>OX941091.1:16086094-21868594 GCA_954870635.1 Arctium minus | reverse complement strand
AGAGTGTTACCCGATATGTGGAGGTGACGACTCTTACCCGGTAAGCTTTTATCGGGTAAATTGGTGCATACGATAGTTTTTTGATGGGCTACAAGCAAAAGGAATCCTTGAGCAGTCAGCAATTTTTGACATCTTTTATATATTTTCATCACACTTCAAACCCCTTGCCTTATCATCATTTCCATTTATATGCAGGAAAGATACAATACGAATTACTCTCTTTCTCTCTCTTTCTAATCGAAACTGGTCTCTTTTTGGCTAATTTCTTGTTTTCTGTGATAATTTCTTGTTTCATTCATGTAACGATCGTAAATCATTGGGGTTAAAGTGGGAAAATTAGTAAATGGGGGGTAAAAGTGTGAAAATAAGAAAGTTGGGGGACTTGGTTGTAAATAGGGTCAAAAAGGGCTCAAAACCCTAGGTTAATCCATCATTCTGAATCTTTCTTTTGGAGTGCGCGCAAGAAGTAGAGAAGGGGCGATTGACATTTTAGGAGAATATTGGAATCGTGAAGGAGAAAGGGAAATCGGTTTCATTTGAGGAGGTTCTTCAAGAGGTAAGCACTCAAATCCCTGTTTATTGATTGAAATCTATTCTATTTTGAAGTTTGGATGGGGGCGATTACCAGTCTGTATGAACCTGAGATTCTTGTTCTAAGGTCGAGTATGTTGGGTGGCTTAGGGTTAAATTTGATATAGTTTATTGGTTAATCGGGTAAGCTAATCCTGGTATTATTTATCGATTAGTTGAATTTGTTATTGTTACCATCGAGTTCTCTATCAATCTTGGGTCAATCTCGCCCGACATTAAAGGACCGTGGCCGCCCGGTGTTAAGAATCGGGGTCGCCCGGGGTCGTGGAGATCGGGGTCTCCCGGGGTTGTGGAGCCCGGGGTCGCCCGAGGTAGTGATGACCGGGTTTACCCGGGGAACTATCGACCGGGGCCACTCGGGAGACCAGTAGGATCGAACCCACACCTTTTCTTAGTCAAATCTCGATCTAGAAAACTCTTGGGATTAGGATCAAGTAATTTAATGGCCTTATTATTTTGGAATGTAGGAATTCGATCCTTGCAAGGCTAGAGTTCGTGTGTGTGTCGAGTTTTTCCAAACAGGTGAGTTCCCTTATTCTAAAACTCTTGAAATCTGGAAATGGCCTTTATTGACAAATTTTGTTATGTTTATCACTTTCAGACAAATATAACTTTGATCTGTGATGAGTTTGGTTTATTTCAATATTATGCTTGCGTACTTTCTTAATGTTTATTGTATGAGAATTGGTGTTGTTTGATGAATTGAGCACCATGTCTTATCTTCAATCATTGGGATGGTTGAACCGTGTAATTGGAATTCATTTCCTTACACACGGTAACGACATCGACTAGGGGGCCGTATGGAGATCTACTGGGGGGCCCCGAGGACGAGTAGTCCTATCTCTTGACGAAGGATTTCGATGTGAAACTAGTCACTTCTTGTGACACGAAATTTGTGAAAACTAATCTTGTGAATTTGATTGTGCTTTCCGTTGTTATAAAATGGACGAGGTTGGGAATTCACTAGACCTTTCGGTCTAATCCTCGTTTCCACTTTTCTTAAAACCCATTTTCAGGTAACAAGGTTGTTGCTGGAGCTTCCAAAGGGAAAGAGAAATGTTAGGAGCTAGACTCGAAGAGCGGGCCTTAGAAGCGGCGTAGATTCAGGTTTTTTTATTAGTTTCTCGGTTGTAATAGACAAGATGTTGGACCATGTTAATCCTTTCTTATTAAACTTTGAGCTGGGACCCGACTTTGGGAGTTTATTTTCAATTAAATTGTTATGTTAAATTTTGGGTCGTTACAATTCATCAGGGTAGTAGTTGGATTATGATGGGTGTGAGCAACAGGCGTTCACATACTTCCCATATCACCGAAATCATCATCACCAGCTTCTTTCGCCACAAGAATTAAACAATCCTATCTTTCAAATACTAAAAAAGAATTTCCAATTTTTATTAACCCCAAACTCCAAGAAATCAGTTTTCAGTTTTATGTAGTCCACCAAAATTATGGCCGGTTAATTAAGTAACAATACCCAACTTCTGGTTGGTACTATATATTCTTCTAGTGGTGCGGCCATGGCAAGCGATTCTGGTGGATTCAACTCTGCCCTGCTAACTAACAAAAGGGCTCCTTGTTCTTTTTCTTCTAAGCCTCTTGATTCCTTCTTTATCTCTGGATCCTCTCATTCTTTAGGTAACCAATTATATATATATATATATATATATATATATATATATATTCTAATATTTAGTGACGAGTCTGATTGATATATGGTATGTTGAATTTTATTATTTAAAATGTGGTTTAATATGGTTATATACTTTATATACAAACCAAGTTTTCTTCTTTTTTCTTTAATCAATCTTTATATACAGACCAGGTTTTCTTCTTTGTCTTTTGGTACAATTAACGAGTTTTGATTGATATTGTTTCAGGAACTGTGAACTTATGTCTGCTACTGTTCATCGATCACATGGAGGTGATGGAGGAGGTGATCCTCCTCCAAACCCAAACAAGATACCTACATCTTGCGATCAATGTAAATTATTTTCTTCACCTTATCTCTTAATATATAATACAATATTGAATATGTTGTTAATGTTCTACTTTTGTTCCTAACATCAAAATATGTAGTTATACCAAAAAAGTGTGGTATCTCATGAAGCACAAATTTGGAGGCAGCATTTATTGCAAATGGAAAAAGACCTCTACCTATTAGTTTTGATGAAATTGAGGACACATACAAGGCGGTGGGACAAAATAGTAATATGTTTATTAGATACATTGGAAACCTTGTTGGTACACACATCCCCCCATATTATCAAAGTTAGGATGAGGTTCCTCAAGAGTCCAAAATGAGAATACTATCAGGAATTGAGGTAAAAATATATTACTTATTAATTAAATCTAACTTTTTGTTATGTGTTCTAACGGTTTTATTTTTGAAGCAATATTTTGTTTTAGACCGCCATCTTCCTGAATGGCCAATGATATTTGTTGGGATTGAGCGAGAATGTCAAGATCGCTATAGGCCAGGAAATCTAGGTACAAGAAACACTTCATTTCAGTTGGTGGTTATGATAATGTGGAGACGGCGAAGAAAAAGCCACCATCCTCCATAACCGACAAGACTTGGTGGGTAAATACCGTGGACTTCTTTGCAGATCCAAAAAATAGGAGTCGAGCACAAAAAAATGCTCAAAATAGATCAAAAGCTAAGTATCCCAGTCTTCATGGGTCATCCTCTTATGTCGCATTACAGTATAAGAAGGTAAAATAAGTCAACTATTTTCTTGTTATTTGAGATAATTATTGGTTTCATAGTCCTATAAAAATATTTAATTTGTCTTTTCTTGCACGGAGAAATCTTGAAACACAAGAACTACCAAGTGCAATAGGTCATTGGCAAGACATGCATCATCGGCCGAATTGTGGATGGGTGAACGAGGTTTCTAGATTGGATCATGTAAGTAACTATTATGATTGATTGCCTCTTTTATTTCACTAAATAGTGATGTAAATCTGATTTATTTTCTGAAATGCATTTGTTTTCTATATAATGGCTAGCGTTTGTTTTTTACTCTCCATGGCTACTCATTTGTTTCCTATTTTCTGGGATTTCCATGGATTCAACGGTTCTGACTGATTTCTAGATACTGTCAAAGTGCTTCTGGCTAATGTCAAAGTGACAAAGTGAAAGTTTTATTGCATTATGAGATTTGTTTTTTTTCCATTCCTACTGATGATAATTTGTTTTGTGAAAGTGATTCATGGCTACTGTTAAAGTGATTCAATGCTACTTTTATTTTCTGAATTTTTTTCCATGCCTACTGCTTAATGTGATTTTTGACTATTGATTCATGTGTAAATTTTGTAGTGATGGATCGGGATCGCTTCGTTGTACTCGTTAACTTAGGTCTTAGTATGTTTAAACTTTTTTTTTTATACATTTGACTCATGTTTGTGAATATAATTGTTGTCTTGGAGTGTTGCTAACGCTAATATAGAATAAATACTTGAGATGCTTTCTACTGTTTACTTGCTGGAAGTTTTTCTTGATGCAACATATATGTATTTTATCACATGGGAGAATGTCTGCCATATTCTTTAGGATGAAAAGATTGAGCATATAAAATTGTGGATATTCTTCCCTATTTGCAAATTGCAATCACCAAGATGACAACATGCTGAAATAACTTACTTGAATTTTATAATATGATTACATTATTGCAGGAAAGGATGCTCACAGAATACAATAGGCATACACAAGCAGCCCCGCCAACACATGATGGTGAACCTTCAGTAAAGGAAACACAAATCATCTCAAAAGTACTTGGTGAACCAGAGGCGATCATGGATCGTAAAGGAGAGCGTTTGAGGTCGAAAGAGATTGTTTTGGTGAAGGTTCACTGCAAGTTTCACAAGGGGCGAGAAGCAACGTGGGATCTAGAACGGATATGATGTCCAAATACCCATACCTTTTCGACAAGGAAATTCCGAGGACGGAAACCCTTTAAAGGGGGGAATGTTGTAACAATCGTTAATTCTCTTCGGGTTTTTTTTAGAAAATAAGTGGGGTAAAAGTGAAAAAATAAGAAAATTGGGGGACCCAAATGAAAATGCAGTCATAAAAAGGGCCTAAAACCCTAACCCTTTCCTCATTTGGAATATCTCTGTGTGAGTGTGCGGCGTAAGAAGAAGGAGAAGAGGGTCCTGATTGAAGTTCTCTGAGAATCGGATTTGGGCAAAATCAAGGCATCATCTAGAGGGGTGTGTCTTCAAGAGGTAAACATCAAATCTTTATTCTCTTTTGGAAAACTAGAAACTCTGTTATCTTCTTTTAGGGTTTTATTGGGGAATAGTTTTTGGAAGCTGAGAATGTTTGAATCTGGAGTCTGGATTGGGTTGAGTTGTCTTGGGAGTAAAGTTAAATGTATTTAGGGTATGAATAGTTGATTGGGACCTTGCGTTTTATTTAACCGAGTAATGGAAGAAATCGTTGGGGGTTATCGGTCATCGAACATAGTCGAGCTTTGAACCCTGCGACCTGCGAAGGACTGTGAACGCCCGGTGGCCTATCGACTGGGTCTCCCGGTGGTCTATCGACCGGGGTCTCCTGTACTAGCCTCGTTGAATGCTTCCTTTTTAATCGATTTGGTGATCATAGATATTCTTAGAACTTTACCGGAGATTATAATTTCTTTTATTATTGGAATGTAGGAATTCGACCCACCGGAGGCTAGTTGTCTGTGTTGTGTCGAGTATCATTCAGCTGGTGAGTTCCCTGTTCAAATCTTTTATGAACTGGAAATAGAGTATTATGATAACTTTTACCCTGTTTTCCTTACTTGAGTACATTATGTTGGAACTATTCAGTATTTAGCTTGTCATCAATATCAAGCATTTAATCTGATATGTTACCACGATTGAGAAGGTTTGTTATACTGTAATGATTGTGCGCCATGGCTGGTTGGAAACCATCGTGTGCCCGGAATTCGTTTCCTGTGCACACGGAAGCAACATCTACTAGGGGGCCGAATGGGGATCTACTGGGGGGCCCCGTGTGTGTTTTTTCTGTAAATCTTTGGGAACCGATTCCGGACGCGGAATTGTTCACTATTGTGTAATGGCTGGTACAAGTATTCAAAATGTTGCAAATTTTGTTCCATGGATTATTCTAAATTGTTTGAGGGTGGGAATTAACTAGAACTTTCGGTCTAACCTTCGTTTTCAATCTTCTTAAAACCCATTTTCTGGTAATAGAGCCATTGGGGATTCGTCAAAAGGGAAAGAAAGGGGTTAATAGCTAAAGGAAGTCGGTGATGGTCGGTTTAGAGGCGATGCTCATGGTGAACTTTAGTATCTCGGTGGTGATAGAACTAATTTAGTTTGAACTGTGAAAATCTTTCTTTTCTGTTGGCTTTTATTGGGACCGTGTTTTGGGAGATTGGATTCATGTTATGTTATGCTCACTTTTGGGTTGTTACAATTGGTATCATAGTCATAGTTTAAGGGATTTAGGTGACCGGATGGGCCTAGACTTAAACTGTTGAGTAGAGTTGGGGACACAACCGAGATGTAGGATGCCTTTAGGAAGATCACTCTAAGTGCACTAAATGTTGGGTAGTGAGGATTGTCATGTAAAGTAAATTTACATTACACCTGGTCAGTGTAATTGCGAATTTACAGGTACATGTACGTACTCAAACTACCTTTCTTTGCATAGCAGTTAATAGAACGTTGGGTAAGTGCGGATAGTTTAGTTTTCGCCATGATCGAAAGGATAATATTGATGGGTTAGTCAATGAATGGGGAATGGGTAATGGATTGGAGTAAAATTTTAGTCTTGAGATGCATGAGGTCGCTTGAAGTGTAATGGTTGACAACCCTAGAAGGAGTATAATTCAGAGCAATATTAGACCGATCAAAGGCAGAACTTCATGAGTTCAGAATGGATGAAGGACTGAGTAAGGATAAACTCTTAGTTCTGGTGAGTTCCCATGATGGGAACTGATGTGCCAATTATTTCGGACAGGAGTTGAGGATTGGGTTAGAATTTTGAAAGTTTTAACTCAAAGGCGAGTAGAGGAAGTGATTCTATGACTCACAAATCAAGATAGACCGACAAGGTTATTGGAGAGATGTTATCGAGATGGATTAAATTTTTGGAGGGGCAGAATGTGAAGAGAATTTGGTGACTTATCGATCTACTAGGGAACAAAATTGAAATTGTATGATATGTAAATCATTGCTCAAGATGAGAACTTTGTGGGTTATCAAATAGGTAGGTTGTGAAACACCTGGATAGCAAGCGGTTGCTACGACAAGAAAGCGACCGTTAGTCAAAGGTAGGTTGCAGTGATAGGTGTGTGGATGCAGCGATTGACCTTGACTGAGTGAATAGCCTTCAATTGCAAGTGAGTTCATGCATTGTATATTTAAAGGTATTACGAGGACTCATTCAAGATTTAACAGTAGATGCAAACATTACGAATTTCATGTTTTGGAAATAATTCGACGCGTGCAAGAGTGTGTATAAAGAGGAAAGACAAACCTATTTTCGTTGCGTAATAAAATTTTCTTTAAACTTAGTGATTTGTGAAATATATCATTTTTTTCATGTTGAGATAAAATTGTTGCGAAAACCATGAACACATTTGGCAGCAAGCCTTTATAATCAAAATGGGTTTGAGATGATATCTTATAAATGAGTGTGAGAACCGACTGTTTTATTTCGTGCCAGCGGTTTTGTTCAGAACATTTCTAGTCATATAAGGAAGTTTTCTTTCCATATTATGTTTGTCGCGACATCGTTTTAGTTAATCAAGGTGATGTTTTACCGAATGATTGCACACGAATGATTCTCGAGATCGTGGTGGATGACTTTGAAGTCACGAGAGTGTTGAATCATGTGTGCTCAAGATGTTTTCAAGTGCCTTTTGAATGTTCAAATATGAGAAATGATATCTTTTTTTTATTATCGAGTCGTCATGCATGAAGGCTATGAACTCATTGGGTCGTGAAAGTTAGTGGATTTAGGGACAAGGAAGGGTTCGAGAGTGAGGAATGTATCGATCAAGCCAATGATAGATGATTTATGTTTTTGGTATTCTGCTTAAGGAAGAGAGGGGGATAGTGAGAGAATCAGAAATGGACTTTGACAATAAGGGTATTATGGCAGTCTAAACTCTTGCTCAGTAATTTGGCATGCTGTTGTCAGTGAATGGTCGTGCTTGGGGTGAAAGACTTGAATTTGTCAAAGTACTGATATTGATGAATGGTCGCACTTGAAGTAAAGTGAGCTATAGTACTAGGATGTTAAAAAGTATTGAGCCTGAGTTTTGGAATGGTCTTGTGAGTTAGACCTCGCACCAAGTAAACCTTGAACCTCTTTCAAGTGGGGAAGGTGAAGTGTAAGCTAAATGCGATTCGCTGGGAAAAGTAAGTTCCACTAGAAATTCTTGCGGTCAGGGACATTATGGAAACATCCTTAAGTTTCTTTTCTTTCATGATCGAAGCTAGCAACTGTTTAAGATGTGCACGTTTAAAGACATTGTCATGAGATTGAAATTTAAGAATTTACCTTGGTATGCGCAGATGTAAGAGGTCGTTCAGGAAAGATGTATGCATGCCGGATAGTGCATCACTGTGCGTGGGAGTTTTGTAGAGGGAGGTCGCTGCTGGGAGGAGTGTTTTCTCTGTGAGGTTTTAGTGGTTTGTATATCGATGAAGTAGTTAGTATAATCAAAGTGAGTGCATAGAGTACATCGGAAAATTTTGAGTTGTGGGTCATCTGGATTTGGGAAGAGACGAAGACGTGAGATAGATTGGGTTTATATGCATGTAGGTGAAAATGAAGGCAAGATCGGGTATGTATGCAAATGATCATGAGAATTTAGTCTACAGTGTTATTGTAGTGGGGTAACTGTATGGACAAGTTGGTGGCGGTGTATGCCCAGAATGCACGTGTAAGTCTTTGATGTAATTTTGGGCGTTGTTGCGATGGGTGGTGATTATGTGTGGAAATGTGGGGCAAAAGTGAGTGTAAATTTGTGCTTAGAGATTTCGAGGAGAGGTTCTAATGCAACAGGTGTGTTTGTTATAATGTTGTTTTAGTGGTGTTCTTGAGGTAAAAAGGGTTGAGTGATATGTGACTATCACCAAAAAGGAAAACTTGTGTTCTACTTGGTTGCCTTGGGCTTCGGAGTAGCTTACGTTAAGACAAAGTAGAAGTATTCCTTGGGTAGAAATGGATTCTAGTGGATGGGAGGATTTTGTCCGAAGAACGAGAGATGTTTGATATAGTGAGTATTAGGCCTTGTTGCGTGTTCCATCCGGATACCTCAAGTGAAGATTGTGGTGGAGCAAAATTTGTAATAAAAATATGTTACAAATAAGAGGAAATCGGTGATTCAGGATTGCGTGAGAGGATATGGTTGGCTTGTTGCAATAAGTGGATATGTTGAAGCTAAGAAATTTCGCCTAGTGAAGTTGAAAAACGTGGGGTATGTCTAAAAGTTGTTATTTTACGGGGATGTGAGAGTTAGATCATCGTAAATGTTATGACTAAGGTGTTGAAAAACTTGCACCCGTTGGTAAGTCTTTCTTTGAAGATGGGTGTTCTGGGTTTCAAGAAGGCATGGTAAAGTGGTTGAACGAGGTACTCGAAGTGGAGGATCGACGAACGTGAGTAAGTGATAGTGCGTTGGATATTCCGAGTGAGTATTGTGCGTATTGAGCGAGTTATGTGGGAAAATGTCTCTCCTTGTTGTAAGAAAAAGGAAATCATAATGGGTTCGGAAGTTTATGGGATTTGATAGATTCATTGCTAATCTATCAAGTGTTTTGGGATTAGTTCAGCTTGTCAGTGGGATAAATAGGTGATGGATCGAAGAATGGTGTATGGTTAATCTAAATTTATGGATATCCAAAGGAATAAGTGTGTATGATGTTTTGGTTGATGAGTGCATTGTGCGATTGAATTGTTACCATCAAAGAATTAGTGATCGACGTTGTGTTATAAGTCGATGTGTTAGTAGTGTTGGGTACGATTATAAAGGACTTTGCTAAGTATTACGATGTTGAATACAGGAATTCTTACATGTAGCCTTAGAGAGGAAGATCAAGAGTGACCATGTGTCGAGTTGGCAAGGCGGGGTATTTATTATTTTAGTCGGAAAAGGTTGAAGGTGACTCGTGACTGTCGTAAGAGTTACGCGGTTAAACGGCGAGAAGACGTAGGATTTCGGGTTGGAGTTTCTATGATGCTTAAAGTATCCCCTGGGAAGGGAGTTGTGCGAGTTGGAAAGAAGGGAAAGTTGAGCCTGCATTACATCGGACCGTTCGCGCTTATGAGAGAAGTAAGGAAGTGTTGAACAAACTGGACCTACCGGATAAATTGCGAGGAAATCCACAGTGTACCTTCATAAACTGAACGGGTCAGGGAGATGGCGTACAAGTTGGAAGTACCCGAGGAGTGAATAGGTATTCACAATACGTTTCACGTCTCCAACTTGATAAAGTGTCTAGCGTAAGTTGATATGGCGGTGCTTGTACAAGACGTAAGGGTGGATGAGAAGTTGAACTTCGTCGAGGAACCACAGGCGATCATGGATCGTAAAGGAAAGCGTTTGAGGTCGAAAGAGATTGTTTTGGTGAAGGTTCACTGCAAGTTTCACAAGGGGCGAGAAGCAACGTGGGATCTAGAACGGATATGATGTCCAAATACCCATACCTTTTCGACAAAGAAATTCCGAGGACGGAATCCCTTTAAAGGGGGGAATGTTGTAACAATCGTTAATTCTCTTCGTTTTTTTTAGAAAATAAGTGGGGTAAAATGGAAAAATAAGAAAATTGGGGGACTCAAAGGAAAATGCAGTCATAAAAAGGGCCTAAAACCCTAACCCTTTCCTCATTTGGAATATCTCTGTGTGAGTGTGCGGCGTAAGAAGGAGAAGAGGGTCCTGATTGAAGTTATCTGAGAATCGGATTTGGGAAAAATCAAAGCATCATCTAGAGGGGTGTGTCTTCAAGAGGTAAACATCAAATCTTTATTCTCTTTTGGAAAACTAGAAACTTTGTTATCTTCTTTTAGGGTTTTGTTGGGGAATAGTTTTTGGAAGATGAGAATGTTTGAATCTGGAGTCTGGATTGGGTTGAGTTGTCTTGGGAGTAAAGTTAAATGTATTTAGGGTATGAATAGTTGATTGGGACCTTGCGTTTTATTTAACCGAGTAATGGAAGAAATCGTTGGGGGTTATCGGTCATCGAACATAGTCGAGCTTTGAACCCTGCGACCTGCGAAGGACTGTGAACGCCCGGTGGCCTATCGACTGGGTCTCCCGGTGGTCTATCGACCGGGGTCTCCTGTACTAGCCTCGTTGAATGCTTCCTTTTTAATCGATTTGGTGATCATAGATATTCTTAGAACTTTACCGGAGATTATAATTTCTTTTATTATTGGAATGTAGGAATTCGACCCACCGGAGGCTAGTTGTCTGTGTTGTGTCGAGTATCATTCAGCTGGTGAGTTCCCTGTTCAAATCTTTTATGAACTCGAAATGGAGTATTATGATAACTTTTACCCTGTTTTCCTTACTTGAGTACATTATGTTGGAACTATGCAGTATTTAGGTTGTCATCAATATCAAGCATTTAATTTGATGTGTTACCACGATTGAGAAGGTTTGTTATACTATAATGATTGTGCGCCATGGCTGGTTGGAAACCATCCGGGATGGTTGAACCGTGTGCCCGGAATTCGTTTCCTGTGCACACGGAAACGACATCTACTAGGGGCCGAATGGGGATCTACTGGGGGGCCCCGTGTGTGGTTTTTCTGTAAATATTTGGGAACCGATTCCGGACACGAAATTGTTCACTACTGTCTAATGACTGGTACAAGTATTCAAAATGTTGCAAATTTTGTTCCGTAGATTATTCTAAATTGTTTGAGGGTGGGAATTCACTAGACCTTTCGGTTTAACCCTCATTATCAATCTTCTTAAAACCCATTTTCAGGTAAGTGAGTCGTTAGGGATTCGTTAAAAGGGAAAGAAAGGGGTTAATAGCTAAAGGAAGTCGGTGATGGACGGTTTAGAGGTTGTGCTCATGGTGAACTTTAGTATCTCGGTGGTGATAGAACTAATTTTGTTTGAACTGTGAAAATCTTTCTTTTCTGTTGGCTTTTATTGGGAACCGTGTTTTGGGAGATTGGATTCATGTTATGTTATGCTCACTTTTAGGTTGTTACAGTGAACAACGTGGTCACAACACAGGGCGCGGACGAAAGTTGAAGGGTATCGGTGTTGCGACTATGTGTGGTTTACAACCACCATCGTCGACTATTGACCTTATGCGTTTGATAGCCACCCAAGTTAATTCATCAATTTAGGCTTCTCATGATAACGTCCAAAGATTGCTTAAGACGATAGAAGATATGAGGACGAACCCTAATGTCTCCATCCCACCACTTTAGAATCCACAACCAATAGATGTCGATGCGATTATTGCAGCAATGGCAACACGACAACCACAACAACCATCTAATGATGATATTGAAGATGATCATGATGATGAAGAGACGAACTTGCAAGATGATTAGATGAAGTTTCACGGTTAGACGTTACTTTGGTAAGATGAATTCATACTTAGACGTTAGTTTTTTCTACAATTGATTAGTATTTAGACGTTAGTTTGCTACAATTGATTCGTATTTAGACGTTAGTTTGGTACAATTTATTCTTATTTAGAAGTTAATTTGCTACAATTGATTCGTATTTAATTGTTTCGTGATTATTAATAAAATTGTTTTTTACTTACTCTTGTTAGGACAATTGTAGCTACAATGTGTGTCGTGTGTGTGTGTGTATACATATATAAAACAAAAAAATACAAGGTAAAAGGTACTATTATTATCTATTGCGACGACATATCAACGGTAATAATATTCGAGATTGATCTATTGCAACAACTTGTCGTTGATTTATTTTATTTTTAACTTGAATTAATTTTACCTATTGTAACGACATGTCGTTGCTGTAGATATGACCTAAAGCGACGACTTCTTGTTGTCGTATATATAACCTATCGCGACGACATGTCGTTGCAAATCGCTAATCATTTACTAAATTTATTTATATTTTAAATTAATTAATTTATTTTTTTAATTAATTAATTAAAAAAAATTATTTAAATTAAGTTAAGTTAATAGTCTACGGCCACGACATATCGTCGTTGTAGATTATATTTACAGCAATGACAAAATGTTGTTGCAATAGATACTTTCAGCAAAGGGGCAACAACGATGAAACCAATAGCAACAATCATCGTTGCAGTTCGTCTATCGCAACGACATTTAACCCTATAGACACGACTTTTGTCCTTACTATAGATCTATTTTCTTGTAGTGAGATTTTATAGGATGATAGTTTGGAAAATGTTTATATATAAGAATAAATGAATGAATATAAAAGGCTAAAGCATTCCATGAGTATTTCATGGCTATATTATTTACTTTAGATGATAAAACAATTCATTATATAATAAAACATTTTTAAATAATGTAATCTATCTATTATTTATTATATCTATTAAAGTAAAATTATCCAAATCTTGAAATATGATTGATTATGATTATTTCACATTGATGTAAAAATGAAAAGATTAGAAGAAGAATGTATGTATATAAAAGGAGGAAGTATGTATATTGAGGGGATAACCCAATAAAGAAGAAGATCTTGCCTTGATGTTTATGATGGTGTCTTTCAGTGGTTAGAGGGGTAATCATCTCAGTTGGACGGTCTTCAAGATGATTTAGGGTTGGGAGAAAAAGAGGCTTTAGAATTCTTTTTAGTTTTCATTTAATAAATAAAAAATTGGTGTCACATTAGAAAAAACTTGATCCTAGTATTTTTAGGTCAATTAGATAAACCAGGTAGCTAAATGTTTGACAAATCAAATCTTAGCTATTAAAATAAATGTTTGAATGTATGTTAACCAAATTAGAAATCATATCAAAGTACGGTGCATTTTCATACAATTTGTCCGTTATAGTATGCAAATATATGTCCAGTCGATCCATTGTATTATGTGATTTGGTATTATGATAAGATGAAGTTTAATGTTTATTAAATTATATGCCTCGTATATCCACACATACATACATATATACTACATACCACATATATCCACACATACATGCATATACATTTTTACATAGATATTTCCATTACATACATACCATATAGATACATATCACATATATACATTGATACAAATACATACATACATACTTTTCTTAACAAGAGTTAATCATAAGGACAAAATCTAAAGAGTAAATTACAAATTTTGTCCTTGTGGTTATTGAAAATTTTGGATCGGGTCCCCCAAACGAACTAATTACATATATACTTATCATGGTTTTATTTTCATTATGGATTGGGTCCCTTGACTTAACTCCACTAACCGATGATCTGTGAAGTCAAGGATAATATTGTCTTTTCATAATTTTACTTTATTGTCTTTTTTAAAGCTACACTTATTATATATATATTCACACTCACATATATAAAAGCATCATCCCTATCAACATAACAAACCCCCGGGGCGACCAACGACTTCCCTCTCTCCGATGAGATATCTGCCTCTAGGAACTCCCAACATGTGCTTTTGTCCCACCGTAACCCCTTCTCCCCACCGCATATGACAACATCTATTCGAACTCCGACCATCGACGGTCACATGTGGCTACTCTTTTTCTTCACAATGAGACCAATAAATTAAATCAGATTCAAGGTTCTGTATTACAAACAACAAGTTGGGTTCTTAGCATCACGGGGTTCGATATCTGTTTATGCACTACCGAGACCCATAAGTTGATTCTATTGGCTATTGCAGTATAGTTGAAAAAAGAACATTACCTAGCACAGTTTCGGCCCAAAAATAGATATAACGAAAACCTTGTTTGAGCATAATCTCTGAAGATAAATTAATACGTATATAAGTTTATACAAGTGGATAAACTTGTATGAATATGCTTTCAAGTTTCAATTATAATGAATATCACAGATGCACGATCCACTTTCCAGCAAATGGCTTCCATTGTTGAACCCCATCTCCATTGACCCTATCTCTACATGAAACCCAAATCTGAATATTTACAAAGTTCAAGGTCCTGCTTAAAAAGGAATGTTAATGTATATGTGTAGAGGGCCCAGGCCCATGTCAGTATAAGGCCCAAGCCCATATAGTCCATGTAAAAATTTATTGTATTTTGTAGTCTAGGTTTATTATTATTTTACTTTTCATATTGTACGTTTTCTCTCAATCAATATATCGAGGTTTCAAACCTTCAGCATATTTATCGTCTCCTTAAATTGTATTCATTTTCTAACATGGTATCAGAGCTGTAGGTTTATTCTTCGATTTTACTGTTCATCGTCACTGTTCATCAGTTCACTGTTCATCCGAACCATAGTCGACTCTCGCCGCCGCTTCTGCCTCTCGCCGTCTCTCATCGCCGCCGCTGTTTCTTGCTTGCCATTGCCTCTCATCGTCGCCTTTGAATTGATTTTGAATCAAGCCGACATCGATCACCTACATCGATCGATCTGTTTGTTTTTAATCGATTTTGAATCAAGTCGCCGCTATTTGTTTTCTGAAACCCTTGACGCAGAACCGGAAGTTTACCGGTAAAAACCTTTACCGGTCGAAACATTCTACCGGTCGAAACATTCTACCGGTCGCAACTTTTACCGGTCGAAACATTCTACCGGTCGAAACCTTTACCGGTCGAAGCACTCTACCGGTCGCATCTCTTTACCGGTCTATACCGGTCGCACTTCATTACCGGACTATACCGGTCGCACCTCCCGGTTTTGAACCGGTCTATACCGGTAGCATCTTCCGGTCCATACCGGTCGAACCTTCATACCGGTCGACACCGGTCACTCTAGTGCAAATCTGAACTGTTCCTCACTCCCATGGCTGCCAATCTCAGTCACTCAAATCCCATCTCGGTTGTTTTCAATGGTAGCAACTACATCCTGTGGCATCACCATATGACAATTCTGCTAAAATCTCATGGGCTTTAAACCTATGTTACTGGTGCATCCAAACTTCCAGTTCAGGAAGCAACTGAGAATGCTGTTGATTTTGCTAAACGCATGAATGAGTGGGACATTAATAATGCTCGTATTCTGGGTTTCATTAATGCCTCTACTACTCCTGAGATCAACCAACAGTTTCTTGGCTATGTCACCGCCAAAAGTCTCTGGGATTTTCTTGCCAAGCGGTACACGTCATCGGGCCTATCTCATCAGTATCAACTGTGGACCACCTTTCAGAACAAACGTCAGCTTCCTAATCAATCTGTCAACTCTTATATCTCTGAAATGCAGTCTCTCAGAGATCATATAAGTCTTGGAGCTCCACAAATCTTTGATGACACATCTCAACAATTCACTGCCTACTTCAACCCGCTACACTTGATCACCATTCTGATGGGTCTTACTGATAAATATGAGAATGTTCGTGCTTCTCTTCTTCATAGGCAGCCACTACCTACTCTTGAAGAAGGCATATCCGAATTGCTAAGTGAAGAAACTAGTCTTCACATGCGCTCACTGATGCCAGCTACTGATAGCGTTCTTTACACGTCTCATCCCAAGTCCAAAGGCAAATGGACCAACAACAACCATTCCAAACCTGTGGGAAAGACGAACACATCTGAGTGTGCCTTTTGCCATTCTACTGCTCATCTTCTTCTTGATTGTCCTATTCGCAAGTGCCGTAGGTGTGGCATCACTCATCTGCGCCATTATGAGTCTGACTGCCCGAAGACCTCAAAGCACACTGGTCCTCAGAACCGGACTCATGTTGTTGCTGGGTCTACTATTGCTGATAATGAGGTTTCTCCAGTCTCCTCACCTGATCTAATGGAACTGATGCGTCACAATCAGGAACTCATGGAGCAGATCATGTCTGGTGCTATGGGTATGAATTCTCCACACTCAGTTGCATCAGGTAACTTATGGCTTTTTGACTCTGGGTGTTGCAATCATATGACACCTTGCACTGATGGTTTCGTTTCTAAGAAACCACCTCAGCATTTTACGTCAGTAAGAACTGCTGACAACACTAGCCTACCGGTATCCTTTAGTGGAAATGTCTCCACTCCTCATATACAATTACCGGATGTTCTAAATGTTCTGAAACTATCTCTGAGCTTAGTTTCGATTGCGCAGCTTCTCGAATCTAATTTGATCATTTTATGTCATTCTTCTGGTTGTGTTGTACAGGATCCAAAGACCAAGCAGATCCTTGGACTCGGCCGTAAAGTTGGACGGATGATTGAAGTGGTCTACCTTCGTCTTCCATTACCCTCTCCAAGTCTTGTTGCCTCAGTTTCCAACACTTCTTCTTTTGAGTTGTGGCATGCCCGACTAGGTCACTCATCTCTAGCCAGAATAAAATCATTAGCTCATTTAGGGGTGTTAGGAAATTGTGTATCAACTGACAATATTTCTTGTTTATCATGCAAACTTGGCAAACATCATGCTTTACCTTTTGAAATGAATGAGTTTAGTTCTACTTCTTCTTTTAATCTTATTCATTCTAATGTATGGGGACCAGCACCACATCCATCTATGGGGGGTGCTCGATATTTTGTTATTTATATTGATGATCATACACGTTTCACATGGATATATCTCATAAAACATCGTTCGGAACTACCCAAAATTTATATTATGTTCGCCCGAATGATTCACACCCAATTCTCAAAATCTATAAAGATTCTTAAAGCTGATAATGCTATGGAATACAAAGAGTCATCTCTTCTCTCCTTTCTTCAATCTCAGGGGACTCTCTCTCAGTACTCCTATCCCAGCACATCTCCTCAAAATGGTCGTGCCGAACGCAAACACCGTCATATTCTTGATACGGTTCGCACTCTTCTCATCTCTGCTAAATGTCCAGAACGTTTTTGGGGTGAAGCTGCTTTCACTGCAGTTTATACTATCAATCGTCATCCTACTCCCATTCTTAATAATAAGTCTCCTTATGAGGCTCTTCATGAGGTCACCCCTGCCTATGAACTTCTAAAAGTTTGGGGTAGTGCTTGTTTTGTTCAACTACAATCTCATGAACATACCAAACTTGAACCTCGCTCCAGACTTTGCTGCTTCCTTGGATATGGTGTTGAGCACAAGGGTTATCGCTGCTGGGATCCTATCTCCCAGCCTCTTCGTATATCTCCTCATATTACCTTCTTGGAACATGTTCCTTTTTCCTCTATATCCAAGTTTCGTGAGTCTCCTAACTTCACCACTACGTTCTTCACTGATGCTTCCGCTCATTGGACTTACTCCAATATGACATCATATCACCTCCACCTGTTGTTCCAACTCCTTCTGATTCTGCCTCTCCTTCAGAGTCTCCTGCCCCTACACAGCCTGCCTCGCCTAGTTTTCCTGATCAACATCAATCATCTGCTCCATCCGCACAACCAACATCTGAGGTGCCTGTTGAGTCTTTGGCTCCTGGAACTTCTCAATCTCAGAATGTTAGACGATCAGATCGGGTAAGACAAGTTCCTTCTCATCTCCGTGATTATCGTGTTTATGCTACTCTACTGTCAAATCACGAACCTACTTCCTACAAGGAAGCCTCCTCTAACCCTGATTGGCATAAAGCTATGGATGAGGAACTTCAGGCTCTTGACAAAGCTCAGACATGGGAATTTGTTCCTCTTCCACCAGGCAAGTCACCCATTGGCTCCAAATGGGTGTTCAAAATCAAGACAAAATCTGATGGATCTATTGATCGGTACAAAGCTCGTCTTATGGCCAAGGGCTTCAATCAAGAGTACGATATTGATTATGAGGAGACATTTGCACCTGTTGCTCGAGTCACTTCTGTTCACAGTCTCCTAGCCATCGCAGCTACAAAACAATGGCCTCTCTTTCAGATGGATGTTAAGAATGCCTTCTTGAACGGTGACTTATCTGAGGAAGTCTACATGACACCTCCTCCAGGCGTTCGACTTCCACAAAGTCATGTTTGTCGTCTTCGGAAGGCTCTTTATGGACTCAAGCAACGAGCTTGGTTTGAGAAATTCAGTTCCACAGTCAGCTCTCTGGGCTTCTCACCCAAAAACTATGATTCAGGACTGTTTACTCAGACCACTGAGGCTGGCACAATCTTACTTCTTCTGTATGTGGATGATATGATTATTACTGGCAGTGACTCTACAGGCATAGCTAATCTCAAGACATCTATCAGCTCCTGTTTTGAGATGAAGGATCTTGGCTCTTTACACTATTTTCTTGGTCTTGAGGTACTCTCAGATCCATCGGGAATTTATCTTTGTCAAGCCAAATACACCTCAGATCTTTTGTCAAAAGCTGGGATTACTAACAACAAAACTGCATCCACTCCGCTTGAGCACAACCTTCATTTGGCTCCGAATGCTGGACCTCCTCTGCGTGATCCTACTTTATATCGCCAGTTAGTGGGGTCACTTGTCTACCTGACAGTGACTCGACCTGACATTGCCTATGTTGTTCATACTATCAGTCAATTCATATCTGCACCCTGTTCTGATCACTATGCTGCTGTCCTGCGCATTCTTCGATATTTAAAAGGGACCATGTTTCATGGTCTTCATTTTCCATCTACATCATCATTGACTTTGCGAGGTTTTTCTGATGCTGATTGGGACAGTGACATGACTGATCGTCGCTCCACTACCGGCTACTGTTTATTTCTTGGAGACCCTCTTATATCTTGGCGGAGCAAGAAACAATCTCTCACAGCTCGATCCAGTACTGAAGCTGAGTATCGAGCACTAGCTGACATGGCTCAAGAACTTGTGTGGTTACGCTGGCTACTCTCTGACATGGGGGCTCCTCAACAGTCTCCAACTCCATTATGGTGTGACAACAACAGTGCAATTCAGATCGCTCACAATGATGTCTTTCACGAGCGAACGAAGCATATTGAAATTGACTGTCACTTTGTTCGTCAACATGTGACTCGTAAGACTATCCAGCTTCTTCCTATTTCAACTCTTGATCAACTGGCCGACATTTTCACTAAAGTTCATCTACCAGGACGGTTTCGTGATCTAGTTTCCAAACTCCATCTGGCTCATTCTTCTCCCAATTGAGTTTGAGGGGGGATATTAATGTATATGTGTAGAGGGCCCAGGCCCATGTCAATATAAGGCCCAAGCCCATATAGTCCATGTATAAATTTATTGTATCTTGTAGTCTAGGTTTATTATTATTTTACTTTTCATATTGTACGTTTTCTCTCAATCAATATATCGAGGTTTCAAACCTTCAACATATTCATCGTCTCCTTCAATCGTATTCATTTTCTAACAAGGAAACCTCCAACACAAATATGAAAATTTACATGCATAATCGAAGCTTCTTCATTAAAGGAAATCAAAGGTTCTACATCAAGGGAAAACTCGAACCACGATCGGAGGGGATGATCATAAGGGATGACCATAAGGGATGACCGGAGTAAGGGGAACGACGAAGTGGGGGAGTGCAGTCGTCACAGGAGATGGAGACTAGGAGTGTGACCGTCATGGTTTGGCTGGAAAATAAACCGAGGTGGGGGGATTCACGATGCTCTCTAAGGTGTGGGAAGGAAACTACGACTGCGGGGGCAGGTTTTCAGGTAAGATGTGGGATGATTTTTGAAGGTGGTGGCCGGAAATGGCCTTCATCAAATTAAGGGAAATGGCCGGCAAGGGTATTTTTAGGAGGGGAGGATGCTTTATTGGTGATATATAATGAGATAGGATATATTTTTTTAGAGTAAACTACGATTTTCGTCCCTGTGGTTTACTGTCTATAACTATTTTCATCCCTTTTTTTGGAGTAAACTACGATTTTCATCCCTGTGGTTTACTGTCTATAACTATTTTCATCCCTGGTCTTTAAAAACTGCTTTTTTCATCCTTAAGGGATTCATTTCATTTCTCTTTTCGTCCCTTGAGCTAACTCTGTTTAAAAAAGTCAGTTATATGAAGGGTATTTTTGTCTTTTTATTATTTAATCTATTTTCTTATACAAATTTTAGAACTTTGTTAGGTAATAACAAAATCCATGTGAGATATTCCATTAAAAAATTAAAACCAACCCTACCCCAAGAACAACCTGCATATGAGAATGAGATTAGTGAAACCATAAATTAAGAACGTTCTAACCAAAAAATTAATGATCCAATATTAGTAAAAAAAAATCACTTCAATCTAGAGGTTACAAGTCAAATTCAAAAAACAAACAAACCATGAATTAAGAACATTCAACTAAAAATTAAAGAACATTGGATCTATAAATTTGGGCATTTAAACTTCTATAAATAACAATGGAAAAACATTCAGAGAAAATTGATAACTACAACTGGTTTGGTTTGTCCTCAACAGCCTTTTCCAGTTACCTGCTCTGTAAATTTTAAGCCCAAGATTTGCAGAAGATCTCATTGTTCACCTTCCCCAATTTCTTCTCTTGACCCTCTTGCACCACTGTAATCATCAAGAACCTTCTCCTACCATCACACCAGTGCCAAAATCTGGATCGGTTCATCATCACTACATTATACCGCCGTCCATGAAAACCCAGAGCTTTCACGTTGTGATTTTCATTTTGCAAAAAGAACCTGGAAGTGTAAAAGCTTCCAAAAACCAAAGCTTTTACACTTCCAAAAGCTGTTGGAGATGCTCTAAGGTATTGTACTAAAATCAATTTCTAGATTTCCAAACTGGTTGTGATCATTAACAAGCTCTAACAACCTATTTCTTTATACATATTCATTAATAAAAACAAACTCTTTAGTTATATTCTTAATCAATAAATGGTCCAAACTCTTAAACCCCTAATTAAAAAAAATGTCAGTCATTGTGCCTATTATAGGTATTCTTTGAAAAGTATGCCCATACTCCATTTCTTTTGAAAATAACAAAAAGATAAGAGTAGTTTGTTAGTTTATCAGGGGTGAGGAGGAGATACTAACGGATAGTCGAACATCGATAACAAAAACCAAAGACAAAATCGAGAAAATGATTGAACATCAAGATCATAATTGTGTAATTTGGGGCCTGAGCAGTGGGGTGGAGGAAGAAGACGGGTAGGTCGGTCGATCGAGAGAGAGAGAGAGAGGGAGAGGGAGAGAGAGAGAGAGAGAGAGAGAGAGAGAGAAGAAACCTGGGGAAGGTGTGGCGATGGTGAAAGCAGCGGACGATAGAGATTGATTGGTTGCAGTCGGCTGGAGGTGGTGGTGATATTCACCGGAGATGGAAGAATAACGCAAGGAGGAAGCAGGCCGAAGGGGAGAGAGGGTCGTCTGGTTATAATTAGGGTTTTCAACTTTTTATATCTAATATACTTGATACCTTTAAATTTTTAATAGAAATAAATTAAAATGTAGATAGACAAAACTACCCCTAACTCAATGGAAACTTTCTAACACCGTTAGCCTTAGGGACGAAAAAGGAAACGAAATGGAAACCCACTACTAGAAAATTGGGTATCAACGACCAATAATTTGCTACGGATGCATCCGTCACTAATTTGCGACAGATCAGCGAGGGATTAGCTACGGATCCAACTTTTCTAATATTTACGCACATTTTTTGCTACGCATATATTATCCGTCGCTAATCCGTGGCAACTTGTATATATTTGCTACCGATTGTCGACGGACAACTAAAACATTTATTTTTAAAATAAATAAAAAGCTAAACATAAATATCCGTTGCAAATCCGTCGCTAAATAATTTAAAAAACTACACTTGCTACGGATTTGCTACGGATTTGCTACGGAACTAAATATATTCAATATTAAAAGAAATAAAAAAACTTTAAAAATCCGTAGCTAATCCGAGACAAATATATTTAGATTTTTCACGGTTTTGCTACCGATATAAATATATTCGATATTAAAAAAATATAAAAAATCATAAAAAATCCGCTTGGGCTTTAATGGATCAGTTGGGATTTACTTGATCCATTTAGGCTTTAATGGATCCACTTGGACTTTAATGGACCCACTTAGGATTTAATTGATCCAATTGGACTTTAATGGATCGTTTGGATTTCAATGCATCCACATGGGCTTTAATGGATCGATTGGGCTTTAATGTATCGGTTGGGCTTTAATGGATTCATTTAGGCTTTAACGGATTCATTTGGGCTTTAATAGTGTTATTGGGCTTCAATAAGTCATGAAAGGTTTTGTTGGTATATATTGGTTCTTACTAAGCTTTAATGGTTCTTAGTTGGCTATACTGGGCCTTAGTGGCCTTATTGATCACAATACACATCACATGCATATATGCAATACATATCTGCATACAAACACATATTAAGTCACCGTTGGTGTTATTAGGCCTTAATAAGTTATGAAAGGTTTTGTTGGTCTATATTGGTTCTTAGTAGGCTTTAATGGTTCTTAGTAGGCTATAGTGGGCCTTAGTGGCCTTATTGATCCCGGTACACATCACATGCATATATGCAGTACATATTTGCATACAAACACATATTAAGTCACTATTGGTGATATTGGGCCTTAATAAGTCATAAAAGGTTTTGTTGGTCTGTATTGGTTCTTACTAAACTTTAATGGTTCTTAGTTGGATATAGTAGGCCTTAGTGGCCTTATTGATCACAATACACATAACATGCATATATGCAATACATATCTGCATACAAACACATATTAAGTCACAATTGGTGTTATTGGGCCTTAATAAGTCATGAAAGGTTTTGTTGGTCTATATTGGTTCTTACTAGGCTTTAATGGTTCTTAGTAGGCTATAGTGGGCCTTAGTGGCCTTATTAATCCCGGTACACATCACATGCATATATGTAGTACATATTTGCATACAAACACATATTAAGTCACTATTTGTGATATTGGGCCTTAATAAGTCATGAAAGGTTTTGTTGGTATGTATTGGTTCTTACTAAACTTTAATGGTTCTTAGTTGGCTATAGTAGGCCTTAGTGGCCTTATTGATCACAATACACATAACATGTATATATTCAATACATATTGGCATACAAACACATATTAAGTCACAATTGGTGTTATTGGGCCTTAATAAGTTATGAAAGGTTTTGTTGGTCTATATTGGTTCTTAGTAGTCTATAGTGGGCCTTAGTGGCCTTATTGATCCCAGTACACATCACATGCATATATGCAGTACATATCTACATACAAACACATATAGAGATTTAAAGGGTTTCATTGGGTCTTAATGGATCTATTGGACTTAAACCAAGGAATACTAATAACTCATGAAGAGCACTCCCATGAATTGCGACTTAGGGGCCGTTTACAAAACGCTTACCCGGTAAGCGCTTACCGGGGGATTTACCTTAACGGATGAACTTCATAAGGGCATAGAATCTTACCCGGTAAGAGCCATGATAAGAATGGAGAGTCTTACCCGGTAAGTGAGAGTGACATTTGAGTAAACAGCCCCTTAGAACGGAATTGATCTGGTACATCTCATACTAATGTGCCTCCATTTATCATCAAACGGTTGATAACCAATTCTCACGTTTCTCACTGTTAACTCAATTTCTCATCGGAACCCAACCCTATATATTGAATACTAAATTTCTTATCTTTTTTTTTTATCAAAAACAACATTTATTAACTAAAGTTATTTATTTTAGATCAAAAAACAAATTAAGTTAAAATTATTTATTTTCTAAAAAATTATTTATTTCAAACTAAAAATACAAATAAAAAAAGACCCAAATTTTATTTTATTCCCCCCCCCCAAAAAAAAAACTATCCCTCCTATCTCCTCCCCCCCCCCCTTTTTTCTTCTAAATTTTCCTGCTTCCCCCACCATTAAAAATTAGGTTAAAAATCTTTATCACAGCCACCACCATCGACATCGACACCAACAACCACCAACACCGGCCATCGACATCGCCACCACGAGCCACCGTCATCGACACCAACAGACGAGCCACGGACGAGCGACGTTGATTCGATTTGATTTGAACCAAATGGGCGACGAACACCAACAGACGAGCGACTTGGTTCGATTTGGTTGAGTTGATTTGGTTTCTGCAGGTTCGATTTGGTTCAGGTTCGATTAAGTTTCAGGTTCGATTTACCTTTGATTAAGTTCGATTTACCTTTGATTTATAATGCAAATGTGGTTCTAACCGAACTCCCCTTTCTCATTTGGTTCGATTGCTTGGAAGTTTATTCAGGACCGAACACCCCTTTCTCATTATGTAATTTTATGGAATCTGGAATCATTTAGTTTAATTCTCTCTAGTTTAACATTCTGGAATCGTTTATTTTTTTCTAGAAATCGTTTATTTTTTTTCTTTAGTTTAAATGTTGCTATGATCATATAATGTTGTTCCAGTTCTACGACATGAAGCATTTTATATATGTTGTGAGTTCCTAGATCTTAGCTATTAAAAATGTTTATATATATCAACCATGAGAACTTTATGTAATAACTTAACTTGAAATGTCGTTGATAAACATACTATTATACGAACGGACTAACTGAGATTTGGGAACTAGGAATCGAAGCTTGCTCGTTTTCTATTATTTTAATGGAAATTTCAAAATTTGACCTTTTCGGACTTGCCCGTCTGCTTGCAATGTGAAGAATCAATCTGAGTGCTATTGTTCTAATTAAAAAAACCAGGAATTGAATTGCGTTGCCTGGACTGTTTGGAGGAGTAATGCATCTGTTTTTTTATATTATAAGAATTTATGATGTTTGGTTCATTGTTGTTACACGTATTGGAGAGATCCTTAATTTGGGTTTGACCCAAAATATGAAGAATACTCACAAAGCGGTACAAGTATATTATACATCATACCCTTTGGAAATAAATGATTTCAAAAATTGGTGGGCTGTTGTGAAGACGAAGCCAAGGGGAATATATGTAGACGTTTGTTTATTTGACCGTTCGATGTCTTATATATATATATATATATATATATGTTTATGGTTGAGTTGATGTTTATATCAAATAATTCAAACAGATCGATGGCACGTTCATCACGTGGTAGGGGTAGAGGCAGGGGTAGGGGTTGCAATTCTTCGACTAGCGGTAGAGGTACTGTTGGCTCTTCTAGCCAACCATTAGTACTGGAAGACATTTCGGAGCATCCGGACCATGCCTCAATCCACGAGCAGGCAGGGGAGTCAGGGGTACGAGGCTCAAATATTGCGGGGGAGGTGCCTGAGAATCCTGATCTTCGACCATTCTTGGATCTGCCGGAGTAAGTCAATCTAACTTGGTATATACTATTCTTATATTTACATTTCCATATGTACTAACGTTATAAATGTTGTTTTGTTTTGATTATGTAGAATTACTGGTTTCGATGTTGTTAGGCAGATTTCTATATTGTTTAAGATAATGTATGATGGTGTGTGGAATGCGTACACTGATATCCCGCCCCAGTCATATTAAGAGGATGTTCGAGCGGTTTCAGGTATATGCGGTCATGTTCTATCTAAAAGTATCTCCACATGTTTTTTTTCCTAACATCATTGTTAGTCCAAGATCACTAAATCTCTAGAGAGAGAAAGTAGAGAGAGAGAGAAATGTAGCGCAAAGTAACAATGATATTGAATATGCATGAATGTGTTACAAGGAACCAAGACCAAAGGGACTTAAATACCCTTGGTCAGATACAACACAGTATATGACTTTAGACACAGTATTTGACCAAGCCTATAAATACAATGATTACTATAAAATCAGACTTAACAATCTCCCCCTTAGTAATCATTGGCGCTTTGGTCTTCAAAAATTATCTTCTAAATCAGCACGGACCATAAAAGCGACTTTATGAAGCAATCTGACTTTTAAAAGAAAAATTCTTCTCAGCATCTTTCAGTTTGATTTGTCTTTGCTGCCTTTGACAAGTCTGGACCAGTAGCTTGTGCTCTAAACGACACACCTCGTTTGAAAGATCTTGAATGAACTGTGGTGGTCGGAGCAGGAACAGCAAAAGAATTAAAATGGCTGAGAGAATAGAATCTTTGAGCGAATCTTGATCACCAGATAAACGTTTAAGCTCTTTGTCTCTTTAACTTCTCCTTGAATTCTCTGATTTCTCCCCCTCATGACCTTGATGATCTTGATCAACTTGGTCATGTAAATGTTGGAGACGAGACATCTAAAGATCTGCAAAATCAAAGAAATAGAGAAAATAGGGAAGGTTTGCGCTACTAGTTGGTGGCGCAAAGTGTGATTTGCGCTAACAGAGAGAAGCGCAAAGTGAAGTTTGCGCGACATGCAGGAAACGCAAAGTAAGGTTTGCGCTTAAAGTTGTTGGCGCAAATTGAGCTTTGCTCTACCAACGTGTGACGCAAGTCTGACTTGGAGTCTGAAAAATTTTACCTGTTAAGCCCTTTGACTCCCCTACACAAATGCACTAAATTTGACAATTCAAATTAGCATTAATATAAAGAAAATCAGATACTCCCCCTCAAAAACAGATATGATCATTAAGAAAATTCTCCTTTTTCACTCTCCCTTGAATAATGCTCAAATCCATTAAGATATAAAAAAAAACACAATGATTGAAACATCAATGTAGAAAGAAAAATATACTGAATATGTATTTTGAAACGACTAAATATATAAAAATTTAAACAGAAACAAATAAAATTCTACTTAGTAAAATATCACAATAAAATCCATCAGATGAAATCAAATGTATGTGTTTGGATACAGAAACAAGTTTTATTGCATATCAAGTTAAGACATGTTCAGTTTCAAAAACTTTCATCAATCTATTCAGTGTGCTCGCATGTGAACTTCGATTAGCTTCAAGAAAATGCAATTCTAAAAATATTATAGAGAACTTCGCATGTAATCACACTAATCCATCAAAAATCCAGACTTTCACAAATTTACAGGTTTATTGCAACTCAGAAATATATAACCAAGTATCATGAGATGTGTGCTCATTGGCATCTTTTAGCATTGTGCACTATGGCATCTTTACATGAGTGTGCTCTTTGGCATCTTTTAAGCTTGTGCACTTTGACATCTTTTGAATCAACAAGTTTATTAAGTAAAGAACATGCCGTAAACGTAACTTTCTATCGGATCCTATTGCAGGATTTGGGTTAGTCGCTCCCAGACCAGTTGGCCTTAGGGGACTAGGTGTCAAGCACCCCTTGGAACTTACTCTCCCAGATCAGAAAGGCTACATCGACACATCCTAAACCCATTCATACCAGTAGAACATGACTTTCGATCTGATTCTATAGAAGGATTTGGGTTCGATCACTCCCAGATCAAATGACCTTAGGGGACCAGATGACAAGCATCCCGCAGAACTTACTTTCCCAAACCGGAAAGGTCACAGGTAAAAACTTTTAAACTTAGAGATTTCTGATTTATAAGAATTTAATAATCATCTCAAACACAAGGTTTTACGTCTAAGTGCTTAGCCCATATTTTCATTACGATCCGAAATTCCGACTTTTTAGGTTTTCTAAGCATTGTAGACTATAAATATTCCGAATCACACAATTTTAAAGCAAAATCAAAAGTTACAAACATGTTGCTGACTTTTCGACTTTTGTTAGAACAGAAATTTGAACATATAAGAACTTTAATATAAACAAAGCAACTTGAAAATTTATCCTAGACACACATTTTATTCAAAAGAAAGAAAAATTGTAAAACTTTTACTTTATAGAATAAAATTTGTAAAGATTTAAACTTTTAAAACAACATGCCGAGATTTTAAAAATAGAAATATTTGAACGACAAGTTTATATTCAGTTGAAACAAAATATAATTCAATAATATTATCTTCCACATAATTGTATAGAGAGTATGTGTCTCGTTCGAGAAAAAAATTGGGTTGAACAAATTCAGGAGTTGAAATGAAAATGCTCAGATTCTTTTAAAACATTTGAGAAAACTGGAACAACATCATAATCAGATATAAATGCAGCGGAAATTAAGTAGATGCACTCACAGTTTCTCATTAGTCAGAAGCTTAAAAGCTTTGAAGAACGAGTTCTAGACTGACATGTCTAGAAGTCAAAGTCTTTGAAGCACGGGTTCTGAGCTGAATTACTAAGAAGCCATAGTCTTGACATTGAGATACGGGTTTTGAACTGCTGTGTTCAAAAACCATAGTTTTCTTACTCCCCCTTGACATGAGGTTCCTGCAACTTTAAATCAGATTGAGATTTTGGTACCCACTTGAATTTGGGCCCGTGTTTGTTAGTTGCAGTTCTTATGGAGAAATAGTTAGAAAAATTGATACGAGAAGCACGAGAAATTTCATCAGAATAATAAGCACAATCATCAGATGAATACAAAGCATAATCATCTGAACTAGAATCAGAAGAAAAATATGAGACATTTTTGGAAATTTGAAACATTTGCTTTATAGAATATTTTGAAACTTTATTATAATAAGCAAATGAATCACTTTTATAATATTTGTCTATATATCGAATTTCATCAGTCTGAGAATCAGTAGATGTCCGCTTTGCTTTCCAGATTTGCCGTGATCGAGCTCTCAAAGTCTTATCTGTAAGAATTGAATCGGAAGAATTATAACTGTCAGAAAGAACTTTATCTTGTTTCTTTGACTTCTTTGACCGTCTTCTTTTACGCTTATGTTTATAATATTGATCATTTAGCGTAAAAGAATCGTCAAGAATTTTAGACTTAATATCAGAATCAGAATAAGCAATTTTACCTAAGTTACCTAACTGATCAACTAATAAGTCTTTACTTACCTCGGAGTCTGAATTATTTTGAGAAAATATATTAAAATTTGAAACTTCCTTTTTGTATTCCTTAAAATCAGAAGAAAGGTTAGAAACTGAATCTTGTTTTTGAGAAAATAGATTTTCTTCAAGACTAGAAGTCATGAAAGAAAGAATAATATCAGATTCAATTTCTTTTAAAATATTTTGATCTTCTATCTTATCTTCAAGATCAATGATTTTGCCTTCTAATATTAAAGGAGGAGTATATTTCTTCGAATCGTAAATGATTGGAGAAATATTTTCCTTATCAGAATCAGGGGCATAAGAAGAAACAAAATCATCAGACACTGAAGATTTGACAAGAGATATATCATTTAAAGCTTTTCTGCCTTTCTTTGATTTATCAGGAAAATATTTTGCATTTTCATACGTATAAACAAAAGGAATTTCATTTTTCTTGTTATTCATCCTCTTCTCATTTTCGACTTCTAACACTTGCTTTTCACTAGTCCAATGAAATTTGAATTGAGGAGCATCATGTGCAAGTGTTAGATAATCATATTCATATATAGTGGGAACTTCCGTTTTAGCTTTATCTAAAAATTGAGGATTTTCAAAACCAAGTCCCCATCTTTCCTTTATAGATTTGTAACTCATTGGTTTGTGCATAAATATGGTTTGATCAGTTTGATCCCTTCGGTATAACTTTTCTTCTAACTCTGTTATTTTATCTGAAAATTTATCTTTTAAAATAGTCATGTCAGTCAAAGACTCAAGATAAGTCTTATTTGAATTTTCCAAATCATCCAATTTCTTTTGAAAGATGTCTTTTGTATTTTCCAAAATAGATTTTTCATCTTTCAAAGAAATTTTCAGTTTGTCAATCAAATCTGACTTTTCAGAATTTAAGTTTTTTTCAGATAATAACTTTAAGCGAAGATCAGATAAAGCAGAAATAATAATATTCATCTGTGAGGCAATAAAGTTGTAATCAAAATCAGATTATACCTCATCTTCATCAGTATCAGAATCATCTGATTGATCATCTCCAACCAAGCACATCTGAGCGATCTCTACGTTTGCAGCTTCATCGTCAGAGTGATCCAGCCAGAATTCTTCTTCGGCAAGAAGAGCAGTTTCGTTCTCTCTTTTTTCAGCCAGTTCCAGTTTCTTCCTGTAATAAGCTGAGTCCCTAACCTTCTTCACTCGACACTCTTTTGAAATGTGACCTGGCTTTCCACAGTTATAGCAGGCAGTAGTCTTTGGCTCGGGCACTTTGACTTTAGAACCGGAAGTGAAGCGAGAAGTGTTGGAACCCGATCTTGGATGGAACTTTTTCTGGTAATGCTGAGAGATAAGGATCATTGCTTTCTGCAGTGCCTCACCATCGTCATTAGTTGACCCGTTGTAAGCGTTATCAGACAACGCTTGTTCAGCCAGTTGGCTCGTGAGGAGTGCAACCGGGTCTACTGATTTCTTGATCTTCTTATCCAGTTTGGCCTTCTTCTCAAGCACCAAGCTCTCATCAGTCATCAGAATTTCATAAAGTTCTTGGATTTGCATAGTGGAGATTCTGACATCGTTCCTCAGTCTATGGCAAGATTTGTTCCATTCAGGTTGAAGTGCATTGAGGAATTTCATATTTGTTTCAAGCTCAGTTTTTTCAACTTTAATCTTCCTCAGATCATTGATTATGGCACAAAATCTGTCGAAAACACTCTTTAAAGACTCACTGTCTTTGGCCTTAAACTCCTCAAAGTTGTTCATGAAGCGTGTATGTCTAAGTTGAGTTTCAACTGATGAGCCAAGCATAATCTTTTCCAACTGTGTCCACATCTGATTTGGATAATTCTTTTAATGATCAACACGGTTGTATACAGATTTTGGCAACGCTAGCATTAGATTAGTAGATAATTCTCGATCAGCTTTCATTCTCAAAACCTCTTCAGGTGTTGCTGGAATCTCTTTGTTAGTCTTTATAAATGGTCCTTCATTTAGAGACTTCATCATGTTGTCTCCATTAACTTGTCGTTCAATGAAGTTGAGAAACCGATCTTGCCACTGAGTGAATTCGTTTTCATCTATCAGTACTGGAGGACGAGTGTCTGTACCCAATGACATCATGAGGTCATTCTTGTAGAACTGAGCTTGAAAGGCTAACTTTGTAGAATCCATGTTTCAGATAATCCAGGAAAAAAAATTCAAGTCTGAGACTGGCGTAAAGTTGATGTTTGCGTGAGTGGTAGAAAGCGCAAACTAAGCTTTGCGTGATAAGACTGAAGCGCAAACTATGATTCTCGTGAGCAAGGGAAGACGCAAACTTAGGTTTGCGTGAGGCACTTAAGACGCAAACTGACTTTGCGTGAGCAGACCGAGGCGAGAACTTGCTTCTCGTAAGCTGTTAGAAACGCAAACTTGGATTTGTGTGAGTCACTTAAGGCGCAAAGAAAGCTTTTCTTGAACTGAAGGTGACACAAAGTAGATTTACGTGAGTAACCAAAGACGCAAACTTAGCTTTGCTTGATCCACGGGAGACGCAAAGTTGCACTTTGCGTGATGAACTGAAAATGAAAACCTGAAAGAAAACCAAATGATACACTAAGACAAGATTAGTAGATTGCGCAAACTAAGATGAACTCGCGCAAACGCATATGAACTGGCGCAAAGTTTAAATCTAGTGCAAAGTTAAAGAAAATCCATAAATCTACCAAAAAGTCGATCTCAAAACTAAATTGATAGAAATTTCTTACACAAATACGATCGAAAACTATTTTCTGACAACTTTCAAGCAAAAAATTCAATCAAAAACAATAAGCTCAAGAATTCGAGTATGAAACAGTACGTAAAACTTGAGTTTTCCAGAAAACGAAATTTCTCAAAATCAACAATCAAAACTTGAATTTCTTGAAAAAGGATGTGAATAAAAATGTTTATCATGTAAAAACGGATCCAACAAACCAATTTTCAACGAAATTTGTTCAAAAACAAAGCCGAAATTGATGAAAAATTCGAAAACGAGATTTTCTTGAAAAAATTCAGGAAAATCGATCAAATTTTCGATTTAATCCACAAATTCAGTATCGAAAAAAAACAATCTCTCAATTCTCTCAAGATCTAGATTGACTCTGATACCAATTGTTAGTCTAAGATCACTAAATCTCTAGAGAGAGAAAGTAGAGAGAGAGCAATGTAGCGCAAAGTAACAATGATATTGAATATGCGTGAATGTGTTACAAAGAAGGAAGACCAAAGGGACTTAAATACCCTTGGTCAGATACAACACAGTATACGACTTTAGACACAGTATTTGATCAAGCCTATAAATACAATGATTACTATAAAATCAGACTTAACAATCATAACTTTATGTATGTGTAGTTGATGTATAGGTGGGCCCCCCAGAATGATGTCCTCATGGAAAACGCATTTTCCACTCAAGTTAAAAATCGTTAAGCTGACATAATGAAGGTGGCACGAAAAAGGGCGTTTGGTCTTGCCAAAAAGAACGAGAGGAACCCCGACAATATGGACATGTCAGCTTTGAAGCAATATGCTCCTTCTTGGATCAGACAGGAGCTATGGGACGATTTGGTTGATAAGGTATTTATATTTAATTTTTATGTGTATGTTAGTCTTTGTTAGTCTTTTAGCTTTAATGGCAATGTGGTTTCTACAAGGTCTGGAGTACTGATGGATGGAAAGCAAAGTCTAAAGCCGGTAAAAAGAACTGTGCCACTTTGGTAAATGGTAGTGTGTCAAAACACACTTGCGGCTCTGTCAGTTGTGCCCAACATAGATTGCGTCTGGTAAGTAGCATGTCACCAATCCTTTTGTTTAACTACTTTTCTTAATTAATGACTACAAAATGCTCAACTTTTGTAGGAAAAAAAACTCGCTCGTGAGCCGACGATTGTTGAGGTCTTCAAGGAAACCCATTGCAAGAAGATAATATCAGAGGATGGAACAATCTCTTATGGGGAGTTTATTCACCCAAAGGCTGCCATGACCTTGGTAAGTTTGAAACGAAAATTGATATAGAATTCATACTTAATTAGTTTTAAATAAATATTATCTTAATGTATGAAACCATCTGACCGCCTAATATGTTAATCTTGTCTTAAGCTAATATGCTACATTTTACATATAAATACACACACACACACGTATTTAGAGCATAAGTTCTCCTTGACTTTCATATTTGTATATATTAACTGTTTGGAATTGTGTAGGCTGCCATTGTTTGGGCAGACGTTAGGCTTATATATATTTATTTGATGAAAACAGTGGTTATGCTGCCGAAATTTTTAAAAATACTAACTTTTTCATTTTATTTTTTAAATTGTAGGAACGTTACGAGCATAAAATGTTGGAGAAGTATCCAGAACCGGAGACCCGTCCTATCGGAGATAAGGACCTTTGGGAGGAGGTTCAGCCTCGGAAGAAAGGCCGCTTCTATGGCTTTGGCACGTCGTTTGATCAAGAGTTTACGATGACGGGTACTTCATCCATTTCTAGCATCGGGGGATCCCATGCATCTGTTTCGCAGTCGGAGGTATGTTTATGGTTTATTTGAAGACCGTCTTGTTATATATAAATATATATATATATATATATATATATATATATATATATTTCGCTAACACCTTACTTATTATGTGTATACTTAATAATTGTAGGTAACCGCATTACAAGAAGCCCTCGAGTCTGAGAGAAAGGCAAGGGAAGAGTTGGAGCGTACTACAAATGAGCTAGTGGCCAAGGATATCGAGCGCGAGAAAAGAGCCACAAATCTTGAAAAGACCACGGAATTGTTGCAGGCAACATTGGATGCTCTTGTTCGTAAATTTGGTCCAAATGCCCTTCCCCCTACCTCATAGGTCATTTGTATGTTAAGGACAAACTAATTTTTTGGTCCTTTGTATGTTAAGGACAAACTAATCTTTTGGTCCTCTAGATGTTAAGGACGAATTGCTTTTAGGTCCGTAGAGGACACACTATTTTTTGGGTAGATAAGAAACTGAATTGTAATGATTTAGGCTCCTGTGGTTTTGTTAAATATTTTGTAATGCATATACAGGAACTGCATTTTAAACAGGAAATTAACACTTTTTTATTTATTTTTTTAAAAAGCTACAGATTTAGCGACGGATCAGCTACAGATTGGAAAATAAAATCGCTTGATAATTCCTAGCTAATTCGTAGCAAATTCGTTTCCTAGTTAATCCGTAGCTAATTCATTTCCTAGCTAATCGGTAGCAAAACCTAGCTAATCCGTAGCTAAGACTATCCCTAGCTAATCTGTAGCAAACTCATTCCTTAGTTAATCTGTAGCAAATCGTTCCCTCGTTAATCTGTAGCTTATTCATCGTTTTTTGGTGGTCTTTTACTTAAAAAAATAAAGAAAATAAAAGGTAAAAAACACCATTTTGCTATGGATGTGCTACAGGCTCATCCGTAGCTAATATAAAAGTTCCGTCGCTAAATCCCTAGCAAAACATTTTTGCGACTAAGTGATTGGCGAGACCTGTTTGCTACGGATTTACTGCGGATATGAGTTTCAGCTACGGGTTTGCTACAGACATGTCCGTCGCTGTTTCCCCTGTTCCTTGTAGTGCATAAGGACGAAAAAAACAGTTTTTAAAGACCCGGGACGAAAATCGTTATAAACTACAAACCATAGGGATGAAAATCATAGTTTACTCTTTTTTTTAGGAGTGAATTGTGGATTTGGTCATGTGGTTTGATATTATTTGTGACTATCGTCCTTATAGTATGTTTATTGTGGATTTAGTCATTGTAGTATTCAATTTGTTTTGGTCATGGTCCCTCTGAGTAACGCCTCCGTTAACTTTGTTAAATCAAAGTGTTATTTTAGCATTTTTGCATATTTTTGTCTTTTTTCTTATAAAAAAATAAAACAATATTTTTATCCATACAAATATATATATATATATATATATATATGTGTGTGTGTGTGTGTGTGTGTGTGTATATATATATATATAATATCAAAATAAATAAAATAAGATATTATTTTATGATTTGATTTGTTTGAATTAAAAAAAATCAATCATATTAAATATGATTTAATTTTATTGTTTTAGTACTTTTGTTTATTTAGGTATGAAAACATGGTTGAAATTTATAAAAATGATTTGTTTAATTAAAGTTACGAAGATAATATTATGTGTGGATCTTTCATTTAGTTAAAATCTAAATAGTTGATTTTGAGTTTTTGATTGAAAAACAATATGAAAATTGGAACCTCTAATTTTACGATGATAAAATTAAAGTTCATTTATCAATGGTTTTCAATGAATTTTGGTGTTAAAATATCAATAATAAGTTTGTTTGTTACAATGATAGTAAAAACACAATATAATTAAATCGTATTTAACTTAATTAAAATTTTAGTTCAATAAATCAAATCATAAATCATATTTTATTTTATTTGCTCTAAATAAAATAAGATATAGTTTTATGTTCTGATTTATTTAAACTAAAATTTTAATTACAATAAAACTATATCTTTTTCCCAAATTACAATAAAATAATAAAATTAAATCGTATTTAATATAATTAATTTTTAAAAAAATTAAACAATCAAATGATACAATAATATCTTATTTTATTTATTCTAATATCGTTATATATGTGTGTGTGCACGTGTGTGTTTGTATGTATAAAAATATTGTTTTTAATTTTTTATCATAAAAGGACAAAAATTAGGTAAAATGACTAAAATGATCCTTGATTTAACGGATTTAATGGAAGTATTAGCCAGAGGGACTATGACCAAAACAAATTGAATACCACAGGGATCAAATCCACAATAAACATACCATAGGAACCTTAGTCAAAGAAAGTCTCAAAACACGTGGACCAAATCCACAATTCACTCTTTTTTTAATTTTAAAGCAAAAAAAAGTAAAAAGGAGAATATCACCTTTTACTTAACGGATCAAATGTTAGGGATAAATGACTCAATCTATAACAAAAATGAAACCATGATGAACATATATATAATTAGTTTGTTTGAGTGGTCAAATCCAAAATTATAACCCACACGACCAAATTTGTAATTTACTCAAATCTAAAACAAAGTAACAACCATGGTGTTCAAAAGTGGAATTATTTCATTATTGGGATAAGACTTATATTAAATGGCAACCCTAGAGACCAAAAATGTAACTTCTTCTAACATAATGGCGTGAATATATATATTCGTTGCAGCCAGGAAGAAACTTTTTATTTTATTTAATGTACTTGATTTTGTGCTTGCCAAATGCGAGATATAAGAACAAAAACATGGTTTTTGGCATTTTAAAGAAAAAGGTGGAAAAAAATCAAGGTAAAACGCTTCAAATGTTAGAATAAAGTTTAAAGTTCGAAATCATTTGTAGCTTAAACAAGTATACTGGGTCGACGTCACTTACAATAATTGGGTTTATCTTCATAAACACATTTAGTAAAATAATTCAGTTTACGTGGATAAGTGATAAAAATTCCAAGTGCTAACAATTCGCGTTTACGACACGAGCGTATTATTGCATAATGTGGTCATCAAAATATATAAACAACCAAAAAGAAATATATAATGCAAAATTATCAATACAATACTTTTATTCAATTAATGTGTGTAAGGTCAACAGCCATAGCACAAACAAACTAATGTGGACAACTAGGACAATCAACGCCACATGATGCACATATATTGCGAAGAAACTGATAGTTTGGTGGCAAGAACTCAGGGTTATGGATATTGATGTATTCACAGAAGCAATTTGTATGAATTTCTAATTCTTTGCAGCAAGATGGAGACGGTGCTCCTTGTTGAATTAAGGCTGGATAGCAATCGTTTATCTCTTGCTTTGGCTTACAAAGTTGTGCATGTACGTTGCTCATAAGAAACACCGATGCAAACAGAATAGCAAGAACAATAGTCATGTTCTTCATTGCGTACTTCTTGAGAAGATAAAAAAAAATTAATAAATAATATGTTTGATTATGTGTGATGTTTTTAGAGTATATACAAAAGAAAAGATTGATTGCTACTTATAAGCACTTAGATGAAAACGCATGCATGAAATTTATTGAGGTAATTAATGTATAATTATGACAAAGTATAAAGGTTTTAGGACTATAGTTAATTCCATTGGTCCTTAGTGTTTCTCCCATTTACCATTTTTGGTCCCTTTACTTTACAAACTCTACGAACAACTTTTAAAGTTAGGGTGTTATATATGGCAAGTTAGAAAATATGTTTAAATAGAAAATATGTTTAAATACTGATGGACGATATTTAAGGAATCTTGATCTTCCTTCAATAACTATTGCCAATGATTTCATCATTTCTACCTCAAATTTACATCTTCTCTTTTTACCAAAATTGCATCATATTTGAATTTCAAAAAAGAAAAAAAAAGGTTTTATATAATAACCCTTTAATTAATTAGATTCCCACATTTTTTGTATATTGACAATTCAAACCCTGAAAATCTACTTGTAATACTTGACATATTTAGTCCCTTTATTCAGGCATGATCCTGACATTTTATAAGTCATGGACCAAATTTTATAAGTCATGGACGAAATGTAGAAAAGGGTCCTTGATAAGTACAATTTTTTTCAATATATTGTTTTTATTATTAGAAATAACATTGAATTCAAGATATATACATGTAATTCATATATAACCGTTTTTCCGAGTATTTTTAGACGCAAAATCAATAAATAATTGTTTCCAAATTAATATTATCTCTCATATCATTTTTAAATGACATCGTAAATTCGTTCCATTGTCAAACACATACTATTGTATATCTTTAACATATAGATTTACATCATTTTTCGTCACGTTGACTATTCGGTGAGAGATGAATGATGTAGAATATATCAAGGTTTTCTACGCAAAGCAGTTTTAAAGATTGGTACTAGATAAAAAAAACTTTGAGAAATAATAAGCAAATAAGCAATACTATAAAATGAAAAAAAAAACTTTGAGAAATAATAAGCAAATAAGAAATATTATGAAATGAAAAAAAAACTTTGAGAAATAATAAGCAAATAAGCAATACTATAAAATGAACGGTGTAACACCCGTATTTTCGGGTGGATTTCCCATTGTCAATGTCATTATAGAAAGTAAATATTGGTTCAATTAATGCTTATTGTTCACTTTTGGGTTATGCATTGTGGTCAACTTTCTTATGTTGTTATCGGATCAGTTCGGGGCAAAAAAGGAAATTTTCAGAATACGTCACACCCCAGGCGACATTGCCCGGCGACTGTGACACCTGTCAATGTCGCACGGGGCAAGGTCGTAGGGAAGAGAGGACCCTCGGTACGTCTGGGGCGACAGTACCCGACGACATTGCCCGGGTCACTGTCGCGTGGTCATTGTCGCGGGCGGTGTATCGTAGGGGGTCCATCGTGGGCGACATTCTGGCATAGTCGCCGTGTCATAGTCGCGGACGGGTCTGGGCATTTAATTAAGTTCAGCAGTTGGAGAATCATTTTATCTGATTTTGGGTGGAAGTCTAGGTCACGATTTCTCTCTAGAGCTTGGTAAGTTCAGCCCCAACTCTTCTCCTCTTGTCATTAATGCTTCCACCAACAATCTATTGATCATTTATGATTAATCTTGGGTTCTTAGGTGATCTTGTGGTACTAGTGCAAGTCTTCTCAAAGATCTCACTCTCATCTCTTTAAATCTTGGAATTTTAGGGTTTTAAGCTATAAATCTTACAAGGTGAGTTCATCCTTTTTCATAAACCCTATACATGTTAAAATCAAGTTTCCGACCTACTAGACATCTCCATTTACATTTATACAACTTGGGGTGTATTATCACTTAAAACCCTAATTTTGGAGATTCTAGGGTTTATGTGTTTAGATGGGATTTCAAGTAAAGAAAATGATATTATGGATTTATGTGTGTATGAGACTTGACATTATGCTTTTCATGTTCTAGTTTCAAGGTTTATTAATAATAGGTTAATGGAGTTTCATGATGCAACTGCTGATAAGATTGTACTTGGGAACTTGTTTATTATAATATTGGGTTGAGTATTTAAGATCCAAAACTAGAGTTTGAAATATTTAAATGCACTATTGGATGGAATATGGGTATATGCTTCATATGTTAAATTGGAACCTCTTGGTAAAAATGATGCAAGTATGTTGCAACAACTTTCATTTATTGGATGTCACGAGTATTTCATCTTGACGTTGAATTATTGGTTAGTCAAATTGCTATATGTGGCATATTTGGTTTCATTTGGGAGTCATGACCCCAGCATTGTTGTTGCATTTAGTCCGATGTTGAGACGTTAGTTTCTCTCGTCGAGGCACGTCTAGGCATCGAATTGGGTTATAAGTCCTACGTGCTAAGTACGACGATATTGGATGAGGATCTCAACGTAAGGGCCCTTTTGGGTTGAAGTTGATTTTCCGCGGGTGTACGTTTAAAGCCACTGAACCTAACATCCCTTGCGTATACTTTTATGTGTTTTGGCTTTACTGACTGTCGAGTGGCCTACTTTTGTGTTCCGTCACTTGCGTTAGTAAGCGGGTCTCCCCCGTTAAACCAAGAAGTAACTATTATGGTCAATAGCATTTTATTTCTATTGCAAATTTACTTTCTTACTTACACTTACCGTTAATTTAAATTCAACTGATGATCTCACTAGGCTTTAGCCTAACACTTTTTCTTAAAATGACATGTATAGCAGGTCAATCTAGCGATGAGATTCGGCGGGATTGAGCGGTCGGCCTAGGGATCGAGAGCGGTCTTTTAGGGATGTCATATTGACCAATACAATAGTGATAGTGGATACGCATTTTTGGAAGAATATCAACACCCGACCTTAATCTTCTTGTTTTAAGTTAGATTACTAGGTTGTTGTAAATTATTCTTCATTTGATTCTTTGTAAAGACTATAACTATACTTCCCGTTCTCGGGATGATACTTTGGGATTGATATGACAGGTTATGTATACCCAGCTTTATCCAATTTATAGCCGTCATATTTCGAAATTTTCGAGTTTTTATTTCTCTAAAATTTAGGGTGTTACAAACGACCAACTAAGTTTTTACATATTATCTTCTCAACTATAATTATTTAATACATTTTTTGGCTTTTAATATAATGCTAAATTCTTTTATATCTTATTAGATGCTAAAAAGAATTGTCTCTTTTATTTAGTAATTTTTTTTAAACATATATATATATATATATATATATATTATATACTAAAAAAATTAGACCCTCATTTTCTTGGAGCCTTGGGCAAGCGCCCGGCCTTGGCCATGCCTTTATTATAGTAATAGTTATCATATACTTTATAAACAAAGAATATACATATACAAAGATATATCCCTACTCACTATAAATAAACAAAGAATATACATAAATGATAAATTACCATTATTCCATACACAAATATATGACAGGTTAAAAATTAAACAGGTGTCATCAATATTCAATATGAAAATCTATTTATACATGTCATAGCATACAAAGATGTGTGCTCTCAATTCATTGTATTATATTACTTGATATTAGAATAAAATGAAGTTAGACAGTTATTAGTGTCTAATCTCACCACAAGAAACAAGGGTTTTAACAACGACTTTTGTCGTCGCTAAAAGTCAATTTATCGTGAAAAACAGTTTATAAAGACGACAAGTCGTCATAATAGCCTCTTGCTGAAGCATCTCGTCGCTAAAAGTCCGCCGCTGAAACTCACTTTTCTAGTAGTGTCTTTCCTCCCTTGTCTTTCTTGTTATTGTTAATCATCAAAGGCTTAGAACAAATCTATCAACAATTGATGTTAATGTTGCAATGGTAAATTAAATCTCTTATTAGTCTGGATATTCAGGTTGTATAAACAATGAATTGGTTATGTAATTTGCTAATCTATTTCGTGTTCTTCAATTTGTGTTGTTTATTGCTTAATTCGATTGATGAATGGTTGTCGTTGATTGATCAAAAACAAATTTAAAACAATACTGATTGGGTTGAATCAGGTTGAAATATTATCACAAATTGATAAATCTCCTGACCTTGTGATTATTTGATGAAGTTATATAGGAATAAGATATTTCACATGTATACCTAATAGCATGAATTATTACCGAGTCCTCACTAATTTCACATAGGAACATGTTGAAGTAGATAAAGAAACCTTGGGTAATTGGGTAAGCTATCTGGGAAGACATTAACTAAGAACACATACTTTTTTTTCATGAAAATGCTAGTGTTTTTGTAACATTTTGATCGATTTTACAACCTAATAATTTATAGTATTTTTTTTTTGTAACCGTGGGTTTCTGGGCTAGCTTACGTGCACCGACTAATCCCCGGGCGACCACGAATGGCCTGGAGTCATCGCAGGTGAACCTCCATGGCTACAAGGGCTTTGGCAGCGCCTAGATTTGAACCCGTATTTCTCTATATTGTTAAGCACCAAAATGTAGTTAGACTACTAAGTTCCCCTACCACAATATCTCAATTAACTATTTTGTAATTATACTTTTAAAACAAGATTAATTAGGACCATCAATGATGAAACTAAGTTCCAAACAACGTTTTATAAGAATTGAATAAATAATTTAGGGTCAACGTGAGAAAATTTACTTAATGGTCTCATTCCAAGAATGTGAAAAGAAAGTCAGAAACCCACAGTTTGATATATAATTTTGTCCGATTTATATAAAAGTAAAGAGTAACTATGATTTTCGTTCCCGTAGTTTGTTGTTTATAACAATTTTCATCTCTGGTCTTTTAATATTGTTTTCTCGTCACGGTGGTTTCCATTTCATTTCGTTTTTCTTCTCCGAGCCTAATGATGTTAAACAAAATCTGTTAAGTCAAAAGGTATATTGGTCTTGTAACCTCATCTGTAATTCTTCATTGACATATTGAGTAAACTATGATTTTTGTCCCAGTAGTTTGTTGTTTATTGCTATTTTCATCACTAGTCTTTAAATTTTATGTTAATAACACTACAAAAAAAAACAGAAATTTCCGACGGCCCAAACCGTCGGTAAACAGTAAAATCCGTCGGTAATCCGTCGGTAATCAACGTCGGAAATTATGTCGTAGGAACTTGATTTACCGACGGATTACCAACGGATAAGTGACGGCGACATTTACCGACGGATTACCGACGGAACGTTATTTACCGATGGATTACCGACGGCTTGATTTTAGCGACGGATTACTGACGGATAGTTATTTACCGACGGATTACCGACGACCTTTTTTTACCGACGGATTACCGACGGCCTTTTCTTACCGACGGATTACCAACGGATATGCCGTCGGTAAATTTATTTTAATTAAATTAAAATTAAATTTTTTAAATATTAGATTATATTATTTAAACATTACCGACGGTTTATCCGTCGGTAATCCGTCGGTAATTGTTATTTTAATTAAAAAAATAATTAAAAATGCATACTTTTTTTATAAAAACCTGTTCATGAAGGCCAATAACCCCTGTGCAAAAAACATTAAAACCCCTGTGCAAAAACCATTACAAAACACTACTGTATCCTAAATCCATAAACTAAATTCAACGTTAGTTATCCCAATACAAAACAAACTAGACCACAAGGAGAGGGGGAGCGGAGGAACTTCCAAACTGCCTCACCAAGGCTTCAAACTGTTCCAATCTCTCCTCCAATGCTTTCCTTGCTTCTCTGTCTTGTCTCGCGTCCTCCTCCATTTTGAGTCTCGCTTCTCTTTCTTGTCTACCTCCTCTTTAAGCACATCCAACTTGAATTCAACATTTTGACAAACATAAAACAATGTTAGACGACATTCGACAAACATATAACTATTACACATTTGAATAAAACAATGTTAGACGACATTTGACAAACATATAACTATTACACATTTGACAAGCATACATACCTCCTCTTCGTGGTGAGAGCTCCCGCTCCTTTAGATATTGATATATTTTTTAAGATAAAATAATAAACCATAAAATAAAATTTTGGTGGGTCATATTTGACTCAGTGACGCTTAAGAACTTCAGTAGGCATTCATGAGCTATAGAACCCTTTAAAGTCTAATGGACCCCTTTAAAGTCTCTGATAGATCCATTAAATTCAATATAACCATTTAAAACTCAATATAATCAATTAAAGTCCAGTATAGTTAATTAAAACCCAATATAACCCTTTCAATCCGATTAAAGTTTAGTAGAATTAATTAAAGCCAAATAGATCCATTAAGGCGCAATGAAACCCTTTAAAGCCCAATAGAACCTCTTAAACCCAGATAGATCCATTAAGGCCAATGAAATACTTTAAATCCCGATAGATCTATTAAGGGTCAATGAAACCATTTGAAGCCCAATAAAAGCCTTTAAACCCCGGTAGAATCCCTTAAAGCATGATAGATCCATTAAGGCCCAATAAACAATTTAAAGCCCAATAGCACCATTTAAATCACGATAGATTCATTAAGGCCCAATGAAACAATTTGAAGCCCAATAGAACTCTTTAAAGCCCGATAAATCCATTAAGGCCCAATGAAACCCTTCAAAGCACAATATAACCCTTTAAACCACGATAGATCCACTAAGGGACACTAAGCACAATAGAACCATTTAACGAATTTTAATGAAAACCTTTAAAGCCTATTAGATCCCTTAAACCCTTATATATCCATTATGACCCAATGAAACCCTTTAAAGCCCAATAGAACCCTTTAAAGCCTGATAGAATCCCTTAAAACCCGATAGATTCATTAAGGCAAAATGAAACCCTTTAAAGCTCAATATAACCTTTTAAATCCCGAAAGAATCCCTTAAGACCCAACGAAACCCTTTAAAGCCCAATAGAACCCTTTAAAGCCCGATAGAACCCATGAAACTCTTTAATGCCCAATAGAACCCCTTAAAAGGCCGATAGATCCATTGAGACCCAATGAAACCCTTTAAAGCCCAATAGAACCCTTTGAAGCCCAATAAATCCATCAAGGTCCAATGAAAAGCCTTTAAAGCCCAATATAACCCTTTAAAGCCCGATAGAATCCCATAAAACCCGATAGTCCATTAAGGCCCAATGAAACCGTTTGAAGACCAATATAACCTTTTAATGCCCGAAAGGAAGGCCCTGCACATACCAAATTAGTGGGTGTTAGACGTATGCAGTAGCAATATGTATCTTGTGCTTTGATAATTAGTTCAGTAGAATTAATTAAAGTCAGATAGATTCATTAAGGCCCAATGAAACCATTTAAATCCCAGTAGAACCATTTAAATTCAGATAGATTCATTAAGGCCCAGTGAAACAATTTGAAGCCCAATAGAACCCCTTAAAGCCCGATAGATCCATTAAGGCCTAATGAAACTCTTCAAAGCCCAATAGAACCCTTTAAACCACGATAGATCCACTAAGGGACACTAAGCACAATAGAACCCTTTAATGAATTTTAGTGAAACCCTTTAAAGCCTATTAGAACCCCTTAAACTCTTATAGATCCATTATGACCCAATGAAACATATGTGTGTAGAGTATGTACTGTATACATATGTATGTAGAGTATATATTGTATACATTAATGTCCAATCCATTAAAGCCCAAGTTGATTTCATTAATACCCAATCCATCCGACGGATTTTTAATTAAAAAATAATAATTTAATTATTTACCGACAGAATACCAACGGAATTTATAATAAAAATAAATGAAAATTAAAATATTAAATGTTCCGTCGGTAATTACCGATGGATTACCGACGGAATATATAATAAAAATAAATGAAAATTAAAATATTAAATGTTCCGTCGGTAATTAACGACGGATTACCGACAGATTTTTAATTAAAAAAAATAATAAAAATTTAATTATTTACCGACGGATTACCGACATAATATATAATAAAAATAAATTAAAATTAAAATATTAAATGTTCCGTCGGTAATTATTATAAAAAAATAATAATTATTTAATTAATTACCGACGGATTACCGACGGAATATATAATAAAAATAAATGAAAATTAAAATATTAAATGTTCCGTCGGTAATTACCGACGGATTACCGACGGATTTTTAATTTAAAAAAAATAATAAAAAAATAAATATTTACCGACGGATTACCGATGGAATATATAATAAAAATAAATAAATATTAAGATATTAAAGGGTCCGTCGGTAATCCGTCGGAAAACATTATTTTACCGACGGATGGGGATATTTACCGACGACAAACTTTTTCGTCGCTAAAATTCAAAATCCGTCGGAAATCCGTCGGTATTCCGTCGGTATTTACCGACGGTTTTTGTCCGTCGGTAATTTTCGTCGAAAATTTTGAATTTTCTAGTAGTGTAAATTGGTATTATGAAACAATTAACATCAAAATGTATTTAATTATTATCCTTATTATCAAATACCAAAGTCCTAACAAATCAACAAGAACAATTAAGTATCGTAGCACTTGAAGGTTGAAGCATCAAAAGCACTTGGAAACTCACCTTAAGAGTCAAATCACTTGAAAACTCAATCGAAGAATTAAACCAATAGGTTGAGTGGGAAATAGAATGGGAAGTAGAAGATTGACGGTGGTGGGATGGAAATACCCATATCAAGAGTTGATTCTCCTAGATCTCTGTCATTGAAGAGCTTTTTTTTTATTTTTTGAAGTTGCTTCTTCCTCTTCTCGTATGTTGCTAGGACGAGAAATTAGGATTTCCTCACATGTGGATTTGGGTTTTGTTTCACCTGGATGAGAAATTTAAGTTTCTTTTTTCCTGGGAGAGATAATTGTTGGTCCCGAAGGTGCTTAACAAGTTTGTAGAAGGGGGGTGAATACAAACACAAAATTTAAAGTTTAATAAATTGTTTATTGATAAATCAAAATACAATTTATAAGTTAGTTATGGAATAAGATTAAGTAAGAACCTAATCTAAACATACTTAAGAAACACTAAGATGGTTGCACAAGAATTAGAGAATGGGGATTGAAAGAATATAGAAAACAAGGGTTTCTATATTTGTTAGAAAGATTGAAGGTTGAAGGCAACTCTCAGATAGAGTCGATCTTTCTATTTATACCCTATGTATTAAATGCATGGCAGGGTACTTTACACGTGTCCTTCTATAGTTGGTTGCATGCGTCTGACTTTTTGGAGACATGCTTTTGGACGTATGATGAACAGTGTAGTTGACAGAGTTGTTGTACGATTTGCAGCAAAGGTATGTCTTGTCTGACAATCGTACTATGTGTGCATGGATAAGACAAAAGAGACTTGAGGTATAAGCAATGTGATCATCAATCACTGAATATCTCCTCCTTCATAGAGATAGAAGGAAGTTCAGCTATCGCTGAAGCTTTTCCTCAGGCTTCTTCGCGTATGAATAGACTTGTCTTGTTTTCGCAGATATCCGCATCAGGTCATGAGTAGACTTGTCCTTTGTTCAGCAGCTTTGTCTTCGATTCAGCAGCTTTGTCTTCGATTCAGCAGTGAACATCTTTTGTCGCGAAACTTGTCTTCAGGGATTACGTCTAACTGTTTAAATGAGAAATCATCAGCGATACTGAATATACTCAGTATTTGATCGCTGATGGTGAAACACTTATACATACAGAAGTTAAACGTAATTTTCACTAAGTATAACAGAGGGTTATTATCAAATCACTGAGAGAGTTGGATCAAAAATCTCCCCCTATTTGATGATGACAAAGTAACTATGAAGAAAATTACTTTTAAGTCAAAATAAAGGATAATCAGGTTTCATAACATACATGTCCCAATTACTATTTTGAAGGATCTTTTACAGTACTGATGGATTTAAGTACTTCACTGAAATTTTCATTAATTCATAAGAGAATTACAAGAAGAGATATGAAAATTACAAGTACAAGTGAAGTTCTAAACTACTGTAAGTCTAACTAACAGATTACAAGAAGAAAGAGAAAATCTATCAGCTATCTAAATAAGACTTTAGGACCTTGATCATATAATCTGGTAATGTCTCTCCTTTCTGTCTTCGATAAACTGATTTTTGTCGAATGAGAGTCTTGATCGGTGGTTTTATAGTAATCATTGTATTTATAGGTATTGGTCTTATACAGTGTTTAGAATGCTTATCAGTGTTGTATTTGATCAAGGGTATTTAAGTCCCTTTGGTCTTTGTTCTTTGTAAGAAACATACGCACATCTCAATCAATTTTAACTTTGCGCTTCAATATCTTTCTCTCTCTACTTTCTCTCTCTAGGATTCATAAGATCTTGGATTATCAATTGGTATCAGAGCCATCTGAATCTTGAGAGGATTGAGAGATTGCATTTTCTAATCTGAATTTGTGATTGAAATCGAAAATTTGATCGATTTTCTTGAATTTTTCAAGAAAATCTCGTTTTCTTGATTTCTCATAAAATTTGGATTTGTTTGTGATCTAATTGTGTTGATTTTGGGCTCATTAGACTCGTTTTTGATAATCAATCACTTTTGTTTCATATAGTTTTGCATAAAATTCAGTTTTTAATCTCCGATTCTTCGATTTTGTGTTTTCTGGAAAACACGAGTTTATGTACTGTTACATACATGTTTTTCAGTTTTAGTGGATTTTAATCGAAATCTTTGTTTGAAATGTGTTGAAAATCTGTTTTCGATCAAGTTTGTAAAAGGAAATTTCATCAATTTTTGTGTTATAATCGAGTTTTTTGAAAATTTTGAGTTCTTTAATCAGTTTGCGCTTCATTCATATGCTTTGCGCGTCATTCATATTACTTTGCGCGTCATCATGTTGTTTTGCGTTTCATTCATTTAGTTGAATTGCGTGTTCTACTAATCTTGATCTTGTTTTTCAGGTTTTCGCTTCTAGCTTCAAACGCAAAGTCTGCTTTGCGTTTCCCTCTACAAACGCAAAGTGAAGTTTGCGCTCCCTCCTTCATACGCAAAGTTTGATTTGCGTTTCTGCCTTCGACCAAAAAAGCCAAGTTCGCGTTTCAAGTTAAACCCGCAAAGTTTACTTTGCGTTTCCCTCTTCACACGCAAAGCTTCACCCGCAAAGTGTCATCTTGCGTTTCTCTAAGCAAAAGCAAAGTTTAGTTCGTGGTTCTCTCTTGACACGCAAACCTCTAGTTTGTGCTTCTGTCTTCACACGCAAACCTCTTGTTTGCGTTCCCTTCTTCACACGAAAAGCTTCAATTTGCGCGTCTCCCAGACTTGGTTAAAAAAAAAGTCTGGGGAATTTTTTTTTACCTATGGATTCTGCCAAGTTTGCTTTCCAAGCTCAGTTCTACAAAAATGACATTATGATGTCATTGGGTACAGAAAATCGTCCACCGGTACTAATCGATGAAAACGAGTTTACACAGTGGCAAGATCGGTTCCTGAACTTTATTGAACGACAAAAGAATGGAAATGACATGATGACCATTTTATCTGAAGGACCGTTCGACAGACCCAAATTGGCTTCTGGATTATACAAGCCTACTAAAGAGTACACACATGAAGAGTTGTCTACTTATCAAGCTGATCGGGATATTAAAGCAAATCTAATGCTGGCCTTGCCAAACTCTGTATACAACAGGATTGATTGTTTCAAAACTCATCCTAATCTGATGTGGCAACAGCTTGAGAAGATTATGCTTGGTTCTTCAGTAGCTACTCAACTCAGGCATACGCGCTACATGAATAATTTTGAAGAATTCAAAGCCAAGGAGGGGGAGCCACTAAAGACTGTATTTGATCGTTTCTGTGCCGTCATCAATGATCTTCGAAAGATAAAGGTTGAAAAGACTGAGCTTGAATTAAATCTGAAGTTCCTCAACACATTGCAACCTGAATGGAATAAATCATGCCACAGATTGAGGAACGATGTCAGAATCTCCACTATGCAAATCCAAGAATTATACGAGATTCTGATGACTGATGAAAGCCTGGTGATAGAAAAGAAGGCCAAACTAGAGAAAAAGAAGAAGACAGTAGACCCGGTTGCACTCCTCACAAAGCAATTATCTGAACAAGCGTTGTCTGATAACGCTTACAACGGGTCAACTGAAGATTATGGTGAGGCTTTACAGAAAGCTATGATCCTTCTCTCTCAGCATTACCAAAAAAAGTTCCAACCTAGATCGAGTTCCAACACTTCTTGCTTCACTTCTGGTCCTAAAGAAAAAGTACCCGAGCCAAAGTCTACTGCTTCCTACAACTGTGGAAAACCGGGTCACATCTCAAAGGAGTGTAGAGCAAAGAAAGTTAAGGACTCAGCTTATTACAGAAGGAAATTGGAGCTGGCTGAGAAAAGAGAGAACGGAACTGCTTTGCTGGCCGAGGAAGAATTCTGGCTGGATTTTTTCGATGATGAAGCATCAAACGTCGAGATCGCTCAGATGTGCTTGATCGGAGATGATCAGTCAGATGTTTCTGATACTGAGGCTGATGAGGTATACTCTGAATTTGATTTTAATTTCATTTCTTCTCAGATGAATATTATAATTACTGCTTTATCTAATCTTCGTTCAAAACTCTTATCTGAAAAGAATTTAAATTCCGAAAAGTCATATTTGATTGACAAATTGAAAATTTCTTTGAAAGATGAAAAATCTATTTTAGAAAATACAAAAGACATATTTCAAAAGAAATTGGATGATTTGGAAAATTCAAATAAGACATATCTTGAGTCTTTTACTAAAATGACTACTTTAAAAGATGAATTTTCAGATAAAATAAATAAGTTAGAAGAAAAGTTTTATCGAAGAAACCAATCTGAACAAACAATTTTTATGAACAAGCCAAGGAGTGAAGAAGCTTTAAAACAAAGGTGGGGACTTGGTTTTGAAAATCCTCATTGTTTAAACAATGCGATTGAAAAATCCCCAACTTTATATAAATACGATTATCTGATTCTTGCTCATTATGCTCCTCAATTTAAAATTGATTGGATGAATGAGAAGCAAGTGTTAGAAATCGAACATGAGAAAAGGACAAATAACAAGAAAAATGAAATTCCTTTTGTTTATACAAGTGAAAATGCAAAATATTTTCCTGAAAAATCAAGAAGAGGAAGAAGAGTTTTAAATGATATATCTCCTATCAAATCTTCAATGTCTGGTGATTTTATTGCTCCTTATGCACCTAATTCTGATAAAGGAAATATTTCTCCAATCATTTATGATTCGAAGAAATATACTCCTCCATTAGTATTAGAAGGAAAAATCATAGATCTTGAAGATCGGATAGAAGATCAAAATATTTTGAAGAAAATTGAATCTGATGTTATTCTTTCTTTCATGACGTCTAGTCTTGAAGAAAATTTATTTTTTCAAAAATCAGATTCTATTTCTAGCCTATCTTCTGATTCTAAGGAAAATAAAAAGGAGGTTTCAAATTTTAAAATCTTTTCTCAAAATTATTCAGACTCTGAGGCAAATTCAGATTTATTAGTTGATCAGATTGGTTGCTTGGATAAATTTATTTCTTCTTATTTAAATATTAAGTCTAAAATTCTTGAGGATTTTTTTACGCTCAATGATCAATATTATAAACCTAAGCGTAAAAGAAGACGGTCAAAGAAGTCGAAGAAACATGATACAGTTCTTTCTGACAATTCTAATTCTTCAGATTCCATTCTTTCAGATAGGACTTTGAACCGGTCAAAGAAGCAAATCTGGAGAGCGAGGCGGACATCAGATGATTCTATGTCTAAGGAGAATAGATATGTAGACAAACATTATAAAAGTGATTCATTTGCTTTGTGTAATAAAATTTCAAAATACTCTATAAAGCAAATATTTCAAATTTCCAAAAATGTCTCATATTCGTCTTCTGATTCTAGTTCAGATGATTATGCTTTCTCTTCTGATGATTGTGCATATTTTTCTGATTATCTTTATCGTGCTTCTCATATCAAATCTGCTTATTGTTTCCCCATACGAACTGCAACTAACAAACACGGGCCCAAATTCAAATGGGTTCCCAAATCTTTATCTGATTCAAAGTTGCAGGCATCACATGTTAAGGGGGAGTAATAGAACTTTGGCTTCTGAGTACTTCAGCTCAGGACCCGTACTTCATAGACTATGACTTCTAAACAAATCAGTTTAGAACTCGTTCTTCAATGATTTAATCTTCTGACTAAATGAATACTGTGAGTACATCAATTTTATTTCCGCTGCATTTTATCTCTGATTATGATGTGTTCCATTTTTTCTCATTATTTTTCAAGAATCTGAGCTTGTTCATTTTTTTACCTAATTTTGTATAACCCAAATTTTTTTTTTAATTTGAGACACAATTTTTTTTTATAATGTGAAAGATGAAATAACTGAATTTCATTTTGTTCCAACTAAATATCAATTTGCCGAATTCTTTACATTTTGTCTTTAAGGAAAATTTGTAACATCGACATATTGAGTTTAAAAGTTTAAATCTTTACAAATTTTATTCTATAAAGTAAAGTTTTACATTTTTTCTTTCTTTTGAATAAAATATGTGTCTAGGATAAATTTTCAAGTTCTTTTGTTTATATTAAAGTTTTTATATGATCAAATTTCAAGTTTTACAAGAGTCGAAAAGTCAGCAACATGTTTGAAACTCTTATTACTGCTTTAAAGTTGTGTGATTCGGAATTTTTATAGTTTACTTTGCTTAGACTACCTAATTAATCAGAATTATAGATCGGAATGAAAATATGGGCTACGCACTTAGATGTTGACCTGAGTGATTGAGATGAATTATAATTTCATAAAATACAGAAATCTCTAAGTTTAAAAGTTTGTACTTGTGGCCTTTCTGGTTTGGGAAAGTAAGTTCCTTGGGATGCTCGACATCTGGTCCCTAAGGTCATTTGGTCTAGGAGTGATCGAACAGAAATCCTTCAATAGAACCAGATCGAAAGTCATGTTCTACTGGTATGAATGGGTTTAGGATATGTCGATGTAGTCTTTCTGATCTGGGAGAGTAAGTTCCAAGGGGTGTTTGACACCTAGTCCCCTAAGGCCAACTGGTCTGGGAGCGGCTGACCCAAATCCTACAATAGGGTCAGATAGAAAATTACGTTTACGGCATGTTCTTTACTTAATAAACTTTTTGATCAAAAGATGTCAAAGTGCACGCGCTTAAAAGATGACAAAGAGCACACTCATGTCAAGATGCCAATGTGCACAATGCTAAAAGATGCCAATGAGCACACATCTCATGACACTTGGTGATATGTTTGAGTTGCGATAAACCTATAAATTTGTGAAAATCTTAATTTTTGATGGATTAGTGTGAGTACATGCAAAGTTCTCTATAATATTTTTAGAATTGCATTTTCTTGAAACTAATCGAATATTCGAATGTGAGCACACTGAATAGCTTGCTGGAAGTTTTTGAAACTGAACATGTTTTAACTTGATATGCAATAAAACTTGTTCTTGTATCCAACAACACACGCTTGATTTCAACTGATTGATAAATCTGTAATATTTTACTATGTAGAATTTTATTTGTTTAGTGTTTAAAAATTTATATGTTTAGTTGTTTCAAAATTTACATTCAGTATATTTTTCTTTCTACATTAATATTTGATCATTATGTTCTCATAAATATATTTTAATGGGTTTATGCATTATTCAAGGGGGAGTGAACAAAGAGAATATTTTTCAAAGATTATATCTGTTTTTGAGGGGGAGTATCTGATTTTCTTTATATGAATGCTAACTCAAAGTGTCATATCTAGTGCATTTGTGTAGGGGGAGTCAAAGAGCTTAAAAAGGTAAACTTTGTCCAAGTCAGCTTTGCGCTTCCAGCATGACACGCAAACTTTGATTTGCACTCCCTTCATGAAACGCAAACCTTGGTTTGCGCGTCCAACATGAAACGCAAATCTTGGTTTGCGCATCCAACATGAAGCGCAAACCTCCTATGTTTTCTCTGTGTCTTTGATTTTGCAGATCTTAAGTCGTCTCGTATCCAACATTCGCATGACCAAGTTGATCAAGATCATCAAGGTCATGAGGGGGAGAAGTCAAGGAGATGTTAAAGAGACAAAGAGCTCAAATGTTTATCTGCTGATCAAGATTCGCTCAAAGATTCTATTCTCTCAGCTACAATAAATTCTTTTGCTGTTTCTGCTCCGAACACCACAGTTCATTCAAGATCATTCAAAAGAGGTGTATCGTCTAGAGCTCAAGACAGTAAAGACAACTTAATCTGAAAGATGCTGAGAAGAATTTTTTCTTAAAAAATCAGAAAGCTTCACAAAGTCGCTTTGTTGGTCCGTGCTGATATAGAAGATAATTTTTGAAGACCAATGCGCCAATGATTACTAAGGGGGAGATTGTTAGGTCTGGTTTTATAGTAATCATTGTATTTATAGGTATTGGTCTTATACAATGTTTAGAATGCTTATCAGTGTTGTATTTGACCAAGGGTATTTAAGTCCCTTTGGTCTTTGTTCTTTGTAAGAAACACACGCACACTTCAATCAATTTTAACTTTCTCTCTCTACTTTCTCTCTCTACTTTCTCTCTCTAGGATTCATAAGATCTTGGATTATCACGGTTCAACTAAGGGGAGTAAGTACACCATAAGCGTAGAAGGTCCTTGAGATGACTTAGAGGGAAGAGAGGGATTTCAGAGATTCTTTGGAATCTGAGCTGACCTTCATCATCTCTGAAGAAGATTCCAAAAGGTTTCTTTAAAACTTGACTTGGGATGAATGGTCCACCAGGAGGCAGAGATAGATCAAGAACTGAAAGATCAGAAGGAGGCCCGAACATTACTTCTGTTGAAAACTTGATGGAGGTGTCGTTTTTTATCACTGCGACATTTTCAGAGGAGGAGGAGGAGGCATGATTTCTATTGATTTGCTTTGGCTTTGGTGGAAGAGCAGAGGGAACTTTCAATATGGTAGCGACTCTGTTGATGAGAGCTCTAAAGAGACCTTTAACATAGCCTTTATACGTTGATTTCGATTTCTTCAGTGCTTCCTTGAACTTTAACCACTAAACGTAACCAAAGTGTTCCAGCCTTGATACGAACATAGCTTTTGAGCTTCCATCCTCTCTAAGTATCTCCATAGTGACTGATGTTCGGTCCTTCTTCTTTCTCCCATAGATAGTAACAACGACGATCTTCATTGGGTCAGAGCGATAGTCCATCTTTTGTTTACACCATTCTAGACTTTTATTGCTGACCTCTTTTTCTTTTGAGTGCTCCTCTTCGATCTCTTTCAGTTCTAACAAATTCTTCACATTCAGCTTCGGAGAGGAAATCCAATTCTTCAGGAAGAGATTTGAGAGGCATCTTTTATGGATGACTCTCCAGATGAGAGATCATCTCAACTTTTCTTTGAACATCATCCTCTGACCATTGAAGTGGTCGAGAGGGCCTTCCTGGATGATCCAGTGATTCATCTTCTTCTTCTTGTTGTTCATCAACCTCATTGAAGGAGGTTGGGATTATTGGTTCTTCAGCTACTGGAGCCGGGATTATTTGTAGAGACTGAGTTCCCTTAAGCATGGGAGAGAGCTGTCTGAGCAAAAAGAACAGGGAGTTAGTGTATATTTTTAAGAAGAGAAAGATAAAGGTTTTGAAAGTCAGGGGTGTTTGGTAGGAATAGAAGGAGAGAGGGACAATGGAGAGTTATACCTGAAAAGGTTGCTCCCCCTCAGATGGTGAAAGTAGCTTTAGGTTCCCCTCGGCAGCGATCCCCTTCTGCTTGCCTTGAGTGGAGGAATCTGGAGCACTATCTTTCTATCTCCCCTTGCTTCATCTATGACAATGCCTTTTGTCGGAGGCGCTGATGATGCATTTATTGCTGAGAATCAAAGAGAAGGGTCTTCATCCTCCTCATCATCATCAGCAGCAGCGACATCATCCTCTTGATCTTGAAGATCAAGTTCTTCCTCATCTTCTTCTTCTTCTTCATCTTCATCCTCTTCTTCTTCTATTACTTGAGAAGAAAAAGGAGGCGCTTGATGTTTAGTAGCTGATACATCAGCTATCTTCTCCCCCTCAGCTTGAGACGGAGGTTCATCAACCTTCTCCCTTTCAGCATGGGAGAGAGATCCTTCCGCTATTACCTAAGCCTCAGCAGCTGTATTTTCTTCTATAGTCTTCTCCCCCTCTTTGTCATCATCATGGGGGAGGCCAGCGTTTGTAGCAGCAGCAGCAGCATCAGCGACAGGCTTCCGGCGGGCATCAGCCTCCAACTTATCCAGACGATCTTCAATCTCCAAAATAACAGAGGTGGTATGATCAATGAATTCAATCGCTACATTCAGGGACACCCTGTCATGCTCAGTGAGTGAGGAAGTAGGAGCAGAAGTTGATTCATTCATTTTTGTTAGTAGTTGAGAAAGCAGCTGATTGGCAGTCTCCAGCTTGCCACTGAGATTCTTGACTTCACCAGTCAGGTGATCAACATGGCCGGTGAGGAATTGAATTTGAGTTGTATTTCGGGCCATGTTGTCCTTCACATGTTGACCTCTCCCTGAAGAGAGCTAAGCTGAGAAGCCTCTACTTTGGTGGCAGTTGTTGATGACAAGTTCTTTATCTCTTCACCTGCCTGATTAATAGCAGTGGTGTTGGTGTTGAAAGAGGCAGCGATATTCTCCATCTTCTCAGCAAGCTTGTTGACGTTGGCGTCAACGGTTCCCAAAGTAGGACCTGAAAAAAGAAGTTAGTATTTGAGCAAATTTATGCTCAGGATTATTTAGAGAAGTGGGAGAGGTGTTGTTGGTCCCGAAGGTGCTTAACAAGTTTGTAAAGGGGGGGTTGAATACAAACACATACTTTAAAGTTTAATAAATTGTTTATTGATAAATCAAACAAAATTTGAAAGTCTGTTGCGGAATAAGATTAAGTAAAACTCAATATAAACAAACTTAAGAAAACACTAAGATGGTTGCAAAAGAATGTAGAGAATGGGGGATTAGAGAATATAGAAAACAAGGGTTTTTATATTTTAGAAAGATGAAGGCTCAAGAGTCTTCTCAGATGGAGAGGTAATCTTTCTATTTATACCCTATGCATTAAATGCATGGCAGGGTACTTTACACGTGTCATTCAGTGATTGGCTTTGAGAGTCTGACTTTGGGAGACATGCTTTCGGACGTATCATGAACAGTGTAGTTAACAGAGTTGTTGTACGAAATTGTGGCAGAGGTATGTCCGTTCTGACACATCGTACTGGGTGTGAAAGGTAAGACAAAAGAGACTTGAGGCATAAGCTAAATGATCATTGATCGTTGAATATCTCTTCCTTCAGAAATACAAAGAAGTTCAGCTATCGCTGATGCTTTTCCTCGGGTTTCTTCGCGTATGAGTAGAGTCGTCTTTGCTTCACTGATATCCGCATCAGGTCACTAGTAGACTTGTCTTTGTTAAATAGCTTCGTCTTCGATTCAGCTATGAACATCTGTTGACGCGAGACTTTTCTTCAGAGATTACGTTAACTGTGTTACATCATAAACTATCAACGATACTGAACAGACTCAGTCTGATCGCTGATAGTGAAGCACTAATACATATGAATGTTTACAAGAAAGATCATCAGCGATAACTGAACATACTCAGCTTGATCGCTGATGGTAAAACACTAATACATATTAATAAACGTAATTTTCACTAAGTATAGAAGAGGGTCGTTATCAAATCACTGAGAGAGTTTGGATCAACAATCTCCCCCTATTTGATAATGACAAAGTAACTGAAGAAAATTACTTTATAAATCAAAATGAGAAATAATCAGGACTCATAACATACATGTCCCAATTACTATTTTGAGGGATCTTTTACAGTACTGATAGGGTTAAGTACTTCACTGAAATTTTCATTAATTCATGGAAGGAATTACAAGATATGAAAATATAATGTACAAGTGAAGGACTAACTACTGTAAGTATAACTAACAGATTACAAGAAATATGAAACTAATCTATCAGCTATTTAGAGAAGACTTTGAAAGATTGATCATATAATTAGGTATTTCTTCTCCTCTTTGACTTCGATCAGAAGATTCTTGACTAATGATTGCCTTGATCGATTCAGCTGAGGGAGAGAAGTCACACCATAAGCATAAGAGATCTTTGAGATGACTGAGGGGACAAATAGGAATTTCAGAAACTCTTTGAAATCTGAGTTGTTCCTCATCATCTCTGAAGAAGATTCCAAAAGGATCTTTAATTACTTGCCCTGCAAGATATGGACCACCAGGGGACAGGGATAGATCTAGAACCGAGAGATCAGGAGGAGAACCAAACAGAGCTTCTTTTGAGAATTTGATGGAGGTGTCGTTTCTTATTGCAACGACATTCTCAGATGAGGAGAAGCCAGACTTTCTTTTGAGTTGCCTTGGCTTAGAAGGAAGAGCAGATGGCACCTCTAATATAGCAGCGACTATGTTGATAAGAGCATCATTTATCCCTTCAACATAGCCTCTGTAGATTGATTTAGATTTCTTCAACGCATCTTTAAACTCTAGCCATTCCATGTAGCCGAAACTTTCAAGCTTTGAAACAAAAATACCCTTAGAGCTTCCATCCTCTCTGGTTATCTCCATCGTTACAGAAATTCGGTCCTTCTTCTTTCTCCCATAGATGACAACAACTACAATCTTCATTGGGTCGGAGCGATGGTCGACTTTATGTTTGCACCATTCGACAGAGTCATCGCTGACCGCTTGTTCTTTTGAGCGCTCCTCTTCAATTTCTTTTAGTAGAGCAGCCTGGACATCCACTGGATTCTTTTTCAGCTTCTTATCTTTGACTTGAGATGACTGAACCTTGAGAGCTAGAGAAGCATCTCTTTGACAATCAGCTATTAGTTTCTCAGCCCTGACAGATGTTATTTGAAGAGGGACCTTCATCCGTTGACTCTCTAGATGAGAGATCATCTCTGTTCTTCTATTTAGCTCTTCCTCAGACCAGTGAGATGGTCTAGAGGGCCTTCCTGGATGGTCTAGAGGGCCTTCCTGGATGGTGCATGGCTTCTTCCTCTTATTGATTCATCAACTATAGAAGTTGGGATTATTTGAAGTTCTTTTCCCTTAAGCAGGGGAGAGAATTGTCTGGTCAGAAATAGATAAAAAGAGTTAGTGTTTGTTTTTGGGAAGAAGAAAGATAAAGGCTAGAAAGAAACAGGGGTTGGGAATTTATAGAAATATATAGGGACAAGTGAGAGGCATACCTGAGAAGGATTCTCCCCCTCAGATAGTGAAACATTTTTCAGGCTTCCCTCAGCAACTGCACCCTTCGGTTTGCTTTAGAAAGGGGTTCCTGAAGAAGGTTCATTTCTCCCCCCTGCTGTGACAACTTCTTTCGAAGCTATTACTGATGATTCATTCGCTGAAGAAAACCATAGAGACTGATCTTCTTCATCGTCGTCATCATCATCTTGATGTTGCTCTTCATATTGATCCTGAAGATCAAGATCTTCATCCTCTTCTTCCTCCTACTCTTCTTCTTCTACTAAAACTTGATCGTACAAAGAAGATGGAGGGGATTTTTCAGCAACCTTCTCCTCCTCAACATGAGAGGGAGGTTCTTCCGAGTGAACCTCAACAGCTGCTTCCTCTACATTTTCTTCAACATCTTTCTCACCCTATTTGTCATTATTATCGAGGGAGAGGTCTTTAGCGCGAGAGGAAGGTTTTGCAGCGGCGAACGAACGGACTTCATCCTCCAGACGTTCAAGGCGGCCTTCAATCACAGGGATGTTTGAAGTAGCATGATGAAAAAATTCAACACCTACATTCAGAGATGTGCGGTCAGCCTCTGTGAAAGAAGGAGTGAGCGTCGGAGCTGGTGCATTCAACTTTTCAAGGACTTGCTGTAGGATATATGTGCAGGAATCGATCTTTGTAGATAAACCCAGGACATCCTTGCTTAGAGTACCAACACGTCCCTGAAGGAGTTGATTTTGTTGGTGGTTAACGACCAAATCCTCTTGTACTTTGACAAGCTCTCCCTGAAGAGTTGAGATTTGGGAGTCTTCATCTTTGGAGGAGCAAGCAGCCGTCAGTTTCTTCAGCTCTTCACCAGCGGTATTGACAGCGCTGGTGGTTTCGTTGATGGAGGTGGTGAGAGAATCCACCTTGACACCCAAACTCTTGACATGAGAGTCAACAGTTGCCATATTAGGACCTGAAAGAAAAGTTAGCTTCTGACAAACAGGCTTATATGGAGAGATGGGAGTAGTGTTTAGGGTTATAGGAATACCCGATGGTTCAAACATATTGAAAAATTGCATATCTCTTTCAAAGGTTTGAGCATCAGGTCCTATAAATGCAACTTGAGGTTGCTGCATGAGAGATGGAGGGTTAGAGACTAGAGAAATGGGAGGAATAGTAATGGGGATAGAAGAAGTTGGAATTTGGGTGGTTACCTCAGGTTGTTGTTGAACTGAGATAGTTGGTGGTGTTACTGATGTTGTAACAGGGACCGAGATCACTGGCACAGTTTTTGTGGTGACAGATGAAGATGTGGAGGAGAGACCCACAAAATCATCCAAGAAAGTTTGTTGAGAAACTACCTCAGGCCTTGAGCTAGGGGCGATAGTCTCCTTAGTTAATTTGGCCTTCTTGGAAGGACCAGAAAGACTAGCTGATGGTCTTTTAGAAGCGGTGGTAGCGGCAGGGCTAGCAGAAGAAAGAACCTCCTGCGTGGCCGCTGAAGTAGAATAATGGAGAGAGAGTCGAGAGCGAAGAGTAGAGATACTTACCTCGTTGTCGAGTGGCTTCACCTCTAATGAACGCCGACCCACTTTTGCGAAGGTACCATCAGGAGTAGTGGGATAAGCGTTAGGATAGAGAAACTTCAGGTATGCATAGATGAACCGTACATATGGGATCTTGGGATCCCTCTCCGTATTCTCTATCTTTGACTTGAGATCGTCAAAGATAGCGGTGGCGTAGTCAAAGTTCTTTCCAGCGATCACAGAGTAAGCCATTTGGAGCTGAACTTTGCTAGCCTGATCAAGTGATTGAATGAAGTGAGAGAAGATGAAATTTAGTTGAGAAGGCATGTTTGCCTTGTTGATGAGAGTCAGCCGCTTGTTGGGGATAGTTGAGTGGGGCTTGTTGTCCCAATAGTATTCCATATCATCAAGAAACTGGATGAGTTCAGCATCAGTTGGAAGGGCGTCAAATCCATTCCTGGGTTTGTCAGGGAATCGGAGTGACTTCCTCAGGCTATAAGCAGTCATCATGCCTGGTCCTAAATCAGTGCGGAAAGAGATAGCAGGAACCACGTCACCCTTCTTGTTGGTGATGGTGGTTTCGTCAGCAGTGAACCAAAACCGTTGGATAAGTGTTTTGGATGGTTTAGGATCCACAGTGATTGCGTAAGCAATACACGATTACTTCAGGAACTTGGTTGCTTCCACCAGGTGTGGGTATTTGTCATCATCGAAGTCCAAGCGTGCAAGGTGGTTGTTCTTGGGAATTTCAGATTCAGTGATGGCAAATTTAACGTTCTTGGAGGCAAGGAACGATGATTGGGCCATTTCTTAATATAGAAAGAATAAGAATAGAAGGAAAGGATGAGAGTCTAAAAATAAAGAAGTTTTTATCCGTTTCTATTTAGAGAAAGAAACAAAAAAAAACTAAAATATTTGAAGATTAAAACTGTGTTCTTTGTTGAAGAAGAAAGAACAATAAGAAAACCAATGGTTTGAATGAATAAAATCAAAAAAATGATTTTAGTGATGATCTTTCTTGTAAAAACCCATAATGATGTAACATATTTAGGATTTTGTAACAAAATTTATGAAGAAAAGAAGAACAAAGTAACCTGTTGATTCTTGAAAGAAGAAGATGCAAATGCTTGAAGGAGGTGTTTGCTTGAAATGCCTTGAGAGAGAATTCTTGCTTGAAAAGATTTCCAGAAAGCGTAAAACGATAAAAATGAAAAAGCATTCTTTTTATATGTAGAGAGAGAGAGAGAATGAGGTGGGAAAACAAATGCTCATCATGACATGGACACGTTTGATGAAGTTGATTGGATGGAAGAGCAATGGGCGAACGTGTCAGAAAAAATCATGTCGTGGATTGTCGGTTCAAATGACGTCATAGGAGAGAGAAAAACGTTTCATTTGTCTTTTTCAAAATTATCTCTGAAGGAAAGTCAGAGATAGGTTTTCTTTTTGAAAGAATCCCTGATAAAAATTCAGCGATTGATTTTTCTTTAAAAGAAAAGGATCACTGATGAGAAATATCAGTGATAGATTTTGGTTATCAAAAAGCTTTTAATCATTTGAAGAATAATCAGTGATTAAAGTTTTTATTTTGAAAAACGTCTTACTGAATGAAAATTTAGTGATTGAGATTGAGGGAACATACCTGAGAGTGAGGCATTTATTCGGAGATTAAGTGATAAAGGGGAACTTAGAATCACTGACATAATGCATGATCGATGAAGATTTACTCTTCAAGATTCAGCATTCCAAGCTCACTGATGAGAAAGTTGAACCTTGTCTCATCAAGAGGTTTGGTGAATAAATCAGCAAGCTGATAGTCAGTGGGTATAAAGTGAAGTTCAATATCACCATTCATCATATGATCTCTGATAAAATGATATATGATCTCTATGTGTTTCGTCTTTGAATGTAGCACTGGATTGTTTGCTATAGCGATAGCACTAGTGCTGTCGCAATAGATTGGAATTTTTGATAGCTGAAGGTCATAATCTAATAGTTGATTTCTCAACCATAAGACTTGAGCACAACAACTTACAGCGGCTACATATTCTGCTTCAGCTATGGAAGTGGACACAGAACTTTGCTTTTTGCTTGTCCAGTTTACCAGCTTTCCTCCCAGGAGTTGACATCTACCAGTGGTACTTTTTCTATCAAGTTCACAACCTGTAAAATCACTATCGGAATATCCAGTTAGATCGAACCTTGAGTCTTTGGGATACCAAAGACCTAGGTTAGGAGTTCCTTTAAGATATCTGAAAATTCGCTTAACAGCGATCAGATGAGATTCCTTGGGTTCAGATTGATAGCGTGCACAAAAACAAGTAGAGTACATGATGTTAGGTCGGCTCGCTGTAAGATACAACAAGGAGCCTATCATTCCTCTATAGGCAGTGACATTAACAGGTTTTCCAGATGGATCTTTGTTAAGTGTTAGAGGATGTGCCATAGGAGTTTTCATCGCTGAAGTTTGTGTAAGATCAAACTTCTTCAACATATCTTTAACATACTTACCTTGACTGATAAAAGTACCTTTGTCAGATTGTTTAATCTAAAGACCAAGAAAATACGCTAGCTCACCCATCATACTCATTTTGTATTCTTTCTTCATTCTTTCAGCGAAGCGAGTACATAGAGATGGGTTACTAGAACCAAATATGATGTCATCGACATATATTTGTACAAGAATAATATGACCTTTTATCTTTCTGAAAAATAATGTATTATCAATTTTGCCACGTTCAAAATTTTCAGAGATAAGAAAAGATGAGAGAGTGTCATACCAAGCACGAGGGGCTTGTTTTAGACCATAGAGAGCCTTATCCAATTTATAAACATAATCTGGATGCTTAGGGTCATAAAACCCTGGAGGTTGTTCTACATAGACTTCTTCATTCAGCTTTCCATTTAGGAACGCTGATTTTACATCCATTTGATACACAATGAAGTCTTTGTAGACTGCATAGGCTAAGAAGAGTCGAATTGCTTCGAGCCTGGCCACAGGGGTAAAGGTTTCATCATAGTTTATTCCTTCCTCTTGTCTGTATCCCTGAGCCACAAGTCAAGCCTTGTTGCGGGTAACAGTTCCATGTTCATCTAACTTGTTTATAAACACCCATTTGGTGCCTATAATAGTTTTATCAGATGGTCTAGGAACGAGATTCCAAACTTTGTTGCGAGTGAACTCAATCAGCTCTTCTTGCATAGCGCTGACCCAGTTTGGATCTCTGAGGGAATCATCAGTCTTCTTTGGCTCTATTAAAGAAATAAAGTTTACAAAGAGGCAGATATTACCTGAACTTCGTCGTGTCTGAATACCTGCATCGGGATCACCAAGAATTTGATCTATGGGGTGATCTCTGGTCCATCGCTGAGCAGGAGCGTGATCACTCATTTCAGAGGTTGGATCAACAATGGGAATGTTCACTGATGAAGAAGCTTGAGGTTCATCAACTATTAGTTGTTGAGTGTCAGACAGACCATTGTTTTCTGAGAGGTTTTCAGACGAGGATGGATCTGATGGAGGCAGTGTGTTTAGAGGCTCAGCTGAAACCAATGAGTTGGATTCAGCGTTTGGAAGTATGATGTTTGGATCATCATAAGTAGTAGGAGGATTTGGGTGCTGATGGTTTGAGAAGAAGGGTTCTGTTTCTCTGTAGTGAGAAAACATCCAAGCATTTAACTCTTCATTGTCAGCGATTGGTTTAGAGTTCGCTGAGCGAGTTTCATCAAAGGTGACATGAATTGTCTCTTCCACATATTGTCTTCTTTTGTTGAAAACTCTGTAGGCTTTGGAGATAAAGGAATATCCAAGAAATATTCCGTCATCAGCTTTTGGGTCGAACTTTCCAAGTTGATCTTTGTTGTTTAAGATAATGCACTGACAACCAAATATGTGAAGAAAACTGATAGATGGTTTTCTTCCATGAAATTGTTCATAAGTTGTCTTTCCAAATCGCTTTACTATCAGCGATCTGTTTTGAGTAAAACATGCAGTGTTTACAGCTTCATCCCAAAATTGAGTAGGGAGGTGAGAATCGTTGAGCATTGATCTAGCAGCTTCAATGACCGTTCTGTTTCTTCTTTCAGCGACTCCGTTTTGCTGAGGCGTTCTTACTGAAGAGAAGTTATGAGAAATTCCCTTGTTCTCAAAGAAATTGTTCAGAGAAATGTTCTTGAATTCAGTTCCATGATCACTTCTTATTGAACGAACAGTAAGATTATTCAGCACTTCCATCTTTTTAACAAAAGATATTAGTTCTTTGGGGTATCACTCTTGCAGCGAAGAAAGAGAACCCAGGTGTAGCGTGAGTATTCATCTACAATGACAAGTGTGTATTTCTTTCCAGTTATTGATTGGATGTTGACAGGGCCAAACAAATCCATATGCAAGAGTTGAAGAGGACTTGTCACTGAGGAAACTTGTTTAGACTTGAAACTAGCTTTTGTCTGTTTTCCTTTTTCACATGCTGAGTATAGAGATTCTTTAGCATATGAGTGCAGAGGAAGACCAGAAACTAGTTCCTTAGATGAGAGAGAATTTAGTGTTTTGAAATTTAAATGAGAGAGCCTTTTGTGCCATAGCCAGTTGACATCATAGGAGGCTTTAGAGAGAAAACATACGTTTTCAGTGGTAGTAGAGTCCATATCTATTACATAGACATTTTCTTTACGATAATCACTGAGAGCAAGTTTTCCTTTCTCATTTACCACTTAACATGCTTTCTTGGAAAAGCGAACTTCATAGTCTTTGTCACATAGCTGACTGATGCTCAAAAGATTGTGCTTCAGTCCATCTACATAAGTGACTCTTCTGAAGGTAGTTGTCCCATTGCTGAGGACACCAAACCCTCGGGTATATCATTTTCCATTTCCACCAAAGGTCACAGAGGGACCTTTCTCTTCCTTGTATTTAGTGAGCAGGTCTTTTTGTACTGTCATATGATGAGAGCATCCACTATCAAGATACCAGATGCCCTTTGATCCCTGCAAACATAAGGAAGATTAAGCTTTGTTTGGTACCCACTTTTCAATGGGTCCTTTAGGGTTAGTGGAGATGGAAGGTTCAACAATCTTCACAGCAGATGAAGATTCAGCTTTAGTGGTAACCTTCACCTTGGTTAATTTCTTAACCTTAGTGGTATTCTTCACCTTGGTTGATTTTTCAGCTTTGATGACCTTCTCAGCCTTGGAGGCATTCATCTTCACTTTAGCTGATTTATCAGCTTTAGTGGCAGTTGGACATTTGCTTGCAATATGGTTAGTAAATCCACAGTGATAGCATTTTCTATATTTAAATGTTGTTTTAGGACCAGAAGTAGAAGGTTTTGAGAATTTAAGATGAGCAGGTCCAGCTCCAAGAATGCCTTTAGCATGAGATCTGGGAGGTATTTTCATTTCTTCAGATCTCTTAGGCTTAAGATCAATCTTCAGCTTTGGAGGACAGAGATCAAAGATTTCTATAATAGAGCTAAAAGATTGTTTTACTGAAGGTTTAGAAGGAACCTTCACCTTTGCTTTCTTGGTAGCCTTCTGGGAATAAAGAATAGATTTTCCTTTATCTGCAGGCTTAGGGCCTTTAGACATTTCCTCAAGGATAGGATTAGACGAAGATGAAGGATAAAACTGATTATAAGAAGTGTCAGCGATAGAAGAGACAAACGTTCCAAACTTAACCATGGAACTGTCTTCTTTAGGCTCATCCTGTGGTTTCCAAAAACTAAGACCAGCTCTATCACTGCCAGGAACTTGAGCATTTATAATCTTAGTGATCTTTGTTGAGGATTTGGTCCATCCTTCAACAGTAGTCTTTTATGCTTTTAGAGCTGCGATGGTTTGTTCGCGTTCTATGCTGATGATTTTATTTACAACAACTTGATCTTTCAAACTTTCCTCTAAAAGAGTCAGTTCTCTAATCTTTTCATGGTATTTTTCCAGCTGTTCAGTTAAATCATTGTTTTTGCTTTCAGTTAGAGATTTGCCGTTTAGAGCATTGTAAAGATCAATCGTCAGCACATCAACAGTGTGACTTCTCTCTGATTCAGGTAGAGAGGGATTTGTAAAGATAGATACCTGAGATGATATATAGCTCATAGAAGTTTCAGTTGGTTCTTCCACTTCTTCTTTAATCTCAGCCATGAGGCAGAGATTAGCGACTTCTTCTTCATCAGAACTTGATTCTTCTGATTCAGCCCAGTCGTGTTCTTCAGCGATGAGACCTTTACCTTTTCGCTTGTAGTTTTTCAACTTTTGATATTTTTCTTTCAGCTTTAGGTATTTGTCATCGCTGGATCTTCTTGAGGTAGAAGGTTTGAAGACTTTCTTTGACCTACACTCACTTGCAAAGTGTCTAATCTTTTCACAGTTAAAGCAAGTAGTAGTAGCCTTATCAACAGGGATTGATTTTGGCTTGTCAGTAAGAGAGAGAGGCTTATTTCTTCTGAAATTGCTCTTTCTTGCAAATCTCTTAAAAGAGTTTGTCAAGAGTGCTAAGGACTCATCAAACTCTAAAAGATCATTGTCTGATAGTTCCTCAGATTCAGAATCAAACTCAGTGATAGTAAGAGTAGATCGCTGAGATGGAATTGTCTCTGAAGAGACTAAAGCAACAAGAGTGCTTTTGGAGTCCTTAGAATCTTTTACCAGATTCTTCTTCAAGAGATTTGATTGTTCATAGTTGAGCAATATTCCATACAATGTGCTGAGAGAAAGAGAATTTAAGTCCTTTGTGAGCTTAAGACATATTGAATAACTGTCCCAGCTTTCAAGAAGACATTCTAGGAATTTGGTTAAGACCTCAGAATTAGAATAGGCCCTACCCACAGTTCGTAGATCAATGATTAAGTAGTTAAACCGCTGATGAACATCAGAGAGAGATTCATTCTTACCAGCGATAAAACTTTCATACTGTCTTACCAAGTTAATTTTTCGAGTCTCTTGGATTTCAGTGGTGCCTTCATATTGAACACATATGGTTTCCCACATTTCTTTAGAAGTTTTAAGATGCATGATGGAATGGAAAACTTCATCAGGCAGAGCCATAGAGATTATGGTTTTTGCCCTTGCATCTATACCAACCTTCTTTTTGTCTTCATCACTCCATTGTCTTATTTCCTTAATAACATAGCGTTCAGGGATAGCAGGAGTGGTGGTGGTAGCAGGAACGACAGCTATGATTTAGACAGGTTCATAGGGTCCGTTTGCTACGTACTCAGGTATAGTGGGATCTGCACCTTCAATAAATAGCATCATTCGATTCTTCCAGAGAGAAAAGTTATCTCTGCTAAATCAAGGAGGTTTAGAAAGTGAACCATTATCATAGTAGTTTATGTTTGTGTTAAGTGACATTTTAGAATAGCAAGGAAGAGAATAAAGCAATATCTTGTTTATTAGATTAAACAGTCTGCTCTGATACCACTTGTTGGTCCCGAAGGTTCTTAACAAGTTTGTAGAAGGGGGGGGGTTGAATACAAACACAGAATTTAAAGTTTAATAAATTGTTTATTGATAAATCAAATACAATTTACAAGTCTGTTGCGGAATAAGATTAAGTAAAAATCAATCTAAACAAACTTAAGAAAACACTAAGATGGTTGCACAAGAATGTAGAGAATGGGGGATTAGAGAGTATAGAAAACAAGGGTTTCTATATTTTAGAAAGATGAAGGCTCAAGAGTCTTCTCAGATGGAGAGGTAATCTTTCTATTTATACCCTATGCATTAAATTCATGGCAGGGTACTTTACACGTGTCATTCAGTGATTGGCTTTGAAAATCTGACTTTGGGAGACATGCTTTCGGTCGTATCATGAACAGTGTAGTTGACAGAGTTGTTGTACGAAATTGTGGCAGAGGTATGTCCGTTCTGACACATCGTACTGGGTGTGCAAGGTAATACAAAAGAGAGTTGAGGCATAAGCTAAATGATCATTGATCGCTGAATATCTCTTCCTTCAGAGATACAAAGAAGTTCAGCTATCACTGAAGCTTTTCCTCAGGTTTCTTCGCGTATGAGTAGAGTCGTCTTTACTTCACTGATATCCGCATCAGGTCACTAGTAGACTTGTCTTTTTTCAGTAGCTTTGTCTTCGATTCAGCTATGAACATCTGTTGACGCGAGACTTGTCTTCAGAGATTACGTTAACTGTGTTACATCAGAAACTATCAGCGATACTGAACAGACTCAGTCTGATCGCTGATAGTGAAACACTAATACATATGAATGTTTACAAGAAAGATCATCAGCGATAACTGAACAGACTCAGCTTGATCGCTGATGGTGAAACAATAATACATATTAATAAACGTAATTTTCACTAAGTATAGAAGAGGGTCGTTATCAAATCACTGAGAGAGTTTGGATCAACAGATGTATATGGTTTTGGGTTTACCTGAAGTGTCAAACATGTTGAAAAAGTTCAAGTCACCTTTAAATTGAGAGAAGGGTTGAGATGTTTGAACCACAACAGGTCCTACATTTGCAACGATAGAAGTTGGCTGATGTAAAAAAGGAGGGTTAGGGACCAAAGAGATAGAAAGAGAAGTAATGGGGATAGAAGGAGGAGCACTGGTGATTATAGTAATTACCTCAGTTGGTTGAGAGACTGGAGGAATTAGGTTGATCACTGGTGGTGTATCAACGATTGAAGTCACTGATACGGTTGTTGTGGTTGCTGATGTGGAGGAGCGAGACAAAAAATCATCTAAGGTAGTATGTTGAGAGACTACCTCAGGTTCCTTAATCGAATAGGTTGACTCCTTAGTCTTCTTGGCCTTTTTAGAAGGACCAGGAAGAGTTGATGATTGTCTTTTGCGAGGGTTGGTAGTGGCAGGGATAGCTGATGAAGAAACCATCGGCGTGGCCATTGAAAGAGAAGAAATTTGGGAGAGGCGTAAGCGTAAGGTCTGAAGACTTACCTCGTTGTCAGCGGGCTTCACCTCGAGGACTCGTGGACCAACCCTGGAGAAATTGCAGTCATTTTCGGTGGGGTACTTCTTTTCGAGGAAAAAGTGGAGGATTGCAGAGAGGAACCGGACATAGGGAATCTTCGTGTCCCGTTCAGACTTCTCAATCTTTGACATGAGACCGTCAAAGATCGCTCTGGCGTAGTCAAAGTGTTTGCTAGCGAGCAGTGAGTATCCCATCTGAAGTTGAATTTTGCTGGCTTGGTCCAGCGATCCAATCTTTCCACTCATACTTTCAATGATATGAGTGAAGATGTAGTTCATCTCTTAAGGCATGTTCGCTTTCAGGATCTTCGTCAGCTTCTTGTTGGGAATGGTTGTGCGAGGCTTGTTATCCCATTGGTATTCCATAAGATCTAGAAACTGAATAAGTTTAGTGTCAGTGGGTAGAGGGTCGAAGCCTTGGGAGTCTTGGATGGGAAACGTAAAGTTGTACGAATGGCAAGGGTAGTGATGTTCCATAGGCCATGTTGAGTCGTGAAAGAAATGGCAGGGATGGATTCGCCTTTCTTGTTTGTCATTGAGCCCTTGTCAGCAATGAACCAGAACTGGTGAAGAAGAGCCTTGCTTGGCTTAGGATCAACTTGTAGAGCATTGGCTAAGCATGATTTTTTCAGAAAGTTTGCTGCCTCCACGAGATGAGGGAGCTTTTCAGCGCTGAAGGTCAATCGTGTCAAATGGTTGTTCTTGGGAATTTCGGAATCAGCAAAGGCGAACTTGATTTTTTGCGAGGCAATGAGAGTAATTTGGGCCATTTCTGGAATAGAAATAAGTAGAATAGAATAAAAGGTTTAGATTCTAAAAACATTATAAAATATTTTACCAGTTTCCCTTTTTGGTAGGAAACTTGAAAAATAAGTTTGTTTTTAGACTAAAACAGTGTTCTAAAGAAAAGAAGTAAGAAGAACAGTCATAACAACCAAAGGTGTTTGCATACAATAAAATCATAAAGAAAATGATTTTAAGAGTGAAAAACACTTTAAATCCTTAAAAAGAAAGGAAGTTCAAACAAGTGTGTTTTGAAGAAAAAGATGAAAAAATAAAACCTGTAAATCTTGAAGAATTGAAGATTAAGGTGGTTGCTTTGTTTGCTTGAATGCCGAGAGTACTTTTCTTGCCTTGGAAGTTTTGTGAGCGTAAAAGGCAAAAATGTAAATGGCATTCCTTTTATATGAGAGAAAAGGAATTTGGAGTGGGAAAAGGAGGTCATCATGACACAGACACGTCCCACGAAGTTGATTGGACATGAAGTGCATCGGACGAACGTGTCAGAAAAAGTCGTGCCATGGATTATCGGTTCAAATGACGTCATAGGAGAGAAAAAAATGTTTCGTTTTTAGAAAGTATCACTGATAGAAACTCAGAGATAATTTTTCTTTTCAAAGGATCACTGACGAGAAATATCAGTGGTAAGATGTAACACCCCAAAATCATCGTAGTGGGTAATTGCTTCCATTTACTCTTTTATTATAATTTCCAATCATGTGTTAAGAACCTTATTTGATTTATCATCTCTCATAACATTTAGACCATCAAGGCATGCATATAGCTCGATCTAGGAAGAATATAACTTGATTCGGAGAGTTTTCGATACACGGTACCTACCCGACGACTATGACCGACGAGATTGCCATGGTCATAGTCGCAGGGGGCAATGTCGCGCCTGGACTCATTATTGGCCGAATCGATCAGTGGGGTAGTGTCGAGCGGCGACTATGCCACGACGACAATGCCACAGCATAGTCGTGGTGGCAATATCGCGAGTGGGGAGAGAGGTCCCAGGTCATTAAACACGATGTTGGGGATGTTTGTTCTTATTTACTCCACACAAAACTCAGATCCCTCTCTCTCTCTACTTTGGAGATTTTCACCCTTTCTCTCTCTCTCTTCATTTAACCCTCAACCTAAACCCTTCAAGTTGCATTTAAGAGGATCTAACCACCATCCTTCTTCATTCAAGTGATCATTCATGGACCATTAAAGCTTCTAGTAAAAGCTTACTTTCTAGGGTTTCTCTATTTTAGAGTTTTCACTTACAAACCTATAGGTGAGTTTCTACTAAACTTTCTATGTGAATAGTAACTTACATTTATACATTTTTGCTAACAAATTGCTTGACATGTGATTTTGACCTAACTGCTGATAAGAATGACATTTCATGTTAGATATATTGTTGTGAGGAATATTTGGAATAATAAACCTTAATAAATCATATGAGTATGTGGATGATGTTATTCATATGTTGGTTCTTGGAAATATGTGTTATGTGGTATTACTAATTATGGCACCCAATTCTTGTGTATAAGGATTGGGTGAGTGTTGGTGGATTTTATACCTTTTAACCAGATTAGAGGGTAGACACTAAAGGAACGACTCCTTGAGGTGAAACTCTTCTAATGTGAGGATAGGCACTAAGGTTCAATGAGCCTTCAGGTGAAACTCTATGGAGTGGACACTAAAGGTAATCAAGACGCTTGAGGTGACGCTGGATATGGTGTGAACTAAAGTAAGAGCCTGAGGTGTAAGTTCCTCGTTAATAAACCCAAGTGGCTCCATTCATGGATCCAGTCGCTTGAGAGGACACGGATCTCCCCCGAAAAGAACTTGTGTTTTCTGTGAAGGAATGTGTATAAGTTGGCTTTTATTTAATATAACGGGATGTACTTGGAGTACCATACTTGGAAGTTTTCTCACATTTCAATGTTTAGAGTATTTATATATTTGTGTGGAATCTCACTATGCTCCTAGCCTAACATTTGATGTCGTGTTTTGTCTTCAGGTCTTCCTAGTGGTGTGAAAAGAGCACCTTGATTTCCGGTCATGTACCTAGGACTGTTGGCGGACCGGGCTTTTGGGATATCATCGTGAAGAGCGTTTTCGAGACATAGCAACACCCACCTTAATCTAGTTGTGTCATTTAATCTAGATTAAATAGGTTGTTGTAATTTATGTCACATTCGGTCGCTACTAAATTTGTTGCAAACTACCCCGAACCTTTGGGTTTTAGTTGTTTTAATTACAGGAATGGAAATCTTACTATTTTAAACGTTATATTGCAGAAATTTCAATTTTTGAAACGACCCTATTTATAGGTTGTTACAAGTTGGTATCAGAGCAATAGTTTAAGTGAAGTAGGTACGACCGTAAGATGCCTAGACTTAAGCGGAGTCTGTTAAGTTGTGAACTGTGAGATGGGGTAGCTCTTGAATAAGGGGAATTTGTGACGGAATCTACACCGTTGAAAGTTATGAAAGTGGTGTTGAGAATTCTTATGTGTAGTATACTCATAATTTCAATTAGCTACTGTTATTATGAATGTATCATTACGTAAGCATGCTTAATTTACTATGATTATGATGATCAATGCTTGTATTGGTACATTCCCTAGTAAAATCTCAAATGTAAGTCTCTCACCGTATTCTTGTACGCATGGTGTGGCAGACTAAATGGTTAACACTCAGAATAGAGCAAGGACTCCACCGGAGGGAAATGAGGCCTTCGCATCGACGGCTGACCAACCAGAAAATGTGGTTACAAGGGAAGTTCAACCCCAAACAAATCTATTACGCGGGGGACCGGAACACATTCCAAGGGTGAATCTGGCATCCTCAAACCCAGTCGTAACTGAAGCCACTCCCGAATCAAGAATTATGGATAACGTAATGCGGGCCATGAGCAAGGCTATGGCCATGCAACAGGAGTTCTTTATGAAACATTTGGAGGACAGGGATATCAGTCATCGTAGGAATGAGGCGGTAGAGGAGAACATGGTTGTTACCGGATCCAGGGGGACCGGGAATGGGGTCCCGACTATTGAATTGGTGGCAAATGATGCGAGGCCGAAAGAGAAGACTTGTTCCTTCAAAGCATTCCTTGGTTGTAATCCCAAGGAGTTCTCGGGTGTTGCGAACCCCGTAACCTGTGTGAACTGGCTTCGAGAGCTAGAAATGGATTTCGAATCTTGTGAATGCGGAGAGTCAAAAAAGGTCCATTTCGCCTTTCAGTTGTTCAGAGGTGACACTCTTACTTGGTGGAACATTGTCCGATCCACCGTTGACCCCACGATTATGTCTCGGCTCTCGTGGGGAGATTTCAAGAAGAAAGTTATGGATAAGTGTTGTAATGAGAGGGCATTGGACAAGATTGAGGACGAGTTCAGAAATTTGTCAAAAGGGGATCGAAACGTAGAGGAGTACTCCAAGCTATTTGTGGAGAAACTGAACTTTATGGGGCATCTGGCCCCGGATGAGAAGTCCCAGATCAAGGCATAGCAAAAGGGATTGCCGGCGGAGATGAGAACCGCCATGATGAACGCCAAAGTATCTACACTTCAAGATGCAATTGAAGAATTGCAGTTGGTGGAAGACGACATCATTCAGGATCGAAAGGATAAAGCACGAGCGGGTGAGTAGAGGAAATAGGAAAATCGCTCGGTACCCCCTCATCGCCCACGACCATTTGTGGGAAACTCTAGAGCGGAACCACGCCGGGAACCAAATTGGTGCCCGAAGTGCAAAAGTAAACACTTTGGAGCTTGCAATCCCACTCCTCTTACGTGCTTCAAGTGTGGCAAGGTGGGATACACTAGCCAAGTATGCCTCATTCGGGGAACAATATGCTACGAGTGTAAGGAAGTGGGGCATGTGCGGTTCAATTGTCCCAAGTGGAAGGGAAATTCGAAGGGATCTAACTCTAGAGCGTCAATCAAGAAGGAGGTCGCTCTGAGGCCTCACGGGAGGGCATTCCAAATGACAACGGAGGAAGCAAAGGAGACCGCGGATGTAGTGTTGGGTACGTTTCCACTCAACTCCATACCCGCTAGAGTACTTTTTGACTCGGGTGCGAACCGTTCTTTTCTAGCAACTTCTTTTCGTAAATTCTTGAATGCACCTTACACCACTCTTAGTGACGCTTTAGTGGTGGAAGTAGCGAATGGGGACCAAGTTGTATTGCGTGAAATCGTGAAAGACTGTCAGTTGGAAATCGATGGCAAACACTTTCCAGTGGATCTATTTCCTATGCCCATCGGAGGATTCGACGTAGTGATAAGAATGGATTGGTTAGTGTCGAACCAAGCCGAAATCCTTTGTTCCAAGAAACTCATCCGTGTTCCGATCGGGAATAGGGATTTCGTTCTTATATATGGTGAGAAGCGGAAAAGAGAGGTGGTGGTCATCTCTTCCCTTAAGGCACGAAAGTGCTTATCGAAGGGGTGCCCATCATTCCTAGCATATGTAGTGGACACCAAGGCCGAAATGAGAAAAGTGGAGGACGTGAAGATCGTTCGAGACTTTCCTAATGTATTCCCCAAAGACTTGTCGGGATTACCTCCCGACCGCCAAGTGGAATTTCACATAGACCTAATTTCGGGCACGACACCAATCGCTCGAGCACCCTATCGTCTTGCGCCGACGGAGATGCAAGAAATGATGAAGCAGTTGCAAGAGCTTATGGAGAAGGGCTTTGTCCGACCAAGTTCCTCGCCTTGGGGATCTCCAGTTTCATTTGTCAAAAAGAAGGATGGCACAATGCGAATGTGCATTGACTACCGTGAGTTGAACAAGGTGACGGTGAAAAATAAATATCCCCTCCAACGGATCAACGACCTCTTTGACCAATTGCAAGGAGCAGGATGCTTCTCGAAGATAGACCTTCGGTCGGGTTACCATCAAGTACGAGTACGCAAAGAGGACGTGGCGAAGACGGCGTTTAGAACTCGATATGGGCATTACGAGTTCCTCGTGATGCCGTTCGGATTAACCAATGTGCCCGCGATATTCATGGATTTGATGAATCGGGTTTGCCACCCCTTTTTGGACATATTCGTCATTGTATTCATAGACGACATTCTCGTCTATTCTAAGAGCGAAGAGGAGCATGGGAATCATATGCGGGAGATATTGGAAGTTCTAAGAAGAGAGAGACTCTACGCCAAATTTTCAAAGTGTGAGTTTTGGCTTCCAGAAGTGCAATTTCTTGGCCATGTAGTGATGAAAGACGGAGTGAAGGTGGACCCCTCAAAAATCGGAGCTATGATGAATTGGGAGCTGCCAAAGAACCCAGCCGAAATCCGGAGTTTCTTGGGTCTAGCCGGTTACTATCGAAGATTTATTAAAGACTTCTCCAAAGTTGCTTCACCCTTGACCGCTATGACGAGAAAGAATGTGAAGTTCATGTGGACGGAAACGCAAGAGCAAGCTTTTCGAACGTTACAAAAGAAGTTATGTGAGGCGTCGATCCTATCACTACCTAAGGGGACGGAAGATTTTGTAGTTTACAGCGATGCATCCAAAATAGGTTTAGGGTGTGTTTTGATGCAACGATGGAAAGTTATCGCTTATGCTTCGCGGCAACTCAAGGAACATGAGAAGAACTACCCGACTCACGATCTTGAGTTAGCGGCGGTAGTATTCGCCTTGAAGTTATGGCGACATTATTTGAACGGGACCAAGTGTACGCTTTACACCGATCACAAAATCCTCAAGTACGTGTTTGATCAGAAGGAGTTGAATATGCGTCAATGGAGGTGGCTAGAACTACTGAAGGACTACGATTGCGAATTACTTCACCATTCAGGTAAGGGAAATGTCGTGGCGGATGCCTTGAGCCGAAAGGAGTATGGTGGGTGCATACGGGCTTCTATCTCTCGAATTGATGTGGTCTCAAGCCTCCTAGAGAAGATCAAATTGTCGCACGCTGAAGTCTTGTTGGAGACGAACCTCAAAGATTAATCTATGGCGAAGCATCACCTTCTCTTGGTGGAAGACAGTTGAGGACTCAAAATTTTCCAAAGGTGAGTGTGGGTACCCAAGATAGGGGGTGCCGGGAGTTACTCCTAACCGACTCCCACAATTCAAGGTACTCCATTCATCCGGGGAGCACGAAGATGTACCGGGATTTGAAGTTAAATTATTGGTGGCCGATAATGAAGCTCGACGTGGCAAAATACGTAGAGAGGTGTGTGACTTTCTTGCAAGTCAAGGCCGAGCATCAACTCCCCTATGGTAGTTTGCAATCTCTCGAGATTCCGGAATGGAAGTGGGAGCATATCACCATGGATTTCGTGACTAAGTTGCCCAAAACCTTGCGAGGTCACGACACCATTTGGGTTGTTGTGGACAGGTTGACCAAAAGCGCGCATTTCTTGGCAATGCGAGAAACGTTATCGATGGATAAGTTGGCAAGACATTATATTGATGAGATCGTCTCGAGGCACGGCGTGCCGCTCTCCATAGTGTCGGATCGTGATAGCCGTTTTACGTCAAACTTTTGGGATGGTTTGCAAAAAGAATTGGGCACTAGGATCAAACTAAGCACCGATTATCACCCGCAGATAGATGGTCAAAGCAAAAGAACCATCCAGACCTTGGAGGATATGTTAAGGTCCTGCATCATCGATTTTGTGGGAAATTGGGATTCACACCTTTCGTTGGTGGAATTCGCATACAACAACAGTTATCACTCCAGCGTTGGCTTGGCACCCTTTGAAGCGCTATATGGTCGGAAATGTAGGACAGCCGTGTGTTGGCTAGAGGCGGGGGAGAAACAGTTTTTCGGACCGAAAATAGTACAAGAAACGGCGAATAAGGTGAAGTGCATTAGAGAACAGTTAAAGGCGGCCCAAGACCGTCAAAAAAGCTATGCAGACAAGAAGAGGAGGCCGATAGAATTTCAAGTGGGGGACAAAGTGATGTTGAAGGTGTCACCATGGAAGGGGATCATCAGATTTGAGAAGCGAGGAAAGCTTAGCCCCCGATTTCTCGGTCCCTTTTCCATCATTGAGCGAGTAGGACTTCAAGCCTACAAACTAGAGTTGCCACCGGAGATGGACGGAATTCACCCCACCTTTCATGTTTGCTATTTACGTAAATGTTTAGCGGAAGAAGAAAGCACTATTCCGTTGTCGAAAATTCGAGTAGACAACAACCGTTGTGTAGAGGAACATGAAGACATCCTTGAAAAGAAATCGAAAAATTGCGACATAAAGAAGTAACCATGGTGAAGGTTCAATGGAAACATCATTTAGGTACAAACGGACGTGGGAAGCGGAGGAGGATATGAAGAGGCAGTATCCTCACTTGTTTGAGTATTGTGGGATTTCGAGGGCGAAATCTATTTCTAGTGGGGGAGGATTGTAACACCCCAAAATCGTCGTAGTGGGTAATTGCTTCCATTCAGTCTGTTATTATAATTTCTAATCATGTGTTAAGAACCTTATTTGATTTATCATCTCTCATAACACTTAGACCATCAAGGCATGCATATAGCTCAATCTAGGAAGCCTAGAACTTGATTTGTAGAGTTTTCGATACACGGTACCTACCCGACGACTATGACCGATGAGATTGCCATGGTCATAGTTGCAGGGGGCAATGTCGCGCCTGGACTCATTATTGGCCGAATCGATCAATGGGGTGGTGTCGAGCGACGACTATGCCACGACGGCAATGCCACGGCATAGTCGCGGTGGCAATGTCGCGAGCGGGGAGAGAGGTCCTAGGTCATTAAACACAATGTTGGGGATGTTTGTTCTCATTTACTCCACACAAAAATCAGATCTCTCTCTCTACTTTGGAGATTTTCACCCTTTCTCTCTCTCTTCATTTAACCCTCAACCTAAACCCATCAAGTTGCATTTAAGAGGATCCAACCACCATCCTTCTTCATTCAAGTGATCATTCATGGACCATTAAAGCTTCTAGTAAAAGCTTACTTTCTAGGGTTTCTCTATTTTAGGGTTTTCACTTACAAACCTATAGGTGAGTTTCTACTAAACTTTCTATGTGAATAGTAACTTACATTTATACATTTTTGCTAACAAATTGCTTGACATGTGATTTTGACCTAACTACTGATAAGAATGACATTTCATGTTAGATATATTGTTGTGATGAATATTTGGAATAATAAACCTTAATAAATCATATGAGTATGTGGATGATGTTATTCATATGTTGGTTCTTGGAAATATGTGTTATGTGGTATTACTAATTATGGCACCTAATTCTTGTGTATAAGGATTGGGTGAGTGTTGGTGGATTTTATACCTTTTAACCAGATTAGAGGGTAGACACTAAAGGAACGACTCCTTGAGGTGAAACTCTTCTAAAGTGAGGATAGGCACTAAGGTTAAATGAGCCTTGAGTTGAAACTCTACGGAGTGGACATTAAAGGTAATCAAGACGCTTGAGGTGACGCCGGATACGGTGTGCACTAAAGTAAGATCCTGATGTGTAAGTTCTTCGTTAATAAACTCAAGTGGATCAATTCATGGATCCAGTCGCTTGAGCGGACATGGGTCTCCCCGAAAAGAACTTGTGTTTTTTGTGAAAGAATGTGTACTGGTTGGCTTTTATTTCATATAACGGGATGTACTTGGAATACCATCATGGTCGTGGTAACTTGGATGTTTTCTCACATTTCAATGTTTAAATTATTTATATATTTGTGTGGAATCTCGCTAGGCTCGTAGCCTAACACTTGATGTCGTGTTTTGTCTTCAGGTCTTCCTAGTGGTGTGAAAAGAGCACCTTGATTTCCGGTCATGTACCTAGGACTGTTGGCGGACCGGGCTTTTGGGATATCATCGTGAAGAGCGTTTTGGAGACATAGCAACACCCACCTTAATCTAGTTGTGTCATTTAATCTAGATTAAATGGGTTGTTGTAATGTATGTCACATTCGGTCGCTACTAAATTTGTTGCAAACTACCCCGAACCTTTAGGTTTTAGTTGTTTTAATTACAGGAATGGAAATCTTACTATTTTAAACGTTATATTGCAGAAAATTCAAATTTTGAAACGACCCTATTTATAGGGTGTTACATAAGATTTGTTTATCAAAAAGCTTTTAACCACTTAAAGAAATTTTGTGATTGAGATTTTGATTTTTGAAAACGTCTTACTGAATAAGATTCAGCGAGAGAAAATGAGAAAACATACCTGAGAATTACAAAACATTTAGTCAGAGATTATATGATGAAGTAGAACGTATTATCACTGACATAATGCATGAATGCTAAAGAGTTAATCTTCAAGATTCAGCATTCCAAGCTCACTAATGAGAAAGTTAAATCTTGTCTCATCAAGAAGTTTGGTGAAAAGATCAGCGAGCTGATAGTCAGTAGGGATAAAGTGAAGTTCAATTTCACCATTCATCACATGATCTCTGATAAAATGATATCTGATCTCTATGTGTTTCGTCTTTGAGTGTAGCACTAGATTGTTTACTACAACGATGGCCTAGCGATGGTCTAGTGATGTCGCAATAGATTGGGATCTTGGGTAGTTGAAGGTCATAGTCTAATAGTTGATTTCTCATTCATAAGACCTGAGCACAACAACTTCCAGCTGCTACGTACTCAGCTTCAGCTGTGGAAGTGGATACTGAGTTTTGCTTTTTACTTGTCCAACTTACCAGCTTTCCTCCTAGAAGTTGACATCCTCCAGTGGTGTTTTTTCTATCAAGTTTGCAACCTGCAAAATCACTATCTGAATAACCAGTAAGATTGAACCCTGAATCTTGGGGATACCAAAGACCGAGGTTAGGAGTTCCCTTAAGATATATGAAGATCCGTTTTATAGCGATCATATGGGATTACGTGGGTTCTGATTGATAGCGTGCACAAAGACATATAGAGTACATGATGTCAGGTCGGATCGCTGTAAGATACAGCAAAAAGCCTATCATTCCTCCATAGGTAGTGACATTTACAGGTTTTCCAGTTGGATCCTTGTTTAATGTCAGGGGAGGTGCCATAGCAGTTTTCATCACTGAAGTTTGAGTAAGATCAAACTTCTTAAACATATCTTTAACATACTTACTTTGATTAATAAATGTACCTTTGTCAGCTTGCTTGATCTGAAGTCCAAGGGAGTAAGTTTGTTCACCCATCATACTCATTTTATATTCTTTCTTCATTCTTTCAGCGAAGCGAGTACACAGAGATGGGTTAGTAGAACCAAATATAATGTCATCAACATATATTTGTACAAGAATAATATGACATTTTATCTTTCTGAAAAACAAAGTGTTATCAATTTTACCACGCTCAAAATTTTCAGAGATAAGAAAAGAAGAGAGAGTGTCATACCAAGAACGAGGAGCTTGTTTTAACCCATAGAGAGCCTTATCCAACTTATATACATAATGTGGATGCTTAGATTCAGAGAACCCTGGTGGCTGTTCAACATAGACTTCTTCATTCATCTTTCCATTTAGGAAGGCTAATTTGACATCCATTTGATATACTTTGAAGTCTTTGTAAACTGCATAAGCTAAGAAAAGTCAAATTGCTTCGAGCCTAGCCACAGGGGCAAAAGTTTCATCATAGTCTACGCCTTCCTCTTGTCTGTATCCCTGAGCAACTAGTCTAGCTTTGTTGCGGGTTACAGTCCCATGTTCATCTAATTTGTTTCTAAACACCCATTTAGTACCTATAACAGATTTATTAGATGGTCGGGGAACGAGATTCCAAACTTGGTTTCTTGCAAACTCAGTCAGCTCTTCTTGCATGGCGCTAACCCAGTTTGGATCTCTGAGAGCATCATCAGTCTTCTTTGTCTCTGTAAGAGAAATAAAATTAACGAAGAGACAGGTGTTACCTGAACTTCTTCGTATCTGAATATCTGCATCACGATCACCAAGAATTTGATCTATAGGGTGATCTCTGGTCCATCACTGAGTTGGGGCATGATCACTTACCTTAGGAGTTGGATCATCAATAGGCATGTTCACTGATGAAGAAATTTGAGGTTCTTCACCAATCAGATGTTGAGAGTTAAAGAAACCATTATTTACTGAGAGGTTTTCAGAAGAGGGGATATTTGATGGAGGAAGTGTGTTTAGAGGAACAACTGAAACCTAAGAGGTGGATTCAGCGTTAGGAGGTATGATATTTGGATCTTCATCAGCATTAGGAGAGTTTGTATGCTGATGAGTGTTGAAGAAAGGTTATGTTTCTCTATAATGAGAGAACATCCAAGCATTTAGTTCATCATTGTCAGTGATAGGTTTAGAGTTCCCTGATCTGGATTCGTCAAATGTGACATGAATTGTTTCTTCTACTGTTTGTCATCTCTTGTTGAAAACTTTGTAGGCTTTGGAAATTAAGGAATAACCAAGAAAGATTCCATCATCAGCTTTTGGGTCGAACTTTCCAAGTGTATCTTTGTTGTTTAAGATGAAACACTAACAACCAAAGATGTAAAGAAAACTGATAGAAGGTTTTCTTCAATGAAAAAGTTTGTAGGTTGTTTTGATGAAATGTTTTAGTATCAGAGACCTGTTTTGAGTAAAACAAGCAGTGTTGACAGCTTCTGCTCAAAACTGAGTTGGAAGATGAGAATCGTTGAGCATTGATCTTGCAACTTCATTGATCGTTCGGTTTCTTCTTTCAACGACACCATTTTGCTGAGGAGGTCTTACAGAGGAGAAATTGTGTGAAATTCCCTTACTTTCAAAGAAGTTATTCAGGGAACTGTTTTTTAATTTAGTTCCATGATCACTTCTTATCGAGCGAACAGTTAGATTATTTAGCACTTCCATCTTTCTAACAAAAGATATCAGTTCTTCTGGAGTGTCACTTTTGCAGGGAAGAAAGATTACCCAGGTGTAGCGAGAGTATTCATCTACAATGACAAGTGTACATTTCTTTCCAGCTATGGATTAGATATTGACAGGGCCAAATAAATCCATATGCAAGAGTTTAAGAGGACATGTCACTGAGGAAACTTGTTTTGATTTGAAACTAGATTTAGTCTGCTTTCCCTTTTCACATGTTGAACAAACAGATTCCTTGGCATATGAGTGTTGAGGAAGACTTGAGACTAGTTCTTTTGAGGAGAGAGAATTCAGTGTTTTAAAGTTGAGATGAGATAGCCTTTTGTGCCATAACCAGTTGACACCTGAGGAGGCGTTAGAGAGAAAACAAACGTTTTTAGTGGTAGTAGAGTCCATATCTATTACATAGACATTTTCCATACGATAACCACTAAGGGCAAGCTCCCCTTTTTCATTCATCACTGAACATGTTTTCTTGCAAAAGCGAACTCTGTAGTCTTTGTTACATAGCTGACTGATGCTTAGGAGATTATGCTTCAGTCAATCTACGTGAGCGACTCTTCTGAAGGTAGTTGTCCCATTGCTGAGAATACCAAACCCTCTAGTATAGCCTTTTCCATTTCAACCAAAGGTCATTGAGGGACCTTTCTCTTCCTTGTATTCAGTGAGCAGGTCTTTTTGTCCCATCATGTGTCGAGAGCATCCTCTATCTAAATACCAGATACCCTTTGATCCCTACAAATATAAGGAAGATTAAGTTTTGATTGGTATCCACTTTTCAATTGGTCCAGCAGTGTTAGTGGAGATGGAAGGTTCAACAATCTTCACGGCATTTGAAGATTTAGCTTCAGTGGTAACCTTCACTTTGGTTATTTGATTAAGCTTAGTGGCATTTTTTACCTTAGCAGATTTCTCAGCTTTGGTGACCTTCTTAGCCTTGGAGGCAATCATCTTCACTTTAGCTGTCTTTTCAGCTTTTGTGGCAGTAGGACATTTACTAGCAATATGGTCAGTAAGTCCACATTGATAGCATTTTCTATAGATGAAATTTTCCTTGAGACTATGAGCAGTTGAGTTGGAAAACTTGAGATGAGCAGGGTCAGCTCCAAGAATGCCCTTCGCATAGATCTCGGAGGAACTTTCAGTTCTTCGAATTTCTTAGGCTTAAAGCTTAATATCAATTTTCAGCTTTGGAGTTGATCTCTGAGAGATATTAATGATTTTAGTTCCAGAGCTGGAAGATTGATTTACTGAAGGTTTGGAAGAGACTTTCAGTTTAGCTTTCTTGATAGCCTTTTGAGGATGATGAGAAATGGATTTCCCTTTATCAACGAGCTTAGAGCTCTTCGATAAGTCCTCAGAAATAGGATTGGAAGATGAAGAGCAATGAGTAGAAGAAGTGTCGGGGATAGAAGAGACAAACATTCCAAACTTAAGCATGGAACAGTCTCTGCTAGATTCATCTTTTTCAGGATGATAACCGAGACCAGTTTTGTCATTAGCAGGGATTTGAGCCCTGATGATTTTAGTGATCTTGGTTGAAGATTTACACCATCCCTCAACAGTTGTCTTTTCTGCTTTTAAAGCAGCGATGGCTTGTTCGTGTTCAATGTTGATAATTTCATTGACAATGACCTCATCTTTTAAATTTTCCTCTAGAAGAGTTAGTTCTTTGACCCTTTCATGACGTTTCTCTAACTGTTCAGTTAAGTCAATATTCTTGTTTTCAGCTAGAGTTTTGCCATTTAGTGCATTGTACAAGTCTATTGTCAGCACATCTACTGCGTGACTTCTCTCAGCTTCAGAAAGAGAGGGATTAGTAGATATTGATACCTGAGAGGAGATGTAACTCATGGAAGTTCCTGTTGGTTCTTCCACTTCTTCTTTAATCTCAGCCATAAGACAGAGATTAGCAACTTCTTCATCAGAACTTGATTTTTCTGATTCAGCCCAGTCATGCTCTTAAGCGATAAGACCTTTACCTTTTATTTTAAAGTTTTTTCATCTTTTGATATTTTTCTTTTATCTTAAGGTATTTTTTATCGCTGGTTTTCTTGGAGGTAGAAGGTTTGAAAACTTTCTTTGACCTGCATTCACTTGCAAAATGTCCAACTTTTTCACAGTTAGAGAGAGGCTTATTTCTTCTGAAATTGCTCTTTCTTGCAAATCTTTTGAAGGAGTTTGTCAAGAGTGCTAAGGATTCATCAAACTCTGAATGATCAGTGTCTGATAAATCCTCAGAGTCAGAATCTAACTTAGTGATAGTGAGAGTAGATCACTGAGATCGAATGATCTCTGAAGAGACTAAAGCGACAGGAGTGCTTTTGGAGTCTTTAGAATCTTTTATAAGATTATTCTTCAGAAGATTTGATTGCTCATAGTTGAGCAATATTCCATATAAGGTGCTAAGAGAGAGAGAGAGTGAGAGAATTTAAGTCTTTTGTCAGCTTAAGACACATTGAGTAACTGTCCTAACTTTTAGGAAGACATTCTAAGAATTTAGTTAAACCCTCAGAGTTAGAATAGGTTCTACCAACAATCCTTAGATCAATGATTAGACAGTTAAATCTCTGGTGAACATCAGATAGGGATTCATTCTTACTAGGGGTGAGCATCGGAAGCTGGTACCCGCCTTTGGAACCGGAACCGCTTCGGAACTGCCGGTTCCGGAACTGGAACCGAGGTGATTGGTTCCGGTTCCTAAAATGTAGAACCGATCGGGACTGGTTCCGGTTCCGGTTCTCATTTTTTGGAACCGTTACCCGCTGGGTATCCGCCGGGATCGGTTCTAGGACCGGGTACCCGGTTCTGCTGGGTACCCAAAATCGGAACCGGCGGGTACCCGCTATTTTTTTAATAAAATATATTTTATCTATTTATAAAAATTTAATAAACCACCTTTTAGTAAAGTATCGTTTGTAGTATTTATTAGCATCAACTAATTTTAATGACGTGAAGTGTTTTAGAAGCACCGTTTGTAGTATTTAATTGTTTTGTAAGCATCGTTTGTAGTATTTATTAGTTTTTAGTTTTTATCTTATTAGTTTTCACGTTTGTGGTATTTATTTCTTTACGTTTGGATTTGGCAATATAATTAATATTTACCCTTTTATAATATAAATGATAAAACAAATTAAAATTTTGATAGTGGGTACCAAGTTAATATAAAGAACCGGTGTAACCGGTTCCGGTTCCAGTTCCTTCATTCCAGGAACCGCCGGTTCCTGGAATTTTAGGCGGGTACCCGCCTTTGCTCATTCCTAATTCTTACCACAGATAAAACTTTCATATTGTCTTACCAAATTAATCTTTCTGGTTTCGTGGATTTCAGTGGTACCTTCATATTGAACACATATAGTGTCCCACATTTCTTTAGTCGTTTTCAAATGCATGATGGAATGAAAGGCTTCATCAGGCAGAGCCATAGAGATAATGGTTTTTGCCTTAACATCTAAACCAACTTTCTTTTTATCCTGATCACTCCATTGTCTTATTTCCTTAATAGCATATCTTTCAGGGACAACAGTAGTGGTGGCGGTAGCAGGAACTGCAGCTATGATTGTGAAGGGTTAATAATAGCTTCATTCGATTTTTCCAGAGAGCAAAGTTATCTCTGCTAAATCGAGGAGGTTTTGAGAGAGAACCATTATCATAGTAGTTAGTGTTTGTATTGAGTGTCATATTTGGAATAGCAAGGAAGAGAATAAAGGAAGATCTTGTTTATGAGATTAAATAATTTGCTCTGATACCACTTGTTGGTCCCAAAGGTGCTTAACAAGTTTGTAGAAAGGGGTGGGGATGAATACAAACACAAAATTTAAAGTTTAATAAATTGTTTATTAATAAATCAAAATACAATTTATAAGTTTGTTGCGGATTAAGATTAAGTAAGAACCTAATCTAAACAAACTTAAGAAACACTAAGATGGCTGCACAAGAATTAGAGAATGGGGATTGAAAGAATATAGAAAACAAGGGTTTCTATATTTGTTAGAAAGATTGAAGGCTGAAGGCAACTCTCAGATAGAGTCGATCTTTCTATTTATACCCTATGCATTAAATGCATGGCAGGGTACTTTACACATGTCCTTCTATGGTTGGTTGCATGCGTCTGACTTTTGGAGACATGTTTTTGGCCGTATGATGAACAGTGTAGTTGACAGAGTTGTTGTACGATTTGTAGCAGAGGTATGTCTTGTCTGACAATCGTACTATGTGTGCATGGATAAGACAAAAGAGACTTGAGGTATAAGTAATGTGATCATCAATCGCTGAATATCTCTTCCTTCATAGAGATAGAAGGAAGTTCAGCTATCGCTGAAGCTTTTCCTCAGGCTTCTTCGCGTGTGAGTAGACTTGTCTTGTTTTCGCTGATATCTGCATCAGGTCATGAGTAGACTCATCCTTTGTTCAGAAGCTTTGTCTTCGATTCAACAGTGAACATCTTTTGTCGTGAAACTTGTCTTCAGGGATTACGTCTAACTGTTTACATGAGAAATCATCATCGATACTGAGCATACCCAGTATTTGATCGTTGATCGTGAAACACTTATACATACAGAAGTTAAACGTAATTTTCACTAAGTATAACAGAGGGTCATTATCAAATCACTAAGAGAGTTGGATCAACAATAATATTGCAAGATATGACCATAAGGGCATAAGGGCTTCAAAAATCGAGAAAGAGAGAGAGAGAGAGAGAGAGATGAAGAAGTAGTGATGAGGGAATAATATGTAGGGCTTCAGTTTGGATATTTTTTATCGTCGGAAGGAGACAAGGAGAACTATAGGCATGTTCTTTTTAAAGGGCGTTGGATGTCATTTTTTTTGGGAAGGGTGTCCTAGTCTATGCCATGACTAATCCCTTGGCAAATTATGACTGTAAGACATCAACCCTGATTAAACCTCAGTGGCCACAATTATCGTGTACGCTTGGATTCGAATCCTGAACAGATGGGATATTCTACCACATCCCCCAGGCCTTAACCAGTACGCCACAACCTTTGTGGTTCGATGGATGTCATTTTAATGGCTGAATATGGACAAGAAAGCCTTTCTAGGTGTCTCAATAAGCTCATCAAATTTTCATTAAGCCTTAAGTAAACATTTAAATATGGGTGTGCGAATAACCCTATTAAACCATTACGTCCATTAAGTCAAACGTAAACAACCCCTTAGAAACATGCCACAACTGATTCAGTAGCGAACGTGACCATCGAGATTAATAGCTAGCTTCAAATGAACCATAAATACTTGAGAGATAATGTTTACCAACAGAAATTAGCTAGACTTGGAAACATAAAACATGAAAGAGTAAAGAAACATATGAAGTAATAATAAAGGACATCATAATAATAATAAAAGACATAAATTAAGAAAGGAAAAACTTGTTAATCTACTTGCATTAAAAAAAAGTAAAGTTACAAACGATGTCCACAGTGGGAAGTTGTGGTCAAAAACTGAAATACGAGAAATTAAATATTGAAAATTAAAAGCTAGCTACCTCAACTCTTAACTCTTCCAAGAGGAAAGTTTAGAGTTGGAGATGATTGTTGTTATCATTAATGCCTAGAAACCCTCCTATTTATAATGAAATACATCCTAAAAACGAAAGGTTAAAGGCCTAAAATCTAATAGTTAACACCCTAATACCCAATGGCTAGAATAGTACAATGATTGTTCAGATTTCTTAAGATTTATTCCAGCTAATTCCCACTTAATACAACCATCAATCAACCATTGGATAATAGTACAAAGCCTTTATTAACCAGCGAGTCTCGGGTGCCCGCAGTGGGCAGACTATGCCCACAGTCTCACAAAAATGTTATTTATTGACCAAACCGAACCCTTTGGAGGTTTCATCCTATTTGCATAAGGACCAAAAGGAGGAGACAAAAGCAAAAGTGGGTAGAAAGTGGAATAAAAAGAAAGAAAAATAGTAACAAATAACACTAAAAAATAAGAGTTATCAATACACAAAGAGGCTTCAAAATGGAGAAGCAACCCATTTCTTCATTATGAAGACTTGTCTTATGTTTTCGGAAAGGATCGTACTCATGGCAATCAAGCGAGAGACTATGATGGGCTAGATGAAAATGTTGCCATGGAAGATAGCCAGATGCCAAGTCAAGAATAACAATCTGATGAAAACATGGAGTATCCAACAAAAGGATAACCAAATACCAAGTCAAGAGTGTACATCCCAAGGTAGTAGTAAGCATAAGAGTCAAGGTGACCCTCTTGTTGATGCAATAAAGAATATTTCTATCATACTTGGAGATAGATTTGAAAAAGCGTCGGAAAAATTGGTGAAGGTTGAGATGGATCTACATCAAAAGAAGTCCATCGTTGGTTCTAAACTTTCCAAAATGGATCTTACTTCAATGGAAAAGTTTACGGAACTGAGGAAAATAACATGTGATCCTGAAGTCGTGTTAATTTTTTGGAACTATGAAGGAAGAGTTCGAGAAGAGTTTGTGACGTATATGATGCAAGAATGACTCATTGATTATTAATGGTTTTTGGACATGTATTTGAATATGCTTTTGTATTTTAGTGGCATCTACATTTTGGAACATGTATTTTGATGGCATGCAAGTATTTTGGAACATGTATTTGATCTAAGATTGTTTAATGATGGTGGAATGTAAGTATTTTGAACATTTTTAATGGATTTTAGAACAATTTTAATATGGATCTAGTAACGTCATTTGGTTTATTGTTATGTTTGATTTGTGTATATCATATTTTTTACACATTAAATTATTTAATAGTTATTTTATTAAAGTATTTTGAGTTAAAAAAAGTATTTAATGAATGTTTTATCAAAGCATTTTTCGTTTCAAAAATTAAAATTATCAAAAAACCCAAAATTTCATTCCAATTCCAAAGTTGCAATCTGTGAATCAAACAGACATGTTCCAATTTTGTTTTACAGATTTCATTCCAATTTCGTCAACCAAACAGTTGGTCAAACCTGACAACATTCCATTCCAATTCCTTAAACGCAAATTCTTTTGACAGATTCCATTCCATTTAAAAACATTCTGCGAACCAAACGTCACCTTACTTTCTTGCATATTATAAATTAGATGATGTAGATGGCATGCAATTTTTTATTACGTACGTGGCAAAAATAAAAAATAAAAATATTTTTGATTAATGGTACTTAAAATCTTTTTAATAAATAATGTTTTGTTAAAGGAAAAAACGAATGAAACAACAATAGAATAAAGAGAGAATAAATGTGTCATTCTCATTAATCAAAATCCCTTTAAATAGGGATGAGTTACAAGTAGATAGCTATGAGATATTCCAGTTCTAATCTAACTATGATATATTTATCTATATCTCTATCATTATCTCTATCGTCATATCCTTTAGACGATGACACACTTATCCTACAACACTCCCCCTTGTGTCGAGTTAAAGGAGTGACGGTGCACAATTGTTGTCTCGTTAAAACCTTACGCCAAAATAAAAACCCAGTGGGATAAAAAATAGGACGAAGGAAAGAGTACAACGCACCAGCTTCTTTGCAATACATAGACTTTTACTTCAGTCTAGTTTTCTCTTAGATTCGTACATTAATCCTGAGAGTTAGGAAAACATGATGGTATATAAATTGTTGCCTCACTAAAACTTTACACCAAGGAACAAAACCCAATGGGAAAAATAAAACCTTGGTTGAAGGAAAGAGCACAACATACCAATATCATAAATATAGTAGACTCCCCCTTTTGTCTACTACTCCCCTTGATTCGTGCATTAATCAAGGGAGTTTGGAAAATATTTGCATTTACTTTTTAGGTAATGACTTGGTAAAATATGTCATGTTCTCTTGACATCTTTCTTGATTCAATTAAATCTCGAGGAGAGTTTTCTTATTGTTGATTGTATAAGACTTAAACAAGGTATGCTTTGTGTTATCACCTTTGATGTATCTTACGTTCATTTCTTCGATACATGATGCATTATTTCCATATATGCGATATTGGTTGAACCCAAAATTACAAGCTCCTCTAATATATGTAATGATAGTTCTTAATCATATACATTATTTAATTATATCATAGAGAGTAATATTCTTGGATTAGTTTAAGGAGATAGTTACAAAGGATTGCTTAGTTTACTTCCAAGCAATCGGTGTGTTCATTGAGGTAATTATTTATCCAGTTTGGGAACAACCTTTGTATGGGGTAGACAGATACCTAATTTCAGCAAAGACATACCAATACATTGTTTGGTATTTTTCTATAAGAGCTAGTACTTTTGCTGCTTACAATCTAAGTAGGTACTGAAATTCCATTATCAGTCTCATTTTTCTTTCTATAGGGAAAGTAAAAGCCCATATCAATGGTTCCAAAATATTAATTTGATTTCATTCCAATGACGTTGCATTGGTGCTGAGCTAAATCTAGCTAACAAGTTCATTGATAAATATAATATATGGTCAAGTGTATTATGCTAAGTAGGATAATGCGTATATTGTACTTAGATAGGAAATTCCAGCTCCCAGCATTTTTCGTCATCATCCTTTAGACGAAATGGATCTTTCCTTATATCCGACACTTTGACCGATCATGGGAGTGATAACCGGATGCGTTATGTCCATATTAAATTGCCTGATTATTTTCTAGACATATGCGATCGGTGAATTAATATTTCACAAACTCGGTGTCCTGGCTCAAATATCTAGACAAAACCAAGTTTTCCCAAGATCTTTCCTCTCAAAATCAGATTCAAGTAACTTGTGGTTCCTCTTATTTCATCAAGAGTTCCTATTATGTTCATACATTGACATATAGAGCTACTTTGAAAATCTGGAACTTGTTTTCCATAATAAATACGCAAGGGAACAGTTCATCGTTCTTATATATCCTTTCCCAATCAAGTATTCCATTAGGTGAATATACCACATCCGCTTAGATTTATAAAGTGGGCGTTTCAATTTTATTGCAAACGCATTTCGTGGTTGAGAGTTACTTGATTTTGGTAATGTAATATCATCAAGCACTTTTATATATCTCTGAATCTATATCCCCGTAGAGATATGTGGTAACCACATTCATGAGTTGCATTTCCAGTCCTTCGGAAACTACTAGGATAACAAATTATTCGGATGTCATAACATCCATCATGAGAGAGTAAGTCTCCTCGTGGTCAATCCAAGGCGTTATGAGAAACCTTGCGCCAAAGGGGGGCCTTACATATTAGGACTTCATTATTCTCGTTACGCTTTCTGACAAATACTGAGTTATGTCCTACGGGCTTTACACTTGGTAGGTTAGCACTACCAGACCAAATACCTGATCCTTTGTCAAAGAATATAATTCTTTCTGAATTGTTTCTTTACATTTAGGTCAATATGCTCTTTGTTGATATTATTCAACTGAGCCTGGTTCGATGTCGTCGTGCTAGATCATCTTTTGAGCCATCGTATATGCGAATAAATCATCAATGATTATATATGATATGTCCATCGACTCATATGTACTCTCATAGTTCATTTAAGATTAATATTCATCTCTAGAATCAATATTAACTTCGGAGCGTTCTCCAGTGATGATTCATGGACATAATTATAATTAGAGACAATCTCATGAGAGTTTTGTGTATTGATGATAAATGGATGTGCCTAACTATTCTCTTCCTTTAGAATAGTATCCATCGAACCAAGTAGCTTCCACCACTTCCATTTGGTAGCTACGACCTCAACCACACCTCCACTATGTGTGATTGCAACGCACTTTCCAATGGCGTTGTGCCCCTGTTGGGGACTTTTTAACCTTGCGAGTATATTTACATCTCGTATATGTGATCTTGTCACTTTTGGGATAACATTAAACGTATCAGGTATCGAGTCTGATTCGTTTGACTTCAACATTACGTTGTGAAGTTTTGGGGATCAAAATGAGACAGAGTGGGAATATTCAATGACACTTCCTGTCGTTCCCATGGAAAATCCTTTTTCCTATCTCCCCTTAACGACGGGAAGTCTGTCTCATGAAAGTGACAACCCGCAAATCTAGTGGTAAAGAGATCACTAGTTAAATATTCTAATTAGCGGATAATTGTTGGGGATTCATATCCAACATATACCAAGTCGTCTTTACGGACCCATTTCGATGCGTTGTGGGGGCGCAATTGGCACATATATGTAACACCCTCAAATCAGAGATAGCGACTAATTCAAATTTTCTAAACACATCGACATATAATTCATCTTACAAACATAATTTAATATTCAACCTCGATACACACAATCTATTCCATACATACCGACTATAATAAAGATGGGTGCTACTAAAACCCAATAAAGTCACTATCTCCAAACTGCGAAAGACTTCACCAACTACTTCCACTTGCACAACGCTAAAGCTCAACTCTTCATAGCTGCTAGAACCAAACCCCCCAACCGGTACCTGATGCACATGCCGACAAATAAAAAGGTTAGGCTTAACGCCTAGTGAGTTCAAGAGTTTTACATGAGAATAATATAACGTTTAAAGAATGGATCCCGCTTGGAATCATGACCGTTCAATTTATGTACTTTAAGACGTATAAAATAACTCAGATCCAATGTTATGCACTTTCAAAGATGGGCACCTCATATCAAATATGATTTATAAACTAAAGTAACGTAGACTAACTCGAAACATGAAGACGAAATGATTTCCATTTAATATATGCGGATAAAACGTTATGTCCCAAAACACCCTCGCACGAGTGGGGGAAATTATTCGACCCATGAATCGTTATCACAGCCACATGTACGTACGTCTGAAAACATGTACACTAGGTCCAATAATCACGCGACCGTAAAGAACCAATGACAATCAAATAAGACATCCTTTTGTTTGAAATACTGATAGCCAACAACGGGGGAGACTCGTATCCGTTGAGAGTGGAGGAAATACAAAAGTATACCACCCAAGCAACGTTAATTGCATGACACCTCCCGACATCACAGCCCGGTGTCCCTACGACTTCTTTACAAGTGTCACCCCAAGTCAGTTGACCTTGATGGATCATTCCGAAGAACTCCATCCCGAAGGCCCGGCACATTTAAAGACTACCTCCCAGGCATTACTTCAAGCGGCGGAGGTCCTGGCGCCTACTACTCCGGTAGCACTAGCCGACTCAACCCTCCTAGCGTTCACTTGTAAAGTTTCCGGTCATAAAACATGGTACCGAAGTTCAACCCCGCAATACCCAATTTACCATCCCAAAACAGACTGACTTACGTGCCTATGGATCCATTACACACTATCTAACGTTACATGACTCCAATTGAAAGACCCAAGCTCCCAAAACATGTAACTCACCAATGATACAAATTAAGTTTCATCATACTCAAAACCCACGATGGTTAAAAATCCGGACAAATGTCCACACGACTCATTTAGTCAAAACCGAGCCGAAGGCCCAATACTTCACGTAAATACCCAAATAAAAACCGATATAAATATTGGAACATGCTTGACCCACTATTATACGAACACGACCAAAAGTATAATTAACTCAAAACTCATCACGTAAATACCCAAATGAACTCGTACCCTTATATTTTCAACATGCCTCTTAATACAATAATATGCATTTTCCGAAAAGGTTTATAAGTTCAAATACACAAATTGACACTTACATTAAATGGACCCCATATATATATGCAAAATTATCAATGAAACATGTTAACAAGGTTTATTCACCAAAATTTCCAAAAATCCCAAAAGGGGTAATTCACCAAGTTTGCAAAACTAAACATTTCAAAATAACCAAAACTTATCAGGTGATCAACAGTTAACAATTTCATGTAAAACACAAAACACTTTAAAATGAACATTTTGGCATGTACACCGTTTTCACAAATCAACTTGAACTCACCTTGCTAGATTTAGGCTAAATCTAGGTTTCACCCAACGAGCTCTTTTGAAGGCCACTTGAATCCTCAAGCCGAGGACCTCCAAAACCTAGATCCAAACATACCAAACCACTTAGAAACATTCCCCAAACATTACTTACTAAAATCCTCAACGAGGTCAAAACCCTAGTTTCCCCAAAACCATCATATCCGAGATGTGAGCAATCAAACACTAAGAACTCATTAATGGAGCATTCATAGATTTACTACAAGAAAGCTTACCATTTTGAGTGATGAGGCTTTCCGAGGACATCCATTCCAACTCTTCAACCCGAGTTTCCACACATTGAACATGATGAGAAAGATGAAGTGGATATTTTGTGGTTCAAGATCCCATTAGCTAGCTGATGGAAATGATGGAATGAGGAGAATGGTGGGAAATTCGGCCTTAACAGCCTCTCAGACCCCACCCGCGACATTGCCACGGAGACTATGCCCTTGGCATAGTCGCCCGCTCCTTAGGGTCCGCGGTACCTCTCCCGCGAGAATGACACGGCGACAGTGACACTTGTCACTGTCGCGGGCAATGTCGCCCAAACTTCTCCGAGTCCCAAAACTTGACTTCTTCCATGCAAACATTCTCGAAATCCTTAAGAACTTTAAACAAAGCATTTCCCAACAAAACCCCACTGTTTGCATGTCACATAAACGACCCGGTGACAATTACATACCAAAAATTACGGGTGTTACAATTCTCCTAACCTTAGAATGATTTCGCCCTCGAAATCAATCCTTCTCGGTGAAACACTGCCCACCGCATATATTGTCTTTAATCCATTTGCCAGAACCATTCCCAAGACCCTTATACTAATACCCACGACAGCCGTCCCTCTGGGGCACATTACCCTCAAAACCGAGCGAACACTTAGCTCTCCAAAGTAACCTTTACCCACAAGATTACGGTCGTCTACCAACCTTGGATAACAATTACCACCTCCAGGTAATTCGTGACTCCAACTTCTCACCGACCAATTTCCTTCGGATCTAAACGGGCCCGAACCCCAACATCAAAGGTCATAACCAAACTTCCAAAATCCTCAGACTTCAACTGATCCATTCCTATTGTTGATCAAGTTGACCTCCTAAGGCGCATCAATGCGTTTTTCAGGCAACTGGTTAATCCAGATTACCTCTCAACTTTGTTCCAATCCCATCCTCACAATAACCCTCTAACACGACCTTTATCACCATGGAAAAGCTTATACACATCGGTACTTAATCATCACCGTTTATCCTTCTTTTAAATTCTATCACCGGAAGGTCAATATTTCCCACGATCCAACCGGGATACATCCCAAACATTCCCAGATCCATTGATTCCAAGAGAACAAGTCGACGCCTAGGACTAAACGGTGACCTCGAAAACGTGGACATCTCGCCTAAGAATTCATTCAAGATGGATGGTCGCACTAGGGTTGACACTTAAAAGAGTACTAAGATTCCCAATCTTACATTCCCAACAACCGGACCACCATAAGTACTTAAATCAAGGAACCCACTAAGACAATACGTCATCAACATACACCATGACGTCCAACATGCAAGTAATCCATTGAGTCAAACCCAACCAAGCATAGATAATCCTACAAGACCTTATCCTGCAGGTTTACCGAAGCATAGAGATCATCTCTTCATTAACTGGGGAACAAATTATAATACCTCCACCATTCACAGGCGAGCCGATTCAAAATTGAACCCAACTCCCAGATCAACTACAAGCAGGATCATCCAATGCTTCAAATCCAAATGGCTCCTCTAGTCCTTTAATCACAACTCCTTCCACGACAGGGGTTTAAATCTATAGGCCTAATGAGTTCAAGGTTTTCAAAAAATATGCCAATTTAAACTTTTATAAAGCTTCCAAATACATGTTTTATAACGATTAACCGTACAGTGAAAACACACTATCGTTCATCAGATAGGTTTCAAAACTAGTTACCAACACCACGCATATAAAACCATTTCCAAACTCATTTGATCAATATTTATGTAAATAAAACGGTAACAATTGGTGTGTAACAAAATTTACACTATTAATCATGAAAATAAATTCCTGCATCCCAACATGTGCGATAAATATTTGCACAATCTCAAAAGAGAATTTCACAATTTTAACTTTAAACTTTTCTTCTTTAACCAAAAATGTTGTGACATAAAATTTCCAACAAGTTCCATAGGCATCAATTTATTTCTCCAAAGCTCAGTAAAGTGATAGGGGCGTACATAAATATCAATCAAATTTAAACCTTGCGTCGCACAAGTAAAGCACACTTGACCGAAATAGTAATTACAACGACTTGAAAACTGATGCTCGTTTAATGCATTGCGGAAAATTTATAATAGTAAAATCATTGACATAAATCATTTATATGCTTACTCACACCAACAGTAAAATTTAAATCCAATGCAAATGGTATATAACGATTGACATTCGTATATAACCCAAAGATAACTCTCACAATAATGAAGCTTCCCAAAACAACCTGTGAGACGACGTCCATTAACAAAACTTGCAAGTCAACGTACGCAAATGCATATGTACACGTACCCAGAATTTATTTACGCGATACAAAATGTCGTAAGATAAAGTGACCGTTTTCACAAGATTTTAACGAGACACGACACCCAACAAGTTCGTAACTTTATACGCAATGAAAATTAAAACCCACGCATCTCAAAATACACTCACGAACCCAAAAGGGTTGCGAAACTTCCCCCGAAAAATCAAACACGACTCATGCAGTGTAACACCCTGGATTTTCATTATACATATCATTGTAAATCTTGTGTTTAACCGTTGTCGTTAGCACCGTGTTTGGTTTGAAGTTGAGTTGGATTTTGTGAAATTTTGGGGACAAGCAGTGAACTACGCGAGTTGCACCGCGACTAGAGGTCGCGGCACAACCCGCGTAACCCTCTGCTTGATATGAGATTCGTGGAACTTCGCGAGTTGCACCGCGACAAGAGGTAGCGGCACAACCCGCGTAACTCACTGTTCATTGGGACACGGGCGAGTTATGTCGTGAGTTGAAATCACGGCATAACCCGCGTAATTGCCTGGCCGACTTTAAGGGTTCAGTTTCTAAAAATATCTCATATCTCTCAAATATCTACACTCTCTCTTCTCTCTCTCTCTCTCTGAATCGTTTATCTCTCTCTCTAGAATTTAGTGGTTCATATTTGGTGTTCGATCCGAGGTTTCGGTGTTTTAAGCTTCACCTCTACGTCGTGATCGTTATCTGGTTTTCCGGGTTTTATCCTAAAACCTACTGGTGAGTTCCTACTACCATTTTACAAACTTTATACATGTCAAAACTCTTATTTGTGAAATCCGAAGTATTTCTACGGTATGATTTTATGTTCTCTACATTTTGATATAAATGAAGTTTTGGATGATTTTCGGGGTTCCCAATCAGTATTGACTAAAATGATGGGTTCCGCCTTATCAGAAGTAAAATGATGTTTTACTTGCCATGTTGTGGCTTATTGAAAGAATGTATATAAACTGGTTTTATGATTTTCTTTCTTACCAACAGTTGATCTTGAAAACGACATTTTGAAATATAAATGTGTTGATAGCTATTTCTCTAGCTTTGTTTGTCACATGAAATATTGTGAAAAGTCATGACTATACTAGTGGATCCCTAGGTATCGATTCGGCTTATGGCTGGGATGGATATGCCCCTTCTGTTGTAGTTAGATACATTTGATCTTCGAGGGCAACTTGGTACGGTTATGTGAGGCCGGTTACTAGCCATGGATCAAATGTAGTCTAACGAACGAGTATGACTGGTTCCTTGGGGGCCTCCCTCACATCATTGTACGAACCGAAGCGTTCGTGGCCATGGTTCCATGTATTTAGCTCATAACTCGGATTTGTGGCTTACTTTGTGTTCCACTATAATCCTTGGTAAATCGGGTAATCCCCGTCATCGGAAGATGTGTTTTGGACCGGTTGTCCGTATATTATCAAAGAACTGTGTTTTGCATAACTAAACCTTTGAAAAGATTTACTTTGATGCATTTGATTATATCTCTTGAGATTTATGAACTGTATGTTCTCACCAGGCTTTAAGTCTGACACTTTTTCTCAAATGATGTGTATAACAGGTTTCCCTTAGCGGTGGGTTGCCAGGGTTTTGAGGGACGAGTTGGTCTCGAGGCATTTTTGAGATGACTATAGTGTGTTGATAGTTGGGCATTGTTAAGTCTCATTCTTTTGATGAATTTTGGATTGTCAACTAATGTAATCTAGATAGTTATGTTTAGATTAGTTTGTTGACGAATTCTAAATCCGTGCAGTTTTTTGTAAAGTCTTAAGGACTGATACACTTTTGTGAAGTTTATATCAATACAGATGTCATATTGCCTTAATTATGAAGTTTAAATTACTCTGATTTTTAGGATGTTTCAAGTTGGTATCAGAGCTCTAGTTTAAGCGAACTAGGCATGAATGTAAGATGTCTAGACTTAGACTGAGTATGATTCGAATTGATCCGTGAGTTTGGGTAGAGCTTCTAAGATGGGTTAGTCTTAGAGTCAACGGAAAGCGCATTTATCAGGTGTTGTGACGATCGTGACAAGAACCTTTATGTGTTATATGTTCATAATCTCACTTAGCTAATGTTATTATGAGGATATCGTATGTAAGTGTACTTGAATTTCTATTGCTATGACGACTGGTAAGGTGGTGGTACGTTTCCTTTGTGTTTATTCCAACTTTTTCTTATCTCTTTTCCTGTTACGTGAAGCAGTTTGGGATGGTGAATACGCGTGGTAGACCGTGTACGCGTGTTGATGGTCTGGAAGTGACAGCCTCCACCGCTGGTCAGCCGGAGGGAGCTGAGGTTGTTGTGCGACCACCTGTTCAGCAAGGGCTAGGTAGGGGGCCAGAGGTCATTCCGCGAGTAGACCTGGCTTCGTCTCACCCAGTCATCAGGGATGCTAGTTCCCCGTCTGAGTTGATGGCCAGCATGGTGTTGGCAATGAGGGAAGAGATGGCAAAGCAACAAGAGTTTCTGTTGAAAGTGATTGAGGACCGCGATGTAAACAACCGGAGGAGTGAGACGGTTGTGGAAAACATTGTAGCGGGTCCTGGAGTTGCTGGTGCAGGGGTCAGAGCTGAGGAGCACGGGATTGTTGGTGCTCCGGGAAATAGGAAAAGTTGTTCCTACAAGTCCTTTCTAGGTTGCGGACTGCCAGAGTTCTCTGGTTCCGACGACCCAATCTTGTGTGTAAAATGGATCCGAGCGGTCGAGCAAGCTTTTGGCTCTTCCGAATGCGGAGATGATCAGAGAGTGCGGTTCGGTACCCAACTGCTGAGGGATACTACGCTCATTTGGTGGAATGTCATTCAATCCACCCTATCTCCTGTTGTGTTGGCCCAGTTGTCTTGGGCCGAGTTCAAGAAAAACCTGTTAGAAGAATTCTGCAATGAAAGAACAATGGACCGAATCGAGAAAGAATTCCGGTCTCTGGTCAAGGGAAGCCTGACGGTGAGGGAGTACACCCGTCAGTTCATGGAGATGCTTGATCTGGTGGGGCACGCTGCCCCAACAAAGAAGGATAAGACGAAGGCCTATCTGAATGGCCTACTCGCGGACATGCAATCTATAGTCCACAATTCTAAAGCTTCTAACCTCCGCGAGATGGTTGAAGAAGCTCAGTACATGGAAGAGATGTTCGCAAGGAACAAATCTGAGAAAGCTGTAGTGGTGGCTGATAAGAGAAAGTGGGAGAGCAGTTCTGTACCTCCCAGGAGAACCCGACCTTCTGTCGGAAACCGCAGTTTCGACGGTTATTAAGAAGCCAGATGGTGCCCGAAATGTCGAACCAAGCACCACGGTAACTGTAACTCCACTTCTATATTCTGCTTCAAGTGTGGTAAGAATGATCACACCGCCCGCGACTGTTCTTTCGTGGGAATGGTCTGCTTCGAGTGTAAGGCGCAGGGGCATGTGAAGAGAGATTGCCCGAAGCTTAAGACGGGTGGCACGCCAGCAAGGAAGGAGAACCCTCCTAGGGTTCCGGGCCGAGCATTTCAGATGACGGCCGATGAGGCCAAGGCATCCGCTGATGTGGTATCGGGTACATTTCTTATAAACTCTGTACCTGCTCGTGTTTTATTCGATACCGGTGCCAGTTTCTCTTTCATATCTGCGTTGTTCCGTCAAAAGTTTGCTATGCCCACTACTAGTCTTGAGGATGCATTAGTAGTAGAAATAGCCGATGGTAGTCAAGTTTTGATACACGATGTTCTGAAGCAGTGTACTCTTAGTATCGAAGGGAGAGAATTCTCGATCGATCTACTGCCGATGTTAATCGGGGGTTTTGATGTTATGGTCGGCATGGATTGGTTGTCAAACAATCACGCCGAGATCGTATGTTCCAAGAAGTTGATTCGACTTCCCAACCCCTCTGGCGAAGTCATTATCATCTATGGTGAAAAGAGAAAAGGTGAAGTGGCAATAATCACAATGGCAAAGGCTCGCAAGTGCTTAGTAAAAGGATGTTCGTCTTTCCTAGCCTATGTGATCGATGCCAAGTTAGAGAAATCAAAGCTAGAAGATGTGAAGATTGTGTGTGAGTTTCCAGATGTCTTTCCGGACGACTTGTCCGGGTTAACACCCGATCGTCGGTTAGAGTTTCGGATTGATCTTGTGCCTGGAGCAGCACCAATTGCTAAAGCTCCTTACCGTTTAGCGCCGTCAGAGATGCAAGAAATGATGGCACAACTCCAAGAGATTTTGGAGAAGGGATTTATAAGACCGAGTTTGTCACCCTGGGGAGCTCCGGTCTTGTTTGTAAAGAAGAAAGATAGCACGCTGCGAATGTGCATCGACTATCGGGAGTTGAACAAAGCTACAGTGAAGAACAGGTATCCGCTTCCGAGAATAGACGACTTGTTCGATCAACTTCAAGGAGCGGGTTGTTTTTCCAAAATCGACTTACGTTCGGGATATCACCAAGTGAAGGTAAGAGAAGAAGATGTTCCGAAGACAGCTTTCAGAACGTGTTACGGCCATTACGAATTTCTTGTAATGCCTTTTGGTCTAACGAACGCACCAGCGATATTTATGGACTTGATGAATAGAGTGTGCCGACCATTCCTCGACCAGTCGGTCATTGTATTCATTGATGACATACTCGTGTACTCCAAGAGCGAGTCAGAACACGAACAACATCTACGAGAAGTGCTTGAAATGTTGAGAAAGGAAAGATTGTACGCCAAGTTTTCCAAGTGTGACTTTTGGCTTAAAGAAGTACAATTTCTGGGTCACGTTGTCACTCGAGACGGAGTGAAAGTGGATCCCTCCAAGATTGAAGCTATGATGAATTGGGAATCTCCCAAGAGTCCGTCAGAGATCTGAAGTTTCTTGGGTCTGGCGGGGTACTACCGGAGATTTATCCAAAACTTTTCGAAAATTGCTTCTTCCTTGACAGTTTTGACTCGAAAGAATGTGAAGTTTGAATGGACTGAAACACAAGAGAAGGCGTTCCGAATACTTCAAAAGAAGTTGTGTGAAGCTCCGATTTTGTCGTTACCTGAAGGGTCAGAAGACTTCGTGGTTTATAGCGACGCTTCGAAAATGGGTTTAGGTTGTGTGTTGATGCAACGGGGCAAGGTAATCGCTTACGCCTCGAGGCAGCTTAAAACACACGAGGAGAACTATCCTACCCACGATTTGGAGTTAGCAGCGGTGGTGTTCGCCCTGAAGCTTTGGCGACACTATCTCTATGGCACGAAGTTTACACTCTACACAGATCATAAGAGCCTGAAGTATGTCTTTGATCAGAAAGAGTTGAATATGAGACAACAGCGGTGGCTCGAGTTACTCAAGGATTACGATTGCGAGCTGCTTTACCATCCTGGTAAGGCAAACGTGGTAGCCGATGCGTTAAGTCGAAAGGACTATAGCGGTTGTTTTAGGCTACCCATTCGAGAATCGAGTTGGTGTCTAGCCTTGTTGAAAAGATCAAAGCATCGCAAGTTGAAGCATTGTTAGAAGAGAATCTCAAAGAAGAAGTTATGAAAAAGCAGCGTTTACTCTTAACGGAAGATAGCCGTGGGGTAAAACTGTTCAACGGTCGCGTGTGGGTATTCAAGCTTGGGAGTAATCGTGATCTGTTGCTTGAAGATGCACACAAGTCCAAGAATTCCATTCATCCGGGGAGTACAAAGATGTACAGGGACTTGAAGCTGCACTATTGGTGGCCGGTAATGAAACTTAACATAGCGCATTACGTTGAGCGTTGTGTGACGTGTTCGCAAGTTAAGGCCGAACATCAGCGACCGTATGGGAGTCTTCAGTCTCTAGAGATTCCCGAGTGGAAGTGGGAGCATATCACTATGGACTTCGTGACAAAGTTACCTAAAACTCTTCGAGGTCACGATACCATCTGGGTGATAGTCGATAGATTGACAAAGAGCGCTCACTTCTTGGCCATGCGCGAGACATTACCGATGGACAAACTGGCGAAACTGTACATCGATGAGGTGGTCTCGAGGCACGGCATACCATTGTCAATCGTATCGAATCGCGACAGTCGGTTCACTTCGAACTTTTGGGATGGGTTTCAGAAAGAGCTTGGTACACGAGTTAAGTTGAGTACGGCTTACCACCCACAAACCGACGGGCAAAGCGAGAGAACGATCCAGACATTGGAAGACATATTGAGGTCTTGTGTCATCGATTTCGGGGGTAGCTGGGACTCTCACTTACCTTTGGTGGAGTTTGCTTACAACAATAGCTACCACTCGAGTATTGGAATGGCACCTTTCGAAGCATTGTACGGGCGAAAGTGCCGAACTCCCGTGTGTTGGCTTGAAGCGGGAGAAAAGCAGTTCGCCGGACCTTAAATCGTGCAAGAGACGGCCGATAAGGTCAAATGTATTCGTGAAAGTTTAAAGCGGCTCAGAATCGGCAGAAGAGTTATGCCGATAAGAAGAAGCGGCCGATGGAATTCCAAGTGGGCGATCGTGTGTTGCTTAAGGTATCGCCGTGGAAAGGTATTATACGGTTCAGAAAGCGTGGGAAGCTGAGTCCCCGTTTCCTCGGACCTTTCAAAGTGCTCAAGAGGGTAGGTTTGCAAGCGTATCAATTGGAACTACCGCCAGAGTTGAGCAGAATCCACAACACGTTTCATATTTGTTATCTTCGGAAGTGTTTAGCAGAAGAGGAAAGCGTCATTCCTCTCTCCGAGTTAACAGTTGACGAGAGTAATCGTTGTATAGAAGAGCCTGACGCGATCTTAGAAAGGAAGTCTAAGAAGTTGCTTTACAAAGAAGTCATATTAGTCAAGGTGCAGTGGAAACATCACCGAGGAGCAAATGTGACGTAGGAATCCGAAGAGGATATGAAGCGAAGATATCCTCATCTTTTTGTATAGTTTGGATTTCGGGGACGAAATCATTCCCAAGTTGGGGAGGATTGTAACACTCTGGATTTTCATTATACATATCGTTGTAAATCTTGTGTTTAACCGTTGTCGTTAGCACCGTGTTTGGTTTGAAGTTGAGTTGGATTTTGTGAAATTTTGGGGACAAGCAGTGAACTATGCGAGTTGCACCGCGACTAGAGGTCGCGGCACAACCCGCGTAACCCTCTGCTTGATATGAGATTCGTGGAACTTCGCGAGTTGCACCGCGACAAGAGGTCACGGCACAACCCGCGTAACTCACTGTTCATTGGGACACGGGCGAGTTATGCCGTGAGTTGAAGTCGCGACATAACCCGCGTAATTGCCTGGCCGACTTTAAGGGTTCAGTTTCCAAAAATATCTCATATCTCTCAAATCTCTAAACTCTCTCTTCTCCCTCCCTCTCTAAATCGTTTCTCTCTCTCTCTCTAGAATTTAGTGGTTAATATTTGGTGTTCGATCCGAGGTTTCGGTGTTTTAAGCTTCACCTCTACGTCGTAATCGTTATCTGGTTTTCCGGGTTTTATCCTAAAACCTACTGGTGAGTTCCTACTACCATTTTACAAACTTTATACATGTCAAAACTCTTATTTGTGAAATCCGAAGTATTTCTACGGTATGATTTTATGTTCTCTACATTTTGATATAAATGAAGTTTTTGATGATTTTCGGGGTTCCCGATCAGTATTGACTAAAATGATGGGTTCCGCCTTATCAGAAGTAAAATGATGTTTTACTTGCCATGTTGTGGCTTATTGAAAGAATGTATATAAACTGGTTTTATGATTTTCTTTCTTACCAACAGTTGATCTTGAAAACGGCATTTTGAAATATAAATGTGTTGAAAGCTATTTCTCTAGCTTTGTTGGTCACATGAAATATTGTGACAAATCATGACTATACTAGTGGATCCCTAGGTATCGAGTCGGCTTATGGCTGGGAAGGATATGCCCCTTCTGTTGTAGTTAGATACATTTGATCTTTGAGGGCAACTTGGTACGGTTATGTGAGGCTGGTTACTAGCCATGGGTCAAATGTAGTCTAACGAACGAGTATGACTGGTTCCTTGGGGGCCTCCCTCACATCATAGTACGAACCGAAGCGTTCGTGGCCATGGTTCCATGTATTTAGCTCATAACTCGGATTTGTGGCTTACTTTGTGTTCCACTATAATCCTTGGTAAATCGGGTAATCCCCGTCATCGGAAGATGTGTTTTGGACCGGTTGTCCGTATATTATCAAAGAACTGTGTTTTGCATAACTAAACCTTTGAAAAGATTTACTTTGATGCATTTGATTATATCTCTTGAGATTTATGAACTGTATGTTCTCACCAGGCTTTAAGTCTGACACTTTTTCTCAAATGATGTGTATAACAGGTTTCCCTTAGTGGTGGTTTGCCAGGGTTTTGAGAGACGAGTTGGTCTCGAGGCATTTTTGAGATGACTATAGTGTGTTGATAGTTGGGCATTGTTAAGTCCTATTCTTTTGATGAATTTTGGATTGTCAACTAATGTAATCTAGATAGTTATGTTTAGATTAGTTTGTTGATGAATTCTAAATCCGTACAGTTTTTTGTAAAGTCTTAAGGACTGATACACTTTTGTGAAGTTTATATCAATACATATGTCATATTGCCTTAATTATGAAGTTTAAATTACTCTGATTTTTAGGATGTTTCATGCAGATTAAAATTTTCCAGAAAATTCCGACTCAAGAACAGTGGGACAACTCTTCCTCTAAAATCCGAACATACGTGGAGAAGATCTAATGTCAAGGCTAAAAATTCCACAGTTACTTGCCCACTATCCCAAATGACATTAAAACATGGATCTTATAATATCCGAAAATGAGGTTAAATTGAAACGGGGATGAAAAGATTTTTGATGACAGATGGTAACCACTTGCAATAAAACAACTTCATGCATGTTTAAACTCATGGTCTAAAATTCGGCATGTGGCAAATACCTTTCAAATATTCCATAACATGACTCACTTTATGATGCAGGAAATATGAGAAATAACCGATGCAATTTATTTTTAGAATTTAATTTCGTGCATAAAATTTGTCGGCACTGGCATCCCGAAATCACGCTCCTCGGTTTTATGCTATTGTCATCAGAATGCCCAACATCTTAAAGCAATACTCGAATATTCCATCGGTTCACCTTATAATTCCTCCTCGAATAATGTCAATTTCATAAGCCTAAGGTTCTACTCCAACCAATTTTCCTGACCCACCATGGTCAACTTCCAACATTCATCAGGTCTTAACTGTCACTCCAAAGTGACATTACTATAAACATCAACCCTTCCTTAGATCACTCGCTAAAAAACTTTCTCACCACCCCAACGGTAATCATACCAAGGTAGCTCAAGTATACACATGTAGTGTGTAGGTTCACCATAACACTGACCAGGTGCCATTATGAACGTACCGTACATGCTCATCCTTGCGACCCTCGGTGAGTTTCCCGTTCCTAGCGACTTGATCAACTCTAACATATCTTATCTTAAGGTACCTAGTGTGCAACTTCGCTTACAATTTCTTATAAAAACGCTAGTTTGAGTCTAGGCATCCTACAATCAATACATAATTCTCTCAAACTTAAGCTCTGATACCAACTTGTAACACCCTCAAATCAGAGATAGCGATTAATTCAAATTTTCTAAATACATCGACATATAATTCATCTTACAAACATAATTTAAGATTCAACCTCGATACACGCAATCTATTCCATACATACCGACTATAATAAAGACGGGTGCTACTAAAACCCAATAAAGTCACTATCTCCAAACTGCGAAAGACTTCACCAACTACTTACACTTGCACAACGCTAAGGCTCAACTTTTCATAGCTGCTAGAACAAAACCCCCCAACCGATACCTGATGCACATGCCGACAAATAAAAAGGATAGGCTTAACGCCTAGTGAGTTCAAGAGTTTTACATGAGAATAATATAACGTTTAAAGAATGGATCCCGCTTGGAATCATGACCGTTCAATTTATGTACTTTAAGACGTATAAAATAAATCAGATCCAATGTTATGCACTATCAAAGATGGGCACCTCATATCAAATATGATTTATAAACTAAAGTAACGTAGACTAACTCGAAACATGAAGATGAAATGATTTCCATTTAAGATATGCGGATAAAACGTTATGTCCCAAAACACCTTAGCACGAGTGGGGGAAATTATTCGACCCATGAATCGTTATCACAACCACATGTAACGTACGTCTGAAAACTTGGACACTAGGTCCAATACTCGTGCGACCGTAAAGAACCAATGACAATCAAATAAGACATCCTTTTGTTTGAAATACTGATAGCCAACAACGGGGGAGACCCGTATCCGTTGAGAGTGGAGGAAATACAAAAGTATACCACCTAAGCAACGTTAATCGCATGACACCTCCCGACATCACAGCCCGGTGTCCCTACGAATTCTTTACAAGTGTCACCCCAAGTCAGTTGACCTTGATGGATCATTCCGAAGAACTCCATCCCGAAGGCCCGACACACTTAAAGACTACCTCCCAGGCATTACTTCAAGCGGCGGAGGTCCTAGCGCCTACTACTCCGGTAGCACTAGCCGACTCAACCCTCCTAGCAATCACTTGTAAAGTTTCCGGTCATAAAACATGGGTACCGAAGTTCAACCCCGCAATACCCAATTTACCATCCCAAAACAGACTGACTTACGTGCCTATGGATCCATTACACACTGTCTAACATTACATGACTCCAATTGAAAGACCCAAGCTCCCAAAACATGTAACTCACCAATGACACAAATTAAGTGTCATCATACTCAAAACCCACGATGGTTAAAAATCCGGACAAATGTCCACACGACTCATTTAGTCAAAACCGAGCCGAAGGCCCAACACTTCACGTAAATACCCAAATAAAAACCGATATAAATATTGGAACACGCTTGACCCACTATTATACGAACACGACCAAAAGTATAATTAACTCAAAACTCATCATTGGTTGAGACCAAACCATTTTCCAAATGAACTCGTACCCTTATATTTTCAACATGCCTCTTAATACAATAATATGCAATTTCCGAAAAGGTTTATAAGTTCAAAGACACAAATTGACACTTACATTATATGGACCCCATATATATATATGCAAAATTATCAATGAAACATGTCAACATGGTTTATTCACCAAAATTTCCAAAAATCCCAAAAGGGGCAATTCACCAAGTTTGCAAAACTAAACATTTCAAAATAACCAAAACTTATCAGGTGATCAACAGTTAACAATTTCATGTAAAACACAAAACACTTTAAAATGAACATTTTGGCATGTACACCGTTTTCACAAATCAACTTGAACTCACCTTGCTAGATTTAGGCTAAATCTAGGTTTCACCCAACGAGCTCTTTTGAAGGCCACTTGAATCCTCAATCCGAGGACCTCCAAAACCTAGATCTAAACATACCAAACCACTTAGAAACATCCCCAAACATTACTTACTAAAATCCTCAACGAGGTCAAAACCCTAGTTTCCCCAAAACCATCAAATCCGAGATTTGAGCAATAAAACACTAAGAACTCATTAATGGAGCATTCATAGATTTACTACAAGAAAGCTTACCATTTTGAGTGATGAGGCTTTCCGAGGACATCCATTCCAACTCTTCAACCCGAGTTTCCACACGTTGAACATGATGAGAAAGATGAAGATGGATATTTTGTGGTTCAAGATCCCATTAGCTAGCTGATGAGGAATCATGTGGTTCAGGGGGAAAACCCTCAAAATGGGTTAGGGTTCGTCTTAGAGGTTTGGGAGAGAAAAGGGAAGAAGATGGAAATGAGAAATGAGGAGAATGGTGGGAAATTCGGCCTTAACAGCCTCTCAGCCCCCGTCCGCGACATTGCCACGACGACTATGTTTTTGGCATAGTCGCGGAGCATAGTCGCGGAGCATAGTCGCCCGCTCCTTAGGGCCCGCGGTACCTCTCTCGCGAGAATGACACGACGACAGTGACACTTGTCATTGTCGCGGACAATGTCGCCCAAACTTCTCCGAGTCCCAAAACTTGACTTCTTCCATGCCAACATTCTCGAAATCCTTAGGAACTTTAAACAAAGCATTTCCCAACAAAACCCAACTGTTTGCAAGTCACAGAAACGACCCGGTGACAATTACATACCGAAAATTATGGGTGTTACAATATACTACAGAACCAAACATGCGTAAATGTAAACTATCAGGCTTATATCCAGTGACCAACTGGTACGCATGAGGCTGGTTAGCAAGCAGTGGGTCTAAAAACGAAAAAAAAAAAACTGCATATAATAATTTCATAACCCCAGGTAGATATGGGTAAATTGGTACGCATTACTAATACCATAGATGTCATCATATTCTTTTGATAACAACTTCTATGAGACCATTTTATATATACAAATGGGGTATAGGAAACTCTACATTGATCCTAATACATATGCAATTAGCATCAAATCCTTATGATGTAAATTCTCCAGCATTCCAAGTTATGTAGACTTGATGAAATAATCAGGGTGGTGAGCCCTTAAACGTATAGCTAGTGCTAGGAGTGCAGTATTTCATGTGGACAATAATACGACATGCGTTCATCGTGTAGAAACCAGAACCATAAAGTACTTTAATGGCCCGCAATCTGGATGTTTATGTCCATAACTATCACCTTGGATTCGTTGTAACAATGGAATATTTTTGTATTATGTCTTTAGTTTTAGGATGATCTCATTCCTGTCTTGGCTAAGGATTAGGGTATATACAAAATTTTTAGGTATTCGAGAGGGCATATTATAATGGCAATGTTGTTTCTTATGTTGTAGAAGTCAACAGTTGCAATTTGCCTCGTTTTGCCTTTCACTCGAAAAAGAATGTGTCTATGTGTATTTTGCAATACACGGATCATTATGTCATAACCATGGTGTCCCACATGGTCATATCGAAACATATATGTGTCATTTCCCTAAAGTGCTTTATTGGTGAAAAAAATGTTTCGATGACTCAATAATCTACTAGTTTGACACATTAGTTTCCATGATATATGTTTCCTTTCATATTCATTGGAATTTATGTATATATGCCCATTTCCATTTGATACGAATATCTTTACAAGGTTCCTATTAATATTGTACCAACAAGAAAATGACAGTCCATCGTCTAAGTATTTTGGTTGGAATAAGTCTTAATCTATCCTTTTTTAGATTGTGTGAGAGGTCAAAAAAATCAATTCTCCTCGGAACAGGGAATATTGAAAATTTTGCATTTGTTACGATGTATTTCTTTACATCTATAATGGTTACATATTCGATTACTTAGCAGAGAAATTAATTTTGACACTTAAAAGTAATTTCAAAGAAACACATGTTTAATCAATATTAAATATTAATATGTTATAGTTCATTTTCAACTTGTTCCCTTTTTGATAGAAGCATTTTTTTAGTGCATTTCTTATTTGATTGTCCATTATCATTTAGGGTAGTAGTTGTATCCCTACTCCAGGTGTTGCTCGACTCTTACCAAGACTATGACCCATTCTAGGATTTCATCCACATAGTGTATAAATGTCACATGTGTGAAATTATTTTTAACTCTCTGTTCTTTGGAGTTGTTTCCACCTTTAATGCTTTCATTATTGATTTCAAGATTTTTCTTTGTCTCGGCATATGTGGTGTTGTTATTTGAAAGAACCTTGTTATGTCTCTCAACCACTTGCAATAGGTTGATGAGTTTGTCTAAAGGTTACATTCCAACTTATATTAGTTCATTAATATTTTTGATATATGAAAGGTGGAAATAATGTTAAGAATCATGTCATCTTCTGTGAGTTCCTTGCCACAGAGATTGAGACGTGTTTCAGATATAACATTTCTTTGTTGAAATCAATTACCTTTTTGTAATCGAGTAAGTGGGTTTCATTTTACTGTACGATTAGTTTGGGAAGTACATATTCATGAGTACTCCCGATTATCCCTTTCGGGACATCCCACATTTCTTTGGGGGTTTCTAGTAAAGGTATTCATATGAAACTTAGGATTTATATGTCGTCTCAAAACATGAGGGTATTTGCTTGTACCTTTTCAAGAGGTTGGTTTTAGAGTCAATGGGGAGTTGATGAACTTTAGGTATTTTCTTGTACCTTTTCAAAAGGAGGTTTATATACTCATTTATGATACTCAGATTCTTTTGAGTTTACGACGTTGATTTTGGGATGAGTTGTTTCAACCATTTACATATATAAACGATAATATATGATTTTCTTTTTGATAAGAAAATGGATTATAGTTACGAAATTTCATTATCATAACAATATTGGATTTTTGTATGCTTATTTTTTATTGATAATACTTCATCAATATTTTAATTTGCGAAAAAAGAAATCACTCAATTTATTGAATTTTCAGGTAGTAGGGGATTCACATGGATTTCTTAAGTCCCTATAAACCTTAGGGTTATTTACACCCGTTTGACAAAATCCTTTCGATATCTTGCGATTTCTTTAATTGGTAGATTTTAACATGAGGTCAAAAATGAAATTAAATTCAGAAAAATTATTATCATATCTACATTATGGGAGCTTTTGGCACAATGCCAAAAATATAGGGTTGAAGTGTAACTTTCAAATATGAATTAATTTTTGAAAATAATGAGCAGGAACACATAATTAAGATAAGCGAATAATATTTTAACATTTTAATGTTATTTTTGGAGTTTTTAGCAAAACACCAAAAGTTATGGGCGTTGGAAGTGTAACTTCCAAAAGTTAATTATAGATTATAAATTACTAGAAATGTACCCTCGCAATGCAACGGGTTTCTGAAATCTAGAACTCGAACCCTCGATCATTATTCATACTTTTTGTTAGTATTTTTTTTATTTTATTTTACGATTTTGAGAAACCTATATTTAAAACAAAAATATATTTTAGTTTAGTTTAATTATGGTTTTTTATAAAAAATAATAATAATTTTTTTTTGTTACGGGTCAAAAAATGTTTAATTTATATGATAACTATACTTAAGATATTTTATATTTAAAATTAAAAAGATAACATACTTCAATAAAAAATAAAAATAAGGTGTTTTATCTCGAATTTTCTTATATTTATCTGTTAGTTATATCAATAGTTAAAATTTTTAGATATTTTAGAAAATAAAAATAAGTGATTATCTGCAGTTAGTTACACGAATTCAAACATTGAGCTTTTATAATCTGTACTTATGTTTAATCAATTTGTACTTTTGGATTTTAAGTAATATACATTAATAAGTGGTACCTAATGCATAAAAATTAGTTTTTAAGAGTTTAGCTTAAATGGTTTATAATATAGTATAGATATATTAGTTAAAATTCAAAATTACAAGTTAATGAAACCTAATTATAACTTATTAAAGTACCGTGTTTTTATTTGTATAACTAACTGCAAATAAATATATTAAATACATGATAAACACTATGAGATAAACTTCCTGTTTTATTTTTTTTTAAATATATTTATTAGATGTTTTTATAATATAGTATAGATATATTAGTTATGAGATTATAACTAATATAGATATAGATATATTAAGAGCAAATCATAAAATAAAAAATAAATATTGATAATAGTAATATTGATCAAATCGTCCATTAAATATAAAAAACAAAAATTTATATTAATAAATGAGTATCCATTCCACAAATAGATGATGATGTGAGATACTGTGCTTGGATAAGTTGTATCAATGTATTATGAAATTGTAAATTAAGTAATTGACTTTAATTAGTTGTATTTTGTGCTTAAAATGTTGTAATTAAGAGTTTTTTATGTCTTTTTTATAATATAGTATAGATAATTAAGATAAACATTTAAATATTAACATAAACATATAATAAATAAATAATATTGTAAACTAATAGAATAACCATCTAAAATACGAGTATTAAGATAAACATTTAAGTTACCCGTCTAAATATATGAATATTATAATCTAATTTGATAAACATTAATAATAATAGTTCAAAACGATAAATATTATCATATCTCACAACAATAAATTACTAAATTTAAGTGATCCAAATCATTTAAGTGATCCAAATCAAAGTTGTGATCCAAATAAGCAAATATTATTAGCATAATTAAATCAACCTATAAACATGTCAATATTGTAACTAACTAATAATGTATAAATAAAGAATGATATGCTATTTTTTTTAAAGTTATACTAACCCAAATAAATTAAATTAACTAAATCAATTAAATAAAATTAATATGATAAAATATTCATAAAATAAAAACAATAGATAATTAATATAGAAACAAATTAAATATTTATTTAAATAAAAAAAATAGATTAGACATGGATTACAGGATTAGTATTCCCATCCCAAGTTCGAAATTATTTATTAACTTTTTTTTTCTTTTACAGCTAAAAGAATCAAATTAAAATCATATAATTATTTAATTTAGATAACTTTAATAAAACCCAAATGAGATCTCATATAAATTCAAATAACTATTTTTAGTGTAACTTTATTTTCATCGTCAACATTCATTTTTATTTCTTTTGTTATTTTAATAAAAAAATTAAATAATGATAAATTCTATTTGGTTAAAAAAATTAATTCAATTGATATCAACAATAAAAATATAATGAATGCGTACTATAGATTAAAACATAAACTTATATTCTTCTAACATGATATCACAATATTCAATTATAAAGAAGTTAATAGAAAGTTTACTAGAATTTTTGACAAACGTGACAACAAGCAAGGGATAACTATTTAACGACAATTTTGCAATAAGACATTCAACGACGGCAGACAACAGACAAAACAACTGTTTAGCGATGGTGAAGATTTTGAGCTTTACGTGTTGACGAATGGAACAACAATAGAATAAAGAGAGAAGAAATTTGTCATTCTCATTAATCAAAATCCCTTTAAATAGGGATGAGTTACAAGTAGATAGCTATGAGATATTCCAGTTCTAATCTAACTATGATATATTTATCTCTATCTCTATCATTATCTCTATCGTCCTATCCTTTAGACGATGACACACTTATCCTACAACATGTTTTTATTTTTAAATATGAGAACTACAATTAATTTTAGAGTGAATTAGACTTCTAGTCCTTGAAATTCGCCCAAAGACTGATTTGCTCTAACGAATGCTAACCAACGATGTTAACTCCAAATCTTGAGTGTTATGAAATTGAAATAAGAACCATCAATATATATAGATGGTTTGTTTTAGATACCAAATCCAAAATGTGAACATACCAGTAGGGATGGCAGAAAACCCCGAACCCGACGGGGAAACCCGAAACCCGACTAAGTTCGGGTCGGGTCGGGTTAAACAATTTCGGGTCGGGTAACGGGGATTTTTTCGGGGATTTTATCGGGTTCGGGGACGGGGCAAGATATCCCCGCCCCGCCCCGCCCCGATATATATATTTATATTATTAAAAATAAAATTATATATATATATATTATAATAAAATTATATATATATTATATAAAAATTATATATATTATATAAATATTATATATAAAAGTATTTATATATATTATATATATAATTATATAAATAAAATATTAAATTATCGGGTCGGGTTCGGGGATCGGGGATTCCCCATCGGGTCGGGTTCGGGGACGGGGCATAAAAAATCCCCGACGGGACGCCCCGAATAAAAACCCGACGGGGAACGGGGCGGGGACGGGGATGGGTTTCGGTTTCGGGGACGGCAAACCCGCCCCGAACCCGCCCCGTTGACATTCCTACATACCACAAGGACCACCAATGTAATTCACTCTTAATATAATAATAAGTAAATACTTATTTATGATATTTTATTAGAGGTTGTTTGACAGTTGCTGAATGGTTAGGTGCAGAATGATTAAGTTATCAGAATGATTAAGTTATCAGAATGATTAAGAGACTCTTATGATATAATTCTAAATGAAATATGGTTGTTTGCTAATTGTTCAGGATGAAATAATCAGGGCTTTGAATGGTTAAGACAGGGTCAAGACACTAAATCATTCAGAGGGTTTTGGAACCATTAAGAGGCAGACCTTTTTTTGCCCAACAAGATTTACCTCTTACGATTCAGAGGTTGCCTCTTAATGGAACCATTAAAAGGTAAACAAACAACCCCTTACTTCAATTTCAAATTATTAGGGGGTGTTTGGGATTGCTTATTTGAGGTGCTTTTTAGCTTATTACGATTTGGCATCGGAGATAAACACTTTTGAGTGTTTGGATGAGGAAAAATTAAAATGGCTTATAGCGGTGCCAAACCGCTGAAAATCACTTTTTGATAAGTCATTTGGCTTTAACTTATCAACTTATTTGAAAAGTGCTTATGACTTTTTTGGTTATTTTATATGTACAAACAATCCCGAACACCTTTAAATAACAACTTATTAGCTTATTACGTTTTTGTACCACAATAAGCTAATCCAAACACTTTTTTAAAAACTCTGATTTAGCACCGCATAAGTTGATAAACACTTTTCAAAATAAACATAAGTTGTTTTAAACAAGCAATCCCAAACACCCCCTAAATTTATTTAAAAAAGAAAAAGAAAATTTAGACATGAGAAGCGTCATTAGGGTTTTTGAATAAACCCTGTATTTGTGCTCTTCCTTCATCTCGCCGCCATCACCTTCCATTATAAATACAACCATTTCATCATACATTCTACACAACCAATTCTATCCTCCTTCTATGCATAGTTCTTATCTCAAGAACTCACACGACGACGGTTAGTTCTAATCTCAGTTTTCCTTGTAATTTTATAGTTGATTTTGAGTGTCTTTTAATTTGGGGAAAAAAGAGCTGTGATGAGAACTTAGGAAAGTCATGCACCACTCTGATATTCGTAGTGATTGATAAACTTTCTCCATACCCATATTTTATTTCTGAGCTCTTTGATTTCCCCAAAAAAATTCAGGTTTTTGGAATTGCAATTGACAAAAGTCTACTCTGTTTATCGTTTATTTTATGCAATTAATTCAATGATTTGAATAGAGAGGAAGATCCAGATGATGGGATCTCTCTTTCGAGAAGATCAAACCATGATGCGGACCGTACAGCTTTAATTAGCTTTTGGGGATAAATATTTGGTTTCTGATGGTTCCTCCTTCGATTGATTAACGTCACTTTTATTTCGAATTTTTTGAAACGTAGGTTGGATTTTCGTTTGTTTTGATTTATTGATTCAAAAAAACCTTCGATTCGATTCCTCTATGTTTTGGATTTTAATCATGTATTCAAGTGAAGAACATGTATATGAACCATTCATTACTTGCTTAAGTTTTTGGATATGCCATTTGCACGAGTATGATTTGAGCATTATTAAAAAAACTAGCTTTTATAGTTGCGTTATGCATTTGAGAACTTGAAATTGCATTCCGTTGTTTTTTAATCTAATTTTATGGTTTTTTTTGTCAATTGGATTGTATATAAAATTAAGATTAATATAGTTGATTGGAGGGTTGTAAATGAAATGAACTAACATGAATAACAATTTGTTTGGTTAATTATCCGACTAATGGAACAAACATGAACACATAAATGAATGAAAATTTTGTTTAGTAAAAGCATCTTATTCCTTTAGAAAAAAAACCAAAAGCACCAAATATGATTGGTATGTTTAAACAAAATAAAACTAAATTCATATTGTAAAAAGGGGAAATTGGGAGTCGTTTCTATGGTTTTAGACTGGCAAATTTGTGGATCGGTTGGTGATATTATAAGGTGGAGGTTAATTGGCATCCCTAAGAGCATCTCCAAGCGTCCGGCAAATCACTTGATTTGCCGGTGAGACCTCTCCAACCGGCCGCCATTTATGATTTTTTTTTGCCGGCCAAATTAAATGAACCGCATATTTGCCGTGTGGTTTGTTGACCGGCATATCCATAGGGCCCACATTCCTATTTTGTTTTGTATTATTTTATTCTAAATTTCCTTTCACATTGTTTATTTATTAATTTTAAAATTATGGTTATTAAAAATAAAATATAATAGTAAATAAAATATGTTATTTTAATGTGTGGTCCACAAATTTAGTGTTTTTTTAGAGGATGGTTGGAGTTGATTTTTTTTTTTGGTGTTGATGGGCCCACCATATTTGGTGTTGTTTTTTTGTGCTGTGGTTGGAGATGCTCAAACCATTGCTAGAGGTGATACATCACAAAACAGATGCAATGTTTGTAATGATACATAGCTTAATAAAAGAAAATATCTTCAATATTATATTGTAGAAATAGCACAAACCAAACAATAAACAACTCTACCCGTCATGAGTGAATAGTTGATGACAACTTCTCAAACCATAACAAAAATGATAAAGACAAGATATTTAGTAAATGCACATAATCTATATGAAACCATATTTCTTATTGGTACATAACTTAAATTTCTCATCTTCATTTTCTCGATTGTCTAATCCAAATCTAAAATTCGAAAAACATTACAAGGAAATTAACAGCCACCGGAAAAATTGTGCTGCGTGGAATTTCTGCAACTTCATTGACACATTACTTGCCTGATAATGCCAATGTTTGTTGGCCACCAGCTGTACAACTGTTGTTATCCTTACTCCCGGATTCAATGCTACCAAACAGGGCAAAGCCGAGAGAGGGTCATCATCGGACAATGAGCTTTAAACTGACTATTTGGTTGATGATACGCTTCTCTTCTTTGTACTTTCATCCTTGATTGCTTAAGCATCCACGCACAGGCTACGTTGCAACTAGAGGTGTAAATGAGACGCGATAACTTGCGAGCTAATCGAGATCGACTCGGTCAACACTCGACTCGAATAGGCTCGACTCGAACTCGAGCTCGACTTGAGCGACCTGATACTCGACTCGATAAACTCGTGAGATACTCGATAAGCAAAATAATAATAATAATTAGTAATATTATTTTAATTTAATTGATAATAATAATAATAGTAATAATAATAAAAAAAAACTCAAAAGTTTTTTTTAGAAAAATGATGTGTAAAAGACATGGGTAAACTCTTGATGGTGCGTCTAATCCATCCGACATTGGCGGGATATAGAATTTAATGTATTGAAATCAACTATATATAGACCTTTCTCCTCCATTGTTTTACATCTTTTGTCTTTGTTAAATGGCTTGAGTCTATTTAAGGGTGAAAATGAGACGAGACAACTCGTGAGCTACACGAGATCGACTCACTTAAGATCGACTCGGTCAAAACTCGGTCAACAATCGACTTGAATAGGCTCGACTCAAACTTGAGCTTGACTAGATATACTAACGAGTCGAGTCAAGCATAATGATACTCGAACGCGACTCACATCATTTACACTCCTACCTGCAACACAGAGTGGAAATCGGATTACTTTGTTCTGTCAGGAACGGGTTCTGCCTCTCAAAAACATGTTAAGAAACTACACATTAGCTTATTTAAAAAGAAGCTCAGTAAACATACCAATAGACATCAAGTTGTCACGTATAAACATTACCTTGGAACATGTTTTCCTGATGTCATGTGGCTTTGACCGAGATCATTTGTTGAATCCCCACATGATTAGCTTCCCTGTGTCTAAGGGGTCGTGTACCAAACGCTTACCACGGTAAGCACATGATGTTCTGATGGATTATGATCTTAACAGGTAAGCGCATGATGTTCTGATGGACTACGATCTTACCTAATAAAGCGAATTATAGTATCATTATTCCTACCAGAAAAGTGCTTACCAGGTAGGCGTTGTTTACTTAAACGGCCATCACTCCATAGATAGAATCCCTCACAAACAACAAATTTGGGTTAGTATTACAAAAAATGACTTTAAATAGAACATAATAACAAATTGATGAATGTTGTCCAGATGGTAGCAAAATAAGTGAAACAATTTCGTTTCAACATTTCATATCACTTTAACGAATAAATACCATGTATTCATCAATTAATCAAAATTCAAACACTTTAGATAATCTCAATGAGGAAATATATATCCCTTCTTACTCATGGAGACCACAAGAGTATCGTTAGGCAGGGGCGGAGCCAGAACTGAGTTCGAGGGGGAGCATCAATTATAAATGAATAAAATAGATGACAAAACACTAGATGTTTATCTTTCTACTACATACTTAATTATCCAAGGTTGTTTAATGTATAGATCAAACTAAAATCAAGGTTGTTTAATGTATAGATCAAACTAAAATCAACCCTTAACAAATGGACAGTCCTAAAATCGAATAAGTTAAAACAATTTACAAATGAGCAGTACTAGAGAAGTAACAAATTGGTTGCGCTGGTAGCCATACATAAGCGGATTTAGTCAACCGTTATAAAATAAAAGGTACAATAAAAAAAACATACTACATCCAACATTAGTTTTTATGATATCTCATCTTTTGAAAAAGATCTATTTGCATTCATTACAAGAACCATCAAGTCGTTTCTATATAGTTTAATGTAATATACGTATGAAAATTTTCGTTATTTTGAGACGTCGTCACATAAATTGGATACACAAAACCTAGAAATCGACACAAATTCTATTAATAATACTAACATTTAACTTGACCATTGATCGACATGGGGATCGGGATGAATAATGTTGATCAAGATAATAACAGTTATTGATCAAAAGCATTGTATTTTTTAATTTCACAATAATTTATACATTAAATTAGAATAATTATCTTTATTTCTAAATTTTAGATGAAATAACTTTTAAATATATAAATTGGTAAATTGTAATGTTCGTTTTTTAAAAAATTATTGAGTCATTTTTAAAAGTTCATTAAAATATAGGGGCTATAAGTATAATTTGACTCCACATATTACTTTACCATTTTTTGACCACATTCCCACTTCTCCTTCACTGTACACATCTATTCATTTTCTTCTCAGCCGCCTCTTCTCTCCTATTCCTCCACTTCTCCTATTACATGAAACATTTTCTTAGATTTGAGGGGGAGCAATTGCACCCCCTAGTTCCTATGTGGCTCCGCCACTGCCGTTAGGCACACACACACACACATTCATCCAACACTAAATAGGGTGACACATAACTTTGCCAAAATCAATGAGATTTACATAATTATAACGCCCATAATTTCTTTGCAAATTATTCATAAACATATGAACCGGAGAAAGAAGCAAGCAATAGCAAATGAGAGGAAGTTTGGTAATGATACAGTGAGAACATCAATGAGTTCCCAAGTTCATATTGATGTACCATAAAAGAGATATGCATACCAACAAGACCTGAATGGAAGATCATATGCAAAAAAACACATTCAACAGTCAAATTCATTTTAATGTACCAAGACCAGAAATCACCTTTTATTTGTTGAAATGTGACCAACTGCATCTACACCCTGCAAGTATAAACACAAATGAAGAAAAAAGTTGGCAAAACAAGAAGGGAAAACCGATTAGGTATAATTTTGTGCAAATCTTTGAATTTACAAGATGTTTTCGTCAAAGATGGAGACATGAAATAAGTTTGTCCTATTTATATAAAAGTAAAGAGTAACTACGATTTTCGTTCCCGTAGTTTGTTGTTTATAACAATTTTCATCCTTCGTCTTTTAAAATTGTTTTCTCGTCACTGTGGTTTCCATTTCATTTTGTTTTTCCTCTCCAAGCCTAATGATGTTAAACAAAATCTGTTAAGTCAAAAGGTATATTGGTCTTGTAACCTCATCTGTAATTCTTTTTTGACATATTAAGTAAACTATGATTTTTGTCCCTGTAGTTTGTTGTTTATTGCTATTTTCATCACCGGTCTTTAAAATTTATGTTAATAAATTGGTATTATGAAACAATTAACATCAAAATGTATTTAGTTATTATCCTTATTATCAAATATCAAAGTACTATCAAATCAACAAGAAGAATTAACTACCGTAGCACTTGAAGATTGAAGCATCAAAAGCACTTCGAAACTCATTCAAGAATCAAAAGCACTTGGAAACTCACCTTAAGAGTCAAATCACTTGAAAACTCAATCGAATAATCAAACCAGTAGGTTGGGTGGGAAATAGAAGGTTGACGGTGGTGGGTTGGAAATACCCATATCAAGAGTTGATTCTCCTAGATCTCTGTCACTGAAGAGCTTTTTTATATTTTTTTAAGTTGCTTCTTCCTCTTCTCGTATGTTGCTAGGACGAGAAATTAGGATTTCCTCACATGTGGATTTGGATTTTGTTTCACTTGGATGAGAAATTTAAGTTTTTTTTTTTCCCGGGCGAGATAATATTGCAAGATATGAGCATAAGGGCATAAGGGCTTCAAAAATAGAGAGAGTGAGAGAGAGATGAAGAAGTAGTGATGAGCGAATAATATGTAGGGCTTCAGTTTGGATATTTTTTATCGTCGGAAGGAGACAAGAACTATATGCATGTTCTTTTTAAAGGGCGGTGGATGTCATTTTTTTTGGGAAGGGTGTCCTAGTCTATGCTATGACTAATTCCTTGGCAAATTATGACTGTAAGACATCAACCCTGATTAAACCTCAATGGCCACAATTATTGTGTACGCATGGATTCAAATCCTGGACAGATGAGATATTCCACCACATCCCCCAGGCCTTAACCAGTACACCACAACCTTTGTGGTTCGATGTATGTCATTTTAATGGCTGAATATGGACAAGAGACCCTTTATAGGTGTCCGAATAAGCTCATAAAATTTTCATTAAGCCTTCAATAAACATTTAAATATGGTTGTGCGAATAAGCCTATTAAACCATTAAGTACATTAAGTCAAACGTAAACAACCCCTTAGAAACATGCCACAACTGATTCAGTAGCCAATGTGACCATTAAGATTAATAGCTAGCTTCGAATGAACCATAAATACTTAGAGAGATAATGTTTTCCAACAGAAATTAGCTAGACTTGGAAACATAAAACATGAAAGAGTAAAGAAAATGTAACACCCTCAAATCTGGAAATAGCAACTTATTTAAAATTTTCTAAATACATCAATAAATGAATCATCTACAACCACAAATTCAGATTTAGCTACAAAGCACACCTTCTATCTATATATATACAATAAACCGTAAGGACGGGTGCTACTAAAACCCAAAACATGTCACTATCTCCAACTCACGGAAGACTTCACCAATTACTTACTTTTGTAAGGCTAAGGCTCAACTCTTCATAGCACCGCTAGAACTGAACCACCCGCTAGAAACCTGATGCACATGCCGATAAATAAAAAGGTTAGGCTTAACGCCTAGTGAGCTCAAGAGTGTTAACATGAACGAATATATCTTTAAAAGAAAGGAAATCAGTTTAAGTCAAGATCCTTCGAAATTATTATACTTCAAAATGGAACGACACATTTTCCCATAATATACACTTTTAAAGATAATGCTCCCAAAACACACGTTTCTTATAAAATGGTGCAACGCATAACTCACCCAAACGAGATCATAGTTCGACACTTATTTTGGTAAAAACATGAATAACCATTTATAACCCAAAGTACCCAAAATGCGGGCGGGACAGAATGCTCGACCCATAAATTGCTATCAAAACCACATATACCGTACGTCTGAAAACATGGACACTTGGTCCAATACTAACGCGACCGTAAGGAACCAATGACAATAAAATAAGACGTTCTTATATTTAACATACTGATAGCCAACAACGGAGGAAACCCGTATCCGTTGAGGGTGGAGGGAACACAAAAGTATACCACCCAAACAACGTTAATCGCATGACACCTCCCGACATCCCATCCCGGTGTCCCTACGACTTCTTTACAGGTGTCACCCCAAGTCAGTTGATCTTGATGGATCATTCCGAAGAACTCCATCCCGAAGGCCCGACACACTTAAAGACTACCTCCCAGGCATTACTTCAAGCGGCGGAGGTTCTAGCGCCTACTATTCCGGTAGCACTAGCCGACTCAACCCTCCTAGCGATCACTTGTAAAGTTTCCGGTCATAAAACATAGGTACCGAAGTTCAACCCCGCAATACCCAATTGACCATCCAAGACAGACCGACTCACGTGCCTATGGATCCATTACACACTGTCTAACATTACATGACTCCAATTGAAAAACCAAAGCTCCCAAAACATGTAACCCACCAATGACACAAATTAAGTGTCTTCATATCCAAAACCCACAACGGTTAAAAATCCGGACAAATGTCCACACGACTCGTTTAAGCCAATACCGAACTAAAGAGCTCAAAATCCGTTTGACCAATAATTACCGGTCTCCAAAATAGTGGAATGTCTTTAAATAACGTTTATGAAGACACGTACCTCAAAGACTAGATTTACCCAAAACTCCGTACAAGATGGGACTCAAGATTTCCAAAGTGTTTATGAATGCAAATACACCAAATTCATATAACATGAATTAGACTTTACTTGTACAAAATCGTCAAAGACGTATAACTCATAAAATAGGCCTTACTTGTACAAAATCACCAAGAATACGTAATCCATGTTATTTAATTGTTGGAAACATTCAAAACCCAATAGAAGCATTTTAAGAGGTTAACACAACCAAGTTTACTAAGTAAGAAAACTTATCCAAATACTCACACTGTGACAAATAACTAAGTAAAACATATTTTACTTCTAAATACTCAAAACTTATCAGCAGTTAACGATTTCACGTAAAACACTTTAAAATACACATTTTGGCATGTACACCGTTTTCACAAATCAACTTGAACTCACCTTGCTAGATTTAGGCTAAATCTAGGTTTCACCCAATGAGCTCTTTTGAAGGCCACTCGAATCCTCAAGCCGAAATCTTCCAAAACCTAGATCCGAACATTTCAACCCATAAATACCCATAATCAACCATAAGGAACATTCTCCAAACATTATAAATCAAAATCCCAAACAATATCCAAAACCCTAATTTCTCAAAAACCACCAAATCCGAGATTTGGTATACCAAACACTAAGAGGTCAACAATGGAGTATTTATAACCTTAGTACAAGAAAACTTACCCTTGAAGACGATGAGACTTCCGAGAACACCCAATCCAACACTTCAACCCGAGCCCCCAACCGTTGAACTTGATGAGGAAGATGAAGATGGAGCTTCTAATCTTTGTTGGGTGGTGGGGAAACTCTTGGAATATCATGGATCTGGTGACTTGAGGGTATAAAACCGATTTTAGGGTTTGGGTTCGGTTTCTAGAGAGAAGAGGGTGAAATGGGGGAAGGTTGAAATAAAAGAGGGCTGAAATTCACGATTTTAAGCAGGTATGCACCCGCCGGCGACAGTGCCACACGACTATGCCCTTGGCATAGTCGCCGGGCATAGTCGCCCGAAGGGGGGGTGCCCGCGGTACGTTCCTCGCGACAGTGCCCCGCGATAGTGACACCCTGTCACAGTCGCGGGCACAATCTCCCAGGACGTACCGAGCATCAAACTTCCGACTTTTCAACACCAAAACTCCCGATACTCCGAGGGACTTTAAACAATGCAATTCCCGACAAAACCCCACTGGTTATAAGTCACAGAATTGTCCCGGTGCCATTTACTTATCGAAATTACGGGTGTTACAATCCTCCCAACCTTAGAATGATTTCGTCCTCGAAATCTACATTTCCCATGAAACCTTACCAGCAGAAGGACTTATCTTAAACCATTTGCCAGCACCACTAACACGACTCTTGCACTGATACTCCCCTCAACTGTCCCTTTTGGGCACATTGTAATCATAATCAAGCGAACGCTTAACTCCCCAAAACGACCTTTACCCACAAGGTTACGGTCATCTCCCAACCTTGGTTGGCGATTACTACCCCAAGGTAGTTTGTGACCCCAAATTTTCCACCAACCAATTTCCTTCAGGTCTACACGGTTCCGAAACCCATCATCAAAGATTGCAACCAAACTTCTAAAATCCTTAGATTCCAACTGGTTCATTCCTAATGTCTATAAAGACATTCTTCCAAGGCGCACCAATACGTCCTTCATGTGACCGGTTAACACAGATTCGGCTGTCACTCAACTCCGATTCAACACCAATCTCACAACATTCCTAACGTAACATCCTTATCACCACAGGAATGCTTGGGTACCTCGATACTCAATCCTCAATATCCAAACCCCTTTCAAAATCCATTACCGAAAGGTCACTATTTTCCATAATCCAACCAGGTTACATCCATCCATTACAAGATCCATTGACCTCAAGAAAACAAGTCGACGCCTAGGACTAAACGGTGACCTCGAAAATGTGGACATCTCGCCCAAAATCCCATTCGAGACGGGTTGTCGCACTAAGGTTGACACCTAATCAGAGAGCTAAAATTTCAAATCTTACAACTCTAGCAGACAGATCACCAAAATTTCCTTTAATCGCGGAACCCGCTAGGACGGTACATCAATCACATAAGCCTTGGTGTCACACCGACGAGCAAACCACCAAAACGAAACCCAATCTAATTGCCAATAGTTACCTAACACTTTAACTCGCATGATCACCGGAGCATAAAATCGCCCCTTAAATAACCGGGAAGACTTAAGTCTACTAATTCCATTAATCGAGCGCACCGATTCAACACTAAAGCTCAAGATCCAAGACTGACCGCAAGGCGGATCCTCCGACGCTTCAAATCCCAAGGATTTCCTTAGTCCTTAATTACAACTCCTTTTTCTACGGGTTTAAATCTATAGGCCTACTGAGTTCAAGGTTTTCGACCAATATACAAATTTGAAATTTATAAAACTTTCAAATACATAAGTCTTTTAACAATTAACCGCGTGGTAAAAACACATTACCGTTTACTCGATAGGTTTCAAAATTGACTATCGACACAATGCATACGAACCATTTCCAAAACTCATTTGTTTAATACTTACGATAACAAAGACAATAAATAAACATGCGCAACAAAATTTTCAAACGGACTACCATGGTCCTAGTAATGCATCAATTTATACTATGCATATGAAAGATAACTTTCCGCACTATAACATGTGCAATAAAAGTTTGTACAATTCTCAAAAGAGACATTCACAAATTAACTTTAAAGTTCTGACTTCCCAACCCAAAAGTCATTGCGACATAAAATTATTAACAACTCCATATACAACAGTTTATTCTCCAAAGTTCGGTGAAATGATAAGAATGCAAATAATTATCAAATCGAGTTTAAAACTTTAAGTCGCCTCGATAAAACACATTTGACAAAGATGGTAACTACAACGATATGCAATTCGAAAATTCATTTCATGTATTGCGGAAAATTTATAACAGCAAGGTCAACAAGCGAAGCACGCTTAGATTAAAATTTAATATAAGACAACATAAATATTTCGCATATTTACTCACACGAGTGAAAGTCGGATTCAACCCAAAAGTATGCACATATACTCGTGTGAAACTCAAGATGCAATCATGCGACATTTAGATTTTTCAAGGTGCCTCTTACGGTTGCAAAAGTATAGATGCAAGACTCGCATGAAGCAAGGTATCAAACAAAACTCGTAAATTAATGCACACAATAATGCCAATCTACACGTTCCAAATTTTCTTTTTATTACGCGGTTCGAATGGTCATAAAATAAAACGCCATAAACCCAACTAAACTTTCATAATTTTATTGACGGTAAAATCAAGCAGTGTCAAATCTCTGTTTCCCGTCATAGGAGCGTAAAACGACAATAAGTCTAAAAAGGTTAAAAAAAATTTAAAACCACCACGTAAGATAAAGTGACCCTTTTCAACAAAACTCTCATGAGATACGACACTCAAAAGCTCATAAATTATACGAAATAAAGTTAAAACTCACGCATCTCAAAATACACTTACGAACCCAAAAAGATCGCAAAACTATATCCCGTAAAATTAAACACGACTCATACAGACTAAAATTACACAGAAAATCCCGACTCAAGAACAGCGGGACAATTCTTCCTTTAAAACCTTAACATACGTGGAGGAGATCCAATGTCAAGGTTAAAAATTCTACAGTCACTTGCCCAATACCACATGTGGTATTAAAATACGGATTTTAAGATGTCCAAAGATAGCGTTAAACACAAAACAGGGATGGAGAGATTTTCAATATAAATTGCAACCTCGTGAAACAGAACTATTTCATGTAAGATTAAGCTCACAGTTTAAAATCTGATGAGGGCTAAATGTTTTACTAAAACTTTATAATCCAAAACACTTTAAGTTTGGCGAACATGAGAAACAATTTATGCAAACTCATTTTAGAAATAACTTTAGTGCATGAATTTGGTCAGCATTCACCCGTTTGGACTACGCTTCTCAACAACCCGAGATACTAATGTCATCCGGGTGTATCAAGCATCTTAGGACAACAATCTCAATTTCTTACTATTGTCATCCGAATACTCCACATCTTAAAGCAACACTCGGATATTTCATCGGTTCACCTTACAATCTCTCCTCGTATAACGTCAATTCCATAAGCTCAAGGTTCTACTCCAACCAATTATTCTTACTCAATACGATCAACTTAATGCATTCAACGCACTTAACTATCACTTCAGCGTGACATTGCTATAGACATCAACGTTTCCTTAGATTACTCACTTAGAAACCTTCTCACTACCCCAACGGTAATCATACCAAGGTAGTTCAAGTGTATACATGTAGTATGTAGGTTTACCATAACACCGGCCAGGTGCCATTATGAACGTACCGCACATGCTCATCCTTGCAATCCTCGACAAGTTTCCCGTTTCTAGTGACTCGATCAACTCCATAATATCTTATCTTAAGGTTCCTAATGTGCAACTTCACTTACAATCACTTATAAAGACGCTAGTTTGAGTCTAGGCATCCTACAATCAATACCTAATTCTCTCAAACTTAAGCTCTGATACCAACTTGTAACACCCTTAAATCTGGAAATAGCAACTTATTTAAAATTTTCTAAATACATCAATAAATGAATCATCTACAACCACGAATTCAGATTTAGCTACAAAGCACACCTTCTATCTATATATATACAATAAACCGTAAGGACGGGTGCTACTAAAACCCAAAACATGTCACTATCTCCAACTCGCGGAAGACTTCACCAATTACTTACTTTTGTAAGGCTAAGGCTCAACTCTTCATAGCACCGCTAGAACTGAACCCCCCGCTAGAAACCTGATGCACATGCCGACAAATAAAAAGGTTAGGCTTAACGCCTAGTGAGCTCAAGAGTGTTAACATGAACGAATATATCTTTAAAAGAAAGGAAATCAGTTTAAGTCAAGATCATTCGAAATTATTATACTTCAAAATGGAACGACACATTTTCTCATAATATACACTTTTAAAGATAATGCTCCCAAAACACACGTTTCTTATAAAATGGTGCAACGCATAACTCACCCAAACGAGATCATAGTTCGACACTTATTTTGGTAAAAACATGAATAACCATTTATAACCCAAAGTACCCAAAACGCGGGCGGGACAGAATGCTCGACCCATAAATTGCTATCAAAACCACATATATCGTACGTCTGAAAACATGGACACTTGGTCCAATACTCACGCGACCGTAAGGAACCAATGACAATAAAATAAGACGTTCTTATATTTAACATACTGATAGCCAACAACGGGGGAAACCCGTATCCGTTGAGGGTGGAGGGAACACAAAAGTTTCACCCCAAGTCAGTTGATCTTGATGGATCATTCCGAAGAACTCCATCCCGAAGGCCCGACACACTTAAAGACTACTTCCCAGGCATTACTTCAAGCGGCGAGGTCCTAGCGCCTACTATTCCGGTAGCACTAGCCGACTCAACCCTTCTAGCGATCACTTGTAAAGTTTCCGGTCATAAAACATAGGTACCGAAGTTCAACCCCGCAATACCCAATTGACCATCCAAGGCAGATCGACTCACGAGCCTATGGATCCATTACACACTGTCTAACGTTACATGACTCCAATTGAAAGACCAAAGCTCCCAAAACATGTAACCCACAATGACACAAATTAAGTGTCTTCATATCCAAAACCCACGACGGTTAAAAATCCGGACAAATGTCCACATGACTCGTTTAAGCCAATACCGAACTAAAGAGCTCAAAATCCGTTTGACCAATAATTACCGGTCTCTAAAATAGTGGAATGTCTTTAAATAATGTTTATGAAGACACGTACCTCAAAGACTAGATTTACCCAAAACTCCATACGAGATGGGACTCAAGATTTCCAAAGTGTTTATGAATGCAAATACAGCAAATTCATATAACATGAATTAGACTTTACTTGTACAAAATCGTCAAAGACGTATAACTCATAAAATAGGCCTTACTTGTACAAAATCACCAAGAATACGTAATCCATGTTATTTAATTGTTGGAAACATTCAAAACCCAATAGAAGCATTTTAAGAGGTTAACACAGCCCAAGTTTACTAAGTAAGAAAGCTTATCCAAATACTGACACTGTGACAAATAACTAAGTAAAACATATTTTACTTCTAAATACTCAAAACTTATCAGCAGTTAACCATTTCACGTAAAACACTTTAAAATACACATTTTGGCATGTACACCGTTTTCACAAATCAACTTGAACTCACCTTGCTAGATTTAGGCTAAATCTAGGTTTCACCCAACAAGCTCTTTTGAAGGCCACTCGAATCCTCAAGCCGAAATCTTCCAAAACCTAGATCCGAACATTTCAACCCATAAATACCCATAATCAACCATAAGGAACATTCTCCAAACATTATAAATCAAAATCCCAAACAATATCCAAAACCCTAATTTCTCCAAAACCACCAAATCCGAGATTTGGTATACCAAACACTAAGAGGTCAACAATGGAGTATTTATAACCTTAGTACAAGAAAACTTACCCTTGAAGACGATGAGACTTCCGAGAACACCCAATCCAACACTTCAACCCGAGCCCCCAACCGTTGAACTTGATGAGGAAGATGAAGATGTAGCTTCTAATCTTTGTTGGGTGGTGGGGAAACACTTGGAATATCATGGATTTGTTAATCTACTTGCATTAAAAAAAGTAAAGTTACAAACGATGTCCACAGTGGGAAGTTGTGGGCAGAAACTGAAATACGAGAAATTAAATACTGAAAATTAAAAGCTAGCTACCTTAACTCTTAACTCTTCTAGGAGGAAAGTTTAGAGCTGGAGATGATTGTTGTTATCATTAATGCCTAGAAACCCTCCTATTTATAATGAAATTCATCCTAAAAACGAAAGGTTAAAGGCCTAAAATCTAATAGTTAACACCCTAATACCCAATGGCTAGAATAGTACAATGATTGCTTAGATTTCTTAAGATTTATTCCAGCTTATTCCCACTTAATACAACCATCAATCAACCAGTGGATAATAGTACAAAGCCTTTATTAACCGGCGGGTCTCGAGTGCCCGCAGTGGGCAGACTGTGCCCAAAGTCTCACAAAAACGTTATTTCTTGACCAAACCGAACCCTTTGGAGTTTTCATCCTATTTGCATAAGAACCAAAAGGAGGAGACAGAAGCAAAAGTGGGTAGAAAGTGGAATAAAACGAAAGAAAAATAGTAACAAATACCACTAAAAAATAAGAGTTATCAGAACACAAAGAGGCTTCAAAATGGAGAAGCAACCCATTTCCTCATTATGAAGACTTGTCTTATGTTTTCGGAAAGGTTCATGCTCATGGCAATCAAGTGAGAGACTATGATGGGCTAGATGAAAATATTGCCATGGAAGATAGCCAGATGCCAATTCAAGAACAACAATCTGATGAAAACATGGAGTATCCAAAAAAAGATAGCCAAATACCAAGTCAAGAGTGTACATCTCAAGGTAGTAGGAAGCGCAAGAGTCAAAGTGACCCTCTTGTTGATGCAATAAAGAATGTTGTTGTCATACTTGGAGATAGACTTGAAAAAGCATCAGAAAAATTGGTGAAGGTTGAGATGGATCAAAAGAAGTCCATCGTTGGTTCTGAACTTTCCAAAATGGATCTTACTTCAAAGGAAAAGTTTAGGGCACCGAGGAAAATAACATGTGATCCTGAAGTCGTGTTAATTTTTTGGAACTATGAAGGAAGAGTTCGAGAAGAGTTTGTGACGTATATGTTGCAAGAATGACTCATTGATTATTAATGGTTTTTGGACATGTATTTGAATATGCTTTTGTATTTTAGTGGCATCTACATTTTGGAACATGTATTTTGAAGGCATGCAAGTATTTTGGAACATGTATTTGAACTAAGATTGTTTAATGATGGTGGAATGTAAGTATTTTGAACATTTTTAATGGATTTTAGAACAATTTTAATATCAATCTAATAACGTCATTTGGTTTATTGTTATGTTGGATTTGTGTATATCATATTTTTTTACACATTAAATTATCTAATAGTTATTTTATTAAAGCATTTTTATTTAAAAAAAAGTATTTAATGACTCTTTTATCAAAGCATTTTTCGTTTCCAAAAATTAAAATTATCAAAAAAACCAAAATTTCATTCCAATTCCAAAGTTGCAATATGTGAACAAAACAGACATATTCCAATTTTCTTTTACAGATTTCATTGCAATTCCGTCAACCAAACAGTTGGTCAAACATGTAAACATTCCATTCCAATTCCTTAAACGCAAATTCTTTTGACATATTTCATTCCATCTAAAATCATTCTGCGAACCAGACGTCACCTCACTTTCTTGCATAGTATAAATTAGATGATGTAGATGACATGCCATTTTTGATTACTTAAGTGGCAAAAATAAAAATGTTATTGATTAATGGTACTTAAAATCTTTTTAATAAATAGTGTTTTTCTTTTTAAATATGAGAACTATAATTAATTTTAGAATGAATTACACTTCTAGTCCTTGAAATTCGTCCAAAGACTGATTTGCTCTAACGAATGCTAACCAACGATGTTAACTCCAAATCTTGAGTGTTATGAAATTGAAATAAGAACCATCAACATATATATATTGATAGTTTGTTTTAGATACCAAATCCAAAATGTAAACATACCACAAGGACCATCAATGTAATTCACTCTTAATATAATAATAAGTAAAAACTTATTTATGATATTTTCTTACTTCAATTTCAAATTATTAAATTTATTTCAAAAAAAATTTAGACATGAGAAGCGTCATTAGGCTTTATGAATAAACCCTGTATTTGTGCTCTTCCTTCATCTCGCCGCCATCACCTTCCATCATTTATATATATAAAAGCAATAACCAAATAGAATGACGTGGCATAATATTGGATTAGAATTCTTCATTAGAAATTTTCTAGGTTTTTCAATTTTTTTAAATGATTAATTTGTTAAAGTCATTTTAATCCTTATAGTAAATATATGTGTTTTATCATGAGTGGAGGTCTTTTTTGTAATTTTATCTAATCTTGCCCTTCAAGTTAATGAATTTCATCTTCACCGTATGCCCTTTTGAATTCTCATTTAATCCATCTTTAATGCCCTCTAGAAGTTTTGTCTATCAATGTTTCAATTTATGCCTTTCTCTTCATCTCACTTTTCTTCTTTGTCTCTTCGGTTTTAGTTTTGATGTTCTTGATAGGTTTTCTTTTATACTTCTGCTACGATTTTGCCGGGTTATCTCAAACAGGAAACCTTAAATTTGTCCGTGTATTTGAGTTGTAATGGTTTATGAGATTGTGAAATTTTGTGGTTATGATCTAAGGTAAGGTTTTATGTACTTTTCAATATTTAGGTCGCATTATAATTTTATGTATGTTTGTTTCTTATTTTGAATGCAGTAAGGATTTTGCTGGGTCATCTCTACAAAATTTCGTTCAATTTGTATTCAGAGTGGTTATTGTTGTTTTTGGATTGTGCTTGTGGTTATAATAAGATAAGAATTTCATGTATGTTCGTTCATTGGTTTTTGATCACATTATAATTTTATCCTAAGCTGTGTGTTTTGATCATAACGCCACAAGTAATTTGTTTTCTTTTTCCTAATTGTTTCTAGGTCCTTTCGTTGTTCAAGTAATGGCTAGGAAAAAATGAAACAAAGCCTTTTGGAAAAAAAATCAAGTAGGTTAAAGAAAAGTTCAACATGATACCTTTTGAAGCCAAACCAAAACCAACTGAAAACTTGGTAATCGGAGAAGAAATGCGGCAATAGCTTGTGCGAATTATGGCAAAAGAAAAAGTCTTGAAACATTATACTATGGCAATTAATGATCTCAATACTGCATAAGAGGCTCACTGTCACTTTCTAAAGCATATTGGATTCTAGCTTTCGTTCTTCATCAACCTATGCAAGTTCTTTGAAAATTTTGTATGTAATATAAAGTATTTCTTGCTAAAATGTTTTTATTCAATTTTATCTTATCAAGAATTATAATGTTTTGAAATCACTTAATTGGTTCAATTCTAACAATTAATACGTTGATTTCTAAGATTGTCGTTTGGCTAAAGTACGTTGTTTAGGCTTGAAATTTAAGAAGGTTAGAGAGATACCTAGCTTAAAGACGACTAAGATGGTATAATGCTATTTCATATGAGTATGCATTAGAAGATTATCCGACAACATCCACATCAATGCAATAACAACATATTACCAAATACAAATCATACTTTAAACCATCAACCACAATCAAAATATTTTAAGGCTTGCTTGGATATATATATATATATATATATATATATATATAGGGGACGTATCTTTTGCAAACCAGTCAGATTGTGCAAACTTTGTGAACCAATCTTAGCCGTTCATCAAGTCTAATGAATATATGATTTTATTATGTTTCCTAATTTAAAATCATGATTATAATGAATAAACTTAACATTTCCTAATTTAAAATCATGATTATAATGAATGAACTTAACATTTTCCATATATATCACAATCATTATTAATGAATCATAATCATTATCCATAAATATGTATATTGTTTCCTAAAATAGTGGTTTGCATAGTTTGTACAAATTACTTGGTTTGCAAAAGAAACGCACCCTATATATATATATATATATATATATATATATATATTATTAAAGGTGAGATTTTTTTAGGGGGGGGGGGGGGGGAAGGGAGGAGAACCTGTGGGAATATAGATATATGCACATTGTTTCAATAAGTTTTGGTTGCAAACAAGGTTATGAGTTAAAGTAGGAAAATTAATTTTATGTACACCCACTACAATGTCCAATATTTCATATACATTTGTTAACAGTTCGAACCACATTGGGGTAGAAGAAAGTTTCTTTTATATTTAGCTTTTAGTTTTACGTGATTTACGGCAATGTAATTATAAAGCACAATAACTTTTCTTATTTATAAAAGTAATCAATAAAAATAACTTAATTTGGATATGTTCATCTTAATTTGGTTTCGTTTCATTTTAATAGAAAATAGTACCATAGTTTATCAATTGTCAAGTAACAAATTACATTTAATCTTAATTTAGTTATACATTACTTGACAAAACCATTTTCGTCACCGCGCGTTGTGCGGTGCCACACACTAGTTATAAATACATGTAACATCTCCCGTCCCTGTGGTTCAAAACGGGTGATGTCACGAACGAGACTTAACATAATACACAACTAATTTAGAGCTACTAATAAACTCTAAACATATATTAAAATCCAAAATCTTACACTTCAAAAAGTGTTTATAAACTTAGAACGTTTATATAATAAGGCAAGTCTAAGAACTCCAAAATTTCACGCTCGATATCAAGTCCCGTCCCCGTAAACGTCACTTCGAACCTGCTGTGTTAGAAAACAAAAACACGGCTGAGCATAGGGCTCATTGAATGGATTATAATATAAATTCGTAAATAATAATGAAAATATCGATAACGAAGTGGAAGACTTAAAAATTCATTCGAATAATGTTCTTGAAATTCAAGTTCATAGCAAAAGAAATGTTCAGTAATTTTCAAAGACAATAATTTCAAGAATGATTCACACTTTAATTTCAAAACATAATATAAATAAAGTCTGTCAATTCCTGTTGTGTTCGTGGGGTGATCAGCCATACAAACTGGGTCAGCGTGCGGGCACACACACGAATCCCCCGTAAATTTAACCACGTTCACATATTCTGTGGGTAAAAGTTCTCAGATCGATCTATCCGCCCCGAAGCCAACAAAGTCGGCCTAGTCCCCCATAGTGGGTTCATGTAATCCACTAAGGCTTAACTCTGGTGGACCGTCATCTGCAGGACACCATGACAACAAAGCCGCCATAGATGACATCCCAAATAATGTGCCCATTTATTGGGTTATTATAAAATCAACGAAAACTAAACATATGCCACTTACCCAAATGGCGATCATAAAATCAAATTCAATATAGTTTACAATTTTTATAAACAATTCCATACGAGACACATTTTAATACAACTCTAACAGTTTTAACAAATGATTCATAATCCAATCTCAATATGAGACAACAAAACACGAAAACGTTCAAACATAAGATTCAGACCAACAATCAATGTGTATGTGTGTGTATAATTACACGTTCGTTGATCACATTCAGTTGATCAATCACAAGGCGGTGAACCGGTCAACTACAACAAATAGTTGCCCACGATTCAAAAGAAATGAAATCCATACCTTAACCAAATTGAGACGTAACACGCGATCAACTGAGACTCACGACGAACTTTAACTCGTTCGATTGCCTATTTAAACCACGAATTATTATTACTCGCATAAGATAAAACTTAATGGTTATTATCCTAAGCTTAATCACGAAATTATATTCTCTTATACATTAAACCGAACACTTGGTGTGCGGTTAAACATCTAGATACAATTATCACCATTTTGATTCTAAACTTTACCCTTTTGTAATTTTGACAAAAACAACCATTCCTAAACATGTAAATTAACATAACTTTGCAATATGAAATCATAATCTACCAACCAACTTCAACTACCTTAACTTACCAACTTAAATAACTTAAGAAGAAATTTATACCTCTAAGAAGGGTTTGTCGCATAGATTCCAAATATATAATTGTTTCGTTGATTAATTTGCTTCACGAAATTGAGAGAAATTTAGAGAGAGAGAGTGAGATCTAGAAAGAGAGGAAGTGCTTAAAAGTGATGGCGGTGATGTTATTGTAAAGAAGGAGGCGATTATGTAATTTACTCTTAGGATATATATATATATATATATAATGAGTTTAGGTAAATAACAGTTTTTAAAACAGTCTTACAATACAATCATTTCATCATACATTCTACACAACCAATTCTTTCCTTCTTCTATGCTTAGTGCTTCTCTCAAGAACTCACATGAGGACGGTTAGTTCTAATCTCAGTTTTCCTCGTAATTTGGGGAAAAAAGAGCAGTGATGAGAACTTAGGAAAACCATGCACCACTTTGATATTCGTAGTGATTGATAAACTTTCTCCATACCCATATTTTATTTCTGAGCTCTTTGATTTCTCAAAAAAATTCAGGTTTTTGGAATTACAATCGACGAAATTCTACTATATTTATCGTTTATTTTATGCAATTAATTAATGCTTGAGAGTTGTTTTTAAAAAGTTCATCAAAAGTTGTTTTGTCACTATCTAGGCTCCACTTCGACACTACCATTCATTCAACCCAAATATTTTTTTATGTTTTATAATAGGTAGATCGTAAATGAAAAGAAAATTTTATGACTAAAGAAAAGTAGATAAGCGATTAACCTTTGAGTCCGGTATGACAAGGCTTGGCCAAGCCACAAAACTATGAATTGCATCCCCTACCGTTTTGTGCTCACAGCTTGGTAATAAAGCAGTCGACTTTACGGATTCATCGATTGAGACTCTATAGCAATCATCATTAAGAGTAACTCCATGTTTTTTTTGCTTCCACTACACCAAATGTTGTCTTAGACAACATATGCTAATTGCCTATGTTGCTTAAGATAAGCTTAGGCAACAAAGGCTAATATATGTTGCCTAAGTTTACTCTTAGGCAACATGTAGTTCTATGTTGCCTAAGTCAGACCTTATGCAACATATGAATAATTATATGTTGCCTTAACTATCTTAAGCAACATTTTCCCTTATGTTGCCTTAGTTTTATATATATATATATATATATATATATATATATATATATATTTTTTTTAATAAATGAAAGCTATTTTAGGCAACATATTTTTTTGGTTCTATGTTGCCTAATGTCAAAAATATAAATAAATATAGGTAGTTGAAAGTGTAATAACTTGTTGACGGGATGATTTAAATTTCACACCCACTTTTACTTAGGCAACATATAATCTGTTGCGTTTGTTGCGTATGATCTAGCTTAAGCAACATATTTTCTTATTTCTATGTTGCCTAAGGTCAAAAATATAAATAAATATAGGTAGGTGAAAATGTAATAAGTTGTTGACGAATGATTTAAAGTCACACCTACTTTTACTTAGGCAACATATAATCTGTTATGTTTGTTGCATAAGATCTAGCTTAGGCAACATATAATCTATTATGTATGTTGCCTAAGATCACAGTCATTGTTATAAAATGATGGTTCCCCAATTTCCAACATTTCATCTTTATTCCAACATTTATTCACTCTTTCAAAAAAAATCCGTTTCTAAGGAATTTTGACGCGATTTTGACGACTTTTGGCTTCCAACAATCGTCGTTTTCATCATCAAAGGACGTTTAAAGATTCTTAGGTAATTATTATTTTATTTTGTCTAATTTTGTAATTATTTCATGTTTATATCATGTAAAATTGGAACGTTTTATAACGGTTTTTTTTAATAAATGAAAGTTATCTTAGGCAACATATTTTCTTGTTTTTATGTTGCCTAAGGTCAAAAATATAAATAAATATGAAAGTGTAATAACTTGTTGACGGATGATTTAAATTTCACATACACTTTTACTTAGGCAACATATAATCTGTTGTTTGTTGCGTAAGAACAACATATAGGTAGTTGAAAATGTAATAACATTATATTTTCTTAGGTAATTATAATTTTCTTGTTATTTCTATGTTTATCTCGAGTCACAATGTCAATCCTGTTGTACAATTTGTGGAAGATGCGTTTCCATCCCGTGAGCGATACAATGATAATGAATCAATCGTCGAGGAGGGTGATCATGTTTGTAAAGGGTTTCATTGGGCCTTAATGGATCTATCGGACTTTAAAGGGTTCTACTAGGTTTTAAAGGGTTTCATTGGGCCTTAGTGGATCTATAGGGCTTTAAAAGGTTCTATTGTGCTTTAAAGGTTTCATTGGGCCTTAATAGATCTATCGGACTTTAAAGGGTTCTATTGTGTTTTAAAAGTTTCATTGGACCTTAATGGATCTATCGGGATTTAAAGGGTTTCATTGGACCTTAACGAATCTATCAGACTTTAAATGGTTCTACTGGGTTTCATTGGGCCTTAGTGGATCTATCGGGATTTAAAGGGTTTAATTGGGCCTTAACGGATCTATCGGACTTTAAAGAGTTTCATTGGGCTTTAATGGATATATCGGACTTTAAATGGTTCTATTGGATTTTAAAGGGTTTGATTGGACCTTAACAGATCTATCGAACTTTAAAGGGTTTCATTAGGTCTTAATGGATCTATCAGACTTTAAAGGGTTCTACTAGGTTTTAAAGGGTTTTATTGGGCCTTATTGGATCTATCAGACTTTAAAAGGTTCTATTGTGCTTTAAAGGTTTCATTGGGCCTTAATGGATCTATTGGACTTTAAAGGGTTCTATTGTGTTTTAAAGGTTTCATTGGGCCTTAATGGATCTATCGTGATTTAAAGGGTTTCATTGGACCTTAACGAATCTATCGGACTTTAAATGGTTCTACTGGGTTCCTTGGGCCTTAGTGGATCTATCGGGATTTAAAGGGTTTCATTGGGCCTTAACGGATCTATCGGACTTTAAAGAGTTTCACTGGGCTTTAATGGATATATCAGACTTTAAATGGTTCTATTGGATTTTAAAGGGTTTGATTGGACCTTAATGGATCTATCGAACTTTAAAGGGTTTCATTAGGCCTTAATGGATTTATCACACTTTAAAGGGTTCTACTAGGTTTTAAAGGGTTTCATTGGGCCTTAGTGGATCTATCGGACTTTAAAAGGTTCTATTGTGCTTTAAAGGTTTTATTGGGCCTTAATGGATCTATCGGACTTTAAAGGGTTCTATTGTGTTTTAAAGGTTTCATTGGGCCTTAATGGATCTATCGGGATTTAAAGGGTTTCATTGGACCTTAATGAATATATCGGACTTTAAATGGTTCTATTGGGTTTTAAAGGGTTTCATTGGGCCTTAACGGATCTATCAGACTTTAAAGGGTTTAATTGGGCCTTAATGGATCTATCGGACTTTAAAAGGTTCTATTGTGATTTAAAGGTTTCATTGGGCCTTAATGGATCTGTCGGACTTTAAAGGGTTTTATTGTGTGTTTAAAGGTTTCATTAGGCCTTAATGGATCTATCGGGATTTAAAGGTTTCATTGGGCTTTAATGGATCTATCCCATGAAGGCCTATTGAAGTTCATTAAACGTCGTCGAGATTGTTTTGGGTCCGGCCTAGACCGAGATCGATTTTTAGCCATCTCTATATTCACGGTTGATATTCACCACACATACACACACACAAATATATATATATATATATATATATATATATATATATATTGAAACGAAGGATCGTGTGAGAAACTGAGTTAACGGTGAGAAGTAGATTTGAACTGTTGATCTCTTTTAATCTTAAGCCCTTCTATGAATTGCGGCTTAGAAGGGAATTCTCAAACTTTTTATAAATTCTCAAATATATGTATATATATATATATATATTCACCACATCCATACATCACATATATATATATATATATATATATGTATATATGTATATATTGAATATAAACATTTAAAATCATTTTTTAACATAATAATATTTATTATCTCAAAAGTTATTTATTTTAAATTAATAAAACAAATCAAAGATTTTAACAAAACTAAAAAAAAAATTGTCCCGCCCTACCTTCCCCCTCTTTTTTCTATTTTCCCCCCACCCCCAAAAAAATTGATTGTCCCGCTCAAAAATTAGGTAATATTTATTACCTTTCCCATGGATTCACGAGATCCGGAGATCTACGACGATGGAGGCGCCGGCGCCGGAACCCTCAAGAAGCCGCTCCTCCAAACCGGAAGTTGGTACCGTATGGCTGGTATGAGCTCTAGGCAGTCCAGCATGTTGGGCTCTTCCGCTCAAATTCTTCGTGAATCCGTCTCAATTTTCCTCTGTGTTTTCATCGTCGCATTGGCCCCATTCAGTTTGGCTTCACTGTAATCTCTCTCTCTCTCTCTCTCTCTCTCTATATATATATATATATATATATATATGATAAGAAAATAAAAGTGTATGTGTGCTCAAATTTACTAGTGTTTGTTTTTGTTACAGTGCGGGTATTCAAACCCTACGCAGGCAGATATCATTGCGGATCTTAAACTTAAAATTTCGGAGGTTTGATCTTTAGTAACTCCATTAGCATCACTGTAATGATTTTCTGGTGAATATGGGATTGATTTTTGAATGTAAAAAATTTGTTGATTGAACAGTTCTCCGTGTTTGGTTCTTTAGCAAATGTGGGTGCTATGGTGGGTGCAATAGCAAGTGGTCAGATTGCTGAATACATTGGACGAAAAGGGGTGAGATAATTGTGCAGTTCGATTTGCTCCTTATCGAATGATATCTTGTCTTTGTTGTCTTATACTTGTTTTGACATGGAATCATTTTCATTGCTTTATTATTCATCTAATTATCTTACTTTGTCTTCTTATTCCATATGGACATTTACAGGTGAAACTGGTCGTTTTTGGTGTTGTGTTGTCAGGATTCCAATGCACAAAGAATTTTTGCTTGGTAACAAACATACTCCCTCTTGTTCTTAGATTTTTTTGATGCATCAAAGAGCCAATCTCACATTAGATATTTTGATTTTAGATAGGATGGAGAGATGAAGGGACTAGTTCAAAAAGGAAGTTGGTTGATTTTGTATTCAAACCAACAAGCTTGTTATGACGGGAAGACATTTGAAGAGCTTCGATTTGGTCATTTGAATTTGTATATTGGTTTTTTGAACATATGTAATTTGTAATATTATTTTTTATTGGATAAAATTATAATTAATAAAATTTTTCAATATATTTTTCTTTGTAAATTATGTTTCACTGGTGAAAGTTTTTCCGAATGACAAATCTGCCAAAAATCTGCCGGTAACCATGTTTTCCGACGGATTCTTTTAATAGTAAACAAGTTTTTCCGACGATTTTTTCCGTCGATAAAACAGGTCTGTCTCATAGTGTAAGGCAACATATGCAAATAGAATATGTTGTCTAAGTTGATATCTTAGGCAACACATGCATAAATCTAATGTTGCCTTAGTGTTTGGTGGGTGCAACATATGTTTTTTTCATAGGCAACATAATCTGTTGTGTGTTGCTTAAGGAGTCTGCTTAAGCAACATACGATGTTTGCCTATGTTGCCTAAGTTCTTATGCAACATTGATAAGGCAACATTGCTTAGGCAACATAGGCATGTTGCCTAAGCCTTAGGCAACACATAAACCCCTCTTAAGCAACATTTTTCATTTGTTGCCTAAGTGACATTTGGTGTAGTGTTCTCTGGTGAATAATAATTTTTTTGAGGTATATAATATTTATATACGACAAATGCAACAAATGAATAATAAATTTTACCGCGTGCAACGATGTTTCTCAGATCTGGATGTGCCAGTTTGCATTCTACCGTTTGCAAAATTACAAGGCATATATACAACATAAAGCTCAACTTTACGATAAAATAAATCTAGATAGAAAAAAAAACATACTAGATTGTCGGGGTGCAACAGGAAGTGAAGATGGCAAACCACTTTTCAAAGATTCCTGAAAAGTGTGGTTAAACAATTTATATAATATGCAATGATTTATTGAAGTAGTCTCTTAAACGCACTTTCAAAAAAAATCAATACTTGTCTTTCAGATTTGCTATTTGTAGTAGGAAACTGTGGTGATGTCATTCCCAGATAAGCAAGGTGAGAAACTATTGCTTGTAGTTGAAGATCTTGTTCTTGTACCGTTGCAGACAAATGTTTAACTTCTTCATCCTTTAATGCCAATGTTTGTTCTTGTTTTTGCATCTTCCCAGATAAATGCTTTACTTCCTCTTCCTTCGATTCACGCAGTTTCCTTTCAGCATCTATAGTTGTTTCTCAAGTTGAGCAATGCGTTTATTTGAGGAGCCTTTGCGCCGAGGAAGGTTCCAACATTTGGTTGGAGTAACTCCCTTCCAACCCCTCTTACATGTCCATTATGATCTTTGTCAAACACTAAAGTGAGGGCATCAATGCCTTTATCAAGATTTACAGATCCTTCTGCAAGTTCCTTTTCATGGAAAACTATACACAAAATTGGGTGAAGAAATGAGGTAAGTAGGATTTAAAATTCACACACTTGTTTTTAATAAAAATCAGGTTACTAAGAAGTTTCACGATTCTTACAATTTCATTTGCCACATTCCTAACATCATCGTCTTTGTATTCTCCATATTTCATTTCACGTGCCTTCCTCCACATGAAAGACCGGACAGGAATTTCATCATCATCTTCGACAAGTTCTTTATTCTTGACCTAGTATTTCATCAAATACACGTTACTTAAATAAACAGAGACATAATAGCAAGTCTGCAAACACGGGAAAATGGACTTAAATACAAAATCATTATGTTCAACAAGTATGACCAGAATTACCCCATGAGAAATAAAATCAAAGGATTTTAATAGAATATAAAATAGAAAACCCATCCTTATGTCTACCCCTAAAATAAACAGTTAACTTTTTATGAAAACCTTGGATCTTTAAATAAAGTGGTCAAGTTTAATATGCATGGGTGTCTAATCATTGAGTCTAGGATAGTGATGCACTTAAGGTGGATAAAATGGAAACTGATGTTATAACTTGAAAAGGAATCACATACAATAAGACAACGGTCTTAGCCTTAGCACACACTTGTTTTGCCGCATTAGACACATCCTTTCAATGTAGATACAGATTTACATCAATACTTAGACTAAAAAAATAAAGATAAAACAACAATAATTAAAGCAACATGTAAAAATATGACCTTGAACTCAGATGAAAGTCTCCATTCCACGAACTTCTTCCGATCTTCTTCTTCCACGAACCCATCGTACTGTTTAGGAACGACTTTGGTCACCAAAAAAGAATTAAAAACCATAGCCGAATTCATGACATATAGTTACGCTTTACTTTCAGAAACATGACTATAGGTTACCATTTGGTCACACAAAATAATAAAAAATCATGGCTAATTCATGGCATATAGTTATGTTTAATATGTAGAACTATGGCTGCCAGTTACATTTTGGTCATGTTAAATATGAAAAAACATATCCAAATTCTTAACATATAGTTATGATTAACTTTTAGAAACGTGGCTATAAGTTACGTTTTGGTCACACAAAATAATAAAAATTGTGGACAATTTATGACATACAATTACCCTTAATTTATAGAATTATGGCTACTAGTTATCTTTTGGTTACATAAAATATTAAAAACCATGGCCAAATTCATGACATACAGTTGCGGTTAATTTTAAAAAATGTGGCTCTAAGTTACCTTTTGGTAACAAAAAAAATACAGTGGCCAATTTAAGACATATAGTTACACTTAAACTTTAGAAGTGTGACTATTAGTTACCTTTTGGTCATACAAACTACTAAGAATCATGATCATAAACCATTTATTAGTCACAATTGATTTATTAGAACCGTGATTATTGGTCAAATTCTAGTGACTATAAGTTATTTTAATCGTGGTTTTAGTTGTACTAATAGCTACACACATTTCATATTAACTGAGGCAAAATCATCACATATAGTTACGCTTAATATTTATAACTGTCACTACTAGTTACCTTTTGGCCACATAAAATAATAAAAACCGTGGCTATAAACACCCGTGCCTTTTGGTCACATTTTACATATTTTTGTGGATATATATACATTTATTTTGGTGACAGAAAATTGGCTTCATGTAGCCATATGTCGATCTATGGCCATGGATAATGACCGTCACAATATAAAACCATGGTTTAGACAAAAACCATGGCTATATGTCTGTCTATGGTCACGATTTTTAGTCGTTACTTGCCACAAATAAAAAATGGTGGCCATAAAGAACCATTTGGTCATAGTTTTATCTAAACCATGACATTATGTTTAAACATTTTTTAATGGTCATGGTTATTGAGTTAAATTGTGGCTAACCCATTACTAGAATTTTATTTATGACTTTTAGTTTTAGTCACGGTTCTAAACCCAACCGTGACTAACTTCAATTTTCAAAACCAGGGCAAAAAAGCAATTTTGTACTAGTGTACACACGGGTAATGTGTTTTTCTATCAAAGCATTCATACAGATATTTGTGTATTCTCAATGATTGAATATAATCCATGGGGAGTGAACATCAAAAAGTTCATTTCCAAAGTACATTCGGTGTACTAAATGGCTCTGTGCTACTTACAAACATCTTTAACTGTTTCATTCGTTGATTCAAGGTTACAACTCATTCTGAATTTGAAAGATTCAGGCTTATATTTTGGAATTGATGAATGGTTCTTGTGTTCAAAAGGGAAAGATCATATGTACATTCAAAGGTGAAATTGGTGCCGATCAAAGATTGATAAGTTTTGATGATCATGATGCTCAATCATCAAAAGGAGGAGATATAACACAAGGAGATAAGAGGGAAGATTTCAATTTCTAGACGGACAAAAAGAGACAATGACAAGAAACCAAAAGAGGAAGAAGAAACAAAGTTTAAAGAGTTTGTTTTCAAAGCTTCAAAGAAGAGTTTGATTTCAAAGTTGCAAAGATCTGAATGTAAATGATTCAAGACTTTGTGACAATTTGATAAAGTTTGTTGATGAGAATATTATTTTCAAAGAGAAAGAGAAAGCCTATTTCAAGTTTGACTGAAGATATTTCAGAGCTAATTTAGAAAAATATTTCAAAGAAGATTGTTGTTTTTCAAGGCAAAGAAGGAGATTGTAAAGTGTTGAAGAATGATGTTTTAAAGATTTGGGATTAATTGCTAAAGAAATATTGTTGAAAAGTGTCAGAGTTTTGAAGATCAAAGAGCCGGACATTGTTGACAAATTTTTTTAATCTTGAATCCAAAGGGGGATATTGTTAGAATGGAATTGTATTAAAGATTTAAGTTGAGGTCAATGTTGTAAAAGTTAAAGTTTAGTCAAAGTGTAAAATTCAAAGTCATGTAAAGTCAATGTGTTCTAGAGTTTCAATGCTTTGTAATTGAGATGTATAAATAAATTGTTTTAGTTTGCTTAGTGGTTAAACACCTTTATTGTAACAATTCTAGTGTGAGAAAACTTAGAGAGCATTCTAGAGAGAGAAAGTACAAAATTATCTTGTAAACCCAATTTTCTCAAGATCAATGAACATGAAGTTTGGACTTTTTGTTACTTGATCATATAAGGGATTCTACATTTGGTATATATTTGGAATTGACGGATGGTTCTTATGTTCAAAAGGGAAAGATCATATGTTCATTCAAAGGTGAAATTGGTGCTGATCAGAAACTTAAAGCTTCTTGTTGTTGTAAGGATATGTGGTGCTTATAATTATGAGATCGGTCATGGAAGATTTTTATGTTGCATTAGTGTAGCTTGGCATCCAGAATGTTTTAGATGAGAGAAAAGCTCATCTTATCTGCTACTAAAAGCTAATTGTCAGATGAAAATTTCCAACCTCTTGCAGAAAGGTCTTTCATGGTTCAAAATCTCAACAATCCATTTTGTGTTGGAGAAACTCAACAAAAGGTTGCAACCATACATTTAAGTCTTCAAGGTTTTCACTTCCCACCAGGTTAGCGGTAATTAATTAAATTAGGTAATTACTTGTATTCGTTGTCAACAACTCTTTCATTGTGAGCTCTACAAATGCACACATATATAGGACCTTACTCATAATCCCCAATTATTAAATGCGGTGATGATCGACCCAACACTTCCTAAGATTGTGTGCTAAAAAGAGAGGATTGGACTTCCATTTGATGTGGTGAAAGATTAGGTTACACAAAGCATCTAACATTGTCTCCAACTATAATTTCTATTAAGTATTAACATATTAGAGCAACTAGAAAGACTTGAAACAACATAATGGTTGTCAGAAATTTTTTATAGATCTCTTTTCACCATTTATTTGATCTTTATCTATCTCATTTTAGGGATTTATGGTTTCCTACGTTATACCAATTTCTTCTAGTTGTTTCTATCTACGTGTGTGTTTAGATTGATTATAATCACCAATGAGGACGCATTTTAGCTTTTTTGTAACTTCTATTTTGATGTTATTTAGGTACAATGTCAGGATCGAATTCTCAACAAGAATTATGAACACTCAGAAACAATATTAAAGAAGTTGCGGAAAAACACTTTAATATTCAATAAACAGAAAAACAGTATGAATCACAACTTGCAAACTTTACTTAATGATTCAAGTTACAAGCTTTTCATTCACAACCTCAATCTTGAAGAACAGACTCTTTCAAGACGAATTCTACTTCTCTAGAATTAGGAACGATGCCTTGAGGTTGATTCTCTCTCTATATCAAAAAAACTCAGAATTATTCTCACAAAAAATTACTTAGCTATTCTAAACAAATCTATACATATATTGAAGAATAAAAGATAATTACTAAACATAAAAAGATCTTCAAAATAATCTTCATAATTATCTTCAAGCTTTCCATGTTTATCTCCAGACGCGATCTCTTCAATATTATCTTCAAATTATCTCAGAAGCAACATTAATCACCTTGGAAGCATTAACTGAGTCTTGGCAGTATTAACTACTAAGCAGCACTAACCACTAGCAGTACTAACTAGCTAAGCAGTACTAACTTTGTTCAAGCAGCACTAACTTTGACTAGCAGTATTAATTCTACTAGAAGTAGTAATACCTAGCAGTATTAACTTTGAGATCCTCTGGCAGTACTAACTCTGAACTAGCAGCATTAATGACTTGGTCACATCTTCAGTTCCCAACAATCTCCCCCTAACTTGACTTTTAGAAAGAGAAGTCAAATTCTTCAGATGCTTCCAAAACTTTCATTGATTCAATCCAAGGTTAGGATCTAGTCCCATACTCTGATTGATAGTTCTCTGAATTAGGAACTTTGCCATTTCTGAATTTGGTGCACAACCTAGCTTCTTCTTTAACATGGCATGAAGCTTCAGACTTGTGTGATTGTAGACCTTATCCACCAAGTAATACTCCATGTGAAAAGTATCCAAGGCCAATTCATAGACTCCACTTCTTTCATACAAAGTCCATCCTCTAACAACTTTAAACACATCTCTGATTATATGCTTTACTGCTTCTGGATTGAATAACATACACAAATACTCCATAACCAGCTTCACAATTGGTAACCCTGGAGCTTTCAACTGATCTGCATGTAATTTCATACCAACTTCAAACATCTCTTCTAAATCAGATCTTGAACATTCTCTGACAATTTTAGTCCATGTTGAAAACACATAATACTTCTCATCCTTTCTTTTCAGCCTGATATACTCCTTACCATCCACCTTCATAGTATCCCAGTGGATGACTTCAGGAGGTTTAAATCCAACAGGTTCAGCTGTGATAGGCTTTGGAATTTTATCCATTACCACCATGTACATATTTACATCTGAACTCTGTGGTACTTCCTGAGATTCAGCTCTCTTTTCTTCATTCTTTGGTGCCTCTTCTTCTTCAGCAACCTTTTTCTCTTCTTCTACTCTAGGCTTCTTGTCAATTTTCTTTCTTTCGGCCATCATCTTGGTTCTCTTCAGAATCCCTTGACTTTGCCCTATAGTAGCTTCCTTCTTCTTTTCTTCCTTTGTCCTTTCCTCTGATTTAGGACCTTTAGAAGCAATAGACTTAACTCTTTTTATTTTCTTGATCTTCTGAGCTAAAGTCTCTTCTTCCTTAATCTCTGCCTTTTCTTTTGTTGGAGTTCCCTCTTCACTTTCAGGGAAGGGTTGATTAATGTTCACATCATGCCTCTCCTTGGCTTTCCTTTCAAACTCCACTCTGGCCTTTTCATTACTCTTCAGTTTTCCCATTTCTTTCTCATATAAGCCCTTGACTTGATCAAAAGTCATCTTTATAAACATTTCTTTCTTCACACCAATTGCACTCCTCAAGAAAGTTATCATCTTGTTTCTTTCCTGAGTTGCAAGGTGAGTTTGTGAAGGCCTTCTCTTCTTTGCACTTGATCTGGCCATCATAGCCTTTCTCATGCTTATTGCCCTTTGCTTTGCTTTCTCTGTTTCCAAGCCTTTCTGAAATGCTTCATTTAATTCATTGGCTAGTGCTCTGGCTATCTCTCTGTCTTTCTCAACCTGCTCTTTCTCTGCTTGATTTATCTCTTCTTGCAGTTTCTTGGCTAATGCTTCATCTGACTCAACCATCTTTTGCTTTTTGGTTGGTTGATCAGATTCTATCATCTTTTCTTTCCCTTTTCTCTTTGCATCTGTAGCCATGTCTTTCTTTTCTGTTCTCTTTGCTCCCCCTTCATTTATGACCACTCCATTTGCTTTGGAAGTGTCATTCTTTGCTTTTACAAGCATCTCTGCTACCTCAACCTCTTCAGGTGTTAACCCTGTTACTGCTGCTTGTGTAGTTTCAGCAGCACTAACAGTTTCTGCTGCTCCTTTTGGCTCAGCAGTAATAACAATTTCTACTGCTGGGGTTGTTACTGCTGCTGGTGTTGTTTCTGCTGCTTCAGCCTTATTTACTTCAACATTCTCCCCTCAATCTGTTGATCCATCTGTTCTGAGCTTGAACTCTCCCCCTTTTTGGAAGCATTCTCCTCCTCCTTTTTGTTTGCCCCCTTTCTCCTCCTTAGAACAAACTGCTTTCTTCTTTTCTTGGCAATGAGTTTTCCCACCAATTGCTTGAGTTTTGAAATCTGCTCTTGTTGGGAGATGACCACCTGCTGCAATGCTTTGATTTCCTTTCCTTGATTAACCACATCAACATTGATGTTGGCTCTGATACCACTTGTCAGGATCGAATTCTCAACAAGAATTATGAACACTCAGAAACAATATTAAAGAAGTTACGGAAAAACACTTTAATATTCAATAAACAGAAAAACAGTATGAATCACAACTTGCAAACTTTACTTAATGATTCAAGTTACAAGCTTTTCATTCACAACCTCAATCTTGAAGAACAGACTCTTTCAAGACGAATTCTACTTCTCTAGAATTAGGAACGATGCCTTGAGGTTGATTCTCTCTCTCTTTGTACCAGAATTTAGGCTCTCAGTTTTATTGCAAGCACACTGTTTACAAGGGCTAGGATTCACAACAGTGGTCTGTTTGTAATGGACCTTGTTGGCCTTTCCTTTGGTCTTTTCTATCTCTTTAGACTTGACCCAGATCCTTCCACCACCCTCATTGGTAACAATGTTGTTTTCTAAAGGCATCTCTTTAATCACAACATTGTTCCTATTCTCACTGGCTTCTTTCTCAGTCATATCCTCAACAACCACCTCATCCAAAGGATCTATCTTAAAGGCTTTCTCAGACAAGTCCTTTTTCTCCTTGGTCTCTAACAAGTCTGATGTAGGAGGGATGTAGTTGTTGTTGTAAGGAGGGGGTGTGTTGTTGTATCCAACACCAGGCTTCATCTTATCATGAATCTGAGCCTTTAGAAGAGAATCCATTGCTTTTGAAGCATATGAAAACTTTTCTACATCAAGCTTAACCTTATTTAGTTCTTCTTTCAACTTATCATTCTCTTCTTTGGACTTAGATAGTTTGGTCTCTAACTCATTCTTTTCCCACTTCCAGTAGTTTGTGTCATAAGAGTGTTGAAGTTCATTGTCTTGGAAGCCTTTGATTTGTTCTTCAAACCTCTCAACTATCAACACATAATCTCTTCTGTCCTTTTCTAATCTTTTGAGGTCATCACACATGTTTTGGTTGTGATCCCTGTACCTTTTGACAGTGTCTATGCAAGATTGAGTACAAAGATTAGAAATTACCTCAGAGGGGAGATCAGACACCTCTGCCATAAGAGCTTGATTCTGAATGGCTTCCTCAGCTTGGTCACTCCAGTCAAACCCCATTCCTTGTTGAGAAACAAGGGCTTGAGCAGAGTTCTTGTTTTGATTGTAGCCTCCATTCTGAGCTTGTTGGTGGTTGTTATTTGGCACACCACTTCTGCACTCTCTAGCAAAGTGTCCCTTCATGTGGCACTTATAGCATTCCACCTTTGTCTTGTCAAAACCAGCTCCATCTTCTCTTCTTTGAGAGAAGTTGTTCCTCCCAGTTCTTTTAATAAACTTCTTCACCCTCATAGATAACATGGCCATCTGCCATTTAATGTCCATCTCCTTCAGATCATCAGGGTGAAGTTGTTCCAGATCATCATTAATCAAGGAGTTGTTGCTGTGACTGGACAAAAAGGCTTCAAAGACAGTTTCAGTGCCTTTTTCTGAATTCACTCCACTAGCAGCACTAACTGCTTCAGGGTTGGCAGTAGTATCAGTGGATGCTGATAGAAGTGCAGCATTATGAATATACCCAGTGGGCTTCTTCTTAGCTTCTACCTCATATTCAAAAACTCTTAGATCATTATACAGATCATCTAGTTCCTTCTCTTCCAGATTGTCACTCTGTCTATATGAGACAGTGTACATAGTCCATTCATCCCCAAGAGATCTGAGGAACTTCCTGTTGATATCATATTGCTCCATCTTCACTCCAACAGTAGCCAATTCACCAATAAGCTTGTTGAACCTGTCAAAAGTTTGAGTCATAGACTCATTCTTTGAAGAAGTGAAGTTCTCATACTGCTGCTTCAGAACATCCCTTTGATTTCTTTTGGTGCTCTTAGTTCCAGCAAATCTTTTCTCTAGAGCATTCCAGAGAATCTGAGCATCAGTGCAGTTGCAGAATTGATGCTGATATTCATTGGGGATGGCCAAGAGCAGAGTGCTCAAGGCCTTCATCTCTGTCTGCCTGATCTTCCTCTCACCATCTGTCTTTGGTGGAGGTCTTTTCCCATCTGGTCCAATCTGACCTTCAGTAGAGGGGCCATTCTCAATGACATCCCACATTAAGTAGTCAGTGAGGAGAATGTATTGCCTGATTCTGATCTTCCACATGTCAAACTCATTGGGTTTGAGCATTGGAACCTTAGAGACAAGAGTACTGTTTGATTCTGCAAAGTTTTCCATGATGAATGAATGAATGTTTCTGAGAGAACAGGCTCTGATACCACTTGTCAGGATCGAATTCTCAACAAGAATTATGAACACTCAGAAACAATATTAAAGAAGTTGCGGAAAAACACTTTAATATTCAATAAACAGAAAAACAGTATGAATCACAACTTGCAAACTTTACTTAATGATTCAAGTTACAAGCTTTTCATTCACAACCTCAATCTTGAAGAACAGACTCTTTCAAGACGAATTCTACTTCTCTAGAATTAGGAACGATGCCTTGAGGTTGATTCTCTCTCTATATCAAAAAATCTCAGAATTATTCTCACAAAAAATTACTTAGCTATTCTAAACAAATCTATACATATATTGAAGAATAAAAGATAATTACTAAACATAAAAAGATCTTCAAAATAATCTTCATAATTATCTTCAAGCTTTCCATGTTTATCTCCAGACGCGATCTCTTCAATATTATCTTCAAATTATCTCAGAAGCATCATTACTCACCTTGGAAGCATTAACTGAGTCTTGGCAGTATTAACTACTAAGCAACACTAACCACTAGCAGTACTAACTAGCTAAGCAGTACTAACTTTGTTCAAGCAGCACTAACTTTGACTAGCAGTATTAATTTTACTAGAAGTAGTAATACCTAGCAGTATTAACTTTGAGATCCTTTGGCAGTACTAACTCTGAACTAGCAGCATTAATGACTTGGTCACATCTTCAGTTCCCAACATACAAGGACTACTATAGCGTATTACTGTGAGGTCCCGTTAATTTTTAACTTTATTATTTTGTGTTTTTCCAAAGCTAGGCAATATTTTGATATCATATCAAATTTTGATATGATATTAAATTTGATATCATATCATCACATACAGGACCTCCGTGTATTTTGTTTGTTATTAAATTTGACATAGGACCTCCGTGTGCTTACACTTTGATATCATATCAAATTTTGCCGAAATACATAAATGTCCACGTCTCTGGTTAGTTCTCATATACTGTAACAACCCAAAACGAGCATAGCATCACATACAATAAACTCCCAAAACGGGTTCCAATACAAGCATACGAAAATAAAAGATTAACATCGTTCAAAAGAAATTAGTTCTATCACAACCGAGAGTCTAAGGTTCACTACGAGAACCGCCTCTAAACTGACCATCATCGACTCCCTCTAACTATCAACACTTTTCTTTCCCTTTTGACGATGCCCCAACAACTCATTTACCTGAAAATGGGTTTTAAGAAGTTTGAAAGCGAGGGTTAGACCAAAAGGTCTTGTGAATTCCCAACCTCGATAAGTTAAAATAAAATAAAGTTCGAAATGTCAATGACATAGCAAACAAATACCACTTGTAGCAATTTCATGAATAATTCCACGTTCGGAATTATTATCCGATAATTCATTGCAAAACAAACTCGGGGCCCCCAGTAGATCCCCATCCGGCCCCGTAGTAGATGTCATCCCCCGTAAGCATAGGAAAGAAATTCCAAGCATACGGCTTAACCATCCCCGATGGTTCCAAACAAGCCATGGCAAACGACCCCAAAAAAGGTATAACATAATTTCACAACAATAACAAAACATAATGAACATAGGCATAAGATCGTTATCAACTTAATATTCCATAATCTCAACATTATGTACACATTTGAAAAGACAAATATAATTTATGTCGGTACGCCATTTTCAGTTATAAAAGCTTTTAAAACAAAGGAACTCACCTTATTGGCGAAAAACCCGGCGCACACCAAACTTACTTCAGGAAAGCGGAACACCTACACAATAACCAACAGACAACACAAACTCCCGATTAGGTTTGCCTTAAACCTAGGTGTGGATTCCAAATCTCGGTTCCTCATGATTTTCACTACCCTCGAGTTGAACGCCGATCTCCGATTTAACCCATTAGGAACTCCTAGCACGATCCTAACAAGTTGGGTCCCGGGTTTTGGCCGAAAGGAATGATCCCGGTTCGGGGGTGGTTTAGCATTCGGCCCGAGTTGGGATCCCGGGTGAGCCCGGTTGTGCAACTCCCGGGTGTGCCCAATTGTGAAACTCCCGGGTGACCCCGGATAGATAAGTCCTGGGGGATTCTCGGTTGATCAGGTCTAGGTGACCCCGGTTGGGTGGCTCCCGGGTGAACCCCGTGGTGGTCCCGGTGAAGCAACCCCATGTGGCCTCGTTTGAGGGAGCACCGGTCGATCCCGGGTGTGGGCGACACCCCCGATTCACAGTAATCGATGGAGATGGCGACAACCTATCGACCTCCCTATATCAGCTTAAGCATAACGATTCTACCACACATATAAAAAGTTTTACTTCCAAAACACTCTATTTTAATATTTGCTCCAATCCATCATGATTTCCCCACCCAGATTCTCATCTCCCTAAACTTCTCAAAAACAAAAATCAAAACTAAGGGATTTACCAATACGATAAGGATTTCTTATTTAGATAGAGATTAAAGGGTTTACCTCTTGAAGAACAATCCTCTACTAGATGATTTCTTTGATTCCCAAGAACAATGCTTCAATGCTTCAACCTCTATCAGAAATTCCTTCACACTTCTTCCTTCTCTCAGCGCTGCTCTCACTAAGATTGTTGCCAAATGAGGAAGGGTCTAGGGTTTTTAGGTCCTATTATGATTAATTTCCAAAAAGGCCCTTAACTTCTTTATTTCATACATTCCACACCAATTAACTCACCCTAGGGTTAAATGGGGATAATGGCCATTACAACACTCCCCCCTTTAAAAGAAGTCCATCCCTAGAACTTCTTTACCAAAAGGTACGGGTACTTGGACCTCATCTCCGATTTAACTCCCATATTGCTTCTCGCCCTTTATGAAACTTCCATTGAACCTTCACTAAGATAGGGTCTGTTTGGCAGTTGCTGAATGGTTTAGTTGATTAATTGGTCAAATTGATTAAAAGGCTCTTATGATATAGTGCAAAATGAAATATGGTTGTTTTCTAATTGTTCATAATGAAATCAGGGATCTGAATGGTTAAGGGAGGGCCAGGATACAAAATCATTCAGATGGTTTTGGAACCATTAAGAGACAGACCTTTTTTTTGCCAAACAAGATTCACCTCTTAGGGATTCAAAGGTTTCCTCTAGTTCTTCGACGAAATTTAATCTCTCGTCCACTCGCACGTCTTGCAATGGCACCGCCATTTCGATTTCTGCTAAACACTTCCTCAGGTTGGAGACGTGAAACATGTTGTGGATGCCTCACAATTCATTGGGTAAATTCAACTTATACGCCACCTCCCTAACCCGCTCAATAATTTCAATGGGTCCAATATAGCGTGGGCTTAGTTTCCCTTTCATTCCAAAGCGTACCACTCCCTTCAAATGGGATATTTTGAATATTACTCTATCCCCTACTTGAAACTCTATATCTTTTCGTCGCTTGTCCGCATAACTCTTTTGGCGGTCGCGTGCCACATTCAACCTTTCTCGCACCTGAACAATCTTATCTGCCGTTAGCTGTACTAACTCAGGCCTTACCAACTGCTTCTCTCCCACCTCGTTCCAACACAAAGGTGTATGACATTTTCTGCCATAGAGCATTTCATACGGGGCAACTTTGATGCTCGTATGATAACGGTTATTGTAGGCGAACTCAATCAATGGAAGATGGCTTTCCCACGATCCTTGAAAATCCAAGGCACACACTCTCAGCATATCTTCCAGAGTTTGAATAGTTCGCTCGCTCTGACCATTGGTTTGAGGATGGTAAGCCATACTCATCTTAATTTGCGATCCTATCTCTCTTTGGAAACTCTTCCAGAATGAAGATGTGAAACCAGGGGCGGAACACAAGACTTCCAACCGCAGGGGCCGGTCTCCATACGGTTTTTATCAATGTGTCATCGTTTTACCGACATTTAGTATCGCCCTATGTGTTTTTATCCTGACTCCACCATTTCGAAGGATTTTTAAAGTTTTTTTTTCTCGATTTCAAGGATTTTTTAGTGTTTTCATCGATTTTGAGAGGCGTTTTCGGGTTTATTGGTTGATTTCTTTTTCTTTTTTTGGTTTTTTTGGTTGATTTCAAGAGTTTTTTTTGGTTGATTACGGTTACACTTCTAAAATAATACGGTTGCAACTTCTAAAACGATGCGGTCGCAACTTCTAAAACGATACAATTTCACTTTCACAAACCTATACTTTTTTTACCTTACGGCGGAGCACCACTGTAGGTCCGTCCATGTTTAGGGGTTGTTGGAGGATTATATGATGAAGATGAAGTTAAAATCAATGGGACTCCACAATTCAACTTCTAAATCTATGTTTTATCAATAATTCAAACAAGTGAATAACCTAAAGAGTAAAGTCGTAAAGTAGATATTTCATATCATAGAGGCATAGAGATGCATCAAAACAAATGAAAATCCAATCAAAGTATGTAAGTAATCAAACAATTTCAAATAAAGTTAAACCTAGCTAATCAATTAATCAAACAATTTCAAATAAAGAATGTATTAAGTAAAATAAATCTTAATCAAACAAACAAATGAACAATCTCAAAGCAATCAAACTATCAAAATATCAAACAATGTCAAATAAATCTAAACATAGATAATCAAACAGTTTAAAGCTTGAATAAAATGGGGAAAAACCTGTGATTTTGGGGATGTTGGCGTATTATTTGATGAAGAAGTTAAAATCAGTGGAATTCCAGGATTTGGTTGATGCTCCTCCATTTAAAACTTAAAGATTGGAGTTTATTTAAGTCTTCGAAGTGGTCTGACTTTGACCTGCAACTGGGAAATCAAGGATGTGAAACTGTGAAAGACTGAAATAAACTAATCAAGGTCAATAAATTATAAATCTGTAATCTAATCTGGATGGGATGGAACCTACTGCTCGAAGGGATAAAGCCTCAACTGTTGACGTTGTTGCCATGGAGGTCGCCGACGGCGGTGCTGCACTGCTACTGCCGGCCTGTCGCTGCCGCTGCTGCCAGTCGCCGGCAGTGTGTAGTGTGCTGTTGTTGTATCAATTATCAAAGAACAAAGATTAAATCTTTACAAGGTGTCAAGGTCAGAGTGTATGGAATTGGAGGAGATGAGGGTGCGATAGCGGCTTAGCGAGACATCATCGATCGATCGTAAATTGAGGACTGAAGGAGAATCGAGATGAGGCTGAGGCCTGAGGGTTTGGATTGGACTGGACGACTGGGCCTTTTACTCTTTTAATTAATTTAGTGGACTGAGTAGTGAGTAAATAAGTATATAGTATTGGACTGAAATGGTGAGTGGGGGGCCCAAACCAATTTTTTTTATAACTTGCTGTATGTATACCTCTTCATCGATTGCAACAAATCACAGGGGCCAAGGCCCCTAATTGCCCCTTGAGGCATCCGTCCCTGTGTGAAACGACTATCACGGTTAGATAAGATCAACAACGACACGCCATGACAAACAACTATCTCGTCAATATACAACTTTGCCAACCTTTCCATAGAGTAAGTCTCTTTAATGGGTACGAAATGTGCTAATTTAGTGAGTCGATCCACGATTACCCATATTACGTCGTAGCCATTCGGGGTTCTAGGTAGCTTAGTCATGAAATCCATCGTGATTTGTTCCTATTTCCAGACGGGAATGTCTAGCGGTTGAAGATTCACATAAGGTTGTTGGTGTTCCACTTTTACGCACAAACAAGTCAAACATCTTTCCATAAAATGTGCTATGTCCTTCTTCATTCCCGGCCACCAATAATCCCATCGTAGATCCCCATACATCATGTTGGTTCCCGGGTGAATCAAATATTTCGACTTGTGCGCTTCCTTTAGGATGACCTTCCTCATTTTCCCAATATTAGGGACCCATATTATATAGTTATTACATTTTAGTCCACGGCTGTCCTCCGCTAACGCATTCGCATGCCCGACCATCCATTCCTTCCTAACATTCTCCGCTGCCAGGGCTTCCACTTGAAACCTCTTTATGTCGTCTAACAAGGTTGGTGTCACTTCCGCTCTCATAGCTACAACCTTTAAGTTTTCTCCTCTCTCCTTCCGACTCAGGGTGTTAGCTACTACATTGGTCTTCCCAGGGTGGTACTCAATCTTGAAATCATAATCCTTTAGTAGCTTCATCCATATTCGTTGTCTCATATTCAACTCTTTTTGATCAAAAATGTGGCAGAGACTCTTGTGATCCGTGAATATCTGACATTGCGTTTCGTAAAGGTAATGTCTCCAGATTTTTAGCGCAAAGACAACTGCTGCTAATTCTAAGTCGTGAGTGGGATATCGCGTCTTGTGATCCTTTAGCCGGAGAGATGCGTAAGCGATCACTTTCCCACATTGCAATAGGACACATCCCAAGCCCATCCTCGATGCATTGTTATACACTACAAAGTCTTCCATGCCATCCGACAAAGCCAATATTGGAGCGCTGCTTAACATATCCTTCAGCTTCTGAAAAGCCTCCCTCTGTGCCTCCGTCCAAGCGAACTTTGCATTCTTATTAGTCAACAAAATTAATGGAGTTGAATAACGAGAAAAATCTTCGATGAACTTTTGATAGTATTTGACCAACCCCAGAAAACTTCGGACTTCCGACGGATTCTTCGGAGGCTCCTAGTCCCGAATTGCCTCTATCTTCACCGGTCCACCTTAATTCCGTCTTGAGACACGACGTGTCCAAGGAACAGTACTTCCCGCAACCAGAACTCACATTTCGAGAACTTAACGTAAAGCTTTTCTCGCTTTAGCAGCTCTAACACCGCCCGTAGGTGATTCTCGTGCTCTTTCTCGGTCTTTGAGTATACCAAGATGTCGTAGATGAACATTACTACCAACTTGTCCAGGTTAGGTTGGCAGACCCTATTCATCATGTCCATGAAAGTTGCGAGGGCGTTTGTCAGACCAAGCGGCATTACAAGAAACTTGAAGTATCCATATCTCGTGTGGAAGGCTGTCTTCGGTATATCTTCTTCTCTCACCTTAGGCTGATGGTATCCTGACCTCAAGTAGATCTTGGAGAAGTAGCTCGCTCCTTGAAGCTTATCGAACAAGTCATCTATCCTTGGGATCAGATACTTGTTCTTAATCATCAACTTATTGAGCTCCCGATAATCAATGCACATGCGCATAGTTTCGTTCTTCTTTTTCACGAAAAGTGACCGGCGCTACCCACGGCGAAGTTGCTAGGTCTGATGAATCCTTTATCCAACAATTCTTGCAATTGAGAAATCATCTCATTCATCTCCGCAGGTGCCAGTCTGTACGGTGCACGTGCGATTGGTGCGACTCTAATCATAAGGTCGATTTGGAACTCGACTTAACGATCTGGAGGCAGGTTCGTCAAATCCTCAGGAAACACCTCCGGATACTCACACACTATTCGCACATCTTCTTCCCCGCACTTCTCCTTCTTAGCATCCATAACATACGCCAAGAACCCTCGACAACCTTTCCTTAAACATTCATTTGCCTTAATCATGGAAATCAGGCTAGAACTCCCATCTCACCTATTCCCATATATCAGTACCATCCCTATATCAGGCAACATCACACGGATCAATTTCTTATTACAAATTATACTAGCATCATTTCTATCTAGACAATCTATTTCAAACACAACATCAAATTCCCTCATTGCCATCGAGTACAATAACATTGGCACTAAGGTCCCTTCAATGTCTAGGACACAACCCTCAACCACCTCTCTAACCTACACTTGATTAGCATCGGCGGTTTCTACTTCTAACACCCGATGTAAACGCTTAGGTTTGACTCTAAGACATTTCGCAAACTCAGGAGATATAAAGGAATAACTCACTCCTGAATCAAAAAATACCCTTACACATAAAGAATTCACTATAAACGTACCTGTCACCACATCTGGGACTTCCTCTGCCTCTACTATTGTCATATGAAAGGCCCATCCCTTCGGACATGACGTCTCCCACTTCTATTCCTCTTTCTTCCCACCACTGCGATCCCCCGCTTGAGATGGTCCAAACCTCTTCACTTGCGGGCCGTCGGATCGCAGGTGGTCAAGCGACCTACACTGATAACATGACCTCTTTCTCGGTCAGTCTCTTAACATATGCCCCAAAATTCCGCATTGAAAACCTGACCGTGTCTCCAATGCACATTCCCCCCGATGCACATGTCTACATTTCCCACAAGGTCTATCCCCTGCTCTACAACCTCCTCGCGATTTTGACCTGAATGTCTTCTCCTTCATTACATCAAATCCCGGTTCATCCCATTTTCTCTTATCCTTCATTTTCTCTGTCACTCGCTGGTTCTTTTCCTTTTCGGTCATCTCAGCCGCATTGATGGCCACTTCAAAAGTAGTAGGCTTCCTTGAACAAAAGGCGAGTAATCAAGTCCGACAACGGGTTTTCCAACAAGCCTTACAAGGAGCTCTAGGAAGTCTGAATAGTTGTTTAAACAACGAGTTACATTTACGTACTATCAGTGCTCAGGTGCGAAGCCTTCCACTGTCACTGTGGACCGAGACTCGATTTGAGTGAATTACTTACCGCATTCAAAGCTGCTCTTTAGTCCAAAGATATACCGTTCCACTCTTCGTTCCTCATTCGACAAATACACTTCCACGAAGTGATATTTTTCAATAAACTTGGAAGTGTATTCCTGCACGGTCATTTCTTTCTGTTCCAATGCCAAAAATTCCTCTTCCAGTTTTTTGACCGCCGCCAAAGGGCAGAATTGGGTTTTAACTTCCTTTCAAAGACTCCCCAAGACATTCCCTTAGTTGTCGATGATCCTTGTCCACCGGTTACAGCATCCCACCACATGATAGCCTTATATTTCAACATAGACAAATCGTAAATCACCTTGTCTCCCTCAGCACATTTACTTGTATCAAACACCAACTCCATCTCCTTGACCCACTTCATTGCCAAGACTGAATCACATTATCCTTTATATATTGGAGGCTTGCATACAACAAATGCCTTGTAGCTACATCCTTTTGCAGTTGATTCATTTACCCGATGTCGTCTTCTCTTGATGAGCCAACAAAGCCTGTAGAGTCTCTTGGAGTTTTTTCATTTCAGTGGAGAATGTTTCGTATGTCACAAAGGCTTGTGCTCGACCCCGATCATGAGTTCTCGCGGTTCCCTGTCCTCTCGCAGTTGCAGAGCTTTCTTGCTGTGAGACCTCCATATCCGTTGGTATCTTCACACTTTTCGCCCTTCGAGAGACATGAGTTTTTGCTCAACTTCGATTTCCAGTAGTGGCTTCCTCGACTTGAGCCATAGCTCTTCGGGATCCCTTTCCCCGACCCCGTATACGACCCCGACTCTTTCCTCGGGCTGCAACTCGCCCAGTTGGTTCCACCGGTCCACCAACAAGGACTTCATTAGTCGGAATCTCCTACCGACCTGCTCCTCAACACTCGCTCCGACATGACGAATTCTGAAACATCATATAAAATATATTTAATTTTACCAACCCCACTGTAATAAGACAACTAAGCACATACATGTACCTGTAAACTTGTAATTACATTGGTCAGATGTAATTTCAAATTTACCTTACATGTCAGTCCTCGCCTCCCATTACATGTATCCCTAAAGCGATACTTCCTAGGACATCCTATTCTCGGTTGTGTCCTTTATCCCAGAGTTTAAGTTTAGGTCCAAAAGGTCACCTAAATCCCTTAAACTATGGCTCTGATACTAATTTTTAACAACCAAAACGAGCATAACATCACATACAATAAACTCCCAAAACGGGTTCCAATACAAGCATATGAAAATAAAAGATTAACATCGTTCGAAAAAAAATAGTTCTATCACAACCGAGAGTCTAAGTAAGGTTCACAACGAGCACTGCCTTTAAACCGACCATCACCGACTCCCTCTATCTATCAACACTTTTCTTTCCCTTTTAACAAGGCCCCAACGACTCCTTCACCTGAAAATGGGTTTAAGAAGTTTGAAAGTGAGGATTAGACCAAAAGGTCTAGTGAATTCCTAACCTCGACCAAGTTAAAATAAAATAAATTCCGAAATGTCAATGACATAGCAAACAAATACCACCTATAGCAACTTCACGAATAATTCTGCGTCTGGAATTGTTATTCGATAATTCACTGCAAAACAAACTCGGGGCCCCCAGTAGATCCCCATCCGTCCCCCTAGTAGATGTCGTACCCCTTATACATAAGAAACAAATTCCAAGCATACGAATCAACCATCCCCGATGGTTCCAAATAAGCCATGGAAAACGACCCCAAAAGGGGTATAACATAATTTCACAACAATAACAAAACGTAGGGAACATAGGCATAAGATCGTTATCAACTTAATATTCCATAATTTCAACATTGTGTACACATTTGAAAAGACAAATAGAATTTATGTCGGTACGCCATTTTCAGTTATAAAAGCTTTTAAAACAAAGGAACTCACGTTTTTGGCAAGAAACCTGAAACACACCAAAACTTACTCCAGGAAAGCGGAACACCTTCACATTAACCAACACACAACACAAACTCCCGATTAGGTTTTCCTTAAACCTAGGTATGGATTCCAAATCTCGGTTCCTCACGAGTTTCACTACCCTCGAGTTGAACCCCAATCTCCGATTTAACCGATTAGGAACTCCTAGCACGACCCTAACAAGTTGGGTCCCGAGTTTTGGCCGAAAGGATTGATCCCGGTTCAGGGGTGGTTTAGCGTTCGGCCCGAGTGGTGATCCCAGGTGAGCCCGGTTGTGCAACTCCCAGGTGTTCCCGGTTGTTCAACTCCCGGGTGTGTCCGATTGTGAAACTCCCGGGTGAGCCCGGATAGATAAGTCCCGGGGGATTCCCGGTTGATCACGTCCCGGGTGACCCCGTGTTGGGTGACTCTCGGGTGAACCCCGTGGTGTAGCTCCCGGGTGGTCCCAGTGAAGCAACTCCCGGTGGCCCCGGTTGAGGGAACCCCAGTCGATCCCGGGTGTGGGACTCCTGGTTACCCCGGGTGTGGGCGACACCCCGATTCACAGTAATCGATGATGATGGCGACAACCGATCGACCTTCCTATAAAGTCTTAAGCATAACGATTCTACCACACATATACAAAGTTTTACTTCCAAAACACTCTATTTCAATATTTAATCCAATCCATCACGATTTCCCCACCCAAATTCTCATCTCTCTAAACTTCTCAGAAAGTAAAATTAAAACCAACGGATTTACCAATACAATAAGGATTTCTTATTTAGATAGAGATTAAAGGGCTTACCTCTTGAAGAAGAATCCTCTACTAGATGATTGCTTTGATTCCCAAGAACAATTCTTCAATGCTTCAACCTCAATCAAGAATTCCTTCACCCTTCTTCCTTCTTTCAGCTCTGCTCTCACTAAGATTGTTGCCAAATGAGGAAGGGTCTAGGGTTTTTAGGTCCTATTATGATTAATTTCGAAAAAGGCCCTCAACTTCTTTATTTCACATTCTGGTATAATATATGACCAATTGACCATATTGGAATTTTGGTATATAAATGCTTTTATTTATGATGGGCAGGTATATATTGGTGATTTCTTTTGGGTTTTTCTTTGAGCAACATCTTCTAGACAATCATTGTTTATATTTAAAATTGTTGGGAGTTTTGTGCTTTGTTTGTTTTGCATAAAGAAAGTGAGCATTTCTTCACAAAACAAAAACGGAGCTTACTATATATTAATTATTGTATGTGGATGTTTTACATCCAACAAATAGTTTTTCAACCATTTCACAATTTTAGTTAGTTATTCTGTAATTGTAATGAAAACTAATATCCAAACTCGCACAACAAATATTTTTCAAATCCACTCCTACAATACAATCTTAATTAACTTATTTATTTATTTTTACATTATATTTATTTATTTTTTACAAATAATATATTGCAACTTTTTTCATTCATACAATAATAAAAATCATTTTTAAATTTCATATTTGGTCAAATATAATTTATACAACTTTATAACTAAAAATTGTAACAACCCACCTTAAAATATAACATGTATCATATAATACATGCAAACATTTACATTACAAACACCCACATATTATATATAGGGTCCCGAAGTCTAGAATTACACTTACATAATACTACATCCAACAAAAACCATTAGACATATAACATTGTTCAAATAGAAGCATTAACTCGTAATAGCTTCCCACGTACAACACATTTCTTCATATAACATCATAACTTATCTTTTCCTTTTGCCTTACCAGTCATCTGTCCTGGAATACAAATTTGGAAAACAATGAGGGTTAGACCAATTGGTCTAAGTGAGATAATCCCAAACAATTTAATAACAATATTATGAAACCATTATCAACAAATCACAATTCAAATCTCATGCAATGTACACAACACACTCCGTTGGCCTATAACACCAACAACACTTGGCCATATTAGAATTAGTTGGCCGCTAAGCACAACTAATTAATTTACTTCGAAGTACCTCAAGTACAACCAACCCTGTTGCCCCTTTCGGCACAACCAACTCCATCCGATCTCTACGTCCGGCCAAAATACAATAGTGTAATGCAATGCTAAAACATATGATATTTCATTTCAATAATCACATTCCATATAACTCACAATCATTACTACACATATCACATATAAACCATTTCTTAATATAAGTATTCCAGTTCGAAAATGGTTAAAAGAAAACTCACCTTATTAAGAGTTCGAAGCCACACAAGCACAAATGACACAATTGAACACCATTTATATCAAACTTCACTGACGAGTAACTGAGCCTTGATTATTCCTAGCTTTTCCTTGATCTCTTACTTTAATCTTAATAGTTTATTAAGAGAGAGAGAAAATTGGTATCATATCAATATTCTTTCCTTCTACCTCTATTTATAGCTAAACATAAGGCATTAACAACTTGTTCCTATTGCTTTCAAGATTGCACTCTAATAAGAACTCGATACCTCGTGCTTATAGGATTAGAGAATCTTGACACCTCATGCTTATAAGATGAGATTGACACCTCGTGTTTATAAAATAAGATCGACACCTCGACACTTTGGGCTTATAGGATAAGATCGATACCTCGTACTTATAGGGATAATATTGACACCTCGTTCTTATAGGGATAAGATCAACACCTCATGCTTATAGGGATAGGATCGACACCTCGTGCTTATAGGGATAGGATCGACACCTCATGCTTATAGTGCTTATAGGGATAAGATCGACACCTCGTGCTTATAGGGATAGGATCGACACCTCGTGCTTATAGGGATAGGATCGACACCTCATGCTTATAGTGCTTATAGGGATAAGATCGACACCTCGTGCTTATAGTGCTTATAGGGATAGGATCGACGCCTCGTGCTTATAGGGATAGGATCGACGCCTCATGCTTATAGGGATAGGATCGACGCCTCGTGTTTATAGGGATAAGATCGACACATCATAAATAAGGTGACTCATCATAACTATGAATACATTAATACTAAGGACCTCTAATTACTAATTAGTGACAATAAGACCCTTAAACATATAATACCTAACCAAAAAGTCCCCTTTAACATTATAACATGACATAAAAGAATATACATAACTTACCGGGTTATAACAAAAATGAAATTACTCAAACACATATTCAATATACTTTGTAGTACCTTATTGTGTTATGACATTGAATCTTTTGGAATCAATTATATGATTTGTTACAAACTTCACTAAAAATATAGTCACATTCACATATCTTACAAAGTGTCAAAAAACAATATTCTAACTATATATCAAAAATATTCAATCTTCACAAATACAAATCTACCGTAATTATTATTAGATCTCAAGCATTTCATATTTGGTTGAAAAATTTTCATGCTATTCTTCGTCAATATGTTTCAAATTACATCGTACGAAGCATGGTAAAATTATCTAGTCGTAGTATATAACTCGTTTAACTTTGTGTCTCAAGCTCAAATGAGTGATTTAAAAGGCCATGAAATTAAATGAGAAAGTTACAACTATGTTGGCATAATTTCGTGTAGTTATTATTATCCATTAATTTCCGATTGCAGCAAATATAGATATTACTCTTAAATTTATTTATTTTATTTTTTGCACTTGATTTTATGATAAATTAGCTATATTTATCATGTGCTTGCACTTGATTTTATGACAATTATTAGTTAATTTAACACGTTGATACAAAATGTTATAACAATAGAAAAAAATAATTCAAAACAAATAATACAAGTAAAGTTTAAAGTTAGTAAACAATTGTATTGTAAACAAGTACATATAATGGGTCACGTACTTGTGTTGTTTTTGTAAAAAAAATGTGTTTGTCTTTTAAAAAACACATGTAATAAAATAGAATTTCAATTTACATGATTAATAAGATAATCCCAAATGTTCGATCTCTTTTCACGCATGATAACTATGGATATAATCAATGCACAAGACAAATTATGTTTACCATTCGGGAGGCCGTGTTTTGCAACATGATCACAAAAACATATACAACAAAAAAGAAATAGATATAAATGCAAAACTTTTTTTGGGAAGGGTATCCTAGGCTATGCCTAGACTAATCCCTTGACAAATTATGACTGTAAGACATCAATCCTGATTAAACCTCAGTGACCACTATTGTTACGTACGCCTGGAGAACCCTGAGCAGATGGGTCACGTCTGGAGTCGAAAACATTTTTATTGTATACAAGTACGTTTAATGGGTCACGTCTTGTGTTATTTTTGTAAAAAAATGGGTTTATCTTTTAGGAAATCACATGTAATAAAATAGAATTTCAATTTACATGATTATAATAAGATAATCTCATGCTCAATCTCTTTTTAGGTACGATAACTATGGAGATAATCAACGTATAAGACAATTTATGTTTACCATACGGGAGAGGTGTTTTGCAACATGATCACAAAACACATATACAAGGAAAAAAGATATAAATGCAAAACTTTCAAGAAGATAATTTTATTCATCAAGATATAGTTATCGTCAATACTACCATGACCAAGAATAAACTATTGTAAAGGACAAATGGGAAATTGGATGCCACACGCTGCACTTATATTGGGAAGAAATTGATAGTTTGGTGGCAATGTAGGGTAATTGATGTTGATGTATGTACATAAACAATCTCCATGTGCTTTTAATTCGTTCCAACAAATTGTAGACGACGATCCTCGTTGAATTAAGGTTGGATAACAATCCTTTATCTCTTGATCTGCATTACAATTTTGATATGCATGGCCGTTGTTCATAAGAAACACCAGTGCAACAAGAACAGAAAAAACAAAAGTCGTGTTCTTCATTTTATACTTGTTGCAACGACCAAGAGAAATCAATAACAAAACTGAGAAACTATGTATGATGTTTTGAGAGTACATGTTAAAAGTAAAGATTGATGGTCAGGGGCGGAGCCAGGATTTAGCTTGAGGGGGAGCACTGATACGGTATAGATTACGAATCCCGGCTATTTTTATTTTGTTAAATACTTATCTATGGATGTATTTGACGACATTGTTTTAAATAATGAAACAAAAAATCAACATTGTTTTTAAATTATAAAACCAAAATCAAACACTTGCTACTCTAGTTTAAAGTTCAATTCAAGAAGCAAAAGATTATTAAATAATATATCTAGTCTAGTTCAAAAAGTAAATAAGTTTAGATTATTGTGAATAAAATCGGCGGATCAAAGACTCGCTTTTGTTTTGTCATTTTTGTATAAATTGTACCAAATTGTAAGTTAATTGATTTATGTAGCACATTTTATAAATTAGATAAACTTCGTTTTATACTACCTTTTCAAATAATTATAACATTTATCGTAAAAAAGTTAAAATGAAAATTTTCGTAAATCTACCACTAAAATCAACTAGAAAATAAATATAATTAAAAATAAACACCCAACAAACCTATTATAACACCCTCGATTTCGAAATATATTGTTTCAAGTTAATGCAGAAATCGGTATTGTTAAGGGAAAAATAAGATATAAGATTTTGGACTTGAATCCTATATTTTATAGTCTTGATGGATGAATGATTCAATTACGAGTCCAACGGTTCTTTCCGGAGCAAAATCGGAGCTATAACGAAGAAGTTATGGCCAAAACAGTGAACGAGAAAAAACTAGACGAACAGTGCACGTGGCGACTTACGGGGCGACTTAGGCCTCCCGGTAACCCGCCCGGAGCCCTGTTCAAGCATAAAACCCACCCGGGTGACTTACGGGGCGACTTAGGCCGCCCGATAACCCGCGCGGAGCCCTGTTCGAGCTTAAAACCCGATTTTCAGCCCTAAAACTTCATTTCTTCATATCTTCTTCATCCCAACTCCGCTTTCAGTGATTCAAGTTTCCATAGTTTCGTTTTTGAGAGCTCTTCAAGGATATAGTAAGAGATTTGAAGTCTATTGGAAGATCCAAGAGTATTTGGTGGTGGTAAGATCCTCATCTCTCTCAATGTTAAGCTAGGGTTTGATGATTTCATCCTTTTCCCTTTCATCCTTCATCTTGGGTGTGATTTTGATGTCTTGTGTGTTGAAGGAAATCTTGTAGATGTGTTGGATCTAAGATCTAAGAAGATTGTTTGGAGATTTCAAGCCTTCATCAATGGTGGTTCATGTTTTGGGGGTAAAATCTAGATTTAGCCTAAATCTAGCAAGGTGAGTTCAAGTTGATTTGTGAAAACGTTGTACATGCCAAAATGTTTATTTTAAAGCATTTATGTGTTTTACATGAAATTATCAACTGTTGAGTTATTTGGTAACTTTTGATTATTTGAAGTGTTTACTTTATTAAACCTTGTAAAACACCACATTTGGGATTTTGGGATATTTTGATAAATGTGTCACAAAGGAACATATTTTGGTGATTTATTGCATAAATAGGTATTTGGTTAAAAATGCACTTTTAAGTGTTTGCCGAGTTTTATGCATCATTCATGAAATGAGATATTTTGAAAAGTACGAAGGTGTGAGTCCTTTGGTTTTGGGTCAGTTCCGACTTTGGGGAACATTTCATAAATGGAAAATATTTAATTTTGGGTTTTGGGCCGAAGGCCAATTGTGATTTGAGAAACAAAGTTGTGGGAAAGATGTATTTTGGTTTATGTAACTACTTTGGCTCTCATATCTTAGCCAAATGTTCATTATGCCTTTTGGGGCTTGGTTTACACTCAAATGAGTCTTTGGAACATTTGTTCAAGTTTTGGTAGCTCGTTAAGGAGCCTTGGACGTATGATGTACTTAGTTGCATCTTATTTGAGAGTTTCATGTTTTGAATGCGTTAGTTCATTCGTTTGAGTCATGTAACGTTTTAGACTGTAATGCATTGGATCCATAGGCATATGAGTCAGTCAGTTGATTTAGTGGGGACTTTATCCCCGTGTTGGGACTGGATATTGTTTAGTGGGGACCTTATCCCCGTGGTTAGTGGTTGGACTCGATAACCGCGTAACCTTTATTGAGGGCTCGAGGTAGATATCGTGGGTGGTTGAACTCTATGCCAGTTTGTAATCCAGTCTGGTTACTCATCGTGGAATTTAGTGTCCGCGTTTGAATTCTAGTGAGTGGTCCCCAAGTCATGTTGATTATGTAAGCTTGCGGTGGTGCTCTGGAGGAGCCGTATACGAAGCTAAGTCTTGCGGTAGTGCCCAGAGTGAGCCGGATACGGGGACTTGTGACTTTGTGGTGAGACTCATTAGAGGTCGAGTAGACACTAGGATCAGTGGTGTCTTGCGGTGGTAGCTCAGATAAGCCGGATACGGGGAACCATGGTCTTATGTGAAGCTCGAGAACATTGATAAGTGGCTTAACTTTGTGTGCCCGCCACTTTCGATGGAATTCGGGTATCCCCCGTCACCGAAAGGTGTTGTTTTTGGGTATTGAGTTTTATTATCCAAGTTTTCGGTGGCGTCTTGTGTAAATGGATTTTATCCTTGATTTATGGGTTGAGTATTATGCCCCACCTGTGTTTTGGAATACAAAGTTTTAACCGCATTTTCATAAATGGAGAGTTCGATTTATATTCACGTTTTGAGTAAGTGTTGGATTGCATTACTTCATAAAATAACGTTTGGCGTTGAGACGTCCATTTATAAATTGCATAATATTGGAAACGGGTCGTTCTCATATTTAAAGTAAGTCATTTTAAAGGATCATGATTTAAGTTGCATTATTTCCATTTAATGGTTTTTATAATCATGATGAAAACTCTTGAACTCACTAGGCGTTAGCCTAACCCTTTTTATTTGTCGGCATGTGCAACATGTTAAGGTTGGAAATAGTGCTAGTGACACTGTGAAGCGATGAGTGTTAGTTGTGTGCTCGAAGAGGTGATTAGCTTGTCGAAGTCTTCCACATTTATATTTGAAGATAGCGATTGTTATTGGGTTATAGTAACACTCGACTTTAGTTTGTCTTTATGTAAGACTTTAATTTTGTTGTTGTTTCAATTTAGAAATTGTATTTCAATTATGAACTATTAGTAAGAGATTTTATTACCCTTTAAGGTATTTTTGAAAGTTTTTAATTAGTCGCTCTTTCCAAAATTTGAGGGTGTTACACCTATTTACCCCACTCATGGAATCCCTAAAATCACGAAGAAAGTGGAGAAAAGTTGTATCATAAAACAAATATATTTGGAAATTTTAAAGATGCCACCTCTAGTTACCATGTAGCTCTGCCTTTGTTGATAGTTACTTATAGGGCATTTTGATAAAAACGCATACAAGTAATATAATGAGGCAATTGATGTATATTATAATGACAAGGTAATGTATCATTGGAGTAATGGTGTTTGTTCAACTTTCAAATTGAATAAGAGTTTATTTTGTTTCCATTTTATAAGTTTCGAATGGGCTTATTTTGGTCAAATTAAGTTTACAGTGCAAAAGCTTTCACTTTTGAGAGATTAAGATGACAAATATATGTTTCATCCATATAAAGTTAACCATCTATATGCGAAATATCTTGAAAAATGAAGTTTTTTTATATTTCACAAAACTTAAACATTGTTTTTATATCTTTGGAACGATTTAACGTTCCACATATATAAAAACAATGTTAAACTTGAAATATGGAATATAAAACTTAATGTCATTTTGAAAAAGACTCTAATTAAACAAGGATAGAAATTAATAACCATTACGTACGTTTTTAAGGTCCATTTTGTCTTGCGTAAACATGAAAATATAACTAAGCCTGGAAATGCCTTATGTTTTTGTATGTTTGAAATTTTTTTGCAAAATATGAAAAGCTTTTAGGAAATATTCATCTACAACATAGTGTTCAATATTCGGTCTAAAAGTAAAAAGAAGTGTGAGCTTTCACGACAAGTTTTGCGGTTCATGATACGTGAAGCAATTTCTAACAAATTTGATCAATTGACCTACTTTATATTATGATTCATTCAAGAGAGGTCATTTTTGTGAATATCCCCTTTAAATCTCTAACTACGTTAGATTTACCTATATTAAAATTAATTAAAAACAATTATTATGGTAATTTATTGTTTTTTTTATAAAACTAATTTAATGTTGCAATTTATTTAACTATATTTTATGTTTATTTGATTTTAATAATAACAAAAATCGGGTATAATCATTTGCTAATAATAATTATTACTAACTTTACAAACCAGGATATTTTCGTCTTTTTCATATATTAAATTATTAAACCATATTTGTTAGTAAACTCATACACTTAGGGGGCGTTTGGTTCGCAGATTCTGATGGAATCTGATGGAATTGGAATGTTGAATTCCGTTGACCAAATTCCATTACATCGTTTGGATCATTCTTTTTAAGGAATTGGAATGTTGAATTTCAATGAATTCAACAAATGAAGGAATTCAACATTCCTTGGGGGGAGGTGGTATTTCATTGGAATGAAATGTCATATTTTTTTAGGACAAAATTGCCCCTCATCCTAATATGCACCACCACCATCGGCCACCTCCGACTACCAACACCGGCCACCACCTCCGACCACCACCACCACCGACCACCACCACCTCCGTCTACCACCACCGACCACCACCACATCCGGCCACCACCACCACCACTTCCGGTCAAAATTAGCCACCACCGACCACCACCGGGCACCACCACCTCCGTCTACCAACACTGGCCACCACCACATCCGGCCACCACCACCACCTCCGGCCACCGCCACCGGCCACCATTAACCACCACCTCTGGCTACCAACACCGGCCACCACCTCCGACCACCATCGACTACCATTGACCACCACCGACCACCACTAGCCGCCACCACCTCCAGCTACCACCACCGGCCACCACCACCACCTCCGGCCACCGCCACCGGCCACCACCACCTCCGGCCACCACCACCACCGGCCACCACCACATCCGGCTACCACCACCACCTCTGGCCACCACCGCCACCGACAACCACCCTCTCTCTCCTCTCTCTCTCTCTCAATCTATCTTCTCTATCTCCCTTTCTCCTCTCTCTCTCTCCCCTCTCCTCTCTCACTCCTCTATCTCTCTCTCCTCTCTCTCCCTCTCTGTCCTCTGTCCTCTCTCCCTCTCTCTCTCAATCTATCCTCTCTCTCCTCTATCTCTTCTCTCTTCTCTCCTCTCTCTCTCCATCTCTCTCTATCTCTCTTCATCATTCGTGTGCTAAAATAATCAAAGCAATTTTAGTTAAAATTAAACTATTTAATGACTACTTCATTAAAGTATTTTTTGTTGAAAAAATTAAAATAAACAAAAAGGGTATTTTGGTCATTTACCAAAATTATATTCCAATTCTAAAGCTACAATCTGTGAACCAAACAGAAAAATTCCAATTCATTTAACAGATTCCATTCCAATTCTGTCAACCAAACAGATGGTCAAACCTGACAACATTCCATTCCAATTCCTTCAAAGTCAAATTCCATTGACAGATTCCATTCCATCAAAAAACATTCTGCGAACCAAACGCCCCCTTAATTATCACATTCAATAGTTATCTCATTCAATTGCCATTTTGAAAAATAAACTAGGATCCCAATTACTTTCTAAAATTCGAATATTTCAATTTTGAATCTTCTTTGTCTGCAAATAATATATCTCACGTTATTTTTGGATGTTTATTAACAATAAGAATACATATTATTTGAAAATTAATATAAACATGATTCGAATAAACTCATATTAAATAAATATGATTTGTCTTCGGATGATTGATACAACAAAGAAGAGATCAACGAAATTTGGCACATGAGATCTTTTTTTTTCCATTTCGCAAAGGGCATACACATGGGATGCTTTTATGTTTAATGTTTTATTAGTTGAACATCTTTTAAACCAAACCAAAAACAACTTTATCTAGAGATATATAAATAGTTTTAATTAGGTTAAAGCTCTTATGATTGCAAAAGGTTGGGCATATTACAAATACGGTCAAGGACCGATCAGGTCCAACACAAGGTATATATACTTCTGAATGTAGATCGATTATACATTGGATTAGAGATTGGTCTTAATCATCACGTGGTTGACTTTGCATGATCATTATCAACCATTGAGAGTAAAGTTTTTCTTTATTATTTTTTGTTGTTTTGTGTTTTAATTTGTACATGTCAAACAACTATTCTACTACCTCTTCTAATAACTATATAACTAGATAAAGGAAAACATTAACTAAGCACACTTTTTCATGTAGATGGTAGTATTCTTGTAGCATTTCAAACAATTTTACAACCAAGGAATTCTAGTATACCAGCTATTTCTCCCTATTGTTAAGCACCTAAATGAACTCGGATTACATAGTTCCCTGTTCCCCTACCACAATATCTCAATTAACCATAAATAAAAGATCAATGATAACCAAGTCCTAAACAACGTGTATAAGAACTAGACTTTACAGCTCGACGGTTGGGGATAGTCAACGTACATGACAAGTTATGTTTAGGACACGAGGGGCATGTTTTACAACATGATCATGAAAAAATATACAACCAAAAAAGAAATATATAAACGCAAAATTTTAAGACAATACTTTTATTCATCAAGATGTGATTATCGTTCATACAACCATGGCACAAGCAACTATTGTGTAGGACAAATGGGAAATGCGATACCACATGATGCAGAAATATTGGGAAGAAATTGATGGTTTGGTGGCAACGTAGGGTTATTAATGTCGTTGTATTTACATAAACAAACTCTATGTGCTTTTAATTCGTTGCAACAAATGGGAGACGGTACTCCTTGTTGAATTAGAGCTGGAAAGCAATCCTTTATCTCTTGATCTGCATTACAACTTTGTGCGTGAGCGTTGTTCATAAGAAACAACAGTGCAACAAGAATAGCTAAAACAAAAGTTGTGTTCTTCATTTTATACTTCTTGCAACGATCGAAAGAGATCAAGAACGAAAGAACTAAGTAAATATTTATATGTATGATGTTCTGAGAATATATGTTAAGAAGAAAAGATTGATGGTTATTTATAGGGCATTTTGATGAAAACGCATGCAAAAAAATTAATGAGGTAATAAAAATGAATAATTAAAACAAGGTAACGTAGGATTTGTAGTAATGGTGTTTGTTCAAAATTTCAAACTAAATAGGAGTTTAATTTTGTTTTCATTTATAAATTTCTAACGGTCTGATTTTGGTCAATTACATTTATAATGATTTATGCTTCAAATCACAGTAAAATATACTTAAATTGGGTAAAAGAATTCACTTATATATGAGAAATCAACTATCATACAAACTTCAACCTTATAAATCTTTGATCTATTTTGCGAAATCCCTTCATATTTTACAAAACTTAATATGAAACATTAAGTCTTTTCATATTTCGTGAAATTTAACAATGTTTTTATATTTTTAATAACGACTTCACGGTCCAAATATGTGAAAACAATATTAAACTTAAAATGTGAAACTCAATGTCATTTAGGAAAAACTGCAATTAACATCGAATTTGTCATTTTGTCTTGATTAAACATAGAAATCTAATTAAGTAAACATTGAAACTAATTTAAGCGACATATAAGACCATGTGTTTTTAATTTTTTAATAGTTTGGTAGGATCGATCTCGCAAAAAATGAAGATTTTTTAGGATTTTGAGAAAAATGTAGAGATTTCATGAAAACTTCGTTAACTTATAAGATAGTGTTCGAAACTTCGGTCTAAAGTAGAAAAAGTGGCCCTTTCACGAAAAGTCTTTCGATTCGTGAACTAGGTTGCCGTTTTATAACAAATCTAGTCAATTAACTTAGTTTATATAATTAACCATCTAAAATGAGCCATTTTTATATTATTCCTTTTAAGTCTCTAATTACATTAGATTATTTTTTTCAAAAATAATTAAAACGAATTATTAATTAATGTAAGTTTTTCTTTTTATAATATTGCATGTTATTTAGCTATATTGTATGTATATTTGATTTTAAAAATAATAACATATTTATACAGAATGTTAACATTATTTATTAATCAAATATTTAAAAACAAATGTTAATTCATAACGTATTTCTAATTTAATCGTATTATTATAGATAATATATTGTAAAATTATAGATTAATATATAACATAATTTAATCAAAAATTTTAATAAGTATAAAGTAAAATAAACTAATAAAACATAATTTTTAGAGTAAACTATGATTTTAGTCCCTGTGGTTTGATGTTTATAATGATTTTCGTCCCTGGTTTTTAAAAACTGCTTTTTCATCCCTATCGTTTTCATTTTTCTTACATTTTGGTCCCTCCATCTAACTCTGTTAAAAATTGGCATTAGAAATCCAAAAAATTGTTTTGAGAATTTAAATATATAGTCCTTATGGTATATTGCGTTTTAAATATTTATCTTTAAATTTCATTTATTACTTTTTCTTTTATTATATTTTAATGCTATAAACACACACATACATACATATATATATATATATATATATATACATACATACACACACATACATATAGTGTATATATATATATATATTTTTAATTTAAATATTAATTTTTTTTGATTAATTAATAAAAAAATAAAGTTTAAATACAAATATGTAATAGTGAGAATAAGTACATATGATAAAAACAATAACAAATTGACATAAAATAAAACTATTTTTTTTTTTCTAGAATCCTATTAAATTTTTTAAGATGGTAACTTAAAATAAATAAATAAAAACTATTACTTTTATGAGATTTCAACATGAAAATTTGAAAAAAAATATATCGTTTTACTTATCAATAATTTTACTGAAATCATTCGATTTTTTATTATTATATTTATAATAATTCTGCAAATCTACACAATAAAATAAATAAATTTCTTAATATTTTAATTAATACTTATATTTATTATTTTATCGAAGTTTTTATTATTTTTAAAAATTGGTTTTTTAATTTATTAATTTCGTTTTAAAAAACAATTGGTTTAAAATGGGAAATTGATAAGTAATAAAAAAAATCCAAATAATTTCTTTATCATTATTGATTAGGAATGATATTTTTTCTTTTTCAAAGTTTTAGATTAAAATATTTTAAAGTCAATAACTATTTTATTAATTACTTAATATTTTTATTTATCTAAAATTACCATCTGAATAAGTTTAATAGGAATCGATAAGAAAAAAAATAGTTTAATCTTTTGCTAACTAGTTGTTTCTTTATTTTATTAAATGCATTTTACTCCCACTACTTTATATTTTCATTTAAACTTTATTTTTTTATTAATTAATCAAATTTGTTTAATATTTAAATTAAACACACACACACACACACATATATATATATATATATATATATGCACACACTATATGTATATGGATGTGGATGTGGATGTGGATGGTGTTAAAATATAGTAAAGAAAGAAAAAGAAGTAAATTACATTTAAGAATAAATATTTAATACTTCATATATCACAAGGACTAAATATGTAATTTTTTATATCAATTTTTGGATTTTTATGTCAATTTTTAAAGGAGTTGGATGGATGGACGAAAATGAAAGCAAAATAAAGACCATAGGAACTAAAGAAGCAGTTTTTAAAAACCAAGAAAAAAAATCGTTATAAACATCAAACCACATGGACGAAAATCGTAGATTACTCTAATTTTTAAAAGTGGCCTCCATTATTTTTAGAAAGACAATACAATAATATTAAAACAAAAGACTGAATATACAACAAAGGATGACCAACGAATCAATAAAAACAGAAAAAGTGGACTTCAACTTATTTAAGATTTAAAATAAACTTGCTTTCTTTGCAAAGATCCTTGCAAGTTTTGTGATAAGGCAATGAGTGTCACTTTCTAGAATAAAAATCTCAAGTCTCTAAAAATCTCAAGTTTTTATTTATGTGATCAATTACATTAATACATATTCTTAGAGAAATAATATGAAGATGATTTAATTAGATTTATACTAAATAAAATTTGGTTTGTTTCCATGTGATTGATATGATAGATTTAAATTAGTTTTTGTTTCTGATGTCTTTTGTAATATGTGAAACCACTATTTTACTTCTTCTAATAACCATTTAACATGATATTAGAAAACATTAACTATGAAAAGTTAAAAGACTAAAAATAAAATAACCGAATAAAATAATTATATGTATTATGTTTTGAGAATCTATCTATATATCTCTAAAAGTAAATCTTTTGTGTTGGTGACTTGTCCTCCTCATATCTCAGCATTTCAAATTCTTGCTCTCTCAATTTTTTGGGATTTTTCATATCTTTTACATTTCTTTTACCTCTCTCCCTGATGCTCCCTTTTCTCATCTCCGACATGTCCGACACATCTCTTCTTCTCTTTTGTTGAAGCATTGATATGTTAGTAGGTACTTCTCATCTTCTCTTTTGACGTTGAGATGCTATCCATCTTATCTTTTGTTGAAATGTGGATCTGTAAGCCACTTCGTCTGTGCTCCTTCCAGGGATTTCCAGTGTGACTGAGCGGCGGTGGATATCTGGATCAAGTCCCTAAACATTTTAGGGAAGGAAACCCTAACGATTTAATTTGTGATGGATTGAAAACCCTACAATACATTTCATGATAAGTTTTTCTATTTTGTACATGTTTCTAGCTTCTAAATAAATGGCCTAAATTTCATGACGAATTGAAATCCTATGGGACCTTATCTATTACCTAATAGAATTAAGACAACAAATGAATGGTTACTTGCAGCGAGCAGAGATCCTCGTGGGATTAAGAGGATGCAGAACTCTCTTTATGCCAAGTACCGAATAGGCATATGATTTATTTTAGCTAAATGTGAAAATCCCTAAGATTTTAGCTTTTTACCGAATTCCTCCTTTGAAGAATCAAATGAATGGAACTTTATATATATATATATATATATATATATATATATATATATATATATATATATATAGGGGAGAGATCAATTGGAAACCAATTTTACATTGAAAACTTTGGAAACCGAAATAAACCAATCAGTGAATTTCTTTTTTTTATTTTTAATTGATAAGGTTATTTTAGTCTTTTACATAATTTCATAATATATATGGTAATTGTTATTATTATTATATTAATTATTATTTAATTTTAATTTATTTTATATATGGTAATATGGATGATTTATTAAATTAAAAATGAGATATCTAATTTAGGTAAACAAAATTTAAATCATACGAAGACACCCTTTTTTTTATTCATGTACTTGAATTGACATTCTTAGGAAATTTTGTATTTGAGACACAAAATATTAATATAAAATTAAAATATTCAAATTTTCAAGTATTAATATGAAATTAAATATTCATATGAAATTAAAAGATTGGAAACTTTGATTCTATGTATTGTTTTGATTCTTATAAATCAGTGATTGATTCATCCAATTAATAAAAGTTTATATTCATGTGAAATCTTTAATATTACCTCTAAGCACAAAATATTAATATAGTGAAACATAATGGATTTGATATAGTGAAACAAAATATTAATATAGTGAAACCTGATGAAACATAAAATATTAATATAGTGAAACCTGATGAAACATATTTGATATAGTGAAACATAATGGAAAGGTAATGAAACAAAATATTAATATAGTGAAACCTGATATAGTGAAACAAAATATTAATATAGTGAAACCTGATGAAACATATTTGATATAGCAAAACATAATGGAAAGGTAATGAAACAATAATGGTAATGAAACCTAATTTTGTTTTTACATACTGCATATTGATGAACAAGTAATAAAAAAGGTAATCTTGATATATTGTTTTTATCTTTTATTAATAAATTAATTAATTTATTACCATATATAATTATTATCTTTTATTAATAAATTAATTAATTTATTATCATGTTTCATCTTTGTTGCCAAATTTGAAACACAAAAGAAAAAAACACATTTACCCTTTTGACATATTATTATTATCTTTTATTAATAAATTAATTAATTTATTACCATATATAATTCAAATGAATCTTGACCATTGATTAAAAAGATCAGTGGTTGAAATTTGGTTTCCAAAGTTTCCAATGAAATTATATTTCAAATTGAAACCACCCTATATATAAATATATATATATATATATATATATATAGAGAGAGAGAGAGAGAGGGTATAGGTGGTTCCATATGCAAACCACTCTTATAATGAAAACTATGCAACCCTTGTTTAAGCCGTAGATGGAATCAATCAATTGTTAAGATCATTTTGTGTTATTTATGTTAATATAGTAATTAATTTAATATAAAAAATAAATAAAAATAGACGAAAAGGGTATAGTAGACCTTTTAACATCTAATTTCAAATATGGAAACAAGATGAAATTGCTATTTTTCAGAGAAGATATTATCTCTCCTTTCAAATCTTCTCCAATTTCAAATCTTCAATCGTAGTTACCAAAAAGTCGAAGAACATCTTGAACTATTTCATCCACAATGATTCGGTTGCAAGGAGGTAACAATTCAACGATTTCACCAATTCCCTTGTGTTTTATCGATTATAAATCTCACGCTTCACCGATATGAAAAAAGAGATGAAATGACGATGAACAGAGACGAAAACGGATATGAACGGTGGTGAACGACGATGAACAAAAATGAAAGCAGATATGAAACCGAAATGAACGACGATGAACGAAGATGAACAACGATTAACGAAGATGAAAACGGATATGAAACCAAGATGACACAAAGATGAACGGAAATGAACGGAGATGAAAACGGATATGAAACCGAGATGACACGAAGATGAACAGCGATGAAGAACGATGTGATGAATTTGATGTGATGAAATCTCTGATATATCATTGATAATGGTGAAATCTGGTGTGCTAGTACGAGTGATAAACTACTTACGGTGTGGTTTTGCTTGATCCTAATCGCTATCAAGAATGGTGACGCCACATGAAAATGGTGATGACTATTAAAATGGTGATGATGCTAAAATGGTGATGTCGTCTCCACTTACAAAGGCATATCTAGTTTATTATTATTTTTAAATTACCATAATTAAACGATAGTAATATAAATATCTCCTAAAATAACTCAAAAAGATAACTACCATATATATAATTGTTTTAAGCAAATGATTATTACACCCTTGTAAATTAAAAAATAGAAAATAAAAAGAAATTCATTGATTAGTTGATATTGGTGTACAAAGTTTGCATTTTAGGAGTGGTTTTTAAATGATCGCTCCCAAACCTTGTATATGTTGCACCTTTTACAAACCAATCTCAACCCTTGATCTATAATTATCATTTTTGTTTTTTAGTTTTTTGAAAATAATAAAGAGGGGTAATGTTGTAATTGTATTAATTTATTTTTAATTAAGGATAATTTTGTAACTGGCATATTTATCCGATTTTGTTACTTGATTTGTAACTTTCTTCTTTTATCTCTAATCTTATGTATGTGCACATTTTGAAAGCAATCATCATTTGGTTGTACGTTACTGGCTTGTTCGTATAGAATAAGATATGTTGGAATATAATGTTAAGAAAAATACATGTCAACGATGATACAGATGTAGATATTCAGGAATACAACATGTCAATGATGACGCAGATGTAGATATGTGCATGTATGCTAAGTTTAAGCGTAATAGGACTTTTTGTGCATAGTTGATAGGGATGCATATTTATATATGCAAATGTAGAAAAACATGGCATATTCATATATGTAAATGTGGAAAAACATGGCATATTCATATATGCATATGTGAAAGGGTGTTCATTTGAAATTTGGTCATATATGCAACTTATGCATATGCGGGTTTTAAATTTTTTAATTTGATAGTTGTATTATTGTTTTGTTATTATGAAGAAGATATATAGGGTATGCATATATGCACTTCATATATGAAATTCTATCAATAGACAAACATACTTATTCATTACCAATGTCATGCATATATGCCACTTTATCACATTATCTATTAAGTATTTTTTTTTTCAATCATGCATATATGGCAAAATATCAATTGAGCATTAACATGGCTTTGTATTAATGCAATTTTTAAAATTTCACTAAATTTTCTCTTCAATTTTATAGTGCAACAATAGTTGCATATGTGAACAACAATTTCGTTGTGCAAGCCTATAATCGGGGAAGTGGCGACTAATCCAGTGAAGATATAGTTTCATATTTTGAATTCACAAGTGGTTTTCCTAGATTGCCCTTGTTTTTCCTGATTTATTAAGTTTTTTCATTTAATTGCAATCTACACCTTTGTTATTGTTAATCTAGACCATTGGATTAAATAATGGAAGGGTAAGATTGGTTTGCAAGGGGTGTATTTCTAATTTAATTATATAATTTGTTGAATTTTAGATTTAATAATGTGATATACTTTAATAAAACATTTTTAAAAAATTTGTAAAGTAAAATAAACTAATAGAATATATAATTTTTTTAAAGAGTGGACTCCATAACTTAGAGCACCCACAATGGTGGGTTTTTAAAAGTCCATTTGGCTTACGTGGAAGAGCATGAACCTTTCATCATTGTTTCAATGCATTGAGAGTATTCCAAGGTGGCAAACCGCTCCATCGGTACATGCCACAAAATTTTAATTATTTTAATTTTTTATAATTAAAAAAGTAATTTATAAATCAATTAAAAAATAATTTAATAATTTAATAATTAATTAATTTTTAACTTTTTACCTACATAAATTAATTACAACTTCCAACTACACAAATTTATTATTTAATTTAATTACTAACTTCCAACTACACAAATTAATTACCAATTTTGCCTATAAAAAATTTACCTATATCATTTCAAATTACATCTTCCTATCTTGAACTCTTTCAATTTTTTACCCTCTCTAAAATTTTTACTCTCTTTCAGTATGGATCATAACCATACAAACTACTTTACGAATTTGTTGAACTCACTCGTCAGTGATACAAGTTCACAAAATACAACAAATAGACAAGTCAACCGAATTTTCTACCATATCAATTTCCACCGCTTTACGCACACACTCAAGATTCTTCTCACGGTACGTCGAATGTTAGTCGTTTTTTATTTCCGCCAAACACTCAATATTCTATGTTCAACAATTTCAACAATACCTTCAAACGAATGTTGAAATACATGACCGTTCAATACATCATCAACTTCGAGCAGATTTGGTCGAACATATTTGGGAAAGGTTTAAGGACGATTGATGTAAATTTATTAAAATTATTTTTTAGTTATTGTAACTTTTAATTATTATGGCTTGTTATTGTAAGTTTTAAATATTGTTTTTTAATTATTAAGGGTATTTTAATTATTGTCTTTTAATTATAACAGTAAATTATTATTATTATTATTATATTTTTATTATATAAACTATGGACTGGTTCATGATTGAGAGGGAAAGGTTTATGAAATTTGTAAGAAAGAAAAAACTGATGTGGCAGAGAGAGAAAGCTGATGTGGCAAAGCTATGAACATTTGATAAGGTCCATGATTGTAGATGCTCTTATGTGGCACTAAAGATCAACTTGCTAATTTTGCAAGGTCCTTCCAAGTTTTGTGATATTGCGATGTGGTGTCACTTTGTAGAATAAAAATCAGTCTTTCAAGATTTCACGTTTTTTATATGTTTATTAACAATAAGAATACATATTATTTGAAAATTAATATAAACATGTAACACCAGGGAAATTCAGATAAGATTGATTGGCGTGTCGCGTCCCAACTTCGGAGTTAGGGGTGTCTCGGACCTAAATTTCAGCCTAGAATCCCCTCGATAACCCTAGACCCTTAAGCTTGGGCTCATAAACTTCGAAACGAAGAGTTTTTGGGGCGAATCAGGGCTGGCACGAGAGTGACTCGCGACTGTCACAATCGCCTGTCACAATCGCGTGGCCTGTACCGAGCGGGGTTGTGGTTCAGCAACAATGCCCCGACGACATTGCCACTAGGCATAGTCGCCGGGCAATGTCGCCCCCGACGTCTGTGCGTATAAAATTTGAGCTTAACCCATTTAACCCTATTTTCTGCTACCACTCGTTCTTGGAGGCGATTTTGGGAGTCTAGGGACGATTTCCTCTCTTCCTTACCTCCTCATTCATCAAATCTTCATCCAAGGTTAGTTGATTCATCTTCTAGGTCTCAAGTTTGTTTTGGGTTGATTATTGAAAGGTTTTCAAGGGTGAGCTAATGATTCAAGTCTCTTCCTCAACCCCCTTGATTTCTAGGGTTTTATCAATCTATCTTCCATCCTTTGAGGAACTTGATTTGATGTCATATTAGTGACCTTGAAGGTTTATTGTTGGTGGATACAAGTGGTGGATAAGGTAATCTCCTCTTCTCTTCATTTATGGAAATTAGGGTTTTGGTATAGGTTGAGATCTCTATGCAAAATGTTTGGGGAATAATTCTATATGGTTGGATATATTTATTTATGGTTGAAATTTATGGATCTAGGTTTTTGGAGGTTTTGGCTTGAGGATCCAAGTTTCTTCAAGAAAGCTCAAGTGGTAAAATCTAGATTTAGCCTAAATCTAACAAGGTGAGTTCAAGTTGATTTGTGAAAACGGTGTACATGCCAAAATGTCTATTTTAAAGCATTTATGTGTTTTACTTAAAATTATCAACTATTGAGTTATTTGGTAACTTTTGATTACTCGAAGTGTTTAGTCTACTGAACTTTGTAAAACACCACATTTGGGATTTTTGGGCATTTCGATGAATGTGTCATAAATGGAAGGGTTTTGATGATTTATTGCATAAATAGATATTTGGTCAAAAACGCACTTTTAAGTGTTTATCGGGTTTTATGCATCTTTCATGAAATGGGGTATTTGGAAGATTACGAATGTGTGAGTCTTTTGGGTTTTGGGCCGAAAGCCAATGGTGATTTGAGAATCAAAGATTTTGGGAAAATGTGTATTTTGGTTTATGTAACCTTACTGGCTCTTGTGTTTTAGCCAAACGTCTATTAAGCCACTTGAGGCTTGATTTGTACTCGGTGGAGTCTTGAGAACATTTGTTCGGTTTTGGTAGCTCGTTAAGGAGCCTTGGATGTACGGTGTACTTAGTTGCATCTTATTTGAGAGTTATATGTTTTGAATGCGTTAGTTCATTCCTTTGAGTCATGTAACGTTTTAGACTGTAATGCATTGGATCCATAGGCATATGAGTCAGTCGGTTGGTTTAGTGGGGACTTTATCCCCGTTTTGGGACTGGATATTGTTATGGCTAGTGGGTGGACTCGAGGTAGATATCGTGGATGGTTGAATTCGATGACCGCGTAACCTTCATTGAGGGCTCGAGGTAGATATCGTGGGTGGTTGATTTCGATGCCCGTTTGTAATCCAGTATGGTTATTCATCATGGAATTTAGTATCCGCGTTTGAATTCTAGTGAGTGGTCCCCAAGTCATGTTGTTGATATGTAAGCTTGTGGTGGTGCTCTACAGAGCCTTATACGGAGGTAAGTCTTGCAGTGGTAGCTCAGTGTAACACCCTGAATTTTGGGGTTGGGTGAAAAGTTGACCGTTACCCAAAGTTCAGGGGGGTTAAATGTAACTTGGGTTATATATATACAAATCAAAGTTTAGATATTTAGAAAAATATCTCAGATCAGTTCTTGGTTTTGAAGTCAGAGAGAGAGAGAAAAGCAGAGTGATAAAGTATTTGGTCGATTCGGACAAATCAAGGTACGAATCTAGTTTAATACTTTGATCTGAATGTTTTTAGTCGTGTAAAATCTCGTTGTGAAGGTTTTTAACCATTCCATTTCGAGATTTGAGTGTTTTCATTTTTGGATCTGGGTTCTGTATCTCCGAGTGTTCTTGGTGAACAAGACGACCGGAAGATGCATTCGACCGGTAGGATGCATTCGACCGGTAAGATGTATTCGACCGGTAGGCATTCGACCGGTAGTGTGCATTCGACCAGAGTGTTGCCTTCGACCGGAACCCATTCGACCGGGGTGTTGCCTTAGACCTGTGTGTCGACCGGTCAAGGGAAGACCGGGATTTCGTTTGCGTATCCCGTGGGATGCGCAAAGCGTGGTTTGCGCAACCCGTTGGACGCGCAAAGCTCGTTTGCGCAACCTTCTATCCGCGCAAAAGTCTTCTTTGCGCCATCTGTTAGTTTCTGTTGTCGGTGCTTCTAGTCAGGTAGCTGGAGGGTTATCTGTGTTTCGACTTACCGATTCTTTCGGTGTTTTCATAGGTAGCATTCGTTAGGAAGAAGGAAACTGAGGTGAGTTCCTACTAACTTTTCTAAACTGTTATATATGTCAAAGATTGTGTTTTTAACTCCTACATATCTCTACGTTTTCGGATTGTGCGTTTATTATATTTTGATGTAACTTGGGGTTTTGGGATATTTTAGGGTTCCGAAACGCTTTTGACTAAAATGACGGATTCCATCTTGTTGAAGTAAAAGAATGTTTTACTTGCTCAGTGTGTGGCTTATTTGAAAGAATGTATATAAACTGGTTTTATGATTATCTTTCTTACCAGCAGTTGGTCTGGAAAAAGGCATTTTGAAATATAAATGTGTTGAAAGCTATTTATCTAGCTTTGTTGGTCACACGAATTATTGTGACAAGTCATGACTATACTAATTGATCCCTAGGTATCGAGTCGGCTTATGGCTGGGAAGGATATGCCCCTTCCTTTGTAGTTAGATACATTTAATCCTCGGTGGCACTTGGTTCGGTTATGTGAGACCGGTTACTAGCCATGGGTCAAATGTAGCATAACGAACGAGTATGACATGGTTCCTCGGGGGCCCTCCCTCACATCGTAGTACGGACCGAAGCGTTCGTGGCCATGGTTCCATGTATTTAGCTCATAACTCGGATTCGTGGCTTACTTTGTGTTCCACTATAATCCTTGGTAAATCGGGTAATCCCCGTCTTCGGAAGATGTGTTTTGAACCGATTGTCCGTTATTATCAAAGAACTGTATTTAGCACAACTAAACCTTTGAAAAGATTTACTTTGATGCATTTGATTATATCTCTCGAGATTTATGAACTGTATGTTCTCACTAGGCTTTAAGCCTAACACTTTTTCTCAAATGATGTGTATAACAAGTTTCCCTTAGCGGTGGGTTGCTGGGGTTTTGAGAGACGGGTTTGGTCTCGAGGCATTTTGAGATGACTAGTATTGTATCTGGGCATTTGTTAAGTCCCATTCTTTTGGTGAAATTTGGATTGTCAACGGATGTAATATTGATGTAGGTGTCTAGATTAGTTTGTTGATAAACCCTAAATCTGTACAGGTTTTGTAAAGTCTTAAGGACTGATCCCCTTCATGGGAGGTTTATATCAATACGAACGTCATGTTGCCAGGTTTTCCAGGTTTTAATTTACTCTGATTTTTAGGGCGTTACAAGTTGGTATCAGAACCCTAGTTTAAGCGAACTAGGCATGAATGTAAGATGTCTAGACTTAGACTGAGTATGGTAAGAATTGATCCGCGAGATTTGGGTAGAGTTTCTAAGTCGGGTTAGTCTTAGAGTCGACGGAAAGTACGTTTATCAGGTGTTGTAGTGGTGGTGACAAGAACCGTTATGTGTTATATGTTCATAATTTCACTTAGCTAATGTTATTATGAGGATATTGTACGTAAGAGTGCTTGATTGATGTTAATATGACAATTGGTAATGTGGTAGTACGTTTTCCTTCATGTTTTCCTACCTCTCTCTTATCTCTTTCTCTGCTTGGTGTAGCAGTTCAGTATGGCAGGTACGCGCGGAAGACCGCGTACGCGTGTTGATGGTCTAGAAGCGACAACCTCTACAGCGGGCCAGACGGAAGGAGTTGAGGTTGTTGTGCGACCACCTGTTCAACAAAGTCTAGGTGGGGGGCCAGAGGTCATTCCGCGAGTAGACCTGGCTTCGTCCCACCCAGTCATTGGGGATGTTAATCCCCAGTCCAAGTTGATGGCCAGCATGATGTTGGCAATGAGGGAAGAGATGGCAAAGCAGCAAGAGTTTCTGCTGAAAGTAATTGAGGACCGCGATGTGAACAATCGGAGAAGTGAGACGGTTGTGGAGAACATTGTAGCGGGTTCTGGAGGCACTGGTACAGGGGTCAGGGCTGAGGAACGCAGGATTGTTGGTGCTCCGGGAAATAGTAAAAGTTGTTCCTACAAGTCCTTTCTGGGTTGCGGACCGCCAGAGTTCTTTAGTTCTGATGACCTGGCCGTGTGTGTGAAATGGATCCGAGCGGTTGAGCAAGCTTTTGGCTCTTCCGAATGCGGAGATGATCAGAGAGTGCGGTTCGGTACCCAACTGCTGAGGGATACTACACTCATTTGGTGGAATGTCATCCAATCCACCCTATCTTTTGCGGTGTTGGCTCAGTTGTCTTGGGCCGAGTTCAAGAAGAAGTTGTTAGAAGAATTCTACAATGAAAGAACAATGGACCGAATTGAGAAAGAATTCCGGTCTTTGGTAAAGGGAAGCCTGACGGTGAGGGAGTATACCCGTCAGTTCATGGAGAAGCTTGGTCTGGTGGGGCATGCTGCCCCAACAGAGAAAGACAAGATGAAAGCGTATCTCAATGGCTTACCCGCAGACATGCAATCTATGGTCCACAATTCCAAAGCCTCTAACCTCCGAGGGATGGTCGAGGAAGCTCAGTTCATGGAAGAGATGTTCGCGAAAAGCAAATCTGAAAAAGCAGCGATGGTGTCTGATAAGAGAAAGTGGGAGAGCAGTTCAGTACCTCCCAAGCGGGCCCGACCTTTTGTCGGAAACCGCAACTTCAGCGGTTATCAAGAAGCAAAGTGGTGCCTGAAGTGTCGAACCAAGCACCATGGTAACTGTAACTCCACTTCTAGATTCTGCTTCAAGTGTGGTAAGAATGATCACACCGCCCGCGACTGTTCTGTCGCGGGGATGGTCTGCTTCGAGTGTAAGGCACCGGGGCATATGAAGAGAGATTGCCCGAAGCTCAAGTCTGGTAGCGTGGCGGCAAAGAAGGAGAACCCTCCGAGGGTTCCGGGTCGAGCATTTCAGATGACGGCCGATGAGGCCAAGGCATCCGCTGATGTGGTATCGGGTACTTTTCTTATAAACTCTGTACCTGCTCGTATTTTATTCGATACAGGTGCCAGTTTCTCTTTCGTATCTGAATTGTTCCGTCAGAAAATTTCTATGCCTACTACTAGTCTTGAGGATGCATTAGTGGTAGAAATAGCCGATGGTAGACAAGTTCTGGTCCGCGATGTTCTGAAGCAGTGTACTCTTAGTATCGAAGGAAGAGAATTCTCGATCGATCTACTGCCGATGTTAATCGGGGGTTTTGATGTCGTGGTCGGCATGGATTGGTTGTCAAACAATCATGCCGAGATAGTATGTTCCAAGAAGTTGATTCGACTTCCCAACCCCTTTGGCGAAGTCGTTGTCATCTATGGTGAAAAGAGAAAAGGTGAAGTGGCAATAATCACAATGGCAAGGGCACGCAAGTGCTTAGTAAAAGGATGTTCGTCTTTCCTAGCCTATGTGATCGATGCCAAGTTAGATAAATCAAAGCTAGAAGATGTGAAGATTGTGCGTGAGTTTCCAGATGTCTTTCCGGACGACTTGCCCGGGTTACCACCCGATCGTCAGGTAGAGTTTCAGATTGATCTTGTGCCTGGAGCAGCACCAATCGCTAAAGCACCTTACCGTTTATCGCCATCGGAGATGCAAGAGATGGTGGCACAACTCCAAGAGCTATTGGAGAAAGGCTTTATAAGACCGAGTTCGTCACCTTGGGGAGCTCCGGTCTTATTTGTCAAGAAGAAAGATGGCACAATGAGAATGTGCATTGACTATCGTGAGTTGAACAAAGCTACAGTAAAGAACAGATATCCGCTTCCGAGAATAGACGACTTGTTCGATCAACTTCAAGGAGCGGGTTGTTTTTCTAAAATCGACTTACGATCGGGTTATCACCAAGTGAAGGTAAGAGAAGAAGATGTTCCGAAGACAACTTTCAGAACGCGTTACGGCCATTACGAGTTTCTTGTAATGTCTTTTGGTCTAACGAACGCACCAACAGTGTTTATGGACTTGATGAATAGAGTGTGACGACCATTCCTCGATAAGTCCGTCATTGTATTCATTGATGACATACTCGTGTACTCAAAGAGTGAGTCAGAGCACGAGCAACATTTATGTGAAGTTCTGGAAGTGTTGAGAAAAGAAAGGTTGTACGCCAAGTTTTCCAAGTGCGACTTTTGGCTTAAAGAAGTACAGTTTCTGGGTCACGTAGTCACTCGGGTCGGAGTGAAAGTAGACCCCTCCAAGATTGAAGCTATGATGAATTGGGAGCCTCATAAGAGTCCGTCCGAGATCCGAAGTTTCTTGGGTCTGGCGGGATACTACAGGAGATTTATCCAAGACTTTTCAAAGACCGTTTCTTCCTTGACAGTTCTGACTCGGAAGAACGTGAAGTTTGAATGGAACGAAACCCAAGAGAAGGCGTTCCGGATCCTTCAAAAGAAGTTGTGTGAAACTCCGATATTGACGTTACCTGAAGGGTCGGAAGATTTCGTGGTTTATAGCGACGCTTGAAAGATGGGACTGGGTTGTGTGTTGATGCAACGAGGCAAGGTGATCGCTTATGCCTCGAGGCAACTTAAAATACACGAGCAGAATTATCCAACCCATGATCTGGAGTTAGCGGCGGTGGTGTTCGCTTTGAAACTTTGGAGACATTACCTCTACGACAAGAAATGCACTCTATACACGGTTCACAAGAACCTGAAATATGTCTTTGATCAGAAAGAGCTGAATATGAGGCAAAGGCGGTGGCTCGAGTTGCTTAAAGATTACGACTGTGAGTTGCTTTACCATCCCGGTAAGGCGAACGTGGTGGCCGATGCGTTAAGTCGAAAGGACTATAGCTGGAGTGTTCGGACTACCCATTCGTAAATCGAGCTAGTGTCTAGTCTTGTTGAGAAGATCAAGACATCGCAGGTGGAAGCACTGTTAGAAGAGAATCTAAAGGATGAAGTCATGACGAAGCAGCGTTTACTCTCAACGGAAGATAGCCGTGGAGTAAAACTGTTCAGTGGTCGTGTGTGGGTACCCAATATTGGGGGTAACCGTGAGCTGTTGCTAGAAGATGCACACAAGTCCAAGTATTCCATTCATCCGGGAAGTACAAAGATGTATAGGGACTTGAAGTTGCACTACTGGTGGCCGGTAATGAAGCTTGATGTGGCGCGTTACGTTGAGCGTTGTGTGACGTGTTCGCAAGTTAAGGTCGAACATCAGCGACCGTATGTGAGTCTTCAGTCTTTAGAGATTCCCGAGTGGAAGTGGGAGCATATCACCATGGACTTCGTGACGAAGTTGCCTAAAACTCTTCGAGGTCACGATACCATTTGGGTGATAGTTGATAGATTGACAAAGAGCGCTCACTTTTTGCCTATGCGCAAGACTTTACCGATGGATAAGTTGGTGAAGCTTTATATCGATGAGGTGGTCTCGAGGCATGGAATACCATTGTCGATCGTGTCGGATCGCGACAGTAGGTTCACTTCGAACTTCTGGGATTGGTTTCAGAAAGAGCTTGGTACTCGAGTGAAGTTGAGTACGGCCTACCATCCGCAAACCGACGGGCAGAGCGAGCGAACGATCCAAACTTTGGAAGACATGTTGAGGTCTTGTGTCATCGATTTCGGGGGTAGTTGGGACTCTCACCTGCCTTTGGTGGAGTTTGCTTACAACAATAGCTACCACTCGAGTATTGGAATGGCACATTTTGAGGCATTGTATGGGCGAAAGTGTCGGACTCCCGTGTGTTGGCTTGAAGCGGGAGAAAAGCAGTTCGCTGGACCTGAAATCGTGCAAGAGACTGCCGATAAGGTCAAGTGCATTCGTGAAAGAATGAAAGCGGCTCAGGATCGACAGAAAAGCTATGCCGATAAGAAGAGGCGACCGATGGAATTCCAAGTGGGCGACCGCGTTATGCTTAAGGTGTTGTCGTGGAAAGGCATTATACGGTTCGGAAAACGTGGGAAGTTGAGTCCCCGTTTCCTCGGACCTTTCAAAGAGCATAAGCGGGTGGGTTTGCAAGCCTACCAGTTGGAACTGCCACCAGAGTTGAGCAGAATACACAACACATTTCATGTTTGCTACCTCCGGAAATGTTTGACGGTGGAAGACAACGTCATTCCCCTTTCAGAGTTAAGGGTAGACGAAGGTAACCGTTGTGTGGAAGAACCCGACGCCATCTTAGAGAGAAAGTCTAAGAAGTTGCGTCACAAAGAAGTCACTTTGGTCAAGGTGCAGTGGAAGCATCACCGAGGAGCAAATGTGACTTGGGAAGCGGAAGAGGATATGAAGCGTAGATATCCTCATCTGTTTGTATAGTTGGATTTCGGGGACGAAATCATTCCCAAGTTGGGGAGGATTGTAACATCCTGAATTTTGGGGTTGGGGGAAAAGTTGACCGTTACCCAAAGTTCAGGAGGGTTAAATGTAACTTGGGTTATATATATACAAATCAAAGTTTAGATATTTAGAAAAATATCTCAGATTGGTTTTGAAGTCAGAGAGAGAGAAAAGCAGGTGATAAAGTGTTTGATCGATTCGGACAAATCAAGGTACGAATCTAGTTTAATACTTTGATCTGAATGTTTTTAGCCGTGTAGAATCTCGTTGTGAAGGTTTTTAACCGTTCCATTTCGAGATTTGAATGTTTTCATTTTTAGATATGGGTTCTGTATCTCCGAGTGTTCTTGGTGAACAAGACGACCGGAAGACGCATTCGACCGGTAGGATGTATTCGACCGGTAGGCATTCGACCGGTAGTGTGCATTCGACCGGAGTGTTGCCTTCGACCGGAACCCATTCGACCGGAGTGTTGCCTTCGACCGGTGTGTCAACCGGTCAAGGGAAGACCGGGATTTCGTTTGCGTACCCCGTGGGATGCGCAAAGCGTGGTTTGTACCTCGTGGGATGCGCAAAGCGTGGTTTGCGTAACCCGTTGGATGCGCAAAGCTCGTTTGCGCAACCTTCTGTCCGCGCAAAAGTCTTCTTTGCGCCATCTGTTAGTTTCTGTTGTCGGTGCTTCTAGTCAGGTAGCTGGAGGGTTATCTGTGTTTCGACTTACCGATTCTTTCGGTGTTTTCATAGGTAGCATTCGTTAGGAAGAAGGAAACTGAGGTGAGTTCCTACTAACTTTTCTAAACTGTTATATATGTCAAAGATTGTGTTTTTAACTCCTACATATCTCTACGTTTTCGGATTGTCCGTTTATTACATTTTGATGTAACTTGGGGTTTTGATATATTTTAGGGTTCCCGAAACGCTTTTGACTAAAATGATGGATTCCATCTTGTTGAAGTAAATGAATGTTTTACTTGCTCAGTGTGTGGCTTATTTGAAAGAATGTATATAAACTGGTTTTGTGATTATCTTTCTTACCAGCACTTGGTCTGGAAAACGGCATTTTGAAATATAAATATGTTGAAAGCTATTTATCTAGCTTTTTTGGTCACACGAATTATTGTGACAAGTCATGACTATACTAGTGGATCTGTAGGTATTGAGTCGGCTTTTGGCTGGGAAGGATATGCCCCTTCCGTTGTAGTTAGATACATTTAATCCTCGGGGGCACTTGGTACGGTTATGTGAGACCGGTTACTAGCCATGGGTCAAATGTAGCCTAACGAACGAGTATGACATGGTTCCTCAGGGGCCCTCCCTTACATCGTAGTACGGACCGAAGCGTTCGTGGCCATGGTTCCATGTATTTAGCTCATAACTCGGATTCGTGGCTTACTTTGTGTTCCACTATAATCCTTGGTAAATCGGGTAATCCCCGTCATCGGAAGATGTGTTTTGGACCGATTGTCCGTTATTATCAAAGAACTGTATTTAGCACAACTAAACCTTTGAAAAGATTTACTTTGATGCATTTGATTATATCTCTCGAGATTTATGAACTGTATGTTCTCACTAGGCTTTAAGCCTAACACTTTTTCTCAAATGATGTGTATAACAGGTTTCCCTTAGCGGTGGGTTGCTGGGGTTTTGAGAGACGGGTTTGGTCTCGAGGCATTTTGAGATGACTAGTATTGTATCTGGGCATTTGTTAAGTCCCATTCTTTTGGTGAAATTTGGATTGTCAACGGATGTAATCTTGATGTAGGTGTCTAGATTAGTTTGTTGATAAACCCTATATCTGTACAGGTTTTGTAAAGTCTTAAGGACTGATCCCCTTCATGGGAGGTTTATATCAATACGAACGTCATGTTGCCAGGTTTTTCAGGCTTTAATTTACTCTGACTTTTAGTGCGTTACACTCAGATGAGCCGGATACGGGGACTTATGGCTTCGGTTGTGACACTCATTAGAGGTCGAGTAGACACTAGGATCAGCGGTGTCTTGTGGTGGTAGCTCAGAGGAGCCGGATACGGGGAACCATGGTCTTATGTGAAGCTCGAGAACATTGATAAGTGGCTTAACTTTGTGTGTCCGTCACTTTCGATGGAATTCGGGTATGCCCCGTCACCGAAAGGTGTTGTTTTTGGGTATTGAGTTTTATTATCCAAGTTTTCGGTGGCGTTTTGTATAATTGGGTTTTACTCTTGATTTATGGGTTGAGTATTATGCCCCACCCGTATTTTGGGTGTTTCATGATATAAGGTTTTAATCGTATTTTCATAAATGAGATAATTATCACTAATTTAGGTATCAAATACATAAATATATAGGATAATTACTAATTACCCCTTCTACTTCATATTAGTTACACTTCATACCTTCTAATTCTTTTCTTTAAATTTTTATCCCTACAAACTTAGATACAACTATCCAATAAGGTACAAGTCATGAAAGCTTCGGTTCTTAAATTACGAATACTACATAGAATATAAACATATATCCGGATTAACTGAAAAAAGGGTTATTATAATTTCACACCATCTCATTCTCACGAGAATAAACTGTAGATAATGGTCATTACACGTATAAGACATCATTTGGCAAAAATAAAGTAGCTTATAAGTTATCTTATTTTCTGAGTACATGTTTAGATGAATAAAATTAGCTTATTGATAAGCTACTTGTAATAGATTAAGAGGAACTTTTTGTAATTTTTTCAACTATACCCTCATTAATATTACTTACTTTTTTTATTAACTATTAATTATAAATAAATTTAATTATTAAGTATTAAAAATAATAGTTACTAGCAATAATTAATATTAAATGAAATAATTAATTAAATTTTAATTATACATTGATGTTAACTGTAAAGTATTTATAATTAATTATGAATCATATCAATTATTTTTATATTATTTAATTTTTTTTACTATCTTATTTATCTTTCAGGTAATAACATGTAATAAAATAGAATTTCAATTTACATGAGTATAATAAGATAATCTCAAATACTCTAGAATTTCAGTTTACATGAGTATAATAAGATAATCTCAAATACTCTACCTCTTTTTAGGTACGACATATGGAGATAATCAACGTACAAGATAATTTATGTTTTTGCAATATGATCAGAAAAACATATATAAGCAAAAATGAAATAGATATAAATGCAAAACTTTCAAGACGATAATTTAATTCATCATGATATAGTTATCGTCAACACAACCATGACCTAAAATAAACTATTGTAAATGACAAACAGGAAATTCGATGCCACAAGTTGTACATATACTTGGAAGAAACTGATAGTGTGGTGGCAATTTAGGTCTATTGATGTCGATGTATTTACATAAACACTCTTTATGTGCTTTTAATTCATTGCAACAAATTGGAGATGGTGATCCTCGTTGAATTAGAGCGGGATAACAAGCATTTATGTCTTGATCTGCAAAACAAAGTTGTGCATGAGCGTTGCTCATAAGAAACAACAATGCAACAAGAATAGCAAGAACAAAAGTTATGTTCTTCATTTATATTTTTTGCAACGGTCGAAAGAGATCTAGAACGAAAGAACCGAATAAATATTTATATGTATGATGTTTGGAGAATATATGTTAAGAAGAAAAGATTGATGGTTATTTATAGGGTATTTTGATGAAAACGCATGCAAACAAATTTAATGAGGTAGTAAATGCATAATTAAAACAAGGTAAATTAGGATTTGAAGTAATGGTCTTTGTTCAATTTTTCAAATAAAATTGAGTTTATATTTGTTTTCATTTATAAACTTCTAACGGCCTGATTTTGATCAATTACGTTTACAATGATTTAGGCTACAAATCACAATAAAATATACATAAATTGGGTAAAAGTTTTTGCTTATATATGAGAAGTCAATTATCAGAACTCATACAAACTTCTAACGTATAAGACATCGTTTGACAAAAATAAGTTAGCTTATAAGTTATCTTATTTTCTGATTACATGTTTGGATGAATAAAAGTTAGATTATTGATAAGCTATTTGGAATATATTATGAGAAACTTTTTGTAATTTTTTTCAATTATACCCTCATTAATATTACTTACTTTTTTTATTAACTATTAATTATAAATAAATTTAATTATTAAATATTAAAAGTAATAGTTACTAGCACTAATTAATATTACATGAAATAATTAATTAAATTTTAACTATACATTGATGTTAACGGTTAAGTATTTATAATTAATTCTTAATCATATCAATTATTTTTATATATATTTTTTTAATTTTAGTCAATATATGTTAGTTATCAATTACTATATATTTTTTTAATATTATTCAATAATTTTTTCTATTCACATTATATATAGTGGTTATTTAAAATTATAAGTTAATGTAGAATTTTTCTAAAATTTGTTTTAACAAATTCAAAATTTATAGTATGTATATAACAATAAATTTTAAATTATTTTAATTAACATATTACATTATTTAATTTTTTACTATCTTATTGTAATAATTAATATATTATATTATTTAATTTTTTTTACTATTTTATTTATCTTTTAGGTAATCACATGTAATAAAATAGAATTTCAATTTACATGAGTATAATAAGATAATCTCAAATGCTCTATCTCTTTTTAGGTATGACATATGGAGATAATCAACGTATAAGATAATTTATGTTTTTGCAACATGATCAGAAAAACATATATAAGCAAAAACGAAATAGATATAAATGCAAAACATTCATGACGATAATTTAATTCATCATGATATAGTTATCGTCAACACAACCATGACCTAAAATAAACTATTGTAAATGACAAACAGGAAATTCGATGCCACAAGTTGTACATATACTTGGAAGAAACTGATAGTGTGGTGGCAATTGAAGTCTATTGATGTCGATGTATTTACATAAACACTCTTTATGTGCTTTTAATTCATTGCAATAAATTGGAGATGATGATCCACGTTGAATTAGAGCGGGATGACAAGCATTTATCTCTTGATCTGCAAAACAAAGTGATAAGCCAAGATCACAAGATCTGTAGAGAGAGAATCTAGAGAGAGAAAAGTGCGCTTGAAAGTAACAGTAACTTGTATTCAAAAATGTGTAAAGTCCTTACAAACAAATAAGGCAAGGGGACTTAAATACCCCAAGGCACTAACAAGACAGAAAAGAACTAAAAGTACTGAAAGATAAAGCAAATAAATACAATGATTACTATAAAATCAGATCTAACAATCTCCCCCTTAGTAATCATTGGCGCCGAGGTCTTCAAAAAAAACAATCTTCAAAAACAGCATTGACCATCTAGGCGACTTTGAAGGATCATTGACGTTCTTCTCGTTGACGAAGTCTGTTCAGCCCAACTAACACTTCCAATCGTCGCAGAGTTGAACGGAGATTCAGTCTATCTTGAATAGAGACCAAAGTTCTACGGATCAGACGAATTTCATCATTTTCAAAAAGGTATGACTCTCTTCTTGTTTCCAAAAACTTTCTTCTAGCCTCTTGTAGATGATGCTCCAACTGAAGTTTGATCACCTTTAGAGTTCCATCAGAGTAATATCCAATCTCATCAAATCGTAGAAAACATTTTTCACTTGAGCTGTTCTTATATACTACTCCATATGGATCTTCGATAATGGTGAATAACGGATAAGACTCTAGATTATGCAAACTCTGGTTGGGCCTTTCAAGATTAACTACAAGCTGAAAGCTTTCGACGGCCATCTGGAAGTCAAAAACACGAAAAAATCGGATCTGACGACGAATGAACCTTTTAATAACAAAAAGAGCTTGAGAAACATCCTGAGTCTGGTGATAAAGATTCCTGAAGTGATCATATAAGAATTCAACATCATCAATTGAAAGATCAGTGAAATCAGCCTCTGAAAAGTTGTACCGCTTGCAGTCTCTTCTTTCCACTTTAAGGTCTGGATACCAGATGTTCAGAAACTTATTAAATGTGACACTGAGAACTGGAACTATTAGATGAGGAGAAGCAACAGTGTTATTCCTTTTGCGCTGGAACTTGATAAACGCTAAGTATTCATGCTGATAAGCTTCTGATTCTTTCTCTACTCCAAGTATGGCATATATATTGATTGTCCTTCTTCTTGAAACAAAGATGTTGTTTTGGATATCTTCAAGAAAAGCTGTTCTGAGCCTAGAAGCCATATATCTCTGTTGTAGATTTCATTGCCTTTGCTGCCTAGTTAAAGCTTCTCCTTCTTCTAGAAGAGATGGAGGAATTACCGGTTCGGAGGAAAGAATATCTGCTTGAGCTTTAGATGACTGACCAACTTCAAATGCACTTGACGGAATATTGGTTGTCGAAGCAGAACTAGATACAGGAGTAGATGAAGGTTGATCATCTTCTGGAATCTCACCTTGACTTGGAAGACCACCATATAGCAATTCAACCTCTTTTGTATCTGATACATCCATGAAAACAATATCATCCTCTGTATCAGATAAGATGATGATATTGTTGCAATCTTCTTCTTTAACTTGAGCAACCTTCTCAAATCTAACTTCTTCATCATCATCTGAAGTTATCTCTATGAAGTTCGCGAAGAAAGATCTCATGTCATTTGCTGCTTCCGACTCTTCAACTTCATAAGCTCTACCTGAGACATCTGGATCCACATACACTACAATTTGCATATTATTAATATTTTCTTCAGACATATTAAATTCATTATGCAAAGCAGTTACATCAGCATTGTCAACCATGACATTCACTAAATCTTGGATACTGCAATCTTGAACTGTATCAGCAGTCTTTTCTCTATCTCCAGCCACTTCTTTTTGAACAACTTCTCGTGCTTCAGAAGACCCTTCTGTTCTTTGTCTCTTTGCCATCTCCCCCTCATGGCCTTGATGATCGGGATCATCTTGGTCATGTCGGCGTTTAAGAGACGGGCCAGCCTCAGTCCTGCATGATTGCTCTAGATGATCAATCTTGTTAGATAGATCAGAGAAAGCTTGTGACATAAAAGAACGAAGATCAGATAAACTGGATCTAACTTCCGATCTGAATTCCTGAAATTCATGAGATAAAGCATTAATGCGATCAGAATCGGAAGAGGAAGAAACTGGAGGCGGCGTTGGCTGGAAGTTCCTCAACAGAGAGATCAAATCTTGATCTTGATGTTGTGGTGGATACATAGATAGAAGACGCGCATAAAGAAGATCAGATAGCTCAGAAATCGGAGCATCATGAATAGAAGCCCTGGAAATCCCCACAGACTGAGTGAATAAAGACGGAAAAGGAAGAGATACAATCGGTGATGTAGATGAAGACACCGCAGAAGAAGGTTCCCGAAGAATCACCCCTGAAGGACGGCGGAAAGGAATATCAGGAGGAAGAACCGAAGTATCTATCTCTGGCATTTTCCCTTTGAAAAACGACTTCAGCTTGTTAATATCTTCTTCTTTTTGAGCATCCACCCTTTCTGAGAACTGACGAATTACCTCATTCAGAGTTGTAAATTTCTCAGAAGAAACACGTGCAGGAACCATAGAAAGCTCAACAGCAGAGACAGTGGTAGCAGTAACATCAACAGTAAAAGAAGCAAGAGTTTGACTCTGTGTTTGAGTGGAGGTTTGAACAAATGAGATATCCAGTTCATCAACGTTTAAACGAGCAGCAGAGGGATCAATAGTCGATTCATCTTCTGAAACATCTTCTGAGACAACAACCACTTCCGGTGTTCTTATTTTCCATTCAGACACTTTCATGTTGGGTTGATCGGCATCACCATCGTCTGAATCACTTGTTGTATTTTCATCATCATCAGAAAGATCAGCATTTGTTGCATCATCATTAGCAACTCCAGTTTCATCAGGATTGGCATCTTCTCCAATATCAGCAGTAACAGTAGTGGCTTCAGCTTCGATAGCAACAATGACAGATTCCACTTGATGAGTAGCAACATCTTGTGGTGCTGCAGAAAGATCAACATCTGTCTCTAGAGTAGTTGCAACGGCAGTAACTATTTCCTGAATAGTTGCTTCAACTTGCTCTTCATGAGTAGTACCAACTGGAGTGCCATGAGAAGGTTCTTCCTGTTCAGCCTCTTCAAATTCATTTTCTAAACAATAATCGATGACACTGTCATTGGTCATGTCAGCATAATTGGTAATTAGACCATAAGGAATGGTCATAGAAAAAGTGAATGACTTCTTCTGTTTCTGAAGATAAAGCATCTCGGAATCCTGAACTTGCGGCCAAGATAATCTACGTGGAATGGCCGGATTGCTTCGAAACATGCTTCTAATAATCAGCTTGAGAAACCTGATAAAAGGAATGAACTTTCGTCGCTTGTTGGTTAACTTGTCTTTCACTACTTCAGAGAGCTCGGTCCAGAAAATAATCGTATAGTCGACATGCAGGTCATAGACTACTGCATGGAACAGTCGAAGATAGTGAAGACTAGAACTATCTGTGCCGGTATGTTTAGAAGTTAAGCACCTGTTGATGACTGAAAATAAAGAATACCAGACAGGAGGAAGATTAGACTTGTCAAAGTCTACAACCTTTTCCAGTGAACCAACATAGCCTAGTCGCTTGATGCCCTCAAAAACTTCCTCTTCGGATGGAAAGTTATCATACGTTGTCCTTCCAGGTCTAGAAGTAGGCTCAGGAAGATCAAGAATCAACCGTAAACGCTTATAAGAAAGATATGAATCAAATTGATCAATTTTGAGATCAAATCGATGAGGACGTGCCAGTTCGTTCTTAGTGATGGTGTGCCAAACTTGCTGAACATAGACTTCTGGAACATCAGCAACTGAACAGAGAGCTTGAGGGAGCGGATGTCCACGAAGAATGGAGAGTATGACAGGATGAATCTTGATGCGATCAAAGTCAACAAAGTAGTTGTTACGCTTATAAGGCATGTACATGATGTTAGGAAACACATTATTTGGAGTTTGCCTAGATATAGAAAGATCATCCCCAACAGACGGAACAGACGGCATAGGTGTATCATGAGATGCCTGATCAGTCGGATCCTCAAGAACGACATTCTCGTCTTGAATCATTGGATCAATATTTGTTTGAGAAGACATGATAACCTGAAACACAAAAACAAAACAAAGTTAAACATTCAACAGAAAACATGAAAAAAAAATAAAAATAAAAAAAAATTTCAAGTATGGTTTGCGGGTCCTTAAGGGAACGCAAAGGACGAAATGCGTGTCCTGAAGGGAACGCATAGGAAGGAATGCGGGTCCTTAAGGGAACGCATAGGAAGGAATGCGTGTCCTTAAGGGAACGCATAGGAAGGAATGCGTGACCTTAATGGAACGCAAAGCATACATTGAAACAACGAAACACTCACAGAGTTTGCGTGTCACTAAGGAGACACAAGATAGACTTTGCGTGTTCTTAGTGAGACGTAAACTACACAAAGGAAACAAAACAAACTAGAGGAAAGAGGGTTATGGGTGAAACGCATAGTTCACTATGCGGGTCTAAAGGGACACGTAAAGCGCACTTTGCGTTTCTTGTTAGAAACGCACAATATACTTTACGGGTCTAGAAAGACACGCAAAGAACACTTTGCGGTTCTAACAGGACACGCAAAGTAGCCTTTGCGGGTCTCAAAGACTTGAACACAAAATCCTAGAACTCGTTTGATCGAACCCGAAAACCCCAAAACACTAAATCTAAGCACAAAACAACGAATTTAAACCAAAATAAAACATACCTGAGTGTCGATTATAAGGTCTAAACAAAACCCAATACGCAAATCGATCAAAATTAACTCAAATCTGAGTTTTTAGAAATCGATGAACAGTGAAAAAAAAATTGCAAATCAGTAAAAATACACAGTAAGAAACAAAAAAAAATGAAATCAAAACAAAGTAAAGGAACACTAATTAAACTACAAACATATAACGAAAATACAAAAACATACCTGAAATTCCAAAGCCACAATCTGAAATAAATCAGATGAGAAAGCAAGAAGAAAATACAGAGAGAATGGAGGGAAGATGAATAGTCAAACAAGTTCAAAGGGAATAAAGAAAAGAAAATACACACTCTTACTTCTATATATTCTAAAAACAAAAAACACTTAAAAAAAATAACTATGAGAAAATTACCTGATAATCCCTCATTCACTCCCCCTACACAAATGCACAAAATTTATCAAATTAGTTTAGCATTTGCATAGTAATTTCAGAAATACTTACCTGATGAATTTCTGATCATCACAAGAAGTAATTAATCAGCAACATTCACTCCTCCTCAAAAATAGAATATTAGCAGATATGGAAATCAGATATACACTCCCCCTCGAAAAATGCACAGACCATATGACAAAAACACAGATAACAAACATAAAGACATCAATATGAAAGATGATCTTATGGAATATAAATTTTGTAACAACTTAATATATAAAACATGAGTTGTTGGATACAAAAACAAGTTACATTGCATATCAAGTTAAGACATGTTCAGCTTCAAACACATGCAGGTATCTATTCAGTGTGCTCGCATGCGATCTTTGATTAGCTTCAAGAAAAATGCAATTCTAAACATAAAATGGAGAACTTTGCATGTACAGACACTAAGTCATCAAGAATTAAGATTTTCACAAATTTACAGGTTTATCCCAGCTCAAAATATATCACCAAGTATCAAGAGATGTGTGCTCATTGGCATCTTTTAGCTGTGTGCTCTTTGGCATCTTCACATGAGTGTGCTCTTTGGCATCTTTTAAGCGTTGTGCTCTTTGGCATCTTTTAATCAAAGAGTTCATTAAGTAAAGAACATGCCGTAAACGTAACTTTCTATCTGATCCTATTGCAGGATTTGGGTCAGCCGATCCCAGACCAGTTGGCCTTAGGGGACTAGGTGTCGAGCACCCCTTAGAACTTACTCTCCCAGATCAGAAAGGCTACATCAACATATCCTAAACCCATTCATACCAATAGAACATGACTTTCGATCTGGTTCTATTGCAGGATTTGGGTTCGATCGCTCCCAGACCAAATGACCTTAGGGGACCAGATGTCGAGCATCCCTCGGAACTTACTTTCCCAAACCAGAAAGGTCACAGGTACAAACTTTTAAACTCAAGGATTTCTGTATTTTAAATGCTTAAAAATAAAATCATCTCAATAACTCAGATCTATATCGAATAGCTTAGCCCATATTTTCATTACAATCTACAATTCTGATCACTTAGGATGTTTATGCAAAGTAAACCATAAATATGCCGACTTACATATCTTTAAAGTAGTATCTAAAGCGTCAAGCATGTTGCTGACTTTTTGATGTTTGTAAGATTTGAAAATTGAACATATAAAACTTTAATATAAACAAAGTGACTTGTAAAAGATCCTAGAAACACATTCTATTCAAAAGAAAGAAAATCTGAAAGATTTTACTTTAAAGAGTAAAATTTGTAAAGATTTAAACTTTTAAGTTCAACATGCCGATTTTGGAAAGCAAAAAGTTAAAACGTTTTTCATCCAAAGCTTTTGTAAATATATCAGCAAGTTGATATTCAGTTGGGACAAAATATAACTCAATAGTACCTTCTTCCACGTGATGCTTTATAAAATGATATCGCATGTCTATGTGCTTGGTCTTGGTGTGCTGGACAGGATTGACCGATATCGCAATCGCGGACTTGCTGTCACAATAGATTGGCACCGTCTTGTATAGCATTCCGTAATCACGAAGTTGCGTTTTCATCCACAGCACTTGAGCACAACAACTAGCTGCAGCGACGTATTCAGCTTCGGCTGTTGATATTGACACGCAGTTTTGCTTTTTCGACGCCCAGCTTATCAGTCTGTCACCCAGAAACTGGAGATGACCAGAAGTATTTTTCCTGTCCAATTAATTACCACCATAATCTGCATCAGAGTAAGCAATCAAACTATAATCAGAACTTTTAGGATACCATAATCCTAAATAAGAAGTTCCTTTGATATATCTGAATATGCGCTTGACTGCTAATAGATGCGATTCCTTAGGATTTGCTTGAAATCGGGCACAAAGGCATGTGGAGAACATGATATCTGGTCTACTTGCTGTCAGATACATTAGTGATCCGATCATCCCCCGATATGTCTTGACATCGACAGCTTTTCCATCTGGATCAAGTCTGATCTTTGTTCCATGAGCCATGGGCGTGCCAATCGAAGATGATTTGTCCAAATTGAATTTCTTCAAAAGGTAAAATATGTACTTCGACTGGTTGATAAAAATACCATCTGGAAGCTGCTTTACTTGTAAGCCGAGGAAGAAGTTGATTTCTCCCATCATGCTCATTTGAAACCTGGAGGTCATTAGATCAGAAAACCAAGTACATAGAGATTGATTAGTAGCACCAAATATTATGTCATCTACATAAATTTGAACTAATCAGATATCCAAGTTAGAACGATATATAAACAAAGTGGTGTCGATGGTTCCTTTGGTGAAGCCGGATTTGAGGAGAAAGGCAGACAGCTCATCGTACCATGCTCGAGGTGCTTGTTTCAACCCGTATAAAGCTTTATCGAGGAAATATACGTAATCTGGATGATCTTTGTCCACAAACCCCTCTGGTTGAGATACAAATACTTCTTCTTTCAGTTTACCATTGAGGAAGGCAGTCTTGACATCCATTTGATATACGGTGAAGTTTCGATAAGCTGCGAACGCGAGAAACATCCTGATAGCTTCTAATCTAGCAACCAGTGCAAAGGTTTCGTCGTAGTCAATCCCTTCTTGCTGTCGATATCCTTTGGCTACCAATCTGGCTTTGTTGCGAACAACAATACCATCTTTGTCCTTTTTGTTCTTGAATATCCACTTGGTTCCTATGATGATTTTACCCTTTGGCCGTGGAACAAGTCTCCAAACTTTTAGCGCGTCAAACTGATTGAGCTCCTCTTGCATTGCTAAAATCCAGTCTGGGTCTTCCAATGCTTCAGATATTTTGGTAGGTTCAATCTTGCTTAGGAAGCAAGTGTACAAACATTCGTTGGAAGAAGCTGTTCTGGAGCGAGTAGAAACACTTGCTTGAGGATTCCCAATAATTTGATGGATTGGATGAGATCTTGTCCATTTTGTTGTATGAGGGAGAGGATCAATAACTTCTTGAACCGCTTCTAATTGATGAGGAGGATCTTCAGATGAAATAATGTCAGAAGAAGACATAGATATGGTTTCAACTGGAGGAGGAGGTATTTCCATGACATCAGATTCAGGCTCTTGTTGACCAGACATATCTTGTACTTCTTGTTGAACATTTTCTGCTGGAACAACTTCATCTTCTACAGACTCCTCATGAACAGTTTCAGCAATTTCTGGTTCATGTATGAATTGATCCGGATGATGTTCAGAAGGTATGTCTTGAATTTCAGGAGATACTGAAGCAACATCAGGTTCAGAGGTTGATGCAGCGGAAGTAGGATTGGATGCACTCACAGATTCCTGATTCAAGACATTGACACATTATCAGTGTTTGGTTTAGGCACATCATCATAAAAATTTTCAAACAGAAAATCAAGATCAGAAAGATTAGACAGAGAATTAGAAGGATCCTGATTTGTCGACTGAAGTGCAGGTTCTGAACAAATTTGTTCAGAAGTTGAGTTTCCAGTAATAGCGGGTTCTGAACTGTGTTGTCCAAAAACCAAATCAGCAGCTTCATCAAATTTGACATTCACTGACTCTATCACTTTTCTTGCAGAGAGGAGAAAGACTCTGTAAGCAACAGAGTTAGTAGAATATCCCAGAAATACGCCTTCATCTGCCTTTGGACTAAATTTGTTCAGATTATCTCTGTCATTCAAAACATAGCATTTACACTCGAAACACTTGAAATATTTGATGTTGGGTTTGATACCGTTCATCAATTCATATGGAGTCTTGTTGAACCGTTGGTGTATAATTGATCTGTTTTGAGTATGACATGCAGTTGATATGGCTTCTGCCAAGTGGGACAAATGAAGACCTGAATAAGCAAGCATAGATCTAGCAGCTTCCACAAGCGTTCTGCTTCGTCTTTCAACAACCCCATTCTGTTGCGGTGTTCTTGCAGCAGAAAACTGTTGTTGTATTCCTTGATCATCATAGAATGCTTGAAGAGTTGAATTCTTGAATTCTGTGCCATTATCTGATCTTACAACTTTGACATGCTTTTGCTTATTTGTATGAATGGTTTTGATGAGGTTGATGAGAATTTCGGGTGTCTCGTCTTTAGATTTGAGAAATTTCACCCATGTATATCTGGAGTAATCATCAACAACAACCAAAACATTTTTTCTTCTTACCAATACTCTTTGTCTTCATTGTTCCGCACAAATCAACATGAATTAGATCTAGGATGTCCGCAGTGCAATGTTCAGGCTTAGGCTTATGAGATGCTTTCTTCATCTTTCCTTTCTCGCAGTCCTGACAGAGATGGTCTTTCTGGAAACGGAGGATTGGAAGACCTCTCACGGAACCATTCTTGACCAAGCGATCCATAAATTTGAAATTGAGATGAGCTAGTCGTCGGTGCCACACCCAGCTTTCATGAATAGAGGCTTTTGATAGAAGACAAATATCTCATGGAACCTTTACTTCGGAAAGATTAATGGTATAAAGATTTGATCGTCTCTTTCCAACAAGTAAGTCCATGCCGCTATTATTCTTTACAACAACTCTTTTAGACTTGAAACTGACTTCAAGATCTTTATCGCAGAACTTTCCGATGCTGAATAGATTGTGACTTAAACCTTCGACATAGATTACTCTTTTGACAGTTATATTACCTTGAACAAGATCACCATAACCAAGAATGGGAGCCGTCTCGCAGTTTCCAAATTTGACACGACCGCAACATTTTTCTTTAAAATTTGAAAGCAAAGATTTGTTGCCAGTCATGTGTTTGGAACACCCCGAATCCAGATACCATAATTGATTTAGCTGCACAATCAAAAATTACTCAGATTTAGGTACCCATATGAATATGGGTCCCTTCTTGTTAGTCCTTTCCTTTTTCTTTTTCAAACATTTATTTTTCCAAAAAATCTAAGACTGATCAAATAAAGCATGAACATCATCACATATTAATGAAGAAAAGCAATCATCAGAATCAGAACTAGAGAGACAATATGAGATATTCTTCGAAATTTGAAACATTTGCTCTACAGAATATTTTGTAGTTTTATTACAAAAGGCAAATGAGTCTTGTTTACAAAGAAAATCTACACATTTATCCTCTACAGGAACAAATTCTTCAGATCTCTGTTTCTTTAGCCAAACAGACTTCATAGACTTCTTCAAAGGCCTATCTGAAATAGAGGAATCAGAAAAGTTAGAATTTTCAGAAATATCAAACTCTTTCTTCTTTTTCTTCTTTGACCTTCTTCCTTTACGCTTTGTTTTATAGAAATGATCATTTAATGTAAAAGTGTCATCAATAATTTCAGATATAATATTTGACTTAGAAGAAGAAGATTTATCAATAAAACCAAACTGATCAGTTAATTGATTTGGACAAACCTCAGAGCAAGAAACATCAGATGAACACAAATTGATGGAAGATTTGAGAAGACCAGAATTATTTTCTTTAAAACTCGATGTCATAAAAGAAAGAATGACATCGTTTTCAATTTTTCTCAAAATCTCTTGTTCTTCCATTTGTTCTTCTAGATCAAAGATTTGGCATTCTAATACTAATGGAGGTATATATCCCTTAGTATCATAAGGTACTGGAGATATATTGTCCTTATTAGAATTAGCTGCATTTAAATCAAAGAAGTCATTAGATATAGAAGATTTAGTAGAAGAAACAATGTTTAACTTTTGTCTTCTCTTCTTTACTTTTTCAGGAAAATATTTTGCATTTTCTTGAGTGTAAACAAAAGGAACTTCCATTCTCTTGTTGTTTATCCGTTTTTTATCTTCCTCAAATGTAGTTTCTTTAGCACTTGTCCAAAGAGGTTTGTATTGAGAACCATATAGTGAAAGACCAAGACATTCGTAATCATAAAAATTGGGAATCTCAAATTTAGCTTTCTTTAAAAACTGAGGATTTTTAAATCCAAGACCCCAATTTTCTTTTAACGACTCATAGATCCTTGGTTTATGTATATGAATTGTTTGTTCAGTTTGTTTTTGTTTATAAAGCTTTTCTTCTAATTCAATTATTTTATCCGAAAACTCTTGATTTAAAATTGACAATTCAGACAAAGAATCATGAGAAGTCTGTTTTTCAATTTCTAAATCTTCTATTCTTTCTTGAAATTTCTCTTTTGTAAATTTTAAAATGGCTTTTTCATCTCTCAGAGAAATCTTCAATTTTTCAATTTGAACAGACTTTTCTTGATTTTCACGTTTTTCGGATAGAAGCTTTGAACGAAAGTCATGTAAAGCATTTGTAATGACATTCATTTGCGATGAAATGAAATTAAAATCAAACTCAGATGGTACTTCAGATTCATCGGTTGAAGTCTCCTCATCCTCATCATCACTGTTGTCGTCTCCAATAAAACACATAGCAACAGTCTCTTCATTATCAGCTTCATTTTCTGAGTGGTCTAACCAGTATTCCTCCTCAGCCAACAGAATTGTTCCACTTGCTTTCTTCTCAGCCAAAGCTAATTTCTTCTTATAGAAATCAACATCTTTCACAATCTTCGTTCTGCACTCCTTTGAAATATGCCCGGGTTTGCCACAGTTGTAGCAAGTCACAACCTTCTTATCTTCTTTCTTTGGTTCAGCTGCAGTAGCAGGCTCATATTTGGGAAAGAAAGGATTTGATGTAGTATCAGGTTCTACCTTCTTTGATCCAGATGAGAAACGAAGATTTTTTGAACCTGACTGTTTCTGATATTTCTTTTGATAGTACTGACTTAGAAGAATCATGGCTTTTTCCAATGCTTCGCCATCGTCATCTGTTGACCCATCGTAAGCAGGCTCAGTCAAGGCTTGGTCAGCCATTTGGCTAGCTAAAAGAGCGATTGGATCCACAGTCTTTGGCTTATGCTTATCCAACTTAGCTTTCTTCTTCAGAACCATGGCTTCATCAGACATCAGAATTTCAAACATTTCCTGAATAAGCATTTTGGAAATTCTCGGATCATTCCTCATCCGATGACAGGATTTTTCCCATTCAGGTTTGAGTGCATTGAGGAACTTCATATTTGTCTCCAGCTCATTCTTTGTTACCTTGATCTTATACAAATCATTAATAACAGTCCAAAACCTGTCGAACACACTTTTCAGACTTTTCCCATCCTTAGCCTTGAACTCTTCAAAGTTGTTCATATATCTTGTCTGACGAAGCTGGGTAGACATTGCAGTACCAAGCATGATTTTCTCCAGTTGTGTCCACATCAGCATAGGATTATGTTTGAAACAATCGATTCTATTATAGATGGAATTCGGTAGAGCAAGAATCAAATTCGACTTGGCTTGATTGTCAGCTTGGTATCTTAGAAGTTCATCAGCCTCATATTCTCTCAGGGCTTTTTCTACAGTAGTGGCTGGAGTGTTTCCAATAGCTGGTATCACTTTCATTGGCCTGACCATGGGACCTTCAGTCAAAGCTTTCATCATATTTTCCCCATTTGATTGCCTTTCGATGAAATTAATAAACTGGTTCTGGCATTGTTCAAATTCGTTCTCATTTATCAGCACAGGTGGACGAGTATCAGACCCCAACGACATCATGAGGTCATTCTTGTAAAGTTGAGCTTGTAGAGACATTTTGATGAAATATGGTATTCAGAAAAATAACCAAGTCTTGAAGACCCGAACATCCAAGATATGCGTTTCTGACTTGAATCACAAAAGAAACTATTCGGGTCCTTGATGATACGCAAACAAGGACTATCCGGGTGATAGGAGGACTATGTGTGTTCTGAGAGATACGCACTTGATACTTAGCGGGTTCAGAGTGACACACACTTGATGATTTGCGGGTTCAGAGTGACACGCACTTGAAGCAATGTGTGTTTAGAGAGATACGCAAGATATACTATGCGTGTTCAACAGGACACGCACTAGATGTTATGCGTGTTAAAAGAGACACGCACTTGATGATCTGCGTGTGTCGACAGATACGCAAGAGAGTTTGCTTTTCCAAGAGAGACCCGATAACCTGAGACAAACACTAACACCCAAAAATTAGTTACACAATGAATATATGATAGAAGCGCATACTAATAATATGAATATGAATAACCCGCATACTTCATTAATCACACGCATACTTCAAAATCTATGACTAACATACAAACTATAATATCAACCCGCACAACATATGAATCACATGCACAGTAAGATGAATGACCCGCATACTACTTGAATCACACGCATACTTACACTCGATGATAAATCTGCAATATCAATTGTATCAATGAAATTACACCCAAACACATTGCACACAATCGATCGAAAACAAGTTTTTAATACAATTCCATTAACAAATTCGATCAAAACACTCCAAATCTCAAAAAAACTCAAATAGAACAAAACACAGAACTCGACTTTTTCAGAACATATTCAAACTCAAAATTGAAGCACCAAATCACGTTTTTATGCAAATCAACAAGAAAAAAACTAGATCGACTATCTAAAATACATCTAATAACATCAAATTCGTAGCAATTCGATCACTAAATTGACTGAAATTGGTGAAAATCCAGAAAACGAGATTTTTCTTGAAAAATCAACAAAAATCGATCAAAATTTTGAATTATCCTCACAAATCAGAAACAAAATTACACTAATCTCAATCCTCTCAAGATCTTGAAGGCTTTGATACCAATTGATAAGCCAATATCACAAGATCTGTAGAGAGAGAATCTAGAGAGAGAAAAGTGCGCTTGAATGTAACAGTAACTTGTATTCAAAAATGTGTAAAGTCCTTACAAACAAATAAGCCAAGGGGACTTAAATACCCCAAGGCACTAATAAGACAGAAAAGAACTAAAAGTACTGAAAGATAAAGGAAATAAATACAATGATTACTATAAAATCAGATCTAACACAAAGTTGTGCATGAGCGTTGCTCATAAGAAACAACAATGCAACAAGAATAGCAAGAACAAAAGTTATGTTCTTCATTTATATTTTTTGCAACGATCGAAAGAGATCAAGAACGAAAGAACCGAGTAAATATTTATATGTATGATGTTTGGACAATATATGTTAAGAAGAAAAGATTGATAGTTATTTATAGGGTATTTTGATGAAAACGCATGCAAACAAATTTAATGAGGTAGTAAATGCATAATTAAAACAAGGTAAATTAGGATTTGAAGTAATGGTCTTTGTTCAATTTTTCAAATAAAATTCAGTTTATATTTGTTTTCATTTATAAACTTCTAACGGCCTGATTTTGATCAATTACGTTTACAATGATTTAGGCTACAAATCACAATAAAATATACATAGATTCAGTAAAAGTTTTTGCTTATATATGAGAAGTCAATTATCAGAACTCATACAAACATCTACCGTATAAGTCATTGTTTGGCAAAAATAAGGTAGCTTATAAGTTATCTTATTTTCCGAGTACATGTTTGGATGGATAAAAGTTAGCTTAATGATAAGCTACTTGGAATATATTATGAGGAACTTTTTGTAATTTTTTTCAATTATACCCTCATTAATATTACTTACTTTTTTTTATTAACTATTAATTATAAATAAATTTAATTATTAAATATTAAAAATAATAGTTACTAGCACTAATTAATATTACATGAAATAATTAATTAAGTTTTAATTATACATTGATGTTAACCGTTATGTATTTATAATTATTTCTTAATCATATCAATTATTTTTATATTATTTTTTTAATATTAGTCAATATATGTTAGTTATCAATTACTATATTTTTTTTAATATTATTCTATAATTTTTTCTGTTCACATTATATATAATGGTTATTTAAAATTATAAGTTGATGTAGAATTTTTCTAAAATTTGTTTTAACAAATTCAAAATTTATAGTATGTATATAACAATAAATTTTAAATTATTTTAATTAACATATTACATTATTTAATTTTTTACTATCTTATTGTAATAATTAATATATTATATTATTTAATTTTTTTTACTATCTTATTTATCTTTTAGGTAATCACATGTAATAAAATAGAATTTCAATTTACATGAGTATAATAAGGTAATCTCAAATGCTCTCTCTCTTTTTAGGTACGACATATGGAGATAATCAACGTATAAGATAATTTATGTTTTTGCAACATGATCAGAAAAACATATATAAGCAAAAACGAAATAGATATAAATGCAAAACTTTCAAGACGATAATTTAATTCATCATGATATAGTTATCGTCAACACAACCATGACCTAAAATAAACTATTGTAAATGACAAACAGGAAATTCGATGCCACAAGTTGTACATATACTTGGAAGAAACTGATAGTGTGGTGGCAATTTAGGTCTATTGATGTCGATGTATTTACATAAACACTGTTTATGTGCTTTTAATTCATTGCAACAAATTGGAGATGGTGATCCTCGTTGAATTAGAGCGGGATAACAAGCATTTATGTCTTGATCTGCAAAACAAAGTTGTGCATGAGCGTTGCTCATAAGAAACAACAATGCAACAAGAATAGCAAGAACAAAAGTTGTGTTCTTCATTTATATTTCTTGTAATGATCGAAAGAGATCAAGAACGAAAAAACTGTGTAAATATTTATATGTATGATGTTTGGAGAATATATGTTAAGAAGAAAAGATTGATGGTTATTTATAGGGCATTTTGATGAAAGCGCATGCAAAAAAATTTAATGAGGTAGTAAATGCATAATTAAAACAAGGTAACGTAGGATTTGTAGTAATGGTCTTTGTTCAAATTTTCAAATAAAATTTAGTTTATTTTTGTTTTCATTTATAAACTTCTAACGGCCAAATTTTGATCAATTATGTTTACAATGATTTAGGCTACAAATCACAATAAAATATACATAGATTCAGTAAAAGTTTTTGCTTATATATGAGAAGTCAATTATCAGAACTCATACAAACATCTACCGTATAAGTCATTGTTTGGCAAAAATAAGGTAGCTTATAAGTTATCTTATATTCTGAGTACATATTTGGATGGATAAAAGTTAGCTTAATGATAAGCTACTTGGAATATATTATAAGGAACTTTTTGTAATTTTTTTCATTTATACCCTCATTAATATTACTTACTTTTTTTTATTAACTATTAATTATAAATAAATTTAATTATTAAATATTAAAAATAATAGTTACTAGCACTAATTAATATTACATGAAATAATTAATTAAGTTTTAATTATACATTGATGTTAACCGTTATGTATTTATAATTATTTCTTAATCATATCAATTATTTTTATATTATTTTTTTAATATTAGTCAATATATGTTAGTTATCAATTACTATATATTTTTTAATATTATTCAATAATTTTTTCTGTTCACATTATATATAATGGTTATTTAAAATTATAAGTTGATGTAGAATTTTTCTAAAATTTGTTTTAACAAATTCGAACTTTATAGTATGTATATAACAATAAATTTTAAATTATTTTCATTAACATATTACATTATTTAATTTTTTACTATCTTATTGTAATAATTAATATATTATATTATTTAATTTTTTTTACTATCTTATTTATCTTTTAGGTAATCACATGTAATAAAATAGAATTTCAATTTACATGAGTATAATAAGGTAATCTCAAATGCTCTATCTCTTTTTAGGTACGACATATGGAGATAATCAACGTATAAGATAATTTATGTTGTTAGGACACAGTCTCATTGGATTCAAGATCATCCAATACGAAGATCGCAATCTGAAGTTAAAGCTGACAAGTCACTCTCAACAATAGTCTAGGGTCTATCTTGTAATAATAGTCAAAGTTATGTTTTAATATTAATATCTAGATATTTAGTTTATAGTTTATAGTTTATAGTTTAGATATTATGTTGAGATATAAAAGGTTATGAGATATTATTTATCTCACAACTCTTAATATCTCAGAACATACATATCGGTCCATCAAAGATTAAGAGAGAGAGAGAGAGCTAACACAGTGGAGAACACATTTAACCCTGTAATCATCGATTTGTAATCGAAACAGGTTGGTAATCAATATATCTTTGTTGTTTGATTTATCTGGTAAACGATCGTGCTCAAACACACGGACTCACAATTGGTATCAGAGCTGATACCAGATTCAAAATCAAATTTCAAGAACTCTCTGTGTTCTTCATTTTTCAAACCACTGTTCAATCAATCAACACCTTCAATCGGTGGTTGTTTTCGAAATCAAAAGGTTATGTGTTGTTGTAGTTGGCAAATCGATCACATTGTCAAATTTTGGTGTGGTAAATCGATTCATAGATTGGTCGATTTGAGAGAAATAGGACCGATTTTATCGTAGAAGAAGGTATCCGGTCGATCTATCGGTCTCATTACCGGTCGAGGTTACATACCAGTCGACGGATTTTTCTACTACCGGTCAATCTCTTACCGGTCGAAAAATCTCATTTTTTTACCGGTCACAATCAAAGTTCTACCGATCGACCCCTCTTGGAAACACAATACCAGTCGATCCAATTTCAATACCGATCAAGAAAAACAACACTATCGGTCGACACAATTTACAGCATACCGATCATCTCTTCTTACCGGTCCACTATTCTTACAAGCTACCGATCGACCCAATTCCTTGCAATATACCAGTCAAGAATTTGTACCGGTCGATCTACATGTCCAAAACAATGTATAATTCCACTTCTTGCAAAATACGATAATACATTATACCGGTCGAGAGTGTATCGGCCCACTCCTAACCTCCACGTGTCCATTTTCCACCAATCACAACCCTCCACGATCATAATTCCACATGCACAATCAATTCCTCCATTACTTTGTACCGGTCGAACCCACTTCCAAGCAACTTACCGGTTAACTATTCATTCTGGTCGACCACCTTTCATTATACCGGTCGATAAACTTAATACCGGTTGATAAACATTTTACCGGTCAATCAATTTACCGGTCGAACATTTTACCGGTCCTTACACCTTACCGGTCGACGCAACAGTCCGGTCGACGCAACAGTCCGGTCGAACATTTATCCGGTCAACTTCAACTTTGCGCGACTAACTTCTAGCGCAAACCTCCAGTTCGCGCGACCTGCCTCTCGCGCAAAGTCCAATTTCGCGCCAGTTCCTGACTTGGTCATTTCTGAATTGTTTTAATATGTATTCATTTTATCTGAACTAACAATTCGAAACAGTTTTTTTTTATTTCACATTATCCGAAACAGGATGACTTCAAAAGACGCTCTTTCCATTGGCACGGATGTCAAACCCCCAGTTCTGTTTAAAGGGGATTACGAACAATGGAAAGACAGATTTCTTGACTTTGTGGATCGACACTTAAACGGAGATAACATTCTTTTATCAATAAAAGAAGGTCCCATGGCACCACTTTCTGTTCAAATACCTGATGATGATGTTGAAGATGATTCTTCTGACAGCGAGGATGGTAACGTGGAAATAGAACAGAAGATGAAAACTGTTACAGTAGAGTATGCCCAATTTTCTGAAGAACAAAAGAACCGTTTCAAAGCTGATAAGCAAGCAAGATCTTTACTTCTTCAAAGTATCCCGAATGATATTTACATCAAAATAGACAACTACAAAGCTACTGCTAAGAAGATGTGGGATCAACTTCAAAAGATGATGATGGGTTCTAAGGTTGGGAACCAGATGAAAGTCGCAAACTGTATAAACAGTTATGAAGAATTCAAAGCCTTTAAGGATGAAAGCCTAGCAGACACTTATGAACGATATGTTCTGCTTCTAAACGAACTGTCAAAGAATAAAGTTAAAAAGAAACAGATTGAGAACAACGTCAAGTTTCTCAGTGTCCTTCAACCAAAATGGAAAAAGCATACACGAAGAATGAAACAGATGAAAGATCTCAGTGAAATTCCACTCCACGAGGTGTATGAGACACTAAGGCAGAACGAAGAAGAAGTAGAAGAGAAAAGGAGTGGAAAGAAAAAGGAAGTTGAGAAAGTTCCTGATTCCATTGCACTTGTTGCCAAAGATAAGAAGAAAAAGAAGAAAGTAATTACAAGTTCTGAATCAGAAACTGAATCTGATGGAGATGATGGAGAAAATCTCAAGCAAGCACTGCAATTACTGACCCGTGCATTCCAAAAGAAATTCTACAAGAAACCGGGATCAAATTCACAGAGATATTCTTCATCAAGCTCCAAGAACCATGAGCATAGAGAAAGAATAGAAGGAAGTAGATTTCTTGAGAAGAAACCAAAAGAAAGGAAGTAATTTGTGAATGACTACACCGGTACAAACAAGAAAGATAATGTCCCAAACCAATGCTACAACTGTGGCATGATTGGACATTACGCCTCAAACTGTCGAAAGCCAAAGGTTCGCAATTCGGAGTATTACCAGAACAAACTAATGTTAGCCAAGCAACAGGAAGCTGGCAAAGTGTTAATGGCTGAAGACGAATTCTGGTTAGATCATTCTGATTCGGAAGAAGAAGAGAATGAAGAAGCTGCTAATATGTGTTTGATGGGCAATCATGCAAAGTATGATGATTCAGATGATGAAGCAGCTGAAGAGGTAATAAACTTAACCAAAAATAATTTTATGATCAAAATGGAAGCGATGATGGTCGAACTTCAAGACCTTCAGTCAAAACTGAAAAGGGAAAAAGGCAGAGTTGCTAAGCGTAATCAAAAGATCTTTGAGCTAAATAAGTCAGTTATTGGGAACAAAGATCTCATGGATTCCCTACGCAAATCTGCTTCTGATTTTAATCTTAAAAACGATTGTTTAGAAAAGAAGATTTCTGATTTTTTTTTCTCAAATTTCTAAGTCTGATTTAGAAAAGAAAGAAACTGCCTTAATTGTTTATAAGTTGCAGTTTGAGAACAAGAATCTAAATAAGAAGGTAAATGGTCTGGAAACCAAACTTTACTCAATAGGCCAAACAGATCAAACTATTTTCTTGAATACACCTAATGAAGAGGCTGATTTTAAAGCAAAATGGGGATTAGGTTGTAATAATCCTCATTACCTGAAACATGTTATCAGAAAACATCCTGGTTTATATAATGCAGATTATATGTATGCTGCTGGTAAACATTCTCATTTGAAACCCAAATTTGTTACCAAAGCATCAGAAGAAGTTGAGGCAAGAGAAGATACAAATAGAAAGAATTTGAAGAAAATGCAACTACCATTCTGTTATGGAAGACTGAATGATAGTTATCTTTCGGAAAAACCAAAAGTTCTTTCAAAAGAATATTTTGCTACCTATTCTTCTACTGAAATGGAGGCAAAACTTGTTCGAGCTAAAACTTATCTACCTCCACTCGTATTAGAAAGCAAAATAATTGAGTTAGAAAATGTCTTATCCAATGAAAGAATTTTGGTGAATATAGAACAAGATGTGTTTTCTACTGTTATGAAGAACACTGTTTTTCATTCTAAATCTACAAAGTGTTCTACAGTTTCAAAAGCACCTCACACTTCTACTGATTTCTTTGATGACTTATTTGAGTCTGCAAATGATTTTTTAAATTCTGAAGAAGGGTGTATAGAAGGAGTAGATATGGTTGATTTCAATGCTTCACTTCCAGATCATTCTATTTTTCCTGTAAAAAGAAAGGCTTTACCAAGTGTTTATAAAAATCAGCGTTCACAGAAACAGAACACCTCTGGTAAACGCAAGAAAATCCAATCTTAGAAATCTGATTTTACTAATAAATATAAATCTTCAAATCAGATTCGTACTACTAACCTTCTTTTTGACAGAAAGTTAGATGGTTCAGGTTCACTTCAGAGAAGAGGGAGCTACAAGGAAGAAAATCTTTTCTGGAAGAAGAAACTAGTTAAAGATGAAAGCTCATGTGTACATACGCATAATGAAACGAAGAACAATGCGCTGAAAAGTAAACCTGCTCATGTTTACACGAGAGATCAAATGATCAGGTTATGAGGTAAGGAAAATTCTTGTTCTTACTGTTGTACACATGATCCTGTTCACAGAACCAAAGATCATTACTGGTATGGTTCTTATTCCATAACCCCCATACGAACTGCAACTAACACATATGGACCCAAATACCAGTGGGTACCAAAAGAAAACTAAACTTGTGTTGCAGGCACCTACTGTCAAGGGGGAGTAGAAGAAGAATGGTTCTTGAGTAAATCAGCTCAAGACCCGGACATCAATGTCAACAGTGGCTTCTGATTACAACAAATCAGAACCCGTACCTCAATGGAGAACAGTGGTTTCTAAGTAAATCAGCTTATAACCCGTGCTTCAAAGAAGAATGGCTCTTGAATACAACAGTTCAAGACCCACACTTCAATGATGATAAGACCTTACTCCAATGCTGATATGAGAGATTGTACTCCGATACTCCAACGAGAAAATCAACCTTGAAGGGGGAGTACATATTTATTTCTGAAATTATTTGCATCCGATAGATATGACGATCTACAATTCACAAGTGAATTATAGATCTCTATCATGTGATTTATAATTGACATATGTTAGATGCATAATTTCAGGGGGAGTAAGAGAAGTTCATTGTTTTACAGCTTTTTGTCTTTTCAATATTAAGTGAATAAAGTTTATTTGACTTGACTTAAGACTTTTGCAGAATTTTTGAGAAGAGCTTATACGATCATATGTTTATGACTTTAAGCTAAGCTTCATGAGATGTAAGATCGCACTTAAAGGTATATTCCTTTATCTTAATCTCATATGTGATTGAAAGAAGGACACCTTTCAATCATTGAAAACATATTCTTAAACGTTCAAACCACTTCCAGTTTTTTCATAGGATTTTATATTTTGGGAGTGTACTTTAAAAGTTCTACATGAGCTTAAATGATTATAAATCATTTTGAGCAACATATTCTGTATAGGATATACGGGATCAGTGTGCTAGGAATTAACACAAATTCTATGGAATCACGTTAACCTGTGATTTATACCCATGAAGTTAATCCATAGTGATTGGGTGTAAGGAGTCAAAAGAAATGAGTGTGGAAGAGTGATGAGGTATCATGAAAAAGAGAGTTCGGTTAGCATTGAGCTAAATGTTTAAAAGAAAGAGGGTGTGAGAACAGAGTTAAAAGAATATCACAACTCTGCACCAACTTTTTCTGAGTCGGGCAGCCACATTTCTAGTGTTTCACAACTCTTTTGTGATCATTATTGAAACATGCAACTAGCCCATGCCAACTCTTGAAATTACCTCACCAAGTACTCATTTTCTTCTTAACAGGAAAATGTTTCATTTTCAAAGGGGAAGCAGCACATATGCTATCTGATTTTCATTTGGAAAATCTGGATATTGAAAAGAAGGAAGTCTGCCCCACCTTCGCACTTCATTCATGCACATTGAGTCTGTGTTTAACTTACTGTTGTCTAAGTGGTTTATACAATTTTGAGCCTTATAAGCAATCATCAAGTGCTTAATTCTTTCTATCACAAGCACGAACACACAAGGAATTTGTTTCTTTGTCATAACGTTTATAGAAATAACCTTTGTGGTGTTTCGATGATTAAATGGAAGCCCTGAGGGAGTCAACATCAAACAGCTCCTTTCCATTGTGTATTCGTTACACATAGTGACTTAGTGTTACTGACAGGCGTTTCTAACTGATTTGTTTATTGCTACAGGTGTTACATGACTATTTTGTCTAGATTTGCAAAGATTTGGATAAATATCTATTGCATTGACGAATCAGAGGCTGCTTATGAACAACATTTCTTGTCATCAAGTTTTGATGAAATCGTTACACTTCTCATCAAAAAGGGGGAGAAGATCTACCCAAGAAATGGAGAAGAGCTAACCAAGAAATCACATGTTTCAAGAATCACGTCCAAGATTGAATTCTTCAATGAGCAAGTACTCTAAAGATATGCTGATTCGAGAGAAATTTTCTTTGAAAATACTTTACTGAAGAATTTCGAGCTGAAATTAGAGATAATTTCTTCCCATGAACTAAAAGAGAGAAAAACTACATCTTTTGGGGAGTTTACTATATCTTGAAGACTAAGAGAGAGATTGCATCTTCTGTGATGAAAGAGAAGATCGTATTGCTAAATCATTTTCGTAATGATCTTGATCCAAAGGGGGAGATTGTTAGGACACAGTCTCATTGGATTCAAGATCATCCAATACGAAGATCTCAATCTGAAGTTAAAGCTGACAAGTCACTCTCAACAATAGTCTAGGTTCTATCTTGTAATAATAGTCAAAGTTATGTTTTAATATTAATATCTAGATATTTAGTTTATAGTTTAGATATTATATTGAGATATACAAGGTTATGAGATATTATTTATCTCACAACTCTTAATATCTCAGAACATACGTATCGGTCCATCAAAGATTAAGAGAGAGAGAGAGAGAGCTAACACAGTGGATAACACATTCAACCCTGTAATCATCGATTTGTAATCGAAACAGGGTGGTAATCAATATATCTTCGTTGTTTGATTTATCTGGTAAACGATCGTGTTCAAACACACAGACTCATATATGTTTTTGCAACATGATCACAAAAACATATATAAGCAAAAACGAAATAGATATAAATGCAAAACTTTCAAGACGATAATTTTATTCATCATGATATAGTTATCTTCAACACAACCATGACCTAAAATAAACTATTGTAAATGACAAACAGGAAATTCGATGCCACATGTTGTACATATACTTGGAAGAAACTGATAGTGTGGTGGCAATTTAGGTCTATTGATGTCGATGTATTTACATAAACACTGTTTATGTGCTTTTAATTCTTTGCAACAAATTGGAGATGGCGATCCTTGTTGAATTAGAGCGGGATAACAAGCATTTATCTCTTGATCTGCAAAACAAAGTTGTGCATGAGCGTTGCTCATAAGAAACAACAATGCAACAAGAATAGCAAGAACAAAAGTTGTCTTCTTCATTTATATTTCTTGCAACGATCGAAAGAGATCAAGAACGAAAGAACTGAGTAAATATTTATATGTATGATGTTTGGAGAATATATGCTAAGAAGAAAAGATTGATGGTTATTTATAGGTCATTTTGATGAAAACGCATGCAAAAAAAATTAATGAGGTAGTAAATGCATAATTAAAACAAGGTAACGTACGATTTGTAGTAATGGTCTTTGTTCAAACTTTCAAATAAAATTTAGTTTATGTTTGTTTTCATTTATAAACTTCTAACGGCCTGATTTTGATCAATTACGTTTACAATGATTTAGGCTACATATCACAATAAAATATACTTAAATTGGGTAAAAGTTTTTGCTTATATATGAGAAGTCAATTATCAGAACTCATACAAACTTCTACCGTATATGGCATCGTTTGGCAAAAATAAGGTAGCTTATAAGTTATCTTATTTTCCGAGTATATGTTTGGATGAATAAAATTTAGCTTATTGATAAGCTACTTCGAATAGCTTATGAGGAACTTTTTGTAATTTTTTTCAATTATACCATCATTAATATTACTTACTTTTTTTATTAACTATTAATTATAAATAAATTTAATTATTAAATATTAAAAATAATAGTTACTAGCACTAATTAATATTACATGAAATAATTAATTAAGTTTTAATTATACATTGATGTTAACCGTTATGTATTTATAATTATTTCTTAATCATATCAATTATTTTTATATTATTTTTTTAATATTAGTCAATATATGTTAGTTATCAATTACTATATTTTTTTTAATATTATTCTATAATTTTTTCTGTTCACATTATATATAATGGTTATTTAAAATTATAAGTTGATGTAGAATTTTTCTAAAATTTGTTTTAACAAATTCAAAATTTATAGTATGTATATAACAATAAATTTTAAATTATTTTAATTAACATATTACATTATTTAATTTTTTACTATCTTATTGTAATAATTAATATATTATATTATTTAATTTTTTTTACTATCTTATTTATCTTTTAGGTAATCACATGTAATAAAATAGAATTTCAATTTACATGAGTATAATAAGGTAATCTCAAATGCTCTCTCTCTTTTTAGGTACGACATATGGAGATAATCAACGTATAAGATAATTTATGTTTTTGCAACATGATCAGAAAAACATATATAAGCAAAAACGAAATAGATATAAATGCAAAACTTTCAAGACGATAATTTAATTCATCATGATATAGTTATCGTCAACACAACCATGACCTAAAATAAACTATTGTAAATGACAAACAGGAAATTCGATGCCACAAGTTGTACATATACTTGGAAGAAACTGATAGTGTGGTGGCAATTTAGGTCTATTGATGTCGATGTATTTACATAAACACTGTTTATGTGCTTTTAATTCATTGCAACAAATTGGAGATGGTGATCCTCGTTGAATTAGAGCGGGATAACAAGCATTTATCTCTTGATCTGCAAAACAAAGTTGTGCATGAGCGTTGCTCATAAGAAACAACAATGCAACAAGAATAGCAAGAACAAAAGTTGTATTCTTCATTTATATTTCTTGCAACGATCGAAAGAGATCAAGAACGAAAGAACTGAGTAAATATTTATATGTATGATGATTTGGAGATTATATGTTAAGAAGAAAAGATTGATGGTTATTTATTGGGCATTTTGTGACACCACGGATTTTGAGTCCTATTGGTATTGCGATCTGGTTAGCCAAGGTAGTAGAATGGAAAGAGAATAAATATTGGCAGTGCTTGGCGCGGCTTACCGCGCGGGTAGAGCCGCGCGGCTACCCGTGCGGGTCTCTGTCTGAACTGCAACTCCAGTGCTCCGCGCGGCTCACGACGCGGGTAAGCATGCGCGGGCACCCGTGCGGGAGCGCAGACCCAATTAAAAAGGGGAAATCGGCCAAAACCCTCATTTTATCAAATCTAACTTAGAGAACTCTTGGAGGCTACCTTTTTCTCCCTTTGGTTTGGTAAGTTTCATCTCTCTACTTCCCTTTGTCATCAATGCTTCTACCAACCTTATCTCTTGATCATTTATGGTAATCTTGTTGGTATTTAGGCATACATTGTTATAAATTCAAGTCTCCTCAAGATCCTAGCTTCATCTCCTTAAGCTTTTGAGTTTTAGGGTTTTGAAATACAACCCTACAAGGTGAGTTCATCATTTTCCTAAAATTCTATACATGTTAAAATCTTATTTTAACCTACTAGACATCTCCATTTTTGTTTATGTAACTTGGGGTGTATTTTCACCCAAACCCTAACTTTGGAGATTCTAGGGTTCATTTGTGTGGAAAGGGTTTTTGAGAAAAGAAAGGGGATATCTTGAATATTTGTATGATGAAAACTTGTCATTATGTTTTTCTACCCCTTAGCTTCAAAGATTCATAAATGAAGGGTTAATACTATTTTCATCTAACTGCTGATAAGTTTGTACATTGGGAACTTGTTTTACCATAACTTTGGATAGAACATTTAGGGGTGTTCATCGGTTGACATCCAATGGATGTGAGGGGAACCGAACTGATCCAATCATCAATTGGATGTTGGATTTTCCCAACCGAACCGATCCAATCATCCATTGGATGTTGGATTTTTCCAATCCAATGGATGATTGGATCGGTTCGGTTCCATCAATTGGATGTTCTTATTGGATATCCATTGGATCATATTGGATATCCATTGGATCGGATTGGATCCATCCGACATCCAATGGATGATCAAATCGGATCCATCCAACGTGTTAATTTAATGCAATGTTCTAATTAATTACTTTTAGTTTGTGTTAAAACCAACATAAGTGAGACTAAAAATTCAAAAACCAACATAAAACAAATTTAGATTTAAGCAAATTGCAAAAAAAATAATTGGATGATAGTTGTATGGAAAACTGGATGGTAATCGGATGGTTAATTGGATGTTGGTCGGTTCGGTTCGGTCGGTTTTGGTCGGTTCTGGACTGCCATCCAAGAACCGACCGATCCAAATTGAATGTTGAGATTTTCAATCCGATCCGATCTAATTACAATTGGATATCCAATTATGGTCGATCGGTTCTAATTGGATCGATCGGTTCCTATTGGATCGGTTGAATTTCTGCACACCCCTAAGAGCATTTGGAACCTCTTGGTAAGATTTTTCAATCATTATGCAAAAACTTCCTTTTATCAATATTTTGGGTATCATATCTTATTGTTGAAACATCGGTTAGCTTTTAGTTCTCTGTGACATAATTGGTTGCATTGGGAGTCATGACCCCATATTTTTTGTTGCATTTAGTCCGACGTAGGGACGCGAGTCTCTCACGTCGAGCCACGTTTAGGCATCGGATTGGGCTATAAGTCCTATGTGCTAAGTATGTACGATATTGGATGAGGATCTCAACGTAAGGGCCCTATGCGGTTGAAGTTGAGTTTCCGCGGGTGTAAGTTTAAAGCCATGGAGCCTAACATCCCTTGCGTGTACTTTTATTTGTTTGGCTTTACTGATTTCTATGTGGCCTACTTTTGTGTTCCGTCACTTGTATTAGTAAGCGGGTCTCCCCCGTTAAACCAAGAGGTAACTATTTATGGTAATTGCATCATTATTCAGATCATAACTCAGCTCTCTTTATTCATGTTTATCATTAAATATTTTAATTCAACCGTTTGAGCTCACTAGGCGTTAGCCTAACACTTTTCTTAAAATGACATGTATAGCAGGTCAATCTAGCGAGGGGATTCGTCGGGAATGAGCGGCCGACCTAGAGTTCGAGAGCTGTCTTTTTGGGATGACATATTGACCAATACGATAGAAATAGTGGATGCACAATTTTGGGAGAAAAGCAACACCCGATATTAATCTTTCTTGTCTAAGCTAGATTATTAGGTTTTTGTATTTTATGCTCCATGTGATTCAACTGAAAGGGTACCTCTCTATACCCCGTTATCGGGATGATACTTTGGTTTGTTATGGCAGGTTTTGTTACCCAGTTTATAGTCGTCATATTGCAAAAATTTCGAATTTTTTTATTCCTCTAAATGTTAGGGTGTTACAAGTTGGTATCAAAGCCTTAGTTTAAATGAACTAGGTATGGTCGTAGGATATCTAGACTTAAGCTGGGAATTTAAGTTATGATTGAGTGAGATTGGGTAGAACTTCTAAGATAGGATTGTCTTGAGCCGGCGGAAACTACACCAATTGAGAATTATGGTAATGGTAATGAAAACTCTTATGTATCGCATGTTCATAATTCCACCTAGCTAACGTTATTATGAGGATGTTTTACGTAATTATGATCGTTTCTCCATTGCTATGATGATTAATGAATGTAGTGGTACGTTCCTTGTTAATAATTAGTGTAATCTTTATCTCACCTATATTCTTGCATGTGTGGCAGACAATGGTAAACACTCGTAATCAACCAGAAGTTCAAGATACAACGACATCCACTGCCGACCAACCAAGATTAACAAACGCAGACTTACCTCCTCCGTTGGTAAACGTGTTGGGTGGAGGACCAGAACATACACCCCATCGTGATATAGCGGCGACCAATGCAATTATGGAAGAAGTGACTCCGGAGACTAGGATGATGGATCGGATGATGCAAGCCATGAATGCCGCAATGGCTCAACAATAAGAAGTGTTCGTGAAGCTACTAGAAGACCGAGATGCTACCAACCGTAGGCACGAAACGGTCGCGGAAAATATTGTGGTGGCGGGATCTGGGGGTACGGGACCCATAATTCCTTCTAATGAGATCCCAGCCCCGGAAGCGAGGCAAGTGTCAAAGACTTGTAGTTTTAAGGCATTCCTTGGGTGTCGACCACCAGAATTCAAGGGTTCAGACGACCCGGTGGCTTGCGTAAACTGGATCTGAGAGATGGAGCAGGCGTTTCGGTCAAGCGAGTGTGGGGAGAGCCAGAAAGTTGTGTTCGGATCTCAAACGCTTAGAGGGGTGGCCCTCACATGGTGGAATGTATATTCCACTTCCATTGAGGCCACCGTGTTGGCCAAACTGAGCTGGGAAACTTTCAAGAAGAAGGTTATGGAGGAATTTTGTAACGAACGAGCTATGGATCGGATCATCGACGAATTTCATGGTTTGAAAAAGGGAAACTTGTCGGTAAAGGAATACAACAAGCAATTCATGGATAAACTGGGCTTAGTGGGACACCCGGTCCCAACCGAAAAGGAGAAAATCAAGGCATACATCAAGGGTTTGCCTACAGAGATGATGAACATGGTTCGAGTATCAAAGGCCTCTACTCTTCGGGAGGCAATCGAGGAGGCGCAACTAATAGAAGATTCTTATGGCTCAAACAAAATGGAGAAGAGCAGTTCGGTTGAAAAGAGAAGGTGGGAAGGGAGTTCGATGCACTCCAAGAAATCCAAGCAATTCAATAACAACAGTCAACGAGGAGTGGGCCCAAGGTGGGATGTCCCTTGGTGTCCCAAATGTCGAAGCAAACATCTCGGTCCTTGCAACTCGGGATCCGAGCCATGTTTCAAATGTGGAAAGGTTGATCACAATTTTAGAGATTGTTCGATTAGAGGACAAATTTGTTTTGGATGCAAGGAACCGGGTTACATTAGCAGTGAGTGCCCGAAGGCGAGGACGAAATTCAGTGGAGGAAAGAAAGTAGAACCACCAAAAGAAAAAGGGAGAGCATTCTAGATGACCACCGAGGAGGCGAAGGCTTCGACAGACATAGTGTTGGGTACGTTTCTTCTAAACTTCGTACCTACACGCATTTTGTTTGATTCGGGAGCCAACTTTTCGTTTGTGTCGATTTCCTTTTGTCCAAAGTTATCTATGTCCACTAATAGTTTTGACGACGCGTTAGTGGTAGAACTAGCCTATGGCGATCAAGTAGTAGTTCGAGACATACTCAAGAACTTCAAGCTAGAAATTGAAGGGAAGGAATTTCCAGTCGATTTAATGCCAATGACCATCGAGGGTTTTGATGTTGTCATTGGGATGGACTGGTTGTCAAACAACTATGCCGAAATCCTTTGTGCGAAAAAGTTGATCCGAATCCCAATTTCGGATGTTGAGTCGGTGATCATGTACGGCGAGAGGTGGAAAGGCGATGTATCAATTATCAGCATGGTGAAGGCACGGAAGTGTGTATCAAAAGGATGCTCATCCTTTTTGGCATACGTGATAGACACCAATCTTGAAAAGAAGAAGCTAGAGGATGTGGAGGTGGTGAATGAGTTTCCCGATGTGTTCTCGGACGACTTGCCTGGGTTGCCACCCGATCGTCAGGTAAAGTTCAAGATCGATCTAGTGTCGGGGGCGGCCCCGATAGCTAGAGCTCAGTATCGCTTGGCCACGTCGGATATGAAAGAGATGATGAGACAACTTCAAGACCTTCTTGAGAAGGGATTTGTGAGACCGAGCTCGTTACCTTGGGAAGCATCGGTCCTATTTGTGAAGAAGAAAGATGGAACCATGAGGATGTGTATCGATTATAGGGAGTTAAACAAGGTAACCGTGAAGAATAAGTACCCACTCCCTAGAATCGATGATTTATTCGACCAACTTCAAGGAGCGGGTTCTTTTTCGAAGATCGATCTACGTTCGGGTTACCACCAAGTGAAAGTCAAGGAGGATGACATACCGAAGACCGCATTCATAATGCGCTATGGTCACTACGAGTTCTTAGTGATGCCATTTGGTTTGACAAACGCCCCGGCGGTGTTCATGGACTTAATGAACCGTGTGTGTCGACCCTTCCTTGATAAGTTGGTAATCGTGTTTATTGATGATATTTTGATTTACTCCAAGGACGAGCCCGATCACGCACGACACCTCCGTGACGTTTTGGAAGTTTTGAGAAAGGAAAATCTCTACGCGAAGTTCTCCAAGTGCTAGTTTTGATTGAAGGAAGTGCAATTTTTGGGTCACGTGGTCACGAAAGACGGAGTGAAGGTGGATCCGGCAAAGATAGAAGCCATGATGAATTGGGAACCTCCAAAGATTCCATCTGAGATCCGGAGCTTCTTGGGTCTGGCAGGCTACTACCGAAGGTTCATACAGGATTTTTCCAAGATTGCCTCTTCATTGACGGCTTTAACAAAAAAGAATGTGAAGTTTGTATAAACTGAAGCTCAAGAAGAAGCTTTTCGGACATTGCAAAAGAAATTGTGCGAGGCCCCAATTTTTTCCTTGCCGGAGGGATCGGAGGACTTTGTAGTTTATAGCGACACATCCAAGATGGGGCTTGGGTGTGTGCTCATGCAAAGGGGAAAAGTGATTGCCTATGCATCTAGGCAACTAAAGGTGCATGAGAAGAACTACCCCACTCATGACTTGGAGTTAGCGGCGGTAGTGTTCGCCTTGAAGTTGTGGCGACATTATCTTTATGGCGTGAAGTGTACTTTGTACACGGACCACAAGAGTCTGAGGTACGTATTTGATCAGAAGGAGCTCATGAGACAAAGAAGATGGTTGGAGCTACTCAAAGACTATGATTGTGAGCTACTCTATCACCCGGGGAAAGCGAGCGTGGTGGCCGATGCTTTAAGTCGGAAGGAGTATAGTGGGAAGCTTTAAGCCAAGATTTCGCAAATCGAATTAGTGTCAAGTCTTATGGAGAGGATCAATACATCGCAAACCGAAGCCTTGTTAGAAGAGAATCTCAAGTAGGAAGTAATGGCTAAGCAACGCCTACTCTTGACCGAAGACAGCCGTGGGATAAAGTGTTTTGATGGAATGGTTTGGGTGCCAAGGATTGGTAGGAATCGAGAACTACTTTTGGAAGACGCTCACAAGTCCAAATACTCTATCCACTCGGGAAGTACAATGATGTATAGGGACTTGAATTTACACTATTGGTGGTCGGGTATGAAGTTAGATGTGGCACGCTATGTGGAGCGGTGCGTGACTTGTTCCCAAGTGAAGGCCGAACATCAACGATCTTATGGGAACCTTCAACCGTTAGAAATACCCGAGTGGAAATGGGACAAGATCACTATGGACTTTGTGACCAAGATACCGAAGAAGTTGAGGGGAAACAACACCATTTGGGTGATCGTTGATCGGTTGACGAAGAGTGCGCATTTCCTAGCAATGCGGGAAACCTTGCCAATGGATAAATTGGCAAAACTGTATATTGATGAGGTGGTCTCTAGGCACGGTATACCCTTGTCAATTGTCTCCGATCGGGATAGTCGACTCATATCAAGATTTTGGGGAGCTTTGCATCAAGAGTTGGGAATACGGGTGAATTTGAGTACAGTATACCACCCACAAACGGACGGACAGAGCGAGAGTCCGATTCAAACTTTGGATGACATGCTCAGGTCATGCGTGATCGACTTTGGCGGTAATTGGGATACCCACTTGCCTTTGGTGGAATTTGCATATAACAACAGTTATCACCCTAGTCTCGGGGTGGCACCATTTGAAGCCTTATATGGGCGGAAATGTAGGACTCCCGTGTGTTGGTTAGAGGCGGGGGAGAAACAGTTTGTTGGTCCTTAAATTATGCAAGAGATGACCGATAAGGTCAAAGCTATCCGAGAGCGATTGAAGGCGGCACAAGATTGTCAGAAAAGTTACACCGACAAGAAGAGGAGACCGGTGGAGTTCCAAGTGGGAGACTGTGTGATGTTAAAAATGTCTCCTTGGAAAGGCTTGATCCGGTTTGGAAAGCGAGGGAAGCTAAGTCCCTGTTTCCTTGGGTCGTTCACTATCCTCGAGTGTGTTGTACTACAAGCTAGATCTACCACCAAAAATGGATGGAATCCATCCCACGTTTCATGTGTGTTATCTACGGAAGTGCCTAGCAGAAGAAGAGAGTGTTATACCGTTATCCGAAATCCGAGTGGACGACAACCGTTGTGTTGAGGAACCTGAAGCCATTTTTGAAAAAGTAATCAAGAAACTCCGACATAAGGAAGTGACAATGGTGAAGGTGCAATGGAAACATCATCGCGGTGCGAATGTGAATTGGGAAGCGGAGGAGGACATGAAGCGTCGATACCCTCGTTTGTTTGACTATGATTGGGATTTCGGGGACGAAATCCATTCCAAGGTGGGGAGGATTGTAACACCACGGATTTTGAGTCCTATTGGTATTGCGATCTGATTAGCCAAGGTAGTAGAATGGAAAGAGAGAAAATCTTGGCAGTTTTTGGCGCGACTTACCGCGCGGGTGGAGCTGCGCGGGTCTCTGTCCGAACTGCGACTCCAGTTCTCCGCGCGACTCACGGCGCGGGTGAGCACGCGCGGGCGCACAAACCCAATTAAAAAGGGGAAATCGGCCAAAACCCTCATTTTATCAAATCTAACTTAGAAAACTCTTGTAGGCTACCTTTTTCTCCCTTTGGTTTGGTAAGTTTCATCTCCCTACTTCCCTTTGTCATCAATGCTTCTACCAACCTTATCCCTTGATCATTTATGGCAATCTTGTTGGTATTTAGGCATCCATTGTTGTAGATTCAAGTCTCCTCAAGATCATAGCTTCATCTCCTTAAGCTTTTGAGTTTTAGGGTTTTGAAATACAACCCTACAAGGTGAGTTCATCCTTTTCCTAAAACTTTATACATGTTAAAATCTTATTTTAACTTACTAGACATCTCCATTTTTGTTTATGTAACTTGGGGTGTATTTTCACCCAAACCCTAACTTTGGAGATTCTAGGGTTCATTTGTGTGGAAAGGGTTTTTGAGAAAAGAAAGGGGATATCTTGAATATATGTACGATGAAAACTTTGCATTATGTTTTTCTACCCTTTAGCTTCAAAGATTCATAAATGAAGGGTTAATACTATTTTCATCTAACTACTGATAAGTTTGTACATTGGGAACTTGTTTTACCATAACTTTGGATTGAGCATTTGGAACCTCTTAGTAAGATTTCTCAATCATTATGCGAAAACTTCCTGTTATCAATATTTTAGGCATCATAGCTTATTGTTGAAATATCGGTTAGCTTTTAGTTCTCTGTGACATAATTGGTTGCATTGGGAGTCATGACCCTATATTTGTTGTTGCATTTAGTCCGACGTAGGGACGCGAGCCTCTCACTTCGAGGCACGTTTAGGCATCGAATTGGGCTATAAGTCCTATGTGCTAAGTATGTATGATATTGGATGAGGATCTCCACGTAAGGGCCCTATGTGGTTGAAGTTGAGTTTCTGCGGGTGTAAGTTTAAAGCCACGGAGCCTAACATCCATTGCGTGTACTTTTATGTGTTTGGCTTTACTGATTTCTAAGTGGCCTACTTTTGTGTTCCGTCACTTGTATTAGTAAGCGGGTCTCCCCCGTTAAACCAAGAGGTAACTATTTATGGTAATTGCATCATTATTCAGATCATAACTCAGGTCTCTTTATTCATGTTTATCGTTAAATATTTTAATTCAACTGTTTGAGCTCACTAGGCGTTAGCCTAACACTTTTCTTAAAATGACATGTATAGCAGGTCAATCTAGCGAGGGGATTCGTCGAGAATGAGCGGCCGGCCTAGAGGTCAGGAGCGGTCTTTTTGGGATGACACATTGACCAATACGATAGAAATAGTGGATGCACAATTTTGGGAGAAAAGCAACACTCGATATTACTCTTTCTTGTCTAAGCTAGATCATTAGGTTGTTGTATATTATTCTCCATTTGATTCAACTGAAAGGCTACCTCTCTATACCTCGTTATCAGGATGATACTTTGGTTTGTTATGGCAGGTTTTGTTACCCAGGATTACCCAGTTTATAGTCGTCATATTGCGAAAATTTCGAATTTTTTTATTTCTCTAAATTTTAGGGTGTTACACATTTTGATGAAAACACGTGCAAAAAAATTTAATGAGGTAGCATATGCATAATTAAAACAAGGTAACGTAGGATTTGTAGTAATGGTGTTTGTTTAAATTTTCAACTAAAATTTAGTTTATTTTTGTTTCCATTTATAAACCTCTAACGGCCTGATTTTGATCAATTACGTTTACAATGATTTAGGCTACAAATCACAAAAAAATATACTTAAATTGGGTAAAAGTTTTCGCTTATATATGAGAAATCAATTATCAGAACTCATACAAACTTCAACCATATAAGGCATCGTTTGGCAGAATTAAGCTAGCTAATAAGTTAACTTATAAGGTATCTTATTTTCTAAGTACATGTTTGGATGAATAAAAGTTAACTTATTGATAAGCTACTTAGAATAGCTTATGAGGAACTTTTTATAATTTTTTTCAATTATACCCTCATTAATATTACTTACTTTTTTTATTAACTATTAATTATAAATAAATTTAAATATTAAAAATAATAGTTACTAGCACGAATTAATATTAAATGAAATAATTAATTAAATTTTAATTATACATTGATGTTAATTGTTATGTATTTATTATTAATTCTTAATCATATAAGTTATTTTTATATTATTATTTTTTAATATTAGTCAATATATGTTAGTTATCAATTACTATATATTTTTTAATATTATTCAATAATTTTTTCTATTCACATATAATGGTTATTTAAAATTATAAGTTGATGTAGAATTCTTCGAAAATTTGTTTTAACAAATTCAAAATTTATAGTATGTATATAACAATAAATTTTAAATTATTTTAATTAACATATTATATTATTTAATTTTTTACTATCTTAATTGTATTAATTAATATATTATATTATTTAATTATTTTTACCATCTTATTTATCTTTTAGGAAATCACATGTAATAAAATAGAATTTCAATTTATATGACTATATATAATAAGATAATCTCAAATGCTCTATCTCTTTTTAGGTACGAAATATGGAGATAATCAACGTATAAGACCATTTATGTTTACCATGCGGGAGACTTGTTTTGCAACATGATCACAAAAACATAAATAAGCAAAAAAGAAATAGATATAAATGCAAAACTTTCAAGACGATAATTTAATTCATCAAGATATAGTTATCGTCAATACAACCATGACCTAGAATAAACTATTGTAAATGACAAACAGGAAATTCGATGCCACATGTTGTACATATACTTGGAAGAAACTGACAGTGTGGTGGCAATTTAGGTCTGTTGATGTCGATATATTTACATAAACACTCTTTATGTGCTTTTAATTCATTACAACAAATTGGAGATGGTGATCCTCGTTGAATTAGAGCGGGATAACAAGCATTTATCTCTTGATCTGCAAAACAAAGTTGTGCATAAGCGTTGTTCATAAGAAACAACATTGCTACAAGAATAGCAAGAACAAAAGTTGTGTTCTTCATTTTATAATTTTGCAATGATCGAATGAGATCAAGAACTAAAGAACTGAGTAAATATTTATATGTATGATTATAATATTGTATTTTTTTTAGTACCTAATTTCGTGAACGAAAACGAATTCGTGCTTAAGATAGGAGATCGTGTTTTAATGACTTGTACTTTAGTCGTTAAGAGTTGTACATTAGTTCAAGTCTATTTTATGAATTTATTTAAGGACTAATTTTGGATGAAATTATCTTGTTTAGGACTAAAATTGTAAATGAATTGTCAAAGTTTGATCAAATTGAAATAAGCTAAAGATAAAGGGGTTGGATTGTAAATGTTAAAAATATAAATATGAATTTAATTAATTTTTTTGAAATTCATAGAACCATTATCAGATTTCCTCTCTCTCTCTAGCTCTCAATCTCTCCATCCTCTCTCTAGAAACCCTCAAATTTCATCTCAAAACCTCAAAAATTCTCCTTTAATCTTGGTGTTCTTGAAGATTGGTTGTTAAAAATGGAACTAGGGGCTCAATATAAGGTATGTTCATGGTTAATTTTTTTGATTACTTCAATTTTGGGCAAAATGGGTTAAACCCTAAGTTTATCTATGAATTATAGGTTGAAGATTGAGGAATTGAGGTGGAAATTCTTCAAGTTTGGTGCTATTGGAAGTGACAGATTCATTGTGATAAGTTTAAAAATTCGTATAAAATAAATCATTTGTCCAAATGAGGTGTTCGTTATATCGACAGAAATTTCTATGAGTGTAGTACAACTTTGTAGTTTACACCAAAGTCTAGTTCGGAATTTAAGTGACTCGAAATCACTGATTTTCCAGAACTGTTCTGCACATACTCGAAATTGCGTACTGTTGGTATTAATTCTGTAGAAAATAGATCAAAGCTCCAATTGATATGAATCCAATTTCTATAAAATACTAAGAGGATTATGCACAACTTTCATGTTTACAATAAAATTTGATTGAGCCTCTAAGAATGAGAAAAATACTAAACTTTAAGTGTACAGAAGCTGTTAGTTACTGTTTGAGTGTGTAAATTTGGAATTTTGCAAATGTAGTTCAAGGCCCTAAGGATTGTGTTAAGTGTTTATTAAGTGTCCTAGGGGTATTGTAAGCATGTTTGAAGGTCCGTAGAATCTTTAAAAATGAAAGGTCTTGTAGGAATTTGAAATTGATAAGAATTGTTACCGAAAACCATCTAAAAGCATTTTACTAATAAGTGTAGGTAAACCGAAAGGAGAAAACCATTCATAGGCATCAAGTCTCGTGTGATCGTCACTAAAACACCTCAAAGGTACGAATATCTAATTCGTTTCAATACGTGGGTTATCAATTGTGGTGATTACCCATTCCATAGTGTTAATCATAAAATCCCAATCACAACAAGCAATTACTCAAGATTTATCTAATATGCTCAAGAACTAGAGAGAGAATTTAGAGAGAGAAAGTAGGTCTTGTATTCCACAATTACTGAATATTACAATGAAGCATAATCCTCTATAACGTTACTACAAGTTTACAAAGACAAACCTATATATACCATCTATCTATTACAAAGCCTTAAAGGCTAAGGAAACTAAACTTGCTTAGAGTTAGACAATGTTGACTTTTACATCATTGACTTTCCTAATAAATCTTGGATACAATATTTAGACTTAACAATCTCCCCCTTTGTATTCAAGATTTAATAAAAATTTGATACTGATCTTCAGCTCTTGATTCTTCAGCTTTTGTCCCTTTGAAGCTTTCACAATCTTTACTCTTTCAGCTCTTGAAGAATCTTGGAAAGTCTTTTTAAACTTTGAAGCTTTTGGAAAGTCAACATGCCTAGAACATAAAACTGGAGACTTGAAACTTTATCTCTGAAAAATCTTTCGACTTCGATCAAACTTTGTATCTTCATGACTTTGATCTCTGAACCATCTTTGGAAGAAACAAACTTTCTTGAATCAATCATCAAATTTTTTTTGAACATTCTTCCTTCAGAATCTTTTGGATTTGAATTTCTTTATCAGACTTGAACTTTAAAACAGAACTCTTGAAATTGAACTTTGTATAATTCTCCCCCTTTTTGATGATGTGAGCATCATTATCATCAAAACTTCATCAATTTCAGCTCAGACTTTGATTTTCGCCTTTGAGATAAACTAACAATCTCCCCTTTGACAATTTCCGCACTTTGATCTGAAGAGCCGAATCATGAACTGTATATATCCGAATCTTTTCAAATTCAGACATAATTAGCGTGTAACCCTGATTCAACATATGAAACAGTTATGTTGGGAACTGAAGAGTTCATCAAGTATGGTTAATGCTGCTGGTTCAAAATTACTACTGCTAGAAGACTTAAAGGTTAATACTGCTGAGTGTTACTACTGCTAGTATTATTAATACTGCTAGTCAAAGTTAGTGCTGCTTGAACAAAGTTAGTACTGCTTAGCTAGTTAGTACTGCTAGTGGTTAGTACTTCTTAGTAGTTAATACTGCTAGAAGGAAGTTAATGCTGCTGAAGATTAATATTGCTTATATGATGAAGATTCGTATGAAAGGATATACATGGAAGCTTAGAGATATACATGGAAGATATACTGAAGATATTTTATTTATTGTAATTATCTTTGTATTCAGTATATATATTGTATAGTTTAGAATAATGAGTTAACTTTAGTTTTCATTCTTTTAGAGAGAAAATCAACCTCAAGGCATAGATCCTAATTCTAGAGAAGTAGAATTCGTATTGGTGAGCCTGTTCATCAATATTGAGGTTGAGTGAGTAATCTTGTAACTTCAAAGCATTCAATACAAGTTTACAGTTTGTTATTCATATCTACTGTGTTGATTTACTATTTTGACTAAATATCAAAGTGTTATTCCGCAAACTTCTTTGATATTGTTTCTGATAATTAATTCTTGTTGAGAATTCGATCCTGATAAGTGGTATCAGAGCCTGATTTCTCAGAAACATCTATTCATCATGGAAAATCTTGCAGAATCAAGCAGTACTTTGGTCTCAAAGGTTCCAATGCTTAGACCCAATGAATTCGATATGTGGAAGATCAGAATCAAGCAGTACATACTCCTCACTGACTATTCTATGTGGGACATCATAGATAATGGTCCTTCTGAAGCAGGAAAGATTGGTGCAGATGGAAAGAGAACTCCACCAAAAACTGATGCAGAAAGAAAGATCAGACAGACAGAGATGAAAGCCTTGAGCACCTTGCTCTTGGCTATTCCCAATGAATATCAACATCAGTTCTGTAACTGCACTGATGCAGAGATGCTCTGGAATGCTCTGGAGAAGAGATTCTCTGGTACCAAAAGTACCAAGAGAAATCAGAAAGCCATTCTGAAGCAACAATATGAGAACTTTATGTCAACCAAGAATGAGTCCATGACTCAAACTTTTGACAGGTTCAACAAACTTATTGGTGAACTAGCTACAGTGGGAGTACAAATTGATCAAGATGATCTGAACAGAAAGTTTCTAAGGTCCTTGAGTGATGAATGGACCATGTATACTGTGTCTTTCAGACAGAATGATCAACTGGAAGAAAAGGAACTTGATGATCTTTATAATGATCTAAGAGTTTTTGAATCTGAGGTAGAGGCTAAAAAGAGGCCTTCTGGGTATGTTCACAATGCTGCACTCCTTTCAGCATCAACTGATTCTACTTCCAACCTTGAATCAGTTAGTACTGCCAATGGAACAAACCAAGAGAAAGGCACTGAAACTGTGTTTGAGGCCTTTCTTGTAAGTCATGGAAACTCTTCTCTCATTAATGATGACTTGGAACAACTCCATCCAGATGATCTTGAAGAGATGGATATTAAATGGCAGATGGCCATGCTTTCCATGAGAGTTAAAAAGTTCATCAAAAGAACTGGGAGGAACAACTTCTCCCAAAGAAGAGAAGATGGAGCAGGATTTGACAAGTCTAAGGTGGAATGTTACAAATGCCATCAAAAGGGACACTTTGCTAGAGAATGCAGAAGTGGAATGTCTCAGAATAACAACCACCAACAAGCTCAATCTGGAAGCTTCAACAGAAACTCTGCACAAGCCCTTGTCTCTCAACAAGGTATGGGGTTTGATTGGAGTGATCAAGCTGAAGAGGCCATTCAGAATCAAGCTCTAATGGCAGAGGTGTCTGGGCTCCCTACAGAGGTAACTTCCAATCTTTGCTCTCAAAATTGCATTAACACTGTTAAAAGGTATAGGGATCACAACCAGAACATGAGTGATGACCTTAAGAGATTGGAAAAAGACATAAAAGATTATGTGAGGATTGTTGAGAGATTTGAAGAACAGATTAAGGGTTTTCAAGCTAATGAGCTTCAACACTCTTATGACACAAATTACTGGAAGTGGGAGAAGAATGACTTAGAGCTTCAACTGACCAGATCTAAAGAAGAGAGTGAAAAGCTAAGAGGAGAGCTAGCTAAAGTCAAACTTGATATAGAAAAGTTTTCTAATGCTTCCAAAGCAATGGATTCTTTGTTACAAACTCAGATTCATGATAAACTGAGAAGAGGAATAGGGTACAATACCACACCACCACCCTATAACAACAACTACATCCCTCCTAGTTCAGAGTTGTTAGAAACAAAGGATAGGAAGGATCTACCTAAGGGAGCCACTGAGATAGATCCCTTAGATGAAGTGGTTGTTAAGGATAAAACTGAGAAAGAAGTTTTCAAGGATAAGGACAATACTGTGAGTGGTGAGATTCCTAAAGAAAACCACATAATCAACAATGAGGGATGTGGAAAGCACTGGATCAAGTCCAAAGAGATAGAAAAGACTGAGGGAAAGAACAAGAAGGTTCACTATAAGCAGACCACTGTTGTGAACCCTATTCCTTGCAAACAATGTGTATGCAATAAATCTGAGCCCCAAAAACATGATAAACCAAGGGGAAATCAGAGAAACTGGAACAATCATTGGGCACAAAAACAAGGGGTTGATCTAAAAAAAATTAATAGACCAAAACCCTGTTTTATCTGTGGAAAGCTGAACCACATTGCCAAATACTGTTACTTTAATCCTATGAACCAAAGGATAAATTTTCAAAGACCTACTCAAAAATCCTTTGGTTATAGGAAGAAAGAAAAGAACCATGTGGCTAAGAAAGTTGTTAAATCTAAAAGCCACATGAAGAGACAGAATGTGGAAGATAATGTCAAGATGTGGATTCCAAAATGTACTAAAACTGTTAGTGCTGCTACTACAAATAGTGCTGCTAACAGTGATAGTACTGCTAGAAGCAATACTGCCAAACCTGTTAGTACTGCTAACTCTGTTAGTACTTCTAAAGATAGTGCTACTGCTAGTATTAGTGCTGCTAGTATTAGTGCTGCTAATCCAATAATCTTGACAAAGTATTCAAATACTAAGTGTTCTGATTTTAAAAATCTTGTCAAGAAAGAATGCAAGTACTTTGATGAGAAAGGGGTACCCAAGACCACCTTGGCTTGGGTTCCTATTACATACTAATTGATTTATCTAATGTGCAGGGCAACCAACAGCTCAAGGGAAAGAGCATTTGGCATGTTGATAGTGGTTGCTCTAGGCACATGACAGGCAACATGTCATGCCTTCAGGATTTCAAACATATCAATGGAGGACATGTTGCATTTGGAGATAATCTTACTGGTGGTAAGATAAGTGGAAAAGGTAATGTCACCAAAGGTAAGATGACATTTGAGGATGTCTACTATGTTGATCAATTAAAGTACAACCTGTTAAGTGTATCACAGGTTTGTGACAAACAACATAGTATATTATTTACTAATAATGAGTGTATGATCCTTGCTCCAGGGTTCAAGGTAGTTGATGAAAGCATGATACTACTTAGAACTCCAAGAAAGGACAATGTTTACTGTCTTGATATGGACAATGTTGATAGTGATTCATCTCTAAATTGTCTTGTTTCAAAAGCTTCTGTAGATGAATCCTCTCTATGGCACAGAAGGATGTGTCACATGAATTTCAAGACTATGAACAATCTTGTTAAAAATAACCTTGTAAGAGGTTTACCTTCAAAAGTCTTTTCATGTGATGATCATTGTGTTGCTTGTCTTAAAGGCAAACAACACAAAACTTCTCATAAGACCAAAGAGTTAAATTCTGTTTCTTCTTGTCTCCAGTTACTGCATATGGATCTGTTTGGTCCTACAAATGTTATGAGTATAGGCAAGAAATCTTACTGCTTGGTTATTGTTGATGATTACTCCAGATTTACTTGGGTATATTTTCTAAGGACTAAGGATGAAACAAGTGGTCTTATCAAATCCTTTATTCTAAGAATTGAAAACCAAACTAATCAAAGAGTAAAAGTCATTAGATCAGATAATGGAACTGAGTTTAAAAATCATGATCTAAACACCTTTTGTGAAGAAAAAGGTATTGAGAGGCAATATAGTGCTCCTAGGACTCCTCAACAGAATGGTGTTGCTGAAAGGAGAAATAGAACACTAATAGAGGCTGTTAGATCTCTGTTGGCTGATTCAAAATTGCCAATTACCTTCTGGGCTGAAGCAGTTAATACTGCTTGTTATGTCCAAAACAGAGTTCTAGTGATCAAGCAAAAGAACAAGACCCCATATGAGCTTTTAAATAAAAGAAAACCTTTTATTGGTTTCTTCAAACCTTTTGGGTGTCCTTGTACAATTCTAAATACCAAATCTCACTTAGGTAAGTTTGATAGCAAAGCAGATGATGGATTTCTTGTTGGATATTCATCTCAGAGTAAGGCCTACAGAGTATTTAACTCTTCTTCTAGAATACTTGAAGAAAGTGACAATGTCAAATGCAATGAGAACACACCAAATCCTGTTGGGTCTGGACCTCAGTGGCTATTTGACATTGATTCACTAACTAACTCTTTTGGTTTCAGTAATGAGTATACAGGAACAGGAAGTGGAGGATCAGGGATCACACAAGTTCAAGAAAGTATATCTAAATCTGTGATTTTTCCCATACCCACAGTAAATTCTGTTGAAGACTGTGAAAAGGAATCATTTACTGGACCAAGTCAGAGTGAAGAAGACACTAGAGATGAGGAGACTCAAGAAAATAATGAAGTGGCATCTGAAAACACTTCAGTTGAGTTGCATGAATCTAATCTTGAGGCTGGACTGAATGAAGAACCTAGTCATAACACCAGAGTTCAAAAGAATCATCCTCCACAGTTGATAATAGGAGATATCTCTTCTCCTATGATGACTAGACATCAAAGCAGGCTTCAGGAAATGCAAGATCAACAGCATACAGTGCTTTCTTGTTTTCTATCACAGCTTGAGCCTAAAAAGGCACATGATGCTATGAAAGAATCCAGCTGGATAGAAGCAATGCAAGAGGAACTGTTACAGTTCAAGCTACAAGATGTGTGAGATCTAGTAGACCTTCCTAAAGGTCACAGAGCGATTGGCACAAAGTGGATTTTCAGAAACAAGAGAGATGAAAGAGGTATTGTCATAAGGAACAAAGCAAGGCTGGTAGCTCAAGGCTATACTCAAGAAGAGGGTATAGATTATGAAGAAGTTTTTGCACCTGTGGCTAGGATAGAAGCAATCAGACTATTCCTAGCCTATACTTCTTACATGAACTTCAAAGTCTATCAAATGGATGTAAAAAGTGCTTTTCTCTATGGATCAATTGAAGAAGAAGTATATGTCTGTCAACCACCAGGGTTTGAAAACCCAAGCTATCCAGACAGGGTATACAAATTAAAGAAAGCACTTTATGGACTACATCAAGCTCCAAGAGCATGGTATGACACTCTGTCATCCTATCTCTTGGGAAATGACTTTGAAAGAGGAGTCATTGATAAGACTCTATTTATCAAAAAAAAGAAGAAGGATATCTTGCTGGTCTAAATCTATGTTGATGACATTATCTTTGGATCTACAAGAAACAACATGTGCAAGGAGTTTGAGGATTTAATGCATCAAAGGTTCAAAATGAGTTCCATGGGGGAACTTACTTTCTTCCTTGGACTCCAAGTTCAACAGAAGTCAGATGGCATTTTCATATGTCAATCCAAGTATGTGCAGGATATTCTAACCAAGTTTGGTTTCTCAGAATCAAAACCTGCCAGCACACCTATGAAAACACACAAGCAGATCACAGCAGATCTTGAGGGGGAGGATATGGATGTGCATCATTATAGATCCATGATTGGCTCTCTCATGTATCTCACAGCATCAAGGCCAGATATAATGTTTCCAGTCTGTGTATGTGCAAGATTTCAAGTTAGGCCAAAGCAATCTCACTTTCAAGCTGTTAAGAGGATATTCAGATATCTCAAAGGGCAACCCAGATTGGGACTTTGGTATCCTCATAACTCACCTTTTGACCTAATAGCATACTCAGACAGTGATCTAGGTGGGGCAAACTTGGACAGAAAATCTACTTCTGGAGGATGTCAGTTTTTGGGTGCTAGACTAGTCTCATGGCAGTGCAAGAAACAAACCACAGTATCCACATCTACAACAGAGGCAGAGTACATAGCAGCTGCAAGTTGTTGTTCTCAAGTCTTATGGATTCAGAATCAAATGTTGGATTATGGGGTAACCTTTCTACACACTCCAATCTTTATTGACAACAGCAGTGCTATTAGCATTGTGAATAATCCAGTCAAGCACTAAAAAACAAAGCACATTGAAATCAGGTATCACTTTATAAGAGATTGTAATGAAAAGAAACTTATTCAAGTTGTCAAAGTTCACACTGATAATCAGTTTGCTGATCTATTCACTAAAGCTTTTGATGTGGGTAGATTCACTTTCTTGGTAACAAGTGTGGGAATGATAAACTCTGAATAATCCCCTTCTCAAAAAGTGGTTTTATATCTGTATAGTATTCCTGGAGTTACTAATCTTCTGTTTCAGGATATGCATAGCAGTACTCAGTGTTTAGCAAGTTTAAAAGGAGTAAGTTAGTTAATACTGCTAGTAGTTAATACTGCTTTCAGTTAATACTGCTAGTGATTAATACTGCTTTCAGTTAATACTGCTAGTGGTTAATACTGCTTTCTAGTTAATACTGCTAGTGGTTAATACTGCTTTCAGTTAATACTGCTAGTGGTTAATACTGCTTTCAGTTAATACTGCTAGTGGTTAATACTGCTTTCAGTTAATACTGCTAGTAGTTAATACTGCTTTCAGTTAATACTGCTAGTAGTTAATACTGCTAGTAGTTAATACTGCTAGTTAGTTAATACTGCTAGTTAGTTAATACTGCTCGTTAGTTAATACTGCTAGCAGTTAATACTGCTAGTAGTTAATACTGCTCTAGGTTAATACTGCTTCTATTCCGAATACTATAAATACTTTTTGCCCGCCTAAAAGTTCATAACGACTCTTTGCATACTGTTCTCTTGCGCTCAAAACCTTTTCTCTCTCAAGTTCGAAGTTTTCAGGCAAGCTTTTCACTAAGATCAATGGCATCCATGACTTTCATCGACGAGCACAACGAGATTGCGATGCTACAAAAGCCAAAGCAAGCTGCAGGATTTCATCAGATTGTGGATTTCCTCAAGACAAGCCACATTGCTCATGCTCTTATTGTATCCCCTACAATCTATATTGAGCATCAAAGGCAGTTCTGGGCTAATGCAACCATTGTTGTTGAGAATGGTGTGCAGATGATCAAGACAAGAATCTGTGATCAATCACTAACGGTTACTGAAGAGGTTATTCGCATCAGTCTACGTCTAGACGATGCCTCTGGTATAACCTCTATCCCAAATGATGAACTATTTTCAAATCTTACAAGAATGGGGTATGGAGGCCCATTGGGAGTTTTCAAATTTTCTAAAGCAAAATTCTCACCCCAATGGCGTTTCTTTGTCCATACTCTTATGCATTGTATCTCCAAAAAGACTACTGGATGGAGTGAGTTCAGCAGCACTATTGCTTATGCTTTGGTGTGCTTGGCCACTGCCAGCAAGTACAATTTTTCTAAAATGATTTTCAGTGATCTTGTCTCAAACATGGGAAACAAAAAGAGCTTCTTTATGTATCCCAGGTTTGTTCAAGAAGTTATTACTCATGAATTGACGGATATACCTCAACCTGTTGGGGTATATGTACCTAAACCCCCCAAAGGCAAAGTGTTCTCAAATATGAGAAGATCTGCTGGGGACTCTGAAGGAGTTGACACCCCATTGTTCTCTACAATGATGGTGGTGTCCCAAACCAATGAAGGTATGGCAGCAGGGTCAAGGCCCCCATTAGACCAACCCACTGCTAGCCAAGCCCAACCTTCCCTCTCAAAATCAATTCCCCAGTCCCTTCTTGAAAAACCAACCTCTCCCATCACCCAAACTTACAAGAGAAAACAGGTAAATAAGGCTCCTTCCCTTCTTGTACCATTACCCACTAAGCCTATAAGCCCTCTAAGGGAGAATTCTCCCCTAGAGAATATCCAAAGGGAAACCACACGGGTGTCTCCCAACCCAAAGGAGGTGCTCTCTGAGGAGGAGGTAGAGCATATGGGTGATGAGGCTGCCACTACTCCTGCTAGTACAGAGGAGGAAAGTGGTAACATCAATAAGACCTCCCCCATGGCAACTTTGAATGAGCAATCATTTGAAGGTCCCTGGTGCCAAGAAACCACAGGGGTGGATAGTGCCTCTGCAAGGCAGAAGACTTCCACAAATAAAAGATCCAATGATCCTTCAAAGGAGGGTAACACTTCTGGAGAGGGTGAGGACAGATATACGTACGATGAATTGATGGAAACAATGGGGAACATCAATCAAGATGTTCTCAAACAAGGAAAAGAAATTGAAGAAATGAAGCTAGTAATTCTGTCACAACAAGAACAGATTGCTAAGCTGAAAAGGATGGTGGTTAGTCTGGTACAAAGGAAGAAGAGAAAGCAATTCCAATTAAGGAGAAGGACCACTGAGGATGATGCTCCCAAAAAGGGGGAGTTCAACATGGAAGAAGCCACAAGAAAGGGGGAGCTTGATGGAGAGAAAATTGATGTTGAGGGGGAGCAGCAAGCAGAAACAGTTACTACTGCTGACATTAATAAAGCAGCAGAAACTGTGAAAGAAGTGTTAACAGATCTTGAGATTGCAGAAACCTTACTAAAAGCCAAGAATGATACTCCCAAGGTCACTTCAAAGACCAAAGGTGTAATCATAAAAGAACAAGGTGAAGTGATCAAGAAAGATAACAGTAAGAAGGCAATGAGCAAAGACAAAGGAAAAGCAAAGATGGTAGAATCTGATCAACCAATCAAAAAGCAAAGGTTGGTTGAATCAGATGAAGCCCTAGCTAAAAAGATGCAGGAGGATATTGAAAAAGAAGAAAGAGTTCAGATGGAAAAAGACAGGGAAATGGCAAAAGCCCTAGCTGCTGAACTGAATAAAGCTTATCAACAGAGTATGGCAACTGAAATTGCACAGAAGAAAGCTGCAAGTATGAAGAAATCTGTGGTGAAAACAGTTGCAAAGAAGAGAAGACCCTCAAAGACATTCCTAGGTACCCAAGAGAGAAACAAGATGATTATATTTCTCAAAGGTGCTGTAGGAGTCAAAAAGGAGATGTTCTCCAAAATGTCTTTTGAGAAGATCAAAGAGCTCTATGATTCAGAGATGTTAAAGCTTCAGGGAAGTGAAACTGCTAGGGTGGAGATGGAGAAGAGAATAAAAGAAAGTAATGATTTTGATTGTCAAAAGCCATTTCCAGATGAACAAGAAACACCTCCTAAGAAAGAGTCCACCCTGGGAGAAAGTCTAAGGACTTTAAAGAGAACAAAAATGATGGCAAGGAGAAAGCCAATTAAAAAGCCTAGAGTATCTGAAGAAGAGGCTGATAAGGTTGCTGAAGAAGAAGGGGCACCTGAGTCATCTAAACAGACAGAGCCATCTAACACTGATGATGTAAATTTGTATATGGTAGTGATGGACAAAGTGCCTGAACCAATTTCAGCAGAACCTGTAGGAGTTAAGCCTCCTGAGGTGATTCTCTGGGATACATTGACAGTGGATGGAAAGGAATACATAAGGCTGAAAAGAAAGGATGAAAAGTATGAAGTGTTTAAAACATGGGCAAAAATTGTCAGAACATGCTCTAGATCAGATATTGAAGAGATGTTTGAGATAGGAATGTAGTTGTATGCAGATATTCTAAAGGCCCCAGGGATTTCAATTACAAAACTGGTAATGGAGTATCTGTGTATGATGTTCAAACCTGAAGAAGTAGAGCATTTGATCAAGGATGTCTTCAAATCAGTAAATAATTGGACTCTATATGAAATTAGTGGAGTATATACAGTGACTTTGGATTTAAATCACACTGAATATTTCCTAGTGGATAGAGTGTATAATCATAGCAGATTGAAGCTGCATGCCATGCTGAAGAAAAAGTTAAGGTGTGTTCCAGATTCAGAAATGGCTAAATACTTGATTCAAAGAACCATCAATCAGAGTTTGGGATTGGATGCAAACACTGGGATTTAGGCCTTGATAGAGTTTTGGGAGCATCTTGAAGAAAATTTGAAGAACTTGACTTCTCTTCCTAAAAGTCAAGTTAGGGGGAGATTGTTGGGAACTGAAGAGTTCATCAAGTATGGTTAATGTTGCTGGTTCAAAATTACTACTGCTAGAAGACTTAAAGGTTAATACTGCTGAGTGTTACTACTGCTAGTATTATTAATATTGCTAGTCAAAGTTAGTGCTGCTTGAACAAAGTTAGTACTGCTTAGCTAGTTAGTACTGCTAGTGGTTAGTACTTCTTAGTAGTTAATACTGCTAGAAGGAAGTTAATGCTGCTGAAGATTAATATTGCTTATATGATGAAGATTCGTATGAAAGGATATACATGGAAGCTTAGAGATATACATGGAAGATATACTGAAGATATTTTATTTATTGTAATTATCTTTGTATTCAGTATATATATTGTATAGTTTAGAATAATGAGTTAACTTTAGTTTTCATTCTTTTAGAGAGAAAATCAACCTCAAGGCATAGATCCTAATTCTAGAGAAGTAGAATTCGTATTGGTGAGCCTGTTCATCAATATTGAGGTTGAGTGAGTAATCTTGTAACTTCAAAGCATTCAATACAAGTTTACAGTTTGTTATTCATATCTACTGTGTTGATTTACTATTTTGACTAAATATCAAAGTGTTATTCCGCAAACTTCTTTGATATTGTTTCTGATAATTAATTCTTGTTGAGAATTCGATCCTGATAAGTGGTATCAGAGCCTGATTTCTCAGAAACATCTATTCATCATGGAAAATCTTGCAGAATCAAGCAGTACTTTGGTCTCAAAGGTTCCAATGCTTAGACCCAATGAATTCGATATGTGGACAACAATGATTATACATGGACTCAATGTGCATGAGAAAGGGTCGAAGGTGGGGCAACTTTCCTTCTTTTTCAATGTCAGTATCTTCCAAAAGAAGATCCGATAGATTATATGCTGCTTCCCCAGAAAATGTGAAACATTCTCTTTTTAAGAAAAGAATGAGTAGTTGGTGGGGTTGTATACAAGAGATGGCATGGGCTATTTGCCTATTTCAATGATGGTCACCAAAGAAATGTGAACCAATCAGTAATGTGGCTGCCCGGCTCAGAAAGATATTTGGTGCAGAGTTCTGATATTCTTTTAACTCTGTTCTCACACCCTCTTTCTTTTAAACATATAAGCTCATATCTAACCAATCTCTTATTTCCATTTTACCTCTGCTCACTTCCACACTCAATTCTTTTAGACCCCTCTCCCCTCAATCACTCAAAGGATTTCTTCCGGGGTAGGAAACACTGGTTATCGTGAATCCATGGAAGATCTATTAAGCACTCACACTGAATCCCATGTTCCTAAAAATACATGTTGGTCAATGATTTTCTTGACATGTAAATCACAAGAAATCATATGTCAGTGTATGTATGCTCATCAAAAATCAGAAATGAAATTTGAGTATTTGAACTTTTGAAGATTTCTCAAAACAAGAATATTGAATGAATGAAATGAAGTTAAGAGAATTGTTTTGAGAATCTGACAATGAATTAAACAGATCAAATCAAATGGTTAGGGTATCAAAAAAAATTGGAAATTTGTTTATATGAACAAATATAAACAATTTATCAATGAAAGCGCAAATATGAAAAAGATGAATGATGCTCAATCAACTTGGAAAGCAAACGGGGGTATTACCATCGAAAAAATGCTTGAATTTGAGACATGGTAATAACAATTTCAAATAAAATACTGAACCGGTGTGTATGAATACTTGACAGTATATGGACAAGATAATACACAAGTATTAATCTTTGGAAACACACGGTTAGTTAAACAATAAAGCTCAAAAATGAAAAACATTTAAAATCACACTTCTTAATTCATGAAATCTTTTAAGAATAAGAAGTGGTTTGAACATTTAAGAAACTATTTTTCATGCTTGAAAGTTGTTCTTCTTTCAAACAATCCAAGATCTAGGATCAGAAGATATTTAACTTTTCAACTCCCCCTCAAATCATGATTAAAAGATTTATATCTTTTGAGCTCCCCCTGGATATTAGCCCAATATCCTTCTTTGAATAACGGGTCCTGATCTTTACTCCCGGCCCCTTAAATTAGGCATCTGAAATATCTCAGTTAAAGCAGGATAGAGATCAAACACTCCCTTTAGAATTGTTAGACCATCAATATCAGAAAAATCTAGCAGTGAAAAAGCATAGGATAGAGATCAGATCAATTCACTTGGGATGGAGACCATCAATATCCATCGGATGCAAAAACATAGGAGTAAGGTCTTTTTGATCACTGAGGTCCGAGTCCTAAACTGTTGTGTTTAGAAGTCATACTCCTTTGAAGAACGGGTCCTAAGCTGATGTGCTTAGAAACCATTATCTTGACATTGAGGTGCGGGTTTTGAACTGTTGTGTTCAAAATCCATTGTTCTTTTACTCCCCCTTGGCTTGAGGTGCCTGCAACACAGAATCAGTTTTCTTCTTTGGTACCCACTGGTATTTGGGTCCAGAAATGTTAGTTGCAGTTCGTGTGGGGGAAATAGAGTAAGAACCATACCAGTAATGATCATTGGTCTTATGGATATGATCATGTGTACAACAAATAGAACAATAATATTTCTTACCGTTAGGAGCTTTGTTCTTCTTTGCTTTATGAACATGTACACATGATGTGTTCTCTTTCAGCTCATTTTCCTTATCATCTTTGACAGGTTTCTTTATCCAGACCAGTTTCTCTTTCTTGAAACTTTTTCTCCTTGGATAAGAATGTGAACCATCTAAATATTCATCAAAGAAAAGGTTAGTGCGACAAATCTGATTAAATGATTTGACTGACCTTTTTGAAGAGACAGATTTATGATTTGAACTTGAAACAGATTTTTCAAGCTCTTTTATCTTTGAAGCAAAGATATTTCTTTCTTTCTCAAGCAGGTCAATCTTTGTCTTGAATTCAGACTTCGTTCTTTGCTCTTTCAGCGCAGTGGCAGACAGTTCAGACAATTTGGAAGTCAGCTTTTTAATTTCATTTTAAAAAGTTAAGCGTTCTTCTTCAAATTCTATTTCAGAATCATTTCGTTGGCCAGATAATTCTTTAAAAATTCCTACATTTTTCTGTTCTATGACCTTTTTCTCTTTACCAAACTTCTCTCTTTCTAAAATCATAACTTTCTCAAAATTTGAGATTTGTTGAGAAAATTTTAAGCATTTAAGATCCACCGACTTCTTTTCTTCATAGCACTTCTTGGAGAAATCTGAGAACTTCTTTGAAAATTTTTAATTTTCACTTTCAAAATCCGCTTGATTTGCAACAAGCTGTTTTTCCAAATCAGATAAATTCTTTTTAAGCTTAGCGTTCTCAGATTCCAATCCCTCAGTCTTCTCTTTGAAAGCCTTCAACTCGTTTTGAAGCTCAACTGATTCTGCTTGTAGCTCAGGTGATTTCTGTTCAATTGTCTTCAGTTGACTTTGAAGAGTTATAATCTCTTTCTCCTTTTATTTTATCTCTTTATCCCTCTCATAAAGAATACCTGAAAAATTAGAACTATTTTTAGTACAATTTATACATTCAGGAGTTTTAATACAATTGAACAATTTAATTTGCAACTCCTGAATCTTTTTGAGGTATTCTGAATTTTTCAATTTCAGATCATTTCTTTCAGCTTCAATACCAGATATATCAGATCTGTAGTAAATTGACATCTTGAACAAGTAATCAACTTGAAGTGAAAGACCGTTCCAAACTATATATCAGAAAATCAGAAATCAGATTGAATTGGAAATTTTCAAAAAATATTAAAAATTGAAAATTTGAAAAACACTTGTTATGACACCAAGTTTTGAAAAACACTTTTTTTTTAAACAGAAAGTTAAGGCGCAAAGTAGAGTCTAGCGTATGTAATGAGATACGCAAAGTCAATCTTTTCGGATCCAACGTGATGCGCAAAGTGAGCTTTGCGTGTTGAACTTGTAGCGCAAGATGAGGTTTGCGTGTTGAACTTGAAACGCAAGATGAGATTTGCGTTTCCAACGTGAAGCGCAAGATGAGCTTTGCGTTTCCAGCGTGAAGCGCAAGATGAGCTTTGCGTTTCCAATGTGAAGCGCAAGATGAGCTTTGCGTTTCCAACGTGAACCGAAAACCTAAAAAAAACACTAACACACGAATTAGACCACAAAGAACTTTATGCAAAATTTATGAGTAAAGCGCAAACTATTATGAATGATGCGCAAAGTTTATGAATGAGGCGCAAAGCATTATGAATAAAGCGCAAACCGTGTTCTTGCCAGATTCTTTCACAAATCGATTGAAATCTGCAAAATTGATCTCAGAAACTTATCAGCATCAACAACAAACACTTCTAAACACAAATTCAATATCGATTTTCGATTAAAAACACCAAATCTTACAATTTCAATCAAGAACAGAAACCGAACATGTTTTCACGAAAATCTCAAAAATCAAAAATTGAAACCGATTTTGTTCGAATTTCGAGATGGAATCAAAACAACAATCAATCACCAACATAAATCGAACACAATGAATCCATTTTCTTGCATTAAAATCGATTTTTCACAAAAAAAATCAGATGAAACAATAACAAACTCGTTTCTTGAAAAATTTTTCGAAAATAACGATTTTCAATCCAAAAACACACAAATTTCAATTCAAATCATGATCTAATCATTCCTGAAAAGTTTGGTACGGCTCTGATACCAATTGTTAATCATAAAATCCCAATCACAACAAACAATTACTCAAGATTTATCTAATATGCTCAAGAACTAGAGAGAGAATCTAGAGAGAGAAAGTAGATCTTGTATTCCACAATTACTGAATATTACAATGAAGCATAATCCTCTAGAATGTTACTACAAGTTTACAAAGACAAACCTATATATACCATCTATCTATTACAAAGCCTTAAAGGCTAAGGAAACTAAACTTGCTTAGAGTTAGACAATGTTGACTTTTACATCATTGACTTTCCTATTAAATCTTGGATACAATATTTAGACTTAACACATAGATCTTGTTCATAAAATACACCCACAAAAGTGGATGTTATTAAGTGGTTATCCAGAATATTTTTGTGTTTTATATGATGTTTCGTTTAATGATTTTGAGTCCTTGGGAATTTTGACTCGAGACCGGTATGTTTTTAAATTCCTTCTGATTACTTGATATATAAATCTCAATGAGTTTGTTGAACTTGTTATCCAAAGTTTATTCATCAAATTTGGTTATTGAATTTCGTTTTGACTATGTTCATCATTCGGGGCACGAATGTTGAGACGCCTCCATGATGGCTAAAATAGTCATGGCGTTCTCGTGAAGGCTAAGGCCGAGCCATATAGAGAATGTTGGATGCATCCTTAGAACTGAATACCAATTATGTTGGTTACCGGATAGAGCCGAATACCAATTATGTTGGTTACCGGATAGAGTCGAATACCAATTATGTTGGTTACCGGATATAACCGAATACCAGATACCTTTGGTTACCGGGGAAAGAGGCAGTGTAGTGCCTAACACTTCCATTCCATAATGACGCCTGTTTGGACTGATCATCCATCGGGTACAACGTATCTTAATGATACAGATGTCTATCTTGCATGGAACTTTACTTATATAATTTACATTTTTTTATCTACACTTAAATCATTTCAACTCTATATCGTAAGGTTTATTTTCATTTACATACTTCTTATTTGGTATTTCCTTGTGTTATTATTCGTTCACTGGCAATTTTTGCTCAGCCAAGACTTGTTTTGTTTTACCTCGGCAGGTTCAGGATCTAAACCAGGGCCAGGACGAACGGACGAGATGGCCTAGGATGCTTAAGGACTAGTTGCTTATTTAAGTCTTCTGTTATGAAAATATGTTAATCGTATAATTACTGATGGTTGTAATGTAATCTTTTTGGAGTTCTGTTATAGCTCTGTATTGTGAATTATAGACTTTTGATCCGCTTACGGTTGTGACATGCCCCATTGGTTGTGACACTTCCATTCCATAATGACGCTTACAATGATCTTTGGAGAATATAAGTTAAGAAGAAAAGATTGATTGTTATTTATAGGGCATTTTGATGAAAACGCATGCACAAAATTTAATGAGGTTGTAAATGCATAATTAAAACAAGATAACGTAGGATTTGTAGTTGTTCAAATTTCCAAAATAAAATTTAGTTTATTTTTGTTTTCATTTATAAACTTCTAACGGCCTGATTTTGATCAATTACGTTCACAATGATTTAGGCTACAAATCACAATAAAATATACTTAAATCGAGTAAAAGTTTTCGCTTATATATGAGAAGTCAATTATCAGAACTCGTACAAACTTCAACCTTATAAGGTATCGTTTGGCAAAAATAAGCTAGCTAATAAGTTAGCTTATAAGCTATCTTATTTTTTGAGTACATGTTTGTATGAATAAAAGTTAGCTTATTGATAAACTATTTGGAATAGCTTATAAGAAACTTTTTTTAATTTTTTTCAATTATATCCTCATTAATATTACTTACTTTTTTTATTAACTATTAATTATAAATAAATTTAATTATTAAATATTAAAAATAATAGTTATTAGCACTAATTAATATTAAATGAAATAATAAATTAAATTTTAATTACACATTGATGTTAATTGTTATGTATTTATAATTAATTCTTAATCATATAAGTTATTTTTATATTATTATTTTTTTAATAATGGTCAATATATGTTAGTTATCAATTAATATATTTTTTTAATATTATTCAATAATTTTTCTATTCACATTATATATAATGGTTATTTAAAATTATAAGTTGATGTAGAATTTTTCTAAAATTTATTTTAACAAATTCAAAATTTATAGTATTTATATGACAATAAATTTTAAATTATTTTAATTAACATATTATATTATTTAATTTTTTACTATCTTATTTGTATTAATTAATATATTATATTATTTAATTTTTTTACTATCTTATTTATCTTTTAGGAAATCACATGTAATAAAATAGAATTTCAATTTACATGACTATAATAAGATAATCTCAAATGCTCTATCTCTTTTTAGGTACGATATATGGAGATAATCAACGTATAAGACAATTTATGTTTACCATACGGGAGTCTTGTTTTGCAACATATATATATATATATATAAGCAAAAAAGAAATAGATATAAATACAAAACTTTCAAGACGATCATTTTATTCATCAAGATATAGTTATCGTCAGTACAACCATGACCTAGAATAAACTATTGTAAATGACAAACAGGAAATTCGATGCCACATGTTGTACATATACTTGGAAGAAACTGATAGTGTGGTGGAAATTTAGGTTTATTGATGTCGATGTATTTACATAAACACTCTTTATGTGCTTTTAATTGATTGCAACAAATTGGAGATGGCGATCCTCGTTGAATTAGAGCGGGATAACAAGCATTTATCTCTTGATCTGCAAAACAAAGTTGTGCATGAGCGTTGTACATAAGAAACAACATTGCTACAAGAATAGCAAGAACAAAAGTTGTATTCTTCATTTTATAATTTTGCAACGATCGAATGAGATCAAGAACTAAAGAACTGAGTAAATATTTATATGTACGATCTTTGGAGAATATAAGTTAAGAAGAAAAGATTGATTGTTATTTATAGGGCATTTTGATGAAAACGCATGCATAAAAATTTAATGAGGTAGTAAATGCATAATTAAAACAAGATAACGTAGGATTTGTAGTAATGGTGTTTGTTCAAATTTCCAAACTAAAAATTAGTTTATTTTTGTTTTCATTTATAAACTTCTAACGGCCTGATTTTGATTAATTACGTTTACAATGATTTAGGCTACAAATAACATTAAAATATACTTTAAATCGGGTAAAAGTTTTCGCTTATATTATATGAGAAGTCAATTATCAGAACTCATACAAACTTCAACCATATAAGACATCGTTTGGCAAAAATAAACTGGCTAATAAGTTAAATTATTAGCTATCTTATTTTCTGAGTCATGTATGTATGAATAAAAGTTAGCTTATTGATAAACTATTTGGAATAGCTTATGAGGAACTTTTTTTTAATACTTTTCAATTATATCCTCATTAATATTACTTACTTTTTTTATTAACTATTAATTATAAATAAATTTAATTATTAAATATTAAAAATAATAGTTACTAGCACTAATTAATGTTAAATGAAATAATTAATTAAATTTTAATTACACATTGATTTTAATTGTTATGTATTTATAATTAATTCTTAATCATATAAGTTATTTTTATATTATTATTTTTTTAATATTGGTCAATATATGTTAGTTATCAATTAATATATTTTTTAATATTATTCAATAATTTTTTCTTTTCACATTATATATAATGGTTATTTAAAATTATAAGTTGATGTAGAATTTTTATAAAATTTGTTTTAACAAATTCAAAATTTATAGTATGTATACAACAATAAATTTTAAATTATTTTAATGAACATATTATATTATTTAATTTTTTACTATATTATTTGTATTAATTAATATATTATATTATTTAATTTTTTTTACTATCTTATTTATCTTTTAGGAAATCACATATAATAAAATAGAATTTCAGTTTACATGACTATAATAAGATAATCTCAAATGCTCTATCTCTTTTTAGGTACGATATATGGAGATAGTCAACGTATAAGACCATTTATGTTTACCATACGGGAGACTTGTTTTGCAACATGATCACAAAAACATATATAAGCAAAAAAGAAATAGATATAAATGCAAAACTTTCAAGACGTTAATTTTATTTATCAAGATATAGTTATCGTCAATACAACCCTGACCTAGAATAAACTATTGTAAATGACAAACAGGAAATTCGATGCCACATGTTGTACATATACTTGGAAGAAACTGACAGTGTGGTGGCAATTTAGGTCTGTTGATGTCGATATATTTACATAAACACTCTTTATGTGCTTTTAATTCATTACAACAAATTGGAGATGGTGATCCTCGTTGAATTAGAGCGGGATAACAAGCATTTATCTCTTGATCTGCCACATGTTGTACATATACTTGGAAGAAACTGATAGTGTGTCAGGATCGAGTTCTCAACAAAAATTAATTCTCAGAAACAATATCAAAGAAGTTTGCGGAATAACACTTTGATATTTAATCAAACAGAAAATCAAAACAGAATATAATCAACAACTTGTAAACTTCTATTGAATGCTTGAAGTTACAAGATTAAACAAACAACGTCAATATTGATGAACAGACTCACCAATACGAATTCTACTTCTCTAGAATTAGGATCTATGCCTTGAGGTTGATTTTCTCTCTAGAACTAAAACTTAGAAAAATTAAATTATAATGAAAGTTATCTCACTATTCTAAACAATACAATATATATACTGAAGATAAAAGATAATTACAATTTATATAATATCTCCAGAATATCTTCCATCATTATCTCTAAGCTTCCATGAATATCTTCAGTTTATCCAGCTGTCATCCTTTCCATACAGATCTCCATCTTATAAGCAGTATTAATCATAAGTAGTATTAATACTCTGAGCAGTATTAACTCTAGCAGTACTAACCATGCTCAGCAACATTAATCTCTTCAAGTAGTACTAACTTTGCACTAGCAGTACTAATCTTGTTGAGCAACATTAACCATCAACTAGCAGCATTAATAACAGAAGTACTAACTAGAAGTATTAACTGTTTTCTTCTAGCAGCATTAACTAGAAGTATTAACTAGAAGTATTAACTGTTTTCTTCTAGCAGCATTAACTTTCTTCCAGCAACATTAACTTTGTTCCAGCAACATTAACTACAACTAGCAACATTAACCACAGAAGTAGTAACCTCAGAAGTATTAACCAAGTTCTTCTAGCAGCATTAACTTCAGAAGTAGTAACCATGTTGAACTAGAAGTAGTAACCATGTTGAACTAGAAGTAGTAACCATGTTTTTGGCATATTTCAGACCCAACAATCTCCCCCTAACTTAACTTTTCAAAACTGAGAAGTTAAGTTCTTCAGTATAGGGTCTTTATGATAATTTCAAAACTTTCTGCAATTACTAGTTCTTCTTGATTCAGTTTCTGCTGTTATCTTCTTTTCTGTTTCTGTTGTAGTTACTGCTTTGTTTCAGCTTCTTCACTTATCTCCCCCTCAAAATAAGATTTCATATCAACTTGATTCTCCTTCTCAATTCTTCTCAAGTTCAGATGTTTAAGTCTCCCCCTTTTTGAAATAATCATGATCTTTTCATCTCTTTTATCTCCATAATTTGATTGTGAACTTTCAGACAAATTGTACCAAGTGTATCCATCAATTCTTTGTAGTTAAACTGTCCTCACCTCCTTTAGATGTGTTTACCACCTTTGAAGGATCCTTGGATCTTTTAGTAGAGATCTTCTGCCTAGCAGAAGCACCTTCTACTCCCTTGGTTTCTTGGCACCTGGGACCTTTAGATAATTACTCATCTAAAGTTGCCATGGGGAAGGTCTTAGATATGTTCACACTGTCCTGTCCTGCACTTTGTGCAAAGTCAGTAGTGTGAGCCTTACAACCCATATGCTCTTGCATCTCCTTATTGAGCACCTTCTTGAGGTTGGGAGACACCTCTATGGTTTCCCTTTGGATATTCTCTGATGAAAAACGCTCCATCAGAGGGCTTGTAGGTTTTGAGGTTGAGGATACAAGAAGGGAAGGAACCTTCTGTATCTTTTCCTTATATAGTATGGTAATTGGGAATGTTGGTTTGACAAAAGAAATCTGAAGATTTATGCTTTGTAGTGGAAGGTATGGATAGGTCATCAGTGGGTTGGTCTAATGAGGGCTTTGACCTTGATGCCTTACCTTCTTGATTGTGGGACACCACCATCATTGTTGAGAACAATGGGGTGTCAACTCCTTCAGAGTCCCTAGCAGATCTTCTCATGTTTGAGAAAACCTTGCCTTTAGGGGGTTTAGGTACATATACTTCATCAAAGTGAGGTATGTCCGTCAATTCATTATTAAGTACTTCTTGTACAAACCTTGGATACAGATAAAAGCTTTTTGATTGATATCCAGGTTTGACAGTAAATCATTGAAGATCATTTTTAGGTATAGAAAACTTACATTAGCAGTAGTAACACTTATCAGCAGCATTAACACAAACTGGCAGTAGTAACACATACCAGCAGCATTAACACAGTCTGACAGTATTCACTGAACTAGAAGTACTAACTACCTTTCAGTATTAGCAACCTTTTTCACTTTTCTTACCTTCTGCTGGATCAAAAGTAACATGTCCTCCATCAAATCTTTTGAAGAATTTGAAGACAATCCATGTTCCTTGTTATGTGCCAAGAGCAACCATTATCTTCATTCCAAATGCTCTTCCTCTTGAGCTTTTGATTGCCCTGCACACTTGATAAATCAGTTAGTCTTTGATGGAACCCAAGCCAAAGTGGTCTTGGGTTGACCTTTCTCATTAATATAATCTGTCAGTTTGGTCTGAATGAGTTGTTTAGGAATCTCATGACTTGAGTACTTTGTCAAGATTATAGGCTTGGCTGCATTACTACTAGAAGCAGCACTAGCCTTGTTAACAGTACTAACTTGGTTAGCAGTACTAATCAAGTTAGCAGCACTATTCTTGTTAGCAATACTATCTGGGATAGCAGTACTAACAGGTTTCTTTGCAATTGGAACCCAAACTTGAGCAAAGTTGTTTTCTTTCTTTGTCTTTAAGTTACTCCTTTGTTTATTTGAAGTATTTTTCTTAGTTTTAGCAAACTTGTTTTGAACATGAGACTTTTTAGGTGCTCTGTTCTCAGCCATTTGATTCCTTCCTTGCTTCCTATAACCAAGGGAGTTTTGAGTTTGTCTTTGAAAATTTACTCTTTGGTTTATAGGATTGAAATAACAGTATTTGGCAACATGATTAAGCTTTCCACAAATAAAACAAGGTTTTGGTCTATTGATTTTACTTAGATCAACCCCTTGTTTTTGTGCCCACTGATTATTCCAATTTCTCTGATTTCCCCTCCTTTTATCATGTTTTTGGGGCTCAGATTTATTGCAAGTACACTTTTTGCAAGGAACAGTATTCACAACTGTTGTCTGTTTGTAGTGGACCTTACCAGACTTTCCCTCTGTCTTTTCTATGTCCTTAGATTTGACCCAAGTCTTTCCACATCCCTCATTGGTGATAATGTGATTTTCTAGGGGAATCTCACCACTCACAGTGTTCTTCTTACTCTTATTATTAGAGTACTCTCCTTCAGAGTCTGTTTCAACTACCACTTTGTCTAATGGATCTACCTTAGTGGCTTCATCAGACAATTCCTTCCTATTCTTGGTCTCTAGCAAGTCTGATATAGGAGGGATGTAATTGTTGTTGTATGGTGGTGGTGTGGTGTTATAACCTATTCCTCTTCTAAGTTTGTCATGGATTTGAGTTTGGAGCAAAGAGTCCATTGCTTTAGAAGCATTGGAAAATTTCTCAATATCCAGCTTTGCTTTCTCAAACTCACTCTTTATCTTCTCATTCTCCTCTTTAGACTTTTTCAGCTGAAGTTCTAGGTCATTCTTCTCCCACTTCCAGTAATTTGTATCATAAGAATGTTGAAGTTCATTGGCTTGGAAAACTTTGATCTGTTCCTCAAAACTCTCAACAATTCTTACATAGTCTTTTATATCTCTCTCTAATCTTTTAAGGTCATCACTCATTGTCTGGTTGTGATCCCTGTATCTTTTAACAGTTTCCATACAAGTTTTAGAGCAAAGATTAGACATTACCTCTGTGGGGATTTCTGTGCTTGAATAATCTGAAACTTTAGCCATTGATGATTTCTGATTTCAAGGAAGAATGATGATTGCAGGTTTCTGAGAATACTAGCTCTGATACCACTTGTCAGGATCGAATTCTCAACAAAAATTAATTCTCAGAAACAATATCAAAGAAGTTTGCAGAATAACACTTTGATATTTAATCAAACAGAAAATCAAAACAGAATATAATCAACAACTTGTAAACTTGTATTGAATGCTTGAAGTTACAAGATTAAACAAACAACCTCAATATTGATGAATAGGCTCACCAATACGAATTCTACTTCTCTAGAATTAGGATCTATGCCTTGAGGTTGATTTTCTCTCTAGAACTAAAACTTAGAAAAATTAAATTATAATGAAAGTTATCTCACTATTCTAAACAATACAATATATATACTGAAGATAAAAGATAATTACAATTTATACAATATCTCCAGAATATCTTCCATCATTATCTCTAAGCTTCCATGAATATCTTCAGTTTATCCAGCTGTCATCCTTTCCATACAGATCTCCATCTTATAAGCAGTATTAATCATAAGCAGTATTAATACTCTGAGCAGTATTAACTCTAGCAGTACTAACCATGCTCAGCAGCATTAATCTCTTCAAGCAGTACTAACTTTGCACTAGCAGTACTAATCTTGTTGAGCAACATTAACCATCAACTAGCAGCATTAATAACAGAAGTACTAACTAGAAGTATTAACTGTTTTCTTCTAGCAGCATTAACTAGAAGTATTAACTAGAAGTATTAACTGTTTTCTTCTAGCAGCATTAACTTTCTTCCAGCAACATTAACTTTGTTCCAGCAACATTAACTACAACTGGCAACATTAACCACAGAAGTAGTAACCTCAGAAGTATTAACCAAGTTCTTCTAGCAGCATTAACTTCAGAAGTAGTAACCATGTTGAACTAGAAGTAGTAACCATGTTGAACTAGAAGTAGTAACCATGTTTTTGGCATATTTCAGACCCAACATAGTGTGGTGGCAATTTAGGTCTATTGATGTCGATGTATCTACATAAACACTCTTTATGTGCTTTTAATTCATTGCAACAAATTGGAGATGGTGATCCTTGTCGGTCCCTTATAATAGAACAAGATCTTACCAGACAATAATAAACACAAACAAATATGATTCACCAACCTGTATTGATTACAAACCACGGATTACAGAGTTGAGTATGTTTTTCTCTTTGAAGCTCTCTCTCTCTCTTTCTCTCGGCTGGATGTTGATGATGAAGATGTGAGATATATTATCAGATGTGTATATTTATCTCACACTTCTACCTCATATATATACTAACATTAATATCTAATAATATCTAAATTAACATAATATCCTAAAATATCTAATAAATAGATATTTAGGAATAATATCTAAACTAACATAATATCCTAAAATATCTAATAAATAGATATTTAGGAAAAATATCTAAATACAATAATAAACTTTGACAATTATTACAAACTAACATTAGACTAATATTGAGAGTGACTTTTCAGCTTTAGCTTCAGATTCCAATCTTCAGATTGGATGATCTTGAATCAAATAAATCTGAGATCTAACAATCTCTCCTTTGGATCAAGATCATTACTAAAAGGATTTAGTAATTCAGTCTTCTCTTTCAGTTCAGAATATGCAATCTCCTCCTTTGTCTTCAATTTATAATAATCTCCAGATTTAGCTCAGAATGTTTTAACAAAGTATCTTCAAAGAATATTTCGCTCAAATCAGCATGTCTTCAGAATAATTTGTCTTTGAAGAATTCGATCTTGGACATTTCTCTAAACTTTTGTTCTCTCCCATTTCTTCTCCTATTTCTTGATTAGCAGTTAAAGCTCAAAGATTAATAAGAAAACATTTAAAATTACACTTCCAAATTATAAAATCTGGTGAAGAATCGGGAAGTGGTGTGAACATTTAAGAACATGTTTTCAATGATTGAAAGTTGTCCTTTCAACCATATATGAGATTAAGATAAATAATTATACCTTTACGTGTAATCTTACATCTCATGAATTCAAGCTTAAAGTCATAAAGATATGATCTTGTAAGTATCTCTCAAATTGCAAAAGTCTTAAGTCATAGTCAAAGCTATTTTAGTCACTGAAATTAAAAAGACAAAAAGCAGTAAAACAATGAAAGTGCGAGTTCTGATCAGAAATAATCAGAAGTCATAGTTTCTTTACTCCCCCTGAAATTATGCATCTAAAAAATGTCAGTTATAAAGTACATGATAGAGATCTTCAACTTTCTTTTTGAAGTGAAGTTCGTCATATCTGTCGGATGCAAAAATTTCAGAAAAGTATATACTCCCCATTGAAGGTTGATTTCCTCGTTGGAGTATCGGAGTACAATTTCTCATATCAGCACAGGAGTAAGGTCTTTTGATCATTGAAGTGCGGGTCTTGAACTGTTGTATTCAAGAGTCATTCTCCGTTGAAGTTCGGGTTCTAAGTTGTTGTACTCAGAAGCCATGTTCTCCTACTCCTCCTTGACTGTAGGTGCCTACAACATAGAATCATCCTTTTTCTTTGGTACCCACTAGTATTTGGGTCCATGTGTGTGAGTTGCAGTTCTTATAGGAGTAATTGAGTAAGAACCATACCAGTAATGATCACTTGTTTTATGAACAGGATCATGTGTACGACAATAAGAACAATAGAATTTATTATTTGTCAACCTGATTAATTGATCTCTCATGTAGACAAAATCAGGTTTACCTTTCAGAGCATTGTTCTTCTTTGCATTATGCGTATGTACACATGCCTTTTTACTTTTCAGCTCATCTTTCTTCACTTCCTTCTTCTTTTCTTTAACTGGTTGCCTTTTCCAGACCAGTTCTTCTTCTTTGTAAATTATTCTCCTTAGATGTGTACCTGAACTATTTATATTTCTATCAAAGAAAAGGTTAGTATTACGAATCTGATCAGAAGATTTAACTGACCTTTGTGAAGAAGCATTTTTCTGATGTGAGCTTGCAGCTGACTTGAAAGAGCATTCCGAATCAGTTAAATCATCTCTAGGTGAGTGGACAATTGACTCTGGAGTCTTGTGCTCAGTCACCACCACCATTGAAATAATCTTTTCAAGTTCATTAATCTTTGAAGAATAACTGTCTCTTTCTTTAACAAGAAGGTCAATCTTCGTCTCAAGCTCACACTTCTTTTTCTTCTCTCTCAGTGCACATTTAGACAGTTCAGATAACTTTGCATTAAGCTTCCTAATTGCAGCTTCAAAGATGCTTCTTTCTTCTTCAAATCCCTTCTTAGCACCCTTTCTTGCATCGGTTATCTCTTTTAAGAATCCAACATTCTCTTTTTCTATTGTCTTCTTCTCTTTGGCAAACTGGTCTCTTTCCATAATGATTACTTTCTCAAAGTTACTAACTTGTTGAGAAAGCTTTATACATTTAAGCTCAATCACCTTCTTCTCATCAATACTCTTCTTGGAAAGATCTGAGAACTTTTTCTCAAATTCTGATATTTTCTTTTGAAGCTCAGTGTTTGCACTCTCCAAAACCTTTATCTTTTCTTTTGGAGACAACTTTGATATATCTTCAAGCTGATCCCATAAATGTTTTGATGTAGCCTCTTTGCTTTTTATTTGAAAAGAAATCTCATCTGAAATTCCTTTCAAAATAAGAACTTTGGCAAATTTATCAGCTTCATGTCTCTTTCTCTGCTCATCTGTGCATTAATTAAGATATAATGGAAGCACTTTTTCTTCTAGCTCTCCATTCTTCTTCACAACTGAAAACATTTTCGTTGGAACTGTCATACTTCCTTCCTTCAAGGATTTTCTAATAAGATCCATCAATTCATGTCTTTCTATGAAATTTATGAACTGATTTTTCCATTCATCATGCGCTCCTCTGAAGAGTACATGTGGCTTCTCATCAATACTGAAAATGCAAGATCGTTCTAAATCCTAGAGAGAGAAAGTAGAGAGAGAGATTGAAGCGCATAATGTAAACTGTATTGAGATATGCGTGAGATTCCTAACAAGACACAAAGTCACAAGGGACTTAAATACCCTTGGCTAATACAGAACATATAAGCACCCTAAAACACAGTATTATACCAAGCCTATAAATACAATGATTACTATAAAATCTGACTTAACAATCTCCCCCTTAGTAATCATTGGCGTTGTGATCTTCAATATTCATCTTCTAAATCAACACAGACCATCTAAGCGACTTAGAGAAGCTTCTTAGCTAAAAAAATTCTTCTCAGCATCTTTCAATTTATATTGTCTTTGCTGTCTTGAAACGTTTGAACTCTTTGTCTCTTTAACTTCTCCTTAACTTCTCCCCCTCATGACCTTGATGATCTGGATCAACTTGGTCATGCAAATGTTGGAGACGAGACAGCTTCAAATCTGCAAAATTCAGAATAAAGGAGAAAAAGAAAGTTTTGCGCTACATGTTGGTGGCGCAAAGATTGTTTTGCGCTAGCAACTGTTGGCGCAAATATGAGTTTTGCGTTACCAACTGTTGGCGCAAAGCTGACTTGAAATATGAAAATTTTCACCTGTTAAGCTCTTAGACTCCCCCTACACAAATGCACTAAATGTGACAATTCAAGTTAGCATTCATATAGAAAATCAGATACTCCCCCTCGAAATATGAGATATGATATTTTCAGAATAATTTCCTTATTCACTCCCCCTCGAAAAATGCACAGACCCAATGAAACAAATGTGAGAATACAAGGATCGAAACATCAATGTAGAAAGAAAAATATACTGAATATGTATTTTGAAACAACTGATACCAATTGATAATGCAAGATCGTTCTAAATCCTAGAGAGAGAAAGTAGAGAGAGAGAGAGAGATTGAAGCGCATAATGTAAATTGTATTGAGATATGCGTGAGATTCCTTACAAGACACAAAGTCACAAGGGACTTAAATACCCTTGGCTAATACAGAACATAAAAGCAGCCTAAAACACAGTATTATACCAAGCCTATAAATACAATGATTACTATAAAATCTAACTTAACAAATACTGATTGAAGAAGCTTCGCTTGAAGTCATTCTGTATTGATTAGAAAACTTGAATATGATCGTTAGTCCAGATAAAATCAGATAAATACTGAATAATACTATTCAGAAAGACTAAGTCAGAAACTGGCGCAAAAGCACAATATTGCGCTAACAAAGGGTGGAGTAAAAGTCAAATTTGCGCTAACAGTGGTTTGCGCAAAAACAGACTTTGCACTAATAAACACTGGCGCAAAAAGAATTTTGCGTGAGGAATGGGTCACGCGAATTGGAACTTTGCGCGAGAAGTTGATGGCGCAAAGTGGAGGTTTGCGCTAACAGAATGTGGTGCAAAACTTACTATGAACTGGCGCAAATCTCTATTTCTCACGAGTTCGTCCCTGCAGCTTCGAAAATCGACTATAATTCACAAATTAACCTATCTAGACTTCGATTAGTAGTTCCAAAATTTGAAAAATAGACCACTAACACTTCTAGAATAGATTACAAGCTTTTAATCTAAAAAACAATCACTTTTTGAAAATTTGATCGATTGAATAGTGACGTTTTTAAAGTCGAACTTCAGACACCAAAATTACAAAATTGGAATTGATTAAAGAGTTATACTGAAATTAAACTATACCCAATCGATCTAGCACTCTTTTCTCATACAACCTGATCGATTTCAACACCAATAACACTCTAAAACTCAAAAATGATTTTGAAGATGAAGAACACAGTGCGAGTTTTAAATATTTGATTTTAACCTAGTTTAGCTCTGATACCAATTATCGGCCCCTTATAATAGAACAAGATCTTACCAGACAATAATAAACACAAACAAATATGATTCACCAACCTGTATTGATTACAAACCACGGATTACAGAGTTGAGTATGTTTTTTTCTTTGAAGCGCTCTCTCTCTCTCTCTCTCTTTCTCTCGGCTGGATGTTGATGATGAAGATGTGAGATATATTATCAGATGTGTATATTTATCTCACACTTCTACCTCATATATATACTAACATTAATATCTAATAATATCTAAATTAACATAATATCCTAAAATATCTAATAAATAGATATTTAGGAATAATATCTAAATACAATAATAAATTTTGACAATTATTACAAACTAACATTAGACTAATATTGAGAGTGACATTTCAGCTTTAGCTTCAGATTGGATGATCTTGAATCCAATAAATCTGAGATCTAACAATCCTTGTTGAATTAGAGCAGGATAACAAACATTTATCTCTTGATCTGCAAAACAAAGTTGTGCATGAGCGTTGTACATAAGAAACAACATTGCTACAAGAATAGCAAGAACAAAAGTTGTGTTCTTCATTTTATAATTTTGCAACGATCGAATGAGATCAAGAACTAAAGAACTGAGTAAATATTTATGTGTATGATCTTTGGAGAATATAAGTTAAGAAAAGATTGATTGTTATTTATAGGGCATTTTGATGAAAACGCATGCATAAAAATTTAATGAGGTAGTAAATGCATAATTAAAACAAGATAACGTAGGATTTGTAGTAATGGTGTTTGTTCAAATTTCCAAACTAAAATTTAGTTTATTTTTGTTTTCATTTATAAAGTTCTAACGGCTTGATTTTGATTAATTACGTTTACAATGATTTAGGCTACAAATAACAATAAAATATACTTAAATTGGGTCAAAGTTTTCGCTTATACATGAGAAGTCAATTATAAGAACTCATACAAACTTCAACCATATAAGGCATCGTTTGGCAAAAGTAAGGTAGATAATAAGTTAGCTTATAAGTTATCTTATTTTCTTATTACATGTTTGGATGTATAAAAGTTAGCTTATTGATAAATTACTTGGAATAACTTATGAGGACTTTTAGTAATTTTTACAATTATATCCTCATTAATATTACTTAATTTTTTTTATTAACTATTAATTATAAAAAAATTAATTATTAAATATTAAAAACAATACTTACTAGCACTAATTAATATTAAATAAAATAATGAATTAAATTTTAATTATTCATTGATGTTAATTGTTATGTATTTATAATTAATTCTTAATCATATAAGTTATTTTTATATTATTATTTGTAATGACCCGGTTTTCAAAATTAACCACAATAACGTGAAACCATCCAAATTTTGATTCGAAAAGAATCGACTAAAATAATCTTCCCAGAATCATCTCAAATACAACGACGGAAAGAAATTTCTAACCGCAATAATTCTAACCGGTGATTTAAATTTTTACCAATCTATAATCACCATAACATTTAACCAAAATAAATAACCCGATCAATTGCTAACGAACCGGTAAATGGAGACAACGCCTTCACCACAATAGTTACTGCTTACCATTTTTCCCATGCTAGCAATCTCAATATAAAATTCACCTGAAATGCATATTTTTGAAAACAAAATTGAGGGTTAGACCATACGGTCTAGTGAGTAAATCCCTATCAGATAAATAATCCAATAAAATCATTTTGACATAAATATAATATCATAAATCATTTAGTCATAAATTGACATTCAGACATAACTTCCCTCCCAGGTAACTAACCACAACAGTCGATTTTCAAAATAACGCACACCCCAATAAGACCGAAGTCAATATCGACGGTGGCTCACTACACGAAACATATCCGCGAGCATAAACACGCACACTCCGATGAGCCCGCAATCAATATCGGCAGTGGCTCACCACACGAAACATATTCGCGGGCCAAAAAGATATATATAACCCCCCTGCGCGGACCATTACAGTCTCACACGCACACGAGCTTCTGTTGTGAAAGTCCCTTTATTCCCAATAATATATAATCACACCACATGTTTTTAAAAATAAACAACATGTAATAAAACCGTATTACAGTTAACGGTAATAATTCAAATATACGAATCTGGTATAACATCGAAATAATAACCATTTGATAATATATGCATTTCAGTTCAAAAATGGTTAAACGAAAACTCACCTCAAATCCAGTCTTAACGGTTAAATTGGCTCATCAAATCGTACACCTTTAATGAGAAATAATCCATAAACCAAAACATCCTTCCTTAAATTTTTCCTTCTCCTTCTCCTTCGTTCATCCCATGAGCTCTCCATTTTTTCTTTTTAATGGCGCACACTTACATATAGGATTATGGAGTTAGAGTCGGCTAAAATCAAAGTAGATAAGAGCTAGCCCATATTTACATAAATAACCCCTCAAAAATGATAATTGAACAAAATCATCCCTAAACATTTCATTCATTTCAAAACTTTTTTTTTCAAACTAAAAATGGATTATTACATTATTTTTTTAATATTAGTCAATATATATTAGTTATCAACTAGTATATTTTTTTTAATATTATTCAATAATTTTTTCTATTCACATTATATATAATGGTTATTTAAAATTATAAGTTGATGTAGAAATTTTCTAAAATTTGTTTTAACAAATTCAAAACAAAGTTGTGCATGAGCGTTGTACGTAAGAAACAACATTGCTACAAGAATAGCAAGAACAAAAGTTGTATTCTTCATTTTATAATTTTGCAACGATCGAATGAGATAAAGAACTAAAGAACTAAGTAAATATTTATATGTATGATCTTTGGAGAATATAAGTTAAGAAGAAAAGATTGATTGTTATTTATAGGGCATTTTGATGAAAACGCAAGCAAAAAAATTTAATGAGGTAGTAAATGCATAATTTAAATAAGGTAACGTAGGATTTGTAGTAATGATGTTTGTTCAAATTTTCAAACTAAAATTTAGTTTATTTTTGTTTTCATTTATAAATTTCAAACGGCGTGATTTTGGTCAATTGCGTTTACAATGATTTAGGCTACAAATCGCAATAAAATATACTTAAACTGGGTAAAAGTTTCCGCTTATATATGAGGAGTCAATTATCAGAACTCATACAAACTTCAACCGTATATGGCATCGTTTGGCAAAAAGAAGTTAACTTATAAGCTATCTTATTTTTTGAGTACATGTTTGGATGAATAAAAGTTAGTTTATTGTTAAGCTACATGGAATAGCTTATGAGTAACTTTTTGTAATTTTTTTCAATTATACCTTCATTAATATTACTTACTTTTTTTTATTAACTATTAATTATAAATAAATTTAATTATTAAATATTAAAAATAATAGTTACTAGCACTAATTAATATTAAATAAAATAATTATATATTGCTGTTAATTTTTAAGTATTTATAATTATTGTTAATCATATCAATTATTTTTATATGATTATTTTTTTTAATATTAGTCAATATATGTTAGTTATCAGTTACTATATATTTTTTAATATTATGCAATTATTTATTTCTATTCACGTTATATGTAATGGTTATTTTAAATTATAAGCTGATGTAGATTTTTTCTAAAATTTGTTTTAACAAATTCAAAATTTATAGTATGTATATAATAATAAATTTTAAATTATTTTAATTAACATATTATATTATTTAATTTTTTACTATCTTATTTGTATTAATTAATATATTATATTTCTATAAATTTGTTTTAATTATATTATGAAATATTGTAACATATTATTTTTTCAAGATATTCTTTCTGGTCATTTTACATCCTTATCAACTACTTTGCCAAACGCTACTTATTAATCAGCTAGCTTAACTACCGGTCATTCAACTACTTTATCAACTATAAGCTAACTTATCAGTCATGCTTATCGGCTAGTATGCCATACATAACCTAAATCATTGATCTATTTTGCGAAATCCCTTCATATTTTACAAAACTTAGTATGAAACATTAATACCTTGTCTGTTTTTTAAGTTTGAACTTTTAATGGGCTCTTTTCTCTGAATCTATTAGACATTAGACAATTCAGATCATTTGTTTTCCTTAAAAATTCAGAGCCACTTATATCTAAATATATCTAATTCGTTTAGAGGTGCCCTAACCTCTAATTCGCTTAGAGGTACCCACACCTCCATTTCAAGATCACACCTCCATCAAAGTCGATTCCATCCTTTTCAGATCTGTAGATCTGCGTTGTTTCTCCCGTTCGATCGATCAGGTACCTCCTTTCCTCCCCTCTTATCCTCCCTTCCTCCCCTCTCATCCCCTCCTCTCGTTAGACAACATCTTGTGAGAAAAACATCGATTCCATCCTCTTTGACATCATCTACAAAGATTGTTGTTGTCGTGTGAAAAACATCAATTCCATCCTCTTAGACATCATCTTGTTGTTACTGTGAGAAAAATAACCGCTTTTTGCTGTGAGAAAGTTTAACATCTTTAGAATCGAAAATGTTGTCCAAATATCCGTACCTCTTTGACCAGGAAATTCCGAGGACGGAATTCTCCTAGGGGGGGAATGTTGTAACAATCGTCAACTCTTTGGCTTAATTATTTATTTTATAAAGTTAAGTGGTGCAAAAAAAGAAAATGTGTAAAGTAGAGGGCCTTATTGAAAATTTGGCATAAAAAGGCTTAAAACCCTAGACTATTCATTTGGGAAATATCCTGATGTGAGTTTTGTGCGACATTTGAGGAAGAACAAAGAAGAACAGATCGAAGCCTATCTTGGGGAAGAATCCTTCCTTTGAAAGAGAAAGTTAATCAAGGCGCTTCTAGGAGAAATTCTTCTTGCACAAGGTAAGAAATCCAACCTTTAATATTTTGCTTAGAAATCTTAACCCTGGAAGATAATTCCCTGTGTAAAATCTCATTTGGAGATGATAGGATAAAATCTTATTGAGAAGTTAAGAGGTATTTTGATTAACTGGAGATGAGAGATTATTGAGGGTAAAACCATGATTTAGAAGAGTTGAATCTGACTTTAAGTTAAGAAGAAATCGATGGGTTGTGCATTTGTATATCGCCGCTGGTTTTTTTCGTAAGTTAAGTGTTGCCTGGTCCGGTCGACCGGGGTTCAACCAGGTCCGCCCGGTAGTTGAGTAACCGGGGTCTCCCGGTATGAAGTGATCGGGGCCTCCCGGTAGGTAGGACCGGGGTCTCCCGGTAGATGGGTGACCGGGGTCGCCCGGTGGGTAGTCGATCAGGACCCTTCATCCGGGGCATCCTGGGGAGTCTTCGAATGGGTGAACTTGTTCCTTAAATCTTCAATTGAGAGACTTTGTTCCCACCAGTGTCGTGGTCATAGTGGGTTCTTGAACCTTATCAGAAATTATAATGTTCGTATTAAATTGGAATGTAGGGGTTTGACTTATTTGAGGCTAGCAGTGTGCGTTCTGTCATCATCCCATCAGGTGAGTTCCCTTATCCTCAAACTATGAACATATCTTTGAACTGGAAATGGTTCTATTTTACATTATACATTATGGTTATCGTTGATCTTTAATAAAATCATATTCTCAATATCGCTGTGAGATACTGTTATTTATAAAGCTTTATTTTTTATTGCATTATTTTATTGAAAGTTATGATGACGTGATGATTTGAATGGATGTTGGCCATGGTTACATTTAACCATCGGGGATGGTTGAACCGTGTGTTTGGAATTTGTTTCCCTACACACGAGAACGACATCGACTAGGGGGCCGTATGGGGATCTACTAGGGGGCCCCGAGGACGAGTAGTCCTGTTTCTTGACGATGGAGCTCAGTGTGGATCTGGTCACTTATTGTCCCCGAGGACGAGTAGTCCTGTTGTTAAATTGTATATGTTTTCTGTTTGTATAAAAGGACGAGGTTGAGAATTCACTAGACCTTCTGGTCTAATCCTCGTTTCCTCTTTTTCTTAAAACCCATTTTCAGGTAACAGGGTTGCTGCTGGATCTTCCAAAGGGAAGGAGAAATGTTAGGAGCTATACTGTTGGAGAGTGGGCCTTAGTAGCGGCGTAGAAAAAATTTTATTATTAGTTTCTCGGTTGTAATAGAGTTGATGTTTAGACTATGTTAATCCTTTCTTTACCAAGTCTTGTACTGACCAGATTTTGGGAGTTTGCCTTAGTTTAAATTGTTATGCTTATGTTATTGCTATGTTGATTTCTGGGTTGTTACATTTGGTATCAGAGCCATAGTTTAAGCGATTTACGTGCCCTGTTGGACCTAGACTTAAACTGTAAGTGGGACACAACCGAGAAATAGGATGTCGTAGTATTGCCATTATAGGAGCATATGTAATGAGAGATAGGGACTAACATGTAAAGTAGATTTGGGATTACAACTGGCCAATGTAATTGCAAATTTACAAGTACATGTGTGTGTCTATAAATCTTGTTGCATATAGGCCTGTTAAAACTAAAGTCTATCCTTGTGCTGTTTCAGTTGTCGTCATGTCGGATCGAACTTTGTGAAGTAGGGCAGTGCCGGCCGGGGAGAATCTGCCGGTAGATGGGGTTCGCGCTGAGATACCAAGAGGTCCTCTTGGGAGGCCGAAAACTCAGGGAAGAGGTCGTGGTCGAGAGCGTGGTCCGGTGAAGACTGCCCGAAAGGCTACGACTCAAGTTGAGGGAAACACTGCTGGAAATTGAGGAGGAGCTAATACACGAACCACTCGCAGAGCGAGAAGTGTTGAGGTTCTCGTGGATAGGGAAACCTCGCAACAAGAGAGCTCGGCGACTGTGAGAGGGCGGGGAGCTGCAAGGGCTCGTGGTCGGGGTCGAAATCAGGTCTTTGTGACTCTCGAAACTTTTGCTGTAGAAATAGGAAAGCTTCAAGAGACCCTGCAAGCGTTGCTGGCTCATCAAGAAAAGACGGCCTTAGGAAGCAGAGATAAGAGCGAGAGTAGGGAAGTTACTGAACTGTCGAGCCCACCAGTGACTGAAGTGGGGGGTCATACTCCATCGGTGACTTTATTAGCAAACACATCGTCTGTAAAGGGATGTAGTTATAAGGAATTCGCTGCATGTAAACTTCCTACTTATAAGGGAGAGTGTGACTCAATGTTAGTGATGAAATGGATTAAGAAGATGGAGTTGGTATTTGCTACCAGCAAGTGTGCCGAGGAAGACAAGGTGACTTACGCCTTATCCATGCTAAGGTCTGAAGCCACCTTATGGTGGGATGCAGAAACTGGGGGATTAGGGGTGGCTGCAGCAGAGGGTATGTTGTGGGGTACTTTTGTGGAAAATTCAAGGCACAATTCTGCCCTCTGGCGGTCGTGAAGAAGCTACAGGAGGAATTTCTAGGGTTGGAGCAAAAGGATATGTCTGTAAGGGAGTACACTATTAAATTCATTGAGAAGTCTCGTTTTGCTGGATTATATCTGCCAGACGAGGAGATTCGTGTGGAACGTTATATTTTTAGGTTGAGGAGCAGTTTGCGGGAGTGGGTTTCTGCAAGGGAACCAACTACCTTTCAGGCGGTTGTGCATGCGACTGAAATGACAGAGAAAGAAAAGAACCGTCAGATGACTGATAGTGTTCGCGATAAGAGAAAATGGGATGGGCCGACAACAGATCCGAGAAAGAAAAAGAGTTCCAGAACAAGCTGAGAGGGGGTCAAGGATTTGGAGAGAAGCCTTGCGGGAGGTGTCACCGAGTTCATCGGGGAGAATGTGGTTCGGGAGTGAGATCCTATTTTCAGTGTGGGATGCCGGGGCACCTGTCTAGGGATTGCCCAAACAAGAAAACTTGTTATCAGTGTGGATCATCAGACCACCTTCGGTCGGATTGTCCTCAAGTCAAGTGGGGTGTACCTGTTCAGACTGGAGATCGTAGGGGAGGGAGGAAAGAGGAGAAGAAATAGGAATCGGCTCGTCCGAAAGGGAGGGCCTTTAACATGACAGCGATGGAGGTGGAGGAGGTTTCGGACGTAGTTGCAGGTACGTTTTTGGTAAACTCTACTTGTGCTAGAGTATTGTTTGACTCAAGGGTGACTTGCTCTTTTATATCCCTCGTGTTTGCTCGGATTTTGGGATTCAAAGTCTAAACGTTTGGGGCGGATGTTTGATGTACAAACCACCTATGTTAATCAAGTATCGATTAGGGAGGTGTACGAGGGGTGTGCGATAGACATTGAAGGAATCTAAGTACCAGTGGTGCTATACCCTATGGCGATGAGAGAGTTCGACGTGGTTCTTGGGATGGATTGGTTAGCTAGAAACGATGCTAGTATTGTCTGTAATAAGAAGATAATCTGTATGGTTTTACCTGAAAAGGTATGGTAGTGTTTTATGGGGATAGACGGGAAAGAGATTCTAGTTTAATTTCCATGATCAAAGCGATTAAGAGTCTGAGAAAAGGGTGTAGGGGATTCTTAGCATATGTAGTAGATGCTAAGAAAAAGAAGGGTAGAATGGAGGAAATTCGGGTAGTGAACGAGTAACCGGAAGTATTTCCGGAGGATTTTACAGATCTACCCCCGGATCGTCAAGTCAAATTTCGTATCGATCTGGTGCCTGGTGCCGCTCCCATCGTGCGTGCACCGTACCGATTGGCACCCTCGGAGCTGAAGTAAATGATGTTACAATTTCAAGAATTGATGGACAAAGGGTTTATAAGGCCTAGTACTTTATCATGGGGAGCGTTGGTCCTCTTTGTGAAAAAGAAGGACGGATTTATGCGAATGCGCATAGATTACAGGGAGTTCAACAAATTCACGATCAAGAATAAGTATCCGATTCCAAGGATAGACGACTTATTCGATCAGTTTCAGGGAGCAAGTTTCTTCTCCAAGATCGATTTAAGGTCGGGATATCATCAACTCAGGGTGAAGGAAGAAGAAATTCAGAAAACAACCTTTCCGTACAAGATATGGACATTAGGAATTTCTTGTAATGCCATTCGGACTGACCAACGCTCCTGCAGCTTTCATGGATATGATGAATAGGGTGTGTCAACCCTACTTAGACAAGTTCATGATCGTGTTTATCGACGACATCTTAGTGTACTCGAAGACCGAGAAGGAGCACGAAGATCATTTGCGAACCGTTTTGGAGTTGTTGAGGAGAGTGAAGCTTTACGCGAAATTTTCGAAGTGCGAATTTTGGTTGCGAGAAGTGCAGTTCCTTGGGCACGTTGTATCCCAAGACGGAATTAAAGTGGATCCAGCGAAAGTGGAGGCAATTCGCGACTGGGAGGCGCCGAAGACTCCGTCCAAAGTTCGAAGTTTCCTAGGGTTGGCAGGGTATTACCAAAAGTTCATCAAAGATTTCTCTCGAATAGGCACTCCACTGACTTCATTGACAAAGAAGAATGTGAAGTTCGAATGGACGGAAGCTCAGAGGGAGGCCTTCCAGAAACTTAAGGACATGTTGAGTAGCGCTCCAATCTTGGCCTTGTCGGACGACATGGAAGACTTCGTGGTATATAGCGATGCGTCTAGGCTGGGCTTGGGATGCGTTCTTATGCAGTGGGGAAAGATAATTGCTTACGCCTCACGCCAGTTGAAGTATCACGAGTCGCGATACCCTACTCACGATTTAAAGTTGGTCGCCGTGGTCTTCGCGTTAAAATTTTGGAGGCACTACCTTTATGGAACGCAATGTCAGATCTTCATGGACCACAAAAGCATTTGCCATTTGTTTGATCAGAAGGAATTGAATATGCTTCAGCGAAGATGGATGGAGTTACTGACTGATTATGACTGTAAGATCGAATATCATTCCAGAAAGGCCAACGTAGTAGCAGACGCTCTGAGTCGGAAGGAAAGAAGTGAAAACCTGATGATGGTAGCAACGAGAGCTGAGGTAACACCAACTCTACTGGAAGGGATTAAGAGATTTCAAGTGGAAGCCCTGAGGCCTAAGAACCTTAAAGCTGAGAGAGTGGTAGGTCTTACAAGTTCGTTAATAGAGGAAGGTCGGGGCTGAAGAGCTACAGTGGGAGGATTTGGGTTCCGAGACATGGGGATTTGAGAATGGTCATCCTAGCGGAGGCTCATAAGTCGAAGTACTCGATTCACCCAGGAACGAACAAGATGTACGGAGATTTGAGACTAGACTATTGGTGGCCGGGATTAAAGAAATATATAGCTCGTTACGTGGAAAAGTACCTAACGTGTATGCAAGTAAAGATGGAACATCAGTGACCGTACGGGAAACTTCAACCGTTAGAAATTCCCGTATGGAAATGGGAACAAATCACGATGGATTTTGTAACTAAGTTTCCCAGAACCCCGAAACGGTACGACGCGATTTGGGTCATTGTGGATCGGCTGACCAAATCGGCGCATTTCCTGCCCATCAAGGAAACCTACTCCATGGAAAGACTCGCGAAGTTGTATATCAACGAGATTGTTGTCCGCCATGGGGTGCCTTTGTCGATTGTGTCCGACCGGGATAGTCGATTCTCTTCAGCTTTTTGGAAGAGTTTCCAACGAGAGATGGGGTCGAAAATCAAAATGAGCACAGTGTATCACCCACAAACCGACGGTCAGAGTGTGCGAACTATTCAGACCCTGGAGGATATGTTAAGGGCATGCGTCTTGGATTTCCAAGGTTCATGGGAAAATCATTTGCCATTAATCGAATTAGGAGTATAATAATAGCTATCATGCCAGCATCAAATCTGCTCTGAAATGCTTTATGGTAGGAAGTGTCGAACTCCTTTGTGTTGGAATGAGGTCGGAGAAAGACAGTTGGCTGGGCCGGAGTTAGTGTAGCAAACTGCGGATAAAATTGTTCAAGTGCGAGAATGATTGAAGGTGGCTCGTGACCATCAAAGGAGTTATGCGGACAAACATTGAAAGGATATAGAATTCCAAATTGGCGATAGAGTAATGTTGAAGGTATCACCTTGGAAAGGTGTAATCCGCTTTGGAAAGAAAGGGAAGTTAAGCCCTCGATTTATTGGACCGTTTGAAATTGTTGAGCGTGTCGGAGCGGTGGCGTATAAGTTGGATTTACCCGAAGATTTAAAGGGTATTCACAACACTTTTCATGTCTCCAACTTGAGAAAGTGTCTAGAAGATGTCGACATGGCCGTGCCATTACAAGACATACGAGTGGATGAAAAGTTGAACTTCACTGAAGAACCGAAGACTATTGTGGATTGTAAGGTTAAGCGACTAAGGACAAAGGATATTAACATAGTGAAGGTTCAATGGAGGTTCCATAAAGGGCGAGAAGCGACGTGGGAGTTAGAAGTCGATTGGGTCAAAGAGCGATTTATCCATACGGTTAAAAGTTTGAAGTCGGTTTTTAAATTATTTTATGTTTGACCAAATCGCAAGCACGTATCATTTTACAAAGTTTGTGAAATAATCTGATGTATATGGGTCTCGTGGAGAATTTTATTTCATGATATTTCATGGTTAAATGAGGGATTTTTGGAACTTGATTATGTGAATTTCCCCTATGGGAGTCTTATGCAAACACTATGTTCTACACTGTTTTAGCACATAAAAATTTTCTCATCTATGGTGTAAATTAATGCATGTTGGGACCATAGTCGTCCATTCGAAAAATTAGTTATGTGTTTTGTTTATTGCCATTATTAGTTTGAGTAATGACTAAACGTTTCAAAATAGTTTTATATATGTGGCATTTGAGACCACTTTGTGCACCTACTAAGTAAACAGTAGTGGATTTTTATTCGTATGACTATTTGTTATAAAGCTTTTGCATTTAGAAGTTTTATAAAATTTCAAACTGTCATAGTAGTTGGGAAAATCTTGAACGCATTAGGGCTACAAATTTAAACCCTTATCGTGGAAGGGTTGTAATTAGGGGCTAGAGAAGTCCTTGAAAATTGAAGCGTCAGAAGGTCCGACTTGTGGATGGTTTGGGATTTTGGGTTTCCACTTATGAATCGATGCACACTTGACTAATTGAGGTATTAGATTTATTTTTTCTCCCAGTTAATTAAGGGTGATCATTCTACTTCAGTAAATCCACTGGAATAGGGTCTTGTGTGGTTATTTGCGTATGGTTGGATTTGATTTGATGGACTGCTTGTCTGTTCGACGTTGTGTTATGTGTTGGTGGGGTATCACTTTAATGAGCCTTGGGAATAAAGGGAACATTATGGTTCGTTTGTTAGAGATTTAAGAGTGGAACCTTAGCGCCATGTTAGGTGTCAACTTTAAATTTCGACAATGTTAATCTTGGACGAAATATTTGGCGGTACAACCACGTTTTGCGGTATAGTCGTTTTGAGGATAGGTGTCGACATTTGATTTTGACGACAATGACCGTTGGAGTGCTTCAGAACATTCCGATAAATCTTGAGTGTGTTTGCATTTTAAGCGGTAACTTTAAGGATATCAGACGATAGTAATTAAGCATTAATGATTAAGAATTTTTATATGGTAAAGGTTTATACTGACTAGATGGTTGATGTTTATGAACTATTTGAGAGATTGCGAAACCGCCGGATTTGAATAAACCGATCCATGAAGAACGTAATGGCACGTCCCTGGAAGGATGGTTTTATCGATAACAAAGACGTGTGATTAAGGAATTTTGGGAATTCTTTGGGCTTGGAGTTAATAGCTGGAATACAGATCCATAATCGTGCGGAACTGGTATGGATTTTTCAGAAGAGGTTGAGGTCACCAACTACCCTCGAGGAAGTACGTGTCACCCACGGTTGGGAGACACCCGTAGTCTCGTGGGTTAAAGGCTACTTTCGTAAGTTAAGCGATCACTTCGGGATAAGTCTAAGGTGCCTGAAGGGGAATTTGTCGTGAGTATCAGCATAAGGTCAGCGTGATTGTTCTAGCAAGTGGATTAGAGAAAATCTAATATGCAGGCAACGTTTCATGGGAATCTAATATGCAGGACAAAATCTCTTTTAAGGTTGGGAGGATTGTAACACCCGTAATTTTCGGTAAGTAAAGGCCACCCGTACATTTTTGTATCTTGTAAATGGTGGGATTTTGGTGGAAAACCAATATTTAAAGTCCCTTAGAGTATCGGGGGTATTGGCGTTGAAAAAGTCGAGTTTCGGGGCTTGGTACGGGCACGACTACAATGCCCGGCAACTATGACAGTGTCATAGTCGCACTTGTCATTGTCGCAACAAAATTCAGAGGGCATGGGGGAGTTGGCGACATTGCCAGGCGACAATGCTCAGGGCATTGTCGCTGGTCAATGTCGCACCTGAGGTGCAGCAGGTTGTCAAATACGGGTTTTTGGCTCATTCTTGATTTCTCACTTCTCTTTTTCACTCCCAACTCTCTCTAAACTCTCCCAAACCTATCTATGGTGATTTTGATCCATCAAATGCTTCCATCCTCAAGTTTTGAAGTGTAATCAAAGGGTAGAAGCTAGACACCAAGAACCTCCATCGTCATCTTCAACCTCAAGCTCCATTGTAGGGTTTTCTAAGTTTTCACAAAAACCTGAGTGGTAAGTTTATTCTCTCCATTTCTAACCCTTATTAGGTGATATAAATGCTTCATTGATGATTTCCTAGTGTTTGGTTTCTCTAATTTCGGTTTGGAAGGTTTTTGAGAATTTAGGTCAAAATTAAGGTTTTGGCCAAAATGGAGATCTTGATGTAAAATGATTGGGGAACTATTCTAAATGGTTGAATAAGTATATTCATAGTTGGAAACTTGTGAATATAGGTTTTGGAAGGTTGTGCTTGTGGATTCAAGTTTCTGCAAGGAAACTCAAGTTGGGGTAAAATCTAGATTTAGCCTAAATCTAGTAAAATTGAGTTCAAGTTGATTTGTGAAAATGTTGTACATGCCAAATGTTTTTTTTAAAATTTGAATTTCGATGTACACAAATTTGAAGAATTGAAAGTACACAAATTTGTAACGCCATAGCGGGCCATGGCGTGCCATAACGAGCTTGGCGTCGAGAATTTGTAACGCCATGGCGCGCCATAACGAGCTTGACGCTTTATCTCGACACCAAGGGGTAAAACGTGGTGGCAAGGCCACGCCTCGACGCCATGGCGTGCCATGTCGCATTTTTTAGAACCTTGGGTAAATTTGGGGAAATGGATGGGTTTGGGTACCAACCGTCTAGATCGTGCCATGGTAGAAAGTAGAGATGGTAAAAGATCGGTCTTAGGTTGGGTGGGATCGGGCATAAATTGGTCCCGGTCTTAAACAGTATTATCGTTACCGGTCTTGGTCCTGGTCTCGACCAAAAATTTTCGGTCCAGTTAAGCTGTACAAGACTCGGTTATGAGAATCGTCCCCAACCGGGCCCAAATCGGTCCCACTTAATTTTTTTTAAATTGATTTTTAGCATAATTTTTTTTGAAGAATTTCGTCTATGAAATACACTAACAAATACGTTTTTATTATAATTGTGTTAATTAAATACACTAAAAAGATACGTTTTTATTATAAAGAGTTTGGTCAACCAATTAAAATATTTAATTGGATCAACCGAATACACTAAAAAATATGTTTTCATTATAATACACTTAATAAAATTCAGTTAAAAATACATTTTGATTTTCAATCAAATAAAATTAAAAATACATTTAGAAATGAAATAAAAATATATTTAAAAATACTATAAAAATAAATTTTACATAAAAAATCGGGTCGGTTCCATAACCGGTCCAGGTCCGACCGGGCCTTGCTTTTGGTGGAATATCGTAACCGGAGGTCCCAAACGGTCCCGGGTCGGTCCCGGTCCCATTTGGCCATCTCTAGTAGACAGAGTTAGAGGAGTCGGTGGAAGTTTTGAGAAATTAAAGATGGATCATTCGGGAAGGTGAAAAGTAGAGCAATTCACGGGCGCGATGGTCCGCTAGAAAAGTAGGATCGGACTATCATTCTCGAACAAATTGACAGGTCTGGACTGATTTGTTAAAATTAATGGGCGGACATGGATGATGGAAAAAAACATTTGGGCAGGCCGACCAATTGATATTTTTATAATTAATTAACTTTTGTAACTAAATTAACAAATAAAATTGAAAATTCTTGATACTTATCAATTCTCACTTAATTACTCTTTGGAAATTTAAAATTTAAAAACATAATTACTTTCATTAATCAATTTAATTTGTTATTATCTCGTTTGGTCATTTCCTTTATCGATGCTCCATATTTTGCGGAACATTTTTTATAAATTATGTATATTGTTATATATTTACGTCTAATTTTAAGTTGGGAAAAGTGTTACATATTTTAAATTATTTTACATAATTTGTAATTTTATATAAATTTCTTTTACTTAAAAATGTAAAAATAATTCTAGGCCCATTATCCAGTGGGCAAAAAAACCGAAAAAATACCTCGATGTCAGCCAAATTAAAAACTTAAAAATCTATCGAAAAGGTGAAATTTGACTAAAAACACATCGCACGACTCTGCAACCTTTGTTCCACCTTACACGTCGAGTCGACTGCTATAATTCAAAAGAAATATAACAAATCAAGGTAAAGCTAAAGTTAAAGATTCAAAAGGAAACATAACCAAATGACTTCAACCCGATCAACCCAACCACGGTCATTCTTTAGCATGTTAAATATGTGATTTTGAATAGGGCCCCAAAATTAACTTTATGATGTTTAGAGTTTTAATCGACGAATGTAAAACTACAATCCACCTTTGTGCCTCACTAATTTTTATCAACAAACAAAAATAATACGCCGTATCATCGACTCGCAAATTTGTATATATGTATATTTGTTATCTCACGTTACATTGTAATGAAAATATTTAGGTGTAACAGGACTCCAAAAAGATTGAAACGTCCCTAAACCCAACCCGTGAGCACCTTATAGTGGATCACATATTTATGTTATTTTGATAAAACAATTGGAGAGAGTCAACATACAAGACAAGTTATATGTTTACAACAACACGAGAGGCATGTTTCACAAAGTGATCATGAAAACATATACAACCATATATATATATATATATATATATATATATATATATAGAGAGAGAGAGAGAGAGAGATACACAAATACAAAACTTTTAAAACGTTAAGTAGTATTCATCAAGATGTGGATACCACCAATACAACCATGGCACAAACAAACTATTGATGAAGACAAATGGGATTGGGGATGCCACAAGCTACAATGATAATGGGAGATACGGATAATTTGGTGGCAATTTACGACTGTTAGTGTCGGTGTATCTACATAAACAATCTCTGTGCGCTTTTAATGCATTGCAACAAGTTGTAGACCGTGGTCCTCGTTTAATTAGCTCTGGATAGCAATCCTTTATCTCTTGATCTGGATTACAATGTTCTGCATGGCCGTTGCTCATGAGAAACACCAGAGCTACAAGAATAAAAGTTGTGCTCTTCATTTTATATATACTTCTTGTAATGATTGAGAGAGACGAAGAACAAAAAGAACTAAGTAAATAAAATGTATGAAGTTTAAGGAGTATATGTTAAAAGATACTTATAGAACGCCATTTTGATGAAGACACACGCAATAAATTTAATAAGGTAATTAATGTATAATTATGATGATGTAATCAAAGTTGGATTTGTGGAAATAATGGTGTTTGTTCAAGTTTTCAAATTAAATAGGAATTTGATTTTGTTTCCGATTTATTAAATTTACAATGTTTTTGGCTAAAATCCCAATCAAATAGACTTAAATCGGGTAAAATATTTCACTTATAAGAAGTTAATTGACCTCACTCGTATAAACCATTTGATCTATTTTGCCAAATTTAATATATAATATGAAATCTTTTCATATTTCGCAAAAGTTTAACATTGTTTTCATATGTTCGTAACGATTTTGCGTTTGTGTTCCAAACATATAAAAACAGTGTTAAACCTTGAAATATAAAATATGAATTTCAGGCGTTGTTTACTAAAGGCTTACTCGGGAAACACTTATCGAATCATTTACTTTACTGGAAGAACATAGAGTGATGATAAGGATATAGTCTTACACGGTAAACGCTTACCGGGTAATTGTTTTGCATACGATACCGTTTTGATGAACTACAATCTTACCCGATAAAGTAAGTTAGAGTGTTGACTTTTGACGTTAAAAAACGCTTATCGGATAAGTGTTTGGGTAAACAACTCCTTAATGTCATTTAAGAAAAAGACTCCAATTAAGTATAAACATGGAAATTAATAATCATTACCATATTTTGAGATGGATTTTGTCTTGTTTAAACATGGTAATGTTATTAATAAACATGGAAAGGCTCTAATCCACATATAATGCCTTGTGTTTTTGTATGTTTGGAACGATTTCGCAAAATATAAAGAGATTTCACAAACTATGAAGAGATTTAACGAAATCTTCAATAACTTCCAAGATAGTTTCAATGTTTAGGACCGTTTACCGAAACATTTATTGGGTAAACGTAAACTGGTAAAAACATTTCCAACAGTTTCTCCAAAATTTCTCCAAAATGGAGAACCAAAAGTTAAAATCTCCAAAAAAAAATTGCATCCATCTCCAACAACTTCTCCATTTTGAAGATAAATCATTGATTATATTATTAAAATATTCTACATATTTAATAAAATATTATTAATCTCACCTAAACATTTCATTTTAAAGTTTCTCATTGGTTGAATATAATAAAAAATAGTTTCTCTCTCTTGGTAATCATTTTTAGGGATATCTCCAAATTTGAAGAAAATTACACTCTCTCTCCTATTTTCTCCATTTTGAAAAAAGTTTTGAAGAAGCTGTTGGAGCAAAAAATTGCTCAAAATCTCCAAAAATCTCCACTTTCTCCGTTTTAAAGAAGCTGTTGGAGATGCTCTAAAAGTTTACAAGCAAAAGTCCTACTATATAAAAAATCAATTGAAAAATTAAATCATCTAAAAGTAATCGATACATATATCAATCATCATTTTATTATAAACGTATTCGTGCAATGCAGCAAAATACATCATGATTTTAATGTTTCTTTTTATATTTTGTTTTTTTATCGATTTACAGTACAATTTTAATGATTTTGAGAGAGTGATAATGATTTTTTTATAAATTTGTTTAATTTAGACTTAATAATATAATGTTTTTTATATATAAAATAAATGAAGTATTTTGTTAGAATTCAATGATTATCTTATATATTTTAAATTATTTATTTATCAATTAGTTATGAACTCAAACATATAACATTAGAAATTTGTACTCATGCCTCATGACTTGTAATCTTCAATTTTAAGTAATGTGTATCAATAAACAGTTATTAATGCATAAAATCTTGTTTTTAAGAGTGTTTTTCGATAGTTTAATAATAATGTAATTTATTTTAACTTTAATAAATTTTTTTATAAAATAAACTTTAAATATTCAGTTACATTTTCTTAATTATATTTTAGATTTTTTATATTTAAAATTTAATTTTTATCCTGTATTTAGTTATGCGAAAAATAATTTTAGAAGAGTTGAAGGGAGTAATTTTAGGAGTTAAAAGTGGTTAAAGATAAGGATTGAAAATTAATAAATAACATTAAATGTAGTATATAAAGCTTTAATGGTTGTTTTTTAGAGATTTTAAATAATTAACATTAAATAGTAGTATATTAAGTTTTAGCAATTTTTTTTTGAACGGCAAGTTAACACACGCACACGTTCCCGGGGTATCCGGGCTCCCACTTAAGGGTGTCACCCGACTAATCCCCGTCGATCACGACCCAGCCCAATTAAGGGTACCACTATGTGGCAGACCCATGATCATGGATGTCACAGGATGCTCACCACGGGGTTCGAACCTGGATAGTCAGGGATACCATCCACTGACCCCCCCAGGATGTTACCTTACCACTGGGCTACAACATGAAGGACAAGTTTTAGCAATTGTTTTTAAGAGTTTTTTTTTATAAATGCTTTATAATATAGTATAGATATAAAAATCTCTCAATCTCAATACATATTCAAAGAACAACCTCAGATGATGAAATGAGATTTTAAGGTTGAACCATGAGAATTGAGTATTTTCAACTCATTGAGTTATATTATTTTAGATGATTAAATATCATACTATAATAAAAACTAACTAGAAAAGTCAATATATATTATAGAAATCTTTCCATATATATTAAACGAACAATCATAAGTGATATCATCAGTTTATATAAAGATCTATTATTATATATATAAAATAAACATTTTTAGGTGAAGGTGTGAGATTTTAGAAGACAATATATTTGAAGAAGGTGAGTAAAATCGACATCAATATCTATTATATATTAATACATAAACCAAAGATTATGACATGGTACTTTCGTGAACCACATAATCTTATACGAACTTTTTGGTTATTTTTTGATTTTAAATTATTAATTTAATTACTTTTCTGTCTTTATATGTAATTGTATATTTTATTACAAGTGTTTTTTTTTTTTTTGTAATTTTGCTTTCAATTTAAGTTTAATCAAGAAGTACAAACCATTCAACTTCCCAAACATTAATTCTATTTTCTCCATCTCTTCGTCAACCCAAACATTGATTTTACTTTTTACTTATGTCTAATATTACATTTCATTAGTTGTAAGTTTTTTTTTTTTGAAAGCAAGCATATATTACTAAACCAAACCGAAGTGTACAACAATGAAAAGGTCGTAACAACGACCAACTCCCAGAAAATAAACCATTACACCACATATTAGACGAACCATCGGCTTGCCAGAGGCAAACCCGAACCAGACCCCAGCAACCTATCTATAAGGACATCATGTACTCACGACTCTGTTGAAGAAAGATTTTACCAGCAGCAAAGAAGACATCGTACTTGTCTTTAGCCGTCGATCACTAAAAGCAGATCAAAAACCCTCGGCTGGAACCAAACACAGACTACACTGAGGCTATTCAAGGCCCAACGACATTACCTATCATGGAAATCCAACAGCAACCCGAAGGTGATCATGGAGCCTGTCATGGAAGAACCTGACAGAACCTGTCACGGAAACTCAACAGTAGCCCGAAAGCCGATCACGGGCATTCGCTGGAGCATCCAACCACCTGGCCCAATCGAAAATAACTTCATGACTTTGCTTGTTGATCCATTCAAAGCACGTACGTTGCAGTTCCACGATCTATCTTCCAACTTCCTTTTATCATTTTTGAACACGATTTGATTTCGATTCATCCAAATCAGATAAGCCACAGTCCACACCATTTCTATCCAGAACTTGAATCGCGAACCATTACCATTCAAGTTGTAGGGCAACTCTACTTAAGTGTTGTAAGGTCGATATATTTTCGTCCTTGATGTTCCACCAACGAAACACCTTTTGCCAAACTTGTGTTACTTCTTGGCATTTTACCAACGCATGGTTCACCGACTCCGCTTCTTTTTCGCAATGGGGACATAATACCAAGTCTATATCTAACCCCCTCTTCTCTAAGACCTACCTACATGGAAGCCTTCCTATGTTTGTTTTCCAAAAAAATATGCACACTTTCTTCGATATCACCTTCGACCATTTGGTAACTTTGTATTGGTCCCCTCCTACCGCCACTCTCTCGTCTAGTAAATCCCTAAATTATTTAACCGTAAAGATCCCATGCCCCCCCAACCACTTGACGCAATCTTTTGCAGCTACTTTCGGTATCAAAGAAAGAATGAGAGCCTTCAAATTATCTAACTGCCCCTCCTCCCTTCCTCTCGGTTCCCTTCCCCAACTCCACACCCATTTCCAATTTCCTTCTACCCAAGTTCCCTTATCATCTATCGTATCCTCCCTTATAGTGTCAAGTTGAAAGATCCTATTGAATCTCTCTCCTAGCACCTCATTTCCCATCCATCTTTCCTTTCAAAAACAAGTATCATCCCCTTTCCCCACTTCTTTCCCGAGGTAGGCTTTAAGATTAACTCCCAACTTTCCAACGTCCTTTCCTAATCTAATAATGTTTCCCCACACCGACCTCCCCCCTCTCATCACCAATTCATCGCTACCAATTCCCCCTCCCTCCCGTACAAACTTTTGATCACCCTTACCCAAAGAACGTCCTTTTCCGATACAAATCTCCACCACCACTTTCCTAACAACCCCCAATTTAATGTTTGCAAACTTCCCACGTTTAGCCACCCTTTTCAAAATTTCTCACCACCTTCTCCCATTTTACCCAAGCCACCCCCCCTTTAGAGATTGACCCTTTCCCCCTCCCCAAAACAAATCCTCACATACTCAAGCTCACGGATCACTCCACACAAGGCACGAAAAAGCGAGAAAAAGTACAAAGGAAGACTCCCTAGTATCAATTTAACCAAAGTTAGTCGACCACCAATCGAAATCAATTTAGCCTTCCAAGTCGCCAACTTTCTCTCCACCTTCTTTATGACGTTCGTCCAATTTTCAATTTTATTCATAACTCTTCCCACCAGGAGACCAAGGTAGGTGAATGGTAACTCCCCGTACCCACATCCCAAGCTATCCGCCCAAGTTTTGATTTCTTCAAGATCGGCTCCCACCCCGTAAAGTTTGTTTTTCTAATATTGACCTTTAGCCCGGAAGCCACTTGAAAGCATTGAAGAATTTTCAAAAGGTTTTTGATATTATGAACACTCCACTTACCAAAGAAAATCACATCATCGACATATTGAAGGTTTGATAGAATTATGCCATCTTTGCCAATCATCACACCTTCAAAAACTCCTTTTTCTCTTGCTTCCACCATTAAAACATTTAGGCACTCCGATACTATTAGGAAAAGAAAAGAGGCCAACGGGTCACCTTGCCTAGGGCCCTTTTCTATTTTAAACTCTCTTGTCGGGGATCTGATGACTAAGAACGAAACCGAAGATGATTCCAAACAAGTTTTGATCCAATTGCACCATTTAAATCCAAAACCCATCGAGGATAGTGAATGAAGAAGGAAGCTCCACTGTACACTATCGTAATCCTTTTTGAAGTCCACTTTGAAGACCATTCCTCATTTCTTCGACCTACGTATTAAATCCACCGCCTCATTAGCGATCAACACACCATCTAATATATTACTTCCTTTAATAAACACCTCTTGTGTTTCTCCAATGATTTTCCCCATCACTAACTTCATTCTCTCCGCCAAAACCTTAACCACAACTTTGTAAAAAAAACGTCTATCAAGCTTATTGACCGATAATCATTGAGACATGTCAGATTTGAATTCTTTGGGATGAGAGTAATAAAAGAGGCATCACACCCGTTGCTTATTTCCGCCTTTTCCAAAAAATTCTCAATTGCCTTCATAAGATCGGGTTTAATGGTTAACCAATATTTCTTTACAAACGTAAACGTAATCCCCGTCTGGCCCCGGGGATTTATTGCTTCCTCACATTTTAACGGTTTTCCATACTTCTTCCTCTGTAACCGATCTTTCCAAATATTCCGCATCCTCCAAAGATAATTTCTTTAATTTGTCACTTACCAACTTCGGCCCTTTACCCATACTAGATCTGAATTTTTCCTTGAAATATTACCATATGTAGTCTTTAATTTTTTATGGGTCTTCCATCTAAACTGCATTTATATTTAATCCTCGAATTCTGTTTTTTCTTTCTCTATTCCTTATGGCCATCTGAAAAAGTTTCAAGTTCTCGTCACCCTCTTCTATCCATTTGGTCTTCGTATTTTGTGAAGCCATCTCCGCTTTCTTCTTTTCTGCTTCTAGCCACTTTTTCCTCACCGCCACCAACCTTTCTCTTTCATTTTCATCAAAAGGTCTCAATCCGGCTTCTCTCTCTATCTTCAATACCTCTTCTTTGTAGTTTTTCGGAACTCCTAGTTTTCAAAACACTTTTCACCTTTTTAAGCTTGTCTCTAAATATACAATCCGGCCACTTTGTAGACACCTTGATATCCCATTCCTTTCTCACTATTTTCTATGTCCCCATCCATTAACCATGTGTCAAAAGCTTGAACAGTTTCGGACTAAAATCAATGTTTGAGTCACTTAACAAGATCGGGTAATGATCCGACCACCTTCTTTCTAAAGCCAAAACTCCCAAGTTCCTCCATGCCAAGTTGAATGTCGGAGAGACTAGGAATCGATCCATCTTGCTAATTTTTGTTTTCGTCGTCACTTACTCTTGGGAATCTTTGACCACCCAAAGGGATTTCCACCAAACCATTGTTAATAATGAATGAATTGAACCTTTCCACCCCCTTTCGTTAGTGTTTGAGTTTAACCTCTCATGATTTCCCCTTACTTCATTGAAGTCGCCGAAGACACACCAGTTTACCTCTTCTTTACTACACAAGTGTTCAATATTTCTCCATACTTCTTCCTTCTCCTTTTGATCTCTCGACCCATAGATATTTACAAAACCGACTTGCCCTTTCACCTTTTTCCGCGTCCCAATTGCCGCCACATTTATTTTTCAACAATGTAGAATTCACACTTAAAAATGCCCCTGTCCCAAATAAGGATTAGACCTCCCGAATTTCCAGTCGCTTGTGATTGAATGAAATTTACGTCATCATGACCCCACAACGAGTTAACCTGCGTATCTTCCCACCATTTTTTCTTAGTTTCTTGTATACTGTAACACCCTCAAAACTGGAAATAGAAACTAATTTAAAATTTTCTAAATACATCAATAATTGATTCATCTGCAAACACAATCTAAGACTTAACCTCAATACACACATTCATTCTATACATAAAGTCTATAATACGGACGGGTGCTACTAAAACCCAATAAAAGTCACTATCTCCAAACTGCGGAAGACTTCACCAAATACTTACACTCGCAAAAGACTAAGCGCATCTCTTCATAGAATTGCTAGAACCAACCACCACCTGGAACCTGATGCACATGCCGACAAATAAAAAGGTTAGGCTTAACGCCTAGTGAGCTCAAGAGTTTTCGACATATATAACTTAATCGTTTAAAGAGAAAGAATGCGGTTAAAATAATAATCTTTCAATTTGTTATGTCTTACATATGAAAACGACTCATTTTCCCATGATATGCATTTTAGACAAAGAACACCAATTTACGTTTTCCAAATCAAACTACTTCAAGGATGAAGAAACCAACATAAACCGCCCATTCATAAATTAGGTTTAACACAAAACTCACTCGAAACGTGAATAGAGATTGAACTCTCCATTCATGACAACACGGTTAAAACTTTATATCCCGAAACACCCAAAACACGGGTGGGGCATAATACTCAACCCATAAATCAAGGATAAAATCCAACTATACACAACGCCACCGAAAACTTGGGATAATAAAACTCAATACCCAAAAACAACACCTTTCGGTGACGGGGGATACCCGAATTCCATTGAAAGTGGCGGGCACATAAAGTTAAGCCACTTATCAATGTTCTCGAGCTTCACATAAGACCATGGTTCCCCGTATCTGGCTCCTCTGAGCTACCACCGCAAGACACCACTGATCCTAGTGTCTACTCGACCTCTAATGAGTGTCACAACCAAAGCCACAAGTCCCCGTATCCGGATCATCTGAGCTACCACCGCAAGACTTAGCTCCGTATACGGCTCTGCAGAGCACCACCGCAAACTTACATAATCAACCACATGACTTGAGGACCACTCACTAGAACTCAAACACGGACACTAAATTCCATGATGAGTAACCAGACTGGACGACAATCGGGCATCGAGTTCAACCACCCACGATCTCTACCTCGAGCCCTTCAATAAAGGTTACGCGCTTATCAAGTTCAACCACCCACGATCTGTACCTCGAGCTCCCGCTAGACATAAATAATGTCCAGTCCCAAAACGGGGATAAAGTCCCCACTAACCAACTAACTCATATGCCTATGGATCCAATGCATTACAGTCTAAAACGTTACATGACTCAAAAGAATGAACTAACGCATTCAAAACATGTAACTCCCAAATAAGATGCAACTAAGTACATCATACGTCCAAGGCTCCTTAACGAGCAACCAAAACTGAACAAATGTTCTAAAGACTCCACCGAGTACAAATCAAGCCCCAAGAGGCTTAATGGACGTTTGGCTCAACACGAGAGCCAAAATGGTTACACAAACCAAAATACACATTTTCCCAAAATCTTTGATTCTCAAATTACCGTTGGCCTTCGGCCCAAACCCAAAAGGTTTTCCATTTCTAAAATGTTTTCCAACGTCGGAAATGACCCAAAACCAAAGAACTCCCACATTCGTACTTTTCCAAATATTTCATTTCATGAATGATGCATAAAAACCCGATAAACACTTAAAAGTATATTTTTGACCAAGTACTAATTTATGCAATAAATCATCAAAACACCTTCCTTTGTGACACATTTATCCAAATGTCAATAAATCCCAAAATGTGTGCTTTATAGGTTTATAAAGTTAAATATATCCAAATAACCAACGTATCAGCATTTAACAATTTAATGTAAACACAAACACTTTAAAATAAACATTTTGGCATGTACACCGTTTTCACAAATCAACTTGAACTCACCTTGCTAGATTTAGGCTAAATCTAGATTTCACCCAACGAGCTCTTTTGAAGGCCGCTTGAATCCTCAAGCCGGAAACTTCCAAAACCTAGATCCATACAATTCCAAACCATAAACACCCATACATAATCAAATAAAAACATTTCTCCAACCTTTACATACTAAAATCCTCAACAAGATCAAAACCCTAGTTTCTCAAAAACCATCAAATCCGAGATTTGAGATACCAAACACTAAGAGACCACCAATGGAACATTTATAACTTATTTCAAGGTTTAGAAATGGAATAGATACACTTACCACTTAGGTTTTGATGAAAACCTAGAAAACCCAAAAATGGAGTCTGAGGTTGAAGATGAAGGTTCTTGGTGTCTAGCTTCTACCCTTTGATGACACTTCAATACTTGAGGATGGAGGTATTTGATGGATCAAAATCACCATGGATGGGTTTGGGAGGTCTTGAGAGAGTTTGGAGAGAGTTGGGAAGGAAATGGGAAGTGAAGAATGAGAAAAGAGGCTGAAACTAGAACTTAACAGCAGTTGGGTGCCCTGGTACGACATTGACCAGAGACAATGCCCAGGGCATTGTCGCATGGAAATGTCGCCAACTCCCTTCTGGCCACGGTACATTGCATGCGACTGTGACAGTGCGACTATGACACTGTCATAGTCGTCGGGCATTGTCGAGGGACCTTTCCGGAGCCCCGAAACCCGACTTTTCCAACGCCAACAACCCCGATACCCTAAGGGACTTTAAACAAAACATTTCCCAACAAAACCCCACTGTTTACCAATCACAGAAACGACTCGGTGACAATTACATACCGAAAATTACGGGTGTTACATATACCCACCATGTCCACTTTTTTCTTCACACACATTTCTTTAATCCATCTCCTCTTCTCACTCGATCCTACACCCCTAGCGTTAATATAGAGAATCTTCATCAGTTTAATTACCATCGATCGAACATTTACCTGATTATTCCCCCTCCGATATGATCTGTCAAATCGCCCCCATCCTAAGTTAATTCGATTTTTTATCCAAAATTCTCCAGCTCCTCTGATTCATGTACACTCTTTAGTTCATTTGAGACCGAGTTAATGCTATCAAATGTTCCATCGGATCGTGACTTTCTTCTAACTTTTTCTGTCTTGCCAAAATCCCCCGCCCTTGATTCTCGCTTTTGTCCCCCCTTCTGACTTTTTGCCCTAGCCTTCTATTTAAAAAGGTGGAAACTTACTCTTCCCCTCCCTAGACCGATCACCTCACAATTCTTCATCCTCACTTTTTCATTGCTTTTACCGAAAATCCCTTTTCCAGTTTTTACTGTCGACGTCCCAATGTTTGCACATTCAACCTGCATTCTGTAATTTCTTTGCGCTAGACATGAGTCCCCATGGGCCACACTCTCGGATTTGGATCTGAGTGATTGGGCCTCTTCATCGTTAATTTGATTACCGCACCTGTTTGTGTTATTTTCTATATTAATTCCCTCTCTGCCCACATCCTTTATTGGCCTAGATCGTCCCATATTGAAGTCATCACGACCCACTTCTTTACATGTCCCAAAACCCTCCTTATTCTTTATCTGATTTTCTTTTTCTTCATTTTGCGACCTCGCCGCCAAGTCTTGGGAATTGGATCCCCCCCACCCTCCTACGCCTCACCATTGTCGTCATTATTGTGCCGGCGGCTCCCCCCAGACACAGGGAATTTTTCAGCTTGCCAGTTGTTGATTGTTGACCTTTCATTACGTTAGCCGGAGCTAATTTCCGATTTCCGGTGACGTTTATCGATGTGGAGAATTCGTGAGAATTTGGTTGACATCGTTTGTAACACCCCGAATTCTAAGAACCTATGTATTATTTCTCATTTCGGAACCTTCTAATTATATGGAATTATTAGTTTATTATCGAGCCTTTCGGATTTAATCATCGTGGGAGTTAAAATATCAAATTTTGGGAAGTTCAGGCTACTCGCGATAGTGCCTGCGAGAGTGACAGGGTGTCACTCTCGCAAAGCCACAATCGTCGGATGATGGATTGAGTCTCGGTACGTTTTTTGCGATAGTGACAGTGTCACACTCGCCCCGTTTGTACCGAGAGTCGTGGGTCTGGCGCGACCTTGCCCGCGAGAGTGACAAATGTCACTCTCGCATGTCACTATCGCGGACGGAGTGGTTTGGGTATAAAAAGAAGAAGTCGCAATTTTAAGTCATTTTATCTGATTTTGGGGATTCAGCAGCCGATTTCTTGGGAGGTTTTAGGGTAAGATCTTCATTCCAACTTCCCTTCATCATTAATACTCCATCTACCACTGTTCTTGATCATTTATGGAAATCTCCTAGGTGTACAAAGCTAGGTGGAAGTGTCCAAGCATCTAATCTCAAGTCTTCATCTTCTCCATATCTAGGGTTTAGTTTTCCTTTAGGAAAGCTACCAAGGTGAGTTCATCCACTTTTACTTAAACCTTATACATGTCAAATGTGGGTTTTAAATGCCTAAGTATCTCCTTTTTCACATACTTGATTTGTGGGTTTTGTACCAAATCTAACTTTTGGAGATTTTAGGGTTTATGGTAATTTTATGAGATATGATTATGTGAGCTTGTTGATGCTACTAATAACCTACCTTTGCTTGGGAAAATGTATTTCAAAAAATGGCTTCATTCATGTATCACTTATGGATTTTAGAAATGGTGCTCTTGTGGTTAACTACTGATAAGTTTGTATTTGAGATTTTATTATGTTAAAAAGTAGGGTTTGTGATAGACATTTATGTTTTCAATCAATGATCGTTCGGTAAAGAATGGAAACCGTATTTGGGGGAAATCACTTTTATGTCCTTTATGCATATTGACACTTATTGAAGTATTCATTGGACAATGTGAGCATTATTTGGTTAAGTGATGCATTTGGGAGTCATGACCCCGTATTTGGTTTATTATTGTTCCAGCGTTGGGACGACTAGTTTTCCACGTCGAGGCACGCTAGGTACCGGATGAGGTATAAGTCCTTCGTGCTCAAGTATTACGATATTGGATGAGGAGCTCGACGTAGGAACCCTTCGGGGTTGAACTTGAGTTTCCGTGGGTGTACGTTTAAAGCTACTGAGCCTGACATCCCTTGCGTGTACTTTATTTGCTTATTGGCTTTACTGACTCATCGAATGGCTTACTTTTGTGTTCCGTCATTCGTGTTAGTAAGCAGGTCTCCCCCGTTAACCCAAGAGGTATTTGTTATATTTCAAAGAACATTATTGTTATTATTACCATTATTGTTGTTGTATAAAAAGAAACTCTCTTACTCACTTTTATGTTTGATTTCTTAAACTGCAAATGTTTGATCTCACTAGGCTTTAGCCTAACACTTTTTCTTAAAATGACATGTATAACAGGTCAGGTTTCCGATGGGGTTCGTTGGGACTGAGTGGATGGCCTTGAGGTCAAGAGCGGTCTTTTTGGGAGATGTATTGACCGGCGTTTTTTAGTAGTGGACATACCTTTTGGAAGAATAGCAACACCCGATACTAATCTTTCTTATTTAAGTTAGATTATTAGGTTGTTAGTGTATTCTTCATTTGTTTAATTTGTAATGTCTATAGCATTGTTTCCCCATTCTATCGGGATGATACTTTGGGATTGATTATAGCAGGTTTTATACCCATGTTTTTATCTATTTATAGCCGTCATATTGCAAAAATTTCGAATTTTTATTCCGCTAATTTTTAGGGTGTTACATCGTTATCTTGGAGATTTATTTTCCTTGGCTCCGGTATTTCTGCTTTTACAAGCTCTTTTCTGCTTTCCAACCTCGTCGGCTTTCCGTTCATGAATGCTCTCCTTGACCATCCACTCGTCATCTTCGTCCTCCATCTCTTCCGTCCACTCCGATGGACATGAAGAATATTCTTCATCTGTAGAGTTGCATCTCTCCTCCTCACCCTTATTTATCAACTGATCCACACTCTCCTCCACCATCCATATCCTGTAACAAAGACTTCCCACTTTAATGCTTCTAAGTTCATCGATTTTTGTTAAGAGATGTGAAGCTACTAGGACTTTTGCAAATTCTAGGTTATTAGACGATCCCCATTCACAATTTATGAATCGGTGTGTTACCCCATCTGCTAGCAATATCTTTGAAAATTCCTAGTGTCCATGCATGGAAAGGTACCCCATATATCCTTAACCATACCACCCTCTTGGTCGATCGATCGAAAACCCTCCGACCATCTTCTTAAATCTTTAACCCAATAGTGAATCCCGTGAATCTTATTATTGAGGACGTTGATCATTGTTTTTTCTTGATCAAACGTAAGAAGAACATTCCTTCTCCCCAAGTGCTTCAACGAGCATTCCGATTTGCATAAGGCTTTTATAGCTACTATGTTATCCAAGGACTCAACGTAACCAATCAAACTTCTACCCAATCTTGACCTAGCATCTTTTGCCTCTTGCCATGCTCCAATAAAATCCTCTTTCGGATGATTGTTGATTATCTCTTCCTTTCCTTTCGCTTCTTCTATACGGTCATGCCTTCCAATCAAAACGTCATGGAATGTTCTCGCTAAAGGTATGTTTTTTTCCCATAACATGAGCACCTTCCATCATTGTTTTGTCGATCCTCTCCCCGTCTCTTCAAAGCCGAGAACACTCTTAGCTTATATGAACCGATCCAAATCTCGTTTAGTTTCCTTTCCAATATCGCTTCATTTCTAACCATTTTGAACCGAACGAATCCGATCTTCTTCCCATTTGCCATCCTTTTACCCGCCATATCGCTTCACGTTTATCAATATTTTTAATGAAATTATTTGATTGATTTTATAATTAAATTTATAATAATTTTGAAAATATACAATATAACTAATATAAAAAAATAAATGTCTTGTTGAAATACAATTAATAAAAAAAGTAAAAAATATAAACCATGTAATTAAGATAAAAATATAAAAAATAATATACCACAAGGATCAAATATGTAATTTTCTCAATTAAATTTTGGAAGAATTAACTCTAATATTTACAGTTGGATGGAGGGATGAAAATGAAAGCAAAATAGAAATCATAGGGATGAAAAAAACAGTTTTAAAAGACTAGATAAAAATTGTTATAAACATCAAACCATAAGAACGAAAATCGTAGTTTACTCTATAAAATAATATCAAGCTTTCATCCGGCTGTTTAGATTGACGGTAAATTCAAAAGAAAAAAACAATAAAAAACTGGTAATTAGGTCGGAAATAAGTGACAATGATTGTTATTTATTGAAAGCTTTCATCCGGTTGTTTAGATACTTAAGTTATGGAATAGCCTTTAAACGCGATTCAATGAAAATGTCGGAGTGTTAGTAACAAAATTGATTATATGACAATTTTTTCAAATAGTATCATATAAAATAAATAATCAAAAAATTTGTTAAAATGTCTAAAAGTGTCTTACAAACATATTATAACACTTTTAAATATAACGTTTTATTATTTGGTCTAGTAAAACAATTTTATTAAAATACTTGGACATTTTTTACGTCCTATTAAATATTAACCCAATAGCGTAGGTAGATATGTACAAATGGGTTTAGGCCCAAACTCGATCTTACAAAGCATGGTTCAAGAACCGGTCGTTCTTTGGGTAAAAAAAAAGCAGAATTAAGTTAGTAAGAGTAGAACAAGAATTTTGATTCTATTTTTCACATAATTCCTCTTTTTTTTTTTTGTACGGCAACTTGGGCTAAGCCCACACACACACGCACCCGCGGTATCCGGGCATCCAATTGGGCAGCACCGACTAATCCGCGGCGACCCGGTCCAACCCAAATCGACTGGACCCGCCCAGGTACGACTAAGCCCGGTCAAGACCGAACCCTCAATCTATGTTTCACCAATTAACACATTTTCAAATGTATGAACTCTGCTTTCATACCTTTAATTTCCCCAAAATTTCCTACTTATTATGCAAAACTTCGATTTTATAATGTTTTAATGTTACTGTAATTGAAGAACAAAAAATATCCACAATGTGAAAATGATGGTGACAATATTATTAATTTCTTAAGCTTGATGTGATTACTATGTAATTTCTTATTAAACTAGTCGAGGGGGTTATCGTGCCCTCACTCTATACTCCTGGTATAGGGGTTATTTGATTGGTTTTTCATTAAATCATGTTTGAATAAAGTTGTGTGTGTGGATTAATCTATTTGTATAAATTTAAAAGGTTTTTGTTTACGAAGGTTTTTTTCATAAATGGAAGGAGTATATTTTTTAATTAGGAGTGACATGGCTAGAGGAACAAACCACTAAACCAATTTGTAATAAAAAAAAAAACATGTTGGGGCCCTTGCCTTCTTCTTTTGGATTTTCTAGTTAAAGATAAGAGCGTTGTTGTGGCGACTGCATCTATATGTACTACAAATGGATCGATTAAAAAAAAAAGATCGGGATATCAAGTTGGGGGCCTTTCCTTCTTCTTGTTGGGGGCCCAATAAGACTTTTTTGGAATTTTTTGATGGGTTTTGTTGGGGCCTGGAAGCAATGCATCTTCCTTTTTTATGTGGCTTGCTCTTTTTTGTTCCCTTGTTCATAACAAAAGTTAAGCTTGCAAGTGAACATGTCCCGATTATATATGTTTAATTAAAGTGGCATACTGGTTAAGGCTCTGGGAGATGTGGTGGAATATCTCATCTGTCAGGGTTTGAATCCAGACGTACACAACAATTGTGGCTACTGAGGTTTAATCAAGACTGATGTCTTACAGTCATAATTTGCTAAGGAATTAGTATAGGCAAAACTTAGGACATTCTTCCCAAAAAAAAATTTAAATAAAAAAGATTTTAAAATGATAATTAAGAATATACTCCTTATTTTTATAAGAGCCGACTGAGTCTACCCAGTACCCACCCACGGACCACGGTTGGTACCCGATCCATCTCAAGGTTAAGAATGAACATATTTACAATCTAGTCCTCGCACTTTCTGTTTTTCTTGCTTATGCCCTGAAAATAAAAATAACTCTTAAATAAAACTCTGTTTCATCAAAACAACCACAGAAACCATAAACCACAAAATTTGTCATTTGAGTTCCCTTTGTTTTTTCTACAATAAATCAAACCGAGTCTACTGTCACATACATTTAAACTATTACTTACCTTACCCGTTAAGATTTTAGTCCATGAAAAACGGCACCGTACACAATAAATCATCCGGTAAGCGCTAACCGGGTAAGGGTGATAACCATCACTTACCAGGTAAGACTCTTGGACCTTGCCATAGTTCTTACCGGGTAAGATTCATGGTCCTTGCCATGTCCATCGATAAGGTAACGTGACTTGGTAAGCACTTACCGGGTAATCATTAGGTAAACGGCCCCTAAGCTACAGATTTCGTATAACCGAAACCGAAAACAAAAGGGAAACATTCTTTTCAAACAGAATAAAAGTGAACATAAATACCATTTCTCAGGTTAAGTAACACAAGATATCAAGAAATCTTTATGCATTCAAAATAAAAACACCTCAAACTGTTGATCACAATGCAAATTTCAATACTAATATCATCAACAAACATCAGAAATTCAAGATTCTTCCAGTTTTTCATCTGTGAAGTAGTGTGTGTTTTCAGGTTCAGTCCACATGGTTCAGACCCCAGATGCGAATGGTTCGATCATCACTAGCCGATGCCAGCATATGCGGGTTCACCGGGTTCCAGCTAGTACAATTAATGGCTCCAGAATGGCCCGCTAACGTCCTTAAAAGCTCACCCGTCTCCCGGTGCCATATATACACCCGAGAGTCTTCACTTCCACTAGCGACAAACGCTTGATCGAGTCCACCAAAACAAGCTTGAACCACAAATCTCGAAACTTTATGACCTCTATACTTCGCCACGAGTCGTATTTCCCCATAAATACTCCAAAGATGTATTTCTTGATTCACCAAACTAACCAGCAACAACTTATTGTCCTCCGATAAAGTAAACGAAACTATGTTATGATTCTCCTTGATTAATCTTTCGCAACCTAACGATGATCTATCGAATATGACAATCATCGTTTCCCTACAAATCGAAACTAGAAACTTCCCGTCACCCGTTACTTGCAAATCCGATATCCTAACGGTTTTCTGGCCGGGCCAAGATTCTAACTCGTTCCCATCTAAATCCCACATCACGATACTTTTATCGGTCGAACCCGAAAACACCCGATCGCCTTCCGGAGACCAACAACACGAAACCATTCCAAGATCGTTCTTTTGATAAACAAGAACGCATTCGCCAGAAATAACGTCCCAACGCCTGATAACATCCTCTACACCGCAAGTGAGGATCTGATCATCGTTTGGGCTCCAAGAAACACACGAAACCGGTTTCTTGTGGCCTAATAATCTATGTCTCAACGAGAGTTTACCGTCGAGATTAACTTCCCATACGATCGCGGATTTATCTCTCGATGTGGAAGCCAGGAACTTCCCATTATGTGAAAACTGCAGAAACCAGATTTCATCTTGATGTCCATAAAGAATCTGTGATGTTTGAGATGGAATTTGATGTTTTTCACAGTTATGATCATTGAGTAACGATGTCTTCCCAACTAAAGAATTGTGGAAAGAACACGAATCGCGTTGCGAATCGAGAGCTTGTTCTACTAAATGTAGCAATCTGCCTTGTGGGATCATGACATTTGGAGGAAACAAGTTGTGCAAATCATGGAGGAGCTCTGATCTGGGCTTGGGTTTGACCATGGATTGACTAGAATTACACAACACGAAAGTCGAAAGCTCTCGAACCCGATCGCAGTTTATCGAAAGCGGAGTTATCTCTCTTCTTAATGTTGTTAAAGCATCTTGTGGATTCTGAGAATCCAAAAGTTGTAAAAACTTGTGCTCTAGTATTGCAAAAGATAAGGATTTGATGACAGATTCATCGAGGATTGATATTTTTGTTAAGGAATTTAAACTTTGATCCCAATTGCCATCAAGAATGTGTTGATTGAATTCATGAAAAAGAGATGATGAAAGTGGAATGCCTGATTCGTTGTGGAGATATTGAGCAGTGTTTTGATAGCCAAGAGAATGTAATGCATCGGCTATGAGTCTAACGAACTCAACTTTGTTAACTCCTTTTGAACCGATTGAATCATCAGCCATTGAAGATGATGATGATGATGATGATGATGGTTTCAGTTTCCTGCGTTTTGATGGCGGTTCAACACTCGAAACACTTCCCATGAAATGAAATGGTCACTCAGCCCATATAACAACAACAACAAGAAGAAGAACAAAAATCAGTGAGATAGATTTAGTTTTTGATAAATCCAAGAAAACCCAATTCGGAATCAAGAAAATGGGTCTGGAATTTAAGAAGTAATTTAGAAATTGATAAAAAAGAAATGAAAGGAAGAAGTTACGTGAAGTAACATGATAATGGTTTTACCAAGATACCCAGATGAAAGAAAGGGGTTTTGATTGTGGATCTTGAAACACCAGATTGATGATCGGATGAAATGGAATGGTGGCGGCGGCGGTGGTGGTGGTGGTGGTGGTGGTGGGTGGGTTTAGAGCGATTGGATTTGGTATTTTTCTTGTTCTTCTTGGAAGGGGAAAACCAAAGAGACAGCAAAAGGGGAAATACACGTGGGAGAAGAAAGAAACACACAACACAACAATGTCAAAGTTTTACGAGTAAAAACTATTGTAAATCGATTGATTGATTAATTGCATTATTCATACAAAAACCATTTTGCATTTTGGGTTATTGGATTTGGGTCAGGTGGTTATGGACTTGTGGGTTCGGGTCTTCAACGCATTTCAAATCTCTTATCTTTAAATTAAGGCCCTGTTACTAACAAGATATTCACTTTTATTTAATTTAACGTATAACATCATTGATTATGAAAATAAATTGTTGATAAGCATCTTAAATCCAGTAAGCATTTACCGGACAAAGTCATTTCCCACACTTATCGGGTAAGAGTCTCGGTAGACTTTCAGTCCTTGCCTTGTCTTTTACCGGGTAAATACAATTAAATGATGCATATGCTTTTGGTATGAAATTGATAATATATGGTGTTATATCTTGGAAATTTTAATTTTAATAGATTTTTTTTTAGTTTATAGCTATAATTTCATTTTTAGTTGGTGTTGTATTCTACTTTTAAGATTTATGTATCTTTAATTTTATATATTTTGATTAAGTGGGAAACAGTTAATTCTAACAGTTATTAATAACAAATATAAATAAATATTAGATATAACTTAAATATTAAAGGTTATTATTGGACTTAATTTCAAGATCTCAAATATATCCTCCTAATGGGGTATTTTATGTAAAATGTTAATTTTTTTTATATCAAAGATTTAATAGATTGTGTGAATTAATCAAAATATAATAACAATTTAGAATTAAAACCCAAAAGTAATGTTTGGGCCAACTTATCACCATTTGCTTTTAGACTTTAATCCAACTAAGGATCATTTGGTTTAGCCCAACAGCAGTGGCCCAATATTTTTTTCCTTTTCTTTTTTCCATTTGGATACAAATCATTAATCGAAACCCGAACCGCCCGATCCAATTAACCCAAATAATCCGAATATGCAACCGAAGTTATAAAAACTTGGTTAACGATTTGCTTAGCATTTTGATTTACAACTTTTTTGAATTACATATAAATGTCTACAAAAGGCTTGACTGAAAAAGAAAATTGAAAATGAGGATGCTGAGAAATAGTTCAAGATAGATTTATTGTAACCAAAAGGTCCTTGGTTTAATAGTACCTGGGTTACCGATAGATCCAACTTCCTTGAAGGACAAAGGTTCAAATTTGTGAGTATTTAATATATAAATATATATTTCAAATAGAACTATTGAATTGATTGTGCTTGGTTGATACCGAGAAATCATTATTATTCTCATAGACGGTGTTTGGAATTTAGACTTTGTGTTATCTAACAAGGTCGCCAAGCTCGACTTCTCTCCTCTACAAAGTTTCACTTTTTTCTCTCTCCTTTATCTCCCAATAAACCAACATTGAATCCATTAAAACAAGAGTGAACAGGAACATGATGGAATAAAGTGGAATGTTGGTTTATTGGGAGATGAAGGAGAGAGAAAAAAGTAGGGGCCAAAAACCAAAAAAAACATGAGGTTTTCTTCCAATAAAAATTTTGTAGGGGTTAAAACCAAACACTTTTGCATACCATGAGGGTTATCTTGCAATAAAAATTTTGTAGTGGCCAAAACCAAGAAAAACAACAAACAATAGGGACCAAATTTGCAAAGGGAGAGAGAAAGAGCTTGGATCATTTGTTAACCAACAAAATGTTGTTAACTTTGTGAACCTAATCTAACCAATAGAAATACATTTTAGAGTGTAGTTGTTAGTGTTTCTATATTTAATGCTAAAGGGTATAAAGGTAAATTCTAAATTGACCAATATTTCATTTATTTATTTGGGAGTTACAAGAATAAATATCCCATGATTCTAGCCTATGTTTTGATTTCAAAACTTTTTTCATTTTCAATTTCAAGTTAAAATCTTATGAACAATTTCAAAGTTTGATTTCAATTTTTTGTCAAAATCGTATATTGATTTCTTTTCAAAAACTTTATCCAGTGTTCATTTTAATTCATAAAATCGCATGAACATTCCGACAATGAATGTTTCAATGTGCACTGACATTATGGCTCCCGGGATCCTTAACGATGTCGGTAGAGGTGCTATTGATGGAACTTTTTCGACGTTAGAAACAGGAAATATGGATGAAGGAAATCAAAAACTCGTAAACCAAGAACACGAAAATGAGAGCAGCGGTATATACAACATTGATATAGTCGAATCAAATAACAAAAATTGTATTGGTAAGTTTTTTTTTAATGTTTTCGAGTAGTTTTTGATTATTTAGTTCATCAATGTTTTCATTAAAAACAAAAAATTTCACCCCAGTAATTAACATACGTGACTCATTGATTTTTTCCGAATGATCAATGAAAACTTTTATAATGAAACTTATCCATTGAAAAAAGAAATATGGGATCACAATAACAAAGGGATATCCAAAAAAAGGTTAATCAACATAGACAAACTAGTGCACAAATGGGGATTAAAACAGGTGAACCATCAAGTTCCAATGGGTGAATCACCAATTATGATTCTAGAAAGCTTAACAACTTTAGAAAACCATACAGCCACTCCAACTGGAGGTTAACTTGAAAGAAAAGATGATCGTATATATAGAAGAACATGAGGGATATATTAACATTAGATTCAAGGGATGAACATGAAGGAAAAGATGGCCACATGGGTAACGACAAATCATGATCAAACACTTAGCATGAACACAATATATCATGTTCATCTATCTACCAAAAAAATACGTTGGGGGAATGAACATGGACAAAGATGAACACTGACGAACAAAGTGTTTGACACACTTGTACAAAGATGAACACTGACGAACAAACTTTCAATATGTGTCACACTTGTACAAAGATGAACAATGACGAACAAAGTGTGTGACAATCAACAGCATGGGCACAAAACATGAAGTTAAAAAGGGGGAAAGTGTTTTTACCGGAGATGATTACAAGAGATTGCTTTGGCGGTTACGATTTTGGTTTTAGGGAGCGTTAATGAGCAGATTAAATGGGATGGAAAAGAATGGGGTGATTAAAAATCCAATTTACCTTTAAAGTTTAAACACATATGTTCACATAACCGGTTAATAAATAAATCCTCATTTATTAATTAAAAATTTAGTTTTAATCTCAACCATCCAAACTCAAGATGAATGGTGGAGATTAGTTCACATAGTTAGTAACAAAACTAGGGTTAACAAAAGAACCTAACCCTATATATATATATATATATATATATATAGTAAACATATATACATTGTCCCTGACCTTCCCCTTTCCACTCCGGAACGACCACTGCCACCACCACCACCACCACCACCACCCCTTTTCTTCATATACTGGGACCAAAATTGCAGGTTTGAGGATCGTCAATCAGAGCACACACATCACACTCAGTGGGGGGGGGTCGTCAATCGAAGTGATGGGGGGATCTTCGGTCGGAGCAATGAGGGCATGTGGATAGTTGGTCAGAGCAATGTGTAAGGGTGTAAATAAGACGAGACAACTCGCGAGCTACTCGAGATCGACTCAGTCAACACTCGACTCGATAAGCTCGTGAGATACTCGATAAGCAAAATAATAATAATAATAATAATAATAATAATAGTAATAGTAATAATAATAATAATAATAATAATAATAATAATAATAATAATAATAATAATAATAATAATAAGAAGAAGAAGAAGAAGAAGAAGAAGAAGAAGAAGAAGAAGAAGAAGAAGAAGAAGAAGTATATTGGAGAATGATGGTGTAAAAGACGTAAGTGAACTCTTGAGGGTGTATCTAATCCATCCCTTATTTGTGGAATATATAACTCAATGCTTTGAACTCCACTATATATAGTCTTTTCCCCTCCCTTGTTTTTACATCCTTTGCCTTTGCTAAATGCTTGAGCCTATGTAATTGTTTTAATAGGAGTATGCCATGATAATTGGTTCACTTTGAGTTCTTTTAAGCTATTTGTTCACCTTTAGTTCTTTTATGCATTATATGAGTTCGAGCTTGATCCGAGTTCGAGTTCGAGCTTGATTCAAATTTTCGAGCTCGAGTTCGAGCTTTTATTCGAGTTTGAAACGAGTTCTACTTCGAGTTTGAGTTTGGAAATTGGTTATTGAGTTCGAGTCGAGTTTGTATTTTCACTACTCGCGAGTTTTTGAGTCAAGTATAATGGTACTCGAGCTCGACTCGCATCATTTACACCCCTAGAAATGTGTGTAGGAGGGTCATCATAGGGACCAAAATTGCAGGTTTGAGGGAGGGACAAAGGTTGGGGGAAAGGGAAGGGAAGAGGGTGACATGGGTGGGTGTGGGGAGGATGGTGGTGTAGGAAAGGGGGAAGGAGTTCACCGTGAGGAAGATGGAGGGAGAGGGGTTTTCTTCAGAAAATGGGTTTTCGCTGGAAAATGGGGTTTAGCCGGAAGGTCATCGGTTCAATGTGAGGGACGAGGGGTAGTGTAACACCCCAAAAATTGTGACAAACAAAAATTTTCAAAAATGGAAATGTGGTATATAAATGTCAAGACACGAGATTTCCCAAAAAGGAAAACAATACACGTCTGTTTAATTACAAGCTTGCAATTTAACGGTAAGAGATAACAACCTCCTAATCTAATCCCTATCAAGAAATAAGATTACAAATGATTGTCATCTGTTGCACAAAATAAGATTCTTCAATAACGACATCCCAAAAGTTGTTCCCCAAGCTCACTACTAGAGTCCGCCTAGCCATTCTTGGCGACCACGCCGTTAGAACCCGAGGTACACATCGACACCAAAACAAGTGTTAAGCCAAAAAGTCTAGTAAGTTTGAACAAAAGCATACGGTAATAATATGAACAAATTAGACGACATGGGGATTCATAAGAGGAATCAATAGGGGAGGCCCAAAACACCAAACAAGTTTCACCTCAAGAGTCGATGTACCTTGATGTTCACTCTCACGAGCAACACCTCAAATGCCCAACACATTTGGATAGTTGGGACTACCTCCAAGGCATGACCCCGCATGTCGGAAATCTAGGCACATACCTTCAAGGTGGCGCCTAAGATTACATCCTCCTAGTTCCTACTTGCGGTTCATCCAATTTTCTAATATACCATCGTGTAGATTTACTCCAAGCAAAATATTAATAGGTATAAGCTCGTGGTCCAACCACCACTTTCAACGTGACAAAAGTTGATCATAGATTCAAGGCCTTCAAAATGGTCTAGTAAACATATAATCCCATATGGAATATTTCTAAGTAATAAAGTTAAGCAATATATCTATATATGCACAACATCAAAACTGATGAGTATTGTTATATCCAATGTCTCACATTTACCAAACCCTCAAGTTGGGTCAAAACCCCAAAATGTGCAAATCCCCTTAGAATTGTTCAACAACAAAGTAGTCTCATAAATGTCCCCATATACCTCCAAATACAACTCATGTTTATAAATATCCCAAGTAAATAATTTATCTCAAGTGTATTAAAACCTCTCAATATATGAGAATATAAACTTTTCACTCCATATGTGATATTAGGGAAAATAAAGCATGGAATGATGATGATGTGTATCTAGTTTTAACAAGGTTAGAAAACTCACACTTAAGTTTTTTGGTTAGAAAACCTAGAAACTTATCAAACCCTAGAAGTTGAGTGGAGATGAGGTTTGTGACTTAGCCAAACTTCAATCTTCTCTTTAAGTATCTCCAATGCGACTTTAATGCTCCATACCAAAGATCTAACAAACTCTAGGGAGTATTTAATGAGGATAGGGTTTTAGAAGCAAGAAAATCGCCCCCTTCAATGTATGAAATTGCACCTCTACTGAATTTTGAAGATAAAAAAACCCTTTCCAAAACGATTTGCTCAATTTATAATCTGAGGGGAAACGGGCGATTGTGCCCATGCGACAATGCCTAGGGAATTATCGCGGGTCACTCTCGCACTCGGTGTACCGAGGCTTGGCCCTGGGGTGCGACTATGATAGGGCGATTGTGTCCTTGTCATTGTCGTTAGTCACTATCGCTGGGAAGGTACAAAGACCCTCCCCCGGCCCGTGACTTTGACATGCGACTATGACAACTGTCATAGTCACTGGCACTCTCGCTCACACTGCCAGGACATGATTTTCTTCGATGCTTTCGGTTCGATGCTTCCTGCTAAAAGTTTGACTTAAGGTTTAGCAAGCACAAAGAATATTTTGAACTTTAAATAACTTTAACAAGGTTGAGGGTTAAAACCTTATCGTCACTTACTAGGATTTTTCGGGTGTTAAAATCCTCCCCACCTTAAATTAGATTTCGTCCTCGAAATCTTGCCTTACGCGAACAATTAAGGGTAACGTCTCTTCATATCCTCTTCGGATTCCCATGTGACATTGGCACCCCGATGGTTCTTCCATTGGACCTTGAATATGGTCACTTCCTTATGTCGGAGTTTCTTCGTTTTGCTTTCTAGAATGGCCTCCGATTCTTCAACACAACGATTCCCATTATCAACACGGATTTCCGTCAACGGGATGATATTTTCCTCCCCGACTAGGAATTTACGGAGATAACACACATGAAAGGTCGGATGAATCTCGTCTATTTCCGGCGGTAGTCCCAATTTATAGGCTTGAAGCCCAACCCACTCAAGTATGGTGAAGGGTCCAAGGAAACATGAACTAAGTTTCCCGTGTTTCCCGAAACGAATGGTCCCTTTCCACAGTGACACCCTCAACATAACTCGATCTCCTACATGGAATTCGACCGGTCTTCGTTGCTTGTCCGCATAGCTTTTCTGTCGGTCTTGAGCTTCCTTCAAACGTTCTCGAATGCTTTTCACTTTATTTGTCGTTTCTTGCACGATTTTTGGCCCGAAAAATTGTTTCTCCCCCACTTCAATCCAACACACTGGCGTTCTACATTTCCGACCATACAAGGCCTCAAACGGGGCCATCCCGATGCTATAATGGTGGTTATTGTTGTAGGAGAACTCTATTAGAGGTAGATATGAGTCCCAATTTCTGCCAAAGTCTATAACACGATCTGAGCATGTCTTCGAGAGTCTGGATGGTCCTTTCTCTTTGTCCGTTCATTTGAGGATGATAGGTCATTATCAGCTTAACCTTTATACCCAACTCCCTTTGTAGACCATCCCAAAACTTGGAAGTGAGCTGGATATCCCGATCCAAAACTATATATAACGGAACACCATGCCTTGTTACCACTTCATGAATGTAAAGTTTGGCTAGTTTGTCCATCGACAATGTCTCTCACATCGCCAAGAAGTGTGCACTCTTTGTAAGTCAGTCCACCACTACCCAAATCATATCATGACCCCACAAGGTTCTTGGTAGTTTAGTGATGAAATCCATTGTAATATGTTCCCACTTCCATCCCGGGATAGTCAAATGTTGCAAACTTCCGTAAGGCTTTTGATGTTCTGCCTTGACTTGAAGGCAAGTAATGCATCTGTCAACGTAGTTGGCCACATCAATCTTCATCACCAACCACCAATAGTTCAACTTGAGATCCCTATACATTTTCCTACTACCGGGATGTATGGAATACTTGGACTTGTAGGCTTCTTCCAAGAGTAGTTCATGGTTTCCTCCCAACTTTGGTACCCATATCCGACCTTGGAATAATTTGAGGACACGACCATCCTCCGTCAACAATTCCCGTTGCTTTACCATCACCTCAGTCATGAGATTCTTTTCCTAGAGTGCTTCCATTTGACACGTCTTGATGTTCTCTATCAAACTTGACACCACATCAATTCTAGTGAGTGACAATTTAACACCACCATGCACATGATTCACAATTTTTGATACTATTCCATTTGATCGTATGATAGCTGGAATAATTTGACACGTCACTCAGTTGTATCTTTTTTATATCACTAGAAATAGCCTTACGATTCTTGGCTTTCATCAAATTTTGTTAGAATCATGCAACACATACACTTTCCCCACCTTTCTTGAAATTTCCAATCGATCCGTCCCTCGTTCAATGAGGGCATTGAACACTTCAAAGTTTGGGGGGGGGGGGGGAGGATGATATGGACACTCACTCACATTCTTAACCATATCATTCCTTGTTCACATTTCTCTCCACAAAAATGCATCACATACACCGAATTTCAAAATAAATTGCACAAAAATGAAAACATCCATGCAACCATGAGCAAAGCTCTACTCTTGTTTTCAGTGCAATTATGAAAGTGTCAAAGACACGAAGAGACCAATGTGTCCAACTTCATTCCTCAAAATGAGAAAATGGCAGAAAAATGGTGCCATAAAGTGAGATCTATAGAAAGTGTGGAAAAAGGCATTGCATTGGAATTGAATATATGAAAAGAAAAGCAAAATGCATACCCAAAATTTGTTGCATTTTTTTATCTTAATTAGGCAAGGAATTATGTGGCTAGCTTATGGGTTGATATTTTTTTTAAAATCAAGTTGAGAGAGGTCATTTTATGAAAAGCTATCACCACGTGATATGGATTGGTTAGAAAAATTTGTGATCATGTGTACGATGGTTGTTACGGGAAGGTTCTCCTTTAATCAACATTTAGCTCAAAATTTGTTTTTAATAAAGTTGCTTGAGGACGAGCAACAGTTCGAATTTGGGGATGTGATAGGGTAATTTTATTTACCCTATTTTAGACCCACTTTTTATAATTTTGAGCTTCTTTTTGTTTTCCCATTGAGTCATTTTCATTCATTTTTATCCTTTTTCACTTAAATAAATGTTTAACGCTTTTTCGTCACTTTTATATTGTTTTAAAAGAAAAACGTCACAAAAATCTCATTTTTATATATATGCTTATTTCAGGATCGGTAACAAGGTTGTGTGGAGTCTAGATTTAGATATGGGTCAGAAAAGAAGACGAACTTCTCCTTTTTGGGCCAATTCTATGATTCGTGAATGGGCTCGACTTTTGCGTGATAGCCGATTTTTGATGGGCCAAAGTTTTGGACTTTTATTTTACAATTCTTGGACCAAACTCTTTGGATAAGTCTTCTATGCTAACTAAACTACATAGGCTGAAACCATTGAAGATTTTTTGGGATAACATTTGGGTTAAAATGTTAGGTTTATGTATTAAGACCCTTTTGCTCAAAATGGGGGCCCATGGCCTTGCTAGTTTTACTATAAATAGGATACCTTGGTTGATGATAAAAGTCACAACTAGCTACTTACTTCTCTTCTTTGTATTATGTGTGTCCCACAATATGTGCAAATCAAGATGACACAATTGATTTCAACAATAGATTTCTATTTCAGTTTTCAATTCGTACAACAGAGTGCTCTCAATATTTCTCTCTCAAAGACAATACACGCTCAACTCTTCTAGCCTAATGAGTCTACTAACGAAAAACTCTTATAAAGCTAATACTCTTACAACAAAGAAACACTCAAAACACTAGAGCTTTGACTTTGAATTTATTACACAAGACTTTGACTTTTAGCATGAGGGTTTGACTTGAGCTCTTTGACTTGACTTTTATCTTTAGTCTTCTGTGATCTTGTATCCAACATATTTTGTGCAATGTTCTAAAAAACTCGCCGCACAGCCGCCATGGCACCAAGGCTTGTATCTCACGCCACGTTAAGCCCGTGGCACGCCATGACCTAATGCACAATTTCATAATGTAATATTTGATTTTTATTTACGTTTTTAATGTCTTATTTGCAATTTTTTTAATATATACCATAATTTAACTTACTTATTACAATAGACCCATTGAGTAACACTACAAAACATATGTTTTTATATATAATGATATATATGAATTAGAAAAATGACGCCATAAGTCACGCCTTGAAAACGCCATGGCTTCGCCGTGGCTCCTAAGGCTTGAGGCTTGGCCTCGCCGCCACACCACACCTCACGCCATTTAGAACCTTGATTTTGTGCACTAACAATCTCCCCCTTTGGATTCAAGATCATCTTCCAAAAAGATTTGCAATACAATCTCCCCCTTTAGCACAAATTTATACAATCTCTTTCTTGTAGAATTCTTTCACAATTTAATCTTCAGAAAAAATAAGCATTGAACCACAATCTCCCTCTTTGAATCAGTAGTCTTCAAAAATTCTACAATTGTAACACCCTAAAAACGGTGATAACAAAAACTTTCCCAAATGGGAGAAGTGGTATATAAGTTGCCTTAGCAAGAGCCTCCCAAAAATGGGGAAAAATATATAAACCTGTTTAATCACAGTTGTAATTGAACGGATAATAAATAACAACCAACTAATCTAATTTCTATAACTAGAAAAGAGATTACAAAAAGGGTGTCATCTATAAACCCAAGTATCTTCTCCAAAATATGTCCAAGTGCATTTTCCCCAAATTCTCACTCAAGCAACTACGCCTGCTTAGAAACGGCGCCACTAGAACCTAAGATACACATCGACACCAAACAAGTGTTAGGCCAAAAAAAGCCTAGTGAGATGAACAAGAAATAGCATATAATAGCAGTTACAATTCTTATCAGCAGTTAACCAAGTTTCATCAAATGTGGAGTCAATGGGGGATACCCATAGCACCAATCAAGTTCCACCCATACCCCGAATGGCGGAGGTCTAGGCACATACCCACACGGTGGCACCCAAGACTACATCCTCCTAGTGTCTACTGACTTGGTTCGTCCAACATAATTTATTAGTAGGCCTCAAGGCACGATATGACCAAGAATATTTTCCATACCAACCATGGATACAATAATACAAGCCATTTAGTGTGAAGTCCATAACAATATCGATATGACCACAATTTAATCATGTTGACCCATCAAATGAAGTCCCAAATAAGATATCATCTCCATAACAAGATACACGTATACATATCCCAATAACTCGAAGCATGATACAAATAAACATGGTTTCATAAAGAAAACCCCAAATACTTGAGCATATAATATGAATGTTTCAAGTAGGATGAAAGATGATAACAAGTAGTAGATTATGATGTGTATCTAGTTTTTAACAAAGGATTAGTGAACTCACAATCTAGGTTTTCGATTAAAACCTAGAAAAGATGAAAACCCTAGAAGTTGGATGGAAGTGATAGAACTTGAATCTCGTGAATCTACTCCAACAAATGCTCTCCAAGGTAGGTTGAAGCTCAATAAATGATGTGTAACCACCCAAACACTTTGAAATCAATGCTCTAAGGTAGCAAGAGGAAGAAAGTAGCTTAAAACCCTAAAAATCGCCTTCCAAAACATTTGTGTGTGTTTTTGTGATTTGAAACCGAGAGAAAGGGGGGTTTTGGGGACCTGCAGGTCGCCCCACGACTTGTGTCGCACTTGCAACCAGCGGCGTAAGTCGCCCGCTTCCTCTGAGAGATTCACTCCAGTGGGTTACCCGGATTGTGCCGCGGCTTTCACCTGCGGCGTAAGTCGCGTAACTCACTGTTTTCCCAAGGTTGCTCAAAAACTTCCAAACAAAACTAAAAAAAACATTTACACACAAATAGCAATTAAGCATATAAGTTCTACTTCGTTAAACACAAAATCATAAGATTAACAAAGCCTTATACTTACCTGAAATTCCGGATGTTTCAATCCTCCCCGTCTAATTAGGATTTTGTCCCCGAAATCACATTTATACGAACAAATGAGGATAACGCTTCTTCAAGTCCTCTTCGGACTCCCAAGTGACATTAGCACCACGATGGTGCTTCCATTGGACTTTGACCATGACCACGTCCTTATGCCGCAACTTCTTCACTTTCGTTTCCAAAATCGCTTCCGGTTCTTCCACACAACGGTTTCCATTATCTATTCGGATTTCCGTTAAGGGTATCACACTTTCCTCCTTGGCTAAGCATTTCCGAAGGTAACACACGTGAAATGTAGGATGTATTCCATCCATCTCCGGTGGCAAATCCAACCGGTACGCTTGAAGTCCAATCTTTTCTAAGATATCAAAGGGTCCAAGGAAACGGGGACTAAGCTTCCCGCGCTTCCCGAACCTCATAATCCCCTTCCAAGGAGATACTTTCAACATGACACGATCACCCACTTGGAATTCGACCGCTCTTCTCTTCTTATCCGCATAACTTTTCTGTCGGTCTTGAGCCGCCTTCAATCGTTCTCAGATTTCTTTCACCTTGTCTGTTGTCTCTTGAACGATTTCCGGTCCGGAAAATTGCTTCTCGCCCGCTTCAAGCCAACAAACTGGGGTTCGGCACTTCCGTCCATATAACGCCTCAAACGGTGCCATTCCAATACTAGAATGGTAACTGTTATTATAAGCAAACTCCACCAGAGGTAGGTGCGAGTCCCAACTTCCGCCGAAATCTATGACACACGACCTCAACATGTCCTCGAGTGTCTGAATTGTTCTCTCGCTTTGACCATCCGTTTGAGGATGGTATGTCGTGCTCAAATTCAATTTGGTGCCCAATTCTTTCTGCAAGCTAGCCCAAAAATTTGAGGTGAACCGATTATCCCGATCCGACACGATAAATTACGGAACTCCGTGCCTCGACACCACCTCATCAATATAGAGCTTCGCCAATTTCTCCATTGGCAAGGTCTCTCGCATAGCAAGGAAATGCGTTCTCTTGGTCAAACGATCTACGACCACCCATTTAGTATCATGACCTCGCAAGGTCTTCGGTAGCTTTGTCACAAAATCCATGGTGATGTTGTCCCACTTCCACTTGGGAATGGACAACGGTTGTAAGCTCCCGTATGATCTTTGGTGTTCCGCCTTTACTTGCAGACAAGTGACACACCTCTCCACATAATTCGCCACGTCCAGCTTCATCACCGGCCACTAATATTTCAACTTTAAATCCCTATACATCTTGGTGCTACCGGGATGTATAGAATATTTCGACTTATGCACTTCTTCGAGACGTAACTCCCGATTTCGACCAAACTTTGGCACCCAAATTCGCCCTTGGAAGAGTTTAAGTCCTCAAACATCTTCCGTCAAAAGTCCACCTTGCTTCGTCATGACTTCGGATTTGAGATTTTCTTCCTTGAGCGCTTCCATCTGACTTGACTTGATGTTTTCCAAGAGACTCGATACTACATCGATTCTCGTGAGGGATAACTTAACACTGCCTTCATGACTCCTTCGACTCAGCGCATCCGCTACCACGTTGGCTTTACCGGGATGATAGAGCAAATCACAATCATAATCCTTTAGAAACTCAAGCCACCTCCTTTGTCGCATATTAAGTTCCTTTTGATCGAAGATGTACTTAAGACTCTTGTGATCGGTAAAAAGAGTACATTTTGTTCTGTACAAATAGTGCCGCCATAATTTCAATGCAAAGACCACTGCCGCCAATTCCAAGTCATGAGTCGGGTAGTTCTTCTTGTGGTCCTTTAGTTGTCGCGACACATAAGTTTTCACCTTCCCCCGTTGCATTAGTACACACCCGAGGCCCATCTTGGAAGCATCACTATATACTACGAAGTCATCCGATCCCTCGGGCAATGATAGAATAGGAGCTTCACATAATCTTTTCTTGAGCGTTTGAAAGGCTTGATCCTGCACGCCAGTCCAAAGAAAATTGACATTCTTTCTTGTGAGAGAGGTGAGTGGTGAAGCTATCTTAGAGAAGTCTTGGATGAAACGTCAATAGTAACCCGCCAATCCCAAGAAACTTTGGATTTTCGTCGGACTCGTTGGCGGTTCCCAACTCATCATTGCCTCTATCTTCATCGGGCCCATCTTTACCCCGTCTTCAGACACCACGTGACCCAAGAATTGCACTTCTTTGAGTCAAAACTCGCACTTTGAGAACTTCGCATACAAATTCTCTTTTCGGAGTACCTCTAGCACTTCACGCAAGTGTTCCTCATGATCAACCTCATCCCTTGAGTAGATTAGGATGTCGTCGATAAAGACTATCACAGATTTGTCCAAGAATGGGCGACAAATGCGGTTCATTAAATCCATGAATATGGCCAGAGCATTGGTCAAGCCAAAGGGCATCACCAAAAAATCGTAATGGTCGTATCTCGTCCGAAAAGCCGTCTTCGGAATGTCTTCCTTCTTCACTCTCACTTGATGATATCCGGACCGAAGGTCAATCTTAGAGAAGCATCCCGCGCCTTGAAGTTGATCAAAAAGATCGTCGATACAAGGTAGAGGGTACTTGTTCTTTACCATGACCTTATTTAGATATCGATAGTCGATGCACATCCGCATGGACCCATCCTTCTTTTTTACAAACAAAACCTGTGCTCCCCACGGCGACGAGATCGGTCGAATGAATCCTTTCTCTAAGAGTTCTTGGAGTTGCGCCATCATATCTTGCATCTCGGTAGGATCCAAACGGTAGGGTGCACGAGCTATCGGAGCCGCTCCTGGAGTGAGGTCAATTCGGAACTCCACTTGACGTTCTGGCGGTATCCCGGGTAAATCTTCCGAAAATACGTCCGGGTAGTCTCGCACGATCTTCACGTCCTCTACTGACTTCTTCTCTTTCTTTGCATCCACCATGTAATCCAGGTACGAAGGGTAACATTTCGCTAGAAATTTACGAGCTTTAAGGAAGGAGATAATAGGGTTACTTCTCTTCCCTTTCTCCCCGTAGATGGTGACTACACCGCTTCCCGGCAAAGGCACTTGAATCATCTTTTTAGAGCAAAAGATGTCAGCCTTATGCCTCATCAACCAATCCATACCTATGACTACGTCGAACCCACCTATTGCCATAGGTAGTAAGTCTACTTCAAAAGGGTTCCCATCAATCTCTAGAGTGTAGTCACAATAACAATCTCGGATGATCACTTGGTCTCCATTAGATACCTCAACTACTAGTGCATCGGGAAGGACACTAACAGTGATGACAAAATGCTTACAGAATATATCCGATACAAAAGAACACGTAGCACCCGAATCAAATAATACACGGACGGCCAAGGAGTTTACTAGGAACGTACCCGAAACTACATCGGCCGTCTCCTTTGCCTCTTCGGTAGTCATCCGAAAGGCATGACTTGGTGCCCTCGATGGTTGCTCGACCCTTGCCGTCGACCCCAAAGAACCTCCACGGTGACCACCCACAAGCTTCGGACAATCCTTCTTTATGTGACCCAGTTCCCGGCACTCAAAACATACCGACCCTAGGATAGGGCAATCTCGAATCGCATGGCCCTTCTTACCGCACTTAGCACACTCGACAGGACCCGAGTGAGGTTTTGAGTCGCATGGGCCAGAGTGCTTGACTTTGCAGTTGTGGCACCATCGTGACTCACGACGATTATCGCCAACTTTTCCACCCACATATGGCTTAGATTGACGAATGGGCCCAAACGACCCTTCCCACCTTCTCTTTTCTCCCACTGCAACTCTCTCATCTTTCTCTGCCTCTAAATCGTCTTCTATCAGTAAAGACTCCTCGATCACATCCTGAAGGGTCAATCCTCTAGCATTTCTCACTGTCATCCTCATCCTGGTCGGCAACCCCTGCTGATAAGCTTTGATCTTAGATCTCTCATCAGGAACGAGATGTCCCACCAAGTTCAACTTCTCCAGAAAAAGCTTGGAGTAGTCGGTAATGGACAGAGCCCATTTCTTCAGATTCTTGAACTCTTCTTCCAGCTTGTCCAACGGCCGCTCGTTGCAGTACTTGTCCATGATCTTTTGTTTGAAAACCGGCCAAGTTAACTTGGCCAAAACTTCGGGAGTGAGGGCAGACCGTGTGAGATTCCACCAGATCAAGGCCTCACCCCTCAGTAGTTGAGAAGCAAACTTCACCCGTTGCGAGACCTCGCATTCACCAGATTCGAAAGCCATCTCGACTTCCTTCAGCCAATACATACAAACGACTGGATTTGCTGAACCCGAACTCCTTAGGGTTGCACCCCAGAAAAGCTTTGTAAGTGCAACCTTTGACCTTTCCTTTGCTTACATTCTCTGTTTGATCTTCAGTCACCACAACGGCCGGTCCACCACCCGACCCCATTACGACATTATCTGCCATTGTCTCAGGTTGTCGGTGACTGGCATCTCGATCTTCCAGAAGCTTCATAAAGAACTCTTGCTGTTAATCCATGGCCGAGTTCATGGCCAGCATCATGCTATCTCTGATTCTGGTCTCCATAGTCACCTCCTCCATGATAGCATTTCTAACCTCAATGTTCGTGCGTGGGATCTATTCGGGTCCTCCTCCCAAGATATTGGGTATAGGAGGTACCACGGAGGTATCCACCACATGAGGTTGGTCAACAGTAGATTCTACCTCCACGCGCCTCTCTGGCGTGCTAGGTAATCTGCTCCGAGTGTTTACCATAAATATCTGCCACACACATGCGAGAAAGAGATTGAGAAAAGACTAAGTGAGTTGAACTCGTTGTAAGTACTAATACCTTCATCAATTATCATAATAATAGCAAATCAAGTACACTTACGTAACAACACATTCATAATAGCAGTAGCTAAGTGAAATTATGAACGAATCATACACAAGAATTCTTGCCACCATCATCACAACTCTCAATTAGTGTAATTCCGTAAATCCTAACGCTCTCCCCACCTAGGATTTCTACCCCAAGTGGACAGTGAAGCAATAAAGTCTAAATCTTAAGTCTAGATACGCTATAACAATTTTGATTCTCCAAAATCTTATTCTTCATGACAAAATGATATGAGCTTAATTATCAAACTCTTTTAGTTTGAGGGGGAGAATTGCATCGTCATACATAACTGTTTTGACATCTCCGAAAGTCTTATTTCTCATGTAACAAGTGGTATTTGTGCTTACATGTACAATAGCTTGTTGAACAGCATGTTTTTTTTAGGATCATACATGGGATTCAGTGTGTGAGCTTAACAGAACTTCCATGGATTCACGATAACCAGTGTTTCCTACCCAAGAAGTATTCCCTGAGTGATTAAGGGGAGAAGGGTCAAAAGAATTGAGTGATGGTGTGTGAAGAGGTAAAATGAAAAAGAGAGATTGGTTAGACATGAGCATTAAAAGAAAGAGGGTGAGTGAACAGAGTAAAAGAATAATAGACTCTGCACCAAACCACTTTCTGAGCCGGGCAGCCATATAATCTGATTGGTTCATATTATTTGGTGACCATCATTGAAAAAGGCAACTAGCCCATGCCATCTCTTGCATACAACCCCACCAGCTACTCATTCTTTTCTCAAAAAGAGAATGTTTCACATTTTCTGGGGAAGCAGCACATACGCTATTGGTTCTTCATTTGGAAGATACTAATATTGAAAAAAGAAGGAAAGTTGCCCCACCTTCGAACCCTTTCTCATGCACATTGAGTCTTTGTATAATTTGTTGTTGTCTCAACAAGTTTACATACTTTGAGCCTAAAATGAACAGCAATCATCTATGCTTAATTCTTTCATACACATGCACTAGCACACAGAAATTTGTTTTCTGTCAGAACGTTCATAGATAACCATGTGTTATTCGATGATTGAATGGAAGACCTGGGGAGTCTACATCAAACCAGCTCCTTATATAGTAACTTTGTGTTACTCAGTGACTTTGTGTCATTGACAGGCATTCTAACTGAGTCATTTGTTGATTCAGGGTTACACCTATTAACCTGTTTGAATTTGAAAAGATTCGAATGGTTACTACTTTCTATTTTAATCTGAAAAGATTGAAATAATCACTCTTTCCATCTGGGAAGACTGCTCTTATTTCATACAGGGCTCGTTACATGATGAAGACTATGCTTACATGATGATCATACACAAAGGGGGAGATTGTCTTGAAAAGGGGGAGATTGTTTTGCCAAGTTTTGATGATGTTGATTATCACCACTCATCAAAAAGGGGGAGAAGATATAAAAAGGGGGAGAAGATACAAAAAGGGAGAATACAATCTGAAGATCTGAAGATATTCAAAATTTCAAAGATTTTAAAGATTTGAAGATTGTTTAAAGATATCAAGTTTTGAAGTTTTGAAGCTATCAACGTCATATCTGAAGATTCTCAAGAGAAAAGTGAAGACAAGAGAAGACCCAAAGACAATTGCAATTTTTTTTTAATCTTGAATCCAAAGGGGGAGATTGTTGGATCAAATAATTGTATTCAAGATTAAAGTTAAAGTTAAGGGTTTAAACTGCAATTGTGCTAAAGTTAATTAGAGGGTTTAAATTGTAATAAGCTAATAGTCATTAGCTTATGGGCCTAAAGCCTAATAGAAAGCCCATTATGATTAAAGCCCATAAGGCTTAGGTATTTAAAGTTTTGGTTAATTAGTTTTAAATAAGAACTCTCATTATTATTACTTTCATAATTATTGTTAAGAGAGAGGTTGCTGTAATCCAAGGGTATCAAGAACACTCAAGGTTTAACAGTTTATACAAGGGATTGGTATGTTACTCTGATTTATATATCTCTTGATTATTATTGTGTTGCTTGATTACTTGATTGATTGTTTACCAACTAGATTAAATCTGGGATAACAATTGGTATCAGAGCCTAAAGAATCAAATTTTTTTGTGATATTACTGTTCATCGAGAAAAGTACTGTTCATCGAGAAAATTTACTGTTCATCCTATTTCATGAATCTGTTATCAAAATCAGTGTTAATACATCCGGTCGATTAGTATTTGATTATTTGTGTTTTTGGGTTACATTCGATCGAAGGATTGCTTATTTGTTGGTTTAATTGTGTTCATCGGTCGATTAAAATTTCTGGGTTTGGTTTCGGTCGAATCCCAGATATTCATCGTGTTCTTCGGTCTATTCATCGTGATTATCGGTCTTATGAGTTAATCGATCATATCTGTTACTGTGGTTATCAATATTATTGCTTTGACCGATAGTTATACGACCTGAGTCTTCGACCGAGAGTTTGTAAACATCGGTCCTTACTTCGACCGGGTAGTTGTGATCTCCGGTTATTCCCTTCGATCGAACCTTAGCATTCCCCGGTCTTTGCTTCGACCGGGTAGGTGCATCGACCGGACCTTTGTGGTTTCCGGTCTAGTATTCGACCGATACTTTGTTACTTCGGTCTTCGCCTTTCGACCGGATACCTTGTTACTCCGGTCTTGCCATTCGACCGGATACTCGTATTCCCGGTCTTGCCATTCGACCGGATACTTGTTACTCCGGTCTTGCCATTCGACCGGGTACTTGCATACTCCGGTCTTTCCTTCGACCGGTACAGTTCATTCTTCGAAGCACATTTTCCAGTCCTAGACAAATTTTTGCAAGCTGCAACAAGGCCTCTAAAAGCCTAAGTCTGCGAAGGGGGACAAAAGTTTTGTGCTTGATCAAAATCTTCCTAATTTCATTCTTTAGTATTATTGTTTGTGGTTTATACTGATTAAAAGGACTGCATTTAATTATTTTTGGAAATTTATTTTTCTGAAAATTTTTGAGTGTGGTCTTTACTTTTGATTCTAACGATCTCATCTAGTTGGTTGTCTTGGTACAGAAAAGTCTATTTACTAACCTTACAGCTAGGATGTCGTATCAGCTAAATATGTCTGCAGGTTACAGCCTTGATTTTAACAACATGACTCTATCTGAAGTAAGAGAAAAGGCTAAACAACTTGCTGGACGGTTATCAACATCATCTCGCATGATTGATGAGTATGACAAAGAAGAAAAAATGCTCAAAGCTGAAAACAAGGATTTACAGATTCAGATCTCATCTCTTCTTATTCAGATCAATGCTTTAAAAGAAAATTTAAAAGATTCTGATTCCTTAATTGACTTTGCAGGAATAATTGAGTCTAAAGAAAAAGAGATCTTTGACCTTCAAGAAAAGCTGAAAAGATCTGAATCTAGCTCAACATGGTCAAAGAAGGAACTAATGCAAAAAGAGTTAGATCAATTGAGAAGAAGAGCAAACATTGCGAGTGAGACATCTGAAGGACTTAGAACGATAAATTCTCAACTATGTGCGGACAGAGATAAGTTTAAAGATAAAGTTCTCAGTCTTGAGGTTGAGATCGATAAGCTAAAAGAAAAGGCAACCCAAGACAGAGACAATTCAAAAGCTCAAGATGAAATGTTAAAGATTGAGAAAGAGAGAAAAGAATTTGCCAAGAAATTCTCTGACTTCTCCAGAAAAGCCTTTGAAGAGAAGAAAGCATTAGAACTTAGATGTGTTAAACTTTCTCAACAAGTTTCAGACTTTGAGAAGGTTATCATTATTGAAAGAGAAAAGGCTGAGAATGAGAAGAAGAAAGATGAGCTGAAGAAAGCAAATACAGACTTTTTGGAAGAAAAGAAGATATTTGAGACGGAGATAGCCAAGCTGACAGGAAAGCTAGCTGAATTGTCAACAAACATCATGAAGGAGAAGAATGCAAAATCTGAGTTGCATAAGAAGTTTGATCTGATTGAAAAGGAAAGAAACAGTTTGTCTTCAAAGATAAAGGAACTTGAAGAGATCGTATTCAAGGTGAAGCTGACTGAGCACAAGACGCCAGAGTCCATAGCTCAATCACCAAGAGACGATCTAGCTGACTCAAATAGTTCATTAAAAACAGCTTCAAGTTCACATTTTTCAAATGTTTTCTATAATCCTTTCTATGATTCAGATGACTGTCTTACTTCTAAATCTACTGATCAGATTCATCCTTCTAACCTTTTTTATGACAAAAATGTTGATGGTTCAGGTAACTTGAAGAAGACTAAGTCTCAGAAGAAAAGCTTCTGGAGAAGAGAAGATGAGAAAGAAAGAGGAAACTGGATCTGGAGAGTTAAAGGATCATCGGAGGAGAAGAAGAAAGCAGAATCATTTGTGCATACAACGAATGCTAAATGGAACAATGCCTCTAAAGGTAAAACTTTTGGCAAACCTGATCTGGTTTACACAATCCATCAATTGATTAGGTTAGCACAAAAGAAAATTAGTTGTTCCTACTGTGGCTCAAATGATTTTGTAAGAAAAGATTATGTGAATAACTGGTATGGTTCTTATTTCATATCTCCCACTAGAACTGCAACTAACCCCTTAGGACCCAAATACCAGTGGGTACCAAAAGCTAAATCTGTGTTGCAGGCACCCAATGTTTAAGGGGGAGAAAGAACAATGGCTTTTGAACAAATCAGTTCAAAACCCGGACTTCATTGTCAAAAAGAAGGCTTCTAAGTAAATTAGCTTAGAACCCGTACTTCAACGGAGAATGGTTTCTAATCACATCAGATTAGAACCCGCACTTCAGTGCTTTATTTATTTTTCCTACTTTATTATTCAAAAAAAAAAAAAAAAAAACCCAATAGTGATTTAAGGGGGAGAATATCTGTGATATTAACAGATTTTTGGATACTTAAATTCTTATCTGACCGTGTGTTCTTAAAGATAAATACTTGCGTTTTATCTTGTCAATATACTTTGTCAAGTATTCATACACATAATGGTTCAGAACATTCTATTTTGACATTGTTATTACCATGTATCAAAAGTAAAATCTTTCTATGGTAATACTCACGTTATTTGTATTCACTGTTGATTGAATCAAACGTCATTTCATGTGCTTTCATTGAAAATATGTTTATATATTGTTCATATAAACAACATTCGTTTTTGATTCTCCAAAATCTTATTCTTCATGACAAAATGATATGAGCTTAATTGTCAAACTCTTTTAGTTTGAGGGGGAGAATTGCATCGTCATACATAACTGTTTTGACATCTCCGAAAGTCTTATTTCTCATGTAACAAGTGGTATTTGTGCTTACATGTACAATAGCTTGTTGAACAACATGTTTTTTTTAGGATCATACATGGGATTCAGTGTGTGAGCTTAACAGAACTTCCATGGATTCACGATAACCAGTGTTTCCTACCCAAGAAGTATTCCCTGAGTGATTGAGGGGAGAAGGGTCAAAAGAATTGAGTGATGGTGTGTGAAGAGGTAAAATGAAAAAGAGAGATTGGTTAGACGTGAGCATTAAAAGAAAGAGGGTGAGTGAACAGAGTAAAAGAATAATAGACTCTGCACCAAACCACTTTCTGAGCCGGGCAGCCATATAATCTGATTGGTTCATATTATTTGGTGACCATCATTGAAAAAGGCAACTAGCCCATGCCATCTCTTGCATACAACCCCACCAGCTACTCATTCTTTTCTCAAAAAGAGAATGTTTCACATTTTCTGGGGAAGCAGCACATACGCTATTGGTTCTTCATTTGGAAGATACTAATATTGAAAAAAGAAGGAAAGTTGCCCCACCTTCGAACCCTTTCTCATGCACATTGAGTCTTTGTATAATTTGTTGTTGTCTCAACAAGTTTACATACTTTGAGCCTAAAATGAACAGCAATCATCTATGCTTAATTCTTTCATACACATGCACTAGCACACAGAAATTTGTTTTCTGTCAGAACGTTCATAGATAACCATGTGTTATTCGATGATTGAATGGAAGACCTGGGGAGTCTACATCAAACCAACTCCTTATATAGTAACTTTGTGTTACTCAGTGACTTTGTGTCATTGACAGGCATTCTAACTGAGTCATTTGTTGATTCAGGGTTACACCTATTAACCTGTTTGAATTTGAAAAGATTCGAATGGTTACTACTTTCTATTTTAATCTGAAAAGATTGAAATAATCACTCTTTCCATCTGGGAAGACTGCTCTTATTTCATACAGGGCTCGTTACATGATGAAGACTATGCTTACATGATGATCATACACAAAGGGGGAGATTGTCTTGAAAAGGGGGAGATTGTTTTGCCAAGTTTTGATGATGTTGATTATCACCACTCATCAAAAAGGGGGAGAAGATATAAAAAGGGGGAGAAGATACAAAAAGGGAGAATACAATCTGAAGATCTGAAGATATTCAAAATTTCAAAGATTTTAAAGATTTGAAGATTGTTTAAAGATATCAAGTTTTGAAGTTTTGAAGCTATCAACGTCATATCTGAAGATTCTCAAGAGAAAAGTGAAGACAAGAGAAGACCCAAAGACAATTGCAATTTTTTTTTAATCTTGAATCCAAAGGGGGAGATTGTTGGATCAAATAATTGTATTCAAGATTAAAGTTAAAGTTAAGGGTTTAAACTGCAATTGTGCTAAAGTTAATTAGAGGGTTTAAATTGTAATAAGCTAATAGTCATTAGCTTATGGGCCTAAAGCCTATTAGAAAGCCCATTATGATTAAAGCCCATAAGGCTTAGGTATTTAAAGTTTTGGTTAATTAGTTTTAAATAAGAACTCTCATTATTATTACTTTCATAATTATTGTTAAGAGAGAGGTTGCTGTAATCCAAGGGTATCAAGAACACTCAAGGTTTAACAGTTTATACAAGGGATTGGTATGTTACTCTGATTTATATATCTCTTGATTATTATTGTGTTGCTTGATTACTTGATTGATTGTTTACCAACTAGATTAAATCTGGGATAACAGTAACACCCTAAAAACGGTGATAACAAAAACTTTCCCAAATGGGAGAAGTGGTATATAAGTTGCCTTAGCAAGAGCCTCCCAAAAATGGGGAAAATATATAAATGTGTTTAATCACAGTTGTAATTGAACGGACAATAAATAACAACCAACCAACTAATCTAATTTCTATAACTAGAAAAGAGATTACAAAAAGGGTGTCATCTATAAACCCAAGTATCTTCTCCAAAATATGTCCAAGTGCATTTTCCCCAAGCTCTCACTAAAGCAACTACGACTACTTAGAAACGGCGCCACTAGAACCTGAGATACACATCGACACCAAACAAGTGTTAGGCCAAAAAAAGCCTAGTGAGTTGAATAAGAAATAGCATATAATAGCAGTTACAATTCTTATCAGCAGTTAACCAAGTTTCATCAAATGTGGAGTCAATGGGGGATACCCATAACACCAATCAAGTTCCACCCAAAGAGCCGATATACCTTGATGCCAACTACTACGAGTGACATCCGAAAGGCCCGACACATCCGAGGACTACTACCATGGCATTACCCCGAATGGCGGAGGTCTAGGCACATACCCACACGGTGGCGCCCAATACTACATCCTCCTAGTGTCTACTGACTTGGTTCGTCCAACATAATTTATTAGTAGGCCTCAAGGAACGATATGACCAAGAATATTTTCCATACCAACCATGGATACAATAATACAAGCCATTTAGTGTGAAGTCCATAACAATATCGATATGACCACAATTTAATCATGTAGTCTTGACCCATCAAATGAAGTCCCAAATAAGATATCATCTCCATAACAAGATACACGTATACATATCCCAATAACTCGAAGCATGATACAAATAAACATGGTTTCATAAAGAAAACCCCAAATACTTGAGCATATAATATGAATGTTTCAAGTAGGATGCAAGATGATAGCAAGTAGTAGATTATGACGTGTATCTAGTTTTTAACAAAGGATTAGTTAACTCACAATATAGGTTTTCGATTAAAATCTAGAAAAGATGAAAACCCTAGAAGTTGGATGGAAGTGATATAACTTGAATCTCATGAATCTACTCCAACGAATGCTCTCCAAGGAAGGTTGAAGCTCAATAAATGAAGTGTAACCACCCAAACACTTTGAAGTCAATGCTCTAAGGTAGCAAGAGGAAGAAAGTAGCTTAAAACCCTAAAAATCGCCTTCCAAAATGTTTGTGTGTGTTTTTGTGATTTGAAACCGAGAGAAAGGGGGGTTTTGGGGACCTGCAGGTCGCCCCGCAGATTGCAACTCGCGGCGTAAATCTCCCGCTTCCTCTGGGAGATGCACTCCAGTGGGTTACGGGGCTTGTGCCGTGACTTGCACCCGCGGCGTAAGTCGCGTAACTCACTGTTTTCCCAAGGTTGCTCAAAAACTTCTAAACAAAACCAAAAACAACATTTACGCACAAATAGGAATTAAGCATATAAGTTCTACTTCGTTAAACAAAAAATCATAAGATTAACAAAGCCTTATACTTACCTGAAATTCCGGATGTTACAACAATCTCCCCAAAGTCTTTGAACAACATCTTTTTCAACAAGCTTTAACAATCTCTCCAAAGGGTTGTAGAAGCCTCTTTAAGACCTCAGAAAGAAATTATCTTCAGATTTGGCTCTCTTTTGCTTTAGCAAATCATCTTCAAAGAAAATTTCAGAAATCTTCAGCAAACATTTTGAATTCATTGAACTATCTCTTTCAATATTGTAAACTCTTCACATAATTTGCATTCTTCGACAAAATTCTTGCAATAAACTTTCTTCAAATCATACTTCTTGAAATTGACTTCTCCCATAACTGTTTTTCATTTCTTGACTGTCTCCAAAACTGTTCTTCAACTTTAAACTTTCCTTCAACCAACATTTCTTGAAATATATTTTCTCCCCCTTTTTGATGATGTAGCACAAAAATCATCAAAACTTCACCAAGAAATGTCATTAATCGTTTCTGACCATTGATCTTTATCACATGAGCCTCTGATCATCTGTCAATTCATAATGTATCCATCCGAATCTTTTCAAATTCAGACAAATAAGAGTGTAACACCTGAATCAACACCTGAATCAGTTAAGAATGCCTGTCAGTAGCACAAAGCCATTGTGTGTAGCAAATACACATTGGAAAGGAGATTTTTGATGTTCACTCTCCCAGGTCTTCCATTCAATCATCGAATAACACAATGTTAAACTATGAACGTTTAGACAGAAAAACGAATTTCCTGTGTGTTCGTGCTTGTGTATGAAAGAATTAAGCATGATGATTGCTTTTAATAATCGACTCAAAATGTGTAAACCATTGAGACAACAACAGTAATACACATACTCAATTGTGCATGATCGAAGTGCGAAGGTGGGGCAAACTTCCTTCTTTTTCAATATCCAGATTTTCCGAATGAAAATTAGATAGATTATGTGTTGCATCCCCAGAAAAATTGAAACATCTTCTTTTTAAGAAAAAAGATGAGTAGCTGGTGGGGTTTTAGCAAGAGTTGGCATGGGCTAGTTGCCCGTTTCAATGATGTTCACGAAGAATTGTGAAACAACAGATAATGTGGTTGCCCGACTTAGAAAAAGTTGGTGCAGAGTTTGATTTTATTTTACTATGATCTCTCACCCTCTTTTTTTTAACATTGAGCTCACTTCTAACCAAACTCTCTTTTACATTTTACCTCATCACACATACCCACACTCAGATATTTTGACTCCTCGCCTCTCGATCACTCAAGGATGACTTCTTGGGTAGGAAACATTGGTTAACGTGAATCCATAGAAGTTCTGTTAAGTCCACACACAATAAACCCATGTTGTCCTATAAGCAAAGTATTGCTCAAATGGTTTAACTTTTTCAGTTAAAGTACATAAAGAAATTCATGTCAGATACATGTATGCTCAATAAGATAATCATGAAGATTTGAGCATTTTAATCATGAAAGATGTTCTCAAAACAAGTATATTGAAAGAATGAAATGAATATAAGAAACTTGTTTGAAAATCTGACATTGTATGATAAGATCAAATATGAATGATTTAACAATCAAAGCTTATGTCATGAAAAATGGATATTGTCTATAAGAATAATTATAGATGTTAAGTCAGATTTTATAGTAATCATTGTATTTATAGGCTTGGTCTAATACTGTGTTTAGAGGCTTATTCAGTATTGTATTAGCCAAGGGTATTTAAGTCCCTTGTGGCTTTGTTGGTGGAAAGGAACTAACGCATATTCTCAATACATCATACTTTGAGCTTCAAACTCTCTCTCTACTTTCTTTCTCTAAAGATTTAGTTGATTTTGGGATTATCAATTGGTATCAGAGTTGTTCTAAATCTGAGAAAATTGAGAGAAACTTGTTTTGAATTCTGAATTTGTGGTTTAATCAGAAAATTTGATCGATTTTCTTGATTTTTTCAAGAAAATCTCATTTTTGATTGATTCATCAAATTTGGACTGTTTTCTACACGAATTTTCTTGAATTTTGGTTCGTTGGATCCGGTTTTACTAGGAGAATACTTTTGATTCACATCAAATTGCAAGAAATTCTGGTTTTGATCTTCAATTTTGAGAATTTTCGATTTTCTGGAAAAAGCCGTTTATCGTACTGTTGGGTTCACGAATTCTTGATTTTGTGGTTTTTTGATCGATTTATTTGAAACAAAGTGTTAGAAAACTGTTTTCGAACGTGTTTGTGTAAGAAAATTTCATCAAATTCTGTTTTGTAATCGAATTTGGAGGTTTTTTTTGTTTTTCATCGTTTTTGCGCCAGTTCATATGAGTTTACGCCAGATCTTGATTTTGCGCGAGTTCATATGAGTTTGCGCCAGTTCTTACTAACTTTGCGCTAGTTTATCTCATGTTTTCAAGTTCAGAGTTCTCACGAAAAAGGTTCTTTTGCGCCATCTCTTCATCGAGCAAGGTCAAATTTGCTTCATCCTCATTTCGAGCAAAGTTAAAGTTTACGCTAGAAGTTCTTCACGCAAAGAAAAGTTTGCGTCACCTTTGTATAGCGCAAGTAAAGTTTGCGCCAAGAACGTTTCACACAAATCAATTTTGCGCCACCTCTTACTCAAGCTTATAAAGGTTCTCGCCAGCTCATCTAACGCAAAACTCGTTTTGCGTCATCTTCTTCTCAAGCAAAGTGAAAATTCTCATCAACATCATTTCACACAAATTTAAGTTTGCGCCAGCAACGCTTCGAAAATCTAAGTTTGCATACATTCCACACAAAGTGAAAGTTCTCGCCATCCTCAGTTTGCGCAATTCTCAGTTTGCACCAGTCATTGCTCGCGCAAAACCTAGTTTGCGCCACCCACTGTTAGCGCGAATCATAGTTTGTGCCAGTTTTTCTGTGTTCAAGACTTAGCATTTTCTGAAGTTTTTCATCTATGGATTCTGAAAAGTTTGCATTTCAAGCTCAGTTCTACAAGAGTGATCTCATGATGTCATTGGGCACAGAAACTCGTCCTCCTGTTCTAGTTGATGAAAATGAGTTTACTCAGTGGCAAGATCGGTTTCTGAATTTCATCGAGCGTCAAAAGAGGGATGCTGATGATGAAGATTCCACTGATGAAGATGAGGTAATTTCTGAGTTTGATTTCAATCTAATTTCTTCTCAAATGAATATTATTATAACTGCTTTACATGATTTACGCTTGAAGTTATTATCTGAAAAGCATTTAAATTCAGAAAAGTCAAATTTGATTGATAAATTACAAATTTCTTTGAAAGATGAAAAATCTATTTTGGCTCATACAAAAGACATCTTTCAAAAGAAATTAGATGATTTATAAAATCAAATATGACTTATCTTGATTATTTGATTGAAATGACCAAATTAAAAGATAATTTTTCAGATAAAATAAATGAGTTGGAAGAAAAATTATATCGAATGAATCAATCTGAACAAACTAGTTATTTGAATAAACCGAGGAGTTATGAGTCTATAAAAGAAAAATAGGGACTTGGTTTTGAAAATCCACATTGTTTAAACAATGCAATAGAAAAATCCACTACTTTATATCAATTCGAGTATCTAACACTTGCTAAATATGCTCCTCAATTTAAAATTGATTGGTTGAATGAAAAGCAAGTTTTAGATATCGAAAATGAGAAAAAAATGAACAACAAGAAAAAGGAAATTTTTTTTGTTTATACAAGCGAAAATGCCAAATATTTTCCTGACAAATCAAAGAAAGGCAGAAAAAGTTTAAATGATATATCTCCCATCAAGTCTTCAGTGTCTGATGATTATGTTGATATAAATGCCACTAAATCTGATAAGGAAAATATATCTCCAATCTTTTATTATTCTAGGAGATATACTCCTCCATTAGTATTAGAAGGCAAAATCATTGACCTTGAAGATAAAATGGAAGATCAAATTTTTCAAAGAGAAATTGAAACAGATGTAATCCTTTCATTCTTGACTTCAAGTCTTGAAGAAAAATTAATTTCTCAAAAACAAGATTCTGTTTCTCGCCTTTCTTCTTATTTTAAAGAAAACAACAAGGAATTTCTAAAATCTGAAAACTTTTCTCAAAAATTTTCTGACTCCGAGGCAAGTTCAGATTTATTGGTTGATCAGTTGGGTTTCTTAGGTAAAATTGCTTCTTCTGATTCAAATCTTAAATCTAAAATTCTTGATGAATCTTTTACGCTCAATGATGATTATTATAAACCAAAGCGTAAAAGAAGAAGATCAAAGAAGTCAAAGAAACAAGCTAAAGTCATTTATGACAGTTCTAATTTTTCTGATTCGATTATTTCAGATAGGACTTTGAGCACATCTACAAAGCAGATATGGAGAATCAAGCGGACTTCTGATGAATCTGCGACTGAAGAGGATAGATATGTAGACAAATTCTATAAAAGTGATTCATTTGCTGTGTGTAATAAAATTTCAAAATACTCAATAAAGCAAATGATTCAAATTTCAAAACATGTCTCATATTCTTCCTCTGATTCTAGTTCAGATGATTATGCTTTCTCTTCTGCTGATTCTTATGTTCATTTATCTGATAATCTTTCTCCTGCTTTATATGTTAAATCTAACAAGTTTTTCCCCACAAGAACTGCAACTAACAAATATGAACCCAAATACAAGTGGGTTCCAAAACCAAAGATTGTTTCTGAGTTGCAGGCACCTAATGTCAAGGGGGAGTAAGAGAAAGATGATTTCTGAGTACATCAGCTCAGAACCCGTACTTCAATGGACTTCGACTTCTAGACATGTCAGTCTAGGACTCGTTCTTCAAAGAATTTAGCTTATGACTAATGAGAAACTGTGAGTGCATCTCTTTAATTCCGCTGCATTTATTTCTGATAATGTTGTCATTCCAGTTTTCTCATATATTTCAAGAATCTAAGCAAGTTCAACTAACTCTTGAATTTGTACAACCCAAATCTTTCATTTGAGACACCAATTCTTTTTATACATCTTGTGAGAAGAATATTTTATTGAATTTTATTTTGTTCTAAACTAAATATTAACTTGTCGTTTAAAAAAAATGTGTTTTCGTTTTTCTGCTTTCAAAACTCGGCATGTTGAATTTAAAAGTTTAAACCTTTACAAATTTTATTCTATATAGTAAAAGTTTTACAGTTTTTCCATTTTTTTGAATAAAATGTGTGTCTAGGATAAATTTTCAAGTTGTTTGTTTATATCGAAGTTTTATATGTTCAACTTTCATGTCTAGCTATCAAAAGTCGAAAAGTCAGCAACAGGTTTGAAACTTTTGCATTTTGCTTTAAAGATATGTGATTTGGAATATGTATAGTTTACAATGCTTAGAAATCCTAAAAAGTCAGAATTATGGATTTTAATGAAAATATGGGCTAAGCACTTAGATGTAAAACCGAGTAATTCAGATGAAATTTATATATATATATAATTCAACAATCTCTAAGTTTAAAAGTTTGTACCTGTGACCTTTCTGGTTTGGGAAAGTAAGTTCCGTGGGATGCTTGTCATCTGGTCCCCTAAGGTCAATTGATCTGGGAGTGATCGAACCCAAATCCTTCTATAGAATCAGATCAAAAGTCAAGTTCTACTGGTATGAATGGGTTTAGGATGTGTCGATGTAGCCTTTCTGATCTGGGAGAGTAAGTTCCAAGGGGTGCATGACACCTAGTCCCTTAAGGCCAACTGGTCTGGGAGTGGCTGACCCAAATCCTGCAATAGGGTCAGATAGAAAGTTACGTTTACGACATGTTCTTTCTTTACCAAACTTTTTGATTAAAAGATGCCAAAGTGCACAAGCTTAAAAGATGCCAAAGAGCACACTCATGTGAAGATGCCAATGTGCACAATGCTAAAAGATGCCAATGAGCACACATCTCATGATACTTGGTGATATGTTTGAGTTGCGATAAACCTATAAATTTGTGAAAATCTTAAATTTTGATGGCTTAGTGTGAGTACATGCAAAGTTCTCTAGTATATTTTTAGAATTGCATTTTCTTGAAGCAAATCGAAGTTCGCATGCTTGCATACTGAATTGATTGATGAAAGTTTTTGAAACTGAACATGTATTAACTGGATATGCAATGAAACTTGTATCTGTATCCAACAACATACACTTGATTTCAACTGATTGATTAATTTGTGATTTTTTTACTGAGTTGAATTTAATTTGTTTAGTGTTTAAAATTTTATATGTTTAGTTGTTTCAAAATACATATTTAGTATATTTTTCTTTCTACATTGATGTTTCAATTATTGTGTTCTCATATCTTTGTAAATGGGTTTGTGCATTATTCAAGGGGGAGTGAATAAGAAGAATTTTCTGAAAGATCATATCTCATTTCGAGGGGGAGTATCTGATTTTCTATACAAATGCTAACTTGAATTGTCATATTTAGTGCATTTGTGTAGGGGGAGTCAAAGAGCTTAACAGGTGAAATTTTTAAGATTTCAAGTCATATTTGCGCCAACAGTTGGTAGAGCAAAACTCAGATTTGCGCCAACAGTTTCTAGCGCAAAACAAGCTTTGCGCATCCTTCTTCTAGCGCAAAACCAACTTTGCACCACATTAAGCTAGCGCAAAACTAAGTTTGCGCCACCAACAGTTAGCGCAAACCCTCCCTTTTCTCCTTTATTTTGAGTTTTGCAGATCTGAAGTTGTCTCGTCTCTAACATTTGCATGACCAAGTTGATCCATATCATCAAGGTCATGAGGGGGAGAAGTTAAGGAGAAGTTAAAGAGACAAAGAGTTCAAACGTTTATCTGTGTTGCTCAACATTCGCTCAAGATTCTATATTCTCTCAACTTTTAATTCTTTTGTTGTTCCAGCTCCGACCACCACAGTTCATTCAAGTATATTTGAAAGAGATGTGTCGTCTAGAGCACAAGCTGATGAACCAATTGTTCTTTCAAGTTTATTGCATACTGGTCCAGTCTTGTCAAGACAGCAAAGGCAACATAGATTGAAAGATGCTGAGAAGAAATTTTTTTTATGTCAAAAAGCTTCTTCGCTAAGTCGCTTAGATGGTCCGTGTTGATTTAGAAGATGAATTTTGAAGACCACAACGCCAATGATTACTAAGGGGGAGATTGTTAAGTCAGATTTTATAGTAATCATTGTATTTATAGGCTTGGTCTAATACTGTGTTTAGAGGCTTATTCAGTATTGTATTAGCCAAGGGTATTTAAGTCCCTTGTGGCTTTGTTGGTGGAAAGAAACTAACGCATATTCTCAATACATCATACTTTGCGCTTCAAACTCTCTCTCTCTCTCTACTTTCTTTCTCTAAAGATGTAGTTGATTTTGGGATTATCAATAGACATTCTTGAAAGAAACGTTTCAAATGAAATCGTGCTCAAAATCAATGAAATTCAAAACGGGGTGTCTTACCATCGAAAATATGTTTCAATATGAGACATGGTAAGAACTTGGTCAATAAAAATACTAAACCGGTGTGTGTGAATACTTGACAGTATATGGAAAAGATAATACACAAGTATTTATATTTGGAAACACACGACTAGTTAATCATCAAAGCACAAGTAAACTGAAAACATTTAAAATCACACTTCTAAATTCATGAAATCATTTTGAGAATCAAGAAGTGGTTTGAACATTTAAGAACATGTTTTCATATATGAAAGTCGTCCTTCTTTCAGACATGTATGAGATTAATCTTAGAATGATCCTTACGCTTATCTTAAATATCATAAAGTCAGCTCGAAAGTCATATTGGATATGATCATGTAAGCTCCCCCTCAAAATCTGCATTCAGCCAAAAATCGTCAAAGTACAAAGTCTTATTCACAAAAATTTATTGAAAAATAAAAGACATTAAAGCAGTAAAACATTTTAAGAACGAGTTATGACCAGAAGTAATCAGAAGTCATATTCCTTACTCCCCCTGAAAATTTGCATCATAACATATATCGGTGTAATAATATATGCATAATTCTCTAATTTCCCCTAAAATGTAGATCATCTTAACATTGTCTCACACTCCCACTGAAAACATGAACAAACCTTTCAGTGCAGATATCTTTCAGATTAAAAGTAAAGAAATGAAGAAAAAAATAACAAAATCTAAACTGTACTAGGTAACAACATATTAAGTCTTGAGATTTAGCATGCCAAATTTTGAAATGAGAAAATTAAATCTCTTTTCATTAAGTGGCTTGGTAAACAAATCAGCAAGTTGATAATCTGTGTTTACAAAGTAAAGTTCGATTGCACATTTTTCAACATTGTCTTTGATAAAATGATATCTCACGTCGATGTGTTTGGTTTTCGTATGTTGAACAGGGTTTGCAGATATTGCAATGGCGCTCTTTGAATCCCAGTAGATCGGGATTTTGTCGTAACTTGAAACCATAATCTCGGAGTTGTGTTCGCATCCACAACACTTGAGAACAGCAGCTAGCCGTAGCTATGTACTCTGTCTCAGCTGTTGAAGTAGATACACAAAGTTGTTTCTTCGATACCCAACTCACGAGTTTATCTTCCAATAATTGTATGTCCCGAAGTACTCTTCCTGTCAAGCATACAACCTGCATGATTTGCGTCTGAAAACGCTGCAAGCTCAAAACCAATATCTTTAGGATACCACAGACCTAGATCTGCAGTGCCTTTCAGATACCTAAAAATACGCTTTACCGCAGACATATGGGATTCTTTAGGTGAAGCCTGATATCGAGCACATAAACACGTAGAAAACATAATATCTGGCCTACTAGCCATCAAGTACATCAAAGAACTAATCATCCCTTTATAGGTTCTAACATCGACAACTTTTCCCGAAAGATCAACTCCGATCTTAGTTCCTGGTGCCATCGGGGTTCCAATTGGAGTACCATTTTAAATTTTCTCAGAATATCATAAATGCACTTCGCTTGATTAATAAAAATCTCCGTAGAAAATTATTTGACTTGTAATCCGAGAAAGAAATTCATCTCTCCCATCATACTCATCTGAAATCTGGACACCATAAGGTTTGAAAAATTCTTACAGTACTTTGGATTAGTTGAACCAAATATGATATCATCCCCATATATCTGAATTAAAATGATATCAACTTTATTCTTTTTAATGAAAAGAGTAGTATCGATTTTACCTTTAGAAAAACCCGACTTGACTAAGAATTTGGATAAGACGTCATACCAATCGTGAGGGACTTGTTTCAAACCATCAAGATCCTTGTCAAGGATATATACATGATCTAGTTTATCCGGATTGACAAAACCTTCAGGCTGTGAGACGTAGACTTCCTCCTTTAGAATGCCATTCAGAAAGGCAGTCTTCACATCCATTTGATATACCTTGAAGTTCTTGTGTGCAACATAGGCTAAAAACATTCTGATTGCCTCTATATGTGCAACTGGAGCATAAGTCTCGTCATAATCTATCCCTTCCTCTTGCCTATATCCTTTAGCAACAAGTGTTGCTTTGTTCCTTATGACGATACCCTTTTCATCTTTCTTATTTTTGGAAACCCATTTCGTACCAATGATTATTTTACCTTCAGGTCGTGGCATGAGTCTCTAGACTTTAAGCGTTTCAAACTGATTAATCTCTTCTTGCATTGTTGTTACCCAATCTGAATCAGCTAGAGCTTCAAATACTCATGTTGGCTCTATCTTACTCAGAAAGGAGTCATGCATGCACTGCTTCAAAGTTGCAGACCTAGTTTGCACCGGCTTGGACGGATCTCTAATGATTTGATGTATTGGGTGCTCTTTGGTCCACTTATGTTCATAAGGGAGTGGATTAGATGTAGATTGATCATGAGAATCATCTAAGAATCCACTTTCTTCTTGTTGTTGTAGGGGTTCAATTGAAGTATTCGGTGCAGAAGCTTCAGTTGGTTGGACACTTGAAGTTTGTTGAGTAGGCATTGTAGTACATCTAACTGATTGAGTTACTTCTGGCTCTTCATTAACATTTACATCTTCAACTGATTGAGCAGGTGTTTGAATTTGAATTTCTTTCTGAATAGGGGAATTTGATTCGGTTGAGATATCTGAAGTGATTGGATGATGATTACTCGAATCTTTCGACCTGTCAATGACAATAGGTTTAGCTACTCTAGAACCAAGAAATTCATCATAGAAAAATTTAAACAATAAATCTAAACCTGTTAAATGTGAAGTCGACGTTGATGCTTTATCAGATTTAGTAACGTTAACCGCAAGTTCTGGACTGATTTGCCCAAAAGCTAAGACTCCGGTAATAACGGGTTCTGAATTATTTTGAATAGAAGCCATATCTTCATCAAATGTAACATTTACACTCTCCACTACGATCTTCGATTTCTTCAGATAAACTCTATATGTTGCTGATGTCTGAGAATATCTGATGAAAATGCCTTCTTCAGCTTTCGGACTGAACTTGTTCAAGTTCTCTTTGTCGTTCAGCACAAAACACCTGCATCCAAAAACATGGAAATGTTTAATGGTAGGTATTAGATTATTAATCAAAGCGTATGGCGTTTTACCAAACCGAAAATGAATTATGAATCGATTCTGCGTATAGCATGCAGTAGACACAACTTCAGCCCACAGAAATAGAGGTAGATTGACTGACTCAACATCGTGCGAGCAACCTCCACTAGAGTTCTGTTACGCCTCTCTACAACTCCATTCTGTTCAGGTGTTTTGGCATCAGAAAATTGATGTTTTTTTCCCGACCGATTCGAGATAATATTCAACAATCTTGTTCTTGAATTCTGTGCCATTGTCTGTTCTTAGAAATTTAGCTGTCTTCTGCAAGTTCACTTGAGTGGTCTTTAAAAATGTGATGATGACATCGGGCGTCTCATCTTTCGATCTCAGAAATTTAACCCAAGTGTATCTGGAGTTATCGTCCACAATCAGTAATACATATTTCTTGCAGTTAATGCTTTGAGTTCGCATTGGACCGCAGAGATCCATATGCAACAATTCCAATGTAGAACTTGTACTCAGTTCAGAATTAGGCTTATGAGAATCTCTCTTCATCTTACTCTTCTCACACGCAATACATAGATGTTCTTTGACATATTTAAGCTCTGGAAATCCTTTCACTAAGTTACCAGTGACCAGCTTGTTGATGTACCGAAAGTTGAGATGAGATAGCCGTCTATGCCATAACCAACTTTTCTGCATAGAGGCTTTTGAAAGTAGACACACTTCATTATCAGTCTTAACTTTTGACAAATTAATCGTGTAGAGGTTTGACTTTCTCATTCCGACCAAGAGTTCTTTTCCGTCTTCAGTTCTCACACAACATCTCTTGGCCTTGAAATTCACCTCTAAGTCTTTGTCACAGAACTGTCCAATGCTGAATAGGTTATGTCCTAGTCCTTCAATGTAGTTCACCTTCTTGATCATTATATTGTCTTGTACAACATTACTGTATCCCAAAATCGGTGAAAACTAGTAATTTCCAAATCTCACGTTTCCACAAAACTTCTATATATGATTAGACAAAATATCTTTCTTCCCGGTCATATGCTTGGAGCAACCAGAATCCAAGTACCACATATGACGGGTCTGCACATGAGAAATCAGGAAACAATTGGTTTAGGCACCCATTTATATATGGGTCCTACAGTGTTAGCACATGATTTTGGCATCCATTTGAAATTGTACCCTTTGATCTTTTGAAAACCTTTTGAAGCATATGAATTCTGAGAATATACATGATATGAACCAAACCAATCATCAGAATATTGTCGAGATATAAAATCATTCCGACGATTTTTAGAAGACTTTTTAGTAGACGAAGATACTTGGAGTAATTGCTTTATTGAATATCTCTTGTAAGAAGTTACACGTTTTTGTTTATGAAAAGCAACTTTACCAACTACATCAGTTTTACTATCAATCATTCTATTACAAAAAGAATCAGAACATGATTTTGCAGGCTCGTCAATTTTCTTCTTTGGTCTCCACTCCGATTTTACTTCAGTCTTTTTCCTTATCACATCTGAAACATATGAATTTTGAGTGTTAGAACTGTGAGACTTGAAATATTTTTTATTCTTTTATTTACCAGTGGTAGTCCGTTTATGTGAATGCCTAGTTTTCTTCTTCTTACCTTTGACATCCTTGGTACTCACAGAAACTGAGTTATCAACTTTCGTTGATGATTCACCTTTCTCGTACACACTGGGTAAACCATTAGAGTTAATGATGAATTGAGAATGATCTGGAAGTTTTGCATTAAATTCAAATTGATCAATACAATCATCAAAACAACCATCATAGTTTAGAAAATCAAACTCTTCATCAAACCAGTTATATCATTTGATTTTGAAGCTTTAGAAAACTTTGAAAAATCAGTGTTCATGAAAACAGTTGAAAACACCATTTGTTCTAACTCAGTCAAAACTGTTTCTTTTACTAGAGTATTCTCGAGTTCAGAAATTTTACTTTCTAAAATGAGAGGAGGAACATAAATCTTGCCTTCAACTGGCTTTGCTTCCAATTCCTCTGTAGAGTAGCTTTGAAAATAGTCGTTAGAAAGAAATTTTGATTGTGTAGAACTGTAACTAGAATTCAACCTCTCATATTGAAATGGAAGTTGCATTTTAGTTTTGTTTTTCTGTTTCTCTTTTTCCTTAGCTTCATCCTCATCTGATAGTTTAGTCCACATAACTTTGAGTTCAGGGTATTCCGGTCAACTATCACCCATATGGTATCATGACTTCGAAGAGTTTTGGGCAACTTCGTCACGAAGTCCATGGTGATATGCTCCCACTTCCACTCGGGGATTTCTAAGGACTGAAGACTCCCATACGGTCGTTGATGTTCGACTTTCACTTGTAAGCACGCCACAAACGCTCTACGTAACGCGCCACATCAAGTTTCATTACCGACCACCAATAATGCAACTTCAAGTCCCGATACATCTTCGTACTCCCCGGATGAATGGAATACTTGGACTTGTGAGCATCCTCAATAAGTAGCTCTCGGTTGCTCCCAACTTTGGGCACCCATATGCGACCGTTGAATAACTTTACCCCACGACTATCTTCCGTTAAGAGCAAGTGTTGCTTTGACAAAACTTCATCTTTGAGATTTTCTTACAACAAGGCTTCTACTTGGGATGTCTTGATCTTCTGAATGAGACTTGATACTAAATCGATTCTTGAAAGGGTAGCCCGAATACTCTCGCTATAGTCCTTTCGACTTAAAGCATCAACCACTATGTTTGCTTTACCGGGATGGTAAAGCAACTCACAATCGTTGTCCTTGAGCAGCTCGAGCCACCGCCTTTGCCTCATGTTTAACTCCTTTTGATCAAAGACATATTTTAGACTCTTATGATCTGTGTAGAGTGTACATTTCGTGCCATAGAGATAGTGCCGCCAAAGTTTCAAGGCGAACACCACCGCTGCTAATTTCAAATCATGGGTAGGATAGTTCTTCTCATGAACTTTGAGCTACCTCGAGGCGTAGGCGATCACTTTGCCTCTTTTCATTAACACGCATCCTAATACCATTTTTGAAGCGTCGCTATAAACCACGAAGTCTTCTGACCCTTCGGGTAGCGACAATATGGGAGCTTCACACAACCTCTTTTGTAAAGTCCGGAACGCCTTTTCCGGCGTCTCGTTCCAAACAAACTTCACATTCTTTCGAGTTAAGGTCTTCAAGGAAGAAGCAATCTTGGAAAAGTCTTGGATGAATCTCCGATAGTAGCCCACCAAACCCAAGAAGCTTCGGATTTCGGACGGACTCTTGGGAGGCTCCCAATTCATCATGGCTTCAATTTTGGAGGGGTCCACTTTCAATCCATCATGAGTGACAACATGACCCAAAAATTGTACTTCCTCAAGCCAAAAATCACATTTGGCAAATTTGGCGTACAATCTTTCCTTCCTCAACACTTCTAGGACTTCACGGAGGTGCTGCTCGTGTTCCGACTCGCTTTTGGAATATACGAATATTTCATCAATAAATACAATGACCGAATTGTCGAGGAATGGTCGACACACTTTATTCATCAGATCCATAAACACTGCCGGTGTGTTCGTTAAGCCAAACGGCATTACGAGGAATTCGTAATGACCATAACGCGTTATAAAGGTCGTCTTCGCGACGTCTTCTCCCCTCACCTTCACTTGGTGGTATCCCGACCGTAAGTCGATCTTGGAGAAACACCCCGCTCCTTGGAGTTGGTCAAACAAGTCGTTAATTTTCGGGAGCGGGTACTTGTTCTTCACCGTTGCCTTATTCAACTCACGATAATCTATGCACATTCTCATTGTGCCATCCATCTTTTTGACAAACAAAACCGGAGCTCCCCAAGGCGACGAGCTCGGTCTTATGAAGTCCTTTTCCAAAAGATCTTGGAGTTGAACCATCATCTCTTGCATCTCCGATGGCGCCAACCGGTAAGGGGCTCTAGCAATAGGAGCCGCTCCCGGCACGAGGTCAATCCGGAACTCCACTTGACGGTCAGGCGGTAACCCGGGCAAGTCGTCCGGAAACACGTCGGGAAACTTGCACACTATCTTCACATCTTCAAGCTTTAGTTTCTCAGGCTTGGTGTCGATCATGTAAGCTAGGAAAGATGAGCGTCCTTTCACCAAGCACTTGTGCGCTTTAGCCATGGTGATGATTGCCACTTCGCCTTTTCTCTTCTCGCCATAAATAACCACAACATCCCCACTAGGATTGGGAAGTCAGATTAGTTTCTTAGAGCATAAGATCTCGGCATGATTATTCGTCAACCAATCCATGCCGATTACCACATCAAAACCTCCAATGATCATCGACATCAAATCGATCGGAAATTATTTCCCTTCAATTCCTATAGTACACCCTGTCAGAACATCGCGGATTAGAACTTGACTACCATTTTCTATTTCTACCACTAACGCATTCACTAGGATAATAGTGGGCATAACAAGCATTTGACGAAATGACTCGGATACGAAAGAGAAACTAGCACCATAATCAAAAAGGACATGAGCAGGTACGGAGTTTAGGAGAAACGTACTCGATACCACATCGGTGGATGCTTTGGCCTCTTCGGCCGTCATCTGGAAGGCTCGACCGGGAATTCTTGGAGGGTTTTCCTTCTTCACTTGCATCCCTCCGGATTTCAACTTCGGGCATTCACTTTGGATATGGCCTGACTCCTTGCATTCATAGCATATGACCCATCGGGTCGGGCAATTCTCGCGCATGTGCCCTGGCTTCCCACACTTGAAACAATTGGTCCCGTTTGAGGTACATGGGCCAAAATGTTTGTTTCGGCACTTCGGGAACCACCTAGCTTCACGCCTAGGCTCGGTCCCCCTATTGAAGTTGTTGTTGTTGAAAGTTCGCATGTTCTTGAAGGGCAAGGAATTGCCTTCCCACTTCTTCTTCTCAGTCGCCCCGGCCTTCTGTTCGTGCCTTTGAGCGTAAACATCCTCCATGACCTTGGCCTCCTCAATGGCCTCACGGAGAGTAGAGGGCTTGGAATTGCAAACCATGGACATCATGTCCGCTGGCAACCCCTTCAAGTACGCCTTTACCTTGTCGCTTTCAGTCGGGGCCGCATGACCCACTAGATCAAGTTTTTCTACGAACTTCCTTGAATAGTCTCTCACCGACATATTACCTTTCTTGAGGGACCGGAACTCATCAACAATCCGGTCCATCACCTTCTCATTGCAATACTCCTCCATCAACTTCTTCTTGAATGCCTCCCATGACAATTGAGCAAGAATAGTAGCATCAAGGGTAGACCTAGTGACGTTCCACCATCGATGTGAAGGACCCCTTAGCATTTGGGAGGCAAATCTTACGTTCTGTTCTTCCCCGCACTCACTGAACCAAAAGCCTGTTCAACCGCTTGAATCCAGTTTATACAATCAACTGGATCATCGGACCCTGAGAACTTGGGTGGTTTACTGGACAGGAAGGTTTTGTAGGAGCAACTCTTTCCGCCTCTATGAGCATCGACAACCGCGTGCTCTTCTGTCCTGATCTGGTTCCCAGTACCTCCCAAACCGTCCACCGTATTTTCGGCAACCACTTCCGGCCTCCTGAGACTGTCATCTCTATCATCCAACATCTTTAGGAAAGCCTCCTGCTGCTTTTCTATAGCCGACGTCACTAACTGCATGACACTGGCCATCATGTCAGCTGGAGGGTTTACCTCTAGAACAACTGGGTTTGTGGACGCCAGGTCCACTCTAGGCACCTGTTCCACCTCTCATGTGAATATCGGTGGCATGCCCGGAGGAGTGACGATCGCTGCCCTAACCACCGGATTCCATTCGGGCGAGCTATCTTCATTCACACCCTCGTCGACTAACGGTCAACTGCTTGTGTTCACCATGTTGGAGTAATGGCTGCCACACAAGCACGAGAAATAGTAAGAAAGAGGTTAACGGAATTTAGCACGAAAGGAACGTACTACTACATCCACCAATAATCGTAATAATAGTAAAACAAGCACACCCACGTAACACATTCTCATAATAATGTTAGCTAAGTGAAATTATGAACATATGATACGTAAGAGTTCCTTCTACCGTCACTACAAGTGTTGACTAACATAATTTCCGTAGACCTAAACCAACCCACCTTAGAGATTCTACCCAATTCTCACAAATCATTACCTGATAATATCAGTCTAAGTCTAGACATCTTACATACATGCCTAGTTCACTTAAACTAGAGCTCTGATACCGACTTGTAACACCCTAAAATTTAAATGTTTTAAAACTTGAAAATTTTGCAAGATAAGGTTTATAATTTGAGAATAAATAAAACCTGCGATGACTTAAGCAATTATAGTTTCACAAATGACATCACCCCGAAGAAAAGGGAGAAAGAGTATAAGTGTTTACAAAACCCAAACAAAAGGAATAGATAGAGGACCAACAACCTACTTAATCTAATACAATGCTAGTTTAGATTATAATTGGGTGTTGTCATATAAATCCCAAAATATCAATCATTGGTAAAGTTCACTGTATATCTTGTCAATTGCTATGTCCCCAAAAATGCCGCTCCGACTCTCTACTCACGATTTGCCCAACCCTTCTCTAACCAAACCTGATATGAACACCAAAGCAAACAAGTGTTAGGCTGGAAGCCTATTGAGAATATTAAAATATATACATACATAATTGCGAGGAAATAAGGCATGGATGAACATATAATGGTAAATATATTTGTAGAGATAAAGAATCCTCCAATATGGAACCTCATACGACACAGGGGAGACCCGTCCCACCATGAGTCATGACGGAACACAAAAGTAGGTCACAACCCATGTGGAGCACATAGTAGGAATGGCTATTTACAGGCATCAACTCTATCCATGAATCTATAGCCTTTAGAACATCAACTCTATCCATGAATCTATAGTTCAATGTAAATATGGTTTCAAACTCATTCCGAGCCTTATCCTAAAGAGTCACCAAGTTCAACCCTATCCATGGATCTATACCTTGGGATCTCGCCATTCCCAACTATACATGATTCACCATTATAACAGTTAAGAAATGTACTATAAATCCCAAAGAGACAAATTTCATAATCATCATGTTATTACAAGGTAAATCAAGTAGATCTATCCCATATTTTCTTTCAAGACATTTAGGATGATATTCAATATTTCAACATATTATCATGTTATCTCACGTAACCAAGAATCATTAACATAACTAGGTCAAGACTCACCCATCTTACCTTTAAGTTGTGAACCCAATCATGAAGTTTCCACATTTAATTTCCACATGGTTCATGGTACCCAAATAGTTCATAAAACATCATTTCATACCCTTTTAGGTCATCAAATCTTTACTCTTCCAAAAATGTCAAACCCTAGTTTTGACCCAAAAGTTTCCAATGTTTCATTTTAACAAATATGAATCAAAAGGTTATAATAACATAGATTATGGTTTACATAAAACAAATAAGCATAAATAGGAGGAAATGAACTCACAAAATGGGTTTTGATAAAAACCCTAAACCCTAGTTTTGATTTGAAGGAGATGATGAAGGATGAACCCTAGCTTCAAGACTTGACTCAATCACTAAGAGTATGGCAATAAATGATGATGATGATGTGCCTTGATAAACCCTTGAAACCAAAATGAATGAAGAGAGAGTGTTTAGAGAGAGTTTTGAAGAAGTTGGGTGAGAAATAATAAATGAAGAGAGCCAAGATTGAGCCTTAAAACCCTCAGTGCCCGTCCGCGACTATGACACCGCGACTATGCCCATGGCATGGGCATAGTCGCCCACTCCAATGGACTTGCGGTACGAAGGTCGCGACTGTGCCCTCGCGATAGTGACCTGGACACTGTCGCCCCATGTGTACCGTGGGTCATTCTGAGGTAGCGACATTGACACTGCGAGAATGCCAAGGGCATTCTCGCCCAGAGGCCTGGTCCTTCAGAATTCTTTCGTTTTTGACCCGCTTCGACTCTAACGACTCAAGTCCAACACTACAAGTACATCGTGAACAGATAAGAGAGCAGAAGATGGAACTCTAAACGATTGAACTAGCCTTAAATGAAATTACATAGATAAATCAACCAAAGGGTCGAAATAGAATACTTACGGAATTTGGGGTGTTACACAACCGCACTAGCTAATAGCTCATGAAAAATATTAGGGTCAAAATCTGGGAGCCTACTAGTTAACAAACCTGAACCGCCACTACCATATTCCAACACCATCTGCCCAACATCCTTAAAGCGACTATTTTTGCAATTTTTAACATGGCGTTTCAGATTCCCCATACCCATCCTAGTTTCAGCATTATAAACTTGACCACATTGTTTACATTTACAATATAACTCACCATTTTCATCAGGGTCCATAAAATGAAAGCTATTCCAAACCTCATATGTAAGTTTTCTGTGACGTTTGATATCCACACCACCTTTGTTCGGCTTTAATTGGTTGATCAATTTCTTCTTGTTGTGCTTTGATGGAGGTGGAGGAGATTGTAGATCATCTCCTTCTGAATTTTCAACCGTGTTACTCACTGAAATGGAATAAAAACAGAAAAATTATAAATTGACAGATTATAGATGAAATAAAAATAGAAACATTATAAACAGAAACAATATAACAGAAACTTACTCTTTGGCTTTTGAAATTAAATTGTTCAATGTTCAATGTTGTAGAATGTAGATTGTAGACCTGTATATAAATGGAGAGATTACAACAGTCAATATAACTATAACTATATATATAAGTTAACATTACAACAGTCAATATAACTATAACTATAACTATATATATATATATATATAAGTTAAGATTACAACAGTCAATATAACTATAATTATTGTTCCATTGTTACCGAGTTTACCGTGAACAATGGAACTGAAATCGATCAAGTTAAGATTATAAATATATATAAGTAACAATGGAACTGAAGTCGATCAAGTTAAGATTATAAATATATATCAAGTTAAGAACTGAAGTCGAACAATGGAACTGAATTCGATCAAGTTAAGATTACAAGTTTACCGTGAACAATGGAACTGAACTCGTTGTGGACTGCTCATCGTGAAGACGTGGAACAGAGGGAGAGGAGAGGAGTCGCCGGTGAAGAGGGAGGAAGATCTAGGCCGGCGGCGTATGAGGGAAGAGGGAGGAGAGGAGGCTGGAGGCATATGGCGTTTCAAATTAGGAATAAGATTTACTGATTTAGTCGATTAGGGTTTTCAACTTTCAAATTTCAATATAGAAATTAGTTTTTAATCTTTAAGAATTATATTAAAATATTGATTGTATTAAATATTGATTAATAATTAAAAATAAAATATTAGATAATATTATAAATGGGTTAGAAACATGTTGTAAATGGGTCGAAATCAGGTTGAATATTTCAACCCAACCCAAACCCAATTAATAAATGGGTTAGACGGGTTGACCCATTTAACTTAAATGGGTTGAAATTCTCAACCCAACCTGCTAATTTTGGGTTGGGTTCGGGTTGGATTGATGGGTTTTATCACTTTTTGCCACCCCTACCCTATATATATATATATATATATATAATATTCCAGCGTATGGTACTATGCTAGTGCATTCACAACTATGTCATGTTGAAATAGCTTGTGCTTTAACATTATTTTATTGTATCTTTGTATTAGATGTGTTCGGGTTCATATATGTTGCCATCATAAATGAATGATGAAGAAAGGTAACTATACAAAACTTTCATTAAACCATTATTAATTCCATTAATTAGACACAGACGAAAATTGATAATGACAAAAGCAAATAAAAAGGTTTCCGCAAACCACAAGTAAACACAAGATTATAACATAAATGCGCTTTTTTTTGTTTTGTTTTTTACTATTAAAAAAAACCAATCACATACTAAACAGAAGTCAGAAACAAAAAAAAAACATTGGTAAAGACACTGAGGTCCCGTTTGATTTGTGGGATTAGAATGGATTAGATTATATTTCAAGTGAGGATTTGGATTTGGAGAGATTTGGATTTGGGGGGGGGGGGGGGGGGGGGGTTGAAATCCCTTCATGTGTTTGGTTTGTTGGATTTGAATTTGGATTTGGATTGATATTTTTTTATTATTTGTTTGTTTTATAAAGAATTTATTTTTATTGATAAATTATTTTTTTTATCGATTTTTCTAAAATTGTATATTTAATCATTAAATTTTTTTTCAAATTATTCAAAACTACATATTTAATTATCGGTATTTATACTTATAACGATTTGTTTAAATTAAAAGAAACATTTATTTATCTATTAAACTAGAAACTTTTATTTATTAAAATAGTAAATGGTATATGATATTTTAAAAAAGAAAAAGATAAATAAATTACTAAAAATGACCAAAGAACACTCCTCTCCTACTAGTCAACCTAGCAAAACCACCCGCCGTCGCCTGTGGGGTTCCTCGTTGACGGTATCCCAAAATGCCACAACCATCCTATAGCATGCTTCCGATAATATTCTCACACAAAAACTCATTCACATAAGCCTTCTCCACCTTCCGATTAACATCGTGCAAAAACACATGCATCACACCGGCTTCTGAAAGCTTCGTCTGGTACTTAACAACGACATCGTTAAGATCCGGCGCGTCTTTCAACACCGTCTGAACCCACTTCGGATCTTCTTCGAGGAACAACGTCTTCCCACGGGTGTTAAACGAAGCCCACATGAGTGAATCGTGACAAAGTCCGAACACGAGGAAGTTGCAAGGGGAAATTGATCGGAGAACGTCGAAGGAGACGGTGATCTCCGAGAAGGATTGTTGATGGACGATTGGTGAAGTAAAATCCATCAGGATTTGGATTTCAAATCCAGGCCCGAATTTTGAAACCCATCATGTAAGGGATTTTAAAATGATCAAGGGATTTCAAATCCGGTCAACAAAATCCTTTCATGCAAACCAAACACAAGATTGGAATGGATTTGAAATCCAAATCCATTCCAATCCCGCAAACCAAACGGGACCTGAATAGCATCTCTACAGTTAGTCGATTATCCCAAACTCCAAGGTTACACAACTTCCATAATGCATTCAAGCATCGGTTGTCAAATCAGCGAAAGTCTTGTCGATTACAGAAATACCAATGATCGATCCCCAAATACCAACATCTAATCTCCTTAAGGTTACCACTTAAATTGCGAACATACAGGATCCATCGGAAGTGCACTAAATCACCACAACGGTTATTGTCCTCAAAATCGAGTGTCGACACCTATTCTCAAAATGACTATATTGCAAACATGGGTGTACCGTCAAATATTTCATTCCAGATTTGCATTGTCGCATTAAAGTTGACACCTAACATGACACTAAAATTCCAATCTTACATCTCTAACAAATGAATCCCAATATTCCTTTTATTCCTGAAAACTCACCCAGAGGGCACACCTCCAACACATACATGATGTCGAACAATCAACCCATCAATTCATACCCAAAAATAAGCAAGCAACCACACAATGCTTTAACCCGAAGATTTACCGAAACCGAAAGATTACCACTTAAATAACTGGGAGAATACATAAATCTAATACCTTAATTATTCATGTGTGTACCGATTCATAATACTGAAATCCAAAATTCAACCACTTCATCATTAAGTTCAACCACTCTACGTCTATAGTTTGAGATCTTCAAAGATTCTAGTTAAGCTCGTTCACTAGAAATTACAATTATGTTGATCAATGACCGATGCCTAACTCCAAGAGCCCACAACATGTTGTCTATGAAGACCCAATGCATATTTCAAATTACAATACAGGGATATCATCACTTTCATACCAATATAATTGACTCTTGTGCCTATTGATCTATTGCATTATAGTATGTCTAATACACCATAACTTCTAGATATGTGAAACCATATCCAAAACATATGCCATTTGTGTACAATAAGTTGTCAACTGGGCAAAGTTCTCATTTCATCAACAAACCTAAGGAAATGCTTAAACTCTTGATTTTAGGTTTCCAAAATACATTATAACTTTGAAACAATCATATTTATAACATATAAAATGATTTCCCACAATTAATTTATCAAGAGGTAAAAAGTCTCCAAATCTTCCAAAATCTGACTTAATGGTCCAAAATCATCAAAAGCATATACTTATAAATGGAAACTTGAGAAACTAAAATATAGCATTTTGGCATGTATATAGTTTAGAAAAATGCAACTCATAATGCATAGTTTTAGCTAAAACCTAGAAACCAAGCAAAACCCTAGATTTGAGGAGAAGTTCTTGAAGCTAAAACCCCCAAAAGTGAAATCTTCACTCGAGAAATCTTTAAAGCTTATGAGACCAAGATCCTAGCCTTTAATGGCTTCCAATGAAGAGAGAGATGAAGTAACTTGGAGAGTAAAGAGAGATGAGAAGAGAGTGAGGTGTAATGGGAGAAACTCGTGTAGATGATAAACTTAAGGTCAGGGCAAGCGCGCAGCTCATGGCGTAGCCTAAGGCTTTGTAGTTTCGGTTTTGTTTTTTACTATTAAAAAAAACCAATCACATACTAAACAGAAGTCAGAAACAAAAAAAACATTGGTAAAGACACTGAGGTCCCGTTTGATTTGTGGGATTAGAATGGATTAGATTGGATTTCAAGTGAGGATGCCAGGATCTTAATTCTTAACAAGAATAAACACTCAGAAACAATATCAAAGGAGTTTGCGGAATAACACTTTGATATTCAATAATTAATGGAACACAGTAAATCAGAATAAGGACTTGCAAACTTTATTGAATGATTATAAAGTTACAAGATTCAACACACAACCTCAATATTGATGAACAGACTCACCAATACGAATTCTACTTCTCTAGAATTAGGATTACAAACCTTGAGGTTGATTCTCTCTATGCAAAACAAAAACTCAGAATGTTAAAGTTAAAAAAAATAAATTAATTTCTATCAATTCTAAACTATTCTATATATACTGAAGATAAAAGATAATTACAAATAATAAAAGATCTTCAAAATAATCTTCTATCTTTATCTTCAAGCTTTCCTTAATCTTCAATCTTGATCTGCACGAATCTTGATTATCTCATAAGCAGCACTAAGTCTTCAGCAGTATTAATACTTTGAGCAGTATTAACATTCAGCAGTACTAACTACTAGCAGTAATAAAATTTCTTAGCAGTAGTAATCTCCTCTAGCAGTATTAACCTTGACTTAGCAGCATTAATCTTGTTCAGCAGCATTAACTTCAGAAGTAGTAATCTTCAGAAGTATTAACCAAGTTCTTCTAGCAATATTAATAATACTTGTTAAATTCTGAATTTCCCAACAGAGGATTTGGATTTGGAGAGATTTGGATTTGGGGGGGTTTGAAATACCTTCATGTGTTTGGTTTGTTGGATTTGAATTTGGATTTGGATTGAGATTTTTTTTATTATTTGTTTGTTTTATAAAGAATTTATTTTTATTGATAAATTATTTTTTTTATCGATTTTTCTAAAATTGTATATTTAATCATTAAATTTTTTTTCAAATTATTCAAAACTACATATTTAATTATCGGTATTTATACTTATAACGATTTGTTTAAATTAAAAGAAACATTTATTTATCTATTAAACTAGAAACTTTTATTTATTAAAATAGTAAATGGTATATGATATTTTAAAAAAGTAAAAGATTAAAAAAGAAAAAGATAAATAAATTACTAAAAATGACCAAAGAACCCTCCTCTCCTACTAGTCAACCTAGCAAAACCACCCGCCGTCGCCTGTGGGGTTCCTTGCCGGCGGTATCTCAAAATGCCACAACCATCCGATAGCATGCTTCCGATAATTCTCACACAAAAACTCATTCACATAAGCCTTCTCCACCTTCCGATTAACATCGTGCAAAAACACATGCATCACACCGGCTTCTGAAAGCTTCGTCTGGTACTTAACAACGACAGCGTTAAGATCCGGCGCGTCTTTCAGCACCGTCTGAACCCACTTCGGATCTTCTTCGAGGAACAACGTCTTCCCACGGGTGTTAAACGAAGCCCACATAAGTGAATCGTGACAAAGTCCGAACACGAGGAAGTTGCAAGGGGAAATTAATCGAAGAACGTCGAAGGAGACGGTGATCTCCGAGAAGGATTGTTGAGGGACGATTGGTGAAGTAAAATCCATCAGGATTTGGATTTCAAATCCATACCCGGATTTTGAAACCCATCATGTAAGGGATTTTAAAATGATCAAGGGATTTCAAATCCGGTCAACGAAATCCTTTCATGCAAACCAAACACAAGATTGGAATGGATTTGAAATCCAAATCCATTCCAATCCCGCAAACCAAACGGGACCTGAATAGCATCTCTAAAGTAGATGTGTTTAACGAATAAGACCAAAGTAATGAAGCATGTTGCAAAAAAGTCTATAGGAATAGAGGATTTTATTGATCCATTTGTTCATTTTTTAAGTACACAATTTTATATATATGACAAATGAACTCACACACTCTCATCTCCTCAACTTGTTCATTTTTTACTCTAAAGAATAGACTTCCGCTAAAAATGGTGTTTATGGATTGTCAAAATATGTGGAACCCTATGATTCTCTTTCATAAGAACCCTTATAGAGATGGGGAAAATTCCAACATATATAGATGTAAGATAAACCGTGTCTAACCAATGTAAGATTTTAACTTTAACATGCCACCTGAAATATAGGCTAAACACGCCCCCCTTGAGCAAAGGCTCGATTAAGTGTGTTGGTCCCATGGAGATGTTAGACACCAACTCTGATATCAAGTTAAATATGTAGAACACCTTTGACTCTTTCCAAAAAAAGTCTATATATTTTCCAACATATATAAACATTAAATGACTCAATTTACCGAGACTCTAATATCAAGAAGTAGTGACCCTTCTTGTAACGCCCGTAATTTTTAAAAGCTAAAATTTCTTAATTTATCTGAAATTAACTTCAACACTTTGGTTTCAATTAATTTCGCATAACTGGAACTTAGTTCGTGATAGAATACCTTAACGAGTACAAATCACCAAAATAGCAAAAATGGAATTTCAGTTTCGGTACAGTCTTGGCTAAAGTGACAGTGTCACTTTAGCATGTCATAATCGCGCAAAGGGTATAGGCAACAGTACATTCTCGGCGAAAGTGACAGCAAAAGTAACACTGTCACTTTAGCATGTCACTCTCACATTCGGGGACCAAATCCTTAAAATCATGATTTTTATGTCATATCTCATTTATCACTTCACCAACCTCAACCATTCTCTCCCAAAACCCAACCCTCACCATTTATAACGTTTTTGAGCATTCAAAGCTTAGAATCTTGTATTCTAAAGTGATATTTCATCTTCAAGCTAGGAATTTGAAGCTACACCTCAAGATACTTCATCTCACCCTCTTCACCATCAAGTTCTAGAGTTTTGTGGATATTTCTAGGTTTCAGCCAAAACCTAATATTGTGGGTCCAAGCTTAACTTTTAAACTTTATACATGTCAAAAACTACACTTTTGAACCTATAATCACCTTCTTGTATACATTTCCATTATTTGCAAGTTTTTACCTCAATGAGTTTTGGAGATTTTTAGGGTTCTAATTATATTTTGGGATATACAGTTGGAAACTACAAGATGAGATACAAAATATGTTTTGTGTACATATTTATAACTAAATGTTTGGATGAAAACCATCTTGATGATTTTTAGGGTTTTGGCTCCAAATGGAAGGTTTCCTTTGAGAATGGTTAATCTTTGTTTACCTTGGTGATTGTTGATCAATGTGATTATAAAATGTTGGAAAGCTTATTTTGGAAGTAGTCATGTTGAAAATGGAAATAACTATTTGTTGACCTTTAATGGGGTTTAAATGCATGGAAGTGGTTGATGTATGAAAAATCACACTATGGAAATTCTATGTGATTATAATTTTGTCACAAATGCAATTGTGACAAGCCTTAGACTATTACTAATGGATCTACATGTGTAAGAGTCGGCTTATTTTGGGATGTTCTTCCCTTTGATGTAACTAGTTGAGACATTGGATCATTGGAGGCAATTTGGTACGGTTATGTGGGATCGGATACTGGCCATGGGCCGTAAATGTAATCCTAGTGAATAAGTATGACTAGGATCCTCGGATGTCCTCCCCCACATCTATGTACGAGCCGACTTTGTTCATGGCCATGGGTCCTAGTATTGAGCTCACAACTCGGAAAGTGGCTTACTTTTGTGTTCCGCTACGATCCTTAGAAATGTGTTATTTGGTAAGTTTTACCATTCTATATTATTGAAAAACCATTTATTCATATTTCATACAATTCCAAATTTATATACAAAATGTTTGTTCTCACTAGGCGTAAAGCCTAACACTCTTTCTTAAATGACATGTATATTAGGTTTTGTTAGCGGTGGGGCTTCCAATATTTGAGGGAAGAGTGTTTGGCCGTTAGCGGCAACTTTTAGAGATAAACTTTTTGGAATTATGGCGTACAGAAAGGAATAGACACTTTTGAGAGATTGATTGACAACTGTCATAATTTAGGTGTAATTGATTTAGCTTCGTTTGTTGTCGACCTTATTGTACATTTATAGAATTTGTAAACCCTATTAGAGTTTCCCCTTTTTGGATGATTATTTCCATTTGAGATGTCAATTGTCACATTTATTCATGTTTAAATTTCCCCCTATTTTTAGGGCGTTACACTTCTCGTCAACGATTTTATTGACATTTTATAAACTTAAGAGAAATCAATATATATATATATATATATTAAAACAAAAACCATGGGTCATGACGTGGCAACCTTACAATTGAGAATCTCTATTTTTCTTTTTTCTTAGAAGCCCTCATTTTAGCCCTTTTAAGCCTTACATTGAGGTTTTCATTAAACTTAGTATTAAAATCATTAATATTATTATTAAAAGTATTAAATGAAAAATTAACAACAAATGTATACTAATCGGTTCCCTTTCTTTTATTCACCGTTTCTTCTCTACCCTCCCTTCTTCACTTCCCCATTTCTCTTCTCTTTGCTTGCACTATTATAAAAAACATGATTTAAACCTTTCTAAGAAGTTCTTGGATCATTCCCCGCTGAGACTCGAGATTTATGGAAGAATGAGCAACCAACATCGAAGGCTGTCGAAGTGGTGACAAAATATAAGTAGGAGCAGTAAGTCACAACGGTGAGTCTCAAATACAACCGTGAGTCTCAAATACATCATCAAAGGGTTTTCTTAACTTCTATTTACCACATTTTTATGGGTTTTCATTCTCCTTCTTCCATACAATATTGGAGCAACCATCATGAAGAAGCGTTTAATTGAGAGGCAGAAAATCAAGAAAATCAATATTATCTCAGTTTGGTCGGTTTCATTACCTCTGTTTAGTTGGGTTCTTTACTTTTACTTTCTTCATTTTTTTGGGTTGTTATATTTCAATTTATATTACTTCTAATATGGTTTTATGTAACACTCTAAAAATAAGCGGAAAATAAAATTTGAAAATTCGGCAATATAACGTTTGAAAATAGGATAATTCCATCACCCTAAAGTAGGGGATAATTTAAACCTGTGAAAATAGGGTAAATCATTTCAAAACCCAAGAGTATCATCCCAAACGGGGTATAATGTATGGTAATTACAACCCAATAAATGAAGCATAGGACGACAACCTACTAATCTACAAGGAGTAACTAGATTACGGTCGGGTGTCGCTATACTTCTAAAATGTGTATCTACGTATCTTCCAAATAGACCACTCACGACACCAAGGTCGTTCCCTCAATCCCGATGTACCCCGCTGCTAGGATAGCCTGTCAAACACGACAATAAGAACAAGTGTTAGGCTAAAGCTTTGTGAGGATAAACCAAACAAGGATTAAATAACTAAACCCATTCGAAGTCTCGCGGAGTATATAGCCATGAGCTAAAACCAACAAACCAAATAAACCATTAGTGATTAGATATGATACAAATAACACCAATCACATATTGAGCTCAAATCCTCTAAGTCTATTGCTCGAAAACATCAAGTCAACCCCTCTAGGTCTATTCTTGAGAGTTCCAAAGTGGGGAACTCTAGCACAAGGGAATTACACCTTACTGCCCATGAGACGCTGCCCGACCGTATAGGTCCACACCTTACTTATCATGGTGACTCGATGCCTATTCCGTGCTAAGTGGTAAGTGCCAATGCCCAAAGCGGGGATATAGGGACACCGTGCCTATGGATCCATTGCACTAATACTAAATACCAATAAATAGCATGCACAATGATCATATAAAACATAGGTATAGATAAATCACATACAAGGGGTTACCAACATACAAAGCTTAACACCCAAATGGGTGAACTTTCAATAATAATAATCCACCTTTAAAACATTATACTCGTTCTACATATAAACCAACATTATGGTTATTTCACCAAATACTTGTTTTTCCAAATAGAACCCAACACTTCCATTTAATGCACCACAACCCAAGAAATCAAAGTGGTTTGTCAAAGGAGTGGATGTTAAAGCATCACCTCTTTTATACTTGAAATATTCTCTTCACATTTTCACTTAGGTTATCAAACCCTAGTATTTCCCAAAATCCATAATTAGGTCTAAAAATCATGAAAGACCAAAGTACAAGAGATATACACATATATTATGGTTAGGAGAAGAGAAATGAACTCACCTTGCAAGGGTTATATAAAACCCTAGATGATGTGTGAAACTAAAGAAAGTGGTAGAGGATGAACTTGATCACTTGAACCCTTAGAATCCCTCAATAAATACCCAAGATTTCCTACACCAAACACAATAACTATCATTCCTCCATTCTTGAAGAACATTGAATGAGGAGAGAGAAAACTTACCCTTTTTCTTCCCCAAAATCGGCTCCAAGCAAGAGAAAATGAGAAAATGACAAATGAGGTTTAATTTCCAAGTTGTAAGGACTTAGCCCCCCGACCGCGACCTTGCCTCGCGAGAGTGACAATGTCACTCTCGCATGTCACTCTCGCCCGAGAAAAGTGACCCGCGATACAATCTCAGCGATTGTGCCCCGCGAGAGTGACGTTGTCACGATCGCGAGGGTACTCTCGCACCTCGACCCCCGACTCTCGGTACCATTTGGGCGATTGTGCCCCGCAAGAGTGACACTGCCACAATCGCGAGGGCACTCTCGCGTGTCCTGTACTGAAGCCCAAAAGTGGTCGTTTTCCAGCCTGAATGTTCCCCCTTCTCAACATTAAACTATGTTTTAGGGTAAGATACCAAATTAAAGACGTACCAAAAACACGGGTGTTACATTTTAGTAGGCTTCACATGTTGTCCCAAACTCTGCAAGTGATAATTTTTCTCAACTTTCCATTTAAATCGTGTATAGCTTTCTATATTCTATTAATAAATTATTCTTGGTACCCATGTTTCTCACATTTACTTTCAGATGACCGTTAGTTCATGGGATAGGCCTTCGTTTTACTTTTTGTTGGGATTTTTTAGGATTTTTTTAGTTATGTCTTCTACGGTTTTTATATTTCTTTGATTGGGGAACTTTCGTTTCGGTTATTTGAGAGTCCAAGATCACTGATTCTTTAGAGAGAGAAAGTATGAAGTGTAAAGTTTAAACTGATTGAAGTGTGCGTGTGTTTCTTACAAGACACAAAGACCAAAGGGACTTAAATACCCTTGGTCAGATACAACACAGTATGACTCTAAACACAGTATTTGACCAAGCCCTATAAATACAATGATTACTATAAAATCAGACCTAACAATCTCCCCCTTAGTAATCATTGGCGCTTTGGTCTTCAACAAATCATCTTCTATAACAGCACAGACCAACAAAGCGACTTTGTGAAGCTTTCTGACTTTTTAAGAAAAATTTCATCTCAACATCTTTCAGATTAAGTTGTCTTTGCTGCTTGAGCTCTAGATGATACACCTCTTTTGAATGACCTTGAATGAACTGTGGTGTTCGAAGCAGAAACAGTAAAATAATTTGTTGTAGCTGAGAGAATAGAATCTTTGAGCGAATCTTGATCAGCAGATAAACTTTTGTGTTCTTTGTCTCTTTATCATCTCCTTAACATATATAAATTCTCCCCTTCATAACCTTGATGATCAGGATCAACTTGGTCATGCAAATGTTAGAGACGAGACAGCGAAAAATCTGCAAAATCAACGAAACAGAGAAAATAGAGGAGGTTTGCGCGTCATGAAGGATGCGCAAAGCAACTTTTGCGTATCATGCAGGATGCACAAAGCAAGGTTTGCGTGTCAAGTTGGATGCGCAAAACAAGGTTTGCGTGTCCTGCTTGATGCGCAAAGCAAGGTTTGCGTGTCATGCTTGATGCGCAAAGTGAAGTCTGCGCTTCACGCTGGATGTGCAAATTTGACTTGGAGTCTGAAAATTTTACTTGATTAGCCCTTTGACTCCCCCTACACAAATGCACTAAATTTGACAATTCAAGTTAGCATTTGAATAATGAATCAGATACTCCCCCTCAAAAACAGATATAATCATTGAAAAACATTCTCTTTGTTCACTCCCCCTTGAATAATGCATAAACCCATTAAAATATATTTATGAGAACACAATGATAAAATATTAATGTAGAAAGAAAAATATACTTAATGTAAATTTTGAAACGACTAAACATATAAAATTTTAAACACTAAACAAATTAAATTCTACTTAGTAAAATATCACAGATTTATCAATCATTTGAAATCAAACATATGTTGTTGGATACAGAAACAAGTTTCGTTGCATATCAAGTTAAAATATGTTCAGTTTCAAAAACTTCCAGCAATCTATTCAGTGTGCTCACATGCGAATCTTCGATTAGTTTCAAGAAAATGCAATTCTAAAAATATTATAGAGAACTTTGCATGTACTCACACTAATCCATCAAAAATTAAGATTTTCACAAATTTATAGGTTTATCGCAACTCAAACATATCACCAAGTGTCATGAGATGTGTGCTCATTGGCATCTTTTAGCATTGTGCACATTGGCATCTTAACATGAGTGTGCTCTTTGGCATCTTTTAAGCTTGTGCACTTTGGCATCTTTTGATCAAAAAGTTTATTAAGTAAAGAACATGTCGTAAACGTAACTTTCTATCTGACCCTATTGCAGGATTTGGATCAGCCGCTCCCAGACCAGTTGGCCTTAGGGGACTAGGTGTCAAACACCCCTTGGAACTTACTCTCCCAGATCAGAAAGGCTACATCGACATATCCTAAACCCATTCATACCAGTAGAACATGACTTTCGATCTGGTTCTATTGAAGGATTTCTGTTCGATCACTCCTAGACCAAATCACCTTAGGGGACCAGATGACGAGCATCCCACGGAACTTACTTTCCCAAACCAGAAAGGTCACAGGTACAAACTTTTAAACTGAAAGATTTCTGTATTTTAAGAATTTATTATTCATCTCAATCACTCAGATCAACGTTTAAATGCTTAGCCCATATTTTCATTCCGATCTATAATTCTGACTTTTTAGAATTTTCCAAGCATTGTAAACTATAAATATCCCGAATCACACAACTTTAAAGCAGTAATAAAAGTTTCAAACATGTTGCTGACTTTTCGACTTTTGTAAGACTTGAAATTTGATCATATAAAAACTTTAATATAAACAAAAAAACTTGAAAATTTATCCTAGACACATATTTTATTCAAAAGAAAGAAAAAATGTAAAACTTTACTTTATAGAATAAAATTTGTAAAGATTTAAACTTTTAAACTCAATATGCCGATGTTAAAAATTTTCCTTAAAGACAAAATGTAAAGAATTCGGCAAATTGATATTTAGTTGGAACAAAATGAAATTCAGTTATTTCATCTTTCACATTATAAAAAAAATTTGTGTCTCAAATTAAAAAAAAAATTGGGTTATACAAAATCAAGAAAAGAAAAAAAATGAACAAGCTCAGATTCTTGAAAAATAATGAGAAAAACTGGAACACATCATAATCAGAGACAAAATGCAGCGGAAATAAAATTGATGTACTCACAGTATCTCATTTAGTCAGAAGCTTAAAAGCTTTGAAGAACGAGTTCTAAACTGATTTGTTTAGAAGTCGTAGTCTATGAAGTACGGATCCTGAGCTGAAGTACTCAGAAGCCAAAATCTTGACATTGAAGTCCGGGTTTTGAACTGCAGTGTTCAAAAGCCATACTTTCTCTTACTCCCCCTTAACATGAGATGCCTGCAACTTAGAATCAGATTTAGACTTGGGTACCCATTTGTATTTGGGCCCGTGAAAGTTAGATGCAATTCGTATGGGGAAATATTTAGATTTGACAGTTAAAGCATGAGAAATATGATCACAAGAATGATAAGCACAATCATCAGAAGAGAAAACATAATCATCAAAACTAAAATCTGAGGAAGAATATGAGACATGTTTTGAAATTCGAATCATTTGCTTTATAGAGTATTTTGAAATTTTATTACATATAGCAAATGAATCACTGTTGTAAAGTTTGTCTACACATTTATCCCCATCAGAAATATGTTCATCAGATGTCCGCTTCGCTCTCCATATCTGCTTTTTTGACTAAGCGCTCAAAGTCCTATCTGTAGGAATTGAATCGGAAGAATTAGAACTGTCAGAAAGAACTGTATCTCGTTTCTTTGACTTCTTTGACCGTCTTCTTTTACGCTTAGGTTTATAATATTGATCATTGAGCGTAAAAGAATCATCAAGAATTTTAGACGAAATATTTAAATCAGAAGAAATAATTTTATCTAAGCAACCAATCTGATCAACTAATAAATCTGAATTAGCCTCGGAGTCTGAAGTAATTTGAGAAAAGATTTTAAAACTTGAAACTTCCTTGTTATTTTCCTTAGAATCAGAAGAGAAGCTAGAAATAGAATCTGATTTTCGAGAAATTAGATTTTCTTCAAGACTAGACGTCATGAAAGAAAGAATAATATCAGATTCAATTTTCTTCAAAATATTTTGATCTACTATCTTGTCTTCAAGATCGATGATTTTGCCTTCTAATACTAAAGGAGGAGTATATTTCTTCGAATCATAAATGATAGGAGAAATATTTTCCTTATCAGAATCAGGGGCATAAGAAGAAACAAAATCATCAGATACTGAAGATTTAATAGGAGATATATCATTTAAAATTCTTCTTCCTCTTCTTGATTTTTTAGGAAAATATTTTGCATTTTCACTTGTATAAACAAAAGGAATTTCATTTTTCTTGTTATTTGTCCTTTTCTCATGTTCGATTTCTAACACTTGCTTCACATTCATCCAATCAATTTTAAATTGAGGAGCATAATGAGCAAGAGTCAGATAATCGTATTTATATAAAGTTGGGGATTTTTCAATCGCATTGTTTAAACAATGAGGATTTTCAAAACCAAGTCCCCATCTTTGTTTTAAAGCCTCTTCACTCCTTGGTTTGTTCATATAAATTGTTTGTTCAGATTGGTCTCTTCGATAAAGTTTTTCTTCTAACTTATTTATTTTATCTGAAAATTCATCTTTTAAATTAGTCATAGCCGTCAAAGATTCAAGATAAGTCTTATTTGAATTTTCCAAATCATTCAATTTCTTTTGAAAGATGTCTTTTGTATTTTCTAAAATGGATTTTTCATCTTTCAAAGAAATTTTCAATTTGTCAATCAAATCTGACTTTTCGGAATTTAAATTCTTTTCAGATAAGAGTTTTGAATGTAGATCAGATAAAGCAGTAATTATGATATTCATCTGAGAGGTAATGAAATTATAGTCAAATTCAGAATATACCTCATCCTCATCTGTTTCGGAATCATCTGACTGATCATCACCGATTAAGCACATCTGAGCGATCTCGACGTTTGAAGCTTCATCATCGGAATAATCCAGACAGAATTCTTCCTCGGCCAGCAAAGCAGTTCCGTTCTCTCTCTTTTCTGCTAGTTCCATTTTCTTCCTATAGTAAGCAGAATCCCTAACTTTCTTAACTCGACACTCCTTTGAATAGTGACCCGGCTTTCCACAGTTATAACAAGAAGCAGTCTTAGGCTCGGGCACTTTGACTGTAGAAGCAGAAGTGAAGCGTGAAGAGTTGGAACTCGATCTGGGTTGGAACTTTTTCTGGTAATGCTGAGAAAGAAGGATCATAGCTTTCTGTAAAGCCTCGCCATCGTCTTCAGTTGATCCGGGTAAGCATTTTCAGACAATGCTTGTTCAGATACTTGCTTTGTGAGGAGAGCAACCGGATCTACTGTTTTCTTCTTTTTATCCAACTTGGCCTTTTTCTCTATTACCAAGCTTTCATCAGTCATCAGAATCTCAAACATCTCTTGGATCTGCATAGAAGAGATTCTAACATCGTTCCTCAATCTGTGGCATGATTTATTCCATTCTGGTTGCAATATGTTGAGAAACTTCAGATTTGTCTCAAGCTCAGTCTTTTCAACCTTAATCTTCCGAAGATCATTGATGACGGCACAAAATCGATCAAACACAGCTTTCAGTGACTCCCCATCCTTGGCTTTGAATTTTTCAAAATTATTCATGTATCGCGTATGCCTGAGTTGAGTAGCTACTGAAGAACCAAGCATAATCTTCTCAAGTTGTTGCCACATTAGATTAGGATGAGTTTTGAAACAGTCAATCCTGTTGTATACAGAGTTTGGCAAGGCCAGCATTAGATTTGCTTTAATATCCCGATCAGCTTGATATGCAGTCAACTCATCTTGTGAATACTCTTTAGTAGGCTTATACATTCCAGAAGCCAATTTGGGTCTATCAAACGGTCCTTCAGATAAAATTGTCATCATGTCATTTCCATTCTTTTGTCGTTCAATGAAGTTTAGGAACCGATCTTGCCACTGTGTGAATTCATTTTCGTCTATTAGCACTAGAGGTCGATTTTCTGAACCCAGACACATCATGAGGTCACTCGTGTAGAACTTAGCTTGAAAAGCAAACTTTGAAGAATCCATAGGTAACACAAAAAAAAATTCCAGACTCTTTTTTTTTTTAACTAAGTCTGGAACTTGCGCAAAGTAGATCTTTGCGTGTCAGGAAGGGAACGCAAACAAGAGGTTTGCGTGTGAAGACAGAAGCGCAAACTAGAGGTTTGCGCGTGTAAGCAGAAGTGCAAACTAGAGCTTTGCGTTTCAAGATAGAACCGCGAACTGAACTGAACCGCAAACTAGAGGTTTGCGTTTGCTTAGAGAAACGCAAGATGACACTTTGCGTTTGTAGAGGGAAACGCAAAGTAGACTTTGTGGGTGAAGACGAAAGCGCAAACCTGAAACAACAATATCAAGATTAGTAGAACACGCGCAAACAATGATGAATGAAGCGCAAAGCTATATGAATGATACGCAAAGTTTAGATCTTGCGCAAACCGAAGACAAAACAAAAAACTTCTAAAAAATCGATTTCAACACCGAATTTGATGAAATTTCCTTTTACAAATAAGATCGAAAACACTTTTTCAACTCAAATCAACCAAAAATTTCGATTAAAAACCATAAAAACGAGATTTCGACGATAGAACAGTAACCAAACTCGTTTTTCCAGAAAACTTTTAAAACTCAAAATTGATGATCTAACACAGTTTTTCTTGAAAAACAACCTGAAACAAATGTGATCAATTATTAAAAACGAATCTAATGAGACAAAAAACAATCAAATTAGGTCACAAACACGTCCAAATTTTATGAGAAATCAAGAAAACGAGATTTTCTTGAAAAATTCAAGAAAATCGATCAAATTTTCGATTTCAATCACAAATTCGGATTAGTAAAAGCAATCTCTCAATCCTCTCAAGATTCAGTTGGCTCTGATACCAATTGAGAGTCCAAGATCACTTATTCTTTAGAGAGAGAAAGTAGAGAGAGAAAGTATGAAGCGTAAAGTTTAAACTGATTGAAGTGTGCGTGTGTTTCTTACAAGACACAAAGACCAAAGGGACTTAAATACCCTTGGTCAGATACAACACAGTATGACTCTAAATACAGTATTTGACCAAGCCCTATAAATACAATGATTACTATAAAATCAGACCTAACATTATTGATAGAGGTGCTCTACACACGATGATTTCGGTGAAATATATTTAAATAACATGTTTGCCCTTTGATGCAAATTTTAAAAATCGATTTCAACACCGAAGACAAAACAAAAAACTTCTAAAAAATCGATTTCAACACCGAATTTGATGAAATTTCCTTTTACAAATAAGATCGAAAACACTTTTTCAACTCAAATCAACCAAAAATTTCGATTAAAAACCATAAAAACGAGATTTCGACGATAGAACAGTAACCAAACTCGTTTTTCCAGAAAACTTTTAAAACTCAAAATTGATGATCTAACACAGTTTTTCTTGAAAAACAACCTGAAACAAATGTGATCAATTATTAAAAACGAATCTAATGAGACAAAAAACAATCAAATTAGGTCACAAACACGTCCAAATTTTATGAGAAATCAAGAAAACGATATTTTCTTGAAAAATTCAAGAAAATCGATCAAATTTTCGATTTCAATCACAAATTCGGATTAGTAAAAGCAATCTCTCAATCCTCTCAAGATTCAGTTGGCTCTGATACCAATTGAGAGTCCAAGATCACTTATTCTTTAGAGAGAGAAAGTAGAGAGAGAAAGTATGAAGCGTAAAGTTTAAACTGATTGAAGTGTGCGTGTGTTTCTTACAAGACACAAAGACCAAAGGGACTTAAATACCCTTGGTCAGATACAACACAGTATGACTCTAAATACAGTATTTGACCAAGCCCTATAAATACAATGATTACTATAAAATCAGACCTAACATTATTGATAGAGGTGCTCTACACACGATGATTTCGGTGAAATATATTTAAATAACATGTTTGCCCTTTGATGCAAATTTTAAAAATCGATTTCAACACCGAAGACAAAACAAAAAACTTCTAAAAAATCGATTTCAACACCGAATTTGATGAAATTTCCTTTTACAAATAAGATCGAAAACACTTTTTCAACTCAAATCAACCAAAAATTTCGATTAAAAACCATAAAAACGAGATTTCGACGATAGAACAGTAACCAAACTCGTTTTTCCAGAAAACTTTTAAAACTCAAAATTGATGATCTAACACAGTTTTTCTTGAAAAACAACCTGAAACAAATGTGATCAATTATTAAAAACGAATCTAATGAGACAAAAAACAATCAAATTAGGTCACAAACACGTCCAAATTTTATGAGAAATCAAGAAAACGATATTTTCTTGAAAAATTCAAGAAAATCGATCAAATTTTCGATTTCAATCACAAATTCGGATTAGTAAAAGCAATCTCTCAATCCTCTCAAGATTCAGTTGGCTCTGATACCAATTGAGAGTCCAAGATCACTTATTCTTTAGAGAGAGAAAGTAGAGAGAGAAAGTATGAAGCGTAAAGTTTAAACTGATTGAAGTGTGCGTGTGTTTCTTACAAGACACAAAGACCAAAGGGACTTAAATACCCTTGGTCAGATACAACACAGTATGACTCTAAATACAGTATTTGACCAAGCCCTATAAATACAATGATTACTATAAAATCAAACCTAACATTATTGATAGAGGTGCTCTACACACGATGATTTCGGTGAAATATATTTAAATAAGATGTTTGCCCTTTGATACAAATTTTACCGCCAATGAGCCGAAGATAGAGAAAGCCAAGTACATCAGTTTAATGCCATAAGAAGGGGGGGGGGGGAGGGGGGATATGGTTGAGGCTTTTGTCCTGCCTTAAATTGATTGTTGTTGCTTTCATCATTAGTTTCATACATTTGATCACTTGAACTCTTTCAATGCCTCTATTATCCTGTAAATAAAGACCGCAATTTAATTACTTATTTTAAGTTATCATATTTGTCGATTATAAATCAAATCGTTTGGCACTAAATGCAATTCATTTGATAAAATGATTGTGAAATTAAGCATATTTTAGTTCATTTGTTTTCATTTGAATTATATTTATTGTTAGGTTATTTATTCCTTATGATAATATTTGTAATAATTATAGTATAATGAATACAATTCATGAATGAAATCTTGATATTGATTGAATGTAACTCTATTCTATTATTAAAGAGAAATCTCCTTAATGCTATGTTAAACAAGGTTTTAAAGAATAAAGAGGAACCTTCTTGAAAATATTTTCACATAGAGTATTAATAACTAAATTGGTCTATTAACTCAATTGAGTGTAGTAAAATTTGATGGATATGCTACTCATTAAGCCATTTATAAACATAACAATATTGAGATTCAATAAGTATATATCTCAAATTATTAATTGAATTCTTGTCTTTTAGAAATTCGAATTGGACACTCAAACGTGTGTTTGACTTTTCAAGTATAAGATGGTCTATGAAAAAAACAAAAAGTTCACGAAAACTGATAACTATATTGTATATTCAATAAAAAATTATGAATCTTTTAAAAACAAAATAGCTTCCAATTTCTTCCTGGAAAACTTGCCAACCAAGAGAAACCGGTATATTTTCTATATGATATCTTTGAGTCTAAATTAGGAAAACTGATAACTATATTGCATCTCATTAGTGAGGTGATTAAATGGGCATGAATTTATATCATATTTCTTTTTTTAGTTTTTGAAGTATACATTATTTTATTCAATTAACTAACTTTCATGTGATGGTTATTTGTAACATTTTAATTTTAAATTATTTAAATATGGATAAGCTTTTTCTCTTTGCAGTGTGAGATTTTCACACGGTAAATCTGATGGCCCACCATATTTAACATTTTAAATTATTTTTATTTTCCAAATTTATAAAGGTATTATTATTTTATTAGAAAAATGAATTTATAATATTTAATTTCACATAATAATTCTTTAAATTTTTTGTTTTTAATATTTACCATGTAAATTAATATATATATATATATATATTAAAAAAATTCTAAATAAGATAAGAAAATTTTATATTATTTAATTATGTTTTAATTTGTGTTATTTGAATTGATGTAAACTTTTTTCATGTAATTTAAATTTATTAATTAAAAATTTGAAGTCTTTATTTTAAAAAGTTTTCATTAAATAAATAATTACTAATTATTTATTATTATAAAGCATATTTATAAATTATAAATATTTTTATTAAAAATTATCTAATAATAAATAAAATATGTTATTTTAATATGAGGTCCACAAATTTAATGTTTTTTTTATAGTGTAGTAGAGTTGATTTTTTTTCTTTTTTGTATGTGTATTAATGAACCTACCATATTTAGTGATTTTTGGTATTATTTAGTGTCAATGTTTGAGTTTATTTTAAGTAGCTGGATTGATGTGGAAGAGCGGGTTTATTTCATTCAATCACCCTTCAAGTTATACGTTTAAGTGTCAAAAAATAATTACAAAATCTAATAAAATTACGGGTGTTCCTATATGCATTCTTAATTATATTAGATTCAAGTTAAATTATGTATTGAAATGTAAAAAATAAGTTTTTATATTCATATATGTGATAAGAATAAGGTTGATTTAGCAATGGAGTGGACAAAATGCACCTCTATCTACTAATTCCTAATTGCACAAATCGACATCAACTTTTACTCTCTACATTTTTAATCCATGATTTAGCATGATTATAACATAACTACGGTATATATAGCAACATACTTAGCAATATATAGGGGGTGTATTTAAGAGCATCTCAAACAAATTATCCAAAAAAATTCTAAAATGGATAATCAAATTTTAAAATCTCTTTGAAAAGTTATATCAAACTCTAACAGATTCTCCATTTTTAGAGATTACAACATTGATTATATTATGAAAATATAATCTGTATGTAATAATGTTGGTGATTTTAGTGAAATCATCGGTCATTTTGTGTAATTGGATTCACAAGATAATAATAGGGTTGATAGCTAAGTTATGACACGAGTTAGGAGGTGTGGAATGCACACTCGTGTAAGCTAATTATGACCCGGGATAGTTGGATGATCGGTTGGTGGCTTTTCAATTTGTTACTGAAACAGTGCACCGGGCGGGTTATGCCGCGGGTTAACCCGCGTGGCTACCCGCGTTGTGCACTGGATTATGGGTTGAAACAGTGCACCGGGCGGGTTCTGCCGCGGGTTAACCCGCGCGGCTACCCGCACCGTGCACTGTTTGTGGGGTTGAAATAGTGGCTCGGGCGGGTTATAGCGCACGCTAACCCACGCGGCTACCCGCGTCGAGCGTTGTTACAGATTTCGTTTTGTAACCCCAAAATCTCTTTGTAACTCCCAAATTCTCTTTGTAACTCCCACCATAATGCCCAACAATTAATACCATTAAATGGGTAATTATTATCGGTTTTAATGTAGTGTCGGTTATGATTCTCTTGGTGTTTAAATAGGATCGATTTCTGCCATAATCGATACCGGTGAATTTGAGATTATCCTCGAGTGAATTTCGTGATACCTAGGCAGAATAGGGTTGAAATATCACTTAAGGAAATCGAGCTCTCACGTAATCTCATATTCTATCCAAGTTCCGATCACTCTCTCTTCTCTCCCTCTACCCATCTATTTCTGTACCATACTCCCCAACAATCTTATGTGATATTCCTTCGTGAGAAATGGCGAGTGATCAAACCGTGAGAGACATGACAACCAAGTTCACGAAACTGGAGAAGTTTGAAGGCGTCGACTTTCGAAGATGGCAGAAGAAGATGCATTTCCTCTTGACGACATTGAAGGTAGTATACATGCTAAGCACTCCTATGTTGGAGGTGATGGAAGATGAGACGTTAGAGATGACCCGACGTCGCGGAAAATAGGAGAACGACGACTACATCTGTCGTGGCCACATTTTGAACGGTATGTGTGACTCCCTCTTCGATATTTATCAAAACGTTGAATCCGCTAAAGAGCTATGGGAATCTCTTGAGTCCAAATACATGGCGAAGGATGCTTCTAGTAAGAAGTTCCTCGTGAGTAATTTTAATAATTACAAAATGGTGGATTCAAGGACTGTGATGGAGCAATATAATGAGCTCCTACGTATTTTAGGCCAATATGCTCAACATGATATGAAGATGGACGAATCCATCTCCGTATCGAGCATAATTGATAAATTGCCTCCCTCTTGGAAATATTTCAAGCACATATTGAAACACAAGAAGGAAGAGTTGTGTCTTGTACAACTTGGTAGTCACTTGCGCATAAAGGAATATCTTTGGGCGCAAGAGGCTGAGAAACCTATGATGAAAGAGATTTCTGCACCTTCGGTGATCATGGTGGAAGAGGGAAGATCCAACAATTTCAAGGGAAAACGTAAGTTCAATGAAGCCAAGAAAGGTCCTAACAAAAAAGGTTAAATTAACCTGTTGGACTTGTGGGATGACCGACCATCTCAAGCGGGATTGTCGAGTTTTCAAGAATAAGAATGGAGCAAGCTCAAGTGGTGGTGGGCAAAGATCTAATGATCAAAACCCACGGCAAGGTCAGTTTCTTGACTTTGGTGTTAATTCAAATTTGAATTATGTACCACTAATATCCGAATCATTTTATGTACAAAATGATGATGATGCTTGGTGGATTGACACAGGTGCCTCGAGTCATGTGTGCAAGGATCGACGTTGGTTCACCTCTTTGGAACCGGTTGAAGACGAATCTGTGTTACACATGGGGAACGAGTCAAATGCTCCCATTCTTGGACGCGGCTTAGTTAGGCTAGAATTTAGTTCTAGTAAAATAATTGAACTTATTGACGTTTTGTTTGTACCACAAATTCGAAAGAATTTGGTTTCCGGTAGTACCTTGAATAAGTTAGGATATAGGCAAGTTTTTGAGTCCGGAAAGTTTACCTTGTCAAAAGGAGGCTCTTTTGTAGGATATGGCTATTTGATGAATGATATGTTCATGTTAAGTTTAAATAAAAAGAATTTTGTTTCGAATTCTATTTATGTTGCAAATGAAATTCTTGTTGATTCTAGTTTATGGCATGCAAGGTTTGGTCATGTTAATTTTAAAAGAATGGTTGAAATGTCAAAAGACGGTCTTATTCCGGCTTTTGACGTTAAAACCGAAAAATGTAAAACTTGCATGTTGACGAAGATCACTAGGCAACCGTTTCCCAATGTGAAAAGGGATTCGTCGGTGCTTGAATTAATTCATAGTGATCTTTGTGATTTGCATTCAACTCTGTCTTTTGGTAATAAAAAGTATGTAGTTACTTTTATTTACGACACTTCACGTTTTTGTTATATTTATTTATTTCTCTCAAAAGATAAAGAGTTAGAAAATTTTAAAATTTATAAAACGGAGGTTGAATTGAAAATGAACGGTTTAATTAAATGTTTACGCACCGATCGTGGTGGGGAATATTACGACCCTATGTTTTTCCAATCCGTAGGAATTATCCATGAGACTACGGCGCCTTATACACCATAACAAAATGGTGTGGCAGAACGGAAAATAGAGTTCTCAAAGAAATGGTGAACTCTATGTTATTCTACTCGGGATTGAGTGATGGATTTTGGGGTGAAGCCATGTTAACGACTTGTTATTTATTAATTCGAGTTCCCAATAAAAGGAACAAGATTACCCCATATGAACTTTGGTTCAAGAAAAGGCCTAACTTGAATTAAATTCGAGTCTGGGGTTGTCGAGCGGTTATTCGACTACTCGAACCCAAAAGCAAAACTTTGGGTGAGAAAGGTATTGATTGCATCTTTGTTGGATATGCCGAGCATTCCAAGGCATATAGGTTCTATGTTATTGAACCTAATGATTCTATAGCGATTCACACCGTTATAGAATCAAGAGATGCTTTATTTGATGAGAATAGATTCTCTTCAATATCTAGGCCAAAGGACCTTGTTCCAAGTACTAGTGTAACTAGTGAGGTTGAAGAACAAGCAATTATTCCAACCGAATCTTCGATGCTTCAAAGGAGCAAAAAAGGAAGGATTGTGGAATCCTTTGGTCCCGATTTCCAAGTATACTTGGTAGAAGGATCAAGAGATGAAATTGGATCACAATTCTCTTACTGTTACAGTATTGAGGAAGATCCAAAATCATTTGATGAGGCTATGAAGTCTCAATATATTGCTTTCTGGAAAGAAGCAATAAATGATGAGATGGATTCCATCATGGGGAATAATACGTGGGTATTATCGGACTTGCCACCAGGTTGTAAACCTTTGGGATGCAAGTGGATATTTAAAAAGAAAATGAAAGCCGATGGATCAATCGACAAGTTCAAAGCTCGATTGGTAATCCAAGGCTTTAAGCAACAGGAAGGCATCGATTATTTTGATACCTACGCCCCGGTTGCAAGGATCTCCACGATTAGATTGTTGATAGCCTTAGGAGCTATACATAATTTAGTGATTCACCAAATGGATGTCAAAACGACATTCTTGAATGGTGACTTGGAGGAAGAAGTTTACATGAAACAACCGGAAGGTTTTGTGATGTGTTTTAAATTTATAAACCGTAAGCGTACGGGTATTGTAGTTGTTGGTCCCAAAGGTGCTTAACAAGTTTGTAGAAGGGGGGGGGGGGTTGAATACAAACACAAGTTTTAAAAGTTTAATAAATTGTTTATTGATAAATCAAACACAATTTACAAGTCTGTTGCGGAATAAGATTAAGTAAAGAAACACTAAGATGGTTGCACAAGAATATAGAGAATGGGAGATTGGAGAGTATAGAAAACAAATGTTTCTATATTTTAGAAAGATGAAGGCTTAGGGCAACTCTCAGATAGAGTTGTGATCTTTCTATTTATACCATATGCATTAAATGCATGACAGAGCACTTTACACGTGTCCTTCATTGATTGGCTGAGAGGGTCTGACTTTGGGAGACATGCTTTCGGCCATATCATGAACAGTGTAGTTGACAGAGTTTTTGTACGAATTATGGCAGAGGTATGTCCGTTCTGACACATCGTACTGGGTGTGCAAGGGAAAGACAAAAGAGACTTGAGGCAGAATCCCGACTTGGCACTGTTAGTATTCTTCATGGTCTTGAGTCTATCAAGGTGGCTTAGCCCCCAAGATCGGATGGACCTGGCCCCCGATAGGGAATAGAAATCAAACGGATAATTACTCAATTCTCTGAGTACGTGGACGTTACCGCTCATACAACTCCCAGCCAGCAAGCAGTTAGCCTTCACAAAATTCTCCGGGAAGCCCTATCTTTCGAAGGACTTCTCGATTTGCTCAGTTTCGAATCCGACGATTATATTGGATTCTGAAGCAGTCTTCGATTCTGATATCATATTAGGAGAGGAAGTGGACTGTCTTCCTTCAGAGATACAAAGAAGTTCAACTATAGCTGAAGCTTTTCCTCAGGTTTCTTCGCGTGTGTAAATTTGTCTTTGCTTCGCTGATATCCGCATCAGGTCACGAGTAGACTTGTCTTTGTTCGGCAGCTTCGTCTTCGATTCAGCTATGAACATCTGTTGATGCGAAACTTGTCTTCAGGGATTACGTCTAACTGTTTACATCAGAAACTATCAGCGATACTGAACATACTCAGTATTTAATCGCTGATAGTGAAACACTAATACATATGAATGTTTACAAGAAAGATAATCAGTGATAACTGAACAGACTCAGTCTGATCGCTGATGATGAAACACTAATACATATTTATTAAACGTAATTTTCACTAAGTGTAGAAAAGGGTCTTTATCAAATCACTGAGAGAGCATGGATCAACAATCTCCCCTATTTGATAATGACAAAGTAACTGAAGAAAATTACTTTTAATTCAAAATAAGGAATAATCAGGACTCATAACATACATGTCCCAATTACTATTTTGAGGGATCTTTTACAGTACTGATAGGGTTAAGTACTTTACTGAAATTTTCATTAATTCAAAGAAAGAATTACAAGAGATGAAAATATAAAGTACAAGTGAATAACTAACTACTGTAAGTCTAACTAATAGATTACAAGAAGTAAGAGACTAATCTATCAGCTATCTAGATACGACTTTGGAATATTGATCATATAGTCAGGTATTTCTTCTCCTCTTTTCCTTCGATCTGATGATTCTTGACGAATAATTGATTTGATCGAATCAGCTGATGGAGAGAAGTCACACCATAGACACAAAAGATCTTTAAGATGATTCACAGAACAGATGGGAATCTTAGAGACTCTTTGAAAACTGAGTACCCCTTCATCATCTCTGAAGAAGATTCCATGAGGATTGTTGAGTACTTGCCCGAGAATATATGGTCCACCAGGAGGCAGGGATAGGTCTAGAACTGAGAGATTAGGAGGAGGTCCGAACAATGCTTCCTTTGAAAATTTGATGGAGGTGTCGTTTCTGATAGCAGCGACATTTTTAGAGGAGGAAGAAACAGGCTTTGTTTTGAGTTGCCTTGGCTTAGAAGGAAGAGCAGATGGCATGTTTAAGACTGCAGTGACTCTATTGATGAGGCTTTCTAGGATGCCTTTGACATAGCCTCTGTAGGTTGACTTTGATTTCTTCAGCGCATCTTTGAACTCTACCCATTCCATGTAGCCAAAACTCTCTAGCTTTGAAATGAACATTGCCTTTGAGCTTGCATCCTCTCTGGTTATCTCCATGGTAACTGAAGTTCGATCCTTCTTCTTTCTTCCAGAGATGACAACGGCTGTTATTTTCATTGTGTCGAAGCGATAGTCGACTTTTTGCTTACACCATTCGACAGAGTTATCGTTGACCTCTTGTTCTCTGGAGCGTTCCTCTTCAATTTCTTTTAAAAGTGCAGCTTGAACTTCCACTGGATTCTTCTTTAATCTTTTGTCTTTGACCTGAGAATATTGAACCTTAAGAGCAAGAGTTGCGTCTTGTCGGCATTCAACAATTAGCTTCTCAGCTCTGATGGATTTTTCTATCTCAGCTTCAGTAAGGAAGTCAATCTCATTTGATGATTGTTGAAGAGGGATTTTCAGTCGTTGACTCTCCAGATGAGAGATCATCCCTGTTCTTTTGTTCAGTTCTTTCTCTGACCAATGAGCTGGTCTAGAGGGCCTTCCTGGGTGGATCAGGGCTTCTTCTTCTTCTTCTTTTTCATCAATCTTAGTGAATGAGATTGGGATTATTTGTTCTTCAGCTATAGGAGTTGGGATTATTTGTAGTTCGGATCCCTTAAGCAGGGGAGAGAACTATCTGGACAAGAAGTGAAAAGGAGTTAGTGTATATTTTGGGAAAAAGAAAGATAAAGGCTTAGAAAGACAGGGGTGTGGTAGGTATAGAAAGAGATGGGTACGATAGAAAGACATACCTGAGAAGGATTCTCCCCCTCAGATTGTGAGACCGTGTTCAGGTTTCCCTCGGCAGCTATACCCTTCTGCTTGCCTTGGGAAGGAGTACATGAAGATGTTTCACCTCTCCCCCTGCTTTTTTTGTAGCTTCTTTCGAAGCTATCGCTGAAGTGACGTTAGTCGCTGAGAACCAAAGAGATTGGTCTTCCTCATCGTCGTCATCATCATCATCAGCTTGTTGCTCCTTCTCTTGATCATGAAGATCAAGATCTCATCATCTTCTTCGTCCTCCTCTTCTTCTTATTCTTTATTAATAATTTGAGCGAGTGCAGAAGAGGGAGGGGCTTGGTTAGTAACCTTCTCCCTCTCAAACTGAGAGGGAGGTTCTTCCGTCTGGACTTCAGCTTCCGCTTCCTCAACATTTTCTTCATTAAGTTCTTTCTCCCCCTCTTTGTCATTATCAGCGAGGGAGAGTTTAGCGTTTTGAGGGGCAGCTTTTGCAGTAGCCATAGACCGGACTTCAGCCTCCAAACGCTCAAGACATCCTTCGATGACAGGAATGTCTGAAGTAACCTGATGAATGAGTTCAACGGCTATATTCAGAGATGTACGATCATTCTCTATAAAGGAAGGTGTGGGCGTTGGAGCTGGTTCATTCAGCTTGGCAAGTACTTGCTGAAGGACCGTGGTGCAGGAGTCAACCTTACGGTAAAGGTCACGAACATCAGTGTTGAGGTTGTCGTAAAGTCCCAGAATGAGTTGGACCTGTTGATGAGTTCAAACAAGGTCTTACTTGATCTTGACAATGTTCTCCTGAACAGCTGTCATTTGAGAAGAATCAGCCTTGGAGGAAGAGGTGGCGGTCAACCTTGTCAGCTCTTCACCAGCTTTATTAACAGCGCTGGTGGATTCATTTACAGAGGTGTTGAGAGACTCCACCTTGTCAGCAAGTATGTTGACATGAGTGTCAATAGTTGCCAAATTAGGACCTGCAAGTAAAGTTAGTGGATGAGCACAACGATGCTTAGGCTTATATGGAGATATGAGAGATGTGTATGGGGTTTTAGGAGTACCTGAATTATCAAACATGTTGAAGAAGTGCAAATCTCCTTCAAAATTTTGACTAGCAGGTCCTATTGGTGCAACATGAGGTTGCTGTGAAAGAGATGGAGGGTTAGAGACCAAAGAAATAGTAGGAGGAGTAATGGGGATAGAAGATATTTAGAAAGTGGAAATTACCTCAGGTGGTTGTTGAAGAACTGAGGAGATGGAGGTCGTCACAGGGACAGTGTCAGCGATTGTCATCACTGACATGGTTGTTGTAGTAACTGCAGAGGTTGTGGAGGAGATACCCACGAAACCATCCAAAGTAGTTTGGTGAGAAACTACTTCAGGAACATAACCCGAAGGGGCAATCTCCTTGGTCTTTCTGGCCTTCTTAGAGGGACCAGGAAGAACAGTTGATGGTCGTTTGAGAACGGTGGTAGCGGGAGGGATAACAGAAAAAGGAACCCCCTTCGTGGTCGCTGAAGTTGAAGAATGTAGAGAGAGATAGGTGTGGAGAGTTGAGAGACTTACCTCGTTGACGACCGGATTTATCTCGAGTGATCGCTGACCCACTTTTGAAAAAGTACCATCGTGAGAAGTTGGGTACTTGTCAGCGTAGAGAAAGTGTAGGTACGCGCAGATAAAGCGTACATATGGGATCTTGGGATCCCTCTCCGTCTTCTCTATCTTTGACTTAAGATCATCAAAGATAGCGCCAGCGTAGTCGAAGTGTTTGCCAGTAATGATTGAGTAGCCCATTTGGAGCTGAACTTTGCTCACCTGATCCAGGGAGGCAATCTTCCCACTCATACTTTGAATAATAAGAGAGAAGATGTAGTTGAGTTGGGAAGGTATGTTTTCCTTTTGGATCTTGGTCAGGCGCTTGTTGTCCCAGTAGTATTCCATGTCATCCAAGAATTGGATGAGTTCAGCGTCAGTGGGGAGTGCATCAAATCCAACTTTGGTCTTCTGAGGGAATCGAAGTGCCTTCCTGAGACCATAAGCAGTAAGGAGACCTGAACCCAATTCAGTTGTGAAAGAGACGGCAGGGACCACTTCACCCTTTTTGTTGGTAATAGTGGTCTCATCAGCGGTGAACCAAAACTGTTGTAGAAAAGTCTTGGAAGGTTTTGGGTCCACAGTGAGAGCGAAGGCCAAGCAAGACTGCTTCAGAAATGCAGCTGTATCCACTAAGTGTGGGTATTTCTTAGTGTCAAAGTCCAACCTGGCGAGATGGTTGTTCCTAGGGACCTCAGATTCAGAGACGTTGAACTTGACGTTCTTGGAAGCAATGACCGATGCTTGGGCCATTTTCTGAATATACAAAGAAGTAGAATATAGTCCAAAAATAATTAAATTTTTTTACCAGTTTCTGTATTTAGAAATAAACATAGAAAAAAAAACAAAGTTATTTTTAGAGTAAAACAGTGTTCTTTGGAAAAAAGAAAGAACATGTAGAAAACCAAAAGTTTTAGAGAAGATAAAATCAAAAGAAATGATTTTAGTGTGAATAGAAATATTTTAAAATCCATGATAAACGAATATTAAGGATTAAGAATATGATGAAGATGAGAAGAACAAGAACCTGTAAATCTTTGAAGATATGAAGATTTGACTGGTTTTTGTTTGCATGAATGCCTTGAGAGTGTTTTTTCTTGCGTGAGAAGATTTGCAGAAAGCGTAAAAAGATAAGAATGAAAGTCATTCTTTTTATATGAGGAGAGAGAGAGAGAGAGAGAGAGAGAGAGAGAATGAGTGAGGTGGGAAAACAAATGCTCATCATGACATGGACACATCTTACGAAGTTGATTGGATAGAAGGGCAACGGACGAACGTGTTAGAGAAAAAGGCATGTCGTGGATTGTCGGTTCAAATGACTTCATAGGAGAGAGAGAAAAAAAACATTTTATTTGTCCTTTTTGAAATTAGCCCTGAAGAAAAGTCAGAGATAGGTTTTCTTTTTGAAAGAATCGGTGATCAAAATTTAGAGGTCGGTTTTCATTTCAAAGGATCATTGATAAGAAATATCTGTGATAGATGTTGTTTATCAAAAAGCTTTTAATCATTTGAAGAAAGATTAGGGATTAAAGTTTTGATTTAAAAAAAATGTCTTACTGGATGAATATTCAGTGATTGAGTGATAAAACATACATGAGAGTCAGAGATATTTGTTCAGAGAGTAAGTGATGAAGGGGAACTTAGTATTACTGACATACACAAAGTTAGGTGCATAAAATGCACTGAACATTTTGTTATGCGCGGAATGGAGCATAAGGTGTGTAAACTTGTAAAATCATTGTATGGGTTGAAACAAACACCTAAACAATGGCATCAAAATTTTGATGAGGTTATCTTGTCCAATAGTTTTATGTTAAACCAAGCGGATAAGTGTGTATATAGCAAATTTGACACATCCGGTAACGGAGTAATAATTTGCTTATATGTTGATGACATGTTGATCTTTGGCACCGACCAAAATCAAGTTGATAAAACCAAAGAGTTTTTGTCATCTAAATTATCCATGAAATATATGGGAGAAGCGGAGGTGATCCTTGGAATAAGGATCAAGCGTGAGAACAAAGGGATTGCAATTACGCAATCTCATTACATTGAGAAAGTATTAAAGAAATTTAATTACTTTGATTGTTCTCCGGTGAGTACTCCATTTGATCCGAGTGTGAAGCTTATGCCTAATTAAGTGAAGCGGTGTCACAACTCGAGTACTAAAAGGCTATTGGTTGCTTGATGTATGCCATGACAAGCACTAGGTCGGACATCGCTTTTGCCGTAGGCAAGTTGAGTAGGTATACTAATAATCCTAGTATACATCATTGGCAAGCGATAGGACGAGTATTTAAATACTTGAAGAAAACCATTGATTATGGTTTGTCATATGTCGGGTTTCCTTCGATATTAGAGGGATATTCGGATGCAAGTTGGATCACCAACTTAGAAGATCACTCTTCTACAAATGGTTGGGTGTACTTGATTGGGGGAGGTGCCATCTCATGGGCTTCCAAGAAGAAAACTTGCATCACGAGTTCGACTATGGAGTCGGAATTTGTGGTATTAGCCGCTGCCGGTAAAGAGGCGGAGTGGCTAAGGAATTTAGTCCATGAAATTCCGTTATGGCCGAAACCAATATCACCTATTTCTATCCGTTGTGATAGTGTGGCTACCTTGGCTAAAGCTTATAGTCAAGTGTATAATGGCAAGTCTAGACACTTAGGTGTTAGACATAGCATGATTCGTAAGCTAATCACGAATAGGGTGATTTCGGTTGAATTTGTTCGGTCGCAACAAAATCTAGCGGACCACTTGACGAAGGGTAGGGACTTGGTTCACAAGTCGGTGATCGGGATGGGATTAAAGTCCATTTGAATCTCTAACGGTGAGATACCCAATTCCCTTCTAATACAACGTTAGAGGTTGAATTTAATGGGAAAGCTCACTCTTAGGGATTGGAGCACAAGATAATCATCCCAAGGTATGTGCTCGGTACTGCAAACGAGGAGGTAATTGTTCTTTTGTAAAAGTGCATGTGCAGGTGCACAATGAAAGGAACTACCTATATGAGTGCGAAGTGTGGCCGCTTCAAGAAGCTTGGACTTAGCTTTGATGCACTCACGAATGGATAAGGACACATGGCTTGTATAGTGTCAAGTTTAAACTTTAGAGAATTTTAAATTAATGTGTATGTTATTTTCTGGTACTCAAATGGGTTGAAGGGTTCAATCCATAGGACACCCGGATTCTCGAGTATTTGAAATTTGTAATGTACTAAGATGGAAATTCAATCTTTTAGATATTTTCATTTATGCATGAGTTTGTTTGGCTATATTAATTTTGTTTGTGAATCAAGGATTGCACTAAAATGGGGGAGGAATGTTGGTGATTTTAGTGAAATTATCGGTCATTTTGTGTAATTGGATTCACAAGATAATAATAGGGTTGATAGCTAAACTATGACACGAGTTAGGAGGTGTGGAGTGCACACTCGTGTAAGCTAACTATGACCCGAGATAGTTGGACGGTCGGTTGGTGGCTTTTCAATTTGTTACTGAAACAGTGCACCGGGCGGGTTATGCCGCGGGTTAACCCGCGTGACTACCCGCGTCGTGCACTAGATTGTGGGTTGAAACAGTGGCCCAGGCGGGTTATGGCGCGGGCTAACCCGAGCGGCTACCCGCGTCGAGCGTTGTTACAGATTTCGTTTTGTAACCCCAAAATCTCTTTGTATCCCCCAAATTCTCTTTGTAACTCCCACCATAATGCCCAACAATTAATACCATTAAATGGGTAATTATTATCGGTTTTAATATAACGTCGGTTATGATTCTCTTGGTGTTTAAATAGGATCGATTTCCGCACCACACTCCCCAACAAATAAAATATTATTTCTTTCTTATAAACATTTAGCATCGATATTTCTTATTGGTGAGAATATAAAATAAAAAAGTGTTTCTCTCTCGTGCTAATCATTTTTAAGAAAAGTTTTCCAAATTTAGAGAATTTTATACTATCTCTCATCTTTTCTCTATTATGGAAAAAGTTTTGAGGAATTTTTAAAGTAATTTTTGTCTAGAATCTCTATTTTATTCATTTTAAAGAATTTGTTAAAGATACCCTAAGAGTATCAACATCCATCTTGCAAATGGCCTTACAAGATAACATGCCATGTTCATGTAGACTACAAGGTCTCTTACACTTGCTAATTTAGTAAGACCATTTGCAATGCCAAGTAGATAAAACATTTAGATTTTTGTTTAAATTATTTCATTTATTATAGTTTATTTAATCATTAATTATTACATTTCATTAATTTGTTTGAACATTAATTTCATTATAATTTATATCCACAATTTATTTTAAATATAATGATATTTTTTTATGAAAACGTTTTTTATTTAAATTACTAATTTGGTCGTTATCAAACTAAAAGTATATTAAAATGAAATTATTGTTTATATTATAATTAATTTATTGTGTATATTATAAATAATCATATTTAGTATTTTTTTTGATATTATAAATTATTAAAATATGTAAATATAAATTATAAAATAGTTGGTGATGTGGTAATAGAGATCAATTTTGAAAAAAAATTAAAGTTTTTATTGATATGTAATATGTTATTACAAAACTGATGTGACACTTTAGAAAAAAAAGTTTGGACTTTCATTTATGTGGATGTCTAAATCAATTTAAGTTTTATAAGAACTCTCTACAATACTAGTTCTTACTAGGGGTGTAAATGAGACGAGACAACTCGCGAGCTACTCGAGATCGACTCGGTCAATGATCGACTCGAGCAAGTTCGACTCGAACTCGAGCTCGACTCGACATACTAACGAGTCGAGTCGAGCTATCCAGTACTCGACTCGATAAGCTCGTGAGATACTCAATTTTTTATATATAAATAATTTTATAATATAATATTAAAAACTATAACTAAGTTTCATTTAATTATTATCTTTTAATAAAAAATGGTAATATAAAAATTGCATTTATATTTTTTTATAAAAATACTTGGTAGATGATTGAAATACAAGGGGTTGATCGAGTGAGAGAGGGTTTATAATAGTGACGGTGAGGGCAAATTTTAAAGTAGCGATCCTGAATCGCTCCATTACAAAAGACGGGAGCAAGAGAAAATTAATAAAAGGGAAGGTAGGAGTAGCTTTTTAAAACATGTATGTGCTTGGGCCACATATGTATTTGTGGTCAAGTTTGACCATGATTATAGTTTAAGGTGACGTTTGTTTTTTAAGAGGTCTAAAGTCTGAAGTCTTATTTTAGTTATGATTAATAAGAGGTGGTGTGTAAAAAGGTCTGAACGATTCAGACTTAAGAGTCATTAAGAGGTTTTTTTAAAAAAAACAAACAACCCCTAAGTTTAACCTTAGTTTGAGTTTTAGCTTGACAATAGTTTGAGCTCGAGCTTTATACGAGTTTTAGCTTGACCATGGTTTGAGTTTGATTCGAGCTTCAAGCAAGTTCGAATCAAGTTCGAACCTGAAAATAGGCTATCGAGTTCGAGTCGAATTTTATTTTTACTACTTGCAAGTTTTCGAGTCGAGTTCGGGTTTGATAATTGATTATCAAGTTCGAGTCAAATATATCAATACTCGAGCTCGACTCGCATCATTTACACCCCTAATTCCTACAAGCCACTATACTTTTTGTTTAAAAGTAACTTGCTTCGGAGATGGTCTAACATTATCGTACAAACTATATATATGATGAAATAAAAGTTGGGAGAGATTGAGGGGATGTAATGATTAGACACAATATCTTGTATTACACAAGTAACAGGGGGGATGGGCTGATTGGCCAACTAACCTCCTTCACATAATCAGACCAAGAAAATGACCACATCTTTGTACGATTCATTATTGGAATTTTATAAATTCTATAAATCTAAAAAGGGATAATTTTAAAAAAAAAATGAACCATTTAACATAAGGCTTACCACAAATTACTGAATTAGTGACTTTTTTAATTAATTACACAAAATGACCATCCATTTCCCAAAACAATTTCGTGAAATCTACCTAATTTTGCAACATTCATTTCTTCGTTGATTATTCATGACTACTTTAAAAAACTTCTCACAATTCAAGTGAATTTCATGAAATTTAGTGGATTTTATTTGAAAATACAACGAATAAACGGATTTCACGAGACCACGCACGTGGTCATTTGTAAACGTTTTGCAAAACAAGGTAATTTTGTGGTAGGTCAAATGGCAAATAGGTAATTTTGTTAGGATAAAGTTAGACAACCTAACAAGTTATATATTTATGAAACAATCATTTGTTAAGACGAAGTTTAACAACCTAACGTGAATCAAGAAGTATCGTCTTATTAACATTTATACATGTCTTGAAAAGTGTTATGTGAAAGCAACCTAAAGTATTTCTTAAAACTTTTTTTCAAGAAGTGTTCCATAAAAATGCTAATATGACGAATTATTTTTTCAGTTACATTAGGTTGTTCGAATTTGTCCTAACAACTTATTGTTTAATAAACATAGAACATGTTATTTTGCAATTAACTAGACAACTTAAAAAAGGAAGTGGGGTTGATTGCATAACTTCGTTCTAACAACTTATTACAACACATTTATATACGATGTATAGTCGTTAGCCTCATTAATTATTTCATTAAAACATTTGATGTCCAACAATCTCATTTTGCTAGAGTGATAAGTTGTCTTTAATCAGAAACCGTCAAATCAAAATTCAGCATTGTCAATGATTCATCGTAGAATAATTGACAGTAGAGACCAATCGTGTTGATTCTACGAATACCCAAGAAAGCTTCATCAAAAACTTGTTAATTCCAAGAATGCCAAGTTTTATACTCAAATCCGAATTCAAAGAACTCAAGAATTTGGATGGGAAGAGAAGTCGTGTATCATTCATCATTGACCATCCACATGCTACAACCAATAAGTATAAAAGGGAGTTCAATAGTAATGAACATTAAAAAGGTGACGAATCAAACATAAAAACTTGAACGAAAAATGAGAAAAATGAGAAAGAAAACATAAAAGTGTTTTAAAACATGCTAAAATGACGTTTTTGGGGATTGAAAATCCCATAGTAAAAATTATGTGCGTTTAAATATAATACCCTCTATTAACTTGATCATGAGCTTCAAGGAAAAATCTTATTTGTTTATCATTCATAACAAAAAATTTATTGTATGGAAAATATTTTTACACATCCTAAAACAAATATAGATTTTGTTTTAAATTATAATATATTAACATGGTTACATAGAAGTCTACTTAAGTCCACGTTTACTTTCCTAGATTGTGTTGTCCAAAAAGTTATTCATTCAATCTTCCCCTTCCAATCTTTCACTTCACACACACACACACACACACACACACACATATATATATATATATATATATATATATAGGATTAAGTTTATTTGAGAAATGATAAAAATATGAGAAATAAAGAAATGATCCTACCCTTATCTGGTCAATATTTGCGGCTTTGACCGTGAAACACCGGATAATTCCTTGTGTGGTTTGTAGAACATAGAGGGATAATTTTGTAAAATACGTGGGACGAGTTCATATATGAACCTGTATGATTCACATATGAATTATATGTTCATAAATGAACCAATGTAATTCACATATAAACTTTTTAACTGATTCATATATGAACTTTTATGATTCATATATAAACTATACGTTCATATATGAATCAGTTAGTTAGTTCATATGTAAATCACAAAGGTTTATATATGAATCTGTTAAATTAGTTTAACTGATTCACATATGAACCTACAGTTAATTAGTTCATATGTGAATCAGTTAATTGATTAATGTATGAATCAGTTAAAAGAGTTTATATGTGTATTACACTGGTTCACATATAAACATATAGTTCATATGTGAATCATATAGGTTCATATATGAACCCGTCCCGTGTATTTGTAAAAATTATGAAACTGTCATTCTATTTTTTGAATAGCCGCAACTTTTGACCAGTCAAAACCGTAATTGTTGACCAGTCAAAAACGCAATATTTGACCCGTCAAAGTTGATCTTAATGGAATAAAATGTTAAGATTATTTCTCTATTTCTCATATATTTAGCATTTCTCAAATGAACCTCTCCCTATATATATATATATTTCGTTTAAAAGAATTGTAATATCTAATGTGATGCAATATATTTAAGATATTCGATTAATAATATGATATTGAATAGGATAAAAAAAAAAAAAACTGCATCACAACCGATCATATAACTTTTTTTTAATGATTATTGATGTTATATGTCATATTTAATTACTATAAACTATTTATTAAAAAAATCTTATTTGATAAAATACAAGCTAATTTTTTTGAAAAATTACTTCAAATAGTGTTTTAATTAGTTTCAATGAGGTTTTCTTTTCCCCTTTTTCTTCAATTATGCCCTTATTTTATATAAATGACTAAAACTCCAACATTTTAGGTCATTTTACATTGTTATGTTAACATAGTTTTTTTTTTACCAAATATGACTAGTTTATCAACTAAACGTTAAAATTGAGTTTTTGAAAGTGATTCTTAAAAATAGAAACCGAAATAAGATAAAGTTTACTCAAAAAACACACTAATCTATTTATAGAACTCTTTGATATAGTCCATCATATATAACACACATGTGATACTAAATCAGAGCCACATACGACTTTTGGCGTGCCCTATGTTAGTGAGTCAAGTCACCCACACACTACTAGGCCATATCACGTGTATTACCACAAGTGATAAGGGTATTTTTGACGTGATATAATCCATGGCATATGATACCAAATCAGAGACACGGGCGACCTTTCGTACAACCTAGATCACGGGCGAAATTGTCCGCACAACACTAGGTCCCCTCACGTATATTATCACATGTGATAAGCGTATTTTCGTGTTTTCATAAAATAGAGATGTTCTCATTTGAACATCTGTATATATATTATGAATCAAATGTTATCATTTTTATTTTTCAAAGATTGTAGGTTTATTAATATTGCTATGGTAATTTGAGATTGGAAAGAAGATCTAAAAGATATTTGAATGATGAAAAGAGAATTTTGTTGGTGTTTTCAAGTACAAAAATCAAACATAATCTACAAATACATTCGCACACGCCAAAAAAAGAGAGAAGGATCATCACGCAACATATATTTCCATACATCCACAAACCCACACATGATCACCTATCCTATTCAAAAATCACCCGTATTAATTCCTTTAAGAAAAAAAAAAATCAATGCGGGTCCATCGATCTTTTAAAAAAACCAATTCGATATAGATGATCCGACGGTATGAACCATGGTTCACATATTGAGAATATGTATATGAATCTCATTAGATTATTCTATATAAGAGTAATTTGAGAAAAAAAAATGAGGTGTTAAACATATATATATATTGAAAATAAAGGGTACAGGTCTAGCCGACTTGAGACCCCTGCAAAGGAGGCTAAACGGGTATAAAATGTCTCAAGGTGTCGAGAGGTCAGTTGGCCAGGGGGTTGACGGGTGAGGAGATCAGAGAAGTACTGATTGTCCGGTCAATCGAGTGTCTATCTCTCCATCCTGCCTTCTGAATTAGAGTGACCTATTTGAACCGATTCACTGAGTTCTTATTGCTGGGGTCCCTCTCTTAGTGGTAGACCTTGGTTCTAATATCATGCAAGAATATGTTGAACCTTATTCGCTACTAGAAAAATGGTTATCACCGACCAACATTAGCAACGGCCGGAATCCCTCGGTGATTTGAAACGAATCACCAACGATTATCTGACTACGAGAATTGAACATTTTCCGACAAAACAATAAACCTCGGTAATCCTTCGGTGAATTTAACCATTGTCGACGGTTAATAAATGATATGATTTTTTTTAATTTTTATTCATGAAGTCGTTGTTGATCTGTCGATGGATATTGATGGATTAATTTTCCCGAAGACAACTAGAGCAACGGTAAATTTAATTTTCTTGCTCGAATTAGATTATTTTATATGATTTGTTTGATTTATTGGATATATAAATATTAGTTTGGCACTACTACAAAAATGACTTTTTTAAACACACCTTTTTAAACGGTTTTTAAAAAAAATCGAAAAAACCGTTTAAAAAGGTGGCCGCGTTTTTTTAAGACTTTTTTAAACGGTTATGCGGTTGTGGTACCGTTTAAAAAAGTCATATGACATTTTCAAACGGTTGTTATAAAAAACCGTTTAAAAAAGAATACGTATTTCATACGGATAATTGAACAAAACCGTTTAAAAAGCAGCCTAACTTTTTTACACGGTTTTTTCATACAACCGTTTAAAATACATACATCTTTTTAAACGGTTCTCTAGAAACAACCGTTTAAAAAGGCCAAACACTTTTTCAAACGCTTTCACTATCACAAAACCGTTTAAAAAGACCTTTAAAAATTTAGGGTAAAACCGAACTACATTAATGTGTTTTTATATTTTGATAGGTTCGGAACAATTTGGAGCGAAAAAGAACAAAATGACATTTTTTGACAGATTTGAGCAACTGTGGCGTTTTGATCATATCTCACTCGTCCGATCTCCGATTTGAGTGACTCAAGATGATCTGGAAACCCAACACATAGATCTACAATGTTTGTGTTTTGGGTTTTTGGTAATTTGGAGTAAATCTGGGCCGAATCTGAAGTTGAAGTTGGGAGTACAAAGCTGGACAGAAAATGAATAAAAGATTTAAATGTGCTTCTATAAACACAGAAGAAGATGTGGTGGAATGGTAAGTGTCGTGGGTTTGCATGGTTGTGGTTCCGAGATCGAGTCCTATGTGCAGCAGATAGCATTATTTTATTATTTAAACGGTTTATAAAAACCGTTTAAAAATGTGACTTTTTTAAACGGTTTTTGAACCGTTTAAAAAAACCCCTGACTTTTTCAAACGGTGCTCTTTCAAACGGTTGTAAAACCGTTTAAAAAAGTACAAAACAACCGTTTAAAATACCTATTTCTGTAGTAGTGTGGGCTGCCGTTGTTGGGAAAACGTTAGGCTTGAATAATTTGTTAAAAACATATAACATATATGTTTGATTACAGCCGTTATGCTCCCAAACTGTTTACACGTTAGCTAATACATTTTGTTTTGGTAAATCATAGAAGTCGTATGCACGACTAAGGGAGAAGAGATACACTGGCTCATATCCGAGCACCATTGTTGAAAAATTTTAGTAAAAATATGGGTTTTTACTAACTTTGGACACAATTAAATACATGTATATGTATTGAATATATCTAACTCTTCGTGGGTTTGTGTTCTCCTAAATGAGAGCTTCGAAATGATATATTATGTGTCCAAAACGAAATATGTGTGAATGAGATATCGATGCTCAAAGTTGAGTGTTTGGGATGAAATTGACAAAAAGTCAAGTGGTGTGGGAATGTGTCCCACATAGGAAGGAGGAACAAAAACAGTGAACCACGCGAGTTAGGCCGCGGGCTTACCCGCGCCATAAGCCGCGACATGCACTGTCTTAAGGACAAGAAACAGTGCACCACGTGGGTTGTGCCGCGAGTTTACCCGCGTGGCAACTCGCGACACGCACTGTTAAAGAAGTCCTTCGTAACTCCCGATTGATACTCATTGATGTATAAGATTAATATGATTAATGGTAATTAAAATTAATTCTAATTACTGATTAATTTCATATTAAATTGTCGGTTTCGAACTCGAGTATAAAATGGGAGTCTGGGTTCATTCCAAAAACACACCGAATACCGAACGATACATATTCTCTGAAAACTCTTTTGCATAGATTTTCTCTCCGGCATTTTCAGGCAAAGTGGTTATATCCAGCAGTTCAACTGCTTTAGCTGTTGTACCCTGGGAACAGACGGCGAATCTGATTAAGGGAATCGTGTCATACATGAGCCTCAACGTCATTTGAATCTTATACGGTTATTCGTTTATATTTCATCCGTTGATTCCGTCTATTTCTTTTATATTCGGGCTATTACTAATCATTTGTTGATTTTGTAGTTTATTACATATGTTGTAATATTATATGTATTTTTGAATACATATCGAATTACTAACAACCATTTCCCTTGATGACCCAAAGTTGTGGGAGCATAGTGTCAGAGGCCAACATAAAGGTCGCCTGTTTGGATTCGGAACCGTATGCTATGACGAGTGATCCCGACGCCGGTAGCAATGGGAGCTCATACGGTAATTGATCCACACATTGCAAATTTTTTGTCAAATGTTGAATAATTACAGGTAGATGCGTTATAAGAGAACCTGGCGAACTGTGAAGAGGATTGCGAGGATTTTCTGAGTTAGCTGAAGAGAAAGGAGGGCATCGTTAGAGCAACAACAAAAAAGGGCAACTAACAAGCTAGCTCGGCAGAAGGCATTAACGGAATAGTTTTATGCGCTTTTTAAGCAGTTTCAGTCCAGAAACCCTCCCCCTCTCCCTTATTACTATCAATTACGGACATTTTGTAGTAAATATTACTTTTCAATTGTAAAAACATATTCTGTATTATGAGGGTTTGACGATTTCGTTTATTTTTTCTTGAATTAAATACTATATTTACAATAGTTTTTTTTTTCTTTTCAAAACATCAGGATCACCGACGGGAATATGTCGGTAAAATAAAAAAAAGGTTGTCAGTGATTTGTGGGTAAATGTTGTCGTAAGTGTCATCGATAATATAGACTATCGGTGATCCGCCGGTGACTGTAAACATCGATGACTATTATAACCCTCAGTGATTTCTTGTCTAGGTAATCCATCGGTAAAGTCCCTCGATGAACCGTCAGTGATGGCTTCCGCCCACCATATTCTTTCTGACATACTTTCACGACGGATTGGGTGAAACCTTTTTGTTTTCTAGTTATTAGATTACTCTCCAAAAAAGTCATTGAGAGAATGGAGGTTCCAACACATAATATGGATAAAGGGTCCACCTCTACATGATGTAGGACTCCAACACTTTAATTTGGTTATTTTATCTTTTCAGTGAGAATATGTGGAACTCCTAGATTACTTCCCAAATGATCCATTGAGGAGAGAAGGAAGTTCCAACATATTTAGATGAGAACAGATTGTCCTAGAGTGTCGAGAGGGGGCAATACAAGTACATATTTGTAACACCCTCAAAATTTGGTAAGAGCAACTAACTAAAATTTCGATAATACATCAAGTAAAAGATAAATCTCCGAAATAAAACTTTCCATTTAATCTCAACAAGTTCAAACTCCAATAATACACAAGGACTAAACCAAAGCCGGGTGTTACTTAATCCTTAAACACAAGTTGCTCTTCCCAAAAAGAGTGCGGAAGACTTCACTAAGATAATCATTTCTCGAGCATAGAACTAGCACTCCTCTCTGCACAGTGTCACTAGGACTATTCCCATCCAGAACCTGTTGTACATGCCGACAAATAAAAAGGGTTAGGCTAACGCCTAGTAAGTTCAAGAGTTTTACATGAGTAAATACTTTTAAAAATGATGCACTTCTCTTAAAATCATAACCTTTCAAATGATGTACATTAAAACGGGGAAACAACTCTTTTCCAATATCATGCACTTTCAAAGATAGACACCTCATTTCAAACATGTTTATAAATTGATGCAACTTTAACTAACTCGAAACATGAATCATTAATATAACCATGTATATCGTACGTCCGAAAACATGGACATTAGGTCCATTACTCACGTGACCGTAAACGAAAGAAATCTAAATATCAAAACATGGGGATGACATATATCATTCAAACCTTAATATACAAGGAGGAAGGTCCAATATTAAGGTCCTCATTCATTGTCGACCATATAAAACAAATGACAATAAAGTAAAACATCTTTCTTAATAAAATACTAAGCCGACAACGGGGGAGACCCATATCCATTGAGAGTGGAGGGAACACATAAGTATACCACCCATACAACGTTAATCGCATGATACCTCCCGACATCACATCCAGGTGTCCCTACGACTTCTTCACAGGTGTCACCCCAAGTCAGTTGACCTTGATGGCCTATCCGAAGAACTTCCACCTCAAAGGCCTGACGTACTTAAAGACTACCTGTCCCAGGCATTACTTCAAGCGACAGAGGTCTTAGTGCCTACCATCCCGGCAGCACTAACAGACTCAACCCTCCTGGCGATCACCTGTCAAGTTTCCGGTCATAAAACATGGGTACTGAAGGTCACCTGCAATACCTAATCGACCATCCAAAACAGACTGACTTACGTGCCTATAGATCCAATGCAACACAGTCTAACATTACATGTCTATCCCGAAATGACCAACGCACTCGAACATGTAACCAACGTCAAAATGCAACAAAGTACATTAGTACGTACGTCATAACTGGGCTCTAAATTGAGCCATTCAAAACCGGACAAGTGTCCTCAAGACTCCTTTAAATAACATCGAGCCAAAATACTCAAACTTCTTTTTTTGACCCATGATTAACGCTTTTCAAATAATAAACGTACTCGACCCATACCATGAAATTACATGCTCCAAAATACTTGAATGGACTCCAACACAGTTTAAGTCGGGACAAAAGGTTTTCCAAATAGATTTATACTCTTTATCCTTTCAAAAAGTCTCATAACGCAAAATTAAACCTTTTATCCAAACAACACTAAAAATGTCTTTTAACCAAATAATCTCATTTATGCAATAATTACCAAACACACCCATTTATGACTCATTTATCAAAATGCCCAAAAAACCCCAATATGGGTGTTTTACAAGGTTTATAAAACTAAACTTCTCAATTAACCAAAACCCATCAAGTAATTCAACAAGTGACAATTTCATGTTAAACACATAAATACTTTAAAATAAACATTTTGGCATGTACAACGTTTTCACAAATCAACTTGAACTCATCTTGCTAGATTTAGACTAAATCTAGGTTTTACCCACAACCTTGAGTTCCTTTGAAGAGGAGATCTTGGATACTTACAGTAGCTCCAAGCTTTCAACAGATCCATTACTACAACCATTCACAAAGTTAAACCAAATCCTAAGATTGCAAAGCAAGTGGAAGAACACAAAACCCTAACTTTGTAGATGGAAAGATGGGTAGATTACCTTGATTAAAACCCTTGGATTCACCCAATAACTTCAAACTACTTCCTTCTCTACTTGAAAAGCTCCAAAAGACGAATCCTAGGTTCAAGAGTCCCTTAAATCGGGTTTGGGAGGAAAATGTTATGAGAATAATGAGGTTGGATCCCTAAAATCGCGACTAAAACCCCCAGACAGGTTCACATCCTAAGTCGCGCACCAACCCGCGACATTCCAAAATGCGTTTCCTCGCGCTCTTCGCGCCTGATTTGATTCCCGATGGTTCCATTATGAAACTTACCTGATTTCCCCATACCTTTACGTCCCAAAAGTCAACCGACTCTTGTAACACCGTCGAGGATAAATCCTGAAATTACGAGTGTTACAATATTTTCCCAAAAAGTCTCTATACTGGTAGACCTTGACTTTGATACCATGTGAGCAGTGGCAGACCCAAGATTTTAGGTGAGCGGGTGCACAAACGAAAAGCTTAAGAAACTGTTGTCGATGTGTTTTTAGCCGAAATCCCCTATTGGGGAACTTTTTATGTTTTTGGTTGATTTCGAGGGAATTTTTAAGCTTCTGTGTTGATTCGATGGGTTTTTTTGGTTTTTTTGTGTTGATTCGAGGGATTTTTTGATTGATTTAAAGAGATTTTTTCAATTTTTTGTTGATTTCGAGAGTAAATTTTGGTTTTTTTGGGACTTGTGCACCTTTCACTCCTAAAAAACGTATATATCATGGAGCACCCCCTGTGGTTAAGCGGGTGTACCTTACGTACCGAAAATTTTTTTGCCCTTACGAAACGAACTTGAGTGGGTGCACGGGACCCCTCTTGGGAAGGGTAGGTCCGCCCCTGCATGTGAGGAACGGAAGCCTATTAGATTAATCTCGAAAAGAGCATTTGAGTAGAGAACGGAGGTTCTAACATATACAGAGGAAAAATGGTCCAAGTGTAGCCGACGGGGAACCTCAACACACTTCCTTTAAGAGAGGCTAGATGGGCACATATTAATAGTCTCAAATTATCGAGAGGAGGCTAGACGAGTACAGACTGCCCTAATTTTCAGGGGGTGCAAAAAGGGTGAGGGTCCTAACTAGACGAGTATAAATTGCCCTATAGTATTGAATTTCTAGAGTGATAGTCCTTGACCATGATGATTCGAAAATATATAGAACCTTCAAATTACTCTTCAAAATACCTTATAAGAAGGGAAAGAGGTTACTTCTAACATACATAGAAGAGAAATAATTCAAGAGTAGATGATGTGGTACTCTAACAGTAATTTTATTAAACACCTAGGTGGCGTTTGTTTTTTAAGAGGTGTTGAAGTCTGATTTCACTTCTGATTTTTAAGAGGTGGTACTGAAGTCTGAAATCTGAATCAATAAGACTGTTTATTTTTATAAATTGATAAATGTCTGAATCTGATTAAGGATGTATTTTACCCTTCAAAACATTATAATATTAAATTTAATTTGTTTATACAATTTGATTTATAACCATAAAACAAAAGAGGAATGTGATAATGGAAGCAAGTTCATCATCATCTTTGTAGCTAGCTAGCTAGCTAGCTCAATTACATATGTGACAGTGGCAAACAAGTTCATCATCATCTCTATAGCTAGCTAGTTCAAGTACATCACACCATCAGCTATTGATTTCAATCTAATCATATATGTCTCAACCCAACATCAACACCAACATTTCTACCTTCAACACTCATCTCACTTCCCCCCACAACCGTTCCTCTCTTACCGGCTATGCAGATCTCATTTTTCGGTGATGAAGAAGGCCAAGTCCCAGGCAAGAAGCTGCTGTCGTGCCCAAATTAGGGTTGTCCACTTCATTTCCAATGGCGAAATTAAACACAGTAGTAGCAACAACCAACTGCTATCTCTTTTGAGTTCTCACAACAACAACCAACGATGGAAAGGACGGGAAACAAGGGACTAGATGAGGTACTTGATGGAAAGGGAGAAACAACGCTGGAGTCGATGGATTGATGGAGTCGTGGAGAGAATGGAGAGGTCTGGAGGTGTGATATGAGAAGGAGGCTTACCTCTAAGCGAATAAGAGGCTAAGGCATCACTTTTTTAGTTAGATGTTATTTAGATATAATAGCCTCTGAAATTTATAAAAAAACAAACACTCTGAATTCCTCAATGTCTGACCGATTCAGACAGAAGAGAAAATTAAGAGCTGAAACCAACAAAACAAACAGGGCCCTAGTCTTTATAACTTGTTGTTTGTCTTGTACTTCTTGTTTTTTGTATACGACCATTTAAAGGATCTTATGTTTGTTTTCTTCGAATTAAACTTTTTTTTTTACGTTTTTCTATCATTTGAATTACACTGGTTCACATATGAACATATTGTTTATATGTGAATTACACGGGTTCACATATGAACCCATTTGTCGTCTATTTATAAACTAACCCTCTATTTTTGGCATAACCGCAATTAGGCATAGTGATTTGCCTGATCCGTTGGGGAATCCGGTTCACCCGCCTCGTTCGGGGCAGGGGATTCCCTGTAAAAAACGGGTAACAGGTCCGAGGATCCCCGAGATATTGAAAACTGAGGCGGGAGGCGGGGGGCGGGTAATGTATTCCTCAACCCGCCTCGTCCCCGTATGTATGTATATATATCAATTACAATTATATTTTTTAATATTTTTTAATATTTTTTAATATTATTTATATAATATATTATTCAAATAATTATTTGTTGAATCGGGGATAAACTGGGGATAGATCGGTGATAAACCCAACAAAAACCGGGGAGGGGATTCGATTACCCGTACCCACTGGGGACCGGGACCGGGGATAGGATAGTGAAACTGGTCCGGGGTCAGAGATTGCATTCCCCGCCCCATCCCCACCCCATTGCCATGCATAGCCGTAATTCTTGACCAGTCAAATCCGATCTTGACAGTATGAAGGGTTATGATTACTTTTCTATTTGTTATATATTTAGCATTTCTCATTTGAACCTATTGCTATATATATATATAGGGAGAGGTTCAATTGAGAAATGGTAAATATATGAGAAATAGAGAAGTAATCTTAGCCAATCATCTGGTCAACATTTGCGGCTTTGACCGCGAAGTACCGGATAATTCTTGCGTGGTCTATAGAAGGTAAAGGGGTAGTTTCGTAAAATACAAGGGATGAGTTCTTATATGAACCTGTATGACTCACATATGAACTATACATTCATATGTGAATCAGTTAATTAGTTCATATATTAATCATAAAGGTTCATATATGAATCTATTAATTAGTTCAACTGATTCATATATGAATCTACAGTTAATTAATTCATATGTGAATCAGTTAATTGGTTCATATATGAATCACAAAGGTTCATATATGAATCAGTTAAAAGAGTTCAGATGTGAATTACACTGGTTCATATATGAACATATAGTTCATATGTGAATTATACAGGTTCATATATGAACACAGCCCGTGTATTTTGTAAAAATTACGTAAGTGTTCTTCTATTTTTGGAATAGCCGCAACTTTTGACCAGTCAAAGCAACAACTTTTGACCAGTCAAAGCCGGAATATTTGACCAGTCAAATCCGATCTTGACCGTATGATTGGCTAGGATTACTTCTCTATTTCTCATATATTTACCATTTCTCAAATGAACCTAAGGCTATATATATATAGGGTGCGTTTCTTTTGCAACCTAAGCAATTTGTACAAACTATGCAAACCAATCTTAGTCATTCATCAAGTCTAATGAATTTATGATTTTATTATGTTTCCTAATTTAAAATCATGATTATAATGAATAAACTTAACATTTCCTAATTTAAAATCATGATTATAATGAATAAACTTAACATTTTCCATATATATCACAATCATTATTAATTAATCATAATCATTATCCATAAATATATCTATTCTTTCCTAGTATAGTGGTTTGCATAGTTTGTACAAATTGCTTGTGTTGCAAAAGAAACGCACCCTATATATATATCTATACTATATTATAAAGCACGGATAAAAAAACTCTTAAATACAAATTATTAGGCACAATGTACCATCATTTTATGCAAGATTTTAAAAATCTTTTAATTTATAAGTTTCAAAGCACAAGATACATATTACTACTGCAGACTTCTAACACCCACCAATTTGGTATGTGCAAGACCTTCCTTTTATGCAGACATTTCCATGTATCACTATTAATTAATATATTATATTATTATAAATTTATTTTAATTATATTATTAAACATGTAATTGGTTATTTTTTCTAGATGTCATTAAAATATATAAGATAATCATTGAATTCTAACAAAATACTTAAATTTTTTTTATATAAAATATTATATTATTAAGCCTAAATTAAACAAATTTATAAAAAAAAACATTATCACTTTCTCAAAACCATCCAAAATCGTACTGTAAATCAAAAAAAAAATGAAACATTAAAATCGTGATGTTTCTCGCTGTATTGCGCGAGTATGCATGTGTGCATGTTATAAATTACTTGTATGCACAAGTGCATACCGTCCAGATTATTGGCTACCAGAGTGTTTTTCAGTTTTTCATTTTTTGAGGTTTTCTCTTGAACCTCCCTCCCTCTCTCCCTCTCTCTCTCTCTCTCTCTCTATATATATATATATATATATATATATATATATATATATATAGGGAGAGGTTTATTTGAGAAATGGTAAATATATGAAAAATAGAGAAGTAATCTTAGCCATTCATCTGGTCAACATTTGCGGCTTTAACCGCGAAGCTCCGGATAATTCCTTGTGTGGTCTATAGAAGGTAGATGAGTAATTTCGTAAAATACAAGGGATGAGTTCATATATGAATCTGTATGAATCACAAAGATTCATATACGAATCTGTTAATTAGTTCAACTGATTCATATATGAATCAGTTAAAAGAGTTCAGTTTTGAATTGCACTGGTTCATATATGAACATATAGTTCATATGTGAATTATACATGTTCATATATGAACACAACCCATGTGTTTTGTAAAATTTACGAAATTGTCATTCTATTTTTGGGATAGCCGCAACTTTTGACCAGTCAAAGCCGCAATATTTGACTAGTCAAATCCGATCTTGACCATATGAATGACTAAGATTACTTCTCTATTTTTTATATATTTACCATTTCTCAAATGAACCAAACAATATATATATATATATATATATATATATATATATATATAAAAGAGAGTTGCTTCACCATAACATGCTTTCCAAATATCTCTCTCTCTCTCTCTCTCCCTCCGAGTCTCCCTTTATCTCATTTTGTTATATATAGAATTGAGGGAAGTTTTCAGAGGTTATATAAAAAATGCAAGTACATATACTCTACTTCAACACTTATAGTCAAGGCTCTCTCTCTACATTCTTCATTCTAACATCTATATATGTAAGCATACATACATAATCAACATACCTTGTTTTCAGCTTTCAAGTACCTTACATGTTTCCGTTGCAATACTTTTCTTTGTATTAACCTATGTACATTTTTTTCTTTTACTAAAATATGTATTCGTCGTGCCTACTTAATAAAGTAGTATTTTTTTTTTTATAAAATACACAATAAAAAAAAGATATTTTGGACCCATATATATTCTTTTGGTAGATATTTGCTAAATAAATATCATACAATCAATTTTAGGTGCATTTCTTCTATAGTTATTTGCAAGTATATGATTATATATAGTTCTGTTATTTTACTTTGTTTTTTAAAATCATATGCCCTAACTATGTAATGGATACATTTTTCTTATAAAATACCATTAATTAATTTATTTATGAATTACATACAGTAAAAATTTGAGATATTATAATTAATAATTGTAAGATTAATCAGTAGCATGTTATATTTGACCAAGTGATGGTGAAAAGTCGACAGGTGGGGACTTATAAAAGCCAAACTCGTACGATGAAATTAAAACCGACGAGTGAACATTTGCGACGGCCATGGCCTACCACCTGCATGCGGCTGCCGGATTTTTCTTAAAAGGTATCGCCGACATACAACACCTTCTCTTTTCCTTTTATTTTTCTTCCACAAGATCCAAAAAAGCCGCATGTGATAAACCAGAGTGATGATTGATGAATCTGTAACGAGTTATTAAAATGTTTTTTTTTAAATTTTAAAACGGGTTATAATGAATTATGATCAATCAAATGAGCTTAATCTCATTAGGTAATTGACATGGAATAGGCATTTTAATTTTTCTTTTTTTTAGTTGGTACTAGAAGCCGTACTCGTGCAATGCAACGAGATACATCACGATTTTAATGTTTTATTTTATTTTTTTGTTGATTTACGGTACGATTTTGGATGGTTTTGAGAAAAGTGATAATGTTTTTTTTATAAATTTGTTGAATTTAGGCTTAATAATATAATGTTTTTTATATAAAAAAAATTAAACATTTTATTAGAATTCAATATTTATCTTATATATTTTAATGACATCTATAAAAAATAACCAATTACATATTTAATAATATAATTAAAACAAATTTATAGTATATATAATATATTAATTAATAGTGATACATGGAAATGTCTGCATAAAAGGAAGACCCTGCACATACCAAATTGGTGGGCGTTAGAAGCATGTAATAGTAATATGTATCTTGTGCTTTGATACTTGTAAATTAAGATATTTTTAAAATCTTGCATAAAATGATGGTACCTTGTGCCTAATAATTTGTATTTAAGAGTTTTTTATCCGTGCTTTATAATATAGTATAGATATAGATAAAAAGATTTTTCTACGAAAAATATAACATAAAACAAAATATATTATATGTAAATACCGATAAAAAAAGAATATGCAATTGATTTGGGTTGTAGGTTGGTACGGAATGCTTACAATATCCAAAATATAATTTCATTTTGTATCCCCTAAAAGTGAATATATCAACCCATAGGTGTACGGGGAAGAAATTAAAAGAGTGTGCAAAATATAACTAGGGTAATTACTTACGTAGAGATGATGAAATGAGAATGTTAATTATTTAAAAAAACACGAGAACGGTCAAATCACGTAAACATCACATGTGATTTTACATTAACAATAAAAAAAGCCACGTGGGCGACTTTGGCTCGCGGGTCAAGTCGCGTGAATCATATGTGATTTTGTACGTGATGTTAGTGTAAAAATCAAATGTGATTCACCCGTTCTCGTGTTTTTCTTATGTAGATATCGTTCTCGTTTGAATCCGACTCTACTCATATATATGGATAGATAAATATAGGTATATGTAAGGTCAGGTCAGGTTCAAACGAGAAGAACACTAATTTGTGAAAAGACGAGAAGTATAATCAATTGAAAAATACATAAATGAAAAACAGAAAATAATTTTAGAAATAATGATAATTACCATTTTCAATTGGGTCAAATATTTCGTTGAGGGTATAACTGTTACAAAAAAACTATTTGAATCCCTTAAAAAACTCATTATATCTTTTAAATTTTTTTTTGTAATTTTAATTAATTCATAATTTTATCAAGTTTTATATGATTTTTTTTCACTATTTTTAGATACTTTTGATAAGATTTTTTTTCACAATTTTCATCAAATATCCATGTAATATCCACAATCAATCCATTTTTATTCACAACTTTATCTCTATTTTTAGGATCCACGTTTTAAGTCACATGTAATTAGTTATACTTAACAATTTAACAACTTAACATACACTACTAAAATAAATCGTATTACCGACGGCTGAAACAGTCGGTAAACTGTCGGAAAAAGGATTTAGCGACGGTTTTGTGACGGGAATGATCGTTGGTAAAAAGTTGGTCGGTAATATTCAGCGACGGTTTTCCGACGACAACTACCGACAGCTTACCGACGGTTCCAGTTACCGACGGTTTTCCGACGGTATTTACTTATTAAAAATAAATATAAAACGAAATGAAAAAAACAACCGTCGGTAAGCCGTCGGTATTTCACTAATTTTTCCGACGGTTTTCCGACGACTTATTAAAAATAAATAAAAAATAAAATTAAAAAGATACCGTTGGTAGGCCGTCGGTTTGCCGTCGGTAAATACCGACTGCTTTTTGCCGTCAGTAATTGTCGTCGGTATTTCACATTTTTCTAGTAGTGATATAATATGCTATCTATCACATATGATCCACTCTGAAGTTTTTGTACATATCATATGTGATAATATCTTGTAAGTATAAGTTACGTAACATCACATGTGATAATATTTGAATTACAATAAGATCTATAAATGTAAATCTACATAATCATATATGATTAAAAAAATCTACAATTATCACATATAATTGATATGATCATCGAACAAATTATCATATGTGATAAAAACTTACAATCAAACTGTTATAGATTTATTTTTATGATAAAACATGTTTATTAGGAATTATTAGAAATCAGATGAAAAAAAACTCAATCCTGATTTATATGAAAATAATTGTTATATTTATCCATTTATTAAATAAGGTATGTGATTTATATTATTTATCGCATTCTTTCAAATTAATTTGTTTCTCACATGATCCTACTCCGTATCTATACTATATTATAAAGCACGGATAAAAAACTTTTAAATACAAATTATTAGGCACAAGGTACCATCATTTTATGCAAGATTTTAAAAATATCTTAATTTAAAAGTATCAAAACACAAGATACATAATACTACTGCAAACTTCTAACACCCACCAATTTGGCATGTGCAGGACCTTCCTTTTATGCAGACCTTTCCATGTATCATTATTAATTAATATATTATATTACTATAAATTTGTTTTAATTATATTATTAAATATGTAATTGGTTATTTTTCTAGATGTCATTAAAATATATAAGATAATTATTGAATTCTAACAAAATACTTAATTTTATAATATTGTAAGCCTAAATTATAAAAAATTATAAAAAAAACATTATCACTTTCTCAAAATCATCCAAAATCGTACTGTAAATCGACAAAAAAACAAAAAATAAAATGAAACATTAAAATCGTGATGTATCTCGCTGCATTGCCCGAGTACGCTTGTAGTATATATGTATGTATGTGCATGAAACACTTTATTGCGCTAAAAAACGTTACATCTTTTTTAAAAGCACAATATATAACCAATTATTGGTAATGAGGAACATTTCTAATTTTCTATGTGTTGAAGTTGGTTTTATTTACTGCAATTTTCTTAGTAAACTATAGCTTTGAAGGGCGCCCGAATGATATTTTGTATTCACATAAACCTACAACATGCAGTATAAGTTAATTTTCCCTTTGAAACCCTCCACATTAAGGTTATATTGCATTACTAATGACTTCGTACTTCAATTTATAAAACCACGTGGGCTTTTAGGGGGTGTTTGGGATTGCTTATTTAAAACAACTTATGCTTATTTTAAAAAGTGTTTATCAACTTATGCGGTGTTAAACCGGAGTTTTAAAAAAAGTGTTTGAATTAGCTTATTGTGGTACCAAAACGTAATAAGCTAATAAGTTGTTATTTAAAGGTGTTTGGGATTGCTTATACATATATAGAAACCAAAAAAATGATAAACATTTTTCAAATAAGTTAATAAGCTGTAAAGATCATGCTGATTATATATTAACGAGTCTCAGTAACTATCTATTTATAATCTTCTCAAAGTATGTCTTGTCTCTTGAGATGGCCAAAGTTGATTTTCCTCCGTTGACCTTGGTTTCTGAAGGGTTTTGTAATGCTAATTCTATTCATCAACCTCCCCACCCCTATTCGGTGATGTCTCGAGGTTTTAACACAATGGAATCATCAAGAAAGCAACGTATTGATTTCCATCTACATATGTTGGAACGGAACCTCCCTTCTTTCCTAAATGGCTCATTTAAAGAGTAATCTAGTGGTTCCATTTTTACATGATATTAGAGACAAGGCCTACCACTTTACTAATTCTAGCTTTTCGACACTCTGGGACAATCTGTGCCTGTCTAGCCTCCATTGGAGGGGACACGTTAGAGTCTCACAACGCTAGACTTGGACACTTTCTCCTTATATATGTTGAAACCTCTCTTTTGTCCCCTTTCGATCTTTTAGAGACTAATCTAGGGTTCCACATATGTTCATAGTTTAGAAGGTGTGTGGTGTGTTGATTAGACGAGTCGTTCGATTTATGCATTAGTGTTCCTCAATATGCTTTATTTCCTTCTGAAGATTTAATAGATGCTTTATTTTTAGATTTGGTCGCTGAACAAGAGCTAACAAAAAGTAAGTTTATTTTACTTGAAAGGAATGAAATCTCTTCTATTATAAGTGAAGGGTAGGCCTTATACTATGGCCTCATTTGCCCCAACTCCAAAATCATAATATAGATACACTTAGAATAGGAAGGTCGTATGCACCCAACGTCGCATATAATTAATATTCTAATTTCAGGATCTTACTTAAACGTCGCTGCGTTTCTCTTTGTTCTAGAGATGTGTTCTTCTCCTTCATGGGTGTATAGAGCATACAAAGTCTTTCTTATTCTTGGATGGCATTTAATTAATATTTTTTAAAGCTCATGTAATATATATATATATATATATATATATATGTACTGTGTTAGCTGCTTTCTAAGCATTATCCAGCAGAAATAACCTCTGTTCCTTTAATGGGTGGTTATACTGATTTTGCGCTATTGATCTCCTACGGATATTGTGAGTCTCTTTTTGGATGATGGCATCACTAGTTTTCCATGATCTATCAACATCTTAGTACTCTCATTCTTAGTTAATTAATGTTTATCCGATAACATTTGGTAGGAAGGAGGTGGTTGATCTCTTTTATTTCACTTATCTTTTCTTTTCGATTTCAGTTTTCCTAGCTTCTATATATACTCCATGTTCTTTGCCTTGTTTAGTTCTATCTTTCCATTTAGAAAAAAAGCTGACACCAATCCCATAACTAATTCATAATCTTTTAATATAGCCTCAATTTTCACTAGGTTTTCTTTTTACTAATCCTTCACCATCCATTAAAAATGTTTTCTAACATGAAGAATGGTCTCCTACAAAAAGCCTTGTCAATAACTTTCTTGGTTATCGACTTATCGTTGCCTCGTGAGGTTCTTTATCAATTTTTAGCTCCCTTTTTTCGATCTCATCCTCAGTTTCTTTCCCTTCATTCACATCACCCTCTCTAAATAGTTATCCATTACTTTGTCCCCCTTCCATACCCCTTTCTTCTTCTTTCGATCTTTGTCATCAAGAGTTTGTGCTACTTCCGGTCGAGCTAGCTTCAATTAAGAAGTTTAACCTCGAATCCTCTTTGTTCATTGGCCTTTGATCACTCACCCCCTAGCTAACATAGGATGGAGAACAAATAGTTTCTTTAGGAATATTGGGTTGACAAAAGTGCAATATAATGTCCACCCTCAAATTCTTCTTTTCCCTCCCATTATCTCTGCAAAGGAAATTACCCTTATGCATGGTTAGAGATTAAGGACCCCCAGATGAAATTAACTTGCAGTTCCCCCTAGTGGCTTTGCTCTACCTCCCCTAGGTGCACCAGATACACCAAAGTACTGCTCTTTTAGTGATGAATGTGCGGTCTGTTTCCTCGCTTAACGATTGTTTTTGTGCGGATTTCCTGAGTTTTCTTAATTATTCTATGTGGCTTTTTCTTTAGCTCCTATGCTGGATCAAGGCTGTTGTAGGTTAAGTTTCCCTCTTGTATTTTTAGATTTTTTTGTTGGCGAAGTCATCGGGTGGCTCTTCCTCGCTTCTTCTTTTCCTTCCTATTTCTGTTTTTATACCATCATATACCCTTTTTATGATGCCTTTCCCTTGCTAAATAACATGGGGATTTATGTTTTTAGATGACTCAGTTGATGTTAGTTGGAGTATCATTTTTTCCATTAATTAACATCGTCCATCTCTTGTAATGTACTACATAGATGAATATATGAGTGTAGAATTGACTCATGATATAGTTTACTAGTTTCTTTTATTAATTTGAACAATCAAATTAAATAATCTCAGGTAAAGATGAATAACTTGTGGATGGAAACTTGTATATTTAGCAACTATCATGCATCCTTGCTAATTTACAATATAAAACATAAATACGAGACTTGAACACAAAAGGACTAGGGTTTGGATCACCTGAACTCACAAAGAAACAAACCCTAGCTACTTTGCTTGTCTTGTGCCACATGAACCTAAAAAAGATGCATCTTCCAAAATTAAGAGCAAAAACATGTGTCAACAACAATTATCACCGCTAGAGAGACGATGGAGAAGGGCGAAAATGATTGTTGTGACACCAAACCATGGGCTTCGATGCAAAGCGTCAATCAAGGGGATAAATTGATGACTTAATTATCTCGAATGTACTGAATACAAAGAAGCCATACACAGACAAAAATATTCCCCAACATTGAGCCAAAATCCTTCCAATTATTGATGAGAACCAATGTGCCAAATGAACCCGAATCACATAAAACATAATTAAAGTAACACTAGATGCAAGACAACCCCACAACAGAAACTGGAAGTGAACCGTAAAAACCTAATAATTTTGAACCTTAAATCTAACATTGATGATTGGAAGCCAAAAGTAATTCCTACACCTTTGAACCACAATAGATGGATTTACACATCAATTATTGACTTTTTTTTTTCTTTTAGAATTTTCTCTTCTTGTCTTTCTGGAATTAATTTCAGGGTGCGGATTTTCATCCTCTACTAGCTTCATGAAGATTGTCGATCAATTAATGTATTATCTTTTTCTTTTCAAATAAAAAACTGATAGATTAATCTTCATTTTTCATATATGATGCCTTAATTTCTACAGGTATATCTGAGCCCTATTAATGCCTGTATATATGCTTATAATATTCTGGGCTTACTTAAACCTGTTTGAACAGACATAAGTTTTCACACGCACAGAATCAGAGTGAACCCAGTTGACAAAAAAAAAACCCTAAAAATGCAGATTGAAAATTTAAATTATAATTTTCAGTTCCATTTTCTTTTCAAATAGGTAAGGGGCTTAATAGAGATTTAATATTCAATTACTCAAATACCATCAAGAAGAAGACATAAATGAGTACAAGTAACCAAATAGTACCACAGAAATATGAAAATTGAATGAACCATGTCTCATTCAAGAAAAAACTTTAACTTGTTCTTTCTGCAAGACAATGAGGTGACTTACTGTGAGTGTACTAACAACCCAATAGTTTGGTTCTGCTGGTGATTGGTTTATATATCCTTGTACTTGTATATAGTTACAGTTCAAATTGTATCAACCATATTGTGGTTTAATTAAATACAATCTTGTACCCTTTTACTTTATTTGTCTCGTAATTGATACAATATATATTTGATTATCAAATAAATTTTAAACGAAATGTTTATAAAATTAAATATATAGAAACCCCACCATAATAAGAATTGTTATCTCACCCATCTGGTCTCCAAAAAAATACAATAACCTAGATGTTGTATTTCTATATATGCCTTGAGGAAAATAAGATGCAACAAAAAGCACTTAATTACCCCCTAAACACAAGTGAAAAAAGTTTCCAAATATCAGTATATACTAATCCTTTTCTTGGGTGTTGTTGAATGCTTGTGTAGTTTGGAGTTTTCAGCATATAGTACTTTGATCGGAATGTGTCCCATCGTTGGATCATGCATCTCCTTCGCAAGCACATGAGCTCAATTTTATCTTAATTAGGTTATTTTCTGTGATCTTTTGGCTGGACTACTTTAGATTCATTAGAATTGATAATTACTCATAAATACAAAAATCTCGTGGTACTATTTGGTTATGCATGTAGGTTCTTGTAGATATTTTCAGAATAACTCGCAGCATCCAAATAATAAATTCTCTGTATTGATCTTCCAATGCAGTTATATTTGGGAACTAATTACTATCAGAATGTCTACTAATTTTACTTTCTCTAGTTCATATTCTTTGTAAGATTCTTTTATCCACAAATTTCGTTCATAAATTGCTACTGTATATATAGACTCACTCAAAATAGTTCAAAAAATCTTAACCTTCCACCTTTGGGAAAGTCTTGGATCATCCATCAATGTCTGTCGTTTCTAGTGCTAGACTTTGACATCATCCCCATATATATATGTGAGTGGAGTTTTAATAATTGCATCTTTTCACAAACTTATCTCCTTTCATCATATTCATCTTCCTTTCAATTCATATGGTGTGTTGATTGGTAACTTCGTATAGACATACATAAAGACCCTAACAAGATATATACGAAAGTACATAATTTTTCACATGTACGAAATTCTTCCTAATATCGCTCGCTAACTTTCACTTGTATTGATCAACTTTTCTTCACTAGCTATATATAGTAACCACCAAAACCGCATCTAACAATGATATATATATAGAGAGAGATAGAATCTTGATGATCTTAATTATATATGTTATCTAGTAAATTTATGTATATGTATATATGTATATCACCTTCTTGCTGTTTAATTTGTGTGCAAGGTGTATCTTTCTCTTTGCATTGCACTAAAATTAACCAACAAATTATGATTCCTTGAGGTGTGCTAATTAAATAAGGCATTCTACACAAGGAATATAATCTTCTAGGATGTCTCCCCAAAACAATCTCCCTAGAGGTCTGATGAGTTGATGTGCTGTGTACAGAAGGTCTATTGTTAATTCTTGTATTTATCATGTAAGATGCCTCAAATATTTAATTTGTATAATTTGTATAAGATGACAACCCCGTATCCAATTTTTCAGTTATATATAGATGATAAATTATGGAACAAATTGACCAGAACTAGTATTTATCAAAGATTAGTAGATCTTTGTCGTTCAAATTTCAGACTGATAATGGTTGCACAACATAAATTCACAAGAGAAGCTGGATTAATGGTAGCACAACGATAGCACAACATAAATTAATCATCAGTGAAACAGTTCATCGCTAAAACTTGTTCCTTAATTATTGTTAAAACAAAAATCAATTCAGGCACATACAAACATTACATTCAGAAAACTTTGAAAAGAGCAGTACCCATGGTCTAAAATCTTATAATACAATTGGCACCCATGAGAGAGAAGATTGATCAAAGGATCGATAATAATATGAACAAGTAACACTGACCTAATTGTTGTTGCCTTCCCACGCTTTACCAATTATCTGGAAGTCATTAAATTGATGCTGCAAAACAAATTACGTGAAGCAGCTTTAGATTAGCTTACATCGGGTATCAATCAAATCGTAATTCATTGAGAAAAGGGATATTAATTAGATGAGTAAAAATCCAATATTTCTTGCTCGCCAGTTAACGAATCAGACATCAATTTAAACTACTGTATTACCTCATGCGTTAGTCCGGCGCTGTGCAGGTAGTTCAACAAGTAGGATGGGCTCCAATTGCCTGCCATCATCGGCGAAGAACTATCACCAGCAAATCCTTTCTTAAATTGGGAGTTGTTTTGATCTGGTTGAACTTTACTTTGATGTTGGCTTTCTTCAAAGGGGCTCCAAGACCCTAATTGGTTAGCATCTTGATCCATTATCTGATCTAAACATGGTCTAAATTTTGAATCTTGACCACCAATTAGAATCATATTATGTCTCTTGTTGATTGTCCTCTCCCTTGCCCTCTCTCTTGCCCTTTCTCTTGTTACTTTAGCAAGAGGGTGATGAAGATTTGCACTTCTCCGAACTCTATCAATTTTTTCCTTCTTCTTTTTGCTGCATTGAGGAGAAGACTTCGCTTTATTCTTCGCATTCGTTTGATCATCTCCGGTCTTCACCATGGACTGATCACCGGTTCCTGACAGAACCTCGCATTCTGAAGTAGAAGAGGCACTGTTAGATACGTCCATAAAACTGCACCCCCGGTCAGGAAGGAGTTCTTGAATGGAAGCTTTTGATTTTGTGAGCAGCCAATCGACTGTCTTGCTGGCCTTATCGAACCCGAGCAAGTCTTGCAACCCAAACAACTTCTTAGCGACATCAAGGGACAACCTCATCCTTCGATCTCTGGGGCCTCGAGCCGTGTAAATCTTGCTGTGCCGGTCTCTTTTGGAAGGTATCTTCCTTGGACTGCTATTTTCGAGCTCCACGTGAGTACTGAAATCATAGGGATCGAGATCATCATCTCTATCGTTCGTAGCAACCTGTCCGTTGTTGTTGCTACATTCTCCCATGGTAGATTCCACATTAGTAGTCATCTCATGAGCTAGAAGGATGGTATTGTGGTAGTTATGATCATTGGAGAAAAACTGTTGTTGTTGGAAGAACTCACAAAAGACAGCTTCATCTTCTAAAGGAATGTAATTAGGGGATGGAAGGAGGAAGGAGGAAGAAGAAGATGGAGTATAATTATAATGTTCTTGAGGGGTTTTTGGATGGTTTGTATCATTGTAGTAATTACCGAAAATAGATGTCGTCCTAGAGCCATTGATGTTGTTAGAAGAAGGATACATCGTTTTCTCTTTAGCCCCCTGAAAGCTATATATAGTTACACAAATGTAAACTAAATAATTAGCTAGATCTAAAAGGGAGAGCTTGATAATGAAAGCCTTATCTCACAGCAAGAAACAAGATTGTTAGAAATCAAGACAGCTCAACATCTAAATTCACTGTAGCTTTGAGAAAAGATGAAGAAGAAGGTACAAACAAACGTAGAGAGAGAGTGAGAGATTCATTGAAACAAGTAGCTAAGGTCACTGGGACTTTGAGAAAGACTGGCAAGCATGCTAAAGCAGTCATCATAGAGCTATAGACATATATACTGATAGTGAAAGTAGAAATTAATAAAGGTCCATTTGCCCTCTTAAGTTTTCTTAATGGTCAAGAATCAAGAGAGTGCATTTATTAATAATGGAGACAAAGAGCCATTTTCGCCTTTTCTCTCTCACCTTTTTGAGTAAAAGTTTGGTAAATTTTTGGTGAAGAAGAAGATGAGAAGAGAGTAAGTAGTTTCATAATCGTTGAGTGGATAGGAAGCACTTGTTGTTGTGCCACTTCACGTGAGTGATAGCAGCAGGTGTCTGTATATGTGTGTGTGTGTGTGTGTGTGTGAGAGAGAGAGAGAGAGAGAGAGAAAAGATTAATCCAAAACACCTTTTACTCTGAAAGCAACCCTTGTGTGCCTTGACCAAAACTTGCATGCTTTCACAGTCTTGTTTCCACCATGAGCATGGGGGGTCCGGAGGGAGGACGGAGGAGAGATATATAGATTCCTGGGGTGGTGGTGGTTGGGAGTGGGGGAGGTTAGGGGAGTTAGGGTTATCTTTTCTGAGTTGATCTCAGCTGTTGTGGATACTAGCTTAGAGTGCTTGGTGGGAGAAGACAAAAAAAATATGTAAAATTTTTACTTCAAATTTTCAAATTTCAATTTAAAATAATTTTTTATTACTTGTATTGATGTGATTGTTTTTGTCAATATATACTCCATTCTTGTAGCATCTTAAATTTTCACATTAAATTATACTGTATATTATATATACTTAATCGATCTATTTAAGAAAATATGAAAACAGTCGAATATGATTTTGTACACGATCTTCTGTTTTTTACTGTTTTTTCTTAAATAGTTAGTGTTCTCATTTGAACCTTCCTCTATTATACATAATTGATATATATATATATATATATACTTCTTTATAAACTGATTTTGTTAAAAATTCAAAGCATACTACATATTCACATCCGATTTTTTGAAATAAAATTTCTAAAATATAATAGATTTGATATCAAAATTATTTTTCCATCTTCCTTGGGGCCTTTCATCATATATGTTGCACTCCATAATTAGTTGAAAAGTTGATAGACACATACTTGCTCAATATAATTTAAAAATTACATTTTTTTTATTATCTGATAAACTAAAAAAATATATACAACAAACGAAATTCTTACCACTATTCTTGGTTTTGTACTGCTTTCAGAAGAAAAACAAAATCTACTTAAGGCGATGCTCTATTCATATGTAGCTCTTCTATGCAAGAATCCCTTCTTTTGACTTGCCTGTTCTTATGTCACTTTCACTAAAAAGATCCAATATCCATCTCTCTCTCACACACTTCACACATAAAAACAAGACCTATATACAGTAATTTGGTCATGGTAACCATCACATGATTAAATTTTGAGTTTTCTCTTGAGAAATAATTAATGGTTTTGAGTCTTTATCTTGTCGATATCATGGTTGCATAGTTAATTTCATCTTAGGAAGCATCAAGTGATCTACATGAACAATATCGATCCGTCTCTTAATATAACCATGGGTTTGGATTGGACCATTGTTAATTTCCTACTTTTCATATAGTTTCTTACATTTATAAGATGCATGACTATTGATTAACTTAATTAGATTAGAAATATGAAACTTAATTACGAGGAATTACCAACCCGAGGTTCTTGAACAAAGTGAATCTTGTGTGCTTTAGTGCTAGTACTAGTTAAAGATGCGTTAATGTAAAATTGACAAAAGTTTTGCTTCTTGAAAGATTTTTTAGTCTTGCAAAAGTAGCAAGTTGTTAATTAGTTTCAAGGCTCTTTTTTTGTTTTTTTTTTGCAACCCTAAAGTAAGAATTCTATGGTTTAGGGTTAAGGACTCATCACCATCGAAAATGTTTTTGATGGTGGTTTTTGTGTGCTTTGTTAAATATATACTTGTTGATCATGACATGAGTTAATTTTGTAATATCCTATGCATAATATAGAAAATTTCATACTAACATGAATATATCAAAATAATGAAAACTTATGATATTCATCTATGATCAATATATTTTGAATCACATTTAACAACAACGTCATAAGCCTCTACAAACTATTGTAGCATTAATGAAAATCGATAATAATTAAAAAACGTGACGCTACATAAATAATCTTTACACATTTATTAACAAAGATCAAAATGTTATACACTTTGTTTTCCATGATTTCTCCTATCTTATAAAAAAATGTTAATAAAATGTCGCTTTAGGTATTTTAGGTCCCACATTCTATTTTCTATTTTTAAATAGTTTATATAGACTTTAGCCTCTAAAATCATTGATAAAGAATCGTATATTAATTTACTAGATCAAAAAAGAACAATACTCTATGAGAGTTGTAACAAAAAGTACGATATAATAGGAGTTCATACCTATCCTAGCCATATGACTTGTTTGTAGTTGACACTAATTAAGATCACAATCAACCAACAACTAGCAATGATAAATTTAATTATCAAATAATATGAGTTTCCCTCTTTCTAACCCTAAACAAACGTTTACGAAACCTTCAAAAGAATTCCGAGCATCTTGAAGGTTTTTCGATTGAACGTTGCAAACCTAGGTATTAATTAATTTGTCATGATGCAAAACAAATACTAGATTAAATCATGACAAATTATCTTTTACTTGTATATAAACATACATTAATTCTTAATTCGTGGACCAAACTTAATTATTAATTATATATATCAACAGCAAAAATATATATATATATATATATATATATAGTGGAAGGATATTTTGCAACTCTTAAAAATGTTGCAACCCTTGCAACCCATATCTTAACCGTTGGATTCATGATCGACGGTTATTTTATTTTTATTTTTCTGTTTTTTTTAATTAAAAATATTGGGCCCCATATCTATTGTAACCGTCGATCATGAATCCGACGGTTAATATGTGGGTTGCAAGGGTTGCAACCTTTTTAAGGGTTGTCAATTAAACAACCCCTATATATATATATATTTTAATTAGATGTTTAAAGAATCAGAACATGTGATTTATGATCATTCTTCACCAAAAACCCTTGCCGTGTACCATTTTACTATAGTACATTGTAGTCCCCCAATACATTCAAAGTCTTGAAACACCTCTATTTACTTTCCATATTTACATGCCGCCTAAACCTATATGTACACACCTCTCTCTCTCTCTCTAACACACACACACTCTCTTTCTCTCTCTAAAAGAAAGAAAGCCCTAACTTACGCTGTCATTTTCTTTTAGACTGGCATTATGACCACTTACCAGGACCACATGGGATTGGTTCTAGGGTTGCTTTCAGCCATTGTGATAAGTATGACTACTTGGAGGCCCTCAGCTCCTTACGAATGTGTACTATGCCATTCAATTCAAGGGTGGATGACAATCAGATCGACCATAGATACAACCCTAATTATTAAGTGCTTTCATTTCAATTTACTTTAGCATGCACCTTTGATTTGTACTGTAGTGCCAAAAGAATTTGATGCTCCTCTAGCTAACTCTCTTTCAATTTTTCAAACACCATCTCATCTCATCTACACATGCATCTAGCTAACTTAACTCACTTATATATAATAATAATTATTCCCACTGTGTACTTTTGTTCTTGCCCACAAGATTCATCTGCACTTGGGTATGGTTTAATTATTGGTGCATATATACTTGGGGGAGTGAATCACTTTCCATCTTTAACAACAACTTTAAGTGACCCTTGTGATGACACCAATGGTCAGTTTCTAGTTTCATATATATATATAGAGAGAGAGAGAGAGATGGGTTCAAACGAGGACGCAAACTATTTAAGAAAACAAGAAAAACAGCAATCATGTACAAAATCACATGTGATTCACGTACAAAATCACATGTGATTCATGCGATCATGCACGCGACCTGTGAGTCGCGCTACACATCGCCCGCGTCCCCGAATTTCTCGGGTAGTGCAAAATCACATGTGATTTTGTACATGGTTGCTGTTTTTCTTGTTTTCTTAAATAGTTAGTGTTCTCGTTTGAACCTTCCTATATATATATATATATATATATAACTTGCAACACTTATTATTATTATTATTATTATAAGACTTTTAGGGCTTGTAACTTTTGGATTTTTCTTCTTGTGAAGACCCAATTCATGAACTGCCTTCTCTTTGGACATATGTTTCACAAAACATCTAATTAGGGTTGTACAAAGTCCTCCTTATACCACAGTGCTTATTAAGGAAACTTATATTTCTTCTCATGGTACGTGGATGGTCCATAATATATTGGGTGACAATTACATCAAAATACTTGCAATTAAGTAATATATAAATTGTTGATTTCCTTGTATCGAAGAATATATTTTCATCATGTTATTTGACTATAATAAATCAGTCAGTTTTACATATTATTTTGGGCATATTTAAAATATGAAGAAATTAGTTAAAACTTCACACTTCAATACGTGAACAAATTGTCCAGATCTTCACACCTGTACGTGTTGAGAAATTGGTTCGATTTCAAATTTTCTAATTTCTACATCTTCAAAAATGATCAAGTCCCTAAAGTTTTTTTGAATGGATAAACCCGCTTGAACTTTCATTATTTCACATCAAATGCTACATCCCTGAACATTTTTTTAAATAAATAAACCATCGAACATTTAAGAATCGGTTACTTACATCATTTTTATCCAAAAAAGTTACGTATAACAGACTAGAAAGGTTTTTAAGTAATAAAATACTTAAATCAGTTTTACTATACACAAACCATACATCATTCAAGCTCTCGCACTTAACACCATTTGTAACGCCCTAAAAAATTAGGATGAATTTAAAAATTCGAAATTCCGACAATATGACGTCTATATATATATATATAGCAATCCTGAACACCCTAACAAAAGGGGACATTCAAACCTGTATAATACGGTAAAGACCAATCATGCCAAAGTGTAACATCCCAAAGCGGGGAATAAAGTACGGTATTTACAAGCCCAATAAAATGAGAATATAATCGACAACCTAATAATCTAAATTTGCCGAATAGATTACGATCGGGTGTCGCTATCCTTCCAAAATGTATATCTATCCACTCGTATCAGTTGGTCTATAGATCTCCCAAAAAGGACCACTCTCAACCAAACAAGAATGCACTTACGTACGATCCTTAGATGTCCAAACAAACTTGAAATAATGAATGTCTACCCGAAATTACGGGTGTTACAATCCTCCCCAACTTAGGAATGATTTCTTCCCCGAAATCCTTACTACAAAAACAAATGAGGGTAACAACGTTTCATATCCTCTTCCGCTTCCCACGTCACGTTTGTACCCTGATGGTGCCTCCATTGCACTTTGACCATCGTGATTTCCTTACGTCGAAGTCTCTTGTCCTCTCTCTCCAAAATGGCCTCGGGCTCTTCGACACAACGGTTGTCGTCCACCCGGATCTCTGACAAAGGAATAACACTTTCTTCCGCCGCCAAACATTTCCGTAGATAACACACGTGGAACGTAGGGTGAATGTCGTCCATTTCTGGTGGAAAATCTAACTTGTACGCTTGCAACCCGATGCGTTCAATGATAGTGAAAGGTCCAAGAAAATGGGGACTCAACTTCCACGCTTCCCAAAACGAATCAAACCCTTCCAAGGGTATACTTTTAACATAACATAATCCCCCACTTGAAACTCTACCGGTCGTCTCTTCTTGTCGGCGTAGTTCTTTTGTCAATCTTGCGTCGCCTTCAAACGTTTTCGGATCGCTATGACTTTGTCGGTCGTCTCTTGTATGGTTTCTGGCCCAGCGAATTGATTTTCGCACGCCTCCAACCAATACACGGGAGTTCTACATTTCCTCCCGTACAAGGCTTCAAACGGTGCCGCTCCAAGGCTAGAGTGATAACTGTTGTTGTAAGCAAATTCCACCAAAGGTAGGTGAGTGTCCCAATTACCACCGAAATCGATCACACACGATCTAAGCATGTCTTCCAAGGTCTGAATTGTCCTTTCGCTTTGTCCGTCCGTCTGTGGGTGGTACGTCGTACTCAAGTTCACTCGAGTACCCAATTCTTGATGCAAAGCCCCCCAAAATCTTGAAGTGAAACGACTATCACGGTCAGAGACTATAAACAAAGGTATACCGTGTCTAGAGACAACTTCACCAATATAGAGCTTTGCTAGCTTATCCATCAGCAAGGTTTCCCGCATTGCGAGAAAGTGAGCACTCTTAGTCAAACGATCAACAATTACCCAAATGGTGTCATTTCCCCGCAACGTCTTTGGTAGCTTAGTTACGAAGTCCATTGTGATTTTGTCCTACTTCCACTCGGGTATCTCCAACGGTTGTAGGCTCCCATAAGGTCGTTGGTGCTCGGCCTTTACATGCAAACAAGTCACGCACCACTCCACATAGTGTTCCACATCCAACTTCATAACCGACCACCAATAGTGTAACTTTAAGTCTCTATACATCTTGGTGCTTCCCGGGTGGATGGAGTATTTGGATTTATGCACGTCTTCCAAGAGTAGTTATCGATTTCCTCCAATCTTTGGCACCCAAATGCGTCCATTGAAATATTTGATCCCTCGGCTATCTTAGGTCAAAAGTAGTCGTTGCTTGGTCATCACTTCATCTTTGAGATTTTCTTCTAACAAGGCCTCAGCTTGTGACGCTTTGATCTTCTCCAAAAGGCTTGACACCAATTCAATCCTTGCAAGTTTGGCTCAGAGTTTCCCAATATATTTCTTTTGGCTCAAAGCATCAACCACCACATTTACTTTTCCCGGGTGGTAAAGTAACTCGCAATTGTAGTCCTTGAGTAGCTCCAACCATCTTCTTTGTCTCATATTTAGCTCCTATTGATCGAAGACATACTTCAAGCTTTTATGATCCGTGTACAAGGTACACTTCGTGCCGTAAAGATAATGTCGCCACAACTCAACGCGAACACCACTGCTGCTAGTTCCAAATCACGTGTGGGGTAATTCTTCTCGTGCACTTTTAGTTGCCTTGATGCGTATGCAATCATTTTTCCTCTTTGCATGAGCATGCACCTAAGACCCATTTTAGATGCATCACTATAAACCACAAAATCCTCCGACCCTTCCGGCAAGGATAGGATTGGAGCTTCACAAAGCTTCTTTTGCAACGTCCGGAATGACTTCTCTTGAGACTGGGTATACACAAACTTCACATTCTTCTTGGTCAAGGCCGTCAACGATGAGGCAATCTTGGAGAAATATTGAATAAATCTTCGGTAATAACCCGCTAACCCCAAAAAGCTTCTGATCTCGGATGGACTCTTAGGAGGTTCCCAACTCATCATGGCTTCTATCTTCGTAGGGTCCACCTTCACACCGTCTTTCGAGACCACGTACCCCAAGAACTGAACCTCCTTCAACCAAAATTCACACTTGGAGAATTTTGCATAAAGCTTATCCTTCCTCAAGACTTCCAATATGTCGCGAAGGTGTTGCACATGATCGGATTTATCCTTGGAGTAAATCAAAATGTCATCGATGAACACAATAACCGACTTGTCAAGAAATGGTCGGCACACACGGTTCATTAAATCCATGAACACCGTCGGGGCGTTCGTCAAACCGAAAGGCATCACCAAGAACTCGTAGTGTCCATAACACATCCTAAATGCGGTCTTTGGAATGTCCTCCTCCTTGACTTTCACTTGGTGGTAGCCCGAACGAAGGTCGATCTTTGAAAAGCATCGCGCTCCTTGAAGTTGATCGAATAAATCGTCGATTCTAGGGAGTGGGTACATATTCTTCACGGTCACCTTATTCAACTCCCTATAGTCTATGCACATCCGCATGGTGCCATCCTTCTTCTTTACGAACAAGACCGACGCTCCCTACGACGATGAGTTCGGTCTCATGAACCCCTTCTCAAGAAGGTCTTGTAGTTGTCCCATCATCTCCTTCATCTGAGACGAGGCCAAACAATACGGGGCTCTAGCTATCGGGGCCGCTCCAGGTGCTAAGTCAATCTTGAACTCAACTTGGCGATCAGGTGATAGCCCAGGAAAGTCGTCCGGAAATACGTTGGGGAATTCCTTCATCACTTCCACGTCTTCAAGATTTTTCTTCTCGAGCTTGGCATCTATGACATAGGCCAAAAAGGATGAGCATCCTTTCGATAGACAATTTTGTGCCTTCACCATGCTGATAATCGCCACCTCTCCCTTCCGCCTTTCGCCATACACGGTTACAAAATCATCATCCGAAATTGGAATTCATATCAACTTCTTTGCACAAAGAATTTCGGCATGGTAATCCGCTAAACAATCCATCCCAATGACCACGTCAAACCCTCCGATTACCATCGACATTAGATCAACCGGAAATTCTTTTCCTTCGATCTCCAATTTGCAACCCCTAAGGATATCCCGAACTACTATTTGGTCTCCATCCGTTAACTCTATCACTAAAGCATCCTCTAAGCTACTAGTGAGCATGGTTAAATTTGGACAAAAAGAATCTGACACAAATGAAAAACTCGCGTCAGAATCAAACAATATATGCGTAGGTGCGGAGTTTAGGAGAAACGTAACCGACACCACATCGGTCGAAGTCCTCGCTTCCTCGGTGATCATTTGAAACGCTCTTCCCGTTGCTCTAGGAGGGTCCGTGTTCTTTGCCCCACTTCCTCTCATTTTCAACTTCGAGCACTCACTCCGGATATAACCCGGTTCCTTGCATTCGTAGCATGTGATCCCTCTGACCGGGAAATCACGGCGATCATGACCCGATTTCCCACACTTGAAGCATTTTGTCCCGCCCGAGGTACATGGACCGACATGCTTACTCTGACACTTAGGGAACCATCTAGCTTCTCATCCAACTTTGTTCCCACGGTAGTTGTTGTTGAAAGTTTTAGTCTTCCTTGAGGGGGTAGAACTCCCCTCCCACTTTCTCTTCTCTAACACTCCTCCTTTCTCTTCTTTACCTCGAGTGTAGGTATCTTCCACCAGTTGTGCCTCCTCAATTGTTTGCCGAAGGTTAGAGGCTTTGGACATGCGGACCATATTCATCATATTCGATGGAAGACCCTTGATGTAGGCTTTAATCTTCTCTCTTTCAGTTGGGACCAGATGTCCCACCAACCCCAACTTATCCATAAACTGGCGGTTGTACTCTTTTACCGATAGGTTTCCCTGCTTCAAGCTCCAGAATTCCTCCTCTTTCCGGTCCATGGATTGCTCATTACAAAACTCTTCCATTACCTTTTTCTTGAAAGTTGACCAACTTAGATTAGCCAATACTGTGAACTCCACAGAAGCGGAGTAAACGTTCCACCACGTGAGGGCCACCACTCTAAGCATTTGAGAACTAAAAGTAGTTTTCTTTCCTTCACCGCACTCACTTGATCGGAAGGCTTGCTCAATTTCCCTAATCCTGTTCATACATGCTACTGGATCATCCGAACCCTTGAACTCTGGTGGTCAGCAACCAAGGCTTTGAATTTGCAAGCCTTCACCGCTTGTTTTGCTTCCGGGGCCGCGGTCCCATCGGTGAGAATTTCATGTCCGGTTCCCCCGGATTCTGCCACAATAATGTTCTCGGCGACTGTCTCAGATCTTCGATTATTGGTGTCTCTATCTTCTAGGAGCTTTAGGAATAGTTCTTGGTGTTGTGCCATTGCCATATTCATGACCAACATCATCTGGTCCATCATTCGGGTTTCCGTCATGACCTCTTCCATAATAGGCTCCTCCGTTTCCAGATTGTGTTGGGGAATGTGTTCGGATCCTCCGCCCAACACATTGACCAAACGAGAAGGTTCTTCCACCATAGTTACCCGTGGATGATCAGTTGTGGATGTCGTGGCTTCTTGACCTTCCGGCCTGTTCCTAGTGGTAACCATTGTCTGCCACACACATATGCAAGAAATAGAATGAGAGATGGGCTACAAGAATGACACAAGGAAACGTGCCACTACATTCGTCAATTATTATAACAACAGTAAATCAAGTATGATCACGTAAAACATCTACATAATAACGTTAGCTAAGTGAAATTATGAACACATGATACGTAAGAGTTCTCGTTACCATTACCACAACTTTCAATTCGTGTAGATTCCGTCGACTCTAAGATCATCTTCTACCCCATCTCACCAGTTATAACTTAATAGTCTCAGCTTAAGTCTAGATATCTTACAACCATACTTAGTTCACTTAAACTAACGCTCTGATACCAACTTGTAACGCCCTAAAAAATTAGGGTGAATTTAAGAATTCGAAATTCTGGCAATATGACGTATATATATATATATATATATACATATATATATATAGCAATCCTGAACACCCTAACAAAAGGGGACATTCAAACATGTATAATACGGTAAAGACCAATCATGCCAAAGTGTAACATCCCAAAGCGGGGAATAAATTATGGTATTTACAAGCCCAATAAAATGAAAAATATAATCGACAACCTAATAATCTAAATTTTCCGAATATATTACGGTCGGGTGTCACTATTTTTCCAAAATGTATATTTATCCACTCGTATCAGCCGGTCTATAGATCTCCTAAAAAGGACCGCTCTCAACCACATGAACAACCACTCATTCCCGACGATTCCCGCCACTAGAATGCCCTGTCATACATGACAACCAAAGAAACAAGTGTTAGGCTAACGCCTAGTGAAAACATATAATCACAATGTACATAATGTATTGAAGTTACAATATATGTATATCCATATATTTATAGTTCCCAACCACATTGCTTGGCTAGTCAACGGACGTGGAATGCAATACCACCCATGGCAATATATTCATAAATTTGCTCAAACCATTTTGCTTGATGGCATCAACCCAAACCGGGTCTTTAGCCATTCGAGACATCAACCCAAACCGGGTCCTTAGCCTATTGGGACATCAACTCAAACCGAGTCTTTAGCCATTAGAGACGTCAACCCAAACCGAGTCTTTAGCCTATTTGGGACATCAAATCAAACCGAGTCTTTGGCCATTAGAGACGTCAACCCAAACCGAGTCTTTAGCCTATTTGGGACATCAACTCAAACCGAGTCTTTAGCCATTAGAGACATCAATTCAAACCGAGTCTTTGGCCATTAGGGACATCAACTCAAACTGAGTCTTTAGCCCTTAGAGACATCAACCCAAACCGGGTCTTTAACCTATGTGCAAGGTGCACTATTAGGACCAACATATAACCTTCCATTCACCTACATGCTTATAATGCATAATAATAACCATTGTCCCTTCCAACCCAACTCATCATTTTAGACCATCCTCATCATTTGGATTTTAGGTCAAACTTCACAAAATCAAACAAGATGTAAGAAGACATGTATATATAAAGATTAAAACCTTGTTAGACATGTACATGAGTAGAATGAACAGTATGTACTCACCTTGTTGATTTCTTAGAAGAAACCAAACCCTAGAGATGGTAGGTGGAGGTCTTGAGAGTTTGTTACAAGCTAGGTCACCACAAGTTCACCCTAAATAAGCATTAAATCCCCATAAATGCTTGTAGGAGTTCAATCAATGAAAAGATAGAAACTAGGGTTAGAACTCACCTAAAAATCGCTGGAAAAGAACTCCCAATCTACTTCCAAAATCACCTTCTAAGCTGAAATCCCGTAAGTTGGGGTTTTATACCACTTGCACCCCGTCGGCGACTATGACCGACGACAATGCCCTGGTCATAGTCGTCGGGGCAATGTCGCACCCCAACACCATGCCCCTGAGTTTTGTCCAGCAAATCGGCCTCACACTGCAACAATGACACATGCGTCTATGCCCTGTGGCATAATCGCCGGTCATAGTCGCCCCAAGCCCTCTAGGCACAACTTCGACCCGGACCGATCCGATTTTTCGACGAGTTGCGGTTGACCAGATTCGTAAATCAAAACCAAACAAGAATGCACTAACGTACGATCCTTAGATGTCCAAACGAACTCGAAATAGTGAATATCTACCCGAAATTAAGGGTGTTACACCATTGCTCCCTCTTGCTGCCCCATATCACTGCTCAACCCATCACCGCCGTTATCCCCTTCCATTCATCTCCCTCTTTTTGATTCTCTTATTTTTCATCTATCTATATGTAATCAATTAAATTGTTGTAAAAGAGAGATAATCGAAAGATAAAAAAATATCAAAAAGAGTTTAAGATCGATGGTCGGGGCCAACAGCGGCAATGAATGGTATGGAGAACAAGCGACGACAGGGTGGCGAGAGGTGGTGGGTGGAGTGTAACAACCCACCTTAAAACATATATGTAGATCCCAGTACAGTGCAATCACAGCAAACAATATCAAAGATGAACAGTATTTGAGTCACAACTACTAGTCATATGATTAATAAGCAATCAAAGGGTTACAGGTTTACAGAAAGAATTTCTGATCAGAGAGAGTAAACCTATTGACTAGTAATCTGAATTATGAGACTTCAACTCAACAAATGAAACTAAAACAGCCTTTATATACTCAGGCTTTACAAAGATGGGCTTATGGGCTTTTAGGCCCAATAAGCTATTAAACAATTAAGAACATTACAAAATATACCTTGAACTTCTATTTAACACATAAATTGACCTACCAATCTCCCCCTTTAAATAGAAGTTGAAAATCGCGCCAGTTTGGAACAAATATCTTTCGAACCCCAAAGCTGATCTTGAAGTATCTCATTTGCGTTCTGTACTCCAGGCGCTCTTCAATTACTCCCAGTGCTTCAAGAACAAGTGACTTGTATTTAGGATCCAAAGGCTGAACTACTTTTTCATCTTGACTAAGTGCACGCTTCAACTTGTCTTTCAGCAACATCAATGTACCATCACAGAATCTGACAATCTGATCGAATCGGATAAAGCGTAGAACACCTTTGTTGTTCACATATGTCATGCCGAATTCTGGAATCTTTATCACAGTAAATGCAGGCACATTCTGGGCATCAGACGGAATCTTCAAATTAGGCTTGAGCAAGTTTATCTTCGGTTGGTCGCTTTCTAACCCGATCTGAAAATCTTCCACCGAGGCAAGTTTCATCGCACACTTCATACACCTCTTTACAGTCTCGAGTGCATCAATGACTTCCCCGGGTCTGATGGTTCTGGTCTTTAAGTCTCGAAGAATGAACAACAGATCTTGTGGTTCAAGACACGGAAAGTCAGCTTCAGAAAAACAATACTTCTGACCATCTTCTCTCGTTACCATGAAGTCTGAATACTTTACTTTCATGAAAAAGGCAGATTGAATCCGGTCAACTGATGTAATCCTGAGCTTTGTCTTGGAGTGCTTGCCTTGAAACTTCTTATACACGAATACAAGCTCACGCTGCTTTTCCTTGTTTTTCACAGACTGTAGACCATGAAGTACAACTTCATCATACTTCCGAATCCAGTGGGCAAAGATCTTCTTTTGACTTTCTTCAAGGAAAGGAACTTTTATTCTGACTCTTTCCCACTTGGATGGACGAACTGGTGGAATACTTTCTGTTTCCCTAACTGGTGAAGCTGGAGGAGATCTGACGGGAATATCTGTATCAGGAAGATCAGGGTGATCAACAGGATAAGTCAACAACGGTACCGCGACAGAAGTCTGATCGTCTGGATGAAGAATCTCGTCTATTTAAGCTTGCATAACTACCAGAGCTCTTTCAGTGTTTGCACATTCTTCTGTCGGTGCAATCGATACAATCGGTTCCCACTTGAACTGTTTCCACAAACTGTGTCTCCGGCTCTGTTAGGCGTTGGCGCTTCTCCCCCTCATGGTGATCTGATCATCATGCCGGCGCTTGAGCCTGTCTGCCTGGCTACGGCAGGTGTCCTCCACGGCTAATAGGCATTCAGTCAATACAGCTACGGTTTGCTACAAGGACTGAAGCATGGCTTGCTGCAGTTGGAAGGATTCGGGAGATATAATGGGTTGGGGTGGTGGTGTAGGGGTGAATGCTTGGATACGTAAAAGCGATAGAAGATCGGCATCCCGGGAGGGTTCTGTTTGAGATTGTGCAAGAAGTTTGGCTAGGAGTATGGATTTTAGGTCCTCGATTGTCATCTCGGTAGCGGGAATGAAAGGTGGTGGTGTAGGAGGTAGTGGTTCAGGCTCACTCACTGGACCTTTGCCTTTGATCATACGTTTCAGTGAATCTACGTCCTCCCTCATTATGGTTTGGACAGCCTTTAGGGCGCCGTCCATATATTCCCTTGAGACGAACTTAGTTTGGGTAACTCCTGGGTCACTTAGACTTCCAGTTGTAGCTACGACTGTAGAAGTCGAGCCGCCTACGTTCACAGCTGGCGTGATGATAGTTGTGGTAGGACTTCCACCCAATCCTCGTAAACCAACCGAAGTTGTAATTACTATAGGTGTTCCGGATGGGCCACGAAGGCCGTCAGCAGTAGCCAAGAATGGGATTTGTGTCCTAGGAATAGGAGATATTACATCAAAGGGCACTAGACACTGTGCATCGAAAAAAGTCGAGAACGGGGGCAGCTGTTCTCTTGTTTCAATACCGGAACTCTCCAAGTGAGAGACCGGTAGCGTATGTGCTATTTCCCCGTGTGAAGATGAAACCACCATCTATTGAGAGATGGCGGAGTGGCTGGGTGGGGCGTGCAATTGCGTCGCTAGGTCCACGACGTCTTCTTCAATACCCTGTCTCAACACATGAGACTGGGTAGTAGATGTGGCTACCTGGGTAGATGTGGCTAGGGGGGGTACAACTGTTGATGGTTGCCCCATCACTCGTGTACGCTCATGATGAATCTTGGTTCTCCTTTCCTTCTCTCTCGGGGATGCTGATTCATTGACAGTAGATGATGGAGCAGTAGGCGAGGATGGGCCACCTGAGTTGGTTAGACCAGTGACATGTGTTTCTTCTGGTGCTTGAGCAGTATTCCTGTTACAAGACATAGTATTAGACTTAATATTAAATAATTCATCATAGAAATACTCAAAAAGTAAATCCAAATCAGAAAGATGTGCTCTTGACGTAGACGCATGATTTGGATCTACTGGAGATTGTGTAGCTCCTGAACGAAATTGTCCAGAAGCTAACACACCAGTTAAAGCGGGTTCTGAACTGAGGTGTTCAGAAGCTATATCAGTGGCCTCGTCAAAAGTCACGTTCACACTCTCAACGACGGTCTTTGTCCGTTTGTTGTAGACACGGTAAGCTTTGGCTTGCTGGGAATATCCAATGAACACTCCTTCGTCCGCTTTGGGGCTGAATTTGCCGAGATCATCCTTGTCATTCAGTACGAAGCATGTGTAGCCGAATGCATGGAAATAGTTGATGTTCGGGATGCGTTTGTTGATGATCTCGTACGGTGTCTTGTTGAACCGCTTGTTGATGATAGTGCGGTTTTGAGTGTAGCAAGCGGTAGCAACTGCTTCTGCCCATAAAAATTGCGGTAGCTTGGATTGAGATAACATCGTGCGAGCTGCTTCGACAAGAGTTCGGTTCCTGCACTCTACTACCCCGTTTTGCTGAGGAGTACGAGCAGCTGAGAAGGTATGTGTTATGCCCACTGAAGTCAAGTAACCGGAGAGTACTTGATTCTTGAACTCTGTGCCGTTATCTGTCCTTATGGTCTGGACTGATAGGTTGAGACGGACTTGAATACTCTTCAGGAGAGAGATGATCAATTCGGGGGTTTATCCTTTGAATGGAGGAATCTGACCCACGTGTAGCGAGAAAAGTCGTCAACCATCACCAGGACATACTTCTTGTGATTGATACTTTGAACGCGCATCGGTCCACATAAATCCATATGAATGAGTTCAAGGGACCGAGAAGTACTAGAAGTGACTTTAGGCTTGTGAGAAGCCTTCTTCATCTTACCAATTTCGCAGGCAACACATAAATGATCTTTTTCGAACTTAAGATCAGGCATTCCCTTGACGTGTCCACCGAGCACCAACTTGTTGATAGTCTTGAAGTTCAGATGCGAGAGTCGACGATGCCATAACCAGCTTTGTTCGGCAGAGGCTTTGGACATCAAACAAACTTCCTTATCTGCTTTCAGGGACGAGAGGTCGATCGTGTAAAGATTTGTACGACGCGTTCCAGCTAGTATTTCTTTACCATCTTCAGTCTGAACGTTGCACCTTTTTGCTTTGAAGGTGACCTCTAGATCCTTGTCGCAGAATTGACCGATGCTGAAGAGATTGTGACTAAGTCCTTCGACGTAGGACACTTTCTTGATCGTGAGATTATCCTTGACGATATCTCCGTAACCCCTGATGGGAGAATAATGATCGTTCCCAAACCTTACATTTCCACAAAACTTCTCGGTGAAGTTTGTGAGTAGCTCCTTTCTTTCGGTCATGTGCTTGGAGCAGCCTGAATCTAGATACCACACATGACCGTCCTGCAAAACAAGTTATTTCTTTTTAGGTACCCATTCGTAAATGGGTCCTTTGGGGTTAGAGATAACACCCGATTTGGATGTCCGTTTAGACTTGGGTGTTTTTCTATGACGGGTAATATCAAACTGAGAATGATAATTAGCAACATGATACGAGCCAAACCAATCAGATGCATAACGACGATCAACAAAATCATTCAATCCACAATAAGAGCAACAAATACAATCATGAGACAGTTGAAGTAAATGCGGAATAGAATAAACTTTTAAAGGTAAAGTTCCATTACATTCAACTAAAGGTTTAGAATTAAAAACATCATGATTGTTATTGTTTTTCCTAGACTTTAAAATTGGATCAACTAATTCTGGTGTCACCGAGCTTTCCTTTGACTTCTTAGCTACCCAAGCATATTTAACTTCTTTGCGCCGACCAAAAGTATCTGAAAGACCGTTAAACCCATAGTCAGAAAATTTGAAACTTGAAGATTGTTGTTTTCTAGAGCGACCGGTCTTTTTCTTCTTCTGTGAACGCGTTTTAGATTTAGACTTTGAAGAATTGTTCACAGAAGGTTTTTCTGGGGCAGATGTGGAACATTCACCCTTATAAAGTTTTACCGGAGGCTCACAAGAATTATTTAGAAACTCAACGTGACTTGGAAGTAAAGGATCAAAATCAAATTGGTTCAAATCACTATCTAGACACACCTCAGAATTCAAGAATGCAGAAAATTCTAGTTCCTCATTAGAAAGGACCTCATCATTTGAGGAATTCAGGACATCGGAAGGATTTGTTTGAAGCGGATCATAGGCGGAAGCATTTTTAAAATCAGAACAGTGATTCGATCCGAAAACTTGAGGCTCTTTTCCTTTATTTTAAAGAATTGGTGACGAGTCACCCATAAAGGCTTTGCAGGAAGATGTGTCGGAGGCAGGATAAGAATTTTCAGACAGAAGAGTTTTCTCACTTTGGAGAGTTGTAGGCTGAGCTTGAGGCTTAGCCTTGTGAAGTTGCTCTTTCAGACGATCTGCTGCCAAAGCAGCCAGTTGTGAGTTTAACTTCTGTATTTCTGTCTGAAAGTATTCCTTCTCCTTAACCGATACAGTTTCCTCTTTATTAGAATTGAGGCACTCAATTTGTGATAGAAGCTCTTGTTTTTCCTTTTGAAAACTCTCCCTTTCCTGTGTAAGAGATTCTTCTAACTGAACAATTTTCTTTTCTAAAATCAGAGGGGGAACATAAACCTTATGGTCTAGAGATTCCTCCTCAGTTTTCACATCTAGTTCAGCTTGAGAGTAACTTTGAAAATAATCGTTTGACAGGAAACAAGGTTTGTCATCATTGTAAGTAGCATTCAAAGAATCATAGACAAAAGGAAGTTTCATTTTAGTAGAGTTCTCCCTTCTCAACTTATCCTCTTCCCAGTCCTCATCCTCAATTGGTTTGGTCCAAAAAATTTTATACTCTGGATAGATTTTGTCTAGACCAAAGAATTCGGATGCATATAAAGTAGGAACTTTGGATAAAGCCTTTTTCAAATAATGGGGGTTATCGTAACCGATACCCGAATTCGCATACTTGGGTTATTTTGGTGTAATTAGATTCAGCGTTTGATTAGATTGACCAATTTTATAGAGTTTTTGTTCAAGCTCCTCTAATTGAGTAGATAATCTTTTATTATCATTTTTGTAAGCCACGTTTTGAGTTACAAGATCAATTTTCTCGTTTTCTGACATACGAAGCTCATGGGTAAGATCATCTACTTTGGTCTTTCGCTCTTGAGATTCTTTTGAACAACTCTCACATTCTTCTTTTAAATTAGAAATTGTGCACAGATTACTAGAAATTTCTAAACTTTGATTTTCAATACATTTAGACTGTGCAATAACTCGTTTTTCTAGAGATGAGATGAGTTGTTCTTTTTCTTTTATGAGTAGATTGAAAGAGTCTAGTTTATTCATAGCAAGTTGCATCTGATCAATTAAAGCTTCGTGATAAGGAGCACATACCTGACATGGAGGGTTTCGATCTTCATCATCAGTGTCAGAAGGTGATTAATGCTTGCCCATGAAACACAAGGGTGCTTCGGCATCTTCAGGTTCTTCATCAGATACTTGTAGCCAGTAGTCATCTTCAGCCATGAGAGCCTTACCTGCTTCCTTTTCTTTGGCCAGTAGAAGCTTGGCTCTGTAATAATCGGAGTTGCGTACAACAGGCTTGCGACAATCCTTGGCAAAATGACCCAACCGACCACAGTTGTAGCATTTGATCGGCTCCTCTTTTGGCTTTTCTTCCTGTCTCTTTTCGGACTTCTTTACTTCTTCAACACGTCTTTTCCCGTCAGACTTCTCTTGATGATCACGGCGAGTAGAGAATCTTTGCTTATTGTAAGACTTGTTAAAGAACTTCCTCTTCTGGAAAGCTTAAGTGAGGTACACTATAGCTTCTTTCATCTTAGTGTATTCTGGATCCGAATCACTGTCAGGATCTTCGGGTTCAGAATCACTTTGCACTGGCATCTTTTCAGACGAACGACTGACAGACTTACCTCTTTTCACAGATACGAGTGCTAACGGATCAACTACCGGTTTTTCCTCTGCTTTTTGATTTCTCATTAGCTCCATAACTTCCTCTTCATCCTGAAGCAGCATTTCGTAAAGTTCATGTAGATAATGCTTCTCCAGAGTCTGAGTATGACGAATATGAGAGACGAACGACTTCCATTCAGGCTGGAGGTTGTTCATGAACTTGATGTTGTTCTCGGTGTTCGTCTTTGTGATCTTATTCTTCTGGAGATCATTCAGAAGCAAGTTGAACCTTTCATAGGTTTCTGTCAGTGTCTCGCCTTTTCTTGCTTTGAAGCCATCATATCTTGTGATGCAGTTAGTCACCTTCAGCTGATTGTTGATGTGGCTCCCCATCATCATTTTCCCAATCTGGTCCCACATTTTCTTCGCATACTCCTTATAACTGTCTATGCAAGCATAGATGTCATTGGGTAGACTTTGTAGAAGATATGTCTTTGCTTGCTTCTCAGCCCCATACATAGCCTTTTTCTGGATTTGTAAAGTCACCGATAGTTTTTGGAACTGAACGATCTAGTCGACCTTCGGCTGGGTTTCCAGGTGCAACTTTCATTGGCCAGTCTTGTGGCCCCTCTGTCAAACACTTGTATATGGCTTCATAGTTTGATTTCTCTTCAATAAAGTTCATGAAGCGATCGTGCCACTGAGGATATTCCCCCCGATAGAGAACCGGGGGCTTCTGATCCGAACCAATAGCTAACGCGTCTCTTGAATTCATCTTAAATCTCTTAACTTAAAAACACTGTAACGATCGTGAGACAAGCAGGATGATCCAAACACAATAACAAAAATAAGCAGAAAAAGACAAGGACCCGGTCGAATCAGGGTCCGGTCGAGCTGGGTATCGGTCAAGAAAAAGACCGATATAGACAACGTACCGGTCTAGCAAAGGACCGGTATAGACAAACTATCGGTCGAAACCAAATGTCGGTCAAAGCAAGACCGGTTAAACCAAAACACCAGAAGTGACAATGTATCGGTTAAACCAAGTACAGGTCGAACTAATATCGGTCAAGCGGATTGACCAGTAATTAAGGGTACCAGTCGAAGCAATGCAGGTCTAATCAAACGACCGGAAAATACAAAGTATCGGTCAAATCCAAAGACCGGTAATGCAGGGTATCGGTCGAAGGTGTGAGTCGGTCGAGCAAAGAACCGATAATGTCAAGGTATCGGTCGAATAAACGACCGATAATGACAATGCACCGGTCGAACCAAAGGACCGGTAGAGACTATGTCCCGGTCAAACAAACTATCGGTCGAACCTGATTAATAACAAATTAAGATATAGACCGATAAACAGATAAGCCCGATAAAATCAGATAATGACCGATAAAATCGAACAGATAAACCGACCGATTAACACTAAGAACACACCGAAGAACACGATTAAATCTGGAATTTGATCGAAATCAAACCCATAAATTGAAGTTGTTAATCAATTAATCAGGCCTAAACAAATATGCAGTTTCAATCGATTACTCAGACCGATAAACTTAGACACACCCAATAATCGACCGATAAACACTTTTGCAGAAAACGATCAGATTGAAAAACTTTGAACACTTCGACCGGAAAAAAAATCAGATTTGGAAAAAAAATCTTCAATCGATAATAAAATCAGATTTTCAGAAAACTTCGACCGATGAGGATATTAAACCAGAAACACTATTCGATAAAAACAGCCAACCCAGATCGAACAAAAATATAGCAGATTAAACCGATAATCGATTAGGGATTTTAGACAAACCTTTTTCTGGATCAAACCTTTAGTCTCTTTGCTCTGATACCAATTGTAGATCCCAGTACAGTGCAATCACAGCAAAAAATATCAAAGATGAATAGTATTTGAGTCACAACTACTAGTCATATGATTAATAAGCAATCAAAGGGTTACAGGTTTACAGAAAGAATTTCTAATCAGAGAGAGTAAACCTATTGACTAGTAATCTGAATTATGAGACTTCAACTCAACAAATGAAACTAAAACAGCCTTTATATACTCAGGCTTTACAAAGATGGGCTTATGGGGTTTTAGGCCCAACAAGCTATTAAACAATTAAGAACATTACAAAATATACCCTGAACTTCTATTTAACACATAAATTGCCCTAACAATATATCATGTAACATATATCTTGTACAAACATGTACAACAGAAACACCAACATAATACATATTAGGTCCCTTAAGTTCAAAACTATACAAACTACATAATACAGTACAAACTTTTTGCTTCAATTACATAAGTACATACATACATACATAAATATTAGCTCTATTCATACATATATCAAAACAACTATTACATAGTCATCTTCTGTTTATCAGTAAAACAGTCTCACATAAGATCATAACTTCTCATTCCCTTTACTCGTACCTTTTGTCTGTCCTTTAATACATATTTTAAAAAACAATGAGGGTTAGACCAATTGGTCTTGTGAGATAATCCCTGACAGTTTAATAACAGTATTATGAAAACATTGATATCAAACCATTATCAATATACCAAACGTTGATTCTCATATAACATGCATAATATACTCCGTAGACCTATAATAATAACATTTCACAATATATTTTGTTGGTCGTCAAGCACAACTCATTAAAGGACAGACCTCTAAGTACAACCAAAATGCAATAGTGTAATGCAATACTCAAATAGATATAATATCATTCCATCAACCACATTCCAACACCTCACAATCCTCACAAAACATATTCTATTCTAACCATTTAATAACATAAGTATTCCGGTTTGAAAATGGTTAAAAGAAAACTCATTGATAAGCAAATATGATAACACATGATCAACCGAACGATCGATCACCAACGATATCACGCTTCACAAACCCTTCTTTGAATATGAATTACACGTATATATATGATCTAAGCCATTCAATTTTATTCTAAAACTCATTACGGTGACATACGACCCTAAACGACACCCCTAAACGACACAAGAGTACAAGGAAGCAAAAAACCGAACACTAAACCACATCACCTTGCGCGGTTTACTGCATTTGCAAACCTCGTAGTAAGTCGTAGAAGGTGTTGTTCCATCACCCCAAAACCTGCAAAACAACCCCTGTTCCAAATCCTCACAAACAAATCATCTCATAACTGATTTTCATGAATGGAATGCATACGAACTTGATTCTAAACATTCATGGACTACCTCAAAATCTTTTCCAACACCAAACAACATTTAAACTTAAGACACAACATCTAGAATGAAGATTCACAGCTATCCATGAAAGGAACTCAACTCTATCATCTATGATAAAGCTTTTAAAACTAAACTTGGTTAAATTCCAAGCCATGGAAAGAAATGAAACCAAGATTCTATGATTATTACTAACAAAATATAACAATACATCCATAGATTCATCCATGGATATACACATACAACAAACCCTAAAAAAATAAACAAGATGACTTATACAAAAAAATAAGAAATTCAAGGATGAAGATGATACCTGCTAGACTTTGGCCATCCACTTGACTCATAAAAATGAAACAAACCCTAAGAGTTTTTCTTCTCTTCTGTTCCTTGCTTCCTCTTCTTTGCTTCTCCTTTTCTTTGTTGACACCCATAGGACACACACACACACACATAAAGACACTCACTTAACCAAATTTCAGGAAATTAAATATGAGTCATCACTAAAATGATGACTCACGTATACAAATACCTAATTTACACTCCAGACCTTAAACTAAAGTCAAAAGACTATAAGAACCCTAAACTTAACCTCTATGTCTAACCAACCCCTTTAATTATAAACAACAATAATAAAAACCCCTAGAACTCTATAATAATTCACACAAAATAACAAGGTAACTTTTTGGGTTATCACAATATCTTCTCCTAATAAGAAATTCCGTCCTGGAATTCGGTCAATCAAACAAGTGAGGATACTTTCATATCAGATTTTGATTCCCACGTAGCATCCTGCACTCTGTGATACTGCCACTAAACCTTTACTAAACCAATTTATTTATTTCTCAATACTTTAACTTTCCGGTAACGGTATTGCTTGATCAGGAGTAACTAAACACTTTCTAAGATTGGAAACATGAAAAATGTTATAAATACCACTTAGCCCAGATGGGTTCTAACCGATATGCCATTTCACCGACTCTTTCAATGATCACAAATGGTCCAATATACCTCAAACTCAGTTTACCCCGTTTCCCAAACCGAATTATTCCTTTCCACTGTGAGATTTTTAACATAACATTGTGTTCAATATGGAATTCTAATGTTTTTCGACGTATGTGGGCATAGCTTTTTTTGTCTATCCTGGGCCACTTTCAATTGTTCCCGGATTTGCCCAATCTTATATGCCGTTAATTGAACTATCTCTGTCCTGGCTAACTGTTTCTCTCCCACTTCATTCCAACACAAAGGAGTTTGACAATTTCGACCATACAATGCTTTAAAAGGCGCCACTTGAATGCTGGAATGATAACTATTATTGTATGCACATTCAATCAGAGATAGGTACCTTTCCCATGATCCGCCAAAATCAATGATACATGCCCGAAACATATCTTTTAGTGTTTGAATCGTCCGTTCGATTTGGCCATATGTCTGAGGGTGATAGACAGTACCTAGCTTTATATACGACCCCATCTCCTACTGAAAGCTTTTCTAAAACGTGGAAGTGAAACAACTGTAACGACTGAAATGATTGACAACGACACATCGTGTCGAGTTACTATTTCATCAATATACAACTTAGCCAATCTTTCCAGATAATATGATTCTTTCATCATTAAGAAATGAGTGGGTTTTGACAATCTATCAACGATCACCTAAATAGCAACGAAACCTTTCAGAGTTCTTGGTAACTTCATAATGAAATCCATTGTGATGTGATCCAATTTCTAAACTGGTATTTCCAATTATTGTAACTTGCCGGACGGTTTTTGATGTTCCACCTTTACTTGCAAACATGTTAGACAACGATTCACGTACGGAGCAATGTTTTTCTTCATACCCGGTCACCAATAGAATTGTCGTAAGTCCCTGTACGTTTTACTAGTGCCAGGATGAATAGAAAAACGAGACTGGTGAGCTTCCTTTATGACTCTATCACGTAGATCACCCAAACGAGGTACCCATATTCGGTTTTTGAAACATAATAATCCATGATCGTCTTTTAGTAGTAAAGATAACATACCTATGAGACGTTCTTGTTTCAAGTGTTCTTCTTTGGAAGCTTCGATATGACATTTTTTTCAATTCTTCAAAGATGTTTGGTAATAGTTCGGCTCGTAATATGATGGCTTTTATCATCCCACTCTTTTCTTTATGGCTTAATGCATCGGCCACCACGTTTGCTTTCCATGGGTGATACATAATCTCACAGTCTTAATCATTCACTAATTTCGGCCACCTTCTGTAACACACCAGAATTTTCGGTAAGTAAAAGTCACCACGTACGTTTCTATAGCTTCTAAATGATTGATTTTAGGTTAGGAAATCATTGCTTTTAGTTCTTAAGTGAATCTATGGTGTTCCGCATGAGAAAAGTCAGGTTTTAGGGCTCGGTACAGGCTCAACGACTATGACAGTGTCATTGTCGCCTGACAAAGTTGTAGAGGAGAGGCCATCCACTGGATGTCTGGGGCGATAATGCCCTGCGATATTGCCATAGCAAAGTCGCCAAAGTGGGACATACCAGTTTTAATTCGGGGTTTCAACCTTTTTCTCATTTCTCACTTCTTATACCCTTCCTTTTCTTTCCCAAATCGTTTCCCATCTTCTATGACGAACCCTAGATTATTTTGGGGCCATTTCCTTGGGTTTTAAAGTGTTCCTTCATCATCAAAGCTTGTGATTACAACCTCAAGTGCAAGACCAAGGTGGCGTTTGTTTTTTAAGTGGTGCTGAAGTCTGAAGTCTGATTTCACTTCTGATTTTTAAGTGGTGGTGCTGAAGTCTGAAATCTGAATAAAAAAGACTGTTTGTTTTTATTACTGTCTGAAATCTGAAATCATCTGAATATGTATTATTGTTTATTTTATCCCTAAAACTATGATACTCTTGAATTTAACTAAATTATACTACTAAAATCAATATTTTGAACCACAAAAACAGAAGCAAACTCTCAAAACAGTTTAGCAAACTCCTTGATTGTATTTTTTTAACGGCAACAAAACCACATATATTACCACAACAACCCAAGAAAGTTTACCAGAAGGTTACAACGGACCAAACAAATGAAACAGAACGAAAGGTTGCCCGATAAAACAACCAACAAAACCAACCCGAAAACAATCAGGACTGACCCAAGGCAGCCTAATGACGCCGAACTCCAACGAATCACCGAAACGCAGTTGCCAAATTGCCTGGACAGAGGACTTTAGACTCCGCCAACATCACTCTCTACCACTTTGCACTCGATACCACTTCCAAACCCGCCCTGCACAGCGACCCAAAGGTTGCCCGCATGCCGGACAGCAGCAAGCTGTCAGTCTATTTCACACTCATCAATCTCTCGATTCGACATTCAAGTGACCGAGGAGGGAAAGTCCGGTTGTTGAGCAACTATGTGATAGAGAACAACAATTTAAACCTGCAAGTAATACAAAATCATAATCAAGCTCAATGTTTGATAACAAGATTCAAAACAATTTACAAGTGATTAATGCCATTTTTACAATTTAAACCTGCACGCAATACATACATTTATGCTATTCCTGTAGCTGCCAAATTCATTCTAAATCAAACAGCATCATACAACTCAAATATGATGCAGATCAATGCCATTTTTACAAGTGATTCAGATGGAGATATTGAGGATGAAGAAGCATAAATAAATATCCATTTTTTCAAGAAACCCATATCAATAAAATTATTAAAAACCAAGAAACAAGATCATATGAATCTACCCACTTCAAAATTAAAAACACAAAAAACCATCCACAAATCGAACAGCAACAGCAGCAAGGAAAAAAAAATCAAACAACAACAACAATAAACAAGATCGAAAAGTTGGAGTCCAACAAACATAAATCGATGAGTGTGATGCAACAGAGGAATCGATAGAAACAGAAAAAAGTCTAGAACATATGGATCGTAATCTGGAGTGACATACCTTGGAGATCGACGGGCTTGGAGATCGATTTTGTAGTCGAGCGGCTTGAAGATCGAAGATAGTAGAAAAGTCAAACACAGGGATCGAAATAGAAAATTTTTCGACAACACAGGACAGGGATTTGGAAATCGACGGCTTGGAGATCGATTTTGGAGTCGAGCGATCTGCTTGAAGATCGATTTAGGTCTGAATTTGAAGGCTTCAATATCGATTTGGCTAAAGTCCACTTTGGTTGAAGATGAAGGTGTGGGGTTGATGAAGGCGTGCTCTGAAGATCGAAGATAGTAGAAAAGTCAAACACAGGGATCGAAATAGAAAATTTTTCGACAACACTATACAGGGATTTGGAAATCGACGGCTTGGAGATCGATTTTGGAGTCGAGCGATCTGCTTGAAGATCGATTTAGGTCTGAATTTGAAGGCTTCAAGATCGATTTGGCTAAAGTCCACTTTGGTTGAAGATGAAGGTGTGGGGTTGATGAAGGCGTGCTCTGATAAGAAAAAAAAGTGGAAAAAAGTGATTAGGTTACCACTTTATGTTACAGACAAGTTTAAGTGATAAGTGGGTCTGAATTGAAAGAAAAAACAAACACTCTTATTTTAAAAACGTCTGACCGAAAAAGTGATAATAGGTAATTAAGTGCTGAAAAGTAAAAAACAAACATCCCCCAAGTGTTCATCTTCACTTCTAAGAGATTTCTAGGTTTTTGGGGTTTTCATCAAAACCTAAGTGGTAAGTTCATCGTATCTTTTTTCTAAATCTTTATAAAAGTTATAAATTCCTTATTTGAGACTTCCAACTGATTTTATTTCTCAAATTTCGGTTTGGATGATTTTGGGAAAAAGCTAGGTAAAAATTAGGGTTTTTGGCAAAAAGTTGATATTTTGAGGAAAGGGTTTTGGAGAATGGTTCTAATTATTTGGGTTTGTTTGTTTATGTTTGGGAGCTTATGGATCTAGTATTTGAAGTAATTTCTTGTAGATTCAAATTTCTTCAAGGAAGCTCAAGATTGGGGTAAAACCTAGATTTAACCTAAATCTAGCAAAATGAGTCCAAGTTGCTTTGTGAAAACTATATACATGCCAAAATGTGTATTTTGATGTAATAACGTGTTTACTTGATAAATACCAAATGTGTTAAGTATTTGATGGAATTTTTGTATTCGGTAAATTTGGGTTGATAAAACTTGTAAAATACCTATATTTGGGGTTTCAATATTTTGATTAGTAAAATATCAAGAATGTCTTCTTTTGGTGATTCATTGTACAAATGGACTCTATTTGATGATTTATGCATTTTTGGTGTATTTGGTTTTATAAACCGTTTGGAAATGCACGTTATCGTGTTACGAGGCATTTTGGAAATGTAAGGGTATTTCATTTGGAAAATGGTTTGTCTCAACCAACAACGAGTTTTTGAGTTAATCATATCTTTGAGATATGTGTTTACATAAAGGCCGGTTAAATGCATTTTATTGTTTGAGGATCTTTATGTGATGGTTAATTGATTTTTTGAGCTTTTGGCTCGATCTTGACTTAAAAGAGTCTTGTAAACATTAGTCCCTTTTATTTGATCTATGATGGGCTTTTGAAGTTTTATGCTTTTGGGGCATATTCATTGTTAATTGTGTATTTTGAGAGTGTTTGACATTCTTTTGGAATTACATGTATTTAAGGCATGTTTATAAATTACATGTTTTGAGGGTTTTGGACATTCTTTTGGAGTCCTATAATTTTAGATTGTGTTTCAGTGGATCCATAGCCACGTAAGCCAGTCTTTATTTGATGGTCGAATGGGTATTGCGAAGTTCGACTCTAGGACCCATGTTTTGTGACCTTAAATTTTTCAAGTAAGCACTAGGAGGGTTGAGTTTAGAGGTGCTACCTTGGAGGTAGGCACTAGGACCTCCACCGCTTGAAGGTAATGCCTTGGACGTAGTCCTTAAGTGTGTCGGGCCTACAGGTGGAATTCGTGGGAATAGACACTAAAGTCAACCGACTCTTGAGCTAAAACTTGTAAAGGAGTCATACGAACATTTAGACATCTAGTTGCGAAGTGTTATACGATTAACGTTGTATGAATGACATACTCATGTGTTCCTATCACTCTCAACGGATACAGATGTTGTCAAACATTATTTTTTGGATATTGTAATATCCATGCTTCAATATTGTTTGTCTTTTGGCGAGTAACTACATTCTATGACTTGACTTATTGGATCCCCTCCATATATCAAGGTTTTGAATAAAGTAATTATTCTCATGTTTTCGTAATTGAATTTTAGTCCTATTGTATTTGTGTGAGTATTGGGTTTAGTTCCATGATTATGGAGTGTTTCTATTCAAGTATTTTATCACGAAAATGGGGTTTTGGGAAGGATATCCTTTCTATTCTAATTACTTTGTATATTAAGAATTGTGATTTAAATAATATTATTTCCGTTTTTCTGTCTTATATAATTGATAAAATTATTGAACTCACTAGGCGTTAAGTCCAACCCTTTTTATTTGTAGGTATGTGCATCAGGTCCTTGTTGGAGAATGGTACTAGAGACACCTTGAAGAGTTGAATGTTAGTTAGATGCACGAGAAGGACATACCTATTGGGTGATGTCTTTCGCACATTTAGAGATAACAATTGTTTATGGGTTTAGTAACACCCGATCTTTATAAAAGTCTTTATATAAGACTTGGTTTATTATTTGTTAAGGTTAAATCTAGAATTCTATTTGAGGAAATTCAAGTATTGACAGGTAGAAATGGATTTTATCCTTTATTTGATGTATCATTGAAAATTTTAAAATAGTTGTTATTTCCAAATTTGAGGGTGTTACATCTTCGTTCCCACATATTCAATTTTCGCTGATTGAATAGATGTTGAAGACTTTTGTGATCGGTGTAAATCTGATACTTGGTACCATATAGATCATGTCTCTAAATCTTCAAGGCAAAAACAACTACGGCAACCTCCATATCATGTGAGGGATATTGTCTTTCATGATCTTTCAATTGCCTGGACGCATATGCAATAACCTTTCCGCGCTGCATTAAAACACACTCTAAACCCAACTTTGAAGCGTCACTGTAAATGACAAAATCTTCTGAACTTTCGGTTACGGATAGAATCGGTGCGCTATAAAGTCTTTCTTTCAGAATTCAGAAGGCTTCCGCTTGTTCTTCTTTCCATCATACTTTACGTTCTTTTTCTTCAATTTGGTCAAAGGTGTCGCGATGTGAGAAAAATCCTGTATGAACTTCTGATAATAACCTGTCAAACCCATAAAACTTCTTACCTCTGTCGGTTTCTCGATGGTTCCCAATTTTCAATTGCTTTAATCTTAGCTGGATCAACCTATATACCTTTCTGAGAAAAAACATGCCCAATTCTCGTAACCAGAACTCACATTTAGAAAACATAGCATATAACTGTTTACTTTTCAATAACTCTAAAATCAAATGAAGATGAATAACATGTTCTTCTTCAGATCGAGAATAAATAAGAATATTACCGATAAAAATAATCACAAATTTATCGAGATACTACACACCCGGTTCATAAGGTCCATAAAAGTTGTCGGTGCATTTGTCAAACCAAAAGGCATTACCAAAAATTCATAATTACCATAACGGGTACGGAAAGCGGTTTTCCAACACATCTTCTTCTCTGACTTTCAACTGATGATAACCTGGCCGTAAATCAATCGTTGAAAAATAAATGGCCCCAACTAACTGATCAAAAAGATCGTCAATTATGGGAAGTGGATATTTGTTCTTTATTGTTAGTTTCTTCAGTTCCCGGTAATCGATACACATTCTCAATAACCCATCATTTTCCTTAACAAACAAAACAGGTGCAACCGACGGAAAAGTACTCGGTCTAATGAAACCCTTACCAGAAAGTTCTTGTAACTGAGACATCATCTCTTTCATTTCAGAAGGATCTAGACAGTAAGGTGTATGGGCAACAGGAGCGGCCCCAGGTGTTAAATCAATCCTAAACTCAATCAGTCTATCGGGAGGAAGGCTAGTGATGTCATTAGGGAAGACTTCTGGGAATTCACTAACTACCGATGTATTTTCAATTTTACCCTTTTCTTTCTTGGTGTCAATCACATAAGCTAAGAAACTATGACAACCTTTACTAACACATTTAAGGGCCTTTAACACAGAAATCAAACAAGACTAACGGTTCCTATGGTCACCATAAATTACAACCTGTCCCTTCCCAGGTAAGTCAATATTAATCAACTTTTTATTACACATAATACTAGCCCAGTTCTCAGCTAGCCAGTCCACTCCTACAACCACATCAAATTCATTTAAAGACATTGGAAATAACTAAATTGGTACATGACACCCTTCCACATTAATATAACAATCATCAAATACTTCCCTAACTGATACTTGATTATCACTAACAGTTTGTACTACTAATGCATTATCCAACACTTTTGGTTTCACATGCAAATAGTTAACAAAAGGAGATACAAATGAACGATTTGCACCGGAGTCATACAAGACCGTAGCATGTAGAGAGTTGATAAAAAATGTACCTGTCACCACGTCGGGGATTTCTTCAGCCTCAACTGTCGTCATCTGAAAGGCACGCCCCATAGCTTTCGCCGGTTTGGGATTTCATGTGTCTCCCCTACTACCCCGAGTATTTCCAGGCATATTACTACCCCGAGCCTTCATTTGTGGACAATCATACTATAAATGATTCGGAGAATTACAATAGTAACATAATCGGGTAACCCGACTATCTCTGGCGATGTGTCCAGGCTTTCCACATTTATAGTAGTTTCGTGGGTCAACATTACACTCACCTCGGTGAACTTTATTTCATTTGGGACATGATCTTTCATTGGTTCTAAAGGTTGGGCAGATTTCGATTTTAGTAAACCTTGACTTCTTGGGATCAAAAGATGGTCCCTCCCACTTCCTCTTTCCAAAACATTTCTCACTTACATCCCTTCCCAAATCTCTTTCGGTTGTTTTCGCAGCATCAATTGCGTAGGTGAAAGTATCTGGTCTCATAGCAATAACCAGTCCTCTGATTTCAGAATTCAGTTGAAAAATATACCTTTCTACTTTTCTAGAAATCTAGTTTTATAGTCCCTAACAGTGATGTTGATGTTTCCCTATTTCAAATTCATAAATACTTCTTCTAATTGTCGGATTGTGGTTTGGGGACAAAAGTGATTTTTACAAACATTAGAAAAATCTTCCTACGAAAAAGATTGAATTAGAAGATATCAAAGCTTCCCACCAATACAGGGCATCAAATTTGAGTACCGCAATTCCATATAAAGCTCGGTCTTCGTCAGCACATTTGCTTGTTTTGAAAATAGATTTGATTTCTTTCAACTAACGCATAGCTTTAATGGGGTCCCGCTTACCCGAATAAGTTGGAGGTTTACAAGTCAAAAACATTTTGTAATCACATTTCTTTTGGACATGAACAGTAACAGTCGTAGTATGTACCTCTGCTTCCAAAATAGGTTTAGGTTCTTCTGGTTCTTCCGTTTCTATATCCTGAGCCTGTCCAAACATTGCTTGCAAATTAGACCGGAGTTTACCCATTTCTGCGGCTAGGTCAGCTCGGGTAACATAATCAGTGTCTTGATCGACCCTGCCTCTTGATCTACCCCTGCTTCTAGACCGACCAATACTTAAACTTTCCTGTACAGAACGTTTGAATTCCCCGGCTTGATCCCCATCTCTGACCCCGACTTCTTCCTCATGTATTAGAAATCATTTTATTGATATTCCTCGTTCATGGATTGACCATGTCTGGATTTCCTATTTCATTTCTTTCCATCTGACGAGAAACGATGGCCATCCTGTGAATTCAAAAAATATTGATATTGTTGGGTCATCAATGATTTGAAGATGACCTCTCTTTTGGATCATCAATATTATGAGGATGGCCTCCCTTTTTGGATCATCAAGATTCTGAGGATGATCTTCCGATTTCAACTTGTAATCTTTGAAAAACATCTTTGGTACTTAGATATTTTTATGTTCTTTGTAATAGCTTAATCATGCTTTAAAAGATCGGTGAAGTCGAAGACTAGCCGAAATCATCAGGAAGCGAATCTTCAGATGCGGATCAAGATGAGCTTTCAATCTTCAACTAAGCTACCTCCTCCTGCCGATTTCCTCATAACAAATTGGTAGGATCCTTCATTTCGGAGGATCATCCTTTTTCTTCTGCTCAGAAGATCTTCACCAAATCATGGAATGATGGGGACATTCTCTGAAGAATCAAAAAAAGGATGTTTGTCGTATACATCATTTTCAGTAGTTGTCTACAACAAGGTCCAAAGGTCAACTATGCTCCATGATAAGATATGGAGGACATTTTGTCTTTTTGAATGACATCTTTGACATTCAATTTCAAATTGACAAGTGTCTTAAGCATTTAATGCACATGATAGTATATAAAGGTGAAGACCCCTCCCATGCAAGGTGAAGCTTTTGAAGAGATCTTAGTGCACTCAAGTAAAATTGGCAGAATCCTTTTCTCTCTCAAACTTCATAGTTTTGTTCTTTGCGTCTACAAGTTGTATTTAGTTTGTCAGTTTGCTAAGTGAAAGATTGTTAGGATAGATTTATCTGTTCTTTTACGCAACAATCTTAAAGTTTTATGTGTATAATTCTTGATTTTATTATCAATAAAGAATTAAACTAAGTGAATTTTTTTTAGTATTGTATTCAACCCCCCCCCCCCCCTTTTCTACAATACTTGTTTACTCTTGCCATTACATTTTGGGACTAACAGATATACATTTAATCACTACCCAATATAATAAGGTATTCTAGTTCAAACATGTACCTGTAAGTTCATAATTACATTGGCCAGATGTAATTTATATTTACCTTACATGCTGTTCTTTTTACCCATTATATTTAACATTTCATGTTTTAAACATAATAGGGACATCCTATTTTACACAAAATCATGTAGTTTAAGTCTACGTATGGATCCGATTACCTAAATCCCTTAAACTTAGGCTCTGATACAAATTGTAACAACGCACCTTAAAACATATATCATGTAAGATATATTATGCACAAACATGTACAACACAAACACCCACATAATACATATTAGGTCCCTTAAGTTCCATTCTATACAAGCTACATAATACAGTACAAAATTTTTGATTCAAGTACATAAGTACATAAATACATACATAAACATTAGCTCTATTCATACATAGATCAAAACAACTGTCACATAGTCATCTTCTGTTTATCAGTAAAACAGTCTCACATAAGATCATAACTTCTCCTTCCCTTTATTCGTATTTTTCGTCTGTCCTAGAATACATATTTTAAAAACAATGAAGGTTAGACCAATTGGTCTAGTGAGATAATCTTTAACAATTTAATAACAGTATTATGATAACATTGATATCAAACCATTATTAATATACCAAACGTTGATTCTCATATAACGTGCATAATATACTCCGTAGGTTTTACTAATAACATTTCACAATATATTTCGTTGGACATCAAGCACAACTCATTAATTTACTCCACTGACCTCTAAGTACAACCAAAGTGCAATAGTGTACTGCGATACTCAAATAGATATAATATCATTCCATCTACCACATTCCAACACTTCACAATCCTCACAAAATGTATTCTATGTTAACCATTTAATAACATAAGTCTTCCAGTTTGAAAATGGTTAAAAGAAAACTCACCTTAATAAGCAAATATGATAGCACACGATCAACCGAATGATTGATCACCAATGATATCACACTTCACAAACCCTTCTTCAAATCTGAATTACACCGATAAAGTGTTAGGTCCATGATCATAATTAAATCAATGCAAAATGATTCACAAGAGATGAATTGGGAGGGAATAGATTGTTTATTCACACAATCTAGAGAGAGCAAATGTCTCTCTCTCTAAAAATACATAGATTACAATACGACTACATTTTGAAAGTAAATATTACAAACAATTACAAAACACTTCCCTATTTGTACCCCTATCACCCTTGTATACAAATAAGCCCAAAACCAATGCTAATGACAAGGCCCAATAACAAATAATGAGGCCTTTACAAAACTTCTAAACTTCGAAAATTTTATGTTCTAACATTCTCCCCCTAAGTTTTGTAAAGGAATCATCTCTATTTAGCTTCAACTCTTCTCCCCCTTGATTTATTTAGAAAACTTTAGTGTTGCTTAACTTCAAAACAACTCTGGCTCCCCCTTGAAAATAGCTCTTATTTTTTGGAGCTTCAACTTTAATACTAGATCCGATGTACACAATAGCCTCGACTGAGTGCACAAAAGACAACTTTTATCTCTAGAAAATTCAACACATTCGTTACGCCCACAAGAAAGAAATGTGTGAATTTTGCGTGGCAACCACAGTGCATCTTCAATTTATAACAACGAATCTGTCTTTGAACGCGAGTTGAATAGGAATTCAGCTTAAGAACTTAATATGATCAATGTGTAGGAGGAAGCATCTTATAGCAAACACTACTAGGTAAGGGTTAGAAGAAATTATATGATATATGTTCAACAACTGATGAAAAATGCTCATTTTCTAACTACTTTCTAGAACACTAAACGAATAAACTAACTCAGACCTCCTTTCTTCATGAATCAGCTGGATGATTATAGGCACTCAAGATTCTAGATCACAACCAAAGCACCAGAACAATGATTGCAAGCACTCACAATTCGAATGGATATTGTCAGAAAAATGATTAAGAGCACTCAAAGGTCTAGCATCGTATAGAAAAATCCAAAATAATGATTGCAGATACTTAAGCTGCTAATTCAATCCAATCAGAGACTAAATCCAAACATCCAATGTTTGAAAATCTTGACTGACATGAGCTCTCGTGAAAATTTGAACAGTTGCTAAAAATATGTGACCAACAGATGATAAGAATGATGTCACATATGCATTATGCGGAAAATCTCGGGAACATGGCAAACTTGTAGCAAATTGGGTTCTGAACAGTAACTTTTCACATACTACATGGCATGCCTTTTCGCAGACCAACTTTTCGCAGACCACTATGCATGAAAGTCCACAACTCGCAAGTGGCATAAGCCGAAACACCACTTTTCGCAAAGGCTTACATGCTAATTCTAACTTTTCGCATGAGCCTATGTGCGAATTCTAAGCTTTCCGCAGGGTACTACTTGCGAATTCTATCTTTTCGCATACCCTTTCATGCGAATTCTATACTTAGAACAAATTCGACACCAAAGCTTTTCGCACAATAGTTTTCAAATTCTACACTTAGTCGCAAAAGGAATGAATCACTTTTCGTACATGCTTACATCCGGGAAGCCTCTTTTCGTAGACAAAGGTTGTGAATTCTGGCAGTTTACGCAAATAGAGGTCTGCGAGTTCTTGAGCTTTTCGCATACAACATTGGTACATTAGCTTGCGAATTCTTAACTTTTCGCATGTAGCGACTTGCGAATTCCTGACTTGAAAAAAAAATATTGTATCCACGGATGAAGCTTGCGAGTTCTTCAAGAACTTGCTAGTTCTTGGGATCTTGCCAAAAGTTGATCTTGTTAAGCCAAAAATCAATCTATCTTCCTCGATTTTGAGAATTTTGAAATGAGACTTTGTAGGCTTGTTCGAAAAACACTTTTGAGCACTTTTGTGGTTGATAATCTTCAACAAAAACATCTCTATAGTTGAACTTGATCTCAATACAGTAAAACAAATGTTTCGAATTAAAATGCTCAAAATTCGATAAATTATCCCAATCTGATTAAAATCAACACTTGTAATTGATTCTCTATGATTCGACTTTGATCTCTGAATCAATTTAACATCATAGCTTATTCAAATTTGCACCAAATCGAACAAATCAAAAAATCCTCAGAATACTGTTCATGCGAAAGTATTGTTCCATTGATAAAATCATGATCTTGATCGAATTGATGATAAACTCTTCGATTTAGGCTCTGATACCACTTGTTAGGTCCATGATCACAATTAAATCAATGTAGAATGATTAACAAGAGATGAAATGAGAAGGAATAGATTGTTTATTCACACAATCTAGAGAGAGCAAATGTTTCTCTCTCTAAAAACACACAGATTACAATATGGCTACATTTTGAAAGTAAAGATTACAAACAATTACAAAACACTTCCCTATTTATACCCCTATCACCCTTGTATACAAATAAGCCCAAACCCAATGCTAATGACAAGGCCCAATAACAAATAATGAGGCCTTTACAAAACTTCTAAACTTAGAACATTTTATGCTCTAACATAAAGATTTTAACTAAGCCATTCAACTCTATTCTAAAACTCATTATGGTAATATACGACCCTAAATGACACCCCTAAACGACACAAGAGTACAACGAGGCAACAAACCGAACACCAAACCACAACACCTTGCACGGTTTACTACACCGCTAGCAAACCCCACAATAAGTCGCGTAAGGTGCTGTTCCATCACCCTAAAACCTGCAAAGCAGTCCCTGTTCCAAATCCTCACAACCAACTCATCTCATAATTGATTTTCATGAATGGAATACATACAAACTTGATTCTAAACATTCATGGACTACCTCAAACTCTTTTCCAATATCAAACAACATTTAAACTTAAGCCACAACATCTAGAATGAAGATTCAAAGCTAGCAATGAAAGGAACTCAACTCTATCATCTATGATAAATCTTTTAGAACTAACTTGGTTAAATTGCAAGCCATGGTAAGAAATGGAAACCAAGATTCTATGATTATTACTAATTGTAAGTTATTATATGATCACGACACGTGTCACACAGAGATACTGATGAGGAGTATGTAAACCTATAGGGTCGCACACAAATAATACGTTTGTTTCCATTTGTAGAAACCCGGATTAAATCAAGTTGATTAAGGAAATAATTATTCTTGAAGAATAATTATGAAAATATGTGTTAAACTGTAATTATGATAATTACAGGGTGAAAACGTAATTATGTTAATTACGTGGTGTTATCTGTAATATATATATATATATATATATATATATATAATTATATTTAAAGTTTAAAAGATAATTATATATATATATATATATATCAATTTGAATTTGAATTTGAATATTACAGATAAATACTAAACCTTATTTGAATTATAGTCTAACTATAATTCTTCTGGTATAAATAGGGCGGTGGGCTAAACCTTTTTCTTAACGATTTGAAATTAGAATTAGTCTTTCAGTTAAAAACAGAAAAAAACCTTTCTTTTCTGTAAAACACATATAGATCTAGGGTTCTTGGGCTAGCACCCGGTGGAGACCGATTGGGTTTTAAGTTTATTTGGAAAGGTTTTCTATAATATTTGTAACCAAAATTTCTTTTAATTTCCGCTACATTTAACAGTTACAATCGAATTAAAACCTAACAGTGGTATCAGAGCCACTTTGATAACATTTAATTAAAAGGGAACAAGATATTATATGGCAAATTTAATTGAACGTTAAATTTCTAAATTGGATTAATTAGGCCTCATGTTGAAAGCCTATTTGATCCCAAAGCCTAAAATGAATTTTCCTTTTAAAACGTATTTAAATTTAAAAAGAAAAAAAGTTTTTTTCTCCAAAAGGAACTTCCTCGGGTGAAAATTGAAAAAGGATGTTTACCCTTTAAACCCTAAACGCTGCTTCCTCTCACTCTCTCTGTAAAAGTCGATCATGACTCACCATCCTCGTCGACCGTCACCACTCTCTCTCTCTCTAGTCATAAGCCACCAACAAGCTACCATCCGGTTGATGGTGTTTCGCTGTGATCGCACCTGCAGAATCGCGTCCATCTATCTCTTTAAGAGGCGGCAGCCGCAGGTGGCTTGTTTGCCGCCGACCTTGTCACCGGCCAACACCGGTCGTTGTTTCATTGTCGTCGGAATGAGCCTAGCCGATGTCGATTTTGTTTTCGGTTGTTTCTGATGGGGTTTTTGAAGCCAGCTTCACCATCGATGGCGACTATTGTTGTTCGGTTTTACCGCCGCCTTGGACCACGGCCAAGACCAGGGGGGATGGTCTCGTCATCGGTTATTTGCGGTTGTTGCCGCCTGTTCTCTTAATTTGGCCGTCGCCATCACCGCCCTGGTCCACGACCAATATCGTGAGGGGAAATGTCTCTCATAGCGTTGTCAAAACCGCTACTGCAGTATACCTGCGGCTTTATCGCCGCCAACCATTGATGTTGGTCTTTCCCCCATCGACCGAGCTATTGATAGTATCGTCGTCGATGGCCTGCGTGCTATGCGGCTGGATTTTCTGTAATCGCCGATGTTGACTCGTGTCAAGCGACTATTTTGGTGATGTCTTGAACAATTGGGGCTACGGCCCTAAGCTGCTGCCATATTCTCTTTTTGGTATAAAATTGTTGCTTGGTTCGGCTGCTGCTGATCAAGTTCCTTATAGGCTTCGGCCATGGTTTGATTTTGGATGTTTAGTTAATCGAGTTTCTTTTGGACTTATACCTTAAACTATCGGCTCAAAAGGCCCAATGTCGTTACGTTTTTGTCTTGAACCACATGTTTTGGGCCAAAGCCCTAGTTTGGATGTTGGGCCCGGGATAGTAGGCCCAAGTATCGTTTTTGGGTTGTTACTATACCCTCGGCTTTGATGGGTCAATTCTCTTTTGGGTTAGGTTTGTTAACCTACAAATTAAAAGTTATCAATTAAATTTATTTGCCATATGAAATTTTGTTCCATACGATTTGACATTTTAATTATGTTAATTATTTTGGTCAAATATTTATTTTATATTTAAAATAAGATAAATAGAATATGGTTTGCCCTAATGACCCGTGGTTGATTTATTTTCGTTTTGGAAAATTAAAATGTATTAATTACAAGGGTTGTAATTTTAAATTTTCCTAGATAGAGACAATTGTAAAATAGAGTAGGATATATTATCTTTCTATTTTAAAATGTAAACCAAACGAAGGCGAAGTTCCAAGAGGTCGAGACGGAGTCCCTGGAGTTCACCAAGATGACGAGGCTAGTGGGAGCTTGAAGACGTCCTTAGAATTGACCGTGGTTGTTGTGTTGGCTCACAACACCACATTAGGGGTAAATCCATATATTATTATTATTATTATTATTATTGCTTTTGTTGTGTTTGTCTTTATTTATTGCTTTATTATTGTTAAAATAATTGCAAACGTTTTAAAATAAAAATCAAACGTAAAACAAATTTTAAATCGGTAAATAAACTATGATATTTTAAAATTGATATGTTTATCGAAATCAAACCGATTTAATAAAGATAAGCTTTTAAAATAAGATTTTTAAATATAAAATCAAAACGTTTTAAAAGAATTAGAATGTTTTCTAAAATTAAACCTTTTACAAAACGTAAACTTAACGCCACCCATTTAAAGTACTTGTCAAACATACAGGATCCCGGTATGGTCAGTGCTAAGCCAATCATGTCGGTTGAATGTAGTGTAAGATAAGGAGCCAAATTAACGAGATTTAAGTGGACAGTTGCTTGGTCATTCACTTAAATAGTCGTATTTTGGACGACTGATCCCAGTAAACCCTAGGTCTAGTATTTAGGTGGGATCACGATACCTTAGTATGGTTTGTGTCAGGATCTTAATTCTTAACAAGAATAAACACTCAGAAACAATATTAAAGGAGTTTGCGGAATAACACTTTAATATTCAATGATCAATGAAACAGTGAATCAGAATAACCACTTGTAAACTTTATTGAAAGATTGTAAAGCTACAAGATTCAACACTCAACCTCAATATTGATGAACAGGCTCACCAATACGAATTCTACTTCTCTAGAATTAGGATTACAAACCTTGAGGTTGATTCTCTCTATGAAAACAAAAATTCAGAATTCTAAAGTTATCTTCTATCAATTACAAACTATTCTATATATACTGAAGATAAAAGATAATTACAAATAATAAAAGATCTTCAAAATAATCTTCCATCTTTATCTCCAAGCTTTCCATAATCTTCAAACTTGATCTGCACGAATCTTGATAATCTCTTAAGCAGGACTAAGTCTTCAGCAGCTTTAATACTTTGAGCAGTATTAATGTTCAGCAGTACTAACTACTAGCAGTATTAAAATTGCTTAGCAGTAGTAACTTCATCCAGCAGTACTAACCTTTGACTTAGCAGCATTAATCTTGTTCAGCAGTATTAACTTCAGAAGTAGTAATCAAGTTCTTCTAGCAGTATTAACTGTACTTGTGCATTTCTGAATTTCCCAACAATCTCCCCCTAACTTGACTTTTAGGAAGAGAAGTCAAGTTCTTCAGATGATCTTCTAGATGCTCCCAAAACTTCATAGCTCATACACCTATGTTAGCATCCAACCCCAAACTCTGATTGATTGTTCTTTGAATCAGATACTTTGTCATTTCTGAATCTGTAACACATCCAAGTTTCTTCTTCAACATTGCATGAAGCTTCAGTCTACTGTGGTTGTACACTCTATCCACTAGGAAGTACTCTATGTGATTTATGTCCATAGTTAGTGCATATACTCCACTAGTTTCATATAGAGTCCAATTGTTGACAGATTGAAAAACATTTCTGATCACATGCTCCACTTCTTCAGGTTTGAACATCATACACAGATACTCCATCACAAGTTTTGTGATTGAAATCTCTGAATCTTTCAATTTATCTGCATACAACTTCATTCCTATGTCAAACATCTCTTCTAGATCTGAACTGGAGCATGTTCTGACTATCTTTGCCCAAGTATTGTACACTTCATACTTTTCATCTTTTCTTTTGAGCCTGATGTATTCTTTTCCATCCACCTTCCGTGTATCCCATAGAATAACTTCAGGAGGCTTAACTCCAACAGGTTCAGCTGAAATTGGTTCAGGCACTTTGTCCATCACTACCATGTATAGATTCACATCATCAGTTCTTGATGGTTCTTTCTGTTCAGATGACTTAGGTGCCCCTTCCTCTTCATCAACCTTCTCTGTTTCTACTTCAGCTACTCTAGGATTCATGACTGATTTTCCTCTAGCCATCATCTTAGTTCTTTTTAAAGTCCTCAGACTTTCACCTAGAGTGGCTTCTTTCTTAGGTGTTTCTTGCTCATCTGGAAAAGGCTTTTCTATCAGAAAGTAATTGCTTTCTTTCATTCTCTTCTCCATTTCCACCCTGGCAGTTTCATTCCCTTGAAGCTTGGTCATTTCTGAATTGTACAGCTCTTTAATCTGCTCAAAAGTCATCTTTGAGAACATCTCCTTTCTGACTCCTACAGTACCTTTGAGAAATGTAATCATCTTGTTTCTTTCTTGAGTACCAAGGAATGTCTTTGAGGGTTGTCTCTTCTTTGCAGCTCTTTTGAACAATACTGATTTCTTCATGGTTGCAGCTTTCTTCTGAGCCATTTCAGTTGCCAGACTTTGTTGATAAGCTTCATTTAATTCTGCAGCCAGAGCCTTAGCCATTTCCCTGTCTTTTTCAACTTGAACCCTTTCTTCTTGTTCAATATCAGCTTGCATCTTCCTGGCCAAAGCTTCATCTGACTCAACCAACTTTTGCTTTTTGATTGGTTGATCAGATTCCACCATTTTAGCTTTGCCTTAATCTTTGCTTGCCTTCTCAATACTTGCTTTCTTTGTAGCCTCACCTCTTTCTTTGATGACAACTCCTTTGGCCTTTGAGGTGGCCTTGGGAGTATCATGTTTGCCTTTGATTAAGGTCTCTGCCATCTCAAGATCTATTAGTACTTCTTGCACTATTTCTGCAGCTTCATTTAGTTTAGCAGTACTAACAGTTTCTGCTGCTTTGCTTGATTCAGCAGCATTAACTGTTACTGCTGCTTGTTCTGTTTCTGTTACTGCTGCTTTCTCTTTTTCTGCTGCTTGAACAAACTCTGTTTCAGTTTCCACTGCTTGTTGCTCCCCCTCAAAATCAACTTTCTCCCCCTTGTCTTGAGCATCTTCCCTGTTGACATCAGCTTCTGACTCCCCCTTTTTGGGAGCATCAGTCACTGGTTCCCTTCTTTTGAGTACATATTGTTTCTTCTTCTTTTTCTGGATCAATTTCTTCACCATATTCTTCAGGTTTACAATATGTTCTTGTTGAGACAGAATGATCAGCTTCAGCTCTTCTATGTATTTTCCCTGTTTGATCATATCCATGTTGATGTTGCCCATTGTTTCCATCAATTCATAGTAGTTATATTTGTCCTCACCTTCTCCAGGAGTGTGACCCCCTTTTGAAGGATCATGGGATCTTTTTGTAGTAGAGGTCTTCTGCCTAGCAGAAGCACCTGCTACCCCCATGGTTTCTTGGCACCTGGTACCTTTGGATGATTGCTCACCCAAAGTTGCCATGGGGAAGGTCTTATTTATGTTACCACTGACCTCCTCTGTGCTAGCATGAGTAGTGGTAGCCTTTGCACCCATATGCTCAGTCATCTCCTCATTGAGCACCTCCTTGGGGTTGGGAGACACCCCTGTGGTTTCCCTGTAGATATTCTCTAAAGGAGAATTCTCCATTAGAGGGCTTAAAGGCTCTGTGGGTGTAGGTACAAGAAGGGAAGGAGCCTTCTTTACCTTTTTCCTGATATAAGTACTGGTTATTGGTGCAATTGGTTTTTGAACAAGGGACTGAGGGATTGATATGGTGATGGAAGGTTGGGATTGGCTTTCAGTGGGTTGGTCTAATGAGGGACTTGACCCTGAAGCCATACCTTCTTCAGTGTGGGACACCACCATCATTGTAGAGAACAATGGGGTGTCAAATCCTTCTGAGTCCAATGGAGATCTTTTCATGTTTGAAAAGACCTTACCTTTGGGGATTTTTGGTACATATACCTCATCAAAGTGAGGCATATCCGTCAATTCATGGGTTATAACTTCCTGTACAAACCTTGGGTACATGTAAAAACTCTTTTTGCTTCCCAAGTTTGATACAAGATCACTGAAAATCATTCTTGAAAAATTGTACTTTCTGGCAGTGGCCAAGCAGACCAAAGCATATGCAATGGTACTGCTAAACTCACTCCAGCCAGTAGTCTTTTTGGAAATGCAGTGCATCAAGGTATGAACAAGAAAACGCCATTGGGTATAAAATTTTGCTTTTGAGAATTTGAAACCACCCAATTGGCCTCCATACCCCATTCTTGACAAATTTGAAAACAAGTCCTCATTTGGAATAGAAGTAATACCTGCAGCATCGTCTAGACGTAGACAGATGCGTATCACCTCTTCAGAAACTGACAAGGGTTTGTCACACACCCTTGTCTTGATTATCTGCACACCATTCTCTGTGACTACGGTGGCATTCGCCCAGAATTGTCTTTGATGCTCCATGTAGATAGTTGGCGACACAGTAAGAGCATGGGCAATGCAGTTGGTCTTGAGAAAATCCACAATCTGGTGAAATCCAGCAGCTTGTTTCGGCTTCTGTAGCATCGCAATCTCGTTGTGCTCATCAATGAATGCCATGGATGCCATTGTGCTTGAGTAATCTGGACTGCAACACTTGGTGCTTGAGAGAAAAGGGTTTGAGAGCAGATGAATAGAAAGCAAGGAGTCGTTATGAACTTTTGGGCGGGAAAAAAGGGTATTTATACGATTCGGGACATAAGCAGTATTAACTCCTAGCAGTATTAACTAACTAGCAGTATAAACTGAGAGCAGTATTAACTACTAGCAGTATTAACTAACTAGCAGTATTAACTAACTAGCAGTATTAACTAAGAGCGGTATTAACCACTAGCAGTATTAACTAACTAGCAGTATTAACTGAGAGCAGTATTAACCACTAGCAGTATTAACCAACTAGCAGTATTAACCGTGCACTGGCAGTATTAAAACTGCACTGGAATCATTAACTATAATTACACTTTTTGAAGCTTGAGGTACTCTGAGCAAAGTAATAACTTCCTGAGAAAGATGTTAGTAGCACCAAAGAATAAACCAATAACAGGTATGAAAACACTTTTTAAGACATGAGATCATTCAGAGTTGATCATGCCCACACTTGTGACCAAGAATGTGAATCTACCCACATCAAAAGCTTTAGTGAATAGATCAGCAAAATGGTTGTCAGTATGAACTTTAGCAACTTGAATTAGCTTCTTTTCATTACAATCTCTAATAAAGTGATACATGATCTCAATGTGCTTTGTTTTGGAGTGCTTGACTAGATTGTTTACAATGCTTATAGCACTGCTATTGTCAATGAAGATTGGAGTGTGAAGAAAGGTTACCCCATAGTCCAACATCTGATTTTGAATCCATAGAACCTGAGAGCAGCAACTTGCAGCAGCAATATACTCGGCTTATGTTGTTGATAAGGACACTGTGGTTTGTTTCTTACACTGCCAAGATACTAGTCTTGCACCCAAAAGTTGACATCCACCTGAAGTAGACTTTCTGTCCATGCTAGCACCTCCCAAGTCACTATCTGAATAAGCAATCAAGTCAAAGTTGGATTCATACGGATACCAAAGACCTAATCTAGGTTGCCCTCTCAAGTATCTGAAAATCCTTTTAACAGCTTGAAGATGTGATTGTTTTGGCTTGACTTAGAATCTGGCACACAAACACACTGGAAACATGATGTCTGGTCTTGAGGCTGTGAGATACATGAGAGATCCAATCATTGATCTATATATATGGACATCAACATCCTCCCCCTCAAGATCAGCAGTGATCTGTTTATGAGTCTCCATAGGTGTGCTTGCTGGCTTTGAGTCTGATAAACCATACTTATCCAGGATGTCTTTCACATATTTTGATTGGCTTATGAAGATCCCATCTTTCTTCTATTTCACTTGAAGCCCAAGGAAGAAGGTAAGTTCACCCATTGAACTCATTTTAAAGCTCTTGTGCATCAACTTTTCAAAGTCTCTACACATCTGATCTTTTGTGGATCCAAAGATGATATCATCCACATAAATCTGAACCAATAGGATGTCCTTCTTACTTCTTTTAATGAAGAGGGTCTTGTCAATTATTCCTCTTTCAAACCCGTTATCCAAGAGATAAGTAGACAGTGTATCATACCATGCTCTTGGGGCTTGATGAAGACCATATAGTGCTTTCTTCAATTTGTATAATCTGTCTGGATATGATGGATTTTCAAATCCAGGGGGCTGACAGACATATACTTCTTCATCAATTGTACCATAAAGAAAGGCACTCTTTACATCCATTTGGTATACCTTGAACTTCATGTATGAGGCATAGGCTAGAAATAGCCTAATTGCCTCTACCCTTGCCACTGGAGCAAACACTTCTTCATAGTCAATGCTTTCTTCTTGAGTGTACCCTTGTGCCACCAGCCTTGCTTTGTTTCTGATCACAATTCCTCTCTCATCCTTTTTATTCCTGAAAATCCACTTGGTGCCAATAGCTCTATGACCTTTTGGAAGGTCCACCAAGTCCCAAACTTCTTGTAATTTGAACTGCAGTAACTCTTCTTGCATAGCTTCTATCCAACTGGAATCTTTCATTGCATCATAAACCTTCTTAGGTTCAATCTGAGATAGAAATCAGGAGAGTATTGTGTGTTGCTGATCCTGCAGCTCTTGAAGTCTTCTTTGATTCCTTGTTATCATAGGAGAAGAGATGTCTCCTATGACCAGCTCTGGAGGATGGTTCTTTTGAGTTCTAGTCTGATGACTAGGTTCTTCATTGAGTCCCACATCTAGATTGGAATCATTTAAGTCAGCTGAGGGGATCTCATCAGCTGCTTCTGGCTCTTCATGCACTTGATTCTCCTCATCTCTTCTTTCTTCTTCACTCTGAATTGGTTCAGTCATAGTTTCCTTTGCACAGAAATCAACAGGCTCTATTGTAGGTATGGGAAAGATCACAGACTGAGGAATAATGTCTTGTACTTGTGCTTGTTCATCCCCTGATCCTCCACTACCTGAACCTGCATGATAATCACTACTGAAACCCAAAGAGTTAGTTAGTGAATCAATGTCAAATAACCACTGAGGACCAAACCCAATAGGATTTGGTGTGTTCTCATTGCATTTGACATTGTCACTTTCCTCAATTATTCTAGAAGAAGTATTAAAAACTCTGTAAGCCTTACTCTGAGATGAGTAACCAACAAGAAAACCATCATCTGCCTTGCTATCAAACTTTCCTAAGTGAGTTTTAGTATTGAGAATGGTACAAGGACACCCAAAAGGTTTGAAAAATCCAATAAATGGTTTTCTTTTATTTAAAAGCTCATATGGTGTCTTGTTCTTAGGCTTAACTACTAGAACTCTGTTTTGGACATAGCAAGCAGTATTAACTGCTTCAGCCCAGAAAATAATTGGAAGTTTTGAATCTGCCAACAGAGATCTAGCAGCTTCAATCAGTGTCATGTTCCTTCTCTCAGCAATACCATTTTGTTGTGGAGTCCTAGGAGCACTGTATTGCCTCTCAATTCCTTTTTCCTCACAAAAGGTGTTTAGGTCATGATTTTTAAATTCAGTACCATTGTCTGACCTAATGACTTTTACCTTCTGATTTGTTTGGTTTTCAATTCTTAGAATAAAGGATTTGATCAGTCCCCTTGTCTCATCCTTAGTCCTTAGAAAATATACCCAAGTAAATCTAGAGTAATCATCAACAATAACTAGCCAGTATGATTTCTTACCTATACTCATAACATTTGTAGGACCAAACAGATCCATATGCAACAACTGAAGAGAATTAGAGATTGTGTTCAACTCTTTGGACTTATGAGAAGTTTTGTGTTGTTTGCCTTTGAGACAGGCAACACAATGATCATCACATGAAAAGACTTTGGAAGGTAAACCTCTTACAAGGTTGTTTTTAACAAGTTTATTCATTGTTTTAAAGTTCATGTGACACATCCTTCTATGCCAAAGTGAAGATTCATCCAAAGAAGCTTTTGAAACAAGACAGTTTAGGGATGAATCAGTTGAAACACTTTCCATATCTAAGCAATATACATTATCCTTTTTGGGAGTTCTTAATAGTATCATCTTTTCATCAACTACCTTGAATCCAGGAGCAAGGATAACGCATTCAGAATCTGTAAATAATATACTATGTTGTTTGTCACAAACCTGTGATACACTTAACAGGTTGTACCTTAACTGTTCAACATAGAATACATCTTCAAAGGTCATTTTACCTTTGGTTACATCCCCCTTACCACTTATCTTACCTCCATCTGGAGTATTACCAAAGGCAACATGCCCACTATCAATTTTCTTGAAATTCTTGAGGCATGACATGTTCCCTGTCATGTGCCTAGAGCAACCACTATCAACATGCCAGATGCTCTTCCCCTTGAGCTGCTGGTTGCCCTACACATAAGTTTAAACAATTAGTATTTATTGGGGACCCAAGCCAAAGTGGTCTTGGGTCTCCCTTTCTCATCAAAGTATTTACATTCCTTTTTTATGAGGTTTTTAAAATCAGTACACTCTTTATTGGAGTACTTTGTCAATATGATTGGCTTAGCAGCACAAACACTAGAAGCAGTACTAACTTTGGAAGTACTAACAGAGTTAGCAGTACTAACAGGTTTAGCAGTACTAACCTTGTTAGCAGCACTAACCGAGTTAGCAGTATTAACTTTTGAAGAAGTACTAACAATGTCAGCAGTACTAACATTGTTAGCAGTAGTATTGCTTCTAGCAGCACTAACATTGTCAGCAGCACTATTTGTGGTAGCAGTACTAACAGTTTTAGTGCTTTTAGGAACCCACATATTGACACTTTCTTTAACATTCTTTTTCTTCATGTGGCTTTTAGATTTAACAGATTTCTTAGCCACATGGTTCCTTGCAATCTTCCTATAACCAAAGGGTTTTTGCATAGACCTTTGAAAATTCATCATTTGGTTTATAGGATTGAAATAACAGTATTTGGCAAGATGATTCAATTTGCCACAGATAAATCAAGGTTTTGGTCTATTGATTTTACTCAGATCAACCCCTTGTTTTTGTGCCCACTGATTATTCCAGTTTATTTGATTTCCCCTCTTTTTATCATGTTTTTGGGGTTCAGTCTTCTTACATGCACACTGTTTGCAAGGAAATGGATTCACAACTGTGGTCTGTTTGTAATGGACCTTACCAGACTTTCCCTCTGTCTTCTCTATGTCCTTTGATTTGATCCAGGCCCTTCCACAGTCCTCATTGGTGATAATGTTATTCTCTAGAAGAATCTCACCACTCACCTTGTTCTCCTTACTCTTACCACCCTCTTTCTCAGTCTTATCCTCAACAACTACCTCATCTAAGGGATCTATCTCAGTGGCTCCCTCAGGCAAGTCCTTCCTATCTTTGGTGTCTAGCAAATCTGAAGTAGGAGGAATATAGTTGTTGTTGTTGTATGGTGGAGGTGTGGCATTGTACCCAATTTCTCTTCTCAATTTGTCATGAATCTGAGTTTGTAGTAAAGAGTCCATTGCTTTAGAAGCATTGGAAAACTTTTCTACATCAAGCTTAACCTTGGTTAGCTCCTCTCTCAACTTTTCACTCTCCTCTTTAGATTTGGTCAGTTTAAGTTCTAGATCCTTTTTCTCCCACTTCCAGTAATTGGTGTCATATGAGTGTTGGATTTCATTGGTGTTGGGAACTGAAGAATTGCACAAGTAAAGTTAATGCTGCTAGAAGAAAAGAGTTAGTACTGCCAGAGGATCTTAAAGTTAATACTGCTAAGTATTACTACTTCTAGTAGAATTAATACTGCTAGTAAAAGTTAGTGCTTCTTGAACAAAGTTAGTACTGCTTAGTTAGTTAGTACTGCTAGTGGTTAGTGTTGCTTAGTAGTTAATACTGCCAAGACTCAGTTAATGCTTCCAAGGTGATTAATGCTGCTTCTGAGATAATGTGAAGATAATGTTGAAGAGATCGCGTCTGGAGATAAACATGGAAAGCTTGAAGATAATTATGAAGATTATTTTGAAGATCTTTTTATGTTTAGTAATTATCTTTTATCTTCAATATATGTATAGATTTGTTTAGAATAGAAAAGGAACTTTTGTGAGAATTTTTCTAAGTTTTTGTTCTAGAGAGAAAATCAACCTCAAGGCATAGTTCCTAATTCTAGAGAAGTAGAATTCGTCTTGAAAGAGCCTGTTCTTCAAGATTGAGGTTGTGAGTGAAAAGCTTGTAACTTAAATCATTCAATATAAGTTTACAAGTTGTGATTGTGATTCATACTGTTTTTCTGTTTATTGAATATTAAAGTGTTTTTCCGCAACTTCTTTAATATTGTTTCTGAGTATTCATAATTCTTGTTGAGAATTCGATCCTGACAATTGGCTTGAAAACCTTTAATCTGTTCCTCAAACCTCTCAACAATTCTCACATAGTCTTTTATATCTTTTTCTAATCTCTTAAGGTCATCACTCATCTTCTGGTTGTGATCCCGGTACCTTTTAACAGTGTCTATGCAAGTTTTAGAACAGAGATTATAACTTACCTCAGTTGGGAGATCAGATACTTCAGCCATAAGTGCTTGATTTTGGATAGCCTCTTCTGCTTGATCACTCCAGTCAAACCCCATTCCTTATTGAGAAACAAGAGCTTGAGCAGAGTTTCTGTTATGGTTGAGGTTTCCAGACTGTGCTTGTTGGTGGTTGTTGTTGTGAGACACTCCACTTCTGCATTCTCTTGCAAAGTGTCCCTCCATATGACATTTATAGCACTCCACCTTTGATTTATCAAACCCTGCTCCATCTTCTCTTCTTTGGGAGAAGTTGTTCCTCACAGTCCTCTTTATGAACTTCTTCACCCTCATGGAAAGCATGGCCATCTTCCATTTAATGTCCATCTCTTCAAGATCATCAGGATGAAGTTGTTCCAAATCATCATTGATTAGAGAAGAGTTTCCATGGCTAGAAAGAAAGGCTTCAAACACAGAATCAGTGTCTTTTTCTTGATTTGCTCCATTAGCAGCATTAACTGATTCAGGGTTAGCAGGAGAATCAATTGATGCTGATAGGAGTGCAGCATTATGAATGTATCCTGAAGGCTTCTTCTTTGCCTCCACCTCAGCTTCAAATACTCTAAGATCATTGTACAGATCATCAAGTTCTTTCTCTTCCAATTGTTCATTCTGTCTGAATGAAACTGTGTAGATAGTCCATTCATCTCCAAGGGACCTTAAGAACTTTCTGTTTACATCATCTTGATCAATCTGTACTCCCATAGTAGCTAGTTCACCAATCAGCTTGTTAAACCTGTCAAAAGTTTGAGTCATGGACTCATTCTTAGTTGACATAAAGTTCTCATACTGTTGTTTCAAGATTGCCTTTTGATTTCTCTTGGTACTTTTGGTACCAGAGAATCTCTTCTCTAGAGCATTCCAGAGCATCTGTGCATCTGTGCAATTACAGAATTGGTGTTGATACTCATTGGGAATGGCCAAGAGCAGTGTGCTCAAGGCTTTCATCTCTGTCTGCCTTGTCTTTCTTTCTGCATCCCTCTTTGGTGGGGTTCTTTTTCCATCTTCACCAATCTTTCCTACATCAGATGGGCCATTCTCAATGATGTCCCACATGGAGTAATCTGTGAGGAGAATGTATTGCTTGATTCTAATCTTCCACATGTCAAATTCATTGGATCTGAGCATTGGAACCTTTGAGACCAGAGTACTGTTTGATTCAACTGTGTTTTCCATGATGACTAAGATTTCTGAGAATACTTGCTCTGATACCACTTGTCAGGATCTTAATTCTTAACAAGAATAAACACTCAGAAACAATATTAAAGGAGTTTGCGGAATAACACTTTAATATTCAATGATCAATGAAACAGTGAATCAGAATAACCACTTGTAAACTTTATTGAAAGATTGTAAAGCTACAAGATTCAACACTCAACCTCAATATTGATGAACAGGCTCACCAATACGAATTCTACTTCTCTAGAATTAGGATTACAAACCTTGAGGTTGATTCTCTCTATGAAAACAAAAATTCAGAATTCTAAAGTTATCTTCTATCAATTACAAACTATTCTATATATACTGAAGACAAAAGATAATTACAAATAATAAAAGATCTTCAAAATAATCTTCCATCTTTATCTCCAAGCTTTCCATAATCTTCAAACTTGATCTGCACGAATCTTGATAATCTCTTAAGCAGCACTAAGTCTTCAGCAGCATTAATACTTTGAGCAGTATTAATGTTCAGCAGTACTAACTACTAGCAGTATTAAAATTGCTTAGCAGTAGTAACTTCATCCAGCAGTACTAACCTTTGACTTAGCAGCATTAATCTTGTTCAGCAGTATTAACTTCAGAAGTAGTAATCAAGTTCTTCTAGCAGTATTAACTGTACTTGTGCAATTCTGAATTTCCCACCAGTTTGTTTACTTAAGAATATCATAGAGAGTTGTTTGGCCATTTATGAGTATTTTCAAGGCGTTGAAGTGGGATTAAACGTGCCAATTTCAATATATGATAAATTGAAAAGGATCTCACGACATCTAAGAGTTATGTTGAACATATTGGATGATGCCTACCTAAATAGCCTAATTTCATAGACAGTTGCTTGGCCATTTATGGAAGTAGGTGAAATATGGATCTTAGCTCAAATCAAATAATTTTTTGAAAGGTTAACCTACTTATTTGAGATATTAAAGTTACTAAAATTAAATCATGTTTTTGTAGATGTCTACCTCAAATTCAAACTCAAACAACTTATCCTAATTCACACTACGGTCAACCCTAGATAAGGAAAAATTGGACGGAACGAACTTCATCGAATGGTTTCGCTTCCTAAGGGCAGTACTTAGGCATGAAAAGAAGTTATATGTCCTTGAAACCCCCCCTCCAAATGCTACTGCCAGAAATGCTCCAACTGAAGTCAAAACTGCTTATGATAAGTACCAAAATGACTCCCTGATTGTTGGTTGCCTAATGTTAGCCACCATGACTCTCGAATTATTACGGGAACATGAAAACATGACTGCTTTGGATATGATTACTTCACTAAAGTCGATGTTTCGGTTACAAATAAAGTAGGAGAGATTTGATACAGTTAAAGCATTGAGTGTCTGTAAAATGATTGAGCGTTCGTCAATTAGTACCCACATTTTGAAAATGAAAGGATACTTTGACCAACTAACCCGTCTTGGTTTCCCACTGGGTCAAGAGTTGGAAATCGATATGGTTCTCAACTCTCTACCCAAAACATATAAGTAATTCGTAAAAGACTATAATATGAAAGGTTTGAATAAAACTCTCACAGGGCTTCACAGTATACTTAAAACTACTGAGAGGGATATGAAATCCAAGTTGGGTTCAACCAAACCAAAACAGGCTTTGATGATTAAACCTGACAGTAGGCTAATAAAAAAAAGGGGGAGATAACCAAGGGTAAAACACATGTTGGAAGATCCAGCATAGATAAGAGCAAAGGAGAAATTCCTGAGGTTGCAGTATGGTATATTTTTTTTCACCATGGGCACCAAATGAGAACTTGTCCAGCCCAATTGGTAGAAATCAAGAAGCAGAAGGCTACCAGAGTCGGGCCTTCAGGTATGTTTACCATTTGATTTAATTCACTTCTGACTAAGTGTTACATATTGAGTATGATACTTATATTAGTACTACTTTTCAGGAAATAAGAAGTGAAGAGAAGATGAAACCAGACCAAATGGAACTAAGCTAGTTGTTGTTGCTTAAAGGGACATATGATATGAACTTTCCAGATGGTCTTACATTAACACTTAGCAAGTGTCTTCATGTACCTAGTACTACTAGGAATTTAGTTTCATTTTCTCAATTACAACGAACCGAATTTATGTTTTTAGAAATAAATTTTCATTTTATCTTAATAAATGTTTTATGAAATTAATAGTTGTAATTATAAATCATTATAACGAATTAAGCGGGGCTTAAAACTGATCTATTTGTGACATTTAAACAAGAAACACATAGTCAAACTCCAGGCGGACGGAGAGTTGGAATAATATGATGATTCATATGATACATGTGTATCTTGTTAGTCAAGATGACAAAAGAGCCTTCAAAGGGTAATCCTTTAGGGGCCACAAGAACTATTAGGGGTTAACCATACTGATGTATGTGAGACTTATAGTTATGTCACAAGATACGATCATCACTACTCCATTACATCCTACTGATGACTTCAGTAGATATAGGTATGTTTACCTAATAGAACAAATATAAAAGCTTTGAAATTTTCAAAGAGTTTTAGAAAGAAGTAGTGAGTATACGTGGCAAAGGATAAAGATGCTTTTGTTAGATCGAGGTCGTGAATATCTAAACCAATAGATCATCCTAGAGATTTTTGGGATTGTATCCTAGTTGACTCCTCACGGGACACCGCATCACAACGGTGTATTCAAGAAGAGAAATAGAACCCTGTTGAACATGGTTCACTCTATGATGAGTCTCACCACTCTGCCTAAATGTTTCTGGGGTTATGCCCTAGAAACAGTTGCCCAAATACTAGTTTATGTAGCAACCAACAAGGACCAATAAAACTCACTCTCTTAAATGAACTGAGAAGATCCTAAAAAAAAAAAAAGGTTTAATGGCAGGGACCCAAGGCCCTGTGGTCCACTTTTGTGGACCCTACATACCCTAGACCCTTAGGTATGCACCGGAAAAGTCCTCCTGTCCCCCCCATGATTCGAACACTAGGCCTCTTCACATGTAGGAGGCATTTACGGAGTAGAGCTGGCCCCTTAGGTATGAACTGGGAAGATCCTAAAGTTATCATATTTGAGAGTATGGGGTTATAATTCTTAAGCTAAGCATAAAGATTTTGGAAAACATGATTCAAAGGTCTAAAAAGTACATCTTTATGTGATATCCAATTGGATATTGTTTCTATAGGTCTAGCGAGAACAAAAGTTTTGTTAACACACCCTGGTGAGTTCTTAAGAAAAGATTTTCTGTCAAGAATCACAAATGGGGACAACAATAGATCTTGAAGAAATTCAAGAACCACAAATGGGGACACAATAGATCTTGAAGAAATTCAAGAACCACAAAGATGGGACGATGGTTGACACTGACATTCAACAACATGTTGAGCTTCAACAAGCTGTTGAAGATAATAAACAAGATACAAAATAATCCGAAGATCGGATTACTGATAAATGGCAAGATGCCATGAAGACTGATGTCAAAAGCCACATTCCCTAAAAGGAATTTTGAGCGAGGACGTATACAAGGCTTTAAAACATCAAACCTAAAAGTGCAAGTTGCAAAAGTCCATTTATGGACTAGAACAATCATCTCGTAATTGAAATCTTGTATATACAACAAGATCAGTGGGAGCATAATAGTATTCTAGATCCTATATGACATCACAATGCTTGAAGGTGTAAAATCATGGATTAAGACAGTACTTCGCGATGAAGGATCTAGAAGAGACAAAGTCCTTGGTATAAAGATCTATCGTGGTAGATCAAAGTGCTTAATTAGATTAAGCAAAAGTACATACGTTGACAAGATCTTGAAACACTTCAAGATGAAGGGTTCCAAGAAAGGAAACTTGCCAATAGAACATAGTGTACATATGAGCGAAACTCAGAGTCCTAGCACTAAAGAGGGCATGAACCGTATGAAGGGTGTTCCCTGTGTTTCAACCAACTGTTCAATCATGTACGCCATGTTAATGTACTAAGACCGGACGTCTCGTATGCCCTGAGTATGACGAGCAGATATTAGTCAAACCAAGTGATGCTCACTGTATAACAATGAAGAACATTCTAAAGTATCTAATGATAACTAAAGATATGTTCTTACCGTACAATGGTTATGAAAGAGATTTGTGTGTTTAAGGATACACAGATGCTAGTTTCCAAACAGACTGTAATTACTTAAATTGTAATAGGGATATATGTATTGAACAGAGGTACTATGAGTTGTAAGAGCTTGCGTACAAATCTACTTGTCAAGCCTATGTCTCAAAACAAACATGATGTTCATGTTATAGGCTTGAGGATTTTTGAATAATAATTTTAGTAAACTTTAAACTTTTTGGAACATTAAAACAGTTATGTTTTTATCTGATATGGCATATTGGGTATGAGTATATACATTAAACATTTATGTGTTCTTTATTAGCATGTTTAAGTATCCTTAAATAAATATGATGATCATATTATTTAGAATTGTCCTTGATCGATTATTACTAGGGGACTAGTAATAAATCAAGATCATTGTGAAGTATGGTCATAGTCCAAGTTGGAAGTGCACTAGGTGCAACCAGAGTCACATGCGCTTGTCGGTGCACAAGGCGTTGGACAAGACCCACGGTGAGGATCACCTTATAGATCTGCGTCATAAGGTGAATCCTGAAATAGTAAACACCCTTTATCCTCATACTGAGATGTGCATTGGGATCTAATGCACAAGCAGTGTTATGCTTTGATATAGTCTAACGTTACTCTTAACCGGGTAATCATAAGGGTTATGTTGGGTAAAACATGAATTGTACAGTTAGTCGTGTGCATGCAATATGGGACGTGTTCAAGATGAAAGAGATATTTTTGGGGTCCTCGACTACATAGTTTGATTAACATGCATGAACAAGTGGATTAGTTGGACTAATGGCACTTGTATAATCAAATATGTTGGGATCGAGAAACATATTATTTAAACTATAAAGGATGAGATAGATCTATGCCTTAAGTTCAAAAGAAAATATCATGAAGCAAAAGGATAATGAATGATTATACTATATGATTGATTGGATCAATCAAATTGCTCGAAGGTAAAAGCACATTTACATAGCCTTAGGGGCGGTGACGTGTTGCTAGACGCTTACCATCGTCTGTGTTACTGTGTATCGTGTGCAAGTGGGAGAATGTAAGTTATTATATGCCCACGACACGTGTCACACATAGATACTGCTGAGGAGTATGTAAACCTATAGGGTCGCACACAAATAATACGTTTGTTTCCATTTGTAGAAACCCGGATTAAATCAAGTTGATTAAGGAAATAATTATTCTTGAAGAATAAATATGAAAATATATGTTAAACTGTAATTATGATAATTACAGGGTGAAAACGTAATTATGTTAATTATGTGGTGTTATCTGTAATATATATATATATATATATATATATATATATATATATATATATATAATTATATTTAAAGTTTAAACGATAATTATATATATATATATATATATATATATTTGAATTTGAATTTGAATATTACAGATAAATACTAAATCTTATTTGAATTATAGTCTAACTATAATTCTTCTGGTATAAATAGGGCGGTGGGCTAAACCTTTTTCTTAACGATTTGAAATTAGAATTAGTCTTTCCGTTAAATACAAAAAAGAAACATTTTCTTTTCTGTAAAACACATATAGATCTAGGGTTCTTAGACTAGCACCCGATGGAGACGGGAAACGTGTTCGTGTGTGGACTACCGATAGAGGAAACCTGCTTTGGTTTCTTGGTGCTTCGTTTCAATCCCGACTGACCTCCAAAAGGTAAGATTCTAAACACCCTATGGTGTGGTTTTTATTTAATTAAATGAATCATTGGATCCGATTAGGTTTTAAGTTTATTTGGAAAGGTTTTCTATAATATTTGTAACCAAAATTTCTTTTAATTTCCGCTGCATTTAACGGTTACAATCGAATTAAAACCTATCAGTAACAAAATATGACAATACATCAATAGACTCATTTATGGACATACACATACAACAAACCCTAAAAGAATAAACAAGATGACTTATACAAAGAATAAGAAACTCAAGGACCTGCTCGACTTTGGCCATCCACTTGACTCATAAAAATGAAACAAACCCTAAGGGGGCGTTTGGTTCGCAGAATGTTTTTGGATGAAATGGAATATGTCAAAAGAATTTGACTTTGAAGGAATTGGAATGGAATGTTTTCAGATTTGACCACCTGTTTGGTTGACAGAATTGGAATGGAATCTGTTAAATGAATTGGAATTTTTTTTGTTTGGTTCCCAGATTGTAGCTTCAGAATTTTAATGGAATTTTGGTAAATGACCAAAATACCCTTTTTGATTATTTTAATTTTTTTAAACAAAAATTACTTTAATGAAATAGTCATTAAATAGTTTAATTTTTAACTAAATTGCTTTGATTATTTTAGCACACGAATGATGTCGAGAGAGAGAGGGAGAGTAAAGAGAGGGGGAGGAGAGAGATAGAGAGGAGAGAGAGAGGAGATGAGAGAGAGAGGAGAGAGAAAGAGAGCGAGTAGAGAGAGAGGAGAGAGAGATAGAGGGAGATAGGAGAGAGAGAGAGAGAGGAGAGGAGAGACAAGAGAGAGAGAAAGAGAAAGAGAGAGAGGAGAGGAGAGACGGGAGAGAGAGAAAGAGAAGATAAAGAGAGAGGGAGAGGGAGAGAGAGTAGAGAGAGAGGAGATAGAGGAGAGAGAGTTGGTGTCTTCTGATAATCAATATCAGTAGGGTTTAATTTGGGTAAAGGGTAATTTTGGAATTATGAAAATAACAAATTTTATTCCATTGAAATACTTGGGTTTGTTGATGGAATATTAAAATTCTTTAGGTATGGAATTTAATGGAATTGGAAGATTTCATTCCATTAAAAACTTTGAACCAAACAAGGGAATGAAATCTGGTCAAAGGAATTCAACATTCCAATTCCACCATATTCCATCAGATTCTACGAATCAAACGCACCCTTAAGAATTCTTCTTGTCTTTCTCTTCCTTACTTCCTCTTCTTTGCTTCTCCTTTTCTTTGTCGACACCCACAGGACACATACACACACTCACTTAACCAAATTTCAAGAAATAAAAGATGACTCACCACTAAAATGATGACTCACTTATATAAATACATTCAAGACCTTAAACTAAAGTCAAAAGACTATAAGAACCCTTAACTTAACCTCTATGACTAACCAACCCCTTTAATTATAAACCACAATAATAAAATCCTCTAGAACTCAATAATATTTCAGATAAAATAACAAGGTAACTTACCGGGTTATCACAGGGAGCGATGTCGTTGGGTGCAAAGGGTCTGAATGTTGTAGGATTTGGAAACAATAAAACTGATTTAGGTGTTTTTTTAAATCTTATATAAGTAACCAATTTTTAAAAGTTCGATAATTTATTTATTTAGAAAAAAAATATATCGAAGGACTTAATCATTCCAAGAAAGTGTAATGATTTATTCATTAAAAATACTATAGTTTAGGGACTTAATTTTTCAATATAGGAAAGTTGGTTGGGTTTGTTTTAGATTTTTCCCTTTCCTTTTTTGATTTTCATGGATTATTATTATTAGATTAAATATGCAACGGATTTTTTGGTTTAGTTTCTATTTATTATCATTGTTCTAAAAAACTCGTCGCACAGCCGCCATGACGCGTCATGGCACCAAGGCTTGTGTGTCACGCCATGTTAAGCCCATGGCACGCCATGGCCTAATGCGCAGTTATCATAATGAGATATTTGTTTTTCTTTATGTTTTTAATGTCTTATTTGCAAATTTTTAATATATAACCTAATTTAAGTTGCTTATTACTATTGACTCATTGAGTAACACTACAAAACATACATTTTTATACATAATATTATATATGAATTATAAATTTGACGCCATAAGTCACGCCTTGAAAACGTCATGACTTCGCCATGGCTCCTAAGGCTTGAGGCTTGGCCTCGCCGCCACGCCACGCCTCACGCCATTTAGAACCTTGTTTATTATGATGACTATTTTTAATCGATGAAACGAATTATCAATATTTCTTTATTTGTATTCATTTTGACTTTGACCTACTAATCATCTTCTAATATTCAATGACGAGCATGTATGTCAATCATATCGTGATACTAATTACGTGAATTACCAAGTCATATTTTAGGATTTTTATTAGTTTAATTAATAAGTAAAATGGGTATAAAATAAGAAAGTTTGAATTTTTTTTACATTGAATGATGAATAATATATAGTTATTATATTAAACTAGAAGTGTACTCGCGCAATGCAGCTAGATACATCACGATTTTAATGTTTCATTTTATTTTATGTTTTTTGTCGATTTACATTATGATTTTGGATGGTTGTGAGATAGTGATAATGATTTTTTTTTATATGAATTTGTTTAATTTAGACTTAATAATATAATGTAATTTATTTTGGTTTAATAATATAATTTCTTTTATAAAATATTCTGTTAGATTTTTTAATTATATTTTAGATTTTTTATATCTAAAATATGCTGAGAGTTATTTTAGGGGAGTTAAAGTGGGAAATGATTTTAGGGGAGTTAAAACGGTTAGAGATAATGATTGAAAATTAATGAATAGCATTAAATGTAGTACATACAGCTTTTATGACTGTTTTTTAAGTAATTTGCATTAAATAGCGATACATTAAGCTTTAAGACTTGTTTTTAAGAGTTTTTTATGTCATCTTTATAATATAGTATAGATATGAATTAAATCATACTTTATTTTGTTCCTATTTTCACAAGATTATAAGCATTAACTTATTATTAATAATTTTATACTTCTGAGTGTAGACTTTTTGTTACTTTCACATACTTATAAGTTTGACCTATTTTTATACACTTATACATGTGATATCAATCTATTACTTTTTACGTTTTCTGCATATTCGTGTAGAAATAACATTTACTTTAGTGTGGTCACTACAACAAATTAAATTGACTTTATATATAGGGGGCTTAGATTGGCTAAAAAGCTTAATAGAGTATGTTATAGAACTTAGGTTTATAAGACGAAATTATAAAACATCCTACACAAAAGCGTTATAATAGGTTTATAGGACGTTTTTTTGGACGTTTTAAAATAAAATATTGTACTAGCTATTTTATATGACACTTTTGAGAAATGTCCTGTAAACCCATCTTTTTATAAGACACTTGTGTTTATATGACACTTTTTAAATATTGTCATATAAAATAGATAATACGACATTTTATTTGAAAAAAAAAACGTCTTAAATAACTTGTTAAAACGCCTAAAAATGTCATCTGAACGTACCTATTGTAACACTTTTAGTGTTTTTTGGTTTGATCTATAAACTTAAGCTATAAAATATTTTATTAGAATGCTTAGACATTTTAGGCATGCTATAAAACCAATTTTGTTGTAATAGGGAAAAATGGTTAATCATTTAATAATATGTTATTTGCCTTTTGTCAAGTTTTCATAGGACTCCTTACAACCGTTGTTTTATCTACTATTATCCAAAAATAATCAAGTTATTGAGGGCAGAATGAAAAAGATTGCCTGTGAAAAAAGAAAAAAGAACTTGCTTAACTCACTAGGCCTTCGGAAGAAAGGCGATTATGTTCATGCTTCAGTCGATTTGGTTGATCTAATATAGACATATTAAAATTTAATTAATTCAATAACTATTTAATGACATTATAGTGTAATGTTAAAAGTGTATGTTTTTCATTAATATAGTTTGGGGAAAATATAGATGTTTTAAGCTTGTTTTGGCTAGAGTAATATTATAGAATGGATGATCATCAAATAATTAGTTGTTATCTAGTTTGTCTCCTAACTTGTTCTTCTTTTCCCTAAGTTGTTTGTAGTTAATTAGTGTTTCAACTGACCGTGAACCTCAACTTAAGTTGTGTCTCATGTAATCACTACTAGAAAGTTGGGCATTGCCAAGACAATTAAAGTAACTCGCTGGTGGGTAATTGAAGTAACACAGACAATTTTATAAACCAAAAAAGTTGTTAGAGACGTTTATTGACGAATTACCAAGAGGTATATTATCGAGAAAGGGAAATCCCTTGGTAATCTGTCGATAATTATCGATGGATTAATGACTTTGTTGCAACGTGATATGAATAGATCTGTTGGTAAATAATAAAGGTTTTTACTTTTGATTTGTTTTTAGGTTTCCATCAATAATCCGTCGGTAAGATGTCAACGGACTACCGATACCATTTATTTTGAAAGTATTTTTAATATTTTTATGAAATCCATAGTAATGTGCATGAATTACCAACGGAATTGCGACAACCATTTATTTTAATTTATTTATATGGCTTCTTTATGAAACCTACCAGTTATTTGCCAGTAACGAATTACCGACAGTTAAGTTATTTTTTGTTTTTTAATTTCTAAATGGATGGTAATGAATTTATAATGGGTCTTGATGGGTTTAATGGGTCATATTTGTTCTAAATGGGTCATCAACTCATCATTGGTCATATTAGGTCTTAATGGATCATATTTGGTCTAAGTGGGTCATAATTGGTGGGTTTAGTTTGGTCATAAATAAGTCATAACTAGTCTTAATTATCCTTAATAAATCATATTTGTTCTATATGGGTCATAATCAGTCTTAAAAGAAATTTAATGGGTCATGCTTGGTCCAAATGATCTTGTATATGTATGATTAGGGTATATGATTATACTTGATTTTATGTATACTATATATGTGTGATATAGTTTCCCCCCTCCCCAATTTACACACACATACACACACACACACACACACATATATATATATATATATATGTATGTATAGGGGCAAGTTCAAACGAGAAGTTAAACATTTTGCGAGAAGACGAAAAGTGCTTAATCATATATGATACACAAGCTTAGGGGTTGTTCGGTTCATTTTCCATTAAGTCCTGTATGCAGAAAGTTGTCTGTAGTGATAAACTTGTCTGTATGATATTTGATAAGTTATTGTTCGGTTGTTATGCTGAATAACATGTCTGAATCGTAAAAATGACTATCTTACCCTTTGTTTTACATTGAACATTCAATTCCATCAAACCAATCAATCTCTCTTCTTTAACCAAACCAGTGATTAAATCAATAGATTTCTCCTCTGTTTCTCACAGCAACATATTAACATTCAAGGAAAAACCAAAACACAAAAAGGAGAAATCGAAAACATATACGATAATATGGAGAACCATCAACAAATAATTCATAGCAAAACCATATTAAAAACCACAACTGATCGAAAACTAGAGGCCATATGAAAGAAAGGTAAATTAGAGAATCCATGGCCCAATAAAGAACAAAGGAAATTAAATTTAGGATTTTAAAGATCACAGATCTGATTCATGGCCCTATTAACTCCACTCAAGTTTTTCCAGATCTGATTCATGAAGAAGATGACCTGGTTTGTCGTATTATTAGAGAATGAAATGTAGAAGACTACCTAGTTTGTCTTTTTTCCAGATCTGATTCCTGAAGAAGACGACTTGGTTTGTCATTTTTTCCAGTGATCCATGAAGAAGACGACCTGAAGAAGACGACCTGAAGACGACGAAGAAGACGACCTGAAGAAGAAGAAGAAGAAGAAGAAGAAGAAGAAGAAGAAGAAGAAGAAGAAGAAGAAGAAGAAGAAGAAGAAGAAGAAGAAGAATACCTGGTTTGTCATTTTTTTGAGTGATTCATGAAGAAGACGACCTGACGAAGAAGACGACCTGACGAAGAAAACGACCTGGAACAACGCAAATTGAAAGATCATGATTTAAATTGCATTACTTCTTTTCAACGATATCTTCATTCATGTTGAAAACTCTTGAACTCACTAGGCGTTAGCCTAACCTTTTTTATTTTTTGGCATGTGCAACAGGTTCTGGTTGGGAATAGTCCTAGTGACACTATGAAGCGAAGAGTGCTAGTTGTGTGCTTGAGGAGCGTTTAGCTTGTTGAAGTCTTCCGCAATTGTTTTGGGAAGAGCAACTTGCGTTTGGGGATTAAGTATCACCCAACTTTGGTTTAGTCTTTGTGTATTATTGGAGTTTGTATTTGTTGAGGTTATTTATCGAATTTCATAATTGAAGCGTAATGAGTTTTGATTTGTAGGAAGATGTGTCGATTTATTTGATGTTACACCGAAAATTTTCAATAGCTGCTCTTACCAAATTTAAGGGTGTTACAGTGTATAAGACATATTCTTTTTCTGACCTTTGGAGAATGTCCCCATATTCCATCACTTGGTGAAGATCTTATGTGCAAGAAGACAAAGGTTTGTACCTTTGTGTCAGATGGAGGTTGGCATACAGATGACCATTTGATTTGAAAGGGGGAATCGACAGGTGGAGGATTTAGCCGATAAGTGTAATTCGGCTTAAAGAGGTCCTGTCGATTTGAGGAGCTTCATTTCGGCAGGAGGAATACCAGCCGATAGGGGAGACTCTAATCGGCAGGTAGATAGCTTTGCTGTTGTTGGAAGTTTATCTTGATCTGCATCTGAAGATTTACTTCTTGCTGATTTCGGTTGGTCTTCGACTTCACCGAACTTTTAAAGCACGACTAAGTTATTACAAAAAACCTTGAAATATTCTAAGTACAAAGATGATCAAATATTGCAAGTATGAATTGATAAGCCGAAAGGGAGGTCATCTTCAAATCCTTGATGACTCAACAATCTTCCTGTATTTGATGATGACATCCAATACTTAAAATAAAAGAGTAAGAAAATGAATAATACATTTTTACCCTATTTTACTCTTTTTGGGTTCGTTTTCACATAGACCATTCTTTTTGTTTCTTTTTGGATTTTCTAAAGTATCCAACATTTACAAGTATAAAAGGAATGAAAGAATAAGCTATTAACACTATTTACTAAAGAAAATTGCACTTGTATTAATCTCATAGATTGAGTACAAGATAAAGCAAAATTCAAGTACAATTCGTAAAAAGAAAAGAAAAGATACTAAGCTTCCTCAAAAGGATCATTCTGAATAAATTCTCTCTTCTTTAGCTCATCGGTCACCGCCTGAAAGAGAGGAATTGCATGACGTCCTATCGGAATGATCTGAAGAATCCCAGAGAGAAAGAGACTATCAACAATATGGATTTGATCAACTCTGAAGAAGCGGATTTGGCCAAAGCCATCATTAAAGATTATTCCATATACCGGCTGGAGGATGACCATGGTGGAGGGTTGAGGCACAGCAGTAGGTAGAGATAGATCAAGGTTGGAGGTCTTTGGAACCTTTCCTTCCTTAGCCATTTCTTGAAAAACACTTGCCTTCTTCATCGATCGAGACTTAGACTTGGAGGCAAAGAGAAGGAATAATCGGCTTTGAGCTTTTCGATGAACTTATTAGGCAGCTGAGTGCTCGATCTGGTACTTGTTGTGGTAGGTATTCATCTTATTCTGAAGTGATTTGATGTGGTCCAAGACCTTGTCTCTAAAAGCACTCCTACTCTTGTTCAAAATTTTGATGATTTTGAACCACTCAGTAAGACCGTAAGCTTTAAGCCATTCCAGCTTGTCAGTTCGGATCGTCCCATTCTCTCGTGATATAATAAGCCAGATTGGATCCTTTGAAGATTTTGGCCCTGAAATCCTAACACCCGAGATTGGGGAGCTTTCGTATCGGCTGGTTAGTGACCTTTTGTACCACCTAATACACTTGGACTTTTGTTCATCATATTCCTTAACCGATTTTTCCAAGCTTCCAAGCTCCAGCTTTTGAGCTTCAATCTGATCATCAGAGAGTTTGGCCTCCTTAGCTTCCTCTTCGGCAATTTTCCGAGCTAGCTCTTAAGTTTCATCAAAAGCTTTTTGAGCTAGCTCGGCAACCTTGAGTTCTTCGGCGGACATCCCTAGTTGGGATGTTATCTTTGAGGGAGGTTGTAATTTTAGAGAGCCTGACCCTGAGGAGCGTTTGATTCTTTATTCTTTTTCATTTCTTTGGCCTCCTCCTCAGGAGTCATCATCTCTTTGCCTTCGTCTTTTGCAGGCTCCCCCTTAGATACTTCGGCCCGATCGGTAGGACTCGGTCGTCCGGTTCCCTTACCTTCGGCCAGATCGGTAGGAGTCGATCTGTCGGTGCCCTCTTCTTCTCTTTCGACGCTAGAAATAATGATTCGAGGGGTTTGAATATCCCCCTCAACACGTTTCTCCCCATCAGCAGCCGAAGGAGAAGAAACACCCAAATGAGTCGACACACGACCCATTCTCCGATCCACCCGACGAAGGCAGTCGACACAGCGTCACCAAGGTCAATATCCCACTCTTCTGATCGAGACTTGGCAATAGAGGCAGGAAGAGCATCAACCTTTTGATGAAGACGACTGAGATATTCCAAAAGCTGAGAATTAACTACGTTCTGGGAGAGGACCTTGGCCTTCAAGAATTCCAGCTCCTTATCCCTTGCATCGGATGAAGCCTTGAGAGCAGCAAGAGATAAGGTGAGATGAAGGTTGGAAGATAACAGACGTTCCAACCGAGTATTGACTATGCCCATCGAAGACAGAAGGGGCTCGGTCAAACCCGAGATATCCTGAGCCATAACATCCATACACCGAAAAAAGTCAGATTGAACCCGCTGAAGTTCGGTATTATTCTCCTTGATGAGTCTAAGGATTTCATCTAGAGAGGTGTTATTGATGAATAGACCACAGAAAATCTGATCCTCTCGAATGGAGTTTTGCTCCAGAACGGTCACCCGATGACCCGTAGCAGCCATAAACCGATCAAATTCAGCTTGGAGATTGGCAAATTGGGCACCTAGCAACCGATGTTGCCGATTGATGTCTTGAATACCGGCAAGCACTTCAGGAGGGAGGTATATAGGGTTTTGGGAGATGGGGATGGAAGGTATGGCCGAAGAGGTAAATGGTCGGCAGGAAGGTGGGGTCGGTGGGTGGTGAGGCAGGGTTCGGCTAGGGGCAATGGTACTTCGGTTAGGAGGGAAATCAGCAGAGGAGTGGGAGGAAGATAAGTCGGCTGGTGAAGTGTGGGGGGTGGGCGTGGGCGATTGTTTCGGTGGGGAAGTTTTCGGCGGGGATTTTTTTGGTGGGGAAGTTTTTAGTGTGGGTGGGAGGGATTGATTCGGTGGGGGAGGGAGTAAAGGGAGGGGTGGTTTTCGGGGTGTGGGTGGAAACAACCTCTTCGCTTCTAGCCGGGGAGGGATCCCGTAGTTCAATAAAAAAATTTTCAAGCCGAGAGGGAGGCCGAGAGCCAGTATCACATAGTAAGAAGTCCAAAAATTAATCCGGATCCTCAGAACCGGACCCTGGAATGACCGATCCTTCCTTGGATTGTGCAAATTCATCGGGACTAGGAGTCCCGGGTAAAAGGTTGTTCGATGGAGAAGAGGGGCCTTGGACTAGGGAGGTGTCCAAGTCATCTTCATCGACTAAGGAGTATGTCGATGGAGGTTTAGTGGAGGTACCCTTTTGTACAATCGCACCCTGTTGAGAGAGGACGAAGGAGGTGGTTGTGGGTTGAGCAGATTCCCCTGGCCTAGAAGGAAAATTTTCAACACCCACATATTTTTGAGAACCGGTTAGTGGAGTAGGAGGTTTGGCCAAAAAGGGTTTCCTAAGTCTCTTAAAATGAGACCAAGGGGGATTTGGAGCTCCTCCGCTTAAGAGAAGAAGGGGGTTTGACATGGGTAGCCGTCGAAGGTTTCTTTGGTGGCAGAGTCTTCAAAGCAAGGGCGGAGGAACCAGTGGCCTTGGACTTTTTCTTTTTCGGGGCCACCGATTTTGCTCGGGAAGAAGGGGATTTAGGGGTCACCGAAGAGGGAACAATCGAAGGTTCCTTTGGTTGTTCAGTCGAAGATGCCGAAGGGGTGCCCTAATCCGGATTGGGAGTAGAGATGAAAGAAAGCATACCTAGAGTAAGCGGTCGGTCAGTAGAAGAAGGGCCTTTCTTCAGAATCTGCTTCCCAACCTTGGGAGCAGAAAAGTCATAGATAATTTTTGGCTCCGACAGTTTGGAGTCAGCATCAAGTGCATCTTTCAATTTTTAGTTGATGATCAATGAGGAAAGAGAAAGAGACACTTGTGGGCGCCGGGGTGGGGAGATCATCGTGACGATGTCATTAAAGAAGAATCGAGAAAAGTCGATCCGACGTTGAAACATAAGTGCATGAGCCAACTGTGTGAGGTAAGATGGGGATTGGTCCCGACCAGTTGTCTTCCGAGAAAAATAATGGATGAGATGGGAGAAAAAGAAGTTTCAAACTCCCCCTATATTCTTGCAACGAAGAGTTCCGAAACCCCGATCTTTACCCTCCGAGAGATAGTTGAGGGCAACAACAACTTCTTCTAGTTCGTTCCCGGTGGGAAAAGCATCGTATATACAGAAAGTGGGAAGATCGAGATTTGCTCTTACATCTTCACAACCAAAAGTAAGACTGTGATCCTCCTCGTCCGTCAGAATGGAAGCATATACGGAGACATTGGTAGGATCGTAGATGCAGGTGATCCAAAAGTTCCCAATGAGCAATTTTCTCATCTTGGGAGTGGTATTGAAAGCATGTTGTAGGGGTGATCTTTGAAGAAAAAACGATACCTGGTTGAACTCAAGATGGGTCGGATCGAGCTCAAAATGAGTTGTATGGTTGCATGCGGGAAAGACCAATGAATCACGGGTGAGAGGTTCTCCTTTGCTCGACTTTGATGCCTTGGTAGTGTGTTTGAGGACGCCATTGATGAAAGTTTGTGAGCTTAAAAAAGTTGCAGGTTGTGGGTTGGAGGTTTGGGGAAGACGATGGTAGAGGTAAAACAAAATGAAAATGAGGGTTTAAGGGGTTTTATAGGGCAGGGAGATGAAAGGTTTGTAGTTGGGTTAAGGGTTTTTAAATGTTAAGAAAAGAAAATCGAGAAAAGGAATGATGGTGATAGGGTAAAGGGGTTTAGGGTTATAAGGGGCAGTAATGGGGATATTCGAAAAGACATAAGGGTGGTCGGCCGTTTTAGAGGTCGTGGGGAAGTGGGATGGTCACTTCCCTGACATGTGACGTGGACCACGTCATTGATATAACCGTTTAAGGATAAGGACAAAGAAATATCTTACCTGCCCGAAGTATTGTCTGACCGAAGAAGAATTGTGCGGCTAGTGGAGACTAACCGAAGATGGAATTAACCGAAGACCAAGATGTCGAAGGTTGAAACAATCAAAGACGTTAGATGCCGAAGACTTCAATTACCGAAATATAAGAGAGATTCGGTAGCCGAAGGAAAGAGAGAAAGAGTTGGTAGCTAAAGATCAACCGAAGAAGGTTTTTCTGTAGAAGGTTCTTCAGTAGAAATAGAGGGGCCTTGCCGAAAACAGGCGTGCCGAAAGTGGGTATTGTCGAAGGTGACTAACCGAAAGTTTTCGAAAAAGTGGACTTCGGCAAGAAGAAGACTAACCGAAGAGAATATGGGAGTAACTGAAGGTTCTTCATACCGAAAAGAAGGCTTCGGCAAGAAAAAGACTAACCGACGTTTTTTTTTATGTATCAAAATTTAACAAACCTAGTGCTCCTATCAGAAAGTTGAACCGAGCTTCATCCAGAGGTTTTGTGAAAAGATCAGCTAACTGAAGATCAGTTGGGATGAAGTGTAGTTCAATATCACCTTTTTGAGATGTGATCTCTGGTCGTGGGGAAGTGGGATGGTCACAAGAAACCAAAATTTCTCTAATGGTGCATTTGGTTTGTGGGATTGGAATGGATTTGGAGGGATTTGGATTTCAAATCCATTGCAATCTTGTGTTTGGTTTGCAGGAAATGATTTCGTTGACCGGATTTCAAATCCGTTGACCATTTTAAAATCCCTCATATGATGGATTTGGAAATCCTTGGCATTGGGCCTGGATTTGAAATCCAAATCCGATGGATTCTAAAGCGTGATCCATACTTCAAATTGTATCGATCCAAATTCAACGTTTACCAATAAAAATAAATTCTTTATAAAAGAAACAAATAATAAAAAAAAATTTAAAAAAAACTCAATGCATGCAAATCCAAATCCTACAAACCAAGCAAGACTTGTAAAGAGGAATGGATTTGAAAATCCATTCCAAATCCTACAAACCAAACACATGAAGGGATTTCAAATCCCCCCAAATCCAAATCCCTCCTTGAAATCCAATCCATTTCATTCCAATCCCGCAAACCAAACGCACCCAAAGTGTAAAGATGTATTCTATAAAATACATGAAAGAGATCGGGAGGTCATCTTCAAATCATCGGTGACCAACATTAACAAATAATTAGTACTTATATACAATTCTTGAGATTAACTTTAGAAAATTGTTAAGTCTAAATATTGTATCCAAGATTTAATAGGAAAGTCAATGATGTAAAAGTCAACATTGTCTAAGTCAAAGCTTATATTAGTTTCCTTAGCCGTTAAGGCTTTGTAATAGTTAGATGGTATAAATAGTGTTGTCTTTGTAATCTTGTAGTAACGAGCTAGAGAGCTATGTGTATATTGTAATTCAGAGATTGATGAATACGAGATCTACTTTCTCTCTCTAGACTTTCTCTCTCTAGTTCTTGATCTTATTTGTAATATCTTGAGTAATTGCTTGATTGAATTGGGATTTTATGTTTAATAATTGGTATCATAGTCTTACCAAACTTTTCAGGAATGATTTGATCAGAGTTTGAATTGAAATTCGTGTGATTTTAATCGAAAAATCGTTAATTTCGAAAGTTTTTCAAGAAACCGAGTTCTTCACTATTTCATTAGAATTTTGAGTGAAAAATTGTTTTTAATGAAAGAAATTGGTTTCATTGTGTTCGATTTATGTTGGTGATTGATTGTTGTTTAGATTCCATATCAAAATTCTTTCAAAATCAATTCCAATTTTTGATTTTTGAAGTTTTCTTGAAAACGTATTCTGTCACTGTTCTTGATTGAAAATATTCGATTTGATGTTTTAAATCGAAATTTGTTTGTAAATTTGTGTTTAGTACTGTTTTTCGATGTTGCTGACAAATTCTTGAGATCAATTGTGCAAGTTTCGATCGATTTAAGTTTGAATCTGTCAAGAACACGGTTTGCGTTTCATTCATGAAAGTTTGCTCCTCATTCATGCTACTTTGCGCTTCATTCATCATGATTTGCGTTTCATTCTTATTCTTTTTATAGTGTTAATGTATTTTTCAGGTCTAGTTTGAAACGCAAAGCTCCTCTTGAGTATCAAGGATTTCAAGATTCGCGGTTCTAAGCTTCATACGCAAACTCGGTACACGCAAAGTCTAAGTTTGCGTGTCTCTCTTTACTCGCAAAGTCTAACTTTGCGCGTCTCTCATCAAACGCAAAGTTCAGTTTGCGTTTCTCACATCACTCGCGAAGTCTCATCTTGCGCTTCTCAAAGTAAACGCAAAGTTTCAGTTTGCGGATCCTTACTGAAATGCAAACCTCTAGTTTGCGCTATATCTGTCCTTGTTAAAAAAAAATCTGGAAATTTTTTTTTAGTCATATATGGAAGAAAAAAAATTAACTTTGCGCCATAACATGTGTTGTTCAAATTTTCAATTTTTACGAAATATTTTTTTTAAGATTTTCAATTCAATCTGATTTTTGATTTTTCTGATATATAGTTTGGGAACGATCTTTCCTATCAAGCTTTTTCAAGATGTCAATTTACTACAGATCTGATATATCTGATATTGAAGCTGAGCGAAATGATCTGAAATTGAAAAATTCAGAATACCTCAAAAGAATTCAGGAGTTGCAACTTAAATTGTTCAACTGTATTAAAACTCCTGAATGTCTACAGTGTACTAATAATCGTTCTAAATTTTCAGATATTCTTTATGAGAAGGATAAAGAGATAAAAGAGAAAGAGAGAGAGAGAGATTATAACTCTTCAAAGCCAACTGAAGACAACTGAACAGAGATCTCCAAAGCTACAAGCAGAATTAGTTGAGCTTCAAAACAAGTTGAAGACTTTCAAAGAGAAGATAAAGGGGTTGGAATCTGAGAATGATGAGCTTAGAAAGAATTTATCGGATTTGGAAAAACAGCTTGATGCAAATAAAGCTGATTTTGAAAGCGAAAAGAAAAAATTTTCAAAGAAATTCTCAGATCTCTCAAAGAAGTGTTATGAAGAAAAGAAGTCAGTGGAGCTTAAATCCATTAAGCTTTCTCAATAAATCTCCGATTTTGAGAAAGTACTGATATTGGAAAGAGAGAAATTTGCTCAGGAGAAGAAGGCCATAGAACAGAAAAATGTGGGATTCTTTAAAGAATTATCCGACCAGAGAAATGAGTCAGAGAAAGGATTTGAAGAAGAACGTTTAATCTTTGAATCTGAAATCAAGAAACTGACTTCAAAATTATCTAAACTGTCTGCTGCTGCGCTGAAAGAGCAAAGAACGAAATCTGAGTTCTCAAAGAAGATTGACCAGCTTGTGAAAGAAAGAGACACATTTGCTTCAAAGATCAAAGAGCTTGAAAAGTCTGTTTCAAGTTTAAATCAGAAATTTGTCTCTTCACAAAGGTCATTCAAATCCTTTAATCAGATTCATCGCACTAACCTTTTCTATGATGAATATTTAGATGGTTCAGATACTTATCCAAGGAAAAAAAGTTTCAAGAAAGAGAAACTGGTCTGGATGAAGAAATCAGTCAAAGATGACAAGACTGATGAGCTGAAAGAGAAGAAATCATGTGTACCTGTACACAAAGCAAAGAAGAACAAAGCACCTAACGGTAAGAAATATTATTGTTCTATTTGTTGTACACATGATCATATCCATAAGACCAGTGATCATTTCTGGTATGTTCTTACTCTGTTTCCCCTACACGAACTGCAACTAACATTTCTGGACCCAAATACCAGTGGGTACCAAAGAAGAAAATTGATTCTGTGTTGCAGGCACCTCAAGTCAAGGGGGAGTAAGAGATAATGGATTTTGAACATAGCATTTCAAAACCCGGACTTCAATATCACGATTATGGCTCTTAAATAACACAATTCAAGACCCGCACCTCAATGTCAAGATTATGGCTTCTAAGCACATCAGCTTAGAACCCGGACTTCAAAGGAGTTTGACTTCTAAACACAACAGTTTAGGACTCGGACCTCAGCGATCAAAAAGACCTTACTCCTGTATGCTTGCATCCGATGGATATTGATGGTCTTCATCCCAAGAGAATTGATCTGATCTCTATCCTATACTTTTTCTTTGCTAGATTTTTCTGATATTGATGGTCTAACAATTCAAAAGGGAGTGTTTGATCTCTATCCTGTTTTACTTGTAATATTTCAGATGCTTAATTTAATGGGGAGTAAAGGTCATGGCTTCTGATCACTTGACAGATCAGGATCCGTTTTTTAACGTTCAAAGAAGGATATTATGCTAATATCCAAGGGGAGCTCAAAAGACATATATCATTATATCATGTTTTGAGGGGGAGCTTAAAGGTAAATATCTTTTGTCCTAGATCTCGGATTGTTTGAAAGAAGAACAACTTTCAAGCATGAAAAACAGTTTCTTAAATGTTCAAACCACTTCTGATTCTTAAAAGATTTCATGAATTAAGAAGTGTGATTTTAAATGTTTTTCATTTTTTAGCTTTATTGTTTAACTAACCGTGTGTTTCCAAAGATTAATACTTGTGTATTATCTTGTCCATATACTGTCAAGTATTCACACACACCGGTTCAGTATTTTATTTGAATTTGTTATTACCATGACTCTAAAAGAACCAATTTTTCGATGGTAATACCCCCGTTTGAAATTCAAAGTTGTTGAGCATCATTCATCTTTTTCATATTTGTGCTTTCATTGATAAATTGTTTATATTTGTTCATATAAACAAATATCCAATTCTTTGATACCCTAACCATTTGATTTGATCTGTTTAAGTCATTGTCAGATTCTCAAAACAATTCTCTTGACTTCATTTCATTCATTCAATATTTTTGTTTTGAGAAATCTTCAAAGTTCAAATGCTCAAATTTCATTTATGATTTTTTATGAGCATTCTTGTTTTGACATATGATTTCTTGTGATTTACATGTCAAGAAAATCATTGACCAGCATGTACTTTTAGGAACATGGGATTCAGTGTGAGTGCTTAATAGATCTTCCATGGATTCACGATAACCAGTGTTTCCAACCCCGGAAGAAATACTTTGAGTGATTGAGAGGAGAGGGATCTAAAAGAATTGAGTGTGGGAGTGAGCAGAAGTAAAATGGAAATGAGATATTGGTTAGATGTGAGCTTATATGTTTAAAAGAAAGAGGGTGTGAGAACAGAGTTAAAAGAATATCAGAACTCTGCACCAAAAATCTTTCTGAGCCGGGCAGCCACATTACTGATTGGTTCACATTTCTTTGGTGACCATCATTGAAATAGGCAAATAGCCCATGCCATCTCTTGTATACAACCCCACCAGCTACTCATTCTTTTCTTAAAAAGAGAATGTTTCACATTTTCTGGGGAAGCAGCATATAATCTATCGGATCTTCTTTTGGAAGATACTGATATTGAAAAAGAAGGAAAGTTACCCCACCTTCGACCCTTTCTCATGCACATAGAGTCCATGTATAATCATTGTTGTCTCAGTGATTTACATACTTTGAGCCTTTATGAAACACAATCATTGTGCTAAAATTCTTTCATACACAAGTACGAGCACACAGAAAATTTGTTTTTCTGTCAGAATATTCATAGATAAACCTTGTGTTTTTCAATGATTGAATGGAAGTCCTGGGGAGTCATCATCAAACAAGCTCCTTATATTGTACATTCGTTGTACACAGTAACTTTGTGTTACTGACAGGCATTTCTAACTGTTTCATATGTTGAATCAGGGTTACACGCTCATTATGTCTGAATTTGAAAAGATTCGGACATATACAGTTCATGATTCGGCTATTCAGATCAAAGTATAGCATATGTCAAAGGGGAGATTGTTAGTTGATCAAAATGGGAGAAATCAAAGTATGTGCTGAAATTGATGATATTTTGATGATTATGATGCTCACATCATCAAAAAGGGGGAGAATGTTACAAAGATCAATTTCGAAGTTATGAAGAGTTGTCAAAGTTTGTCAAAGTTCAAGTCAGAATTTTAATTTGCTTCCGCTGATTTAAAGTTCAAGTCTGATAAAGAAATTCAAAGCCAAAAGATTCTGAAGGAAGAATTTTCAAAGTTAAATCAAGATGATTCGTGAAAGTTTGTTTTTCCAAAGATGGTTCAGAGATCAAAGTGATGAAGATACAAGTTTGATCAAAGTCGAAAGATTTTTCAGAGTTAAAGTTTTCAAAGCTGTTTTCAAAGTTTCAAGTTTCCAGTTTTGTTCAAGGCATGTTGACTTTCAGAGCTTCAATGTTTAAAAATACTTTTCAAGATTCTTCAAAGGCTGCAAGAGTAAAGATTGTGAAAGCTTCAATGAGACAAAAGCTGAAGAATCAAGAGCTGAAGATCAGTATCAATTTTTTATTAAATCTTGAATACAAAGGGGGAGATTGTTAAGTCTAAATATTGTATCCAAGATTTAATAGGAAAGTTAATGATGTAAAAGTCAACATTGTCTAAGTCAAAGCTTGTATTAGTTTCCTTAGCCGTTAAGGCTTTGTAATAGTTAGATGGTATAAATAGTGCTGTCTTTGTAATCTTGTAGTAACGAGCTAGAGAGCTATGTGTATATTGTAATTCAGAGATTGATGAATACGAGATCTACTTTCTCTCTCTAGACTTTCTCTCTCTAGTTCTTGATCTTATTTGTAATATCTTGAGTAATTGCTTGATTGAATTGGGATTTTATGTTTAATAAAAATAATAACCTATTCTAGGATAGTATTACAATCATACCAAAAAATAGAAGAATCACTAAGGGATTATGGTGTGATTAATTCATCATTGATGGTGATGAATCACCAAGGATTGGGGATCGTGATTCATCCTTGATGATTTCGTATTGATGATGGTCATTGTGTGTTGATATTATCACGGTTTCCCCTACATCTAATAAACTTCAACCAATGAACACCCCTAGACTGCCACTAACATAACTCAAAGTAACAGCTTTAGCGATAGGTACCTAACTCGTTGCAAAAATGCAACCCTAGGGACATGTTTCACTAAATTTTCATTTCAAGGACGAGGTCCCTAAAAAACATAAAATCATAGGGATGAAAAATGTGATTCACTCTTTATATAATGTATTGTGTATAGTGCTTATGTGTAGTCTATTGATAGCAAAAATACACACGCGTAAAATGTGGCACAATAATGGTGCAAATATACATCAAATATTGTGTTCGCTTTTCAAGTAATATAATGGTAAGGACCAAATATCGTATCCACGGGGATTAGACTACTAAGATTCAGAGATTTCTACGAACTTCTGGTGTAAAGTTTAGAGTTTTAAAAAATGGTTGGTTTTGAGCAAAATATTAAAGATTTAATTTAACAAGATAATAAAAGCGGGTACGGGTGTAAGTTATCCCCAAGCGTATATAATAACTTAAATGGTTAACAGAACCGGTCACAAAGTGACCCCATACGATTACCTCCTCTCAAAGCTATGTCATATAGGTTACGATTACGGTTTTATTATAAAGTATCCACAAATGCTAACTTTTGGTTTACCAATCTCACTAAGTAGTTCTCGAATATCTTAGCCCTGCCAGTGTGGAGAGATGCACATAGCTCTATGACACACCAACTCGACCGACATCTGGACCTTAGCTTGATTATGCAAAAATCCATATCTCTATGGGATTATTGAAGATTTTCTCAAACCTCCTTGCATCACCCAAGCCGTATTCGGATCCGCCCCTCTCGAGGTCTAAGATCTAATATTAAAACACACAAGTGATCGGCTTGTCCGTGTTGAGTTAAAGCTTCAACTTGGATGACCAAACCGAGAAGTTAGCCAAAATGCGATAACATCCAAGTGTTACATTTTAACCTCTCGGGCTTGGCTTACACCCACACCCAAGGGGGGGGGGGGGGTTAGCTACTAATCATAAATAAAGACATGATAAAAGAAAAGTAAAGGTGAAAATTAAATTGCATTAATCTGAAACTTTCCACTGTGGTCACACACTCACCACAGTGTTGACGAAATTAAAACGTAGAAATTAAATCTATGAATACAAGAGCAAAACTAAAACTCAACTAAGAACTTGAAAAATAAAGTGTTTGGTGCTTGAATGAAGTGATTCAAATGCCAACCCAAGCTCCTTTATATAGTGGAAAAGATGAAAGTGACTTGAGGGGGTGAAAAGGTGTTAGAGCACAGATATGTTGGATACAATATCATTAATATTGAAGGTCAAAGTTCAAAGAAGTAAAGCCTGAAAGTCAACTCTCAAAGCATCAAAGTCAAAGTCAAGTGTAATAAGTCAAAGTCAAAGTGTATTTTGTTTTATTTTCTTGTAATTGTGTGGTGGTATAAATAGGTTCGTTGTCTTTGTAAGTGTGGTAAGTCATTGTAAGTGGTAATATTCAGATTGTAAGATTGTGAACAGATCAGAGAAGAATCGTATGAGCATATTATTCTAGAGAGAGAGAAAGTGAATCTTGTAATTCAGAACTGAGTTTTGTATTCGCAGAGAGTTAGAGAGAGAAAGTTGTGGTTAGAGAGAGAAAGTAATTCAAATCAGTTTGTATTGGATCTTGTGATTAATCAAAACAGGTAGATTGTTTAAATCTTGTTTCTGTGATTGTTAATCAGTAAAGAACTTGATAAATCTGGGAATAATAATTGGTATCAGAGCAGATCCAATCAAGAAATCAAGAAAATGAGTTTTTCGGCACTGTTCCATCGAGTCTAGATTCGATTTTGAGATTTTATGTGTAATTTTGAGTTGTAATTGATTCAGTATGTTCGAAATGCATATTAGATTGAGTCTGTATAGGCTAATTTGAGTTTAGCACTGTAATTTTCATGAATTGTTGAATTTCATTGAGTTTTTGAGTTCACAAGTCTACGCACTGTATTTTGAATCAAATTGTAATGGTTTGTGCTTTATATTGAAATTCGTTGTTAGATTTTGGTTCTAGGTGTGTTAATGATCAAGTTGTCAAAATTTCGAATTGAAATTTGAAGTTTAGATAGGATTTTGAGTCGATCAGAGGTGTTTTTCTTCGAAAGTTGAAGAACTCGCAAACAGATCTGAAGAACTCGCAAGTTACCTTCAAGAACTCGCAGGATTTACATTAGTTTTCGTATAATTTTGGGTCTGAAAGTTTTACAAGTATAGATTTCGCAGAGGAGTTACTTGCGAATTTTACAGGATTTGCATTCATGTGTGTTGCGAAAAGTATAGGATTCGCAAACTATTGTGATACGAATTCTTAAGGATCTACGAATTCTTATTGTTTTTCTATTTGTTTGCGAATTCTTTGCTGTTTTGTGAAGTTTGCGAATTCTAGACTTGAAGAATTTTTTAGAAATTTCATTTCTGATTTTCTTTTAAGTTTTTTTCTATTATTTTTCCCAGATTTATCAAGTTCTTTACTGATTAACAATCACAGAAACAAGATTTAAACAATCTACCTGTTTTGATTAATCACAAGATCCAATATAAACTGATTTGAATTACTTTCTCTCTCTAACCACAACTTTATATCTCTAACTCTCTGCTAATACAAAACTCAGTTCTGAATTACAAGATTCACTTTCTCTCTCTACAAACACTTTATCTCTCTCTAGAATAATATGCTCATACGATTCTTCTCTGATCTGTTCATAATCTTACAATCTGAATATTACCACTTACAATGACTTACCACACTTACAAAGACAACGAACCTATTTATACCACCACACAATTACAAGGAAATAAAACAAAATACACTTTGACTTTGACTTATTACACTTGACTTTGACTTTGATGCTTTGAGAGTTGACTTTCAGGCTTTACTTCTTTGAACTTTGACCTTCAATATTAAGGATCTTGTATCCAACATATTTGTGCTCTAACATTCTCCCCCTTTAGATCAAGATCATTTATAAAAAAATATTGCAATTCAATCTTCTCTCTTCAAGCACGGTAGAAACTTTTTCCTTTGATATAAACAAGATCTTCTCAGGCAATCAACATTCTCCCCCTATTCATATGAAAAATTGACATTCTCCCCTTTCTTTGATAAACACAGTATCTTCAAAACCTTTCATCAGCAATCTTCCTCAAAATCTGATCTTCAAGAATATTAAGAATAATAGCATTCTCTTCCAAGGTTATAAACAAACCTCTTTCAGACACAACTCTGATTGCTTTAGCAAATTATCATCAACAATTCTGAAAAACTTTAAACTCTTGCTTTCAGCTTTTGAACAAACTTCAACAATCTTTCTTTCTTTCACAGTCAATCTTTGAATATTTCTTTAAACGCTTTGAATAATCTTTCAACAAACTTTCTTTCACAACCATTTCTTAACCTTTTCTTCCCCTTTTTGATGATAGAGGCATGAAATCATCAAAACTTTCAACAAGAAATGTCTTTGAAATAATCTGAACTGGCCATTGATCTATCATACTGAGCCTCTGATTCGTCGTCGATCCAAAATATATTTATCCGAATCTTTTCAAACTCAGACAAAATATGAGTGTAACACCTGAATCAACAAATGAATCAGTTAGAAATGTCTGTCAGTAACACGAAGTCACTTTGTGTAACGAATACACATTGGAAATGAGCTTTTTGAAGTTCACTCCCCCAGGGCTTCCATTCAATCATCGAAACACCACAAAGATATTTCTATGAACGTTATGACAAGAAAAACAAATTTCCTTGTGTGTTCGTGTAAGTGTTCGAAAGAATTAAGCACTTGATGATTGCTTTTTATAAAGTGCGAAGGTGGGGCAGACTTCCTTCTTTTTCAATATCCAGATTTTCCAAATGAAAATCAGATAGATTATGTGTTGCGTCCCTTTGCAATAATGAAACATTTTCTTTTTAAGAAGAAAATGAGTGGTTGGTGGGGTTTTTACCAAGAGTTGGCATGGGCTAGTTGCCTTTTTCAATAATGTTCACGAAGAATTGTGAAACACTAGTAATGTGGCTGCCCGGCTCAGAAAAAATTGGTGCAGAGTTTGATATTCTTTTACTCTGATCTTTCACCTTCTTTCTTTTAATCATTGAGCTCGCTTCTAACCAAACTCTCATTTACATTTTACCTCTTCACACAACCCACACTCATTTCTGTTTGACTCCTCACACTCGATCACTAAGAATTAACTTCTTGGGTAGGAAACACTAGTTAATGTGAATCCATAGAAGTTTCGTTTAAGTCCTACACAATGAACCCATATTTTCCTATAAAAATCAATGTTGCTCAAAATGGTTTAAGTAGAACAGTTAAAACACAAATACAAATGTCAGATGTATGCATGCTCGTAGAGATACTCATGAAGATTTGAGCATTTTTAAACATTGAAGAATTTTCAAAACAAGTATATTGAAAGAATGAAATGAATACAAGAAACTTGTTTGAAAATCTGACATTGTATAATAAAGATCAAATAGAAATGATATATCTATTAAGGCTTAGGTCAGCAAAAATTGGATATTGTCTATACGAAACAAGAATATAGACATTCTTGAAAGAACGTTCAGAAATGAAATCACGCTCAACCTTTGAATAACAATAGGTGTGCCTTACCATCGAAAATTTTGTTTCAATTTAGAGACATGGTAAGAACAAATTCAACAAAAATTAAACCTGTGTATGTGAATACTTGACAATATATAGACAAGATAATACACAAGTATTAATCTTTGGAAACACACGGTTTGTTGATCATTGAAGCACAAGTAATAATGAAAACATTTAAAATCACACTTCTATATTCATGAAATCATTTAAGAATTAGAAGTGGTTTGAACATTTAAGAATATGTTTTCTATATCTGAAAGTTGTCTTTCTTTCAGATACGTATGAGATTAAGATTAGAAATTAACCTTTTCGTCCAGTCTTAAATCTCATGAAGTCGGCTCTGAGTCAAAATGATATGATCATTAAGCTTCCTCTCAAATCTGCAAACAGTCACAAAGTCCGTCAAAGCACAAAGTTTATTCACAACTTTATTGAAAAAAAAAAAGACATAAAGCAGTAAAACAATGAATGTACGAGTTCTGATCTGAATTAATCAGAAGTTATGATCCATACTCCCACTGAAAATATGCATCTAAAATATGTCAGTGAAAAAGCACATGATAGAGATCAGATACAACTTCTCCTGAAGTGTAGATCATCATATCTTTCGACTGCATATTTCCAGAAAAATATATATATATACTCTCCCTTAAAGGTTGATTTCCTCATTTGAGTACAGGAGTACAATCTCTTATCAGCCCGGGAGTATCATTACTTTTGATCATTGAAGAACGAGTCCTAAATTGTTGTGTTTAGAAGTCACACTCTGTAATCTTTAAAGAACGGGTCCTGAACTATAATATTCAAAAGCCTTCCATCGGTTCTCTTACTCCCCCTTGACTTGAGGTGCCTGCAACACAGAATCATCTTTCGGCTTTGGTACCTACTGGTATTTGGGTCCATGTTTGTCAGTTACAATTCTAATTGGAGTAATTGAATAAGAACCATACCAGTAATGATCACTAGACTTATGAACAAAATCATATGTATTACAGTAAGAACAATACCTCTTTTTAGATAACCTGATCATTTGATCTCTCGAGTAAGTAAGATCAGATTTACCTTTTAGCATTTTGTTCTTCTTGGTTGTTGATGCATGTACAAATGATTTGTTACTTTTCTTCTCTTTCTTCTTTCCTTTCTTTTCTTCCTTCTTCTCATCATTATTTTCTTCATCTATTGGTTTCTCTTTTCAGACCAATTTCTCTTCATTATATATCCTTCTTCTTCTTCTGTATGTATCTGAACCATCTACATTTTCATCAAAGAAAATGTTAGTAGTACAAATCTGATCATATGATTTAATTAACCTTTTTGAAGAAACAGTTTTCTGATGTGAGCTTGAGACTGGCTTGTTAGAACCAACTGAACTATTTCTAGGTGTGTGGATTTGTGACTCTAGATTTGTTTGCTCAGTCACCACAATCTTTGAAATAATGTCTTCAAGCTCTTTTCTTTTTGAAAAATAACTATCTCTTTCTTTGACAAGCAGGTCAATATTTTCTTGAAACTCAGACTTCGTATTTTGATCTTTCTGTGCACTTTCAGATAGTTCAGATAGCTTCTCAGTAAGCTTCTTGATCTCTGCCTCAAAGATATTTCTTTCTTCTTCAAAGTCTTTTTCAGCACTCTGTCTCTGACCAGATATTTCTTTAAAGATTCCAACATTCTTCTGTTCAATGGCCTTTTTCTCCTTTGCAAACTTTTCCCTTTCCAAAATAATCACTTTCTCAAAATCAGAAACTTGTTGAGAAAACTTGGAACATTTAAGCTCGACCATCTTCTTTTCTTCAAAACTCTTCCTGGAAATTTCTTAGCAAACTCTTTCTTTTCTTTATCAAATTCTGATCTCTCATTAGCAATCATCAATTCCATCTCTGATATTTCCTTTTGAAGCTGAGCATTTGCAGTTTCTAGCTCAGAAATCTTCTTAATCAGCTCTTCATTAGCACATTCTGTTTGTTGAATCTTGACACTTTGATCTTCTAAGTCTGAGATCTTTCTTTTCAGCTCTGTATTCTCAACTTCCAAAAACTTTACTCTTGATGACATCTTTGGTCCTACCATCATCTTCTCAAGTTGTTCCCACAACTGTTTTCCTGTAGCCTTTTTACTATCTAAACTGATAGAAATCTCCTTTGAAATCTCATCTGAAAATCCTTGTAATATAAACACTTTGGCTAATTTGCCAGCTTCATATCTCTTTTTCTGCTCATCTGAGTACTTATCAAGTGATATTGGAAACTCTCCTCTTTTCGTTGATCCATTTTCTCCCATATAAGAGTATATCCTTGTTGGAGTTTTCATTTTTCCTTCCCTCGGAGATAATCGAATATAATCACCCAATTCATGTCGGTTAATAAAGTCCAGAAAATGATTTTTCCATTGCTCATACTCTCCTCTAAAAAGCACTGGTGGCTTCACATACGTACCTATTGCAATAGCTTCTCTTGAAGTCATCCTGTTACAAAAAAGAACTTGAAATGATAGTTAGTCCAATAGAAATCAAGTAAAACAGGAAAAAACTTGAAAGAAAATCAGAAATGAAATTTCTAAAATTTCTTCAAGTCTAGAATTCGCAAACTTCACAAAACAACAAAGAATTCGCAAGCAAATAGAAAAACAATAAAGAATTCGTAGACCCTTCAGAATTCGCATAATACACTTCTGCGAAATTCAAAGAATTCGTAGAATAACCGTATACGAATTCTAAGATCTGCGAATTATTTCTCTGCGAATCCTTTCCTTAAAACAATTTTCACCCAAACTTTCTTAAACCAAAAATTCGTATCACACTAGTTTGCGAATCCTATACTTTTCGCAACACACATGAATGTGAATCCTGTAAAATTCGCAAGTAAATCCTCAGCGAAATCTATACTTGTAAAACTTTCAGACCCAAAATTATAAGAAAACTAATGTAAATCCTGCGAAGTTTTCAATATTTCTGCGAATCCTTTGAGTAGCCCTGCGAGTTCTTGAAGGTAACTTGTGAGTTCTTCAGATCTGTTTGCGAGTTCTTCAACTTTCGAAGAAAAACACCTCTGATCGACTCAAAATCCTATCTAAACTTCGAATTTCAATTCAAAATTTTGACAATTTGATCACTAACACGCCTAGAACCAAAATCTAACAACGAATTTCAATATAAAGCACAAACCATTACAATTTGATTCAAAATACATTGCGTAGACTCGTGAACTCAAAAACTCAATGAAATCATCAAATTAATGAAAATTACAGTGCAAAACTTGAATAAAACTATACAAACTCAATCTAAATCAATATACGAACTCATTCTCATCAATTACAGACACTAATTCACACAAAAACTCGAAATTCGATTCAAGAACTCAAGAACACAGTACGAATCATTTTTCTCGATTGATTTCACTTAGATCTGCTCTGATACCAATTATTATTATTCCCAGATTTATCAAGTTCTTTACTGATTAACAATCACAGAAACAAGATTTAAACAATCTACCTGTTTTGATTAATCACAAGATCCAATACAAACTGATTTGAATTACTTTCTCTCTCTAACTATAACTTTCTCTCTCTAACTCTCTGCGAATACAAAACTCGGTTCTGAATTATCAAGATTCACTTTCTCTCTCTCTAGAATAATATGCTCATACGATTCTTCTCTGATCTGTTCACAATCTTACAATCTGAATATTACCACTTACAATGACTTACCACATTTACAAAGACAACGAACCTATTTATACCACCACACAATTACAAGGAAATAAAACAAAATACACTTTGACTTTGACTTTGACTTTGACTTATTACACTTGACTTTGACTTTGATGCTTGAGAGTTGACTTTGAGCATTTACTTCTTTGAACTTTGACCTTCAGTATTAATGATCTTGTATCCAACATATTTGTGCTCTATCAAAAGGACTTTTCATCACTTGTCTTCTTCCCAAGCTTGTCTTCGTCCCCCTTGTCTTCATCCTTCACTTTTTCATGAAAGGCTTTAGCTTTGACCATGCCCATACCTGTAAATCTTCTTCATGATTTTGGCAATAAAATCACCATAAAGATTTCCAGTCTTTACTCACCATAGTGGTGACTTGCCACAATGGCTCCCAACATCAAAATCCGATTTTTAAGTTATTTCTTGACTTTATGGATGATTTGGACCAAAGAAATAAAGAAGGCTCAAATTGGTCTTTGGAATGGTAAAAAGGGGTGAAAATTGGTTTTAAAAGGGGACAATTAGTCATATAGTATAGTGTATACGCATCATGATCTTGTATAGTCACTATATTCTTGAAGACTTCCATTCACGGACACTATTTAGGAAGTTATCGATGAAAGTTGCATCATTCGGGATTCAGTGATTTGTCCCTGAAAGTCTACCGGACAACATTTTGTGGGTAAAGGCTTTTACCGATGGATCCCTGAAGGACTTCACTAGCAGCATTCCGAAAGGAAAATTCAATGACGGATCACACCATATTCTCCGAAAGATTTGCATCAACCGTATTCATCGACGAATTACTAAATGACGTATTGACCGATGGAATGCCAAAGGACAAATTTACCGATGGCCGATCGTCAAAATACTTATTCTCCGACAGATTGCAGTAGAAGATTTCAGGTACGGATTTCCAAGGGATATTAGGCGACAAATTTTCGAAGGTTGTTAATTGATTGTCGACGGCCTATCCGTATGTAATTTGTCAATGATCGATATTGGGTTTTCTAAATAATTCAAAAACATCGTATTTTTCTATATAAATTATGCATAGCAGGTATATAATGGATTTGAAATGAACAAAATCAAATCATATTCGATTAAGAAGTTTGTCCATACAAATAACTAGCTAGGAGAGGGAGGGAATCTAGTCATATACACATTAATTCATGAAACTACGTCCATGATTTAGGGACCATTTATCAAACGCTACCGGACTTACCTTTTTGGTGTGTATGACAACGACCTAAAATCTTACCCGATAAGATGCATAGCAAGGGTCGATAATCTTACCCGGTAAGTAAGGGTAAAGACTTCTATCCGATAAGCGCTTACCGATAAATAACATACACCAACAATTTATTTTAATAAGCAAAAATATTACTCGATATAATAAGTAAGGATGGTACTCTTATTGATAAGAATTTATGAGTTAAACATTTAGTCCTTATTCCATTGCTATACAAAGAGAATTCTACTAATGGTTTTGAGGATAATGACAAATGAACCGTTTGTAGTGGGGCCAAGTGATAAAGTCACTTACACAAAAAGGTTGTGGCAAAAATCCATTTTACAAAATGTGTGGTTATTTTATACACATTTCAAAATTGTTACTCGAAAGTAGTTATTTTGGTAATTAACTATCTTTTTTATGTGTAAATCTACAATTCTACATTCAAATCTAAATACATTGCCTGGGATTCTTGTGTTTTTATTATATTATGACATAAAATACTTGTATAAGGTGATTTTATTATTATCATTATTTCAAGAGATGTAATTGAGTCGGTGATTTAAAAAATGATAATTTTGATATATCATCCATTATTTGGGTTGAACTCGTTATATAACAATATGACTTTTCAAAACCAATATCATACTCATCTTAACATCATGGATTGAGCAATATCTCTTTTTATATTTTTATTTCGTATTGAAAAATACATGTCTCAATGGCATTATTATTACACTGTAAAATTAAACGAAAATGAGGTTTATGAATATTTTGTATTAATCATCCCATCACATATTCTATAATCATGTTCATTTTATAATTATGATATCCTAAGTCTCTAAAATGAAAAAAAAAAAGGATTTTAGACAATAGTTTGCTCTAACAAAATCCCCAAAACTTTCTCTGTGATGAAGAAAGTAGGAAAGAAGATTTAAAAATCTTTGAATTTGGAGAAACCTCCAAAAATGATTATCCTCAACAATTTTTTCAATTATACTCGATCAATAACAAATCTTGAAATTTAATGTTTAGGAGTGAGAATAATATTTTATTAAATGTATAAATATTTTAATAATATAATAAATATTATAATCTTCGAAATTAAGAATTTGTTAGAGTTGAATGCAATATTTTTTTGTAGATTTTGAATTTTAATTTTCCATTTTAAAGAAATTTTAGAATATTTTTTTTGAAAATGCTCTAACTATTTAACACATTGTTGATACATTATCTATATATTGAGTTTGTATTTATAAATTAATACTTTTGAGTTATTGTCCTTTTGCCTTTTATTATTAAAATTGTTATGTCTTATTTCGAAATGTTACACAACACTTAATTTGTTAGGTTAAATTATATTTTAGATATTTCATTAACAATCAAATAGTTAAATTTGGTTTCAATTGAACGTTGGTAACTTTCAAGAAACGAAATAGCTATATACTTAAGAGTAAACTATAAATTTGGTCCTTGTGGTTTATTGTTTGTAACACTTGTGGTCCTTACAGTTTCAAAATTACAGTTTCACCATTGTGGTATGCAAAAACGATCAAATTTGGTACCTACCTCTATAGGTTGTTAAAAACACTAGTTAAGTAACGGGTATTTTAGACTTTTTATACTTTTATTATCTTTTTCTTTAATGAGTAAATAACTATGCAAAATTAATTTCCCACCCTCCGGCCACCTCTCTCCATGGCCACAGGTTTCTTTTCAGTGTGAAGGTCATCGCCCCTCCCCTTCCCCTCCCTACCGTCAGTCACCATCTCCACTAAGTTCCACAGCAACTCCATCAAAGTTGTGGTCTAGATCTGGAGAAAAACAAAACGATGAGCTCTTTCTAATGAATCCATCGAAGTACACCCCCTAGTCCCTCACACCAGTGTGTACTCCTCCCCTCGGTCGATCTCCAATCCTCGGTCGATAACCGTAATCGCACCTGAGAGGGGGTGAGGGGTCTGGACCACAGGATCCAAATCGATACCAACATTGGAGATCTAAGTGGTGCTTGGTTGCTGAAGAGGGCGGTGTCGGGAGGTTAGTTACGATGGTGTTGTTGGTTTTGGGGAAGAACTAGAAAAAGGAGGTGGGGGAGCCAGAGAAAGTGATTGGTGATTGGGGCTAAGGCGTTGGGGTTTACCAGGGGGAGGTGCCGGAGAAGGTGCCGACGATCACTAGTTTCGTTTTCATGGCTTCCTTGACAACCAGAAGCAGTGATGTGAGAGAAGTTATTGGGAGGTTTTGAGTGGTCCACGTGGCAAACTTTTATTGGATAGTATAATTGGATTTTTAGTTTTTAAAGAGAAGTGAAAAAAAAAACTGAAAAAGTCTAAAATACCCCTTATTTAACAGGGTTTTTTAACGGACGTTAGAGACAGGAACCAAACCCGATCGTTTTTGCATACCACAATGGCGAAACTATAATTTCGAAACTGTAGAAATCAAAATTGTTACAACCAACAAACCACGGGGGACCAAATTTGAAGTTTAATTCAATTTAATTCTAATATATGATTAAGAATATAAAACATTTATATGGAAGACCAAAATTGCAATAAAACTTAGTTTTAGGTGTTATGTATAAATATCAGAAATATGATTTATTTATTTATTAAGTTTTATTAGTATATCAAACATCACCCTAACAACTTAATTATTATCTTATAATAATATATTTTTTTTTGGAGAGGGTATCCCAAACCACATTTGGCCCAGACTAATCCCTGGCAATATGGGCCAAAGCCCGACTACTAAAGCATGCAGCCCAGGGTCGAAGCCCCCGTACCTCCAGGATGCGTCCCCCAGGGTTCGAACATGAGACCGCTACTAGTTAGTCCACATGCCTTAACACTAGGCTAACACCCTTTTTGGTTATAATAATATAATTTATAGGTTAATTATAAGTAATCCAACTTTGTGTTAACAAATTATTGTAATACACTTGCATAAAACTTATAATTATTATTGTATAAGTTTAGAAGTTTTATTATGGACTTTGTTGAATCAGTTGTGAACTTTCTGTTAAGGGACCGTTATCCAAACGCTTACCAGGTAAGCGTTTATTGATAAGAGTTAACAATCTAACTTCTTTATCGGGTAAGATTTTAATCCATTAAAACGGTATTGTATGCAACAATATACCTATTAACCAGTTATCGAGTAAGAGTTGTCACCTTCACTTATCAGGTAAGAGTTGTAACCTTCACTTACCGGGTAAGATTATCATCGCTCTTATCGGGTATGATTTTGAGTCATTGTTACATTCATCCCATAAGGTAAATGACCACGCCCCAAACTCAAAATTGTTTTAGTGGTACCATATAAGAAAAGATGGGAATGAATGAAGATGGGCTTAAAAAATAAAGCTATTAACATTTTTTTCTTAAATGAGCTTAGAACGACCCAATTGTGTGGCCCATAACCAAAAACCCACAAATAAGCCTTTTATTCATTTTTTCTGTTAGAAAATAATTCAAGTAACATATAAAATATATTTTTCCACAAAAAAGATATTAAGATGCAAGGGGAAAAAAACCTTCTCCATGATCAATGCTAGGTTTTGACACCTTCTTACTTTTAAAACATTTATACTCTTTTGCTACATGAACTAGGACATGACAGAATTTAATGTTCCATGTTTAAAGCAAAGTGAAATAAGACAAACTCACGCTTCTACTTTTGACCCAAGATGAAATAGGGCCACAGACTGACTAGAAGTGGGTGGGACTGGATGAAATGAAAAATATTTTTTTGATTCATCAAAATAGGTGAAACAAAAACCACAAAGATGAGACAAAAATAAAAAATTATTAATCTACTCTCATTTGATATATCTCAAATATGGTATTTGATTTAATGGTCACCATTGCCTATCACTGCCACCACTACCGGCCACAGGCCCACTACCATTAGCTACCACTACCTCTACATCCATGTCCATCATTGTCGACCGCCACCACCACTGTCCATCATCTCCACATCCTCTACCACAACCACCGTCCATTGCCGCGGCCACCACCATCGGCTACTGTTAATGCCAAAAATTACCTTTAAGAATAATTTAAGGTCGGTGTGGAGCTTTAATAACTAAAGATAGTATCTTTCGACAAGCACACGACAAATGCAAGAAATAAAAGAGACATAGAGATTTGGTGATGCGGAAAACCCCTATCGAGGGTAAAAACTGCAGACGAGAGTGAAATTCTCCGGTGCACTAGTGACGTCAAACAGGGACGTCATCCTTTAGAAAGAAAGGTCGAGAGTACAGTCAATTACAATATGATTGTAAATAAAAGAAATCGTGAGTTGGATTGTTGTTGTCGAATGTATCTTGAGAATCCTCGAGATAATTTCTAGTGTTTAGATCTTCAAGCTCTGCTCTATGTTTGTCCTCAAGCTTCGTTTATATAGGTTTATTCATTATAAATGTGTCTTTTATGATCGTTAATTATCAGTAACGGTCTTCGTGTTTATTGCTCTTGGTTGTGGTCTTCAGTTATGGCCGTTAGGCATTAATTGAGAGAAGACCTGCATTAAAGCAATATAAAACACAACTTTGTCATAAGTTAGTAACGTTATACGTATGTCGTTAGATACTTGCGATTGTCTTTACTTTATTGATGATGATGGTACAAGTATCTATAGTCGTTAGTCGTACGTCGAGAGTAACTTACAATTGTTGTTGAAAGTGGTGATCGCCAGTCTTATGGTATCTGGTTCTTAGGATCTATTTACAAAATGTGTATGGTCATGGGAATCCTATGTCGATCGAGACTTTGATATTTTTTTTATCAAAATAGTTTGCGCCACGAAATTTGGGATGAGAGAGGCAACTTTGAATTTCAAATTTCGCTCCAAAATTATGACATGTGTCGATCGAAGAAACTAAATCGATTTCTTTGGAACTGAATCGGTTACCTCAGTAACTATAAAGGTGATAAGATTTATGATGTTATGCTGACATCGAGCACGTGGGACAATTGTCACGCGAACGTATTTTTAGAGAGAGAGATACTTTCAAATCCTTTCCTTAAACCTTTACAAAAATCCTTAGCAAATTGTGATTGAGGTCATAGAGCTTATATAAGGAACGATCTTTTCCATCTCTTTTGTATACGGGTTAAGACCACAACGAAAAGGTTTAAGAAGCTTATAGGTTGCATTAGACTCTAGTTACTGGCAGATGGCTCTAGATCCTTTTAGTTCGATAAAAGAAGGAGAGGGAACTGAGTCTTTTAGGATTCTGGCCGAAATTTCGGCTGATATCGCTTTCGAGGCCCCATGAAATATTCGACTGGAGCAATGTCCTGAGGGACCGTATTCTCAATTGGCGAGGTCATTTCTTGAGACCTTTAGGCTTTCGCCGGGCAGATGATGCCCCAATTCTGGAGAATCGTCTGCGTGATAGAGCGCTTGACGAGTGATTGGGCATCTCCTTTCATGATTCATGAGTTGGTCACGGCTTACTCGGTTAAGCTTGAGATCAACAACCAGTACAACCACTTCTCAAGGTATGTAGGTGCTCATACACTAGTCTAGGGTACGGTCATTAATGACCGGGGGTGGAAGACAAGATATGTCTTCAGACACTTGTCGACACAGAGGGATGATTGTCGATGGTTGATTCCTGGTTGGAATATCGATGGTAAGAGACGTATGTCGTCAGTTTTAGTATGTTCATCACTAGTTTTATGTGCTTATCGTTAGTTTATTATCTAACGACCTTGCTATCTAATAGGGATTCACTTTATCTACCATCAAGCCTCTAAGCGATTCTTTGGAGACAATCGAGAGATTTCTGGAGATTGAGGATCAGACCTTCTATCTTGACACTAGAACCAGATTGCAAGTTGGTGAGGAGGATGAAGAAGCCACCATCCTTGGTACTTCAGAGGCCTTGTTTGTAGAGGTCGAGCAGGAGGAGGAGAAAGAAGAGGACGAGGAAAAGATGGCAGGTAAATACCTTTTTCCTGTCGTGGGTTTACTTGAGTTGTAATTTTATCTGATTCGTGCATCTGAACTTACTAGTTTATTTTTCAGGTTCTTTTGAAAAGCAGGTGACCAATGTCATCCGAAGGGAGATGATGGCGGAACTTGCTTGAAAGGGCAAGGATCTGAAGAGAAAGGCCTCGACCTCAGGGTCGGGTGTAAAGAAAATGAGGGTGGATCCCTGGGGATCCATCTCCCTCTACTGGCAATCGTTCTCCGGTCGTTAGTTTAGAGAGGATGAAGACACCTACGGGAGAAACGATTGCATCACCTGTAAGTGTAGCGCCTCCAGCTGCCACGACGGTGACACCACAAGAGAAGATCTTTGTCTCTAAGGATAAGGGGAAGAAGGTTGAAGGAGACCAAGACTCGGGCATGTCCGTCAAGATCAAGCTTCTGACCGACTTGATGCAGTCTGAATCAATGGACAGGAACAAAACGTTACCTACGATGAATAAATTCCTGACCCCGACCTATCGTGAACGTTTTCAGGACATTGAGATAGACGACGTGGATGCTCACGTTGTCGGGCTATCCTTTATGGTAAGAGTTTCCTCGTTTGTCGTAAGTTTTCCTTAAAAAAAATTATTGTGCAAACTGACGTTTTCTGTTGTCTACAGGCATTTCAAACCTCACTGGCCCTCCATTCCAAGATGGATAGAATGAAAGACCTGGCGTCTAAGGCCTTGTCGAGCGTAGGTCGTCTCTAGGGAACAGATGATAGCGGACGAACACAAATCCCTATATGTCCGTCTAGACGATGTTTTTGATCAACTAGAGGCGGAGGGACGAGCGAAGGAGGAGCTGCAAGGACGTCTGAAGGAGTCCTTGGATAGGGCGATAACGGCCGAAGAGGAGGTCGTGACGACTAGGGCTACCCTTGATGTGATTGAAAAAGAAGTCAAGACCCTTAGGTTGAAGTTGGATGAGGCCGAGAACACGATCTCGGGCCTAAAGGAGAGTGGTTGGCGCTTATAACACCCGTAATTTTGGAAATTCCTTTGATGGTAATATGGGAGTCGTTTAACTCTTGGAATGTAAAGATATTGAGAAATCAAGTAAGTTTTTTTAATGGAACCATTGGGAGTTGAATCGGGTGCGAAAAACGCGAGAAACGAGGGATTTCAGAGGTCCCGCGGGTTGGTGGGAGATCCTAGGTCGTGGCCTAGGGGGTGTAACTCGCTGGAGTGGTTTTGAGGAAGCGTGCGGTTTACCCCGCGACTTCCAAGCCACGGGCTAAACTACGGGGACCGACCTGAGGGTTTTAAACTCGATTTTTGGGGATCTAACTTCATTATCTCATAACTTTCTCCTCCTAAATCCGATTTTGGTGATTCTTGAACCTAGAGTCTTGTCTTTTGGAGCTTTTCAAGTAGATATAGAGAGGGGTTGAAGATATTGGGTGGATCCATGGGTTTTTTATCGAGGTAACCTACTCATCTCTTCATCTAAAAAGTTAGGGTTTGGTGTTCTTTATCTTCTTTTGTATTCTTAAGGTTTGGTAAATCTTTGTGAATGTTGTGGTAAGGAAACCTTGGATCTAGTGGAAGGATTCAAGATCTCATCTAATAAGATTCAAGTATTAGGGGTAAAATCTAGATTTAGCCTAAATCTAGCAAGGTGAGTTCAAGTTGATTTGTGAAAACGATGTACATGCCAAAAATGTCTATGTTAGAGTATTTATGTGTTTTACATAATTATTATAAAATGTTGAAAGCTATGACTAGTTTTGATACTTGAACAAGTAAGATTTTATAAATCTTGGGGAAACACCATATTTGGGATTTTTAGGCATTTTGATAAACAAGGCAGAAATGAAATGGTTTTGGTGATTTATTGCATAAATGAGATTATTTGGTTAAAAGACATTTTTAGTGTTTGTTTTGGAGAAATGCTTCATTTTGTGTTATGGGACGTTTTGAAGGAGTAAATGGTATAAAGTCATTTGGAAAGTAATTTGTCCAAATCTAAACTGTGTTGGAGTTTATTCATGTATTTTAGGGCGTGTGTTTGCATGATGTGAGTCGATTGTGTTTTATTATTTGGGACCGTTCTTTGTTGGTCAAAAAGGTTTTGAGCACTTTAGCTCGGTATTGACTTAAAAGAGTCTTGGGGACAATTGTCCGGTTTTAATGGCTCAGTGTAGAGCCCAGTTATGATTTACATACCAATGCATCTCATTGCATATGGATGTTGATTACATGCTCGTGTGCGTTGGTCATTTCGTTATAGGCATGTAATGTTAGACTGTGTTGCATTAGATCCATAGGCACGTAAGGCAGTCGGTTTTGGATGGTCAATTGGGTATTGCGGGGTAGAACTCTAGTACTCATGTTTTACGAACGAAAACTTTACAAGTAGGCAATAGGAGCGTTGAGTATGGAGGTGCTACCTGGGAGGTAGGCACTAGGACCTCCGTCGCTTGAAGTAATGTCTGGGAGGTAGTCTTTAAGTGTACCTGGCCTTCGGGGTGGAGTTCATTGTAATGTTCACCAAGGTCAACTGTCTCTTAAGGTGAAACTTGTTAAGAAGTCGCAGGGACACTTGGGCTTTTATGTCGTGAGGTGTCATGCGATTAACGTTGCAAGGGTGGCATACTCTTGTGTTCCTCCACCCTCAACGGATACGGGTCTCCCCCGTCGTCGGCTAACAATATTTTATATGTTAACGCCTTATTTTATTATCGTTGGTTTTGCGTAGTCCACTGTAAATGATGACCTTAATATTGGGTTTCCCCCGCGTATATTAAGGTTTGAATGAAATACGTCATTCCCATGTTTTAGTATTTGGTTTCCTTCCATTTCATGGTTGCGTGAGTATTGGGCCTAGTGTCCATGTTTTCGGTGATGTATCGTATATGTGAGTTATTAACCATGTTGTGTGGGTTGAGTATTTTACCCCACCTGTGCTTGGGTGTTTTGGGATGCAACGTTTTACCCACGTTTCTTAAATTGGGAGTCAATCCCCGTTCTCTTTTCGAGTGAGTTTTGGGATGCAACATTTTATAAAGAATGTTTTGTAGTGGGGTGTCCACCTTTGAAAAATGTATGACATTGGAAAAGAGTCGTCTCCAAGTTTAAAGTAAATCATTTGAAAGATTATGATTTTAATTGGGGTTCATTCCTTTAAAGATATATTTGTTCATGTAAAACTCTTGAACTCATTAGGCGTTAGCCTAACCTTTTTATTTGTCGGAATGTGCAACAGGCTTCGTTTGGGAATAGTTATAGTGACACTGTGAAGAGGGAAGTGTTGGTTGTGTGCTCGTGAAGTGAGTAGCTTGGTGAAGTCTTTCGCGTTAGTTTTGTGAAGAGCAACTTGTATTGGGGTTATGTAGCACCCGACTTCGGTTTAGTCCTTGTATCTTATTGGAGTTTATATTTGTCGAGGTTAACTATAGAATTCTATATTGAGGTGTATTGAGATTTGAATAGTAAGAGGAAACTTTGTCCCTCATTTGATGTTATATTGAAATTTTAAATTAGTTGCTCTTACCAAATTTGAGGGTGTTATAAGTTGGTATCAGAGCTTAAGTTTGAGAGAATTAAGTGTTGATCTTTGGATGTCTAGACTCAAACTGTTGTCCTTTTAAGTGATTGAGAGAGAGAGGATTGCACCATTAGGCACTTTAAGATAGAATAATTTGAGGTTGATGGAGTCGCTAGAAACGGGAAACACGTCAAGGGTAACAAGGATGACCACGTACGGTACGTTCATAATTGCACTTGGCCAGTGTTATGGTGAACCTACTAGTTACATGTGTATGCTTGGATTACTTTGATGCATTGATCGTTGGGTTAGTGCAGAAGTTTCTAAGTGGGTAACTGTTAGAAGAGGTTGATGATTTTAGCATTCGTCACTTGGATTGACAGTAAGCATGATGATTGCATTGAGTGGACCGTTTCAGGTTGGAATTATTGGTTGGATTGGAACCATAGACTTATGGGATCGACATTATTCGCGGAGTAATTGGAAGGTGAACTGATCAAATCCTCGAGTATTACCTTAAGATATGTGAGCATCTAGATGACGATAGTGTGACTATGAAATTGAGGAGCGTGGTTTCGAGGCGTTGAGTGTTGATCAAATTCATACACAAAATTTATTTCTAAAATGAATTGCATCAATTATTTCTCATGTTTCCAAATCATCATGTGGAATTACATTACGAAATTTTGGAAATATGTTTAGCACACACAAGGTTTTAAACCATGATTTTAAATATGCATAAAACTGCTTGATTGCATGAGGTTGCAAACTTTGTTGAGACTTTCTTTGTTCTCATTGTTGTCTAACGCTATTTTCGGATATTGTGATGTTCGTAATTTGACGTTGTGTAGAGTCTTGGACAAGTAACTATGACTTATAACCTTAACATTGGATCTCTTTCACATATGTTAAGGCCTTGGACAAAGAGTTGCCTTCCACTATTTTAGTGTTTGAATTTTCTTGGGAATTATATTCCGTGTGAGTTTTGTTAAGTTTTATGGAGTATTATTTTACGACGTTTGCGACACATGGGTGAACCTTGAAATGCGTAGACTAAGTTCTTTGTGTGTGTTGGTTTGTGGGTTATTGAGAAATTAATTTTATGAGAGTTTTGTTGGTGGATGTCACCTCATGTGCTATTTTGGGAGTTTCAATGTCGTGTGGGTTCACTTTTGAGTTTTATACAAGTATAACTCGTCGTGCACAACTTAGTAGGTGAGTTGATTTAAACTTTTGGTATGAGAAAACTTATGAAAAATCTAGGATGGTTCGTGTTGAACTGAGGCATTGAGCATTCTTTGATTGTCGGTTTTATCATTATTGTTTCACACAATGCATTATATTGATTTACTCTTATGCATGGCATAATAACCACCATTTTGGGTCAAAGAGCGTTATACGTGCGGCTAAAAGTTGAAGTCGATTTAAATTATTTTATGTTTGACCAAATCGCAAGTACTTATCGTTTTACTAAGTTTGAGAAATAAACTGGAGTATGTGGGTCGTGTAGGAAATTTGACTCCATGTCATTTTATGGGTTAAAAGAAAGAATTTTAGGGTTTGAAATCATGAAGTTCCTCTTCCGGAGTTGTGCAATTATTTGTCACAATGGTTTTAGACTTTTAGTACATAAAACTATTTTACGTACACAACATGATCTGATGAATACTAATATCGTAGTGGTCTATTTGAAAATTTTGTTGCGCATCTCCTATTATCTCCATTATTAGCGTGAGTAGTGATCAAATGTTTTTGAAACGTTTTCTTATTTGTGTGACGTTGTGACCCCTTTGTACACCTACTGAGTAAACGGTGGTGGATTTTTACTCGCATGATTAATTGTTATAAAACTTGTGTATTTGAAAGTTTTATAAAATGCTAAATTGGCATATTAGCTTGAAAAACCCTTGAACTCATTAGAACCATAGTTTTAAACCCCTCTTTGTGAAAGGACTTGTTAATAAGAGCTAGAGGCGTCCTTGGGAATTGAAGCGTCAGATGAGACGACTTGTGGCCTGTTTCGAATTTTGGATTCAGTTTCATGAACTGGTTCATACAGAAGTATTTGAGGCGTTAGATTCATGCTTTTCCCAGTTAATTAAGTGATGATCTTTCCGTTTCGATAAATCCTTGGGTTGAAACCTTGTGCGGTTGCTTATGTGTGGTGGGTTTTGAATTTGAAGTATACTGCGTTCCAACTACGTGGGATGTCTTGGTCATCTAGAGTTTGCAATATGTAGGCACTTTTTTCGATGACTTCAGATATTGGATATGGTCCTTCTCACTTAGTGGATAACGTACTCGCGTTTTACTCTTTGGTGTTTGGGAAGGTACGTCATAAGACGTAATCTCCTTCTTGAAACACTTTGGCCTTTACACTCTTATTGAAGGTGATTGTTTGTTGTTGTGATGTCATTTTGATTAGGGGTGACTCCCAATTAATTCTTCAAGTGCATCGAGGTTGTAACTTAGATCCACTAAGTTATGGTAGACAGAAGTAAGTCGTGCGACCGGTAAGGTCACCTCAACGAGTAACACAATTTCACAACCGTAAACCAAATACAATGGAGTCTGACCTGTTGGAGTATGAGGAGCCGTACGATTGGCCCAAAGAATTGATGGAAGTTCTTCGACCCATTCACCTTTCGTGGCTCTGAGCCTTTTTTTATGGAGTTGATGATGACCTTGTTGGAATCTGCTAATCCGTTCGGCAGTGGAAAACGGGGTGTCGAAACCGTAAGTTTTATGTTACAATCGTCGCAGAATTGACGAGGCCATAAAACTAACATCGTGTGTAATGGTTCTGAGGGTTGATGAGTCATACCTGAGTGTCCTTGACATGCGTCGCAAATTTGTACATACTTGATGGTGTCCTGTTGTAAGGTAGGCCAATAATAGCCTTGATGTGACACCCTCTTTGCGAGGCTTCACCCTCCAGAGTGATTACCACATTCTCCGTCGTGCATTTCATGAAGGATCTCATCGACTTGATTATTGGCGACAAATCACAGGTTTAGACCTGTCAACAATCGTCAATAGAGTCTGCCATTAATTACGACATACCTAGATGCTCTGAAATGAATTCGTCTAGCTTCTAGCTTGTCTTCAAGGAGTTGGTCGTGCATTAGATAATCTTTTATTTCTTTCGACCATTCGTCCTCTTCATCCAAGACATGGACTCGGACGCTATCTTCGATGGATGGAGATGATAAATGGACCAATGGAACGACATCGAAGGGAGACTTCCTAAGTTCCGACCCAAGGTTGGCTAGGGTATCAACCTGAGTGTTTTGTTCCCTTAGGATCTGTCGAATAGAGAATGGACTCAACATGTCTGTCTTAGCCTTAGCCACCTTGAGATAAGTTGTCATTTTGGAATCTTTTTGTCACGAATTCTCCATTCATTTGATTGACTACCAAGAGGGAGTCACTTTTAATGTGCAAACCTGTCGCTCCAAGGTCTTGCGCCATATTCATATTAAAGCTTCATATTATGCCTCGTTGTTGGTCGCTTTGAAGTCGCAACATATGGAGTACACCGCCATGCCCCCCTGGGACAACTTTAAGACAACACCTAGTCCTGCCCCCTTGATATTGGAGGATCCGTCGACATGAAGCATCCAGAGGTTGTCGTCGTGAGTCGCCACAGAGAATGCTTCTTCCTGGGTTTCTTTTTCTAATTCGGGCTAAAATCTGCAACAAAGTCTGCGAGGACTTGAGATTTGATAGTCGTCCTTGGATTGAAACTGATGTCATAACTGTTAAGGTAGATATTTCATTTGGCTAGTCGACCTGTCAACTTAGGTTATCTTAAGACAGACTTAAGAGGAAAGTTAGTCACGATAGTAATAAGATGAGATTCAAAATAGTGTTGCAACTTTTTTGCGGCAGTTACTAGTGGCAGAAGTAATTTTTCCATTGAGGAGTACCTTGTCTCTACGTCGAGTAAGGACTTACTGACGTAATTAAAGTCCAATAGAACTCGAAGATATCCCAGTTCTTTCTAGGCTTATGGGATATGGGTTTTCTACGCATATGAATAAGATATGGAGAAGATTGTACCTTATATAAGCTATAAAACCTCGATCACGGTTTAGAAATAATTTTTGTGCATGTATAAGGAAAGGATTAATAATTACCTCTCTCTCTCTAAAAATACGTTCGCGTGAAAAGGAAAGAATATCAAATGTAACCATTATTTATACGGACCGTGGTGTCAGGTCGCTCGACCGATGATCGACACTTGTCCACCACCTCTTTGAATCCTTCGTCGGATGAATGACAGGTGTCTATAACAACTGTCCCATGCGCTCGACATCGTCATGAGATCATAAAGCTTATCACCTTAACAATTACAGATGTGGCCGATTCGGTTCCAAAGAAATCGATTTATTTTTTTCGATCGACAAGTGTCACAATTTTGGAGCGAACTTAAAATTCAAAGTTGCCTCTCTCATTCCAAATTTCGGAGGAAAATTGTTTTGGTAGAAAGTATCAAAGACACTACCGACGTAAGATTCATATTAATTATTATTAATTAGTTTTATACTATTGTTATTATATTTTTCAAAAAATTTAGTTGTTAATCAAATTCAACAATTATAAAACTGTTTTTCTAAGTTATATAAAAATTAAAGTTGATTGTTAAAAAAATTAAAGTTGTATTACTTTTGTTTTAAAATAATAAAACTTTGATAAATAATAATATTTAATTGTTAATTCTATTTTTTTATAGTTGACAACTTTTGCCTTTACTCATATATATATATATATATATATATATATATATATATATATATATATATATATATATATATATATATATGTGCAACATTTATTTAAAGTTATTAATTTATATGACATATTTTTTAAGGGAATTTAGTTAAAATGTCCTAACTTGAAAAATCAGTATCCAATATGCCCCAAATCTTGTCATTTTTGCCAAAATACCCCATATGTCCGCGTTTTTGGTCCTCGTTTTTGAAAAAACGCGGGGTAGCACCAATTCTGTCCGCGTTTTGCTTGAAACGCGGGGATAGTCCGCGTTTGGTCCACGTTTCACGGGGAGTGGTCCGCGTTTGGATTGAATTCACGGGGAGTGGTCCGCATTTTGATTCAATTCACAGGGACGAGGGGTATGTCCGCGTTTTTTGGCTTGAACGGGGGTTAGGGCCGTGTTTTAGCCTAAAAACGAGGGTTAGGTCCGCGTTTAATAGTGTAGAACGCGGGGTTGATTATTAGGGTTTGGAAAACTAGGGTTTCAGGTCTATTATTTCATGTGTTGTCAACTGTTTTTGACGTATTTTTTGCATGATTTTACTGTTTTTTTCCACATTTTGGTCTTATTGTCATACAATAAGTGTACCATTGTCATTGAATTTGTGCTTCACATTCATCTTCTCCATTCAATTTTTCCGATAAAAATCAGTAAGATTACATGCAAAATCGTTCATCACATCCACTTGAATTGCTTCATTTTTCATACTACTGAAAAAATGAGTTCATCTGTTCAAAAAGCTAGGCTCTTATTATGTTTCGATGGTCAATGGGTGCAAAACAACAATGGGTGGGATTATATTGGCTACACAAAGCGTGGTGTAAATATTCCAATAATGGTTTCGTATAAGACGTTTATCGATTACGTCGTGGGAAAATGTGGAATCGGAGATTCTGCTGCTTGCAAGTTGGTGTTCAGACGTGCAGATGGCTCACTGATGGAGATAACCAACGATGACAAAATCCTTGGTTTTATGCTACTTGCAGCCGATTCAGAAAGACCTCTACAACTTTTTGTGTATGTCGCACCATTGATGTGCGATGACGAAGATGATGACGAAGGTGATGACGAAGATGATGACGAAATCCATGTCGGTGGTAGTCAACTGGAGTCTGACTCTCAATTTCAGGCATCCTACGACACCACACTTTTAAAAATGCTAACCAATCTCTAAAATCAACGTAATCTGTAAAACTAAAATTAATGCAACCTCTAACATATTATCAACATAAACGCAACACTCTAAAATTAACACATAATCACTAAAATATAAAATTAAAACGCGGTTAAGGGAAACTTACCGAAGAAAGTGGTTGAACCATATCCGACTTTTAAAAATGCTAACCTACCGAGTCGAGATCCGAGCGTGTGAAATACACGATATATTTGAGAGAGTGAAAGATATCCCCTTTATTTGAGAGTGATGGTGGTGGGGTTATGGGGGGACCTCAATTATTTATAGGGAGGGAACACATCTAAACCCTAATTGTATACACAATCTCCACCGTTGATCTTTGAAGGAATAGATACCATGTTAAAACGCGGCCCCCAACCCCGCGTGTAATAGTGAAAACGCGGACCAAACCCGCGTTCAACAGTCTACACGCGGCCCCAACCCCTGTTTTAAGCCAAACCTAGGTCGATTGAATCCAAACGCGGCACTACCCCGCGTTTCTACTATTACACCACTAGTATAAAAAATGATTTTTTGTGACGGTTTTGAAAAGTAGGTTTGTAACGGTTTGATAAAAAACCGTTACAAAAAGTCACCTAAAAAGTTAGAGAATTGTTTTAGTAACAGTTTTTATAAAGAACCATTACTATTACAAAATAATGTAGAAATATAAAGCAACGTTTTAGATAAAAACGTTACTTAAGGTTCCCTAAGGTAACGGTTTAGGACGATTTTGAAAAACCGTTGCTTTTTGTTGTGACGGTTTTTAAAAATCGTTGTCATATAAGACCTTTTAGTAACGGTCTTATTCTAAATCGTTGCTTTATGTCGTGACGGTTTTAAAAAACCATTACTGAAAACTAAAATATGTATAGCAACGCTTATTTGAAAACCGTTTCGAAAAGTCACCAAGTTCTATGGCAACGGAATTCCAAAATTTGCGTCACCAAAAGCTAGTGTATGACAAGGTTTTTGAAAAAATTACCTCACTATATGTCATTCTCTAGTAACGACATTAAAACATTTACATTACAATATCTCTAGCTACATTGATGGTTTTGAATATTTATGTCACCATATGTCATGTTATGGTGACGTTTTTTGAGTATGTTACCATATATCATTCTACGGTAACGATTTTGAAAATAAATGTCACCATAGGTTATGTTATGGTGACGGTTTTAAAAAATTATATGTCACAATGGTGACGATTTTGTATAATAAATGTCATTATATATCATGCTAAGGTGATGGTTAGAATAATAAACGTCCACGTAGTCATGCTACGATGACGATTTTGTATAATAAACATGACCATATGTAATGTTATGGTGATAACTTTAAATAATAAACATCAACATTTGTCATGCTACAGTGACGGTTTTGAACAATAAATGTCATTGTACATCATGTTACAATGACGGTTATGAAAGATAAACATCAAGGTACCTCATGCTATGGTGACGGTTTTGAAAAATAAACGTCACCGCATGTGATGCTAAAATGACGGTTTTGAAAATTTTACGTCACCTAATATCATGTTACAGTGACGATTTAGAAAAATAAATGTCACCGTACGTCATGATATGTGACGGTTTTGAAACATAAAATAAAATTGTTAGTAACAAAAAATAATTGTCACTAAAATGAAAGTGGTAGTGACCAAAAATAGTGATCACTAATTTCAAAGAGGTAATGACTAAAAATAGTTGTGACTAAATAGTATTTAGTAGTTCATGTTAAGTGAATAGATTAGTGACAAAAAAAATAGTGGTCATTGTTTGGGTAAAAATTCACAAGTCTTGACAGGTTCGGAACACTTTGGAGCGAAATAGAACAAAAAGACAATTTTTGACAGATTTGCGCGATTGTGGAGTTTTGAGCATATCTCACTCGTTCGAGCTCGGATTTAAGTGATTCAAGATGATCTGGAAACCTAACACACAGATCTACAATGTTCGTGTTTTGAGTTTTTGGAAATTTGGAGTAAATCTGGGCCGAAACTGATGTTGAAGTTCGGAGTACAAAGCTGACAGAAAAGTAATAAAACAATTAAAGATGCATCAATGACCAAAAGTGGTAGAGTGGTAGAGTGGTAAGGGTGCCGTGTTTGGTTCCTCAAGGTAGCGGGTTCTAAACCTACAAGTAGTAGGTTTTTGTTATTTTTTTATTTAAAATAACTCCAATATGGGCCCAACTCACAAGCTAGCCCAACTTCCAATTCTTAAACCCAATTCGGTGAAAAGCAATGTCCCAAGCCCAACTCTTAATTAGGGTATAATTGTGGTTTCTTTTTATTTGAAGTAAAGAATGTTGAAGGGTTAGCTATAGATTGCGATATTATCGATGTTTTAGTTTTTAATAAAGTTTTTACGAGTTTTTAATTGCGAACGATATGTGACAGATATTGTTAGCTTTGAATGATTTCGTATTCGCGTTATTTCGTTAGCCATAAAGTTTTAATTATTATTCGTTTAATAGTTTAGTTCAACTCTCAATTCAAAGCTTTTTGAAGTAGATTCCACCATCTTTATCATGTACAAATTCCTGATATCTTGAGTTATATAACTTGTATAATGTTTTTTTTTAAATCAATCAAACCGCATCTATTGGGTTGGAAACGAGTTGGGCCTCAATAAGTCATGAAAGGTTTTGTTGGTATATATTGGTTCTTACTAAGCTTTGGTGTTATTACGCTATAATAAGTCATGAAAGGTTTAATCGGTTATATTGGCCTTTAAAGGTTTGCATTGGGAAATCCGTCGGAAATTAATTCGATTTTTTTATTTTTTTTAATTTTAACATTTTCTTAAATTAATTGGTTAAGTTATAATTTTTTTTTAAAAATCGAATTAATTTCCGACGGATTTCCGACGGAAAATAATTTAATTTTAAATTAAATTAAATTCCGTCGGAAATCCGTCGGAAATTAATTCAATTTTTAGATTTTTTTTATTTTAAAACATTTTCTTACATTAAATGGTTAAGATATAATTTTTTTAAAAAAATTGAATTCATTTCCGACGGATTTTCGTGTGGGGCTATGGTGGTTTAGTTTTCTTATCTAACCAATTGCACACCACACACATATATGTGGTAAATATTTGTACACAAACACGTAATTAGTCACATATGGTGTTAAGGCGGACCTTAATAAGTTATAAAGCATCATATTAGGATATAATGGTGATTTAGTGGTTTGTATTGTGATATAATGGTTCTTAGTTCTTTTTTCGACCTTAATATACAACATATACATCTATGAGTGGATACGTGCACACAAACACATAATAAGTCACCATTGGTGTTATTTGGCTTAATAAGTCATAAAATGTCATATTGGGCAATACTGGTGGTTGAGTGGCTTATATCATGGTATAATGGTTTTTAGTTGTCTAGTTGACACGAATACACGACACATTCATCTATCAAGTCGATACGTGTAAAGAAGCACATAATAAGTCATTACTTGTGTGTTTGGGCATTAATAATAATAATACAACGATCATAACAGACTTTGATGGGTTCAATTAGGATTTGATGGGTTATATTGATCTTATATCGGTTCTGTTGGACTCAAATCAGTTCAATTACGTTTAAATCGATTCAGTTGGGTTTTTAGGTTATATTGGGCCTTAATAAGTCAACAATGCTCATAATGGGTTTTGATGGGCTTTTATTGGGATTTGATGGTTCTATTGGGCTTTGATGACTCTATTGGGCATAAATCGATTCAACTGAGTTTTATTAGGTTATATTGGGCTTAAATCGATTCAATTGGACTTAAATCGGTTATATTGGGCTTAAATCGGTTTAGTTGGGCTTTTAATAAGTCAATGACAATCATAATGAGTTTTTATGGGTTCTATTGGGATTGATGGGTTATATTGATCTTAAGTCGGTTCAATTGGGCTTAAATCGGTTCTGTTGGGCTTAAACTGATTCAACTGGGCTTAAATCGGTTCACTTGGGTTTAATAGGTTATAATGGGCCTTAATAAGTCAACAATGCTCGTAATGGGTTTTATTGGGCTTTGATGGTTCTATTGGGCTTAAATCGATTCAACTGGGGTTTAATCGGTTATATTGGGCCTTAACAAGTCAACAATGCTCGTAATGGGCTTTGATGGTCTTTATTTGGCTTTGATTGTTCTATTGGGCTTAAATCAGTTCTATTGGATATATTGGTCTTAATAAGTCATCAACAATCACAATTGGCTTTGATAGGTTCAGTTGGGCTTAAATCGGTTGTATTGCTCTTTGATGGGCTATATTGCGTGTGAATCGGTTAATTGAAAAACTAACGATGATAATTTCAAAAGCAGGGTCCCAAAAATATTAGAACACTAAACATTTCAAAAAAATCGATTATTTGAAAACCTTTTCTATTAATAAGAGTTATTTTTAAAAATTTTTAAAGATCAGTTATTTTCCGTCGGAAATCCGTCGAAATATAATTCGTTTTTTTCAAAAAAACATTTCTTATTTGAAAACCTTTTTAAAAATTTTAAATTGTTTTTAAAAATTAAAAAAAAAAGATGAAAATGATTTTGAGCGGGTTCTCAAAAACACTTATCCCGCTCAACTCTTTTCTTCTCCCAAAAACAACCTGATCGAATTTTTTCCCAAACAAAACCCTAAGACTACGCCTCTCCCTCTCCTCGGTGCTCCCTCCCCTCTCCCGCTGTGTCTCCTCCGGCGACCTCCCCTCTCCCGTTGTGTCTCCTCCGGTGCTCCCTCTCGCTGTGTCTCCTCCGGTGCTCCCTCCCACCGGCGAAATCCCACGCGGCGACCTCCCCTCTCCCTGTCGTCTCCTCGGCGACCTCCCACCGTCGATAGCTCCGTCAAAGGATCTCTTCAGTTCTTGCAAGAGTCCAATGGTCTCTCATCTATGGTTTTTCTCTGTGTGTCTGTGAGTTTTTGTTTAGGGTTTTGGGTTTTGCACTCGATTTTCGTTTTCGATTAATGAAAAAAATATCTAGAAAAAGGATTTGAAGTTGTTAGATTTTGCTAATTCGATTGAGTTTCAGTTCATTCGTTACTCTGTTTTTCTAGGGATTTTGGTTAATGATTCGAAATTGGTTGTGGATTTTGTGTGAATGAATACAGGGGTAACTCGTGTGAGGGGTAAGATAATAGGGCTCAAACCAGGTCTTCATGGCTTCCATATTCATGCTCTTGGTGATACAACTAATGGTTGCAACTCCACTGGTACTGCTTATATCCTCAACAGTACATTTTTCGTTTTGAAAGTTCAAATTTTCACTTTTTGAATTATGAAATTGACCTAGGGTTTCTAACTTTTTAGTCGGAATGTTGATGTGTTACAGTTTGATGAATTCATTCACACCCAAAATTTGAATGTGATTCTGTAGTATTGAAATCTGATCAGTTAATTTTGTTTACTTGTGTGATTATACTCAGATTTTTGGTTTGATGGGTGATTGTGATGTGGGGTATTCTTACATTTTTCATGTGTAATTTTGTTCTAAAAATTAGGACCACATTTCAATCCACTAAACAAAGATCATGGAGCTCCTGTAGATGGCGTGTGCCATGCAGGCGATTTGGGTAACATTGTTGCTGGCCAAGATGGTGTGTGTTTCCTGCCCATAGAACTATCATATTTAATCTCTATTCATCGATGAATATTTTCATTTTTCGTTTTGTTGGTCCCATTTATACTATTACTAGGTCACGTAAAGATATTATTACGGTCCTATTTAGGAGAAATTAAAACGAATTATAAAGAATGAAGAATAATGGTATAGACAAATGGAACCTTAATGTTTCCGCTGTTACCCTTTACCATTTCTTTTTTGGTTTTGCAGGAGTTGTTGAGGTATCGATTGAAGATTATCATGTATGCTATCTTATGACTCGCTTGTACCAAGTTTCTTAATCTTTCGTCTGCAAGACTGAGGATATATTGATTATGGAGAGAATGGAATTGCTTCTCTCTCGCACAATCAAAATCCCAATATTATTTTAACAGATTTGCACTTCAAGGGATAGCCATATTGCGGTAAGTTTATATAATTGTTTACCTTTAATTCCAAATCTTTTTATAGTCAACGTTGGGATTGTTTAAGTTAAAATGTTATTATATCTATCTATATATATCTGTCTAGTTTTGGTTGCCATTTGTTGGGCAAACATTAAGATTGTTTTAGTATAAGTGTTGGTATATGTATAGATATCGATTTTAGTCTGGGTTGCCATTTTTTGGGCAAACGTTAGGATTGTTTAAGTTAAAATGTTAGTGTTATATCTAGTTTGGGTTGCCATTTTTTGGGGCATACATCTTATTGTTTAGCGGTTATATCTGTTTTTGGTTTCATTGTTTGCGGAAATTAATATTGTTTTAGTTTAAATGTTGGTATATATATCTCCATTTTAGGCTGGGTTGCCATTTGTTGGGCAAACGTTAGGATTGTTTTATTTGGAAATGTCCCAATTACAGCCGTTATGCTGTTGAAATCAATTTGTGTCTTAAACCACAGGGTAACTATAATGCCAATCTCACCCAAAAATACGGCGAGGATGCCACTTCCCATCCCATAATAGATGAAGAATTGTGGCAACAGGCGGTCAGGGGAAGCAAGAAAGGTCGAACATACGGCTTTGGGAACACCAGGGATCCAAATTTGGTCTTGACCGGGGAGTCCTCAAGTGGATATTCTAGTAGTGTATCTTCTTCTGATGCTCGGGTGTGTACCTCTTTTTCCTTTGATGTTTATTTACTTCGTATATACTTCTTATTATAAACTCTAATGTGTTTTTTTTTGTAGATTCAAGCATTAGAGACCCGACTTCTCGAATCAGAAGAGGCCCGCAACAAAGAGATGGAGGAGATGCGCCAAAGAGACGAGGTCCGCAGGAAGGAGCATCAGGAAATGATGGAGATGGTGACCAAGTTAACCCAGAGTCAGTTTACTCAATCGCAGAGTCTTGATGGTTGAGTATTATGACCTATTTTGTATTTAAATTAATGTACATGAATTTGCTTTAGTGAACAATTGGGACAATTTGTATTTTTAGCGTCTTTTATAATCGATGACAGCTTTAATTTATTTTAATATTTTATTTACAACTTTTTTGCATTTACAGGATTTTAAAATTTTAAAATCGTTTTTTTAATTATTTTTTTAAAAATATACAGTTAATTTCCGACGGATTTCCGACAGATTAATCAGATTAAGAATTTGTTAATTAATTTGGCTTTTTTAAAAAATTTGGAAATTAATTTTCGACGGATTTCCGACGGAAAAATCCGTCGGAAATGATAAATCCGTCGGAAAATCCATTTTCTGGCGGGGCATTTTTTGACAGCGTAATCCGCCAGAAATCCGCCGGTAATTTGATTTTCCGACGGATTTCCGACGGATTTTGCCGTCGGAAATGGTCTTTTTTCTAGTAGTGTATATTATTCTACGGTGACGGTTTGGAAAAATAAACGCCTCCGTATGTTATGTTATAGTTATGGTTTTGAATAATAAACGTCACCGTATGTCATATTATAGTGACGATTTTGAAAAATAAAGCTCACCATATGTCATGCTATGGTGATGGTTTTGAAAATTAAACGTCACTGTTTGTCATGCAAGCGTGACAATTTTAACAATTAAAGGTTATTGTATGTCATCCTACAGTGACGATTTTGACTTATAAATGTCACTCTATGTCATGCTATGGTAACGGTTTTGACAAAGAAATATCACTATATATCATGCTATTATGAGGGTTTTGAAAATATAACGTCACTATATGGCATGCTACGGTGACGGTTTGAGGAAAAACATTAATTTTTTTATAAACCTAAAGTGACGGTTTTTTAAGTTATTGTAACGTTTTTTATGTGATATCGTAACGTTTTTTAAACATAACCAAAAGTGTACCAAAAGTGACGGCAGGTACGGTGACGATTTTTATGTCCATGAAAACCGTTACCGAATACCTATGGTAACAGTTTTTAACCGTCACTAAAGACCTTTTTTGTACTAGTGCACGCGGACTTATTAAGACCAAACGCGGACCACACCCTCGTTTCAAGCCATATGCGGACCAAAATGCACTAACCCCGCGTTTTGTTGGTGATTTTAGTGTCATCAAACATTTTGGTGTAATTGTGATTTACTTGAGATCGATTAAGACGATAAGGTAAACATACGTAAGTTAGAAGGTGCGGAGTGCACACTTACAAATGTTACCTTTATTATCTTAAGAAGGGTTGAAGTTCTAAAGGACTTATAAATTTATTTAAGTCGTGTGTTTAGAAATCTAAAAGCTATCGCTGATAGCTGATTGTTGTCGCTGATATGGTTGATTGTTGTCGCAAAAAGGCTGTTATCCAGAACTTGAATTCGGTTGTAACTACTTTTTAATCTTATCCATTTATGGTTATAACGGTTGTATAACCGCCTAACCGCCATAACCATCGATCTCTTATTTAAATATGTAATGTGAGAATCTGGGGATATACATATATCTCTTTTTACAGCCTTTGAAATAGAGAGAAATCTTAAGAATTATCCCAATACAAAATTCGTGAACTCAAGGCTGACTCTAAAACTCTAAGTGTAATGGTTTGACTATTGGAAAGTCAAAACCGTAGGTTACAATCAAAGAAAGGTCTTTTGGAAAGTTTAAAACCCTACGTGTAATGGTTTGACTATTTAAAAGTCAAACCGTAGGTGTCAACGAAATAGAAGTCTATTGAACACTACATGTAATGGTTTGCCTTCTTGAAAGTCAAACCATAGGTTTAGAGGTATTTTGGATGACTCTAAAACTCTAAGTGTAATGGTTTGACTATTGGAAAGTCAAAACTGTAGGTTACAATCAAATAAAGGTGTTTTGAAAAGTTTAAAACCCTACGTGTAATGGTTTGACTATTTAAAAGTCAAACCGTAGGTGTCAACGAAGTTAGAAGTCTATTGAACACTACATGTAATGGTTTGCCTTCTTGAAAGTCAAACCATAGGTTTAGAGGAGTTTTGGATGACTCTAAAACTCTAAATGTAATGGTTTGATTATTGGAAAGTCAAACATATGTTTTTTAAAATTTCGGCGGCATAATGGCTATAAAATGAATATTTCTATATATCAACCTAATGTTTGTCCAACAATTGGCAACCCAACTAAAATAAATAAATAAAATTAAATATAATCAAATCCTAAATCATACCAAATATTTCCATTTATCAACCTAATGTTTGTCCAATAAATGACAACCCAACTAATTAATATCACAAGTTTATCAAACCAAATCATACCAACATATTTTCACAAAAACCAAATCATAAGCTAAACTCATACAAAAACATTATCACAAGTTTATCAAACCAAAAATGGCGTTTTCATAAGCTAAAACAACTCATATCAATTTGAATATACAATATGCTCATATCAATGTGTCAAAAGATGCAAATTAAAATATAGTGTCCAAAGAAAGTGTCCAAGGAACAAATTTATATACACACAAATTTATACACATATCAAGGAACCAAAGTCGCATGATTTGTATTTCCACGATTTTATATACACAAGTCCCACAAATTTATACACACAAATTTGTATTTCCACATGATTTGTATTTCCACAAGTCCCACAAATTTATCAAGGAACCAAAGTCATATCAAGGAACCAAAGTCACATTTCCCACACACACAAATTTATACACACAAATTTTCGTATCTAAGAAAATACACGAGTTAGGGCTCAAATTAATACCTGAAGACGGAATGTGGAGAGAAGATCGAGAGGGACGCTGGAGAGAGATCGAGAGAGACTGTGGAAAGAGATCGAGAGGGAGAGGGACTGTGGAGAGAGGGAGATGTGGTCGTTCGAGAGAGAGAGAGAGAGAGGTCGTCGCCGGTGAGTTTCTATCGCCGGTGAGAGAGGTCGTGCCGGTAAGAGTCGTCGCCGGTGAGAGAGGCCACTGTGGAGAGTGAGAGGTCACCGAGAGAGAGAGAGGGAGAGGTCGCCGAGAGAGAGAGAGGGAGAGGTCGCCGGTGAGAGGGAGTATCGAGAGATCGAGAGATTGAGATTGAAAGGGAGTATCGAGAGGAAAGATGGAGCTCGAGACTGAGAGTTCGATCGAGATGGAGAAACAGACTGAAATTAGGGCTTAAAGCCCGCTTATTTTTTTTAGAAATTTCGTAAATTCACCGACGGATTTCCGACGAAAATTCCGTCGGATTTTATTTTTATTTTTTATTAAATAAATTACTTTTAAATTAATAAATTATATTTAATTTATTTAATTTATTAAATTTATTAAATAAATTATTAATTAATTTATCAAATTATATTTAAAATTATTAATTAATTTATCAAATTACATTTAAATTGACTAAAATACCCCTAAAGTAACTGGACTTAATGGAAACAATTAACGGTCGTTATCTTTTCCCGTTAATTCCAGTTAGATCAGGGACCAAATGTGATCAGTTAGGCTTTAACGTACCCAGTTGGGCTTTAAACGAATCCGGTTGGACTTTAATGGATCTGGTTGGGATTTAATGAATTTAGTTGGGCTTTAACAGATCCAGTTGGGCTTTAATGGATTCAGTGGGGCTTTAACGTTCCTAGTTGGGCTTTAACGTATCCAATTGGGCTTTAACGTAAACAGTTGGGCTTTAATGAATCCAGTTGGGCTTTAATGAATCCAGTTGGGCTTTAATGGACCCGGTTAGGCTTTAACGTACCCAGTTGGGCTTTAAACGAATCCGGTTGGGCTTTAATGGATTTGGTTGGGCTTTAACGTTACCAGTTGGGCTTTAACAGATCCAACTGGACTTTAACAGATCCAGTTGGGCTTTAATGGATTCAGTGGGGCTTTAACGTTCCCAGTTGGGCTTTAACGTATCCAATTGGGCTTTAACATACACAGTTGGGCTTTAATGAATCCAGTTGGGCTTTAATGGACCCAGTTAGGCTTTAATGTACCCAGTTGGGCTTTAAACGTATCCGGTTGGTCTTTAATGGATCTGGTTGGGATTTAATAGATTTAGTTGGGCTTTTACGTTACCAGTTGAGCTTTAACAGATCCAATTGGGCTTTAATGGATTCAGTGGGGATTTAACGTTCCCAGTTGGGCTTTAACGTATCCAATTGGGCTTTAACGTACACAATTGGGCTTTAATGAATCTAGTTGGGCTTTAATGGACCCAGTTAGGCTTTAACGTACCCAGTTGGGCTTTAATGGACCCAGTTAGGCTTTAACGTACCCAGTTGGGCTTTAAACGAATCCGGTTGGTCTTTAAACGAATCCGGTTGGGATTTAATGGATCTGGTTGGGCTTTAATGGATTTAGTTGGGCTTTAACGTTACCAGTTAGGTTTTAATGGATTCAGTGGGGCTTTAACGTTCCCAGTTGGGCTTTAACGTATCCAATTGGACTTTAACATACACAGTTGGGCTTTAATGGATCCAGTAGGGCTTTAATGGACCCGGTTGGCTTTAATATATCCAGTTAATGGATTCAGTGGGGCTTTAACGTTCCCAGTTGGGCTTTTAATGGATCCAGTTAAGCTTTAACGTACCCAGTTGGACTTTTAATGGACCCGGTTGACTTTAATGGATCAGTACATGATGTACATACATACATGATCACATATGTACATGTACATACATACATATTACATACATGATCACATACGTACTATACATGGTGTACATACATTCATGATCACATACATACATGTGTATATACATACATGAACACATATGTACATGTACATACATACATGATCACATACATACTATACATGATCACATACGTACATGTATATACATACATATTACATACATGATCACATACGTACTATACATGTACATGATGTACATACATACATGATCACATATGTACATGTACATACATACATGATCACATACATACTATACATGGTGTACATACATTCATGATCACATACGTACATGTGTATATACATACATGATCACATACATACAAACATACATACATATATATATATATATATACATACATGATCACAGGAAAAATAAATATTTATTAAATTATTAAATTTACCGACGGATTACCGACGGATTCTTAAATGTCGTCGGTAATCTATCGGTAATCCGTCTGTAATTACCGACGGATTACCAACGGACGTTAGAAAAAATTAAATATTTATTAAATTATATAAATTACCGACGGATTTCCGACGGATTTAAAAATAAAAAAAATAATAAAATAATTTAATATCCGTCGCAAAGTTTTCATTTCTGTCAGTGATCCGTCGGTAATTACCGACGGATACAATCCGTCGGAAATCTTGGTCGGAAATAAGCAATTTTCCAGTAGTGATAATTAGTTTATATTACAATTATTGACAAAAAAAATTATAATGATATAATTTATAATAAGAATGAAACATATTTTACGATTATGTATTTTTAATGTGCTAACGGTGGAAAAAAAAATAAAACGTATGGATATAAAACAAATTAGTTCGTAGATATTCATGATGTTTAATGGTACGGTTAAATTAAAAAATATTCAATATTGGGCTCGTTTTGAAGTTATTGACGAGACGATTATAATGATATAATTTGTAAAAAAAGAAACATATTTTTTCCGTTGCATTTTTGTTCATATACGATTATTTGTGTTAATATGATAATGATGTAAAATGAAAAATAAAAAAAATAAGGGATATAAAATGAATTAAATAAGTAATTGTAAGAGTGGTAAATGTAACATTATAAAGGTGATAAGTGTTTTTGTACAAAAGTTTAGGGTTATAAGTGTTATTGTACAAAAGTTTGTATGTATTAGTTTTTTTATATAGTAGTAGAGATTCATGATATTTAATAGTACGGTTAAATTAAAAAATATTCAATATTGGACTTGTTTTGAAGATATTGACGAGACGATTATAATGATATAATTTGTAAAAAAAGAAACATATTTTTTCGTTGCATTTTTGTTCATATACGATTATTTGTGTTAATATGATAATGGTGTAAAATAAAAAATGAAAAAATAAGGGATATAAAATGAATTAAATAAGTAATTGTAAGGATGATAAATGTAACATTATAAGAGTGATAAGTGTTTTTGTACAAAAGTTTAGGGTGATAAATGTTATTGTACAAAAACTATTATTTAAAGCTATTATTTATGTAATATTATTTAAAGCTATCTACCTAAAATCTCTTAAAAAACAACCCACTAATGCCTTATGTACTACTTCTGATGTTTATCTTGAAATTTCAACCCCCAAAATCATCACTCTTCTATCCCCAATTCTTCGCTCAACAGACTTCTTTAATCCTTATCCCCATCTCAAAATTGTCGCTCATCCTTAATCCCCATCTCAAATCTTTTTTCAACAAATTTAATTAGAGATAAAGATGATTCTATCATCATCCTCACATCCTCTGCTAATATATATCTGCAGCAGGTTTTCTATGGTTTTTGTTCTTCAAGCACAGTCAGTTCCGTTTCCTTCAAGCTTCCAAGGTTAGATTTCAACTTCTCACCTTTGATTTTGATTTTCGATTTTGGGTTCGATTTTGTTTTTTGTGCTCTTTACCTTCTATTTCTACTTCTCATATATTTGAGTTTACCAATCAGGTGTTTGAATTGAAGATTTTGGTTAATAGCGAAATCATCGTAATTTCATCGAAGTTTGTGGCTTTAGTTATTATCGCCTCTTCTTCTTTTGATTTCCAGATTGAATTTGATTTACCATTTCTATTTTTTTTTTGTCAAATGACGAGGGATTAATATTTTCTTAAGCAAACAAGCGTGGTTCTTCGTTGAGGTAAACGCTCCAGCTCCTTCAAAACTATTATTGACTCTTAGTATGCTAGATTCTTCCACTTTATTTGAATATTAGGAGGCATAGGGATGATGATTTTGCCGGTTTCATGAATTGTTATGTGGTAAATTCACTGTGGTTTTTAAGAACATGAATATCGGTGTTCCTGTTATCAAAATTTTTCTTCCCCCTTTTTTGGGGGTTGAAGAGATTTTATATGATAGGTTCATTTCTTAGTTGATGCTCGACTGTTTCTTGTCAATTTTTAATTCAGTTTTTTCTCTGCTAATTGTGGGGTTTATATTTCATTCATTTGCTTTCAAGGGTCTTTTGATTTTTCTCTCTCTATCAAATATTCTTTTGATTCATTATGAAATCTCATTTGAGTTTTCTGTTATGGCATGAGAAACCTATCTTCTATTACCATATATGCTTAGCATTTGAGATTGTTAGTTTTGATGTAGTTTTAACTGTTGTTCAGTCATGGTGTATCATCAGTTCGTTAGAGTGTTCCATGATTAAATAATGTTTATCCCCTTGGTATTCAAAAATAAGCGAAGGTAAACCCAAATTGATATTCAAAAATCTTCGGCGTGCCTCCTGGAAAGTGAGATTGATAGGGAAAAACCGGTGTGTTCTTCACTCTCTCCCAAAAACATTAGATATTGGGTTTCATTATTAATTAACTTTTCATGTTTATTTTGACAGCAAACGACAGAAATATAAAATGATGAAGGTATGTTCAAGGTAACGGATTTGCTATCATGATGAGGTTGTAGTATTTGTTAACTCATGTTTCTTGTTATTTCTTCGTTCTCTTTTGCTTTTGCTGGTGGCAATCTATTTCTAGGTGAGGACAAAGTTAAGCATAAATCTAGACAATGACTCAAGTAATTTATATGATAAACCTACAACCAATTATGTGATTTCATATAGAAATTTTAAAGAACCAACTGTTAGTATTGTTTGAACTTTCATTTGGCCCCTCATTTACCTTGTTAACTGTATATTCACATCCAACATCAATTAGCAGCAGCGAACACTCAATAAACTTCTTGTACAACCTCTTTTTTGTGCTAAACATTTGTACAAGTGCTCTTCAAATAGTTGTAAATTACGTAATGGCTAACACATTGAATTCCAAAAACTTATTTCGTAATTTTTGGGATTGGAAGCAACTTTTTGTTTTGTTTTGTATGTATATATGATTGTTTGATGAATCAAGTTAGTTCACTTCTTGCTTTTTTAATAATTGGTTCTTTTATGTCTATATAATTGCCTTGTATCCAATATCTACCCACCCTTTCATAGACTTGTAGCAAGTCACCTTCAAGGTAGGCATATTATATAATGTAGAATATATATCCAATCATCAGCTTAATTGTGTTTCTCATTTTACTACCACCCTAAACCTCTAAACTATCTGAAGTTTCATCATTATGTCAGGAGAAAAACTCTTCTTTCATGAATATATAGGAGATAGAGTTGCTCATTCACTAAGGCAGAGGAAAGTATATAAGGATATGTCAGGTTATCTTTTGATACTTATATTTGCAAGACAATTAACCTAAATTATTTTTCTCATGCCAATGGTCATTTATGTGGCAAATTTATTGGAATTACCTATTGGAAAACTCAAGTTAAAGACAAGTTTTTTCGCTTTCACTTTGTAAAGGAAAAAATTACTTAATAGCTAATACCATATGGTTATAAGATAAGTGGATAGGTCCAAGGGTCTCTTTCAACTATATTACTTTGTCAATTTCTATTAAGTATACATTGATTTAAATTTGTGCATATATCCTTCCAATATCTTTTCTATGGCAGGTGAATAGATGGGTCAAAGTTTTTATTGGTAGCATAGCCATCATATATCGAATAAAAATCTCATAAATACCAACCATCCCAATGGGATTTCAAAATCCTGTGTTTGTGGATTTCAAATTGCGGAAATCCCTCTTACCAAATATGGGATTAAAATGAAATTCAATTCTAAATCCCTCCAAATTCAATTCAATCCTGCAAACCAAATGAGACCTAAGGGTTCAATATGTCAACTTTAGAATCATGATGTATCCCGGTGCTTTGCACGGGTAGACAACTAGTATATATATAGAGCAAGGATCATTTGTTAACCATACATTTCTTGTTAACTTTATGAACCTTGCTCAACCAATAGGATTGCAAGATTGGGTGATGTTTAATTTATTTTGATATTTAATGTAAAATGGTACAAAAGTCATTTTCTAAATAACCAATTTTCATTAATTTTATTGGGAAGTTACAAGATTCAAGTTTCCATTATTTTATTGTAAGTTACGATTGTAGAACTTTGTCCATTTTCATCAAAATTTTGAAATCAAACCATTATTATTATAGTTTTTCCGATTCATTTGTTTGATAAAATCGTATAGTCTTTGTTTTCCAAAAATTTTTACGCTATTTTTCTTAAATCATAAAACATATGAACATACATGGAATGAACGCAACAACGACATCAAATGTTATGAATTCAATCATATATAATGACGCCGGTAGTATTGCGATTGGTGGAATCGTGTCGATACGGGAAACACAGAATATGGTTGGAGGATATTCAGTTAAGGCGGTTCGTATGTAAGTGCATACACACATGTTCAAAGTGATATTTAAAAGTAATAATGTTCATATTTTTTCATATGAATATGATGTCAGTTAAGGTAACATAAAATTAACACATGTTCGAGGTGATATTGAAAAGTAATATTGTTCATATTTCTTCATATGAATATGATATTTAAAAGTAATAATGTTCATATTTTTCTTTATATGAATATGATGTCAGTTAAGATAACATAAAGTTAACACATGTTCGAGGTGATATTTAAAAGTAATATTGTTCATATTTCTTCATATGAAGATGATATTTAAAAGTAATAATGTTCATATTTCTTCATATGAATATGTATGAACCGAGGGTTACGATTATTTTGGAAGAATAATGTTCAAATACATGCAGATTCCTGAACACTAATGAACCGGGGGTTACGATTCTTTTTGAAGGAACATTAATTAAGAGAGAATAAAAATATAATATTTCATAAATTAGATATCTCATTTTTAATTTAATAAATCATCCATATTACCATATATATAAAATAAATTAAAATTAATATAATAATTAATATAATAATAATGACAATTACCATATATATTATGAAATTATGTAAAAGACTAAAATAACCTTATCAATTAAAAATAAAAATAAAAAAAAGAAATTCACTGATTGATTGATTTCGGTTTCCAAAGTTTCTAATGTAAAACTAGTTTCCAATTGATCCCTCCCCTATATATATATATATATATATATATATATATATATATATATATATATATATATATGCAAGAAGCTAAACATTTTGCGAGAAGGCGAAAAATGTTTAATCATATATGATACACAAGCTTAATCACATATGATTAAATACATGTTATATTGGCAATACATAGACGTTTAATCATATATGGATGAAAAGGTATATCAATATGGATGTCAAATTAACGAGAAAAATATGATTGTTTTTTTGGTGTAATTTATTTCGCTCGAATTTTGTTTATTTTTTCTCTTTTTTCGAATAAAAAAATAGGGGGCTAGAGTTTTTTAATTCAAAAAATATTGTTGTAACCGCCCATTTAATCACATCAATCAGATCATCTAATCTAACGGTTGATAAGATGTTTTTTAGTTTTTCATTTATTTGAGGTTTTCCCTTGAACCTCTGTCTATATATATATATATTGGAAGGATATTTTGCAACCCTGAAAAAGGTTGCAACCCTTGCAACCCACATCTTAACCGTTGGATTCATGATCGACGGTTATTTTATTTTTATTTTTCTGTTTTTTTTAATTAAAAACATTGGGCCCCATGAATCCGACGGTTAAGATATGGGTTGCAAGGTTTGCAACTTTAAGGGTTGCAAATAAAAAACCCCTATATATATATATATATAGGGACATGTTCAAACGAGAAGTTAAACATTTTGCGAGAAGGCGAGAAGTGTTTAATCATATATGATACACAAGCTTAATCATATATGATTACACACATGTTATATTGACAATACATAGACGTTTAATCATATATGATTAAGCACACCCACATGCCGTGTAATCATATATGATATCACACTTCTCGCCTTCTCGCAAAATGTTTAACTTCTCGTATGATTCTTCCTCTCTCTCTCTCTATATATATATATATAGGGAGGATCATGCGAGAAGTTAAAATTTTGCGAGAAGACGAGAAGTGTTTAATCATATATGATTACACGACTTGTAGGTGTGTTTAATCATATATGATTAAACGTCTATGTATTGTCAATATAACATGTGTTTAATCATATATGATTAAGCTTGTGTATCATATATGCTTAAACACTTTTCGCCTTCTTGCAAAATGTTTACCTTCTCGTTTGAACCTGCCCTTATATATATATATATATATATATATATATATAGTTGGGATCACGTGAGACCAACTTGTTTTCGTGAGACCCGTGAGACCAAAAATTTACGCTTGAACCTTCACAACAAACACTGTGAAGGTAAAAACCTTCACAGCAAAACACTGTGAAGTTTCAGATTTTTTTATCTTCACAGTGTTTTGCTGTGAAGTTTTAAGTGTAAATTCTTGGTCTCACCGGTCTCACGAAAACAGGTTGGTATCATGTGAACCCAACCCTATATATATATATATATATATATATATATATATATATATATATATATATATATATATTTTGTAATATCTAAACATAAATAGAAAATCTATAGTCGAATGGCGCTCAGTTGGTAACAGACAAATCTCTTTTTCTCTTAAACCTAACAGAAACCAGTCTGCAGAACCGGAAATTTCTAGGGTTCAATCATCATCATCATCTTCATCACTCATCCTGTAAATAAAGCGTTAATTCTAGGGTTTGTAAGCTTCTAAGGAAAGATATGAACTGTCGCAGAGTAGCAAAGTCCTTGCAGCCTTTCTCGGCTCATACTTTACTCTTCTGCTTTACACTCTTGCTCGTTCTCAAATTAGATCATCGTGTGGCCTCTTCTTGGTGGTTAGTTATTCTTTTGTTTAATTCAGCCTGTTTTCAATCATCTTCAATTTTTTATTTTGATTATGTGATTTTGAATGTATTTCCCTCTTCTTAGGTTTGTGTTCATGATTTCTATTTCATGGTATTCATTTTGACTCGGATGGCAAACAGATTTCTGTTTAAACTCGAAATTGACATGGAGTATAAACTCTGAGAAATAAATTTGCAACTCTTTATAATAAGGATTGCAAATAGAACAAAGTTGGTGTTAAGTCTATGACAGAATCCATATTGAATTTGATTTTGCATTTTTGAGGTTCTGGATTTGACATTAAAATCAAAGTATGGCTCCTTTCGCGGAATGAAAGGAGTATTTTGTAGTATTCTCTTGAAAGATGTTATTTTTTCCTAATGTAAGTTTGATTGGAAAGTGCGCACCGATTGTTAGGAGTAACTGCTTTTCGTATTAGTTGGAGGAATGGCATAATTTTTTTTATTCATTTGTTGGATAAAGTGAAAGGGGGGGAATGTTCTACTGAACTCGCTTCTATTTCTGAGAGGCATGTACTTGCTCCCTCATGGGACCGGAACCACATCATTTGGAGTTCTTTTTAGGCTTTAGGCTCGTCTAGTACTACCAGAAGGTGTACACCTGACAGAACTAGTTAATCTTGTTTTCTGCACCATTTTTTTGTTGTGGTCAACATTTTTGTTGCCTGCTAACTTGATTACAGCATGCATTTTATAGCTTCTCAGTGATTCATTTTCTTGGTGTATTCTTTAAAGATCTGCGGCAATAGATGCTCCTCATACAATCTAACAACATTTATATAGTTCATGATTATGTATATGTAATGTAAGTCTTCCCAATCTGAAAGTTCCGAGGTTGGATTGCGACTTGTGAGTGTTCTGTTTGGGCAATTCTTCACACTACAGTAAGTTTGCTCCATTCATAAAGTTAATAGGCTAACACTAAGGAAAAGACACGTTGGCCTTGAGTTGGAAGCTGCCGTGAGCCGTAAGAGGTGAAGTCTGTTGTACGTTTTCTATAGTGGCGGCAAACGTGACTTATCTGTCAACTTTTTCACCATCACTCCGAAAAAACTGAACTCTGCCTTACAGATGTACCTTCTGCCACACACCAATGCCAGAACTGACACAAAAACCTCTCATTTGGCGAGTGGTGCTTTTTCGTTAATTAATAGGAGATATGCCCTCTGCATTACATGAATGTAGTAGATATAATCAACGAAGAAGTTTTATTCTTGGCAGAATGGGAATCTTTGAATCAGAGCTATATTGACATGTGATTTAGAATTGATTATACATTTGATATATGCTTTTTTCTTCATCATACAGGATTGTCTTCTTCCCGCTTTTCCTATTTCATGTAGTTGTTGCCCGAGGAAGATTCTCTTTACCTGCACCATCAGCTCCCCATTACCGTCATGTATGATCTTTCTTGTACTTTTCTTGTGGGGATGATAATTAATAGGTTAGCATGGGTGTATTTAGAAGTTAGATCAATTTTACAATATGCTTCATGCAATATTTTCTCTCTCTCTCTCTTTGTGCAGTGGGTACCATGTCATGCAATTGTAGGCATGCCTTTGCTTGTTGCATTTGAACTGCTTCTTTGTATCTTTCTGGAGAGTGTCTATGGTACTGAACATATTTATTTCATTTCCTTACATTATTGAATTTCGCGAATCAATCCTTTCGTGGTTATCTGGTATCTAAGTTGTTCTATAACCAAACTCTCATTATAACTTTGAAAAGGTTTGCAGTCTGTTTAGCTATATAGTTTAGTTGCTGTTAGCTAATCTAAAAAAACAAAAGGTTGCCTTTGTTTGTATTGTGTTGTTCAAGGTTCTAAGAGCTTATTGATTTCTTTTGTGCAGTTATGAGAGTTCCTGCCGTAAACTTGAAGATTGTCTTTCTTCCTTTGTTGGCTTTTGAAATAGCAATTCTTGTTGACAATGTCAGGTGTTTTTCTTGTAGATTTCTGAGTAGTGCTAGTTCTGTTTGTTAGTGAAAATCTACCAAACTTGCTATCATTTTCTAGTTCTGCCGTTGCATAAATGGATTTAATTTGCTTAGACTACTCTTGCATTTTTTTCTCTATTTGAGGAAGAGATTAAGTAATGCTGCTCATATTTTTACTCGCTAAATCTCTCATGCCGTGCAGAGGGTCTTAAAGCTAACTCCTATATGCATAGTATTCAGTGCATCAAAATTACTCTTGAACTGGTCGTTTAGCCAAGGATCACTATGCTTTAGAAACCCTAGGATTAATTCCATAGGTAAATGGGTAGCTTGATACGCCTTCTAAAAGAACCAAATATGCGGAGCTCTCATTGAATAGGAGATAGGCCATATAAAATCTAAATAGGTGAAGTTCTCCTTCAAGTGTGTGTGTGTGTGGTGTGTGTGTAAGAAAGAGGCCTTTCTTGAAGTTACAGACTATGCATTTTAGAGAAGTAATACAAGGAAATGATGTTTGCGTGTGCCTAGGAATCTGCTATTGCTTGCGCCTATTTTGATCAATTGTCTTTTGTTAGGCATTAATCATTTATATACTGAAACTGAAAGAAATCTTAGGTGTCAATTGGTGGAAACAGAATGAGGTTAGTAGTACTCATGGGTTTTAATCGAACTGTAATGCTAATTTATAATTTAATCACCAATTTTTATTCAAGGAAAATCAAAGACATGATTTTATTGCTTCTATTGGTTGGCAAGCTTTTTCTGGTTTTGCTTCCTTCGGAGATAGGAGTAGTATTGGTAATGACTAGCAATCTTATAGTAGTTCTCTGTCAATGGTGATGCGGATTGTTATAGTAGTACTCATTTATATCACCATTTAAAAAAAAAAAAAAAACGAGGATGGGGACATTGCATTTGAACTCTCTTTGTTGCTCATATGATCTTAAGAACCATGTCTGCTTCACAAAATTGCGTTATTAGGCTTTTGTGGTTGATTTTTGCTAATATGTAATATGTTGAACTCCTTATATTGTGTACAGAATGTGCAAGGCTTTACTACCAGGAGAGGAAGAACACTTCAGTGACGATGCAATATGGGAGACACTTCCTGTAAGTTTAGTTAACAGAAAAACATACTTGGGTGCCTATTCCGTTCTTTTATTTTAATGAAAGTGCCTGTTTTCTTGAGAGGTTAACAGTTGCCTACAATTCAAACTCTTCCACAAATTTGTTTTTCTCATCCATGTGCTTAAAAGGTAATGTCTGACTTCTAGGATGGCAATGGTTGAGAACTCTTTTCAAGTTTTTTTTTTTGGGTGGAAAGTTTTAATGCATGGAACATAATCAACAAAATTTTCGATTTTCTTTTTTGTTGAGACGCCATCTTCTGACCTCTCTATTTTGGTGTAATACTCTCATTTGGATGCTTATAATACATAGAAGCTTGCTTTCGAATGCTTCAAAAATTGTTTGGAAGTGTTGTTAATTAAGTGATCAGCTAGAGAAGAGCATGATTGCTGCATCTTAAGAACTTTTGCTTCTCCCAAATTAAATAATGTCTTCTAGGAGAGATGGGCTTGTAGATAGGACTACTCTACTGCATAGTTTAAATCTTATACAATTTATCCAAATTCTCTTGTTTTCATCTCAATCTTACCGAGGATTCTCTCTAAAAATCAAATCAATTAGGCGTTGGGTCAATGCCTGAGTGGTTAAAATATAAAAATAAAAATAGAATAGTTCATTGTGATAAAAAAAATGATGATGGTTGCAAAAAATTAGACTAATTTTGAATAGAGAAAGTTTACTTGGTGAAATTTAGACAAACCCATCACTAAGGGAGCATTCAGTCTCTTGAATCGTCATGGTTTCCAAGGCATGATATGGGTACCAAAAGCATGTATACAAGGTGTATGTGGCCACACAAAGAGGGATGCGATTAGGTAAGAGAATGGAGGGGAAGTTTGGGGTGATGATGGTTTAGGAGAAGTTGATGAAACATTGTTTTGTGGTGGTTTGATCATCTCTAATGTAGATCTTTTAGTGCACCAGTTAGAATTGTAGGCTTGCACCATGAGGAGGTCATTAGGAGAGGTAGAGGTCGAACCACATTGGCAACCAGACAAGTTCACACTGATAGAAGTTGGTGGAAGTTATTTTGGTTTCAGTACTTCATAGTTTCTTTTGGTTCCATTTTTATCCTATCCCAACTAGTTTGGCATAAAAGGTTTGCTGTTGTTGTGTATTCGTGGATCGTGATTGATAATGATGAAAGAGTTTGCCAACTGGTTTAAAAGAAACAAATCTATAGCAGTAGCTCCCAACTGAACTTGTTGCAACAATAAATTGCCATATGCTGAATGCTCATGAAAATGAGCATTACGAGAAATTTGAATTGCTCCAGTAAAATATCAATACAAAGAATTACAGGTTCTTGCATGGGACAAAAACCTGTGCAGACCAGTGCCAGATTGCTTCTGCTGTGTCATGATTCACAGGCCAAATAATTCTGATTCTGACCATCTCATGTTTGATTTCATAACACAAAGACTTTAGATAGTTGTAACATGTTATATTCGGCCCCCTTTTCTTTCAGCATTATGACTCTGTTCTTCTGGAGTTGCAACTGTAAAATTTTGTCATTTGTAGTCACAGTGCTGATACCACCTCCAAAAATCACATCAAATGTGCTAAAGAAACAAGAAACAGTAACTGTGCATTGTTCTTATAATGAAAGTTTATGCTAGCATGAATCTTGCTCCAACTTACAGAAAATAACTGCTACCAACTGGCCATTCAATTTTTTTGTTCCAGCATTTCTGGGTTTCTATTTCCATGATCTTCTTCATTGCTGCTACCTTGTTCACCCTCCTGAAGCTATGTGGTAATATTCTCCTCAAATGACTATATTTCACTGCCTAATATATATGTTTCTGTTTTCCGCTAACATATGATTGGGACATTTAATTTGTGATTGTGGTTTATAATTGCCATCATTTTACCCATCATATCTTTCTCATATTTGGGAAAGAAAGGAAGTCATTAATGTTATGCATATTGTTGGTGATTTTAGTGTCATCGACCATTTTGTGTAATTGTGATTTTCTTGAGATCGATTAAGGTGATAAGACAAACATAAGTGAGTTAGGAGATGTGGAGTGCACACTCACAAATGTTGCCCCTATCACCTTAGATCGCCATAAGGCGGGGTCAAGGGGGCAGAGCCCCTTGGCGGTGGTCGCGCTTAGTGAAAATCTCACTAAGAGTGTATATTAGATATCTGATCCTTCTGATAGGAGTTCCGAAGTTTCTCTGAAATGGCTAGTTCTAAGTCTGGACCATCTAATCAGACTTAGGTTCAGACTTAAATTCGATCAGATTTTCTGATTAGTGCACTCACACTTAGGTGGCGTTTGTTTTATAAGAGGTGCTGAAACCTGAAGTCTGATTTCACTTCTGATTTTTAAGAGGTGGTGTTGAAGTTTGAAATCTGAATCAATAAGACTGTTTGTTTTTGTAAACCGACAAACATCTGAATATGTATAATTGTCTATTTTATCCCTCAAAAATTCAACTTAAATACGTCAATTAAAGTGAGAATCGATGATCGAAGGACAGAACGAAAAAAAGAAACAAAAGAAGGATGTTGGGCAGATTTGCAAGGCTGTGGAGTTTTAATTATATCTCACACACCGTATCCCCGATTTAAGCGATTCAAGATGTTCAGGAAAGCCAACGTACAGATCTACTATCTTGATGTTTTGCGTTTTTGCAAGTTCAGGGTGCATTTGGGCTAAAACCGACGTTGAAATCGAAAGAATGGTGCTAGACGGAAATAAGATGAGATTTAAGAGACAGGGTTACCACTTTTTTGTCCAGACCATAGTAACAGAGACCATAGTAACAGACAAGAGGCTCTGAAAATAATAAAAAAACAAACAGTCTGAAAATGTCTGACTGGATCAAATATAAGTGGTGATTAAGAGCTTAAAATGAAAAAAACAAACAAGGCCTTAGTCTCTTCAGAGCAGCATTCAGACTTGGACTCGGACCTCGGATTTGGAACTCCGACCTCGGTTGTAACTATTCCTCAATCTTATCCATTAACGGTTATTACCTTACCATTTAACCGCCCGTAACCGTCGATCTCTCATATAATACGTAAAACGTGAATATATATAGAGGGAGGATCAAACGAGAACAATAACTATTTAAAAGAACACGAGAACTAACAAAATCATTAGTGATTTTACATTAACGTGCAAAAAGACCACGCGGACCTGAAGCCGCAGCCAAAGTCCTTTTTTCGTGTGTTAACGTAAAATCACTAATAATTTTGTTAGTTCTCGTGTTCTTTTAAATAGGTATTGTTCTCGTTTGAACCCGACTCTATATATATATATATACACACACACGAAATGAGTGCCTTATTTCGTGTATGAAAATTATGGATTATCCCAATACTCATTTCGTGTAACTCAAGGCATTAGAGGTCGAAATACAGTATTTGGACAGTGATTCCCTATTCACGATCCAGAATTTTATCCAAGTATTATTAACCACAACGCAGAATTCCCATCACATACTGTGTTATGTTCATTCACATATATCAGCATGATTATTTGGGATTTTGCTCACAAGTTACATGTTGCAAGCACATAATATTGGGGTTTACTTGGTATATATAGATGGTACATAGCTAGATTTAAACCAGTTTCAATATATAAATTGTGATTTGTTTGCTTGCCATCCAACTTTGTCTTTTACATGCCAGTTATGCTCTGCCTCTTTTTTGACATGTGCAAGTGTAATCTGATTTAATGACTTGTTTGTCATGCCATGTTCGGTAATCCTTGTGAAACTTTCGCATCATGCTTCAAATAACTTTCACTGGCTTGAGAAATAGTACACTTTATATATGCTTATGGGATTGATCATCATTAGAGGCAATCTACACCATATCTATTTCTAATCACTTCCATTTAGCAGGTAATATAGGTGCTTTAGGCTGGTGGGACCTGTTCATAAATTTTGGGTATTGCCCCCTTCATGTCTGCAGTATTTCCATCTTGTTTCTAATATCCTTTTAGTTGTTTTAACTCGCTGAAATTCGTGGTACAGAATTGCAGAGTGCTTTGCCTTTCTTGTTTGCACAAAGTGGTCTAATCCAGTGATTCACAGAAATTCTCAAACACCTGAAGCCAGCTCATCATCCACAACTATTAGATATCTTGACTGGAATAGTGGCTTAGTGGTCTCATCAGATGATATCTCTGAAGATAGGACATGCGGTCTACAAGACATTGGTGGTCACATAACGAAAATTCCCATTATTGCATTTCAAATCATGCTTTGTATGTACTTAGAGGTATGTTAAACTGTGATCATCTAGCTATTTTAGGATGTGGTGTTCTTAACTTTTTTCAAAAAGAAAAAAATTAAATGTACATTATGGTCCTTTCAAGTTTCAGAAAAAACCTGGCACTGCTAGTTTTATCCCTCTTTCCGTTGTCTTCTCTCCTTTACTTCTACTGCAAGGAGCAGGAGTTCTCTTTTCTGCATCTAGATCGGTGGAGAAAATTATCATCTTACTCCGTACTGGGGCTGGCACTGGGAGATACTTTTTCTTTTCTGCTAGGGCTCATGACTGCTTTGGGTTTTTGTACCATGGCTCTAGGTAAATCAAGTGGCATCAGAAGAATTGATAAAGTGTGTGCAAATACCTTAGCCGAAGTTTGACATTCTTTTTACTCTAATTTCATGCATAGGTTGCTTGGTTGGTGGTCCATTGATGAAGAAAGTCGAGAAGAACAGGCACAACTTTACCATGATGGGGCTTCAGGGTAAGTGCCATTACCTCTTGTAGCTTACGTTAGTGTATTGAACATCCATCCCTTGTTTATACTTAATAGATGTGAAGTAATTATTTTATGTCTTTGAGCACAACAATAAAACCAACATGGCATTTATTTCGCACTAGTTGTCGTAGGCTAAGAAGGAAACCTACTCACTTTATGTGCATATTGTTTTTTAGTGGTCTAACATTTTGCCCGTTAAATCATAGATCTCACCTCTGCCCAATGGACATGATTGGACTTATCTAATGTTTTTCTTTTTGTTTTTAGTGGATGAATTAATTCAGCCAAATTGTAACATCATTCACTTTGCTGTTTGTGTTTGCCAAGTGTGCGTATAGATTTTTAAGTCTTTTCTTTGTGGAAGCCTTCAGTCTGATGAAAGCCAACATACCCAAAATCCAAATCTGTACCTTCTCAACATAATCAAATATATAAACATTAAAAACTTGAAAAACCAATGGTGTTTTTTAGTATGGTGATGAAAAGTGCCAACTTGACACTGGTTTGGGGGGTTGGGGGGGGGGGTTTGGGAGGGGGGTGGGGGCATAGAAATCACTGAAGGACACCTTTAAATAGCAAATTTTGCTGCTGTTGTGGCACAATCACAGTGGTGGGGGTGGGCGGGTGGCTATGAGTTCGACATTTTTATACGTTTGTATCTGCGCAGTTATAACACTTTCTGTGGATATCCACCTGAAGTAGTAAAGAAGATGCCCAAGAAGGATCTTGCTAAGGAGGTAATGTGCATCCAAATTTTTGGCTGAAAACCTTCATACACTGTGTTTGCCTCTTACCATAACAAATGGGCATGATAATTTGTGATTATTAAATTTAGTCTTTATTTATCCTATCAGGTTTGGAGACTTCAGGCTGCTCTTGCTGAGCAAACCGAAATCACAAAAGTCAGTCAACAGGAGTACGAAAGACTTCAAAACGTAAGAATTTCTGGATCGTGCTTCTTGGCTGATTTTGTCTTTATTTCAGTTTTAATTGCTGACCTATATTATTGATGCATATTCATTAGACACTCTCAGTATCACTAATTCTTGAGAGATTACCGGTCTCAGAACTTTGGATTGGACAGAAGACATGAGTAATGGTTAGGTTGGGTATTGGTTGCTCATTCCGTCCCAAAATAAGTGTCCATAATAGAAATGGCATACAGTTTTAAACATGCATAATTATTACACTTTTTAATTAACCAAATGACAATTTTACCCTTAATTAATTTATCTATTTTACCATATCTTATTTATTTGTGCATTAATTAAGGGTAGATTTGGAAATTCAGTAATTTATTTTTTAAACTAGACACTTCTTCTGGGACAAACATAAATAGAAATGTGGACACTTAATTCGGGACGAAGGGAGTATTAGTGTATTTTGGTGGTGGGGAGATGATAGCAGGACACAATTTCTACGCTTAGGGGCCGTTTACTAAACACTTACCGGGTAAGCACTTACCAATATGATTTACCTCATTGATTGAGCATGACAAGAATAGAGAAACTTACCCAGTACGAGACAAGGCAAGGACCGAGAGTCTTACCGGTAAGTGTAAGAAACGACTCTTACCCGGTAAGTGCTTACCGGGTTGAAGATGCTTACCAACAATCCATTTTCATGGCCATAGATGTTACGCGATTAGGTAAATGAGGGTGAATCTCTTGCCGGTAAGCGCTTACCTAGTTTGAACGTATTGTCCATGAGAATTACAACGTTTGACCAATTCATGGTGAAAGTAAAATGTTTGGTGAGCTGTCAAATATCTAATATATAAAGGCATATTAGGAGTTTTGACCACATCAACTTCATTAATTTATTTGTAGCATTGTTCATGAACAAATAGATACCCCCTCCGTCCCAAAATCATGTCGCGTTAGACCCGATATACATGTCACCTATTCTAGAAAGAATAATAAGCAAGGGTAAATCAGTCTTTTCAATTGTAATGACTTGTTAGGGAGTTGATTAGCTCTAACTGATTATAAAGTAGGGGGTGAAAATAATTAGAGGGTATGCAGATAATAAAGCAGAAATTCATTGGGAGAGTTACCGTACCTCTCCAAAGTTGGGGAATCCGTTTGATTCTTGAATAATATTGAAGAATTGATCGATAGTTTTATTTTTTGTTGAATAACACTCGACATGTTCATAATGAAAAAAAGCACATAGTTTAGAAATATGAAATTATTACAAATTTTTAATTAACTAAATGACAATTTTAACCTTAATTACAAAGGAAGTAATAAATTTCTCCATCTCATAATTAAGGATAGAATTGAAAAGTAGACACTTATTTTTGAAAGTTGATACTTATTTTAGGACAAACTAAAGTAGAAATGTGGACACTTATTATGGGACGGATGAAGTAATTTCACTTGGCATCTTTCTAAAAATGGAAATGTTACAATTTTTCCTTGAATATCCCTAAACAAGAAAGTATTGTAATTTTCCTAGGATATACCTACATCATGTTATAGACTTTGTCATATGATCATCTTAGTTCTTTCCTCATGGACAAAATTGAACATTGGTAATCAACTTTGTCTCCATAGCCAAATCAGCTTAATTTTGATTCTCTCTTGATCCATTTCAAATAAATATCACTATTATAAACTTATTTTAGTACGATTAATCATCAAAGAAATCTTGAGAATACTAGGTATGGCATGAAAAACTACAACTAGCGAATAACTTGTGATTCTTGTTGCAATTTGAACCTGATTTGAACACACATTGTGCCAGGAAAAAATTCTATGCAGGGTCTGTTTTGAAAGAGAGATGAGCTTAGTACTCCTCCCTTGTCGGCATCGGGTCCTGTGCAGGTACTCCTATTGCTCTATCAGGGTGCATTTGGTACGCTGGATAGGATGGGACATGACAGCCAAAAACTTATTGTCCCACCATTAAGACTTGGAAAGGACATATCTGAGTGGGACAAAAATACATTTTTTCTGTCCCACCACAATAGGTGGTATGAAAATTAAGAAAAAGATTAGTAAATTACTAAGCTACCCATATTAAGTTAAACCCTAAAACCTTTCAGAATTCTTTCATCCGCCTATCTCACTCTCGCCTGTCCAGTCCTCTCCAAACTATGGTTACCGAAGACACCCTCATGTAATGATCTATTTTCTATAAATTGTCATCATGATTTCTCGACCTTTCTCTGTGCAGTACATGCTCCGAGAAGTGTAAAAAGTGCCCCATTTGTCGTGTTAGTATTGAGGAACGGGTACTTGTATGTGATGTATAGCCTTTAGTTATCCATGGGACGGAAAGCTTAGGACAGAGTCCCATGGATGAGTAGTTGAAGTTGCAAAGAAGATGCAGGATATGCAAAAATTTGCAGATTCCTAGTAATTTTATGATGTTCATTTTGTTTTATTTTGGTGGGTAAAATGTAAATATATGAATACAAATATTTCATTTAGAACATTTGAGAAGTTGGCACAGTTTTTAGAATTACTTTGGTCAAAAATAATAGCTAAAATTATTTATTTGTTCAAACTAGTTAGGTCGTATTTGTTCTTGCGGCTTTAGCTTTAGCCTAGTCGGTAAGGAGGTCAATATTCTTCCAAAATAAATGGAAGGTGTAAGGTTGGACTTCAGGTACCACCCATCTGCCCTAGGGACATGCATTTTACCTCCTTCATGATAGCCGTGGGACCGGCACTATGCTCGAGATGGTGGTCATATCATATACAGGGGTAGAGGTGGCCAAAAGTCGGTTACGGGTCGGGCCCAAACAGTAATCCACGTAACCAGTTAAGGCCCAACCGGTCCCGGACCGGTCACGGTTTTGGGCGAAATTTCGAGTAACCGGGTAAGGTACTTTGTAACCGGGTAAGGGTAACCGGTCCCGGTTCGGTTACGAGCTGGGCCCAAAACCGGTTAAGGTTTTTTTTTTTTTAAATACAATTTGTAAAATATAATTAATTACATCAATTAATAAACTTTACAAAATAAATTTGGATCACTCAAATACACTTTAAAAATACGTTTTATTTATACTTTCAACGACAGACAAAAAATATCGGCGTGCCGCCTTAACGTGGAATTTTCTTCTGTCGTAAGGAGAGCTCCATAACGTTTGCATTGTGCCTTTTTTTTTCCTGTTGGTGAGGATCACCATGCTGTAATGATTCCAAACCTTGCCCTTTCGTCTATGCTCGACAAGAACTTGGGTAATTTGTTCGTTAGATGCGTCGTGTTCGCCTGCCATTTTGGACGAGAAAGATTGAAGTAGATGAGCATTGAGACTAGAGAGATTAGAACTTGAGAGTTTGCGGAAATGAAAACGAGTCGAAATCACAAAATATAGCGAGAATTGTTTGCGTTTTTTGCGTTTTGTAACTTGGTATCTAACCCCATACACGAAACAACTTATTTAGTGTTTTTGGGGTGTTAGGAGGCAAAAAAACGGTAACATTATAAAAAACGGTCACATAACGTCTATAAAACGGTAACATTTTTTTAAAAAACCGGATCGGGCCGGGACACTAAATCACTCCAAAAGTGTAACCGGTTATGAATTTCGGGCCCTTAACCGGTTAAGGTCAGTCTCGGGCCGGATTGGTCAAGCGCCATATCGGTCCCCGGTTAACCGATCGGGTCAGGCCAGACCCATTTGGCCACCACAATACAAGGGTGTCAAAGTTGTATCATGACAAACCAACCAATTGTATTATCAACCATACCAATTAAATTGGTTGCTAGTACCGTACCAACTTCATAAACTTGGTTGGTACAAGATATTGAAAGTCGTCTATCACGGTAATATTGTATCGTACCGAATTCTATATATGTATATATATATATATAGTTATTTATTTAGTAAAAAATCAATTAAGTGTATTATATTTAATTATTATTTTTTTTTCTTTTAGATTAATTTATCAATTTAACATTTTATTGTTTATTGTTTAGTATATTAACTCCTCCATGCCTCCTCGTAGCAACCCTAATTCATTACTCAATAACTCCTCGACTCCTCCTCTCCTCAACGCATGCCTCCAACCTCCACAATCCGCACTTCCACGGTTCGACGACCACTTGACCACACCTCTACACGAGTACACGATCCTCGGAGACGCTCTAATGCATTTTCTATATCTATTCTTTTTACCTATTGGAGCCCAATGTAACTTCAACATTTGAGATGTTGGTACGAAATCATACTAACATGTACCAACCAAAAAAAGTTGGTACCAAGTAAAAGTGGTTGGTACATGGTATAAATATTTGCCTATCAATTATAATTGGTTGATACACGGTATTTAGAAAAAAAAAACACGGTACCATATCATGTTCAACCCTAATCATATACCCTATTTTGCATAAAGATCCTTTGTATTTTTTTCCTTAGCAAGTGGTCGTGTTTCTAGCCCTTCTAAAGCTTTATTCTTTCAAATTTACTCTTTCAATCTTGTTTTACTTTGGTCACACCCAAAGTAGGGGTTGATTTGGTATTTGGAATTAATGTTATTTACCGGTTAAGAGTAACCATCATCAATTATTTTACGGTATAAGTTCTCAACCATCAAAATGACATGATAAGATTGTTGGTAAGTGTTTCTTACCTCCAATGGCCCCTTGTTTAGGAGGCTCTTATTCGGTAGGAGGTGATATTGTTTACCTCTTACTGAATTAGTAGTGTGGACCAATATAAAGTCCACCAATCAAGTGAATGACCATATTGATGTTACTTTAGTTAATGGATTCCGCGACGAGTTTACACAACCGGAAAAAATAGAAGTTGTTGGCAATATATTGTTAGTATTTTTAACGGATTAATTTTCAACTGTTGGTATTTTGAGTTTGTCAGTATTTTTAATGGATTATTTTCAACTGTTGGTATTTTGAGGAAAAAAAACAAAAAAAAAAAACCCATTATTTACCCATTCAACATATAGGGTTGGGTTTTGATAGGAAATCAAAATTTCATGGGAAGCGTAAGAAGCGGTTTGTTAGTTGAGGTTTACATAAGTTAACATGTTGATATGTACTTAATATTTCATGTTAAAATATGTTAATGTATCTTACTCATTAATTATTTTATGTTAATTTATGTTAACATTTTATTATAATGTTCCTATGCTTTTCACGAAATTTTGATTTCTCATTGGATCTCAATTCTTAACATGTAATCCAACACAATCATGCATTGTTCATCAAGTACACTACAAGACACGACACTTTCAGCGTCCAAGATCACCAATGGCCAAAATCCTTCGATGATTTGCGACGGATCACTGACAATCATCTAACAACTCAGAGTTCCAAATGGGTTTGCCTATAAATAGTCGAACCGATAGTGATCCTTCAGTGAAATTTAACATCACCGAAAAATTACTACTGATGCAATTTAAAAATTTCAAATAAAAAAAAAACTATTGGTGATCTGTCGGTGAAGACCAAAGCATCACCGAAGGTTTTTTAATTTTTAATGACTCAATTTTTAATACAATCTTCCAACCTTCATTGGTGATTCTTTGGTGGATACTCCTGATAAAAGCTTCTTCGATGGATACTTTAGACAATGCTTACTTGTGATGAACTGTATAGTACGAGACACGAGATAGATCATCCAAAGAACAAGTGCTTACTTGTGATGAACTGTATAGTACGAGACACGAGATAGATCATCCAAAGAACAAGGCCTTTTTTGAATAAGCCAATTCATTTGGGACCTTGCAAATCCACTTTTTTTTTCCTATTTAAAGCTCGACCCTTTGTCTTCATGTTTTCACAACAAGGATTATTTGTGGATGAAGAGATGCCAAAAAATTCCTCAGTTTGTTTAATTTGGCTAAACTTGGTACTCAACAACTTTTCGGCTTACTAGTTTGGTTGGAAAATTTTGTAGAATTTTGATTACTTTTCTAGAAAATATAACAGTAATATTTTACTTTACACATACTTTAATTTATAACCACAACATAAGATATATATATATATATATATATATATAAGGAAAACTATATACATTACATTTTACTTTATCTATATTTTGTAACGATTATTAATGTTATATATATGTTTGATTGAAATCTTTCTCAAAGAAGAACGTAGCATTTTTTTCAAGTCAAAATAAAATGGAAGAGCTACAAGTTAGTAATGGGAAATTATATATAACAATGACCTAGGTGAGTCGAAAAACCGTTTCCAAACTCAAGACTGAATCTCGCCCATTTAAACTATTTAATATTGCATCTTGACCGTTTAAACTATTTATTTACGGTTACTATTTGATCAACCCACACCTATATTCTAGCCCATCATCCCGATTTCTCTCCCCCAAATGCCCCCGAGTTCTCTCCCACATCCGACTCTTCTCATGTTGCAGCATACTCCTCTCCTTCAACCTCCACGTTCCTGACATTCCAACTACAAAGACTCATAATTTGTAGCTATATTTGGTCGCTGACAAAAACTTGGTGTGAAAAATGAGCTATTTACTCCGAATTTCATCTTTGATAAATATGAAAATCACCCCTTTCATTTAATTTGTTATTTAGAGTGTTATAGACAATTTCTTCCTATAGGGATCCATCTCTCATGTATTTCCTATTCCATATAAATATGCAAGTATCTCACTTTCTTAAAACAAGTAGACAAGGTAACAAAAAACATAATATATACTTCATTTCGATGTTGGTGAGTCTCATATTTGAAGTTTTATGACTGAGATTCAAGTGAATAACACTTTTATGCATTTATCTACAAGCTAGGTGGAGATCCAAAGTTCTTGCTAAATGTATACTCCTCTTGCTTTCTTTTTCGACATTGAAAACTAGAGTTTTGTTTGATGTTCACTGCTTCATCCTTCATATGCAACCTGTAATCACGTTGTTTATGTAAAGTTGGTGAATGTTTATTTCTTTTTTCTGTTGGTTCACTACGAGGTTGTCGTTCAACTTTTTTTTTATCCAGTTTAGAAAATATAATTTTAAAACATGCCGCATCGCCTGAGTACATAATGCTTCCTTCAAGTCTTAGTTCAACATTTTCATTCTTTTTGGTTTTCTTGATCAACATTTTGTTATTTCCCTTCTAAATCGATTATAGTTAAAACCGACTGATTGTACCATGTTGGTGTTGGGATGCTAGGTTCTAAGTTTTGAATGGTTGCTGCTCCATTCTGAATGATGGTTTAATACTATACTTAATCTTTAAAATTAATACACTACTAGAAAAAGGGGTACTATCAGTGACGAAAATCAGTGACGGAAAATTCTGTCACTAATCCGTCGCTAATTAGTGACGGAAAGTATTTTATCACTAATTAGCGACGGAATCTATTTAAAAAATAAATAAAAAAGAAAATCCACGTGTCCGTCACTAATTAGCGACGGATTAGCGACAGAAGTGTGGATTTTTTTAATTCTTTTTAAATAGATTATGTCGCTAATTCGTCGCTAATTAGTGACAAAATAATTTCCGTCACTAATTAGCGACGGATTAGCGACGACCTCTGAATTCCGTCGCTAATTCGTTGCTAAACATATTTTTCTATTTTTCTCATTAGCATGTGTTACATGTTTAGTTTTAAGATGCTATATTTGTATATGTGTTTGTATTTTATGTATTCCTCACTCCGTGTTGGTTGCTAACCACGATTGAATCTATTTGTTTATATGTTGTGTTGTATATATATATGTGTGTATGTGTGTGTGTGTGTTTATACCCATGTGTATATGTGAATGTATTAATAATATATGTTTGTGTGTTGTTTATTGGTAACCACATATGATGTACATTTACATGTGTCAATAAACCGCACACTATATGTTGTTGTGAAGGTATAAATAAGCTGTAGAGAGGTGTATGTATGTATGTATGTATGTATGTAACCGCATATATCAATATAAGTATATAATAAGTGACCATTGTTGTTTATCACTTCAAAATCACTCGTCATCTTAGTGGTAGCTTGTTGTGCTATAATGGATCTTATTGGGTCTTAATACTAAGATATAGTTGGTCTTAGCGGTGTTGTCGATCAAGCCCCAATAGACACCACATGTAATGCAACACACACTTGCATACATGAATGTAATAAGTCAACAAGGATAAAAAAAACGAATCTTATTGGGCTTTAATAGATCTTAGTGAACTTTAATGAGTTATATTGAGCTTTAATGGATCCATTAGACTTTAAACGATTTCATTGGGCTTTTATGGGTCTATTAGGGTTTATTCGGTTTTATTAGGTTATAATGGGTTCTATTGGGTTTACTCGGGTTTATTAGGCTGTAATGAGTTATATTGGGCTTTATTCAATTATATTGGGCTTTATCCATGGTATATTGGATTTTAATCGGCTATGTTGGGCCTTACTCTATTTTATTGGGCTTTCACGGATCTTTTGGGCTTTAATGAGTTTATTCGGTTTTCTTGGGCTTTATTGGGTTCCATTAGACTTTATTTGGATTTATTGGGTTCTATTGGACTTTATTTATGTTTATTGGGCTTTATTGGATTTATCGAGCTTTAAATCAATTATATTGGGCTTTATTTGATTTTATTGGGTTTTAACGGATATTTGAGTCTTATTCCGTTTTATTGGGCTTTAACCGATATTTGGGCCTTATTCGGTTTTTTATAATTAAACAATCCAATTAATAACAATAAATAAAATGAGTGAATATATAATATAATAAAATAACCCATAAATAAATAATAATACTATGATTTTTTAATAATTAAATAACCCAACTAATCATAAGTAAAAATGATTTAATAAATAAAAATAATTATTTATTATTATCAAATTAAATAATTAAACAATCTAACTATTAATAGTTAGTAGTAATTAACAATACTTATAATTTAGTAATTAATAATAATAATAATAATTTAGTAATACTTATTAATAAATAATAATTAATAAAAAAACGAATTCCATCGGAAAACCGTCGCTAATTTGCGACGGAAAAATTCGGTCGGTAATTTGCGACGGAAATTCCCTCGAAAATCCGTCACTATCTTATAACCCTAATTAAAAAAGAAAACCAGTTGCCTTATAATTATCCTAAAATACTAGATTTTGCACGTCCATCCCCAAATATTACTCTACATCTAAAATATGCACGATTTTGCATCTCCAACTGAGGGAATCTGCACCACGCACCGCCGGGTGCACCACCGTCACGACCGCCGTCTGCACCACCATCATCATCGCAGGCCTATTCGATTTCAACCCTCAATCAGGTATTTTTTTTTTTAACTTTTTTAGATTTCGATTTAGATTTCGATTTTGATTTCGACCGGGAATGACCAATGGATGAATAATAATATATACTGATTTCGATTTTTGATTTTGATTTAAAGCAAACAGCCGGCATTTTTTTAATTTTTGATGAAATTGTACCTTTTTAACTCCTGTGTTCATAAGAAACTTGATATATGGATGAATATTATGCATGGATTAGCCATTTAAGCTTTTGTTGTTACCTGAGGGTTTGATGTAGGACATTTTATTGCATCTAATATTTTGTATTTAGATTCATTTAGCATTCAAATTTAGTTCAATGCAATTTACAATTTTCAAAGCAATTCTTTTAAAATGATGTTTAAATGCAACATTCTTGAAGCCTTACAAAGTTCAATATGTTAGAGGAGGCTGTTAGGAACAATGCATGGAATTTGAAATGAGTTCGAAAATAGAATGTGAACATTGACTAATTTACTTTGGTTTGAGGTTTCACACCCACCAAGTAACAATTTCTAAATTTTCTTTTCTTGATTCCCAAGCAGAGACCCTATTGAAAATGGAATTTAATTTCTGGGATTGGATGAGTAATGGGTTTGTATATGTGGTGTAATGTTTGCAACTTTTTATGACTTTCTTTTAATGAATTAAAACTATGATTAATTTATATAATGATAAATTAGTTGTTTGGATTTGAATTTGTGATGTGGATTTGGGATATGTTAAAATGCTATGTTTTTCTTCTTTGTAATGTGATTAAAAATTGGATTTTTTAGTTTGTTAAGAATAACACATAGTTATGTTGACTAACTACTTCAATTCTTTGGGTATGGGTTTTTTAAGAATTGGATTTTTTTAGTTTGTTAAGAACTGGATTTGGATGATAAAGAATTGGAGTTGGGTATGTAATAGAAGTTATGATAAGCATGAGATGGAGGAAAGTTCCATGTTTTGATTCATTTTTCGGTTTGATATACTATTGTTTGGATTTTAGATCTACGGTTTGACCTTCAACTAGTCAAACCATTACACGTAGGGTTTCAAAGTCATCACAAACTCCTCTAAACCTACGGTTTGGCCATCTAGTAGTCAAACCATGCATTACACGTAGGGTTTCAAAGTCATCAGAAACTCCTCTAAACCTACGGTTTGGCCATCTAGTAGTCAAACCATTACACGTAGGGTTTCAAAGTCATCACAAACTCCTCTAAACCTACGGTTTGGCCATCTAGTAGTCAAACCATTACACGTAGGGTTTCAAAGTCATCCAAAACTCCTCTAAACCTACTGTTTCACTTTCAAATAGTCATTAATTATGTCGAATAACTATTTCTTTCTGTGTTGTAGTTATTGAATATGTCGACAGATAGAGGATGAATGTATATAAAGAATGACAGTCGGGGGTCTCTTAAGGTTGACTATGTCAGATCAGTAGACGATTTTTAGGATTTTACCTATTCCAATGAAGGTTGTGTTGAAAGGAAAACTACACGTGATGGGATAGTGTTCCGCATCAGATGCCCTTGCTCAAAGTGTCGAAATACACACCATAGAGAAAGGGATAGCATGAGACTGCATTTATTGAAATATGGTTTCATGCCCAATTATACCATGTGGTGGGCACATGGTGAAACCTATTACTCGACATCTCATCAAGACGTGGGTCAGTCTTCTAATCCGATAGTAGATCATAATGAAGGGTATGTTGAAATGGTGAATGATCACATGGTACACGATGGCATGACATGGGAAGAACAAACCCCTAATCCTTCTGCTCAAGGATTTTATGACATGTTACAAGCAGTTGATGAGCCTTTATGGGATGGGTGTCCAAATTACTCAAAATTAGGAGCTACGACGAGATTGTTGAATTGGAAGGCGGAATGTAATGTACCCGAGACGACATATAATTGTAATGTTGAGATAATTAAAGAGAAGCTACCTAAGGGTGATAAACTACCTGATAACTTCTATGAGACAAAGAAGTGTTTGAAAAATCTTGCTCTACCAAAAATAAGGATCGACACATGCAAAAACCATTGCATGCTATTTTATAAGGGTGATTCTGAGTTAACCCATTGTCGAGTGTGCAATGAAAACCGTTTCAAGACAAGTGGTCGAAGCAAGGTCCCTAACTTTGTGATGACTTATTTGCCGATTGTTCCTAGACTCCAAAGATTGTATATGGCAAAGATTGAGGAGGATGCGAGGCTGCGGGAGGAGGGCTATTTGGCTCAGTTGAAGATCGAAAGAAAGCACAACGAAGAGCTGCAGGCGGAACAGGTCAGACATGCTACCCAGCTAGTTGAGCAACTCACATTATCGCAACAGTTTGCTGCCTTTATACAGCAGTAGGGATACGGTTTCCCCCCTCCCCGCCCTCCCCCCCCCCCCCCCAGTTAGATTGCTAGATTGTTTTGTATGAATTTGGATTTTTATTTATATTGGGATGATTCGTAATTTAATGGGCAGGTTATTTGTGTCAATTTAATGGGCATATTATTTGTATAAAATACAAGAAATGAGGAATTTTTGATTTATTTTTTTTAAATTTTTTTTAAGATTAGCGACAGAATTAGTGACGGAAATCCGTCGCTAAAACATGTCATCGCTAATCCATCTCTAAAAGAATTCGTCGCTAATTATTCCATTCGTTAAATCCGACGCTAAAACTTTCCGTCGCTGATCCGTCGCTAAATTGAGGTCGTCGCTAAATCTGTCGCTAATATTTCAGTCACTAATCCATCGCTAATATCGATCGCTAATCCGCCGCTGATAAGCATTACCCACCACATATTGAGCGACAGACTTTCAGCGACGGAAGTTACTTTTAGTGACGGATTAGCGACGAAAATTTCCGTCACTGATAGGCTTCTTTTTTGTAGTGATAAACTGTTGAAGTTAAAGGTAGTATTTTTTAGATATTTAAATTTTTAATTTTTCAATTTAGAGGATTCCTAAAAAATCTATTAAAAATATTGTAACGAGTTGGGACTTGTGTGGATGAATTAAAGTGGTTTTAGGGTTATGCATAGAGGGTATATGTGGCATTCATGATTTCAAGCGGCTCATGTGATCTTTACTGATTAATTGATATGGTAATTAACCAAAAAACTTTCAGAGTAAATTCCGCTTTTATGTGGTTTGCTTAAAATTTGAATTAAACTATCCATATTCAAAGTTTCTAATTTTACATTTGTTGGTAATTTTAGTGAGATCATCGGTTCATTTTGTGTAATTGGATTTACATGATAATAATGGGGTTTGTAGCTAAGCTATAACGCGAGTTAGGAGGTGTGGAGTACACACTCGTGTAGGTTAACTATGACCCGGGATAGTTGGACGGTTGTTTGGTGGTTTATCAGTTTGTAACTGAGACAGTGCATCGGGCGGGTTGTGCCGCGGGTTAACCCGTGCGGCTATCCGCGTCGTGCACTGAATTGGGGGTTGGAACAATGCACCGGGCGGGTTGTGCCGCGGGTTGACCCACGCGACTACCCGTGCCGTGCACTGGAGAGTAGGGACGAAATAGGGGCCCGGGCGGGTTGTGCCGTGGGCTTACCCGCGCGGCTACCCGTGCCTTGCCCTGTTGCAGATTTCGATTATGTAACCCCCAAATCCCTTTGTAACTCCCAAATCCTTTTGTAACCCCCCACCATTATGTCCAACAATCAATACCATTAAAGGGTAAATTATTATCGGTTTTAATATAACGTCAGTTACGATTCTCTTGGTGTTTAAATATGATCGATTTCTGCTAGAATCGATACCGATGAATTGAAGGCAGAATAGGGTCGAAATATCACTTAAGAAAAGTGAGCTCTCACGCGATCTCACATTCTTATCCAAGATCCGATCACTCTCTCTTCTCCCTCTCCATCGATTTCTGCTCCCTCCCCAACAATCTTAAGTGATATTTTCCTGCGTGAGAAAGATGGCGAGTGATCAATCCGTGAGAGACATGACGACCAAGTTCACTAAACTGGAGAAGTTTGAAGGCGTCGATTTTTGACGATGGCAGAAGAAGATGCACTTCTTGCTGACAACGTTGAAGGTCGTGTACGTGTTGAGCACACCAATGCCGGAAGTGATGAAGGACGAGACATTAGACATGACCCGACGTCGGGGCAAATGGGAAAACGACGACTACATATGTCGCAACCACATCTTAAATGGTATGTGTGACTCCCTCTTTGGAATTTATCAAAATGTCGAATTTGCCAAAGAGCTATGGGTCGGACTCTCTTGAGTCCAAATACATGGCGGAGGATGCTTCTAGTAAGAAGTTCCTCGTTAGTAATTTTAATAATTACAAAATGGTGGACTCAAGGCCTGTGATGGAGCAATACAATGAGCTCCTATGCATTTTAGGCCAATATGCTCAACACAATCTGAAGATGGACTAATCCATCTCCGTATCGAGCATAATTGATAAATTGTCTCCCTCTTGGAAAGATTTCAAACACATGTTGAAAAACAAGAAGGAAGAGTTGTCCCTTGTACAACTCGGTAGTCACTTGCGCATAGAGGAATTTCTTCGGGCGCAAGAGGCTGAGAAACCTAAGATAAAAGAGGTTTCTGCCCCCTTCGGTGAACATGGTGGAAAAGGGAAAATCCAACAACTTCAAGGGAAAACGCAAGTTCAATGAAGCCAAGAAAGGGCCCAACAAAAAGGTTAAATTAACCTGTTGGACTTGTGGCATGACGACCATCTCAAGAGGGATTGTCGGGTTGTCAAGAATAAAAATGGAGCAAGCATAAGTGGTGGTGGGCAAGGATCCAAGGATCAACACCTACGGCAAGGTCAGTTTATTGACTTTGGTTTTAATTCAACATTGAATTATGTACCACTAATATCCGAATCATTTTACGTGCAGGATGATGATGATGCTTGGTGGATTGACACGGGTGCCTCGAGTCATGTGTGCAAGGATCGACGTTGGTTCACCTCTTTGGAACCGGTTGAAGACAGATATGTGCTACACATTCTTGGACACGACTTAGTTAGGCTAGAGTTTAGTTCTAGCAAAATAATTGAACTTATTGACGTTTTGTTTGTAAAGAATTTGTTTTCCGGTAGTGTCTTGAATAAGTTAGGATATAGGAAAGTGTTTGAGTCCGACAAGTGTTTGAGTCAAAAGGTGGCTCTTTTGTAGGATTTGGCTATTTGTTAAATGACATGTTTTTGCTGAGTTTGAATAAAAATAATTTTGTTTCAAATTCTGTTTATGTTGCAAATGAGAATTGTGTTGATTCTATTTTATGGCATGCAAGGCTTGGTCATGTGATTTAAAAGTCAAAAGACGGTCTATTCCGACTTTTGACATTAAAACCGAAAAATGTAAAACTTGCATGTTGACAAAGATCACTAGACAACCGTTTCCAAATGTGAAAAGGGATTAGTCGGTGCTTGAATTAATTCATAGTGATCTTTGTGATTTGCATTCAACTCCGTCTTTTGGTAATAAAAAGTATGTTGTTACTTTTATTGACAACGCTTCTCGGTTTTGCTATGTATTTTTATTGCAATCAAAAGATGAAGCGTTAGAAAATTTTAAAATTTATAAAACGGAGGTTGAATTGCAAATGAACGGTTTTATTAAATGTTTACGCACCGATCGTGGTGGGGAATATTACGACTCCATGTTTTTCCAATCCGTAGGAATCATTCATGAGACCACGGTGCCTTATACACCACAACAAAATGGTGTGGCGGAACGGAAAAATAGGGTTCTCAAAGAAATGGTGAACTCTATGTTATCCTACTCGGGATTAAGTGATTGATTTTGGGGTGAAGCCATGTTAACGACTTGTTACTTATTGAATCGAGTTCCCAATAAAAGAAACAAGATTTCCCCATATGAACTTTGGTTCAAGAAAAGGCCTAACTTTAGTTATATTTGAGTTTGGGGTTGTCGGGCGGTTGTTCGACTACCCGAACCCAAAAGGAAAACTTTGGGGTGAGAAAGGTATTGATTGCATCTTTGTTGGATATGCCGAGCATTCCAAGGCCTATAGGTTCTATGTTATTGAACCTAATGATTTTATAGCGATTCACACCGTTATAGAATCGAGAGATGCATTATTTGATGAGACTAGATTATCTTCAATACCTAGGCCGAAGGACCTTATTCCAAGAACTAGTGTAACTAGTGAGATTGAAGAACAAGCAATTGTTCCAACCGAATCTTCGATGCTTCGAAGGAGCAAAAAAGGAAGGATCTAAAAATCCTTTGGTCTCGATTTCCAAGTGTACTTGGTAGATGTAACACCCTCAAATTTGGTAAGAGCAACTAATTAAAATTTCGATATTACATCAAGTAAAAGGGTAAATCTCCAAAATAAAATTCTCTATTTGACCTCAACAAATATAAACTCCAGTCTTATACAAGGACCAGACAAAAGTCGGGTGTTACCTAATCCCAACTATAAGATGCTCTTCTCGAAACAAAAGCGGAAGGCTTCACTAAGGTAACCACTTCTCGAGCATAGAACTAGCTCTCTTTTTTGCACAGTGCCACTAGGACTATTCCCGACCGAACCTGTTGCACATGCCGATAACTAAAAGGTTAGGCTAACGCCTAGTGAATTCAAGAGTTTTCAACATGAATAAAGATATCGTTGAAAAGAAGTAATGCAATTTAAATCATAATCTTTCAATTTGATATGCCTCAAATATGAAAATGATCCATTTTCCAATAATATGCATTTTAGGCAGAGAAACACCAATATAAACGTTTCCAATCCAAAATGCTTCAGGGACGAAGATCCCAATATAAAACGTTCTTTCGTAAATTAATTTCAACCCAAAACTTACTCAAAACGTGAATATAAATTGAACCCTCCATTTATGAAAATGCGGTTAAAACTTTATATCCCGAAACACCCAAAACACGGGTGGGGCATAATACTCAACCCATAAACCATGGATGAAAATCCATTTATACAAAACGTCACCGAAAACTTGGATAATAAAACTCAATACCCAAAAACAACACCTTTCGGTGACGGGGGATACCCGAATTCCATTGAAAGTGGCGGGCACACAAAGTTAAGCCACTTATCAATGTTCTCGAGCTTCACATAGAGCCATGGATCCCCGTATACGGCTCCCAACCGAGCAACCACCGCAAGATACCCAAATGCCTCTAGTGTCTACTCGACCTCTATATGAGTGTCACCACAAAAGCCACAAGTCCCCGTATCCGGCTCACAATGGGCACCACCGCAAGACTTAGCTCTGTATATGGCTCTGCAGAGCACTATCGCAAGTTTCCATAAAACATGACTTGGGGACCACTCACTAGACTTCAAACGCGGGCACTAAATTCCACGATGAGTAACCAGACTTGATTACAAACGGGCATCGAGTTCAACCACCCACGATCTATACCTCGAGCCCTTCAATAAAGGTTACACGGTTATCGAGTTCAACCACCCACAATCTATACCTCGAGCTCCCGCTAGCCATAAACAATTTCCAGTCCTAAAACGGGTATAAAGTCCCCAACTAAACCAACTGACTGACTCATATGCCTATGGATCCAATGCATTATAGTCTAAAACGTTACATGACTCAAACGAATGAACTAACACATTCAAAACATGTAACTCTCAAATAAGATGCAACTAAGTACACCACACGTCCAATGCTCCTTAACGAGCTACCAAAACTGAACCAATGTTCCAAAGACTCAACCGAGTGAAAATCAAGCCCCAAAAGGCTTAATAGACGTTTGGATAAAACACGAGAGCCAATATGGTTACATAAACCAAATTACATCTTTCCCTAAAACCTTTGTTTCTTAAATCACCATTGGCCTTCGACCCAAAACCCAAAAAGATTATTATTTCTAAAATGTTCCCAAGGTCGGGAATGATCCAACCCAAAAGACTCACACACTCTTACTTTTAAAACGTCCCATTACATAAATGATGCATAAAACCCAACAAACACTAAAAATGCACTTTGACCAATATCCATTTATGCAATAAATCATTAAAACGCTTTTGTTTATGACTTATTTATCAAAATGCCCAAAAATCCCAAATGTGGATGTTTTATAAAGTTTAATAAGCTAAACACTTCAAATAATCAAGAGTTACCAAACAACTTAACAGTTGATAATTTCATATAAAACACATAAACACTTTAAAATGGACATTTTGGCATGTACAACGTTTTCACAAATCACCTTGCTAGATTTAGGCTAAATCTAGATTTTACCCCACTTAGAGCTTCCTTGAAGAAACTTGAATCCGCAAGCACAATCCTTCCAAAAACCTAGATCCACACATTTCCAACCATAAATAATCATTTTAACCCTTTAGAATTGTTTCCCAAATATTTACATGAACATCTCATCTTATACAAAAACCCTAATTTTCCATCCTTGAAAAAGGAGAAGATTACCTCAACCAATAGCTTGAATTCACCAATCAAAACACTTATAGGTCACCAAAACGAACCATAAGCTTCCAATCTTCAAATGATGAAAATGGCTAGATGAAACTCCAAGAACTTGGTGAGGAAGATGAAGATGGAGGGGTTATGGCTCTAGCTCCCAAATCTTGCTAGATGAAGAGGAATCGTTGATTTTAGAAGAGAAACTCCCAAAATTTAGTTAGGGTTCGCTTGGGGAGATGGGGTTCAGTTTTGAGAGAGAAAAGGGGGGAGAGTTTTAGAGTTTTGAGAAGAAAATAGGGGTGGAGGCCGGATTATTCTTTTTATAAAGACATAGTGGTCGTGCGCGGATGGCGGCGCGGTTCCACTCGTACGGATAGCCGCGCCGGGCTCTGGAGTCTTGAAGGACCAGAGTCTCGCACGGAGAGCCGCGCGGAACACTGTTGGCAAAACTCTCATCTCCTTTTTTTTGCTACCTTGCTCAATATCAATTTATAATGTAAATTCCCAAAATGTCGGGGTGTTACAGTAGAGGGATCAAGAGATGAGATTGAGTCACAATTCTCTTACTGTTATAGTATTGAGGAAGATCCAAAATCATTTAATGAGGCAATGAAGTCTCAAGATATTGCTTTCTGGAAAGAAGCAATAAATGATGAGATGGATTCCATCATGGGGAATAATACTTGGGTATTATCAGACTTGCCACCGAGTTGTAAACCATTGGATGCAAGTGGATCTTCAAAAGGAAGATGAAAGTTGATGGATCAATCGACAAGTTCAAAGCTCGATTAGTAATCCAAGGCTTTAGGCAACGGGAAGGCATCGATTATTTTGATACATATGCCCCGATTGCAAGGATCTCCACGATTAGATTGTTGATAGCCTTAGGAGCTATCCACAATTTAGCGATTCACCAAATGGATGTCAAAACGACATTCTTGAATGGTGACTTGGAGGAAGAAGGTTCCATGAAACAACCGGAAGGTTTTGTTATGCCCGGGATGGAGCATAAGGTATGTAAGCTTGTAAAATCATTGTATGGGCTTAAACAAGCACCCAAACAATGGCATAAAAAATTTGATGAGGTTATCTTGTCCAACGGTTTTATGTTAAACCAAGCGGACAAGTGTTTATATAGCAAATTTGACACATCCGGTAACGGAGTAATCATTTGCTTATACGTTGATGACATGTTGATCTTTGGAACCGACCAATATCAAGTTGATAAAACCAAAGAGTTTTTGTCATCAAGTTTCTCCATGAAAGATATGGGAGAGGCGGAGGTGATCCTTGGAATAAGGATCAAGCGTGAGAACAAAGGGATTGCAAATACACAATCTCATTACATTGAGAAAGTATTAAAGAAATTTAATTGCTTTGATTGTTCTCCGGTGAGTACTCCATTTGATCCGAGTGTGAAGCTTATGCCCAATTCAGGTGAAGCGGTGTCACAACTCGAGTACTCAAAGGCTATTGGATGCTTGATGTATGCCATGACAATCACTAGGCCGGATATCGCTTTTGCCGTAGGCAAGTTGAATAGGTATACTAGTAATCCTAGTATACATCATTGGCAAACGATAAGATGAGTATTTAAATACTTGAAGAAAACCATTGATTATGGTTTGTCATATGTCGGGTTTCCTTTGATATTAGATGGATATTCGGATGCAAGTTGGATCACCAACTTAGAAGATCACTCCTCTACAAGTGGTTGGGTGTACTTGCTTGGGGGAGGTGCCATCTCATGGGCTTCCAAGAAGCAAACTTGCATCACAAGTTCGACTATGGAGTCGGAATTTGTGGCATTAGCCGCTGCCGGTAAAGAGGCGGAGTGGCTAAGGAATTTAGTCCATGAAATTCCGTTATGCCGAAAACAATATCACTCATTTCTATCCGTTGTGATAGTGTGGCTACTTTAGCTAAAGCTTATAGTCAAGTATATAATTGCAAGTCTAGACACTTAGGTGTTAGACATAACATGATTCGTGAGCTAATCACGAATGGGGTGATTTCGGTTGAATTTGTTCGGTCGCAACAAAATCTAGTTGACCACTTGACTAAGGGGTTAGCTAGGGACTTGGTTCACAAGTCGGTAATAGGGATGGGATTAAAGTCCATCTAAATCTCTGACGATGAGATACCCAACGTTAGAAGTTGAATTCAATGGGAAAGCTCACTCTAAGAGAATGGAGCACAAGATAATCATCCCAAGGTATGTGCTCGGTATTGCAAATAAAGGAGGCAATTGTTCTTTTGTAAAAGTGCATGTGCAGGTGCATGATGAAAGGAACTACTTATATGAGTGCGAAGTGTGGACGCTTCAAGAAGCTTGGACTTGGCTTTGATGCACTCACGAATGGATAAGGACACATGGCCTGTATAGTGTCAAGTTTAAACTTTAGAGAATCTTTAAATTCATGTGTATGTTACTTTCTGGTACTCAAATGGGTTGAAGGGTTCAATCCATAAGACACTCGGATTCTCGAGTATTTGAAATGTATAATGTACTAAGATGGAAATTCAATCTTTTAGATATTTTCATTTATGCATGAATTTGTTTCCTATATTAAATTTTATTTGTGAATCAATGATTGCACTAAAATGGGGGAGGAATGTTGGTGATTTTAGTGAAATCATCGGTTCATTTTGTGTAATTGGATTCACATGATAATAATGGGGTTTGTAGCTAAGCTATAATGCGAGTTAGGAGGTGTGGAGTGCACATTCGTGTAGGCTAACTATGACCCAGGATAGTTGGACGGTCGTTTAGTGGTTTATCAGTTTGCAACTGAGACAGTGCATCGGGCGGGTTGTGCCATGGGTTAACCCGCGTGGCTACCCGCGCCGTGCACTGAATTGTGGGTTGGAACAATGCACTGGGCGGGTTGTGCCACGGGTTGACCCGCGCGTTTACCCGCGCTGTGCACTGGAGAGTGGGGACGAAACAGGGGCCCGGGCGGGTTGTGTAGCAGGCTTACCCGCGCGGCTACCCGCGCCGTGTCCTGTTGCTGATTTCGATTCTGTAACCCCCAAATCCCTTTGTGACTCCTAAATCCCTTTGTAACTCCTAAATCCTTTTGTAACCCCCACCATTATGTCCAACAACCAATACCATTAAATGGGAAATTATTATCGATTTTAATATAGCATCGGTTACGATTATCTTGGTGTTTAAATATGATCGATTTCTGTCATAATCGATACCGGTGAATTGAGATTATCCTCGAGTGAACTTCGTGATACCCAGGCAGAATAGGGTCAAAATATTACTTAAGGAAAGCGAGCTCTCACACGATCTCACATTCTTATCCAAGATCCGATCACTCTCTCTTCTCCTTCTCCATCGATTTCTGCCTCCTCCCCAACAACATTTTTCTTGCATCTTTGATCCTTCAAGTTAACATTGTTAAAGGAGTTCGTTACATAGAAACACATCTCACATGAAGCCATTCTGAGGCCTCTTTTTCCACCATGAAGGACACAAAGGAATGTCGCTGATCATCTGGGGGTTTTATGGTAAGCAAAATATTCTTGCACTTGAAAAATCCACCCATGAGGATCGGTACCATAAAACTTTGGAATTTTAATTTTGAGGTGAAGGTTACGACCATTTGAGGCAACTTGGCGATTAGGTTGGGATTGGTGGATGGTTTTTGTTTTGGATGTTCTCGACGGTGTGGGCTAACTCTTGAATCGATCGTCGCAAAACTTGGGTGGTGTGATGATTGTAGTTGGATTGTTCTCATAGTTCCTTACAAAGGTCGGTTAGGGCTTCCTCTAAGGCTTTTGGAAGAACAGTGTTGCCGGTCACGGTAGATGAACTCGATGAAAGCACCAGTTGATACGCCTTAGTATTGATAGTGCTTTTCGAGCAAGCACAAGCTCCAAAACAACGTACTTCGAGTGTACGAAACTCCTAGCTCTTACCCATAAATTGGCAAGGAACAATAAAGAAAAAAAAAACTCTTCTCCCTCTCTGCCACTACTTATTGATTTGGCAACGAACTACTAAATTGAAAATGCAAAAATTAAGCACACAAAATTTCTTTTTCAACTGTCCACCCCTTTAGCCATAAGTAAATGATGGATTTTAATTTGCTTTCCTTACTCTTGATGATCTTCGTTTTCGTATTTGTCCGGTTGCATAGAGGCTGTATCAATGAATGGATCAAAGTAAATCACTTACAATGACAACCGGTATCAATGTAACACACAAGTGATTTATATTTCAATATGGATAAATGTTTGAGTATGAAAATCCTAAAGTTTGTGGAGGATAGAGAGAGAGTATTATTAGTTTTTTTAGGTAGAAAAAGATCCTCACAAAGTTGGATAAAAACCTTTATTTATACCCAATGATTTTTCAAATCCGAGGCTTGCGAGTGTCCGAAATGTCCCCTTGCAGACATCTGGACTTTGTCACCTTAATTGGTTTTGAATTTGTTAGCTCAAAATTTTGAATTTTCAAAAGCTTCATTTTGTGTTTCAAAAATGAAGTCCAATTATTATATCTTGAACAGCCATGCACACCCACTAAATTCTAAAAGTTTCCTTCGTAGTTTTTGATTAACGAATGGCCAAAAAGATCCATAGGAGTACTTCCAATACTTACTTTGGTTGAGATCACATTTTTGACTTGGATTTCCAATTTTACAAGCATCACACAAATATTATATGTTAACATATCAATTGATTAATGAATTTTTACAATGATCACATAAAAACTTTCATTTATTTTATGATAGATTTAGATAAACCCAATTTTAGAAATTGGGGAAGTGATACTAAAGGTCATTGAAACTCTGTCAAAAGTTTCAAATAGGGTGCCTGATAAACTAATCAATCGCGTCTTTCAATTTTTGTTGTATTTCTCACTTGAGAACCTGTTCCAAAACCAGGTGGTCTATAATAAACGATTGGTTGAAATAGGAACTTGTTGCCCACGAGAGAAAGAGTTTTACCATAATCTCCTAAAGACTAAAGTCTGGGTTTGAGAGTGGTCGGCTACTCCATTTGCTACATGATCGGTTAAAAGTTACTTCTCAAAATCCCTTTATCTTGAACAGATAGTTATATAGCCTTTTCGAAAGGTTCATTGAACCCGAGTCATAATGACTCATTACATTCTTTCGTCGAGAAGAGCTCTTCATGGAACGTCTTGTTGCATCATGCCACTTGGTTCAAAAATTGAGCATTGAGATCAAAGAAACATATGAAAATTAGATCGGTTAAGGGAGAGTCTAGTTGTTGCTTTCTTGATCATGAGAGAGGATGGCAGGATAGGTTAGCCAAAAATATTTTCTGGTTAAAGGATGTATGGTGATCAGGGGCGGCCCTGGGGGTGTTCCCGGGGTGCCGCCGCACGAGGCCTCCGATCGTAGAGGGCCTCGTTTTTTTCCTATTATATTATATATAAATAGTATATATATATTGTAATAAGGATACAATAAAACATAATATTGCTCCAAACTAGTTAGTAAGTGTTTCATATTCTACCCAAGAGACTTAATTAGGATCAAGTCCCTCTTTTGGTCCTTGTTATTTTTTTAAGAATTGAAATGACATTATAGTTTCTTTTTGCATTTATTGCCAATGTGACATTTTTAGGGTTTTGAAGATTTTTAATTTTTTCAATTCTATTATTTTTCAGCCATTTTTTCATGTTTTTAAGATTTTAATTTTTCTAATTCTATTTTTTTTATTCGGACGTTTTTCATTGGAGCCTTCATCATCAATTCTTTCAATTCTTCCATCTTTTTACTCCTTCCGTTTTTTCAATTCTTCAATTCCATTTCTACTCAAATATTATATCAAACCTTATGATTTATACTTAATGTTTTTTTATTGCTTTATCTCTATGATACTTTTATAATTAAGATTTATGAGAAACTCATTTTCAATCGAAATCAAAGCCAAAGCACTTAAACGTCAGTTTTATTTTTATTTGAATCTTGTTTATAAACATCTTATGCTTCCACGTCTTTAAGGATTTATTTTTTGAATTGAGTAATAATTTTTTTAATAAACAATTAACAAAAAAACTTATAGGGCCACATTTATTTCTTTGTATAGAGCCTCCAAAATGTTAGGACCGGCTCTGATGGTGATGTATATAAATTCAAAAAACTTATGAAAAGCTAACTGAATGATCATTTCGTTTTGGATCGATAACATATGGTAACATAACAGTTAGGGAAAAAGGGTCATTGTGTCCTATGATTCATCAATACCTATCGCATCTAGGCTTTGGGTGAGTCATGGGCTTGCAAAAATTGATACCATTTCTATCGTAATTTATCTGATCAAAAATCAATAAGACAACATAAGATAATAAATCAAAGGGCATTTGGCCTAGCGGTATGGAAACATTTGGCCTCCTAAGAGGCTAGAGGTTCAAATCTCACCAAAGATGAGGAGGGTATGTGAGTTTATTTGTTGCATTTGTCGTATATAGATATTATATACTTCAAAAAAAACATAAGATAATAAAAGAAGCTATAGGATATGGATTTTGTAGGAAAAAGTTTCACCAAAATAGAATTATAAACTAAATTAAATGAACAATTGGAAACAAACCCGAGTATTGAGTCGAGGCCTGTGTTAGACACGGTTTTCTTAAAACCGATTCGCCCCCAACCGGTGCGTCGATTTCCCAAGATACAACGACTCTTAACATAATCGAGTTCTGCCGGACTTTACACTTATGCCTGAACTTGAACCTCCACTTTCTTCTCTTGATGCCCACGTTTTTTCCACTGAGAGTAAAAAACCTTTTTTCATTTATGTGTGTGTATATATATATATATATATATATATATATATATATATATATATATATATATATATATATATATATATATATATATAGACTTGGGATCACGTGAGACCAACATGTTTTCGTGAGACCCGTGAGACCAAGTTTTTACACTTGGACCTTCACAGCAAAATGTTGTGAAGGTAACCTTCACAGTGTTTTTGCTGTGAAGGTTCGGATTTTTTTTACCTTCACAGTATTTTACTGTTAAGTTTCAAGTGTAAAAACTTGGTCTCACGAGTCTCACGAAAACATGTTGGTCTCACGTGAACCCAACCCTATATATATATATATATATATATATATATATATATAGAGAGAGAGAGAGAGAGAGAGAGAGAGGGGGGGGGGTGTTCAAATGCAACCCCATGCAACCCCTCTATCCACCACACATTTTATTTTCATTTTTTTAATTAAAAAATGTGAAAATAAAATGAGTGGTGGATATAGAGGTTGCATGGGTTGCACCATGTAAAAGGTTGCATAATAACCTACCCCTATATATATATATATATATATATAACATGTTTATAACCAATGGAAAGCCAAAGGTTATCATTATGGAATATAATTTTATTGATTGTAACCGAAGGATGTGGAAGGTCAAAGTCCTTATCCTTAATTTCCATTCAACTAAAATTAATATGTACATTGATTTTCCAACAATCCCCCACATGAATGGAAATTATCATCGATGTCTATATATCATGGTATTCAAGTTCAAAGTCTAAATCTTGCAGAGGATAGGTAGGCGTTAGACTTTGAACCTTCCCTTGTTAAGTATATCTAGTCTACTAGCGGATCAGTAGACGCGATGTCCTTGAATTGTTCTGTCGTTTATGTAAATATCAACACACTTCACACAAAATTCTTCCTGACATAGTAAAGTTCTCATTGGTGTGTTCGTTATGGTCATGAACACTTGCCTGGTTCTGCGAGAACTGTTAGGAATTGAGCCCTCATAATTCCCTTAGAAGCGACCGCACTTCTTCTCACATAGGTGATCTCACTTTAATCATTAAAAGCCATATGCTTAACCTCATATCACTCACTGTTTATCAAAGAAATAGATAGGGGTTACCCCCACAGTGATCTAACTTCGTTCATACAATTAGGTTGTCCCATTGAACCTAGATCTTGGGATCTCCAGTCAGCTAGGTTGGGTTTCCTTTGCACGGACTTTTCCATGGGATTTAGTCATATATCCTTTAAACGACTTACTCACCAACTCTCTATTTCACAATTTGGTTAGCGGATCCGCACTGTTATCCTTTGACTTAACTTAGTCAACAGAGATAACGTTAGTTGAGAGTATTAGTCGTACGAGGTTATGTATTCTTATAATCTAGCAATTCAGGTTCTTCTCTATACTTTCCCATAGTTATGAGATCAGACTCCATACCTAACCATATGTTTAAGGATTTCCGGACTGTATTGTCCCTCCAATTGTGATCATAAACCAACCAGTTGCTTGGAGTCTTTATAATCTGAAACCCGATATGAATCGCTAACCCATCATCATTTACAAGATATACAAACACAAGTTTGTCTTTACATATCTTATGACTTGAACGATTCGAGTATCTACTCAATCTGTTTACATATCTTAGTTCACATTGCTTTCGTTTCCATCATTGATAGAGATGAATGTTATACCATAGTCACCACTTAATGCTCTTAACATTTATCTAGTCAATATGATCAAGTACACATACATGTATCAGTGGATTCACAATAACATTGGTCAGATTTAATTTTCAATGCACCATACATGAGGGTTCTTGTCACCACCAATTAACTTGTCACCACCAATTAACGCATGTGCTTACATCATCTCCTCATAGTGACAACCTTAGGTATCCCATTTTAAGGATCCTAGTTGTTTTGTTTCATTTCTCGTGCCTAAAGTCATCTTCAATGATAAGTATATCATCAACACAGACTTGTGATAAGATTGATTTAACCCCACAGTTTATCATGTCTATCAAACTTTTATTCCCTTGCATTAGACCTAATACAAGTTTGCAACATTTGCTATTATGTAAATGTCGTTTGACGAATTTGATCAAAATTTATTGGATTTGCACACAACATTCTTTGAGCATGGAATCAATAGCATTACTATGGATGCATGTGGAATCAATAGCATTACTACGGTTGCATAGACAATGGAACATAGTCAACCATTTTCATACTGATTCTCATTTCTTGGCAAGACACCCCCACATTTGGAGGTATTCAATCTTTCCATGTCTTGATTTTCCTTCTCATAGGTATGCTCTTAGAAGTTACAAGCCAATAGCAATGCCTATTTCTCACTTCGTAGCATCACAACATTTGAGTTGTCTTAGTCTACTAATGGAGATATGTATGTAGTGTTGCTTAGTGAATCAACATATTCACTACCATGTTCACTTTATCATATAGTAAACTAGTTAACTACATCTTGCTTGTATATAATAAAATTCTATAAGCTTATTATTTGGTTTGACTCAAACAACTCAAATAGTCATGATATGTTATAATTGTTCTTATAGAACTATTCATAACACTTCCCCACAATTCTGAGCACCGTTAACAATGCTCAAAGACTCATTCTTGAAAATTTATTTCCTTTTATTTGTAGGGATCACTGTGTAAAAGTCATCACATGTGATAATTTATTTCCCTTTTAAACCAAAATCACATCAATCGACGTATGAGGCATACCTCAAATTAGTGTTTAGGCATAAGGAGTTACAAGATAAACTCACCAACTAATTCACATTACGAACTAAAACACTACCAATTTGAACATAGGTTTTCCGTTCGTCCATGTACCCATGAGCGAGTATCCAACTCTTATTTTACCTCATGTGGGATTTATTTTCCAACATCACGTTTTAAGGCGTATTATGAGATATCGTGTTTATCTTTCTACATATTTTTTTTCCTTTTTTTTCCACCAAGGTTTTATACATACACAATTATTTAAAACATCAATTTTAAAATAACATAGTTATCATTGGTAATCAAATTTTCCAACAACATAATCTTAAAATTAATTTCAAACCAAGTTACATCAAAGATAAACTAAACAGAGTTGCTAGCACCAGAGCTCTCACTTTCTGATATCTCAATAACATCATTAAGTTGTAGTCGGTATATCTGACCTACCTTCTCAGTGTGTCCCAAGGTACCACCTTGCCCAAATATCACAGCTCGAGAATGGAATCCCATCATATATCCTTCTCTAGTGAGCATTCCAACGGATACAAGTTTCTTTGATGCTTCAGGAACATGTAGGACCTCTTTCAAGGTCAAGGTCTTCCCGGTTGTGAATCTTAGTATCAATGTTCCCATGCTGATAGCCCTTAATCATTGTCGATTGATCAGAACCACATTACTTGCGATACTTTGATATTCAACAAAGTTAGATCGGGAATTTGTTACATGACTATCAGTTCCAGAATCCAAGAACCGTCATCGAGAAGCGGATATTCTTGTTTCTCGGGTTAAGAAACCAATCGTACCATGGACTTGGTCCCGAGATCTTCTTCCACGATCTCTTCGTGTGGAACTATTCGCATTTCTCGTCATTTCAAATTCTGAAATTGATAACATTACCAATTAGAACTAATGCAGTTTCAACTTAAACTCATCCTCAGTTTCACAAAACTCCATAATATATGGGGTTTTTTTTCGTCAACTCGTCAAAAGGTGAATATATGAAGATTGTTAAAATACACGTGGAATCAAAATTGATAGGTTTTCCAAATTTACAACTTCCACAATATTATCTAATTCGATTTTACTCGAATTTTAACATAAACATTCACCATCACGTAAATTTAAAAAAATCTGGACTTTACACTTTTTTTTATAACCAATTCAACACATGTTGAAAAAACCAAACTAATTCCATCGTAAATAGGTTTTGAGCAAATAAGAGATTAAATCATGAAAGTAAATCATGTTTTTTTTTTCTTTTGTGTTCTTCCAACACCTAATACATAACAGAAAATACCACATGTAACATTTAAATGGAAGCTCCATCGACATCTCCGGAAGAACCTAATACTGTTGTCATATCTTTGAATATCATACTATGAGCATGCATAATTAATCATTATCCTATAGAACAAATCTTTCATCCATGAAATTTTACTATTTGAAACTTGACAATACATGTATATTGATAAACTAATACCTTTGGACTTGAAAGATCAAGATTCAACAATATCTAGATCAACCAAAAAAAAAGTTATGCAATTGACAAATTTCATTGGTGTCCCATATTTGTCTCTCATGTTTGTGCATTCTAAAGCTTTATAAGTAAGAATATAAGATTGCTAATTCCATCTCAGCTAAACGTACCACATGCATATAATGTGCATTGGGACATCCTTTTTCTTTTGGGTGATGATCTCATTTGATTAGCATCAATGAAATGAAATTTAAGAAAAAAAGGTAAAGGGGAGAGAATGAGGGCAAAGGCACCATCCGTAATTTTAGACATCATTGTGAGGGTTTCACTTTTATATGCAACAAAAAAAAAATCAAAACTCAACGATTTCAAGAACCCCATGTGCTATCAAGTAGTGTTGCTACAAGTATATAACAACATTTGGCATCCAGACATGTAATAGCACTTTTCACTTTTCAAAAAGTTATGGACCTTAAATTGTAGGAACAAAATTGACTACAGATTCTAATATGTTTATAAATTTAAAACCCAATGAAAGTTGCTAGAAAACCAATAGTTGAACAAAATGAAATTCATATAACACAAATTATGTCCTCATATCATAAAATTTATCTTAATATACACAAATGCACATTACAGTAGCTTGAAGTTCATATAATCATATGTGGCTTGAAACAAGCAGAGAAATATTGCAGAAGCACACACAAAATTTTGAATCATGATGTTGATGACAGTGACTTCAACCAACAATCAAAGCATGTGAAATGCGAAATTAAAACGGCATAGAAAAAATATCAACATCGATGGTTAAGAATCAGAAATGCACAAAACGAAATAAACTTGCATACATACTAACATATATGGAATGAAGAAAAATGAACCATATAGAAAGTCCAAACACGGTGGATACATTACTACATTAGCTTCGAGAGAAAAAAGGATCTTCTTGTTCTTTTTTTTATCTAGCCACAAAGCAAACAACAACCACAATTGTTCCCTTTTCCCTTCGATCGAGGTGATTAAAACAAACCATTTTTTTTTCTTTCTTGATTATGATCCAAGACACCAAATAGAAAGAAAAAAAATTTCCTCCCTTCTTTCTTGAATAGATCGAGTACAACAAAACAAAACAACATTTTTTTTTAATTTAATCGGTTTTAAGATTGTAGGAAAAAGTTTCTCCAAAATAGAATTATAAACTAAATTAAAAGAACAATTGGAAACAAACCCGAGTATTGAGTCGAGGCCCGTGTTAGACACGGTTTCCTTAAAACCGATTCGCCCCCAACCGGTGCGTCGATTTTCCAGGATATAACGCCTCCTAACATAATCGAGTTCTACCGGACTTCACACTTATGCCTGAACTTGAACCTCCATTTTCTTCTCTTGATACCCACGTTTTTCCCACTGAGAGTAAAAAACTTTTTTCATTTATGTGTATATATATATAGGGGTGGGTTCAAACGAGAACATAGTGTGTTTAAAAGAATAAAGGGACAATTCTCAGCCAATCATTTTTTAAATTAATTCCAAAAATAATAGTTTCTAAAATTAAGAGTAAAGGGGCAATAAAGTCATATTACGTTATGGATAATTTAGAACAGTATTAACTTCCAAAAAAAAGGGATTATAATATTTAATTCAAATAAAAAAAGAAATCCCTTCCTAATTTATCTCAACATGTCTCAATCTCTCCCCATTTTTTCTGAAAATAAATTCAAAATTCGTTTATCATGGTAAGCACAAGTGATTCGCTGCTATAATGAATTCAAATTTGGTTTATCATGTTAATCACAAGTGATCTGCTGCTATAAAATTCAAAATTCGTTTATCATGGTAGTCATAAGTGATTCGCTGCTATAATGAATTCAAAATTGGTTTATCATGTTAATCACAAGTGATTTCGTACTAAATAACTTGGATATAATATTTGACACCAAAATCATTCTAAATACTTAACACCAAATTAATAATTAACACCAAAATCATATATGATTTCGTACTAAATAACTTGGCTATAATACTTAACACCAAAATCATATGTGATTTTGTTCTAAATACTTAACACCAAATTTATACTTAACACCAAAATCATATATGATTTGTACTAAATAGGAAGAAAAGTTGATTAGTTCAAATACGAACTATACATAATTAATATACATATGAAAAAATTGTGGCCACTATAGTAATTGGCACATAGTATAAGCAGCACCGGCAACCGGCGGCAGCAAAGCAGCACCGTAGTCAGCAGCACCGGCCACCGGCGGCAGCATCGCAGCACTGTAGTCAACAGCACCGGCCACCGGCGGCATCGAAGGAGTGCAGCAGTAGGTTTCTCGAATTCACCTGAATGATGATGATGATTAGTGTTGTTGTAATTCTTCGATTTCCACCCGTCCGACGAGATTTGGAAGAACATCTTCTTTACCACCGGATAACACCACATGTTGGTGGTGGTGTTGGTGGTGGTGCGGTGGTGGTGAGTATAACCCACCGCCGCTGACATTCACAACCGTCGCAGCGGAAAATGGAGGAACGGAATCGAGTCAGTAAGTAGTTTCTGAAGTGTTGGTGGTGGTTGAGTTATGTATCTTAAACCCACCACCACCGCTGCCGCGGTGGTCCCGACCGGTACGGTTGCCGGAGGAGGATGAGCTCCTTTTACGGTGGTTTTGCAGCGACTGTGGCGAAGAAGACGACGTCGGAGACGACAAATTCACCATTCCCGCCGGCGAGATTGATGGAGGATTGAAGGGTGAAGAGGATTGAAGGGTTGAGTGAAATATGGATTGGGATGAATTGAGAATCCCATTAATTTAGGACTTGATTTTACTAATTTCTTAAAATAAAAATTACTAATAAAAAATGACATTTATACCCTTTTTTATTAAAATAAACCATTATTAATTTCTTAATTATGATTGGTCCAGAATTGTCCCTTTATTCCTTTAAATCGTTATCATTCTCGTATGAACCTATCTCTCTCTATATATATAACATGTTTATAACCTATGGAAAGCCAAAGGTTATCATTATGGAATATAATTTCATTGATTGTAACCGAAGGATGTGGAAGGTCAAAGACCTTATCCTTAATTTCCATTCAACAAAAATTAATATGTATATTGATTTTCCAACAGATTTAAACGATAAACAAGACCTTTAGACCATCACAAATCTAACCCTCCATAGCAGGTTGAGTTACAAGAAAATATCCAAGCACTTAATTATGAAATATAGCCAAAACATCTTGCAAAATTGTCTAGAAAAAAAGTTCTATTTAGGACTCATGGACCATGGCAGCTATAGCTAGCTTTTTATTTAGGTTCCTAGCTCCATGGTTACCAGGTTGGCTTGAAAATCTGGTGACTATAAACTGGTATTACCTGTATGAAAAGTGTACAAGTAGACAAATTAACTCTAGTTATATAGGGAAATAATTAAACAATTGAAACGCGTTATAAGTAAACATATATAGACCTCACCCCTTCACATAACATTCCCATTAGGCGAGTCTTGTTCGGAGAAATCCAAAGTATGAGCGTTTGTCCAGGTAGGTCTATGTAGGCACACTGCCATTAAAAAAATTGAAGTTCTTAAAGATGGTAGCATTCATAGGATCACAAGGAGAACTAGAGGAATAAATCTATTTACTTACAAGATTCTTGGACATCATGTGATCCCAAGTTGCACATGGATCCAGAACACTAAAGGCAAGAAAATGTTTGCATGCCCGAATTGGACTGATTGACAATAAATAGTACACGATATATTAGGTGTTTTTCATGTAAAAAACGATATGATTGTGTATTGTAGTGAGATTTGCTACCTGTTACCGATTTGAGCATGCGAGACAAGATGTTTCAACTGCATCACCTTTGGCCAGTTTTCAAAGTTCCTAATAGTACAAATTTAATTAACAGTTATTGAACATGTATCTTTGGTTGTTTATAAATTCAATTCAATCATTACTGTCAAGATACACTTACTTTTGTGGGACTGATGGCTGTCTGTAAGCCTGTAACAATAACAAGAGTATTTATGTACCCATGTATTAGAAAAAGATATACTGATGAAGGGGCACGTTCAGGGAAAATCTCAAAAAAAATGGAAAACTGAAGAACACTCTGATAACCTTTCATTTAATTTGGACGGTATGTACTTGTGCATGTAAGTAATTTGTAACATGCACACGTGCATATGCACAAGTGCAAAACCAAAAAAGAACATAATTTACCTGGATGCACAAGTGCATACCGCCTATATGAAGGGCTACCAGAGTTTTCTTCAGTTTTCCGTTTTTGTGAGTTTTCCCTGAACCTCCCTCTAGTGATGAAACACAACAAAAAAAGGCTATATAAAGAATTTTGATTCTGTATACATACCACAATTTTGCTCATGAAAACGGTGTCTCCTGACCCCCTTGAAGTTAAGGATCCCTGTAATTAAATCCACAAATGTTGTAACAACTTGAGGTTATGTGGTCTTGTCTACCTAATGAATGTTGTAAAAGAACGACCATTAAATTAAATCATGAAGTCAAATTAATTACCTCCCAAGCCTTGACATAATCAGATGGTGCTTCTGATGAAAGATTATTAGGATGCAGGTTATGATCAGAAGATTTTGCATTGGGAATTTTAGCATCCTTTAACTTGGGCAATGGTGTAGCTCTAGAGTTCTGTGGCTCTTTCAAATGACTAGAACTACTCGGTAATGCAATCTTTGTGGCACTGGCTACATCTCTCGTGCGGCTAGTATTTATGCTAGTTTTTTGTGCATTGCTACTTAAAACATCATTCCTAATTCGTTTTCGGCTACTACCAATGCCTATTGTTTTCGTGTTCGTGCTTGGAACATACTTTGTTCTACTAGCATTGTTTCTAGTTACGTGTGCGTTGTTGGATGTTAGAACATTCTTTGAGTTGCTAGCACCCATGCTAGCAGATGTTCCTCCATAGAAATGGGGTGGCATCTTTGAGTTTAATATCCCACTCGAACCTACAACACAAGCACGAGAACCTGAAAATTCAAAAACACTTGAGGACGTCTTTGTTCCACTTCCTGTACTATTGCGCAATGATGCCACTCGATCAGCTTTATGTTGAAAATTGAGCATCAAAGGATTGTGTGTTTCACCTTCAAGATGTTGCGAGGTATTCACAGCTACTAATGATTTAGAATTCGAAGCTTCTAGCATGTGATTGGGATCATATTTCTCCAACCAAGGGGTCGAAAAATGGAAATTGTTGTTTTCGTTTGGAATTGTCCTTTGGCGTAGTTGGTCTGCAGAAGTACTTGTACCAGTTCCTTCGGGAATTGGCATATCTGGGAACTTTCCAAAACAGTCGTTCATTTGAGAATTTACGAAGTTAGTCATTGTTTTCTGCTCATAATTAGGGTTTATACCGATCGAGCCTAAAGAAAAATTTGAAGGTGTTGCTTCAAAAGGCCATAAGTTGTTAGAGGTTAGGGTATTAAATCCCTCCTGAAAACATGAATAGTACTCAAGTTAGCGTGTTGATCTAGAAAGGGTTATACGTTTAACTGAAAACCACATAATATTATTTACTCGCCTTTTCTTCATTAGTAATCGGAATGGATCCTCCAGCTACATTCTGCTCATCTTGTAGGTAATCGCTCGAGCTTCCTTGTTCCATAGTTGAATTGTTACTTATAATTGCTAGACACAAACATAAATCTTTAGGTTGTTTTCTAGAACCCAATAGTATTAATTTCTTTCAATTTAAAGTTAACGAAGATTTTACCATCCGTACTAGACGAGTTCGTTCCTGATGGCCAACTTACATCAACAGCATCCGTTAAGAACATTGCATTGATTTCGTCTTCTATTAAGCAAAGAAAATCATGATTTGTGCATTATTGTAAACCAAAATAGAGTTAACAAATTTTGAACTTGCTAAAACCTGTAGCAATTGGCATCGCGTCATCTCGTTCTATCAAGGGGTTGGAGATAATATTTTCGAGCAACATAAGATCCTCGACTATGAGAAGAAAAACAAGTAATGAGCGCTTCAGAAGCTAAATATCCATATATGCCATAAAAACATACTATATATACAATTAAGAAACAAAATTACCCGAAAAACTCTCTGCAAAAAGATCAAGTGGATCTAGCTGCGAATTGGTATCATAATTATTCTCTGCTTCAAACTCCTTGAGAGCTTCTCTAGCCTCCGAAAATTGCTCAGAAATCAGAAGAAGAAGTTGAGGATGCTTGAAGTTCATGATCAATGACCCTGGATTATTTTGGTTACCCTGAAAAAAATAACAAACTATGTAAAATCTACAAAAGAGACTAGAAATTTCCACAAACCAAAGAGTTGTCCGTGTCCTACAGCATCATAAATCGTTCTGATCATCGGCATATCACTTGGGCAAATCACTGACAATGATATGAATGACTGGTTACAAGAAACAAAGGGTTAGTGTATTGTGATGAAAATAAAAAAGTCGAAAAATGGGATAAGAACAGCCTTCTAGATCATGACCTCTGCCAATGATCGAGCCACTGTTTCAGTATCTGCTAAGACATTGTCTATTGTGACTTCAACCACCTCTCCAGACTCCAGAATTTGATTTGTTGGAATCAAAACTTCTTTAGGGCATGGATACGGATGGCTTGCAGTCACAAGGATACAATGACGTTTTCCCATCAATTCTGATTGTGTTCGTTTTCGTGTTGATGGAAACATCTGTAAGCCGACACGATGTCATTGTAAGCATTGTAACAGATAAAATCCGAGGGACACTTGAGCTTTTTTAATACTTACCATTAGCGCTTTAGAGATCCCCTCAATGACACCAGAATTACCTAGATAACCATAGTCATTAAAGTTTAAACGAGACAAGGAGTCTAGAAACGAATCCATGTTTTGCGGCGAATCAAATTGCGAAACGGATTGAGCTACAAAAAAGCAAACAAAACTTTTAGGTCACAAAACCATCCAAATATTCTCGATCGAGCGATCAAGATTGAGCTTCACACACACCAGCAGAACCATCTTCGGCGGCATTAACGACTAGGTTGAGATTGTATCTTCCTTCAAACGGATCCTATTGTAATTTCGGCAAGGAACACAAGTAACAAAGAAGTTGGTATGTGTAGAAAAAGGTTTTTGAACATTATTTTGTGAAAGATGCTATATTGTGAAATATAAAATAAACCATACCGATGAAGTTGATGTATGGTTTGCACAAAACTTCCTGCAAATGAATCACGGTAACTTCGATTTAATTAAGATAATCTTTGATTTAATTAGGTACGTATCCGTTATTTTGGATATAAAATTATAGGGTTCTATCAGGATTAAAGTTGCATTTAATATCTTTGACGTTAGATCAAAATCAAACTTAAACATTGTCGATTTAAATGGATATGAAGCAATTTTTAAATTATGGAATACTTATATATGGCAAATAAAATCATAAACATGGGAACAAATGAATTACTATAGACAACAGAGCATCTATGGTTACAAACAACATCCTATCAAGTTCTACTTTTGTTTCACATAAATGCAACCTTCTATAGGAGTTTATATTGAATTTTTCCATGGAATCTTTGTTGTAGATGGTCTTTTTAAGACATTTCTAACCCAACACTATAACATAAATATAAGAGGTTTTTTAAGTTTCAATCTACCTCTATAACACAAAAATATAATAATTATGGTGTGTTCTAAAAAATTTGACCTCTCTATCTATTAGTTTATTATTTTTTTTATAATTATTATATATTAATTAATATTATACATTATGTGTTTAAATTTTAAATTATATTGAAATAATTTAAATTTTATTAAAAACTAAAAAATGGTATATATAAAGAAAATGTGGATACTTTTGTCATAGTTTTGTTCAAGAAAACTTAAAAATACATATATAATGTTCTTGTAATTTTTATTATATTATAAAGCATTTAAGAAAAAATCTTAAAAACAAAATTTTATACATAAAGTACTGTTTATTGATGCATGTTACTTAAAATTCAAGATTACAAATAAAAGATGCATTAGTATAATTTTTTAAAGTTGCATGTTTGAATTTATAACTAACTGTAAACATAATTGAAATACAAGAAATATAAAAATTCTAAAATATAATTAGGATAATCACTAAATTCTAACATAATACTTAATTATTATTTTTATAAAAAAAACATTACATTAATAAGCCTAAAATAAATTACATCATTATTAAACCTGAAATCAACAAAGACAACAAAATAAAACGAAAAATTAAATCGAGAAGTATCGCGTTACTTTGCTCGAGTACACTACTAATTTATTAATTAAAAATCAACAACTTAATTTTAAGAGTTTATGAAATAAATTATTTAAAAAAAACAAGTAATAATTGTTATTATTAGAGATAATTACATATTATAGTTTTCTTGTTTTAATATATATTATAATAATAAATAAATATATTATTTTATTAATTAAATATGTTTTTGAATTTTTTAGTGTGATTCGAGATCAAAAGTTCTTTTAGTGTAAAGATGGGCGGGCGTATTATTTTTATTGTTTTAAGTTTTTTAAATATTACAGCTGAAGTTGGTAGAAACGGTTATTCAAGCTGCAAATATGATGAGTAAAATAAAAAATCATAAAATATATTTTTAATTAGATCTCAACATTTTTTTATGTGTATATAACATCATCTATTTATAATTAATAATTTTGTTAACATAAAAAGTTGGAAGCTAGAATTTTTAAAGGAAGTTATATTTAACTCCAACATATATTGTATTTTAAATATTTTAACATTAATTATATTATTAAAATACTTATAATTTTATTATTCCAATATATTTTAAAAACAATTTTATATAAAATAACAATAATTCAATGTCATTGGTAGGAATGAATATAAAAATTATTTCTCTCTCTTCGTATCAAGTTTTAGAGGATTCTCTAAATATTTCTATACTTTAAATAACAATATAAAAAGTTTGTTGAAACAAAATAGATAACAAAATTTTTATTTTCTCTATTTTAAAAAAATTGTTAAAGATGCTCTTATAAAGTCAACCTGCATTTAGACGTTACTCAATCATATACGATACACAAACATAGACATTACTCAAACATCCCACCCGAGTAGTGTAAATTGGAGTTTAGAGAACCCCAAGGGGTATTTTATTAAATTGAATCCAAAATCAAAAATCGACTCGTAGATTTCGTATACAAAACAGGTCACTCACATCAATTTTGATGCACTTAGTTTCTTTAGTTTTTAGGGATACAGTTAAAATTTGTTGTAAGTGTGTTCTTAAAGTCAAATCATATCGTTATGGAATTTTGTCATGATCTTGTTTCTTTTTTCTCTTTAACTCTAACGCAACCTTATATGTCCGAGTCTAAAAGTCATGAAATTAGTTTCTTCATCTTAATTCAAGTGTGGTAAGAAACTCATTATTCTTCTGTAATGGAAAATATATGTGTATACTAATTCTTTTTCATGATTGATCAACAGTTATAATATAAATTATCAGATAGATTTGTTTTTGATCTATTTGAAGAGATACATGTATTCACTTTTAACATTCAATATAAAATGGATATATAAAAAGAAATTCTAATGATCTTGTTGTTAAAAACTATATCAATATATTGAAAAAAAAAGATAGAACTAAAGGTTATATAAAATCATATCAGGTGAAAACATGAACTTTAATGGGATAATTTTGAAGAGACACTCAAATCACATTGTTAAATTTGAAGGGTAAAATCGAATTAAAATGAGCTTTTTGTACCTAACGATGCTTTCAAGGACTATTCTGATGTCATCCCAATACCGAGCCAAGTTTTTTGAGCCATCAACAACAACTACTAGCATCTTCTCCATTTTCTGCAAAATGAAAGGCATATGAGAATCCCCAGGAGGAAAAAAAAAACTTTGGCCAAAAAGTACAACTGAAATGCATACTTAGATTACAACCGTTAGCAACAAGTACTCCTTGAAAAAGCCGGTGAACCACCAAGGTAGAGAGCAAAAGATGGTAAGAAGAGTGCGGGGGAGCACGTTTATATAGTGGAAGATCCCGCCCTTTTGATATGCATGAACAAACTACAGTTGGCATTGCGTTACCCATCATTTATTACTGCATTTGTCACCACTTTTTTTTAATCTTAGGCATTGTTTGGCAAAAAAAAAACTAGCTTATAAGATAACTTTTTTTTTTGTACATGTTTGAATGACCATAAACTAGCTTATTGAAAAGCTACTCCGTTTTGAAAAGCTAATTTATCAGCTACCAGCTAACTTATAAGTTAGTTTGCCAAACATAGCTTTAATCAATATTAGATATGCAAATTCAAGCCCAATTTAGCTTAATCATACCCATAATCCATTCATTGTTAATAATTAATTAAACCGATAATAATTTTTCAAATAAAAATAATGCAAGCTTCTTTATTACGAAAATTTTTAATTTTTAATTTTTAATTTTTTATTAATATCAAATGGTTTTTGGTCTCTAAAGCTCAATTACTAATCACAATTCAATGTGTATGTAGTATTGACAACATCAAATAATCTATATCTATACTATATTATAAAGTAAGGATAAAAAACTCTTAAATACAAATTATTAGGCACAAGGTACCATCATTTTATGTAAGATTTTAAAAATCTCTTAATTTACAAGTATCAAAACACAAGATACATATTACTACTGCAGACTTCTAACACCCACCAATTTGGTATATGCAGGGTCTTCCTTTTGTGCAGACATTTCCATGTATCACTATTAATTAATATATTATATTACTATAAATTTGTTTTAATTATATTATTAAATATGTAATTGGTCATTTTTTCTATATGTCATTAAAATATATAAGATAATCATTAAATTATAACAAAATACTTAATTTTTATATATAAAAAACATTATATTATTAAGCCTAAATTAAACAAATTTATAAAAAAAAACATTATCACTTTCTCAAAACCATCCAAAATCGTACTGTAAATCGACAAAAAAACAAAAAATAAAATGAAACATTAAAATCGTGATGTATCTCGCTGCATTGTGCGAGTACGCTTCTAGTATTCCTTAATTTCATAAGTAGCCATACGCATATATATCTTAAAAATCAAAATTCATTATATTAGTTATGTTTTATTCAAGATTTATTTATATTATTAAAAACAGTTAAATAATAAAATATGTCACTGATATTTGATAAACGTGTGTCTAATTTTTTAAATATTTAATTGTTTATATATAATATTAATTAATGAGTTGGATGTGTTGAATTAAAGTGTATTTTAGGCGTCATGCATAGGGGGTCTATGTGGCATTCATGCGCCTCATGTGTTTTCTACTAATTTTTTTTGAACGGCAAGTTTTAACACACACGTTTCCGAGGTATCCGGGCTCCCACTTAAGGGTGCCACCCGATTAATATCCGTCGATCATGGCCCGGTCCAATTAAGGAAACACAAGACCCATGATCCGGAATATCTCCACATGCTCTCCACAGGGTTCGAACCCGGGTAGTTAGAGATACCATCCACTGACCCCCCCAGGATGTTACCAAACTACTAGGCTAGACATGCTTTGATGTGTTTTCTACTAATTAGGGGGTGTTTCGGATTGTTTATTTAAAGGATTTATTGATTTATTTCGTTTTGTCATTGTTGATAAGCAGCTTTTAGTATTTGGATGGAAGAAAAAAAATTGTTTAAACGGTTTTGCTAAGGATTTTTTTTAATAAGTTAATCTAAACACTTTTTACAAAACTCCAATTTAATACCACATAAGTTGATAAGCATTTTGATATAAAAAAATAAGTTATTTTAAATAAGTGTATCTACATTTCTTGCGCTTATATATATATATATATATATATATATATATATATATATATATATGGAGATATTAAATGGAAACCACTCTGGTTTTGCAAACCATGGAAACCGTCGATTTCATTGGTTAAATTAATGAAATTGATTTATAAAATTGTTTAATTTGATGAAATCGTGTCATATAATTTTTTTGTTGATGAAATTGTTTCATATATTTGTGTTTTTTTATGTAAAATGAATTCATTTTTACAAAAAAAAAAAACACAAATATATGAAACAATTCATCAACAAAAAAATTATATGACACGATTTCATCAAATTAAACAATTTCATGAATCAATTTCATTAACTTAACCAATGAAATCGACGATTTCCACGGTTTTCAAAATTAAGATGGTTTCCAAATGGAACTACTATATATAGGGTCAGGTTCAGGGCAAAACCTTAAAAAAAATGGAAAACTGAAGAACACTCTGTTAGCCCTTCATCTGGACGGTATGCACTTGTGGATATTGTGCATAAAAACCAAAAACCAACATAATTTACATGTATGCACAAGTGCATACCGTTCAGATGAAGGGCTACTAGAGTGTTTTTCAGTTTTCCCCTGAACCTCCCTATATATATATATATATATATATATATATATATATATATATATATAACAAGAACAGTCTCAAAATAATAGAACAAGAGAACAACCAAATTACATGTGATTTTGCGCACTTAAATATCATGTGATTATGAAACACATTCAACGCATGGTTGCACCGCCGACTTGGACCGCGACTTAGGGTCAGCCAAAATCGCAGTAATCACATGTGATTTTATACATTTGTTTATGTAAAATCACATGTATTTTTTGTTGTTTTGTGTTCTCTTATGTGGCTTCTCATCCTTATTTGAACCCGACACACTCTCTCTCTCTCTCTCTCTCTCTATATATATATATATATATATATATATATATATATATAGGGAGAGGTTCATTTGAGAAATGGTAAATATATGAGAAATAGAGAAGTAATCCTAGTCATTCATCTGGTCAACATTTGCGACTTTGACCGCGAAGCACCGGATAATTCCTTGTGTGGTCTATAGAAGGTAGAGGGGTAATTTTGTAAAGTACACGGGATGAGTTCATATATGAATCTGTATGAATCACAAAGATTCATATATGAATATGTTAATTAGTTCAACAGATTCATATATGAATCTTTGTGATTCATACAGATTCATATATGAATCTTTGTGATTCACAAAGGTTCATATATGAATCTTTGTGATTCATACAGATTCATATATGAATCACAAAGATTCATATATGAATCTGTTAGTTAGTTCAACTGATTCATATATGAATCACAAAGGTTCATATATGAATTAGTTAAAAGAGTTTAGTTGTGAATTGCACTGGTTCATATATGAACATATAGTTCATATGTGAATTATACATATTCATATATGAACACAGCCCGTGTGTTTTGTAAAATTTACGAAATTGTCCTTCTATTTTTTGGTTAGCCGCAACTTTTGACCGGTCAAAGCCTCAACTTTTGACCGGTCAAAGCCGCAATATTTGACTAGTCAAATCCGATCTTGACCATATGAATGGCTAGGATTACTCCTCTATTTCTCATATATTTACCATTTCTCAAATGAACCAAACACTATATATATATATATATATCAAGTATATATATATATATATCAAGTATATATATATATCAAATGATAACTAAAAAAACCTGTAAAAGCCATTAAAACATATTGTTTGCATAATTTTTTTAGAGTGAATTGTGGATTTGGTCCCTTTGTTTTGATAATTTTTTTGACTATGGTCCATATACTATGTTTATTGTGGATTTAGTCCTTGTGGTATTTAATTTGTTTTGGCCATGGTCCCTCTGACTAACACCTCCGTTAACTCTGTTAACTCAAGGACCATTTTAGTCATTTTGCTTAATTTTTGTCCTTTTTTTCTATAAAAAAGTAAAAACAATAATTTATACACACACACACACACACACACACATATATATATATATATATATATATATATATATATATATATATATATATATATAACGATAACAAAATAAATAAAACAAGACATTATTATATGATTTGATTTGTTTAAATTAAAAATCAATTATATTAAATTCAATTTAATTTTATGGTTTTAGTATTTTTGCCTATTTGGGTATGAAAACTTAGCTGAAATTTATATAGGGATTTGTTCAATTTTAAGTTACAAAGATAATAGTATATATGAACTTGTCATTTGGTTATAATTTAAATAGTTGATTTTAAGTTTTTGAATGAAAGCAATATGGAAAACGGAACCCCTAATTTTTGGATGATAAAATTGGAGTTCATTTTCTTAGTGGTTTTCAATGATTTTGGTGTTAAAATATCGATAATAAATTTATTTATTGCAATAATAGAAAAAGAACAATACAATTAAATCATTTTTAACATAATATTTTTTTTAATTTAAACAAATTAAATCATAAAACCATGTCTTATTTTATTTGCTCTAAATAAATAAAAGATATAGTTTTATGATTTAATTTGTTTAAATTAAAATTTTAATAACATTTAAGCAATAAAACTCTATCTTTTTCCACAACTACAATAAAACAATAAAATTAAATTGTATTTAATATAATTAATTGTTTAAAATTTTAAACAAATCAAATCATACAATAATATCTTATTTTATTTATTTTGATATCGATATATATATATATATATATATATGTGTGTGTGTGTGTGTGTGTGTAAAATATTGTTTTTACATATATGCTAATAAGATAGAATGATTTTTATAGTAAGTTCTCAAGACTAAAGATTTTTAAAATTTGTGTATTAAATTAAACAATAAAGTTGAAATACATAATTAAATTTAAAATAAAATAAAAATAACCATGAATATTTTAAACGTCACTTCAATGAAAGCTCATAATTTCGACAATGAATAAGCTTGATTGTATATAGGGAAAATTTTCTCTTGATTCTGATTTGTCAATAATGTAGTGAATATGCTCTTCAATTTAAGTTTCCTTTTATCTCTATAGTTGCTTACAACTTTTTATGCTTGAAATTATGATGAGATACTTGATGCTTAAAACCCTTGCAAGATCTACGAACTAGATAGTGATTGTTGTTTGGATATGCAAAATCTATAATTTTGCTTGGAACTATGTTACACGCCATTGTATTCTTGTATTTTTTTTCGTACTATATGTCATATCATTTTTTTTCAAACTCAAAATAGGGGCCTCCCCTAGTTGTTACTAGTGATCGTGGGAGTTAGCTAGGTTTACGATTGTTCAATCTTTGTGGTAAAGAGCACTCTCCCTCCTTTTTGAGTTTTTGTTGTTTCTGAGATTTGAAATTAGTAATGGCATCGATTTTGTTGGTCTTTTCTCTTGGCTCTACAAATTGGTGACATTCTTCTTACGGTGTGTATAGCTAGATCTCTATATATGTAGCTCTAGAACGATTTATTTTGCATTTATGTTCATTTAAACATGATATTAATTAAACAATGACTCTGTATTTACCCTAATGTATCATATGCATCACGAGCATACCTTGCTTATTGAGCAATCTAGCAACCCTAAATATTTGGCAATAATATGTATTTATCTATTATCATCACTACGAAGGAAGGTTGGAATGCCAATAGGTGTCTATATTGAATTTACCTGACCTAACAGTACCCATTTGGGGAACTACTTCAACCCTTCTTCTGGTTCCTATTTGGAATCTCTTAGAATTTACTTCTTGATCTTTTTCTATCATTTGTCTTGTTGTCATTTCCCTTGATTTTAATCTTTGTTCGGCCTATATTTGAACCTTATGTCCCTTTATCGTTACTTATTGTAGTTTTTTGATGACTTTATGACAGTCTTTTATCCATTCTATAAAGTTGATGAAAGCACCGGTCTCTTTCACTACTACCACAATACGCTTAATAAATTTACCCCACACGGGAGAAAAATGATGTAAACATTTTCAATACAAATTCAATGATATTGCTAGCATAAAAACGTCCTCATATTGCATAGCCATCTTTACATAGTATGTAGTGACACATGACGACAGTTTGAGTTAGAATCGGCAATGGACTTGAATGGTAACATGGTTTTGCAATTCATTTTGAGGTTATATATTCATGTTAATTACCTAATACCATTGTCAACATGTAGACGCTTAAACCTCATATTGGTTACTTATATGCGTTCTTAGCTCATTCATTGTTTTGAAAATGTCATTGTTCCATTTATTGATGTGTGTGTATCACAATCCTGTCAATATGAACTTGAGGAGTGAATCTTCGATTCATTTCTTATTTCAAATTATAATACAATTTTTGTTTTCGACTTGATTGTTTTAGCTTGCATCATATTATTAGGCACTCTCCTATACTTTCACTTACATGTACCAATTCCTTGTGTGCACATACAATAATTTATAAATGACCTTTATGAGTGTAACGGTTCATGATGGAGAAAAACATATATTGAACTATTGTGTGGGAGAATATGACTATTCAAAAATAAACATTCTTCAAAGAATTTCCACCATCTTACCTCATATCGTAAGGAATATTCAAGAAAAAGATTTTCTATATCAACATATCTTAATACAAGTCATATATTTTACTTTTTGGCATGTCATAGAAGTGATTTTGCTGAAATTCCATATCTAGCACATGCACTATCCATCCCCATTTAGTTTGGTACAAGTTGTTTTTTACTTTGAGTCCAAGTTTTATTAGAAAGGGAAGAAAGAAGTGTTGAAGTTCTCTATGAGAGGTTGCTTTCAATGGACCACTTGGTGCATATTAGGAGCTTATGTATGGTGTACAAAATGTGAATTAAGAGAGACTTAACATAAAGTTGGAAAAGACATGTGAATTAAGCTAGTGAAAGACCAAACTGGATATTGATTAGTGACTGCATGGCTTAAGCTTACATTATTTAGCTATTTCATAATATATCTCATCACTTGTATAGTGGCTATTATAAACCATCACAATTCACGTTTGTATGCAACCATTAAATATTGGAATTATATATCATTCATTTTTTTGATATAGCAATACTAAGATTAACTTAACTATAAATCATGGCAGCATGCTCGAGATAAATATATTTTTTTATATTGATTAGTGACTACATGTCTTGAACCTTGTCCTCAAGGTTCACATTGACGAATTGGTTTTTAACTCCCTTGCTATTGTCTCGTCGATCTCTTCCTCGGTTTTGCTACAACCTTCCAACAGTAACAGTTGCGGTTTGTCATGAAACTTGTGACTAGGGGTGTTCAAAAAAACCGCTGGACCGCTCAAACCGGTCGAACCAAGTCAAACCGGACCGTTTTTGGCAGTTTAGGCGGTCTGGTCTGGTCTGAAAAATCGTCAAACCGGGCGGTCCGGTCCGGTCCGGTCTGCGGTTTGGAGGTTTTTTTGGGCGGTTTGGACCAAACCGACCGCCAAATATATCTATATATATATTTTTTATTTTTTTATATACATCTTTATAGCATCTATTGTTTAGCTCAAATATCTAATTTATCTTTATATTTAAATATATACAAAAAGGCCCAAAGATAATTTTAAATCGCCGTGGATTTTATTTACACTTTACATATTACTTTTTTTAGTGTTTTGTCTTGAGATATTTTGTTAACTTTTGTGGACTTTGTTAACATTGTTGTAGACTTTCTTTATTTCAAATAAACTCAAACGAACCTTTAAAATTCAAATTTTTATATGTTTTTTATGTTTAAACTTTAAAGCCTACTAAAAGGCCCAAACTGCCTAAATCGGTCGACCAAACCGCCTAAACCGGCGGTCCGACTTGACCGGTCTGGGCACTTGATGTCAAACCGCTCGGTTTGAAAAATCAATAGACCACCACTAGCGGTTTGGTTTGTGGTTTGAGGGGTTAAACCACCCAAACCGGACCGCGAACACCCCTACTTGTGACCCGACATAAATTTATTTTCATAATTGAAATATAGGCCTTAGGATAGCTCTTCGTTTCTGCATATATTCTCATGACAACCACCTAGTTGTTGACGTTGTGTTGAACGAGGCTGGTGATGTAGGATCTGACACTATTTTTTACCGAATGTGCTAAATTGTTTGAGTTAGTCAAACAATATTGTTTGTGCATATTGTTAGGTTATGGGACGTAACCCTCCAATGACCCAGAAGAACCGGAATATATCGGGTGTTTCGAAATTATACCTCATAGTTTGAGAGACTATGAATCACAACAACAAGGAACGCTTGATGCCTCTACGGTATCCACACAAACAATCTGAATCATTTGTCTTCTTGTGATGCTAGTCACAGTTTTAAAATTTAGAAAGAAAATGGAGCATATGATTGTAGGTGATTTTTGAGAGAGAATTATACAAAACTAAACTCTTGCAAAATGTCATGCATACTTATGATGGAAGTAGGGCTTAAAGTCACCACCATCTCTACATCTTACTTGAGTGTAAGAGTGGTCATACACCATCACTTTCTTACAAAGACCATCACTAGTCAACTTATTTTATGTCCAACATAAATAATATCTGGTTTTTTATTTCATCAGATTAAATCAATACAAATCATATATAATATTTAAAATTTTTAATTATTGAAACTCTCTATTCGGATATGTTCAAAGCATGTGACCGAATGAGTTCTCGACATGTTGATAATAAATATAAATCTTGTATTTATAGTTACAAACGATGAACAGTATCTAGCAATACATCATCGTCGTCTAAATGACGAGAATTAGTGATACAACAAATTATCGGTTTGTAGTCAATTTTATTTTACACATTTAATTCTTTTGTCCTTAATGTCCAGATTCAACACGAGACATTGAATGTGTCATTTTTGTTATGTTCAATCTCTAGTTTCTTGATTCTCTAATATACTGATAAAACAGGTTATGGTATCTCACATCAATTATCTGAGCATTCATGTATTTCCTTAGTATATATATTTATCAAGGGGTCCAGAGACATCACTCCCGTCATAAAGGAGGAATAAATCCTATCTCGATGCATGCTAGTTTTACTATGTGATTTATAACATACCCACTTATCATTCTGTCACCCAATTACTGAATGATTTGCATAAATGTCAAAATACATCATTTACACACAGCAAACTCCATGTTCTCAACTCAAAGAATTATACGTACATTGACCACATGAGAAACACTTATGACACTCACATGACATCCAATGCAGTGTTCTCATAGCAAGTCACGTACGATACACAAAATCTTCATCTTGTACCCATATGCGGATTCGATATTTGTATATGAATCCCTACATATGCTAGTCATTATCATATTACTTCAACCTTAAAACCCAAAATAATATTTAACTAGGGATATTTAAAATACATTATTCTAAGGTTATTATGAATAATTAAAACACATAATATAATATAGACATAATAAAATGGGCAATTCCTTTTATTTATTTATTAATTTCATGAAACCAAAACTCAAAATTATAATTATCATATGATTGGTTTTTGGGCATTCACTAAGACGTACATGCTAAGTTGACCGCTTCCTTCAACGACTGGGGTTTAAACATCCTAATGTCGTCTGAATTTTCCGGTTGAACACTTCCCATGAAAGTCCCTACTAGTGCCTTCGACGTCCGGTCTTGAACCTAATTGCCCAGCCTCTCAAACTCCTTTTGGTAATTGTGTAGGCAGCCAGTTTGCTTTACACGCGATAAGGCTTCATCAAAGTCTTCGATAGGCCCGATCGTTAGCCACAAATCGTTTTGAAAGCTTGCCCATGTGACTTCCTTACCATCTTCTCGAAAGGCACGACGCAACTATTGCCATTGATTACTTTTTCCTTCAAGATGGAAAGAGAACAATGACACCTAATATGGTTACGACATCCTTTGATACTCAAAAGTTGTTCTAACTTAGCCAACCATTCTGTAAAATCAACTCCAAAAAAGCAAGGAAACTCCAATTTGACCATTTTCCTTGAGAACAATGGACTTCCTCTGGCAGCATCTTTCGATTAGAGTTTTTGTTATAGAAAAATCAATATTTGTCGTTCTTGTTTGTAGTTTCCTTTTGATAGAGCAGAGCATCGGCCAACCTTTGGATGGTTACCTCCATCTGGTGAAGCTCCTCGTCCTGAATTTCTCCTAGACTTGCCTCCAATTTTTCAATCCTCTTCTTATTAGTTGCCATGAAAGTTAGGCACTAGTTACCACATAGGTCCCAATCAAAGCTAAGCAAACAACAAAAGGAAGACAAAAGAAGATCTATTGTAGGCGAGATCAATTCCACAAGATTTCTCAAATTGATAATTATTAATCTCCTATATGAGAGAACAAACTTAAAAATGCATATTACTAATTGTCTATCATACTTTCTAGCCCACTAACTTAAAACATGGAAACATGGAAGATAACTAACAAGTTGACCTATTAATCTATCAGCCACCATATTTTTGGCATATCATAAACATCCATGAAATTGTTTAGAAAAAGATCTATTTAGGACTCATGGACCATGGCTAGATTTATTTAGTTTTTCTTTCAGGATCCTAGCTCAAAGGTCACCAATTTGTCATGAAAATCTGGTGACTATACACTGGAACCATCTACGTGACAAGCATATAAGAAAACAAATTAACTTTACGTTTCTATCAAAATAATTAAATATTTGAAACGTACTAGGAATAAATGTATATATGCCTCACCCCCTTCACATAACATTCCCATTAAACGAGTTTTGTTTGCAGAAATCCAAAGTATTAGCGTCTGTCGAGGTAGGTCTATATAGGCACATTGCCATTAAAACATTTTAAGGTCTTAAAGATGGTAGCATTCATAGGATCACAAGCAAATAATACTAGATGAATAAATTTATTAGCTTACAAGATTCTTTGACATCATGTGATCCCAAGTTGGACATGGATCCAGAACATTGAAGGCAAGATATTGTTTGTTTGCCCGAACTGGACTGATCGACAAAAAACAATAAACGATATATTAGGTGGTTTTAATGTAAAATGTATGATTGTGGATTCTAGTGAGATTCGGTACTTGTTACTCATATGAGCAAGAGAGACAAGATGGTTCAATTGCATCACCTTCGGCCAGTTTCCGAAGATCCTGATAATACAAATTTAAATAACAATTATTGATCATATGTCTTTCATTGCTTATAAATTCTATTCAATCATTACTGTCAAGATATATACACTTACTTTTCTGGGACTATTGGCATCATGTAATCCTATAACAATAACAAGAATATTTATGTACCCATGTGTTGGAAAAATATATAGTGATGAAACACCACCAAAAATGCTACAGAAATAGTTTTAATTATGCATTTACATACCCTGATGTTGCTCACGAAAAGGGTGACTCCTGATCCCTTTGAAGTTAGCGATCCCTGTGATTAAGTCCACAAATGTCCGAATTGGGATTATTTTTCCTTGGCTACCTAATGAATATCGTAGAATGACGACATCAAATTGAAACATGAAGTCAAATCATTTACCTCATAGGCCTTGATATACCTAAACGGAGCTTTTGATGAAAGATTATTTCAAGGCAAGTTATGATCAGAAAATTGTCGATGGTGGATTATAACATCCTTTAAATTGGACAATGGTGTAGCTTTAGATAACTTTGACTCTTTAAAAAAACTATAAACGTTGGGCAATACAACATTTCTGATACATGCACTCATGGAAGCTATTGGAGTGTTGGTGCTTATAACATCCTTTGTGCCACTATTAATCATGCCATAAATTGGTGCCTTGGTGCTTAGAACTACATCTCTCGTATGGATAGTATTTATGTTAGTTGTTTGTGCTTTGGTGCTTATAACATCATTTCTTCGTGTTGGGGTATTATCAACGCTAATTGTTTGCACATTGGTGCGTGAAATATACTTCATTCCACTAGATTTTCCACTAATAACTTGTGTGTTGTTGGTGCTTGGAACATTCTTTGAGTTGCTAGTACCCATGATAGATGATGTTGCTCCGGAGAAATGAAGTGGCATCTTCGAGTTTAATATCCCACTTGAACCTACAAGACAAGAAATAGAACCTAGTGATTCAAAAACACTTGAGGAGGTCTTTGTTCCACTTCTTGCATTAAAAAAATGATGCCACTGGATCAACTTTATGTTAAATATTGAGCATCTAAGGATTATGCTTTTCACCTTTAGAATGTTGCGAGTTATTCACAGTTGCCAACGCTTTAGAGCTTGAAGCGTTTAGCATTTGGTTGGGATCATATTCGTGTAACCAAGGGGTTGAAAAATGAATAATGTTGTTCGCCTTTGGAATTGTCCTTTGGCAAGGGTGGTCTGAAGAACCTGTTGCGGTTCCTTCGAGATTTGGCATCTTTGAAAACTTTCCAAAGCAGTCGCTTCGTTGAGATTTTAAGAGGTTAGGCATTGATGTTTTTTCATAATTAGGATTCATATCGATGGGAATCTAAGAAAAGTTTGAAGCCACTACTTGAAGAAGCCATAAAACAACATAATTGTGTACTTACATTTTCTTCGGGAGTAACCAGAATGGATCCTCCGGCTACATTCTGCTCATCTTGTAAGTATTCGTTCAGGTTTCCTTCTTGTATAGTTGAATTACTTCCTTGTTTGCATAGTTGAATTGTTCCATATGATTGCTAGACACAAACATTAATCTTTAGCTTATTATCTAGAACTCAGTAGTATTTTCTTTTAATTTAAAGTTAACGAAGCTTTTACCATCCGTTATCTGTGTGTTTAGCCCCAAGGGTCGGCTTGCATCAGCAATGTCAGGTAACGGCATATGTTCAAAATCGTTTCCTTCTAGATAAGGGTCATTCAATAGTGTATTGAACTCTTCGTCGAAGAAAACCAAATCACCATATGTGCATTATTGTAAATAGAAATAAAATTAATGAATTATGAACTTTCTCGAACCTGTATACATCGGCATTATGTCATTTTGTTGCCCCATAAAGGGTTCAAAGATAAAATTTTGGAGCAACATAAGGTCCTCAACTATGGAAAGAAATGAGTAAAGAGTGCTTCAAAAACTACACATCCATATATGCAATAAAAACATACTATATATACAATTAAGAAACTAAATTACCCTATAAACTTTCTGCAAATGAAGTGAATCTTGTTGCAAATTGGTATCATCATTATTCTCTGCTGCAAAACTGCTTGAGAGCTTCTCTAGCCTTCGAAAATTGCACGGAAATCAATAGAAGAAGTTGAGGATGTTTAAGATTCATTTTGAATAACCCTGGATTTTGGTTTGCAATTAATAACAAAAATATGTAAAACCTACAAAAGAGAAACTGGAAATTTCCACAAACCACATAGTTATCTGTGTCCGTCAGCATCATAAATGGTTCAGGCATATCATTTGGGCAAATGACCAACAATGATATGAACGACTGGTTACAAGAAACAAAGCGTTAGTGCATTGTGATGAAAAGAAAAATGTCTAAAAATGGGATAAGAATTGCATCTAGATCATGACCTCGGCAAATGATCGAGCCATTGTTTCAGCATCTGCTAAGACGGTGTCTATTGTGACTTCAACAACCTCTCCAGACTCCAGAATTTGATTTATTGGAATCAAAACTTCTTTGGGGCATGGATACAGATGGCTTGCATTCACAAGGATACAATGGCGTTTTCCCATCAATTCTGTTTATGTTCGTTTTCGTGTTGATGGAAACATCTGTAACTGACACGATGTCATTGTAAGCATTGTAACAGACAAAATCCAAGGGACACTTGAGCTTTTTTAATACTTACCATCAACGCTTTAGAGATCCTCTCAATGACTCCAGAATTACCTAGATGACCATAGTCATTAAAGTTCAAACGAGATAAGGAGTCTAGAAACGAATCCATGCTTTGCGGCCAATTAAAATGTGGAGCGAATTGAGCTACAAAAAGCAAACAAAACATTTAGGACAATAATAATCCAAATATTCTCGAGAGATCAAGATTAAGCTTCACACACACTAACACAACCATCTTCGACGGCATTAACGACTAAGTTGAGATTGTATCTTCCTTCAAATGTATCCTATTGCAATTTTCACAATGAACACAAGTAACACAGAAATTTCTATAAAAAAAGGTTTTCCAACATCATTTTGCGGTAGATGATATATTGCAAAACATATAAGAAACCATACCGAAGAAGTTGATGACCGGTTCGCAGAGAACTTCTTGCATGCAAATGAATCACAGTAACTTCGATTTAGTTCAAATAATCTTTTATTTATGAGTGAATTGTGGATTTGGTCCCTGTGGTTTAGTGATTTCTTTGACCATGGTCCTCATTCGATGTTTATTGTGGATTTGGTCCTTGTGGTATTCAATTTATTTTGGTCATGATCCTTCTGACTAACAATTCCATTAACTTTGTTAAATCAAGGATCATTTTAGTCATTTTGCTTATTTTTTGTCCTTTTTTTATAAGAAAAATATAAACAATATTTTTATACACACATGTATATATATATATATAACGATATTAAAATAAATAAATTAAGACATTATTGTATGATTTAATTGTTTAATTTTTTTAAAATTAATTATATTAAATACGATTTAATTTTATTATTTTATTGTAATTGTGAAAAAATATATAGTTTTATTGTTTTAATGTAATTAAAATTCAATTTAAACAAATCAGATTATAAAACTATATCTTATTTATTTAGATCGAATAAAATAAAATATGGTTTTATGATTTGATTTATTGAATTAAAATTTTAATTAAGTTAGAGACGATTTAATTATATTGTTCTTTTACTATTATTGCAACAAACAAACTTATTGTTGATATTTTAACACCAAAAATCATTGAAAACCGTTGAGAAATGAACTATAATTTTATCATCTTAAAATTAGAAGCTCCAATTTTCATATTGTTTTTCAGTCAAAAACTCAAAATCAATTTTCATATTGTTTTTAGTATGATAAAATTAAAGTTCATTTCTCAACGGGTTTTAATGATTTTTTTGTGTTAAAATATCAACAATAAGCTTGTTTGTTGCAATGATAATAAAAGAAAAATATAATTAAATCGTCTTTAACTTAATTAAAATTTAATAAACATAGAATGAGGACAATGGTCAAAGATATACTTTGTCCCCTCTCCTCTATCTCCTCATCTTCATCCTTTATGTTTGTTTCAAGAACACAAACATAAATCAAATTCATCTTCAAGAAAACAAACACAAACAGAAATTAAATTCCATTTTGATAACCACATATACAAATCAAGTTCTTCTTCAAGAACACAAAAACAAGAACCTAAACTAATACAATCTTCAAACCCTAAACTAAATAAAAAAAACCCTAAATCTGATGAAATCTTCAAACACTAAATCTATATCTTTCAGAAACAAATACATGAACATTAATACGATTCTGGGATGGAAATCAAAATCACGAACAGAAAATCAAAATCAACGGAGAAAGATAGACCCAGCTCCCGTATTCTCTTCTTCGTGGCACAAGGGGTTCGAATCAGGAGTTTGAATGAGAGACCCAGATCTAATGTTATTCATCTATTTAGTAGGTTTTTATAGTAACTAAGAAACACAAACAAAGAGAGAGATAAAAACGAAGGAAGCGTACAGAAATGAACCCACAACCACTTCTTTCGTGTGTTCAAGATCCATAACCAAACTCTTTGCCTTTATGCAAAACCTTGAATCCAAGAAGACCTCTAAACCATGTGAAGAAGACGAGCTCTTCAAACCCTCTGTCCTCGTCAAACCCTCCCTCTTCTCAGATCATGTCTGGTAGAATGGTGAAATCCATTGAGAAAAATGAAGTTGAGATCAAGAAGTTGGAAGAGAGGTTGTGGAAGATCTTTGAAAAGAAGGAGAAACTCATTGTAGGGATTTAGGAAAAATGGAAGACTGTAACGAGGCTGGAGAACGAAATCAAGGAAGATAATGCACGTACCAATGGCCTGATGAAAGAGTTTCCAAAAATTCAAACACTAATTGATGAAAAACAAATATGGACTGATCAGTGCAAAGCATTTTGTCCATAGAATATCTTTCCTTTGGTCTTCTACGTATCGTTTGTCGTGTTTATGTGCGCCCGTGTCGTGTCGCCTGTCGTTTTTATGCACTCCTAAATAATATTGTTTTAATTTATGTGTGTCGTGTTCATGCTTTAGTTTCGTTTTAATAAAATGGTTTAAATGTATGTATTGTTTAATAATAATTGTGTCATTCATTAATTACGATCAAAGATTATCAAGTAGGATATATTCATAGTTTAGTAAAGTGTTCATTATAGATAGTAGTTACTCGTTAAGATCAAAATTGAGATCAAAAGTATCATGTCTAAAAACTTCTATAATTCTCCTGAGTCGATATTGGTTGAGTTTTTCGGATACCAAATGCTCTTTGACACATTTATTGGTGCAAGAGATGGACAGTTTGTCTGAGTATATCCGGTTTGTGCACACCAAGTACATCGTCTCTCGATCGGACCCTCACCATGAGATGGTATACAATCATAGTTACTCGGTCTGCCAGCCCGACTCTTTATCAGTGGTGGATGAACGGTCGTAAGTGGGTAGTCTAAAAACAACCCACGTTTCAGGAGGGACAACCGGATGTATGAGCTTTGCATATGTTGCTCGAAAATTATTCGATGTGAAGTAACCACACGCCAAATGGCAGCAATATGTACACCGTAGATTTCTTACAACAGCAATTGCATGACTGCAAGGTAAACCGGAGAGTTGTTATTTCATACACGAGCAAGTACTATTATTGAAATACACGTTTGCATTCCTACGGGAATTGTGAACTTCATAGTAACCATGGCCAATTTCATGTACAATCCAGGTTGCGAACTTAACAGCTTTCTTTTGAATTTTGGCCTCCGTCTACGGGGTGAGAGCATGCATCGTTTCCTCTGCAAAAAAAACGTATTTGTTACGTTAGTATTCCAGCAAAAAACGTATAAATTGAAATAGAGATGTGTGACTATAATAACCTCCTCTAGTCGACGATTTGAATATCACTCTTGTTGAAATGATCGGAAGTAATCCATAAGGGCCACGATTGTTAATTTCCAAGCATAACGGGATAGTGCATTTACCGACTTATCACTATTTGAAGTCATTATGTTGTAATGCATTCCTGGGAAATGGACCCTTGACCATTTCTCAGGCCCAACCTGGTTCATAAGTGGAGCTCCGACAAATAGAGCGCCTCGTAGACCTGCCATATTCAGTTCGAACTCCTCTATCGTATACGCTTTACACGTCTTCCGAAACAATTTCTTCTTATATTTGACCCTTTTATCCTTGGGTTTTACGTTCATCATCAGATGGTGACAACAAAGTGCGTGATGGACCCTTGGGTACACAATTGTAATTGATTAGTTTATTGAAGCAGCCTATTAGATATGAACACCGACCCCCTTCTATTTATCCGATATTGCTTCAACATAGAAAAAAACCAAGTCCACACCTCTCCGATCTCAGACCTACCCACTCCGAAAGCGATGGGCATAATTTGGTTATTTACGTCCATAGAAACCGCTAAGAACATTGTGCCTAAGTAAGGCCCCTTCAAATGGACACCGTCTATTATAAGGACTCGGCGTACGTGTGCCAAAAACGACCAAATCTGAAAAATTAGGTGGCTTACATATTAGAAAATTACTAGTTGTGTACCCGCACAATGCAGCGGGATACATCAATTTGAAGCCGAGAACTCGAACCCTCTATCTTGCTTCATTTTTTGGTCAATTCTTCAGCCCTCTCGATCTTTTACTTTTATGGTTCTCAAATTGTGACCAAAACCCGACCAGTCGTGGATCCTGAGTGAGAAAGTATAAACCTTCTTATTCATTGCCACACATAAAATCAAGATTAATATAGTTAAAGATTTGGGAATATAATTATGGAATAGAATAATCTGTTATAAAATTACATATACGCCATAACATGGAATAAAATCGAATTTTTAATAAATAAAAAAATTACAAGCTAAATGTTTGATAATAAAGTTTAAACAACCGGATAAATTACGAGCTAGATGTTTGATTATAAATTAAAATTTTATCTATAATTGAAATTTAAATCACGATGGAAGATAGTACAATTTTTTTGATAAGTTAATTGCTATAAAAAGATATAAAAAAAGTGAAAACAAAGAGATAAATTGCAATGCCAAGTGTTTTGCCAGCAAATCCCAATGTGAGAACTTGAACTTTCAGATGACTTATACAAGAAAGTAATTCAAAAAGGGGAGAACCAAAAAAATGCAGCATGTCAGCAATGACTTGCAAATCAGAAACTTGTCATACAATCCAGACATCCAGTACACCGTATGGTGCAAACAGATTCGTTTGGTTCTGAATTTCTTTTGCAGGCTTAGCTTTTCAGTTTGAAATCCATCAGCAAAGCCGATATATACGATGTTACACTTATTCATTTGTATGAACTTCTTTAAGCTCTGGTTTCTTTCAACAACCAAACAATCTTCGAAGAAAGTCTATCCCTTAAAAAATCGAATCATCAACAATGAACATGTGTATAAAACCCAATCTGAAACAGAAATGAAATCAATAATCTAGATAGTGTATAAAACCCAAATGAAAACAATTCTAACTAGACATTGTGGAACCCAAAAAACTATAACTTGTGACTCATCGCAAACAGAATTGACTTTAGAAGTTCATCATCTACGCCTTCAACTGCATTTGATATCAACTTTATTTCTTGTTTATATTGGAAAACCAAAAACAATGATAAAAGAAAATTATATATACCAAAACATGTGACTATAAGAAGCAAAAATTAGCATAACCCAATTGAAAATCTAAGCTTAATCTAGTCAGGGAATTTGAACATTTTGAAATCAAACCCTATTTTGCAGCAATCAAAAGGCAAGCATTTCATTATTGAAGATCATGCTTCACCATTGTTGTTCAGCAAGCTCAAGCGTATTTGTACCACTACCTCTGCAAGAATTCAACATGAATTAAGAAGATAAAAAGATACTTGGGTTTAGAGCAAATTGATAAATCAACTTAAAAACCAGTATATTGATCGAATGATTTGATTACCTTTTCGGTTTCGATTTCATCAGGATCTCTATAAAAGGCCAACAATCATTTCCGTCAACCACAATCCAGGGAGGGTATAAAATAGAACAAATCAATGCAACTATGTGATTCCCTGTTTATTGTGAATCAAGTATGGTTACCAGAAATTCATTTAAATGTATTTAACGTAATAAAGGGCCTCAAAATGAATGAATTTGAAGTTTCTTGCTCATATCCCCTACTGCAAAAGACTCTCGGGATATATGAGCACCTAAAGAGAAAACAAAAATTGAGAAGTATTCTAGATTGCTTTGGTTATCTAGTAAGTCCATGATGAAGTTCCCAACTTAGAAAATCTAGACAACCAACCACCCCTTTAAGAATGAGAGCCTACAAACAATAACACAATATATTATTCAATTTCATTATTTGCATTTGTGTTCTTACTGAGTTCTGCACTGGCTTTCAGCGTAATGGCATACCCCAAAACGATTTTTACAAGTTTTTGGGTATCTGACGAAAAAAAAGTGAAATTTGTTAAACAAGACAAGAAAAGAAATGGGTGTGATCAATTTCGATATGAAAAAGCAAGAACCCACAAATAAAATTGGGAGGTAAATAAGGAAATTGCTACCAATCACCATAAAAAGTTGTTGAAAGAATTACCCACAACCAAGTTGCAGATGAAAATGTTCAAGAGACCAGTTACCTCTTTTACTGGAATTAATGTAACTGGAAAACATGAAAAGAAATGGAAATTCCAGAGATTAGGGTATTGATTTGGGAAACAAAGGTTGTAACAGCTTACGATTTCGACAAGGAACAGACACGTCGAGGACGACAACGAATTATGTAGAGTCTATGGCAGATGTTTATCGAGGGTATATCATCATCTAAAAGGTCGAACCTGTGGAGAAGCAGTGACGCTGGAGAGAGGAAGCAAACAGGCTATTTCATCATCTCTCATCTCTAGTTATATAACCTTGGGGAAATGAATGACGAGAGAGGGAAAAGGATCTTGGGAGTCGGATAGACCAAAATTGGGAGAGGGAATCGTCACTTTTTAGGTTCAATTCAATATTTGCAGATATAATTTGCATCTTCGGTCATGATCGAATTCAAGATTTGAATAAGAAGCTTGGGACCTGAAGCGTGTACCTTGGGGAAAGGGAAGCAAACTATTGGGAAAAAGGAATGCACCTAGGGAGCTTCAACAATCTAAAACAATGAAGATTTTCAAATTTTATGTTTTAATAAGTTGTACTTGATACTTTATTGGTTGTAAAGTTGAAAATTAAGTAATATGGCTTTAAATGGTAGTACATGAAGCTTAAAAAGTTGTTTTTAAGAGAGATGTGGCCAAATGCATTATAAAGTAGTATATATAGTATATAATATAAGTGTAAAATTTAAAACTAAAATCTACAGTGGTGAAAAAGTTAGAAGAAAATTATACGTACTATGCAACCAAGGGCAGTGAAACACATCTCAAACGTCATCTATTATCTTTCTTTATTTGGGTCACGGTACAAGGATTATGGAGCATGAAATTATTGAGAAACGCAGAGAGTCGGGTAAAAGATTCCCCCGGGCAACCCCTCATCATGGTTAGTGCATAAGCTTTCGCACGCCAAGCTTGCCAATACGAAATATTTATTTTCAACCGATCTCTTATATCATTGACAATGTCGGATCCACGAAGTGTCCTACTAGTATCCTACACTTTAGGATAAATAAAATTATCCAATATTCTTCTATTTGCTTAACGGTGGCTGGGATGCATCTGGGTCTTCGAGAAAGTATGTACATTATGCAGCGTTCATACATGAAACATCTTGCTTTTTTCAACAGAGATCGCCATGATATGTCAATCATAGTTTTCTTGCACATATTTCACCTCATATCTGGTTTTTGAAGATCTATAAACTTTAAACTTGGAACCCTTTTCAAGAAACTTCAACCTGAAGGCGGGTGTGTAACACCCCTAAAATTCGAAAATAACAGACAAATTAAAACTTCCAAACGCACCTAAAGTACAAAGCATTGAAGTATCAAATATCTAAAGTTACAAGGAAGAATCACTACGACATGTTTCAGAGTTCTAACGGGGCTGACTAGTCCCACACACAGGGACAAAATCGGTCGGGTGTTACTAAAACCACCAAATCTGCTATCTTCTCAAAACCGGATGACGTCTCTAATGTCATCCTACCGGAACTTCTACTAATCTCCATTTGCCACTCGGATCCATCTAAGACCTGATATACATGTCGAAAAGAAAAAGTGTTAGGCTTAACGCCTAGTGAGTTAAAATAGTTTTATCACATAAATCATAAAGCGTTTTAAAAAGAATACTTTCTTCTACAAACGACTGCCCCTAGAATATTAGTTATAAAAAGGCTTTAATCACAACCCATACCATTTTTCAATACCAATTATCCTTTTTTCAAAATAATGCTCACCATCCAATCTCCCAAAACGCACCCAGGTGGTATTCCATCAAATACTATTCGTATAAATAAAAAGGTACGCTTTAACACCGAAGGTGCGGGTAAGGGAATACCCAAAGATAACACCTTTTGGTGACGGGGGAGACCCGATTCCATTGAATGCGACGGAACACATAGTTAAGCCACTTATCAACGTTTACGAGATTCACTTCGGGTCATGGATCCCCGTATACGGCTTCTCTGAGCAACCACCGCAATATGTCCAAATGACCCTAATTACTACTCAACCTCTAGATGAGTCTCACCACAAAGTCACAAGTCTCCGTATCCGGCTCACCATGGGCACCACCGCAAGACTTAGCTCCGTATACGGCTCTCCAAGAGCACCACCGCAAGCTTACATAACAACATGACTTGGGGACCACTCACTACACTCAAACATGGACATCAAAAACTCCATGATGAACACAACGACTCATATACCTATGGATCCAATGCATTACAGTCTAAACATTACATGACTCCATATGAATGAACTAATGCATCCAAAACATGTAATAACCAACATTTGTGCAATAATTGTATTTCCATAAAACGCCCATATTGAGCTATTCAAACCGGACAACGTCCCAAAACTCATTAGAGTACAAGTCAAGCCATAAGGCATCTTAAAACGTTTGACAATGGAATCAAAACCCATATGGCTACGTATGTCGAAGTATAACTTTCCCAAAATTGGTATTTCTCCAATGTATAGTTGGTCGAAGGCCAAAACCGTCCACAATTTCCCATAATACTCGTAGTCTCAAAAATGACAGTTTCCGTTTACTCACACTGTTGGAATCGAAATAGTTTTAAGCGTCGATATACCAAAACCCATGAGTAGGGTAAAATCCCAGAATAACCATTGTTGCTCAACTTTTCGTGAAATAAAACCCGAAACATCATGTTGCTTAAATTCTCCAATAAATCAAATAAAACTCCTTTAGTTGGTTTGAATATCATTTTGATGCTAAAACACCCCAAACACACTTAGCAAACCCTCATAAAGCTTTGACATCCCAAGTATGTGAAAATACCCATTTAACCATGAAACTCATCAAATGTAAAGTGTGTATGTAACATATGTTCAAGATCCCCTTTTTGGTGACTCAAACACTTCATAAAATATTGTAAACCATTCTCAAGAGTTTGATAGCACAAATGTGTGTAAGTATACAAATGTTCACAAAACTTATCAAATTGAGGTAAACCCATTGATATATTTTCATAACCCCAAAATATGTGCATTTTGACATGTATAAAGTTTTTCAAAGCAACAAGAACTCACCTTGCTAGATTTAGACTAAATCTAGGTTTTTACCCCAAACTTTAGCTTTCTTGACGAAGGCTTCAGATCCACCAATATCCACCACAAGAAACCTTATCTAGGCCACAAACAAACAAAAACATAACGAGAGAACTCCCAAAATCATATCCACACTAATCTTTACCAAAACCCCAAATCTCTAAAATATCCAAAAATAGATCGAAACTCATAATACGAGAGATACATCAAGGGAGATGTTCTAAGAGGTTAAGATAAGAGGTTTTGAAAGTAACAAAGGTCTAAGAATGGTTAGATTGACTTACAAATGGATTTCTTGGAAAACCCCAAGATGTGTCAACAATAGTGAGGAGATGATGAAGAAGATGAAGGTGATGATCTTGGGTTGATGATGAAGACTTGTGGAAGGAAATGGTTGAACACTTCGATGGAGCTCCAAAATCGGTTTTAACCCTAGTTTTCCTGTTAGGAGAGTTTTAGAAGAAGATGAGAGGATATAAATGGGTTGAAAAGTCGGTTTCCCCCTTTTTATCCGCATAGGGGCTCTATGCGGTTGGCGACGCGGTTTGACCTGCGCGGAGAGTCGCACCGGGTTCTAGAGTTGGGACAGGACAGAGGCCCGCGCTGATGACCGCGTGGAACACTCGCTCAACATCGGATTAGAACGAAAACTCCCAGAATTCAGGGTGTTACAATCCTCCCCACCTTGAAAATGATTTCATCCTCGAAATATTGACTCAGGAACACCGCTCGGGGTGGTCCACTAAACTGCCCGAGGCATAGAGCATTTCCGATGAAGTTCGGATTCATAAACGACTTACCATAACACAAATCGGACATCTTAGCCAACTAACACGAGTCCCCTCAACATCGATGTTCCTTACCAACGAGCGATCCTCACACTCCTTTTCCTTTTGTAGAGTGCCCCTTTATAACCAACGATTTATGGACCACGAGAATGAACCTTCCTCATTCATATGCCCTACCCAAATTGTAATGTTTAACTCCTGAAGAGTTGGGACGATTAACTTACCCACCAACTCATGATTATTCCTTGTCCCTCAAGGTTTACACGAAGAATCTCAGCCTTACCAAGGTTAGAGTCATACTTAGGGGTTGTTTACCAAACGCTTACTCGGATAAGTGTTTACCAATAAAATTTAACACGATCAATTACTTAGCGGGTAAGATTTTAGTCCACCAAAACGGTATCGTATTCAACAATTTTCCCGATAAGCGCTTACGGGTAAAATTTAACACTATCCCTTACTTACCGGGTAAGATTTTAGTCCACCAAAACGGTATTGTATGCAACAATTTTCTCAGTAAGCGCTAACCGTGGTAAGACTTTTCGCCATCACTTACCAGGGTAAGACTCTGGGTCCTTACCTTGGTTCTTACCGGGTAAGATTCTTGGACATTGTCATCTTCATCCATAAGGTAAATGATTTGGTAAGCACTTACCCGGGTAAGCGTTTGGTAAACGGCCCCTTAGGGTATTCTGTCGGTCTTGCCGACCTTAATTCATTTATTACCATATTTAAGTCAAATGAATCTTGACCATTGATTACTAAGATCAATGGTATCTAAATGGTTTCCAAAGTTTTCAATCTAATGTAGGTTTCCAATTGAAACCCTCTCTCTCTCTCTCTCTCTTTATATCTATATATATATATATATATAGTGGAAGGATATTTTGCAACCCTTAAAAAGGTTGCAACCCTTGCAACCCACATCTTAATCGTTGGATTCATGTTTTTTTTTAGATTTTTCATGTTTATGTTTGATGTTTACAAATGTTATTTACAATTAAAAATGAACTTTTACTCTTTATTTATTAGCTCTTTTGTTATATGTTGTTTTAGTAAATATGGATAAAAGTTTTATAATATGAATACTTATCTGTTTCATTATCCATTATTTTTAGCATACAAGTTAACGAAATAACCTTTATCTATTTCATTATATATATATATATATATATATATATATATATATATATGTATATACATATATGATAATAAATTATATAATATCATAATAAATTAATAATGTTGATTTCTATATATTAAGATACTATTTTAAATTTACAATACATTATCTATATTATATTATAAAACATCTATAAAAAACTCTTAAAAACAATTGTTAAAACTTAATGTACCGATATTTAATGTTAATTACTTAAAACTTAAATAAAGAATGAAAATTTAAAATCTCTTTCTATTTAATACTAATCTCTAACAACTTTAACTCCCCTAAAATCACTCCTCATTTTAACTTTCCTAAAATCACTCCCTGCATAATTAAATATAGGATAAAAATTAAAATTTAAATATAAAAAATCTAAAATATAATTAAGAAAATCTAACACAATATTTAATGTTTATTTTATAAAAAAAATATTATTTTATCGAAGAAAAGTTTTAAAAACAAATTTTTATGCATTAAGTATTGTTTATTGATACACATTACTTAAAATTCAAGATTACAAGTTATGATGTATGAGTACAAATTTCTAAAATTATATGTTTGAATTCATAACTAACCAATAGTCCAATAAACATAATCAAAACAGGATAAACATCTTAATTTAAATATAAAAATAAAATTAAAAATTAAAAATTAAAATCGTAATGTGTTTTGCTGTATTATGCGGATACGCTTCTAGTTATTATTAATTCGTACAAATTACGACTCATGTGATCATGTAAATTGTAAGTTGAGACATGTGATATGAACAAAATATCAAAAGTCGCTTTTTCATCGTTTTTTGTGTTACAAAACCATGTATTAAGCGAAAGAGAAAAGTTCAGAAAAACTCAATGGATTTTAGTATTTAGAGTGATTAAGTCATTGGACAATCTTTTTGAACAAATAAGTCCTTAGACAATTCAAAATACATTAAATAAATCCTTGGACTTTTGGAAATCTATTAAATACATCCTTATTACTTAAAAATGTAATTTGCAACCTAAATATCAGGTAAAACTACAAATTGAAAAAAAAACAAAAAAGATATCACCGACTTTATCATCCTACAAATAAAAAAATGGAGAAATTAACTAAAATAACCAATCTCATCAACCAAATACATTTTTTAAGCATTTTTCAAAGTCTTCTTAAAATAGTCAAAATTTAGGCATAATTTTTTTTGCCTTAAGAATTGTTTTTGGCAACAAAAAAAACATCTTTATAATTTGTTATTTAATTTACTTTATATCTTCTATTTTTCTTTTTCATTTTAACTCTTTTATTATATCAACACACGTAATCGTATATTAACTAAAACACAAAAAATACGTTTTTTTTACAAATTATATCATTATAATTTTCTTGTCAATAAGTTTAAAATGAGCCTATTATTAACTTTTTTTTATTTAATCTCATATTATTAAATATCATAAATACGTACGAATTATATTTAATACTCACACATTCAATTCTTTATGGTTATTTATTTAATAATATAAGATTAATCTGTAAATATAATAGTATAAAGTGTAAGTATTAAAAATAGTTAATATATATTTAGGATATTGAATAGTATAAGATTAAATTCAAAAACAATCTTGAGTTCAATTTGAATGTATTAACGAAACGATTATTGTAATTTGTAAAAGAAAAAAAACTAATTTTTTTGATATATTTTAGGGAATTTAATTAAAATACCCAAACATCAAAAATCAGTACCCAAAATGCCCAAAATCTTAAAGTTTTTGCCAAAATACCCAACAATCCCGTGTTTTTTGGGTCGTGTAAATGGGAAAACGCGGGGTTCTGTTTTTTTGTCCGTGTATCTAACGAAACACAGGGAAAGCACGGGGTGAAGCGATTTTGGTCCGCGTATGGGGACAAAACACGGGGTTACCCCGCGTTTTAATTGTGTAACGTGGGGTTAGGCCTCTTCACAAACACATGGTTGGAACAATTAAAACGTGGGGTTAAACTTTTTTACATAAATATCTTATAATATAGTGTATATATATACATTGAATAAATAGGAAGAGGGGGGAGAAATGGTGGGATTCTGTTGCAAATCATTTGCATTTTCAATTTATTTATTATTTTGTAAATAAAATAATTAGTGGAAGTTAAAACGTGTAAGAACCCCCAACCCTGCGTTGCACAATTAAAACGCGGGGTAACCCCTTGTTTTGTCCCCATACGCGGATCAAAATCGTTTCACCCCGTGTTTTCCCCGTGTTTCGTTGGATGCACAGACAAAAAAACAGAACCCCACGTTTTCCCATTTACACGGCCCAAAAACACAAGGTTGTTGGGTATTTTGGCAAAAACTTCAAGATTTTGGGTATTTTGGGTACTGATTTTTGATGCTTGGGTATTTTAATTAAATTCTCTATATTTTAGTTAATATATGATTATGTGTGTTAATATAATAAAATATAAAATGAAAAAATAATGGATATAAAATAAATTAAATAACTAATTATAATTTTATAAGGATGCAAAGTGTAAATTTGTAGGTGACTTTTTTTTAATTTGTAGTTTTACCTGCTATGTAGGTTGCAAGTTACATTTTTAAGTAATAAGGAAGTATTCAACAGGTTACCAAAAGTTCAAGGATTTATTTAACAGGTTTTGAAATGTCCAATGACTTATTTGTTCAAAAAAATTGTCCAGTGACTTAATCACTCCAAACACTAAAGTCCATTGGGGTTTTTTGAACTTTTCCCTAAGCGAAAAAGCCAAACATGTACAACATTTTTAATTGATCTTTTAATATATATAAAAATGAATGTATTATTTAAATAAGTTTATATTGTTCTCTAAAATAAAAAAGATATAAATAAATAAATAATTTTAAAAAAATTAAATTTGATATGAGAGAGAAATTTATTTATTTATATCCACCAATGATATAAAATTATTATTTTTTTATAAGTATATTCAAAAATAAAATTAGAGAATATTTTAATAATATAATTAATATTGATACCTAGAAAATCTGTTGAAGATGCTCGAACATAGTCATGAGATTCTCGTGTTTATTGGATTATGTTAGATTTATTATTGTTCCTATGTTTTTTATTTTATTTTTATGTTAATTCGATGTTCACAGATATTGTTACCCATATATTTATATACATACATACAGTTCAAATAAAAAGATTAAATATCGTAAAAATATAAGACAATGTTAAAAGAAGGTTCATACATAACTTATTAACAAAAATCCATTTGAATATACATATGTGAACTTATGTATAGTTTGTAACACCATTTCACATTAGAAGTGTACTCGTGCAATGCAGCTAGATACATCACGATTTTAATATTTTATTTTATTTTCTGTTTTTTTGTCGATTTACATTACGATTTTGGATGGTTGTGAGAGAGTGATAATGATTTTTTTATATAAATTTGTTTAATTTAGACTTAATAATATAATGTAATTTATTTTGGTTTAATAATATAATTTTTTTAATTATATTTTAGATTTTTTATATTTAAAAGTTGATTTTTATACTATATTTAATTATGTTGAGAGTTATTTTAGGGAAGTTAAAGTGAGAAATGATTTTAGGGGAGTTAAAATGGTTAGAGATAATAATCTAAAATTAATAAATAGCATTAAATGTAGTACATACAGCTTTAATAGTTGTTTTTTAAATAATTAGCATTAAATAGCTATACATTAAGCTTTAAGACTTGTTTTTAAGAGTTTGTTATGTCTGCTTTATAATATAGTATAGATATGCATTTTCAAATATATTTTCTAGGATTTTTTTAATAATTCACATATGAACTTTTTTTTCTTCTTATTTTTTCAGGATATTTATTCTTTTTGAAATTCTAACAATAAGTATATGGTAATAAAATAATAATATGTGTAAATAAATTTATATTATTAATTTCTATGTAGAGGTGCACAAGCACGGGTTGTAAAAAGACCGGTCCATTAAATGAGTTGGGCCTTCAACGGTCCTTGGCCAAAAATTTTGAACCAAATCTGGACGGACGATCCTAACCGGTCGTTTTTGAGATTTTAAAAAGAAATAACAAATCCATGTATAAAATAATTAAGTTGAAAGTATTTTAAAGTTTGGAAAAAGTTTGAAAAAACCCAATAAATTATCTGATTTTGAATGATTAAGTCTTTAAACTATTTTTTTGAATGATAAATCTCTTAAACTTTCTAAAACCGGTTAAATACATCATTGTAACCTGTAAAAACAGGTTAATGTGATAAAAATTTGGGAAAAATCTAAAGAAACTCAACAAACTATCTGATTTTGAATATTTGAGTCCCTGAATTTTTTTTAAGAAAAAAATCTCTAAACTTTTTCGTAAATCTTTTTACCAAATAAATTATTGAACTTTTTTAAACAAATAAATCCCAAACTTTTCTTGAAAAAATAAAATCATGAACTTAATTTTGAACAAATAAATCTATTTTGTTTTTGTTTTTTTTTTGCAATGAACAAAAATAATATATAAAATTCCTCACTGACAAATAGCAAAATGAACCAATTAAATAGAGAAAAATATACATTTTTATTACTAATTTCGAATCATTCAAAAGTTATGTAACACCCTCCATTCGGAAAGAGCAACTAATTTAAAAACTTTAAATTAAACATCCAATAAGGATAAAATCTATTCTACAATTCATCACTTGAGTCACTTCCAATAAAACGCTAGATTTAACTTCAACAAATAATAGGTCAAGTCACGTATAAAGACTAATCAAGGTCGGGTGTTACTAAAACCCAAAAGAAACAGTTGCTCTTCTCAACGACTAAGCGGAATACTTCATCAAGCCACTCACTCATACACATACTCCTAGCACTCAACACTTCACCAAGACTCTAGAACCTCTTCCCCCATCCGGAACCTGATGCACATGCCGACAAATAAAAAGGTTAGGCTAACGCCTAGTGAGTTCAAGAGTTTACAACATGGAATAAATATATTTGCTAAAAGGAGAGAAAGTAGTTTAAATCACATACCTTCAGAAATATTTACTTTAAATATCAAACGACACTATTTTCCGAAAGTACACCTTTAAAACAAGGAACCCAACATGAACCTTCTTTCGTAAAACCACTTTAATCCCAAACTCACCCAAAACGTGAATAGTAAGCAAAACTCCCAATTTATGATAATACGAAATAAGATTTTACTTCTCGAAACACCTCAAACGTGGATGGGCATAATACACAACTCATAAATCTTGAGTAAACAATTTCGCATATGCAAAACGTCACCGAAAACATGGATAATAAAATGACACAGTTTAGTACCCAAATAACACCTTCCAGTGACGGGGGAGACCCGATTCCATTGTACGTGGCGGAACACAAAGTTAAGCCACATAACCATGTTGTCGAACTACACCTCAGATCGTGATTGTATTGCCTGCTCCGCCGAGCTACACCTCCAGCCATGACTGTATTGCCTGCTCCGTCGAGCTACACCTCCAGTCGGACTTTATTTCAAGTCCCAAACACCGTATCCTCCATTGCCTGCTCTGTTGAGCTACACCTCAAGGATACACGATCTTATTGCCTGTTCAGTCTCTAGTGGAGTTTCATCCTCAGGGTACTCATTTGACCCCTAGTGCCTACTCCCTAGCATTCAAGATAGGAGCCTTAGATCTTTACTTGATAAATCCCGATGTCTAACCTCGTGCACAAGAATTAGACATCCAACACAAGACTCATGGTCCCAAAGAACAACCCATAAAGGTTCCTCTTCGCCAAACAACCGGGACGACACCAATGCCAACACGACATTATTTCTCCAAAGTGAGAATCCCAAGAGTCCTCACCAGTAAACACGACTGACTTACATGTCTATGGATCCAATGCATTACAGTCTAAAATACATTACTCCAATTGAATGACACACGCACTCAAAACATGTATTCTCCAAAATAAAGTGCAATTAATGTAACTCACACCCAAAACTCCACTTTAAGTTATTAAAACTGGACAAAAGTCCCCATTACCTGACAAAGCCGAAAACTGAGTCTTAAGCTCAACCAATCAAACGACCATATGCTAAAATCCGCAAAATTCAATAAAATGCAACGACCACATTTATGCAAACACATGCTTCAATTACATGAATAAACTCCATCATAAAACATTTCCCAAACAAGTTTATAATCTCGTTTACTCTTTCCAAAACGCCCCATGACACACATTTAAATGACAATTACTCAAGAGGTTTATACCCATACGATAAATCATTTAAATACCAATATCACCGGTTTACTCAATAAAATACTTGAGTTACATCTTTTCCCAAAACCCAAGATTCATAAGTTCAGAAACGTTTGCAAGGTTGGGAATGACCAAGCGCCCATGACTCACACGGTGGTATTTTTAAAACATTTCCCCATACAAAATGCACGTAATACCAACAATAATAAAAATGCATTATTACCCAATACTTTCCATTTAGGTAAATGAGTCATCAAATCATTTTCATTTCGATGCATTTAATAACATACTCAAAAATCCCCAAGATGGGTGTTTTATACGTTTACAAAGTTAAACACTTCCAAATAACCAAACTTATCTGCAGTTAACATTTTAATGTAAAACACAAACGCTTTAAAATAATCATTTTGGCATGCACACCGTTTTCACAAATCAACTTGAACTCACCTTGCTAGATTTAGGTTAAATCTAGATTTTACCCCACTTTGAGCTCCCTTGAAGAGACTTGAATCCTCAAGCCAAAACTTCCCAAAACCTATATTCACAAGTTTCCACCCATTAATAAACATATTTAACCATTTAGAATCGATCCCCAAACACTTTACATCAAAACCTCCATTTGGCCAAAACCCTAATTTTTGACCCAAATTTCTCCAAAATCTTCCAAACCGAAATTAGAGTAACAAAACACTAGGATATCACCAATGAAACATTTATATCTTAAAATAAGGTTTAGAAATGGAGAGGATAAACTTACCACTTAGGTTTTGGTAAAAAACTAGAAAACCCTAAAATGAAGCTTGAGGTTGAAGATGAAGATGGAGGCTTTTGATCCTAGCTTTTAATCCTTAACTTGATGACGGTTTACCACCATAATATCCAAAGATTCGAGCCAATGATGTCCCAAAACATCAAAGGATGATGTTAGGTTGTTCTTGAGAGGTTTTGAGAGAGTTGGGAGAAAAATGAGAAGTGAGAAATTGAGAAAGAAGCTGAAAATCGCACTTAACAGCATGTTGCCCCCTTGGTGCTATAATGACACGCGACTATGACACGGTCATTGTCGCGTGTTATAGTCGCACCAAGTGTACCATGGGCGCTCCAACTTGCGCGACTATGACTGTGCGACTATGACATTGTCATAGTCGTCGGTCATTGTAGTCGGACCCTTCCCAAGCCCGAAACCCGAATTTTTCAAAGCCAACACTCCCGATACTCTTAGGGACTTTAAATAATGCTTTCCCAACATAAGTCCTACCATTTCCAAGTTGTAAAAACGTCTGGGTGACCTTTAGTTACCGAAAATTATGGGTGCTACAAGTTATGCCTAAAACATAAATAGATACGTACAATTGTTCAAAAATTATACTCATCTTTTTCCCAAAATCTAACAAAAAAGGCCAATTTTTTCACAAAATATATCATAAAAACGTCAAAAATACATTTTTGTATGTATCTATTTATGTTTTATGCATAACTTTTGAAATTATTCGGAATTAGTAATAAAAATGGTATAATTTTTGTGTCTTTAATTGTTCTTTAATTGTTCGTAAAAAGATTTAGAAAAAAGTTTAGAGATTTTTTTGTTAAAAAAGTTTGGGGACTTAATCATTCCAAATCAGATAGTTTGTTGGGTTTTTTTTAGACTTTTCCTAAATTTTTATCATATTAACCTGTTTTTACAGGTTACAAGGATGTATTTAACCGGTTTTTAAAAGTTTAAGGTTTAATCATTCAAAAAAATAGTTTGTTGGGTTTTTTTCAGACTTTTCCCTTAAAATCATCTCAAATTTTATTTAACCCTAAAAAAGTTAATTATTTTATGACATTTTAAACTAATTAATTTGTTTGACATCTTCGTTATTTTAACTTTTAATCATGAATATTTTTAACATTTTTCTTCATTTTTAAGTGATCAAATCCGGTGGTATTTAAATATAAAACATCGAGTATTATTTCTAACAAACTTTCTACTCTATTTGTGTTGAATCATGGGTTTAAAGTAGAGCCACACATGAAAATGGAGGACATATCTTTAAAATATTTTTTAAATTATCTTGTATTAATTTTACTATTGACGAGCACAAATTATTGTTTTAATTTTTTGTCATAAAAATAGTTGAGGTAAAAGCAACTCACCTTGACCGATTTTTTCAGGCTTTGAGCGGGTTTTTCATATTTCAAATTCACACTCTAGATTTCAGGGAAAGTTCTAGAGTAAACCACACATATTCTATTGTGTTTTTCATATTTTCAAACATGAGATTAAACCTACTTATATGAGTAGTTAATCGACAATCTTTGACAGTTAATTCGACAGAAAGGTAGTTATTTTTATGATAAAATATTTACCAAATAACCATCAATAATTAAGAACAAAAAATGGTTACATCGTATCAAATTAGTCACAGTTCATAAGTTAGCCTTTTGAAGATCAATGTGAAAATCGGATGGTTTTTTGCTTTGGTTTTGGGTTTTTGGGTTGAACGGTCCAGTTTTAGTTATTCTTTTACTATAATGATTAAATTGAATAGCAAATTATACCATAATTTTATATATTCTATATCTAAATAATTGGTTTGAGGCTTTGAACATATAAGAAAATTATCATGTGATAAACCATTTTATATTAAAACTAAAATAACAAGATATTGAGATAGATTTAATAAAACAATACAAAAGAACTAGATATTGAGATGCTTAATATTGAAATGGATTTAAATATATAAGATATTGAGATAAATTTATTTCTTTTAATTTTGGTGGAAAAAATCAAATGTACGGGGTCTTATAAAAATTGAATGGGTTCTTCAAGTATAAAACAAAGTTATTTGTTATGGGTAAAAAAATTTCTAAGCTAAATCTAACTTATTATAATTTTTGACTGAGGTCGTATATGGCTCCGCTACTGGATCCGGACAAGGCCATGTGGTACCTAGTTTTCACTTGTTTGGCAGTTGTCTTAACACAACTCCCGAACCTGAATTCCATGGCGGGAGTTTCGTTGATCTGGGCCATTGCTTCGTTCTTGTATTGCATCGTCATATGGGTGGCGTCACTTACAAGCATCTAACTCTTCCGGAATTGTTCATCTCAAAACAAAGATCTCTGTTCGTGTTCTGAAAGGAAAGATTTTGACATCTTCACTGTATATATATTTTCTTGGCCTTGAAATAATTTTCAACAATTACGGGATTTATTTACGTCAAGGGCTCTTCTTTACGATCCTACTTTATATTGACAACTTATTCATTTTTGTTACTCGGTCTGATCTAGCTTATGTTGTACATTCCATCAATAAGATCATGTATGCTCCATGTATTTCATCTTTTTGGTGCTTTGAGGTTGGGATGGCGATTTCACTAATAGTGGCTCTACTATTGAGTATTACTTATATATTTGGCCACTCACCTGTCGCATGATGGGTCGGGCCAGGCTTCGGAGTCGAAGAAAGGTCTGCTCTCGGCCTTTTTCAAACCGGACTTTTTGGGCTTTTCCATGCTTTTTCAGGCCTAGGCGCATGCCGGGTTTTGAGCTTTTGTCTGCATCGCTGGTACCAATGCAAAGTATCATTTTTCTAATGATACTATACTACTTGATAGTTTTTCTATTGTGACAATTAGAATGCTATTCACATTGCTCTATGTCACGAACGCACCAACCACTAGTGGTGTTCAAAAACTCGATCAACCCAACACGAAATAACTTAAATGGAAGCAACCCAATGTCTAATCGAGTTGTAAAATCTTCAATCGTATGTATTGGGTTGATACTGGGTTATTTTTATTTAAACTCAACCCGATAAACCCAATATCATTTTATTTTCTTGGATTTAATATGATTGTTGATTCTCTATTAATATGTACATTATAAATTACACCATCACATACTCTCTTCATATACATAGATTTACAATCTATTTTCCATCACTATACAACTTTGTATATATACGAGGTGGGATTAATGCCCGCGCGTTGCTGCGGATGGAAAGAAATATTAAGACCATAAATTTGAGCATGACCAATTATGAGAACAAAACATTTTGTGTCTGTTAGCAGCATGACTATAATTTACAAAATGCCCTATGAGGATGATGTGTATGTATGATAGGAAGCGAAAATAAATTGGCAAATGGTACATTACATCATTAAACCTAAAAAAAGTTACATTGTTATTAAACCTAAATTAAATTATAATAAAAATATGAATTAAACAAATTTTACATCATTATTAAACATAAAATAAATTATGATAAATTACTTTATTAATAAATAAAAAATTGGTGCGTGAATCACCTACGACTATGTGCTTGGATTGATGGGGAAGGCGGAAGGTTTTGGGTTGGAGAAGACACAGTCATTGAGATGCGATGCATGTTAAGGGATCTTTATTTTATGCTTATATAATAAAAATAATTTTTATAATATAACTTTTATTTATTTAAATTAGAAAATGAAAAGGTTATAAATGATCGAAATGTCATTTACTTAACGGTCAGGAGCTAACAACTTTTAGTTTCGAGGACCAAAACGTTACGCAAATGCAAAATCGAAAGTCTATTTTGGAATCAACAAATTATGGGGACTAAATCCAAGAGGAAAATAAAACTATAGGGACCAAATCTGTAACTCTACAAACATAGGACTAAATCTAACAGGGAGATAAAACCTCAAGGACCAAATCTGTAATTTACTAAAAACCTCAAGGACCAAATCTGTAAGTTACTGTTTACCGGTACTGTTCATGAACAGTACCGGTAAATGTTATATAGTATAATATGTGTATGTGCACATGTGTTTCTGCACACAAATTGAAAAAACTAATTGAATGTGATATAACTTGAAATTTAAGAAGTACGAATAAGTTGTATCAAATGGTCGACGATTGAAAAGAAATTATGAATAAACTAGATAAAGCAAGTAATAGAATATTTTAATACACCAAAGTATCTACCCGACCAACCCCAACAAACCCGTACAGTTTGAATTGGGTTGAGAATTTTCAAATCACAAGCATGGGGTTGAGTTGTTCAAATACCTTCAACCTAATCAACCCTACCAACCACATTAAAATTGATCATCATGTTGTTCCGCTAGATGTGGTTGGCCGGACGGTTCACGTCCTTCAATTTCTACAATCAATCGACATATTTTTCCGAGAAACCCTTGCCGAATAAGATTTTTGGTCATTAAAATAGCATCAGTATGAAAATACAACCACTTAGGTAAGTGACCCAAAAAGCATTTCTTAAACAACTCCTAAAAGTTAATCTAACATCCCATGGGAAACACTACAATGACATGAAACAACCCAAAATAATTTCTAACTCTTTTTCTAAAAGGTTTAATGGCAGGACCTCCGGCCCCGTGGCCCATATTGGACCCTACATACCCTAACTCCATAGATCTATACCGAAAAAGACATCTTGTCCTCCCCCTGATTCGAACCCTGATCTGGAGGACGACAGATAGGAGGCATTTACGGAAGGGAGCTGGCCACTAGGCCAGAGACCTAGTGGTTTCAACTCTTTTTCTAGCAATGCATAGAAATGGTGACCAAAATTGAACAAGTTGATATTGAAATAACCAAGTATTTTAACTTCCAAAAGTTAAATAGAGTTCTAAAAAACAAAAACAAAAAAAATTCTAAATGCAAAACTCTCAAAAGCAGGCAGCAAACATTACATGATGAAAGAAGAGGTCACTCTATCTATGTCAACCTCTGAGCAGCCTCCTTGGCCAAAACCCTGTCCTTGGCCTTTGTTTTGGCCTGGGATTTGGAACCCATTATTCCACCACCCCACTTCTTCCTATACTCTTCATACTTGTCATTGAAATTGGCCTACAAATCAAACAAATCAAAGTTATCAATTCACAAAATCAATCAATCATAAGCATTCCCAACAAGCCTAAAAGTTCATCAAACAAGCAAGCAAACCTTGATGGCCTCCAAAACTCGGCTAAACTCCATCTTATCTTCGTTCTTGACTGTGGTCAAGCACAAAGCTGCTGCCGTCTTCTGGTGGACGATCTGACACATGCCGCCAACAATTTCTTAATTCCAACAACAAATATTCAAGCCCACTACTGGAAGTACAATAAAAGTCGAGACGCTTACAGTTCCTAGTCGAGATTTTCCCTTCACAATGCAGTAAGGGATTTCCATCTTTCTGCACAATGCAGGAAGCCAGACAACCAACTCTATGGGATCCACATCATGAGCAATCACAACCAATTGTGCCTTATTCTGAAATGGGATATGAAAAACGACTTCTATAAGAAGCAACAACAGAAGATATACACAGTAAACAAAACGAAGATGGTGAAAGAACAAACAACCAACCTGCTCAATGAGATAGGTGATGTGATTCAGACCATACTTCACAACAATAGGCTTCTTGGCTTCTACTGTCTTTCCTTCAGACTCGGCTTGAGCTCTTTTGAGAAGGCGTTCCTTTTTCGCAGCTTTATCCTCAGGCCTATACTTGAGCAGCATCTTGAACAAAGTGGTTGCTACATGCCAATAAGATAGAAACTTCATAATGCAGCTCAAAGATAACCTCTTATACATGCTATGAATTGGTATCAGGCACAATATACATTCATTACATGTCAAGCTTTCATCTTGCAATAATTTTTAAAAAGAACAGTATATGATATGTTGGCAAAAGATGAAATAGCCAACAGGTGCATAACATCTTTAATAAAACATATATTAACTGCTGCATAACAATCTCTGATAACTAAATACTATATCGTTAACTTATGGTCTAGCAGAGCAGATCACTGTTAATACCAAAATTTGAAAAAGAAATAGAAGGTCTGTTACACAAGTATGCAAAAAAGCTACTTTTACCATAGGTAACTCTCTAGCAACTATATAAAAAGTAAAAACCCTTAAAAACTCATCCTCAAAAACTGGTCAAAGTGAAATAGGATTTTGAGTAATGCCTACAAAAAATTGGTTAATTCAAATAAAACTTCCAAATAAATGACCATACAAGGAATAGCATTGCCAACTAAGTTTGTAATCAAATTTGAATATCAACATGATGTGGAAACTTAATTGGTTAATGCTTTCTGCAACATGATGTGCTGGTAACCCAAAATGTGATTAAAAGCTTGAGAAAACTTGCAAACAACAATACATTGAAAATCAAAGAGGCAATGCATGCTAAAATCCTCATTCAAATTCAATAACAGGACTTCTTTTTCACAATTGCAACTATAATCAACATCTTTCAAGGAATAAAATGAAATTTTCAAGTAGTTCTAAAATGCTTATGGGTCAATTTGCCAGAAAAAAGCAGCCCGCCTTCCTTTCACAAAAATAAAACATTCTGGTTATCAATCTATGCCAAAACAACTCATTTCACAGAACCAAGTTCTAAATGCAGTATTTCATTAGTGACCCTTTTGGGGCTAATAAGGCTTATCTATATTTCTTATTCAATTTCTACTGAGTCATTCTTCTCTACAGTTGACTAAAGAGTCATTCTTCTCTACAACTGACCAATTGAATGTTAGATTGTTAACAGAATTTTAACAGTTCATATGCTAACAAATAAAAAGCACGCAAAGAACACGATAATATCCATCAATTATTACCAAGATTCTTGTCAAGGGTCTTGGTAAACTGGTTCAAGGCAGGTGGGACCTTCAAACGCTGCTTGAGGATCCTCCTCTTCCTCTGAATGCGAACAACTTGCGGCCATCTTACGAACCTATGCACATCCTTCTTAGGAGGCAATGTTCCGCCTATTCCAAACTGCTTAGGCCTTTTCTCGAACAACGGATTCACCACCTTCTCCTGAATAGAAAAAATCAGACATATAAGCATATATCAAAAAAAACTTGAATCGTAATACAGTATACAAACAGAAAACCTAAAAAGGATTTCACTGATCATACCGTCTTCTTCTTGGTTGCTACTGGCTTTCCACCTTTCTTTGGACCCTTCAATTAATTAAAAATAACGCATATGTAGATTAGAATCATATGAGCAGAGAGTAAGAATCAATCAAATAAAAAACACAGAAAAAATACGGAAATTGACAAATCTGTGATGTTTATGAAGGTAGTGAAACAACCAAAGTGAAACAAACATTTCTGCGGCGATTTTCTCAAACTTGCAAGTATATGAATGATCAACATTAGCAAATAAAAGATGTAACAAGAGTAGATCGAGAGAAAAGGAAAAGGAGAATCACCATGTCTGAAAGTTGAGATTGAAGGTCTGGAAACGGCAGTGACGAAAAGGGTTTTTCGGTTTATAATAAAGACGAGGTTTAGAAATTTTAGGGTTTCGCGTGAAATGGGCCGGCGGAACTGGTCTGGGCTGATCCGGGTCGGGTTTGAAGTTTCCGGCAGAAGCCCGTTTGCATTTAAGAGAACATGTCTTTTTTTTTATAGATAATCGTGGGTTTTTGAACAGAGTGTTTGGGGGGTGTTTGGGATTTGTTTATTTAAAACAACTTATGTTTATATTGATAAGTGTTTATCAACTTATGCGGTGTTAAATCGGAGTTTTTAAAAAAGTTTTTGGATTAGCTTATTGTGGTACCAAAACGTAATAAGCTAATAAGTTGTTGTTTAAATTGTTTAAGATTGCTTATACATATAAAGTAACCTAAAAAGTCATAAGCACTTTTCAAATAAGCTAATAAGTTAAAACAAAATGACTTATGAAAAAATGTTTATCTGTTGTTTGACATCGCTATAAGCACTTTCATTTTCTCCTTATCCAAACACTAGAAAGTGCTTATCTCCGGTGTCAAACCCCAATAAGCTAAAAAACACTTTAAATAAGCAATCCCAAACACCCCCTTTGTTATAAAATGTTTTGAGAAGAAATTGAAGACCAAGCATTGTAGGAAAATATGAATAGGAAAACATAATTGGGTTCTTGTGAGAAGTTGAGTTCACGTGAGAAGTGGTTATCAATCAATGGATGTATATTTCAGATCCACTTCTCACTTTAACTCAATTTCCAACACAATCATTCGCCTAAGAAAATATGGTATACAGACACGCAATTAAGACAATAAATATTAAAGACAACTTAAGAATAACTGATCAAATAACTTATTTCTCTTTCTCGGATAATCAATCAAATTTAAATAGATATAACTATATTTGGGGAAGTTGATTACGGGCAACTTCAACCGGTTCCATACGGAACCTGCCTCCAAGAAGAACACAATGTGAGGAGATTTTTTTGGGTCCTTCAGGGACTGAGGCTAGTGGAGGGGCCCCAGGGTCGAACTCGAGAGATGTCTTGTATTTTGATAAAGTCGTTCAGCCCTTTTGCCAATTGAGCTACACACCAAAAGCAAAATATAACTATATTTAAATTCATGTGTGATTAATGTCGTGAAATTGAATTTGATTCAAAATTATCAAATATGTAATCAGATTTTTCAATTACATTTACAACACTTCGTATTATGATTCAAATAGTAATTATGGATTTGAGTTTGGAATGAATTCCAAGATATCCATGTATACAAACGTTAGATATTAGAAATGATTTATTGTATCTCTAGAACAAATGTTGAAATAATAAAAGAACATGTAAAATAAATATGCTTAAGCAAGTAATACACCACAATCCAACATTGCATAAGTGTCAAAAAAATAGGGAAATGTAACACCCCATAAGTATCGTTACTTTAATTATACAAATCTTACAATATAAACAAAAGTTTATTTATTACATGTCTCATTTATTACATCAAAATTAACACATTGCAGAAACGTAACTTAAAAGCTTGTAATAAATATTTCTTATTGAACTTTATGGTACTACTTCATGAAGTCTTTCTTTACTCATTCTCTGAGATACATACATGGGATATATAAGTTTTAAGTTTAATAAATTGTCATGGTTTCATTAATAAATAACATTCATAATACTGAACAATTTATGAAGAATAATAATACTTGCCATGCATAAAACATTTTTTTGAGATCTCACTTGTCACATGTAAGTATGTCATACTTGCCTTGAGGTTCAATAACCCGGAGGTTCATAAAGGTTGCCCCACAAAGTCCATTTGCTAGATGTCCCTTCTTGTAACATATCTCGTACGTTGGATATTAATGGTCATACATAACATATATAAAAACTTTCAGGCCTTGAATGCAAGATACATATACTTGTGTCATATCATGCCATCATATGCTTTGATCATAAAATATATTATTGTAAGTTATTATATGTCCACGACACGTGTTACACAGAGATACTGCTGAGGAGTATGTAAACCTATAGGGTCGCACACAAAGAATGCGTTTGTTTCCATTTGTAGAAACCCGGATTTTATGAAAAATATGTGTTAAACTGTAATTATGATAATTACAGGGTAAAAACGTAATTATGTTAATTACGGGGAATTATCTGTAATTATATAATTATATTTTAAAGTTTAAAAAAGGATAATTATATATACTTATATAATTATATTTTAAAGTTTAAAAGGATAATTATATATATATATATATATTTGAATTTGAATATTACAGATAATTATTAAACCTTATTTAATCTTTAATTGAGTTATAGTCTAACTATAATTCTTCTGATATAAATAAGGGGTTAGGCTAAACCATTTGTCAGACAATTGAGTTAGAATAACCTTTCACAAAATACAGAAAAGAAACCCTTTTATTTTCTGTAAAACACATATAGATCTAGGGTTATTGGGCTAGCACCCAGTGGAATTTCGCGTGTTCGTGTGTGGATACCGCTAGAGGAAACCTAGATTGGTTTCTAAGTGCTCAACTAGTTCAATCACAACAGCTCTGAAAGGTACATCTCTAAACACCCTATGGTGTGGTTTTAAGTTTTAATTAAATACATCATTGGATCCGTTTGGGTTTTAATTGTTCAGAAATGTTTTCTACGTTGTAACCAAAATTATTTTAATTTCCGCTGCGTATAACGGTTACAAAATTGTATTAAAACCCAACAGTGGTATCAGAGCCACTTTGATTGCATTTAATTAAATAGGGAACAATGATTTATATGGCAAATTAATAATAAAATATATACATATATATGATATATATATATATATGTATATATATTATGACCCATCATAACATATATTTCCTAATTATATATACACCATATATATAAGTGAAAGGAGATTTAAAAAAAAATGGTTTTCAAAACCCTAAAATACTATCGCCTTCATATCTCTCTCGTTTTCAGCCGCAAGGCTTTTCTTTGTCGCCCTTGGTATACGTCGATCGACGTCGGAAACTATGGCTATTGTCGCTTCTGTTCCTAATCGTTCGTTGAGGGTTTTGAAGCCAGCCCCACCATGTCGGCGACTGTTGGTGTACCACCGCCGTTGGACCACGGCAAGACTGGTGGTTGTGGTTGGTCATCCAGGTCGCTGCCCTTCGAGGGTGGTGGTGGTGGTTTGGTTTGCTCATAGTCACCGTCGCTGTGATCCACGACCCTTGCACCAAAAGTTTATTTTTCGTCGCCGGCCGCCGCCCACCACCGGCCGCTGCTATCGTTTTGCTCCTCGTCGACGCATTCAAAGGGTTTGTTAACCCTGATTAGTTCTCCGCCGGTAGTATGTGGCCCTTTTTCTGCCGGCAGCTTTCATCGTCGACCGTCACCATCTATTTCTCTCTTGAATTGATTAGTGATCGACTTAAAAGGGTTTCAAAACCCTAAGTTTTTCTCTTCCCAGCGACAGCGGCTCAACGCTTCATCGCCGTCGGCAAATCGCCGACCATATGCAGATGTTGCCGCTGATAGATGCTCAATGCCGGGTTGTTGCTCCATACGGCATAACCAGGCCGTCTGTTCCTTGGATATTGGCAAAGTCGTAATCCACCAAACCACCGCCCAAAAGGGTTGGTGGTGCTCGATGTAGGTGTTGTTTACCTTCTTAGTATTACGTTGGTAATGTTTTGGTCGACTGTTGTTGCACGGTTTCACCGTCACCCTGGACCACGGCTAAGACCGTGGGGATGGTACTGTTATTGGTTTCTCACTGGCTCTCCTGTTTTCACCATCGAAGAAGGCACCGGTATCAATTTTTATGTTTCTGTTCCAGTTATCACTATTGGTCACGACCAAGCAGTTGGTTTGAACATTGGTTGTCGTTGCTAGTCCCATACTTAGCAGTTGGGTTTTGGGTCTAGTCAAAAGGACCAAAAGTGTTGTTTTATTCCGGTCATGGTTCAATGTCCCAAGTCACATGGTGGTGTTTTTGGTGGTGTTTTTGTGCCCTTAGTGGTCGAGCAAATTGATAGGGGTCGTGTTATGTCCTTGCGGAACCACGTGTGAATTTTGGGCAGATAAGTCATGGTCCGTTTTATACACAGAGTTTTGTTTTCTTTTGGGTTAATGCCCTATTCTGGGAATTGGGTCAGGGCTAGTAAGCCCAAATATTATCTTGGGATGTTTCCCTAAATAATTTGTTTTTAGGTTGTTACCTAAGTTTTTAATTTTGGGCTTAGGTCCAAAAGGATTTTGGGTCATGGTTTGTTAACCTACAATAGGTCAATTGATTTATTTTGCCATATGAAAATTTGTTCCCATAATCGGTTTATAATTATGTTAATTATTTCAACCGAATATTTTATTTTATGCTTAGAATAAATGTATAATATATGGTTTGCCCCAAAGACTGTTGGTTGATTTATTTTGTTTTGGAAAATTAAAATGTATTAATTGCAAGGGTTGTAATTTTTAAATTTTCCTAGATAGGGACAAATGTAAATAGTATAGATATGTTATCTTTCTATTTTAAAATTGTAAATCAAACCGAGACGGAGTTCCAAGAGATCGAGACGGAGTCCCTGGAGTTCACCAAGATGGCGAAACTAGTGGGAGATTGAAGATGTCCTTAGAATTGACCGTGGTTGTTGTGTTGGCTCACAACATCACATTAGGGGCAAATCCATATATTATTGTTGTGATTGTTTATTTTGTGCTTGTTTTTATTTATTGCTTTATTATTGTTATAATAACTGCAAACGTTTTAAAATAAAATCAAACGCAAAACAAAATTTTAAATCGGTAAATAAAATATGATATTTTATAATTGATATGTTTATCAAATTCAAACCGATTTAATAACACAAACTTTTAAAACAAGAGATAAAGTCAAACGTTTTAAAAGGGGAATTAGAATGTTTTCTAAAATTCAACCTTTTACAAAACGTAAACTAAACGCCACCCATTTAAGGTACTTGTCAAGCATACAGGATCCCGGTATGGTCAGTGCTCAGCCAATCATGCAGGTCGAATGTAGTGTAAGATAAGGAGCCAAATTAACGAGATTTAAGTGGACAGTTGCTTGGCCATTCACTTAAATAGTCGTATTTTGGACGACTGATCCCAGTAAACCCTAAGTCTAGTATTTAGGTGGGATCACGATACCTTAGTATGGTTTTTTTACTTGAGAATATCATAGACAGTTGCTTGGCCATTTATGAGTATTTTCAAGGCGTTGAAGTGGGACTAAACGTGCCAATTTCAATATATGATATATTGAATAGGATCCCACGATATCTAAGAGTTATGTTGAACATAATTGGATGATACCTACCTAAATAGCCTAATTCCATAGACAGTTGCTTGGCCATTTATGGAAGTAGGTGAAATATGGATCTTAGCTCAAATCAAATGATTTTGAAAGGTTAATCCATTTATTTGAGATATTAAAGTTACTAAAATTAAATCATGTTTTTTTTGTAGATGTCTACCTCAGATTCAAACTCAAACAATTTATTCCAATTTACACTACGGTCAATCCTGGATAAGAAAAAATTGGACGGAACGAACTTCATCGAATGATTTCGCTCCCTAAGGGCAGTCCTTAGGTATGAAAAGAAGTTCTACGTTCTTGAAAACCCCCCTCCAAATGCTCCTGTCAGAAATGCTCCAACTGAAGTCAGAACTGCTTATGATAAGTACTAAGATGACTCTCTGATTGTTGGCTGCCTAATGTTAGCCACCATGACTCCCGAATTATTACGGGATCATGAAAACATGACTGCTTGGGATATGATATCTTCACTGAAGTCTATGTTTCAATCACAAATAAAGCAGGAGAGATTTAATACAGTTAAAGCATTGGTTGCTTGTAAAATGACTGAACGTTCGTCAGTTAGTACCCACATTTTGAAAATGAAAGGATACTTTGATCAACTGACCCATCTTGGTTCCCCACTGGGTCAAGAGTTGGAAATTGATATGGTTCTCAACTCCTACCCAAAACATATAAGCAATTCATTAAGGTCTATAATATGAAAGGTTTGAATAAAACTCTCACAGAGCTTTACAGCTTACTTAAAACTACTGAGAGGGATATGAAATCCAAGTTGGGTTCAACCAAACCAAAACAGGCTTTGATGAGCAAACCTGACAGTGGGATAATCAAGAAAAAGGGGGATATAACCAAGGGTAAAACACATGTTGGAAGCTCCAGCATAAATAAGGGCAGAGGAGAAATTCCTGAGGCTGCAGTATGGTATAATTGTTGTCACCATGGGCACCAAATGAGAACTTGTCCAGCCCGATTGGCAGAAATCAAGAAGCAGAAGGCTAACAGAGCCAGACCTTCAGGTATGTTTACCATTTTGATTTAATTCACTTATGGCTAAGTGTTACATATTGAGTATGATACTCATATTAGTACTACTTTTTCAGGAAATAAGAAGTGAAGAGAAGATGAAACCAGACCAAATGAAGCTAAGCTAGCTGTTGCTCAAAGGGACATATGATATGAACTTTCCAGATGGTCTTACATTAACACTTAACAAGTGTCTTCATGTACCTAGTGCTACTAGGAATTAAGTTTCATTTTCTCAATTACAACGAACCAAATTTATGTTTTAGAAATAAATTTTCGTTTTATCTTAATAAATGTTTTATGAAATTAATAGTTGTAATTATGAATCATTATAACGAATTAATCGGGGCTTAAAACTGATCTATTTGTGACATTTAAACAAAAAACACATAGCCAAACTCCAGGCGGACGGAGAATTAGAATCATATGATGATTCATATGATATATGTGTATCTTGTTAGTCAAGATGACAAAAGAGCCTTCAAAGAGTAAACCTTTAAGGGCCACAAGAAATATTAGGGGTTAACTATACTGATGTATGTGAGACTTATAGTTATGTCACAAGATACGATCATCGCTACTTCATTACATCCTACTGATGACTTCAGTAGACATAGGTATGTTTACCTAATACAACAAATATAAAAGCTTTGAAATTTTCAAAGAGTCTTAGAAAGAAGTAGTAAGTATACTTGGCAAAGGATAAAGATGATTCGGTTAGATCGAGGTCATGAATATCTAAGCCAATAGATCATCCTAGAGATTTTTGGGGATTGTATCCCAGTTAACTCCACACGGGACATCGCATCACAACGGTGTATCCGAGAAGAGAAATAGAACCCTGTTGAACATGGTTCACTCTATGATGAGTCTCACCACTCTGCCTAAATGTTTCTGGGGTTATGCCCTAGAAACAGATACCCAAATACTAGTTTATGTAGCAACCAACAAGGACCAATAAAACTCACTCTCTTAAATGAACTAGGAAGATCCCAAAGGTATCATATTTGAGAATATGGGGTTATAATGCTTAAGCTAAGCATAAAGCTTTTGGAAAACATGATTCAAAGGTCTGAAAAGTACATCTTTATGTGATATCCAATTGAATATTATTTCTACAAGTCTAGCGAGAACAAAAGTTTTGTTAACGCACCATAGTGAGTTCTTAAGAAACGATTTTCTATCAAGAATCACAAATGGGGACACAGTAGATCTTGAAGAAATTCAAGAACCACAAAGATGGGACGATGGTTGACACTGGCATTCAACAAGATATTGAGCTTCAACAAACTGTTGAAGATAATTAATCCAAAGATCGGATTACTGATAAATGGCAAGAAGCCATGAAGACTGATGTCAAAAGCCACATTCCTTAAAAGGAATATTGAGTGAGGACGTATACAAGGCTTTAAAACATCAAACCTAAAAGTGCAAGTTGCAAAAGTCCATTTATGGACTAGAACAATCATCTCGTAATTGAAATCTTGTATACAAGAAGGTCAGTGGGAGCATAACAGTAATCTAGATCCTATATGACATCCCAATGCTTGAAGGTGTAAAATCATTGATAGCACTTCGCGATGAAGGATCTAGAAGAGACAAAGTCCTTGGTATAAATATCTCTCGTAGCAGATCAAAATGCTTAATTAGATTAAGCAAAAGTACATACATTGACAAGATCTTGAAACACTTCAAGATGAAGGGTTCTAAGAAAGGAAACTTGCCAATAGAACATAGTGTACATTTGAGTATAACTCAGAGTCCTAGCATTAAAGAGGACATGAACCGTATAAAGGGTATTCCCTGTGTTTTCAGCCAATTGTTCAAATCATGTACGCCATGTTAATGTACTAAAACCAGACATCTCGTATGCCCTGAGCATGACGAGCAGATATTAGTCAGACCCAAGTGATGCTCATTGTACAACAGTGAAGAACATTCCGAAGTATCTGAGAATAACTAAAGATATGTTCTTACTGTACAACGGTTATGAAAGAGATCTGTGTGTTTAAGGATATACAGATGCTAGTTTCCAAACCGAATGTAATGACTTGAATTGTAATAGGGATATATTGAACGGAGGTACTATGAGCTGTAAGAGCTTACATACAAATCTACTTGTCAAGCCTATGTCTCAAAACAAACATGATGTTCATGTTATAGGCTTGAGAATTTTTATATTGAATAATAATTTTAGTAAACTTTAAACTTTATGGAACATTAAAACAATTATGTTTTTATTTGATATGGCATACTGGGTATGAGTATATACATTAAACATTTATATGTTCTTTATTAGCATGTTTAAGTATCCTTAAATAAATATGATGATCATATTATTTAGAAGTGTCCTTGATCGATTATTACTGGGGACTAGTAATAAATCAAGATCATTGTGAAGTCTGGTCATAGTCCAAGTTGGAAGTGTACTAGGTGCAACCAGAGTCACATGCGCTTGTCGGTGCATAAGGCGTTGGACAAGACCCACGGTCAGGATCACCTCATAGATCGGCGTCATAAGGTGAGTCCTGAAATAGTAAACACTCTTTATCCTCATACCTGAGATGTGCATTGTGATCTAATGCACAAGGAGTGTTATACTTTGATATAGTCTAACGTTACCCTTAACCGGGTAATCATAAGGGCTATGTTAGGTATAACATGAATTGTGTAGTTAGTCGTGTACATGCAATATGGGATTTGCTCCTTTCAAGATGAAAGAGATATTTATGGGCCCCTCGATTACATATTATGATTTACATGCATGAACAAGTGGATTAGTTGGACTAATGACACTTGTATAATCAAATATGTTGGGATCGAGAAACACAATCTTTGAACTATAAATGATGAGATAGATCTATGCCTAAAGTTCAAAATAAAATATCGTGAAGCAAAAGGATAATGAATGATTCTACTATATGATTGATTGGATCAATCAAATTGCTCGAAGGTAAAAGCACATTTATATAGCCTTGGGGGGGGGTGACGTGTTGCTAGACGCTTATTATCGTCTGTGTTACTGTGTATCGTGTGCAAGTGGGAGAATGTAAGTTATTATATGTCCACGACACGTGTCACACAGAGATACTGCTGAGGAGTATGTAAACCTATAGGGTCGCACACAAAGAATGCGTTTGTTTCCATTTGTAGAAACCCGGATTTTATGAAAAATATGTGTTAAACTGTAATTATGATAATTACAGGGTGAAAACGTAATTATGTTAATTACGGGGAATTATCTGTAATTATATAATTATATTTTAAAGTTTAAAAAAGGATAATTATATATACTTATATAATTATATTTTTAAAGTTTAAAAGGATAATTATATATATATATATATATTTGAATTTGAATATTACAGATAATTATTAAACCTTATTTAATCTTTAATTGAGTTATAGTCTAACTATAATTCTTCTGATATAAATAAGGGGTTAGGCTAAACCATTTGTCAGACAATTGAGTTAGAATAACCTTTCACAAAATACAGAAAAGAAACCCTTTTCTTTTCTGTAAAACACATATAGATCTAGGGTTATTGGGCTAGCACCCGGTGGAATTTCGCGTGTTCGTGTGTGGATACCGCTAGAGGAAATCTAGATTGGTTTCTAAGTGCTCAACTAGTTCAATCACAACAGATCTGAAAGGTACATCTCTAAACATCCTATGGTGTGGTTTTAAGTTTTAATTAAATACATCATTGGATCCGTTTGGGTTTTAATTGTTTAGAAATGTTTTCTACGTTGTAACCAAAATTATTTTAATTTCCGCTGCGTATAACGGTTACAAAATTGTATTAAAACCCAACAATTATAATTTCATGTGCAACAAACATGGTCAAAATATCGTATCACGATATTTATAATGCATAAAATAGTTTTATATAACATGTATATATCTCAAAAATTACATAACATACTTTGATTATGCCAACTTTCCTTTGATCTTCTTACTTTAATCTTAGTAGTGTATTAAGAGAGAATGAGAGTAATTATTTTTGTGTAAACCTAGTGGTTATTCTACCTCTATTTATAGTTAAACACAAGGCATTAATTAATTGTTCTTCTTACTTTCAAGATCGTACCCTTATGAGATTTTGACACCTCATACTTTAGTATAAGAAAATCTTGCCTTGTCATGCTTTAGCTTGCCATATCATGCTTTTTACGTTTTACTTGTCATTACTTAGCTTTGTCAATTCATCATTTAGCTTTGACAACTTATCATGTAGCCTTACAATTCATCACTTAGGTTTGCTTTGTCATGCTCTATAGATATGTTTTGTCATCAGTTAGTTTTGGCAACACATCATTCTATCTCTTACAATTCATTACTAGATTGCTTTGTCATCTATTAGTTTTTTGTCAACACATCATTCTAGCTCTTACAACTAGATTGTTTTGTCATCTATGTAGCCTTGATATCTCATGTTTTGTCTTGTAAGCCACTTGTCATTGACAATATGTGTATTTAATAAATGCTACAGCTGCTGGAACTTTTGTGTATTTGATTGAGTAATAATTCTTGTAGTGAAGTCTTACGGTGCGTTTGGTTTGCGGGAATGGATTGGATTTCAAGTAAGGATTTGGATTTGGAGGAATTTGGATTTGGGGGGATTTGAAATCCCTTGATGTGTTTGGATAAGAATTTGATATCCATCATGCTTTAGAATCCATCAGGATTTGGATTTCAAATCCAAACTCATTGCAAAGGATTTCAAATCCGGTCAACGAAATCCATTCCTGCAAACCAAACGCTGTATTGGAATGGATTTGAAATCCAAATCCCTCCAAATCCATTCCAATCCCGCAAACCAAACGCGACCTTAGGATATTGAAAGTTAACCAATATAGAAGTAGGGTGTTACAGGAAAACAATGCTTAGATCCTCCAAATTAAAACTCGTCGAAAATCCATAGGTTAACGAGATCTGTGAATCTCATCTTTAGACCAATCATCTTTTATCGTTCTTCTTTTTTATGCCAATATCATATTGAATTTAAGTATGAGGGCGTATATTTTAAATATGACTTCTTGTTACTAAGAAAATTTAACCATTTAAAAAAACATGAGTGCAAATTAAAAACAAAAGTATTTGAAACAAAACAAATAATATCAATCAAATTAAATTACAAAAGCTATAAATTGGGCAAACTTCTATGATAGTTGATAGATAGGGCCATAGGGGCTTCTTGTGTTGTCTTTTTTATGGACTTTTAGCAAGAAGTATGGATTTTATAAACTTCAAAAATATATTTTATTTATGTAATACAATTTAACAACAATAAAATCATACAAAAAGACTTCTAAGCATGCTCTCCTTATGGAGTTAAACATCCTCTGTTTACTAAATTAGTAAAGTATCCTACATGTTTTCAAATGACCGTAGAGGCTTAGAGGAGCATAAACCTTTTATTAAACAATTTAACCGTTTTTCAAATGATCATAAACCCTAAACCATAAATCATACGGCATGTTTGAACATTTCCACTTCTATTTTAACCCTGTAAGGAGACACAAGTGTGCTTTGATTATTTACCTAAATTAGATCACAACTAGAAAAGAAGTGATGGGCAAAAAGAACAGATCTTAAAACCAATATACCTTCACTAAACCAACCAACTCTAACTACACAGTCCTGGTTTTAACACAGATAGGTCCAAGGTTATTATGCCCGTTTAGTTTGGCAGAATATTTTGTAGGGATTTTGATTTCATGGAAACTTCGAAAGATTTGTAAGCTTTGGTATGTTTGGTTTGTACTTCGTAGGATTTGGAATGCAATTGAATTTCATTCTCCACATATACTTTACAAAACAATTATAAATAATTATAAAAATCATTAAATTGCCTTTTATTAATTGATTATTACAAAGCAAATGTTTTTAATAAATTTAAAATATTTTCACAAATATATCTTATGACAATGTAGTAAAATACCAACTACCTCATGAGATTTTTAATTCCAGTTTTATAATATTTCAATAAAATTAGATTTCAATTCTAGCCCTTTTAAACCAAACACACAATTGAAATAAATCTAATTTTAAATCTCACAAAATCCAGGCTTAAAACTTAAAGGAAAGAACAGGGTCCACAGTCAAACAATGCAAAAAATTGCATTCACAAAAAAACCATCCAAATTGAAAACACATAAATTCACAATGAAATGAAGTTACAGAAGTCCCAATCATCATCCTCTAAACCATTACCTATCCTTTCTTCCAAAAACCACCATGGATCAGAATACAAAGTTAGTGAAACAATAATGATAAAGTACAGACATGCCAAAATTGAACAACTCATGCCTTCTTTGGTCTTCCTCTTCCCCTCTTTGCCGGTGCCGCCGCTCCTCCTGCTTCCTTTGCCGCCGCGGGAGGGCGGCCCCTGCCTCGACCTCTGCCAGAAGCCTTCCCGCCCCTCCGACTCTTCTTTTCAGCAAAACCGTTAGCCTCTTCATCACTTTCATCCTCATCTTCATCAATGCTTTCCTCTTCCGAGCCTTCCGAGTCTGAAGATTCTTTGGATTTCTTCCTTTTGTTGGAACTTTGGGGTGCTTTTGCACCACCTTTCTTGTTGGGTTTCTTGGCTGGTGGAGGTTCAGTAGTAGGTTCTTCAACCCCTTCACCAGCAGCTTTTCCATCATAAACATCAAGCTGTGAACAACCATCAAGAGTTAAACAAACACCTAACCAAAAATATTACTCAAACAAATGGTGTTTTTTCAATGGAATCATTTTTACAAGACCAAAAAATGCATCAAAATGTAACAAAGTTTGCATCGATTCCTATTTAGTGTAACAAAGAAAAAAAATTCTTAATTGAGTTTCAAAATTTCTTGTTTTGACCGGTGACTTGTTGATCTTGTAACATTTGGTGACATATACATGTCAAGTTTATTGTCCACTTTGTTGTAACCTTTTTTCCTAAACATTTTATAAAACTTTCGTAAACAGGTATCCACGTCATCAAATGTAGCATTGATCAGCAGATAACGGGTCAAAATATAATAATTCTGAAATTTTGATGCATTTTGCCCTTTTTAGAGACTAGCATTATAATGCTTTTACAAATGAAGCTTCTAGTATTTTCTCAAGGTTTTGCTGGGGCACATTATTTTACAGAGGCAAAGTCATTTGAAGGTTATTGAGTTAAAAGAAATTAAAAAGTCGCGTTCCTAATTGAAAACTCATTGTGGTTTTAACTTCACCAAATAAAATATACACAACGGACGGCATTAGAATAGAAGAAACAGAAGGGCAACAAGCGTCTAAAATTTCTAGTTACCTGGTCAAGTTGCTCGGCAACATTTGTTCTGTCGACCACCACCAAGGAATGTGCAAAACCACACGCAACACTAAAGTCGACAAAAAATAATCACCAAATAAGAACATAACACATCTTTGGGAACGCACACGATAAGCACGTACTAGAATAATGGCCGCACACGCACATAAATCAAGTACTAACCTGATAACATGCATGCCTTCAAGTGTGTCCACCTTTTTGGGGATTGAAGAAGATCTGCAACTCGTAGACACAAAGAAAATTTGCAACCGTTAAAAAATAAGAGACAAGCACGATAAAAGTATAAGAAAACTAACGTACTTCTGCTGGTTAGGCCCATATCCAAGTTCACCAGACTGAGCATGCCCCCAACTTATGCATGAGCTATCAGCACCAACAAAATGGTGCATACTGCCCGAATCCATGCAACGAATGTTCCAACCACTACAAAAAAAAAAAAAAAAAAAAAAAAAAAATAAGAAACAAAAGTGTTAACTAGAAACGAGTTCAATCAAATAAATGAACTTAAATTGCAATAAACTTGCAACCTTGAAAACCATAACTTTTTAACTCAAGGATAACAAAAATCATAATCATGACAACATTAAAACATGGGAGATAACAGCTATGGTAAACTAAAGGTCAAGCCTGCATACCCCCCCCCCCCGAGGCGGGGCGGGCTGACCCCACCTCCAGACAGGGTATAATGAGCTCGTTTTGGTTAAATCTCATACTAATCTCCCTCTACACCACTTTCATCACTAATTGCAGACTCTGCAAGTTTCATCAGGGGAGCAACTTTGCTACAGATAAATCAACTTTGCTACAGATAAATCTAAATCAACTTTGCAACAGTTTATCAAATAAGTTTGACAAATACTTTCATGGCAGCGAAGGAAATCAATGAACAATATATGAAAAATACCAACATAGGTGACTATATAATTTAAAGAAGTTGTATACAGATTTCGAGAAAACCAGGATTTCTTCTCATATCCATTATGAAGTCCTATAGGTTCCAAATCTTTACAATCATTATGACCATACTTTGACTATGGAGCATCCTTGCACCAAGGGGAGTGAGTAGGACTTTGTATGTCATATGATAACCATGTTTAACTAAAACATAGTGACATAAGAGGAAAAAAACAGATGACCTGATAGCAACGACAGTTATTTGTGAATATAATCAAAGATACGTATGAGTTATGACCTTGTAGTAAGTAGTCACGATTATAAAGCATGCCAGAACAAAAGAGGTGCTTCTATATATATGTGTGTATATATATAGAGAGAGGGGCGTTCGAATGCAACCCCTCTATCTACCGCTCATTTTATTTTCACTTTTTAATTAAAAAAAGAAAAGAAAAAAAGCTGAAAATAAAACGAGTGGTGGATAGAGGGGTTGCACCATGTAAAGGGGTTGCATAATAACCTACCCCTATATATATATATATATATTCGCCCTATTACTATAGAGCTACACCATGGGTTAGCCTCAAGTCCTCATCTATTTTTCGGAGTACTTATCTGCTTATTTTAATTAGAGTAAACTATAATTTTCGTCCCTGTGGTTTACTACTTTCTTTGAAAGTGGTCCCTGTGCTTCAAAAACTGCAATTATCGGCCCATGGTTTGCATTTTGCTTTGAAAATCGTCCCTCGTTGCTAACTTCGTTAAAATTGTCCGTTAGGGTCAGGGGTATTTTTGTCCAACCATGGTTTTTTCTCTTTTTTTGCAATATTTCTTTGGCTTTTCTTATTTTTGTAAACACCATGGAAGATTAAGGACCTGTTATGTAATTTTATTTAATTTATATGAATATTATATTAATTTCTCTCTCCCTATATATATTAATTTATATATATATATGCATACACATACGCAGACGAAAATCGTGACCCACTGCCGATCGATCACCACCTCCGGTCATCACCTCCGGCCAACCTTCTTCGACTCCGACGACCACCCCAACCCTCCCTATCCCCTTCCCGTAAGCCACCTTCATCGTCCCTTCCCACGTGAACCACCTCCATTTGTCCCTCCACCCGTGACCCATCTCCATCTCCATCTCCATCTCGTCTCTACAGAGTTAATTGGTTGGAGTTCTAACCATGAAATCGAGCTTCGAGCTTCGATCGACCACCGCCGGAGAGGTGCAGTGGTGGAGATGGAGGTGCAGCTCCATCGTTCCTTCCCATCGGCGACCACCCCAACCCTGCAACTCCGACCGTCGTCCCTTCCCATCTCATTCCCATATACATATATATGTATCGTATACACAGATGCACGCACTCTGACACACACACATATATATACATGTAAAGTTCTGGCGACCATATCACCATCTCCGACCAACCTGCAACTCCGACCAACTCCTCCGACAATCTCCGGCAACAAAGACCAAGACCCACCTCGACTGTGTTTTGGAATCGATCGGCTGCAACCTTGACATCCAACAGGTAGTAGTGGTTTTGTGGACTGTGGAGTTTCACCGGGGCGGAGGGAGGGACGATGGAAGTGGTAGTGGTTCTGTGAAGTTTCACGGTGGGAGGGGGAGGAACGATGGGGGAGGAAGAGTGCGCTGTGTGTGTGTTATTTAAAGGCTGGAGGTCGGTGGTGATCGACCGTCGCCGATGAGTGATCGGCTTGGGGTGATGGAGGTGCAGCTCTAAGGTCGGTAGCGATCTCCGACGTGTGTGATGCATGTGTTTGTGTGCGTGAGTATATACATAATTTATATATATATATATAAGAAATAAATAAAATATAAATATAAATATAAATATAAATTTAAGTAAATTACAGTTTGGTCCTTGAAACTTAAAATTAATTGTGACTAGTCCCTATAAAAGGAAAAAGACGAAAATACCCTTGACTTAACGGACGATTTTAACGGAGTTAGCGACGAGGGACGATTTTCAAAGCAAAATGCAAACCATGGGCCGATAATTGCAGTTTTTGAAGCACAAGGGACCACTTTCTTTCAGGGACGAAAATTGTAGTTTACTCTTTTAATTATAGGTGAGCTTACTGAAGATATTTAAGATATGTTGTGAATGTTTTTAACCAATGATATGGTGTTGATTGATGAAACTAAACAAAACTTTAATACAGATTACAGGATTGGAGATTAGGGGAAATACTTTGGAATTGAATTAAACTTGAGCTCTTCTGAATTCTGATAAGGTGGTAAGCAACTAAGCATATCCCTCAATAAGAAGATATCATTCAATATCTATTCACACACATAAAAAGAAAAAAGATACTTGTCTAAAGGATAGTACTGAGCCAACTCAGTGGGTAGATGATACCAAGTCCTAAAACAATAAGTTTAAAAAAAACAGTAGACCCCAAAGACAGGCACATAGTGGATCATCAACCATCAATATTTAGATAAACATGCAAAATCTATAAATAGCAGAACATGAAGTGTTAAGACAGCAATTTGCCATGATATCCACAGTTAGGCAGAAGGTAGAAACCTGAGATCCATGAGAGGTTTAGGGTACATCCAATCATCACCAGTGTTCTTTATCTTTCCCCACATGTACATCTGCCCTCCACCTGAACAAAGAAATTTGTTGGTCACAATACAACGAGCCTGAAAACATCATCACAATACTTTCTGCAGATCTAATTATTGAAGTTGTAAATATGTGCCAGGTTTATATCAAATGCATGTCCTCTGAGCTTGCATTAGAAAAAATTAATTCCCTTTTAACTACATCAGGCAGCTAAGAAAGCCAGGTCAGTTCTTGTATGATGCCGACGAAGGTCTCATGATTGAATTTAGTTCTCTAGTCTCATATTTAGTAAGTCCCGAGCTCTTTCTTATATATCGAGGATCGTCGAAATAAGCAAGAATACTATTACCAAAGTTAACATCAACCCCCGAACGTCCTCCTTTGACTGTTGCTTGATACAACCTTTCTAACATCTATCAGGGAGATGGACAAAATCATTTCACGACATGCTCTTTCATTTCTCCACCATCATATCACCCTAAACCATACATATCTCACCTCATGTAGCAACCCATCCCTTAACATTTATGCTTCCTCTAACACCATAATCTTTTGTTCCATCTTGTCCCTTGGTCACTAAACATTCCACGACATGCAGCTTGGTAGGTTTTGCATGTGTGTCTTGTTATAGGCCTCCTCATTCAGCTTTACTGACACTTGATAGTCACACAACACTCTAAAAGCATATCCTCTGTTCTTCCATGTTCGTCTTATTCTACGACTTATAAGTTCATAAAGATCACTCTCATATACCGTATCAACCCAAAGTACAAAACCGAAGTTTTCAAGCACCTGCTTCTGGGCAACTAACACATATTCAGCTCCTTCCCTCGATAAGAAAATCTAAAAATTAGAGAATCCAGGGCATTTCTCCATAATTCCAACTTTGCACCTGTGTCTACCCTAGTGTCATTGACTCACCCGATGTCATCAATAGCATTGTTTGATCATGCTAAGACACAATGATATGAGGGCTTAACATCCCTTCTTTGTCTAGTCTTAATGTCCCCAAATTTTTGCAAACTACGTAGGATATGTACCAAATAAACCGACTTGGCAAATCATATCTCCTTCCATGCTAGTTGCTACTTCAATAAGGAATGATGCACAATGCTGGATAAATGATGCACATTTCCAATCACACCAACCAACAAGAAACTTCACTAATAATAGAAAAGAAGTTATCATGTGCGAAAGCCTTTCTTGTTATACCAACAAGCAAAGAACAAAAATACATACCAGCAGTGCAAGCACAGTTCACAGAACCAGCAGAAACCACTGCACCAGGAGGTACAACATTGTGCTTCGTGAACACCTCAAGACGACGAGGACTGAACTCATCCTTTTGCTCTCTATGCCCGAGCCTATAATCAGAGTTTAAGAAGATAGATTTTAACCGCCATGCAGAGGATCAAGAACAGTAGTACTAAAACTCAAGTAAAGAATCCATCCATGAAATGCATAACTAGGCCAGCAATCAGCATGCATAACAATTTTAAATGAGAATTAAGAAGTACTGACCTTCCATATCCTCCATAGCCCCACCTACAATGTATTTTGAGCAAGTATTTAGTAACAGAAAGACCCACATATTACCAACGACATCCTTTTATCAGCATTTAACAAGAAGTGCAGGAAAACTTACGTGTAAACGTAGCCCTGCGAGTCCACAGCAACTGAACATCCAACCATATTAGAGACAGAATAATCATAGTAAAAATAACTAAAAATAAATAAACACCATACGACACAAGAATGTCTTTTTATACACATACAAGGAGAGCAACGTATAAAAGATAGAGACTTTATGAATAACCTGTATGGTTTGATCCACAAGCAACTTTTACTATGGTTTGGCCAGCAAGAGAACCTATTGCCTTAGGGCGAGGCTGTGCCTCGTACGCAAGCCTTACAGAGCTATCTTTGGTATTGTACTGAAAATAAGAAATACTTTATCAAGTTTGGTAACAGCATGAAATCCTGTAATTAAGTTTAATCGATTTGAAGTTATATGGATCAGAGCATAAAATATAAGACAATATATCAAATTTCAGAAAACCATAAAACCTCATCACAAACAGGCCCATCAATTACATGTGCTTCAAGATTCAATTACTAATAAATGTGACTCTTATTTCTCTTAACACCATATAAACAGAGAGCGCGGTGCTCATTATCAGCTCCATGAAAAAAAAAACCTTCTTTTGGAGGTATGCATAGCCCAGCAAAAAAACTTGGATGGGTGGGAGTGGACATCTAGGGTGGCCTTTTATTTACTGACATACTTCCCAGTCGGAAGATATAGATGGGCCTAGAATAGCATACCATGTTACGGTATGGAAGTCCTCGTATAATTGTATTTACCCATTTATTACAGGCGGTTGTTAGAAGTCCAACTGTGGAACATACAAGCAGACACTCTGAAGGGATTTAGTTTCCAGTAAACCACTTCAAATCAAGGGTAATGATTCTAAACATCTTCAACTTATCCCTCTTGTAATACTTCAAAATGAAAGCTTAACGATCTTTTCATGCCTATATAGATCTTTTTTCTTGAACTCTTTGATTTGTGCTACCAATTGGTAATAGAAGCTACAGTTGGGAAGAGAGAATAAAAGGGGGAGAGTGGAAAGAGATAAAATGCATGTCCATATATGATCTTATAGTTTTTTCAAATGACAAATGAATAAAGATACAAGAACACTTGATTTCTGTGTTACATGGGAGTAAATCCACCCCCATCCCCAGTCAGCATTACCACGTGGATTAAGATGCCCCCTCCATAGCAAGACTACATCAATTATCCCATTATAACCTTGGAGAAGAAAGGTAAAAACATGCCAGATAAAATCATCATTCATTGTGTATATATTGGCAGCTTTGGAGCTCACTTGGTACGGTGCTTCCAAAATGGCATTCTCTCACTCCCACTATAAGCCAAGAGTCATGCAACACATGGTGAGACTTAATTTGTCAAGTTCAAATAAGACATGGTGAGACTAATCTTTAATACAATGGTAAATCCAATCGGCTCACTTGAAAATTATTGATATTTTGATGTTGCAGGAATAACTATGCCTTGTTAGAATCTTTCTTCCTCTTCTTCCTTAAACCCGCTCTGTGAGTACTTGCATCACATATTTCTGGGATCAAGCCTTACATCATGGATGTGATACGAACTGTGTCCATCACGCCACTGAATGTCTATACACCTTGAGAATGTAGACATCCATTGCCATGGTTGAGAGTCAGCCCAAAAACCAAAATGATGTAGACATCAAGTCACCAACAACGAGATGATCTAACAATAAGATATAACTAGATATTGCCAAAAAGAGCCGCTACAGTTTGGTTGTGAGCTACGCTAGACTAGGTTACAAAATGCAGTTGTTCTCTACCTTTAGAAGTAAGTTACCAAGTAATCTTGTTGACCATTACACATTAATGGGGAGCCAAAAACAGTAAGCAAAGATATGTCACCAATCCACCTATAACTAAAAATGCACCAATCTTGCAAAAAATCAAATCAAATGACTACATATCAAGATCATCCTATAAGCCATGACTTGATATTTAAGACAATAGGTTATCTTTAACTCCAGTTGAATAATATCCAGAAGAATCTGGCCACATTTGACAAATGACAATACACAATTTATCTTTACTGCCACCTGCATTTAGTGATATCATACTGCATCTGCTATTTAACCATGGTGACGTCATGATGGTAATACCATGCAATCACTACCAGAAGAACTTGGATACAAAAATAATCACACTGAAAGAAGCAAATGAAAGGCAGCATACCTCATTGTCAGTTCCATGTCCAAGTTGACCATACTGTGGAAGTCCAGCAGTTCTAGAAACCAATAAACACCGTAAATTAAGCAAATATTTGGTTTCGCTTGCAACCACAGGCAAACTTAAATTAAAATCAGAACAATCCAGTATAAAATAATGCATTGACCATACAGTATGGAAGCGCCTTCGACAGAAGTCAACCAAACAGTAAAATCAGCCCCACACGCAACACTTTTGACTTCAGATACCAGACAGCGTACTGGATATAGCTCAATTTCTACAGAAGACAAAGAGGCGAGAAACTTATTAGCATAGAAAAAATCTTCCTGGGGCCAGGAAATAAGCACAGTGTATCCTGGTCCAACTTAGTTCACACTTCACAGCCAAAGGCCAAAAGTTTGATCCCTTTCGTGGGTAAGGATACACCATACAAAGTCACTGGTTCACAACCTGTGGAGGGTTAAACATGACAGGTACACAATTTGGATTCACAGTAGATGCACATATACACTTGCAGATTAAATATTAAAACGTATACAATGGGTGTGAAGTGTAAACAATGTTCTGTTTTGTAGTTTGGTCAATGTTTTGTTTGCGTTGCACTTTAGAAATCCATGTGTAAATGAGTTAGAATCTGCAGTTTATGGCGGACTCTAACAAATTTGGTAATGATTAGTGGATAGAAGGGGTAGAAGAATGAAGACCCCACCATTCTTGACTGAGCCTGTACCAAGCTGCCCATGTTTATTCCAACCAAACGACAGAGAGAGGCCGTCTTCAGTTACTACAACTGTATGGGCTCTCCCACTCGCAGCTTTAACAATTTTGTACCTGAAAGCAAGACAAACACGTTGACACGAAAGAGTGCCGTGTTGAATCAATAAGTTTTGATAGCATAAATAAGATTATGAGACCCCAGCACGTAAACTTATGTATATAAGATGCATAAATTTAAGAACATGTTTTTTAACCAATAACTTGCATATCCTCATATATCAAATACTGCATGTTAATTAGTAATTACCCCATATATGGATAGTTATCAATTTGTAAACCAAATCAAGAAACACTCTACAGTTATTCTCGAATTGTGAATTGAACTATTGCATTATAGATAGTTTTCAAGTTTTTCTAAAGTATACTAAAGGCAAGCATTCTAGTGATATGCGAACCAAAAATATATATGTGCAAAAAACAAGAACATTGTCAAATACAAATCACGAGACAGACTTATCACGTTGGGCTTTACCAAATACCAACAAAAAAAACACTTTAAATATGTCGCTCTCCTGCGAAGTTCTCAATCAATAAACACTAAATCCACAAATATGGTAAATATATATAAAATCACATAATCGCATTACATGATTTCTTTCACTTACTACATGAGTTTAAGTAGGATTCCAATTTACTAACATATTTGCCCATTATTTTTTCATAAATGGAACAGATTCATGCAGTTTGAATATTATATAGCATGATTTAACAATTATGCCTCCTTCAATATCACCTCCTCAATAAATAATTATGTAGCAACGGCATCAAGCATTACCATATTATAGGTGAATTAGTAACAGGACTAAGTTTGCAAACTACATGCTCAACAACCTCATAAAACAAGCACATAACATGATGTTCCCAAAATCAGAATAAGACTTACGAAGCAAGTGCAGAGACAACTGTTGGCCTATCGCGTTGAATTTGATCCCCATGTCCAAGCTGCCCCTTCTGCAAATACACAGTGATTCTCATGTATAAGATATCAAAAAACTAAAACTTCGAGCAATAACACTCTCTGTTTATATAAGATGGCCCTATTCCCCCCCCCCTTCAATATCATGACTCTTCAAATCACATATAGATTAATATCCATACACTTAAAACTTCCACAATCTATGCTTGTCAACATTCATAATGCAGCTTAGTACTTATAAAAGACTTCATCTTGAAAAAATAAAAACTCAACAAAATGTATTTTCAACTTACATCATTCCGGCCCCAAGTATAGCAACGTCCATCCACATCCAGTGCCACACAATGACAAGATGCTACAGAAAAATATTTCCAAAACATCATATTAACCTTAAAAAATCCCAAAAACTCCGTAAAAAAAGTTGAACACAAACACATTATTTACTCAGCAAAACTTACCACAACCAGATGCAACGTAACAAATGTCAACGCCGACGAGAGGCCGGAGCCGCGTTGGGGAAACTAGGTTAGCTTCCGTTAAACCCTTACGGCGTCCAATGCTATCCCAAGCTGTCGTACCACAAAACAACAACTCACCACCCTTCACCTCCTCTTCTTTCTTCTCCGTCTCCGCCGCCGCCGTCGTTGACATCTCCGATCAAACAATCAACACGATTGATCCAACTACTTAACCACCACTAAACACTCACTACCCAAGATTCACGATCTTTCCAGCCGAAATCAAGATTGTCTTTTGCTGAAACGAAACCCTACTTGTTGAGAAAAGGGGATTTGTATTTCTACGAAGAAAAATGGGGTGTGTGTGATTGCTATTAATAAGGGTAATAAATCTAAAAACATATATGGAAAAAAGAGTGTGTGTGTGTGTGTGTGTGTGTGTGTGTGAGAAGGGATTGGGCAAATTGGGGTTTCAACTTTCAATCACAATTCACCAGATTTGTTACTTTTTTCAATGTCATTTCATTTTCTTTAACTTTTTTTTTCTCTTCTTTTGGAGTCGTTGTCAGATAGATTTTCCCCCTTTTTTTCAATTTAGGGTTTAAGGGTTCCGCAGGTTCTTTTGTTGTATGCCACATGGGCCCACCGGCCCACTACTTTCCCTTTTGTTTTTTGTTTTTAGCTTTTTATTTCTTGGATTTATATATCCATCATTAATCGGTGGTATGTTTTATGTTTCCTTTACTTAGATGTTTCGGTTTGGTTTTAATTCGGTATTAATGATTGTGTCGGTGGGGTTTCGACAATAATATGGCATTTATGTGCCGATGATTAATAATTTTTTCAGTAATCATAACTGTATTTGATGAATAAATTTTCTTATTACATCGTCAACAACATAGGGGTGCTCAAATTTCCGACCAACCCGGCCAACCCAACCCGAGAAAACGAAAAAATTATTAAACCGAATCAAACCGTTATATAATCGATACAATTTTATAGCAAACCGCATTTAATGGGTTGGAAACGGTTTAGGCCCGACTCAACCCGACAACCCGACCAAAAGAGCGCTTCTTTTTTTCACATTAGCGCTACTTCTTTCTTTCACATTAGCGCTACTTCTTTCTTCAACTTCAGTTCTGCTTCAATCGATTCCTCATTCCTACTCCTACCTAGGTTTCAGGTTTCACCTTCAATCGTTCCACCACGATTCACGTTCGACACTTCAATCGTTCCACCACGATTCACGTTCGACACTTCAATCGTTCCTACTAGGTGAAGTGTCGAACTAGGACCGTTTGGAGGCGATTGAAATAGGACCGTTTGAAGGAGATTCTTTGGATTAAGATGGCTTCAAGGCATGACAACAAAACAGAGGTATATATCTAATCTTTACCCTAGTTTTCATCTGGTTTTTTATCTGGATTTCGTACAATCTGTTTGTTTTAAAGGCTTTCAGTATCGATTGGATTTTGGGTTTTGATTATTACTGGATTTTGATCCTATTTTTTCTTATATGACATGAATCCCATTCTGTTTTTTGTTGGTTTGAAGTTGTCGTTTTAAATTTTTGTGACCTGTCTGATTCATAGTGTTGAAAAATCTGAAGTTGGGTTTGTGTGTTTTTGTGATTCAAAGTGTGGAAATCCTTGTTGATTCCTGTTTCTCACTGTTTTCAAGTTTGAAACAGATTTTAGGTGGTGAATTGTATTAATTATTTTCAATACTGATGAAATTTTAAAACTAGATAATCTTGATAGCATTGTGAATATATTTTTATCTTGTTTCTATTGATGAAGATGTCATAAATTAAGTTGTTGGTATGACATAAACGAGTAGATATGGAAGGATCTTCAAATAGTTGAAGATGAAGTTTGCTCTTTTATTTATTAAGACTGTAATTAAGACAGGTTGTAGAAAATAAGATGGCTTTTGTCAAAGAACAAACATATGCTCTTATTTACTTTGTCTAATGTCATCCTTTAATATCAACTCATCATTAACAAACATATTGAGACGAATCCTTTCCCTTTTTAGTAAGAAGTTGATTGTTTGGGGGTTATGTCCAACTGCAGTAGACTACGCTGCTAGTAACTATATTTGTTCTCAATTGGCCGATGAGAGTTATAACAAAGACCTAGAGTCTTACCCGGTAAGTGAGAAAAATGACTCTTACATGGTAAGCGCTTACCAGGTTTAAGACGCTTGCCAACAATCAATTTTGATGGTCGAAATGGTATACAAGAAGGTAAGTGAGAGTGATGTAATAGCAAGTAAGCGCTTACCCAGTAAGCATTTTGGTAAAAGACCCCTAAGAAAGGTTGCATCAGAGATTGAGCTATGATGTGATGAAATTGATAGACCATGAGTTCATGATCGATTTTTAATTATGCATGTGATGCATTTCCAGTTTAGTGAGTTGGAATAACAAGAAAAAGAACATGATTGTTGACGCTTGAAATACAGTTGAACCATCATAGTTTAAAGCGGGGTTGGTGGATAATGGTATTGTCTCGAAACTTGACATATATATTCGCAATTATATTGTCTGTATAATATGTAGTAATAATTATCCCTTCTGATATAGCATTAAGCTTGCTTCAAATACATGGATATTGCCCTAAAAAGGAGGTTTTTGTATAAAAGTTGTCGTTTCTTCTAGATTTTTTACATGTCATGAAATTTAAGAACGTTGTTGTGGTGTTTATAGTACTTAGATACATGGTCTTAATGATACAATGTTGTAAGAATTTAGGAATCTGATATGTATGTTAATGGCTCTATCTACCTTTAAATGATATCCCCTTTCGTCGTGGGATACATATACACTAGTTCGACAAGTAATGTCATGAGAAGTCACTGAATCTTCAAAAATTGTTAATACGTTAGCATGTCTTGACTATCCTTTATGAAATGCATATGGCTCAAGATATGTTTAAATGGCACATAAGACATGTCCATATGTGACTACAACCATGAGGAAGATAATATAATTATTCAGATACTATTTGTAACACCCCAAAAATAGGGATAACAAATTTCCGAAAAAAACGAACATGAGGTATATAAAAATTGTCATAGCAAGAGCCTCCAAAAAATGGGGAATCAATAAAACCTGTTTAATTACAATTTGTAATTCAACGGAAATAGACAACAACCATCTAATATAATTTATACGATAGAAAAAAGATTACAAAAAGGGGTGTCGTCTATAGACCCAAACAATCTTCACAAAAAGTGTTGTAACACCAGTGTTTTCGGTATGTCCCTAAGTTGACTTTTTTCCTTGTTACCAAATTAAGTATTGTGATCGGGAGCTTTCGGGACAAAAACAGAAGAAAATCGAACTTCGGTACGCCTGGGGAGATTGTGCCCACGATTGTGACAGAGGTCACTCTCGCGGAGCACAACCGCAGAGAATGTACCGAATGATGGTGGTTGTGAGCGACATTGCCAAGCGAGAATGACATGTGTCACTCTCGCGAGGCATACTCGCTGAGCTTGTACCGTAGGGTACTTGGCTCGGGCGGCATTGCCCAGCGAGGATGACCATGTCAATCTCGCAAGGCATAGTCGCGGTCTGGGGTCAAACCCTTAAATGACCTAAAATCAATCGTTTCTTCATTTTTCTGATTTGTGGAGCTGTTGGGTGCGATTTTGGAAGAGCCAAGAGGTAGGGTTTCCTCTCCCTTCATTCATTGCTATCAAATGAAGAATTCTTATGCATTTATTGGGTTGGTTTAGGTTGGTGGTGGTGATTAAGAGCCTTGTGATTGAAGTGTCAAAGTCTCCTCCTAAACTCTACTCTCAAGTGTTATTACCTAGAGTTTCTTATAACTCTACAAGGTGAGTTCCTTCCCATACCTTATATGTATGTGTGTGTGTGTGTATATATATATATATATATATATATTTACTAGGGTTCATATGTTATAACCCTCGTTTCATGATTTTCAACTACATATTAGGTACTTATGAAATTTGACCTAACCATGGAGTCTGGGGATATTGTGTAACATCCTAAATTTTAAAGAGAAATAAAATTCGAAATTTCGGCAATATAACGTCTAAAATAGAGGAACATGTCACCCTAAAATAGGGGATATTTTAAACCTGAATAATAAGGGTGGAGCAAATCAATCCCAAGAGTATCATCCCAAAAAGGGAAATAAGGTATGGCATTTACAACCCAAAATGATGAAGAATAAAATGACAACCTAGTAATCTAGATTTGTTAATAAGAGTAAAGTTGGGTGTCGTTATTCTTCCAAAAGGTAAGTCTTCAAAATCACCATATGTCAGTCACTATTTCTTCCAAAAAGACCACTCACGACCCCAAGGTCGTCCACTCAATCCTGATGTGCCCCACCGCTAAGATGATCTGTCAAACATGACAACCAAAGAACAAGCGTTAGGCTAAAGCCTAGTGAGAACAAGTCGAATAAGAATAGAAGTACTAAACCCATTTGAAGTCGTGCGATGGGTGTAGCCATGAGCTAATTTAATCAATCAAATAAATCATTAGTGATTAAAACACGATACAAATAACACCAATCACATAGTAAGCTCAACTCCTCTAAGTTTATTGCTTGAAAACATCAAGTCAACCCCTCTAGGTCTATTCTTGAGAGTTCCAAAATGGGAACTCTAGCACAAGGGAATTACACGTTACTGCCCATGAGATGTTGCCCGACCATATAGGTCCACACCTTACTTATCATGGTGACCCGATGCATATTCCATGCCAAAGTAATGAACCTAATGTCCAAAACAGGACATAGGAACACCGTGCCTATGGATCCATTACACTAAATCTAAACACAAAATCTTACTATCACATTCATTAGAAAACATGTATGTAAGCCAAACATATGTACAACTCATTCACATGAAATCTTGACTCTCATCATGAAGTAGACTTTAACAACATAACCCATCAACAAATAATACTACATATCCCATTTCCAAAGTTATGAATGTAATTAATTAACCCTTTGCTTGAGTTATCCCAAACCCTAATTCTCACTTTGGGTTAACCAAACTCCCATGAGGTTAAGGGTTGAGATTCACATATGTAAAAGCATAAGAACTTATAAATCTTAGATTGAAATACATTTCTCATCATTATTGTTTAAGGTATAAAACCCCAATATTCCCAAAACTTACTTGTAGGTCAAAACACACATAAATCTCATGTATGGGTAGAGAGTATCAAAAGAGTTATAACTAGTAAACCTTAGTAAATATGTGAGGTCTAGGGTAGGAAAACTCACCTTGATGGGAACTATGGACAAACCCTAGTTGACAAGAGCTTGAGAGGAGAGGGGATGAACTTGGATCTTTAATCACAACCAACCTAAACCAACCATAGAATCCCATTCAATGCATTCTCTTAAGAGAATTTAATGAAGAGGGAAGAGTTCTTACCTTTTCTTTAGAGAGAAATCGCCCAACACATAAAAGAAATGGAGTAAATGAGGTTGGGTTCGACCTACCCCCTTTTTAATCTGTGTAGAGGTCGCGCGTGGATGCCCATACGACTCAACCCACGTGGAGAGAAATCGCCCAGCACATAAAAGAAATGGAGTAAATGAGGTTTCGGTCGACCTACCCCCTTTTTAAACTGTGTAGAGGTCGCGCGCGGATGCCCATACGACTCAACCCACGTGGAGAGTTGCGCGAAGCACTGGAGTTGGCGCAGACAGAGCCTGGCGCGGATGCCGGCGCGGTTCAATCCGTGCCAGTGGTCGTGCAAAGCACTGAAGGCAAAAACCATTCTAGGACAAATGTGCTCAAAACCACAAAATCAAAACCCCAACCAAACTGAAAGTTAAACTTTACTATTAGAGGCGTACGGATTAAAAGAATAACACGTTCACCCAAAATTCGGGGTGTTACAATCCTCTCCAACTTGGAGGAGATTTCGTCCTCGGAATCTAAGCTAAGTAAACAGGTGAGGATATATGCGCTTCATATCCTCCTCGGTTTCCCATGTTATGTTTGCGCCGCGATGGTGTTTCCATTGGACCTTTACCATAGTGACCTCTTTGTGACGAAGTTTCTTCGTCTTCTTTTCCAAAATCGCGTCAGGTCCTCGAAGCAACGGTTTCCCTCATCAACTATAATCTCGGGGAGTGGAATAACACTCTCCTCTTCTGCTAGACATTTACGAAGATAACACACATGAAACGTGTTGTGAACTCCATTCATTTTCGAGGGGAGTTCTAATTGGTAGTCTTGAAGCCCTACTCTTAGGTCCATTGAGATCAAAGATTGATTGATTGAATGATAAACAAGGAGAATTGGGAAATGAATCTGTAGTTTTATTAAACAGAAAATAAAACTACACTACAGAGAGAGCAATTCGTACATGCTACATTGTTGAATGAAAGTTACAAACTAAACTAACACTACAAGATTCTATTTATACTAGCCCAACATCCCTTGTATACATTAAGCCCAAACCCATTACAAGGCCCAATACAAACAATGTAGATTGCCCCCGATCTTAGGCACCCAAATTCGCCTGTTGAAAAGTTTCACTCCCCGGCTATCCTCCGTCAATAAAATATGTTGTTTCAACATGACCTCTTCCTTGAGATTCCCTTCTAGCAAGGCTTCGGCTTGCGAAGATTTGATTCGATCGATGAGTGTTGATGTCAACTCGATCCGTGTAAAGGTAGCTTGAGAACTCCCCCCATAGTCCCTCCGGCTCAAAGCGTCAGCGACGACGTTTGCCTTACCCGGGTGGTAGAGCAACTCACAATCGTAGTCTTTCAACAATTCCAACCATCTCATTTGCCTCATATTTAGCTCCTTTTGATCGAACATATGCTTCAAGCTCTTGTGATCCGTGTAAAGTGTGCACTTCGTGTCGTAAAGGTAGTGTCGCCATAATTTCAAAGCAAACACCACCGCCGCCAATTCTAAGTCGTGTGTGGGATAGTTGACTTCGTGCACCTTGAGTTGGCTTGAGGCATAGGCGATTACCTTGCCCCTTTGCATTAGGACACACCCTAAACCCATCTTTGAGGCATCTCTATACACCACAAAGTATTATGTCCCTTCGGGTAAGGATAGGATCGAAGCTTCGCAAAGTTTCCTTTATAAAGCTCGTAATGCCTTCTCTTGAATCTCGGTCCATACAAACTTCACATTCTTTCGGGTTAGGGTCGTCAATGATGAAACTATCTTGGAAAAGTCTTGGATGAATCTTCGGTAGTATCCCGCCAATCCTAGAAAGCTTCAGATTTCTAACGGCCTATTTGGAGGTTCCCAATTCATAATCGCCTCAATCTTTGCGATGTCCACCTATGGTGAAAGAAGGAAGGGCGAAGTAGCGATTATCTCTATGATCAAAGCACGGAAATGTTTGGCGAAAGGATGCTCATCCTTCTTGGCGTATGCAATCGACACCAAACTCGAGAAGAGAAAGCTAGAAGATGTTAGAGTGGTACGTAAGTTCCCCGATGTATTTCCGAAAGACTTGCCCAGCTTACCACCCGATCACCTAGTGGAATTCCGTATTGATCTTATTCCGGGAGCGACTCCGATTGCCCGAGCTCCCTATCGGTTGGCTCCTACCGAGATGCAAGAAATGATGACTCAACTCCAAGACCTCCTTGAGAAGGGTTTCATACGACCGAGCTCATCGCCTTGGGGAGATCCGGTCATGTTTGTCAAAAAGAAAGACGACTCTATGCGGATGTATATCGATTATAGATAACTGAACAAAGTGATGGTGAAAAACAAATATTCACTCCCAAGGATCGATGACTTGTTTGATCAGTTGCAAGGTGTGGGTTGCTTCTCGAAGATTGACCTTCGGTCGGGTTATCACCAAGTGAAGGTGGCGAAGGACGACATTTCAAAGACGGCGTTTAAGATACGTTACGGTCATTATGAAATCCTGGTAATGTCGTTCGTCCTAACCAACGCACCAGCGATATTTATGGATTTGATGAACCAAGTGTGCAGACTCTTCCTTGACAAGTCGATAATAGTGTTCATCGACGACATTCTAGTGTACTTCAAGGATGAGACGAAACATGAGCATCATCTCCGAGAGGTGTTGGAAGTGCTAAGGCGAGAAAAGCTTTACGTGAAGTTTTCAAAGTGTGAGTTTTGGCTCCATGAAGTGCAGTTTTTGGGCCATGTGGTGATAAAGGAAGGAGTAAAAGTGGATCCCGCGAAAATTGAGGCGGTGATGAATTGGGAACCTCCCAATAGTCCGTCAGAAATCCGAAGTTTTCTAGGATTGGAGGGATACTACCGAAGATCCATCCAAGACTTTTCCAAAATAGCTTCTTCATTGACGGCCCTAACCCGAAAAAACGTGACGTTTGTTTGTACCGAGAATCAGGAGAAAGCGTTTCGAACTCTACAAAAAAAGCTTTGCGAAGCTCCAATCTTATCTTTACCTGAAGGGACGGAAGACTTTGTAGTTTACAACGATGCATCGAAAATGGGTTTGGGTTGTGTCCTAATGCAAAGGGGTAAAGTAATTGCTTACACGTCAAGGCAACTCAAAGTTCATGAAGTTAACTATCCAACCCATGATTTGGAATTGCCGGCGGTGGTATTTGACTTAAAATTATGGCGACACTACCTCTATGGCACAAAGTGCACTCTCTACACGGACCACAAGAGTTTGAGGCCTATCTTTGATCAAAACGGAGGTGGTTGGAGCTATTAAAGGATTACGATTGCGAGTTGTTTTACCATTCGGGTAAGGCAAACATCGTCGCCGATGCTCTCAGTCGAAAGGACTACGGGGGAAACCCTAAATCTACTCTCACACGAATCGAGTTGTAGTCAACATTCATCGATCGAATCAAAGCGGCGCAAACCGAAGCCTTACTAGAGGAGAACCTCAAGGAAGAGGTCATGACGAAGCAACATTTACTTCTGACGGAAGATAGTCGGGGAGTAAAGCTTTTCAACGGGCGAGTGTGGGTGCCTAAGACCGGAGGCAATCGAGAACTTCTTCTTGAGGATGCCCACAAGTCGAAGTACTCTATCCATCCGAGGAAACACGAAAATGTATCAAGATTTGAAATTGCACTATTGGTGGTCGGATATGAAACTTGATGTGGCGCGCTATGTGGAGCGACGTGTGATTTGCTTGCAAGTGAAGGCCGAACACCAACGACCATATGGGAGTTTACAATCTTTCGAGATTCCGAAATGGAAATAGGAGCACATCACAATGGATTTTGTGAGAAAGTTGCCAAAGACCTTAAGAGGTCATGACACCATTTGGGTAATAGTGGACCGCTTGACCAAGGGCGCTCATTTCTTGGCCATGCTGGAGACCTTACCTATGGATAAGTTAGCAAAATTGTATATCGATGAAGTGATATCTCATCATGGCGTGCCGCTATCTATTGTCTCGGATCGCGATAGTCGGTTCACGTCACATTTTTGGGATGGGTTGCAAAAGGAATTGGGTACGCGTGTGAAGTTGAACATGACCTATCATCCCCAAACCGATGGCCAAAGCGAGAGAACGATTCAGACACTCGAGGACATGTTGAGATATTGTATGATCGACTTCGGGGGTAGTTGGGACTCACACCTACCTTTGGTGGAGTTCGCATACAACAAAAGTTATCACTCGAGTATCAGGATGGCGCCGTTCGAAGCTTTGTATGGTCGCAAGTGCCGAACTCCTGTATGTTGGCTTGAAGCGAGAGAGAAGCAGTTCGTCGAACTCGAAATTGTGCAAGAAACGACAGACAAGGTTAAAAATATTCACGAGCGTTTGAAGGCGGTGCAAGACCGACAGAAAAGCTACGCCGACAAGAAGAGGCGACCGATAGAGTTCCAAGTGGGGGATCGTGTCATGTTGAAGGTGTCCCCTTGGAAAGGAATTATTCGTTTTGGAAAGCGCGGGAAGTTGAGTACCCGTTTCCTTGGACCATTCACCATGATTAAGTGGGTAGGGCTTCAAGCCTACCAGTTGGAACTCCCTCCGAAATGAGTGGAATTCACAACACATTCCATATGTGCTACCTTCGTAAATGTTTAGCAGAGGAGGAGAGTGTTATCTCACTCTCCGAGATTAGAGTTGACGAGGGAAACCATTGCGACGCGATCTTGGAGAAGAAGACGAAAAAGCTCCGCCACAAAGAAGTCCCAATGGTAAAGGTTCAATGGAATCATCATCGGGGTGCCAACATGATGTGGGAAGCCGAAGAGGATATGAAGCGAAGATATCCTCATCTCTTCACCTAGCCGAGATTTCGAGGATGAAATCTTCTCCAAGTTGGGGAGGATTGTAACACCCGTGTTTTCGGTACATCCCTAAGTTGACCTTTTTTCTTGTTACCAAATTAAGTATTGTGATCGGGAGCTTTCGGGTCGAAAATGGAAGAAAATCGGACTTCGGTACACCTGGGGTGATTATGCCCGCGATTGTGACAGAGGTCACTCTCGCGGGGCACAACCGTGGAGAATGTACCGAATGGTGGCGGTGGTGAGCGACATTGCCAAGCAAGAATGACATGTGTCACTCTCGCGAGGCATACTCGTTGAGCTTGTACCGTAGGGTACTTGGCTCGGGCGAGAATGACCATGTCAATCTCGCAGGGCATAGTCGCAATCGGGGGTTAGACCCTTAAATGCCCTAAAATCGATCTTTTCTTCATTTTTCTTATTTGTGGAGCTGTTGGGTGCGATTTTGTAAGAGCTAAGAGGTAGGGTTTCCTCTCCCTTCATTCATTGCTATCAAATGAAGAATTCTTATGCATTTATTGGGTTGGTTTAGGTTGGTGGTGGTGATTAAGAGCCTTGTGATTGAAGTGTCAAAGTCTCCTCCTAAACTCTACTCTCAAGTATTATTACCTAGAGTTTCTTATAACTTTACAAGATGAGTTCCTTCCCATACCTTATATGTATGTATATATATATATATATTTATTTACTAGGGTTCATATGTTATAACCCTTATTTCATGATTTTCAACTACATATTGGGTACTTATGACATTTGACCTAACCATGGAGTTTGGGGATATTGGGGTTTTATAACCTAAATAAAGTTATGGGAATTATATTCTTTAACCAAGACTAATAGTTTCATAAGTTTTCTACTTATTTGATAGCCAACCCTTGTTCTATGGGATTTTGGTAAACCTAAAATGGAATTAGGGTTTGGTGAGATTTATGTATTGAGTTAATTAATAGCAAACTTGAACTTTGAAATGGGATGTATGGTACTATTTTAATGAGTCCGTGTTGGTAAAGTTTTCTAAATGATGGGAGTTAATACTCATGCTCATAACCTTGTATATGTAATTTGGTTTTAAGACTTTCGTACATGATTAATGATATTTGTGTTAGCATGATTTGGTATTCGGTCTTAGTGCAATTGATCCATAGGCACAGTGTTCCTATGTCTCGTCCGGATATTAGATTCACCACTTTGGCACGGAATAGGCATCGGGTTCCATGGAAAGTAAGGTGTGGACCTATACGGTTGGGCAGCGTCCCATGGGCAGTAAGGTGTAATTCCATTGTGCATGAGTTCCCCTATTTTGGAACTCTCAAGAATAGACCTGGAGTGGTTGACTTGATGTTTTCGAGCAATAGACTTGGAGTAGTTGAGCTCGCTATGTGATTATAATTATTTGTAACATATAATGATCGCTAATGGTTTATTTGATTTGTTTTGATTTAGTGCACGACTAGATCGACTGTATGACTTCAAACGGGTTTATCATTTATTTATTATTCAATTTAGTTATTCTCACTAGGCTTTAGCCTAACGCTTGTTCTTTAATGGTCATGTATGACAGGTCATTCTAGCCGTGGGGCTCGTCGGGATTGAGAGGACGACCTTGGAGCCGAGAGCGGTCTTTTTGAAGATATAGTGACCAATACATTGAAGTATAGAGATTACACATTTTGGAAGAATAGCGACACCCGACCTTGATCTTACTTGACTAAGTTAGATTATTAGGTTGTCGAATTTTATTATTTATTTGATTTGGGATTGTAATTGTCATACCCTGTTCCTCGTGTTGGGTTGACATACACTTGGTTTAGATTGTCGTATCTGTAATATGCAGGTTGTTTGGTCTCCCATTTAGGGTGTATTGGTTTCCTCCACTTTTAGATGTCATATTGCCGAATTTTCAAATTTTAAATTTACCTCAAATTTTAGGATGTTACAAGTGCGCCCAAAAGCACTTCCCCAAACTCTCACCAAAGTCCGCTTAGACCTTCTTAGGTGCGGCACCACTAGAACCTGAGATACACATCGACACCAAACAAGTGTTAGGCCAAAAAGCCTATCGAGTTTGCACAAACAAATATATACCATCAAATAGAAATATGCTTAATGATAATTATCAAAGGTATTCTCATATGTTGAGTCAATGGGGGAGACCCATAGCACCAATCAAGTTCCACCCAAAGAGTCGGTACACCTTGATGCCAACTACTATGAGTGACATCTAAAAGGCCCGACACACCCGAGGACTACAACCATGACATTACCTCGAATGGCCGAGGTCTAGGTGTCATAGTCGCTCAACACAGGCTAGCTGTTGGAAATTTTGCTATTTTCACAAACTAATGGCCCGAAGTCAAGTGAGGTTCTCCGGGGTTAAACCCCTCCATTAGTAAGGGATAATTAGCATCAACATAAACGAATGAGCTCAAAGACTCAAGATTACTTACGAGAAATTTCCGGGCATTACACTATTTTTTTGAATTATCCTAATATACAATGACTCTATATGAATCACATGAAACAGGGAACTAACATTATATATGTTATTAGTAGGGGTGTTCGCAGTCTCGTTTGGGCGGTTTAACCCCCCAAACCACAAACCAAACCGTAATGACGGTTTAGAAATTTTCTAGACCGAGCGGTTTGGCATCAAATGACCAAACCGGTCAAATTGAACCACAAAAAACGGTTTGGTCTGACCGGTTTAGGCGGTTTTGGTCTATTATGGACTTTAAAGTAAAAAAACATAGAATCTATCTCCAATTTAAAATTTCCACTGATGTTACGTATATCTTCAAAATTAAAAAAACATTGAGCAAGTTGAAAAAAAAGTTAAGCAAGTCCACCAATAATAGTTGAAATTTTTGGACAAATTTTTTGACGGATTTTAGAATTTCGCCGACATATGAAACACGGACAATTGAAAGTGAAAATTAAGAACTCAATGTCTTGGATTATTTTTTTTTAAATTGGGATATAATAGGTAAACATATAACACGAAAACAAAATATAATTTTGGCGGTCGGTCCGGTTCAAACCGCTCAAAAAAATGTTCAAACCGCAGACCAGACCAGACCGAGCGGTTTGGCTATTTTTCAGACCGGACCGGACCGCCAGACCGCTTAAACCGCCAAAAAAGGTCCGGTTTGACTTGGTTCGACCAGTTTGAACGGTCCAACGTTTTTTTTAACACCCTTAGTTATTAGCAAAAGATGGAATCTAATTGCTTAGCCACAATAATGGATTACAATATGATTTTTTTGTGGTTATTGGCAATCAAATTCGGATCCAGATCCATGTCGTGATCAAGTTGTTCGTTCACTTCCAATAAGCTATTGGAGTATAGTTTTGTTCTTATTGACTAACATGTTACATGTTGTTATTTGTTTTTTTTGCTTTGAAAGTTATTATCGTTGGTTAGCTCTCCATCTATCAATACTTTTTGAAACCTATCAACTTTTGTTTTAACAACAACGGGACCTAGGTGATCGTTAGCATTAGAGGTGGCTCGAACCCTAGTAAAGAACGATCTCCCTAGTCTTGGCCCTAGGCCTTATGAGCCCGACATGTCTCTTTTGGTCCTATAGTTCGGTTTGGAACGTTTAGTTACAATCGAGTTCGATCAAATGATTTTAGTCAAATGCTAGTATCGGACTCGTTAATCCCAGTTGTTGGTCCCTGATGTCCAATACCAATGTTCAATTAAGGTAATGTAAATTTATATATTTTGAATTTTGTACTTAAAATATAATCAATAATTAGTTAAAGTGTTTATTTTATATAATGTAACTTTGTATATTTTTGTTTTTTTAAATCAAATTTATTCCGAGTTTTTTTTAACATTACAATTGATTATTAAAGGTTTTATTTCAACAATTTATTTTAACTTAAAATGCTTTTTTTAATTAAAATATAAAATATGTTTACTAGTAGCAAGCAAAACAATAAAAATAATTAATAAACAGCCTGGTAGAAATCATTGACTGACTAATCGGTTGGGACTTTGAGCTTAAGGGGTTGTTCGTTTGTGGCTTAATGGTCTGTATGAAAGATATGGCTGATTCGCAGAGCCATATCTGGGTGTTCGGAACCGGCTTATTCGATCAGCCCATGGCTGAATCGGTCAACTAAAAAATTGAAGTCCTCTAGATTCAGCCATAAATTTTCCCAACCTACCCTTATCTCAACTAGACACCATTAAAAGAAAAAACCCTACTATAGTCGCCTTCTCTCCATTACTGCTCCCTCAAACAACGATCTGCTTCTCTCCATTGCTGCTCTCTCACACATCGATCTGATAGTGGAGAGAGGCCATGACTCACGGCCTCCCATTGAAATATTGATAATTTAATTATAATCTTCAAATAGTATATGTAATATAAATAATATTTTTAGTATAATATATCTAGATTACAGTTATATAATATATTTATATGATATAATATATATCATATATCATAAAAATATTATATGAATTATATATATATATATATAATATGTTAGGTGTTTAGATGAGAATTCCTAAAATTTTAAGAATGGAGGAAGCAATCTTAATCATTGGTTTAAAATTTCCATTTTTAAACCTTTTTTTACTAATTTGATAATAATAATAAAAAAATCAAATATCCTAATTTATCTCCAATTTTTTATTAATATTTTTTTGGATATTATAATCATTGAATTTTTTTTATTATCAAGTTTAACACATCATTATGTTAAATCAAGTTGTTTTTATTTAAAAACGTTACAATTGATATTTTTTTTTTATAATTATAAGTCATTTATTCGACATTTTTATCAAACAGTTGTTTTATTCAGACAAAAATAAAGATTGGGTAAAATGGTCATTTTTGATATTTAGATAGTTTATTCAACACAACAACCAAACAACAACTTATCTGTTAACACTTAGACAACTATATCCATACAGACAATTATATTCATACAGGTCTTAACAAAAAACGAACCGAACAACACCTAAATTAGACCCACTTTCAAGCATCAAGAGGATACCATTGCTTAGAGCTAGACCTTGTGCATCTCTATTTGAGGTGTTTGGATATATGTTTTCAAAATAATTATGGTTAATTTCAAAAATCATAATATAATCGTAATTTATCAAAGTAAGTTGGTAATAGTCAAAAATTTACATTTAGTTTCAAAAATCAATTTTTTTGCGTCAACTTTTTACCATATTTCATAATTCGATTATTCTGACTCTAAAAATTCAAAATCATTTTGTAATACATTGTTACTTATTTTGCCGTTTCATATACTTTCAATTTTTTTACTTTTATCTTATGGTCAATCTTTTGCAACTTGTATCTCTCAAGTGATGATTACGTTTATTTTGATATTTTCATTCGCTTTTCATGATTGATGATTCAAACAACTCCTCTTCATCATGCAATGTTTGCATCGAATATATTTTGCTCAATTAGGTGGCGTTTAATGTTTCGACTTGTAGGGGTTTGAGTGTTCTATTTTGAAATGGTGAGTTGGTTGTCTTCTTCAGCAACAACGTCGATGGAGAGATGGCGGTGTTATGGTTGTTGTGTCAGCTAACCTTATATGGCATGTGTTTGCTTTCTTGCAATTACATAAAGGTCTCGATTAATTACATATATCTGAGTGGTATTAGGGTCCCTGACTCAATTACGGTATCAACAGGTTCTCATTAAGTGTGGTTCTAGTTGTATGGAGAGATGCACATCATGGATCAAGAACAAAGACAGACCAAAAACCAATTACAACACAAGGATCAAATTTAGGACCCAAAAGAAATATACCGTTCTTGTTCATATATTAGATAAAGAGTTGAAATGTTAGTCGTTTGTCTATGAGACACATGGTAACTTATCAAGAATAGACGACCCACCCATGATTTCCAGTTTTTTTTTCTTCCTTTTTTAGTAATCGTGGTATCTGACATTTGGTCGACCAAGTCAATAGGTTCCGAGTATGTAAGTCACATACAATCAAATCGAACAAATCTCCCCTTTATGGGAAATGGACATCACCTATAACAAGATGTAAGAGCACGAGAAGGTTCAAACCCTGTATCATACTCCATACACTGAAAGCATCCAAGTTGTTTTGCCAACTTGACATATCCTAATCTTGGGGGTCAACTCAACAACAAATAAACGACAACCACAAATAAACGACAGGTCTTGGACTCCTCCCCATAGGTCGTCAATTTGAGTATGCCATTAACTATTTTTCAGGGAGCATGAGATCAGTGCGTATAAATTGGTCCAAACACCCATGATTAAAAAAACTGACCCACCCTTGGGGGGTTGAGGACCTCTTGCCAACCTTGAACAAGTTTGAGCACACTCTAACAATAAGGTTTCAAATTTTCATCAAGGGAAATTGATACACAACAGTTTCGTTTAGATCGATATCAAGGACCGACAAATCTATAGAAATTGAAATTGTTGAAATCGCAATTTCTGGAAATAAACAAAAGAACGGGTTCCTTAAATGAAAATTTGGACATAAGAAACATGCTTCTGATCATCTAAAAGAAAGGGTAGCTAAAAGACTACATCTAACAATATTTTTGGTGCTCAATTCTTTTCTTTTATGTACCTGCAAAACTTATCCCTCGATAATTGTCAACTGCGCTAGATTTCAGCTAACCTGCAATTGAATTCTTCAGCTGAATGAAGAAGAAAATCGAACAAGATAGCTCAAACGTCGTTGGAGATGGTTGAAATACAATGAAGAATTTTAGTCCGTGCTCGTTTTCTCTTCTATACTTGACTTACTGAGTATGAATACACCAACTACAATGAGCAAGGCACCTGCAAACCACTGAATCAACCTCTCTATCAGACATGGGACAGTTGTGAATAGGCAATGAAAATATGTAATCGGTTTTATGATTGTTGTTTGATGCAAAGAGTTACAACTTTGGGCTTAATTTCTATGTATTCACTTTGTACGAGTCGTCTCATCACAAACCCACTCATGAATGCCTAACTTTTCTAGATCAGACGTCTTCATGTATTCCAGCAATTTATAGGTTAATCTAGTGAATAAATAGCCATGGGATGACCTAGGCAAACCCAAGTTTACTCCTTTGGAATAGAGATTAGGTTTGCATACATCTCACCTCCCCGACCCTACTTTCGAGTGGGATTTACCGAGTATATTTGGTTTGGTTTTATGACCTAGGCAACCAACAATTAGAGTAAAAAAGATGCGTAGTAAATGTCAGATACGTACTATCTGATAACTATTATACGTCGAGGGTTAATCGTGTAATGGTAAATATGTAGTACTTTTGTTGAAATTATTGAAAAAAGGTATCTTTCAGGGGAATCATGTCAGCCGACTTTAAATATGACTATCTATGCCTTTGGATTTTTTATACAGATAATTAAACTCTCAGTCAACTGTTCCCTGATACGTATATCTATTGAATACACAATCTTGTCTTTGTCCACGTTTATAACCCCATTTATGCTGCTACAAAGGATTACATGAATAGAATACAAAGACAAAAACACTTTCAAATGGGAAAAGAAAAATCTTCAACTCACTTGAACAAAAAAGCTAACTTTTCCACCATCACCCCAAAAAAACTAAAATTTTGTCTTATGTAAAGGTGACAGAGAACGATTAACCTCTGAATTCCTCCCATGGAAATTGCAACATTTGATTCGATACATAGTACAAATATAATGACCATTTCTCAAATATCAGCACCCTTCAATAAAGATATTGTGAAACCAAATCAATGCCATCAGATTTCTACAGTGATAATAAAGATGGAGAAAGAAAACCGATTTTCTGAAAAAGGAAATATCACGATTTTTAAGGACACCGCATAAAAAAATGATGAAACTTTCATGTGATGGAGGAAACATCTTTTTTATTTTAAGCATCAGAATATTGTGACACAGACTTGGTATGTTAACTCTGAAGCTAAAGTAACCATGCTATATTGTTATCTTATTGTGTATACACTATCATACTTAACAAAACAATTACAAGGAAAATTGAATCAAAACGTTTTTTCCCTTGAATCAGAACCTTTAAGTAAGCTGTGAACCAATATGATCTGAATTGGAAATAAATGCTAGGCCTAGGGATCCTCCCGTGTAAGCCGCTAGTTCAAATCCCCTTAGGCCCACTGGGGATTTTCTTGGCTATTATCTTCAGAGCCCCATGAGATTAGTAAAGGTGCGAACAAGCTGTCCAGACAACCACAGGTACCCAAAAGAAAATTATGTTCTGAATTCTATACGAAAATGGTTGAGATCATCTCCAATATTGCTTAAAGGTGTTAAAGTTGTCTTGTATGACCAGCAAAGCCAATGTGTGATAAGAAAAGTGCAATGCCAATAGCTAAAATTCACACACTAAGGTAAATGTACCTTGAATGACAGTGGTTCATCAAATAGGAAAAATCCAGCTAAACCAGAAGAAAGGAAGTTGGTTGCAAAGTTGGTCACAGTTGCTTGCAGAGATGAGAGAGCTTTCAGGCTATTCACATAGCATCCCCACATCACCACATTGAAAAAGATAACCATACCATACCTAACAAGCTGTTAAAGAATAAAATTTTCTATTAGTTGCAAGAAGTACCAAAGTAGCACATAACCATTCGTCAATTTTTAACCAGATTAGATGCTTTAATGGACTTATCATGAACAATGGAGACAATAATGCATTTATACTAAAGTGCATGTATGCAATTTCATGTGTAAATGCATACATATTTGTCAAACCTGATGAAGATATTAATAGTTCAACCATTGTGGCTATAAGGAACAAATAACCCTTTTGTGCCAAAAAATCATATGATATCACAATAGGTGTTCCAGATAGAATGTAAGTAACTACAAATTTTAATCTGCAAATAATTAAATGCTTTCCCTTTTCGCAAGTATGAGCCAAATTCATGAGATGAAATAGAGTAATTGAAACAAACAAGAGAAAAACTATGATTCAAGTAAAAATATTCGATTTCTCAATATCTTGGAAATTGGAATAAATGTGTGTGGGAACATGTGAAATTTACAATCAAAAGAATTAAAATTCATATCAGTCAGTAAGCATTCCATGATCTGATCACCATTCACCAAAATCGACATACATTGACGGTGTATTGAAGAACTGAAATTTAAATCCTGATGAATCGACGACAAGTTAAGAACTTTTAGGGTTCCGATCAAGTATGATCAGATTAGGGCAGTAAAGTAAAAAAGCGAAATACAAAGAAGATGGTGAAAAAACCTACCTGTGGGGTAATGAATTTGGCAGAAATGGCGGCAAGGGCTGCACAGAGTCCCGCCGAAACCGCCCATCCATAGCCTTTCTTCTTCGTCGATTTCACTGCCATTGAAGCTTCTTGACGAGCCAATAGTCGTTCTTGTATGTACTGGACCAACTATACAGAGAACTCATACGACGGCGTTCCAATATGTATTTCTTTTGCGAATAAACCCAATTTTTAGATAAAGTAAATTACAATTTTGGTCCTTATAGTTTGTTGTTTTTCTGGATTGGGTTCCTATAAAAATTTTATTGCAAGAGAACTCTCAATGTATGCCCAAATGGTTGGTTTGGGTCCCTCTCACTAACTGGCTGTTATTTTTATCCGCTAATTGGAGGACATTTTAGTTTTTTTTTTCTTTCCATTTTCTCATATTTTTATTTATTTAAAAAATCGTATCATACAACAACAAACCAATATCTATTAGATCTTCGATGCTTGTCTTCTACTTCCCCATAGGGTGGCGAGGGGAAGCAATAACGTTATGTGTAAGAGGTTTGAATTATGTAAGGTTTAAGAATGATAAAAATGATTTGAGTTTTTTTACTTTAAAAATTAATAGTCGGTTACATGTAACTTTTTTTTTTGTGTTAAAATAATGTAGGTAATTAATTTATAAAAGTTTGATGGTTTATTTATTTTAAAAAATGTGTACGAGCTTAAGCGTTCAAAATGATAAAGTTCATCGATTTATTAATTCAAAATTAAAATAAAATATGGGAGTTAATCATTGAAAATAAAAACATTCGTTGTGTTTTTTTGAACTTTTCTCATTTTTTAAATACTAGTACTTGAATATTGTTAAATGTTTTTTTCCAATATTTTGAATATTACTAATTACATTATTATTATTGTTAGTTCAAATTTAGTTAAACTAATATAATTGCAATAGTTAAAAATACATATAAATTAAAAAATGGATTCCCAATAAAAATATATGTGAAAGAAGGAATGAGAACCACATGGAAATATTGATGGCTTAACCGCGATGCAACACATTTGAACTGGCTTACTGAATAAGCCATCATTTTGACTATTAAGTCATAATTGAACAATTATGTATGGTTACTTAGGGGTTGTTTGTTTTTTTCTAAAAACCTCTTAATGGCTCTTAAGTCTGAATCATTCAGACGTTTTTACACACCACTTCTTATTAATCATAACTAAAATAAGACTTCAGACTTTAGACCTCTTAAAAAACAAACGACACCTTAGTATGCCATGTATCTTATGTAACTCATTAAATCGTTATTGAATAACCCTTAAGTTTGGTATGAATTAAATTGTTTGTATATATTAAAATATCTAAATGTAATAAGTTAAATTATTTGTTTGTTGTACTGAATATACAATCTAAATAACAAAAATGATCATTTGTCCTTAGTCTAGATCTAGTATATATTAAATCAATTGTTTGATAAGTCTGTTGAATATGAATTTTATAAAATACCAAATGGTGCAACTGTACTCAAGTTACCTTGGTTAACGCTTCTCAGTTCAATTACATTACAGGGTGAACAAATGAGGATAATAATTTTTACCCGATAAGAGAGAAAACAATGATCGATAGCCTTACTCTGTGAGGGTGATGACTCTTATACAATAAGTGTTTACCCGGTTATAAACGTTCATCATCAATCCATTTTGATGACCAAAAATATTACCTAGCAAGTTAATGAGAGTAGTGACTCTTGTGATAATCACTTACTGGGTAAGTGTTTGGTAAAATAAAATGTTCTAAAAAACGTGACATAGCGTCGAGGAGTGGCTTTGCTACCACATTTACCCCCTTGGCATGGATTCAAGGCGTTAAGCTTGTTATGACGTTACAAATATGTACCTTCGGTTCTTCGAATATGTGCACTTTGAAATTCGATTAGAATTTACACATTAGTATCGATTAGAATTTAGAAATTCTTTTGTTTGTCATTTTATGTGAAGTTAAATTGTTAATAACTTAATCATTATTGTTCAAGACATTGACATTGACATAAACATACACACATACGTATATGTAGATATATATATTATATACAAATTAATTTACAGCTTTAAGCCACGTCTTTAAAAACGCCATGATTTTATCGTAACTCGTAAGGTTTTAGGTTTAACTTACCACGCCATTTAAAACCTTAAGGTAAAAGACCCCGTTACTCCATCCAACTAAAAAAATACATCGACTTATGAAGAGAATCGGGGTGAGTTCTAAAAAAGAGTCAACCAAGTTAACTCGGAAATCCACCAGACACTAGAAACACAAATCGACCGAGTCAAACAAGCACACAAATAGTGATCCGGGTGAATTCATTCCAACCAATCAAAATCGTCCACCACTACAGTAAACCAATCAAAAAGAAGCACAAGGATACCCTAGTTTCTCTCTCTAAGAAGCCGTTACGCACTCAAAATCCACGTCTTCCCGTGTAATACGATTTTGCTGTTTCGTTTTGATTTTATTTTAATTGAGTAGATTACGACGTCCTATTGGTTTATACTGTTTTTCGACATTTCAATAGGCTGTCAGGAAATCAGCTCCGACAACCGGAGGAGTAAAGAAGCCTCATCGCTACCGTCCCGGAACTGTTGCTCTTCGGTAAGCCTCTTGCCTAATCCTTTCTAATGTTTACGGAATGATCATTCCTTCGTATTGTTCGAATTTTGAAACGAGTGCTTGTTATTATGCTTACGAATGCTATATAAACGCAATCCGAGAGAGTAATCATGTTCTCAATCTGTTAATTAAGTCGGAGACAATCAAATACGCACAATTGTTGGTTTTGACACCGTTCAAGCCTGAATTTAAAACATGATCTCCGTTTGTGATTCCAGTGAGATCCGTAAGTACCAGAAAAGTACCGAGCTGCTGATCCGCAAGTTGCCATTCCAGAGGCTTGTTCATGAAATCGCCCAAGATTTCAAGGTGCTAATCGCATTTTTCATGATTAATTTGCTCATTATTTCGTTCCGCTTCATAGCTAATCTTGATTACTTCATGATTAATTTGCTCGTTATTTCGTTCCTCATCATAGCTAATGTTGATTATTTTACGATGCTAATCCCATTTTTCATGATTAATTCTCTCATTATTTCGTTCCTATTCATATCTAATGTTGATATTTGTTTTCCTGTTGTAGACGGACTTGAGGTTCCAGAGCCACGCTGTGTTGGCCCTTCAGGAGGTGGCAGAGGCCTACCTTGTTGGTCTCTTTGAGGATACCAATCTGTGTGCCATCCACGCCAAGAGGGTTACAACCATGCCCAAGGACATCCAGTTGGCTAGGCGTATCCGTGGGGAGCGTGCTTAGAAGATTGGTAGTTTTCATGTTTCAGTTTCGGTGAAGGTGTATGTAGTCTTCACATTCTGAACCTCTTTTAGTTTTTGTTGTAATGTTTGGGAAGATGACTTGAATATGAACCCGTTATTGTGGAATGTAAATTATATACAACTTTATCCGTAGTCAGCAGTGATTATTATAAGTTAATATTATTAATGGTATATGCTCTAAATTAGTTCTGATTGAATTGTGGGGATTATTGATCATCATTATTATGAAGGGTGCGCTTCTTATCAGATGGTTGGTGTTGGCTGTGTACTTGGGGGGATATGATGATCTATTTTGGCCCTTGTTTGTGTTGAATAAACTCTCTTAATCATAAAAATTACTATTTTACCCTTCTTTTTGTTTTTTATTGAATCACCAACTCTCAATGTTACAGTTTTGATATGTTTTTATTAAATAAAAATAATTGGTCAAAGGAAAAAAAATCCCCCATTAATGATTCGGTCCTTTCATGGAAAACCCATTTGAATAAATTTAGAAGAAAAAACCTTGCAAAATCTTTTGAAGAAAAACTCTACAAAATTCCACCATTCCATTAATAACACCTATTCCTTTGCAATTCCTTTTTTTTTAAGAGAAACCCATCTCAAGAACCATCAGTGTTCCACCGTCGTCTAAATACCAGTGTTCCTTTGCAAATTCTTTTTGAAGACAAACTCATATCAAAGGAGCAGAGGTGAGGTGAATGGGGAGGTGAATAGAGCAACAACCATAAACAAAACGGGGAGGAGAATGGTCCAGCGATGAAGGGAGCAGAGATGTCGGTGACGGAGGGAGCAGCTGTGCCGATGAGAGATAGGGGGAAAGACCAGTAACGATGGAGTAGTATAGAGATCGATGGGTTTTTCTTGCTTGGATTAGTATGGATGGAGTAGTTGAGAGAAATCAATGGGTTTTTGTTGTTTTGTCTGTAAAGTGTGAAGTGAGGGAGAAGGGTATTTTGGGGAGTGATGTGGCTGAATGGATACAAGAAATCTAAGAAAGCTTAGCGAATAAGTCATGGACTAAATCAATAAGCTCCTAACAAACATTCATGGATGGCTTAGAGAATAAGCCATATATGTTATTAAGCCCATTAAGTTACAACCAAACAACCCCTAAGACTAAGACTTGTGGAACTAGATGTCCCATTAGCCAAATGGTATGCGAATGTAGCACCTTGAGTGGTCGGAGAGCAGGCAAGTCATCCACTTGCTCGACAAATAGTGGGGAAATGGATTGTGGTAATGCACCATCCCGCAAGTGGGAAACATGGAAAATCGGATGGATTCGGGTACCGATGGGTAAGTTGAGCTTGTAAGCAACCTTTCCAATCCGAGCTGTTATGTAAAATGGACCAAAAAAACATTGACTAAACTTCATAGGGAGACGAGAATGGACTGAATAATTGTCGGTAGACTTGCAACCTTAGATATACCCAGTCACCCACAAGAAATTCACGATCCATTTGATGTTTGTTAGCTTGGTCAACCATGTGCTGCTGGGCACGGTGCAAAGCAACCTTGAGATGAGAGAGAATGTAAGTATGTTGCACGAGCGTCTCATCAATTGAAGTCATGAGATATGAGCTAGCCGTGTAAGAGGGAATAGACGGAAGTGGTCGACCATATAGTGCCTCGAAGGGTGTGGTGTCAATGGAACTGTGATGAGACGTGTTATTCCAAAACTCAGCCAAGTATAAGTAACGAGACCAGTCATGGGGTTGGTCACAGGCCAAACAATAGAGATAAGTTTCAAGGCTCCGATTGACCACCTCAGTCTGTCCATTTGTTTGAGGATGGTAGGCACTAGATCGCAATAGATTGGTGCCTAGTTGCTGGAACCATTCAGATAGAACTTGCTCAAGAGAGATCGAATCACGGTCCGAGAGAATAGACTTTGGGAGGCCATGCAAGCGGTATATGTGTTTGAGGAAAAGGGTAGCAAGCGAGACAACTGTCTAATTATTAGGTGCCAAGTAGGCCGATAAAGTGACCAAACTTAGTGAGACGGTCGACGATCACCCAAATTGCCGAATGGCCCTGCGAAAGCGCCAAGCCGATGATGAAATCCATATAAATCTCCTCCCAAACTTGGTTTGGGACCGGTAACGGTTGGAGGAGACCATAAGGGTGTGGGATACTTGACTTCTTGAAAGGTGGAACATTTTCGAATGCAAACCTGAACAATGGCTCACATATTTGGCCAAAAAACAAGGAAGTAAGTAGCTTGACCGTAGCCTGGACGCCCGAGTGACCATAGTAGGTGAAAAGTGAAACTCAGATATTAAGTAATCGCGTATGTTGAATGACCAGAAGTTGGTTGTAGTACAATAGGGCTTCTTGGTTTTGGTACCCATCAAGTGAAGAGAAGGCAACCTTGGTTAGCCAAGTCTTTCCATTGGTAGTGTCCAAATAATATTGGCGGAGAACAACCAACCAGGGAAGGGAAGAGAGGGACTCGATAGACTCATCAGGGTATCGTCAAAGGACCTGCTTAACGCGTCGACACCCTTGTTGTCACGACCAAGCTTGTACGCGACCTCAAAATCGTAACCAGTAGTTTGGTGACCCATTTGTGCTGCTCAGGAGTTTGGATCACTCGAGTTAACAGATGACGCAGGCTATGATGGTCAGTAAAAATGCAAAAATGGCGGCAAAGTTGGGCCCCCCCAGTTTTGGACAACCTCTGTGACGCCGAGGAGCTCCCTCACATAAAGTTGGGGTAAATTTAAAAATTGAAAACTCAGCAATATGACGTCTATATTTGGATAAAACCACCCGAACGGGTAAATGTTTAATAGCGTTTACACAACATGTGAAAGAATATTAAAATTGACAACAACCTAATTTAAACATATTACATCTAGATTATAATGGTTGTCAACTAAAATCCCAAAATGATATATTTTGCACGCCAAGTCTCCAAAATATAACTATCACCAAAAATGTCTCTATGTCCTCACGCCCTTCCCTCAAACCTTGGGCGACCCACCGCTAAGGGAACCTGTTATACACATCATTTGAAGAAAAAGTGTTAGGCTTAACGCCTAGTGAGAACATACAGTTTTTATCAATAATTTTAGAAATGATTTCAAGATAAGTAGATAAGTACACGTTCAACGGATGGAATTTATAAAATGTAACGACAATTGTAAAGAACCTTCCGGTCAAAACATCTTGCGATGACGGGGGAGACCTGATTTCCATGGATCATGGCGGAACACAAAAGTAAGCCACTCTCCGAGTTGTGAGCTCAATACTTGGATCCATGGCCACGAGCAACGCCAGCTCGTACTCAGATGTGGGGGAGGGCACCCGAGGACCCAAGGCATACTCATTCACTAGGATTACATTTACGGCCCATGACTAGTAACCGGTCCCACATAACCGTACCAAATTGCCTTCGAAGACCCAATGTCTCAACTAGCTACATACGGGAAAACATCCCGAAAATACACCAAGGCCTATTCCTATGGATCCAATAGTAATAGTCTAGAGTTTGTCACTATTTCATTAGTGATTATTTGATAATAATGCACATAGTTATCATAAGCGAGTTTCCCAACACCATTTCCTTGCATAAATTAACCTTTAATGCATTTAGTCCCGAAATAGATTAATTAAGGTTTATTCTCATTTCTCATATAACATAACCTCAAACAAGGTTTTTGGTTGTAAGAATATTACAATCCTTTTTTGAGATTCACTTAAAATAGAACTCGGTGCAAGTATACACCTTATTCTACTATCGTCTCTTAACAAGTAATAGTAGTACAAAGTACCAGATATCGATCCTCAGGGAAGATTATGAAAGTTCTATCAGAAAAGTCCAGTAATTAAAAGTCAATTTCGGATGGCAAATTCGAAGAAATCTTTTAACGATTCTAAGTTATCACAAGGGAAAGTTCAGTTGTGAGAAAAGGCAAAGGGTGCAAAGGTTCATTAGGACAGATACAAATGATCCGGTGAAAAGATATTATAGCAGTCTCATTTATCCCAGAATTAACATTTAATATAATCTTTTTAGGGATTATACATTTTCATATAGTTAATTAGTCGTCAGTTAATTATCTGTAATATTTAATTACCTGAAATATGCTCAACGATACTTTCAACTATATTTTTGACACCTTTTTACTTTTTCATCGGTCTTGGTCCTAACTCTACCTTGCACCCCAAGCTAAGGTTTTAGCCTATCATTGATTGGTTTTTCTCACAAAAGAAATAAATACTGAAAAGCAAATAGCTAAAATCGAAAATTATGAAAACAAGGTGCAAGTACTGAAGTTTGAAAAGAAAACTTGTCGCACAAGTAATTAAAATCTGAAGTAAAGACATAAATTTAAATTGCAGAAAATGTAAATGACTGGAAAGTAAATTACAGGGAATAGCAAATGCTGGAAATTAAATTATTGGAAATATATATAAAGCAGTAAATTGCAGAAAGTAAATGTGTTGTGAGTGCTGGCAGATTTGGTAACTTGCGCGTGAAGTTTCGTTTCAAAACTATAACACTTGCAAAAACGTGGAAACGGTAATTTTACTTACTTAGAAAAATCACCGTTTGGCAAAGAAGGAAATTAATCCAAAAGAATGCCAAATATGTCAGCTTAGTTCTAAAAGTAAAATTGAAAGTAACCAAAATAATTAAAGCAAACGAACCTTGAATACTTTAGAAATTACTTGGGGTTTGTTTCAACTAATTAATACTAGCCACGTGTTACAAAAGAAAATAATTCCAATGTAAGTCACAATTTAAAGACTAGCTTAACGAAGAAAACAAGATTGAACCAAATAACAATTCTTATGTAAACAATTTGTATCAAAACAAAGGTAACTGAACACTTTAGAAATCGTTAGGGAGATCACAAGCAAGGCCACGACCTCAAGGTGATGTTTTGGTGTTCGAAAATGATTTGGTGCAAACAAGAAAAAAATTCAAAATAACCCACTAACACTTATAATAAAAGAAGGAATTATAAATCAAAACACTTGTATTCTTCAAAGCTTGTAACAACTATCCACCAAATTACAAGCAGTAAACTACAAATGCATGCCAACCAATCGAATTGCTTAAGATGTATGACCATAAAATGCCTTGTTCAAACGCGTTCTTGATTAAAAGATCCTAAGATTATATGATCACAAACTACCTTGCTCCAAAGTTTCTTTAATCAAAGGATGATCAAAAGATGATATATAAACTAACACTTGCAACCTATTTATACAAAATCATACTTTGCTTCCAAGTTAGGTTGCAGTCCAAGTAACAACTCCATGGGCCAAGCCCAAGTCTTTCATTTTCTTCAAAATTCGGCCCCAAGGATGAGCCCAAGCAAACGACCCAAATGATCAAGCAACAATCCAAGTTTTGAGCCCAATTGCATCAACCAAAATCCGAGAGCAATCCTTCTTTAAGCCCAATTTCTATTCTTCATGGCTTCTCCGGAGTCTCGACAATCTTGGAAAATAAAAAGATAAAAATAATCATAAGAAACTAAACTAAAATTCAGCAAATCATTAATAAATAAACAAAACCTAAGAATATCCTAAAATGGTGTAAAATAAAATGAATAAAGACACAATTCATTAATTCGGGCAAATAAAAGACTCCTAAATGATACAAAAAGTGATGTTTTAGAGTTAATAAATTAACACCTATAAGTTTTTCCAACGTTTCATGATATTTTAAAGTCATATCATAATCACCATTAGGTCACCATCCCATTCCAACTAGAATTTCCTTTTTAGGAAACCCTAGTTATCATAAGGATGGTTCTTCCTTCATATTTTGCTCATAAAAATTGGATAGGGTCTATTTAGTTCAACAAGTAAGTTTGCAACCATGGATTCCCAAAAAGAAACAAGGTTACAACTCCAAAATCTCCAAAACCTATTTTTTTAGGCTAAAGCTTTGAAAACAAGGTAAGGTAAACATGAAGATGATAATAAGTTCAAAAGTTTAGTTTTGATGTGTATAAAGTTTAAAAGAGTTGGATGTACTCACAATGTGGGTTTTATTGAAAACCCTAGAAACCCTAGATGAAAAATGGAGATCTTGAACTTGAGGAGTACTTGAGATCTTCACACTTAATGCTTAAATAACCCTAGAAAGAGCAATAAATGGTTATGAAAGTGGTAGATAGGATGAGTTAATGAAGGAAGTAGTTTGGGGATGAAAACCTACCAAAGAGATGAGATAAAACGAGTTCCAAGCTGCCACAAATCTGATAAAATGAGTTATGGCCCACTGATCTCTCTTTTAAATGCTCAGACCGCGTCGACGAGAGTGCCACGCGATTGTGCCCTTGGCACTCTCGCGGGCACAATCACCTTAAATGTACAACAGGTACTCCTCTGTCGCGATAGTGACACGGCGATAATGCCGCTTGTCACAATCGCGGAACAGACCCGCCGAGTTTGTACCGTGAGCCACCTTCCCCCGACGATTATGACCTTGGCGACAATGCCCTTGGCAAGGTCGCCAGGCACTGTCGCTGGACCCCAATGCGACTTCGAAAATGGGGTTTTCTCGCTCGGTCGATGGTTCTCGCAATCTAACGATTAATTACGGATAAGATAAGGTAAAATCCAAAAAGAAAGGATAAAAAGGGGTTTGAGGAAATTTCATTAATTTCAGAATTTTCGAGGTGTTAGAATCCTCCCCAACTTGGGAATGATTTCGTCCCCGAAATCCCAACTACACGAAAAGATGAGGATATATTCGCTTCATATCCTCCTCGGCTTCCCATGTCACATTGGCTCCACGATGATGCTTCAATTGCACTTTGACCATAGTGACTTCCTTGTGGCAAAGTTTCTTTGACTTCCAATCCAAAATGGCTTTGGGTTCCTCTGCACAACGGTTACCCTCGTCCACTCTTATCTCCGAGAGGGGAATGACACTCCCCTCTTCCGCCAAACACTTTCGGAGATAACAGACATGAAATGTGTTGTGAATCCCGTTCATCTCCAGTGGGAGTTCCAATTGGTAGGCTTGCAAGCCCACACGCTTAATTATCGAGAACGGTCCAAGGAAACGGGGACTCAACTTCCCGCGCTTTCCGAACTTAATAATTCCCTTCCAAGGTGACACCTTGAGCATCACCCGATCACCCACTTGAAACTCCATCGATCGCCTCTTCTTATCGACATAACTCTTTTGCCGATCTTGAGCCTCTTTCAATCGTTCTCGAATACCCTTTACTTTATCGGCCGTTTCTTGCAAAATTTCGGGTCCGGTAAATTGCTTATCTCCTGCTTTAAGCCAACACACGAGAGTTTTGCACTTCCGTCTGTACAAGGCTTTGAACGGTGCCATTCCAATACTCGAGTGGTAGCTATTATTGTAAGCGAATTCCACCAAAGGTAGGTGAGAGTCCCAGCTACCCCCGAAGTCGATGACGCATGACCTTAACATGTCTTCAAGCGTTTGAATCATTCTCTCGCTTTGACTGCCAATTTGAGGATGGTTGGCCATACTTAACTTCACTCGCGTACCAAGCTCTCTCTGCAAGCTATCCCAAAAGTTCGAAGTGAATCGACTATCGCGATCCGAAACGATAGACAAGGGCACTCCATGCCTCGAAACCACCTCATCGATGTAAAGCTTTGCCAACTTTTCCATCGGTAGTGTCTCGCACATGGCCAAGAAGTGAGCGCTCTTGGTCAAACGATCAACTATTACCCATATGGTATCGTGACCTCGAAGAGTTTTGGGCAACTTAATCATGAAGTCTATCGTAATATGCTCCCATTTCCACTCGGGGATCTCCAAAGATTGAAGACTCCCATATGGTCGTTGATACTCGACTTTCACTTGTAAGCACGTCACACAACGCTCCACGTAACGTGCCACATCAAGTTTCTTTACCGGCCACCAGTAGTGCAACTTCAAGTCCCGATACATCTTTGTACTCCCTGGATGGATGGAGTAATTGGACTTATGGGCATCCTTGAGAAGGAGTTCCCGATTGCCTCCAACTTTGGGTACCCATACACGACCGTTGATCAATTTCACTCCACAACTATCTTTCGTTAAGAGCAAACGTTGCTTTGTCATAACTTATTCTTTGAGGTTCTCCTCCAACAAGGCCTCTACCTGCGATGCCTTGATTCTCTCAATAAGGCTCAACACTAGTTCGATTCTCGAAAGGGTAGCCTGAATGCTTCAGTTATAGTCCTTCCGATTTAACGCATCGGCCACTACGTTCGCCTTACCGGGTAGTAAAACAACTCACAATCATAATCTTTGAGTAACTCGAGCCACCGTCTTTGCCTCATGTTCAACTCTTTTTGATCAAAGACATACTTCAAACTCTTATGATCCGTGTAGAGTGTACATTTCATGCCATAGAGGTAATGACGCCAAAGCTTCAAAGCGAAAACCACCGCCGCCAACTCCAAATCATGGGTAGGGTAATTCTTCTAGTGAACCTTGAGTTGCCTTGAGGCGTAGGCGATCACTTTGCCTCTTTGCATCAACACGCAACCCAAACCCATCTTTGAAGCGTCGTTATAGACCACGAAGTCTTCCGACATCTGATTCTAAAATTTTTAGGAGCCTGTTGCTTTTGGTGAATTATCGGTGCTTAATGCAATAACCAGTGAGCAGACTTGCGATGGCGTAAGGGTAGCGACAAAATTAGAGCCTCACACAATTTCTTTTTTAACGTTCAGAACGCCTTCTCTTGCGTTTCGGTCCAAACGAACTTCACATTCTTCCGAGTCAAAGTCGTTAAGGAAGAAGCAATTTTGTAGAAGTCTTGGATAAATCTCCGGTAATAGCCCACCAAACCCAAGAAACTTCGGATTTCGGACGAACTCTTGGGAGGTTCCCAATTCATCATGGCTTCAATTTTGGAGGGGTCCACCTTCACTCCGTCTCGAGTGACCACGTGGCCCAAGAATTTAACTTCTTCAAACCAAAAGTCGCACTTGGAAAATTTAGCGTACAACCTCTCCTTCCTCAACACCTCTAGAACTTCACGAAGGTGTTGTTCATGTTCCAACTCGCTCTTGGAATACACGAGTATGTCATCAATAAATACAATGACCGACTTGTCGAGGAATGGTCGGCACACTCTATTCATCAAATCCATAAATACCACTGGTGCGTTAGTTAGACCAAACAGCATCACAAGAAATTCGTAATGGCCATAATGCGTTCTAAAGGTCGCCTTCTGGACATCTCCTCCTCTCACCTTCACTTGGTGCTCAAGCCTCCCCTCTATAAATGCTAGACTTTGGAGAAGCATTTATCACATCCATCAACATCTCATCTACCACTTCATCAACATTCACCCATCATCTCCATCATTCTCTCTTCTTTCAAGTCTACATACTTGAGTATTTTGACTTGAAGTGTAAGATTTACTTATTGCACTTATTTCTTGTATTTACTTTCTGTCTTTTACATTCCAGTATTTAATTTACGTACTTACTTTCATGTATTTAATTTCCGTCCTTTTATTTCTCGTATTTAATTTCCGCACTTTCCATTTACGTTTGTAGTTTACATTTATTAATGCAAGTAGTTAACGAGTATTTCCTTTATTACATTATGTCTTTTATTATCGTCATGAGCTAAGCATTCTCTTGGGTGCGGATGTAAGTCAACTTGGGGCTTGTAGGCAACACTGAGGTGTGGCCATCGTTACTAACTCTTGACCTTGGTCACTTGAGTCGGGACTTCAAATCAACGCAGATAAGCCGATCACTTTGATGTTTTAATATTAAATCTTGACCTCGAGAGGGACGGATTCAAAATACGGCTTAAGTGATGCACAAAGATTTGAGAGAGTCTTTGATAACCACGTAGAGATACGAGTTCTGTATGATTTACTAAGGTTCAAACGTCGGTCGAGATTTATTTCACTAAGAGATTTGGGTATAAATCTCCATACTGGTAGAACTTGATTATTTTATCAACTTAGTCAAATCGACAAGATCAAGAGTCGGTAAATATGGATACTTTATGAATTCTTTGTAGGACTGGTATAAAAATCCACTTTCGAGAGATCGGGGTTTTTATAGATATTTCGTACTACAAAGTGTCCAACCATCCTTTTACTATGTTTCTCCCAAGAAAAACTTACACCCGTACCCAACTTTTAATTATAAAATTCATTTTGTATTTTCCATTATTCCACCTTCAAAAACAATATTTTTCCCACACTCGAAATTTGTGCAAGAAGTTCATGGAAATCAGCAAATCTTAGTAGTTCAGTTCCTGTGAGAACGATACTCGGTACTTTTACCGTTATATTACTTGTAGCGATTCCAGTGAAGGTATATACTTGTGCTCTCACTGGCAATATTGTACCCCCGCTGTACAGTACACGATAATTAGCTACTAGTGACATATATATATATATATATATATATATTAATTTGGTGTTGTAATTTTAGTTTATTATTAGCTTTTTACGTGATATTAATATTTTGTTTATTTGATATTGTAGAAAGTGACCATGTTGTTGATGACAATGAAGTTGATAGTGAATTTCAATTACTAAGCGATCGTGAGCTTGATGCATTTAACACTCCAATGTCACAAGATCCATGATTTGGTTTGATCGTTATGTTTCGTTTTGATGTATTTGGATTGATGAAAAACTTATGCTTATGTGCGTTTTTTAATGTATTTGTTTGACCCGATGGTTGAACTGGTTGAACCGTGACCCGATCACCACACCGGGTCAACCAAAAAACCGGGTTTTAAAACATTGCGACCAGTTAGCATTTTATAATTAATTAAATTTTATTGATATAAAAATTTAAAATTTGGGCTCTTTCTAGTTGCCACTTAATTGTGATGACTCTTTGAGAATCTAAAAACTGTTAAAGGAAAAACCAAACAGAACATTAAATAAATGGAGAGAATGAATCTGTAATTCTCATTAATCAAAAGTCATTTAAATAGGGATGAGTTACAAGTAGATAGTTAGGAGATATTTCAGTTCTAATCTAACTCTGGTATATTTATCTCTATCTTTATCTCTATCGTCATATCCTTTAGACGATGACACACTTATCCTACAACACTCCCCCTTGTGTCGAGTCAAATGAGTGATGGTGCACAATTGTTGTCTCATTAAAACCTTACACCAAAATAAAACCCAGCGGGAAAAAATAAAAGTCTGACGAAGGAAAGAGTACAACGCACCAGTTTCTTTACAATATATAGACATAAACTTTTCCTTCAGTCTAGTTTTCTTTTAGATTCGTACATTAATCATGATAGTTAGGAAGACATGATGGTATATAAACTATTGTCTCACTAAAACCTTACACTAAGGAACAAAACCCAATGGGAAAAATAAAACCTTAGTTGAAGGAAAGAACACAACATACCAATATCACATGTATAGTAGATCCCCCTTTTGTCTACTACTCCCCTGATCCGTGCATTAATCAAGGGAGTTTGGAAAATATTTGCATTTTAATACTTTCTACGTGTTTTCTAGAATATGGTTTTAGGTAATGATTTGGTAAAATATTTCATGTTCTCCTGACATCTTACTTGATTAACTTGAATTTAGATGAGAGTTTTGTTTATTGTTGATCGTATAAAACTTAAGCAAAACATGTTTTGTGTTATCATCCTTGATGTATCTTATGTTCATTTCTTCGATATATGATGCATTATTTTCATATATGCAATGAGGATACTGGTTGAACCCAAAATTACTAGCTCATCTAATATATGTAATGATAGTCCTTAATCATGCACATTCTTTTAGGGGTGAGCATAACCAGGTACCCACCTATTTTTCCCGGAACCGGAACCGGTGGTTCCTAGGATGCCGGAACCGGAACCGGAATCGGATGAATCGGTTCTCATTTTCTTGGAACCGGTCCCGGAACCGCTAGGAACCGGTTCCGGTTTCGGGTACCCAGTTACAATATTTTTTTTAAATTAACATTTAATATAATAAAAAGATAATTATAACTTTTTAAATATAATGCAAACAACAAAATACCAACTTAAACTAATAAATACAACAAAATACCAACTTAAACTAATAAATACAACAAATGTTAAAAACGAATCCGATAAAGCTAACTATTACATAAACAAATGACACTCTCGAGTCTTGACCGTGAGTCCGTGATAAACAAATCTCATTTTGCTATTGCTTTGTGCCTCCAAAATGCCAAATTTCGTTCTCCAAAAAACAGATCCTCACTTGTTTCAACCTGCAACCCTTTAAATGAAGGAAATAAAGGTAGTAAGTGGGTCAAAATAACCAATCAAGTTCACCCATCAAACATGGAATTTTTGACTTTAAAGCACACTCATCAAACAACTTACCTCTTGCCGGAAAGCCCCTCACATATCTAACCACACCCCGAATACTATTAATGGAATCCTTAACCATATTCAATCCATCTTTAACGATCAAGTTTAAAATATGGGCCACACATCTCATGTGAAAAAACTCACCCCCTAAAACAAGTTTTTCACTAAGATTGTCTTTTACATGCGCAACAGCCACATCATTTGAACTTGCGTTATCTACGGTAATACATGTCAACTTATCTTCAATACCCCATTGAAGAACATATGATCCAATTACTTTTCCAATTTCCTTCCCCTTATGACTATCCATTAACCGAAAATTCAAAATCCTTTTATGCAATTTCCAGTTATCATCAATAAAGTGTGCAGTCAAACAAAGATAGTTATAATTTTGCATAGAAATCCAACAATCAGTTGTGAGAGCAATTCTAGAGCTTAAACTTTTGAAGGTATTTATTAATGTCTCTCTTTCACAAAGAAATAGTTTACTACAATCTCTCGCAACCGTGAAATGTGATGGAATACAAAATTGTGGCACGACAGCACTACAAAAATATCTAAATCCATCACATTCGACAATAGAAAACGGTTGCTCATCAACAATAACCATTCTAGCTAAAGCCAATCTAATAGAACTTTGATCAAACTCCCAATTAGAAACAGTGGCAACATCACTTTGAGTAGTTCTAAAAGTACTGATTTTTATTTGCTTTTTATCCATATTTGAAGGATATTTTGAACATGTACTAAGATGTTTAGAGAGAGATGAGGTACCATTCTTTGTGCTCCCGTTCAATTCCTTGGAACAATACTTGCATTTTGCCTTTGCAATCTTGCCCGTGGTTTGATCTCTAACAGCTTCGTAATGGTTCCAAACACTGGATTTCCTTTTGTCTCCAACTTTGGGCACTGGTTTTTGGCTTTGCTCGACAACATCACTTCCATCCAAGACTATAGGATTTGCTTCCATTATTAAACCTAACATTAACACCAAATCAGTACCAAACATTAACCAACAGATTTGTGCTAACTGCTAAGTTAAGCTTTTAAAGAAACAACACAATTATAAGAAACAATCACAGTGAGAGAATTCTAGAGTTCTATCAAATATCTGAACAACAGAATGCTAACAAGTTAAATATGCTAGATGATGTTAGTTTGCTATATCCATATATTTTTAACTGAATATATGGGTATAAAAGTCTTCCAGGGAAATTAACAAATTGTTGTGGTAAATACCTAAGGATTCTAAGATTGGAACTCCAAAAAAATCAAACAATTTGTGCATTGTAGCCTTCGTAATGGTGTTCTCAATCGTCTATCATTCACGATCATGATACTTTCACAATGACATGTGAATGCTTGTGTTTTTCGGTGTTCCTAACTACAAACAAAACGCCATTCGCCAACGATGGTTTTCATCTACAAAAACCATGTACACAGCAACAAAACATACAAACTGAAACCATGTGGTTACTTGTTCAATATCGATAAAATCCAGACCTTTTCTCAAAAGATTGAACTAAATTAACAAGATTGAGACCATTGCACAGAAATAGAAAATAGATGATAATGATTAGCAGCAAACAACACAAAAAACCAAAAGCTAAAAAAGATGTCATAAAGAAACCAAAGTAAAAATCATCAAAACCAATCCAATAATACGTTCCACATTTATTATGGAACTGATTTTGCATTCAAATCAATGTTAGTTTGCTATATCCATATAGTTTGAAGAAATCTCGATGGAACTGATTCAAATCGATGGAACTGATTTTGCCTTCAAATCGATGGAACTAAGCTCAGTAATGAACTTAAACTCATAATTAAGAACCATATCAAGAAACAAACAGTAAAAGAAATCGATGGAGTACAGTAAAAGAAATCCCGTGGAGAACAGTAAAAGAAATCGATGGAGCACTGTATGATACCTTGAAGGCTTGAAGGTTTGAAGAAATCCGATTGTAGAAAACTATTTGAAGTACCCGATGGAGTTGATTCAAAGTTCAAACCTGCAAAATCGATGGAGATGAATAGATGATTAACATACAAAACCGATGGAGATGATTAATATATAAAATCGATGGAGATGATAACATACAGAAATCGATGGAGAGCTGTAAAAGAAATCGATGGAGAGCTGTAAAAGAAATCGATTTCATCGATTTGCAGTTAGATTTGGTAAAACTATAAAAGAAATCGATCGAGAAAACTTGAAATCGTATCTATAATCAAAGATTCAATCGATGGAGCATGGAGGTGGGACTGTGGTGTGGGAGGCGACTTGGTTTGGGAAAATTCCTAAACTGATGTCGTGAAGTGAAGTCTGAACATTGAACATTACAACCCTAATTCCCTAAATGAGTAATAAATATTAATTATTAAATGGTAATAATCTAAATTTCTAATATATTTTATTAATAATTTAATATATATAAAAATAGTTATAAAAAACAGCGGGTACCCGCCGGTTCCGGTTCTGGGTACCCAGCGGGACCGGGTACCCGGTCCCAGAACCGGTCCCGACGGGTACCCAGCGGGTATCGCCGTATCGGTTCCAAAAAAAAATTGAGAACCAGAACCAGAACCAGTCTTAATCGGTTTCGTGTTTTAGGAACCAGAACTAGAACCACTCGCATCGGTTCCGGTTTCGAAACCGGCAGTTCCGGAGCGGTTCCGGTTCCAAAAGCGGGTACCCAGTTCCGCTGCTCACCCCTACGTTCTTTAATTATCTCATGGAGAGTAATATTTTTGGGTTAGTTCAAGGAGGTAGTTAACAAAGGATTGCTTAGCTTACTTCCAAGAAATCGGCGTATTCCTTGTGGTAATTCTTTATCCAGTTTGAGAACAACCTTTGTGGGTCAGACATATACATAATATCAACAAAGACATACCAAGACATTGTTTGGTGTTTTTCTATAAGAGCTAGTACTTTTGCTGCTTACATTTTAAGTAGGTATTGAAGTTCCATTATCAATCTAATTTTTCTTTCTATAGTGAAAATATAAGCCCATGTCAATGGTTCCAAAATATTAACTTGATTTCATTCCAATGACGTTGCGTTGGCACTGGGCTAAATCTAGCTAACAAGTTCACTGAGAAATACAATATACGGTCAAGTGTATTGTGCTAAGTACGATAATGCGTATATTGTACTTATATAGGGAGTTCCAGCTCTCCAACACTTTTTCGTCGCCATCCTTTAGACGAAATGGATCTTTCCTTATATCCAACACTTTAACCGATCATGGGAGTGCTAACCAGATACGCTTTGTCCATATTAAATTGTCTGATTAGTTTGTAGACATACGCGATCGGTGAATTAATATTTTCCAAACTCGGTGTCCTAGCTCAAATAGCTAGACAAAACCAAGTTTTCCCAAAATTTTCCATCTCAAAATTTAGATTTCAAGTAGCTTGTGGTTTCTCTTATTTCATCAAGAGTGCCTATTATGTTCATAACATCGACATATAAAACTACTTTGAAAATTTGGAACTTGTTTTCCTAAATAAATACGCAAAGGCACAATTTATTGTTCTTATATATCGGTTATAATTATTATTTTATGTATGAAATTTCATTATCATAACAATATTAGATTTTTGTATGCTTATATTTTGTTGATAATAGTTCATCAATATTTCAATTTGCGAAAAAGAAAGCACTCAATCTATTGGATTTTCAGGTAGTAGGGGAATCACATGGATTTCTTAAGTCCTTACAAACCTTAGGGTTGTTTACACCCGTTTGATAAAATTCAGTCGATATCTTGTGATTTATTTAATTTAAATATAACATTGTTAATTATAGTACATTTGGCATGATGCCAAAATGACTATGAGTTTGGCATATGAAGCCAATTTTAATACCTTAATAGTATTTTTGGAGCATTTGGTAAATACCAAAATATATGGGGTTGGAAGTGTAACATCTAAAAATCAATTATATAGTTTAAAATTATGAGTAGGAACTCACAATCAAGATAAATATTTGAATTTAACATTTCATGCTATTTTTGGAGCTTTTGGTAAAATAACAAAAGTTATGGGGGTTGGAAGTGTAAATTCCAAAGATAATTTATAAGACTGATATTAATGAGTAGGAACTCATAATCAAGATTAGGGGTGTTCAAAAAAACCGTCGGACCGCTCAAACCGGTTGAACCAAGTCAAACCGGACCGTTTTTGGCGGTTTGAGCGGTCTGGTGGTCCGGTCCGGTCTAAAAAATAGCCAAACCGCTCGGTTTGGTCTGGTCTGCGGTTTGAACATTTTTTTGAGCGGTTTGGACCAGACTGACCGCCAAAATTATATTTAGTTTCCGTATTATATGTTTACCTATTATGTCTAAATTTAAAAAAAAATGCATCAAAGATATTGAGTTCTTATTTTTCACTTTCAATTGTCCGTGTTCCATTCGTCGGCAAAATTCTAAAATCCACCAAAAATCAAAATTTCAAATTTCAAATCGTATTTCGACTTACTAAATTTTTGTCCAAAATTTCAACTATTGTTGGTGGACTTGCATAACTTGATTTTTCAAATAGCTCAATGTTTTTTTAATTTTGAAGATAGATTTTTCTTCTATAATTCGGTATATATGTAACATTGGTGGAAATTTTAAATTGGAGATAGATTTTATGTTTCTTTTACTTTAAAGCCTATAATAGGCCTAAATCGCCTAAACCGATCAGACCAGACCGCTTTTTTGTGGTCCGGTTTGACCGGTTTGTCACTTGATGCCAAACCGCTCGGTTTGAAACTTTTCTAAACCGCCACTACAGTTTGGTTTGTGGTTTGGGGGGTTAAACCGCTCAAACCGGACCGCGAACACCCTTAATCAAGATAAACATTTGAATTATCTATACTATATTATAAAACACGGATAAAAAACTCTTAAATACAAATCATTAGGCGCAAGGTACCATCATTTTATGCAAGATTTTAAAAATCTCTTAATTTACAAGTATCAAAGCACAAGATACACATTACTACTGCAGGTTTCTAACACCCACCAATTTGGTATGTGCAGGGTCTTCCTTTTATGCAGACCTTTCCATGTATCACTATTAATTAATATATTATATTACTATAATTTTGTTTTAATTATATTATTAAATATGTAATTGGTTATTTTTTCTAGATGTTATTAAAATATATAAGATAATCATTGAATTATAACAAAATACTTAATTTGTTTATATAAAAACATTATATTATTAAGCCTAAGTTAAACAAATTTATAAAAAAACATTATCGTTTTCTCAAAACCATTTAAAATCGTACCGTAAATCGACAAAAAAATAAAATGAAACATTAAAATCGTAATGTATCTCGTTGAATTGCGCGAGTACGCTTCTAGTAACAATTATTAATTAAGATAAACATTTAAATATTAACATAAACAAATAATAAATAAATAAATAATATTGTAAACTAATTGGATAACTATTGAAATATATGAATATTTTAATCTAATTTGATAAACATTAATAAATCATAATAATATTTTAAAACAATAAATATTATCATATCTATGATTAAACGGTAATTGATTTAAATAAAATAATATTAACATAATTAAATTAACCAACTAAACATGTCAAAATTATAACTAATTGAGGATGTCTAAATAAAGAATGATATGTCTAAAACAATAAAAGTTACACCAACACAATTAAAGTTAAATAATGTGAAATTAGAAGAATTACAATAGAGCAATTATTATTTGAATGATATTAAATTAAAATAATACTAATATATGATAATATCTATTAAATAAAAAAAACTCAATAAACACCTTATGAATAAAACAAATGAAATTATTATTTAACTAATAAAAACCAACCCGTAGGTTTATATATAGATTTTGACTCCATGTTTCTATTTTTTTACAACTAAAAAACCTAAAACAAAATCACATAAAAATTTAATTGGATAGTTACATCAAAATCACAATAAAATTAATTAAAAGAAAATCACATAAATATTTAATTGAATAATTACATTAACATCACAACAAAATTCATATAAATTCAAATAATTATCTTTTCAATGTGATTTCTTAACGTTAATATCTATTTTTATTTAATTAATTATTTCAAGCAACAACTAAATAACTATGAATTGGATTTGGTTATACGTTTTTTTTCAATTAAATTGATATCAACCAATAAACCATACCAGAAATATTCTATAACTTAAATCATAAAGTATATTATTCTTTAAACATGATTTCTTAATATTCACTTATGAAAAAATTGATAGAAAACTTACTAGAATTTTTGATAGTCGTGGCAACAAGTAAGGAATAACCGAGTAGTGACGGGATTGCGACAAGTCATTCAACGGCGACGGGCTATGGTCAAAAACAACCATTTAGCGATGGTGAAAAAGGTTTTAAGCTTTACGTGTTAATAACGTGTTAAAGGAAAAACCAAACAGAACAATAATAAATGGAGAGAATGAATATGTAATTCTCATTAATCAAAAGTCTTTTAAATAGGGATGAGTTACAAGTAGTTAGTTAGGAGATATTTCAGTTCTAATCTAACTCTGATATATTTATCTCTATCTCTATCACTATCGTCATATCCTTTAGACGATGACACACTATTTCTACAACAAAAACATAATTATATCAGCTGATCAATTCTCAATTCTCACGTATCCCATTTTCCTCATGACACTCCCTGGATCCTCAAAAATCAATTGAGCTCGTCGTTATGTTTTTACGTCTTATTTTAGATTTGATTTTTTTAAAATTATTTTACATGATTCATAATCTTATATAGCAATGCAAATGGTAAACCTAAATTCTATATTACTTATACGAGGATAAAATAAGATTGAAGCCTTTAAAATCACCTCCTTAAGCCAACGATTATTTGGAAATATGCCTGATTGATTTCTATTTTTAAAAATATGCTTGATCTTCATTTGAAAAATATGCCTAACTTGGAACTGTGATTTTAGAAGTGTCCTCAACCACAAGATCATTTGAAAAATATGCTCCACAGGTAGTTAGATGACCTACAAGGATAATAAAATCGTCCAAAAGGTCGCCAAAACCACTTTTTCACCATTTTCACCATCTTCACCCATTTTTTCCTACTCAACAATAGACATAATATGTGAATTTGGTAGCTCATCAAAAGTAGAAAATCAACATAAAAGATTTGTTTAACAGGTAACCTGTAGACATCCTCGGCCCGTTTATAGGATGGGTAAGGACAAATTATTAAGCCCGATAAAGAAAGGCTTGAGTTTGTTTTATTAGGATTGTTAGAAAAAATTTAGGTTAGACTTGTCTGAGTTGACTCCAATCCTGCAAAGGATCTCCTTTACCTTTAAAATTCTTTGGTTGTTTAACAGTAAAACCATTAGGAATGTTGATATAAACTTAAGAAAACATATTCCAGTAATAACACAAAGCTAAACACATCCAGAAATCATTCCAAAGTGGGAACCCAAATGTGATAAATTTTTAGTTGATGTCACATTGGTTCTTTTGATTTGAAAGTGTAAAAACATGATTTATTTTAATGAATAAACAATATGTGTTAATTAGATATTATTGGTGTTGATCATATGGCATTTTTGTATGTGTTTGAACGTTTATTTGTACAAACTGATAGGTAATATAGAGATAGTTCATTGGTAGCTTATGGTCGGTAAAATCAGTTGAAATTGACGAACATCAGGGTTAGTAAAGATGATAAATGATATTGACATTTCCAAATTGCTAGTATTTCCATCTTAAAATTTTGCATTTAATTACTTTTATTGATAGAATCATAGTAATAAAGAGCTTCAATATTTATTCTTTAGTCAGATAAATGTGATTCCAAATTTTGAATAGTTTAAAATAATATCGGTTGTGCTAAGGGGTTTAATCATTTGAGAACTTCAAAATTTGTGAGAGTCTTGTGAACTTTCATTTTAAGGTAATGTTTCACATGGTTTTTTCCCATCCTAAGCTAGCACTTAATGTACTGATTAAAATATATTCGTTTCACAATGTGTTTGCTTCATTGTATTTGGTTCACAATGTGAACCATTTTTACATGTAATTTTTGTTTCACAAACATACTAAAAAGGTTCACATTGTAAAACAAATGCATGTGAACCGAACACATTATGAAACAAATATATGTTAATCATATTTTAAATATTGGTCTAAGATAAAAAAAAAATCATATAAAATAACACATGATATACTATTTTTCAAAATTATCACAATTTTATGGATTCTTATAAAAAAAAAAAGACCCCCCTTTATACTAAGGCTATGTTTGGCAAAAAAAACTAGCTTATAAGCTAGCGTACACGTTTGGATGACCATAATCTAGCTTTTTGAAACGCTACTCAAAGTAGTATTTTGAAAAGTTAGCTTATCAGCTACAAGCTAGCTTATAAGCTAGTTTGCCAAACAAAGCCTAAATAGATTACCATCCATTATTTATTGTCTGATAGACAATAAAGTTAATTAATTTAGCAAAACAAAATGCTATATTCCTCTTGTGATAATAATTTAATGAGTATTTATTTTATAATATACGCCAAAGTTAAAAACTTGCATGCCAAATCCATCATCACGGACAGCTAGTAACAGTTAAGTAAATTACATTTTTAGTCCCTGTGGTTTGTTGAAAATTTCGTACTTATAAATTTAAAATTATGATTTTCATCGTTTTGGTTTATAATTCATAATTATTTTTGTTCTTTATACTTAAAAAGTAGTAATTAGCCTAAGGGATAAAAATAAAAATGAATTCCAAACTATAGAGACAAAAACTGAAATTTCAAAATCACAAGGACGAAATCTGTAATTTTTAACAAGCCACAAGTAGGGGTTCTTAAAAAATCGACTAACCCGATCAACCCAACCTGACCAACCCGGGAAAAAATCAACCCGAGGTAACCCGACATATAATTGATACAAAATTAGGACAACCCCAAACTATTGAGTTAATATTGGGTTAGGCTCAAAGTAACCCGACCAACCTGATAACCCGATAAATGTTTTAACTACATCTCTAAAATTATTTATATTTCTCTTTAATATGTATAAGTTATCAAAAACAACACGACAATAACAAGAAATGGAACTCATAAGAGGACATTATTGGAAAGTTATAGATAATACCTAAATATTTGACGAACTTGTATATTCTTTTGAATGATGGATCGTATTTCAAAGAAAAAATTTCTTATTTTTAGGTTTTCAATATTGTTTTTACTTTGTTTAAACACAACCCGATCAATCCGACCAACCCAACCGGGTTTGGTTGCACTTTGGGTTGGGTTGGATTGAAAAATTTCAAACCACCAACATTGGATTGGGTTGTTGAAACGCCTTCAACCCGATCAACCCAACCCGGGAGCACCCCTAGCCACAAGACCCAATAACGTAATTTACTCTAACAATTATTATGAATTTAAATACTATTTAAAAATAAAAATTAATTCCTAAAACCATTCAAAAAATGTAGAATATTAACTTTCTTTTTTATTTTTGGTCGTTTATATTTATTTTACGCAGAAAAAGAAAAGAATGGATTGGAATAAAAAATATCATCTTCATTATTATTATTATTTTTTATCCATAGATATCTAGATTAGTTTTTGTGCACTTTCAATAATTTCATGGATCATGAAGAAGAATCAAGAAAATCCTTAATAACTTCACTACTGTGTTCTCGAAACATCTTTTACGAAGGAAAGGAAAAGAAAGGGAGAGAAATGAGAGGAAAGTAAAAAAAAAGTAAAGGAAACGAAAAGAAAATAATGATAAGTTTCCTTCCAGAACTTTCATTTGGGAGGAAAAGAAGGAAACAAATGGAAATAAATTAAAACCATTTAAAAGAAACTACTAAAATTATTGAAATTACAAAACTACCCAACATTTCATTATAAAAAATATATTTTGAAAGGGTATATTTATAAAAATAACATATTTTTTTCTTTCTCTCATGTTCAAGAAAATTAAAAACTATTTTTTTCCCCTTTCAAGTACACAAATGAAAAAATTATTTTCTTTTCTTTTCCACCCATTTATTTTCTCTCTAGATTAGAGAACACAACGACATGACTTCAAATCGATAACCTCTAAAAAGAATGCTAAAAACTCAAGTCTTATCGTTAGTTACGGTTAGAGCATCTCCAATAGCATTGTTAAAATAGAAAAAAAAATGGGTTTTTGTTCTCTAAACCTCTCCAACAGCTTTGCTATCTTGTTTGCTATAATAGAGAAAAGTTGAAATTTTCCAAGTTTAGAGAATTCTCTAAAACTTGATGGTAGGAGAGAGAAATGATTATTTTATTCAATTTCACCAATGAAATTCAATTTTTATTATTTTATATTAAGTTTTTTTAAAAGTATATTAAGATGATAAATTATAGAATATTATAATAATATAAATTGTTCTAAAATCTCTAAAATAACAAATCTGTTGGAGATGAATGTAATATTTTTTAGAGATTTTCAATTTTCGTTTTCTATTTTAAAGAAGAAATTATAAGAATGGTCTTATAAAATTAAACATATCATCTTCCTCGTACCTATCATTATAACATTGACATCAATTTAATTCACGACATATTTTTTTATACATATCATCATTAACATCTTAAAAATACATATTATTTTACTTTTTGTTACGAGTGAAAATCTTTATATATTTTAGGAAACACGAGTTTTATTCATAATTATCATTCACTAGTTTTTCGAAAGCTCGTTACCAAGTCAACCAAAGTGCGGCGATTGACCCTTTCCTTCCACCACCGCCGATTTCTACCCTCTTCTAACCAATTCAATTCTCTATAAAATCATCGCCGCATTTATACCACCACCACCACCACCACCACCACCATCAATACTCCTTCATCATGACTTCAATTCTAACCACCATCATCATCATCCTCATCGCCGCCACATCATCACTTGCCACCGCCACCAACTCCGGCGGCGGCGGCAGTTGGTCCCTCCTTCGTTCAACCATTGGCATCACCGCCATGCACATGCAACTCCTCCCTAACGACCGTGTACTAATCTACGACCGTACGGACTTCGGAGCCTCCAACATCTCTCTAGCCGACAACAAATGCCGTACAGATCCAAACGACACCGTTTTGAAAAAAGACTGCACTGCTCACTCCGTCGAATACGACGTCGCTTCCAACACCGTTCGTCCACTCACGGTTCTCACCGACGTCTGGTGTTCTTCCGGCGCTTTAATGCCCGACGGCACCGTCATCCAGACCGGTGGGTTCAATGACGGCGATCACGTCGTCAGAGTTTTTAACACGTGTCGTACTTGCGATTGGGAAGAAATCCAATCGGGGTTGATTAGACGGAGGTGGTATGCTACTAATCACATTCTTCCCGATGGCCGGCAGATTGTCATCGGTGGTCGCCGGCAATTTAACTACGAGTTCTACCCGAAAGTTTCGTCGTCGGAAAAAGCTTACAGTTTGCCGTTTTTAGTTCAGACGAATGATCCGAAACTTGAAAACAATTTATACCCGTTTGTGTTCTTGAATCCTGACGGAAAATTGTTCGTTTTCGCGAACAATCGAGCGATTTTATTCGATTATTCAAGGAACAAAGTGGTGAAAACTTTTCCGGTGATTCCCGGCGGCGAGCCGAGGAATTATCCGAGCACAGGGTCCGGTGTACTACTTCCAATGCGGATTGTACAAGGAAGTGTAGCAGTGGTTGAGGTTTTGGTATGTGGTGGTGCACCAAAAGGTTCATTTTTGAATGCTAAAAAAGGGAAATTTAATGATGCTTTGAAAACTTGCGCTAGGATCCGGATATCCGACCCGGATCCGGAATGGGTTATGGAGACAATGCCTTTGGCTCGTGTGATGGGTGACATGTTGTTGTTACCAAACGGCGACGTTTTAATTATTAACGGCGGATCGAAAGGTACCGCGGGATGGGAGTACGGGCGAGACCCGGTTCTTAACCCGGTTTTGTACAAACCCGATTGTCTACCTGATGTTCGGTTTGAAATTCAAGACCCGAACACCATCCCGCGGATGTACCATTCCACCGCGATTTTGCTTCGCGATGGAAGGGTGCTGGTTGGCGGGAACAACCCTCATATTTATTATAATTTCACAAACGTACTTTATCCAACCGAATTGAGTCTCGAGGCGTTTTCTCCCCCGTATTTGGATCCACGATTATCCGATGTACGACCCACGATCATATTCCCCGATTCCCAAACCCGGTTCAGATACGGATCCCTCGTGAGGATCCGGTTCACGGTTTCTGGCTCCGTGAACCCACATTTAGTCTCGGTGACACTCGTGGCACCGTCTTTTAACACCCACTCGTTTTCCATGAATCAACGGCTGTTGATCCTCGATAGCGAAAAAGGCGTCAGGGCGGTCGACGAATCGATGTACGAGGTGGTCGTGACGGCGCCGCCTTCCGGCAACATTGCTCCGGCGGGATATTACCTTATGTTTGTGGTTCACCGGCAAATTCCAAGCGAAGGGATTTGGGTTCAAATTAGTTGACCGGAGAAAAGTCAAAGATGGTGAATTTTTACCCGTGAACTTTTGATTACAAAAATCTTGGTGACACCCGTGATTAATCACTGCACATGGATATCGAGAAGACGACACCGTTTGATCACGAATTGTTTTTTTTTTTTTTTTGGGGGGGGGGGGGGGGGGAGGGGGAGGGGCAAATAAGGGAAAAACAAATATTAGTTGGAAAGTTGTATGTAATTATTTAAATCTTTCAAAAGAATGAGAATTCGATTTTTATTAAATTTTGAGATGTATTTCGAATTTTTATGGTTGAATATATTGTTTTTAAGATGGTATAGAGGTGGATTCGAGTTAAAATGGATAGATGAATTTACGAGTTTAACCTTCAAAGAAACATGGTCGATGGATAGTTGATGGTTGAAGATGATGGTTGATGTTCGTTATGTTTTATTTAATCTTTTTGTTTGTTTTTTTGTTATGAAATTGCAATATTATCATTTATTTATGGGTCGAATTGGTTACTCGATCTTGCATTTCCTTTTAGACCCAATATTCCGTACATGCATTTATAGGGAAAGCCTAAAAGAAGATAAATATGTTTTTGCGATTCTTATTTGCGTATTTTGTTTTTAAAAGCTCAATATGTAAATAGTTTAACAGATTGAAGATTTGTATCGTGATCCAGAGTTCAAGCAGTGGCGGAACACGAAGCTTAGAACCCAAGGGGCCGAACTTAATTCTTTATACAAATATGTCACATAAACATGATTAATATGTTTTAATGTAATAGACATATTTTTTTGAAAAATACAAAGAGATACTAGTAAAAGTTATAATATATTAAAACCTTGAAACAAGACTAGAAAATATGATTTTTTTATACATTGTTCATCGAACGCTAGTGTACTAAGGTGTGAATATCATTGAATTTTTTTTTGAGCTTTTTGTAAGGGTTCTTAGTAATCCAATCCAAACACTAGGTGTAGAGATATGCTCAATCCGTGTTGTCTCTTCAAGATCGTGACAAGAATTTACAGGTTTTCTTTTTTAACATACTCATAAAAGGTAGATTATTTTTTATTTTGATTTATACGTCAAACATAAACATGAAGCAACATATCATCAAACATGAAAGTTTAAAATTGAACTAAACGGCTTTATATTGAACTATCAAAAACATTGAAGATTTGAACTAAATAAATGACAACCTAAAAGGGTAGAAATAATCAACTAAGTTTGAGAATTTAAGTCTCATCATAGAACAAATCAACTAATTAAGCTACTCAATAATTATTAAATTGAGTCAGTAAAATTTAGACTATTAACTATCGAAAAGCAGGTGTTGTTTTGAGATATATATATAGGGAGAGGTTCATTTGAGAAATGGTAAATATATGAGAAATAGAGAAGTAATCTTAGCTATTCATCTGGTCAACATTTGCGGCTTTGACCGCGAAACACCAGATAATTCCTTGTGTGGTCTATAGAAGGTAGAGGGGTAATTTCGTAAAATACACGGGATGAGTTCATATATGAATCTGTATGAATCACAAAGATTCATATATGAATCTGTTAATTAGTTCAACTGATTCATATATAAATCTTTGTGATTCACAAAGGTTCATATATGAATCTGTTAGTTAGTTCAACTGATTGATATATGAATCACAAAGGTTCATATATGAATCAGTTAAAAGAGTTCAGTTGTGAATTGCACTGGTTCATATATGAACATATAGTTCATATGTGAATTATACATGTTCATATATGAACACAACTTGTGTGTTTTGTAAAATTTACGAAATTGTCCTTCTATTTTTGGGATAGCCGCAACTTTTGACCAGTCAAAGCCGCAACTTTTGACCGGTCAAAGCCGCAATATTTGACTAGTCAAATCTGATCTTGACCACATGAATGGCTAGGATTATTTCTCTATTTCTCATATATTTACCATTTCTCAAATGAACCAAACACTATATATATATATATATATATATATATATATTAACACTAAGGGGTTGTTTGTTTTTTTAAGAAACCTCTTATTGTCTCTTAAATCTGAATCGCTCAGACTTTTTTACACACCACCTCTTATTAATCGTAACTAAATTAAGACTTCAGACTTTCGACCTCTTAAAAAACAAACGGCACCTAAATGTATACTATACATACTTGTTGCTTAATAATAAAAAAATCAGAGGGGCCATGGCCCCCCACTGTCTCCAAAGCCATCCGTCTGTTCAAGTGAACCTCTAGACTTTACCTTCGAATCAAGATTTCCGTTTCAGTCTTTTGGCAAGCTTCCTATCGTCAGATATTGAGTTTCAACCAATATTTGTACAAATAACATCTTCTTCGGTTATTATTATTATTATTATTTTTTTGAACGACAAGTTAACGCACACACATGTTCCAGCGGTATTAGGCCTCCATTACGGACAATCCCACTAATCCGCTGCGACCCGGCCCAGCCTTTGACTGAACCCGACCGGCAGGGTAGAGGGTCCCATAGACTGGACCCACCCGAACCGGTCCCGGCCCCGAAGGACCAGACCCAGAGTCTGGATATCTCAGGAAAGTGTTGCTCGTGGGATTCGAACCCGGGTAGTGTGGCTTTCACCCCACACCTCCCCGGATGTTACCTATCCAATTGAGTTAACCCCCTTTGATATCTTCTTCGGTTATTAATCAACAACACTCTGTGTTGGGTCAGAAATATGCTAAGTATGGTTAATGCTGCTACTTAAAGATTAATACTGCTACTTGAAAGATTACTACTGCTAGTAGAATTAGTACTGCTTGGAGAGTTAGTACTGCTAGTAGTTAGTACTGCTTAAAGATTACTACCGCAAGAGAGGAATTACTACTGCTAGCATGATTAATACTGCATGCATAGTTAGTACTGCTGAGGATGTTAATGTTGTTGAAGATTAATGCTGCTGGATGAGGATGAAGTTAATACTGCTTATGAAGATAATGACTTGGAACGAAAGACTAGGAGCTGGAAATAAAGATGAAGATAATTATGGAATGAATTATGAAGATCAATTTTGTTTTGATAATTATCTTGTAATTAATTCTGTATATATAGCTTAGAAGTATTTAATAGAGATACAGTTTTTGATATACGTTTGTTTTAGAGAGAATTAACCTCAAGGTTCTTAGAAGTCCTTTCAATAGAGAAGTATTTAACGTCTGTTGAGCCTGTTCAACAGATTGATGTTTTATTTGTAATCATTAACTTAATCAATATAACTTGTGATTTGAGTTTATACACTGTTTGATTGATTTATTGTTAAAGTGTTTTTCCGCGACTCCTTTAACATAGTTTCTGAGTGTATGTTAAATTCTTGTTTGAATTTCGATCCTGACACTCTGCTTTTTATGTTTTTCTTTTCTTTTTTCCTTTCCACTTTCCATGGCCATACTTTTCCTTTTAACATTTCTACTTTCCTTTTTAATTATTTGCACAATTGTTGGCAAAAGGGATTGCACCATGATCTTTGGAAATGCCTTGCTTATAAAGGGCTTGGTGAGTTGCTTTGTTAAACATGGGATGTTTGATTGAGCTATTTTTAAAGTTAGTTGGTATGGCATGGTATCATGAAGAGATTGTTCAAAAAATGTAGTCTACATGACAATCATCGATACGTTTTCATGTTCTAATCACTTCACAAACTGATTTTCTGTTGCTCACATGTTCTTTTTTTTAGGGGGGGATGGTGTCCTAGGCTATGCCTAGACTAGTCCATTGGCAAATTATGACTGTTGCTCACATATTTTTGAGGAGTAGATTTGATTTCCCATTCAATGATTCGACTGCTAATTCTAAAACCTGCCATCGGCATTTTCAATAGAATTGTATTGTTACTTTGCATGTTGCAACATTGGGGTTGTGCAAAAGGCAATGAAATTGTTTAACTGTATTTATTCCCTTTAACAAATCGTTTTTATTTCCATCACCTCTTTGCATTCGATCTCTGATACATTTTACCCATTCTTCAAGAACACTTTTTGATCCTTTGGTGTGATTTATCTGAAGTGAAGACACTGATTAAAACTACAATATCTGTCTTAGGACTCTTTTGGAGTTTTAAAGCCTTCATCTTGGACTGCGTCTACGTGGTTGAAAGTGTTTGATCCACTTCTTGTTTTCTTACTTCTCTTTCATAACTCTTCATACGAGATTTTAGAACATTGGATGAGATCTTTTTTTATGCGTTAATCTTTGTCGGGTAAACTTTCTCGCTCTATTCCTCAAATATTATAATTAATATAAACATCGGTCTCTTCTTCCGAATATATACTATCACATTTAATCATTTATTTGTTTTCAATTGCATTTGTGATATTATGGTAGTATTGTTGTTGTTTTTTTAATTAAGTAATATTGTCGTTATTATATATAAGTGTTAATTGCATTTTAAAATAAATATAACAACCAGAAATTCCCAAATATCAATAAGTTAAATTACAATTGCCAAATAAATTTATCCACAATTAATAAATAAGTATACATTTGAAAAAAAACGTCAAATGAATTTTAAAGTTCAAAAGGAAAATATTATTGTATTCGAACCCAAATGCCTTCACTCGGAATATCTTGATGGACCACAAATAAAATATAATTCCCCGCGGGAGCAACATTACCGGAGGACGGTGTCGTCACACTGACTTTGTAGTGAGATTTTCCGATAACGGTGGTCGTGTTTCCGCCTTCGAGGATCAACAACCTTTGATTCATAGAAAACGAGTGTGTGTTAAATGGTGGTGCCACCAATGTAACCGAGACCAAATTTGGATCCATTGGGCACGAAACTTTGAACCAAATGTTCATTCGTTGCCCATGATGGACCTTGGTTCTGGTCTTGGGGTAGATTACGTTTGGGCGTAATCTTGCTGAGCTTGGATCCAGATAAGCAGGCGAAAATGCCTCTAAGCTCAGCTCAGTAGGATATAGTACGTCCGAAAATTCGTATTTATCGTGCGGGTTACTCCCACCAACAAGAACCCGACCATCTCTAAGCAAAACCGCCGTCGAATGGTACATTCGAGGAATGGTGTTCGGGTTTTGTACCTCGAACCGAGATCCAATTGGGCAATCGGGTCGGTAAATTACTGGGTTTAGAACCGGGTCCCGTCCCAGTTCCCACCCGGCAACTCCGGCGGACCCACCATTGATGATCAAAACGCCGCCGTTTGGTAGCAATAACATATCACCCATGACACGTGCAAAAGGCATGGTCTCCATGACCCATTGTGGATCCGGGTCGGATATTTTAATCCGCCCACAAGTATCCAAAGCTCCATCAAACTTCCCCGTATTTGCATTAATGTATGCTTCTTTTGGTGCACCCCCACAAATTAACACTTCAACCGTTGCTACTTCCCCCTGTACAATACGCATTGGGAGTAGTACCGCGGACCCGGTGCTCGGGTAATTTCGCGGGTCGCCACCGGGTATCGTTGGGTAGGTTTTGACAACTTGGTTTCGAACATAATCGAATAAAATAGCACGGTCATTTGCATAAATGAAAAAATTCCCATCCGTGTTTAAAAACACAAACGGGTATAAATTGTTTTCAATATCCGGTTCAGTGGTCTGAACCAGAAACGGCAAACTGGGAGCGTTCTCATTTGCCGACATTTTAGGGTAGAACTCGTAATTAAATGATCGACGACCGCCAACAATGATTTGACGGCCGTCAGGTAATATGTGATTGGTGGCATACCATCTTTGTTGACTCAAACCAGTTGGTATTTCTTGCCAATCACACTGGTCGCATGATTTATAAACTCGAACGACGTGATCGCCATCGTTCCATCCGCCCGTCTGGACCAGGCTCCCGTCGGGCATCAATGTCCCGGACGAACACCACACGTCGGTGAGGACCATGAGGGGACGGACGGAGTTAGAGGCGACGTTGTACTCGACGGAGTGGGCCGAGCAGTCGGTGGAGTTGGGGCGGCATTTGCCGTTCGGAAGCGAGATGTTCGAGGCGCCGAAGTCGGTGCGGTCGTAGATGACGACGCGGTCGGTGGGGAGGAGTTGCATGTGCATGGCGGAGATCCCGATGCTTGGGAGGAGGAGGGACCACGATCCGCCGCCGACGGCAGGACATGGCGGCGCGTGGAGGAGGAGGAGGAGGAGGACATAAAGAAGAGGAGAATTGAAAGTCATTTTTTTGGGTGGTGGTGGCGGAGGAAATGGGGTCAGGTGGTGGGTTTAAATAGCATTTATTGCGGCGGTGTAAAGTGTCCGGCACCGGTAACATCCACCATAACTTTTTTTCTTCTTCAAATTATGGTGATTCGATCATTGCACGTTCATGCATAATTAAAAACTACGTCGTTTTTAAGGAGATTTCGAAAACTCTAAAGTTGCGTTTTGGATATTATGTGATATGATTCCAAAATGCTACGTTTTTAAGTGAAAGATAAATAAATAAAATAAAGTGACAACCCAAAAGACCCAATAAATATTCTTTTTGTGGAAATTAAAATAAGAAGAGAAAAGATCACGTGCAGTGGCATCCACTGTAGGAAACTGTAGTCTTCCATATCGTTCAAAGAATTGTGTTCTTTCGGTGATTCTGGCAGCTCTAAAGGAAGAATATTTCGTACCACTTGTTTAGGTTTTACAATAAACCAAATCTCCAGATTTTGTAACGATATAATTTTAGTTATTTTGAGTGCTTTTTTTAAACCCTAAGTGTTTGGATCTGATTGTGTTGCAGACATAAGATTTTTGCTGAATAGGTGCATCTTTGGGGTGAATTAAACTCCCGAAAAGTCGTCCCATGTGTTTTTAGCAGAACTTCACCATTTCGAGAGATTTTTAAGTTTTTTGATTCATTTCGAGGGGCTTTTTGGGTTTTTTTGTTTGATTTCAAGGGGCTTTTTCGGTGTTTGTGTTTGATTTCGAGAGACTATTTTTCGGGTTTTTTTTTGTTGATTTAGAGGGACTTTTTGGGAATTTTGGTTGATGTTCTCTCGGAGCACCCTTCGAAGTTTAGCAAGTGCACCGTTCAATACCCCCAAAAAATTCTACTTGCGAAAATCTATTGAGCGGGTGAACGGGACCCCACACAACTTACATAGGTCTGCCACGACCCATGGGAGTACCTCGATTAATTACATGGGGCCTTGAAGAAAACAACCAGAAAAAATTCTCACTAGAACTAAGAAGACTGAACTAACGACCTATAAAGAGGAGAACACAAACCCACTAAGAGTTAATTATATATAATACATATATATGTATTTAAATGTGTCCAAAGTTAGTAAAAAACATAAGTTTTTACTAAATTTTCCAACAAAGGTGTGTCCACAATTATAATCTTTTGGATCGGCCACTCACTCCCTTAAGGTTTCAATCACTTGTACAAATTTAGATAAAAAAACGTATTCAACCACTTGAAAAAACAGCACATGTGCATCCACAAGTTTAAATAGGAAACGTACTCAACCACTTGAAAAAAACAACACATGTGCATCGTCCAAACTTTTGTGGGCTAATTTCACCCGTTTCAAAAGCTATGATCGTTTGAAATTTACACGTTGCTCCACATAAATATGTCAATCCATCCTATTTGCTTCACGTCATCCCAACTAGAGGTAAGCAAATCGACTGGGCCCAAGGGGCCAAACTGGACCAAAAGAAGACTGATTGCTGATTACCCTATAAACAATCTTGATTTGAACTATTATGACACTTTAAGCCGTAAAATGTGTTTTAATTTAACAAAATTGCAAATGCTAATAATACAAAGAATGTACAAAACGAGACACGTTGCTAAGCTTTCAGTCCACATAAACTTCATTCAATATTGATTACACTCCTACTGCTTCTCTTTATACCCACTAATGTAATGTTATTCTTTGTCCTACCTTCCGAAGAACTATTGAACGCTTCAACTTGGCCACTGAAGATGATTGGGTCGGCCAAGCCAGATCATGAGTGAAATATCATGACCGGGTAGAATACTACCGAATTCACTCTACTGAAGCATAACATTTCATTTCCTGTTGCTAGGGGTGTCAAAAATAACCGAAACCGAATAACCCACCCGAACCGAATGAAATTTGGGCTAAACGGTTTCGGGTTATTCGGTTCGGTTAACCGAATAAGGATCCTTATTCGGTTCGATTTTCGGTTAATTTTTTCCTAATTCGGTTAAACCGAATAACCCGAATAACACATTCTACTAATATTTTATATATTGCATTTTATAAAAAATAAACCTAAGACATGTTATACTATTATTATTTTACATATTTTATTGAGATATAATGTTTTTTACTGAGAGTAGATAATGTTTTATTATTATATTACATTTTATGCTTGAATTACATCGTCGCATGAAGGAAAATAATGTCATATGGTAGAAATAAGTTTTGATAGATGGTGTATTTTACTTAATATAAGTCAGTTGTTGAGTATGAATATATGATACAATTATATATTATAAGCAACAAACACTTGATTTGAAAACATTATTTGAGCAAATGTTCAACGAAAAAATATAAATCCTTATTCGGTTTAACCGGTTACCGAACCGAATAACCCGAAACCGAATAAACCGAAACCGATTAAACCGAACCTTATTTGGTTTGGTTATCGGTTAGTTTTTAAAAAGCTTGATAACCGATTAAACCGAACCGAATAAACCGAAAACCGATTTAACCGACCGAATAACACCCCTACCTGTTGCTCGCTACCTCTTTAGTTGCAGCCCCCTACTTGCTCATTCGCAATGACTACCACTTGTAAGATCTTTACGCTATGCCAAGTATCCAACAAAGTAAAGACCCTTTACTTTGGACACCCATTTCCATCCAACGTATGTAGACTAAGGCATTGTTTGACAAAAATAAGCTAGCTTATAAGTTATAAGAGCATCTCCAATGGTAACACTAAAAAAAACACCAAAAACACTAAATTTTGTGGGCCCATCAACACCAAAAAATTTCACCTCCAATCGTCCTCTAAAAACACCAAATTTATTAAAAAAAAAAAATCAAATTTGTTTAATTACCACACAGAATGGTGGGTCCCCCAAGAAAACAAAGGCCGGCAAAAAAAAGTTGGGCCGGCATATTTGGCGTATGAATCACTTGACCGGCAAATTTTTTTTGGTGATAGCGGTCGATTGGAGCTACCGCACGGTAAATCCTCTGATTTACCGTGCGGTTGGAGATGCTCTAAGCTAGCTTGTTTTATGAGTACATGTTTTGATGGACATAAACTAAATTTTTGATAAGTTACTTGGAGTAGCTTATGAGGAGTTTTTTTGTGATTATTCCAATTATGTCCTCATTAATATACATTATTATATATTAATTAAAAATGAGGAGTTTTTTTGTGATTATTCCAATTATGTCCTCATTAATATACATTATTATATATTAATTAAAAATATTATTAATTATTAAAATTCATTATTATTAATTAATAAATATTATCTAAAAATTATAACATAAATTTTAATTATATATTGATATTAATTTTTAATTATTTAGAATTATTGATAAATATATCAGTTTTTTTAATATTGATTAATATATTTTAGTTATCAATCATTATTATTTTTGTAATTATTATTTGATTTTTTTTTTCATATTATAAGTAACGGTTATTTAAAATCATAAGTTAATGTAGATTTTTTTTTAAATTTGGTTTAAAATTCAAAATTTATGATATATATAATAATAAATTTCAAATTCTTTTAATTAACATATTATATTATATACTATCTTATTTGTATTAATTAATATATTATATTACTATAAATTTGTTTTAATTATATTATTAAATATGATAATTGATTATTTTTTTAGATGTCCCTTTTGGTAATTTTACATACTTATAAGTTAGGTTTTACCAAACATGACTTTTTCATCAGCTAGCTTATTAGTCATCAGCTAGTTTGCCAAACATAACCTAAACCAAAAAAACCATTTTGTAATGCAAGTTTAGAGGATCAAACATTAATTTGGTGAAAACATTGAAGGAATCTTTATTTTCACCCATAAACGTACGGAAAGGCAACCTCACCATAGTCGTCTCGTAGATGGTAGCATCTTGCCATCAAATTACTTCTAAACAAAAATCTTTATTCCCATGTTTGGTGCGACAATAAAACTAGGACCGACAAAGTGAGACAAATATGGCTTTTTCCTGTCCACTAAAATAGATGAAACAAAAATCAAATAAACGAGATAAAGATTGATAAATTACTAAACTAACCTTGTCAAATTATAACCCTAAAACTTTATACATTTTTTTTCACCCGCCTACCTCACTCTCATCCTTCCATCTGTTCTGCACCCTTAAAAAGCTTTAGCGCCTATTGGACCATGCCAATTTATCTTATAACCAACCCAATCCAAACACAACCAATATATCACCCTAAAGGCAGTGTCTGGAGGGTAAAATGTATACAGGCCTTACTTCAGTCTCTTGAGACAGATCCCACCCGGAGGGTGAAAGGTATATAGACCTTACTTTTGTCTCTCGAGACGGAGGTTGTTTCCGAGAAAACTCTGGCTTGGGAAAAGTTTAAGTAAAAGATATAGAAAGAGCCATTTATCATATAAAACATATAAATTAACAGAGGAGCCAAGTCAAGTAGAAGACTGAGGAGGATAAAGCTCCCAAAGTGCCACCGTTGTGTCTTCTGAAGCCGAAGCCATTTGTTTGCAATCTGCAGCGAATGAAATGGCGTTGCACTGCAGGAATGGACCATAATTAGATGACGATAACGATAAAGTCAACATGATAGCTGCAATTCCAATGGTGGAATGGAATTCCATCCCATTATTGGGCAAAGCAAACCAAATGAATGAGATGTGGACAAAGGAATTGATTATTCCAATTCCTCCAGACTTCACCATATTCGGTGAACCAAAGAGGCCCAAGGAACAATGGCATACCGTGGCATGGTGATACTTCAATATCGCCAAAGGATTTCCTTTCCTGTAACTGTAAATCCTGATCCTGCCATGGCACGAAATTGAGGATTAAATCACCGATCATTAGGCTTACATTTTCATGACGTGAATGGATTCCTAAATCTCAACGTCATTCATAATCTGAGAATATTTGGAATACTATAGGAGCAACGTGAATTGGTTTGATTACGTTTTGATTGGAACCAAACCAAACGAGCCCAATATATCTATCAGGAGGTGTGGTTTGAGGGGCTGGGATGTATGCAGACATGACCTCAAACGGGTCAACCTCAAAGAGCAGAGCGGTTTGTTTCCGTGAAGACCCAACTTGTGAGAAGTGTGTGAAAAATAAATAATAGTTCTTTTTTGGATAAAGATGTAAAATGAGAAAAGTTTCCCCAACGAAATAGAGGAAATAGCAAAAGGTGATGGTGCAGAAAAGAACTGAAACAAGAAAACAAGTAATTAAAATAAATCAGTTGAAACAGAAAATCATAGAAATAGCATTAGAAATATAAGCAATGGGTTGCTTTTCTACATCATAGAAGCATTGAATTACTTTTATTTTGTACAAAATCAGGTTATTGTAGCAAATATATGATTCAAATACAAGAATGATTCATTTAAACTCGATTTAATAGGGGGTGGTTTGATTTCGTTCAACACTTGGAACCATAAATCATACCCAAGGCTTTGATTTTTTTTTTAAAACAGGGACTGAACCCGACTCTCTCAAAAAGAAACCAAACCGTCCAGTTTGATTCGGCTTGGTCAGTTTTTGTGGTTTGGCAGTTTCAACTCACACACCCCTAGTATATTGTACTAACCTGTGATCCCAACCAGCGGTGCCAAAAATCTTGCTATCTGAGCGAATTGAAGTTCCTGCTATGCCGGGTCGCTCCAAACCGATTTCCTTCTTCACCACACAAGAACCCTAACAGGTGACAAACAATAATGAAGTTCACAAGATTATGATCAGAAAAATTGGCATGTGGTAGAAACAATCCAACTAATATAATAGAAAAGAAGAAAATATAGATGGATCATGTACATAGTAGCTTTAGGGTGTGTATGGTAGTGGACCGACAGGCGAGAGTGAGAGTGCAGGTGAAAGAATTGTGGAATGTTTTAGGGTTTTAATTTGATATGGGTAGTTTAGTAATTTACCAATTTTGTCCCATCTCCCTGATTTTTATTCCACTCATCTTGACAGGAAAAAAAAATGCATTTTTGTCCCACTCGGGTCTTGTCTCGTTTAGAGTGTGTTGGTATGTGGACATGACTGGACAAGAGTGGGGTAGGTGGGTGAAAGAATCGTAAAAGGTTTTAGGATTTTAATTTGATATGGATAGTTCAGTAATTTATCAATCTTGTCTCTTCTCCCTGACTTCTGTTCCACCTATTTTAGTCGGACAAAAAAATGCATTTTTGTGTTACCCAGTCTCAATCCTGTCACAGTCTAATGCCACACCAAACGTATGAAAACAAGTTTTTGTTCTGTCCAGCGTACCAAACACACCTTTAGATTACTACTTGCTAGAAGCGAAAAATTACAGCTTAATAATAACAAGCAAAACCTAAAACTATGAATCCATTTGTCCCATAAAAGTTGCAATGTATGGGTACATGGTTTAGTAAGAGAGTGATTAGCATTTCAAACCATTATACTTGCAACTCCGTGTTTAAACAACCAAAACACTTTCGTTATACAAAAACAACGTTGCAGTTGGTAGAAAATAAAATACACAATACTTTTGTTACTTCTTGCAACGTCTTTTGTGCTATTTCTCAGCCAAAGTCTTCCCTTTGCCATTCTATTTCAGCTCAAGTGTTACTTTCGCATTTTGCAAGTATGTTTGTTTCTAAAACCAAAGCATCAAGTACCATGATCCAAAAATGCTTATCATTCTTAGATATAAGTATGTTTACTACAACCTCATGCCTAAACTAGTGTTCCATAGCTACAAGACCATTCACATTTTGTAACAATGACAATTTGGGAAAATAAATAATCTGCTTTGAAACTTCACAAAAAGTTGAAATTAAGATGGGAATCCCATTATTGACATTGTCGAAATTTAAGGGGCAAAAGGAGTGTATGGTGACACTTTCATCAAATTAACATACAAAAAATGATATATAGCAGTTGATCTCAACATAAATATGGGCTTCTGTTAGGGTGTGTTTTATTTGTTGAATTGAAGTAGAGGGGTGCAAAATGTATTGTTTTATTTTGTTATGGGCTTTTTTGTGTTAAATGGGCTTTGGACCTGTTAGGCTTAAGCCCTTGGTATATAATGTTTAATGGTCATTTAGAGGTTTACATGCATCAATTAAAATTCTCTCTGTAAAACTTTGAGCATTATCGGGTAATCAATACATATGACCATAACTTGTGATTCATATTGATTGTTCTTCATTGATTTATTCAATACACTTGCAAACTGGGATTCACAATTGGTATCAGAGCCAAGAGACGAAGATTTTATTCGAAAAAGGTAAAAAAAATTTCTCTTCTCTCTCTGTCGATCAATTTTTTGTCTGAGGTTATTTGGGCTTGTTGATTTTTACTAAATCTTTGAGTCTAGTTGCTCCAAATCTATTTAGTCTAGTTAGAGTAAGTGGTTGGTAAAGTTTCATCTTCTGATTCGGAGTATTGATCTTGAATTTTGGGTTTTTATAGATCTAAAGTTTTTAGTCTGTGTCCTTGAGTTTTTTTTATTGAAAAATCATTGTTTTTGGATGAAAATCAATGAAAAAGAGTGTTAGAATTCTGGATTTAATCGATAATTATTGCTAAAGTTTATTGGTTTTCGATTAAAAACCAATTGTGAATCCCAGTTTGCAAGTGTATTGAATAAATCAATGAAGAACAATCAATATGAATCACAAGTTATGGTCATATGTATTGATTAACGATAAAGCTCAAAGATTTACAGAGAGAGAATTTTAACTAATGCACGTAAACCTCTAAAAGACCATTAACCTAGAAACTAGGTTAAACAAAACATTATATACCAAAGGCTTAAGCCTAACAGGCCCAAAACCCATTTAATACAGAAAATCCCATAACAAAATAAAGAAAATAAAACAATACATTTTGCACCCCTCTACTTTAGTTCAACAAATAAAACACACGCTAACAATCTCCCCCTTTGAATTGAAGTTCGTAGTCTCTCCAGTTCGAAACACGCACTTTTCTAAGTCCAAAGTGCATCTCGAAGATCCTTATTGAATTCATGTACTCTAGTCTTTCAAAGATCAAATTCAAGGCTCTAGACACGAGTTTTCTGTAATTTGGGTCCAACTGATTCTGACCTTTGTCGTGTTGAGACAACATATCATGAAGTTTGTTTCTAAGGATGTACAGAGTACCATCACAGAATCTGAAAATCTGGCTAAATCTGAAGAAGCACATTTTACCTTTCCTGTTAGGATACGTCATGCCAAGTTCCACAGTTTCAATCACTCTGTAGGCTGGATCATCCTTAAAGTTACTTGGTAGTCTCAGATCAGGTTTGAACAGATTGATCTTGGCTTGATGACTTTCAATACCAATTTTTAAGTCTTCAAAACACGCTAACTTCATCGTGGTCATCATGAAACGCTTTACGACAATCAGAGCATCTTGAATTACACCGGGACGTATGGTTCGAGTCTTCAAGTCACGTAGCAAAAATAGAAAATCTCGTAGCTCAAGATCCTTAAAATCAAATTCTGTGAATTTCCATTGTGTCCCATCTTCTCTAGTAACAAGAAAAGTAGGATACCATATTTTTTCTTCGGAGCGATCAGTACCAATTTCATCGACAAATTTGATTCTAAGTTTTGTTCTGCCCGTGCTTGGTCTATTGTTGTTCTCTCTCAGGGAACAATATGCGAATTGTTTCCGTCTGTCAAATGACCCAATACCATAGATAAACGCCTTATCATATGTTCGGATCCAATGAGCAAATATCCTTTTGTAAGATTCTTCAAGAAAGGGAACATTGATCCTTACTCTTTCCCATTTCAATGGTGGACTAGGTCATGCGTTTAAAGCTTCAGGAACTGGAGTTTCTGACAAATTCTGATCGGGGAGATCTGGTGGAACGGAAGGAACTGATCGTAGAGGGATGACGCCTGAAAGTGCCTCAGTAGATTGAAACTCTAGTCGCATCTGCTCAAATAAGCAATCATAGTCTCCTTGTTGCATCCATTCTGCATCGTCGAATGTGCACAATTCATTGACTCCTTCTTGGAATACGACTAAAGCTCTTTCGGATACCGGTTCAGTCGACTCACTAATATCTGCAAATTGATCAGTTAAATCATAATTTCTGACCTCAACGGGTGAGTCTGTACCTGCTTCACAATCGATTAATTCTGTGACTGAGCATTCTGCTTGATGGTTACTCGACTGTGAAATGACCTCTGTCTGTGCATCATTGATCTCTATATCATGTACTGATTCAGCGTCCGAAGCCCCTTTTGGTCGTCTTTCCTGTGCATTTCCCGGCTGAATATCTGTCTGAATATCTGTCTGAGAGGTCTCTGTTCTTGCTGTTGTGTCATTGAGGCGCTGACGTTTCTATCCCTCATGACGACCGGGATCATCACGGTCGTCATGTGGCCGTTTAGAAGAACCGGCTTGAGTGCGGCAAGTATGTTAGAGTACATAGAAAGGGTAGATATCGAAGACTGAAACTCGGTAGAAATAGAGTCCAACTTTGCAGTGAGGTTTCTAAAGCCCGCTCGGACTTCTTCTTGGAAAGCACGAGACTCAGACTGTTGGTGAAGAATGGCTATCAGACCTGCATCTTCAGGTGTACTATGGGATAGAAGATCGACTAATAGCATGGATTTGAGCTCAGAGGTTGACGGTCACTACTGAACTGGTGGAGGAGGTGGTCGTGACGGTGCTGAAAGAGGAGCTTCAACTACTGGGGATTTGCCTTTTAGCATTCAGAGAACCGTTTGTTGGAACTCCTCAACTGATCAGCGCTGTTGATCAAAGTGGCGTGAGATGGATCCATCGACAGCATGCAAAGCCTGCTGCAACACCACCTCCTCCACCAGTTCAGTAGTGACCGTGGTTTGATGATGTGGGAGAGGTAGGTTGAGGAGAGGTGGGTGTATGAGAAATGGGTGTAGGTGAGGTTGGTTGGGATTGGGGAGAGGAATAGGATGGCGAGTTAGGTTCGAGGGAGGGTTGAGTGGAGGAGATAGGAGATGGGCAACGACCGATTGGTGCGAAACGAAATTGGTTGCGGTCGTTGTCCGATTCGGTGGAGGATGAGGAAGAGCCCGATGGGTTATGATCTTGTGATGCGTTACTCTCAGTACCGACTATGGTTGGGTCGTTGGAGACCGGTACATCATGGAGTGTAGATGAAGTATCAGGCTCAGTTGGTCTTACCCTACTAGCTAGGGATGGTAACGGGGCGAGTTTGGGGCGGGGATCCTCGGCCCCGACCCCGGTTTTCTGTGCATGGACCCGTCCCCGGCCCCGATCCCCGGCGGGTACGGGGGTCAATCACCCGTCCCCTGTCAAAATCCGGTCAATACCCGGATTTTAGAAACTTTTTTTATTTTTTATTTTTTTGGGGATTTTTGGGTTGTTTTTGGACTGTTTTGGGGGCTGTTTTTGGGCCATTTTACTTAACTACAACTCAAAGTTAATCATCAAACATCAAAAGTTCAAAACATTTCAAACATAAACATCAAACATAATAAGTTAATACATCAAAAAACATTTTAAACATCAAACATAATAAGTTGTTTCCAATTCCAAACATCAAACTTCAAACATCAAGCTAGTGAGCAAGACATCACAATTCACAAGTTACCAACATCATCACATCACATCACATCATTCAACGTCTTCATCGAATGCAACCGTTTGATCAAATCCTTGCGGTTCTCCGTCCTTTTTATCTAAATTTAAAAATAATACAAGTTAGAAAAATAATATATACACCACGTATCATATAACAATTTATATAATTATTACCTTCAAGTTCTTTTCTCAACCAACTTTGGGTACACATCAATGCTTCAACTGTTTGCGATTTTAGCCGACTACGTTGTTTTGTTATCTTGTTCTCGCTCATGCTAAATGCCGATTCTGATGCTACTGTAGAAATTGGAATGGCTAACACATCCCTTGCAATACTCTGCAAGATAGGAAACTTAGTACCGTTGCTCATCCACCACGTCAAAATATCAAATCCGTCATCATATTCATCCGTTATCGGTAACAATTTCTCCATCAAATAGTCATCCAACTCCGTCGTCTCAAACATATCATCCTCGGAAATCATATTCTTAAAACCTAATTTCCATGAAGCCTTGTTCAAAGAAGATGTCCCCCCATGTGAGTGAGTAGTGCTTGATTTTCCTTTCCCTTTGTTGTTATCATGTTTCTTCTTGTACTCCTCAAATAAATCACTACATAGGCTACGTATCATAGTAACCTCATCTTTTGAGTGAACACCATAAATCATTGGAAAGAAATAATTTATCAACTTCATCTTATACCTAGGATCTAAAACAATAGCCACACACATAACATCATGTATGACTCCCCAATATTTATCAAAATTTTTCAACATACTTGACGCCATATTCCTAATAACGACATCATCATCATCTAGCCAACTCCTAAGAGATATTTTCATGTCACAAATCAAAGGGAAGAACAAGTTTGAAGTGGGATACTTGGACCCGGAGAATGTCTCAGCCACACTATAAAACAACTGCAATTTATCACAAACATTTGCCGCCATTCTCCATTCCTCTTCGGTAGGTAAACTAACATAATGTTTTTCTTTTTTGCTCAAACGAGTAAAAACATCTTTATACTCTAAGGCGACATTCAACATTATATATATATATATAATATTAAAAAATTAATAACTATATTATAACCGGGTACCGGACGGGTCGGGGGGTAGGCTACCCGACCCCATCCCCGGTTTGAGTGTACCGGGTATTCCCCGGCTCCGCCCGGGTCGGGTGAGCCGGGTTCCCCAACGGGTCAGGTCAAATTCTCATCCCTATTACTAGCAGTAGCTTGGTCGTCCACGACACCTCCCACACCAGAACCCCTCACGATTTTTACTCTCATCGCACCCTGACCGGAAGTCCCTATATTCCGGACTTTTAGAACTCTCACTCGGGGACCCTGACGTCGCTCGGGTTGTGCTCCCTGGGTAGGTCCTGCCGGTGCTAGCTGGACCACTGGAGCTTGTTGGTCTATAAGATTCCTATAAAATACCATACTAGGTGTCGTGGGACGAGCATATGCTAGTAAGGCATTGGGTATACGCATCGGGTGAAGATTGGAATTCTCTTTAGGCTCGTTAACAATGAGGCGTATCTTGTGAGAAGAGCATACCTGATGAGATCTCCGTCGTGGAATCTGGGAGTTGTTGGTCATCAATCGATCGATGGCAAGTTGTAGAAACCTCATGTAAGGAATGAAATTCCTCCGGTTTCCAGTGTTCTTGTCTTGAACAATTTGAACCAGCCCCTTCCAGAGAAGACTGGCGTAGTCGACTTGTTGATGATAGGCAACACCATGGAAGATGTGTAGGAAGGTGGTACTGCACTGATCGATACATTTTGTATTAGACGAGAGGCAGCGGTTGAGAATGGTGAAAAACATGAACCAGATTGGGTGGAGATGTCTGCGATTGAAAGTCGTCACTTTGGTGAGTGAACCATCGTAGCCGAGTGCGTGGACCTCTCTGAGCAGTTGGTCATCAGGTATGTCTGGAGGATCAAAGGTTGCACGACCGTGAAGGATAGCATCTGGAAGATTGAGAAGCGGTCGGAGACTGTTGGTTGTGAGAACCAACGGGATTGTGTCTACGAAGGCCTCTAGTTTTTCACACCCGGGCTTTGGCCTCGATCACAACATGGCTTCATCCAATGCAACAACATGGCTTCGGCCTCTAGCCACAACATGGCTTCGGCCTCTTGCGACAACATGGCTTCGGGCCATGACCCTAGACTGAACCAGAACCATCGAACCACCCCGAGTCGTGACCTTTGAAACGCCAATCCGTCCACCGGCCCGTCTCCTGTCAGACCGTGGTTCAATTATGGATTGAAATCTGAACCAGGTTCACGTTACTTAACCGGTTTATGAGCTCAATCAAACTATTACACTACATAACTGGTTTTCTAACTCTATCTATTTTCAGGTACCAAATGGCGCAAAATCCGAACGACCCAGTGGTCGATCCGATCGATCTCGTTGCTGATGCTGCTCTTATCAACCCCAACTCTTACCTTCCCTTGACTCCGAACAACTACAATATCGACTTCATCAAATTCCGCTGTAAACACCGGATAGTACTCGAAATCCTCAGTCGCCATCCTCTCTGCCGTGCTCTCACCGCTACTGCAAGTCCCAAAGATATATCTGCAACAAGTTTGGCACACCATTCGATACATCTCCGATGAGCGGAACAAGATTGAAAAACTAGAGGCCTTCGTAGACACAATCCCGTTGGTTCTCACAACCAACAGTCTCCGACTGCTTCTCAATCTTCCAGATGCTATCCTTCATGGTCGCGCAACCTTTGATCCAGACATACATGATGACCAACTGCTCAGAGAGGTCCACGCACTCGGCTACGATGGTTCATTCACCAAAGTGACGACTTTCAATCGCAAACATCTCCACCCGATCTGGTTCACGTTTTTCACCATTCTCAACCGCTGCCTCTCGTCTAACACAAAATGTATCGATCAGTGCAGTACCACCTTCCTACACATCTTCCACGGTGTTGCCTATCATCGACAAGTCGACTACGCCGGTCTTCTCTGGAAGGGGTCGGTTCAAATTGTTCAAGACAAGAACACTGGAAACCGGAGGAATTTCATTCCTTACATGAGGTTTCTACAACTTGCCATCGATCGATTGATGACCAACAACTCCCAGATTCCACGACGGAGATCTCACCAGGTATGCTCTTCTCACAAGATGCGCCTCATTGTTAACGAGCCTAAAGAGAATTCCAATCTTCACCCGATGCGTATACCCAATGCCTTACTAGCATATGTTCGTCCCACGACACCTAGTGTGGTATTTTATAGGAATCTTATAGACCAACAAGCTTCAGTGGTCCAACCAGCACCGGCAGGACCTACCTAGATGCTCAACCCGAGCGACGTCAAGGTCCCTGAGTGAGAATTCCAAAAGTCCGGAATATAGGGACTTCCGAACAGGGTGCGATGAGAGTAAAAATCGTGAGGGGTTCTGGTGTGGGAGGTGCCGTGGACGACCAAACTACTGCTAGTAGGGTAAGATCAACCGATCCTGATACTTCATCTACACTCCATGATGTACTGGTCTCCAACGACCCAACCATAGTTAGTACTGAGAGTAACGCATCACAGGATCATAACCCATCGGGCTCTTCCACATCCTCCACCGAATCGGACAACGACCGCAACCAATTTCGTTTCGCACCTATCGGTTGTTGCCCATCTCCTATCTCTTCCACTCAACCCTCCCCCGAACCTAACTCGCCACCCTATTCCTCTACCCGATCCCAACCAGCCTCACCTACACCCATTTCTCATACACCCACCTCTCCTCAACCTACCTCTCCCACATCATCAAACCATCCTACCCCTACACCTTCCCTTTCCCAAGCCAACTCTGGAGACATAAGGAGAGCGGAGGGAGTTTCAGTCGAAAATGAAAATGAGAGTGTTTGTGTGAAGGAAAGGCGCAGTAAGAGAAATCATGAGCGTTCGAGCATCACAGCCAAATCGAAACGGGTAGCCACATCCACTGTCAGATCCCAGGAACGAGGCATTGAAGAAGACGCCGTGGACCCAGCGGCGCAAGTACAAACTCCACATGGCCACTCAACCATCTCACAACAGATGGTTATTTCAGATATACACGGGGATTTAGTACATATGCTACCGGACTCTCACTTGGAGAGTCAAGGTATTGAAAAATATAGTCCCAACCCCGGCCATCGACTTCATTTGAGCACATATCGAGTCTAGAGCCTATACACTTACTGAGTCAATAGTTGTGAGCCTGTGCGTCCCAACCGGAACGGCTATAGTGATACCCACAAGCGGTGCTCCACGAGGATTGGCCGGAAGTCCTACCACAGCTATCATCACGCCAACTATGAACGTAGGCGGTACGACTTCAACAGTCGTTACCCCAACTGGAAGTCTATGTGACCCAGGTGTTAGCTTACCCTCCTTTTTTACACCGGAACTGTTGCAGCAGGCTTTGCATGCTGTCGATGGATCCATCTGACGCTACTTTGATCAACAGCGCCGATCAGCTGAGGAGTTCCAACAAACGGTTCTCCGAATGCTAAAAGGAAAATCCCGAAGCTCCTCTTTTAGCACCGTCACCACCACCTCCTCCACCAGTTCAGCAGCGACCGTCAGCCTCCGAGCTCAAATCCATGCTATTAGCCGATCTTCTATCCCTTGGTACACCTGAAGAAGATGCAGGTTTGATAGCCATTCTTCGCCAACTGTCTGAGTCCCGTGCTTTCCAAGAAGAAGTCCGAGCGGGCTTTAGAAACCTCACTGCAAAGTTGGACTCTGTTTCTACCGAGTTTCAGTCTTCGATATTTGCCCTTTAAGCCGGTTCTTCTAAACGTCCACATGACGACCGTGATGATCTCGATCGTCATGAGGGGGAGAAACGTCAGCGCCTCAATGACACAGTAGCAAGAACAGAGACCTTTCAGGCAGATATTCAGCCGGGAAATGCAGAAGGGGCTCAGGACGCTGAATCAGTACATGATATAGAGATCAATGATGCATAGACAGAGGTCATTTCACAGTCGAGTAACCATCAAACAGAATGCTCAATCACAGAATTAATCGATTGTGAAGCAATTACAGACTCACCTGTTGAGGTCAGAAATTATGCTTTAACTGATCAATTTGCAGATATTAGTGAGTCATCTGAACCGGTATCCGAAAGAGCTTTAGTCGTATTCCAAGAAGGAGTCAATGAATTGTGCACATTCGACGATGCAGAATGCATGCAACAAGGAGACTATGATTGCTTATTTGAGCAAATGCGACTAGAGTTTCAATGTACTGGGGCACTTTTAGGCGTCATCCCTCTACGATCAGTTCCTTCCGTTCCACCAGATCTCCCCGATCAAAATTTGTCAGAAACTCCATTTCCTGAAGCTGTAAACGAACGACCTAGTCCACCATTGAAATGGGAAAGAGTAAGGATCAATGTTCCCTTTCTTAAAGAATCTTACAAAATGATATTTGCTCATTGGATCCGAACATATGATAAGGCGTTTATTTATGGTATTGGGTCATTTGACAGACGGAAACAATTCGCATATTGATCTCTGAGAGAGAACAACAATAGACCACGCACGGGCAGAACAAAACTTAGAATCAAATCTGTCGATGAAATTGGTACTGATAGCTCCGAAGAAAAAATATGGTATCCTACTTTTCTTGTTACTAGAGAAGATGGGACACAATGGAAGTTCACAGAATTTGATTTTGAGGATCTTGAGCTACGAGATTTTCTGTTTTTGCTACGTTCAAGATGCTCTGAATGTCGTAAAGCGTTTCATGATGACCACGATGAAGTTGGCGTGTCTTGAAGACTTACAAATTGGTATTGAAAGTCATCAAGCCAAGATCAATCTGTTCAAACCTGATCTGAGACTACCAAGTAACTTTAAGGATGATCCAGCCTACAGAGTGATTGAAACTGTGGAACTTGGCATGACGTATCCCAACAGGAAAGGTAAAATGCGCTTCTTCAGATTTAGCCAGATTGCCAGATTCTGTGATGGTACTCTGTACATCCTTAGAAACAAACTTCGTGATATGTTGTCTCAACACGACAAAGGTCAGAATCAGTTGAACCCAAATTACAGAAAACTCGTGTCTAGAGCCTTGAATCTGATCCTTGAAAGACTAGAGTACATGAATTCAATAAGGATCTTCGAGATGCACTTTGGACTTCGAAAAGCGCGTGTTCCGAACTGGAGAGACTATGAACTTCAATTCAAAGGGGGAGATTGTTAGTGTGTGTTTTATTTGTTGAATTGAAGTAGAGGGGGTGCAAAATGTATTGTTTTATTTTCTTTATTTTGTTATGGGCTTTGGCCTGTTAGGCTTAAGCCCTTGGTATATAATGTTTTGTTTAACTTAGTTTCTAGGTTAATGGTCATTTAGAGGTTTACGTGCATCAGTTAAAATTCTCTCTATAAATCTTTGAGCTGTATCGGTTAATCAATACATATGACCATAACTTGTGATTCATATTGATTGTTCTTCATTGATTTATTCAATACACAAGCAAACTGGGATTCACAACTTCCATACCAATGAATGATCCAAAGTAAACATGCCAATTTTGTCATCTGCAGCCCCTGAAATGCCCCCACTAAACGTCCCGTCCACGCACAAGCTTAGAACTGGTGAATGAAGCAATCCTTACATTAGCAGAGTAACAGAAATAGCGAGACCACAAGCACCAAAAATATAAACATTTGTTTCCAAAAAAAAATGATCATCTGAGATTCACACTAATAAAGCCGTCTTAACCACCACACACCTGGCTCTGAATGGAACCTTACAGAAGTCAAAGGAACCCCAGGATTCCTTAAATCCCACCAAGCCATTGTCCTCATAATTGCATACATGACACTATTCTTCATGAGTAATTGAGTATCATCATATTTCATTTTGGGAGATCCATTTTCTATACACTGCCGACGTAAAAAAAACAAGTGGCTCTTAGATTACCACAAGGGTCCATGATATACTATCTAATGGTGCCATATTTATAGAGATTGTGAGACACTTGTCATCAATGACAATCAGGATTGGCTAGTGTGCAAAAAGGTCCGGTTTTCAATTATCCGATACTCCCTCCCTCCCAAATTAAACATACAATTAAAAGTACAGTTTAAGAAATGTGTAATTATAACAATTTACCCTTGATGGTAGAGGCAAACCTTTTCTCTCTCCCCGTCTCATCAACTATTAACTATATGTTCATCATAATTAAGAGTTGATGAGACGGAGAGAGAAAAGGTTTGCCCTACCATCAAGGGTAAAATTGTCATTTAGTTAATTAAAAATTGTTATAATTACACATTTCTTAAACTGTGTTTTTAATTGTGTATGTTTCATTAAGGGTAGAGTTGGAAAGTTAGTAAATTATAACTATCTATTTTCGAAAGTGGACACTTATTTTGGGACAAACTTAAATAGAAATGTAGACATTTATTTTGGGATGGAAGGAGAAGTAAAATTCTGAATGAACTTAAATTGCTTGTGCATTGAAAGAAAAAACAAATAACTAGGATAAACTGAAATAAGAACAAACCCTGATAGGACATGTAGAAATCCTTGTGATTCGGAAGGTAAAAACAACTGAACTGCCATGCACATACCTGTGAAACAACAGTAACAAGAATCATGAGGCATTATATAGGATATATCAAAAACATCAATAGTTACAAAATAATGTTAAATCCTCCTAATTCATCCTCCTAATAACAAGATGATGGCACAAGACAAAATCCAAGGAAAGGGATGAGGAGAGAGAGATAAATGCTTACATTTTGCCCAAGAGTTCCCATCTTGTTAATTAGGAGGCTAAGTAGGAGGATTTAACATTTTTTTATGGTTAAATCATAATGAAATAATGGTTTCTAAAACTTGGTAGTCCATTTATCTCAAAATAAAAAGCAATATTTGACAAACACATAGCTTAAGAAAGTGTGACACTTATTCAAATATCCAAAGGGATCTTGTAAACCAAATAATGTTATCAATAGTTCGTAATGATTGTTGATGAGCAAGGAGGTAACTTCATATTGTAACTTAGTCAATATCACATTTACATTTAGACAGAGAGAACTATTAGTTACAGATAAGTATACCATTTACTGACTAAGGCATTTTTAGTCCAATATGCAGGTAACTAAGTTTATAGAAACATCATGGTAAAAAAATAACAGTATTGTAACACCCTCAAATATGGAAATATCAACTTATTTAAAATTTTCTAAATACATCAATAATTGAATCATCTACAACCACAATTTAGATTCGACTACAATACACAGACATTCAATCTTTACATACAAACTACAAAGGACGGGTGCTACCAAAACCCAATAATAGTCGCTCTCTCCAACTTGCGGAAGACTTCCCCAATTACTTACTTTAGTGTCTAGCTAAGGCTCTACGCTTCATAGAACTGCTAGAACTCAACTCCCAACTGAAACCTGATGCACATGCCGACAAATAAAAGGGTTAGGCTTAACGCCTAGTGAGCTCAAGAGTTTTCAACATATATAATTAAATCATTTAGAAAGGAAGGATGCGAATAAAATCATAATCTTTCAAAATGATATGCTTCACTTATGAAAACGACTCATTTACCAATAACAATGCACTTTGTACGAAAGAGGCACCGGGTTAACTGTTAACCAAAACCAAACTGCTTTAAAGACGAGGATCTCAATATGAGACGCATATATGTAAAGTAAACCGGAACTTGCTACAAAGTAAAATAGAGAGCGGACTCCCAATTTTATAAAACACGGTTAACGCTTTATAACTTGAAATACCCAACACGGGTGAAACGTGACACACAACCCATAAATCATAGATGAATATCTATATATTTAAACATCGTCCGGAACACGTCTTTAAACCCAAAACTCACACGACCATAAAATGGACGAGAATGAATACCGACACATGGAAATGACGCGGTCCATGCGAACCTCATTATACGTGGGAAGAACCCAATATTAAAACCATCACTTGCCGTCAACCACTTAAAACTCCTTTTGGTAAAAATACCACATTACCCAAATAAAATACCACGAATCAACGATGAGTAGATCCGTAAACACCGAGAATAGAGAACACGTAAGTAGGCCGTTCACGCGACTTCCTTACATGTCCTCTAAACGTTTCCATCTTGGGTGGCGAGAACACGTGAATGGGGCCACCCTTGATGTTGTTGGATTTCACCACGAACCCCGGACTTAGTTCCCATGCCATACCAGACATCACAACCTCAATCCGTATTACTGCCTCTAGCCCTACTCCGTCGAGTTCCACCCCACGGACTTACGGGCACAGGTGCCTATCCAACCTAGACGAGTTACACCTCAACGGCTCGTGCCGCTTATTGCCTACTCGCTAGCAAACCCGAGCGGTCACTAAAAGTAACCCAAAACCTCCGGCCTTACAAGACCAACAGAACTTACGTGCCTATGGATCCATTACAACACTGTCTAACGTTACATGACTCCAATTGGATGACCACACACCCAAAACATGTAACTCACCAACGATACGAAATTAATCGTCATCTCAGTCAAAACCCCCGCTGGTTATGACTCCGGACAAACGTCCACACTGCTCGTTTAAATCAAAAACCCCGCTGGTTATAACTCCGGACAAATGTCCACACGACTCGTTTAAATCAAAAACCCCCGCTGGTTATAACTCCGGACAAATGTCCACACGACTCGTTTAAATCAAAACCGAGCCAAAGGCCCAACGCCTTACATAAATTTCCAACAAAAGCCTTTGTACATAAAAACACGTTTAGCCGACTGACAAAGACACAACGGTCCCAAAAGTGTAATAATAACACAAACTCAACATTGATTGCGGCAAACCATTTCCCAAATAAACTCTTTACTCTTAATTCCCAAAATACCTCGTGACACAGTCATGCACCTTCTCCAAATAGACGTAAGTACAAAATCATGTAAATGACATTTACATCAAATGGGTTCCATTTATATAATATACGTCAAAGAAACATATAAAAATGCTTTATTTGTCAACAAGCCCAAAATCACCAAAAATGCATGAGTCATGAGTGTCTAAAGACGGATATAACCAAATACTCAACTTATCAGCAGTTAACCATTTCATGTAAAACACTTTAAAATAAACATTTTGGCATGTACACCGTTTTCACAAATCAACTTGAACTCACCTTGCTAGATTTAGGCTAAATCTAGATTTCACCCCACTTGAGCTCCTTTGAAGAAACTTGAATCCATAAGCACGATTCTTCCAAGACCTAGATCCACACATTTCCAAACATAAACAATCATAATCAACCCCTTTAGAAATGTTCCCCAAACATTTACATGAACTTTTCATCTTATACCAAAACCCTAATTTCCCATACTTGAAGAAGGAGAAGATTACCTCAACCAATAGCTTGAATCACCAACCAAAACACTTGTAGATCTCCAAAACGAACCATAAGCTTCTAATCTTCAAATGGTGAAAGGGTTAGATGAAATCCTTAAGAACTTGGTGAGGAGATGAAGATGAAGGTTTTGTGGTTCAAGATCTCAACTAGCTAAGTGATGATGAAGTATGAGGGTTGAGGAGGAAAACCCTCCAAATAGGTAAAGGTTCGACATTTGAGGTTTGGGAGAGAAGAGGGAAGAAGATTTAGGGTTTGGGTTGAGAGAAATGAGGTTAAATGGCTGAAAATCGGGTTTTTAGCTCAACAGGGAGCTCCGCGGGTTATGCCGCGACCTTAAGTCGCGGCATAAGCCGCCCGTTTCCCCCGAACACTCACATCCAGTGAGTTACGCGACTTGTGCCGCGAGTCAAAGTCGCGTGCCAAGTCGCGGTAGTCCAAAACTTCGGTTTTCTCGTGTCATTCGAACCAGATTCGATTCCCGATGATTCCAAAGTAAAACTTGCCTGAATCTCGATACCTTTACGTCCCACGAGTCAACCGACTCCTAAAATAACACCTCGGGAAATTCCCAAATTTACGGGTGTTACAAGTATTAAGCCCAAAACTCGTGGCATATGACCAGTGCCCCAAAGTAACGAAGGGTCGGTTACTTCATATGATCTCCTCATATAGATAGAGTAAAAAAAAAGTAAGCAAAATGGCATGTAAATCCATGGAGAACGATACAACAGAAACTCTTTGCTAAAGGGTTATTTAGAAGCATATAGTTAACCTTCATCTTTATTTCTATTTTCTTTTCTTGATTTTCATTTTCTAGACTGCTAGCAGATTTTTATGTCAATGGTTAAGCAAATAACTATATGCACCAATTGGACTAAGAGCACTTTTCTTATCATAAAGATACAACAAAGTTAAAGCGATTACCTTGTTCTTGGTAGTTATCTACTTAATTGTTAGTATGATCATTAGCCTTTCTTTGAAAAATTATGAGCACTCGGGGTGAGGTCTCTTATTTCTATAAATAAAACGATGCATAGTTTAGGTACCTTTTCCTTTAGTAAAATTATTTGTAGAGGCACCAGAAGAATGTGGTAACCGTGCAAACCTTTCTGCAGCATTGAGATCCCATGCTTCAACCTTTTTTCATTGATATTTCAAGTAAAAATCACGGAACAAAGGAACATAAAATAAAAAAAGTAATTTGACAACGAATGGTGTGCATACCTCGGAGCATTCCATCCCTGCCATGACCACATATGGATGTCCTTCCTCATGGTCATCACCTGAGAGAAGAAACTTATCTTAGACACTGTTCAGTACAACCTTGACATTCCACTATCGAAAATTACACTTCGGTACAACATCAAGTGAATTTGAAGAACAAGAGAGCTCACGTCACTCATGCAAAACATATTACCATTGTCATTAACATGACAACAATGATACTCTAATTAACAGCAAATCAACTACTCCCTCTGTCCCAAAATAAGTGTCCACATCCTATTTTAGTAAGTGCCCATTTTCCAATTCTACCCTTGACTATGATATGAGAAATCCATTACTCTCTATTATTAAAGGTAAATTTGTTATTTGGTCGATTAAAAAGTGTAATTATTATTCAATCCAACGAATAAAGTAAATATAATCAATATAAGTATTAGGAATAACATAGTATTATTCGATTCATTGCTAAAACCGTGTGCATTTTTAGCTTCATACATTTATTTTGGGTTGAAGGGAGTACATAAGATGAGATGCACATGTGTAGGCTGGAGAAGCAAGACAACTTAGCAGACTAGGTGTAGGCTTTAGTAAATACCATGGGCAAGAGAGACGAGATTTGGGGAGGTGAAGGGTGACACCGGAGGAGGGTTCTTTTTTACAACTAGCTTCATAAGTTACTGCTTTTATCTCAAGTTCTTTACTTTTCGAATAATTCAAACTTTCTTGTGAAACTTCCAAAAGCATTGTAATCACTTTTGCACAAGCCAAGGTCTTCAGAGGATCAACTTCTCAACTCTTTGGGGTAAAGAAAATGTCTGCATACATATCACCCCCAAAACCTACTTCCAAGTGGGAAATACTTGGGTGGCGTTTGTTTTTTAAGACGTCTGAAGTCTTATTTCACTTCTGATTAATAAGAGGTGGTATTTGTTTCCAAGGGTCACCACTTCTAGTTTTAGATGTATTTAAGAGTTAAGAGGGTCTGAAATCTGAAAACAAACAAACGGTCTGAACGTAAAATGTCTGATCTATTCAAACTTAAGAGGTATTAAGAGGTTTTTTGAAAACAAACAAACAACCCCTTAGTCTGTTTGGTTGGGTTCAAGACGAGATGCACATGTGCCTTTGTCTATTTCGAGTAAAAACATGAAAATGACAATCGACTCTAAGTACAATCACATATGGGGGACAACACATTGCTTTAAGCTAACACCATAAAGGTATGAAAAAAGAGGGGAAAATATGAAGAAGTCCAGCAAGAATAGTTTCACTAGGTAACGACAAGGCGACAATGCCATGCCCTTTATCGCGAAACATGAGATAGGCTAAAATGAAATGATGGTATTCCATACGTGTTTAACCAATCTCACCATCATTTATACAATTTACCAATCAGCTTAAATGGATTTGTGATCACATAACACTAAAAACTCATGATCTCTTCATCCATCACACTCATCATCATGTCACTAACCTCTTCCATCTCTCCATCCTTTTGTAATACTGATTCCAAAAAGCAGAGACATGCTTAAAAGGTTTAGTTGGTTGTTTGAAAACTGAACGGGAAGCAACAAAGGTTTAGTGAATCTAATCGAAATGCAGCTCGAAAAGACAATCGCTGACAAAGTGACATTTAAAATTCCTCATTTCATACCTCAAACTAAAAATAGAAAAATTAGAAATTCTTATACAAGGACGAAATTTTGTTTAGGGAAAAAAACTAAACTGGAACACAAAACATGTATGAATGAAGGGTAAAGTATGTAAAAATTCAAAAAGAAGAGAAAATGGACCTTCAAATGTGTTAAAATTTTCTACCACACTCCCTTGATCCTCTTCTTCTTGGATGTCATGAGAAATTTCTTGACCAGAAGGTTCTATGACTTCTGTCCCATGGTGAAGTCTCCGCTTTTCAGCTTTTCTTGTGCCAGCAGAAGGCCTCTTGACTAATGAAAGCTTGCAAAAGTGATAGGTATTTGCATCAATTGAGATGGAAGGTGTCCTGTCAGGATAAAAAACATCATCTTTTACACAGGTTTCATATCAATTCCACAAGGATTCTATTCAATTGATGAGAGTCTCCTTAGATCATGCCATTTCCAAATTCAACTACTCATCACCAAATAGAATGCGATAATGGAGAGGTCAATGTGCAAATTCTGGAAGTTCATTGGCCCGCATGCTCTCTGGGGCCATTGGTTATCTAGAAACAAGCCGCTGTCTAAAGACTAATTCGTTTATTAGTCAAAATCCATCGTAGCTATCAAGATGAAAGCATTTTAATAGGGTTCAAGGAACGGCCAGTCTTAAATTTTAACTTCACATGCATAAAAATGATGGTATTTTTGTTATTGGATTGAGAATTTGAGATCATCAAGCAAGTGAAGGCATTGGTTATTTAGTAATCTTTTGTTCAATCATATGAGTCACTCCTTCAACAGTAGTTGAAGATCATTGTATTTATACAATGGTTATACCAAGAATTAAGAAAAAAACAGAGAGACAAGCGGAAGGATATAATTTACACTAATGAGGCTAGGGCCTGTTACTTTATTAGACGATGGCATCCTGGTAAGTGATAAAAATATTAGTCTTAACCCTTAACTAAACCAGTGATGGATTTTTCAATCCAAAAGGAGGCCAGAATTGATCACATAAAGTGCAAATTGAGCATATAATGTAAAATTATGTAACCCATATATTTGAGCATATATTCCTCTTTTATCTGACTCACTATACCTACACCAGTCTCTCTTTTGTGATGTCGGATATTACATTTCTTTTGTCCCGTGAATATTGCACCACTCACTTATTGGCACACACTTGGTCCACTTGATAGAAGTTTTGGACATATTTTGGCGAATTAAAATGCTACTAAACATAAATCAGGAAATTTACAAAGATGTATGGTGATCCGAAATTCCAGTAAATAGAGTCCTCAGTATTTTACGTGTTATCCTATCATAATTTAGAGATAGATATTCCAAGAATTCCACTAGCTGTATACCATTTTGCCAAAACAGCAACATATTAACTAAATTATGAAACTAAAGAAGTGATTATCATCTTTGTGAAAATATTAGCCATCAATGGAGCAGCCACACCTTTTTTTTATAACATCATGCATGCAAAATGGTTCTAGAAAAAGGTTTCAACATTCTGTGTTATTTCCTAGAAACACCATCTAAATTTCAGTTAGATAACACTTGGACTTCCATTCATCAAGCTACAAAAAAGATTGATACATAATGATAAGGGAAGTCATTTGTGCAGTTCTCAACTACAACCATAATTCATAGAAACGTAACAAGATACCTTGACAATTCCCCATGTTCAATATCCCAACATCTAACAGTTCCATCCTTGCCCTGGCTACAGTGAAAGATGCAATCCAATGATTATTACCAAAAAAAAGCCCAAGCAGATACACACTTGTTGATAATATAAAGAAAGAGAACCTGATAACTTTGTTGTTCCCAATTGAGGGGCTGGTTGAAACGCTTATAATCCCATGTGCCGCACTATGTGCCCTGCCCTGCATTAAAGTTAAAGAAAATACTTTCACATCGAACAACCTGATGTTGGAAAATGCAATTTACATCATCTCGTGACAAGATAATAAAAAACACCAGTGTTTTCCCAGCCCTATGGAAGTTATGATAACCCTATTCCTACGAGAATTCTTGTCTTGATTAAAGAAAGCAAAGAACTTGCAGCCAGTACCATGTGGATGAGATGGTCCGATGTTGCACACTATCCCAAATTCGTAATTCGCCATCTGATGAGCTGCAGTAATACCCACATAATAGTTGGAACAGACACATACCTCAAACTACGATGAAAATACCTAGTTTAACACAAGGCAAAATATTCACCCCGAGAATACCAAGTTTTCAGAAGAATGGAAACAAACATCCATGACGGAAGCACGGTGGCCTCTCAATACTGCCACTGGGTCAGGTGGCGGTCTCTTGCTCATCTTGATAACGATGCTGTCATTCAGACGATAAATCAAACATCTTAGAGGACTACTTTTGATGACAATCCCACCCATCCAACAACAACCAAATAAAGGGCTTTTTGATGTCAAAGCAACTTCTTTATAGTTGCAAATTTGATATGGATTTGTTCAAATTCTGATACCAACATTACTCAATAGTAATTTGTTATAAAGTTCATCCTTGTTCCAAAATTTTCTCATAAAGCTTATACAATACATGTTAATTTTGAAGTTTAAAGGTAATGTATTTGACATCCAGCCCGGTCCTGTTTTCGAATGCCCATGGCGAAAGGCCAAAAGAATGTCCCTTACATACGCATATGAAAATCAAGATAAACTATTTGAAGGGGTTTGGAACTTAGTCAAAGTAGGCGGTTCATTCCCATGCCGATTTTATTAAATGTAACATAAGACTTTATTAAGCTCTTTTGAATAAACTAACCATTTTCTATCATGACAATCACCATTGCGTAACTTACGAACATAAAATTCATTAGAAGTGTGCCTACCTATATTATCTTTAGGGAAATTGATGTTAGTTTCCTTAATAGGTCCTTTTTCAACAAGCAAGTCTTCCATTTTTCAATTTAACATATCCCAAACCCCTGGATCAAATATATTCAAACCAATGTCATCACAAGCATCACCAATGTTTTCATCACAAGTTGCATCATCAATGTTTTCATTACAAGCATTTTCATTTTCATCACAAACATTTTCATTTGCATCATCAATGTTTTCATCACAAGCATTTTCATCCATAGTTGTGAAAAGCGCACCTGAGGCGCAACTTGCTGGGCTTTTTCCATATCGAGGCGAGGCGTCTCATTGAGGCGCACCAAGGCGCAACGCCTTGGCTGAGGCGCAGTATGGGCTTAGGCACGCCTTATAAAGATCTACCCTAATTTCAAATATTTTTCTTGTCTCTTAGATTTCAACAAAATAGAGTTATTAAATATGTTAAAACCTAATATTAATTGTGTCTTTTAACCTCCTAAACTTCTACAAGACATAGTTATTAGATAAGTCTATTCAATTCTAATCAATCATCTCCTACAAATACATCTCATACAAGTATGTTTTTTTAGTCTACTTCTGTTATTTATCACATAATCACATTGGCTTATTTATCACATTTAGTAGTTGTTTGTTTTTTTTCTAAAAACCTCTTAATGGCTCTTAAGTCTGAATCATTCAGACTTTTTTACACACCACCTCTTATTAATAATAACTAAAATAAGACTTCAGACTTTAGACCTCTTAAAAAACAAACGACACCTTAGTCTGCTTCCAGTTGCTAACTGTTGCTACGTACTTTTGTTAATTTTCTTTTATGCTTTTGATTGTAAGGCTGCCAATTTTTTTCTCTTGTAAGTCGACACACACACACACATATGGCTGTGATTAGGCAAAGGCTGTGAATCACAGAGGCTGTGATTTGGCGGCCACTTTTTCCTCTTGTAAGTCGACACACACACACATATAGCTGTGATTAAACAAGGCTGTGAATCACTTTTTATATAATGGTATTTGAGTTGTGTATTACTTTGTGTGTATGTATATATGTGTGTGTGTATATATATTATTTTTTTATACAATGCGCCTCGCACCCGTGAGGCTCGCGCCTTGCGCCTAGGCCCAGGACCCCTTTGCGCCTAAGTGCGCCTTGCGCCTTAAACAACTTTGTTTTCATTAACTATGTTCACATTGTGATCACAAGCATTTGGTTATCTACAATAAACTTATTTAAAGAAGCTCGCATAGATTGAGCAATTTCTTCTCGTCTTTTTTTCCCTTTTTCTATTTTGAGCACCTGAGGGTTGTGATCAAGGATACATATCTCAAACAAGTAACAAGTGATACGATATAAAGAATAGAAAGATAACACCTGATTTAGTCGTGAAAGTTGAAACAATTTTGTTTTTGCAATCTTAAGACAGTCCACCACAACAAATCAGTAAACAAAACTAAAACACCAATAAAATTATAAACATTAATTTAAACAGTAAACAAACAAATAAAAAAAACTTAATTCGAAATCTAAAATATAGTAAACCTAATAAAAAGAATAAACCTAAATCAATTCATTTAAAAAGACATAAACTGATGAACATTAGAATTAAATATTAAAATGTAAAAGTAAAACTTACCACACTCCAGAAAACTGAAGAGTAGTGAAAACAAGTGTCGACTTTCCAGAGAGGAGAGGAGAAAGGGGCAGAGCCGCAGAGGGCAACTGGCAAGGCGAGGTCCGAGGAGTTTGAGTTCGAGTCTTCAATTGAGAGAGTGAGTGAGTGAGTGACTGAGTTTGAGGTTCAGAGTCTTCAATTACTGTTCGTATCATTTCGTAATAGGACAGTGAATCGCTCATTAAATATAGGACAGTGAATCGCTCATTATTAAATAACTGTAAGGGGGCGTTTGGTTCGCTGGATTCCGCCGGAATCTGGTGGAATTGAAATGGTCAATTCCATTGACCGAATTCCGTCGTGCTGTTTGGTTGCCAAGAGAATGGAATTGAATTCCATGAAATCCTTAGATTAAGGAATTGGTCATTCAATTTGAAAATGGATGAAATTGAATTCCATTCCACCATGGTTTTCAAAAAGACAAAAATACCCTCAAAACCTTTTCTAACAAAATTAAAACCCATCAGATGTGGATTTGGTTTCCTCTCTCTCCTCTCTCTCCCCTCTCTCCTCTCCTCTCTCTTTCCTCTCTCTCTCCTCTCCCCTCTCCCCTCTCCCCTCTCTCCTCTCTCCTCTCTCCTCTCTCTCCTCTCTTTCCTCTCTCTCTCTCCTCTCTCTCTCTCTTGACATTTAAAATAAATAAATAAATAAATACTAATAAAGGGTATTTTTGTCATTTTTTATAATTCCATTCCAATTCCTTTGTAAACCAAACAGACATATTCCAATTCATTTGACTGATTACATTCCATTCCTGCCAACCAAACAGTTGATCAAACCTGAAAACATTCCATTCCAATTCCTTCCAGATTCCAATTCCATTGACAGATTCCATTCCATCAGAAATCATTCTGCGAACCAAACGCCCCCTAAATATTTTAGGCCCAAACTCAAGCCTACCCATAAACTTATTGGCTTGAGCAAATGATGCCATTGGGCCATGTTTGGCAAACTTATCCGTTAGTAGCTGATAAGCTAGCTTTTCAAAACGCTACTATGAGTAGCTACTTTTCAATAAACTAGTTTATGGTCATCCAAATATGTATCAATAAAAAAAGCTAGCTTAGCTTTGTTGGTCTCACTGCTGCCCTGGGCCATCGCCCCATGGCCTATGGCAAGGGTCGGGCCTGTTAACATACAAAGATAATATCTCTCTTTTTGTGAGTGTCAAACTGCTTTAGTTCACTCTTCATCTAATCATCACCATAGAATTACTATTTTTGACCAACAAAGATTGCCCTAGACTCTAAATTATAGTATGCTACAAACAGTCCGATTCTGAAAGTACATGACAAACTGCATATTTAAAGATCAGATTTTGAGTTAGGTTTCACACGTATTATATACTATAACATTTATCAGAACACTGTTCATGAACAGTGTTCTGATAAATTACAGATTTGGTCCTTCAGGTTTTTAATAAATTACAGATTTGGTCCTTGAGGTTTTATCTCCCTGTTAGATTTAGTCCTATGTTTGTAGAGTTACAGATTTGGTCCCTATAGTTTTATTTTCCTCTTGGATTTAGTCCTCATAATTTGTTGATTCCAAAATAGACTTTCGATTTTGCATTTGCGTAACGTTTTGGTCCTCGAAACTAAAAGTTGTTAGCTCCTGACCGTTAAGTAAATGACATTAATTTCGATCATTTATAACTTTTTCATTTTCTAATTTAAATAAATAAAAGTTATATTATAAAAATTATTTTTATTATATAAGCATAAAATAAAGATCCCTTAACATGCATCGCATCTCAATAACTGTGTCTTCTCCAACCCAAAACCTTCTGCCTTCCCCATCAATCCAAGCACATAGTCGTAGGTGATTCACGCACCAATTTTTTATTTATTAATAAAGTAATTTATCATAATTTATTTTATGTTTAATAATGATGTAAAATTTGTTTAATTCATATTTTTATTATAATTTAATCTAGGTTTAATAAAAATGTAACTTTTTTTAGGTTTAATGATGTAATGTACCATTTGCCAATTTATTTTCGCTTCCTATCATACACACACATCATCCTCATAGGGCATTTTGTAAATTATAGTCATGCTGCTAACAGACACAAAATGTTTTGTTCTCATAATTGGTCATGCTCAAATTTATGGTCTTAATATTTCTTTCCATCCGCAGCAACGCGCGGGCATTAATCCCACCTCGTTTACATACAAAAGGGAGAATGATAGTTATCGACTTATAACTATTCACAAATTGAAGTTCGGAACTTGGACGATATATATTTGCTAAAATTTTAAAGCTTCTCAAGAAAAGAAAACGAGAGAGAAATAAGTCCTTGCTTGCCTCCATACGAGGAAAGTTGCCAAAGGAGTAGGTAGGCAACTTTTGATTGGTAAATTAAAAAAAATAAGCAGTTTGCTCCTGCTTTTTTTAAGACTGTTTTATCATCACGACTTCAAATTGTATTAGCGAGTTTTGGGGGGCCATTTGTTTTTTTTAGAGAATGGGAATAGAAATGGAAATAGGTGCCCGTTGCATTGATGTTGTTTGCTTAATAGTAATACTACATTATTATTTTCATAGATGTTGGTTGGCTTTTGAACACGAAAACAAGGAAAGAAAAAAGAAAGCAAATAGAAAAGGGGTTACTTGATCAACAAGTAACATTAAGGCTACATGTTGATCCATCAAGTTGTTGCTAAGGTGAATGAAAGGGAAGAGAACCAACAGTCACGTAAGTATAAGTGTATAATAAAAGCAGTCTTTTATTAGTACAACCTAGTAGCATGATGGTTAAACATGTTTATGTGAAAAATTATACTACAAATTTACTCGCATTACTACCAAAAGCTCTAACAGGAATTTCATCAAACACCTGTCGCAGCCATGTTGACCCGTGAAAAATACATACAAAGTTACTTGCAATACCACCAAAAGTTCTAACACAACATTCATCAAGAATCCAACTTGTAGCATATCAGTAACACATGCTTCTGAGTTCTGTGAAATGACACACTAAGTGACTTGCATTGTGGTGATACTGGGGCAAGAGAATTTAAGTTCTTACTTGGAGTTCTTGTTCGTTCTTGAAGAAGTTGATTCAAAACATTGTGGTGATACAATACATTGCAAATTTGATTGCCTACCCCCAAAATCTACTGGGGCCGTATCAGGGGCGAAGCCAGAAATTTATACGAGGGGGAGCACCGATGAGATGACTGTAAATATTGATTATTTGAAAATGGCCAAACGGGTCTGGGTCGGTAACACACTCTTTGTCTTAATTATCAAAAAAGGAACACACTCTTCGTCTGCTAACCCAAAAAGGTGTTGGATCGGTGACGCACTCTTCATCTTAATTATCAAAAAAAGATTCATCTTCTAACCCAAAAGGGGCAGATTGGTAAAATTGAAGAAAAAGCTCCATTGTCATATGCCACGGGTGATCGAGGTAGAGAAAATGTCGATTGAACCAAAAGCTAATCTATACTATATTATAAAAGAGACATAAAAACTCTTAAAAACAACCCATTAAGCATTATGTACTATTATTTAATGCTAATCTACTTAAAATCTCTTAAAAACAACTAATAAAGCAATATGTACTACTTTTAAATGCTTTTAACCCTAATTAATAAATTCCATCATTATCCCCCAAAATCCTTATCTCTAATCCCCAAACCCTAAAATTATGAAATTTGAATTCTGATAAACATAATCAAAACAGGATAAACATCTCAATTTAAATATAAAAAATTTAAAATATATAAGATAATTAATGAATTTTAACAAACTACTTAATTTTTTTTATATAAAAAACATTATATTATTAAGTCTAAATTAAACAAATTTATAAAAAAAAAATTATCACTCTCTAAAATTCATCCAAAATCGTACTGTAAATTGATAAAAAACAAAAAATAAAAAGAAACATTAAAATCATGATGTATCTCGCTGCATTGCGCGAGTACGCTTCTAGTGCTTAACTAAAACCCCAAAAGTACAACAGTAAAACCCTAATCAATACACTACAAGTGCAGTACACACCTTCATCGAAAACAAAGAGCTTGTTGGAAAATTTTCGACAATAACATATACAACAAGAAGAAGAATAAAGACGAAACTAAGATCAAGAGAGGATTGATGCAAAATCAATAAAAAGCAGAGGTATAATATGAGGTAATTAAACATAATTAAGAACAAATTCTAACACAGTGTTAGAAAAGTTCTAACTTCTAACATAATCAACATAAAGTATTTCTCATCAATCATAATGAAAAAGATTAGAAACAATGAGGAACTGAAGAAACAATTAACTGATAAAAAAGAAGTGATCACAATTTTCACAATAAAAAACCCCTAACCTGAGGAGGCAGAAGTAGAAAGGGACGGGGATTGGGGCCAGGCGGTCGTCCGCTTAAGGAAACTAAAATCAAAATAGAAATATAAAAATAAGACTAACAAGAGAATAGAAAAGTAGAAGAAAACTACCTCTTGACTCTTGATTTTATGGATGTTGAATATTTCTTTTAAGACTTGAATGTTAGATTCGTGTGATTTCAACCGGCGGCGTCTCGTGGACAAATCTAAACTAGGGCTAAGATAGTAAGACTTGAGAACTGAGAGAAAGAAGAGTCACTACAAGTCTAAAACCATAATAAATAAAAATCGTACAAGTTTTGGTCGGGTTAACGGGTTGGTCGGGTTACTTTGGGCCTAACCCGTTTCCAACTATAACACCCTAAAAATCAAGTTGAAATAAAACCGCGGAATTATAGGCAATATTACTTAGCATTTGGTATAAACCTCCCAAAAAAGGGTAAAGTACTAAACCTTTACAAAAACCTGAGAATAAATATGGAAATCAACAACAAACTAATCTAAATACATCTATCTAGATTACATCGGTTGTCGACCCAAAATCACCAAAAGATGGGACTTAACAATGCCCAACATGGACTACTAGTCATTCCAAAAATGCCTCTAAGACATGCTCGTTACTCACGACCTTGGCACCCCACCGCTAAGGGAACCTGTTATACATATCATTTGAGAAAAAGTGTTAAGCTTGAAGCCTAGTGAGAACATACAGTTTATAGAATTCAAGAGATATAAACATTTGTAACATAGATAAATCTTTACAAAACTTTTAGTTTACAAGAGAAGATCTTTATCAGTAAAGGACAATCGGTCCAAAAGTTCATCTCGCGATGACGGGGGATACCCGATTTACCAAGGGTGGTGAGGGAACACAAAAGTAGGCCACGACCCGAGTTGTGAGCTAAATACTTGGAATCCATGGCCACGAACACTTCGGAACGTACTAAGATGTGAGGGAGGGCCCCCGAGGAAACCAAGTCATACTCGTTCACTAGGACTACATTTGATCCATGACTAGTAACCGGTCTCACATAACCGTACCATAAAGGCCCCCGAGGATCAAATGCATCCATAGCTACAAAATGGGGAAAAGACATCCCAATAATATAAGTCGACTCAAAACCTAGGGATCCACTAGTAATAGTCTAAACTTGTCACAATAACACGTGTGACTAACCAAAGCTAAACGTATAGCTTCCAAAAACATTTATAACTAAAAATGCCTTTTTCAAGTTTAACTGCTGATAAGAATGAAAATCATAAAATGAGTTTATATACATTCTTTCAAGTAAATCACATAAATGTGCAAGTAAATCTCCATTTTACTCTCAATAAGATCAAACCCTTTACATTTCAAGAAAATGATTAGGAACCCTAAAATATCCCAAAAACTCAAGTTAGGTCAAAATGCCATAAACTTAGATCCAAACCATAGAGATATGTAGGAGTTCAAAAATGTAACCTTTGATATGTATAAAGTTTGTAAAATGATAGTAGGAACTCACCAAGTAGGTTTTAGAAGAAAACCCCAAAATGCTAGGTTGGACCTCTTGGAGAAGATGACAATGGAGGTGAAGCTTCAAACCCGAAACCTTGAATGGAACACTTGATTCAAGTAATAAATGCGATAATTGGTGGTTGGGGAAACCCTAGAGGAGTAAATGAGGAGGGAGGGAAAGGAGAACTTAGAAAGGAAGAAAGAAATGAGAATGTATGAGATTTGGGAATTAATTCAATAAAACCCACGCTGATGGAGCCCCTGCCATGACGCACGACCCGTGCGTTTTTGCTGAAGGGAAACGCACGACCCGTGCGCCCTGAAAATCCACGCAGGCAGTCCAAAAATCCTCCTTCAACATCACAAAATCAAACAAAACTTGGGGTGTTACAATCCTCCCCAACTTGGGAATGATTTCGTCCCCGAAATCTCAGCTACTCGAAGAGATGAGGATATCTTCGCTTCATATCCTCCTCGGCTTCCCACGTCACATTGGCTCCCCGATGATGCTTCCACTGCACCTTGACCATAGTGACTTCTTTGTGACGCAATTTCTTAGACTTTCTCTCTAAGATCTCATCGGGTTCTTCCACACATCTATTACCCTCGTCCACTCTCAACTCGGAGAGGGGAATGACGCTTTCTTCAACCGCCAAACACTTCCGCAGGTAACAAATATGAAATGTGTTGTGGATTCTGCTCAATTCCAGCGGTAGTTCCAATTGGTAGGCTTGCAATCCCACCCGCTTAAGCACCTTAAAAGGTCCGAGGAAACGGGGACTCAACTTCCCACGCTTTCCGAACCTAATAATGCCCTTCCATGGCGACACCTTAAGCATCACACGGTCGCCCACTTGGAACTCCATCGGCCGCCTCTTCTTATCAGCATAGCTCTTTTGCCGATCTTGAGCCGCTTTCAATCTTTCACGAATGCCCTTGACCTTATCGGCTGTCTCTTGCACGATTTCAGGTCCAGAAAATTGCTTCTCTCCCGCTTCAAGCCAACACACGGGAGTTCGACACTTTCGCCCATACAACGCCTCAAACGGTGCCATCCCAATACTCGAGTGGTAGCTATTGTTGTAAGCAAATTCCACCAAAGGTAGGTGAGAGTCCCAACTACCCCCGAAATCGATGACACAAGACCTCAACATGTCTTCTAACGTTTGAATTGTTCTCTCGCTTTGCCCGTCGTTTTGTGGATGGTAAGCCGTACTCAACTTCACTCGCGTACCTAGCTCTTTTTGAAAACCATCCCAAAAATTCGAAGTGAACCGACTATCACGATCCTATACGATCAACAATGGTACACCATGCCTCGATACCACTTCATCAATGTACAGTTTTGCTAACTTGTCCATCGGTAAGGTCTCGCGCATGGCTAGAAAGTGAGCGCTCTTTGTCAATCTATCGACTATTACCCAAATGGTATCGTGACCTCGAATGGTTTTAGGCAACTTTGTCACGAAGTCCATGGTAATATGCTCCCACTTCCATTCAGGAATCTCTAAGGACTGAAGACTCCCATACGGTCGTTGGTGTTCGGCCTTCACTTGTAAACACGTCACACATCGCTCTACGTAACGTGCCACATCGAGCTTCATCACAGGCCACCAATAATGCAACTTCAAGTCCCGATACATCTTTGTACTCCCCGGATGAATGGAATACTTGGACTTGTGGGCATCTTCAAGAAGTAGCTCCCGACTGCCCCCAAACTTGGGTACCCACACACGACCATTGAACAGTTTGACTCCACGGCTATCTTCCGTCAGGAGCAACCGTTGTTTTGTCATGACTTCATCTTTAAGGTTCTCTTCCAACAATGCTTCAACCTGCGATGTCTTGATCTTATCAACAAGACTAGACACTAACTCGATTCTCGAATGGGCAACCCGAATACTTCCGCTATAGTCCTTCTGACTTAGCGCATCAGCCACCACGTTCGCCTTACCGGGATGGTAAAGCAATTCACAATCGTAGTCTTTGAGCAACTCGAGCCACCGCCTTTGCCTCATATTCAACTCTTTTTGATCAAAGACATACTTTAGGCTCTTGTGATCTGTGAAGAGGGTACATTTCGTGCCATAGAGGTAGTGTCGCCAAAGCTTCAAGGCAAACACCACTGCCGCTAACTCCAGATCATGGGTAGGGTAATTCTTTTCATGAATTTTAAGTTGTCTCGAGGCGTAAGCGATCACTTTGCCTCTTTGCATTAACACACAACCCAAACCCATCTTCGAAGCGTCGCTATAGACCACGAAGTCTTCCGACCCTTCGGGCAACGCCAAAATTGGAGCTTCGCACAACTTCCTTTGCAGAATCCGGAACGCCTTCTCTTGCGTTTCGGTCCACTCGAACTTCACATTCTTCTGAGTTAAAGCTGTCAAGGAAGAAGCGATTTTCGAGAAGTCTTGAATAAATCTTCGGTAGTAACCCGCCAAACCCAAGAAACTTCGGATTTCGGACGGACTCTTGGGAGGCTCCCAATTCAACATGACTTCAATCTTGGAGGGGTCCACTTTCACCCCGTCTCGAGTGACGACGTGACCCAAAAATTGTACCTCATCAAGCCAAAAGTCGCATTTTGAGAACTTGGCGTACAATCTATCTTCCCTCAACACTTCTAGAACTTCGCAAAGGTGTTGCTCGTGCTCTAATTCGCTCTTGGAGTACACGAGTATGTCATCAATGAATACGATGACCAACTTGTCGAGAAAAGGTCGGCACACCCTGTTCATTAAGTCCATAAACACCGCCGGTGCGTTAGTTAGGCCGAAAGGCATCACAAGAAACTCGTAATGGCCATAACGCGTTCTAAAAGCGGTCTTCGGAACGTCTTCTTCCCTCACCTTCACCTGGTGATAACCCGATCGTAAGTCGATCTTAGAAAAGCATCCCGCTCCTTGGAGTTGATCGAACAAGTCGTCTATCCTTGGAAGCGGATACTTGTTCTTCACTGTTGCTTTGTTCAACTCACGATAGTCGATGCACATTCTCATTGTGCCATCCTTCTTCTTGACAAACAAGACCGGAGCTCCCCAGGGTGACGAGCTTGGTCTTATGAAACCCTTCTCCAAAAGTTCTTGGAGTTGTGCCATCATCTCTTGCATCTCCGATGGCGCCAAACGATAAGGAGCTCTAGCAATAGGAGCCGCTCCCGGTACGAGATCAATTCGAAACTCCACTTGCCACTCGGGTGCTAGCCCGGGTAAGTCGTCCGGAAAGACATCGAGATACTCCCGCACTATCTTCACATCTTCAAGCTTTGACTTCTCAAACTTGGCGTCAATCACGTAGGCTAGGAAAGACGAGCATCCTTTCACCAAGCACTTGCGTGCCTTTGCCATTGTGATTAACGCCACTTCACCTTTCCTCTTCTCACCATAGATGACAACGACCTCGCCACAATGATTGGGAAGTCGAATTAACTTCTTGGAACATACGATCTCGGCATGATAGTTCGCTAACCAATCCATGCCGACCACCACATCAAAACCTCCGATAATCATCGGCATCAAATCAATTGGGAATTCTCTCCCTTCGATACCGAGAGTACACTTCTTCAAAACATTACGGATCAAAACTTGACTACCATTTGCTATTTCTACCACTAACGCATCCTCTAGACTAGTAGTGGGCATGGCAATCTTTCGACGAAATAACTCAGATATAAACGAGAAACTGGCACCAGAATCAAACAGCACACGAGCAGGTACGGAGTTTAGAAGAAACGTACCCGATACCACATCGACAGATGCCTTGGCCTCATCGGCCGTCATCTGAAAAGCTCGACCCGGAACCCTAGATGGGTTCACTCTCTTTTCCGGTGCGCTACCCGACTTGAGCTTCAGGCAATCTCTCTTCATGTGCCCTGGTGCCTTGCACTCGAAGCAGACCATCCCCTCGATAGAACAGTCGCGGGCGATGTGATTATTCTTACCACACTTGCCGTAAAATCGTGGAGTAGAGTTACAGTTACCATGATGCTTGAACTGGCACCTCCGGCACCACTTAGCCTCTTGGTTGGTGTTGTTGAAGTTTCGGTTCCCAACAAAAGGTCGAGTCCTCTTAGGGGGAGCGGAATTTCTCTCCCATTTTCTCTTTTCAGGGATCACCACAGCTTTCTCGGCCTTGCTTCTTGCGAACAGTTCCTCCATGAATTGAGTTTCCTCAACCATTTCACGAAGATTGGAGGCCTTAGAATTGTGGACCATAGACAACAAGTTCGCTGGCAGGCCATTAAGATAAGCCTTCATCTTATCTTTCTCCGTTGGGGCCACATGCCCCACCAACCTCAGCTTCTCCATGAATTGACGGGTGTACTCCCTCACCGTCAAGCTTCCCTTCACTAGGGACCGAAAATCTTTTTCGATGCGGTCCATCGATCTTTCGCTGCAGAATTATTCCATGAGCTTCCTTTTGAACTCGGCCCAAGAAAACTAAGCCAGGACAGTAGGAGAGAGAGTGGACTGAGTAACATCCCACCAAATGAGTGCCACATCTCTCAGCAACTGAGTGCCAAACCGCACCCTCTGATCATCACCACATTCGGCGGAGCCGAAAGCTTGCTCGACAGCTCTAATCCACTTCACGCACATAACGGGGTCATCAGAACCGGAGAATTCCGGCGGCCCGCACCCCATAAAGGATTTATACGAGCAACTCTTCCCACCCCTTGGAGCACCAACCACTCTGTGTTCTTCAGTTCTAACTCCAATGTCTGCGCCGCCCGAACCAAGAACAACAACATTCTCCGCGACCGTCTCATTTCTCTTGAGACTAGCATCGCGGTCCTCTAACACCTTCATAAACGCCTCTTGCTGCTTCTCCATAGCCGTCGATACCATCTGCATGATGCTGGCCATCATGTCGGTTTGCGGGTTCGCCACTTGCACAACTGGGTTGGTGGATGCCAACTCCACCCGAGGTACTTGCTCCACCTCCCCAGTAAATATTGGCGGCATACCGGGAGGAACAACCGCCGGTACTCTGACCACCTGGTTCCGTTCTGGCGAACTATCGTCGCGAAGGTCTTCGACGTCTAACTGACGACTACGTGTGTTCACCATAATGAGAAATGGCTGCCACACAAGCACGAGAAAGAGGTAAGAGAAAGGTTAACAGAACAAACACAAAAGAAACGTACTACTACATCAACCAATTGTCATAACGTTAGCAACTAAGTACACTTACGTAAAATATCCTCATAATAACATTAGCTAGGTGAGATTATGAATATATAGCACATAAGGGCTCTCGTTACCACCGTCATAACGCTTGACGAACATAACTTTCGTCGACTCTAAGACTAACGCATCTTTGGAGTTCTACTCAAACTCACGAATCAATGCTTAACATACTCAGTCTAAGTCTAGACATCTTACATTCATGCCTAGTTCACTTAAACCAGAGCTCTGATACCAACTTATAACACCCTAAAAATCAAGGTGAAATAAAACCGCGGAATTATAGGCAATATGACTTAGCATTTGGTATAAACCTCCCAAAAAGGGGTAAAGTACTAAACCTTTACAAAAACCTGAGAATAAATATGGAAATCAACAACAAACTAATCTAAATACATCTATCTAGATTACATCGGTTGTCGACCCAAAATCACCAAAAGATGGGACTTAACAATGCCCAACATGGACTACTAGTCAGTCCAAAAATGCCTCTAAGACATGCTCGTTACTCACGACCTTGGCACCCCACCGCTAAGGGAACCTGTTATACATATCATTTGAGAAAAAATGTTAAGCTTGAAGCCTAGTGAGAACATACAGTTTATAGAATTCAAGAGATATAAACATTTGTAACATAGATAAATCTTTACAAAACTTTTAGTTTACAAGAGGAGATCTTTATCAGTAAAGGACAATCGGTCCAAAAGTTCATCTCGCGATGACGGGGGATACCCGATTTACCAAGGGTGGTGAGGGAACACAAAAGTAGGCCACGACCCGAGTTGTGAGCTAAATACTTGGAATCCATGGCCACGAACACTTAGGAACATACTAAGATGTGAGGGAGGGCCCCCGAGGAAACCAAGTCATACTCGTTCACTAGGACTACATTTGATCCATGACTAGTAACCGGTCTCACATAACCGTACCATAAAGGCCCCCGAGGATCAAATGCATCCATAGCTACAAAATGGGGAAAAGACATCCCAATAATATAAGTCGACTCAAAACCTAGGGATCCACTAGTAATAGTCTAAACTTGTCACAATAACACGTGTGACTAACCAAAGCTAAACGTATAGCTTCCAAAAACATTTATAACCAAAAATGCCTTTTTCAAGTTTAACTGCTGATAAGAATGAAAATCATAAAATGAGTTTATATACATTCTTTCAAGTAAATCACATAAATGTGCAAGTAAATCTCCATTTTACTCTCAATAAGATCAAACCCTTTACATTTCAAGAAAATGATTAGGAACCCTAAAATATCCCAAAAACTCAAGTTAGGTCAAAATGCCATAAACTTAGATCCAAACCATAGAGATATATAGGAGTTCAAAAATGTAACCTTTGATATGTATAAAGTTTGTAAAATGATAGTAGGAACTCACCAAGTAGGTTTTAGAAGAAAACCCCAAAATGCTAGGTTGGACCTCTTGGAGAAGATGACAATGGAGGTGAAGCTTCAAACCCGAAACCTTGAATGGAACACTTGATTCAAGTAATAAATGGGATAATTGGTGGTTGGGGAAACCCTAGAAGTGTAAATGAGGAGGGAGGGAAAGGAGAACTTGGAAAGGAAGAAAGAAATGAGAATGGATGAGATTTGGGAATTAATTCAATAAAACCCACGCTGATGGAGCCCCTACCACGACGCACGACCCGTGCGTTTTTGCTGAAGGGAAACGCACGACCCGTGCGCCCTGAAAATCCACGCAGGCAGTCCAAAAATCCTTCTTCAACATCACAAAATCAAACAAAACTTGGGGTGTTACACCAACCCAATAGATACGGTTTGGGAAAAAATTGTATCGAATATGTATCAGGTTACCTCGGTTTGTGTTTTTGCATTTTTTCAGGTTGGGTTAGCCATATTGGTCGGAAATTTGAGCACCCCTAATTATTAGTATGGGGGAGAGAAGGAGCCCAGTCCATTACACATTAAAAACTGAGCTTAAATTAAAATTAAAAGGGTGAGGGGTGCCAATGCACCTTATGGTACTGAGGTGGCTCCGCCCCCGAGGCGTATAGCAGGCTAGGAAAATACATCAGAAATATTGACGTTTACTTGTAACACCCCAAAATTTGGATTATGTGCTAAATTGCTTTCTTAGTTTCCGCTTATGTGCCTTAATGTGCTTAAACTTATAATTTCAAGTATTTGGAACTGCGTAGATGATTTTCTTAATTGCTTATGCTTTTGGAACGGTTCTTTAGTACCTTTAGTGTCGTTGGTTGTGAATCAAGATCGAGAATGCGATTTTTTGGGCTCTGGGGGAAACAGGCGAGAGTGCCCGACGATTGTGTCGTGGTCACTCTCGTGGTGTCATAATCGCTGGGAGCGTACCACTTGCGGTACGTTTCGTGCGATAGTGCCAGGGCACCATCGCAAGGTCATAATCGTGGCCGGTCTGGTGGGTTGGTTTAAAAGTCGCGATTTTTACCCTTTTTACCGATTTCTCTTCTTTTATTCTCTCAAGAACCCTACCTCCTTGCAAGTGGCGATTTTTCCCTATCTTCATCTCCCCTCATTAAATACTTGACCTAAATCCCTCTAATTCACTCATTAAGTCTCAACTACCTGAAGCTTCTCAACCAAGTGGAATCATCAAGATCATTAAAGCTCTAAGGAAATATTCATCACCTTAGGGTTTCTCTATTTCTAGGGTTTTTACTTTACAAACCCTATAGGTGAGTCTCCTACTAAACATTCTCATATAAATGCTTTGCTTACTATACAAATGCTATGAAATTACTATTTATATCATTTTGACCTAGAAATCATAAAGGTGAAGGTTATTTCTTATTTATTAGACCTCATTGGTGAATAATTGTGTTTTATGAGTGTATGGATGATTTAGCATAAGTAAGATCTTTATTGTATTTTATTTCAGGATCTATGATAATATGTAACAACCCGACTTTCGAAAGGTATCACTTCAAGTTAATACAGAAACCGATATATCGAGGAAAAATAAGATATTTAATTTTGGACTTGAATCCTGGATTTTATAGTTTAGATAGATGAAGGATTCAATTACGAGTCCAACGGTTCTTTTCGAAGCGAAAACGAAGCTATAACGAAGAAGTTACGACCAAAACAGTGAACGAGAAAAAGGCTGGCTGGCTATGACTATGACCAGTCCAGGGGTCATAGTCCAAACAGTCCAGGGGGCTGTTAAGTCGCGAAAATCAGCTATTTCCTCATTTCTTCACACCCAAACTTCCCCTATCATCTCCCAAATCGTTTTCTCTCTTCTCCCTTCAAACCCTAACTCATTTTGGCTCAAATCTTTGGATTTTGTGGAGGTGGAACATCATCAAGTGGTAAGATTGAAATCTATGGTCAAGGATTCACCATCTCCATCTTTATCTTCAACCTCAAGATCATATTTGGGTTTTCTAGGTTTTCATCAAAACCTAAATGGTAAGTGTATCCCTTCCATTTATAAACCTTAAAATAAGTTATAAGTGCTCCGTTGATGATTATCCTAGTGTGTGGTTTATCAATTTTGGGTTTGATGGTTTTGGAGAAATCTAGGTCGAAATTGGGGTTTGGACCAAAATAGAGATTTTGATGTGTAATGTTTGGAGAATGTTTCTATATGGTTGAATGTGGTTATTTACGGTTGGAATGTATGGATATAGGTTTTTGGAGATTGGTTTGAAGAATCAAGTTTCTTCAAGGAAGCTCTAAATGGGTGAAATCTAGATTTAGCCTAAATCTAGCAAGGTGAGTTCAAGTTGATTTGTGAAAACGGTGTACATGCCAAAATGGTTATTTTAAAGTGTTTTACATGAAATGGTTAACTGCTGATAAGTTTGGAGTATTTTGAAGTAAAAACGTATTTTACTTGGTATTTGTCAAAGTGTGAGTATTTTGATGAGTTTTCATATTTGATGAACTTGGTTTATTTTAGTTCCATAAAATGCTCATATTTGGGATTTGGACATCTTGATAAGTAATGGCATGATTTATGCATTTTGGGGATTTGGTACAAATAGAGTCCATTTCATGACTTATGCATTCTTGGTGATTTTGTACAAATGAGGTCTTATTCATGACATACGTAAATTGGTGTATTTGGGTTCACAAGTCTAGTTTGGAAAACCTTTTTGTCCCGACTTAAACTGTGTTGGAATCCATCCAAGCATTTTGGGAGCGTGTAATTTCACGGTATGGATCGAGTGTGTTTATTATATTGAAAAATGTGATCGTGGGTCAAAAGAGGTTTTGAGCATTTTGGCTCGATATCGTTTAAAGGAGTTTTGAGGACACTTGTCCGGTTTTATATGGCTCAATGTAGAGTCCGTTTATGACGTACGTACTAATGCGCTGTGTTGCGTATTGAGGTTGGTTACGGGCTCGGGTGCTTTGGTCATTCGTGTGCAGTCCGATAACGTTAGACAGTGTGTAATGGATCCATAGGCACGTGAGTCAGTCTGTTTTGGGATGGTCAATTGGGTATTGCGGGGTTGAACTTTGGTACCCATGTTTTATGACCGGAAACTTTAAAAGTGATCGCTAGGAGGGTTGAGTCGGCTAGTGCTACCGGAGTAGTAGGCGCTAGGACCTCCGCCGCTTGAAGTAATGCCTGGGAGGTAGTCTTTAAGTGTGACGGGCCTTCGGGATGGAGTTCTTCGGAATGATCCATCAAGGTCAACTGACTTGGGGTGACACTTGTAAAGAAGTCGTAGGGACACCGGGCTGGGATGTTGGGAGGTGTCATGCGATTAACGTTGTTTGGGTGGTATACTTTTGTGTTCCCTCCACCCTCAACGGATACGGGTTTCTCCCGTTGTTGGCTATCATTATTTTAAATATAAGAACGTCTTATTTTATTGTCAATGGTTCCTTACGGTCGCGTAAGTATTGGACCAAGAGTCCAAGTTTTCGGATGTACGGTATATGTGGTTTTGATAACGAGTCATGGGTCGAGCATTTTGTCCCGCCCGCATTTTGGGTGCTTTGGGTTATGAATTGTCATTCATGTTTTACCAATTAAGTGTTGAACTATGATTCCGTTTGGGTGAGTTATTCGTTGCACCATTTTTTAAGAAACGTGTGTTTTGGGAGCATTATCTTTAAAAGTGTATATAAGTATAATAATTTCGAAGGATCTTGACTTAAACTGATTTCCTTTCTTTTAAAGATATATTCGTTCATGTTAACACTATTGAGCTCACTAGGCGTTAAGCCTAACCTTTTTATTTGTCGGCATGTGCATCAGGTTCCTAGCGGGGGGTTCAGTTCTAGCGGTGCTGTCAGGATCGAATTCTCAACAAGAATTTTGAATACTCAGAAACAATATCAAAGAAGTTGCGGAATAACACTTTGATATCCAATGTAACAGTAAACAAACAGTGTATATGATTAACAACTTGTAAACTTGTATTGAATGATTAAAATCACAAGATTACACACTCAACCTCAATCTTGAAGAACAAACTCTTTCAAGACGAATTCTACTTCTCTAGAATTAGGAACTATGCCTTGAGGTTGATTTTTTCTCTAGAACAAAAACTTAGAATGAATAATCTATAAAACTATTCTATACATTCTGTACATATACTAAAGATAAAAGATAATTACAATTAATAAAATATCTTTAGAATATCTTCCATCATTATCTCCAAGCTTTCCATAATCTTCAGTTTATCCAGCTGTCATCCTCTCCTCTCCATACGGATCTCCATCTCATAAGCAGTACTAATCATAAGCAGCATTAATACTCTGAGCAGTAGTAACTCCAGCAGTACTAATTTTGAAGAGCAACATTAACTTTGTTCCAGCAACATTAACTACAACTGGCAGCATTAACTACAGTAGTAACCATGATGAACTACAGTAGTAACCATGATGAACTAGCAACATTAACCATACTTGGTAAATTCTTCAGTTCCGAACAATCTCCCCCTAACTTGACTTTTAGGAAGAGAAGTCAAGTTCTTCAGATTTGATCTTCAAGATGCTTTCAACACCTCAGGTTCAATTGCCCAAATTTGGATCTAGGCCCAAACTTTGATTTACAGTTCTTCTTACCATAATCTTGGCCATTTCTGAATCCTTTGTGCATACTAGTTTGGCTGTTAGCATTCCTACTAGCTTCTCCTTGCTATGCTCATAGATTTTGTCCACCAGGTAGTATTCATGATAACAGTTGTCAATAGTAATCATGTATACTCCACAGTTTTCAAATAATATCCATTTATCAATCTTCTTGAATAAAAACTCATGATTATGATCTTTAATCCTATATGCCACTCTCTCTGGATCAAACATCATACACAAGTATTCCATTGTTACCTTGAGAAGATTCTTTTCATTACCTTTCAACACAGGCTCATAGAGTTTCATCCCCACTTTGTACATTTCCTCTATATCTGCTCTTGAACAGCTTCTGATAACTCTCCCCCATGTTGAATATGCTTCAAATGTACCACCTACTCTTTTGATTCTGAAGAAATTCTTTCCACTATCTCTTAGAATGTCCCAGAAGATGATCTCTGGAGCTTTCATGGAGATTGGAACAGCCTTCATAGGTTCTACTATGGTCATGTACAGATCCATACTCTCATCAGTTTGCTTATTGGACTGCTCTGGACTTTGCATTGATTCTGCTAAAGGTACACCTGAAGGTTCTGCTGCAGATTCTGCTGTTTCTTCCATTCTAGGCCTTTTAGACTGCTTTTTGGAAGCAATTGTCTTCACCCTCTTTCCAGATTTGGCTTCTACACCAACACTCTCAGGTTCTTCCTTCATCTCTTCAACTTTGTCTTTTGAGGGTGTGGTCTCCTTAGGGAATGGTTTTTGAATGTTAAGGTCATGCCTTTCCTTTATTCTTCTCTCAGCCTCTTCCCTTTGGGCTGAATCCCCTTGAAGCTTAGCCATCTCTTTCTGGTACAACTCCTCAACCTGAGTGTATGCCATGTTGGTGAACATCTCCCCCTTGACACCAATTGCACCTTTCAGGAAATTTATCATTTTTCTTCTTTCCTGATTGGCCAAAAATGTCTTGGAAGGTTGTCTTTTCTGTTTCTGTTTTTGAATTGGCATCTTTTTGACTTGAAGTTTCTTGGCCTGAGCTGCTTCTTTTATGCTTTTCTGATATTGTGCATTTAACTTTCTAGCCATGAGCTTTGCAAGTTCTCTATCTGTTTCTGTTTGAATCTGCTCCTCCTTTTCCATTTGATCTTGAAGCTGCTTTGCTATTGCCTCATCCATTTCAATCTGAGTCTTCTTCTTTGCAGGCAGTTCAACTTCAACCATCTTTTCCTTCCCTTTTTCCTTTGTCTCCTTTAAAGTTGCTTTTTGTGAAATTCCTCTTTCATTGATGACTACTCCCTTGGCCTTTTGAGTAGCCTTAGGAGTATCATTCTTGGCTTTAATCAAGGTTTCTGCTATCTCTATTTCCTCTACAGTGAGCCCTATTTTTGCTGCTTCTGTTTCTGCTGCTACTTTTTCCTCAGCAACATTAACTGTTTCTGCTTCTATTTCTTCCTCTTTCTCCCCCTCAACTTCAACTCCCTCAGCAGCTTTTTCAGAAGACCTTTCTTTCTCTTTTTCAGTCTCTTTCTCCCCCTTGTTGGAAGTATCTTTATCAGTTGGCCTCTTCCTCAACACATACTGTTTTCTCCCCTTCTTCTGCACAAACCTTGTTACCATTTTCTTTAACTTGGCAATCTGTACTTGTTGTGACAAGATCACCAGCTTCATCTCTTCTATGGCTTTTCCTTGTTGAATGACATCTAGGTTGATGTTTCCCATAGCATCCATCAATTCCTGGTAGTTATATCTGTCCTCACCTTCTCCAGAAGTGTTACCCTCTTTTTTCAAGGATCATGGGATCTTTTTGTAGTGGAAGCTTTCAGCCTAGCAGAAGCACTATCCACCCCCATGGTTTCTTGGCACCTGGGACCTTTGAATGATTGCTCATTCAAAGTTGCCATGGGGGAGGTCTTATTTATGTTACCACCTTTGAATGATTGCTCAGCACCCATATACTCAACCCTCTCCTCAGTGAGCACCTCCTTGGGGTTGGGAGACACCCCTGTGGTTTCCCTGTAGATATTCTCTAAAGGAGAATCCTCCCTTAGAGGGCTTAAAGGCTTAGTGGGTGAAGGTACAAGAAGGGAAGGAGCCTTCTTTACCTTTTTCCTTGAATAAGTTTGGGTTATGGGAGAAGTTGGTTTATCAAGAAGAGACTAGGGAATTGATTTAGAGTGGGAAGGTTGGGATTGACTAGCAGTGGGATGGTCTAATGTGGGCCTTGACCCTGCTGCCATACCTTCATCAGTGTGGGACACCACCATCATTGTAGAGAACAATGGGGTGTCAACTCCTTCCGAGTCCCTAGCAGATCTTCTCATATTTGAGAAAACCTTGCCTTTAGGGGGTTTAGGTACATATACCTCATCAAAGTGAGGTATATCCGTCAATTCAGTAGTAATAACTATCTGTACAAACCTTGGGTACATGTAGAAACTCTTTTTATTTCCCAGGTTTGAAACCAGATCACTGAAAATCATTTGAGAAAAGTTATACTTTCTGGCAGTGGCCAAGCAGACCAAAGCATAAGAAATAGTGCTGCTGAACTCACTCCATCCAGTAGTCTTTTTAGAAATACAATGCATTAAGGTATGAACAAGAAAACGCCATTGGGTATAAAATTTAGCCTTTGAAAATTTAAAACCACCCAACTGGCCTTCATACCCCATTCTTGACAAAGTTGAGAATAATTCCTCATTGGGAATAGAGGTTATACCTGCAGCATCTTCTAGATGTAGACAAATGCGTATCATCTCTTCAGTGACTGTTAAGGGTTTTTCACAGACCCTTGTCTTGATCATTTGCACACCATTTTCAGCAACAATGGTGGCATTTGCCCAGAATTGCCTCTGATGCTCTATATAAATTGTTGGCGAGATGGTAAGAGCATGAGCAATGTGGCTTGACTTAAGGAAATCCACAATTTGGTAGAATCCAGCCGCTTGTTTTGGCTTTTGTAGCATCGCGATTTCATTATGCTCATCAACGAACACCATGGATGCCATCTGAACTTGAGTATTTTTGCCTGAAACTTGCTAAAGAGCTCGAGAGAAAAAGTGATTAGAGAGACAGTGAAGAGTATACAAAGAGTCGTTATGAACTTTTAGGCGGGCAAAGGGTATTTATAGTATTCGGGACATAAGCAGTATTACCTAGAGCAGTATTAACTGACAAGCAGTATTAACTGAGAGCAGTATTAACCACTAGCAGTATTAACTAACTAGCAGTATTAACCACTAGCAGTATTAACTGGGAGCAGTATTAACCACTAGCAGTATTAACTGGGAGCAGTATTAACCACTAGCAGTATTAACTAACAAACAATATTAACTGAGAGCAGTATTAACCACTAGCAGTATTAACTAACTAGCAGTATTAACTGAGAGCAGTATTAACCACTAGAAGTATTAACTAAACTTACACTTTTAAGCTTGTGATGAACTGAGTACTGCTATATATTTCCTGAAAAAGAAGATTAGTAACACCAAGAATAAATGATATACAGGTATTTAACCACTTTTTGAGAAGGGGCTTATTCAGAGTTGATCATTCCCACACTTGTTACCAAGAAAATGAATCTACCCACATCAAAAGCTTTGGTGAATAGATCAGCAAACTGGTTATCAGTATGAACTTTTACAACTTGAATAAGTTTCTTTTCATTGCAGTCTCTTATAAAGTGATACCTGATCTCAATGTGCTTTGTCTTTGAGTGCTTGACAAGATTATTAACAATGCTAATAGCACTGCTATTATCAATAAAAATTGGAGTGTGTAGAAAGGTTACCCCATAGTCCAGCATTTGATTCTGAATCCATAAGACTTGAGAACAGCAACTTGCAGCTGCTATGTACTCTGCCTCTGTTGTAGATGTGGACACTGTGGTTTGTTTCTTGCACTGCCATGAAACTAGTCTTGCACCCAAAAACTGACATCCTCCAGAAGTAGATTTTCTGTCTAAGTTTGCTCCACCTAGATCACTGTCTGAGTATGCAAGTAGGTCAAATGATGAGTCATGAGGATACCAAAGTCCCAATCTGGGTTGCCCTTTGAGATATCTGAATATCCTCTTAACAGCTTGATAGTGAGATTGCTTTGGCCTAACTTGGAATCTTGCACATACACAGACTGGAAACATTATATCTGACCTTGAGGCTGTAAGATACATGAGAGAGCCAATCATGGATCTATAATGATGAACATCCATATCCTCCCCCTTCAAAATATGCTGTTATCTGCTTGTGTGTCTCCATAGGTGTGCTGGCAGGTTTTGAATCTGAGAAACCAAACTTGGTTAGAATGTCCTGCACATACTTGGACTGACAGATAAAGATTCCATCTGACTTCTGTTGAACTTGGAGTCCAAGGAAGAAAGTAAGTTCCCCCATGGAACTCATTTTGAACCTTTGATGCATTAGTTCCTCAAACTCCTTGCACATGTTGTCTCTTGTGGATCCAAAGATAATATCATCCACATAGATTTGGACCAACAAGATATCCTTCTTCTTTCTCTTGATGAACAGAGTCTTATCAATGACTCCTCTTTCAAAGCCATTTTCCAAGAGATATGATGACAGAGTGTCATACCATGCTCTTGGAGCTTGATGCAGTCCATAAAGTGCTTTCTTCAATTTGTATACCCTGTCTGGATAGCTTAGGTTTTCAAACCCTGGTGGTTGACAGACATATACTTCTTCTTCAATTGAGCCATATAGAAATGCACTTTTTGCATCCATTTGATAGACTTTGAATTTCATATAAGAAGCATAAGCCAGGAATAATCTAATTGCTTCTATCCTAGCCACAGGTGCAAATACTTCTTCATAATCTATTCCCTCTTCTTGTGTATACCCTTGAGCCACCAACCTTGCTTTATTCCTTATTACTATTCCTCTTTCATCTCTCTTATTCCTGAAGACCCATTTTGTGCCTATTGCTCTTTGGCCTTTAGGAAGGTCTACCAGATCCCAAACATCTTGCAGCTTGAATTGCAGTAGCTCTTCTTGCATGGCTTCTATCCAACTGGACTCTTTCATAGCATCATGTGCCTTCTTAGGCTCAAGCTGGGATAAAAAGCAAGAAAGCACTGTATGCTGTTGGTCTTGCATCTCTTGCAGCCTGCTTTGATTTCTAGTCATCATAGGAGAAGAGATATCTCCTATTACCAACTGAGGAGGATGATTCTTTTGAGTTCTGGTGTGATGACTAGACTCTTCATTGAGTCCAACCTCTAGATTTGAGTCATTCAACTCAACTAAAGTGATTTCAGCAGCTACTTCAGATTTTTTATTTTCTTCACTCTCCTCATCTCTTCTTCACTCTGATTTGGTTCAGTAGATGGCTTCTTTTCACAGTCTTCAACATGATCCACTGTAGGTATGGGAAAGATCACAGATTGAGATATACTGTCTTGAACTTGTGTAGTCCCTGATCTTCCACTCCCTGAACCTGCATAATCATCACTACTGAAACCAAAAGAGTTAGTTAGTGAATCAATGTCAAACAGCCACTGAGGACCAGACCCAATAGGATTTGGTTTGTTCTCATTGCATTTGACATTGTCACTTTCTTAAATTATTCTAGAAGAAGAGTTAAAAACTCTGTAAGCCTTACTCTGAGATGAGTAACCAACAAGAAATCCATCATCTGCTTTGCTATCAAACTTACCTAAGTGAGATTTGGTATTGAGAATTGTACAAGGACACCCAAAAGGTTTGAAAAATCCAATAAAGGGTTTTCTTTTATTTAAAAGCTCATATGGGGTCTTGTTCTTTGGCTTGACCACTAGAACTCTGTTTTGGACATAACAGGCAGTATTAACTGCTTCAGCCCAGAAGGTAATTGGCAGTTTTGAATCAGCGAACAGAGATCTAGCAGCCTCTTTTAGTGTCATATTTTTCCTCTCAGCAACTCCATTTTGTTGAGGAGTCCTAGGGGCACTATATTGTCTCTCAATTCCTTTTTCTTCACAAAAGGTGTTTAGATCAAGATTTTTAAATTCAGTCCCATTGTCTGATCTAATGACTTTTACTTTTTGATTAGTTTGGTTTTCAATTCTTAGGATAAAGGATTTGATCAGTCTACTTGTCTCATCCTTAATTCTTAGAAAATATACCCAAGTAAATCTAGAGTAATCATCAACAATAACCAAGCAGTAAGATTTCTTGCCTATACTCATAACATTTGTAGGACCAAACAGATCCATATGTAATAACTGGAGACAAGAAGAAATTGTATTTAACTCTTTGGTCTTATGAGAAGTTTTGTGCTGTTTGCCTTTAAGACAAGCAACACAATGATCATCACATGAAAAGACTTTTGATGGTAAACCTCTTACAAGGTTGTTTTTAACAAGTTTGTTCATAGTCTTGAAGTTCATGTGACACATCCTTCTGTGCCAAAGAGAGGATTCATCCACAAAAGCTTTTGAAACAAGACAGTTCAGGGATGAATCACTTGAGACATTGTCCATATCTAGACAATAAACATTGTCCTTTCTTGGAGTTCTAAGTAGTATCATGCTTTCATCAACTACCTTGAACCCTGGAGCAAGGATCATACATTCTGTATTGGTAAATAATATGCTATGTTGTTTGTCACAAACCTGTGATACACTTAACAGGTTGTACTTTAACTGATCAACATAGTAGACATCCTCAAATGTCATCTTACCTTTTGTAACATTACCTTTTCCACTTATTTTACCACCTGTAAGATTGTCTCCAAATGCAACATGTCCTCCATTGATATGCTTGAAATCCTGAAGGCATGACATGTTACCTGTCATGTGCCTAGAGCAACCACTATCAACATGCCATATGCTCTTCCCCTTGAGCTGTTGGTTGCCCTGCACATAAGATAAATCAGTTAGTATGAAATAGGAACCCAAGCCAAAGTGGTCTTGGGTACCCCTTTCTCATCAAAATATTTACATTCTTTCTTGACAAGATTTTTAAACTTTGACTCCTCATTTCTGGAGTACTTTGTCACAATGATGGGTTTGGAAACACATTTGCTAGAAGCAGTACTGGTTTTAGAAGTACTAACTGCATTAGCAGCACTTGCATGCTTAGCAGTACTAACCTTGTTAGAAGTAGTAACTGTGTTAGCAGCAGTAACTGTGTTAGCAGTATTAACCTTTGAAGAGGTACTAACAGTATTAGCAGCATTAAAATTTTCAGCAGTACTAACACTGGTAGCAACAATAATACTTCTAGCAGCACTATCCCGGTCAGCAGTGCTAACAGTTTTAGTGCTTCTAGGCACCCACATTTTAATACTTTCTTTTAAAACCTTTTTCTTCATGGGTCCTTTGGTTTCAACAGATTTCTTAACCACATGTTTCTTTCCAGCCTTCCTATAACCAACAGGTTTTTGCACAAATCTTTGAAAGTTCATCTGTTGGTTAATAGGGTTAAAGAAACAGTGCTTAGCCAAATGGTTTAACTTACCACATATGAAACAAGGTTTTGGTCTGATTATTTTATTCAGATCAACTCCTTATTTCTGAGCCCATTGATTATTCCAGTTTCTTTGGTTACCTCTTTTTATACCAGAATTTAGGCTCTAAGATTTGTTGCAAGCACACTGTTTACAAGGTCCAGGATTCACAACAGTGGTTTGTTTGTAATGGACCTTGTTATCCTTTCCTTTGGTCTTCTCTATCTCCTTAGACTTGACCCAGATCCTTCCACCTCCCTCATTGGTAACAATGTTGTTTTCTAAGGGTATCTCTTTACTCACAGCATTGTTCCTATTCTCACTGGCTTCTTTCTCAGTCATATCCTTAACAACTACCTCATCCAAAGGATCTACCTTAAAGGCTTCCTCAGACAAGTCCTTTTTCTCCTTGGTCTCTAACAAGTCTTAAGTAGGAGAGATATAGTTGTTGTTGTAAGGAGGGGGTGTGTTGTTGTATCCAATACCAGGCTTCATCTTATCATGAATCTGAGCCTTTAGAAGAGAATCCATTGCTTTTGAAGCATATGAAAACTTTTCTATGTCAAGCTTAACCTTAGATAGTTCTTCTTTCAACCTGTCATTCTATTCTATGGACTTAGACAGTTTGGTCTCTAACTCATTCTTTTCCCACTTCCAATAGTTTGTGTCATAAGAGTGTTGAAGCTCATTGGCTTGAAAGCCTTTGATTTGTTCTTCAAACCTCTCAACTATCAACACATAATCTCTTCTGTGCTTTTCTAATCTTTTGAGGTCATCACACATGTTTTGGTTGTGATCCCTGTACCTTTTGACAGTGTCTATGCAAGATTGAGTACAAAGATTAGAAATTACCTCAGAGGGGAGATCAGACACTTCTGCCATAAGAGCTTGATTCTGAATGGCTTCCTCATCTTGGTCACTCTAGTCAAACCCCATTCCTTGTTGAGAAACAAGGGCTTGAGCAGGGTTCTTGTTTTGATTGTAGCCTCCATTCTAAGCTTGTTGGTGGTTGTTGTTTGGAACACCACTTTTGCACTCTCTAGCAAAGTGTCCCTTCATGTGGCACTTATAGCATTCCACCTTTGTCTTGTCAAAACCAACTCCATCTTCTCTTCTTTGAGAGAAGTTGTTCCTCCCTGTTCTTTTAATAAACTTCTTCACCCTCATAGATAACATGGCCATCTGCCATTTAATGTCCATCTCCTCCAGGTCATCAGGGTGAAGTTGTTCCAGATCATCATTAATCAATGAATTGTTGCTGTGACTGGACAAAAAGGCTTCAAAGACAGTTTCAGTGCCTTTTTCTGAATTCACTCCACTGGCAGCACTAACTGCTTCAGGGTTGGCAGTAGTATCAGTAGATGCTGATAGAAGAGCAGCACTGTGAATATACCCAGTGGGTTTCTTCTTGGTTTCTACCTCAGTTTCAAAAACTCTTAGATCATTATATAGATCATCAAGTTCCTTCTCTTCCAGATTATCACTCTGTCTATATGATACAGTGTACATAGTCCATTCATCCCCAAGAGATCCGAGGAACTTTCTGTTGATATCATCTTGCTCCATCTTCACTCCTACAGTAGCCAGTTCACCAATAAGCTTGTTGAACCTATCAAAAGTTTGAGTCATAGACTCATTCTTTGAAGAAGTGAAGTTCTCATACTGCTGCTTCAGAACATCCCTTTGATTTCTTTTTATGCTCTTAGTTCCAGCAAATCTTTTCTCTAGTGCATTCCAGAGAATCTGAGCATCAGTGCAGTTGCAAAATTGATGCTGATATTCATTGGGGATGGCCAAGAGCAGAGTGCTCAAGGCCTTCATCTCTGTCTGTCTGATCTTCCTCTCACCATCTGTCTTTGGTGGAGGTCTTTTCCCATCTGGTCCAATCCTTCCTGCTTCAGAAGGACCATTCTCAATGATATCCCACATTGAGTAGTCAGTGAGAAGAATGTATTGCCTGATTCTGATCTTCCACATGTCAAACTCACTGGGTTTGAGCATTAGGACCTTAGAGACCAGAGTACTGTTTGATTCTGCAAAGTTTTCCATGATGAAAGAATAGATGTTTCTGAGAGAACAGGCTCTGATACCACTTGTCAGGATCGAATTCTCAACAAGAATTTTGAATACTCAGAAACAATATCAAAGAAGTTGCGGAATAACACTTTGATATTCAATGTAACAGTAAACAAACAGTGTATATGATTAACAACTTGTAAACTTGTATTGAATGATTAAAATCACAAGATTACACACTCAACCTCAATCTTGAAGAACAAACTCTTTCAAGACGAATTCTACTTCTCTAGAATTAGGAACTATGCCTTGAGATTGATTTTTTCTCTAGAACAAAAACTTAGAATGAATAATCTATAAAACTATTCTATACATTATGTACATATACTAAAGATAAAAGATAATTACAATTAATAAAATATCTTTAGAATATATTCCATCATTATCTCCAAGCTTTCCATAATCTTCAGTTTATCCAGCTGTCATCCTCTCCTCTCCATACGGATCTCCATCTCATAAGCAGTACTAATCATAAGCAGCATTAATACTCTGAGCAGTAGTAACTCCAGCAGTACTAATTTTGAAGAGCAACATTAACTTTGTTCCAGCAGCATTAACTACAACTGGCAGCATTAACTACAGAAGTAGTAACCATGATGAACTAGCAGCATTAACCATACATGGTAAATTCTTCAGTTCCCAACAGGTGCTATGAAGAGTGTAGCCTTAGTCTTGCAAGAGTAAGTAATTGGTGAAGTCTTCCGCGTGTTGGAGATAGTGATATGTTTTGGGTTTTAGTAGTACCCGTCCTTATGGTTTACTGTATGTATAGATAGAAGGTGTGCTTTGTAGCTAAATCCGAATTCGTGGTTGTAGGTGATTCTTTTATTGATGTATTTAAAATTTTTTAAATAAGTTGGTATTTTCAGATTTAAGGGTGTTACATAATATGTGTTATATGGTGTGGTATATTGGTGATGGACCCAACTCTTATGCATGAGAGTTGGGTATGAATTTGTTAAGTCTTGCAAACCCCACTGAAAAGCTAGAGAGTAGGCACTAAAGGATTTCCCCTCCTTGAGGTGAAACTCTACTAGAATAAGGGTAGGCACTAAGGTTCTATCAACCTTGAGGTGGGACTCTAAGGAGTGGACACTAAAGGTGGGAAAGTTCTTGAGGTGACGCCGAGCACGATATGCACTAAAGCTAGAACCTAAGGTGTAATTCCCCATTATTAAATTCAAGTTATCTGTTAGAGCACATAATTGTTGGATTCAAGATCATAAAGATTGAAGATAGAAGTGAAGAAGTCAAAGTTGGAAAAGTCAACTCTCATAAAAGTCAAAGTCTATTTGTAATAAAGTCAAAGTCAATGTATTTGTATTTGTTTGTTTCTTGTAATTGTTGTAGGTATAAATACCTTGTTTCCTTGTTTCAGATAAAAGCAAGCACATTAGAATCAGATTGAGAGAGCAGATTAGAGAAGAGCTTCTTTGTTATATCATTCTAGTGAGAGAGTTTAGACAGAGAAAGTGAGAGAATTTGTAATCTTTGATCACGATCAATACATATGACTGTGGATTCTCATCTTGATTATGTGTTACTGATTTAGAACTTGATATTGGGAATAACATTATCCCAATTATGGGTTTGGTTACTTGAGAGGTCTCGGGTCTTTCCGTGCATGAAATAGTAATGTTTATGAAGTTCTGTGTTTAGGTTGAGTATTTTGTAGGGTCACGGATTGTGGGCAAGATCTATACTTAGTGGCGGTAACTTGGAAGTTATTCTTGTCTTATACTTAATTATTTTATATGCTTGTGTGAGATATCACTAGACTTTCAGTGTAACTCTCCTTATTGTGTACCCTCTACAGGTTCTCCTAGCGGGGTGCATATGGCACCTTGAGTTACGGCTTTAAGCATAGAAGTTGGAAGGACCGGGCTTTTGGGATATCTTTGAGAAGAGAGTTTTGGAGGCATAGCAACACCCAACTTAATCTAGTTGTATTATTATTCTAGATTAAATAGGTTGTTGTAAATTTATGTCATATTCTTCCGCTACCATATATGTGCAAACTACCCCAATCATCTGGGTTTTTGTTGTTATCAATTTACAGGGATAGAAACCTTCATGTTTTAGACGTCATATTGCCGAAATTTTAAATTTTTATTAAACCCATTTTTAGGGTGTTATAAGTTGGTTTCTAAGCAGCAGTTTAAGTGAACTAGGTACGACCGTAAGATGTCTAGACTTAAGTAGAGACTGTTAGGTGGTGAACTATGAGATGGGGTAGACCTTGAATAGGGGGAAATTTTAATGTCGATGGAATCTACACCGTTGAGAATTGTGAAAGTAGTATTGAGAATCCTTATGTGTAGTATGTTCATAATTTCAGTTAGCTACTGCTATTATGAAGGTATTGTTACGTAAGCATGCTTAAATTACTATAATTATGATGATCAATGCTTGTATTAGTTCGTTCCCTAGCGATATCTCAAATGACTGTCTCTCACCATATGCTTGTATACATTGTGTGTGACAGAATTAATACTCAGGGTAGGCCAAGGACTCCACCGGAAGGCCATGAGGCCACCGCATCGACAGCTGATCAACCGGAAAATGTTGAGACGAGAGAAATTCAGCCCCAAATAAATTTGTTGGGTGGGGGACCAGAACATATTCCAAGGGTGCACCTGGAACCCTCCAACTCGGTCTTGACGGAAGCCACTCCTGAATCGAGAATGATGGATAACATGATGCGGGTTATGAACGAGGCTATGGCTAAGGAACATGAGTTGTTTATGAAGTTACTGGAAGACAGAGATAATAGCCATCGAAGGCACGAGGCAGTGGCGGAAAATGTGGTCATTGCTGGATCCGGAGGAACCGGGAACGGGATTCTGACTGTCGAGCTAGTGGCGAATGAGACAAGACGAGAGGAGAAGACCTGTTCCTTCAAGTCTTTTCTCGGATGTAAACCCTCGAAATTCTCGGGCACTGCAAACCCAGTAATCTGCAAGAACTGGCTCCAAGAGCTAGAGTTGGCCTTCGAATCCTGTGAATGCGGGGAAGCACAAAAAGTTCGTTTTGTTTTTCATATATTTCGGGGCGATGCCCTTACTTGGTGGAACGTTGTCCGGTCCACCGTTGATCCTGCAATTATGTCCCGGATCTCGTGGGGAGATTTCAAGAAGAAGTTCATGGACAAATATTGCAACGAGAGGGCCTTAGATAAAACTGAAGATGAGTTCAGAAGTTTGACGAAAGGAAATCGAACCATAGATGAGTACTCCAAGCTGTTTGTGGAGAAATTGAATTTTGTGGGGAATCTAAAAAGGCCAAGATCAAGGCGTATCACAAGGGTTCGCCGGCGGAGATGAAAACTGCCATGAGAAACGCTAGAGTGGCAACACTTCAAGATGAAATTGAGGAATCACAGTTGGTTGAAGACGACATCATTTAGAATCAAAAGAAGAAAGCTCAAGTGGGTAAGAAGAGGAAATGGGAAAATGGTTCGGTACCTCCTCAACGCCCAAGACCTTTTGTGGGCAACTCTAGAGTGGAACCGCGCCGGGAACTGAGTTGGTGCCCGAAATGTAAATGTAAGCATTTTGGAGCTTGCAATCCCACTCCTCTTATGTGCTTCAAGTGTGGCAAGGCGGGCCACACTAGTCAAGTGTGCCCCATTTGGGGGACGGTATGCTATAAATGCAAAGAAGTGGGACATGTGTGACTCAACTGTTCCAAGTTGAAGGGCAATCCGAGAGGATATAGCACAAGAATGCCAGTCAAGAAGGAGGTTACCCCAAGGCCTCAAGGAAGGGCGTTCCAGATGACAACTGAAGAAGCGAGAGAGACAACGGACGTGGTGTTGGGTACGTTCCTACTCAACTCTTTACCCGCTAGAATACTTTTCTACTCGGGTGCGAATCATTCTTTTCTAGCAACCTCTTTTCGTAAATCCTTGAATGAACCTTCCACCCCCTTAGTGATGCCTTAGTTGTGGAAGTAGCGAATGGGGACCAAATTGTGTTGCGCGAAATTGTAAAAGACTGTCAGTTGGAAATCGATGGCAGACACTTCCCAGTGGACTTATTTCCTATGCCTATCAGGGGTTTCGACGTAGTGATAGGAATTGACTGGTTAGTGAAAAATCAAGCCGAAGTCCTTTGCTCAAAGAAACTCATTCGTGTTCCAACTTTGGATGGGAATTTCGTCCTCATTTATGGGGAGAAGCGGAAAGGTGAAGTATTGGTCATCTCTTCTCTCAAGGCACGAAAGTGCTTGTCGAAGGGGTGCCCATCGTTACTGGCATACGTTTTAGACGCCAATACTGAGAAGAAGAAGTTGGAAGATGTGAGAATAGTTCGGGAATTTCCAGACGTATTTCCTGAATACCTACTGGGATTACCTCCAGATCGTCAAGTGGAGTTCCGCATCGACTTAGTTCCGGGCGCAACGCCAATTGCTCGAGCACCTTATCGCCTCGCACCGACGGAAATGCAAGAGATGATGAAGCAATTGCAAGAATTTTTGGAGAAAGGGTTCGTGAGGCCAAGCTCCTCGCCTTGGGGATCCCCGGTCTTATTCGTCAAGAAGAAGGACGGTACCATGCGGATGTGTATCGACTACCGTGAGTTGAACAAGGTGACCGTGAAGAATAAATACCCTCTCCCGCGGATCAACGATATTTTTGACCAATTGCAAGGAGTGGGATGCTTCTCAAAGATAGACATGCGGTCGGGATACCACCAAGTGAGGGTTAAAGAAGAAGATGTGGCGAAGACGACATTTCGAACTCGATACGGGCATTACGAGTTTCTCGTGATGCCATTCGGACTAACCAATGCACCCGCAATATTCATGGATTTGATGAATCGAGTTTGTCGCCCTTTCTTGGACAAATTTGTCATCGTATTCATTGACGACATCCAAATCTACTCCAAGAGCAAAGAGGAACATGAGTATCATTTACGGGAGATTCTAGAGGTGCTAAGGATAGAGAGACTTTATGCGAAGTTTTCTAAATGCGAATTTTGGCTCCGGGAAGTCCAATTTCTCGGGTATGTGGTGTCACGAGATGGTGTGAAGGTGGATCCATCCAAAATCGAGGCCATGCTAAATTGGGAGCCGCCGAAGAGCCCAATCGAAATCAGAAGTTTCTTGGGTCTAGCCGGTTACTATCGAAGACTTATTAGATATTTCTCCAAAGTTACTTCTCCCTTGAACGCCTTGACGAGAAAGAATGTAAAATTCTTATGGATGGAAACTCAAGAGCAAGCTTTCCGAACTTTGCAAACGAAACTGTGCGAGGCGCCAATTCTATCCCTACCCGAAGGGACAAAATATTTTGTAGTTTACAACGATGCTTCCAAAATGGGATTGGGATGCGTTTTGATGCATCGAGGAAAAGTTATCGCTTATGCTTCAAGGCAACTCAAGGAACATGAGAACTATCCCACCCACTATCTGGAATTAGCGGCCGTGGTGTTTGCATTGAAGCTCTGGTGTCACTATCTATATGGCACGAAATGCACGCTCTACACCGACCATAAAAGTATGAAATACGTATTCGATCAAAAGGAGTTGAACATGCGCCAACGAAGATGGTTAGAACTATTGAAGGACTACGAATGTGAACTGCTCTACCATCCTGGTAAGGCCAATGTTGTAGCGAATGCCTTGAGTCGCAAGGAATATAGCGGTTGTGTGTGGGCGTCGATCTCAAGAATTGATATAGTCTCAAGCCTTCTAGAGAGAATCAAGTTGTCACAAGCCGAAACCTTGTTAGAAGCAAACCTCAAAGAAGAAGTCATGATGAAGCATCATCTTCTTTTGGTGGAAGATAGTCGAGAGTATGGGTACCTAAGATTGGGGGTGTCGGGAGTTACCCCCTAAGTGACGCCCATAAATCGAGATATTCCATTCATCCGGGGAGCACAAAGATGTATCAGGACTTGAAGTTAAATTATTGGTGGCCGGTAATGAAACTCGATGTGGCGAAGTACGTGGAAAGATGTGTGACTTGTTTACAAGTCAAAGCCGATCATCAACGCCCTTATGGTAGTTTGCAACCCCTTGAGATTCCGGAGTGGAAATGGGAGCATATCACTATGGATTTCGTGGCCAAGTTGCCCAAAACCTTACGAGGTTACGACGTCAATTGGGTTGTGGTGGATAGATTGACCAAAAGCGTGCATTTCTTGGCGATGCGGGAAACGCTACCGATGGATAAGTTGGCAAGGCTATATATTAATGAAATTGTCTCGAGGCACAGAGTGCCACTCTCCATTATATCGGATCACGATAGCCGGTTTACATCAAACTTCTGGGACAGGTTGCAAAAGGAATTGGGTACTAGAATCAAACTAAGTACCGCTTATCACCCATAGATAGATGGACAAAGTGAAAGGACCATTCAGACTTTGGAAGATATGTTGAGGTCGTGCGCCATCGATTTTGGAGGAAATTGGGATTCTTACCTTTCGTTGGTAGAATTTGCCTACAACAACAGTTACCACTCCATCATTGATATGGCACCGTTTGAAGCTTTGTATGACCGGAAATGTAGGACACCGGTGTTGGTTAGAGGCGGGGGAGAAACAGTTTGCCGGACCGAAAATCGTACAAGAAACGACGGATAAGGTGAAGAGCATTAGAGAGCGATTAAAGGTGGCCCAAGACCGCAGAAGAGCTACGCAGACAAAAAGAGGAGGCCGATAGAATTCGTGGAAGGGAATCATCAGATTTGGAAAACGGGGAAAGTTTAGTCCTCGATTTCTCGGACCCTTTCCCATTATTGAACGAGTAGGGCTTCAAGCCTACAAACTGGAGCTGCCACCGGAGATGGACGAGATTCACCCCACCTTCCATGTATGCTATTTACGTAAATGCTTAGCGGAAGAAGAAAGCACTATTCCGCTGTCGGAGATACAAGTGGACAACAACCGTTGCGTGGAGGAGCCCGAAGCCATCCTTGAGAGGAAATCGAAGAAACTGCGACATAAAAAGATAACCATGGTAAAGTTCCAATGGAAACACCACCGTGGTACAAATGTGACGTGGGAGGCCGAAGAAGATATGAAGAGACGTTACCCTAGACTCTTTGGGTAGTATAGATTTCTTGGAACACCCTAAAATTTGGATAATGTGCTAAATTGCTTTCTTAGTTTTCACTTATGTGCTTTCATGTGCTTAAACTGATAATTTCAAGTATTTGGAACTGTGTAGATGATTTTCTTAATTGCTTATGTTTTTAGAACGGTTCTTTAGTACCTTTAGTGTCATTGGATGTGAATCACGATCGAGAATGCGATTTTTCGGGCTCTGGGGGAAACCTCTGAGAATGCCAGGCGACCTTGCCATGGTCACTCTCGCCTATGGCATAATCGCGACGGAGTTATGGGTCTCAGTACACATGGGGCGAGAGTGCCCGACGATTGTGCCGTGGTCACTCTCGCGGTGTCATAATCGCTAGGAGCGTACCACTTGCGGTACGTTTCGGGCGATAGTGCCTGGCAATAGTGCCAAGGCACTATCGCGAGGTCATAATCGCCGTCGGTCTGGTGGGTTGGTTTAAAAGTCGCTATTTTTACCCTTTTTACTGATTTCTCTTCTTTTATTCTCTCAAGAACCCTACCTCCTTGGAAGTGGCGATTTTCCCCTATCTTCATCTCCCCTAATTTAATACTTGAACTAAATCCCTCTAATTCACTCATTAAGTCTCAACTACCTCAAGCTCCTCAACCAAGTGGAATCATCAAGATCATTAAAGCTCCAAGGAAATCTTCATCACCTTAGTTTCTCTATTTCTAGGGTTTTTACTTTACAAACCCTATAGGTGAGTCTCCTACTAAACATTCTCATATAAATGTTTTGCTTACTATACAAATGCTATGGAATTACTATTTATATCATTTTGACCTATAAATCATAAAGGTGAAGGTTATTTATTATTTATTAGACCTCCTTGGTGAATAAATGTGTTTTATGAGTGTATGAATGATTTAACATAAGTAAGATCTTTATTGTATTTTATTTCATGATCTATGATAATATGTGTTATATGGTGTGATATATTGGTGATGGACCAAACTCTTATGCATAAGAGTTGGGTATGAAATTGTTAAGTCTTGCAAACCCAAAGGATTTCCCCTCATTGAGGTGAAACTCTACTAGAATAAGGGTAGGCACTAAGGTTCTATCAACCTTGAGGTGGGACTCTAAGGAGTGGACATTAAAGGAGGGGAAAGTGCTTGAGGTGACGCCGGGCACGGTGTGCACTAAAGCTAGAACCTGAGGTGTAATTCCCCATTATTAAATTTAAGTGATCCCAATTATGGGTTTGGTTACTTGTAACACCGCGATTTTCGAAAGGTATCAATCCAAGTTAATACAGAAACCGAGATATTAAGGAAAAATAAGATTTTTGATTTTGGACTTGAATCCTTGATTTTATAGTCTAGATGGATGAATGATTCAATTACGAGTCCAACGGTTCTTTCCGGAGCAAAAACGGAGCTATAACGAAGAAGTTATGACCAAAACGGTTTTCGGGGAAATCATGGGCCGGCTGGAGGGGGCGCACGGGCCGTGCGCGGGCCCTTCACAAAAACGCACGGGTCGTGCGTGGGGGTCAGAGGCGCGGCTTAAAACCTGATTTCCGCCCCATTTCACCCAAATATTCATTCCTTCATAACTTTTGCTCCACAACTCCGATTTTGATGATTCAAGTTGCTATGGTTTCGTTTTTGAGAGCTTTTCAAGGATATGGCAAGATATTGGAAGTCTATTGAAGTATACTAGAGTATTTTGTGGTGGTAAGCTTCTCATCTCTTACTATTCATCTTCTTCCCCAAAGTTTTCTAGGGTTTCATCCACCCTTTGTTATCTCTTTCATAGATTGAAGGTTTGTAACCATTTTGGTGAACTAGAAGTGTTTTGGTTGGTGAATTCAAGATTGGGTTAAGGTAATCTTCTATTCTCTTCGGTTATGGAAGTTAGGGTTTCGGTATTAGTTGAGGTATCCATGTACATGGTTTGGGAACGATTCTTTGTGGTTGATTATGTATATTTATGGTTGGAACCTTGTGGATCTAGGTTTTGGAAGATTTGGTTTGAAGAACCAAGTTTCTTCAAAGGAAGCTCTAAGTGGGTAAAATCTAGATTTAGTCTAAATCTAGCAAGGTGAGTTTACTAAACTTTTGTTAAAACTGGATACACATCATAATTGCTTAATTGTTGTTATTATCACATATTTGCTCAAATGGTCATCTTTACGGGTTTATGTATTTGATGGTATTTCCATGAGATTATGTGAGATATGTGTATATGAAGTATTATCCCATGATTTACTCTATGTTATGTAATTATTTGGGGATTTACATTATGTGTGCCCACAATGGGTATTTGACATGATTATGGAATATATGTTTGGTATAATAACATGATGATTTCCATTCAGGATACACTCTTGGTGTTATTGTATCTACAACGTGGCTATGTGGATATTTAAGTCTTATGTTAGACTCATGCTATTAGGAGGGATATATCATACCCATGGTTGGTATTGAAGTACATTTGGTTGAAGAATACCTAAGGACCTCCTATAGGCATTATGTTGGACGAACCAAGTTAATGACACAAGGAGGATGTAATCGGAGGCACCACCGTGATGGTATGTGCCTAGACCTCCGCCACTCGGATAAGGTGGAATTTTCGGGTGTGCCGGGCCTTTGGGATGCGCCACTCGGATAAGGTGGAATTTCCGGAGGGCATCAAGGTACATCGACTCTGGGGTGGAATTGATTGGTGCTATGGGTCTCCCCCGTTGACTCCATACATGTGGAAAATTGGTTAACTGGTTATAAGAATTGTATATGTTCTACCATGCTATTTATTGTTCAACTCACTAGGCTTTTTGGCCTAACACTTGTTTGGTGTCGATGTGTATCTCAGGTTTTAGCGGCACCGGTTCTAAGCGGGTATAGTGCTTGGGTGAGAGATTTGGAAATATTGCAATTGGACTTACTTTTGGTAGGAGAACCTTTGGGTCTATAAATGACTCCCTTATTTGTAATCTTTTTTCTAGTTATGGAAGTTAGATTAGTTGATGGTTATTTATTGTCCGTTTAATTACGATTGTATTTAAACAGGTTTGTGTATTTTTCCCCATTTTTGGGAGGCTCTTGCTTTGGCAATTTTAAATACCGCATGTCCGTTTTTTTTCGGATTTATTTTATCCCTATTTTTAGGGTGTTAGAAGTTAGTATCATAGCTCTAGTTTAAGTGAACTAGGCATGAACGTAAGATGTCTAGACTTAGACTGAGTATGTTAAGCAATGATTGTGAGATGGGTAGAATTTCTAAGATGGGTTAGTCTTAGAGTCGACGGAAACTATGGTTATCAAGCGTTGTGGCGATGGTAACGAGAACCTTTATGTATTATATGTTCATAATCTCACCTAGCTAATGTGATTATGAGGATATTTATACGTGATGGTACTTGAAATGCCGTTACCGTGACAATTGGTAAGGTAGTAATACGTTCTCTTGTGCTTGGTTTTCTAATGTTATAATATTTGGTAGACGTAGTAGTACGTTTCCTTCGTGTTCAATTATGTTAATCTCCTTCTTATTTATCATCGTGCTTGTATGAACTACCTTGGTATGTCGACCGTTGGGGTGGTAAGAAAGTTTCTGAAGGGGTAACCATTAGAAAACTTGATGATTTTATTATTCGTTACTTGGAGTAACGGTAAGTATGGTGATTGCATTAAGTGGACAATTTTGAGTCGGATTAATTGGTTGGATTAGAACCATAGACTTTTTGAATCGATGTATTCGAGGATAAATTGTAAGGTGAACCTATGAAGTCCGTAACTCTGCCTGAAGATGTTGAGCGTCTGAATGACGATAGTATAACTAGGGAAATCGAGGAGCGTGAGTTCAAGTTGACTTGTTAAAACGGTGCACATGCCAAAATGGTTATTTTAAAGTGTTTTACATGAAATGGTTAACTACCGGTAAGTTCTGAGTATTTTGAAGTAAAAATGTATTTTAATTGGTATTTGTCAAAGTATGAGTATTTTGATGAGTTTTCATATTTGATATACTTGACTTATTTTAGTTCCATAAAATACTCATATTTGGAATTTGGATATCTTGATAAGTAATAGCATGATTATAGCATTTTGAGAATTTTGTACAAATAGAGTCCATTTCATGACTTATGCATCTTGGTAATTTTGGTACAAATGAAGTCAATTATATGTTATATGCATTTTGGCGTACTCGCATTCATAAACTCTTTTGAAACTCTTTGGTCCCATTATGTATTGAGTTTTGGGGTTAATCTCGTCTTTGAGGTTTTGTCTTCGTAAACGTTATTTAAAGACATTTCATTATTTGGGGGACCGATAATTGTTGGTCAAACGGATTTTTGAGCATTTTAGCTCTCGGTGTCGACTTAAAGAATATTGAAGACAATTGTCCGGTTTTAATGGATCGATGTAGAGTCCAATTTATGATGTACATCTTAATGCATTTCATTGCATATTTATAATCATTACAGGCTTGAGTGCTTTTGTCATTCATTGTGTAGTCTTATATTTTTAGACTGTGTTGCATTGGATCCATAGGCACGTAAGTCAGTCTTATTTGATGGTCAATTGGGTGGTGCGGGGTTGGACTCCGGGACTCATGTTTTATGACCGAAACTTGACAAGTAGGCACTAGGATGAGGTAGTCTTGGGCGACACTGTGTGGGTGTGCGCCTAGATCTCCGTCGTAGGGGAATTTCCTCAGTTGTAGTCCTCGGACGTGCCGGGCCTTTCGGGTGTCCTTTGTGGCATCAAGGTATCTCGTCTCTTGGGTGGAACTTGTCAAGGATTCGTAGGGACACTTGGGCTTTCATGTCGTTAGGTGTCATACGATGAACGTTGTAGGAGTAGCATACTTCGTGCTCTTCCGCTCTCAACGGATACGGGTATCCCCGTTGTCGGCCGCTATAAGTTGGATATTTAATTGTCCATTTGATGCATATAAAATTTATAAACCGTTGGAAAATGCATATCATTGAACTATGAGTCATTTTGGCAACGTGAAGAGAAAGAGTTCATTTGGAAAACATTTTGTTTGAACCAATGAGAAATTTTGGTTATTTTGGAAATGTTTAGTTTTATGAACATATCGAGACATCCATTTTGGAATCTTTGGGTATTCTGGTAAATAAATCATGTTGAGATGTTTCCTCGATGATTTTACATATATAATTGGAGTTCAATTGATGTAAGTGTCATTTTGTGTATTTGATCTTATAAACCTTTTTCAGAAAACACATATTATTGTGTTATGAGACATTTTGAAAACATAAGAGTATGAGTTCATTTGAAAAATGGTTTGTCTCAACCAGCGATGAGCTTTTAGTTAAGTATACTTTTGGTCATGTTTGCATAACAGTTAGTCAAACGTGTTTCGATATTTATATCGACTTTCATTGGGTATTTATGTAAATCGTTGAGTCGTTAGATCGGTTTGAGCTAAATAGAGTCTTGAAGAAATTGATCCGGTTTAAAAACAGTGGTATTGTTTCCCTTTGAGTTTAGTGGGAACAGTTCAGTTGCACATATCATGTATGCATATTTTATTGGAAGTTTTCGTCATGGTATTTTAGCCAATGTTTTAGAACGATGAGAGCATGTTTATATTTGGCTTTGAACTCGAAAATGACACAAATTATTTCATGTTTTAACCGGGTGCATACGCATATCAATCTGCTAGCTTTGTGAAATAAACGGTCACATGCAAGTTCTGTTGTGAAATCTTATTTCATGCCGCATTGTGACTAAAAGAGAGAAAACTTTAAGAGTTCGATATTACGGGCATGTGGTCTTGGTTTTTGCAAACATTTTATTTATACAGTTTGGAATTAAACTAAATTACTCTTACAATTGCTCAAATCGCATGCATATGTCTTTACTAAATTTTGGGGAATAAACTGATGTATGCGAGTCACTATGGGAAGTTTTATTTAATGATATTTCATGGTTCATTTGTAGAAATTTTAGGGTTCGATTTTGTGAATTTCCCTTCTGTAGTTTTGTATGAAAGTCTGGTTATACACTGTTTTAGTACATGAAACTATTTCTCATTCTTTACATAAATTATACTTTTGGTGTGAGTAATCGTATAAAAGATTTATGTTATTTCGGATTGAACTTTTGCCCAGAACATATTTCAGTTATTGATTTTACTGATAGGGGTTTTCCGAAATGCATGAAATGAATTTCCGGTTTGCATGTTGTCTTTGTTACAGTTTTGGGAGTTGTACAAACTTTTATTGCACATGTTATAGGACGGAAAGTTACCTTCATATGCATAGCATAAATTGATGCATACTAAGACTCGGGTAGTCGTTTGAAAATTTTGTTACGCATCTTTCGTTATCATTTTATTAGCGTAAGTACTGAGCAAATGAGTTTTAAAAAATGGTTTTATATGTGTGGCATTGGCGATCATTTTTGAAAACTATCAAATGCACGATAGTGTATTTTCACCGCAAGTTTAACTGTTATAAAACTTATGTATTAGAGAGTTTTATAAATTTCAAATTGGCATCATAGTGTGAAAAAAAACCTTGAACTCATTGGGCTATAGGTGTAAGCCCCCTCGTGTTAGGAGTCGATATTAAGGATTAAAAGAGTCCTCGAAGTTTGAGGTGTTAGACATGTGTTTTCTCTCAGTTATCTAGATAACGATCTTTATGCTTCGTTAAACCTATGGATTAAAATCGTGTTCGGTTGTTTGGGTATGGTTGGTTTTGGAATTGTGGGATTTTGATACAACGGTATGTTATGTGTCGGTGGTGTACTACATTGTTGGGTATTCGTGATTAATGATGATGTTATGATTGACTGGTAAGGATGTTGGATTTGGGTGACTATTTCCAAGAGTAGGTGTCAATTTTGAATCGACATTACTATTCGGGAAGGAAATATTTGATAGTATACCCACTTTTGCAGAATGGTCGTCTCGAGGTTAGGTGTTGGCGCGTAAGTTGAGGACAATGATTGTTGGTGTGCTTCAATGGATTCTGTTAGATCTGGCGCGTCTCTAGGACGAGCGGTAAACTTAAGGAAATTAGATGTCGATAATTAAGAAATCAACCATTGGTATTTTGATAATTGTCAGTACTTTCGTTGCTTTGGAAATCGATGCTTGAGAGCATGGTGGGAGTTGGTGGTAATGTTTATTGGATACATTTGATGAGAATGTCGAGGTGGATTTTAAGTACAAATCAATTATCAAGGAGACCTTGATACGTCGTATTTAGAGGTATCTAAACGAAATGTTTGATTTGGGGTATTTTTGGTGGAAATGATTGAATAAGGCCGTAGGTTACTCTTGGGGTAATACGAGCAATCTAAGGTTGGGAGGCAACCGAGATTTAATGATTAAGAAAATGGTTAATCAGGGACTCAATGTTCATCCTGACATCGGCAAAATATAGTGAACGATAAGATTTAGTCTGTAATGGCACGGTATGAGAAACGCAACGACAACCTAAATCGGGATGCAATCGGGCCGTATATGAGGTGAAGTCTCATGAAGGTATTCCTTTTGGACAGTAAATCAATCAATATTTCCAAGTGTGATATTGGGTGCTTGGTGGTTCCAGATTTCGAGGACGAAATCTCTTTTAAGGTTGGGAGGATTGTAACACCCCGATTTTCGAAAGGTATCAATCCAAGTTAATACAGAAACCGAGATATTAAGGAAAATAAGATTTTTGATTTTGGACTTGAATCCTTGATTTTATAGTCTAGATGGATGAAGGATTCAATTACGAGTCCAGCGGTTCTTTCCGGAGCAAAAACGGAGCTATAACGAAGAAGTTATGACCAAAACGGTTTTCGGGGAAATCATGGGCCGGCTGGAGGGGGCGCACGGGCCGTGCGCGGGCCCTTCACAAAAACGCACGGGTCGTGCGTGGGGGTCAGAGGCGCGGCTTAAAACCTGATTTCCGCCCCATTTCACCCAAATATTCATTCCTTCATAACTTTTGCTCCACAACTCCGATTTTGATGATTCAAGTTGCTATGGTTTCGTTTTTGAGAGCTTTTCAAGGATATGGCAAGATATTGGAAGTCTATTGAAGTATACTAGAGTATTTTGTGGTGGTAAGCTTCTCATCTCTCACTATTCATCTTCTTCCCCAAAGTTTTCTAGGGTTTCATCCACCCTTTGTTATCTCTTTTATAGATTGAAGGTTTGTAACCATTTTGGTGAACTAGAAGTGTTTTGGTTGGTGAATTCAAGCTTGGGTTAAGGTAATCTTCTATTCTCTTCGGTTATGGAAGTTAGGGTTTCGGTATTAGTTGAGGTATCCATGTACATGGTTTGGGAACGATTCTTTGTGGTTGATTATGTATATTTATGGTTGGAACCTTGTGGATCTAGGTTTTGGAAGATTTGGTTTGAAGAACCAAGTTTCTTCAAGGGAAGCTCTAAGTGGGTAAAATCTAGATTTAGTCTAAATCTAGCAAGGTGAGTTTACTAAACTTTTGTTAAAACTGGATACACATCATAATTGCTTAATTGTTGTTATTATCACATATTTGCTCAAATGGTCATCTTTACGGGTTTATGTATTTGATGGTATTTCCATGAGATTATGTGAGATATGTGTATATGAAGTATTATCCCATGATTTACTCTATGTTATGTAATTATTTGGGGATTTACATTATGTGTACCCACAATGGGTATTTGACATGATTATGGAATATATGTTTGGTATAATAACATGATGATTTCCATTCGGGATACACTCTTGGTGTTATTGTATCTACAACGTGGCTATGTGGATATTTAAGTCTTATGTTAGACTCATGCTATTAGGAGGGATATATCATACCCATGGTTGGTATTGAAGTACATTTGGTTGAAGAATACCTAAGGACCTCCTATAGGCATTATGTTGGATGAACCAAGTTAATGACACAAGGAGGATGTAGTCGGAGGCACCACCGTGATGGTATGTGCCTAGACCTCTGCCACTCGGATAAGGTGGAATTTTCGGGTGTGCCGGGCCTTTGGGATGCGCCACTCGGATAAGGTGGAATTTCCGAAGGGCATCAAAGTACATCGACTCTGGGGTGGAATTGATTGGTGCTATGGGTCTCCCCCGTTGACTCCATACATGTGAAAAATTGGTTAACTGGTTATAAGAATTGTATATGTTCTACCATGCTATTTATTGTTCAACTCACTAGAATTTTTGGCCTAACACTTGTTTGGTGTCGATGTGTATCTCAGGTTTTAGCGGCACCGGTTCTAAGCGGGTATAGTGCTTGGGTGAGAGATTTGGAAATATTGCAATTGGACTTACTTTTGGTAGGAGAACCTTTGGGTCTATAAATGACTCCCTTATTTGTAATCTCTTTTCTAGTTATGGAAGTTAGATTAGTTGATGGTTATTTATTGTCCGTTTAATTACGATTGTATTTAAACAGGTTTGTGTATTTTTCCCCATTTTTGGGAGGCTCTTGCTTTGACAATTTTAAATACCGTATGTCCGTTTTTTCGGATTTTTGTTATCCCTATTTTTAGGGTGTTACATTACTCGAGAGGGCTCGGGTCTTCCCGTGCATGAACTAGTAATGTTTATGAAGTTCTGTGTTCAAGTTGAGTATTTTGTAGGGTCACGGATTGTGGGCAAGATCTATACTTGGTGGCGGTAACTTGGAAGTTATTCTTGTCTTATACTTAATTGCTTTATATGCATGTGTGAGATATCACTAGACTTTCAGTCTAACTCTCCTTATTGTACACCCTCTACAGGTTCTCCTAGCGGGGTGCATAGGGCACCTTGAGTTCCGGCTTTAAGCATAGAAGTTGGAAGGACCGGGCTTTTAGGATATCTTTGAGAAAAACGTTTTGGAGGCATAGCAACACCCACCTTAATCTAGTTGTATTATTATTCTAGATTAAATAGGTTGTTGTAAATTTATGTCATATTCTTCCGCTACCATATCTGTGCAAACTACCCCAATCATCTGGGTTTTTGTTGTTATCAATTTACAGGGATAGAAACCTTCGTATTTTAGACGTTATATTGCCGAAATTTTAAATTTTTATTAAACCCGTTTTTAGGGTGTTATATTACTAGGTTACAACAAATGGGACATCATTGAAAACCCCTAATCAAAGAAAAAAAAGAAATTGACTAAACTGAGAAACGAGAAATATGATGAGAACTCGAGCAACTTGCACCCTTCACTGTCGTCAACTGTGGGAGAGAAGGAAAACGATAAAAGAGGTGTGTGTCACTGGAAAATAAAGAACAACAATAAACGTAAATAACATTTTAACTAGTTGTGTACAGTGACGAATCCATAAATATTGAGGATTGGGGTAGGAAATTATTTAACATAATATAATTAACAAATATAAATATTGCTCAAAGACTTTAATTTTTGCAACAATAAACATATAAATACTAGTAACGTCAAATCATAACTTTATAAACATATAAATATCATTAAAACAAACACTTAATAAACATACTAGTTGTATAATCGTATGGTATGGTGCAGGGGATGCAAAGTTTTATTGTAAATTTGAAAACAAAAAAGTAATGCAATTTTCATCAACAAAATAAAATCCAAAATTTATATGTCAAATTCAAAAAAAAAAGTAATTTATATTAATAAAAGTGTTTTAATTTTTTGGATAAAAATGGTAATAAAGTGTTCTGTTAAGTCTCATTAATCATCATATATTTGAACGTGTTTATCAGTTATTTATTGATTAGTTTATAGAGATTAAAGACTTAAAAATTATACATGTACAATAACCACTTGTAAATTGATAATATATTGCTAAACACCTTATGCTTAGCAAATTATTTTCAAGTTTTATAAAATTCTAACTTAAACAATTAGCATAAAAAATTAAGTAATTTTCTTATTAAAAAACAAACACTTTATATTACATATAATTCACACAAATAATTAAATAAGTAACAAATATAAAAATCTTTAGAGAGAGGGAGTCAGGTTTGAAGTTGGGATCAACAGAAGTTTGGAATGGGGTCAACAAGGGTAAAAAAATTGGTGTAAATTATTTTTTAAAGGTAAATAAACAAAATCTAGAGGTTTACTGGGGTCATGAGACCCCATCCTCTAAGTTGTGCAGCTCCGCCACCGGTTGTGTATCATGCAATGCGGCAGGATGCAATCAAGAGCAGAGCTGAAACTTAGAATGAGCACTTTATAATAGTAGAATACATAGCTTTCATTTTATGAGCCTATCTACACTACTAAAATAAATCGTATTATCGACGGCTGAAACAGTCGGTAAACCGTCGGAAAAAGGCTTTAGTGACGGTTTTGTGACGGGAATTATCGTTGGTAAAAAGTTGGTCGGTAATATTCAGTGACGGTTTTCCGACGACAACTACCGACAACTTACCGACGGCTCCAGTTACCGACGGTATTTACTTATTAAAAATAAATATAAAATAAAATGAAAAAAACAACCCTCGGTAAGCCGTCGGTATTTCACTAATTTTTCCGACGGTTTTCCGACGATTTATTAAAAATAAATAAAAAATAAAATTAAAAAGATACTGTTGGTAGGCCGTCGGTTTGCCGTCGGTAAATACCGACTGTTTTTTGCCTTCGGTAAGTATCGTCGGTATTTCACATTTTTCTAGTAGTGCTAGAAGACTATGATGTCCTTATTATCGGTAAAAGTTGAGGTTAACGTGAGAAATGGTTATCAACCGTTGGATGAGAAATAAATGCACATTAGGATAAGATGCACCGAGATGCACCAGATCAATTCCCTTCTAAGTCGTAATTCATGGGAGGACATTTGATCAAAACTGATCAACGGTTCAGATCCACTTCTCACGTTAACCTCAACTTCTCACAAAGATCCTTCGTCTAGAGCAAAATATGTTAAAATTTAATAAAGCATTATTTTGTTCCTAACGAATTTTTTTTCCACAATTGATGTATCAAAATTGGTATTTTATACTTTATTTTGATCAATAACAAACACGTGGATACCCGTTACAAAAAAGTTACTAAAGGGTTAGGGAGAAATGGATGATAAATTTGTCATCATGTCATGAAAATAGGTAAAAAGTAAGAGTTTTTGACACTTCGTTACACTAAATTAGAAGTTTTGATACTTTGTTACATTAAACAGAAGATCCCAAACTTAATTATATTGATTGAGAAAAAAAAATTGTTATATTAAATAAAAACAAAGTGTGTAATCTATACTATATTATAAAGCAGACATAAAAAACTCTTAAAAACAAATTATTAGGCACAAGGTACCATCATTTTATGCAAGATTTTAAAAATCTCTTAATTTAGAAGTATCAAAGCACAAGATACATATTACTACTGCGGGCTTCTAACACACACCAATTTGGTATGTACAAGGTTTTCCTTTTATGTAGACCTTTCCATGTATCACTATTAATTAATATATTATATTACTATAATTTTGTTTTAATTATATTATTAAATATGTAATTGTTATTTTTTCTAGATGTCATTAAAATGTATAAGATAATCATTGAATTGTAACAAAATATTTGTTTTTTTATATAAAAACATTATATTATTATGCCTAAATTAAACAAATTTATAAAAAGAACATTATCACTTTCTAAAAACCATCCAAAACCGTACTGTAAATCGACAAAAAAATAAAATAAAACATTAAAATCGTGATGTATCTCGCTGCATTGCGCGAGTACGCTTCTAGTCACATTTAATCTAAATATACATAACTTGAAATGAAAATGGTAATAAAGATATGATATGTAAATGTCAGTCAACCAAAACGTGTAGGATTTCATATTTATTTTTAGTTAAGTGGAGTTGTCTTCTTGAATTAGCTAGTGAGCATTTCATCTTTGGTTTTCCCCTATTGTGTTAGACACCTGCAAATTTCAATCAAATAAAATGTCAAACATGGTTAAGGTAAAAAACAAGATAAGGGCGAGATGGTATGTAAAATCTATGAACAAAAAAGGTAATTCGGCAAACAATGAAAGAATTTCTCAAATGTGATCAATGAATAGCACGGATTCTTAATAGCAAGCACTAAGGCTATGTTTGGCAAAAAAAAGCTAAGCTAGCTTGTAGCTGATAAACTAGCTTTTCAAAACGCTACTTTGAGTAGCGTTTCAATAAGCTAGCTGATAAGCTATCAGCTAGCTTATGGTCATCCAAACATGTATCAGCTAGCTGAAACTAGCTTTTTTTTGCCAAACATAGCCTAAATGTGCATGCTGTAAAGCACACCATTTCACATTGTATTTAGAGGCCGTAATAACTGAACTAATACATTACCTCGAAAAGGAATGTGGATGTCATGAGTATAGAAGAAGAAGACGATTCAATTGCAAAAGACTGAGTATGTTTACTTTTCTTACCGGATATATTAATCAATAATGCATAGATATTATTTATGCAATTATATATCATTGAAATTCATTTAGGGCGCGTTTGGTTTGCGGGATTGGAATGGAATGAATTAGATTTCAAGTAAGAATTTGGATTTGGATTTGGATTTGGAGGGATTTGAAATCCAAATCCCTCCAAAACCATTCCAATCCCGTAAACCAAACGCGCCCTTAGTAGTTATGGAGATCAATGAATATATTTGTTCTTACTATTCCAAATTATTTATGATTTTCATTTTAAATCAACACCTACATAACATATATATATATATATATATATATATATAAATTTAAATATGTTTGTTTTTAGTGAGTACTAAAAAAGAAAATGAATTTTTTAATTGAAGCAATGTGGGTGGACCTTGTTATACTTCATGAAACCGTGTTGGCATTGGCCATCTCTAGCAACCAAACAAGTAGTGTTTACTTTGACTAATTGGCCATATGTCTCAAAAGTCAAAGTCCTCAACTCTAAAACATATTCCTTTCCTTTTAATTTTATGCACATCAATTAGATCTACAGAGAAAGATAGAAGATCAGATGGGGAAGTTAATGCACCACACACAAATCAAGCATTCAACTCACCCTCATCTCCTACAATTATCATCAAGCCTTCATCTTCAAAACCCCACCAACTGTGCAGTCTGCAACCTCCACATAGCTCCATCTGACCACCATATCTACACTTGCACACCTTGCAACTTCTTCTTGCATCCATCATGCTCCAAGTTTCCGGACTTATTCACCCACCCATCTCATCCCCACCATACCCTCTCCCTCCTTCCTTCTCCACATGGTTTGTTTCGATGTGTTGCGTGTACTCAACAAGGGAATAATCGGTTCAGCTATCATTGCCAAGTCTGTGATTTCAATTTGCATGTTCTTTGTGCTTCAAAACCGCTTTCTGTCACCCACCCTACCCACCCCCACCCTCTTCTCCTTACCTTCTCCTCCCCCTATGACGAAAACATGGGATTTTCCTGTGATTTGTGCCGTGGCGTTGGCTCCAGCGACCAGTGGCTCTACCGTTGTGTTTCTTGTCAGTTTGATGTTCATTTGCACTGTGCCAGTGTGAAAATGCCGCATCCTCCTCCTCCACCACCCCTACAACACCATCATTCCTTTCCGAATCAGTTTGTTGCGCCACCTCTGGCGGCACAACCGCTTACGCGTAGCATGAGTGTCGGTCATGTTCAACGTTACACGCAACCATTACAGACTCCTGCACCTGTTGGTGTTCATAGCTACCGGCAAGCGCCACACCCACCTGCTCCTGTTGGTGTTCAGAGCTACCGGCTACCGCAACAGCCACCTGCTCCTGTTGTTGGTGTTCAGAGCTACCAGCTACCGCAACAGCCACCTGCTCCTGTTGGTGTTCAGAGCTACCCGCTACCGCAACAGCCACCTGCTCCTGTTGGTGTTCAGAGCTACCGGCTACCGCAACAGCCACCTGCTCCTGTTGGTGTTCAAAGCTACCAGCTACCACCACAGCCACCTGCACCTGTTGGTGTCCAAAGTTACCGGCTGCCGCCACAACCTGCTTTGCCCACTCTGAACATCGGACTTGCTAGTGGACTAGGAACTGCAATGGTGACAAGATTTGTCGAAGGTACGATGCAGCAGCTGGGTCAGAATTTCATCCAAGATCTTACAGGAGGTGGTGGTGGTAGCGGTGGCGATATATGCGGCGATGGTGGTGATATGCTATTGGAGATCATTCAACAGGTAGCTGAACCTGTTTTAGATCTCAGTTAATGACTCATCATGCTTGGCGGTGAACATCTCATATTGTTGAACAATAATGAATCTCTTGTTCTTTCTGAATTCATTCGTTCTGTCAAATAGGACCAGAAAGGTGTCCCATATTTCAATGAAACTAATTCAGTGAAAGTTCTTGTCTCCATTCATAGCTAGGAAGAAAACTTCGTAAACCGTCATTCGTGGTTTGGTTTGTGGTTGGGGGGTTAAACCGTCCAAACCGGACCGTGAACACCCCTATTTAACATATTAAAAATACATAAACCAACTAAAATATCTCTACTATATTATTAAAATTATAATAGGTTTAATTAGTTTTTTTTGAAAGTTTTGAAAGCCAAAATTTTAGCTTACACATTTCTTCATTCAAAGTTACATTTAGCACCCCTATAATTAGTTATTTAATTTACTTTATATCCCTTCATTTTTCATTTTACACCATTTTACTTTATAGCCAGGAAGAAAACCTGGTCGTTTGTGACACAAAGCTAACAATTTCCATATGCCTATCTCCACACAAAACTAAGAGACATGGTTGATATGCAAAAACCTTGCATCCCATGTTCAAAATGTTGGATTAACAAATAAGCATGAGGATGAACCAATTATTCTCTTGAACTCCAGAGCCTGTTAATAAAATAAAGTTACTGATGGCACATAAATATAAATTAGTGGAGGCCTCCAATTTGTTTGGTTTTGTTTAATGTAAAAGTTTTGGGTTAACCGAAAAACCCGAAGCCGGTTACACGGAACCTTATTTGGTTTTGTTTCGGTTAGTTTTAAATATTTTAAAAACCGATTAACCTAATTTATGCAGCATTTCGTGTGGTGTTCAATAGCATTCTAAAGTTTGCAACAAATGTTTTATGCAAATCATATATAAAATGCATGTTTACGAGAATAAAGGTAGCATGTAAACGGACAATTGTTTTTATGCAATATACCCAAATTTCCTCCAGAATCCATTTGTTTTGTTTATGTCTGTTGTTTTAAACATGATTTTGGACTAGTGCCAAACTTTGAAACCAAGTGCTCCTCCCAATCACCTCAAATAATCAAAATATGTTTCCTATGGCCTCCTCTCCACAGATAACTATACTCTTCAACTATTTGTTCTTAAACAAAGACTTTGAATTCATGGGATCAATTATTCCGTTTTTTTACAAACCTTTGAAAGCCAAACTTTTCTCCTCCACGTTCCACTTCCTAATTCAATTAAATGTTACGTTTATCATCCTTACAATTAGTTATTTAATTACTTTATATCCATTGTTTTTCATTTTTCATTTTAAACCCTTATCATGTTAACACCAATAATCGTATACGAACAAAAATGCAATTAAAAAATATTTTTTTTTACAAATTATATCATTATAATCGTCTCGTCAATATCTTCAAAACAAGCCCAATATTGTTTTTTTATTTAACCGTACTATTAAATATCATGAATATCTACAAATTAGATTGTTTTATATTCTTACACTTTATTTTTTTTCACCTTTAGCATTAGGGGTGTTCAAAAAAACCGTTGGACCGCTCAAACTGGTCGAAGTTGAGCGATCTGGTTTAAAAAATAGCTAAACCGCTCGGTCCGGTCTAGTATGTGGTTTGACCCTTTTTTTGAGCGGTCTGAACCTAACCGACCGCAAAAAACGCATGTTTTAATCATATTTAGTTTTCATATTGTAGACTCAACTTTTATGACTCAATAAAAAAAATTCGTCAAAGAATTACATTTTTAGTTTTTATTTTCTCAATTGATTGTGTTATCTAAATTAACAAAGTTCTAAGATTCGTTAAAAATTTAAATCTAAAATCCAAATCGTTCTTCGACTTTCTCAATATTTGTCCAAAATTCAACTATTGTTGGTGGTCTTTTTAAACTTTTTTTCAACTTGCTCAATATTTTATCTAATTTAATATATAAACGTTCTTTTATAATCGATATACTATTTTTTTAATGATGTAATATTTGTAGAAAATTTATTTTGGATATAGTTTATGTTATTTTATTTTAAAGCCCAAAAGAGGCCCAAACCGCCTAAACCAGTCAGATCAGACCGCTTTTTTGTGGTCCGGTTTGACCGGCTTGGTTACTTGCTACCAAACCGCTCGGTTGGAAAACTTCGTAAACCGTTGTTCGTGGTTTGGTTTGTGGTTTGGGGGGTTAAACCGTCCAAACCGGACCGCGAACACCCCTATTTAGCATATTAAAAATACGTAAACCAACTAAAATACCTCTACTATATTATTAAAATTCTAATACGTTTAATTAGTTTTTTTGGAAAGTTTTGAAAGCCAAAATTTTAGCTACACATTTCTTCATTCAAAGTTACATTTAGCACCCTTATAATTAGTTATTTAATTTACTTTATATCCCTTCTTTTTTCATTTTACACCATTATCATGTTAACACAAATAATTGTATATGAACAAAAATGCAATGAAACTATATGTTTATTTTTTTACAAGTTATATCATTATAATCGTCTCGTCAATATCTTCAAAACGAGCCCAATATTGAATATTTTTTAATTTAAGGGTACCATTAAATATCATGAATATCTACGGATTAATTTGTTTCTATCCATTCGCTTTATTTTTTTCATCTTTAGCATATTAAAAACACATAATCATAGACCAACTAAAATATTTAAAAAATGTGTTTCATATATCGGACAAACAAACTTGTAGACACAAGCAATGCTTCCAAAATTGGTGTAAATAATTACTTAAACATGGTTGTGGTTAATGTACATGTGCTTGATTCAGTGAAATTCTGAACTGAAAATTGTATTCAATGTTACTCATGGTTAAACTGAATTATGATATTCATGTTTGTAGTTGACTTCCTCAAGGCCACAACAGTTGACAAACACCTGACGGATATGACGGATATGGAAGGAATGTAAGCCCCAATGGAACGATTGCTTGCATTAATAGATGATACCTACAAATATGTTGATGATATTGTGGTGAGACCAATTTCGTACTAATTATATCGTTACAAGTTCTTTACAAATGTGTATTTTTAAACATCCATTTTCAATTATTGTAGGGAGGTCGTGTTGCGCTAGATTACAACGTTGGAAGATTTATATCAGACATCGTGTCCTCCATTCCAAAGCTATCCCTGTCGGCTTTTGACAAGCTTGTGAATGATATTCTACAGGAAAAGAAACATCTTCTCCACCCCAAAATAGGTTCACCTTATAATATTTCTTTATCCCATAAAAAGTCATTCAAATTGTTTGATATTCCTAAATTTGTCTTCATTCATTGAACATTGTTAGGATCCATGATATTACATGTTTTGCAAACTGAGTTTCTTCAAAGAAACAGTTTCCCTACCTCAAAGGGTAGAGTCAAGGTCTGCCTACATCATCCTACCTCCATACCCTAGCTCTGTATGAATGCTATACTAAGCTCATTTTGTTTTCTTTCGTTAGTAGTAATTGTTCGAATGAAAAAAAAACACTATATGTATGTGGTTTAGCTATTTGGTACCATCGTAGGTTGTCACCAGGATTTTTTATGCTTGGTGAATTTTGTGGTAGTACCGAGATGAAGAATGACAACATGTTTATAAGCCAAATTCAGACAGAGTAACGATAACTATTGGTTATAACTTTTTCTAGTTTGCAAAGTCAGGATCTGAATGATGCTCCATACTCGACATGGAGAACAAGTCATTTTTTTGATGATATCTAAAGTCATTTAAATTAATCCTATGTTAGGTGGTTGATTTCATATATTGGAAAAGTTTAAGTTATTTAGATTCATATTCTTTGGGTGTAATGACATTTAGTGTTGATGTTGTCTTGTTTCTTATATGTGATAGGACCAATTGATGTTACTATACTTGTCAAGCATTACAAGGAAAGACAATTCGGCTTAGCAGAAAAATTTAAAACTACTGCCCACGTCCTGTAACCATCTTGGTTCTTCTCAATTGTTGTCGATAGAGCTGCAAGATTTTGTGCTTTCATTAGGGAATGACCTGTAAGATGGTTCTGGACATGTAATAACCCATATGCAGATTATTTTGTTCTGCAACTCATTCTCATGTATGCTACTAAATTGAGGTTTAGATTCAACAAGTTATTTACAACTTTATTATTATTTTTTGGAATCTTTCATTTTTTGCCATGAATGTTTACTTCTTGGCAGTTAATATAGTTTGTTGATGAAGATTATCTTAGAAGTGCTTGAAATGTTACATGGTGAAACCGATGGTTGTTTTTTGGTTTAACATGGCGTATGGATGACGATAGATAGAGACCAATTTATAAATTTTCTCTGGGTATTATTTAATGCTTGTTTCAACTTCAAAAATTATCATGAATACATCTATTTGTGTTTGGCAACCTAATATAAGTGTAAATCTATTATCGTAGTCCTTAATTGGGTGACAAGAATTGATAGAAAATAAAAGGACAAAGGTTATGGTAAATGAAGTTTCTTATGTGTTAATTGATTACCTTACAATTTTGTACTTATACATAAGACAATATTAAAATTCTCTTTTTAAACTTTTAATGTTATACTATTTGAGTTGGAATAACTGCACTACACATAAAATATACAAGTTAGATGAAAATGATTGAGAATTCCTATGCTTGCCATGAATGAAAGAAAGGGAGAAATGGTGGTCGGGTTAGTGAGGATGACATTAAGGAAATCAGCTTCACGCCTGCCTATATCTCTTACAACCCCATCTGCACACTTTAATCCTTCAAAATTTTCTCCATTTTCTCCATATATATTTTTGGGACACATGGAAACAGACACGACTATCTCACCACTTTTTGACTCTTTTACCGACATTTTCCCCTACTAGGCTACTAATACTATGCTAAACAGTGGCACACACAGGAATACAAATAAGAGGGGAAGATGGACGATTCTTCATGGGTGGTGATTGAATAATAAAAGCAAGAACAAAAACCCGTTATACAAATGTAAAATAGACAATGGCACATGCCAATAGAATATAGATCCATATACACATTAGTAAATGGATTTTTTGTTTTACAGGAAAACAATATTCATTTTCATCAAACAACACGGATTTTTCATTGTTGTTGTACAATAAAATTTTATATCTATATTTTGCGGTTACATTATTTGTTTATTCCAATAATATTTTTTGTTTTTAAACTGTAATTGCTTGTAAATATTTGAAGTCGAGCCGGAAGGAAATAGAACAAAAATGAAACATGATTACCGTTTCAAATTCTCAGTTTCGTTTTCAATATGTTCCGCGCCGCATCGCAAGCGGGTATGTAACTAGTTAAAATAAACAAAACACAAATTAGAATTTTGAGCACCATGTAAAGCATCACATAGTCACTGACCAGTTGAGTATTAGTTTTTGCTCCAAAATTTGATTTCAGAAGATTTGATTTTCAACCATTTTCTAGTGACCAAGAAAGAGTATCACATCGAAAACAAATATTTAAGAAGCGAATTCCAGAATCAATTTGAGGACCATATACCTGATTTGTGTCTGAGGAGCGTATGAATCGTATGAATGGTATACCTGCAAATAAAATCAAACAGAGTTCTCTGAGAGGAGCAAACAAAAATCAAATAAAGCAAAATCAAAGAAACCGTAACTCACTTGAATCAAGAGTAGCAATAGGAGCGAGAGTAGAAGGGATACGATAACCAGAGAACTAAGAAGACTTTCATATTTGAGAGAGCCTGAATCAAGGGTGTAAATGATACGATACAACTCGCGAGATCGACTCGATCAAAACTCGGTCAATACTCAACTCGAATATGCTCGACTCGAACTCGAACTCAACTCAACATACTAACGAGTCGAGTTAAGCGACCTGATACTCGACTCGATAAGCTCGTGAGATACACGATGTCGAATATATTTTATGTATAATTAATTTTATATTATAATTCATAAAATACAATGTAAAAATTTGTAATAAACAAATTCCATGAACTAAACCTAAGTAGATAAAAAAACAAAGGGACCAAAAATAAAGTTTACTAAAATTATATGTATGTTGCCAATAATCAAATAAAAAAACATAGAGACCATTACAATTCAGTGGATTAGTGGGTTAGAATCAATGTGTTTGTTAATAGCATTTCCATCGAGCCCACATCGCTAGTCTAGGAAGCCTTTTGCTTGATCACTTGGTTATATATACAAACCCTCATTCCCTAAAAACTCAATTGATTTTCCATGAACCATTGGTGTTAGCCTAGTGACTTGAGCCCATTGGCTTGAGTTTAGTGTTTTGAGTCTATTTGGATTTAGTGGCTTGAGCCCATTGACTTAGTTCAATAACTTTTAATATTGTTGTACATTAAACGAGTTTGAGCTTGATTCGAGCTTGAAACGAGTTCGAGTTTGAGCATGGGAGCTCGTTTTCGAGTTCAAGTCGAGTTTGGATTTTCACTACTCGCGAGTTTTCGAGTCGAGTTCGATCTTGAGAATTGGCTTTCGAGTTCGAGTCGAGTATTATGATACTCGAGCTCGACTCGCATCATTTACACCCCTAGCCTGAATCACCTGAATCGTCGTCTTGAAAATAGAGCAGTAGTCTGAATCGTCGTTTTGGATAGAGAGCGTTTGACCAAATAATTGGATCTCTTATAATGATAACTAGCCAATTTATGTCATTTTTTGCCACTCATTTTTCACAATATTCTTTAGAAATTTCCCTCAATTATTCTATCCCTAACGGGTTGTACGTGCTAATGATGGGTTGTGAGTTGTGAAAGATTTTATGTATCATTGGAGTTGTACCTTAGGCTGTTAAGGTTGTATCTAAGAGTCTGTGCTTAAAAGCATAGTATAGTAGTTGTGTTTAAGACTTTTTCAAATCTGCTTTACAAGGTAGTATAGATTAAATTAATAACCTCCTAACCTATCAAAAGAAAATTTATTATATATTTATTAGAAGGTCATAGATTTCAAAAAAATGACTTCATAATCATCATGTCATAAATTTAATTAAAATCTCATTTAAGGCTATATACCTAAATATCTCGGTATGTAAAAGTGAATTATGAGTAAAATTTGTTAAACTTTGGTAAAAAAAAATTATGTGTAAAATTTGTTAAAAATTTCCTATTAAGTGAAGTACCGATATTTAAAAATGTAACACATGTCAATTAAATGTTGCCAACTCTTCAATGCTTATAGGGAATAGGGAAGGTTATTACTTTTTTTTCTTTTTTCTAGAGATAGTAGTTATGCAAGACCATCTTCAACCTAACTATAAACATAACGTTAAAAAGAGTAAATTACATGTTTCGTCCTTGTGGTTTATATGTTATAATGTAACACCCCGATTTCGAAATGTATCATTTCAAGTTAATACAGAAATCGGTAATTTTAAGGGAAAAATAAGATATAGGATTTTGTACTTGAATCCTAGATTTTATAGTTTTGTTGGATGAAGGATTCAATTACGAGTCCAACGGTTCTTTCCGGAGCAAAATCGGAGCTAAAACGAAGAAGTTATGGCCAAAACAGTGATCAAGCATGAAAAATGAAGAAAATCGGACGAGCAGTGCACGGGGTGACTTACGGGGAGACTTAGGGACATCTGGGAGACTTGTGGGGCGACTTAGGCCTCCCAATAACCCGTGCAGAGCCCTGTTCGAGCATAAAACCCGATTTTCAGCCCTAAAACTTCATTTCTTCATAACTTTTGCATCACAACTCCGTTTTTGGTGATTCAAGTTGTCATAGTTTCGTTTTTGAGAGATCTTCAAGGATATATCAAGAGATTTGAAGTCTATTGGAGAATAAAAGAGTATTTTGTGGTGGTAATCTCCTCATCTCTCTCAATGTTAAGCTAGGGTTTGATGATTTAATCCCTTTCCCTTTCATCCTTCAACTTAGGTATGATTTTGATGACTTGTGTGGTGAAGGTGATCTTGTAGATGTGTGGATCTAAGATCTAGGGAGTTTTCTTGGTGATTCAAGCCTTCATCAATGGTGATTCAAGTTTTGGGGGTAAAATCTAGATTTAGCCTAAATCTAGCAAGGTGAGTTCAAGTTGATTTGTGAAAATGTTGTACATGCAAAAATGTTCATTTTAAAGTGTTTTGTGTTTTATATGAAATTGTTAACTGCTTATCACTTGATAAGTTTTGGATATTTGGAAGGGTTTAACTTTATAAACTTATAAAACACCCACATTTGGGACTTTTGGGAATTTTGATAAATAAGTCATAAACTAAAGTGTGTTATTAACTCATTTCATGCATGAAGATTATTTAGTAAAATGCATTTCTGTGTTGGTTGGAAATAGGCATAATTTAGGTTATGAGAGGTTTGAAAACAACAGATGAGTCCTTGAGTTTTGGTCATTTCCGACCTTGTGAACATGTTGGAAACTTCAAACCTTTATTTTGGAAAAGATGCATTTTAAGTATTTCAAAGAGTAAATTCCGAGCCATTGAGCATGTGTCTATGGTATAACCTTGTTTTGGAAATGATCTATCTTATTTTAAGTTGGGTTGGAGTTTTGTCGTGGGCCTTGGAGCACATGTTTGCATAAACGTTGGTCGAGTGCGTTTTATTGCATTTTATTTCCTTTGACAATGAGTCATTTGGTCGTTGGGCTTGTGGCCTTGTATTTTATTATGATTGGGTTTTAGTACATTTGTCCAGTTTTGATAACTCGACTTTGAGCTTTGGTTGCGATATTGGAGGGGGACTCAACGTAAGGGCCTTTTATGGTTGAAGTTGATATCTCGTGGGTGTACGTTTAAAGCTACCGAGCCTGACATCCCTTGTGCTTGAAATCATTACGTCCAATGATGGAATGCCAGTTTTCCAAATTGAGGCACGTTTAGGCATCGAATTGGGCTATAAGTCCTACGTGCTAGTACACGATATTGGATGAGGGACTCAATGTAAGGGACTTTTATGGTTGAAGTTGATATCCCGTGGGTGTAAGTTTAAAGCCACCAAGCCTGACATCCCTTGCATGTGCTTGTTTATATGACTAGTCTTAACAACATGAAATGGGTCTTACTTTGTGTGCCGTCACATTTTATGGAATTGGGTCTCCCCCGTCACTGAAAAGTGTTGTTTTGGGTATTGTGTTTAGTATCCATGTTTTCGGTGACGTTTTACATTTACGGATTTTATATATATGATTTATGGGTCTAGTATTACGCCCCACCCGTGTTTTGGGTATTTCGGGATATAAAGTTTTATCCGCTTTTCATCTCTTGGGAGTTTGATTTCTATTCTCATTTGGAGTGAGTTTTGGGTTGAATTTAATGAACGAGAGAACGTTTCATATTGGGATATTCGCTTTAAAATAGTTTGGATTAGAAAACATTCATATTGGAGTTTCTTTCGCCTAAATTGCATATTATTGGAAAACGAGTCATTTTCATGATTGAAGCATATCACTTCGAAAGATTACGATTTAAATTGCATTCTTCCTTTTTAACGATATATTTATCATGTTGAAAACTCTTGAACTCACTAGGCGTTAGCCTAACTTTTTTATTAGTCGGCATGTGCAACAGGTTCGGTTGGGAATAGTCTTAGTGACTTCGTGAAGAGAGGAGAGCTAGTGTGAGTCCATGTGAATGAACACGATCGTTTACCAGATAATCAAACAACAAAGATATATATTAACCAACCTGTTTCGATTACAAACAATGTATTACAAGGTTGATGTTCTTGAAGCTCACTTTCTCTCTTTTCTCTCTGATCTTTTTCGATGTGTGTTGTGTGTGAGAGTTGTTGATCAGATTTTGAGATATCTGATATGAGATCAAATCTTATCTCACCTAACAAAATCTAACTAAAATATCTAATAAAATAATATCCTAAATTATCTTAACAAATAGATATTTAGGAATATTATAATAATATAAAATACAATAATTAACTACGACATTTTATTACAAACTAACATTAGACTAATATCGAGAGTGGCTTTTCAGCTTTAGCTTCAGATTCCAGTCTTCAGATTGGATGATCTTGAATCCAATAAATCCTTGATCAAACAATCTCCCCCTTTGGATCAAGATCATTACTAAAATGATTTTGCAATTCAGTCTTCTCTTTCAGCTCAGAAGATGGAATCTCCTTCTTTAGCTCAGAATGCTTTAGCAAAGTATCTTCAAAAAAAATTTCTCTAAAATCAGCATGTCTTAAGAATACTTTGATCTCTCGCATTTCTTGGTTAGCTCTTCTCTTTTCCAATCTTGTAATGTAATGGACATTTCTTCAAGTTTTAGGTTCTCCCCCTTTTTGATGAATAGAGAAACGACTTCATCAAAACTCTGAGTAAGAAATGTCTTTCATTAGAAGCCTCTGATTCGTCAATTCAAAAGATATTCATCCAAATCTTTGCAAATCCAGACAAAATAATCGTGTAACACCTGAATCAACAAATGAATCAGTAAAAATGTCTGTCAGTAACACTAAGTCACTGTGTGTAACAAATACACATTGGAAAGGAGCTTTTATGATGTTCACTCCCCAGGGCTTCCATTTAATCATCGAAACACCTCAAAGGTAACTTATATAAACTTTATGACAAAGAAACAAATTCCTTGTGTGTTCGTGCAAGTGATAGAAAGAATTAAGCACTTGATGATTGCTTATAAGCTCAAAATTTGTGTAAACCACTGAGACAACAGTAAGTTAAACACAGACTCAATGTGCATGATTGAAGTGCGAAGGTGGGGCAGACTTCCTTCTTTTAAATATCCAGATTTTCCAAATGAAAATCAGATAGCAAATGTGCTGCTTCCCCTTTGAAAATGTGAAACACTTTCTTGTTAAGAAGAAAATGAGTAGTTGGTGAGGTTTGATCAAGAGTTGGCATGGGCTAGTTGCCTGTTTCAATAATGTTCACCAAAAAGTTGTGAAACACTAGAATTGTGGCTGCCCGGCTCAAAAAGTAGTTGGTGCAGAGTTCTGATATTCTTTTAACTCTGTTCTCACACCCTCTTTCTTTTAAACATTAAGCTTACTCTCTTTTTTTGTATACCTCATCACACAATCCACACTCATTTCTTTTCGACTTCTCACACTCAATCACTATGGATTAACTTCTTGGGTAGAAATCACTGGTTAAGGTGATTCCATAGAAGTTGTGTTAAGTCCTAGCACAATGAAATCATGTTATCCTAGAAAGCATGTGATGCTCAATTTGGTTTAACTATTTCAGTTAAAGCACAAATTAGATCTTGAAAACATTTAAAAGCACACTTCCAATTCATTAAATCGTTTTGATATTCAGGAAGTGGTTTGAACATTTAAGAACAATGTTTTCTATGATTGAAAGTTGTCCACTTTTCAACCATATATGAGATTAAGATAAAGGATTATACCTTTACGTGCGATCTTACATCTATGAAGCTAAGCTTAAAGTTATAAAGATATGAACTTGTAAACGTCTCTCAAAAACTGCAAAAGTCTTATGTCATAGTCAAAGCAAATTTATTCACTTAAATTAAAATGACAAAAAGCAGTAAAACAATGAAAGTATGAGTTCTGATCAGAAATAATAAGAAGTCATAAGTCTTTTACTCCCCCTGAAATTATGCATCCAAAAACATGTCAGTTAAAAAGATATGCATTAAAATTTCAGACAAATATGTACTCCCCCTTGATGGTTGATTTCCTCATTAGAGTATTGGAGTATGCTTCTCATATCAGCACAGGAGTAAGGTCTTTTGATCATTGAAGTACAAGTTCTAAACTGTTGTGTTTATAAGTCATTCTTCGTTGAAGTACGGGTTCTAAGCTGATTTACTTAGAAGCCTCCGTCTTGACATTTAAGTCTGGGTCTTGAACTGTTGTATTCAAGAGCCTTATGTTGACATTGATGTCCGGGTCTTGAGCTGATTTACTCAAGAACCATTTTTCTCCTACTCCCCCTTGACAGTAGGTGCCTGCAACACAGAATTATCCTTTTTCTTTGGTATCCATTTCCATTTGGATCCAACTGTGTTAGTTGCAGTTCTTATGGGGGTAACTGAGTAAGAACCATACCAATAATGGTCACTCGTATTATGAATAGGATCATGTGTACGACAATAAGAACAATAGAATTTCTTACCTGACAAACTGATTAATTTATCTCTCGTGTAGACAAAATCAAGTTTACCTTTATGCGTATTGTTCTTCTTGGCATTAGGCGTATGTACACATGAATTTTTACATTTCAACTCATATTTCTTCTTTTCTTCAACTTGTTTCCTGTTCCAGACCAGTTCAGCTTCTTTGTAGCTGTTTCTTCTTCTTTGATGTGTACCTGAACCATCTATATTTCTATCATAGAAAAGGTTAGAACTACGAATCTGATTAGAAGATTTAACTGACCTTCTTGAAGAAACAGGTTTGAATGTTGAACTTGCAGCTGACTTGAATGAGCATTCTGAATCAATTGAATCATCTCTAGGTGAGTGGATAATTGACTCTGGAGTCTTGTGCTCAGTCACCACCACCATTGAAATAATCTTTTCAAGCTCGTTAATCTTTGAAGAATAACTGTTCCTTTCTTTGACAATAAGGTCAATCTTCGTCTCAAGCTCATACTTCTTTTTCTTCTCTTTCTGTGCATTTTTAGAAAGTTCAGATAGCTTTGCATTAAGCTTTCTAATTGCAGCTTCAAAGGTGCTTCTTTCTTTTTCAAATTTCTTCTTTGCACCCTTTCTTCCATCTGATATCTCTTTTAAGAATCCAACATTCTTCTGATCAAATGCCTTCTTCTCCTTGGCAAATTGATCTCTTTCTAAAATGATTACTTTCTCAAAGTTACTAACTTGTTGAGAAAGCTTTATACTTTTAAGCTCAATCACCTTCTTCTCCTCAATACTCTTCTTGGAAAAATCTGAGAACTTCTTCTCAAACTCAGATATTTTCTTTTGAAGCTCAGTGTTTGTACTCTCCAAGTCCTTAGATTTCTTCTCATTCATCTCAACAGACACTTGCTTCTGTTTTTGAGCTTCAAGATCAGAAATCTTTCTTTTTAGCTCAGAGTTCTCAGCTACCAAATCTTTTGCTTTTAAGAAAACCTTTTGCTCTGAGATAATCCATTCAGAGTATAATTCAAGATAGTCCCAAATCTCTTTCCCTGAAGCTTCGGGAATATCCATTAAATCAGATATTTCTTTAGAAATACACTTTCTCAAATAAACTCTAGCTCTATTATCAGCTCTCTCTCTCTCTCTCTGTGCACCTGATCCCTAGTACAAGATATTTTAGGATTTAGGGGTTCCAGTGCTCTTTCAGTCAATGATAATCTCATGTAGTGACCCAGATCATCTTCATCTACAAAGCTGAAAAAATTAATTTTCCACTTTTCGTATTCTCCTTTATTCAACATTGGAAAATAAGAAGTCATTCTGATTGATAAGAAAAACTTGAATATGATCGTTAGTCCAGATAAAATCAGATGAAGACTGAAAAATAAAACCAAGTCTGGAACGGGATCAAAAAGGGGTTTTGCGCGAGAGGTGGGTTGCGAGAACTGAAGTTTGCGCGAGAAGAGGTTGGCGCAAAATAGAGAATTGCGCTTGAAGTAGGTCGCGCGAGTTGAAGATTTGCATGAGCAGTTGGTCGCGCGAAAGGAGGTTTGCGCTAGAAGTTGATGGCGCAAAAGTGATTTTCGCGTGAGTAGTTGGTCGCGCAAAATGTGTTAACGACCGGAGAGATGCTCGATCGGATAGATGTTCGACCGGACGGTTACGTCGACCGGTGTTTTACGACTGAGGTTGAACGACCGGATTGGAAATTGTGTACGACCAGATTGTTGTGTGACCGATGAATTTTTTTGACCGGTGTGGTGCCTTGCGACCGGTGTGCTCGACCGGGCTGTTGACCGAATTGGACAGTGTCGACCGGATCAAACGACCGGTATGTGTCTTCGACCGGGACCGGGGTTATCGACCGGAGTTTCTCGGACCGGTATGGATTTCGACCGGTGTTCGATCTACTTCGTTAAATCGGCCCTGTAAATTCCAAATTGACCTATCTGTTTGTCGAATTACAACACCAAATTTTGACACAATGATCGACTAATCAACTACAACACCTTACAACCTATTGATTTCGAAATCAACCTCTGTTTGAAAGATTTTGATTGATGACACAGTGTTCTTGAGGAAATGAAGAACACAGAGAGTTTGATAATTTGATTTTGAATCTGGTGATAGCTCTGATACCAATTGTGAGTCCGTGTGAATGAACACGATCGTTTACCAGATAATCAAACAACAAAGATATAGATTAACCAACCTGTTTCGATTACAAACAATGTATTACAAGGTTGATGTTCTTGAAGCTCACTTTCTCTCTTTTCTATCTGATCTTTTTCGATGTATGTTATGTGTGAGAGTTGTTGATCAGATTTGAGATATCTGATATGAGATCAGATCTTATCTCACCTAACAAAATCTAACTAAAATATCTAATAAAATAATATCCAAAAATATCTTAACAAATAGACATTTAAGAATATTATAATAATATAAAATACAATAATTAACTTTGACAATTTATTACAAACTAACATTAGACTAATATCGAGAGTGGTTTTTCAGCTTTAGCTTCAGATTCCAGTCTTCAGATTGGATAATCTTGAATCCAATAAATCTGTGATCTAACAGCTAGTTGTGTGCTCGAGGAGTGCTTAGCTTGTTGAAGTCTTCCGCATCTATTTTGAGAAGAGTAACTTATGTTTGGAGTTAAGTAACACCGCCTTAGGTTTCAGTCCTTGTATAAGACTGGAGTTTTTGTTTTATGTGGTTAAATGTAGAATTTTATTTTGGAAGTGTATCAAGTTTTGATTTATAGGAAGAAGATTCATCCTTTGTCGAAAATTTTAATTAGTTGCTCTTTCCAAATTGAGGATGTTACAAGTTGGTATCAGAGCTTAAGTTCGAGAGAATTAGGTTTAATTTTGGATGCCTAGACTCGAACTAGTGTTATTTAAGTGTTTGAAAGTGAGGTTGCACCGGTAGGCACTTTAAGATAAGGTGTTTTGAGGCTAGAGGAGTCCTTAGGAACGGGAATCATGTCGAGGGTAACAAGGATGATCATGTATGGTATATTCATAATTGCACCCGACCAGTGTTATGGTGAATCTACGAGTTACATGTGTATGCTTGAGCTGCCTTAGTATGATGACCGTTGGGGTAGTGAAGAGATTTCTAAATGGGTAGCCATTAGAAGGAGTTGATGATTTTAGTATTCGTCACTTGGAGTGACGGTGTTAGGATCGAATTCTTAACAAGAATAAATTCTCAGAAACTAATATCAAAGAAGTTTGCGGAATAACACTTTGATATTCAATAAAACAGTAAACCAAAACAGTATATAATCAACAACTTGTAAACTTGTATTGAATGCTTGAAGTTACAAGATTAAACACACAACCTCAATATTGATGAACAGGCTCACCAATACGAATTCTACTTCTCTAGAATTAGGATCTATGCCTTGAGGTTGATTTTCTCTAAAAAATAGAATGAATGAATTAATCTCTTTTAAACTATTCTATCTAATCTGTACATATACTGAATAAAAAGATAATTACAATATGTACATATACTGAATAAAAAGATAATTACAATAAATAAAATATCTTCAGTATATCTTCCATCATTATCTTCAAAATATCCTTGTTTATCACGATCTCTTCATCATTACCTTATAAGCAACATTAAGTCTTGGCAGCATTAACTACTAAGCAGCACTAACCACTAGCAGTACTAACTAGCTAAGCAGTACTAACTTTGTTCAAGCAGCACTAACTTTGACTAGCAGTATTAATTCTACTAGCAGTAGTAATACTCAGCAGTATTAACTTTGAAGTCTTCTAGCAGTAGTAATTCTGAACTTGCAGCATTAAAGACTTGTTCACATCTTCAGTTCCCAACAATCTCCCCCTAACTTGACTTTTAGAAAGAGAAGTCAAGTTCTTCAAATGCTTCCAAAATCTTCATTGATCTACTCCAAGGTTAGGATCCAGTCCCATGCTCTGATTAATAGTTCTTTGAATTAAGTACTTTGCCATTTCTGAATTTGGTGCACAACTCAACTTCTTATTTAACATGGCATGAAGCTTCAGATTTGTATGATTGTATACCCTGTCCACCAAGTAATACTCCATGTGAAAAGTATCTAATGCCAGTTCGTAGACTCCACTCCTTTCATATAGAGTCCATCCTCTAACAGCTTTAAATACATCTCTTATCAAATGCTTTACTACTTCTGGTTTGAACAACATGCACAAATATTCCATAACTAGCTTCACAATTGGTAACCCTGGAGCTGTCAACTGATCTGCATGAACTTTCATCCCCACTGCAAACATTTCTTCCAAATCAGATCTTGAACACTCTCTGATAATTTTGCTCCAGGTGCTGTAGACTTCATACTTCTCATCCTTTCTTTTCAATCTAATGTATTCTTTGCCATCCACCTCCATAATATCCCAGAGGATAACTTCAGGAGGTTTGAATCCAACAGGTTCAGCTGAAATAGGCTTTGGAATTTTATCCATTACCACCATGTACATGTTTACATCTGAACTCTGTGGTATTTCTTCCTGAGATTCAACTTTCTTTTCTTCTTCTATTCTAGACTTCTTGACAACTTTCTTTCTGTTGGCCATCATCTTGGTTCTCTTCAGAATCCTTTGCCCTTGTCCTATAGTAGCTTCTTTCTTCTTTTCTTCCTTTTTCCTTTCTTCTGATCTAGGGCCTTTAGAAGCAATAGACTTAACTCTTTTTATCTTCTTGATCTTCTGAGCTAGAGTCTCTTATTCCTTAATCTCTACCTTTTTCTTTGTTGGAGTTCCCTCTTCACTTTCAGGGAAGGGTTTATTGATATTCACATCATCTTGTTCCTTTCCTGAGTTGCAAGGTAAGTTTGTGAAGGTCTTCTCTTCTTTGCACTTGATCTGGCCATCATAGCCTTTCTCAAGCTTATTGCTCTTTGCTTAGCTTTCTCTGTTTCCAACCCTTTCTGAAATGCTTCATTTAGTTCATTGGCTAATGCTCTTGCTATCTCTCTGTCTTTCTCAACCTGCTCTTTCTCTGCTTGATCTAACTCTTCTTGCAGTTTCTTGGCTAATGCTTCATCTGATTCAATCATCTTTTGCTTTTTAGTTGGTTGATCAGTTTCTATCATCTTTTCTTTCCCTTTTCTTTTTACATCTGCAGCCATGTCTTTCTTTTCTGATTTCTTTGCTCCCCTTCATTTATGACCACTCCCTTTTCTTTGGGAGTGTCATTCTTTGCTTTTACCAGCATCTCTGCTACTTCAACCTCTTCAGATGTCAATCCTGTTACTGCTGCTTGTGTAGTTTCAGCAGCACTAACAGTTTCTGCTGCTTGTTTTGGCTTAGCAGTAGTAACAGTTTCTGCTGCTGGGGTTGTTTCTGCTGCTGCCTTTTCTTCAACAAATTCAGCCCTTTCTTCAACAATATCCCCCTCATTCTGTTGATCTACTTGTTCTGAGCTTGAATTCTCCCCCTTTTTGGAAGCATTTTCCTCCTTTTTGTTTGCCCCATTTCTCCTCCTTAGAACAAACTGCTTTCTCCTTTTCTTGGCAATGAGTTTTCCTACCAATTGTTTGAGTTTGGAAATCTGCTCTTGTTGGGAGAGGACCACTTGCTGCAATTCTTTAATTTCCTTTCCTTGATTAACCACATCAACATTGATGTTGGCTAATGCTTCAATCAATTCCCAGTAAGTATATCTATCCTTACCTTCTTTAGGTGTTTTACCCACCCTTGAAGGATCCTTGGAATGTTTTGCCATCAATTCATCAGTGTCAGTTCTGTCCTCACCCTTTTTGGATGTTTTGCCCATCCTGGAGGGATCCTTGGATCTTTTGATAGTGGAAGTCTTCTGCCTAGCAGAAGCACTATCCACCCCCTTGGTTTCTTGGCACCAGGGACCTTTGAATGATTTCTTATTCAAAGTTGCCATGGGGGAGGTCTTATTTATGTTACCACTGTCCTTCTCTGTGCTAGCAGAAGTAGTGGCAACCTCAGTACCCATATGCTCAACCTCCTCCTCAGAGAGCACCTCCTTGGGGTTGGGAGACACCCTAGTGGATTCCCATTGGATATTCTCTACTGGAGAATGCTCCAATAGAGGGTTTTGAGGCTCTTGGTTAATAGTAGGTACACCAAGGGAAGGAGCCTTGTGTACCTTTCTCTTGACATAGGTCTTGGATATTATGGGAGTGGGTTTAGCAGCAAAGGACTGAGGGAAAATTTGAGAGATGGAAGGTTGGGATTGGCTAGCAGTGGGTTGGTCTAATGGGGGCCTTGACCCTGCTACGATACCTTCATTAGTTTGGGACACCACCATCATTATAGAGAACAATGGGGTGTCTACTCCTTCCGAGTCCCCAGCAGATCTTCTCATATTTGAGAAAACCTTGCCTTTAGGGGGTTTTGGTACATATATTCCATCAGAATGAGGAATATCCGTCAATTCATGGTTGAGTACTGCTTGAACAAACCTGGGATACATATAAAAGCTCTTTTTGTTTCCCATGTTTGAGACAAGATCATTGAAAATCATTTGTGAAAAATTGTACCTTCTGGAAGTGGCCAAACAAACCAAAGCATAAGCAATGGGACTGCTGAACTCAGTCCAGCCAGTGGTCTTTTTAGAAATGCAGTGCATCAAGGTATGAACAAGAAAACGCCATTGGGGTGAGAATTTAGCTTTTGAGAACTTAAAAACACCCAATGGGCCTCCATACCCCATTCTTGTAAGAGTAGAAAACAGTTCATCATTAGGGATAGAAGTTATACCAGAGGCATCGTCTAGACGTAGATGATGCGAATTACCTCTTCAGTAACTGTCAATGGATTGCCACATACTGTCGTCTTAATCATTTGCACACCATCCTCAGTAACAATGGTGGCATATGCCCAGAATTGCCTCTGATGCTCTATGAAGATAGTAGGAGACATAGTGAGAGCATGGGCAATGTGGCTAGACTTCAGAAAGTCGACTATCTGATGAAAACCTTCAGCTTGCTTTGGCTTTTGGAGCATCGCGATTTCATTGTGCTCGTCAATGAACGCCATTGATGCCATGAATCTTTGAAACTTCTTGCCTGAGATCTTTGAACTTGAGAGAAAGAGGGTTGAGAGCGCAAGAGAATAGTATGTAAAGAGTCGTTATGAACTGTTAGGCGGGCAAAGAGTATTTATAGTATTCGGAACATAAGCAGTATTAACCTAGAGCAGTATTAACTACTAGCAGTATTAACTAACTAGCAGTATTAACTGAGAGCAGTATTAACTACTTAGCAGTATTAACTAACTAGCAGTATTAACCGAGAGCAGTATTAACTACTAGCAGTATTAACTAACTAGCAGTATTAACTATACTTACTCCTTTAATCTTGCGAAACACTGAGTACTGCTATACATATCCTGAAAAAGAAGATTAGTAACACCAAGAATAAACAATATACAGGTATAGAACCACTTTTTAAGAAGGGGCTTATTCAGAGTTGATCATTCCCACACTTGTTACCAAGAAAGTGAATCTACCCACATCAAAAGCTTTAGTGAATAGATCAGCAAACTGATTATCAGTGTGAACTTTTACAACTTGAATAAGTTTCTTTTCATTACAGTCTCTTATGAAGTGATACCTGATCTCAATGTGCTTTGTCTTTGAGTGCTTGACAGGATTATTCACAATGCTAATAGCACTGCTATTATCAATAAAAATTGGAGTGTGTAGAAAGGTTACCCCATAATCCAACATTTGATTCTGAATCCATAAGACTTGAGAACAGTAGCTTGCAGCTGCTATGTACTCTGCCTCTGTTGTAGATGTGGATACTGTGGTTTGTTTCTTGCACTGCCATGAAACTAGTCTTGCACCCAAAAACTGACATCCTCCAGAAGTAGATTTTCTGTCCAAGTTTGCTCCACCTAGATCACTATCTGAGTATGCAAGTAGGTCAAAGGATGAGTCATGAGGATACCAAAGTCCCAATCTGGGTTGCCCTTTGAGATATCTGAATATCCTCTTAACAGCTTGATAGTGAGATTGCTTTGGCCTAACTTGGAATCTTGCACACACACAGAATGGAAACATTATATATGGCCTAGAGGCTGTAAGATACATGAGAGAGCCAATCATGGATCTATAATGATGAACATCCATATCCTCCCCCTCAAGATCTGCTGTTATCTGCTTGTGTGTCTCCATAGGTGTGCTAGCAGGTTTTGAATCTGAGAAACCAAACTTGGTTAGAATGTCCTGCACATACTTGGACTGACAGATGAAGATTCCATCTGGCTTCTGTTGAACTTGGAGTCCAAGGAAGAAAGTAAGTTCCCCCATGGAACTCATTTTGAACCTTTGATGAATTAGTTCCTCAAACTCCTTGCACATGTTGTCTCTTGTTGATCCAAAGATAATATCATCAACATAGATTTGAACCAGCAAGATATCCTTCTTCTTTCTCTTGATGAATAGAGTCTTATCAATGACTCCTCTTTCAAAGCCATTTTCCAAGAGATAGGATGACAGAGTGTCATACCATGCTCTTGGAGCTTGATGTAGTCCATAAAGTGCTTTCTTCAATTTGTATACTCTGTCTGGATAGCTTGGGTTTTCAAACCCTGGTGGTTGACAGACATATACTTCTTCTTCAATTGAACCATAAAGAAATGCACTTTTCACATCCATCTGATAGACTTTGAATTTCATGTAGGAAGCATAAGCCAGGAATAATCTAATTGCTTCTATCCTGGCCACAGGTGCAAATACTTCTTCATAGTCTATTCCTTCTTCTTGTGTATACCCTTGAGCCACCAGCCTTGCTTTATTCCTTATCACTATACCTCTTTCATCTCTCTTATTCCTGAAGACCCATTTTGTTCCTATTGCCCTTTGGCCTTTAGGAAGGTCTACCAGATCCCAAACATCTTGCAGCTTGAACTGCAGTAGCTCTTCTTGCATGGCTTCTATCCAACTGGATTCTTTCATAGCATCATGTGTCTTTTTAGGCTCAAGCTGGGATAAAAAGCAAGAAAGCACTGTGTGTTGTTGATCTTGTATTTCTTGAAGTCTACTTTGATTTCTAGTCATCATAGGAGAGGATATATCTCCTATTACCAGCTGTGGAGGATGATTCTTTTGTATTCTGGTGTGATGACTAGGTTCTTCATTAGTTCCCACCTCTAGATTAGAGTCATTCAACTCAACTGAAGTGTTTTCAGTAGCCACTTCTGGTTCTTTATTTTCTTGAGTCTCCTCATCTCTACTTTCTTCTTCACTTTGACTTGGTCCAGTAGATGGTTCCTTTCCACAGTCTTCAACAGGATTCACTGTGGGTATGGGAAATATCACAGATTGAGATATACTTTCTGAGACTTGTGTAGTCCCTAATCCTCCACTCCCTGTACCTGCATAATCATCACTACTGAAACCAAAAGAGTTAGTTAGTGAGTCAATGTCAAATAGCCACTGAGGACCAGACCCAATTGGATTTGGTGTGTTCTCATTGCATTTGACATTGTCACTTTCTTCAATTATTCTGGAAGAAGAGTTGAAAACTCTGTAAGCCTTACTCTGAGATGAGTAACCAACAAGAAATCCATCATCTGCTTTGCTATCAAACTTACCTAAGTGAGATTTGGTATTGAGAATAGTACAAGGACACCCAAAAGGTTTGAAAAATCCAATGAAAGGTTTTCTTTTATTTAAAAGCTCATAAGGAGTCTTGTTCTTTGGCTTGACTACTAGAACTCTGTTTTGGACATAACAAGCAGTATTAACTGCTTCAGCCCAGAAGGTAATTGGCAATTTTGAATCAGCCAACAGAGATCTAGCAACCTCTATTAGTGTCCTATTTCTCTTTTCAGCAACTCCATTCTGTTGAGGAGTCCTAGGAGCACTATATTGTCTCTCAATGCCTTTCTCTTCACAAAAGGTGTTTAGATCAAAAATTTTAAACTCAGTTCCATTATCTGATCTAATGACTTTTACTCTTTGATTAGTTTGGTTTTCAATTCTTAGAATAAAGGATTTGATCAGTCCACTTGTCTCATCCTTAGTCTTTAGAAAATATACCCAAGTAAATCTGGAGTAATCATCAACAATAACCAAGCAGTAAGATTTCTTGCCTATACTCATAACATTTGTAGGACCAAACAGATCCATATGCAGTAACTGGAGACAAGAAGAAATAGAATTTAACTCTTTGGTCTTATGAGAAGTTTTGTTCTGTTTGCCTTTAAGACAAGCAACACAATGATCATCACATGAAAAGACTTTTGAAGGTAAACCTCTTACAAGGTTGTTTTTAACAAGTTTGTTTATGGTCTTGAAATTCATGTGACACATCCTTCTGTGCCATAGTGAGGATTCATCCACAGAAGCTTTTGAAACAAGACAGTTCAGGGATGAATCACTATCAACATTGTCCATATCTAGACAATAAACATTGTCCTTTCTTGGAGTTCTAAGTAGTATCATGCTTTCATCAACTACTTTGAATCCTGGAGCAAGGATCATACACTCTGTGTTTGTAAATAATATGCTATGTTGTTTGTCACAAACCTGTGATACACTTAACAGGTTGTACTTCAATTGATCAACATAGTAGACATCCTCAAATGTCATCTTACCTTTTGTGACATTACCTTTGCCACTTATTTTACCACCAGTAAGATCATTTCCAAAAGCAACATGTCCTCCATTGATATGCTTGAAATCCTGAAGGCATGACATGTTACCTGTCATGTGCCTAGAGCAACCACTGTCAACATGCCAAATGCTCTTTGCTTTGAGCTGTTGGTTGCCCTGCACATTAGATAAATCAGTTAGTTTGAATTAGGAACCCAAGCCAAAGTGGTCTTGGGTACCCCTTTCTCATCAAAATACTTGCATTCTTTCTTGACAAGATTTTTAAACTTTGACTCCTCATTCTTGGAGTACTTTGTCACAATAATAGGCTTGGAAACATTTTTGCTAGAAGCAATACTGGTTTTAGAAGTACTAACTGCCTTAGCAGAACTTGCATGCTTAGCAGTACTAACCTTGTTAGCAGTAGTAACTGTGTTAGCGGCATTAATACTTTCAGCAGTACTAACACTGTTAGCAGTAGTAACTGTGTTAGCAGCACTAATATTTTCAGCAGTACTAACACTGTTAGTACTTCTAGGTACCCATAGTAAAATACTTTCTTTTAAAACCTTATTTTTCATAGGGCCTTTACTTTCAACAGATTTCTTCATCACATGTTTCTTTCCAGCCTTCCTATAACCAACAGGTTTTTGCACAAATCTTTGAAAGTTTATCTGTTGATTAATAGGGTTAAAGAAGCAATACTTAGCCAAATGATTCAACTTGCCACATATGAAACAAGGTTTTGATCTATTGATTTTATTCAGATCAACTCCTTGTTTCTGAGCCCATTGATTATTCCAGTTTCTTTGATTACCTCTTTTTATACCAGAATTTAGGCTCTTAGCTTTATTGCAAGCACACTATTTACAAGATCCAGAATTCACAACCGTGGTTTGTTTGTAATGGACCTTGTTGTTCTTTCCTTTGGTCTTCTCTATCTCCTTGGACTTGACCCAGATTTTCCCACATCCCTCATTGGTGATAATATTGTTTTCTAATGGTATCTTTTTACTCACAGTATTATCCCTATTCTCAATAGCTTCTTTCTCAGTCAAATCCTTAACTACTACCTCATCCAAAGGATCTATCTTAAGAGCTTCCTCAGACAAGTCCTTTTTCTCCTTGGTTTCTAACAAGTCTGAAGTAGGAGAGATATAGTTGTTGTTGTAAGGAGGAGGTGTATTGTTGTATCCAATACCAGGCTTCATCTTATCATGAATCTGAGCCTTTAGAAGAGAATCCATTTCTTTTGAAGCATATGAAAACTTTTCTATGTCAAGCTTAACTTTAGACAGTTCCTCTTTCAGCCTATCATTCTCTTCTAAGGACTTAGACAGTTTGGTCTCTAACTCATTCTTTTCCCACTTCCAATAGTTTGTGTCATAAGAGTGTTGAAGTTCATTAGCTTGAAAGCCTTTGATTTGCTCTTCAAATCTCTCTACTATCAACACATAATCTCTTCTGTCCTTTTCTAATCTTTTGAGGTCATCACACATACTTTGATTGTGATCCCTGTATCTTTTGACAATGTCTATGCAAGATTTAGTGCAAAGATTAGAAATTACCTCAGAGGGGAGATCAGACACTTCTGCCATAAGAGCTTGATTCTGAATGGCTTCCTCAGCTTGATCACTCCTGTCAAATCCCATTCCTTGTTGAGAAACAAGGGCTTGAGCAGGATTCTTGTTTTGATTGTAGCCTCCATTCTGAGCTTGTTGGTGGTTGTTGTTTGGAACAACACTCCTGCACTCTCTAGCAAAGTGTCCTTTCATGTGACACTTATAGCATTCCACTTTAGTCTTGTCAAAACCAGCTCCATCTTCTCTTCTTTGAGAGAAGTTGTTCCTTCCTGTTCTTTTAATAAACTTCTTCACTCTCATAGATAACATGGCCATCTGCCATTTAATGTCCATCTCCTCCAGGTCATCAGGGTGAAGTTGATCCAGATCATCATTAATCAATGAATTGTTGCTATGACTGGACAAAAAGGCTTCAAAGATAGTTCCAGTGCCTTTTTCTGAATTTACTCCACTGGCAGTACTAACTGCTTCAGGGTTAGCAGTAGTATCAGTAGATGTTGAAAGAAGTGCAGCATTGTGGATATAACCAGTGGGATTCTTCTTGGATTCTACCTCAGTTTCAAAAACTCTTAGATCATTATATAGATCATCAAGTTCCTTCTCTTCCAGATTGTCACTCTGTCTATATGAGACAGTGTACATAGTCCATTCATCCCCAAGAGATCTGAGGAACTTTCTGTTGATATCATCTTGTTCCATCTTCACTCCTACAGTAGCCAGTTCACCAATGAGCTTGTTGAATCTATCAAAAGTTTGAGTCATAGACTCATTCTTTGAAGAAGTGAAGTTCTCATACTGCTGCTTTAGAACATCTCTTTGATTTCTTTTGATGCTTTTAGTTCCAGCAAATCTTTTCTCTAGAGCATTCCAGAGAATCTGAGCATCAGTGCAGTTGCAAAATTGATGCTGATATTCATTGGGAATGGCCAAGAGCAGAGTGCTCAAGGCCTTCATCTCTGTCTGTCTGATCTTCCTCTCACCATCTGTCTTTGGTGGAGGTCTTTTCCCATCTGGTCCTATCTTTCCTGCTTCAGAAGGACCATTTTCAATGATATCCCACATTGAGTAGTCAGTGAGAAGAATGTACTGTCTAATTCTGATCTTCCACATGTCAAACTCACTGGGTTTGAGCATTGGAACCTTAGAGACCAGAGTACTGTTTGATTCTGCAAGGTTTTCCATGATGAATGAATAGATGTTTCTAAGGGAGTTAGGCTCTGATACCACTTGTCAGGATCGAATTCTTAACAAGAATAAATTCTCAGAAACTAATATCAAAGAAGTTTGCGGAATAACACTTTGATATTCAATAAAACAGTAAACCAAAACAGTATATAATCAACAACTTGTAAACTTGTATTGAATGCTTGAAGTTACAAGATTAAACACACAACCTCAATATTGATGAACAGGCTCACCAATACGAATTCTACTTCTCTAGAATTAGGATCTATGCCTTGAGGTTGATTTTCTCTAAAAAATAGAATGAATGAATTAATCTCTTTTAAACTATTCTATCTAATCTGTACATATACTGAATAAAAAGATAATTACAATATGTACATATACTGAATAAAAAGATAATTACAATAAATAAAATATCTTCAGTATATCTTCCATCATTATCTTCAAAATATCCTTGTTTATCACGATCTCTTCATCATTACCTTATAAGCAGCATTAAGTCTTGGCAGCATTAACTACTAAGCAGCACTAACCACTAGCAGTACTAACTAGCTAAGCAGTACTAACTTTGTTCAAGCAGCACTAACTTTGACTAGCAGTATTAATTCTACTAGCAGTAGTAATACTCAGCAGTATTAACTTTGAAGTCTTCTAGCAGTAGTAATTCTGAACTTGCAGCATTAAAGACTTGTTCACATCTTCAGTTCCCAACAGACGGTAAGCATGGTGATTGCATTAAGTGGACCGTTGCGGGTTGGATTGATTGGCTGGATTAGAACCATAGACTTTTGGAATCAATGTTATTTGGAGGAGAAATTGTGAGGTGAACCTATGAAGTCCTTGATTTTTGCCATAAAATGCTGGAGCATCCGGGTGACGATAGTGTGGCTAAGAAATTGAGGAGCGTGGTTTGAAATGTTGAGTGTCGAACAACTTCACACATAGAATTTATTTTAAAAAAATAAATTACGTTAATTATTTCTCATGTTTCCAAATCGTCATGTGAATTATATTACAAATCTTGGAGCAATGTTTTAGCACACACAAGGTTTTAAACCATTATTTCGAGCATGCACAAAATTATTTCATGGCATGAGGTTGCAAACTTTGTTGAGATTTTCTTTTTCTCATTTTGTCTAACGCTATTTCGGATTTTGCGTTGTGCGCATTTTGATGTTGTCTAGGGTATTGCACAAGTAACTGCAGTTTATGACTTTAACATTGGATCTCCTCCACATATGTTAAGGTTTTGGACGAAGAGTTACCTTCCATTATTTTGATGTTTGAGTTTTAATGAGAATTTTACTTTATGGGGTTTTGTTGAGTTGATGTGGAAATTTTAATGGCGTCCAGTTGTATTGTTTTCCCTTTGAGTTTTAGGAGAGCGGTTTGGTTGCACATAGCATGAATGCATTTTTTTTATTTGGGAATTTCCGTCACGGTGTTTTAGCCAACGTTTTAGAGCAATGAGAGCATATTTTTATTTGGCTTTGAACTTGAAACCGACATAGACTATTTCATGTTTTTAACCAAAGCGCGTACACATGTCACTTTACTAGTCTTGTAAAATAATTCGTCTCATGCAAGTTTTGGTTGTGGGATCTTATTCCGTGCCATGTTGAGGACTAAAGGAGAGAACTTTGAGAGTTTGATATCATGAAAAGTTTGTTTTGGGTCTTGCGAACATTTTACCTGTACGACCTAGAACTTGGAATCAAGCTAAATTATTCTTATGTTTGATTAGGTCGATTGCATTTGTCTTTTACTAAGTTTTGTGGAATAAACTGATGTATGCGAGCCACGTTGGGAAATCTTATTTCATAACATTTTATGGTTAAATGTGAAGTTTTGGGATTCGATTTCGTGAATATCCCCTTTTGTAGTTTTGTACAAACGCTTTGTTATACACTGTTTTAGTACGTAAAACTATTTCCCATTAGTGACACAAATTTATACATATTGGGAACATAGAGGTTCCTTTGAAAAAGGTTGTTGAAATATCTTTCGTTGGTGTCAGTATTACCTTGACTATTGACTAACTATTTTCTGAAATGGTTTTATATGTGTGGCGGTTGTGACCACTTTGTACACCTACCGAGTAAACGGTAGTAGATTTTATTCGTATGACTAATCGTTATAAAACTTGTACATTTAGAGGTTTTATAAAAGTTCAAATTGGCATAGTAGTGTGAAAAACCTTGAACTGATTAGAGCTTTAGATGTAAGTCCCCTCGTGTTAGAGGTCGAGATTAAGGACTAAAGGAGTCCTTGGAGTTTGAGGCGTGAGACCTATGCTTTCTCTCAGTCAGTTAAGTGATGATCTTTATACTTCGATAAACCTGCGGGTTAAAACCGTGTACGGTCGTTTGGGTACGGTTGGTTTTGAATTTGTGGGTTAATGGTACGACGACATGCTACGTGTCTATGGTGTATCACCTTAATGGGTATCTAGGAATAATGATGATGTTATGATTGGCTAGTAAGGATGTTTGATTTGGGTGATTATTTCCAAGAGTAGGTGTCAACCTCGAATCGACATTGCTATTCGGGAATGGAATATTTGGTAGTTTACCCACGTTGCAATATAGTCATTTTGAGGATAGGCGTCGACACTCTATTTTGAGGACAATAACTGTTGGTGGCTTCAGTGTACTTCCGTTAGATCTGGTGTGTCTGCAGGACAAGCGGTAACCTTAAGGAAATTAGATGTTGTTAATTAAGAATCAATCATTGGTGTTTCGATAATTATCAAGACTTTCGTTGTTTTGGCAATCGATGCTTAAGTGCATGACGGGAGTTGTGTAACCTTGGAGTTTGGGTTAAGCGACTATCTGTAGAGTGCGTTGGTACGTTTCTGGGGGAAACATCAGGCCAATGCTGGGATCTATGGAAGTTGCGAGCCCTTGTAGACATCGTGTTTGTGTCAACTTTGAAGATCAGATTTAAGGTTGTGTTAGTTCAGACCAAACTAGTCGTTAGAAAATTTCGTCGAAGGACGTTAACTCTTTGGTGGTAATGTTTATTGGAGGCATTTGGTGAGAATGTCGAGGTAGACTTTAAGTACAAATCAATTATTGAGGAGACCTTGATGCGTCGTATTTAGAGGTATCTAAGGGAAAGGTTTGCTTTGGAGTATTTTCGGTGGAAAAGACTGAATAAGGTCGTAAGTTACTCTTGAGGCATTATGAGCAACATAAGTGTTAAGTCTAAATATTGTATCCAAGATTTAATAGGAAAGTCAAAGATGTAAAAGTCAACATTGTCTTTGTAATAGATTGTCAAAGGTGTCTAGTTTACTTTGTGGTTAAGTCTTTGTTAGATAGTTGGTATAAATAGCATTTGCTTTGTAAGAATGTAGTAAGCACGTCATTGTAAACATTCAGTATTGTGAGATATATGACATATGGTTTATAGATCTACTTTCTCTCTCTAGATTCTCTCTCTAGATTCTCTCTCTAGTTCTTGATCATATTCTTGAGTAATTGCTTGATAGATTGGGATTTTATGATTAACAATTGGTATCAGAGCTGAACCAAACTTTTCAGAAATGATTTGTTCAAAGATTTGAATTGAAATCTGGAGTGTTAGATCGAAAAATTGAGAATTTCTGAAAAAAATTTAAGAACTCGTGTTTTTACTGTTCATTCGAATTTTGTTTGAAAAATCGTTTTTGGTGCAAGAAAATGGAATCATTGGATTCGAATTGTGTTTAGGATTGTTTCTTGTTTTGATTACATCTTGTAATTCTAATAATTTCGATGTCAATTTTTGAATTTTGAATTTTCTTGAAATGTCGAACTCGAATACTGTTCTTGATTGATTTTGTGAGAATTGTTGGTTTTAATCGGAAATTGATAGTAAATTTGTGTTTAGTATTGTTTGTCGATGATACTGATAAGTTTTTGAGATCAAATTTGCAGATTTGGATCGATTTGAGATAGTCAGAGCCAAGAACACGATTTGTGCTAGTTCATCTAGCTTTGCGCAAGTTCATCGACATTTGCGTGAGCTTATTCGGATTTTAAGGCAAATTACAGTTTGCGTCTTCATCAGATCGCGCAAAGCTACATTTGCGTCTTCAGCTTATCACACAAAGCAAAGTTTGCACAATCAACGCCTCACGCAAAGCCTCTCACGCAAATCTCCAATAATTTTTTCGCGCAAAGATCAGTGTGCACTTCAAGAAACTCTAAGTTTGCGTGACAAGGCTCTCACGCAAAGTCACATTTACGTCTTCAGTGGGTCACGCAAATCCCACTTTACGTCATTAGGAGTTCACGCAAATCCTACTTTGCGCCATACTCTGGTCATGAAAAGCTTACTTTGCGCCATCCAAGTCTCACGCAAAGCTCACTTTGCGCCTTACACTGATAGAGAGAACTTCACTTTGCACTATCCCCTGTTGGCGAGAACCCTACTTTGCGTTTTTCACGGTTCACGAGAACCTTACTTTGCGCTATTTTCTGCTCGCGAGAATTTTGGTTTGCACTTCCTACACTTCACGCAAAACTCAATCTTGCGCCACCAACTGTTAGCGCATATCAAGTGTTAAAGTTTTAAATTTTGTGCTAGATTTCAATTTGATCTGATTTTTGATTTTCTGATATAAGTTTGGGAACGATCTTTCATATCAAGATGATGTACTCATTCAGTATGGGATATTTTGCTGAGCTTGAAAAGAAGAATAGAAAGCTTGAATTAGAGAAAGTAAATCTGGGTTATGCTGTTGACTTTCACTCGAAAAAGTCAAAAGAGTATTATGAGGAAAGCATCATACTGAAAGAAGAAATTAGTGCTTTAAAGACAATCAATGAAGATCTTCTGAAAAGAACTTATGGACTGAATGATGAAAAGATAATGAGATTGGAATCTGAGAACGCTGAGCTTAGAAAGAATATATCTGATTTGGAACAAAAGCTTGCTACAAATAAAGATGATTTTGATATTGAAAAGAAAGGTTTTTCAAACGAGTTCTCAGATTTCTCAAGGAAGTGTTATGAAGAGAAGAAGTCAGTGGATCTTAAATGCATAAAACTTTCTCAACAAATTTCTGATTTTGAGAAAGTACTTATTTTGGAAAGAGAGAAGTTTGCTAAAAAAAAGAAGGCCATTGAACAGAAGAATGTGGGATTATTCAAGGAATTATCAGGCCAGAGAAACAATTCAGAGAAAGGATTTGAAGAAGAATGATTCCTCTTCACAAAGGTTCAAAGATGTAAAAGTTAACATTGTCTTTGTAATAGATTGTCAAAGGTGTCTAGTTTACTTTGTGGTTAAGTCTTTGTTAGATAGTTGGTATAAATAGCATTTGCTTTGTAAGAATGTAGTAAGCACGTCATTGTAAACATTCAGTATTGTGAGATATATGACATATGGTTTATAGATCTACTTTCTCTCTCTAGATTCTCTCTCTAGTTCTTGATCATATTCTTGAGTAATTGCTTGATAGATTGGGATTTTATGATTAACAATAAGGTTGGGAGGCGACCGAGATTTATTGTTAAGAAAGACCGAGATTTATTGTTAAGAAAGTAATTAAGCAAAGACTCAATGTTCATCCCGACATGGGTGAGTTATATCGAACGTTGAAGTTGAGTTTACGATGGCTCGTTATGAGAAACACAACGACAACCTCAACCTCAACCGGGATGTAATCAGGTTTGTATATGAGGTAAGGTTTCGTGAAGGCATTCCTTTTGGATAAGAAATCAATCGACCTTGCCAAGTGAGATATTGGGTGCTTGGTTGATGCCAAATTTCGAGGACGAAATCTCTTTTAAGGTTGGGAGGATTGTAACACCCCGATTTCGAAATGTATCATTTCAAGTTAATACAAAAATCGTTAATTTTAAGGGAAAAATAAGATATAGTATTTTGGACTTGAATCCTAGATTTTATAGTTTTGTTGGATGAAGGATTCAATTACGAGTCCAACGGTTCTTTCCGGAGCAAAATCGTAGCTAAAACGAAGAAGTTATGGCCAAAATAGTGATCGGGCATGAAAAATGAAGAAAATCGGACAACCAGTGCACGGGGAGGCTTAGGGTCATCCGGGAGACTTAGGGACATTCGGGAGACTTGTAGGGTAACTTAGGCCGCCCGGTAACCCGCCTGGAGCCCTGTTCGAGCATAAAACCCGATTTTTAGCTCTAGAACTTCAATTCTTCATAACTTTTGCATCACAACTCCGTTTTTGGTGATTCAAGTTGCCATAGTTTCATTTTTTAGAGCTCTTCAAGGATATACCAAGATATTTGAAGTCTATTGGAGAATAAAAGAGTATTTTGTGGTGGTAAGCTGCTCATCTCTCTCAATGTTAAACTAAGGTATGATTTTGATGACTTGTGTGGTGAAGGTGATCTTGTAGATGTGTGGATCTAAGATCTAGGTAGGTTTCTTGGTGATTCAAGCCTTCATCAATGGTGATTCAAGTTTTGGGGGTAAAATCTAGATTTAGCCTAAATCTAGCAAGGTGAGTTCAAGTTGATATGTGAAAACGTTGTACATGCCAAAATGTTCATTTTAAAGTGTTTTGTGTTTTATATGAAATTGTTAACTACTGATCACTTGATAAGTTTTGGATATTTGGAAGGGTTTAACTTTATTAACTTATAAAACACCCACATTTGGGACTTTTGGGAATTTTGATAAATAAGTCATAAACTAAAGTGTGTTATTAACTCATTTCATGCATGAAGATTATTTGGTAAAATGCATTTATGTGTTGGTTGGAAATAGGCATAATTTGGGTTATGAGAGGTTTGAAAACAACAGATGAGTCCTTGAGTTTTGGTCATTTCCAACCTTGTGAACATGTTGGAAACTTCAAACCTTTATTTTAGAAAAGATGCATTTTAAGTATTTCAAAGAGTAAATTCCGAGCCATTAAGCATGTGTCTATGGTATAACCTTGTTTTGGAAATGATCTATCTTATTTCAAGTTGGGTTGGAGTTTTTTTGTGGGCCTTGGAGCACATGTTTGCATAAACGTTGGTCGAGTGTGTTTTATTGCATTTTATTTCCTTTGACAATGAGTCATTTGGTCGTTGGTCTTGTGGCCTAGTATTTTATTATGATTTGGTTTTAGGACATTTGTCCAGTTTTGATAACTCGACTTCGAGCTTTGGTTGCGATATTGGATGAGGGACTCAACGTAAGGGCCTTTTATGGTTGAAGTTGATATCCCGTGGGTGTACGTTTAAAGCTAGCAAGCCTGACATCCCTTGCGCTTGAAATCATTACGTCCAATGATGGAACGCTAGTTTTCCATATTGAGGCACGTTTAGGCATCAGATTGGGCTATAAGTCCTACGTGCTAGTACATGATATTGGATGAGGGACTCAACGTAAGGGCCTTTTATGGTTGAAGTTGATATCCTGTGGGTGTAAGTTTAAAGCCACCGAGCCTGCCATCCCTTGCGTGTGCTTTTTTATATGACTAATCTTAACAACATGAAATGGGGCTTACTTTGTGTGTCGTCACATTTTATGGAATCGGGTCTCCCCCATCACTGAAAAGTGTTGTTTTGGGTATTGTGTTTAGTATCCATGTTTTCGGTGACGTTTTACATTTACGGATTTTATATATATGATTTATGGGTCGAGTATTACGCCACACCCGTATTTTGGGTATTTCGGGATATAAAGTTTAATTCGTTTTTCATCTCTTGGGAGTTTGATTTCTATTCTCATTTGGAGTGTGTTTTGGGTTGAATTTAATGAACGAGAGAACGTTTCATATTGGGATCTTCGCCTTAAATAATTTGGATTTGAAAACATTCATATTGGAGTTTCTTTCGCCTAAATTGCATATTATTGGAAAACGAGCCATTTTCATGATTGAAGCATATAACTTCGAAAGATTACGATTTAAATTGCATTCTTCCTTTTTAACGATATATTTATCATGTTGAAAACTCTTGAACTCACTAGGCGTTAGCCTAACCTTTTTATTTGTCAGCATATGCAACAGGTTCGGTTGGGAATAGTCTTAGTGACTTCGAGAAGAGAGGAGAGCTAGTTATGTGCTCGAGGAGTGCGTAGCTTGTTGAAGTCTTCCGCATCTATTTTGAGAAGAGTAACTTATGTTTGGAGTTAAGTAACACCGCCTTAGGTTTCAGTCCTTGTATAAGATTGGAGTTTTTGTTTTATGTGGTTAAATGTAGAATTTTATTTTGGAAGTGTATCAAGTTTTGATTTATAGGAAGAAGATTCATCCTTTGTTTGACGAAATGTCGAAAATTTTAATTAGTTACTCTTTCCAAATAGAGGGTGTTACATATGACGTATCAAATCCCTCTTTTGAAATAATTATGGATTACAGCCATATGGTTTACAATTTATAACGCATTGGATCCTTGTTACTAACTCTATTAGCATTTTTCTGTTAAGTAGGTTAATTAAGAGGGCATTTTTGTCATTTTAATCACATTGACGAAACATGTAATTAAAACCACATGACCAAAAATGTAATTTACATTCTCTGTATATTGTATAATAACATATATACTTAATAACTAATAAGAGGGAGGGTCAAACGAGAACAATAACAAAATAAGAGAATATAAGTACAAATAAATGACCTACAAAATCACATGTGATTTTACACTAACGGTCAATGCAACGATGTGCGAGCGACATGGCCTCCTCAGGTCATGGCCAAAGTCGCATGAATCACATGTGATTTCAATATAAAATCACATGTGATTCGACCATTTCATGTTGTATCGTGACATGGCATGTCATATCATGTCGTGATGTGACGTGACGTGAAGTGTCATGTTGTATCGTGACATGGCATGTCATATCATGACGTGATGTGGCGTGTCATGTCATGAAATCTTGTGTCGTGTCGGTTCGTGTCGTGTTATGACATGTCGTATCATTTCATTTTATGTCGTCTCATTTCGCATCGAGACTTGGCGTGACGTTACTTGTCATGTCATGTCATGAGGTGGCATAATGTGTCGTGTCGTGACGTAACGTGTCGTGAAGTGGTGAAGGTGTATGAATCAATTAAATCGTAAGGGTTGAGATTCACCAAGTCATTATCATTTAATTTCGTGTCGTGTCGTGTCATGAGGTGACGTGTCGTGACTTGACATGTTGTGATGTGACGTAAATTGTCATGTCGTGTCGTGCCTTTGTCGTGACGTGATGTGACGTGTCATGCTGTGATGTCACGTTACGTGCCATGTCGTGTCTTTTGGTGACGTATTGTGACGTGTCGTGTCGTGACATGACGTAGTGATCTATAACTCTTCCACTAACACTAAAAGCTAATTCTGAAGCAACAATAGTGATCGGATTTGCCAAAATAATAGTGATCGGAATTGCCAAAATATCAGCATCCATTTTAGACAAACTTCTGAATTTTAGATTTTTTTCCTTCCACCACTCCAAGGCATCAAAATATACACCCGACTCACCAAAGTATATTCCTTCTTCCAAATAAATGTGTAACTCTACTTCACATTTACAAAAGTATCAACACTTATGAATTTTGATCATATTTGCGGTGCCACTTTTAATACCCATACCAACTCTAGAACTTAGCTTGTTATTACCACTCTTAACTCCACTTTCACTCTTGTCAGGTGCACTACTAGCTAAAACAACATTAGCTGCTTTATATTGCTCAATATACTGTTCAAACATTTTATTAAGAGTATCTTGAACAATTTTCATTTGTTTAGGAGCCTCGTATGCTGAATAAATGGCATTAAAAGAGAACTTAAGCAGTTTCATCTTGTATCTAGGATCCAAAACAACACCAATGGAAATCAACAGATTACAAGTGCCCCAATATTTGTCAAATTTCTTTTTCATCTTAGGAGCCATATCTCTCATGTATTTACTCTCATCCAAATTAGGCAAGGTAATGGGGCGGGGACCCTAATCCCCATCCCCGTTGGGGAATATGATCACATCCCTATCCCTATCCCCAGTGGGGAACGGGGATCCCCAACGGGTAATCGGGGATTTTTTCACATTTTTGTGATATACTTTAAATGAAACGTGTTGAGCACTATACTCGATCGATAATGGTCTATGTCTAAATCTCACATATTTCTAAAATTTTCTTTTAGGTATAAAAGTTGATCACCGAAAAAGTATTTTATTATTGAGCAATCAGCAGAAATTTATACAAGAGAAGATCCAATCAAGGAGGATCAATGACAACAAATTAGGGGGCAAATTGGGGGGATAATAGAGGATCAATTACAACAAATTAGGAGGACTAATTCCTTCCATTATAATCTACATATTTGAATTTAAAATACAGATGTATAAAAGGAAATGAGAACAGAGATTTAATCTATAGTTTGATATGCTCCCGCAAGATGGACGATCTAGAGACAAGTCCAATCTTGGAAATTAAGTCATGATGACGATGTTTTAGCAAGGGCTTTGTGAGAGCATCGGCTAGTTGATCAGCACCTTTGATGTGAGTAACTCGGATAGTGCCTTCTTGTACCTTTTCACGGACAAAATGAAAATCCAGAGCTAAATGCTTCATCCTTGAGTGAAAAATTGGATTGGCGGAGTAGTGGATGGCACTAAGATTGTCACAGAAGATTGTTGGGGTGACGATGGATTTAAAGCCTAGTTCCGATAATAAGGAAACGATCCATTGAACTTCTGTGGTTGTTGAAGCGACGGCTCGAAATTCAGCTTCGGTGGAGGATCTTGCCAAAGTAGATTGTATTTTTGAACTCCAAGCGATTGGATTTGAACCAAGATAAACAACATAACCGGTGGTACTTCGATAGGTTTTCTTGTCGCCCGCCCAATCAGCATCAGTGAATGCATGAAGTTGTAATGGAGAGTTACATCTTAGAAATATTCCAAGATGAATGCTCCCGTGAAGGTAGCGTAATAAACGTTTTAAGGCAGTCCAATGATCAACCGTGGGACGGTGCATAAACTGAGATAGTTTATTCACTGAAAATGCGACATCGGGCCGAGTGAGTGATAAATATTGCAGACCCCCAACAAGTGATCAATAATCTGTAGGATTAGCTAGAGGAGTGCCGTCGGTGGTGAGATGAGGTGATGTGGTCGATGGTGTGGAAGCCGGCTTACAATCACTCATGTTAGCTCTATGGAGAAGATCAAGAATATATTTGGCTTGAGATAGGAAGAGACCGTTGGAATGAGGTAGTACCTCAACACCAAGGAAGTAAGAGAGGTTGCCTAGGTCTTTGAGAGAAAAACGAGTGGCAAGTGAGGTGATGAATGAAGAGACTTTGGAAGGATTGGGACCAGTGATGATTATATCATCAACATAGACTACGAATAAAGAAGGATCGAAGATGGTAGGTTTGAAACCAGTGGAGAAGAGGAAAGATTTAAGTTCATTATACCAAGCACGAAACGCTTGTCGAAGGCCATATATGGCTTTATTTAATTTGCATACATGATGTGGAAAGGATGAATCGGTAAAACCGAGTGGTTGAGACATGTAGACATCTTCGGTGAGAGTGCCTTGTAAAAAGGCATTGTTGATATCAAGTTGGCGAAGGCACCAATTATAAGAGGTAGCAAGTGAGAGAATGAGGCGAAGTGAAGCGGGTTTGACGACGGGACTAAAAGTCTCAATATAATCAAGACCGGGTCTTTGATGGAAGCCTTTGGCAACCAGATGTGCTTTAAGACGTTCAACGGTGCCATCGGGTTTGAATTTGGTTCGGAAAACCCACTTGCATCCGACTATGTTAGGTGCGGATTCGGGTGGAACAAGAGATCATGTATTGTTGCGAGTTAAAGCATCATGTTCTTCTTGCATGGCTTTACGCCAATGAGGTTGTTTGAGAGCTTGAGTGATGTTTTGTGGTTCGGGAAAAGGTTGAGCGATAGAGTGATAAAGAAGAAAGTCATTATTATGGTATTTAGGGTTGGGTTTGCGGATAGTTCTAGTGGGACGGGATGAGGGAAGAGAATCAGAAGGTGGTAGGACAGGGGAAGGAATAGAGTCATTAGTGGGGCTGTTGGGAGGTGAGTTGATGGATGGGTTGTGCAACAAAGTATTGTGTTGGGTGTTTGAGGAAGTGGGAGGGGAAGATTGTATAGAAATGGTATGTATGTGGAGCCACGAATCTGGATCAGGTGATGGAGAGGTGCGAGATTGAGTTAATGAGTTATATGGGTACACATGTTCAATAAATTGAACATGTCTAGATGTGTAGATTTTATATGTGGTGGGGTCAAGTAAATGATAAGCACTTTGGGAAGAGGAATAGCCTACAAAAATGCAAGGCTTGGATCGAGATTCTAGTTTGTGTTTTGTGTATGGTCGAAGCCAAGGATAAGCAAGACAACCGAAATTACGTAGTTTGGAATAGTTTGGTGTTTTGTGGAAGAGGCGAAAATAGGGTGATTCATTTTTGAGGGTGGGTGTTGGTAGACGGTTTATGAGATAAGCGGCGGTAGTAATGGCGTAAGGCCAAAAGGTTAATGGAAGTTTAGCATGGGAGAGAAGGGAGAGGCCGGTTTCGACTATATGACGGTGTCGTCTTTCGGCATAGCCGTTATGTTCTGGTGTGTGAGGTGGAGATGTGATGTGAGATATGCCACAAGAAACAAGGTGAGAGGTGAGTTTGGTGTATTCTCCGCCATTGTCGGAAAATAATTGTTTGATTTTGGTTTGAAAATAGTTTTCTACAAGACGTTGAAAACGTATGAAAGTGACAAGGGAGTCGGATTTGTGTTTCAATGGATATAACCATATGTATTTGGTGAAATGATCCACAAAAATAATATAATATTTGAGACCATCAAAAGATGTGATAGGAGAAGACCATACATCAGAAAATATCAATTGTAACGGAGCATTTGAAGTGAGAGAAGAGCTATGAAAAGGAAGTTTGTGACTTTTATTAATGCAACAGGAATTACAATTGGTTTGTGCTGATGTAATAGTAGGAATAAGTAAAGACAAATGCTTGAGAACTTGAAAATGTGGATGTCCAAGTCGATGATGCCAAGAGATGGACTTATTGTGTTGAGCAAGAAAAGCAGAGGCTGAAGTTGTGGAACGAAGTTGGTAAACTCCATGACTAGTTGTTCCGCGGATTAGAGTGTGTTTGGTTTTGAAGTCCTTGATAAGAAAATGGAAGGAAAAGAATTCAATTAGTATATGGTTGTCGACACATAAACGAGAGATAGATATGATGTTTTTAGAAATAGAAGGAACACAAAGAACATTTGTGAGTGTTAGTGATGGATTAGAAAAGCGAAGAATTAATGAGCCAACATGAGTAATAGTAAGAGACGAACCATCACCGATGATTAGTTCATCAGTACCATCGTGGGGTGCATGGAGAGACAATGCATTGAGATCATTGGTGATATGGTGAGAGGCACCACTGTCGAAGAGCCAACTTTGATTGGGATCCGGTTGCATGGTAGTCATGGCATGTGCCTGTGGTTGGGTGTGTGTAGATTTCGGGTATGAAGGTAAAGCTACCGTAGGGTATTTGTTTTTGAATGCATAACAGGAGGTGAGTGAATGGCCTTTGGTGAAGCAAAACTGGCATTTTCCAAGAAACGGACGATTCGGGGCAATGGTTGTGGGAGTAGGTAGGAGGGCAGGTGAGTGATTGGAATTACGGTTGTTCCATGGTTTGTTTGGTGGTCGTTTGTTTGCTGCAAAAGCAGTGACCGGTTGATGAATAGTAACTGTCGGGGTTTGCTGAAGTAAAGATAGTTCGTGATTTATAAGTTTTTCATGTAATTCATGAAAAGAAATGGGTGTATCACGGGCATGAACAACATCAATTATGGTCTTGTAAGAATTTGAATCAAGGCCATTTAAGACAGCATCAGTGATGTCTTCTTCATCCATTTTCTTCCCTAAACTGTTGAGTTCATCGACAAGAGTTTTGATAGATTGCATGTAGTCGGTGATAGTTTGATCAACAGTTTTGGTGGAGTTTTTCAGACGGTGCTGGAGTTGTTTAATGTGACCACGAGAAGGACTAGCATAGGTGTGTGACAGAATAGTCCAGGCTTCAAGGGAAGAAGATGCGTTGGTGACGAGAGGGACTATGGGTGGGGAAAGAGTGCCAACAAGGGCGCCAAATAACAACCTGTCCTGGCGAAACCAGGCGGGGTAATCATCGTGAGGGGTAGAGATACCCGCAATGACAGTGGGTTGCGGGGAAGGGTAAGTTCCGTCGATGTATTTGTAGATATCCAGGCCATGAAGGAGGGCTTCGATTTGGGTTTTCCAGCTTAGATAGTTTGTGGAGGAGAGTTTAAGAGAGGGTGGAAATAGAACCAGGGTTATGGAGGGTGTGTTGAGGGGAAGAGTGGGGATGACGGTGGAGGAAGAGGATGAGCTGGTGGTCATGGTAATCGATGCAAGCTCTGATACCATATAAAAGTTGATCACCGAAAAAGTATTTTATTATTGAGCAATCAGCAGAAATTTATACAAGAGAAGATCCAATCAAGGAGGATCAATTACAACAAATTAGGGGGCAAATTGGGGGGATAATAGAGGATCAATTACAACAAATTAGGAGGACTAATTCCTTCCATTATAATCTACATATTTGAATTTAAAATACAGATGTATAAAAGGAAATGAGAACAGAGATTTAATCTATAGTTTGATATTAGGGACTATCAAATATTCATGTGAACAAAATCACAACATCATACGTTATTGTTTGATCAAACGCTTTCGGCTCTCCGTGGTTTTTACCAAAAAAAATAAGACATGTCCAAAACAAATGTAACAAGAAAGATCAAAATACAATTTCTAAATCTAAAAGATACTACATCTAAAATCTTTATAAATAATATGTTTGAAAATAGATAGACGATATATTTAGTAATAAAAATACATAATATGTAGTAATAATTATATAATATATTTAGTATATGGGGACGGGGTGGGGCGGGGATCACGTTACCCGTTTCCATCCCCATCCCCGGTTTTTAACTTTCGGGGATCCGCGTCCCCATCCCCGATCCCCGATTTTGCAGGAATCCCTGTCCCGGTCGGGGCGGGTACACCGGGTTCCCCAATGGGGCGAGTCTCATTCACATGCCTAATCCAAATACAAATAATCTAGTGCTTCTTTTATCCCATACAACTCACTAAGAAATTAATTAGATGTAGGATATTCAGAGCCTATAAGATAAAAAAGTAAATAAACAGTGTATGAGAATTTGGTGATTAAATTAGTAAAAATGACTTATAATAAAAACCATAAAAAATCAATAATACGTGAAGTTATTTTTGTAACCTCATTGAAAAGCCCCAAGAAGGAGCAAATAACTTCAACTTTGTCCCCATCTTCCGTCGTCGGCAAAGTCTTATATGTTGATTCTCGATCGACATAATTCACAAACACTTCTTTAAACTCCAAGGCCGTAGACAATATAACATATGTAGCATTCTATCAGCTACTAACATCTAAGATCAAATGGTTCTTTGATAAAGTCACTTGCTTGGAAAGTTCATTAAATATATGCAATCGACCTGGAGAGGCATTCACGTGTTTCACACTCTCACGATCATTGTGAATAATGTCTTTTATTTATGACAAACCATCTTGAACCAACAAGTTAAAAATATGTGCACAACACCACATGAAATAACTTTCCACCAACAACATGTTTTTTTTCTTTCCGAAGATTCAAATTTTCAATCAACTTTGTAGCCACCACATCATTGGTTGTAGCATTGTCAACCGTCAAAATAGCAACATTTGTCTCAATATTCCACTGTTTTAAACACTTAAAGAGGGAATCAAAGATACATAGTCCAGAATTAGATGGTACCACGTCAAGAAATTCTTGAGGCGTTTGCAGGTGATTTAAATAATGATCGTCATGAAATAAATATGGTCCGCTACAAGAGCCATCAGACATCTAAAATGCAAAATAAGTGTTAAAAGATTAGTTTTTTTCTTCATAGAGTAAATACTCAAGAATGAAAAAGTAAGCATATAGAAAGGGACGAAAAGAACACAAAAGTCAGACATCTAAAATGCAAAATAAGAGTTAAAACTTTAATTTTTATACATCAAGATATGTCATCAAATCACTAACACTACAATTAACAAAAAGATTTAATAAATATTAACAACTAAAATAGAACACAGTAACAATAACACAACTAATATATAACACAATAACAATAAGTCAATAACACAACTAAGATTTAATAAGTCACTAAGATGTTACATTTTAACCTTTGAGAAACCAACAGAAACCTTTAACTCCAAACAAATAAGTATAACTAAAAGCTCAACACAAAGTTACAAAGTTAACAACAACTAAAGATTAAAATTTAACACAAACATAACAACTAAAAACTAAAATTTAACAAAAACAAACATACTAAGTAACTAACTGCTAAAAACTAAGTTACCACAAACAAAAGGGAAAATGATATTAACTTGCAAGAGAAAGAAATAATCGAACCTACGGTTTATTAAATCAATTATGCGGGTTATACCCAGAGCAGATGCATAAAATTGAATGGAGAAGGTAAAATATCAAAAGTATTGAACCTATTGAGGAAAGACGATGAAGCAGTAGATGAGAGCGAGTAACTGAGTGAACAACCGATTTAGGGTTTTTCTTCACACTTGTTGTTCTAGAGCATGTACAGGTGAGGTGAGACTCAAAATTGAGATTTTAGGTGAAAATTAGAAATGCCCACGTGAGGCCGTGAGGGTGAGGTTGGATTCGAAACAAATTAAAATAGAGAGACTATAAATCTATAATAGAGTAATGGACTAAGTTTAAATAAAGGCCCACTTTGGATTGGCCCAAAATGTCTTTTGACTCTTTATGGGTCAAATTTAAAATTTCCGTATATGTAATTATATGTAATTATATTATATTATATTATATTATATTATATTATATTATATTATATTATATTATATTATATTATATTATATTATATTATATTATATTAATGAATATAAAATAAACGAAATTAAATGAACAAACGTCCACGAACGTAAATGAGCGAAGGAGACCTTTGTTCACGTTCGTTCGTTTTTCTAAACGAACATAAACAAACTTTCTATGAATGGTTCGCTGAACATTCAGTTTGTTTACAACTCTAGGTGTCGTGTCGTGACATGACTTGTCATGAGATGATGTGACATGTGATGACGTGACATGTCATTTCATGTCATGATGTGTTATATCATGACATCATGTGATGTGTCGTTATGTCATGTGTTGCAATGTGTCGTGTTGGGACGTCATGTGTCGTAACGTGACATGTTATGATGTAATGTGTTGTATCATGTCGTGACGTGTCATGTCGTGACATAACATGTCACGTCGTGTTGTGATGTGACATGACATGATGTGTCATGGTGTGTAGTGACATGTCGTTTTGTTTTGTTTTGTGACGTGTCATGTCAGAAGGTGTAATGATGTGGCGTGTCATGTTGTTATGTGATCTGTCGTGTCGTGATTATATATTTTTTGTTTTCTGCTTCGAGGCTTACATCTCGACTCTTATTTGCATATTTTAATAATGACCTTGGAATATATAATGGGGCATAAAAAAAATACTTTATATGTGAGCAAATAGGAATTTTAATTTAATAATAATACTCCATAATATAAGTCATAAAGTCAATAGTCATGCATATATCTACTTTTGTGATTGCCAACCACAACTTTTAACAGAAATATTTCATTTTCCAACAAACTTCTAAGTTTCCATTTCTTTTGAAGATTGCATAATACTTGTAACTCATTAAGTCAATAGTCAATTTTAAAAAGATTTTTCACTTTCCAACAAACTTCCAAGTTTCCATTTGTTTTGAAGATTACATAATACTTGTAACTCATTAAGTCAATAGTCAATTTCAATCCAAGTCTACTCGATTGCCAACCACAACTTTTAACAAAAAGATTTTTCACTTTCCAACAAACTTCCGAGTTTCCATTTGTTTTGAAGATTGGATAATACTTGTAATTCATTAAGTCAATAGTCAATTTCAATTAAAGTCTACTACATTACCAACCACAACTTTTAACAAAAAGATTCTTCACTTTCTAACAAATTTCTAAGTTTCCATTTGTTTTGAAGATTGGATAATACTTGTAACTCATTAAGTCAATAGTCGATTTCAATCCAAGTCTACTTTATTGCCAACCACGGCTTTTTACAAAAAAAATATTCACTTTCCAACAAACTTCAAAATTTCCATTTTTTTCTTTTTGAAAATTGCATAATACTTGTAACTCATTAAGGCATTGTTTGACAAAAATAAGCTTGCTTATAAGACATCGTTAGACAAAAATAAGCTAGCTTATTTTATAGGTACATGTTTGGATAGACATAAGGTAGCTTTTGGAGTAGCTTATGAGGAGTTTTTTGTGATTATTCCAATTATGCCCTCATTAATATTGATTATTATTTATTAACTATTAATTTTAAATAAATATTAATTTTTAAAATTTAATTATTATTAATTAATATTAGTTGAAAATTATAAATTAAATTTTAATTATATCAATTTTTTTTAATAGTAATCAATATATTTTAGTTATCAATTATTATTATTTTTTAATTATTATTTGATTATTTTTTTTATATTATATGTAACGGTTATTCAAAATCATAAGTTAATATAGATTTTAAAAAAAAAATGGTATAACAAATTCAAAATTTATAATATATCTGAAGGGAAAGACAAAAAACGCCGACAGTGCTCCGCACGACTCCTCATGCAGGTCGAACCGCTTCGTGATCCGCGCGAGGATCTAGAGGTCCCCGCGAGTCCATCCGCGTCAGGGATCGCACGCAACCATCATGCCTTTATAAAAGAAAGAATTCGGCCTCCACCCCATTTTCTCACAAAACCCTCAAATCCCTCCCCTTTTCTCTCCCAAACAGAAACCCATTCCCCCAAATGAACCCTAGCCCATTTTTGGGGGTTTTCCTCCTAAAATCAGATGATTCTTCATCATCTAGCCAGTTTTGGAAGCTAGAACTATAACCCCTCCATCTTCATCTTTCTCACCAAGCTTCTTATGGTTTCACCCAACCCTTTTTCCCCATTTTGAAGATTGGGAGTTTGTGGTTTATTGTGTAGATCTAGAAGAGTATGGGTGATGGATTTAAGCTATGGAAAAGGTAATCTTCTCTTCAACTATGGAAATTAGGGTTTTAGGTTAAAATGAGTTCTTCATGTAAAATGTTTGGGGAACAATTTTATATGGTTGAATATGAATGTTTATGGTTGGAAATTTGTGGATCTAGGTTTTTGGAGGTTTATGCTTGAGGATTTATGCATCTTCAAAGGAGCTCAAGTTGGGAAATCTAGATTTAGCCTAAATCTAGCAATGTGAGTTCAAATTGATTTGTGAAAATGTTGTACATGCCAAAATGTTCATTTTATAGTATTTATGTGTTTTACATGAAATTACCAACTGTTGAGTTATTTGGTAACTTTTGATTATTTGAAGCGTTTAACTCTGTAAACTTTGTAAAACACCCACATTTGGGATTTTTGGGCATTTTGATAAATAAGTCGTAAATGAAAGTGTTTTGATGAATTATTGCATAAATGGAGATTTCTTGGTCAAAATGCACTTTTAGTGCTTGTTGAAAATATGCATCATTTATATAATGGGACGTTTTGAAGGTACGAATGTGTGAGTCCTTTGATTTTGCTCAATCCCGACCTTGGAACATTTTAGAAATGGTAAACCTTTTTGGTTTTGGGCCGAAGGCCAATTGTGAACCGAGAGACAAAGATTTTGGGAAAAGATGTATTTTGGTTTATGTAACCACTTTGGCTCGCGTATTTTAGACAAACACTTATAATGCCTTTTGGGGATTGATTTATACTCAGTTGAGTATTTGGAACATTTGTTATGAAAGTGGATACCATCATCTGTAACACCCCGAATTTTAGAGCTTGGTATTTGATATTATCATGTTATGAATTATCATGTTTTGGGATTTAAGTGTATCTGGGGTCTCGATCAGTTTTGGTTCTCGCGAGTTAAAAATCAGAAATGGTAAATTTTGGGTCAGTCGGGGCCTTCTCGGCGATAGTGCCCGCGATAGTGACATGGTCACAATCGCGAGGGCACAATCGCCCAACTTGTACCGCGGGGTGGGGAGTCCTCGCGACTATGCCCGCGATAGTGACATAGGTCACAATCGCCGGGGCACAATCGCCCCATCTGTACCGCGGGGTGGGGAACCCTCGCGACATTACCCGCGATAGTGACGGATGTCACAATCGCCGGGTCACAATCGCCGTCGGGCAACAGGGGTATAAATACCTCATTTACGGGATTTCTTCATTTAGGGTTGATTTTGGGAGCTGATAGAGGGTTTCTCTCCAGCGATTTTGGTAAGGTTTCTACCCCAACTTCAACCATATCAATTAATGATCTTATGGTGGTTTTAATGGTGGAATAAATGCTTCCTTAGGTGTGATTTTGGAATGATTTTAGCTTGTAGCCACTTCTCAAGTCTCCAACTTCCCACCTACCACTTTAGGGTTTGATTTCTTGTGAGAGATCACCAAGGTGAGTGTTTCTTGACTCTTCCATTCTCATACATGTCTGATAATGTGTTGGTAATTACGTGTATTTTAGTTATTCGCTTACTTGTTCATGTGGAGTTAACCTCAAACCCTATTTTGGGGGTAAAATGCAAATGGAGAGTATTAAATATGCTAGTTGGCCAAGCTATGTAGTAATGGCCAAGTAAGAGTAATGAGTTGTATGTTTGGTCGTTAAATGGGAATTGATATTGATTTTAAGTCTCGACTTGAGTTGCCATATATGAATAGACTAAAGACTCGGTTTGAGTTGAGGTCAAGTATAGACTAAAGACTCGGTTTGGGTTGAGGTAATGAATAGACTAAAGACTCGGTTTGAGTTGAGGTCAAGTATAGACTAAAGACTCGGTTAGAGTTGAGGTCATGAATAGACTAAAGACTCGGTTTGAGTTGAGGTCAAGTATAGACTAAAGACTCGGTTTGAGTTGAGGTCATGGATAGACTAAAGACTCGGTTTGAGTTGAGGTCATGGATAGACTAAAGACTCGGTTTGAGTTGAGGTCAGTAATAGACTAAAGATCCGGTTTGGGTTGAGGTCATAAGTAGGCTAAAGATCCGGTTTGGATTGAGTGCCAAATAGCTAAAGATCTTGTTTGGGTTGATGCTAGTCAAGATTAAATGACTTGGGAAAACATTATAAATTGCGTTGATGATATTGTTTGTGGCATATTGATTAATGTCAGGTGAAGCACATTGGTAGAGCGCCATGAAAATTATAATGATCTCGTTTTGTGATCTCTTTTTATAATTTAATTTCAATTATGTGTTCTCACTAGGCCTTAGCCTAACGCTTGTTTCTTTGGTTGTCATGTATGACAGGAAACGCTAGTGGCGGGCATCTACGGGAATGAGTGGTCGATCGAGCGATCGAGAGCGTTCATTTTGAAAGATCTAGAGACCGACATTTTTGGTGTATAGTCACTATTTTGTGGAGGATAGCGACACCCGATTGTAATCTGATAGGGAAATCTAGATTATTTAGGTTGTCGTAACTTTATGCCTTACTTAGTGAATTTGTATTCCTTATGTTTTATTCCCCTCTTTGGGTTGATACTTTGGGATGCCTTGACGGATTTTTGTACTACAGGTTTCACCAATTTACAGTCGTCATATTGCCAAAAATTTAAGCTTTAAATCGCACCAATTTTTAGGGTGTTATAAGTTGGTATCAGAGCTGTAGTTTAAGTGAACTAGGCATGAATGTAAGATGTCTAGACTTAGACTGAGTATATTAGGAAACGATTGTGAGATGGGTAGAACTCCTAAGATGGAATGGTCTTAGAGTCGTCGGCGACTACACGAATTAAAAGTTATAGTAATGGAGATGAAAATTCTTGTGTATTGCATGTTCATAATTTCGCCTAGCTAACGCTATTATGAAGATGTTTTACGTGATTATGCTTGTTTCCATTGTTATGATAATTAATGAATGTGGTAGTATGTTTCTTACTCATAAGTTGTATAGTCTTATCTTAGCTTTATTCTCGCGTGTGTGGCAGAATATGGTCAATACGCGTAATCGGCCAGAAGGGCAGGAGGCGACAGCGTCTACGGCAGACCAACCGAGGATAACGACTAATGAATTGCCCCCACCTCTAGTAAAGGCATTGGGTGGAGGACCGGAATTCATACATCGTCGTAACATAGCTGCAACTCACCCGGTCATGGAAGAAGTGACACCGGAGACAAGAATGATGGACAGAATGATGCAAGCCATGAACGCAGCCATGGCGCAACAGCAAGAGATGTTCATGAAGTTACTGGAAGATCGGGACGCCAGTAACCGTAGACCTGAAACGATTGTAGAGAATGTGATTGTGGCGGGATCCGGAGGTTCGGAGCCCGTTGTCCCTTCTAATGAAATTCCTCCTACCGGTCCGCCTAAGGCTTGTACTTTTAAGACATTCCTTGGATGCCGACCCCCAGAGTTCAAAGGTACTGATGATCCGTTAGTGTGTATGAACTGGGTAAGAGAGATGGAGCAGGCCTTCAGATCAAGTGAATGCGGGGAGAGTCAGAAAGCAATTTTTGGTTCTCAAATGTTGAGGGGAACAGCCCTAACGTGGTGGAACGTTTACTCCTCGTCGGTGGAGGCCACGGTGTTGGCCAAACTGAGTTGGTCAACCTTTAAGAAGAAACTGATGGAAGAGTTTTGCAACGAACGTGCCTTAGATCGAATGGAGGGAGAGTTCCGAAATCTGAGGAAAGGGAACCTGTCATTGAGAGAATATAACTGTCAGTTCATGGATAAGCTCGGTTTGGTGGGACATCTGGTCCCAACCGAAAAGGAAAAGATCAAGGCCTACACCAAAGGGTTGTCGAGTGAGATGAAGAATCTTGTTCGAGTATCTAAAGTCTCTACCCTCCGCGAAGCTATCGAAGAGGCTCAATTAGTGGAGGACTCCTATGGCCCAAGCAAAGTAGAGAGGAGTGGACCAACTGAGAAGAGGAGGTGGGAAGGAAACTCCGCACCTCCAAGAAGGACAAGGCCTTTCACCAACAACTACCGTGGGAGCGAATCGGGACGCGAAGCTAGGTGGTGCTCTAGGTGTCAGAGCAAACATGTTGGCCCGTGCAATCCGGGAGGGTCAAATTGTTTCAAGTGTGGAAAGGCGGGTCATGAGCATCGTGATTGCCCGGTCCGATGGATTACATGCTTTGAGTGCAAGGAACCAGGTCACATTCGGAGTGAGTGTCCGAAGATGAAGACAGGGGGAAAGGATACGAAGAAGGCAGATCCTCCAAGAGCGACTGGAAGGGCATTTCAAATGACCACCGAGGAAGCAAGGGCTTCGACAGATGTAGTGTCGGGTACGTTCCTTCTAAACTCCGTACCTACGCGTATATTGTTTGATTCCAGCGCGAGCTTTTCGTTTGTATCGTTTTCGTTTTGCCAAAAGTTATCTGTGCCCGCTAGTAGTTTAGAAAATGCTATAGTGGTAGAATTAGCGGATGGCGGTCAAGTAGTGGTCCGGGATGTTCTGAAAGGTTGTAAGTTGGAGATTGAAGGGAAGGAGTTTCCGGTCAACCTAATGTCGATGGTTATTGGGGGATTTGACGTGGTAATTGGGATGGATTGGTTAGCGGATAACCAGGCTGAAATCCTTTGTGCAAAGAAACTAATTCGGATTCCGATCTCGAATGAAGATTCGGTAACTGTGTACGGTGAAAGACGGAAAGGAGAAGTGGCAATCATTAACTTGGTAAAGGCGCGAAAGTGCTTAGCGAAGGGATGCCCATCCTTTTTGGCATATGTGATAAATGCCAAACTCGAGAAGAAGAAGCTAGAGGATGTCGCGGTGGTAAAGGAGTTTTCCCATGTATTCCCGGACGACTTGCCTGGTTTACCGCCTGACCGTCAAGTGGATTTCAAGATCGACCTAGCACCAGGAGCGGCTCCTATAGCCCGAGCCCCATACCGTTTGGCCCCATCAGAGATGAAGGAAATGATGAGTCAATTGCAAGACCTTTTAGAAAAGGGGTTCGTAAGACCGAGTTCCTCGCCTTGGGGAGCACTGGTCTTATTTGTGAAGAAGAAGGACGGTACCATGCGGATGTGCATCGATTATAGGGAGCTGAATAAGGTGACCGTGAAGAACAAATACCCACTCCCTAGGATCGATGATCTTTTTGACCAACTGCAAGGAGCGGGTTGCTTTTCGAAGATCGATCTCCGTTCGGGTTATCATCAAGTGAAAGTCAAGGAAGAAGACATTCCTAACACTGCTTTTAGGATGCGTTATGGTCACTACGAGTTTCTAGTGATGCCATTCGGTTTGACGAACGCTCCAGCGGTGTTCATGGATTTGATGAATCGCGTGTGCCGACCATTTCTTGACAAGTCGGTCATTGTGTTCATCGACGACATTCTTATCTACTCGAAGGGTGAGGCCGAGCATGCGCGTCACCTTCGAGAGGTGTTGGAAATCTTAAGAAAGGAGAAACTTTATGCAAAGTATTCCAAGTGCGAGTTTTGGTTGAAGGAAGTGCAGTTCTTGGGGCACGTAGTTTCAAAAGATGGAGTGAAGGTGGACCCGACCAAGATTGAGGCTATGATGAATTGGGAATCTCCAAAAATCCCCTCCGAAATTCGAAGTTTCCTAGGCTTGGCGGGGTATTACCGAAGATTCATACAAGATTTCTCCAAGATTGCTTCTTCGTTGACTATGTTGACCAAGAAGAATGTAAAGTTTGTGTGGACCGAAGATCAAGAGAAAGCATTTCGGACCTTGCAAAGGAAATTATGTGAAGCTCCGATCTTATCCTTGCCGGAAGGATCGGAGGATTTTGTGGTCTTTAGCGATGCATCCAAATTGGGGCTTGGATGTGTACTAATGCAAAGAGGGAAAGTGATCGCGTACGCATCTAGGCAATTGAAGGTGCACGAGAAAAACTACCCCACTCATGACTTGGAGTTGGCGGCGGTAGTGTTTGCATTAAAGTTATGGCGACATTATCTGTATGGTACGAAGTGTACCTTGTATACGGATCACAAGAGCTTGAAGTATGTCTTCGATCAGAAAGAACTCAACATGAGGCAACGCCGGTGGCTAGAACTACTTAAGGATTACGACTGTGAATTACTCTACCACCCGGGTAAAGCAAACGTGGTGGCCGACGCCTTAAGTCGGAAAGAGTACAGCGGGAAGCTTCAAGCCAAACTCACTCGGATTGAGTTAGTATCGAGCCTTATAGAAAGGATTAAAGGGGTGCAAGCCGAAGCCTTAAAGGAAGAAAATCTCAAGGAAGAGGTGATGACCAAGAAACGGTTACTTTTGACCGAAGATAGTCGAGGGATCAAGTGCTTAAATGGACGAGTTTGGGTACCGAAGTTTGGGGGTTGCCGGGAGCTTCTTTTGGAAGACGCGCATAAATCCAAGTATTCTATCCACCCGGGAAGCACCAAGATGTATCGGGATTTAAAGTTGCATTATTGGTGGCCGATTATGAAATTGGATGTAGCTCATTTCGTAGAACGATGTGTGACTTGTTCGCAAGTGAAGGCCGAGCATCAACGACCCTACGGAAGCCTTCAATCGCTTGAAATATCCGAGTGGAAATGGGACAAGGTTACCATGGACTTCGTGACCAAACTACCAAAGACCTTGAGGGGGAACGACACTATTTGGGTTATTGTCGACCGTTTGACTAAGAGTGCTCACTTTCTAGCGATGCGGGAAACCTTGCCGATGGATAAGTTGGCAAAGCTCTATATAGACGAGGTAGTCTCTAGGCACGGTATACCATTGTCGATAGTTTCCGATTGTGATAGTCGGTTCACATCGAGGTTTTGGGGAGCTTTGCATCAAGAGTTGGGCACGCGAGTAAATTTAAGCACGACATATCACCCACAAACGGACGGACAAAGTGAAAGGACCATTCAAACGCTTGAAGACATGCTTAGATCATGTGTGATCGATTTCGGCGGAAATTGGGATACCCACCTACCTTTGGTGGAATTTGCGTACAACAACAGTTATCATTCCAGTCTGGGAATGGCACCTTTTGAAGCCTTGTATGGGCGGAAGTGTAGAACCCCCGTGTGCTGGTTAGAAATGGGGGAGAAGCAGTTTGCTGGACCAGAGATAGTACAAGAGACGGCTGACAAGGTTAAGTCGATTTGAGAGCGGTTGAAAGCGGCGCAAGATCGTCAGAAAGTTTACGCCGACAAGAAAAGAAGACCGGTGGAGTTCCAAGTGGGAGATCGTGTAATGTTGAAAGTATCTCCTTGGAAGGGTTTGATCCGTTTTGGGAAGCGTGGGAAGCTAAGTCCCCGTTTCCTCGGGCCGTTCACTATCCTAGAGCGTATTGGGCTTCAAGCTTATAAGCTAGACTTGCCACGTGAGATGGACGGAATCCACCCAACGTTTCATGTGTGTTATTTGCGAAAGTGCCTAGCGGAGGAAGAGAGCGTCATACCGCTATCCGAGATTCGTGTGGAGGACAACCGATGCGTGGAGGAACCCGAGGCTATTTTGGAAAGGGAAACTAAGAGACTTCGCCATAAGGAAGTCGTGATGGTCAAGGTACAATGGAGACACCACCGAGGCACGAACGTGACATGGGAGTCGGAAGAGGACATGAAGCGTAGATATCCTCACATATTCGTATAGTATAGATTTCGAGGACGAAATCGTTTCCAAGTTGGGGAGGATTGTAACACCCCGAATTTTAGAGCTTGGTATTTGATATTATCATGTTATGAATTATCATGTTTTGGGATTTAAGTGTATCTGGGGTCTCGATCAGTTTTGGTTCTCGCGAGTTAAAAATCAGAACTGGTAAATGTTGGGTCAGTCGGGGCCTTCTCGGCGATAGTGCCCGTGATAGTGACATGGTCACAATCGGGCACAATCGCCCAACTTGTACCGCGGGGTGGGGAGTCCTCGCGACTATGCCCGCGATAGTGACATAGGTCACAATCGCCCCATCTGTACCGCGGGGTGGGGAACCCTCGCGACATTGCCCGCGATAGTGACGGATGTCACAATCGCCGGGGCACAATCGCCGTCGGGAAACAGGGGTATAAATACCTCATTTACGGGATTTCTTCATTTAAGGTTGATTTTGGGAGCTGATAGAGGGTTTCTCTCCAGCGATTTTGGTAAGGTTTCTACCCCAACTTCAACCATATCAATTAATGATCTTATGGTGGTTTTAATGGTGGAATAAATGCTTCCTTAGGTGTGATTTTGGAATGATTTTAGCTTGTAACCACTTCTCAAGTCTCCAACTTCCCACCTACCACTTTAGGGTTTGATTTCTTGTGAGAGATCACTGAGGTGAGTGTTTCTTGACTCTTCCATTCTCATACATGTCTGATAATGTGTTGGTAATTACGTGTATTTTAGTTATTCGCTTACTTGTTCATGTGGAGTTAACCTCAAACCCTATTTTGGGGGTAAAATGCAAATGGAGAGTATTAAATATGCTAGTTGGGCAAGCTATGTAGTAATGGCCAAGTAAGAGTAATGAGTTGTATGTTTGGTCGTTAAATGGGAATTGATATTGATTTTAAGTCTCGACTTGAGTTGCCATATATGAATAGACTAAAGACTCGGTTTGAGTTGAGGTCAAGTATAGACTAAAGACTCGGTTTGGGTTGAGGTCATGAATAGACTAAAGACTCGGTTTGAGTTGAGGTCAAGTATAGACTAAAGACTCGGTTAGAGTTGAGGTCATGAATAGACTAAAGACTCGGTTTGAGTTGAGGTCAAGTATAGACTAAAGACTCGGTTTGAGTTGAGGTCATGGATAGACTAAAGACTCGGTTTGAGTTGAGGTCATGGATAGACTAAAGACTCGGTTTGAGTTGAGGTCAGTAATAGACTAAAGATCCGGTTTGGGTTGAGGTCATAAGTAGGCTAAAGATCCGGTTTGGATTGAGTGCCAAATAGCTAAAGATCTTGTTTGGGTTGATGCTAGTCAAGATTAAATGACTTGGGAAAACATTATAAATTGCATTGATGATATTGTTTGTGGCATATTGATTAATGTCAGGTGAAGTACATTGGTAGAGCGCCGTGAAAATTATAATGATCTCGTTTTGTGATCTCTTTTTATGATTTAATTTCAATTATGTGTTCTCACTAGGCCTTAGCCTAACGCTTGTTTCTTTGGTTGTCATGTATGACAGGAAACTCTAGTGGCGGGCATCTACGGGAATGAGTGGTCGATCGAGCGATCGAGAGCGGTCATTTTGAAAGATCTAGAGACCGGCATTTTTGGTGTATAGTCACTATTTTGTGGAGGATAGCGACACCCGATTGTAATCTGATAGGGAAATCTAGATTATTTAGGTTGTCGTAACTTTATGCCTCACTTAGTGAACTTGTATTCCTTATGTTTTATTCCCCTCTTTGGGTTGATACTTTGGGATGCCTTGACGGATTTTTGTACTACAGGTTTCACCAATTTACAGTCGTCATATTGCCAAAAATTTAAGCTTTAAATCACACCAATTTTTAGGGTGTTATATCATCCAACAAGTCGACTGATAAAATATGCGTCTGTAGCATCGGGTGAACCAAAAGAGAATCTCCGTGGGAGGATGACATATCCAACCAGGGACCAAAGACAGTGGCCTGGAACATAATCCACCTCGTATTGATAACATTAACTTTTTCAAAGAAGAGAATGAACTACTTAATTCATCAGTTGATTATTATAAAAAGAGATCTAGGAAATATCATGCTGTAAAGAGATTGCTCATTGAAGAGGTCAGTGCGTTAAATAAATGAGGATCTTCAGAAGCAGATTTCTGATTCTCAACAATTAAAAGATGACAAGAAGAAAGAAGAAAAAGTACAAGGTTTAGAAACTGAGAATATTGAGTTGAAAAGAAGATCTCAGACCTGGAAGCTCAAATTGTCAAAATCCAGCAAGAAGATTATGTCAAGAAGAATGAGGAGACAACAAAGGGTTTAGAAAGTGCTGATGCAGAGTTGAGAAAGAAGGTTTCAGAGTTGGAATAGAAGATTGCCAAAGACAGAGATGAATTTGAAAAAGAAAATAAAGGGTATGCAAATGAAAGGCAAATGTTTACACATAAATTCTCTGAATTTTCAAGAAAGACTTTTGAAGAGAAGAAAGTTGTTGAGCTTAAGTGTGCAAAACTTTCTCAACAAGAGAGATATTTTGAGAAAGTAATCATTATGGAAAGAGACAAGTTTGCAAAGGAAAAGAAGATAGTTGAGTAGAAAAATGTTGGAGTTTTCAAAAAAAATATATGATCAAAGAAAGAATGTTGAGAAAGATTTTGAAGAAGAAAGAAAGATATTTGAGACAGAGATCAAAAAGCTTACAAAGAAACTATTTGAACTGTCAACAAAAGCAATGAAAGAATAGAACATGAAGTCTGAATTTCCGAAAAAGATTGATCTACTCACCAAGGAAAGAAACAATTTATCTTCCAAGATAACAAAACTTAAAGAAATTGTCTTTAAGGTGAATTTGACTGAGCAAAAGACTCCAGATTCAATTCTTCAAACACGTAGACATGATTCAGCTGATTCTGAATGCCCATTCAAGACAACATCAAGTTCACATCATACAACTATTTCTACAAAAAGGTTAGTTAGTTCTAAAGATCAGATTCGTACTACTAACCTTTTCTATGATAGGAATGTTGATGGTTCAGGTACATTTAGAAAAAGAAATTATAAAGAAAAGTTGGTTTGGAGAGTGAAAGGATCTTCTAATGAAAAGAATGATCAAAAATCATTTGTGTATACACCAAATGACAAAAAGAATAATGCTTATAAAGGTAAATATTTTGGCAAACTTGATCTTGTTTACACTGTAAATCAATTAATCACGTTAGCTCAAAAGAAAATTAGTTGTTCTTACTGTGACTCAAATGATTTTGTTAGTAAAAGTTATGTTAATTACTGGTATGGTTCTTATTATATTACTTCTAAATGAACTGCAACTAACAAACCTGGACCCAAATATCAATGGGTACCAAAACCAAAAGCTCCATCTGTGTTGTTGCAGACACCTCAAGTCTAGGGAGAGTAAGGTGGCGTTTGTTTTTTAAGTGGTGCTGAAGTTTGAAGTCTGATTTTTAAGTGCTAGTGCTGAAGTCTAAACCTGAATAAAAAAGAGTGTTTGTTTTTGTAAGCTGAAAACGTCTTAAATCTGAAAACCAACTCCATGAGGAAAACAAAATGATCAAGTTTTCAACTTTGAAAATGAACAAAAACAAACAATCTAATAACCTTCTTTGTTGCACTTTTATGTGTGTTCTAATTATCAATCAAAACTAGCAGATTATCACACATTGGTAAAATAATCCAACCATATTGAAGAAGGCCAAAACCTGATTTACAGAAGGAGCAATAAACAAAAAAATTTATGCAAAGGCCTCAATCACAGAAGATTGTAATCCCCATAATCCTCAAGTATCAAACCAACAAAAGTAACCATGTATCTAAAATACATAAACCTTATCATAAACCCACAAATCAAAAGGTAAATCAAGATGAACCACAGGGATGAACCCTGTTTGGGTGATTTTCATCCACTCCCAAAATTGCTATTCCCAATCATCATCTCAATATATGTTCACAAGTTGCCAACAAACAAGGACGAACAACAGGGTTTGAACCTTAATCAAAACACAAATCAAGAGGGAGATAGACATACCTTGAGTGATAGATTTGGAGGACTAGACCTCGAGGCAAGAATCGAGTGGATTTGGAAATCGTATTGGGTGGAGAGGAGTCGATTTTGGGAGCAACAATGGATTCTTCGGTCGATTTTGAGAGTAACGATGGATTCTTCGATCGATTTTGAGAGGAGCGATAGAGCAGGCTTCGGTCGATTTTGGGAGGAGCGATGGAGGAGGCTAGAGGCGTTAAAGACTTAAAAAAAAGTGATAGGATTTCCTTTTTTTCAGTCAGTGAAAAAAAAGTGTTAAGTAGATCTGAATTAGGGGAAAAACAAACACACTTAATTGGTCTACATCTGGCTGAAAAAGTGATAAGGGACATTTAAGTGCTTATTTTAAAAAAAATAAACAAGGCCTAAAGAACTTTGGTTTTTGAATAATTCAGTTCAAAACCCGTACTTCAACGATAAAGATGTTTGGCTCTTGGATAACAGAGTTCAAGACTCGTTCTTCAATGTTAATAAGTTAGGCTTCTGAATACTACAGTTCAAAACATGTATCTTAAAAATCAAGTTTGACTTATAAACACAACAGTTTAGGACTCGTTCTTCAAAGAATAAATTTTTTTGTACTCCGATGCATAAGAGATGATCAATCTTCAAGGGGGAGTACATATTATTCCTACTGAAAAATATTGTGAATGTAATATTTCAGGGGGAGTAAATGACTTCTGATTACTTTAGATCAGGACTAGTTATTCAATGTTATAGGAGTGTCTTACTGTCATATTTTTCTGATTTTCAATATTATTGACGTACTTTGTTACTTTGACGATTTTTTAACTGAATGCAGATTTTGAGGGGAGCTACAACGTTTCATTTCATATTGACTTTGAGCTGACTTTATGAGATTAACGCTGAGCGTAAGGATTATTCTAACCTTAATCTCATACATGTTTGAAAGATGGACGACTTCTCAATTCTTAAATGTTTTCCTGAATTTCAGAAGTGTGTATTTTAAATGTTTTCAGTTATAAGCTTTAATGTTTAACTAACCGTGTGTTTCCAAATATGTATACTTGCGTATTATATTTTCTATATACTGTCAAGTATTCACACACACCGGTTTAGTATTTTTGTTGACTTTGTTATTACCATATCTCAAAATGAAACAATTTTTCGGTGGTAATAAACTCCTTTTGTATGATCAATGTTCGTTGAACGTTATTTTGTTCAAAGCGATTCTTTCATGACTTTTCTATACTTGATTTATATAGACAAATTCCAATTATTTCATGACCTAAGATTTTATTGTTAAATCATTCATATTTGATCTTTTCTATACATTGTCAGATTCTCAAAACATATCTATTGATTTCACTTCGTTCATTCAATTTCCTTATTTTGAGAAAATCTTCTATGTTTAAAAATGCTCAAATCTTCATGATTATCTTATTGAGCATACAATATATTTGACATATGTAATTCATACTATTGTGCTATAATTGTTGAAGTTTAATTATTGAGTAACATTATGCTTTTAGGACAAATTCACGGGATCAATGTGAGAACTTATAAGAACTTCTATGGATTCACGATAACCAGTGTTTCCTACCCAAGAAGTTATCGTTGAGTGATCGAGAGTTGAGGGGTCAAAATCAAAGAGTGGGAGTGTGATGAGGTAAAATGAAAAGAGAGTTTGGTTAGAAGTAAGCTTAAATGGTTAAAACAAAGAGGGTATGAGAATAAAGTTAAAAGAATATCAAAACTCTGCACCAAATCTTTTCTGAGCTGGGTAGCCACATCTAATGTTGGTTCACATTCTTTGGTGACTTTCATTGAAACAGGCACTAGCCCATTCCAACTCTTAAATTAAACCCCACCAGCTACTCGTTTCTTTCTTAACAAAGAAATGTTTCATTTTCTTTGGGACGCAACATATCTACTATCTCATATTCATTTAGAATATGTGGATATTGAAAAAGAAGGAAAGTTTCCCCATCTTCGCATCTCGTTCATGCACATTGTGTCCGTGTAATACTGTTGTTGTCTCAATGGTTTACACACTTTGAGACTATAAAGCTAAGCAACTTCAATCTTTGTTACACATGCACAAACACACAAGGAATTTGTTTTCTTGTCATAACGTTCATAGAATTTATTTGTGATTTTCGATGATTGAATGGAAGCCCTGGGGGAGTGAACATCAAAAAGCTCATTCCCAAAGTGCATTTGTTGAACAAAGTGGCTCTGTGCTGCTTACAGGCATTTCTAACTGATTCATTTGTTGATTCAGGGTTACATTCTTATTTGTATGCATTTGAAAAGATTCAGATGAATACATTTGTTGCATTCAGATAATATATGGAAAGATCAGATACTGAAAGTGGTCAGAAATTGGGTACATGACATTTCTTGAAGAAGTTTTGATAATTTCTATGTTATACATCAACAAAAAGGGGGAGAGATACAAGAAATGATATGGTGAATGAATTATGGGAGAAATGTACATAACGAAAGAGAAGTTCTGAAAGTTTGTTGAAGTTTAGAGCAAATTTCTTTGAAGATTATTTGCTGAAGCAAAGTGAGCTAAATCTGAAGATAATTTCTTTTCAAATTCTAAAAGAGGTTACTATGAATCTTGGAAGAGATTGTTAAAGTTTTTGAAGAAGATAATTACATACTTTGAAGGAGGTTGTGAAAATCTGAAGCTTTTTCAAAGAAAAGGGGAGATTGTCAAAGATTTTGAAGAGACTCTTAAATAGAAGAAAAAGGGAGATTGACTTTGAATAATTTTACCAAAAGAGGGGAGATTGATGTTCTAAGTAGAAGATGATCAGTGCTCTTACCAAAGGGGGAGAATAATTTTGACAAAACAAATAAGTGGGAGATTGTTGTTCAAAGGAGGAGATTATTTGTTAGAGACATAAAGGGGGAGATTATTTTTTTATGCTAAAATTCTTTTTGAAGATGATCTTGAATCCAAAGGGAGAGATTGTTAGAGCATATTTGTTAGATCCAAGATAATTGAGATTAAAAGTCAAAGCCTTCAAATGTAAAGTCAAAAGTCAAAGATTCTACTAAAGGAAAGTCAAAGTCAAAGCATGTCAAAGTGTTAGTTAGTTGTTGTGTTAAGTGTTTTGTTCCTTGTAATAGATAGGTGGTATAAAAACTTTTGTTTCACTTGTTAGACATGGAGCACTAAGATAGATTTACATTCTAGAGAAAGAAATATCACATTGAGAGTATTTGTAATTCGTTTGAATTGAATCAATGATATATGGCATTTGGAATAGAATTTGATTGTTCATCTTGATTATTGCACACTTTAGGGACACACAAACTTCGCCACAAGGAAGTCACTATGGTCAAGGTGCAATGGAAACATCATCGTGGGGCCAATGTTACGTGGGAAGCCGAAGAGGACATGAAGCGGAGGTATCCTCACCTATTCGTGTAGGCCAGATTTCGAGGACGAAATCGTGTCCGAGTTGGAGAGGATTGTAATACACCGAATTTTGGGCCAAATAGAAGAAACATCAGCAGTTCTCTATGCGCCTCTCCGAGCGACTGGAGTCACGCCATCATCCACACGAGGCTCTGCCCTGACGCGACTCCAGATCCCCGCGCGCCCCTCTGCGCAAGTCAATCCGCGCCACCGCTCACGCATGGCCTCTGTGCGCTGACAAAAGGTAAAAATCAGCCCTAACTTTATTACTCTCTTCACCCACCTCAAAACTGTCTCATTGAAGGCGATTTTCTGCACTATTTGAGCATTCAATACCCTTCAAGACTTCAAAGCTTAGGGTTCAAAGTGTTCCATCTCCATCAACTAGGGTTCCAAGTTAAGACTAAAGGCTCTTCTCTACTCTACCATCTTCTAGATCACCACAACCATTTCTAGAGTTTTAGGGTTTTATCTAAACCCAAGATTGTGAGTTCAACCTACATTTTCTAAACTTTATACATGTAAAAACTTATATTTTGAACTCTTGATCTCCCTTTGCTACATTTTCTTGATTTGTATCATTTTGACCTAACTTAGGTATTTTTGGAGATTTTAGGGTTTTTACCATTTTGAGATGTGTTAAAGAGTTTCATCATTTGTGATATAAAATGTGATAAAACTTATGTGTTAATGGTTAAAACACTTGAAATGAACCCATCTTGGTTATATGTGGATTTTACACTATTTTGAAGATTTACTTGGTAAAAGTGGATTTTGGAAGAGGATATACATGTATTTTATATTTGTATTAACAATGAGCAATGTAGAGTTTCTATAACTTTGGAGAATTGTATATTTGGGAAGATTTTATATTTGGATATGGAAATGGTCTATGTTGACCTTCTTATGGACTTGGTTCCACATGGTAATATTTAAACAAAGATTTGTCTTTCATGGAAATATGCTATGGGAACTATATGTGTGATTATAGTTTTGACACTAATGTAATTGTGAAAAGCCTTAGACTATTACTAGTGGATCCATAGGTATAGAGTCGGCTTAATATTGGGTTAATTTCTGTTTGTAGCTAGTTGAGATATTGGACGCTAGGAAGGCAACTTGGTACGGTTATGTGGGATCGGATACTAGTCGTGGGTCGTAAGTGTAATCCTAGCGAATGAGCATGATTAGGATCATTGGGTGCCCTCCTCCACATCTGAGTACGAGTCGGCGAGTTCATGACCTTGATCCTAATATTGTAAGCTCAATAACTTGGAAAATGGCTTACTCTTGTGTTCCGCCACGTTCCTTGGAAACCGGGTCTCCCTCCTCATCACATGATATTTTTGGACCGAAAGGTTCTTAAGTGGTTCTTTGTTACACTTTATCTATCCGACTCATTAAAAGTTTATTTATTTGTATATCAAATCATTTACAAATTATTGATATAAAATGTTTGTTCTCACTAGACGTTAATCCTAACACTTTTTCTCAAATGACGTGTATAACAGGTTCCCTTAGCGGTGGGTCGCCCAAGGTTTGAGTAAAGAGTGATGAGCCAGGAAAGCATTTTTGGTGATAGTTATATTGAAGACAAAACGTAGAAATGATATAGCATTTTGGAGAATTTTGGGTTGACAACCGATATAATCTAGATAGATATGATTTAGATTAGTTTCTTGTTAATTCCCATATTCATTTACAGGTTTTGTAAACGCTTACTCTTTCCCCTTGTTGGGTGGTTTACTTAATTTATAAACGTTATATTGCAAAAATTTCAAGTTTAAATCGATTATATTTTTAGGGTGTTACAAGTTGGTATTAGAGCTCTAGTTTAACTAAACTAGGCATGAATGTAAGATGTCTAGACTTAGACTGAGAATATTAAGTTATGATTCATGAGATTGGGTAGAATATCTTCAAAGATAGGACGGTCTTCGAATTCAACGAAAGTACACTAATTGAAAATTATGATGATGGTAACAAGACTTCTTGTGTAGAATATGTTCATAATTTCACTTAGCTAATACTATTATGAATGTATTGTTACGTGAGTGTGCTTGATGTACTATTGTTATGATGATTGATGAATGTATTAGTATGTTTTCTTGTGTAAACCTATGTAATCTATTTCTTACCTCCATTCTCGTTTGTGGTGGCAGATTGAGGATGGTTAGTATGCGTGGTAGACCACGTACACGGGTCTACGGGGTCGAGGCGACCGCTTCAACGACTGATCAACCGGAGAGGGTTGAGGTCGATACTCGTCCACCCGTACCGCCATTGTTGGGCGGAGGACCTGAGATTATACCAAGGATGAAGCTCACCTCATCTAACCCGGTCATGCGTGAAGTAACCCCTCAATCCGAAATGATGGCTAACATGATGTTGATGATGAATGAGGCCATGGCTAAACAGCAAGAATTCCTCGTGAAGATGATAGAGGACATAGATGTTAGCAATTGGAGGAATGAAACGGTTGCCGAGAACATACTAGTGGGAGGATCCGGGGGTACCGAAAATGTGATCCCCACCGAGGAACCGATGGCCAATGAAGTGAGGCAAGGTAGGAGAGCTTGCTCCTACAAGTCCTTCTTGTGTAGTAAACCACCGAAGTTCTCCAGGTCTGACGATTCAGTTGCCTGCATGAACTGGATACGAGAGATTGAGCAGGCCTTCGACTCGTCTGAATGTGAAGAGGGTCAAAAGGTAAAGTTTGGCTCCTAAATTCTTAGGGGCCCGACACTCATCTGGTGGAACGTCACTAAGTCCACCCTCTCCACCACTGTTTTGGCTCAGTTGACTTGGACCTTTGTCAAGGAAAAAGTCATGGAGGAGTATTGCAATGAACGAGCCATGGATAAAATTGAGTCAGACTTCTGAGCTCTCGAGAAGGGGAGCATAGCGTTGAAAGACTACACCCGACAATTCGACTCGCATCATTTACACCCTTAGCTTGAATCACCTGAATCGTCGTCTTGAGAATAGAGTAGTAGTCTGGATCGTCGTCTTGGATAAAGAGCGTCTGGGTTGTACGTGCTAATGATGAGTTGTGAGCTATGAAATATTTGATGTATCAGTGGAGTTGTACCTTAGCCTGTTAAAGTTGTATCTAAAAGATTGTGCTTAAAAAAGTAGTACCCTATGCCTTAGTAGTTGTGTTTAAGACTTTTTCAAATCTGTTTTACAATGTAGTATAGATTAAATTAATAACCTTCTAACCTATCAAAAGAAAAATTATTTTATATTTATTATAAGGTCATAGATTTAAAAAAAATGACTTCATAACCATCAACATGTCATAAATTTAATTAAAATCTCATTTAAGGCTATACACCTAAATATCTCGGTATGTAAAAGTGAATTATGAGTAAAATTTGTTAAACTTTGGTAAAAAATTATGTGTAAAATTTGTTAAAAATTTCCTATTAAGTGAAGTACCGATATTTAAAAATGTAACAACTGTCAATTAAATGTTGCCAATGATGAATCTGTTAACGGAAACTTTTCAGAGGGAGTAGGGAAGGTTATTTCGTTTTTTCTTTTTTCTAGAGATAGTAGTTATGCAAGACCATCTTCAACCTAACTATAAACATAACGTTAAAAAGAGTAAATTACATGTTTCATCCTTGTGGTTTATATGTTATAACGTATCAAATCCCTCTTTTGAAATAATTATGGATTACAGCCCTGTGGTTTGCAATTTATAACGCATTGGATCCTTGTTACTAACTCTATTAGCAATTTTCTACTAAGTAGGTTAATTGAGAGGGCATTTTGGTATTTTAATCACATTGATGAAACATGTAATTAAAACCAAATGACCAACAATGTAATTTACATTATCTGTATATTGTATAATAATATATATATATATATATACTTAATAACTAATAAGAGGGAGATTCAAACGAGAACAATAACAAAATAAGAGAATATGAAAACAACTAAATGACGTACAAAATCACATGTGATTTTACACTAACGGTCAATGCAACGGTGTGCGAGCGACATGGCTTGTGACCTCAGGTCGTGGCCAAAGTCGCATGAATCACATGTGAATTTACATGTGATTTCAATATAAAATTACATGTGATTCGACCATTTCCTTATTCTCTTATTTGGTTATTATTTTCGTATAAAACAAGAGGAAATGAGAGAGAGGGAGAGGGAGAGAGAGAGGGAGAGAGAGGGAGCGAGAAAGAAGAGGAGTGACCGGTGAGGGGTCTCGAACATGGAAGAAACAAGACATCGTCGGCGACATAAACCGAGGACCAAAGTTAGATATCACAGCAAAACAAATCTCGTTTATGTTCTTCAACTTCCCGGAGGATACGGAGGTAGGAAGCTTATGGAGGATATTCAAAAGGTATGGCGCGGTAACAGACATATACATGGCTAGGAGATTACTATTGTGCGGAAAAAATTGGTTTCGTCAGATTTCGAAAAGACAACGGAGCTATTCATTTGGAGAAAAGATTGAATAATATATGGATTGGATCGTTCAAGATGAGGATCTTTTTGGCAGCAAAGAACCAGATAATAAGTGCAGGAGGAATAAACAAGAGGTTAGAGAAGGAAGTCTATACAAATACGAAACACCCGGATAGAAAAGGTAAGAGAGTACAACATATGGAAGCAATGGTTAATGATAAAATGGAGAACCGACACGCTGATAAAAGGCGGTCCTACGCGGCTGTCGTAAAAGGGGTAAATGACGGACGAAAACAACAGTCGACTGAAAAAAAGGAATGCAGGAGGGACGAAACAGGAAAGGAGATAGTGGGAGAATGGTTACCAGTTGATAAGTCGAAGAAGTACCACAATCTATGTATGGTGGGAGAAGTAAAAGCCATCGATAACATAGTGACAATTAGACATCAGATAAGAGAGAAGACGATAGGGATAGCGGAACTGAAGATGTTGGGTGGTAGACATATTTTAATGAAAGTCGAGGATGAGGAGAGGTTAGTCGAAATAACGAGGAACAAAGCTCATGGAATTCATTTTTGGGTGTCAGACTTACGGAGGTGGTCCAAATGATATCAAAACTTGGAGAGATTAGTATGGCTAAAGATATCGGGAGTACCGTTACACGGTTGGAATGAGAAAATATTTACGGACATCGGGAGTAAATGGGGAAGGGTCCTAAAAACACTTAATTGCCAATTAGAGGAATCTGAAAATTGGATGTGGGGCAAAGTCTTAATAAGCACCTATATTCAATCATCGATTAATGTATTAAAAAGTATGAAGGTGGGGATGTTTTTTACCGTATCAAAATCGAAGAGGAGGAAAGTAGTTTGATGGGACTCACCGATAATGAGGACGAAGAGAAGTCGGGGGAGGAATCGGAAGATGATAATAAAGGGGGGTCGACGACGCCGTCAGTATGGTCGGAAAAATGGGAGGACAAAGATGAAGAATGGGGGGTGGAGGAGACGTGGATTGAAGCGACCGAGGAGGCGGAAATTCTTAGAAAAAAGACAACGAAAGGAGATGGTAACATAATCAACACCGACGGGGAGTTCGCCGGAAATGTGGACGGAATCGATGTTGCCGGAGTGGGGAAAAGGGCAGTCACGGTAGAGGAAGATGAACAGTCAAAATGCATGGGAAGTAAGGAATATGGGCAACAATTCAATAAGGTGATTGATAATTCCAATAATGTTGGAATAAATGAAATGCAGGTTCCAAGAACCTGTTATCAGAAGCAACAACCGAAATTTAATAAAAGAAAAATTGTTGCCAAAGAGAATCTTGTGAACTTGGGCTGACCCACAGATCTAGAAAAAAAAAGAATAATATGATGAGAGATGGGCCAAATGAAGAAGTGGATGGCCCAATGAAGAAATTCGTAAATGAGGTATTTGAGACACAAAATTCGGGACTTGGTCCAGATGAGAAAAATGAGTCAACAAAATCAGATGTGTTAATTTCGACAAAAGCATAGTCAAACGAAAAAGATGAAATCAGCGATGAAGAGAAGAGGGACACAGATAAAATTGAAGATTCAGAGAAAAGCAAAGTTGGATCGGAGATGGCTCCAACGAGAATAAAAAATTTCGGTAGTAAGATCAAAAGGAAAAATATGGACGGTAAGATACTTGGGGCAGGGAAAGTCAGTTTTCATCTGGTCAAGCAGATGGCCAGGAAGAATAATAGGAGAGCAGGAGTAAAATCGGGGAGTGTGGGCAATTCAGAAGGTAAAAGCGATTCAAACAGAACAGGGAAAAAAAGGAAAGCAAATTCGGGAAGTCGGGCAGAGATGTCTAACGAATTAGGAAGTAAAGAATCAACGGTCGGACTAGAGGAGTTTGGCAACATGCTGGGAATGGAATGGAACACATCGAACGACCCAGAAGTGCAATCGGGAATTAATTTCAAGCCAACGGAAAACAAAAAGGAAGGTAAGTCTCGCACTACTTTTGGTACTAAATGAATTTGATATCGATAAATGTCAGGGATTTAGGGTCGGTGGAGAAAAAGAAATGGGTTCGTGAAATTATCGGTAAGGAAAGACCATCAATAATAGGACTCCAAGAGACGAAAGTAAAAAACTAGACCAACTCACAAGTTATTGGTCTTTGGGGTGGGGATGAGGCCGATTTTGCAAAAAGCGAAGCGAGAGGGAATTCCGGTGGCATACTCACGATGTGGGATAAAAGAAATTTTAAATGTGAACAAGTATTGGAAGAACCATCATTTCTTGTGGTGGTCGGTAATTGGGAAGGGGTGCAAGGTTTAATTGGATTGATCAACGTTTACGGTCCAAGCGTCGTAAAAGAAAGAATAGAGGTTTGGAAGAGGATAGAAAAAGTTGTGGTAACGGTGAAAGCGTGTTGGTGCATTTTTGGGGATTTCAACGAGGTGAGGAAAGACTCCGAAAGGCTTAACTCGACAATTAATCCGAAAGGTGCGGTCGAATTCAATAGTTTCATAAGTAGATGTTCCCTTATGGAGGTACCTATGTCCGGAAGGAGATTTACACGTATTAGTGACGATGGTTTAAAGTTTAGTAAACTAGACTGATTCTTGATAACGAATGAATTCGATATGAAATGGAAGAATTTGGGGGTTAAAACCTTGGAAAAGAGATGGTCGGATCATGTACCAATCATGCTTTTTGAAGACAAGGCGGATTTTAGGCCCAAACCGTTTAAATTCTTCGACTCATGGCTAAATGAAGAAAAAATAAAGGAGGTGGTAAACAAAGCTTGGAACAAAGAGGTGTACTCAAAACGGCCGGACGGTACATTTCGTGATAAATTACAGAATGTCAAAACCGATCTCAAGGAATGGGCAAAAAACAAATTCGGGAATATGGAGTTGGAATTGCGGGATGCAAAAGAGGAGGCTATTAAGAGAGAATTGGAGGCGAAAAGAAATGGATGGAAGGAATCGGATAGAGATGGGTGGATTCAAGCGAGAAGTAAATGGTTGGAACTTGAGAAGAAAAAAATTGAGAAGGACAAACAAAAAGTGAAGGTGAAATGGGTAACGGATGGGGATGAAAATTCAAGAATGTTCCATGCGGCAATTAAATATAGGGAGAAGAAAAACAAGATTAGAGGAATACATACGCAGTCGGGGTGGGAAGAGGAACCGGAAAAAATAAAAGAGCACATACACAAGTTCTTCCAAGATAAGTACGATTCTCATTTCGTGGGAGGTCTGACTTTAAATGCAACAATGTTCCTAAAAATTACTTCTGAGGAGGCAGTGGAGTTGGAAAGGCCGATCGAAGAAGTGGAGATTTGGGCAGCGATAAAGGGATGCAGAAACGATAAATCGCCAGGACCGGATGGTTTCACATTTGGATTTTTAAAAAGATTTTGGGAGACTATAAAGGGAGACTTAACCCGGGCGGTAAGGTGGTTTTGGAAAAAAGGTGAGATTAGTGGGGGTTGTAACCCTTCTTTTCTAACCTTAATCCCAAAGACCGAATCACCCTTGAATCTTGGTGATTTTAGACCGATAAGTCTTATCGGGGTATATTACAAAATAATAGCAAAAATTTTGGCCGAAAGAATAAAGAGAGTAATGGGGAAATTAATTAGCAACGTTCAAAGTGCTTTCGTCAAAGGCCGTTATATATTGGATGGAGTATTGATTGCAAACGAGGTTGTAGACTATGTAAGGAAGGAGAAAAAATCTGGGTTGGTGTTCAAAGTTGACTTTGAAAAGGCATACGATAGTGTCAAATGGTCTTTTTTGCTTGATAGCTTACGAAAGATGGGGTTTGGGCACAAATGGGTAAAATGGATCGAGGCATGTCTCAAATCCGCAACTATGTCGGTGTTAGTAAACGGTTCGCCAACTAAGGAATTCCCAATGAGAAAAGGACTTAGGCAAGGGGATCCCCTAGCCCCGTTCCTCTTTCTCATAGTGGCCGAAAACTTACATCTTTTAACAAAAAAGGCGGAGGAAAAAGGTCTTTTCGAAGGAATAAAAGTGGGAAAAGGAGGAGTGTCCATATCACATTTGCAATACGCGGATGATGTAGTGTTATTTGGAAAATGGAATACTACAAACTTGAAAAACCTATTAAAGATACTAAGTTGATTCCAAAAGATGTCCGGCCTAAAAATAAATGTCGGGAAGAGCAAAATTTATGGCTTGGGTATTTCGGAGGAGGAAGTCATCAATTGGGCAAGGAGCGTAGGTTGCGGACTTGGAAGGATGCCAATCATTTATCTTGGTCTACCGGTAGGGAACTCAATGAGGAGAGTGGAACATTGGAGGGCGGTTCGTGACAAATTAAAAAAGAGACTTGATTCGTGGAAATCGAGACTAGTGTCGTTTGGTGGTAGACTAACGTTGATCAAATTGGTTTTGGGAAGCCTTCTGTTGTATTATTTCTCAGTGTTTCGAGCCCCGAGTGGAGTGTTAAAAGAGTACGAGAGAGAGAGATGTAGATTCTTTTGGGGTGGGGGTGTGGGGAAAGTGAGAAAAAGGGGTGGTATGAGTGAAATGGGTAAACACTCTAAAAAAGTTCGAGAAAGGGGGTCTTAATATAGGGAGTTTAGATTCGGCTAACCGGAGTCTTTTGGGAAAATGGTGGTGGCGCTTCCTTGTCGAAAAGGATGCATTTTGGGTTCACATAATTAAAAGTCTTTATGGGGAAGGGGGGCTTACGGGGTAAATCTATTGGCTTTGATGGTGCAGGTACCACTTGGTCAAGCATCATTCGGCTTGGGACAGATCTGGACAGAAAAGGCATTGACTTCACAAGATCATTTGGCAAAAAGATTGGCGACGGAAAAGGGACGACAATATGGACGGAGAGGTGGAATGGGCTAGAGAGCTTACAAGACGAATTCCCAAGGCTATTTCAACTGGAGGTGGAAAAAAATGCTCTCATTGTAGATAGAGGAGAATGGATCGACGGAGAGTGGAAATGGAAATGGAGATGGAGACGACAACCAAGAGGAAGAGAGATAGGAGAATTCGAAGACCTCACGGCGCGACTTGTCGAGATAAAGCCGGAAAGGGACCGAGCGGACAGAGTGGAATGGAGACTAGACGAGTCAAAGATGTACAACATAAAGAGGATGAGGGAGATTCTAGAAGACATGGAGGAAGATCCGAATTCTAGCATGGTGGAGACAAAGTGGACAAAAATCATACCAAAAAAGGTATGTATCTTTGTGTGGAGAGCCCGATTGGGTCGATTACCATGTCGAGCTTTATTAGATCAAATGGGAATTGATTTAGACACGACATTATGCCCGAGATGTGGGGAGGTGGTAGAATCTTTAGACCACGCTCTCGTGACGTGCCCGGAGGTTAGAACGATATGGAAAAATACGGGTAGGTGGTGGAAGAAAAATCTAGAGGAGGTTAGAACGATTCAAGAGATCCTCCATGAAAACAATCCAAATGGGGAGAGTACCAAGGAGAACTCAAATTGGACGGGGTTAAAATGGACGTTTTTGTATCTTATTTGGGCGCAAAGGAACAAAATGGTGTTCACGGCGGATCGGGGGAAGATTACGGACTTATTTTTTGAGTTTCAACATAAGGCTTTCGAATGGATCACAAGAAGATCAAAAAAGAATGTAATGAGCCGGAAGGAATGGATGGTAGACCTGAAAAACTCGTGAAAAGGGGTGATGGTACTGCAGTGTTTCGGTGCAGTTACGGTGACGTTCCGGTGAGGTTTCGGTGAAGTTTCGGTGCAGTTAATGGTGCGATAACGTTGCTGTCTCGGATATGAAGTAGTAATAAATACAAAAAGCAGTGTGTCGACGCAAGACAAGAACATTCGACGAGTTCGAGACTAGACTAATTGTTTTCTGTTTTGTTGTTCAAGTCTCTCGTTGCTAAATTTTCGGTAGTTTGTTTGGTCGGTTGGGATGTAGTTGGTTTGTTCCTTGCAAACCTATGCTATATGTTATTGGGTCTATATTTGGGTTTGATTGTAATTGGTTATTGAAGTTGATATATAATATTATTGCCTTTCAAAAAAAATAAAAACAGACTCTAATTAATAATATATATATATATATATATATATATATAATTAATTTAGATTTAAATTTGGAATTTCTATTTCATCAATTCAATTTTTTTGTTCTAGTAAGCAATCACTGCTCTTCGATTTTTTCCTCAGGTTTCGATAAACAGAAGCTCCAGATCTAGGCTTTGATTTTGATTTGGTTTTTTAGATTTATATTAGATTTTATATCAAAAACATTTTTGTATGAATTCTCATATTTACGGAAAAAGTTGTTGTACTGATAATGTTTATGGTTGAATGTTTGTATTGATGATGTTCATTGATTTTTATGGTTGAATGTTTGTATTGATAATTTTCATTAATGTTTATGGTTGATTGTTGGTAAAAAAAATTGTTTTGTCATGTCGTGTTGGTAAAAGAAATTGCTACGTAACATACAGTGATGTGACGTGTCTTGTCGTGTCATATCGTGATATCTCGTGAAGTGAAGTGACGTGTGATGTAGCATCATGTCATAACATGATGTGGCGTGACATGGCATGTCATGGTGTGTTGTCTCATGACGTGTCATATCATTTCCTTTCGTGTCGTGGCTTAACGTGTAGTGATGTGACGTGTTGTGTCTTGATGAGTCATGTCGAATTGTGACGTTTCATGCATATCATGTCATGTCGTGACATGATGTGATGTAGCGTGTCGTGTCATCATGTGTCGTGACGCGTCGTGCCATGCCACGTGACGTAACATGACATGGAATGTCTTCATGTGACATGAGGTGTCGTGACCTTACATGACATGCTGTGATGTGTCATGATGTGACGTGACGTGAAGTGTCATGTTGTATCGTGACATGGCATGTCATATCATGACGTGACGTTGTAACACCCGTAATTTTCGGTGAGTAGAGGACACCTGGACGTTTTTGGAACTTATGAACGACGGGACTTTGGTTGGGAAATCATTGTTTAAAGTCCCTAAGAGTGTCGAGGGTCTTGGTGTTGAAAAAGTCGAGTTTCGGAGCTTGGTACGGCTACGGCTACAATGCCCAACGATTATGACAGTGTCATATTCGCACCTGTGAAAGTAGCAGCATAAAACAGAAGGGGAGAGGAAGCTGGCGACAATGACCAGCGACATTGCCATGGGTAATGTCGCACCTAAGGTCTGGTGGGCTGTTAAATGCGGGTTTTTTGGCTTTCTTCTTCATTCTCACCTCACTTTTCACTCCCAACTCCCTCTAAACTCTCTCAAGACCTCCCAAACCCATCCATGGTAATTTTGATCCATCAAATGCCTCCATCCTGAAGTATTGAAGAGTCATCAAAGGGTAGAAGCTAGACACCAAAAACCTTCATCTTCATCTTCAACCTCAAACTCCATTTTTGGGTTTTCTAGGTTTTCATCAAAACCTAAGTGGTAAGTTTATCCTTTCCATTTCTAAACCTTATTCGGTGATATAAATGATTCATGGATGATTTCCTAGTGTGTGATTACTTCAATTTTGGTTTGTGAAGATTTTGGAGAAATTTAGGTCAAAATTAGGGCTTTGACCAAAATGGAGATTTTGATGTAAAGTGTTTGGGGATCGATTCTAAGTGGTTGAATGTGTTTGTTTATGGGTGGAAATTGTGTATCTAGGTTTCAGAAGGTTTTTCTTGTGGATTCGGAATTTTTCAAAGGAGCTCAGTTGGGGGTAAAATCTAAATTTAGCTTAAATCTAGCGAGTTGAGTTCAAGTTGATTTGTGAAAACGATGTACATGCCAAAATGTTTATTTTAAAGTTTTAGGTTTTACATTAAAATGTTAACTGCTGATAATTTTTTGTTATTTTGAAATGTTTAATTTTATAAATATGGTGAAACACCCATTTTGGGATCTTTGGGAATTTTGGTAAATAAATCTTTTTGAAATATTTCATTGATGATTTTACACATAAAATTGGAGCTCTTTTGGTGTAAGTGCCATTTTGCGTATTTGGGCTTACAAACCTTTTTGGAAAATACATATTATCGGATTATGAGGTATTTTGGAAATATAAGGGTGTGATTTCATTTGGAAAATGGTTTGCCTCAACCAATGTTGAGGTTCGAGTTAAGCATATTTTCAGTCGTGTGTTTGCATAAGAGTTGGTCAAATATGTTTCAATGTTTACACTGCTTTCATTTGGGGGTTCACGTAAATTGTTCGGCCTTTGGCTTGGTTTTGACTAAATTGGGTCTTGAGGACATTTGTCCGGTTTAAAAACCGTTGTGGGGTTTGAGCATGATGGCGTATATTTCGGGTCATTTGAGAGTTACATGTTTTAGAAGCTTGGTCTTTCATTTAGAGTCATGTAATGTTAAACAGTGTTGTAATGGATCCATAAGCACGTAAGTCTGTCTGTTTTGGTAAAGCGGGTAAGGTTTGTTATGACCGTTATCCGCTTGGGTTTGCTAGCGAGTAGGCAATAGGTGGCTCGAGCCTCCGAGTTGTAACTCGTCTAGATTGGATAGACACCCATGTCTGTAAGTCCTTGAGGTGGAACTCGACGGAGTATGTCCAGAGGCATAACGGTCCGAGGAGTGTGATGTCGGTGGTGGCATGGGAACTAGGTCTGGTATATGTGGTGAAATCCAATAACATCACGGGTGGCCCCATTTACGTGTTCTCACCACCCAAGATGGAAACGTTTAGATGACATGCGAGGAAGTTGTATGGGCGGCCTACTTGCGTGTTCCTCTATTTTCAATGTATACGGGTCTCTCCGTCGTAGACCCGTGGTATTTTAAATGTTAATGTCGTATTTTGTCAACTTCGGTTTTAGGGCGGTCGACGGTAAATGGTGGCTTTAATATTGGGTTTACCCCCGCGTATATTAAGGCTTGAATGAAATACATCATTTCCACGTTTCTGTATTTGATTTCGTCCAATTTATGGTCGTGTGAGTTTTGTGTCTAATGTTAGTGTTCACGACAATATTTAATTATATAGATTTTCATCTATGGTTTATGAGTTGTGTGTCATGTACCACCCGTGTTGGGTATTTCGAGATATAACATTTTACCCGCGTTTTATAAAATTGGGAGTTCTCTCTCTATTCTCCTTTTGAGCAAGTTTCGGGTTAAATCTAAGTTTACGAAAGAACGTTTTATATTGGGATCTTAGTTTTAAAACACTTTGGTTTGGTTAACGATTAACTTGGTGTCTCTTACGTTTAAAATGCATATTTATTGGTAAACGAGTCGTTTTCATAAGCGAAACATATCATTTTGAAAGATTATGATTTTTAACTGCATTCTTCCATTTTAAACGATTTATTTATAAATGTTGAAAACTCTTGAGCTCACTAGGCGTTAAGCCTAACCTTTTTATTTGTCGGCATGTGCATTAGGTTCTGTTGGGGTTTGGTTCTAGCAGCTATGAAGAGTTGAGCCTTAGCTTGTGCAAGTGTAAGTAGTTGGTGATGTCTTCCGTAGTTTGGAGATAGCGACTATTATTGGGTTTTAGTAGCACTCGTCCTTGTTATAGAATGTATGTAGAGAATAAATTATATGTGTTGAGGTTAAAACCTTATTTTGTGATTGTAGATGAATCAATTATCGACGTATTTAGAAAATTTTAAATTTGTTGCCTTTTCTAGAATTGAAGATATTAAAAGTTGGTATCAGAGCTTTAGTTTGAGAGAATTAGGTATCGATTTTTGGATGTCTAGACTCAAACTAGCGTTCTTTTATGTGATTGAAAATGAAATTGCACATTAGGTACCTTAAGATACGATAATTTGGAATCGACCGAGTCGCTAGAAACGGGAAATTGTCAAGGATCGCAAGGATGATCATGCACGGTACGTTCATAATGGCACCTGGCCAGTGTTATGATGAACCTACATGTTACGTGTGTATACTTGAACTGCCTTGGTATGTTGACCGTTGGGGGTAGTGAGGAAGTTTCTAGGCGGGTAGTCGAAAGAAGAGTTGTTATTTATATCAATGTCACATTGTAGTGATAGTTAAATGCGATGAATGCATTAAGTTGATCATCTTGAGTCAGAATTATTGGTTGGGTTAGAACTAAGATGTTTGATGCATCCGGATGACAATAGTATGACGGGAAATTGAGAAGCGTAGTCCTAAGATGTTGAGTGCCGACCAAATTCATGCACGAAATTTATTTCCAAATAAGTTTGCATAAATTGTTTCTCATGTTTTCAAAGTATAAAGCGAGTTATGTTACGAAGTCTTGGTAAAACATTTAGCACTCATCAGATTTTAAACCGTGAGCTCAAACATGCATGATTGTTGCACGTGGTTGCAAATATTTTATTGAAAATCTCTTTATCCCCATTATTGTCTAACGCTATTTACGGATCTTGTAATATCCGTGTTTTAATATTATTTGGGGTCTTGGGCAAGTACCTGTGGAATTTTTGACCTTAACATTGGATCTCCTCCACGTATGTTAAGGTTTTAAAGGAAGAGTTGTTCCCATGTTTTTGAGTCGAAATTTTCTTGGGAATTTTTGTCTGTACGAGTCGTGTTGAAGTTTATGGAATATTGTTTTGCGACGTTTTTGGTGCGTGAGCGTACTTTGAGATGCGTGGGTTTTAATTTTATTGCGTATAAATTTACGAGATTTTGGGCGTCGTGTCTCATAAAAGTGTTGTTGAAAAGGGTCACTTTATCCTACGTTGTGGTTTTAGAATTTTAACATTTTTAGACTTGTTGTCGTTTTATGCTTTTTATGTTGGGAAATGAAAATTTTGTCACCCCTTGATTTTAGCGTTAATGGGTTTTATGAAAATTCGGTTGGATTTTATGGCGTCTTATCTTACAACATTTTGCGTCGCGTAGATAAATTTTGGAACGTGTATACATGCATTATTGTGTGCGTCAATTGATAGGTTTTGTTAAAATATGTCACCCCACATGTTGTTTTGGGAAAATTTCATTATCACGTGTTTTATATTTGGACTTTATACAAGTGTCAATCGTTATATACTATTTGTATTTGGAATAAATTTATACTGTTGGTGTGAGTACTCATATAAAAGATTTATATTGTTCCAGATAGAACTGTTGATCTAAACGTGCTTCAATTGTTGACGTTGCTGTCATAAGTTTTCTGCCATGCATTAAATGAATTATCGGTTTACATGTTGTTGTAGTTACCGCTTTGGACAAGTGCGTTTTACCCGTGCGGCCCAAAAATTTGAACTCGATTTAGAAATTTATTTACGTTCCTATAGTGTTGCTAAATTTGGGATTTAAACGGACGTATGTGGGCTTGGTTGGGGACTTTATCCTCCGACGTTTTGTGTTTTTAAAGGAAAAGATTTTAAAGTTGAAGTTGTGAAATTTTCCCTTGAGAGTTGTACAAACTTTTTTTTGCACATGTTATAATGCGGAAAATTATTTTCATATGCGTAATATAAACTGATGCATGCTAAGACCATGGTAGTTCGTTTGAAAATTTTTGATGCGCATCTTTTATTATTATCCCTATTAACGTAAGTACTGATCAAATGAGTTTTGGAAATGGTTTTATATGCGTAGAGTTGGTAATCAATTTTGAAACCTATCGAATGAATGGTAGTGTATTTTTACCGCACGATTAATTGTTACAAAACTTGTGTATTTGAAATGTTTTATAAATTTCAAATTGTCATACTGGTTGAAAAACCTTGAACTCATTAGGGCTATAGATTAAAAACCCCTATCGCGAAAGGAGTTGCAATTAAGGGACTAGAGGAGTTCTTGGGATTTGAAGCGGCGGACGATTCGACTTGTGGTCAACCTTGAATTTGGGTTTCAGTTTTTGAATCGGGTCATGCATGAATAGTGGAGGCATTAGACCTTGTTCCCCAGTTAATTAAGAGATGATCTTTATGTTTCGGTAAACCTGCGGATAAGACCTTGTGTGATTATTTTGCGCCTGGTTAGATTTGATTCGTTGGATGGGTAGTCCGTTTGTTAGAAATGAAAGACTTGGAATTTTAGTACCTGGTTAAGTGTTAATTTTACAATGACGTTATGTCTGGGATGAAATCTTGGGCGGGATGTCTACGTTTTCGATATCGCCATTTTTGGCTTTAGGCGTCAACTTGTTTTCCTGAGGTCAATGAATCTTGGAATGTTTGGAAGTTTCCCCGTTGGATCATGAGAAATGTTGACCTCCCGTTGGTGGAATTTAAAGGAAGATTTGAGGTTGGTAAGTGAGTATTGACGTGTATGAGTTTTCTGAGGTGGTAAAGATCTCACTGAGAGAATGGTTTGAGGTTTTGAGTAGATCAGAGTTGAGTGGTAACCGGATCGGCATGAACTAGCTACCCGATGAACGTATTGGTACGCCCTTGGAAGGACGACCTTATCAAAATCAAGAATGAAGCATTAAGAATACTGAGAATTCCTTGGGGTTTAATGTCGACCGTTGGTTTTGGGTTCAGGAACAGGTGGATCTGAGGTGAATTGGCCGGTGAGAATTTGATATCACAACTGCTCGTGAGGTAGTACGTGTCACCCAAGGTTGGGAGACACCCGCAGTCTTAGGGTTAAAGGTTAAGATTAGTAAGATAATTGTTCACTCGGATATAAGTGTAATGTGCCCAAGGGGAAGACTGTCGGGAGTATCAGCATAAGTATATGGTGGTAGTTCTAGCATGTGGAGTAGAGGTAACCGCTTTCGGGCAACGTTCATGGAAATCTAGAGGATTGTAACACCCGTAATTTTCGATGAGTAGAGGACACCCAAACGTTTTTGGAACTTATGAAACAACGGGACTTTGGTTGGGAAATCATTGTTTAAAGTCCCTAAGAGTGTCGAGGGTCCTGGTGTTGAAAAAGTTGAGTTTCAGAGCTTGGTACGGCTACGGCTACAATGCCCGACGACTATGACAGTGTCATAGTCGCACCTGAAAAAGTAGCAGCAAAAAACAGAAGGGGAGAGGAAGCTGGCAACAATGACCAGTGACATTGCCATGGGCAATGTCGCACCTAAGGTCTGGTAGGCTGTTAAATGCGGGTTTTTGGCTTTCTTCTTCATTCTCACCTCACTTTTCACTCCCAGCTCCCTCTAAACTCTCTCAAGACCTCCCAAACCCATCCATGGTGATTTTGATTCATCAAATGCCTCCATCCTCAAGTATTGAAGTGTCATCAAAGGGTAGAAGCTAGACACCAAGAACCTTCATCTTCATCTTCAACATCAAACTCCATTTTTGGGTTTTCTAGGTTTTCATCAAAACCTAAGTGGTAAGTTTATCCTTTCCATTTCTAAACCTTATTCGGTGATATAAATGATTCATGGATGATTTCCTAGTGTTTGATTACTTCAATTTCGGTTTGTGAAGATTTTGGAGAAATTTAGGTCAAAATTAGGGTTTTGACCAAAATGGAGATTTTGATGTAAAGTGTTTGGGGATCGATTCTAAATGGTTGAATGTGTTTGTTTATGGGTGGAAGTTGTGTATCTAGGTTTCGGAAGGTTTTGCTTGTGGATTCAGAATTCTTCAAAGGAGCTCAGTTGGAGGTAAAATCTAGATTTAGCTTAAATCTAGCGAGGTGAGTTCAAGTTGATTTGTGAAAACGATGTACATGCCAAAATGTTTATTTTAAAGTTTTAGGTTTTACATTAAATTGTTAACTACTGATAAATTTTGATTATTTTGAAATGTTTAGTTTTATAAATATGGTGAAACACCCATTTTGGGATCTTTGGGAATTTTGGTAAATAAATCATGTTGAAATCTTTCATTGATGATTTTACACATAAAATTGGAGCTCTTTTGGTGTAAGTGTCATTTTGCGTATTTGGGCTTATAAACCTATTTGGAAAATACATATTATCGGGTTATGAGGTATTTTGGAAATATAAGGGTGTGATTTCATTTGGAAAATGGTTTGCCTCAACCAATGTTGAGGTTCGAGTTAATCATATTTTCAGTCGTGTGTTTGCATAAGAGTTGGTCAAATGTGTTTCAATGTTTACACTGGCTTTCATTTGGGGGTTCACGTAAATTGTTGGGCCTTTGGCTTGGTTTTGACTAAATTTTGTCTTGAGGACATTTGTCCGATTTAAAAACCGTTGTGGGGTTTGAGCATGATGGCGTATATTTCGGGTCATTTGAGAGTTACATGTTTTAGGAGCTTGGTCTTTCATTTGGAGTCATGTAATGTTAAACAGTGTTGTAATGGATCCATAGGCACGTAAGTCTGTCTGTTTTGGTAAAGTGGGTAAGGTCTGTTATGACCGTTGTCCGCTTGGGTTTGCTAGCGAGTAGGCATTAGGTGGCTCGAGCCTCCGAGTTGTAACTCGTCTAGATTGGATAGGCACCCATGTCTGTATGTCCTTGAGGTGGAACTCGACGGAGTATGGACAGAGGCATAACGGTCCGAGGATTGTGATGTCGGTGGTGGCATGGGAACTAGATCCGGGATATGTGGTGAAATCCAATAACATCACGGGTGGCCCCATTTACGTGTTCTCGCCACCCAAGATGGAAACGTTTAGATGACATGCGAGGAAGTTGTATGGGCGGCCTACTTGCGTGTTCCTCTATTCTCAATGTATACGGGTCTCTCCGTCATAGACCCGTGATATTTTAAATGTTAATATCGTATTTTGCCAACTTCGATTTTGGGGCGGTCGACGGTAAATGATGGCTTTAATATTAAGTTTACCCCCACGTATATTAAGGCTTGAATGAAATACGTCATTTCCACGTTTCGGTATTTGATTTCGTCCAATTTATGGTCGTGTGAGTTTTGAGTTTAATGTTCGTGTTCACAGCAATATTTATTTATAAATATTTTCATCTATGGTTTATGAGTTGTGTGTCATGTACCACCCGTGTTGGGTATTTCGAGATATAACATTTTACCCGCGTTTTATAAAATTGGGAGTTCTCTCTCTATTCTCCTTTTGAGCAAGTTTCGGGTTAAATCTAAGTTTACGAAAGAACGTTTTATATTGGGATCTTAGTTTTAAAACACTTTGGTTTGGTTAACGATTAACTTGGTGTCTCTTACGTTTAAAATGCATATTTATTGGTAAACGAGTCGTTTTCATAAGCGAAACATATCATTTTGAAAGATTATGATTTTTAACTGCATTCTTCCATTTTAAACGGTTTATTTATAAATGTTGAAAACTCTTGAGCTCACTAGGCGTTAAGCCTAACCTTTTTATTTGTCGGCATGTGCATTAGGTTCTGTTGGGGTTTGGTTCTAGCAGCTATGAAGAGTTGAGCCTTAGCTTGTGCAAGTGTAAGTAGTTGGTGATGTTTTCCGCAGTTTGGAGATAGCGACTATTATTGGGTTTTAGTAGCACTCGTCCTTGCTATAGACTGTATGTAGAGAATAAATTATATGTGTTGAGGTTAAAACCTTATTTTGTGATTGTAGATGAATCAATTATCGACGTATTTAGAAAATTTTAAATTAGTTGCTATTTCCAGAATTGAGGATGTTAAAGACATGGTGTGGCATGTCATGAAATCTTGTGACATTTTGTGTCGGTCTGTGTCGTGTTGTGACGTGTCATATCGTTTCATTTTATGTCGTATCGTTTTGCGTCGAGACGTGGTGTGACGTTACTTATCATGTCATGTCATGAGGTGGCATAATGTGTCATGACGTAACATGTCGTGAAGTGGTGAAGGCGTATAGATCAATTAACTCGTAAGGATTGAGATTCACTAAGTCATTATCGTTGAATTTCTTGTCGTGTTGTGTCACGACGTGACATGTCGTGACGTGACATGTTGTGATGTGACGTAAATTGTCGTGTTGTGCCTTGTCGTGATGTGACGTGTCATGCCGTGATGTCACGTGACGTGTCATGTCATGTCGTGTCGTGACGTTGTGATCTATCTCTCCCACTAGCACTAAAAGCTAATTCTGAAGCAACAATAGTGATCAGAATTGCCAAAATATCAATATCCATTTTAAACAAACTTCTGAACTTTAGATTCTTCTCTTTCCAAATAAATGTCTAACTTCTTCCAAATAAATGTCTAACTCTACTTCACACTTACAAAAGTATCAACACTTATGAATGTTGATAATATTTGCGGTGCCACTTTTAATTCCCATACCAACTCTAGAACTTAGCTTGCTATTACCACTCTTAACTCCACTTTCACTCTTGTCAGGTGCACTACTAGCTGAAACAACATTAGCTGCTTTATGTTGCTCAATATACTCTTCAAACATTTTATTAAGAGTATCTTGAACAATTTTCATTTGTTTAGGAGTCTCGTCTGTTGAATAAATTGCATTAATAGAGAACTCAAGCAGTTTCATCTTGTATCTAGGATCCAAAACAACACCAATGGAAATCAACATATTACAAGTGCCCCAATATTTGTCAAATTTATTGTTCATCGTAGGAGCCATATCTCTCATGTATTTACTCTCATCCAAATTAGGCATGGGAATGGGGCGGGGACCCTAATCCCCGTCCCCGATCCCAATTTCCGTCCCCATCCCCATCCCCGCCGAGGAATATGATCACATCCCCATCCCCGTCCTCAATGGGGAACGGGGATCCCCAACGGGTAATCAGTGATTTTTTTCCCATTTATGTGATATATTTTAAATGAAACGTGTTGCGCACTATACTCGATCGATAATGGGCCATGTCTAAATCTCACATATTTCTAAAATTTGTTGTTACGAACTATCAAATATTCACGTGAACAAAATCACAACATCATACGTAATTGTTTGATCAAACACTTTCGACTATCCGTGTTTTTTATCAAAAAAAGTAAGACAAGTCCAAAACAAATGTAACAAGAAAGATCAAAATAGCATTTCTAAATCGAAATGATACTACATCTAAAATCTTCATAAATAATATATTTGAAAATAGATATATGATATATTTAGTAATAAATATACATAATATGTAGTAATAATTATATAATATATTTAATACATGGGGACAGGTGCGGTGGGGATCACGTTACCCGTCCCCGTCACCATCCCTGATTTTTAACTTTCGGGGATCTTCGTCCCCATCCCCGATCCCCGGTTTTGCGGGGAATCCTCGTCCCGTTCGGGGGGGGGGGGTACACCGGGTTCCCCAATGGGGCGGGTCTCATTCACATGCCTAATCCAAATACAAATCGTCTAGTGCTTCTTTTATCCCATACAACTATCTAAGAAATAAAGTAGATGTAGGATACTCGGAGCCTATAAGATAAAAAAGTAAATAAACAGTGTATGAGAATTTGGTGATTAAATTAGTAAAAATGACTTATAATAAAGACCATAAAAAATCAATAATACCTGAAATTATTTTTGTAACCTCACTGGAAAGCCCAAGAAGGAGCAAATAACTTCAACTTTGTCCCAATCTTCCGTCGTCAGCAAAGTCTTATATGCTGATTCTTGATCGACATAATTCACAAACACTTCTTTAAACTCCAAGGCCGTAGGCAACATAGCATATGTAGCATTCTATCAGCTACTAACATCTAAGATCAAATGGTTCTTTGATAAAGTCATTTGCTTGGAAAGTTCACTAAATATATGCAATCAACCTGGAGAGGCATTCACGTGTTTCACACTCTCACGAACATTGTGAATAATGTCTTTTATTTATGACAAACCATCTTGAACCAACAAGTTAAAAATATGTGCACAACACCACATGAAATAACTTTCCACCAACAACATGGTTTTTTTTTTCTTCTGAAGATTCAAATTTTCAATCAACTTTGTAGCCACCACATCATTAGTTGTAGCATTGTCAACCGTCAAAGTACCAACCTTTGTCTCAATATTCCATTGTGTTAAACACTTAAAGAGGGAATCATAGATACATAGTCCAGAATTAGATGGGGGCACGTCAAGAAATTCTTGAGGCGTTTGCAGGTGATCTAAATAATGATCGTCATGAAAGAAATATGGTCCGCTACAAGAGCCATTAGACATCTAAAATGCAAAATAGGTGTTAAAAGATTAATTTTTTTTTCTTTATAGAGTCAAGACTCAAGAATGAAAAAGCAAGCATATAGAAAGGGACGAAAAGAACACAAAAGTCAGACATCTATAATGCAAAATAAGTGTTAAAAGTTTAATTTTTATACATCAAGATATGTCATCAAATCACTAACACTACAATTAAGAAAAAGATTTAATAAAAATTAACAACTAAAATAGAACACAATAACAATAACAGAGCTAAAATATAACACAATAACAATAAGTCAATAACACAACTAAGATTTAATTAGTCACTAAGATGTTAAATTTTAACATTTGAGAAACCAACAGAAACCTTTAACTCCAAACAAAAAAGTATAACTAAAAGCTTAACACAAAGTTACAAAGTTAACAACAACTAAAGATTAAAATTTAGCACAAACATAACAACTAAAACCTAAAATTTAACAAAAACAAACATACTAAGTAACTAACTGCTAAAAACTAAGTTACCACAAACAAAAGGGAAAAATGACATTAACTTGCAAGAGGAAGAAATAATTGAACCTACAGTTTATTAAATCAATTATGCGGTTATACCCAGAGCAGATGCATAAAATTGGATGGAGAAGGTAAAACATCAAAAGTATTGAACCTATTGGGGAAAGACGATAAAGCAGTAGATGAGAGCGAGTAACTGAGTGAACAAACGATTTAGGGTTTTTTCTTCACACTTGTTGTTCTAGAGCGTGTACAGGTGAGGTGAGACTCAAATTTGAGATTTTAGGTGAAAATTAGAAATGCCCACGTGAGGCCGTGAGGGTGAGGTTGGATTGGAAACAAATTAAAATAGAGAGACTATAAAACTAAAATGGAGTAATGGACTAAGTTTAAATAAAGGCCCACTTTGGATTGGCCAAAAATGTCTTTTGACTCTTTATGGGCCAAATTTAAAATTTCCGTGTATGTAATTAAAATAATATATATATATATATATATATATATTATTAATGAATATAAAATAAACGAAATTAAATGAACAAACTTCCACGAACGTAAATGAGCGAAAGAGATCTTTGTTCACGTTTGTTCGTTTATCTAAACGAACAAAATACTTGTTCATGTTCGTTCACTTATTAAATAAACGAACATAAACAAATTTTCTGCGAATGGTTCGCTGAACATTCAGTTTGTTTACAGCCCTAGGTGTCGTGTCGTGACGTGACATGTCATGAGATGACGTGACATGTGATGACGTGACATGTCATTTCATGTCATGATGTGTTGTATCATGACATCATTGACGGATGTCGAGTCCACCAAATAATAATTCCAAATTAGCACACGATTTTACAATAAAAATTGCAAAAGTGGTAAGTTGGGTCGAATCCACAGAGACTCGATTCTAACTTAATTTATACCGAATCAACAAGTACAAAAATTGTTTACTTAAAAGTAACTATGAAAAGGGGGGTTTTGTTTGTGCAAGAAATTAACATACGAAATTTAAATACAAGCTTAAAAACAATATAAACGGAAATGAACTCAACTTTGGGTAGCGGACACTAATACAATTCCATTCAAAAGTTGTATCATAGACAATGTATACGATTATCGCAACTATTTCGATTAACCCGGTTATAATTGTTAAAAAGATCTAACAATCAATTCCATCATAATTAGCATTTGAAAGGAATAAGCTCTCCTACCAAACCTTAGTATATAATTAGCCTCAAACAAGCTCTTGAAAGCTTAATTTATACTAGCATGAAAGACTAATGGAACCCGAATCCGGATAAATTAACACATAAGTTCGGTTAACTTAATTCTTCCGTTTCATCCAATTTCACAACAAAAAGTAGAAATCTTTGACAAAATCCACTTTGTTGTTTGTCACTAACAATTGTTAACTAAACAATTACGGATTTAGCAAACAAACTAACAACAATCAATTTCCACACAATTGATCAAAAAGCATGAAAACTAATTTTGTAAACCATAAATCTCAGAAATTTGATGAATAATCAAAATAAAGTTGGATTGCACCATCTCAAACAACTATATGAATTAGAAATTGCAAAAGTTAACAACCCAAAGTCGAATTCTAACGAAAATTAGCCACACATGGCTAATTTAAAACAAAAAGTAAGAAATTGGGAAGAAAAGTTAACCTAATTTATGAAATTGATGAACTTGCAATGATGAATCTCTCCAAAATCGCCTCTTGTTGCTCCCTTACTCTGCAAAATTGACTTCTCCAAATGTTCTCTCCAAGAAAAATCGATCCCCCCCTCTCGGCAGTTATCGAACCCCCTTTTATACCCCCATTCGAAAATCACTCCAAAAAAAAACTAAAAACGCATGTTCCATCGACCGTGACTTGGGCGTGGGTTAAACCCACGTGAAACTCACGCGGAATTGGCTTGGAATCGTGAAAAAAGGCAGTGGCCACCGCAGGTTTGTCGTGGGTTCGATGCTGGAGAAACTCACGAGAAAGTCACGTCCGCCACTGGAGTTCAGACGCTGGACGACTTTGTTTTCCTCTTCTTCGTTGCTAAATTTTTACATGTGGGCTTTGAGTGGGCTCTTCTCTCTTTTCTCTGATTTCGTAGGCTATCAAAACAACACAACACAACTTAGTTGTCCTTTTTTTTTTTATCTCTATTGCTTGCTGCTGCACGACACAAGGACCAAATGTAAATAATTTTTTTTTCTTTTTGTTTTATCTACAACACACACACACACAACACAACACACTTAATTATAGAAGTATTTTTTTTTCTTTTTCTTTTTAAACACTAATAATAAAATGTAAAACTCAAACCAATAGGGGCATTTTAAGCACTTAATTACCACTTATTTTTAGGGTAAAATTGACATAAAAATGTATAAAAATGACACTTATCAATCAAATCACCCCACACTTGGATCATTGTCCGTCCCGGCAATGAATTAAGTTAGCACGTAGTGATAAAAATGAATCAAATGAGAAAAGCAACACATATAGCATACCATGAGCTAGAGATTTGCAACTTAGTACCAAAAAGTGAGTACACACAATCAAGTAGACACAAGCTAATCACGAGAACTCTCACGAATAGGAAATTAGAACAATCACTCTTTTTCACTCTTGGTTCAAAAGTGTATCGCTCAAATCGTCGCTACGCTAGAATGTATTTACCATATGCTTGAAACGCCTCTCACCCTCCACTACATGGATAAAATACATGCATATAAATCAAAAGGACTTTTAAGGGTTGTAATGTAAACTAAGGCTTTGGGTAAGGTGGAGATATATTTGGGAAAGGTGGCTAAGGACCTCACACCAACGGAGAAAACGATTATTCAAGCACGAAACTTTCTTTTCACAAAGGGATTTCTATATTTCTATTTTTGAAGCATAACTCCCTTTTTTTCCGATAAGGCATAGAGATAAAACACTTATAATCAACCATATCATCATTTTCCGTCGTCTTATTCATTTATTTACTTCTTTTTTTTTTAGACGACATATTTTTTTCCTCAAAGATTCTTTTTTCTTTCTTTTTGATTTTTTTTTCTATTTATTTTTTTTTCTTTTCCAACACATAAGTTCACTTCCGAGCATATAGGGAATTCACCGAAAAACTCTATTGGTGATTGGTCGGGTGAGTCGTGTTTGGATTGGCTTATGATGTGGGTGACAAAGAAAATAGGCTAAGGCTCAAAATGGTGTACAAAATGGTAATAATAACATAAGGGTAGGCTTAAGGCTATTGGGTTAACATGAACATGAGCAAACGATGGCCTTTGTCATATTTATTAGCATGTAAATATCATGTAGTCTTAAGGAGAGGCAAATCAAGTTCTAGAAGTACATGTCTAGGCACGACGTAATCACACAAGAACCGAAATTGAGACTAATATCAAGTCGTTTTAGTCTAGTAGGCTCAAAGTCTCACGATGTTCAAGTTGTTCAAGAGATTAGCAAGGGTCTAACTTTAACCGGTATACTATCACTAGTCGACTTTAAGTGCTATCAATCAAACTCAATCATGCTATACATGCATCCGAACTCATCATCATCAACAATTTAAGCCATAAAAACATGCTAACACATTGTTAAAACGGACAAAAATCCACATTTAAGCACATAATTTTGCAAAAAATTACCCCTAAAAACACCCTAAAAACATTTATCTACCCAAATCATGCAGACCACCCCACACTTAGACCATACATTGTCCTCAATGTATTCAAATAATGCAAAGGACATTCAAAGCAATTAAAGAACGAGGGAAACAGTAAACTCCCCTGATTTGGTGAATAGTCCTCTAATGTATGAGTCCGTGAAGGTAGATTTGTCCATTTAGCTCCAAATTCCGGGGTGAAACCTGAAAATAACCAAGGGAAACGCAAGATTGAAAGAGGAGAAACTAGCAAAACTAAAGCAAAAACGGAAAAACGATAAAAGCAAATAAAGGGAAATTCATGGGTTGTCTCCCATGCAGCGCCTTTCTTTAACGTCTTTGGCTAGACACCTTCATGGTCTAAGGTGCTCCTCCTTCCGGCACCCCATCTCGAAAACCTCGACATCGAGAGGTTTGAAACCTTCATAAAACGGCTTTAGACGATGACCGTTAACCTTGAACACTTTTCATGTTTTCTCACTTTTTATCTCTATTGCACCATGACCAAACACATTAGTAACAACAAATGGTCCCACCCATCGGGACCTAAGTTTACCGGAAAACAATTTGAGACGAGAGTGAAAAAGTAAGACCTTTTGACCTAAAACCAATGTCTTACGGGAAGACATTTTGTCATGAAAAGCTTTGGTCTTTTCTTTATATAAGTAACTACTCTCGTATGCATCATTGCGTATCTCTTCCAATTCTTGGAGTTGGAGTTTTCGGTGAGTACCGGATTTATCAATGTCTAAGTTGACATTTTTCACGGCCCAAAAGGCCTTATGTTCCAACTCAACGGGAAGATGACAAGCTTTCCCGTAAACTAAACGAAAAGGGGACATACCTATCGGGGATTTGTAGGCGGTCCGGTAGGCCCACAATTCATCATTGAGCCTCAAGCTCCAATCTTTCCTACTCGGGTTGACCGTTTTTTCCAAAATTTGCTTTATCTCCCGATTTGACACTTCCGCTTGCCCATTTGTTTGTGGATGGTAGGCGGTAGATATACGGTGCTTTACACCATACTTTTTGAACAAAGCCGCCATCATTCCATTCACAAAATGGGTGCCCCTATCGCTTATAACCACTTTCGGAACTCCAAATCTGCAGAAAATATTATCCTTCACAAAATCTGAAACATCTTTAGCACTGTCAGTCCTTGTCGCTTTCGCCTCTACCCATTTAGAGACGTAATCGACAGCAAGTAAGATGTAATAAAACCCAAAAGAACATGGAAAAGGGCCCATGAAATCAATGCCCCAAATATCAAAAATCTCACAAGCATGAATGGGAGTCAAAGGCATTTGGTCCCTACGGCTAAGATTTCCGGTGTGTTGGCAACGAGGACAAGCTTTACAAAACATGTATGCGTCTCGATGAATATGTGGCCAAAAGAGACCACTCTCGAGAACCTTACGTGCTGTCCTTGTTGGGCCAAAATGGCCACCACATGCATAAGAATGACAAAATTCTAGAATAGAAGTTACCTCATCGTCACTTACACATCGCCTTATGATTTGATCGGATCCTTGCTTCCATAATTAAGGATCATCCCACATGTAGTACTTGGAGTCACTCTTTATCTTGTCTCTCTTCGATCTTGGTAGCTCCTTAGGTGTGGTCACGGTGACTAGGTAGTTGACTATGTCGGCGTACAAAGGAACCGCGGTCTTCACTTCAAAAAGATGCTCATCCGGGAACTTATCCTTTAATGGTAGCGGCTCTTCGTTGGAAACTATTCGGCTCAAGTGATCCGCCACTAGATTTTGTGCTCCACTCTTGTCTCTAATCTCCAAGTTGAACTCTTGAAGCAACAAAATCCATCGGATGAGCCTTGGCTTAGCATCCTTCTTCGTTATCAAATACCGCAATGCCGCATGATCTGTAAAAACAATGACTTTAGTACCTAAGAGATATTGACGAAATTTTTCCAAAGCAAAGACAACCGCAAGCAATTCCTTCTCCGTGGTGGAGTAGTTTGCTTGCGCGCTATCAAGGGTCCTCGAGGCATAATAAATAACATGTGGGTTCCTTCCAACCCTTTGCCCAAGTACCACTCCAATAGCATAGTTGCTTGCATCACACATAATCTCAAAGGGAAGGTCCCAATTAGGCGGTTTCATGATTGGGGCGGATGTGAGCATCTCCTTAAGCTTATCAAAAGCTTCCTTGCACTTCTCATCAAAATCGAACTCCACATCCTTTTGAAGTAGAATGCACATCGGTCGGGTAATGCGTGAGAAATCCTTGATGAAGCGCCTATAAAAACCTGCATGACCCAAAAATGACCGAACTTCCCTCACCGAAGTGGGGTAGGGTAAGCTTTTAATCACATCTATTTTAGCTTTATCTACTTCAATCCCCTTGCTAGAAATGATATGTCCTAAGATTAGCCCTTGGTTTACCATAAAGTGACATTTTTCATAATTCAAAACCAAGTTGGTCTCTATGCATCTTTGAAGGATTTTAGTGAGATTTTCTAAACATTCATCAAAGGAGTTTCCATAGACGGTAAAATCGTCCATGAAAACTTCAATGATGTTTTCAACAAATTCAGAGAAAATACTCATCATACACCGCTGAAAAGTAGCCGGTGCATTGCATAGGCCAAAGGGCATTCGGCGATAAGCAAGAGTGCCGAAAGGACATGTAAATGTGGTCTTCTCTTGATCTTCCGGTGCAACCGGAATTTGATGAAAACCAGAAAAACCATCTAAACAACAATAATGGGACTTACCTGCCAGTCTCTCGAGCATCTGATCGATAAAAGGTAGAGGGAAGTGATCCTTTCGGGTTGAAGCGTTCAACCGCCGGTAATCGATGCATACTCGCCAACCACTTGGTACTCTCGTTGGAACCATCACTCCCTCGGCATTCTCCACTACCGTTACTCCGGCCTTCTACGGAACAACTTGCACCGGGCTCACCCATTTGCTATCAGAAATAGCAAAGATCATGTCCGCATCAAGTAACTTTTGAATCTCTTTCTTCACAACCTCCATCATGGGCGGATTCAAACGTCTTTGAGCCTCACGAAACGGCTTGAAATCATCCTCCATCAAGATTTTATGCATGCAAGTTGATGGACTCAAACCTTTGATGTCGGCTATCGTCCACCCAATGGCTTCTTTATACCGTTTGAGCACAGATATAAGCTTCTTCTCCTCGGAGGTGTCTAAGCTACTTGAAATGATCACCGGTAGTTTCTCTCCTTCTCCTAGATAGGCATACTTGAGGTGATCCGGGAGTTGCTTTAGCTCTAATTCGGGTGCCTGCAAAATAGAAGGAAGTAGCTTTTTGTTAGATGGTGGTAAAGAAATTTGAGCAATATCATACCTTACAGTCTTCTTGTGATCCATAGAAGCTACTAGCTCGTGAAACTCGGGTCCAAGCTCAATCCTCTTCATGAGTTTAGTCACCCCCACTTCATCTAAAGACCTACTCAAAGTTGTGTCTAAAGCATCAAAATGGGTTAGTTCAAATAACTCTTGAGAAATGGGTTCAAGAATGTCAATGGCACAAAGAGAGGATACATCACTTGGAAAACGCATGGCTTCATAGATATTAAAATGAATGGTATTACCATCGAATTCCATAGAAAGTGTGCCATTATGAACATCTATCTTTGTTTTTGATGTTTTCAAATATGGCCTCCCTAGCAAAATGGATGTGGATTTCGGATGAGAATCTTCCTCCATATCAATAACATAAAAATCAACGGGGAAAACAAGCTCATTCACTTGAACCAATAAGTCCTCTAATACACCTTTTGGGTGTACTACGGATCTATCGGCCAATTGAATGACCACCCCGGTTTCTTGTAAGGGGCCTACATTTAAAGTCTTAAAGATAGAATATGGCATCACATTGATAGATGCACCCAAATCAAGCATAGCCCTATTAACCGTGACATTCCCCAATTTGCAAGGAATGGTGAAAACACCGGGATCTTTGCACTTTGGGGGTAGTTTCTTTTGAAGCACGGCCGACACGTTTTCACTCATATTGACCGTCTCGTTACCCCTAAGTTTTCTTTTATTTGTGCACAATTCTTTCAAAAACTTAGCGTAACGAGGGACTTGCTTGATTGCATCTAAAAGAGGGATATTCACCTCAACTTTCCTAAAAATTTCTAAAATCTCTTTTTCTTCTCTAGCTTTGCTAGACATTTGAAAACGTGTAGGAAAGGGTGGTGGAATTACCTTTGCTTTTTCACTTACATCAACTGAAGATTCCGGTTGTTTCTCACCTTGAACCGGTTTTGGACTCACCTCCTTCTCTTTCTCCACTTCTTTACTCTTTGTCAACTTTGGTTCTTCAAGCTCTTTTCCACTCCTCAAGACAATTGCACTCACATTTTGCTTCGGGTTCGTTTTCGTTTGGGAAGGCAACTTTCCTTGAGATTCCAATCGACTCACGGAAGTAACAAGTTGTGTCATTTGAGCTCCCAAATTTTGAATACTTGCTTCCGTTTTCTGTTGGAATTGAAGAGTGTTAGTGGCTAAGTTTTTAACAATGTCTTCAAGAGACATACCTGAGCCACTAGAAGTAGCTTGATTTGGATTGAAGGGTGCTCTTTGCTGAAATGGTTGTTGTGGCGGCCTTTGCACAAAATTCTGAAATTGAGGGGGTCTTTGGTTGCCAAAGTTGTTGTTGAAATACCTTTGTTGCTGTTGTGGATGACCCTGAAAACCTCCTATGGCGTTCACATCTTCGGCCGTCACCAACACATCTTCTTGAAGTTTTGGGCATGCATCAGTTGGATGGCGGGTCGCCAAACATATTCCACAAGCTTTTACCTGTTCTTTTCTAACTACAAGCTGTTTAACCAAGTTAGTAAGATCATATAAACGACTCTCAATGCTCGCTACATTCACCTCATTGGCTCTTTGTGGCTCTCTCCTCATGTCACTCCTCACACTAAAGTGTTGGGAGTTTTCGGCCATAGTAGTGATTAGAGCTCTAACCTCAGTCGGGGTCTTGTTAAACATGGCACCGCCACTTGCGGCGTCGACCATCTTTCTATCCATCGGGAGAAGACACTCATAAAAATATTGCAAAAGCAATTGTTCCAAGATTCCATGTTGTGGACAACTCACACAGAGATGTTTGAATCTCTCCCAATACTCGTGGAGAGTTTCAACATCTCTTTGCTTAATACTACAGATCTCTCTACGGAGGTTAGCGGCTCGGGAGGCAGGAAAGAATTTTTCTAAAAACAGCCTCGCCATTTGGTTCCACGTCGTTACCGAATCGGGGGGTAACGAGTACAACCAATCCGTAGCACGGTCCTTTAAAGAAAAAGGGAATGCCTTTAACTTTATAAGGTCCTCCGTAACCTCACTTGGTTTCATGCTAAGGCAAACTATGTGAAATTGCTTTAAGTGTTTGTTGGGGTCCTCATTTTCTAACCCGTGATACGTGGGTAAGAGATGGACCAAGCCAGTCTTAAGAACGAAATTTTGATTACCTGTTGGATACCTGATACAAATGGGAGTCTGAGCAACATCTTGGGTCGCTAGTTGACGTAGCGTCTGCTCCGCATCACCCATGTTGACCTTCGGCTCCTCGACTTCTATTTTTGGGTTTTCTTCTTTTTCTTCGTCTGAATCGCTCGATGGGTTAATATCCTTCCAGATATTTACCCCTGGTGACGAAGGTCCCTCACCTAACTTCTTCCGAAGCTTGGCTTGTTTCCTTAGTCTTTTCGCGGTCTGTTCGATTTCAGAATTTATTGGAATTGGTGTACCTGTACGTGAAGATCTAGGCATAAACCGTTAGAAATACCGAGTCCCCGGCAACGGCGCCAAAAATTTGACGGATGTCGAGTCCACCAAATAATAATTCCAAATTAGCACACGATTTTACAATAAAAATTGCAAAAGTGGTAAGTTGGGTCCAATCCACAGAGACTCGATTCTAACTTAATTTATACCGAATCAACAAGTACAAAAATTGTTTACTTAAAAGTAACTATGAAAAGGGGGGTTTTGTTTGTGCAAGAAATTAACATACGAAATTTAAATACAAGCTTAAAAACAATATAAACGGAAATGAACTCAACTTTGGGTAGCGGACACTAATACAATTCCATTCAAAAGTTGTATCATAGACAATGTATACGATTATCGCAACTATTTCGATTAACCCGGTTATAATTGTTAAAAAGATCTAACAATCAATTCCATCATAATTAGCATTTGAAAGGAATAAGCTCTCCTACCAAACCTTAGTATATAATTAGCCTCAAACAAGCTCTTGAAAGCTTAATTTATACTAGCATGAAAGACTAATGGAACCCGAATCCGGATAAATTAACACATAAGCTCGGTTAACTTAATTCTTCCGTTTCATCCAATTTCACAATAAAAAGTAGAAATCTTTGACAAAATCCACTTTGTTGTTTGTCACTAACAATTGTTAACTAAACAATTACGGATTTAGCAAACAAACTAACAACAATCAATTTCCACACAATTGATCAAAAAGCATGAAAACTAATTTTATAAACCATAAATCTCAGAAATTTGATGAATAATCAAAATAAAGTTGGATTGCACCATCTCAAACAACCATATGAATTAGAAATTGCAAAAGTTAACAACCCAAAGTCGAATTCTAACGAAAATTAGCCACACATGGCTAATTTAAAACAAAAAGTAAGAAATTGAGAAGAAAAGTTAACCTAATTTATGAAACTGATGAACTTGCAATGATGAATCTCTCCAAAATCGCCTCTTGTTGCTCCCTTACTCTGCAAAATCGACTTCTCCAAATGTTCTCTCCAAGAAAAATCGATCCCCCCCTCTCGGCAGTTATCGAACCCCCTTTTATACCCCCATTCGAAAACCGCTCCAAAAAAAAACTAAAAACGCATGTTCCATCGACCGTGACTTGGGCGTGGGTTAAACCCACGTGAAAATCACGCGGAATTGGCTTGGAATCGTGAAAAAAGGCAGTGGCCACCGCAGGTTTGTCGTGGGTTCGATGCTGGAGAAACTCACGAGAAAGTCACGTCCGCCACTGGAGTTCAGACGCTGGACGACTTTATTTTCCTCTTCTTCGTTGCTGAATTTTGACATGTGGGCTTTGAGTGGGCTCTTCTCTCTTTTCTCTGATTTCGTGGGCTATCAAAACAACACAACACGACTTAGTTGTCTTTTTTTTTTATCTCTATTGCTTGCTGTTGCACGACACAAGGACCAAATGTAAATAATTTTTTTTTCTTTTTGTTTTATCTACAACACACACACAAACTCAAACCAATAGGGGCATTTTAAGCACTTAATTACCACTTATTTTTAGGGTAAAATTGACATAAAAATGTATAAAAATGACACTTATCAATCATGCGATGTGTCGTTATGTCATGTGTTGCAATGTGTTTTGTCGGAACGTCATGTGTTGTAGCGTGCCATGATGTCATGTGTTGTATCATGTCGTGACATAATATGTCATGTCGTGTTGTGATGTGACATGACATGATTTGTCATAGTGTATAGTGGCATGTCGTTTTGTTTTGTTTTGTGGCGTGTCATGTCAGAAGGTGTCATGACGTGGCATGTCATGTTGTGATGTGATCTGTCATGTCGTGTCATGTCGTGACGTGTCATGACATATCGTGAAGTATCAAGTCAAGGTCGGGTCGTGATATGAAATGTCGTATTGCGTTGTGGCATGACATGGCGTGGCATGGCCTATCGTTTCTTGTCGTGAATGACGTATCGTGTCATGTCATGAGGTGATATGACGTGTCATGAGGGGTCGTGTCATGAGGTGTGTGACATTAGGTGACGTGTTATAATGTGATGTGACGTGACACAGCGTGTTGTATGACGTAATGTGTCGTAACGTGACATGTAATGTCATATGACGTGACGTGACGTGCCGTGCCGTATCGTGACGTGTAGTGTCATGAATTGACATGTCATGTCGTGACATGACTTCACGTTACGTGATGTATCGTGTTGTGACGTCATATGTCGTATCGTGATGTGTCATGACATGACACGACGTGACATGTCATGACATGACGTGTTGTCTCGTGTCATATAAGTTGACTTTTCATTGAACCTATAATTTTATGTCCTAAACCCGGTATTATTTTGTTAATCAGTGTATCATATAACATTTGGTATGTTCTATGTATATATGTAACACCCTCAAATATGGAAATAGCAACTAATTTAAAATTTTTAAATACACCAATAAATAAATCATCTACCACCACAATTTAATATTTAACCCCAATACACACATTCTTTCTATATGAACAGTCTATAATAAAGATGGGTGCTACTAAAACCCAAAAGTATCGCTATCTCCAAACTGCGGAAGACTTCATCAAATGCTTACACTGGTGAACCACTAAGCACATCCCTTCATACGACTGCTAAAACCGAACCCTCTTCTGGAACCTGATGCACATGCCGACAAATAAAAAGGTTAGTGTTGGGAACTGAAGATTCTACTAAGTGTAGTTACTACTGCTAGTATAAATGTAGTTACTACTGCCAGAACAAGTTGAAGATTAATACTGCTAAGTGTTACTACTGCTAGTAGAATTACTACTGCTAGTTAAGGTTAGTACTGCTTGAACAAAGTTAGTACTGCTTAGCTAGTTAGTACTGCTAGTGGTTAGTACTGCTTGCAGTTAATGCTGCTAGATGAAGTTAATGCTGCTGAGCATTATTAGTGCTGCTAAAGAGATCCGGATGGAAAATACTACAGCTGGATATACTGAAGATATACTTAGAAGATATACATGGAAGATATACTGAAGATTTGTTTATTCTTTGTAATTATCTTTTTATCAGTATATGTATAGAATGTTTAGAATAGATAGAAAGAACTTTTGATAATTATTATTCAAGAGAGAAATCAACCTCAAGGCATAGATCCTAATTCTAGAGAAGTAGAATTCGTATTGGTGAGCCTGTTCATCAATATTGAGGTTGAGTGTGTAATTCTGTAACTTCAAAGCATTCAATACAAGTTTACAGTTTGTTCCTCATATTTTCTGTATTGATTTACTATTTCATTGAATATCAAAGTGTTATTCCGCAAACTTCTTTGATATTGTTTCTGAGAATTAATTCTTGTTGAGAATTCGATCCTAACAAGTGGTATCAGAGCAGAATTCTCTCAGAAACAGTTATTCATCATGGAAAATCTTACAGAATCAAGCAGTACTTTGGTCTCAAAAGTTCCAATGCTCAGATCCAATGAATTTGACATGTGGAAAATCAGAATCAAGCAATATATTCTCCTCACAGATTACTCCATGTGGGACATCATTGAGAATGGCCCATCTGATGGAGGAAAGATTGGTGAAGATGGCAAAAGAACTCCTCCAAAAACAGATACAGACAGGAAATCAAGACAGACAGAGATGAAAGCCTTGAGCACACTGCTCTTGGCCATTCCAAATGAGTATCAACACCAATTCTGCAATTGTACTGATGCACAGATGCTCTGGAATGCTCTAGAGAAGAGATTCTCAGGTACTAAAAGTACCAAGAGAAATCAAAAGGCAATCTTAAAACAACAGTATGAAAACTTCATCTCAACTAAGAATGAGTCCATGACTCAAACTTTTGACAGGTTTAATAAACTAATTGGTGAACTAGCTACTATGGGAGTACAGATTGATCAAGATGATGTGAACAGAAAGTTCTTAAGGTCCCTTGGAGATGAATGGACCATGTACACTGTGTCATTCAGACAGAATGATCAGTTGGAAGACAAAGAACTTGATGATCTGTACAATGATCTCAGAGTATTTGAAGCTGAGGTGGAGGCAAAGAAGAAGCCTTCTGGATATGTTCATAATGCTGCACTCCTATCAGCATCAATTGATTCTACTGCTAACCCTGAATCAGTTAATGCTGCTAATGGATCAAATTTAGATAAAGGCACTGATTATGTATTTGAAGCTCTTCTTTCTAATCATGGAAATTCTTCTCTGATCAATGATGACTTAGATCAACTTCATCCTGATGATCTGGAAGAGATGGATATTAAATGGCAGATGGCCATGCTCTCCATGAGGGTTAAAAAGTTTATTAAGAGGACTGGAAGAAACAACTTCTCACAAAGAAGAGAAGATGGAGCAGGGTTTGATAAATCAAAGGTAGAATGCTACAAATGCCATCTGAAGGGACATTTTGCTAGAGAATGCAGAAGTGGAATGTCTCACAACAACAACCATCAACAAGCTCAATCTGGAAGCTTCAATAACAACAGAAACTCTGCTCAAGCCCTTGTTTCTCAACAAGGAATGGGGTTTGATTGGAGTGATCAAGCAGAAGAAGCTATTCAGAATCAAGCTCTTATGGCTAAAGTATCTGATCTCCCATCTGAGGTAAGTTCTAATCTCTGCTCTAAAACTTGCATAGACACTGTTAAAAGGTACAGGGATCACAATCAGAAGATGAGTGATGACCTGAAGAGACTAGAAAAGGATATAAAAGACTATGTGAGGATAGTAGAGAGATTTGAAGATCAAATCAAAGGTTTTCAAGCCAATGAACTACAACACTCATATGACACTAATTACTGGAAGTGGGAGAAAAAGGATTTAGAACTTAAACTGACCAAATCTAAAGAGGAGAGTGAAAAACTGAAAGAGGAGTTAACCAAGGTTAAGCTTGATGTAGAAAAGTTTTCCAATGCTTCTAAAGCAATGGACTCCTTACTGCAAAATCAGATTCATGATAAATTAAGAAGAGGAATTGGGTATAATGCCACACCTCCACCATATAACAACAATTACATTCCTCCTACTTCAGACCTGTTAGACACCAAAGATAGGAAGGACTTGCCTGAGGGAGCCACTGAAATAGATCCCTTAGATGAGGTAATTGTTGAGGATAAGACTGAGAAAGAGGTTGGCAAGAGTAAGAAGAACAAGGTGAGTGGTGAGACTTCTATAGAAAACAACATTATCACCAATGAGGATTGTGGAAGGGCTTGGATCAAATCCAAGAACATAGAGAAGACAGAGGAAAAGTCTGGTAAGGTCCATTATAAACAGACCACAGTTGTGAATCCAGGTCCTTGCAAACAGTGTACTTGTAAGAAGAATGAGCCCCAAAAACAGGACAAAAAGAGAGGAAATCAAAGAAACTGGAATAATCAATGGGCACATAAACAAGGGGTTGATCTGAGTAAAATCAATAGACCAAAACCTTGCTTTATCTGTGGCAAATTGAATCATCTTGCAAAATTATGTTATTTCAATCCTATGAACCAAAGAATGAATTTCCAAAGATCCATGCAAAAACCCTTTGGTTATAAGAAAATTGAAAAGAACCATATGGCTAAGAAAACTGTTAAAACTAAAAGCCATATGAAGAAAAAGTATTCTGTTAAAGAAAGTGTCAATATGTGGATTCCTAAAAGCACTAAAACTGTTAGTACTGCTATCACAAATAGTGCTGCTGACAATGATAGTGCTGCTAGAAGTAATACTACTGCTAAACCTGTTAGTACTGCTACACCTATTAGTACTGCTACACCTGTTAGTACTGCTAACTCTGTTAGTACTTCTAAGGTTAGTACTGCTTCCAGTGTTGATTCTGCTAAGCCAATCATATTGACAAAGTACTCTAATAAAGAGTGCTCTGAGTTTAAAAACCTCATTAAAAAGGAATGTAAATACTTTGATGAGAAAGGAAGACCCAAGATCACTTTGGCTTGGGTCCCCAATCATACTAATTGATTTATTTAATGTGCAGGGCAACCAACAGCTCAAGGGAAAGAGCATATGGCATGTTGATAGTGGTTGCTCTAGGCACATGACTGGCAACATGTCATGCCTTCAGGATTTCAAGCAAATTAATGGAGGACATGTTGCATTTGGAGACAATCTTACTGGTGGTAAGATAAGTGGAAAAGGTAATGTCACCAAAGGTAAGATGACATTTGAGGATGTCTACTATGTTGATCAATTAAAGTACAACCTGTTAAGTGTATCACAGGTTTGTGACAAACAACATAGTATATTATTTACTAATTCTGAGTGTATGATTCTTGCTCCAGGGTTCAAGGTAGTTGATGAAAGCATGATACTACTTAGAACTCCAAGGAAGGACAATGTTTACTGTCTTGATTTGGACAATGTTGATAGTGATTCATCTTTAAATTGTCTTGTTTCAAAAGCTTCTATAGATGAATCCTCCCTTTGGCACAGAAGGATGTGTCACATGAATTTCAAGACTATGAACAATCTTGTTAAAAATAACCTTGTAAGAGGTTTACCTTCAAAAGTCTTCTCATGTGATGATCATTGTGTTGCTTGTCTTAAAGGCAAACAACACAAAACTTCTCATAAGACCAAAGAGTTAAATTCTGTTTCTTCTTGTCTCCAGTTATTGCATATGGATCTGTTTGGTCCTACAAATGTTATGAGTATAGGCAAGAAATCTTACTGCTTGGTTATTGTTGATGATTACTCCAGATTTACTTGGGTATATTTTCTAAGGACTAAGGATGAAACAAGTGGTCTTATCAAATCCTTTATTCTAAGAATTGAAAACCAAACTAATCAAAGAGTAAAAGTCATTAGATCAGATAATGGAACTGAATTTAAAAATCATGATTTAAACACTTTTTGTGAAGGAAAAGGTATTGAGAGACAATATAGTGCTCCTAGGACTCCTCAACAGAATGGTGTTGCTGAAAGGAGAAATAGGACACTAATAGAGGCTGCTAGATCTCTGTTGGCTGATTCAAAATTGCCAATTACATTCTGGGCTGAAGCAGTTAATACTGCCTGTTATGTCCAAAACAGAGTTCTAGTGGTCAAGCAAAAGAACAAGACCCCATATGAGCTTTTAAATCAAAGAAAACCTTTTATTGGTTTCTTCAAATCTTTTGGGTGTCCTTGTACAATTCTAAATACCAAATCTCACTTAGGTAAGTTTGATAGCAAAGCAGATGATGGATTTCTTGTTGGATATTCATCTCAGAGTAAGGCCTACAGAGTTTTTAACTCTTCTTCTAGAATAATTGAAGAAAGTGACAATGTCAAATGCAATGAGAACACACCAAATCCTGTTGGGTCTGGACCTCAGTGGCTATTTGACATTGATTCACTAACTAACTCTTTTGGATTTAGTAATGAGTATACAGGAACAGGTGGTGGAGAATCAGAGATCACACAAGTTCAAGAAAGTATATCTAAATCTGTGATTTTTCCCATACCCACAGTAATTGAAGACTGTGAAAAGGAATCATTTACTGAACCAAGTCAGAGTGAAGAAGACACTAGAGATGAGGAGACTCAAGAATCAGAAGTGACATCTGAAGACACTTCAGTTGAATTGCATGACTCTAATCTAGAGGATGGACTGAATGTAGAACCTAGTCATAACACAAGAGTTCAAAAGAATCATCCTCCACAGTTGATAATAGGTGATGTCTCTTCTCCCATGATGACTAGACATCAAAGCAGGCTTCAGGAAATGCAAGATCAACAGCATACAGTGCTCTCATGTTTTCTATCCCAGCTTGAGCCTAAAAAGGCACATGATGCTATGAAAGAATCTAGCTGGATAGAAGCAATGCAAGAAGAATTGTTACAGTTCAAGCTACAAGATGTGTGGGATCTAGTAGACCTTCCTAAAGGTCACAGAGCAATTGGCACAAAATGGATCTTCAGAAACAAGAGAGATGAAAGAGGTATTGTTATAAGAAACAAAGCAAGGCTGGTAGCTCAAGGCTACACTCAAGAAGAGGGCATAGATTATGAAGAAGTTTTTGCACCTGTAGCTAGGATAGAAGCAATCAGACTATTCCTAGCCTATGCTTCTTACATGAACTTCAAAGTCTACCAAATGGATGTAAAAAGTGCTTTTCTCTATGGGTCAATTGAAGAAGAAGTATATGTCTGTCAACCACCAGGGTTTGAAAACCCAAGCTATCCAGACAGAGTATACAAATTAAAGAAAGCACTTTATGGACTACATCAAGCCCCAAGAGCATGGTATGACACCCTGTCATCCTATCTCTTGGAAAATGACTTTGAAAGAGGAGTTATTGATAAGACTCTATTTATCAAAAGAAAGAAGAAGGATATCTTGCTGGTCCAAATCTATGTTGATGACATTATTTTTGGGTCTACAAGAAACAACATGTGCAAGGAGTTTGAGGATTTAATGCATCAAAGGTTCAAAATGAGTTCCATGGGGGAACTTACTTTCTTCCTTGGACTCCAAGTTCAACAGAAGTCAGATGGCATTTTTATATGTCAATCCAAGTATGTGCAGGATATTCTAACCAAGTTTGGTTTCTCAGAATCAAAACCTGCCAGCACACCTATGGAAACACACAAGCAGATCACAGCAGATCTTGAGGGGGAGGATATGGATGTGCATCTTTATAGATCCATGATTGGCTCTCTCATGTATCTCACAGCATCAAGGCCAGATATTATGTTTCCAGTCTGTGTATGTGCAAGATTTCAAGTTAGGCCAAAGCAATCTCACTTTCAAGCTGTTAAGAGGATATTCAGATATCTCAAAGGGCAACCCAGATTGGGACTTTGGTATCCTCATAACTCACCTTTTGACCTAATAGCATACTCAGACAGTGATCTAGGTGGGGCAAACTTGGACAGAAAATCTACTTCTGGAGGATGTCAGTTTTTGGGTGCTAGACTAGTCTCATGGCAGTGCAAGAAACAAACCACAGTATCCACATCTACAACAGAGGCAGAGTACATAGCAGCTGCAAGTTGCTGTTCTCAAGTCTTATGGATTCAGAATCAAATGCTGGATTATGGGGTAACCTTTCTACACACTCCAATCTTTATTGACAACAGCAGTGCTATTAGCATTGTAAATAATCCAGTCAAGCACTCAAAGACAAAGCACATTGAAATCAGGTATCACTTTATAAGAGATTGTAATGAAAAGAAACTTATTCAAGTTGTCAAAGTTCACACTGATAATCAGTTTGCTGATCTATTCACTAAAGCTTTTGATGTGGGTAGATTCACTTTCTTGGTAACAAGTGTGGGAATGATAAACTCTGAATAATCTTCTTCTCAAAAAGTGGTTTTATACCTGTATATTTTTATTCTTGGTGTTACTAATCTTCTTTTCAGGATATGCATAGCAGTACTCAGTATTTAGCAAGTTTAAAAGGAGTAAGTATAGTTAATACTGCCAGTTCAGTTAATACTGCTAGTTAGTTAATACTGCTAGTAGTTAATACTGCGAGTTCAGTTAATACTGCTCGCGGTTAATACTGCTAGTTAGTTAATACTGCTAGTAGTTAATACTGCTAGTTCAGTTAATACTGCTCGCGGTTAATACTGCTAGTTAGTTAATACTGCTAGTAGTTAATACTGCTAGTTCAGTTAATACTGCTCGTGGTTAATACTGCTCGCGGTTAATACTGCTAGTTAGTTAATACTGCTCTAGGTTAATACTGCTTATATTCCGAATACTATAAATACTTTTTGCCCGCCTAAAAGTTCATAACGACTCTTTGCATACTGTTCTCTTGCGCTCAAAACCTTTTCTCTCTCAAGTTCGAAGTTTTCAGGCAAGTGTTCACTAAGATCAATGGCATCCATGACATTCATCGACGAGCACAACGAGATTGCGATGCTACAAAAGCCAAAGCAAGCTTCAGGATTTCATCAGATTGTGGATTTCCTCAAGACAAGTCACATTGCTCATGCTCTTACTGTATCACCTACAATCTACATTGAGCACCAAAGGCAGTTCTGGGCTAATGCCACCATTGTTGTGGAAAATGGTGTGCAAATGATCAAGACAAGAATCTGTGATCACTCACTTACAGTTACTGAAGAAGTCATTCGCATCAGTCTACGTCTAGACGATGCCTCTGGTATAATGTCTATCTCTAATGATGAACTGTTTTCTAATCTTACTAGAATGGGGTATGGAGGCCCATTGGGTGTTTTCAAATTCTCAAAAGCAAAGTTTTCACCCCAATGGCGTTTTCTTGTTCATACCCTGATGCATTGTATCTCCAAAAAGACCACTGGATGGAGTGAGTTCAGCAGTCCAATTGCATATGCTTTGGTATGCTTGGCTACATCCAGAAGGTACAATTTCTCAAAGATGATTTTCAGTGATCTTGTATCAAATATGGGAAACAAAAAGAGTTTCTTTATGTATCCCAGATTTGTTCAGGAAGTAATTAACCATGAATTGACGGATATACCTCAACCTGTTGGGGTATATGTACCTAAACCCCCAAAAGGCAAGGTTTTCTCAAATATGAGAAGATCTGCAGGGGACTCGGAAGGAGTTGACACCCCATTGTTCTCTACAATGATGGTGGTTTCCCAAAACACTGAAGGTATGGCAGCAGGGTCAAGGCCCTCATTAGACCATCCCACTGCTAGCCAAGCCCAACCTTCTCACTCAAAAACAATTCCCCAGTCCATTCTTACAAAACCAACCTCTCCAATTACCCAAACTTATCAAAGAAAACAGGTAAAGAAGGCTCCTTCCCTTCTTGTACCATCACCCACACAGCCTTTAAGCCCTCTAAGGGAGAATTCTCCCCTAGAGAATATCCAAAGGGAAACCACAAGGGTGTCTCCCAACCCAAAGGAGGTGCTCTCTGAGGAGGAGATAGAGCATATGGGTGATGAGGCTGCCACTACTCCTGCTAACACAGAGGAGGACAGTGGTAACATCAATAAGACCTCCCCCATGGCAACTTTGAATGAGCAATCATTTGAAGGTCCCTGGTGCCAAGAAACCACAGGGGTGGATAGTGCTTCTGCTAGGCAGAAGACTTCCACTACTAAAAGATCCAATGATCCTTCAATAGGGGGTAACACTCCTGGAGAAGGTGAGGACAGATATAACTATGATGAATTGATGGAGGCAATGGGAAACATCAACATGGATGTACTCAAACAGGGCAAAGAAATAGAAGAGATAAAACTCATTGTACTGTCACAACAAGAACAAATCATCCAGTTGAAGCAAATGGTAAGGAAACTGATTTTGCAAAAGAAGAAGAAACAATTTGTGCTCAGAAGGAGGAAACCAGAGACTGATGCTCCCAAAAAGGGGGAGATCAACATGGAAGAAGCATCAAGGGAAAGGGAGATTGATAAAGAAAGAGTTGAAGTTGAGGGGGAGAAGGAAGCAGAAACTGTTAATGCTGCTGAAACCTCACAAGCAGCAGTAACAGAGTTAACACCAACAGAAATTGAAGTAGCTGAAGTGCTAATCAAAGCTAAGAATGACACTCCCAAAGCAAAGGGAGTGGTCATAAATGAAGGGAGAGATAGAAAATCAGAACAGAAAGACAAAGCTGCAGAATCAAAGAATAAGGGAAAAGAAAAGATAGTGGAATCTGATCAACCAATCAAGAAGCAAAGGTTGGTTGAATCAGATGAAGCTTTAGCAAGGAAAATGCAGAAGGAGATGGAAAAAGAAGAAAGAGCTCAGGTGGAGAAGGACAGGGAAATGGCAAAGGCTTTAGCTGCTGAGCTAAATAAAGCTTATCAAAAGGGGCTTGAAACTGAAAAGGCTAAACAAAGGGCTATAAGTCTGAGAAAGGCTATGATGGCTAATACAAGTCTAAAGAAAAGAAGACCTTCACAAACTTACCTTGCCACTCAGGAAAGAAACAAAATGATAACTTTCTTGAGGAGTGCAATTGGGGTAAAGAAAGAAATGTTTGTGAAGATGAGTTTTGATCAAATCAGAGAGCTCTATGAAAAGGAAATGGGGAATCTGAAGAGCAATGAAAAGAAAAGAGTAGAGTTTGAAAAGAAGGCCAAGGAGAGTAATGATATAGATATGAATCAACCATTCCCTGAAAGTGAAGAGGGAACTCCAATCAAAGAAATGGAAAGGGAAAAGGAAGATAAGAAGAAGGAAGCTACTCTAGTACAGGTTCAAAAGACTTTGAAAAGAACCAAGATGATGGCCAAAAGAAAGAAAGATAAGAAGTCTAGAATAGAAGAAGAACAAAATGTTGCTGAAGAAGAAGTGGCACCTGAGTCATCAAGCCAGCAAGGGTCATCAATCAAAGATGATGTAAGCTTATATATGGTAGTGATGGACAAAGTGCCTGAACCAATTTCTGTAGAACCTGTTGGAGTTAAGCCACCAGAGATCATTCACTGGGATGTACTGACAATGGATGGAAAAGATTACATCAGAATCAAGAGGAAGGGTGATAAGTATGAAGTATTCAATACTTGGATCAAGATTGTCAGAACATGCTCTAGATCTGATATAGAAGAGATGTTTGACATAGGAATTAAGCTGTATGCAGATCATCTGAATACTTCAGGAATTTCTCTTACAAAACTGGTGATGGAGTATCTATGCATGATGTTCAAACCTGAAGAAGTGGACCAGGTCATCAAGAGTGTGTTTAAAGAAGTCACAAGTTGGACTCTATATGAAACTAGTGGAGTATATGCAGTGACTTTGGATAGAAATCACACAGAATACTTCCTAGTGGATAGAGTATATAATCACACCAGACTGAAGGTTCATGCCATGCTAAAGAAGAAGTTGGGTTGTGCACCAAACTCAGAAATGGCCAAGTATCTCATTCAGAGGATAATCAATCAGAGTTTGGGACTGAATCCAGACTTAGCAGCGTGATCTTGGAAGTTTTGGGATTAAGAGTTTTGGGAGCATTAAAAAGAGCATCTGGAAGAATATCTGAAGAACTTGACTTCTTCTCTAAAAGTCAAGTTAGGGGGAGATTGTTGGGAACTGAAGATTCTACTAAGTGTAGTTACTACTGCTAGTATAAATGTAGTTACTACTGCCAGAACAAGTTGAAGATTAATACTGCTAAGTGTTACTACTGCTAGTAGAATTACTACTGCTAGTTAAGGTTAGTACTGCTTGAACAAAGTTAGTACTGCTTAGCTAGTTAGTACTGCTAGTGGTTAGTACTGCTTGCAGTTAATGCTGCTAGATGAAGTTAATGCTGCTGAGCATTATTAGTGCTGCTAAAGAGATCCGGATGGAAAATACTACAGCTGGATATACTGAAGATATACTTAGAAGATATACATGGAAGATATACTGAAGATTTGTTTATTCTTTGTAATTATCTTTTTATCAGTATATGTATAGAATGTTTAGAATAGATAGAAAGAACTTTTGATAATTATTATTCAAGAGAGAAATCAACCTCAAGGCATAGATCCTAATTCTAGAGAAGTAGAATTCGTATTGGTGAGCCTGTTCATCAATATTGAGGTTGAGTGTGTAATTCTGTAACTTCAAAGCATTCAATACAAGTTTACAGTTTGTTCCTCATATTTTCTGTATTGATTTACTATTTCATTGAATATCAAAGTGTTATTCCGCAAACTTCTTTGATATTGTTTCTGAGAATTAATTCTTGTTAAGAATTCGATCCTAACAGTTAGGCTTAACGCCTAGTGAGCTCAAGAGTTTTACATTAGGGATGTAAATATAAAACAATAACTTTAAGAATGTTATTTAAAATCATGATTTCCACAATCCAATACGTTTGATCTGAAAGCAACCAAAAATGACGTACATTAAATCTTAAAACAATCTCCTTTCAACGTTCACCCCTTTTTGTGATTAAAATCATAAAACACACAGCTCTTTAAATAAAGCCGAAACCCAAAGTGCTCGTAAAATATAACTGACCTCATAATGATTAAACACCGAAAACGTAGTTAACTCCATCTTCCCAAAACATCCCAATAACTCGAATGAGTTTCAATAACCAAAATCTTAAAACATAGATAGACACCCATACGCCAATGTCTCCGGAAACATGGATTCTAAAAATACAATAACCAAATAACACCTTTCGGTGACGGGGAAGACCCGTTTCTATTTAACGTGGCGGAAACACAAAGGTATGCCACATATCCATGTTATACACGTGTTTTCAAGGTGGGAACCACTGACATCAACTCTATCCAAGTCTTTAGTCATGGTAAACATCAACCCTATCCAGGTCTTTAGTCATGGTAGACATCAAACCTATCCAGGTCTTTAGTCATAATAGGCATCAACCCTGTCCAGGTCTTTAGCCGTCTGAACATCAACTCTATCCAAGTCTTTAGTTCGGCACAATCGTGGGTTCAACTCTATCCAAGTCTTTAGCCCCCAAATAATCACCAAGTTCAACCCTATCCAGGTCTTTACCTTAGGACCTCACCATCCTTGACACGCTTGTTCATTTGGAAACTTACATCGTATCACCAATGCCTATTTCCAAATTATAACTCGAGGACCTCGTCCCACATTAACATGATAACCCGACCTCTATGCCTATGGATCCAATGCATTAAGGTCAAAATGCTACATGACTCAAAAGAATGACAACGCACTCAAAACATGTAATTCCCAAATGAGATGTAACTAGGTACACCATACGACCCAGGCTCCTCAACGAGCTACCAAGATTGGACCAATGTTCCAAAGACTCCAACGAGTACAAATCAAGCCCCAAGAGGTTTAATAAACGTTTGGCTAAAACACAAGAGCCAATATGGTTACACAACCCAAATACACATTTTCCCAACGATATTTGATTCTCAAATTATCATTGGCCTTCGGCCCAAAACCCAAAAGGTTTTCCATTTCTAAAGCGTTTCCCCAAAGCCGGGAATGACTCGAAACCAAAGGACTCACTCATGTGTGATTTTCCAAATATTCCAATTCATGAATGATGCATAAAACCTTACTAACACATAAAAGTGTATTTTCGACCAATAACCCATTCATGCAATAAACCACCAAAACATGTTCCTTTGTGACACATTTATCAACATATCTCAAAAATCCCAAATGTGGTGTTTTACAAGATTTAGTAAGCTAAACACTTCAATAAATCAAAAGTTACCAAATAACTCAACAATTGATAATTTCATGTAAAACACGTACAAGCTTTAAAATGGACATTTTGGCATGTACAACGTTTTCACAAATCAAATTGAACTCACCTTGCTAGATTTAGGCTAAATCTAGATTTCACCCAAACGAGCTCTTTTGAAGACCACTCGAATCCTCAAGCCGGAAACTTCCAAAACCTAGATCCAAACATTTCAAACCATAAATACCCATACTCAACCATTTAGAAGCATTTCCCCCAAACAATATACCAAAACCCCAAACGAGATCAAAACCTAGTTTTCTCCAAAACTTACCAAATCCGAGATTTGAGAAACCAAACACTAAGAAACCATCAATGGAGCATTTTATAACTTATTACAAGAAAACTTACCCTTGAAGGCAAAGAGACTTCCGAGAACACCCAAACCAACACTTCAACCCGAGCTCCCAACCGTTGAACTTGATGAGGAAGGTGGAGATGAAGGTTTTGTGGTTTATCATCCCAACTAGCTAGATGATTAAGAATCATGAGGTATGAAGAAGAAAAGCCTCCAAAATGGGTTAGGGTTCGGTTTTTGGGTTTGGGAGAGAAAAGGGAAGAAATTAGTAAGTGATAATGTGGGAAATGGTTGAGAATCGCGACTTTAAAAGGTCCTGGAGCCGACCGCAATTGTGCCCGGCGATTGTGCCAGGGCACTATCGCCAAGGCACTATCGCCCATAATGTACCGCGGGCACACCCCCGCTGGAGATTGTGCCCGGCGATTGTGCCCAGGGCACTCTCGCCAGGGCACTATCGCCCAGAGTGTACCGAGGCTCGATTCTTCCCATTTTCCGCACAGCCCACTCATGACGCGATAAGGCTTAATAGGTAAGATATAGGGGATGAAATTCTATGATAAGAAACAAGAATTTCTCAAAGGGTTAACTTCACGGGTAGAGATTTACGAGTGTTACAATATATTACAAGTTATTATTTTTTGTATATTTATTATTTCTTTATCTCTAGCAGTTAGTATGTTATGTTATATATCACAAATGTATATATTATATTATGTTCAAGTGCCCGTTTAGTATGTTTTGTGTATAAATGTATAAATTTTGTGTAAATTATGTCCAAGTGTCAAATTAATAGTTTTATTGAATCATGAATTTTTGGTTTTAAGACTTCCTTAGCTTTAAGAAATAAGAATTTGATATGGAATTATGTGTTGCATTTATGATTATATATCTTTTATTTTCTGCCTCGAGGCTTAAATCTCGACTCTTATTTGCATACTTTAATAATGACCTTGGAATATGTAATGGGGCATAAAAAGTACTTCATATGTGAGCAAATAGGAATTCTAGTTTAATAATAATACTCCATAATATAAGTCATAAAGTCAATAGTCATGCATATATCTACTTTTGTGATTGCCAACCACAACTTTTAACAGAAAGATTTCATTTTCCAACAAACTTCTAAGTTTCCATTTCTTTTGAAGATTGCATAATTCTTGTAACTCATTAAGTCAATAGTCAATTTTAATCCAAGTCTACTGCATTGCCAGCCACAACTTTTAACAAAAAGATTATTCATTTTCCAACAAACTTCCAAGTTTCCATTTGTCTTGAAGATTACATAATACTTGTAACTCATTAAGTCAATAGTCAATTTCAATCCAAGTCTACTCCATTGCCAACCACAACTTTTAACAAAAAGATTTTTCACTTTCCAACAAACTTCCAAGTTTCCATTTGTTTTGAAGATTGGATAATACTTGTAACTCATTAAGTCAATAGTCAATTTCAATCAAAGTCTACTTCATTACCAACCACAACTTTTAACAAAAAGATTATTCACTTTCTAACAAACTTCCAAGTTTCCATTTGTTTTGAAGATTGGATAATACTTGTAACTCATTAAGTCAATAGTCGATTTCAATCCAAGTATACTTTATTGCCAACCATAACTTTTAACAAAAGATTCTTCACTTTCCAACAAACTTCAAAATTTCCATTTTTTTCTTTTTGAAGATTGCATAATACTTGTAACTCATTAAGGCATTGTTTGGCAAAAATAAGCTAGCTTATAAGGCATCATTTGACAAAATTAATCTAGTTTATTTTATGGGTACATATTTGGATGGGCATAAGTGTAACACTCGCTAAAATATTGGGTTAATTGCTTTATAAGAAAAATAGTGTAGTTGTGAAAAAATAAGGAAGTTGAGGGGCCATATTGTAATTATAGGCATAAAAGGGTCTAAAACCCTAAACCTTTCTTCATTCTTGGAAATACGTTTGTGTGTGAGTGGTGCGGCGCAGCAGAAAGAGAGGAGGATCGATTGGAGCTTCTGGAGAGTCCGAATTTGGGGAAACGGTACCTCTAGTGAGTTTCATCTTCAAGAGGTAAGCAATTAACCTAAAACCCTTTATCCCTGCCTTTTATAGATTTGATTATGTATAGTTTTGAGAAAATTGTGAAAGATAGAGACCTAAATCGAAGATGGGTTGAGGGTCTGGGAAGTTAATGCTTGGGATTAGAGTCGATGTATGATTTGAAACGTTGCTTTCTTCTAATAAATCCAAATTAGGGAAAACTCTGTGGACTGTGATTGATTGATAAGTAGAGTCTAGGAGGTGTCTGCGAAGGAGAAACGCCCTTGTTTAAACGGACCAGGGTCGCCTGGTATCCCTTCGACCAGGTTGGCCCGGTGTCCTTTCGACGGGGGCGTCTGTGTGACCGTGGTCATCCGGGAGTCGTCGACCGGGATCACCCGGGAAGACATCAACCGGGATCACCCGGGAGGTTGTCGATCGGGATCACCCAGGAAGATGTTGTAATATCCGGGTTTAAATTGTATATTTAAATGTTAGGTGTAGAGTCGGCCAAGACTCAAAGTTGAAGGGGTTAGAAGTATCTTTAAGCTATAAAGGGGTTTTAACCCTAATGACCTCATTTTCTTTTGGAGCGGCGACTGGAAAAGAAAAGGAGAGACCAGGGTGATTTTGGAGCAAGGTAAGGGGAGGACGATTCGATCGGGAATTTCAAGTTTTATTGATTTCTTCATTAAGGTAATCTTCCTCTTAACTTTTACCTCGTTGTTAGACTGTTCCATATCGGTTAGTTTTTGGGTTGCGGTTGTTGAAGAATCTGATGTTGGTTTTGCTTGAGGTTGCGTATCAAGCTTAATGTTTGGTTTGGATTGTGCTATTCTGATTAAGGGCTTCTTTGGGTTTGTAATTTAATTGATATTTTGTTTGGTAATCGATCTATGGTTGGAGTTTTGAATTCAAGGATCGATTAGGGGTGAGTCGGTGGGTTTCGTTGTGGTTGTCGCCGCAGAATCGAACCCCAGGGTGGGGGACCGGATGACTCCGGTCGTTTGGTTCATATCGGTCACAGGGGGAGGTTAGACCCCGGTCGTGTGATACACTCCGATCACCGGGGGGTGAGGCCCCGATCGAGATTCACACCGGGCGGCCATCATGGCCCCGGTCCCCGGGTTTGCATTTTGGGCCGAAGCCCAATCCTTTAATTGGGTTCAATCATCTAATCGTTGGGCTTTGTTTAAACAGTAGTCTAGCCCAAGTTTAAGTTAAATGTAAATATAAGTTTAAGTTGAATTATTTTAGTGTTGGGCTTTGTTTTCTAAGGCCGACCCATTGTCCTTTATTATATTTAAGGATTCAAGGTACTTTGTCTCGAGTTGAGATTCTTGAGGGCCGAGGATATTTAGGAATAGGTGACGTGGGAATTATGGTGTTAAGGTCAATATTGTTATATAGAAATAATCGGGTGTTCACCGGTCAATGTTTCCTTTATAGGTTTCGGACCGAATTATAAGAGTAGACGCGAGATTCGAGCTAAGGACGCCAGGTGACTTTTTCTGAACTAAATCCTTTTGTTAACGAAAGCATGTGAAAGTTTCATTTTAAACTTTGATTTATATATGATGGCATGAGTATTATGAAAATTATATGCAAGCTTTGAAATGATGTTGCTTTAGTACTTACTTGCGAGATTTATTTAAATGTTAAAGATGATTTTCTTATTGTTGACAAAGTGGAAATGTATGCATATATGGTCCTAAGTGTGTAGGCTCAAAGTCGGGGGGGGTGGCCCGCCTGTGCTCATACCGGGGTGTGTGTTCCATTTATGACGTTGGGGGTGTGTCCCAACAAAGGCAGTGTGAGTCACAGACACGCTGCCACCTTAGGGTGGCGGTAGTGTGAGCGGAGAAGTTCGCTGAAAGTTAAAGGTTTCCTTGAAGCTGAAAATGGTTTATTTTTATGATAAATCTTTGAATGTTTGATGAGTTAAAAACTGTTGTAAGAGGGGACTAACTAGAACTTTCGGTCTAACCCTCGCTCTTTTCAAATCTAAAACCCTTTTCAGGTAAAGAGTGGCAGTAGAAGGAGCGGTTAAGTTTTAAGAGAAGCTGCGAGCTGGAGCTGAATTTGAGGACCTCCATTGTAGATTCTTGTCAGTGTATTCTCAGTTGTGTACTATGTTGACTTTTCGAAAACCTTGTATTTCAGATGTTGTTTTTGGGCCGCTTGGCATTATTATTTTATAAACTTGGTTCTGCCTATTATCGTGTGAGTTGGGTTGTTACAGATGTCGACGGGGATCATCCGGGAAGACATCGACAGGGATGGCCCGGGAAGAAGTCGACCGGGGTCACCCGGGGAGGCATTGACCGGGGTCGTTCGGGACCGAGGGGGTCTGTGGGGTGTAGTATGATCGAACCCACAGATCTTTGTTGGGGTGCGTGTTTACATTTAACCGGACCTTGGACTAGAAATCTTATAGGATTAGGAACGGGTATTTTAATGGCTTTATTAATTTGGAATGTAGGGGTTCGTTCTATTTGGGACTAGAGTTCGCGTGTGCCAAAGTCCAACCACCAGGTAAGTTCCCTTACTTTCGAAATATGTATCGATCTTTGAACTGGAGACGGTGTTCACTTTATATTGACCATGAAATTTATTGTTACAATTTGATCAATCATATTTTGGGATTTTATGGTAAGCAGTTGCTATACGAAACTTTGTTTCATTTATGTTATTTCACATGTGAATGCAAAATATATGTTGATGTGACAATGTGATTGGGTGTTTGGCCATGGCTACCTATAACCATCGGAGATGGTTGACCTGTGTGTTTGGAATTTGTTTCCCTACACACGGGAACGACATCGACTAGGGGGCCGTATGGGGATCTACTGGGGGCCCCCGAGGACGAGTAATCCTGATTCACGAGGATGGATTTTGGCATGGATTTAGTAAATTCTGGTAACTTATAGGTTTTGAGATTAATCTTTTTAAATTGTGCATGTTTTCTATTTATAATAACAAGGGACGAGGTTGGGAATTCACTAGACCTTCCGGTCTAACCCTCGTTTCCATTCTTCTTAAAACCCGTTTTCAGGTAACAGGGTTGCTTCGGGATCCTCTAAAGGGAAAGAGAAATGTTAGGAGTTATAAGAGTCGGAGAGCAGGCCTTAGAAGCGGCGTAGACAGAAATTTTGTTTTTGTTAGTTTCTCGGTTGTGGTAGAATTGTGGATGTTTAAACTATGTTGATCATGTACTTAGAAAGTTTTGTATTGGGACCTATGTTTGGGCATTATTATGCTTAATTTACTGCTTTGTTGATTTGTGGGTTGTTACATTTGGTATCAAGGCCATAATTTAAGCGATTTAGGTGGCCTTTTTGGGACCTAAACTTAAATTGTAAGTGGGACACAACCGAGAAATAGGATACCGTAGGAGTGTCGCTATAGGAGCTTATGTAATGAGAGATAGGGACTAACATGTAAGGTAAATTTGGGATTACAACTGGCCAATGTAATCGCAAATTTACTGGTACATGTGTGTGTCTATGAATGTTGTTGCAAATAGGGTTGTTAAAAATTAAAGTCTATCCTTGTGTTGTTTCAGTTGTTGTCATATTGGATCGAGCTTTGCGAAGTAGGGCAATGTCGGTCGGGGAGAATCTGCCGGTAGATGAGGTTCGTGCTGAGATACCAAGGGGTCCTCCTGGATGGCCGACAGCTCGAGGAAGGGGTCGTGGTCGAGGGCGTGGTCTGGTAAGGACTGTCCGAAAGGCTACGACTCAAGTTGAGGGAACCCCAGCTGGAAATAGGGGAGGAGCTAATACGCAAACCACTTGCAGAGCGAGAAGTGCTGAGGTTATGGTGGATCGGGAAATCTCGCACCAAGAAAGCTCGGCGACTTTGAGAGGGCGGGGAGCCGCAAGGGCTCGGGGTCGGGGCAGAAACCAGGCCTTTGTGACTCACGAAACGTTTGCTGCGGAAATGGGAAAACTTCAAGAAACTTTACAAGCGTTGTTGACTCACCAGGAGAAGACAGCCTCTGGAAGCAGAGATAAGAGCGAGAGCAGGGAGATGACTGAGTTGTCGAGCCCACCGGTAACTGAAGTGGGGGGCAACTCTTCATCGATGGTCGTGACGGCAACCAAGGTGACGGCGAAAGGTTGTAGTTACAAGGAGTTTGCAGCCTGCAAGCCTCCTACTTACAAGGGAGAGTGTGACCCAGTGATAGTAATGAAATGGATCAAAGAGATGGAACTGGTGTTTGCTACCAGTAAATGCGCTGAGGAAGATAAGGTGACTTACGCTCTATCCATGCTAAGGTCTGAAGCCACTTTATGGTGGGATGCAGAAACTGGGGGACTAGGAGCAGCGGCAGCAGAGGGTATGACATAGGGAACCTTCGTGGGGAAGTTTAAGGCACAATTATATCCTCTTGCGGCAGTGAAAAGATTGCAGGAATAATTTATGAGTCTGGAGCAGAAGGACCTGTATGTGAGATAGTACACTTCCAAGTTCATCGAGAAATCCCGATTTGCTGGGGCTTATCTACCAGATGAGGAAAGTCGAGTGGAACACTACATCTTCGGTCTGAAGAGTAATTTACGAGAGTTGGTTTCAGCCAGAGAGCCAACTACTTTCCAGGCGGCTGTTAATGCGGCTGAGATGACTGAAAGAGAAAAGAACCGGCAAGTGACGAAGAGGATTGGGGAGAAGAGAAAATGGGATGGACCGATATCAGATACGAGGAAGGGGAGAAATTTCAAGGCAGAGCCGAGAGGAGGTCGTGGGTTTGGGGACAAGCGTTGCGGGAAATGTCACCGGGTTCACCGAGGAGAATGTGGTTCGGGAGAAAAGTCCGGATTGCAGTGTGGGAGGTCGGGGCACATGTCTAGGGAGTGCCCAAACAAGAGAACTTGTTATCAGTGTGGATCACCAGATCACCTTCGGTCTGAGTGCCCGCAGGTCAAGCGGATTGGACCAGTTCAAACTGGAGAGCGTGGGGGAGGAAGAAAAGAGGAAAAGAAAGAGGAACCGGCTCGTCCGAGAGGGAGGGCCTTTAACATGACAGTGATGGAGGCGAAGGAAGTTCCGAATGTGGTTGCAGGTACGTTTTTGGTGAACTCTACTTATGCTAGAGTATTGTTTGACTCAGGGGAGACTTGCTCTTTTATATCCCCTGCGTTTGCTCAGTGTTTGGGATTAAATCCTAAACGTTTAGGGCAGGTGTTTGATGTAGAAACCACCGATGCTAATCAAGTATCGATTAGGGAGGTGTTTGAGGGATGCGTGATAGATATAGAAGGGAGTTTAGTACCAGTGGTACTATACCCTATGTCGATGAGAGAGTTCGACGTGGTTCTTGGGATGGATTGGCTGGCTAGAAATGATGCTAGTATTGTATGTAACAAGAAGATGATCCATATGGTTTTACCTGAAAAGAGGTGGTAGTGATCTATGGGGATAGACGGGAGAGGAATTCTAGTTTAATCTCCATGATCAAAGCTAATAAGAGTTTGAGAAAAGGGTGCAGGGGATTCTTAGTGTATGTAGTAGATGCTAAGAAAGAAAAGGGTAGAATGGAGGAAGTTCGAGTAGTGAGTGAGTACCCAGAAGTATTTCCGGAGGATTTGACAGATATACCCCCTGATCGTCAGGTCGAATTTCGGATCGACCTGGTTCCTGGTATCGATCCGATCGCGCGTGCACCGTACCGACTGGCACCCTCGGAGATTAGGGAAATGATGTCGTAGTTACAAGAATTATTGGATAAGGGGTTTATAAGGCCTAGTACTTCACCGTGGGGAGCGCCGGTCCTCTTTGTGAAAAAGAATGACGGATCTATGTGAATGTGCATAGATTACAGAGAGCTCAACAAGTTGACGATCAAGAATAAGTATCTGATTCCAAGGATAGACGACTTATTCGATCAGCTTCAGGGAGCCAGTTTCTTCTCCAAGATTGATTTAAGGTCGGGATATCATCAACTCAAGGTGAAGGAAGAAGATATACCGAAGACAGCCTTCCGTACAAGATATGGACATTACGAGTTCCTGGTAATGCCATTCGGACTGACTAACGCTCCTGCCGCTTTCATGGATATGATGAATAGGGTGTGTCAACCCTATTTAGACAAGTTCGTGATCTTGTTTATTGACGATATCTTGGTATACTCGAAGACCGAGAAGAAGCACGAGGAGCATTTACGGACAGTACTGGACTTGCTAAGGCGAGAGAGACTTTTCGCGAAGTTCTCAAAGTGAGAATTCTGGTTGCGAGAAGTGCAGTTTATTGGGCATATTGTGTCCCAAGATGGAATTGAGGTGGATCCGGCAAAGATGGAAGCAATTCATAGCTGGGAGGCGCCGAAGAATCCGTCAGAAGTCCGAAGTTTCTTAGGATTAGCAGGGTATTACCGGAAGTTTATTAGAGATTTCTCTCGAATAGCCACTCCGTTGACTTCGTTGATGAAAAAGAATGTAAAGTTCGTATGGGCAGAAGCTTAGAGGGAGGCCTTCTAGAGACTTAAGGATATGTTGTGTATTGCTCCGATCTTGGCCCTGCCGGACGGCACGAAAGACTTCGTAGTATATAGCGATGTGTCTAGACTGGGCTTAGGATGTGTTCTTATGCAGCGAGGGAAAGTAATTGTTTACGCATCACGCCGGTTGAAGGATCATGAATCGTGATACCCTACCCATGATTTAGAGTTGGCCGCCGTGGTTTTTGCGCTAAAGATTTGGAGACACTACCTTTATGGAACGCAATCCCAAATCTTCACAGATCACAAAAGTCTATGTCATTTGTTCGATCAAAAAGAGCTAAATATGTGTCAGCGAAGATGGATGGAGTTGTTGACAGACTACGAATGCAAGATCGAATATCATTCTGGAAGGCTAACGTAGTAGCTGATGCTCTAAGTCGGAAAAAAAGAAGTGAAAGTCTTAGGATGGTGGTTTCGAGAACTGAGGTGACGCCAACTTTATTGAATGAAATGAAAAGGTTTCAAGTGGAAGCCTTGAAGCCAAAGAATATTAAAGCTGAGAGGTTAGTGGGACTTACAAGTTCGCTAGTGGAAGACAATCGAGGATTAAAATGTTTCAGTGGGAGGATTTGGGTTCCGAAATTTGGAGAATTGAGGAAGGTTATCTTAGAGGAAGCTCATAAGTCGAAGTATTCGATTCACCCGGGAACGAACAAGATGTACGGAGATCTGAGGTTAGACTATTGGCGGTCGGGATTGAAGAAAGACATAGCTCATTACGTGGAAAGGTGTCTGACATGTCTGCAAGTAAAAGTGGAGTGTTACTCCCAATTTCATCAAGTTCTAATCGTAAACAGAACAAACAAGATTAAGAATAGTAATCACATGTCATTGATCAAATTCAACAATTACAAACTCAACTTTCTCTCACTACTCTCTCTCTCTAGAAATGTTTTCTATGAACCTCTTCTCTAATATACTCACTTCACATCTGAATTCTTAATTATCTTGTTACTTACAAAGACTTACTTATTACAAAGACCGAAGGTATTTATACCCTCATATTGTTACAAAGAAACAAAAACACAAAACATTGACTTTGACTTTATTAACACAATGACTTTGACTTTCCATGAGAGTTGACTTTTAGCCTTTGACTTCTTGAACTTTCATCTTCAATCTTTATGATCTTGAATCCAACAAATCTGTGCTCTAACATTCTCCCCTTTGGATCAAGATCATTACTAAAATATTTAGCATTGCGATCTTCTCTCTTTAAGCTCAATTTGAATAAACTCCCCCTTTGATCAACCTTTATCTTCTTGTAATCTCCCCTTTGATACAAACATGATTTTTTCAAACAATCCACATTCTCCCCCTATTCATATGAAAATTCTGACATTCTCCCCTTTCTTTGATAAACTCTGTATCTTCAAAAACTTTCAGCAATCTTCCAAAAAATCTGTTCTTCAAGAATTATTAACATTCTCTCCCAAAGGTTGTAACCAAACCTCTATCAGACAAAACCTCTGATCGCTTCAGCAAATTATCTTCAACCATTCTGAAATCTTTCTTGCTCTTCTCCCAACTTTAACATTTCTTTGAATCATACATTTCTTGAACCTTCTCCCCCTTTTTGATGATTTGAGCATCGATATCATCAAAACTTTTCTCCAGGAAATGTCTTTGACACTTCTGATCTATCCAAGAGCCTCTGATTCGTTGCCATTTCGAACAATGTATTCATCCAGATCTTTTCAAATCTAGACAAAAGAGGAATGTAACACCTGAATCAACAAAGGAATCAGTTAATATGCCTGTCAGTAACACTAAGTTACTGTGTGTAACGAATACACATAGGAAATGAGCTTTTTGATGTTCACTCCCCCAGGGCTTCCATCCAATCATCAAAACACCACAAAGGAAATTTCTATGAATGTTTTGACAATTCCTTGTGTGTTCGTGCAAGTGTAGAAAGAATTAAATCATCAAATGCTTATAAAGGCTCAAAATTGTGTAAAACACTGAGACAACAGTAGATAAACACAGACTCAATGTGCATGATTGAAGTGCGAAGGTGGGGCAGACTTCCTTCTGTTTCAATATCCAGATTTTCCAAATGAAACCAGATAGATAATGTGTTGCGTCCCCTTAAAAAATATTAAGCATTTTCTTTTTAAGAAGAAAATGAGTGGCTGGTGGGGTTTTGTCAAGAGTTGGCATGGGCTAATTGCCTTTTTCAATAATGTTCACCAAGAATTGTGAAACATTAGTAAGTGGTTGCCCGACTCAGAAAGTAGTTGATGCAGAGTTTAATATTTTTTTACTTTGTTCTCACACCCCCTTTCTTTTAATCATTTCAGCTTACATCTAACCAAACTCTCTTTTACATTTTACCTCGTCACACAACCCACACTCATTTCTTTTTGACTCCTCACACTCAATCACTATGGATTAACTTCTTGGGTAGGAGACACTGGTAATCGTGAATCCATAGAAGTTCATTTAAGTCCTAGCACAAAGAAACCATATTTTCCTATGAAGCATATGTTGCTAAAAAATGGTTTAACTTGAACAATTAAAGCTCAAATACAAGTCAGATGTTTGTATGCGCAGAATATAATCATGAAGATATGAGCATTTTTTAAACATTGAAGTATTTTCAAACAAGTATATTGAAAGAATAAACATGAATACAAGAGACTTGTTTGAAAAATCTGACATTGTATGAAAAATGATCAGAATGAAATGATATAACAATCAAAGCTTATGGTCAAAAATAATGGATATTGTCTATATGAAACAAAAATATAGACATTCTTGAAATGAACGCTTCGAAATGAATTGATGCTCAAAATTCATTGAAGTGAAAGCGGGATGTCTTACCATCGAAAAGTATGTTTCAAATTTGAGACATGGTAAGAACATATTCAACAAAAAGTCAAACCGGTGTGTGTGAATACTTGAAAGTATATAGAAAAGATAATACGCAAGTATTAATCTTTGGAAACACACGGTTTATAAACATTCAAGCTCAAATAAAATGAAAACATTTAAAATCACACTTCCAATTCATGAAATTTGTTTAAGAATCAGGAAGTGGTTTGAACATTTAAGAACATGTTTTCTATGATTGAAAGTTGTCCTTCTTTCAACCATATATGATATTAAGATAAGAAATTAACCTTTCTATGCAGTCTTAAATCTCATGAAGTCAAGCATCAAGTCATAAAGATATGATCTTGTAAGCATCCTCTCAATCTGCACAAGTCTCAAAGTCATGTCAAAACAACTTTATTCACAAATTTATTCAAAATTAAAAGACATAAAACAGTAAAACATTGAAAGTACTAGTTCTGATATGAAATAATCAGAAATCATCACCTTTACTCCCCCTGAAATTATGCATCTAAAATATGTCAGTGAAAAAGTACATGATAGAGATCTACAATTCTATTTTGAAATGTAGTTCATCATATCTATTGGATGCAAAATATTTCAGAAAAATATGTACTCCCCTTAATGGTTGATTTCCTCATTCGAGTATTGGAATATAATCTCTTATCAGCACAGGAGTAAGGTCTTTTGATCACTGAAGAACGAGTCCTAAACTGTTGTGTTTAGAAGTCAAACTTCGTTGAAGTACGGGTTCTAAGCTGATTTACTTAGAAGCCTTGGTTCTCTTACTCCCCCTTGACAGTAGGTGCCTGCAACACAGAATCAGTTTTCGGCTTTGGTACCCACTGGTATTTGGGTCCATGAATGTTAGTTGCAGTTCTTATGGGAGTAACTGAATAAGAACCATACCAGTAATGATTACTTGTTTTATAAACATGATCATGTGTACGACAATAAGAACAATAGTATTTTTTACCTGATAACCTGATTAATTGATCTTTCATGTATATATGATCAGGTTTACCTTTACGCACATTGTTCTTCTTGGCTTTAGTCTCATGTACACATGTCTTCTTTCCTTTCAGCTCATCTTGCTTTCCATCTTTCTTTTCATCTTTAACTTGTTTCTTTTTCCAGACCAGTTTTTCTTCTTTGTATCTCCTTCTTCTTTGATGTGTACCTGAACCATCTATATTTCTATCATAGAAAAGGTTAGAACTACGAATCTGATTAGAAGATTTAACTGACCTCTCTTAAGACACAGTCTTATGATGTGAGCTTGTCGCTGTCTTGAATGAACATTCTGAATCAACTGAATCATCTCTAGGTGTGTGGATAATTGACTCTAGAGTCTTGTACTCAGTCACCACCACCATCTTAGAAATGATATCTTCAAGCTCTTTTATCTTTGAAGCGAAACTGTCTCTTTCTTTGACAAGAAGGTCAATCTTCGTCTCAAACTCAGACTTCGTTTTTTTCTCTTTCAGTGCATTCTCAGATAGTTCAGATAACTTGACAGTCAGCTTTCTAATCTCAGCCTCAAACATGCTTCTTTCTTCTTTCAAATCCCTTCTCAGCATTGTTTCTCTGCCCGGATATTTCTTTGAAGAATCCAACATTCTTTTGTTCAATGGCCTTCTTTTCCTTGGCAAACTTTTCTCTTTCCAAGATTATTACTTTCTCAAAATCAGAAACTTGCTGAGAAAGCTTTATACATTGAAGCTCAATAACCTTCTTTTCTTCACAACTCTTTCTAGAAAACTCTGAGAACTTCTTTTCAAACTCATCTTTGTCCTTAGCTATTTTTATCTCCAAATCTGATATTTTCTTCTGAAGCTCAGTGTTCTCAGTTATCAGACTATGTTCCTTGTCTTCAATGCTTTCATTATTAATGACAAAAGGAGAATGATCTGGAAGTGGAGCATTAAATTCAAGCAAAACAATTTCCTCTACAAACCCATTATCAGAGTTAAGAAAATCATTCTCAGACGCAAATAAGTCATCAAAGTTATCAGTTGAAGTATGAGGTGCCTTTGAAAATTTAGACACTCTGTAGATTTAGATTGAAAAATAGTGTTCTTTATAACTGTAGAAAATACACTTTGTTCTATATCAACCAAAATTCTTTCTTCAAAGAAAACATTTTCAAGCTCAACTATTTTGCTTTCTAGAATGAGTGGAGGAACATAAACTTTTGCAGTTGCAGGTTTTGCCTCCATCTCAGTAACAGAATAGCTAACAAAATAGTCATCTGAAAGAACTTTTGGCGTGTCAGAACGATAACTATCATTTAGCTTTTCATAGCGAAATGGTAGTTCCATTTTCTTTACATTCTTTCTCTTCTCAGTTTCTTTGGCCTCAACTTCTTCTGGTAATTTGGTAACAAATTTGGGTTTTAAATGAGGATATTTATCAGTAAAAACAAGAAAATCAAAGTTATACAACGCTGGTTGTTTTCTGATGGCTTTCTTTAAGTAACGGGGGTTATCGTAACCGAGTCCTCGTTTCTCTTTAACTTCAGCCTCTTCCATGGGTGCATTTAGAAAAATGGTGTGATCTGTTTGACCTATCGCATGAAGTTTAGCTTCCAAATCATTTACCTTTTTAGTTAAGCTCTCATTTTCACCCTGGAATTTATAAACGTTTAGTACAGATTCTTTATTTTCTAAAACAGACTTAGAAAGTTTAGATTCAAAGTCAGAAATCTTCTTTTTAAAACACTCATTTTCATGTTCAAAATCCGAAGCAGATTTACGTAGAGAATCAATTAGATCTTTGTTTCCAATAACTGACGTATTGAGCTCAAATATCTTTTGATTTCTCCTAGCAACTCTATCTTTTTCCTTTTTCAATTTATTTTGAAGGTCGTCAACTTCAACCATCATAGATTCCATTTTGGTCATGAAGTCATTTTCAGTGAAATCCGTTACCTCCTTAGCTGAAAAACTCATCTTGAATATCTGTTGCAAAAAGAACTTGACAAAAAATGATCGTTAGTCCAAATGAAATCAATCAAATCAGAAATGAAATTTCCAAAATTTTCAAGTTTAGAATTTCGCTAAGTATTGTGAAAAACCTTCAGAATTCGCAAGCTGCAAAAGAAATTCGCAACTTACAAATGTAACCACAAAATTCACAAGTTACAAAATTCGTAAGCTTTAGAAACTCAGAATTCGCAAGCAATACCTACGAATCCTAAAGCTTTCGCAAGTAACACTTATGCAAATATACGAAATTCATAACACTCAGTCTTGCGAATCCTGTTCAATTCGCAACATAAACACCTGCGAATCCTATGAAACATGCAATCCAGACACCTACGAATTTTTACACTTGTAAAATTTCAAAAATTCAACACAATGCGAATTCTCATATGAATCCTGCGAAAGTATAAAAATTTATGTGAATCCTTTGATTAACTTTGCGAAACCTAACCACTCTTGCGATTTCTTGAAAAACTTGCGAGTTCTTCAATCTAAGATGAAAAATTCGACCGATCTGCCTGAAAAACTACCTAGACCTTGAATTACAACTCGAAACTTTGACAGACTGTTCTCTAATACATCTAGAACAGATTACAACCATCGAATTTCAATAGAAAACATACACAAATAAAAATCAATCTATAACAGTGCTCGTGAAACTCGTGTATGAAAAACTCGACAAAATCAAAAATCAAACTCCATTACAATGCAAAATACAAATCAAATTACACAAACTCGATCTAAATCAATATACGAACACATTCTCATCAATTACAGACACTAATTCACACAAACATTCAAAATCGAATCTGAAAAACCAATGGAACAGTGTCGACAAAACTTTCTTGATTTGATTTCGATTGGATTTTCTCTGATACCAATTGTTACTCCCAATTTCATCAAGTTCTTATCGTAAACAGAACAGAAAAGATTAAGAATAGTAATCACATGTCATTAATCAAATTCAACAATTACAAACTCAACTTTCTCTCACTACTCTCTCTCTCTCTCTCTGGAAATGTTTTCTATGAACCTCTTCTCTAATCTGCTCACTTCACATCTGAATTTTGAATTCTCTTGTTACTTACAAAGACTTACTTATTACAAAGACCGAAGGTATTTATACCCTCATACTGTTACAAAGAAACAAAAACACAAAACATTGACTTTGACTTTATTAACACAATGACTTTGACTTTCCATGAGAGTTGACTTTCAGCCTTAGACTTCTTGAACTTTCATCTTCAATCTTTATGATATTGAATCCAACAAATTTGTGCTCTAACATGGAGCATCAACGACCGTACAGGAAACTTCAACCGTTAGATATCCCTGTCTAGAAATGGGAACAAATCACGATGGATTTTGTGACTAAGTTGCCTAGAACTCCGAAAGGTTACGACGCGATTTGGGTTATCGTGGATCGGCTTACCAAATCAACGCATTTCTTACCCATCAAGGAAACCTACTCCATGGAAAGACTCGTGAAGCTGTATATCGACGAGATTGTCGTCCGCCATGGTGTGCCATTGTCGATTGTGTCCGATCGGGATAGTCGATTCTCTTCAATCTTTTGGAAGAGCTTCCAACGAGAGATGGGGTCGAAAATCAAGATGAGCACGACTTATCACCCGCAAACCGACGGTCAGAGCGAACGGACTATTCAGACCCTGGAAGATATGTTGAGGGCATGCATCTTAGATTTCCATGGTTCATGGGAAAACCACTTGCCCTTAATTGAATTTTCTTATAATAATAGCTATCATGCGAGTATCAAAGTTGCTCCCTATGAAATGTTTTATGGAAAGAAATGTCGAACTCCCTTGTGTTGGAATGAGGTGGGAGAGAGACAGTTGGATGGACCAGAATTAGTGCAGCTGACGGCAGATAAAATTGTTCAAGTGCGGGAGAGATTGAAAGTGGCGTGTGACCGTCAAAAGAGTTACGCGGACAAACGCAGAAAGGACATAGAATTCCAAATTTGTGATAGAGTGATGTTGAAGGTATCACCTTGGAAAGGTGTAATCCTCTTTGGGGAGAAAAGAAAGTTAAGCCCACGATTTATTGGGCCGTTCAAAATTATTGAAAGTGTCGGAGCAGTGGCGTATAAGTTGGAATTACTCGAAGAGCTGAAGGGTATCCACGACACTTTCCATGTCTCCAACCTGAGAAAGTGTCTAGCTGATGTTGATATGGTTGTGCCTCTACAAGACATACAGGTAGATGAGAAGCTGAACTTTGTCAAAGAACCTGCGTCTATAGTGGATCGTAAGATTAAGCGACTAAGGGCAAAGGATATTAGTCTAGTGAAAGTTCAATGGAAATTCCACAAAAGGCGGGAAGCGACGTGGGAGTTAGAATCGGATATGAGGTCCAAATACCCGCACCTTTTTGCCAATGAAATTCTGGGGATGGAATTCTTCTAAGGGGGGGAGTTTTGTAACACTCGCTAAAATATTGGGTTAATTGCTTTATAAGAAAAATAGTGTATTTGTGAAAAAATAAGGAAGTTGAGGGGCCATATTGTAATTATAGGCATAAAAGGGTCTAAAACCCTAAACCTTTCTTCATTCTTGGAAAGACATCTGTATGTGAGTGGTGCGGCGCAGCAGAAAGAGAGGAGGATCGATTGGAGCTTCTGGAGAGTCCAAATTTGGGGAAAACAGTACCTCTAGTGAGTTTCATCTTCAAGAGGTAAGCATTTAACCTAAAACCCTTGAAACTTTATCCCTGCCTTTTATAGATTTGATTATGTATAGTTTTGAGAAAATTGTGAAAGATAGAGACCTAAATCGAAGCTGGGTTGAGGGTCTGGGAAGTTAATGCTTGGGATTAGAGTCGATGTATGATTTGAAACCTTGCTTTCTTCTAATAAATCCAAATTAGGGAAAACTCTGTGGACTGTGATCGATTGATAAGTAGAGTCGAGGAGGTGTCTGCGAAGGGGAAACGCCCTAGTTTAAATGGACTAGGGTCGCCTGGTATCCCTTCGACCAGATTGGCCCGGTGTCCTTTCAACCAGGGCGTCTGTGTGACCGGGGTCATCCGGGAGTCGTCGACCGGGATCACCCGGGAAGACATCAACAGGGATGGCCTGGGAAGAAGTCGACCGGGGTCACCCGGGGAGGCATTGACCGGGGTCGTTCGGGACCAAGGGGGTCTGTGGGGTATAGTGTGATCGAACCCACAGATCTTTGTTGGGATGCGTGTTTACGTTTAACCGGACCTTCGACTAGAAATCTTATAGGATTAGGAACGGGTATTTTAATGGCTTTATTAATTTGGAATGTAGGGTTCGTTCTATTTGGGACTAGAGTTCGCGTGTGTCAAAGTCCAACCACCAGGTGAGTTCCCTTACTTTCAAAATATGTATCGATCTTTGAACTGGAGACGATGTTCACTTTATATTGACCATGAAATTTATTGTTACTATTTGATCAATCATTTTTTGGGATTTTATGGTAAGCAGTTTCTATACGAAACTTTGTTTCATTTATCTTATTTCACATGTGCATGCGAAATATATGTTGATGTGACAATGTGATTGGGTGTTTGGCCATGGCTACCTATAACCATCGGGCATGGTTGACCTGTGTGTTTGGAATCTGTTTCCCTACACACGGGAACGACATCGACTAGGGGCCATATGGGGATCTACTGGGGGCCCCGAGGACGAGTAGTCCTGATTCGCGAGGATGGATTTCGGCATGGATTTAGTAAATTCTGGTGACTTACAGTTTTTGAGATTAATCTTTTTAAATTGTGGATGTTTTCTATTTATAATAACCCTCGTTTTTATTTTTCTTAAAACCCGTTTTCAGGTAACAGGGTTGCTTCGGGATCCTCTAAAGGGAAAGAGAAATGTTAGGAGTTATAAGAGTCGGAGAGCAGGCCTTAGAAGCGGCGTAGACATAAATTTTGTTTTTGTTAGTTTCTCGGTTGTGGTAGAATTGTGGATGTTTAAACTATGTTGATCCTGTACTTAGAAAGTTTTGTATTGGGACCCATGTTTGGGCATTATTATGCTTAATTTACTGCTTTGTTGATTTGTGGGTTGTTACAATAAGGTAGCTTTTGGAGTAGCTTAAGAAGAGTTTTTTGTGATTAATCCAATTATGCCCTCATTAATATTGATTATTATTTATTAACTATTAATTTTAAATAAATATTAATTTTTAAAATTTAATTATTATTAGTTAATATTAGTTGAAAATTATAAATTAAATTTTAATTATACATTGATATTAATTTTTAATTATACCAATTTTTTAAATATTATCAATATATTTTAGTTATCAATTATTATTATTTTTTAATTATTATTTGATTATTTTTTTCATATTATATGTAACGGTTATTCAAAATCATAAGTTAATATAGATTTTTTTTTTTAAATTGGTTTAACAAATTCAAAATTTATAATATATCTGAAGGGAAAGACAAAAACGCCGACAGTGCTCCACGCGACTCCTCCCGCGGGTCGAACCGCGTCGTGATCCGCGCGAGGATCTGGACTCCAGAGGTCCGCGCGAGTCCATCCGTGCCAAGGCCCGCGCGCGACCACTGTGCCTTTATAAAAGAAAGAATCCGGCCTCCACCCCATTTTCTCACAAAACCCTCAAAATTCCTCCCCTTTTCTCTCCCAAACAGAACCCCATTCCCCCCAAATGAACCCTAACCCATTTTTAGGGGTTTTCCTCCTAAAATCAAATGATTCTTCATCATCTAGCCAGTTTTGGAAGCTAGAACTATAACCCCTCCATCTTCATCTTCCTCACCAAGCTTCTTAGGGTTTCACCCCAACCCTTTTTCCCCATTTTGAAGATTTGGAGTTTGTGGTTTATTGTACAGATCTAGAAGAGTGTGGGTGATGGATTTAAGCTATGGCAAAGGTAATCTTCTCTTCTCATCTCTTCAACTACGGAAATTAGGGTTTTAGGTTAAAATAAGTTCTTCATGTAAAATGTTTGGGGAACAATTCTATATGGTTAAATATGAATGTTTATGGTTGGAAATTTGTGAATCTAGGTTTTTGGAGGTTTATGCTTGAGGATTCATGCATCTTCAAAGGAGCTCATGTTGGGAAATCTAGATTTAGCCTAAATCTAGCAAGGTGAGTTCAAGTTGATTTGTGAAAACGTTGTACATGCCAAAATGTTCATTTTAAAATATTTATGTGTTTTACATGAAATTACCAACTGTTGAGTTATTTGGTAACTTTTGATTATTTGAAGCGTTTAGCTCTGTAAACTTTGTAAAACACCCACATTTGGGATTTTTGGGCATTTTCATAAATGAAAGTGTTTTGATGAATTATTGCATAAATGGAGATTTCTTGGTCAAAATGCACTTTTAGTGCTTGTTGAAAATATGTATCATTTATATAATGGGACGTTTTGAAGGTATGAATGTGCGAGTCCTTTGATTTTGCTCATTCCTGACCTTGGAACGTTTTAGAAATGGTAAAGCTTTTTGGTTTTGGGCCGAAGGCCAATTGTGATTTGAGAGACAAAGATTTTGGGAAAAGATGTATTTTGGTTTATGTAACCACTTTGGCTCATGTATTTTAGAGAAACGCTTATAATGCCTTTTGGGGATTGATTTATACTCAGTTGAGTCTTTGGAACATTTGTTTAGTTTTAGTAGCACGATAAGGAGCCTTTTGACGCATGGGGTACTGAGTTGTGTCTTATTTGGGAGTTACATATTTTGAATGTGTTAGTTCATTCGTTGGAGTCATGTAACGTTTTAGACTGTAATGCATTGGATCCATAGACATATGAGTCAGTCTGTTGGTTTAGTTGGGAACTTTATCCCTGTTTTGGGACTGGAAATTATTTATGGCTAGCGGGAAATCGAGGTATAGATCGTGGATGGTTAAACTCGATAACCGTGTAACCTTTAGTGGAGGGCTCGAGGTATAGATCGTGGGTGGTTGAACTCGATGCCCGTGTAATCCAGTCTGGTTATTCATCGTGGAATTTAGTGTCCGAGTTTGAAATCTAGTGAGTGGTCCCCAAGTCATGTTTTTATGTAAGCTTGTGGTGGTGCTCTGCAGAGCCGTATATGGAGCTAAGTCTTGCGGTGATGCCCATTGTGAGCCGGATACGGGGACTTGTGGCTTTTGTGGTGACACTCATCTAGAGGTCGAGTAGACACTAGGGTCATTTAGGTATCTTGCGGTGGTTGCTCGGTAGGGAGCTATACACGGGGATCCATAGCTCTATGTGAAGCTCGAGAACATTGATAAGTGGATTAATTTTGTGTGCCCGCTACAATTGATGGAATTCAGGTCTCCCCCGTCACCGAAAGGTGTGTTTTGGGTAGTGAGTTTTATTATCCATGTTTTCGGTGACGTTTTGTATATATGGATTTTTATCCATAGTTTATGGTTCAAGTATTATGCCCTACCTGTAACACCCCGAAATCTTTGGCCGAAGAGAAGGCGAAAAACGCCAGCAGTGCCCCGCGCGACCCTCCATGCGAGTTGAGCCGTGCCGGGAACCACGCGAGGTTCTGTTTGCTCGCGACTCTAGTGGCCCACGCGAGTCAATCCACACCAGCGCTCGCGCGGAGCCACTGTGCATATTTATAAGAGTAAATCCAGCCTCCACCCCATTTTCTAACCCAAAAACATCAAATACTCTCCTCCTTTCTCTCCCAAACCGATCCCCATCCTCCCCAAACGAACCCTAATTCATTTTTGGGAGTTTCCCTTCTAAAATCAATGATTCTTCTTCATCTAGCAAGATTTGGGAGCTAGAGCCATAACCCCTCCATCTTCATCTTCCTCACCAAGCTTTTTAGGGTTTCACCCCAACCTTTTTTTCCCCATTTTGAAGATTTGAAAGTTTGTGATTATTTTAGGGATATAGAAGAGCATTGTTGATGGATTCAACTATGGCAAATGTAATCTTCTATTTTCTTCATCTATGGAAATTAAGGTTTTGGTATCAGTTGAGGTCTTCATGTTTAATGTTTGGGGAATGTTTCTAAATGGTTGGATGTAAATATTTATGGTTGAAATTTATGGATCTAGTTTTTGGAAGTTTGGGCTTTGAAGATTCAAGTTTCTTCAAGGAAGCTCTAAGTGGGGTAAAATCTAGATTTAGCCTAAATCTAGCAAGGTGGGTTCAATTTGATTTGTGATAACGTTGTACATGCCAAAATGTCAATTTTAAAGTATTTATGTGTTTTACATGAAATTGTCAACTGTTGAGTTATTTGGTAACTTTTGATTATATGAAGTGTTTAGCTTAATAAACTTTGTAAAACACCCACATTTGGGATTTTTGGGCATTTTAATAAATGTGTCATAAATAAATGTGTTTTGATGATTTATTGCATAAATAGATATTTGGTCAAAAAAATGCATTTTTAGTGTTTGTCGGGTTTTATGCATCATTCATGAAATGAGATGTTTTGAAAGTACGAATGGGTGAGTCCTTTGGTTTTGGTCATTCCCGATCTTGGGAACATTTTAGAAATAGTAAACCTTTTTGGTTTTGGGTCGAAGGCTAATTGTGATTTGAGAAACAAAGATTTTGGGAAAAGATGTATTTGGATTATACAACCATATTGGCTCGCGTATTTTAGCCGAACGTCTATTATGCCTTTTGGGGCTTGATTTGTACTCAGATGAGTCTTGGAACATTTGTTCAGTTTTGGTAGCTCGATAAAGATCCTTTAAAGTATGGTGTACTTAGTTGCATCTTATTTGAGAGTTACATGTTTTGAATGCGTTAGTTCATTCGTTGGAGCCATGTAACGTTTTTTACTGTAATACATTTGATCTATAGGCACATGAGTCAGTTAGTTGGCTTAGTTGGGGACTTTATCCCCGTTTTAGGACTGGAAATTGTTTATGGCTAGCGGGAGCTCGAGGTATAGATCGTGGGTGGTTGAACTCGATAACCGTGTATCCTTTAGTCAAGGGCTCGAGGTATAGATCGTGGGTGTTTGAATTCGATGCCCGTTTGTAATCCAGTCTAGTTATTCATCATGGAATTTATTGTCCACGTTTGAAGTTTATTGAGTGATCCCCAAGCCATGTTTTTATGTAAGCTCGCGATGGTGCTCTGCAGAATCGTATATGGAGCTAAGTCTTGCGGTGGCGCCCATTGTGAGCCAGATACGGGGACTTGTGGCTTTTGTGGTGACACTCATCTAGAGATCAAGTAGACGTCTTTTGGGTATCTTGCGGTGGTTGCTCGGTAGGGAGCCGTATACGGGAATCCATGGCTCTATGTGAAGCTCGAGAACATTGATAAGTAGCTTAACTTTGTGTGCCTGCCACTTTCGATGGAATTCGAGTCTCCCCCATCACCGAAAGATGTTGTTTTGTGTATTGAGTTTTATTATCCATGTTTTCGGTGACGTTTTGTTTATATGGGTTTTTACCTATGGTTTATGGGTTGAGTATTATGCCCCACTCGGGTTTTGGGTGTTTGGGGATATAAAGTTTTATCCGTGTTTCATAAATTGAGAGTCCGTTTTCTATTCTTATTTTAAGTGAGTTTTGAGTTGAATTTAATTTACGAAAGAACGTTTTATATTGGGATATTAGTCCTAAAAACAGCTTGGTTTGGAAAACGTTTATTGTTGGTCCCGGAGGTGCTTAACAAGTTTATAGAAGGGGGGGGGGGTTGAATACAAACACATAAATTAAAGTTTAATAAATTGTTTATTGATAAATCAAACACAATTTACAAGTTTGTTGCGGAATAAGATTAAGACAGACTCAATCTAAACAAACTTAAGAAACACTAAGATGATTGCACAAGAATTTCAGAGAATGGAGGATTAAGGAATATAGAAAACAAAGGTTTCTATTTGGGGGTTCAAGGATTGAGCACACCCTCAGATGGAGGGCTGAACTTCCTATTTATACCCTATGCATTAAATGCATGGCAGGGCACTTTACACGTGGCGTTCACTGATTGGATTTAGAAGTCTGACTTTGGGAGACATGCTTTCGGCCGGTTCATGAACAGTGTAGTTGACAGAGTTGTTGTACGAATTGTGGCAGAGACATGTCCGTTCTGACACATCGTACTGAGTTGTGCAAGGTAAGAGAAAAGGAAACTTGAGGTATAACCTTTGTGATCATTTGATCGCTGAATATCTCTTTCTCAGAGACATCAGGAGTTCAGCGATCGCTAAAGCTTTCCTCATGTTCCTTCGCGTATAAGTAGAGTTGTCTTTGCTTCACTGATATCCGCATCAGGTCACTAGTAGACTTCTCTTTGTTCAGCAGCTTCGTCTTCGATTCAGCTATGAACATCTGTTGACGCGAGACTTGTCTTCAGGGATTACGTTACTGTTTACATCAGAACTATCAGCGATAACTGAACAGACTCAGTTTGATCACTGATAGTGAAACACTAATACATATTAAATGTTTATAAGAAAGACTATCAGCGATAATTGAACAGACTCGGTCTGATTAGGCATGGAAATTGGCCCCGACTCGCCGGGGAACCCGGTCCACCCGCCCTGATCGGGGATGGGGATTCCCCGCTAAACCGGGGATGGGGATGGGGACGAGGATCCCCGTTTGTCTCAAATCGGGGATGGGGATGGGGACGGGTATCGCACTCCCCGCCCCGCCCCGTCCCCGTTTTATATTTTATTTAATATTTGATATATTATTTATTTAAACTAAATCGGTAATTCATAATTTCATATTTCCTAACTAGGTTTATAATATAAAATTGTTATTTTTTGGATGTTAGTATGTATTTTGGATGTCAATCAAAATACAATTACTCGATATGGTTTTGAATCTTACTCGATATCTTTTGGTACGTTTGAAGTTAAGTTATTTTTTCCCGAATTCGGTTGAATTTCTTTTGGTTTTAAGTTATTAATTATTATATGATGTCGTGATTTTTATACTAAATTAAATTTCTTTCGATTTTAGGTTTATTGGAAATATGTGATATTTAAATATGTGCGGTGTCTCATATATTTGATTTAAATAGCTTACATAATCGGAAAAAGAAAATCCCCGTTTCCCCGTTGGGGATCCCCGTTCCCCGTTGGGGATGGGGATGGGGATGTGATCATATTCCCCGACGGGGACGGGGATGAAGATGAGGGATTGGGGACGGGGATGGGGATTGAGGTCCCCGCCCCATTTCCATGCCTAGGTCTGATCGCTGATGGTGAAACACTAATACATATTAAACGTAATTTTCACTAAGTACATAAAAGGGTCGTTATCAAATCACTGAGAGAGTTTGGATCAACAATCTCCCCCTATTTGATAATGACAAAGTAACTGAAGAAAATTACTTTATAATTCAAAATGATGGAATAATCAGGACTCATAACATACATGTCCCAATTACTATTTTGTGGGATCTTTTACAGTACTGATAGAGTTAAGTACTTCATTGAAATTTTCATTAATCCAAGAAAAGAATTACAAGGTATGAAAATTATAAGTACAAGTGATGTACTAATTACTGTAAGTTAAACAAATAGATTACAAGAAGAAAACTAATCTATCAGTTATCTAAAGAAGATTTAGGAGGATTGATCAAGTACTCAGGTATATCTTCTTCTTTTTGCTTTCGCTCTAAAGATTATTTGCTAATGATCACTTTGATTTGCTCAGCAGCAGGAGAGAGATCACACCATAAGCACATGAGATCCTTGAGAAGACCGAGGGGACAGATAGGGATTTCAGAGATTCTTTGAAATCTGAGTTGTTCCTCGTCATCTCTGAAGAAGATTCCAAAAGGTTCTTCAAGTACTTGTCCCGCAACATATGGTCTACCAATAGGCAGAGATAGATCCAGAACTGAAAGATCAGGAGGAGGACCGAACAGAGCTTCTCTTGAGAATTTGATAGAGGTTTCATTCCTGATCACCGCGACATTTTCAGAGGAGGAGGAGACAGGCTTTCTTCTGATCTGCTTTGGCTTAGAAGGAAGAGCAGACGGCACTTTTAAGATTGCAGCGACTCTGTTGATGAGAGCATCATTTATCTCTTCAACATAGCCTCTGTAAATTAATTTTGATTTCTTCAGTGCATCTTTGAACTCAAGTCATTCCATATAGCCGAGGCTTTCCAGCTTTGAAACAAACATCGCCTTGCAGCTTCCATCCTCTCTGGTAATCTCCATAGTGACAGAAACTTTGTCCTTCTTCTTTCTTCCAGAGATAGTAACAGCTATGATCTTCATTGGGTCAGAGCGATAGTCAATTTTATGCTTGCACCAATCGACTGAGTTATCGCTGACCGCTTTTTCTTTTGAGCGTTCCTCTTCAATCTCTTTCAAAAGAGCAGCCTGGACTTCAACTGGTTTCTTCTTCAGCTTCTTGTCTTTAACTTGAGAAGACTGAATTTTGAGAGCCAGAGAGGCATCTCTTTGACAGTCAGCAATCAGCTTCTCAGCCCAGACAGATTCTTCAATTTCAGCTTCTGTCAGGAACTCTAGATCTGATGATTGAGAGGGGATCTTTTGCCGTTGATTCTCCAGATGAGAGATCATCTCTGTTCTTTTCTTTATCTCTTCCTCTGACCAGTGAGCAGGTCTAGAGGGCCTTTGTGGATGTTGCAGGGACCCTTCTTCTTCTTCATCCTCTTCATCAATCTCTCTTACAGAGATTGGGATTATCTGGTCATCAGCGTCAGCAGCTGGGATTATTTGGAGCTCTTTACCCTTAAGCAGGGGAGAGAACTGTCTGGTCAGAAAATGAAAAAGGTTAGTTTATTTTTATGGAAGAAGAGAGATAAAGGCTAGAAAGAAACAGGGGTGGGATTTTTATAGAAGGATAAGGGAACGAGAGTAAGGCATACCTGAGAAGGATTCTTCTCAGGTAGTGAGGTCATCTTCAGGATTTCCTCAGCAGTTGCACCTTTGCTTTAGGAAGGGGTCCTGAAGATGTCTCATGACTCCCCCTTGCTTTGATAACTTCTTTCGAAGCTATCGCTGATGAAGTGACGGCTGAAGAACACCATAGAGATTGATCTTCTTCTTCATCGTCATCATCATCATCTTGATGAGGTTCTTCCTCTTGATCTTCAAGATCAAGGGCTTCATCTTCATCGTCCTCCTCTTCTTCTTCATCGATTAACTCATCGATGGTAGGAGGGGCCTTTTCAGCAGCAATCTCCCCCTCAACATGAGAGGGAGTTTCCTTCAGTTGTTCATTAGCATCAGCTTTTTTCTCCCTATTTTGTTCAGCTTATTTCTCCCCCTCTTTGTCATTATCACGGAGGGAGAGATGTTTGGAAGGAGTAGAAGTGGTTGCAGAGGCCAACTTCTGGACTTCAGCCTCCAGTCCTGTGAGACGGCCTTCAAGTACAGGGATATCTAACGTAGCTTGATGAATAAACTCCACAGCTACGTCCAGAGAGGTACGATCATTCTCTGTAAATGAAGGAGCAGGAATTGGAGCTGGTGCCTTCAGGTGAGTCAGGATTTGCTGAAGAAGAACTTCACAAGAATCAACCTTTGTAGACAGGGCATCAAACTATTGCTTGGAGTCTTCCCTGACTTTGACAATCGCTTCTTGGAGAGTAGCGATTTGAGAGACGTTAGCTTTGGAGGCGCATTGAGCTGTCAGCGTCTTCAGTGTTTCACCAGCGGTATGAACAGCGCTGGTGGTGTTATTGAGAGAGGCAGTCAGAGACTCCACCTTTGCACTCAAACTGTTGACATTGGTGTCAACAGTCGCCAAACTAGGACCTGAAATATAAGTTAGTTTTTGAGAAACAGGCTTATATGGTGAGTTGGGAGTAGCGTTTAAGGTTATAGGAGTACCTGAATTATCAAACATTTTGTAGAATTGCATAGATTCCTCAAAAGATTGATGTTCAGGTCCTATGGGTCCAAACTGTGGTTGTGAAAAAGTAGATGATGGGTCAGAGACCAAAGGAATAGAAGGATGAGAGATGGGGATAGAAGTAGGGAGAGGGGTAGTTACCGTTGTGATCACCTCAGGATGTGGAGGAGCTGAGATGATGGGTGGTGTCACTGTTGATGTGATAGCGATCGTAGTCGATGGCATGGTTGATGTGGGTATCGCTGAGGATGTGGAGGAGAGACCCACGAATGCATCCAAGGAGGTTTGTTGAGAAACATCCTTAGGTATTGAGCTAGAGGTACCTTTCTCCTTGGTCACCTTGGCCTTCTTCGAAGGACCAAGGGAGCCAGTTGATGGTCGTTTGGAAGGGGTAGCGGCAGGGATAGCAGAAGAAGGAACCTCCTGCGTGGCCGCTGAAGACGAAGAAGTGAGGAGAGAGAGTCGGGAGCGAAGTTCAGAGATACTTACCTCGTTGGGGAGCGGCTTGACCTCTAGGGAGCGCTGACCCACTTTGGGAAAAGTTGCATCAGAATTAGTGGGGTAAGTAGCAGGGTAGAGGAACTTTAGGTACGCACAGATGAAGCGTACATAGGGGATCTTGGGATCCCTCTCGGTCTTCTCTATCTTTGACCTTAGATCGTCAAAGATAGCTGTTGCATAGTCTAAATTTCTTCCGGCGATCACTGAGTAAGCCATTTGGACCTGAATCTTGCTGGCCTGGTCTAGTGACCCACTCTTCCCACTCATACACTGAATGAAGTGAGAGAAGATATAGTTAAGCTGAGAAGGCATGAGCGCCTTGGAGGCATTCATTCAGCTTTAGTGACCTTTTCAGCCTTAGAGGCATTCATCTTCACTTTAGCTGATTTATCAACTTTAGTGGCAGTTGGACATTTGCTTGCAATATGGTCAGTAAAACCACAGTGATAGCATTTTCTATATTTGAAAATGGTTTTAGGACCAGAAGTAGAAGGTTTTGCAAGTTTAAGATGAGCGGGGCCAGGTCCAAGAATGCTTTTCTCATGAGATCTGAGAGGAATTTTCATTTCTTCAGATCTAGTGGGTTTAAGGTCAATCTTTAGCTTTGGAGGACAGAGATCGAAGATTTCTATCACAGAGCTAGAGGATTGATTCACTGAAGGTTTAGAAGGAACTTTCAGCTTTGCTTTCTTGGTAGCCTTCTGAGGACGAAGAATGGATTTTCCTTTATCCGCAGACTTAGAGCCTTTGGATTTTTCCTCAGGGATAGAATTTGAAGAAGAAGGATAAAACTGATTATAAGAAGTATCAGAGATAGGAGTGACAAACGTTCCATACTTAAGCATGGAACTTTCTTCTTTAGGCTCATCCTGTGGTGTCCAAAAACCAAGACCATTTCTATCACTTTCAGAAGTTTGAGCATTTATTATCTCAGAGATCTTTGTTGATGATTTGCACCATTTTTCAACATGAGCCTTTTCTGCTTTTAGAGCAACGATGGCTTGTTCGCGTTCAATGCTGATGATTTCATTTATAATGACTTGATCTTTCAACTTTTCTTCTAAAAGAGTTAGTTCTTTGATATTTTCATGACATTTCTCTAGCTCTTGAGTTAAATGAACATTTTTATTCTCAGCTTGAGTTTTGTCGTTTAGAGCATTATAAAGATCAATCGTCAGCACATCAACGGTGCGACTTCTCTCAGCTTTAGGCAGAGAGGGATTAGTAGAGATAGATACCTGAGATGATATGTAGCTCATGGAAGGTTCAGATGCTTCTTCCACTTCTTCTTTAATCTCAGCCATGAGACAAAGATTAGCGACTTCTTCTTCATCAGAACTTGATTCTTCTGATTCATCCCATCCGTGTTCTTCAGCGATGAGACCTTTACCTTTTCGCTTGTAGCTTTTCAGCTTTTGATATTTGTTCTTCAGCTTTAGGTATTTGTCATCACTGGATCTTCTTGAGATAGAAGGCTTGAAGACCTTTTTAGACCTGCACTCACAAGCAAAGTGTCCAATCTTTTCACAGTTATAGCAAGTGGCAGTAGCCTTATCAACCGGGGTTGATTTTGGCTTATCAGTTAGAGAGAGAGTCTTATTTCTTCGGAAATTGCTCTTTCTTGCAAATCTCTTAAAAGAGTTTGTCAAGAGTGCTAAGGACTCATCGAACTCTGAAAGATCAGGGTCTGATAGATCCTCAGATTCAGAATCTAACTCAGTGATGGTGAGAGTAGATCGCTGAGATGGAATTATCTCTGAAGAGACTAAAGCAACAGGAGTGCTTTTGGAGTCTTTAGAATCTTTTACAAGATTCTTCTTCAAGAGATTCGATTGCTCATAATTGAGCAATATTCCATACAAAGTGCTTAGAGAAAGAGAATTTAAGTCTTTTGTTAGCTTAAGACATATTGAATAACTGTCCCAGCTTTCAGGAAGACATTCTAAGAATTTTGTTAAGACCTCAGATAATGCTCTTTGCTCTTGCATCTATGCCTACCTTCTTTTTGTCTTCATTACTCCACTGTCTTATTTCCTTAACGACATAGCGTTCAGGGACAGCTTCAGTGGTGGCAGTAGCGGGAACTGCAGCTATAGTTCTAACAGGTTCATAAGGTCCATTTTCTATATACTCAGGTATAGTAGGATCTGCACCTTCAAGAAATAGCATCATTCGATTTTTCCATAGAGAAAAATTATCTCTGCTAAATCGAGGAGGTTTATAAAGTGAACCATTATCATAGTAGTTAGTGTTTGTGTTATGTGCCATTTGAGAATAGCAAAGAAAAGAATAAAGCAAGATCTTGTTTATCAGATTAAACAGCCTGCTCTGATACCACTTGTTGGTCCCGGAGGTGCTTAACAAATTTGTAGAAGGGGGGGGGTTGAATACAAACACATAAATTAAAGTTTAATAAATTATTTATTGATAAATCAAACACAATTTACATGTTTGTTGCAGAATAAGATTAAGACAGACTCAATCTAAACAAACTTAAGAAACACTAAGATGATTGCACAAGAATTTCAGAGAATGGGGGATTAAGGAATATAGAAAACAAAGGTTTCTATTTGGGGTTCAAGGATTGAGCACACCCTCAGATGGAGGGGTGAACTTCCTATTTATACCCTATGCATTAAATGCATGGCAGGGCACTTTACACGTGGCGTTCACTGATTAGCTTTAGAAGTCTGACTTTGGGTGACATGCTTTCGGCCGGATCATGAACAGTGTAGTTGACAGAGTTGTTGTACGAATTGTGGCAGAGACATGTCCGTTCTGACACATCGTACTGAGTTGTGCAAGGTAAGACAAAAGGAAACTTGAGGTATAAGCTTTGTGATCATTTGATCGCTGAATATCTCTTTCTTCAGAGACATCAAGAGTTCAGCGATCGCTGAAGCTTTCCTCATGTTCCTTCGCATATAAGTAGAGTTGTCTTTGCTTCACTGATATCCACATCAGGTCACTAGTAGACTTCTCTTTGTTCAGCAGCTTCGTCTTCGATTCAGCTATGAACATCTGTTGACGCGAGACTTGTCTTCAGGGATTACGTTACTGTTTACATCAGAACTATCAGCGATAACTGAACAGACTCAGTTTGATCATTGATAGTGAAACACTAATACATATGAAATGTTTATAAGAAAGACTATCAGCGATAACTGAACAGACTCAGTCTGATCGCTGATGGTGAAACACTAATACATATTAAACGTAATTTTCACTAAGTACAGAAAAGGGTCGTTATCAAATCACTGAGAGAGTTTGGATCAACATTTATATTGGTGTCTGCTTCGTCTAAAATGCATATTATTGGAAAACGAGTCGTTTTCATATTCGAAGATATCATTTTGAAAGACTATGGTTTCAATTGCATTCTTCCTTTTTAACAATATATTTATTAATGTTGAAAACTCTTGAACTCACTAGGCGTTAGCCTAAACTTTTTATTTGTCGGCATGTGCAACAGACTTCATTGAGAATAGTTCTAGTGACACTGTAAAGAGAGGAGTGCTATTGAGAATAGTTCGAGTGACATTGTGAAGAGAGGAGTGCTAGTTGCGTGCTCGGAGAGTGATTAGCTTGTTGAAGTCTTCCGCCTTTGTTTTGGGAAGAGCATCTTGTGTTTGGGGTTAAGTAACACCTGACTTCGGTTTAGTACTTGTATATTATTGGAGATTATCCTAGTTGAGGTTAGTTATAGAATTTTAACTTGAGGAATATACTGAGTTTTGAATTGTATGAGGAAGTTTTGTTCCTTATGTTGATATTATACCGAAATTTTAATTAGTTGCTCTTACCAAAAAAACTAATTAAAAAAACTAATTTTTTTTATTTCTTGTATATTTATACAAAATCTGCCTATAATGTGAAAATAACAAACTTGAAATTGTCTAATAAATTAAAAGTAACCAATTCATACAATTTAAAACACCAAATTCATACAATTCTAAATTATGTCCGAGAGTTAACTAACAATCTAACTACCGGAAGGGCCGGGAGGGGGGAAAGTGTATCCTTGTTGCCGCATAAAAGCAGTAAAATGCGTCGATAATGCGACCTGATCAACTAACTGGGTAGCTTGACTGGCTTGTTGGGCCTCCATACCTTCCCTTCTCTTCCGTTCATCCTCCAACTCGGCCCGATGACATTCCTCCATTTCATCTATCTTCGCTCTCAAAGCAGCTAGCTGTAAATATTCAATATTTGAGAAAACCAGTAATATATTGGAAATGAAAAGTAATGACATGATACATAACAATATAGCCAGTAATGGATGATCTCTCATTCTTACTGCTACATTCACTGATCATAGCACAATAGGGATCCTGGGAGGTCCTGAAACCAAAAAGTTAGTCCTTCTTCCGTCCTCCGACACTCTGCTCCCAAAAAGATGCATCATCAGGGGAGGCGTGTCGGGATCGACACTAGACCTAAGCTCTCGAAACCGTTCCTATGGTTTACCACAACAAAAACGGGTGAGCTTGGTTATATTTGTAAACATTTCAGTAGCATAATGGTTGTAAATCAAATGTATCCAATGTCTGCTTTTAACAACTATAACATTATAATTACTGTAGTCACATTACCAACCAACATATCTACTTAACCTAACGCCTACTCAACAGTGGCAGTCCAAACTAATATAACTAAGTTCATTAAAATATATTACTTTAAACCTACCAAATGGTTCTATAAAACAAAGTAATGGTTTTAGAAAACTTAACGCCACTCTAGCCGCTTTGGGGTAAACGAACTGAGAAGAATTAGTAGGCTGGCCAGATGAACTCGGAACGACCTTCCAGTTCAAGCAGTGGATCTGCTCAAAGACCTCAGAACTACTCGACTCGCGACCCAATATATGTGCCTACAATAGAAAATTAAGTTAAGTTTTTAGTAAACATACAAATCTAATTACATATTAAAAAATTGTCTACTTACCATCCGGTGTCAATACTGTGTAACACTGATCGATCCCTCGATATGCCTAGACAACACCCCTTCAAACTCGGTCCTCCTATTGTCCTTAGTAGCCATAGACTGGAGTCTCCATCATTCGGTATCCCACACTTGTTAAAAACATAACACATAAGTCGGTACAGAACACACGATAATGCACAAAACATACAATGAAGATACAAACCTCATCAATCAAATGGAGCCAAAACCTCTCTGGGATCCAGGAAGGGTGGTGTGCTCTAAGGCATGTGAAGTCATCACCGTCCCACTCTTCCCGCCAATTTTGATAGGCTCGTGTTGCAGCCGATTCACGTACACCCCTCATCTAATCTGAGTACCTATTCTACATGGCACAGGTCCATACATCAAGAACCGGTACATACACAAGATTTGCATCAAGGTAAAAACAATAATTCGATATGCACAACTACTTTAAAAGGGATTCATGTACACCAACCCGAAAGTGCTAGAACATCAAATCGCGGTCAACTTGGGAGACCTCCCTCTAGCGATACCACGCACCACGAAATGAAGACTTGAATATAGACGTAATCTCCCGGACGACATGGGGATCTATAAACCTTCATACTTAAAAATATATACAACACAAAAGGCATTCATTCATTTTATTATGTAATATAAAGTCTTATACCATACCTACTTACTTGTGGCCACCGAGATCCAGATGTCGTTGTTGACTTGGATCACATGGTGTCGACATCGAATGGTTGGGGCCTCTCCTCAACCCCGAACCAGTAGAAGTTTGACCTCTATCTCATGCTTCTGATCCCGATCCTTGACGCCGAAGGTATGCATGGTAGCATCCGAAAAAGTTCAAAAGTTATTCAGCACTTTACCAAAATTTTGTTTACCTTCTGATCATTTCAAAAGCTTTTCTACATTCACAAGTAAAGTAAAAAAGTTTGAACGGAATGAAATAAGTTGCAAAGGGGTTTTGTAATTTTTGAAAAATCTTTTATGAAACGCCTATAAAACCCCGCATGCCCTAAAAAACTTCGAATGCTTTTAACCGAACTAGTTTCGGGTAATTGGATTGTTACTTCAAGTTTAGCTTTATCCACTTCTAGACCCTTTTTAGAAACCATGTGACCCAAAACGACTCCTTCTTGTACCATAAAATGGCATTTTTCCCAGTTTAAAATTAAATCGTGTGTTTCACATCTTTCCAAGCTCTTTTTCAGATTTTCAAGAAAATTTTCAAATGATGTGTCGATAACTGAAAAATCGTCCATAAAAACTTCATTGGAATTTTCAATCATATCTGGAAAAAAAATGGACATCATACAACGTTGAAATGTAGTGGGTGCATTGCATAGACCAAATCGCATTCGGTGAAAAGCAAAAGTTTCAAAGGGACACGTGAAGGTAGTCTTCTTTTGATCTTCGTGTGCAATGTGAATTTGATTATACCTCAAATATCCATCCAAAAAGAAATAAAATTCATTTTCGGCCAATCTATCTAGCATTGGTCAATAAAGGGCAAAGGAAAATGGTCCTTCTTGGTGGCCAGATTTAGTTGTCTATAGTCCATGCAAATTCTCCACCCGGTGATAGTTTGGGTCGGGAGAATCTCATTTTTCTCATTGGTGATAACTATGGTACCACCCTTTTTTGGCATGCATTGTACCCGACTCACCCAACCACTACTTGAGATGAGATAAATGATACCCACATCTAACCATTTTAAAATTTCTTTCTTGACGTTTCATTATTGGATTAATTCTTCTTTGAGGTTGCACTTTGCCAACACTATTATCCTCCAAAATTATCTTATGTTGGCAAAGAGAAGGATTAATTCCTTTGATGTCTGATATTGTCCAACCTATGGCCTTCTTGTGGTCTCTTAACAACTCTATTAATTTCACTTCTTGCTCACTACTTAAATTGGAAGAAATAATTACGGGTAATTTTTCCTCTTCCATGAGATAAGCATACTTATGGTGATTAGGAAGTGGCTTTAATTCGAGTTTGGGTGCCTTGATTATAGAGGGAACTTGGGTTGTTCTATAATTAAAGTCCAATTGCTCAAATGTATCTACCACCTCAACCAAATCATCATCCAAAATATCTTTCCCTAAATAACTAATCAACCTCAATTCAAAATCATCATCTAAGGCATTTAGGCAAGAGAAATCCTCAATTTCACCATTAAACTTAAGGGATTTGAAAACGTTGAAAGTTACTTGTTGGTCGTTCACTCTCATAGTTAACTCACCATTTTGCACGTCTATCAAGATTCTACCGGTTGCCAAAAATGGTCTTCCTAAAATGATGGGGATATCCTTATCTGCTTCATAGTCTAAAACTAGAAAATCACCCGGAAAGATAAATTTATCGACTTTTACCTAAATGTCCTCAATTTTTCCTTTTAGATATGCCAAAGATCTATCTGCGAGCTGCAAAGTGACTGTGGTGGTCGAACTTCACCAATTCCTATTTTTTTTTAAACTGACAAAGGCATGAGGTTTATGCTTGCTCCCAAATCACATAGAGCATGCCCTACTTCTTGTCCCCCGATAGAACACGGGATGGTGAAACTCCCGGGTCCTTTAGCTTCGGAGGGATTTTGCAAGTAAGAAGTGCACTACATTCTTTGGTCAGAGCAACAATTTCAAATTCTCCCAACCTTCGTTTCTTGTTGAGAATATCTTTCAAAAATGTAACATAACTTGGCATTTGCTCGAGAGCCTCTACCAAAGGAATGTTAATGTGGAGTTGTTTGAAAATGTCCAAAAACTTTTTGAATTGTTCATCCACATTTTTGGTTTTTAATCTCTCAGGAAAAGGTAAGTCTCGCAGATCTGGGGTTGCTTTGTTCTTTTAGGGCATGCATGGAATAACTGGTTCTAGAGTTCTATAGTGGGCATAGTCTGCCCACGGTGGGTAAACTGTGTTGGGTTGCATGAAACAATTAGACCTGATGTTTTGGCCGAAGTTTCTGGGTTTTATGCTGTCTTAGGAGAAGGGAACAGGTCTGGGAAGTTTGAGCTATCAAAAAGATGTGAGTCCTTTTTCAAAATCGGTGAGAGTGATGAGTTTTTTACTTTCTTTGACTTATCTATGCTCTCAATTTCTTTTATGCTCACAACCTTGACGTGTTCCTTGTGGATGCCCTTAGGGTTTTTGGTGTCACTCGGCAAAGTCCCTTATGGTCTGCTCTTGAGTCCGACAGCAAATTGTCTAATCTGGGTTTCAAAACCCTTCAAGGTTGCATTGGTTTGATTTATAGAACCTTTTAGTAATGATTCGATTGAACCATTACTATTTGATGCATTTTGTTGCCTAGGTGCATGTGATTGTGAAGTTTGTCCATGTTGAAAATTTTGAGGGTGGTTTTGATGAAATCCCGGGAGATTTGGTGGTCGGTTTTGGACTTGACTTGCCCCGGGGGGTTGAAGTCCTTGATTTTCCGACCATGAGAAGTTTGGATGGTTTCTCCAATTCGGATTATATGTCTGGGAAAACAGACTATTTCTAGCATGATTCCCAACATTTTTCACCGATGCGGGATTACCGTGGCAACACTTAAAAGGATGATTTTCTCCACAAAAAGTACACGACTCAATTAAAGCTTGATTTATGGCTTGCACTTGACTCTTTTCTCTATTAAGGTTCAAATTGTTTTTAACCAAATTAGTTAAAGCTACAATTTGTGCATTTAAAGCGGAGATGGAATCAATCTCATGAACTTCTGACACAGTTTTAGGAACTATGGAACGAGGGTTTGACCAATCAGTGTTATTATTGGTACCTTTTTCCAAAATGTCATACCCCTCGTTGTATGTTTTTGCAGTAAAAGCGCCACCAGTCATGGCATCAAGAATGATTTTAGCAGAATTAGAAAGACCATTATAAATGGTTTCTAATTGGATGCAGCGAGGGATTTCGTGATGAGGACATTTCCTAATTAAATCTTTAAATCTCTCCCATGCATCTGATACCGCTTCATTTTCCTCTTGTTTAAACATTAAAATTTCATTTCTAAATTTCACATTCCTAGTGGGAGGAAAGTATTTCTTTAGAAAAATTTCAGCTAAATTCGTCCAAGTATCAATTGAATGAGGTGGCTGAGAATTTAGCCAGGCTTTGGCTCTATCTCTCAATGTGTAGAGAAGAGTGTCAACCGTAGGGCTTCTATGAAAACTCCGTGAATAAGAAAATGATCCGTCATTTATAAAAATGATTTTAAGTGAGGGTGCGAATCTTCCGAAGGTAATCCTCCAAATTAGCCCATTACTTGGATCATTTGAAACATTATCGGTTTTGGTTCAAAATTTTCGCAGTAATGTTGGGCCTAAGAATCCCCGACTTGAGTTGATCAAATTCGGGTGTTGCATAGTCCTGTATTCCCCTTTCTTTATCATCGGCAATTTTAATCGTTCTTTCCACAAGCGGAGGTGGAGGATTTACTTCCTCTTCCGCCATGATTTAATTTAAAACTAGGTTTTGCCGATTTCCTCTACCTTTTCTTCTTCTTTTAAAAGTCTTTTCGATTTCAAGATCAAGAGGTACAAATTCCCCATGTTTTAGCCATGGCATACAACACGAAAAATGTTTTGAAAATGAAACAAGTGACACAGGCTCGAATGAAAATCAAGATCTCAGAATATAAAATCGTGCCAGTCCCCGACAACAACGCCAAAAACTTGGTAGTTATTTATCGTGTACTGACAGTGTGGACACGGTGTTTCCCATTGTGGGCACAAGTATATACTGACACTGCGATCGTTACAAGTAATATAATGGTCATAAAACCGAGTATCGTTTCCACAGGGACTGAACTACTAAGAATTAGAGATTTTCATGAACTTCTTGCACAAGTTTGGTTGTGAGAAAAATTATCGTGTTGATGGTGGATTAACGCTAAAAATACGAAATGAAATTTATAATTAAAGAATGGGTATGGGTGTAAGTTTTCCTTGAGAGAAACGTAGTAACAAAATGGTCGGGCACTTTGTAGTACGGAATGTCTATAAAAATACCGATCTCTCGAAAGTGGATTTTTAAAGACCGGTCCTACAAAATGCTCATAAAGTGTTCATCGTTACCGACTCTTAATCTTGCCGATTTAACTAAGTTGATATAAAAATCAAGTTCTATCAGTATGGAGATTTATACCCATATCTCTTTGTGATATAAATCTCGACCGATGTTTGAACCTTAGTAAATCAAACAAAACACGTATATCTACGTGGTTATCAAAGACTTTCTCAAATCTTTGTGCATCACTTAAGCCATATTTTGAATCCGCCCCTCCCGAGGTCAAGATTTAATATTAACACTTCAATGTGATCGTCTTATCTGTGTTGAGTTTAAGTCCCGACTCAAGTGACCAAGCTTAAGAGTTAGTAATAATGGCGCCACCCAATTGTTGCCTACTAGTCTTAAGTTGGCTCATACCCACACCCAAGAGGTGCTTAGCTCATACTAAAAATAATAAAAGACATAATATAAGAAAGGAAATACAAATTAACTACTTGCATTAATGTAAATAAAGTACAAACGAGGTAGGAAATAAAATACAAAAATTAAAGTACTAGAAATAAAATGCAAGAGATTAAAGTACAAGAAGTAAACGCAAGAAATTAAAGCTACTCTAGTCTTCAAGTCTAAATTCTAACTTTGAGGAGAGAAAGTTTAGAATCTTGAAGATGTTGATGATGGAAGTGATGCCCCAAGCCTTGCTTTTATAATGGAGAAATTGGATAATACCCATTGGGTAATAGAACTTCATATCTTCCAATGATCCTCCAATATTCCCTTAATCATTGTTGAAATTCTTCAAATAACCCATAGGAATCGGATAAAGATTTTGTCCAATGGGTATTAGGATGCCCACCGAGGGCACACAGTGCCCGCCCCGACCGTTTTGATATTTTTTTCATAATTATCACAACCTGCTTTCATTCATTATGGACCAAATGAAGATAGAAGGAAGCAAAATTGAGTATAAATGAGAAATAAAATACTAGAAAAAAGTGATAAATAACACTCCGGAACGAGGGTTATCAATGAGTTACCCTTTCGTTGATTTGAAAGAATTGTTCTCCGTCCATATTATCATTGTCTTCAACATCGTTAATCATTTCTGACACTTCATATATGCCACGAGCCTTTGTCTTGACAACCGCTCACCAATCTTTCAAATCCTTTGTCATCGAAGGATATGAAGTATAATAGACTTGTTCTACCTGTGTAAAGCTAGGATGAATGGGTCAACAGATCCGAGTCTAAGGGGTTGTTTACCAAAAATTTTGGGTAAGTGTTGACTGCGATAAGAGGCCTTCCTCAAGAAAGTGGTAGATTAAAGATGTTGTTTACCTACTATTTTTTTATTAAGTACTGATCAATTAAAATGACTTTTACACCCCTTTGTTTGAAGCAAATGTTAACTGTGTTTACCAAATACTTTATAAAACATAAATTTTATTTTATTATGATATTTCTGTATTTATATAATTGTAATATTATCATATTTAACATAAACTTAATGCATAATTTTAAATAAATTTATTTAGATCCATAAAAACATTATGGAATCTATGCACAATTTTCAAAAAGTTTATTAGAGTATTATTATATTCAAAAGCACTACACATTTTCGTACAAGCATCATTGTTGTAAGCCCTTTACACAACCCAAAATCAAGATGCTAGAGATAAACCCAATTGTATCATCGTCTCTTTGCTTCTATTTTCTGATTGTTGTGTTCTTTGCCTCCGACGTCCGATGGTTGTCGTCTCTTCCTTCTGTTGTCTGTTGTCTGATCGTTGTCGTCTTAGCTTTCGCCTTCCAGTTGCTGCCATCTCCTCACTTTCGTCTTCCGGTCTTTGTTGTCTCTAAAACCATTCTTGTGAAAGAGGGTATTGTTGACCAAGGGTTTTGATGATGACTTTAAGGGGTACATGAGGGAAATTTCACCTCTCCATTTTTGTTGTCCCAAATCAGATAAATTCAAAATGGGTTTTGGTAAGCCTTCTTGATTATCACTACACAGAGTTATCAAAGCTCGTTGAGAAAGTTTGTAGATATTTACAAACGCTTGGATTTTCTTGTTAAGGATTTGTTCTCCGTTAACCCTCTTTTGTTTTTGTTTTATTTGATGGGTTTTCATTATCTCATGTTTTTCCAATATCCATTGTTGTTGATTATGGTAGCGTTTTGAAGTGTAATGGAAAGAAAAGGAAGAAAGTGAGGGGTAGGAATAAAGTTTGTAGGGGTAAATAAGGAAAAGGGCTAAAGATAGATCGCTTGCCCTGGAAAGATATGTTCTTTTCACTTACCTTGGTCAGCACACGGTCAGCACATTCTCAACAGTCAGAGCATTAATTTGTTGTTGGTAAACACCAAACCTCTTACCCCAATAAGAACCTCTTATTTGATAAGAAGTGGTAAGAGCTTAGTAAACAGCCCTAAACTTATATTTGATATCTACCAAATTGTGTTTAGGGTTAACTTTAACCCCTGACTGAGTATCAAACCAAGTGCATTTGAACAACACAACTACCTGTTGCCCTACGCCATAATTTTCCACCTCTAAAACATCATCCAACAAACCATAATAGTCATACTCACACTTGTCATAACAGGCCCTGATACATACACCACTATTATGGGTAACCCGACCAACACCATGGGTTACCGTATGAAACTTGTAACCCTTCACGAAGTATCCCTAATTCGTGGTGGCATAACTACCTGGTCTGCGTGCTAGGGATTTCAATTGTTCACTTGAGTCGTTTGACTCGAACATAACCTATAAAAAAAAGACCATACGTAAGAAACACATAACATATATCATTGCATTATGTATATTGATATTAGCTAGTATATATACTCACGTGGTGCTCAAACCAGTCAACAAACCTTTCTTCCCAGATTCTATCAAGTGCAATATCATCAATATTCGGTTTTGTTTATCGAATCCTTTCATCAAAGGTCCACTGAAAAGGTTGAACTTCTACACACTTGAACAAGACATATGTATGGATCTTGTGCAGCTCATGGTCATTCAATATTATCTCTTTGCCACCCTTCTTAAATAGTGGACGAGATGGAACCTTAAATATGCTTAGTAGATCGTCGGTCTCCGAATAACTAGGAATATCTAGGCTAAGTTCTTTGACTCACGATTATGTCTTGTCTCTATCGTTCGATCAAAATAGAGGGAACAATAGGCAGACAGTTTATTTACAAGGTACGACTCAACCATAAAGACCTCAACCCTTACTTTGTTTCTAAATGTTCTCTTCAACGACCCAAGCTTCCTAAATAAGCGATGAAAAACGTGTTAGGGACAAAATAGTATTTTATATGAATATAGAGACACATCCACCTGGCTCTGTCGCTAATTAGTGGGGGATTAGTGATCGATGTGGTTTGTCAATCCCTCGCTAATCTGCCGTTAATATCTGCCGCTAATATCCGTCGCTAATACCCAATTTTCTAGTAGTGTTAGCCATAAGATTTTCAAAACGTTACTTGATATACTTTTATGCAAGGGTTGGGTTGGATTATACTTTTTAAAAGGTTGGGTTGGGTTGTAATTTTCGTAAGAGCTGTAACTAGGTTGGGTTGGGTGTTTCCTAAATTGTTGTAATTTAGCTGAGTTGTTATATGCCTCAACCCGCCCAACCCAAATCATGTGCAACCCTAACTATACATATGTTTTAGAAGATGAGATAAATACTTATTTTGTCAAAAATACTAAGTCAAGTTGTTTCAAAATTTTCTTTAAGTTACAACTTAAACTCGTTATTTGAAACGAATATTTGAAATTTGGGTAAATATGTAATTAGATGTAGAAAACATATAATATATGCTGAATTGAATGAGAATATTAATTGTATAACACTTCATAATATACAAGTCATAAAATCAATGATCATCTTCCATGCCTCTTACTCCTCCATTAACTGCACTTACCGATTTTTGCGCTATGTGAGTCATTAAATCAAAGTCAATTTCAATCAAGTTTATTCCACCTTTGCTAGTTATGTGAGTCGTTAAGTCAATGTCAATTGCAATTAATTGATTTGATCAAGTCTATTCTACCATTGCATACCAACTAATCCTTGGAAACATAAGATTGCATTTATATTGGAGTATGGATCACTCCCAATATTTATAACCATATTTCTTGACTTTCTAAGAAACTTAGGGTGCGTTTGGTACAGAGAATGGAATTGTAGAGAAATGATTGCAGAGAATGGAATTGCAGAGAAAGAGAATTGGTCTGGAGAATAGGAATTGACTCTCCTGTTTGGTAGCACAGAGAATTCAGCAGAGAAATGTAACAGGAAATCGTTTCTCTTGTTTGGGAGCACAGAGAAATGTAACAGAGAATTCAACAATTTTTGCAAAGTCTAACAGAAACAAATCATCAATGATGGGGGGATTTCCAACCCAACAGAAACAAATTCACTGACATTATCATCATATATAATTTTTGACCAAACCCTATACAGAAACAAGAAATCATGAAATTAACTGCAGAAATACAGATACATTTTGATTTCCAACCCAACATACAGATACATTTTTGATTTCCAACCCAACATACAGAAATACAGATCCCTTATCCAAACCTAACCAGATACAGAAATACAGAAATCGCGACCTGAGAGAGAGCGTCGACAGGGAGAGCAACGTGAGAGAGAGAGAGAGAGAGCCGGTGGAGAGGGATCGCGCCGGGAGGGAGAGCGCCAGTGGAGAGGGATCGCGCCGGGAGAGAGCGCCGACAGGGAGAGCGACGTGAGAGAGAGAGAGAGCCGGTGGAGAGGGAGAGCGCCGAGAGGGAGAGGGAGAGGGAGAGAGAGAGCGACGACGTGAGGGAGAGAGAGAGCGCCGAGAGGGAGAGAGACCGATGTGTTTTTTTACTTTGGAACAACTCTCATCAATTCCCTGATTTTGAAATCTCACCATTTCTCTTCACTTTGTGGAGAAATAAAAGTAGGGAAAGAGAATTGGTTTATTTCTCATTTTTCTTTTCTCTGTGTTACCAAACAAGAGAAATGGAAATCATTTCCATTTCTCTGTCTTCAACTCTCTGTACCAAACACACCCTTAGAGCATCTTAGAGCATTGTTCGTAATTTCGAAGAAATAGTTAAAATATCTAAAGAAATTACATTCAACTCCAATAGTCTTTTTATTTTGAGAATTCAACATTAATTATATTATTACAATATTTATTGCTTTTAATAACCCAAGAAACCTTCAAATATTTTTTTTACAGAATGATAATACATTTAACTTTATTGGTGGAGATAATAAGAAATACATTTCTCTCTCCACTAAATTAATTTTGGAGATTTTTTCAAATTTGGAAATTTTTAGACACTCTCTCTCTCTTAATTTCTTCATTTAGGAGGACTTTTATAGAATCAGTTGGAGAAAAAACAAATGACAACTCCAAAATATTCATTTTGGAGAATTTGTCGCTCGTTGGAGATGCTCTTACAAGTTTCCTTGTAAATTATAGATGCACAAGGTCCGGACCTTTCAAACACGTTTTTCGGTATGATAAAAAGAAGGAAGGATTTTCCAGACAAATCAACTAAGGCTTTGAGGTTGAAAGAGGGTTCGAACAAATATTTTTTTCATGTACGGATTTTCATGTCTTTTAGACTTAACCACGTGGGTTTTCTCAAGTTGCCTTTTTTGGGCCTTGAAAAAAAAGTTGGCTTCATCAAGCTTTAAAGTGGGGTCCTAGGCTCTGGCTAACTAGGTCCAATTTTTTTGGTCGGCCCAAGCTTTGGGATTTGGGCCTAGGCTTTTAATGTAAGCTTTTTTTTTAAATTGTCATGTAAATTAAATAATTTATTAGTCTTCATAAATGATTTACCAATTACATATCAATATTACAAACTAATCCGAAGACTCACCAGGTGTGGTATGTTCTTTATGGCTAAATACAAAAATAGCAATGTACTTTTTATTATAATTCAACTTTTTCTTATTACAACATTGTACTTTCAAATTTCTTATTAGGTCATTGTTCTTTGAATTTTTTTTAGACATTATAATAATGAGTAACCTATTAATTTGAATTTCAATGACATGACATAAGTTAACATGTTTCCATGCCACGTCACTGTCCATGTAGGATATCCACATATGATATATTGTTGTTGCGGCAAACTTGTTTGATTTTTCCGCAATATGTAGCTTTCATTCTCTAACCTTTCTTTCATGTTCGTGGTCCTTGGATTGAAAATCATGTAGGTACGTTAATCATTTCCTAAATTTAATTTCTTTCACATATACATTTTTCTAGCTCTTTGTCTTTTTCCCGGTGCTCTTCATTGCACCACATCATTTCCACAACAACCACTGCTTAAAAAAAAAAACGTTTGGACTCATTATCACCTGCCAATCCACAAAACTCGAAATCTGTTTCTTCTAACTTACATATTGATTTCATAACACTTTATCTGCTTAATTTCTCATGCGAAACTAGAGACTTATTAAGGGGGTGGGGGTTCATATAGTACCTTGATTAGGGAAAATTGTGGCAAGGTGGTAGAATTTTTTTTTTTGTAAAGGAGTATCCCAGACCACTTTGGGCTCGGACTAATCTCCTGAAAAACAAACAGGTCTATGGCCCGCGGGCATTCATCCCGTGGCCACAATGCTGCGAGTGGGGCTCAAACCCGGGAAACCGCTATGAGTCCCCAGGCGCTTACCACCACGCCACAACCTTGTGGTAGAAAATTGTATGTTCATATAGGTGTTCCATGGCATACCATTAGTTAGATTTGGAGTCAAGATCTTGCGTTCTTGTTGCTATGCATCATGTGACTTATTTAAAACACTACTACAAAAGCGTTCATAACACCCTGTAAATTGTACTCGAAAAACAAAATACCATGTACTAGGTACTTGGTACTAAAACATGCAAGAGTTCAAATTAAAAAAAAACGGTACCTGGTTTATAATAAGTAACCTTGTACTAAAACGGTTGTGCTACCCGATGGTTTAAAAACCAGAAACTACTATAGAGTTAATTTGGTGGTTGAAGTCATACCCATTTTCAGTTTATAGCAGGGTAATGATATCAATGTTCTTACTGCGTAAGTTTGGCAACTCCAAAAATGTTCATTTGCACGCTAACATGTTACCCGATTGTTGTATATCAAATGAGTAAAATAGGAATAATTCAAAACGCATTGAACTGGCATCCCGTCGGGGAAGCCTTCGAACCCTGAAACCCACCATAAATCTACTCCCAGACTTGTACATTTGCTACGTTGTTAGGGTTTTGATTTTAAAGTTTGTATAAATTTATTTATGATTTTATGTTCATATTCTATTGATGTTCTTGAGATATTTATGTTCAACTTACTGTATTTTGATTCTGATTTCTTCAACTATCTTGAGGTTTTTATTTCCAATGTTTGTATTTTGCTTTAAGTTGGTTTAATTGAGATGAGATGTTTTATAGCAGATAAAATGCATAAACATATGGTATACATTCACAGACAAAGGGAGAAAACCTTGTTTGATGGATAATACCAAAAACCCAAATAGAAATTACAAACTGAAAACACAAACTTGTGCTACAACTCCATGAAATCTATTTCTCTAACTACGATCATCCCTCTAAACATAAATTAACTCGATATCATATAAGTTGTGTATTTTTAACGATCCAAAAAGTACTTATGTCCTAAAAAGTGACAAATTACAATTGTTTTTTATCTTGAGAAGAAGATATATATTTCAAACTTGAACTTCATAAAAAAACTCTATGTTACAAAAGTAGACTTATGTTTGCACCATTATGGATATATTGCCTCTCGGTGAGTTCTTCGGTTAACACAAGTGGTCACATAGAATAAATTGTTTAAAATGACCATCTCAGACGAACTATGTAAAAAATTATTAAACTAAATTAAACCATCAAATTGGGGAATTAGTCTAGGACCAAAGTTTTAATCTACCCTAAGGGGGCGTTTAGTTTGATGGAATGGTTTTGAGGGATTTGGATTTCGTAGAAGGATTTAGAATTTTCGAATTGGAAGGATTTTGAATCTTTGGTGTGTTTGGTTTATAGAATTTGGAATGGAATGGAATTCTTTATAAATAATTTATAAAAACAAATTATAGATTTAATAACCAACAAAATCCAAAACATAACATATGCAATATAATTCCCAAACCGGGTCCAAAACATCTCAATTCAAAATCCAGAGTTTACAAAATTTGGTAGCGGATACATACTACCACAGCCGAGAATCTATCTAACATAATGCTAAAAGAAGTAATGGACAACAATGCTCTAATCCTGAGGTCTTCGCCTCTAACTTCAGACCTTCTCCTTCCTTTTCGAAGAAGCTCCACTAACGTACTTACCTGAAAATGGTATTATATTTTGGAAAGCGAGGGTTAGACCATGAGGTCTAGTGAACCCCTCTCGAAAACAGTTCATATAATTCTCAATTTTAAAACATGTAAATTGTCACATTAACGAGTAAAGGAACATATTAAATATTCAACTCCACATAAATGTATTTGCACAGTGGTCTCAACTCCCATCACCTCCTCGTGGTGTTCACGCTCGAGGCACCAGTAGATCCTCACGGCCCCCGGTAGATGCCTTATCCGTGTGCGCAAGAAACAGATTCAAGGCACACGGTTCAACCAACTTCCCAAGGATTTTCAACAATCCAAGGTACACAAACCCTAATATGCAACCTGACTCCACATACAAGCATAAATTCATGAACATGTAAATCATGAGTGTGCAGAAAATACTTTAACGGTGTATAATATCAGGCTTCTTTTCAAATCATAGTTATCATCATCTCAATACCAAATTCACTTGTAAAAAGGATTTAAGGGGACTCACGGGAATTTGACACAAAACGAGCCTCACCTCCGATAGAACCGAACACCTACAAACCGAACAACAAGTCACCGAGTTACACCTTGTCCGGAAAAAAATTATAATCCGGACACCACCCCATCCGGGTTTCCCTCAATATCCGAATACGACCCTCATCCGGGTTCCGTTAAAATCTGGTTAGTTCCCATCCGAGTTTCCCCAAAATCCGAATACGACCCCTATCCGGGTCTCATTAAAATCCGGTTGACCCTATCTGGGTTCCACCCAATATCCGGGTAAACCCCATCCGAATTGGGCGATTCCCAGACGGTCGAACACCCGTAATTTCGATAAGTAGTGGCCACCCGGAAGTTTCTGTATCTTGTAAATGGTGGGATGTTTGGTGGGAAATCATTATTTAAAGTCCCTTGGAGTATCGAGAGCTTTCGAACGCGAAAAATGAAGGAATTCGGAACTCTGCACAGTTTGGACGACAGTGCCCGGCGATAGTGACATATGTCACTATCGCGTGGCACAATCACGGGGATGGTACCGCGAGTGCCTGGACGCGGGCGACAATGCCACGCGACTATGCCAAGGGCATAGTCTCCGGTCATTGTCGCGGTCGGGGGCAGGGGTCTTTAAAGCTCGAATTTTGTCTATCTCATTCCATTTGTTTCAACCTCCTTCAACCCTACCCTCTCTTTTCTCTCTAAACCGAACCTCTTGACCACCATTGTTGATTTTGAGCTTTTGATACTCCATATCCCGGGATTTCAAGTGTTAATTCACCATCTAGCAAGGTTATGGATGCTTAAGCTCAATCTATCCACTTTATCATCTTCACCTTCAACTTTCTAGGGTTTTATCAAACCCTCCTTATGACCCTCTCCATTCTCTTAAAGGTTGTGGTTGTGGCTCCCGTGGGTGACCAAGAGATGTATAGTTGATAGATTCAACCTATGGTAAAGGTAATACCTCGTTTTCTTCTTATAAGGAATTAGGGTTTGGGTACAAGTTGGGGTTTTCATGTTTAAATGTTTGGGGAATGATTCTAGAAGGTTGAATATGTTTATTTATGGTTGGAAATCTATGGATCTAGGTTTTTGAAGAATTTTGCTTGTGGACTCGGATTTCTTCAAGGAACCTCAAAGCGGGGTAAAATCTAGATTTAGCCTAAATCTAGCAAGGTGAGTTCAAGTTGATTTGTGAAAACGATGTATATGCCAAAATGTTGATTTTTAAAGTGTTTTGTGTTTACACTACATTGTTAAATGCTGATAACTTTTGGTTACTTAGAAATGTTCAACTTTATAAATTTATATAACCCATATCTTTGGTATTTTTGGGTATGTTGACAAATAAATCATTTTGAGACGTTCCTTTGCTGATAGTATATAAATGAAGGTCATTTTGTATAATTGTCTATTTGGTACATACGATTTTATAATCCATTGGAAAATGCATATATTTGTGTTAAGAGTCATTTTGGAAACATAAAGGGAATGGGTCCATTTGGAAAACGTTTTGTCCCAACCAATGAGAAGTTTTGGGGTATTTACTCTTGAGTCGTAGTATTTTCATAATTGTTGGTCAAACGTGTTTTGATGTTTATATTGGCGCCCATTGGGGACTTATGTAAATTGTTGGGTCTTTATGTCGGATTTCGGCTTTGTCAGGTTTTTGGGACTTTTGTCCGGTTTAATAACCTAAGGGGGAGTTTTGGGTGTGAGTTGCATTTATTACATTTTATTTTGGAGAATACATGTTTTGGGTGCATGAGTCATTTATTTGGAGTCATGTATTTTAGACTGTATTGCATTGGATCCATAGGCATGTACGTCAGTCGTGTTTAATGGTGAGGACTCTTGGGATTCTCACCTTGGGAAATAATGTCGTGTTGGCATTGGTGTTGTCCCGGTTGTTTTGCGAAGAGGAGACCTCATGGGTTGTACTTCGAGACCTTGGTTCTGGTGTTTAGATGTCTAATTCTTGTGCACGAGGGTTAGACATCGAGTGTTATCAAGTAAGGAGCTGAGGCTCCTATCTTGACTGATAGGGAGTAGGCACTAAGGGTCAAGTGGGCACCCTGAGGATGAAACTCCCTAGAGACCGAACAGGCAATAAGATCGCGTATCCTTGAGGTGTAGCTCGGCAGAGCAGGCAATAAGGGATACGGTGTGGTGGAGACTTGAAATATAGTCATGACTGGAGGTGTAGCTCGGCAGAGCAGGCAATACGGTCACGATCTGAGGTGTAGTTCGACAACATAGTTATGTAGTTTAACTTTGTGTTCTGCCACGTACAATGGAATCGGGTATCCCCCGTCACCGGAAGGTGCTATTTGGGTATTTTATTGTGTCATTTTATTATCCATGTTTTCGGTGACGTTTTACTTATGGGGAATTGTTTACTCAAGATTTATGGGTTGTGTTTTATGCCCCGTCCACGTTTGAAGGATTTTGAGAAGTAAAGTTTTATTTCATATTTTTATAAATTAAGAGCCTTGCTTACTATTCACGTTTTGGTTGAGTTTGGGATTAAAGTGGTTTTTACTAGAGAAGGTTCATGTTGGGTTCTTTGTTCTAAAGATGTACTTTTGAAAAATGGTGTCGTTTGTTATTTAAAGTAAATCTGTTAGATAGTCTATGATTCAAACTACTTTCTTTCCCTTTAACAAATATATTTATTTTATGTTGAAAACTCTTGAACTCACTAGGTGTTAGCCTAACCTTTTTATTTGTCGACATGTGCATCAGGTTCTGATGGGGGAAGAGGTTCTAGCTTTTTGGTGAGGCGTTGAGTGCTAAGAGTTTGTGCAAAGGTGAGTAGCTTGATGAAGCCTTCCGCATTAGACGTTGATAAGAGCAACTGTTTCTTTGGGGTTTTAGTAACACTCGAATTTGATTAGTCTTTATGCGAGACTTGAGCTTTTAGTTGTTCAAATTAATTCCCATATTCTTTTGAGGTGTCTCAAGTGATGTTTGTAAAATAGATTATATCCTTTTTGTTGTATAATTTGGAAGTTTTAATTTAGTTGCTCTGTTCTTTTTTGAGGGTGTTACAAGTTGGTATCAGAACTTAAGTTTGAGAGAATTAGGTATTGATTTTTGGATGCCTAGACTCAAACTAGCGTTCTTATAAGTAATTGTAAGTGGATTTGCACATTAGGTATCTTAAGATACGATATTTTGGGGTTGATCGAGTCGCTAGAAATGGGAAACTTGTTGAGATTCACAAGGATGATCATGTACGGTACGTTCACAATGGCACCTGGACAGTGTTATGGTGAACGTACATGCTACATGTGTATACTTGAACTACCTTAGTATGAGGACCGTTGGGGTAGTGAGAAATTTTCTAAGCAGGTAATTTAAGGAAGGATTGATGTCTATAGCAATGTCACTTTGGAGTGATAGTTAAGCGCGTTGAATGCACTAAGTTGACCACTTTGAGTCAGAGCTATTGGTCGGAGCAGAACCATAGGCGTGTTAATTGGCTCTATTTCGAGAAGAATTTTAAGGTGTTGATCCAAACTCTCTCAGTGATTTGATAACGACCCTCTTCTATACTTAGTGAAAATTACGTTTTAATATGTATTAGTGTTTCACCATCAGCGATCAGACTGAGTCTGTTCAGTTATCGCTGATAGTCTTTCTTATAAACATTTCTATGTATTAGTGTTTCACTATCAGTGATTAGACTAAGTCTGTTCAGTTATCACTGAGTTTCTGATGTAAACAGTAACGTAATCCCTGAAGACAAGTCTCGCGTCAACATATGTTCATAGCTGAATCAAAGACGAAGTTGTTGAATAAAGAGAAGTCTACTAGTGACCTGATGCGGATATCAGTGAAGCAAATACAACTCTACATATACGCGAAGGAACATGATGAAAAGCTTCAGCGATTGCTGAACCTCTTTATCTCTGAAAGAAGAGATATTCAGCGATCAAAAGATCACAAAACTTATGTCTCAAGTTTCCTTTTGTCTATCCTTGAACAAACTAGTACTATGTGTCAGAACGGACATGTCTCTGCCATCATACGTACAACAACTCTGTCAACTACACTGTTCATGACCCGGCCGAAAGCATGTCTCCCAAAAGTCAGACTCCCAAAGCCAATCTATGAACGCCATGTGTAAAGTACCCTGCCATGCATTTAATGCATAGGGTATAAATAGGAAGCTCACCCCTTCATCTGAAGGTGTGCTCAATCCTTGAACTCCATATAGAAACCCTTGTTTTCTATCTCTCTTAATCCCCCATTCTCTGAATTTTTTGTGCAATCATCTTAGTGTTTCTTAAGTTTGTTTAGATTAAGTCTGTCTTAATCTTATTCCGCAACAAACTTGTAAATTGTATTTTGATTGATCAATAAACAATTTATTAAACTTTAATTTCTGTGTTTGTATTCAACCCCCCCCCCCTTCTAAAAACTTGTTAAGCACCTTCGGGACCAACAAGTGGTATCAGAGCAGTTTGTTTAATCTAATAAACAAGATCTTGCTGTATACTCTTCCTTGCTATTCTAAAATGGTACTAAACACAAACACAAACTACTATGATAATGGTTTACTTTCTAAACCTCCTCGATTTAGCAGAGATAACTTTTCTCTATGGAAAAATCGAATGATGCTATTTCTTGAAGGTGCAGATCCTACTATACCTGAATATATAGAAAACGAACCCTATGAACCTGTTAGAATTATAGCTGCGGTTCCCGCTACTGCCACCACTGAAGCTGTACCTGAACGATATGTCGTTAAGGAAATAAGACAGTGGAGTGATGAAGATAAAAAGAAGGTAGGAATAGATGCAAGAGCAAAAACCATTATCTCAATGGCTCTGCCTGATGAAGTTTTCCATTCCATCATGCATCTGAAAACTTCTAAAGAAATGTGGGAAACCATATGTGTTCAATATGAGGGCACCACTGAAATTCAAGAGACTCGAAAGATTAACTTGGTAAGACAGTATGAAAGTTTTATCGCTGGTAAGAATGAATCTCTTTCTGACATTCATTAGCGGTTTAACTGCCTAATCATTAACCTAAGAACTGTTGGAAGGACCTATTCTAATTCTGAGGTCCTAACAAAATTCTTGGAAAGTCTTCCTGAAAGCTGGGACAGTTATTCAATATGTCTTAAGCTGACAAAAGACTTACATACTCTCTCTCTAAGCACTCTGTATGGAATATTGCTCAACTATGAGCAATCTAATCTCCTGAAGAAGAATCTTGTAAAAGATTCTAAAGACTCCAAAAGCACTCCTGTTGCTTTAGTCTCGTCAGAGATAATTCCATCTCACCGATCTACTCTCACTATCACTGAGTTAGATTCTGAATCTGAGGATTTATCATACCCTGATCTTTCAGAGTTTAATGAGTCCTTAGCACTCTTGACAAACTCTTTTAAGAGATTTGCAAGAAAAAGTAACTTCTGAAGAAGTAAACCTCTCTCTCTTATTGAAAAGCCAAAATCAACTCCGGTTGATAAGGCTACAGCCACTTGCTATAACTGCGAAAAAATTGGACATTTTGCTAGTGAGTGCAGGTCGAAAAAGGTCTTCAAACCTTATACCTCAAGAAGATCCAGTGATGACAAATACCATAAGCTGAAGAACAAATATCAAAAGCTGAAAAGCTATCAGCGAAAAGGTAAAGGTCTCATCGCTGAAGAACATGACTGGGCTGAATCAGAAGAATCATCTTCTGATGAAGAAGAAGTCGCTAATCTTTGCCTCATGGCGGAGATTAAAGAAGAAGTAGAAGAACCATCTGAACCTTCTATGAGCTACATATCATCTCAGGTATCTATCTCCACAAATCCCTCTCTGCCTGAAGCTGAGAGAAGTCGCGTTGTTGATGTGCTGACGATTGACCTTTATAATGCTCTAAACGACAAAACTCAAGCTGAAAATAAAAATGTCTATTTAACACAAGAGCTAGAGAAATGTCATGAATAGATCAGTGAACTAAATCTTTTAGAAGAAAAGTTGAAAGATCAAGTCATTATAAATGAAATCATCAGCATTGAACGCGAACAAGCCATCGCTGCTCTAAAAGCAGAAAAGGCTCATGTTGAAAAATGGTGCAAATCATCAACAAAGATCTCTGAGATAATAAATGCTCAAACTCCTGAAAGTGATAGAACTGGTCTTGGTTTTTGGACACCACAGGATGATCCTAAAGAAGAAAGTTCCTCGCTTAAGTTTGGAACTTTTGTCACATCTTTCTTTGACACTTCTTATAATCAATTTTATCCCTGTTCTTCTTCAAATCCCATCTCTGAGGAAAAATCCAAAGACACTAAGTCTACGGATAAAGGAAAGTCCATTCTCCTTCCTCAGAAGACAACCAGGAAAGCAAAGCTGAAAATTCCTTCTAAACCTTCAGCTAAGCAATCCTCTAGCTCTGTGATAGAAATTTTTGATCTCTGTCCTCCAAAGCTAAAGATTGACCTAAGACCAACGAGATCTGAAGAAATAAAAATCCCTCCCATATCTCATGAGAAAAGCCTTCTCGGACCTGGTCCTGCTCATCTTAAACTTGCAAAACCTTCTACTGATCCTAAAACCATTTTCAAATACAGAAAATGTTATCACTGTGGTTTTACTGATCATATTGCAAGTAAATGTCCAAATACCACCAAAGCTGATAAAACAGCTAAAGTGAAGAAAAATGCCTCTAAGGCAAAGAAAGTCACCAAAGTTGAAAAATCAACCAAAGTGAAATATACCACTAAGGTTAAGAAATTAACCAAAGTGAAGAATACCACTGAAGCTGAATCTTCATCAGCTGTGAAGACTGCTGAATCTTCCTTATCCACTAACTCTGAAGGACCCATTGAAAAGTGGGTACCAAACAACGCTTAATCTTCCTTATGTATGCAGGGATCAAAGGGCATCTGGTATCTCGATAGTGGATGTTCTCGTCATATGACTGGACAAAAAGACCTGCTCACTGAATACAAGGAAGAGAAAGGTCCCTCTGTGACCTTTGGTGGAAATGGAAAAGGATTTACCCGAGGGTTTGGTGTCCTCAGCAATGGGACAACTACCTTTCGAAGAGTCGCTTATGTAGATGGACTGAAGCACAACCTTCTAAGCATCAGTCAGCTATGTGACAAAGACTATGAAGTTCGCTTTTCTAAAAAAGCATGTTCAGTGATAGATGAAAAAGGAAAACTTGCTCTCAGTGGTTATCGCAGAGAAAATGTCTATGTAATAGATATGGACTCTACTATCACTGAAAACTTATGTTTTCTCTCTAAGGCCTCTTCTGATGTCAACTGGCTATGGCATAAAAGGCTCTCTCATCTAAATTTCAAAACCCTGAATTCTCTCTCATCTAAGGAACTGGTTTCTGGTCTTCCTCAGCACTCATATGCTAAAGAATCTCTCTGCTCAGCATGTGAAAAAGGAAAACAAACAAAAGCTAGTTTTAAGTCGAAACAAGTTTCCTCAGTAACAAGTCCTCTTCAGCTCTTGCATATGGATCTGTTTGGCCCTGTCAACATCCAATCAATAGCTGGAAAAAAATATACACTTGTCATTGTAGATGAATATTCTCGCTTCACCTGGGTTATCTTTCTTCGCTGTAAGAGTGATACTCCAGAAGAACTAATATCTTTTGTGAAAAAGATGGAAGTGCTGAACAATCTTACTATTCGTTCAATAAGAAGTGATCATTGAACTGAATTCAAAAATAGTTCCCTGAACAATTTCTTTGAGAACAAGGGAATCTCTCACAACTTCTCTTCAGTAAGAACACCTCAGCAAAATGGAGTCGCTGAAAGAAGAAACAGAACGATCATAGAAGCTGCTAGATCAATGCTCAGCGATTATCACCTCCCTACTCAATTTTGGGCAGAAGCTGTAAACACTGCATGTTTTACTCAAAACAGATCGCTGATAATAAAGCGATTTGGGAAGACAGCTTATGAACTTTTTCTTGGAAGGAAGCCTTCTATCAGCTTTCTTCATATCTTTGGTTGTCAGTGCTTTATCTTAAACAACAGAGATCAACTTGGAAAGTTCGACCCAAAAGCCGATGATGGAATATTTCTAGGATATTCCTCCATATCCAAAGCCTACAGAGTTTTCAACAAGAGAAGACAAACCGTAGAAGAAACAATTCACGTCACTTTTGATGAAACTCGCTCAGCGAACTCTAAACCAATCGCTGACAATGAAGAGTTAAATGTTTGGATGCTTTCTTACTACAGAGAAACAGAACCTTTCTTCCCAAACCATCAACATTCTGATCCTCCAACCGCTGATGATGATCCGAACATTATACATCCTACCGCTGAATCCACCTCATGGGTCTCAGCAGAACCTCTAAACACATTACTACCATCAAATCTGCCTTCGTCTGAAAACCTTTTTAGTGAATCTACTCAACAGTTAATCGCTGATGAACCTCAAACGTTCTCATCAGTAAACATTCCAATTATTGATCCAACCTCTGAGTTAAGCAATCATGCTCCTGCTCAGCGATGGACCAAAGATCACCCAATAGATCAAATTCTTGGTGATCTCGAAGCAGGTATTCAGACACGACGAAGCTCGGGTAATATCTGTCTCTTTGTAAATTTTCTCTCTTTAATAGAACCAAAGAAGACTGATGATGCCCTCAGAGATCCAAACTAGGTCAGCGCTATGCAAGAAGAGCTGACTGAGTTCTCTCGAAACAAAGTTTGGAATCTCGTTCCTAGACCATCTGATAAAACTGTAATAGGCACTAAATGGGTGTTTAGAAACAAGTTAGATGAACATGGAACTGTAACCCACAACAAGGCTCGACTTGTTGCTCAGGGATACAGACAAGAGGAAGGCATAGACTATGATGAAACCTTTACCCCTGTGGCCAGGCTCGAAGCAATTCGACTATTCTTAGCTTATGCAGTCTATAAAGACTTCATCGTTTATCAAATGGATGTAAAATCAGCGTTCCTAAATGGAAAGCTAAATGAAGAAGTCTATGTAGAACAACCACCAGGGTTTTATGACCCTAAGTATCCAAATTATGTTTATAAACTGGATAAGGCTCTCTATGGTCTAAAACAAGCCCCTCGTGCTTGGTATGACACTCTCTCATCTTTTCTTATCTCTGAAAATTTTGAACGTGGCAAGATTGATAATACGTTATTTTTCAGAAAGATAAAAGGTCATATAATTCTTGTACAAATATATGTCGATGACATAATATTTGGTTCTACTAATCCATCTCTGTGTACTCGCTTCGCTGAAAGAATGAAGAAAGAATATAAAATGAGTATGATGGGTGAGCTGACATACTTTCTTGGTCTTCAGATTAAACAATCTGACAAAGGTACTTTTATCTGCCAAGGTAAGTATGTTAAAGATATGCTGAAGAAGTTTGATCTCACACAAACTTCAGTGATGAAAACTCCTATGGCACCACCCCTGACACTTAACAAAGATCCTTCTAGTAAACCTGTTAATGTCACTGCCTATAGAGGAATGATAGGCTCCCTGCTGTATCTAACAACGAGCCGACCTGACATTATGTACTCTACTTGTTTATGTGCACGCTATCAATCTGAACCCAAGGAATCCCATCTGATCGCTGTAAAGCGAATTTTCAGATATCTGAAAGGAACTCCTAACCTCGGTCTTTGGTATCCCAAAGACTCAGGGTTCGATCTAACTGGTTATTCTGATAGTGATTTTGCAGGCTGTAAACTTGACAGAAAGAGTACCACTGGTGGATGTCAACTTCTGGGAGGAAAGCTGGTAAGCTGGACAAGCAAGAAGCAAAATTTTGTGTCCACTTCCACAGCTGAAGCTGAATACGTAGCGGCTGGAAGCTGTTGTTCTTAAATCTTGTGGATGAGAAATCAACTATTAGATTATGACCTTCAGCTGTCAAAGATTCCTATCTATTGCGACAGCACTAGTGCTATCGCTATAGCAAATAATCCAGTGCTACATTCAAAGACGAAACACATTGAGATCAGATATCACTTTATCAGAGATCATGTGATGAATGGTGATATTGAACTTCAATTTATCCCTACTGACTTTCAGCTTGCTGATTTATTCACCAAACCTCTTGATGAGACAAGGTTCAACTTTCTCATCACTGAGCTTGGAATGCTGAACCTCGAAGAATAATTCTTCAGCGTTCATGTATTGGGTCAATAATCAAAGTTCCCCTTTCATCATTCTCTGATAAACATTCTGACTCTCAGGTATGTTCTCTCCTTTCCCTCAAAGATGTTTCTCTTCAAAATATAAACTTTAATCACTGAACTTTCTTCAAATGATTAAAAGCTTTTTTGAAAAATACATTAATCACTGATATTTCTAGTCAGTAATCCTTTAAAAGGAAAATCTATCCCTATCTTTACAATCAGGGATACTTTTAAAAAGGAAAATCTATCGCTGACTTTTCTTCAGTGATAATTTCAAAACGGACAAATGTACAGTCTCTCTCTTCTATGACGTCATTTGAACCGACAATCCACGACATGCCTTTTCTGACACGTTCGTCCGTTGCTCTTCTATCCAATCAACTTCGTGGAACGTGTCAATGTCATGATGATCCTTTCTTTTCCCGCTTCATTCCTTCTCTCTCTCTTCTCTCTCTTCGTATAAAAGGAATTCTTCTCTCCTTTATATGGTTTACGCTTTCAAAACTGTAAACACAAGAAACATTTTCTCTCTCAAGAACACTCAAGCAAGTAAACCCAGAATATTGAACCTGCATCTCTTCTTCTTCAAAATAAACAGGTTTATTTCATGTTTATGTGCATTGTTTGTATGCTTTTTATTCTTTTTAAAATCCTACTCGTTTTCTATGGATTTTATAAAATGTTTTTTAAAAACTAAAGATCATTCTTTCTGATTTTATGTTTTTTTAAATAAAAACCTTTTGGTTTTTAAAGTGTTCTTCATTCTTTCTACCCAGAACACTATTTTTCTATTCCTAAAAATAACTTGATATTTTTCCAGTTTCCCTTCTTCTATGGCAACTGGTAATCATATTATTTTTAATCTAAATCATTTCTTCTATTATGCTTCTTTCCATAACAGAAATGACACAGTCTTCAATCGTTGCTTCCAAGCATGTACGATTCGCTCTCACTGAAGTTGAGATTACTAAATGTAATCATTTGGCAAGACTTGAGTTCAAAGCTGACAAATACCCACATCTGGTGGAAGCTGCTGAATTCCTCAAGCAGTCATGTATAGCTTACGCGATCACTGTGGATCCTAAGCCTTCCAAGACTCTACTCCAGCAGTTCTGGTTCACTGCTGATGCAACTGAACTCACCAACAAGAAAGGTGAACGAGTCCCTGCTATCTCTTTCAGCACGGACTTGGGGCCAGGGAGCATGACCGCTCTTAGCCTCAGGAAATCTTTAAGATTCCCTGACAAACCAAAGAGTGGGTTCGACGCACTCCCCACTGATGATGAGCTGATATCATTTCTGGACGCAATGGGCTATTGTTGGGAAAACAAACCGAGATCTTCTATTCCCAACAAGAAGCTCACCAAGATCCTCAAAGCTCAGATGCCATCACAACTGAACTTTATCTTCTCGCACATAATTCAGTGCATGAGCGGGAAGAGTGGTTTGCTGGATCAAGCCAGCAAAACACAACTGCAGATGGCCTACTCCGTTATCGCTGGTCAAAACTTTGACTACGCCACAGCAATCTTTGAAGATCTGAGGTCAAGATTAGAGAAGCCTGAACGAGATCCCAAGATCTCGTACGTACGTTTCATATGTACGTACATCAAGTTCCTCTATCCCAACACCTATCCCACCAAAGATGATGGCACTTTTGCCAGGGTTGGTCAACGATCACTGGAGGTAAAGCCAATTGCTGACAAGGTAAGTATCTCTCTCCTTCGCTCTCGTCTCTCTCTCCACTCTTCTTCATCTTTAGTGACCACGCAGACGGTTCCTTCGTCTGCTATCCCTGTCGCTACCACTACTTCTAAACGACCATCAGCTAGTCCGATTGGTCCTTCCAAAAAGGCCAAAAAGACTAAGGAAAGTACACCCTCTAGTACTATACCTGAGGGAACTTCTCAACAAGCTACCTTAGATGCATTTGTGGGTCTTTCCTCCACAACTTCAGCAGTCACTCATACTGCCGTGTCAGCGATCTCGCTCGCTGTCACATCATCAGTGACCCCACCTACTATCTCATTCGCTGAGATTAACCCCATCCCTACTTCTATCCCCAAAACTCTTCCCTTTTCTACTCATTTGGTCTCTAAACCCGCTACCTCTTCTTTCCCTATAGGACCTGAACATCAAACTTTTGAGGAATCTATGCAGTTCTACAAAATGTTTGATACGTCAGGTACACCTATAGGATTAAACACTTCTTTCCCCACCTCTCCAAATAAGCCCGTATCTGAACTAACATTATTTTCAGGTCCTAGTTTGGCGTCTGTTGACACGCATGTCAACAGTCTGGGAGAGAAGGTGGACGCCCTCACCAACACCATCAACGACACCACCAGCGCCGTCAATCAGGCTGGTGAGGAGCTGAAGAAGTTGACCGCGGTCTGCTCATCTAAAGCTGAGAACTCACAACTTTCAGCTGTTGAAGAACAAGTCGTCCAACTCAAAGAGTCCTCTCAACTCTTTCAGGGGCGATTTGAGTCTCTTACTGCTGAAGTTCGGGGTCTCTCTTCAAAGGTTGACCTCTGCACGTCCCTTCTTCAGCAAATTCTACAAAAGGTGAATGCACCAGCTCCAACGCTGCCTCCCTCCTTCACTGAAGATGATCGTACCAACCTCAACATCGTTGTGGAATTCATCCATGATGCCACGTGCGACATCCCTGAGGTTGAAGACCGGGTCAAGCGTCTGGAGGCTGACGTCCAAGTGCTAAAAGCTTCAACAGCTACTCCGGTAGCTGAACAAACCCCTACCGCTGATAATGACAAAGTGGGGGAGAAAGCTGAAGAAACTTCTATCGCTGCTGGGGAAGCTAAGACTCCAAAGAAACCTCCCTCTCAATCTGAGGGGGAGAAGGTAAAAGAATCCTCATCTATTCACTCTATTCTCTTTGAAGATGAGGAAGAAGATGATGAAGAGGAAGATGATCTAGATCTTGATGATCAAGAAAAGGATCAGCCCTCCGATGACGACGACGATGATGAAGAAGACCAATCTATGTGGTTCTCCAAGCCGAACGTCGCATCAGGGACAACTTCGCAAGAGGTTGTCAAAGCAGGGGTGAGAGGTGATACATCTTCAAGCGCTCCTTCGCAAAGCAAAGACAAGCAACCAATCGCTGAAGAATGCTTGAGGACTGGATCACAATCTGAGGGGGAGCATCCTTCTCAGGTATGTCTTTCAATTGTACCACTCTCCTACTCTTTCCAAACCCCTATTTCCTTCTAGCCTTTCTCTCTCTTTTTCTAAAAATATACACTTATCCCTTCTTTCCTTCATTTTCTATCCAGACAGTTCTCACCCCTGCTTAAGGGTTCTGAACTACAAATAATTCCAGCTACTATCGCTGAAGAAATAATCCCAATCTCTATCACTGAGATTGATGAAGAAGAAGAAGAATATTTCCTGGTCCATCCAGGAAGGCCCTCTCAACCATCTCATTGGTCAGAGGAAGTGGTGAAGAAAATAGTTGAAATGATCGCTCAACTAGAAAGTCAACGGCTGAAAGTCCCTCTTCAAACATCCACAGAGCTCGACTTTCTCACTGAAGCCGAAAGAGAAGAATCTGCCAAAGCTGAGAAGTTGATCACTGAATGCATACAAGTTCTAGCTTTTTGGTGAGGCGTTGAGTGCTAAGAGTTTGTGCAAAGGTGAGTAGCTTGATGAAGCCTTCCGCATTAGACGTTGATAAGAGCAACTGTTTCTTTGGGGTTTTAGTAACACTCGAATTTGATTAGTCTTTATGCGAGACTTGAGCTTTTAGTTGTTAAAATTAATTCCCATATTCTTTTGAGGTGTCTCAAGTGATGTTTGTAAAATAGATTATATCCTTTTTGTTGTATAATTTGGAAGTTTTAATTTAGTTGCTCTGTTCTTTTTTGAGGGTGTTACAAGTTGGTATCAGAGCTTAAGTTTGAGAGAATTAGGTATTGATTTTTGGATGCCTAGACTCAAACTAGCGTTCTTATAAGTAATTGTAAGTAGATTTGCACATTAGGTATCTTAAGATACGATATTTTGGGGTTGATCGAGTCGCTAGAAATGGGAAACTTGTTGAGATTCACAAGGATGATCATGTACGGTACGTTCACAATGGCACCTGGACAGTGTTATGGTGAACGTACATGATACATGTGTATACTTGAACTACCTTAGTATGAGGACCGTTGGGGTAGTGAGAAAGTTTCTAAGCAGGTAATTTAAGGAAGGATTGATGTCTATAGCAATGTCACTTTGGAGTGATAGTTAAGCGCGTTGAATGCACTAAGTTGACCACTTTGAGTCAGAGCTATTGGTCGGAGCAGAGCCATAGGCGTGTTAATTGGCTCTATTTCGAGAAGAATTTTAAGGTGTTGATCCAAACTCTCTCAGTGATTTGATAACGACCCTCTTCTATACTTAGTGAAAATTACGTTTTAATATGTATTAGTGTTTCACCATCAGCGATCAGACTGAGTCTGTTCAGTTATCGCTGATAGTCTTTCTTATAAACATTTCTATGTATTAGTGTTTCACTATCAGTGATTAGACTAAGTCTGTTCAGTTATCACTGAGTTTCTGATGTAAACAGTAACGTAATCCCTGAAGACAAGTCCCGCGTCAACATATGTTCATAGCTGAATCAAAGACGAAGCTGCTGAATAAAGAGAAGTCTACTAGTGACCTGATGCGGATATCAGTGAAGCAAAGACAACTCTACATATACGCGAAGGAACATGATGAAAAGCTTCAGCGATTGCTGAACCTCTTTATCTCTGAAAGAAGAGATATTCAGCGATCAAAAGATCACAAAGCTTATGTCTCAAGTTTCCTTTTGTTTATCCTTGCACAAACTAGTACTATGTGTCAGAACGGACATGTCTCTGCCATCATACGTACAACAACTCTGTCAACTACACTGTTCATGACCCGGCCGAAAGCATGTCTCCCAAAAGTCAGACTCCCAAAGCCAATCTATGAACGCCACGTGTAAAGTACCCTGCCATGCATTTAATGCATAGGGTATAAATAGGAAGCTCACCCCTTCATCTGAAGGTGTGCTCAATCCTTGAACTCCATATAGAAACCCTTGTTTTCTATCTCTCTTAATCCCCCATTCTCTGAATTTCTTGTGCAATCATCTTAGTGTTTCTTAAGTTTGTTTAGATTAAGTCTGTCTTAATCTTATTCCACAACAAACTTGTAAATTGTATTTTGATTTATCAATAAACAACTTATTAAACTTTAATTTTTGTGTTTGTATTCAACCCCCCCCCCCCCTTCTACAAACTTGTTAAGCACCTTCGGGACCAACATAAGGAGAACCGACGAAATCGGCGATGATCTCATTAAGATGTTTGAACATCCGGATGATGTTGGTAGGACGAAAAATTGAGGAACGTGATTTCGGGGTATCGAGTGCCGGCCAAATCCATGCACGACATTATTTCTAAATGAGTTTGCATTATTTGTTTCTCATGTTTTCAAAGCATAAAGTGAGCTATATTACGAAATTTTGGTAAAGTGCTTAGCATTCATCGAATCTTAAATTGTGAATTTAAACATGCGCGAAATTGTTTCGTTGTCCGTGGTTGCAAATATTTTATTTATTGGAAATCTCTTCATCCTCGTTTTGTGCCTAACTCTATTTTTGGATATTATAAGATCCGTATTTTAATGTCATTTTGGGTATTGGACAAGTAACTGTAGAATTTTTAACCGTGACATTGGATCTCCTCCACGTATGTTAAGGTTTTAAAGGAAGAGTTGTCCCCATGTTCTTGAGTCGGAATTTTCTGGAGGATTTGGTTTGTGTGAGTCGTGTTTAAGTTTACGAGTATAGTTTTGTGGCGTGTTGGAGTGCGTGGGTGTATTTTGAGATGCGTGGGTTTTAAATTTATTGTGTGTAAATTTACACGTTTATTGGGCGCCGTGTCTCATCAAAGTTTTGTTAAAAATGGTCACCTTACCTTACGTTGTGGTTTTAGAATTTTGACATTTTAGACTTATTGTTGTCTTATACTTTTATGTTGGGAAATGAAAATTTTGACACCGTCTGGTTTAGCGTTAATGAATTTTGTGAAAATTCAGTTGGTTATAAGGTGTCTTATTTTATGACAGTTTGAGTCGCGCAATAAAAATAAATTTTGGGAATGTGTAGACTTGCATTAACGTGTACATCAACTTATGAGTTTGTTTAATACTTTGTCTCATACGAGTCTGCACCGGTATTTTTGCAACCATCAGAGGCGTTTTGAAAATCTTATTGTCGCATGATTGCATCATGAGTTTTACACAAGTATGTGTGTACAATTTCTGGGTGGAATTTAATTTTACACTCGTGTGAGTAAGTGTGTGAAGGATTTATGTTGTCTCGTATTAAACTTCTAATCCATACATGTTCAGTTGTTGATTTTACTATTATAGATTTTCCGTAATGCATTAAATGAGTATCAATTTACAAGTCGTTATAATTATCGCTTTGGTCACGTGCACCTTATCTGTGCGGTCTAACATTTGAACTCGATTTAAAATTTTATTTACGTCCCTATAGTTTTACCGAGTTTTGGGGAAATAAACGGCTTCATATGAAACTTGTTGAGGATTTTAGGTCACAACATTTTTGGGTTAAAGAGGAAAACTCTAAAGTAAAAATTGTGAAGTTCCCTTTTTGGGATTGTGCAAATATTTATCACACATGTTGGGATGCAGGAATTTATTTTCATGCTATTAGTGTAAATTTTGTTACACACCTTTTGTTACCGTTTTATTTTCCTAAGTATTAATCAAATGAGTTTGGAAATGGTTTTATATGCGTAGTGTGGGTAACCAGTTTTGAAACCTATCGATGAATGATAGTGTATTTTCATTGTACGGTTAATCGTTATAAAACTTATGTATTCGAAAGGTTTATAAAAGTTTAAATTGGCATATTATTTGAAAACCTTGAACTCATTAGGCTTATAAATTTAAACCCCTGTCATGGAAGGAGTTGTAGTTAAAGGACTAGAGGAGTCCTTGAGAGTCGAAGCGTTGGGTGATCCTACTCGCGGTCTATCTTGAATTTGGGTTTCAATTTTTGAATCGGTTCACGTTTGAATAGTTGAAGAAATAGATTCATGTCTTCCCCGTTATCGTAGGAGTGACCTTTATGCTTCTGTAGACCTGCGAGGAAATGCCTTGAGTGATTATCGGCATCTGGTTGGGTTCGGTTTAATGAATTACTTGTCGGTTGGACATCATGGTGTATATTGATGATGTACTGTCTTAGTAGGTTCCGTAATTTACGTAATTATGGTGGTTCGTTTGTTGAGAATGTAGGATTGGGAATCTTAGTACCCTGTTAGGTGTCAACTTTAACACGACGATACTTCTGAAATGAAATTTTGGGCGGAATGTCCACGTTTTCGATATCACCATTTTGGCTTTAGGCGTCAACTTGTCTTCTGAAAGTCATTGAATCTTGGAATGTTCGAAAGTATCCCCGTTAGTTCATGAGAATGTTGACCCCTCTGAGGTGGAAATTAAAAGAAGGTTAGACGTTGACGAGTGGGTATCAATGAGTATAAGTGTTTCCCGTGGAGGTAAGGATTTTATTAAGGGAATGTTCTGAGGTTGAGAATAGATCGGGGTGAATGATAGCCAGATCAACATTAACCAGCTTCCTAAAGATCGTATTGGTACGCCTCTAAAGGACGACGTTGTCAATATCAAGAACTGGTCATTAAGAATTTTGGGACTTCCTTGAAGGTCGATGTCGAACTTTGGTTTAGGTTCAGAAGCATGTTCAGCTAAAGTGGGTTGACTGGTGTGAAGTTGGGGTTACAAACTACTCTAAAGGTGGTAAGCGTCACTCAAGGTTGGGAGATAACCGCAGTCTTGTGGGTAAAGACTGCTTTAGCGAGCTAAGTGTTCACTCGGACATAAGTGTTATGTGCCCGAGAGGGGGCGGCTGGCGTGAGTATCAGCATAAGGGTTATGATAGTGATAATGGCAAGTGGATTAAGGACAACCTATCCTGCGGGCAACATTTCTTGAGAGCCTAGATTTCGAGGACGAAATCATTCTAAGGTTGGGAGGATTGTAACACCCTTAATTTCGGTAAGTAGTGGCCACCCGGAAGTTTCTGTATCTTGTAAATGGTGGGATGTTTGGTGGGAAATCATTATTTAAAGTCCCTTGGAGTATCGAGAGCTTTCGAACGCGAAAAATGAAGGAATTCGGAACTCTGCACAGTTTGGACGACAGTGCCCGGCGATAGTGACATATGTCACTATCGCGTGGCACAATCACGGGGATGGTACCGCGAGTGCCTGGACGCGGGCGACAATGCCACGCGACTATGCCAAGGGCATAGTCTCCGGTCATTGTCGCGGTCGGGGGCAGGGGTCTTTAAAGCTCAAATTTTGTCTATCTCATTCCATTTGTTTCAACCTCCTTCAACCCTACCCTCTCTTTTCTCTCTAAACCGAACCTCTTGACCACCATTGTTGATTTTGAGCTTTTGATACTCCATATCCCGGGATTTCAAGTGTTAATTCACCATCTAGCGAGGTTATGGATGCTTAAGCTCAATCTATCCACTTTATCATCTTCACCTTCAACTTTCTAGGGTTTTATCAAACCCTCCTTATGACCCTCTCCATTCTCTTAAAGGTTGTGGTTGTGGCTCCCGTGGGTGACCAAGAGATGTATAGTTGATAGATTCAACCTATGGTAAAGGTAATACCTCGTTTTCTTCTTATAAGGAATTAGGGTTTGGGTACAAGTTGGGGTTTTCATGTTTAAATGTTTGGGGAATGATTCTAGAAGGTTGAATATGTTTATTTATGGTTGGAAATCTATGGATCTAGGTTTTTGAAGAATTTTGCTTGTGGACTCAGATTTCTTCAAGGAACCTCAAAGCGGGGTAAAATCTAGATTTAGCCTAAATCTAGCAAGGTGAGTTCAAGTTGATTTGTGAAAACGATGTACATGCCAAAATGTTGATTTTTAAAGTGTTTTGTGTTTACACTACATTGTTAAATGCTGATAACTTTTGGTTACTTAGAAATGTTCAACTTTATAAATTTATATAACCCATATCTTTGGTATTTTTGGGTATGTTGACAAATAAATCATTTTGAGACGTTCCTTTGCTGATAGTATATAAATGAAGGTCATTTTGTATAATTGTCCATTTGGTACATACGATTTTATAATCCATTGGAAAATGCATATATTTGTGTTAAGAGTCATTTTGGAAACATAAAGGGAATGGGTCCATTTGGAAAACGTTTTGTCTCAACCAATGAGAAGTTTTGGGGTATTTACTCTTGAGTCGTAGTATTTTCATAATTGTTGGTCAAACGTGTTTTGATGTTTATATTGGCGCCCATTGGGGACTTATGTAAATTGTTGGGTCTTTATGTCGGATTTCGGCTTTGTCAGGTTTTTGGGACTTTTGTCCGGTTTAATAACCTAAGGGGGAGCTTTGGGTGTAAGTTGCATTTATTACATTTTATTTTGGAGAATACATGTTTTGGGTGCATGAGTCATTTATTTGGAGTCATGTATTTTAGACTGTATTGCATTGGATCCATAGGCATGTACGTCAGTCGTGTTTAATGGTGAGGACTCTTGGGATTCTCACCTTGGGAAATAATGTCGTGTTGGCATTGGTGTTGTCCCGGTTGTTTTGTGAAGAGGAGCCCTCATGGGTTGTACTTCGAGACCTTGGTTCTGGTGTTTAGATGTCTAATTCTTGTGCACGAGGGTTAGACATCGAGTGTTATCAAGTAAGGAGCTGAGGCTCCTATCTTGACTGATAGGGAGTAGGCACTAAGGGTCAAGTGGGCACCCTGAGGATGAAACTCCCTAGAGACCGAACAGGCAATAAGATCGCGTATCCTTGAGGTATAGCTCGACAGAGCAGGCAATAAGGGATACGGTGTGGTGGAGACTTGAAATATAGTCATGAGTGGAGGTGTAGCTCGGCAGAGCAGGCAATACGAGCAACTGTTTCTTTGGGGTTTTAGTAACACCCGAATTTGATTAGTCGTTATGCGAGACTTGACCTTTTAGTTGTTAAAACTAATTCCCATATTCTTTTGAGGTGTCTCAAGTGATGTTTGTAAAATAGATTACATCCTTTTTGTTCTATAATTTGGAAGTTTTAATTTAGTTGCTCTGTTCTTTTTCGAGGGTGTTACAGTCGAACTGTTTTCCCCCGGCATCGATTTGTCAACGTTCTTTTTACCTTTTTCAATTCCAAAACATAAAATGACCGATCCCTAATCTTTGATAATCAACAACTTATAATATTAAGACAAACATCAACCCATTTACTTAATTTCCATCCAATGACTTCAAAGCTTCATTATCCATAGAAAAGTAAGAACACAAATTATTTTCCAAAGGTTTTTTTCTTAAATTAACACCTACCAATACATAGAGAACTTGCTAGAGGATGATTGACTTACTTGTAGATTGTGATTTCCCAAGCGACCCTTCAACAAATCCTTTGCAAATACTCTCGAGATTTCACCTCTCTTTTCTTCTTACACGATGGCAGCCACAAGAGTGAGGAAATTAGGGATTTCTATTATATATATGTTGGGGAGTGTGTGCAGAAATCGATGGGTAGAGAGAAAAGATGGAGTGATCGGAACTTGAATAAGAATGTGAGATCGCGTGATAACTCGCTTTCCTTAAGTGATATTTCGACCCTATTCTATCTGGTATCACGAAATTCACTCGAGGATAATCTCAATTCACCGGTATCGATTCTGGCAGAAATCGATCCTATTTAAACACCAAGAGAATCGTAACCGAAGTTATATTAAATATCGATAATAATTACCCATTTAATGGTATTGATTGTTAGACATAATGGTGTAGGTTACAAATTGATTTGGGAGTTACAAAGGGATTTGGGGGGTTACAGAATTGAATCTGCAACAGTGCACCGCACGGGTTAACCCACGGCATAACCCGCGTGAGCCACTGTTTCGTCCCATACTCCAGTGCATGCGGGTAGCCGCGCGGGTTAACCCGCGGCACAACCCGCGTGAGCCACTGTTTCGTCTCACAATCACCAAACGACCGTCCAACAATCTCGGGTCATAGTTAGCTTACACGACTGTGCACTCCATACCTCCTAACTCGTGTTATAGCTTAGCTATCAACCCCATTATTATCTTATGAACCCAATTACATAAAATGACCGATGATTTCACTAAAGTCACCAACAATATATACCTTTCACCAAATTGCACTCAAGTTCTCATTCTCACACTTTTACCCCACTTTACAATGAATATGGAAATTTGAGGACACGGTTATTACAGTAGATAATTATAAAATTAATTAAATTACCTTTTCATTAGTTGATTTTGTTGGTGTTGTTACTTTTAACCACTTTGATTCTAATATTTGTTGTTTTCATGTACTTGAATTTTATTTTTCATATAATTAAAAAAACTTCGTTTGGTTAGCCATAAGATTTTCAAAATGCTACTTGATATACTTTTATGCAAGGGTTAGGTTGGATTATAATTTTTAAGAGGTTGGGTTGGGTTGAGATTTTTCTAAACTATCATAATTTGGTTGAGTTGTTTATATGCCTCAACAAATCCACCCCAAATCATGTGCAACCCTAACTATACTATGTTTTAGAAGATGGGATAAGTACTTATTTCGTCAAAATACTAAGTCAAGGATACAGTTGTTTCCAAATTCTTGTTAAGATTCAAATTGAACTTTGTCCTTTGTAATGAAAAAGCAATATTTGAAATTTGGATAAATATGTAATTAGGTGTAGAAAACATATGATATGTGCTCAAGTGAATGGAAATATTAATTGTATATATAACACTCCATAATATATAAGTTATAAAATTAATGATCAGTTTCCATGCATCTTACTCCGTTAATTGCCGACCACAATTTCACGCATCTACAGGTTTTTGCATTGTGAGTCGTTAAGTCAAAGTCAATCTCAATCGAGTCTATTCCACCTTTGCTAGTTATGTGAGTCGTTAAGTTAAAGCCAATTTCAATCAAGTTTATTCCACCTTTGCTAGTTATGTGAGTCATTAAGTCAATGTCAACTTCAATTAAGTGATTTGATCAAGTCTATTCTACCATTGCATACCAACTAATCCTTGGAAAGATAATATTGCATTTGTATTGGAGTATGGATCACTCCGAACATTTATAACCATATTTCTTGACTTTCTAAGAAACTTAGAGCATAATTAGCATATTCTTCATAATTTCTCCAAAATAGAGAAGAAATAGTGAAAATGTTTAAATAAATTAAATTCAACTCCAATATTTATTTTGAGATTTCAATATTAATTATATTATTAAAAATATTTTATGCATCACAACAAAACAAATGACTTTTACCCACAAAAATCACCTACAGAAATTTCCATGGTGATTACTGACGGATTACCCACAAAATACCAATGGTTCCGGTAGAATCCGATGTTTTTCAAAGAAATAAATAAATCAAGGCCCGGGTAATTTGTCACCGATTTGAGTTTCCCATCAACAATTTACCCGCCAAATTTTATGACGGTTTTGTGACAAATCACTAGGTTCGGGTTGTTTAGATCGGGTCTCTAGCTTCGGGCTTCAGACGTGGGCTTTTTTGTTCACCTCTAATGCATCCTTTTTTTCAAATAGCCATGTAAATTAAACAATTTATAACTCGAGGTGATAAAATGGTTTGCCAATTATACATCAATATTACAAACTAATCGAAAGACACATCAGGTGTGGTATGTTCTTTATGGCTAAATACAAAAATAGAGTGTAGTTTCTATTTTTTTTTGTTGTAGCATTATAATTCCATTTTTTCTTATTACAATTGTACTATCAAATTGTTTCTTATTAGGTCAATTTTTTTTGAATTTTTTTACACACAAAGTCGTGCCTGGGGAGGGAGGTCGGGCGCACGCCCAGGACCCACAAGAAATAGGGGCCCAATTTTTTTTTAGTATATACTATATAGTATATAGTAGTTAAAAAAAATAGTAAATAAAAGAGACAAAAAAAATTTATGTATTTAATAGGTCATCCAAAAGAATTTAACATTATATTAAGGGCCTAAACATGTTTTAGTTAATTACATTGGAGAATAAAATATGTAAAAAGTTCATTGACCACTCATTTTATATTATTGTTTATTTACTTATTGTTTCTCTAAGTTTTTTATTCAGTACTAAAATATAAAACTACTTTGTCCAAAAAACTTTGATATATTTTCCATCATTCATCTTTTACTAACTCTTTTGATTATTCCATCAGTTCATAATGTAGATAAATATGTCTTGAAGCTACTGTCGAAGAAATGGGGGGAGATGGAGTCTTTAATGACCTAGGAGTTGAATTCAATGAAAAGATAGTGGCAGGAGAGGAGTCTTGAAAGATTAGGTGAAGTAATGAATGAAATGGGGTGAAAAACCGCATTAAATGGCCTGGTGCACCTCGACCGCGACCTTGACGCCGTCACTATCGCTGGGCATAATCTCCCCGAACGTACCGAGAGTCCGACCCTCATCCCCCCCCCCCCCGGCGATAGTGACGAGTGTCACAATCGCGAGACACAATCGCCGAATATGTACCGCGTGACCAAGCGGCCCCACGACTATGCCACAGCGATTGTGACAATGTCACTATCGCGTGGCACTGTCGCCGAACACCTCCTTGGCCTCCGAAATCTGATTTTCAAGCTTCGACACACCCTTGACTAGAAACAATAATCGAAGGTAAACCTTAACAAGGATTTATACCAAAAGAAAAGAGAACTTAGAAGAGAGCATGAAGGAATTGTCTTACCGAAAAAATTCGGGTGTTACATTAAACTCTGAGATCTTGAGTCTGAAAATTTGCTTGATGTTAAACAAAAAGCCAAATCTAAATGGGTTTTGGAAGGTGATGAAAATACTTGCTTTTGTATGGGTTGGTTAGGAACAATATCATCAGATGTTCACGGATCCACGGGCTTAATATTAATGGTGTCTGGACTAGCGAACCAGGGAAGGTTAAAGATGAGATTTTATCTTTCTTTAAAGCAAAATTCTCTGAGACTATTTGCCTTAGACCGAAATTCAAAAGTTGCAGGTTTTGGACACTTTCCATTGAACAAAAAGTCAATATCGAGACTACCGTTTCCTTTGAAGAGGTTAAGCATGTTGTAGAATGAGAAAGCCCCAGGGCCGGACGGTTTCAGTTTTGTCTTCCTCAAAAAATTTCGGGATACTATTGGAGGGGATGTTACAAAGCGGTGAATTTTTTTAAAGAGCATGGCACGATCAATCTAGGCAGTAACTCTTCGTTTATTTCTCTTATTCCAAAGATCAAAGACCCGATTTCGCTTTCGGACTATCGGCCGATTAACCTTATTGGGAGTATTAGAAAAATTATATTAAAAGTCGTAAAGACATAAAGTGGTGTTGAACTCCGTGATCAGTACGGAGCAATCAACATTCATCAAAGGATGCAACATCCTCGATGGGCCGTTTATGGTCAATGAAGCCATCAACTAACTGGACCAGAAAAGAGGAATACAATAACTATGATATTTAAAGTGGACTTTGAAAAATCCTTCGACTCTCTTAATTTGGGTTATTTGGATGACATAATGGTTCAAATGGGGTTTGGGGATAAGTGGAGGTCGTGGGTGCGTGGTTGCTTATCCACCACCAAAGTCTTGGTCCTTGTCAATGGGTCACCACCGAAAGACTTTCTGATGGAAAAGGAGTGAGATAAGGCGATCCCATTGCCCTTTTTTGTTTCTCCTAGCTGCCGAGGGACTGAAATTGGCGATGTACGAGGTTGTCCATAAGGGGTTGTTCAGGGGAGTGTCTCTTCCTAACCATGGTCGTACTATTTCTATTCTACAATACGTTGGGGAATGGTCGAGATCCAATATCCTGAATCTGTTAAGAATTTTAAGGTGTTTTCATCTAGCGTCTGGTGTTAAGTTCAATCTCCATAAAAGCAAAGTAATGGGGATTGGAGTTAACCCGGAAGAGGTGAGGGCCATGGCTAGGAGAATGAACTGTAAAGACGGATCTCTCCCGTTTTCTTATCTCGACATGCTGGTGGGAACAAAAATGTCAAAGATTGAAAGTTGCTTCCTCTCATCGATAAGTTTCAATCATAACTCTCAAATTGGAAAGCCAAAAATATCTCGTTTGGGGCAGGCTAATCCTTTGTAAGTCGATTTTGGGAAGTTTCGGGTTATATTTGTTCTCACTTTACAAAGCACCCAAAAGGGTGATCAAAATTCTTGAGATAATTCGGGCAATATTCTTACAGGTCTAAAATTGCTTGGGTGGCTTGGAATGCAACCATGAATAGTAAAAATCACATAGGTCTTGGCATTGGGAGTCTCAGGGATCTTAATTTAGCTCTTCTCGGGAAGCGGTGGTTGCGTTTTAGATCTAACACCGAGAGGTTATGGTGCGAGGGTTTTTCTTCCCTATTCGGTCCTAACGGGGGTATCCCCTTGAGAGGAGGAGGGGTTATTCGTGCGACTCTTTGGGCACCATAAGGAAGTTAGATAAAGAGACATATGCTTACAATATTATGTTTCATGGTCTCTTCTATTTTAATTTGCAAAACAGGTCTTGGAGCTAGTAGATGGAAAGCGATGGCAGATTCTCTGTGTCCTCGCTTAGGTAAGTGGTCGACGACTCATCATTGTCCATTCTGGAACATAGCACGAAATGGAATCGCTTGGTTCTTGTAAAGTCAACTTATTGTTCTGAAGAGGGAGATTAGGGAGATTACCGACCAAACTAAATCTGATCAGGAGAGGTGTTGGGTTCAACTCCGACTCGTGCCCTCTTTGTCACTCAGCACGTGAATCGAAGGACCATCTTTTTCTTCACTGTTTAACCAGCAAGGAAATCAGAGCTATGATCTCTTCCTGGTGCCCAAAGTTCCCATTCTCGGCTCAGATCTTCTCGACACGACCAAAGTTAATAACTCAACCAACGTTAAGACCTTAATTATGGGCCGTTATTGCTGCCTATTTATGCATGGGCCATCTGGCAACTCCGTAATTCACTCGTCTTCAACAAAAAAGGGACCCCGACCAGCATAATCACGTTTAAGGTGATGTCGAACTCCTTCTATTGGGTCAAAATAGAATTAAAAAGGGGGAGGCTTTCAACTGGGATAAATGGCGTTGTAATCCTTTAGACTTGGTGTGATGTTTCCTTATACTCCTTTCTTGTATTACTAGCTTCTTGCTAGCTGTTGTGTTGGAATGAAATCTTGATGTTCAAAAAGAAAGTCTCAAGCGGCCCAACAACACCAAGGATGCACTAATATGGGGAAAAGATCTCACGTTCCATTTCTGTTCACATCATCAGTGAGAGATAACGTGAACTTGAATTAAATAAATTTAAAATATATAAAATTCTTATTTGTCTTAATTTTATTGGTAAGACAGGGATGAGACGTGGGACTTTGGTACAACATATTCTTATCCGGTAGGCGGACGACAAAATTTTCACCCCTCAAATGTGGTTTCTCGGTTATTGAAGTACATAATCACATGAGATATTGTACATGCATATCTCATGAGGCGATTGAGATTTTGCCACAGGTATTTTGTATATCAAGTGCAAAATTAAAAGTCAAATTTTGTCACGAGATATATTACGATGTGTTACCTTGTGTTCAAGCTTTCAAAAAATGTCTTTCTAATTATAATTTAGAAGATTTAATATTAGGCAAATTGCACCAAAATTTGTTGGAATTTTCAAAGATGCAAACATGTGCAAGTGATTTCTAGTTTAGTAATCGACTTTTGAATCTTTCTAGCTAATTTCTATATATAATCAACAACTTGATCATTACAAAATGGTTATAATTAATTACCTCGGTAACTAGATCGTTACAGTTAATTAAGAAACAAAACTAGAACAACTATGTGTATTAGTTGGTATGTTGACATCATGGGAGCATATCCTTAAAAATCCAATATATTATATATTGTATTGATAAAAAATTATGTATTAACTCATAAGTCATAACATCTCTTAGGAACCGTTTACCAAAATGTGTTTACCGGGTCACTTACCATACACGGTGAGCATGTCAAGGATCGAGAATCTTACCCGGTAAATGACATGCCAACAACTGAGGTTCTTACCCGTTTAGCGCTTATCAAGTAAGATACGCTAAAAACAATTCATTTTGATGGCCAATAATGTAACCCGGTAAAGTAAGTGAGAGTGGTGACTCTTGCCGGTAAGCGCTTACATGATAATCTAACATTTCTTCCATCTCACTACCAAATAGTAACCAAGATTGATACAATAAAAGATGCTCCATGATGAAATCAATTACATATAAAGTCGAGCTACTAAAAGTTGTAAATATTTAGAAAATAAATGACGAAAATAAAGATTTACCACAAACTATATTACAATCACATACATAAATTAAGACTACAACATTAATAAAATAAAAAAAAGGCAGATACGAACGATAAATCTTGAAGTCAGTATTTAAATAAAATTTGGCATTCACACACGTAAAATACAATTGTCTAGAACGTAAAACATTCTAACAAAAATGAAAAACAGAATTAAAGAAACTAAAGGTCAACGTTCTTTTAAACTTTAACCTACAAATGGTAATCATATATAAAGTTATTAAGTAAGAGTTTATTGTTATTGTTTTTTTATTATTAACGACTTATCACCCAATAATTCATGAATTTTTTTAAACTCAAGCCCAATAAATTAATGACAATTATTTGTTTCCTATCTCTTTCTCCTTGTCTTGATCTCTTTCTGTGTGCTTTCTTCTTCCATACTCTCTTGTTGCCTTCCATCTTATCTTTTTCTCCAATTCTCTTTTGTAATTTTGATTTTCTTTTTCCTTCAATTTATATATACTATATAAATGTCTTCGATTAAAGAGTTTGAACACCTTAGAATTCCCCTTCAAGCCATAAAATTGGCCACCAACAACTTTGGTGATGATAATTACATCAGTCGAGGTGGATTCGGGAAGGTTTACAAAGGAGGGCTCGTTCACTCCACAAGCCATGTTACGGTTGCTGTCAAACGCTTAGATACGACACTTGGACAAGGGCCCCCTGAGTTTTGGAAAGAGATCATGATGCTTTCCCGTTACAGACATGATCATCTTGTCTCTCTGTTGGGCTATTCGGACGAGGATGGTGAGAATATCCTTGTATATGAGTATCTACCTAACAAAAGTCTCGACATGTATCTTAGTAGCACTGATCTCTCCTGGATCCAGCGTCTTAAAATATGTATTGGGGCCGCTCGTGGGCTAGAGTATCTTCACAATCCCGGTGGCACGACACAAAGAGTGTTACATCGTGACATTAAGAGCTCCAACATATTGTTAGATGAAAATTGGAATGCCAAGATTTCAGATTTTGGCCTTTCCAAATTCGGACCTGCTAACCAAGAGTTCACATTTCTTATCTCCCATGTTGCAGGCACAATTGGGTATTGTGATCCACTTTATATGGATACGGGATTCTTGACAAAAGAATCTGACATATACTCTTTTGGGGTAGTGTTATTCGAAGTCTTGTGCGGAAGGCTTTGTTTTGTGAATTACAATGATAGTCGTCGATTTCTGTCAAAGTTGGCACAAAGGTGCTACGAAGAAAATAAAATACATACAATTGTCCATACTTGTCTACAAGAGCAAATATCACCAAATTGTTTGGATAAGTTCTCAACAATCGCATATCGATGTTTGCAAAGAGATCGTGATGAACGTCCACCTATAGCTGAGATTTTAAAACAACTTGAAATTACACTTCAAGATCAAGTAAGTTTTCTTTCATATATGAAAATGATTTTTCCTTGACTCATATTTATAAATAATTTAATAAATATTTCTCGGAACTCTACTTTCTCTAGCTAAGCCATGATTTTAAGATGGAAATGAAGTTGAAATCTCACGGAGAAGTTGAAGAAAACGACCAGTCATCGGTTCTTCTTGGTGATACGTCTAAGGCGGAATCAAAAGATCCAAATGATGATCCAAAAAACAATTCAATTGAGAATATAATGAAGGTTTTTGATTTGAATTCTTCCGAGAAGATCTCTGAAGAAGAATTCATAAGAGGATTCGGAAATTGGATTAATGCTACACGAAAGTAAGGAGATCAGGGGTTCAAACCTCACCAAAGGTAATAATGGTGTGTTAGTTTATTTGTTGCATTTGTGGTATATAAATATTATTTATATACTTAAAAAAAAGTGGTGAAGATATGAAGGAAGAGATTATTATTTCATTGATGATCATAACATTTTTTTTTATTTGCTTCTTATTAATGATGGTTTAGAATTTTTGTTAGATCATGCACCATGCTATATATATGTTATAAATTTTTCTCATCTCGGTTTCTCTTATTTATTGCGCTAAAATTTTGGATTATAGATTTTTTAGTATTTTATATAAATTAGTTAAAATATAATTTTACGATGTCTCAGAAAGTAGGGTGTTTTACGGAACAGGTGGCATTTATGCAATTAATATTTGCCGCAAAAGACGGTAGTAGAGCTTTAGCAAAAATGTCCTTTGACGAGCAAGATATATATCAACGCAGATCTCACTGTTCTTGGTCCTTTTGGGCTTGATGTTTTAAGAGATTGGGTATCAATTTCGCGTGCAACGATGCAGGCACCGAATGGTTACCATTAAAAACTCAAATGTATATTCCAAAACCGATGTCCTTATGTCCTTATGATTTGCAATAACAAAAGATCGCTTAATTAATTGAAAGTAATTCCACATTGATTGCAAGATATAGATAGATAAAGTGATGAACTTGAATTAAATAAATTTAAAATATATAAAAATATAGTCTCTCTTAATTTCATTGGTAAGAGTAAGACGAAGAACAGATGTGAGATTTTGGGACTATTGATTCTAATCCGGTTGGTGGACGACAAAGTTTTCACCTCTCAAATGTGTTTTCTCGGTGATAAAAGTACATAATCACATGACATATCGTACTGCAGATTTCAAGAGGTGATCGAGATATGTTGCCACAACTAGTATTTTTTTTTTTTGAACGACAGAAAATAACCTTTATTACCAACCAAACAAAGCAACAAGCAGTTTAACAAAACAAGAAACCGGAGGGGAAAAACAGCGAGCACAACCACAGACTCTAACACAAACGAAAAACCAAGAGCAACGAAACCCCGTTTGCGAGAAGCAAACTGGAAACCAAAGCCTATCTGCAAACAGGAAGCAAACGAGATCAGCAAACACGCAACAGCCCCTTCTATTCACAAACCACAGACTTGCAGCAGCCCACCGCTTCCTCAACCAATCTATTCACCACCGAAGGGAGGCTGGCTGTTGAATTCGCAGCTGCAGCAGACTGCTGTTTCACAGCAGCAGCAGCCCCCATACGAAGCCCCGCTCTGAAAGTGAAGTCCTACCTTAAACATGGGTTCGACAACCAATTTACCCAGTCGATAGCCAGCTCGCCATCCCTCTTTGAGATCCACTCGAACGTCTTTAGTTGTAACTCCAGCAACCGATCCGAAATCTTGCCACGATCCTTTTCAAAAACCATTTTGTTGCGATTCGCCCAAATGAGATATAGAAGGCACCAAACGACCGCTTCCCATCTCCGAGACCCTTTCGCATTATCACCCAATTGACCAACTACACCAAACACATCATTGAGGGAGCCAACCGAGTCTAGGTTAAGGTTCCACCACCTACCGGTTGCTAGCCACAATTTCTTCACATCTTCACATTTTACTAGTGCATGATCTATCGTTTCTACAACCTCCCCACACCTCGGACACAGTGCCTGTTAATGTATATAGAGGCCCAGGCCCATGTTAGGGCCCAAGCCCTTTTTAGCCTAGTATATATTTGTTGTATATTGTAGTCTAGGATATATATTACTCTCATAATTTTCACTTTCATATTGTACGTTTTCTCTCAATCAATATATCGAGGTTTCAAACCTTCAGCATATTCATCGTGTTCTTCAACCATATTCATCTTCTAACATGGTATCAGAGTTGTAGGTTTATTCTTCGATTTTATTGTTCATCAATCGCTTGTGATCGCTGCCATCAACTCTTGAATCGATTCTGTTTCTTTGAATCTATCGATTGCCAATTGCTTGTGATCGATCTGTGTGTTTTACATTGCCGCCGCTGCTGTTTGTGTTTATCGGTTGAACTCAATTTACCGGTCGAACACCCATTCGGTCGAATCACCTCTTCGGTCGAATCACCCCTTCTGTCGAACACCCCTTCGGTCGAATCACCCCTTCGGTCGAACACCCCTTCGGTCGAATCACCCCTTCGGTCGAACACCCCTTCGGTCGAATCACCCTTTCGGTCGAACACCCCTTTCGGTCTTTAATACTGTTTCTCAGTATCTTTTCCTATTTTTTTTCATGGCTACCAATTTCAGTCACTCAAATCCCATCTCCGTTGTTTTCAACGGTAGCAACTATGTTCTTTGGCATCACCATATGACAATTCTGTTAAAGTCTTATGGTCTTTACACTTATGTTATTGGCGCATCCAAAGCTCCAGTTCAAGAAGCAGTTGAGAATGCCTGCTGAGTCATTGGCTCCTGAAACTTCTCAATCTCAGAATGTTAGACGATCAGAACGGGTACGACAAGTTCCTTCTCATCTTCGCGATTATCATGTTTATGCTACTCTGCTGTCAAATCACGAACCTACTTCCTACAAGGAAGCCTCTTCTAACTCTGATTGGCAGAAAGCTATGGATGAGGAACTTCAGGCTCTTGACAAAGCTCAGACTTGGGATTCTGTCCCTCTTCCACCAGGCAAGAAACCCATTGGCTCCAAATGGGTGTTCAAAATCAAAACTAAATCGGATGGTTCTCTTGATCGGTACAAAGCTCGGCTTGTGGCCAAGGGTTTCAATCAAGAGTATGGTATTGATTATTAGGAGACTTTTGCACCTGTTGCTCGCGTCACATCTGTTCGCAGTCTTCTTGCCATTGCTGCTACCAAACAATGGCCTCTTTTTCAGATGGATGTTAAGAATGCCTTTTTGAACGGTGACTTATCAGAGGAAGTCTACATGACACCTCCTCCAGGCGTTCGACTTCCACAAGGTCATGTTTGTCGTCTTCGGAAGGCTCTTTATGGTCTCAAGAAAGCTCCGCGAGCTTGGTTTGAGAAATTTAGTTCCACTGTCACCTCTTTGGGCTTCTCACCCAGCAACTATGATTCAGGACTGTTTACTCGGACCACTGAAGCTGGCACAATCTTACTTCTCTTGTATGTGGATGATATGATTATTACTGGCAGTGATTCTACAGGCATAGCCAATCTGAAATCATCTCTCAGCTCCTGTTTTGAGATGAAGGATCTTGGTTCTTTACACTATTTTCTTGGTCTTGAGGTGCTCTCTGATACATCGGGTCTTTATCTGTGCCAAGCCAAATACACCTCAGATCTCTTGTTGAAAGCTGGGATTACTGACAACAAAACAGCATCCACTCCTCTTGAACACAACCTTCATTTGGCTCCAAATGATGGTCCATCTCTACGTGATCCTACTCTATATCGCCAGTTAGTGGGGTCACTTGTCTATCTGACAGTGACTCGACCTGATATTGCCTATGCTGTTCACACTGTTAGTCAGTTCATGTCTGCACCTTGTTCTGATCACTATGTTGTTGTCCTGCGCATTCTTCGATATTTAAAAGGGACCATGTTTCATGGTCTTCATTTTCCATCCTCCTCATCGTTGATTTTGCCAGGTTTTTCTGATGCTGATTGGGACAGTGACATGACTGATTGTCGCTCCACTACGGGTTACTGTTTCTTTCTTGGCGACTCTCTTATATCCTGGCGAAGCAAGAAACAATCTCTCACAGCTCGATCCAGTACTGAAGTTGAATATCGAGCGCTAGCTGATACAGCTCAAGAACTTGTGTGGTTACGCTGGCTTCTCTCTGACATGGGGGCTCCTCAACCGTCTCCAACTCCATTGTGGTGTGACAACAACAGTGCTATTCAGATTGCCCACAATGATGTCTTCCACGAGCGAACGAAGCATATTGAAATTGACTGTCACTTTGTTCGTCAACATGTGACTCGTAACACCATTCAACTTCTCCCTATTTCGACTCTTGATCAACCGGCTGATATTTTCACTAAAGCTCATTTACCAGGACGGTTTCGTGATCTAGTTTCCAAACTCCATCTGGCTCATTCTTCTCCTGATTGAGTTTGAGGGGGGATGTTAATGTATATAGAGGCCCAGGCCCATGTTAGGGCCCAAGCCCTTTTTAGCCTAGTATATATTTGTTGTATATTGTAGTCTAGGATATATATTACTCTCATAATTTTCACTTTCATATTCTACGTTTTCTCTGAATCAATATATCGAGGTTTCAAACCTTCAGCATATTCATCGTGTTCTTCAACCATATTCATCTTCTAACAGTGCCGAATCTAATTCTATACCCATTTTATCCAAAACCGCCCGCGATGGAATTCTCCCGAGTCTTACTCTCCAAACAAATATACCAATTTTCTTTGGAACAGCCTTGATCCAAGGAGTTTCTTCGACTAAATCCCCCTCTCTAACTCTTCTCTCTTCTAGTAAGAGCCTTAATTTCTTTACTGAGAACCCTCCTTGCACATCCAAGTTCCATCTCACCCGATCCTTAATCCCCCTTTTTGGAATAATTTGACGAATTAAGTTACCCAATCTATCCGACTCACCTACTTCTCTTCCCCTTAGATCCCGCCTCCATCCCCACTTCCACACCCACTCCTCACCTCTCCACTCCACTCTCTCAAATACCGACACATTTTTAAGAGTTTCTAGTTGGAAAAGGCGAGGAAACTCATCTTTAAGCCTAAGGTTTGAGGCCCACCTATCCTCCCAAAAACGCGTTTCCGACCCATCCCCGATATCCTTACCAAAAGATTCCGAGAAAAGTAGTCCTTCTTTATCTAAGTTTCTCCCCACTTTCATGATATTTCTCCATACCTAGTTCCCCCCCGAACACCTTTGGGCCTCCTCTACTAGACCCCCATCTCTCCCATAGATACTCCTAATAACTTTTACCCATAACGATTCGCTCTCACCATGGAACCTCCACCACCACTTGCCAAGAAGCCCCCAATTTGCGTCCTTCAAACTACCAACATTTAAACCACCCCTTTTGAAACCCCCCAACACCCTATTCCAATTAACCCAAGCTAAGCATTTTTTTTACCACGGCCTCCCCTCCCCCCCAAAAGAAAAGACTTCTCACGCTTTCAAGAATATTTAACACTCCTTGCGGGGCACGAAATAGCGAAAAAAAATATAACGAAATACTACCAAGAACCGATCTAACCAATGTCCATCTTCCTCCAAAAGATATCAATCTTGTCTTCCACGATGCAAGTTTATTTTTCACCTTATCAATTGCCGACTTCCAATGATCAAGTCTCCTCATTGAAGCTCCAACCGGTAATCCTAAGTAAACAAACGGAATATTACCACTTCCACATCCCAACCCTCTCCCCCAAGCTTGAATTTCTTCTTCCGACACTCCTACACCAAAGATCTTGCTTTCGCACATATTAATCTTTAGGCCCGAAACTAGGTGAAAGCATTTCAAAACCTTCAAAAGATTCTTTACATTCAAAATATTCCACTCTCCGAAGAATACAACATCATCCGCGTATTGAAGATGCGAGACCACTACTTCATCCCTTCCCACTTTTATTCCTTTATATAACCCCTTCTCAACGGCTTCTTCCATCATTATGTGCAAGCTTTCGGCTACCACCAAAAAAAGAAACGGTGAAAGTGGATCCCCTTGCCTCAACCCTCTTTCCATTTGAATTTCTCTAGTCGGCGAACCATTAACCAACACGGAGATCTTTGACAAGCTTAGACATGCCTTAATCCACCCTCTCCATTTCTCTCCGAATCCCATCTCTTTCATCATGTCCAATAAAAAAAACCAATCTACATTATCATACGCCTTCTCGAAGTCAACCTTGAATATTAACCCTGTTAAGTCAGATTTTATAGTAATCATTGTATTTATAGGCTTGGTCTAATACTGTGTTCTTAGTTGTGTATACTGTATAGTATTGGCCAGGGTATTTAAGTCCCTTGTGGCTTTGTTGTTTGTAAGGATTCTCACGCATACTCAATACACATAAGACATTTGTGCTTCAAACTCTCTCTCTCTCTCTCTACTTTCTCTCTCTAGGATTTAGAACGATCTTGCATTATCAATTGGTATCAGAGCCTAATCTGAATCTGAGAGATTTGAGAGGCTGATTTTTCAAATTGATTTTCTAAACAATTCAGAGAATTTGATTGATTTTCTTGATTTTTATCAAGAAAATCTCATTTTCTGAATTTTTCAAAAAAAATTGGTGAAATTTGATCGAATTGTCTTGTTTTCTGGTTTGTTGGATTCGATTTTAATAGAAGAACATATTTGATTCACATCAGATTGCAAGAAAATCGATTTTTGATCTTCAACTTTGAGGTTTTTAGATTTTCTGGAAAAACCGTTTTTGCGTACTGTTCATATTACGATTTCACGATTTTACGGTTTTTGATCGAATTAGTTGTTTGAAAGTGTTTAGAAATCAGTTTTCGATCACTTTTGTGTGAGAAAAATTCATATTTTTCGAATTTGTAATCGTTTTTGAAAGTTTTTTCTTGATTTTATCACGTTTTGCGCCAGATTTGGATTTTGCGCCAGTTCTTCAAAGTTTGCGTGAGTTCATCAAACTTTGCGCCAGTTCATTAGAAGATTTTCATTCAGCTCACGAAAAGTTCAAGTTCTCTCTATCTGCAGTTCGCGCAAAGTCAAGCAAAAATTACTTTTGCGTCACCTTCTGCTCAAGCAAATACAGGTTCTCGCCATCTACTATTAGCGCAAAAGATCAGTTTGCGCCATCTTCGTCTAACGCAAAACTCATTTGCGTCATCATCATCTCATGCGAAGTTGTATTTGCGCCACCAACGTTTCGCGCAAAGTCAAGTTTGCGCCATCTTCATCTAGCGCAAAAGCAAGTTTGTGCCATCCTCTGTTCACGCAAAACTCAGTTTGCGCCATTCACTGTTCACGCAAATCTCATTTTGCGCCAGCCTCTCTGTTTCAGACTTAGCATTTTTCTGAAGTTTTTCCTCTATGGATTCTGCAAAGTTTGCTTTTCAAGCTCAGTTCTACAAAAACGATCTCATGATGTCATTGGGCACAGAAACTCATCCTCCTGTTCTGATTAATGAAAATGAATTCACCCAATGGCAAGATCGGTTTATTAACTTCATCGAGCGTCAAGCTAATGGAGAAAATATGATGAAGTCATTTACTGAAGGACCGTTTATCAGACCTAAGAACGATACTCCTTTGACTGATGAAGAGGTTACAAGAGAAAAAGAAGATCGTGAAGCAAAGTCTAATCTGATGTTAGCATTGCCCAATTCTATCTATAATAGAATTGATTGTTTCAAGCACGATCCGAAGATGATGTGGACTCAGCTAGAAAAGATTATGCTTGGTTCAACGGTCGCGACACAACTTCGGCAAACGCGCTACATGAACAATTTTGAAGAGTTCAAAGCCAAAGACGGGGAGTCACTGAAAATTGTTTTTGACAGGTTCTGTGCGGTGATAAATGATCTAAGAAAGATAAAAGTGGAAAAGACTGAGCTGGAGACCAATCTGAAGTTCCTCAACGCTCTACAACCGGAATGGAACAAATCTTGTCATCGTTTGAGGAATGATGTTCAGATATCTTCTATGCAAATCCAAGAGATGTATGAAATATTGTTGACAGATGAGTGCATTGTCAAGGATAAGAAGGCCAAACTTGACAAGAAAAACAAAAAGACAGTAGATCCGGTTGCACTTCTCACAAGCAAAATGGTTGAACAAGCATTGACTGAGAATGCTTATGATGGTGCAACTGAGGATGATGGAGAGGCGTTATAGAAGGCGATGATTCTTCTCTCTCAACACTACAACAAAAAGTTCCAACATCGTTCGGTTCCAACAATCTTCGCTTCACTTCTGGGTCTAAGAATGTCAAAGTGCCCAAGGTTAAGAAAGCAGTTGCATGTTTTAACTGTGGAAATCCGGGTCACATCGCTAAGGAGTGTCGAGTGAATAAAAGAGAGAGAATGGAACCGCTCTACTAGCTGAAGAAGAATTCTGGCTAGATCACTCCGACAACGAAGCTGATAATGTAGAGACTGCTCATATGTGCTTTATCGGAGATGATCAGAGTGATGATGATGATGATTCATCAACTAATGAAGATGAGGTACATTCTGAATTTGATTATACATTTATTTCTTCACAGATGAACATTATTATAACTGCTTTACATGATCTTCATTCAAAGTTATTATCTGAAAAACAGTTAAATATAGAAAAGTCAGATTTGATTGACAAATTGCAAATTTCTTTGAAAGATGAAAAATCTATTTTGATTTATACAAAAGAAATCTTTCAAAAGACATTGGATGATTTGGAAATTTCAAATAAGACTTATCTTGATTCTTTGACGGAAATGACTAACTTAAAAGAAAGTTTTTCGGATAAAATAAATAAGTTGGAAGAAAAGTTATATCGAATGAATCAAACTGAGCAAACAATTTACATGAATAAACCAGGAGTGATGAGGCTATAAAAGAAAGATGGGGACTTGGTTTTGAAAATCCTCATTTTCTAAATTTAGCTAAAACTGAAGTTCCCACTTTATATGAATACGATTATTTAAATCTTGCAAAATATGCTCCTCAGTTCAAATTTCATTGGACAAGTGAAAAGCAAGTTTTAGAAATCGAAAATGAGAAAAGAATGAAAAACACGCACAAGGAAATTCCTTTTGTTTACACGAGCGAAAATTCCAAATATTTTCCTGAAAAATCAAAGAAGGGCAGAAAAAGTTTAAATGACATATCTTCCATCAAAACTTCAGTATCTGGTGATTATTTTGATATCTGTAATACTAACACTAATAAAGAAAATATATCTCCAGTTTCTTATGATTCTAAGAGATGTATTCCTCCATTAATGTTAGAAAGCAAAATCATTGATCTTGAAGATAAAATGGAAGATCAAAATATTCAAAGAGAAATTGAAACAGATGTAATTCTTTCTTTCTTGACTTCAAGTCTTGAAGAAAAATTAATTTCTCAAACCCAAGATTTACTTTCTGTTTCTGGCCTTTCTTCTGATTTTAAAGAAAACAAAAAGGAAGTTCTAAATTATGAAAATTTTTCTCAAAAAATTTCTGACTCCGAGGCAAGTTCAGGTTTATTGTCTGTTCAGTTTGGATTTTTAGATAAAATTGTTTCTTCAGATTTAAATCTAAAATCGAAAATTCTTGATGAATCTTTTACGCTAAATGATGATTATTATAATGTTGGGTTACGGGATCTCAAGCACAGCGGAAAATAAAACCGTAACCCTCCAAGGACCCATACGAACCGGAATAAATCGGGTGTTTAGAAATTATACCTCACAGTTAACGAGACTTTGAATCACAACAACAAAGCAAGCTTGATGCCTCCACGGTATCCACGCGAACAATCCGAATCCTTTGCCTTCTCGTGATGCTAGTCACAGTTTCAAGAACTTAGAAAGGAAAGGGAGCATATAGTTGTAGGTGATTTTAGAGAGAATTGTAAGAACAAGAATTGCATACAATGTCATACATTATATATGGTGATGGAAGTATGGCCTAAAAGATCACCATCATCTCCACATCTTACTTGAGTATAAGAGTGGCCATGCACCATTAGTGGTGCACTATCACATTAGTGGTGCACTATCACTTCCATACCTAGTCAACTTATTTAATGTTCAATAAAATAATATCTGATTTTTATTTAATCAGATTAAATCAATACAAATCAGATATAATAATTAAAACATTTTAATTATTGAAACTCCTTATTCGGATATGTTCAAAGCGTGTGACCCAATGGGTTCTCGACATGTTGGTAATAAATATAAATATCGTATTTATATTTATAAACAATGAGCGGTATCTAGCAATACATCATCGTCACCCAAATGACGAGAATTGGTGATACAACAAATTATCGGTTTGTAGTCAATTTTAGTTTACACATTTAATTCCTTTGTCCTTGATGTCTAGATTGAACACGAGACATTGAATGTGTCATTCTCGTTATGTCCAGTCTCTAGTTTTATTGATTCTCTAATATACTAATAAAACAGATCATGATATCTCATATCAATTATCCGAGCATGCATGCATTTCCTTAGTATATATATTTATCAAGGGGCCCAGAGACATCACTCCCGTCATAAAGGATGGACAAATCCTATCTCGATATATGCTAGTTCTACCATGTGATTTATAACATATCCAACAATAATTATGTCACCCAGTTACGGAATGATTAGAACAAATGTCAAAATATATTACTCACACATAACAAACTCCATATTTCTCAAGTCAAAGAATTACATGTACATTGATCACATGAGAAACACTTATGACACTCACATGACATCCAATGAAGTGTTCTCATAGCGAGTCACGTCCGATACACAAAATCTCCATTTTGTACCCATATGCAGATTCAATATCTCTATATGAATCCCTACATATGCTAGTCATTATCATATTACTTCAACCTTTAAACCCAAAATAATATTTAACTAGGGACATTTAGAATACATTATTCTAAGGTTATTTATTATGAATAATTAAAACACATAATATAACATATACATAATAAATTGGGCAATGCCTTTTATTTATTTATTAATTTCATGAAACAAAACTCAAAATTACAATCATCGTATGATTAGCTTTTGGGCATTTACTAACATATAAACCAAAGCGTAAAAGAAGAAGGTCAAAGAAGTCAAAGAAGAAAGAGTCAGTCATTTCTGACAGTTCTAATTCTTGTGCTTCAAATATTTCAGATAGGACTTTGAGCACTCCTTCAAGGCAGATGTGGAGGGTCAAGCGGACATCTGATGAATATGCTACTGATGAGGATCTATATGTAGACAAAAACTATAAAAGTGATTCATTTTCTGTTTCTAATAAAATTTCAAAATACTCAATAAAGCAAATTGTTATCCATTATTTTAACCGCAAGCGTACGGGTTGTGTAGCATACGGGTCGATCACAGGGAGTAATGGTTTAAGTACTAATTCTGCTATAAATCATGAACTAGCTATGGGAACACAATTGATGGAGATTTTTCTAAACTAAAGATTAATCTATAAATTTAAAATACAAGTATAAAATATAAACACATACAAGGGATTCAAACTATCTATAATGATAATATACAAAATTACAGCAAATGACTAGTTAGGATATATATACCAAACTAAGACATAAAGACGAGATGGAAGTGGTGACATCCAACAGTTATATCGAGGTAGGGGTTTATCTTTCTAAAAATGTTTAAGACCCTCTTCCGAGGTGAAACAAACCTTCCTAGTTAAGCGGTTGACTACTTCCGTGACATCCGACTTAACTAGAAGCATTAAGTTTTGATAAAACAATTTCCCCGATTCCTACTTTTATCTATTTCCATGATAATTTTAGAATCGTTGGTTAATCGACCAAAAACCAAATTCAAACGTCGAGATTTTAGGGAGCTTTACACCAAGAGTTGGGCACGCGGGTAACTTTAAGCACGGCTTATCACCCACAAACGGACGGACAAAGTGAAAGGACCATTCAAACGCTTGAAGACATGCTTAGATCATGTGTGATCGATTTCGGTGGTAATTGGGATACCCACCTACCTTTGGTGGAATTTGCGTACAACAACAGTTATCACTCCAGTCTTGGGATGGCACCTTTTGAAGCCTTGTATGGGCGGAAGTGTAGAACCCCCATGTGTTGGTTAGAAACGGGGGAGAAGCAGTTTGTTGGTCCGAAAATAGTACAAGAGATGGCTGACAAGGTTAAATCGATTCGAGAGCGGTTGAAAGTGGCGCAAGATCGTCAGAAAGTTTACGCCGACAAGAAGAGAAGACCGGTGGAGTTCCAAGTGGGAGATCGTGTAATGTTGAAAGTATCTCCTTGGAAGGGTTTGATCCGTTTTGGGAAGCGTGGGAAGCTAAGTCCCCGTTTCCTCGGGTCGTTCACTATTCTGGAGCGTATTGGGCTACAAGCTTATAAGCTAGACTTGCCACCCGAGATGGACGGAATCCACCCCACGTTTCATGTGTGTTACTTGCGAAAGTGCCTGGCGGAGGAAGAGAGCGTCATACCGCTATCCGAGATTCGTGTGGAGGACAACTGATGCGTTGAGGAACCCGAAGCTATTTTGGAAAGGGAAACTAAGAGACTTCGCCATAAGGAAGTTGTGATGGTCAAGGTACAATGGAGACACCACCGAGGCACGAACGTGACATGGGAGTCGGAAGAGGACATGAAGCGTAGATATCCTCGCATGTTTGTATAGTATAGATTTCGGGGACGAAATCGTTTCCAAGTTGGGGAGGATTGTAACACCCCGAATTTTAGAACTTGGTGTTTGATATTATCATGTTATGAATTACCATGTATTGGGATTTAAGTGTAAATGGGGTTTCGATCAGTTTTGGTCATCGCGGGTTAAAATATCAGAATTGGTAAAATTGGGACATTCGGTGCCTTTTCGGCGACTATGCCCGCGATAGTGACATGGGCACAATCGCGAGGGCACAATCGCCCCGCTCGTACCGTGGGTGGGGGGATCCCTGCGACCTTTCCAGCGATAGTGACCAATGTCACTATCGCCGGGGCACAGTCGCCGGCAGTCAGCCGGGTATAAATGCCTCATTTACGGGATTTCATCATTTAGGGTTAATTTTGGGAGCTGATAGAAGGTTTCTCTCCAGATATTTTGGTAAGGTTTCTACCCTAACTTCAACCATAACATTTAATGATCTTATGGGGGTATTAATGGTGGAGTAAATGCTTCCTTAGGTGTGATTTTGGGAGGATTCTAGCTTGTAACCACTCCTCAAGTCTCCAACTTCTCATCTACCACTTTAGGGTTGGATTTCTTGTGAGAAATCACCAAGGTGAGTGTTTCTTGGCTCTTCCATTCTCACACATGTCTGATAATGTGCTAGTAATTATGTGCATTTTGGTTATTTGTTTACTTGTTCATGTGGAGTTAACCTCAAACCCTATTTGTGGGTAAAGTGCAAATGGAGAGTATTAAATATACTATTTGGCCAAGTCATGTAGCAAGAGCCATGTAAGAGTGATAAGTTGTATGTTTGGTTGTATTTGGGATTTGATGTTGATTTTAAGTCTCGACTTGAGTTGCCATTAATGAATAGACTAAAGACCCGGTTTGGGTTGAGGTCATGAATAGACTAAAGACCCGGTTTGGGTTGAGGTCATGAATAGACTAAAGACTCGGTTTGGGTTGAGGTCATAAGTAGACTAAAGACTCGGTTAGAGATGACGTCAAGTATAGGCTAAAGACCCGGTTTGGGTTGAGGCCATAAGTAGACTAAAGACTCGGTTAGAGTTGACGTCAAGTATAGGCTAAAGACCCGGTTTGGGTTGAGGCCATAAGTAGGCTAAAGACCCGGTTTGGGTTGAGTGCCAAATAGCTAAAGATCTTGTTTAGGTTGATGCTAGTCAAGTTAAATAACTTGGGAAAATGTTATAAATTGCGTTGATGATATTGTATGGTGCTTACTGTTAATGTCAGGTGAAGCACATTGGTAGAGTACCGTGGAATTATAACGATCTCGTATTGTGATCTCTTTTTATCATTTAAATTGCAATTATGTGTTCTCACTAGGCCTCAGCCTAACGCTTGTTTCTTTGGTTGTCATGTATGACAGGAAACTCTAGTGGCGGGAATCTACGGGAGTGAGTGGCCGATCGAGCGATCGAGAGCGGTCATTTTGGGAGATCTAGAGACCGACATACTTGATGAATAGTCACCATTTTGTGGAGGATAGCGACACCCGATTGTAATCTAATAGGGAAATCTAGATTATTTAGGTTGTCGTAACTTTATGCCTCATTTAATGAACTTGTACTCATTATGCTATATCCCCTTTTTGGGTTTAATACTTTGGGATGCCTTGGCGGTTTTTGTACTACAGGTTTTATCAATTTTACAGTCGTCATATTGCCAAAATTTTAAGTTTTAAATTACCCCAATTTTTTTAGGGTGTTACATATAAAATACAAAAATCTCTAAGTTTAAAAGTTTGTACCTGTGACCTTTCTGGTTTGGAAAAGTAAGTTCCGTGGGATGCTTGTCATCTGGTCCCCTAAGGTCAATTGGTCTAGGAGTGATTGAACCCAAATCCTTCTATAGAACTAGATCGAAAGTCATGTTCTACTGGTATGAATGGGTTTAGGATATGTCGATGTAGCCTTTCTGATCTGGGATAGTAAGTTTGTAACACCCGGGAATTCGCAAAGTAAGTATTTTTGTTGTCTTAAATGCAATTATTTCGCTTATGTGAGAATATGTGTCCTTGTGTACATTTTATTATCATTATCATGTCTAAATGTCATATAATTAAGTTACCTTCGTTAATAGTTCAAACCTGGTGCTCATTATCGTTTTCGGTTAAGTTTTCGGGCTGTGTTGGGTGACCAGCGATTGTGCCCTTGGCACTATCGCGGAGGGCACTATCGCCAAAGAGGTACCACGGGCGGGGGATGCCAGCGATTGTGCCACGCGATAGTGCCTTGGCACTATCGCCGAAGTCACTATCGCCTAAGTTGTACCGAGAGCGAGGGAAGCCTCACGATTGTGACCCGCGATAGTGCCCTTGGCACTATCGCCGTCCACTATCGCCCGCATGGTCCAGTCTGCTGTTTTATAGGAATTAATACCTCATTTCTCATTCTCACTTTACAAAAACGGGAGAACTCTTCTTGGAGGCGATTTTTAGGGTTTCATCACCTACTTCATTTACTTCCTAGGGTTTGGGTTGTTAGGGTCATTTATTGATCATTAAGCTTCATCCAAGCTCATCTAGGGAAGATTCTCATCAAGCTACTCCTCTCCACTTCAAGTCTCATCTTCTCCAACTTCTAGGGTTTCCATATTTTCTAGGTTTTGGGTTCAAAACCTAGATTGTGAGTTTACTAAATCTTTGTTAAAACTAGATACATATCATAATCTCATATTTGTTACCTTGTCTCTATATGTTCAAATGTTTGGGGATTTCCTCATGAAAATAGTTGGAAGATGTATATATGTATGAGTGATATGCCATGACTAATGTGATGTGTATCATCAGTTGGGATTTGTCTCATAGGTACCTTGTGTGGGTACCTTGATATGTTAAATGTACGCATATATGGGTTTTATGATGATTCTAGTTGGAACACCATTTTGGTAATATGTTTATATGCATGATGAGCATGATTTATGTTGGGTCTTTGTTGGACATCATGAGGATAAGGTGGTAATATTATACCCGTAGTCGGTATTGAATTATGTGGGTTGAAATATACCTAAAGGACCCCCTATAAATGTTATATGGACGAACCAAGTCAGTACACTAGGAGGATGTAGTCTTGGGTGCCACTGTGATGGTATGTGCCTAGACCTCCGCCATCCGGGGAATTTTCTTAGCGATAGTGTTCAGGTGGGTCGGGCCTTTCGGGTGTTCCTTGTTAAGGGCATCAAGGTATATCGACTCTTGGGTGGGACTTGATTGGTGCTATGGGTCTCCCCTATTGACTCACATTTGTTGAACTATGGTTAACTGCTGATAAGAATTGTGACTGTTCATGCATGCTTCTTATTGTTCAACTCACTAGGCTTTTTGGCCTAACACTTGTTTGGTGTCGATGTGTATATCAGGTTCTAGCGGCGCCGGTCCTAAGCAGGTTTAGTTTCTTTGAGTGAGAGCTTGGGGATTTTTCACATGGACGCGTTATACTTTTGAGTATAGACCGTTTGGGTTTATAGATGACAACCTTTTTTGTAATCTCTTTTCTAGTTGTAGAAATTAGATTAGTTGGTTGTTGTTTATTGTCCGTTAAATTACAAATTGTGATTAAACAGGTTATTTAATTATATTCCCCACTTTTTGGAGGCTCTTGCTATGGCAATTTTAGTATACCTCATGTCCGTTTTTCGGATTTTTGTTATCCCTATTTTTAGGGTGTTACAAGTTGGTATCAGAGCTTTAGTTTAAGTGAACTAGGTATTGTTTAGCATATCTAGACTTAAGCTTTAGACTTTTTGACCTCACTTTCCACTTGGGGTAGAAATCCTAGGTAGGGAGAGCGTTAGGATTACGGAATTACTCTAATTGAAAGTTGTGACGATGGTGACAAGATTTCTTGTGTATGGTTCGTTCATAATTTCATTTAGCTACTGCTATTATGAATGCATTGTTACGTGAGTATGCTTGGTTTACTATTATTATGATAATTGATGGAGGTATTAGTACGTACAAAGAGTTCAACTCGTTTAGTCTTTTCTCAATCTATTTCTCGTACGTTTCTGGCAGATTGAAATGGTAAACACCCGGAGTAAGACGCCGGGTACACCGGAGGGCCACGTAGAGGAGGAATCTGCCGTAGACCGACCTCTCGTGGGTGTAACCACCGATGACATTTCTACACTCAGAATCTTGGGCGGTGGACCCGAGCATATTCCGCGACGGAACCTCGATACAGGTAACGCCATCATGGAAGAAGTTACCATGGAGACTCGACTTCGGGATAGCATGATGTTGGCCATGAATGCGGCTTTGGCTCAACAACAGTTGGCTATGACTTCGGCCATGACCCAACAACAAGAGTTTTTCATGAAACTTCTAGAGGATCGAGACGTCAGTAACCGTCAACCCGAGACTATGGCTGAAAACGTTATAGTGGGGTCGGGTGGACCGAATGTGGTGACGGTCGAAGAACCATCCGCTGAGGGAATCAGATCGAAGACTAAAGGGTGCACCTACAAGACGTTTCTGGGGTGTCACCCTAAGGAGTTTGCTGGTTCCGATAGCCCAGTTGCTTGTATGTATTGGCTCAAAGAGATGGAGATGGCCTTCGAGGCAAGTGAGTGTGATCCCTCTCAACGGGTCAAGTTTGCTTCCCAACTACTTCGGGGAGAGGCTCTGATTTGGTGGAATCTCACTCGATCCGCCCTCATCCCGGAAGTTCTGGCTAAGTTAACTTGGCCGGTGTTCAAAGAGAAGATTATGGACAAGTACTGTAGTGAGCGTTCATTGGACAAGTTGGAGCGAGAGTTCTGAGATCTGAAGAAGGGGAATACGTCGATTGTTGGCTACTCCAAGCTCTTTTTGGAGAAGCTAAACTTGGTGGGACATCTGGTCCCCGATGAAAGGTCAAAGATTAAGGCTTATCATCAAGGGTTACCGGCCGAGATGCGAACGGCGGTAAGAAACGCTAAGTGTTCGACTCTACAAGAGGTTATTGAGGAGTCCTTACTCGTGGAGGACGACATCAATTCAGAAAGGGATGAGAAGAGGCATGTTGGTGAGAAACGAAAGTGGGAGGGGCCATCTGGGCCCGTTCATCAATCAAGACCCTTTGTAAGCGGGAGATCGGGTGATCAACGCCGTGAAGATCGGTGGTGCCACAAGTGCAGGTCAAAGCACTCGGGGTCGTGCGCTATAAAGACTCACTCCGGTCCAGTCGGGTGTACCAAGTGTGTGGCCCAAGATTTACTAGCATAAACATACACAAATTTATACAAAACACTTATGTTTATTAATCACAAGAATTACATCAATTCATATCCCTATTTGTGATGAACAATTCAATACAAAGTGTTAGTGTGTGTACTCAATGTGTGCAACTGTGTGTGTTCTTACTCTCTCTCAATACCACCAAGATTACACCTTCACTTTCACCCACTTACTATCACTTGCTTACACAAGTCTCTTAAAAGAAACAATACAAGGACTTGCTTATACATAGGTCAACATGACCAAGCAAGGTCAAACCATCTAAGCTCTCTTACAACACACACAAACAACTATCACAACAACTACAATAATGACCCTCATTTAATCTTGAATACAATTATAGTCTAACAATCTCCCCCTTTGGATTCAAGATTAAAAATTTTTTGACAATAATCTTCAGGTCTTCATATCTTCAGAATTAACTTCAACTTTGAAATCTTTTCTGGCTTTGACATCTCGAAAACTTTGACAATTCTTCAAACTTGTCTCTCTCTTTGAATTAACTTTTGCATATTCTGAATAAACAACCTTTCTTTCAAACTCTGACTTTCTCCAACTTTTTCTTTGATAAGCTTTCTTTAACCGTTGACTTTAATCATCTGAAAACTTTATCTCCTCTGAAATCTTTAAGCCTTCAATATGATCTTGAACTTTGATTATTCTCCCCCTTTTTAATGATTTGTAAGAATCAAAATCATTAAAACACATTAAGGTCATATCTGTCATTGAATGAACTTCCCACCATCTGATAAGCACATTCTTCATGAACTTACATCTCCTCCTTATGATAATAGACATTCTCCCCCATATAGGAAAATTATGAATCTCCTTAAAGCATGATGTGAGAGAATCTGTCATCTGATCTGAAAGAGCCGTTGAACCATGAATGTATTCATCTGTATCTTTTCAAATTCAAATGAATTAAGAATGGTAACCCTGAATCAACATATGAAACAGTTAGAAATGCCTGTCAGTAACACAAAGTTATTGTCTACAACGAATGTACAATATAAGGAGCTTGTTTGATGTTGACTCCCCAGGACTTCCATTCAATCATTGAAAAACACAAGGTAATTCTATGAATGTTCTGACAGAAAAACATATTTTCTGTGTGCTCGTGCTTGTGTTTTGAAAGAATTAGCACAATGATTGTGTTTCATAAGGCTCAAAATATGTAAATCACTGAGACAACAATGATTATACATGGACTCAACGTGCATGAGAAAGAGTCGAAGGTGGGCAACTTTCCTTCTTTTTCAATATCAGCATCTTCCAAGTGAAGATCCGATAGATTATGTGTTGCTTCCCCAGAAAATGTAAAACATTCTCTTTTTGAGAAAAGAATGAGTAGCTAGTGGGGTTGTATGCAAGAGATGGCATGGGTTATTTGCCTATTTCAATGATGGTCACGAAAGAAATGTGAACCAATCAGTAATGTGGCTACCCGGCTCAGAAAGATGTTTGGTGCAGAGTTCTGGTATTCTTTTAACTCTGTTCTCACACCCTCTTTCTTTTAAACATTTAAGCTCACATATAACCAATCTCTCATTTCCATTTTATCTCAGCGTAATCCCACACTCAATTCTTTTAGACCCCTCTTCCCTCAATCACTCAAAGGAATTCTTCCGGGGTAGGAAACACTGGTTATCGTGAATCCATGGAAGATCTAGTAAGCACTCACACTGAATCCCATGTTCCTAAAAGCACATGCTGTTCAATTATTTTCTTGACATGTAAAGCACAAGAAATAATATGGCAGTGTTTGTATGCTCATTAAAAAAATCAAAAATGAAATTTGAGCATTTTGAACATTTAAGATATCTCAAAACTTTATATGAATGAATAATCATGAAAGAATAGAAATGTTTTGAGAATCTGACAATGATTAAGATCAGATTAAATTATTATGAAGAAAAATATTTGGGAATTCAAAGACGTATGTTGTTTATATGAAAAATATATAAACATATTATCAATGAAAGCACATTTAAAAATGAAATGACATTTGATTCAAACAATTATGAATACCAAACGACGGGAGTATTACCATAGAAAGATATATCATTTGATACATGGTAATAACATAATCAATTTGAAAATACTGAACCAGTGTGTGTATGAATACTTGACAAAGTATATAGAAAAGAAAATACACAAGTATTATTCTTTAAAGAACACACGGTCAGATAAACAATAAAATTCACAAATATCCAAAAACCATTTAAAATTCACACTTCTCAAATCAGAAAAACATTTTAAGATCGTGAAGTGGTTTAAACATTTTAAAGCCATTTTTCACAAGTGAAAGTTGTTCTTCTTTCACAAGTGTTAGAGTATAAGGATTAGAATGATATACCTGTAGATCAGAATCCTTAACTCCCCCTAGAATGAATATAGCAGTTAAAGTATCCTTGACTAGATATCCTCCCCCTTGATATCTGTAAAACGTCAATCTTTTTAGAAATATTATTATAAAAAATATAGCAATATAATTTCTAAACTCCCTTTCAAACGAAAAACTTCCTGAAACGATGTAATCTTGAAAGCATCCTTCAGAAGAAAACATTTGAATACGGGTTTTGAACTGAATTGTCCAAAAGCCATTCTTCTTTGAATCACGGGTTCTGAACTGATTTGTTCAGAAGCCTTTGTCACATAACATATCCTGCAAGAAAAAGATTTTGGTAATCATTATAAAAATGATTCCGCTTTAGTCAGTCAACATATGATGAAATATCCAAAATATATTCAAATAAAGCACAAGATTAGAAAACTCCCCCTAGAATCATGAAGTGGCATTTAACATACCAAGTTTGCTAACTAAAAAGGTAAACCTCTTTTCATCCAACGGCTTGATGAAAAGGTCAGCTAACTGGTAGTCTGTAGTCACAAAGTGCATCTCGATATCTCCCTTTTCGACATGATCCTTTATAAAATGATAATGCACGTCGATGTGTTTCGTCTTGGAATGCTGCACTGGATTAGCTGTAATCGCAATCGCACTCTTAGAATCACAGTAGATAGGAACTTGTTGGTAAGTATATCCGAAATGTTTTAACTGTGTTCGCATCCAGAGGACTTATGAGCAGCAACTTGCGGCAGCTACGTATTCAGCCTCAGCGGTGGATGTAGAAAGACAATTTTGTTTCTTAGAAGTCCAACTAACCAACTTATCACCTAAGAACTGACAAGAACCAGAGGTGCTCTTTCTATCCAGTTTGCAACCTGCATGATCAGCATCAGTATAGGCAGTTAAATCAAAAGACGAACCCTTAGGATACCAAAGGCCTAACTCAGTAGTTCCTTTAAGATACCTAAGAATCCGTTTTACAGCGACCAGGTGTGATTCCTTCGGATTAGCTTGATATCTCGCACAGAAACATGTAGCAAACATAATATCTGGTCTACTTGCAGTTAAATACAGCAGTGAACCAATCATGCTACGGTACACTTTTTGATCTACTGATTTGCCAGAAAGATCTGCATCTAAAAGTGTGCTCGTTGCCATCGGTGTTTTCATCACTGAACTGTCAGTCATGTTAAATTTCTTTAAAATATCTCGAATATATTTTGACTGATTAATGAAAATGCCTTCGGGTAACTGTTTTACTTGAAGACCAAGGAAAAAATTCAGTTCTCCCATCATTGACATTTCAAAACGAGATTCCATGATTCTTGAAAAATTCTTACAAAACTTTGGATTTGTAGAACCGAAAATTATGTCATCTACATAAATCTGAATCAGAATCAAATCATCACCTTGCTTTTTCAAAAAGAGAGTAGTATCAATTGTACCTTTCTTGAATCCTGAAGCGAGTAAGAATTGAGTTAAAGTTTCATACCAAGCTCTTGGTGCCTGTTTTAGTCCATACAATGCTTTGTCTAAGACATAGACATGATCAGGGTTCTTTGGATCAACGAATCCTTCTGGTTGAGCAACATATACTTCTTCATGCAATATCCCATTTAAGAATGCTAATTTTATGTCCATTTGGAAGACAGTAAAATTTTTATGCGCTGCATAAGATAAGAAGATTCGTATCGCTTCCAGTCGTGCCACAGGAGCAAATGTTTCTTCATAATCAATCCCCTCCTGTTGACAATAACCCTTTGCAACAAGGCGAGCTTTGTTTCGAACTACAACTCCAGATTCATCTCTCTTATTTCTGAAAACCCACTTTGTTCCAATAACGGATTTTCCTTCTGGAAGTGGTATAAGTCGCCAAACTTTGTGTTAGACCACAGTCTCATTGGATTCAATATCATCCAAACTGAAGATCGCAATCTGAAGCTAATGCCGGAACGTCGACTCTCAATGTTAAAGTCTATGTCTATTTGTAATAAATGTCAATGTATTTGTTTATTATTGTAAAAGTTAACTTAATATCTAGTATGTTAGATATTAGTTAACTTAGGTAACTTAGTTAGTTATATATTAACTTAGTTAGACATAATATCTATTTGTTAGATATTATGTAGGTTTATAGTTTTATAATGCAACTTGTTGTTGCAAGTTGATTAGGTAGTGTGTTAGACACACTAGCTAGATATCTTTGTGATATCTCTCTATTATCTCTCAAAAATCAGATCAGATCACAACATAGATCACACACACAAACACACACAAAAAGGTGTATTTGAGAGAAAACATAGAGAACACATCAAAAGCTTAATCGATCAACCTTGTAATCGTTTCTATATTCAATACAGGTTGGTAATCGTTATTGTGTTGTTGTTTCTTAGAACTTGTTAAGTAGTATTGTTGGACCGACAATTGGTATCAGAGCCTGATTAAGATCAAAACAAGTTTTATAAAGAAAAACGTCTCTGTGTTCTTCAAGAAAATCGAGTTTGTGATTTTGAATGTTTTAGGTGTTAGAATCGATCAGGTTGTGATCGTAATACATGCTAGATCGAGTTGTTGCTATTTGATTTCATTATTAAGCTTAAATCGAGTTCCAATTTGGTGATTTTAAGTGAAAACAGTCGAAGAACAAAAACGTACTGTGTCATCGATCTTATTTCGAAAAAGAGTGTTTTAGTGAGATCGAGTGCTTACAATCAGTTCTAGAAGTGATTCTAGACACATTGGTAGTGTTTGGTTGTGCTAATCGTTACAGGAACAAATTTTAGACGAATTTTTGAAGTTCAGGACGAACACCCGCATTCCAGAGGTTGAATAACCCGCATTTCTCAACTTTGCGGGTCCAACTACAATCGCATAAGTCTACTTTGTGTGTCTCAAGTGACCCGCATACCTCAAGTGTGCGTTCCTCACTTGACCCGCATTTCTTACTTTGCGGTTCCAACATAACCCGCATTCCTTACTTTGCGGCTCTCAAAGGACCCGCAATCCTCAAAACTCGGGTCCCAAAGCACCCGCAAAGCTGAACTTTTCGTTCCTCAAGCACCCGCATTCCTTCAAACTCGGGTCCTCAAGCACCCGCATTCCTTCAAACTCGGGTCCTCAAGCACCCGCATTCCTTACAACTCGGGTCCCAAAGCACCCGCATTCCTCAACATCTCGTTCCAAGTCAGACCCGCATAGCTCAGACCCGCAAACCTCAGACCCGCATTACTCAAAACCATTAGAAACTCAAACCTCACTTATTATTCTGGGTTAACGATCATATCTGTCAAGTTTTTCTCATATATTGAATACAGGATGACATCCAAAGAAGCTCTCGCTATAGGAACCGACACCAAGCCACCAGTTCTCTTTCGAGGGGAATACGAACAGTGGAAGGATAGGTTTCTAAACTTCATTGAAAGACAGGATTTGGGTAATTTCATTATACAATCCCTAGAAGAAGGCCTAATGGAAACACAGTATAGGGAGCCAGCAACAGGAACTCAAGAAGAAAGAGTTGCACTTTCTTATACAGATCTAACAGGTGATTCTAAGCTAAGAGCAAAAGGCGACAGGTTAGCCAAGTTATACATTCTACAAGGGATTACAAATGAAATCTATGTAAAGATTGACAGCTACAAAGCCTCAGCCAAACAAATGTGGGATCAACTAGAGAAAATGATGTTGGGTTCAAAGATTGGGAACCAACTGAAAATCTCTAACTGCCTGCACAATTTTGAAGAATTCAAAGGCAGAACTGGAGAAACTCTAGAAGGAACATATGATAGGTTTGTGACATTGCTAAATGAATTGAGCAAGAACAAGGTCAACAAATCTCAAATCGAGCTGAATATCAAATTCCTGAGTATTCTACAACCAGAATGGAAAAATTTTGCCAGGCAGATGAGGCAGATAAAAGACCTGAATGAGATTCCACTTCACGAGGTGTATGAAACCCTCCGACAAAATGAAGATGAGGTGGATGAAATTCTAGCAGAAAAGAGAAAAGGAAAGACAGTTGAAGACACAGTCGCTCTTGTTGTGAAGAAGAAGAAGAACAAGACGATTGTGTATGAATCAGAAGAAGCTGAAGCTGATGTTGTCTCTGACTCGGATGAAACTGAACAAATGCAGCAAGCAATGCAGTTTCTAACAAATGCATTTCAGAAAAAGTTCTACAGGAATCCAACGTCAAACAGTCAGAGGTACTCTTCTGGACCCAACAACTATGCTCACAAGGAAAGAGTTGAAGGAAGCAGATATGAAGGAAATAGGTATGAAGGGAAAAGATTTGAAGGGAAGAGATTTGAAGGGAAGAGACAAGAGGAGAAGAAATTTGATGAGAGAAGATATCAGACAGAAGGAAACAGATTAGAAGAGAAGAAACCGGAAGAAAGGAAGTACAGAGCTGAAGGATCAAGTCAGCCAGGACCACCGATGTGCTACAACTGTGGCAAAACCGGTCACTTTGCCAAGGATTGCAGAATATCAAAGGTTAGAAACTCCAACTTCTACAAGAACAAGATGCTTCTTGCAAAGCAACAGGAGGCAGGCAAGGCGCTGATGGCTGAAGATGAATACTGGCTGGATCACTCAGATGAAGAAGAAGATGAAGAAGAAAAGGATGAAGCCGTCAATATGTGCTTGATGGGCAAAATCGAATCAGATACTGAAGCTGATTCAGAAAATGAAGAAGAGGAGGTATGTGATTTATCGTATAAAGATTTAATGAATAAAATGCATGCTATGGTTTTAAAACAAGAAGAGTTAGAATCTAATCTTAAGCGAGAAAATGGTGTTATTATTAATAAAAACCAATTGATACAGAAACTTAGCGATGAAATTGCTGAGAATAAAGTATTAGTTGAGGTTTTACATACAAACGCTGACACCAACGCAAAAGAACAGACTATAATTCTAAAAGAGAATAGTGAGCTCAAGTCTAAACTGACAAAAAGTGAGATTGATTTTTATAAGCTTACTGAAGTGCATTCTTTATATACTAAAGAAAACAAGACCTTAATTGCTAAATTAGATGTTTTGGAAAAGAAGCTATACTCATTAGGTCAAAGTGAGCAAACCATTCATCTTAACAAACCGAAAAAGAACAAAGAAAATTGGGGAATCGGTTATGTGAAACCTCAACGTCTTCAAAAGGGTATAAGAGAAGTGCCTGCACTTTATGACTATACCTCTATGCTTTTTTCTCACCGAATCGCCTCATTTAAAGTTTTTAATACTAAACTATCAGAAGAGGATGAAGCCAATGAATTTGAAAAACGGATGAAGTCAACTAAAGTTCACGCTCCATTTTATTATGCGAAGTTGAATAATAGTTATGACTTTCCAAATGATGAGAAGAAATCTCTTTCAACTGACTACTTTCAAAGTTATTCTGAAAAAGAGATGGAGGCGAAGCCTGTTATAGGTAAAATTTATGTCCCTTCTCTCGTGTTAGAAAGTAAAATTTCTGAACTCGAGACCTCTTTATCAGATGAAAGACTTATGATTGAGATTCAACAAAAGGTTTTTTCAACTGTTATGAAAAATGTTGTTTTTACAAAGGCTTTTACTTCTAATGACATGTTTGGTTCATCAAACGAAGAGTTTAATTTTCTTAATTCTGACGGTGGTTTAGATGGTTGTTTTGAACAAATTGATTTTAATGCGAAGCATCCTAACCATGCATCTTTTGTTAAGAAAACTTCAAGAAAAACCAGTTTGCCTATGTTCAGTGCAAAATCAACGAAAGCTTTCGTTGATAAATCAGTCTCTGTGAATACTAAGAGTGCTAAAGGTAAGAAAATATCTCAGCATTCACAGAAACCAACCACTACTGGTAATTCTAAGAAGAAGCATTCAGTTGTTGCTCAAAGGTCTAACTCACCAGTTTTACATGTTTCAGATATGAGCAAGTCAAGACCTGAAGCCCATTCTCAATGGCAACCAAAACGGAAGCTTGACAAGGCCGTTTTATCGTCTAGTAGTGTTAATTGTAATAAGACTTCGCTTACTAAAGATGTTGTGATTGCTGAAATTGCTGTTTTGAATCCAAAACTTGTTGTTTCTCGTAAACAATATACAATGAAGCAATTATTTCAGTTATCTTTATCTGATGGAAAGTCCTCTATCTATAATAAACATGTTTCTTTTACTTGTCAAGATTCTGGAGATTGGTTTGGAAATTACCATGTGCATTCATCTCATACCAACTCTCATGCTTTTCAAAAGAACAAAGGATCCAATTTGAAATGGATACCAAAATCTTGTGCTAACACAGCAGGACCCAAATTCCAGTGGGTACCTAAGGCTAAATCTGTGTTGCAGGCACACAAAGATTAAAGAGAAAGCGACTTCTGATTATGTACAGATCAGGACTCGTTCTTCAAAGTCAAAAATAGGTTTTTGGATAATGCAGTTCAAAACCCGAACATCAAAGACAAAATAGGCTATTGAACAAATCAGTTTAAGACCCGCACTTCGATGATCAAAGTGTAGATTCCAATGTTGTCATATACAAATCTAAATTTTCTTATTTCTCTTATGCAGACTTGTCATACATGGTTCTTGGATAGCGGATGTTCCAAGCACATGACAGGGCAAAAAGAGATACTGTCCAACTTTAAAGACAAATTTTGTGGAACAGTAAGATTCGGAAACGACCAGTTTTCTCCAATATTGGGATACGGTGATGTACAACATGACAAAGTCACTATCAAGAAGGTGAGCTATGTAGAAGGCTTAGGACACAACTTGTTCAGTATAGGCCAGTTCTGCGACAAAGACTTAGAGGTCAACTTCAAAGCCAAAAGATGTTCCGTTCGCAATGAAGAAGGCGAAGAACTTTTGGTCGGTAAACGAGAATCAGACCTCTACACAATCAATTTATCAGATGTCCAGACTGACAAGCAAGTTTGTCTACTATCGAAAGCTTCGATGAAACAAAGTTGGTTATGGCATCGACGTCTTTCGCACCTCAACTTTCGGTACATCAACGATCTGGTCAATGGAAAGCTCGTCAAAGGACTTCCAGAGCTGAAATATGAAAGAGAACATCTATGCGCAGCTTGTGAAAAGGGGAAGATGAAGAGGGCACCTCATAAACCAAATCCTGAACCAAGTACAAAAGCTCCTTTAGAGTTATTGCATATGGATCTATGCGGTCCAATGCGCACTCAAAGCTTAGGCGGCAAGAAGTACATAATCGTGATCGTGGATGATTATTCGCGGTACACATGGGTCAAGTTTCTACGTACAAAGGATGAAACACCAGATGTTATCATTACATTCCTGAAGACGACCCAGGTAAATCTGCAGAAACCGGTCAAGATTCTAAGAACAGACAACGGCACAGAGTTCAAGAACAACAAAGTTGAAGAATATCTCGAATCTGTCGGGATTTCACATCAATACTCTGCTGCTCGAACGCCTCAACAAAATGAAGTAGTTGAAAGAAGAAATCGAACGCTAGTCGAGGCTGCTCGTACTATGCTAAGTCATTCCAACTTACCTCTGTTTTTGTGGGCAGAAGCTGTTTCGACCGCGTGCTACACACAAAATCGATCCATGATTCATCGAAGGTTCAAGAAGACTCCTTATGCGTTAATCAACAACCGAACACCGACAATCAAATACTTCCATATATTTGGATGTAAGTGTTTCGTACTAAATGATAGGGAGAATCTTAACAAGTTTAGCGCTAAGGCAGATGAAGGAATCTTCATTGGATATTCCTCAACAACGACTGCATATCGTGTCTATCTAAAGAAGTCAAAGACGGTGATTGAAAGCGTCAACGTCACCTTTGATGAAGAGATGGCTTCCGAACAATACTGTTTAGAACCCGTTTTAACCGGAGTACTAGCTTCTGGGCAACTCAGTCCAGAACCTGCGTCTCAACAGAACAAATCAGATGAAGCTTCAACATCAACTAACCATTTATCTGATTTAGATTTATTATTTGAATTGTTTTATGATGAATATCTCGGATCTAATGTAAAGAAATCTGTTGTGGTTGACAGGATGGAAGACTTAACGACTACTCATCCAACCAGTTCAGATGTTCCAATTGAATCAAATGCCCCAATTCAACAAGAGGTCACAATTCAAATACCAACTCCTACAGTTCAAGAAGTGCCAAGTCATGCAGAATCAGAAGAAGCTGAACCAGCAGAATGTACCATACAGATCCAACTACAGCCAGACCAAGCTGTACCTACTGAGTCTTCTGAACCAACAACTTCAACTGAAGCAACTATCATAACTCCTCCCAATCAAACTGAAGAAGGTGCAAGTGGATTTATAGATGACACAACTGACATTCATTCCTATAATCCACTGCCTCATGAACGTAAATGGACCAAAGCGCACCCTGCAAGTCAGATCATAGGTGATCCATCCAAGCCGGTGCAAACTAGGTCAGCGTCAATCAACTGGTGCATGCACGACTCCTTTCTAAGCAAGATTGAGCCAACTCGAGTATCAGAGGCTCTTGCGGATCCAGATTGGGTAGTCTCTATGCAAGAAGAATTGAACCAGTTCGACGCACTGCAAGTCTGGAGACTCGTACCAAAGTCTAAAGGTAAAACAATCATCGGTACGAAGTGGATCTTCAAGATTAAAAAGGACGAAGCTGGTACCGTCATCAGAAACAAGGCGAGACTAGTAGCCAAAGGATACAGACAAGAGGAAGGATTAGACTATGACGAGACATACGCTCCTGTGGCGCGTTTAGAGGCAATCAGAATGTTTCTAGCCTACGCAGCCCACAAGAACTTCACGGTCTTTCAAATGGACGTGAAGACAGCATTCCTAAACGGAATTCTGAAAGAGGAAGTATACGTCTCTCAGCCAGAGGGATTTGTCAATCAAGAGAAGCCGGACCACGTCTACATTCTCGACAAAGCTCTCTACGGTCTGAAACAAGCCCCTCGAGCCTGGTATGATGTCCTTTCCACTTTTCTAGTCAAGTCTGGGTTTTCAAAAGGTACGGTGGATACCACCTTGTTCATAAAGAAAGAAAAAGCCGATATCGTTTTAATACAAATCTATGTCGACGATATTATTTTTGGTTCAACTAATACTAAGTACTGTAAGAATTTTGCAAACCTTATGGTGTCTAGATTTCAAATGAACTTGATGGGAGAGATGAACTTCTTTCTCGGGCTTCAAGTAAAACAATTTTCTACGAGTATCTTTATCAATCAATCTAAGTACATTAGGGAAATTCTCCGGAAATTCCAAATGGAAAATACAAAACCGATTGGTACCCCAATGGCACCAGGAACTAAGATTGGCACCGATCCTTCGGGAAAGGCTGTTGATATTAGGACCTACAGAGGAATGATAGGTTCTTTAATGTATCTTACTAGTAGTAGACCAGACATAATGTTTTCAACATGTCTTTGTGCCCGATATCAGGCTAATCCAAAAGAAATCCATTTGACTGCTGTCAAGCGTATATTCAGGTATCTGAAGGGCACCGCAGATCTCGGTCTGTGGTATCCCAAAGATACTACTTTTGAACTAACAGCGTACACAGATGCAGATCATGCAGGTTGTATGTTAGACAGGAAAAGCACGTCAGGACACGTACAGTTCCTCGGTGACAAACTAGTAAGTTGGGGATCAAAGAAGCAACTTTGTGTTTCAACTTCCACGGCCGAAGCAGAATATGTAGCTGCTGCTAGCTGTTGTTCTCAGATTTTGTGGATGCAAACACAACTTCGCGACTACGGTTTCCACTTCAACAAGATCCCGATCTACTGCGACTCCAAGAGCGCCATCGCAATAACAGCGAATCCTGTTCAACACACAAAAACCAAACATATCGACGTCAGGTATCACTTTATCAAAGATCATGTAGAAAAAGGAAACATAGAACTTTTCTTTGTAAAAACAGATTATCAACTTGCAGATTTGTTTACCAAGGCGTTAGATGAAAAGAGATTCAACTTTCTTATCTCTAATCTTGGTATGCTAAATCTTAAGACATAATCAGTAGTTACCTATAAAAGTTCACTATTGTTTACTTTTTCCTCATATCTTTATGCTTAATTGTGAATGATATCTGTATTTCATATGTTAATGTTCATGATTCTAGGGGGAGTATGAGAAGAAACTCATACTTGGTCAATATTAATTTGAGGGGGAGCTCATAAGATTTCTGCACTTACGTTTTATGACAAATTTTTGTAATGCAAGATTTAGGGGGAGCTCTTCACGTCAAAGGAGTTCGGACATGACTTCTGATTACTTCTGATCAGAACTCATACTTTAAAAGTTTTACTGCTTTTTGTCTTTTCAATATAAGCGAATAATTATTACTTTGACTTGACATTAGACTTTTGCAGAATTTTTGAGAGAAGCTTACAAGTTCATATTTCTATGACTTAAAGCTTAGCTTCATGAGATGAAATATCACTCGTTAAGGTATAAACCTTTATCTTCATCTCATATATGGTTGAAAGAAGGACAACTTTCAATCATCGAAAACATTGTTTTTAATGTTCAAACCATTTCCCGATTTTTCATCACATTTTATGTTTTGGGAGTGTATTTTAAATGTTTTCATGATCTAAATTGTTCTTTAACTGAAATAGTTAAATCAATCTGAGCATCACGTGCATCTAGGAAAACAAAGAATCATTGTGCTAGGAATTAACACAACTTCAATGGAATCACCTTAACCAGTGATTTCTACCGAAGAAGTTAATCCTTAGTGATTGAGTGTGCAAATCGAAAAGAAATGAGTGTGATTAGAGAAAGCAAAAGGTTTAAAAGAAAGAGCGTGTGAGAACAGAGTTAAAAGAATATCACAACTCTGCACCAACTTTTTCTGAGCCGGGTAGCCACCATTCTAGTGATTCACAATTCTTTGGTGATCATTATTGACACAGGCAACTAACCCATGCCAACTCTTGATCAAACCTCACCATCTACTCATTTTCTTCTCAACAAGAAAGTGTTTCACATTTTCAAAGGGGATGCAGCACATTTGCTATCTGATTTTCATTTGGAAAATCTAGATATTGAAAAGAAGGAAGTCTGCCCCACCTTCGCACTTCAATCATGCACATTGAGTCTGTGTTTAACTTACTGTTGTCTCAGTGGTTTACACAATTTTGAGCCAATAAGCAATCATCCGTGCTTAATTCTTTCAAACACAAGCACGAACACACAAGGAATCAGTTTCTTTGTCATAACGTTTATAGAAATAACCTTTGTGGTGTTTCGATGATTAAATGGAAGCCCTGGGGGAGTCAACATCAAAACAGCTCCTTTCCAATGTGTATTCGTTACACTCAGTGACTTAGTGTTACTGACAGGCATGATAACTGATTCATTAGTTGATTTCAGGTGTTACATATCTAATTTGTCTGGATTTGCAAAGATCTGGATGAATCTCTTATGAATTGACGAATCAGGGGCTCTAACCGCAAGATTGACATTTCTGACAACAAATTTTGATGAAGTCGTTGCACTTAACATCAAAAAGGAGGAGAATGACTACACAAGAAATGGCAAAGATCACATGTTTCAAGAATCACGTCAAAGACTGAATTCTTCTAAAGAAAGTAGATTGAAGACATGTTGATTTCAGAAAAAAAGATTGCATATTCTGAGCTAAAAGAGAAGATCAAATTGCTACATCATTTTCGTAATGATCTTGATCCAAAGGGGGAGATTGTTAGACCACAGTCTCATTGGATTCAAGATCATCCAAACTGAAGATCACAATCTGAAGCTAATGCCGGAACGTCGACTCTCAATGTTAAAGTCTATGTCTATTTGTAATAAATGTCAATGTAATCAATGTATTTGTTTATTATTGTAAAAGTTAACTTAATATCTAGTATGTTAGATATTAGTTAACTTAGGTAACTTAGTTAGTTATATATTAACTTAGTTAGACATAATATCTATTTGTTAGATATTATGTAGGTTTATAGTTTTATAATGCAACTTGTTGTTGCAAGTTGATTAGGTAGTGTGTTAGACACACTAGCTAGATATCTTTGTGATATCTCCCTATTATCTCTCAAAAATCAGATCAGATCACAACATAGATCACACACACAAACACACACAAAAAGGTGTATTTGAGAGAAAACATAGAGAACACATCAAAAGCTTAATCGATCAACCTTGTAATCGTTTCTATATTCAATACAGGTTGGTAATCGTTATTGTGTTGTTGTTTCTTAGAACTTGTTAAGTAGTATTGTTGGACCGACACTTTGTTCCTCTCAAATTGCAGAAGTTCATCTTGCATCGCCAGTATCCAATCTGGATCGCGCTAGGCTTTTGAAGCTTTCTTCGGCTCGAGAGAACTTAAAAAACTTGAATATAAACAAAAATTAGCCGATGCTGCACGCGTTTGTACACCCGACTGTGCATCACCAATGATATTATGAAGTGGGTGATCTCTTGTCCATTTCATTGTACTTGGAATAGGATGAACTTCAGCTTGAGTATTATCTTCCACATATTCATCATATATTGCAGGTAAGTCTTTATCAACCCCAGATGTGCTCGGGACATCTTGTACAGCCTCTTCTGAAGTAAATATTTCCGGAGCAATAGAAGAATCACTCGGAACTTCTGTTGCAGAATTTGAATATGCATGCATAGAATCAACATTAGTATCTTCAGAATGTATATGTGTAGATGTACCTGATGTGGTTGATCTTGTGACATTTTCAGAAGGTCCTGAAATATCTACGACTATAATTGGAACCTCTGAAGTTGATGCGGATATGCTTGATTTTTCAAATTCTGCACAAATATCCATAAAAGCATCAAAAAATAATAAGTCTAATTCAGCTGTTATTTTATTTGAATTAGAAGACTTATTCTGTTTGACTTCAGGTTCTATTCCGTCTTGAATAGAAACTTTATGTTTAAGCTTGAGTTCTGAACTGTTGTGTTCAGAAGTCAACGTTGATGATTCGTCGAATGACACATTTATGCTCTCCATGATCGTCTTGGTTCGTCTATTTTAAATCCGATAGGCTTTAGATGTTAACGAATAACCAATGAAATAGCCTTTGTCAGCCTTCTTGTCAAATTTACCAAGATTGTCTCGATCATTGAGAATGTAACACCTGCAACCAAAAGTACGAAAAAATTTAATATTCGGTTTTCGATGATTAATAAGTTTATACGTTGTCTTTTTATGTCTTTTGATGACAATCGTTCGGTTTTGTGTGAAACACGCAGTGGCTACGGCTTCAGCCCACAGAAACATTGGCAATCCGGAATAGGCTAACATTGTCCTTGCAGCTTCCACCAGTGTTCTATTCTTCCTTTCAACTACACCGTTTTGCTGAGGAGTGTAGGCAGCAGAAAAATTGTGAGAGATCCCAACAGATATGAGATAACTCTGAAGCTTATCATTCTTGAATTCCGTGCCATTGTCACTTCTCAAAGATATAATCGGTAGTTGTAGTCGAACCTGAATCTTCTTTAAAAGCTCAATGATCAGCTCTGCTGCATCTGATTTATTCCTTAAGAATTCCAGCCAAGTATATCTGGAGTACTCATCTATCATTACCAAAATATATTTCTTACCATTGATAGATTGAGTCCTCATCGGGCCGCAAAGGTCCATATGTATCAATTCAAGAGGTGTTGAGGATGAGAATTTTGTCTTTGCTTTATGAGATGTTCGCTTCATCTTTCCCATTTCACAAGCGGGACAAAGAGAATTCTTCTCAAACCTTAGTTCTGGTAGACCTTTGACAATACCTTGTCTCGCCAATTGATTAATCGCATCAAAGTTTTGATGAGCCAGACGCCGATGCCATATCCAACTTTCAGCTCGTGAATCTTTTGCAATCAGACAAACAGGTCTTGAAGCAGAAAGTGTTGGAAAATTCACAGAATAAAGATTTGCATTCCGCTTGGCTTTAAAAACTGAACGACCATCTTTATCTTCAATATAACAGCATTTATCAGTAAACCGAACTTGAAATTGACTATCGCAGAATTGACTTGTACTGAAAAGATTATGATCAAGTCCTTCTACGTATAGTACTCTTTTGATCGTCACGATGCCATTTGTTAACGATCCGTGTCCTCGAATGTATCCAGTAACCTCAGAATTAGCATAATTTACAGTACCGGCAGGTTCCTCAACATAATTATGAAGTAGATGCTTAAATCCTGTCATATGGCGCGAGCATCCTGAATCTATATACCATGTATGTGAGGCCTGCAAAAAGAACAACTCATTTCTGTTTAGGTACGCATATCCAGATGGGTCCTTTCTTGTTAGCTTTTCGCAACTCATCAACATCATCTACCTTAGCCTTAATTCGCCACTCATAGCGAGGCTTAGGTACCCATTTCCATACCATTTTAACATTAAGCTCATGAAATGTTTTCTTTTTCAAAAAATGATCAAACTTAGCATGAAAATTTTTAGCCTGATGAGTTAAGGATTTTGAAGTTGATTTGACATTAGATGTTTTTCTGGCAACTTTAGATTTAGGATGAATAGAAGGAATGATAAATGCATTATCATGACAGTGTTTGCAAATAAAATTCTTACGTGCAAATGTCAAAATCTTAGATTTATCCAATGAAGTACAATCATTCATACAACTTTGACATTTGGAAACGTTTGAATTTTTACACATCAAACTATCACTATCATTGATTTTACATTTATTTATAGCAACTTTATTTTCCTTCACATTCTTCACCCTTTCTCCTTTACCATTTTGCCTTTTTACATCTGAAACAGGAAACATAATCTTGTTAGTGTGCTTTGAAGAAGATGATTTTGCCTTTGAATTACAAGATGTTTCTCCTTTTTCAAAAATACTCGGAGGATATTCAGGAGTAGAATTATAAACAACTGAAGATTTAGAATTAACAGTATCAAACTCAGGATTAGAATGAACATTCCAGTTTGTAGAGTCAAACATCTTTTTCTCCTTTAAATTTTGTTCAAACAAATCATTTTTTTAAAAATTTAACTCTTTAGAGAGTTCTTTGTTTTCTTCAGAAGACTTGTCAAGTTTGAATTTGAGATCAACATTCTCACCTTCTAACTCTTCAATTGTCTTTTGAAGATATGTGATTTGCTTCTCAAGATTAGATGTTTGATTTACCTCAGAGTTTGATTCTATCTTCTCTATAATAGGAACAGGATCTGAAGCATTCATCATTTCTGTAAAAATCTCCTCAGTCATAATTTTTGAAAAATCAGAAGTAAGGTTTTGATTCATGATATTTTCTCTTTCTGAACCATTTATGGAATTTGTTATGAATAAATCAGATGATAACACTTGATTTTCAACATCAGTTTCTAAATCAGATTCATCAAACTGACACTGAGATTCAGTATTATTTTCTTCAACCTTGGCTGATTCTGTTGGTAAACAAGGAGAAAATAGTGACGTAAATTCACTAAATTCTGTTTTTCTTGTTTTGTAACTTTCATTTAAATCTTTATAAGCAAAACCAATAGATTTTAAACTTGAAGTGGAATCAGCGCAAGATGAAATGTCATCATCATTTACAACTTTACCTTTTACAAAAGTATCATGAATATCAGGTTTTGTAGAATTAGAGCCCATTTTATCAAAATTATACAAATTTTCTGGTGCTCTTTTCAAAACAGTATTTGGTTCAAAACCTAAACCTTTTTTAACATTATAAAATCTGACATCTTGGAGTTTGTTTGTTAAAAGATTTAATGTTTGCTCAGTCTGTCCTCTTTTCAGATTTAAATCCTCCAGTTGCTTGATTTTACAATATGCCTCGTTTCTTTCTTGAAAACATGCTTCAAATTTTAGTTGAAAATCACCTTTTTCAGCATTTAAGTTTACAAGATCTTTTTCAAGCTCATATATCTTTGAATTTAAAACATCTTAGTCCTTTTTCAAACAATCTTTTTCAGATTCCTTTTCCTTAACCACATCTTTCAACATTGAATTTTCATCACGAAAATTCAACATTGTTTGTCTTTCATGACTAAGTTTGCCTTTTAAAGTTTTAAACTCTTCTTTCATGAATTTAACTTGAGCCTTTAAGGATTGAATACGTACCTCGGAACCACAGTCAGAATGATCAGAGGATGATCCAATGTCCTCATCTACTTTGGCCATCATACACACCTGAGTAAAGTGTGCAGATTCGTCATCAGAACTCTTGTACAACCAATTCTCTTCTTCCGCCATTAAGTTCTGACCTTCTTCCACTTTCTTTGCTAACAGTGTTTTCCGAGCATAATATTCAGAATTCTTTGTACGCTTGAACTTGCAATCCTTGGAAAAATGACCTGGTTTCCCACAGTTATAGCATCTTCCATATTTCGACTCAGTCTCTTCTTTCTTTCCTTCTCTCTTCTCTTCTCGTTTCTCTTCTCGCTTTTCATCTCTTTTCTCTCCTCTTTTCTCATACTTCTTTTCAGATCTCGGTTTGTACTTGTCTCTCTTGTAGTTCTCATATTTCGGCTTGTACTTGTTCTTTCCAAAACTTTTAAACTGCTTGAAAGAAGAGCCAGATTTTCAGCGAATCGTTGCATATCCTCATCTGAATATTCTTCACTTTGAGTAGAAGATTGATCAGTGCTTGAATCAGTAACTTCAGTTAGAAGAGCTTTGGATTTCCTTGACTTTGACTTGTAAGAAGAACTGGACTTGGAACTTAACCCTTTCTTACGTTCAGACATTAAGGCTAAAGAATCTTTGACCATCTTCTTTTCAGCACCAAGTTGCTTTACTTCATCCTCATGCTGAGATAAAGTTGTGAAGATATCATTGACGTCTTCTTGTGCCATGTCCTTGGTCATCTGAATGTTGATAGCATATCTTTTCCATTCTAGGTTCAAGTTCTTGATGAACTTATAATTGATCTCTGATTCTGACTTGTTCATCCCATTTCTCCTTAGATCATTCAGTATCACATTGAAACAATTGTATGTTTCCAACAAAGTCTCTCCTTCTTTCGCATGAAAACCTTCATATGCATTTATACTCTGATTCAGCTTTGTCTGAATTGACTTCTTTGATCCTTGAAACTGTCTCTCCAATTCATCCCATAAATCTTTTGCAGATTCCCTACTATCTACGCGATTGTAGATGTCATTAGGAATTGCCATAGTAAGATAGATAAGTGCCTCTTCATCTATCTTGTGTCTTGCCTTTTCCACATCAGTAAAGAATTGATATGGTTTTGGCACGTATCGATCTGCGATTGTTGGAGATGTAGTTGTGGCTGCTTGTTCAGGTACAAATGATTGTGGATTTCCCGGACCATCTATGATAGATGTCATATAATCTCTGTTCTTTAGATTTAAGAACTGAATTATTCTTTTCTTCCATTGTGAATAATCTCCAACAGATAAGACCGGAGGCTTCAAATGAGATCCCATAGAAATAAATTCATTTGCCATGGTTGAAGAATGTATGTACCTACACAAGATGAAAAAAAAATATTAGCTAGTAACGATCTTTTAAATCCAATCAAATCAAGAAAAACTTAAAAAAAATTCAGAGATTTTGATCACTCAAAGAACTTTTGTCCCCCTGCGCAGACTTAGCACGGGGGTCCCGCACAGTTTTGAAAAAAAATTTGACATTTAAAGGGCGTGTTACAGTTTTGAAAATTTCTTAGAAGAAAAAAAAATTCTAAGTATGCCAAGCTTTGCGTGTCAAGTGTGGAACGCAAACCAGACTTTGCACTCCGCTTTGTGTGTGTAATGTGAAACGCACACCTTACTGTGCGTTTGTAGTGTGAACCGCACACCTTGCTATGCGTGTGTAGTGTGAACCTCACACCTTGCTATGCGTGTGTAGTGTGAGACACAGTCACTTTGCATTTGCCTTGTGAAACGCAAACAATACTTTGCGTTTGTGTAATGACATGCAAACACATAAACTTCTATGAATGAAACGCACAACTGATGAATGAAACGCACATCAGATGAATGAAACGCACATCTGATGAATGAAACGCACACCTATAAAATCAACAAATTTGCACCAAAAACTTATCTAGACCTCGAATTTCGATCTGAAAGTTTTACAATTTATTCACAAACACATTTCGAACACAATCATAACAAGCAATTTCGATTAACAACACACAAATCATCACATTTAATTCAAGAACAGTACGTGAAACTCAAGAACTCGAAAAACACCAAATCTTCAAATTGATGATCAAATCACATGCATTTCAAGAATTAAAACATACTAACTCGATCGATTTCACAAAAAGAACATAACCTAATCGATTTCAACTCAAAATTTTCACTAAAACTCAAAATCGATTTGACTTCGGTGAACAGTAGCGTGAACAGTACGACTCAAAAATATTTTCTTGATTTTCAAACGGATTTGGCTCTGATACCAATTGTGGCCCAAGATTTACTAGCATAAACATACACAAATTTATACAAAACACTTCTGTTTATTAATCACAAGAATTACATCAATTCATATCCCTATTTGTGATGAACAATTCAATACAGAGTGTTAGTGTGTGTACTCAATGTGTGCAACTGTGTGTGTTCTTACTCTCTCTCAATACCACCAAGATTACACCTTCACTTTCACACACTTACTATCACTTGCTTACACAAGTCTCTTAAAAGAAACAATACAAGGACTTGCTTATATATAGGTCAACATGACTAAGCAAGATCAAACCATCTAAGCTCTCATACAACACACACAAACAACTATTACAACAATTACAATAATGACCCTCATTTAATCTTGAATACAATTATAGTCTAACAAAGTGTGGTAAGAAAAACCACACAACTCGAGAGTGTTCCTTCCGTGGGTCGGTATGTTATGAATGCGGAGAGCCGGGGCATATGAAGCGAGAGTGTCCGAGGCTAGTTAGAGAAAGTGGTGGAAATTCTGTGGGCTCGACGGCTAGGGTCGAGCAACCCCCAAGGGCACCGAGTCGAGTTTTCCGGATGACTACCGAGGAGGTAAAGGAGACCGCGGATGTCGTTTCGGGTACGTTTCTAGTAAACTCCATGTCTGCTCGTGTCTTGTTTGATTCGGGTGCTACATGTTCCTTTGTGTCAGATGCTTTCTGTAAACAATTCACCACTCCTATTAGTGTTCTTCCCGATGCGTTAGTAGTATAAATAGCTAATGGGGATCAAGTGATCATTCGTGACCGTTTTTGTGATTGCACTCTAGAGATCGATGGAAATTCTTTCGGAGTAGATTTGCTACCTATGGCTATAGGAGGGTTTGATGTAGTCATAGGCATGGATTGGTTAGTGAGGCATAAAGCGGACATCTTTTGCTCCAAAAAGATGATCCAAGTGCCATTACCGAAAAATGGGGTGGCTACCATTTATGGAGAGAAAGGAAAGAGGAATAATCCTATTATCTCATCTCTTAAGGCTCGCAAGTTTTTAGCGAAGGGCTACCCTTCGTACTTGGCCTACGTTGTGGACGCAAAGAAAGAAAAGAAGTCGGTGGAGGATGTGGAGGTAGTGCAAGATTATCCAGACGTCTTTCCGGAAGACTTACCCGGATTACCGCCGGAACGGCAAGTGGAGTTTCAAATTGATCTCACACCGGGAGCGGCTCCGATAGCTCGTGCTCCATATCGTTTGGCACCGACAGAAATGAAGGAGATGATGACGCAACTTCAAGAGTTGTTGGAGAAGGGCTTCATTCGACCGAGTTCGTCACCTTGGGGAGCACCGGTACTATTCGTGAAGAAGAATGATGGATCCATGCGGATGTGCATAGATTATCGGGAGCTAAACAAAGTCACGGTGAAGAATAAGTATCCTCTACCTCGTATCGACGATCTTTTTGATCAACTCCAAGGAGCGGGATGCTTCTCAAAGATTGATCTTCGGTCCGGTTATCATCAAGTGAGAGTGAAGAACGAAGATATTCTGAAGACAGCTTTCCGGACGAGATACGGTCATTATGAGTTTTTGGTGATGCCTTTCAGCTTAACCAACGCTCCGGCCGTATTCATGGATCTGATGAACCGTGTGTGTCGCCCATTCTTGGATAAATCCGTGATCGTCTTCATCGACGATATTTTAATATATTCAAGGGATGAGTCCGAGCATGGAAGACACTTACGGGAGGTATTAGAGGTTCTAAGAAGGGAGAAACTGTTCGCGAAATTCTCGAAGTGCGAATTTTGGCTCCAAGAGGTGCAATTCTTGGGGCATGTGGTATCAAAGGACGGGGTAAAGGTGGATCCGGCAAAGATCGAGGCAATGATGAGTTGGGAACCCCCAACAAGTCCGATGGAGATCCGAAGCTTCTTGGGTTTAGTGGGTTACTACCGGCGTTTCATTCAAGATTTCTCAAAAACGGCTACACCGCTCACTTCTCTTACAAGGAAGAACGTCAAGTTTCTTTGGACCGATGCACAAGAACAAGCGTTTCAGACGCTCAAGAGGAAGTTGTGTGAAGCTCCGATCTTGTCCTTAACCGAGGGATCGGAAGACTTTGTGGTGTATAGTGACGCTTCCAAGATGGGGCTTGGGTGCGTGCTAATGCAAAAGGGGAAAGTAATAGCCTACACGTCGCGACAATTAAAAGATCATGAGAAGAACTATCTGACTCATGATTTGGAGTTGGCGGCGGTAGTTTTCGCGTTAAAGTTGTGGCGACACTACTTGTATGGGACCAAGTGTACTCTTTTCACGGATCACAAAAGTCTCAAGTACATCTTCGACCAAAAGGAACTCAACATGCGACAAAGGAGATGGCTAGAGCTTTTGAAGGATTACGATTGTGACCTACTCTATCATCCCGGTAAGGCTAATGTGGTGGCGAATGCATTGAGCCGAAGGAGTCATGGGGATGGTGTCAAAATGTCCCTTACAAGGATCGATGTGGTGTCAAGTTTGTTGGAAAGTGTTAAAGCAAGCCAAGAGGAAGCTCTTAAGGAAGAGAACCTCAAAGACGAGGTCATGGTGAAACAAAGGGAGCTTTTAACGGAAGACGGTCGTGGACTCAAGCTCTTTCAAGGACGGATTTGGGTGCCGAAGTTGGGAGGAAACCGGAAGTTGCTACTCGAAGAAGCGCATAAGTCGAAATACTCTATACATCCCGGTAGCACCAAGATGTATAGAGATTTAAAGTTAATGTATTGGTGGCCAGTGATGAAGCTAGATGTAGCTAGATATGTAGAGAAGTGTGTCACGTGCCTTCAAGTCAAAGCGGAGCATCAAAGACCGTATGGAAGTTTACAACCGTTGTCCATTCCCGAGTGGAAATGGGACAACATCACTATGGATTTCGTGACAAAGTTACCGAAGACCTTGCGTGGCCACGACACCATTTGGGTAATTGTTGACCGATTGACCAAGAGCGCGCATTTTCTTGCAATGCGGGAGACCTTGCCAATAGATAAGTTGGTTAAACTGTACATCGACGAGGTGGTGTCAAGGCACGGAGTTCCGAAATCTGTGGTATCGGACCGGGATAGTCGTTTCACTTCGAACTTTTGGGTTAGTTTGCAAAAGGAGTTGGGTACTCGACTAAATCTGAGCATGGCTTACCATCCTCAAACGAATGGCCAGAGCGAGAGGACAATCACGACTTTAGAAGATATGTTGAGGTCGTGTGTAATAGACTTCGGGGGAAGTTGGGACTCACACCTACCTTTGGTAGAGTTCGTGTACAACAACAGTTACCATTCTAGTATCGGAATGGCACCGTTCGAGGCTTTGTATGGACGGAAGTGCAGAACACCGGTCTGTTGGCTAGAAGCGGGTGAAAAACAATTCGCCGGGCCGAAATTAGTGCAAGAGACGGCGGACAAGGTGAAAGAAATTCGAGAAAGGTTAAAGGCGGCGCAAGACCGACAAAAGAGCTATGCGGACAAGAAGAGAAGGCCGGTTGAGTTTCAAGTGGGTGACCGGGTCATGTTGAAGGTGTCTCCGTGGAAGGTAATCATATGTTTCGGGAAACGTGGGAAGCTTAGTCCTCGTTTCCTTGGACCATTCGTTATTTTGAAAAAGATTGGTTTGCAAGCCTATCGGTTGGATTTACCGCCGGAAATGGATGGGATACATCCTAGCTTCCACGTGTGTTACCTTCGGAAGTGTCTAGCCGAAGAGGAAAGCGTGATTCCTTTGTCGGAAATTCGGGTGGACAATGGGAATCGTTGTGTGGAAGAACCAGAGTCGATTTTAGAATCGAAAGTGAAGAAGTTGAGACATAAAGACGTGGTTATGGTGAAAGTCCAATGGAAGCACCATCGGGGTGCTAACATTACTTAGGAATCGGAAGATGATATAAAGAAGCGTTATCCTCACTTGTTTGCTTAGGGTAAGATTTCGGGGACGAAATCCCATTTAGGTGGGGAGGATTGTAACACCCGGGAATTCACAAAGTAAATATTTTTGTTGTCTTAAATGCAATTATTTCGCTTATGTGAGAATATGTGTCCTTGTTTACATTTTATTATCATTATCATGTCTAAATGTCATATAATTAAGTTACCTTCGTTAATAGTTCAAACCTGGTGCTCATTATCGTTTTCGGTTAAGTTTTCGGGCTGTGTTGGGTGACCAGCGATTGTGCCCCGCGATTGTGCTCTTGGCACTATTGCGGAGGGCACTATCGCCAAAGAGGTACCGCGGGCTGGGGGATCAGCGATTGTGCCACGCGATAGTGCCTTGGCACTATCGCCGAAGGCACTATCGCCTAAGTTGTACCGAGAGCGGGGGAAGCCTCGCGATTGTGACCCGCGATAGTGCCCTTGGCACTATCGCCGGGCACTATCGCCCGCGTGGTCCAGTCTGCTGTTTTATAGGAATTAATACCTCATTTCTCATTCTCACTTTACAAAAACGGGAGAACTCTTCTTGGAGGCGATTTTTAGGGTTTCATCACCTACTTCATTTACTTCCTAGGGTTTGGGTTGTTAGGGTCATTTATTGATCATTAAGCTTCATCCAAGCTCATCTAGGGAAGATTCTCATCAAGCTACTCCTCTCCACTTCAAGTCTCATCTTCTCCAACTTCTAGGGTTTCCATATTTTCTAGGTTTTGGGTTCAAAACCTAGATTGTGAGTTTACTAAACCTTTGTTAAAACTAGATACACATCATAATCTCATATTTGTTACCTTGTCTCTATATGTTCAAATGTTTGGAGATTTTCTCATGAAAATAGTTGAAAGGTGTATATATGTATGAGTGATATGCCATGAGTAATGTGATGTGTATCATCAGTTGGGATTTATCTCATAGGTACCTTGTGTGGGTACGTTGATATGTTAAATGTATGCATATATGGGTTTTATGATGATTCTAGTTGGAACACCATTTTGGTAATATGTTTATATGCATGATGAGCATGATTTATGTTGGGTCTTTGTTGGACATCATGAGGATAAGGTGGTAATATTATACTCGTAGTCGGTATTGAATTATGTGGGTTGAAATATACCTAAAAGACCCCTTATAAATGTTATGTGGACGAACCAAGTCAGTACACTAGGAGGATGTAGTCTTGGGTGCCACTGTGATGGTATGTGCCTAGACCTCCGCCATCCGGGGAATTTTCTTAGCGATAGTCTTCGGGTGGGTCGGGCCTTTCGGGTGTTCCTTGTTAAGGGCATCAAGGTATATCGACTCTTGGGTGGGACTTGATTGGTGCTATGGGTCTCCCCTATTGACTCCACATTTGTTGAACTATGGTTAACTGCTAATAAGAATTGTGACTGTTCATGCATGCTTCTTATTGTTCAACTCACTAGGCTTTTTGGCCTAACACTTGTTTGGTGTCGATGTGTATCTCAGGTTCTAGCGGCGCCGGTCCTAAGCAGGTTTAGTTGCTTTGGGGTGAGAGCTTGGGGATTTTGCACATGGACGCGTTATACTTTTGAATATAGACCGTTTGGGTTTATAGATGACAACCCTTTTTGTAATCTCTTTTCTAGTTGTAGAAATTAAATTAGTTGGTTGTTGTTTATTGTCCGTTAAATTACAAATTGTGATTAAACAGATTATTTAATTATATTCCCCACTTTTGGGAGGCTCTTGCTATGGCAATTTTAGTATACCTCATGTCCGTTTTTCGGATTTTTGTTATCCCTATTTTTAGGGTGTTACAAAGTTCCAAGGGGTGCTTGACACCTAGTCCCCTAAGGCCAACTGGTCTGGAGCGGCTGACCCAAATCCTGCAATAGGATCAGATAGAAAGTTACGTTTACGGCATGTTCTTTACTTACCAAACTTTTTGATTAAAAGATGCCAAAGTGCACAAGCTTAAAATATGCCAAAGAGCACACTCATGTGAATATGCCAATGTGCACAATGCTAAAAGATGCCAATGAGCACACATCTCATGATACTTGGTGATATGTTTGAGTTGCGATAAACCTATAAATTTGTGAAAGTCTTAAGTTTTGACAGCTTAGTGTGAGTAAAGGCAAAGTTCTCTATTATATTTTTAGAATTGCATTTTCTTGAAGCTAATCGAAGTTCGCATGCTAGCACACTGAATAGATTGATGAAATTTTTTGAAACTGAACATGTCTTAACTTGATATGCAATGAAACTTGTATATGTATCCAACAACATACACTTGATTTCAACTGATGGATTAATTTGTGATATTTTACTGAGTATAATTTAATTTGTTTAGTGTTTAAAATTTTATATATTTAGTTGCTTCAAAATACATATTCAGTATATTTTTCTTTCTACATTGATGTTTCGATTATTGTGTTCTCATATATGTGTTAATGGGTCTGTGCATTTTTCGAGGGGGAGTGAATAAGGAGAATATTTTGAAAGATCATATCTCATTTTTCGAGGGGGAGTATCTGATTTTCTATATGAATGCTAACTTGAATTGTCATATTTAGTGCATTTGTGTAGGGGGAGTCAAAGAGCTTAACAGGTGAAATTTTTCAGATTTCAAGTCAGCTTTGCGCCAACAGTTGGTAGCGCAAAACTCAGATTTGCGCCACCAACATATAGCGCAAAACTTTCTTTTTCTCCTTTATTCTGCATTTTGCAGATCTGAAGCTGTCACGTCTACAATATTTGCATGACCAAGTTGATCCAGATCATCAAGGTCATGAGGGGGAGAAGTTAAAGAGAAATTAAAGAGACAAAGAGTTCAAACGTTTATCTGCTGCTCAAGATTCGCTCAAGATTCTATTTTCTCAGCTATATTAGTTTTTTTGTTGTTCCAGCTCCGATCACCACAGCTTCTTCAAGTACATTTAAAAGAGGTGGTTCGTCTAGAGCACAAGTTGTTGTACCTGTTTCTGAATCGATTGTTCTTTCAAGATTATTACAAATAGGTCCAGTCTTGTCAAAGTAGCAAAGGCAACAGAATCTAAAAGATGCTGAGAAGACATTTTTTTTTAGACAAGAAGTTTTGCTAAGTCGCTTAGATGGTCTGAGTTGATTTAGAAGATGGATATTGAAGACCACAGCACCAATGATTACTAAGGGGGAGATTGTTAAGTCAGATTTTATAGTAATTATTGTATTTATAGGCTTGGTCTAATATTGTGTTCTTAGTTGCGTATACTATGTAGTATTGGCTAGGGTATTTAAGTCCCTTGTGGCTTTGTTGTTTGTAAGGATTCTCACGCATACTCAATACACATAAGACATTTGCGCTTCAAACTCTCTCTCTCTACTTTCTCTCTCTAGGATTTAGAACGATCTTGCATTATCAAACCCTTTCCTCTTCATCTTTTTTAGGAAAGCCACCGTCTCATTAGCTATAAGCACTCCATCGAGAATGGATCTTCCTTTTATAAAAGCACTTTGTTCCTTACTAATTAAATTTCCCATTACCACTTTCAATCTTTCCGCCAACACTTTCGACACAATTTTATAGAATATCGCCACAACAAGTATTTTGTATCAAGTGCAAAATTATAACTCAAATGTTGTTACGAGATACATAATGTGTGATACCTTGTGTTCAAGCTTGCAAAAAATGTCTTTCTAATTATAATTTGGAAGATTTAAAATTACGCAAATTGCACTAAAATTTGTTGGAATTTTCAAAGATGTAAACATATATGTGCAAACTAATGAAGTGATGCTAATTTAGTAATCGACTTTCGAGTCTTTCTAGCTAATTTCTATATATAATCAACAACTAGATTAAAAAAATGATTATCTATACTATATTATAAAAATTGTATAAAAAAACTCTTAATTACAATATTTTAAGCACAAGTTACAGCTAATTAAAGCCAATTACTTAATTTACAATTTCTTAATGTTTTGGTACAACCTTTCAAAGCACAGTATCTCACATAATCATCTATTTGTGGAATGGATACTCATTTATTAATATAACTATTTGTTTTTTTGATGGAGGATTTTATAAAATAGACTTTATATTAGCATAATCTATTTTTAATGTAGATTTTACATTTAAATCTATATTAATGAAAGGATATATAAAATCTTTTTTCTTCCGTATTTTTTTATATTACATCTCATAATGATTTTTCCATATTTTATTTTATAAAATCTTTTTCCATATTTTATTTTATAAAATCTTTTTACATAATGAGATGTAATATAAACTCTTTTTTCTTCCGTATTTTTTTTGCTAATATAAAATCTATTTTATTTTATAAAATCTACACGTATTTTATATTAGCATAATATAAAATCTACACATATTTTTTTTTATAATATAAAATCTACACGTATTTTTTTTTTCACGAGCATTAAAAGAAGAAAAAAAAATTGATATGAACTAAAAATAAAAAATAACGAGATACACTAATAGATTGTCGTATTCTTTAAAATAAAAATATTCCGCAATACTTTCCAAATTAAACATGTGTAAAGAAAATAAAATAGAAACAATGTAGATATAAAAATATTCTTCCATATTTTTAATATATTTACATTTAAATGTAAAATCGAAAATGAAAATAAAAGATTTTAAAATATTATCTACATTCACTATAAATATATATAGCTTCTATATGTATCATCCGAGTACAAGAAGAAGACGAACGGTCGGGTGTCAATGGCGAACCTGCAACTGAACAAAAGGTATTCCACTATATTTTTGTTTCTTTGAAAAACAACTTTTTTTATTTTATTTTATTTAGTGAGGATTTGTTTATATTTTTCAAAACCCACAATCATATTTTTCGAAGTAGGGGAATAAGACATATATACACATATATTTATTTTTATTGATTAATACTATGAGGTCTAGAAATAAATATATTGTGAGACATGTCGTTTGAGTTTTAAATAATATAATACAAAACTATTACCAATATTATTGCACAAACTTATAACAAAAAACGATTAAGAATATATGCAAGTTAATCACTTATGAAAATACATTCGTTTTTCACATTGTATTTCATTAACTGTTAACAGAGAAATTACGTCACTACAACAAATCGACCCTATTGCGACGACAAAAGTCGTCGCTAATGCTTTAAATTTCGTCGCTATAGATCTTTTGCGACGACGATCGTCGATGTAGCCTTCGTTACTGTATGTTCGTTGCTGTAGCTCACTATAGCAACGACATGTCGTCGCTATACGTAAAAAATAAAAAAGTCGATTTTTTGTCTACTGCGACAACATGTCGTCGCTATAGGAGAAAATAAAAAAAAAATTATTATTTATCTACTGCGACAACATGTCGTCGCTCTAGGCGAAAATTAAAAAAAAAATATTATTTATCTACTGCGACAACATGTCGTCGCTATAGGAGAAAATAAAAAAAATTATTATTTATCTACTGCGACAACATGTCGTCGCTATAGGAGAAAAATAAAAAAATATATATTTTCTCTATAGCGACGAAATGTCGTCACAGTATATAAAAATTGATTTTTTTATTAATTATAAAAATCAATATTTATTTAATCTGATTATAAAATATATAATTTGATATTTAAATTACTATAAAACAACTTTATATTCATATAACTAGAAAATATTTTTAAACCATAATATAAAATTGATAGACAAAATAAACATTAACATCTAAAACATAAAAATACGTAAATATCTAATAAAAATTTTAAAAGAAAACTGAAAAAGTGATTTACCTGTTGCCTCGCAGATTGTAGGTATTCTATTTGGATGAGGAGGATCACCCCCGGCATCTCCTCCGTGTACTCGAGCAACCGCCGCAGACATAACTATGTCAAGGTTATTTATTTAAAACAATCTGTCAGAAGGTTATTCTCGTAAATAACCCTTGAATCAAGTTAGAAACCAGACGTGTATGACCAATTCCATTCATGAAAATGGAGACAGCTTGTCACAGACCTACCCCCAAAGAGTAGATTGGTTTAATAACTAGGTCTCATCACATATAATATATAACACTGGTTTCCTAACAAATTTCAGGACCCAAAAGTATGTAATTAGGGATCATATTCATGAAACATATATGCACTGATAAAAACATCAGATCTGATGTCAATCACACAAACAAAGGCAAAGTAGACATACCTTATGTCTGAACCTCCTATCGCTAGGTAATTTCCACTATGATCAAATTCCACCGCAGATAAACAAAGAACACCAACATAAACTTAATACTTGCATCAATACATATGTACAGTATACTACTTGAACCCCATTGTTAGGAATAAACCATGATCTATTTCCAATTTTGCAAAAAGACTAGCAGATTGACACTGGTTAATACTTTTATCACATAAGATAAAAAGTTAACAACTTCAGTCGATAGCTGCTGGCAAATTTGATACTCCCTCCGTCCCAAAATAAATATCCACAATGAAAAAAGCACAATTTTACCCTTAATTATAGAGGGAGTAATGAATATCTCCATCTCATAATTAAGGGTAGAATTGAAAAATATGCACATACTATTAAAAGTGGAAACCTATTTTTGGGACAAGCTAAAATAGAAATGTAGACACTTTGACACGCAGGGAGTAATAATAACAATAAATGCATCAAATCTGATTAGATTGTGTCCTGGACGTAAATGATGTATTTTTAAGTGCAATGAGTGTACAAGATAGATTGCACATGAGACGTGATAATTCAAAGAGTTCCTTGGCCAAACACCAACACCAGATACACCTAAAGAGCTCTCTTTTAAAGCAAACATTTTGAGCATAAAAGTTATAGGAGGGTGGAGTGTTCTCATCATTTAAATAAACGTACATTACGGATAAGTGATGTTCCTTATACCATTTGAATTAAACCGGAAAACTTTCACTACAAAATCAGTGTACTTGCCTCTCTGCACAGTTGAAATCGGTTGGGATATAAATTCCTGGTTCAATTGTTATCACCTGCTCATAAAATCATAAAAGTAATACAAGTTTGGTCAAACAAACAAATAGTGTAGCAGCTATTAGAATCAATAAACAATCAGTCCAGTCAATCCCAAGAATCAACCAAAATAACTCCATCCACAAGATAAATGGAGGTCCAGTCATTATTAGGGCTGTAAACAAACTGAACGTTCAGCTAACAGTCCGTGAACTGTTTAGCGGGAAGTCCGTTTATTTAATAAATGAACGAACCCGAGCAAGATATTTGAATGAAACGTACAATAATCTTGTTCGTTCGTAGGGTGCGTTTGGTACATGGGACAGGACTTCTGCTGACCACAATTCGAAAAGTAGAAACAATACTTGCCTATCTCATCATTATTATTTTTTATTTTTTTTTATTCACAATTTGAAGTGCAACAGTACTTGTTATCAGTAAGTAAAGATTATGTCGATGGATCAAGTGCAAAGATCATATCATGTCTCATGCTATACATGAGATTAGAGCCTATTATTTCCTCAATAGAACAGAACATGATTTAAACCTTCTCTGTAATTGATGACAATGTTGAAAAAGGATGAAACTTAATTACTGGTGTCATCAGCTTCATCTACGTTAAGCGGAGTACAGGCTCAAGTTCTCTAAGGCAATTTCTACCCAACTCCTAGGGCCACAGGTCATTACAGAAGTTTTCTTTAGACAACGTACATTAAATCTGGCATATAATAAATTTATAAATTGCAAGTAATTCCAGCAAACTTGGTTTACATTATCAAGTAACACAAGCTCTACTTTGTAAGAATTAAGAAGACAAAAGCCAAGGTGTTAACAGGATTACAACATCTGTTTTATTACCATATAAGTTTAGAAGGTGTGTATATATAACTAAATAAAAAAAACCAACCAAACAACCTGCCCAAAAAACTATCAAATAAGGTTTTAAAAAAGTTTTTTTTCCAAAAAGATATATGTTTTACTTGTGATTTTCATAAGCCATTTTATGATAATATCTTGTATGCAAACATTCTCTAAAAAGCTTATCATTAGAGTTTAGATACAGGTATCCACAACCAACGAGAAGCACATCTACAACAGTAAGATATTATTAATTAACAAGATGAATGACAAACAAGTTAAATACTACAACAAAAGGCTTGTGTTTTAATATAGCATTCTAGATGATAATTGTCTAGTTTTTTGAAGTAACAAAACATTCGATTTTCACCCAAAACAACCAGAGAGATGAGGTAGATCAGGTAGACTAAAATCAAACGATAAATATTATTGGATTTCTACGTGAGCTAATATTGTAAAAAGGGTAGTTTGTCCTTTCTATATTATTTAGTTATACCATTATCTTTGGAATTAAAAGGTTGATTTATTTTTTGTACCAAAGTGATTCTAGCAAGCAAGCAAGCATAATGCTCCCCTGACTCAGAAACTAATCATCAGGAATGAGATGCCCATTTATCCTTCGTCGCTCGTATATTGTATCAATTTCAGTAAAGTGAACAGAAACCTAGAGTATAATGGTGATTTTGAGGTCACGTTATGTGATGATTAAGCCGTCAAAATTAGGGTTTTCTTCTAGGAATTTACCAAATACAGTGAATTATACTATAACAAAATGTCTTCTAACTTACAAGATCATATTCAACCATCTCTTATTTCAAAAATCAGAATCTTAAAAAACAAAAAAACTGTTGTTTACTTCTCTTACTCCGTTACTCATATTTTCTAAATCCTGAAGTGCACAGATTCTAGTACAAACTTCTCAAAAACAAAAACAAACTAAAGATTAGGAGTCGGAGATTTAGGACTGAAAAACAAAAAATACAGAGCGCAGTAAACTAAACATGTAATATGTAATGAAGATACTAACCGAGTAAGGAGTAAGTAACTAACCAGAAGACGAGAATAAATTATGGAAGCGAGTGAAACGAGGCCTCAGAGCCGAGTTAAATTGAACCGGTTTAGGACTGAAATTCGACCAGCAATTCGACAAATCAATTCCAGGAGCAATTCGGATAGAATGAAGAAACTTAAGTACAATCGATCAAACAGATGAGCTTTATGTATCGAGAGCGTGTTCAGATTGAGGCAACTGCATTGATAAATGAATATTTCAATATTCAGTAGTATTTGATATCCATTAACATGAACCCTAATTGAATACAGTAAGAAATCACAACCAGGAATCGGATACGAGGGCATTATCGATAAGTTGTCTTCTGAAGACGGCAACGACAACGATTGAAGGTCTTTGCAACGATATTGGAGGTGTTAAATTTAAGCAATCGATCCAGCGATTATCGGAGTAGGATATGATTATCGGATACGAGAAGAAACAGAAGCCGCTGTGTTCTTTATGGGATTAGGGTTCCAAAACAGACGCCGTTGTGTTCTTGAGAATATGGGATTAGAGCTCCGTAAATTTATTTAAGTTTTATTTAGTTTATAAAATTTGTTTTATCATTTAATTTAATTGTAAAAAGAAAAATATCTCTACTACGACGACAAGTAGTCACTATTGCCTATCCTTAATTTTTATTTTAAAAAATCATTTTTTAATTTACTAAAAAAAATATTTCTAACCCTACTGCAACGACATATCGTTGCTATTGATTTTCATGAATTTTATTTTTTTCAAAACATATTTTTTCTTTACAAAAAATCTGGTTGAAATATTTTTGAAACCTATTGTGATGACGTATCGTCGCTGTAAGGTTCTATTTTTTAAAAAATAATTAAACTCTTCAAAAATATGTAAACCCAACTATTTTATTACCTACTGCGACGACATGTCGTCGCTATAGGTTTATAATTAAAAAAAATTTACTCATACTGTTGATATTTTGATTTTTAAAAAAAATTGACACCTACTGCGACGACAAGTCGTTTCTGTAGGGTTTTATTTTCTTTAAAATAGTTTTAACTCGTCTAGTATATAGAAAATCCTAATTTTATACCTATAGCGACGACTTTGTGGTCGTCGCTAAAGCTTTCGTCGCTATAGGTTTTATTTCTTGTAGTGCGTTTCATTTTAACTCGGTTCAATATTCCAACAAAAAATTTATCCTCCCGTACAATACACGGGCCCAACACTAGTAGTTAATTGTACCGATAAATAGATCATTAATTAAGAAACAAAACTAGAACACTTATGTGTATTAGTTGGTGTGTCGACATCGTGGGAGCATATCTTTATACATCCAATAATATATATTGTACTAATAAAAAAATTTATGCTTTTATACTCCTCTTAAGAATCATTTATCAAACGTTTACCTGGTCACTTATCTTATAATTAAGGTTAACGTTTACCGGGTAATATACGCTTACAAACAATCCATTTTGATGGCCGATAATCACTACTACAAATTATGCTTTTATACACGGTTGTTTTGGGCTTTATACGCGGTTTTGGAACCGCGTATATCGCCGGTGTTTGTAAAAGTATCGGGTTTTTATACGCGGTTCCAAAACCGTGTATAAAACTCAACTTTTATACACGGTTTCAAAACCGTTTAGAAAAGTAATATTAACCGTGTATAAAAGTCACAATCTTACACGGTTTTTAGATGAAACCGTTTAAAAAAGTTCTGCTAACCATTTTTAAAAGTGTCTATCTTACACGGTTTTTAGATGAAACCGTTTAAAAAAGTCCTACTAACCGTTTATAAAAGTGTTGATCTTACACGGTTTTTTGCTAAAACCGTTTACAATTGTAATAATTTTTCACGGTTTTCATAACAAAACCGTATATAAATGTACCCATTTATAAAAAAATTGCAGATATTTCTACACAGTTTTTTTACTAGAACCGTGTATAATGAGTTATATTTATATTTTTAATATTTTCATTGATTTTATTACCATCCATTATTTCAAATGTTGGTGAAGTTGCATTATATCTGATAAGCTACATTTCCAAATACGATTCCAATTGGATTAATAGAACATTTCAAACACAAGTCCAAATACAAAAATCAGCTAGACATGTAAATGTAGCATCTCAACGTAACCATTAATCATTAAACTTTAAAGATCGTCAACGTAAATGTAACATATTAAAGTAACCAAACATTCTAATACTTTTTATCGTATAATCAAGTCTAATAATCCTTAAAACAATCCACTCATTCATCACCATATTTTACCATCTTTCACGCAAGTAAACGATCTCATTGTCTTCCACGGTTGTTCCTTCTCATTGTCTTCCACGGTTGATCGACCATGATTGATGAAAACTCGAATCCAATACAATCAGAAAACATACAAAAAATACTGCAGCTTGTCGAACAGAAAAAAGACGACTTCTAGATCTCAAATACAGATCTCCACCGTTCAGAATGTAGAAAAATATCTCTTGAAGTAACTGCTCAAAAATCATGACGATCCGACGGTTCAAACGCCGGGAATGGAAGAAACAGCGTGGCTGCGCTTCAATACAATCAGAAAACCTACAAAAAATACTGCAGATTGTCGAACAAAAAAAGGACGACTTATAGACCACTAAAACAAATCTCCACCGTTCATAATGTAGATAAATATGTCTTGAAGCTACTGTCAAATAATCAAAAGAGTTAGTAAAAGCCACACAAAATCGTTGGGTGTGTCTTTAGCCTAATTCCATGATTTCGAGAGATTTTTAAAGTTTTTTGTTTGATTTCGAGAGACTTTTTTGGTTTTTTGGTTGGTGGAGGCACAAACGAAAAATTACTCGGAGGAACTATGATATGAAGTTAAAAAAATTATGCTTAATCTAGGTACATATCTTTTTTTAAATGGGGGCTCATCCCTCGCCCCCCACCATTTACAAGCTACATCCGCCCTTGCATACTCATGAATTATATTTTTGTATTAGAATATAGTAGATTTCTTATTATTAACTAACAAAACATATACAATTTGAAATTTTTTACCAACAAAATGAGACGATCCAACTTATATCTATATTTAGAATTTCAAAATTACCCTTGTTTTTCATACAATATTGACTCATATCTCTAAAACAAGAATAAGATCTCAAAATATTACCAACATGGACTCTAGATTCTAAGATTGATGATTAATAAAAAGTTTGTTTTAACCCTAAATTAAATTTTAGAATGGTGATATGGAAAGTCAACTGATTTACATTGATTTACATAAAGTGTTACTCTGAAAAGTCAAAACTCTGACCCAGAATGATGTCAATCTGTATATTAAAGGTATGTCATATGATGTGCTTAATGATAGAACAAATTTACAGTGCTATGTAAAAATGATATGGTACATAAAATTAATTTAGAAATAATTTTTTATTGATATTACGTCTAGGAATATTCGGGAAAACGGTTTTATATCAATTATTAGTATTTTCTAAATTCGTTGTTAATCTAATGATAAAAATAACATATTGAAATTTTTTATCGTACTTATCGAGGGCCCATTTTCACATATCGCCCAGGCCTATAGAATGTCAGGAACGGGCCTGTTTACACATTATAAGAATAAGTAACCTATTAATTTGAATTTCAGTGACATGACATAAGTTAACATGTTTTTATGCCATGTCACTGTCCATGTAGGATATCCACGTATGATATATTGCTGACGCGGCAAACTTGTTTGGTTTTCCTCAATCTGTAGCTTTCATTCTCTAACTTTTCTTTCACGTTGGTGGTCTTTGGATTGAAAATCATGTAGGTACGTTAATCATTCTCTAAATTTACTTTCTTTCACATGTACATCAATGATTCTCTAACTTTTCTTTCAATCTAACCAACCCTCTAGCTCTTTGTCTTTTTCCCGGCTCTCTTCATTGCACCACACCGTTTTCCACAAAAACCGTTGGACTCATCATCACATGACAATCCACAAAACTCGATATCTGTTTTTTCTAACTTACATATTGATTTCATAACACTTTATCTGCTTAATTTCTCATATGAACCTTGAGAAATATTAAGGGGGGTAGGGGGTTCATATAGTTCCTTGATTAGGGAAAAAATGTGGCAAGGTGATAAAAAATTGTGTGTTCATATAGGTGTTCCATAACATACTATTAGTTAGATTTGAAGTCCAGATCTTGCCATGTTGATATGCATCATGTGATTTATTTAAAACACTACTACAAAAATTTCGTAGCACCCTGTAAATTGTACTTGAAAAATAGAAAAATCGGGTACTAGGTACTAAAACAAGCAAGCGTCCAAGTTAACAAATGGTACCCGGTTTATTATAAGCAACCGTGTACTAAAATGAAACCAAGTAGTTTCAAAACCGGAAACTATTATAGGGGTAATTTGGTGTTTGAAGTTATACCCGTTTTCATTTCATAACAGGGTAATAATATCAATATTCTTACCGGGTTTTGCTTATCTAACCGAGTAAGTTTGGCAACTTCAAAAATGTTAATTTGCATGCTAACATGTTACACGATTGTTGTATATCAAATGAGTAAAATAGGAAGAAATCAAAACGCATTGAATTGGCGCTCCGCCAGAGAAGCCTACGAACCCTGAAGCCCACCATAAACTTCATCTTCTACTGCAAGACTTCTACATTTGCTACGTTGTTAGGGGTTTTTTTAACTTTAACGTTTGTATAAATTTATTTATGTTCATATCCTATTAATGTTCTTGAGATATTTATATTCAACTTATTGTATTTTTATTTCGATTTCTTCAACTATCTTGAGATTTTTATGTCCAATGTTTGTATTTTGCTTTAAGTTGGTTCGATTGAGATGAGATGTTTACAGTGGTGGTGAGGATGGTTGGTGGTGGTCGGCTGAATTGGTGGCGGGACCAGCTTGTACACACCTTGACTTATAATAGCCAACAATTAAACTTATAATTACATCTTCAACCTTGTTAAAGCAAAATTAAAAATCATCAATAACTAGATCATTGCACCAACTAGAGTCTAATCAGGAGAAGTCAACTTTCCAAAAGGAGTTTGATTAATACTATAATTTAGGGGTTATTAGAGTATAATCAAACTATTCAATAAAAGAAATGCAGAAGAACAAAGAGTAATATAACCCGGATGTGAATGAGCTACAAGTGACACAAGGTCAAAACCATATTCTTAAAAGCATAAGATATTGCCAAAGCTACAAATATAATTAGCAATGTTAATGTTAAGATTCTTGTTCATTAGTCTAACTTCAAATTCTTTATTTTTCTAACCAATTATAAGGGGTAAACCATTTTTCAGAATCATGTGAGCTGCCCATAACTGAAAAGATAAATAAATAAATATATATATATTTATATGTAGTGAAAATAAATATATATAAGGGTTAGGTTCTTTTGTTAACCCTTGTTTTGTTGTTAACTTTATGAACTAATCTAAAGCATCCATCTTAACATTGGATGGTTGAGATTAAAACTAATTTTGTAATTAATAAAATAAGTTTTATTTATTAAATGGACATGTGAACATATGTGGTTAGGGGTAATTTAGGGAATCAAATAATCATTCCTTTAAACCCCCATTAAATGGCTCATTAATTTCCCCTTAAACCACAATCGTAACCGATGATTCTTCTACGATTCATTATTTTGAAATTGAGATTGTTAATAAGTTCATCCATATATCGCCAATAATTAGGATTCACTTATCAAAGCCTCTTCATTATATGTTTTGCACATCTATAACGATAATATATATGAACATCACGTATACAATGTTCATGTCCATTCATGTTCATCCAAAGTGAATCGAAGTGCACATTTACACTTTTTCATTACATTGTTCATTCATTTTCACTACATATATTTGAACATTATAAACAATGAACATTGCTGAACATTATAAATATGAACATTGAAAAATATTTTTCGTTACATTGTTCATTCATTTTCACTACATATACGGTGTATTATAAAAAATGAACGTTGTTGAACATTGATAAATATTTTTCATTACACTATAAACAATGAACGTTGCTGAACATTATATATGAACATATATTTTCGCTACACTGTTCATTCATTTTCACTACATAACTTCGGGATATTTCTTTTAAATATCATATTCATATGAAGAAATATGAACAATATTACTTTTAAATATCATATTCATATGAAGAAATATGAACATTATTACTTTTAAATATCACCTCGAACATGTGTGTATGTACTTACATACGAACCGCCTTAACTAAATATCCTCCATCCATATTCTGTGTTTCCCGTATCGACACGATTCCACCAATCGCACTACTATCGTCGTCATTATATATGATTGAATTCATAACATTTGATGTCGTTGTTGAGTTCATTCCAGGTATGTTCATGTGTTTTATGATTTAAGAAAAATAGCGGAAAAATTTATGGAAAACAATGACTGTACGATTTTATCAAACAAAGGAACCGGAAAAACTATAATAATAATGGTTTGATTTCAAAATTTTGATGAAAATGGACAAAATTCTACAATCATAACCTACAATAAAATTATGGAAACTTGAATCATGTAACTCCCCAATAAAATTAATGAAAATTGGTTATTTAGAAAATGACTTTTATACCCTTTTACATTAAATATCAAAATAAATTAAACATCACCCAATCTTGCAATCATATTGGTTGAGCAAGGTTCATAAAGTTAACAAGAAATGTATAGTTAACAAATGATCCTTGCTCTATATATATATATATATATATATATATATTTAGAGAGAGAGGGGGGGGGGAGTATTCAAATGAGAACGCTAACTATTTAAGTAAACAAGAAAACAGCAAATCATGTACAAAATCATATGTGATTTTACATTAACCCGAAAAAAATGGACACGAGCGACTTGGGTCGCGACCTAAAGTCGCGTGAATTATATATGATTTTATATATACTCGGTTGTTCTCGTGTTTTCTTATATAAAAGCGAGTTTTGCATTTACTTTATCATACATTCTTGAGGTCCTACTTACAGAAAAGCATAGAGAGCTTACATACTGAGAAAAAAACAACTACAAGATTAATGGGTAAATTGAAAAAAATAAAGATTCAGAAAAAAAATAAAAAAAAATAAAAGTAAGATGTGGACAATTGTAAATCAAAAATAGTAATAGTTGACTATAAGTATTTGTCATTATGGCAAAGGATCATGTGAGAAATTGAGTTAACGATGAGAAGCGTGAGAAGTGGATCTTATCTTGGTGCATCTCATCCTAATGTGCGTTCATTTCTCATCCGACGGTTGATAACCACTTCTCACGCTTCTCACCTTTAACTCAACTTCTCACCGGAACCCAACCCTTGTCATTATATGGTTGAGGTTGTGAGTTAATATACAATTGCATAATTGTTTTCCCTTTTTAAGTAACTAAAATTCAAAAACTGAAAAATTAAAACTTTGTTGCAAACAAGAATTGAACCCATCACCTACTTCAAGTTTCTATTTCAATGTTGATTTTCAAAAAATTGAATAGCACCCTTCAAAATTAAACGAATGCATTTTCCATTACGACAGCCTGCACCCCCTACTCTCTTAGTATGTCCGCCCCCGGCCATCATATAAGATAACATTGATTATCTTGCATTTCGACGGTACCATAAAGGTCATCGTAGGTGAAGCTCGGGATTTCAGATCTATCATTGTGCACGGCCGTGTCAGAGATGCACTTTCGCATGGCCGCAATCCACCTGCTCTTTCTAGTAATCACTGATTTACACCAGCCAGTCAATTACCTTGATGAGTTTTATCATGATTTTAGATGCCACTTTGTTCCTTTTAAGCAAATGCTACATGTTTGGCATAAGAGGGTTGATTCTTTCCTTGACTTTGTGTCAAATTTTGATGCCATTGTGACCCTCTACAAACACTTGCATTTAGGCAGTGTTTGGGACTGCTTATTTAAAACAACTTATGTTTTTTTTTAAAGTGTTTATCAACTTATGTGATGATAAAAAGAGTTTTATAAAAAGTGTTTGGATTAGCTTATTGTGATACCAAAACGTAATAAGCTAATAAGTTGTTATTTATACATGTAAAATAACCAAAAAAATTATAAGTTGTTTCAAATAAGTTGATAAGTAACTTATTAAAAACAACTTATATGTGGTGACAAAAAGTCATAAGCAGTTTTTTTCCCAATCTAAACACTAGAAATAATTTATCTACGATAACAAAATGAAATAAGCAGAAAAGCCATTTAAATAAGCAATCCCAAAACACCCTCTTAAGAGCCAATAACCATGAACACAAATGATTTGAATGCCCCATGTTCTCAAGACCAAATGGATTCAATATCCATCCATCAAGAAATAGCTAAATATTTGACTTACTACTGCTTGAGGGAAAAAGTCAACCCTCAAGACCAAAAATTGAGAAATGAAATGGGCTAATGAAAACACTAATGTTTTTCTATTTTTTTATCTTCTTAAAGAGTGGTTGGTTCACTTCCTCGCCATCGTCATCGTCATCGTCATCATCATCCTCGTTAGCATCATAATCACTGTCGGAATCCTCTTCTTGACGAATCTTGAGCATCATCATCAGCAGCAGCATCAACACCAGAATCTTCATCGTCACTCTTGTCCTCTCATTCTCTATCATCTCTGCATCCTTCAGCATGTCACGCAACATCGTTAACATCACTTAAGGAAACCTGCACCGATACAAATCCCAGCTTAAAAGACTCGTATAGAGTCAGCAGAGCACAAAAACACAGAAAAAAAAATCTTGTCACACCTATTCTGGGTATTCAAGCATTGTTGGGTATGGATCCAATCATGCAAAACATAATTGAAACCCCATGATTCATAGCTACGACTAGTGTCGCTAAAAACAAGTATTGTTCAAGCCATGGAAGATTGGAAATCCTTGATTACAAGTAAAGGGAATATTTGAAAGTAGCTATTTAAATAAAATGACATCATAAAATCATTTATATTTTGAAAAACTATTGTGGTAAATACATAACGTATTCATCACAAGTATATTCATGAGCTACCTCTAAACAGCATATCATTCTGGGCCGTATTCACAAACTTAACATCAGTACTTTTGAGTTTGTGGTGAAGGATCATGTGAGAAGTTGAGTTAATGGTGAGAAGCGTGAGAAGTCGATCCGAACCATTGATCTTTTTTAATCTCAAGTCCTCCCATGAGTTGCGGCTTAGAAAGGAATTGATCTGGTGCATCTTATCTCGGTACATCTCATCCTAATGTGCGTCCATTTCTCATCCAACGCTTGATAACCACTTCTCATGCTTCTCAACGTTAACTCAACTTCTCACCGGAACCCCACCCTTGAGTTCGTTTAGGTGCCAAAACAGTGTTATGTAAGTAGACATTGCTGTCAACAGTGGTTCAGGGCGATGTTTGCTGCACTTGGTTAAACAAATTTTTTTTAAGGGTGTACCAAGCTATGTCTAGACTAATCCCGGCAAGTTTTGACCGTAAAAAATCAGCCCTGATAAACTCAGTGGCTACAATTGTTGTGTACGCCCAGATAATCTCAGATGGGATATTCCACCACATCCCGCAGGGCCTCAACCACTACGTCACAACCCTTATGGTTAACAATTTCTTCTTCTTGAAACAATATTTTCTTTTTTCTTAGGAACAGAGCTAGGAATAGGCTTATTGGCTTGAATATAAGAGGTTAGAAGAAAATTATGAGAGTTTTCATCATCATTTACAACTCTTTTACCCTCTCTATCAATTTTAGAATCAACCTCATATTCCATTATTACCATTTTGAACCTCCTACAAACAAGTTAACTACTTAACTTGGCTACAACATCTACAAACTTGAGTTTACAGTCAAAAGATGATTTATTATCATAAGCTTAATTAGAATTAGGACAAATGGCAAAAATAAAAAAGCATACATGATGAATCCCAAAGTAAACCCGTAAAACAAAGATAATTCAAGAAAAAGGGGGATTTTCAACTTTTACAAAAGATTTAAATGTTGATGATGCAGATAGGAAAGATATAGAAGCTATAAGTAGAAACAAGTTAAGTTAGGGTTTTTTTTATGTCGACTCCGAATCGTTGGTTTAAATGAAAAGGCAGTAGCAAAGCAATTAGCAACAATTATCAACTAGGAAGAAGCAATTACCGTACGTATCGGCGGCCGTTTACCGGAAAAGCCGTTCGGGGGTGTTCAACGGACGGCAGCACTGGGGGCGGGGGCGGGTAATTTATCGCACGGTGAAAATACAAACTTGCCGGTTTACCTTCTCCAATGGCATTATAAGACAGGTAGGTGTCTTTGGTGTTTTTTTTTACTGTCGGTTATAGATGGTCAAATGAGAGCATCCACAGTGTGGTTATTAATAAGAGGTTTTTCAAAAAGAAACAACCCTCTTTTTAAGGTTTTTCACATAATGGAGAGGTTTTTCACTTGAGATTTTTCATCATAGGTCGTAACTGTACGACATGCTTTTTCGTATGTTTTTCGTATTTAATCAGTTTTAACTTTATAGAATTTTATAAATGTTTCGTATTTAATCAGTTTTATTTATTAATATATTTAAAGAATACATAATGAAAGTAATTATATTTTTATATTTTTAAAATAATATCTCAAATTTGACATATTTATATAATTCTAACAGATTTCTTAATAATCCAATTTTTATTTTCTGTTATACATACTTTTAAGTTTAACATTTTTTAATTTCTATTTTACATATTTTTTATACAACTTTTATATATTTCTTAATAACCTAATTTTTAGTAATTTTATTGTACATACTTTTATGTATTTGTATTAATTTTAATGTATTTATTTTTATAAATAAGAATAAAAATGATATAAAATTAAAATGTTGGGACCCTGAATAGTTTAAAAAAGTAATGAAAAAGCTTGGGTGAGGTTTTTCACATAGTGGAGGTATATAAAGGTTTTTAAGTTGTTGAGGTAGCAATAATGTGTAAGAAAAAAACTATGAAAAATCTTGGTGAAAAAGTCATACACTGTGGATGCTCTGAGGCCGACCCGGTCCAGAACTCGCGAAGGACCGGGACCGACTTGCGATTGGTTATGGGATCCGCCTGGTTTTTTATTTATAAATGTATTATAAAACGTATTTGATTGAAGACCAAAATGTATTTTTAAGTGTATTTTATGAAGTGGAATATAATAAAAACGTATTTTTAGTGTATTCGATTGATCCAATTAAATATGTTAAAGTATATTTGATTGACCAAATTATTTATAATAAAAATGTGTTTTTTAGTGTATTTGATAGATTCAATTATAATAAAAAAGTATTTGTTAGTATATTTGATTGATCAAATTCTTCAAAAAATATTTTTTATATGTTAAAAATCAATTTAAAAAATTAAAAAAAAAATAAGTGGGACTAATTTGGGCTCGGCCCGGAACCCGGACTAGTTCTCGTAATCACTACTAAAATAAATCGTATTACCGACGGCTGAAACAGTCGGTAAACCGTCGGAAAAAGGCTTTGGCGACGGTTTTGTGACGGGAATGATCGTTGGTAAAAAGCTGGTCGGTAATATTCAGCGACAGTTTTCCGACGACAACTACCGACAGCTTACCGACGGTTCCAGTTACCGACGGTTTTCCGACGGTATTTACTTATTAAAAATAAATATAAAATAAAATGAAAAAAACAACCGTCGGTAAGCCGTCGGTATTTCACTAATTTTTCCGACGGTTTTCCGACGACTTATTAAAAATAAATAAAAAATAAAATAAAAAAGATACCGTTGGTAGGCCGTCGGTTTGCCATCGGTAAATACCGACTTTTTTTTGCCGTCGGTAATTGTCGTCGGTATTTCACATTTTTCTAGTAGTGAATGGGGCCTTGTAAAGCTTAACTAGACCGAAGTATTTTGGTCGGGATTGTGACCAGGACCGGGACCAGTTATGACAACACTGTTTGGGCTCGGGACCGATTTAAACCCGACCAGATCTTGAACCGATTTTTGGCCTTCTCTAATTCTCTATTGCCAACTCCCAAGGTTGGAGATGGGGTAACACTAGTATGTTGGGCCTGTTTAAAGAATTTAATATGCAACTATAATTAGAAAAAAAATGAAAAACATAGAAAACCTTAAATCACTTTTCCATTTTAAATAACTAGAAACGTATTCACGTAATGCAGCAGATACATCATGATTTTAATGTCTCCTTCTATTTGTTGTTTTTTTTGTTGATTTACAATAAGATTTTGGATGGTTTTACAAGAGTGGTAATGGTTTTTTTTAATTATAAATTTATTTAATTTAGGCTTAATAATATAATGTTTTTATATAAAAAAATTAAGTATTTTGTTAGAATTCAATTTTTATATTATATATTTTGAATTTTTTATATTTAAATTGAGATGTTTATCATGTTTTGATTATGTTTATCAGTTAGTTATGAATTCAAACATATAGCTTTATAAATTTGTACTCATGCATCGTGACTTGTAATCTTGAATTTTAAATAATGTGTATCAATAAACAGTACTTAATGCATGAAAGCTTATTTTTAAGAGTTTTTCAATAGTTTAATAATAATGTAATTTATTTTAGGTTTAATAATATAATGTTTTTTATAAAATAAACATTAAATATTCTGTTAGATTTTCTTAATTATATTTTTGATTTTTATATTTAAAATTTGATTTTATCTTGTATTTAATTATAACAAGAGTGATTTTAGGGGAGTTAAAGTGGTTAAAGATAATGATTGAAAGTTAATAAATAGCATTAAATGTAGTACATAAAAGTTTAATGGATGTTTTTAAGAGATTTTAAGTAATTAACATTAAATAGCGGTATATTAAACTTTAACAATTGTTTTTAAGAGTTTTTTATAGGTGTTTTATAATATAGTATAGATATAGATTAAGTTCTTATACTTTTTTTAAAATGAAAAATCATTAACCTTTCTTATTTTAAATGATTAAGTTTCTAAACCTTTATTTGAATAAATATATCATTGAACTTCTGAAAATTGATTATCTATATATTTTTAACCTAAAAAGCTACCTGTAACCAACTAGGAACGTTTTAAAGTAATAAAAAAAATCTAAATCAGTTTACTCTTCCCAAACTATACATCATATAAATTCTTGCATCCAATGCCATAGCTCACCCTCGCTACCCCGTTGTCGTCCGCTCTCTATCACTGTCCATCATGGACCTTGCCATCGATCTCCCTATTTTTGATCGGGTTTTTTTTTTTGTGTGTTTTTCGATTTTCTTATATTTTTTTATCTGTTTATACATAGTCCATTAAATTGTTGTAAAAGATAAAGAATTGAAAGACAAAAAAGAACATATTAAAAAGAGGGAGATCGATGGCAAAGCCAACGACGACGATGGACGGTATGGAAAAAAGACGATGATGGAGCGAGGACAAGGGGAGCGATGTCGTTGAGTGTGTTGTATGTCGTAGGATTTTCTTTACTTTAAACATTTCTAGTTGGTTACAGGTAGCCTTTTGGATTAAATGAATGTAGGTAACAATTCTCAAAAGTTCGATGGTGTATTTATTCAAAAAAAATGTCCAGAGACTTAGGAGCTGTTTGATTTTGTATCCATTAAGTTCTGAATCTGTTAAGTTGTTTTTAAGCATTAATCTATCTAGATAAATTAAGATAAGTTGTTGTTTGATTTTTATCCTAAATAAATCGTCTGAACAACAAAAATTATCATTTTGACCTTATATCTACCACTACTAGAAAATTGCTTATTTCCGACCAAAGATTTCCGACGGACAACATCCGTCGGTAATTTCCGACGGATAAATAACATTTGCGATGAATACACTATCCGTCGGTGATCCGTCGGTAAATATATCCATTCCCGACGGATCACCGACGGACATAAAATTATTTTATTTTTGTTTTTTTAATATTTAAACCCGTCGGTAATCCGTCGGTAAATTTAATAATTTAATAAATATCCGTAGGAATTCCGTCGTTAAGTCCATCGGTGAATATTTGTTGGTAATCCGTCGGAAAAATAAGCCGTCGGTGATCCGTCGGTAATATCCATCGGTCCGTCGGTAATTTGAACGCCGACCACTGAAATACCAAGAACCTTTTACCGACGGATCACCGACGGATTTGGCCGTCGGTGATAAGCGTCTTTTTTGTAGTGTACATATGTGTTGAATGAAATTAAGTTGTTTGATAAATATTTAAATGACAAAAAATTTAAAATAATATGAAATTAACGAGTGCATAAGACAATACGTAATAACTTAAAAATATATTTAAAAGAATAATATATTATTGATTGATTATAATTTTTTTAATTTATGCATGTTGGTAATTAAACTATTTGTTTTTTAATGAAACATGTGATTAAATTGTAGGATAAAGATAATTTTGGAAAATTTCTAACTTAATGCATTAAGTTAGGATGTGCTGACTTAACATATTAAGTCAATCTCTTAGTATTAAGTTAAAATCAAACACCTTAATATACCTTGACCAATTAAGCTAACCACCCATTAAGCTTATTAAGTTAAAAACAAGCACCCCTTTAATCATTCAAAATAAGAAAGTTCAATGGTTTTTTCACTCAAAATAGAGTTCAGGAACTTAATCATTCAAAATGGAAAAGTTCTTTTATGTTTTTCGTTGGAACACTTGCCCCAAAAATTTCTCTTAAACTTTGCTCCCTTTTATGTTGTTTTTGGGTACTAAAAAGAGAAGCTTAGAATGACTTTTGACTTGTCCTGGTTTTTTTCATTCCGTTCCGCCTTTTCTGGCGCATTGTATGAATGACTTTTGTCAGTGTTTGCTTTCTAATGATAATTTGGGGACTCCTACGGTTAACGGCCCTGCCGGGAACCGCTAGCTTCTCCTCTTTTGCTTCAAAAAAAAGAGAAGCTTAGAAAAGATACGATAGCATAATATAAAATAAAAATAAATACCCATTGTAAGAACCAATAACCATAAACACAAATGCTACATATAATTCTCAACACCAAATGGATTGAATATCCATATAGCTAAATATTTGACTTACTACTAATTAAAGTCTAAACCTTCAACACCTAAATCTTCAACGTTGACAACATCTTCATCATCACTATTGTCTTCTTTTTTCGCTATCATCTTTGCATTCATCAGCAAGGCTTGCAACATTGTTAAGTTCACTTAAAGAGTTAAAGGAAACCTGCAACTATACAAATCCCATCTTAATAATAGACTTGTATCGAGTCAGCAGATCACAAAAACGAAGAAAAAATCTTGTCACACCTCGTCTCGGCTTCAAGCAAGTTAGTCGAGGCATCAACATTGTTGGGTATGGATCCAATCTGAAGTAGCCTAGCAATATAATCAAGGAAACATATTTGAAACGACATGATTAATAGTAGTGCCACTGACAGCAAGTATTGTTCAAGCCATGGAAGATCAACATCATAAAATTGTTATATATTGTGATGAAAGTTGGAAAGTACAACATATCAAACTCAGAACTAGATCTCAGAATATAAAATATTATTGCAATTATAGGAAGCCTGCTACAAATGAAATAGATCCTGAATTAACTCTGGCAAAAGGAAATTAACAACAAACGTATTTCATAACGAACTCCTTCAAATTCTATCGTTGAAGCATGAAATTAATGACTCCAATATATATGCTATAATCTGTCCAACTCAAAGCTTCAAATCATCACCATGAAAAATATTAAATGGTTTTACGTCAATCCACCGATATTCAACTAAAGACTCAACTTCTATAAATTTCTTACCACTTATTGACCAAGGGAGGTTGATCATTAATCCTTGATTACAAGTAAAGGAAATGATTGAAAGTAACAATTTAGAAAAACAATATCATAAAATCATTTAGATATTGAACATTGTCATGATAAATATGTAACAACGTATCAACGAAAAATTAAATTGTTCAATTGTTGGGAATTGAGAATTGCACAAGTATGGTTAATACTGCTAACCAAGATTACTACTGCTAAGCAAAGTTAGTACTGCTGATGTTAGTACTGTCAGATCAAAGTTAATACTGCTGATCACAGTTACTACTGCTGAAGAAGATTAATACTGCTCAGAGTGTTAATACTGCTACAACTTAATGTTGCTTAAGAGATAATCAAGATACGTGCAGATCAAGACTGAAAGATAATCATGGAAAGCTTGGAGATAACTATGGAAGATTATACTGAAGATCTTTTATATTTTGTAATTATCTTTTATCTTTAGCATATGTATAGACTTATTGAGAATAGTTTAGACAACAAGTTAGAATTCATTCTGAGTTTTAGTTTTCATAGAGAGAATTAACCTCAAGGTTTATAATCCTAATTCTAGAGAAGTAGAATTCGTATTGGTGAGCCTGTTCATCAATATTGAGGTTTTGTTTGAAAAGCTTGTAACTTTAAGCATTCAATAAAGTTTACAAGTTGTGATTTCTGATTCACTGTTTCATTGATATTCTGAATATTAAAGTGTTATTCCGCAAACTTCTTTAATATTGTTTCTGAGTTCATTATTCTTGTTAAGAATTAGATCCTGACAAGTGGTATCAGAGCTAGTTTTCCCAGAAACCTTCATTCATCATGGAAAACACAGTTGAATCAAACAGTACTCTTGTCTCAAAGGTTCCAATGCTCCGATCTAATGAGTTTGATATGTGGAAGATTAGGATCAAGAAATACATTCTCCTCACAGATTATTCTATGTGGGACATCATTGAGAATGGCCCATCTGATGAAGGAAAGATTGGTGCAGATGGAAAAAAAATCCCACCAAAGACGGATGCAGAAAGGAAGACAAGACAGACAGAGATGAAAGCCTTGAGTACACTGCTCTTGGCTATTCCCAATGAGTATCAACACCAATTCTGCAATTGCACTGATGCACAGATTCTTTGGAATGCTCTAGAGAAGAGATTCTCTGGTACCAAAAGTACCAAGAGAAATCAGAAGGCAATATTGAAGCAACAGTATGAAAACTTTATGTCAACTAAGAATGAGTCCATGACTCAAACTTTTGACAGGTTTAATAAGTTGATTGGTGAACTAGCTACTGTGGGAGTACAGATTGATCAAGATGATGTAAACAGAAAGTTCTTAAGGTCCCTTGGAGATGAATGGACCATGTATACTGTTTCATTCAGACAGAATGAACAGTTGGAAGAAAAAGAACTTGATGATCTGTACAATGACCTTAGAGTGTTTGAATCTGAGGTGGAGGCAAAGAAGAAGCCTTTTGGATATGTTCATAATGCTGCACTCCTATCAGCATCAATTGATTCTACTGCTAACCTTGAATCAGTTAATGCTGCTAATGGAGTAAATCAAGAAAAAGGCACTGAATCTGTTTTTGAAGCCTTTCTTTCCAGTCATGGAAACTCCTCTTTAATCAATGATGACTTGGAACAACTTCATCCTGATGATCTTGAAGAGATGGATATTAAATGGCAGATGGCCATGCTTTCTATGAGGGTGAAGAAGTTCATCAAGAGGACTGGGAGGAACAACTTCTCCCAAAGAAGAGAAGATGGAGCAGGCTTTGATAAATCAAAGGTGGAGTGCTATAAATGTCATCTGAAGGGACACTTTGCCAGGGAATGCAGAAGTGGAGTGTCTCACAACAACCACCAACAAGCACAGATTGGAAGCTTCAACCAGAATAGAAACTCTGCTCAAGCCCTTGTTTCTCAACAAGGAATGGGGTTTGACTGGAGTGTTCAAGCAGAAGAGGCTATTCAAAACCAAGCTCTCATGGCAGAGGTATCTGATCTCCCCACTGAGGTACTTTCTAATCTCTGTTCTCAAACTTGCATAGATAATGTTAAAAGGTACAAGGATCACAACCAGAATATGAGTGATGACCTTAAGAGATTAGAAAAGGATATAAAAGACTATGTGAGAATTGTTGAGAGGTTTGAGGAACAGATTAAAGGTTTCCAAGCCAATGAACTTCAACACACATATGATACCAATTACTGGAAGTGGGAGAAGAATGATCTAGAACTCCAACTGACAAAGTCCAAGGAGGAGAATGAAAAGTTGAGAGGAGAACTAGACAAGGTTAAGCTAGATGTAGAAAAGTTTTCCAATGCTTATAAAGCAATGGACTCTTTACTACAAACTCAGATTCATGACAAACTGAGAAGAGGAATTGGGTACAATACCACACCACCACCATACAACAACAACTACATCCCTCCTATATCAGACTTGCTAGAGACCAAGGATAGGAAGGACTTTCCTGAGGGAGCCACTGAGATAGATCCCTTAGATGAAGTAGTTGTTGAGGACAAAACTGAGAAAGAAGCTGGTAAGAGTAAGAAGAATATTGTGGGTGGTGAGATTCCCTTAGAGAATAACATAATCACCAATGAGGACTGTGGAAGGGCTTGGATCAAATCCAATGACATAGAGAAGACTGAGGGAAAGTCTAGAAAGGTCCATTACAAGTAGACCACAGTTGTGAATCCTGTTCCTTACAAACAGTGTACATGTAATAAGGATGAGCCCCTAAAACATGATAAAAAGAGGGGAAATCAAAGGAATTGGAATAATCAGTGGGCTCAGAAACAAGGAGTTGATCTGAATAAAATCTTCAGACCAAAACCTTGTTTCATATGTGGCAAATTGAATCATCTTGCCAAGCACTGTTACTTTAATCCTGTTAACCAAAGGACGAATTTTCAAAGAGCTATGCAAAAACCCTTTGGTTATAGGAAGAATGAAAGGAACCATGTAGCTAAGAAACATGTTAAATCTAAAAGCCACATGAAGAAAAAGACTGAAAGAGAGAATGTCAAGATGTGGGTTCCCAAAAGCACTAAAACTGTTAGTACTGCTACTACAAATAGTGTTGCTGACAAAGATAGTGCTGCTAGAAGCAATACTACTGCTATCAATGTTAGTGCTGCTAACATGGTTAGTACTTCTTCAAATACTAATACTGCTAACTCTGTTAGTGCTGCTAACAAGGTTAGTACTGCTAAATCTGTTAGTGCTGCTAACTCAGTTAGTACTTCTAAAATTAGTACTGCTTCTAGTGTTTGTGCTGCTAAGCCAATTATCTTGACAAAGTACTCCAGTAAAGAGTGCTCTGATTTTAAAAATCTCATCAAAAAGGAATGTAAATACTTTGATGAGAAAGGGAGACCCAAGACCACTTTGGCTTGGGTTCCCAATCAATACTAATTGTTTTATCTTATGTGCAGGGAAATCAGCAGCTCAAGGGGAAGAGCATCTGGCATGTTGATAGTGGTTGCTCTAGGAACATGACAGGGAACATGGCTTGCCTCAAGAATTTCAAGAAAATTGTACTTTCTGGCAGTGGCCAATAGCCCAAAGCATTCATCCACCACCTACCTTTGGGTCATCAACTAATCTTGAAGCCCTTGCTCTTGAAGCCCTTGCACTTGAAGCAAAGGAGTCACTAACTCGGAGTGGGTATGGTGCTGTAAATAGCCACACAAACCTTCCCTGGCCAATGCATGAAATTACCTTTTCAACAGATGACAAACCAAAGCTTCTAAGTCAGTTAACATGTTTATTGGCTGAAGTAGGACTCAACATCCAGGAAGCACATGCTTTTTCTACAGTAGATCGCTACTCTTTAGATGTGTTTGTTGTTGATGGTTGGCCATATGAGGAAATTGAACAACTCCGAGATGCATTCAGAAACAGTTTCTGAAGAGGTAATTCGCATTAGTCTACGTCTAGACGATGCCTCAGGTATCTCATCTATCCTTAATGATGAACTGTTTTCTACTCTGACTAGAATGGGGTATGGAGACCCATTGGGTGTTTTTAAGTTCTCAAAAGCTAAATTTTCTCCCCAATGGCGGTTCTTTGTCCATACCCTGATGCATTGTATTTCTAAAAAGACTACTGGATGGAGTGAGTTCAGCAGTACCATTGCTTATGCTTTGGTCTGCTTGGCCACTGCCAGAAAGTACAATTTTTCTAAAATGATTTTCAATGACCTTGTGTCAAACTTGGGAAACAAAAAGAGTTTTTATATGTACCCAAGATTTGTACAGGCAGTTATAACCAATGAATTGACGGATATGCCTCACTTTGATGAGGTATATGTACCTAAAATCCCCAAAGGCAAGGTCTTTTCAAATATGAAGAGATCTCCATTGGACTCGGAAGGAGTTGACACCCCATTGTTCTCTACAATGATGGTGGTGTCTCACAATGAAGAAGGTCTGGCTTCAGGGTCAAGGCCCTCATTAGACCATCCCACTGAAAGCCAATCCCAACCTTCAATCAGCATATCAATCCCTCAGTCCCTTCTTCAAAAACCAACTTCTCCAATCACCAACACTTACATCAGGAAAAAGGTAAAGAAGGCTCCTTCCCTTCTTGTACCTTCACCCGCAAAGCCTTTAATCCCTCTAATGGAGAATTCTCCATTAGAGAATATCTATAGGAAAACCACAGGGGTGTCTCCCAACCCCAAGGAGGTGCTCACTGAGGAGATGTTTGAGCATATGGGTGAGCAGGCTGCCACTACTCCTGCTAGCACAGAGGAGGACAGTGGTAACATCAATAAGACCTCCCCCATGGAAACTTTGAATGAGCAATCATTCAAAGGTCCCAGGTGCCAAGAAACCAAGGGGGTGGAGGGTGCTTTTGCTAGGCAGAAGACTTCCACTACTAAAAGATCCCATGATCCTTCAAAAGGGGGTAACACTCCTGGAGTAGGTGAGGACATATATGACTATAATGAATTGATGGAAACTTTGGGCAACATTAATATGGATGTAATCAAGCAAGGCAAAGACATAGAAGAGATGAAAATGGTGATTCTGTCTCAACAAGTACAGATTACCAACTTGAAGAAAATGGTGAAGAGATTGGTACAGAAAAAGAGAAGGAAACAGTTTGTGCTCAGAAGAAGGACACCAGTGGATGATGCTCCCAAAAAGGGGGAGTCAGAAGATGATGTAAACATGGAAGATGCTAAAGATAAGGGGGAGCAAGCAGTAGAAACAGAATCAGATTTTGTACAAGCAGCTGAAACAGAACAAGCAGCAGTAACAGTTAATGCTGCTGAAACAAGTAAAGCAGCAGAAACTGTTAATACTGCTGAATTGAATGAAGCAGCCGAAATGGTTCAAGAGGTATTAACAGACCTTCGTAGCATCAATATGGAAGAACTTGAGATAGCTGGAACTTTAATCAAGGCTAAGCATGATACTCCCAAGGTCACTTCAAAGGCCAAAGGAGTTGTCATCAAATAAAAAGGTGAAGTGATCAAGAAAACAAGTGTTGAGAAGGTGGTAAGCAAAGACAAAGGCAAAGTAAAGATAGTGGAATCTGACCAACCATTTAAAAAGCAAAAGCTGATTGAGTCGGATGAAGCTTTGGCTAGGAAGATTCAAGCTGAACTTGAGCAAGCAGAATCAACTCAAGTGGAAAAAGATAGAGAGATGGCTAAGGCTCTAGCTGCAGAGTTAAATGAAGTTTATCAACAGAGTTTGGCAACTGAGATAGCAAAGAAGAAAGCTACAACTCTAAAGAAGTCTGTGTTGGTAAAAATGGCTGCAAAGAAGAGACAACATTTAAAGACCTACCTTGGCAATCAAGAGAGAAAGAAGATGATTACTTTTCTCAAAGGTGCTGTGGGAGTCAGAAAGGAGATGTTCTCAAAGATGTCATTTGAACAGATCAAAGGGTTGTATGATACAGAGATGACTAAGCTTCAAGGGAATGACAAAGCCAGAGTTGAAATGGAAAAGAGGATGAAAGAAAGTAATGACTTTCTAATAGAAAAACCCTTCCTGATGAGCAAGAATCACCAAGGAAGGAAGCTACTCTAGGTGATAGTTTGAGGAAGTTAAAAAGAACTAAAATGATGGCAAGAAGAAAACTAGCTAAGAAACCTAGAGTTGAAGAAGCTAAGAAAGAACAGAAAGAACAGAAAGAACAGAAAGAACAGAAAGAAGCTGAAGAAGAAGGAGCATCTATATCTGTTGAACAGGAGGCTCAAACTCAGGAAACACCATCAAGTACTTCTGATGTGAATCTGTACATGGTGGTGATGGAAAAAGTGTCTGAGCCTATAACAGCTGAACCTGTTGGTGTTAAGCCTCCAGAGATCATTCACTGGGATACAATGGAAGTTGATGGAAAGGAGTACATCAGGCTCAAGAGGAAAGATGAGAAGTATGAAGTATATCATACTTGGGCCAAGATTGTCAGAACATGTTCCAGATCTGATCTAGAGGAGATGTTTGAAGTGGGAATGGAATTGTATGTTGATCAACTGAAAGCTCCAGGGATACCAATCACAAAACTTGTGATGGAGTATCTATGTATGTTGTTCAAGCCAGAAGAAGTGAAGGATATTATTAGAAATGTGTTTCAAACAGTTAACAACTGGACTCTATATGAAACTAGTGGATTATATGCTCTAACTATGGATTCAAATCACATAGAATACTTCTTAGTGGATAGAGTTTACAACCACAGCAGATTAAAGCTTCATGCTATGTTGAAGAAAAAGCTTGGTTGTGCACCAGATTCTGAAATGGCAAGGTATTTGATCCAAAGAACAATTAATCAAAGTTTGGGGTTGAATGCTGATACAGGGCTATGAATAATGAAGTTTTGGGAGCATCTGAAGAACTTGACTTCTCTTCCTAAAAGTCAAGTTAGGGGGAGATTATTGGGAATTGAGAATTGCACAAGTATGGTTAATACTGCTAACCAAGATTACTACTGCTTGATGAAGTTACTACTGCTAAGCAAAGTTAGTACTGCTGATGTTAGTACTGCCAGATCAAAGTTAATACTGCTGATCACAGTTACTACTGCTGAAGAAGATTAATACTGCTCAGAGTGTTAATACTGCTACAACTTAATGCTGCTTAAGAGATAATCAAGATACGTGCAGATCAAGACTGAAAGATAATCATGGAAAGCTTGGAGATAACTATGGAAGATTATACTGAAGATCTTTTATATTTTGTAATTATCTTTTATCTTTAGTATATGTATAGACTTATTGAGAATAGTTTAGACAACAAGTTAGAATTCATTCTGAGTTTTAGTTTTCATAGAGAGAATTAACCTCAAGGTTTATAATCCTAATTCTAGAAAAGTAGAATTCGTATTGGTGAGCCTGTTCATCAATATTGAGGTTTTGTTTGAAAAGCTTGTAACTTTAAGCATTCAATAAAGTTTACAAGTTGTGATTTCTGATTCACTGTTTCATTGATATTCTGAATATTAAAGTGTTATTCCGCAAACTTCTTTAATATTGTTTCTGAGTTCATTATTCTTGTTAAGAATTAGATCCTGACATCAATGAAAAAACCATAAGCACAATGCCAATAAGTTAATAGTAGCAGATAATCGTACGTCAAAACCATTTCCTAATAATCATCGGATATGTTACACTTAGAAGTATAACAATGGAAATATGGAATATTGAGATTTTTTATATCCATTCATAACAAGTATATTCATTTGTCTACCTTTCAAGTTCTTTATTTTCCTAACAAATTGGATCGAGAAAGAATTATCAGGGGAAGTGAAAACTCGTTTTTTAAGAATCATGTTGTTTGCTTGTAAGCACATACTTCAGTGCACCGAAGCTCTTACGGCTGATGGAAAATATGGATGTTGTGAAAGCTCTGTTAAGAAAGAAGACGCCCTTTTACCATAGACTCTTAATTGATCTGGGATTTATTTAATCTGGAGGTGTTGACAATGATTTGTATGTCTTGATGTGTCTAATGCATCAAGAATCATGCATATGAGCTTGAGAACACTTGATTGGGACGATTCCACATTGAATACACTAAAGATTCCCAAAGACATTTTACCAAAAATTGTGAGCAATGCTGAGGTCATTGGTCATGTACGTAGGAAAGAAGAGGCCAAAAACGCTTATGGAACAGGAGATTTTATACTTCTTAATACAAGGGAGGAAACAATTCAATCAAAACACTTGGGGGCGTTTGGTTCGTAGAATGGAATTCGGTGGAATTGGAATCCATCAAAGAAATTTGACTTTGAAGGAATTGGAATAGAATTTGACCATGCACTTTGATTGCGTTTGGTAGGATGGAATTGGAATGGAATCTCTAAAAATAATTGGAACCTTCATCTTTGTTTTTTTGTGTGGGGGGGGGGAGGACAGAGGTGAGGCAGGGGCAGGGTGGGGTTGGGCAGGAAGGGGTTGGCAGGGGTGGAGCGAGAGGAGTGGGCAGGGGTGGAAGGTGGGTAATGGTGGGCAGCAGGACAGGGTGGGGGTGGCAGCAGGGCAGGGTGGGAAGTGACAATGACAATAGTTGCATCGTCGTGGTAGGGCAGGGGGTGGTCGGTGTTGGTTAAAATGAATGCAAAAGGATGGAATTCAATTCCTTCCATTATGTCAAGGAATGATGAATTCATTGATTTGTGGAATTCAATGGAATTCAAAGGATTCCATCAGTTCAAGAATTAAACCAAACAAAGGAATTGGAATTTGGTCAAAGGAATTTGTCGTACCAATTCTATCAAATTCCTTCCAATTCTGTAAACCAAACGACCCCTTAGGGCGCGTTTGGTTTGCGGGATTGGAATGGATTTGGAGGGATTTGGATTTCAAATCCATTCCAATCTTGTGTTTGGTTTGCAGGAATGGAATTTATTGACCGGATTTGAAATCCTTTGACCCTCTTAAAATCCTTAAGCTAATGGATTTGGAATTCCTTTGCAATGGGCCGGGATTTCAAATCCCCCAAATCCAAATACCTCAAAATCCAAATCCTTAATTGAAATCCAATCCATTCCCGCAAACCAAATGTGCCCTTAGGGTTGTGCTTGAAAATACGTGCTTTCAAGTAAAAGATGTGTTGGATACAATGCATAAAGATGCTGGTGAGAAGGGGGAAATCAAAAAACGAAAAAGGGACAGTTCTTGCTTAGGGTGGATGGAGGGGCCACCGTCAATAATATGCTTATGCAGATTTAGGTAAATTATTGGTTATCTACGTCTGTCATCAATATTAGCCGAAATATTTGCATTTGCCTTACATATATTTCGGTTAATATCTTGTAAATTAAATGTATTTTATTGTAATTATTTGTTCCATATTTAGTTTAGGGGTTTCCTTATTTTCTGATGTACATCCTCTATTTATTCGGTTTTGATGAATGAGAGAAGGCAATTCGTTCTCAAAGAATTACATGGTATCAGAGTCAAGGCTCAATACCGATTTTTTTCCATAGCCACGGTTGTGCCGTTTTCTCCAAATCACCATGGCCGACAAGTCAGACAAGTCCGACGCCAACCCTTCCAAATCACTCCACCCAGTCTACACAGTCACGAATATTCAAAACAAGGTGCGGATCCTCGATGGTACCAAGGTCACATACTCGTCGTGGGTGCGATTGTTCAAACTTCATGCTCGAGGCTACAAGGTCGTTCACCACATCGATGACACAGCTCCTCCAGCGAAAACTGATCCGGCCTATGAAGCCTGGTCAGAAATCGATGCCATTGTCCTTCAATGGATTTATGGGACACTCTCCGACGATCTCCTTGCTCGAGTCCTTGACCTCGAATCCACCGCTTTTGAAGCTTGGCATAAAGTCAAGGAAATCTTCCTCAACAACAAGGGTTCTCGCGCTGCTGCTCTCGAACACGAGTTTAACAACTTGACCCTTCGTACCACGACCTCTCTTGAACCTACTGCCAGCGTCTCAAAGATCTGGCCAGCCAACTTGAAGATGTGGAATGCCCCGTCACGGCCAACCGCCTCGTGTTACAACTTGTTCGCGGCCTGCCTTCCGAGTTCGATACCGTTGCAGCCTACATCAACCAAACCCTACCTACATAGGACACGGCTTGTTCCATGCTTCAACTTGAGAACCAATGCCAACACGCTCGGGACGCTCACTCACCGATAGAAGTTGCCGCCACCGTAGACCATGACCCATCGTCTAACCCATCGTCTAACCCACCGCCGCGACGCGACACGCCAGCAAATCGCGGCCGTCAACCACCACCGCTGCTGCCCCCCTTCCCTCCGCCACCTCACCCCAATCACCACCAGCCGGCCCCAGCACCAGTCCCATCTCCCAGCCCCTCTCTCCAGCCCCTACCTACTATCCTCTCACTTACTCTCGTCGAAACCAACAACCACCCCCCACCCCTCCACCACCAGCCTCCTTACATCCTATGACCACTCGCTTGCGAGATGGTATCACAAAACCCAAGCAACCGCTTAACCTCCACACCACCACCACCAACCCAACCCCCACCGTCTCCCTCATTCCCAAGTCCCATAACCATGCCCGGACTGATCCAAACCGGTCCCATGTTATGACTGACGAATACAAGGCTTTAATGGATAACAATACATGGGAACTTGTGCCACGTCCACCTGATGCTCATGTTATACGTTGCATGTGGATTTACCGGCACAAATTTCACGCCAACGGGACCCTTGCGCGATACAAAGCACGATTGGTAATTAATGGTAAATGTCAACAGGTCGGAGTTGATTGTGACGAAACTTTTAGTCCCGTCGTGAAACCGGCCACGCTCCGCACCGTTCTCAGTCTAGCCGTTTCACGATCATGGCCAATCCATCAGCTAGATGTAAAGAACGACTTCTTGCACGGGGATCTCCAAGAAACCGTTTATATGTTTCAACCACCCGGATTCGTAGACTCCACCAACCCCAAGCATGTATGTCGCTTGCGCAAATCCTTATATGGCCTCAAACAAGCCCCGCGGGCATGGTATCATCGCTTTGCGACCTTCATCCAAACATGCGGTTTCAAAAGCACCAATAGTGACACCTCTCTCTCTTCGTTTTTCAACGTGGCACCAAAATGGCTTATCTACTTCTCTATGTGGACGACATCATTTTGACCGCCTCAGACACCACCACTCTTCGGTATTTCATCGATTTATTATCTCAAGAGTTTGCAATGTCCGACCTTGGCCCTATTCACCACTTCCTCGGTATTCAGGTTCACCGTAAGAACGACGAACTGTTTTTAACTCAAGAGCAATACGTGCTTGACATCCTCAATCGAGCCAAAATGCAAGATTGTAAACCGTCCACTACTCCTGTTGATACCACTTCTAAACTCAGTGCAAACGCAGGCAACCCCTTGCCTGATTCTTCTCTTTACCGTAGCCTAGCCGGGGCCCTCCAATACTTAACCTTCACCCGCCCCGACATCGCCTACGCAGTTCAATAGGTTTGCCTATTTATGCACTCCCCGCGGGAGCCGCACTTCAACTTCCTTAAGCGCATCCTACGATACCTTAAGGGCACCAGTAGTCACGGACTTCATATTTCACCCTCCAAGTCTACCAACCTGATCGCTTACTCAGACGCGGACCGGGGGGGGTGCCCCGACTCTCGGCGCTCCACATTCGGTTACTGCGTGTTTCTCGGTGACAACCTCGTCTCATGGTCGTCTAAAAGACAACCTACCATTTCCCGATCAAGCGCCGAAGTCGAATACAAAGGAGTCGCAAACGCAACGGCTAAAACCACATGGCTTCACAATCTTCTTCTTGAGCTTCATATTCCACTACGCCAGGCCACGATCATCTATTGCGACAACATTTCAGCCGTTTACCTCACCAAAACCCGGTGCAACACCAACGCACAAAACATGTTGAAATTGACATCCACTTTGTCCGCGAAAAAGTGCGTCTGGGTTCTTTACGTGTGCTACATGTCCCCGCTGACTATCAATATGCCGATATTTTTACAAAGGGCTTGCCACGACACCTTTTCACCCGCTTTCGCTCCAGCCTCACTATCCGCCCAGCTACAGATTCGACTGCGGGGGAGTATTAGCCGAAATATTTGCCATTTGCCTTATATATATTTCGGTTAATATCTTGTAAATTAAATGTATTTTATTGTAATTATTTGTTCCATATTTAGTTTAGGGGTTTCCTTATTTTCTGCTGTACATCCTCTATTTATTCGGTTTTGATGAATGAGAGAAGGCAATTCGTTCTCAAAGAATTACAATCAATGTTAATTTGTAGATTATGTACTCAAGTGAGTGATGTTGCAGGTGGTCTTATTGGGTAGTCCGGTGGTGAGACCAGAAACATAGAGACAACACCCACCACTGGCCCAGGGTGAAGCCTATGTATGCAACTGCTTTAGCAATTGGAGTTTGGACAGAATAAGAGATATTTTCAAACGGGCAAAGAATGAAGAAAGACACCACTTTTAATCTTTTCTTGAATGAGGATTTGAGGAAGAAGAAGAAGGTAACCTCTTGGTGCAAAGCAATGGAAAGAACTTTTGATTTGGTTGATTCGTCCCTATAAACCACAAAGTTACATGCCACAGCCTTTTTTTGTTTCACTTTCTTCTTCACATAGTTTAATCTGTTTTTTAGATTTACTCGGTTCTAGAAACATTATGTTCAATCTGTCTTTGTTTATATCTTACATATGCCTCATAGTATGTTGTTACAACTGTTGATTTTCATTCTAAGGCTATGTTCATACATCATATTTAGATTACTGAAATATAAGTACCAAATGGAAATTATTTTTTTTTTTTGTTGTTATTGAGGAATTTATAAGTAACAGGATGTAAAATTCAATTCAATGTTAACACGAATGCAGAGTAGATATGATGAAGAGAAAACGATACAAGATTATGAATAATTTACTTTGAAAAAAGAGTGCATGCAATATGTTCAATCTGGTGACTGGAACAAAGAATCGTTTTATCACATTTGAAAATCATGTCATTTTTTTATACTCATTTCATGGGGAACTAAAGACCGACTATTGGCAATTCTTTTCATACCGCTTGTAATATATTGAATTTTTGGGGGCCGGTAGATGTTGAATGATTTGGTGCAAAATGATTAAAATGTTTTTGGCAAAAATAATGTTCTGAATTGGAAGTCTGAAGGACATAAAATTATCATTTCAACCCTAGGTATGATTTATATTGTTGAATGAAATATATGACTGTTTCGTAAGAGTTCAAAGTTAATATATTTTTTTGGAAAGAAGACGGAACCTTTAACAAATTTAATTAAAATAATAGAAAGCCTATGCCTAAAAAACATGAGACCACCACCCGCAATGGGGCATTTCCGTAGCTTCCCCTTGCACGACCACGGAAATTGCGGTCTCTTCTTCAACCCCTACCCGTACCCCAACCCCTCCCCCTAGGATAACCGCTAGGACCATCCCAACCCCCATCATCATACTCATCTGGCACATAACCATTTCCTATAATTATAACGAAAAGGCCACATCAGATGAATATAACTAAACATGCACCATCTACAGAACAATATATTTCCTGATCAATGAATATAAAACTGAATTACTGGAGTAAAGATGATACCAGGTACAACTCTAGACCCCTTTGCCATTCCCTTCCATCGCAACTCCTGCCCCTTGCAGTTGGTGATCCCTCTGTAAAAGCAAGTAAATGAACATTGAACTGCCATACTTCAATAAAGATTACTAAAGACAGACGATGTGTATAAAATATTATACCTCGGTCATACTCATTCTTTCAACACCTTCACCTGGTCGTCGGCAGGCAATGGTGGTTGATATATATCTGATGACGACAACAGGTTGAAAAGACTCACCTAGTTTACAAAGTTTCTCCTCTTTCTGTCCTCTACGACTGTTGCTCTCCAATACAACCGTCTCCCAATAACCGCTGACCTTCATTCCCTAACTGTCAGCTACAACTGCCGGAAACAAATAAGATATCCCCCCCCCCCCTCTTCTTCTAGTTTGATTTTTAGTCCCCCGCACAACAGATTTCATCATCATCATCATCATCCCCCATTTGAATTTGGGGGTGTAGACGGATTTCATCACCATCATCATCCCCCGTTTGAATTTTGGGATGAGAGATTTTAGGGGTGGATACACATGTGTGGCCATGGGGGGTAGTAGTGTGCTTTTAACAACTTGAACTAAAGCATTTATAACATGTAATCTTGAAAGTTAAGGGAGATGCATTACTTAACAATATTTGATGCATAAAAAACTTGTTTTTAAGACTTTAACCCAAATGCTTTACAATATTGTATAGTACTACTAGTTCAAATGAGATGTGAGGTAAACTAATCTGATATGCTAACTAGTTTTCTATATTTCCATGTGCATCTCATTCATATTCTATTGGCTTGTTCAGATTTACAGATCAAAACAACAATGCACATGCAACACAAATACTTCCATTTTTGTTACCAAAAATCAAACTTTTCGTTCTGCATAAATAGATCCAGAAACACACCAGAGTCTTCTTATATATTTATAACAAAAAAAATACAAATACATAATCACACATTCATAAGGAGGCATTATTTACGAAAGAGCATATAGACCTTCCTTATTGAATCATCAAGGAAGTAATAGCATGCATACATACATTCTTCAACCAAGTCTAGCCACTTTCTACGCCAATAAGGATTGATATAAAGAACCGCAGCAAATCCCAACAAGAACACAACCCATGTTGAAACAGAACTTCCATAGAAGGATGTCATGTCGATATCATACCATTTATCAAGGTCTTCTTCAGCCGATGGATCAGTCACCTGTGATGTAGACGTGCAATTCTTCTCTAGTGGTGGTCCACAAAGAAGTGGATTCCCTTCATAGCTCTCCTTGGTAAAGGTACTAAACTGTGCTTTCATATCTGGGAGTCTACCTGATAGATTGTTGTAAGAAACATTAAAAATAGCAAGAGAATTCAGCTGAATGAATGACGATGGAACTTCGCCTCTCAAATCATTGTTAGAAAGGTCCAAGCTCTCTATATTCTCAAGATTTGAGAATTGCATTGGAATGGTTCCGGTCAACTGATTGTGAGACAGATTCAAAGAGTGAATCTGGGTCAACAACCCTAGTTCTTTTGGGATTTCACCAACTAGATTGTTACACGATAGATCCAATCCCACCATCAAATCAAGAAGGAGACCTTTGAAGGAGCGAGAGTGAGTTTTTATTGTAAACTGAACTTCGTCTTGTATCAGAAATACTTGCATCATATAGTAGACCGAATGTTCATATGAAACACTCCCATAGTCATAAAATTGGGTCGACCATTCATAATGTGATTTTTCCATGAAAGTAAATTCAATAGGGCTGACAATATTTTGGAGGCAACGAGGTATTGAACCAGAGAGAGAGTTACTCGATAAATCTAGCATACTCAGATTACTCAATAGGCACAACTGCTTCGGAATAAAACCACTAAAATTATTTTTTCTCAAAATAAGAACCCTTAAATTGGATAGATCACCAAGAAATTCAGGTATCCTTCCTGACAAGAAGTTGTTACCTATATCCAAAGTCAAAACGTTGGTCAAATTACGAAAGACATTGGGTATTGATCCGGTGAATCTGTTGGAACCCAAATGAAGATTCTTCGTGTCTTGGAGATTTAAGCAGGATGGGATAGGCCCTGAGAAATAATTTTGTGAGATATCGAGAAACGAAAATGAAGCTGTTCCACAAGGAAACTGTCCTTCTAAACGATTATTGCTCACCACAAGTTCAGACAAGACATAGAGGTTGGTTATCCAACTGGGCATCGTGCCTGTAAAAAAGTTATTCCTAATATCCAAAGTCCATAGATAAGGTTCATTGATGGTCTCATTTCCAATTTTCCCTGTGAAACAGTTGCTATCTAAGCCAAGCCAGTGGATTTTACCCAAACTTAAGTTTCCAGAAAGTACCTCGCCATGCAATTTGTTCTTTGACAATTTCAATACACTTAAGAAAGAAATATTTGTAAATAATCCCTTTGGCACTTGTCCTGAGAGCTCATTGTCCGATAAATCCAGTGTCTGTAACTTACTCAGGTCTCCAATTGAAGGCGGGATAACACCAACTAAAGAATTCCTAGACAAGTTTAAATGAATTATACAGGGAAGGAACTTTGGTATATCACGTGGAATTGTACCATTCATGTGATTCTCAGACATATCCAACCACCTTGTGTTAGCATTCCCACGCAAAGGCATAAAAATAATACCGCTAAATGAGTTGTTCCTTAAAATGAGAGCTTTTAGCATTGTATTATTTTCAATCAACCAATTTGGAAAGTGTCCCTCCAAGGAGTTGTGAGACAGGTCTATTACCTGCAACTTGCGTTGGTGAAGTAGAAACCCAGGAACAACACTTCTTTTAGGCCCATTCATATTGCAACTAGATAGCACAAGAACTTTCAACTGAAACATTGGAATCCAACCTATAGGTTCTTCAGTTTCCACCTTAAATTTGTCATTGTGGCATATGGACCTAACTACCTCAAGCTTTGTAAGATTGGAGAACGAGTTGAATGCGAATGAACCTTCAAACTTGTTGTAACTAAAATCAATGTATTCGAGAGATGTGAGATTGGCAATCAACAATGGCATAGGTACTCCCGTGAATCGGTTTGAAGAAATATCCAACAACTTGAGAGATGACAGGCGGTTGAAACATAGTGGCAGGCTTCCATCAAACATGTTGTGACTAAGATCCAACTCATGGAGGTTATTCAACTCACATAAACCTGTTGAAAGACAAAAAAACTACAGTTCATTCTTTGAAAGTTAAAATGACTTGCGCTTTCATGGTCATACAACATCGGAAAGATAATCTATGGTTCATCTCCTTTGAAAAAGATATTTTATGAACTTTCCATTTATACATTTGTTTTAAACAATCCCAATAGTTAATCGTGTATGCTCTGGGTAACTTACCATGATTAGGTAACGAGACGTTGAACTCATTGTGAGCAAATGAGATTACTCTATGAGAAGATAATGCTTGAATTGTTGATGTGATGCTCCCAACAAATCCATTGTAACTCAAATCTAAGACCTCAAGATGGTGGAAAGATGCCAAACCTGGATGACAACAAGAGATGAATACATATATGTAGGTCTCTAAACAAAAACTTTGAAACATGATTCATTAATGGTGATGAATTCTTGATGGTCGAACCTAGATAACTTGTTAGATTAGATATTTCACATTTCATATATCTGATGAGATGGTGACATACCAAATTAGAAGAAATTGCATGTTGTAAATTAATGAAGAAAATGCAGTTACCTTCCATTGGCAGTGTTCCATTGAAACGATTATCACTCAAGAGGAGGACTTCCAAATTAGGCAAATGAGATGGTTCTGAATCAGATAAAGAGAAAAGTAGCATGCAAATTAGGACTTGACAGATTTGAATAATGTATAATGGGATGCATAGGAAGGAACTTGCAAAGAAAAAGACCAAACCAAATGGTCATTGGTCCGACAGTTACGGAGTTACCAAGAGGTTAAGGGTTTAAACCTCATCAAATTAAAGGTGGAAAGTGTGCATGAGCATTTGCTATATATAAATATTATACTTCAAAAAAAGACTAATTGTAGTAAAATAGTACTGTAGCATATGTTCATCTTTATTTTGTCTCGAACCATCAAATTCCATATAGAATAGACTATATTTTTCTTTCTACTTAAAAGTAATATCATTTTTGTTCTAAAATTATATATTAGTCATAAAAAACAAATAAACAATATTATGAAAGTTTGTCATTTCATTTAAAGACAAATCAAAATAAAAATTGTCATTGTTGTTTATTTCTTTATTAAAATATAGTGCCTAATATGAATTTTGATAAACATTATATGCTTAAAATGTTTGCAAATTCTGTTGACCAGTCAACCGATCACATAGTCCTTTAAAAAGTAGTCACAAAATTAGAATGGGCATGAAATGCATTAATCTTTATTTCAAATTCTCCAAAAAATAAAGATTAGTATTTAAAAATACTTTTTAACAATCTTACCATTTAATGTCAATGACTCAAGGTCACAAAGGCTCAAGTCCAGTGTCTTCAACTCTTTCAAGCCAGATAATTCTGCACATAAAAAGGAAATTAGATTGACAAATTAATAGATAGTCATAATGATGACATTTAGGGGTCGTTTACCAAACGTTTACCGAGTGTCACTACCTTTCGGATGAGCATGACAATGAACTAAAATCTTACCCCGTAAGAGGCATAGCAAGGACCAAGAGTATTACCTGGTAAGTGAGAGAGAACACTCTTGCTTACCGGGTAAAAGTCCAAGTTGCTTATCAACAATCCATTTTGATAGCCGCTAATGTTATCCGATAAGACAAGTGAGGGCGGCGCTCTTGCGGTTAAGCGCTTACCCTGTAAGCGTTTGGTAAATGGCGTCTTAGTTTTAAAGAACATGCCTCGAATGGGAAAGGAACTCCCCAACGATTGAGTAAATGAAAGATCAAGAGTCGTGAGAGACGGGAGAGCACTTAAGCATAAAATGATGCTCTTGTTGAACCCGTTTTCTCCAAGAGTTATAGTTTTCAGCTTTTTCAATCTTGATAACTTCTTACAATCTGTAGAAAAAAGATGCAACTTTTAAAGAAACCAATTTTGTTTCTTCATCTATAATTTGTAGTTATGGAAGGCTCAAGAAATATTTATCATTGAGGAGCTTTCGATTTTGAAGTATGCACAAGTTATTGTGGCTAAATCATCTTTTACCTTCGATGCTTGGTGTGTCATTGAGCTTGGTGTAACTTAAATCCAACTCCTCCATGTTAGTAAGATGAGATAATTCTGTCATGCGAAACAAAACATAAATCATATGTTGCGCGTTATATGGATTGTTTTCAAATGTACATTTGAAACTAATTAATTTGATCCAAATATTCATTACTCTATCTCCATCATTATCACTATCACTTTTTCTGGTGACCCCGAACAATCTTGCCATCTTGGTTATATCTAACACAATTGTGTTCACTTTCTTCACTAATCGCTATAATGTGCCACAGTTATATGTCATAATACAAGCAAGCATATTAATGACCTTCTAATCCTTAAAAAACTACAACAAAAATGTAAATATTTTACGATAACATGTTTGTAAATGTATAAGAAAATTAGAAAACCATAACTACAAGTTATTTGCTTTTTGTCAATTTAATCTTGACCGAAAATGTCATATCATTGTGCCAAGTTGAAGCACTCACGTTACCTTACTACAACAAAATTGTGAAATATCTCATCTGCCTAGGGTTCGAATCCAGGCGTACACAACAATTGTGGCCACTGAGGTTTAATCAGGGCTGATGTCTTACAGTCATAATTTACCAAAGGATTAGTCTATAGGCATAGCCTAGGACACCCTTTCCAAAAAAAAAATGAGTTTATAGCCAGGACACCTACATTGTTTAAGTGCCCTAATAGAGTGCCTTATAGAACCAAAAAATAAAGTGTTTTATCTATAGGTGTTACAATAAGTTTATACAACACATTTGGGTGACGTAACAAGTTTATTAGGACTTCTTTGAAATACAGTGTCGTATTAGTTATTTTATATGACACTTATTTGAAAATGTGTCTTATAAACACATGGGGTCTATGAAAAAATAGTTAATACGACGGTTTATTTTAAAAAAGATCCTAAAAAACTCGTTAAAACGCCAAAAGCGTCCTAAAACTTATTGCGACACTTTTAGATATGACACTCTATTTTTTGGTTCTATAAACTTAAGTCCTATAAGGCACTCGATTAGAAAACTTAAACACTTTAGATGTCCTATAAACCCGATTTTCTTGTAGTGCCTTCTTAATTTCCATCTATTTTTTAATCGAACTATTCATGTACCTTATGTATTTAAGTTAAATTGTATAAATATAACTATATAAGAAAGACATAATTTAACGTGATAACATGACGTTTTTGTAAATAAATATAAAATGTAGCGGAGGTTGACAATTTCAAGTGGTAGTTAACAAACTAAATTATGTTAAATTTTAATGAATTTGACACATTAGAATAAGAGATTGTTTTAAAATATGTCATATTCGAAATGTTAAAGCTCGCAGCTTCGCTCAGCAAAAGAGCCTGACTTTCTATTAGTCAAGCGTTAGCGCCCAACTGGCTTTAAGGGAAAGGGAAGAAAAGAAAGATGGTCACTCCTTTTAGGAACATGGCTCGTTCATTCACTTGCTCATGAAATCGCACCCCGGCCCTGGATGGCTTGCTGATTCTGGGTGCTCTATTCTCCATGCATTAGTTTTGTTTTCATTAAGGGGTGGAGCTTGAAGAAGCGAACCTTCTCAACCCACTCGTACGGATCATTCACAATTCTCAAGTCCCAATTGACACCTGATTTCTGATACACCTTCATTGGATATGGCGCAGATAGCATGGGCTACAGGCTTTGGGATTTTGAAAGCAGAAAAGTAGTCAGAAGTAAACATGCAACGTTCAACGAGGTTGAGCTCTATAAAGACAGAAGCACAGTAAACTCAAACGATCAGAAAGAACAAGTTGAGTTTGAAAGAGATGACATCAGAATCAGAGGGCCAGAAGATACTCAGGATAGTGGGAGTAATGATGAGTCTGAAGATGTTCATGAAGACGTTGTCAACAGTGAAAGCTCAGAGGATGAAGAAGAAACATCTTCTCCGATTTAGCCTCAACCAGTTGAATCACACTGGGTCAGGAGATCCACCAGAGTCTCTAAGCCTCCTGAAAAATACACTTCATCAGTCAATTATCTTCTTTTGACTGAGAATGGTGAACCAGAAAGTTACTCTGAAGCAGTTAAGCTGAAAGATTCGTTGCAGTGGGAGCGTGCAATGAAAGAAGAAATGGGATCTATAAATAAGAACAAAACTTGGGTTTTAACCAAGCTTCCGCAAGATAAAAGAGCGTTGCAGAACAAATGGGTTTTCAGAATCAAGGAAGAGCATGATGGGTCTAAACGGTATAAAGCCCGTTTAGTGGTCAAGGGTTTTCAACAGAAAAGGGGGATTGATTACAATGAAACTTTCGCTCCAATGGTGAAAATGACCATAATCAGATTGATCATGAGTATTGTAGCTGCAGAGGACTTACATCTAGAGCAGCTAGATGTCAAGACAGCATTTCTACATCGTGACCTTGAAGAAGATATCTACATGGCACAACCTGAGGGGTTTCAGGTTGCTGGTAAAGAAGACTGGGTCTGCAAACTGAAAAAGAGTTTGTATGGTCTCAAACAAGCACCCAGGCAGTGATATATGAAGTTTGATAACTTCATGGAGAAGACCGGGTACAGCAAATGTGAGACGGACCATTGTTGTTATATAAAGAAATTCAAGGGCTCCTATATCATTCTACTTCTCTATGTAGATGATATGTTTATTACAGGTGCAGATATGAAAGGGATCATCAAGTAAGGGGAGCTCAAGCTCGGTTGATGTTTACAGAAGTACAGAGGAGTGCAGGTGAACTTGTTTCGAAGCCTCCAAGTGGGAGATTGTTGGGATGTAGGCTTCGGCCCATTAGGCCCATTAAGGAGGAGGTGTAGATGGGAGCCGTCCCTAATTCCTCTAACCCTAGTTTATATTTCTCTATAAATATAGATCTCATTACTTGTAAACATCGCACCAACTAATACAAAGAAATATCCTAGTTGCCCCCGTGGACTAGCACGATTACTCTAATCGTGTGAACCACGTAAATTCTTGTGTTCTTCTCTTGTTTTCGGTTTGTGTGATTGTGTGTGTAACGTTTAAACCCTAACACCGTCACTATCCGTGGAACTCGGGTCTCCCCCTTCATCTTATGATGTGTTAAGTTCTTCCAAAGGTGATTTTGATTAAATGTCTTAATATGTTAGATTAAAACTATACTTTCCGTTATAAATGTTTTGTAGCTTTACTCTATAACTGTTTAAGCTCACTAGGCTTCTAGCGTAACTCTTTTCTTAAACTGAGTTCTCTTAGCAGCGGGGCTCCAAAGTCATAGAGGCATCTTTTCTAATTAAAGTCTTTTGGTATATTTTGGTGTATACCCTTTTACATGAATCTTTTGGAAGAAGATAGTGACACCCGTTCTTAATCTAAGCTCAACTTCGTTTAGATTAGTAGGTTGTTAATTATCTCATTAATTTCTTTGGCTTGTAAATGCTATACCATTTCCCCGGTGTTTTATTTATTTAGGGGTCATATTCACGTCAATTTTCAGGTTTCTCTTTGTTTGTTTGTTTAGGTTTGCATCTCCATGACTCCATCTGTTCATTTGCATCTGCATAGCCGATTCCGTTTAGGTTTACATATCCAGATTTCAATTGGGTGTTTGAAGGCTGGGTTTGATGGTTTTTTTCTTCAAGCATCATTTGCAACAACGGGACAGTCATAGTGATGGTGTAGAGTCATAGTGATGGTGTAGGCAGAGATGTCAATATGTTGGAGGGGATTTCCAAAAATATTAATTGAAAGCCAACCTCGAGGAATCGAACCATGGCATATATGTTTGGAATAGATTCCATATTGGAAGATTAATCCCACAATAACCATGAGCTGCTACAAGAATCAAGTGTCACAGAAAATCCACCCTTTTTCTATATTCCTGATTTAACAATTGAATTTAGGTGTATTCTTTCCTCGAGTTTGCCTAAAAAAGGCTCGAGTTAGGATTTTGGTTTTTGATTTGATTTAGGTTTTTTAGGGTTTCATTTATGGTTTTAGTGTTTTGATTTAATGATTTGATAACCAACTTTTTGAAGTAATTTATGTGAAATTGTTCTTTATATTCATATGGCTTTTTATGTTCTTGAATGGTGGTGGTGGTGGTACACTGGGCTGAGAATGACTGAATAAAATTGGGGGATTAGAAGTGTGGTGGTGAATCTGGTGATGGGTTCTAGTTTGTTGGTGAAGATGATCGGAAGGGGAGGGTTGGGCAAAGGGGGGTTGCCGGAATCTAGGGGTAAGGGTTTAGGTGCATTAGTGGGTTTATGCAATGGTATACATTGAACTTCTAAAAAAAATTGATAAAACAAAAACGAAAAAGACCAAAATGCCCTTAACCTAACTGGATTTTTTTAACAGTGTTAACAAGATGAACCAAATCCGAAACAAAATGGCAACCAGAGGGACCAAATTCAGATTGGCAACCACATTGACCAAAACTGTAATTAATTTAAAATATAGACTACATTTGATAGTGAGGGGCAACCACATGAACCAAAAATGTAATTTGCTCTTTTTCCAATAATATAAATTACAACTGAACTACTACTACAAAGGGGTTGTTTGTTTTTTTTAAAAAAACCTCTTAATGTCTCTTAAGTCTGAATCGTTCAGATCTTTTTAAACACCACATTTTATTAATCATAACTAAATTAAGACTTTAGACCTCTTAAAAAACAAACGGCACCAAAATATAACCACCAAAATGTTTCCCCTCAACACAAGGAAAAAAACACAACAATACATTTAAAGAACTTATCACCATATATAAATATCAAATTTAAAATTTATCATAATAAAATGTACTCATACATATATATATATATATATATATATATACACACACACACATATATATATATATATATATATATATATATAGGGTCAGGTTCAGGAGAAAACTCTAAATAAATGGAAAACCAAAAAACCACGAAAAAACGAATGAAAAAATATATGAATATGGATGTCAAATTAACGAGAAAAATATGATCGTTTATTTGGTGTAATTTATTTCGCTCGAATTTTGTTTATTTTTCGTATTTTTTCGAATAAAAAATAGGGGGTGGAGGTTTTTTTTAATTTAAAAAATATTGTTGTAACCGCCTGTTTAATCACATCCATCAGATCATCTAATCTAACGGTTAATAAGGTGTTTTTCAGTTTTTCATTTATTTGAGGTTTAATTGAAAAAAAAAAAAGAGAAAGCACATGCATGTGATTTAAAAAAGTATATAAGGTAGGACATGTGAGTAGTCCCCGTTAGTAAGCTGTTGAGACAAGATGTCTAGTTAAAATTCGATATAGTCAGTGTAATTGATATATATATATATATATAAAAGAATGTATACATAAAGAAATTGATAAAAGAAAATTATGCATATATCAATTAAAAAACATAAAAACACAATAATGTGTTGTCTATTTCTACCAACTAAATGACTAACTAAATTAAAACATGTATAAAGCATGACACATCCAGAACATGTTATCAAGGTCGAGACTGGGTTCCTTGTTCAAGTTTGGCCTCCAAAGTTGTAGTGAACAACCTTTTTTTAAGTTCTTCAGCTTTTAAGAAGGTATCTTAATAAAGTTCACCCATAGACGTAATAAAACCCCGCAAATATTGTATAATATATAGGTTCTCAAATATCATGGTAAAACTAAAACCAAGATAAAGTCTACTAAATTAATTTAGAAAGGGATAATGAAAGATCGTACGTACCTTGAGCTGGAAATGATCCAAATAGACTATTGCTATGAAGATCTAGGGATTTAAGCAATGGAAGAGCACTCAACGATGTTACAAGGCTTCCATTGAAATTGTTATCCCCAAGTTTTAAAATTTTCAACTTGTTCAACATAGAAACCCGTTCAAAACCTGTAATCATGCATGAAAGCTTTAAATACCAACCTACCAGCATTTAAATCAAAATAGATGTAAAAGTGTATAAGCATATAAATATAATTAGAGCATGCAAGTTATATATTGCAAAAATTAACAAGGCAGGTGGGAGGACAAAAAACATGCCAAGCGCAGGGAAGTATCCTTCCAAGTTATTGTCACCAAGATGCAAAATTCTGAGTGAAGTGAGTGCACCCAATGAAGGAAATATGTCATTCCCAATGCTATTACTGCTGAGGTCCAATTTCTCCAACTTCTTCAATCTTGACAACCTTTTAAGTCCTGCAAAAAGATAAAGTTATAATGTTATTTTTCTTGATATCAAAGAAGTTAACTTTGAGAATAAATAGCTCATATTGAACGGCATGATTGGTAAAATAGGAAGTATAAATATAGTCCTACATATTTTAAGGTAGTTTGCTTATTCTATTTGCCTTTAACTGCCAAATAGTTGGTCAACTTATAGGCACCATCAAGTCCAAAAACTCATTGAATCACTTGGATACAATTATATCATATCAATTTTCAAGATCCATATCAAGCTAAATGCAATGATGCAGAAGATACCTGTGTTCACAATCCCAGAATCAAGACAATTCCATGACAAATTGAGACTTTTTAACTCTTTAAAATGAATAAAGAGAGAAACATTTAATGGCCAAATCCTCTTGCACCCTTCATCTACCATCTTCACCATGTTGCTCAAAGAAAGGTCTGTTACATGCCCGGTGGTCGTGTTGCACATGACCCTCTCCCAATCACAACACTCGCCACCAATACCACCATCATCAACCCAAGTGAGGAGTGAAGGGTCCACATGATATGAATCATCAATAAGGGAAGCTTTGATTTCCAACAGTGCCTTTCTCTCATCTTCTATACAAACACCTTGTGTTTGCCAAACCATGAGACTATGTATCATCATCAATATCAAAAACCATGATTTATGCTTACTCACACACAAACTCTCCATTTTAGATAGTAGAATAACAAAGATGGGTTTGTAGAGACACTCACAAATAATGCATAATTTCTCTTTTGGTTGGCTCTTAAATAGAAGAAATAATTGTGTTATCAGAATGATAAATATTGATTGACAGCCACATCTTCTGCCTTTCGGAGAGATAAGATAGCGTAGGAGCATTGTTCAAATCCAAATATACAAAATAAAAGCTTTTTTTTACTTTCCAACAAACTTCCAAATTTCCATTTCTTTTAGAAAATATTGCATATAATACTTGTAACCAATTAAGTCAATGGTCAATTTCAATCCAACTCTACTACATTGCCAAACACTCCATCTATTGTGCTTCTTGTAATGATATGATTGCATTTATGACACATATTTACATATTTCTTGAATTTCCAACTTCCAAGTCTTTATGTAAAACATCATTTTAATTAAATAGTTACATAATATAAAGACTTATTGATTACATATCCCTATAGAAGCCTCACAGGATGTGGTATGTTTTTTTTTTTCCGAAATCCATGTGAAATGTTGATAATTCCTTGACATGTTGATCAATCTATAATCATTTATCATCTGAACAATAACCCTTACCGTTAAAAAGAAATACTAATTTAAATAAATATTCTATTTCCTTATTTAGGAATATTCGATATTTATGTAATTAGTATCAACAATCCACAACCATAGTCACTAAACGGTCTTTGGCCCAGCAGTACCCGGTAACCCAACCTTTCTAGAGGTCAAGGGTTACGACCTCACCAAATGTGAGGCATGTGTGTGAGTTTAATTTGTTGTATATAAATATTATATACTTCTATCAAACAATTCATAAAGTCGAGGTCAAAATCTATGCAATTAGTATAAGAGCATCCACAATGTGCTCGTAGGAAGCTTTTTCAAAGCTTTTTCAGAGGTTTTTCATAAAACAAAAATCTTCTTTTGAGGTTTTTCACATAGTGTACAACTTTTTCACATGAGGTTTTTCGTCGTAGCTCGTAACTGCACGACCTGCTTTTTCATAGCTTTTTCGTATTTAATCAGTTTTAACTTTATAGAATTTTATAAAAGTTTCGTATTTAATCAGTTTTATTTATTAACCGGTTTTATTTATTAATATATTTAAAGTAATCCTATTTAAATATAATTATTAAATAAATAATATAAATAAATACATAATGAAAGTAATTATATTTTATATTTTTAAAATAATATCTCAAATTTGACATATTTATACAATTTTAACAGATTTCTTAATGACCCACTTTTTATTTTCGGTTATACATACTTTTAAATTTAACATTTTTTAATTTTTTTTTTACAAACTTTTTATACAACTTTTATATATTTCATAATAACCAAATTTTTATTAATTTGTATGAATTTTAATGTATTTATTTTTATAAATAAGAATAAAAATGATATAAAGTTAAAAGAGTGGGACTCTGAATAGTTTAAAAAAGTAATGAAAAAGTTTGGGTGAAGTTTTTCACATAGTGGAGGTATATAAAGGTTTTTAAGTTGTTGATGTGACAATAATGTGTAAGAAAAAAAGCTATGAAAAAACTCGGTGAAAAGCTCGTACATTGTGGATGCTCTAAAAAATGTGAACTTGATTTCCCGAGACATTAATTTTTCTTCCCATTCGAGAGATAAAATGATGTGTTAATTACATATTAATACTAGGTACACATCAGATCAGACGCCTCAAACCTGTGGAATGTTTTTATTTTTTTTCTAATTCCATGTGAAATGTTGTTGACTAATAATAACTTGACACGTTGATCATTTCAATGTTGCACTTGCAGCTATGATCCTTAATTCATGGGGAGGCTAATGGCACTCATATGGCTTGTTAAGTGCACCCTAACCCTCTAGCTAATGATTTTTTTTTTTTTTTTTTTTTTTGCTTTTTTGTCTTTTCTTATTATTTATTTTTGAGTAAACTACAAATTTCGTCCCTAAGGTTTACAAAAAACTACGAAAGTGGTCCTTGAACTTCAAAAACTGCAAATTTCGTCCCCGAGGTTTCGATTTTGCTATGAAAGCAGTCCCTCATGGCGTTAGTCCGTTAAAGTGTCCGTTAAGTCAAGGGTATTTTCGTCTTTTTATACATTTTTTTGTCTTTACTTTCTTTTTGTCTTATTCTCTCTCTTGTACACCTACACATATATATTAATATTATATTTATATATATAGTATATATATAAGGGAAATTAATTAAAATGCCCGTATTTGAACATCGTATTACCGAAATGCCCCAAATCTCGTCGACTTTGCCGAAATACCCTTTAAGTCCGGGAAACGTGGCCGGGATGAGCATCATTCCCGGGGTTGTTGTGTTTCGGCCGGGAAAGGACCGATCCCGGGGTTATGTCCGGGAATCCCGGGGGTTATGTCCGGGAATCCCGGGGTTGGGGGCCGGGATCGTGTACATGTGTGTGGATGCATATATGGGTGTGTGTGAGATACATATATATGGGTTTCCCGGACATAACCCCGGGATTCCCGGACTTAAAGGGTATTTCGGCAAAGTCGACTAGATTTGGGGCATTTCGCTAATACGATGTCCAAATACGGGCATTTTAATTAATTCCCTATATATAAATATATATATATATATATATATACGAACACACATATATATATACACAGATATATATCTCATTCACACACACATAAATATATATATATATATCACACACACATATATATATATATATATATCACACACACAAAAGGGAGAGGTTGGGGTCGCCGGTCACCATCTCCGGCGACCTCACCTATATAATTAACACACACATATATACATATATATATCACACACACATATATATACATATATATATATATCACACACAAAAGGGGAGAGGTTGGGGTCGCCGGTCACCATCTCCGACGACCTCACCGGCGACCTCACCTATATAATTAACACACACATATATATACATATATATATCACACACACACATTTAACAGACACACAGACACATATGTGTGTATATATATATGTGTGTGTGTGTGTGTGTGATATATATATGTGTGTGGGTCGTAGTGGTGATATAGATACGTTTAATCTCCTGTTTCATGGGGAAAAAAATGGAACTTTGGATTAAAGATGCAAAATTCTTTGATTTGGATTGATGTTTCTTGAAAAAGAAAGAGACCCAGATGATTTAACATCGTAATAAGCAAAACCCAGATGGGAATTATTTTTACAAACTTTTCTGGAAGTGGTTCAAGACAGGGTGAATTTCCACAAGCTATAAAAAAATGACTTTTTTCATTGAATTTCCACAAGCTATATATATATATATATATATATATATATATATATATATATATATATATATATGTGTGTGTGATATATATATATATATATATGTGTATATATGTGTGTGTTAATTATATAGGTGAGGTCGCCGGAGATGGTGACCGGCGACCCCCAACCACTCCCCTTTTATTCGTCGCGTCGATCTCGTGATTATATATGTGTGTTATATATATATATGTGTGTGTGTGTGTGTCTGTGATCGGAGTGGTCGCCGTTGAGGGTGTCGGAGTGGTCGCCGGAGGAGGGTGTGGAGTGGTCGGAGTGGTCGCCGTTGAGGGTGTCGAAGAAGAAGAAGAAGAATTATTTATTTAATATAATATTAATATAATTAGACTAAATTACAATTTGATCCCTCAAGTTCAAGCAAAATTGAAAAACTTATCCTTGTGTATTAAAAAGACGAAAATACCCTTCACTTAACGGAGAAATGTAACGGACTAACGCCACGAGGGACCATTTTCACAGCAAAATCGAAATCTCAGGGACGAAATTTGCAGTTTTTGAAGTTCAGGGACCACTTTCGTAGTTTTTTGTAAACCTCAGGGACGAAATTTGTAGTTTACTCTTTATTTTTTGTTTTTATTTATTTCTATTAAATTTAATTAATATGAATTAGAGTGAATTGTGGATTTGGTCCATGTGGTTTTGTGATTTCTTTGACCATGGTCCCCATTCTATGTTTATTGTGGATTTGATTCTTGTGCTATTCAATTTGTCTTGGTCATGGTCTTTCTGTCTAACATCTCCGTTAACTTCGTTAAATCAATGACCATTTTCGCCATTTGTCATTTTTTTGTCCTTTTACAATAAGAAAAAAAAACAATACTTTTATACACACACATATAACGATATCAAAATAAATAAAATAGAATATTATTGTATGATTTGATTGTTTAACTTTTTTAAAAGATTAACTATATTAATACGATTTAATTTTATTAATACGATTTAATAGCATAAATAATGGAAATCGATAACAAAAACATAAAAATATCTCGAATCAATCAAAAAACTTTAAAAATCTCTCGAAATCATGGAATTAGGCTAAAAACACATCAGCCAATATTGAACGTCGGTAAAAAGATGAAGACACATCGATTAAAACCGTGCTTTTTGTAAAAAAAAATTATATATTATATGGTGCTACTGTATGAAAAAATTTCTCGGTTCGTCCCTGATGATGGGGTATGATGAAAAACTCAGGTTGTTTAGGATGGAGATCTTGTATTGGGATTCAATATGTAGCGAATTTTATCGTAGTATTTGGTTGTTTGGAATCCGGTGAGATCTTAAAGATTTGGAAATTGACCAAATTACATATATGCGCTTAGTTCATTTTTCGAAATTTAGTTCGGAAGTCCAATTCCGCATATAGTGGAATTTAAATTCTTTGCATTGTATTAAGGAATTTCAATTTTTTTTCATGCCTTCTTTTGAGAAATACTATTCTTCGAAATTTAGTTCGAAAGTCCAAGTTCAAAGTTAGTTTATTTAATTATTTTCAATTCAATTTTTCTATTTGACAAGGACAAAAGCTACAAGTGATATTTTCTTTTTCTTTATTAGACTGAATTTTATTTTTAAAATATAAAATTAAATCAAATGATATATTCATCATTGTACATTTTTTGTAAATATAAAATAAATCATAATTATCACAAATGCTAGAGAATTCTATTCATTCCATCGATCGATTGAATGTTTATAATTATTGAACCGATAACGACAACTTACACATTTTCTCACCGCCGTACATGCTATAGTCCTTTCTCTTCAATCTTTTTTATAAGGGTAATGCTATCACAAATGTTATATGCACCTTCTTTCTCCTTTTTTTTTAAATGTTCGAATCAAATCAAATTATATTGAAAATGTAAAAAATAAAATTTGATGTAAACGTATAAGAGGAGAAAAATAATAGGTAGGCGTGTAATTGGCCTCACCCACCCCTATTTTGAAATATAATCTTTGACAAATTTTATATTAGCCTAATATATAAAAGTCAACAAATATCCAGTAATTTTATAAGTTAAAGTATTTCCATTATTTATGCTATAATTTAATAATAAAATTAAATCGTATTAATATAGTTAATCTTTTAAAAAAGTTAAACAATCAAATCATACAATAATATTCTATTTTATTTATTTTGATATCGTTATATGTGTGTGTATAAAAGTATTGTTTTTTTTCTTATCGTAAAAGGACAAAAAAATGGCAAATGGCGAAAATGGTTCTTGATTTAACGAAGTTAACGGAGATGTTAGTCAGAAGAACCATGGTTAAGACAGATTGAATACCACAAGAACCAAATCCACAATAAAAATAGAATGAGAACCATGATCAAAGAAATCACAAAACCACATAGACCAAATCCACAATTCACTCTATGAATTATAATAAATGTAAACATTAGTTTTATCCTAATATAAATTTTATATTTTTCCTAATTATTGTATAATTATAAAAATGAAAAAACTAATACAAAAAATAATTTATGTGCACGGTGAGTTTTTTTATCTTTTATCTTTTCTTTTTACTTTTATACTTTTATTTAATTATAAATAAATTCTCATTTTTATTTTTTAATAATTATATAATTATAAAAATATACAAAAATAATATGGAAATATAATAAAATTATAAATAAAATAAATTTAATAAAATTAAAGGTAAAACAAAAATAATATATATATATATATATATATATATTATTGATTGATTTGATGGGTTCAATTTTCAAAATGTCAACATCCCTATGAAAGGGGTGCCAATAAGCCCAATAGCAATCCTGATTTATACATTGTATACTAATAGCATCCGCAATGCATAAGTCATTAAATGACTTTTTACTTTTGCCACGTCAGATTTTCACTAATTTTTTCTTAACAAAAACTATCCTTAAACACATTCTCCAATGCAAAAACCCTTTCTAAAGTTTTTTCATCAATTACATTATAATCTATCCTCATCTATTTAAAATGTTTTATAAAAGTTCCTAATTTAATTTGTCATTTTAACAAAAAATATTTAACTTATAAAAAAATGAGTTCGTTAAAAAAAATTAAAGACAATAAATATATTATATGATTCTTATATTATTTTTAATTATTCGATATTGGTGTCATTTTGATGGTTTTAACGAAAGCTTTTTAATAATGTATTTTGTTAAAAATATATATTTGGTTCTATTATAAATATGTAATGGTTAGATTAATTAATTAAAATATACTATAAGGTTTAAAATGAAAATTATATTAAAAAAATGATAAAATGAAAAGTTAAAGGGGGTGAAATGTAAATTAACCTAATTGCAATAAGAGCATCTCCAATGTAAAAGTCATTAATGACTTATTGAATAGTAAAAAGTCTTTAAACAAAGGTTTTTACCATTGGAGAAAAAAACTTATTAAATAGCTTTTAATGAAAAGTTTATTCTCCAGTAACCTGTTATTGAAAGTTTTCAAATATACATTTTACCCCCTTAAGTTTTCACTTTATACCCTTTTCAATTCTATTTTTCCAACTAAATATCACATTGCTCCCTTCAATCAATGTTATTTTCAATTTAAACTTTTTTTTAATATTTATTAATTAATCTAATTTATTAAATAGAAGTAAAATATTTTTTAAAACATATATCCTCTATATATAACCCCATATTTCTCATATAAACATATAACTTTTTAAATATCGTTCAATGTAATGCTTTTAAATATTTGATTTATGGTTTTCAAAAAAATATCACGTGGGTCTTAAAACGACAAATTAAATAAGGGACCTTTATAAAACATTTTCAATAGATGAGGATAGATTATTAAATGTAATTGATGAAAAAGCTTTTGAAAAAGTTTTTGCATTGGAGAAGATTTGTATAAACAAGTTTTTGTTAAAAAAAGTAAGTGGAAAGCTGATGTGGCAAAAGCAAAAAGTCTTTTAAAGACTAATGCATTGTGGATGCTCTAACAGGTTGGTAGATAAAAAGCTTTTCATAAAAGCTTTTCAATTAGTTATGCATTCCAATGGTAAAAAGTTATTCCAACAAGTTATTGAAATAGCAAAAAGCTTTGTAAAAAGCTTCTATTGGAGATGCTCTTACAATTCATAAAGTCAATGGTCAATTTCCATGCATAAGTCTACTTATTGATTGACAACCACAACTTTTGCTTTTTGGAGAGATAAGAAGCATTAACCAACTGAAACCGAGTGTTTCTTCAAGAGCTATCAAGGTGTTTCTTCAATCTTTGGAAAAAAAAGAAAACAAACTCGAAAGAGACTCGAAAGAGACTCGGAAATTGGAATCGAAAAGAAGGCAAACAGAAGCTACAGAGTGTTTCACCGAGACTTAAGTCTCACGATAAGTCTCGCTACCCATCCAGTGCCTACCGAGAGTTTCACCGAGAGTTAAGTCTCGGTACAAGTCTCGTTGCACACTGGATTATTTTGATCTGATTGATTTCTTTCCTTATTTTAATTATTTTAACTTAGGATAATAATTGTTAGTTTTAATTATTATTAGGATTATTATTTGGTTTCCTTTTTATTAATTATTTAATTTCTTTTATAGTTGGTTTAGAATTGTGATAGATTTATTTTCATAGTTATCTTTGAATTAATTTAGCTATAAATAGGGTTGAATGTTTTCTTTAATATTCATTATTATTGATCAATAAAATTATCTTTATAATTTCATCTCTAGTTTTAAGAGTTTTCTCTTATTTTCCGGGTTCTACGCTTGTAGAGATCCATTCCGCAAACCTACGCTGCGTCAAACCACTTCCAAAATGTATGAAGCAAAAAGATTCTTCACTTTCCAATTTCCATTTGTTTTAGGAATATTACGTATTATATTCCTAACTCATCAAGTCAATTGTGTCAATTCCAATCCAAGTTTCCATTTGTTTGAGAAAGATTGCATAATACTTGTCACTTATTTAGTCAATGGTCAATTTAAATCCAAGTCCTTTACATTGCCAACCACTCCTACTTGTCCCTATTGTCCACTCATTCCACTTTCCCCTCTTGTAGTGAATTAGTGGTAAGATTGTATTATATTGGAGTATGGATCACTAATACTATCAATACTTATTACTACACAATCAACATATTTCTTATGGTGTGATTTTTTTTCTTTTCTAAATCCATGTGAATTGCTTATAATAACTTAGGGGTTGTTTAGCTGCTACTTATCGACTCTTATTAGGTAAGAAGCTCTTACCCCAATAAGAGATGATGTGTTTATTATTCACTTATTATGAAAACAACCTCTGACCCATCCTCTTACCAGATAAGGGGTTGTTTGGCAGTTGCTGAATTGTTTAGTGCTGAATGATTAAGTGGTCTGAATGATTAAGAGGTTTTTATGATATAGTGTAAAATGAAATATAGTTGTTTGTTAATTGTTCATAATGAAATCAGGGCTCTTAATGGTTAAGGGAGGGTCAGGATACAAAATCATTAAAAGGATTTTGGAAACATTAAGAGGCAGCACTTTTTTTTGCCAAACAAGATTTACCTCTTAACGATTCAGAGGTTGCCTCTTAATGGAACCATTAAGAGGTAAACAAACAACCCCTAACACTCAATCAGCAACCATCCCTCTTCTTACTGTGGTCAGAGAATACAATTCTAACTTTTTCCCATTTTATCCTCCATTGCCCCCTATTTTCATCATATCAAACTCTCAATTGCAAAACTTAGAACTTCGAAAGTTTCTCTATTTGTTGTCCTCAAGCTTTGCTTCTCGCCTGCCTCACTTAGCTTTGGTTCTCAATAGAAGCTCATCAATTACTCTCACAGTTTGATGTTAAAGAAAACATTGCAACACTTGTACATAGGGCACAGGCATCTGTACCCCACCCCTTTGCATTGAAATCCTCGTTTTCTTCATTCTCCACATTGCGATTCGGTTCAGCTGGTGGTGGCGGTGGTGTAAGGGTGGGTTGGCTAAGGAAGAAAAGGGTGGAATACAAGCATAAGGGGTGTGGTGGGGTGGTGGCAAAGACCGCCGAATAGAGTTGGGAAAAAGTAGACTAGGCAAAAACTGACACGACACGCTAACCCGACACGAACTCGACACGAAATAAACAGGTTTGGGTAATACATTTCAACCCGTTTAAGTAAACGGGTTGACACGACACGACACGAAAATTAAACGGGTAAGGTCAGGGTCAAAAATTTCAACTCGAAAATGACCCGAATAACCCGTTTATATATATATATATATATATATATATATATATATATATATATAAGTTTTCTTTTTGATACTTTGGATTTTTAGTGTTTAGATTTGATTATAATTTTGAACTATAAATTTTGGATTTCTAATGCTTTCATTTGAATTTTGTATTTGTATTTTTTTGTGAATTTTCGATTTTTAATTTTAATTTTATAAATGTTAAACGGGTTAGGCGGGTCGTGACGGGTCGGGTTAGGGTTGGGATTTTCTGACCCAGGGTTAAACACTTTCAACCCGTTTAACTTTGAACCCGACACGAACCCGACACGACACGACACGTTTGCCAGGTCTAGGAAAAAGAGGTGTTTCTCAACTTGGGGATAGTAACGGATGGGTGGGTTGGCGGCGTGGTGATATAATTTTTGATTTGGGGTCACACAATCTAACCCTATATAGGCGAAGGATCGTGTGAGAAGTGGTTATGACCCGTTGATCACTTTTAATCTCATGCTCTCCCATGAATTGCGTCTTAGAAGGGAATTGATCTTGTGCATCTCGTTGCATCTTATTCTAATATACATCCATTTCTCATCCAACGGTTAATAACCACTTCTCACCAGGGACGGACCCATAAATTTTTTATACGGTGACACCATATAATATAGAAAAAAAATTACAAAAAGCACGGTTTTAATTAACTTGTCTTCTTCTTTTTACCGACGTTCAATATTGTCTGATGTGTTTTTAGCCTAATTCCACCATTTCGAGATATTTTTAAAGTTTTTTGCTTGATTTTGAGGTATTTTTAAGTTTTTTTTTCGATTTCGAGAGATTTTTTCGGTTTTTTTGGTTGATTTCAATGGTTTTTCCCTTTTTTTGTAGATTTCAAGAGGTTTTTTGGGTTCATTACGAGGTGTGATTGTACCTTCTTGAAGTTTCCAAAATAATACGGTAACACCTTCCAAAACGATACGGTTGCACCTTTCACGAACCTAAATTTTTTTACCCTTCGTCGGAGAAATAATACGGTGGCACGTGCCACCATGACCACCAAGGCAGATCCGTCCTGCTTCTCACACTTCCACATTAACCTTAACTTCTCACAGGAACCTAACCCATATATATATATATAGGTATATATATATAGACGGAGGTTCAAGAGAAAACCTCAAATAAATCCACAGCCATAAGTTATAAAATCAGCAATGAACATTTGTGCAATCAATATCAAAAGTTTAATGTGATTTCCCAAGCCACTTCCTCTTTCGGTTCGAAATATAAGAGATAAGGAGTATGAATTACTCTCAAAACTTGAAGACAAAATTATTATCAACTTTTCCAATTTCTTCATATAAAAATGTGATATTTTGATTGGTTTTGCAGATCAAATCAACCATTTTGCATGTGCAAATACAGACTTTAAAATAAGTGGATAATATTTGAAAATGATGGTAGTTGTCAATCTACCATTAACAAAAGTTCATCCTATCCAAAATGCAAATTCAACACCAAGTGCAAAAACATAACCCAAAAATCCAAAATTGATCGTAACAAGGAGTAGAAGAATTTACCGAATGGGAACAAAATCCCCTGCATCCATTCCGGACTTGGTTGCCGCTTCTGCAAACACAGATTAGTGTCATATTTCGAGTTCAATGTAGTTAGTTAACTTCTTCATACATGAAAGGTTAGCGTTAAAAAATGTTAATCTAACAGAATGACACAAGACATGAGCAAACTAGCACTACAACATATTAAGTTCATATACATTTTCTGTTATATTATCGTACTTATCCCTTATCTATAGTAAGAACCTCATTCTTATGACCTGTTAAACACAAACCAAATATAGTTACAAATTGAAACTAGCAACAGTTTGTATCTTGATTCATGCAATTCTAGTATTCATCTTAGCACTAACAAGTTTACAAGGAACTAAATCATCGTGATAATCAATCAACTTACTTTTTGTAAATTATCACACAAAAAACCCTCTACTTGCATGTAGTTGGGACTCGGTACATGTACTAAAGACTTAACATGACAAATGAAGTTTGTGAAAGAAGATGGGATAAATACTCATTTTGTCAAAATAATTGATCAATTATCCAATTGTTTCTGAATTCTTTTTAAAATTACAAAGTAAACTCTTTCTTTTGAAACGAAAGAGTAATACGTGAAACTTGAGTAGAAAATATTGGATGTGTGCCGAAATGAATAGGAATAGTAATTTCATAATACTCCATAGGAGATGAAGTCAATGGTCAATTGTCATGGAGAAGTCCATGATGAATGCCAACCACAACTCTTGTCTTTTGGAGAGAAAAGAAAGTGGAGGAGCCTTAATCACTTCCAAATTTCCATTTGTTTTAGGAATTGTGCATAATATGTGCAAGACATTAAGTCGATTTCAATCCATGTCTACTCCATTGGCCCCCACTCCTTCTATTTGTCCCATTATAAAGATAATATTATATTCCGAATCACTCCCAATACTTGTATTATCTTGTCTAGTCCACGAACTTACAAGTTTCCATGTAAAATATCATATTTTTTGAAGTAGTTATAAATAAGAGAATTATTAATTACATAGCATGATAGCAATACTATGTACATATTATAGAGAGATGTGGCACGTTGTTTTCCAAATCCATGTAAAAATGCTATTAACTAATAATAATTTCACACATTGATCAACCTATGACCTTTTGTCATGTGTGAACAAGAATCCTTAGTTCCTTACCATTAGAAACAATGACTAAATTTAAATATTCTTTTTCCCTTATATAAGAATATTCCATGGGTGTTACTAACCCTACCCCCTACAAAACCCCTCCCTCCCTCACAAACTCCACAACAAACGTCCAAAAATGTAGTTTTTAATTTTTTTTAATATATAGTTACATTTTATACCCCTATAATTATTTAGTTAGTTTATTTTATACCTTTTATTTTTCTAATTTTCATTTTACATCATCACCATATTAATACATATAATCGTATATTAACTAAAATACGTTAAAAAAATATGTTTTAATTTTAACAAGTTACACCATTACAATCATCTCTTCGATACCTTCGAAATGAGCCCAATATTGAATATTTTTGGATTTAATTATTTTATTATATGTTAAAAAACACGTTAAGAAAATCGATATATATATATACACACACTAGAAATGTACCCTCGCAATGCAGCGGGTTTCTGAAATCTAGAACTCGAACCCTTGATTATTATTCATACTGTTTGTTAGTCTTTTTTTATTTTATTTTACGATTTTGAGAAACCTATATTTAAAACAAAAATATATTTTAGTTTAGTTTAATTATGGTTTTTTTATAAAAAATAATAATAAAATATTTTGTTACGGGTCAAAAAATGTTTAATTTAAATGATAACTATATTTAAGATATTTTATATTTAAAATTAAAAGGATAACATACTTCAATAAAAAATAAAAATAAGGTGTTTTATTCCGAATTTTCTTATATTTATCGGTTAGTTATATCAATAGTTAAAATTTTTAGATATTTTAGAAAATAAAAATAAGTGTTTATTTGCAATTAGTTACACGAATTCAAACATTGAACTTTTATAAGTTGCACTTATTTTTAATCAATTTGTACTTTTGGATTTTAAGTAATATGTATTAATAAGTGGTACCTAATGCATAAAAATTAGTTTTTAAGAGTTTAGCTTAAATGTTTTATAATATAGTATAGATATTATTCAAATCGTCCAATAAATATAAAAAATAAATATTGATAATAGTAGATAATACTGATCAAATCGCCTATTAAATATAAAAAACAAATATTTATATTAATAAATGAGTATCAATTCCACAAATAGATGATGATGTGAGATATTGTGCTTGGATAAGTTGTACCAAGGCATTATGAAATTGTAAATTAAGTAATTGACTTTAGTTAGTTGTATTTTGTGCTTAAAATGTTGTAATTAATAGTTTTTTATGCCTCTTTTATAAATGATGGTACCTTGTGTCTGATAATTTGTATTTAAGAGTTTTTTATCCCATACAAAAGTAGATTAGATGTGTATGAAAAATATATGTTTATTATCTTTATGTTAAAAACTTACGTTCGATGTGATGCATTTTCTCTTTTTTCAAAAAAAAATCAATTAACCAAGATACAGTATATGATATATAATAATATAATCAAATCAAAAAATATTCAATATTGGGCTCATTTCGAAGGTATCGACGAGACGATTATAATGTTGTAACTTGTTAAAATTAAAAAAGTATTTTTTTTAACGTATTTTAGTTAATATACAATTATATGTGTTAGTATAATAAAAATGTAAAATGAAAAATATAAAACTAAAAGGTATAAAGTAAAACAATCAAAACAATGCAGGGACAAAAAATGTAATTATAAATTCAAAAACAATAAAATAAATCAATGTGAGGGGAGGGGAATTTTGCAGGGGTAGGGAAAGAATTTCCCATAAATATACATGAATCCATAAGTCATGTCAATAGTCGACACCTATGCAATTAATATCACAAATCTACATATAAACCTGACCCACTTCGTCTTCTTCCACTTGGACATATAAAGAAAAAGAATATGAATTACCCCCGAAACTTGTATAGACAAAGACATTATTAACAATAAACCAAACTTTTGAAATTTCTTCCACATTTCTATGTGTCGATCATTATGTTAGTCTGATACAAAAAAAGAGAGAGATTTTGAAATTTCTTCCACACGTCCAATTAACATAATTCTTATGAATAACGTATACTGTGGCAGTTCTATATAACCCTTTTAAGCCAATCTACACTCATTTTCTTTTTTTTGGAGAGGGTATCCCAGACCACATTGGGCCCAGACTAATCCCTGGCAATATGGGCCGAAGCCTGACTGCTAAAGCATGCAGCCCGGGGTCGAAGCCCCCGTACCTCCAGGATGCGTCCCCCAGGGTTCGAACATGAGACCGCTACTAGCTAGTCCACATGCCTTACCACTAGGCTAACACCCTTTTGGTTACACTCATTTTCTTATATGTGTGTTATCTATACCTTTCAATACTATCCTCCGTATTAATACATTGTATAAGGATGATATTCATAATTATCAGCCTGTGCTCTTTGTAAATCCCGAGTAGAGATGGCCAAATGGGCCCGACCCGGCCGAGGACCGGTTTGGGCCCTCCAGTCCTTAACCGGTTACGATTTTCATCAAAAAACAAGGCCCGGCCCAGCCCAAGACAGGTTATGGGACCGGCCCGATTTTTTATTTAAGGGGGTGTTTGGGATTGCTTTGTTAAAACAACTTATGCTTTTATATAAAAGTGTTTATTAACTTATGTGGTGTCAAACCGGAGTTTTATAAAAAGTGTTTGGATTACCGGTTTACCAAAACGTAATAAGCTAATACATGTAAGATAACACACGTAATAAGTTGTTATTTAGGGGGTGTTTGGAATTGCTTATACATGTAAAATAACCAAGAAGCTCATAAGTTGTTTAAATAAGTTGATATGTTAGAATGAAATGACTTATTAAAAACTCCTTATAAGCGGCGACCAGAAGGTATATACAGTTTTTTTTCCTCCCATCCAAAAGCTGAAAACTGCTTATCAGCAATGACAAAACGGAATAAGTTAATAAGCCCTTTAAATAAGCAATCCTAAACACCCCCTAAAAATTATTTTTAAATGTATTTGTAAGTATATTTTCTAATAAAAATGTATTTGTTAGGAGCTGTTTGAAAGTTGCTGAATGGTTTAGTGTAGAATCATTAAGAGACTCTTATGATATAGTGCAAAAAAAGAAATACGGTTGTTTGCTAATTGTTCAGAATAAAATTTGGGCTGGTTAAGGGAGGGCCAAGATACAAAATCATTCAAAGGGTTTTTGAACCATTAAGAAGCAGACGGTTTTTTTTGCCAAACAAGATGGGGATGTTTGTTTACATCTTAATGGTTCAATTAAGAGGCAACATCTGAATCGCTAAGAGGTAAATCTTGTTTGGCAAAAAAAAAGGGTTGCCTCTTAATGGTTCCAAAATCCTCTTAATGATTTTGTATCTTGTTCCTCCCTTAACCATTAAGAGCCCTGATTTCATTATGAACAATTAGCAAACAACCATATTTCATTTTACACTATATCATAAAAACCTCTTAATCATTCAGACCACTTAATCATTCTGCACTAAACCATTCAGCAACTGTCAAACAGCCCCTTACCTCAAAGCGATTTAGAGGTTGCCTCTTAATGGAAACATTAGTGTATTTAATTGATGCAATTATAACAAAACATATTTTTTAGTGTATTTGATTGACTCAATTATAGTAAAAACCTATTTGTTAGTGTATTTGATTGACCCGATTATGATAACCGGGATTTGTTAGTGTATATGATTGACCCAATTATAATAAAAACGTATGTGTTAGTGTATTTGATTGACCAAATTCTGCAAAAAAATATTTTTTACAAGGTTAAAAATGAATTTTAAAAAAAATAAGTTGGCACGGTTTGGGTCGGGACCGGGACCGGTTCTGATAACCGGGGCCCTATTAAGCTTAACCGGTCCTTCGTATTTGGGTCGGGGCTAGCTACAAAATCACTATTTGGGCCCGGTATCGATTTGGGCCCAACCTGGGACCGGTTTTTGGCCATCTCTAATCCTGAGTCCAACTTGAGCAGCCCATTTTTTAGGACATTTTAAATTACTTGGCCAGATTTCAAAAACCCAACTCACTGCCCGTTTAATGTAATTTTGATTAAAGTGCCCGAAGGCCCAAACTACATTCAGCAACCCAGATCCAAATATCCGGATCTAGTACTCACCTCTTCCACCCGAACTCCTTCCACTTGATTGATTTCATTAACTACTGTAGCTAAAGTATGAGTAAAGCTCGATTCAAGTTCCTTTTTTGATTGATTTCAGTTAACTTTCTTTGTTAATTTCTACATCAAATGATTTTATCATTGTTTTCTAGTGTTCGTGAGTTGGATGGATCGCATTCTATCCTCTGTCCATGGTGGCTGTCAAAATACGAAAGCCTTCTGGCCATCGTCTCGGCCCGAAATCCCAACTATTCGACTCGTATCAACATATTTAACAGTAATATGAAGTGAATCGAAGCTTAAATATGTAAATCATACCTCCAATCGACGATTTGGGGGGTTAAAGAACCCTAGAATTTCGATCTCAGATTACAGCTGCTACCCTTCGTTTTGTTAGTATATAATTTCAGAGCAGTGAAATGCGTTTGAATGCGAGTCATTTGATGTATTTATATGGGTGATTGTCGAACCATTTTCGGTCTATCAGGTATCCGAAGTCACACAGGTCGAGTGAAGAGGGAATCAAAAACCCTCCCAAATTGTTGCCTCTGTGCTCTTGTTATTCCTTTTAAACGAATGGCAAGACAGACCCTTTGACTTTCAGTCTTGTCATTTGTTACCCTAAACTTTAATATTTCATACTTGTCTCTTTAATTATTAATTTATTATGATAAAAGTTTCATGGTTATTACAAAAAAAAAAGTAGAGATTTTGAACCAATAGAATTCCGAATAATTTTCCAAAATAAAGAAAGGATGAGAGAGAACTATAAATTATCTATTCGTCGAGAATAATTTTGGAGGATACATGAATTTTAAGTTTAATCATTAATTACTTTGTAATTTATAAGCTAATACAATCTATACTATATTATAAAGTAGGGATAAAAAACTCTTAAATACAAATTATTAGGCACAATGTACCATCATTTTATGCAAGATTTTAAAAATCTCTTAATTTACAAGTATCAAAGCACAAGATACATATTACTACTGCAAACTTCTAACACCCACCAATTTGATATGTGCAGGACATTCCTTTTATGCAGATCTTTCCATGTATCACTATTAATTAATATATTATATTATTATAAACTTGTTTTAGTTATATTATTAGAGCATCTCCAACAGCTTCTCCAAAATGGAGATTTTGGGGTTTTTTTGTTCCAACAGCTTCCCCAAAACCTTCTCCAAAATGGAGAAAACATGAAAGAGAAGATGAAAATCTCCAAATTTGGAGATATCTCCAAAAATGATTACATATGAGAGAGAAATTATTTTTTATTCATTCTACCAATGAGATTGGTTTAAAATAAATGTTTAGGAGAAAAAAATAATATTTTATGAGTTGTATTGAATATTTTAATATTATAATTAATTGTGTAATCTCCAAAATGGAGAATCTGTTGGAGATGAAGGTGATTTTTTTTGGAGATTTTCACTTTTTACTTCTCCATTTTGGAGAAGCTGTTGGAGATGCTCTTAAATATGTAATTGATTATTTTTTCTAGATGTCATTAAAATATATAATATAATCATTGAATTATAACAAAATACTTAATTTTTTTATATAAAAAACATTATGTTATTAAACCTAAATTAAACAAATTTATAAAAAAAAACATTATCACTTTCTCAAAACCATCCAAAATCGTACTGTAAATCGACAAAAAAACAAAAAATAAAATGAAACATTAAAATCGTAATGTTTTTCGCTGCATTGCACGAGTACGCTTCTAGTATATATGTATATAGCCTTAAGGATGCGTTTGGTATACATACAGGATAAAACAGGACATGATGGGATATAACGGAACAGTTGTACAGCGTTTGGTAAAACATAACTGAACAGAATAGATAACATTATCAATTTACTCCTAATAAGATGTTTATATATTATATAATTTTTGATTAATTATGTAATTTATTAAATTATATTGAAATAAATATTTTTATAATAAAATATAGTATTAGAAAATTCTTTTCAAGATAGATTAAAGTGACACAAAAAATAAAAGGTTCATATAGTTTCCACTTTTTGTTTTTTAACCATTTCTATATTTTTTTTACTTTTAATTTTAATAATTTAAATAAACTAATCAAAATATAGTAACTATATAAAAATAATCTATGAGCACAATAAAGTGAAAATTTTAAGAGCATAAAATAAAATAAATAAAATTTAAAGAATGAATAAAATATAAAAAAATGTGTATTTAATGTTTTAGAAAAGAATTAGATTTTATTTTGAGATTATATTGGTAAAAACATACGTCTGTTCCACCTTGTTCCAGCTTATTCCATGGGGTATGGGTGGAACAGTCTTGTTCCACTTTTGTTCCACTTTGTTCCTGTTTGTTCCACCTAACGGTCCTACCAAACGTGGGACAGTGATCCTTGTTTTGTTATGTTATGTCTTGTCTTGTTCAGTGTACCGAACACACCCTAAGATTTTGTTGCTTATTTTTTTGGTCAACTTATAAGTTAATATTGTAACTTAGGCAATCATGCACATAATACATGTGAATCCCAGTTGATCAAATAACAATGATGAATTGAAAGATTAATTGTATTGAATGATTGAGGGAGTTACAAACATATGAATTCAACACAAACTCTCTCTCAAAACCAGATAAACGCACCACTCGTTAACCCTAAACATACACTAAACATCCTTTAAATACTAGCCCCATTATACAACACGATAAATAAATAAACAATAAACTCTATAAATACTTTATATAACTTTCAACGCACTAGGACTTTCAGTCCTAACAATCTCCCCCTAAAGTTGTATAAAGCATTTATCTTCTTAAAATCTTCATGTCTTGATCTTCTCTTCCTTTTGAATCTCTTAAAAACTTTGGTGTTGCTTGTCTTCATGTCTTTCCCGGCTCCCCCTTGAATAAAGCTCTTGGTCTTCATAGTTTCAACTTTGTAGCCAGATTCAATGTACAATAGTCTCGACTGAATGCACTATTGAGCAACTTTCACCTGTAGAAACTCAACACATCGGATTAGCACACAAGAAATATAATGTGTGAGTTACATGACATTCCACAGTGTAACTTCAGTTTAAAAACAAAGAATCTGTCTTTGAATCGCGAGTTGAATTGACTTTCAGCTTAAGAACTTGTAGAACCGATATGCTCGTTGAAGGAATCAACTTGTAGGAAACACCACTTGATGAGGGATAGAAGAACCAATGCAATCTTGAAATTCATGGCTTTTCAACCTCAATTTTAAGAAAATAAGATAATGTTGCTTCCCCTCCACTTTTGCTAAATCCCCCTCAACATGATAATTTGTCTTTGAAACTTGGGTCTTTGTTATTGCATTCTCCCCCTCATGATGATTAGGAGAATCCTGAGCATCATGTATGTTCAAAGACTAACCGAATGAGTAGCAAAATATCAGATAAAAACGGTTAAGTATCGAAAATGGGGTAATCAACTAACATAGAAACACATTAGTAACTGTTATCACAACAATTAAAATAATTTTGTGGCCTATTTTCAGAGTTGGCACCGATGTATCTCTGATAGGACTTCCAGTTATCACTGAAGTGAAATTATAAGAATCTACTTCTCAAACTATTACGGCAATATCACAAAGATATGCAAGAGGAATCACAAAGATTTGTGCATGTGTCAAAGAAATATAATCATCAGATTAGGCTCAAAGATTGATATAACCTGGGACGCAGGTTCAAAAATCAATAGACACAGTGAGATGAATATGAAGTTCGGAGACGGGAGCTGATGTCTTCCTTTTTCAATATTTAAGACCTCTGAGTGAGGAATAGAAAGAGTACGTGCTAAATCTCCATGAATATATGAAACAAGTATCTTTTGTGAGATACCTGAGTGGCTAGGTGGGGTGACACGAGTTATCGACACTGGGTCCATGTAACGCCCTAAAATTCGGTAAGAGCAACTAATTTAAATTTTCAATATAACATCAAATGAGAGGCAATACTTCCTCTTTTAGTTCAAAACTCAATACAACTCAATACAAATTTCTATAGTTAGCCTCAATTATGTAAAAACTCAATGAGGTACATAGACTAAACCAACGACGGGTGCTACGTATCCCCAATACAAGTTGCTCCTCAAAAGCTAATGTGGAAGACTTCACCAAGCTACTCACCTCACGAGCACACAACAAGCACTTCCCTCTTCATAGCGCCACTAGAACTAGTCCCCGACGAAGCCTGTTGCACATGCCGACAAATGAAAAGGGTTAGGCTAACGCCTAGTGAGTTCAAGAGTTTTACATGAGTAAATATCTTTAAAAATGATGAAATTCGCTTAAAATCATGACCTTTCAATTGATGTACTTTAAAACGTAGAAACAACTCTTTTCTAATATCATGCACTTTCAAAGATGGACACCTCATTTCAAACATGCTTTTTAAATTGATGCAACTTAAACTAACTCGAAACATGAATATGAAATGACTCCCATTTAAGAAACGTGGATAAAACGTTATATCCCAAAACACCCAAATACAGGTGGGGCAAAATACTCGACCCATGAATCGTCATCAAAACCACATATACCATACGCCTGAAAACATGGACCCTAGGTCCAATACTCACGTGACCGTAAACGAAAGGAATCTAACTACCAAAACAGGGGGATGCCATAATTCATTCAAACCTTAATATACGAGGAGGAAGATCCAATATTGAGGCCCTCATTCACTGTCGACTATTAAGAACCAATGACAATAACGTAAGACATCCTTATATTTAAAATACTGATGGCCGACAACGGGGGTGACCCGTATCCGTTGAGAGTGGAGGAAACACAAAAGTATGCCACCCATGCAACGTTAACCGCATGACACCTCACGACATCACAACCCAAGTGTCCCTACGATTTCTTTAACAAGCTTCACCTCAAGTTAGTTGACCTTGATGAACATTCCGAAGAACTCCATCCTAAAGGCCCGACACACTTAAAGACTACCTCCCAGGCATTACTTCAAGCGGCGGAGGTCCTAGTGCCTATCTCCCCGGTAGCACTACCAGACTCAACCCTCATAGTGCTTACTTGTAAAGTTTTCGGTCATAAAACATGGGTACCAGAGTTCAACCCTGCAATACCCAATTGACCATCCCAAAACAGATTGACTTTCGTGCCTATGGATCCAATGCAACACAGTCTAACCTTACCGGACTACACATGAATAACCAAAGCACCCGAGCCCGTATCCAACCTCAATACGCAACACATCACATTAGTACGTACGTTATAATTGGACTCTACATTGAGCCATATAAAATCGGATGAGTGTCCTCAAGACTCCTTTAAAACGACATCAAGCCAAAATACTCAAACCCCCTTTTTAACCAATGATTAACGCTTTTCGAATAATAAACGTACTCGTCCCATACCAAGCAATCACACGCTCCAAAATACTTGAATGGACTCCAATACAGTTTAAGTCGAGGCAAAAGGTTTTCCAAATAGGTTTATACTCTTTATCCTTTCAAAACGTCCCATAACACAAAATTAAACCTTTTACCAAAACAAACACTAAAAATGTTATTTTACCAAATAAGTTCCATTTAAGCAATAATTCATCAAGAACACTTTAAAATGACTCATTGTCCAAGATACCAAAAAATCCCAAATATGGGGGTTTTACAAAGTTTATGAATCCAAGCACTCAGATGATCAAAAACCACCAAATGACTCAACAAATAATAGTTTCATGTAAAACACATAAATACTTTAAAATAAACCTTTTGGCATGTACAACGTTTTCACAAATCAACTTGAACTCACCTTGTTAGGTTAAGTTAAACCTAGGTTCCAAATCCAACCATTAACCTCCAGAAGTGTAGATTCCACCATCTCCAAGCTATCACCAACAAAAGTTAGGGTTTCCAAATAACCCATTTCTTCAAGTCTAGAATAACCAACATCAAGTAAGACTCTTAGATCTACAAAGATCCTTGTACTAAATCTTAGATTACTCAAGGAAACTTACCACTTTAGATATTGAGACCTCTACCCAAATCTATCCAAAGAAATCCATCCAACTCTTCAACCCAAGCTTCCATATACCGAACCTTTATGTGACTTTAGGATAGATCCACCATGGATGTTCCAAAATACTATCTTCAAGCTCCAAAAATCGCCCAAGGAGAGAAGTGAGGAGAGGGAGTGAAATGAGAGAACTGGGAAAGGGAGGTGGGAATGAGAATGTAACACCTGCAATTTTGGAGTTGGGTGAAAAGTTGACCTTTACCCAAAGTTCAAGGGGGTCAAATGTAACTTGGGTTATATAAATATAAATCAACTTTAGATATTTTATAAATATCTCTTTTCTGATATTTGATCTGGGAGGAAGAGAGAGAGAGAGAAGCAGGGAGAAGAAGGAGATCTTTCGTTTCATACAAATCAAGGTACGAATCTAGCTTAAAACTTTGATCTGAGTGTTATCTGCCGTATAGAATCTCGTTGTTAAGGTTTTTAACCGTTTCATTTCGAGATTTACGTATTTTTGAGTTTGGATCTGGATTCTGTATAAGACTCCGACGTGTTCTTGGTAATCTTCGTTTAGGACCGGGAAGAAGGTCTCGACCGGTATGTTGTTTCGACCGATAGTAGCCTTCGACCGGTATGTTGTTTCGACCGATAGTAGCATTCGACCGATAGTAGCATTCGACCGGTATGTTGTTTCGACCGATAGTAGCATTCGACCGGTATGTTGTTTCGACCGATAGTGGCATTCGACCGATAATGGTACTCGACCGATAGTGGTACTCGACCGGTACTTTGTTTCGATAGTGTGTTGTGTTTTGTATTCAAGAATTGTAAGTCAGTGAGTTGTCTATATTTTTGGCTTACCGATTTATCGGTGTTGTCGTAGGTAGCAATCGTAGGAAGCAGACTATAAACAGGAAGAAATCTGAGGTGAGTCCTTTAAGCTAAATCCGTCTGTATTACGAAAGCTATGTGATAAATGTATTTGTTTAAATGTGGAAAACCACGTTTTAATATGGCATATTGTTGTTGGGTAATGTTTTCTAAATCCCATCATTTCAAGAATCAAGATTTATTGAATTGAACCATTGTTCATATGAATTGCCTGTATATTTGATTTAATATGAGTATGTTATGAAATGACATGCTTTGGCTTTGAGTCTTGTGCAATGGATCCATAGGCACTGTGTTCTTATGTCCCCGTTTTGGGCATTTGGTTCACGTTTTAGCACGGAATAGGCATCGGGTTGCCATGATAAGTAAGGTGTGGGCCTATACGGTCGGGCAGCGTCTCATGGTGTAGTAAGGTGTAATTCCATATTGTGCTTGAGGTCCCCTGTTTTGGAACTCTCAAGAATAGATCCAGAGGGGTTGACTTGGTGTTTTGAGCAATAGATCTAGAAGGGTTGATCTCGTTGTGTGATTTGGTGTTATTTGTACCATGTTTAATCACTAATGGTTTATTTGATTTCTTGACTTAGCTCATGGCTATACTCACCGCGTGACATCGATTTGGGTTTAGTACTCCCCTTTTTATTGGCTTGTTCTCACTAGGCTTTAGCCTAACACTTGCTCTTGATTGTCATGTTGGCAGGTTATCTTAGTAGTGGGGCACGCCGGGACTGAGGGAACGACCTTGGGGTCGTGAGTGGTCTTTTGAGGATATCTAGTGACCAACATACAGTGATTTTTGAAGATACATATTTTGGAAGGATAGCGACACCCGACCCTAATCTAGTTAATCAATTGTAGATTAGTGGGTTGCCGTCTTATGCCTCATTATTGACCATGTGTATGGCTACTCTATACTCCGTTTGGGATATTTGTATCTTGGTTTGATTATTATCTATTTCACAGGCTGAGTCTATTGCTGAATTTTCGATTTTTATTTCCGCATATTTTAGGGTGTTACAAGTTGATATCAGAGCCTTGGTTTAAGTGAACTAGGTATGGTTGTAAGATGCCTAGACTTAAGCCGAGACTATTAAGCTATGACTCGTGAGATGGGGTAGACCTTTTAAGATAGGATGGTCTTAGGGTCGACGGAAACTTGCACGAATTGAAAGTTGTAATAATGGTAATAAGAACTCTTGCGTATTATGTGTTCATAATTTCACTTAGCTAACATTATTATGAAAATGTTTTACGTAGGCATACTTAAATGACTGTTGTTATAATAATTGATAAGTGTAGTAGTACGTTCTTTGTGTTTTTCGTAATCCTTATCCCGTTCTTTTGCATGATTGAGTTCAGCAGAGCCATGGTTAATACCAGGAATCGTCCGGAAGGTCAGGAGGCCGAAATACCTACGGTCGACTAGCCGCTGGTGACTGTTGTGGGGGAAGCCGCGCGTGCGGGTAATGTGCTGGGTGGAGGACCTGAGCACATTCCTCGACGCAGTTTGGAGGTCGAAGAGCCTATTATTGAGGAAGTGACGGCAGAAATGAGAATGATGGATCGTATGATGTTGGCCATGAACAGGACCATGGCGCAACAGCAGGAAGTATTCTTGAAACTTATAGAGGACCGAGACGCCAACAACCGTAGGCACGAAACGGTTGGCGAGAATGTGATTGTTGCGGGATCTGGGGGTATTGGACCTGTAATTCCCCCTGTGGTGACTGCAGCCCTGGGTGTCAGGCGAGCGGCGCGTACTTGCACGTTCAAAGCTTTTCTGGGTTGCCGACCGCCAGAATTTAAAGGCTCAGACAATCCCCTAGATTGTATGGGCTGGGTTCGAGAGATGGAGCAAGCTTTTCGCTCAAGTGAATATGGGGAGGAGCAGAGGGTTATCTTTGGTTCCTGAATGTTACGGGGTGTGGCTCTTACTTGGTGGGACGTGTACTCTGCTTCGCTTGAGCCGACTATTCTGGATCAACTGTCTTGGTCTACCTTCAAAGAAAAACTGCTAGAGGAATACTGTAACGAGAGGTCATTGGACCGAATCATGGAGGAATTTCAGAACTTGAAGAAAGGTGGTATGTCTGTAAGGGAGTACAACCGTCTCTTCATGGACAAGCTGGGTTTTGTCGGACGATTGGTCCCGACAGAGAAAGATAAGATCAAGGCTTACATCAAGGGCCTCCCATCGGACATGATGTCAATGGTGCGTGTAACAAAGACCTCTACCCTTCGGGAGGCAATGGAAGAAGCTCAACTCATGGAGGATGCTTACAGTCTCGGCAGGGATCAAAGTGGTCGCCAAGTCGAGAAGAGGAAATGGGAGGGAAGCTCGATGCCCTCAAAGAAACCTTTTTATGCCAACAGCAGCGCTCAGCGGGGAACTGATCCTAGACGTGATGCCAAGTGGTGCTCCAGATGCCGAAGCAAACACTTCGGCCCATGCAACTTTGTTCCCGAAATGTGCTACAAGTACGGAAAGACGGGTCACACGTTTCGAGATTTCCCTCTTAAGGGGAAAATATGTTTTGAATGCAAGGAACCGGGGCATGTAAAGGCGGAATGCCCGAAGCTCAAGACCGGGGGATTTGGCGGGAAGAAGATGGAACCTCCGCGGTCGACCGGAAGGGCTTTTCAGATGAATTCAGAAGAAGCTAAGCATCGACCGATGTGGTGTTGGGTACGTTCTTTCTAAATTCCGTACCTACACGTGTATTATTTGATTCTGGTGCTAGCTACTCGTTCGTATCCGACTTGTTCTGTCAAAGGCTTGCTACGTCTAAGAGTATGCTAGAGAATGCTGTTGTGGTAGAAATAGCAAATGGAGGTCAAGTTCTAATTCATAATATCCTTAGAGATTGCATCTTAGAGCTTAAGGGAAAGAAATTTCCCATTAACTTATTACCTATGCAAATTGGCGGGTTCGCCGTGGTTATGGGTATGGATTGGTTATCAAAGAACCAAGCCGAAATTGTATGTTCCAAGAAAATGATTCGATTACCCGTGGCAAACGGAGAAGCGACAATAATCTACGGCGAAAGAAGGAAAGGCGATGTGGCGATTATTTCAGTGATCAAAGCTAGGAAGTGTTTGACGAAAGGATGTTCATCTTTTCTGGCTTATGCTATCGATACCAAACTCGACCAACGGAAACTAGAAGATATTAGGGTGGTGCGCGAGTTTCCCGATGTGTTTCCGGAAGACTTGCCCGGCTTGCCACCCGATCGTGTTGTGGACTTCCGTATTGACCTCATTCCAGGAGCGGCTCTAATTGCTCGAGCTCCTTATCGTTTGGCTCCTATCGAAATGCAAGAAATGATGGTTCAACTCCAAGACCTTCTTGAGAAAGGTTTCATCCGACCGAGCTCGTCACCTTGGGGAGCTCCGGTCCTGTTCGTCAAGAAGAAGGACGGTGCAATGAGAATGTGTATCGACTATAGAGAACTGAACAAAGTGACGGTGAAGAACAGGTGTCCACTTCCGAGAATCGACGATCTATTCGATCAACTTCAGGGAGCAGGTTGTTTCTCAAATATCGACCTTCGATCGGGGTATCACCAAGTGAAGGTATCAAAGGATGACATCCCAAAGACGGCATTTAGAACACGCTATAGACACTACGAGTTTCTGGTGATGCCATTCGGCCTAACCAACGCACCGACAATATTTATGGACTTGATGAACCAAGTGTACCGACCGTTCCTCGACAAATCGGTAATCGTGTTCATCGACGACATCCTAGTTTACTCCAAGAATGAAGAAGAGCATGAGCAACATCTCCGTGAAGTGTTGGATGTGTTAAGGCGAGAAAGGCTTTACGCGAAGTTTTCAAAGTGCGACTTTTGGCTCCCAGAGGTACAGTTTTTGGGGCATGTGGTTTCAAAGGAAGGAGTAAAAGTGGATCCTGCAAAGATTGAGGCGATGACGAATTGGGAACCTCCCAAGAGTCCGTCTGAAATCCGAAGTTTCCTAGGCTTGGCAGGGTACTACCGGAGATTCATACAAGACTTCTCGAAGATAGCCTCGTCGTTGACGGCCTTGACCCGAAAGAACGTGAAATTTTTGTGGACCGAGAGGCAGGAAGAGGCGTTCCGCACCTTACGAAAGAAGCTTTGCGAAGCTCCTATCCTATCCTTACCTGACGGGACGGAAGATTTTGTGGTGTACAACGATGCGTCGAAGATGGGTTTGGGTTGTGTCCTGATGCAAAGAGGGAAGGTGATCGCTTACGCATCAAGACAACTTAAAGTGCACGAAGTCAACTACCCTACTCATGACTTGGAATTGGCAGCGGTGGTGTTTGCACTGAAATTGTGGCGACACTACCTTTACGGTACGAAATACACTCTTTACACCGATCACAAGAGTCTGAAGCATATCTTTGATCAGAAAGAGCTAAACATGAGGCAGCGGAGATGGTTGGAGTTGTTGAAGGATTATGACTGCGAGTTGCTCTACCATCCGGGTAAGGCTAACGTTGTTGCCGACGCCTTGAGTCGGAAAGTCTGCGGAGGAAACTCTCGTGCTACCTTTGCACGGATTGAAATAACTTCAACACTCATTGACAGAATCAAGAAATCGCAAGTCGAAGCCCTGCTTGGAGAAAATCTCAAGGGAGAAGTCATGGCAAAACAACACCTTTTGTTGACTGAAGACAGTCGAGGGGTGAAACTTTTCAATGGGCGAATTTGGGTGCCTAAGATTGGGGGTAATAGAGAACTTCTTCTCAAGGATGCCCACAAGTCAAAATACTCCATTCACCCAGGAAGCACGAAAATGTACCGAGATTTGAAATTGCATTATTGGTGGCCAATCATGAAGCTTGATGTGGCGCACTATGTGGAGCAGTGTGTAACTTGCCTGCAAGTGAAGGCTGAACACCAAAGACCTTACGGAAGTTTTCAATCCTTGGAAATTCCGGAATGGAAATGGGATCACATCACGATGGATTTCGTGACGAAGCTGCCAAAGACCTTGAAAGGTCACGACACCATTTGGGTTATGGTAGATCGCTTGACCAAAAGTGCTCATTTCTTGGCCATGCGGGAGACCTTACCAATGGATAAATTGGAGAAGTTGTACATTGATGAAGTAATATCCCGAAACGGTGTGCCGCTATCCATTGTCTCTGATCGGGATAGTCGGTTCACATCGCATTTTTGGGACGGTTTACAAAAGGAATTGGGTACACGTGTGAAGTTGAGCACGACTTACCATCCTCAAACTGACGGCCAAAGCGAGAGGACAATACAGACTCTGGAAGACATGTTAAGATCGTGTGTGATCGACTTTGGGGGTAGTTGGGATACGCACCTGCCTTTGGTAGAGTTCGCGTACAACAATAGCTACCACTCGAGTATAGGGATGGCACCGTTTGAAGCGTTATACGGTCGCAAGTGTCGAACTCCCGTATGTTGGCTCGAGGCGGGGGAAAAGCAGTTCGCCGGACCTGGAATTATGCAAGAAACGGCGGACAAAGTCAAGGGCATCCGTGAACGCTTGAATGCGGCCCAAGATCGACAGAAAAGTTACGCCGATAAGAAAAGACGGCCAATGGAATTCCAAGTGGGAGATTGGGTTATGTTGAAGGTGTCCCCTTGGAAGGGAATTATTATATTTGGGAAGCGTGAGAAGTTGAGCCCCCGTTTCCTTGGACCGTTCACCGTGACTAAACGGATAGGACTTCAAGCTTATTAACTGGAACTTTCTCCGGAGATGAAGGGAATTCATAACACATTTCACGTGTGCTATCTTCGAAAATGTCTAGCAGAAGAGGAGAGTGTCATTCCACTCTCCGAGATCAGGGTCGATGAAGGAAATCGTTGCATTGAAGAACCTGAAGCAATTTTGGAAAGAAAGACGAAAAAGCTTCGACACAGGGAAGTCACTATGGTAAAAGTTCAGTGGAAGCACCATCGGGGTGCCAATGTGACTTGGGAAGTGGAAGAGGACTTGAAGCGGAGATACCCCCACCTTTTTCCATAGCCTAGATTTCGAGGACGAAATCTTCTCTAAGTTGGGGAGGATTGTAACACCCGCAATTTTGGAGTTGGGTGAAAAGTTGACCTTTACCCAAAGTTCAAGGGGGTCAAATGTAACTTGGGTTATATAAATATAAATCAACTTTAGATATTTTCTAAATATCTCTTTTCTGATATTTGATCTGGGAGGAAGAGAGAGAGACAGAGAAGCAGGGAGAAGAAGGAGATCTTTCGTTTCATACAAATCAAGGTACAAATCTAGCTTAAAACTTTGATCTGAGTGTTATCTGTCGTATAGAATCTCGTTGTTAAGGTTTTTAACCGTTTCATTTCGAGATTTACGTATTTTTGAGTTTGGATCTGGATTATGTATAAGACTCCGGCGTGTTCTTGGTAATTTCGTTTAGGACCGGGAAGAAGGTCTCGACCGGTATGTTGTTTCGACCGATAGTAGCCTTCGACCGGTATGTTGTTTCGACCGATAGTAGCCTTCGACCGGTATGTTGTTTCGACCGATAGTAGCATTCGACCGGTATGTTGTTTCGACCGATAGTAGTATTCGACCGATAGTAGCATTCGACCGGTATGTTGTTTCGACCGATAGTGGCATTCGACTGATAATGGTACTCGACCGATAGTGGTACTCGACCGGTACTTTGTTTCGACAGTGTGTTGTGTTTTGTATTCAAGAATTGTAAGTCAGTGAGTTGTCTATATTTTTGGCTTACCGATTTATCGGTGTTGTCGTAGGTAGCAATCGTAGGAAGCAGACTATAAACAGGAAGAAATCTGAGGTGAGTCCTTTAAGCTAAATCCGTCTGTATTACGAAAGCTATGTGATAAATGTATTTGTTTAAATGTGGAAAACCACGTTTTAATATGGCATATTGTTGTTGGGTAATGTTTTCTAAATCCCATCATTTCAAGAATCAAGATTTATTGAATTGAACCATTGTTAATATGAATTGCCTGTATATTTGATTTAATATTAGTATGTTATGAAATGACATGCTTTGGCTTTGAGTCTTGTGCAATGGATCCATAGGCACTGTGTTCTTATGTCCCCGTTTTGGGCATTTGGTTCACGTTTTAGCACGGAATAGGCATCGGGTTGCCATGATAAGTAAGGTGTGGGCCTATACGGTCGGGCAGCGTCTCATGGTGTAGTAAGGTGTAATTCCATATTGTGCTTGAGGTCCCCTGTTTTGGAACTCTCAAGAATAGATCCAGAGGGGTTGACTTGGTGTTTTGAGTAATAGATCTAGAGGGGTTGAGCTCGTTATGTGATTTGGTGTTATTTGTACCATGTTTAATCACTAATGGTTTATTTGATTTCTTGACTTAGCTCATGGCTATACTCACCGCGTGACATCGATTTGGGTTTAGTACTCCCCTTTTTATTGGCTTGTTCTCACTAGGCTTTAGCCTAACACTTGCTCTTGATTGTCATGTTGGCAGGTTATCTTAGCAGTGGGGCACGCCGGGACTGAGGGAACGACCTTGGGGTCGTGAGTGGTCTTTTGAGGATATATAGTGACCAGCGTACAGTGATTTTTGAAGATACATATTTTGAAAGGATAGCGACACCCGACCCTAATCTAGTTAATCAATTGTAGATTAGTGGGTTGTCGTCTTATGCCTCATTATTGACCATGTGTATGGCTACTCTATACTCCGTTTGGGATATTTGTATCTTGGTTTGATTATTATCTATTTCACAGGCTGAGTCTATTGCTGAATTTTCGATTTTTATTTCCGCATATTTTAGGGTGTTACAGAGAAAACCCTAGAAATGGGTATTAAATCAATCAGACCACTCCCGCGGCCTTGGCCACGACCTTGAAGTCGCGGGCCAAGTCGCGCGTGCTACATAGCTGCACACAAACAGTGGGTTGTGAGGGTTTAGCCGCAGCTTTGAGGTCGCAGACCAAACCGCACGTGTCCCTGGTGCACCTTCTCACCTTTCGTGTTAAACAGCTCCCCGATTGTTTCTCTCGGTCGATCGCTGACTGTTTTCCTTAGCTGATTATAAACTGTTCTTTAGGAAATTATGGGTGTTACAATCCTCCCAACCTTAAAAGAGATTTCGTCCTCGAAATCTGACACCGACTCACCACTCCAACATCGTATTTAGCGGGACCATTTGATTCTCTGTCCCAAAAGGGATGTCTTCACGATACCTTGCCTTCTGGACGAAACCAGTTACCTCTAATTAAAAGGTCGTCACTGCATTTCTAATAACGAGTCGTCACGTCCCCGATCTCGATGTTCGAGTTACTTTACCGATGACGGAATGAACATCAAGTCCTTATTAAATCATTTTCCTAATATTGAGATCCCGGTTGCCTCCCAACCTTAGGTTGCACGTACTACTTCAAGAGCGACTTGCGACGATAACCAACCATTTCCACCACGGTGTCAAAAACAAACTTTACTTTTAACTACTTCCAATCAACTCCCAGCGAACCGCGCTACACCCTCGCTTGCCTCCCAAAACCATAACAATTTTTGTATCAACAAATTAATTAGAGTTGACTAAACTCCTTTCGATTCCGAATATTCGTGACCAAGTTGACTTTACCCGAGCGATAGGGGATCCGTACATAGAATTACTGAGTCGATCACTCGCTGTTGATATGAAGACGATATTTCTATTTGTGACAAGTCAAGGTATCCTCAATAATCGATATTCACTTAAGGTCTGCCCCGACATTCTCTCCAAGTCCTCCAATAATTAATACTCCCAAAGATTCATCGTCCTTCTCTCGACGAAGTTCTTATCACTAGTTGGTCCGATCCGATCTACGATAAATAACACCTGTAGACAGAGGATTAACCCAAATCCCACAGTTATACCTCTCCCATAATGCATACAAGCGTCGATTGTTGCTTCAGCGAAAACCCCAATGATTACAGGATTACCAATGATCGATCCCTAATTTGCCAGCATCTAATATCCTTTAGGTTACCACTTAACTTACAAGCACACCAAAATTCAACGAAAGTGCACTGAAGCACCCAAACAGTCGCCGTCCTTCAAATCGAATGTCAACTCCTATCCTTAAAATGACTATCTACAAGGTGGATATACTACCAACCATTCAATCTCAAATAGCAACGTCAATTTCAAGTTGACACCTACTTTCTGAGATAATCACCCAAAGGGAAAAGTCCAAAAAAAACCCTATGGACTTTTGTATTTGGAATGATTAAGTCCTTGGACAGTTTTTTGGAACAAATAAGCCACTGAACTTTTCAAAACAAGTTAAATAAATCCTTAAACTTTTTAAAACCAATTAAATACATCCTCATTATTTATAAATGTAACCTGCAACTTGAAAAGGAGGTAAAAGTACAAAATTTATTTTTATTGCCATTTTGGCCACCACCCTAAATCATCCCCCCACCACCGTGAACCACCTTAAACCCGTCATGAACTCATGATCAATGTCAAAAAACAAATTCAAACTCAATTCCATAAATCAAGAGTAGAAGTATATCATGAACATCAAATATTTTAACATCAAACATATGAAACAACCTTTTTCCAAACAAATTTATATCAAAATTTATGTGATTCACTAATACAAAATTATATCTAAATCAAAACCCTACCTTAAAATCAAAACCATAAACTAAAATCCTTAAAATTAAAAACCCTAAATTGATGCAAAAATATAACTCAAATAAACACTCTAAATTGAAATAGAAAAGAGGAGCGTCTCTAGATCTGTCTTGAACGGGAAGAAAGGGGGTTTAGGGTGGTGGCGGCGACTGTTGAAAGAGTTGAGGAGAGATGGAGGTGGTGGCCATTCTTGAGGAGAGATGGTGCCGACGTTCTTGAGGATGGGTGGTGGTCGGTCCTAATTAAAGATGGTGCAACAATTGTTGTTGAATGGGAAATGGGTGGGGCCGGTGGCAAAGAGATGAATTAGAAAATAGGGGGAGGCGGTGTAAGGATGAAACGGAGGAAGAAGAAAAAAAGGAGGCGGCGTAAGGATGAAAGGAGGAAAAAGAAAAAGGAGGCGTGAAGTTCATGATGGTAAAAAAAGATTAATATTATTTTAATTTAGTATATAAATAATTTTGATTTTATCTTTTCAAGGAGAAAAGGATATTAAGATAAAAGATAAAAATGTCTGGGCACATTATTCATTGAACATTTAACAGAGAGTTTTTAACATTGTTAAATGAGTTTGGATTAATTTTAAGGTGTTAAATGCATTTACAATTTTTTTTTACTACATTACCAATTTTATAGGTTATAACTGTGACACCCTAAAAACCAGAGTGAATCTAAAACGCGGAAACTGGACAAATAAGCATCAACACTTGGTATTAACCTCCCAAAAGGGGAAATGTACTAATCATGTACAAAACCTAAATGCGGATAAGGAATTCAACAACAAACTAATCTAAACCTAACCTATCTAGATTACATCAGTTGTTAATCCAATATCGCTAAAAGAATGGGACTTATACAAATGCCCAACATCAATACTAGTCATCTCAAAATCCCCGAGACCAAGCTCGTCACTCAAGCCTTTGGCAACCCACCGCTAACGGGAACTTGATATACACATCATTTGAGAAAAAGTGTTAGACTTAAAGCCTAGTGAGAACATACAGTTTATAAATTTCAAGAGATATAAACATTTGTATCCAAAGGAAATCTTTTCAATAAGGTTTAACTTTCAAAAGAAACCTTTTTTTTTGCCACAACCGGGCCTTTTCAATATAAACTCATCATACGATGACAAAGATAACCAGTTTTACCAAGTATTGTGGCGTAACACAAAGTAGGCCAAAATCCGAGTTATGAGCTAAACACTTGGAATCCATGGCCACGAACACACAGGTCCGTACTACGATGTGAGGTAGGGCCCCCGAGGAAACCAAGGTATACTCGTTCACCAGGACTACACTATGATCCATGGCTAGTAACCGGTCTCACATAACCGTACCAAATGACCCCCGAGGATCACATGCATCCATAGCTACAGGGAAGGGAAAAGACATCTCAAATATAAGACGACTCAATACCTAGGGATCCACTAGCAATGGTACAGACTCGTCACAACAACATATGTGACCAACCATAGATAGTCATATGGTATAAAATATCATTTATAAACAAAAATGCATTTTCAAGTTTAACTTCTGGTGAGAATGAAAATCCATTAAAATAAGGCCATAAACCTTCTTTCCAGAACCTCACAATTTAATGCACATGTAGTTCTTCGTTTGATTATCTTTCAGAACCTCACAATTTAATGCACATGTAGTTCTTACTTTATTCATTTCCAGAACCTCACAATTTAATACACATGTAGTTCTTCGTTTGATTATCTTTCAGAACCTCACAACTTAATGCACATGTAGTTCTTACTTTATTCATTTCCAGAACCTCACAATTTAATGCACATGTAGTTCTTCGTTTGATTATCTTTCAGAACCTCACAATTTAATGCACATGTAGTTCTATATTTGAAATAGTGACCTCCAAATAACCCACATAAAATAAGCAAGTAAAACATCCTTTTACTTCAAATAAGGCGGAACCCATCATTTTAGTCAAAACTGATCGGGAACCCCGAAATCACCAAAATCTCAAGTTATGTCAAAATGTAGAGAACTTAAATCCATACCGTAGAAATACTTTGGATTTCAAAAATATAAGTTTTGGCATGTATAAAGTTTATAAAATGGTACTAAGAACTCACCCTACAGGTTTATACGAAAACCCGAAAAACCAGATATCGACCCCCCTCGAGGAGACGAAGCTTTCTACACCGAAACCCCGAGCACTGCACTTAATACTAGCGATTAACGGAAGCTCGAAGATCCAAAGAAAACCAACTTAGAGAGAGAGAGACTTGAGAGAGAAATGAGATAGATAACCCCAAAAAAATGAGATATTTTTAGGCTGAAACCCTTAAGTCGGCAAGGGTCTTACGCGGGTTATGTCGCGACCTCAACTCGCGGCATAACTCGCCCGCTAACACAAACCCAAACCCAAACAGTGGGCATCGCGGTTTATGCCGCGACTATAAGTCGCGAGCAACTCGCGTAGATCACTGAAGTTTCCTAGATTCACCACAATCCAATAACTCAGACTTCATAATAAACACGATGTTAACATCGAAAGCTTATACATAAGAATAACAAGACACGAAATGGAAATCCGGGGTGTTACAATCCTCCCAACCTTAAAAGAGATTTCGTCCTCGAAATCTAGCACCAACCAATCACCCAATATCGCCCTTGGCGAGGTCAAATGATTCCCTATCCAAAAGGAATACCTTCACTAAACCTTACCTCATATACGAACCCGATTACAACCGGTTTGAGGTTGTCGTTGCGTTCTTTATAACGAACCATCGCCAACTCAACTTCAACTTTCCATATAACTCACCCCTAAGCGGGATGAACGTTAAGTTTTGGCTTAAACACATTCTTAACATTAAATCTCGGTTGCCTCCCAACCTTATGTTGTTCATAACACCTCAAGAACAACTTACTACCTTACTCGGTCATATCCACCAAGAATACCCCAAAGCAAACATTTCCCTTAGATACCTCTAAATACGACGCATCAAGGTCTCCTCGATAATCGATTTGTACTTAAGGTCCACCTCGACATTCTCACCAAATGTAACCAATCAACATTACCACCAAACTCCCACCATGCATTCAAGCATCGATTTCCAAATCAACGAAAGTCCTGACAAATATCAAAATACCAAAGATTGACTTCTTAATTAACAACATCTAAATTCCTTAAGTTTACCGCTCGTCCTGCAGACGCACCAGATCTAACAGAAATACATTGAAGCACACCAACAGCTATTGACCTCAGAATAGAGTGTCGATTCAAATTTGACACCTACTCTTGGAAGTAGTCAACTAAATCTAACATCCTTACCAGCCAACCATAACATCATCATCATTCAAGAATACCAAACAAAATAGTACACCACAGACACATAGCATGCCGTCGTACCAAAATTCTCACAATTCCAAAACTAACTATAACCAAACAACCGAACACGATTTTAATCCTTAGGTTCAACGAAGCATAGAGATCGTTACTTAACTAACTGGGAGAAAACACACGCCTAACGCCTCAAACTTCGAGGACTCTTTTAATCCTTAATATCGACTTCTAACATGAGGGGGATTACACCTATAGCCTAATGAGTTCAAGGTTTTTCACACAACTAAGCCAAATTGAAAATTATAAAACTCGCAGATACATAAGTTTTATAACAATTAAACGTGCGGTGAAAATACACTATCGTGCATTCGATAGGTTTCAAATTTGATCACCAATGCCACACATACAAAACCATTTTCAAAACTCAATTGATCAGTACTTACGCTAATAAAACGATAACGAAAGATGCGTAACAAAAATTTTCAAACGGGCTACCAGGGTCTTAGCATGCATCAAAATATGCTATGCGTATGAAAATAACTTTCCGTCCCATCATGCGTAATAAAAGTTTGTACAACTCCCAAAAGAGGATTTCACAACTTCAACTTTAAAATCCTTTACTTTAACACAAAACGTCGGAAGATAAAATTTCCAACAAGACCTATATATACCCGATCATTTCCTAAATGTAGCAACACAATAGGAACGTAAATAAATATACATATATGTTATTCGCGTTTCAAATTTGGGCCGCACCGATAAAACGTACCTACCCAAAATCGTAATCACAACGACATATAACCCGGAAATTCATTTCATGCATTGCGGAAAACTCCTATCAGTAAAATCAATAACTGAAATATGATTTGGACAAAAGTTCCATTCGATATAACATAAATTTTCATACGATTACTCACACCAACAGTGTAATTTATGTAATGAATGAGAAGTAGATTTACGTACTAAAATAGTGTATAACAAGACGTTTGTACAAAACTACAGAAGGGAAATTCACAAAATCGAACCCCTAAATTTCTGCAATTAGTCATGAAATGTCATGCAATAAAACTTCCCATCGTGACTAGCATACATCTGTTTATTCCCCAAAATTTAGTAAAGACATATGCATGTGATTTGAGCAATTTCAAGAGTAATTTAGTTTACTTCCAAATTGTATAAACAAAATGTTTGCAAAACCCGAGACAACATGCTCATGATATCGAACTCTTAAAGTTTTCTCTCTTTTAGTCACAATGCGGCACGAAATAAGATTTTACCACAAAACTTGCATGTGACCGTTTATTTCACAAAACTAGTAGATTGATATGCGCATGCACCTGGTTAAAATATGAAATAATTTATGTCGGTTTCGAGTCCAAAGCCAAAATAAACATGTTCTCATCGTTCTAAAACATTTGCCAAAACTCCATGACTGAAATTTCCAATAAAATATGCATACATGATATGTGCAACTGAACTGCTCCCACAAAACTCAAAGGGGAACAATACCACCGAATGGCAATAAAATTTCCACAACTAATTTTAAACCGGAAAAATGACCTCAAGACCCCATTTAGTTAAAACGAGCCAACGACCCAACAATTTACGTAAATACCCAATGAAAGCCAGCAGAGACATCGAAATACGTTTGACCACAATCACGCAAACACCACGACCCAAAAGGTAATTAACCCAAAATCTCATCGATGGTTGAGACAAACCGTTTTTCAAATGAACTCATACTCTTATGTTTTCGAAATGCCTCCTAACACAATACTATGTGTTTTCTGAAAGAGGTTTATAAGATCAAATACACAAAATGACACTTACGTCAATTGAACTCCAATTATATATGTAAAATCATCGAAGAAACAACTCAACACGATTTATTTACCAAAATACCCAAAATCCCAAAATGGATGACTCAACATGTTCATAAAACTAGACATTTCAAAATAACCAAAACTTCTCATTGGTTGAAACAAAATGTTTTTCTTTGCACTCTTTCTCTTCATGTTGCCAAAATGACTCATAGTTCAATGACATGCATTTTCCAACGGTCTATAAAATCGTATGCACCAAATGAACAATTATATAAAATGACTTCCATTTATATATTACATCGTAAAAGAAATATATCAAAATGATTTATTTATCAACATGCCCAAAAATCACAAAGGTGGTGTTATACAAAGTTTATAAAGGTAAATACTTCAAATAATCAAAGATTGGCAACTAACCCAACATTTGATAATTTCACGTAAAACACACAAACACTTTAAAAATGGATATTTTGGCATGTACACCGTTTTCACAAATCAACTTGAACTCATGCTCCTCAGTTTCTCTAGTTACACTATCGTCAACCAGATGCTCAACATCTTAAGAAGAAGATCACGGACCTCATAGGTTCACCTTACAAATTCTTCTCGAATACATCGATTCAAAAAGTCTATGGTTCTAATCCAACCAATTAATCCGACTCGAGCTGATCACTTAATGCAATCACCATACTTACCATCATTAACTTTTTCTAAAAGATACACATTCAGAAACTTTCTTACTACCCCGACGGTTAACATACCAAGGTCGCTCATACAAGTACGAGGATGGATAAAAAGGATATTAACAGAATTGAACACGAAGGAAACGTACTACCACGTCTACCAAATATCATAACATTAGCAAACCAAGCACAAGAGAACGTACTACTACATTCAATTGTCACAGTAACGACACTTCAAGCACCATCACGTATAAATATTCTCATAATAACATTAGCTAATTAAGATTATGAATATACAATACATAAAGGTTCTTAATACCGCCGCCACAACGTTCGATAACTATAATTTCCATCGACTCTAAGACCAACCCATCTTAGAAGTTCTACCCAAACTCACGAATCAATGCTTAACATACTCAGTCTAAGTCTAGACATCTTACATTCATGCCTAGTTCACTTAAACTAGAGCTCTGATACCAACTTGTGACACCCTAAAAACCAGAGTGAATTTAAAACGCGGAAACTGGACAAATAAGCATCAACACTTGGTATTAACCTCCCAAAAGGGGAAATGTACTAATCCTGTACAAAACCTAAATGCGGATAAGGAATTCAACAACAAACTAATCTAAACCTAACCTATCTAGATTACATCAATTGTTAATCCAATATCGCTAAAAGAATGGGACTTATACAAATGCCCAACATCAATACTAGTCATCTCAAAATACCCGAGACCAAGCTCGTCACTCAAGCCTTTGGCAACCTACCGCTAACGGGAACCTGATATACACATCATTTGAGAAAAAGTGTTAATTTCTGATGGAGAACAGTTTTGGAACACCCCAAATTTTGGAATATTTGATCTTATTGGTTTATAAAATTATTTTGGTTTTGCTCAGTTGATGTCATCAAGTTCAGTCGTGTTACGGAGTTGGAAAAGTCAAATTTCTGATGGAGAACAGTTTCGGCGAGAGTGCCAGGGTCACGCTCGCGGTGTCACAATCGCGCTGAGGGAAACACTCTCGGTACATATCTGGCGAGAGTGCCTGGCGAAAGTGCCAGTGGCACTCTCGTGGAGTCATAATCGCGAGGGACCAATTTCAAGTCGTGGGTTGAGAGCCACGGTACAAACTCGGTGAGAGTGACTGGCGAGAGTGCCCTGTCACTCTCGCGATGTCACAATCACCGACGGGTAAAAAGGGGCATTAAATACCTGATGTTCTCTAGAGACTTCATTTATTTCACTTTGGGTTTTCTTTGGCAGCCGATTTTGCTCCCATCTAGGTAAGGTTTATTCATCCCAATGTTCATCTCTTCTACTATAACACCCTAAAAATAGGGATAACAAAAATCCGAAAAACGGACATGAGGTATACTAAAATTGCCATAGCAAGAGCCTCCCAAAAATGGGGAATATAATTTAATAACCTGTTTAATCACAATTGTAATTTAACGGACAAAAACAACAACCAACTAATCTAATTTCTACAACTAGAAAAGAGATTACAAAAAGGGTTGTCGTCTATAAACCCAAACGGTCTATATCCAAAAGTATAACGCGTCCGTGTGCAAAATCCCCAAGCTCTCACCCCAAAGCAACTAAACCTGCTTAGGACCGGCGCTGCTAGAACCTGAGATACACATTGACACCAAACAAGTGTTAGGCCAAAAAGCCTAGTGAGTTGAACAATTATAAGCATGCATGAATAGTCACAATTCTTATCAGCAGTTAACCATAATTCAACAAATGTGGAGTCAATAGGGGAGACCCATAGCACCAATCAAGTCCCACCCAAGAGTCGATATACCTTGATGCCCTTAACAAGGAACACCCGAAAGGCCCGGCCCACCCGAAGACTATCGCTAAGAAAATTCCCCGGATGGCGGAGGTCTAGGCACATACCATCACAGTGGCGCCCAAGACTACATCCTCCTAGTGTACTGACTTGGTTCGTCCACATAACATTTATAAGGGGTCCTTTAGGTGTATTTCAACCCACATAATTCAATACCGACTACGGGTATAATCTTACCACCTTATCCTCATGATATCAGCAAAGACCCAACATAAATCATGCTCATCATGCATATAAACATATTACTGAAATGATGTTCCAACTAGAATCATCATAAAACCCATATATGCATACTTTTAATCATATCAAGGTACTCACACTAAGTACCCATGAAACAAATCCCAACTAATGATACACATAACATTACTCATGGCATATCACTCATATATATACACATCTTCCAACTATTTTCATGAGGAAATCCCCCAACCATTTGAACATATAACGACAAGGTAACAAATATGAGATTATGATGTGTATATAGTTTTAACAAAGGCTTAGTAAACTCACAATCTAGGTTTTGAACCCAAAACCTAGAAAATATGGAAACCCTAGAAGTTGGAGGATGAACTTGAAGATGAGAAGTTGCCTTGAAGAAACCCTAGAAACCTTCCTTGGATGATAATAAATGCTAGTATTCAAGTCCCAACCACCAAAAGGTTTGTATTTAAGAGGGTTAGGGTTTTGAGAGGAAGAAATCGGTTTGGGAGTTCCCAAAATCGCCAAAGAGAAGAGGGTGTTTGATAACAATGAATTAGAAATCTGATAAGGACTTATTTAAGGTACTGCACCCCGATGGCGAGAGTGCCCGGCGATTGTGCCAAGGGCACTCTCGCAAGTCACTATCGCGAACACCCACACACCTACGGTACAATTTCGGCGAGTATGCCTGGAGATAGTGACAATGTCACTATCGCGATGGCACTATCGCGAGACTCCTCCCCCTCTCGGTACAACCCTGGCGATTGTGCCCGGCGATAGTGACAGCACTATCGCGCCCAGTTCATCCCAGCCCGAAAACTTAGCAAATTTCGAAAATGAGCACGAGGTCTAAACACATGCAATTATTATATTAATCAGATAGCATCTTAGTCCCAAAAATCAAGATCATATGTATATATAAAAACTCACATTTTCAGATAAACACAATTAGAGTATTAGAGGACAAATATTTACCTTATAAATTCCCAGGTGATACAATCCTCCCCACCTAAATGGGATTTCATCCCCGAAATCTTACCCTAGGCAAACAACTGAGGATAACGCTTCTTCATGTCATCTTCCGATTCCCAAGTAATGTTAGCACCCCGATGGTGCTTCCATTGGACTTTCACCATAACCACGTCTTTATGCCTCAACTTCTTCACTTTCGATTCTAAAATCGATTCCGGTTCCTCCACACAACGATTCCCATTGTCCACCCGAATTTCCGACAAAGGAATCACGCTATCCTCTTCGGCTAGACACTTCCAAAGATAACACACGTGAAATGTGGGATGCATTCCATCCATTTCCGGCGGTAAATCCAACCGATAGGCTTGCAAACCAATCTTTTCCAAAATAACAAATGGTCCAAGGAAACGAGGACTAAGCTTCCCGCGCTTCCCGAAACGTATGATCCCCTTCCATGGAGACACCTTCAACATGACCCGGTCACCCACTTGAAACTCAATCGGCCTTCTCTTCTTGTCCGCATAACTCTTTTGTCGGTCTTGAGCCGCCTTTAGCCTTTCCCGGATCTCTTTCACCTTGTCGGCCGTCTCTTGAACTATTTCCGGCCCGGCGAATTTCTTTTCGCCCGCTTCTAACCAACAAACCGGGGTTCTGCACTTCCGTCCATACAAAGCCTCGAACGGTGCCATTCCGATACTAGAATGGTAACTGTTGTTGTATGCGAACTCTACCAACGGTAGATGTGAATCCCAACTTCCCCCGAAGTCTATCACACACGACCTCAACATATCTTCTAAAGTCTGGATTGTCCTCTCGCTTTGGCCATCCATTTGAGGATGGTAAGCCATGCTCAGATTTAGTCGAGTACCCAACTCCTTTTGGAAACTAGCCCAAAAGTTCAAAGTGAATCGGCTATCCCGATCTGATACTACAGATTGCGGAACTCCGTGCCTTGTCACCACCTCGTCGATGTACAGCTTAGCCAATTTATCTATTGGCAAAGTCTCCCGCATTGCAAGGAAATGCGCGCTCTTGGTCAATCGGTCAACAATTACCCAAATGGTGTTGTGGCCATGCAAGGTCTTTGGTAACTTGGTCACGAAATCCATAGTGATGTTGTCCCATTTCCACTCGGGAATGGACAACGGTTGTAAACTTTCATACGGTCTTTGATGTTCCGCCTTGATTTGAAGGCATGTGACACACTTCTCCACATAGCTAGCTACATCTAGCTTCATCACCGGCCACCAATAATTTAACCTTAAATCTCTATACATCTTGGTGCTACCGGGATGTATAGAGTATTTCGACTTATGTGCTTCATCGAGAAGAAACTTCCGATTTCCTCCCAACTTCGGTACCCAAATCCGTCCTTGAAAAAGCTTGAGTCCACGCCCGTCTTCCGATAAGAGCTCCCTTTGTTTCACCATGACCTCGTCTTTGAGGTTTCCTTCCTTAAGAGTTTCCTCTTGACTTGCTTTAACATTTTCCAACAAACTTGACACCACATCGATCCTTGTAAGGGACATTTTGACACCATCACCATGACTCCTTCGGCTCAATGCATCCGCCACCACATTGGCCTTACCGGGGTGATAGAGTAGGTCACAATCGTAATCCTTCAAAAGCTCTAGCCATCTCCTTTGTCGCATGTTGAGTTCCTTTTGGTCGAAGATGTACTTGAGACTCTTGTAATCCGTGAAAAGAGTACACTTGGTCCCATACAAGTAGTGTCACCACAACTTTAACGCGAAAACTACCGCCGCCAACTCCAAATCATGAGTCAGATAGTTCTTCTCATGATCCTTTAATTGCCGCGACGCGTAGGCTATTACTTTACCCCTTTGCATTAGTACGCACCTAAGTCCCATCTTGGAAGCGTCACTATACACCACAAAGTCTTCCGATCCCTCGGGTAAGGACAAGATCGGAGCTTCGCTCAACTTCCTCTTGAGCGTCTGAAACGCTTGCTCTTGTGCATCGGTCCAAAGAAACTTGACGTTCTTCCTTGTAAGAGAAGTGAGCGGTGTAGCCGTCTTTGAGAAATCTTGAATGAAACGCCGGTAATAACCCGCTAAACCCAAGAAGCTTCGGATCTCCGTCGGACTTGTTGGGGGTTCCCAACTCATCATTGCCTCGATCTTTGCCGGATCCACTTTTACCCCGTCCTTTGATACCACATGCCCCAAGAATTGCACCTCTTGGAGCCAAAATTCGCACTTCGAGAACTTCGCAAACAATTTCTCCCTTCTTAGAACTTCCAAAACTTCCCGTAAGTGTTTTCCATGCTCGGACTCATCCTTTGAATATATTAAAATATCGTCGATGAAGACGATCACGGATTTATCCAAGAATGGGCGACACATACGGTTTATCAGATCCATGAATACGGCCGGAGCGTTGGTTAAGCCGAAAGGCATCACCAAAAACTCATAATGACCGTATCTCGTCTGGAAAGCCGTCTTCGGGATATCTTCATTCTTCACTCTCACTTGATGATAACCAGACCGAAGATCAATCTTCGAGAAGCATCCCGCTCCTTGGAGTTGATCAAAAAGATCGTCGATACGAGGTAGAGGATACTTATTCTTCACCGTGACTTTGTTTAGCTCCCTATAATCTATGCACATACGCATGGATCCATCCTTCTTCTTCACGAACAGTACCGGTGCTCCCCAAGGTGACGAACTCGGTCGAATAAAGCCCTTCTCCAACAACTCTTGAAGTTGTGTCATCATTTCCTTCATTTCTGTCGGTGCCAAACGATATGGAGCGCGAGCTATCGGAGCCGCTCCCGGTGTGAGGTCAATCTGAAACTCCACTTGCCGTTCCGACGGTAATCCGGGTAAGTCTTCCGGAATCTTGCACTACCTTCACATCTTCCACCGACTTCTTTTCTTTCTTTGCGTCCACAACGTAGGCCAAGTACGAAGGGTAGCCCTTTGCTAAAAACTTACGAGCCTTAAGAGATGAGATAATAGGATTATTCCTCTTTCCTTTCTCTCCATAAATGGTAGCCACCCCATTTTCCGGCAATGGCACTTGGATCATCTTTTTGGAGCAAAAGATGTCCGCCTTATGCCTCACTAACCAATCCATGCCTATGACTACATCAAACCCTCCTATAGCCATAGGTTGCAAATCTACTCCGAAAGAATTTCCATCGATCTCTAGGGTGCAATCACGAAAACGGTCATGAATGATCACTTGATCCCCATTAGCTATTTCTACTACTAACGCAACGGGAAGAACACTAATAGGAGTGATGAATTGTTTACAGAAAGCATCTGACACAAAGGAACATGTATCACCCAAATCAAACAAGACACGAGCAGGCATGGAGTTTACTAGAAACGTACCCGAAACGACATCTGCGGTCTCCTTTGCCTCCTCGGTAGTCATCCGGAAAGCTCGACTCGGTGCTCTTGGTGGTTGTTCGACCCTAGCCATCGAACCCACAGAATTTCCACCACTTCACCTAACTAGCCTCGGACACTCTCGCTTCATATGCCCCGGCTCTCCGCATTCATAACATATTGACCCATGGAGGGAACACTCTCGAGTCGTGTGGTTTTTCTTACCACACTTGGTACACCCGGCTGGACCGGAGAGAGTCCTTGTAGCGCACGGCCCCGAGTGCTTTGACCTGCACTTGTGGCACCACCGATCTTCACGGCGTTGATCGCCCGATCTTCCGCTTACAAAGGGTCTAGATTGACGAACGGGCCCAGATGGCCCCTCCCACTTCCGTTTCTCACCAACGTACCTCTTCTCATCCCTTTCCGAATTGATGTCGTCCTCAATGAGTAAGGACTCCTCGATAACCTCTTGTAGAGTCGAACACTTAGCATTCCTTATATCCGTCCGCATTCCGGCCGGTAAACCCTGTTGATAAGCCTTAATCTTTGACCTTTCATCGGGGACCAGATGTCCCACCAAGTTTAGTTTCTCCAAAAAGAGCTTGGAGTAGCCGACAATAGACATATTCCCCTTCTTCAGATTTCGGAACTCCCGTTCCAACTTGTCCACCGAGCGCTCACTACAGTACTTGTCCATAATCTTTTCCTTGAACACTGGCCAAGTTAACTTAGCCAGAACTTCCGGGATGAGGGCGGATCGAGTGAGATTCCACCAAATCAACGCCTCTCCCCGAAGTAGTTGGGAAGCAAACTTGACCCGTTGAGAAGGGTCACACTCACTTGCCTCAAAGGCCATCTCCATCTCTTTGAGCCAATACATACAAGCAATTGGGCTATCGGAACCCGCAAACTCCTTAGGGTGACACCCCAGAAACGTCTTGTAGGTGCACCCTTTTGTCTTTGTTCTGATTCCCTCAGTGGATGGTTCTTCGACCGTCACCACATTCGGTCCACCCGACCCCACAATAACGTTTTCAGCCATAGTCTCGGGTTGACGGTTACTGACGTCTCGATCCTCTAGAAGTTTCATGAAAAACTCTTGTTGTTGGGTCATGGCCGAAGTCATGGCCAACTGTTGTTGAGCCAGGGCCGCATTCATGGCCGACATCATGTTATCCCGAAGCCGGGTCTCCATGGTAACTTCCTCCATGATGGCGTTACCTGTATTGAGGTTTCGGCGCGGAATATGCTCGGGTCCGCCTCCCAAGATTCTGGGTATAGGAATGTCATCGGTGTTGGTCCCAAATAGCAGTAAATAAACAAGCAAAGTATTGTAGAAGGGGGGGTTGAATACAATACACACAGTTTTTCACTTAATTTAATTCTTATTGATTTGAAATCAAGAATTACACATAGAAAACTTTGATTGTTGCGGAAGAGAACATATGAGATATGTTCAAACAATCTTACACATAGAGAATAAAGAACAATTGTAAAACACTTAGAAAACAATTGAACTTCGTAGAGAGAAAGTTGCCAGACACTTAGAGAACTTGAAGGTAGTAGAGTTGGGTTACTTGCATGTTGATCCATCCTCCATATTTATAGTGCCTCATGCATTAAATGCATGGGACACCTGTTGAGCAAAGGATGGACACAGGTCTTCAGCAAGGTACAAGATGTACCTTTTGTCTTGGAGTGACTTTGTCTTGAAGTGTTGACCTGCAGGGATGGTGTGGACCTTTCCTTAAAAGAGTGTAGGAGACAAAGCTTACTTTATCTGATCTTCAGATGAGGTCCACGTCAATGCAAGATATCACAAATATACTTTGTCAGAAAAGTACAATGTGTTGGAAGGAAATCTTCAGGCATCTTCGGCTCCTGAAGATGTGAGAACATCTTCAGCTTCTAGGGAGAGGTCATCGGTTGCCGAAGGCTTAAGAGATCTTCGGATTTTCCCGAAGATGTGAGATCTTCGGATTTTCCCGAAGATGTGAGATCTTCGGATTTTCCCGAAGATGTGAGATCTACGGATTTTCCCGAAGATGTGAGAACATCTTCACAATCCTGAAGATATGTGATTGACACCATCCTGGCCGATGGTGTTGATCACTTGGGCATGCTTGGCTTTAGGCTGAGGAGACTATCTTCAATCCGCTTTGAGAGATGTACTCCTTCTTTGTCTTCTTCGGCTGATCTTCGACTTCACCGAACATTTGTATAGAAACCAAGCTGCTAAAAGAACCTCAAACATATTCTAAGTAGGATGAAATAAGATGGAAGATCAGGAGGTCATCTTCAAATCTTCAGATGACCCAACAATCTCCCCTTATTTGAGGATGACATCCATACTAAAGAATAGAACAAAGAGTGTACTGAATAAATTCATTTTGACCCATCTTTACTCTTTTTGGGTTCTTTTCACATAGTTTTTTTTTTTTTTTTTTTTTTTTGGTATATCTGACTTTTACATAGTGAAAGAAAAAAAAAGCTATACAAACGAATAAATGAATACAATAAAAAAAAAGAAAGAAAAAAATATATACAAAGATACAGAAGAAGACATAGCAAGGATTGTTTGAATTTGAGTGGTTGGATGCTCCCCCTCAATTCATACTCCCCCTCAACTAATGTCAGGTGGCTTTGATCACATAGTTCATTGCAAAATTAGTTTCAGCAGAGTTTAAGCTTGAGTGGTAAGATGCTCCCCCTCAAATCATACTCCCTCTTAACTAAAAAGTCAGAAGATTTTCGGGATCCTCCGAACCTGCTCCTGGAAGGGCAGATTCATCCTTGGATCGTGCAGAAGCATCAGGACTGAGAATCCTGAGTGATAGGCTGTGAGGTGGAGAAGAGGTACCTTGGATAGAGAAGGAGTCCAAGTCATCCTTATCAACCAAGGAAAAGGTTGATGAGGGAATAATAGGGGTCCCCAATTTTACAATTGTATCCTTTTGAGAAGATACAAAGGAGATGGCTTTGGGTTTAGCAGAGTCCCCGGGCCCAGATGGGAGAATTTCAACACCTGTTGATTGTAGAGAATCGGTAGGTGGAGTAGGTGGCTTGGCCCTTGAAACCTTCCTCAGCCTCTTGAGAGGAGAGGGAGGGGAAGAGGTAGAGTGCCGCCGCTTTGAGATATGGGGTGTGACCTGGGTAACCGCTGAAGGTTCTTTCGGTGGTATGGCCATTTGGGCAAGTGCGGCGGTGCCAGTAGCTGTTGAGGATTTAGTGCTAGCCGGCGTCACTGAAGAAAGGGGAAGAAGGGTCCACTACAGTTGAGGGACCTTTGGACACCCGAGTGTCTTTAGTATCACCCCATTGTAGATCGGGAGAGTTTATGAAGGAGAACATACCTGGGTTGAGAGCTTGATTGGTGGATAGAGATCCCTTGTTGAGAGAGATCTTCTTGAGTTTCTAAGTGTTGGTAAGAGAGTCATCACCAAATCAATTTGTGACACAACAATTTTTCTCCCCCTATTTGATGATGACACCAACACATAGAAAAAAATGGTACAGACACTAAGAAAAATTACAAGACACGAAGAACTCATATATCCAGTGGCCCATTTTTTTTTTTTTTTTTAAAGGCTCTTTTTAAATTTTTTTTTTTGTTTTTTTTTTTTTTTAACAGGAAGGAAAAAGAAAAGGAAGAGAGAAGGGGGGTAGAAAATGGTAGGAGGTGTAAGAAAAAGGAGAAAAGAGGGGATGGATGATAAGTCTTGGGAAAAAAATTAAAAAAATGGGGTGGGTAGGGGGTTTGACTGAATGGGGTTGGGGGGGGGGGGATTGAGGAGGGCAAAAAAAAAACAATGAAAGGGGGTTGGGTGTAGGTGATTTGGGTGTTGTGGGTTCGGTGGTTAGGAGGGAAATGGTTGGGACCGAAGAGGGTAGTGGTCGAAGGTTGGGATTCGGGTGAAAGAGGGTGGTTCGGTGGGTATAGGGGAGAGGGGATCGGCTAAGAAGGGTGTGGGGAGGGGGGTTTTGGCCGAAAAAAAATTTGGAGGAGGAGGGGGGGTTCGGCCAAGAAGGGTGTGAGGGGGGGGGTTATTTCGGTTGTAGAGTGGGCAAAGGGAGGCCGAAGGTGGGAGGGTGGTTAAGGGAGAGGGGTGTTCGGCTAAGTAGAGCATCGGCTAAGGGTTGGGAGGGGTTGTTGCCGAAAAAGAAGGGAGGTAAGGGGTGGTCGGTAGCCGATGGAAGGTGGGGAGGGGTTGGATTGGGAGGTGCCGAAGACAAGGGGTTATAAGGGGTGGTGGCTTCGGCTACCAAAGTGGGTAAGGGAAAGAGAGAGAGATCGGCGAGGGGAGAAGGGGGCCGAAGAGGGAGAGAGGCCGAAGGGGAGGGGAAGGGGAGGGGGAGAGGGAGGGGTTGGGTGGGATTATCGGCCGCCGAAGGGAGGATGTGGGTGTGGATGGATATTCGGCGAAGGGGGTGTTCGGTTTTGATTATGGGCCGAAATGGGGTGAGGGTCGAAGAAGGAATGGCCGAAGGAGAGAGGGAGGGGGGGCCGAAAGGGGTGGAGTTCGGCTAAGAGGGTTTTCGGTTGAGGGGGTGAGGGAGTTCGGCTAAGGGGTGTGTGGTTGCCGAAGAGAGGATAGAGGGAGAGAGAGATCAGTGGCCGATTGGGAAGAGAGGGTGAAGAGGGTCGGTCGCCGAAGGGGGCTGGGGTGTTTGGGGTCTTCGGCTAGGAAGGGAGAAAGAGGGGGAAAGGGGTGGAGGTTCGGTGGGGAGAAAGAAGGGGTTGAAAAAAAATTAAGGGGGTGAGAGGTGGAAGGATGTGCAGTAAAAAAAAATTAAAGAGGGGTGAAAGGGTTATGATGGGTTTTTGGTGACAAGGGGGAGGGGAGTTGGGGGAATTTTCGGTTACCGAAGAAGGGATGAGAGGGTGAGGGGATCGGCTAGGATGTCGGTGGCCAAAGAAGGGTGGTGGTGGTGGCGTCGGCTGCCGATGGAGGGGAGAGGAATTTTTTTTTTTTTTTTTTTTTGTCGGTAGCCGATGAACAGTAAATCGGTAGCCGAAAAAAAATATTTTTTTTTTTTTGTAAATGAATAGTAAATCGGTAGCAAAAAAAATAATTTTTTTTTTGTCGGTAGCCGATGAACAGTAAATCGGTAGCCGAAAAAAAATAAATTTTTTTTTTTGTAAATGAACAGTAAATCGGTAGCAATTTTTTTTTTTTTTTTTTTTGTCGGTAGCCGATGAACAGTAAATCGGGCGATTTTTTTTTTTTTTGTTGTAGGTGAGAGTTGGATGGAACATCTTTGAGAGAGAGAGATGGATGATCGACATGAATAGGTGAAGAAGGAAAGTGTGGTTGAGAAAGTGAGATGATTTGTGGAGAATTTTAAGGTTGGGAGGAATATGGGAATGATGGAGGAAGGAGAAGTGATGTGATGAGAAATGGGGAAGAGTAGGATATGAGGGATCTTGATTTTCAGAGATGACTATCTGAAGATCAGATATTGGAGATGAGAAGATGGGTAGGTCACCATTTTGATGGGTTGTGTCTGAGAAGAAAGGAACATATGGTTTTGAGCTAGATGAAGGATTTTGAGAATCTTCACCAACACATGATGATATCCACCAATCATCATCTCATGAAGAGATGATGACTTAAGATCATCAAACTTCACATGAGTAGATGCAGTTTCTCCGAAGATGGTGGACTCGGTAGGCTTTTGAAGAGTGAGAGAGAGGGGTCGAAGATAGTGGGAGAGGTTGAGGGCCGAAGGTGAGGGAAGGGTCGAAGAAAGGGAAGAGAGGTATAAGGGAGGTTTGTTCTTTGGTGGGTTTAAGAGGCCGAAAGAGAGAGATGAGAAGAGAGAGATAAAAAGAAAAGGGATGTACCTGGGGTAGATGAGGTAGAGCATTCAACAGACACAATGGCCATAGAGAAGGATTGAGCTTCACTGTTCATCAACATCATCTATTTTAGCCATGAAGCAGAGGTTGACCATTTCTTTGTCACTTTCAGAAGTGGGTTCATCTGCCCAATCATGGGTTTCAGTCATTTGACCTTTTCCCTTTTTGAGCAAGGTTTCATTTCTCTCATTCTTTCTCTTATATTTTGCCTTGTATTTCTCAGCCCGGCCAGACTTTGAGGAGACGGACATATTTGTCTTTTGGAAAGAAGGTTGGTAAGAATCAGACTTGGTTCTAACAGACCTAGAGGATGTACGGTGAGAGGAGGGCAGTCTAAATTTATCAGAGGACATGCTTCTGCATTCAGAAGCAAAGTGTCCTTTCCTCCCACACCTGTAACATTCCTCATTTGATTTGCCAGATGGAGTGGTTTTAGAAAAAGTAGAAGAAGATTTTCTTGAAAACTTGGATTTTCTCGAAGAGAAGCGAGAGTTACTGGAAATTTCCTCACCTTCGTCATCAGCCTCACTAAGATAGGCTTCTGAAGGATCATTGGGATCCTCTTGACTATTACGGTCAGAATCGGAGGGATAGGTGATTCTAGGAACACACACAGAGTTTTTGGAAGAATCACTAACAAGAGCTAGAGAAGAGATTTGAATGTCATTTGTGATAGACTTCCTAAGCAATTTAGTTTGCTCATAGTTAAAGAGAGTACCATACAAGGCAGTGAGAGGCATGGAGTCAAGATCCTTGGTAGACTTGATGCAAGTACAAATGTTTTCCCAAAACTCAGGAAGACAGTCCATGAACTTGCACAAGACTTCCTCATTATCATAGATGCGACCCACAAGTTTTAGATCATTGAGAAGACCGTTAAAGCGGTTGTAGTAGTCTGAGAGAGACTCACCCTTCTCATGAGAGAAGAGTTCATACTTTCTTACAAGAGCAATCTTTTTGCTCTTTTTCACCTCAGACGTACCTTCATAAAGAACACACAGAGTGGACCACATTTCTTTTGCAGTAGAAAGGTTAACAAGAGAATGGTAGACCTCATCAGGCAGAGAGAGGGCAATGATGGCTCTGACTTTAGTATCAAGAGCTATAAGACGTCTGTCTTCATCATTATATTTGCTGGGATCCTTTACAATGTATCTCCCATTTGCTGGAGTTCTTTCTTCCTCAGAAGAATCCTCATCAGCATTTCCCTTATCTGCCTTTTTGGCATTGTACCGGTCCCAAACCCTAGGAAGAAAAGGACCTTCATGTAAGATAGTAGGATATCTGTTGTCAACTCCTTCTAAGAAGAGTATCATACGACTTTTCCACAGGAAGAAGTTATTGGGGTTAAACTTTGGTGGTTTGGCTATAGAGCCATTGTCGTATGATACAGCAGTGGTGTTTTGAGAAGAATCATTTTTCAAGGAAGAAGAAGAAGAAGAGGCTGCCATTGTGGATCTAGTTTATTGAGTTAAACTGAACCGCTCTGATACCACTTGTTGGTCCCAAATAGCAGTAAATAAACAAGCAAAGTATTGTAGAAGGGGGGGTTGAATACAATACACACAGTTTTTCACTTAATTTAATTCTTATTGATTTGAAATCAAGAATTACACATAGAAAACTTTGATTGTTGCGGAAGAGAACATATGAGATATGTTCAAACAATCTTACACATAGAGAATAAAGAACAATTGTAAAACACTTAGAAAACAATTGAACTTCGTAGAGAGAAAGTTGCCAGACACTTAGAGAACTTGAAGGTAGTAGAGTTGGGTTACTTGCATGTTGATCCATCCTCCATATTTATAGTGCCTCATGCATTAAATGCATGGGACACCTGTTGAGCAAAGGATGGACACAGGTCTTCAGCAAGGTACAAGATGTACCTTTTGTCTTGGAGTGACTTTGTCTTGAAGTGTTGACCTGCAGGGATGGTGTGGACCTTTCCTTAAAAGAGTGTAGGAGACAAAGCTTACTTTATCTGATCTTCAGATGAGGTCCACGTCAATGCAAGATATCACAAATATACTTTGTCAGAAAAGTACAATGTGTTGGAAGGAAATCTTCAGGCATCTTCGGCTCCTGAAGATGTGAGAACATCTTCAGCTTCTAGGGAGAGGTCATCGGTTGCCGAAGGCTTAAGAGATCTTCGGATTTTCCCGAAGATGTGAGATCTTCGGATTTTCCTGAAGATGTGAGATCTTCGGATTTTCCCGAAGATGTGAGATCTACGGATTTTCCCGAAGATGTGAGAACATCTTCACAATCCTGAAGATATGTGATTGACACCATCCTGGCCGATGGTGTTGATCACTTGGGCATGCTTGGCTTTAGGCTGAGGAGACTATCTTCAATCCGCTTTGAGAGATGTACTCCTTCTTTGTCTTCTTCGGCTGATCTTCGACTTCACCGAACATTTGTATAGAAACCAAGCTGCTAAAAGAACCTCAAACATATTCTAAGTAGGATGAAATAAGATGGAAGATCAGGAGGTCATCTTCAAATCTTCAGATGACCCAACAATCGGTGGTCACACCCACTGGAGGTCGGTCTACGGCAGACTCCTCCTCTACGTGGCCCTCCGGTGTACCCGAAACCCTACTCCGGGTGTTTACCATTCCAATCTGCCACAAACGTACGAGAAATAGATTGAGAAAAGACTAAACGAGTTGAACTCTTTGTACGTACTAATACCTTCATCAATCATCATAATAATAGTAAACCAAGCATACTCACGTAACAATGCATTCATAATAGCAGTAGCTAAGTGAAATTATGAACGAACCATACACAAGAATTCTTGCCACCATCATCACAACTTTCAATTAAAGTAATTCTGAAATCCTAACGCTCTCCCCACCTAGGATTTCTACCCCAAGTGGACAGTGAGGTCAAAAAGTCTAAAGCTTAAGTCTAGATATGCTAAAAAATACCTAGTTCACTTAAACTAAAGATCTGATACCAACTTGTAACACCCTAAAAGTAGGGATAACAAAAATCCGAAAAACGGACATGAGGTATACTAAAATTGCCATAGCAAGAGCCTCCCAAAAATGGGGAATATAATTTAATAACCTGTTTAATCACAATTGTAATTTAACGGACAAAACCAACAACCAACTAATCTAATTTCTACAACTAGAAAAGAGATTACAAAAAGGATTGTCATCTATAAACCCAAACGGTCTATATCCAAAAGTATAACGCGTCTGTGTGCAAAATCCCCAAGCTCTCACCCCAAAGCAACTAAACCTGCTTAGGACCGGCGCCGCTAGAACCTGAGATACACATCGACACCAAACAAGTGTTAGGCCAAAAAGCCTAGTGAGTTGAACAATTATAAGCATGCATGAATAGTCACAATTCTTATCAGCAGTTAACCATAATTCAACAAATGTGGAGTCAATAGGGGAGACCCATAGCACCAATCAAATCCCACCCAAGAGTCGATATACCTTGATGCCCTTAACAAGGAACACCCGAAAGGCCCGGCCCACCCGAAGACTATCGCTAAGATAATTCCCCGGATGGCGGAGGTCTAGGCACATACCATCACAGTGGCGCCCAAGACTACATCCTCCTAGTGTACTGACTTGGTTCGTCCACATAACATTTATAAGGGGTCCTTTAGGTGTATTTCAACCCACATAATTCAATACCGACTACGGGTATAATCTTACCACCTTATCCTCATGATATCAGCAAAGACCCAACATAAATCATGCTCATCATGCATATAAACATATTACTGAAATGATGTTCCAACTAGAATCATCACAAAACCCATATATGCATACTTTTAATCATATCAAGGTACTCACACTAGGTACCCATGAAACAAATCCCAACTAATAATACACATAACATTACTCATGGCATATCACTCATATATATACACATCTTCCAACTATTTTCATGAGGAAATCCCCCAACCATTTGAACATATAACGACAAGGTAACAAATATGAGATTATGATGTGTATCTAGTTTTAACAAAGGCTTAGTAAACTCACAATCTAGGTTTTGAACCCAAAACCTAGAAAATATGGAAACCCTAGAAGTTGGAGGATGAACTTGAAGATGAGAAGTTGCCTTGAAGAAACCCTAGAAACCTTCCTTGGATGATAATAAATGCTAGTATTCAAGTCCCAACCACCAAAAGGTTTGTATTTAAGAGGGTTAGGGTTTTGAGAGGAAGAAATCGGTTTGGGAGTTCCCAAAATCTCCAAAGAGAAGAGGGTGTTTGATAACAATGAATTAGAAATCTGATAAGGACTTATTTAAGGTACTGCACCCCGATGGCGAGAGTGCCCGACGATTGTGCCAAGGGCACTCTCGCGAGTCACTATCGCGAACACCCACACACCTACGGTACAATTTCGGCGAGTATGCCTGGCGATAGTGACAATGTCACTATCACGATGGCACTATCGCGAGACTCCTCCCCCTCTCGGTACAACCCTGGCGATTGTGCCCGGCGATAGTGACAATGTCACTATCGTGATGGCACTATCGCGCCCAGTTCATCCCAGCCCGAAAACTTAGCAAATTTCGAAAATGAGCACGAGGTATAAACACATGCAATTATTATATTAATCAGATAGCATCTTAGTCCCAAAAATCAAGATCATATGTATATATAAAAACTCACATTTTCAGATAAACACAATTAGAGTATTAGAGGACAAATATTTACCTTATAAATTCCCGGGTGTTACATCTACCTTTAATCACCTCTAGAATCTTGGTGGGTTGCATTTATTACTTACTAGGGTTCCTCTCTCTTGGTAGCTAGCTCTATCTTCTTGAAGTCAAGGTTCTTAAATCTAGGGTTTCTCCATTTCTAGGGTTTGTCATCTCAACCCTATAGGTGAGTCTCCTAAACCCTAACTACTCATACTTGTGTTAATACGTGATAAATGATTATTGCAAGATGTTCAATGAATTAAAATTAGGGTTTATATAATTGCCATGTTTGGGGAATTGTGGTGGTGAAATCATTTAATGTGGAGAAGAATGCTATGTGTAAAGTGTGATATGTCAATAAATGCTATAAATATGATCTATATTTGGTTTGAGAAAATGTGTAGGACTATTCTTATCAGCAGTTGGATCAATGTTTATCAAAAGGGGTTTTGATCACCTTACTCTAGTAGTCAAGCAACTTTTATGCATGAGTGTGCTTTATTATGTTTGTAAATGGTATATGTGCCTTGCATGAAAGGTGTTATTCATATGTATATACGCAAGAGTTAATTACGGAAGTTATGTCTAATTTCTTGTGCACGGGGAATTAGTCGGTTTTTATATATCATGCAATTATTTTTTACCCTTGGGTCTCTAGCGAGGAGGCAATAGGTGACGCAAGTCGCCGGGTTGTAACTCGTCTACTTTGGATAGGCATCCATGTCCATAAGTCCTTGGAGCGTAACTCGACGGAGTAAGCGTTAGAGGCATAAACGGTCCGAGGATTGTGATGTTCGGCGTGGCATGGGAACTAGGTCCGGGATACGTGGTGAAATCCAATTTAACATCGCGGGTGACTCCACTCATGTGTTCTTGTCACCCAAGATGGAACGGGTACGCCCGTTAACTGGAATTTATCTCTGGTGATTTATACAGGTTGAGCTTGATTATTCCAAACGGGATAATGGTATGATTTTATAAATCCAAAGGCGTATTGGTAACTTTTACTTGCTTTGTTGGTAATGGTTGATAAATGTAACTTCTTAGGTACCTCTCTTGGTTTCAACCTAACACTTGTACGTGTGTACTTTGACTCACAGGTTCAGTTAGCAATGCGTCTAAGATACCTTGATCCGCTAAAGGCACACCTAGGAGCACCATGGCTCGGACAATCATTTTTGGGGTTTTGAGAGAAGAGCGATTTTGGAGACATAGCAACACCCGTGTTTAATCTAGTTATTTGTAATGTTCTAGATTAATTAGGTTGTTGTGAATTATGTTTCATTTATACCGCTACTATTGTCTGTACAAACTAACCCTCGTCTTGAGGTTTTAGTTGTCCGTAATTACAAGTTTAAATCTTTACCTTTTAGCCGTTATATTGCCGAAATTTTAAGTTTTTTTGACACCAATTTTTAGAGTGTTACAAATAAGGCCATAAACCTCTTTTCCAGAACCTCACAATTTAATGCACATGTAGTTCTTCGTTTGATTATCTTTCAGAACCTCACAATTTAATGCACATGTAGTTCTTACTTTATTCATTTCCAGAACCTCACAATTTAATGCACATGTAGTTCTTCGTTTGATTATCTTTCAGAACCTCACAATTTAATGCACATGTAGTTCTTACTTTATTCATTTCCAGAACCTCACAATTTAATGCACATGTAGTTCTTCGTTTGATTATCTTTCAGAACCTCACAATTTAATGCACATGTAGTTCTATATTTGAAATAGTGACCTCCAAATAACCCACATAAAATAAGCAAGTAAAACTAGACCCGACAAACGTGTCGTGTCGTGTCGGGTTCGTGTCGGGTTCAAAGTTAAACGGGTTGAAAATGTCTAACCCTAACTCGACCCGTTTAATAAACGGGTCAGAAAATCCTAACCCTAACCCGACCCGCCTAACCCGACCCGACCCGCCTAACCCGTTTAACTTTTATAAAACTAAAATTTAAAAATCGAAAATTCACAAAAAAAAAATACAAATACAAAATTCAAATGAAAGCATTAGAAATCCAAATTTTATAGTGCAACTTATAAATTATAACCAAATCTAAAACATTAAAAATCCAAAGCATTAAAAAGAAAACTTATAATATATATATATATATATATATAAACGGGTTATTCGGGTCATTGTCGAGTTGAAATTTTTTACCCTGACCTTACCCGTTTAATTTTCGTGTCGTGTCGTGTCAACCCGTTTACTTAAACGGGTTGAAATGTATTACCCAAACCCGTTTATTTCGTGTCGAGTTCGTGTCGGGTTAGCGTGTCGTGTCAGTTTTTGTCAGGTCTAAGTAAAACATCATTTTACTTCAAATAAGGCGGAACCCATCATTTTAGTCAAAACTGATCGGGAACCCCGAAATCACCAAAATCTCAAGTTATGTCAAAATGTAGAGAACTTAAATCCATACCGTAGAAATACTTTGGATTTCAAAAATATAAGTTTTGACATGTATAAAGTTTATAAAATGGTAGTAAGAACTCACCCTACAGGTTTATACGAAAACCCGAAAAACCAGATATCGACCCCCCTCGAGGAGACGAAACTTTCTACACCGAAACCCCGAGCACTGCACTTAATACTAGCGATTAACGGAAGCTCGAAGATCCAAAGAAAACCAACTTAGAGAGAGAGAGAGACTTGAGAGAGAAATGAGATAGATAACCCCAAAAAAATGAGATATTTTTAGGCTGAAACCCTTAAGTCGGCCAGGGTCTTACACGGGTTATGCCGCGACCTCAACTCGCGGAATAACTCGCCCGCTAACACTAACCCAAACCCAAACAGTGGGCATCGCGGTTTATGCCGTGACTATAAGTCGCGAGCAACTCGCGTAGATCACTGAAGTTGACCAGATTCACCACAATCCAACAACTCAGACTTCATAATAAACACGATGTTAACAACGAAAGCTTATACATAAGAATAACAAGACACGAAACGGAAATCCGGGGTGTTACAATAACGATGTATCTAACAGTTTTTAGAAAGTCCAAGGATTTATTTAACAAGTTTTGAAAAGTCTAATGACTTATTTGTTCAAATAAATTGTCCAATGACTTAATCATTCCAAACACTAAAGTCCATTGGGTTTTTTTTAGACTTTTCTCTCACCCAAATCATACATTCCCATTAACCAAACATAACATCATCAATATTCACAAATACCGTTAAGGTGGTACACCACAGGCACATAGCATGATGTCGTATCATCAACCCCCAACTTCAAAACCAACCAAAAACTTCCTCTCACTTTCGAAAAACTTCCTCTCACTTTCAAAGTCTTTTTCAATACTATTGCGTTTATCAGATATTTCTTTGAAAACAACAACATTTTTCTTTTCAAGCTCTTTCTTTTTATTATCAATAGATTTTCTATCTATCTCAAAATTATTTCGCTCAATTATCAAAATCTTTTCAAAATCAGAAATCTGTTTTGAAAGTTTAGCATTTTGAAACTCAAAAGTCTTTCTTTCCTCGAAAATCTTCTCTGAAAGATCAAGATTTTTTTGTTCAAACCCCTTTCTTTCATTCTCAAAATCTTTTTTGTCCTTTTCAATCTCCTTCTCAAGATCAGAAATCTTTTGTTTCAGTTCGAGATTGTTATTCTCTAAAGCACTGATTTCATTTTCCAATGAATCATCTGAATCTTTGCTTTTATTTTCAATAATTTTCAGATCTTCTTCAGGTTCTCAATCTTCATATGATTTTACGAATTTACCATTCACATACATATATGTTTTTCCCATTGTTACTTGAACAAAATGATCGTAAGACGATCACGATTTGATCCAAGAAAAGTGAGATTAAAAGAGAAACACACTAAGAATAAGAATTAGACGAGACTTAGAAAATAAATATAAAAAAATATTTAAAAAACAGAGGACATAAAACAGGGGAACAGTTATCTGGGTTTGGAACCGGGTGGGGAACCGGGTCCTGGTGTAAGCTGGGTGTAGATGGTAAACCCGGGTTAGGGATTGACTCGGGTCGAGGTGCAGGTAATCAAACAGATCTAATTGATTTTAAGAATTCCAATACCGAATATCGATAAACACAGTTAAAGCCAAATACACATTAAACCAATATCCCCATGTTAAGCCCAGATATCTAGTTGATAAACAATCACACACAATAATATAGATCAAGAGATAAACAAATTAGAATAACATACTACAATCCCTTGATTAATCAATGAAAACCAGTATGTGTTCTTGATACCTCTTGTGCGTACGATTACAGAGAGAATTCGACTACAGCTATTAATCTCTAATTATGATTATTGGTATCTTCTCTAAAACCTAATTAATAATATCTATTTATACTGCCTAATGGGCTTGGGCTTGAGGCCCACAAATAAACTAACTATTAACTTATTACAAATCAATCCCTCTAATTAACTTTAACACAATTGCAATTTAAACCCTTAACTTTAACTTTAATCTTGAATACAATTTATGATCCAACAATCTCCCCCTTTGGATTCAAGATTAAAAAAAAATTGCAATTATCTTCAGGTCTTCACTTGTCTTCAATTTTCTTGAAAACTTCAGATGTGACGTTGATAGCTTCACAAACTTGTAGCTTTAAGTAGTCTTCATTCATCTTGTCTTCAACCAAAAATTCTTCTTGTATTCTCCCTTGTTGATTATTCTCCCTTTTTGCATATTCTCCCACTTTTTGATGAGTGGTGAGAAGCATCATCATCAAAACATATCAAAACAATCTCCCCCTTTGTGTATGGTCATCAATTAAGCATTGTCTGTGTGAAATAAGAGCAGTCTCTCCAGTTGGAGAAAGTGATTATTTCAATCTTTTTCAGATTCAAATAATAAAAAAATGTGGTAACCCTGAATCAACAAATGACTCAGTTAGAATGTCTGTCAGTAACACAAAGTTACTGAGTAACACAAAGTTACTATATAAGGAGCTGGTTTGATGTTGGCTCCCCAGGACTTCCATTCAATCATCGAATAACACAGGGTTATCTATGAACGTTCTGACAGAAAACAAATTTATGTGTGCTCGTGCATGTGTATGAAAGAATTAAGCACCGATGATTGCTTTTCATTATAGGCTCAAAGTATGTAAACTTGTTGAGACAGCAACAAATTATACAAAGACTCAATGTGCATGAGAAAGGGTTCGAAGGTGGGGCAACTTTCCTTTTTTTCAATATTAGTATCTTCCAAATGAAGAACCAATAGCGTATGTGTTGCTTCCCCAGATGTGAAACATTCTCTTTTTGAGAAAAGAATGAGTAGCTGGTGAGGTATTTGCAAGAGATGGCATGGGCTAGGTACCTTTTTCAATGATGGTCACCAAAGAATGTGAATCAATCAGTAGATGTGGCTGCCCGGCTCAGAAAGAAGTTTGGTGCAGAGTTTAATATTCTTTTACTCTGTTCTTTCACCCTCTTTCTTTTAATCTTTTAAATCTCATTTCTAACCAATCTCTCTTTTTCATTTTACCTCGTCACACACCAACACTCAAATCTTTTGACCCCTCTCCCCTCAATCACTCAGGGAATACTTTTGGGGTACGAAACACTGGTTATCGTGAATCCATGGAAGTTCTGTTAAGCTCTCACTGAATCCCATGTATTTTCCTAAAAGTACGTGTTGTTCAACAGTCTTTTGTACATGAAAGCACAAGGGAATAAACATGAAGAATAAAATATTGGAGAAGTCAAAACAGTTGTGTTTGACGATGCAATTCTCCCCCTGAAACTAAAAGAGGTTGACAATTAAGCTCTTTAACAAGTAAGCTCCCAAAAATCATTTAAAATCACACTTCACAATTCATGAAAATCTTTGAAGAATAGGAAGTGGTTTGAACATTTAAGAAACCATTTTTCACAAGTGAAAGTTGTTCTTCTTTCAACAAGTGATAGAGTGTAAGGATTAGAAGGATATACCTGTAAATCAGAATCCTTAACTCCCCCTGGAATGAATATTTTCAATGAAGTATCCTTTACAAAACTCAGATATCCTCCCCCTTGATACCTGTAAAAAGTCAATTAAATCAGAAAAGTATATCAGTAGAAATATTAAGCATGTAAGCTCCCCCTTAATATCTACATTCAGATATCAAACGCTTTGTCATTGACGTCCGAGTCCTAAGATGTTGTACTTAAAAGTCATCTTTTTGACAATGAGGCAAGAGTCTTGATCTGTAGTAATCAGAAGTCATCTTTTCGTTGAGGTACGGGTTCTAAGTTGATTTACTTAGAAGCTTTCGTTCTTTCTCCCCCTTAAACCTTGGGTGCCTGCAACACAGATTTAGCTTTTGGTACCCACTGGTAGTTGGGTCCTAATGGGTTAGTTGCAGTTCTAGTAGGAGATATAAAGTAAGAACCATACCAGTTATTCACATAATCTTTTCTTACAAAATCATTTGAGCCGCAGTAGGAACAACTAATTTTCTTTTGAGCTAACCTGATTAGTTGATTGATAGTGTAAACCAGATCAGGTTTGCCAAAAGTTTTACCTTTTGAATCATAGTTCCATTTGGCATTTGATGTATGCACAAATGATTTATCTTTCTTCTTCTCCTCCGAGGATCCTTTAACTCTCCAGATCCAATTTTCTCTATCTTTCTCATCATCCCTTCTCCAGAAGCTTTTCTTTTGAGACTTGTTCTTCTTTAAGTTACCTAAACCATCAACATTTTTATCAAAGAAAAGGTTAGAAGGACGAATCTAATCAGTAGATTTAGAAGTAAGACTATCATTTGAATCACATAAAGGATTATAGAAAACATTTGAAACATGTGAACTTGAAGCCTTTTTGAGTGAACAATCTGAATCAGTTTGATCATCTCTCAGTGATTGAGCTATTGACTCTGGCGTCTTGTGCTTAGTTAGCTTCACCTTGAATACGATCTCTTCAAGTTCCTTTATCTTTGACGACAAACTGTTTCTTTCCTTTTAAATCAGATCAAACTTCTTATGCAACTTAGATTTTGCATTCTTCTCCTTCATGAGGTTTGTTGATAGCTCAGATAGCTTTCCTGTCAGCTTGGCTATCTCAGTCTCTAGATCTTTCTTTTCTTTAGAAAAGTCTTTATTTACATCCTTCAGCTCAGCTGTCTTCTTCTCTTTCTCAGCCTTTTCTCTCTCAATAATGATAACCTTCTCAAAGTCTGAAACTTGTTGAGAAAGCTTAACACATTTAAGCTCTAAATATTTCTTCTCTTCAAAGGCTTTTCTGGATGTAACACCCTAAAAATAGGGATAACAAAAATCCGGAAAACGGACATGTGGTATACTAAAATTGCCATAGCAAGAGCCTCCCAAAAATGGGGAAATATATATAACATGTTTAATCACAAATGTAATTTAACGGACAAATAACAACAACCAACTAATCTAATTTCTACTTCTAGAAAATAGATTACAAAAAGGGTTGTCATCTATAGACCCAAACGGTCCATATCCAAAAGTATAATGCGTCCATGTGCAATTCCCCAAGCTCTCACCCCAAAGCAACTAAACCTGCTTAAGACCGCCGTCGCTAGAACCTGAGATACACATCGACACCAAACAAGTGTTAGGCCAAAAAGCCTAGTGAGTTGAACAATAATAAGCATGCATGGTCAGTTACAATTCTTATCAGCAGTTAACCATAGTTCAACTAATGTGGAGTCAATAGGGGAGACCCATAGCACCAATCAAGTCCCACCCAATAGTCGATATACCTTGATGCCCTTAACAAGGAACACCCCAAAGGCCCGACCCACTCGAAGACTATCGCTAAGAAAATTCCCCGAGTGGCGGAGGTCTAGGCACATACCATCACAGTGGCGCCCAAGACTATATCCTCCTAGTGTACTGACTTGGTTCGTCCACATAACAATTATAAGGGGGGTCCTTTAGGTATATTTCAACCCACACAATTCAATACCGACTACGGGTATAATATTACCACCTTATTCTCATGGTGTCTAACAAAAGACCCAATGTAAATCATGCTCATCATTCATATAAACATATCACCAAGAAGGTATTTCAACTAGAATCATCATGATACCCACTTATGTATACATCTAACATATCAAAGTACCCATTTTATATATCCATGGGAAAAGCCCCAAATAATGGTTCATATAACCTAAAACATAACATATCACCAATGTCCATATTTCTAACCATTTTCATCAAGAAATCCCAAATACTTGAACACGTAGAGGATGAAATAACAAATAGAAGATTATGACGTGCATCTAGTTTTAACAAAGGTTTAGTAAACTCACAATCTAGGTTTTTGACCAAAACCTAGAAAAAGATGAAACCCTAGTTTTGAGAAAATGAGACTTGATGATGATTGAGATGAGAACTTGATGAAGATCTTCAATAAATACACTTTGATAAGACTTGATGAGCCAAGGACCACCCCAACAACCCCAAACCCTAGCAATAAGTGTGTGTGTGTGTTTGAGAGACCCAAAAATTGCCCAAATAAGAGAGCTCCCGTTTTAAAAAATGAGGAAGTGAGAAATGAGATATCAAATTCGGATTAAAACAGAAGACTGGACACCGCGGGCGACATTGCCCGGCGACAATGCCCTGGGCATTGTCGCGTGTCATAGTCGCCGACTCCCCGAGGGTCACGGTATACAACTCGCGACTATGCCCTGCGACTTTGCCCAGGGGCATTGTCGCGGTGGCATTGTCGCCGACTTCACCACTCCTACGGTACCAACCATGCGACAATGACACTGGTCATAGTCGCGGGGCATTGTCGCGCCACACCCAACCCAGACCGAAAATCTAAACAAGTTCGATTACGAGGGCGAGGTTCAGACGGAAATCATGAGCACACAGTTCAAAACTTATTAAGGCATTATAAAAGTGAGCATGTGTACATAATAGTCCTCATATTCTCAATTAATACAGTTACAGGTTTAAGGGAGCGAAAACTTACCTTTAAATTTTCCGGGTGTTACACTGGAGAAATCAGAGAATTTCTTAGCAAATTCTTTTTTTTCTTTCTCAATCTTCAACATTTCATCTTGAGCTATTGTATTGTCTCTGTCTTGGGTTGCCTTTTCTTTCAGCTTATTAATCTCAACCTCAAGACTGAGAACTTTATCTTTCAGTTTATATCTTTCCGCAAAGACTTGAGAATTTATCTTTCTAAGCCCTTCAGATGTCTAAATAGCAATGTTTGCTCTTCTTCTAAGCTCATCAATCTCTTTTTGCATTAACTCCTTCTTAGACCATGTAGAGCTTGAGTTAAGACTTTTTACTTCAGCTTGAAGATTTAAGATCTCTTTCTCTTTCGACTCAATTATTCCTGCAAAATCAATTTTAGAATCAGTAATGCATATTAAATCTTTCTTTGAATCTCTTGAATTTTCTTTTAAAACATTGATCTGAGAAAGAAGAGATGAGTTCTGAATCTTTAAATCCTTGTTCTCAGCTTTAAGAGGTAACATCTCGGATTTGAGCTTTTTATTCTTCTTTTCACAATCATAAGCCATGTTTATATATCTTGACAACTGTCTAGCAAGACGTTTAGCACTTGCTTTTGCTTCAGAAAGTGTCATCTTGTCAAAATCAAGGCTATAACCTTCAGACATCTTTAGCTGAATGGTTAGAAAGTTAACTTATCTGTACCAAGAGAATCAACTAGATGAGATCGTTTGAATCAAGTAATAGATAAAAGCTACACTTAAAAATTTTCAGAAAAATAAATTTCCAAAAATAATTTAAATGCAGATATCTCAAAACAGAAATTAAATGAGCAAACAGGAATACTGGCGCAAAAGTAAGATATTTGCTAAGGACAGAGAAGCTTTGCGCGAATAGGCAGTGGCGCGAAGAGAGATTTGCGCGAGTAAGAAGTGGCGATTTTTTTTTTGTAGCGACCGGGTACTGTAGCGACCGGGTTACTGTAGCGACCGGGGTACTGTAGCAACCGGGAATTTTATGCTTTTTCAACCGACCGGGTTGTATAGTGTCGACCGGTAAGGAATAGTATCGACCGGTAATGAGATGGTCGACCGGTGTTCGAACTTTCGACCGGTGTTGCGTTTTCGACCGATGTGATGCGGTTGACCGAACAAATGTAACGACCGGTATTTGCGACCGGTATCCGTCGACCGGACAAATGTAATTGAATAACGAACGGTGTGTTCTTAGTTTCGACCCAGAACGACGATAATCAACCCAGAAAACAATCGAGAACTCAAAATTCAATTGCAAAAATCAAACTTTAGTACCCATTAACATATATCGATCAACATTCAATCAAAATTAATGATTAAAAATCACTTTTTATCACTCAATTTGAAGCATGCAGTAGTCGACAGAGATAAGAAGTTGTCGAACCCATATTTCACAAATCATTAAAAATCCAAACAATCAGTGAATTATAGCTCAATTAAACTATCAGATAACATTCAATACCTTAACACGCACCTAATCAAATCGATTTTATGCATAATAACACACTAAATCAAAGAATAGACTTTTACACAGTTGAATATCGATGAACAGTGAAATCGATGAATAGTAAAAACGATGAATAGTAAAAACGATGAATAGTAAAATCGATGAATAGTAAAATCGATAAATAGTAAAATCGATGAATAGTAAAATCGATGAACAGTAAAATCGATGAGTAGTAAAATCGAAAAACAAAAAAAACTTGATTCTTTTGGTTCTGATACCACTTGTTAAACCCAAATATCTAGTTGATAAACAATCACACACAATAATATAGATCAAGAGATAAACATATTAGAATAACATACCACAATCCCTTGATTAATCAATGAAAACCAGTGTGTGTTCTTGATACCTCTTGTGCGTACGATTACAGAGAGAATTCGACTACAGCTATTAATCTCTAATTATGATTATTGGTATCTTCTCTAAAACCTAATTAATAATATCTATTTATACTTAGGCCTAATGCCTAATGGGCTTGGGCTTGAGGCCCACAAATAAACTAACTATTAACTTATTACAAATTAAACCCTCTAATTAACTTTAACACAATTACAATTTAAACCCTTAACTTTAACTTTAATCTTGAATACAATTTATGATCCAACACCCCAAATCAAATTACCTTAATCGAATAAAATCGATTAACACACTTAAGGCCAAAACGAATCTAGTAGGAAACGAAACTGAATTTATCAAAGATCCCAAATCGACATCAGTTTATCAAAGCCAAATCGACTGTAAATTAAACCTAACTCGAATTCCGAGATGTAAATAATCCACATGGAATTAATCAAAATCAGTATCCCCATTGAATTTAACCTACCCTAATCAAAGCAGTTTAGCAAACAACCCAAGGTGACTGAAGATCAAACCAAAAAAAGTTGAATTCGATGCAACAGATAGCCGAATTCCCCAAGCAATCGATTAAAAAATGTTGCTCCAGATCAAGCATGACCTAATCGATTAATAGAGTTTGGATTGAGCCCAAATCGACTCAAAATCGAAGTCTAAATCGAGATGAATCCTTAACCGAATGTGGGAGAATGTGGGGATGAGGAATGATGTACGGGTGAGGGCGTGAGGGAGTGAATCGGTGGGAGGGAGATGCGGGTGTGAGTGAGATGTGGGTGAGGGAGGGATGCAGGTGTGAGAGAGATATGGGTGGAACGGGTGAAGGGAGTTGAGGGCGTGAGGCGGGCCTGGTGGTGACAGAGTGGGACGCGAATGAGGATGTGACTCGTGAAGGATGTGGGTGAGAGGATTGTGAGGCGGGTGAGGGTGAGGGGGTGAGAAGGACGCGGGTCAAGGATTGAAGCGGGTGAGAGTTGGGTTCGGTTGATAGTCGGACGTCAAGAGAGACGAGGGTAGTCTCACCCGGTTGCAAGACACACCCGGGTAGGGTGTAGTGAGAGGGTGTCCTGGGTTGGTAGACACACATGGATCGAAGTGATGTCGGGTCTCGGCCTTGGGATCAAATTGACCCGGATGGAGTAAGGGGAACGCGGGTTAGCTACTGGACTCGATTGAAGAAGGTTCGACCGGGTTCTGTATGACCAAGGTTTTAACCTTTTGCGCTGCACACAATCGAACACATTGATTAAGTCTTAAACTTTAAACAAAAAGTCGATCCAAATCACTTTCAAACCACGAACTGATCTCAATAACACTAACTAAAATCGATTTTGAACCAAAATTAAAGAATTTTGAGTTTTTTTTTAAGATAACGAAGAACACAGACCCAAGATTTCAGATTTATAAAAACCTAAAATTCGACTTTAATATTACGAATTCATGCGAGAAACTTTGACAAAACCTTAATCTAACTAGACTAATGGGATTGGGATCAAACAAACTCAAGAATTTCGCTTAAATCAACTAATCCAAAAAAACCCAAAACAAAAGTCGATCGACAGATCAGTAAGAGAGGAAAACAAAAAAAATTACCTTTTTGAATCAAATATTCGTCTATTTGCTTTGATACCAATTGTGAATCCTAGTTGATCAAATAACAATGATGAATTGAATGATTAATTGTATTGAATGATTGAGAGAGTTACAAACATATGAATTCAACACAAAATCTCTCTCAAAACCTGATAAGTGCACCATTCATTAACCCTAAACATACTCTAAACATCTTTTAAATACTAGCCTCATTACATTGAAAGCCCAAACCCATTAAGCAAACACTAAGCCCAATAACCAATTAAAGGCTTTTACAACATGATAAATAAATAAACAATAAACTCTATAAATACTTTATATAACTTTCAACGAACTAGGACTTTCAGTCCTAACAATACGTGTGTTCACAACTACATAACCAAGACAATTCCATGATAACTTGAGACTTTGTCAACTTATAAGCTAATTGAGACTTGTTAACTCTTCCATGACAATTTCATGAAAAATTAAGATTTGTTCATACTCGCATAATAATTTATAGTACATGTGCTCACAATCCCGTTATCAAGATTGGTAAATGACAAACTGAGACTTGTTAACTTTTTAAATGAAGAAAGAGAGTAATATTTAATGGCCACATTCTCGTGAAGTCTCTATGAACCATCTCTGAAATCCCCACCAATGTAATTTAGAGCATCTTCGGCAGCTATATTATAATTTTTCTAAAATAGAGTATCAAAAATCAAGATTTCTAAAAAAATTACATTTAACTCTAACAGCTACTATATTTTAGCAATCCTAGCACTAATGGTATTGTTAAAATATTCTATACATTTAATAATGTTTGTCCTGGGTTGGTAATGACTAACATATAAGGTGTTTGTAGAAGGGGTTGAATACAAGCACAACTTATTTTCACTTTTTAATTCTATAGGTTTATGGAAAACAAATAATTAAAGAATTGTGCGGAATCTAGGAAGGTAATACCTAATCTTTATACAATCTGACTGATAACAAATTTTCTAACGACTAAAAGGGATAGAGGAAGAAGGTATCATTTCAGATATGAGGAACTGATGTAGACCTTCAGATGGTTGACGTCGATTTTGCTAATAAACTTTCACTCGGATTTCTTTCAAAACAGGTGAGTTGCAACATATGTCAATGATGACCTTTTATGGCTACCGTTGCATTAATTGTTGTTGTCCAACTTTAACGCATGTATTCATCTAATTTGTTGATAAATGTATGATTGTACTCTTTATTTCAGCCTTTGAAATTGATGTAGGCTTTTGTTAACCCAACTCATCATTCTGTATGCAGAAGGAACAGAAAAAGAAGTATGACACTAATAAATTAGTGCATTATAACTTACTTTGTCCACATGTTAAGCATGTTCCCAGACCAAGACAAGAGTTGGTAGAGTTGGTGAGTCAAGCTTGTTGTTTAAGTTTGCACTCTAAAATCGGCTTGCAAGAAGTAGTATTTGTCAGTCTACTTCCAACTTTATCTTGTATTTATCTTCTCTCCACTAGATGATAAACCAATCTGCTTTGGTGACTATCTTGCCTTCTCTTCAACTAGTCTTCAATTTTGTTGAAGACCTTTTGTTCTTGGATCAATACAGATAATAAAGATTTTGATGTAAGGAAAAATCCTATCTATTTGTATACGAAACATAAGCTATATTTTGGGTTTCATCTAGACTATTTTTGAAGTATTTAATTCGAATGAAAAAATGTGGGTATTTTGTTCTTGTAAACTGGATTTGGATGTTATATTCGGATATACAATTTGGATGCCAAATTCAGATGACTTGTTTGGATGACAAATCTGGATATCCAATTCGGATATGAATTCTGAATCAAACTGATTTCGGATGTCAAATCCGAATATACGAAATTGGATGTCATTTTGTATGTCAAAATCATATGTCTAATTCGGATAAAAACTTCAGATGTTCATTTGGATACTCAATCCAAATGCAACTTTGGATATGAATTTGAAACTAAATTCGAAGTTGTTACTCATTCAGATGCGACAATCCGAATGGTTCCAAAAGATAAACTATGACTTAAAGAATTTTCCTAAGTGTTAAGTCGGATGTATTTGTATTGTTATCAAATCTGATGGTTGAGACTAACAAAAAACATCGAGTTGATCTAATTCAATTGTTTATTATTGCACAATCAATCAATACCAATAGATGATTAACTTGGTTTGATTTCATTCCATATTTGAATCAATCACCAAATTATTTTAACCATATTTGTACACCAAAGTGTAAGATACAAATATTACATAGAATGACTTCTTTGTTTTTTTATACTTAAGTAGTAATTAGATCATCTTGGATAGGTTTTTATTTACTAGATTTTGAACTGTCATACAAATTTTGAAGCATAACCCTTATTTTATTGAAAATGTATTAGTTTCTAAATACTAAATGGTCGTTTACTAAATACTTATCGGGTAAGCGCTTACCGATATCACTTGGCTTACCATTTGAAAATGGTAACGACCGAGAGTCTTACCCGGTAAGAGACATATGTGTCGTTTGTTTTTTAAGAGGTCTGAAGTCTTAAGTCTTATTTTACTTCTGATTAATAAGAGGTGGTGCTGAAGTTTGAATCAACAAGACTGTATGTTTCTGTAACGTCTAGAGGCGTCTTGAGAGAAAGAGGAGCATAAGAATTGAGGTGCCGATAATAGGTTTTAGAAGTTAGGTCACCACTTCTTATTTCAAACGTATTTAAGAGTTAAGAGGTTCTGAAAACTAGAAAAAAAACAAACATTCTAAATGTAAAAGGTCTAAACGATTCAGACTTAAGAGCCATTAAGAGGTTTTTTTTTTTTAAATAGACAACCCCATAGCAAGTACCGAGTGTCTTACCTAATAAGTGCGACAAAAAGACTCTTACCCGGTAATGGCTTACCGGGTTGATATAACTTCTGTATTTTTGGTACGTAAAGTTCGGATTTTTATAATTATTTTTATCATTAGAATAACCCTTGGAAAGAATCTTGGGTCGATTTATAATTGGGTGCTAGTAAAAAATTATAAAAAGAAAACTTCGTGCCTGCGAAGTTTTCTTCACGGGCGGGAACGTTGGCCAGAAAATTCAAAGTTAAAGGGGTTGTTTGGAATTTTTTAGCTAAGTCGATGTGGAGAGACATGGGGACACGGGCGACCTAGCGCCATGCAACCATGAATGAATAAAGCTTACTTTGATGCTTAGATCAAGTATATATTTTAATGTTTTTTAAGGAGTATGAGACTTTATTTATTGATTTGTATAAAAGCTACATATATGTGAGATTTGTCATCATTTTGAAACATGTTATATCTATTGACCAACTATATGAATTCTCATTGTTGAGGACCTTGAGTTATACTTATTTGGGTCACGTTATATCATTTCATTATTTTATGTCGGAATCAATATGTGACTTTTATTGCACTTGATTGGGCATTTAGCGAACTCAAAGTAGCATTGTTATGTGTATAAACATGATTATGTGTTAGTGCTCAAATATGTTGGATCCAAGATTATGAAAGTCAAAGTCAATGCTCAAGTCAAACCTTCAAGCAAAAGTCAAAGTCTTTTGTAATAAACCAAAGTCAAAGTCAACTTGTTTAGTTGTGTCTTGTAATTGTAATGTAGGTATAAATAGAGTTTTTCTTTGTAATCATATATGTACACGGACAGAGAGAATCTTAGTGAGAGAAATATTGTATTGAGAGCATATGTAATCTTTGGATTTGAGATCAAATAATATGGAATATTTGGATCGAATTACCTGTTCATCTTGATATATTGCACATCATTGGAACACACAATTGGTATCAGAGCAAGCACTTAAACAAAAAATGGATCAAGAATCTGGTTTTTGGTGATCAACTTCAAGAACTCGCAGACTTATTGTTCAAGGATTGAATTTTGTGATTTTGTGTGTAATTGAGGGTGTAATTGATTGATTTGTACTCGTTTTATAGTACAGAACATGTTTTGTGTTGATTAGATTGTCCAATTCACAACTGTTTGTGTGAATTTTGGATTTGATTGAGTTTTTGGTTCGAGTTGTAAACGTATTGTTCTTGACATCAATTTTGTATTTTTTTTTGTTGATTTGGTTGTAATCGATTATTTGTAAAATGTTCAGATTGTTATCGAGGACAAATTGAGAAAGTTTCATGTACTGATTCTGAGGTTTGAATCGAATTTGGACTGAAAATTGAATTTTCGAAGTTGAGATCTGAAGAACTCGCATGAAAGATGAAGAACTCGCATAATCTTGAAGATTTCACATGATATTGGGTGATTGAGAAAAACTCGGGACGGAATTCGTACAAAGCCTCGTGCGAAAAGTTCGAAATTCGCATTGTGTTGTATGCGAAAAGGAAGAATTCGCACAGTGAAGTATACGAAAAGTTTGTTGGAAATATTCTAAGGACAGAATTCGCATATGCTTGTATGCGAAAAGTGAAGAATTCGCATATATACATCATACGAATTCTTGAAAATTTCGCATAGAATTTTGAAAATTTTTCTAAGTGTAGAATTCGTATCGATGCGAAAAGTTTAAATTTGAAAAAAAAAATCTAAGTGAAGAATTCGCATCTTCTTGTGATACAAAAAGCTCATGCGAAAAGCTTAAAAGTTTAAAATTTTATTAAGTCAAGAATTCGCATAACAGTCTTGTGCGAATTGTTAAGAATTCGCATATGGCTACGTGTGAATTCCTAAGATTTCGCATATAGTTGCATGCGAATTGTGTAGAATTCGTATATCTTTGCATGCGAATTCTGTGTGTTGTGCGAATTCTGTGTTGTGTGAAAATTTCATTCTTTGACAAATTCTTGCAAGCTGTAATATGGTTTTTCAATGTCAAAAATTTTCTCTAGGGGCGCTGCCCCTCGACCCCGCAAGGGCGTTGCCCCTTGACCCCACCCGTGCTAAGTCTGCATAGGGGAACATATTTATGTTTGTGATTAATCGTTTTTCTGTTTTTGTGTTTAACGATCAGTGCAAAGTTCAAGATGACTTCAAAGGATGCTCTTGCTATCGGTACATATGTCAAACCACCCATTCTGTTCAAGGGTGAATACGAGCAATGGAAGGATCGGTTTTTAGACTTCATAGATAGACATGCAAATGGTGATAACATCAAGATGTCTATTGAAGAAGGACCGATGATTCCTCTTACTATGGAAATTCCGGATGACGAATCATCTGATAGTGAAGATGGAAATCAGGAAAGAGAACAAAAGACAAAGAGGGTTCCTATGGATATTTCTCAGTATACGGAAGAACAGAAAAGCATATACAAGGCATACAAGCAAGGTAGATCTCTTTTACTTCAAAGCATACCGAATGAGATCTATATTAAGATAGACAGCTACAAGCCAACTGCCAAAAAGATGTAGGATCAACTAGAGAAAATGGTGATGGGATCCAAAGTTCGTAATCAGATGAAAGTAGCCAACTGCATCAACAGTTATGAGGAGTTTAAAGCTAAATATAGGCAAAGCTTAGAGGAAACTTATGAGAGGTTTGTGTCATTGCTGAATGAGCTTGCAAAGAACAAAGTCAAGAAGAAGCAGATAGAGAACAACGTCAAATTTCTGAGCATTCTTCAACCTGAATGGAAGAAGCATACCAGAAGAATGAAGCAGATGAAATAACTAAGTGACATACCTCTACATAAAGTTTATGAAACCCTCCTTCAAAATGAAAAGGAATTTGAAGAGAAAAGAGGAGAAAAGAAAAAGAATGAAAAGTCGGTAGCTGATCCTATTGCCTTGGTTGCTGGTAAGAAGAAAAAGAAAGAAAAGAAAGATAAAAGGAAAAAGAAGAAGATTGTAGTATCTGATTCTGATGAGACTGACAGTGCTGACTCAGATTCCGATGACGGAGAAAACCTCAAGCAAATTATGCTTTTGCTAACCCGATCTTTTTAGAAGAAATTCTACAAGAAACCGGGTTCAAACAGTCAGAGGTACTCGTCAGGATCTAGAAACTATGAACATAAGGAGAGAGTGGAAAGAAAAAATTTGATGAAAAGAGGTCTGATGAAAAGAATTTTGGTGATAAGAAGCCAAAGAAGAGATATTTGAATGATTATGGAGAAAAGAAAGTGGATCAGCCAGTCAAGTGCTACAATTGTGGCAAGTTAGCTCACTTTGCCAAAGACTGTCGGAAGCCAATTGTAAGGAATTCGGATTACTACAAGAACAAGATGCTTCTGGCTAAGCAAAAAGAAGTTGGCAAAGCACTGATGGCTGCGGATGATTACTGATTGGACCATTCAGATGATGAGGATAAAGAAGAGACTGCTCATATGTGCTTAATGGGCAAGGAAATCACATACGATGAATCTAATGAGGAGATTTCCGATGAGGTACAAATTTTTTCTGAAATTGATTTTTTAAAGAAAATGGAAACCATGATGGTTGAGCTTCAAGAATTACAAGCTAAGCTTAAAAAGGAGAGAAGTATAGTTGCAAAGAAGCGTCAAACAAATTTTGATCTCAACAAGGAAATTTTTGGGAACAAAAACTTGATTGATTCTTTAAACAAATCTACTGCTGTTTTTTAGAAACAAAAAGCTTGTCTTGGATCTCAAATTTCTGAAACAGTTTCAAAGTTTAATACAGCTGAACGTGAGAAACAAGAGTTTGTTCTAAAAGTTCACAAATTGCAGGTTGATAATAAGAATTTGCAGAAAAAGGTTAATGGTTTGGAAGCAAAGCTTTATATTAGAGGTCAAACGGATCAAACCATATTTCTAAACACACCAAAGGAAGAAGATGATTTTAAAGATAAGTGGGGTCTCGGTTATGATAACCCACATTATCTTAAGAAAGTTATTCGAAAGCAGCCCGCTTTATATAATTTCAATTTCTTACAAGTGGCTGACAAAAATCCTCATTTGAAACCTAAGTTTGTCACAAAATCATCTAATGAGGTTGAGGCTAAGGAAGATGAAATCATGAAAACAGAAAGAACACAACCAAAATGCAACTACCATTTTGCTATAAAAACCTGAATGATAGTTATCTTTCTAAGCAACCAAAATTTCTATCAAATGATTGTTTTCAAAGCTACTCTACAGAAGAGATAGAGGCAAAACCTGTTAAAACTAAAATTTATGTTCCTCCACTTGTTTTGGAAAGCAAAATTATTGAGCTTGAAAATATTTTAGCTGATGAAAGAATTTTGGTTGATCTTGAGAAAGTTGTGTTTTCTACTGTTATGAAGAACACTTATTTTAAATATGAAGCTACATATGACACCTCTTACTCAGAAAGAGCTTATGTAAACAATTCTACTGATTCAGATGCGTCATCATGTAAAGTTTTCATGGGTAATGCTCTTACAAATCCTAAAACTTCAGATAGTGCTAAAATGTCTCTTAAACAAAAGTATTCTAATGTGTTAAATGATTTCAAATTTCAAACTCTTCCAAGGCACCTTAAGTTTATGTTGATGATATTGATGACTTATTTGCGGATGAAAATTACTTTTTGAATTCTGATGGTGGTATTGATGAAAGTGTTGATATGTTTGATTTCAATGCAAAACTTCCGGATCATTCTGAATTTATTATCAATTCTGATGTTTTGCCTAGTATATTTGAGAAAGGTGAATCATCAACTAAAGTTGATGAATCAGTTCTTGTGAGTACCTATTACTCCAAAGGTAAAAAGCAAAAGAAAATGTGCTCACAGAACGGATCAACACGGGTAAGCATAAGAAAACACAAACTCGGAAATCTCATGTTTCTAAAAAAGCTAAATCTTCTGTTTCAGAATTGAGGTGGAATAAGTCTGAAGTAAAACTGGAATGGAGACCAAAGCAGAAAGTTGGAGAGAAAACAAAATCATTTTCTGATACAGAATGTAATAGGATTGTTGTTAGTGATATTGATGTAATTGGTAATATTGCTTCTCATAAAACAAAACTTGTATCTTCTTACAAGACTTACTCAATAAAGCAATTGCTCCAATTATTTTCGTTTACTACTCAGTTGTCTACACATGGTCGAAATGATTTTGTGACTCGACAATATTCTGATTGTTGGTTTGGTACTTATTATATACATCATTCTCATGTTTTTCAAAATCAAAGAGCACCCAAATTGAAATGAGTGCCAAAATCTTGTGCTAACATGAAGGGACCCATATATAAATGGGTACCTAAACTCGTTGTTGTCTGATTTCTCCTGTGCAGACCCGTCATATGTGGTACTTGGATTCTGGTTGCTCCAAGCATATGACTGGGCAGAAAGATATTTTATCTAATTATACAGAGAAATTATGCGACAATGTGCGGTTTGGGAATGATCAATTTTCACCAATCTTGGGATACGGAGATGTAGTGCAAGAGAATGTAACGATAAAGAAGGTGAGTTACGTTGAAGGATTAGGACACAATCTATTCAGCATTGGCCAGTTCTGTGACAAGGATTTAGGGGTGAATTTTAAGGCCAAGCGATGTTGCTTTAGAACTGAAGATGGAAAAGAACTCTTGGTCGGGACGCAGAAGTCAAACCTCTACACGATTAATCTGTCTAAAGTCAAGACTGATAATGCGGTGTGTCTACTTTCAAAAGCCTCTATGCAACAGAGCTGGTTATGGCATAGAAGGCTATCTCATCTCAACTTTCGATACATCAATAAGTTGGTGACTGGTAATTTGGTTAATGGTTTACCTGAACTGAAATATGTCAGAGAAAATCTGTGTGCTGCATGTGAGAAGGGTAAGATGAAAAGAGCTTCTCATAAGCCTAAGCCTGAACTGAGTACAAGTACTCCTTTACAACTGTTGCATATGGATCTCTATGGTCCAATGCGAACTCAAAGCATCAACGGAAAGAAATACGTCTTGGTGATTGTGGATGATTATGCAAGATACACTTGGGTCAAATTTCTAAGATCGAAAGATGAGACGCCCAATGTCATCATCTCATTCTAAAGACCGTTCAAGTGAACTTATAGAAGACAGTTAAGTTTCTCAGAACTGATAATGGCACAGAATTCAAGAACAAAACGGTTGACGATTATCTCGAATTGGTCGGGATAACTCATCAGTTTTCTGCTGCCAGAACTCCGGAACAAAATGGGGTAGTTGAACGACGAAATCGGACTCTTGTCGAGGTTGCACGAACGATGTTGAGCCAGTCCGATCTACCTTTATTTTTGTGGGCCGAAACTGTCTCAACTGCATGTTATACGCAAAACAGATCAATCATTCACTGCTGGTTTGGTAAAACACAATATACTTTGATTAATAATAGAATACCTAGCATTAAACATTTTCACATTTTTGGATGCAGGTGTTTTGTGCTGAATGATAAGGAGAACTTGAACAAGTTTAGTCATAAGGCTGATGAAGGCATTTTCATTGGTTATTCTCAGACATCTACAGCATACAGAGTTTATTAAAAGAAGTCGAAAATTGTGGTGGAAAGCTTCAATGTTACATTTGATGAATAAATGGCTTCTGATCAAACCTGTTCAGAACCCGTTTTAACAGGAGTTTTAACTTCTGGACAAATCAGTCCAGAACCTGCGGTTAATGTTTCTAATTCTGATAAACATCAACGTCTACGTCTCACTTAACAGAATTAGACTTATTGTTTGAATTTTTCTATGATGAGTTTCTTGGTTCTAAATTGACTAAACCTGTTGTGATGGACAGATCTGTAGATTCATGCAATCATCATCCAATCGCTTCAGATGTCTTAACTGAATCTGATCCCCCGATTCAGAAAGAAACTCAAATTCAAACACCTACTCACTCAGTTGAAGTTGCAAATGAAACTGCAGAATAAGAAGTTACACAATCAATTAGATGTACGGTAACGCCTACTCAACAAACATTAAATGTTCAATCCATTGAAACTTCTGCACCCGATTACTTCAACTTAACCCCATATTGAACAAGAAGAAGAAAGTGGATATCTAGATGTTCAACATGATCAATTTGTATCTAATCCACTTCCTCATGTATACAAGTGGACCAAAGAGCACCCGGTTCATCAAATTATTGGAGATCCATCAAAACCGGTGCAAACTAGGTCTGCTACAGCAAATGAATGCTTATTTGATTCATTCCTGGGCAAAATAGAACCAACAAAAGTTTCAGAAGCTCTTTGTGATCCAGATTAGGTTACAGCCATGCAAGAAGAGCTCAACCAATTTGAAGCGCTTAAAGTCTGGCGTTTGGTGCCTCGACCTGAAGGAAAGACAATTATTGGCACCAAGTGGGTATTCAAAAATAAGAAGGATGAAGATGGTGTTGTTATTCGAAACAAAGCAAGACTTGTAGCCAAGGGATACAGACAAGAGGAAGGCATTGATTATGATGAGACGTATGCACCAGTTGCGCGTATTGAGGCCATTAGGATGTTCCTAGCCTACGCTGTACATAAAAACTTTACGGTCTATCAGATGGATGTCAAGACAGTCTTTCTGAATGAATTGTTAAAAGTAAAGGTGTACGTTTCTCAACCTGAAGGATTCGTAAGTGCTGACAAACCTAATCATGTCTATATTCTAGACAAAGCACTTTACGGACTCAAACAAGCCCCTCGATCCTGGTATGATGTTTTATCCAAATTCCTTGCCTAGTCTGGGTTTTCAAAAGATAAAATTGACACATCAAAAAGGATAAAGTTGATATCATTTTAATTCAAATATATGTGGACGATATCATATTTGGTTCAACTAATCCAAAGTACTGTAAGAATTTTTCTAACCTCATGGTGTCACGTTTTCAAATGAGTATGATGGGAGAGATGAACTTCTTACTCGGATTACAAGTTAGAGAATTTTCCATGGGGATTTTTATAAATCAAGCAAAGTATATTACTGACATTTTAAAGAAATTTAATATGTCAAATTGTACTCCAATTTTTACCCCGATGGCACCAGGAACTAAAATCGGAGCTAATCTCTCGGGAAAAGTTGTTGATGTTAGAACCTATAGAGGAATGATTGGTTCTTTAATGTACTTGATGGCTAGTCGATCAGATATTATGTTCTCTACATGCTTATGTACTAGATATCAAGCTTCACCTAAAGAATCCAATATGTCGGCTGTAAAACGCATATTTAGATATCTAAAAGGAACTGTAGATCTTGGTTTATGGTATCCTAAGGATACAGGTTTTGAGTTAACAGCGTATTCAAACACAGATCATGCAGGTTGTATGATTGACAGGAAAAGCACATCGAGTCACATTCAATTTCTTGGAGACAAGCTCGTAAGTTGGGCATCAAAGAAACAACTTTGGGTTTCCACTTCAACTGCTGAAGCAGAATATGTAACTGCTGCTAGTTGTTTCTCTCAAGTGTTGTGGATGAGAACACAACTTCGAGACTATAGATTCCAATTCAACAAAATTCCTATATATTGTGATTCGAAGAGCGCCATTACAATATCAGCTAATCATGTTCAGCACACAAAGACTAAACATATTGATGTGCGGTATCATTTTATCAAAGATAATGTCGAAAAAGGTACAATTGAATTTTACTTTGTAAACACAGATTATCAACTTGCAGAGTTGTTTACCAAGCCTTTAGACGAAAAGAGATTTAATTTTCTCATTTCGAAACTTGACATGTTAAACCTCAAGACATAATCTGTAGTTACCTAGTACAGTTTATTTTTGTTATTTTTGTTCATTTCTTTATGTTTAATCCGAACGATATCTGCACTGGAAGGTTATGTTCATGATTTCAGGGGGAGTAAGATAAATCTTATTTGATCTACATTCTAGGGGGTGTTATAAATCTTGTTGCATATATTTTTTACTGACATAACTTATGATGCATATGTTCAGGGGGAGTAAGGACATTGATTTCTGATTACATCTGATCAGAACTCGTTTTTAATTTGTTTTATTGCTTTCATGTCTTTATTTTTTCAATAAAGTTTGTGAATAATACTTTGTACTTTGATGACTTTTTGACAAATTGCAGATTTTGAGGGGGAGATTACATGATCATATCTATTATGACTTTGGAGCTGACTTTATGAGATTCATGTTGAGCGTAAGGATTATTCTATTCTTAATCTCATACGTGTTTGAAAGAAGGACGACTTTCAGATATGAAAACATGTTCTTAAACGTTCAAACCACTTCTTATTCTAAAAATAATTTCATGGATTTAGAAGTGTGATTTTAATTGTTTTCTTACATGAGCTTCAATGTTAAACAAACCGTGTGTTTTCAAAGATTAATATTTGTGTATTATCTTTTCCATATACTGTCAAGTATTCTTACACTGGTTTAGTACTTTATTGACTATTTTCTTACAATGTCTCAAAGTGAAACAACTTTTCGATGGTAAAACACCCTGTTTGAACTTCATTGATATTTGAGCGTTGATTCATTCAAAACTTTTCTTTCAAGACTTGTCTATATTTGATTTGTATAGACAACATCCAATTTTTCATGACCTAAGCTCTTATTGCTATATCATTCAAATTTGATCTTATTATACAATGTCAGATTTTCAAACAAGTTTCTTGTATTCATTTCATTCATTCAATATACTTGTGTCAAAATTTTCTTCCATGATAAAATGCTCAAATTTTCATGATTATCTTCATGAGCATACAAATATATGACATGTATTTCATTTTGTGCTTTAAGTGAAAAAGTTAAATCAATTGAGCAACATTTTGCTTATAGGACTAAATACACGGGAATTGTGTGAGGATTTAATTGAACTTCTATGGATTCATGATAACCAGTGTTTCCTACCCATGAAGTTATTCTTGAGTGATCGAGAGGCGAGGGGTCAATATCTGAGTGTGGGTGTGTGCTGAGATAAAATGAAAAGAGAGTTTGGTTAGAAGTGAGCTCAATGTTAAAAAGAAAGAGGGTGAGAGATCAGAGTAAAAGAATATCAAACTCTACACCAACTTTTTATGAGTCGGGCAACCATATTACTGTTGTTTCATAATTCTTTTGTGAACATCATTGAAATAGGCACCTAGCCCATGCCAACTCTTGCTTTAACCTCACCAGCTACTCATTTCTTTCTCAACAAAGAGATGTTAATTTTTTTTTGGGGGACGCAACATATAATCTATCTTATCTTCTTTTGGAAGATGTAGATATTGAAAAAGAAGGAAGTCTGCCCCACCTTCGCACTTCGATCATGCACAATTGAGTCTGTGTATTACTGTTGTTGTCTCAATGGTTTACACATGTTGAGCCTTATAAACATTCATGTTTTAGATATTTCATACACAAGCATATACACACGGAAAATTTGTTTTTCTGTCGGAACGTTCATAGAATAATCTTGTGATATTCGATGATTGAATGGAAGACCTAGGGAGTGATCAATAAAACTCCTTGTACAGTACATTCGTTGTACTAAGTGACTTAGTGTTACTTACAGGCATTTTAACTTATTCATTTGTTGATTCAGGTTTACACTCTTATTTGTCTGAATTTGAAAAGATTAAGATGAATATATTATGAATTAACGGATGTTCAGTGGCTCAGTGGCAAAGATCAATAGTCAGAAAAGATTCATGACATTTCTTGAAGAAGTTTTGATGATTTCTATGTTCTACATCATCAAAAAGGGGGAGAAATTAATTTCAAGAAATGTTGTTTGAAGAAAAGCTTGTAACACTTACGGAAGAAATAATTTCAAGAAATGATAACTAAAGTTCAGATGGTGAAAGTTTGAAAGATGAATTATCAGAGTTATGGGGAGAATGGTCAGAATAATTTCAAAAGTTCAAAGAATTCGGGAAAGTTTGTTAAAGATTTACTGAAATTTTCTTTGAAGATGATTTGCTGAAGTAAAGTGAGCTAAATTTGAAGATAATTTTTTTCTGAAGTCTAAGAGAGGTTTTATCAACTTGGGGGAGATTTTTATAGTTCTTGATGAGCATTTTTCACAGACTTTGGAAGAGATTACAGAAAATTTTGAAGACATTTCAAACAAAGAAGAAGATTGCTCGAGAATGCTGAAATTTGATTTTGCTTATCCGAAAGTAGGAGATAATTTGTTTCTAAATCCAAAGGGGATCTCAAGATCTTATTCTTTGAAGATGATCAATTATCATAATGAAGGGGAGATTAAATTTGTTAAAGATCAATCAAAGGGGGAGACTGCTTATCATTGTTAAGTTTATTTTTGAAGATGGTCTTGAATCCAAAGGGGGAGATTGTTAGTGCTCAAATATGTTGGATCCAAGATCATGAAAGTCAAAGTCAATGCTCAAGTCAAACCTTCAAGCAAAAGTCAAAGTCTTTTGTAATAAATCAAAGTCAAAGTCAACTAGTTTTGTTGTGTCTTGTAATTGTAATGTAGGTATAAATAGAGTTTTTCTTTGTAATCATATATGTACACGGATAGAGAGAATCTTAGTGAGAGAAATATTGTATTGAGAGCATATTGTGACGACCCGCCAAGCATGAGATGAATTTCCCGAAGGTTAGCCGAATTCCGGAACCTTCTACACTACTCAAGAAGAATGGTGACTCTTGTGGAAGCTCTTCTAGAAGACTCTCCATGGAAAATGGTAGAAGTCTCTTATGAAACTTTACTAGAAGATTCTACATGGAAGGGAGGAGGCCTTCCCATGGAAGGATGTAGAAGTCTCTTGCATGTAGACATAGTTAGTAGTTCTAGAATACTCTTTGTACATATCTAGATAGTTATTCTCTAGAAAGTTCCCTTGAGTAGTATAAATAGGTGGTGGCCTCATTTGGCTCAACACACCTCAAAATATTATTCTAAGCTCTCTTGTAATAGTTCTCTCAAGAAATACAAATTTCCTTTGCATTCCAACAATCTCTTGTGTTCTCTTTACTTGCCTTAATCGTTGGTTGTTTCGGGAGTTTGGCTGACTTAGTTCGAGAACTAAGGCCGCACGCGATCTTGTAGAGACAAGTATGTGACATTTGGTATCAGAGCCGGTTGATTGAAGGCATGGCGAAAGGGTCTAGCAAGAACGTGGTTGGTGCATCCGTTGTTGAGGAGAATCGTGGCCGAGAAGAGTCTCGCAATGTAGGAGCTAATGAGAACCGAGGCAAGTCCAAATATTTTCTCTCTAGTTTGGAAGAGAGAATGACGGGTGTAGAGACATATGTGGCTGAGTTGAAGGCACAAGTGGTGGAGACGAACCAACATGTGGAAGGGTTGGACTCCGACTTTGCCGATATGCGGGATGATTTCAAGAGCGCCCTCAACATCTTGGGTGACGACTTGCGACGCCAGTTTCATGACTTAAGAGGTATGTTCATGAACGAGCTAGCTAAGTTTTGAGGTGAGGTGGAGGTAAAGATCTCCACAATTCACCAACATTTGGAAGAAATCCAAGCCAACGTGAGTTTGGCTAAACGGGTCATGGCTAGTGGAGGTGGCAACACTAGCAACCATGCTCCAAAGGTAGATTTTCCCAAACCATCACCGTTCATGGGAAAACGAGATGCTAGGGAGGTTGATGATTTTCTATGGGAAATTGAGCAATACATGGATGGAGTCAACATCGTAGAGGATGCGATGAGGATCAAGACGGCCACGAGATACTTAAAAGACACCGTAGCTTTGTGGTGGCGACGTCGGTATGGAGATATAGAACGAGGTACGTGTAACATTACTACTTGGGGTGATTTCATTCGTGAGTTTAAGAAACAATTCTATCCAGATAATGCCGAGGACGAGGCAAGGAGTCGTCTTCGTAAGCTCAAGCATTCTGGAACGATCCGGAAGTATGTGAAGGATTTCACCAACCATATCTTGGAAATTCTGGATCTTTCCGAAAAAGACTCGCTCTTCTACTTTCTTGATGGTTTGCAAGCATGGGCCAAGATGGAGTTAAAGCGACGTGGGGTACAAGACCTTGCAACGGATATTGCCGAGGCGGAGGCCTTGATCGATTTTAGCAAGAAGGAACCGTCAAAGCCAAAAAATCGGAAAGGTAACCATGATAAAGGTGGGGGAGAGAAGTCGATCCAAGTAAAGAATGACGATGCACGGAAGCCACCAATCGGGAAGAACAAAGACTTGAGGACAGCCTACAAGAATAATGGGTGCTTCCTTTGTGATAGACCACACCGAGCTCACGATTGCCCAAGCAAAGCAAAGCTCCATGCTATAACTCGGGATGAGGGTTGCTCTCAAGACGGGGATGAATGCATGGGGTCGTTGCGGATCTTGAATGCTATCAAAGGCAAGACGGAGGTGACCAAGGTAGCCAACAAGGGGTTGCAATTTGTAGAAGCTACCATCAAAGGAAATCGGGTACGTGCTCTTGTCGATACGGGTGCTACTCACAATTTTGTTTCCATTGATGAAGTGTGAGTCCGTGTGATTGAACACGATCGTTACCAGATAATCAAACACCACAAAGATATAGCTTACCAACCTGTTTAGAATACAAACGCGGATTACAAAGTTGATGTTTACACTTTGAAGCTCTCTTTCTCTCTGAATGTTCTTGGGTCGATTTCTAGATTGTTGGATTGTGAGATATTGTAAGATATCTCACCTAACTTAAACAAAACATAATATAATATCTGAAACATAATATCTAACTAAATATCTAAACTAATATAATATCTAGATATTTAGTATTTAAACTAATATTAAATACTAAAAACAAACTTTGACTTTTATTACAAAGTAACATTAGACTAATATCGAGAGCGACTTTTCAGCATTAGCTTCAGATTGCAAACTTCATATTGGATGATCTTGAATCCAATAAATCTGTGATCTAACAATCTCCCCCTTTGGATCAAGATCATTACTAAAATGATTTAGCAATTTGGTATTCTCTTTCAGCTCAGAAGATGCAATCTCTTTCTTAGTCTTCAGAATGTAATAATCTCCAGGCAAATTATCTTCAAAGAAAATTTCTCTCAAATCAGCATGTCTTTAGAATACTTTGAAGAATCTTTTCTAGGTTAGCTCTTCTCCATTCTATCTTGGAAGAATTCTCTAAACCTTTGATCTTTCACATTTCTTGGTAGGCTCTTCTCCCCCTTTTTGATGAAAAGTGCAACGACGTCATCAAAACATATATCAATAAATGTATTTCATCTGGAGCCTTTGATCCATCAATTCAAAAGATATTCATCCAGATCTTTGCAAATCCAGACAAAATAGTCGTGTGACACCTGAATCAACAAATGAATCAGTTAAAATGTCTGTCAGTAACACTAAGTCACTGTGTGTAACGAATACACATTGGAAAGGAACTTTTTGATGTTCACTCCCCCAGGGCTTCCATTCAATCATCGAAACACCACAAAGGTAAATTCTATGAACGTTATGACAAAGAAACAAATTCCTTGTGTGTTCGTGCTTGTGATAGAAAGAATTAAGCACAGATGATTGTTTATAGGCTCAAAATTGTGTAAACCACTGAGACAACAGTAAGTTAAACACAGACTCAATGTGCATGATTGAAGTGCAAAGGTGGGGTAAACTTCCTTCTTTTCAATATCTAGATTTTCCAAATGAAAATCAGATAGTAAATGTGTTGTTTCCCCTTTGAAAATGAAACATTTTCCTTTCAATAAGAAAATGAGTAGATGGTAGGGTTTGATCAAGAGTTGGCATGGGCTAGTTGCCTGTTTCAATAACGTTCACCAAAGATTTGTGAAACATTAGAAATGTGGCTGCCCGGCTCAGAAAAAGTTGGTGCAGAGTTGTGATATTCTTTTGACTCTGTTCTCACACCCTCTTTCTTTTAAACATTTACCTTACTCTAACCAAACGCTCTTTTTCATTATATCTCATCACTCAATTCTTTTCAACTTCTCACACTCAATCACTATGGATTAACTTCTTGGGTAGAAATCACTGGTTAAGGTGATTCCATAGAAGTTGTGTTAAGTCCTAGCACAAAGAAATCATGTTTTCCTATGATGCATATGATGCTCAAAATGGTTTAACTATATCAGTTAAAGCACAAAGTAGATCTAGAAAACATTTAAAGTCACACTTCCAATTCATGAATTCGGTTTAAGAATCGGGAAGTGGTTTGAACATTGAAAACAATGTTTTCTATGATTGAAAGTTGTCCACCTTTCAACCATATATGAGATTAAGATAAAGGATTATACCTTTACGTGCGATCTTACATCTCATCAAGCTAAGCTTAAAGTCATAACGATATGATCTTGTAAGCGTCTCTCAAAAAATCTGCAAAAGTCTTATGTCTAAGTCAAAGCAAAATTTATTCACTTATATTGAAAAGACAAAAAGCAGTAAAACAATTGAAAGTACGAGTTCTGATCAGAAATAATCAGAAGTCATCACCTTTTTACTCCCCCTTAAATTATGCATTTGAAAAATTATCATTGAAAAAATATGCATTTAAAATTTCAGACAAATATGTACTCCCCCTTGAAGGTTGATTTCCTCATTCGAGTATTGGAGTACAATCTCTTATCAGCACTGGAGTAAGGTCTTTTGATCTTTGAAGTGCGGGTCTTGAACTGTTGTATTCAAGAGCCATACTTCGTTGAAGTACGGGTTCTAAGCTGATTTACTTAGAAGCCTTTCTTCTGTCATTGAAGAACGAGTCCTGATCTGTACATAATCAAAAGTCGATTGTCTTTGAAGTTCGGGTCTTGAACTGCTTTGTTCAAGAACCTTTGATCTCCTACTCCCCCTTGACAGTAGGTGCCTGCAACACAGAATCATCTCTTTTCTTTGGTATCCATTTCCATTTGGATCCAACTGTGTTAGCAAACAATTTTGGTACCCATTGAAATTTGGGTCCTCTTTCTTTTTGAGAATCAAATGAAGAGTTAGAATGATAAGAGGGAACATGATATGTTCCAAACCAAACATCAGAATCTATACGAGAAGCAAGATCATGTTTATCATAATTTGAAAACTTTCTAGCAGACAGACGTAACTGGAATAATTGCTTCATAGAATATTTCTTGCGTGAAACGACAAGATTTGGTTTTATAAAAGCAACATTCACAATTAAATCGTCTTTACTAGTCGTAGTCTTATTACAATTAACACTTGAAAAAGTTTTAGCAGTCTCGTCTAGCTTCTGTTTCGGTTGCCATGTAGATTTAACTTCAAGTCTTTTCTTGCTCAGTTCTGAAACATTTGAAACTGTTGAGTTAGACTTCTGAGCAACAACTGAATGCATCTTCTTTGGGTTACCAGTAGTGATCGGTTTCTGTGAATGCTGGGATTTCTTCTTACCTTTAGCATTCTTAGTTTTCACAGAGACTGATTTATCAACTTTCGTTGATTTTGCACCTTTTACAAGCATACTAGTTTTTCCCAAGGATTTCACAACAAAAGATGAATTGTTAGGAAGTTTCGCATTAAAGTCAAATTGATCAAAACAATCATCCAAACCACCGTCAGAGTTTAGAAAATCAAACCCTCCATTTGTTAGATCAAAACTATCTTTAGATTTTGAAGCCTTAGAAATAACAACATTTTTAAGCACATTTGAAAAAACTTTTTGTTCAATCTCAATCAAAAGTCTTTCATCTGTTAAAGAGTTCTCGAGTTCAGAAATTTTACTTTCCAAAACGAGAGGAGGGACATATAGTTTACCTTTAATAGGCTTCGCCTCCATTTCTTTGACAGAATAACTTTGAAAAAAGTCATTTGAAAGAGATTTCTTTTGATATATTGGATCATCATTATAACTATTATTCAACTTCGCATAATAAAATGGAAGGTGAACTTTAGATGATTTCTTTCGTTTTTCCGTTTCTTTGGCTTCATCCTCTTTAGACAGTCCAGTATTGAAAACTTTAAGTTCAGGGTATCGATGAGAAAGTTTCATAAAAGTAATATCATAAAGTGCAGGCACTTCAGATATACCCTTTTTAAGGCAGTGAGGATTCTCATAACCAATTCCTCAATTCTCTTTATTCTCTTTTGGTTTGTTTAGATGAATGGTTTATTCAGTTTGACCCAATGAGTATAACTTCTTTTCCAAAGCATCAAATTTTGCAATTAAAGATTCGTTTTCTTTGGAACACGAAGAATACTTTTTAGTAAGCTCTGTAAAATCAAACTCATTTTTTCTCAATTTAGACTTTGTTTCAGAATTCTCTTTAAGAATTATGGTCTGTTCTTTTGCATTGGTGTCATTGTTTCTATGTAAAACCTCAACCAATACTTTCTTCTCAGCAATTTCATCACTAAGTTTCTGTATTGATTGGTTTTTGTCTTTAATGACACCCTTTTCACGCTTAAGATTCGACTCTAAATTTTGGAGTTTTATCATCATGGCATGCATTTGATCACGTACCTCTTCATTAGAATCAGCTTCGGTTTTATCTTCATCTGACCCAGCAATCACAAATGTGTTGTCTCTTTCTTCTCTCCTTCTGCTTCCAAGGCAGAAATCTTTCCTTTGTAAAGTACAGGGGTATTCTCATCCATACTGATTGAATTAGCTTCGCTGGAATTCATTCTGTTTGATTGATGAGCAATAAGAACTTGTACTGATCGTTAGTTCAGAAAAGATCAGATAAATACTGAATAAATTGACCAAGTCAAAAACTGGCGCAAAAAGCTGAATTTGCGCTACGTGAAGGTGGCGCAAAAGTCAACTTTGCGTTATGAGGAGCTGGCGCACAATAGTTTTACGCGAGAAGCGGGTCGCACGAACTGGAAGGTTTGCGCGAGACGTGTATGGCGCAAAGTAAAGTTTTGCGTGAGAAGTTGTTGGTGCGTAATGAAGTTTGCGCGAAAGGTGGGTGGCGCAAACAGGGGTTTGCGCGAGTCGTTGGTAGCGCGAAGTGCAAGTTTGCGCGATGAACTGTTGGCGAAAAAAAACTCGACCGGAGATGGTGCGACCGGTATGGTGTATCGACCGGATCGATCGACCGGTATTGTGTACGACCGGAGGTTGTGCTTGACCGGACCTTTGCACGACCGGAGTATGTGGTCGACCGGGGAAGTTTTTTTCGACCGGGGACGTTTTTTTTTCGACCGGGGGTACTGTAGCAACCGGGGGATGTAGCGACTGGGGTATGTAGCGATCGGGGGTACTGTAGCGACGGGGGTACTGTAGCAACCGGGAATTTTATGATTTTTCGACCGACATGAATATTTCGACCTGTTTTGAATAGTTCGACCGATATGAAACCTTCGACCGGTGTGCTCCTACGACCGGTATTAAGTTGTGAGTGTGACCGGAGTGTACCTTCGACCAGTATAGAGACCGGTGTTTTCGACCGATGTACGTGTAACCGGTGTCGACCGGTGTGTGATTCTTCTTCGATGATCTGCTCTGTAAACACTTAAATACACCAAACTAGAAATTGTTTTACAGCCCCAATCTTTGACACATTGATCAACTAACCTTCTACAACAGGTTACAACTTTCTGATTTCAAATACAACCACTGTTTTGAAGTTTTGATCGATAACACAGTGTTCTTGAAGAAATGAAGAACACAGAGAGTTTGATAATTTGATTTTGAATCTGGTATATAGCTCTGATACCAATTGTGAGTCCGTGTGATTGAACACGATCGTTACCAGATAATCAAACACCACAAAGATATAGATTACCAACCTGTTTAGAATACAAACGCGGATTACAAGGTTGATGTTTACACTTTGAAGCTCTCTTTCTCTCTGAATGTTCTTGGGTCGATTTCTAGATTGTTGGATTATGAGATATTGTAAGATATCTCACCTAACTTAAACAAAACATAATATAATATCTAAAACATAATATCTAACTAAATATCTAAACTAATATAATATCTAGATATTTAGGATTTAAACTAATATTAAATACTAAAAACAAACTTTGACTTTTATTACAAAGTAACATTAGACTAATATCGAGAGCGACTTTTCAGCATTAGCTTCAGATTGCAAACTTCAGATTGGATGATCTTGAATCCAATAAATTTGTGATCTAACATGAAGCCTCAAGGCTAGGGATTAAGGGGACAAAGGAGAGTGGTACTAGCAAAGCGGTGAACTCTACGGCCAAACCAATCCATGGTGTAGCCAAAGATGTGCAGGCCAAGATTGGAGAGTGGGAAGGAGAGATCGATTTATCGGTGGTACCCATGGACGACTTCAAAGTGGTGCTCGGGTTAGATTTTCTCGATAAGGTACGTGCTTTCCCTATGCCATTTGCTAATTCTTTATGTATCCTAGATGGGGGAAATACTTGTATGGTGGATACGGAACGTGGCCCTAAGAGTAGTGCCAAGTCTCTATCGGCCATGCAATTCAAGAAGGGATACAACAAGAACGAGCCTTGCTATTTGGCGGTTACAAGGAAAGAGGATGATGGTGGGAGAAGCAAGGAGAAGGTAACAGAAGAGATCGAGAAAAATCTTGATGAGTTCAAGGACGTGATGCCCAAGGAGTTACCGAAGAAGCTCCCACCTAGGAGGGAGGTGGACCATGTGATAGAGTTGGAGCCGGGATCGAAGCCACCCTCTAAATACCCATACTGAATGCCTCCACCGGAGTTGGAGGAGTTGCAGAGGCAACTCAAGGAGCTACTTGATGCAGGGTACATCCGACCCTCTAAAGCTCCCTATGGTGCACCGGTGCTATTTCAAAGGAAGAAAGACGGGTCCTTGCGAATGTGCATAGACTATCGGACGCTAAACAAGGTAACAATCAAAAACAAATACCCAATTCCTCTTATTGCGGTTTTTTTTGACCAATTGGGTAAGGCGAGATACTTCACCAAGTTGGACTTGAGATCGGGATACTATCAAGTACGGATAGCCGAGGGAGATGAAGCAAAGACGACGTGCGTCACGAGGTATGGCTCTTACGAGTTCTTAGTCATGCCATTTGGCTTGACCAATGCTCCTGCTACATTTTGTACTTTAATGAACAAATTATTCCATCCTTTTCTCGATAAATTTGTGGTTGTCTACTTAGATGACATAGTCGTCTATAGTGACACCTTGGAGAAGCACGTATCTCATTTGAAACAGGTGTTCGAAGTATTACGGGACAATGAGCTCTACGTGAAGTTGGAGAAATGTTCTTTTGCTCAAGAAGAGGTGGAGTTCCTCGGGCACAAGATCAAGGATGGTAGATTGATGATGGACGGGGCGAAGGTCAAGGCTATTCGAGATTGGGAGACACCAACCAAGGTTACGGAAGTGAGGTCCTTCCTTGGCCTGGTAAATTATTATCGGCGCTTTATCAAGGGATATTCGGCCAAGGCGGCACCCTTGACGGACCTATTGAAGAAGACAAAGGCTTGGGAGTGGGATGAACATTGCCAAGGCGCCTTTGACGAGTTAAAGGATGCGGTGACTGAGGAGCCAGTGTTGAGACTACCGGACGTAACCAAGCCATTCGAGTTACACACGGATGCTTCGGATTTTGCCATTGGGGGAGTTCTAATGCAAGAAGGACATCCAATAGCATTTGAAAGTCGGAAGTTGAATGATACAGAAAGGAGGTACACGATGCAAGAGAAGGAAATGACGGCGGTCATACATTGCTTAGGACATGGAGACACTATCTCTTGGGGTCAAAGTTCGTGATCAGGATGGATAACGTGGTGACAAGTTACTTCCAAACCCAAAAGAAGTTTAGTCCTAAACAAGCACGATGGCAAGACTTCTTCGCCGAGTTTGACTACCACTTGGAGTACAAGCTGGGGAAGGCTAACGTGGTAGCGGACGCGTTGAGTCGCAAGGCAGGGTTTGCGGCTATCACTCAACCACAATTCTTCCTTCAAGACCGAATCAAAAAAGGTTTAGACCATGATTCTATGGCCAAGAATCTTGTGGCTTTGGCTCGATACGGGAGGACAAGAAGGTTTTGGCTCAAGCGAGATCTTTTATTCACCAAGGGAGATCGGTTGTACGTGCCTAATTGGGGCGATCTTAAGCGAACTATCTTAAAGGAGTGTCACGATTCAAAGTGGGTTGGTCATCCGGGAATCAAGCAGACACTAGCGTTGGTAGAAGGTACGTTATATTTGCCAAGGATGGGGGACGATGTAGAGACATTTGTTCGAACGTGTCTAGTATGCCAACAAGACAAGATAGAACAACGACAATCGGGAGAATTGTTAGAGCCCTTACCGACACCTAAAGGACAATGGGAAAGCGTTTCCATGGACTTCATCACTTGCTTGCCAAAGTCGGAGGGTTACGGAAGCATAACCGTGGTGGTGGACCAATTCTCCAAATATTGAACTTTTATAGCCGCACCACCCGATTGTACCACGGAAGAGACGACAAAGCTTTTCTTCAAAAACGTGGTAAAGTATTGGGGTGTGCCTCATACAATCGTGAGCGATCGAGACCCACGATTTACTGGAAGATTTTGGACGGAGATATTCAAAATCATGGGGACTGATTTAAACTTCTCTATGAGCTTCCATCCCCAAACCGATGGGCAAACGGAGAGGATAAATGCATTGGTAGAGCTCTATCTTCGACATTATGTGAGTTCCAACCAAAATAATTGGGTAAAACTCCTTGATATTGCACAATTCTCATACAACATGCAAAGGAACGAGGCTACGGGGAAGAGTCCCTTCGAGTTGGTTACGGGGCGGCAACCGTTGACCCCGAATGCATTAGTCGTGTCTTACGATGGAAATAGTTCGGCCGCATACAAGACCATGAAGGAGTGGCACGAGCAAGTAGATATGGCACGGGCTTTGTTAGATAAAGTGGCAAATAAGATGAAGAAATGGGCGGACGAGAAGAGAAGACACGTCGAGTTCAAGGTAGGGGACCAAGTAATGATAAAACTCCTACCTCAATAATTCAAATCGTTAAGGAAGGTGCATAAGGCATTGATACGAAGGTACGAAGGCCCCTTCCCAGTGATTGGACGTGTTGGGAAGGTATCATATAGGCTTCAACTACCGCCCAAGTTGAAGATTCATCCGGTTTTCCACGTAAGTTTTCTCAAGCCTTATCACGAGGATATGGAAGACCCAGAACGAGGAGTGTCCAAAAGGGCACCGACTGCGGTCGTAACTTCTTTCGATCGGGAGGTTGAACAGATTCTTTCAGATAGGAAGGTATCGAGATGAGGAGTGTTGAGCTACACGAAATACTTGATCAAGTGGCGAAACTTGCCCGATAGTGAAACAACTTGGGAGGCTCAAGACGCATTATGGCAATTCGCGGACAAGATCAAAAAGTATCATGAGGATGGCACGACGAGGACGTCGCGAGCTTGTGTGGGGGAGAATGTGACAACCCTCCAAGCATGAGACGAGAACCTTCTACACTACTCAAGAAGAATGGTGACTCTTGTGGAAGCTCTTCTAGAAGACTCTCCATGGAAAATGGTAGAAGTCTCTTATGGAACTTTACTAGAAGATTCTACATGGAAGGGAGGAGGCCTTCCCATGGAAGGATGTAGAAGTCTCTTGCATGTAGACATAGTTAGTAGTTCTAGAATACTCTTTGTACATATCTAGATAGTTATTCTCTAGAAAGTTCCCTTGAGTAGTATAAATAGGTGGTGGCCTCATTTGGCTCAACACACCTCAAAATATTATTCTAAGCTCTCTTGTAATAGTTCTCTCAAGCAATACAAATTTCCTTTGCATTCCAACAATCTCTTGTGTTCTCTTTACTTGCCTTAATCGTTGGTTATTTCGGGAGTTTGGTTGACTTAGTTCGAGAACTAAGGCCGCACGCGATCTTGTAGAGACAAGTCCGTGACAATATGTAATCTTTGGATTTGAGATCAAATAATATGGAATATTTGGATCGAATTACGTGTTCATCTTGATATATTGCACATCATTGGGACATACCAAAAGATAAGATCACTTACAACAAGTTCATACATGAAATATTAAACTAGGTCTAACCATCAATAAAGATAAATAAAGTCTTTCACAAAGACTAATTAGAGGTCGGGTATTGTAACACCCCGAATTCTGAGAGTTTTCGTCCTGATGCGATGTGGAGCGAAGTGGCCAAGAGGATGACAAGAGAGCGCGGCAGTGTTCCGTGCGGATCTCCGTGCGAGTGGAACCGCACGATCATCCGCGCGGGCCACTGTCCCGTCTCAACTCCAGAACCCTGTGCGGTTCTCCGCGTGGGTCAAACCACGCCGCCACCCGCGCGGAGCCCCTGTGCGACTAAAAAGGGGGAAACCGGCTTTTCACCCCATATATCTCCTCTCATCTTCTTCTAAAACTCTCCCAACAAGAAAACTAGGGTTAGATCCGATTTTGGAGCTCCATTGAAGTGTTCAACCATTTCCTTCCTCAAGTCTTCACCATCAACCCAAGATCATCACTTTCATCTTCTTCATCATCTCCTCACCATTGTTGACCATATCTTGGAGTTTTCCAAGAGACCCATTTGTAAGTTACTCTAACCATTTCTAGACCATTGTCACTATAAAACCTCTTATCTTAACCTCTTAGAACATCTCCCTTGATGTATCTTTTGTATTATGAGGTTCGATCTATTTGGGATATTTTAAAGATTTGGGGCTTTAGTAAAGTTTAGTATGGATCTGATTTTGGGAGTTACTCTCGTTGTGTTTTGATTTGTTTATGACCTAGATAAGGTTTCTTGTGGTGGATATTTGTGGATCTGAAGCCTTCATCAATAAAGCTCAAGTTTGGGGTAAAACCTAGATTTAGTCTAAATCTAGCAAGGTGAGTTATAGTTGTTTTGAAAAACTATATACATGTCAAAATGCACATATTTTGGGGATTTGAAAGTATATCCATGAGCTTACTTACTTTGATAGATTTTGGGAGTATTTGTACACTTACACATATTTGTGTTATAAAGTCATTGAATATGGTTTACAATCTTTTATGAAGTGTTTGAGTCACCAAAAAGGGGTTCTGAACATATGTTACCTGCACACTTTACAATTGATGAGTTTTATAGTTAAATGGACATTTGTACACACCTGGGCTGTCAAAGCTTCATGATGGTTTGCTAAGTGTGTTTGAGTGTTTTCACCTCAATAATGATATTTAAACCAACTACTGGAGATTTATTGGAACTATTGAAGAATTTAGGCAACATAAGATGTTGGGTTTTATTTTGGTGAAAAGTTGGGTACAAATGGTGGTTTTGGGATTTTACTTTACTTATGAGTTTGAGATATCGATGCTTTAAACAATTTCGGTTTCAACGGCGTGAGTAAACGGAAACTATCATTTTGATACTACAAGTATTTTGGGAAATTATGAATCCTACAGTTTTGGCCTTCGACCAACTATACGTTGGGGAAATGCATATTTTGGGAAAGTTATACTACGACATACATAGTCATATTGGTTTTAACCTTATTGTCGAACGTTTTAAGATGCCTTACGGCTTGAGTTATACTCTAACGAGTTTTGGGATGTTGTCCGGTTTAAATAGCTCAATATGGGCGTTTTATGGAAATACAATTATTGCACAAATGTTGGTTATTACATGTTTTGGATGCATTAGTTCATTCATAGTGAGCCATGTAATGTTTAGACTGTAATGCATTGGATCCATAGGCATATGAGTCGTTATGTTCATCATGGAGTTTTGATGTCCATGTTTGAGTCTAGTGAGTGGTCCCTAAGTCATGTTGTTATGTAAGCTTGCGGTGGTGCTCTTGGAGAGCCGTATACGGAGCTAAGTCTTGCGGTGGTGCCCATGGTGAGCCGGATACGTAGACTTGTGACTTTATGGTGAGACTCATCTAGAGGTCGAGTAGTAATTAGGGTCATTTGGGCATCTTGCGGTGGTTGCTCCGAGGAGTCGTATACGGGGATCCATGACCCGAAGTGAATTTCGTAAACGTTGTTACGTGGCTTAACTATGTGTTCCGTAACATTCAATGGAATCGGGTCTTCCCTGTCACCGAAAGGTGTTATCTTTGGGTATTCCCTTAACTGCACCTTCGGTGTTAAACGTACCTTTTTATTTATACAAATAGTATTTGAAGGAATACCACTTGGGTGCGTTTTGGGAGATTGGATGGCTAGCTTTATTTTGAAAAGGGCCAATTGGTATTGAAAATGGTATGGTATGTGATTAAAGGCTTTTATAACAAATACGTTGGGGGTGGTCGTTTGTAGAAGAAAGTATTCTTTTAAAAACGTTTTATGTTTTATGTGTAAAAATTGCTTTAACTCACTAGGCGTTAAGCCTAACACTTTTTCTTTCGACATGTATATCAGGTCTTAGATGGATCTGAGTGGCGAGTGGAGCTTGGTAGAAGTTCTGGTAGGATGGTATTAGAGGTGTCATCCAGTCTTGAGAAGATAGCAGATTTGGTGGTTTTAGTAACACCCGATCGGTCTTGTCCCTGTGTGTGGGACTAGGCAGTTTCGTTAGAACTCTGATACATGTAGTAGTGATTCTTCCTTGTAACTTTAGATATTTGTTGCTTCAATGCTTTGTATTTTAGGCATTTTTGGAAGTTTTAATTTGTCTGCTGTTTTCGAATTTTAAGGGTGTTACAGGTATTACTTAACCCAAATACAAATTGTTTTTCCCGATACAAAAGCGGAAGACTTCACCAAGTTATTCACTCCTCGAGCACACAACTAGCACTCCTCTCTCCATAGTGTTACTAGAACTATTCCCAACCGGAACGTGTTGCACATGCCGACAAATAAAAAGGTTAGGCTAACGCCTAGTGAGTTCAAGAGTTTTACATGAATGAACATATTTTTAAAAGGGATAATCTCCACTTAAAATCATAACCTTTCAAAAGATTTACTTTAAACACGGAGATGCCTCTTTTCCAATATTATGCATTTTCGAATATGAACACTTCATTACAAAGCATTGTTTATACAATGATGTAACCCAAAACTCACTCGAAATGAGAGCGGAGATTGACTCCCAATTTAAGAAATGTAGATAAAACGTTGTATCCCAAAACACCCATGCACGGGTGGGGTAAAACACTCAACTCCTAAATCATAGTTGATACTCACCAATACGATACGTCACCGAAAAACATGGACACTAGGCCCAATACTCACACAACCATAAAATGGAAGGAAACCAAATACCAAAACTTGGGAATGACGTATTTCATTCAAACCTTAATATACACGGGGGAAACCCAATATTAAGGTCATCATTTATCGTCGACCACACAAATCCAACGATAGTAAGATAGGCGTTAACATTTAAAATACTAATGGTTGACGACGGGGGAGACCCATATACGTTGAGAGTGGAGGGACACACAAGTAGGCCGCCCATACGACGTTACTCGCATGACACCTCAACGTTTCCATCTTGGGTGACGAGAACACGTGAATGGGGTCACCCATGGTGTTATTGGATTTCACCACATATCCCGGTTTTAGTTCCCATGCCATAACGGACATCACAATCCTCAAACCGTTTATGCCTCTAGTGCTTACTCCATCGAGTTACACCTCAATGTCTTACAGACATGGGTGCCTATCCAATCTAGACGAGTTACACCTCAAGGGCTTGCGCCCCCTGTTGCCTACTCGCTAGTGACCCAAACGGTCAACAGTTATAACCAAATATCTCTTGCCCTCCAAAACAAACTAAATTACGTGCCTATGGATCTAATGCAACATAGTCTAACATTACATGACTATACCGAAATGACCAACATACTCGAGCATGTAATCAACCTCAATATGCAACACGTTGTATTAGTATGTAAATCATAATCGGGCTCTACATTGAGCCATTAAAACCGGACAATTGTCCCCAAGACTCTTTTAAGTCAACACCGAGCTAAAATGCTCAAATCCTTTTTGACCAATGATTAACGTTCTCCAAATAAAAATGCACCCGACCCACATCATGCAAACACATGCTCCAAAACTACTTGGATAAACTCCAACACGGTTTAGGTTGGGACAAATAATTTCCAAATAGATCTATACTTTTTATCCTTTCAAAACGTCCCATATACAAAATCAAACCCTTTTTCCAAACAAACACTAAAAGTGTATTTTTACCAAATAACTTCTATTTATGCAATAAATCATCAAAACACTTTAAAATGGCTTATTTTTCAAGATATCCAAAAATCCCAAATGTGGGGGCTTTTACAAGATTTTTAAAGTCAAGCACCTCGAATGATCAAAACCCACCAAATAACTCAACAAGTAATAATTTCGTGATAAGCACGTAAATACTTTAAAATGAACATTTTAGCATGTACAACGTTTTCACAAATCAACTTGAACTCACCTTGCTAGATTTAAACTAAATCTAGATTTTACCCAACTTGAGCTCCTTTGAAGAACACTTGGATCCTCAAGCCAAAAACTTCCAAAAACCTAGATCCATACATTTCCAACCATAAATAATCATATTCAACAACAAAGAATCGTTCCACAAACTTTATACATGAAGATCTCAACTTATGTCAAAACCCTAATTTCCATAGATGAAGAAAAGAGAATGTTACCTTACCCACAACTTGAATCTATCAACAATGCACTTCTAGGTCACCAAAATGAGACGCAAACTTCCATCTTCAAAATAGATAAAAAGGTTGGGTGAAACCCTAAGAAGCTTGGTGGAGAAGATGAAGATGAAGGGATGATGGTTCTAGCTCCCAACTTGTTAGATGGAGAAGAAACACTTAGATTTAGGAGGAAAACTCTCAAAAATGAGTTAGGGTTCGATTTGGAGGCTGGAGGGTCGATTTGGGAGAGAAATGGGGAGAAGATTTGAGGTTTGGGTGAAAAATGGGGTTTGGGGTCGGTTTCTCTCTTTTAAATGCGCACAGTGGATCCGCACGGATGGTGGCGCTGATCGATCCCCGCGGAGCACTGGGAACAGAGTCCCGCACTGATGGTGGCGTTGATCCACCCGCGCGGAGATCCGCGGAGCACTGTCGACCGATTTTCTTCATTTTTCTTGTCCGATTACTGTTTTAGTCATAACTTCTTCGTTTTAACTCTGATTTTACTCCGAAAAGAACCATTGGACTCGTAATTGAACCCTTCATACAACAAGGCCATAAAATATAGGATTCGAGTACAAAATCTTATTTATTATATTTCCCTTAAAATACCCATTTGCATTAACTTTAAATTATATCTTCCTAAAAATCGGGGTGTTACAGGCATAATTTTGTGTGTTATTGCATTGGATCCATATGCATAGTTGTTACACCATCAAGAAAGGAGTTTTGAGGTTATTTTCTTGATATCATCGGTTTGGAACAAGGGAGGAGTTTTGATGTTCTCGCCTTAGAACCTTTGATTTAGACAAGTGAAGAGTTTTGATGTTCTATTTTGTAACTTGGGAATAACTAAGTAAGGAGTTTTGATATTCTTATCTTAGACCCAATAAGAGTAATTACCAAGGCTTGGATTCTAGGGGTATTTTACCCGTCAACATATTGATGTGGCTTACTTAGTGTTCCGTCACTTGATGGAATCGGGTCTCCCCCGTTATCGCAAGATAATTGATTGAATACCATCATTTTAGTTACTTGGTTTCAAATGACTTTTATACACTGTTTGTCATATTTAACATTTTCCCCAAGAGAGTCTAATATTTATTGGTATCTTGTTTATTTATTTATTATTTATAAACTTGGGGTAAATATTTGATCTCATTAGGCGTTAAGCTTAACACTTCTTCTTATTAACATGTACAGCAGGGCATAGCAGTTCAAGCCTAAGAGCTAGTGATATAGAGCTTGGAAGTGCCATTTAGAGGCACAAGTAGTGAAGTAGGGATATCATTTTTGGGAGAGCTCTCATTCTTTTGGAAGATAGCAAACCTGGTGGTTGTTGTAACCTTCAGCTTAAATCTAGTCCTAATAAGACTAAATAGAAGTTTTTAGAAACTCTTATGTTCAAACCTTGTAATTGATATCTTATAACTTTATTGTCATGTTGAGAAAATACTTATATTTTGGTATTTAAGTCGGTTTTAACCTAGTTTTAATTATAACTATTTTCAAATTTTAAGGGTGTTACAGTTGAAGACACTTACCAACAATCCATTTTGATGGCCGCGAATGCTATACGACAAGATAAGCGAGTTGATTTCTCTTGCTGGTAAGTGCTTACCTTAACTCCGTAAGTACTTACCCGGTAAGCGCTTACCCAATAAGTTTTTGGTAAATGGCCTCTAAGTATAAAACCTTATCATCGTAAAGATCTCCTCTAATAAAACCATCAAAGCTTCAAAATTGTTTACATTCACTACTCCTACTGTTTGCACAACTACACAACTAAGTATATATACAATATAAGTTATCTTTTTAGTCCTTATAGTTTGTTAAACATTGTGATGGTCGTTCTTGTGGTTTAGAAATTATGGTTTTTGTCCCTATAGTTTACAATTCAATGCAATTTTCATCTTTAAAACTAGAGTAAATTACACCAGGGGTCCCTGTGGTTTACTCAGAATCTGGATATGGTCCCTATTTTGAAATAATTACACCAGGGATCTCTGTGGTTTGCATTTCGTTTCACCCTGAGTCCCTGGGGGACCTAGAGTGCAACGAAATGCAGGGACCAGAATGCAATTTTCAACAAACCACAGGGACCTAGAGTGCAACAAAATTCAAACCACCGACCCAGAGTGAAACGAAATGCAAACCACAGGGATCCCTAGTGTAATTATTTCAAAATATCGACCATATCCAGATTTTAAGTAAACCACAGGGACCTACGGTGTAATTTACTCTTAAAACTAACTCCTACCTTTACGTTATGTTCTCTAATCTGGAGAGATAAGAAAAGAAAAGACAAGGGTGGAAAAGAAAGGGAGAGAAAATAAATGACAGACATAAAATTTTCATTTGTGTTTTCGAAAGAGAAGGAAAAAGAAGAAAATAAAATAGTATTTCATGTTCTTGAACAGGAGAGAAAAAAAAGGAAAGATGTCATTTTTACAAATATACCATTTAAAAATATATTCTTTATAACGAAAGGTTGGGTAATTTTAATAATTTTAATAATTTTTTAAAATCGTTTTAATTTTTTTCCTTTCATTCCCTTTCCTCCCACATTTGGGAAGAAAGTTTTGGGAGAAAACTTATCATTATTTTTCTTTCGTTTCCTCTTCTTTCTCTTCTAAAAAGTTTCGAGAACACGAGTTTTTTCTTTTTACTTTCTTCCCCTTTCTCTCCATTTCTTTTCCTTCTTAAAAAGAGTTTCGAAAACAAAACGTTAATATAAGAGACAAAATAGCAAAAAGAACTTGTTAAATACAAAGACCAAAACAACAATAAACTGTAAATCACAAAGACCAAAATAACAATAAGGGTGCGTTTGGTACGTAGACAGGATAGGATAGGACAGGTGTCCAGCGTTTAGTACGACATGATATGATTGGACATAACAGGACATGACTGGTTAAAATGACCAATTTACCCCTAACCAATATTGAATCATGTAAAATAAAGAGTTTGTAACTAAAAAGGTATAAACAAAACAAACAATCAAATTGTATATAAAATAAATAAAAAAATCAGAAAATCAGTTTACTGTGATGTTGTAACACCCTGAATTTTGGGGTTGGGTGAAAAGTTGACCGTTACCCAAAGTTCAGGGGGGTTAAATGTAACTTGGGTAATATATATACAAAACTAAGTCTTGATATTTTGTAAAAATATCAGATCAGATTTCTTGATTTCTTTGAAGTCAGAGAGAGAGAAAAGCAGTGTTGAAGTGGTTGATCGATTCGGACAAATCAAGGTACGAATCTAGCTTAATGCTTTGATCTGAATGTTTTTAGCCGTGTAGAATCTAGTTGTGAAGGTTTTAAACCGTTCCATTTTGAGATCTGTGTATTTCTCGTTTTGGATCTGGGTTCTGCGTCAAGTGTTCTTGATGAACAAGACGACCGGAAGAGCATTCGACCGAGAGGTTGTGTTCGACCGGGAGAGCATTCGACCGAGAGGTTGTGTTCGACCGGGAGAGCATTCGACCGAGAGGTTGTGTTCGACCGGGAGAGAATTCGACCGAGAGGTTGTGCTAGACCGGTATACCCTTCGACCGGTATGCCTTTCGACCGGATTAGGTCCTGCTCGTTGTTAGCTTCTGTTAGTTTCTGTTGTCGGTGCTTCTAGTCAGGTAGCGGGAGTGTTATCTGTGTTTCGACTTACCGATTCTTTCGGTGTTGTCATAGGTAGCATTCATTAAGAAGAAGAAACAGAGGTGAGTTCCTACTAACTTTTCTAAACTGTTATATATGTCAAAAAAATTGTGTTTTTAACTCCTACATATCTCTATGTTTTCGGATTGTTCGTTTATTACAATTTGATGTAACTTGGGGTTTTGAGATATTTTAGGGTTCCCGAAACGCTTTTGACTAAAATAAGGGATTTCATCTTGTTGAAGTAAAATAATGTTTTACTTGCCCAGTATGTGGCTAGTTTGAAAGAATGATATAAACTGGTTTTATGAGTATCTTTCTTACCAGCAGTTGGTCTGGAAAATGGCATTTTGAAATATAAATGTGTTTGAAGCTAATTAATCTAGCTTTGTTGGTCACAAGAATTATTGTGACAAGTCATGACTATACTAGTGGATCCCTAGGTATGGAGTCGGCTTATGGATGGGAAGGATATGCCCCTTCCGTTGTAGTTAGATACATTTGATCCTCGGGGGCAACTTAGGTATGGTTATGTGAGACCGGATACTATCCATGGGTCAAATGTAGTCTAATGAACGAGTATGACATGGTTCCTTGGGGGCCCTCCCTCACATCGTAGTACGGACCGAAGCGTTCGTGGCCATGGTTCCATGTATTTAGCTCATAACTCGGATTTGTGGCTTACTTTGTGTTCCACTATAATCCTTGGTAAATCGGGTAATCCCCGTCATCGAAAGATGTGTTTTGGACCGGTTGTCCGTTTATCATCAAAGAACTGTATGTTGCATAACTAAACCTTTGAAAAGATTTACTCTTACGCTTTTGATTTATCTCTTGAGATTTATGAACTGTATGTTCTCACTAGGCTTTAAGTCTAACACTTTTTCTCAAATGTTATGTGAAACAGGTTTCCCTTAGCGGTGGGTTGTCGGGGTTTTGGAGAGACGAGTTTTGAGTCTCGGGGCTTTTTGGAGATGACTAGTATTGTATCTGGGCATTTGTTAAGTCCCATTCTTTTGGTGAATTACGGTCTGTCAGCTGATGTAATCTTGATATAGGTATCTAGATTAGTTTGTTGATGAACCCTATATCTGTACAGGTTTTGTAAAGTCTTAAGGACTGACCCCTTTTATGGGAGGTTTATAGCAATACGTTCGTCATATGCCAGGATTTCCAGGTTTTTTTTTACTTTGAATTTTTGAGGTGTTACAGATGTCAAACCAGAAAATCAGTTTACTGTGAGATGCATATAGACAATCACATGACTATATACCAGAAAATTGATGTCAAAAGGTTATCGTGAATAAAATTGAAATGAAAGATTGTGATGCATACATAATATCAGTTTATCACTCCATAGCAAAAAATTGATGTCAAACAATCAAGCAACAACAGCAAATCGAAGTAGCAACAACCAAGCAAATATAATAAAACACAAAATCAAGCAAATCGAAGTAGCAACAGCAACAAATTGAAGTAGCAGAAAAAATTGAAGTAGCAACAATAGCAAATCGAAGTAGCAACAACAGCAAATCGAAGAAGTAGCAAAAAAACTGATTTTCGAACAAGCCAAACAGATATCGAACCTGTTGATTGAGAAGAAAGTTCCAACAAAAACGATGAGAAGAACCTGTACGAACCTGAGAAAATGATAGAAAACGATGAGAAATCTAGGGTTCGATCGAACATATGAGAAAGATGTGAGGTTTCGATCTAAGAAAGATGTTTACCTTGTTGATTTCGAACCTGAGGTTTCGATCGAGAATACGAAGGATGAAGCCGCCAAGCAATTTCACGATGGAAGCGTATTCTAGGTTTAATTTTCAGTCTAATTTTCAGGGGTAAAGTGGTAATAAATGACCTTGTTCCATCTAGTTCTAGGGGGTTGAGGGTGAACTCACGTGTCCCACTCTTGTTCTAGCGTGTTCCAGTTAGTTCCACATTAGGACACGCCAAACGTGGGACAAGTCTGTCTCGTTCCACCATGTTCAGCGTACCAAACGCACCCTAAATTACATGAAAACCCCAATTTCGACACCTACAAAAACCACAATTTTTCAGAAACCATAGAGACAGAAAAACGTATTTTACAAAATGCTATTTTTCCGAGAGCAAGGCAAGGAATGGTACGGGGCGAAGCCATCAAGATGAAAGATGAGGGTAAAACCGTAATATGACACATTTTATGAGAAATTATTAATAAAAGGAAAAAAAGAAAAAAAATCAAACGTCTTGTTGCACGAAGGCGATAGATTAAGCAGTTGTTGTCTGGTGGAGTTTGGATAGAGGAAGGATAGCTGAATAATAAATCCTCACATCCATTCAATTTCTTCTCTTTCAGATCTAAACCCTAAATCAACCGATCATGTCTTCAACCTTTTCCGGCGATGAAACGGCTCCGTTTTTCGGCTTTCTTGGCGCTGCTGCCGCCCTAGTCTTCTCCTGTAAGTCAATTCGATCTTCTAGATCCCTAATTTTGTACTAATTTAATCTTCTAGCAATCGGCTTGATTCAGATTCCGATCTGCTACCATAGATGTCAATTGTTTCAATTTTCTGAATGTTTATCTGCGAAGAAAAAACATGATCCACAATCGCTGAAGTTTTTCGATTTTTTTTTGTAGGTATGGGGGCGGCCTATGGGACGGCGAAGAGTGGTGTTGGAGTGGCTTCAATGGGAGTGATGAGACCTGAGCTGGTAATGAAGTCGATTGTGCCGGTGGTTATGGCTGGAGTGTTAGGTATTTACGGCCTGATTATTGCTGTGATTATTAGTACTGGAATCAACCCTAAGGCTAAGTCCTATTATCTCTTTGATGGATACGCTCATCTTTCTTCTGGTCTTGCTTGTGGCCTTGCTGGTCTTTCTGCTGGCATGGCCATTGGAATCGTGGGTGATGCTGGTGTGAGGTAAAACAAAATTCTATCTTTTTTTTAGTCTGTTATTGGATCTGTTTACAATTGGTTCGTTATGAAGAATTAGAAGTAATTTTTTTGTGATGTCAAAAGTGTAGAATACGTATTTTATATTTTCTGCACTGTTACTATATGAATTAACATATGTCCTTCATTTCATAAGGTCTTAAGACTTTTATCTGGAACCTGAAGGACTAATTGATTGATGCTGTAAAATCTTCTGTGAATTTGGCCTCTGCTAGCCGCTAGGTTTACGTTGGGTTGCAATTTGCAAATAGGTTAGGATGGGCTAATCCATCACAACACCAGTGCTGTGTAGTGTTTGCTATGGTAAAATATAGCTGATTTCTTTTGGTCGATCAAATAAAATATGCGTTTTGTGCGCTGGGGTAGTTTTTGGCGGATTTGAATTATTAGTTCAACTCAAGAAAGATTATAGGGATAATAGCACTTAGATCTTCCAACATTGTTGGTTTTATCATATACATAACCTCAATGATAGCCTAATAAAACAAACATCCTAGAAAACGAAGAAAGGAGCTCTTTATGAACTAACTCGCATGGCTGCATCACCTTCTTCTCATTTTGCTTAAACATTTTCTTTATAACCGTGGTTTCGAAAATGTGACGCCATTTGTAATTTCTTCTGCTTACCTTTTGCTATTTCCAACCTGCAATGTATTTTATCTGCTTGCTATTTATGATTTCTTCTGCAATTTTGTGAAGTACATTTTCTTGCAATGTGTTTTCTCTGCTTGCTATAATATTGGATAAGTGATGAGGTGTACATCTTCTTCTTCTTTAGATTGTCTCACCATGAGACTAGTCACTCTATGGAAGAAGAAAATGCACACCTTACGCAAAGTATAATGTTGGACAGCTTTGATGTATTGTACTATTTTTGTTTGTACATTTTCTGTTTACTTAAGAGTAGCACTAGTCATATCCTTTTTTTTTATATATTTATGTAAATGGTTATATATCTATAATTTTATATATTAAAACTAGACCACCTAATATGACCCGCTTAATCCCTTCTTAACCAATTAAATCTTCGAAGCTTGATTGACTGTCTAGTTCTGCCCAGGACATTTTAGAACAGTTGTAGAGACAGGCCACAGTAAAGCAAGTATGAGAATAAGAGTTATGGTGAGAACATGAGAACAAAACCTTCATATACCTTCATCTACATTCAACTATCTTTAGTTACCTATTTTTATTATAATGACCGAAACTTTAACAAATGCATACTTGTGAAAGCGATGAAATGTATGCAAAAATTCATGAAAGCGACTAAAAGTGAAGATAAAGGCTGATGAAGGTAGTTGATGATATTAAAGGTAAATGAGTTAGATCAAGAAGGCAACTCATCCAAAGGCTTTGAAGTGTTCTCACCATTCCTCACCATCACTGTTATTCTCACCAATCCCAAGTCTATATATATATATACACATGTTTTGTGCGAGTGTGTGTATGCTTGTGCAGGGAGGGACCTTGACAAATTTTTATATGGTAGCTTTCGTAAAATTATGAAGGGGGAGAGGCAAAAAAAACATAGCTGCTTTTTAAAGCTTAGGAAAGCAGCTTTTCCTATATATGATGTGTCATCTGAACCCCGGGACTTTTTAAAGCAAAAATTTGGTAGGAACCATGTGTGTGTTTGTAACAGACTTGACCTTGGTTAAGTTGTATATTAAGTTGATATTTATTTCTTCCACTGTAATTTGTGTAATTTAGAAGACGGTTAACTTGAGTATGATTATCCTAATCTAACTGTGTTTAAATCCAGGGCTAATGCACAACAACCCAAACTTTTTGTTGGAATGATCCTTATCCTCATTTTCGCCGAAGCTCTTGCTCTCTATGGTCTTATTGTTGGTATCATCCTTTCTTCTCGAGCTGGTCAATCCAGAGCAGACTAGAATGGATTGTGTTACTGCTTTAAATTGAGCATTATTCTTCTTATCTTCTGGTCGTTAGAGTTGCGGTTTCTTCCAATGTGTTTGGGCGGTGAAACGAGACCGGCTGATTGCTGTGTGCTGAGACAAGATTCTGCTTCTTTTCTTTAATAAAGTCATCATTGTTGTCGCTATATTTTTGCAAAAAAAAACCACCTCTTTGGACATGCTATTATTGGTGTATTTTGTTTTAAGGTCGCGAAAATTATATTAATTTGTATCCTACAACTCATCAATAACATGCTTTCGGACCGGTTGAAAGTTTATTGTTTTATTGTGTTGGCTTCTTGAGCATTGTTGTTCATAATCGACGGAAATCATCTATGGTTATGGCGAGGGGCTGTTTATTAAATGTTTACCGTGTAAGCGCTCAACGATATCATTTACCTTACTGATTGTGCATGAGAAAAAATAAGAATCTTACCCGGTAAGTGGCATAACATGGACAGAGAGTCTTACTCGGTGAAGAAAAAGACTCTTACCTGGTAGACATTTACCGGGTTTAAGACTTATCAACAATCTATTTTGATGGTCGAGAATGTTGCATGATAGGTAAGGAGGGTAATTTCTCTTGTTGATAAGTAGTAAACGTTTGGTAAACGATTTCAGTGTCACTAATGCAAGTATTGCATGTAGAGTATTATTATTAACTATGTCCAAAAATGTTTTATAAAGCTACAATAAGTAATTTTAGGGGTTGTTCGGTTGTGGCTTAATGGGCTGTATAGCCTATATGGCTTATTCGCTCAGCCATAAATAATTGTTCGGTTATGGCTTATTCGCTCAGCCAATGGCTGAATCGCTCAGCAAAAAATACCAAGTCCTCTACATTCAGCTATTAAAAAGACACACCCTACCCTTTATCCAGTTAACCCATCGCCTTACTTAACTCATTGTCTCCCTCTTCCACACCACCGTCGCCTTCCTCTGCCTCACCACCGTCGTCGCCTCCCTCTCCCTCTTCCCCACCGTCGGTCGTCGCCTCCCTCTTCCACACCACCGCTGGTCGTCGCCTCTCTCTGCCCCACCACCGTCTGCCTCATTGCTCACTCCAGTGTCTTCTTCCAGATGTGAATCTCGAAATTAGTTTTCTGGTGTTGGGTTTGGATATAAATCCTGAGGAGGAGGATGGTAGGTAGAGGAACGGGAAGTCAGGAAATTATAACATCTCGCCTTCTTCCATCGTCCCTCTTTCTCTAGTTAACCTAGAGTTAATTTGTTTATTTTTTTAACTAAACTTTGATCTCTGTTAATTGTCTTCAATTTAGAATAAAGTATTTGTTTTTTTTTTAAACTAAACTTTGATCTCTGTTAATTGTCTTCAATTTAGAATAAAGTATTTGGTTTTGTTTTTTTGCTACTAAGATAAGTATGAACCAGTGGTGGAAGGTTAAAAAGATGAAGAAGAAGATGTAGAGAATGGTGAATTAGATTGGAATTTTGTTTTATTGCAAAAGGTTTTCTAAGTTGTTTTTATTTAATAGATGCTTAAAAAAAATTGATTTTTTTTTATAATTATAAGTTATTTATTCAACATTTTTAGTTTTTTAGACAAAAATAAAGATTGGGGGTAAAATGGTCATTTATGATATTCAGACTGTTTATTCAGCACAACAACCGAACAACAACTTATCTATTAACATACAGACAATTATATCCATTCAGGTCTTAACAGAAAACGAACCGAACAACACCTTACTTTCCAAACTTCATGAAAAATAAAATAGTAATTTTTTCTATGCATGCTTTTAAATTTTTATTTATTGTTGTTTCGCATCCTCATCGTTTTAGGAACGACCTTTGCTTGAAATTTCTCCAATTCTCACTTCCAACACTTCGGTGTCGTTTGTTTTTTAAGAGGTCTAAAGTCTGAAGTCTTGTTTTAGTTATGATTAAGAGGTGGTGTGTAAAAATATCTGAACAATTCAGATTTAAGAGTCATTAAGAGGTTTTTTTCAAAAAACAAACATCCCCTTGGTCTTTTCTTCGAAACATGCCGGACAAAACAACTAACAACAAACGGAAGGATCAATTTATATTATTGATTTCATAAGCTTCCAAATAAAAGACTCAAATTTTAATTATCTGGATTATCCCAAAAAAATTAAAAACATAATAAATCTGAAATTAAATGTTACAAAACTAAAAAAATGACACAAATGAGATTTAAACCGCACAACTCTACCAAGATAAACTTATATTGTTATTGTAGTTTTAAGGAATATACGGTTGCACGTGGACCCAACAAAATAATATGGTGATATTTTTTACAACCCTAATTTTTTTTACACTATGACGGAGGAACGAAGAAGTGGCCCGTACCACCATATGCACCCTAAGGGTGCGTTTGGTATCAGGACAGGACAGTCAGGACAGACAGGACAGTTGTTCAGTGTTTGGTAAGAAATAAGTAAACTGGACAGGACAGAACATGACTGATTAAATGACCAATTTACCCCCAGTGAGCAGTTTAGTGTTTTTTTTACCAAATAATAATCTAAATGAAAATTAACAAATAATATTTAAAAATACAAAAACATCAAACATAAATATTGATAAAACCAATCAAATTTATAAATCAAACAACCTAAACAATTTTTACCAACATACACATCTTAAACACAAACGTTTAAATGTTTCCATTGTCTAACAAAAGACTTAAACACAAAAGTTGAATGTTTACCATTGTGTAACAAAATACCTAAACACAAAAGTTGAATGTCTACCATTGTGTAGCAAAAATACCCAAACACAAAAGTTCAATGTTCACCAACTACATCACATGCCTAACTTCTTGAGTACCGTCTTCATAAATGATGGTTTGAAAGTGGCATTCATGCCGTTCCAAAGGCGAAGTTGAACTGGGTTATCTGCAAAATACATACTAATAGCAATACATTGGTCGCTATCAAAACCCATTTCGCTTAACTCATCGGGCATACTTTGCAAACCCGGAGTACCAACAACTGACACCAACTTACTCATTTCCTCCGATACCGAGTTCAACCCTTTTTCAATCGTCTTAATAACATCTTCAGCAACATTCACTTTTCTCTTTCTTTTTTTTGATGATGCTTCTCCGTCTTGTGGAATGGATGATGCAGAAGCGGCATTAGACGGATTAGGCAAAGGCACATTCAACTCATTTATGCAAACAATGTCGCTTTCACATGTGATACGTTGGATTTCTCTCGATCTAGTTTGAAATCTAGTGAAGGTTCTTTGCCTTAAATTTCTCCTCTCATGATGTGTTTGTTCATATTCTATCAACCAATTTGCAACATTAGACAAAACTATGAGCAAATGGACGTAAGCCCTCAACACCTTAACAACTATAATTAGATGGTTATCATCCATGGCTACAAAAAAACAAAACAAAAAACAACAATCATATATCATCCATGGCTACCAAAAAAGAAAAAAGAAACAACAATCATATATCATCCATGGCTACCAAAAAAGGAAAAAAAAAGCAATCATATATCATCCATGGCTACAAAGTTTTATGGTCTCAAAATCAGAAAGAAAAAGTTTTATGGTCTCAAATCATAAAGAAAGAGTTAGCTGTAACCATCCATGGCTACCAAATCAATTGTAACCATCGATTTCAGTTTTTTTTTCCCTAAAATCGATTTCAGAAGAGTAATCAAATCTGTTGGATTTTGCAAATCTGTTCGATTTCAGAAGAGTAAAATTGATTTTGCAAATCTGTTGGATTTTGCAGAAGTTAGAAAGAAATTAGAAACATTAGAAACAAAATCGATTTTCATAAACATTAGAAACAAATTCGATTTTCAGAAACAAAATCTGATTTTGCAGAAATCAGTTGGAGGTTCTCGATTTTCAGAAACATTAGAAACAAAATCGTTTTAAGATGTAGGTACTCGATTTTCAGATGGAAGTAAATCGAAAAACAAGAAGAATGTTACATATCGATTCTCAGAAGGAGGTACTCGAAGTCGATGGAAGCTCGATGGAGGCGATGGTTGATGGAGGCGTTGATGGAGACGATTTCAGATGGAGGCGCTGATGGAGGCGATTTCCAGTGAGAAGAGAGTGTATCATTAGGTTAGAAAAGGGTATATTGGTCAAAATAAACTCTGTTCCATCTTGTTCTAGGGGTTAGGGTGGAACACGCGTGTTCCATATTTTTTCCAGTTAGTCCTTGTCTGTTCCATTTTAAGTCATGCCAAACATGGGACACCAACCCTTGTTATGTTCTGTTCTGTTCCACCTACCAAACGCACCCTAATGGGCCCACCCTTGCTTGCATATCCCTTAAGAGGCATGTGATAATTTTAGGTTAATTGTTATCCGAAATCATAGATTTGGCTCATCCGTGTATATGGTTGAGTTTCGGTGAGAAGTTGAGTTAATGGTAAGAAACGTGAGAAGTGATTATCGACCGTTGGATGAGAAATGAACGCACATTAGGATGAGATGCACCGAAATAAGATACACGGAGATGCACCAGATTAATTCCCTTCTAAACCGCAATTCATGGGAGGCTTGAGATTAAAAGAGAACAACGGTTCAGATCCAGTTTCACCATTAACTCAACTTCTCACACCATCCTTTATCTCCATGTATATATGAAGTGGTATGATCTAGAATAACATCTCATTTCATCTAGAATTGCATATTAAAGGATATGTTGTACCATCACCGGTTGTTCATTTCCCATATATTGTGAGTAACCTTGTGCACTTCTTTTTCCTAAATATAAGTTATTATATGTTTACGATACTTGTTACATAGAAACGTTGTCATTAAGTATGTAAACTTACGGGGTTGCACACATAGAATATGTATGTTTCTATTAATCAGAAACCAAAATTAAATCATGTTGATTGCCAAAAATGATTACTCTTGTAGAATAATTATTAACATGTGTTAAAAGTATAATTATGATAATTATAGAGTGTTATCTATAAATAAGTATAATTATATTAAAGTTTAAGATAATTATATATAAATATTACAGATGACTAGAAGTGTACTCGCGCAATGCAGCTAGATACATCACGATTTTAATGTTTCATTTTATTTTCTGTTTTTTGTCGATTTACATTACGATTTTGGATGGTTGTGAGAGAGTGATAATGATTTTTTTTATATAAATTTGTTTAATTTAGACTTAATAATATATTGTAATTTATTTTGGTTTAATAATATAATTTTTTTTGTAAAATATTCTGTTAGATTTTTTTAATTATATTTTAGATTTTTTATATTTAAAATTTGATTTTTATTCTATATTTAATTATGCTGAGAGTTATTTTAGGGGAGTTAAAGTGGGAAATGATTTTAGTGAAATTAAAATGGTTAGAGATAGTGATTGAAAATTAATAAATAACATTAAATGTAGTACATACAACTTTAATGGTTGTTTTTTAAGTAATTAGCATTAAATAGCGGTACATTAAGCTTTAATATTTGTTTTTAAGAGTTTTTTATGTCTGCTTTATAATATAGTATAGATTACATAACCTTATTTAAGTTATAGTCTATCTATAATTATATTCATATAAATAAGGTGATGGGCTTAGTCAAAGGGTTAATAAATCTTTTAGATCTATAGGTGATAGCAAAAACACTCACGCGTAAAATGTGGCACGATAGTTGTGCAAGTGCACACTACCTATTGAGTTTGTTTTTCAAATAATATAATGGTAAAGACCACAAATCGCATCCATAAGGATTGGACTTAACTAAGAATCGGATATTTCCACGAACTTCCGGTGCAAAGTTAGAGTTTATAAAATTGGTTGGTTTTGAGCGAATATTAATGATTTAAATTAACAAGTAATAAAAAGCGGGTACAAGCGTAAGTTTTCCCCGAGAGTATATTAGTAACTTAAATGGTTGACGAAACCGGTCACAATGTGACCCCACACGATTTCCTCCTCTCAAAGCTACGTCGTATAGGTTGTCATTACGGTTTTATCATAAAGTATCCACAAATACTAACTTTCGGTTTGCCAACCTTACTAAGTAGATCTTGAAGATGTTAGTCCCGTCGGTGCGGAGAGATGCACATACCTTTATGACACACCAACTCGTCCGACATTTGGACCTTAGTTCGATTATACAAAAATCCATATTTCTATGTGATTATTGAAGATTTTCTTAAATCTCCTTGCATCACCCAAGGCGTATTCAGATACGCCAATATATGGGTCAAAGATCTAATATTAACACAAACATGTGATCAACTTGTCCATGTTGAGTTAAAGCTTCAACTTGGATGACCAAACCGATAAGTTAGCGAAATGAGGTAACACCCAAGTGTTACATTTTAATCTATAGGGTTTGGCTTACACCCGCACCCAAATGGGGTTTTAATTACTGCTCATAAGTAAAGACATGATGAAAGAAAATTGATATTGAAACGTAAATTGCATTAAAATAAGACTTGCCACTATGGTCACAAGCTTACCACAGTGGTGAACAAAAAAGTAATTTTACATAATTAAAATGCCCTAAGTTGAAAAATCAGTACCCAATATGCCCCAAATCTTGTTATTTTTGCCAAAATACCCCCTACGTCCGCGTTTTTCACTGTTACACGCGGATCTGGTCCGCGTTTTGTCCGCGTTCACTGTTACACGCGGCATTGGGCCGCGTTTTGGCCGCGTTTCCCCCTACACGCGGACCTGGTACGCGTTTGGCTTCGATGCGCGTTTGGTCCGCGTTTAGTCCGCGTTTGGTCCGCGTTTTCCACTGTGAAACGCGTATCTGGGTCGCGTTTTTTACTGTGGAACGCGTACTTGGGGGCCGGCCCATAGCATTGTTTAGGGTTTAGAGATCAACGGTGTGGATTGGGGAATTTGTTAGGGTTTGACTCCTATAAATAAGTGAGGTCCCCCACCCATAACCCCACCACCATCACTCTCAAAGGGATCCCATCTATTTCACTCTCTCAAATATATCGTGTATTACACACGCTCGGATCTCGGCTCGGTTGGTTAGCATTTATAAAAGTCGGATATGGGTCGACCACTTTCTTCGGTAAGTTTTCTTTAACCGCGTTTTAATTTTATATTTATTTTAGTGATTATGTGTTAATTTTAGAGTGTTGCGTTTATGTTGATAATATGTTAGAGGTTGCGTTAATTTTAGTTTTACATATTACGTTGATTTTAGAGATTGCGTTAATTTTAGGATTGCGCTAATTTCATAAAATAATTGTAGAGATTGCGTTAATCTTAGAGATTGCGTTTTTTTTTTGTATAAAAAAAGTGTAGAGATTGGGATTGTTTTAGGGATTGCGCTCATTTTATAAAATAATTGTAGAGATTGCGTTAATCTTAGAGATTGCGTTTTTTTTTTTTTGTATAAAAAAAGTGTAGAGATTGGGCTTGTTTTAGGGATTGCGCTCATTTTATAAAATAATTGTAGAAATTGCGTTAATTTTAGAGATTGCGTTTTTTTTTTTTGTATAAAAAAAGTGTAGAGATTGGGTTTGTTTTAGGGATTGCGCTAATTTCATAAAATAATTGTAGAGATTGCGTTAATTTTAGAGATTGCGTTTTTTTTTTGTATAAAAAAAGTGTAGAGATTGGGCTTGTTTTAGGGATTGCGCTCATTTTATAAAATAATTGTAGAGATTGCGTTAATCTTAGAGATTGCGTTCGTTTTTTTTTTGTATAAAAAAACTGTAGAGATTGGGCTTGTTTTAGGGATTGCGCTCATTTTATAAAATAATTGTAGAGATTGTGTTAATCTTAGAGATTGCGTTTTTTTTTTTTTGTATAAAAAAAGTGTAGAGATTGGGCTTGTTTTAGGGATTGCGCTCATTTTATAAAATAATTGTAGAGATTGCGTTAATCTTAGAGATTGCGTTTTTTTTTGTATAAAAAAAGTGTAGAGATTGGGCTTGTTTTAGGGATTGCGCTAATTTTATAAAATAATTGTAGAGATTGCGTTAATCTTAGAGATTGCGTTTTTTTTTTGTATAAAAAAAGTGTAGAGATTGGGCTTGTTTTAGGGATTGCGCTCATTTTATAAAATAATTGTAGAGATTGCGTTAAGTTTAGAGGTTGCGTTTTTTTTTTTTTTGTATAAAAAAAGTGTAGAGATTGTGCTTGTTTTAGGGATTGCGCTCATTTTATAAAATAATTGTAGAGATTGCGTTAATTTTAGAGATTGCGTTTTTTTTTTTGTATAAAAAAAGTGTAGAGATTGGGCTTGTTTTAGGGATTGCGCTCATTTTATAAAATAATTGTAGAGATTGCGTTAATCTTAGAGATTGCGTTCGTTTTTTTTTTTGTATAAAAAAGTGTAGAGATTGGGCTTGTTTTAGGGATTGCGCTCATTTTATAAAATAATTGTAGAGATTGTGTTAATCTTAGAGATTGCGTTTTTTTTTTTGTATAAAAAAAGTGTAGAGATTGGGCTTGTTTTAGGGATTGCGCTAATTTTATAAAATAATTGTAGAGATTGCGTTAATTTTAGAGATTGCGTTTTTTTTTTTTTTTTTTGTATAAAAAAACTGTAGAGATTGGGCTTGTTTTAGGGATTGCGCTAATTTTATAAAATAATTGTAGAGATTGCGTTAATCTTAGAGATTACGTTTTTTTTTTGTATAAAAAAACTGTAGAGATTGGGCTTGTTTTAGGATTGCGCTCATTTTATAAAATAATTGTAGAGATTGCGTTAATCTTAGAGATTACGTTTTATTTTTTTTGTATAAAAAAAGTTTAGAGATTGGGCTTGTTTTAGGGATTGCGCTCATTTTATAAAATAATTGTAGAGATTGCGTTAATCTTAGAGGTTGCCTAAATCCGAAATAATAAAAACCGCAACATATCGATTTGGATTTTGTCAAACGGGTGTAAATAGCCCTAAGGTTTTTAGGGATTTAAGAAATCCACGTGATTCCCCTAGTACCTGGAAATCCAATAGATTCAGTGGTTTATTTTTTATAAAAATAACCAATAGACGAAATCAACAAAATGTACATCGTTAGTTATAAGTTAGGTGTGTTGACAACATCCTTGCATTACTATGTAGGACGATTTTGATAACGTCGATCTTTCGTTCAAATGTCGCATCGCCATGGTAAAGGAAATTAGAGATGCTTTTGAAGCGTGTCCACCTGAACGGGCACAACGTTTACACGAAATGTTTAGCCGCACATCTTTCGGGCCATGGCTCGAGCTTACCAATATTGGACAGGACCCCCTTCTAGTACACATGTTTTTACAGATGGAGGTCGAGGTTGCGAGACCACAGCCGGAGGAATTGTATTTTCACGTGTGTGGGACTCGCATGCACTTTGGTCGTCGTGAGTTCTGTATTGTAACAGGACTCCTTTTCGGACAAATACCCGACCTTCCTACCTTGACAGATGAGTCCTTCGTTAGTAGGGTTTGGCCCGGCCTTGCACCAGGTATCTTGACGCTGAGAACCGTCCTCGAGACGATGAGAATTGGTCTTGGTGCGATATCCGATGAGGATGTTGTGCGTGTTTGCTTGGTGGTGATAGCGGATTTGATGTTCATGGGTCGTGATCCAAGGATGTCGGTTTCCTCTACTGTACTTATCGCTGTCGATGACTTGGAGAGGTTTAACCGCTATCCGTGGGGTAGCTACATCTGGAGTCACTCATACAAAGGACTCCACGGTGCCATCTCCAGACGCAAGCAGAAGAACCAGCAAAACAACAAGATGATGTTGAACGGGTTTGCACACGCCCTAAAGGTTAGATAAGTACAATAACATAAATATCAATTCATTAACTAATTTTGCTAATTTTGGATTTATTCTAACGTACTTGTTCAATTTATGTAATTCCAGATATGGATCTTGGAGATGTTTCCTGCCTGCCGGCAAAATTTCACCAAGCGCTCCGACAGGTTGATTAGGGGAACCAAATGGGATCGAGATGTTGTCCTTAATAAGTCTGCATGCATTGGGATCTTCAACTCAGCTTTGAGCGTACGCCCTCTTACTATATTTTTAATTGTAGTAATTAAAAAACTATTTGTGATTTATATGTCTTATAATTTTTTAGGTTGTTAATGCGCCATATGTGGAACTGAGGCCTACTCAGGATGAGCAGCAGTCGAGTTGGTTTCGACGGAGCCTCGCCTTTTTTGAAAGTTCGGCGGGCAGGCGACCGACAAAGAGGTCCCGACGTAGAGGTCCTGATCCCGAAGACAATGATGACGATGATGATGAAGATGACGATGATGGCACGCGACGTCAGGCTCCCCCTAGCTCTAGCTATCAAGCTCCCCCTAGCTCTAGCTATCAGGCTCCTCCTAGCCCCACCTATCAAGCTCCCCCTAGCCCCACCCATCATAGGATGCCTGATATAGACCCATACCAAGATAAGTGGGAGTACATGACCTCCGTGGACAGGCGCGTAAGAGACCTCGAGGCCCTCGATATGGCCAGACGCATAAGAGAGCTCGAGGCCCTCACCGCACACCTTCGCCACACTCACGTTAGTGTTTAACTTAATTTGTGGATATTACGCCCAATACTTTAATATTGGTTTGTGTATTGATATTACGTTCCATGATTGTATTAGGTGTCGACGAACATGGCGCCCACTTACACGTCGCCTGGGCAAATGCATGGGTACACGGGTGCGGCATATGCGACCACATCACCGGGGTACACACAGGCGGCAGCAGGAGGACACTACCCTTTTTCGACCCCATCATCCCAACAAAATGTAAGTTACGACGAGTGCTCATTGTTGTTCTTTTTTTGTTATTACGTTTGAAGATTCTTATTAAGAGTGCTCATTATAATCCATGTCACCAGTTTGGGATGACAAGTACGACGCCAGCCTACACGTCGCAGGGGTACACACAGGCGGCAACCGGAGGAAACTACCCTTTCTCGACCCCATCATTCCAGCAAAATGTAAGTTACGACGAGTGCTCATTGTTGTTCTTTTTTTGTTATTGCTCATGACCTACGTCACCAGTTTGGGATGCAGGCGGGGGACTATTACAGACCCCAGATGATGGAGTCGGGGCCGGGGCTGTCCGTCCTAAGCGGGTTGGTGGAAGATTTTTTGGGAACTTCCATCCCTTATTCGATGGGGTCGGAGTCGGGGGTTGACACCACCCAGGCGCGGGTGAGTACTCCGATGGCTGCTAATATCATCGATGACCACTACGAGGATGATGACATGTCCATACATGAGCCAGATCAGGCAGCACATGAGAGGGCGAGACGGGTCGCTGTTGTGGGGCCAGCCCTTTGTTCCCCATATGTCCAACAAGCTTCGACCACAACAGTACCTAAGAAAAAAACCAAGGCAAGGGTGAAGGCAAAGGGCAAGGTAAAGGTTGGGGGAGACACTACGATGACTGACGCGGGGCAATCGGTGTTTGTTTCGGCGGCACAGATCAGGGAATTATGTATCAGTGATCAGCTCCCCCACCTGATGTGTCCATTTTACGGCGGCCTTCAAATGAATGCCGGTTTTTTCATGCTACTGTTGGGTGTAGGTGGTAGTGGGGATTTCGAGGATCTGGTTAGTATTTAAATATAGTCATATAAACAACTACATTTCTAATGACAGGTCTAACAATCTATGTTTTGTGTATAGCAAATCGACGCTTGGGTTAGAATGATCCAAGAATCCCGCTCTCCACATGCCAGATGGACGGTCATGGACTCCAACTTCTTTGAGTGGCTTACACGGCCTGGCCAAGGATACAGGTCTGTGTTCGAAACATGCAATGGACTGGGCCATATAACTCATCCAGCTTGGATGGACATCGACGAGGTATGGAAATCGATTTACATAATTTTTGTTCAACTTGTTTGTTACTAACTATTATTGTGTTATTGTAAAATCTCAGGTATACATCCCCATATGCGTCGTGGACAAACATTGGGTGCTCGGTGTTCTGTACCTCCGTGAAATGAGGCTGGTCTTATTTGACAGTTTACGAGCAAGAAGGTACACTTTGCCCTTGGAAGAACGCCTTGGGATCTTCAAAAAACAATTGCCGAAGTTGTTAAAAAAGATACACGACACGCCGGATCGTATCAAGGCCAACAAGAAATTAGAGGTTATCTATGATCCTGATGCACCTCAACAGACAGGGGGCCTTGGGGATTGCGGTGTGTGGGTGTGTCGTAACATATCCAAGTTTATTGAAGGTCTGCACCCAACATTGCACCAGATGCAACTGAGCATGTGGCAAGGGAATGGCGTAATTACATGGCGGAGACCCTTTTCTCGTTGGCTGTCCAAATAAACGATTAGGTTGGGGATACTTTTTATGTTACTTGTGAGTTGTGATGGGCCTCTTGAAATAACAAATATGATTCTTTTTTTTAAAGTCATTTTAAATATTAAAACCCTTTTTTACTTAGATAACTATATTGGATCGGATGTTTTATTTTATATAAAAATAGAATTCGTTAACTCCCAAGATCACAAATTGATATGAAAAGGGTAGTACATGAAAAAGTTCTTTTGGTAAATAAAAAACAAAATATTATTTAAACTTACCAATTATTAATGACAAACTGGTAGGGTTCGAAAACAACCGGTACAAGTTCATCTAAACAAACATTGAAACGACGTCATTAAATGAAGTGAGTAGGTAACATTGTCGGTCATTGAAATGTCAAACTATGGCTACACGATACAATTTTGGAAGTGTTAAGCTCAACTTTCTTGCTGTACACTTCAATGACGGTATAATTTTGTAGTATAAAAATATAAACGCATCAAACCACAAAATACATTGGACGATTTTATTAATGAAACAAAACCATAGAAAGTAAAAGTAAAAAACCGACAACTCTTTAGTGTTGTGAATTTCACAGTTACTATAACACGGGTATTTATAGCCACAAGGGACAATTGTTAAAAAAAAATGAATCGTTTCAGTATTTGCAGAGGAATCATTTCAGGCTTTGCAGAAGAATCATTTTAGTTTTTGCAGAAGAATCGTTTGACCATGGTTACAAACCTATCTCCGCATATGGTAACAAAACGCGGGGTTAGTCCGCGTTTTAGTGGTGTAACGCGGGGTTAGTCCGCGTTTTTGTAACAAAACGCGGGTTTAGTCCGCGTTTTAGTGGTGTAACGCGGGGTTAGTCCGCGTTTCAGGCTTTGCAGGGGAATCGTTTGACCATGACACAAAAAACAAATCATTTCAGGCTTTGCAGAGGAATCGTTTGACCATGCCTTTGAAACTATCATGAACCGATCTTCGCATGGACTATAAGTAGATGCTCCGGTGAAGTAGTATTTCACAACTTCATATCTATCCTTTCTACCCTCACTTTCATTTACAAATATTATCTACATTATATACATCATCTACATTTTCATTACTTGATGGCTGGAGGTTCACGCGGTAGGGGGAAAAGGTCAGCGAATGGGGCTGGCACTTCACGCTCCGTGGACATCGACCAATTAAATGATGGAGCTTCAAGGATTGACTGGAATGCACCAGATACAACGGAGGATTGGGCGCAGTTTGGGTTAACTGCTTACGATGAACCGATAACGCCTCAGGAGTGGGAGCAGTTTAACAATGCCCAAGCCGCATACTACGCTGCTCATGGAGGAATACCCCCTCCTACGTATCAATCCAACCAGGGGCCAGGTCTACCAATGTCTCAGGTACTGCCTACCAGGTTGAAAAGGTCCTGTGATGAGGCAAATGAAGAGATACGAAATACAGGCAGGACGTGGCTACAAAACATGGAACTTCAGAAGGACAAAGAAGCAACTATTGCGGAGCAGAAGGAGCTCCTGGAGAATATGAAGCACGATGTCAGGGAGAAACAAAAGGAGATTAGAAAGTTAGAAGATGAACTGGTAGACATAAAAGGAAACTACACCGTCATGGAGGAGCATATGAAGGCAAAGGTTGGCTGGGTTACGAAGTGCCGGGAAATCTACCCGTAATTTTTAACCTAAGTTTTATTTTATGCATTAATTTTTATTTTATCGATGCTTGAATGTTGTACGGATGCACCATTTCGTTTTCTTTAATTTCAATAAAACGATGCTTGTTTGTTTTATCTTTTATTTACACATAATATAATTTCACAATCACGATAAGGTAGATAAAATCAACAATTAACATAATAACAATATCACTTAGCATAGAAGATGAGGTGGTTACAATTAAGGGAAGTCAATGTTAAGGTCAATGCTATCATGCCTTAAAGTTCCATGTGGTTCTAGGTCCGATGACCCTTGAGAGCGAAATCTTTGGCTAGTAGAAGCTCTCCTGGGCACGGTTGAAGGGGCAGGAGTTGGACATTCACCACGAGTATGTCCTACTGCTCCACACCTAGTACACGTTCTCTGTATCGGATCCTCACCACGAGATGGACGCCGATCGTTCTTTCTTGGTCTCCCCGCACGTCTCTTGGTTATTAACGGTGGATAGCATGGCGGAAGGGGGACGTGTGGCAAAACCCATGATTGAGGGGGTCCAACAGGATAGATCAGCTCATGATATGTTGACCGGTAAGTACTGGACGTGTAGTAAGATATAGCCATATCGCTGCAATCTCTACGATTCATTGACCTTGCAGCAGCGATGGCATGACCGCACGGTAAACCAGAATATTGCCATTGGTTACATTCACAAACACCGTTGACCATATCGACAGTCGCGTGATAACGGATATCTCGAACGTTGAACTTACCATGTCCAATATGACTTACCCTCCATGTCGCAGACTTTCCCGACCTTCTGCTAATTATCTCCTCCGCCATTGGTGTGAGATGATTACGCATTTCATCTACAAATATGTGTTAATTGTGTTACGATTTATACGGAAGACGAAAAATGCAACAAACATATAAGTTAAAGATTTTAGAGTTTATCAATATCCCTTTCGTCGTCGAAGTTGGTACCACTCTTGTTGAAAATCTCGGAAGTACTCTATAAGGCCGACAATGGGTAACCTGCGTGCAAAACGTGACAGTGCATTCACCGACTCTACACTATTAGAGGTCATTATGTTATACCGTTGTGCAGGGAAATGGGCCCTTGACCACCTCTCTTTACCAGCCTCGTCCATAACTTGTGCTCCACGAGGTACTTCATATCGTAGTGCATTCATGTAGGTCTCGAACTCCCTAATAGTATATGCTTTGCACGCCTTCCAGTAGGTGGTCTTGTTTGTTGTGATACGTTTGTCCACGCTTTTCACGTTCATCTCCAAATGTCGACAACATAGGGCGTGAGGGGTGGAGGGGTACACGGCAGAAATTGCCGCGCTTATGGAAGGAGCCCTGTCGGACATAAACACCAACCCTTCCGGGGCTCCGATACATTCCCGCAACATGTTCAGAAACCAACCCCACTCCTCCCCCGTCTCGGACTTTCCTACTCCGAAAGCCAAGGGCACAATGTTGTTATTTCCGTCCATGGCAACCACCAAGAACATCATACCCAGGTAATGCCCCTTTAAATGGGCAACGTCTATTACAAGGACAGGACGCAGATTTGTCAAAAACGTCCGGATCTGCAATAAACGTACGTGGTTATTATTTGTAAATGTTAAAATTCATAATATGTAAAGCTACGACGATTTAATATACTTACCGCACATCCAAGTGCAGCGAAACACAATTCGAAACGTCCGTTTGAATCCGTCCTTATTCTGGTGCGTGTACCCGGATTCTTCAGCTCCAAGTTATATAAATACGCAGGGAGTCGTTCGTACGACTCCTCGGGAGTGCCTCTCACCATTAGTAGTACCTTGCATCGCGCACGCCATCCTTGGTGGTAACCAATGTTGATCCCGTACTGCTGATTTATATCGTTGACGATGTCCTTCGGCCGAAATGACCTGCTAGCGTCAAGAAACTTGTCTTTCAGTATGTGGCCCAAAGTCCTTTTGTTGGCCTGCCGGTGGCTGGCATTTAGTTGTGTCCTCGAACATGTGTGTACGTCGTTCAGCTTTCTAATGACAAACAACCCTCCTTTAGGGCCCACGGACTTCGCGGACATACTCCATTCACAATTTTGTTGGTCACAGACAGCCTTGTATCTGCGTTTGTCGGATTTCTTCGCTCTAAACACGAAACCCTCTCGCAAGAACTTCATTCCCAACTGTACGGTCATTTCCTCCTTCGTATGAAATATTTGACCTTCATGTATAGTTGTACTACGATTGTAAGGTGCGGGTTGGTAGGCTGGTATATGGGTCTCCGGGTTAGGAAGAGAAGGGGGCATATCAAAATAATCGTTTAACGCACCAAATGATTTATTGCTAGGGGTATATGTTTCTTCGTCCTCGTCATTATCGGTATCTGATCTGTCCAGATCAGATATACCAGTTGTGAAAACATGTGTTTCGTCATCAGCAACTCCAACAAACCGTCTTTTTGGGTCTTCTGCTTCTTCTTCTTCTTCTTCTTCTTCTTCTTCTTCTAGTTGCGTCTCCGGAACAACTTCGGGATAAGATTCGTTAGGACGATATGCATGATCAGAATAAAGTGTGGTGTCGTAGGATGCCTGAAATTGAGAGTCAGGCTCCAGTTGACTACCACCGACATGGATTTCGTCATGATCTTCGTCATCACCTTCGTCATCGCCCATCAATGGTGCGACATACACAAAAAGTTGTGGAGGTATTTCTGAATCGGCTGCAAGTAGCATAAAACCAAGGATTTCGTCATCGTTGGTTATCTCCATCAGTGAGCCATCTGCACGTCTGAACACCAACTTGCAAGCAGCAGAATCTCCGATTCCACACTTTCCCACGACGTAATCGATAAACGTCTTATACGAAACCATTATTGGAATATATACACCACGCTTTGTGTAGCCAATATAATCCCACCCATTGTTGTTTTGCACCCATTGACCATCGAAACATAATAAGACTCTAGTTTTTTGAACAAATGAACTCATTTTTTCAGTAGTATGAAAAACTAAGCAATTCAAGTGGATGTGATGAACGATTTTGCATCTAATCTTACTAATCTTTATAGGAAAAATTGAATGGAGAAAATGAATGTGAACCACATATTCAATGACAATGGTACACTTATTGTATGAGAATCAGACTAAAATGTGGAAAAAAACAGTAAAATCATTCAAAAAATACGTCACAAACAGTTGACCACACATGAAATCATAGGCCTGAAACCCTAATTTTCAAAACCCTAATACGGTTTACACTATTAAACGCGGACCTAACCCTCGTTTTTAACAAAAAACGCGGACCAAACGCGGACCAAACGCGCATCGAAGCCAAACGCGTACCAGGTCCGCGTGTAGGGTGAAACGCGGCCAAAACGCGGCCCAATGCCGCGTGTAACAGTGAACGCGGACAAAACGCGGACCAGGTCCGCGTGTAACAGTGAAAAACGCGGACCTAGGGGGTATTTTGGCAAAAAAAAAAAGATTTGGGGCATATTGGGTACTGATTTTTCAACTTAGGGCATTTTAATTCCAAATTTAAACCAACTAAAATAAAAACACAAGAGTAAAATAAACATCAACTGAATCTTCAAGTTGTGAAGTGTTACGTGCTCTCTCAATGCCAAGCCCAAGCTCCCTTTATATATAAGTGAAGATGAAATGGACTTCTCACCACTTGTTTTCTTTCTCATTTTGTCTTGATCCTCTTTGTCTCCTTTCTTCTTTTATTTTATGAAAGATTCAGCAATTACCTTGCTTAAGACCTACAATTTCTTTCATATTTTCGACAGTAAAATCTTTAATAAAGATTTACAGGTACTGTCTGCCATAGTAGTGACTCATCACAATGAGTGGTGACTCGTCACAATGACTTCCAGTGTCAAAATCCGATTTTGTAGTTATTTCTCATAGGGGTGAGCATCGGTCGGGTCGGGTCCCAAAACCCCAAACCCGATCGAATATCGGGTAGGGAGGAATAGACCCGAACCCCGACCGAATGGACTTCGGGTTTGTCGGATATCGGGCCATCGGGCTTCGGGTTGTTCGGGTCGGATTTCGGGCCAGTTCAGATTTCCAAATATCAATAATCAATTCCAAATATCAATCAAGAATTCAAGATAACAATTAACAAATTCCAAATTTCAATAATCAATTCTAAACTAGAAAACTAGACTGAGATAGAAGAGTGTAGAAAAGTATAAATCAAAGTATCAAACTAACAGATGTGATGGTCGCCGGTGGGATGGTCGACTGTCAATTGATTTGAGAGACTAACAGATGTGATGGTCACGATGGTCGACTGTCGACTAGAGCGTCTCAGGCCGGTGCGGTGGCGGTCGGCCGGTGGCTGGTCGAGGACTCGAGGTCGGCCGATGGCTGGAGAGACCAAGAGTGAGAGTCGATTGTTGAAACTGATTTAGGGCTTCTAGGAATACGAATTAGGCGTTTAGGTTATATTATAAAACTGATTTTTTTTAAAAAATAAATAATTTCGGATATTCGGGCGGGTCGGGTTTGGGATTTGGATACCCAACCCGATCCTGCTTTACCCGAAACTTTGGTCGGATCGGTTAGCTCGGGTTTGGGTTAATCGGATATCGTTTTTTTGGCTTAATTTCGGGCTGGGTCGGGGTAATCGGGTCGGTCGGGTTCTGCTCACCCCTAATTTCTCAACTTTAGGAATGATTTAGACCCAAATAAATATTAGAAGGCTCAAATGAGTATTTGGAAGGGTAAAAGGGGTGAATACGGATTTAAAAAGGTGACATATAACTCCAATAAATGAGGGTTATCAATAGGCATCAGATAAAAACAGATAAGAAATATTATCTTTTTTTTCTGTTAACAAACACATATTTAGATTTACGGTTTTTGGGGCTAGCAACGGATAGAAGATAACAACGTGTTCGTGTGTGGATATTGATAGATGAACTCTATTTTGATTTCTAAGGTGCTCCGTTAGAACCCTCGTCAAATCCGAAAGGTAAAATCTCTAAACACCCTATGGTTTATTTAGACATTGTTTTAGTAGTTTTCGATTCGGCTAAGGGTTTTAATTTTAGGAAAGTTTTCTAAATAATGGAACCTAAATCATTTTCTACTACGTTTGTATTGTTACATAATTGTTCTAAAACTCTATACCAAATATATTTGATATCCATCTGCATCGAGATAAAACATACCATCAACCGTTTTGGGCTCTCACATCTTCTAACGTTAGCTTCATAAAACTCCCAATTTATGCTCGGATCATATCTATGATATATATGCTCATGTTGTATGCTATCCCTTCCTCTTTCATGAAACTCACATCGTCACCAAAATTCACTTCATGAATTCATGTTAAACATACTTATAACTCATAAAATCACCAAAAATTTCACCAAGAAAAAGATTAATGGTACTTTTGATCACACTAGTTGGTTCACCTTACTCACATGACCCAATTAAATCGAGTTTGATAGATCATCTTCATTTTCACTTTTCTCGTAATTTGGTTTAGAAGCATCATTGAATAATTTTTCTCTTGACGTTGACCAGTACATTGTCTTTTGTCATTTCGTTATTGTTATTATGCATTGCATTTTCTACACCAACAAACTAAACATCCACCACATCATTCTCTTCATACATGGCAAGTCCTCAAATTGATCAAGGTATAACCCAATTTTCATACTATTTCTTATTCCATATTTCGAAAATTGAGGGTTATTTTCTTTAACAAATGTGTCTCCAACTTAACAAACCGAATACTCCTTTTTCTACATCAAGTTCCCACGACATGGAGTCCGCATCAACAGGTCGGAACCGTTTACCATGGTTCTAACTTCTCAGTCAACCTGTCACAAGATTGAGACAACAAATCGAAGTCTAAAGGACTCAACTTATAAAATGTTTGTAGGGACTAAAACGAACATTTTAAAAAGTCGGTTGCTATTAATGAATTTTATACTTGCAATATTTTGTGGTAAGTATAAGGAGTCATATGAGTATTATAGAAACTAAAAGGGGTGAAATGAAACTTTACATAAGAAAAAATCCACCACCACAAGCCCAATCTCTCTGAAACGACTCGGAGAAATTAAGCACTTTCCATGGAAGCTCTCGGCCACCTGAGAATCGGCGTTTGTGTACCTTTGTCCACCCCATTTCCGCCGTCCAACGCTAAGAAACACCTAAAACCGAACGCCGTCACCGGCGGACCTACCAGCAGTAACAGCGTTTCCAGCAACTTCTCCGCCAGCAAATGGGCCAACCGCCTCCTTTCCGACTTCCAATTCCTACCAACAACCAACAATGCCGACGCTCCAGACTCAACCACCACCACGCTCACTCCACCGTACCCTCCCACTCTCTCCACCGCCCCCGAACGCAACGTGTCTATGCCCATCGACTTCTACCGAGTGCTCGGCGCGGAGGCTCACTTCCTTGGAGACGGAATTAGGAGGTGTTATGAAGCTAGGGTTTTGAAACCACCTCAGTATGGTTATAGTGATGATGCATTGATTAGCCGGAGACAGATTCTTCAAGCAGCTTGTGAAACCCTAGCAAACCCTAGCTCGAGAAGAGAGTATAATCAAGGGCTTGCAGATGATGAGTTCGATACGATTCTCACTGACGTGCCATGGGACAATGTAATTCTCTAATCCTCTTCGCATTTCATATTCTCATTGCGGTTTCTTAAGAAATATGAATATCCCTTAGAGAGTGTAATTCTCTAGGCCTGTTTTAGTTTTACACTCTCTGTTCTTCAGCTGTGGCTTTGAATTTGATAATAGTTTTGTTTAATTCACAGAATTGATATCTAGCACTGCAAATGGTAAACCATCAGTGTCAAGAATGTGAATGAATTCAATCTTTATTAGAATTTCTTCCTAAATGTAACAAAGTTCAAGAAATAATTTCACAGTTTTCATAATTACCACCAATTTGAACATTAGAGTTACGTTTATGCAAAATTATATACATATACACATATATAGGGTTTGGTTTTGGTTTTCGTTTTGGTGAGAACTCTTTTCCGTGACTACCACTTCACGGCCCTTCATCTTTTTTGATGGCGCTTGATCCAACGACGATAGCAATGTCTTATTTTGAAGGAGGGGAATTTTGTTCTTTTGGTTTCATGCAACAGGGCACCTTAACGATCGACAACATTATAGTTTTCATGTTAAGGCATGTGAGGAATGTTAAGATTTTCATGTTAAAGTATGTGATGAATGTTAAGATTTTCATTTTAAGGTATGTGAGGAATGTTAAGATTTTCATGTTAAAATGCTAATGTTTATTTAGGCTTGTTAAGGTTAATTAAGGTTCAGTGTTTTCATGTGAGGGTATATAATGAGGCATGTTAAAGTCCGTGTCTGCTGTAGATCATGCCACTGTGTTCTTTCGGCCCTTCGATCAAACGAAAAAAATCATCCAAGGGCTATGAGGTGGTTCTCAGATGAAAGTCTCATGTCTCATATGATCCCAAACCTCTTATATATATATATAATATTAGAGACAGTCAGGAAAGAAGAACTGAGAAGGAAGAACGTGATTCAACTTACTAGTCCTGATTTTTGGATTTTAAAGATCAAGATTTTAAAAATGTAACTGTTATTAAAATTTCAAGGTTCCCGGAGCCTTGTGTGTGTTGCAAGAAGGAGGAGAGGATGAAGTGGTGCTTCAAATTGGTGAGAGTTTGCTGAAAGAAAGATTACCCAAATCATTCAAGCAGGATGTTGTGTTGGCAATGGCACTGTCCTATGTTGAAATCTCAAGGGACACAATGGCGATATCTCCTCCGGATTATATCAAGGGTTGTGAATTGCTGGAGAGGGCACTGAAGCTATTGCAGGTAAGACTTATAACAAACTGTTTATGTTGAAATAATTTTAGTCCCATTTAGAAATTATCCCATTCGTATTTTTGGTCCCCTGCAGGAAGAAGGTGCAAGCAGCCTTGCACCCGATTTACAAGCACAAATTGATGAAACTTTGGAAGAGATAAACCCACGATACGTGCTTGAGCTTCTGGCTTTACCGCTTGATGATGAGTACCGAACAAGAAGGACAGAGGGTCTTCAAGGTGTGCGAAATATTTTGTGGGCGGTTGGAGGAGGGGGTGCAGCTGCTGTTGCTGGGGGATTTACGCGTGAAGATTTCATGAATGAAGCCTTCTTACAGATGACAGCAGTGGAGCAGGTGAGCAATTTGGCATACTTTGTTGAGAATTTCTGCTAAACCAAACCAAACGAGCCTAATATATCCCGCTTGGAGGTGGGGTCTGGGGGGTAAGATGTATGCAGATCTCATCTCTAACTCAGAGTATTGCGGCTGTTTTTGTGCAGTTTCTGCTATCTTATCCAACTGACTTGACTCCCATTTTTGATTTTCTTTTTTTAATTTTCTTCTATTTTTTAGGTCGAACTCTTTGCTGCCACACCAGATAATATACCGGCAGAAAGTTTTGAAGTTTACGGAGTTGCTTTGGCACTTGTTGCTCAAGCTTTCATGGGTAAAAAGCCTCATCTTATTCAAGATGCCGACAATTTGTTTCAACAACTTCAACAAATCAAAGTAACAGCCTTGGGCAATTCAGCCTCTATGTACAACGTGAGAGGAAACCGTGAAGTGGACTTCGCGTTGGAGAGGGGTCTATGTTCTCTTCTTGTAGGGGAAGTGGACGAATGTCGTTCATGGTTAGGCTTAAACAACGATAATTCACCTTACAGAGATCCATCTATTGCTACCTTTGTCATGGAAAATTCTCGGGATGATCCCGAGAATGATCTTCTTCCTGGCCTTTGTAAGTTGTTGGAAACATGGCTAATGGAGGTCGTCTTTCCTAGATTTAGAGAGACAACAGATGCCCAGTTCAAGCTTGGGGATTACTATGATGATCCTGTTGTATTAAGGTATTTAGAACGGCTAGAGGGAGTCGGTGGTTCACCGTTAGCTGCTGCTGCGGCTATTGCAAGGATCGGTGCTGAAGCTACTGCCGTTCTTGACAGTGTAAAGATTGGTGCAATTCAGGCGTTACAGAAGGTTTTTCCTCTTGGTCAGGAGGCACCAAGTGTCCGCCGTCAGGATAAAGTTGAGTTTGATGATTCGGTTGTGGTGGAGACCGAGTTTGACAAGCAGCTGGATGGAGGTGCATCTGCTGATTTAATGAGTGTCCATCAGGAAAATGATTCCGATGAGATTCAAGAACAAGAGATGATTACTTACCGGATAAAAGATGCAGCTATCAAGATCATGTGTGGCGGCATGGTGGTCGGATTGTTGACTTTGGCTGGCTTGAGATATATGCCGTTCAAGAGGGGCTCATCTATCCCTCGTAAAGAAATTGGTTCGGCTATGGCTTCTAATGTCATCAATGTGGGTATGATCTAAAAGGACATGTTTACATTGTGTGATTGAAATACGATCTCCCCAAAAGTACCCAAGACAAGGAGCACAAGGTGTGCTCCTTGTCTTGGGTACTTTTTTTGACCTTTTAGGTTTGTTTGTCGGATAGAAGTACACAGCTAGGAGGCAGTAGGAATGAAGAGGCAGGAAGCTACCACTTCTAGAATGGTTGCTTGTCCTTCACCTTTTTTAGAGCGTATCCCTATTACTGATTTTTACTCCCTACACCCTGAAATAAGTGTCCACATCTCTATTTTAGTTTGTCCCAACATAAGCGTCAAATTTCAACAAGTCTAACCTTAATTATGAGATGGAGAAACTCATTAATCCCTCTATTATTAAGGATAAAATTGTCATTTACTTGATTAAAATGTGTAGTAATTACACATTTTTTAAACTATCCTTTTCATTGTGCACATGTGTTCTGGGATGGAGGGAATAAAGTAGTGTTGTTATTTGTCCTTCGGTGGATATGGTATTTGGAAAGAGCAACTGAATCATTATAATTTATCCATAAAAAACGAATGGATCATTAAACTAAATATTAATCAATCAATGACTTGATCGTATTGCCAAGGTGGTCACATATCTTTCGTTCTTCCTGGCAGGGGACTCTATAGTTGAAGATGCTGAAGAAATTCCTAGAATGGATGCAAGATTTGCCGAGGGTCTAGTTCGCAAGTGGCAGAGCGTTAAATCACAGGCCCTTGGACCTGATCATTCCCACGAAAAATTGTCAGAGGTGAAGGGTTTTATCACTATGCCTTCTTATTCTAATGATAAATAGCTAGTTACTTAAGTTATTTTTTGGATGACATTGGATAAAGCTTGCACTAAATTTTAGGTAACAGGGTTTCAAAATTTTTATTATGTACCCATTTTGATCAGTAACATGCCGAACTTGTAACATATGATGATGTGGATGTCAAACTTATTACTGTATGCATTCGTTGTAGCTCTTTCGTAAACATTTTCGTAAATGGGTATTCACTTCATCAAGGCTGCATTTGGTACATGGAATAGGACTGGACAAAACTCTATGTCCCATGTTTGGTGAGACATGGACAGGGACAAGGGATGGGACAAAAAAAGCTTTTTCTTGTTCCACGAAAATAGGTGGAACATGGGACAAGGGTGAGACAAACTAAAAAATTACTCCCTCCTTCCCAAAATAAACGTCCACAATGAAAATGGCACACAATTTTAGGAATATGTAATTATTACTCTTTTTAATTAACTGAAAGACACTTTTACCCTTAATAAGTGAGAAATTTTCTCCATCACATAATTAAAGGTAGAATGAGAAAGTAGATATTTACTTTTCAAAGTGGATGCTTAACTAAAATAGAAATGTGGACACTTATTTGGGACGGAGGAAGTACTAATCTACCCTCATTTGATATATAACCCTAATATGGTATTTGTTTTAATGGTCACCATCACCCATAGCAGCCGCCACCACCACCACCGGCATCCATAGCCACATGGAGTCACCTCCAACCACCGTCGGCCACCTCTACTTCCTCCTCCACTACAACAACCTCCACCACCTCCACAACTACAGCCAACCACCACCGTCTATTGCCACCACTGCTACCATTGTCAACCACCTCCACCACCCACCACCACCACCACCTATACCTCCTCAACATCGGCCAAAACTACCTCCTCCACCACTGTTGGCCGCCGCCACCACCACTGTCCACCATCTTCACGTCCTCTATAACCACCGTTGTCCACAAGCCAACACTGTCTCTACCTCCACCTGTTGTTGCAATTTGCAACAATCTTCACCATTCCTCATCCAATTCATAAGGATTTCCCAAAGCGAATCAGACATAGTTTTTCCTTTGTACGAATATAGTTTTTTCGAACTACCATCAATTATATCAAATTCTTCTTTAAAATTTCGTACTATTATATTTGTATGTATTTATGTGTACAAAAATTGTGTAAAAATGTTAATAAATTAAATTATTTAAATATTTTCTTTATTTGTGTAATTTATAACTATTATATGATATATAAAATCATCAAACAACTTTTAGGGGTAACTTGTCTAGTCCTATCCTAGTCGTACCAAACACTAGACAAACAATTTGTCCTCTCCGGTCCGATCCTGTCCAAATCGTGCTTGCTTACCAAACGCTACCAAATGTTACAAAGTCAGCTTGCCAAGATGGTACAAAATAGGAAAATTTGAAACTTCGTTGCATTGATTGAGAATTTTCTTTTGTTACACTAAATAGGAACTAAACCAAACTTCGTTCATTGCGATGCGTTGTGCCCCAAGTTTTATTGGATTCACTAAATGAAACCTGTATCTAAGAGTGAGTGATGGGTAGGCTTAATCTGAAAGCACATTTTTCTGTTTGCGAATGAAATGGTTCACATGGGTTATATAAACCCATGAAATAATTGCACCCAGTTTAGACAAACCTCTGTATTCAAACGGAACCTTAATGTCCTATAAAATGATCACTAGACTAAGATATCAGTAAAGTCACTTAACATAAACTGGTTCTAAGTTAACCATATTTGGGTTCAACTTAACTTAAATTATGGAATGTTAAACCAGATGTGCATGATTGTCTAGAATTTTGATCCCTGAAATGGTTCCCCTCCTTGTAATGTTAAGACATAGATTTACAACTCTTTCAAGAACTTGTCTTCATAGAAACATCCACCATACTTTTTGGGTAGAGGACACGTCAGTGAACATGCAACTCGGCCCACCTCTGTTGAGATATACTGCGCTTGTTTGGGTCAGCTTGAGTCTTCTTTTCTCTCTCGATATGTACGTGTGCTGTCAGCATTTGATCACCAAACACTTACACAAGTTTCATGAATAGAAAACTATGGTGGGATAGAGTATTGACTAGTGTCTTCTGTATCCCCAAGTAGCTGAGTCCTAAACACTCAAATAGATATAAAAACACAACTTTTGCTTCCTGAATGAAATATGGTCTGATGAACTCCATAACCTTGCTGCTTCTCTTGATTCTTTCTTTCCTTGTTTTGTTATGGTATATGCATTAGAAAACTCATACTCCCTTCGTCCCTAAAAAATCGTTACATTTGACTTGGCCCATTGTATAAGGAAATTGTTTGATTGTCTGTTAACCATATAAATACCCTTCAAATTATAGGAACCTTGTAGACTCAAATCAATACCATCAATTCATTTGTAATGCTAGTAAACATTCCCATTTTATGGAATGAGGGGGGGGGGGGATTAGCTTTTTCGGATTAACCCTGGAAATTTTGAAAATTTTACAGGTATTGGATGGTCAAATGCTCAAGATCTGGGTAGAACGAGCAATCGAAATTGCTCAACATGGTTGGTTCTGGGACTACAATCTGTTAAATATTACCATTGACAGTGTGACCATCTCACTCGATGGCCGCCTAGCTGTGGTGGAAGCAACCCTTGAGGAGTCTGCTGAGTTGACCGATGTGGCCCACCCAGAACAGAACGACTCATACAGCTCAACCTACACAACACGGTATGAGATGTCATATACTAAGGCAGGATGGAAAATTACAAAGGGGGCTGTCCTCAAATCATAATCTGCAGATATATCATGTAACTGTCTCATCTTTTCTCCTTTTTCTGTTGTTTCATTGTTAGATCGATCTGCAGTTCAATGATCTGTTGTGCTAATTGGTACTCAAAAGTAAAATAAAATAGAAGTTTGTATAGATGAAGTACAATTTATATTGCTTTAGGTACAAATCAAAGGTACACCCATGCTGTGGTTTTGACCCATCTGGCAATTGGAAAAAAAAGACTTATCTGAAGGAGATAAACATGCCTCACCAAACAGGAGCATAATAATACCATTTCATTGCCACATAGAAAGTTGGGTAGGTGCATCAGATAGCTGAATTTGATGCGAAGATCGCATTAATGTATAACTGATTGGGTAATGGATATGATTACACAATTATATATCAAGTTTATATCTGTCAAGTTTAGTAAGATGATTTTGGTCACTTTAGTATTTAAGCATGGGGATCCAACTGGATAGAAGGCCGTGGGATTCGTGCTTGGGAGAAAAGCTCAATGCAAACAATTCTTTTGGTGTATTGTATGGTTCAGTGAGCCCAACCAGCTTTGCAACAATCTTAGCACTGTCCATAGCATGCTCGATATCATCTGTTTTTGTCCACAATAGTTGAGACAGTTGCACCCTCCTGTTTCTGGACTCCAAATCAATGCCCCATTTTTCGAACAATTCATCTCTTTCCTTTGCTGAGAATTTCCTCAAAAGTTTCTTGGCCAGCATCGCCCTCTCAAGATTCAGTGCCCTTCCACTGTTGGTGATAAAGAAAGAAATTGGTCAGGATTCTATCATCACATGAGTAATACCTTGTAAAAACAGGTGAACTGCAGGTCATATAATCGTAAAGATAACCTAAAGAATCCTAAAGAATAAGATTTTTTTTTGTTGAGAAGGGTGTCCTAGGCTATGCCTAGACTAATCCCTTGGCAAATTATGACCGTAAGACATCAGTCCTGATTAAACCTCAATGGCCACAATTGTTGTGTACGCCTGGATTCGAACCGTGGGCAGATGGGATATCCCACCACATCCCCCGGGGCCTTGACCAGTATGCCACAACCTTGTGGTTTAAAGAATAAGATATTCATGGAAGAGCTTTTCTAATCTTGATCACAAGACTTGAATCCTGGAACTGTTGACTATTCATATTCATCCTTAAGCACTTTTCTATTCTAGAGTCCTACAATACGATGCAAGGAGAATGGAGTTCTCAACGCGGATCTTATGTACATGATGTAAGGAGGGAAACAATGATACACCAAACCAAATGAACTCGGTGAATCCCGCACAGAGTAGGGTCTCCGGGAGGGTAAGATGTTTGCAGACCCCGATGAGTAAAGAGACTGTTTCCATGAAGAACTTTGGTGTAAAAAGGTTTAGAGAAGAGGAGAAAGAAAGAAGATGGTGGATACAAAATGAGGGGAATGGTATAAAGGTCTGTCTTTTTGCAATTGTTGTTTCCTGGTCAATTTTGAAGGAAAGAACTTGCAACATTTTCACATGGTTAAAGTGTTGAGCACATCAATTCAGTTAACACGAAGAAATAAGAGAAAAATAAGGGGCGATCAAGTACCTTGCAGCATGATCTACTGTTTGCTTGAGGAAGGATAGTCGTCTAAGCTCCACCTCAATATACACAGAATCCGATGGCTCGCCTGTGATGAGCAAGAAAAAGTAGGTCCTGTGAAGCAACGGTATGTTGCATTCATCCCAGAGTTCGATTATCTTCCTTCTTTGCTTCTCAAATACCAAAGACCAGTCTTCACCGGAATTGGAACTGTTGTTTGCAGCCTCAATTGCTTTAGGTGTAGCCTCGGCCTGACATGAAAACAATAAGAATCACATAGTTCTTGTATCGGAAATATCTGTCTAGATGGAATCATGGAAATTGATCAACATTCTTACCATGTAATCTTCATATCCCGTCATGTCAAAGTTCATTACTTTTTGAAGTGTTCTAGTTGGATTGTAGACGATCACATCTCCTTCAGCCTGCTGCATTTCTTTCTCATCGCGACTTGTGGCAGAATGCTGAGAATCTTGTCGGCACAATCTTTTGATATCCCCTTCTGATCTTGACTCAGCCACCACATTCTTTTCAAATACAGATGAGTCACCTTCAATCATCGCACCGCAACTTGTGCTTCTTTTTAAACTGGCGGTTCTTGTATAAGATACGTTTTCGGTGACAGATGATTGAGGGGATTCCATGTAGTTGGAATTTTGGTCTTGATCATGGGCATCATCTGTTCTTTTCAAACTGGGACTTCTTGAATAAGATACAGATGTGACGGATGAACTAGGAGATTCTATGTAGCTGGAATTTTGCTCGTGATCAGGGGTTTCATTTATCTGATCTTTCTTGATCGATTCCATAGTTTGAGCAGTATTCTCCATTCCCTGAATTGGATCTGGTGCGAAATATTGATCCATGAACTCACTTGGGGAGATATTATCAAAAAAGTAAGGGTCATCATCCGGAATCTGTAGTTCATTCTTGTCTGGATAACTATATGTGTCGAGTGAAGCGTGGGAGCGAAGACGATTATTAACCACAAACTCAGATCTGTCTGATTCAGAATGTCCATCCCATGAACTAGCACGTAGGTGGCCAGATTCCGTCTACATGATAATAGGAAGGTTAAAGATTAGCCTGCATGCAGTTTTGTTTTTAATTAGGCTTATTGGATTAACAGGGAAGATAACATACCCATGGCAGTAAGTTTTGATCGACTCCAGCTGCTCGTAATATTTCCTCAAGGCGAGCTCGAGCAAGATCGCGTTCCCGAGCCAACCCTTCCATCTCTTGCTCCATCTAGGAGGTACAATGAAACAAAGGTACCGACTTAATTAACCATTAGATTTATTCATTCGTTTTAGCAAGCACCGATACTTCAACCTATGATTAAGCAATGTAATGGTCTATAATGCTAAGATACCTTAAAACACTAGCTCAAAGTATCAAGATTAGCTTTTTTTTTTAGCTTATTTGAGAAAACCCATTTGGTTTGACAAAAAGCTCAATTGGTAATAATGTTTGGGCCTTTGAGGCTTCTCTCTCATAGGTCACCAATTCGAGTCCCTCCAAGGCCACTGGGATTTTCTTGGCCATCCATGCAACACGGTTACTTAAAAAAAGTAGATTTTTGCAACGCTACTTGAAGTAGTGTTTCAATAGCTCTAGAGGGTTCTTTTTCACTAATTTTTCCAATCATGCCTTTTATATTTTTCTAATTAATTTTTTAACATATCCTTGTAGGTCATTTGACATTGTAATCTAGCTTATTTATCAACTAACTTGTCAGCCAAATATCTCTGAGACTCTCAGTTCTTTAACTACCACAAACAAATGCACATTACTGGCTTCCTGACCTTTTGTATTTGATGCTCCTTTTCTTTGATTATGGCCTCAGAGTGATTTGTGGAAGACATATTCTTCAACTCACTTTGCAATTTAGCCATTTCTTGTTGCAACTGCTTCACCAATGCCTTCTCTGACATGACTACATTGACCTGGGCACTGGTCCTGACCTCCTTGGCACAGACAGCAAACAAAAGGGTGTTTCTTGACTGCTCAACATGAGTCCGTGCCGGGCTCAAAGTGCATATTATGGCAGTTCTTGCGTTGCCTCCAAGAGAATTCTGTAGGATACGTGTGAGCTTGGAGTCCCTGTAAGGAATATGACCGTTTCTTCCTTTGCTACATTCAGCCAACAGAAAGACGTCAATTAAGATCACATTTATGGTGTGTTAAGTACGCATATAGAACTGGACAGGACTGGATGGACGAGAGTTAGGTAGGCGGGTGAAAGAATTCTGGAAGGTATTAGGGTTTTGATTTGACATGGATAGTTTAGTAATTTACCAATCTTGTCTCACCTTCTTGATTTTTGTTCCACCTATTTTGGTGGGACAAAAAACTACATTATTGTCATACTTTTGGTGGGACAAAAAACTACATTATTGTCATACTCAGTCCTGTCCAAGTCTACTTTTGTGCCAATCGTGGGACAACAAAATTCATTTTCCTAGAGCTTGGCCATGGAGTTTTAGGTTGTACTGTAAGATGAAAATAAACCAAGGGAAGTAAGTAGAAACCTCAATTTGCGGATAACGGTTCCTAGTGTTAGTAAACTGCGATTTATGTGGCAGCCTTCTTTCAGCCGTGTACCGGCAGATAGCGTTTGAGAAGCACGTTCACTTCCTGCTAGATCCACAAAATTCTACACACAAAACAAACAATTTATTTATTGTAACTTGTAGAATGAAAAAAGTAAATACTTAGATAATTGTTAATTTGTTATGTATAGTAAGCATCCTTACCACAGAAGCAGTAAGAGTGCTTGCATTCTCAATCCCTGAGAATTCAGTGGGAGTACTTTCAATTGTCTGAAAAAACAAATTGAGTCAAGATCCAAGAAATTTCAAGTCTGTTATTGTTGATAAGTAGTTATAGAAGTACCAATAGGCCCTGCCTTCATGGAGGTCAGGGGTTCAAAGGTGAGAAGCGTGTGTGAGTTTAATTTGCTAATTATAAGGGACAGGTCTTGTTAGGAACGGAACCTCATTTTCATTGAGAAATGGGGAAACACCGAGAGCGCACCACATGCCTTATTCATCATGAATATTCATGATGAATATGGACACATGACATGTTCTTGGTGTCATAACCTAACGGAACCTCCCTCTAACTAATATATACTTCAAAAAGAAATAAAAGTAGTTTATAGAGTAAGTAGTACCAGTCGAATAATCTGATGAGATCTGGAACTCACTTCATTCAAAGATGTCTCCCCAATTTGTCTTTGAGCTATAGACAAATGCATCATAATCAACATACATAAATACATTCATTCTTGTGATAAGAATGGATATTATTATGCTTATGAATGTTATTATTATTACCTTCACAGTGAGCTAGGAGTTCCATCAGATGCATCCAGTCCCTCAAATGGACTTCTGTAAGTTTATCTACAACTGTTCCTTTCTGATAGCGAACCAAAAAACCCATAAATTTCGAACCATTTGTTTAATTAATCGATGGTTTTTGTGATCTATTAATAGGACAATACTGACTCACCTCTGGATCATCGAGGAGTCTGAGTGGAGTCCTGTCTGTGCTAAGAAGGTCTCGGACACATTCGTTGTAGATTTCTATAGCAGAAAATTTCAACACGAATTCTCTATCATGTTGCTGAACACAGACAGACAAAAGCATACCCATAAGTTTAAGTTTTAAAGGAAATGACAGACCCATTAAGAATTTCATTTGTGTCGTTCAATTCAAGAAATGTGAAGAGTGTGTAAGAGTATCTGTTTTGATTACATTGTTGATATGGTCGAATATATCTGATAACGCATATTGAGTGATTCCAGACATGGTGTATGTCTTCCCACTGCTTGTCTGCCCATATGCGAATATACTTGCTGAACAAAAAAAACACACACAATTTCAATTTACAACTTAGACCATAGGTGATATAGGCGAAGGATCGTGTGAGAAGTTTGAGGTTAACGTGAGAAGTTGATCACTTTTAATCTAATGGCCTCCCATGAATTGCGCCTTAGAAGGGAATTCATCTGGTGCTCGGTGTATGTCATCCTAATGTGCGTTCATTTCTTATCCAACGGTTAATAACCACTTCTCACGCTTCTCACGTTAACCTCAACTTTTCACCGGAATTCAACCCAGGTAATATATGATTTAATGATAATACGAGAATTGGAAGTCACAATGAATACTTACAGTTAATGCCATTGATAGCTGAAAGAGCAACTCTTTTGGCTCCCTCCTCGTATACTTGCCTTGTTGTAGCGTCACTCCCATATATTCGGTCTGTTTCCAAAACCCGAAAAGATATCAATTAAACAATATAATACGAGTGAAGAGACACCTTTCAAGACTTTGTAGATGAAGATCGAAGACTAGAAGAAAATGCTAAGAAGATTAAATGAGACAAATCGACAATTAAACAAAACGAAGATTTAATATTGATAAGGAAGACGAAAATGAAACTATTTAAAGATTGGAGACCAACTATTAATTTCTAAGTATGAATCATAAAAAATGTAAAAGTAAGATGAGAACATCATTTTTTTTTTAATATTAATGAAAACTAAATTTGAAGTTCATTTCAATGGCTCAATTGAGAAAACAAAATTGGAGTAGAAATTTGTAGAAAAAATAAATGTGGAAAAAAGATTAAAAGTGGTTTCTTCTTTTAAATAATGACGGATTAAAAGCCCGGTTACATAACCGGCTAAATTAGCCGGTGAAGGACCGTGACTCAGAAGACTGGTCGTAACATTTTCTTAACCGGGCCTAGGAGGCTAGGACGAGTATAGATTCGGTTTTTTGCCATCTCTATTTTACACAAATTCTTTTAGGCTCATATAGTTTACACTTTACAGTATCTTCACATAAATTATTATAGTGCTCTTTGGGGTAAATGTCACGCTTGCATACATCTCACCTCCAAATGAGCTATTCTGGTTTGGTTTGGTTTATAGTTTTCACATTCTTTGGGATGGAGAGTTAGACAGTTAGTTTTCACATTCTTTGGGAGGGAGAGTACTTACCAAATGTGTAGGCAGCCGGGTATGTTGATCGTTCAGTTACATTATTCTTGCATATGATCGTGTCGTTGCTTACACATTCCCAATCACAAGATTCATTCCTCGCGGTTTCTTTTTCATTCAAAGGCCTCAACCTCACAGAGACAAAGATCTTCTCTTCTTGTCCACTTTGCCCATGTCCATCGCCATGCCGCATCTCTAGGCCATTTATTGACACCATTGCGCTTCAAACGATCTTGAAAGGCTAACCAACCGTTGCTTTCCCTCTCTTCCCACGGATGAGAGGGAAATAAACTGAAAACCCTTGATTTCTTCTATATACTAAAATGTATTGAATTCCCTTTCAAATATTATAGCTGCACAATAACATCAAAGAAATACTTGAATCATACATGAAGAATGTGAGGATATGTGGAATGTCTTTAGATTACTCTCCAACAGAGTATTTGAGGAGATAATAGAGGTTCCAACACACATACACATACACACACACATAAAAATTGGTCCAAGTTTGGTCTATGTGGTACTCTAACAAATAATATGCCTTCTGATCGACAAAACATGGTCGATCATTACCTGCAAAAGTTTCAGTTGTTCACAAGGAAAAATCGTCGCAATTCAGTATCTGATGCTCCGAATTGTATCTCCCAAGAAGATTTACCTACAATTTTTAGATATTGAAAACATCAATATGATACAAAATTACACGATCATCATCAATCAGTCACATTAAATTCAATTCAGCCTATGCGTACCATCAACCCTTGATGATATTTTCAATGCAAACTATAAATAAATAAGAATCATGATTAAAATCTCTAACTGAACTACTCGAAATTCCGTGTTTATGAACTCACTATCACATAAGTCGGCAACCATGCACAAATCTAACACACTGGATCAAACGCTGAAGTTTGTTTTCTCATATAAACCCTAAAGTGATCCCTGTATAAGCATCGACATTTTTGAAATTCATTCTCCACATAAAATCATGATCGTAGTGGAAACCGATTCATAATCATGAATTTGAGAACCAAATAAATCTCAAGTTCCATTGAAATCTATACCTTAAAATTGTAAATTCTAAAACAAAATCAGCAACGTAATAAACGTCATCCCAGGAATCATAAATTCAAAACAGAAAAGTAAAATCTATTTTTATTGATATAAACGAATGATATGAAAGAGAAGAAACAAATTACCAAATGGGGATTATGTAATGCAACAAGGGAGGACCTAATGACCCTAAAGATGATCAAATTTGTAAACAAATCAACTTAATTAACATGATGATGGAGAAAGCAATACAAGGAGGAGGGAAGATATTTGTGGTGGTGAATGTTAAGGAGCGAAAACAACGGTCAACCCAAGAGAATGATAAATAAAAATTTCAAGAGTAATCTACAAATTTGGTTCTCGTGATTTATACATAATTATGAAAACCGTCTATGTGTTTTAATAAGTACATAAATAATCATTATTTTTTGTATTTTTCTACAAAGTGGTCATTTGCACCAACTTCGTGAATCAAACTGTCAGTTCATGGGTGTTTTTGTCTCTTATTTTTTTTCACTTATTTCTTTTAAATAATAATATAATATGCTATAATTATATATATTATATATATATATTAAATTATAACCTAAAAACATATTATATTATATACCACACTCTTTTGATTTCCCTTTGAACCCCACTCATTCCCTCTTCTAATTGCTTCCCCCAAGATCAGGGTGATCAACCCCTGCAAGCGCCTCCCTCCGAGGGTATAAATAATTCCAGCTTTTAACGAACTACTTGAGCTCGAGCTTAATAATTTTCGAGCTCGCGATCTCAAACACAAAATAATACTCGTTTAACTTAACAAGTCGAACTTCATACACCAATGTACGACTCACCTTGTTCGAAAGTTTGATTAATTTTTTTGCGTCAAGTCAAGCCAACTCATTTGATCATATACTTTTTTGAGTAAAACATATTCACATTTTCATAAATTATACAATTAATATATCGATAATATTGATCTCGAGCCCCTAATTGAGCTTATAAAGCTTGAATTTTATGTATAATGTATAACTCAAATTTGTTAAACGCGTTTCGAACTCGAGCTTGAACATTAAAAAATATTCGAGCTTGATCTCTGCTTTGAAAAAGTTATACGAGCGCGAGGCTGATATTATTTTTTTCGAGCCGAACTCAAATTTGTCTGCTACTTGACTCACTCGACTTGTTTACACCCATACTCCCTCCTTCCCCATATCCGGCCACACCGGATATGATAATCCCCACTTCTTTATGCAAAATCCTAAATCAAATGAAATGGAGTTGCAACGTGCAGTGATTTTGAAAATTCGATCTTCTTCATGATGAAGATCGATACATTATGAGGATGAAAATCCCCTCTTCTTCGTGTTGCAATGGAGATGAAGATGGTGCAGCTAAAAATGCATATTTCGATGAAATGAGTTTTGTTGAATATGCCTTTTTCTTAAGAATTTGTTTGTGAAATGGGTCTTCTTCTTGATGAAATGAGTTTTGTTGAATCTCCTTTTTCTTATGAATCTTTTTTTTCATTATGGTATCTAATCAAATTTGTTGTTATTTGATTTAAATTATGTTTTTGATTTGAACAATTGCGTTGTCATACTCAAAAGAACTAGATGTAATTTGTGTTTTTTGAACATTCTGTCGGTGATGATGACCAGAGAAGATGAGGGGTGGGGTAGGGTGGGCTGTGGGGTGTATTAATGAGTTATACACATGCTTTAAACATATGTATATTGAAATTTATTTAATAAAAAAATAGAAAAAGACAAAAAAAATAATAAGTAAAAAGACTAAAATGTTACTTAATGGACAAACTTCAATAGAGAATTAGATAAACATTTTTTTAAACAAATACAAACTATAGTGACTACTTCTATATTTATTGAAGCATAGAGACAATTTTCATAGTTTTGTATAAACTATAGGGACCGAAATTGTAGTTTATTCTTTTTTAAAAAATATTTCCAAATCCCTAAATAAATGCAAAACAAACCACATATACCAACTAAATTGCATGTGAGGTTTGGTTGGTAGAGGAAAGATCATGCGAGAAGTTAAATATTTTGCGAGAATGTGAGAAGTGTGATGTCATATATAATTATACAACATGTAGGTGTGTTTAATCATATATGATTAAACATCTATGTATTGCCAATATAACATGTTTTTAATCATATATGATTAAACTTGTGTATCATATATGATTAGGAGTGGCAATGGGTCGGGTTGGGTTGGGTTTGAGTTCAACCCATTTATTAATTGGGTTGAAAATCTCAACCTAACCCAACATGTTTAATTAAATGGGTTGAGATTTTCAACCCAACCCAACCTGTTACTTAAATGGGTTGATAGCAGGTTGACCTGTTTTTTATTCTGTCAACTCAATCTGTTAAATAAATGGGTTGAACCTGGGTTGACCCATTTAATTAAAAAAAAAAAGATTAAACTACTTAATTTCATTACAAATACATAACCACAAAGTCAAATAAATTGTTCAAAGTTTTAATAAAACACAACCATAAAGTCAAATAAATTATTCAAAGTTTCAATAAATCACAACCATATGGTCAAATAAATTGTTCAAAGTTTCAATAAAACACAACCATAAAATCAAATAAATTGTTCAAAGTTTCAATAAAACACAACCACAATGTCAAATAAATTGTTCAAAGTTTCAAACCATGGAAGTCGTCGTGGAAGAATGATAGGAAATGTATGAAAGTCAAACTGTGTAAGTCGTTTGACAACAGTCGTCGTGGGTGCTTCAGTGCACTCCTGATGAATCTTGTGCGTTTGCAATTTAAGTGGTAACTTTAAGGAGATTAGACATTGGTAATTAGGGATCGATCATTGGTATTCCGGTAATTGTCAAGGCCTTAGCTGAATTGGCAATCGATGCTTGAATGCACTATGGTGGTGTAACCGTGGAGTTTAGGGTAGTCCACTATCCACAGATGTTGTGTCTGTGTCAACTTGAGGAACGGATCTAATGTTGTGTTGGATTGTACCAAGCTAGTTGTTAGGAAATTTCGTCAAGGAAGGGACGATGAATCTTTTATGGTATTGGATTGTTGGAAATTTTGGTGAGAATATCGAGGTAGACCTTAAGTAGAAATCAATTATTGAGGAAATCTTAATTTGTCGAAATTGGAAATGTCGTTTTATGACGGCAGCGGGTGATTGACTTAGCAATTTTATACAGATTCCTTATCACTCGGGTAAAGTCAACCTGGTTGAGGATACTCGGAATCGAAAGGAATATAGTCAACTGTATTTGGTTCGTTGCTACAAAGGTCGGTATAGTTATGAAGGCAAGAAAATAGTGTAGCGCGGCTCGATGAGGGTCAATTAAAAGCATTTAAATGTAAAATTCACTTTGGGCACCCTTGGTGGAAATGGGTAGTTAAGGTCGCAAGTTACTTATGATATGATACGTATAACCTAAGGTTGGGAGGCAACCGAGATCTTAATGATAGGAAAATGTTATGTTAAGGACTCGATGTTCACCTCGTCACCGGCGAGATACGTCGAACCTTGGGTTTGAGTCGTGACGACTTGTTATGAGAAATACAACGACAACCTTAATTGGGATGTAAATGGTTTCGTATATGAGGCAAGGTATTGTCAAGGAATCCCTTTTGGATAGAGAACTAATCAATCCCGTAAAATCGACTTTGGGTGTTGGTGTAACACCCTCAAATCTGGAAATAGCAACTTAATTAAAATTTTCTAAATACATCAATAAATGGATCGTCCACAACCACAAATTTAAATTCAACTACAATACACGTACACCATCTTATACATACGGACTATAAGAGACGGGTGCTACTGATACCCACGCATAGTCACTATCTCCATACAGTAGAAGATTTCACCGAATACTTACTCTCGGATGTAGCTATGGCTCTACTCTTCATAGGACTGCTAGAACCAACTCCCAGCCTTGAATACCTGATGCACATGTCGACAAATAAAAAGGTTAGGCTTAACGCCTAATGAGCTCAAGAGTTTCCAACATGTATAAAGATATCTTTGAAAAGAGGTAATGCAGTTTAAACAAAATCTTTCAAAAGGTATGTTGTGAATGTGAAGATGACTCGTTTCCAATATTATGCATTTTAGGCAAAGAACACCAATTTAGACGTTTTCCAATCCAAACTACTTCAAAGATGATGATACCAATATAAGCTGCCCATTTATAAATTAGTTTTAACCCAAAACTCACTCAAAGCATAAATATAAATTGAACTCTCCATTTATGAAAATACGGTTAAACCTTATATCCGAAACACCTAAAACACGGGTGGGGCATAATACTCAACCCATAAATCAAGGGTAAAACCCAATTATACAAAACGTCACCGAAAACTTGGATAATAAAACTCAATACCCAAAAACAACACCTTTCGGTGACGGGGGAGACCCGATTCCATAAAATGTGACGGTCCACAAAGTAAGCCCATTTTATGTTGTTAAGACTAGTCATATAAACAAAAGTACACGCAAGGGATGTCAGACTCAGTGGCTTTAAACATACACCCACGGAAACTCAAGTTCAACCCCGAGGGGTTCCTACGTCGAACTCCTCATCCAATATCGTAATACTTGAGCACGAAGGACTTATAACACATCTGATGCCTAACGTACCTCGACGTGGAAAACTAGTCGTCCCACGCCGGAACAATAATTCCAAGCGCAAGGGATGTCAGGCTCAGTGGCTTTAAACGTACACCCACGGGATATCGAGTTCAACCGCGAACGGTCCTTATGTCGAGTCCCTCATCCAATATCGCAACCAAGGCTCTAAGTCGAGCTACCAAAACTGGACAATTGTCCTAAAACCCAATCAAAATAAAAATACCAAGTCGCAGACTTAGAAATCCATTGACCCATTGATAAATGAAATAAAAATACGATAAAACGCACTCGACCAACGGGTATGCAACCACAACGACTAAAAGTAAGATTAGTTCAAAACTCAACATTAGTTGAGGCACCCCATTTTCCAAATGAACTTATACCCTTATATTTCCAAAATACCTCATAACACAGATGACATGCATTTTCCAAACTTAACTGCTGATAAGAAAGAAAATCATAAAATGAGGCTATAAACATTCTTTCTAGTACCTCACATAAATGTGCAAGTAATACTTTATAAAACATTCCATTTCATGAATGATGCATAAAACCCGACACACATTTAAAAGTGTATTTCTTCGACCAAAGATCTATTTATGCAATAATACCTCAAAACACATTCATTTGTGACACATTTATCAAAATACCCAAAAATCCCAAATGTGGGTGTTATACAAAGTTTGTAAAGTTAAATACTTCAAATATCCAAAGATTAGCAAATAACCCAACATTTGATAATTTCATGTAAAACACATAAACACTTTAAAATAGACATTTTGGCATGTACAACGTTTTCACAAATCAACTTGAACTCACCTCGCTAGATTTAGGCTAAATCTAGATTTCACCCAACGAGCTCTTTTGAAGGGCGCTTGAATCCTCAAGCCGAAAACTTCCAAAACCTAGATCCATACAAATCCAACCATAAATACCCATACAATACCATATAGAAACATTCCCCAAACCTGATTTACTAAAATCCCCAATAAGGTCAAAACCCTAATTTCTCCAAAAACCATTAGATCCGAGATTTGAGAAACCAAATACTAGAGAAACATCAACGGAGCATTTATAACATTATCTCAAGAAAACTTACTGTTGGTCCCTAAGGTGCTTAACAAGTTTGTAGAAGGGGGGGGTTGAATACAAACACAGAATTTAAAATTTAATAAATTGTTTATTGATAAATCAAACACAATTTACAAGTCTGTTGCGGAATAAGATTAAGTAAGACTCAATCTAAACAAACTTAAGAAAACACTAAGATGGTTGCACAAGAAATTCAGAGAATGGGGGATTTAGAATATAGAAAACAAAGGTTTCTATATGGGGTTCAAGGATTGAGCACACACTCAGATGGAGGGGTGAACTTCCTATTTATACCCTATGCATTAAATGCATGGCAGGGCACTTTACACGTGGCGTTCACTGATTGGCTTTGGAAGTCTGACTTTGGGAGACATGCTTTCGGCCGGATCATGAACAGTGTAGTTGACAGAGTTGTTGTACGAATTATGGCAGAGGCATGTCCTATCTGACACATCGTACTGAGTTGTGCAAGGTAAGACAAAAGGAAACTTGAGGTATAAGCTTTGTGATCATTTGATCGCTGAATATATCTTTCTTCAGAGACATCAAGATTTCAGCGATAGCTGAAGCTTTCCTCATGTTCCTTCGTGTATAAGTAGAGTTGTCTTTGCTTCACTGATATCCGCATCAGGTCACTAGTAGACTTCTCTTTGTTCAGCAGCTTCGTCTTCGATTCAGCTATAAACATCTGTTGACGCGAGACTTGTCTTCAGGGATTACGTTACTGTTTACATCAGAACTATCAGCGATAACTGAACAGACTCAGTTTGATCACTGATAGTGAAACACACATATTAAATGTTTAAAAGAAAGACTATCAGCGATAACTGAACAAACTCAGTCTGATCGCTGATGGTGAAACACTAATACATATTAAACGTAATTTTCACTAAGTATAGAAAAGGGTCGTTATCAAATCACTGAGAGAGTTTGGATCAACACTTACCATTCTAGGTGATGAGGCTTTCCGAGGACACCCAATCCAACTTTTCAACCCGAGCTCCCAAACGATGAACTTGAGGAGGAAGATGAAGATGGAGGTTTTATGGTTCAAGATCCCACTAGCTAGATGGTGAAGAATCATGTGGTTCAAGGGGGAAAAACCTTCAAAATGGGTTAGGGTTCGGTTTTGGGGTTTGGGAGAGAAAAGGGAAGAAGGTAGAAGTGAGAAATGAGGATAATGGGTGAAATTTCGGACTTAACAGCCTCTCAGCCCCCGCAGGCGATAGTGACATGCGACTATGCCCTTGGCATAGTCGTTGGGCATAGTCGCGCGGACCACCCGACTCGCGGTACAAACGGGGTGATTGTGCCCCGCGATTGTGACACCCTGTCACTATCGCGGGCACAGTCACGGGCACTATACCGAGATCCAAATTTAACCAGTTTTGTCAACTTTCAGCCCACGATGCCTAAAACAGATTAATTCATTAAGTAACGATAAGTCCCAAAACACGGTAGGTCTTACTATGATAACAACCATTACTAAATCACAAATTTCGGGGTGTTACAGTTGGTCAATGCCAGATTTCGAGGACGGTTAGGAGGATTGTAACACCCCAAAATCTCTGGCAAAAAAGAAGTCGGGAAAATGTCAGCAGTGATCCGTGCGGGTCGAACCGCGCCGTAATCCGTACGAGGCTCTGTCCAGAGAGCGACGCGCCTCTCCGCGCGAGTCGGTTCGCGCCACTGCTCGCGCGCGCGACCTTTGTGCGCTCATAAAAAAGGGAAACCGGTCTCCAAACCCCATTTCTCACAAAAACCTCTTATCACTTTCTCTCCCAAACCGACCTCCACCCTCTCATATGAACCCTAGCTTATTTTTGGGGGGTTTTCATCCTAAAACCAAGTGATTCTTCACCATCTAGCATGTTTTGGGAGCTAGAACTATGATTCTTTTATCTCCATCTTCTTCACCAAATTTTCTAGGGTTTCATCCAACCCTTTTCACAATTTTGAACATTTGGGAGTTTGTGCCTTATTTTGGGGATCTAGAACAATATTGTTGATGGACTCAAACTATGGCAAAGGTAATCTCCTCTTTTCTTCATCTATGGAAGTTAGGTTTTTTGGTATAAGTTGAGATCTTCATGTATAATGTTTGGGGAACGATTTTAAATGGTTGGATGTGAATGTTTGTGGTTGGAAACTTGTGGATCTAGGTTTTTTGGAAGGTTTTGCTTGTGGATCCAAGTTTCTTCAAGGAAAGCTCAAGTTGGGGAAAATTTAGATTTAACCTAAATATAGCAAAGTGAGTTCAAGTTGATTTGTGAAAACGTTGTACATGTCAAAATATTTATTTTAAAGTGTTTAGTTGTTTTGCATGAAATCATCATTTGTTGGGTTATTTGGTGGGTATTTATTATTTGAAATGTTTAACTTTATAAACCTTGTAAAACAACCACATTTGGGGATTCTTGGGTATTTTGATAAATAAGTCATACATGAAAGTGTTTTGAAGATTTATTGCATAAATGAAGGTTATTTGGTAAAGACGCATTTTCGTGTTGATTAAAAATATGTATGGTTGATGTTATGGGATGTTTTGAAAATACCAACGTATGGGTCATTGGGTTTTGGTTATTCCCGACTGTTTCATAATTTGTAAATCTTTTTGGTTTGGGGAAAACATATATTTCAAGTATTTCGATGAGTAAATCTTAGGTATCGACATTTTAACGATTTATTTACGAGTGTAAATCCTTTGGTGTAAATGCACTTTTAGTGTGTGTTCTGGAAAAATGTGAAACCTTGGGTTATGAGACGTTTTGAAAGAGTTAATGGTATAAACATGTTTGGAAAATGATCTGTCTCAATCTAAGTTGTGTTGTAGTTTATTCATGCATGTTGGAGTATGTGTTTGCTTAAACGTTGGTCGATTGTGTTTTATTGCATCTTATTGCTTTTGACAAATAGCCTATTTGGTTATGTTGGATTTTTGGGACATTGTCCAGTTTTGATAGCTCAACGTAGAGTTTTGGTCATGATTTATATTTATTGGGAATGTACATGTTTTGAGTGTACGTGTCACCCATTTGGAGTCATGAAATGTTTTAGACCTGATTGTTATGGATCCATGAGCGCTTGAATCATTACGTCCGATGATGGAACGCTAGTTTTCCACATCGAGGCACGGATAGGCATCGGATAGGGTATAAGTTCTACGTGCTAGTACACGATATTGGATGAGGAACTCAACGTAGGGACCCTATGTGGTTGAAGTGGACTTTCTGTGGGTGTACGTTTAAAGCTACTAACATCCCTTGCGTGTATTTTATTATGCGTTTGGCATTACTAACATAGAGTGTGGCTTACTTTGTGTCTGCCACATTATATATAATCGGGACTCCCCCGTCACCAAAAGGTGTTGTTTTGGGTATTGAGTTTTAGTATCCATGTTTTCGGTGACGTTTTACATTTATGGATTTTATACATGATTTATGGGTTGAGTATTATGCCCCACCCGTGTTTTAGGTGTTTCGGGATATAAAGTTTATTCCACATTTTCATAAATTGAGAGTTCAATTTCTATTCACGTTTTGAGTGAGTTTTGGGTTGCATTAATTTACGAATGAATGCTTTACATTGGGGCACTCGTCTTTAAAAGGGTGTGTTATTGGAAAACGAGTCATTATCATTTTTCAAGTAAATCATTCTGAAAGATTTTGATCTAAGTCACGTTCTTTCCTTTTACGATATATCTATTCATGTTGAAAACTCTTGAACTCACTAAGCGTTAGCCTAACCTTTTTATTTGTCGGCATATGCAACAGGTTCCGGTTGGGAATAGTCCTAGCGACACTGTGAAGAGATGAGTGATAGTTGTGTGCTCGAAAAGTAAATAGCTTGGTAATGTCTTCCGCATTTATTATGAGATTATCAACTTGTATTTGGGTTAAGTAACACCCGTATTTGGTTTAGTCCTTGTATAAGACTGGAGTTTATAATTGACGAGGTTAAATGTACAATTTTATTTTGGAGGTTTATCAAGTTTTGATTTATAGGAAAAAGATTTATCTTTTACTTAATGTAATATTGAAAATTTTAATTAGTTGCTCTTTCCAAATTTGAGGATGTTACACCTGGAGTGGTTGATCTTAATGAATGTTGATCCGTAAGCGATGCTTATGTGACATGGTATGTGGTTTATTTTTGTGTTCCGTCACTATCAATGGTAAATCAGGTCTCCTCCGTCATCGTAAGATGTTTTGTGCTCTCTCAAGGAAAAAAAATGGTTTTAATGATTACATTGTCTTGATTAAAGCTATGTTTCTAGTTTTTAATGTTTTTTAGTTTTATTCTTTAATTGTTTGAACTCACTAGACATAAACCTAAAACTTTTTTTAAATGACTTGTAATATCAGGATCTCTTAGCGGTTGGGCTTCGAGGCTTAAATGGAGTGATTGGATGCTGATAAAAGCACTTTTGGGGAATGACATTTTTTTGTCATTTTGGCATTATATCTTCACAAGATTTCTTTGGTGATGATAGTGACACCCGTCCGTAATCTGAACTTAGTCTAGCTTACGTTAGTAGGTTGTTGATTATCATCTATTCCTTTGGATTGTAAACGTTTTACGATTTCCCCATCTTGGGTGATTTCTAATTATACATGTATTTTCCGTATCGACTTTCCGGTTTAAATTTACTCTTATTTTAGGGGTGTTAAATGTTGGTGGTATATGTTTCGCAGAAGACGATTAACATCAATTTGAGAAAATCAGAAGTTGAGATGGAGGTTAACCACCGTCAGAATCCAAACTCGAGATCTGAAACCGTCCAAGACGAACCAGATCTGAAATTCGAGGAGGGGGGGGGGGGATTCAGGTGAAGTATGGTTTGAGGATTAAATAGTGAACGTGATTAGGACCATGGAGATCGAGGTGGGTGTGGGGGCACTGGAGGTTTCACGTCGGCGAAGTTTCTGAAACGGGAGGTTTTATTTCTAAAGAAAAAGTGATTTAGAAAGGTTTTCAAAAAGAAAAAGTTGTCAAATTACAGTTTTACCCTCGTGCTTAACAGAAATGGTGGATGGACATTAGAAGAAGGGACCAAATCCAAGACAAATTGCATAGACGGAAACTCTTTAGTAATAAATAAATATAAATGACAATTCCATAAGAAAATGACAAACCTTAGGGACCAAATCTTCAATATACTCTATATTTTATCAAACAGAGTAAATTACATATTTGGCTCATGTGGTTTATGTGTTTTAACACTTTGAGTCCCTACTTTGAAATATCTATGGATTGCATCCTCGTGGTTTGCATTTTATGACACCTTGAGTCCCTAAAACTAACTCCGTTAAAAATATCTCTGATGGGTAGTTTGGTCATTTTACACAATTTTCTCATTTTATATTAAAAAAATAAAAACTAAAAAAACAAACACCAATAAGATCTTGCCATGTGTCCCTCTTTCCTCTCCCTCCTCCCTTCCGTTTTCGGCAACTACTTCGATCGACAACTCCCATTTTCCGGCAACCATCGTTAAAGAACACCCATAAATGTATACATCATTGAAGGGTATAAGAAATTAACGAGGAATCGAAGTCTATTAAAAAATTTTAAGAATCAAGCTTCCAAATCAAAAATCCTTAAATCTAAATATAAAACAAGAAAAAAAAACCCCAAATATGTAATTTACTCTAAATCACAAGAACACAATAGATGGCCGGAGAAACGTCAATTGAATGAGTGGGATTTTTCCCCACCGCTGACTGGAGAAGCGAGCGTCAATTCCATCAGTAGGGGCCAAATCTAAACCTAATTTCTTGTCACCGGTGACTACTCATGGGGAGAACCAGATATGGAAATCAAGAAAAGGGTGGAGGGTAGGTGGAACACGAAGGAGAAGACGATGCTTGTTTGCTGGAACACGAAGACGAATACGATGATCGATGTGAGGGTCGGAGTGGGGAGGGATACGCTAGATCTGGTTTCAAGTCTCTCTTCACCGTCATGTTCTGGTAAGACATTGTCGTCGGAAGTTAACAAGTCTGGTTTCCAGATCTCTCTTCACCGTAATCGCCATTTTCGTTCGGTACTTGCAGTAGTGGCGAGAGAGAGATCGAAGGGTGAGAAGGTCGGAGATGGTGGTAGTCGTTGACGGAGGAAGTCATACGATGAGGGTTTTATTGACGAAGGGGGAGGGAGGGGGTGGGAAATGAGTCACATGATTGACTTTTTAATATAACAATTGATAACAGTAAAGTAGTAAACTACATGTCTGGTCCTGTGGTTTTTAATTGAAAATAATAAAAAAAGTAAAATGACTAATATGCCCCTTTAATTGACATTCTTAACAGAAAATTTTTAACGGAGTTAAAAAATAGGGACCCGAGGCGTTATAAAATGCAAACCACGATAATGCAATCCATAGATATTACAAAGTAGGGACCTAGAGTATTAAAACACATAAACCATAGGGACCAAGTATGTAAAAACCTTTTAATTAATGTTTTACAAACAAAACGTCCAAATCAAACACAATATTTGTATCGGAACCCTTGAGCACATTTGAAACACAAAACAACATTTAAAAGGAGTCCAAATTTCTCTCTGTCGCTTCCCTTTGTTCTTTCTCTTCTGCTGCTAAATCAATAATGGATGCAATACGAAAACAAGCTTCCAAGCTCAGAGAACAGGTCGCTAGGCAACAACAGGTAACATACCATCTTTCATTCTTTAACCAACAACAGGAGCCAAGTTTTTTTCAAATTTTGTTTCATCAAACATTGTTCAATGTGTAGAAATTGTTACGGATTTTGATGTAGTTAGCGAGTTCTCTAGAAAAGGTTAAAAGCTACAGTGATATTGGAGCTGAAAAGTAAGATCAAAATTCGAAGTTTAACTTGTTTTTTTTTTGTTTGTTTGTGGAATGGAGGGAGTATGTGAAACCACACCATCTTTCATTAATCATTTGGATATTTGTGTTTTGATTGATTGATTGCAAGTGTAGGTAACTTTGATAACGCCTGTTGCAGTGATTTTCTCCTCAAGAAGTTGTGCTATGAAATGTTGTGTAAAATTATGATCTAGAGTTGTTCTTGTTTGATATGTCAAGTTCTAGGTCGTTGTGTAGCATGTTTTATGACACGGTATCTCCTTTTCTAAGATTATACATTCTTTGAGTTCAAATTTGAGGTACATCGTTTGCAAAATCAAAAATTCCATCTTCTCCAAAACTGACAACGTCTAGTAGCTTAAGTTTGCATTTGTGCAGGCAGAAAAAAATGTAAACTTTGTTAATTTGGAAATTATAGGTTTACAAAATGTTAGCAAAATCTGAAACCAGCAAACGATCAAATGCTAGTTTTATTTAGCTTACAAAATATGTTAATAGTACATCAAACCCTGAAAATTTATATGTTCAGGTTTACAAAATTACTTTTTTGTGTAAAATCTTACTCTTAAGTCGGAAACAATGAAAAATCTCATCCGACATTGAGTAGCATTCTTAATTTTTGAGCTCCTAAGTTGTTGGTGGAGTGTTACTTAGGGGTTGTTTGTTTTAAAAAAAACCCTATAAATGGCCCTTAAGTCTGAATTGTTCAGACCTTTTTACATTTAAACTGTTTTTTTTTTTCAGTTTTCAGAACCTCGTAACTTTTAAATACGTCTGAAATAAGAAGTGGTGACCTAACTTCTTAAAACCTTTTGTCGCCACCTCAGTTCATATGCTCTTCTTTCTCTCAAGACGCCTTCAGACGTTACATAAACATATAGTCTTGTTGATTCATATTTTAGACTTCAACACCACCTCTTATTAATCAGAAGTGAAATAAGAATTCAGACCTCTTAAAAAACAAACGGCACCTAAATGAATTTTAACCCTGGTTTTGTGGATTTAATTGGTGTTTCTTGGGCCAACTTGCTACTTTAGTCTAGGGGTATTGCACTTTGTGCACACCATACTTTGAAATACAAAAGATATTCCCCTTGTAGATCGGTAACATGTTGGCTGAAGGTCACAGAATCCCCAATTTGTCTGCTTTTTATTTGGAAAAAGTTAGAATTACTCAACTAATCGTTTGTCGCATTCCTTCACTTTTGTTACCTTCAACTGCTTTGCTGTTACCCACCATTTTTGGTTGGCAGGTGCATTATAAAAAATAAAATTACGCTTGTAAACTGTGTTTGGTCTTCCTGATTGCTTATGTTCTCCCTTTCTTTTTGTGTGTTCTCATATATGCTAGGCTGTTCTCAAACAATTTGCTGGTGGACTTGGAGGTTCTGAAGATATTGTAGCCAATGAAGTAGAATTGCAGCAGCACCAAAAGCTTGAGAAGCTTTACATATCAACCCGATCCGCCAAGGTTACCCACATTTGCTTCTGTCACTTTCTGCAGCTATTTGTTATATTCTCTCCTACACATATGCCGTTCCTTTTTTTCTTATCAGCACTTTCAACGGGACATTGTCCGTGGTGTGGAGGGTTTTATTGTAACTGGATCCAAGCAAGTTGAAATCGGTAAGCGAAATAGTGCTTATTTGTTACAATATCAACAACGGTATGATTGTGTTTTTGCCCACAGGTACCAAACTCTCTGAAGACAGCAGGAAATACGGTGCTGAGAGCACTTGCACCAGTGGTAGTGCATTATCCAAGGCGGCATTGAGTTATGGTAGTGCTCGCATGGATATTGAAAGGGAACGAGAAAATCTATTGAAAGCACTTGGCACACAGGTAGAGAATACTTGCACTGACTTAAAGTGAGACTTCTTTTCATGTGAAGGAGAATTAGTTCGGTTTTAGTTGCATAAAGATAATGATAATTGGCATACGTTAATTTGTTTATAACTTATTTTAAACTCTTTTATTGGTTTGCTTAGCCAGTTTGTCCTAGATCGCTTCCTTGAGTTATGCTCAACCATCGTGTCTATGATCTTGAATCTTCCCTTTATACTTGTACATCTGTCCTTTTTATAGGTATGTGCAATTAAAAGCAAGCAATCAGCATGAATTTTTGCTGTATTCCCCTTCAATGATATCTATAATCTTCACTGATCATGCTATTTATTTTGGGAATTGACATTCAACAATTTCATTTTGTCGTATATGGTGTATGGAGAAATAAAAAACATGATTGTGATTTGTGACACCCATTTGATGCGAGGAGAATTGACATGTGATTCACAAAAGGAGAAAGGAGATATTTTTCATTTTTTGTGCGTCCCATCTCAATTCTCCTTGCATCAAGTAGACGGGACCTTCAAATGGAGATGAAGATCTTCCATGACATCCATTTTGTGGGTCCCATTTCAATTCTCCATAAATGTGGTCTAAATTTTGTCTCTGTGAGTCCAATCTCAATTATCCTCTCAGGACAAGACTTACAATCACATTTCATTTCTCTTCACACCATTTAAGACGAAATAAAAACAGTGAATGTTAAATCTGACTTAATGTGTAGAACTGTCCATTCATACTTCTATACCTCCTCATTCGTTATCTTAAAAGGTTACAAAGTTCAATGATAATCTTTTCTACTATAGGTTGCAGAGCCTTTGAGAGCTATGGTAGTGGGAGCTCCTTTGGAGGATGCTCGACGTCATGCTCAAAGATATGACAGAGTGAGACAAGAAGCTGAAGTTCAGGTTAACATAACTTGCATCTAATAGGCAAAAAAGACGTCTGTTTTCTTTACGTATGCCTTCCACATTAAGTTGTGTGTTCAATTCAATTTGAAAAAAATCAGATCATCCTGAAATGCTCTATGGCACTGTATATTACCTGCTGTTATGCTCTTTCCTGTAATTTTCCATGGAATCTTTGTAGGTGATTGAAGTTGCTAGGCGGCAGGCAAAAGTGAGAGAATCTAATGGAAATCCCGATAATTTGTCAAAGTTTGAAGCTGCCCAAGCTAGGCTTCAGGAGCTAAAGTCAAACATGACCATATTGGGGAAAGAAGCTGTTGCTACTATGTCAGCTGTAGAAGCTCAACAACAGAGATTAACACTTCAGCGACTTATAACCATGGTACTGTATGCAGTATGCTAGTTGGTTTCCTTGTTTTTAGTGATTTTGTTTCTGTGAAATTCTCTAGGATAAGAAAAAATTGAGTTCACGTATATAGTCCTGAATTGAAGGTTGAAGCAGAGAAACATCATCATCAAAAAGTTCTGCATATACTTGATCGGCTTGAGGGCGAGGTACACATTTGGCACTTCATTCTAACATGGAAAAGGAAGCAAATGTTGGCTTCCATTTAAAATCAATATTTTAGTTGAGTGTTTCCTCAATCCCAATGAAAATGAAATGTCACCACTTTCCTTTTATGGAAAGTGTTCATGCTAAATTTATACCTATTAACCGACGAATAAATTGATCGTTGTTGGCTTGGGTCCGCAAAGTTTCTCTATTTTGTCTTCATTGAAAGGAATTTTAAATATTTAACAAACAGTTAAAACAATTCCCTTGAGCTATATGGCAGGTCAAACATTGAAATTTTCATGGGGTGAGAGAAATAACTTTGGTTATTGACGACTTTCTTTGTAGATGTTGCAAGAGCGTCAAAGAATTGAAGCTTCTCCTACTGCAGCTGCAGTTTCACCCATGACCTCTTCTCCACCTCATGATGAAGTCGATGGTGTATCTGCTTCTCATAGAAATGACAACTCTGCAGATAATATGGACTACTTTCTTGGAGAGGTGATTGTTATCCTATGCTGTTTATAATGGTTTTCATTTTCTTTTCAACAGCCAATATTAGGATTATGTAGTTTAAATATTATGGCTAAACTTAATTTTCTTTTTTCCTGAGCGATAGGTTATACATCCATATCAGGCTGAGTCTGATGCTGAGTTGAGTTTAACGGTTGGGGACTATGTTGTTGTTCGAAAGGTATGATTTAACTTTTTACACTTGTTTGCCTGGATTTGAGGATCCAGGAAATATCACCAAAAGATGAGTAAACCAGGAGGCAAAAACTTTGCCATCTGCTAATTGACACCCCCTGGGATTTTACCCGGAAGATCATGCATAGTTGGTTACTTTAGGTGTTTTAATCTTTTAGGCTGAATGCATTGCTCGTTGGCTACTTATTCTACCCATTTCTAGCCATCAATTATGTTGCATCATTCAATTAATTGCTCCTTCCGTCCCATGGAAACAGCAAGTGTTTAACTAGGCATGCAGTTTTAAGATAATGTTGTAAATGTCTAAAATAATGTTCAATAATGACATATTGAGGATTTTGTGGACCCAATGTAGAAATTATCGTGGTTTTCATGGGATAGAAAGAGTTCTTGGTCAACTTGGTGATGCCCATGGAAAATGCAGTCTCCCATTGAAATGGTCGCTCAACGGGTTCTTGTAAAAGAAGCTACTTTTTAGTTGTAAGATTTATGAGTAAGTTTACATTTTAAGCAAAAATCCATAATTTATAGAGAAAGAGCAATAAATATGAAGTATTGACATATAGAAGAATAAAAAATAGTTATTCTTAAATACACGTTTAATAATGAAAGTCAAAATAGTACTCCCTCCATCCCAAAATAATTGTCCACACTTCTCTTTTAGTTTCTCTGAAAACAAGTGTCCACTTTCGAAAGTATATGTCTACTTTCCAATTCTACCCTTAATTATGAGGAGAAGAAAATCTCTCTCGATTATTAAGGGTAAAATTGTTCTTTTTACTTAATTAAATAGAGTAATAATTACACATTCTAAAACCGTGTGCCATTTTCATTGTGGACATTTATTTTGGGACGGAGGGAGTACAAAATACCCTATGATGATTAACTTCATCCTTAATAACTTTTCAGGATTATTGTTGAAAATAATGTGTTTACCTTTGTACTAGAAACAGTGTCCTAAATGGCGTGTGTTGTGGCGTGGCAACGAGGTAAGGCCTCAATCCTTAGGATCAATGGCGTTTTTCAAGGAGTGCTTACGGCGGCAAGTTTGTATATAATATATATTAGTCAATGATATTAAACAATTTAAATTTATATAAGAAGGAGAAAAAATCATATATATAGGGGCCAATTTAAATATGAAGGCTAAATATCGTGAGAAGATAAGAAGAGAATGTTAAAGGAAGGTTCATATGTGAATTATTGAAAAAATCTAATTGAAGATGCATATGTTAACCCATATGAATAATCTGTAATGTTGGTTAACATATGCATCTTCAAATTGATTTTTTCCTGATTTTTGAAAGATTCACATATGAACATTTTCTTAATCTTTCGTTTTTACCTTCTCACAATATTTAGCATTCTTATTTAAACCTCCCACTATATTATATATATATATATATATAGAGAGAGAGAGAGAGAGAACAAAAAAAATGTTCTACCAATGGTTTCACATACCTTTAATCTAAAACCATATACAAGTAGGTCATATATTAAGAGGTAACAAAAAGTAATGCACAAACTTATTGTAAAAAGTGTGTTAGATTAGATGTATGAGACGAAGAAACTAAAGTGTGTTAGATTGGATTAGATTTTTGACTTAAGGATGTGTAAAAACTGAAAATTAAAACACTAAAAATTGTCAAATGATGCCTTACATAAAACACGTGCCATGGTGCGTGCCTCGCCTTACACAGCAGCTATGGGGGTTGACGTAATGTCGGAGACGCGCCTCGTGCCATGATGGCCGCCATGGTACGGTTTTTAGAAAATCGGCTAGAAAACAAGTTTTGGTCACTATGTACCACATGTTTTGACCATTTTCTTGCCTGCAGCCCCAATTTTTGCCAAAAGAAGAAAATATCTCAATCAGTTTGTCCTTATAAAAATGATATTATGTTAGCATCCATCAAGAGCAAATCTGTTTGACAAAAACGTCAGATTTGGTGGGAAAGTAATAGTAGTCTGCAATATATAATCTGAACATGAGGTACTATTTTTAAATGAATAATATATTAGTAGAATGACCAAAAAGGCATAAACTATCATTCACTATATTACAAGTGATAAAAGGTTTTTCTTTGGCATACTTGTTAATGAGAATGTGATTAGGCAACAATATTTGCTCAACGTACACACCCATTCTTCACGAAAACATATGCTCTGTAGAGATCAGGTCTATGTACATCCCTCCTACCCTGACCCCGCCTCTGAGTGGGATTTGTTGGGCCGGTGATTTGGTTTTACACACTAGTTCCATTTAGTAGGAAAATATCCTTGATTCGTTCTCTTCCACACACTACATTAGGCCGCGGCTTCATGTTGCCCATATTTTCACTCGTTAAGGAGGTTGTCGTTGTGAATTGTGATTCAGCAACCTGAGTCCATTCAGGGTGCGTTTAGTATGCGGACTGGACAGGACTAGACTAGATAGGATTCGGGCGAGATTGAGGGGGGAGGGGTGAAAGAATTGTGGTAGGTTTTAGGGTTTTAATTTGACATGGGTAGTTTAGTAATTTACCAATCTTATCCTACTCCTTTATTTTTGTTCCATCTATTTTGGTGGGACCAAAAAAATACATTTTTATCCTACTCTGTCATGTCATTTCCCAGTCTAATCTGACGCTACACATGGTACAACAAAGTTCTTTTTGTCATGCCCCGTCCATTCCCACGTACCAAACACACCCTCGTATTACCAAAGTCCTGTTACTAGTATCCAATTACTCCAACAATTTCAGGTCCACAAATGCATATCAAGAATTATGTGTTCAGTTCCTTTCATAGGTTATTTTCCGCTTTTCTGCTGCATTTCCGATGCATTTCGAACTGCAAATCTGAAGTACCAGATGAATATTTGTATCTGTTTTCTGGCCAGGTGTCGAGCCAGGGTTGGGCTGAAGGCGAATGCCAAGGGAAGGCAGGTTGGTTCCCGTTGGAGTACGTCGAACAACGAGATCGGATCCTTGGTAACAAAGTGGCTGAAGTTGACTAGTTGCTAACCTCATTTTGGTATTATTGTTTACCATTTAGTAAGATTATTATGAACATTTGTGGTTCTTCTTTGTCACTTTTATGGCTTTAGATTTCCTTACTCAAACTTCAATCTATTTCATGTTGTTTTGAAAAGGAAATTTACCCTTAAATTGTTGCAGTTCCTATTTCATAAACTTAAAAAGGTGTTTCAAGAATCCTCATTGTTGGAAGGTCAGATTCTTCAAAATGGAGATTTTGGAGTTTGTCGTGGTTTTGATGCAATGAATTTTCTAAAAGGTTATCCAAAACGAAGAAATTAGGAGAGAGTATAAAAGTCTCCAAAATTTATTGTGAAACGAGAGATTTTTTTTCTTTTTTTTTTTAATTTTCAAAAATGAAGTTGAATGTATTTCCATCTTATATACAATTTATTTGAAAGGCTTTTGGGTATTAAATGTATTGAATATTTTAATAATATAATTAATGTTAAAATCTTCAAAATAGAGAAACTGATAAGTTGAAATTTATATATATATATATATTTTTTTTTTTGAGATTTTAAATTTTATTTCTTTACTTTGAAAAGGTTCTAAACAATCTTGGAAATGCTCCAAGATTATTGTGAAACGAGAGAAATGTATTTTTTATTATTATATTCCATCAATAAGATTGAAAGTATTCCATCAATAAGATTGAAAGTATTATAATTTATATAAAATTTGTTTGAAAAGTTTTTGGGACATTGAATGAATTGAATATTTTGATAAGTTAATTAATGTTAAATTCTCTAAAATGGAGATTTTTTTTTTGAACGGCAGCTAAACGCACACACCATTGTTGGAGTTTTTCTAACTATGATTTTAACTATTATTTATTTATTTTGAAAAAGGTTACGAAAATTCTTCAAAATTCTCCAATGTTAGGCCTTGTTCTTTGGAAGATCTATCTCGTGTCTGGTACTACACGGTTCCACTCTGCAAGAACTCCAAATCATTCTCTTGAAGCTCATCCATGGTTTTTAAATCTCTTTTTTTCCTCGCAAAAATTATTAGCTTTTCTCAAAAGATAAATAAAATTTAAAACTATTTTTGATATTTTCTATTTTAGGCAAACAAGCCGAAAGCGGTTTGTGAAAATGATAAGTTAGTTGATAGCTAATAAATGGTAAAAACTAATTAATAAGGTTGATAACACTCTAAGCATTTCATTAGTTATGTATTAACGTTCCAACAAAAATATTTGTATGTATAGCTAAATTGTCCACCCTTTCCAAGTGTGATTTGTATGTTTTGTATGGTCGTGTCTAAGGACATGTCAGTTGAAGTATAAATTGATTTTAAAAGACTTATTAAAAAATATAAATGACATAATTGGAAAAAAAAAAGGTCTAAAAGTAAACTTACTGAAACTTACTTGAAGTAGTTTTTAAGAATCTACCTTTTGGCTAACCATATGAAGATTTTTTTTGATAGTCTAAGGCATGTCACAATTACATTTGTGACGTAACTATAATCACACATACAATTCTCAAATTTATCAAATGTTGTCGTAAGATTTTTCTTGCGTAAATCGTAACACATGAAACTAAAATTATAATAAGGTCCAACAATTGACTATTCTCAATCCCAACATAAATGTTCATCAAAGGGTTTTCCCAAAAGTTATGCACTTGCAAAATAGTCATAGTTATTATAAATAACAATACATTTACTTTCTTCTTAAAGATCCCCAAATAAGCTTCCCAACATAGTGAAAATCATAGATGTGACTATATGGGTTCATCCCAAGCATTTAAATTATAAATGTGTATGTAAAACCTCATTTTATAATGCATATGATAAAACCTTTTATTATACATAAAAATGGTAAGAACCCTAAAAGCTCCAAAATACCCAAGTTAGGTCAAAATGTTTCAAATGATAAAATGTAACAAGAAGGAGATTAGGAGTTCAAAATATAATGTGTTGACATGTATAAGGTTTTTAAGGAGTATGATGAACTCACCTCACTAGATTTTGATGAAAACCTAGAAGTCACCAAAATCTCATTGAAGATGGAAAAGAAGGTTGGACCTCTTGACCCTAGACTTGAGTTCCTAGCTTGTAGATGTCAATACTCCTAGAAACCTTGAAGATGAGCCTTAAATGGTCTTCAAATTGCAGAAGGTGAAGAAGGAGAGGAAGAATTTAATGAAGAGATGAGGAATTGAGAGTTAAAAAGTGAATTTCAACATTTAATCCAAAAACCTCGAACTGGACAACACATGCGGCTTCCCACGCGATTTCAAGTTGCGGGGAAGGTCGCGCGCTATGTTGATCAAGACCATAGCGAGTTATGCGGCTTCCCACGCAGCTTGAGGTCGCGCAAGCTGCTGTTGTCTGCTCCCTTGCGATTTTGCTGATTTCTCACGCGATGCATTTACCAAGACTTAACCTAAGAGATCCTTGCCTATTTGCATTACTTCTAAGGTTAAACGTAACTGAATACAAATGGAAAAATCTAGAGTGTTACATATAGTCCAAGTTTCAAGTTTTCATCTCCATTTCTTGAGTTTTCTTGATTTTCTAGGTTTTCTCCAAATCCTAGCATAGTGAGTTTATCCTACACTTTACAAAACTATATACATGTTAAAATATTCTATTTTAGTTTCTTAGAGCTTCCATTTCATGTATTTCTCATTTGGCTGATTATGCACTAACGAGATCAAATTTGGGGGGTTTTGGGACTTTATGTCTTTTAATGAATTAAGTGTAAGGAATGAGTTTACTTACATGGGACTGAGAGATGATTATTTCCATATTTTGATGGGCTTTGGAACTAAAGGTAACAAATGGTCTTAACTTGGAGTTTTGGATAAAAATGAGAATTTTACCTACTTGATGACTATTTACATATAAATGTTCATATGTTGAATATGGTTTGACAAGTCTAGAAGGTTGAATATATTAGACTATAATGCAATGGATCTATTAGGCATAGAAGTCGTCGGTTTTATTTGGTATGAGTGGGATGATATTCCCTAATTGTAACTTGACATAGGCATTGGGTCTTCATAGATAATGTGGTGTGGACTCTTGGAGTCGGGCATTGACCAACATAATGTAATTTTTAGTGAACGAGCTTAACAAGGTCTTTGGAGATTTCAAACTATAGATCGTGGGTGGTTGAACTTGATGACTCATTAAGCTATATATTGTGGGTGGTTGAACTTAATTACCATTAACCCTTAGAGACGCTCATAGAACATGGATATGTGGCATACTTTTGTGTTTCGTCACTATATGGTAAATCGGGTCTCCGCCGTAATCGTAAGATGTATTGTCCCCTTCCAAGGGCGAGAATGGTTTAAATGGAGTAGTTGACTTGATTAAAGTTGTATTCTCGATTTTAATGTTTTATAGCTTCATCATATAACTGCTTGAACTCATTAGGCATAAGCCTAACATTTTTTATTAAATTACATGTATATCAATATCTCAAGGTAGCGGCATCACTAACGTTTGCGGAGTGATGGTTGTCAGTAGAGACATTTTTGGAGATATCGACTTTTGGATGACCTTTTGGAGTTATTAAATGATATAATTATTTTGGAGATTGTAGCGACACCCGGTTGTAATCTTAACCTTGATTTGGGATAGATTAATAGGTTGTTAGCTACCGTTCATTTCTTATGATGTAAACTCTACTACATTTCCCCTTGTTGGGTGATTCTTATATTTTTATTGTTTGATTTAAATTCCCTCCTATTATGGGTGTTACACCCATCACCGACGTTCATTACCTGCAGCCCCCAACTCCATTCTCCCTTTCGTCTCCAACACACGCCCTCCTCCACAGGCCACTGTCACCCAAACCTTCCATTGTCGGCCCAACCAGCCACACCTACTATCACCACCACCCTAATCGTCCACACCTTCCATCTCTACCGCCCTTACTATCCACAACCCACCTCTACCCATCACCCACTTACACCCACAAATACTCCTGTCGGTGAAAACCACCATTAACTCATAACCCACCCTTGCCTAAATATGTGAAACCGACAAACATCACACATTGTGCATAAAACACACACGTTGTGCATATATTTAACACACAAAAAAAACACTACACACTGTGCATATATAAAACACACACGCACACACGCACACACATTGCACAACGTGCATATAACACACACTCTACATATATAAAACACACACACACACACACAATGCATATATAAAATAATATAGTCACACAATGTGCATATATAAAACGCACACGCACACACACACACACACACACACACTATGCGTATATAAACACACACACATTGTGCATATATAAAATACACACTGCGTACATACACCACACACTATGCATACACACATTGTGCATATAACACACACTGTATCAATATAAAAAAGTGGGGGAATTCGTTGGACAAGATGACTGGAAAAGAGGTCGTTGGCGAGGGAGTTCTGAGGAGACGGTGAGGTAGGGGTACGTAGGGTGGGGTAGCTAAAAGACGAAAAAGTGTGAAAGTCAAAACTAGGAAAAGACAAAAAGAAAATGGCAAAATGATGAAAATATGAGCGGAACATCTTTGAGACAAATCATCTCCACCTGAACTAATAGACCATATTTAACAGAGTTGGTGAGAGGAACCATTTTCAAAGCAAAATGTAAACAGTAGGAACGATAACTCTACTTATTAAAATCTAGGGAAGCACTTCGTAGTTGGGTGTAAACCACAGGGACCAAAATTGTAGTTTACTCTAAAATATATTATATAATAAAAGTGCAAACTTAGCACAATTACAATTTAGCATACCAACGAATTAGATCGTTCTTCTGTCTTCCATGAGGTACCATAAGGGGATTCCCAAATGTTATGAGTTTAATATAGTTTTCCATTTTCCATTAATAAATTAAATATATGTAAATACAATAAAACTATACAAAACACAAAATATTACTTAATTTTTTTTAATGGTAGTTGTTTTAATCTACTTTATTTTTTTTCTTATAAGAATCTTGAATTGGAAATACTCTAAAGCTGACATCACACTTTAGAAATAGTGTTGAAAATTGTATTGTAGTAGATGATCTTATAATGAAAGATAATTTCTAGATAACTTTTCTTATGTGATTATACTTTAAAAATTGTGTTAGAATTATTTATAACAAAAACTACCATTATTGAGTGATTTAATTTTTTTTATTTTTATCAAAAATACTCATATTGATAATACTTGTATAGTGAAAACATACAATTTATTAATATTGATCTTTTAATATTTTTTAAAGTTAACAGTTAAATAAATCTTCAATAATTTTATAAGAACTAAAATATGTATTAAATAAATCTTCAATAATTAACAACCTCTGCTTGATTCTCGTTTTTAATAATTTTTGGCTCACAATTTCCTTCGTTTTTTGCCTAATTATCTTTCTCCGTTTATTTGTTATTGCTATTTGTCGAAAATTTAATAACATAACAAAATAATTGGATTAAGTTATGTATACAAATGTATAAAACTAAGCAATATAAATTTATATAAATATGTACATATATATATTTATACTACTTTATAAATGAGATTTGGCAAAAGTCTTAAAAGTCTTAAAAATAACTTTTTTAGCCTAAAGTACAAACAAGATTTGCCATAAGTCTTAAAAGTCTTAAAAAGATACTATATTAGCATAGAGTACAACTATTATATGCATGTAGTGTTTCCTCTTTCCCATAACTCAAAACACATCCGGCTCTGAGATTCAAAACCCAAGACGACTTTTCACGCTCCTCGCTTCACAAACCCAAGCGACTTTTCACGCTTCGACACACACTTCGACGATGCAGGGTTTTTATACCACCATTCATCGTTATTTCTCCATTCATCGCTGTTTCTCCCTGGTTCGCTGTTCTCCTTGGTTTCCCCCAACACACACGACTTCAATATCAGGTAAGGTTTCGATTGTACTTCCTCCCAACACACACGATTTTGTCGCTGTTTCTCCTGTTTTGCTTTTACACCTTCTTGAATGTAAACGTGAGTTTTGATTGAATTGAATTTTGTTTGTACTTTACTCATTGGTATTTTGTTTTTAGTCCCTATTGAATTTTGTTTGTACTTTACTCATTGGTTTTGAGGTAACCTAATAACTTCATTACTCTTTGAATGTAAGGCATTTTATTATCCATGATTGTGTTATAATATTCTGAATTTGAATTTTGAATGGAACTTTGTTTCAAAATTCTTATACCTAATCATTGTAGGTTGTGATGCAAGAAGCACATGAAGAGGTTGTTCAAAAGGTCGTGGACACTTTTAATGCCATTGCTATGAGGAGTGTTTTCATACATTTTTGAGGAAGACTCATTGCTGATATAAAAACCAACACTCCTGAAATTGGCGGTTGCAAATACCTTTGAGGTATATATATACACATATATCTGTATATTGTCGTTATATATGTTTTGAGTTTGCTTATGATCAATCTTAGGATGCTAACATATATTTGTGGGATATTCCAGGGGGTTTCATCGGGTGCAAGACAAGTAGAAGTAACAATGAATGGAATCAGAGGAGAGCTGGTAATGCTCCGTTTGAAGAGGTATTGCACAATCAAGTATTTATTTAATTCTTCTTATTCCCTTGAAGATGGTGCATTGGTGATTCAATTCAGGTTGTCATTGTTGTAGGTTTTCTATTTTTCGATCATTGTATTTTGTAATTATGGTCTTCCTTTGACACTAAAACCCATCTATGGTGCTCGGTCTAGGTTGTCATCTATGTTTTTGATGTTTTAAGGTTTTTTAAAATTTTGTATTGTTGTAGGTTTTCCAATTTTATGTTTTATGTTAATTGTTCGTTGTCTCTAGAGACATTTTTTTGAGAAATTTTATTGGTAGACTACAATTACTATTTTGTGTATCTCCATGTGTATATTGTGTTAAGAAAAGTGAAGAATCTGAACATGCCAAAAGATATATCTTTGTATCTAGTGTGTATTTGTGTATTTTGTGAAAGGCCAAGAACGTTTTTTCTATATATAGTGCTCAACGTAGTATTAAAATCTACCGAGGAAGCAAAGGAGCTACATGAGAAGTAAGTGCTTTCTTTAATCCTATTGAATTTTTTTTTCTCGTTCTTGTTTGACCCTGAATTTTGATTATTATTCTATCAATTGCATGTAGGGAATTTGAGCAGCTTTCTCTATCAAAAATGCATGGTAATGTTATTGGTGATAATCATTTCAGTCTTGCGTGTTGATAATTGTTATTTGTGAGATACCTTTGTTGATTATAGTTGTACATACATGGGATGGGGTATTCTGGGCTTCAAATAGATCTTCTGTAAAACTAAAAGGTTAGATAAACTTAGTCTCTTTGGTGTTTAACAATCACAACATTGTTGTCATTATATACAATACAAGACTGTAACAAATAACTGACCCAAATGTGTTTATTGAAATGATTTATTTAGATTTAACAACTTAGGACCGCCTCTTATCAACAGTTGGAGCCTTTGCATATGCTTCGATCTGCAAATAAGAAGTTCGTTCTACAAATGTAATATAGTTGACACTTATTCTTTCTTTTTTGGTGTATGGATGTAGCTCTTACTTATTCAAAATTTCACAACTTGGTACTTACATCTTAACCCGAGTTATGATTTCTCACAAAAATCTGAACAATTTTTCTAAAAACAGACAACGATCCTGTTTAAAATAGTTCTTATTTAATATATAGCTTTTGCATCCTAGAAAAGTCCAATACATGGAATTGGTTTCTATATTTGGAATTTGTTTCTGTTTTATAATACTTTCTAAATGACAAAAAATAGTTATAAGAGTTCCTTCAAAGCCAAAATATTCTTGTTTTCAAAATCAAGTAGCATTAGTTTCTATATCTGGAATGGTTTTTTTGTTACATGATAACTTGCTTTTGGTTCTAAATAGATATATTTGTCTGCATAATCAAATTGGTTTGTAACTTTTGCTTGTTGATAGGTGGTGGCTCTTCGATGATAGTTTTTTATTTCCTTTGTTGTATTAATCACCACAGTGAATGATCAAGAAGCCATCTCACTCATTTTTTTAAATTGGTATCATCTTCACTAACATTTTATCTATACACAATTGTGCCTCTTCTTTAAGCTCATTGTGGTTAAAAATCCTGAATAAACTCTGCTTGATTTATGAGATAGTATAACAACCACCAATTGCAAGAAAGATTATTTCATCTTGTTGTATTTTGCAGCATTTTGAAATTTCAAGAGCATGTGAATTTATTTTTGTCTGTTATCATGTTGTAAGATAATTACGATGACAAAAGTAACTTGCTTGAAATACATTGCTTCATTTTGTATTGTAGGTGGCAATGAGAAGACGTTTTATAATTGGCAAGCACAGTTAGAGTCAGATCGTGATGATGATTTATCATGAGCGTCAATGGTGGTACTATGCCATTTCACAATTTGTGTTGTTGATTGTTGATTCTATTTGAGACCAAGTGATATTTTTTTAGTAGCTTGTACAAGAGCTTGACTACATAGATAACGTTGGTAGTTACATCGGGTGAATAATATATATCTTTAATGTAAAAGATTTATGTAAAGTCATCTCCAATTTTACTTGTAAAGTCATATCATGTTGAAAAAACTACAGCTAAAGCAATGCTCGACTATTATGATTTATGTTTCAACCAATTTTACTTGGATGAAGATGGTTCTCCCTTTTATCTCTTAGTTTTTTCAACAATTCCATAAAATCATAATAGATACCATCCTTCACATACAAATCCTTCTCTTTCAGTGACTTATAATTTTTTATTGGACATCTCAGTTACATATTTGCATTCTTTTCTCTTGCGTTGAAAGAGAGCAAACTCTAATCAGAATGTTATTGTAATTTGTAAATTACATTGCATCATCTTACAGTGCATCAGTTACTGGTACCAACTTTACGGTTTTTTGTTGTGGATTTATATGTTTTCTAATTTTGTTACACAAATCGAAGCAGTTGCATTAAGCTTTTTATTTCCACTTTGCAAGAAAATTTGCATTCCACCGCATTGCGCGGATACACTACTAGTATATATATATATATATATATATATATATCGATTGGGTGAAGACGACAAATATGAATGTTGAATATAAACATATTTTTATCTTTTGCAAGAACAATATGTCTGTTTGTTGTATGTATTTGTGTATCAAGATTTTTTTTAATTTTTGACTGGGGTCAAGAGACCCCATTGTATGTGGCTTCGCCACTGATTGGACGGTTTGAGGTATTTAAACAACTCAATTTAATTATATCGATTTGAAAAACTCACAACTCAACCCAATCTAACCCAACATATTACAAAGTATACCTAATCCAACCTAATTTAAAATATGCGGGTGGGTTTGGGTTGGTTATATTTGTTTTTGATATTTGTTGACTTCAGAGTATTATCTATCGTTCGATTTAGGGGGTATTTGGGATTGCTTATTTGAGGTGTTTATTAACTTATTGCGTTTTCAAACAACAAATAAGCTGTTTTGAGTGTTTGGATTGGAAACTGCTTATGACTTCTCCACTCTGCTAATAAGCAGTTTTTGATAAGTCATTCTCAATTAACTTATTTGAAACTCCTTATTAACTTATTTAACCAAATTACATATTTGCCTCTTCTTCCTATAAGTTAATAAGCACTTTACAAATAACCATAAGTTAATAAACACCTTTGCAAATAAGCATAAGTTGTTTTAAATAAGCAATCCCAAACACCCCCTTAATCCTATACATATAACAAATAGATAATATTGAATTATTCGGATTTAGCTTTGATTTTTTCTTCATCTTCACAAATGGTTTAGTTTCATGCTTAAAGAACCCATTCAATTTTTACAAGACCCCATACATTTGAACTTTTTCCATCAAAACCAAAAGAAATAAATTAATCTCACTATCGTGTATACCTTTTTGTTAAATCCATTTCAATATTAGGAATCTTAATATTTAGTTCTTCTGTACTGTTTTATTAAATCCATCTCAATGTCTTGTTATTTTAACTAGTGCGTGACACCGCACGTTGCGCGGTGACGAACTTCTTTTTACAAAGAAATATCACGGAATGCTACCTTTAGTCAAACGTGGTAAGTATAGATGTTGCTAAAAGTTGTGGTAAATAATATTTCTACAAATATCCTTATTTTAACCCATGCTCTTTTTCTTCATGTGTCAAACATAACGTAATCGATAATGACAAATTATAAAAGAACGTAAATTTGATCATGTATGTAACAGGAGTAAAAAAATGTAGAAAACAGACAAAACAAAATTAAAGACCCTGAAAAAAAAAACTAAGAACACAGACATAACCCTAAAGAAGACTAAGAACATACATAGATAAAAACCCATAAAAGTGAAAGTAGTTGTAAAAGCTTCATTCACTAAACATTAGTGGGTCGTTATGCATAACAAATTGATAATATATTTATTTAGCAACCGTATAATCGCTTGCATCAAAAGCCAATCCATCCACGTCGGAAATCTACTTTCTAAAACCAACTCTTCTTTCTTCTTCAAGTTCTGATGCCATCTCTTCTTCAACTTTATCCCCGAGCTTATTGTATTAAACCATTGTACCAGTTCCGGACCAGAATTGGTATGCTCTATTTTCGGACTATCCTATCGATGGTGATGATTGCATCAAAGGTGGGCTTGTTATGTGAGCCTCTTTCACCGAATTTACCGTGCGTAGAGCAGTTGTATCAATAACAAAAAAAAATCATTCTTATAAAGTGACACTCACAACAGGTATAACATACTGGATGCCTTTTTGACTTTTAGTAGTATTTTAGGATCAGTTCACATGATTCCACACTCTAATATGAACACATACAAAATTACCATCACATTACTGCATCAAAACAGTCAAAATTTTTGATTAAATAAACTAAAACAATGTTCCTTTCGATATATATATATATATATATATATATATATTTATATATATATATATATGTTATTATATGTACACACATAGATGCAAGAGAAATCAACATAGAAAAATACGATTATCATCATTTAGTAAGATAAAGTTATCTAAAAATACATAAGATATTGTTAATGATAACGATAATTTATTTATATAACATAACTCTATAAAAAATGATAAGTTATAATAAATGTGACGTGATAAATGAAGTGAAATGTATAAATATAAAATGATTGTTATGTGTGTGTGTATATATATATATATATATCATATCATATTTAAGTGACGATACAAATGCAATAGAAATCATCATAGAAAAAAATGAAATTATGATCATTTAGTATCATAATATAAATAATTGTTAATGATAACATAACTATATAATGATAGGTTATAATGAAATTGACCTGTTAAATAAAATAAAATATAACATATTGATATTTCAATTATGTTATTTTTTTATATAACATTAATACATAATGACAAATAAGTGTTATGAACATACTAATTAATGGTAACAGTCATTTTTTTATGCAACATAAATAAGTGAACTAAATGTTAATAAATGACTCTTCAATATTAATGATAAGATAATTGATTATTGAAAATAATCATGAGTGTAATATAATAAATGATTGTTAATGCTAACATTAATTTATGTTTATAACATAACTAAATGATTGTTATAATGAAATGAACATGATAAATAAATTAATGATAACGGTCTTTTTTTTATGTAGCATAAATAAGTGAACTAAATGAATTTCAAGATGTATTTGAGTTTAGCAAATTGGGTTGGTGATGTTTTATAGGATTTAAGCACGTGAAACGATGATGAGAAAAGGCCATAATCATGTCATCATGATTCATGGTCGAGCCTAAATTAAACTATTAGAAGTTAAACCTGTAAAAACCATAGAAGACATAAGTAAAGAAATCCATAACAAAAGTCATGGCATGTGAGAAAATATCTGTTAACTATCAATAAAATTATATATTCAATCCTAACATATTTGAACTATACAAAAATGTAAAGACATAAGTAAAGAAATCCATAAAATCCATAACAAAAGTCATGGCATGTGAGGAAATATCTGTTAACTGTCAATAAATTTATATATTCAATCCTAACATATTTGAACTGTACCAAAATGTAGACTGAAATATCTACGAAACAAAAACACAAATAACAGATCCTATTGAAATCAATTGATTTGAACTTTTATGACTTTGAGAAAGGTGAATTGGAAGCATGAAAACCCAAAAGATGTAGAGGATAGTATTAAAAAAAACTTTAGGTCAACAAATTGTAAAAATACCTTTTGAGACTTACGACTACGACGTCCTCCTCTTCTTCTTTTGTCACTTTTGAAATTACGGAATGAAAAAATCTTAACAGTAAACATATTGAGGGTAAAACTTTGTTAGTTATGGAGAAGCAAAATAGATTAAAAAAAGGGGCAAATGAGGCGTCTCTTGAGTTTTTATTTTTAATCTCAATGACAACAATTTTCATAAGACAAATTGAGCAAAAAGATAATAGAGATTATAATGGTTAAAACCATGGTTGTTGCTTCTCCAATTTCAAGCCTTAACAATGATGGAGATGGAAAAATAAGGATGTATGATGGAGATAGAGAGAAAGAGAAGGAATACGTGCATATTGAAGCATCCAACAACTGAAAGGAGGAAGCCAAAGCATCTTAGGAGTATATGAAGAGTTTGGAGGTTAACCCTACGCAAAATGACCAATATAATTAACTCATAATCAAGTACATAATTTTCATATAGGGGCTTTTATGTCTTTAACTTATTAACATGTTTAGAAAAATAAAAAATCTAAGAAAATTTCTTTATGCAATTCCTAGTCTATCAACATGCCACGTCATTGTCCTTAGGTTTTGCTTTAATATATACTAGTGTGTTGCACCGCGCGTTGCGCGATGAGATTTTTTTTTTTTTAGTAAATTGTGTTAAGGCGATATGATATGTGTTAATTGATCATCAATCAAATGCAATGTAATACAATGAATGTAGAGGAGGATATTTTAGATGTAAATTATTTTGACAGAATGCAACCAAGATAGTTCTCTAATCTCATATATTTTGGTTAAATAGTCATACTTGATCTAATTCATACAAATTACAATGGAAATTTTCTGGAACTCAACCTGAAGTTTTTAGAAAACAAATTTTACTTAAAACAAAAAATTTAATTGCATGGGAAGGACATACATACCCAATAATATCCTAAGTGTTTCGGGAAGAACATTTACAACGAACATAGTCATCTACTTTTTTGTATCTAATTACCCCAAAATCATATCCCTATATGTAACTAATGAATGGAAAAAAATAGAACATATACATTGTTATTGTGGATCCTTTCATAACCAAACCTTAATAACCCAATATACGCATACCATTGATCTAATACTTGTTAGTACATAGATATGTATTTCAATAATACATATAAATACAAATATAGAATAACTAAATATAATCAACGAATGATTAGTAAATGAATAGAAAGGAAATCGACAGAAAACGTAAATGAATAAACCATATATTCAAACGATGCTGAGGCTCGTGTTGAACACGATTCCCTTAAACAGATTTGCCGTCTGTTCCCAGGGTACAACAGCGTAAGCAGTGTGTACTGCCGGATATCACCACTTGCTTGAAAAAATCACCGGAGAAACAACGTATGCACGAGAGAATTCAGAAAGCTTTATGTGTTCAAGATTGTTGTGTTTTGGACTGAAAACATACTCCTCTATTTATACTGATCGATTGAAAACCGAAGGATTAATGTTAATTAATCCTATTAATCATTTCCAATAATGAGTATGAAGGAGTTACAAAAACCAGTGAATGTCGCGACTTACCACGCGGGTGAAGTCGCAGCACAACCCGCGTAACTCACTGTCTCGTCTACAAACAGTAAATTTCGCGACTTACTATGCGAGTAAGCTCGCGGCTTAACTCGCGTAACTCACTGTTTTTATGGTCCATAAACAGAACATTTCGCGACTAATGGCGCGGGTAAACCCGCGACCTAACTCGCGAAATACACTGGTTCAAAACAAAATTTTCGCAAAAACCAACTTGTGAAAGCACAAGATTTCGGAGCGGCATTCGTGTCCGCAGGTCGCGCCCACGCACAAGTTCGCCGAATTTAGCCTACGAAAGCCTCAATCGGCACCCCCCTGCGCACGGGTAGGTAATGGAGTAAAACCAAACAAAGGACTTGAAAGTCCCTCTCACATTTTTGGTTATAAACCACACAATTTTGGTTCCTCCTTCCTATGTGGGACAAGTTCCCACACACACTTGGTTTTGCTAATTTTCATCCCAAACACTCAACTTTGAGCATCGATATCTCATTCACACATATTCCGTTTTGGACACATAATATATCGTTTCGAAGCTCTCATATAGGAGAACACAAACCCACGAAGAGTTAGATATATACTATACATATACATGTATTTATTTGTGTCCAAAGTTAGTAAAAAATCACATTTTTACTAAAATTTTCCAACAATCCCCCACATGAATGGATATCGATCTTTGCATACGAAATTTTCCTATGAAATTTCCAATGGTCGAATCTTGCATAGGATAGGTAGGTGTTTATCCTTTGAACCTTCCCTTATGAAACACATTTAGCCTCCTAGCTGTCAGTAGACTCGATGTCCTTGAACTGAACTGCCATTTATGTAGGCGACAATACATTTCACACAAAACTCTTCCTAACAAGGTCATATCCTCATATTCGTGTTCGTTATGGTCATGAACACTAGCCTGGTCCAGCGAGAGCTGATAGGAATTGAGCCCCCACAATTCCCTTCGAAGCGACCCCACTTCTCTCTCACATAGGTGATTTTCAATAATCATTAAATGCCATAGGCTTAGCCTCAATATCACTGATTCCAGAATTGGAATTGGAAGTCTATGAACTCCCCCACAGTGACCTCCTCTATTCATACAATTAGGTTGTCCTTTTGAACCCAGATCTTGGGATCTCCAGTCTTCTGGGTAAGGTTTCCTTTGCATGAATTACTCATTTAAGGGCTTTAGTCCCATTCCTCTCGACGACTTGTACACCAAATCTCTACTTAAGCCTTTCGTAAGCGGATCCGCAATGTTATCCTTTGACTTCACATAGTCAATTGTGATAACTCCAGTAGAGAGTAATTGTCGAATCGTATTATGTCTACGTCTAATATGTCTAGATTTCCCATTATACAATGTACTTTGAGCTCTACCAATCGCCGATTGGCTATCACAATGTATACATATGGACGTTACCGGCTTAGGCTATTTGGGAATATCTTCCATGAACTGACGTAGCCATTCTGCCTCTTCACCACATTTATCCAAGGCAATGAATTCAGATTCCATCGTGGATCGAGCTATAACTGTTTGTTTTGGACGATTTCCAAGATATATCCGCACCTCCAAGTGTAAACACATATCCACTTGTCGATCTGGAATCTTTTATATCAGATATCCAATTTGCATCGCTATATCCTTCGATCACCATTGGATATCTTCCATAATGCAGTCCATAGTCACGTGTGTATCTTAGATATCTTAACAATCTAGTAATACTCTTCCAGTGTTCTAAACTGGGATTACTAGTATACCTACTTAGCCTACTCACTGCATATGCTAAGTCAGGTCTAGTACAACTCATAAGATACATCAAACTGCCAATTATTCTTGAGTATTCTACTTGTTCAACACCTTCCCCTCTATTTTTAGATAGGTGTTGACTAGTATCAATTGGAGTTCTAGCTATACTAGTATCTCCTTCATTGAATTTCTCAAGAATCTTGTCCATATAATGTGTTTGATTTAACACCATGCCATTTTGGGTTCTTTTGATTTTTATCCCAAGAATCACATCCGCTAAACCCAAATCTTTCATGTCAAATTTAGATTTTAACATATCTTTTGTGGACTTTATCATTTTTTCATTGCTGCCAATGATAAGCATATCATCAACATATAAACACAAGATGACATATCCATGAGTGGTGTCTTTCATGTAAACACATTTATCACACTCATTTATCTTAAAACTGCTTTCTAACATGGCTTGATCAAACTTTTGATGTCATTGCTTTGGAGCTTGCTTTAGACCATACAAGGATTTAATAAGTTTACAAACCTTGTTCTCTTGTCCCGGGGCAACAAATCCCTCGGGCTGCTCCACATAGATTTCTTCTTCTAAATCTCCGTTTAGAAAAGCAGTTTTTACATCCATTTGGTGAATTTGCAGATTTCTAATGGCTGCAATCGCTAACACCAATCTAATGGATGTTATTCTTGTCACCGGAGAATAAGTATTAAAGTAATCTAGACCTTCCTTTTGTCTATATCCTTTGATCACTAATCTCGCCTTGTATTTGTCAATACTGCCATCAGCTTTCATCTTTCTTTTAAAGATCCAACGGTAACCTAGTGGCTTACAACCCGGTGGTAGGTCCACTAGTTCCCATGTATGGTTTTGTAAGATAGATTCTATCTCACTATTGATGGCTTCTTTCCATTGAGGTCCCTCCGAAGACGTGACCGCCTCATGATAGGTATTAGGTTCACTTTCCACCACGTAGGTGAGAAAATCGGGACCAAACGATTTTTCAACCCGAGCTCGTTTACTTCTTCTAGGTTCTATATCTTCTTTATCAGATAGAATTTGTTCATCCTCTTGAACAATTTCTTTACCTTTAGAAGATGACGCTTGATCTTCCTTGTTCAAACAAGGAAACACGTCTTCAAAGAATGAAGCATTTCCTGACTCCATAATTGTATTCTTGTGTATCTCGGGATTTTTAGATTCATACACAATAAACCGATAAGCACTACTGTTTTGTGCATATCCAATGAATACACAATCCACTGTTTTAGGTCCTAACTTTTGTACCTTAGGAGGAGGTACAACCACTTTAGCTAGGCACCCCCACACTCGTAAGTACTTGTAAGATGGTTTTCTACCCATCCAAAGTTCATACGGGGTCACATCTTTTTTCTTGCGGGGTATCTTATTTAAAAGATAATTAGCCGACAAAATAGCTTCCCCCCACATGTTCTGACTTAGTCCAGAACTGATCAACATGGCATTCACCATTTCTTTCAAGGTGCGATTCTTTCTTTCAGCCATACCGTTTTGCTGAGGTGAATAGGGTGCTGTGAATTCATGTCAAATTCCATTATTAGAACAAAATTCAGCAAACGGTGAAACATATTCACCTCCCCTATCACTTCTAACCACCTTGATTTTCTTGTTAAGTTGATTCTCAACTTCATTTTTATACAAGACAAACTTGTCTATTGCTTCATCTTTACTCTTAAGTAAATACACGTAGCAATATTTCGTACCATCATCGATAAACGTGATGAAGTATTTATTCCCACCTCTAGTAGGAATCGATTTTAAATCACACACATCGGTGTGAATTAAATCAAGGGGTTCGGTTTTTCTTTCAATCGATTTGAAAGATGTTATAGTAAGTTTGGATTCTACACATGTGGGACACTTGTGATTTGAGTCAATATCAAATTTAGGTATGTTGTTTAATTTAATTAAACGTCGAATGGAATTATAATTTACATGTCCTAAACGTCCATACATTTGGAGATTCAAGCAAATAAACTGAACTTGAAATAGTTTTATTTATTTCATGGAAAACTAATGTATTTAACTTGAACATACCATTCAAAGCATTTCCATTACCCACATGCATACCACTTTTGGACAAAACAAATTCGTCCGACTCAAACACTAGTTTGAAACCAAACTTGTTTAACAACCAACCCGAAACGAGATTCTTTCGAAGTTCCGGGACGTACAAAATATCCTTAAGCTTAAGCTCTTTCCCGGAAGTCATCTTCAACATGACGTCTCCAATACCCTTGACATCGGCGGTGGCGGCATTTCCCATATAGAGCTTTTGCCCAACATCAATATCCTTAAAAATGTTGAAGTTTCTCTTGTCATGACACACATGACGGGTCGCTCCGGTATCAATCCACCATTCTCTAGAGTTTGCACCAATCACATTCAACTCCGAGAACATGGCCGTGGGATCCGTGATCATTCCCACCACATTCTCGTTCACCATCGTGGAAAACAAATTTCCCGTGAACGCAATCTCTATTTGTTTATACAAAACAGAAAAAGAATTGAATCAAATACAAATTCGATTGACAATCCTTTTATACAAATAGTAAAGGTCTTAAATCAAAAAACAAACTCGTTTTAGAATTTGTTTACAAAATCAAAATAAATTGATTTAAAACTTTTTCCCACAAAATCGAAACAAAATCGATTTGATATTTTCTTTACAAAATCGAAATAAACTCGATTTTAAATTTCGTTTCCACAATATGAAACAAGCCCAATTTAAATCGATACAAAAAACCGATTCAGATTCTATTTACACATAATCGATACAAAATCGATTTAGAATCTTTCGAGACAAACTCAATTTTACAAATTATTTAGAAACAGTAATTTAAATCGTCAAATACGATTTATTATATGTTTACACAAAACCTAAAAAGAGTTAAATCGAACCAACATCGATAGAAATTCTTTTTCACATAAACGAATTAATCGAAACAAACTCGATTATCAATCCGTTTATACCTTTAAATCGAGACACAACTCGATTCTTATCAAATCGAATTAAATTCGATATAACCAATTGAATCGAGCTAAACTCGATTCAATTTCTGTTTACACAAAACATAATAGATACCACAGGAATTAATCTGTTTTTTTTAAAAACAGAAAACCAAAATATCGAGACAAACCCGACACGTCAATCATATCTGCTGAGGCTCGTGTTGAACACGATTCCCTTAAACAGATTTGCCGTCTGTTCCCAGGGTACAACAGCGTAAGCAGTGTGTACTGCCGGATATCACCACTTGCTTGAAAAAATCACCGGAGAAACAACGTATGCACGAGAGAATTCAGAAAGCTTTATGTGTTCAAGATTGTTGTGTTTTGGACTGAAAACATACTCCTCTATTTATACTGATCGATTGAAAACCGAAGGATTAATGTTAATTAATCCTATTAATCATTTCCAATAATGAGTATGAAGGAGTTACAAAAACCAGTGAATGTCGCGACTTACCACGCGGGTGAAGTCGCAGCACAACCCGCGTAACTCACTGTCTCGTCTACAAACAGTAAATTTCGCGACTTACTATGCGAGTAAGCTCGCGGCTTAACTCGCATAACTCACTGTTTTTATGGTCCATAAACAGAACATTTCGCGACTAATGGCGCGGGTAAACCCGCGACCTAACTCGCGAAATACACTGGTTCAAAACAAAATTTTCGCAAAAACCAACCTGCGCGAGCACAAGATTTCGGAGCGGCATTCGTGTTCGCAGGTCGCGCCCATGCACAAGTTCGCCGATTTTAGCCTACGACAGTCGCAATCGGCACCCCGCCCCCTGCGCGCGGGTAGGTGATGGAGTAAAACCAAACTAAGGACTTGAAAGTCCCTCCCACATTTTTAGTTATAAACCACTAAAACTTTGGTCCTCCTTTTTATGTGGGACAAGTTCCCACACCCACTTGGTTTTGCCAATTTTCATCCCAAACACTGAACTTTGAGCATCGATATCTCATTCACACATATTCCGTTTTGGACACATAATATATCGTTGTGAAACTCTCATATAGGAGAACATAAACCCACGAAGAGTTAAATATATACAATACATCTACATGTATTTATTTTTGTCCAAAGTTAGTAAAAAATCACATTTTTACTAAAATTTTCGAACAATACTTTGTCACCCCAGTCTAATCCACAGTTTTAATATTTCTCAAAGCAGGGCATAGAGCTCATATACAATATCACCGATCATATTTATATTGCGATGCATGTTTTCTTTTGTTTTTTCATGTTTTACTTTTTCCTATTCTTTCCACATTTTTATTTGTATATGCTTAGGAATGTGAAAAAAGATCCCATGTTTTATTTGTTCCTATTCTTAGGTTTGTTGTCTTTTCATTTGTAGGTATTTCAAAACGTGAAAAAATATCTTAGGGCACTTTTATGTATTAATTGTTGTGTTGCTAAAAGACTTGTACATGTATATAGCTTTAGCAATCTAATCATCGACGACCAGAACCACATCACCAACAACAACCGATACATCAACTTTTGCAACAACTAAAGCATCAACTGACATCAATAAAACAACATCCAAAGCAACAACACCACTAACACAACAAACAAAACCAATACCTAATATTTTTAGAATTCAGTACCAGACTCATTTACACCATCAGTTGAGGGCCTTGAGGCCTCTTCGATCAACGTAGTTAATTTGCTAAAAACCCAACAATATCTCATCATGAATTTCATTCACGAGCAAGACAAAAATATGGGTAAGAATAACAACCACAACGTCAACTATAACATCGATCTTCATAGATATCAACACCATCATGTCTTAAATAACTATTTGATAGCATCTAGATCTCAATAGCAAACTTTTTAACATCAATTTGCAGATATTGAAAAAATATATACAAAAAAAATATTGTCAAGTAATTATGATATCTCACTCGATGAATTCTCAAGAATGAAAAAGAAAACTTGGTTCTTTAATAGAGCGAAAAAAATATAAAAGCATAGACGATCTGATGACAACTCCAGAAACTGGGATTTATAGTTGTCACACCTATATACGTTGGGAGAAGGCAGTGAAATGGTAAATGGCATAGAGAGAGTGACTTTAGCGAGAAGCCTTCTTCATAATGTTCCTAACTTACGCCATTTCTTAAGAAAGAAGGTTACGCCTTTTCTTAAGAAAGAAGGTGTAATTGTGTGATTATTAAAGGAAAATATGAGATATGGAAGATTTGATTTGTGATTGAAGAACTTGTAGCCAAACTGATTTATGAGTGAGGTTGTGGGCAAACTGATTTATGATGGAGGTTGAGGAAGCTGAAAGGCATATATGGCAAATGAAAAGTTTGGAGTTAAATCTAAAAACATAAATGAGAATATACAACATTACCAAAAGAACCCACTTATAAGCACATGCATAGTTTTCATATGGTGGCAAATGAAAAGTTTGGAGTTAAATCTAAAAACATAAATGAGAATATACAAAATTACCAAAACAACCCACTTATAAGCACATGAATAGTTTTCATATGGGGGCTTTTATGTCTTTAACATATTAAATCTTTAAAAAAAATCAAAAAAATGAGAAAATTCCTACAAAGAATCCTCATCCAACAACTTGCCACATCATTCCTATGGTTTCTACTTTTATATATATAAAAGATATAGATAGATTTTAATATAAATTGGTTTATCATATGTTAACTATTTTATGTGCTCAAAGCCTCAAATCAATTATCTACAAACAAAACATATAAAACTATGGTATAATTTGTGATCTGGTTTAACCGAAATAGCAAAGAATTGTAACAACCCAACCAGAAATCAACAAAACAGAATAATTCTTAATACTAAAAATATCACCATTAGATAACAATCCCTCAAAAGAGAGGTCCCAAGCTTTACAATAGATAATTCAAGGTTCGATATACAAATCAACCTACACAACTGAGATCAATGAATAACTAAAAGCTAAATGACGGTCTTCTATCCGCCCCCGCTAGACCTTCTCCTTACATTTAGCCGCACAGCCTAATTCACGACGGCCTGAAAAGATTTTTAGTTTTGAAAGAGCGAGGGTTAGACCATAGGTCTAGGGAGTTCCCTCTAACAGTTCAGCAACAAAATATACCTTCCAGAATTTGAAACATCATTTAATATTGGCATTTAAATAAAACACGTTACGGACCACACGATCGTCCAAGACGATGTGTCTAACTCGCGCTGCTTTAATGTTGGGACACCCCCCCAACGACATAAACGGGCCACACTCCCCGGCACGAGTAGGCGGGCCACACTCCCCGACTTAGGTCACGTAACCCACAATTAATGTATGCATACATATAATCAACAACAATTTTATAACACACTTGAACAGTTAATAAAATCATGCCATCATAATAAATCAAAGTTTAAAATAAACTTCACATGCTTTCATCATCACAAGGATTAGTTTAGAAAAACTCACCTGACGTCCCTTAACACAAAGCTTTCGTCTATCTTTAAAACTCCGAACCAAAACCTATAAAGGAAGCATTGATCGGTAAACCAAAATAAAAGCATTATCGGCTCTCACACCTAACGACTCGAGATCAAGATATCCTAGAATTTCAAAGGTGGGTCGATACATCTGACAAGTTGGAACTCAATACTACAGTCCCAACAAACACATGGGCTTCGGCCAAAAAACTAACCCAGGCCCGGCCCTTTGGCCGCCCGGTATGAGTACAGTGATCGGGTCTCCCCCTTTTGACCGATAAGGAACTCGACCGGAATCCCCCCCTTGACCGGTAAAGAACTCGACCGGAACTCTCCTTTGATCGATATGCCACTAAGATCGGTAGACAGCTAAGACCGATAAACAATTAAGACCGGTAGACAACTAAGACCGATATAGAGATTGACCGGAATCCCCCATATCGGGCGACCGGGATATCTCTCTCTCGGTCTAATGGTCGGCGTCTCCTTTACCCAGAACGAATATGAAATTCCCAACAATCCAATATCGCATAGCCGAAACAAACATCAATTGGTGGAATAACTCCAAATCATTAAGAAATCCATTCTCTACTTCTATTTCTACTCATTTCTGAGCAATCTCCATTATAAAACCCAGTCCAGGGACTCCCATCTACAGTACCTCAACCAAACCGACCTCCATTAAAATTTCAGAACATAAACTTTAAACTCCTACAAATAAAGAGGTGAGGATTAGCAATTCATCTTTCAAAGATGGAAGAAGTTCAGCATTGAATCCTTTGCTCTCCCTCTCTATCGGTCGATTCTCTTCTCTCTTTCTCTCTGCTTCCAAAATCGATAGCCGCCACAGGAATAACCCCAAATCCCTAGGTTATCCTCATTATAACACTTATTTTTCCTTTGGCCCCCCTACAAAATGAAGTTTTGATCACACTCCACCTCAAACTTAATATTTATCTTTTAACCCGTTTATTACAATATCCTCCCCTCAAAAGAATTCCGTCCTCAGAATTCCTTCATTAAAATAAACTGGGATATTGACTCTTCATAGCTGACTCTAACTCCCAAGTCGCTTCTTGCCCCTTGTGGAATTACCATTGAACCTTTACCAAGGGGATTTCCTTATTCCTTAACTTTTTCACCTTACGATCCAAAATCGCTACTGGTTCCTCTACATAGCGTATCCTTTCATCTATTTGGACATCTTCCAACGGTATCACAACGTCACTTTCTGCTAAACACTTTTTCAAGTTGGATACATGAAAGACATGATGAACTCCTTGCAAGTCCGCCGCTAGGTCCAACTTGTAAGCTACCTCCCCAACACGCTTCACTATAGAAAATGGTCCTACATATCTTGGTCTCAACTTGCCCTTCTTGCCGAAACGAACGACTCCCTTCCATGGTGAAACTTTTAGCATCACCATGTCTCCTATTTGAAATTCCAACAGTTTTCTTCGCTTGATCGCATACATTTTCTGACGATCTTGGGCCATTTTTAACCGTTCTCGAATTTGATTAACCTTGTCGGCCGTCACTTGCACGATTTCTGGTCCTGCCAACTGTTTCTCACCCACTTCATTCCAACACAAAGGCGTTCTACCTTCGCCCATACAACGCTTTAAATGGCGCAACTTGAATACTGACGTGATAACTATTGTTATAGGAGAACTCTATCAGAGGTAAATGAGTCTCCCACGAACCCTTGAAATCGATCACACATGCTCGGAGCATGTCTTCTAACGTCTGGATAGTTCTTTCACTCTGCCCGTCTGTCTGAGGGTGATACGCGGTACTCAACTTAAGCTGCGATCCCAACTCTCTTTGAAAGCTTTTCCAAAACATTGACGTGAAACGAGCATCTCTATCTGACACAATTGAAGACGGTACTCCATGCCTGGATACTATCTCATCGATATACAATTTAGCTAACTTCTCCAACGGATAAGTCTCTTTGATCGGGAGAAAGTGAGCAGATTTCGTGAGTCGATCCACTATCACCCAAATAGCGTCATGCCCCTTAGGTGACCGTGGCAATCCCGTCACGAAGTCCATTGTTATATCATCCCACTTCCATACCGGTATCTCCAACGGCTGCAGTTCTCCTCTCGGTCTTTGATGCTCTGCTTTCATCTTCAAACATGTTAGACATCTCTCCACAAAATACGTTATATCTTTCTTCAAGCCTGGTCACCAATAATTCTGCTTCAAATCTCGATACATCTTATTGGTTCCAGGATGTATCGAGTATCGCGAATTGTGAGATTCTTCCAATACTTTCTTCCGTAGATCTCCCTGCCTCGGAATCCACACTCTTTGCTCGAAACATCTGACACCGCGATTGTCCACAGATAATAAGTCAACGATTCCCACGATTCTTTCGCTTTTCAAATTTTCACTCAATACGGCTTCCTCTTGATATTGCTTGACTTCCTCTAGAAAGCTTGAAATCACCTCCACTCGATATGCCACTACTTTGGACACCGAACTATGCTCTTTCCGGCTTAGAGCGTCCACTACCACATTAGCCTTACCTGGGTGATATAAAATCTCACAGTCATAATCACTCAGCAATTCCATCCACCTTCGCTGCCTCATATTTAATTCTTTTTGATTGAATAGATGCTGAAGGCTCTTATGATCGGTACAAATTTGGCATTTAACTTCATACAAGTAATGTCTCCAGATCTTCAAGGCGAAAACTACGGCTGCCAGTTCCAGATCGTGCGTTGGATAATTCCTTTCGTGCTCTTTCAATTGTCGAGACGCATAGGCTATTACCTTTCCATCTTGCATCAGCACACATCCCAAACCAAACTTTGAAGCGTCACTGAAAATCACAAATCCATCAGTACCTTTGGGTAACGACAGGATCGGTGCACTACTCAACCTCTTCTTCAACTCGCTGAACGCATCCTCTTGAGTTTTCTTCCATGCGAACTTAACATTTTTCCTTGTTAAAGCAGTCAAGGGCGTGGCTATTCTCGAGAAATCCTGAATGAACCTCCGATAGTAGCCCGCCAAACCAAGGAAGCTTCTTACTTCAGACGGCGTCTTTGGCACCTCCCACTCTTCTATTGCCTTTACCTTCGCTGGATCCACCTTGATCCCGTCTTCCGACACCACGTGTCCTAAAAACTGCACTTCCCTTAGCCAAAATTCGCACTTCGAGAATTTGGCATACAACTTTTCCCGCTTAAGCAACTCCAACACAACTCTCAGGTGAACTTCATGATCACTCACGGACTGTGAATAAATCAGTATGTCTTCAATGAAGACGATGACACACTTGTCCAAGAAGGGACTACATACTCTATTCATCATGTCCATGAACGTTGCCGGTGCGTTTGTCAGCCCAAATGGCATGACTAGAAACTCGAAGTGTCCATACCTTGTGCGAAAGGCAATCTTGGGTACATCCTCCTCCCGAACCTTCAGCTGATGGTAACCCGAGCGCAGATCTATCTTCGAGAAGTAGCTCGCCCCTTGCAACTGATCAAAGAGATCGTCGATTCGGGGAAGCGGATACCTATTCTTAACTGTCACCTTGTTGAGTTCTCGGTAGTCTATGCACATTCTCATAGACCCGTCCTTCTTCTTGACAAATAATACTGGTGCTCCCCACGGCGACGTGCTGGGTCGAATAAAACCTTTATCCATCAGCTCTTGCAATTGAGTCATCATTTCCTTCATTTTGGCCGGAGCCAAGCGATACGGAGACCTCGCTATTGGTGCCGCTCCCGGCATCAAATCTATCATGAACTCCACTTGCCTATCCGGTGGCAGAGTGGTTAAGTCTTCCGGAAACACCTCCGGATACTCACACACTATCGGAACAAATTCTAATCCCTTCTTCTCTTTCTTAGCGTCTACCACATACGCTAAGAACCCCACACACCCTTTCACTAAACAACGCCTAGCCTTGATCATTGAGATCAAGCATGACTTTCTATCCCGACGATCCCCATACACTATAACCTCCTTCTGATTCAGCAACGCTATCCGGATTAGCTTCTTATTACAAACGATACTGGCATCGTTAGACGCTAACCAGTCCATCCCCACAATGACGTCAAATTCCCCCATACCCATTGGATATAACCGCAATGGGAAGGTATGACCATCAATGTCTATACTACACCCATCATATACTTCTCCCACTAAGACTCGACTATCATCGGCTACTTCTACTTCGAACCCTTGACTAAGCTTCTTGGGTTTCACTAGTAGTTTGTGCACAAAATTCGGTGACACAAACGAACGGTTTGCACCCGAATCGAACAACACTTTAGCAAAAATCGAGTCTATGGGAAAAGTGCCTATTACCACATCTGGCGTCTCCACCGCCTCCTCAGCTGTCATGTTGAAAGCCCTTGCTCTCGCCCGAGCTGGTTCCATCTTCCTCTCATTCCCTTTATCACCAAATACCCCAACAGTTCCCTTCTTCAACTGAGGGCAGTCAGTCCTGATATGATCAGGAGATCCACACTGATAACACGACCTTGACCCGCGGCAGTCACGAGCCATATGCCCCGCTTTCCCACATTTGTAGCACCCTTCCCGCTCCAACAGACACTCCCCCTTGTGAACCCTATTACACTTGCTGCAAGGTTTGCTCTCAAACTTCAAATTACTCCGATGATCAAGTTTTGCCGATTTGAACGTCTTGGTATCACGGTTAGGCCCTTCCTATTTCCGTTTGTCTCCGCTTCTCTCGGTGGCCTGACGATTCTTTTCCTTCTCCCGTAACTCAACTGCATTTACCGCCGCCTGAAAAGTTGCTGGATCCTTGTTCGAGACAAACTCTCGAATGTTACCTCTTAACCCATATATGTACCATTCCACCTGCCTTTCCTCGTTAGGCACATAAATTTCAGCAAACCTGTACTTCTCGATGAACTTGGTTGTATATTATCGAACGGTCATATCTCTCTGTTCCAGGCTTAAAAATTCCTCCTCCAATTTCTTAATTGCCGCCAGAGGGCAAAATTATGCTTTGAACCTCCTTACAAACTCAGCCCACGACATTTCCTTAGCTACCGTCGAACCCTGTCCACTAGACTCCACGTCCCACCACATGACTGCTTCATCCTTCAGCATGGCCAAAGCATAAACAACTCTATCCCCTTCCGAACACTTGCTGGTATCGAATGCCAATTCCATCCCTTTCACCCATTTCATTGCTACAACAGGGTCGCACTCACCCTTGTAAGTAGGAGGTTTGCAGCAGCAAACTCCTTGAAGCTACATCCTTTCTCACTCATTGATTTGATCTTTACTGCAGAAGTCGACTGTGAGTGATTCCCCTCCACAGTCATAGGCGAATCCGTCACTTCAGTCGCCTCTTTGTCCCCACTCTTTTCCTTGCTGGCCGACACCTCATTAGATCGCTGGGTCAACAACGCGTTCAGTGTTTCTTGCAGTTTCCCCATTTGCGCCGCAAAAGTTTCCTGTGTGAAAAATCCCTGCGTCCGACCCCCACCACGATTCCTATTCTGCCTTCGATCCCTCACCGAAGCCGAACTTTCCTGGTGTGAGGTTTCTAGTTCAGGTCCCGCGTCCACGCTTCTAGCTCGACACGCAACCCGAGTAGTCTTTCTACCCCTAGCCCCCGCGGCTGGTCCATTAACTTGTGTGGTTGCTTTCTTTGTTGTCTTACCTTTGGGTCGTCCGCGACCCTTCCCTCGGTTAGCCGCTGCATGAGGAGGAGCGACAGGTCCATCCTCAACCACTTCATTAACAGGTGCCACCTCTACTGCCGGCACCGATCTGCTCCTAGTAACTCTTTCCAACATAGCTACAAATAAAACACCAAATAAAAACCCCAATAAGGTAACCCCAAAGCAATAAAGCAAGTTAAGCACGCACATGTACCTGTAAATTTACAATTACACTGGCCAAATGTAATTCTAAATTTACCTTACATGTTAGTCCTTACTACACTATTACCCGACTCCCTACGGCCATCCTATTATCTCAGTTGTGATTCCCGCACTAAGTTTAAGTCTAAGCCCAGCTGGTCACCTAGATCCCTTAAACTATGACTCTGATACCAACTGTAACAACCCAACCAAAAATCAACAAAACAGAATAATTATTAATACTAAAAATACCCCCATTAGATAACAATCCCTCAAAAGAGAGGTCCCAAGCTTTACAATAGATAATTCAAGGTTCGATATACAAATCAACCTACACAACTGAGATCAATGAATAACTAAAAGCTAAATGACGGTCTTCTATCCGCCCCGCTAGACCTTCTCCTTGCCTTTAGCCGCACAACCTAATTCACGACGGCCTGAAAAGATTTTTAGTTTTGAAAGAGCGAGGGTTAGACCATAGGTCTAGTGAGTTCCCTCTAACAGTTCAGCAACAAAATATACCTTCCAGAATTTGAAACATCATTTAATAATGACATTTAAATAAAACACGTTACGGACCACACGACCGTCCAAGACGATGTGTCTAACTCGCGCTGCCTTAATGTTGGGACACCCCCCAATGACATAAACGGGCCACACTCCCTGACACGAGTAGGCGGGCCACACTCCCCGACTTAGGTCACGTAACCCACAATTAATGTATGCATACATATAATCAGCAACAATTTTATAACACACTTGAATAGTTAATAAAATCATGCCATCATAATAAATCAAAGTTTAAAATAAACTTCACATGCTTTCATCATCACAAGGATTAGTTTAGAAAAACTCACTTGACGTCCCTTAACACAAAGCTTTCGTCTATCTTTAAAACTCCGAACCAAAACCTATAAAGGAAGCATTGATCGGTAAACCAAAATAAAAGCATTATCGGCTCTCACACCAAACGACTCGAGATCAAGATATCCTAGAATTTCAAAGGTGGGTCGATACATCTGACAAGTTGGAACTCAATACTACAATCCCAACAAACACATGGGCTTCGGCCAAAAAACTAACCCAGGCCCGGCCCTTTGGCCGCCCGGTATGAGTACAGTGATCGGGTCTCCCCCTTTTGACCGATAAGGAACTCGACCGGAATCCCCCCCCTTGACCGGTAAAGAACTCGACCGGAACTCTCCTTTGACCGATATGCCACTAAGACCGATAAGCAACTAAGACCGGTAGACAGCTAAGACCGATAAACAATTAAGACCGATAGACAACTAAGACCGATATAGAGATTGACCGGAATCCCCCATATCGGGCGACCGAGATATCTCTCTCTCGGTCTAATGGTCGGCGTCTCCTTTACCCAGAACGAATATGAAATTCCCAACAATCCAATATCGCATAGCCGAAACAAACATCAATTGGTGGAATAACTCCAAATCATTAAGAAATCCATTCTCTACTTCTATTTCTACTCATTTCTGAGCAATCTCCATTATAAAACCCAGTCCAGGGACTCCCATCTACAGTACCTCAACCAAATCGACCTCCATTAAAATTTCAGAATATAAACTTTAAACTCCTACAAATAAAGAGGTGAGGATTAGCAATTCACCTTTCGAAGATGGAAGAAGTTCAGCCTTGAATCCTTTGCTCTCCCTCTCTATCGGTCGATTCTCTTCTCTCTTTCTCTCTGCTTCCAAAATCGATAGCCGCCACAGGAATAACCCCAAATCCCTAGGTTATCCTCATTATAACACTTATTTTTCCTTTGCCCCCCCTACAAAATGAAGTTTTGATCACACTCCACCTCAAACTTAATATTTATCTTTTAACTCGTTTATTACAAGAATAATTGAAACCGAACCATTTAACCTGAAACCATTTTGGTTCAGGTGGGTTATTCAATTTCGGAAAATTTCGATGCTCCTAAATCTGATCTCAGTCACCTAAATTTCTAGATCCGTCACTGCGTCCAATCCGCTTCACATAAATGGAAAACCGAAAAACTACTAAAAAAGCGTATGTCAACATGGATGTAATTAACGAGAAAAATATGATCAATTTTTTGGTGTAATTTATTTCGTTCGAATTTTGAGCATATTTCGTATTTTGGATTTAAAAAATAGGGGGTGTGAGATTTTTAATTTAAAACTAAAATTTTTAACCGCGTCTTTAATCACATCTATTGGATCAATTAATCCAACAGTTAATAGAACGTTTTTCAGTTTTTCATTTATTTAAGCTCAAACCTCACTCGTAGATAGGGGTGCTCACGGGTTGAAGACATTTGAACAAGTCAACCCAATTTGACGGTTTCAAAATTTTCAACCTAACTCAATCCAAACAAAAGTGGAACTCAACCCAACCCTTTCGGGTTGGTCGGTTTGGTCAGATTGTGTTTAAACAAAGTAAAAACAACAATGAAAACATAAAAATAGATAAACTTTCCTTTGAACTACAATCAACCCATTCAAGGGTATATACGAGTTCATCAAATACTTAAAAATTATATATAATTTTTCAATAATGTCTTCTTATGAGTTCCATTACTCATAATTGCCGACTTATTTTTGGTAACTTATAAATATTAAAGAGGAATACAAATATATTTAAAGAAGCCACTAAAACTTTCATCGGGTTATCTGGTTGGTTTGGTTACTTTAGGCCTAACCCAATATCAAACCAATAGATTTGGGTTGTCTTAATCTTGTATCGATTATATGTCGGATTACCTCGGATTGATATTTTTCATATATTTTCGGGTTGGGTTGGTCGGTTTTTTGAACACCCCTACTCGTAGCATATGATCTTGCATTTATTACTTAGACAAAGGATCGTGTGAGAAGTTGAGGTTTACGTGAGAAGCATGAGAAGTGAATCTGAACCGTTGATCGCTTTTAATCTCATGCCCTCCCATGAATTGCGTCTTAAGAGGGGAATTTATCCGGTGCATCTCGATGCATCTCATTCTAATATGCATCTATTTCTCATCCAACGGTTGAAAACTAGTTCGCATATTAACCTCAACTTCTTACCCGAATCCAAGTTATTTATTTATTTTTAATATCGGAGAGTTAAAATGGAATTTTACGGTACGGACACCGACGGGGTAATGTTTATTTACAAAACTGATGTTCACACATTCAGATCTAACACTGTTATAACACGCACTGGATCCATCCCCAGCAACTCTTTCCCTCTCCCTCTCTTCCCCCAAATGACTTGTGATCATCAATCTACTGCTCATTGATTCACCACAAACCCCATCGATCCATCCAATTTACGCCATTTAATTCTCAGATCCAAGGTAATTACGACGCACCTTCACAATCTAGGTTTTATTTTTGTTTATGATGATTGAATTGTGAATTATGTGATTTGATTGATTGATTAATTAGGGATTGGGAGCGAAAATGTTGACGAAGTTTGAGACCAAGAGTAATAGAGTGAAAGGTCTGAGTTTCCACAGCAAGAGGCCATGGATCTTGGCTAGCCTTCACAGTGGTGTGATCCAGCTATGGGATTACCGGATGGGCACTCTCATTGATCGTTTTGATGAGCATGACGGTCCCGTTCGTGGCGTACACTTTCATCAATCACAGCCTCTTTTCGTTTCCGGAGGTTTGTTGGATTTGAATTGCTTTGCATTGACATAACTTGAAATGCTCCAGAATTTAAGGTTCTTTTTAATTTGTTAGCTGATCTATTCCGGATATTATATCCATTGCGTGTCGCTTTGAAGCTTGTTTTTGTGTTAATGGGACTGATCCGTTCATAGAAATTAGTTCACCAGTGTAAAGTTTCAGAAAAGATGTTTATGTTTGTGCCATAGTAGTGATGATTGGAAGTTCACATCCATATATCATTTTCGTTGCAATGTTCAAAATCTGAAACACATGGGAATGTTTTAGATCTGGGCATGGACTTAAATGTGATGCAATACAATGCATCTGAGCAACTGCTGTTTATAGTGGAACATTAAGCTATCTTGTAAATTTGGAACCATCTTATTTTGTTTTCTCTGTACATATCTATGGTTATGTTTATCAGCTCATGTCTTCTTTATATTGGTTAGTTCAAAGCCCTTACGGTTGTGTGCAAGAATATTTAGGAATACCTTCTGTTTTAAATGTGTAATCATACATACAGGAGATGATTACAAGATCAAAGTATGGAACTACAAACTGCATCGGTGTTTGTTTACGCTGCTTGGCCATCTTGATTATATTCGGACAGTTCAATTTCACCATGAGAACCCCTGGATTGTTAGTGCTAGTGATGATCAAACTATCCGGATATGGAATTGGCAGTCTCGTACTTGTATATCCGTTTTGACTGGACACAACCATTATGTAATGTGTGCTTTGTTCCATCCAAAGGAGGACCTTGTAGTATCAGCATCATTAGATCAGACTGTTCGAGTTTGGGATATTGGTGCCCTGAAGAAGAAAACAGTTTCCCCTGCTGATGATATCCTTCGGCTGAGTCAGATGAATGCAGATTTTTTTGGAGGGGTTGATGCTGTTGTGAAGTATGTCTTGGAGGGCCATGATCGAGGAGTCAATTGGGCATCATTCCATCCCACTCTTCCTCTTATTGTTTCAGGAGCTGATGATCGCCAAGTTAAGATCTGGCGAATGAATGGTATGCGTTTCAATATTTAGATTTTTTGTTGGTCAGTCAGTCAATATGTTTCTTAAAATAAATGAGTAGTTAGCAATGTCTTCTTATTTAGCAACTATGATTATGCTTGATCTTATGTGACCTGTTGAATTGTATGGGGAAGTGTAAATTATCTCTAACTATCTAGAGGAATAAGAAAATGAAAACACAAACAAAATTAGTGGCTCACGAAATATCGAGAAATTAGGATCTGAATGGTGTGCATGGGTTGGGTTTGTTCTTTTTTATGCTTTGACTAGTTTAGTTATCTTGTTCCTCAATTTTTCATTTTTTGGGCAATATCTGTTGTCTGGTGGCATGTCAATAGGAACTATTAGTAAATTTTCTTGTGCCACCAAGTGATCTTGTTTCCAATGATATCAGCTGATTACCATTTAGGTTTGTGAGTTCAAGTCTTTGTTATACGCTGGAGCAATTAATAGTGAAAGTTGAAGCACAAAGTGACTTCAATCGAATGATTACACGTAGGGTTCCAACAATTCGAGAAGCTGGAGGTCTCCCAAAGGCTTTCGCCCAACACAGAACTCAATAGAATTCACGATACCCTCCTAACACACAACTACTCCTTATTTATACTACTAACTGACTTCACTATAATGCTTAACCTACCGGAGACCAAGACAACCCACCCTATTAGACTTATTTGACCAATTGACTTTCAAACCCAGGGTATAACAATACCCGCCCCTGAACTTTCACCTTGTCCTCAAGGTGGAAAGAAATGAAACAATCGATTCCAACTTTTAATATCAACAATTGCCAGTGGTAGTGATGTTAACTTTGGCGGTGGCCACGGCAGAGGAGGCAGCAGTGGTGGCCATGGTAGTGGTAGTGGCGGAGATGTTATTAACGTTGGTGGTGGTTCACGATAGACATCGCCCCACCAAATCCTTCTCAAAGTCGCCGCAACTAGAGGTTTAGACAAGGAGACGATGCTTTCTTTTATGTTTGGTACGGGCTTGGGCCCAATGGTAGATGGAACAGGCTTGGATACCTTCTTTTCCTTCCTCGCTTTTCTCTTCTTCATGGGCCTATTGAATGGCTTCCACATCGTATAGCAGAAAGCAATCGTTGTTTACTCTGTATTCGGCTTTGAATTCGAAATCCAGTTCGAATCTCGATTTGGAATTGGATCTGATTTTGAGTTCAAATTTAAATTCAAACCTGTATTTTGATTTTGATCTAATTTCGCATTCAAATTCATTTCTGGATCTAGATCCGGTAGCGAACCTGTCGCCTCCCCATCTGGTTTGTTGTTCAATGGAATTGTTGCCGATTCTCTCTGTGATCCCTTATCATCATCAGATCATAATCAGAATGCTCTCTTTCAATTACTTCGTCCATAAACTCAAAATTCGAATCTAATTTTGGATTCACATCTGGATCTGATTTTGGATTCATTTTCGGATGTAGATTTAGATACAAATCTGGAATCGGATCTGATATATTACTCATCCTCAGATCTGAATTTTCGCCTATATCAAATCGGTCATTTGGAATTATCGTGTTCCTTCCACGACATGAATATGAATCGCCTTGACTCATCTTCTTCAAGTTGTCTTCCAACTTTTCCATCATTTTCATCATTTTCATCATTCTCTGCATATTCTTGTTTATAGATCCAAAGCGTTCCTGAATTTTCTCTAATTTCTCCTCAACGTACTCCAAATCTTCACTACTCTCCAATTCTTCGCTTTGAGATGAAACGTTTATGCTCGTCATTCTTCGAGAATCGAACTGCTCTGATACCATTTGTTATACACTGGAGCAATTAACAGTGAAAATTGAAGCACAAAGTGACTTCAATCTGGAATTAGAACTGGATTGAATGATTACACGTAGGGTTCCAACAATTCGAGAAGTTGGAGGTCTCCCAAAGGCTTTCGTCCAACACAAAACTCAATAGAATTCACGATACCCTCCTAACACACAACTACTCCTTATTTATACTACTAACTGACTTCACTAAAATGCTTAACCTACCGGAGACCAAGACAACCCACCCTATTAGACTTATTTGACCAGTTGACTTTCAAACCCAGGGTATAACAGTCCCTTTAGAGATATTCGTGTTAGAGGTCTGTGATCTGAACAATGAATTCTCATGACCACGATGATGTCTAAATAGCGCCTTTTGCAGATGTATATTGTAAGTAGTATAGGGTAACTAGGGATTCTTTGGTCTTTTGTTTTTCCACTCTGCATTGGCATGCCTATTCTAGAGTGAAGCAGTTTTCAGAGTCAATCAGTAAACATATCTTCTCTCTACGTATGAGGTGACAAGCTTCTTGCTTGAACTACAATCCACCCTTTGTGTCCATTAATGGAAGGAAGAAAGTTTAGACAGTTTTGAATCTGGGTGTGGTAATTTCAGTTGTCTATAAGCTTGTGTCTCTATATCTTCATCTTTTCTGCACTCCCGAGCCCTTGCAAAGCCAACAAGCTTTGGTGCACTGATGTTTTTTTTTTTGGGAAAAGGGGACGGAACCCCCGGAAAAACTTTATTGAATTAAAAGAATTTTTTTTTTACAAATTACGAGGGGTATACCCCAAGATGAACATAATGGGAACCTAATACATGTTTAGGAAATAACCAAAAAAGAGGTTTACATTTAAACCCCATATCCACAAAGCAAGCCCAAAAAAACAACATAGAGCCCATGATATAGTAAACCAAGCTTGAATAAAGAAAGTAGTCTTCAAGCTCCATCAAGCTAATGTGGGATAAAGCCCAAATCTTCAAAAAAATAAGGCCCATCTTGAAATCAACAAGCATACCCACTTTAGACAAAACACTCCATTGAGAAGAAGCCCATTTTTTAATATTGGACCAACTCCAATCGTCCAAACAATAAGACCAAATAATTGCTATGGCCCTCTTCCAAAAATCAGCAAAATTTGAAGCCCAATACCATATAAAACCCATCTTCAAATACAACCCCACAAAAACCATACCTCCATTTGGTGCACTGATGTTGCGGTGTTGGTTACCATGCCTATATGCATAGTTGCCAGTTCCTGAACGAATCGAGAATTACTATACTAATTACATAAAACAAGAATCAAATTGTCATTAATTGTATTGTTATTGTAGACTTGCTTCAACTTGTTTTGAAATAACTACATAAATGTATAATTGTAAAACAGAAATGTATTCATTGAAGTGATGTATAGACAAGAATATGCTCATCAAAAAAAGGTTATCTTGTCCAATTAATTGTTCATTACAAGTTCACCAAATACCAACCAAAAGAACTTTGCGTTCATGTGGATGCTAGTAAGTCTTGTTCAAGACACAATAAAAAACAACACGAATAAGGTGAGAAATCTATAGTAAGTTTTATGGAACATATAATGTGATTTGATTTGCCAATGTAAGGGTGATTTGCAGGTGCAATGGAAAATCAGATAGGATTCTTCTGGATTGCTGATATTATTTGCACTGTTTGCTTCCTAAATCAACACAGATCGTATTAATTGCTGTTAGTTAAACTTCATGCTTCTTAATTCCATGGTGGCATGCTATCCCCTTATAAAAAAAAGAAAAATGTGTAGAACAGTATTGCAAGAGAAGACAAAAGTAGACAATTCTTTGAAGCTGAGTAGAATAATTAAACTGGCTTGTCATGAATACTTTCAATATGCTTCATCTTGCTCAACATAGGTAATTTGGTTGTTATGCATATAAAGTGGCCCTCATTTGGTGTGGATGTGCAGTAGTGCACAGTCCTGGTGAGGAAAAATATATATTTTTAAATCTTTATGTTGATGTTGGGTTTCAATGATTGCTCTTAAATTTGCATGTTCAGGTTACCATGTATTTGCTTTTGTTTTATTTGTATCGTGTTTCTCCTTGAACAGTCAAAACATGCTAGTTCAGTTGTTTGTCTGCTTCAAGAGTGAAAACCACTAAAAATGAAGTTTTTATATGTTACTGTGTCTTGTATTATTACCAAGATACCATGAGATGTTGAATCTAATTTACCAACATTGGCTTTCAGATACAAAAGCTTGGGAAGTAGACACATTGAGAGGTCACATGAATAATGTATCATGTGTTCTTTTCCATGCGAGACAGGACATTATAGTATCAAACTCAGAGGATAAAAGTATACGTGTTTGGGATGCGACAAAAAGGACTGGCCTGCAAACTTTCCGCAGGGAGCATGACAGGTTCTGGATTCTTGGGTGTCATCCTGAGATGAACCTTCTGGCAGCTGGCCATGATAGTGGTATGATTGTTTTCAAGTTGGAGAGAGAACGCCCAGCTTTCTCTGTTAGTGGTGATTCCCTGTACTTTGTGAAAGATCGTTTTCTGCGGTTCTATGAGTACTCTTCTCAGAAAGACACTCAAATAATACCAATCCGTAGGCCTGGGTCTATCAGCTTGAACCAGGGCCCTAGAACTCTCTCTTATAGCCCTACTGAAAATGCGATTCTAATATGTTCAGAGGTAGATGGGGGATCTTATGAACTCTATATCGTACCTAAAGATAGTTTTACTAGAGGTGATACAGTTCAAGAGGCAAAACGAGGTGTTGGGGGATCAGCAGTTTTTGTGGCTCGAAATAGATTTGCAGTTCTTGAGAAGAGCACCAATCAAGTGTTAGTCAAGAACTTAAAAAATGAGATTGTGAAGAAGAGTGCCCTTCCTGTTCCCGCTGATGCTATATTCTATGCCGGTACAGGTAACTTGTTATGCAGGTCAGAGGATAGAGTATTCATCTTTGACCTTCAACAGAGGATCGTTCTAGGCGACCTTCAAACTTCTTTTGTAAGGTATGTTGTTTGGTCAAATGACATGGAGAGTGTTGCTTTGCTTAGCAAACATTCAATAATCATAGCTGATAAGAGGCTTGTTCACCGCTGCACCCTTCACGAAACAATCAGAGTCAAGAGTGGTTCCTGGGATGATAATGGTGTGTTCATATACACAACCCTAACCCATATTAAGTACTGCCTACCTAATGGAGACAGTGGAATCATTAGGACACTGGATGTTCCGGTGTACATCACAAAGATATTTGGAAATACAATATTTTGCTTGGACCGAGATGGGAAAAATCGCCCAATAATTATTGATTCAACTGAGTATATCTTTAAGCTATCTCTGCTGAAAAAGAGATATGACCATGTAATGAGCATGATAAGGAACTCAGAGCTGTGCGGGCAAGCCATGATTGCATATCTCCAGCAAAAAGGGTTCCCAGAGGTTGCTCTCCATTTCGTGAAGGATGAGAGAACTCGCTTCAATTTAGCACTTGAAAGTGGAAACATCCAGATAGCTGTTGCTTCTGCGAAAGAGATTGATGAGAAAGATCACTGGTATAGGTTGGGCGTTGAGGCCCTTCGTCAGGGCAATTCTGGTATTGTTGAATATGCATACCAGAGGACGAAAAACTTTGAGAGGTTATCCTTCCTGTATCTGATAACAGGAAATTTGGATAAATTGTCCAAAATGATGAAAATCGCTGAGGTAAAAAATGATGTTATGGGGCAGTTCCATAATGCTTTATACCTGGGCGATGTCCAAGAACGAATCAAGATTTTGGTAAATGCTGGTCATCTACCACTAGCATATGCTACTGCTAAGACCCATGGATTGAATGATATTGTCGAAGACCTTGCTGGTAAACTTCAAGGTAATGTTCCTTCTTTGCCCAGTGGTGGGTCTGCTTCTCTTTTGATGCCCCCAACTCCTGTCTTATGTGGTGGAGACTGGCCATTACTGAGAGTCATGAAAGGGATCTTTGAGGGTGGCCTTGACAATATTGGAAGGGGTACAAATGAAGAGTATGAAGATGCTGGTGATGCTGATTGGGGTGAGGATGTGGATATTGTGGATGTAGAGAACATTCAGAATGGAGACATCAGCATGGTGCTGGATGATGAAGAAGCACCTGAAGAAAATGAAGAGGGAGGTTGGGATCTCGAGGATCTTGAACTTCCTCCTGATGTTGAAACCCCCAAAGCTACTGCTGCAGCTCGCTCTTCAGTGTTTGTGGCGCCTACTGCTGGTATGCCCGTCAGCCAGATTTGGGTGCAGAAATCATCTCTTGCTGCTGAACATGCAGCAGCTGGAAACTTTGACACCGCGATGCGCTTGCTGAGCCGGCAGCTCGGAATAAAGAACTTTGCACCATTAAAATCATTGTTTATTGATCTACACATGGGAAGTCATACTTACTTGCGTGCGTTCTCGTCAGCTCCATTGATCTCCTTGGCCATCGAGAGGGGTTGGAGCGAATCAGCAAGTCCTAATGTCCGGGCCCCTCCTGCACTGGTGTTTAATTTCTCTCAATTGGAAGAAAAGCTCAAGGTTGGTTACAAAGCCACCACCACTGGGAAGTTCACTGAAGCCTTGCGACTTTTTCTGGGTATTCTTCATACCATTCCCCTGATTGTCGTCGAGTCAAGAAGAGAGGTGGATGAAGTTAAAGAGTTGATTATTATTGTGAAAGAGTATGTCCTCGGTTTACAGATGGAACTTAAAAGGAGAGAACTGAAGGACAACCCGGTTCGTCAACAGGAACTGGCCGCTTACTTCACTCACTGTAACCTTCAGCTACCACACTTGAGACTTGCCTTGATGAATGCTATGACTGTATGCTACAAGGCAGGTAATCTAATCACAGCATCAAACTTTGCCAGGAGGCTCATGGAGACCAACCCAACTGCGGAAAACCAAACCAGAACTGCCCGTTCAGTTATGCAGGCTGCTGAGAGGAACATGAAAGATTCCACACAGCTGAATTATGACTTCAGAAATCCATTTGTCGTTTGTGGGGCAACTTATGTCCCTATATACCGGGGACAGAAGGACGTATTATGCCCATACTGCAGTTCACACTTTGTTCTTTCCCAGGAAGGGCAGCTTTGTACTGTTTGTGACTTAGCTGTGGTCGGATCAGATGCTTCTGGTTTGCTATGTTCTCCAGCGCAGATCAGATGATTCAAAGAGTTCCCCTGACAGGCTTGCCAGCCTCAGTTCTTTTGGTAATCCTCTTTCTCTTGGGTTTCTTCTCTTGCTGGATTTATTTATATGGTTTGTAGGATGAATCTGCTTGGATTGTTTAAGTTATGTCGGGTCATTGCCATGCTGCTATGTTCGTGATGAAGCTTATGGTTCTAATTCTCTTTTTCTAGACATCAATGTTTATATGATGGGCTGCTAGAAATCCATGAATTGAAAACTTCAATTTTCTTGTGTTTCCTTCTTGATATCTCTTTTTGATGTTGTTGATAGGATGGATCTGTTGATTTTGTTAAGGACAACCCCTATGTGCCTGTCATTATTGGATGGTTTATTTTCCTTTTTAGCCTTTTATTTGTTTGCAACTCTAACGCAAGTCTTGTAGCTGGTATGGTATTTGTTGTAGTCCTTGTACTCCTTGCTAGAAATTAATGTATGCTACTGTGGTTTCCTTGGTATGTCCATCATTGTAATCACTTGATAGCTGATACTGTTTGGGTAGAAGAAACAAAGGGTCAGGCCTTACCTTGTTTGAAATGACACTGATCACTTGAGATAAGTTTAAGGCGACACAGAAACCATGCTATAGATGCTACTTCTAAATCCTTGCTATTATTTACTAATTCTTGAGACAACATGTGCATTCTGTTTTGCTTTGTTCTTTTGTGACGTAGATATTTGGCCCTTCAATGGTAGGCCTGATGCAAGGGTGAGGCTATATGCATCATCAATTAGGTACAACAAACTCGGGAATACAGCACACTTATGGCATAGTCGGTATAAGGTGTGGGTATCCCTGTATGGTTGACCAAGTACTTGAAAGAAATTCATTGGGATGTGTGAGACATGGTGGCTGCTATGGTGGGAGGAAACATTGCATTTCTTCAAAGAAAAACATGGGTAGTCTAGGTTCTCTAAATACAACCAATCAACGAATTTTAGTCTCAGATTGTAGCTCACCATAGAGAGAGAAGCAAAAGAGGTAAAGGGAAACAGACGCAGGCTCTTTTGCTTTGAGTTTCCTGATAGACGATGGTGAAATGTGTTTATTCTAGTTGCTATAGCGAGTGCTTCTCTGGTTCTTAGTCCTTGGATGCACCATGAGTTCACCATTACTTTTTTTGCTTCCTTTATTTTTCCCTTTTATGTTGATTCATTAACACATTACAAACCCCAATTCCTCTGCCTGTAATTTTTCTTCATAAATGGTACATAAAGCATTGAGCCATCAAGTCCAAGGCTCCAAGTCAATATATAATCTCTTTACGAAGCATTGCATCTATGGAAGTCTTGCAAGGGAGTGAAGTCTATTTTAGCTTCTTGAGTCATGTTCTTTATACCGGGTTTTCCTCAAGTCATTAAGTAACCAAACAAGAGTTCTGGGTTTGAGCTCCCTCTGTAACACTGTGTTACCATCCTTATTTTTTTTTTTTAGAAGGGTGTCCTAGGCTATGCCTAGGCTAATCCCTTGGCAAATTATGACTGTAAGACATCAGCCCTGATTAAACCTCAGTGTCCACAATTGCTGTGTTACCATCTTATTAGCTCAAAAGCTGAGAATCTGATTGTCTTATGAGGTTCATCCATATGTGGCTCAGTAACAACTCAATAGTTATAACTTACAACAAATTGAGCTAAATTCTACATATATCCAATCACGTTTATGCACTTATCAAAGACATTAATTAGATATTTATATCATCTTATTTCCTTCATTTGCTATTTATATATAGAGTGAATTACACTGATGGCCCCTGTGGTATGCTTAAATTTTGGATTTGGTTCTTAAAACAAACTATCTACACTGATCGTCCCTAACTTTTCAATTTCACAACACTCAAGGTCTCTGTAGTTAGTTAGCAACCGTTAGGAGGGACAAATCAGTCTTTGGGCAAACTACAGGGACCAAAAGTGTAATTCACTCTAAAATTAGTTATGTTTTACATATTTTTTTAAAATCTTTACTAAAAATACTTTTAAGTATGGTTAACGTAGGATAGTTATATATTAAAATTTGTTCGGTAGAGTAAATAATTATTTTGTTATGAAAAAAAATTCATGTAAAAGTTAAAATATTATGAGACATTATTAAATTAAATTATTAAATAATTGTGAATAAATTACAAAAATTAAATTGATATAATAATTAAAATATTTTTTTTGTTAATTGTACTTAAAATATTTTTTCTTTAAATATGAGAACCATAATTAATTTTAGAGTGAATTATACTTTTGGTTTGTGTAGTTTGCTCAAAGATTGATTTGTCTCTTCTAATGATTGTTAACTGACGGTGGATGTTAACTGACAATGTTAGCTCCAGGGACCTTGAGTGTCCCTCGAGTGTTATGAAATTTAAAAGTTAGGGACCATTAGTGTAGATAGCTTGTTTTAGGGACTAAATCCAAAATTTGAGCATACCACAGGGACCACTAGTGTAATTCACTCTTATATATAATAGCATACAGATAGCTATATACCCATTTGTGATTGTGTTTGTGTTTGTTAGTATGGGTGCTAGTTCATACATAGCCAGTTGTGTTTATGGATTTTGTCTTATAAGTGCATTATATGATATTGTTTATCCACGAGCCCCCACCCCCACCGCCCCGCGGGGGGCGGGCGTGGTTGTGGACATAAGATAATTGACTTATGGTGCTTGAGGACATTTAATACTTATGGCATGCACATGATGAAAAGTGTGGTGGCAATATGTGAGCAAGATCAAATTAGGGCAAAAACTTACATTCCTAACTTTTGTTGGCTGAAATTGTTGAGGGCCAACTTTTGTGGACTCATCTCTTTAGGCCACACTAACTAATTTGCAATTAAAAGGCTTGTTGTATCCTCCCTCTGTGCGGTAATAATTGCACCATTTGTCTAGGCACACAATTTAAGTGGAGTGTTGGTTCAAATTTTTAAACTACTCTTCAACAACTACAGAATAAAGAAATTTGTGGACCCAAGACTGTTGGTTCAAATGTTTAAAATACTCTTCCATGCACACTTTTAGCAAATAGACAGCCTTAGCTAAAAGTGTGCATGGAAGTGATCCAAATCTCATGGAAGTACTGCAATTTGCAAGGGAGGGAGGAAGTAGTAATTTTTTTCTGTCAATAGTACTTGCTCATTGCTCTCTTTTTTGTCGTTTCTTTCTTCAAATTACAGAGCTTCTATGTTAGGCGTAACTTTGTCTTCCCCCAATTACAGTGAAATTCAAGTAGTGCCTTTTGTGAATACCAATAGTTTGAAAATTATCATCAGCATATTAATTTGCTTGAAATACAATGTATGGTTGATTAGAATTACTTTCAGGAGTACCTTGATATTTGAGGTTTTCACTCCTTTCTCTATCTCCATTGTATCTATATATTATAAGTTATAACTATGGAAGTATTCTGTGTATTTTTTTAAAAACAAGTCAGTTGCATAAGAATTTTGAAAAAAAACTTCAAAAGCCTCCTTGCAGAACTTCTTTTTTAAGCTTTGCCATGAGGTTTGTTTCGGTTGACCTATTATAGTAGTAGGTGAAGGTTAAGAATGATGCATTTTGGAATCCTGTATGTTGGGTACACACACACACACACACACACACACACATATATATATATATATATATTGCAGGCTGTGAAGAAATCTTTTAGGTATTAGAAGGCTAAAGAATTTCAAAGAAAGGAGCTTTTTCTTTCTCTCTCTCCGCTCTTGTTGTTCTTTTGAGTAGAATTTTACATGGTTTCTTGTTGTTCTCTTGAGTAGAATGTTGTAATTATTATGGTTAGTTGATGCTGATATATGGTGTGACTGGCTTTTGCAGTGTCGGGGAATACTTACTGCTGATGGGTTCTTGATCTGGTGTTTGTGGAGGGTTGAACAATTTTTGGGTGCTATTATATATATATATATCTATCATCAGTAGGCAGGCAGGGAGGGAGGCCAGCACACAGTAAACTGTAGAGTAAATTTTGTTATGGGGGTTTGAGTTTGTTTGAGATGTCTGTGATGAAAGGTATATTGGGGACATGCCTAGGATTCAATATTTGTTTTGCAATTAATGTTGGAATATTTGTTCAATTACTGCTTTAAGGTGTAGTAGCCATATTTGCTTTGATTTGGTGGTTGTACGTACGTACGTAGTCGGGTTTTTTTTTCTTCGCAATAATATTTCAGAACTTAAATCATACATTTTGTATTTCTAGTGTCGGTCCTTCCTTAGGCGTAAGGGCTTCATATCTTCTTTCGTAGGATAATGATATTATGTCTGAAAAATGACCAACCAGATGTCGTTTTGACCAAAAACACATACACTTGATGCTTCAATGACCGGAAATTAGACACCTCAAGTCTTCCTAAACTATGGGGTTTACTTACAAATCTCTTCCCTGCCCTTTTGTCAAGGGGTTACATTACAGGTTTATGTTAAAGTCTCAATTTCATATAAATCAGACAAATTTCTTCGTTCTTAATTATGACCCATGTGTGAATAGCGCTCCTCCATGGAATCGAACCTACGTAAAGACATCAGGATGATTGCCAGTTTGATGATTACAACGATGGTTGGTGCACAAAACTTACCACATTAGATTGAGTTCAAGTTCATAACATGGTTGGGACTTAGGATTGGAATGAGCTTGCTCTCGATTGGCTTACAAGGAGAAAGAAGAATATAAATATCTTAACTTTTTACAAAATATTAGTGTATTAAGTTGTTAGTCCTTCAAAATTTATTAGCTTATAATATCAAATTTATGAATGAAAGGTCTTGAGGTGGTAATTCCTACTCAATTATTTAAAGATGGGTTGGTTTGTATTATATTCTATATATTTAATAAATTAATGGGTTTGTCGGATAAGGCGAAGGATCGTGTGAGAAGTTAACGGTGAGAAGCGTGAGAAGTTGATCTTAACCGTTGATCTCTTTTAATCTCAAGCTCTCCCATGAATTGCGACTTAGAAAAGAATTGATCTGGTGCATCTCATCCTTATGTTTTTTTTTTTTTTGTATCGGCAGTGGTACTTACGCACCCACACACTCACCCGACCAGGGTATCCGGGCTCTCAATAGAGGCGGACCCGACTAATCCCTGGTGACCCGGTCAGTCCAAGGACCGACCCAACCAATGCCCACCCGACAGTGTGCCCGAAGACCCACCAAACATAGCTCGTCGAGCATTGGTTCCGGCCCAGGCACAAGGCCCAGACCAAGGTACTTGATGCCATTGAGGGAGCTTTGCAGGATTCGAACCCTGAACCTAGTGCTTACTCAGCATTAGACCCAGGGCCTTCACCCGCTAGGCATCTCATCCTAATGTGCATCCATTTCTTATCTAACGGTCGATAACCACTTCTCACACTTCCCACCATCAATCCAACTTCTCACCGGAACCCAACTAAATAGTTGTCCAAGGTGTATGTGAACATTTACAACCTTCTGGATCATTTTATTTGAAAAACAATATAATTTATTTTAATTGATATAATTTTATAATCCTATTTCATATGTTAATTATTTATAAAATCTAAAAAGAATACAAAAGTAATGTTAGTAGGCTACTCCTTCATTTTGTCAACTCCAAAAGAAGAAAGGTTGCTAATATCCATCTATAAAAGAAATGAATTTGGCATTGTGTTGTATAGTCATATCAAAGCCCTTGTGGCCATGGAGGTTTACCTGCGATGACTCCAGGTCATTCGTGGTCGCCCGGGGATTAGTCGGTGCGCATAAGCTAGTCCGGAAACCCACGGTTACAAAAAAAAAAATAGCTTTATAAAATTCATCTATATTTTTATTATAATATTTAACTTGTAATAAAAGGTTTACGTATATAAGAACGTAAAATAAATTTGAAATCCTCAAAACGAAATTTACTTTTTATGTATTAGATCATGCTTACATTTAAAACAAGCTTTTCGATATTATAGTCAATCGGTTCTTAGAAAACCCATCAAATTTACTAAGATTGTAAACCGATCAATCTAAACTAGACTTTAGCCCAATCTTAGAGGTCATTTATGAAATGCTTACTGAGTAAGCGCTTACCTACATAAGTCACAATTCTTACTTATTTTGTCATGTAACATTCTCGGTTATCAAAATGGATTGTTGGTAAGCGTTTTTTTACCTGGTAAGCACTTGTCGGGTATGCGTTCTCTCCCTCACCTACTGCTACTAGGTAAGATTATCGGTCCTTATCATACTCACTCAGTAAGATAAATTATATTTGATAGGCATTTGGTAAATGACCTCTTATTCTAAAATTAAAAACATCCACCCTTTAGATAAAATAAAATAAATGAAAAACAAATACAATTTTAGTATTTGGTGTTTTTTCGAATCTACCATGGATACTTATGAACTTTTTTCAACACTTGAAGGAGATCAAACGAGAACAAGGCTAAAATAAGAAAACACGAAAATGGTCAAATTAAATGTGATTTTGTACTAAAATCACATGCAATTACAGAACACAGTCCACGCAAGGGTGAGCGGGTGACTTGACTTACGACATGTCGCGTGAATCACATATGATTTTACACGTGATTTTAGTATAAAATCATATGTGATTTGACCGTTCTCGCCTTCTCTTATATGGTCATATGTGTATGTATGATATGTGTGTGTATGTTATGTATGACATCATAATCAAATAAATGATTAGTTGCATTTGTTTGGGACAGATTTAATGGACCAACAATTTCTGGAAATCCTAGGAATAATGTGAATTCAGATGAAAAGTCTCGTCTTTATCAATGACTTTGACTTGTATGATACTTTATTAATTATTCTTCTCATCTTAAAAAAAATATATCTTTTATTTGATTATTTAAAAAAATTGCATCAAAAATAAAATACATTTTGTTCTATTTTATTTTGTTGGTTGTTCTCAGGCAAAGGTTCTTTAGGAATGCATTTTCATTTGGTGGAATCTTAATTGCATTATATCAGTCTCGGTATCTAATATGGTTAATTTGACGGCAACAAACAGGTACTCAGTGCTTGTAAAGTCTTTTGGCAAGTGGTAATCTGGACAATGACCTATTTCCTTTGCAAGAGCAGAAACTCTCATGTTTTCAGTTGTGCTACTCTTAGCGTTGATACGTTTGGTGGTATTCAATCAAGGTCCTTCGGTTGGGTTTCGTCTAGATGTTCCTCTTTCCCAATCTCGTGGGATGCTTGTATAACATCTCCAGCCGTCGGTACTTTCTGATTTTGTTTCTTTCCCGTTTTTGTTTGTCTGTTTTGTTGTGTTTCCTTTTTTTGTGGGTCGCTTTTGTTGTTGTTAGGTCGTTTTCGGTTTGGTTTTTGCTTTTGGTTTTTTCGGGTCCTTAATTGCTTGGCGATCTACTCCTCACTGATTCTTTGGTTTGTTTGCTTAGTACATGTTTTTGTTTTAATACATCTGCTTTTAAAAAACACTTATCAATTAGATATTGTACTTATTTTTTAAAAATAAATATAGTTTACCTAAAGTAAAACCAGTTAATTTGAAAAGTGATATTTCTTCAACAAAAAAATTGAATAATTTTCATTTAATACTAGACATATACCCGCACGATGCAGCGGAATGTAAGTAAATAACGAACAATTAATGCTATGTCCTTATATACACATCAACAATTAACCATGACTTAAGAATCACAACTTATGAAACCTAAACCCATAAAGATATTCAAAAATTAGTTTATATTACAATTATTGATGAAAAAAAATTTATAATGATATAATTTATAATAAGAATGAAACGTATTTTACGATTATGTATTTTTAATGTGCTAACGGTGGGAAAAAAAATAAAACGTATGGATAGAAAACAAATTATTTCGTAGATATTCATGATATTTATTAGTATAGTTAAATTAAAAAATATTTAATATTGGACTCGTTTTGAAGGTATTGACGAGACGATTATAATGGTATAATTTGTAGAAAAATGAACGTATTTTTTCATTGCATTTTTGTTAATATATGATTATTTGTGTTAATATGATAATGGTGTAAAATTAAAAATGAAAAAGTAAGAGATATAAAGTAAATTAAATAAGTAATTGTAAGGGTGAAGGGTGATAAATGTAACATTGTAAAGGTGATAAATGTAATTGTACAAAAGTTTGTACAATAACCGTTTTAATTTTTTCATTATATAGTATAGATATCTAACCGGAGTATCCAAAATGGAGTAACGTACAAGAACTTTATTTTCCATATTTTTCTTATCACATCGTCGCCACCTCAATAGAATAATAATCTCAATAAAATTCCACAATTGAGATTCTTGTATGAACCTCACTTTCCATTTTTATATTTAGAAATATAATTGTATTTACATATGATTATATAAATTATATATATTATAAAATTATTAAAACAAGCTTCAAAATATATTTATTGATTTTCATTTCTTCCATATTAATTGTTACTTTATATATATTTTGTTAACATATGTAAAAAACAATTAAACTATGAACATAACTTTATACTATAATTAAAAGAGTGTAAGGTTACACAAATAGAGGAGGGATCATGCGAGGAGAGGAGCAAAATAAGAAAACAAAGGGAGTAATCTCAATCACACATCTTCGGTTACGGTGGACGCGATCCCGGAGGATTGACGCAATTCATGGGAGGGTTGAGATTATTAAAGAGGAGGGACCGGTCAAAGCCGCCACTATTGACCGGATGAGTGGCTGAGATTCATTCAGTCATTCTCTTAAATAGTTATTATTCTCGTTTGATCCTTTCTCTACACAAATATTCATCTTAATAAAAATTAATAAAAAGTAATATTTGATATTAAATAGTAACATAATTTGAGATTGAGTAACACTCAAAAAAAATTTGAAGATATTGTGAATTGTAGGAAAAAATTGGGAAAATTGTTGGTCTTGGATATTGTCAAAGATTTTGAAATTTTGGGTGAATTTGAAATTCCTCGGTGAATGTCTTGGTAGAAGATATTATTTTTTGAAACTGCGGTTTATTGATCCGGTATTGTAACGGCCCGGATTCTTAATTTAACCACAATAATAAGAAACCATCCAATTATGATTCGAAAAGAATCGACAAAAATAATCTTTCCAGAATCATCTAAAATACAACGACGGTAAGAATATTTCTTATTGCAATAATAGATAATTTATTTACTAATCGATTCAACAAGGATCCTTTAACATAAAAATCCAAAATATTTACTAATCCGCAACAGCGGAAGTAAATAAATCCAACCAGTTTTAAATTCTTACCGATCTATAATCACGAGAACATTTAACCGAAAAATAATTAACCCGACAATATTAATGAATAGGTAATTGGAGATAACCTTCACCACAATAATCACTGCTTACCTTTTTTTCCCACGCTAGCAATCTCAATATAAAATTCACCTGACATGCATATTTTTAAAACAAAATGAGGGTTAGACCATACGGTCTAGTGAGTAAATCTCCGTCAGATAAATAATTCAGTAAAATAACTTTGACATAATGTCATAAATCATTTAGTCATAAAGTAGGCTCTCAGGCACTACGAACCAATTTATCATAAATTGGCACTCAGGCACAACATCCCTCCCAGATAACTAACCACAATAGTCAACACAATTTAATTACACATACCCCGATAAGATCGCAATCAAAACCGATTGCGGTCCACCATATGAAACACATTCATGGGACTATATATAACCCCCTGCTCAGATCGTTACAGTCCTAGTACACCGGACTTCTGTTGTGAAAGTCCCTTATTCCCAAGAATTTATAATCAAACCACATGTGTTAATAATAAACAACATGTAATAAAAACCGTATACAATTAACGGTAATAATTCAAACATACCAATCTAGTATAACATCAAAGTAATACCCATTTTGATAATATATATGCATTTCAGTTTGAAAATGGTTAAAACAAAACTCAACTCAGATCCAATTACTCCACCCCAGATCTAAACGGTTAATATATTTTCAAACCCAACACTTTGATAACCAAAAATCCAAGTTAAAAATCTTAAAAGATTCCTTTAATCCCATCGATTTCTCCCAAGACTTTATTTAAACAACATACACTAAAAATGGTACATATGGGAAAGAAAGGCGGCAGGTCAAAATGAGGATAAAGATGAAATATCCCCTTTTATAACACCAACTTACATCAAAGGCCCCTCAAGAAAGGATAAATTACAAAAATTACTCCCAAACTTTTTATTTTACTAAAAACTAAAAATGGGGTTAAATTACAATCTCCCATGCTTAACAGAATTTTGTCCTGGAATTTACTCAAGCAACAAACGTGGGTAATTAAGTACCAAAATTTAGATCAAACTTTTCCAACACATTAATGTCTTTAGGGAACCCCCAAAGAACTTTCACACGGTCAACCTCTTTACTCTTCAATATAAAGTTTTTGGAACAATCTTTCAAATCTCAACACGAATACCAACATATTGTCACGCTTTCGCTGCGCAACTTTGACTAAATTCACAAATCACACGATATCCGTAATAATCACAATTCAAAACCTGAATAATCCACCGATTAAAAACTGATCCAAATCCTAAAACAAACATAATCAGGATTTTCCACCGAATAAACCAATAACACAAATTTTCAATATCACTTGAAATTTACTTACTTCACAAAAAGAAGCAACCCATGCTCACTCGGCACTATTCCGAATAATATAACATTGAACATTATAATCATCCTAAACATTCGCCATATTAATATTAATTCAAATTCAACGGTCTTTCACGCTAACCGCCACATACAACCATTTTACCAAGCCCTTTCGAAAACTTAAAACATATACTATCAATAGAAAACTTGCTAACAAATTGCAAGTTTTAAATCAATACCCGAATTAATCTACCAAAAACTTTAGCTAGATAAATCACCATAGCTCCTTATCATGCTCTCCCACGGGAGCTATAATCAATAAGAGATAATTTAAACGTAACTCAACATTTTTATATCATCCAAAAATTTCTTACTTTTAACATAATTACTCTCACTTTCTTATACTAGCATAAGCGAACCAATTACCACTTGAGCCTTCAATTCTCAAAATAAGAATAACATAACACCATCTAAAAATGCATTAACTTTTAATTGATCAATCATATCACTTCTAAATACCTCCCAAGAAACATCCCAATTGAGATTCACATCTACACTTATCCTATATTAACAACACAAATCCATCATTTGGTATAACGACAAACCTGTTATCACCTCGTTATCTTACACACATGACTTAGCATAAAAATGCCAAACACAACGTCTTAAATATTTAATTTACTTAAAACACTCCATATAGGAAGTTCATTAATATCGGTCTCTCTTCGTGTGACCGACATAATCTCCATCTAATCACATTACTAATAACATAAAACCATTTCACGACTTAAAATCTCAAATCTAGGGAAGCACTAAGTAAACACCTATCTCCCTTGAACCACTTTTCTATAACAAGAAAAGTTCAAAAACATCAAACTCTTATATCAATACAAATAAAATCATCAAATACCGCCCTACAGCTTAAGTCTAAACTATTAGCAACCTAGTTCACTTAAACTAAGACTCTGATACCATCTGTAACGACCCAATTTTCAAATGATCCACAATAACAAGAAACCATCCAAATATGATTCGAAAAGAATCGACTAAAATAATCTTCCTATAATCATCTAAAAGACAACGACGGTAAGAATATTTCTAACCGCAATAATAGATATAATATTTACTAATCGATCCAACAAGGACCCTTTAACATAAAAATCCAAAATCTTTACTAATCTGCAACAACGGAAGTAAATAAATCCAACCAGAGATTTAAATTCTTACCAATCTATAATCACGGGAACATTTAACCGAAAACCTAATTAACCCGGCAATATTAATGAACAGGTGATTGAAGACAACCTTCACCACAATAATCACTGCTTGCCCTTTTTCCCACGCTAGCAATCTCAATATAAAATTCACCTGAAATACATATTTTTAAAAACAAAATAAGGGTTAGACCATATAGTCTAGTGAGTAAATCTCTGACAGATAAATAATTCAGTAAAATCACTTTGACATAATGTCATAAATCATTTAGTCATAAAGTAGACTCTTAGGCACTACGAACCAGTTAATCATAAATTGGCACCTAAGCACAACATTTCTTTCAGGTAACTAACCACAACAGTTGCCACAATTTAATTGCACACGCTCCGATAAGATTGCAATCAATACCGGTTGTGGCCCACCACACGAAACACATTTGTGGGCACTATATATAACCCCCTGATCAGACTGTTACAGTCCTAGCACACCTGACTTCTGTTGTGAAAATCCCTTATTCCCAAGAATTTATAATCAAATCACATGTGTTAATAATAAATAACATGTAATAAAAATTGTATCACAGTTAACGGTAATAATTCAAATATACCAATCTGTATAACATCAAAGTAATACTCATTTTGATAATATATATGCATTTCAGTTCAAAAATAGTTCAAAAAAACTTACATCGGGTCTAATTATTCCACCCCAAGTCTTAACTGTTACTCCCTCCGTCCCAAAATAAGTGTCTATATTACTATTTTAATTTATCCCCAAATAAATGTCCACTTTCAAAAAGTAATTGTCTATTTTCCCATTCTACCCTTAATTATGTGATGGAGAAAATTTCTTTCTCTATAAATAAGGGTAAAATTATACTTTGGTTAATTAAAAAGTGTAATAATTACACACTTCTAAAATTGTGCATTTTTCATCATGAACATTTATTTTGGGACGGAAGGAGTAATATATTCTCAAACCAAATACCTTGATAACCAAAAATCCAAACTAAAAATCTTGAAGACTCCTTAATCCCATTGATTTCTCCTATGGCTTTATCTAAACAACATACACTAAAAATAGTACATATGGGAAAGAAAGGCGGCAGATCAAAATGAGGATAAAGATGAAATATCTTCTTTTGTAACACCAATTTACAACAAAGTCCCCTTAGGAAAGGATAAATTACTAAAATCACCCCGAACCTTTTATTTTACCAAAAGCTAAAAATGGGATTATTACATGTATTATTTTTCCATTTTTTTTCTTGAAAAGAGGTGAAAATGAATCCATATCGTGTCATATATATATATATATATATATATATATATATATATATATATATATATATATATATATATAATTCGGCATATTTTTTAAAAATCGACAGGGACGTTCCAATCTTTTTGGAGGTTCTGTTACACCTAAATCTTTCGATTACAAATGCAAAATGAGATAAAAAAATATACATATATACAAATTATCAAGACGATGATACAACATATTATTTTTGTTTTATGATAGAAATTAGTGTGGCACTAAGGTGAGCTGTAGTTTTACATTCGTTGATTATGACTCTAAACAAGGTAAAACTGGGCCCCAAAGTTTTGGGGGCCTTGTTCAAAATCACGCATTTAATATGCTAAAGAACGGTCCTGAAAATAGATAAAGATATTTTATAATTTATAAGTTTATTAAATTTGAAATTATTTGAAAAGTAATCTAAACATAATAATATAACGAGATAATTATATAGTTTGTTTATTTTTGTAGGTAATTAAATAAATATATTTGCCTATTTAAAATAAAATTAATAAATCAAAATACAAAAACTTGTATAAAACACGTACATCATATATATGGCTCACAATTCATCTAAAAAACATGGACGTCATAACAACCTCAACAATATCCAATGTTCTAAAAAACTCGTCGCACAGCTGCCATGGCGTGTCATGGCACCAAGGCTTGTGTGTCACGCCACATTAAGCCCATGGCACGTCATGGCCTAATGCACAGTTATCGTAATGAGATATTTGATTTTTCTTTACATTTTTAATGTCTTATTTGCAAGTTTTTAATATATAACCTAATTTAACTTTCTTATTACTATTTGACTCATTGAGTAACACTACAAAACATACGTTTTTATATATAATATTATATATGAATTAGAAATTTGACGCCATAAGTCACGTCTTGAAAACGTCATGGTTTCGCCGTGGCTCCTAAGGCTTGAGGCTTGGTATCGCCTTACGCCACGCCTTACGCCATTTAGAACCTTGACAATATCCAATGGATGAAACTTATTGCTTTTATAACCAATAATACTGGAAACCAACATAAAGTGTGGAAGTCTTTACAATTAAAATTTAAAACTGAAACAAAGTCAATGACTAGATATTGAACATCTAGACATCATTAGCTAGTTAATCTCATATTGAACTAAGACGATACTTAAACAACAAAAAACTATATATGAATCCATAAAACTTAGCCTAGTACTTAGTTGTGCTCCTTATTTCCCTAACTACTATCTGCTTTGCTTTCTCATGAGATACATGACATTAGTCAACTAATAAACCTAATTAGTTCATGATTTTCGTGCTAAAACATTACAAATATGTCATACTTGTAAGTATGATTAATCAACTTCCTATACAAATTTCATGGCCTCACATTCATCCTATGTTTAATTCAAACTTGCTTGGTAAACATGCATTCAAATGCCTTTCTTTCATCTATTGACCGATTGGTCCTTCGACCTACACTTCCATTTTGTCTGTTTTTATTGAATACTATAAAACTTTTATAAATAGTTAAAATAACTTTTACAGTTACATATAAATCAAGTCTTACAAATTTTATGAAACAAAGAGAATATTTATTTAGCTTAATACCTCCACTATAAAGAGCTAATGATGTAGATTAAGGTTTAAAAAACTTTTATACTTTGTCATTTATATCGTGCTCTGAGCTCTCAACACAAAATCATAACAGAAGCAGGAAAATACATGTAGCTAGAAAACGAGAAACGAACAACCATTATTTCCTTGGTAGATGAGCTCCTTTTGCCCCTTTTGGCCCATCCAAAAAAACCAAAAGAAGCATGTCTTAAGTGGCAACCTGGAGGGGCAGACCTATGTATGTCCCAGTGGGCTCCCGTGTACCTGCTCAACTTATTTTTGCAAGTAAGACTCTTTTTGTGGTTTGAAAGGTGCATCAACTAAACTTTAACAGGTGCTTCGGGATATTAGAAAATATAAGAAACATCAACCAAAAAACCGAAAAAAGTACCTAAAAAAAAAAAACTTAAAAAATCTCTGGGAACAGTGGAATTCGGCAAAAAACACACCGGAAGACCTTGCGGGTCTTTGATCTACCTTAAAGGTCGTTCAGCAAAAATACTGGATCCACCACTTTTAATAGTATTCAAAACACTCAATTAATAATCAACCGTTCATACAAATCATGACTAGCTCAGTTGGTTTCCCCAAGGACGGTAACATCCTGGGGGGGATTGTGGATGGTATCCCAATCTACCCGAGTTCGAATCCAAGGGGAGTCAATTTGAGGGCATGAGGAGTATCCAATCCTTGGGCCGGTCCAGTCTTTGACTGGGCTGCCCCCCAACCTAGTCTTAGACAATGGTTGGGCTCTATATTCAGCGTAAGCTGGGCCGGGACAGTGGCGGATTAGTGGACTGCCCGATACCGCCTGGGAGGTGTGCGTGCGTGTGTGCGTGTGTTCGTGGTAGTCGTTCGTTGGTTCGATGCCGCTATGCCTTCCAAAAAAAAAAAATAAATAATCAACCGTTCATTCTAAATTAAATACTAAATCAAAATTGATCTAAATGACACCATTTACAAAGTTAGGTGTTGTTTGTTTACCTCTTAATGGTTCAATTAAGAGGTAACGTCTGAATCGCTAAGAGGTGAATCTTGTTGATAAAAAAATGTCTGTCTCTTAATAGTTCCAAAACCCTCTAAATGATTTTGTATCTTGGCCTTCCCTTAACCATTCAGAGCCCTAATTTCATTCTGAACAATTAAAAAACAATCTTATTTCATTTTGCACTATATCATAAGAGTCTCTTAATCATTCTGCATCAAATCATTCAGCAACTGCCAAACAACCCCTTAAATAACTTGTTTAACGTTACAATAATCCAATAATCCGTTAAAAAATGACATAAAATTCGAATTACAGCCTCTTTAGAAAAAAAAATTTCTGAGGTTTTTTTATTTTTTTTTATAAATGATAAAATAAGGTTCCTTATGGAAGGTTCCTAAAATGCTTTTGTTTCTTTAAGTGTAGGTTGTATGGTAGAGTTGTAAAAAGTAGGTGGTAGGCACGTGCTTGAGAGCATCCTGTGACCCTTTTACTAACATACCAATAATTGATATGTCCAAAAGTTAAGTAACTCTATAAATAATTAAACCACTCTATAAATCTACTTTTTTTCCACTACTACACATTAAATATTATATTATATATTAAAATTAAAGCAAAAATAATAATAAGTATTTATGATATCGTAGATGATCTCGATGCTTACGTAACGTTACAGGTGATCTTCACTTAGGGTCTGTTTGGTTTGCGAGATAAAATTGGATTTAAAGATATTTGAAATTGAATTCCATTTCAAATTCATGTTTAGTTTGAAAGATTTCTTGGACTTGAAATCTCGGGGTTTCATTGAAATCCCACAAAGACGTATAAATAAATAAACAAAAGTAAGAATTTAAATGAAAATCACCGAATCTCTTTCTCTTTTAATTATTCGTTTATGTTCGTAGCTTTTATTTTAAAACGGTTTAAAGATAAAGCGTTTTGAGAGCTTTCGTTCGATTTTATGTTTCACTACTTTTGTTGTGCATTTCTTTGTTAATATATTTACAGATTCTTCTTTTTATAATGAATATCTGAAGGATAAAAGAATGAATAAGAGTAATGATAAATAGTATATATGATTCTTAGTGTTGCATAGATGAATCATTGTTCGGTATTTTTTGTAATTCAATCATCTTCTTTAATCATGTTTCTATATTATATCTTATAAAGAAGTATATTATTCTCGTCATCATACAAAATTTAGTAACCATAGTCAAAGTATATATATGAAATATACTTGTATTATGTTTAAAAATTGGTTTTGACTTTTTTTTTTGGAAAGGGTATCCTAAGCCTTTGACCCAGACTAATCCCTTGGCAAAGAAACCGACTGCGAAAGCATGCAACCCTGAGGTTAAACCCAGTGGCCACAGAGTTGCGAATGCAGAGAATCGAACCCGGGTTGATGGTTTTGACTATTTTTATTATCACTAGAATTTATAAAAAGTTATGTATCGGGTTTTTTTCACCCTTATTCGACACACGATATTGAAATTGAATATGCAAAAGGTAAGACAAGAAAATTGTTCCTTCTAAGGCCAATTATCTCCAACCCTTTCCATATGTGTGTATTAAAATAGTGTAAAATTTGGTGTAAACAAAAATTCATCTTCAACTTATTACATTGTTTTTTACACCAAACATAATGTTCCAAGAATATTTCTTCTTTGTAATTTATATAGATTTTGAGTTTTACACATATTTTTTAGTTGTTTAGAAATATTTTGTGCATTTTTAATTAAGATAAAATTTCATATGTAATTTTAGAGTGAAATGCAGTATTTGTTATGGGACTATTCCTTATATCGTACTTAATTTTGCCACTTAAATCCAAATATTGTTTTGGCTTTTGATATCCAGCTGTTGGTTCTAGACCACTATGACTTACACAAAAGGTGTTTGTAGAAGGGGAGTTGAATACAAACACGGTAAATTTCCACTTTTTAAAATTTTAAATTTTATTCAAACATAATATTACAGATATGTTGCGGAAGTTAGAAAGATAAAGCTTGTGATCCTAAACTATTTGATTGGTGATAAATTTATCAACACTGAAAGAGAAAAGAAAGAAGATTCTCTTTCAGATCTGAATGACTAAGATAGTATTCAAAATTTACTTTGAGACATTCAGAGAGAAGTTTTTTCAAAACATGTTGATTTACAAACAATGACAATGAAGACATTTTATAGCCTCCATTGTATTAAATGTTATCTTTCAACTTTAACATGTGTCATCATCTGAATTGTTGATCCTTACATGCTTATACTTTTCACTTCAGCCTTTTGTGGTTGATGTGGACACTTATGTAGAGGGAATAATAAATAAAGGAGAAATTGGCACAAATAGCCATATTACACTTCCATTTTCACCTCCTAGCCATATCTCTCCCATATTTGCAGATTTGGCTCTAGGTCCGCAATGGAGGACCTAGGTCTGATTGTGGACTTGCATTAATGTTGTTATGGGGATGACACATGTCGAGATATACCCTAGGTCCGCAATGGAGGACCTAGGTCCGCAATGGAGGACCTAGGTCTGATTGTTGACTTGCATTAATGTTTGTTATGGGGATGACACGTGTCAGGATATTGCGGACCTAGGTCCTTCATTGCGGACCTAGGGCCAAATCTACAAATACGGGAGAGACATGGCTAGGAGGTGAAAATGGAGGTGTAATAAGGCTATTTGTGCCAATTTCCCTAAATAAAGTATGACATTAATTAAATAATGTTTTAGAACTTACTTTGGCTAACATGCATTTGCATGTTTCCATACTAGGATGAGAGATGTAACAACCCAACCAAGACAAGACAAATACTAATAAATGCAATAATATTCCATGCCAAAACGACCCCAAACTTATAATTAAATTCAAGGTTTGCAACGGCAACCTATTACACAACTTAGATTTTTAAGGAAATATAAACTAAGGCGATGGTCTTCTATCCACTCCCGCTACACCTTCTCTTTACCCTTATCGGCTCTTCCTAGCTCACGCCTGCCTGAAAAGGTTTTTAAAATTTGAAAGAGCGAGGGTTAGACCGAAGGTCTAGTGAGTCCCCTCTAACGATTTAGCAACAATACAAATATCAAACTTTAAATCAAATAGATTTATAAACATCACACGAGTAATTCACACTACTGACCACACTACCGTCGAAGACGGTGTGTCTAACTCGCACTGCCTTAATTTTGGGACACACCCCCAATGGCATAAACGGGCCACACTCCCCGGTACGTGCAGCCGGGCCACACTCCCCGACTTAGGTCACAACTTCCGAAAATAATGTATGCATACATTTAAATATCAACAATTTATAAGCACACTTAAATAAATTCACCATGATCATGCCAACATAATAAATCAAAGTTTTAATAAAACTTTCATAAGCTTCGTTAATAAAACATTTAGTTCAGAAAACTCACCTGATGCCCCTTGCTTAAGTCTTTGCGTCTACTCGAAACGAAACCTATAAGAAAAGATATTGTCCGGTAAACTCCTGATACTTCCTAATTTATAACGGAAGCTGTCCTTAATCACACTATAAATTTCGAGGGTTTTGACCAAATTAATTCCGCTAATCTATGCTCATAAGGTAGTCAATACCGAGCTTACTCCAATAACCAGATACACGCTATAAGAAACTCGACCCAAAACAAGATAAGGCTTGCCAACCAACTACTGAAGCCCAACTAGGAAACAGGACATGGGTCGCGGCCCAGTATAGAAATCGCCCGGGTCCAAAGACTCGATCGGGTCTCGGCTACCGGGGTCTGACCAAGGTGGTCGCCCGGATCCTCGCTCCTCGACCGGGGCCTAACCTCCCGGTGTCGACCGGGGCCTCCACTCCCCGGGGTTGCCCGGTGGCATACCGCCCGGGGTCGCCCGGTGGTACTCGGGCTCGGTATCAACCGGTACCCATATTCTTCGAACGGATTCCGCCGAAGGTTAAATCCACTAGTACCACAGATTCCAGGTTTCTCCCATAAATTGGTAAACGACTCGACCTATTACCCTTTTACGATCTCCGGACTCACTCTCAACTATAGCACCCATTACTCGAATAGATAATTTCTTCATCAGACTTCCAAAACCAAAACCCAGAAGAACCCAGTGAACGACCGATGGCTAAAAATCTCACTAAAAGGTTTTGTGAAATAAAATGCTAAACCCCTACTCAACAACAAAGAGAACAGAGTTAGGACTTACCTTGGAAGATCGATGAACACAGAAACTCTGCCCCTTTGCTCTCCTTCGCTCGTATCGCCCTCGAGCTCTCTCTCCCTTTTCCAAAAGTTATCAGCCGCCAAAGACAAAATATGCTAGGTCCTAGGGTTAATTCCCTCTTATTCCCCTTTTTACACTCTAGACCCCTTTACTATGGGCCTTTTTGCAGAGACTCCCCCAAAGTCTAATTTATTCCACTTAAGTGCGGTTATTACAAGAGATGGTAAGAGTTGTAGCCAAACTTGCTGAACAAGTTTGCACTTCAAAAGTTGGTTTGCCAGTAGTAGTATTTATCATACTACTGGTCGACTCTATCTTGTATTGATCTTCTTTCGGCTAGATGACAAATCAATCCACTTTGGTGATTATCTTGACCTCTCTTCAACTAGTCTTAGATTTTGATGAAGACTTTTTACATTTTGAATCAATACAGACAGTTACAAGACATTTACAAGTAAAAATCCTATTTTAATCTATTCTAAAATATAAGTTATACAACAGTTTTCAGTTATAGATTTTTATGAAGTGAAGTCTATCGGATGACAAAGACTTGGAATATTTTAGAAGTGCTTTGTGAATCCGATAAGGAGGATAAACTTATATTGGATTCCCAAGATGTAGATTGGAAGTTCTATTGAGATTCTTTGTGATGCATCCGATGAGGTCAAATCTGAAGACATATGATTATATCTTTTGAAGTCTTTGGATTGATGACTTTAATTGAACTGTATCTGATGGATGATATAATCATTGGATACACTTTCTTTTGTGGCAAAGAACAAGAATGTATTTCTAAGTGTTTTATGATCGGACATCTATTTGTATTATTCACAAATCTGATGGTTGAAACTAACACCAGCTATTATCGTATCATTGGCTTTTTAATCGTGCAAAAGATTTCAATTATTCTTGGACAAATTGGTATTGCAATCCCAAGAGTAATTTCTTAGGTTGTTGTTTCGAAGTCGTTAGATCTCTTCCTCTTTCGTGTTGTGTTTTCTTAGTATTGTTAGGTCCCTTTTCTTTTTTAGCTTTATGCGTCTTGCATAATGGGATCTTCCGTGCTCCTGTAATTTGGGTTTTTCTTTTGATAAAATTGTTAATTTTCAGAATAAAAATAAAAAAAATCCAGACATTCTTACGTTAGGGCGACCTTTAGAAAGAAAAAAATTAAGATCTAAAATACAAGGCTTGGATATAAGAATAAAACACATAATAGTAATAATAATATTTAAATAATTTAATTTAATGACCTTGGGATCATGTGAGATAAGTCGGACTTTATAAGACCCTGAGATCAATTTTGAGCCCTTGGAATGAGTTCTTTTTTATCTCGATCAACCTTCACAGAATAACACCATACATTCTTAGGGAACAAAAACATTGAACCTTCAAGCAAAACACCTTTACCACCTAAATCCCAAAGCAACAAGTTGAGCCAAAAACTTTGAATCCAATTTAAAACCATGGTTCAAGTTATTGGGTAGTATACAACTTGCGCCTCATATGGAGCTTGCAAATCCCATTTTCTATCCATGTGGATATGGGACGACTTGTTACAACACCAAACCTTCACAGTATCAAATATTTACATGAAAATAAAAAGAACTTTCACACAAAAAAAAATCACATGAAAACAAATTGGATATTCACAAGAAAAAGACACTGAACGTTTATAGAACATACAGACATTACCTTCACAATATATATTTTAACATTTACAATATGCGGCACAATTTAACCAAAAATTGTTGGTCTTGAGCATCTCCAACTGATTCCCCAAACTAGAGAATCAAAAGTTAAAATCTCCAACAACTTCTTCATCTTAAAGATCACAATATAAATTATACTATTAAAATATTTAAAACTCTTTAGTATATATATATTTCCCTCTAAGGATTCTTATTAATAGAAAAACTAAAAAAATAATCTCTCTTTCATTAATAATCGTTTTTGGTTTAACCACAAGACTTGTGGTGTAGTGGTAATCACCTGGGGAGTTCATAGCGCTCAACCCGGGTTCGATTCCCTGCATTCGCCTTGTGGCCACTGGGTTTAATCTCAGGGCTGCATGCTTTCGCAGTCGGTTGCTTTGCCAGGGATTAGTTTGGATCATAGGCTCAGGATACCTTTTCAAAAAAAAAAAAAATTTGGAGTCAAAATCTCAATTTTGAAGAATTTGATAAAATATTATAAAATAAAATAAAACCAAACCCTAGATAATATGGAAGTATATTAAGTGGGCCTCGAATATTAATATGTTTATTTATAGTTGGTATTATTTTATTAAAGAAAAAATGATAGGCAGATGTTTCCAACCGTCCGACACAAAGATGACCACACCATGTTACCTCCAAAATAGTTTTTTTTATTTTTTTACGATCAATTTTATATATTTTTTCATTTAGAAAAAAGTTATGTAACATATGGGAAATAGAAAATTATAACATATTTATATGATAAAATATTAATTTACATCTTCAATTTAGGTTTATATTTTTGGATTTATATGTCTTCAAAACTTTATCACAAAAAATATTTGCTATTAGCAGAAGTTTATCGTTAATTAAATCGTCAAAATTGATTTATATATTTTTTTTTATACTAATAAAAATTTAAAACCGATGAAATATTATGATGAAGAGAAACATTATGGCATTTATTTAATGTATTACTTATATATAATTTTGTAAATATTTATTTGAATCTTTTTGACATAAGCCACAAGGATAATAATTAGAAAATACATGTTTGCGTAATATAAATTAAGGGCATTTAAGATTAAATATCATATAATAGTATCTCCAAGTACCCAATAATTAATATAATATATGTTAAAAATATTGAGAAGAGGAGAAAAAAAGGTGGAAATTTCTAATCTTAGAGAAATCTCTAAGAGCATCTCCAATAGCTTTCCCAAAATTTCTTTAAAATGGAGAATCAAAAGTCAAAATCTCAAAAAAAAAAATTACAACCATCTCTAACTCCAACAGCTTCCCCATTTTAGAGATAAATCATTGATTATATTTTTAAAATATTCTATATATTTAATAAAATATTATTTCTCTCACCTAAACAATTCATTTCAAAGTTTCTCATTGGTGGAATGTAATAAAAAATAATTTCTCTATCTTGGTAATCATTTTTGGGGATATCTTCAAATTTGGAGAAAAATTTATTCTCTCTCCTACTTTCTCCATTTTGGAGAAAGTTTTGGGGAAGCTGTTGGAACTCATTTTACACCCAAAATCTCCATTTTCTTCATTTTCTCCAAAATGGAGAAGCTGTTGGAGATGCTATAAGGTGACGCTTGGTTCACAGAATGATTTTGGATGGAATGAAATCTGTCAAAGGAATTTGACTTTGAAGGGATTGGAATGGAATGTTGTCAGGTTTGACCACCTGTTTCATTGACAAAATTGAAATGGAATCTGTTAAAAGAATTGAAATCTGTCTCTTTGGTTCACAAAATGTAGCTTTTGGAATTGGAATGAAATGTTGATAAATGACCAAAATACCCTTTTTGATAATTTTAATTTTTTTAAACAAAAGATTCTTTAATAAAATAGCCATTAAAAATACTTTGTTTGTAACGGTGGTTCAAATTGGTGGTGGTTCAGATCGGATGTGGTCGGCGGTGGTTGAGATCGGGGGTGATCGGTGGTGGTTTAGATCGGCAGTGGTCAGGGATGGTCCAGATCGGCAATGGTCGGTGGTGGTTCATGTCGGTGGTCGTCGGCGGTTGTTCATGTCGGTGGTGGTCGCGGTAGTTCAGATCGTCGGTGGTCGGCGATGGTTCAGATCGGTGGTGGTTCAGATCAGCGGTGGTCCGGGATGGTTTAGATCGACAGTGGTTCAGATCGACGATGGTCGGCGGTGGTTCATGTTAGCGATGGTTCAGATATGTAACACCCCGATTTTTAGGAAGATATAATTTTAAGTTAATACAAATGGGTATTTTAAGGGAAATATAAGAAACATTATTTTTGGACTTGGATCATATATTTTATAGCCTTGTTGGATGAATGGTTCAATTACGAGTCCAACGGTTCTTTCCGAAGCAAAATCGGAGTTAAAACGAAGAAGTTATGACCAAAACAATGTTCGGACAAGAAAAATGAAGAAAATGATGCGGCAGTGCTCTGCGCGGATCGATTAGCACTGCCATCCACGCGGAGCCGCTGCACGCACAAAAAGGGGAAAAATCGGCCTAGAACCCCATTTTCTCACCCAAAACTCAAATCTCTTCCCCTTTATCTCCCAAACCGACCCCAAACCCCAAAATCGAACCCTAACTCATTTTTGGGAGTCTTCCTTCTAAAATCAATTATTCTTCTTCACCTAGCAAGTTTTGGAAGCTAGAGCTATAAACCTTTCATCTTCATCTTTTTCACCAAAGTTTCTAGGGTTTCATCCAGCCCTTTTCACCATCTTGAAGATTAGAAGTTTGTGGTTTACTTTGGAGATCTAGAAGGGTATTGTTGATGGGTTCAAGTTTTGGTAAAGGTAATCTTCTCTTCTGTAACACCCATAAATTCATAAGGTAAGTATTTTGCCTCCCTTAATACATTTATTGCGCTTATGTGGGAATACGTGTCTTTGTGCGCTTCTTTATGATCATTATTATGTCGAAATGTCATATAATTGAATTACCATTTTTAACCGTTCAAACCTCGCACTCGTTATCGAATTTGGTTAAGTTTCGGGCTGTTTTGGGGTTGGCGCGATTGTGCCTGGCGATTGTGCCATTGGCACTATCGCCAAGGACGTACCGTGGGCTGGGGGATGCCAACGATTGTGCCATGCGATTGTGCCTTGGCACTATCGCCCAAGGCACTATCGCCGAATTAGTACCATGAGCGGGGAAGGCCTCGCGATTGTGACTCGCGATAGTGCCCTTGGCACTATCGCTAGGCACTATCGCCCGCGTGGTCCAGTCTGCTATTTTATAGAATTAATACCCCATTTCTCATTTTCACTTTACAAAAAAACGGGAGAACTCTTATTTTGGGCGATTTTTGGGGGTTTCAAACACATACACATTTATTGCTAGGGTTTTGGGTTGTTGAGGTGATTCCTTGTTCTTCAAACATCAACCAAGTGCATTTATTGAAGATCCTTACCAAGCTACTCCTCTCCTTCATCAAGTCTCCTTTGGGCAACTTCTAGGGTTTCCATATTTTCTAGGTTTTAGTTCAAAACCTAGATTGTGAGTTTATTAACCTTTGTTAAACTAGATACACATCATATTCTTCTATTTGTTATTATTTATCTCTATATGTTCAAGTATTTGGGTTTTGATTATGAGGAAGGGGTGGAAATATGATTATGTGTGAAATGCCATACTTTGCTCTAAAATGTACAAGTATTTGGGGTTCTTCTCTTGAATACATATTATGTGTACTTTGATATGATGAATGTATACATGTTTCGGTATTGAGATGATTATTAGTTGAAATCCTTTTTTGGTGAAATATGTATATGTAATGATGAGCATGATTATCTTTTGGGTCTCATGATATACTTATGCGTTAGGATGGTAACAGTGTACCCTTGGTTGGTATCGAAATGTATTGATTGACTTATACCTCAAGACCTCCTATAAATTATGTTGGACGAACCAAGTCAGTAGACACTAGGAGAATGTAGTCTTGGGTGCCACTGTGATGGTATGTGCCTATACCTCCGTCATTCGAGGAATTTCCTTTGGTGTAGTCCTCGGGTGTGCCGGGCCTTTCGGGTGTCTCTTGGTAGATGGCATCAAGGTATATCGACTCTTTGGGTGGAACTTGATTGGTGCTATGGGTCTCCCCTATTGACTCCACATATTTTTGAACTCTGGTTAACTGCTGATAAGAATTGTAACTGATCATGCATGCTTATTATTGTTCAACTCACTAGGCTTTTTGGCCTAACACTTGTTTGGTGTCAATGTGTATCTCAGGTTCTAGCGGCGCCAGTCCTAAGCAGGTTTAGATGCTTTGGGGTGAGAGCTTGGGGATTTTGCACTTGGACGCTTATTACTTTTGGAATTGAACCGTCGAGTTTATAGATAACAACCCTTTTGTAATCTCTTTTCTAGATGTAGAAATTAGATTAGTTGGTTGTTAATCTATTGTCCGTTTAAATTACAATTGTGATTAAACAGGTTTGTACTATTTCCCTATTTTTGGGAGGCTCTTGCTTTGGCAATTCATATACCGCATGTCCATTTTTCGGATTTTGTTATCCCTATTTTTAGGGCGTTACATCTTCTCTTCAACTATGGAAATTAGGGTTTTGGTATAAATCGAGATCTTCATGTATAATGTTAGGTCATTATATTGTATCCAAGATTTAATGTGTTAAGTCAAAGGTGTAAAGTCAACTAAGTGTGTTAGCTTGTAAGTCTTTGTGTTTAGTTAGTGGGTATAAATACCTTTTGCCTTGTAAGATTTGTAAGTACGCTTTCATTGTCAGATTTATGGATACTGAATATTTCTCTCTCTACTCTCTCTCTCTAGATCTATAAACTGTTACATCTTGAATATTGATTGAGAATTGCTTGATTGAATAGGGATTTTGCATTAACAATTGGTATCAGAGCGAGACCAAACAAATTCAGAAATGATTTCACAACAGATTTAGATCAATTTTTGGAATTTTGGATCAAAAAGTTCGATTTTCTTGAAAAATCAAGAACATGCAGATCGTTTAATTTTTTTTTTCTTGATTGAATTGAATTTCATCTGAATCTTTGTTGTTAGTGTGTGAATAGTGATCGATTATCATATTTGATCAATTCATATTAACACTGGCACAAGAATTACTCACTGAATGGTTTGAATTTTGAAAGTTTGTGATTTCTTGAAAATATGAACACAGAACCATGTACTGTAGTTTTTCTGTTTTTTAGCTATGGTGAATTGATTAGATTTACACGATTTTAGTTTGTTCGAATTGTGCGATTTTCTGTTTTTCAGTTCATTTGATTTGTGCGAATTCAGACTTTGTTTGAATTGAGCGATTCCAAGTTCACTTTGTTCTGCGCCACTATCATCAAAATTTGTGCTATCATCATCAAAATTGCGCCACTATCATCAAATTTTGTGCTAATCAAATTTACAATTTATGCAGATTGTGATTGGAGGATACAAGTTAGTGGGGCGGTGGTGGAATCAAAATCGTGAGGCTGCAAATTAATGAATGAAATAGGCAGTGAATTAATTGCAGATTAATCAAATTTGGATTATCAATTGGCCGACTGGATTGATCTTGTTTATTTGATTTGAGATTCCAGGATATTTGATTTGCGCGCTCTAAGGTAACTCGATTTGCAGGTTTCGAATTCAACAATCTGCGCCAACAACATCATTATTTGCGCCAACAACATCATAAACTTTGCGCCAATTGATTTGAGAAATTCAGTCTGCGAGTTTCTTAGTTATTCAATTTGCGCGATTCTAAACAAGGACCCCGGTCGAGTTGCACAGGACACCGGTCCTCTCCACACCGGTCGAAGGAAGGACACCGGTCGGCACACAGCACACTGGTCCTCAAGACACCGATCGAGACTTTTACACTGTTTGACCCCGGTTTTCGCCATAAGTTTCTCGTGCAAAGGCTTATTTTGCGCCATTCAAATCAATTGGTTTTGCGCCATTCAATTGGTTCAGTTTAATTAGTTTTGCGCCATTCAATTGGTTCAGTTCAATTGGTTTTGCGCCATTCAAGTCAATCAATTTGCGCATTTCAGAAATTGATTTGCAAGTTTCATGTTAAGAGATCCACACAGTCTGAGAGTTACATGCTTAATTGATCTATGATTTCAAATCCAATTGATTTGCAAGTTTTAAACTGTGTGATTTGTGAATTCAAGTTCAAGTTTTGTGTTGCAAGATTATTTTGTCTGTGAGTTTAAACTCAAAACAGTTTTCATGACAAGCATTTGCGAGTTTCAGTTATCTTGATCTGCACATATTAATTCGTTTGATTTGAGAATTCTAATTCATTTGTTTTGTGAGTTTCAGTTCATGTGATCTGAAAGTTTCAGAAACACTCAAGTCTTTATTTGAGATCTGAGAATTATTTTCAAAGTTGTGATCTGATTTTGACTTTCAACCAAAATTTCTGAATTATTTGGGAACGATCATTCTTATCAAGCTGATTTCTCATTCAAGATTGATTTTTGGATATTTTGCTGAGCTTGAAGAGAAGAATAAAAAGCTCGAATTAGAGAACATAAATCTTGCTTTAGCGATTGATTTTTACACAAAGAAGACAAAACAATATTATGATGAAAGCAACACACTGAAAGTAGAAGTTAGTGCATTAAAGACAATTAATGAAGATCTTCTGAAACAGATTTCTGGGCTGAATGATGAGAAAATACTGAGTTTGGAAGCTGAGAACACAGAGCTTCAAAACAAGATTAAGGTTTTTGAAGAAAAGATATCTGCTCTGGAGAAGAAGAATGCTGATCTGAAAACAAGCCTTCAAGCTGATAAAGTTAAATCAGATCTGGAAAAATCTTTTACTCAAAAGATATCTGAACTTTCTAAGAAAGCTGACCAAGAGAAAAAGAATCTTGAGCTTAGATGTATTAATAATCTTGACCAAGAGATATCTGTTCTTACTGTGGAGCACATGACTTTGTAAGTAATAACTTTGTTAATTACTGGTATGGTTCTTACCCCACAAGAACTGCAACTAACACATCAGGACCCAAATACCAGTGGACACCAAAAGCTAAATCTGTGTTGCAGGCACCCAAAGTTTAAGGGGGAGCATAGAACTTATTTGAACAAAACAGTTCAAAACCCGGACTTAAATGTCAAGACCAAGGCTTCTAAGTAAATCAGCTTAGAACCCGTACTTCAACGGAGTATGACTTCTAAACACAACAGTTTAGGACTCGTACTTCAGTGATCAAAAGACCTTACTCCTGTCATGATAAGAGATTGTACTCAATTACTCGAATGAGGAAATCAACCATCAAGGGGGAGTACATTCTTTTTTGAAATACTTTGCATCCGATAGATATGACGATCTATAATTCACAAGGGAGTTGTATCTGATCTCTATCATGTGCTTTTTCATTGACAATATATTTAGAAGATATGACGATCTACAATTCAAAAGGGAGTTGTATCTGATCTCTATCTTGTGCTTTTTCACTGACATATTTTAGATGCATAATTTATAGGGGGAGTAAAGGTGATGGCTTCTGATTACAATAGATCAGAACCCGTTCTTCAATGTTCAGATAAGGATATTTTGCAAATATCCAGGGGGAGCTTATCTGATCTATATCATTCTATCATGATTTGAGGGGGAGCCTTAAAGGTAAATATCTTCTGTTCTAGATCTCTGATTGTTTGAAAGAAGAACAACTTTCAAGAATGAAAAACGCTTTCTGAAATGTTCAAACCACTTCTGGTTCTCAAAAGATTTTATGAATTTAGAAGTGTGATTTTAAATGTTTTTCAATTTTGAGCTTTAATGTTTAATTGACCGTGTGTTTCCAAAGATCAATACTTGCGTATTATCTTGTCTTTATACTGTAAAGTATTCATACACACCAATTCAGTACTTCATTTGAATTTGTTATTACCATGTCTCATAACGAAACAATTTTTCGATGGTAATACTCCCGTTTGCTTTCAAATATTGTTGAGCATCAGTCATCATTTCCAAATCTTGTGCTTTCACTGCAAAACTGTTTATATTCGTTTATATAAACAAAATATCCAGTTCTTTGATACCCTAACCATTTTATTTGATCTGATTGATACATTGTCAGATTCTCAAAACAATTCTCTTGATTTCATTTCATTCATTCAATATCTTTGTTTTGAGAAATCTTCAAAGTTCAATTGCTCAAATCTCATGAGCATACATTTTGACAATGTTTTCATACATTTTGTGCTTAACTTTTCAGTTAAACTGTTGAGCAACCATTCTTTATAGGACTTACATGGGATTCGTGTGTGAGCTTAAACAGAACTTCCATGGATTCACGTTAACCAGTGTTTCCTACCCAGGAAGTTATCCTTGAGTGATTGAGGGGTGAGGGGTCATAAATCAAAGAGTAGGGAAGATAACTCATCCGGTTGAGTTTTTCTCATTGTGTGGAGCGGTAAAATGGAAAAGAGAGTTTGGTTAGAAGTGAGCTTTAATGTTAAAAAGAAATAGGGTGTGAGAACAGAGTTAAAAGAATATCAGAACTCTGCGCCAACTACTTTCTGAGCCGGGCAGCCACATCTACTGATTGGTTCACATTCTTTGGTGACCATCATTGAAAAAGGCAGTGAGCCCATGCCAACTCGTGCTATTACCCCACCAACCACTCGTTTCTTTCCCGAAAAATAAATGTTTCATTTTCATTGGGGACACAACACATCTGCTATCTGATCTTCACTCGGAATATTTAGATATTGAAAAAGAAGGAAAGTTGCCCCACCTTCGCACCTCTTTCATGCAAATTGAGTCCGTGTAATATCTGTTGTTGTCTCAACAGTTTACACAATTTGATCCTGATCAAGCTAAGTAACTTCAATCATTCATACACTTGCACGTACACACAAGGAATACGTTTTCTTGTCATAACATTCATAGAAAATTCCTTTGTGGTTTTTCGATGATTGAATGGAAGCCCTGGGGGAGTGAACATCACCAAAGCTCCTTTCCAATGTACATCCGTTATACAAAGTGGCTCCGTGCTACTTACAGGCATGCTAACTGTTTCATCTGTTGAATCAGGGTTACATTGTTCATTATGTCTGAATTTGAAAAGATTCGGATATATACATTTCATGAATTGACGGATACTCAGATCAAAGGGCGAAGAATGTCAAATTATTATGACGGGAGATTGTTAGTCATTTCAAAGGGGGTAATCAAAGAGAGTGCTGAAATTGAAGAAGTTTTGATGATCATGATACTCACAATCATCAAAAAGGGGGAGAAATTTACAAAGTTCAATTTCAAAGCCAAGATGTCAAATTGGGGAGAAATTCTGAAGATTCAATTTCAAAGACAAAAAGTGAAGATAATTCTGAAAGCTTAAATCAGATGAAAGTTTTGTCAAAGAATTTAGAAGTTTCTGAAGAAGATTCGTGAAAGTTTGTTTTTCCGAAGACGGTCAAGAGATCAGAGTGATGAAGATACAATTTTGAAAGATTCCTCGAAGTCTCAAAAGTTTCAAAGATTTCAAAGAAGTTTAAAGAGTTTCAAAGCTTTATTCAAGACTTGTTGACTCTCCAAAGATGTTAATTGTGAAAGACTTTTCAAGATTCTTCAAAGGCTGAAAGACTGAAGATTGTTAAAGGTTTAAAGTTATCAGAGACAAAAGCTGAAGAATCAAGAGTTGAAGACTAGTGTCAATTTTTTATTAAATCTTGAATACAAAGGGGGAGATTGTTAGGTCATTATATTGTATCCAAGATTTAATGTGTTAAGTCAAAGGTGTAAAGTCAACTAAGTGTGTTAGCTTGTAAGTCTTTGTGTTTAGTTAGTGGGTATAAATACCTTTTGCCTTGTAAGATTTGTAAGTACGCTTTCATTGTCAGATTTATGGATACTGAATATTTCTCTCTCTACTCTTTCTCTCTAGATCTATAAACTGTTACATCTTGAATATTGATTGAGAATTGCTTGATTGAATAGAGATTTTGCATTAACATATAATGTTTGGGGAATGACCCTATATGGTTGAATATGCGTATTTATGGTTGGAAATGTATGGATCTAGGTTTTTGGAAGTTTTTGGCTTGAGGATCCAAGTGTTCTTCAAAGGAGCTCAAGTTGGGGTAAAATCTAGATTTAACCTAAATCTAGCAAGGTGAGTTCAAGTTGATTTGTGAAAACGTTGTACATGCCAAAAATATCCGTTTTGAAGTATTAAAATGTTTTACTTGGTGTTATGAAATGTGTTGTTTATTTGATGAAATTACATTTTGGATACATTTGATTCCATAAATATCGTAAATGTCATATTTCGGTTCTTGGGACATATTGGTAAGGAAATCATATTTATATGTTCTATTGATGATTTATTATATAAATGGAGGTCATTTGATGAAAATGTATTTTTAGTGTATTTGGTTTTATAAACCGTGCGAAAAGTGTATATTATAAGTTATGAATTACTTTGGGATTATAAATGGTATAGTTTCATTTGGAAAACGTATCATTCCAACTCATAATGCTTTGTTTGAGTCATCCACGTCGGTGGAGCATGTTTTTGCATAAACGTGGGTCATTTACGCTTTATCATATTTTGTGGCTTTTACAAACGGTCAATTGGTTGGTTGAGCTTATGGCTCGGTTTTGACTCTGTAGGGTCTTGGGGACATTTGTCTGATTTTGATAGCTCACTATAGAGTTTTGGTTACGATTTGCATCACTGCATCTTATTTGAGAATTACATATTTTGGGATGTGATAATTCGTTCATTTGGAGTCATATAATGTTTTAGACTGTAATGCAATGGATCCATAGGCATAAGAGTCAGTTTGAGTGGGATAAATATCCCCGTATTGTAACTTGAAATAGGCATGGGGTCTTCTGACCAATAATTGCAATTTTATTGTGAACGAGCTTAACTGGGATGTTTTGGAATTCCAAGGTATAGACCCAAAGGGGTTGAACTTGATGAGTGCACGAAAATTCCAAGGTACAGACCTAGAGGGGTTGAACTTGATGATTATCCAAGCAATAGACATGGAGTTGTTGAGCTTGTTGGTTTGTTAGCTATAGACCTAGAAAGGTTGATGTTAACGAGTGTTTTATCCCTAAGTGATGCTCATATGACATAGATATGTGGCCTACTCTTGTGTTCCATCACATTCCATGGAATCGGGTCTCCCCCGTCACCAAATGGTGGATTTAAATATACTCTTTGGAAACAAAGATTATCTACGATTTGACGCTCTCAATGTTGTTAATGTGTAATTTGATTATTTTGGGGTGTCACATATTATTCGTGATTTTGGTGACGTTATATATATGGATCATTATTCATGATTTATGGTTTGTGTATCACATCTTATTAGTGTTTTCGGAGGTTTGGGATATTAAAGTCTTAATCCACGTTTTCTTTATTTGGGAATTTAATCATGACGCACGTTTTGGGCGAGGTTAGGGTTTGAGTTTATATTTTAAAGAAATATTTCATATCGGGGTTTTCATCACAAAACTTGTAGGTTTTGGGAGGCGAGTGACTTTCATATTTAATGTATGAGATTTTTAATAATAGTGACTCAATTTACATTCTTTCAGTTTAACGATTTACATATACTTATGGTGAAAACTCTTGAACTCACTAGGCGTTAGCCTAACCTTTTTATTTGTCGGTATGTACAACAGGCCTCGTTTGAGAAGGGTTCTAGTGACACTGAGAAAAGAGATGTGCTAGTTGTGTGCCCGAAAGGTGAGTAGATTGTTGAAGTCTTTCGCATTGGTGTTGTAAAGAGCAACTTGTATTGGGGTTACGTATCACCCGACTTCGGTTTAGTATTTGTTTAATATTGGAGTTATAGTTATTGAGGCTAATTATCGAATTCTATATTTGAGGCACGTTGAGTTTTGAATTGTAGGAAGAGATGTTGTCCATTATTTTGATGTTATATTGAAAATTTCTATTAGTTGCTCTTACCATTTTTTAGAGTGTTACAAGATTGACGGTGGTCGGGGATGGTTCAGATCGACGATGGTCGGCGGTGGTTCAGATTGACAGTGGCCGGGGTTGGTTCAGATCGTCGGCGGTTCATGTCGGCGGTGGTCGTCGATGGTTCAGATCAATGGTGGTCGGGGTGGTTCAGATCAACAGTGGTTCAGATCGGCGGTGGTCCGGGATGGTTCATGTAACACCCAAGATTTTGGTAGGTATTTCTCTAAGCGTATGTGTGTGTATATATATATATGTATATTTATAGTATATCCTTTTCGTATGATTGTATAGTTGGCTCAAGATTTTAGACCTTAATCACTAGTCTAATGTTAAGGACGGTATACCTTTTTACCTTGAGTGTGTCGGGACAAAAATCAAATTTTCGGAGGTCTGAGCCACCGGGGCGATAGTGCACGGCGATTGTGACGCATGTCACTATCGCCCGGGGCAAAGTCGCGAGATCCTTATAACTCTCGGTACAGGTTGGGCGACAGTGCCCAACGAGAATACCCGGATCACTGTCGCCTGATATAATCGCGCGGTATGTACCGCAAGGGGGTGGAAGCTGTAACACCCTCAAATTTGGAATTAACGACTAATTTAAAACTTTCAATAATACCTCAACGAAGGATAAAATCTCTTACGAAAAGTTCTCACTAGAAATACAATTCTAGATTTAACCGCCAACAAAATTAATAAAGTCTTACATAGAGACTAATTAAAGTCGGATGTTACTAAAGTCCAATAACAGCTACATCCAAAGTAAATGCGGAAGAATCCACCAAGCTATTCACTTCTTCGAGCACACAACTAGCACTGATCTCTTCACAGTGTCACTAGAACTATTCCCAACCGGAACCTGTTGCACATGCCGACAAATAAAAAGGTTAGGCTAACGCCTAGTGAGTTCAAGAGTTTCTACTATGATTATAAAGATCGTTAAACGGAAATTATGCAACTTAAATCATGATCCTTCAAAATGAATTTCTTTAAGTTTGAGAACGATCCGTTTTCCAATAATACACATTTTATAGATGGACGCCTGAACGCCAAAACATTCTTTCATGAAGTTATGCAACCCAACACGTACTCAAAACGTGAATAATGGTAAATGCTCAAATATTGAAATTTGAATAAAACTTTGTAAACCAAACGACCGAAATATGAGTAAACTCGAGCCTCCAAAGTAATAATCATAAGGATAAAACCCCAAACTCAAAACGTCACCGAAAACATGGATGAGACTAAATACCCAAAACAACACCTTTCGTTGACGGGGGAGACCCGAATTCAATGGATAGTGGCGGAACACAAAAGTAGGCCACATTCCAAGTTATTGAGCTCATCATACTAGGACCCATGGCCACAAGCTCGCCGACTCGTACTAAGATGTGGATGAGGGCACCCGAGGATCCTAATCATACTCATTTGGTAGGATTACATTTACGACCCATGGCTAGTATCCGACTCCACATAACCATACCAAGTTTCCTCCGAGGACCCAATGTCTCAACTAGCTACAAATGGGAAATGACTATCCCACAAAAAAAAACAGACTAAAAAATTACATCACGGGGCCAATGGCAGATGATTGACTCCACAAGCCCGCACCATAAGGCCCTCTCAATGACCCCATGACTAATCCTGATCCCATCATGGAAACAATAGCCCTTTTTAAAATATTAAAGACCGACTCTTATGCCTATGGATTCATTACATTACAGTCTATAACGTTACATGACTCCAATTGAATGACCAAAGCACTCAAAACAATTAATTCTCAAATGATACACAATGTCTTCAATTCTTTAATTCTTTAAAATACCCTAGTGATCTAGAAGACTGCTCAAGCCTAGACAAGGAATATGATGATAATGATGATAAGACCATAGAAAAAGAGTCAGTCCCTTTGAATGCTGCAGCATTTGAGCTGCTGGAAAGTAATGAACAAAAATCATTTACTCCATCAATAATCTCACCACCTGACCTGGAGTTGAAACAACTCCCATCTCACTTGAAGTATGCCTTTCTAGGAGAAGCAGACAAACTACTTGTCATCATCTCCGCCACCCTAGAATTGCATCAAGAGAAGAAGTTAGTAGATATGTTGAAGTTGCACACAAAAGCCATAGGATGAAATATTGCTGACCTTAAAGGGATTAGTCCCTCTATTTGTCAACATAAGATCATCTTAGAAGACATGAACTTCACTTCCATAGAGCCACAAAGAAGATTAAACCCTGTCATGAAAGAGGTAGTGAAAAAGGAAATTTTGAAATGGTTAGATGCAGGAATTATTTTCCCAATAACCAGTAGTTCTTGGGTCAGTCCAGTCCAGTGTGTACCCAAGAAGGGAGGGATCACTGTCATTTCCAATGACAAGAATGAACTCATCCCTACCAGAATAGTCTCCGGATGGAGAATTTGCATGGACTACCGTAGGCTAAACAAGGCTACTCAAAAGGACCATTTTCCCTTACCTTTTGTTGATCAAATATTAGACAGGTTGGCTGGAAATGAGTACTACTGCTTCTTGGATGGATACTCAGGATACAACCAGATAGCCATAGCACCAGAAGACCAGGAGAAGACCACCTTCACTTGTCCTTATGGCACCTTTGCCTTCAGAAGGATGCCTTTTGGACTTTGCAATGCTCCTGCCACTTTTCAAAGATGCATGATGTCCATATTTTCTGATATGCTTGAAAAATCCATTGAAATATTCATGGATGATTTTTCTGTTTATGGTTCATCCTTTGATCAGTGTTTGGATAATTTAAAACAAAGTCTTAAAAGATGTGAGGAAACTGACCTGGTACTTAATTGGGAAAAATGTCATTTCATGGTAACATAAGGGATTGTCCTTGGTCATTTAATTTCTAAAAGAGGAGTTGAGGTAGACAAATCTAAACTAGAAGTAATTAAAAAACTGCCTGAACCAACCACTGTTAAAGGTATCAGGAGCTTTCTTGGCCATGCTGGATTTTATAGACGGTTTATAAAGGACTTTTCAAAAATTTCAAAACCCTTATGTCTATTATTACAACATGACCAAAAGTATGATTTCAACGATGAATGTAGAAATGCATTCATCACTTTAAAGAAAGCTTTGGTAACTGCACCAGTGGTTGTGGCTCCTGAATGGGACAAACCTTTTGAAATCATGTGTGATGCAAGTGACTGGGCTGTTGGTGTTGTGTTAGGTCAAAGAAAGGAGAAATTTTTTCATTCCATCCACTATGCAAGCAAAACCCTAAATGAAGCTGAAATTAATTATACAACAACTGAGAAAGAATTATTGGCTGTGGTGTTTGCATTTGAGAAATTTAGATCATATTTGATGGGAGCAAAAGTCATTGTACATACCGACCATGCTGCCATTAAATATTTGATATCAAAGAAAGATGCAAAACCTAGGCTGATAAGATGGGTTTTGTTTTTGCAAGAGTTTGACCTAGAGATTATTGATAGAAAAGGAACTGAGAACCAAGTGGCTGACCATTTGTCCAGGTTAGAAAAACAGGTTGAAAGTAGGGAAGGAGGAGACATTATAGAGACTTTCCCTGATGAAAAGATTCTTATGGTGTAGGCACAACTTCCATGGTTTGCTGACATAGCAAATTATTTGGCTTGTGGCATCATACCTTCTGATTATACTCATCACATGCTTAAGAAATTTCTCCATGATTGCAAGTTTTACTTATGGGATGACCCTCTTCTGTTTAAACTTGGTACAGATCAATTGTTGAGAAGGTGTATCCCAGAAACTGAAGCTGCATCAATTCTATAGAGGCCAAAGAACGACAACTAAAGTGATTCAATCAGGATTTTATTGGCCAACTCTCTTTAAATGTTCCCATAATTTTGTTCAAAGATGTAATGAATGTCAGAGAAGTGGTTCCATTTCTCAGAAAAATGAAATGCCTTTGAATGGGATCTTGGAAGTTGAGTTATTTGATGTTTGGGGAATAGATTTTATGGGACCTTTTTCCCCTTCAAACAATTGTCAATATATCTTAGTTTTTGTTGATTATGTTTCAAAATGGGTAGAAGCAATGGCATGTGTTTCAAATGATGCTAAAATTGTTGTAAAGTTTTTACAAAAACAAATTTTTACAAGGTTTGGTACCCCCCCGGGCACTGATTAGTGATGAGGGTACCCACTTTATAAACAATTTGTTGAGTAAAGTTCTTGAAAAATACCATGTGAAACAGAAGGTTGACACTGCATACCACCCACAAACCAATGGATTGGCTGAACTCTCAAACAGGGAAATAAAAGGGATTCTTGAAAAAGTTGTTAAACCAAATAGAAAAGATTGGGCTTTCAAATTAGATGATGATTTATGGGCATACAGAACTGCTTTTAAAACACCTTTGGGTATGTCTCCATACAAGCTAGTCTTTGGAAAGGCCGGTCATCTCCCTTTGGAACTTGAACATAAAGCATATTGGGCTATAAAAGAATTGAACATGAACTTAGATGAAGATGGCAACAAAAGAAAATTGCAACTCTGTGAGCTAGAAGAGCATAGGAACATGTCCTCTGAGAATGCCAAGTTATACAAAGAGAAAACAAAAAAATGGCATGACAATAGGATTAGGCACAGAGAGTTGAAAGCAGACCAGAAATGTCTTTTGTTCAATTCTAGGTTGAAATTGTTTCCAGGAAAACCTAAGTCTAGATGGTCAGGCCCATTTCTCATCCACAAAGTATATCTGTTGGGAACTGAAAAATTCATCAAGTATGGTTAATGCTGCTGGTTCAAAGTTACTACTGCTAGAAGACTTAAAGGTTAATACTGCTGAGTGTTACTACTGCTAGTACTATTAATACTGCTAGTCAAAGTTAGTGCTGCTTGAACAAAGTTAGTACTGCTTAGCTAGTTAGTACTGCTAGTGGTTAGTACTGCTTAGTAGTTAATGCTGCTAGAAGGAAATTAATGCTGTTGAAGATTAATACTGCTTATATGATGAAGATTCGTATGAAAGGATATACATGGAAGCTTAGAGATATACATGGAAGATATACTGAAGATATTTTATTTATTGTAATTATCTTTGTATTCAGTATATATATTGTATAGTTTAGAATAATAATAAAAATAGTTAGTTTTCATTCTTTTAGAGAAAAAATCAACCTCAAGGCATAGATCCTAATTCTAGAGAAGTAGAATTCGTATTGGTGAGCCTGTTCATCAATATTGAGGTTGAGTGAGTAATCTTGTAACTTCAAAGCATTCAATACAAGCTTACAGTTTGTTAATTATATTCTGTTTTGATTTCCTGTTTGATTAAATATCAAAGTGTTATTCCGCAAACTTCTTTGATATTGTTTCTGATAATTAATTCTTGTTGAGAATTCGATCCTGACAAGTGGTATCAGAGCCAAACTCTCTCAGAAACATCTATTCATCATGGAAAATCTTACAGAATCAAGCAGTACTTTGGTCTCTAAGGTTCCAATGCTCAAACCCAGTGAGTTTGACATGTGGAAGATCAGAATCAGACAATATATTCTTCTCACTGACTACTCAATGTGGGATATCATTGAGAATGGTCCTTCTGAAGCTGGAAGGATAGGAGCAGATGGGAAAAGACCTCCACCAAAGACAGATGGTGAGAGGAAGATCAGACAGACAGAGATGAAGGCCTTGAGCACTCTGCTCTTGGCCATCCCCAATGAATATCAACATCAATTTTGCAACTGCACTGATGCTCAGATTCTCTGGAATGCTCTAGAGAAAAGATTTGCTGGAACTAAAAGCATCAAAAGAAATCAAAGAGATGTTCTAAAGCAGCAGTATGAGAACTTCACTTCCTCAAAGAATGAGTCTATGACTCAAACTTTTGATAGGTTCAACAAACTCATAGGTGAACTGGCTACTGTAGGAGTAAAGATAGAACAAGATGATGTCAACAGAAAGTTCCTCAGATCTCTTGGAGATGAATGGACTATGTACACTGTCTCATATAGACAGAGTGACAATCTGGAAGAGAAAGAACTTGATGATCTATACAATGATCTAAGAGTTTTTGAAACTGAGGTAGAAACCAAGAAGAAGCCCTCTGGTTATATCCACAATGCTGCACTTCTCTCAGCATCCACTGATACTACTACCAACCCTGAAGCAGTTAGTACTGCCAGTGGAGTAAGCTCAGAAAAAGGCACTGAAACTATCTTTGAAGCCTTTTTGTCCAGTCATAACAGCAATTCTTTGATTAATGATGATCTGGATCAAATTCACCCTGATGACCTGGAGGAGATGGATATTAAATGGCAGATGGCCATGTTATCAATGAGGGTGAAGAAGTTCATTAAAAGAACAGGAAGGAATAACTTCTCTCAAAGAAGAGAAGATGGAGCTGGGTTTGACAAGACCAAGGTGGAATGTTATAAGTGTCACATGAAAGGACACTTTGCTAGAGAATGCACGAGTGCTGTTCCAAACAACAACCACCAACAAGCTCAGAATGGAGGCTACAATCAAAACAAGAATCCTGCTCAAGCCCTTGTTTCTCAACAAGGAATGGGATTTGACTGGAGTGATCAAGCTGAGGAAGCCATTCAGAATCAAGCTCTTATGGCAGAAGTGTCTAATCTTCCCTCTGAGGTAATTTCTAATCTTTGTACTAAATCTTGCATTGACACTGTCACAAGATACAGGGATCACAATCAAAGTATGTGTGATGACCTCAAAAGATTAGAAAAGGACAGAAGAGAGTATGTGTTGATAGTAGAGAGATTTGAAGAGCAAATCAAAGGATTTCAAGCTAATGAACTTCAACACTCTTATGACACAAACTATTGGAAGTGGGAAAAGAATGAGTTAGAGACCAAACTGTCTAAATCCTTAGAAGAGAGTGATAGGCTGAAAGAGGAACTGTCTAAAGTTAAACTTGACATAGAAAAGTTTTCATATGCTTCAAAAGCAATGGATTCTCTTCTAAAGGCTCAGATTCATGACAAGATGAAGCTTGGTATTGGATACAACAATACACCTCCTCCTTACAATAACAATTATATCCCTCCTACTTCAGAATTGTTAGAAACCAAGGAGAAAAAGGACTTATCTGAGAAAGCCTTTAAGATAGATCCTTTGGATGAAGTAGTAATTAAGGATTTAACTGAGAAAGAAGCCAGTGAGTATAGGGATAATGATGTGAGTAAAAAGATACCATTAGAAAACAATATTATCACCAATGAGGGATGTGGGAAAATCTGGGTAAAGTCCAAGGAGATAGAGCAGACAAAAGGAAAGGATAACAAGGTCCATTACAAACAAACCATAGTTGTGAATCCTGGATCTTGTAAACAGTGTGATTGCAGTAAAGCCAAGAGCCTAAATTCTGGTTTAAAAAGAGGAAATCAAATAAACTGGAATAATCAATGGGCTCAGAAACAAGGAGTTGATCTGAATAAAATAAATAGACCAAAACCTTGTTTCATATGTGGCAAGTTAAATCATTTGGCTAAGTATTGTTACTTTAACCCAATTAACCAACAGATGAACTTTCAAAGATTTCTGCAAAAACCTGTTGGTTATAGAAAGGCTGGAAAGAAGCATGTGATAAAGAAACATGATGAAAGGAAAGGCCTCATGAAGAAAAAGATTTTAAAAGAAAGTGTCAAAATGTGGGTGCCTAGAAGCACTGAAACTGTTAGTACTGATGACAGGGTTAGAAGCACTAAAATTGTTAGTACTGCTAACATGGTTACTACTGCTACCTGTGTTAGTACTGCTGAAAATATTAATGCTGCTAATACTGTTAGTACCTCTTCAAAGGTTAATACTGCCAACACAGTTTCTGCTGCTAACACAGTTACTGCTGCTAACACAGTTACTACTGCTAACAAGGTTAGTACTGCTAAGCATGCAAGTGCTGCTAAGGCAGTTAGTACTTCTAAAACCAGTACTGATTCTAGCAAAAATATTTCCAAGCCTATTATTGTAACAAAGTACTCCAAGAATGAGGAGTTAAAATTCAAAAATCTTGTCAAGAAAGAATGCAAGTATTTTGATGAGAAAGGGGTACCCAAGACCACTTTGGCTTGGGTTCCTATTTCATACTAATTGATTTATTTAATGTCAGGGCAACCAACAACTCAAGGGAAAGAGCATTTGGCATGTTGATAGTGGTTGCTCTAGGCACATGACAGGCAACATGTCATGCCTTCAGGATTTCAAGCATATCAATGGAGGACATGTTGCATTTGGAGACAATCTTACTGGTGGTAAGATAAGTGGAAAAGGTAAGATGACATTTGAGGATGTCTACTATGTTGATCAATTAAAGTACAACCTGTTAAGTGTATCACAGGTTTGTGACAAACAACATAGTATATTATTTACTAATACTGAGTGTATGATTCTTGCTCCAGGGTTCAAGGTAGTTGATGAAAGCATGATAATACTTAGAACTCCAAGAAAGGACAATGTTTACTGTCTTGATATGGACAATGTTGATAGTGATTCATCTCTAAATTGTCTTGTTTCAAAAGCTTCTGTAGATGAATCCTCTCTATGGCACAGAAGGATGTGTCACATGAATTTCAAGACTATGAACAATCTTGTTAAAAATAACCTTGTAAGAGGTTTACCTTCAAAAGTCTTTTCATGTGATGATCATTGTGTTGCTTGTCTTAAAGGCAAACAACACAAAACTTCTCATAAGACCAAAGAGTTAAATTCTGTTTCTTCTTGTCTCCAGTTACTGCATATGGATCTGTTTGGTCCTACAAATGTTATGAGTATAGGCAAGAAATCTTACTGCTTGGTTATTGTTGATGATTACTCCAGATTTACTTGGGTATATTTTCTAAGGACTAAGGATGAAACAAGTGGTCTTATCAAATCCTTTATTCTAAGAATTGAAAACCAAACTAATCAAAGAGTAAAAGTCATTAGATCAGATAATGGAACTGAGTTTAAAAATCATGATCTAAACACCTTTTGTGAAGAAAAAGGTATTGAGAGGCAATATAGTGCTCCTAGGACTCCTCAACAGAATGGTGTTGCTGAAAGGAGAAATAGAACACTAATAGAGGCTGCTAGATCTCTGTTGGCTGATTCAAAATTGCCAATTACCTTCTGGGCTGAAGCAGTTAATACTGCTTGTTATGTCCAAAACAGAGTTCTAGTGGTCAAGCAAAAGAACAAGACCCCATATGAGCTTTTAAATCAAAGAAAACCCTTCATTGGTTTCTTCAAACCTTTTGGGTGTCCTTGTACAATTCTCAATACCAAATCTCACTCAGGAAAGTTTGATAGCAAAGCAGATGATGGATTTCTTGTTGGATATTCATCTCAGAGTAAGGCTTACAGAGTTTTTAACTCTTCTTCTAGAATAATTGAAGAAAGTGACAATGTTAAATGCAATGAGAACACACCAAATCCTGTTGGGTCTGGACCTCAGTGGCTATTTGACATTGATTCACTAACTAACTCTTTTGGTTTCAGTAATGAGTATACAGGAACAGGTAGTGGAGGATCAGAGATCACACAAGTTCAAGAAAGTATATCTAAATCTGTGATTTTTCCCATACCCACAGTAAATTCTGTTGAAGACTGTGAAAAGGAATCATTTACTGAACCAAGTCAGAGTGAAGAAGACACTAGAGATGAGGAGACTCAAGAAAATAATGAAGTGGCATCTGAAAACACTTCAGTTGAGTTGCATGAATCTAATCTTGAGGCTGGACTGAATGAAGAACCTAGTCACAACACCAGAGTTCAAAAGAATCATCCTCCACAGTTGATAATAGGAGAAATCTCTTCTCCTATGATGACTAGACATCAAAGCAGGCTTCAGGAAATGCAAGATCAACAGCATACAGTGCTTTCTTGTTTTCTATCACAGCTTGAGCCTAAAAAGGCACATGATGCTATGAAAGAATCCAGCTGGATAGAAGCAATGCAAGAGGAACTGTTACAGTTCAAGCTACAAGATGTGTGGGATCTAGTAGACCTTCCTAAAGGTCACATAGCGATTGGCACAAAGTGGATTTTCAGAAACAAGAGAGATGAAAGAGGTATTGTCATAAGGAACAAAGCAAGGCTGGTGGCTCAAGGCTATACTCAAGAAGAGGGTATAGATTATGAAGAAGTTTTTGCACCTGTAGCTAGGATAGAAGCAATCAGACTATTCCTAGCCTATGCTTCTTACATGAACTTCAAGAAGAGGGTATAGATTATAAAAAGTGCTTTTCTCTATGGCTCAATTGAAGAAGAAGTATATGTCTGTCAACCACCAGGGTTTGAAAACCCAAGCTATCCAGACAGGGTATACAAATTAAAGAAAGCACTTTATGGACTACATCAAGCCCCAAGAGCATGGTATGACACTCTGTCATCCTATCTCTTGGAAAATGACTTTGAAAGAGGAGTCATTGATAAGACTCTATTTATCAAAAGAAAGAAGAAGGATATCTTGCTGGTCCAAATCTATGTTGATGACATTATTTTTGGTTCTACAAGAAACAACATGTGCAAGGAGTTTGAGGATTTAATGCATCAAAGGTTCAAAATGAGTTCCATGGGGGAACTTACTTTCTTCCTTGGACTCCAAGTTCAAAAGAAGTCAGATGGCATTTTCATCTGTCAATCCAAGTATGTGCAGGATATTCTAACCAAGTTTGGTTTCTCAGAATCAAAACCTGCCAGCACACCTATGGAAACACACAAGCAGCTCACAGCAGATCTTGAGGGGGAGGATATGGATGTGCATCATTATAGATCCATGATTGGTTCTCTCATGTATCTCACAGCATCAAGGCCAGATATAATGTTTCCAGTCTGTGTATGTGCAAGATTTCAAGTTAGGCCAAAGCAATCTCACTTTCAAGCTGTTAAGAGGATATTCAGATATCTCAAAGGGCAACCTAGATTGGGACTTTGGTATCCTCATAACTCACCTTTTGACCTAATAGCATACTCAGACAGTGATCTAGGTGGGGCAAACTTGGACAGAAAATCTACTTCTGGAGGATGTCAGTTTTTGGGTGCTAGACTAGTCTCATGGCAGTGCAAGAAACAAACCACAATATCCACATCTACAACAGAGGCCGAGTACATAGCAGCTGCAAGTTGCTGTTCTCAAGTCTTATGGATTCAGAATCAAATGTTGGATTATGGGGTAACATTTCTACACACTCCAATCTTTATTGACAACAGCAGTGCTATTAGCATTGTGAATAATCCAGTCAAGCACTCAAAAACAAAGCACATTGAGATCAGGTATCACTTTATAAGAGATTGTAATGAAAAGAAACTTATTCAAGTTGTCAAAGTTCACACTGATAATCAGTTTGCTGATCTATTCACTAAAGCTTTTGATGTGGGTAGATTCACTTTCTTGGTAACAAGTGTGGGAATGATAAACTCTGAATAATCCCCTTCTCAAAAAGTGGTTTTATATCTGTATAGTATTTCTGGAGTTACTAATCTTCTGTTTCAGGATTTGCATAGCAGTACTCAGTGTTTAGCAAGTTTAAAAGGAGTTAGCTAGTTAATACTGCTAGTGGTTAATACTGCTTTCAGTTAATACTGCTAGTGGTTAATACTGCTTTCAGTTAATACTGCTAGTGGTTAATACTGCTTTCAGTTAATACTGCTAGTGGTTAATACTGCTTTCAGTTAATACTGCTAGTGGTTAATACTGCTTTCAGTTAATACTGCTAGTGGTTAATACTGCTTTCAGTTAATACTGCTAGTGGTTAATACTGCTTTCAGTTAATACTGCTAGTGATTAATACTGCTTTCAGTTAATACTGCTTTCAGTTAATACTGCTAGTGGTTAATACTGCTTTCAGTTAATACTGCTAGTGGTTAATACTGCTTTCAGTTAATACTGCTAGTGATTAATACTGCTTTCAGTTAATACTGCTAGTGGTTAATACTGCTTTCAGTTAATACTGCTAGTAGTTAATACTGCTTTCAGTTAATACTGCTATTAGTTAATACTGCTAGTAGTTAATACTGCTCTAGGTTAATACTGTTTATATTCCGAATACTATAAATACTCTTTGCCCGCCTAAAAGTTCATAACGACTCTTTGTATATTGTTCACTTGCGCTCTAAACCCTTTCTCTTTCAAGTTCGAAGTTTTCAGGCAAGCTTTTCACTAAGATCAATGGCATCCATGACTTTCATCGACGAGCACAACGAGATTGCGATGCTACAAAAGCCAAAGCAAGCTGCAGGATTTCATCAGATTGTGGATTTCCTCAAGACAAGCCACATTGCTCATGCTCTTATTGTATCCCCTACAATCTATATTGAGCATCAAAGGCAGTTCTGGGCTAATGCAACCATTGTTGTTGAGAATGGTGTGCAGATGATCAAGACAAGAATCTGTGATCAATCACTCACGGTTACTGAAGAGGTTATTCGCATCAGTCTACGTCTAGACGATGCCTCTGGTATAACCTCTATCCCAAATGATGAACTATTTTCAAACCTTACAAGAATGGGGTATGGAGGCCCATTGGGAGTTTTCAAAATTTCTAAAGCAAAATTCTCACCCCAATGGCGTTTCTTTGTCCATACTCTTATGCATTGTATCTCCAAAAAGACTACTGGATGGAGTGAGTTCAGCAGCACTATTGCTTATGCTTTGGTGTGCTTGGCCACTGCCAGAAAGTATAATTTTTCTAAAATGATTTTCTGTGATCTTGTCTCAAACATGGGAAACAAAAAGAGCTTCTTTATGTATCCCAGGTTTGTTCAAGAAGTCATTACTCATGAATTGACGGATATACCTCAACCTGTTGGGGTATATGTACCTAAACCCCCCAAAGGCAAGGTTTTCTCAAATATGAGAAGATCTGCTGGGGACTCTGAAGGAGTTGACACCCCATTGTTCTCTACAATGATGGTGGTGTCCCAAACCAATGAAGGTATGGCAGCAGGGTCAAGGCCCCCATTAGACCAATCCACTGCTAGCCAAGCCCAACCTTCCCTCTCAAAATCAATTCCCCAGTCTCTTCTTGAAAAACCAACATCTCCCATCACCCAAACTTACAAGAGAAAACAGGTAAAGAAGGCTCCTTCCCTTCTTGTACCATTACCCACTAAGCCTATAAGCCCTCTAAGGGAGAATTCTCCCCTAGAGAATATCCAAAGGGAAACCACACGGGTGTCTCCCAACCCAAAGGAGGTGCTCTCTGAGGAGGAGGTAAAGCATATGGGTGATGAGGCTGCCACTACTCCTGCTAGTACAGAGGAGGAAAGTGGTAACATTAATAAGACCTCCCCCATGGCAACTTTGAATGAGCAATCATTTGAAGGTCCCTGGTGCCAAGAAACCACAGGGGTGGATAGTGCCTCTGCAAGGCAGAAGACTTCCACAAATAAAAGATCAAATGATCCTTCAAAGGAGGGTAACACTTCTGGAGAGGGTGAGGACAGATATACGTACGATGAATTGATGGAAACAATGGGGAACATCAATCAAGATGTTCTCAAACAAGGCAAAGAAATTGAAGAAATGAAGCTAGTAATTCTGTCCCAACAAGAACAGATTGCTAAGCTGAAAAGGATGGTGGTTAGTCTGGTACAAAGGAAGAAGAGAAAGCAATTCCAATTAAGGAGAAGGACCACTGAGGATGATGCTCCCAAAAAGGGGGAGATCAACATGGAAGAAGCCACAAGAAAGGGGGAGCTTGATGGAGAGAAAGTTGATGTTGAGGGGGAGAAGCAAGCAGAAACAGTTACTACTGCTGACATTAATAAAGCAGCAGAAACTGTGAAAGAAGTGTTAACAGATCTTGAGATTGCAGAAACCTTACTAAAAGCCAAGAATGATACTCCCAAGGTCACTTCAAAGACCAAAGGTGTAATCATAAAAGAACAAGGTGAAGTGATCAAGAAAGATAACAGTAAGAAGGCTATGAGCAAAGACAAAGGAAAAACAAAGATGGTAGAATCTGATCAACCAATCAAAAAGCAAAGGTTGGTTGAATCAGATGAAGCCCTAGCTAAAAAGATGCAGGAGGATATTGAAAAAGAAGAAAGAGTTCAGATGGAAAAGGACAGGGAAATGGCAAAAGCTCTAGCTGCTGAACTGAATGAAGCTTATCAACAGAGTATGGCAACTGAAATTGCACAGAAGAAAGCTGCAAGTATGAAGAAAGCTGTGGTGAAAACAGTTGCAAAGAAGAGAAGACCCTCAAAGACATTCCTAGGTACCCAAGAGAGAAACAAGATGATTATATTTCTCAAAGGTGCTGTAGGAGTCAAAAAGGAGATGTTCTCCAAAATGTCTTTTGAGAAGATCAAAGAGCTCTATGATTCAGAGATGTTAAAGCTTCAGGGAAGTGAAACTGCTAGGGTGGAGATGGAGAAGAGAATAAAAGAAAGTAATGACTTTGATTGTCAAAAGCCATTTCCAGATGAGCAAGAAACACCTCCTAAGAAAGAGTCCACCCTGGGAGAAAGTCTAAGGACTTTAAAGAGAACAAAAATGATGGCAAGGAGAAAGAAAATTAAAAAGCCTAGAGTATCTGAAGAAGAGGCTGATAAGGTTGCTGAAGAAGAAGGGGCACCTGAATCATCTAAACAGACAGAGCCATCTAACACTGATGATGTCAATTTGTATATGGTAGTGATGGACAAAGTGCCTGAACCAATTTCAGCAGAACCTGTAGGAATTAAGCCTCCTGAGGTGATTCTCTGGGATACATTGACAGTGGATGGAAAGGAATACATAAGGCTGAAAAGAAAGGATGAAAAGTATGAAGTGTTTAACACATGGGCAAAAATTGTCAGAACATGCTCTAGATCAGATATTGAAGAGATGTTTGAGATAGGAATGAAGTTGTATGCAGATCTTCTAAAGGCTCCAGGGATTTCAATTACAAAACTGGTAATGGAGTATCTGTGTATGATGTTCAAACCTGAAGAAGTAAAGCACTTGATCAAGGATGTCTTCAAATCAGTAAACAGTTGGACTCTATATGAAATTAGTGGAGTATATACAGTGACTTTGGATTTAAATCACACTGAATACTTCCTAGTGGATAGAGTGTATAATCATAGCAGATTGAAGCTACATGCCATGCTGAAGAAAGAGTTAAGGTGTGTTCCAGATTCAGAAATGGCTAAATACTTGATTCAAAGAACCATCAATCAGAGTTTGGGATTGGATGCAAACACTGTAATTTAGACCATAATAGAGTTTTGGGAGCATCTTGAAGAAAATTTGAAGAACTTGACTTCTCTTCCTAAAAGTCAAGTTAGGGGGAGATTGTTGGGAACTGAAAAATTCATCAAGTATGGTTAATGCTGCTGGTTCAAAGTTACTACTGCTAGAAGACTTAAAGGTTAATACTGCTGAGTGTTACTACTGCTAGTACTATTAATACTGCTAGTCAAAGTTAGTGCTGCTTGAACAAAGTTAGTACTGCTTAGCTAGTTAGTACTGCTAGTGGTTAGTACTGCTTAGTAGTTAATGCTGCTAGAAGGAAATTAATGCTGCTGAAGATTAATACTGCTTATATGATGAAGATTCGTATGAAAGGATATACATGGAAGCTTAGAGATATACATGGAAGATATACTGAAGATATTTTATTTATTGTAATTATCTTTGTATTCAGTATATATATTGTATAGTTTAGAATAATAATAAAAATAGTTAGTTTTCATTCTTTTAGAGAAAAAATCAACCTCAAGGCATAGATCCTAATTCTAGAGAAGTAGAATTCGTATTGGTGAGCCTGTTCATCAATATTGAGGTTGAGTGAGTAATCTTGTAACTTCAAAGCATTCAATACAAGCTTACAGTTTGTTAATTATATTCTGTTTTGATTTTCTGTTTGATTAAATATCAAAGTGTTATTCCGCAAACTTCTTTGATATTGTTTCTGATAATTAATTCTTGTTGAGAATTCGATCCTGACAATATCCATATGGGGCTGTAGACTTAGTCAATCCGAAGAACAATAGTGTGTTCAAGGTCAATGGCCAAAGAGTATAGCTATACCATGATGTTGTAGCATCTCCATAGCATGGATGTGTGGAGATGGTCACTCTATGCTAAAGAGATTCAATCAAAGATGGGAACTATCTTAAAGTTCCACAATCTGTGTAAATAATCTATGTTTAATTAGTTTAGCAATTTTCTCTGTTAGTCTTGTGTAATTTGTTTGTTAGTGTGCAACCTTAATCTAGGAAAAGGAGGAAACAAGAGGATGTTATTCCAATGCTACAGCACCAAAGATCTGAGTTTTCAAAAGAAAAAGTTAATGTCCAGCTGAAGTTTGGGGAATATATCAGAAGCATTTTTGGGTTTGTTTAAAAAAAAGTACAAGGGATGACATCATATTTTTGGCTATTTTTAGACCTTTTATCTACTTTATAGCCACAATGATGAGGAAAGCTCCAAAAGATGCCTTTTGTGTACCTCACCTTAAAAACCCAAAGGTCATTAACCACTATTACAGCTTGCATGCCCCAAGATTTTCAGATAAGGACACTATCACTTCACCTTTTTGTCTTTTCATCTTCCTGAGAAAAAACCCTCTTTTGTGATATAACTGTTTCCCTCCTCTCACTCTCACTCCCTGTTTCAAAACTCTCGAAAACTTCCACTCAAAAACCACCATCTTCTTCCCCTTTATCTGTGTTCAACTCGTATCATGGCTAGAGTGAAGCGAACAATGGTAAGAAACCCTACAAGTGCCGGAAGAAGAAGGAGCCCACGAACCAGGGAGAATGATCGACAATCCAGCACCAACACGCCTCAATCACCAGTGGTTCTTGAAGACAACTCCATTCCTCCACAGGTTCGAGCATCTCCTAAGAAGTTGTTCGCCAAAATCTCAGAGGTCGATAACATCTCTGTGGCCGAAAAAGGTGAAAGTTAGACCAAGCCACCTTCAACAGGGGAGAACTCGACTAGGAACCTTCTTGCTATCATTGCTCATCCTAAGTTCATCAACATTGAAGAATCTCAAGTATCGCCAACTGTTCACAAATCCTTGGTTGATGGGTCTTTCACCTCTTGCTCAGAGGATGACTCTGACAGACCCATTGTTTCTACAATAATCAATCTTGGGCATTTTAAAAGATATGAGTTCAATAGCTCTTTTGGGCCATTGAACTCTAGTACCAACGTGATGAACACCACCACTGATGCACTCAAAGCTAAAGAGATTTTGGTCTCTGTTGAAAAACCCACTGAGAAAGTTGTGATTTTTGAGACCCTTGAGATTCTGCCTGAGAAAGAAACAGAGAGAAGTGAGGATACCTTTGTTGAGAATCTGGAAGTACAAATGGAGGTAGAGAGGGAAGAAAGAGTAGAGGACCCGTTTGTGGAGTTTCCACAAACAAATGTCATGTGGACTGAGGAAGATGAGCCCATACTGAGCAAAACCAATAGGAAGAGAAAAGGGTTGGGGAAAGTTCATGCCAAGAAAACCAATGTAAAAGGACCTAGAAAGAGTAAGAGAACCAAAAGAGTGCTGATTGAAGGAGAGACATCTGGAACTAAGCCTAGTTATACCAACTGCTATGCTGCAGCATCCTTGCAACATGAGTAGTCTGTGAGAATAAAAGAGAAAAGTAGGGAACCTACTGTGATCCTTTTGCCAAGACCAACTTCACCTCACAATGGCTTTAGCTCTAAGGTTGCAGCCAAAATGTGGCCAAAATTCCAGACTAAGATTGGGTTCCCTGAGAAAGGTATTGATGAGCAAAGCATGAGAGAGCTCCCTTTCATCAAGAACGTTGTGGACACACAAGGTTTAGGCAAGTTGTGCCAAGTACACACTTCCTACAATCTGACCCTCATTAGAGAGTTCTACTGTGAGCTCTCTGTCACCTCTGTGTCCAAGATTCATGTGCGAGGAACCACTATCCACCTCACTTCCAAAAAGATTAACAGGTTTCTAGAGCTCAATCCACCTAAGAAAACAGAGTATACCAGGCTACTGCAACATCCCACCCTCACTGAGTTGACAGAAACTGTTGCTACTTTGGGAAAGCCAAAGACCACTTAGGAACACCATGCCAATCTGGTCTTAAGAACCTTTAGATCCTCCAATCTGAATGCTAACTCCAATGTGTGGATAAACTTTGTAAGACACACCATCTCACCAACCTCACATGACACTTTCATCTCTATGGAGAGAATGTTGCTGCTTTATTGTCTTATCACAGGGAAATCGATCAACATTGGGAAGATCATGTTGAAGAGCATTAAGGAGTGTTCCACCAGAAGCAGAGGCAAGTTCTACTTCCCTAGAATGCTAACAAATATGCTCACTGAGATGGGAGTCCCACGTTATGAAGATGATCTTATCGTGAAAGAGCAAAGAGAAAAGTGGGCGATTGACATGAAGGTTGTTCAGAGGTTGAGAGACAGGAGAGATAAGGGGATAGCTGCTACTGACATGGTGGGCATGTTGCAGGAAGTATTAACCCAAAACAGCAACCTCATGGATAAAATTTTGCAGCAAAGGGGTGAATTCATGAATAAACCGGAGTATCTCAGAGTTGAGGTTCAATCCATGGCTGATAGCAGAAAGAGGAAGGATCAAGAGGAGGAGAATGCAGAGGTAAAGAAGCTGAAGGATTTGGTGAAAAGACAGAAGACAGAGATAGCAGATCTGAAGGCAAAAATGAAAGCAAAAGGAAGTGTCCATACTGGTGCTGCAGCATCCAACCTCATAGAAACATCACTTGCAGCCCCTGTTGGCCACCCATAGCCTACTCAACCTAAGTAGGACAGGTTTAAATCACACCCTTTTTCTACTCCATGTTCTGTTTATTTTTATTTTTTAGGATGGGATAAGTCTTTTACACTTTATAGGATTATTTTATTTGCATTGGATCATATTTTGATGTGATTGGTTGAATTGTATATCCATAATAATTTCATAAGTCCGCATCTCATTGTTAAAGGTAATACATGCTAGAACTAGCCTAATAGTTGCTTGGGACACATTTTGGACTATGTTCTACACATTTCACACTCATATGATTGGCATTAATTCTTTTCTTGCACCTTATCCACCCAAACGTCAAAGACAAAACACCTTTCCTTCCTACAATGAGGACATTGTAGAGTTCTTAGTTTGGGGTGGGGGTGTCTAAAATGGCACAAGAAAAACCATGAAAAGTGGCTGATTAACACCACAAAAGTCCTATAGGGGCTGGTGTATGTAGCCAACAGAAAATGCACAAAATTTGAAAAAAATTCAAGTGTTGGTACATATGTGAGAAAAGGCATGGAGAGGAAAGAAAGAGCCAAAAGAGAGAAACCCATACACTCAAAGCCATGAAAAAGGTGTGAAGTAGGATGTGTGTCCATAACAAAAAGAATATAAGGCTAGCATATGGTTCATGTTAAAGCACATAGGATGAGATTGTTGGTTACTTTGGATTTATGAAAGGCTATATGATGTAGACTTGGCATGCTCAAACTCATGATATACAACTAATGTATTCCAATGCAAAACTTTCACATTTAATGTCTTTTCTTTTGATATTTTCTTTTGTTCTTTTTGTGGCTTGGGGACAAGCAAAGTTTTTAGTTTGGGGTGGTGATAAGTACTCAATTTTGAGTACTTAAGCACATTTTTCATAGTCTTTTAGATAGGATTTTTCACTTTCAAATCCCACTTTGAGTCATTTTCTACATTGTTTTCTATTTATTTGATATTGGAGCTGAATTTGTGTGATTTGCTTGTTCTATTAAGATTGTAGGCTAGCTTGGTTGTCTTTTGAAAATCTATTTGGCCACAGGGCATGTTGCAACATTGGCACAACATGGAGCTGATCGTTTTTGGATAAAAGAATCGAAGAAGATGGAGGCTAATCTGAATTTTTGGCTTGGAACTGATCTTTTTGTAACCTCTAAACACTAGTCTAATCTGGTTTGTAATAGTTTAGTTAAGTTGGAACATGCTTGGTAACTCTAGTTAGTATTAGACTAGGAAAGTACAATTAGACTCCCCTTAATTACAACTTTGCCACTCTCTTTGCCTATAAAAGGAGGGCTTAGTTGCTTATAAGGGGCCATCTATACATCATCAATCATCTCTCTACATTATCTTAGTTTATGTCTCCTAGTATGCAGCTGATCAGTAGTTCAGTAAGGGAGTGATCTTAAATCATCCCTTTAGTTCCTTTAATTTCAAGAAGTAACCTTTATGTTTATCATCTTGTTCTTCATATTTTGTTTATGTTCTTTAGTATCTTCTCTCTAGTTTAATCTTGTCATTTGTTTAACCCATGAACTGGTCATTCTCCAGTTCTATCTCACCTTTAATTTTCCAGAAATTAGCTTATGTTCTTACGGTGTTCATTATCTTCATAGGATCTTCATCTTTGAATATGCATGCTTGTAGCATTGAAACAGCACACAACTGCACATCTTATTTTCTTAGATTTTCTTTCTTCATCTTGCATCTCTAGCCTTTCCTTCACTCGTTTAATTTAGTTTTCAGTAGTTAAAGTTCATTGTATTTACCTTTAAAATTACTTTCTTGTCATTTCCATTTCCTTGTAATTTACATTTCTTTATCTTTACATTACAAGCAACATATACATATATTTATATACTTTCAAGTCATTTACATTTCAACAACACTTTACATCATGTTCATCTTTGTAATTCTTAGTAGTTGTTTTTCTTTCCTTATTGTAATGAGTAGCTAATCATATTAGCTTGGGTGTGAGGCAAAGGGTGATTATGTGAATCTAAAAGAAAGTGGGTTTTTGTGACTTTAACCAAGTTTTATTGTTCCAACTCAAGTTTATCAAGATAACACAACTCCTTGGCAAATTTATCACTTTGATAGCGTTAAAGTGTGATGGACCTAGAGATAGGCCATTAAATAGCACGTCAATTTGAATGGCATAGGAGGTAATATCGAAAGAGTTACTTGCAACGAGAGTTGTCACTTGTGTCTTTTAAAATGATTCATTCTTGATAAATGGTCACTTTTTCAAAGGGTTAAAATGGAGTAGACTTAGAGATAAGCTACTTGGAATACATCAACTTGGGAGGTACGGGGTTATTTCGAAAGAGTAACTTTTAACAAAGAGAATTTGTTTTGCCGTATATTTTGAGAACTCCACTCCCATCATTCCCTTATCTTGAACTTTGCTCAGAGATGAGACTGTTTATGGCTACTGGAATAATGGGATGGTGAGAGTCCAAGAGGAACGTATCTTAAAATCGATAATAAAACTAGTTATAGTCAGAAGCATACTGCAGCATTTCAATAGCATTGTGCTATGACAGTGCTGTAGCATTGACCTGCTGGACTTTGGATTCATATACCATCAAAAGCCTTACACCCTTTCTTCTCTTTTATTCTTGTTTATTTAGATCTGTGTTAACCAACCTTCCAAAAATATTGCTTCAAATTCTTCATCTGAAATCTCATCTTTCATTATACTTTTAACACACTTTTTAGTCCAATCTCTGTGGGACGATACCTGGTATCTTTACCATTTTATTACTTGCAAGGCGACATAGAACCAATTTGTATACTTGCTTTTTGGTATTATTTCACTTCCATAAGGAACACAAAAGGGCCTGTCAATGACCAAAAGTATGATTAACCCAAAACTCATCATTGGTTGAGACAAACTATTTTCCAAATGAACTAATACCCTTGTATTTCTAAAATGTCTCATAACACGATAATATGCATTTTCTGAACGGTTTATAAAATCAAATATACTAAAAGGACATTTACATCAAATGACCTCCATTTATATGTTAAATCATCAAAGAAACATATCAACATGATTTATTTATCAAAATGTCCAAAAATCTCAAATGCAGGTGTTTCAAAAGATTTATAAAACCAAATAACCCAAATGAGTAAAACTCTTCAAATATTCCAATTTTTAATAAAAGTTATGTAAACACATAATCACCTTAAAATAGACATTTTTCATGTACAACGTTTTTACAAATCAACTTGAACTCACTTTGTTAGATTTAGGCTAAATCTAGATTTTACCCCTCTTTGAGCTTCCTTGAAGAAACTTGAATCCTCAAGCCAAAACCTCCAAAACCTAGATCCATAAATTTCCAACCATAAATATACTTATTCAACCATGTCGAATTGATCCCCAAACATTTTACATCAAAATCCTCAATTTGGCCAAAACCATAATTTTTGACCTAAATTCTCCAAAATCATCAAATCCGAAATTTGAGAAACCAAACACTAGGAAATCATCAATGGAGCATTTATAACTCATAAAAAAGTTTGGAAATGGGGGAAATGAACTTACCACATAGGTTTTGGTGAAAACCTAGAAAACCCTAATATGGAGCTTGAGGTTGAAGATGAAGATGGAGAATCTTGATCCTAGCTTCCAATCCTTAACTTGATGACGGTTTACCACCATAATACCCAAATATTTGAGCCAAAGATGACCCAAAATCACCATATACGTTTTAGGTTTGTTCTAGAGAGAGTTTGGGAGGAAAGGGGAAGTGAGAAATGAAGAAACGAGCTGAAAATCAGATTTATCAACAGACTGCCACCTGGGTGCTACATTGCCACGCGACTATGACATGGTCATTGTCGTGTGTCATAGTTGCACCAAGTGTACCGTGGGTGTTCCAACTTATGCGACTATGACAGTGCGACTATGACACTATCATAGTTGTCAGACATTGTAACCCCGGGAATTTCCCAACATAAATCATGCCATTTACAAGTTACAAAAACGTCCGGGTGACCTTTACTTATCGAAAATTACGGGTGTTACAGAAGCGGGCGATTGTGTTGGCATAGTCGCCGTGTCATTGTCGCACACGGGGTTCAACCCTTTATTTCAGCGATTTCAACCCTAATTTTATTTACACTCTCAACCACCTCCCTCATTCTCTCTCAAGATCGAACCCCACCACATTTACTCCATTTTGGAAGGCATTTAAGGCTATATTTGGAGCTCTAGGAGTGGGATTTCTTCACTTCCAAGCTAGGATCGACATCTACACTACAAGGGCTCTTTATTTCACTCTCCAATACAAAAAAAAGCCTAAGATTTTCTAGGTTTTTACCCAAAAACCTAATTTGTGAGTCATTCTCACTTTCTTGAGTATTTATTTAATATTATCATTATGTTTTACATCATATTCACTTCTATGTCATTCTTTTACTCACATGATGTTGTCCAAAGTTTATTTTGGAAGAAATGTAGGGTTTCACCATTTTTGGTGAATATGAGCAAAGTATGAAGGTAAAGAAATGATTATACGCATATATGGCTCCATGATGCTTGTTGTTCTTTCCATGTTTATGGGTTTGACATTTTAGGTCAAATTGTCATGTTGGGAAATCTTGCTAATTTATGAAATAAAAATGAAAGTACTTGGCTACCTATTCATGGTTAATAGTTCCAAACATTTGTAGTTGTCACATGGGGAATAGATGTGCACCATGACTTTATTGTTAGCATGAAACTAACTTTCTTGAAAATATTCTCTTGGGAAATATTGGGGATTATTGATTCTCTAAACATGAACGGAGAGTAAGACTAAAGACCCGGTTTGGGTTGAGGTCTAAGGAGGCTAAAGACTTGGTTTGAGTTGACGTCCAAAATGACTAAAGACTCGGATTGAGTTGACGTCCAATGAGACTAAAGATTCGGTTTGGGTTGATGTCTAATACGACTAAAGACCCACCTTGGGTTGAAGTCCGATAGTACTAAAGACCCGGGTTGGGTTGACGTTCTTCGGGGCTAAAGACTCGGGTAGAGTTGATGCCCATATTTACTAAATGCATTCTTCAAGGGTATACAAGAAATGAATTGTCATGTTGGGATTGTGAATCTTACGTATTACATTTTCATGCTTTTAGCCTAACCTGTTATCTTGATATGTCTTGTAACCCAGGTTCCCTTAGCGGCGGGACTCACAAGAGTGAGGGTTGAGCGTGGGGGCCGATAGCGGCATCTTTTGAGGAGTTATACCAATCGGAGACTTTTGGCGTACATTGTGGATAGAAGTCCTTTTGGGGAATTTTTGACAATTGTATTAATATAAATTTGAATAATTTAGATTAGTGTATTGTCATGTCATATTCCCAATTTTAGAAATGTAAACATTACTCTACTCTTCCCGTTTGGATAATATTATTCTTGTCCTTGCCAAGGTTATGTCTTATTTAGGCTTAAATTTACTTCAATTTTTAGGGCGTTATAGTTCAGATCGACGATGATCGGCGGTGGTTCATGTTTGGCGATGGTTCAGATTGGCGGTGGTCGGGGATGGTTCAGATCGGCGGTGGTTCAGATCTGTAACACTCTAGAAATTAGACGAATAAAAATTCGAAAATTCGGCAATATGACGTCTAAAATACGAAGGCCCAAATACCCTGTAAATATAAATTTCCAAAAGAACGAATCCCAATATTCAAGACAACTAAAAACCCATAAAATCGGGTTAGTTTGCACCATAAAGTTTGCAACAAAGAATGAGACGTCAATATTACAACAACCTACTTAATCTAGGATCGATTCAAATCTAGATTAAAATGGGTGTTGCGATTTCACTATACTCTCTCTTTACAAAATTCCCCAAAAGACCGGCACTTTGAGAACTCCTACGTGCCCGGTTGACAAGTCCAACATCCTAATTTCCTCCACGAGTAGCATCGAGAGGAAACAACAACTACAACAAGTGTTAGGACGAAGATTAGTGAGATTTCATAAGTTATATAATTCATAAACAATAATATCACATTTTCAGTAAAACAAGACTTGGGTTACCAAACTCCATTGTCTCACATTATTGTTTCCACCGCAACCATAATCTCGTACCTGAACACAAACATACAAGAGATAACCCTTGAAATACGGGGGAGACCCGTTTCCATCGGGGTGACGTTTACATGGGAGTGGAGTCACCCATGATGTTAATGGATTACACCTCATGTCCCGGTCTTAGTTCCCATGCCATAACGACATCACAACCTCAAACCATAATCACTGCCTTTATTGCCTACTCCGTCGAGTTACACCTCAAGGTCTTACGGGACATTATTGTCTATCCATTTCTAGCCGAGTTACACCTCAAGGGTCCACGACCACCTATTGCCTACTCACTAGTAAACCACAATGACCAACACAAGGTCCAAATAATATACAACAACCTCCTCGTGCACAAGGAGTAGTGTTCACATTCTTATCAGGTGATCAACATCTGGTAAGCATTTATAACCACTTATACACCTCTTTTCTACATGCAAATATCAGTTCATCTTTACTTCTCAAGGTACCTCATTCCTCATGATCTCATACATGTAGTCACAAAGGTTTATTTTACTCATACTATATTTTCATAAAGTTATCAGCAGTTAGATCAAAACTATAGAAATAAGGGTTTCCTCATGAACTCATTATATAAGCATGAAGTTAAGGATCCATATGCATTCAATTACCATATTAAGAGATTATTAATGTTTATGAAGTATACTCCTCATTTAGGGTTCATAAAATGAAAACCCTAAAAGTTGGGTCACAAATTCCAAATTCCAAATGAAGACATATATGTATAATGTGGTGTTATGGCAAGTAACATTTAAGTAAGAGATCATTTAAGGAGTAATAAACTCACCACTTAGGGTTTGTAAGTGAAAACCCTAAAAATGGTAGACATAGAAGACTTGCTTTCCTTGTCTTGAAGCTTTAATGGCACCAAGAATCCAACTCTAACACCCAACAACTTCTTGGAAGAACAATAAATGCTAGGGTTTAGTTGGTAGCTATTAATGAGGATAGGAGGAAAAGAAAAGAGAGGAAAATCGCCCAAAGAGTGTGGGTTAGCGACTTGGAACTGAAATGTGGAGAAATGATATTGTTTTGGTCCAAAAATCGACTTTATTCACCAGCCCCCGTCCCCTTCCATGCGACAATGACCCGACGACTTTGCCCAGGTCATTATCTTCGGGCAATGTCGCCCACGACAACCCTCTTCTGGAATTTTTCTCGCGAAACTCAACAGCTCCCCCTCCCTTAGCGACATTGACCCAGCGACTTTGCCCAAGGGCATTGTCGTCGGGCATTGTCGCCGCTGGCTTACCCTTGGCTGTTCGATGGATGCCAAACGAGTTATTCGGTCACACACACAACCTTTCTCGACTCACGATGGTTGCCTTAGACAAAGGTGATGTCGGTAGAAGTCCCAACACATGCACAAGTGCATGCTACCCTCACAAGCACAAAACTCTTTCACTTAAGGACCCATCACTTAAGCACATAATTATATACACATATACATACATGGATACAAATAACTTAATAAACTTGGACACTCACGCTTAAAACATTAAATTAGGCACTAATTGCATGAGATGTAGCTAGACGACCCTTATCAAGAAACTAGACAGGCTGCTACCTAACGGAACAAGTATAAAAAGATTTAAGAAGTTACCTGAATATTTTCGGGGTGTTACAAGATCAGTGGTGGTCGGCAGTGGTTCAAATCAGCAGTGGTCAGCGGTGGTTTAGAGAAGGAACTGATGGAGGCGTGGTTTAATCAAATAGGTTTAATGTGATGAGGTTATATTGGATTAAGGGCATATGTGGTATTATGAAAAAAAAAGAATTCCATTCCATCAAAATACCTTGTAGTTGCTAAGGAATGTTAAATTCATTCATTTGTGGAATTTGATGGAATTTAGAGATTTCTTCCGTGAAAAGGAACGAACCAAACAAAGGAATGGAATTTGGTCAATGGAATTTGGTCAATGGAATTCAACATTCCAATTCCATCAGATTCCTTCAGAATCTGAGAACCAAACGCCACATAAAACTATGTATAAGAGAGAAAAATAATATTTTATTTCTTTCACTCCAATAAAAGAAATTGAAATTAAATGTTTAATAATGAGAAATAATATTTTATTAAAATGTTTGAATAGTCTAATAATATAGTTACTGATAGAAGGGTTACGGTGGTGATTTGGTTTACGAACTTACGGTGGTGCTAGACTGCCTGGACAAGAAGGAACCGGACAACCGACGCAACCTCTATTATTTAGGGTTTTGTAACCATAGATCTCATACACACATACACCTTTTTACCCATACCTTCTGGCCATCATTCTCGCCGGCCTTTCTTCTTCATAGATTCCTTCCATTCATCCACCATCTTTGCTCAAAAAAATCATTTTAATATGATTTTTGTTTTGAAACTAAGTCAAGGTTTCCATTAGAGCTCTCACACATTGTCTCTACAATCAAAACTCATGAATTGCTATCTAAACATCTTGTGCAATCTAGTTATTACAAAAATTGATATATAAATGGAAATATGCATTTGGTTTGTTGGTTTGCTCATGATAGTCGATCTATAGCAGAAGAAGTTTTTTCTTCAATCATATTATGTAATAAAAGTTGCCATCCTTCTGAAAGATGAAACTAAGGGGGTGTTTGGTTCATGTATTTTAAAGGAATTGAAAGGAGTTAGAATGGATAATTCCTTTGACCAAATTCCAAATCCTATGTTTGGTTTACGTAATGAAAACTGTAACACCCTCAAATCTGGAAATAGCAACTAAATTAAAATTTTCTAAATACATCGAAAATCGATTCATCTACAAAAACGAATTTAGATATATCCTCAATACACACATTTCATTCTATACATACGGTCAATAATAAGGACGGATGCTACTAAAAACCCAATAATTGTCGCTACCTCCAACTGCAGAAGACTTCACCAACTACTTACCCTTGAGCAAAGCTAAGCCTCAACTCTTCATAGAACTGCTAGAATCCAAACCCCCAACTGGAACCTGATGCACATGCCGACAAATAAAAAAGTTAGGCTTAACACCTAGTGAGCTCAAAAGTTTTCAACATATATAAATAAATCGTTTAAAAAAAGAAGAAGAATGCAATTAAAATCATAATCTTTCAAAATGATATGCTTCGCTTATGAAAACGACTCATTTACCAATAAATATGCATTTTAAACGAAAGAGACACCGAGGTAATCGTTAATCAAACCAAATTGTTTTACAGACTAAGATCCCAATATAAAACGTTCTTTCGTAAACTTAGATTTAACCCAAAACTTGCTCAAAATGAGAGTAGAGAGAGGACTCCCAATTTTATAAAACGCGGGTAAAAATGTTATACATCAAAATACCCCAACACGGGTGGAACATGATACACAACTCATAAACCATAGATGAAAATCTATATAAATAAATATTGTCGTGAACACAAACATTAGACCCAAAACTCATACGACCATAAAATGGACGAAATCAAATACCGAAACGTGGAAATGACGCATTCCATTCAAACCTTAATATACGTGGGAAAAAACCCAATATTAAGGCCATCATTTATCGTCGACCACACAAACCAAAGTTGGTAAAATACGACATTAACTTTTAAAATACCACGGATCTACGACGGAGAGACCCGTATACATTGAGAATAGAGGAACACGCAAGTAGGCCGCCCATACAACTTCCTCGCATGTCATCAAAACGTTTCCATCTTGGGTGGCGAGAACACGTGAATGGGGCCACCCGTGATGTTATTGGATTTCACCACATATCCCGGTCCTAGTTCCCATGCCATACCATACATCACAATCCTCAAACCGTTTGTTGCCTCTTGCCATACTCCGTCGAGTTCCACCCCAAGGTCTTACGGATATGGATGCCTATCCAATCTAGACGGGTTTCAACTTAGCGGCTCGAGCCACCTATTGCCTAATCGCTAGCGAACCCAAGTGGTCAATAAATGTAACCAAAATCTCAGGCCTTACAAAACAGACAGACTTACGTGCCTATGGATCCATTACAACACTGTCTAACGTTACATGACTCCAATTGAATAACCAAAGCTCCCAAAACATGTAACTCCCAAATGGCATGAAATAATCACCATCATACTCCAAAATTCCACATATGTTTTTAAACCGGACAAATGTCCTCAAGACTCCATTTAGTTAAAACTGAGCCAACGACCCAACAGTTTACGTAAATACCCAATGAAAGCCAGTAGAGACATCGAAATACGTTTGACCAACAATTATGCAAACACCACGGCCAAAAAGGTAATTAACCCAAAACTTCTCATTGGTTGAAACAAAATCTTTTCCAAATGAACTCTTTCTTTTCATGTTACCAAAATGATTCATAGTTCAATGATATGCATTTTCCAACGATTTATAAAATTGTATGCACGAAATGGACAATTATATAAAATGACCTCCATTTATATATATTACATTCGTCAAAGAAATATATTAAAATGATTTATTTATCAAAATGCCCAAAAATCACAAAGATGTGTATTACATAAGTTTATAAAGTTAAATATTTCCAAATAACCAAAACTTATCAGCAGTTAACAATTTAATGTAAAACACAAGCACTTTAAAATAAACATTTTGGCATGTACACCGTTTTCACAAATCAACTTGAACTCACCTTGTTCGATTTAGGCTAAATCTAGATTTTACTCCACTTCGAGCTCCTTTGAAGAAACTTGAATCTTCAAGGTCAAAACTTCCATAAACCTAGATACATAAATTTTCCACCATAAATATACATCTAGAACCATATAGAATCGATCCCTAAACATTTTACATCAAAACCTCCATTTTGGTCAAAACCCTATTTTTTGACCTAAATCCTCCAAAATCTTCCAAACCGAAATTAGAGAAACCAAACACTAGGAAATCATCAATGAAACATTTATATCACCTAATAAGATTTAGAAATGGAGCGGATAAACTTACCACTTAGGTTTTGGTGAAAACCTAGAAAACTCCAAATTTCTTGAAGGTTGAGGTGATGATGATGAGCTCTTGACATTTGCTTCCAATCCACCACATAATACTCTTGAATCTTCCCAAAACTAAAAATATAACCTTGAAAAGCTCTAAAATACGAATCCATAGCAAAAAGAATCGTCTCAAACGGAGTTATGGTGAAAGAGATATGAGAAAATGAAGAAAACCCCCAAAAATGGATTTTTAACCTTCAGACTCGCTCCGCGATAGTGCCTGGCTAAAGTGACATATGTCACTGTCGCAAGGCACTCTCATGCCAGATGTATCGAGAGTTTTATACTCTCAGCGACAGTGCCAAGCTAAAGTGACACATGTCACTTTCTCTAGGCACTTTAGCCAAACTTGTACCAACCGCTGTTTTGGTCATAACTTCTTCGTTTTAGCTCCGTTTTTGCTCCGAAAAGAACCGTTGTTCTCGTAACTGAATTCCTCATCTAGAAAGACTATAAAATCTATAATTTAATCCCAAAATCCCATTTCCTTTATTTTTCTCAAAAGATCGATTCCTATACTAACTCGAAATAGTACTTACCCAAAAATTACGGGTGTTACACCATTGACATAAATACATGGCACATTCGTTGGGACGACCAACCACTTGGTAATCTCCATTGCTATTGTGACACATGTCACAACTGCATGGCACTATTGTTGGGACTACGATGTTTTCAGTACCATTGGTATTATTGTGACAGGTATCATAACCGCATGGCACTATGGCCGAGACAACCATATGTGTTTCTTCCTTTACCAGTTCACCCAATTCAACACTCTTCTCCAAATAGGAAAAAATTCAGGGTGTTACAAAAACGATGGAATCCTGTGAATTCCATTGAATTCTACAATTTAAAGAATTCATCATTCATTGGCTTAAGTGAATAAATTGAATTCTTACCAACCAAACGTGTGGTGAAATTTCATTCCAATCCCTTCAAAATCAAATTCCTTCAATGGATTCCAATTCCATCAAATTCCGTTTCGCGAACCAAATGTCCCTAATATCCCCCTTTTCCCACAAAAAATGATGAAGAAAGAACAATTTAAAGGGGTTTTAAATTTGGGTTTATGAAGATGAAAATGAGATCCCCTCCATAATAAGTTCTCTCAAAACTAAATTTGGGTTTACTTTTCTATTTGGGTTTGATTTGAAAAGTGGGGGAAGAAGAGAGGGGTGCATCGGACAAGATGAATCAGAGAAAGGCACCGAAGAAGATGACCAATGTAACATCCCAGGCCAACCGTACCAGATATTGTCTGCTTTGTCCACACACCCGGACTCACGGTTTTAAAACGCGTCTGGTAGAGGGGGTATCCAGTCCCTTATAAGGCAACTTTCGTTCCCCTCCCCAACCAATGTGGGATCTTACAATCCACCCCCCTTGGGAGCCCAGCGTCCTCGCTGGCACATTAGTCTGGTTCCCAGCTCTGATACCAATTGTAACAACCCAAAATTGCATTTAATTTAAATATAACCATATCACATCAAAAACCATGACAAGCGATCCCAATAACATAATAATAAAGGGAAACAACAAGGTTTGCTACGAGGCAACCTATTACATAACTGAGAGTATAAGAAATATCTAAAAGGAAGTCTTCTAGCGTCGGGTGCTGCTCACACCTTTTCTTTTCCCTTTCCAGAGCCTCCTACCTCACGACGACCTGAAAAGGGTTTTAGTTTTTTGAAAGAGCGACGGTTAGACCGAAGGTCTAGTGAGTCCCCTCTATAATACTGAACAACAACCAAGCTGTAAAGAAAGGAATACAACATATAGATAACCCAATCAGATAAAAGAAACAATACAATATTTACCACACATTCCTGGCACTCTCTCCGTTACCTGAAGATAACGGCTTAACTAACTCATATTGCCTCAACTGGAACACACCCCCATCTGGCATAAACGGGGCACACCCCCGGTATAAGTTTGAACGGGACACCCCCCCCCCCCCCCCCGATAATTACCACAAGCGGGATACACCCCCAATAATTGTGCAATTCACACTAATAATGTTTGCATGCATATATAAAAGACAACATTTAAGGACACCTAGTAGATAACTTCATAGTGTTAAACCACATAATCAACAATATATTAAATAACATTTGCCATCCTTAAACCACTTTATCTAAAAAGCATTAGTTTAGCAAAACTCACCTGGATCCCGCAACCCTTAACTCGCTAAATTCTGCTACGAAATACCTACAACAGAAATGGAGGGAAAGAAGTTCAAGAACTCTACAATGGACTGCGACCTCGACCGGACACCACAAGCTACCAGATTTCCCCCGGGTTATACCGCCGCCCGGACCCAACCCCCCCTTCCCCCCGGGCGCCGCGACTCCCAGGGTCCCCTCCCGGGTTCACGCTGACCGACTCCCGGTCACCTCCAGGTGCCCCGACTCCCGGGGTCCCCGCCCGGAACCATACACTCCCAGACTCCCCCGTCTCCTGGGGTCATAGTCCGGGACCTTAACCCCCTCCCGGGGTCACCCTCCCCGGGGTCTTGATCGGGACTCCCCCACGTCAAATGTCGCCCGGGGTTTCGACACCCCCCGATCCGCTCCCAATCGCCCAGTTCACACAACCACAGAAGCGAATGAGGGTTTTTATGCGAACAGGACAGAGACCAAATAGATTTTTGATTGAATTACAAAATGACTAAAATCTTATCCATCTACCTCTAACCCCATTAGAACGATTTCTAAGATTCAAAAAGGGTTTTCCATCCCCTCTTAATCCAACCCCACAAAACAAACCTCATATTCTAATCAAACAAATGAGATCTTCACTAATCCACACTCCTAATAAAATAGAAAAGACTACATAGGGATCTTACCTTGATAGCGACTGTAGAACCTTGAATCCCAATGAGACTTCTTTTTTTCTGATTTCCTCCTTGAATCGCCTTTTTCTCCCTTGTCCAAGAATATCTCAGCCGTCTTAACATAATGAGGTATTCTCTAGGGTTAAATCCCTTTTTATTTCAATTTTTACACTTTAGCCCCTAAACTCTACTCCTTTTAATAAACTTCACCCACCTAAAATTTTATTGAGTCTTAACACGGTTATTACAATATCCCCCCTCAAAAGGATTCCGTCCCCGGAATCCCTTCGTTGAACAAACTGGGATATTGAGACCTCATGTCCGCTTCAACCTCCCACGTTTCTTCCTGACCCTTACGAAATTTCCACTACACTTTCACTAAAATAATTTCTTTATTCCTCAGCTTCTTCACTTTATGGTCCAAAATGGCCACCGATTCTTCCACATAAGTTAATTTCTCATCCACACGAATATCCTCTAGTGGTACCACCACGTCCACTTCCGCTAGACACTTCTTCAAGTTTGATACGTGGAAGGTAGGGTGTATCCCTCGAAGATTTTCGGGTAGTTCTAACTTGTACGCTACGTCCCCAACCCGTTCAACAATAGCAAACGGCCCAACAAATATTGGTCTCAACTTGCCCTTCTTCCCAAAACGGACTACTCCCTTCCACGGCGAAACTTTTAACATGACCATATATCCTACTTGGAATTCGATTGCCTTTCTTCGCTTATTAGCGTAGATTTTCTGACGGTCTTGTGCTTTCTTCAATCTTTCTCTGATCTGGTTGACTTTGTCGGCCGTCGCTTGCACGATTTCAGGTTCGACCAACTGTCTTTCTCCCACTTCATTGCAACATAACGGCGTTCTACACTTGCGTCCATATAAAGCTTCGAACGGAGCTAGTTGAATACTAGCCTGGTAACTGTTGTTATAAGAGAACTCGATTAACGGTAGATGAACTTCCCACGAACCCTTGAAATCGATAACACATGCTCGAAGCATGTCTTCCAATGTTTGGATGGTCCTCTCACTCTGGCCATCCATTTGGGGGTAATAGGTTGTACTCAACTTGAGTTGCGAGCCTAACTCTCTTTGGAGACTCCTCCAGAACGACGACGTAAAACGGCTATCCCGATATGACACTATAGACGATGGTACTCCGTGCCTGGACACAATCTCGTCTATATACAATTTAGCTAACTTCTCCAATGGATACGTCTCCTTAATCGGTAGGAAATGAGCTGACTTTGTAAGTCGGTCCAGTATCACCCAGATTGCGTCGTGCCCTTTCGGCGATCGCGGAAGTCCGGTGACAAAATCCATCGTGATCTCATCCCATTTCCACATCGGTATTTCCAACTGTTGCAGCTCCCCGTAAGGCCTTTGATGCTCAAACTTCACTTTTAGACACGTCAAACACCTCTCGACAAAATAACCAACGTCTTCAAACCTGACCACCAGTAGTTAAGCTTCAGATCTCGGTACATTTTATTGGTTCCCGAGTGAATAGAATAACGAGACTTATGTGCTTCTTCCAAAACTTTCTTCTGGAGGTTGCCCAACTTCGGGATCCACACACGCCCCCCAAAACATTTCACTCCATGACTGTCGATGGTTAGCAATCTCGCATTCCCGACCATTCTCTCACTTTTCAAATTCTCTTCTAAAAGCGCATCCTTTTGAAAGTTCTTGATCTCCTCCACGAAGTCAGAGATTGCCTCGACTCAAAACGCCAACACTTTTGTGGCATGGCCGCGTTCTTTTCGACTCAACGTGTCGGCCACCACATTGGCTTTACCCGGATGATAGAGGATTTCACAATCATAATCGCTCAAGAACTCCATCCATCGGCGTTGCCTCATATTCAATTCTTTCTGATTGAAGAGATGTTGAAGTCTCTTGTGATCAGTATAAATCTGACACTTGACACCATACAGATAATGTCTCCAAATCTTCAACGCGAAAATTATCGCCGCCAATTCTAGATCATGAGTCGGGTAGTTTCTCTCATGCTCCTTCAACTGTCGGGAGGCGTAGGCGATCACTTTTCCTTCTTGATCAATACACACCCCAATCCCAACTTAGAAGCATCATTGAAGATCACAAATCCTTCAGTCTCGTTGGGTAAGGCTAAGATTGGCGCACTACTCAGGCTTTCCTTCGGTTTACAGAACGCATTCTCTTGAGCCTCTGCCCACACAAATTTAACGTTTTTCCTCGTTAGTGTTGCTAACGGCGTGGCTATACTCGAAAAATCCTGAATAAACTTTCGATAATAGCCCGCTAATCAAAGGAAACTTCTCACTTCAGTCGGTGATTTCGGCGTTTCCCAATCCTTGATAGCTTCGATCTTAGCCGGGTCGACCTTTATCCCATGCTCCGATACAACGTGCCCTAGAAATTGCACCTCCCTTAACCAAAATTCACATTTTGACAATTTGGCGTACAATTTCTCGCGTTTGAGTAACTCCAGCACCGCTCGTAGGTGAGACTCGTGCTCTCTCATGGACCGCGAATAAACTAATATGTCGTCGATAAAAACAATGACACACTTGTCCAGGAGTGGGCTACACACCCTATTCATTAGGTCCATAAATACGGCTGGGTCGTTAGTCAAGACAAAAGGCATAATCAAAAACTCATAATGCTCGTACCTTGTACGAAAAGTCGTCTTCGGCACATCCTCCTCTCTTACCTTCAGCTTATGATAACCTGACCGCAGGTCTATCTTTGATAAGTAGCTCGCCCCTTGCAATTGATCGAAAAGATCATCAAGTCTGGGGAGAGGGTACTTATTTTTAAATGTTACCTTATTGAGTTTGCGATAATCTATACACATTCATATAGACCCATCCTTCTTCTTAACGAATAACACCGGTGCTCCCCACGCTGATGTACTGGGAAGAACGAAACCCTTGTCAAGTATCTCTTGCAGTTGTGTCATCATCTCCTTCATTTCGGCCAGAGCCAAACGATAGGGTGCTCTTACGATCGGTGATGCACCAGGCAACAGATCTATTCGGAATTCCACTTGCCGATCCGGGGGCAAAGTGGTTAAATCGTCCGGAAACACTTTCGGATATTCATTTACTACTGGAACCGACTCTAACCCCTTTTTCTCCTTCTTAGCGTCTAAAACGTACGCTAGAAATCCCTCACATCCCTTCACTAAACACCGCCTAACTTTGATCATCGAGATCAAACATGACTTCCTATCCCGTCGATCACCATAAACCACTACCTCTTCCTCCCCCGGTCGAGCTATACGAATCAACTTCTTATTGCACACTATGTTGGCATCGTTAGATGCCAACCAGTCCATTCCCACAATGACGTAAAATTCCCCCATGCCCATCGGGTATAAACGCAATGGGAATAAATGACCGTCAATGTCAATTCTACACCCCTCATAAACTTCCCCCACTAAGACTCGACTATCATCCGCTACTTCTACTTCAAATCCCCGATTAAGCCTCTTGGGTCTCACTTGCAAGTTATGAACAAATTTCGGTGACACAAACGAACGGTTTACGCCCGAGTCAAACAACCCCTTAGCATATGTCGAGTCTATAGGGAAAGTACCTGTCACCACATCTGGCATTTCCACCGCCTCCTCTGCTGTCATATTGAACGCTATGGGCCTCGCCCGAGCCGACTCCGCCTTTCTCTCTCCTTCCTTTCCTCCAAACCCTCCGGCCACTCTCTTCTTCAGTTATGGGCAGTCGGTCTTGAGGTGGTCTGGAGACCCACATTGATAGCAAGACCTTGGTCCTTGACAATCCCGAGCCATATGTCCCACTTTTCCACACTTAAAACAACTGTCATGGCTCATAACACAATCTCCCTTATGCACTCGATTACATTTACTACACAGCTTGCTTTCCAACCTTAGCATCGCTCGCTGATCAACTCAACCACTTTTGTACTTCTTCGAGTCCCGAATCGACCCTTCCCACTTTCTCTTCTCACTGCCCCTCTCAGACGTTTGGCGTGCTTTATCCTTCTCAATCATCTCAGTCGCGTTAACGGCCGCTTGAAAGGTAGTCGGTTCTCGTGCAGCTACCAGCTCTCGGATGTTGCTTCTTAGCCCAAACAAATACCTATCGACCCGATGTTCCTCGTTCGACACATAGACCTCAGCAAAACGAGCCCTATCGAGGAACTTCGTTGTATATTCTCGAACTGTCATATCCCCTTGCTCTAAATTTAGAAATTCTTCTTCCAATCTCTTAACAGCTGCTAACGGACAAAACTGTCGCTTGAATTTGACCACGAAAGTTTCCCAATCCATACCTCTTGTCTCTTTTGAACCCTTACCTCCGGTTTCTGCTTCCCACCAGAACACAACATCGTCTCTCAGCATAGACAATGCTAACACAACCTTATCTTCTTCAGCATACTTGCAGGTATCGAAATCCAGTTCCATGTTCCCGATCCACTTGATCACAACTATCGGATCACATTCCCCTTTGAAGGTGGGAGGATTACAAGCAGTGAATGCCTTCTAGCTACATCCCTTCTCAGTAACCGTTTTACCGCCAAATCTGGAGTTGTCTGAGAGTGACTGCCCATCACAGTCATTGAGGAGTTAGTCATCTCGGTCATCTCCCTCTCCTCACTTCTTCCTTGACTTGTTGATGCTTCCTTAGTCTGATGAGCTAACAAGGCTCGCAGAGTTTCTTGGCGTTTTCCCATCTCAGTGGCGAATGTCTCTTGCATTACAAAGGCTTGAGTCTAATCTCCACCACGGTTCTTCGTCGGTCCTCTTCCTCTCACTGCAGTTGAACTCCCTTGAAGAGAGGGTTCTTGTTCGGCCATCACTTCCACACTCCTTGTTTGACGGGCAGTACGCCCTGCCTTACTCCCTTGAACCCCCACTCCAGGCTCATCCACTTGAGTAGCCGCCTTTCGGATCGACTTTCCCTTCCCTTTTGGTCGGCCACGACCCTTACCTCGAGTGGCGGTAGGTCGAGGAGGGACTATTGGTTCATTCACAATAACTTCATTCACCGGCATTGCCTCAGCTACTGGCACCGATCTACTCCTCGTCACGCGCTCATACATGAATACCGGTGACATGGAAACAAACAACATTCAGCACAAAGGTGCAACACAATAAGGCAATTTAAGCACACACATGTACCTGTAAATTCACAATTACACAGGCCAGATGTAATTACAAATTTACCTTACATGCTAGTCCTCACTACCCTATCATTCGTCTTCCTATGGTCATCTAAATTCTCAGTTATGCTTCTACACTCCTAGTTAAAGTCTAGGCCCGTCCGGTCACCCAGATCTCTTAAACTATGGCTCTTATACCATCTGTAACATCCTAGGCCAACCGTACCAGATATTGTCCGCTTTGTCCACACACCCGGACTCACGGTTTTAAAACGCGTCTGGTAGAGGGGGTATCCAGTCCCTTATAAGGCAACTTTCGTTCCCCTCCCCAACCAATGTGGGATCTTACAATCCACCACCCTTGGGAACCCAGCTTCCTTGCTGGCACATTAGTCCGGTTCCCGGATCTGATACCAACTGTAACAACCCAAAACTGCATTTAATTTAAATATAACCATCTCACATCAAAAACCATGACAAGCGATCCCAAGAACACAATAATAAAGGGAAACAACAAGGTTTTCTACGAGGCAACCTATTACATAACTGAGAATATAATAAATATCTAAAAGGAAGTCTTCTAGCGTCGGGCGCTGCTCAAACCTTTTCTTTTCCCTTGCCTGAGCCTCCTACCTCACGACGACCTGAAAAGGGTTTTAGTTTTCTAAAAGAACGAGGGTTAGACCGAAGGTCTAGTGAGTCCCCTCTATAATACTGAACAACAACCAAGTTGTAAAGAAAGAAATACAACATATAGATAACCCAATCAGATAAAAGACACAGTACAATATTTACCACACATTCCTGGCACTCTCTCCGTTACCTGAAGATAACGGCTTAACTAACTCATACTGCCTCAACTGGGACACACTCCCATCTGGCATAAACGGGACACACCCCACGGTATGAGTTTGAACGGGACACACCCCCAATAATTACCACAAGCAGGACACACCCCCGATAATTGCGCAATTCTCACTAATAATGTATGCATGCATATAGAAGACAACATTTAAGGACACCCAGCAGATAACTTCATGGTGTTAAACCACAGAATCAACAATATATTAAGTAACATTTGTCTTCTCTAAACCACTTTATCTCAAAAGCATTAGTTTAGAAAAACTCACCTGGATCCCGCAACCCTTAACTCGCTAAATTCTGCTACGGAAGACCTACAACAGAAATGGAGGGAAAGAAGTTCAAGAACTCTACAATGAACTGCGACCGCCGCCCGGACCCAAACCCCCCTCCCCCCGGGCGCCCCGACTCCCGGGGTCCCCGCTCGGAACCATACACTCCCGGACTCCCCCGTCTCCCGGGGTCATAGTCCGGGACCTTAACCCCCTCCCGGGGTCACCCTCCCCGGGGTCTTGACCGGGACTCCCCCACGTCAAATGTCGCCCGGGGTTTCGACACCCCCCGGTCCGCTCCCAATCGCCCAGTTCACACAACCACAGAGGCTATTGGGGGTTTTTATACGAACAGGACAGAGACCAAATAGATTCTTGATTGAATTACAAAATGACTAAAATCTTATCCATCTACCTCTAACCCCATTAGAACGATTTCTAAGATTCAAAAAGGGTTTTCCATCCCCTCTTAATCCAACCCCACAAAACAAACCTCATATTCTAATTAAACAAATGAGATCTTCCCTAATCCACACTCTTAATAAAATAGAAAAGACTACATAGGGATCTTACCTTGATAGCGACTGTAGAACCTTGAATCCCAACGAGACTTCTTCTCTTTTTCTGATTTCCTCCTTGAATCGCCTTTTTCTCCCTTGTCCAAGAATATCTCAGCCGTCTTAACATAATGAGGTATTCTCTAGGGTTAAATCCCTTTTTATTTCAATTTTTACACTTTAGCCCCTAAACTCTACTCTTTTTAATAAACTTCACCCACCTAAAATTTTATTGAGTCTTAACAAGGTTATTACAACCAATGATGGTGGATGGCGAGGAAGAAGAAGAAAGGGTAAACCAAATTACCCCTCATGTGAGGGGCACATGATGCACTTAACGGTGTTAAATGGAGAAGGGACCATTTTTGGGCACCCAAACACGAAATCTGGACCACCAGTGTACTTTATGAATTGTACAAAAAGTAGCCTTAGACAAGGGATAAAACATGTCATTCACTCATTAAAGAAAAAATTAGAACTCACCCCACGCACCCCCCCCCACTTCTTCAATTCTTCTTTTGCGTTAAGACTTCATCCCATACGATTCCAATTTCGTCAACTTTCTCTATCGGCCTTTTTCCCGATCATCTTCTCCGGCACACCTTATTCCCTTCTTCTTCCCTACTTCCGAAATCAAACCCAAAGCCAAATCAAACTGAAACTCAAACTCCAAACTCAAACCTAAACTGTAACTCAAAACCAAACTCAACAATTCTAAAAATAAAGTGTAATCTCCCCCATAAATCACAAGAATCATAGCCACTTTGGATTAGGTGGTCACGGTTGCTCATCGCAGTAGAAAAGAATAAAAAAGAAGGAAATTGGGATATTGCAGACAGTAGCTTTGATATGGTGGTTGTGAACTTATGAATAAATTTCCATCCTCGTTCATCACAGTTACAAATGTCGGTTTCAATAGTGTAAAACTTTTCTTGATGAATTTTGTTTTTATTTTATTTTTTATAAAACATTTTATAATTTGTAACCATGTTTTATTGAATTGTATTATAATCTATAAGAAAAAAGAAAAAAAAAAGCTAAAATGACCACATTACCCTCCAACTTGATATAGTTTTCCAACTTTGTTGTACTCAGAGACGAAAAACGAAAAGAAATTGAAACCAAAGTGATCATAAAAGCAAGTTTTAAAGACCAAGAACGAAAATAGTTATAAGTATCAAACCAGAGGGATGAAAATCGTAATGTACTCTTCATAAACTTTAAAATGTATATTTTGGAATTTTGTTTTACAAAATTACAATTGAATAAAAAGTATGCCTATTTTAGACATAGTTTGTCCTATAATATTTGTTTATCTACATAGTTTTTAAAATTTTTGACAAACGATTAAAATTTTATAACTCCTTCATGATGATAACAATTTAATCTTGTTTACGAATGATAAAAATATTGTAATAGTGACAATAAACATATAAGCAATTGAGATTTGAAAGTTCATCCTAAAAACAAGACAAAAAAAACACTTAAGAACGATAACTTTACATCCAAGAATAATAATATTTACAGTCATATCTCGTCTATAACCTTACGGGTATAGAGAACCCCAGGCCCGACCCTGGCTATAGGCCAGGGGGCGGTGGCCTAGGGCAGCAAGAAGCCCAGGGCATCAAATTCTTAAGTAGGCTTAGTTGGGCTTCCACTCTTCCAAAATTGATCGGCGTAAACTCTCTCTCTCTCTCTCTCACGCACGCTCTCTCTCTCTCTCTCTCTCTCTCTCTCTATCTCTCTCTCTCGATTGTCGCTCTCTCCCTCTGTTTCTTAGGCCCTGGGTGTGTCGTGTGACCGACTGGCGACTGACCGTGTTTCCGGTGATTACCGAGTAGGCAGTAGCCGCTGTCCGTTGAGGCAGTGAGGCGCTGTCGCACTAAATCTTGCTTGCCTTCACTCCTTGGGCTCTTGCCTCTTGCCTTTTTCACTCTTTGTAGGTAAAACTTTTAATTTCAGAATTTATTGTTTGGTTTATTTGATTATTAGATTTACCAATACTGATTTGTTAGGTTTATTTGGTTAGATTAGGTTTATTTCATTGGAAATTTGCTGCCCTAAAATCAATTTCTTGCTTCTAATAATTGCCACTCTCTTTTATACAAGGGTTGTGTAATAATTGTTTGCTTATGGAGAAACAATTTGATATGATGTCTTATATTTTGAAAACATGATCGATCATGAATTTGAGTTATATTATCTCAATTCTTAGAAATTGGTTTCAATACCTTATATGGAACTTCGTTTTGTGAAGTATGGAGGCAGTCTGTTAATAGCGTGAATCTTGCTTATTTTTATGTACTGTCATGCTTACCAGTTACTAGAATGTTTTTTGTGGGTGATGTTGGGTTGGTAAGACATCTTTGATGAACAGTATCCTTCAGTACTCAGTTATCAAATTTGTATTGCCTAATTACTTGGCATACAATGACTTCTTGTAATGTCACCTCCTTTTATATGATTGGTGAGAAATAATGCCATTGTTGGCAGTAGCTCTTGTTAATGCCATTACTCCTTGTTTCCCCTTAACATTTTAACTTTAGATATGTGAACAAGAAGTTTAGCAATCAATATAAGGCAACCATAGGGGCTGATTTCTTGACAAAGGAAGTACAATTTGAGGACAGACTCTTCACTTTACAGGTTACTTTTGCTCCCACTCTTATCATTCTGTTAGGATGGCAAGTTCTATGGTCCGTGTTAGACCACAGTCTCATTGGATTCAAAATCATCCAAACTGAAGATCGCAATCTGAAGCTAAAGCCGAAACGTCGACTCTCGATATTAAAGTCTATGTCATTTGTAATAAATGTCAATGTAATTGTATTAGTTTACTTAGATTTAATATCTAAGTTATAACATTGTAATAGTTAGATAAAGCTAACTTGGTTAGTTTCTAGTATTTAGTTAGTTTACATAATATCTAAACTTAGATATTATGTATATTATTAGATTAGATATTAGGTAGGTTTATAGTTTTATATTGCAAGTTGTAGGAAGTGTGTCTAACACACTTGGTTAGATTAAGTGTATCTCTAACATCTCTCAAAAAGATCAGATTATAATTTCACACATACAAACACACACTTGAAGGTGTAAAAGAGAGAAAACATAGAGAACACATTTCATGCTTAATCGATCAACCTTGTAACTCGTTTGTTATAATCAATACAGGTTGGTAATCATATTGTGTTGTTGTTTCTATCAACTTGATAAGTATTGTTGGACCGACAATTGGTATCAGAGCCTGATTAAGATCAAAACAAGTTTTATAGAAAAATGTCTCTGTGTTCTTCAAGAAAATTTGAGTTTGTGATTTTGAGTGTTTTAGGTGTTAGAATCGATCAGGTTGTGATCGTACTACATGCTAGATCGAGTTGTTGCATTTTGATTTCACTTTTAAGCTTAAATCGAGTTCCAATTTTGTGATTTTGTGAGTAAACAGTCGAGTGAAGAACGTACTGTGCCATCAAGTTATTCTCGAAAAAGTGTGTTTTTGAGAGATCAAGTGCTTAAATTCTATACTAAAAGTGTTTCTAGACATATTGGTAGGGTTTGGTATTGCTAAATCGTTTCAGAATCAAATTTTAGACGATTTTCAGAAGTTCAGGACGAACACCCGCACAACAGAGGAAGAATAGCCCGCAAACTTCAAACTTTGCGGCTCCCACATCAAACGCATAGTTCTACTGTGCGTGTCCCAAAGGAAACACATACCTTACTTTGCGGTTCCAACATCAAACGCATACCAAACTTCTCGATTCCAAGTCTGACCCGCACACCTCAAGACTTCGAGTTCATCTCTTCAAAAGAACAAGTCCACCTTGCGCGTCCCAAGTGAATCACATATCTCAACTTTGCGATTCTCACTTGAAACGCACACCTCATTGTGCGCTCCTAACTACACCCGCACAACTCATTGTGCGCTTCTCATTAGACCCGCATACCTTAGTGTACGCTTCCCATTAGACCCACATACCTCAGTGTGCGCTTCCCATTAGACCCGCATACCTCAGTGTGCGCTTCCCACTAGACCCGCAAACCTCTCTGCTCCAATCCATACTTAGAATTTTTTTTTCCTGAGAATTTTTCGAAACTGCAATAGGGGGACAAAATTTCTTGTGTGATCAAATTTTATTTGGATTAACGATCATATCTGTCAAGTTTTCTCTTATTCAATACAGGATGACATCCAGAGAAGCTCTTGCAATAGGAACTGAAACCAAGCCACCAGTTCTCTTTAGAGGTGAATATGAACAGTTGAAGGATAGGTTCCTAAACTCCATCGAAAGACAGGATTTGGGTGATTTCATCAAACAATCCTTAGAAGAAGGCCCCATGGAAACAAAATATAGGGAACCAGCAGAAGGAACTGAAGAAGTAAGACATGCACTGACTTATGAAGAACTAACCGGTGATAATAAGTTAAGAGCAAAAGCAGACAGATTGGCCAAGTCATACATTCTACAAGGGATTCCGAACGAAATCTACATAAAGATTGACAGTTATAAGGCCTCCGGCAAACAAATGTGGGATCAACTCGAGAAGATGATGCTGGGTTCAAAGATAGGGAATTAGCTTAAAATCTCTAACTGGCTGCACAATTTTGAAGAATTTAAAGGCAGAACTGGAGAAAATCTAGAAGGAACATATGATAGATTCGTGACCTTGCTAAACGAATTGAGCAAGAACAAGGTCAACAAATCTCAAATCGAACTGAATATTAAATTCCTGAGTATTCTACAACCAGAATGGAAAAGTTTTGCCAGACAGATGCGCCAGATAAAAGATTTGAATGAGATTCCACTTCACGAGGTGTATGAAACCCTCCGTCAAAATGAAGAAGAGGTGGATGAAATTCTAGCTGAGAAAAGACAGAAAGGAAAGACAGTTGAAGATACAGTCGTTCTTGTCGTCAAGTAGAAGAACAAGACGATTGTATATGAATCAGAAGAAGATGAAGCTTATGCAAACTCTGACATGGATGAAAATGAACAAATGAAGAAAGCAATGTTGTTTCTGACAAATGCGTTTCAGAAAAAGTTCTACAGGAATCCAACATCAAACAGTCAGAGGTACTCTTCTGGACCCAACAACTACGCTCATAAGGAAAGGGTTGAAGGTAGTAGGTTTGAAGGGAAAAAGTTTGAAGGAAAGAGATTAGATGAGAAGAAAACGGAAGATAAAAGGTACCAGTCTGAAGGAAAGAGGATAGAGGAGAAGAAACCGGAAGAAAGAAAGTACAAGGATGAAGGATCAAGTCAGCCAGGTCCACCGATGTGCTACAACTGTGGCAAAACAGGTCACTTTGCCAAGGATTGCCGAAGATCAAAGGTCAGAAACTTCGATTAATACAAGAACAATATGCTTCTTGCAAAGAAACAGGAGGCAGGCAAGGCACTGATGGCTGAGTATGAATACTGGCTTAATCACTCAGATGAAGAAGAAGAAGATGAAGATAAAGATGAAGCCGTCAATATGTGCTTGATGGGCAAGATGGAATCAGATGCTGAAGCTGATTCAGAAAATGAAGAAGAGGAGGTATGTGATTTATCGTATAAAGATTTCATGAATAAAATGCATACCATGAGTTTAAAACAAGAAGAGTTAGAATCTAATCTTAAGCGAGAAAATGGTGTTATTATTAACAAAAACCAATTGATACAAAAACTTAGCAATGAAATTGCTGAGAAGAAAGTATTAATTGAGGTTTTACATACAAACGTTGACACCAACGCAAAAGAACAGACTATAATTCTAAAAGAGAATTCTGAACTCAAGTCAAAACTGAGAAATAGTGAGCTTGACTTATATAAGCTGACTAAAATGCATTCTTCATGTACTAAAGAAAACAAGTCTTTAATTGCAAAACTAGATGCTTTGGAAAAGAAGTTGTACTCATTAGGTCAAAGTGAGCAAACCATTCATCTTAACAAACCGAAAAAGAATAAAGAAAATTGGGGAATCGGTTATGTGAAACCTGATTGCCTTAAAAAGGGTATAAGAGAAGTGCCTGCACTTTATGATTATACCTCTATGCTAGTTTCTCACCGAATCTCTTCACTTAAAGTTTTTAATACTAAACTATCAAAGGAGGATGAAGCAAATGAAATTGAAAAACGGAAAAAGTCATCTAAAGTTCACCTTCCATTTTATTATGCGAAGTTGAATAATAGTTATGACTATCCAAATAATGAAAAGAAATCTCTTTTAACTGACTACTTTCAAAGTTATTCTGTAAAAGAGATAGAGGCAAAGCCTGTTATAGGTAAAATATATGTCCCTTCTCTCGTGTTAGAAAGTAAAATTTCTGAACTCGAGAACTCTTTATCAGATGAAAGACTTTTGATTGAGATTCAACAAAAAGTTTTTTCAACCGTTATGAAAAATGTTGTTTTTACAAAAGCTTCTAAATCTGATGACATGTTTGGTTCATCAAACGAAGGGTTTGATTTTCTTAATTCTGACGGTGGTTTGGATGGTTGTTTTGAACAATTTGATTTTAATGCTAAACTTTCAAACCATTCATCTTTTGTTGTGAAATCTTTGGGAAAAACCAGTATGCCAGTTAACAGTGTAAAATCAACGAAAGTTGATAAGTCAGTCTCTGTGAAAGCCAAAAATGCTAAAGGTAAGAAAATATCTCAGCATTCACAGAAACCGATCACTACTGGTAAGCCAAAGAAGGTGCATTCATTTGTTGCTCAGAAGTCTAACTCACCAGTTACACATGTTTCAGATCTGCGCAAGCAAAGGCCAGAAGTAAATTCTCAATGGCAACCCAAACGGAAGCTTGACAAGAATGTTTTATCGCTTAGTAGTGTTAATTGTAATAAGACTTCGCTTAGTAAAGATGTCCTAATTGCTGATATTGCTCTTTTGAACTCAAAACTTGTTGTTTCTCGTAAACAATATTCAATGAAGCAATTATTTCAGTTATCTTTATCTGCTGGAAAGTCCTCTATCTATGATAAACATGTTTCTATCACTTGTCAAGATTCTGGAGATTGGTTTGGAAATTACCATGTGCATTCATCTCATATTAATTCTTCTCATACATTTCAAAACAAAAGAGGAACCAATTTGAAATGGTTACCAAAAACTTGTGCTAACACAGCAGGACCCAAATTCCAATGGGTACCTAAGGCTAAATCTGTGTTGCAGGCAAACAAAGCTTAAAGAGAAAGCGACTTCTGATTATGTACAGATCAGGACTCGTTCTTCAATGTCAAAATAGGTTTTTGGATAATGCAGTTCAAAACCCGAACATCAAAGTCAAAATAGGCTTTTGAACAAATCAGTTCAAGACCCGCACTTCGATAATCAAAGTGAAAATTCCAAAGTTGTCGTATAAATATCTAAATTTGCAATTTCTCTTATGCAGACTAGTCATACATGGTTCTTGGACAGCGGATGTTCCAAGCACATGACAGGGCAAAAAGAGATATTGTCCAATTTCAAAGACAAATTTTGTGGAACAGTAAGATTTGGCAACGACCAGTTTTCTCCAATCATGGGATATGGTGATGTACAACAGAACAATGTCACTATCAAGAAGGTGAGCTATGTTGAAGGCTTACGACACAACTTGTTCAGTATAGGTCAGTTCTGTGACAAAGAGTTAGAGGTCAACTTCAAAGCCAAGAGATGTTCAGTTCGCAATGAAGAAGGCGAAGAACTCTTGGTCGGTACTCGAGAATCAGACCTCTACACAATCAATATGTCAAATGTCCAGGCTGACAAGAAAGTGTGTCTACTATCGAAAGCTTCGATGCAACAAAGTTGGTTATGGCATCGACGTCTTTCTCACCTCAACTTTTGGTACATCAACAATCTGGTCAGTGGAAAGCTCGTCAAAGGACTTCCAGAGCTGAAATACGAAAGAGAACATCTATGTGCAGCCTGTGAAAAGGGCAAGATGAAGAGGGCACCTCATAAACCGAAGCCTGAACCAAGTACCAATGCTCCGTTAGAGTTATTGCATATGGACTTCTGCGGTCCGATGCGAACTCAAAGTCTAGGCGGCAAGAAGTACATACTCGTGATCGTGGATGATTACTCGCGATACACATGGGTCAAGTTTCTACGTTCAAAGGATGAGACACCTGATGTTCTCATTACATTCCTAAAGACGACCCAGGTGAATCTGCAGAAACCGGTCAAGTTTCTAAGAACAGACAACGGCACAGAGTTCAAGAACAACAAAGTTGAAGAACATCTCGAATCTGTCGGGATTTCACATCAATACTCTGCTGCTCGAATGCCTCAACAAAACGGAGTGGTTGAAAGAAGAAATCGAACGCTAGTCGAGGCTGCTCGTACTATGCTAAGTCATTCGGACTTACCTCTATTTTTGTGGGCAGAAGCTGTTTCGACCGCGTGCTACACACAGAATCGATCCATGGTACATCGAAAGTTCAAGAAGACTCCTTATGCGTTAATCAACAACCGAACACCGACAATCAAATATTTCTATATATTTGGATGTAAGTGTTTCATGCTAAACGATAGGGAGAATCTCAATAAGTTCAGTGCTAAGGCGGACGAAGGAATCTTTATTGGTTATTCCTCGAAATCAACTGCATATCGTGTCTATCTGAAGAAGTCAAAGACGGTGATTGAAAGCATCAATGTCACATTTGATGAAGAAATGGCTTCCGAACAACAACGTTCAGAACCCGTTATAACCGGAGTACTAGCTTCTGGGCAACTCAGTCCAGAACCTGCGTCTCAACAGAATAAATCAGACGAAGCTTCAACTTCAACTAACCATTTATCTGATTTAGACTTATTATTTGAATTGTTTTATGATGAATTTCTTGGATCAAATGTAAAGAAATCTGTTATGGTTGACAGGATGGAAGACTCAACAACTACTCATCCAACCAGTTCAGATGTTCCTATTGAATCAAACGCCCCTATTCAACAAGAAATTACAATTCAAATGCCGACTCCAACAGTTGAAGAAGTGACAAATGATAAAGAGACAGAAGTAGCTGAAACAGTAGGAGATTCTGTACAGATCAATCTACAGCTAGAACAAGCTGTACCTGCTGAGCCTTCTGAACCTGCCACTTCAACTGAAACCATCAATCCTCCTGAACAAACAGAAGAAGGTACAAGTGGTTTTATAGATGATACAATTGACATACATTCATATAATCCACTGCCTCATGAATATAAATGGACCAAAGAGCACCCGATACGCCAGATTATTGGCGATCCATCAAAACCAGTGCAAACTAGGTCAGCATCATTGAATATGTGCATCCATGACTCCTTTCTGAGCAAGTTCGAGCCAACACGCATATCGGAAGCACTTGCTGATCCAGAATGGGTGATCTCTATGCAAGAAGAGCTAAATCAGTTCGATGCACTTCAAGTCTGGAGACTCGTACCAAAGCCTAAAGGTAAAACCATTATAGGTACGAAATAGGTTTTCAAGATAAAGAAAGACGAAGATGGTACCGTTATCCGAAATAAGGCAAGACTAGTAGCCAAAGGATACAGACAAGAGGAAGGAATAGACTATGACGAAACATATGCTCCTGTGGCGCGATTAGAGGCAATCAGAATGTTTCTAGCCTACACAGCCCACAAGAACTTCACGGTCTTTCAAATAGACGTGAAGACAGCATTCCTCAATGGAATTCTGAAGGAGGAAGTCTACGTCTCTCAGCCATAAGGTTTTGTCAATAAAGAGAAGCCGAATCATGTTTACATTCTCGACAAAGCACTCTACGGTCTGAAACAAGCACCTCGAGCCTGGTATGATGTTCTTTCCACTTTTCTAGTCAAGTCTGGGTTTTCAAAAGGTACGGTGGATACCACTTTGTTTATCAAAAAGGAAAAAGGCGATATCATCTTAATTCAAATCTATGTAGATGATATTATCTTTGGTTCTACAAATCCGAAGTACTGTAAGAATTTTCCAAACCTTATGGTGTCTAGATTTCAGATGAATTTGATGGGAGAGATGAATTTCTTTCTCGGTTTACAAGTAAAAAAAATTTCATCGGGTATTTTTATCAATCAATCAAAATACATTAGGGATATTCTTCGGAAGTTCCAAATGGAAAATTCAAAACCGATTGGTACCCCAATGGCACCAGGTACTAAGATTGGCACCGATCCTTCGGGAAAGGCTGTTGATGTTAGGACTTATCGAGGGATGAGAGGTTCTTTAGGGATATTCTTTATGTTGGACGAACCAAGTCAGTAGACACTAGGAGAATGTAGTCTTGGGTGCCACTGTGATGGTATGTGCCTATACCTCCGTCATTCGAGGAATTTCCTTTGGTGTAGTCCTCGGGTGTGCCGGGCCTTTCGGGTGTCTCTTGGTAGATGGCATCAAGGTATATCGACTCTTTGGGTGGAACTTGATTGGTGCTATGGGTCTCCCCTATTGACTCCACATATTTTTGAACTCTGGTTAACTGCTGATAAGAATTGTAACTGATCATGCATGCTTATTATTGTTCAACTCACTAGGCTTTTTGGCCTAACACTTGTTTGGTGTCAATGTGTATCTCAGGTTCTAGCGGCGCCAGTCCTAAGCAGGTTTAGATGCTTTGGGGTGAGAGCTTGGGGATTTTGCACTTGGACGCTTATTACTTTTGGAATTGAACCGTCGAGTTTATAGATAACAACCCTTTTGTAATCTCTTTTCTAGATGTAGAAATTAGATTAGTTGGTTGTTAATCTATTGTCCGTTTAAATTACAATTGTGATTAAACAGGTTTGTACTATTTCCCTATTTTTGGGAGGCTCTTGCTTTGGCAATTCATATACCGCATGTCCATTTTTCGGATTTTGTTATCCCTATTTTTAGGGCGTTACATCTTCTCTTCAACTATGGAAATTAGGGTTTTGGTATAAATCGAGATCTTCATGTATAATGTTAGCTCATTATATTGTATCCAAGATTTAATGTGTTAAGTCAAAGGTGTAAAGTCAACTAAGTGTGTTAGCTTGTAAGTCTTTGTGTTTAGTTAGTGGGTATAAATACCTTTTGCCTTGTAAGATTTGTAAGTACGCTTTCATTGTCAGATTTATGGATACTGAATATTTCTCTCTCTACTCTCTCTCTCTAGATCTATAAACTGTTACATCTTGAATATTGATTGAGAATTGCTTGATTGAATAGGGATTTTGCATTAACAATTGGTATCAGAGCGAGACCAAACAAATTCAGAAATGATTTCACAACAGATTTAGATCAATTTTTGGAATTTTGGATCAAAAAGTTCGATTTTCTTGAAAAATCAAGAACATGCAGATCGTTTAATTTTTTTTTTCTTGATTGAATTGAATTTCATCTGAATCTTTGTTGTTAGTGTGTGAATAGTGATCGATTATCATATTTGATCAATTCATATTAACACTGGCACAAGAATTACTCACTGAATGGTTTGAATTTTGAAAGTTTGTGATTTCTTGAAAATATGAACACAGAACCATGTACTGTAGTTTTTCTGTTTTTTAGCTATGGTGAATTGATTAGATTTACACGATTTTAGTTTGTTCGAATTGTGCGATTTTCTGTTTTTCAGTTCATTTGATTTGTGCGAATTCAGACTTTGTTTGAATTGAGCGATTCCAAGTTCACTTTGTTCTGCGCCACTATCATCAAAATTTGTGCTATCATCATCAAAATTGCGCCACTATCATCAAATTTTGTGCTAATCAAATTTACAATTTATGCAGATTGTGATTGGAGGATACAAGTTAGTGGGGCGGTGGTGGAATCAAAATCGTGAGGCTGCAAATTAATGAATGAAATAGGCAGTGAATTAATTGCAGATTAATCAAATTTGGATTATCAATTGGCCGACTGGATTGATCTTGTTTATTTGATTTGAGATTCCAGGATATTTGATTTGCGCGCTCTAAGGTAACTCGATTTGCAGGTTTCGAATTCAACAATCTGCGCCAACAACATCATTATTTGCGCCAACAACATCATAAACTTTGCGCCAATTGATTTGAGAAATTCAGTCTGCGAGTTTCTTAGTTATTCAATTTGCGCGATTCTAAACAAGGACCCCGGTCGAGTTGCACAGGACACCGGTCCTCTCCACACCGGTCGAAGGAAGGACACCGGTCGGCACACAGCACACTGGTCCTCAAGACACCGATCGAGACTTTTACACTGTTTGACCCCGGTTTTCGCCATAAGTTTCTCGTGCAAAGGCTTATTTTGCGCCATTCAAATCAATTGGTTTTGCGCCATTCAATTGGTTCAGTTTAATTAGTTTTGCGCCATTCAATTGGTTCAGTTCAATTGGTTTTGCGCCATTCAAGTCAATCAATTTGCGCATTTCAGAAATTGATTTGCAAGTTTCATGTTAAGAGATCCACACAGTCTGAGAGTTACATGCTTAATTGATCTATGATTTCAAATCCAATTGATTTGCAAGTTTTAAACTGTGTGATTTGTGAATTCAAGTTCAAGTTTTGTGTTGCAAGATTATTTTGTCTGTGAGTTTAAACTCAAAACAGTTTTCATGACAAGCATTTGCGAGTTTCAGTTATCTTGATCTGCACATATTAATTCGTTTGATTTGAGAATTCTAATTCATTTGTTTTGTGAGTTTCAGTTCATGTGATCTGAAAGTTTCAGAAACACTCAAGTCTTTATTTGAGATCTGAGAATTATTTTCAAAGTTGTGATCTGATTTTGACTTTCAACCAAAATTTCTGAATTATTTGGGAACGATCATTCTTATCAAGCTGATTTCTCATTCAAGATTGATTTTTGGATATTTTGCTGAGCTTGAAGAGAAGAATAAAAAGCTCGAATTAGAGAACATAAATCTTGCTTTAGCGATTGATTTTTACACAAAGAAGACAAAACAATATTATGATGAAAGCAACACACTGAAAGTAGAAGTTAGTGCATTAAAGACAATTAATGAAGATCTTCTGAAACAGATTTCTGGGCTGAATGATGAGAAAATACTGAGTTTGGAAGCTGAGAACACAGAGCTTCAAAACAAGATTAAGGTTTTTGAAGAAAAGATATCTGCTCTGGAGAAGAAGAATGCTGATCTGAAAACAAGCCTTCAAGCTGATAAAGTTAAATCAGATCTGGAAAAATCTTTTACTCAAAAGATATCTGAACTTTCTAAGAAAGCTGACCAAGAGAAAAAGAATCTTGAGCTTAGATGTATTAATAATCTTGACCAAGAGATATCTGTTCTTACTGTGGAGCACATGACTTTGTAAGTAATAACTTTGTTAATTACTGGTATGGTTCTTACCCCACAAGAACTGCAACTAACACATCAGGACCCAAATACCAGTGGACACCAAAAGCTAAATCTGTGTTGCAGGCACCCAAAGTTTAAGGGGGAGCATAGAACTTATTTGAACAAAACAGTTCAAAACCCGGACTTAAATGTCAAGACCAAGGCTTCTAAGTAAATCAGCTTAGAACCCGTACTTCAACGGAGTATGACTTCTAAACACAACAGTTTAGGACTCGTACTTCAGTGATCAAAAGACCTTACTCCTGTCATGATAAGAGATTGTACTCAATTACTCGAATGAGGAAATCAACCATCAAGGGGGAGTACATTCTTTTTTGAAATACTTTGCATCCGATAGATATGACGATCTATAATTCACAAGGGAGTTGTATCTGATCTCTATCATGTGCTTTTTCATTGACAATATATTTAGAAGATATGACGATCTACAATTCAAAAGGGAGTTGTATCTGATCTCTATCTTGTGCTTTTTCACTGACATATTTTAGATGCATAATTTATAGGGGGAGTAAAGGTGATGGCTTCTGATTACAATAGATCAGAACCCGTTCTTCAATGTTCAGATAAGGATATTTTGCAAATATCCAGGGGGAGCTTATCTGATCTATATCATTCTATCATGATTTGAGGGGGAGCCTTAAAGGTAAATATCTTCTGTTCTAGATCTCTGATTGTTTGAAAGAAGAACAACTTTCAAGAATGAAAAACGCTTTCTGAAATGTTCAAACCACTTCTGGTTCTCAAAAGATTTTATGAATTTAGAAGTGTGATTTTAAATGTTTTTCAATTTTGAGCTTTAATGTTTAATTGACCGTGTGTTTCCAAAGATCAATACTTGCGTATTATCTTGTCTTTATACTGTAAAGTATTCATACACACCAATTCAGTACTTCATTTGAATTTGTTATTACCATGTCTCATAACGAAACAATTTTTCGATGGTAATACTCCCGTTTGCTTTCAAATATTGTTGAGCATCAGTCATCATTTCCAAATCTTGTGCTTTCACTGCAAAACTGTTTATATTCGTTTATATAAACAAAATATCCAGTTCTTTGATACCCTAACCATTTTATTTGATCTGATTGATACATTGTCAGATTCTCAAAACAATTCTCTTGATTTCATTTCATTCATTCAATATCTTTGTTTTGAGAAATCTTCAAAGTTCAATTGCTCAAATCTCATGAGCATACATTTTGACAATGTTTTCATACATTTTGTGCTTAACTTTTCAGTTAAACTGTTGAGCAACCATTCTTTATAGGACTTACATGGGATTCGTGTGTGAGCTTAAACAGAACTTCCATGGATTCACGTTAACCAGTGTTTCCTACCCAGGAAGTTATCCTTGAGTGATTGAGGGGTGAGGGGTCATAAATCAAAGAGTAGGGAAGATAACTCATCCGGTTGAGTTTTTCTCATTGTGTGGAGCGGTAAAATGGAAAAGAGAGTTTGGTTAGAAGTGAGCTTTAATGTTAAAAAGAAATAGGGTGTGAGAACAGAGTTAAAAGAATATCAGAACTCTGCGCCAACTACTTTCTGAGCCGGGCAGCCACATCTACTGATTGGTTCACATTCTTTGGTGACCATCATTGAAAAAGGCAGTGAGCCCATGCCAACTCGTGCTATTACCCCACCAACCACTCGTTTCTTTCCCGAAAAATAAATGTTTCATTTTCATTGGGGACACAACACATCTGCTATCTGATCTTCACTCGGAAGATTTAGATATTGAAAAAGAAGGAAAGTTGCCCCACCTTCGCACCTCTTTCATGCAAATTGAGTCCGTGTAATATCTGTTGTTGTCTCAACAGTTTACACAATTTGATCCTGATCAAGCTAAGTAACTTCAATCATTCATACACTTGCACGTACACACAAGGAATACGTTTTCTTGTCATAACATTCATAGAAAATTCCTTTGTGGTTTTTCGATGATTGAATGGAAGCCCTGGGGGAGTGAACATCACCAAAGCTCCTTTCCAATGTACATCCGTTATACAAAGTGGCTCCGTGCTACTTACAGGCATGCTAACTGTTTCATCTGTTGAATCAGGGTTACATTGTTCATTATGTCTGAATTTGAAAAGATTCGGATATATACATTTCATGAATTGACGGATACTCAGATCAAAGGGCGAAGAATGTCAAATTATTATGACGGGAGATTGTTAGTCATTTCAAAGGGGGTAATCAAAGAGAGTGCTGAAATTGAAGAAGTTTTGATGATCATGATACTCACAATCATCAAAAAGGGGGAGAAATTTACAAAGTTCAATTTCAAAGCCAAGATGTCAAATTGGGGAGAAATTCTGAAGATTCAATTTCAAAGACAAAAAGTGAAGATAATTCTGAAAGCTGAAATCAGATGAAAGTTTTGTCAAAGAATTTAGAAGTTTCTGAAGAAGATTCGTGAAAGTTTGTTTTTCCGAAGACGGTCAAGAGATCAGAGTGATGAAGATACAATTTTGAAAGATTCCTCGAAGTCTCAAAAGTTTCAAAGATTTCAAAGAAGTTTAAAGAGTTTCAAAGCTTTATTCAAGACTTGTTGACTCTCCAAAGATGTTAATTGTGAAAGACTTTTCAAGATTCTTCAAAGGCTGAAAGACTGAAGATTGTTAAAGGTTTAAAGTTATCAGAGACAAAAGCTGAAGAATCAAGAGTTGAAGACTAGTGTCAATTTTTTATTAAATCTTGAATACAAAGGGGGAGATTGTTAGGTCATTATATTGTATCCAAGATTTAATGTGTTAAGTCAAAGGTGTAAAGTCAACTAAGTGTGTTAGCTTGTAAGTCTTTGTGTTTAGTTAGTGGGTATAAATACCTTTTGCCTTGTAAGATTTGTAAGTACGCTTTCATTGTCAGATTTATGGATACTGAATATTTCTCTCTCTACTCTTTCTCTCTAGATCTATAAACTGTTACATCTTGAATATTGATTGAGAATTGCTTGATTGAATAGAGATTTTGCATTAACATATAATGTTTGGGGAATGACCCTATATGGTTGAATATGCGTATTTATGGTTGGAAATGTATGGATCTAGGTTTTTGGAAGTTTTTGGCTTGAGGATCCAAGTGTTCTTCAAAGGAGCTCAAGTTGGGGTAAAATCTAGATTTAACCTAAATCTAGCAAGGTGAGTTCAAGTTGATTTGTGAAAACGTTGTACATGCCAAAAATATCCGTTTTGAAGTATTAAAATGTTTTACTTGGTGTTATGAAATGTGTTGTTTATTTGATGAAATTACATTTTGGATACATTTGATTCCATAAATATCGTAAATGTCATATTTCGGTTCTTGGGACATATTGGTAAGGAAATCATATTTATATGTTCTATTGATGATTTATTATATAAATGGAGGTCATTTGATGAAAATGTATTTTTAGTGTATTTGGTTTTATAAACCGTGCGAAAAGTGTATATTATAAGTTATGAATTACTTTGGGATTATAAATGGTATAGTTTCATTTGGAAAACGTATCATTCCAACTCATAATGCTTTGTTTGAGTCATCCACGTCGGTGGAGCATGTTTTTGCATAAACGTGGGTCATTTACGCTTTATCATATTTTGTGGCTTTTACAAACGGTCAATTGGTTGGTTGAGCTTATGGCTCGGTTTTGACTCTGTAGGGTCTTGGGGACATTTGTCTGATTTTGATAGCTCACTATAGAGTTTTGGTTACGATTTGCATCACTGCATCTTATTTGAGAATTACATATTTTGGGATGTGATAATTCGTTCATTTGGAGTCATATAATGTTTTAGACTGTAATGCAATGGATCCATAGGCATAAGAGTCAGTTTGAGTGGGATAAATATCCCCGTATTGTAACTTGAAATAGGCATGGGGTCTTCTGACCAATAATTGCAATTTTATTGTGAACGAGCTTAACTGGGATGTTTTGGAATTCCAAGGTATAGACCCAAAGGGGTTGAACTTGATGAGTGCACGAAAATTCCAAGGTACAGACCTAGAGGGGTTGAACTTGATGATTATCCAAGCAATAGACATGGAGTTGTTGAGCTTGTTGGTTTGTTAGCTATAGACCTAGAAAGGTTGATGTTAACGAGTGTTTTATCCCTAAGTGATGCTCATATGACATAGATATGTGGCCTACTCTTGTGTTCCATCACATTCCATGGAATCGGGTCTCCCCCGTCACCAAATGGTGGATTTAAATATACTCTTTGGAAACAAAGATTATCTACGATTTGACGCTCTCAATGTTGTTAATGTGTAATTTGATTATTTTGGGGTGTCACATATTATTCGTGATTTTGGTGACGTTATATATATGGATCATTATTCATGATTTATGGTTTGTGTATCACATCTTATTAGTGTTTTCGGAGGTTTGGGATATTAAAGTCTTAATCCACGTTTTCTTTATTTGGGAATTTAATCATGACGCACGTTTTGGGCGAGGTTAGGGTTTGAGTTTATATTTTAAAGAAATATTTCATATCGGGGTTTTCATCACAAAACTTGTAGGTTTTGGGAGGCGAGTGACTTTCATATTTAATGTATGAGATTTTTAATAATAGTGACTCAATTTACATTCTTTCAGTTTAACGATTTACATATACTTATGGTGAAAACTCTTGAACTCACTAGGCGTTAGCCTAACCTTTTTATTTGTCGGTATGTACAACAGGCCTCGTTTGAGAAGGGTTCTAGTGACACTGAGAAAAGAGATGTGCTAGTTGTGTGCCCGAAAGGTGAGTAGATTGTTGAAGTCTTTCGCATTGGTGTTGTAAAGAGCAACTTGTATTGGGGTTACGTATCACCCGACTTCGGTTTAGTATTTGTTTAATATTGGAGTTATAGTTATTGAGGCTAATTATCGAATTCTATATTTGAGGCACGTTGAGTTTTGAATTGTAGGAAGAGATGTTGTCCATTATTTTGATGTTATATTGAAAATTTCTATTAGTTGCTCTTACCATTTTTTAGAGTGTTACAAGATTGACGGTGGTCGGGGATGGTTCAGATCGACGATGGTCGGCGGTGGTTCAGATTGACAGTGGCCGGGGTTGGTTCAGATCGTCGGCGGTTCATGTCGGCGGTGGTCGTCGATGGTTCAGATCAATGGTGGTCGGGGTGGTTCAGATCAACAGTGGTTCAGATCGGCGGTGGTCCGGGATGGTTCATGTAACACCCAAGATTTTGGTAGGTATTTCTCTAAGCGTATGTGTGTGTATATATATATATGTATATTTATAGTATATCCTTTTCGTATGATTGTATAGTTGGCTCAAGATTTTAGACCTTAATCACTAGTCTAATGTTAAGGACGGTATACCTTTTTACCTTGAGTGTGTCGGGACAAAAATCAAATTTTCGGAGGTCTGAGCCACCGGGGCGATAGTGCACGGCGATTGTGACGCATGTCACTATCGCCCGGGGCAAAGTCGCGAGATCCTTATAACTCTCGGTACAGGTTGGGCGACAGTGCCCAACGAGAATACCCGGATCACTGTCGCCTGATATAATCGCGCGGTATGTACCGCAAGGGGGTGGAAGCTGTAACACCCTCAAATTTGGAATTAACGACTAATTTAAAACTTTCAATAATACCTCAACGAAGGATAAAATCTCTTACGAAAAGTTCTCACTAGAAATACAATTCTAGATTTAACCGCCAACAAAATTAATAAAGTCTTACATAGAGACTAATTAAAGTCGGATGTTACTAAAGTCCAATAACAGCTACATCCAAAGTAAATGCGGAAGAATCCACCAAGCTATTCACTTCTTCGAGCACACAACTAGCACTGATCTCTTCACAGTGTCACTAGAACTATTCCCAACCGGAACCTGTTGCACATGCCGACAAATAAAAAGGTTAGGCTAACGCCTAGTGAGTTCAAGAGTTTCTACTATGATTATAAAGATCGTTAAACGGAAATTATGCAACTTAAATCATGATCCTTCAAAATGAATTTCTTTAAGTTTGAGAACGATCCGTTTTCCAATAATACACATTTTATAGATGGACGCCTGAACGCCAAAACATTCTTTCATGAAGTTATGCAACCCAACACGTACTCAAAACGTGAATAATGGTAAATGCTCAAATATTGAAATTTGAATAAAACTTTGTAAACCAAACGACCGAAATATGAGTAAACTCGAGCCTCCAAAGTAATAATCATAAGGATAAAACCCCAAACTCAAAACGTCACCGAAAACATGGATGAGACTAAATACCCAAAACAACACCTTTCGTTGACGGGGGAGACCCGAATTCAATGGATAGTGGCGGAACACAAAAGTAGGCCACATTCCAAGTTATTGAGCTCATCATACTAGGACCCATGGCCACAAGCTCGCCGACTCGTACTAAGATGTGGATGAGGGCACCCGAGGATCCTAATCATACTCATTTGGTAGGATTACATTTACGACCCATGGCTAGTATCCGACTCCACATAACCATACCAAGTTTCCTCCGAGGACCCAATGTCTCAACTAGCTACAAATGGGAAATGACTATCCCACAAAAAAAAACAGACTAAAAAATTACATCACGGGGCCAATGGCAGATGATTGACTCCACAAGCCCGCACCATAAGGCCCTCTCAATGACCCCATGACTAATCCTGATCCCATCATGGAAACAATAGCCCTTTTTAAAATATTAAAGACCGACTCTTATGCCTATGGATTCATTACATTACAGTCTATAACGTTACATGACTCCAATTGAATGACCAAAGCACTCAAAACAATTAATTCTCAAATGATACACAATGTCTTCAATTCTTTAATTCTTTAAAATACCCTAGTGATCTAGAAGACTGCTCAAGCCTAGACAAGGAATATGATGATAATGATGATAAGACCATAGAAAAAGAGTCAGTCCCTTTGAATGCTGCAGCATTTGAGCTGCTGGAAAGTAATGAACAAAAATCATTTACTCCATCAATAATCTCACCACCTGACCTGGAGTTGAAACAACTCCCATCTCACTTGAAGTATGCCTTTCTAGGAGAAGCAGACAAACTACTTGTCATCATCTCCGCCACCCTAGAATTGCATCAAGAGAAGAAGTTAGTAGATATGTTGAAGTTGCACACAAAAGCCATAGGATGAAATATTGCTGACCTTAAAGGGATTAGTCCCTCTATTTGTCAACATAAGATCATCTTAGAAGACATGAACTTCACTTCCATAGAGCCACAAAGAAGATTAAACCCTGTCATGAAAGAGGTAGTGAAAAAGGAAATTTTGAAATGGTTAGATGCAGGAATTATTTTCCCAATAACCAGTAGTTCTTGGGTCAGTCCAGTCCAGTGTGTACCCAAGAAGGGAGGGATCACTGTCATTTCCAATGACAAGAATGAACTCATCCCTACCAGAATAGTCTCCGGATGGAGAATTTGCATGGACTACCGTAGGCTAAACAAGGCTACTCAAAAGGACCATTTTCCCTTACCTTTTGTTGATCAAATATTAGACAGGTTGGCTGGAAATGAGTACTACTGCTTCTTGGATGGATACTCAGGATACAACCAGATAGCCATAGCACCAGAAGACCAGGAGAAGACCACCTTCACTTGTCCTTATGGCACCTTTGCCTTCAGAAGGATGCCTTTTGGACTTTGCAATGCTCCTGCCACTTTTCAAAGATGCATGATGTCCATATTTTCTGATATGCTTGAAAAATCCATTGAAATATTCATGGATGATTTTTCTGTTTATGGTTCATCCTTTGATCAGTGTTTGGATAATTTAAAACAAAGTCTTAAAAGATGTGAGGAAACTGACCTGGTACTTAATTGGGAAAAATGTCATTTCATGGTAACATAAGGGATTGTCCTTGGTCATTTAATTTCTAAAAGAGGAGTTGAGGTAGACAAATCTAAACTAGAAGTAATTAAAAAACTGCCTGAACCAACCACTGTTAAAGGTATCAGGAGCTTTCTTGGCCATGCTGGATTTTATAGACGGTTTATAAAGGACTTTTCAAAAATTTCAAAACCCTTATGTCTATTATTACAGCATGACCAAAAGTATGATTTCAACGATGAATGTAGAAATGCATTCATCACTTTAAAGAAAGCTTTGGTAACTGCACCAGTGGTTGTGGCTCCTGAATGGGACAAACCTTTTGAAATCATGTGTGATGCAAGTGACTGGGCTGTTGGTGTTGTGTTAGGTCAAAGAAAGGAGAAATTTTTTCATTCCATCCACTATGCAAGCAAAACCCTAAATGAAGCTGAAATTAATTATACAACAACTGAGAAAGAATTATTGGCTGTGGTGTTTGCATTTGAGAAATTTAGATCATATTTGATGGGAGCAAAAGTCATTGTACATACCGACCATGCTGCCATTAAATATTTGATATCAAAGAAAGATGCAAAACCTAGGCTGATAAGATGGGTTTTGTTTTTGCAAGAGTTTGACCTAGAGATTATTGATAGAAAAGGAACTGAGAACCAAGTGGCTGACCATTTGTCCAGGTTAGAAAAACAGGTTGAAAGTAGGGAAGGAGGAGACATTATAGAGACTTTCCCTGATGAAAAGATTCTTATGGTGTAGGCACAACTTCCATGGTTTGCTGACATAGCAAATTATTTGGCTTGTGGCATCATACCTTCTGATTATACTCATCACATGCTTAAGAAATTTCTCCATGATTGCAAGTTTTACTTATGGGATGACCCTCTTCTGTTTAAACTTGGTACAGATCAATTGTTGAGAAGGTGTATCCCAGAAACTGAAGCTGCATCAATTCTATAGAGGCCAAAGAACGACAACTAAAGTGATTCAATCAGGATTTTATTGGCCAACTCTCTTTAAATGTTCCCATAATTTTGTTCAAAGATGTAATGAATGTCAGAGAAGTGGTTCCATTTCTCAGAAAAATGAAATGCCTTTGAATGGGATCTTGGAAGTTGAGTTATTTGATGTTTGGGGAATAGATTTTATGGGACCTTTTTCCCCTTCAAACAATTGTCAATATATCTTAGTTTTTGTTGATTATGTTTCAAAATGGGTAGAAGCAATGGCATGTGTTTCAAATGATGCTAAAATTGTTGTAAAGTTTTTACAAAAACAAATTTTTACAAGGTTTGGTACCCCCCCGGGCACTGATTAGTGATGAGGGTACCCACTTTATAAACAATTTGTTGAGTAAAGTTCTTGAAAAATACCATGTGAAACAGAAGGTTGACACTGCATACCACCCACAAACCAATGGATTGGCTGAACTCTCAAACAGGGAAATAAAAGGGATTCTTGAAAAAGTTGTTAAACCAAATAGAAAAGATTGGGCTTTCAAATTAGATGATGATTTATGGGCATACAGAACTGCTTTTAAAACACCTTTGGGTATGTCTCCATACAAGCTAGTCTTTGGAAAGGCCGGTCATCTCCCTTTGGAACTTGAACATAAAGCATATTGGGCTATAAAAGAATTGAACATGAACTTAGATGAAGATGGCAACAAAAGAAAATTGCAACTCTGTGAGCTAGAAGAGCATAGGAACATGTCCTCTGAGAATGCCAAGTTATACAAAGAGAAAACAAAAAAATGGCATGACAATAGGATTAGGCACAGAGAGTTGAAAGCAGACCAGAAATGTCTTTTGTTCAATTCTAGGTTGAAATTGTTTCCAGGAAAACCTAAGTCTAGATGGTCAGGCCCATTTCTCATCCACAAAGTATATCTGTTGGGAACTGAAAAATTCATCAAGTATGGTTAATGCTGCTGGTTCAAAGTTACTACTGCTAGAAGACTTAAAGGTTAATACTGCTGAGTGTTACTACTGCTAGTACTATTAATACTGCTAGTCAAAGTTAGTGCTGCTTGAACAAAGTTAGTACTGCTTAGCTAGTTAGTACTGCTAGTGGTTAGTACTGCTTAGTAGTTAATGCTGCTAGAAGGAAATTAATGCTGTTGAAGATTAATACTGCTTATATGATGAAGATTCGTATGAAAGGATATACATGGAAGCTTAGAGATATACATGGAAGATATACTGAAGATATTTTATTTATTGTAATTATCTTTGTATTCAGTATATATATTGTATAGTTTAGAATAATAATAAAAATAGTTAGTTTTCATTCTTTTAGAGAAAAAATCAACCTCAAGGCATAGATCCTAATTCTAGAGAAGTAGAATTCGTATTGGTGAGCCTGTTCATCAATATTGAGGTTGAGTGAGTAATCTTGTAACTTCAAAGCATTCAATACAAGCTTACAGTTTGTTAATTATATTCTGTTTTGATTTCCTGTTTGATTAAATATCAAAGTGTTATTCCGCAAACTTCTTTGATATTGTTTCTGATAATTAATTCTTGTTGAGAATTCGATCCTGACAAGTGGTATCAGAGCCAAACTCTCTCAGAAACATCTATTCATCATGGAAAATCTTACAGAATCAAGCAGTACTTTGGTCTCTAAGGTTCCAATGCTCAAACCCAGTGAGTTTGACATGTGGAAGATCAGAATCAGACAGTATATTCTTCTCACTGACTACTCAATGTGGGATATCATTGAGAATGGTCCTTCTGAAGCTGGAAGGATAGGAGCAGATGGGAAAAGACCTCCACCAAAGACAGATGGTGAGAGGAAGATCAGACAGACAGAGATGAAGGCCTTGAGCACTCTGCTCTTGGCCATCCCCAATGAATATCAGCATCAATTTTGCAACTGCACTGATGCTCAGATTCTCTGGAATGCTCTAGAGAAAAGATTTGCTGGAACTAAAAGCATCAAAAGAAATCAAAGAGATGTTCTAAAGCAGCAGTATGAGAACTTCACTTCCTCAAAGAATGAGTCTATGACTCAAACTTTTGATAGGTTCAACAAACTCATAGGTGAACTGGCTACTGTAGGAGTAAAGATAGAACAAGATGATGTCAACAGAAAGTTCCTCAGATCTCTTGGAGATGAATGGGCTATGTACACTGTCTCATATAGACAGAGTGACAATCTGGAAGAGAAAGAACTTGATGATCTATACAATGATCTAAGAGTTTTTGAAACTGAGGTAGAAACCAAGAAGAAGCCCTCTGGTTATATCCACAATGCTGCACTTCTCTCAGCATCCACTGATACTACTACCAACCCTGAAGCAGTTAGTACTGCCAGTGGAGTAAGCTCAGAAAAAGGCACTGAAACTATCTTTGAAGCCTTTTTGTCCAGTCATAACAGCAATTCTTTGATTAATGATGATCTGGATCAAATTCACCCTGATGACCTGGAGGAGATGGATATTAAATGGCAGATGGCCATGTTATCAATGAGGGTGAAGAAGTTCATTAAAAGAACAGGAAGGAATAACTTCTCTCAAAGAAGAGAAGATGGAGCTGGGTTTGACAAGACCAAGGTGGAATGTTATAAGTGTCACATGAAAGGACACTTTGCTAGAGAATGCAGGAGTGCTGTTCCAAACAACAACCACCAACAAGCTCAGAATGGAGGCTACAATCAAAACAAGAATCCTGCTCAAGCCCTTGTTTCTCAACAAGGAATGGGATTTGACTGGAGTGATCAAGCTGAGGAAGCCATTCAGAATCAAGCTCTTATGGCAGAAGTGTCTAATCTTCCCTCTGAGGTAATTTCTAATCTTTGTACTAAATCTTGCATTGACACTGTCACAAGATACAGGGATCACAATCAAAGTATGTGTGATGACCTCAAAAGATTAGAAAAGGACAGAAGAGAGTATGTGTTGATAGTAGAGAGATTTGAAGAGCAAATCAAAGGATTTCAAGCTAATGAACTTCAACACTCTTATGACACAAACTATTGGAAGTGGGAAAAGAATGAGTTAGAGACCAAACTGTCTAAATCCTTAGAAGAGAGTGATAGGCTGAAAGAGGAACTGTCTAAAGTTAAACTTGACATAGAAAAGTTTTCATATGCTTCAAAAGCAATGGATTCTCTTCTAAAGGCTCAGATTCATGACAAGATGAAGCCTGGTATTGGATACAACAATACACCTCCTCCTTACAATAACAATTATATCCCTCCTACTTCAGAATTGTTAGAAACCAAGGAGAAAAAGGACTTATCTGAGAAAGCCTTTAAGATAGATCCTTTGGATGAAGTAGTAATTAAGGATTTAACTGAGAAAGAAGCCAGTGAGTATAGGGATAATGATGTGAGTAAAAAGATACCATTAGAAAACAATATTATCACCAATGAGGGATGTGGGAAAATCTGGGTAAAGTCCAAGGAGATAGAGCAGACAAAAGGAAAGGATAACAAGGTCCATTACAAACAAACCATAGTTGTGAATCCTGGATCTTGTAAACATTGTGATTGCAGTAAAGCCAAGAGCCTAAATTCTGGTTTAAAAAGAGGAAATCAAATAAACTGGAATAATCAATGGGCTCAGAAACAAGGAGTTGATCTGAATAAAATAAATAGACCAAAACCTTGTTTCATATGTGGCAAGTTAAATCATTTGGCTAAGTATTGTTACTTTAACCCAATTAACCAACAGATGAACTTTCAAAGATTTCTGCAAAAACCTGTTGGTTATAGGAAGGCTGGAAAGAAGCATGTGATAAAGAAACATGATGAAAGGAAAGGCCTCATGAAGAAAAAGATTTTAAAAGAAAGTGTCAAAATGTGGGTGCCTAGAAGCACTGAAACTGTTAGTACTGATGACAGGGTTAGAAGCACTAAAATTGTTAGTACTGCTAACATGGTTACTACTGCTACCTGTGTTAGTACTGCTGAAAATATTAATGCTGCTAATACTGTTAGTACCTCTTCAAAGGTTAATACTGCCAACACAGTTTCTGCTGCTAACACAGTTACTGCTGCTAACACAGTTACTACTGCTAACAAGGTTAGTACTGCTAAGCATGCAAGTGCTGCTAAGGCAGTTAGTACTTCTAAAACCAGTACTGATTCTAGCAAAAATATTTCCAAGCCTATTATTGTAACAAAGTACTCCAAGAATGAGGAGTTAAAATTCAAAAATCTTGTCAAGAAAGAATGCAAGTATTTTGATGAGAAAGGGGTACCCAAGACCACTTTGGCTTGGGTTCCTATTTCATACTAATTGATTTATTTAATGTCAGGGCAACCAACAACTCAAGGGAAAGAGCATTTGGCATGTTGATAGTGGTTGCTCTAGGCACATGACAGGCAACATGTCATGCCTTCAGGATTTCAAGCATATCAATGGAGGACATGTTGCATTTGAGGATGTCTACTATGTTGATCAATTAAAGTACAACCTGTTAAGTGTATCACAGGTTTGTGACAAACAACATAGTATATTATTTACTAATACTGAGTGTATGATTCTTGCTCCAGGGTTCAAGGTAGTTGATGAAAGCATGATAATACTTAGAACTCCAAGAAAGGACAATGTTTACTGTCTTGATATGGACAATGTTGATAGTGATTCATCTCTAAATTGTCTTGTTTCAAAAGCTTCTGTAGATGAATCCTCTCTATGGCACAGAAGGATGTGTCACATGAATTTCAAGACTATGAACAATCTTGTTAAAAATAACCTTGTAAGAGGTTTACCTTCAAAAGTCTTTTCATGTGATGATCATTGTGTTGCTTGTCTTAAAGGCAAACAACACAAAACTTCTCATAAGACCAAAGAGTTAAATTCTGTTTCTTCTTGTCTCCAGTTACTGCATATGGATCTGTTTGGTCCTACAAATGTTATGAGTATAGGCAAGAAATCTTACTGCTTGGTTATTGTTGATGATTACTCCAGATTTACTTGGGTATATTTTCTAAGGACTAAGGATGAAACAAGTGGTCTTATCAAATCCTTTATTCTAAGAATTGAAAACCAAACTAATCAAAGAGTAAAAGTCATTAGATCAGATAATGGAACTGAGTTTAAAAATCATGATCTAAACACATTTTGTGAAGAAAAAGGTATTGAGAGGCAATATAGTGCTCCTAGGACTCCTCAACAGAATGGTGTTGCTGAAAGGAGAAATAGAACACTAATAGAGGCTGCTAGATCTCTGTTGGCTGATTCAAAATTGCCAATTACCTTCTGGGCTGAAGCAGTTAATACTGCTTGTTATGTCCAAAACAGAGTTCTAGTGGTCAAGCAAAAGAACAAGACCCCATATGAGCTTTTAAATCAAAGAAAACCCTTCATTGGTTTCTTCAAACCTTTTGGGTGTCCTTGTACAATTCTCAATACCAAATCTCACTCAGGAAAGTTTGATAGCAAAGCAGATGATGGATTTCTTGTTGGATATTCATCTCAGAGTAAGGCTTACAGAGTTTTTAACTCTTCTTCTAGAATAATTGAAGAAAGTGACAATGTTAAATGCAATGAGAACACACCAAATTCTGTTGGGTCTGGACCTCAGTGGCTATTTGACATTGATTCACTAACTAACTCTTTTGGTTTCAGTAATGAGTATACAGGAACAGGTAGTGGAGGATCAGAGATCACACAAGTTCAAGAAAGTATATCTAAATCTGTGATTTTTCCCATACCCACAGTAAATTCTGTTGAAGACTGTGAAAAGGAATCATTTACTGAACCAAGTCAGAGTGAAGAAGACACTAGAGATGAGGAGACTCAAGAAAATAATGAAGTGGCATCTGAAAACACTTCAGTTGAGTTGCATGAATCTAATCTTGAGGCTGGACTGAATGAAGAACCTAGTCACAACACCAGAGTTCAAAAGAATCATCCTCCACAGTTGATAATAGGAGAAATCTCTTCTCCTATGATGACTAGACATCAAAGCAGGCTTCAGGAAATGCAAGATCAACAGCATACAGTGCTTTCTTGTTTTCTATCACAGCTTGAGCCTAAAAAGGCACATGATGCTATGAAAGAATCCAGCTGGATAGAAGCAATGCAAGAGGAACTGTTACAGTTCAAGCTACAAGATGTGTGGGATCTAGTAGACCTTCCTAAAGGTCACAGAGCGATTGGCACAAAGTGGATTTTCAGAAACAAGAGAGATGAAAGAGGTATTGTCATAAGGAACAAAGCAAGGCTGGTGGCTCAAGGCTATACTCAAGAAGAGGGTATAGATTATGAAGAAGTTTTTGCACCTGTAGCTAGGATCGAAGCAATCAGACTATTCCTAGCCTATGCTTCTTACATGAACTTCAAGAAGAGGGTATAGATTATAAAAAGTGCTTTTCTCTATGGCTCAATTGAAGAAGAAGTATATGTCTATCAACCACCAGGGTTTGAAAACCCAAGCTATCCAGACAGGGTATACAAATTAAAGAAAGCACTTTATGGACTACATCAAGCCCCAAGAGCATGGTATGACACTCTGTCATCCTATCTCTTGGAAAATGACTTTGAAAGAGGAGTCATTGATAAGACTCTATTTATCAAAAGAAAGAAGAAGGATATCTTGCTGGTCCAAATCTATGTTGATGACATTATTTTTGGTTCTACAAGAAACAACATGTGCAAGGAGTTTGAGGATTTAATGCATCAAAGGTTCAAAATGAGTTCCATGGGGGAACTTACTTTCTTCCTTGGACTCCAAGTTCAACAGAAGTCAGATGGCATTTTCATCTGTCAATCCAAGTGTGTGCAGGATATTCTAACCAAGTTTGGTTTCTCAGAATCAAAACCTGCCAGCACACCTATGGAAACACACAAGCAGCTCACAGCAGATCTTGAGGGGGAGGATATGGATGTGCATCATTATAGATCCATGATTGGTTCTCTCATGTATCTCACAGCATCAAGGCCAGATATAATGTTTCCAGTCTGTGTATGTGCAAGATTTCAAGTTAGGCCAAAGCAATCTCACTTTCAAGCTGTTAAGAGGATCTTCAGATATCTCAAAGGGCAACCTAGATTGGGACTTTGGTATCCTCATAACTCACCTTTTGACCTAATAGCATACTCAGACAGTGATCTAGGTGGGGCAAACTTGGACAGAAAATCTACTTCTGGAGGATGTCAGTTTTTGGGTGCTAGACTAGTCTCATGGCAGTGCAAGAAACAAACCACAGTATCCACATCTACAACAGAGGCCGAGTACATAGCAGCTGCAAGTTGCTGTTCTCAAGTCTTATGGATTCAGAATCAAATGTTGGATTATGGGGTAACATTTCTACACACTCCAATCTTTATTGACAACAGCAGTGCTATTAGCATTGTGAATAATCCAGTCAAGCACTCAAAAACAAAGCACATTGAGATCAGGTATCACTTTATAAGAGATTGTAATGAAAAGAAACTTATTCAAGTTGTCAAAGTTCACACTGATAATCAGTTTGCTGATCTATTCACTAAAGCTTTTGATGTGGGTAGATTCACTTTCTTGGTAACAAGTGTGGGAATGATAAACTCTGAATAATCCCCTTCTCAAAAAGTGGTTTTATATCTGTATAGTATTTCTGGAGTTACTAATCTTCTGTTTCAGGATTTGCATAGCAGTACTCAGTGTTTAGCAAGTTTAAAAGGAGTTAGCTAGTTAATACTGCTAGTGGTTAATACTGCTTTCAGTTAATACTGCTAGTGGTTAATACTGCTTTCAGTTAATACTGCTAGTGGTTAATACTGCTTTCAGTTAATACTGCTAGTGGTTAATACTGCTTTCAGTTAATACTGCTAGTGGTTAATACTGCTTTCAGTTAATACTGCTAGTGGTTAATACTGCTTTCAGTTAATACTGCTAGTGATTAATACTGCTTTCAGTTAATACTGCTTTCAGTTAATACTGCTAGTGGTTAATACTGCTTTCAGTTAATACTGCTAGTGGTTAATACTGCTTTCAGTTAATACTGCTAGTGATTAATACTGCTTTCAGTTAATACTGCTAGTGGTTAATACTGCTTTCAGTTAATACTGCTAGTAGTTAATACTGCTTTCAGTTAATACTGCTATTAGTTAATACTGCTAGTAGTTAATACTGCTCTAGGTTAATACTGTTTATATTCCGAATACTATAAATACTCTTTGCCCGCCTAAAAGTTCATAACGACTCTTTGTATATTGTTCACTTGCGCTCTAAACCCTTTCTCTTTCAAGTTCGAAGTTTTCAGGCAAGCTTTTCACTAAGATCAATGGCATCCATGACTTTCATCGACGAGCACAACGAGATTGCGATGCTACAAAAGCCAAAGCAAGCTGCAGGATTTCATCAGATTGTGGATTTCCTCAAGACAAGCCACATTGCTCATGCTCTTATTGTATCCCCTACAATCTATATTTAGCATCAAAGGCAGTTCTGGGCTAATGCAACCATTGTTGTTGAGAATGGTGTGCAGATGATCAAGACAAGAATCTGTGATCAATCACTCACGGTTACTGAAGAGGTTATTCGCATCAGTCTACGTCTAGACGATGCCTCTGGTATAACCTCTATCCCAAATGATGAACTATTTTCAAACCTTACAAGAATGGGGTATGGAGGCCCATTGGGAGTTTTCAAAATTTCTAAAGCAAAATTCTCACCCCAATGGCGTTTCTTTGTCCATACTCTTATGCATTGTATCTCCAAAAAGACTACTGGATGGAGTGAGTTCAGCAGCACTATTGCTTATGCTTTGGTGTGCTTGGCCACTGCCAGAAAGTATAATTTTTCTAAAATGATTTTCTGTGATCTTGTCTCAAACATGGGAAACAAAAAGAGCTTCTTTATGTATCCCAGGTTTGTTCAAGAAGTCATTACTCATGAATTGACGGATATACCTCAACCTGTTGGGGTATATGTACCTAAACCCCCCAAAGGCAAGGTTTTCTCAAATATGAGAAGATCTGCTGGGGACTCTGAAGGAGTTGACACCCCATTGTTCTCTACAATGATGGTGGTGTCCCAAACCAATGAAGGTATGGCAGCAGGGTCAAGGCCCCCATTAGACCAATCCACTGCTAGCCAAGCCCAACCTTCCCTCTCAAAATCAATTCCCCAGTCTCTTCTTGAAAAACCAACATCTCCCATCACCCAAACTTACAAGAGAAAACAGGTAAAGAAGGCTCCTTCCCTTCTTGTACCATTACCCACTAAGCCTATAAGCCCTCTAAGGGAGAATTCTCCCCTAGAGAATATCCAAAGGGAAACCACACGGGTGTCTCCCAACCCAAAGGAGGTGCTCTCTGAGGAGGAGGTAAAGCATATGGGTGATGAGGCTGCCACTACTCCTGCTAGTACAGAGGAGGAAAGTGGTAACATTAATAAGACCTCCCCCATGGCAACTTTGAATGAGCAATCATTTGAAGGTCCCTGGTGCCAAGAAACCACAGGGGTGGATAGTGCCTCTGCAAGGCAGAAGACTTCCACAAATAAAAGATCAAATGATCCTTCAAAGGAGGGTAACACTTCTGGAGAGGGTGAGGACAGATATACGTACGATGAATTGATGGAAACAATGGGGAACATCAATCAAGATGTTCTCAAACAAGGCAAAGAAATTGAAGAAATGAAGCTAGTAATTCTGTCCCAACAAGAACAGATTGCTAAGCTGAAAAGGATGGTGGTTAGTCTGGTACAAAGGAAGAAGAGAAAGCAATTCCAATTAAGGAGAAGGACCACTGAGGATGATGCTCCCAAAAAGGGGGAGATCAACATGGAAGAAGCCACAAGAAAGGGGGAGCTTGATGGAGAGAAAGTTGATGTTGAGGGGGAGAAGCAAGCAGAAACAGTTACTACTGCTGACATTAATAAAGCAGCAGAAACTGTGAAAGAAGTGTTAACAGATCTTGAGATTGCAGAAACCTTACTAAAAGCCAAGAATGATACTCCCAAGGTCACTTCAAAGACCAAAGGTGTAATCATAAAAGAACAAGGTGAAGTGATCAAGAAAGATAACAGTAAGAAGGCTATGAGCAAAGACAAAGGAAAAGCAAAGATGGTAGAATCTGATCAACCAATCAAAAAGCAAAGGTTGGTTGAATCAGATGAAGCCCTAGCTAAAAAGATGCAGGAGGATATTGAAAAAGAAGAAAGAGTTCAGATGGAAAAGGACAGGGAAATGGCAAAAGCTCTAGCTGCTGAACTGAATGAAGCTTATCAACAGAGTATGGCAACTGAAATTGCACAGAAGAAAGCTGCAAGTATGAAGAAAGCTGTGGTGAAAACAGTTGCAAAGAAGAGAAGACCCTCAAAGACATTCCTAGGTACCCAAGAGAGAAACAAGATGATTATATTTCTCAAAGGTGCTGTAGGAGTCAAAAAGGAGATGTTCTCCAAAATGTCTTTTGAGAAGATCAAAGAGCTCTATGATTCAGAGATGTTAAAGCTTCAGGGAAGTGAAACTGCTAGGGTGGAGATGGAGAAGAGAATAAAAGAAAGTAATGACTTTGATTGTCAAAAGCCATTTCCAGATGAGCAAGAAACACCTCCTAAGAAAGAGTCCACCCTGGGAGAAAGTCTAAGGACTTTAAAGAGAACAAAAATGATGGCAAGGAGAAAGAAAATTAAAAAGCCTAGAGTATCTGAAGAAGAGGCTGATAAGGTTGCTGAAGAAGAAGGGGCACCTGAATCATCTAAACAGACAGAGCCATCTAACACTGATGATGTCAATTTGTATATGGTAGTGATGGACAAAGTGCCTGAACCAATTTCAGCAGAACCTGTAGGAATTAAGCCTCCTGAGGTGATTCTCTGGGATACATTGACAGTGGATGGAAAGGAATACATAAGGCTGAAAAGAAAGGATGAAAAGTATGAAGTGTTTAACACATGGGCAAAAATTGTCAGAACATGCTCTAGATCAGATATTGAAGAGATGTTTGAGATAGGAATGAAGTTGTATGCAGATCTTCTAAAGGCTCCAGGGATTTCAATTACAAAACTGGTAATGGAGTATCTGTGTATGATGTTCAAACCTGAAGAAGTAAAGCACTTGATCAAGGATGTCTTCAAATCAGTAAACAGTTGGACTCTATATGAAATTAGTGGAGTATATACAGTGACTTTGGATTTAAATCACACTGAATACTTCCTAGTGGATAGAGTGTATAATCATAGCAGATTGAAGCTACATGCCATGCTGAAGAAAGAGTTAAGGTGTGTTCCAGATTCAGAAATGGCTAAATACTTGATTCAAAGAACCATCAATCAGAGTTTGGGATTGGATGCAAACACTGTAATTTAGACCATAATAGAGTTTTGGGAGCATCTTGAAGAAAATTTGAAGAACTTGACTTCTCTTCCTAAAAGTCAAGTTAGGGGGAGATTGTTGGGAACTGAAAAATTCATCAAGTATGGTTAATGCTGCTGGTTCAAAGTTACTACTGCTAGAAGACTTAAAGGTTAATACTGCTGAGTGTTACTACTGCTAGTACTATTAATACTGCTAGTCAAAGTTAGTGCTGCTTGAACAAAGTTAGTACTGCTTAGCTAGTTAGTACTGCTAGTGGTTAGTACTGCTTAGTAGTTAATGCTGCTAGAAGGAAATTAATGCTGCTGAAGATTAATACTGCTTATATGATGAAGATTCGTATGAAAGGATATACATGGAAGCTTAGAGATATACATGGAAGATATACTGAAGATATTTTATTTATTGTAATTATCTTTGTATTCAGTATATATATTGTATAGTTTAGAATAATAATAAAAATAGTTAGTTTTCATTCTTTTAGAGAAAAAATCAACCTCAAGGCATAGATCCTAATTCTAGAGAAGTAGAATTCGTATTGGTGAGCCTGTTCATCAATATTGAGGTTGAGTGAGTAATCTTGTAACTTCAAAGCATTCAATACAAGCTTACAGTTTGTTAATTATATTCTGTTTTGATTTTCTGTTTGATTAAATATCAAAGTGTTATTCCGCAAACTTCTTTGATATTGTTTCTGATAATTAATTCTTGTTGAGAATTCGATCCTGACAATATCCATATAGGGCTGTAGACTTAGTCAATCCGAAGAACAATAGTGTGTTCAAGGTCAATGGCCAAAGAGTATAGCTATACCATGATGTTGTAGCATCTCCATAGCATGGATGTGTGGAGATGGTCACTCTATGCTAAAGAGATTCAATCAAAGATGGGAACTATCTTAAAGTTCCACAATCTGTGTAAATAATCTATGTTTAATTAGTTTAGCAATTTTCTCTGTTAGTCTTGTGTAATTTGTTTGTTAGTGTGCAACCTTAATCTAGGAAAAGGAGGAAACAAGAGGATGTTATTCCAATGCTACAGCACCAAAGATCTGAGTTTTCAAAAGAAAAGGTTAATGTCCAGCTGAAGTTTGGGGAATATATCAGAAGCATTTTTGGGTTTGTTTAAAAAAAAGTACAAGGGATGACATCATATTTTTGGCTATTTTTAGACCTTTTATCTACTTTATAGCCACAATGATGAGGAAAGCTCCAAAAGATGCCTTTTGTGTACCTCACCTTAAAAACCCAAAGGTCATTAACCACTATTACAGCTTGCATGCCCCAAGATTTTCAGATAAGGACACTATCACTTCACCTTTTTGTCTTTTCATCTTCCTGAGAAAAAACCCTCTTTTGTGATATAACTGTTTCCCTCCTCTCACTCTCACTCCCTGTTTCAAAACTCTCGAAAACTTCCACTCAAAAACCACCATCTTCTTCCCCTTTATCTGTGTTCAACTCGTATCATGGCTAGAGTGAAGCGAACAATGGTGAGAAACCCTACAAGTGCCGGAAGAAGAAGGAGCCCACGAACCAGGGAGAATGATCGACAATCCAGCACCAACACGCCTCAATCACCAGTGGTTCTTGAAGACAACTCCATTCCTCCACAGGTTCGAGCATCTCCTAAGAAGTTGTTCGCCAAAATCTCAGAGGTCGATAACATCTCTGTGGCCGAAAAAGGTGAAAGTTAGACCAAGCCACCTTCAACAGGGGAGAACTCGACTAGGAACCTTCTTGCTATCATTGCTCATCCTAAGTTCATCAACATTGAAGAATCTCAAGTATCGCCAACTGTTCACAAATCCTTGGTTGATGGGTCTTTCACCTCTTGCTCAGAGGATGACTCTGACAGACCCATTGTTTCTACAATAATCAATCTTGGGCATTTTAAAAGATATGAGTTCAATAGCTCTTTTGGGCCATTGAACTCTAGTACCAACGTGATGAACACCACCACTGATGCTCTCAAAGCTAAAGAGATTTTGGTCTCTGTTGAAAAACCCACTGAGAAAGTTGTGATTTTTGAGACCCTTGAGATTCTGCCTGAGAAAGAAACAGAGAGAAGTGAGGATACCTTTGTTGAGAATCTGGAAGTACAAATGGAGGTAGAGAGGGAAGAAAGAGTAGAGGACCCGTTTGTGGAGTTTCCACAAACAAATGTCATGTAGACTGAGGAAGATGAGCCCATACTGAGCAAAACCAATAGGAAGAGAAAAGGGTTGGGGAAAGTTCATGCCAAGAAAACCAATGTAAAAGGACCTAGAAAGAGTAAGAGAACCAAAAGAGTGCTGATTGAAGGAGAGCCATCTGGAACTAAGCCTAGTTATACCAACTGCTATGCTGCAGCATCCTTGCAACATGAGTAGTCTGTGAGAATAAAAGAGAAAAGTAGGGAACCTACTGTGATCCTTTTGCCAAGACCAACTTCACCTCACAATGGCTTTAGCTCTAAGGTTGCAGCCAAAATGTGGCCAAAATTCCAGACTAAGATTGGGTTCCCTGAGAAAGGTATTGATGAGCAAAGCATGAGAGAGCTCCCTTTCATCAAGAACGTTGTGGACACACAAGGTTTAGGCAAGTTGTGCCAAGTACACACTTCCTACAATCTGACCCTCATTAGAGAGTTCTACTGTGAGCTCTCTGTCACCTCTGTGTCCAAGATTCATGTGCGAGGAACCACTATCCACCTCACTTCCAAAAAGATTAACAGGTTTCTAGAGCTCAATCCACCTAAGAAAACAGAGTATACCAGGCTACTGCAACATCCCACCCTCACTGAGTTGACAGAAACTGTTGCTACTTTGGGAAAGCCAAAGACCACTTAGGAACACCATGCCAATCTGGTCTTAAGAACCTTTAGATCCTCCAATCTGAATGCTAACTCCAATGTGTGGATAAACTTTGTAAGACACACCATCTCACCAACCTCACATGACACTTTCATCTCTATGGAGAGAATGTTGCTGCTTTATTGTCTTATCACAGGGAAATCGATCAACATTGGGAAGATCATGTTGAAGAGCATTAAGGAGTGTTCCACCAGAAGCAGAGGCAAGTTCTACTTCCCTAGAATGCTAACAAATATGCTCACTGAGATGGGAGTCCCACGTTATGAAGATGATCTTATCGTGAAAGAGCAAAGAGAAAAGTGGGCGATTGACATGAAGGTTGTTCAGAGGTTGAGAGACAGGAGAGATAAGGGGATAACTGCTACTGACATGGTGGGCATGTTGCAGGAAGTATTAACCCAAAACAGCAACCTCATGGATAAAATTTTGCAGCAAAGGGGTGAATTCATGAATAAACCGGAGTATCTCAGAGTTGAGGTTCAATCCATGGCTGATAGCAGAAAGAGGAAGGATCAAGAGGAGGAGAATGCAGAGGTAAAGAAGCTGAAGGATTTGGTGAAAAGACAGAAGACAGAGATAGCAGATCTGAAGGCAAAAATGAAAGCAAAAGGAAGTGTCCATACTGGTGCTGCAGCATCCAACCTCATAGAAACATCACTTGCAGCCCCTGTTGGCCACCCATAGCCTACTCAACCTAAGTAGGACAGGTTTAAATCACACCCTTTTTCTACTCCATGTTCTGTTTATTTTTATTTTTTAGGATGGGATAAGTCTTTTACACTTTATAGGATTATTTTATTTGCATTGGATCATATTTTGATGTGATTGGTTGAATTGTATATCCATAATAATTTCATAAGTCCGCATCTCATTGTTAAAGGTAATACATGCTAGAACTAGCCTAATAGTTGCTTGGGACACATTTTGGACTATGTTCTACACATTTCACACTCATATGATTGGCATTAATTCTTTTCTTGCACCTTATCCACCCAAACGTCAAAGACAAAACACCTTTCCTTCCTACAATGAGGACATTGTAGAGTTCTTAGTTTGGGGTGGGGGTGTCTAAAATGGCACAAGAAAAACCATGAAAAGTGGCTGATTAACACCACAAAAGTCCTATAGGGGCTGGTGTATGTAGCCAACAGAAAATGCACAAAATTTGAAAAAAATTCAAGTGTTGGTACATATGTGAGAAAAGGCATGGAGAGGAAAGAAAGAGCCAAAAGAGAGAAACCCATACACTCAAAGCCATGAAAAAGGTGTGAAGTAGGATGTGTGTCCATAACAAAAAGAATATAAGGCTAGCATATGGTTCATGTTAAAGCACATAGGATGAGATTGTTGGTTACTTTGGATTTATGAAAGGCTATATGATGTAGACTTGGCATGCTCAAACTCATGATATACAACTAATGTATTCCAATGCAAAACTTTCACATTTAATGTCTTTTCTTTTGATATTTTCTTTTGTTCTTTTTGTGGCTTGGGGACAAGCAAAGTTTTTAGTTTGGGGTGGTGATAAGTACTCAATTTTGAGTACTTAAGCACATTTTTCATAGTCTTTTAGATAGGATTTTTCACTTTCAAATCCCACTTTGAGTCATTTTCTACATTGTTTTCTATTTATTTGATATTGGAGCTGAATTTGTGTGATTTGCTTGTTCTATTAAGATTGTAGGCTAGCTTGGTTGTCTTTTGAAAATCTATTTGGCCACGGGGCATGTTGCAACATTGGCACAACATGGAGCTGATCGTTTTTGGATAAAAGAATCGAAGAAGATGGAGGCTAATCTGAATTTTTGGCTTGGAACTGATCTTTTTGTAACCTCTAAACACTAGTCTAATCTGGTTTGTAATAGTTTAGTTAAGTTGGAACATGCTTGGTAACTCTAGTTAGTATTAGACTAGGAAAGTACAATTAGACTCCCCTTAATTACAACTTTGCCACTCTCTTTGCCTATAAAAGGAGGGCTTAGTTGCTTATAAGGGGCCATCTATACATCATCAATCATCTCTCTACATTATCTTAGTTTATGTCTCCTAGTATGCAGCTGATCAGTAGTTCAGTAAGGGAGTGATCTTAAATCATCCCTTTAGTTCCTTTAATTTCAAGAAGTAACCTTTATGTTTATCATCTTGTTCTTCATATTTTGTTTATGTTCTTTAGTATCTTCTCTCTAGTTTAATCTTGTCATTTGTTTAACCCATGAACTGGTCATTCTCCAGTTCTATCTCACCTTTAATTTTCCAGAAATTAGCTTATGTTCTTACGGTGTTCATTATCTTCATAGGATCTTCATCTTTGAATATGCATGCTTGTAGCATTGAAACAGCACACAACTGCACATCTTATTTTCTTAGATTTTCTTTCTTCATCTTGCATCTCTAGCCTTTCCTTCACTCGTTTAATTTAGTTTTCAGTAGTTAAAGTTCATTGTATTTACCTTTAAAATTACTTTCTTGTCATTTCCATTTCCTTGTAATTTACATTTCTTTATCTTTACATTACAAGCAACATATACATATATTTATATACTTTCAAGTCATTTACATTTCAACAACACTTTACATCATGTTCATCTTTGTAATTCTTAGTAGTTGTTTTTCTTTCCTTATTGTAATGAGTAGCTAATCATATTAGCTTGGGTGTGAGGCAAAGGGTGATTATGTGAATCTAAAAGAAAGTGGGTTTTTGTGACTTTAACCAAGTTTTATTGTTCCAACTCAAGTTTATCAAGATAACACAACTCCTTGGCAAATTTATCACTTTGATAGCGTTAAAGTGTGATGGACCTAGAGATAGGCCATTAAATAGCACGTCAATTTGAATGGCATAGGAGGTAATATCGAAAGAGTTACTTGCAACGAGAGTTGTCACTTGTGTCTTTTAAAATGATTCATTCTTGATAAATGGTCACTTTTTCAAAGGGTTAAAATGGAGTAGACTTAGAGATAAGCTACTTGGAATACATCAACTTGGGAGGTACGGGGTTATTTCGAAAGAGTAACTTTTAACAAAGAGAATTTGTTTTGCCGTATATTTTGAGAACTCCACTCCCATCATTCCCTTATCTTGAACTTTGCTCAGAGATGAGACTGTTTATGGCTACTGGAATAATGGGATGGTGAGAGTCCAAGAGAAACGTATCTTAAAATCGATAATAAAACTAGTTATAGTCAGAAGCATACTGCAGCATTTCAATAGCATTGTGCTATGACAGTGCTGTAGCATTGACCTGCTGGACTTTGGATTCATATACCATCAAAAGCCTTACACCCTTTCTTCTCTTTTATTCTTGTTTATTTAGATCTGTGTTAACCAACCTTCCAAAAATATTGCTTCAAATTCTTCATCTGAAATCTCATCTTTCATTATACTTTTAACACACTTTTTAGTCCAATCTCTGTGGGACGATACCTGGTATCTTTACCATTTTATTACTTGCAAGGCGACATAGAACCAATTTGTATACTTGCTTTTTGGTATTATTTCACTTCCATAAGGAACACAAAAGGGTCTGTCAATGACCAAAAGTATGATTAACCCAAAACTCATCATTGGTTGAGACAAACTATTTTCCAAATGAACTAATACCCTTGTATTTCTAAAATGTCTCATAACACGATAATATGCATTTTCTGAACGGTTTATAAAATCAAATATACTAAAAGGACATTTACATCAAATGACCTCCATTTATATGTTAAATCATCAAAGAAACATATCAACATGATTTATTTATCAAAATGTCCAAAAATCTCAAATGCAGGTGTTTCAAAAGATTTATAAAACCAAATAACCCAAATGAGTAAAACTCTTCAAATATTCCAATTTTTAATAAAAGTTATGTAAACACATAATCACCTTAAAATAGACATTTTTCATGTACAACGTTTTTACAAATCAACTTGAACTCACTTTGTTAGATTTAGGCTAAATCTAGATTTTACCCCTCTTTGAGCTTCCTTGAAGAAACTTGAATCCTCAAGCCAAAACCTCCAAAACCTAGATCCATAAATTTCCAACCATAAATATACTTATTCAACCATGTCGAATTGATCCCCAAACATTTTACATCAAAATCCTCAATTTGGCCAAAACCATAATTTTTGACCTAAATTCTCCAAAATCATCAAATCCGAAATTTGAGAAACCAAACACTAGGAAATCATCAATGGAGCATTTATAACTCATAAAAAAGTTTGGAAATGGGGGAAATGAACTTACCACATAGGTTTTGGTGAAAACCTAGAAAACCCTAATATGGAGCTTGAGGTTGAAGATGAAGATGGAGAATCTTGATCCTAGCTTCCAATCCTTAACTTGATGACGGTTTACCACCATAATACCCAAATATTTGAGCCAAAGATGACCCAAAATCACCATATACGTTTTAGGTTTGTTCTAGAGAGAGTTTGGGAGGAAAGGGGAAGTGAGAAATGAAGAAACGAGCTGAAAATCAGATTTATCAACAGACTGCCACCTGGGTGCTACATTGCCACGCGACTATGACATGGTCATTGTCGTGTGTCATAGTTGCACCAAGTGTACCGTGGGTGTTCCAACTTATGCGACTATGACAGTGCGACTATGACACTATCATAGTTGTCAGACATTGTAACCCCGGGAATTTCCCAACATAAATCATGCCATTTACAAGTTACAAAAACGTCCGGGTGACCTTTACTTATCGAAAATTACGGGTGTTACAGAAGCGGGCGATTGTGTTGGCATAGTCGCCGTGTCATTGTCGCACACGGGGTTCAACCCTTTATTTCAGCGATTTCAACCCTAATTTTATTTACACTCTCAACCACCTCCCTCATTCTCTCTCAAGATCGAACCCCACCACATTTACTCCATTTTGGAAGGCATTTAAGGCTATATTTGGAGCTCTAGGAGTGGGATTTCTTCACTTCCAAGCTAGGATCGACATCTACACTACAAGGGCTCTTTATTTCACTCTCCAATACAAAAAAAAGCCTAAGATTTTCTAGGTTTTTACCCAAAAACCTAATTTGTGAGTCATTCTCACTTTCTTGAGTATTTATTTAATATTATCATTATGTTTTACATCATATTCACTTCTATGTCATTCTTTTACTCACATGATGTTGTCCAAAGTTTATTTTGGAAGAAATGTAGGGTTTCACCATTTTTGGTGAATATGAGCAAAGTATGAAGGTAAAGAAATGATTATACGCATATATGGCTCCATGATGCTTGTTGTTCTTTCCATGTTTATGGGTTTGACATTTTAGGTCAAATTGTCATGTTGGGAAATCTTGCTAATTTATGAAATAAAAATGAAAGTACTTGGCTACCTATTCATGGTTAATAGTTCCAAACATTTGTAGTTGTCACATGGGGAATAGATGTGCACCATGACTTTATTGTTAGCATGAAACTAACTTTCTTGAAAATATTCTCTTGGGAAATATTGGGGATTATTGATTCTCTAAACATGAACGGAGAGTAAGACTAAAGACCCGGTTTGGGTTGAGGTCTAAGGAGGCTAAAGACTTGGTTTGAGTTGACGTCCAAAATGACTAAAGACTCGGATTGAGTTGACGTCCAATGAGACTAAAGATTCGGTTTGGGTTGATGTCTAATACGACTAAAGACCCACCTTGGGTTGAAGTCCGATAGTACTAAAGACCCGGGTTGGGTTGACGTTCTTCGGGGCTAAAGACTCGGGTAGAGTTGATGCCCATATTTACTAAATGCATTCTTCAAGGGTATACAAGAAATGAATTGTCATGTTGGGATTGTGAATCTTACGTATTACATTTTCATGCTTTTAGCCTAACCTGTTATCTTGATATGTCTTGTAACCCAGGTTCCCTTAGCGGCGGGACTCACAAGAGTGAGGGTTGAGCGTGGGGGCCGATAGCGGCATCTTTTGAGGAGTTATACCAATCGGAGACTTTTGGCGTACATTGTGGATAGAAGTCCTTTTGGGGAATTTTTGACAATTGTATTAATATAAATTTGAATAATTTAGATTAGTGTATTGTCATGTCATATTCCCAATTTTAGAAATGTAAACATTACTCTACTCTTCCCGTTTGGATAATATTATTCTTGTCCTTGCCAAGGTTATGTCTTATTTAGGCTTAAATTTACTTCAATTTTTAGGGCGTTATAGTTCAGATCGACGATGATCGGCGGTGGTTCATGTTTGGCGATGGTTCAGATTGGCGGTGGTCGGGGATGGTTCAGATCGGCGGTGGTTCAGATCTGTAACACTCTAGAAATTAGACGAATAAAAATTCGAAAATTCGGCAATATGACGTCTAAAATACGAAGGCCCAAATACCCTGTAAATATAAATTTCCAAAAGAACGAATCCCAATATTCAAGACAACTAAAAACCCATAAAATCGGGTTAGTTTGCACCATAAAGTTTGCAACAAAGAATGAGACGTCAATATTACAACAACCTACTTAATCTAGGATCGATTCAAATCTAGATTAAAATGGGTGTTGCGATTTCACTATACTCTCTCTTTACAAAATTCCCCAAAAGACCGGCACTTTGAGAACTCCTACGTGCCCGGTTGACAAGTCCAACATCCTAATTTCCTCCACGAGTAGCATCGAGAGGAAACAACAACTACAACAAGTGTTAGGACGAAGATTAGTGAGATTTCATAAGTTATATAATTCATAAACAATAATATCACATTTTCAGTAAAACAAGACTTGGGTTACCAAACTCCATTGTCTCACATTATTGTTTCCACCGCAACCATAATCTCGTACCTGAACACAAACATACAAGAGATAACCCTTGAAATACGGGGGAGACCCGTTTCCATCGGGGTGACGTTTACATGGGAGTGGAGTCACCCATGATGTTAATGGATTACACCTCATGTCCCGGTCTTAGTTCCCATGCCATAACGACATCACAACCTCAAACCATAATCACTGCCTTTATTGCCTACTCCGTCGAGTTACACCTCAAGGTCTTACGGGACATTATTGTCTATCCATTTCTAGCCGAGTTACACCTCAAGGGTCCACGACCACCTATTGCCTACTCACTAGTAAACCACAATGACCAACACAAGGTCCAAATAATATACAACAACCTCCTCGTGCACAAGGAGTAGTGTTCACATTCTTATCAGGTGATCAACATCTGGTAAGCATTTATAACCACTTATACACCTCTTTTCTACATGCAAATATCAGTTCATCTTTACTTCTCAAGGTACCTCATTCCTCATGATCTCATACATGTAGTCACAAAGGTTTATTTTACTCATACTATATTTTCATAAAGTTATCAGCAGTTAGATCAAAACTATAGAAATAAGGGTTTCCTCATGAACTCATTATATAAGCATGAAGTTAAGGATCCATATGCATTCAATTACCATATTAAGAGATTATTAATGTTTATGAAGTATACTCCTCATTTAGGGTTCATAAAATGAAAACCCTAAAAGTTGGGTCACAAATTCCAAATTCCAAATGAAGACATATATGTATAATGTGGTGTTATGGCAAGTAACATTTAAGTAAGAGATCATTTAAGGAGTAATAAACTCACCACTTAGGGTTTGTAAGTGAAAACCCTAAAAATGGTAGACATAGAAGACTTGCTTTCCTTGTCTTGAAGCTTTAATGGCACCAAGAATCCAACTCTAACACCCAACAACTTCTTGGAAGAACAATAAATGCTAGGGTTTGGTTGGTAGCTATTAATGAGGATAGGAGGAAAAGAAAAGAGAGGAAAATCGCCCAAAGAGTGTGGGTTAGCGACTTGGAACTGAAATGTGGAGAAATGATATTGTTTTGGTCCAAAAATCGACTTTATTCACCAGCCCCCGTCCCCTTCCATGCGACAATGACCCGACGACTTTGCCCAGGTCATTATCTTCGGGCAATGTCGCCCACGACAACCCTCTTCTGGAATTTTTCTCGCGAAACTCAACAGCTCCCCCTCCCTTAGCGACATTGACCCAGCGACTTTGCCCAAGGGCATTGTCGCCGCTGGCTTACCCTTGGCTGTTCGATGGATGCCAAACGAGTTATTCGGTCACACACACAACCTTTCTCGACTCACGATGGTTGCCTTAGACAAAGGTGATGTCGGTAGAAGTCCCAACACATGCACAAGTGCATGCTACCCTCACAAGCACAAAACTCTTTCACTTAAGGACCCATCACTTAAGCACATAATTATATACACATATACATACATGGATACAAATAACTTAATAAACTTGGACACTCACGCTTAAAACATTAAATTAGGCACTAATTGCATGAGATGTAGCTAGACGACCCTTATCAAGAAACTAGACAGGCTGCTACCTAACGGAACAAGTATAAAAAGATTTAAGAAGTTACCTGAATATTTTCGGGGTGTTACAAGATCAGTGGTGGTCGGCAGTGGTTCAAATCAGCAGTGGTCAGCGGTGGTTTAGAGAAGGAACTGATGGAGGCGTGGTTTAATCAAATAGGTTTTATGTGATGAGGTTATATTGGATTAAGGGCATATGTGGTATTATGAAAAAAAAAGAATTCCATTCCATCAAAATACCTTGTAGTTGCTAAGGAATGTTAAATTCATTCATTTGTGGAATTTGATGGAATTTAGAGATTTCTTCCGTGAAAAGGAACGAACCAAACAAAGGAATGGAATTTGGTCAATGGAATTTGGTCAATGGAATTCAACATTCCAATTCCATCAGATTCCTTCAGAATCTGAGAACCAAACGCCACATAAAACTATGTATAAGAGAGAAAAATAATATTTTATTTCTTTCACTCCAATAAAAGAAATTGAAATTAAATGTTTAATAATGAGAAATAATATTTTATTAAAATGTTTGAATAGTCTAATAATATAGTTACTGATAGAAGGGTTACGGTGGTGATTTGGTTTACGAACTTACGGTGGTGCTAGACTGCCTGGACAAGAAGGAACCGGACAACCGACGCAACCTCTATTATTTAGGGTTTTGTAACCATAGATCTCATACACACATACACCTTTTTACCCATACCTTCTGGCCATCATTCTCGCCGGCCTTTCTTCTTCATAGATTCCTTCCATTCATCCACCATCTTTGCTCAAAAAAATCATTTTAATATGATTTTTGTTTTGAAACTAAGTCAAGGTTTCCATTAGAGCTCTCACACATTGTCTCTACAATCAAAACTCATGAATTGCTATCTAAACATCTTGTGCAATCTAGTTATTACAAAAATTGATATATAAATGGAAATATGCATTTGGTTTGTTGGTTTGCTCATGATAGTCGATCTATAGCAGAAGAAGTTTTTTCTTCAATCATATTATGTAATAAAAGTTGCCATCCTTCTGAAAGATGAAACTAAGGGGGTGTTTGGTTCATGTATTTTAAAGGAATTGAAAGGAGTTAGAATGGATAATTCCTTTGACCAAATTCCAAATCCTATGTTTGGTTTACGTAATGAAAACTGTAACACCCTCAAATCTGGAAATAGCAACTAAATTAAAATTTTCTAAATACATCGAAAATCGATTCATCTACAAAAACGAATTTAGATATATCCTCAATACACACATTTCATTCTATACATACGGTCAATAATAAGGACGGATGCTACTAAAAACCCAATAATTGTCGCTACCTCCAACTGCAGAAGACTTCACCAACTACTTACCCTTGAGCAAAGCTAAGCCTCAACTCTTCATAGAACTGCTAGAATCCAAACCCCCAACTGGAACCTGATGCACATGCCGACAAATAAAAAAGTTAGGCTTAACACCTAGTGAGCTCAAAAGTTTTCAACATATATAAATAAATCGTTTAAAAAAAGAAGAAGAATGCAATTAAAATCATAATCTTTCAAAATGATATGCTTCGCTTATGAAAACGACTCATTTACCAATAAATATGCATTTTAAACGAAAGAGACACCGAGGTAATCGTTAATCAAACCAAATTGTTTTACAGACTAAGATCCCAATATAAAACGTTCTTTCGTAAACTTAGATTTAACCCAAAACTTGCTCAAAATGAGAGTAGAGAGAGGACTCCCAATTTTATAAAACGCGGGTAAAAATGTTATACATCAAAATACCCCAACACGGGTGGAACATGATACACAACTCATAAACCATAGATGAAAATCTATATAAATAAATATTGTCGTGAACACAAACATTAGACCCAAAACTCATACGACCATAAAATGGACGAAATCAAATACCGAAACGTGGAAATGACGCATTCCATTCAAACCTTAATATACGTGGGAAAAAACCCAATATTAAGGCCATCATTTATCGTCGACCACACAAACCAAAGTTGGTAAAATACGACATTAACTTTTAAAATACCACGGATCTACGACGGAGAGACCCGTATACATTGAGAATAGAGGAACACGCAAGTAGGCCGCCCATACAACTTCCTCGCATGTCATCAAAACGTTTCCATCTTGGGTGGCGAGAACACGTGAATGGGGCCACCCGTGATGTTATTGGATTTCACCACATATCCCGGTCCTAGTTCCCATGCCATACCATACATCACAATCCTCAAACCGTTTGTTGCCTCTTGCCATACTCCGTCGAGTTCCACCCCAAGGTCTTACGGATATGGATGCCTATCCAATCTAGACGGGTTTCAACTTAGCGGCTCGAGCCACCTATTGCCTAATCGCTAGCGAACCCAAGTGGTCAATAAATGTAACCAAAATCTCAGGCCTTACAAAACAGACAGACTTACGTGCCTATGGATCCATTACAACACTGTCTAACGTTACATGACTCCAATTGAATAACCAAAGCTCCCAAAACATGTAACTCCCAAATGGCATGAAATAATCACCATCATACTCCAAAATTCCACATATGTTTTTAAACCGGACAAATGTCCTCAAGACTCCATTTAGTTAAAACTGAGCCAACGACCCAACAGTTTACGTAAATACCCAATGAAAGCCAGTAGAGACATCGAAATACGTTTGACCAACAATTATGCAAACACCACGGCCAAAAAGGTAATTAACCCAAAACTTCTCATTGGTTGAAACAAAATCTTTTCCAAATGAACTCTTTCTTTTCATGTTACCAAAATGATTCATAGTTCAATGATATGCATTTTCCAACGATTTATAAAATTGTATGCACGAAATGGACAATTATATAAAATGACCTCCATTTATATATATTACATTCGTCAAAGAAATATATTAAAATGATTTATTTATCAAAATGCCCAAAAATCACAAAGATGTGTATTACATAAGTTTATAAAGTTAAATATTTCCAAATAACCAAAACTTATCAGCAGTTAACAATTTAATGTAAAACACAAGCACTTTAAAATAAACATTTTGGCATGTACACCGTTTTCACAAATCAACTTGAACTCACCTTGTTCGATTTAGGCTAAATCTAGATTTTACTCCACTTCGAGCTCCTTTGAAGAAACTTGAATCTTCAAGGTCAAAACTTCCATAAACCTAGATACATAAATTTTCCACCATAAATATACATCTAGAACCATATAGAATCGATCCCTAAACATTTTACATCAAAACCTCCATTTTGGTCAAAACCCTATTTTTTGACCTAAATCCTCCAAAATCTTCCAAACCGAAATTAGAGAAACCAAACACTAGGAAATCATCAATGAAACATTTATATCACCTAATAAGATTTAGAAATGGAGCGGATAAACTTACCACTTAGGTTTTGGTGAAAACCTAGAAAACTCCAAATTTCTTGAAGGTTGAGGTGATGATGATGAGCTCTTGACATTTGCTTCCAATCCACCACATAATACTCTTGAATCTTCCCAAAACTAAAAATATAACCTTGAAAAGCTCTAAAATACGAATCCATAGCAAAAAGAATCGTCTCAAACGGAGTTATGGTGAAAGAGATATGAGAAAATGAAGAAAACCCCCAAAAATGGATTTTTAACCTTCAGACTCGCTCCGCGATAGTGCCTGGCTAAAGTGACATATGTCACTGTCGCAAGGCACTCTCATGCCAGATGTATCGAGAGTTTTATACTCTCAGCGACAGTGCCAAGCTAAAGTGACACATGTCACTTTCTCTAGGCACTTTAGCCAAACTTGTACCAACCGCTGTTTTGGTCATAACTTCTTCGTTTTAGCTCCGTTTTTGCTCCGAAAAGAACCGTTGTTCTCGTAACTGAATTCCTCATCTAGAAAGACTATAAAATCTATAATTTAATCCCAAAATCCCATTTCCTTTATTTTTCTCAAAAGATCGATTCCTATACTAACTCGAAATAGTACTTACCCAAAAATTACGGGTGTTACACCATTGACATAAATACATGGCACATTCGTTGGGACGACCAACCACTTGGTAATCTCCATTGCTATTGTGACACATGTCACAACTGCATGGCACTATTGTTGGGACTACGATGTTTTCAGTACCATTGGTATTATTGTGACAGGTATCATAACCGCATGGCACTATGGCCGAGACAACCATATGTGTTTCTTCCTTTACCAGTTCACCCAATTCAACACTCTTCTCCAAATAGGAAAAAATTCAGGGTGTTACAAAAACGATGGAATCCTGTGAATTCCATTGAATTCTACAATTTAAAGAATTCATCATTCATTGGCTTAAGTGAATAAATTGAATTCTTACCAACCAAACGTGTGGTGAAATTTCATTCCAATCCCTTCAAAATCAAATTCCTTCAATGGATTCCAATTCCATCAAATTCCGTTTCGCGAACCAAATGTCCCTAATATCCCCCTTTTCCCACAAAAAATGATGAAGAAAGAACAATTTAAAGGGGTTTTAAATTTGGGTTTATGAAGATGAAAATGAGATCCCCTCCATAATAAGTTCTCTCAAAACTAAATTTGGGTTTACTTTTCTATTTGGGTTTGATTTGAAAAGTGGGGGAAGAAGAGAGGGGTGCATCGGACAAGATGAATCAGAGAAAGGCACCGAAGAAGATGACCAATGTAACATCCCAGGCCAACCGTACCAGATATTGTCTGCTTTGTCCACACACCCGGACTCACGGTTTTAAAACGCGTCTGGTAGAGGGGGTATCCAGTCCCTTATAAGGCAACTTTCGTTCCCCTCCCCAACCAATGTGGGATCTTACAATCCACCCCCCTTGGGAGCCCAGCGTCCTCGCTGGCACATTAGTCTGGTTCCCAGCTCTGATACCAATTGTAACAACCCAAAATTGCATTTAATTTAAATATAACCATATCACATCAAAAACCATGACAAGCGATCCCAATAACATAATAATAAAGGGAAACAACAAGGTTTGCTACGAGGCAACCTATTACATAACTGAGAGTATAAGAAATATCTAAAAGGAAGTCTTCTAGCGTCGGGTGCTGCTCACACCTTTTCTTTTCCCTTTCCAGAGCCTCCTACCTCACGACGACCTGAAAAGGGTTTTAGTTTTTTGAAAGAGCGACGGTTAGACCGAAGGTCTAGTGAGTCCCCTCTATAATACTGAACAACAACCAAGCTGTAAAGAAAGGAATACAACATATAGATAACCCAATCAGATAAAAGAAACAATACAATATTTACCACACATTCTTGGCACTCTCTCCGTTACCTGAAGATAACGGCTTAACTAACTCATATTGCCTCAACTGGAACACACCCCCATCTGGCATAAACGGGGCACACCCCCGGTATAAGTTTGAACGGGACACCCCCCCCCCCCCGATAATTACCACAAGCGGGATACACCCCCAATAATTGTGCAATTCACACTAATAATGTTTGCATGCATATATAAAAGACAACATTTAAGGACACCTAGTAGATAACTTCATAGTGTTAAACCACATAATCAACAATATATTAAATAACATTTGCCATCCTTAAACCACTTTATCTAAAAAGCATTAGTTTAGCAAAACTCACCTGGATCCCGCAACCCTTAACTCGCTAAATTCTGCTACGAAATACCTACAACAGAAATGGAGGGAAAGAAGTTCAAGAACTCTACAATGGACTGCGACCTCGACCGGACACCACAAGCTACCAGATTTCCCCCGGGTTATACCGCCGCCCGGACCCAACCCCCCCTTCCCCCCGGGCGCCGCGACTCCCAGGGTCCCCTCCCGGGTTCACGCTGACCGACTCCCGGTCACCTCCAGGTGCCCCGACTCCCGGGGTCCCCGCCCGGAACCATACACTCCCAGACTCCCCCGTCTCCTGGGGTCATAGTCCGGGACCTTAACCCCCTCCCGGGGTCACCCTCCCCGGGGTCTTGATCGGGACTCCCCCACGTCAAATGTCGCCCGGGGTTTCGACACCCCCCGATCCGCTCCCAATCGCCCAGTTCACACAACCACAGAAGCGAATGAGGGTTTTTATACGAACAGGACAGAGACCAAATAGATTTTTGATTGAATTACAAAATGACTAAAATCTTATCCATCTACCTCTAACCCCATTAGAACGATTTCTAAGATTCAAAAAGGGTTTTCCATCCCCTCTTAATCCAACCCCACAAAACAAACCTCATATTCTAATCAAACAAATGAGATCTTCACTAATCCACACTCCTAATAAAATAGAAAAGACTACATAGGGATCTTACCTTGATAGCGACTGTAGAACCTTGAATCCCAATGAGACTTCTTTTTTTCTGATTTCCTCCTTGAATCGCCTTTTTCTCCCTTGTCCAAGAATATCTCAGCCGTCTTAACATAATGAGGTATTCTCTAGGGTTAAATCCCTTTTTATTTCAATTTTTACACTTTAGCCCCTAAACTCTACTCCTTTTAATAAACTTCACCCACCTAAAATTTTATTGAGTCTTAACACGGTTATTACAATATCCCCCCTCAAAAGGATTCCGTCCCCGGAATCCCTTCGTTGAACAAACTGGGATATTGAGACCTCATGTCCGCTTCAACCTCCCACGTTTCTTCCTGACCCTTACGAAATTTCCACTACACTTTCACTAAAATAATTTCTTTATTCCTCAGCTTCTTCACTTTATGGTCCAAAATGGCCACCGATTCTTCCACATAAGTTAATTTCTCATCCACACGAATATCCTCTAGTGGTACCACCACGTCCACTTCCGCTAGACACTTCTTCAAGTTTGATACGTGGAAGGTAGGGTGTATCCCTCGAAGATTTTCGGGTAGTTCTAACTTGTACGCTACGTCCCCAACCCGTTCAACAATAGCAAACGGCCCAACAAATATTGGTCTCAACTTGCCCTTCTTCCCAAAACGGACTACTCCCTTCCACGGCGAAACTTTTAACATGACCATATATCCTACTTGGAATTCGATTGCCTTTCTTCGCTTATTAGCGTAGATTTTCTGACGGTCTTGTGCTTTCTTCAATCTTTCTCTGATCTGGTTGACTTTGTCGGCCGTCGCTTGCACGATTTCAGGTTCGACCAACTGTCTTTCTCCCACTTCATTGCAACATAACGGCGTTCTACACTTGCGTCCATATAAAGCTTCGAACGGAGCTAGTTGAATACTAGCCTGGTAACTGTTGTTATAAGAGAACTCGATTAACGGTAGATGAACTTCCCACGAACCCTTGAAATCGATAACACATGCTCGAAGCATGTCTTCCAATGTTTGGATGGTCCTCTCACTCTGGCCATCCATTTGGGGGTAATAGGTTGTACTCAACTTGAGTTGCGAGCCTAACTCTCTTTGGAGACTCCTCCAGAACGACGACGTAAAACGGCTATCCCGATATGACACTATAGACGATGGTACTCCGTGCCTGGACACAATCTCGTCTATATACAATTTAGCTAACTTCTCCAATGGATACGTCTCCTTAATCGGTAGGAAATGAGCTGACTTTGTAAGTCGGTCCAGTATCACCCAGATTGCGTCGTGCCCTTTCGGCGATCGCGGAAGTCCGGTGACAAAATCCATCGTGATCTCATCCCATTTCCACATCGGTATTTCCAACTGTTGCAGCTCCCCGTAAGGCCTTTGATGCTCAAACTTCACTTTTAGACACGTCAAACACCTCTCGACAAAATAACCAACGTCTTCAAACCTGACCACCAGTAGTTAAGCTTCAGATCTCGGTACATTTTATTGGTTCCCGAGTGAATAGAATAACGAGACTTATGTGCTTCTTCCAAAACTTTCTTCTGGAGGTTGCCCAACTTCGGGATCCACACACGCCCCCCAAAACATTTCACTCCATGACTGTCGATGGTTAGCAATCTCGCATTCCCGACCATTCTCTCACTTTTCAAATTCTCTTCTAAAAGCGCATCCTTTTGAAAGTTCTTGATCTCCTCCACGAAGTCAGAGATTGCCTCGACTCAAAACGCCAACACTTTTGTGGCATGGCCGCGTTCTTTTCGACTCAACGTGCCGGCCACCACATTGGCTTTACCCGGATGATAGAGGATTTCACAATCATAATCGCTCAAGAACTCCATCCATCGGCGTTGCCTCATATTCAATTCTTTCTGATTGAAGAGATGTTGAAGTCTCTTGTGATCAGTATAAATCTGACACTTGACACCATACAGATAATGTCTCCAAATCTTCAACGCGAAAATTATCGCCGCCAATTCTAGATCATGAGTCGGGTAGTTTCTCTCATGCTCCTTCAACTGTCGGGAGGCGTAGGCGATCACTTTTCCTTCTTGATCAATACACACCCCAATCCCAACTTAGAAGCATCATTGAAGATCACAAATCCTTCAGTCTCGTTGGGTAAGGCTAAGATTGGCGCACTACTCAGGCTTTCCTTCGGTTTACAGAACGCATTCTCTTGAGCCTCTGCCCACACAAATTTAACGTTTTTCCTCGTTAGTGTTGCTAACGGCGTGGCTATACTCGAAAAATCCTGAATAAACTTTCGATAATAGCCCGCTAATCAAAGGAAACTTCTCACTTCAGTCGGTGATTTCGGCGTTTCCCAATCCTTGATAGCTTCGATCTTAGCCGGGTCGACCTTTATCCCATGCTCCGATACAACGTGCCCTAGAAATTGCACCTCCCTTAACCAAAATTCACATTTTGACAATTTGGCGTACAATTTCTCGCGTTTGAGTAACTCCAGCACCGCTCGTAGGTGAGACTCGTGCTCTCTCATGGACCGCGAATAAACTAATATGTCGTCGATAAAAACAATGACACACTTGTCCAGGAGTGGGCTACACACCCTATTCATTAGGTCCATAAATACGGCTGGGGCGTTAGTCAAGACAAAAGGCATAATCAAAAACTCATAATGCTCGTACCTTGTACGAAAAGTCGTCTTCGGCACATCCTCCTCTCTTACCTTCAGCTTATGATAACCTGACCGCAGGTCTATCTTTGATAAGTAGCTCGCCCCTTGCAATTGATCGAAAAGATCATCAAGTCTGGGGAGCGGGTACTTATTTTTAAATGTTACCTTATTGAGTTTGCGATAATCTATACACATTCATATAGACCCATCCTTCTTCTTAACGAATAACACCGGTGCTCCCCACGCTGATGTACTGGGAAGAACGAAACCCTTGTCAAGTATCTCTTGCAGTTGTGTCATCATCTCCTTCATTTCGGCCAGAGCCAAACGATAGGGTGCTCTTACGATCGGTGATGCACCAGGCAACAGATCTATTCGGAATTCCACTTGCCGATCCGGGGGCAAAGTGGTTAAATCGTCCGGAAACACTTTCGGATATTCATTTACTACTGGAACCGACTCTAACCCCTTTTTCTCCTTCTTAGCGTCTAAAACGTACGCTAGAAATCCCTCACATCCCTTCACTAAACACCGCCTAACTTTGATCATCGAGATCAAACATGACTTCCTATCCCGTCGATCACCATAAACCACTACCTCTTCCTCCCCCGGTCGAGCTATACGAATCAACTTCTTATTGCACACTATGTTGGCATCGTTAGATGCCAACCAGTCCATTCCCACAATGACGTAAAATTCCCCCATGCCCATCGGGTATAAACGCAATGGGAATAAATGACCGTCAATGTCAATTCTACACCCCTCATAAACTTCCCCCACTAAGACTCGACTATCATCCGCTACTTCTACTTCAAATCCCCGATTAAGCCTCTTGGGTCTCACTTGCAAGTTATGAACAAATTTCGGTGACACAAACGAACGGTTTACGCCCGAGTCAAACAACCCCTTAGCATATGTCGAGTCTATAGGGAAAGTACCTGTCACCACATCTGGCATTTCCACCGCCTCCTCTGCTGTCATATTGAACGCTATGGGCCTCGCCCGAGCCGACTCCGCCTTTCTCTCTCCTTCCTTTCCTCCAAACCCTCCGGCCACTCTCTTCTTCAGTTATGGGCAGTCGGTCTTGAGGTGGTCTGGAGACCCACATTGATAGCAAGACCTTGGTCCTTGACAATCCCGAGCCATATGTCCCACTTTTCCACACTTAAAACAACTGTCATGGCTCATAACACAATCTCCCTTATGCACTCGATTACATTTACTACACAGCTTGCTTTCCAACCTTAGCATCGCTCGCTGATCAACTCAACCACTTTTGTACTTCTTCGAGTCCCGAATCGACCCTTCCCACTTTCTCTTCTCACTGCCCCTCTCAGACGTTTGGCGTGCTTTATCCTTCTCAATCATCTCAGTCGCGTTAACGGCCGCTTGAAAGGTAGTCGGTTCTCGTGCAGCTACCAGCTCTCGGATGTTGCTTCTTAGCCCAAACAAATACCTATCGACCCGATGTTCCTCGTTCGACACATAGACCTCAGCAAAACGAGCCCTATCGAGGAACTTCGTTGTATATTCTCGAACTGTCATATCCCCTTGCTCTAAATTTAGAAATTCTTCTTCCAATCTCTTAACAGCTGCTAACGGACAAAACTGTCGCTTGAATTTGACCAAGAAAGTTTCCCAATCCATACCTCTTGTCTCTTTTGAACCCTTACCTCCGGTTTCTGCTTCCCACCAGAACACAACATCGTCTCTCAGCATAGACAATGCTAACACAACCTTATCTTCTTCAGCATACTTGCAGGTATCGAAAGCCAGTTCCATGTTCCCGATCCACTTGATCACAACTATCGGATCACATTCCCCTTTGAAGGTGGGAGGATTACAAGCAGTGAATGCCTTCTAGCTACATCCCTTCTCAGTAACCGTTTTACCGCCAAATCTGGAGTTGTCTGAGAGTGACTGCCCATCACAGTCATTGAGGAGTTAGTCATCTCGGTCATCTCCCTCTCCTCACTTCTTCCTTGACTTGTTGATGCTTCCTTAGTCTGATGAGCTAACAAGGCTCGCAGAGTTTCTTGGCGTTTTCCCATCTCAGTGGCGAATGTCTCTTGCATTACAAAGGCTTGAGTCTAATCTCCACCACGGTTCTTCGTCGGTCCTCTTCCTCTCACTGCAGTTGAACTCCCTTGAAGAGAGGGTTCTTGTTCGGCCATCACTTCCACACTCCTTGTTTGACGGGCAGTACGCCCTGCCTTACTCCCTTGAACCCCCACTCCAGGCTCATCCACTTGAGTAGCCGCCTTTCGGATCGACTTTCCCTTCCCTTTTGGTCGGCCACGACCCTTACCTCGAGTGGCGGTAGGTCGAGGAGGGACTATTGGTTCATTCACAAAAACTTCATTCACCGGCATTGCCTCAGCTACTGGCACCGATCTACTCCTCGTCACGCGCTCATACATGAATACCGGTGACATGGAAACAAACAACATTCAGCACAAAGGTGCAACACAATAAGGCAATTTAAGCACACACATGTACCTGTAAATTCACAATTACACAGGCCAGATGTAATTACAAATTTACCTTACATGCTAGTCCTCACTACCCTATCATTCGTCTTCCTATGGTCATCTAAATTCTCAGTTATGCTTCTACACTCCTAGTTAAAGTCTAGGCCCGTCCGGTCACCCAGATCTCTTAAACTATGGCTCTTATACCATCTGTAACATCCTAGGCCAACCGTACCAGATATTGTCCGCTTTGTCCACACACCCGGACTCACGGTTTTAAAACGCGTCTGGTAGAGGGGGTATCCAGTCCCTTATAAGGCAACTTTCGTTCCCCTCCCCAACCAATGTGGGATCTTACAATCCACCCCCCTTGGGAACCCAGCTTCCTTGCTGGCACATTAGTCCGGTTCCCGGATCTGATACCAACTGTAACAACCCAAAACTGCATTTAATTTAAATATAACCATCTCACATCAAAAACCATGACAAGCGATCCCAAGAACACAATAATAAAGGGAAACAACAAGGTTTTCTACGAGGCAACCTATTACATAACTGAGAATATAATAAATATCTAAAAGGAAGTCTTCTAGCGTCGGGCGCTGCTCAAACCTTTTCTTTTCCCTTGCCTGAGCCTCCTACCTCACGACGACCTGAAAAGGGTTTTAGTTTTCTAAAAGAACGAGGGTTAGACCGAAGGTCTAGTGAGTCCCCTCTATAATACTGAACAACAACCAAGTTGTAAAGAAAGAAATACAACATATAGATAACCCAATCAGATAAAAGACACAGTACAATATTTACCACACATTCCTGGCACTCTCTCCGTTACCTGAAGATAACGGCTTAACTAACTCATACTGCCTCAACTGGGACACACTCCCATCTGGCATAAACAGGACACACCCCACGGTATGAGTTTGAACGGGACACACCCCCAATAATTACCACAAGCAGGACACACCCCCGATAATTGCGCAATTCTCACTAATAATGTATGCATGCATATAGAAGACAACATTTAAGGACACCCAGCAGATAACTTCATGGTGTTAAACCACAGAATCAACAATATATTAAGTAACATTTGTCTTCTCTAAACCACTTTATCTCAAAAGCATTAGTTTAGAAAAACTCACCTGGATCCCGCAACCCTTAACTCGCTAAATTCTGCTACGGAAGACCTACAACAGAAATGGAGGGAAAGAAGTTCAAGAACTCTACAATGGACTGCGACCGCCGCCCGGACCCAAACCCCCCTCCCCCCGGGCGCCCCGACTCCCGGGGTCCCCGCTCGGAACCATACACTCCCGGACTCCCCCGTCTCCCGGGGTCATAGTCCGGGACCTTAACCCCCTCCCGGGGTCACCCTCCCCGGGGTCTTGACCGGGACTCCCCCACGTCAAATGTCGCCCGGGGTTTCGACACCCCCCGGTCCGCTCCCAATCGCCCAGTTCACACAACCACAGAGGCTATTGGGGGTTTTTATACGAACAGGACAGAGACCAAATAGATTCTTGATTGAATTACAAAATGACTAAAATCTTATCCATCTACCTCTAACCCCATTAGAACGATTTCTAAGATTCAAAAAGGGTTTTCCATCCCCTCTTAATCCAACCCCACAAAACAAACCTCATATTCTAATTAAACAAATGAGATCTTCCCTAATCCACACTCTTAATAAAATAGAAAAGACTACATAGGGATCTTACCTTGATAGCGACTGTAGAACCTTGAATCCCAACGAGACTTCTTCTCTTTTTCTGATTTCCTCCTTGAATCGCCTTTTTCTCCCTTGTCCAAGAATATCTCAGCCGTCTTAACATAATGAGGTATTCTCTAGGGTTAAATCCCTTTTTATTTCAATTTTTACACTTTAGCCCCTAAACTCTACTCTTTTTAATAAACTTCACCCACCTAAAATTTTATTGAGTCTTAACAAGGTTATTACAACCAATGATGGTGGATGGCGAGGAAGAAGAAGAAAGGGTAAACCAAATTACCCCTCATGTGAGGGGCACATGATGCACTTAACGGTGTTAAATGGAGAAGGGACCATTTTTGGGCACCCAAACACGAAATCTGGACCACCAGTGTACTTTATGAATTGTACAAAAAGTAGCCTTAGACAAGGGATAAAACATGTCATTCACTCATTAAAGAAAAAATTAGAACTCACCCCACGCACCCCCCCCCACTTCTTCAATTCTTCTTTTGCGTTAAGACTTCATCCCATACGATTCCAATTTCGTCAACTTTCTCTATCGGCCTTTTTCCCGATCATCTTCTCCGGCACACCTTATTCCCTTCTTCTTCCCTACTTCCGAAATCAAACCCAAAGCCAAATCAAACTGAAACTCAAACTCCAAACTCAAACCTAAACTGTAACTCAAAACCAAACTCAACAATTCTAAAAATAAAGTGTAATCTCCCCCATAAATCACAAGAATCATAGCCACTTTGGATTAGGTGGTCACGGTTGCTCATCGCAGTAGAAAAGAATAAAAAAGAAGGAAATTGGGATATTGCAGACAGTAGCTTTGATATGGTGGTTGTGAACTTATGAATAAATTTCCATCCTCGTTCATCACAGTTACAAATGTCGGTTTCAATAGTGTAAAACTTTTCTTGATGAATTTTGTTTTTATTTTATTTTTTATAAAACATTTTATAATTTGTAACCATGTTTTATTGAATTGTATTATAATCTATAAGAAAAAAGAAAAAAAAAAGCTAAAATGACCACATTACCCTCCAACTTGATATAATTTTCCAACTTTGTTGTACTCAGAGACGAAAAACGAAAAGAAATTGAAACCAAAGTGATCATAAAAGCAAGTTTTAAAGACCAAGAACGAAAATAGTTATAAGTATCAAACCAGAGGGATGAAAATCGTAATGTACTCTTCATAAACTTTAAAATGTATATTTTGGAATTTTGTTTTACAAAATTACAATTGAATAAAAAGTATGCCTATTTTAGACATAGTTTGTCCTATAATATTTGTTTATCTACATAGTTTTTAAAATTTTTGACAAACGATTAAAATTTTATAACTCCTTCATGATGATAACAATTTAATCTTGTTTACGAATGATAAAAATATTGTAATAGTGACAATAAACATATAAGCAATTGAGATTTGAAAGTTCATCCTAAAAACAAGACAAAAAAAACACTTAAGAACGATAACTTTACATCCAAGAATAATAATATTTACAGTCATATCTCGTCTATAACCTTACGGGTATAGAGAACCCCAGGCCCGACCCTGGCTATAGGCCAGGGGGCGGTGGCCTAGGGCAGCAAGAAGCCCAGGGCATCAAATTCTTAAGTAGGCTTAGTTGGGCTTCCACTCTTCCAAAATTGATCGGCGTAAACTCTCTCTCTCTCTCTCTCACGCACGCTCTCTCTCTCTCTCTCTATCTCTCTCTCTCGATTGTCGCTCTCTCCCTCTGTTTCTTAGGCCCTGGGTGTGTCGTGTGACCGACTGGCGACTGACCGTGTTTCCGGTGATTACCGAGTAGGCAGTAGCCGCTGTCCGTTGAGGCAGTGAGGCGCTGTCGCACTAAATCTTGCTTGCCTTCACTCCTTGGGCTCTTGCCTCTTGCCTTTTTCACTCTTTGTAGGTAAAACTTTTAATTTCAGAATTTATTGTTTGGTTTATTTGATTATTAGATTTACCAATACTGATTTGTTAGGTTTATTTGGTTAGATTAGGTTTATTTCATTGGAAATTTGCTGCCCTAAAATCAATTTCTTGCTTCTAATAATTGCCACTCTCTTTTATACAAGGGTTGTGTAATAATTGTTTGCTTATGGAGAAACAATTTGATATGATGTCTTATATTTTGAAAACATGATCGATCATGAATTTGAGTTATATTATCTCAATTCTTAGAAATTGGTTTCAATACCTTATATGGAACTTCGTTTTGTGAAGTATGGAGGCAGTCTGTTAATAGCGTGAATCTTGCTTATTTTTATGTACTGTCATGCTTACCAGTTACTAGAATGTTTTTTGTGGGTGATGTTGGGTTGGTAAGACATCTTTGATGAACAGTATCCTTCAGTACTCAGTTATCAAATTTGTATTGCCTAATTACTTGGCATACAATGACTTCTTGTAATGTCACCTCCTTTTATATGATTGGTGAGAAATAATGCCATTGTTGGCAGTAGCTCTTGTTAATGCCATTACTCCTTGTTTCCCCTTAACATTTTAACTTTAGATATGTGAACAAGAAGTTTAGCAATCAATATAAGGCAACCATAGGGGCTGATTTCTTGACAAAGGAAGTACAATTTGAGGACAGACTCTTCACTTTACAGGTTACTTTTGCTCCCACTCTTATCATTCTGTTAGGATGGCAAGTTCTATGGTCCGTGTTAGACCACAGTCTCATTGGATTCAAAATCATCCAAACTGAAGATCGCAATCTGAAGCTAAAGCCGAAACGTCGACTCTCGATATTAAAGTCTATGTCATTTGTAATAAATGTCAATGTAATTGTATTAGTTTACTTAGATTTAATATCTAAGTTATAACATTGTAATAGTTAGATAAAGCTAACTTGGTTAGTTTCTAGTATTTAGTTAGTTTACATAATATCTAAACTTAGATATTATGTATATTATTAGATTAGATATTAGGTAGGTTTATAGTTTTATATTGCAAGTTGTAGGAAGTGTGTCTAACACACTTGGTTAGATTAAGTGTATCTCTAACATCTCTCAAAAAGATCAGATTATAATTTCACACATACAAACACACACTTGAAGGTGTAAAAGAGAGAAAACATAGAGAACACATTTCATGCTTAATCGATCAACCTTGTAACTCGTTTGTTATAATCAATACAGGTTGGTAATCATATTGTGTTGTTGTTTCTATCAACTTGATAAGTATTGTTGGACCGACAATTGGTATCAGAGCCTGATTAAGATCAAAACAAGTTTTATAGAAAAATGTCTCTGTGTTCTTCAAGAAAATTTGAGTTTGTGATTTTGAGTGTTTTAGGTGTTAGAATCGATCAGGTTGTGATCGTACTACATGCTAGATCGAGTTGTTGCATTTTGATTTCACTTTTAAGCTTAAATCGAGTTCCAATTTTGTGATTTTGTGAGTAAACAGTCGAGTGAAGAACGTACTGTGCCATCAAGTTATTCTCGAAAAAGTGTGTTTTTGAGAGATCAAGTGCTTAAATTCTATACTAAAAGTGTTTCTAGACATATTGGTAGGGTTTGGTATTGCTAAATCGTTTCAGAATCAAATTTTAGACGATTTTCAGAAGTTCAGGACGAACACCCGCACAACAGAGGAAGAATAGCCCGCAAACTTCAAACTTTGCGGCTCCCACATCAAACGCATAGTTCTACTGTGCGTGTCCCAAAGGAAACACATACCTTACTTTGCGGTTCCAACATCAAACGCATACCAAACTTCTCGATTCCAAGTCTGACCCGCACACCTCAAGACTTCGAGTTCATCTCTTCAAAAGAACAAGTCCACCTTGCGCGTCCCAAGTGAATCACATATCTCAACTTTGCGATTCTCACTTGAAACGCACACCTCATTGTGCGCTCCTAACTACACCCGCACAACTCATTGTGCGCTTCTCATTAGACCCGCATACCTCAGTGTACGCTTCCCATTAGACCCACATACCTCAGTGTGCGCTTCCCATTAGACCCGCATACCTCAGTGTGCGCTTCCCACTAGACCCGCAAACCTCTCTGCTCCAATCCATACTTAGAATTTTTTTTTCCTGAGAATTTTTCGAAACTGCAATAGGGGGACAAAATTTCTTGTGTGATCAAATTTTATTTGGATTAACGATCATATCTGTCAAGTTTTCTCTTATTCAATACAGGATGACATCCAGAGAAGCTCTTGCAATAGGAACTGAAACCAAGCCACCAGTTCTCTTTAGAGGTGAATATGAACAGTTGAAGGATAGGTTCCTAAACTCCATCGAAAGACAGGATTTGGGTGATTTCATCAAACAATCCTTAGAAGAAGGCCCCATGGAAACAAAATATAGGGAACCAGCAGAAGGAACTGAAGAAGTAAGACATGCACTGACTTATGAAGAACTAACCGGTGATAATAAGTTAAGAGCAAAAGCAGACAGATTGGCCAAGTCATACATTCTACAAGGGATTCCGAACGAAATCTACATAAAGATTGACAGTTATAAGGCCTCCGGCAAACAAATGTGGGATCAACTCGAGAAGATGATGCTGGGTTCAAAGATAGGGAATTAGCTTAAAATCTCTAACTGGCTGCACAATTTTGAAGAATTTAAAGGCAGAACTGGAGAAAATCTAGAAGGAACATATGATAGATTCGTGACCTTGCTAAACGAATTGAGCAAGAACAAGGTCAACAAATCTCAAATCGAACTGAATATTAAATTCCTGAGTATTCTACAACCAGAATGGAAAAGTTTTGCCAGACAGATGCGCCAGATAAAAGATTTGAATGAGATTCCACTTCACGAGGTGTATGAAACCCTCCGTCAAAATGAAGAAGAGGTGGATGAAATTCTAGCTGAGAAAAGACAGAAAGGAAAGACAGTTGAAGATACAGTCGCTCTTGTCGTCAAGTAGAAGAACAAGACGATTGTATATGAATCAGAAGAAGATGAAGCTTATGCAAACTCTGACATGGATGAAAATGAACAAATGAAGAAAGCAATGTTGTTTCTGACAAATGCGTTTCAGAAAAAGTTCTACAGGAATCCAACATCAAACAGTCAGAGGTACTCTTCTGGACCCAACAACTACGCTCATAAGGAAAGGGTTGAAGGTAGTAGGTTTGAAGGGAAAAAGTTTGAAGGAAAGAGATTAGATGAGAAGAAAACGGAAGATAAAAGGTACCAGTCTGAAGGAAAGAGGATAGAGGAGAAGAAACCGGAAGAAAGAAAGTACAAGGATGAAGGATCAAGTCAGCCAGGTCCACCGATGTGCTACAACTGTGGCAAAACAGGTCACTTTGCCAAGGATTGCCGAAGATCAAAGGTCAGAAACTTCGATTAATACAAGAACAATATGCTTCTTGCAAAGAAACAGGAGGCAGGCAAGGCACTGATGGCTGAGTATGAATACTGGCTTAATCACTCAGATGAAGAAGAAGAAGATGAAGATAAAGATGAAGCCGTCAATATGTGCTTGATGGGCAAGATGGAATCAGATGCTGAAGCTGATTCAGAAAATGAAGAAGAGGAGGTATGTGATTTATCGTATAAAGATTTCATGAATAAAATGCATACCATGAGTTTAAAACAAGAAGAGTTAGAATCTAATCTTAAGCGAGAAAATGGTGTTATTATTAACAAAAACCAATTGATACAAAAACTTAGCAATGAAATTGCTGAGAAGAAAGTATTAATTGAGGTTTTACATACAAACGTTGACACCAACGCAAAAGAACAGACTATAATTCTAAAAGAGAATTCTGAACTCAAGTCAAAACTGAGAAATAGTGAGCTTGACTTATATAAGCTGACTAAAATGCATTCTTCATGTACTAAAGAAAACAAGTCTTTAATTGCAAAACTAGATGCTTTGGAAAAGAAGTTGTACTCATTAGGTCAAAGTGAGCAAACCATTCATCTTAACAAACCGAAAAAGAATAAAGAAAATTGGGGAATCGGTTATGTGAAACCTGATTGCCTTAAAAAGGGTATAAGAGAAGTGCCTGCACTTTATGATTATACCTCTATGCTAGTTTCTCACCGAATCTCTTCACTTAAAGTTTTTAATACTAAACTATCAAAGGAGGATGAAGCAAATGAAATTGAAAAACGGAAAAAGTCATCTAAAGTTCACCTTCCATTTTATTATGCGAAGTTGAATAATAGTTATGACTATCCAAATAATGAAAAGAAATCTCTTTTAACTGACTACTTTCAAAGTTATTCTGTAAAAGAGATAGAGGCAAAGCCTGTTATAGGTAAAATATATGTCCCTTCTCTCGTGTTAGAAAGTAAAATTTCTGAACTCGAGAACTCTTTATCAGATGAAAGACTTTTGATTGAGATTCAACAAAAAGTTTTTTCAACCGTTATGAAAAATGTTGTTTTTACAAAAGCTTCTAAATCTGATGACATGTTTGGTTCATCAAACGAAGGGTTTGATTTTCTTAATTCTGACGGTGGTTTGGATGGTTGTTTTGAACAATTTGATTTTAATGCTAAACTTTCAAACCATTCATCTTTTGTTGTGAAATCTTTGGGAAAAACCAGTATGCCAGTTAACAGTGTAAAATCAACGAAAGTTGATAAGTCAGTCTCTGTGAAAGCCAAAAATGCTAAAGGTAAGAAAATATCTCAGCATTCACAGAAACCGATCACTACTGGTAAGCCAAAGAAGGTGCATTCATTTGTTGCTCAGAAGTCTAACTCACCAGTTACACATGTTTCAGATCTGCGCAAGCAAAGGCCAGAAGTAAATTCTCAATGGCAACCCAAACGGAAGCTTGACAAGAATGTTTTATCGCTTAGTAGTGTTAATTGTAATAAGACTTCGCTTAGTAAAGATGTCCTAATTGCTGATATTGCTCTTTTGAACTCAAAACTTGTTGTTTCTCGTAAACAATATTCAATGAAGCAATTATTTCAGTTATCTTTATCTGCTGGAAAGTCCTCTATCTATGATAAACATGTTTCTATCACTTGTCAAGATTCTGGAGATTGGTTTGGAAATTACCATGTGCATTCATCTCATATTAATTCTTCTCATACATTTCAAAACAAAAGAGGAACCAATTTGAAATGGTTACCAAAAACTTGTGCTAACACAGCAGGACCCAAATTCCAATGGGTACCTAAGGCTAAATCTGTGTTGCAGGCAAACAAAGCTTAAAGAGAAAGCGACTTCTGATTATGTACAGATCAGGACTCGTTCTTCAATGTCAAAATAGGTTTTTGGATAATGCAGTTCAAAACCCGAACATCAAAGTCAAAATAGGCTTTTGAACAAATCAGTTCAAGACCCGCACTTCGATAATCAAAGTGAAAATTCCAAAGTTGTCGTATAAATATCTAAATTTGCAATTTCTCTTATGCAGACTAGTCATACATGGTTCTTGGACAGCGGATGTTCCAAGCACATGACAGGGCAAAAAGAGATATTGTCCAATTTCAAAGACAAATTTTGTGGAACAGTAAGATTTGGCAACGACCAGTTTTCTCCAATCATGGGATATGGTGATGTACAACAGAACAATGTCACTATCAAGAAGGTGAGCTATGTTGAAGGCTTACGACACAACTTGTTCAGTATAGGTCAGTTCTGTGACAAAGAGTTAGAGGTCAACTTCAAAGCCAAGAGATGTTCAGTTCGCAATGAAGAAGGCGAAGAACTCTTGGTCGGTACTCGAGAATCAGACCTCTACACAATCAATATGTCAAATGTCCAGGCTGACAAGAAAGTGTGTCTACTATCGAAAGCTTCGATGCAACAAAGTTGGTTATGGCATCGACGTCTTTCTCACCTCAACTTTTGGTACATCAACAATCTGGTCAGTGGAAAGCTCGTCAAAGGACTTCCAGAGCTGAAATACGAAAGAGAACATCTATGTGCAGCCTGTGAAAAGGGCAAGATGAAGAGGGCACCTCATAAACCGAAGCCTGAACCAAGTACCAATGCTCCGTTAGAGTTATTGCATATGGACTTCTGCGGTCCGATGCGAACTCAAAGTCTAGGCGGCAAGAAGTACATACTCGTGATCGTGGATGATTACTCGCGATACACATGGGTCAAGTTTCTACGTTCAAAGGATGAGACACCTGATGTTCTCATTACATTCCTAAAGACGACCCAGGTGAATCTGCAGAAACCGGTCAAGTTTCTAAGAACAGACAACGGCACAGAGTTCAAGAACAACAAAGTTGAAGAACATCTCGAATCTGTCGGGATTTCACATCAATACTCTGCTGCTCGAATGCCTCAACAAAACGGAGTGGTTGAAAGAAGAAATCGAACGCTAGTCGAGGCTGCTCGTACTATGCTAAGTCATTCGGACTTACCTCTATTTTTGTGGGCAGAAGCTGTTTCGACCGCGTGCTACACACAGAATCGATCCATGGTACATCGAAAGTTCAAGAAGACTCCTTATGCGTTAATCAACAACCGAACACCGACAATCAAATATTTCTATATATTTGGATGTAAGTGTTTCATGCTAAACGATAGGGAGAATCTCAATAAGTTCAGTGCTAAGGCGGACGAAGGAATCTTTATTGGTTATTCCTCGAAATCAACTGCATATCGTGTCTATCTGAAGAAGTCAAAGACGGTGATTGAAAGCATCAATGTCACATTTGATGAAGAAATGGCTTCCGAACAACAACGTTCAGAACCCGTTATAACCGGAGTACTAGCTTCTGGGCAACTCAGTCCAGAACCTGCGTCTCAACAGAATAAATCAGACGAAGCTTCAACTTCAACTAACCATTTATCTGATTTAGACTTATTATTTGAATTGTTTTATGATGAATTTCTTGGATCAAATGTAAAGAAATCTGTTATGGTTGACAGGATGGAAGACTCAACAACTACTCATCCAACCAGTTCAGATGTTCCTATTGAATCAAACGCCCCGATTCAACAAGAAATTACAATTCAAATGCCGACTCCAACAGTTGAAGAAGTGACAAATGATAAAGAGACAGAAGTAGCTGAAACAGTAGGAGATTCTGTACAGATCAATCTACAGCTAGAACAAGCTGTACCTGCTGAGCCTTCTGAACCTGCCACTTCAACTGAAACCATCAATCCTCCTGAACAAACAGAAGAAGGTACAAGTGGTTTTATAGATGATACAATTGACATACATTCATATAATCCACTGCCTCATGAATATAAATGGACCAAAGAGCACCCGATACGCCAGATTATTGGCGATCCATCAAAACCAGTGCAAACTAGGTCAGCATCATTGAATATGTGCATGCATGACTCCTTTCTGAGCAAGTTCGAGCCAACACGCATATCGGAAGCACTTGCTGATCCAGAATGGGTGATCTCTATGCAAGAAGAGCTAAATCAGTTCGATGCACTTCAAGTCTGGAGACTCGTACCAAAGCCTAAAGGTAAAACCATTATAGGTACGAAATAGGTTTTCAAGATAAAGAAAGACGAAGATGGTACCGTTATCCGAAATAAGGCAAGACTAGTAGCCAAAGGATACAGACAAGAGGAAGGAATAGACTATGACGAAACATATGCTCCTGTGGCGCGATTAGAGGCAATCAGAATGTTTCTAGCCTACACAGCCCACAAGAACTTCACGGTCTTTCAAATAGACGTGAAGACAGCATTCCTCAATGGAATTCTGAAGGAGGAAGTCTACGTCTCTCAGCCATAAGGTTTTTTCAATAAAGAGAAGCCGAATCATGTTTACATTCTCGACAAAGCACTCTACGGTCTGAAACAAGCACCTCGAGCCTGGTATGATGTTCTTTCCACTTTTCTAGTCAAGTCTGGGTTTTCAAAAGGTACGGTGGATACCACTTTGTTTATCAAAAAGGAAAAAGGCGATATCATCTTAATTCAAATCTATGTAGATGATATTATCTTTGGTTCTACAAATCCGAAGTACTGTAAGAATTTTCCAAACCTTATGGTGTCTAGATTTCAGATGAATTTGATGGGAGAGATGAATTTCTTTCTCGGTTTACAAGTAAAAAAAATTTCATCGGGTATTTTTATCAATCAATCAAAATACATTAGGGATATTCTTCGGAAGTTCCAAATGGAAAATTCAAAACCGATTGGTACCCCAATGGCACCAGGTACTAAGATTGGCACCGATCCTTCGGGAAAGGCTGTTGATGTTAGGACTTATCGAGGGATGAGAGGTTCTTTAATGTATCTTACGTCGAGTAGGCCAGATATAATGTTTTCAACATGCTTATGTGCAAGATATCAGGCCAATCCTAAAGAAATCCATTTGTCTGCTGTGAAGCGTATCTTTAGGTATCTGAAGGGCACTACAGATCTTGGTCTGTGGTATCCTAAAGATACTAGTTTTGAACTAACAGCCTACACAGATGCAGATCATGCAGGTTGTATGTTAGACAGGAAGAGCACGTCAGGACATTTACAGTTCCTCGGTGACAAACTAGTAAGTTGGGCATCGTAGAAGCAACTTTGTGTTTCAACGTCCACGGCCGAAGCAGAATATGTAGCTGCTGCTAGCTGCTGTTCTCAGGTCTTATGGATGCGAACTCAATTACGCGAACAAGATCCCGATATACTGTGACTCCAAGAGCGCCATCGCAATTACGGAGAATCCTGTTCAACACACAAAGACCGAGCACATAGATGTCAGGTATCATTTTATTAAAGATCATGTTGAAAAAGGAACAATTGAACTTTTCTTTGTAAAAACTGATTATCAGCTTGCCGATTTGTTCACCAAACCTTTAGACGAAAAGAGGTTTAACTTCCTTATCTCTAAGCTTGGTATGCTAAATTTTAAGATTTAATCAGTAGTTACCTATCAAAGTTTTCTAAATTGTATACTTTTTCATCATTTCTTCATTCTTAACTCTGATTGATATCTGCACTTCTATCAAATGTTCATGATCCAAGGGGGAGAATGAGAAGAAATTGACATCTGGTCAATATTACTTCAAGGGAGAGCTCATAAAATTTGTGCATGTACTTTTTAATGTCAAATTTCTTTTGTAATGCAAGATTTTAGGGGGAGCTCTTCAAGTCAAAAAGGGAGTACGGATATGACTTCTGATTATTTCTGATCAGAACTCGTACTTTAAAAGTTTTACTGCTTTTTGTCTTTTCAATTTAAGTAAATATATTTTACTTTGACTTGACATTAGACTTTTGCAGAATTTTTGAGAGAAGCTTACAAGTTCATATATTTATGACTTTAAGCTTAGCTTCATGAGATGTAAGATCAAACGTTAAGGTATAATCCTTTATCTTAATCTCATATATGGTTGAAAGAAGGACAACTTTCAATCATAGAAAACATTGTTTTTAATGTTCAAACCACTTCCTGATTTTTCAACAGATTTTATATTTTGGGAGTGTATTTTAAATGTTTTCATAATCAATATTGTGCTTTAACTGAAATAGCTAAACCAATCTGAGCATCACATGCATCATAGGAAAACAAAGAATCATTGTGCTAGGAATTAACACAACTTCAATGGAATCACCTTAACCAGTGATTTCTACCCAAGAAGTTAATCCTTAGTAATTGAGTGTGCAAATAGAAAAAGAAATGAGTATGATTAGAGAAAGTTTAATGTTTAAAAGAAAGAGCGTGTGAGAACAGAGTTAAAAGAATATCACAACTCTGCACCAACTTTTTCTGAGTCGGGTAGCCACATTACTAGTGTTTCACAATTCTTTGGTGAACATTATTGAAACAGGCAACTAACCCATGCCAACTCTTGATCAAACCTCACTATCTACTCATTTTGTTCTTAACAAGAAAGTGTTTCACATTTTCAAAGGAGAAGCAGCACATTTGCTATCTGATTTTCATTTGGAAAATCTGGATATTGAAAAGAAGGAAGTCTGCCCCACCTTCGCACTTCAATCATGCACATTGAGTCTGTGTTTAACTTGCTGTTGTCTCAGTGGTTTACACAATTTTGAGCCTAATAAGCAATCATCAAGTGCTTAATTCTTTCAAACACAAGCATGAACACACAAGGAATTAGTTTCTTTGTCATAACGTTTATAGAAATTTACCTTTGTGGTGTTTCGATGATTAAATGGAAGCCCTGGGGGAGTCAACATCAAAACAGCTCCTTTCCAAAGTGTATTTGTTACACACAGTGACTTAGTGTTACTGACAGGCATGTTAACTGATTCATTAGTTGATTCAGGTGTTACACGACTATTTTGTTTGGATTTGAAAATATCTGGATGAATATCTTTTGAATTGACGGATCAGGGGCTCTAACCACAAGATAGACATTTCTTACAAATAGTTTTGATGAAGTCGTTGCACTTAACATCAAGAAGGGGGAGAATGACTACAAAAGAAATGGCAAAGATCACATGTTTCAAGAATCACGTCAAAGACTGAATTCTTCTAAAGAAAGTAGATTGAAGACATGCTGATTTCAGAGCTAAAGAAAGAGATTGCATCTTCTGAGCTGAACAAGAAGACTGAATTGCTAAAATCATTTTCGTAATGATCTTGATCCAAAGGGGGAGATTGTTAGACCACAGTCTCATTGGATTCAAGATCATCCAAACTGAAGATCGCAATCTGAAGCTAAAGCCGAAACGTCGACTCTCGATATTAAAGTCTATGTCGTTTGTAATAAATGTCAATGTAATTGTATTAGTTTACTTAGATTTAATATCTAAGTTATAACATTGTAATAGTTAGATAAAGCTAACTTGGTTAGTTTCTAGTATTTAGTTAGTTTACATAATATCTAAACTTAGATATTATGTATATTATTAGATTAGATATTAGGTAGGTTTATAGTTTTATATTGCAAGTTGTAGGAAGTGTGTCTAACACACTTGGTTAGATTAAGTGTATCTCTAACATCTCTCAAAAAGATCATATTATAATTTCACACATACAAACACACACTTGAAGGTGTAAAAGAGAGAAAACATAGAGAACACATTTCATGCTTAATCGATCAACCTTGTAACTCGTTTGTTATAATCAATACAGGTTGGTAATCATATTGTGTTGTTGTTTCTATAAACTTGATAAGTATTGTTGGACCGAAAGTCCGTATCTAGTCTGTAGTTGAATTTATAAATATAACTTAATCATCAAAAAGTATGATCGTTTTTTACTCTTCCTCATCTCTAACCCGCCCATCCTCGAAGAAGGGAGAGGGGCATTTTTTTGGATTTCCGCCATGGGCATCCGAAATCTCAGGACCGACCCTGGAGAACCCGTTGATACTCACTTACTAAATAATTATTATTTATCATTACGTAGAATATTGGGTGATTAGGGTGGGTAATATTATCTCCGAACTCACCACTTTGAATAAAAGTCAACCTCTGTCCTTGTCTTGTTACCTTCCAAAGCAGGAAATCCCTAATCCCCCCGTTAGGGGCGGATGCTTACAGATCAAATTTTCATCTCTAGTAATGTATTATATCAGTTGTGAGTAAATTAATGCTCGTTATAAATCGTAGGTTACGGACTATCAATAATTTTCAATTTTAGGTCGATTTTTGAAAATATTCGATTAAGTTTATAATTTTGAGGTAGGCACAACACAGTACAAATTGTGTACACGTTTAATAATTTCAATGCAATTTAAGTTTTTATGGAAAAATATAAAGACGACTGTTATGCATTGTTTGACAAAAATAAGTTAGCTTATTTTCTGGGTACATGTTTGGATGAACATAAACTAACTTATAAGCTGACTTACAAGCTAGTTTTTTAATAAGTTACTTGAAATAGCTTATGAGATGTTTTTTGCGATTATTCCAATTATGCCTTCATTAATATTCAATATTATATATTAACTATAAATTATAATAAATATTAATTATTAAAATTTATTATTATTAATTAATATTATCTGAAAATTATAACATAAATTTTAATTATACATTGATATTAATTTTTAATTGTTTAGAATTATTATAATTTATATCAATTTTTTAATTATTGATCAATATATTATAGTTATCAATTGTTATTATTTTTGTAATAATTATTTGATTGTTAAAGGAAAACTCAAACAGAATAACAATAGAATAGAGAGACAAATGAAATCTGTAATTCTCATTAATCATAAGCCCTTTAAATAGGGAGAGGTTTACAAAGAAAAAGAAACATTAATTATGGTAAATTCTAATACTAGGAAAATATTATGTCAATCACTTCCTTTTGATGATGGCATATAATCCTACAACACTCCCCCTTGTGCCGAGTCAAATGAGTGATGGTGCACAATTGTTGCCTCGTTAAAACCTTATGCCAAAATAAAAACCCAGTGGGATAAAAAAAATAGGACGAAGGAAAGAGTACAACGTAACAGTTTCTTTGCAATATATAGACTTTTCCTTCAGCCTAGTTTTCTCTTAGATTCGTACATTAATCATGAGAGTTAGGAAAGCATGATGGTATATAAACAGTTGCCTCACTAAAACCTTACACCAAGGAACAAAACCCAATGGGAAAAATAAAACCTTGGTTGAAGGAAAGAGCACAACATACCAATATCACAAATATAGTAGACTCCCCCTTTTGTCTACTACTCCCCCTGATTCGTGCATTAATCAAGGGAGTTTAGAAAACATTTGCACTTGCTTTCTACATGTTTCCCAATATATAGTTTTAGGTAATGATTTGGTAAAATGTGTCATGTTCTCCTCACATCTTACTTGATTCAATTAAATCTCGATGAGAGTTTTCTTATTGTTGATTGTATAAGACTTAAGCAGAATATGCTATGTGTTATCACCCTTGATGTATCTTATGTTCATTTCTTCGATACATGATGCATTATTTCCATATATGCAAGTAGGATACTGGTTGAACCCAAAATTACTAGATCCTCTAATATATGTAATGATAGTCCTTAATCATATACATTCTTTAATTATCTCATGGAGAGTAATATTCTTGGAATAGTTCAAGGAGGTAGTTACAAAGGTTTGCTTAGCTTACTTTCAAGCAATCTGGATGTTCACTGTGGTGATTCCTTATCCAGTTTGACAACAACCTTTATATGAGTCATACATATACCTAATATCAACAAACACATACCAAGACATTGTTTGTGTTTTTCTATAAGAGTTAGTACTTTTACTGCTTACATTGTAAGTAGGTATTGAAGTTCCATTATCAATCCTATTTTTCTTTCTATAGGGAAAGTATAAACCCTTGTCAATGGTTCCAAAAGATTAATTTGATATCATTCTAATGACTTTGCGTTGACGCTGAGCTAAATCTAGCTAACAAGTTCATTGAGAAATATAATATATGGTCAAGTGTATTGTGCTAAGTACGATAATGCGCATATTGTACTTAGATAGGGAATTCTAGCTCCCAACATTTTTTATCATCATCCTTTAGACGAAATGGATCTTTCCTTATATCCGACACTTCGACCGATGATGGGAGTGCTAACCGGATGCGCTTTGTCCATATTAAATTGCTTGATTATTTTCTAGACATATGCGATCGGTGAATTAATATTTCACAAACTCAGTGTCCTAGCTCAAATATCTAGGCAAAACCAAGTTTTCCCAAGATCTTTCCTCTCAAAATCAGATTTCAAGTAGCTTGTGGTTCTTCTTATTTCATCAAGAGTGCCTATTATGTTCATAACATTGACATATAGAGCTACTTTGAAAATCTGGAACTTGTTTTCCATAATATATACGCAAGGGGAACAGTTCACCGTTCTTATATATCCGTTCCCAATCAAGTATCCTATTAGGCGGGTATACCACATCCGCTTAGATTGTTTTAATCTATAAAGTGGGCATTTCAATTTTATTGCAAATGCATTTCGTGGTTTAAAGTTACTTGATTTTGGTAATGTAATATCATTAAGCATTTTTATATATCTCTAAATCTAGATCCCCGTAGAGATATGTGGTAACTACATTCATGAGCTGCATTTCTAGTCCTTCGGAAACTACTAGGCTAACAAATTATTCGGATGTCATAACATCGATCATGAGAGAATAAATCTCCCCGTGGTCAATCCAGGGCGTTGTGAGAAACCTTGTGCCAAATGAGAGCCTTACATATTATGACTTCATTATTCTCGTTACGCTTTCTGACAAAGACTCAGTTATGTCCTACGGGCTTTACACTTGGTAGGTTAGCACTACCTGACCAAATACCTGATCTTTTGTCAAATAATATAATTCTTTCTGCATTGTTTCTTTACATTTAGGCCAATATGCTCTTTGTTGATATTATTCAACTGAGTCTGGTTCGATGTCGTCGTGCTCGATCATCTTATGAGCCATCGTATATGCGAATAAATCATCAATGCTTATAAATGATCTGTCCATCGACTCATATGTACTCTCATAGTTCATTTGAGATTAATATTCTTCTCTAGAATCAATATTAACTTCGGAGCGTCCTCCAGTGATGATTCATGGACATAATTATAATTAGAGACAATCTCATGAGAGTTTTGTGTATTGATGATAAATGAATGTGTCTCACTATTCTCTTCCTTTAGAATAGTATCCATCGAACCAAGTAGCTTCCACCGCATCCATTTAGTAGCTACGACCTCAACCACACCTCCACTATGTGTGATTGCAACGTACGTTCCAATGGCGTTGTGCCCCTGTTGGGGACTTTTTAACCTTGCAAGTATATATGCAGCTCGTATATGTGATCTTGTCACTTTTGGAATAATGTTAAACGTATCAGGTATCGAGTCTGATTCGTTTGACTTTAACAGTACGTTGTGAAGTTTTGGGGATCAAAATGAGACAGAGTGGGAATATTCAATGACACTTCCTGTCGTTCCCATGGAAAACTCTTTTTCCTATCTCCCCCTAACGACGGGAAGATTGTCTCATGAAGGTGACAACCCGCAAATCTAGCGGTAAAGAAATCACTAGTCAAATATTCTAATTAGCGGATAATTGTTGGGGATTCATATCCAACATAGACCAAGTTGTCTTTAAGGACCCATTTTGACGCGCTGTGGGGGCGCAATTGGCACATATACTACAAAACCAAACATGCGTAAATGTAAACTATCAGGCTTATATCCAGTTACCAACTGGTACGCATGAGGCTGGTTAGCAAGCAGTGGGTCTAAAAAAATTGCATATAATAATTGCATAACCCGAGGTGGATGTGGGTAAATTGGTGCGCATTACTAATACCCTAGATGTCATCATATTCTTGTTGGGAATTCAGAGATTGTTCGGAATTCAGAATTTGCACAAGTATGGTTAATGCCTCTAGCACAACATGGTTAGTACTTCTAAAACAGATTAATACTGCTAAACAAGATTAATACTGCTTGATGAAGTTACTACTGATGAGCATAGTTAGTACTGCTAAGGGTTACTACTGCCAACTTCATTAATACTGTTGAACATGGTTAATGCTTCTGAACATGGTTAGTACTGCTTATGAGATGAAGACTTCTAATGGAATGAAGACAGCTGTATTGATTGAAGATATTCATGGAAAGCTTGGATATAACTATGGAAGATTATACTGAGGATCTTTTATATTTTGTAATTATCTTTTATCTTTAGTATATATTTAGACTTAGTCAGAATAGTTTAAAAATTAATTTTTGATTCTGAGTTTTTGTTTTCATAGAGAGAATTAACCTCAAGGTTTATAATCCTAATTCTAGAGAAGTAGAATTCGTATTGGTGAGCCTGTTCATCAATATTGAGGTTGTGTGTGAAATCTTGTAGCTTTAAATCATTCAATAAAGTTTACAAGTTGTGATTCATATTCACTGTTTCATTGATATTCTGAATATTAAAGTGTTATTCCGCAAACTCCTTTAATATTGTTTCTGAGTGTTTATTCTTGTTAAGAATCAGATCCTGACAAGTGGTATCAGAGCTAGTATTATCAGAAACCTTCATTCATCATGGAAAACACAGTTGAATCAAACAGTACTCTTGTCTCAAAGGTTCCAATGCTCAGATCTAATGAGTATGACATGTGGAAGATAAGGATCAAGCAATACATTCTCCTCACAGATTACTCTATGTGGGACGTCATTGAGAATGGCCCATCTGATGAAGGAAAAATTGGTGCAGATGGAAAAAGAACTCCACCAAAGACAGATGCAGAAAAGAAGGTAAGGCAAACAGAGATGAAAGCCTTGAGCACACTGCTCTTGGCTATTCCCAATGAATATCAACGCCAATTCTGCAATTGCACTGATGCACAGATGCTTTGGAATGCTCTAGAGAAAAGATTCTCTGGTACCAAAAGTACCAAGAGAAATCAGAAGGCAATACTGAAGCAATTGTATGAAAACTTTATGTCAACTAAGAATGAGTCCATGACTCAAACTTTTGACAGGTTTAACAAGCTGATTGGTGAACTAGCTACTATGGGAGTACAGATTGATCAAGATGATGTAAACAGAAAGTTTTTAAGGTCCCTAGGAGATGAATGGACCATGTATACTATTTCATTCAGACAGAATGAACAACTGGAAGAAAAAGAACTTGATGATTTGTACAATGACCTTAGAGTATTTGAAGTTGAGGTGGAGGCAAAGAAGAAGCCTTCTAGATATGTTCATAATGCTGCACTCCTATCAGCATCAATTGATTCTACTGCTAACCCTGAATCAGTTAATGCTGCTAATTGAGCAAATCAAGAAAAAGGCACTGAATCTGTTTTTGAAGCCTTTCTGTCCAGCCATGGAAACTCTTCTTTAATCAATGATGACTTGGAACAACTTCATCCTGATGATCTTTAAGAGATGGATATTAAATGGCAGATGGTCATGCTTTCCATGAGGGTAAAGAAGTTCATCAAGAGGACTGAGAGGAATAACTTCTCCCAAAGAAGAGAAAATGGAGCAGGTTTTGACAAGTCAAATGTAGAATGTTATAAATGTCATATGAAGGGACACTTTGCCAGGGAATGCAGAAGTGGAGTGTCTCACAATAACCAACAACAAGCTCAGACTGGTAGCTTCAACCAGAACAGAAACTCTGCTCAAGCCCTTGTTTCTCAACAAGGAATGGGGTTTGACTGGAGTGATCAAGCAGAAGAGGCTATTCAAAATCAAGCTCTCATGGTAGAGGTATCTGATCTCCCAACTGAGGTAAGTTCTAATCTCTATTCTAAAACTTGCATAGACACTGTTAAAAGGTACAGGGATCACAACCAGAATATGAGTGATGACCTTAAGAGGTTAGCAAAAGATATAAAAGACTATGTGAGAATTGTTGAGAGGTTTGAGGAACAAATTAAAGGTTTCCAAGCCAATGAACTTCAACACTCATATGACACAAAATACTGGAAGTGGGAGAAAAAGGATCTAGAACTCCAACCGACAAAGTCTAAAGAGGAGAGTGAAAAGTTGAGAGGGGAGCTAGCCAAAGTTAAGCTAGATGTAGAAAAGTTTTCCAATGCTTCTAAAGCAATGGACTCTTTACTACAAACTCAGATTCATGACAAGCTGAGAAGAGGAATTGGGTACAATACCACACCACCACCATACAACAACAACTACATCCCTCCTACATCAGACTTTCTAGAAACCAAAGATAGGAAGGACTTGCCTGAGGGAGCCACTAAGATAGATCCCTTAGATGAAGTAGTTGTTGAGGAAAAGAATGAGAAAGCGGTTGGTAAGAGTAAGGAGAACAATGTGAGTGGTAATATTCCTCTAGAGAATCATATTATTACCAATGAGGGTTGTGGAAAGATTTGGGTAAAATCTAAGGACATAGAGAAGACTGAGGGAAAGTCTAGTAAGGTCCATTACAAGCAGACCACAGTTGTGAATCCTGTTCCTTGCAAACAGTGTGTTTGTACTAAATCTGATCCCCTAAAACATGATAAAAGGAGGGGTAATCAAAGAAACTGGAATAATCAGTGGGCACAAAAACAAGGGGTTGATCTGAGTAAAATCAATAGACCAAAACCTTGTTTTATTTGTGGAAAGATCAATCATATTGCTAAATACTATTATTTCAATCCTATAAACCAAAGGATGAGTTTTCAAAGATCTATGCAAAAACACTTTGGTTATAGGAAGAATGAAAGGAACCATGTGGCTAAGAAATCTGTTAAAACTAAAAGCCACATGAAGAAAAAGACTGTTGAGGAGAGTGTCAAGATGTGGATTCCTAAAAGCACTAAAACTGTTAGTACTGCTACCACAAATAGTACTGCTGACAATGATAGTGCTGCTAGAAGCAATACTACTGCTACCAATGTTAGTACTACTAAAACTAACATTGTTAGTACTTCTTCTAATGTTAATACTGCTAACTCTGTTAGTACTTCTAACAAGGTTAGTACTGCTAAATCTGTTAGTGTTGCTAACTATGTTAGTACTTCTAAGGTTAGTACTGCTTCTAGTGTTTGTGCTGCTAAGCCAATCATCTTGACAAAGTACTCTAGTAAAGAGTGCTTTGAGTTTAAAAATCTCATCAAAAAGGAATGTAAATACTTTGATGAGAAAGGGAGACCCAAGACCACTTTGACTTGGGTTCCCAATCAATACTAATTGATCTATCTTATGTGTAGGGCAATCAACAGCTTAAGGGTAAGAGCATCTGGCATGTTGATAGTGGTTGCTCTAGGCACATGACAGGGAACATGTCTTGCCTCAAGAATTTCAAGAAAATTGATGGTGGGCATGTTGCTTTTGGTAATACTCCAGATGGAGGTAAGATCAGTGGTAAGGGTGATGTAACCAAAGGTACAATGACCTTTGAAGATGTATTCTATGTTGAGAAATTAAGGTACAACTTGTTAAGTGTATCACAGGTTTGTGACAAAAAGCATAGTATATTATTTACAGATTCTGAATGCATTATCCTTGCTCCTGGATTCAAGGTAGTTGATGAAAAGATGATACTACTAAGAACTCCCAAAAAGGATAATGTCTATTGCTTAGATATGGAAAATGTTTCAACTGATTCATCCCTAAACTGTCTTGTTTCAAAAGCATATTTGGATGAATCATCACTTTGGCACAGAAGGATGTGTCACATGAACTTTAAAACAATGAATAAACTTGTTAAAAACAACCTTGTAAGAGGTTTACCTTTAAAAGTCTTTTCATGTGATGATCATTGTGTAGCCTGTCTCAAAGGCAAACAACACAAAACTTCTCATAAGTCCAAAGAGTTTAACACTATTTCTAATTCTCTTCAGTTGTTGCATATGGATCTGTTTGGTCCTACAAATGTTATGAGTATAGGCAAGAAATCATACTGCTTAGTTATTGTTGATGATTACTCTAGATTTACTTGGGTATTTTTTCTAAGGACTAAGGATGAGACAAGTGGACTGATCAAATCCTTTATTCTAAGAATTGAAAACCAAACAAATCAAAAGGTAAAAGTCATTAGGTCAGACAATGGTACTGAATTTAAAAATCATGACCTAAACACCTTTTGTGAGGAAAAAGGAATTGAGAGGCAATACAGTGCTCCTAGGACTCCACAACAAAATGGTGTTGCAGAGAGAAGGAATAGGACACTAATTGAGGCTGCTAGATCTCTGTTAGTTGATTCAAAACTTCCAATTACTTTATGGGCTGAAGCAGTTAATACTGCTTGTTATGTCCATAACAGAGTTCTAGTAGTCAAGCCTAAAAACAATACACCATATGAGCTTTTAAATAAAAGAAAACCATTTATTGGATTTTTCAAACCTTTTGGGTGTCCTTGTACCATTCTCAACACCAAAACTCACTTAGGAAAGTTTGATAGCAAGGCAGATGATGGTTTTCTTGTTGGTTACTCATCTCAGAGTAAGGCTTACAGAGTTTTTAATTCTTCTTCTAGAATAATTGAGGAAAGTGATAATGTCAAATGCAATGAGAACACACCAAATCCTATTGGTTCAGGTCCTCAGTGGTTGTTTGACATTGATTCACTAACTAACTCTTTGGGTTTCAGTAGTGATGATCATGCAGGTTCAGGAAGTGGAGGATTAGGGGATGTACAAGTACAAGACATTATTCCTCAGTCTGTGATCTTTCCCATACCTACAATGGAACCTGTTGATTTCTGTGAAAAAGAGACTATGACTGAACCAATTCAGAGTGAAGAAGAAAGAAGAGATGAGGAGAATCAAGTGCAGGAAGAGCCAGAAGCAACTGATGAGATCACCTCAGCTGACTTAAATGAGTCCAATTTAGAAGTGGGAATCAATGAAGAACCTAGTCATCAGACTATAACTCAAAAGAACCATCCTCCAGAGCTGGTCATAGGAGACATCTCTTCTCCTATGATAACAAGGAATCAAAGCAGACTTCAAGAGCTGCAGGATCAGCAACACACAATACTCTCTTGCTTTCTATCTCATATTGAGCCTAAGAAGGTTTTTGATGCAATGAAAGACTCAAGTTGGATAGAAGCTATGCAAGAAGAGTTACTGCGGTTCAAATTGCAAGAAGTTTGAGACTTGGTAGACCTTCCAAAAGGTCATAGAGCTATTGGCACCAAATGGATTTTCAGGAATAAAAAGGATGAGAGAGGAACTGTGATCAGGAACAAAGCAATGCTTGTGGCACAAGGGTACACTCAGGAAGAAGGCATAGATTATGAAGAAGTGTTTTCCCCAGTTGCAAGAGTAGAGGCAATTAGGCTATTTCTAGCCTATGCCTCATACATGAAGTTCAAGGTATATCAAATGGATTTGAAGAGTGCCTTTCTATATGGTACAATTGATGAAGAAGTATATGTCTGTCAGCCCCCTGGATTTGAAAATCCATCATATCCTGACAGAGTATACAAACTGAAGAAAGCACTTTATGGTCTACATCAATCCCCAAGAGCATGGTATAATACTTTGTCTACCTATCTCTTAGAAAATGGGTTTGAAAGGGGAATAATTGACAAGACCCTCTTCATTAAAAGGAGTAAGAAGGACATCCTACTTGTTCAGATCTATGTGGATGACATCATCTTTGGATCCACACAAGATCAGATGTGTAGAGACTTTGAAAAGTTGATGCACAAGAGCTTTAAAATGAGTTCAATGGGTGAACTTACCTTCTTCCTTGGGCTTCAAGTGAAACAGCAGAAAGATGGGATCTTTATAAGTCAATCAAAGTATGTGAAAGACATCCTGGATAAATATGGTTTAACAGACTCAAAGCCAGCAAGCACACCTATGGAGACTCATATACAGATCACTGTTGATCTTGAGGGGGAGGATGTTGATGTCCATCTATATAGATCAATGATTGGATCTCTCATGTATCTCATAGCCTCAAGACCAGACATCATGTTTCCAGTGTGTCTGTGTGCCAGATTCCAAGTCAAGCCAAAGCAATCACATCTTCAAGCTGTTAAGAGGATTTTCAAATACTTAAGAGGGCAACCTAGATTAGGTCTTTGGTATCCTTATGAATCCAACTTTGACTTGATTGCATATTCAGACAGTGACTTGGGTGGTGCTAATATGGATAGAAAGTCTACTTCAGGTGGATGTCAGCTTTTGGGTGCAAGACTAGTATCTTGGCAGTGTAAGAAGCAAACCACGGTATCCTTATCTACAACAGAAGCTAAGTACATTGTTGGTGCAAGTTGCTGCTCTCAGGTTCTATGGATTCAGAATCAGATGCTGGACTATGGGGTAACCTTTCTTCACACTCCAATCTTCATTGACAATAGCAGTGCTATAAGCATTGTTAACAATCCAGTCAAGCACTCCAAAACAAAGCACATTGAGATCAGGTATCACTTTATTAGAGATTGTAATGAAAAGAAGATTATTCAAGTTGCTAAAGTTCATACTGACAACCAGTTTGCTGATCTATTCACTAAAGCTTTTGATGTGAGTAGATTCACCTTCTTGGTCACAAGTGTGGGCATGATCAACTCTGAATGAGCTCATGTTTAAAAAGTGATTGTATACCTGTTATTTGGTTGTTTTTGGTTGTTACTAATCATCTTTCTCAGGAAGTAAATTGCCTTGTTCAGACCAAATCAAGCTTCAATAGTGTAAGTGTAGGTAATGCTGCCAGAGTTAGTTAATACTGCTAGTTAGTTAATACTGCTAGTGGTTAATACTGCTCTCAGTTAACACTGCTAGTTCGTTAATACTGCTAGTGGTTAATACTGCTCTCAGTTAATACTGCTAGTTCGTTAATACTACTAGTGGTTAATACTGCTCTCAGTTAATACTGCTAGTTCGTTAATACTTCTAGTGGTTAATACTGCTCTCAGTTAATACTGCTAGTTAGTTAATACTGCTCTGAGTTAATACTGCTTATGTCCCGAATTGTATAAATACCTTTTTTTCCCGCCTAAAAGTTCATAACGACTCTTTGATTACTATTCATCTGCTCTCTAACCCTTTTCTCTCAAGCACCAAGTGTTTCAGTCCAGAATACTCAAGCTCGATGGCAACTATGGCGTTCATTGATGAACATAATGAGATTGCAATGCTACAAAAGCCGAAGCAGGCTGATGGATTTCACCAGATAGTCAATTTTCTCAAGACAAGCCATATTGCGTTTGCTCTTACAGTGTCTCCAACAATCTACATAGAGCATCAGAGACAATTCTGGGCAAATGCCACCATTGTTACTGAAAATGGTGTGCAAGTTATCAAGACAAGGGTGTGTGACAAACCCTTGTCAGTTTCTGAAGAGGTGATTCGCATCTGTCTATGACTAGACGATGCTGCAGGTATTACCTCTATTCTTAATGAGGACTTGTTCTCCAATCTGTCAAGAATGGGGTATGGAGGCCAATTGGGTGTTTTCAAATTCTCAAAAGCTAAATTTTATACCCAATGGCGTTTTCTTGTTCATACCCTTATGCATTGTATTTCCAAAAAGACTACTGACTGGAGTGAGTTCAGTAGTACCATTGCTTATGCTTTGGTTTGCTTGGCCACTGCCAGAAAGTACAATTTTTCTAAAATGATTTTCAATGACCTTGTGTCAAACTTGGGAAACAAAAAGAGTTTTTATATGTACCCAAGATTTGTACAGGCAGTTATAACCAATGAATTGACGGATATGCCTCAATTTGATGAGGTATATGTATCTAAAATCCCCAAAGGTAAGGTCTTTTCAAATATGAAGAGATCTCCATTGGACTCGGAAGGAGTTGACACCGCATTGTTCTCTACAATGATGGTGGTGTCCCACAATCCAGAAGATATGGCTTCAGGGTCAAGGCCCTCATTAGACCATCCCACTGAAAGCCAATCCCAACCTTCAATCACCATATCAATCCCACAGTCTCTTATTCAAAAACCAACTTCTCCAATCACCAATACCTACATCAGGAAAAAGGTAAAGAAGGCTCCTTCCCTTCTTGTACCTTCACCCACAGAGCCTTTAAGCCCTCTAATGGAGAATTCTCCATTAGAGAATATCTATAAGGAAACCACAGGGGTGTCTCCCAACCCCAAGGAGGTGCTCGCTGAGGAGATGAATGAGCATATGGGTGCAAAGGCTGCCACTACTTCTGCTAGCACAGAGGAGGCCAGTGGTAACATCAATAAGACCTTCTCCATGGCAACTTTGGGTGAGCAATCATCCAAAGGTCCCAGGTGCCAAGAAACCAAGGGGGTGGAGGGTGCTTCTGCTAGGCAGAAGACTTCCACTACTAAAAGATCCCATGATCCTTCAAAAGGGGGTAACACTCCTGGAGAAGGTGAGGACAGATATGACAACAATGAATTGATGGAAACAATGGGCAACATCAATCTGGATGTCATCAAACAAGGCAAAGACATAGAAGAAATGAAAATGGTAATTCTGTCTCAACAAGTACAGGTTACCAAATTGAAGAAAATGGTGACAAGATTGGTGCAAAAGAAGAGGAGAAGGCAGTTTCTTTTGAAGAAGAGGAAAAATGCTAATGATGCTTTCAACAAGGGGGAGAATTCAGAGGCTGAAGCAGAAAAGGAAAGTACATCTGAGATGGGATTTGATGTTAAGGGGGAGAAAGCTGCAGAAACAGAAGCACAAGCAGTAGAAACAGACAAGGTTCAAGCAGCAGTAGTAACAGAACAGGTAGCAGCAGTAACAGGGCTATCTGTTGAAGAATTGGAAATAGCAGAAACTTTGGTAAAAGCAAATAATGACACTCCTAAGGCTACTCAAAAGGCCTAGGGAGTGGTCATCAATGAAGGAGGCCTTGAAAAGAAGAGAAAAGAAAGAAGTGAGGCAGGTTTGAAGGATGCAAAGGGTAAAGCTAAGATGGTTGAATCTGAACAACCTTCAAAGAAGAAGAACCAGGTGGAGTTAGATGAAGAAGTAGCAAAACAACTCCAAGCTGAGATGGAAAAGGAGGAACAACTCCAATCAGAGAAGGACAGAGAGCTTGCACTGGATATGGCCAGAAAGCTCAATGAAGAATATCAAAAGAGCATAAAAACTGCAGCTGAAGTCAAGAAAATACCAGTCAAAAGAATGTCAGTTAAAAAGCAGAAAAGACAACCTTCCAAGACCTTTTTGGCCAATCAGGAAAGAAGAAAAATGATAAATTTCCTGAAAGGTTCAATTGGTGTCAAAGGAGAGATGTTTACTAATATGGCATACAGTCAAGTTGAGGAGCTCTATAAAAAGGAAATGGCTAAGCTTCAAGGGGACTCCTCACAAAGGGAAGAGGCTGAAAGAAGGATGAAGGAGAGACATGATCTAAACATTCAACAACCATTCCCTGAGGAAGTCACTCCTACCAAAGAAAAGGCTGAAGACACTAAAGAAGAGAATGATGGTATGGAAATGAAATCTGCAAAGAGAGTAGAGACCATAGCTTCCAAGAAACAGTCCAAGAAGCCAAGGATTGAAGAAGCTGAAATAGAGACAGAACCTTCAGTTACACCTTCAGCAGAATCTGTGCAGAACCCAGAGCAGTCCAATAAGCAATCTGATGAGCAAGTGGCTCTTTATTTGACTATAATAGAACCAGTTCAGGATGTTCCCATTTCTGTGAAAGCACCAGAAGTCATCTTTTGGGACATTCTGAGAGACAACAGAAAGGATTACTTCAGGCTTAAAAGAGTTGGTGATGTATTTGAAGTATATTCAACTTGGGGGAAAGTAATCAGAAGTTGCTCCAGAGCTGATCTTGAAGAGATGCATAAAGTGGGAATAAAGCTTTATGAACATGTTTTGAAAGGAACTGAAGAAAGTCTACTCAATATTGCAATGGAATATCTTTGTATGATGTTTGAACCAGAAAAGGTGGTTTACAGAATCAAGGATCTACATCATGAGTATGGGTTTAAGAAGATTGATAAGTGGATACTCTTTGAAAACTGTGGTGTATACATGATCACAATTGATAATTGTTATCATGAGTACTACCTAGTGGACAAAGTGTATGATCATAGCAAGGAGAAGCTGAATGGGATGCTGAAAGCTAAGCTAGTATGTGCAAAGGAATCAGAAATGGCCAGAATTGTGGTAAGAAGAACACTTAATCAAAGTCTGTGTCTGGGTCCGAATTTGGGCAACTAAGTTGTAGTGTTGAAAGCATCTTGAAGACCATAAATGAAGAACTTGACTTCTCTTCTCAAAAGTCAAGTTAGGGGGAGATTGTTGGGAATTCAGAATTTGCACAAGTATGGTTAATGCTGCTAGCACAACATGGTTAGTACTTCTGAAACAGATTAATACTGCTAAACAAGATTAATACTGCTTGATGAAGTTACTACTGTTGAGCATAGTTAGTACTGCTAAGGGTTACTACTGCCAACTTCATTAATACTGTTGAACATGGTTAATGCTTCTGAACATGGTTAGTACTGCTTATGAGATGAAGACTTCGTATGGCAATGAAGACAGCTGTATTGATTGAAGATATTCATGGAAAGCTTGGAGATAACTATGGAAGATTATACTGAGGATCTTTTATATTTTGTAATTATCTTTTATCTTTAGTATATATATAGACTTAGTCAGAATAGTTTAAAAATTAATTTTTGATTCTGAGTTTTTGTTTTCATAGAGAGAATTAACCTCAAGGTTTATAATCCTAATTCTAGATAAGTAGAATTCGTATTGGTGAGCCTGTTCATCAATATTGAGGTTGTGTGTGAAATCTTGTAGCTTTAAATCATTCAATAAAGTTTACAAGTTGTGATTCATATTCACTGTTTCATTGATATTCTGAATATTAAAGTGTTATTCCGCAAACTCCTTTAATATTGTTTCTGAGTGTTTATTCTTGTTAAGAATCAGATCCTGACAATTCTTTTGATAACAATTTCTATGAGATCATTTTATATATACACATGGGGTATAGGAAAGTCTACATTGATCCTAATACATATGCAATTAACATCAAATCCTTATGATGTAAATTCTCCAGCATTCCAAGTCATGTAGACTTGATGAAATAATCAGGGTGGTGAACCCTTAAACGTATAGCTAGTGCTAGGAGTGCAGTATTTAATGTGGACAATAATACGACATACGTTCATCGTGTCGAAACCAGAACCATAAAGTACTTTAATGGCCCGCATTCTGGATGTTTATGTCCATAAATATCACCTTGTGTTCGTTGTAACAATGGAATATTTTTGTATTGTGTCCTTAGCTTTAGGATTATCTCATTCCGGTCTTGGCTAAGGATTAGGGTATATACAAAAGTTTTAGATATTCGAGATAGCATATTATGATGACAATGTTGTTTCTTATGTTGTAGAAGTCAACAGTTGCAATTTGCCTCGTTTTGCCTATCACTCGAAAGAGAATGTGTCTATGTGTATTTTGCAATACACGAATCACTATATCATAACCATGGTGTCCCACATGGTCATGTCGAAACATATATGTGTCATTTCCCTAAAGTTCTTTATTGGTGACAAAAATGTTTCGATGACTCAATAATCTACTATCTAGTTTGACACATAGTTTCCATGATATATGTTTACTTTCATATTCATTAGAACTTATGTATATATGCACATTTCTATTATAATTTCCATTTGATACGAATATCTTTACAAGGTTCCTATTGATCTTTTACCAACAAGAAAATGACAGTTCATCGTCTAAGTATTTCGGTTGATGAATTATAAAATAAGTATTTGTTATTTATTTTGATGTATTTATTTACATTTATATTGGTTACATATTCGATTTTACTTTAGCAAATAAATTAATTTTGATACTTAAAATTAATTTCAAATAAACATATGCTTAATCAATATTATTAAATATTAAATTAATATGTTATAGTTCATTTTCAACGTGTTTCCTTTTTGAAAGGATCACTCTTCAGTGCATTTCTTATTTGACTGTCCATTATCACATGGGGCAGTAGTTGTATCTCTACTCCAGATGTTGAAAAATCATTCCCGACTCTTACCAAGACCCTGACCCGTTCTAGGGTTTCGTCCACATAGTGTATAAATGTCATGTGTGAAATTGTTTTTTAACTCTCTTTTCTTTGGAGTTGTTTCCACCTTTAATGCTTTCATTATTGATCTCGAGAATTTTCTTTGTCTCGACATATGTGGTGTAGTTATTCGAAAGAACCTTGTTATGTCTCTCAACCACTTGCAGTAGGTTGATGAGTTTGTCTAAAGGTTACATTCCAACTTATATTAGTTCATTAAAATTTTTGATATATGAAAGGCGGAAATAATGTTAATAATCATATCATCTTCTGTGAGTTCCTTGCCATAGAGATTGAGACACGTTTTGGATATAATATTTCTTTGTTGAAATCAATTACCTTTTTGTAATCGAGTAAGTGGGTTTCATTCCATTGTACGATTAGTTCGAGAAGTACATATTCATGAGTACTCCCGATTATCCCTTTCGGGACATCCCACATTTTTTTGAGGGTTTCTAGTAAAGATATTCCTATAAAACTTAGGATTTATATGTCGTCTCAAAACATGAGGGTATTTGCTTGTATCTTTTCAAGAGGTTGGTTTTAGAGTCAATTGGGGAGTTGATGGACTTTAGGTATTTTGTTGTACCTTTTTAAAAGAAGGTTTATATACTCATTTATGATACTCAGATTATTTTGAGTTTACGACGTTGATTTTGGGATGAGTTGTTTCAACCATTTACATATATAAAGGATAATATATGGTTTTCTTTTTTATAAGAAAATGGATTGTGGTTATGAAGTTTCATTATCATAACAATATTGGATTTTTGTATGCTTATATTTTGTTGATAATACTTCATCAATATTTCAATTTGTGAAAAAGAAATCACTCAATCTATTGGATTTCCAGGTGGTAGGGGAATCACATGGATTTCTTAAGTCCCTACAAACCTTAGAGTTGTTTACACCCGTTTGACAAAATCCAGTCGATATCTTGTGATTTATTTAAATATAACATTGTTAATTATAGAGCCTTTGGCATGAGGCCAAAAATTGATATGAGTTTGGCATATGAAGCCAATTTCAATGTTTTAATACCTTAATGGTATTTAGGAGATTTTGTCATGAGACAAATAAACCTTGGTTTTGACATGAAGTCAAAGCCCAACTTCAATATTTTTACTTCAAAGTTTTAGCATCTTAATAATATACTTTTGGTAAAAGACCAAAAATATATGGGGGTGGAAGTGTAACTTCCAAAAATTATTTATAAAGTCGCTATTTAAGGTAAGGATTTGAATATTATTTGGAGATATCAACTTTAAAACTAAATCCATAGTTAATCTAATAAACATTTGCACAAAGTAATTAAATATTCAAATAACCATCTTATGAAACGTTGGAATGCATTCGTTTAATATTTCAGGACAATTATGCCTCAACGAACATATTCTCATTCTACTAGTGAATTAGGATATATAAATCAATTAATTATTACATACAAATTAAATATGGTCATTGTACTAATAGAGTACAACACAACAATATTTTATGCATAAAAAAACATAATAGTACAATTAAATGAGTAGTTCACATATGCTGACTATATATTATTAATATCACAAAAAAAATATTTATATTACTTCAACTGTAATATATACATGTCGTTTACAACACATGCAAATAATCATAATATATAACAATAAGTTTGATAACTAACATATACAATTAATTATACACATATTAATCACAACATATTGAATTTTAAAATATATGATGATACCAAAATAATTAATAATGAGCACACAAATGCATTTTTTCCACAAATTAAATTGATCTAATTTAAAATAAAATAACTGTCATATAACAATGGCTCAATATCAGTAACAATTAAATTCACATTCATAGCAATAATCAAAATTAAAAAAAATCAAAAATCAATTAAAAAAAATATCATGTGAAAAACAAATGTTAATTGATTTTTTTTTTCTTCATACATTCTCTATAATCCACCATAATTTATAATATTTTTTTTTTAGAAAAAAAACTTCCTTATACAACTAAAAGAATTCAAAACAAAACCATATAATGCTTTAATTTATATTACAACGAAATCACATATAAAATTAAACAATTTTTTTTATATATTTCCTTTTTGTACGTGAGGATATATCATATCTTTTTTTTTATTGTTGAAGTTAAATAATCAATTTTTGTTTTAATTCTTATTTTTTTTTTCTTAATAGTTTAATTGGTATCAACAACAAAAAATATAACGAAATAATTCTATTGATCAATATAATAAACTGCAGGTTTCTTTTAATATGTTCTTAGAATACTCATATGAACATTGAGTTGACATAAAACGTACAAGAATTTATGATAAATGTAGCGACAAGCGTTGAATAACGAAAAAACGCAAGCAACGTAACATGTTCATAAATACAAAGATGAAGACATAAAGTTGCTTACTTGAATTGAAGTAGTGGAACCGGGAACAACAATGTCAGACAATGGACAGAGTAGTTCTTTAGCGACGGACGATAAAAACAATGAATTTTGAGCTTACATGCTGATAATGTGTTAAAGGAAAACTCAAACAGAATAACAATAGAATAGAGAGACAAATGAAATCTGTAATTCTCATTAATCATAAACCCTTTAAATAGGAAGAAGTTTACAAAGAAAATGAAACATTAATTATGTTAAATTCTAATAGTAGAAAAATATTATGTCAATCACTTTCTTTTGATGATGACACATAATCCTACAACATTGATTAACTTTTCCATATTATATGTAACGGTTATTTAACCTCATAAGTAGATTTTTTTTTTAAATTTGGTTTAAAAGTCAAAAGTTATAATATATAAAATAATAAATTTCAAATTCTTTTGATTAATATATTATATTATTTACTACCTTATTTGTATTAATTAATATATTATATCACTATAAATTTGTTTTAATTATAATAATTAAATATTGTAATTGCATATTTTTCTAGATGTCATTTTTGGTAATTTTACATGCTTATAAGCTATTTTTTGTCAAACGTGACTTTTTAATCAGCTAGTTTGCCAAACATAACCTTAGTATTGTGTAATTTCAGTGAAACTATAGTTTTCTTTTGAAAAGCTAAAAGAAATTTATTAAACAAACAAAGTTTACAACAAGAGCAGCATGTGCAGACCTCTAAGGTGCAAAAACGAAAGACAAAACAAGTGAACCCAAAACTAGAGTTGGAACCCAAAAAAATGGAAACTACTAGAACCAACCCAACTAGAAGAATCAAACTAATGAAACAGAGTTTGGAGACCCGATCCATGAACCCCAAGATTTAAAGGACTTGCATCTTAACGATATCCAACTGAATGACTGGGATTGAATTTCACCCGGGAGACCCTCACTCAAGACGACACCTTTGAACACATATGAATTCATGTTCCTTCGAATGAAGCACATGGTAAATAACAGTTTACCAAAAGCATTTTAAAAGCATCGGTAGGATAATAATCAAATGAGAACCAAAAATAAGTTGAGAACCATGAAAACCAATTTAAACCATTGATTAATTTTAATCTATGGTCATTAAAGGCAATGGCAATTTTGAAATAAATTGGAAGTGAAACAACTTTTAATTAAAATCATAGGATCAAAACCAAATTACGGTTTAAATCGGTTCTCACGGTTCTCAATCTTTTTTTATTCTCACATGATTTAACCCCTCGCTAGGTAATTGCCACGATCGAAAAAAAATTATCTTTGATATTTTTAAAATGTACATTTTACTAGGAATATCAAATTTTATACAAAACAGTATACTTTTTATTTGTATAATGATTTGTAAGCGCGATTAAATACATAATTACAATATTATATTTAATAAAACCTGAACCATGCAAAATTTTCTTCAATTTTACGTTTCAGATTTTATAATTCATATTATATACTACAAATAGTACAAAATTTATAAAACAATAAAGAGTCAACTGTGATGCTTTTTACACAGGGCTCAAGACACTGTTCTTGGTAAACCCGCAAATCCTTTCACCAAAATTCTTTCCTTTCTTTCTCTCTCTCTCTTTCAAAGGTGGCAATTTGATTTTACTGATTACTATTAAATATTTATAATCTATTTTCCTAAAAAATATTAAAATATTTTCATTTATATGTTAAATTAAATATTTTTATTGTTTAAAATGAAAAAAAATATTAATTAAATTGGCTACAATTCTTTTATCCATGAAACGTGGAATGCAATGATTAAAATATTATATATGAATTTAAGAGCATCTCCTACAGCTTTCTTATAATTTCTCTAAAATAAAGAACCAAAAGTAAAAATCTCTAAAAAGTATTACATTCAACTCTAATAAATTTGCTATTTTAAAGATTTTAAAACAACTTATATTATTATAATATTCTCTAATTTATCATCTTAATACACTTTTAAAAAAAAACTTAAAATAAAATGATAAAAATTGAATCTCGATGGGATTGAATAAAATAATCATTTCTCTCTCCTACCATCAAATTTTAGAGAATTCTTTAAAATTTGAAAATTTTCAAGTTTTTTTTATTATAGCAAACAAGATAGCAAAGCTGTTGGAAAGATTTAGAGAACAAAAACACATTTTTTTTCTATTTTAGCAAAACTGTTGGAGATGCTCTAACTGGAATAGCTAATTATCTAAAATTCGTTTAGGACATCTTTAACTAACACTAAAAATATAAAAATACCGTGTTTTTATCTTTGATCTAACATTAAAATATAAAAAAAATGGATGTTGTTGAATGATTATGTGTTATCATCAAAAGAAATTGATTGACATAATATTTTTTTAGTATTAGATTACCATAATGAATGTTTCTATTTCTTTGTAAATTTCTCCCTATTTAAAGTGTTTATGATTAATGAGGATTATAGACTTTCTTTCTCTGTCTTATTGTTATTCTCTCTATATTGATTGTTCTGTAACACGTTATCAACATGTACGTTCTACGAAGATTATCAAATCAGGCACCAACATTAATTATTGATTTTGTTATGAGATAATCAAGCATATTGGTCGTTCACGCTACTACTTAGTTAATTAAATCAGGTACGTTTTCGATTCTTCTACCTTTGGTATCTTAAACGCTGATACATTGATGAACTGCTTAAGATTATGTTGTTGCATATCTATGGTATCAGATTTATAACATATGAATATTGTGTCATATTTGTTTGAAAAAGAAAACGATTTTTTTGTTTTGTTTTGTGATAAACACCTCACAAACGAATTGTAAAAGAAAAATGAAAAAAAAAATATTTTGTGAGATGGATAAGGTTCAAAAGAAAAAGATACTCAAAATCAATTTGTTTTGATAATAATGAAACAAAAAAGACAAAAAGATTTGATTTCACGAAAATTATTTTTCTTGAATGTTTAAAAGAAACATCAATACAATGGTTATTAAAAATAAAATAAAGCAATACTACATTACGAATTTACAATGGGTCCTACCACTAAAAACTATATCTACTTGTTCTTGAGAAAAACACTAATATTATTTTGTATTTTAATTTATCTGTGAATAGATATAAATTTTTATTTCAGAATATATATTACCATTTTTATCCATTTTGTTATGGAAGATTTATTTATTTTAGTTCTAGTTCCTACCTCCCAAAAATACAACAATGCTTACTTTAAATTATTAATTTCAATTCAAATAATATTTAAAGTTATGTAATATTTTTTAAATTAATTATTTTATTCAATTAACTATCAATTTAATTAAAAATTTATAAATTGAAATTAAGATAAGAATTTGTAAGTTATATTTGTGGGTAAAATTCTTTACGAATCCATGTGTTTGGTATGATATAATTTTATATATTTTGTTTTCATTTCTCATTCACATGTATTAAAATTACATTTGACATGTTAATTGATTTAGATCAATGTTGTTTATTTTTTTAATCTTTTTTTTGCCTATTAATTGAATTTGGGTTATTAATTTAATTTAGACATTTTAATTTAGATTGGTTAATTGTTATTTGTTTATTTAGGTCAATCTATTTACTTTGGTATTAGTGTAACACCCGGATTTTCGCTTAGTAAGTTTTTCGTTCATCTCCAGCCATCTCTTCACCTTCCGTCTATCTTTTAGGGTGAATTATGTTGTTCTTTCGAACCTTAAGTCGACCCATGCGAGAACCTCGAGTTTTGACCTTTTTCTGGGTTCGGTACGAGTGGTACGAGTGTCACTATCACGTGGCACAATCGCCAGGAGAGTACCACCCGCGGTACAATCCCTGCGAGAGTGCCCTCGCGATAGTGACAATGTCACTATCGCGTGACAAGGTCGCGCGCGACGTCTGGTCCTCTAAATGTCCGAAATTTTCACCACTTTCCTCATTTCTCACTTCTATCTTCTCCCCTTTTCTCTCCCAAACCTCAAAGACGAACCCTAACCCATTTTGAGGGTTTTCCCCCTTGAACCACATGATTCTTCATCATCTAGCTAGTGGGATCTTGAACCACAAAACACATATCTTCATCTTCCTCCTTAAGTTCAACGTGTGGGAGCTCGGGTTGAAGAGTGGAATGGGTGTCCTCGGAGAGTCTCGTCATCTAAAATGGTAAGCTTCCTTGATTTAATGTTATAAATGCTCCATTGATGTTTTCCTAGTATTGGGTTGCTCGTAGGGGTGTTCAAAAAAACCGTTGGACCGCTCAAACCGGTCGAACCAAGTCAAACCGGACCGTTTTTGGCAGTTTAAGCGGTCTGGCGGTCCGGTCTGATCTGGAAAATTGTCAAACCGGGCGGTCCGGTCCGGTATGCGGTCTGGAGGTTTTTTTGGGCGGTTTGGACCAAATCGACCGCCAAATATATAAATATATATATTTTATTTTTTTTATATATACCTTTATTGTAAAGAATAGATGATATACCCAAATGTCCAATTATATACAAAAGGCCCAAGGTATTTTAAAAGATTGAAATCTTTATGGATTGTGAAATACAAAGAACGGAAAAATGAAGAAGTGAAGTGAATTTTATTTGCACTTTGCATATTACTTTTTTTAGTGTTTTGTTTTGGGATATTTTGTTAACTTTTGTGGACTTTGTTCTTTATTTCAAATGGACTCAAGCCAATGAGTCTTTAAAATTCAAAGTTTTATATGCTTTTATGTTTAAACTTTAAAGCCCACTAAAAGACCCAAACCGCCTAAACCGCGGTCCGACTTGACCAGTCTGGGCACTTGATGTCAAACCGCTCGGTTTGAAAAATCAATAAACCGCCACTTGCGGTTTGGTTTGTGGTCTGAGGGGTTAAACCGCTCAAACCGGACCGCAAACACCCCTAGTTGCTCGAACCTCGAAACTGATGGTTTTGGAGAAACTAGGGTTTTGACCTTGTTGGGGATTTTAGTAAATAAAGTTTGGGGAATGTTTCTAAATGGTTAAATATGAGTATTTATGGTTTGGAATGTATGGATCTAGGTTTTGGAAGCTTTCGGCTTGAGGATTCAAGTGCCCTTCAAAGGAGCTCGAGGGGAGGGGTAAAATCTAGATTTAGCCTAAATCTAGCAAGGTGAGTCCAAGTTGATTTGTGAAAACGGTGTACATGCCAAAATACATATTTTAAAGTGTTTACACGTTTTATATGGAATTGTTAACTGCTAATCATCTGATAAGTTTTGGTTATTTGGAAGTATTCAACTTTATAAACTTATAAAACACCCACATTTAGGATTTGAGCATTTTGATAAATAAATCATATATTTTGGATATTTCAATGATTTATTGCATGGAGCATGTTTCTGAGTATAAAAGCATTATATTGGGTGTCATGGGATGATTTGAAAGAATAAAAGGTATAAACCCATTTTGGAAAATGTTTTGTCCCGATCTAAATCATGTTGAAGTCATTTGGGTGTGTTGGAGCATGGGTTGCATTATTTTGGGTCGTTTACGTTTGATTTCAACTTTATGATTTTCAACGTTGGGTCTTTGGGTTTGTTGAGCTTATGGCTCATTTGGATTTTGTTGGGTTATGAGGACACTTGTCCGTTTTATTAGCTCATTGTAGAGCGTTTGGTTATGATTTGCAATTATTGCATCTTATTTGGGAATTACATGTTTTGAATGCTTTAGTTCATTCGTTTTGAGTCATGTAATGTTTCAGTCCGTCTGCTATGGATCCATTAGCTCTTTTGTTATTTTGGGCGATGTTGGGACGACTAGCCTCTCACATCGTGGCACGTTGGCATAGGATTGGGATTGTAAGTCCTTCGTGCGGCACGTTAGTGTAAGGGTCGGTGGCAGTTACAAAATCGTATTTCAAGTGATTTACGGTCCCAAAAATGATAACAATAAATCACGTGCAACTGACCTGTTACAACAAATGCGGAATAACGAGATCTAAATATTGTATATTTTGGTCTATTGATTCATACCGATCCACAAACGTAAATATAACAGTTATCGAATATACGATAAAATATAACGAAACAGCAAATAAATCGAGACAACAATATTTAACGTGGTTCCACTATCAGTGTGATAGTGTACATCCACAGGGAGAGAGAGATCTTTATGTTACCAACCGGGAGAAATTACAACGTGTTTACGAGATCCTTGGATCAACAAATCAGCTAACCAAATGTTCCCCCAAAACAAGATATATAAATATATATCAATGATATATATATATATATATATATATAGGGTGCGTTTCTTTTGCAAACCAAACAATTTGTACAAGCTATGCAAACCAATCTTAGCCGTTCATCAAGTCTAATGAATATATGATTTTATTATGTTTCCTAATTTAAAATCATGATTATAACAAATAAACTTAACATTTCCTAATTTAAAATCATGATTATAATGAATAAACTTAACATTTTCCATATATATCACAATCATTATTAATGAATCATAATCATTATCCATAAATATATCTATTGTTTCCTAATATGGTGGTTTGCATAGTTTGTACAAATTGCTTGGTTTGCAAAAGAAACGTCCCCTATATATATATAGGGGACGTTTCTTTTGCAAACCAAGCAATTTGTACAAACTATGCAAACCACCATATTAGGAAACAATAGATATATTTATGGATAATGATTATGATTCATTAATAATGATTGTGATATAGGGGACGTTTCTTTTGCAAACCAAGCAATTTGTACAAACTATGCAAACCACCATATTAGGAAACAATAGATATATTTATGGATAATGATTATGATTCATTAATAATGATTGTGATATATATGGAAAATGTTAAGTTTATTCATTATAATCATGATTTTAAATTAGGAAATGTTAAGTTTATTTGTTATAATCATGATTTTAAATTAGGAAACATAATAAAATCATATATTCATTAGACTTGATGAACGGCTAAGATTGGTTTGCATAGTTTGTACAAATTGCTTGGTTTGCAAAAGAAACGCACCCTATATATATATATATATATATATATATATATATATATATATATCAACAAAGAGGAACAAGGAAGAAGAAGAAGAAAAAATAGAAAGAATACTTCTATTTTGTTAGTGTATTTTTCGGAGAATGGATGCATGTATTTATAGGGATAGAATGGTGCAAGAAGACAAATGGGTATGGGTTGGCATTTAGTTGGCATCCAAGATATCTTCCATATTTCCCATGCAAAAAGAAAATCCAAGTCAAGAAAACTTCCAAAAATATGTGGCTTAAATTAATCCACATATCCAAGCTTTAAACACTTGTACATTGTGTTTGGTGAGTTGCACAGCACCAATAAAAACTTATCTGATTTAAGTTTTTCAACATTCCACCATGATGTGCAAATCACCCGACGAAACCAAAGCACGAACCAATCCCCCGAATACGGACAAATAGCTGATAGAGATTGACACGAGGTAACAAAATGCATTTTGATCGTGACGAGCTTCGGCTCGGCCATCACCCGTCAAAATCAAAAGCAAAAATCCTCAAGTGAGCAATCTCAATAGACGAACGAGTTAAGCAACCGGAAAACACGTACCAAGTAATATCTCCCCAAAGATGTCGCTATGTCATCTGTAGCAATATTCTCATCTCTCCCACAAGGTGCCAAACAACACTAACACAATCTGAGCTGGATCAAATTCGAGCAATGCTCGAATGCGGCTGGTGGTAACGACTTGGTGAACATATCGGCAGCATTATCTTCAGATAATATTTTCTTCAAGTACACAACCTTTGCGTCGTGTAAAGCTACCAGAAATGCATCACGCACATTAATGTGCTTCGTTCGAGAGCTGAACGCCAAATTTGTTGCCAAGTCAATAGCACTCTGGCTATCACAATTAATACGAACATTAGTCTGCTTCAGGCCCAAACCATACAAGAGTTCTTGTAAATGAACTGCTTCTTTAGCAGACTCGACCGCTGCAATAAGTTCAGCTTCGGTAGTCGATAATGCAACAACAGACTGTAATCGAGATCTCCAACTGACAGCTGTTCCACCTAATGTAAAAACATAACCAGAGGTGGATTTCCAACTGACACGATCACCTGCGTAATCTGAATCGCAGTAACCAAGAATATCACAGTTGTTTTGCATACCATAAATCAGGCCGTGAGTTTCCGTACCTTTCAAGTAACGAAATACAGTTTTCACTGCATTCCATTGTGACTTACCCGAGTTTGATAGAAACCGACTAATTACACCAACGGAATGTGCAAGATCGGGACGGGTGCATACCATAGCATACATGAGGCTCTCGACTGCACTGGCATACGGAATCTTTGCCATCTCAGCCTTTCCAATATCGTCTACCGGACAATCGTCTTTTGTAATCTTGATGTGTCTTGGAAGTGGTGTAGACACCGACTTTGCTCCATTAAGATTAAACCGCTTCAGAATCTTCTGAATATAGCCCTTCTGTGTTAACCTGAGAGTACGAGACTTCCTGTCCCGAACAATTTCCATGCCGAGAATAACACGAGCTTCACCGAGATCCTTCATTTCAAATTCTGATTTCAACCTATCTTTCAAACGGTTGATTTCAGAACGATCCCTGCAAGCTATCAGCATGTCATCAACATAAAGAAGTAGATAAATAGAAATGCCACCGCTTGATCTATGATAGACACAAGCGTCTTTCTCACTACGCTCAAAACCCAACGAGAGCATAAATAAATCAAACTTCTTGTACCACTGTCGAGGCGACTGTTTAAGTCCATACAGGGACTTTTTCAATTTACAGACCCAATCAGGTTTGTTGTCGGAGATGAAACCTTCCGGTTGCTTCATGTAGATGGTTTCTTCAAGATCTCCGTGCAGAAAAGCTGTTTTCACATCTAACTGTTCGAGCTCCAGATCGAGAATTGCCACAAGGGCCAGAAGGACCCGGATAGATGTGTGTCGAACCACAGGCGCGAAGATATCGTCATACTCGATACCCTTCCGCTGTGCAAAGCCTTTCGCAACCAGGCGAGCTTTATAACGCTTATCGCCTTTGACTTTATAGACCCATTTGCAGCCAATTGCACGACTGCCTTTCGGTAATGGACAAAGCTCCCAAGTGTTATTTTTAGATAGAGCTTCCATTTCCTCATGCATAGCTCCTAACCACTTATCACAGTGGCTCGAAGCTAGGGCCTCCGAATAGTCAAACGGCTCATCCTGTACAACATGCAAAGCATACTCTAGTTGGTCAGTAAAACTCATATTTGCAAAATCTCAATCACCATACCTATTAGGAGGACGGATAGTTCTCTGGCTCTGCCTCACAGGTACTGATACTGGAATTGTATCGCCTTGACCTCCACCATCATTCAGAATTTCTTCCTGAACTGAGCTAACTGGATCAGAAGTAGATGTATCTGGTGGACTAACATCTTCTTCAGATTCTGATCCCAAAGTAAAACCACGAGCAGATGAGTTGGGTACAATAGGACTGACAATTATCTCATCTCCATCGGCTGTTGGAGAAACAAAAGAGATAATTTCCGGTTCTGGAGCGGGTTGTCGATTATGATTAGACTTAAACATAATCGACTCATCGAAGGTCACATGTCGAGAGTGAATCACCTTTCGGGTGACCGGGTTCCAGATTCGATAACCCTTGATTCCATCTGTATAGCCGAGTAGGAATCCCTTGGTGGCTCTGGGATCTAACTTGTCCTGACCTGTCACATGAATATACACAGGACATCCAAATACACGTATGTACTTCAAACAGATACAACCCTTACCCCTCCAAATTTCTTCCGGAATTTTCCCCCCAATGGCTGAACACGGTAACCGATTCACAATGTGTACAGCAGTGTGAAGTGCTTCAGCCCAAAACATTTTAGGGAAACCAGATGTAACTAACATACATCGGACTTTTTCTAACAAGGTCCTATTCATCCGCTCGGCGACTCCGTTTGATTGCGGATCGCCGGGTGTAGTGTAGTGTCGGTGAATACCTCTACGTGAACAAAAGTCTTTAAAGTTACCACTAGTGTATTCACCACCATTGTCAGATCTAAGCACTTTTAATTTTCTACCAGTCTCGACTTCGACTTGTGCTAACCAAGTTTTGAATATTTCAAAAACATCTGACTTTAACATAATCACATACACCCAAAGTTTGTGCGAGAAATCATCAATAAAAGTAACATAGTACTTACTTCCACTGAGGGATTATGTTGAAGATGGTCCCCATACGTCTGTATGAACGTAATCGAGGATCCCTTTGGTGTTGTGTTTTCCAACACCAAAAGAAACACGCGTCTGTTTACCCGAGACACATTCTGAACAAAAGTCCAGACTCGTAGGCGTATTCACTACAATGAGTTTCCGCTTGCGCAGAATCTCCAAATTCTTCTCTGAAGTGTGTCCCAACCTAAGATGCCACAAACGCGTAGCATCTAAGTTTTTCGAACTATCCGCGACACACGCATCAGAACTGACTGTTTCGCCTACCAGATGAAACAGGTTATTTTCTGCCTGCTCACCTTTCAGCACAACAAAGTTCCCTCTGGAGATGCGCATACTCCCATTCTCTATTCGAATCTTACAGCCAAGTTTGGACAGTTGTCCAACAGAAATCAAAGAACGAGTCATAGACGGTACAAATTTAACATTTGATAAAGTTCGAATAGTACCGTCAAACATTTTGATTCTGATCGAACCGATGCCCCGAGTGACACACGATGTACTATTTCCCATATAAATATGGTTACCTTCGAACTCCTCGAAAGTAGTGAAACAGTCCCGAAATGGTGTCATATGGCACGAAGCTCCGGTATCCAACACCCAACGCCTGTTGCCTTGCGGTGCAGTAACCGTTGCTGAGAAGCCTGTATCTTGTTCGGTTGCAACTGCTGAAGATTTTGCTTAGTTCTTGTCCTTGTTTTTCAAACTCGGACAATCTCTGACCCAATGACCTGGTTTTTGACAATAATTACAATTGCCACGTTGCTTAGATTTCCCGCGATGACCAGGTTTACGAGATTGGGAACGGCCACGAGTTCTTCCCCTGAGTTGATCGTCTTGGTCTCTTTCGGCAAATAGTCCATGACTGTTGTGGTTGTTCTCCCGCGAACTGTTACCGATTTTCATCTGAATTCTCTGTTCTTCACAGATCATCCCTGCTTTCACGTCAGACAAAGATATGGAATCTCTTCTATAAATAAAACTGTTAGTGAACTGGGAATATTTTTCGGGAAGTGAATACAACATAATCAAGGCGAGTGCCTCATTATCTGTGGCAAAAATAGAATATGTTGCCTTCAACTTTATGATGATGTCTTCGAATTCAGTCATGTGGGACTGAATGGTAGTGCCTTCCTTCATTTTGAAGAACAGGCACGACCTCATCAATAACAGTCGGTTAGTCAAAGTTTTCTTGAGATAAAGATTCTCAAGTCTTTTCCAAATCCCTGCGGCTTTCTTTTCAGAAACGATTTCAGAAATCACATTTGGACCCATAGCCATTTGTAAGGTAGTGAAGGCCCAAGCCTCCATTTCCTTAGCTTCTAAGGTGGACATATCCGGATTTATTTCTTCCGGGCCAAAGACTACGGGGTGAACATCGTTTTTGTAAGTGTTGTTGCTGTAGTAAACTGCCATTTACCAAAATCACCCTCCCCGTTCCATTTTTCTATTCTAATCCCGACCCCCAATAATTTAAAAGAACCTTTTTGATAAACATTTGGGTCCGAGTTGGAAACGGAACCGGCGAATGGATTTCCTGAATAAACAGACATTTTTTAACGAGCACTTATCGTGCGACTAAAAATATACAATATAAGTCAAATTTAGATCTAGAAGCTCTGATACCAACTGTAAGGGTCGGTGGCAGTTACAAAATCGTATTTCAAGTGATTTACGGTCCCAAAAATGATAACAATAAATCACATGCAACTGACCCGTTACAACAAATGCGGAATAACGAGATCTAAATATTGTATATTTTGGTCTATTGATTCATACCGATCCACAAATGTAAATATAGCAGTTATCGAATATACGATAAAATATAACGAAACAACAAATAAATCGAGACAGCAATATTTAACGTGGTTCCACTATCAGTGTGATAGTGTACATCCACAGGGAGAGAGAGATCTTTATATTACCAACCGGGAGAAATTACAACGTGTTTACGAGATCCTTGGATCAACAAATCAGCTAACCAAATGTTCCCCAAAAACAAGATATATAAATATATATCAATGATATATATATATATATATATATATATATATCAACAAAGAGGAACAAGGAAAAAGAAGAAAAATAGAAAGAATACTTCTATTTTGTTAGTGTATTTTTGGGAGAATAGATGCATGTATTTATAGGGATAGAATGGTGCAAGAAGACAAATGGGTATGGGTTGGCATCTAGTTGACATCCAAGATATCTTCCATATTTCCCATGCAAAAAGAAAATCCAAGTCAAGAAAACTTCCAAAAATATGTGGCTTAAATTAATCCACATATCCAAGCTTTAAACACTTGTACATTGTGTTTGGTGAGTTACACAACACCAATAAAAATTTATCTGATTTAAGTTTTTCAACAGTTAGGCATAGGATTGGGATTGTAAGTCCTTCGTGCAGTATATATGGGTGTATGATGAAAGATGCTGAGCTCGATACTTTATTATTTGTCCAATGGTGGAACGCTAGTTAATGCCCATTGAGGCGCAGTTTGGCTTCTTCGGTATGGTGTAAGTCCTCCGTGCTATTATTTATGGGTGTATTCTGAAAGATGTTGAGCCCGATGTTTAATACCAGTTTAACATAATGTGTGGCTTCCTTTGTGCACGTCGCATTATGCGGAATCGGGTTTTCCCCGTCACCGAAAGGTATTGTCTTTGGGTTGTCTTTATGTATTTGTTTTCGGTGACATTTTGCATACATATGCTCATTCCATGTTTTATGGGTTGAGTATTAATCCATACCCGTGTTTTGGGGTGTTTTGGGATATGAAGTATTATTTACATTGTCATAATTCGGGAGTCAATTTATATTCACGTTTTGAGTCGAGTTATCTCTCTCTCTTATGCTATAATCATATAAACTGGAGTTTATGTATATTTTGGTCGGTTGATTTATAAAGCTTATTCAATTCCATTTTTCGAGCATTACCATTATTCTCGTTTTGATCAAGTGTTGGATTTCATTACTTCATGAAAGAATGTTTTGGCGTGAGGCATCCATTTATAAAATGCTTATTATTAGTAAATGAGCTACTTTTTTATTTTCTTTAGTAAATCTTTTCAAAGGATCATGATTAAATGTTGCAATACTTTCCCTTACGTTTTTCCTCTATAATCATGATATAAAACTCTTGAACTCAGTAGGCGTTAGCCTAACTCTTTTATTTTGCCAGCATGTGCATCAGGTTCCATTCCGGGATTTATCTAGCGGCACTGAGATGAGATGAGTGCTAGTTGGTTACTCGAGGAAGTGGTTAGCTCGTTGAAGTCTTCCGCACTTATATTGGAGATAGCGATTGGCATTGGGTTATAGTAACACTCGACTTTAGTCAATCTTTATGTAGGACTTTATTTATTCGTTGATGGTTCAATTTAGAAATGTACTTCAATTATGGACTATTAGTGAGAGATTTTATTATCCTTGAAGGTATTTTTAAAAGTTTTTAATTAGTCGCTCTTTCCAAATTTGAGGGTGTTACAATTAGAATATTTAGTAATTTAGTTATGAATTTTGTTTTAGAATTGTTTTCTCTACATAATATCTGAATGTTTATTTTAGTTATAAGTTCCTACTTATAATTTCTAATTTTACAATAATTTTTGGAAGTTACACTTCCAAACCCATATATCTTGGTCTTTAACCAAAAGCTTCAGAAGGAAAATACTTTTAAGATGTTTAAAAGTTTGAAGTTGAGTTTATGTCAAAACAATATTTATTTGTCTAAGGGAATCTCTTAAAATACTATTAAGGTATTAAAACACTGAAATTGGTTTCATATGCCAAACTCATATTCATTTTTGGCCTCAGGCCAAAAACTCTATAATGTTATCTTCGAATTAAATAATTCACAAGATATCGAAAGGATTTTGTCAAACGGGTGTAAATAACCCTAAGGTTTGTGGGGACTTAAGAAATCCATTTGATTCCCTGCTACCTGGAAATCCAATAGATTGAGTGATTTCTTTAAGCAAATTAAAATATTGATGAAGTATTATAAAAAAAAAATGTAAGCATACAAAATCCAATATTGTTATGATAATGAAATTTCATACATAAAATAGTAATTATAACCCTAATCCATTGTCTTATCAAATAGAAAATCATATATTATCCCTTATATATGTAAATGGTTGAAACAATTCATCCTAAAATCAATGTCCTAAACTCAAAAGAACTTAAGTACAAATATGAATATCAAATGTCAAAACTACTTTTGTCGAAAAGGTACAAGAATATATATCTAACGTCCATCAACTCTCTATTGACCCTAAAACCAACTTTCTGAAAATGTACAAACATCATGTTTTGAGACAGCATATAAATCCTAATTTTCATAGGAATACCTTTACGAGAAACCCCCAAAGAACTGTGGGATTCCCCGAAAGGGAGAATCGAAGGCATTCATGAACATGTACTTCCCAAACTAATCGTACAATGGAATGAAACTCGCTTACTCGATCACAAAAAGGTAACTGATCTCAACAAAGAAATGTTATATCCAAAATTGGGGTGAGGTTCCTCAAAAGTGCAAAATGAGAATACTACCGGGAATTGAGGTAAAAATATATTACTTATTAATTAAATCTAAACTTTTTGTTATGTTTTCTAACGATTTTATTTTTGAAGCAATATTTTGTTTTAGACCGCCATCTTCCTGAATGGCCAATGATACTTGGTGGGATTGAGCTAGAATGTCAAGATTGCTATAGGAACAGGAAAGCTAGGTACAAGAAACACTTCATTTCAGTTGGTGGTTATTATAATGTGGAGACGGCGAAGAAAAAACCACTATCCTCCATAACCGACAAGACTTGGTGGGGAAAGACCGTGGACTTCTTTGCAGATCCAAAAAATAGGAGTCGAGTACAAAAAAAAATGCTCAAAATAGATGAACTAAGAATCCGAGTCTTCATGGGTCAACCTCTTATATTGCATTATGGTATAAGAAGGTAAAATAAGTCAACTATTTTCTTGTTATTTGAGATTATTATTAGTTTCATAGTCCTATAAAGATATTTAATTTGTTTTTTCTTTCACAGAGAAATCTTGAAACACAAGAACTACCAACTGAAATAGGTCATTGGCAAGACATGCATCATCGGCCAAATTGTGGATGGGTGAACCAGGATGCTAGAATGGATCATGTAAGTAACTATTGATGTTTGATTGCCTCTTTTATTTCACTAAATAGTGATGTAAATCTGATTTATTTTTTGAAATGCATTTGTTTTCTTTATAATGGCTAGTGTTTGTTTTTTTACTCTCCATGGCTATTCATTTGTTTCCTGTTTTTTGGGATTTCCATGTATTCAACGGTTTTGAATGATTTCTAGATACATGGTTACTGTCAAAGTGCTTAATGTCAAAGTGAAAGTTTTATTGCATGAGGAGATTTGGTTTTTTTTTTCCTTGCCTGATGACGATAATTTGTTTTGTGAAAGTGATTCATGCCTACTGTTAAAGTGATTCAATAGCTACTTTTATTTTCTGAATTTTGTTTCCAACAATTGTTGAATAAAATTCAGATTTTTGAGTGTTGATTTTGGTGTAGAATTGGAATTTTTATGCTTAAAACAAAGTTGAAATGTGCTTACCAATGAGAAAATAAAAAAAAATGGTTGATCTCCTCCGTTCGCCACTTTCAAGATTTCTTGCTTTTTGTTTCCTGATGAGAGAGAGAGAATTGGAAATGCTTTGACTGTTTTGATGACACGTATAGAAGTATTTATCAAATTTCAATCAATGCTTTTGTCTTATATTGATGGTATATATGTATGTATATATATATATAGTTATATAGATATTAATTTGTTTGTTCAATCATCCCCTTTTATGCATTGCTCAAAACCTCATTCTTATGAATATTTACATCTTAGAAACCCCACTAATGTGCCCTTGGAGTGTTGCTAATGCTAATTTAGAATAAATACTTGAGATGCTTGCTACTGTTGTACTTGTTGGTATTTTTTCTTGATGCAACATATGTATTTTATCACATGGGAGAATGTCTGCCATATTCTTTAGGATGGAAAGATAGAGCATATATAATTGTGGATATTTTTCCCTATTTGCAATCACCAAGATGACAACATGTTGAGAGAACATACTTGAATTTTACAATATGATTACATTATTGCAGGAAATGATGCTCACATAATACAATAGGCAGACACAAGCAGCCTCGCCAACACATGATGGTGAACCTTCAGTAAAGGAAACACAAATCATCTCAAAAGTACTTGGTGAATGGCGTGGTCACAACACAGGGGGCAGACGAAAGTTGAAGGGTATTGGTGTTGCGGCTATGTGTGGTTTACAAACATCTTAAGAGACCACGACACCAACATCATCTACTATTGACCATATGCGTTTGATAGCCTCCCAAGTTAATTCATCAATTCAGGCTTCTCATGATAACGTCCAAAGATTGCTTAAGACGGTAGAAGAGATGAGGACAAACCCTAATGTCTCCATCCCACCACTTCATAATCCACAACCGATAGATGTCAATGTGATTATTGCAGCAATGGCAACATGACAACCACAACAGCCATATAATGATATTGAAGATGATCATGATGATGAAGAGACGGACTTGCGAGATGATTATATGAAGTTTCACGGTTAGACGTTACTTTGGTAAGATGAATTCATATTTAGACGTTAGTTTTTTCTACAATTGCTTCGTATTTAGACGTTAGTTTGCTACAATTGATTCGTATTTAGACGTTAGTTTGCTACAATTTATTCTTATTTAGACGTTAGTTTGCTACAATTGATTCATATTTAGTTGTTTCGTGATTATTAGTAAAACTGTTTTTTAATTACTCTTCTTAGGACAATTGTAGCTACAATGTGTGTGTGTGTGTGTGTGTATATATATATATATAACAAAAAAAATACAGGGTAAAAAGTACTATTATTAATAATTGCGACGACATATAAACAATAATAATATTCGAGATTGATCTATTGCAACAACTTGTCGTTGATTTATTTTATTTTTAACTTAAATTAATTTTACTTATTGTAACGACATGTCGTTGCTGTAGATATGGCCTAAAGCGACGACTTGTTGTTGTCGTATATATAACCTATCGCGACGACATGTCGTTGCAATTCATTAATCATTTACTAAATTTATTTATATTTTAAATTAATTAATTTATTTTTTAATTAATTATTTTAAATTTAGTTAATAGTCTACGACCACGACATATTGTCGATGTAGGTTATATCTACAGCCACGACAAAATGTTGTTGCAATAGATACTTTCAGCAACGAGGCAACAACGACGGAACCAATAACAACAATCGTCATTGCAGTTCGTCTATCGCAACAACATTTAACCCTATAGACACGAATTTTGTCATTGTTGTAGATCTATTTTGTTGTAGTGTGATATATTGAGTAAATTACATGTTTGGTCCCTGTTGTTTTTAATAGAAAATAATAAATGAATAGAATGACGAAAATACCCCTCTACTTAATCTATTTAACAGAAATTTTTAACGGAGTTAGAAGTTAGGAACCCAATACATTATAAAATGTAAACCACATAGATGCAATCCATATATATTTCATTTTAGGGATCTAAACTTTTAAAACGCATAAACAACAGGGACCAAATATGTAATTTACTCTTTTTAATATTTCTATGTTACTCTCCTTACTTTTAAATTTTATACCATAATCATATTAATTAATAAATAATGTATTAAGTAAATTACGTAATTTTTAATGAGGCAAATTGCATGAAAAGATAATATACTTTGTTTGAAATTTCACATAAACTAATATTAGATTAAAAATTCATGACAGTAGTCACGTCAATAAATAATATTGAGTTTGATGCCACACCACTCGCCACATCAGCATGGTAACTGGTCAATGCTTAAACCGGTTATTTAGATACTTAAATGCTTGAAATTTTACATCTTAGGTACCGAAACGGATGTTTCAAAAATATATTACCCAAAATAGAAATTAATGCTATAAACTTAATTATATTTTCAAAATTAAAATAAATTAAAAATAACCTTTTTATTTATTATTTTTATTATTCATTAATTTATAAAATAAAAGACGTTATTATGGATAAAACAACTTTTGTGATGTTATCAATCACTTAAATCAATATATTCACGAGTATGATTACAATTTAAAAGTTCTTGGTACACGCTTAATGAATATTCATAGGAAGTAGTCCATGTAGCTGCATTAAGTGTATATGTAGAAATTAAAACCCCCAATTTATGTATTTAATAAATATGATTAAATCCAAAAATATTCAATATTGTGACATTTTAAAGTTGTTGACAAAACGATTATAAAGATATATATTTTTGTATGTTAATAAGATAATAATGTAAAGTTAAAGTTCAAAAAGTAAGGAATAAAAAAAAATAACTACAAGAGTATAAAGTTTAAGTTAAAAATAATCCATTAATTCTTTTTATGAATTTATGATATTTAATAATATGATTAAATCATAAAATACTCATAATTGAACTGAAATTGACGAGAGAATTACAATGGTCTAATTTGCAAAAAAAGACGTATTTTTAATGTATTTTAATTAATATACATTTATGTATGTTAATATGATAAGAGTATAAAGACTATGTTTGGTAAGCTAGCTGATGACTGATAAGTTAGCTGATAGCTGATAAGCTAGCTGATGAAAAAATCACGTTTGACAAAAAAATTAGCTTATAAGATGTAAAATTACCAAAAAGAACATTTACCAAATATAATAAATTACAATATTTAATAATATGATTAAAATAAATTTATAGTAATATAATATATTAATTAATACAAATAAGGTAGTAAATAATATAATATGTTAATTAAAAAATTCGAAATTTATTATTATATGTATTATAAATTTTGAATTTTCAACCAAATTTAAAAAAAAATACATTAACTCATGATTTTAAAAAAACCGTTACATATAATATGGAAAAATAATCAAATAATAATTACAAAATAATAATAACTGATAACTAAAATATATTGATCAATATTAAAAATTGATATAATTATCAATAAATCTAAATAATTAAAATTTTATATCAATGTATAATTAAAATTTATGTTATAATTTTCAGATAATATTAATTAATAATAAATTTTAATAATTAGTATTTATTTATAATTAATAGTTAATATATAATAATGGATATTAATGAGGATATAATTGAAATAATCACAAAAAACTCATCATAAGCTACTCCAAATAGCTTATCAAAAAGCTAGTTTATGTCTATACAAACATGTACCCAGAAAATAAACTAGTTTATTTTTGCCAAACGATGCCAAAGTGAAATTGGAATAACATTCAATTCCAAATTTATTTAAATTCAGTCTATTCTTTCAAACCAAACAGAACCTAAATGTAATTACAATACTTATTAATTATTTTTGTTATAGAACTAAACAAATGCCCCGTTAATTGTTAAATATTAACAACGAGCATAATAAATATATATGATTATTTATTAAAACCAAATAATACAAATAATAAACGAGGGCCGTCAAGTGATGGTATGCATGTGATGATTTAATTTAATAACTTTAGACTTATATTTAATGGTTACATAAGTTTTGCATTATAAATTATTGTGTTTTTATAAGAGCTAGTTGCATAAAATAAATTGTATTCATGTTTTTTATTTTTTTTTGAAAAACGACTTAAAAGTCGATTAGCATTACAACAAAAATCAGTTTTTAAAATGTTTTTACATAATATTTTTTTTAAAAACTATTTATGAAAGACTAATATCAATGTTGGCTTTGCTTTCTAGAGGTCACTATTTCAACTCTTAACTTGAGGATCCATTAGATTAATCGAGATATGCGTAACTGGCTTATACACTGATAGTAATAAGAAATCTAATATAACAATGTACTTCTTGTGTCATATTCAATGTTCTAAAAAACTCGCCGCCGCCATGGCGCGATATGGCACCAAGGCTTGTGTCTCACGCTACGTTAAGCCGGTGGCACGCCATGGCTTAATGCATAATTTCGTAAAGCAATATTTGATTTTTCTCTACGTTTTAATATCTTATTTGCAAGTTTTTTTAATATATAAAATAATTTAACTTGCTTATTACTATTGACTCATTGAGTAATACTACAAAACATATGTTTTTATATATAATGATATATATGAATTAGAAAAATGACGCCATAAGTCACACCTTGAAAACGTCATGGCTTCGCCGTGGCTCCTAAGGCTTGAGGTTTGGTCTTGCCGCCATGCCACGCCTCACGTCATTTAGAACCTTGGTCATATTAGATTGTCAAAGTTCGTCAAGTTGTAAAAAATTATCCTGAGAACCTATTGTAACGTATTTAGATATATATATATATATATATATATATATATATATATATATATATATATATGACACTTAATTGTTGGTAATTTTAACTTTAAGTATTACTATAAGTGTACTCGCGCAATGCAGCTACATACTTCACGATTTTAATGTTTCATTTTATTTTCTGTTTTTTGTCGATTTACATTACGATTTTGGATGGTTGTGAGAGAGTGATAATGTTTTTTTATATAAATTTGTTTAATTTAGACTTAATAATATAATGTAATTTATTTTGGTTTCATAATATAATTTTTTTTATAAAATATTATGTTATATTTTTTTAATTATATTTTATATTTTTTATATTTAAAATTTGATTTTTATTCTATATTTAATTATGCTGAGAGTTATTTTAGGGAAGTTAAAGTGGGAAATGATTTTAGGAGAGTTAAAATGGTTAGAGATAATGATTGAATATTAATAAATAACATTAAGTGTAGTACATACAGCTTTAATGGTTGTTTTTTACGTAATTAGCATTAAATGACGGTACATTAAACTTTAAGACTTGTTTTTAAGAGTTTTTTTATATCTTATTTATAATATAGTATAGATATTAAGATGGTTATAAACGTCCTAAACATATCATTTATGGTGTGCGGTGTAGATTTTTAAAATCAATATATACTTCAAACTAATAAAAGATCATGATACTATCAACTTACCGTAAAGAGTTTGAGGAGGGAAGATAAGATTTTTTGATGAAAATAAAATGACCTAAAAATCATTTAATTTGATAGTATAATTTAAAAAAAATCATTAATACGTTTCAACATATTGAAATAAATAGTTTTCCAATTCTTTAGATTTAATGATTATTCTTTGAATTTCATATTATTACGAACTTCTCCAATTTCATGGCACGTTTAGGGAATTGAACAAACTTTTTGAAATTATCAATTTAGTGTAACAAAATATTATATTTAGAAAATTTGTCACCTTAATTAGTAAATAGATGAATTTGGATAACTATTGCATATAAGATGAATAAAAACAATATTTATCAACCGTAAATTTTTTAATTAATTAATATTTCTTGAAAAAATTAATTAATAATTAAATATTTTATTAAGATCATTTATTTAAGTTATATTATCTACGAATCAAAATAAATAAAAGACTTTGTGGCCATGGAGGTTTATTTATTTATTGAAGTTATATTATTTATTTATGAACCCTCATAACCACAAAAACTTTGACAGTTCTTGGATTTGAATTATACGTTGATTTACTATCTATTATATTTATTAATATTAAATATTATTTTTGTATTGTTGTTATTGTTATCATCATTATATTTTTATCTAGTAGATTTAGTCGGCTACAAATCAAATACAAAAATAAATGGCTTTAATAAATATAACTTCAATAAATGGTCTTAATAAAATTCAAGCGCTGTCAAAGTCTTTATGGTCATGGAGGTTCACCTGTGATGATTCCAGATCATTCGTTGTCGCCCGGGGGTTAGTCGATGCACGTAAGCTGATCCGAAAACTCACGGTTAAAAAAAGGGAAATTAATTAAAGTAGCAATTTCAGAAATTCCACTTACCCTCATAGCCATTTTCTCCCTTGTTTTTGTAAAATAGTCCGTAGGTACGTGAAAACCGTTCGTATATACGAACTCCTCCCAAAAACCTAAATAATATTGTAGATTATGAAATGTGTTCGTAATATGTGTTCGTATATACGAAGTTGGTTTAAAAATTCATAAAAAAGCTTGAGTTCGTAAAACCTTTCGTAAAAAAAATTTAAAGAGGTAAATAACTTTACATTTTTGGCCCTTGTTCGTGAATATGGTTTGTATATACGAACCAAAATAAAATAATTTTTGTTTTTACGAACTCACTTTCACCAATGTACGTACTCATATTTATTGTAAAATTTACTATTTTACATTTTTGGAACCACTTCCTGATCTCCCCATATATACGAATTCACTGGAAAAAATAAGCAAGTTACAAATTTGGCCTCTCATCTTTAGAAGATAATTCAACTATTTTACATTTTTGGCTCCACTTCGTGATCTCCCCAATATACGAACACATTTTAGCCCCACATTTTATAGGAAAAGTTAAGCAAGTTACAATTTTGGCCACTCATCTTTGGAAGATAATTCAATTATGTTACATTTTTGGCACCACTTCGTGAAAATAGTTACAGTTTTGGCTCACCTTTTACGAAGTGATGCTTTTAAATCACTTTTTACACTATGTTCGTATATACGAACATATATTACGAAGATGCATCAAGTTTATGAGTTCAAAGGATGTGTTTGTATATACGAACTCCTTTCACGAAGGTAGTGGCTATTTTAATAAATTGAGGGAGAGAATGGCTATGAGGTAAACCCAATTTTCTGAAATGACTACTTTAATTAATTTCAAAAAAAAACAACGACGAGGTGAACGTGATAGCAAATGAGGTTGGATGCTTATGCCTAGCACAACACCCATGGGCGGATGCATTGTGCAATTAGTGGGCGGATAGGCCCCCATTTAATGGGAAAAAAGAGTTTTTTCTTAGGTAAAAATATGGTTTTTGTTACAGAACAATCAATATAGAGAGAATAACAATAAGACAGAGAGATAAAATATATAATTCTCATCAATCATAAGCCCTTTAAATAGGGAGGAGTTTACAAAGAAAAGGAAACATTCATTATGGTAATCTAATAATAAGAAAATATTCTGTCAATCACTTCCTTTTGATGATGACACATAATCCTTCAACACTCCCCCTTGTGCCGAGTCAAATGAGTGATGATGCATAGTTCTTGCCTCATTAAAACCTTACGCGAAAGAAACAAAACCCAATGGGAAAAATAAAAACTTTGGACGAAGAAAAGAGTACAAGGCACCAATAAACAATATGATTTATAAATTGTTGCCTCACTAAAACCTTACACCGAGGAACAAAACCCAGTGGGAAAAATAAAACCTTGAGTGAAGGAAAGAGCACAACATACCAATGTCACATGTATAGTAGACTCCCCCTTTTGTCTACTACTCCCCCTGATTCGTACATTAATCACGGGAGTTTGGAAAACATTTGCATTTTAATACTTTCTACATGTTTCCAAAATATGGTTTTAGGTATGATTTGGTAAAATATGTCATATTATTCTGACATCTTACTTGATTCTCTTGAATCTATAGGAGAGTTTGTTACTACTGATTGTATATAAACTTAAGCAGAATATGCTTTGTGTTATCACCCTTGATGTATCTTACTTTCATTTATTCTATACATGATGCATTACCCATATATGTATGTAGGATAGTGGTTGAACACAAAATTACTAGCTCCTCTAATATGTGTAATGACAGTCCTTAATCATATACATTTCTTGAACAGTCTCATGGAGAGTAATATTATTGGAATCGTTCAAGGAGGTAGTTACAAGGGTTAGCTTAGCTTAGCTTACTTCCAAGCAATTGGAGTATTCCCCGTGGTAATTCCTTATCCAGTTTGGGAACAATCTTTGTATGGATCAGCACATACCTAATATCAACAAAGACATACCAAGATATTGTTTGGTGTTTTTCTATAAGAGCTAGTACTTTTGATGCTTACATTCTAAGTAGGTATTGAAGTTTCATTATTAATCCCATTTTTTCTTTCTATAGGGAAGGTATAAGCCTATGTCAATGGTTTCAAAATATTAATTCGATATCATTCCAATGACGTTGCGTTGGCGCTGAGCTAAATCTAGCTAACAAGTTCACTGAGAAATACAATATACGGTCAAGTGTATTGTGCTAAGTACGATAATGCTCATATTGTACTTAGATAGGGAATTCCAACTCCCCAACACTTTTTCGTCATCATCCTTTAGACGAAATGAATCTTTCCTTATATCCAACACTTTGACTGATCATGGGAGTGCTAGCCGAATGGGCTTTGTCCATAATAAATTTCCTGATTATTTTCTAGACATATGCGATCGGTGAATTAATATTTCACAAACTCGGTGTCCTAGCTCAAATAGTTAGACAAAACCAAGTTTTCCCAAGATTTTCCATCTCAAATTTAGATTTCAAGTGGCTTGTGGTTTCTCTTAGTTCATTAAGAGTGTCTAGTATGTTCATAACATTGACATATAACGCTACTTTGAAGATCTGGAACTTGTTTTCCTAAATAAATACGCAAAGACACAATTCATCGTTCTTATATACCATTTCCCAATCAAGTATTCACTTAGTCGCGTACCACACCGCATAGATTGCTTTAATTTATAAATTGAGCGTTTTAATTTTATTGCAAACACATTTCGTGGTTTAGAATTACTTGATTTTGGTAATGTAATATCATCAAGCACTTTTATATATCACTGAATCTAGATCCCCGTAGAGATATGTGGTAACCACATTCATGAGCTACATTTCCAGTCCTTCGGAAACTACTAGGCTAATTAATTAGCAGAACATTATAACGTCCATCACGGGAGAGTAAGTCTTCTTGTGGTCAATCCAGGGCGTTGTGAGAAACCTTGCACCAAAGGAGAGCCTTATACATTATGACTTAATTATTCTCATTATGCTTTATGACAAATGATTTATCTATGTCTTACAGGCTTTACACTTGGTGGGTTAGCACTACCAAACCAAATACCTGTTCATTTATCAAATAATATGATTCTCCTGGATTGCTTATTTAGGCCAACTTGCTCTTTGTTGATATTTTTCAACTGAGCATGGTTCGATGTCAATATGCTCTATCATCTCATAAGCAACATTATATGCAAAATATATCATCAATGAGTATGTATAATCTGTCCATCGACTCATATGCACTCTCATAATTCATTTGAGATTTCTTTGATCTCTAGAATCAATATTAACTTCGGAGCGTCCTCCAGTAATGATTCATAGACATAGTTTAATCAGAGACAATCTAATGAGAGGTTTATGTATTGATGACAAATAGTTGTGCCTTACTCTTCTCTTCCTTTAGATGAGTATTTATCGAACCAATTAGCTTCCCCTATTTCCGTTTGGGAGCTACTGTAACACCCTCAAATTCGGAAAGAGCAACTAATTTAAAACTTTCAATAATACCTCAAAGAGGGATAAAATCTCTTACAATAAGCTCACACTAGAAATACAATTCTAGATATAACCGTCAACAAAATCAATAAAGTCTTACATAAAGACTAATTAGAGTCGGGTGTTACTAAAACCCAAAGACAACCGCTACATCCAAAGTAAATGCGGAAGACTTCACCGAGCTATTCACTTCTTCGAGCACACAACTAGCACTCATCCCTTCACAATAATGCTAGAACTAATCCCGAGATGGAACCTGATGCACATGCCGACAAATAAAAAGGTTAGGCTAACGCCTAGTGAGTTCAAGAGTTTTACATCATGATCATAAAAGAAATCGTTAAACGGAAATATTGCAACTTAAATCATGATTTTCACAAAGACTTACTTTAAATATGAGAACAACCCATTTTCCAATAATACGCATTTTATACATGGACGACTCAAGGACAAAACATCATTTTATGAGATAATGCAACCCAACACCTACTCAAAACGCGAATAATAGTAATTGCCCAAATATTGAAATTTGAATAAAACTTTATAAACCAAACGACCAAAATATGAGTAACCTCAAGTCTCCAAAATTATAGCATATGGAGAATAACCCAAATTCAAAGCGTCACCGAAAACAAGGATAAAATTAAATACCCAAAACAACATCTTTCGGTGACGGGGGAGACCCGAATTCCATGGCTAGTAGCGAAACACAAAAGTAGGTCACATTCCAAGTTATTGAGCTCACCATACTAGGATCAAGGTCACGAACACGCCGGCTCGTACTAAGATGTGGGGGAGGGCACCCAATGATTCCTAGTCATGCTCATTCGGTAGGATTACATTCACGACCCATGGCTAGTAACCGGTCCCACATAACCGTACCAAAATGCCCCCGAGGATCCAATGTCTCAACTAGCTACAAATGAGCAATAACTATCCCATAAAAACAGGCTCATAAAAAGTTACATCACGGATGCAGGTCCGGGTATTGGACTCCACGAGCCCTCACCGTATTGTCCTCGAAATCCCATGACTAATTCTGGTGCCAACATATAAATAATAGACCATTTCCTTTAAATAATAAAGACCGACTCATATGTGTATGACTCCAATCGAATGACCAATGCATTCAAAACATGTAATTATCAAGTGATACGCATTAAGCGCAATCATACTCACAACTCAACGACGGGCTATTAAATCGGACAAATGTCCCCAAGACTCATTTTAGTCAAACCGAGCCAGAGCTCAACAAAAATTTCTTTATCGCACGATAAATGACGGTGTAAACAATAAAACATTTTTAACCAACGGTCATGCAACTCAACGACTAAAAGTTTGATTATTCCAAAACACAAAGTTGGTTGAGGCAAACTATTTTCCAAATGAACTCATACCCTTATATTTCCAAAATGCCTCATGACACAATGATATGCATTTTCCCAAACGGGTATATAAGATCAAGTACTCAAAAATGACAATTACGTCAAATAAACTCCATTTATATAAAATTGTCAAGGACACATGTCAACATGATGTATTTATCAAAATGTCCAAGAATGCATGTTATATGAGTTCATAAAGTTAAACACTTCCAAATAACCAAAACTTATCAGCAGTTAACAAATTTCATGTAAAACACAAAACTACTTTAAAATAAACATTTTGGCATGTACACCGTTTTCACAAATCGAATTGAACTCACCTCGCTAGATTTAGGCTAAATCTAGATTTTACCCAACTTGAGCTTCCTTGGAGCAAACTTGAATCCACGAGTAAATCCTTCCAAAAACCTAGATCCACAAGTTTCCAGCCATAAATAATCATATTCAACCATCTACAATCGTTCCCCAAACATTTTACATCAACATTCCCAACTTGACCAAAACCCTAGTTTTCATGAATGAAGAAAAGAGATGATTACCTCAATCACACTTGAATCCACCGACCACCTACTTCTAGATCACCAAGATGAGCAATTCATTCCAAATCTTCAAGTTGATAAAAAGGGTTGGGTGAAAACCCTAGAAATTGATAAGGGTGATGAAGAAGATGAACACATTTTAGCCTTAGCCTCCAACCTTGCTAAATGATGAGAAGTCACTTGGATTCCTTAGTTTTGGTACCTCGAAAGCCTAAAATCGACAATAAAAGCATAAGGGTTCGGTTCTTGAGAGAGGAGGATGAAAGTGGGGGATGAAACAAGTGAAAAGGGGTTAAAATCGGGTTTTAAAATAAGCTGGGGGCCGACCGCGATTGTGCCCGGCGATAGTGACAGTGGGCACTGTCGCCTGGAATGTACCGTGGGCACTCCCCCACCAGCGACTGTGCCCCGCGATAGTGCCTACTATCACTGTCGCGGGCACCGTCGCCCAATGCTTTCCGGACCCGAAATTTGACCCTTTTCGCATCTGAAGGTTCCCGATCCGCTAGGCGTCTCCGTGAAGCATTAACCCACCATTATCCACTGACGAAAACTTTTTAAGGGTTATGATAACATTTTGTTTATCTTGATAAAATTCCGGGTTTTACAACTACGACCTCAACCACACCTCCACCATGTGTGATTGCAACACACTTTCCAGGGACGTTGCGCCCTTGTTTGGGGACTTTAACCTTGCGAGTATATTTGCAGCTCGTATATGTGATCTTGTCACTTCTGGAATAACATTAAACGTATTTGTAACACCCTAAAAAAACAGAGTAAAATAAAACCTGCAAAACTTGGCAACATGACATTCGTATTGATAATAAACTCCCAAGAAGGGGATCAGTCCTTAAGACTTTACAAAAACCTGTATTGATATGGATTTTGTCAACAAACTAATCTAGACACCTATATCAAGATTACATCAGTTGACGATCCATAATGTACCAAAAGAATGGGACTTAACAAATGCCCTGAAACAATACTAGTCATCTCAAAATGCCTCGAGACCAAACTCGTCTCTCAAAACCCCGACAACCCACCGCTAAGGGAAACCTTTTATACACATCATTTGAGAAAAAGTGTCAGACTTTAAAGCCTGGTGAGAACATACAGTTTATAAAGCTCGAAAGATATAAACATCAATATCATAAGGAAATCTTTTCATAAAGGTTTAGTTCATAAAGATAACATTTCGCCAAAACCGGGCCTTTTCGGTCCAAAACTCGTTAAATGATGACAAAAGGACCATTTTACCAAGGATTGTGGTGTAACACTAAGTAGACCACAAATCCGAGTTATGAGCTAAACCATTTGGAATCCGCGGATACGATCACAAAGTTCGTGCTTCAACGTGAGATCAAGCCCCAAGCGCAAAACCAAGGTATACTCCTTTGCTAGGATCACTATGAACCATGGCTAGTATCGTGCCTCACATAACCGTACTAAGTTGCCCCCGAGGAACAAGTGATCCATAGCTACAAAGTTGGGGAATATAACATCCCAACAAAACAGTCGACTCAATACCTAGGGATCCACTAGTAATGGTACAGACTCGTCACAACAACATATGTGACCAACCATAAATAAACATATGGTATTAACACATTTTATAACCAAAATGCAATTTCCAGTTCAACTTCTGGTAAGAATGAAAATCATTAAAATGAGTTCATAAACATTCTTTTCACGTAACCACATAATGTGCAAGTAAAACATCATTTTACTTTTAATAAGGCAGAATCAGTCATTTTAGTCAAAACTGATCGGGAACCCCGAAAATCACCAAAAACTTCATTTATATCAAAATGTAGAGAACATAAAATCATACCGTAGAAATACTTCAGATTTCGCAAATAAGAGTTTTTACATGTATAAAGTTTGTAAAATGGTAGTAGGAACTCACCGGTAGGTTTTCAGAATAAAACCCGGAAAACCAGATAATGACCACGACGTAGAGGTGAAGCTTAAAACACCGACCCCTCGCTAGAAACACTGAAAACTATCAACCGAACGAGCCTTGAAGATCGAAGAAGAAAAGAGAGAAAAAAAAGGAGAGAGAGAGAGGGAATATCTGAGATTTTAGAAAATCTCATCAAAATGAGATATTTAGGCAAGCAATGCACGAATCCCAACACAGCGCACGGCCCATGCGTTTTCCAAAGGGGAGGGCGCACGACCCGTGCGAAAGTTACTGTCTCGCACCCTGATCCCTGCGCACGACCCGTGCGTTTTTCCTGAAGGAGGGCGCACGGCCCGTGCGCCCTGTAGACAGAAACATCAACTTCTTCTCTTCTTTACAGCCTCGCAAAACCAAACGAAAAATCGGGGTGTTACAGTATTAGGTATCGAGTCCGATTCGTTTGATTTCAACTTTACATTATGAAGTTTGGGGATCAACATGAGACAAAGTGGGAATATTTAATGACACTTCCTGTCGTTCCTATGGAAAATCCGTTTTCCTTTCTCCCCTTAACGACGGAAAGATTGTCTCATCAAAGTGACAATCCACAAATATAGCGGTAAACAGATCACCCGTCAAGGATTCTAATTAGCGGATAATATTTTAAGATTCATATCCAAAAATATACTTAATCATTTTAAAGACCCATTTTGGTGCGCTATGGGGGCGTAATTGGCACATATACTACACAACCAAACATGCGTAAATGTAAAATATTCGGCTTATATCCAGTTACCAACTAGTACACATGAGACTGGTTGGCTAGTAATAGGTCTCAAAATGAAGAAGTAAAGTTGCGTATAGTATTGCATAACCCCAAACACATGTAAGTAAATCGGTGCGCATAACTAATGTCTTGGCTACCATCTATATTCTTTTGATGACAACTTCTACGAGACCATTTTAGATATACATATGGGGTATAGGAAACTTTACATTGATCCCAATACATATGCAATAATCATCACATCCTTATGATGTAAATTCTCTAGCGTTCCAAGTCATGTAGACTTGATAGGATAATCAGGGTAGTGAGCCCTTAAACGTATAGCTAGTGCTAGGAGTGCAACATTTCATGAGGACAATAATACAACATGCATTTATCGTGTAGAAACCAGAACCATAAAGTACTTTAATGGCCCGCATTCTGGATGTTTATGTCCATAAATATCATCTTGGATTCATTGTAAAAATGAAATATTTTGGTATTATGTCATTAGCTCTAGGATGGTCCCATTCCTATTTTGGCTAAGGCTCAGGGTATATAAAAGTTTTAGGTATTCAAGAGAGCATATTATGATAATGGCGTTGCTTCTTATGCCGCAGAAGTCAACATTTGCAATTTTCCTCATTTTTGCCTTTCACTCGAAAGAGAATGTGTTTATGCGTATTTTGCAAACACAGATCACTATGTCATGACCATGGTGTCCCATATGAAACATATATGTGTCATTGTCCAAAAATTCTTTATTGGTGACAAAATATGATTTAGTGACCTAGATAATCCACTAATTTGACACATTAATTTCTCTAATATATGTTCATTTCATATCATTAGAGTTGATGTACATATACTCAATTCCATTCTTATAATATGATTTCTAGTTGACATGAATATCTTAACAAGATTTTCATTAGTATAGTGCTTTAATGACTATTAATCTTGTGCCAACAAGAAAATGACAGTACATCGTTTAAGTATTTTGATTGGATAAATTAAAAAAAATGTTAGTCAATCTCTTTATATTGTGTGAAATGTCCTACAAAAACTCAAGTTCTCCTCGATACATTCCTACACGGAACGGAGAATATTGAGAGTTTTGTATTTGTCTTTGATGTATTCATTTACATCTATAATGGTTATCGATTTGAGTGTGTGTATTAATTTTATGCTTAACATAAATTTCAAGGAAACATATGCTTAATCAATCTTAAATTAATATGATATACTTTATTTTCAATTTATTCCTTTCTTGAAAAAACTAGTGATTAATGTATTTCTTCTTTGACTATCCAATATCAACTGACAGTAGTTGCATCTTTGCTCCAAGGATTGGAAAATCCTTCCAACTATTGTCATGACCTTTTCCACGGTTTTGTCCACATGGTACATAGATGCCACGTGTGAGAAATTGTCTTTCACTCACTATTCTTTGGAGTTGTTCCACCTCTAATACTTTCATTATTGATCTCGGGAATTTTCCTTGTCCCGACATATCTGGTGTTGTTACCTGAAAGAACCTTGTTGTGTCTCTCAACCACTTGCAGTAGGTTGATGAGTTTGTCTAAAGATTGCGTTCCAACTTATATTGGTTCATTAATATTTACTGATATATGAAAGGTGGAAATAATGTTATAAATCATGCCATCTTCTGTGAGTTCCTTGCCACAGAGATTGAGACACCTTTTGGATATAACATTTCTTTGTTGAGATCAGTTACCTTTTTGTGATCGAGTAAGCGAGTTTCATTCCGTTGTACGATTAGTTTGGGAAGTACATGTTCATGAATACCTCTGATTGTCCCTTTTAGGGAATCCCACAGTTCTTTGGGGGTTTCTAGTAAAGGTATGACTATGAAAATTGTAGGATTTATATGTCGTCTCAAAATATGATGTTTGTACATTTTCAGAAGGTTGGTTTTAGGGTCAATAGGGAGTTGATGGACGTTAGATATATATTCTTGTACCTTTTCGACAAAAGTAGTTTTTACATTTGATATTCATATTTTTACTCAAGTTCTTTTGAGTTTAGGACATTGATTTCAGGATGGACTGTTTCAACCATTTACATATATAAGGGATAATATATGATTTCTATTTGATAAGACAATGGATTAGGGTTATAATTACTATTTTATGTATGAAATTTCATTATCATAACAATATTGGATTTTGTATGCTTACATTTTTTTTTGATAATACTTCATCAATATTTTAATTTGTTTAAAAAATCACTCAATTTATTGGATTTCCAGGTAGTAGGGGAATCACATGGATTTCTTAAGTCTCCACAAACCTTAGGGTTATTTACACCCGTTTGACAAAATCCTTTCGATATCTTGTGAATCATTTAATTCGAAGATAACATTATAGAGTTTTTGTCCTGAGGCCAAAAATGAATATGAGTTTGGCATATGAAGCCAATTTCAGTATTTTAATACCTTAATAGTATTTTAAGATATTCCCTTAGACAAATAAATATTGTTTTGACATAAAGTCAACTTCAAACTTTTAAACATATTAATAGTATTTTCCTTCTGAAGCTTTTGGTAAAAGACCAAGATATATGAGTTTGGAAGTGTAACTTCCAAAAACTATTGTAAAATTGGAAATTATAAGTAGGAACTTATAATTAAAATAAACATTCAGATATTATGTAGAGAAAACAATTCTAAAACAAAATCCATAACTAAATTACTAAATATTTTAACACCAAAGTAAATATATTGACCTAAATAAACAAATAACAACTAACCAATCTAAATTTAAATGTCTAAATTCAATTAATAACCCAAATTCAATTAATAGGCAAAAAAAAAAGATTAAAAAAATAAACAACATTGATCTAAATCAATTAACATGTCAAATATAATTTTAATACATGTGAATGAGAAATAAAAACAAAATATAGATAATTATACCATACCAAACACATAGATTCGTAAAGAATCTTACCCACAAATATAACTTACAAATTCTTATCTTAATTTCAATTTATAAATTTTTAATTAAATTGATAGTTAATTGAATAAAATAATTAATTTTAAAAATATTGCATAACTTTAAATATTATTTGAATTAAAATTAATAATTTAAAGTAAGCATTGTTGTATTTTTGGGAGGTAGAAACTAGAACTAAAATAAATAAATCTTCCAAAACAAAATTGATAAAAATGGTAATATATATTCTGAAATAAAAATTTATATCTATTCACAGATAAATTAAAATACAAAATAATATTAGTGTTTTTCTTCAGAACAAGTAGATATAGTTTTTAGTGGTAGGATCCATTATAAATTCGTAATGTAATATTGCTTTATTTTATTTTTAATAACCATTGTATTGATGTTTTCTTTTAAACATTCAAGAAAAATAATTTTCGTGAAGTCAAATCTTTTTGTCTTTTTCGTTTGATTATTATCAAAACAAATTGATTTTGAGTCTCTTTTTCTTTTGAACCTTATCCATCTCACAAAATATTTTTTTTTATCATTTTTCTTTTACAATTCGTTTGTGAGGTGTTTATCACAAAACAAAAAAAAATTGTTTTCTTTTTCAAACAAATATGACAAAATATTCATATGTTCTAAATCTGATACCATAGATGTGCAACAACATAATATTAAGCAGTTCATCAATGTATGAACGTTTAGGATACCAAAGGTAGAAGAATCGAAACCGTACCTGATTTAATTAACTAAGTAGTAGCGTGAACGACCAATATGCTTGATTATCTCATAACAAAATCAATAATTTATGTTGGTGCCAGATTTGATAATCTTTGTAGAACGTACGTGCTGATATCGTGTTACAGAGCAATCAATATAGAAAGAATAACAATAAGACATAGAGAGAAAGTCTATAATTCTTATTAATTATAAGCCCTTTAAATATGGAGGAGTTTATAAATAAAATAAAACATTCATTATGGTAATCTAATAATAAGAAAATATTCTGTCAATCACTTCCTTTTGATGATGACACATAATCCTTCAACAGTTTTTTAACTTTATACCTTCAATCCCCAGTAATTTTTTGTCGAGGACCCCATCTACCAAAAAAAATGCATCAAAACCAACCAAAAAACTAAAAACCATTCTCGAAATCATACTAAAAAAACTGATAAAGTCCATCAAAATCAACAAAAAAGCTTAAAATCATTTGAAATTAACCAAAAAAAACTTTAAAAATCCCTCGAAACGGTGGATTTAGGCTAAAATGAACCGGACAACTTTACGGACATCTAATCTACCTTAAAAGGTGCCCCACAAAAAAAAATCCTGGATTCGCCACTTACGACACCAGAGATGGGGATCTTAGAGTTGATTTGAAATTGGAGATATGAGGATTGCTTTTACACATACAAACACACATTATTTGAGAGGGGGTTTATCAAGAGTAGTGGGGAAAGAGGTTCATCAAAGGTTTTGAGAACATGGTGGATGGAAAATTTTGAATTTCATTTAATAAATAAATCAATATTAAATGGAGAAAGTAGGACAAAATGTGGTTTGATCTAAGGACCAATTCTTAAACAAAATGACAACCACAAAAATGTTTTTTTTTCTTGTAATAACTGAATTTCAAGAACCAAATCCATAATAATCAACAAATCATGGGAGCTAAAACCTTAGTTTACTCTTTAATTAGAGGTGGTTTGGCTTGTCGGATTCGGTCAAATTTAGAATTGGATTTCATTCTAAATCTTACGTTTGGTTTAGAGGAAAGGCACATACATGGGATTTAGAAATCCTCTAAATCTCATGTGAGTAGTTGATATTTTTAGCGGGATTTCATAGGGTTTGTTTATAATAATATTTTATAATATGTTAAAAACATTTATTTTGTAATAATCAATTAATAAAATATATAATTTAATTATTTTTATAAATTATTTATAAAGAATGAAATTCAATTCCAATCCAAATTCTACAAATCAAATACATCAAAGATTCCAAATCTTCCAAAATCCAAATCTTCTACAAATCTAGATCACTGAAAAACATTCCATCAAACCAAACGAGCCATAACACTAGTGGTAAAACCAAATCCGATATCATAAATTATTTGCACAACATTTAGGGGCTGTTTGGTTCATGGAATTATAAGGAATTTGAAGGAATTGGAATGACTAATTCCATTGATCAAATTCCAAGCCCATGTTTGGTTCACGGAATGAAATTCCAATTCCATTGAATTCCACAATTTAAGGAATTCATCATTCTTTGGCTCAAGTGAAGGAATTAAATTCCTAACAACCAAATGCGTGGTCAAATTCCATCAAATTGCATTCCAATTCCTTCAAAGTCAAATTCCTTCGATGGATTCCAATTCCATCAAATTTCATTCTGCGAACCAAACGCCCCCTTATATGTTAGAGGGGTAATCATTTGGAAATCGTCTAAAGGTTACAAACAATACAAAATCATCTATGTCATCTGAATTTTTAATCAACGGTTGAGAAATTTTTGGATTTAAATTTATTAAAAAAATAGGAAGAAAATAGGGAAATGGTAGTTTGGGAATAGTTTTAAGTATTTTAAATTTAAATTTTATTAATTAATTTGAATTTATTTAATTATGGTTACAAGATATCCTTAATTTTCTTCATATTTACCTCAATCTCTCTCTCAAAAAATTCTGGCCACCACCACCATCATATCCATCGCCATCACTACACCAACAACCGAGAACCACCGTAGTTCTCCACTACTCCATTCGACGACCGCCATGCGTGCCACCATCTGCCAACAACCTCTTTCGCCACCCTACGTACCATGACCTCCTCCCCCGAATCTCCGGCGACCTCCACCGAATTCCGGCAAGTTTATGAATTTTCAAGTTCATACAATATGTGTTCGAGTTTATAAACCGTGTTTCGAAATTTTCTAGTTTCATAAATGGTGTCATATATTTTCATAAACGGTTTTATATATTTTCATAAACGGTTTCATATATTTTTCTCTCATATAAATAATCATATTTTTAAGTTTCATATATTTTTCTCCCATATGAATATTCAGATTTTTTCGAAATAATCATATTTTTTGAAGTTTCATATATTTTTCTCCTATATGAATAATCATATTTTGAAGTTTCATATATTTTTCTCCTATATGAATAATCATATTTTTAAGTTTCATACTTTTTATCCAATATGAATAATCAGATGATGAAACGTGAAAATTTCAAAAAAAAACATTTTATGAAACTAAAAAAACTTGAAACTTTTGAAAAAACAGTTTATATATGAACTCGCCGGAAAACGGGAGGTCGTCGGAAGTGGGAGGACGTCACCGAAAGTGGATGATGACGGTGGATTGTGAGAGGGAGAGGGAGAGGGAGAGAGAATTAAGGAAATTATTTTTTCCTAAAAATACGAAATTTGTAAAAAGACAGAAATACCTTGGTTTATATTATTTGTAGCCTTTAGAAGGTTTGCAAATGAAAGAATATGTTATGTCATCAAATGTAATGATATGACAAGTAATTGCTAAAGCCAATATTTGTATTAAGAGACTGTTATCACAATTTCTTATACACATTTTTATCACATAACATAAAATAACCATGTAACGTAAACATTTATCATTAACAATCTCATTTTATTATAGATATTTATGATAGATATGTAAACAGTGTTGGTATTACAAATATGTAGTTGAATAAGCAATTGTCAACAGGGGTCCGTATCGAGGGGGTTGGGTGGTGATAGTGTTTTTTACACACGTTCAAACATGTGATAATCGAAACAAAAAACAAGTATACATTATGGCCCAATATCGTCTCACAAGTAATAAAATGGTAAGAACCAAATATCATATTCAATAGGGATAAGTATCTTAAGTTGTAAGATCTTGAGATGAAAGACTAACTTCATATGAAGAATTTGAAGAATTTTTTTTGGTTTGGATTAAAGCTACTGGAAATAACATAATATAAATAGAAAAACATGGGTGTAAGTGTTTTGGTGAGAAATAAACACAAATTCCAGCAGATCAATGTTGTAGAAATGCTACAACATGTGTTTGCCAATAACTAGTTTCACCATCAATTTTGAGAAGTATCCTTTCAGATATCAACCATTGCACTATTGTTTAGCTTTAAACCAACATATTCCTAGTATCAGTACAATTGGTAGTGTCAAATGGTTTCCTCAAAATATATGGATTAATAAATGCATTTGTTTAAAATCACTCTTCCGAGCCGATTCCCATATCTTCCAAGTTGATGTGTTCCAAGTGGCTCATTCCTAAATCCACTACACTTTAACACTTTGATAAGTGACCATCCCGTATGGAATTAATCAATTTGAAAAAACATAGATAACAAATTTTTTTGTTAGCAACTTTTCCAAGTCTACTTTCCATATCATTTAAATTGACATGCATTCAAATGACTTATTCCTATGACCATGACACTTTAACACTTTTCAAAGTGATTAACTTGTCAAGAAGTGTCTTGGTATAAAACTTGAAATGAAATAGTGGAACATCATTATTGCGAAACAATTTCCACTTTCCTTTGGTTTAAAATCTCATCATTTGTCTCACACCCAAGCTATAAAAACTAGCTACTCATAACGGATATAAATTGCATGTAAATGTAAAGAACATAAGGTAATTGCATAAAGGTAAATGATAGAAATTAAAAAATTGAAATTAAATGACGGAATGTAAAGACAGTAAGCGTAATAAAGTAAAGAACTTAACGTAAAGAAGCAATGAGAAATTAATGAACAAGCTTTAAGAAAATGCCACAAATTATATATTAAGACTAGAACGTGAAGGAAACATTTCAAAATATGAAACTAAATCAGATTGAATTTGATTTAGTACCTGAGTAAATTAGATCAAGCACATCTAAAAAACTAACCCAACGCCTCTTATTTATACTAAGATAGAGGGGGAAAAAGTGAAAATATGGCTTTAAAATACATAAAAGTCAAAAAAGTACAAAAGACAAACCAATACTAGGATTAGCTAAACTCCAGCCCATGTTAAATTTTCAGGAGACTTCAAAAGAGTGCTCTTCAAGCTACAAGAGTTGTCTTCAAGCTAAATCTATTTTTTTCTTTATGTTTTGCTTTCTTCTGTGAGTTCTGTCCAATGGTCTGCTAATCTTGTAGCAGGTCTCAACATAAACAACTTGCCAAAAGGGTGAAATTTGCACTCCATATCCTTATTACATATTAATCACAACTTTAGGTCCATAAAACAAATAAATGGATAATAAGATAACAAAAGACCAAGATTGAGATATAAAGGGAAAATAACCTAGCTATAAGTAAAGAAATGGGTGTTTAATCACTAAATAAATAGTGCGTATCAGGTGGGTTCGGATGGGCAAACAAAAAATCCGATCAAATTCCGAATATGGAAACCAAGCCCCACATTTTGGGTTTGGATTTCTGATTGCTTCGTGTAATACCCCAAAATCTGTAAAAGAGCGATTAATTAAAAACTTTTATAATACATTAAATAAATGATAAATCCCCTTCTGTAGATCAACACTTGAATTTGATTACCTCAAAAGGAAAATTTAGAATTAACGTCAACAAATGAAGTCTAGATTAGGGACGAGTGTTACTAAAGCCCATTGACCGTCACTAATTCCAAATACGGAAGACGTCCTCGAAAATCTAAGTTCTTCTCGTTCCTCTAACGTAGCACTCAACTTCATCACAATGTTACTAGTACCATTTTCCAGCAAGATCCTGAAGCACATGTCGACAAGAAGAAGTGTTATGCTTAACACCTAGTGAGTTCAAGAGTTTTCATCTATAATATAAAATGGTAAAACTGAAATAATGCTAAATCACAAATTTCCAAAATGAAATGTGTTTAATGTAAAACAACATCTTCCCCCAAACCCACAATTTTCAAGATGAAAACTCGGTAACCAAAACACCCATTTTATCATAAAAACCAAATCTCAATACTCACCCAAAACATGGATAAAGTTTAATAACCAAATATGGAAAGCATGGATAAAACTCTATTATATAAGACACTAAAACATGGATAAGGTAAATATTGAATATCATAAATTATGGATACACTCCATACTCAAAACAACACCGCAAACATGGATAATGCCCTATCCAAAGATAACACTTTTTCGGTAACGGAGGAGACCGATGTCCATTGAGTGTGGTGAAACACAAAGTAAGCCACATATCTACATTAATGAGTTCCACTATGGATCACATGATCATCAAGTTCAACCACCCACGATCTATAGATAGAGTCCCCCGTTTATCATAGATATACTTGTTTACTAGAAATTATAGCCACTATGGCTTCACGGTCATCAAGTTCAACCACTCACGATCTATAGCTTGAGTCCCCTAATACGACTCACACGGTCATCAAGTTTAACCACCCATGGTCTATATCTTGATTCCTCCTTTATGGATCATATGGTCATCAAGTTCAACCACCCACGATCTATAACTTGAGCCCTTCACTGGTCCTAAATATTTCTAGCTACAAAACAGGGATAATGATCCCATTTTCAAACCAACAAACCGACTCCTATGCCTATGGATCCATTGCATTACAGTCTAAATTACATGACTCCAATTGAATGACCAACACATGTAAAACATGTCATTTCCAAATAAACATGTCATAACTACATATCACATTTCAAAGCTCATCATTTAGCAAATTAAACTAGACAAATGTCCTAAAACTCACATGAGTCAAAATGAAGCCAAACACTCGATGAATCATTAGACTAATCAATAATAGTAAATATAAGCAATAAAAATTACAAATGTTTAGTACATAGGCATACCCATGTTCCAAAAGTATGATTGATAGTGCTTTGAATACACCTACAGACGTGTGCTTATTAAACCTCAAAGCAAGTATACAATGAGATCTAATATCGTCTTTCAAGTAATAAAACGGTAAAGTACCGGATATCGTCCCACAGAGATTGGAGTAAAAGTTGATTAAAAAGTAAGAGAAAGAAAAGATTTCAGATGGCGATTTTGAAGACTTTGATTTGGTTTGGTTTGTCACTTGATTAGATTAACAGAATAAGAAAGCAAGCACGGGTGTAAGACATTTAGGTGAGATTTAAACACAAATTCCAGCACACTTATGCTACAGACATGCTGCAGGATGAGTTGGACATAACTAGATCCACCATCTATTTTGAGGGTATTCCTCTCGGACTTCTATATTCACAGTACTGTTTAGATTCGACTAACCACATCTCTGTGCAGCCTCTAGCTATTTATAGTGTCGAATAAAGTCCTCAAAATATATGGACGATCAAATCTCTTTGTATCTAAAACAGCTCTCTCGAGCCGATTCCCATATCATTCAAGTTGACGTGTTCGAAGGGGCTTATCTCTAAGTCCTCTACACTTTAACACTAATGATTAGCGATCAACTTGTCGAGAATAAATCAGTTTTGGAAAATATAAATGATAAGTAACTCTCTCAAGTCTACTTCTTATATCATTCAAACTGACGTGCTTTTGGTAGCTTATCTCTAAGTCAACCGCACTTTAACACTTTAGCAAGTGATCAATTCGTCAAGAAGTGTCATTGAATCTTTATAAAACTTGAAATGAAATGATGGAACATTGTTATTGTGAAACAATGCCCACCTTTCTTTGGTTTAAAATCTCACCCTTCCGTCTCACACCCGAGCTAAATAAAATTAGCTACTCATATTTAAAGACATAAAGCGATAAATGACGGAAAGTAAAGACATAAATGTAAATGACATAAATAAAATGACATAATATAAATGACAGAATGTAAATTGCGTAAAGTAAATAAAGTGTAATAAAGAAAGTAAAATTACAAGAAATTAAAGAAAGACAAGAAATAAACTTCAAAGGATTAATAATATTGCAAGACTGAAAAGTGATTCAAACTCTTTGGAATCTGATTTCTTTCTACATGTAAATTAAAATCTACTTTGGAATTAAAGACTACTTAATATCACCAACAACCACTCCTATTTATACTACCAAAAAGAGGTGGGTAAAATGGTCAAAAACTAAGCTTGGAGCTTAAGCTACTTTAAAAGTTCATAAACAAGTACTAATGGTTAATACCCAAAAGATAATAAGGACTAAAGTTTTATCCAAAGTACATCAGCCAATAATCAATCTAGAAGGTTCCCAAAAATTAGATGTAAAAATCCCAAAAAGTCTTTCCACGTTAAGCTCCTTCTAGCTTGTCCATTAAGCACCAAATTCGGCTGCTGCAGGCATGCTGCAGACTGCTGTACCTATGAATCTGCCCAAAAATACACCAATTAGCTATCCAATGCAATAAAACAAGCCATTCATATCTTTAGCTCCAAGAAACAAGAAAAGATAAAATAATGAACTAAAATGACTCAAAGGTTGGGATTAGAAGATAAAAACTATCTTAAAAGAAAGAGAAAAAAAGCATAATGGCACTAAATAATTAGTGCCATCACAACCCCAAACTTGAAATATTGCTTGTCCCCAAGCAATTAAGACACAAAAAGAAAAGAAAAGAAAAAAAATGACTCACGTTGGTAAGATTTGCAAGATGGATGCATTAAGTGCACACATGTAGATGATCAATCCAAGAATGCATAACATAGCCCTTCATAAATCCAAAGTGTCCATGATTTCTATCTACCATGAGTATGGACCATATGCTACCAAGATTTTCTTTTTGTTATGGTACTCACATCTCACAATTAAGATCAAAAGGACTTTTAAAGAACTGGATCACTCTTTATGGCTTTTTCTTTCTCACTTTGCCTCTTATTTTCACCCTTTGCATCATTTCACAAATTTTCAGTTTTGGCACTTTTGTGCTCTTTTCTTTGGTGAATGCAATGCACTTAGCCCCTATGGGACTTTTTAGTGCCTAAGTCCAAACATGGCAGATTTGAAGAACTATGCTCTTTTTTCTATGTTTATGCTTTTGCCATGGTGGACTTTCCAAACCCCAAACTTTAAAATTTACAATGTCCTCATTGTAATAGTGTGAAAGTGTATGGAGAATATGGAGTGGGTGCAAGTGGCTAACTTTGAGTGTCAAAAGATGGCCTAAATCATTTCTTATGTGAGATGTGGACCAAATTGTGTCCCAAGTAAAATGATTCTAGTTCTAGCAAGAACTACACAGTGAGATATAGACCATGACTGTATGCATTTATTATAGATATGTATGCATGCTCAAACTAATCACCAATGCTCATTTTGCAAGAAAATAAATCCTAAAATCAGAAAAGACACATCCCAGACTCAAAAATTAAAAATGAACAATGAAAATAGAGCTAAAGGGTTATGAATAGAACCTGGAGTAGGCTGAATCCTGTGGTGGTGGTGCAGCAGCAGAAGTGCCCTCCATGCCATCTCTGTATGCTTTCAACAACTGCCTCAACTCTTCATTCTCAATGCATAGCTTGATGTTCTCCTCTCTGATTGCCTTCAGCTTTCTTCCAAACTTTTTTATCTTTCTCTCATACTTATCCAAAGCAACCTTGACTTTCTTCATATTTGTTTTAACTTTCTTTTGCCCTTTGTCCACCAACTCAGTTTTTATCATCTCTACTCTATTCAGGAATTACCTTCTTTGATCAATCAGTCCATCCATGTGGCTTATGTTTTGTACAAGTAGGTCTTGCATCATGGTCATCACACCTTGGTCAGCGGTGGTTCCTCCTAAGGCTTTTATGTGCAACATTAACTTGTCTACCAATTTCTTTTCTTGATGAAAATCTATGGTAGATGATATGATGACAAGAAATTTTCCTTCTTGTTTTAGAAAAACATATTTCAAATGAGAGGGGAGTTGTTTCAACTCCATGTCAGGTGGTGAAACAATGGATGGGGTGAAGGACTTTTGCTCACTATTTTCCAGCAGCTCAAATGTTTCAACATTCAATGGGACAATCTCTTCTTCTCTTAAGGCAAACTCTTCAACATCATTTTCATTTTCTATGGCTATTTCCTCATTATCCTCATCCTCATCCTCCAACTTAAAGGCTTTTCTAACTCCTTCCTCATAACATAATGATTCAATCACACTTAAGTTTGAACAATCCTCTACATCATCAGGATATTTCAAGGAATTGAAAACATTAAAAGTGACTTTTTGGTCTTGGAGTCTTATGGTCAGTTCTCCTTTCTGGACATCTATCAAAGTTCTTCCGGTGTCTAGGAATGGTCTTCCTAAAAGAATAGGAATATCCTTATCAACCTCAAAATCTAAAATAATAAAATATGCCGAAAAAATGAACTTATCATTGAACTAAGACATCCTCAATTTTTCCTTTTGGGTAGGCAATGGTCTTGTCAGCCAACTGGAGTGTAACAGTGGTGGGTCTAGCCTCTCCTATTCCTAAGTTGTTGAAGACGGATAAAGGCATGAGATTGATGCTAGCTCCCAAATCACACAAGGCTTTTCCAACCTCCTTCCCACCTATTGAGCAAGGAATAGTAAAACTCCCTGGATCTTTAAGCTTAGGAGGAATTTTATTGGTCAGGAGAGCACTACATCCCTCAGTAAGAGCAACAGTTTCATACTCAGTCAACTTCTTCTTCTTACTTAAAATGTTTTTAAGGAACTTGGCATAACTAGGCATTTGCTCAATTGCTTCAATAAGGGGTATGTTGACATGCAATTCTTTAAACACATCCAAACATTTCTTAAAGTGCAATTCTTTCTTCTGATTCCTTAACCTTTGGGGAAAAGTCACATAAGGAGGAACTGGTTTTATTATAACTTTGTTTGAATGTGTTGAGAATGATGGGTCCTTTATGCCTTTGGTCTCACTCTCTTGTGGTATGGTTGGAATCACCACATTACACTTTGGGTTATGAACACTACTTTCCACTGACTTTTTCTTAATGACATCTTCTGGAAACAATAAAGGGTAGTCAGATCTTGGAGGTACATGATTGGTTACCTCAGACACTTGGATTCCTAGTGGCTTGGGTGGTATTTCAACAACAGGGGCCAATGTCGTAGCATCAAATTCTGACAAAATAGTTTTTTCAAATTCAGCTTTGGTTATAGGTTCAGATTCTTTTTGCACAACCCCTGTCAGTTTCTTACCACTCCTAACGGTCACTACTTTCACATGCTTCTTTCCTAAAGCTCTTGGGACTTCCGTGTTACTGGGCAAAGTTCCCATGGCCCTATTGGTCTGGTTGAGTGCGAGTTGACTAATTTGGGTTTCCAAATTCCTGAGTATTGCACTGTGTTGATTAAACATAGATTGATTTTGTTTTTGTTGAACTTGATTTTGGGATTGTTGTTGGGTTAAGAAAGCTTGTGTTTGGGTCATAAACCCTTTCATCATTGCTTCCAAAGAAGACGATGAATCAGCTTGTGAAGGTGGGTTGTTTTGAAAAGATGGTTGAGTAGTTTGAAAAATTTGTTGCTGATTCTGAGAGCTACTTGCTTGATGTTGTGGTTGATAATTTGAAATTCGTTGTTTTTGCGCGGGTGGATTTAAACATGGGTTGTTCCAAGAAAAGTTCATGTGTTGTTTCCAACTGGCATTGTAAGTGTTGTTGTAGGGACTAGATCTGTTATGAACATAATTTATAGATTCAGAATTATGAGGACAATGTTCATAAGAGTGTTCCTCACCACAACAAACACATTGCACTGAGTACTGTTGGAATAGTTGTAGCGGCAGTTGGTTGTGCTCCTTGGCCCGAAGTTATGTTTTTAAGCATAGTGTCCATAGAAGTGAGTTGAGTTGTTAAAGCAGTATATGCGTCTACATCATGAATTCCAGTAGTTCTCTTTTGCGTTTGGGCACGTGGATCAACCCAATGTCCATGGTTTGCTGAAATCTTTTCAAGAATCTCATACCCGTCATTATAGGTAATAGCTGTAAAGGCCTCTCCTGATGTCGCATCGAGTATTTGTTTAGCCATGGGGTTTAACCCATTGTAAAACGTCTCGAGTTGAATACAGTAGGGAATGCCATGGTGAGGGCATTTCCTTAACAACTCTTTAAACCTTTCCCATGCATGGGAATTGCTTCATCGTCCAATTGTTTAAACATGCAAATTTCGTTTCTGGACTTAGCATTTCGGGTAGGTGGAAAATACTTTCGTAAAAACTTTTCAGCCATATTGCTCAATGATGATACGGAACCTGGTGCCAATGAATTAAACCATGATTTTGCCCGATCCCTTAGAGAGAATGGAAATAAAGTGAGTCTCAGAGCATCGTTAGACACCCCAGGGATCAGGAAAGCATCGGTGATCTCCATAAAAGATTTTAAATGGGAATGAGGATCCTCTAATGGCATTCTGTCAAATTGTCCATTTGTTTGCAACATATGGAACATTATGGGTTTAAGTTCAAAATGGAGGGCTGTCATATGAGGTCTAATTATCCCTGAATTTAACTGCTCAAAATCAGGGATAACATAGTCCATAATCTTTCCCTCTTTGGAATTTGCAAGATTAATTATGTTCGAAACTTCATTTCTTGGTTCATTGGTACCTTGAGATTCTACATCATCATCAACATGGTTATGATTATCATTATGATTGTTCCCTTGATTTGGTGGATTTTGTTGAAAAGGGTGCTCAGGTGGAATTCCAAAAATTGGAGGCGCATCATGAAATAATGGTGGTTGTCTTGGATTTTCTAGAAGTGGTGGTGGTCTAGGTCCTCTATTTTCAAATCCGGGTGGTGGTAATTCCATGATGGGAGGTTCTAAAATTAATGCAATTCGTTGGGCCCTCCTTCTAATTCGGAATGCTCTTTCAATGTCCGGGTCAAATTCAAACAACTCCCCACATGGTACTATTGGCATACACCAAACAAAATGTGATTCAAACGGTGGTAGAAAAATCAAATCTTTTTAAAACTTTTTGCTTGCCAATACCCGACAACGACGCCAAAAACTTGATGGTGGTTTGAATACACCTACAAACGTGTGCTAATTAAACCTCAAAGCAAGTATACAATGAGATCTAATATCGTCTTTCAAGTAATAAAACGATAAAGTACTGGATATCATCCCACAGAGATTGGAGTAAAATTTGATTAAAAAGTAAGAGAAAGAAAAGATTTTAGATGGCGATTTTGAAGACATTGATTTGGTTTGGTTTGTCACTTGATTAGATTAACAGAATAAGAAAGCAAACACGGGTGTAAGAAATTTAGGTGAGATTTAAACACAAATTCCAGCAGACTTATGCTACAGACATGCTGCAGCATGAGTTGGCCATAACTAGATCCACCATCTATTTTGAGGGTATTCCTCTCAGACTTCTATATTCACACTACTATTTAGATTCGACTAACCACATCTCTGTGCAGCCTCCAGCTAATGGTTAATACCCAAAAGATAATAAGGACTAAAGTTTTATCCAAAGTACATCAGCCAATAATCAATCTAGAAGGTTCCCAAAAATCAGATGTAAAAATCCCAAAAAGTCTTTCCACGTTAAGCTCCTTCTAGCTTGTCCATTAAGCACCAAATTCGGCTGCTGCAGGCATGCTGCAGACTGCTGCACTTATAAATCTATCCAAAAATACACCAATTAGCTATCAAATGCAATAAAACAAACCATTCATATATTTAGCTCCAAGAAATAAGAAAAGATAAAATAATGAACTAAAATGACTCAAAGGTTGGGATTAGAAGATTAAAACTATCTTAAAAGAAAGAGAAAAAAAGCATAATGACACTAAATAATTAGTGTCATCAATGACTAACTCAAAACCTATCATTGGTTGGGATAAATGAAATCATACCCTTTATATTTCTAAAATGTCTCATGACATTTTACAAACCAAATACATAAAAATGCATTATTGTCAAATAAATTTCCTTTGTATAAAATAAATCAACAAAAGAACGCACTCTTATAATTTATTTATCAAAATGTCATAAAATCCCAAATATAGGCATTTTACAAGATTTATAAAATCAAGATATCAAAGATGTAAATCTCGTCGAATAATCAACTCATTTTATAAATATCAAATGTAACATCTTAAGACACCAAAATGGACATTTTTGGCATATACAATTTTTTCATAAAACAACTTGAACTCACCTTGCTAGGTTGGGTTGAACCTAGATTCCGAACTTAAACCTTTAACTTTCAAAAGAAATCTTGAGATCCACAAGCAACTCTCTCCAATAACCATCACAACCATAATCCAAAGCTAGTAATAAATCAAATACTAGCATAATGTCGCGGACTTGTCTCTACAAGATCGCGGACAACCTTAGTTCTCGAACTAAGTCAGCCAAACTCCCGAAACAACCAACGATTAAAGCAACTAAAGAGAACACAAGAGATAATTGGAATGCAAAGGAAACTTGTATTGCTTGGGAGAACTATTACAAGAGAGCTTAGAAGAACACTTTGAGGTGTGTTGAGCCAAATGAGGCCATCACCTATTTATACTACTCAAGGGAACAATCTAGAGAACAACCATCTAGATATGTATAATGAGTATTCTAGAACTATCAATTAAGACTATATGCGAGAGGCTTCTACATCCTTCCATGGGAAGGCCTCCTCCCTTCCATGTAGAATCTTCTAGAGATGTTCCATAGAGGCTTCTACCATTTTTCATGGAGAGGTAGAAAATCTTCCACAAGAGTCACCATCCTTCTTGAGTAGTGTAGAAGGTTCCAGAATCCGGTTAACCTTCGGGAAACTCGTCTCATGCTTGGTCGAGTTTCATGCTTGGAGGGTCGTCACATTCTCCCCTACCTAAGCTCGCGACGTCCTTGTAGTGCCATCCTCATGATACTTCTTGATCTTGTCCGCGAATTGCCATAATGCGTCTTGAGCCTCCCAACTTGCTTCACTACCGGGCAAGTTTTGCCACTTGATCAAGTATTTCGTGTAGCTCGACACTCTTCGTGTTGATACCTTTCGATCTGAAAGAACCACCTCAACCTCCCGATCGAAAGAAGTTACAACCACAATCGGTGCCTTTTTGGACACTCCTCGTTCCGGGTCTTCCATATCCTTGTGATAAGGCTTGAGAAAACTTACGTGGAAACCCGGGTGAATTTTCAACTTGTGCGGTTGTTGAAGCCTATATGATACCTTCCCAACACGTCTAATCACCGGGAAGGGTCCTTCGTACCTTCGTATAAATACCTTATGCATCTTCCTTAACGATTTGTATTGTTGAGGTAGGAGTTTTATCATTACTTGGTCCATTTCTTCATCTTCTTTGTCGCTTTTTCCAACGAATCTCGGGCCATATCTGCTTGCTCGTACCACTCCTTTATGGTCTTGTATGTGGCCGAACTATTCCCATTGTAAGACGCGGCTAAGGCATTCAGGGTCAATGGTTGCCGCCTCGTAACCAACTCGAAGGGGCTCTTCCCCGTAGCCTCGCTCCTTTACATGTTGTATGAGAATTGTGCAACATCAAGGAGTTTCGCCCAATTGCTTTGGTTGGCACTCACATAATGTCGAAGATAGAGTTCCACCAATGCATTTACCCTTTTCGTTTGCCCATCGGTTTGGGGATGGAAACTCGTGGAGAAGTTCAAATCCGTTCCCATGATCTTGAATATCTCCGTCCAAAATCATCCCGTGAACCGTGGGTCTCAATCACTCACGATCGTACTTTACCACATTTTTAAGGAAAAGCTTTGTCGTATCTTCCACAGTACAATCGGGTGGTGTGGCTATAAAAGTTTCATACTTTGAGAATCGGTCCACCACCACGATTATGCTTCCACAACCCTTCGAATTTGGCAAGAAAGTGATGAAGTCCATGGAAAAACTTTCCCATGGTCCTTTAGGTGTTGGTAAGGGCTCTAAAAATCCTTCTGGTTGTCGTTGTTCTATCTTGTCTTGTTGGCATACTAGACATGTTCGAACGAATGTCTGTACATCGTCCCCCATCCTTGGCCAATAGAACGTACCTTATACCAACGCTAGTGTCCTCTTGATCCCCGGATGACCGACCCACTTTGAATCATGACACTCCTTTAAGATAGCCCTCCTAAGATCGCCCCACTTAGGCACGTACAACCGATCTCCCTTGGTGAATAGAAGATCTCCCTTTAGCCAAAACCTTCTTATCTTCCCATCTCGAGCCAACGCTAAAAGATTATTGGCCATAAGATCATGCTCCAATCCTTCTTTGATCCAGTCTTGAAGGAAGAATTGTGGTTGAGTGATAGCCACAAACTCCACCTTATGACTCAACGCATCCTCTACCACATTAGCCTTCCCCAACTTGTACTCTAAGTGGTAGTCAAACTCAGCTAGAAAGTCTTGCCACCGTGCTTACTTAGGACTTAACTTATTTTGGATTTCGAAGTAACTTGTCACCACGTTATCCGTCTTGATCATGAACTTTGACCCCAAGAGATAGTGTCTCTATGTCCTCAAGCAATGTATGACCGCCGTCATTTCCTTCTCTTGCACCATGTACCTTCTTTCCGTATCATTCAACTTCCGACTTTTGAATGTTATTGGATGTCCTTCTTGCATTAGAACTCCTTCAATGGCAAAATTCGAAGCATCCGTGTGTAACTCAAATGGCTTGGTTACGTCCGGTAGTCTCAACACCGACTCCTCGGTCACTGCATCCTTTAACTCATTAAAGGAGCCTTGGCAACGTTCGTCCAACTCCCAAGCCTTTGTCTTCTTCAATAGGTCCGTCAAGGGTGCCGCCTTGGCCGGATATCCCTTTATATAGTGCCGATAATAGTTTACCAAGCCAAGAAAGGACCTCACTTCCGTAACCTTGGTTGGTGTCTCCCAATCTCGAATAATCTTGACCTTTGCCCCGTCCATCATCAATCTACCGTCCTTGATCTTGTGCCCGAGGAACTCCACATCTTCTTGAGCAAAAGAACATTTCTCTAACTTCACGTTGAGCTCATTGTGCTGTAATACTTTGAACACCTGTTTCAAATGAGATACGTGCTCCTCCAAGGTGTCACTATAGACGACTATGTCGTCTAAGTAGACCACCACAAATTTATTGATAAATGGATGGAATAATTTGTTCATCAAAGTACAAAATTTAGCGGGAGCATTGGTCAAGCCAAATAGCATGACTAAGAACTCATAAGAGCCATACCTTGTGACGCACGTCGTCTTTGCTTCATCTCCCTCGGCTATCCGTACTTGATAGTATCTGGATCTCAAGTCCAACTTGGTGAAGTATCTCGCCTTCCCCAATTGGTCAAATAAATCCTCAATAAGTGAAATTGGGTATTTGTTTTTTATTGTTACCTTGTTTAGCGCCCGGTAGTCTATGCACATCTGCAAGGACCCGTCTTTCTACTTTTGAAATAGCACCGACGCGCCATAAGGAACTTTAGAGCGTCGGATGTACCCCACATCAAGTAGATCATTGAGTTGCCTCCGCAAATCTCCAACTCTGGTGGAGGAATTCGGTATGGGGCTTTAGAGGGTGGCTTCGATCCCTGCTCCAACTCTATCATATGGTCCACCTCCCTCCTAGGTAGGAGCTTCTTCGGTAACTCCTTGGGCATCACGTCCTTGAACTCATCAAAAACCTTCTCGATCTCTTCTGGTACCTTCTCCTTGCTTATCCCACCATCATCCTCTTGCCTTGTAACCGCCAAATAGCAAGGCTCATTATTGTTGTATCCCTTCTTGAATTGCATGGCCGATAGGGACTTGGCACTACTCTTAGGGCCATGTTCCGTATCCACCATACAAGTCTTTCCCCCATCTAGGATACATAAAGAATTAGCAAATGGCATAGGGAAAGCGCGTACCTTATCGAGAAAGTCTAACTCGAGCACCACTATGAAACTAAAACCCAATGAAATCGGGATAGTTTGCACCATAAGTAGTTGCAAGAATAAGAGATATTACAATACAACAACCTACTTAATCTAGAATAAATTACAACTAGATTAAATTGGGTGTTACTAATCCACTAAAAATCTCTCTCCACATGAATACCCAAAAGACCGGAACTTCAAGGTCTCCTACGTGCCCGGTTAACAAGTCCGACCACCTAATTTCCACCATGGGTGGGATCTGTGAGAAAACATGTCAGGATCTTAATTCTTAACAAGAATAAACACTCAGAAAACAATATTAAAGAAGCTGCGGAATAGCACTTTAATATTCAGAAAAACAATGAAACAGTGAATCAAAATCACAACTTGTAAACTTGTATTGACAGATTGAAGTTACAAGATTAAACACACAACCTCAATATTGATGAACAAGCTCACCAATACGAATTCTACTTCTCTAGAATTAGGGTTCTAACCTTGAGGTTGATTCTCTCTTATGAAAGCTAAAACTCCGAATTAATTGTTCTAAAAATTACTCTTAAACTATTCTGACTAATTCTATATATACTGAAGATTAAAAGATAATTACAAATAACAAAAGATCTTCAAAATAGTCTTCCTTATTTATCATCAAGCTTTCCATATTATCTTCAAATAATCTAGCTGTCATCCTTGCCATACAGATCTTCATCTTATAAGCAGCATTAATCTTCAGCAGTATTAATACTCTGAGCAGTATTAAGTTCAGCAGTACTAACCATGCTCAGTAGTATTAACTTTGTTCTAGCAGTACTAACTCCAGCAGTACTAACTACTTAGCAGTACTAAACTTGCTTAGCAGTAGTAATCTCCTCTAGCAGTATTAATCTTGATGAGCAGCATTAACTTCACTTGCAGCATTAACTGTACTTAGCAATTCTTCAGTTCCCAACAATCTCCCCCTAACTTGACTTTTAGGAAGAGACGTCAATTTCTTCAGATGCTCCCAAAATACCATTCTTCAAATCCCTGTATCAACATTTAGCCCCAAACTTTGATTGATCATTCTCTGAATCAGATACTTTGCCATTTCTGAGTTTTCAACACATCCAAGCTTCTTCTTCAACATTGCATGAAGCTTCAGTCTGTTGTGATTGTATACTCTATCCACTAGGAAGTATTCTATGTGATTTCTATCCAAAGTCACTGCATATACTCCACTAGTTTCATATAGAGTCCAATTGTTGACTGTTTGAAACACATTTCTTATGACTCCTTCCACTTCATCAGGTTTGAACATCATACACAGATACTCCATCACCAGCTTTGTAATTGAAATACCTGGAGCTTTTAACTGATCTGCATACAACTTCATCTCTATTTCAAACATTTCTTCTATATCAGACCTGGAGCATGTTCTGACAATCTTTGCCCAAGTGTTGAATACCTCATACTTTTCATCCTTCCTCTTGAGCCTTATGTATTCCTTTCCATCCACTGTCAATGTATCCCAGTGAATAACTTCAGGAGGCTTTACACCAACAGGTTCTGCTGAAATTGGTTCAGGCACTTTGTCCATAACTACCATGTACATCTTTACATCATCAGTGCTTTAAGGCTCTTTCTTTTCAGATGACTCAGGTGCCCCTTTCTCTTCAGCAACCTTCTCAGCCTCTCCTTCAGCTATTCTAGGCTTCTTGATTATCTTTCTCCTTGCCATCATCTTTGTTCTTTTTAAAGTCCTTAAACTTTCACCAATAGTGGCTTCTTTCTTTGGTGGTGTTTCTTGCTCATCTAGAAAAGGTTTTTCTATCATGAAATCATTGCTTTCTTTCATTCTCTTCTCCATCTCCACCCTGGCAGTTTCATTTCCTTGAAGCTTGGTCATTTCTGCATCATACAATCCTTTGATTTTCTCATAAGACATCTTAGAGAACATTTCCTTTTTGACACCTACAGCACCCTTGAGAAAAATTATCATCTTGTTTCTCTCTTGAGTACCAAGGTATGTCTTTGAGGGTTGTTTCTTCTTTGTAGCTGTTTTGACCACCACAGATTTCTTTAGAGATGCTGTTTTCTTCTGTGCAAGTTCAGTTGCCAGACTTTGTTGATAGACTTCATTTAGTTTAGCAGCTAGAGCCTTTGCCATCTCTCTGTCCTTTTCAACTTGAAATCTTTCTTCCTTTTCAATTTCAGCCTGCATTTTCCTGGCCAAAGCTTCATCTGACTCAACCAACTTTTGCTTTTTCATTGGTTGATCAGATTCCACTAGCTTTGCTTTGCCTTTCTCTTTACTCATCACTTTCTTAATGCTATCTTTATTGATCACTTCACCTTGTTCTTTGATGACAACTCCTTTGGTCTTTGAGATGACCTTGGGAGTATCATGCTTGGCTTTGATTAAGGTTTCTGCAATCTCAAGATCTGTTAGTACTTCTTTTACTATTTCTGCTGCTTCACTTATATCAGCAGTATTAACCATTTCTGTTGCTTTGCTTGTACCAGCAACATTAATGGTTTCTGCTGCTTGCTCATTTGTTACTGCTGCTGCTTGTGATTCCTTTTCTGTTTCTGCTTCTTGCTCCTCCTCAACATCAGATCTCTCCCCTTCAACATCATGTTTCACCCCATCAAGCTCCCCCTTATCTGTAGTTTCTTTCATGTTGAACTCAGCTTCTGACTCCCCCTTTTTGGGAGCATCATCCCCTGATTTCCTTCTCCTTAGCACAAATTGTCTCTTCTTCTTTTTCTGGACTAGCTTCATCACCAATTTCTTGAGTTTGGTAATTTGCAATTGTTGGGACAAGATTACCAGCTTCATTTCTTCTATGTCAGCTCCTTGTTTGATAACATCCAGGTTGATGTTTCCCATAGTATCCATCAATTCTTGATAGTTATATCTGTCCTCACCTTCTCCAGGAGTGTTACCCCCTTTTGAAGGATCATTGGATCTTTTAGTAGTGGAAGTCTTCTGCCTAGCAGAAGCACTATCCACCCCCTTGGTTTCTTGGCACCAGGGACCTTTGGATGATTGCTCACCTAAAGTTGCCATGGGGAAGGTCTTATTGATGTTACCACTGTCCTCCTCTGTGTTAGCAGGAGTAGTGGCAACCTGCTCACCCATATGCTCATACATCTCCTCATTGAGCACCTCCTTGGGGTTGGAGACACCCCTGTGGTTTCCCTATAGATATTCTCTAACGGAGAATTCTCCCTTAGAGGGCTTAAAGGCTCTGTGGGTGATGGTACAAGAAGGGAAGGAGCCTTCTTTACCTTTTTCCTTATATATGTTTGGGTGATTGGAGATGTTGGCTTTTGAAGTAGAGACTGTGGGATAGATATAGAGTGGGAAGGTTGAGATTGGCTAGCAGTGGGATGGTCTAATGAGGGCCTTGACCCTGCTGCCATACCTTCTTCAGTGTGGGACACCACCATCATTGTAGAGAACAATGGGGTGTCAACTCCTTCCGAGTCCAAAGGGGATCTCTTCATGTTCGAAAAGACCTTACCTTTGGGAATTTTTGGTACATATACCTCATCAAAGTGAGGCATATCCGTCAATTCGTGGGTTATAACTTCTTGTACAAACCTGGGGTACATATAAAAGCTCTTTTTGCTTCCCAAGTTTGAGACAAGATCACTGAAAATCATTCTAGAAAAATTGTACTTTCTGGCAGTGGCCAAGCAGACCATAGCATAAGCAATGGTACTTCTAAACTCACTCCATCCAGTAGTCTTTTTGGAAATGCAGTGCATTAAGGTATGAACAAGAAAACTCCATTGGGTATAAAATTTTTCTTTTGAGAATTTAAAACCACCCAATTGGCCTCCATACCCCATTCTTGATAAATTGGAGAACAACTCCTCATTAGGAAGAGAAGTAATACCTGAAGCATCGTCTAGACGTAGACAGATGCGTATCACCTCTTCAGAGACAAACAAGGGTTTGTCACACACCCTTGTTTTCAGAATCTGCACACCATTCTCTGTGACTATGGTAGCATTCGCCCAGAATTGCCTTTGATGCTCTATGTATATTGTTGGCGACACAGTTAGATCATGGGCAATGTGGCTAGACTTCAGAAAATCCACAATCTGATGAAATCCTGCAGCTTGCTTTGGCTTTTGTATCATCGCGATTTCATTGTGCTCGTCGATGAATGCCATGGATGCCATTGAACTTGAAAGTTCTTGCCTGAAATACTTGGTACTTGAGAGAAAAGGGTTAGAGAGAGAGTGAATAGAAAGCAGAGAGTCGTTATGAACTTTTGGGCGGGCAAAGGGTATTTATAGTGTATGGGACATAAGCAGTATTAACCTAGAGCGGTATTAATTACCTATCAGTATTAACCGAGAGCAGTATTAACCACAAGCAGTATTAATTGAGAGCAGTATTAACCACTAGCAGTATTAACTGAGAGCAGTATTAACCACTAGCAGTATTAACTGTGCGCTGGCAGTATTAAAACTGCACTGGCAGTATTAAAACTGCACTGGCAGTATTAACTATACTTACTCTTTTTGAAGCTTATGAAGATCTGATCAAGGCAATAACTTCCTGTGTAAGATGATTAGAAGCACACAACTATCCAAAATAACAGGTATATAACCACCTTTTTAAACACATGATCTCATTCAGAGTTGATCATGCCCACACTTGAGACCAAGAAAGTGAATCTACCCACATCAAAAGCTTTAGTGAATAGATCTGCAAACTGGTTGTCAGTATGGACTTTAGCAACTTGAATGAGCTTCTTTTCATTACAATATCTGATAAAGTGATACCTGATCTCGATGTGCTTTGTTTTGTAGTGTTTGACTGGATTGTTAACAATGCTTATAGCACTGCTATTGTCAATAAAGATTGGAGTGTGAAGAAATGTTACCCCATAGTCCAGCATCTGATTTTGAATCCATAGAACCTGAGAGCAGCAACTTGCAGCAGCAATATACTCACCTTCTGTTGTTGATAAGGACACTGTGGTTTGTTTCTTGTACTACCAAGATACTAGTCTTGCACCCAAAAGTTAACATCCTCCTGAAGTAGACTTTCTGTCCATGTTAGCACCACCCAAGTCACTATCTGAATATGCAATCAAGTCGAATGAAGATTCATATGGATACCAAAGACCTAATCTAGGTTACCCTCTTAAGTATCTGAAAATCCTCTTCACAGCTTGAAGATGTGATTGTTTTGGCTTGACTTGGAATCTGGCACATACACATACTGGAAACATGATGTCTGGTCTTGAGGCTGTGAGATACATGAGAGATCCAATCATTGATCTGTATAGATGGACATCAACATCCTCCCCCTCAAGATCAGCAGTGATCTGTTTGTGAGTTTGCATTGGTGTGCTTGCTGGCTTTGAGTCTTTTAAACCATATTTCTCCAGGATGTCTTGCACATACTTTGATTGACTGATAAAGATCCCATCTGACTGCTGTTTCACCTGAAGTCCAAGGAAGAAGGTAAGTTCACCCATTGAACTCATTTTAAAGCTCTTGTGCATCAACTCTTCAAAGTCTCTACACATCTGATCTTTTGTGGATCCAAAGATGATATCATCCACATAGATCTGAACTAGTAGGATGTCCTTCTTACTTCTTTTAATGAAAAGGGTCTTGTCAATGATGCCCCTTTCAAACCCATTCTCCAAGAGATAGGTAGACAGAGTGTTTTCTTCAGCTTGTATACTCTGTCAGGATATGAAGGATTTTCAAAACCAGGTGGTTGACAGACATATACTTCTTCATCAATTGTACCATATAGAAAGGCACTCTTTACATCCATTTGATAGACCTTGAACTTCATGTATGAGGCATAGGCTAGGAACAGCCTAATTGCCTCTACCCTTGCCACTGGAGCAAACACTTCATCATAATCTATGCCCTCTTCTTGAGTGTACCCTTGTGCCACAAGCCTTGCTTTGTTCCTTATCACAATGCCTCTCTCATCCTTTTTGTTCCTGAAGATCCACTTGGTGCCTATAGCTCTATGACCTTTTGGAAGGTCCACCAAGTCCCAAACATCCTGTAGTTTGAACTGAAGTAACTCTTCTTGCATGGCTTCTATCCAACTTGAATCCTTCATTGCATCATAGGCCTTCTTAGGCTCAATCTGGGATAGAAAGCAGGAGAGTACTGTTTGTTGTTGATCCTGCAGCTCTTGAAGTCTGCTTTGATTCCTTGTAATCATGGGAGAAGAGATGTCTCCTATTACCAGCTCTGGAGGATGATTCTTTTGTGTTCTAGTCTGAAAACTAGGTTCTTCATTAATTCCTACCTCTAGATTGGAATCATTTAAGTCAGCGGAGGGGATCACCTCAGCTACTTCTAGCTCTTTATGCACTGAAGATTCCTCTTCTCTTCTTTCTTCTTCTCTCTGTATTGGCTCAGTTATAGTTTCTTTTTCACAGAATTCAACAGGTTCTTTTATAGGCATAGGAAAGATCACAGACTGAGGTATAATGTCTTGAACTTGTGTAGCCCTTGATCCTCCACTTCCTGAACCTGCATAATTGTCACTACTGAAACCAAAAGAGTTAGTTAGTGAATCAATGTCAAACAGCCACTGAGGACCAGACCCAATAGGATTTGGTGTGTTCTCATTGCATTTGACATTGTCACTTTCCTCAATTATTCTAGAAGAAGTATTAAAAACTCTGTAAGCCTTACTCTGAGATGAGTAACCAACAAGAAAACCATCATCAGCCTTGCTATCAAACTTTCCTAAGTGAGTTTTGGTATTGAGAATGGTACAAGGACACCCAAAAGGTTTGAAAAATCCTATAAAAGGTTTTCTTTTATTTAAAAGCTCATAAGGTGTCTTGTTTTTAGGCTTGACTACTAGTACTCTGTTTTGGACATAGCAAGCAGTATTAACTGCTTCTGCCCAGAAAGTAATTGGAAGTTTTGAATCTGCCAACAGAGATCTAGCAGCCTCAATCAGTGTCCTATTCTTTCTCTCAGCAACACCATTTTGTTGTGGAGTCCTAGGAGCACTGTATTGCCTCTCAATTCCTTTTTCCTCACAAAAGGTGTTTAGGTCATGATTTTTAAATTCAGTACCATTGTCTGACCTAATGACTTTTACTTTTTGATTAGTTTGGTTTTCAATTCTTAGAATAAAGGATTTGATCAGTCCACTTTTCTCATCCTTAGTCCTTAGAAAATATACCCAAGTAAATCTAGAGTAATCATCAACAATAACTAGGCAGTATGATTTCTTACCTATACTCATAACATTTGTAGGGCCAAACAGATCCATATGCAACAAATGAAGAGAATTAGAGATTGTGTTCACCTCTTTGGACTTATGAGAAGTTTTGTGTTGTTTACCTTTGAGACAAGCAACACAATGATCACCACATGAATATACTTTAGAAGGCAAACCTCTTACAAGGTTGTTTTTAACAAGTTTATTTATTGTTTTAAAGTTCATGTGACACATCCTTCTGTACCAAAGTGATGATTCATCCAGAGAAGCTTTTGAAACAAGACAATTTAAGGATGAATCAGATGAAACACTTTCCATATCCAAACAGTATACATTATCCTTTCTGGGGGTTCTTAGTAGTATCATCTTTTCATCAACTACCTTGAATCCAGGAGCAAGGATAATGCATTCAGAATCTATAAATAATATACTATGTTGTTTGTCACAAACCTGTGATACACTTAACAGGTTGTATCTTAACTGTTCAACATAGAATACATCTTCAAAGGTCATCTTACCTTTGGTTACATCACCTTTACCACTGATTTTACCTCCATCTGGAGTATTCCCAAAAGCAACATGCCCACCATCAATCTTCTTGAAGTTCTTGAGGCAAGACATGTTCCCTGTCATGTGCCTAGAGCAACCACTATCAACATGCCATATGCTCTTCCCCTTGAGCTGCTGGTTGCCCTACACATTAGATTAAACAATTAGTATTGATTGGGAACCCAAGCCAAAGTGGTCTTGGGTCTCCCTTTCTCATCAAAATACTTACATTCCTTTTTGATGAGGTTTTTAAAATCAGAACACTTATTATTTGAGTACTTTGTCAAGATTATTGGTCTAGAAGCACTAATACTAGAAGCAGCACTATCTTTAGAAGTACTAACAAGGTTAGCAGTACTAACAGGTTTGGCAGTATTAACCTTGTTGGCAGTACTAACAAAGTTAGCAGTATTAACCTTGGTAGAAGTATTATTGCTTCTAGCAGCACTATCACTGTCAGCAGCACTATTTGTGGTAGCAGTACTAACAGCTTTAGTGCTTTTAGGTATCCAGATCTTGACACTGTCTTTGTGTGTTCCAGATTCTAGTTTCTACACAATTACAATCAAACAAACAAGATTTAACAATCAAATTACCTGTTTGATTTCTTTCAATTCTTTACACTTTCTCTCTCTCTCTCTCTCTCTCTCTCTCTCTCTACGTATTCTCTCTCTAACTGAATTCGTAATTCTACTAACTAATGAAAATACAAAAAGAAAAACTATTTATACTAACATCTAAAACAAGAAAACAACAAATACAAAGACATTGACTTTTATTAAGAGACTTTGACTTTTAATGAAATTTGACTTTAGCAGCATTGACTTTCTCAACCTTGACCTTCAGTATTCTTAATCTTGTATCCAACAGATTTATGCGCTAACAATCTCCCCCTTTGGATTCAAGATCACTGTTAAAAGATCTAGCAATTAAGTCTTCACTTTAATCTCTATCAGAACAATCTCCCCTTTTTCTTTAACAGTCTTCTTTCCAATATTATCTTCAAATGATGAATAATCTTCCCAAAGCTCTCATAGAACGCTTTCAAACTTTGGAAAGAAATAATCTTCAAATTCAGCTTGAATTGCCTTCAGCAAATAATCTTCAAAGAAAATTTCCACAAATCTTCAGAAAATTTTTCTTCAAAATCTTTACTTTGAACTTTTCTGATTTGAGCATTTCAGAAAAAATAATCTCCTCCAAACTTGAAAAACTTTAACATTTCTGCATACCATCTCCAATCTTTAACATTTCTTCATACCATCTCCCCCTTTTTGATGATTTGAGCATCTATATCATCAAAACTTTTCTCTCAAGAAATGTCATCGACCATTCTGATATTTCCAACTGAGCCTCTGATTCTGTGATCCATAACCAGGTATTCATCTAGATCTTTGCAAATCCAGACAAAATAAGAACATGTAACTCCTGAATCAACAGATGAATCAGTTAATATGCCTGTCAGTAACACAAAGTCACTGTGTGTAACGAATACACAATATAAAGGAGCTTTTTAATGTTCACTCCCCCAGGGCTTCCATCCAATCATCGAAATACCACAAAGGTAATTTCTATGAATGTTATGACAAAGAAACAAATTCTTTGTGTGCTCGTGCAAGTGTAGAAAGAATTAAGCAAGAATAATTGCTTTTATAAGCCTCAACATTGTATAAACCACTGAGACAATAGTAGATAAACACAGACTCAATGTGCATAATTGAAGTGCGAAGGTGGGGCAGACTTCCTTCTGTTTCAATATCCAGATTTTCCAAATGAAAACCAGATAGATAATATGTTGCGTCCCCTTGAAAATGTGAAACATTTTCTTGTTGAGAAGAAAATGAGTGGTTGATGGGGTTTAAGCAAGAGTTGGCATGGGCTATTTGCCTGATTCAATAACATTCACCAAAGAATTGTGAAATGCTAGTAATGTGGCTGCCCGGCTCAGAAAGTAGTTGGTGCAGAGTTTGATATTCTTTTACTCTGATCGCACACCCTTTTTCTTTTTAATCATTAAGCTCACTACTAACCAAACTCTCTTTTCCATTTTATCTCATCACACCCACACTCATTTCTTTTAGACTCCTCACACTCAATCACTAAAGGATTAACTTCTTGGGTAGGAAACACTGGTTAACGTGAATCCATAGAAGTTTCAGATAAGTCCTAGCACAAAGAACCCATATTTCCTATAAAGCATGAGTTGCTCAAATGGTTTAACTTTAACAGTTAAAGCGCATATACAAATATCAGATGAATGTATACTCAAAAAGTAATCATGAAGATATGAGCATTTTTAAACATTGAAGTATTTTCAAACAAGTATATTGAATGAATAAACACGAGTGCAAAAGACTTGTTTGAAAATCTGACATTGTATGAAAATGATCAGAAATGAATGATATAGCAATTAAAGCTTATGGTCAAGAATAATTGATATTTGTCTATACGAAACAAGATATAGACATTCTTGAAATGACCGTTTCGAAATGAAATATCGCTCAAAATTCTTTGAATACAAGCGGAGTGTCTTACCATCGAATAAAAATTGTTTTAATTTAGAGACATGGTAAGAACATGTTGAACAAAAATTCAAACCAGTGTGTGTGAATACTTGAAAGTATATAGAAAAGACAATACTCAAGTATTTATCTTTGGAAACACACGGTTTGTAAACATGTAAGCACAAAATAAAAATGAAAACATTTAAAATCACACTTCCAAATTATAAAATCTGATTAAAAATCGAGAAGTGGTTTGAACATTTAAGAACATGTTTTCTATATGTGAAAGTTGTCCTTCTTTTAGATACATTTGAGATTAAGATAAGAAATTTACCTTTTCGCTCAATCTTAATTCTCAGAAAGTCAAGCTATCGTCATTAATATATGATCGTGTCAGCTTCTCTCATCCTGTATAAGTCTCAAAGTCTAGTCAAAATTTATTCACAAAAATTTATTCAAAACTTAAAAGACATAGAACAATAAAACTTTTAAGATACAAGTTCTGATCTGAAGTAATCAGAAATAATTGTCTTACTCCTTTTGATAAGCTCCCCCTAAAATCATGCATCACAAAAATTTTGTCAGTTAAGTATAATGCAGAAATTAGTTTTGCTCCCCCTCAAATGAATGTAGATCATCTAACAATCTTCTCATACTTCCCCTGAGATCATGAGCAAACCATTAAAGTGCAGGTATCTTTCAGAAATAAAAATAAAGAAAATGATGAAAAATAACAATTTGAAACTTTAGTAGGTAATAACCGATTACGTCTTAAGATTTAACATACCAAGCTTAGAGACAAGAAAATTAAATCTCTTTTCATCTAAGGGTTTGGTAAATAAACCTGCAAGTTGATAATCTGTTTTTACAAAATAAAGTTCAATTGTTCCTTTTTCAACATTATCTTTTATAAAATGATACCTGACATCAATGTGTTTGGTTTTCGTATGCTGGACAGGATTAGCAGATATAGCAATCGCACTCTTCGAGTCACAGTAGATTGGAATTTTGTCATACTTGAATCCATAGTCTCGTAACTGTGTTCGCATCCACAAGACTTGAGAGCAGCAACTGGCAGCAGCTACATACTCTGTTTCAGCAGTCGATGTGGAAACGCATAACTGTTTCTTTGAAGCCCAGCTAACGAGCTTGTCTCCAAGGAATTGTACGTGACCAGAAGTACTCTTTCTGTCCAACATGCAACCTGCATGATCTGCATCTGAATATGCAGTCAGTTGAAACCTTGTATCCTTAGGATACCACAGACCAAGGTCTGCAGTCCCCTTCAGATATCTAAAGATCCGTTTGACAGCGGCCAAATGGGATTCTTTGGGAGCAGCTTGATATCTAGAACAAAGACATGTTGAGAACATAATATCTGGTCTACTGGAAGTTAAATACATCAACGATCCTATCTTACCTCTGTACTTTCTAACATCTACACTTTTACCCGAAGGATCAGTGTGGATCTTAGTACCAGGTGCCATCGGGGTTCCAATTGATTTAAAATTTTCCATCTTGTACTTCCGAAGAATGTCCAAAATGTACTTAGATTGATTTATGAAAATCCCCGTAGAAAGTTGTTTAACTTGTAATCCGAGAAAGAAATTCATCCCTCCCATCATACTCATTTGAAAACGTGACACCATGAGGTTAGAAAAGTTTTTGCAATATTTTGGATTAGTAGAACCAAATATTATATCATCAACATAAATCTGAATAAGAATAATATCAGCTTTTTCCTTCTTTATGAATAAAGTGGTATCGATCTTACCTTTAGAGAAACCAGACTTGACCAAGAATTTGGATAAGACATCATACCAGGCTCGAGGGGCTTGTTTTAATCCATAAAGGGCTTTGTCCAATATGTAGACATGATCTTTCTTATCTGGATTAACGAATCCTTCTGGTTGAGACACGTACACTTCTTCTTTAAGAATGTCGTTCAGAAAGGCTGTTTTCACATCCATCTGAAAGACTGTGAAGTTCTTATGAGCGGCATAGGCGAGAAACATTCTGATTGCCTCTATGCGCGCTACTGGAGCATACGTCTCGTCATAATCAATGCCTTCCTCTTGCCGGTAGCCTTTGGCAACAAGTCTAGCTTTATTTCTGATGACAACACCATCTTCATCCTTTTTGTTTTTGAATACCCACTTAGTGCCGATCACGGTTTTTCCTTCAGGCTTAGGAACTAATCTCCAAACCTTTAGGGCTTCAAACTGATTGAGCTCTTCTTGCATTGCAGATACCCAGTCCGAATCATCAAGAGCCTCAGATACTCGTGTTGGCTCAATCTTGCTGAGGAATGAGTCATGCATACATTGATTAAGTGTCGCTGACCTAGTCTGTACAGGCTTGTTGAGATCTCCAATTACTTGATGTAATGGATGTTCTTTGGTCCAGCGATACTCATGCGGAAGTGGAGTAGATGAATTTTGAATATGATCATCATCTAGAAATCCACTTTCAGAATCTTCAGTTTGAATAACAAGAGGGGGTTTTGCAGTTGAAGACTCAGGTGCAGAAGTATCAGTTGGTATAGCAGATTCAGGCTGTTGAGTAGACAATGTATTACACCCAACTGAAACAGTTACTTCTGGCTCAACATTTGCTTGTGCATCTTCAACTGTAGGAGTAGATGTTGGAATGTGAATTTCTGTCTGAACAGGGGATGCTTGTTCAGTTATGACATCTGAAGTGACTGGATGATTGCAAGTTGTGTCTTCAGACCTGTCAGTCACAGCAGATTTAGATACATTAGATCCTAGAAACTCATCATAAAAGAATTCAAATAACAAATCCAAATCAGTTAAATGTGAAGTAGAAGTAGAAGCGTTATCCGAATTTTTCGCTGTAGAAGCAGGTTCTGGACTGATCTGCCCAGAAGCTAATACTCCAGTGATAACGGGTTCTGAACTGAATTGATCAGAAGCCAACTCTTCATCAAATGTGACATTGACGCTCTCCACAACTGTCTTTAACTTCTTTAGATAAACACGATATGCAGCAGATGTTGAAGAATAACCGAGAAAGATGCCTTCATCTGCCTTAGCACTAAATTTATTCAGACTCTCTCTGTCATTAAGCACAAAACATTTACACCCAAATATGTGAAAATATTTGATATTTGGTGTTCTGTTGTTGATCAACTCATATGGAGTCTTCTGAAAACGACGGTGTATCATGGAACGATTTTGCGTATGGCATGCAGTCGACACAGCTTCCGCCCACAAGAATAGAGGTAGATCTGATTGACTAAGCATAGTCCGAGCGGCCTCGACTAGCGTCCGATTTCGCCTTTCGACCACTCCATTTTGTTCAGGCGTTCTAGCAGCAGAATACTGATGTGAAATCCCAACTGATTCGAGATATTCATCAACAATCTTGTTCTTGAATTCTGTGCCGTTGTCAGTTTGAAGAACCTTCACTTGTCGCTGCATTTTCACCTGGGTCATCTTTAAGAAATAAATGAGAACTTCCGGTGTCTCATCTTTTGAACGAAGAAATTTGACCCACGTGTATCTTGAATAATCATCCACAATGACCAACACATATTTCTTACCACCTAAACTTTGAGTTCTCATTGGTCCACATAAATCCATGTGTAACAGTTCTAACGGAGAACTAGTGCTAGGTTCAGGCTTTGGTTTGTGAGCGGCTCTCTTCATCTTACCCTTCTCACAAGTTGCGCATAAGTGTTCTTTCTCGTATTTCAGCTCAGGAAGTCCCTTTACCAACTTTCCACGAACCAGCTTGTTGATGTAACGAAAGTTCAAGTGAGATAACCGTCTATGCCAGAGCCAACTTTGTTGCTGTGAAGCTTTTGTCATCAAGCATACCTGATTGTCAATCTGAACTTTGGACAAGTTGATGGTGTAGAGGTTTGTCTTTCGATGTCCACCCAAGATTTCTGTTCCGTCTTCAGTACGAACCGAGCAACTCTTAGACTTAAAGTTTACCTCTAACCCTTTATCGCAGAATTGACCTATACTGATTAAGTTGTGCCCCAAACCTTCGACATAGCTCACTTTACTGATCGTTATCTTATCTTGAATGATGTCACCATATCCTAAAATAGGTGAAAGCTGATCGTTTCCAAATCTGACATTGCCACTGAATTTCTCTGTATAGTTAGACAATAAAGCTTTTTGCCCAGTCATATGCTTGGAACATCCACTATCCAAGTACCACATATGCCGGGTCTGCAAGAGAAATCAGGCAATAACAATTTTAGGTACTTTAAAAACGGGCCCTAACGGATTAGCACAAGATTTTGGTATCCACTTGAAAATGGATCCTCTGTTCTTTTGAAAACTTTGAAAATCATTTGATCTCGAAGAATTAACATGATAAGATCCATACCAATCAGAAGAATTACGAGAATAAGCAAAATCAGTTCTCCGATAATTAGAATAAAATGTAGTAGGAATAAGAGATAATTGAATCAATTGCTTTATTGAGTAACGCTTGTAAGAAGTTACAAGGTTTTGTTTATGAGAAGCACATTGACCAACTATAGCAGAATCACTACTAACATGACTAGTAAAAGAATTATCAGAAACTGATCCGGCTATCTCATCCTCCTTCCGTTTTGGTCTCCATTCGGATTGAGCTTTCAACTTTTTCTTCCTTAAATCTGAAACATAAGATATAGATTTATTAGGAAAAGCAGATTTCCGAGACTGAGTATACTTTCGTGTACCAGTGTATTTCTGTTTCTGTACTCGCTGTTTCTTATGTTCCTTACCTTGAGCATAGTAATCAGCAGTTACAGAAACTGATTCACCAACCTTAGTTGATGATTCAACAATATGAACATCACTTGGTAACACTCTTTTATTTTTAAGACAAGTAGAATGACCAGGAAGTTTAGAATAGACATCAAACATATCAGATTCTTCCATGCACCCATCATCAGAATTAAAAGAATCATTTGCAGACTCAAATAAGTCATCAGAATTATCAGAGAAAGTTTGAGGTGCCATTGAAACTGTAGAACACTTTGTTGAATTAATTTGAAAAACTGTGTTCTTTAAAACGGTAGAAAATACATTTAGTTGAATATCCACCAAAATCTTTTCATCAAATAAAACATTTTCAAGCTCGACTATTTTATTTTCAAGGATAGATGTAGGAACATAAACCTTTGCAATTTCAGGTTTTGCCTTCATCTCAGATGCGGAATAACTAACAAAATAGTCGTTTGAAAATACTTTTGGTGTTTCGGAAAGATAACTATCATTTAACTTTACATAGTTAAATGGTAGTTGCATTTTCTTTTTATTCTTTCTGTTTTCAGTTTCTTTGGCCTCTACTTCGTCTGGCAATTTGGTAACAAATTTGGGTTTCAAATTAGTATGTTTACCAGCACATGCAAGAAAATCATAGTTATAAAGTGCCGATTGTTTTCTGATTGCTTTCTTAAGATAATGGGGGTTGTTAAAACCAAGTCCCCATCTTTGTTTAACATCAGCTTCTTCATTAGGGGCATTAAGACAAATGGTTTGATCTGTTTGACCTCTTTTATAAAGTTTAACTTCCAGACCATTTACCTTCTTGTTCAAATTCTTGTTTTCAACCTGCAGTTTATAAACAGTTAGTGCAGATTCATTTTTCTCAAACTCATATTTAGACACTTTACCTTCAAACTCGGAAATCTTCTTTTCAAAATCATCTACTTTTGATTTAGAATCAGAATCAGATTTGCGTAAAGAATCAATCAGATCTTTGTTCGAAATAACAGACGTATTAAGTTCAAAGATCTTTTTGTTCTTTTTAGCAACCCTTTCCTTTTCCTCTTTCAGTTTGTTTTGCAATTTTTGAAGCTCAACCACCATGGTTTCCAAATTGGTAATAAAATCTTTTGGAGTTAAGTTTAATACCTCATCATCTTCTTCATCATCTGACTCATCATTCTTGTCCTCTTTACCCAAGAGACAAATATGAGCATTTTCTTCTTTCTCTTCACCTTCATCCTCAGAATGATCAAGCCAAAATTCATCCTTGGCCATTAAAGCAACACCAACTTCTTGTTGTCTTGCCAAAAGCAACTTGTTCTGATAATACTGGGAGTTGCGAACTTTCGGCTTTCGGCAATCTTTGGCATAATGACCCAACTTACCGCAATTGTAGCATTTAATTGAATCAGTTGCTGGCTTCTCAACAGCAGTGTAGTCATTTGCAAACTTCTTCCTCTCATCCGGTTTCTTGTCCACATATCTTTGCTCTTCATACCTTTTTCCTTCCACCCTCTCCCGGTGGTCGTGGTTCTTTGAACTTGAAGAAGAATACCTTTGAGAATTTGACCCCGGCTTCTTGTAAAACTTCTTTTGAAACGCACGGGTCAGTAATAACATTGCTTGTTTCAAATTCTCTCCATCATCACTATCTTCTTCAGAATCAGACCCAGAACTTGAACTCACTTTCTTCTTCTTCTTCTTTTCTATCTTCTCTTTCTTTTCTTTCTTCTTCTCACCAACAACCAAAGCAATCGGATCAGGAACCTTCTCAGTCTTTTTCTTCTCAGCTCTTTTCTCCTCTACCTCTTCCTCATTCTGACGTAATGTCTCATAAACTTCATGAAGAGGTATTTGGCTCAAGTCTTTCATCTGCTTCATCCTACGTGTGTGTTTCTTCCATTCAGGACGTAGGATGCTCAGAAATTTGACATTGTTCTCCAACTGCTTCTTTTTGACTTTGTTCTTTGTCAGCTCATTCAAAAGCAAAGTGAATCTTTCATATGTGTCTTCTAGACTCTCATTCTCTTTAGCCTTGAATTCCTCATAATTATTGATGCAGTTAGCCACCTTTATCTGATTCCCGATCTTTGATCCCATCATCATCTTTTCCAATTGATTCCACATCTGTTTAGCATCATGCTTGTAGCTATCAATCTTGATGTAGATGTCATTGGGAATGCTTTGGAGTAGAAGAGATCTCGCTTGTTTGTCAGCTTTATATCGACTCTTCTGTTCTTCAGAATACTGAGAGAGATCAACCTTAACTTCTTTTGTCTTTTCTTCCTTTTCTATATCACCATGTCCACTATCAGAAGAATCATCAGCATCATCATCTGGTACATTAACTGTGATTGGTTTCATAGGACCTTCGGTGATAGACTGAAGAATATTCTCTCCATTTGAATGCCGGTCAATGAAATCCAAGAATTTGTCCTTCCATTGTTCATATTCTCCTTTGAACAGAACTAGAGGCTTTACATCAGTGCCAATTGAAAGTGCATCTTTGGATGTTATCTTGTTTAAACCTGTTTGAAAAATATATCAAATAAGAAACTAGAACTGATCGTTAGTCCAAAATATGAAATCACAAGAAAAATTTTGAAATAAAATTTCAGAGTTTTGATCACAAAAAGAACTATGTCCCCCTAGGCAGACTTAGCACGGGGGTCCCGCTACCCGGTTAGCAGGTGGGGCAACGCCCTTGCGGGGTCGAGGGGCAGCGCCCCTAGAGAAAAAAATTTCACTATTAGAAGCCATATAACAGTTTTGAAAATTTTGACTAAGTATCAGAACTCGCAAGTCACTATTGAACTCGCAAGCTGAAAACGCGCAGATAAACTCGCACGCAAACTCGCAAGCAAACTCGCAGATTAAAACTCGCAGACAAAGAAACTCGCATATGAAACACGCAGATCAAACTCGCAGATAACCAAACTCGCAAGCACCACTGTTCACACTAGAACTCGCTAACTGTGAAGTGCGCGTTTCCCAAACTCGCAGATCGAAGCTTGCGCGTTTGAACTAAACTCGCTAGCCACTCTTGCGCGTTTCAACACTTAGAATTATTTCCTTAAGTTTCAAACTCGCAGGTCGATGAACTCGCTGACCACTGTTTCTCCTCAAACTCGCAAGACGAAGAACTCGCAAATCACTATTCCTTCTGAAACTCGCTAGCTTCAATTAGCGAGTTTGTAAAACTCGTTGACCACTACTAGCGCGTTTCTTGAAACTCGCAGATAGCCTTGCGCGTTTTAGACCAAAACTCTTCTTTCGACTTGCGTGTTCTACCCTGATAAACCTTGCGCGTTTCACGATGAACTTGCGCGTTTCACGAAGAACTTGCGCGTTCTAGCGATCTAGCGCGTTCTAGCTTTTGTCGACCCAAACACCATCTTTTTCAACTGAAATCGATCTTTTCTTGGTCCAAATGATCTGAAACTTTGCAGAAGTCTTTACAATCAATCAACGAACAGATTACAATACATGAATTTTACAAACAAACAATTACAATCCAAAAGATCGATGAAACAGTGAAAAACAACTCGTGTAACAAAACTCGACCAAAATCACAAATTCGATTGAAATTATAGTGCAATACGAAAATTAAAGTACATAGACTCGATCTAGTACACTTTTCGTACAACTCCTAATCAAAATCTGCTAAAAAACACTCAAAAATCAGAATCTTGATTTTCTCTTCGATGAACAGTGACGAACCACCTTTTCTTGATCTGATTTCACATTTGGATCTGCTCTGATACCAATTGTGTGTTCCAGATTCTAGTTTCTACACAATTACAATCAAACAAACAAGATTTAACAATCAAATTACCTGTTTGATTTCTTTCAATTCAATTCTTTACACTTTCTCTCTCTCTCTCTCTCTCTCTCTCTCTCTCTCTACGTATTCTCTCTCTAACTGAATTCGTAATTCTACTAACTAATGAAAATACAAAAAGAAAAACTATTTATACTAACATCTAAAACAAGAAAACAACAAATACAAAGACATTGACTTTTATTAAGAGACTTTGACTTTTAATGAAATTTGACTTTAGCAGCATTGACTTTCTCAACTTTGACCTTCAGTATTCTTGATCTTGTATCCAACAGATTTATGCGCTAACAGTCTTCCATATTCTTTTTCTTCATGTGGCTTTTAGATTTAACAACTTTCTTAGCCACATGGTTCTTTTCTTTATTCCTATAACCAAAGGGTTTTTTAGTAGGTCTCTGAAAGTTCAGCCTTTGGTTCATAGGATTGAAATAGAAATATTTGGCAATGTGATTAAGCTTTCCACAAATAAAACAGGGTTTTGGTCTATTGATTTTACTCAGATCAATTCCTTGTTTTTGTGCCCACAGATTATTCCAGTTTCTCTGATTACCCCTCTTTTTATCATGTTTTTGGGGCTCAAGTTTATTGCATGCACACTTGTTGCAAGGGATAGGGTTCACAATAGTGGTCTGCTTATAATGAACCTTCTTATTCTTTCCCTCAGTCTTCTCTATATCATTGGACTTGAACCAAGTCTTTCCACACCCCTCATTGGTGATAATGTGATTTTCTATAGGAATCTCACCACTCACAGTGTTGTCCTTATTCTTGACAGTTTCTTTCTCAGTTTTATCCTCAACAACTACTTCATCTAAGGGATCTATCTTAGTGGCTCCCTCAGGCAGGTCCTTTCTATCCTTTGTCTTTAACAAGTCTGAACTAGGAGGGATGTAGTTGTTGTTGTAGGGTGGTGGTGTGGTATTGTACCCTATTCCAGGTTTAATCTTGTCATGTATTTGGACCTTTAGAATAGAGTCCATAGCTTTAGAAGCATATGAATACTTCTCAATGTCAAGCTTAGCTTTCTCATACTCACTTTTTATCTTCTCACACTCCTCTTCTTTCTGTCTTAGATTAAACTCATACTGATCTTTCTCCCACTTCCAGTAATTGGTGTCATACATGTGCTGAAGTTCATTGGCTTGGAAACCTCTAATTTGTTCCTCAAATCTCTCAACAATCTTCACATAGTCTTTTATGTCTTTTTCCAATCTCTTCAGGTTATCACTCATACTTTGATTGTGATCCCTGTACCTTTTTTAACTGTGTCTAAGCAATTTTGAGAACAAAGATTAGAAATTACCTCAGTTGGGAGATCAGAAACTTCTGCCATGAGAGCTTGGTTTTGGATAGCCTCTTCTGCTTGATCACTCCAGTCAAACCCCATACCTTGTTGAGAGACTAGGGCTTGAGCAGAGTTTCTGTTATTATTGAAGCTTCCAGACTGTGTTTGTTGGTGGCTGTTATTGTGAGACACTCCACTTCTGCATTCTCTAGCAAAGTGCCCCTTCAGATGACATTTATAACATTCCACCTTTGACTTGTCAAAACCTGCTCCATCTTCTCTTATTTGGGAGAAGTTGTTCCTCCCAGTTCTCTTGATGAACTTCTTTACTCTCATAGAGAGCATGGCCATCTGCCATTTAATGTCCATCTCTTCAAGATCATCTGGATGGAGTTGTTCCAAGTCATCATTAATTAGAGAGGAGTTTCCATGAGTGGACAGAAAGGCTTCAAACACAGATTCAGTGCCTTTCTCTTGATTTGCTCCATTAGCAGCACTAACTGATTCAGGGTTGGAAGTAGAATCAATTGATGCTGATAGGAGTGCAGCATTGTGAACATACCCAGAAGGCTTCTTCTTAGCCTCTACCTCAGATTCAAAAACTCTTAGATCATTGTATAGATCATCAAGTTCCTTTTCTTCCAGTTGATCATTTTGTCTGAAAGAGACAGTATACATGGTCCATTCATCACCCAGGGACCTTAAGAACTTCCTGTTTAGATCATCTTGATCAATTTGTACTCCAACTGTAGCTAGTTCACCAATTAGCTTGTTAAAACTGTCAAAAGTTTGAGTCATGGACTCATTCTTGGTTGACATGAAGTTCTCATATTGTTACTTCAATATAGCCTTCTGATTTCTCTTGGTGCTTTTGGTACCTGAGAATCTATTCTCTAGAGCATTCCAGAGCATCTGTGCATCAGTGCAACTGCAGAATTGGTGTTGATATTCATTGGGAATGGCCAAGAGCAGAGTGCTTAAGGCTTTCATCTCTGTCTGTCTTGACTTCTTTTCTGCATCCGTCTTTGGTGGAGTTCTTTTTCCATCTGGACCAATCTTTCCTTCATCAGATGGGCCATTCTCAATGATTTCCCACATAGAGTAATCTGTGAGAAGAATATATTGCTTGATCCTAATCTTCCACATGTCAAATTCATTGGATCTGAGCATTGGGACCTTTGAGACCAGGGTACTGTTTGATTCAATTGCGTTTTCCATGATGAATGAGATTTCTGAGAATATGGCTCTGATACCACTTGTCAGGATCTTAATTCCTAACAAGAATAAACACTCAGAAAACAATATTAAAGAAGCTGCGGAATAGCACTTTAATATTCAGAAAAACAATGAAACAGTGAATCAAAATCACAACTTGTAAACTTGTATTGACATATTGAAGTTACAAGATTAAACACACAACCTCAATATTGATGAACAGGCTCACCAATACGAATTCTACTTCTCTAGAATTAGGGTTCTAACCTTGAGGTTGATTCTCTCTTATGAAAGCTAAAACTCCGAATTAATTGTTCTAAAAATTACTCTTAAACTATTCTGACTAATTCTATATATACTGAAGATTAAAAGATAATTACAAATAACAAAAGATCTTCAAAATAGTCTTCCTTATTTATCATCAAGCTTTCCATATTATCTTCAAATAATCCAGCTGTCATCCTTGCCATACAGATCTTCATCTTATAAGCAGCATTAATCTTCAGCAGTATTAATACTCTGAGCAGTATTAAGTTCAGCAGTACTAACCATGCTCAGCAGTATTAACTTTGTTCTAGCAGTACTAACTCCAGCAGTACTAACTACTTAGCAGTACTAAACTTGCTTAGCAGTAGTAATCTTCTCTAGCAGTATTAATCTTGATGAGCAGCATTAACCTTGTTCAGCAGCATTAACTTCACTTGCAGCATTAACTGTACTTAGCAATTCTTCAGTTCCCAACAAAACAACAACCATGACAAGTGTTAGGATGAAGCCTCGTGAGATCCCATAGATTATATAATTCACAAAACAGGAATATTATAATACAATAATACAAGGCTCGTATTACCGAACTCCTTTGTCTCACAATGCTATTTTCACTTGCAACGATATTCCAAACCTGAACATAAAACAAAGAAATATCCCTTGAAAATACGTAGGAGACTCGTTTCCATCGGGGTGACATATACACGGGAGTGGAGTCACCCGTGATATTACTGGATTACACCTCATGTCCCGGTCCTAGTTCCCATGCCATCAAGATATCACAACCTCAAACCATATTCATTACCTTTATTGCCTACTCCGTCATGTTACACCTCAAGGTCTTACGGGACATTATTGTCTATCCATATTTAGACGAGTTACACCTCAAGGGCTCACGTCCCCCTATTGCCTACTTGCTAGTAAACCACAAGGACCAACACAAAAGGTTCAAATAAACCTATAACTACCTCCTCGTGCACAAGGAGTATTATCCACATTCTTATCAGGTGATCAAAATTCGGACAAACATTTATAACCAAATATATATGCCTCATTTCTACCTGTAAACACCCTAATCGCCACATGAGACTCTAGAATATGAACATAATATCTATTTTCGTAATCTCAACTCATCTTTACTTTTCAAAGTAATACATCTTTCATGTTCCCAAACATATAGTCACAAATTATTATATTATTCTTAACATGTTATCATGAAGTTCTAAGTAGTTAGGTCAAACTCATAGGAACAAGGGTTTCCTCATATACCAACCTTACAAGTATGAAATCAAAGATCCATGAACATTTAACAATCATACAAGAAAGTAGTTAGGGTTTATGGAGGAAAACTCACCAATAATTACCTATATGTGTATCCATGTGTATAATAAACATCTCATCGTATAGATATGAGTTTCCAAATAAATAATAAGTAAACAATGTTTAAGTATAGGTTCATAAGAGAAAACTCACACTTAGGGTTTATATGGAGGAAACCCTAGAAGTTAGGTCAAATCTTAAACAAGGATACACACATATATTTACACATTTTTAAACATACAAATAAGTAGGTTAAAATCTACAACATTTAATAAATCTAAAGAAGTTGAGTTAGGGTTTGTAGATGAGAACTCACAATTAGGGTTTGTAAAAAGAAAACACTAAAATGGATGAGTTGGTGATGATTTGACTTCACTTGGAGCTTTAATGGCACAAAGGGTCAATCTCTAGTGATCAATTACCCCTTCTTAAAATACTTGATGGTAGATCTTGTTGGGAGTATTAAATTAGAAGTGAGAAAAGAAGAAAGGGTGAGAAATCGCCCAAAGTGAGAGAGGAATGATTCTGTAGGTTTTGAGGTGTGATAAATGAATTTGTTTGTTCTAAAAACGACTTTAATGCGCTGCCCTTCGATCCCGACCGCGACCTTGATCGTGCGACATTGCCCCTGGCATTGTCGCCGGGGGAAAGTCGCATCCCGCTACCACCTTTTTGCCAAGTTGGTCGAACCAAGGCAGAACCTCGGCCCCTACCCGCGACATTGACCCAGGCGACTTTGCCTTGGGCATTGTCGCTGGGCAATGTCGCCCCCGACCTTCTTCCCGTTGTTCGCTCGATGCCATCGTGCCAACAACCACAAGCTCGCTTCCCTAACGAATTATATTGATTACCAAAGTCTCGGGATGAAAGTTTAAAAGTCGAGGATGGTAATCTAAAATGTAGGCATCTCTAAATCGACACAAAAACATGTACGTATGCAACTAAAAGTTGAGAGTGCACATAGGGATTTTAAGATCATATAAGCATAAAATTATGTAAGCGTATAATTATACACGAATATAGACACATATACGAACTTACTTGACCTAGAAAGGTAACCGTACAAAACGAAGGTTTTATGAAATGTCTTTGAAGAAATGGGGTGTTACACAAATCACAACCCCAACCCTGTTTCTAACTTTCTTTTGATTTCGATCAAATTAGGCTCGATTTGGGGCACTCTTTCATTTATTTTACATCAATCTTTGGTACTAACGAGTACCAACATATGCCATGAATTATAGCATCGTCAATCATCAACAAAACAAGTCGATTATTGGGTTTCTAACCCCATCGTGTAGACCGGCCACAACAACGGGTTTCCAGCTAATTTCATAACATACGATCATATTTGGCCTTCTAAACTTGTTCTAATCGAAAGATAAATCCAAAACGTGTTTAACCATAAATAAATAAATAAAAAGACATTACATTTGGTTAAGTATTTACCTCGAAGCGTCGTTATTTTTTTTTCGAACGAATCATATCCGTTCCTCGACCAACTTCTCGCTCAAACCTCGGTTGTTTTGCACAACATCAAAGAGGTTATTCTCGAGAGAAAAAGATGAACAATATGACCTTTCAATTTATCTCAATCGACTCTTAAATGAGGCCAAACGCGGCCTCCAAATACTGCCGCTAAAAAAATGAAACCACCCCCACGATTGCAATTCAAATTTCAAAAGTTTGGAGGTTTGGCAAAACAGGTCCTTGGCTTTTCTAGTTTTCCCCTCCAACTTTCAATATCATTTCCTTTTTGACATAAAGCAATTAACAATTTTTTTGACATAAAGTTGGATTGTGAAAACGTTGTACATGCCAAAAATGTTCATTTTAAAGTATTTACATGTTTACGTGAAGTTTATTAAAAGTTGGGTATTTGAAGAGTTTCACTCATTTGGATTATTTGGTTTTATAAAATTTGTGAACCACCCACATTTGGGATTCTTGAACATTTTGGTGAATAAATCATGTTAATACACTCCCTAGATGATTTTATATATATAAATGGAGTTCCTTTGATGTAAATGTCTTTTTGTGCATGCGATTTTATAAACCGTTTGGAAAATGCATATTATTGTATTATGAGGCATTTAAAAAATATAAGGGTATAAGTTCATTTGGAAAGTGGGTTGCCTCAACTAATGTTGAGTTTTGAACTAATCTTACTTTTGGTCGTTGTGTTTGCATATCCATTGGTCAAACGTGTTTTAATGTTTACACTGACTTTCATTTGGAGATTTAAGTAAACTGATGAGCCTTGGCTCGATTTTGACTAAAACGAGTTTTAATGCAATTGACCGGTTGACTAGCCCGGGGTGGAAGCTTTTAATTCAATTGACCGGTTGACTAGCCTGGGGTGGAAGCTTTTAGTACAATGGCGTTTATTACGTGTCATTTGAGAGTTACATGTTTTGAGTGCGTTGGTCATTCATTTGGAGTCATGTAATGTTTTAGACTGTAATGCAGTGGATCCATAGGCATATGAGTCGGTCCTTATTATGTAAAAAGAAAATGGGTTATTATTTATATATTGGCCAGAATTAGTCTTGGGATCTCGAGGATAATACGGTGATGGCTCGTGAAGTCCAATACCCGGACCTGCATCCGCGAGTTAATTTATGTGCCTGTTTTTATGGGATAGTCACTTCCCATTTGTAGCTAGTTGAGACATTGGGTTCTCGAGGGCAACTTGGTACGGTTATGTGGGACCGGTTACTAGCCATGGACCGTAAATGTAATCCTAGCGAATGAGCATGATTGGGAATCCTCGAGGGCCTACCCCCACATCTTAGTACGAGTCGGCGAGCTCGTGGCCATGGGTTCCTAATATGGTGAGCTCAATAACTTGGAATGTGGCTTACTCTGTGTTCCGCCACTAGCCATGGAATTCGGGTTTCCCCCGTCATCGAAAGGTGTTGTTTTGGGTATTTAACTTTATCCTTGTTTTCGGTGACGCTTTGAGTTTGGGTCTTTCCCCTTATGCTTTAATTTTGGTCGTTTGGTTTATAAAGTTTTATTCAAACATCATCATTGGGGCATTTACAACTATTCACGTTTTGAGTAAGTGTTGGATTGCATTACTTCATTAAATAATGTTTGGCGTTGAGGCATTCATTTATAAATTGCTTAATTATTGGAAAACGAGTCGTTCTCATATTTGAAGTAATTCATTTTAAAGGATCATGATTTAAGTTGCATTATTTCCATTTAATGGTTTTTATATTATTGACGAAAACTCTTGAACTCACTAGGCGTTAGCCTAACCCTTTTTATTTGTCGGCATGTGCAACAGGTTCCGGTTAGGAATAGTTCTAGTGAGACTGTGAAGAGATGAGTGCTAGTGGTGTGCTCGAAAAGGTGATTAGCTTGTTGAAGTCTTTCGCACTTATATTGGAGATAGCGATTGGTATTGGGTTATAGTAACGCCCGACTTTAGTTAGTCTTTATGTAAGACTTTATTTTCTCGTTGATGGTTCAATCTAGAAATGTATTGCATTTACGGATTTGTAGTAAGAGATTTTATCCCTCTTTGATGTGTTATTGAAAGTTTTAATTTAGTCGCTCTTTCCAAATTTTGAGGGTGTTACAGTTATAGTTACAGTTGGGGTATCTTAGACATACATTGACCGAAATTCTCATAAGAAAATGTGTTAGCTTATTCAAGTTTGTACTTAATATTGTTTGTAATTTAGTAAAGTTCAAGTTATTTTAAAGTGATGTAATTAACTTATTAAATTATGTATGTGCGGTAAATGCATCAATGGAATAGTAGCACCGACAGAAGGGTTCCCATTGCATGCAAAGATGTGTTAAAGAAGTGATATGCATATGTGATGAGAAGAATTTTGGGTTTATATGACCTGTGTAAGATATGAAGTATCACTAAATTACAACCCATTATGTGCACTTTTTCTTCTTCACTTTTATAGTGAATTGTGTTATAATGATTGATAAGATGTGGTGTCAACAGTTAAAAATGGACAACATTAGTAGAGGGACCAAATTCATATTGAAAGGTAAAATGTAAGGACCGTCTTTGTAATTAATGCATCTGAGAGCCTAATCCAAAGTTTTAATAACTACAAGGACCAAAAATGCAATTCACTATATTTTTTAAAACGTTTGTTGTCAAAAACATAATCATGTTTAAAAACCTTAAGAAAGTCACATTTTAATAATTTGTACATCTTATAAAAGTAGACATTTTTGTAAAAATTGAGTTGGTCATTATTTATATTTTTTTTATTGTGATTTAAGTAAAAATAATTTATTTATGAAATTACAACAACATTTTCTGGAAAAAGAAAAGTAAAGAAAATAAAATAAAAAATAAATTTAGTTATTCATATAAAAAATTGAACTTCATTTTAACAAAAAAAAAAAAAATGTTTCTTAAAGAAGTACAATACTTAAAAAGAAAATTAAAGCAAAGTGAGTTTTTGTTTGCAATTAATTCATTAAATTATTATTATATAATTTTTAGTTCATAATTTGTTTATAAAAACAAATTAATTGAAAAACACTTTCCCTGTCTTATAATGGGAGAGAAATATGGTCGTATTATCCTTAAAAAAGTGATCGAATTACAACCTTAACAAAACTTTCACATTAATCTTAATTTTCAAAAAATATATTAATATTTATAAAATTATATTTTACTTTTTATGACCAAAAAAATCAAATATAACATATTTTTAAACGTTAAAGTTAAATAAAATCGTCATAAATTTTCAAATTTTCAAATATCTTTCTAAAAAAAACTTGTAATTCAAAATATCTTTCTAAAAATCAAAGTCAAGTGCAATTGTTAGAATATAATTATGTTTATGGGATGTTTGAAACTGTAATAAATTTTTTAACACTTAAACAAGTACAAAGTGGGCATGCATCAACCGTCCCTCACGGAAACAGTTTCCCACGCGTTATATATTGGTTTGTGCACTTTGGAAGAGAAAAACATCTCAAGTAAGAAAAAAGCGTAAAGTAAAAACTGCATTAATACTCAATAATTAAACCTCTCTAGAGCTAATAAATTAGGATGGTCCTATCCACCAAGTATTATTATGTAGTCTATATTCCAATCCTTTCCCTTTCACTCTTTTTGCTGTTTTTGGATTGCAATTGAAGTTTACCATCTAAATATATATTTACCTTTTAAACAGCATTCCAAAAAATTAAAAAAATACTTATAAAATAGTGTAATATTTATTAATTATATGTATACATATTTTATTGTCTCTTGTCCATTCATGTTTTTCTTTTAAATATTATTGTCTTGCCTCTAAAAAAAACATATTTTACACATCAAAATATTAAAAATATTAATATTTTGTTTGACCCCGAGTCATTGTTGTTTTAATCGCCTTATTTTTGTGTTATTCTTAATAAAAGTTGATCGGAGTTATATTTCTTTGTATACAATCATATATTATAATTATTTCATGTTTTTATTTCATAAGTATATTTAGAGTTTTCTTTTATAATTTATTTAAAAATAGAGAGAAAATTGATCTATGTTAATTATGGGTTGTTTGATGTGCGTTATCTTGGTGGTTATTACCATGTTTAAGAATTATAATCGGTATCTATCTGATAATTAGTTGTAATAAAGTAAGTAGTAACTAGAATTAAGGATATAGTTAAGTATTTTTGCATTTACCTTGAATCGTCAATTTTGTTGAAATAACGTCTTATCTACTTCTTAAATTTTGAAATGATAATTAGCTGTGATAGATTATTGGAATTAAACGTAATTAAGTAACTTTACATTTACATTGATAAAAATCAGTTTTATTGCAGTTATATTTTACATGTTACTAAAAAGCTTATTATTTTAGTTTTTTTTTTTGAAGAAAAAGAAAAAGAAAATAAAATTATGCAAACATTGTAAGGCAATGTTTGGCAAACTAACTGATAAACTAGTTTTTCAAAACACTACTATGAGTAGCTTTTCAATAAGTTAGCTTAGAGCATCTCCAACATCATTGCTAAATTTTTTCTAAAATAGAGAATGGAAAGTCAAAATCTCTAAAAACATTTTCTTCTAACTCCAACAACTTTTCTATTTTAGAGAATCAATCATTATTTATATTATTATAATATTATATAATTTATCAGCACAATACACTTTTAAAAAAAAAAACCTTAAAATAAAATGTTAAAAATTGAATCTTATTGGTTGGATTGAATAAAATAATATTTTCTCTCTTCAATTTGAAGATTATAGAGAATTCTCTATATTTAGAGATTTTTTTTTATCTTTCTCTATTTTAGCAAACCATATTGCAAAGCTGTTGGAGAGGAATATGAAAGAAAAAACCAAAATTTTCTATTTTAGCAATGCTGTTGGAGATGCTCTTATAACCTCAAAGTCATAACATTAATTTACAAACTACAACTCATCCAAATCCTTTCATTTAAAGTTGTTATACTAACCAGTAAATTTGTTTCAAAATGTTTAGAATTTGTATGAAATAAAGTTATAAATATTTGAAAAATATCAAAATGTTTGTAACTAATTAATTTATTTCTAACCTAATATTTGGTTGTACAATGTTTTGTGTTTATTAACTCATATGATCTTTAGATATATAAAATTCAGTTATTAGTATAGTCTTTATATTTAGTAGTTACTATTATTGGTTGATATGATTTTATAAATCATCGGTTTGTTTTACTATTAATTATGAAAAAATATTTTTATGAGCATGTTAGAGTATCTTTAATAAATTTTAAAAAATAAATATATAGAGATTTTAGGGTAATTTTCCCCAACAAATTATTTAAACATTTCTTTCAATCGGAAAAAAAAGTAACAAAGGGATGGTAAAATACTTTTAAGTATTGGAGAAATCTTTAAAAAGCAATCACTTAAATGCATGGAATATTAAATAGAATAAGCAATCTCTTAATTTCCAAAATTAAAAAAAAAATGTAATTGTTTTTTTTTTAATATTTTTGCTCAAAATTAGTATCTTTTATTTTTTAAAAACCGATTTGTACGATTTCATGTAATTAATAAAAACTCTCATCCCTTCTCTTTGGTGTCTATTAAAATTGTTGACTTAAAAGTCAAATTCAACGGAAATTGCAATAATTATAAGCCTAAATAAAAATATATTAGTTTACACTATGTGATTTTTTTTAATAGCAACAAAAAAAACTTTCATTACCACCAAAACAACCAAAAGGCTTACAAAACCAAAACACCTAAACCGAACCAAAAAGACAACATCAAACAACAGAACAGAGTCGAAACTTACACCGAAACCAAAAACAAAAAGAGGATGTTTGCGAGAAGCAAACCTCCTACAGCCGATCTACCTCAGATAGCTTAAATCAAACAACAACCTTATTCTCCTGACTTGTTGTCCCGACCGATGACCCTCCACAGCAGCTCCGATGAACTTGGTAGACTTCGTCTGAGACTGCTCGATCTTCATTCGCACCAGATGAGTAAGAACTTGCTTCCAACTTTAAGCATCTCACAGCATGCCCAATCTGTTGCATAATCTTCCATTAAACACCCGAGGGATTCGAAAGCCAACTTACGTGGCAATGGGTCAGGTTGGGTTGGATTCGGGTTCAACCTATTTATTAATTGGGTTGAAAGTCTCAACTCAACCCAACTTGTTTAATTAAATGGGTTGAGATTTTCAACCCAATCCAACCTGTTACTTAAATGGGTAGGTAGTGGGTTGACCTGTTTATGATTCTCTCAACCCAACCTGTTAAATAAATGGGTTGAACCTGGGTTGACCCATTTAATTTTAAAATTTTAAATAAAATAAACCTACTTAATTTCATGACAAATACACAACCACAAAATCAAATAAATTGTTCAAAGTTTCCTTCGACCACAAAGTTGACGTGAACAAAACTATAGATTATAGAGTATTACCTTGGAACTGTGGAAGTCTCAAGTCGTCGTGGAAGGGTAGTCAACCGTCGTGGAAGGGCGTCGTCGTGGAAGCCTAAAGTTCTAATAACCGTGTTAAGAATTGAATAAGTCATGAAGTTGAGGGCAAAGTTTTAAAAGTCTATAGCTGGAGGGGCCAAAGTGTAAATTTAATTAAAAAGGGGATAACCCTAAGAAAACCCACCTCCCTTCCTTGTAGGCGGCTGGGAGATTCGACAGAGAGGGAGAGGAAGAAACCAAGCGACCTGGAGAAAATTGAAGAAGAGAAAAGGATTGAAAGAGGTTTCTGTTTTGATTCATCAAGGTAATGATCTAACCCTTTTTCTTCTAATGATATAGGATTGTTAAACACTCTTCCAATCCAGTATTGATTAGATTTTTGTTTAAGGTAGAACCCTTACTTGGACCCTCTCATTTGGTTTAATCTCTGAGTTTAAGAAGGTGAAATCATTTGGATTCATCCCTAAATCCTCATCTTGATGAGTTGAGGGAACACCTTCTGTGGGAGGATTTCGGTTTTGGACCGTCCTAAGTTTCTAAATTCGAGAGCGGTCTAGTTTGGGGTTTTCGTTCACTCGAGCAAAAACCTGCGTCTGGGATGGGATAAACATCCCCCGGAGGAGTGACCTCGCGGGGGGGGGGGGGGGGGCGATTGAACACCCCGGGAGACGGGTGAAACAACCCAAAACATTTCCAAACAAGCATAGCAACATAAAATATGTCTTACATCAAAAACGGCTCCAAGATAACAATAAGTCTTAAGGTTTGCAAAACGGCAACTTATTACACAACTGAGATTACAAAGACAATAAACTAAAATGACGGTCTTCTAGCCAGCTCCAGCTTACACCTTCTCCTTACCCTTATCTGCTTTTCCTAGCTCACACCTGCCTGAAAAGGGTTTTAGTTTTGAAAGAGCGAGGGTTAGACCAATGGTCTAGTGAGTCCCCTTTAAAAACAGTTTTAACTCAACAGACATTCAAGAGATTTATAATAAAATAAACCATTTTCAGCTTTGAAGAAAACAATTACACTTCCAATAAACTTCTCAGTTCACACTACCGCCACCCTTAGGTGACAGCGTGCATGTGGCTCACACTGCCTTATTGGGACACCCCCCCCCCCCCAATGGCATAAACGGAACACACCCTCCGACATGAGCACAGGTGGGACACACCCCCTGACTTTGAGCTTAACACACTTATGACCATGTATGCATACATTTCTACTTTAGCAACAGTAACAATAATATCTTTAGCATTTAAATAAATCTTGCATGCAATTAATAAACAACATCATTTCAATACTTGCAGAAAATCTTATAAACATAACTTCTTCGTCACCAAAGACTTTAGTTTAGAAAACTCACATGGTGTTCCTCGTGCTAAAAGTCCTACACTTAGAGATTTCCCGACAACGTATCCTAAAGAACAAAGATAGGATTTTCGATAAGTTATGGGGTTACTCTCAACAACAGAACTACTAGGACCGACTAATAGGACCCCTAGAACAGGTTTGTCCCAAACGAAACTTCCTCATTTTCACCCGCATCGGCTCTCCAGGATCGCCCGGGTCGAGTGGACCGGTGTCACCCGGACTCCACACCCCCGGGGTCACCTGGTGGTCATCAACCCGGGGTCACTCGGCACTAAAACGCCCGGGGTCGCCTGGCTCGTCAAAGCCCGGGGTCGCCCGGCGCTATACTGTTAGAACATATTTTATGTTCTTATTAGAAGTTTTATAAAGTAATCTACAATATGTGTTTTGGGCCTTGTATTGGGTTTGGGCTTTATTGTGTACAAGGGAGTATGGGGTATAAATAGAAATCATGTAATAGCTTTTAGGTTTAACTTTCATTATCAATGTAACCACATGATTGAAATTGCTCTCTAGTAGTTTAGTTTTATTGCTTTCAATAATCTACTGATTTTTATCCCTATGATTCCTTGTTCTTCATCAAATCAAACCAATCTTGATCACAATGGACCTCACAATTGGTATCAGAGCCTAACAGAAATCATCTTTTCTGATCGATCTGAGATCTGGTTGGTTTTGAATGGAACAATCTATGTATATTTCGATTTCTGGATTTCATTGTGAAATTGTTTTTTTTTATTGTTTAATTGATTCAGTAGTAATAGTTAATCATTATGGAATCAATTGCTTGTAACAATTTCGATCCAGAAAGTCGAATCGATCGATTTTGAGTTCTTTTTGTTCGAAATTTTTTGTTTACTGTGGTTGAATCGTTTTGGTGTTTAGAGTCAGATTTAGACTTGAAGATCAACTACAAATGTGCTCATTGGCATATTTCGAACCTGTGGATAAAGTATCAACTCAAGAATCGAAGTATTGAAGGTTTGATTGAAGAAAATCATAAAATAAGTTCGAGATCCACGATTTTCGCAAGATCACTGAAGAACTCGCAAAGAGTGAAGGTTTCGCAGAACATTGGACACAACAAAATTTTGAAGTATGAAATTCGTAAGTGACTATATTGCGAAAGATAAAGGATTTGCAAGTCAATGTGCTTATGTTGTGTGCGAATTCCTAAGGATTCGCAGGCCACAGTCAAATGTTTCGCAGGTTATGTTTGGGAAAAGTGGCTTCCTAATCTTGAAAAATGTTCTAAGGTAAGAATTCGCAGGCTGGTATGTTGCGAATTCTGAAGGTTTCGTAAATATAAGGATTGCGAAAGGTGAGTATTCGCGAACATGAGGCTTGTGAAAGTTGAGGTTTCGCAAGGCAAGCCTCTGCGAATTGTACTTTAAGCTGAATGCATCTTGCAAATTTTGCTTACATGTTTATAAGGATCTGCGAATTTTTAGTGGTTTGCGAAAGTTGGTGATATTTTTGAAGATTCTGACTGTTCTGAACCCTATTTCATACAAGTGTGCCCTGTTCCTGAGCTTTATACGCGGAATGCATATGTGACAGCTGGTTGGTCACATATCCTTAGCAACTGATCTATAATTCACGAGTGCTCATGATCTGCAAAGTTTTTCAGATTCTGGATTTGATGATTTGGTCTCTGCTTGGATTGAGTTAGTTGCCTGAGCATCTGCAATCATCAGTCTGGAAAGCTTCTTTAGTTGTTAGACCGTTGAGAGCACTTTATCATTCTTCTGACTTGATCACTCAGTAGTGTGAGCGATTGCAATCACTGTTCTGCACTTTGGTTGTGCTTCAGAATCCTGAGAGCTGATAATCATCCAGCTGATTTGTGAAGAAAGGAGTTCCGGATTTGATGACTCAATATTCTGGAAACCAGTCAGAAAATGAGTACCTTTCATCAGTTGGTGAACAATTGCTTGCCTTCTACCCTTGCATTGTAGTGTTGCTACCGGATGCTACCACCCGTATGCTTATCAGATGAAGTTCTTAAGCTGAATTCTTATTTCAACTCATGGTTCACAGACAGATCATATGTTATATACTGAAGTTGCACTTGAGTGTCACTCCATAATCCACACATATCATTCTTGTGGGCGTTAAGGAATGTGTTGGATTTACTAGAGGAAAAAGTTGCCTTTATGTGCACTCAGTCGAGGTTATTGTCTACATCAGATCTGATATTTCAGTTGATACTTCGAGGATAAGAGCTACATTCTAGGGGGAGCTTAAGGATGCTTTGTAGTTTATGCAACACTAAGTTTTATAAAGAAATCAAGGGGGAGAAGAGCTGAAGCTGGAGCTGATCAGATAATGATTACTTTACAAAACTTTGGGGGAGAATGTTAGAACATATTTTATGTTCTTATTAGAAGTTTTATAAAGTGATCTACAATATGTGTATTGGGCCTTGTATTGGGTTTGGGTTTATTGTGTACAAGGGAGTATGGGGTATAAATAGAAATCATGTAATAGCTTTTAGGTTTAACTTTCATTATCAATGTAGCCGCATGATTGAAATTGCTCTCTAGTAGTTTAGTTTTATTGTTTTCAATAATCTACTGATTTCTATCCCTATGATTCCTTGTTCTTCATCAAATCAAACCAATCTTGATCTCAATGGACCTCACATATACCGCCCGGGGTCGCCTGGTTCCCCTAACTCCCGGGGTCGCCCGGCTACTACGAGCCCGGGGTCGCCCGGGGTGGTTCGGTCGATCGACTTAACAGTCGAGGTCCTTTTTGGCCAAATCGATAACTCGACTCACAACCCCCAAAAACGACCGGGGATTGATTAACAAATACGAACCTAAAGTCCTCCTAACACCTCTATTCCCAATCGATCAATAATCAACTGATGATAAATAAAACCCCAACTCCCATTCACACAAACATCGGACTAAACCATCAATCCCATTATTCAAACTTAAAATCAACAGATTGTAATCCCCCCATGACCCAAAATACATCAAAGAAGGAAAACTTACCTTAAAGAGGAATCAAAGCAAGCTTGAATCTCAGTGTCGCCTTCTTCCTCGATCTTCCCAAAATCACACACAGTCTCCTTTTCATTACTCAGCCGCTAAACTGCTAAAATAAATGAGCCTCTATGGTTAAAATCCCTTCTTTTTCCCACTTTTTACTTTAGACCCCCAAACTTTGGCCTTATTAAACTTTCACCCAACTTTTTAAGTCCTTTACTTCTATCCCGGTTATTACAATATTCCCTCCTCAAAAGAATTATGTACTCAGAATTCCTTCGTTGAACAAACTGGGACATTCAGCCCTCATAACCGACTCTAACAGTACAACGCCTCGAACGGTGCTGCTTGAATTCTGGCGTGATAACTGTTGTTATAGGAGAACTCTATCAATGACAGATGAACTTCCATGAGCCCTTAAAGTCGATAGCACATGCTCGAAGCATGTCCTCCAAAGTTTGGATGGTCCTCTCACTCTGGCCATCCGTCTGAGGGTGGTAAGTTGTACTCAATTTGAGTTGCGTGCCCAACTCTCTTTTTAGTTTCCTCCAAAACGATGACGTGAAACGGCCATCCCGGTCCGACACTATAGCCGACGGTACTCCGTGTCTGGACACAATTTCGTCTATATACAACTTAGCCAACTTCTCTAACGGATACATCTCCTTAATCGGCAGGAAATGAGCCAATTTCGTGAGTCGATCCACTATCACCCAAATTGCGTCGTGACCTTTAGGCGATCGTGGAAGTCCGGTGACAAAATCTATCGCGATTTCATCCCACTTCCATATCGGTATTTTCAACGGTTGTAGTTCCCCATACGGTCTTTGATGCTCCGCTTTCACCTTCAAACACGCTAGGCATCGCTCAACGAAGTAAGCTATATCTTTCTTTAAACCCGGCCACCAATAACTTTGCTTCAGGTCTCGATACATTTTGTTGGTTCCTGAATGAACGGAATAATGAGACTTGTGCTCTTCCTCCAGCACTTTCTTCCGAAGGTCACCCCGTTTCGGAATCCACACACGGTCACCAAAACATTTCACTCCACGACCGTCTTCTGTTAGCGTACTTACATTCTCGACTATTCTCTCGCTCTTTAAGTTCTCTTCCAAGAGTGCTTCTTTTTGTAGACTCTTGACTTCCTCCAAGAAAGTGGAAGTTTCCTCAACCTGAAACGCCACTACTTTCGTTGCATCGCCATACTCTTTTCGACTCAAGGCGTCGGCCACTACGTTGGCTTTACCCGGATGGTAAAGAATTTCGCAGTCATAATCACTTAATAGTTCCATCCACCTACGCTGTCTCATATTGAGCTCTTTCTGGTTGAATAGATGTTGAAGGCTCTTGTGATCAGTGTAAATCTGACACTTAACTCCATATAGGTAATGCCTCCAAATCTTCAAAGCGAAAACTACTGCTGCCAGCTCTAGGTAATGCGTCGGGTAGTTCTTCTCGTGCTCTTTCAACTGGCGAGACGCGTAGGCGATCACTTTGCCCTCTTGCATTAGCACGCATCCCAAACCCAACTTTGAAGCTTCGCTGAAGATCACAAATCCTTCAGTCCCGTTGGGTAGGGACAAGACAGGTGCACTACTCAGGCTCTCCTTCAATTTACTGAATGCGTTCTATTAAGCTTCTGTCCACACAAACTTAACGTTTTTCCTAGTTAGGGCAGTTAATGGGGTGGCTATCCGTGAGAAGTTCTGAATGAACTTCCAATAATAGCCTGCCAGCCCAATGAAACTTCTTACTTCTGACGGCGATTTCGGCGCTTCCCAACCTTTGATAGCCTCAATCTTGGCTGAGTCCACCTTAATCCCCTCTTCTGACACCACATGTCCTAAAAATTGCACCTCTCTCAACTAGAATTCACATTTAGAAAATTTGGCGTACAACTTCTCCCGCTTAAGCATCTCCAACACTACCCTCAGATGTGCCTCATGCTCCCTCATGGATCGTGAGTAAATTAGTATGTCATCAATAAAGACAATCACACACTTGTCCAATAGTGGACCACACACTCTATTCATTATATCCATGAATACTGCGGGGGCGTTAGTCAAACCAAAGGGCATGACTAAAAACTCATAATGTCCATACCTCATACGAAAAGCCGTCTTGGGAACATCCTCCTCTCTCACCTTTAGCTGATGATAGCCCAATCGCAGGTCTATCTTCAAAAAGTAGCCCGCTCCTTGAAATTGATTGAAAAGATCATCAATTCTGGGTAGCGGGTACTTATTCTTGACTGTTACCTTGTTAAGCTCGCGGTAGTCTATGCACATTCGCACTGACCCAACCTTCTTCTTAACAAAAAACACTGGATCTCCCCACGGTGAAGTGCTGGGACGAATAAACCCCTTATCGAGCAGTTCTTGCAGTTGAGTCATCATCTCCTTCATTTCGGCTGGCGCCAAACGATAGGGTGCTCTTGCGATTGGTGCCGCTCCAGGTACCAAATCTATTCGGAACTCCACTTGTCTATCAGGAGGCAAGGTGTTCAAGTCTTCCGGAAACACCTCCAGGTACTCACTTACTACCGGAACTGACTCCAGCCCCTTTTTCTCTTTCTTAGCATCTACAACATACGCTAAGAACCCCACGCACCCTTTCACTAAGCACCGCCTAGCCTTGATCATAGAGATCAAACACGACTTTCTATCCCGACGATCCCCATACACTACCACCTCTTCCATACCAGACAATGCTATACAGATCAACTTCTTATTGCACACTATATGAGCATCATTAGATGCCAACCAATTCATCCCTACGATGATATCAAATTCCCCCATACCCATCGGGTACAATCGCAACGGAAATGAATGACCGTCGATATTAATATGACACCCTTCATATACTTCCCTCACCGAGACTCGACTATCATCCACTACTTCTACCTCAAACCCAAGACTAAGCTTTTTGGGTTTTACACGCAAATTATGAACGAATTTTGATGACACAAACGAACGGTTTGCGTCCGAATCAAATAACACCTTAGCATAAGTCGAGTCTATAGGGAAAGTACCTGTCACCACATCCGGTGTTTCCACCGCCTCCTTTGCTGTCATGTTAAACGCCCTTGCTCTTGTTCGGGCGGGTTCCACCTTTCTTTCTCCTCCTTTACCCCCATAATTTCCGACAACCCCCTTCTTCAATTGAGGACAATCTGATTTGATGTGGTCTGGAAAACCACATTGATAACAAGTTCTTGATCCCTGACAATCCCGCGCCATGTGACTCGTCTTCCCGCACTTGAAACACCCATCTTTGTCTATCAAACACTCTCCCTTATGCATCCGGTTACATTTATTGTACAGCTTATACTCAACCCTTGGCGTTGCTCGCTGTTCAGGTCTTGCAGATTTTGCCTTCTTAACATCAGGCACAGACCCTTCCCACTTCCTCTTTTCCGTACTTCTTTCAGACAGCTGACGATTCTTGTTTTCTTCCGTCATTTCAGCTGCATTGACGGCCGCTTGGAAGGTAACAGGTTCTCTTGCGGCTGTCAGTTCTCTAATGTTGCTCCTTAGCCCAAACAGATACCTGTCTATCCGTCGTTCTTCATTGGGCACATTTATCTCAGCGAAACGTGCCTTTTCCAGAAATTTGGTCGTATACTCCCTAACCGACATCTCACCCTGTTCTAAGTTCAGAAATTCCTCTTCTAATTTTTTCACCGCTACCAATGGGAAAAACTGCTGCTTGAACTTGGCGATAAAAGTCTCCCAAGCTATACCCTTAGCTGCCTTTGAACCCTTTCCCCCGGTCTTAGCCTCCCACCAAAACACGGCATCGTCCCTCAGCATGGATAATGCAATCACTACATTGCCTTTTTCCGCACACTTACTGGTGTCGAACGCTAATTCCATCTCTCTCACCCACTTGATCACTACCACCGGATCACATTCTCCCTTGAAAATAGGAGTCTTACACGCCGCAAAAGACTTGTAGTTGCATCCCTTTTCTGTGACTGCCTTCGTTTCCACTATCGGAGTTGACTGAGTGTGGCTACCCACCACGGTCATTGGCGAGTTAGCCATTTCAGTCATCTCCCTCTCCTCGTTCCTTCCCCTACTTGTTGATGCTTCCTTAGTCTGATGTGCCAGAAGTGCCTGCAACGTCTTCTGAAGTTTCCCCATCTCAGTAGCAAAAGTCTCCTGCGTTACAAAGACCTGGGACCTCCCCCACGGTTCCTTGTCGGTCCCCTTCCCCTCACAGTAGTTGAACTCTCCTAACGAGTGGATTCTTGTTCAGCCATTACTTCCACACTCTTGGCTCGACGGGCAACCCGCACCGTCCTCTTCCCTTGAACCCTTGCTTCTGGCTCTTCCACCTGAGTGGCCGCCTTTCGATTTGTATTTACTTTTTCTTTGGGTCGACCACGACCCTTTCCCCAAGTGGCAACCGGCCGAGGTGGAACTACTGGCCCATCCTCAACAACTGCATTCACCGGTACAGTCTCCGCTACCGGTACCGATCTACTCTTTGTTACACGCTCTGACATGACTACATATAACATAAACAGACAACACTCAATACGGTGGATTCAACGTAACAAGGCAAGTTAAGCACACGCATCTACCTGTAAATTTACAATTACACTGGCCAGATGTAACTCCAAATTTACCTTACATGCTAGTCCTCACTACCCTATCACTTGTCTTCCTATGGCCATCCTATTTCTCAGTTGTGTCCTACTCCCTAAGTTTAAGTTTAGGCCCGTCCGGTCACCTAGATCCCTTAAACTACGACTCTGATACCAATTGAAACAACCCAAAACATTTCCAAACAAGCATAGCAACATAAAATATGTCTTACATCAAACACGGCTCCAAGATAACAATAAGTCTTAAGGTTTGCAAATAGGCAACCTATTACACAACTGAGATTACAAAGACAATAAACTAAAATGACGGTCTTCTAGCCAGCTCCAGTTTATACCTTCTCCTTACCCTTATCTGCTTTTCCTAGCTCATACCTGCCTGAAAAGGGTTTTAGTTTTGAAAGAGTGTTGGGAACTGAAGATGTGACCAAGTCATTAATGCTGCTAGTTCAGAGTTAGTACTGCCAGAGGATCTCAAAGTTAATACTGCTAGGTATTACTACTTCTAGTAGAGTTAATACTGCTAGTCAAAGTTAGTGTTGCTTGAACAAAGTTAGTACTGCTTAGCTAGTTAGTACTGCTAATGGTTAGTGCTACTTAGTAGTTAATACTGCCAAGACTCAGTTAATGCTTCCAAGGTGATTAATGCTGCTTCTGAGATAATTTGAAGATAATATTGAAGAGATCGCGTCTGGAGATAAACATGGAAAGCTTGAAGATAATTATGAAGATTATTTTGAAGATCTTTTTATGTTTAGTAATTATCTTTTATTCTTTAATATATGTATAGATTTGTTTTAATAGCTAAGTAACTTTTGTGAGAATAATTCTGAGTTTTTAGCTTTCTAGAGAGAGAATCAACCTCAAGGCATCGTTCCTAATTCTAGAGAAGTAGAATTCGTCTTGAAAGAGCCTGTTCTTCAAGATTGAGGTTGTGAGTGAAAAGCTTGTAACTTGAATCATTAAGTAAAGTTTGCAAGTTGTGATTAATACTGTTTTTCTGTTTGTTGAATATTAAAGTATTTTTCCGCAACTTCTTTAATATTGTTTCTCAGTGTTCATAATTCTTGTTGAGAATTTGATCCTGACAAGTGGTATCAGAGCCTGTTCTCTCAGAAACATTCATTCATCATGGAAAACTTTGCAGAATCAAACAGTACTCTTGTCTCTAAGGTTCCAATGCTCAAACCCAATGAGTTTGACATGTGGAAGATCAGAATCAGGCAATACATTCTCCTCACTGACTACTCAATGTGGGATGTCATTGAGAATGGACCCTCTACTGAAGGTTAGATTAGACCAGATGGGAAAAGATCTCCACCAAAGACAGATGGTGAGAGGAAGATCAGGCAGACAGAGATGAAGGCTTTGAGCACTCTGCTCTTGGCCATCCCTAATGAATATCAACATCAATTCTGCAACTGCACTGATGCTCAGATTCTCTGGAATGCTCTAGAGAAAAGATTTGTTGGAACTAAAAGCACCAAAAGAAATCAAAGGGATGTTCTGAAGCAGCAGTATGAGAACTTCACTTCTTCAAAGAATGAGTCTATGACTCAAACTTTTGACAGGTTCAACAAGCTTATTGGTGAACTGGCTACTGTTGGAATGAAGATGGAGCAAGATGATATCAACAGGAAGTTCCTCAGATCTCTTGGGGATGAATGGACTATGTACACTGTCTCATATAGACAGAGTGACAATCTGGAATAGAAGGAACTAGATGATCTGTATAATGATCTAAGAGTTTTTGAATCTGAGGTAGAAGCTAAGAAGAAGCCCACTGGGTATATTCATAATGCTGCACTTCTATCAGCATCCACTGATACTATTGCCAACCCTGAAGCAGTTAGTGCTGCTAGTGGAGTGAATTCAGAAAAAGGCACTGAAACTGTCTTTGAAGTCTTTTTGTCCAGTCACAGCAACAACTCCTTGATTAATGATGATCTGGAACAACTTCACCCTGATGATCTGGAGGAGATGGACATTAAATGGCAGATGGCCATGTTATCTATGAGGGTGAAGAAGTTTATTAAAAGAACTGGGAGGAACAACTTCTCTCAAAGAAGAGAAGATGGAGCTGGTTTTGACAAGACAAAGGTGGAATGCTATAAGTGCCACATGAAGGGACACTTTGCTAGAGAGTGCAGAAGTGGTGTGCCAAATAACAATCACCAACAAGCTCAGAATGGAGGCTACAATCAAAACAAGAACTCTGCTCAAGCCCTTGTTTCTCAACAAGGAATGGGGTTTAACTGGAGTGACCAAGCTGAGGAAGCCATTCAGAATCAAACTCTTATGGCAGAGGTGTTTGATCTCCCCACTGAGGTAATTTCAAATATTTGTACTCAATCTTGCATAGACACTGTCAAAAGGTACGAGAATCACAACCAAAACATGTGTGATGACCTCAAAAGATTAGAAAAGGACAGAAGAGATTATGTGTTGATAGTTGAGAGGTTTGAAGAACAAATCAAAGGCTTCCAAGCCAATGAACTTCAACACTCTTATGACACAAACTACTGGAAGTGGGAAAAGAATGAGTTAGAGACCAAACTGTCTAAGTCCAAAGAAGAGAATGATAAGTTGAAAGAAGAACTAGCTAAAGTTAAGCTTGATGTAGAAAAGTTTTCATATGTTTCAAAAGCAATGGATTCTCTTCTAAAGGCTCAGATTCATGATAAGATGAAGCCTGGTGTTGGATACAACAACACACCCCCTCCTTACAACAACAACTACATCCCTCCTACATCAGACTTTTTAGAGACAAAGGAGAAAAAGGACTTGTCTGAGGAAGCCTTTGAGATAGATCCTTTGGATGAGGTGGCTGTTGAGGATATGACTGAGAAAGAAGCCAGTGAGAATAGGAACAATGCTGTGAGTAAAGAGATACCCTTAGAAAACAACATTGTTACCAATGAGGGTGGTGGAAGGATCTGGGTCAAGTCTAAAGAGATAGAGAAGACCAAAGGAAAGGCCAACAAGGTCCATTACAAACAGACCACTATTGTGAATCCTGGCCCTTGTAAACAGTGTGCTTGCAATAAAACTGAGAGCCTAAAATCTGGTACAAAGAGAGGTAATCAAAGAAACTGGAATAATCAATGGGCTCAGAAACAAGGAGTTGATCTGAGTAAAATAATCAGACCAAAACCTTGTTTCATATGTGGCAAGTTGAATCATTTGGCTAAGCACTGTTTCTTTAACCCTATTAACCAAAAGATGAACTTTCAAAGATTTGTGCAAAAACCTGTTGGTTATAGGAAGGCTGGAAAGAAACATGTGGCAAAGAAATCTATTGAAACCAAAGGCCACATGAAGAAAAAGGTTTTAAAAGATAGTATTAAAATGTGGGTGCCTAGAAGCACTAAAACTGTTAGTACTGCTACATCAAATAGTACTGCTGACAGGGATAGTGCTGCCAGAAGCAATACTGCTGCTACCAGTGTTAGTACTGCTGAGAATATTAATGCTTCTAACACTGTTAGTACTTCTTCAAAGGTTACTACTGCAAACACAGTTACTGCTGCTGACACAGTTACTACTTCTAACAAGGTTAGTACTGCTAAGCATGCAAGTGCTGCTAATGCAGTTAGTACTTCTAAAACCAGTACTGCTTCTAGCAAATGTGCATCCAAACCCATTATTGTGACAAAGTACTCCAGTAATGAGGAGTCAAAGTTTAAAAATCTTGTCAAGAAGGAATGTAAATATTTTGATGAGAAAGGGGTACCCAATACCACTTTGGCTTGGGTTCCTAATCAATACTAACTGATTTATCTTATGTGCATGGCAACCAACAGCTTAAGGGGAAGAGCATCTGGCATGTTGATAGTGGTTGCTCTAGGCACATGACAGACAACATGTCATGCCTTCAGGATTTCAAGCATATCAATGGAGGACATGTTGCATTTGGAGACAATCTTACAGGTGGAAAAATAAGTGGAAAAGTAGTGATGATTATGCAGGACCAGGAAGCTCAGATTCAGGAATTACACAATCACACAACATCATGCCTCAGTCTGTGATTTTTCCCATACCTACAGTGGATCATGTTGAAGACTGTGAAAATGAGCCCTCTACTGAACCAAATCAGAGTGAAGAAGAAAGAAGAGATGAGAAGAGTCAAGAAAATAAAGAGCCAGAAGTAGCTGCTGAAATCACCTCAATTGAGTTGAATGACACCAATCTAGAGGTGGGACTCAATGAAGAACCTAGTCATCAAACAAGAACACAAAAGAATCATCCTCCTCAGCTGGTTATAGGAGATATTTCTTCTCCTATGATGACTAGAAATCAAAGCAGGCTGCAAGATATGCAAGACCAACAACATACAGTGCTTTCTTGCTTTCTATCTCAGATTGAGCCTAAGAAGGCTTGTGATGCTATGAAAGATTCCAGTTGGATAGAATCCATGCAAGAAGAGCTACTACAATTCAAGCTGCAAGATGTTTGGGATTTGGTAGACCTTCCTAAAGGTCAAAGAGCAATAGGCACAAAATGGGTCTTTAGGAATAAGAGAGATGAGAGAGGAATAGTAATAAAGAACAAAGCAAGGTTGGTGGCACAAGGGTATACACAAGAAGAAGGAATAGATTATGAAGAAGTATTTGCACCAGTGGCTAGGATAGAAGCAATTAGATTGTTCCTGGCCTATGCTTCTTATATGAAGTTCAAAGTCTATCAAATGGATGTAAAAAGTGCATTTCTATATGGATCAATTGAAGAAGAAGTATATGTCTGTCAACCACCAGGGTTTGAAAACCCAAGCTATCCAGACAGAGTATACAAACTGAAGAAAGCACTTTATGGACTGCATCAAGCACCAAGAGCATGGTATGACACTCTGTCATCCTATCTCTTGGAAAATGGATTTGAAAGAGGAGTTATTGATAAGACTCTGTTCATCAAGAGAAAGAAGAAGGACATCTTGCTGGTCCAAATCTATGTGGACGATATCATCTTTGGATCCACAAGAGACAATATGTGCAAGGAGTTTGAGAATCTAATGCATCAAAGGTTTAAAATGAGTTCCATGGGGGAACTTACTTTCTTCCTTGGACTCCAAGTCCAACAGAAGCCAGATGGTATATTTATCTGTCAGTCCAAGTATGTGCAGGACATTCTAACCAAGTTTGGTTTCTCAGACTCAAAGCCTGCCAGCACACCTATGGAGACACACAAGCAGATAACAGCAGATCTTGAGGGGGAGGATATGGATGTTCATCACTATAGATCCATGATTGGCTCTCTCATGTATCTTACAGCCTCTAGGCCAGATATAATGTTTCCAGTCTGTGTGTGTGCAAGATTTCAAGTTAGGCCAAAGCAATCACACTATCAAGCTGTTAAGAGGATATTCAGATATCTCAAAGGGCAACCTAGATTGGAACTTTGGTATCCTCATGACTCATCATTTGACCTACTTGCATACTCAGACAGTGACCTAGGTGGAGCAAACTTGGACAGAAAATCTACTTCTGGAGGATGCCAGTTTTTGGGTGCAAGACTAGTATCATGGCAGTGCAAGAAACAAACCACAGTGTTCACATCTACAACAGAAGCAGAGTACATACAGCTGCAAGTTACTGCTCTCAAGTCTTATGGATTCAGAATCAAATGCTGGACTATGGGGTAACCTTTCTACACACTCCAATCTTTATTGATAATAGCAGTGCTATTAGCATTGTTAATAATTCTGTCAAACACTCAAAGACAAAGCACATTGAGATCAGGTATCACTTTATAAGAGACTGCAATGAAAAGAAGCTTATTCAAGTTGTAAAAGTTCATACTGATAACCAGTTTGCTGATCTATTCACCAAAGCCTTTGATGTGGGTAGATTCACTTTCTTGGTAACAAGTGTGGGAATGATCAACTCTGAATAAGCTCCTACTTAAAAAGTAGTTCAATACCTGTATATAGTTTATGCTTGGTGTTACTAATCTTCTTTCTCAGGAAATGTATAGCAGTACTCAGTTCCTCACAAGCTTAAAAGTGTAAGTATGGTTAATACTGCCAGTACAGTTTTAGTACTGCCAGTACAATTTTACTACTGCCAGTGTTTAGTTAATACTGCTTTTAGTTAATACTGCTTTCAGTTAATACTGCTCTCAGTTAATACTGCTTCCAGTTAATACTGCTCTCAGTTAATACTGCTTTCAGTTAATACTGCTCTCAGTTAATACTGCTCTCAGTTAATACTGCTTCCAGTTAATACTGCTTTCAGTTAATACTGCTTTCAGTTAATATTGCTCTCAGTTAATACTGCTCTCAGTTAATACTGCTTTCAGTTAATACTGCTTTCAGTTAATATTGCTCTCAGTTAATACTGTTTTCAGTTAATACTGCTCTCAGTTAATACTGCTTCCAGTTAATACTGCTCTCAGTTAATACTGCTTTCAGTTAATACTGCTCTCAGTTAATACTGCTCTCAGTTAATACTGCTCTCAGTTAATACTGCTTTCAGTTAATACTGCTTTCAGCTAATACTGCTCACTGTTAATACTGCTTTCACTAAATTTTTAGAGTTAATACTGCTTATAATCCGCAAGCTATAAATACCCTTTCCCCGCCTAAAAGATCATAACGACTCTTTGTCTACTGTTCATTTTCTCTCTCACTCTTTTCTCTCAAGTATCCAGTGCTCGCTAGTGAAGAATCCTTGCGTACAGATGGCTTCAATGGTGTTTATTGATGAGCACAACGAGATTGCCATGCTCCAAAAGCCAAAACAAGCCGAAGGTTTTTACCAGATAGTCGATTTTCTGAGGTCAAGCCACATCGCTCATGCTCTCACTGTATCTCCTACCATCTACATAAAGCATCAAAGGCAATTCTGGGCCAATGCCACTACTAGCACTGAAAACGGAGTGTCGTGCATCAAAACAAGGGTTTGTGATAAACCCTTGACAAATACTGAGGAGACCATTCGCATCTGTCTACGTCTAGACGATGCTTCAGGTATATCTTCTATTCCAAATGAGGATTTGTTTTCAAACCTCACCAGAATGGGGTATGAAGGCCAAATGGGGATTTCCAAGTTTTTCAAAGCTCAATTTTCACCCCAATGGAGGTTCTTTGTTCATACCCTGATGCACTGTCTTTCCAAGAAAACTACTGGCTGGAGCCAGTTTAGCAGTCCCATTGCCTATGCTTTGGTATGTTTATCTACTGCTCAAAAATATAACTTTTCACTGATGATCTTCAATGATCTTATCTCAAACCTGGACAACAAGAAGAGTTTCTTCATGTATCCCAGGTTTGTACAGGCAGTTATAACAAATGAATTGACGGATATACCTCAATTTGATGAGGTATATGTACCTAAACCCCCTAAAGGCAAGGTCTTCTCAAACATGAGAAGATCTGCTAGGGACTCGGAAGGAGTTGACACCCCATTGTTCTCAACAATGATGGTGGTGTCCCAACCACAAGAAGGTATGGCCTCAGGGTCAAGGCCCTCATTAGACCAACCCACTGAGAGCCAATCCCAACCTTCCCTCTCTCAAATTTTTCCTCAGTCTTTTGCTGCTAAACCCACTCCTATGATATCCAAGACTTATGTCAAGAGAAAGGTACACAAGGCTCCTTCCCTTGTTGTACCTACTATTAACCAAGAGCCTCAAAGCCCTCTATTGGAGCATTCTCCAATAGAGAATATCTAAAGGGAAACCAATAGGGTGTCGCCCAACCCTGAGGAGGTGCTTTCTAAGGAGCTGAATGAGCATATGGGTGAGAAGGTTGCCACTACTTCTACTAGCACAGAGAAGGACAGTGGTAACATCTCTAAGACCTTCCCCATGGCAACTTTGGGTGAGAAATCAACCAAAGGACCCCGGTGCCAAGAAACCAAGGGGGTAGTTGGTGCTTCTGCTAGGCAGAAGGCCACTACTACAAGATCCAAGGATCCCTCAAGGATGGGCAAAACATCCAAAAAGGGTGAGGACAGAACTGAAACTGATGAATTGATGGCAAAAGATTCCAATGATCCTTCAAGGGTGGGTAAAACACCTAAAGAAGGTGATGATAGCTATACTTACTTGGAATTGATGGAAACAATAGCCAACATCAATGTTGATGTGGTTAATCAAGGAAAGGAAATCAAGGCATTGCAGCAAGTGGTCATCTCCCAACAAGAGCAGATTTCAAAACTCAAGCAATTGGTGGGAAAACTCATTGCCAAGAAAAGAAGAAAGCAGTTTGTTCTAAGGAGGAGAAAGGGGGCAAACAAAATGGAGGAGGAGAATGCTTCCAAAAAGGGGGAGAGTTCAAGCTCAAAAAAGATGGATCAACAGTTTGAGGTGGAGAATGTTGAAGCACAGGGAGAGTTTGTTGAAGAGAGGGCTGAAGAAAAAGCTGAAGGTGTGATAGAAACAGAAATTGGTAAAGCAGCAGAAACAACACCAGCAGCAGTAACAAGCCCAGCAGTAGAAACTGTTACTACTGCTGAGCCAAAAGGAGCAGCAGAAACTGTTAGTGCTGCTGAAACTACACAAGCAGCAGTAACAGGGTTAACACCTGAAGAGGTTGAAATAGCAGAGATGCTGGTAAAAGCAAAGAATGACACCCCCAAAGCAAAGGGAGTGGTCATAAATGAAGGGGGAGCAAAGAAAACAGAAAAGAAAGACATGGCTGCAGATGCAAAGAGAAAAGGGAAAGAAAAAATGATAGAATCTGATCAACCAACCAAAAAGCAAAAGATGGTTGAGTCAGATGAAGCATTAGCCAAGAAACTGCAAGAAGAGATAAATAAAGCAGAGAAAGAGCAGGTTGAGAAAGACAGAGAGATAGCCAGAGCACTAGCCAATGAATTAAATGAAGCATTTCAGAAAGGATTGGAAACAGAGAAAGCAAAGCAAAGGGAAATAAGCATGAGAAAGGCTATGATGGCCAGATCAAGTGCAAAGAAGAGAAAGCCTTCACAAACTTACCTTGCAACTCAGGAAAGAAACAAGATGATAACTTTCTTGAGGAGTGCAATTGGTGTGAAGAAAGAAATGTTTATAAAGATGACTTTTGATCAAGTCAAGGGCTTATATGAGAAAGAAATGGGAAAACTGAAGAGTAATGAAAAGGCCAGAGTGGAGTTTGAAAGGAAATCCAAGGAGAGGCATGATGTGAACATTAATCAACCCTTCCCTGAAAGTGAAGAGGGAACTCTAACAAAAGAAAAGGCAGAGATTAAGGAAGAAGAGACTTTAGCTCAGAAGATCAAGAAAATAAAAAGAGTTAAGTTTATTGCTTCTAAAGGTCCTAGATCAGAGGAAAGGAAAAAGGAAGAAAAGAAGAAGGAAGCTACTTTAGGGCAAAGTCAAAGGATTCTGAAGAGAACCAAGATTATGGCCAAAAGAAAGAAAATTGACAAGAAGCCTAGAGTAGAAGAAGAGAAAAAGGTTGCTGAAGAAGAAGAGGCACCTAAGAATGAAGAAAAGAGAGTTGAATCTCAGGAAGTACCACAGAGTTCAGATGTAAATATGTACATGGTGGTAATGGATAAAATTCCAAAGCCTATCACAGCTGAACCTGTTGGATTCAAACCTCCTGAAGTCATCCACTGGGATACTATGGTGGTGGATGGTAAGGAGTATATCAGGTTGAAAAGAAAGGATGAGAAGTATTATGTGTTTTCAACATGGACTAAAATTGTCAGAGAATGTTCAAGATCTGATTTAGAAGAGATGTTTGAAGTTGGTATGAAATTACATGCAGATCAGTTGAAAGCTCCAGGGTTACCAATTGTGAAACTGGTTATGGAGTATTTGTGTATGTTATTCAATCCAGAAGCAGTAAAGCATATAATCAGAGATGTGTTTAAAGTTGTTAGAGGATGGACTTTGTATGAAAGAAGTGGAGTCTATGAATTGGCCTTGGATACTTTTCACATGGAGTATTACTTGGTGGATAGGGTCTACAATCACACAAGTCTGAAGCTTCATGCCATGTTAAAGAAGAAGCTAGGTTGTGCACCAAATTCAGAAATGGCAAAGTATCTAATTCAGAGAACTATCAATCAGAGTATGGGACCGGATCCTAACCTTGGATTGAATCAATGAAAGTTTTGGAAGCATCTGAAGAACTTGACTTCTCTTTCTAAAAGTCAAGTTATGGGGAGATTGTTGGGAACTGAAGATGTGACCAAGTCATTAATGCTGCTAGTTCAGAGTTAGTACTTCCAGAGGATCTCAAAGTTAATACTGCTAGGTATTACTACTTCTAGTAGAGTTAATACTGCTAGTCAAAGTTAGTGTTGCTTGAACAAAGTTAGTACTGCTTAGCTAGTTAGTACTGCTAGTGGTTAGTGCTACTTAGTAGTTAATACTACCAAGACTCAGTTAATGCTTCCAAGGTGATTAATGCTGCTTCTGAGATAATTTGAAGATAATATTGAAGAGATCGCGTCTGGAGATAAACATGGAAAGCTTGAAGATAATTATGAAGATTATTTTGAAGATCTTTTTATGTTTAGTAATTATCTTTTATTCTTCAATATATGTATAGATTTGTTTTAATAGCTAAGTAACTTTTGTGAGAATAGTTCTGAGTTTTTAGCTTTCTAGAGAGAGAATCAACCTCAAGGCATCGTTCCTAATTCTAGAGAAGTAGAATTCGTCTTGAAAGAGCCTGTTCTTCAAGATTGAGGTTGTGAGTGAAAAGCTTGTAACTTGAATCATTAAGTAAAGTTTGCAAGTTGTGATTAATACTGTTTTTCTGTTTGTTGAATATTAAAGTGTTTTTCCGCAACTTCTTTAATATTGTTTCTGAGTGTTCATAATTCTTGTTGAGAATTCGATCCTGACAAAGAGCGAGGGTTAGACCAATGGTCTAGTGAGTCTCCTCTTAAAACAGTTTTAACTCAACAGACATTCAAGAGATTTATAATAAAATAAACCATTTTCAACTTTGAAGAAAACAATTACACTTCCAATAAACTTCTCAGCTCACACTACCGCCACCCTAAGGTGACAGCGTGTTTGTGGCTCACACTGCCTTATTGGGACACACCCCCAATGGCATAAACGGAACACACCCCCGACATGAGCACAGGCGGGACACCCCCCCTGACTTTGAGCTTAACACACTTATGACCATGTATGCATATATTTCCACTTAAGCAACAGTAACAATAATATCTTTAGCATTTAAATAAATCTTGCATGCAATTAATAAACAACATCATTTCAATACTTGCAGAAAATCTTATAAACATAAATTCTTCGTAACCAAAGACTTTTAGTTTCGAAAACTCACCTGGTGTTCCTCGTATTAAAAGTCCCACACTTAGAGATTTCCCGACAACGTATCCTAAAGAACAAAGATAGGATTTTCGATAAGTTATGGGGTTACTCTCAACAACAGAACTACTAGGACCGACTGATAGGACCCCTAGAACAGGTTTGTCCCAAACGAAACTTCCTCAGGTTCACCCGCATCGGCTCTCTAGGATCGCCTGGGTCGAGTGGACCGGTGTCACCCGGACTCCACACCCCCAGGATCACCCGGTGGTCATCAACCCAGGGTCACCCGACACTAAAACGCCCGGGGTCGCCTGGCTCGTCAAAGCCCGGGGTCACCCGACGCTATACTGCCCGAGGTCGCCCGACGCTATACCACCCGAGGACGCCCGGTTCCCCTAGATCCCGGGGTCGCCCGGCTACTACGAGCCCGGGGTCGCCTGGGGTGGTTCGATCGATCGACTTAACAGTCGAGGTCCTTTTTGGCCAAATCGATAACTTGACTCACAACCCCCAAAAACGACCGAGGATTGATTAACAAATACGAACCTAAAGTCCTCCTAACACCTCTATTCCCAATCGATCAATAATCAACTGATGATAAATAAAACCCCAACTCCCATTCACACAAACATCAGACTAAACCATCAATCCCATTATTCAAACTTAAAATCAACATATTGTAATTCCCCCATGACCCAAAATACATCAAAGAAGGAAAACTTACCTTAGAGAGGAATCAAAGCAAGCTTGAATCTCAGTGTCGCCTTCTTCCTCGATCTTCCTAAAATCGCCCACAGTCTCCTTTTCAATACTCAGCCGCTAAACTGCTAAAATAAATGAGCCTCTAGTGTTAAAATCCCTTCTTTTTCCCACTTTTTACTTTAGTCCCTCAAACTTTGGCCTTATTAAACTTTCACCCAACTTCTTAAGTCCTTTACTTCTAGTCCGATTATTACAACGGGGTGTTGTGTCAACGGGAGCCCGGTGAGGTAGAGGCCGGGAGTCGGCGTAACCCGGGCGAAAGAGAGAGGTCAGAGGTCGGCATGATCCGGGCGAAGCCAGGAGTCGTCCAAACCCGGGGAAGGAAGGATGGAGACCCCGTGGGTTTAAGGGCCTGGGGTAGTGCCATACCGGGCGGGGAGGGAGACCCCAGGATTCGGGGCACCCCGGGAGGAACCAGTCATTGGAATTTCCAGTAACCTGTGAGGTATTGGACTGAGTCTAACTTGGGGGACGTTTTATCTAAGTTCTAGAGAGAGAGTTTGATCGTCCACCCGTTAGTTATTGGAATCAAGAAGTGTCTTACCTTTTTATCACGTTATCGTAGGTTGTGAGATCGCTAGATCAAGAAGCTAAGCAAGGACCAAAGGTTAGTTTTTATGAACTAAAATCCCTTATGATGAAGATGATATGTTTTATGCATGTGAGTTTACTACAATCTTTAAAAATGATGATGCCTTATTTTATTACATGCGAAGGTTGTGCAAATGCGAAAGATATATCTATTGTGTTATTTTGGTGGGGATGTATGCATACATTGTTATATGTGCGTTATGCTCAAAGTCGGGAGGTGTGTTCCGCCTGTGCTCATATCGGGGGTGTGTTCCATTTATGCCATTGGTGGGGGTGTCCCAAGTAAGGCAGTGTGAGCCAGACACACTGTCACCTTCGAGTGGCAGCAGTGTGAGCTAAGACGTATGTAAAGTGTGAATGTTTTTATAAAGATGAATCGGTTTATTTCTTATAAATATTTTGTATGTTGTTGGAGTTCAACTGTATTAGAGGGAACTCACTAGACCTTTCGGTCTAACCCTCTCTCTTTTCAAAATTAAAAACCTTTTCAGGAAAGTACCCGGTAGAGGATTCTAGCAAGAGCAAGAGAAGTTGTAGGCGAGAAGTGTGGCATAGGAGAAGATTGTTGCGAGATCCCAGATTTAGTTAATTTTTGTATTAAATCTCAGTTGTGTATTAGATTGATTCCGCAAACCTTGTTAGGTGAATTGGCGTTTTGGGGTCGTTTGACATTGATTTATATTAGAATCGTTTATGCGTTATTTCCGCGGGTTTGGGTTGTTACAAAAGTCAGCGTGGAAGGGCGTTGCTGACTCGCCATCGAACTGGAAGCCTCATGTCGGTGTCGGTGTCGGCGTCGTGGAACTGGAACTAGTGTTTTCAGTTTTGAGGAGGCGATGTGAACAAAACTACAAAAGACTGAAAGAGAGAACAAGTCAAATCCGATTTAGGAAGCATATTTTTTTCTATTAATTTTTAATCATTAAACAGATATTAAATTATTAATTATAATTAAATAATGATTAATAATTAAAAATAAAATAAAATAATGTAGTATTATAAATGGATTGAAAACAAGTTGTAAATGAGTTGAAAACAGGTCGAAAATTTCAACCCAACCCAACCCATTTACATAAATGGGTTAGGAGGGTTGACCCATTTAACTTAGATGGGTTGAAAATCTCAACCCAACCTGCTAATTTTGGGTTGGGTTCGGGTTGGGTTGACGGGTTGGGTCGCTTTTTGCCACCCCTAAACTTACCCATTCTATCTGCGACTAATTTTCCCGGAACTTGATCCATTCGAAAACTTTCTTTTGAAACTCAAAGAAACGATCACGTAACTTTATCTTTTCCCTTTCAAACACAATCTTGTTTCTATGGCACCAAATTAAATATAAGAACACCCACCTTACTTCTTTCCACCATCTCAGTTCTTTTACCACCTCGCCTTGTTGATCCTCGATGCTTAGCAGCTCCTGTAATGACGTTAGCCCCTCCTGATTTCCCCCCCCCCCCACCATTTCCCTATTTAGGCCCATAGTTCCTTCACTTTGGTACATCCTACGAGAGCATGATCCAAAGATTCAACCACGGTTCCGCATCTTGGGCAAAGAACTGTGTGCAAGTCTAAACCCATTACGGATAACACCGATCACACAGGTAATCAACCCAATCTAATTCTCCAAATGAAAATACAGATTTTCTTTGGAATGATTTTAGACCATTTAGTTTCAACTACCCCCCCCCCCCTTCTGACGACCTCTTCTCCCCAATAAGAAAGCGAAGCTTTTTGACATTAAAACATCCACTATCATCTAAGAACCACACTTCTCTATGCTCCTATTTTGAATCATTCTAAGAAGCTCATCCATCTCTCCAACCTCCCTGCCTCTAGGTTCCCTACGCCAATTCCATTTCCACACCCAGTTCACTCCTTGCCAATATCCTCTCTCCGCAATAGAAATATTCTTCTCTACCTCTAATTGGAAAAGACGGGGGCATAATATCTTCAAGTCCCTATCCCCAGTCCACTTATGTAGCCTAAATTTAGTCTCCTTACTGTCCCCCACTTTTTTACCGAAAGATGATGTGAAATTTAACCCCAAGTTATCCAACTCTGGCCCTACTTTGGTGATGCTTCCCCAAGTTAAACATCCCCTTCTCCCTTCCCGTACACTCCCAAATAGCCCCTCTTCGGTCTCTTCACGATTCTAACCCATAATAATTCTTTTTCGGTTAAGAATCTCCACCACCATTTACCCAAGAGATCCCAATTTTCCGCTTGAAGACTTCCGATGTTTAGGCCCCCTTGTTAACCCCCCCCCCCCAAAAAAAATCCCATTTTACCCACACCAAACCTTTTTTCCCACCCTCCCCGTTACCTCCCCCCAAAATAATTGATTCCTCACCCCCTCAAGCACTTTAAGCACTCCCTTCGGGGCCCGAAACAACGAGAAATAATACAACGAAAGGCTACCGATAACCGATTTGACCAAAGTCAAGCGTCCTCCAAACGATATCATTTTTGATTTCCAAGAAGAAAGTTTATTTTTTACCTTATCGATTACTGCCTCCCAATGATCAAGTCTCCTCATCGAAGCTCCCACTGGTAAGCCAAGATAAATGAAAGGTAGAGTTCCACTCCCGCAACCTAAGCTTCTTGCCCTAATATAGTGTTTCTTCTTTGGGTACACCCACCCCATAAATTTTACTTTTCCCGACGTTGATTTTCAGCCCCAAAACCAAATGAAAACATCTTATCATCTTCATAAGATTCCTTAAATCGCTAAACTCCATTTGCTGAAAAAAATCACATCATCCGCATATTGGAGATGAGTCACTATGATTTCTTCTCTTCCCACCTTTAAACCATCGAACAATCCTTTTTTTGTTGCCTCTTTGATCAAAACATGTAGGCCTTAGGCCACCACTAGAAACAAGAAAGGAGCAAGTGGGTCTCCTTGTCTTAGGCCTCTGCCCATTTTGAACTCTTTGGTCGGAGATCCGTTAATAAGAACCAAGATTGTTGAAGATTGAAGGCATGCCTTGATCCATTTAAGTGATTTAACCCATTTGCTACCAAACCCCATCGCTTCCAATCTCTCCAAAAGGAAAGACCACTCCACACTATCATACGCTTTTTCAAAGTCCACCTGAAAAATAAGGCCTTTTTTCTTAGTCTTTCGAAGATATTCTACCAACTCATTTGCTATTAGAACTCCGTCTAGGATGTAACGATCTTTAATGAATGCACTTTCAACTTTCCCAATCAACTTTCCCATTATAGGTTTCATACTTTTGGCCAATATTTTCGAAACGACTTTAAAAAAACACCTATTAGGCTAATAGGTCGAAACTCCCCTAGACCCACCATATTTGTGTTTTTTGGAATCAAAGTTAAAAAAGACATGTTACACCCCAACTTATTTCCTCATTTTCCCAAAACCACATCAAAGCCTTCATTAAATCTTTTTTACCATCTCCCAAAACCTTTTGACGAAATCGAACGTGAACCCATCCGAACCTGGAGATTTGTTATTTCCATATCCTTTTATCTTCCTCCAACCCTCCTTTTCCATGAATTTCCTTTCCAATAGATCCGCCTCTTCCTTTGACAACTTCTTGTACTTTTCTCTTCCCAAGCTTGGGCCATTTTTGCTTGAAGTGGAAAATTTCTCTTTGAAATACTCGAAAACATTTTTCTTTATTTTGTCCGGCTCATCCGTCCACTCCGCATTGATACTCAAACCCTTAATGTTGTTCTTTCTTTCCCTGTATTTTATAACCGAATGAAAAAGTTTTGAGTTCTCATCACCATCGGTCGTCCACTTTATTTTTGCTTTTTGTTTCTCCATCTCTATTTTCTGTTCTTCCAAACCAAGCCATTTATTCCGAGCTTCAATCCACTTACTTCTTTCCCGAATGTCCCAATTATTTGATTCCACTTCTTTTTCTTTTCTCGAGACTTCTTCCTTTAATTGCACCAAATATTTTTCCAAATTTTCGAACCTCTCTTTGCTCCAAGCCTTTAACACCTACTTGACATTTTTTAGCTTCTCTTTGAAGACACAATCTGCCCTTGTTGTTATTACCACTTTGTTCCAAGCCCCTGTCACCTTCTCCTCAATCCCCTCTTCGTTAACCAAGCATCAAAAAAATTAAAAGGTTTTGGTCCAAAATATGTCCAATTTTCGCACAACACAATCGGAACATGATCTGACCACTTCCTCTCTAACGACTTCACTCCCAGATTCCTCCACAAATTACAAAATTCGGAAGTAGCTAAAAAGCGATCAAGTCTACTAAACTTCACCCCATCGTCACTTACTCTCGTAAGCTTTTTCCCCCACATTGGTGGTTCCACCAAATTGCATCTACTAATGAAGTCATTGAACTCATCCACCCCTCGACGGTTTGTGAAAGAATTAAGCCTTTTGTACGATCCTCGTACTTCGTTAAAATCCCCAAATAAGAACCATTTGACCTCGTCTTGAGTCACTAAAGTCTCCAGCCTTTGCCACGTCTCCTTTCTGTCCTTTGCATCTCTTGGGCCGTAAACGTTTACAAAGCCAAATAGACCCTCCTTCCTGTGCCATTTTCCTATCACTGCAAGAAAACAATCGTCATCCACCTTATAGTCACAAGTAAATGATTTCGAGTCCCAAATCAATAACAATCCCCTTGACTTTCCGTTTGCGTCCCTCTGAATGAAATCTCCATCGATCCCCCCCCCCCATCCTTTCGATTTGATTTCCTGTCCACTTCTTAGTTTTAGTTTCCTGAATCCCCAACATTAGCGGTTTCTTTGCTCTACTCATTTCTTTAATCCACTGCCTCTTATTTGATGACCCCAAACCCCTAATATTGATAGAAATGATTTTCATCAAAACTTTTAAACAACTGAACTTATCTGACTCCTTCAGTACCTCGGAATCTGTTGGTTTCTCCCTCCACCTTTCCGATCTATTATACTTTCACGATAGCCCAAGTTGTTCTCCAAACTCCTCCAAACCTTCTGAATAGTCCTTACTTCTCAATTCATTTGACGTCGAAGCCCGACTAGAAGCAGAGAACGTCGCTCTATTTTTTGTTTTATCCGGTTACTTTTCTCTATGTCGACCACTTTTTGATTTTTCTTTTGATTTTCTTTTTTACTACTATTTCTCGCCATTTGTTTAAGTAAGTGGAAGCTCACTTTTCCTCTTCCGAAACCCAAATTGTCAATCTATATGATAGTCACAAGTAGAGAAATAATTTTCACATATACTATCTTCTTTTAAAGTAAAATGTCATAATGTTCATGATAAAAGGTGACATAATCTGTCTACTAAAATACTTAAGTTTTATGTGAACAAATTATAAACATGATGAAAACTTGTGAAAGTATTTTAAATAAAGTAAAAATTATATGTAAACCTAATGAATTACTTGTCGTTCAAATAAATATAAAAACATGTGATTTATTGATATCTTTGGAAGCAAAAGCGTAGGACGAAGATGACTATTGACAAATAAACTTGTGTCTCGAAGCAACAATCTTCCTAGCTAGTATAAGAGATTTGTTGCGTATACGCATTCTTCATCTTAAATCTTGCAAATTAGAGGCTAATTGATGCATATGTCACAATGTGCAAGGACATCAATACAATCTGATTATGCTACTCGACATACAACAATGTACTGAACTGCTTACATATATATTAATGTGAAATATGTATTTCTTTAGAGGGTAAATCTCGCACCCTTCATTCCACATGGGTCCTAACTTTGAAACTTGAAAAACGTATAGAATTGAGCTTGAAAAAACGTACATCCACTAAATAACATCACCAATAATTCCAAAACATATGCAACTGAAATATCTTAACATAGATAACTAAAAAAACTCAATGATCACTTGTGCAATTCTAACTATGAATACCTTCTCTTCTCGTCTCATTGTACTGAACAAAATCAAATAATTGAAATCAAACTCAACAACACAATAATGACCAAGTCTAGTCATATGGTGTCCTTCTACTTATCATTTCGTTGTCGACCTGGCCTTCCATTAAGATACATATCATTAGTCAAGTAATAAACTTATTGATTTAATGATTATTGTATTAAAATATTTTAAAAAATGTGATGCCCAAGATATACGACATCAAAGATACCAATTGTCCTTTCGAGTTTCAAAACTTTGGCAACGATAACTCTCATTTTCAATGTTATTTACACTTCGTTAGTGTGTTGTTTTATTCTGTTTTAGTGTGTGTTTTCCCTTTATGTGTTCACGTTTCCCCTTTTTATTTATTTATTTTCATTTGGAGTTGTTTAGGATAAAAATTTGTGTTTTAATTAGAGTATGTATCGTTTTTGGAGCTGATGAGTCTTTGTGGCAAGTCACCACTGAGGCAGGTAGCAGCTGTAACAATCTTTATTGAAGATTTATTACCAAATCTATAAAAAAAAATGCAAGATTTAGCCTTATTTATCCTTAGTCAAACCTAAAGCTTTCAATAGATTTGATTCCCTATGAGTTCTAGTCTCAATAAGACTACTAACTCTTAGGTGTGGGTCTTTTGTCGAAATGGAATTACCTTTTTTATTTATTATTTATCGTAAATGAGTTCAGGTGTATGGAAAATAAAATGGAGCACTTAATAATGCATCTTCACAGACCAAGAACTACGAGATCATCCCTTTCATTCTCGGGTGACGGAGGGGATCATACCATTCGAGCCTCTTTTTCATGATTTTCCCCGAGGTCTGGAGAAAACTGAAATCAATAGGATTTCCCTAATCCTCCCTTAGGAAGAGCATGAAATTCTTTTTCTTTTCCACAGGACCAGGAGATTGGATCTAGGCGTAAGAAGATAGGCCCTCTCATTGACTTTCTTAAGAAAAAGAAAGAAAAACCTCATGTAAGTACAATGGAATAAGGTTTGATCAACCATTTTTATGGTAAGAGACTATGATCCAACTACTCGCTACAACGATATATTAGATCGTGTTTTTAGGCATCGCGATGCAATCATATAGTAGCAAGTGCCATAATATAATAATAAAGTAAAAATTATCTCAATTTTGCGAAAATTATCACATTCAAAAAAAAATTTGATGGTAGTTGGTCGGTTAATTCAATAAGAAATGTGAGTTAGCACATAAAAGTGAAAAGAAAAGGGACAAAGAAGATGGGACAAACTTGGGATAGAAGACAAACCATGAAATGTCCCTTTCACCTCTTCAACTATTTAAAGGGAGCTTGACATTTCATTTGGAGCACACTTGACAATCGATTCATTAGCTGAAGTATGTTCTTGTATTTTTTATTTTACCTAGTTTAATTTTCTATAAATTTACTTTATGTTCACCACTATGGCGAGCTTATAACCACTACAAGTTTTATTTTAATGCAATTTAAATTTGAGTACTTCTTTTCTTCCATTATGTCTTCACTTTTAAGCATTAGATAACCCCCCCCCCCCTTTGGGTGTGGGTGTAAGCCAAATCTAAGAGGTCAAAATGCAACACTTGGTGTTACCACGTTTTGCTAACTCTTCGGTTTGGTCATTCAAATTAAAGCTTAAATTCCACGCGGACAAGCCGATCACTTATGTGTGTTAATATTATATCTTTGACCCAGATATGGTCGGATTCAAAATACAACTTAAGTGATGCAAAGAGGTTTGAGAAAATCTTCAATAATCGCATAGAGATATGGGTTGTTGCCTAATCGTACTAAGGTTCAGATGTTGGTTGTGTTCGTGTGTCATAGATATATGAGCATCTCTCCATACTATTGGTGTGTAACACCCTCGAATTTGGAAAGAGCGGCTAATTTAAAATTTTCAAAAAAATACCTCAAGGTAGAATACAACCTCTTACGACCAGTCCATATTTGAAATACAATTCTAGGTTGAACCATCAACAAAATAAATGCAGTCTTACATAAGGACTAATTAAAGTCGGGTGTTACTATAAACCCAATAACAGTCGCTATCTCCAAAAAGCGGAAAGTTTCACCAAGCTACTCTATCTCGTGCATAAGACTAGCATTCGTCTCTCCACAAAGTCGCTACCAATCCTCAACCGAAACCTGATGCACATGCCGACAAATAAAAAGGTTAGGCTAACGCCTAGTGAGTTCAAGAGTTTTCAACATGAATAAATATGTTTGTTAAAAGGAAAGAATGCGGTTTAAATCATAATCTTTCAAAATGATTTACTTTAAATATTAAACGGATCGTTTTCCAATGACACGCATCTTAAAAAAAACAAGTGCCCCAACATAGACATTCCTTCGTAAAGTAAGCTTGACCTAAAACTCACTCAAAATGTGAATAAGAATTTAACTCCCAATATATAAAACGCGGATAAAACTTCATTTCCCAAAACACCCAAAAACACGGGTGGAGCATAATACTCAACTCATAAATCATGAATAAAAATCCATATATATAAAACGTCATCGAAAACATGGATAATAAAATTTAATACCCAAATAACACCTTTAGGTGATGGGGGAGACCCAATTCCATTGTACGTGCTGGAACACAAAGTTAAGGCACATAACCATGTTGACGAACTACACCTCAGATCGTGATTGTATTGCCTGTTTTAAAAAGTTACACCTCCAGTCGGACTTTACCGCTTGCTTTAAAAGCTACACCTCAAGTCCCAATTACACCGTATCCCCCATTGCCTGCTTTGCCAAGCTACACCTCAAGGATACACGATCTTATTGCTTGTTCGTTCTCTAGTGGAGTTTCAACCTCGAGGTTGTCATTCGACCTCTAGTGCCTACTCCCTAGCATTCAAGATAGGAGCCTCAACTCCTTACTTGATAACCCATGATGTCTAACCCTCGTGCACAAGAATTAGAACCTCAAGACCACAAAATCCATGGTCCTGGAGTACAACCCATAAAGGTTCATCTCCGCACAAACGATGTCGTAAAAATGGAGAACAATGAAGACAACGAATGGGAAGATCGTGATTAATGGTTCGCGAGAGGTTGATGTGTTGATGAGGATGCTGTTAAATCTCCGATCACAGGTGGCTTTGGCTTCAGTTTCGTCTCATTGCGATCTGGGTTGTGTTGCCTCGGCCTATAAGATTGATTCCTATGGGTGCAGTTTTTTTTGTTTGTTTTCTCGATCTTATGGTTCGGCATTTGTAATTGTAATGTTGTGTTGGTGGTTCGGGTGGGTTAGAGCTTTGGGTGTCTGGTTTGCTTCTTGCAAACCCAATGTACTTGGGATTTCTTTGTCTGGTTCCCTTTTTTGGCAATAATATGCTTTTCAAAAAAAAATACGATGTATAAATTTTTAAGAAATACCATTAATAATAGGGAATTTAATTGAAATGCCCGTATTTCAATTGTATCTTACCAAAATGCCCAAAATCTCCCAATTTTAGCTGAAATACCCAATTACCCCGGGATTTTTACCCATCGCGGGGTTAGCACTGGATTGGTTTTAGAGGGGTTAACCCCATGATTTTTTTTTAAAATTTCGCGGGGTTGTATAAAAAAATTGGATGGAGGCCGCGGGGTTAGCACTGGATTGTTTAATTTTGCAGGGAAATATTTAATTTTAATATATATATATATATATATATATATATATTTACATTTTATACCCCTAAAATTATTTAGTTAGTTTACTTTATACCTTTTACTTTTCTATTTTTCATTTTACACTTTCATCATATTAACACATATAATCATATATTAATTAAAATACGTTAAAAAAATACGTTTTAATTTTAATAAATTACACCATTATAATTGTCTTTTCGATATCTTCGAAATGAGCCCAATATTGAATATTTTTTGATTTAATTATTTTATTATATATCATATATACTACATAAGTAATATTTTTGAATATCTTGAAACCACTACCAAAAATCATGTAAAACTAACAAATAAAGTGTGACTTCCATTAAACATATTAAGTTGCTAACAAACATGTCTTAAATTGGTTCAATCATTTATGTTGTAGCAATTTGGGTATAAAAAGCGAACAAACATATTCATACGTTTTAACAGTAGCAAATGAAAAATATCGTTATTAGTAAAATGGTAAAAAAAAAAGAATAACATAAATTATGAATAACTTTACAAAGAAAAACAACAAAAAAGACAAAAAAAAAAGGTCAACAAACAGTTAAGTCCATTGACCAATTGGAGTTCGACACGTGACAAAATAAAATTCGAAAAAATGGTTCTTAAACTTGTCCATTGAAAAAAAGTCTCAATATTGTGATAACTAACATTTAGGTTTAGACTGAATTGTGGATTTGGTCCCTGTGGTTTAGTGATTTCTTTGACCATGGTCCTCATTCTATGTTTATTGTGGATATAGTCCTTGTGGTATGCAATATATTGTGGTTAAGGTCTTAAACACTAACATTGTTAACTTTTAAGGGTTCAAGACATCATGTGTCTTGCACACTATGGGTATAATAGTCATTTTACTTTTTCCTTTTAATTTATTCTATAAACTTTTAAAACAAAGAATACTAAATTGTGTATTTGGTCCCTATGCATCACTCATTATCTTTAAAACACATTTATCATCTCTCTTAATTTTTTTTTCATCCAATCTTCATTGTCAAAGTATAAGAAAAATTTATTTGTTAAAGTGCAAAAAGACATTACTTGAATTTAAAAATAATAATTGTTTGAACCCAACACTATATCATTAAAAAAAAAAACATATCAAAATAACAATTGTTTGAAACTAACATTACATCCCAAAAAAAACAACCATCAAAATGATAATTGTTTTATATCAACATTACATCTCGAAAAAATAAATCCATCAAAATAACAATTGTTTGATATTAACATAACATCCAGAAAAAGAAAACTCATCAAAATAACAATTGTTTGATATCAACATAAATCTTGAAAAAAAATAACCCATCAAAATAACAATTGTTTGACCTTGTTTTTAGCTTCCACTTGTCTGTCCTTTACAAATTCTTGAGTTGTGATCATGTTTTTTGCATTTCACACATCTCACCCTCTTCCCAAGCAGAAGAGTTGAGTCAAGCATTTGGGAAAGGAAGTAAACTATCAAGGTTTGGGAAGACGGTGAGATGTGTAAACTGCAAAAAACAAGGTCACAACTCAATAACTTGTAAGGGACAGACAAGTGGGAGCTAAAAACAAGATCAAACAATTGTTATTTTGATGGGTTGTTTTTTTTTTAGATGTTATGTTGATATCAAACAATTGTTATTTTGATGGGGGTTTTTTTCGGAATGTTATGTTGATATCAAACAATTGTTATTTTGATGGGTTTACTTTTTCGAGATGTAATGTTGATATAAAACAATTGTCATTTTGATGAGTTATTTTTTTTGTGATGTAATGTTGGTTTCAAACAATTATTATTTTGATAGGTTGTTTTTTTTTAATGATATAGTGTTGGGTTCAAAAAATTATTATTTTTAAATGCAAGTAATGTCTTTTTGCACTTTAACAAATAAAATTTTCTTATACTTTGACAATGAAGATTGGATGAAAAAAAAAATTAAGAGACATGATAAATGTGTTTTAAAAATGATGAGTGATGCATAGGGACTAAATACACAATTTAGTATTCTTTGTTTTAAAGGTTTATAAAATAAATTAAAAGGGAAAAGTAAAATGACTATTATACCCATAGTGTGTAAGACACGTGATGCCTTTAACCCTTAAAAGTTAACAATGTTAGTGTTTAGGGACCCTAACCACAATATATTGCATACCACAGGGACTATATCCACAATAAACATAGAATGAAGACCATGGTCAAAGAAATCACTAAACCACAGAGACCAAATCCACAATTCACTCTTTAGGTTTATTAATACTTAATTAGTATAATTTTTATGTAGTATATATAACATATAATAATATAATTAAATAAAAAAATATTCAATATTTGGCTCATTTCGAAGGTATCGAAGAGACGATTATAATGGTGTAACTTGTTAAAACTAAAACGTATTTTTTTAACGTATTTTAGTTAATATACGATTATATGTGTTAATACGGTGAAAGTGTAAAATGAAAACTAGAAAAGTAAAAAGTATAAAATAAACTAACTAAATCATTATAGTGATATAAAATGTAAATATATATATTAAAATCAAAGATTTCCCCCATATCGCCGCCTCTATCCAAATTTTTTTACACAACCCCGCGAAATTAAACTAAATCACGGGGTTAACCCCTCTAAAACCAATCCCGCCGATGGGTAAAAATCCCAGAGTAATTGGGTATTTCGGCAAAAATTAAGAGATTTTGGACATTTTAGTAAAATACAATTAAAATACGGGTATTTCAGTTAAATTCTCTTAATAATCTCTATGTGTTGTTTATCATAAAGAGTGTTCGAAGATTTCCATGATAAACTCAATAAAACAACATAAATATATCTATACTATATTATAAAGTAGGGATAAAAAATTCTTAAATACAAATTATTAGGCACAAGGTACCATCATTTTATGCAAGATTTTAAAAATCTCTTAATTTACAAGTATCAAAGCACAAAATACATATTACTACTGCAGACTTCTAATACCCACCAATTTTGTATGTGCAGAGCCTTCCTTTTATACAGACATTTTCATGTATCACTATTAATTAATATATTATATTACTATAAATTTGTTTTAATTATATTATTAAATATGTAATTGGTTATTTTTTATAGATGTCATTAAAATATATAAGATAATCATTAAATGTTAACAAAATTTATTTAAAAAACATTATCATTTTCTCAAGCAATCCAAAATCGTACTGTAAATCGACAGAAAAACGAAACATTAAAATCGTGATGTATCTCGTTGTATTACACGAATACGCATGTAATTATTTAAAAAAAACATAAACATATAGGTAGTAAAAATAAAAATCACTCTACCTACGATAACAAAAAAAAGTGTCCCCATTTCTACTGTCGAATAATATTATCCATTTTCAAAAGTAACTTTTTATTTTCTCATTTTACCTTTAATTATGAGATAAATTAAGTTTATCTCTCTAATATATAATAAATGAAGGTTTTGTTATTTAAAAAATGTAATAATAATATATTTCTAAAATTGTGTTGATAAATAAAATAATTAAATTTTTATTTTTAGTTATTGTATTCGACTTTACCTAATTAAATACTCCCTCCGTCCCAAAATAAGTGTCCACAATTGACTTGACACACAGTTTTAGACATGCATAATTATTACCCCTTTTTGGTATCAAATGACATCTTTACCCTTATTTAATGTTTCTTTTTCTTCACAACTTTTATGTATTTGTGCATTAATTAAGGGTAAATGTGAGAATTTAGCTATCTACTTTTTGAAAGTGGACACTTATTTTGGGACAAACATAAATAGAAATGTAGACATTTATTTTGGGACGGAGGGAGTATTAAACAAATTCTATATTTCTAAAAATAAAAAATAAAAGGAAAACATGCACATTAATTGTGGGTATTAACAAAATCTTACGTCAGGTTTTTGTTATTACCGGAGGTGTTGACTTTAAAACAGTACCTCGTTACTGTAGCATAATTTTTCTTTTTTGAAAATATATTATATAACTTTACATGCATAATATCTTTTCTAAAATGGGAATACTAAATAAATAATAAAATTCCCATTTAAAAAAAAGCTAAAAGGTCAATGATTACACCAAGAATTAAGAATGGAATACGAGGCGTTACCTCTTTTTTCTCAAAAATACACTATTTTAAAATAAATCAATACACACAGTAAATACACCTACTATACGGCTACAGTCTGCTAATTTCACAGCCGTTGAGGTAGTGACGGTGAAAAGCAGCGCAGGACCGTCGGGTTGAATCAGATGACTGATTGATTGGACGGTGATTAGGTATAGTTTTGAAACACTGTGTGTTTCCACTTTTAGACGATAGATTTGCTTGCATGGGGTCCGAGTAATTTTCTTCAAAATAAAATAATATTTATTTATTTAATTAATTACCGTATTAAGTTTCCGAAAATAAAAAATCGATTTTTGGCAAAAAAATGAAATAAGAAAAGAAAAGAAAAAGAAAAAAAGCAGAGCGTGTTTTCCGGTGCAAGGACGAATAAGAAAAAGCTGGTGGAGGTGCCACGTGGAGGGCGTAATGAACGTCTGATTGGAATGTGACGGATGAGATTAAATCAGACTTTATTTGCAACTGCCAGACAACTGTAGAGGAAATATTGGGAGATCACATAGATTTTCGAAGGTTTTCTAGAGAGAGAAAGAAAAGATGAGAGAGAAAATGGGTTTTTTTGCTGTATTAAATTGAGGTAGCAGAACGAGAGAGAAGGGTTGCAGTGGCTATGGCGGCGTTGCAGGGGGGGCGTGATTTTAATGCATCCAAATAACAAAAAGACAGAGAATTCAAAATTAAAAGAAAAAAAAGGAAAACAATTTTTTTTTCTTCTTAATAATCTTGAATGAAAATTGTTTTTGGAAAACTCTTGCAACAAAAACACAAAATCCACTTGCACGGTTTTATAATTATAATTGTGGTGGGTTTGTTTTTGTTTCTCTTTCACACACACAAGACACCTTTTTTTTGCACACACAAAGATTTTTTTAAACCCTAGATCTTTAAGTAGGTGGCACTCACACAACCCCTATCGGTTCCGTGATCAGAGAGATTAAAACCCTTTTTAATTTCTTGAGATTCTTCTTCTGGATATGGATTTGTGTTTGATTTTGGATAATTTCGGTGTGGAAAAATGTCTGGTTTTTTCTCATTAGGAGGAGGGTTTGGAATTGAAAAGGATAATGATGAAGAACAACAAAGACATGATCAGAATCATCAAGAAGATAGTATAATTACTCCAAATAGTTTGTATTTGTTCAAGAACGAAGAGATCTACAGCAAAGGTTTTGAAATATGGCAACAATATTATCAACTTCACCAGCACCGTCAGCACCACCACCAACAACAACAACATCAACCACCGCATTATGATCTGGGTGTCGCCGGAAGTTGTGCTGCCAGGAGAAAAACTGGTACTTTTAGTGGTGGTGTTGATGATCTTTGCCTTAACAGCAACAACAATAATATTTACTCGTCTTCTTGGAATAATATCGTTGGTACGAAAGTGATGAGGCCGGCGGCAGGTGGGTATGGAATCGGCGGCGATCATGGCGGTGGCGGGAGTGGCAGCGGCGGTGGTGGTGGGATGAATTGTCAAGATTGTGGCAACCAAGCGAAGAAAGATTGTCAACACATGAGGTGTAGAACTTGCTGTAAAAGCCGTGGGTTTCAGTGTCAAACCCATGTCAAGAGCACCTGGGTTCCGGCAGCTAAACGGCGAGAACGACAACAACAACTCGCTTCATTAACTCAACAACAACAACACAATTTAGGGTTAGGTAACCACCAGCTGAGTTTGATGATGAGAGGCGGTGGAAGTGGTGGTGGTGATGGAATTGATCAGAATCCGAAGAGATTACGGGAGGATCATCATCATTTAATGACGGTTGGCGGCGGTGGTGGTGGTGCTGTAAATTTACCATCTTCGCATCATCACAACACTTCATCAGGTAAAGATTGTCTTTCAGGTTTATCTTTGTTTTCAAGAAACAAACAAAAACCTACAAATTATTCTTCTTTCCAATTATTGGTTTTGGAGAAAATCAGAAAAAGACTTGATTTTTTCTTAACCCATATTAAATTCATGATTTGATGGAGTTTACTTCACATATATATATACACACACAAAGACACATGTATGTATATATAGATTAGCTTCATCTTTCAAGACTAATTTAGACTTTGAAATCAGGGCTACTGTTTATGTGAGTGTATATATAGGTTCTATATATATATGTATAGTAGTAGATAAAATCTATGAAGTATGGTTACACGTAGAGTTAGAGTGTAACACTGTGTGCGACTGTGTGTGCTATGAAAAATCGCATTTTTGCGTGTTGTAGGTGAAGGGTAGACTCCATTATAACCTAACCCAAGAAAACCCTTGAAAAAGGATGTAACTTTTTTCTTTATATTTTTCTTCTGATCTTTTTTCAATTCTAGGGTTAGAAGTGGGTCATTTTCCGGCGGAAGTGAGTTCTCCGGCGGTGTTCCGGTGCGTTAGGGTGAGTGCAATGGACGAAGCGGAGGAACAGCTGGCATATCAGACGGCAGTTAACATCGGCGGCCATGTTTTCAAAGGAATTCTGTATGACCATGGTCCGGAGGGTTCTCGATACAACCACCCAGGTGGCGGAGATAGCTCCTCCGCAGGCGGCGGCGGTGGTGGTGGTCTCATTACTTCCGGCACAATGGGGATTGCCACCACTTCCGTTAATCCAAATGTTACTTCTTCTATTGATCCTTCATCTATATATCCAACTCCACTTAATGCTTTCATGGCTGGTACGCAATTCTTCCCACCACCAAGATCTTGAAAAGAAAAAAGAAAAAAAAATTGTTAATTTTTATGGAAGTTTTAGAGGTGCATTTGCATGGTTTGATGTTGAGTATTATACCACATTGGTTAATTATGTAGCTTCTAGCATTTCAACTAGGCGAAATCAAAGAAACAATGCGTATGGAAATGCCACAAATCTTGTAATCACCACGATCAACATTATTGTTAATTATTTCGTCGGTTTTTATTAGAATTTCACATCCAATTTTATCATCTCTCCAAAAGGTATTCAAATCCATGACACCCACATACCAAACCTAAACAAGATAACCACAAAGGTTGTGGCGTAGTGATTAAGGCATTGTTTGGCAAAAAAAAAACTATAAGCTAGCATTTTTTTTTTCTGGTACATGTTTGGATTACCATAAGTTAGCTTATTGAAAAACTACTTATAGTAGCGTTTTGAAAAGCTAGCTTGTCATTGCCAAACATAGTCTAAGTCCCTCGGATGTGTTGGAATGTCCCACATATCCATGGTTCGAATCCAGGTGTGCACAACAATTGTGGCTGCTGAGTTTATTAAGGCTGATTTTTCTTGCCGTCATCATAATTTGCCGGAATTAGTCTAGGCATAACCTAGGACACCCTTCGGAAAAAACCCTAAACAAGATATAAATTTAGGTCATTTTACATTTTCATAAAGCTTATCAGCTAGTTCAGTTTCTCAGTTTCAGTCAACGGTTAGTTTATGAGGTAGTTTGTCAAATATAATGGGTATGATGTTTGAACTCAAGAAACCATGAAATGGATCAAGAATTTAAAAGGGTATCCAGGGTGAATGTTGAATTTGTTACATTTGGATTTGTGCACAAAGAATAAGATGTGACTAAAGACATTGGGTATTGTAGAGTCTTATAAACTGGAAGATTACTTTCTGCTTGGTTTTTGAACTCGAGGTAGCTTTTTGCCCCGTTTACCCGTTTATTTCTCTTGTTAATAATGGCACCCAGGTTTCAAGCTGTCTTCTTTAATTTCTCTCTATTATTTCATAATTATGCTGCCGGTTTTTGATTTAGAACATCGATCGGTTTTACTGGTGTATAATTCCTTTAGTTTTTGCTTAGTTTGTGTTCACGTGTTATAGTTGAGATTATGAAAGAAAGTAAGACGGAGTGGATGTTTTGATATAAATGGTATCGATTTAATGAAGTATGTGGATATTGTGACACTTTGGTGTATTTGTTAGGTCCGTTTTAACCCACTTTTTGTTTCGAGGTCCATCCCCTAAAACCTCCATGCATACCATTTCTCACTTATTCTTTCTGTTCAATACGTATAACCCCACCCTATTGTATGTATATATAGAGACTTGGGATCACGTGAGACCAGCCTGTTTTCGTGAGACCCGTAAGACCTTTTTTTAAAACTTGGGAATTCACAACAAAACACTGCGAAGGTAACCTTCACGGTGTTTTTTTGCTGTGAAGGTTCGGATTTTTTTACCTTCACAATGTCTTGCTGTGAAGGTTCAATTGTAAAAATGTAGTCTTACGGGTCTCATGAAAACAGGTTGGTCTCACTTGAACCCTACCTTATGTATGTATGTATACATAATGCTTATAGCTAGGGGTTAAGTATCCTACACATTACCCTATAAATTTGCCGAGATGCTTTATGTCATATTTTATGTGCATGTTGTTACACGTATGAGTCTAGTTTACGTTCCTCGGTGTTCTTGAAAGGATTTAAAATGACGACCTACGAGGAAGAGCACCAAGACTTTACATTTATTTGACAGTTGAAATTAAAAATGGAAATTTATTTAATGGTAAATAGTAATTGGTAATAAATATATATATATATATATATAGGTTAGAAAAGAGAGATGGATCTATAAGTGAAGGTGAGTGCCCAATAGGGAAGAATGAAAGCTGTTTCTGCTACAATATTATGGTTTTATAAATGTAATTAAATGCATGTGATGAGTTGTAATGAGTTAATATGCATGCATAATATGTTCATTTATATGCCTAAGGCTGCATTATTAAACCATCACATATACACACATATATATATATATATACATACACATATTTCTATATCTATATATTTTCTATTTTTATTTAAAATAGACCCAACTCACGTCCCCTCTAGGGGAGGGGTACCATCCCGTGATACCCTAATTAGTGTAGGACTTTGATATACCCATATAAATAAATAAGTACTATGTGTTATATGAGTTGATTATTGTATTATAATTTATACAATTTTTTACAATAACTTTTTTTCATAATGGAAAATAAAAAGTAATGTTTTTTCTTCTTAAATTGGACATATATATATATATATATATATATATATATATATATATATATATATGACCTTCTATGATTATAATATATGATTCAATTGAACTAAGGGGTTGTTTGGCAGTTGCTGAATGGTTTGGTGCAGAATGATTAAGAGGCTCTTATGATATAGTGCGAAATGAAATATGGTTGTTTGCTAATTGGTTAGAATGAAATCAAGGCTCTGAATGGTTATGGCAGGGTTATGATACAAAATCATTCAGAGAGTTTTGGAACCATTAAGATACAAACATTTTTTTTTGCCAAACAAGATTTACCTCTTAACGATTCAGAGATTGCCTTTTAATGAAACCATTAAGAGGTAAACAAACAACCTCTAAATGTTTTTATATACAAAGAGAATGAATTTCAGTAAAATTGGCTTTTATAGAATGTAAGACAATTTAATTATAGGACCAAATTATTATGGGTCTTGCATATAAATGTATTGCAATAAGTATATAAGATATTTTTGGGCATCTCAATAAGTTTTTATTAGGATAATTTTAAAATAAAGTGTTCTAGTATTATTTTATTATGACATTATTTCCTAAAAATGCCTTATAAAAACATGTATTTTGTAAATAAAAACATGTATTTTGTAAATAAAAACTTTGCTTTTAGGATATTTCTCGAAAGTGTCAGGTAAAAACTAATAAGACTTTTTATTTCAAAAATATTTTATGAAACTTGTCTGGATGCTTAAATACGTTCTAACAAATTATCATAACACCTTTACATAGGACACACAATTGTTTGGTCTTATAAACATAAGTAATGTAAAACAATTTATTAGTACATCATATAAATCAATCTTTTTGTAGTGAAGGTTGGTGTTTTGTATCCCTCGGTTTTTGACTGATGATAAGACGGCGTGGGGACCGAGCGGTCGTGAACATTGCGGGTGTGTGGACGACATGATCCCTTGTTTTTAGGTTGTACAATGTGCATTAGATGTAGGAACTTTTGGTATAGCTAGGGAATGTAGGAAGTCAGCCCTTATATTACTCTTTACATTACAACTAGCTAATTAGTGTTTCCACGTTAGAAATGCCCAAATCCACAAACAATTTATGAAGTAGATACACAGAGAATTGAATGTATACATATATAGGTGGTGGGATGGGCTAGAAATTAGGGTTTAGGGGGTAGGGATAGGGATAGGGATGGGGGGTATGTGTGTAAGAAAAGAGTAATGGTTAAACAAGGTTACCTGAGTTTATGAAAGTTGTGATCCAGAAACAAGTACCTTCTTTGATCAAGGATTACATTCTTTATGGTTAAACCTACATTCTGACCTTTCTTTTCTCTCCCCAACACTTTTTTAGAAACTGTAGTAGGTTTTCATTCAATCCTTCTTTCCTAAATCTTCCCATTTTATGATTACGTTATGGGCACTTGTCAGCTGGCTGGCTGGCAACCTCTTTTCTTTTTCGTACACGTATACGTTCCGTTAAGTTACCATCCTGTTTTGAAATTAAAGATTTGGTTAATTAAATGCGTATACGTTCCGTTAAGTTACCATCCTGTTTTGAAATTAAAGATTTGGTTAATTAAATGTGTGGTTTGAAATGAAACCCGTGTGATATATATTGTCAATAAACTCTCTTGATCTGTATCTGTTGGAAAGATTATTTCTTTTGAAACGACACATATTGATTGCCAATATTTTGTAGGCCAGGTTGCAACAAAATTGTGTTTTGGGGAATGTTTAGAGGACGATAAACCCTAAAATAGTTGATTTTGAGTTTCTGTTTCTGAAAGTGGGTTTTGAATCAAGTTCGATGAAACCTTTTGTTGATATGTAAAATCCCTTTGAATCTTTGTGCAAAATATGAAAATAGTCTTTTATATAGAGAGAGGCGATTCTTGTGTAAATAGAAGTGGGTTGGTCTGTGACTAACCGATGTGGGATTCTAAAAAATGAAACCTAAGTTGATGATGATTCAAACTTAGGATTCTGATTTTCATTATAAAACTTTAGTTTTTCTAAAATTTTGGTTAATGGTGTTTTGGTCACAACACATTATTTTGGATTGATATTGGATTTTTAACATGTATTGTATAACCATATATTAGTTGTTTTTTTTATGTTTAAGTTAACGTTCCTTGTAAGACAAAATTCTCTTAAATTAATGTTCTGATACCATATATGACATTTAACTTCCAACATTGGTGATCTCATTTGTCGCTTAACATGAGAAGTGGAAAAGAGTCTCGATTCTTTTTAAATTACTAGAATCGTGAAAATATAACGTATTATATCAAATATGTATCACTAGATTGAATTTGAATTATTAAAAATCGAATGCTTCGACAATTATATTAATAATAAAATATTTCAACTACTTGTAAATGTTTTATTTTCTCTTCTCATTATTTGTGTAGATTTACTTAGGAATTTTTTAATAAAATAAGTAATTAATAGCTCAAGGGAATATTATATAAAATAAGAAGTGTCAATATATATACGCAACAAATTAATATTGATGTAACCCATTGTACACACATCACCATAAGTATAAAAAGTGTTTGAATTAAATTATTGTGGTACCAAAAAGCAGTAAACTAATAAATTATTATTTAGGGGTACGTGTTTGGGATTGCTTATTCATATAAAATAACCGAAAAAGTCATAAGTTGTTTCAAATAAGTTGATAAGTTAGAATGGTTTAACTTATTAAAAACTCCTTATTGGCGGTGTGAAAAAGATATAAACATTTTCTTTTTTTTTCCAACCCAAACACTAAAAATAGCTTATTAACGGTGAGGAAAACTATAAGTCAAATAAATAGTTTAAATGAGCAATCCCAAACACCCTCTAAATATGTATGCCGGCAATAAATATAAATACAAGAATATATCATTTCTTATTGGTGATCTCATAATCCTTTCGAGAGCGGGCAACCGATGTTTTTACTTCATATTAACCTTCTTTATATTCCTCAAATTTTTTCTTGAATAGTTTTTTTAAGCAAAATCAAAATCTTTGCAGAAGGTGAGAGATTCTTATTATTATAAAATGGAGATTGTTAGAGCATCTCCAACAGCATTGCTAAAATAGAAAAAATTGGGGTTTTGTTCTCTAAACCTCTCCAACAGTTTTGCTATTTTGTTTGCTATAATAGAGAAAAGTTGAAAATTTTCCAAGTTTAGAGAATTCTCTAAAACTTGATGGTAGGAAAGAGAAATGATTATTTTATTCAATCCCACCAATGAAATTCAATTTTTATTATTTTATATTAAGATTTTTTTTAAAAATGTATTGGGATGATAAATTATAGAATATTATAATAATATAAGTTGTTTTAAAATCTCTAAAATAACAAATCTGTTGAAGATGAATGTAATATTTTTTAGAGATTTTCATTTTTGTTTCACTATTCAGTAATGTTGTTGGAGATGTTAAATTGTAAATGTAAAACCAGTCAAAAACAAAATTATGGCACTTTGGTATGACACAAAAAGCCATAGCCATAGTCAAATCAGATGTAATAATTAAAATGTATTTGACGTCAAAAGGTGATGAAGTAATAAATTTAAATTGATTGAAGAATATAAACATTTTTGTAATATAATTTTTTAAATTAAAATTCAAAAGAAAATGGGTTTAAAAGTATTTTTAAGCTTTCTTTCAAAAAAAAAAAAGTATTTTTAAGCTCGATCGAAATTAAAAAAGTCAAAGCTTCTTTTAAAAGGTTGGAAGAGACGTCTGTTCTTCAATGGACAAACTTTTGTGATCTTATTTCACTGCTAATTTGTAAGATTGCACTTGAAATACGGACTAGACTTTATGAGACGATACTAAACTAGATCAGTTGTTGTCTATTGTTTGATACATCTAGGACAATACTGAAAAGGTTGTTTAATGTTTCATAATTTGGGCAATAAAAATACTATTTTATAAATGGGCTCTCGATGTCGTCCAATTGTTCTCCTTTGCTTTTCCACCAACACCGCCATATCCATGAAAACTCGATGCAATCCTTTCAGATTCTTCTTTATCACTGTTACAACATCATATCGTTCTTGGATTTCCAGTATTGTTCCATCATTTGCCCTCTTCCTTGCTTCTACATTGCTTACTGTAAAAACCTCTCGCTTTCTCCGGTTGAGATCAGATTATCTATCGTAGCCTCGTCAGCCTTTTCTTTGGTGACAGTATAGTACCTCTGTTCAACGGTTTCTCGATGCTCTACCACCATTTTCTTGTTGTTGACGACTGAGATTTGTGTACGGTCGGTGGAGCTACCTGGGCAGTAGCAACGGAAGTTGAGGTTGATTTTGCTGGAACAATCTAGGCCTCTAGATGGTTCTTGATGAGTTTAGCCTTTTTGAGAGACAAGACAACGTTGTTGTCCATCTTGGTTCGGAGGTTTTAGAACGATTTTACGTAGTATAAGTTTTTGCTATTCTTACAGTTGATCTGGAACCACCATGCTTGAATTTGGTGGGAACTGGTGACCCATAATAATGCTCGTTCTAAGAAGGTGTGCCATGGTGGAGAGCAAATTAGGAAAACATCTTCTTTGGTTGCGATTGATTAAGGGCCTCTAGGTTCAAGATCAATCCGCATTCACTATCTCTACACCTCCATCATCCCTCTTCATCATTATGTCCCTAAATCCAACCATGGTTCTTCTTCTCCTCTGTGTTCTTTCTTACATGGCCTTAAGACTTTTCTTAATGTGAAGATACATTTATTTTATGGTTTTGAGGCTTATCAATGGCGGATGGTTGCATCTTGCAAAAGAGGAGAGAATTCAAGGTAAACGATAGAGAACATTTCTAAAGAGAATAATACCATAGCTTTCTTGGATAACAAAGGGTTTTTCATAAACTTCTATTTGAAAGAGTCTTTTTTCCATCAATTTTCTTGATTTATATTATGGGTTTTCATCTTTCTTATTAACCTTTGATGGATTCTTGTGCAAACGATCAAAATAATCATGAAATATGATGGGCCAATCATCATGATGTAGGGATGCAAACATTTAAAAAACACGTGAACAAAGAAAATGAGCATAATTTGAACACCATATTTTCCCTACACAAATAGTTGTTAAGATTAAGAAATTTATGCAAAAACAAAAATGGATTTGCGTTGTGTTCTCGAGACCTTAAATCTTTACAAAGTGAAGGAAAAGGAAAGGGAGGGAGGAAAACAATGTTCTCAAGATTTTTTTCGGAGAGAAAGAAAATGAATTGGAAGGAAAATAAAGGATAAGTCGCTCCTAAATGTGAGAAGAACCGGAAGAAAATAAAAGATGATCACTAAAAAGATTAGCAAAATTACAAAGCTATCCAACCTTTCATCTAAAAGGGTATGTAAATTTGTAAATGATATATTTGTAAAAATGAAAAATTTTCTTTCCTTTCTCTACGGTTCAAGATAATGAAATATCATTTTTTTTCTTTCCCTTTCAAGAACAGAAAAAATGTAATAATAAAATGAGAAAACCAATGAGTATATAGAGGGTGTTTGGGATTGCTTATTTAAATGACTTATTTGCTTATTTCATTTTGTCATCGCAGATAAGTTATTTCCAGTGTTTGGATTGGGGAAAAAACTGATTATGACTTTTTGTCATCGCAAATAAGTTGTTTTTAATAAGTTAGTTCATACTGACTTATCAACTTATTTGAAATAACTTATGACTTTTTAGATTATTTTACATGTATAAGCAATCCCAAACACCCTAAATAACAACTTATTAGCTTATTACGTTTTAGTACCACAATAAGTTAATCTAAACACTTTTTATAAAACATTTTTTTGTCATCGCATAAGTTGACAAACACTTTTAAAAAAAACATAAGTTGTTTTAAATAAGCAATCCCAAAACACCCCCATAATATATAAATATAATCAATTTTCAATGGTGAAAACTTGTAAAAGGAATTACATTGTTTATTTGGTTGTTCGTGGGGAATGTTTTGGTGATATAAAGACATGGTAGTATAAAATTTTGAATTATTAAGTATTGTAATTGATATATCTATGTTTGAGTTATGTTTTTCTTAATGTTAGTCTTATACAAAAATGATAACTCTCATTTTGAGTGTTATTTACACAGCGTATTTGTATGTTTTTCTTTCCTTTTAGTTTATGTTTCCCCTTTACGTGTTTGTGTTTTTATTTATTTATTTATTTTAATTTGTAGTTGTTGGGGATAAAAGTTTGTGTTTTGATGATTGGACGTGTAACACCCCAAAAATGGGAATAACAAAATTCCGGAAAAACGGACATGTAATATATAAAATTGTCATAGCAAGAGCCTCCCAAAAATAGGAAAATGTGTAAACCTGTTTAATTACAATTTGTAATTTAACGATAATAAACAACAACCAACTAATCTAATTTCTATCATAGAAATAAGATTACAAAAAGGGTGTCGCCTATAAACCCAATATAATCTTCATAAAAAGTGCACTCAATTGCACTATCCCCAAACTCTCATCAAGTCCACCTAAACCTTCTTAAGCGCGGCGTCACTAGAACCTGAGATACACGTAGACAACAAGCAAGTGTTAGCCCAAAAAGCCTAGTGAGGTTGATGAACAAGTAATGCATGCATGATTATCAATTATGTAAGTCTTTACCATCAGTAATTTACCGAATCCAGAATCAATGGGGGAGACCCATAACACCAATCAAATTTCACCCAAGAGTCGAGATACCTTAGTGTTCACTTCCACGAATGACACCACAAGGCCCGACATATCCGGGGGTACAACACGGCATTGCCCCAAATGGAGGGGGTCTAGGTACATACTAACATGGTGGCACCCAAGACTATGTCCTCCTAGTGCCTATTTGACTTGGTTCATCCAAGAAATTCACTTGTGACCGAAGGAGCAATTTCATCCTTGTAATGTGTAAACAATACCAATATCTTTGTATGGTCCAAATGCACATAAACATGAAACCATTAATTGCAAGGATTATAACCTCTTACATACCAATCCTTTTCTTTTTAGACAGTTAACCATAAATAGAGTCCCTTCTCAATGGAGATAGTTTCCCTTCATTTTGAGGATCCATACCATATAGTTGTATAAGGGTAAATCTCACCCCTCAACCTACTCATATCACCAACACATACATATTTCCTTATTTCAAGATTAATCATTCATATCATTTAATAAAAATAGGGCAAACTAGTAACATGAGAAAACCCTAGTTTTACATGGTAAGAAAATCAACATCTATGCAAGTAAACACATGTATCTATTTTACAAAGGTTTAGAAATACTCACTAGATAGGTTTTAGATAAAAACCCTAGAAAAGATGTTGGAATGAGAAGGAGGTGAAGTCTTGATATTCCAAAGCTTGAATGTTAGCCCTTAAATGCACCCTAGAAATGGTTTGTTGAAGATTTATTGCTCCCTAACAACCTCTAGTGCATTAATGGAAGAAAGAGTGTGGAGAAGAGTGAAAATCGCCCCCAAATAGCTCCCAACCGAACCCTAAATCTAATTGTGTGGAAAATGTTGAGAAAAGTGGGCTGAAGGGTGTTTTTAATCGACCAGACTACTCGGGAGAGTGCTACACGATAGTGCCAATGGCACAATCGCGAAGGCACAATCGCCGCCCCACATGCCCTCTTGGTACAATCCCAGCGATTATGACCGGAGAGAGTGTCCTATGGCACAATCGCTGTCACTCTCGCTTGGGATGTACCGTGATTCAATTTTCCCCCGTGATGATGCCGAGCGACACTGACACATGTCACAGTCACCGGCAAGGTCGCCGAGAATGACTGATTCAGACTTTTGGTCCGAAAATCTGACGATCACCCACACGAGTCGGCCCGCACAAACACATAGCAATTTAGGGACTTCCCATGTTCCGTTTTATAATTAATCATAAGAGTTAAGATAGAAAAGTGAGTTCTTACTTGATAAGAAGTTTTACGGGCATTACAATCCTCCCCACCTAATTTGGATTTCGTCCCTGAAATCACACCCTAAGGAAACAAATGGGGGTATCGCTTCTTCATGTCCTCCTCTGATTCCCAAGTTACATTGGCACCGCGATGGTGCTTCCATTAAACGTTAACCATTGTCACTTCCTTATGACGAAGTTTCTTCGTCTTGGACTCTAATATTGCTTTGGGTTCCTCCATACATCGATTCCCATTATCCACTCGGATCTCCGTCAATGGGATGACACTTTCCTCCTCGGCTAGACACTTGCGAAGATAACATACGTGAAACGTAGGGTGAATCCCATCCATTTTCGGTGGCAAGTCTAACAGGTACGCTTGGAGTCCAATCTTCTCTAAGATAACAAAAGGTCCAAGGAAACGGGGACTAAGCTTCCCGCGTTTCCTAAAACGGATTATCCCCTTCCATGGTGACACCTTCAACATCACTCGGTCGCCTACTTGGAATTCAATCGGTCTTCTTTTCTTGTCCGCGTAGCTTTTCTGTCGGTCTTGAGCCGCTTTTAGACGCTCTCGGATTTCCTTCACTTTATCTGCGGTTTCTTGAACGATTTCCGGTCCGACAAACTGTTTCTCCCCCGCTTCAAGCCAACAAGTCGGGGTTCTACACTTCCGACCGTAAAGGGCTTCAAATGGAGCCATACCAATGCTCGAATGATATCTATTGTTGTAGGCAAACTCCACCAACGGTAGGTGCGAGTCCCAATTTCCCCCGAAATCAATGACGTACGATCTCAACATGTCTTCGAGAGTCTGGATGGTCCGTTTACTTTGTCCGTCTGTTTGAGGATGGTAGTCGTGCTCAACTTAACCTTTGTACCAACTCTTTTTGTAGACCGTCCCAAAACTTCGAAGTAAACCGACTATCTCGATCAGACACGATAGATAACGGAACACCATGCCTTGACACAATTTCATTAATGTATAACCTCGCTAGTTTGTCCATTGGAAATGTCTCGTGCATCGCCAAGAAGTGTGCGCTTTTGGTGAGTCGGTCCACCACCACCCAAATTGTGTCGTGCCCCTTCAAGGTTTTCGGTAGTTTGGTGACGAAGTCCATTGTGATATGCTCCCACTTCCATTCAGGAATTGACAAGGGTTGCAAACTCCCGTAGGGTCTTTGATGCTCTGCCTTCACTTGCAAACAAGTGACACATTTCTCCACATATTTGGCCACGTTGAGCTTCATCACCGGCCACCAATAATTCAACTTGAGGTCTCTATACATCTTCGTGCTACCGGGGTGTATGGAATACTTGGATTTGTGGGCTTCTTCTAGGAGAAGCTCACGGTTTTCTCCCAACTTTGGTACCAAAACTCAGCCTTGGAATAACTTCAAGTCGCGGCCATCTTCTGTCAAGAAATCTCGTTGCTTTTCCATAACCTCGACTTTGAGGTTTTCTTCTCGAAGTGCTTCTGATTGACACCTCTTGATGTTCTCAACTAAGCTTGACACAACATCAATCCTAGTGAGTGATAAAACGGCACCGCTTCCATGACTTCATCGACTCAAGGCATCCGCTACTAAGTTAGCCTTACCCAAATGGTAAAGCAATTCGCAGTCATAGTCCTTTAGTAGTTCAAGTCATCTTCTTTGCCGCATATTGAGCTCCTTTTGATAAAAAAATGTACTTCAAGCTCTTGTGATTGGTGAATAGTGTACATTTGGTTCCATAGAGGTAATGGTGTCATAGCTTTAAAGCAAACACCACCACCGCTAGCTCCAAGTCATGGGTCAGATAGTTCTTCTCGTGATCTTTCAGTTGGCATGATGCGTAAGCTATCACCTTCCCTCTTTGCATAAGTACACATCCTAGACCTATCTTGGAGGCGTCACTATAGACAACAAAATCATATGATCCCTCGAGTAGGGACAAGATTGGTGCTTCACACAGTTTCTTCTTGAGAGTACGGAAGGCTTGCTCTTGAGTATCCATCCATAGAAACTTGACATTTTTCCTTGTCAAAGACGTAAGTGGCGAAGCGATCTTTGAAAAGTCTTGGATAAATCTTCTATAGTATCCGGCCAAACCCAAGAAACTACAAATCTCTGTTGGGCTCATCGGTGGTTCCCATCCCATCATTGCTTCGACCTTCACCGGGTCTACCTTTATTCCATCTTTAGACACCACGTGGCCCAAGAATTGGACCTCTTGCAACCAAAATTCGCATTTTGAAAACTTTGCGAATAATTTTTCTTTCCGAAGGACTTCCAACACTTCCCGCAGATGTTTCCCATGCTCCACTTTGTCGCGCGAATAGATTAGGATGTCGTCAATGAATACTATCACCGACTTATCCAAGAAAGGTCGGCACACTCGATTCATCAGATCCATGAATACGACAGGTGCATTCGTCAACCCGAATGGCATTACTAAGAATTCATAATGTCTGTATCTTGTCTGAAAGGCGGTCTTCGGAACATTGTCTTCCTTCACTCTCACCTGATGATATCCCGATCGTAAATCAATTTTTGAGAACCGTCCCACTCCTTGAAGTTGATCGAATAGGTCGTCAATTCAGGGAAGAGGATACTTGTTTTTCACCGTGACCTTGTTCAATTCTCGGTAATCAATGCACATTCGCATTGACCCATCTTTCTTCTTCACAAACAGGACCGGGGCTCCCCAAGGTGACGAACTTGGTCGAATGAAGCCTTTCTCTAGGAACTCTTGAAGTTGGGAAATCATTTCTTGCATTTCCGTTGACGCTAAACGGTAGGGAGCACGGGCTATCGGGGTCGCTTTCGGGGTGAGGTCAATATGAAATTCCACTTGACTTCTCTTTTAAAAGTCAAGTTAGGGGGAGATTGTTGGGAACTGAAGATTCTACTAAGTGTAGTTACTACTGCTAGTACAAGTGTAGTTACTACTGCCAGAACAAGTTGAAGATTAATACTGCTAAGTGTTACTACTGCTAGTAGAATTAATACTGCTAGTTAAAGTTAGTACTGCTTGAACAAAGTTAGTACTGCTTAGCTAGTTAGTACTGCTAGTAGTTAGTACTGCTTGAAGTTAATGCTGCTAATTGAAGTTAATGCTGCTGAGCATTATTAGTGCTGCTAAAGAGATACAGATGGAAAGTACTACAGCTGGATATACTGAAGATATACTTAGAAGATATACATGGAAGATATACTGAAGATTTGTTTATTCTTTGTAATTATCTTTTTATCAGTATATGTATAGAATGTATAGAATAGATAGAAAGAACTTTTCATAATTGTTTTTCAAGAGAAAAATCGACCTCAAGGCATAGATCCTAATTCTAGAGAAGTAGAATTCGTATTGGTGAGTCTGTTCATCAATATTGAGGTTGAGAGTGTAATCTTGTAACTTTAAGCATTCAATACAAGCTTACTGTTTGATCATTATATACTGTGTTTGATTACTGTTTTATTAAATATCAAAGTGTTTTTCCGCAACTTCTTTGATATTAGTTTCTGAGTATAAATTCTTGTTAAGAATTCGATCCTGACAAGTGGTATCAGAGCTAAATTCTCTCAGAAACAGTTATTCATCATGGAAAATCTTACAGAATCAAGCAGTACTTTGGTCTCAAAAGTGCCAATGCTCAGATCCAATGAATTTGATATGTGGAAGATCAGAATCAAGCAATATATTCTCCTCACAGATTATTCTATGTGGGACATCATTGAGAATGGCCCATCTGATGGAGGAAAGATTGGTGAAGATGGCAAAAGAACTCCTCCAAAGACAGATGCAGACAGGAAATCAAGACAGACAGAGATGAAAGCCTTGAGCACACTGCTCTTGGCCATTCCAAATGAGTATCAACACCAATTCTGCAATTGTACTGATGCACAGATGCTCTGGAATGCTCTAGAGAAGAGATTCTCAGGTACCAAAAGTACCAAGAGAAATCAAAAGGCAATCTTAAAGCAACAGTATGAAAACTTCATGTCAACTAAGAATGAGTCCATGACTCAAACTTTTGACAGGTTTAATAAACTAATTGGTGAACTAGCTACTATGGGAGTACAGATTGATCAAGATGATGTGAACAGAAAGTTCTTAAGGTCCCTTGGAGATGAATGGACCATGTACACTGTGTCATTCAGACAGAATGATCAGTTGGAAGAAAAAGAACTTGATGATCTGTACAATGATCTTAGAGTATTTGAAGCTGAGGTGGAGGCAAAGAAGAAGCCTTCTGGATATGTTCATAATGCTGCACTCCTATCAGCATCAATTGATTCTACTGCTAACTCTGAATCAGTTAATGCTGCTAATGGATCAAATATAGATAAAGGCACTGACTATGTATTTGAAGCTCTTCTTTCTAATCATGGAAATTCTTCTTTGATCAATGATGACTTAGAACAACTTCATCCTGATGATCTGGAAGAGATGGATATTAAATGGCAGATGGCAATGCTCTCCATGAGGGTTAAAAAGTTTATAAAGAGGACTGGAAGAAACAACTTTTCACAAAGAAGAGAAGATGGAGCAGGGTTTGATAAATCAAAGGTAGAATGCTACAAATGCCATCTGAAGGGACATTTTGCTAGAGAATGCAGAAGTGGAATGTCTCACAACAACAACCATCAACAAGCTCAATCTGGAAGCTTCAATAACAACAGAAACTCTGCTCAAGCCCTTGTTTCTCAACAAGGAATGGGGTTTGATTGGAGTGATCAAGCAGAAGAAGCTATTCAGAATCAAGCTCTTATGGCAAAAGTATCTGATCTCCCATCTGAGGTAAGTTCTAATCTCTGCTCTAAAACTTGCATAGACACTGTTAAAAGGTACAGGGATCACAATCAGAAGATGAGTGATGACCTAAAGAGACTAGAAAAGGATATAAAAGACTATGTGAGGATAGTAGAGAGATTTGAAGATCAAATCAAAGGTTTTCAAGCCAATGAACTACAACACTCATATGACACTAATTACTGGCAGTGGGAGAAAAAGGATTTAGAACTTAAACTGACCAAATCTAAAGAGGAGAGTGAAAAACTGAAAGAGGAGTTAACCAAGGTTAAGCTTGATGTAGAAAAGTTTTCCAATGCTTCTAAAGCAATGGACTCCTTACTGCAAAATCAGATTCATGATAAATTAAGAAGAGGAATTGGGTATAATGCCACACCTCCACCATATAACAACAATTACATTCCTCCTACTTCAGACCTGTTAGACACCAAAGATAGGAAGGACTTGCCTGAGGGAGCCACTGAAATAGATCCCTTAGATGAGGTAATTGTTGAGGATAAGACTGAGAAAGAGGTTGGCAAGAGTAAGAAGAACAAGGTGAGTGGTGAGACTTCTATAGAAAACAACATTATCACCAATGAGTATTGTGGAAGGGCTTGGATCAAATCCAAGAAAATAGAGAAGACAGAGGAAAAGTCTGGTAAGGTCCATTATAAACAGACCACAGTTGTGAATCCAGGTCCTTGCAAACAGTGTACTTGTAAGAAGAATGAACCCCAAAAACAGGACAAAAAGAGGGGAAATCAAAGAAACTGGAATAATCAATGGGCACATAAACAAGGGGTTGATCTGAGTAAAATCAATAGACCAAAACCTTGCTTTATCTGTGGCAAATTGAATCATCTTGCAAAAGTCTGTTATTTCAATCCTGTGAACCAAAGAATGAATTTCCAAAGATCCATGCAAAAACCCTTTGGTTATAAGAAAATTGAAAAGAACCATGTGGCCAAGAAAAATGTTAAAACTAAAAGCCACATGAAGAAAAAGTATTCTGTTAAAGAAAGTGTCAATATGTGGATTCCTAAAAGCACTAAAACTGTTAGTACTTCTACCACAAATAGTGCTGCTGACAATGATAGTGCTGCTAGAAGTAATACTACTGCTAACAAGGTTAATGCTGCTAACAAGGTTAGTACTGCTAAACCTGTTAGTACTGCTACACCTGTTAGTACTGCTAACTCTGTTAGTACTTCTAAGGTTAGTACTGCTTCCAGTGTTGATTCTGCTAAGCCAATCATATTGACAAAGTACTCTAATAAAGAGTGCTCTGAGTTTACAAACCTCATTAAAAAGGAATGTAAATACTTTGATGAGAAAGGAAGACCCAAGATCACTTTGGCTTGGGTCCCCAATCATACTAATTGATTTATTTAATGTGCAGGGCAACCAACAGCTCAAGGGAAAGAGCATATGGCATGTTGATAGTGGTTGCTCTAGGCACATGACTGGCAACATGTCATGCCTTCAGGATTTCAAGCAAATTAATGGAGGACATGTTGCATTTGGAGACAATCTTACTGGTGGTAAGATAAGTGGAAAAGGTAATGTCACCAAAGGTAAGATGACATTTGAGGATGTCTACTATGTTGATCAATTAAAGTACAACCTGTTAAGTGTATCACAGGTTTGTGACAAACAACATAGTATATTATTTACTAATACTGAGTGTATGATTCTTGCTCCAGGGTTCAAGGTAGTTGATGAAAGCATGATACTACTTAGAACTCCAAGGAAGGACAATGTTTACTGTCTTGATTTGGACAATGTTGATAGTGATTCATCTTTAAATTGTCTTGTTTCAAAAGCTTCTATAGATGAATCCTCCCTTTGGCACAGAAGGATGTGTCACATGAATTACAAGACTATGAACAATCTTGTTAAAAATAACCTTGTAAGAGGTTTACCTTCAAAAGTCTTTTCATGTGATGATCATTGTGTTGCTTGTCTCAAAGGCAAACAACACAAAACTTCTCATAAGACCAAAGAGTTAAATTCTGTTTCTTCTTGTCTCCAGTTATTGCATATGGATCTGTTTGGTCCTACAAATGTTATGAGTATAGGCAAGAAATCTTACTGCTTGGTTATTGTTGATGATTACTCCAGGTTTACTTGGGTATATTTTCTAAGGACTAAGGATGAAACAAGTGATCTTATCAAATCCTTTATTCTAAGAATTGAAAACCAAACTAATCAAAGAGTAAAAGTCATTAGATCAGATAATGGAACTGAATTTAAAAATCATGATTTAAACACTTTTTGTGAAGGAAAAGGTATTGAGAGACAATATAGTGCTCCTAGAACTCCTCAACAGAATGGTGTTGCTGAAAGGAGAAATAGGACACTAATAGAGGCTGCTAGATCTCTGTTGGCTGATTCAAAATTGCCAATTACATTCTGGGCTGAAGCAGTTAATACTGCTTGTTATGTCCAAAACAGAGTTCTAGTGGTCAAGCAAAAGAACAAGACCCCATATGAGCTTTTAAATCAAAGAAAACCTTTTATTGGTTTCTTCAAGTCTTTTGGGTGTCCTTGTACAATTCTAAATACCAAATCTCACTTAGGTAAGTTTGATAGCAAAGCAGATGATGGATTTCTTGTTGGATACTCATCTCAGAGTAAAGCCTACAGAGTTTTTAACTCTTCTTCTAGAATAATTGAAGAAAGTGACAATGTCAAATGCAATGAGAACACACCAAATCCTGTTGGGTCTGGACCTCAATGGCTATTTGACATTGATTCACTAACTAACTCTTTTGGTTTCAGTAATGAGTATACAGGAACAGATGGTGGAGAATCAGAGATCACACAAGTTCAAGAAAGTATATCTAAATCTGTGATTTTTCCCATACCCACAGTAAATGAAGACTGTGAAAAGGAATCATTTACTGAACCAAGTCAGAGTGAAGAAGACACTAGAGATGAGGAGACTCAAGAATCAGAAGTGACATCTGAAGACACTTCAGTGGAGTTGCATGACTCTAATCTAGAGGCTGGACTGAATGAAGAACCTAGTCATAACACAAGAGTTCAAAAGAATCATCCTCCACAACTGGTAATAGGAGATATCTCTTCTCCTATGATGACTAGACATCAAAGCAGGCTTCAAGAAATGAAAGATCAACAGCATACAGTCCTTTCTTGTTTTCTATCCCAGCTTGAGCCTAAAAAGGCACATGATGCTATGAAAGAATCTAGCTGGATAGAAGCAATGCAAGAAGAACTGTTACAATTCAAGCTACAAGATGTATGGGATCTAGTAGACCTTCCTAAAGGTCACAGAGCAATTGGCACAAAGTGGATTTTCAGAAACAAGAGAGATGAAAGAGGTATTGTTATAAGAAACAAAGCAAGGCTGGTAGCTCAAGGCTACACTCAAGAAGAGGGCATAGATTATGAAGAAGTTTTTGCACCTGTAGCTAGGATAGAAGCAATCAGACTATTCCTAGCCTATGCTTCTTACATGAACTTCAAAGTCTACCAAATGGATGTAAAAAGTGCTTTTCTCTATGGGTCAATTGAAGAAGAAGTATATGTCTGCCAACCACCAGGGTTTGAAAACCCAAGCTATCCAGACAGAGTATACAAATTAAAGAAAGCACTTTATGGACTACATCAAGCCCCAAGAGCATGGTATGACACCCTGTCATCCTATCTCTTGGAAAATGACTTTGAAAGGGGAGTCATTGATAAGACTCTATTTATCAAAAGAAAGAAGAAGGATATCTTGCTGGTCCAAATATATGTTGATGACATTATTTTTGGTTCTACAAGAAACAATATGTGCAAGGAGTTTGAGGATTTAATGCATCAAAGGTTCAAAATGAGTTCCATGGGGGAACTTACTTTCTTCCTTGGACTCCAAGTTCAACAGAAGTCAGATGGCATTTTTATATGTCAATCCAAGTATGTGCAGGATATTCTAACCAAGTTTGGTTTCTCAGAATCAAAACCTGCAAGCACACCTATGGAAACACACAAACAGATCACAGCAGATCTTGAGGGGGAGGATATGGATGTGCATCTTTATAGATCCATGATTGGCTCTCTCATGTATCTCACAGCATCAAGGCCAGATATTATGTTTCCAGTCTGTGTATGTGCAAGATTTCAAGTTAGGCCAAAGCAATCTCACTTTCAAGCTGTTAAGAGGATATTCAGATATCTCAAAGGGCAACCCAGATTGGGACTTTGGTATCCTCATAACTCACCATTTGACCTAATAGCATACTCAGACAGTGATCTAGGTGGGGCAAACTTGGACAGAAAATCTACTTCTGGAGGATGTCAGTTTTTGGGTGCTAGACTAGTCTCATGGCAGTGCAAGAAACAAACCACCGTATCCACATCTACAACAGAGGCAGAGTACATAGCAGCTGCAAGTTGCTGTTCTCAAGTCTTATGGATTCAGAATCAAATGCTGGATTATGGGGTAACCTTTCTGCATACTCCAATCTTTATTGACAACAGCAGTGCTATTAGCATTGTAAATAATCCAGTCAAGCACTCAAAGACAAAGCACATTGAAATCAGGTATCACTTTATAAGAGATTGTAATGAAAAGAAACTTATTCAAGTTGTCAAAGTTCACACTGATAATCAGTTTGCTGATCTATTCACTAAAGCTTTTGATGTGAGTAGATTCACTTTCTTGGTAACAAGTGTGGGAATGATAAACTTTGAATAATCTTCTTCTCCAAAAGTGAGTTTATACCTGTATATTGTTATTCTTGGTGTTACTAATCTTCTTTTCAGGATATGCATAGCAGTACTCAGTATTTAGCAAGGTTAAAAGGAGTAAGTTCAGTTAGTACTGCTAGTTCAGTTAATACTGCTAGTAGTTAATACTGCTAGTTCAGTTAATACTGCTAGTTCAGTTAATACTGCTAGTAGTTAATACTGCTAGTTCAGTTAATACTGCTAGTAGTTAATACTGCTAGTTTAGTTAATACTGCTAGTTCAGTTAATACTGCTAGTAGTTAATACTGCTAGTAGTTAATACTGCTAGTTCAGTTAATACTGCTCGTGGTTAATACTGCTCGCAGTTAATACTGCTAGTTAGTTAATACTGCTAGTAGTTAATACTGCTATTTCAGTTAATACTGCTAGTGGTTAATACTGCTCTAGGTTAATACTGCTTATATTCCGAATACTATAAATACCTTTTGCCCGCCTAAAAGTTCATAACGACTCTTTGCATACTGTTCTCTTGCGCTCAAAACCTTTTCTCTCTCAAGTCCGAAGTTTTCAGGCAAGTTTTCGCTAAGATCAATGGCATCCATGACATTCATCGACGAGCACAACGAGATTGCGATGCTACAAAAGCCAAAACAAGCTGAAGGTTTTCATCAGATAGTCGACTTTCTGAAGTCGAGCCACATTGCTCATGCTCTTACTGTATCACCTACAATCTACATTGAGCACCAAAGGCAGTTCTGGGCTAATGCAACCATTGTTGTGGAAAATGGTGTGCAAATGATCAAGACAAGAATCTGTGATCACTCACTTACAGTTACTGAAGAAGTCATTCGCATCAGTCTACGTCTAGACGATGCCACTGGTATAATGTCTATCTCTAATGATGAACTGTTTTCTAATCTTACTAGAATGGGGTATGGAGGCCCATTGGGTGTTTTCAAATTCTCAAAAGCAAAATTTTCACCCCAATGGCGTTTTCTTGTTCATACCCTAATGCATTGTATCTCCAAAAAGACCACTGGATGGAGTGAGTTCAGCAGTCCAATTGCATATGCTTTGGTATGCTTGGCTACATCCAGAAGGTACAATTTCTCAAAGATGATTTTCAATGATCTTGTATCAAATATGGGAAACAAAAAGAGTTTCTTTATGTATCCCAGATTTGTTCAGGAAGTAATTAACCATGAATTGACGGATATACCTCAACCTGTTGGGGTATATGTACCTAAACCCCCTAAAGGCAAGGTTTTCTCAAATATGAGAAGATCTGCTGGGGACTCGGAAGGAGTTGACACCCCATTGTTCTCTACAATGATGGTGGTGTCCCAAACCACTGAAGGTATGGCAGCAAGGTCAAGGCCCTCATTAGACCATCCCACTGCTAGCCAAGCCCAACCTTCTCACTCAAAAACAATTCCCCAGTCCATTCTTACAAAACCAACCTCTCCAATTACCCAAACTTATCAAAGAAAACAGGTAAAGAAGGCTCCTTCCCTTCTTGTACCATCACCCACACAGCCTTTAAGCCCTCTAAGGGAGAATTCTCCCCTAGAGAATATCCAAAGGGAAACCACAAGGGTGTCTCCCAACCCAAAGGAGGTGCTCTCTGAGGAGGAGGTAGAGCATATGGGAGATGAGGCTGCCACTACTCCTGCTAACACAGAGGAGGACAGTGGTAACATCAATAAGACCTCCCCCATGGCAACTTTGAATGAGCAATCATTTGAAGGTCCCTGGTGCCAAGAAACCACAGGGGTGGATAGTGCTTCTGCTAGGCAGAAGACTTCCACTACTAAAAGATCCAATGATCCTTCAATAGGGGGTAACACTCCTGGAGAAGGTGAGGACAGATATAACTATGATGAATTGATGGAGACCATGGGAAACATCAACCAGGATGTCATCAAGCAAGGAAAAGAAATAGAGGAGATGAAGCTGGTGATCCTGTCACAACAAGTCCAAATTGAAAAATTAAAGAAGATGGTGACCAGGCTGGTTCAAAAGAAAAGAAAGAAACAATTTGTGCTCAAAAGGAGGAAACCAGAGACTGATGCTCCCAAAAAGGGGGAGATCAACATGGAAGAAGCATCAAGTGAAAGGGAGTTTGATAAAGAAAGAGTTGAAGTTGAGGGGGAGAAGGAAGCAGAAACTGTTAATGCTGCTGAAACCTCACAAGCAGCAGTAACAGAGTTAACACCAACAGAAATTGAAGTAGCTGAAGTGCTAATAAAAGCTAAGAATGACACTCCCAAAGCAAAGGGAGTGGTCATAAATGAAGGGAGAGACAAGAAGTCAGAAAAGAAAGACATGGCTGCAGATATAAAAAGAAAAGGGAAAGAAAAGATGATAGAATCTGATCAATCATCTAAAAAGCAAAAGATGATTGAGTCAGATGAAGCATTAGCAAAGAAAGTGCAAGAAGAGTTAGATCTAGCAGAAAAGGAACAGGTTGAAAAAGACAGAGAAATGGCCAGAGCACTAGCAAATGAGTTAAATGAAGCATTCCAGAAAGGGTTAGAAACAGAGAAAGCCAAGCAAAGAGCAATAACCTTGAGAAAGGCTATGATGGTCAGATCAAGTGCAAAGAAGAGAAGACCTTCACAAACTTACCTTGCTACTCAGGAAAGAAACAAAATGATAACTTTCTTGAAAAGTGCAATTGGGGTAAAGAAAGAAATGTTTGTGAAGATGAATTTTGATCAAATCAAGGATCTATATGAGAAAGAAATGGAGAAGCTGAAGAGCAATGAAAAGGATAGAGTGGAGTTTGAAAAGAGGGCAAAGGAGAGACATGATATAGATATGAATCAACCATTCCCTGAAAGTGAAGAGGGAACTCCTATAAAAGAAATGGAAAGGGAAAAGGAAGAAAAGAAGAAGGAAGCTACTCTAGTGCAGGTTCAAAAGACTTTGAAAAGAACCAAGATGATGGCCAAAAGAAAGAAAGATAAGAAGTCTAGAACAGAAGAAGAACAAAATGTTGCTGAAGAAGAAGTGGCACCTGAGTCATCAAGCCAGCAAGGGTCATCAATCAAAGATGATGTAAGTTTATATATGGTAGTGATGGACAAAGTGCCTGAACCAATTTCTGCAGAACCTGTTGGAGTTAAGCCACCAGAGATCATTCACTGGGATGTTCTGAAAATGGATGGAAAAGATTACATCAGACTAAAGAGGAAAGGTGACAAGTATGAAATATTCAATACTTGGATCAAGGTTGTCAAAACATGCTCTAGATCTGATATAGAAGAGATGTTTGACATAGGATTTAAGCTGTATACAGACCATCTGAATACTCCAGGAATGTCTCTTACAAAACTGGTGATGGAGTATTTATGCATGATGTTCAAACCTGAAGAAGTGAACCAAGTAATCAAGAGTGTGTTTAAAGAAGTCACAAGTTGGACTCTATATGAAACTAGTGGAGTATATGCAGTGACTTTGGATAGAAATCACACAGAATACTTCCTAGTGGATAGAGTATATAATCACACCAGACTGAAGGTTCATGCCATGCTAAAGAAGAAGTTGGGTTGTGCACCAAATTCAGAAATGGCCAAGTATCTCATTCAGAGGATAATCAATCAGAGTTTGGGACTGAATCCAGACTTAGCAGCGTGATCTTGGAAGTTTTGGGAGCATTAAAAAGAGCATCTGGAAGAATATCTGAAGAACTTGACTTCTCTTTTAAAAGTCAAGTTAGGGGGAGATTGTTGGGAACTGAAGATTCTACTAAGTGTAGTTACTACTGCTAGTACAAGTGTAGTTACTACTGCCAGAACAAGTTGAAGATTAATACTGCTAAGTGTTACTACTGCTAGTAGAATTAATACTGCTAGTTAAAGTTAGTACTGCTTGAACAAAGTTAGTACTGCTTAGCTAGTTAGTACTGCTAGTAGTTAGTACTGCTTGAAGTTAATGCTGCTAATTGAAGTTAATGCTGCTGAGCATTATTAGTGCTGCTAAAGAGATACGGATGGAAAGTACTACAGCTGGATATACTGAAGATATACTTAGAAGATATACATGGAAGATATACTGAAGATTTGTTTATTCTTTGTAATTATCTTTTTATCAGTATATGTATAGAATGTATAGAATAGATAGAAAGAACTTTTCATAATTGTTTTTCAAGAGAAAAATCGACCTCAAGGCATAGATCCTAATTCTAGAGAAGTAGAATTCGTATTGGTGAGTCTGTTCATCAATATTGAGGTTGAGAGTGTAATCTTGTAACTTTAAGCATTCAATACAAGCTTACTGTTTGATCATTATATACTGTGTTTGATTACTGTTTTATTAAATATCAAAGTGTTTTTCCGCAACTTCTTTGATATTAGTTTCTGAGTATAAATTCTTGTTAAGAATTCGATCCTGACAAATGTCCGGATAATCCCTAACAATCTTCACATCTTCTACCGACTTCTTTTCCAACTTTGCATCCACAATGTAGACCAAGTATGATGAGCATCCCTTCGCTAGATGCTTTTGAGCCTTTAAGTAGGAAATCACGGGGGTGGATCCCTTCCTCTTCTCTCCATAAATGGTAACCGTTCCACCATTTGCCACAGACACTCTAATCATCTTCTTAGAGTAAATAATGTCGGCACAATTCTTGGTCAACCAGTCCATGCCTATCACTACGTCAAAACCCCCAATCGTCATTGGTAAAAAGTCCACCTCAAAACATTGACCATCTAACTCTAAAACACAATCACAATAGTGTTCTCGAATCAACATTTGCTCCCCATTGGCTACTTCTACCACTAAGGCATCAGAGAGGGTACTAATGGGAGTAGAGAACATCGAGCAAAAAGATTTTGATACAAATGACCGGTTTGCACCCGATTCAAACAAAACATGAGTAGGAAAGGAGTTTACAAGGAACATACCCGATACCACATCGACGGTCTCCCTCGTCTCCTCGACGGTCATCTGGAAGGTTCGGCTTGGTACCTTTGGTGGGTTCTCCTTCTTTAGGGCCGACCCGCTAGAAAAACTGTGGTTGCTCTCGGTCAACTTCGGGCACTCTCTCTTCATGTGCCCCGGCTCTCGGCATTCGTAGCAAATAAGTCTTTGAATAGGACAATCACGGGTCATGTGGTCCTTCTTTCCATATTTGGCGCACTCGGGAGGGCCCGAATAGGTTCTTTGCTTACACGGGCCATTATGCTTGCTCTTACATCGATGGCACTACCTTACTTCTCGTCAGGGGTCGATTCCCCTTCCTCCGATAGCCAGTTTGAACTGACAGCTAGATCCGGATGACCCTTCCCATTTCCTTTTCTCGCCCGCTAGTCCCTTCTCTTCTTTCCCCGCAACCAAGTCGTCCTCCACAAGCAAGGACTCTTCTATCACCTCCTGTAGCATCGACCCTCTAGCATTCCTCACGGTCGTCCTCATCTCGGTCGGTAACCCACGCTGATAAGCTTTGATTTTTGATCGTTCATCGGGGGCTAGGTGTCCCACAAGGTTTAGTTTCTCCATGAACCGCTTGGAGCAATCGGTGACATACAGTGTTTTCTTCTTCAAACTCCTGAACTCCTCCTCAATCTTATCCAAGGATCATTCACTGCAATATTTCTCCAAGATCTTTTGCTTGAAGGTTGGCCAAGTCAATTTAGCCAAAACTGCGGGGGTAAGGATGGATCGGGTGAGGTTCCACCAAATTCAGGCCTCACCTCTTAACAGTTGGGAGGCGAATTTGACCATTTCGCGAGTCATCGCACTCACTCGACTCGAAAGCCATCTCCACCTCTTGGATCCAGTACATGCACGTCATTGGATCGACTGAACCTGTAAATTCTGGCGGTTTGCTCCCCAAAAAAGCCTTGTACGTGCATCCCTTGTCCTTTCCTTTGTTTTCGGCTACCACATGTTCCTCGGTGCCAACACCATTTCCACCACCTCCCGATCCAACCACGACGTTTTCCACCACCGTTTCGGGTCGGCGGTGACTGGCATCGCGATCTTCCAAAAGCTTCATGAAGAACTCATGTTGTTGTACCATGGCCGCATTCATGGATTGCATCATGCTACCCATCATTCGGCTCTCAAGGGTTACCTCCTCGATAACCGGTCCGGTAGTAGCAATGTTGTTCCTTGGGATTTGTTCCATTCCTCCGCCCAACACGGGTTGTCTAAGCGGAGCGGTGGCAACCACAGCGGTCTCTGGTTGATCGGTCGTAGATGTTGATGCTTCATTACCTTCCGGGGGTGTTGGCAACCTTCTCCGAGTGTTAACCATAATGGTCTGCCATACATATGAGAAAAGATAAGAGATAGGCTAAATATACGTACTACTACATTCATTAAGTATCACAACAACAATGACTCAAGAATGCTCACGTAACAATATACTCATAATTACAGTAGCTCAGTGGAATTATGAATATATTTTACACAAGGATTCTTAACATCGTCGCAACAATCCTCATTTTATACAATTCCGTAAGTCCTAGAGCTCTCCCTGTAACACCCTCGAATTTGGTAAGAACAACTAATTAAAATTTTTAAATATAACATCAAGTAAGGGATGAAACTTCCTCTTACGATCCAAAACTCTATATGCCTCAACTACGAATTCTATAATTAATCTTGACCCAAATACAAGATACTCTCCATAACCTAATGCGGAAGACTTCAACAAGCTATTCACTCCTCGGACGCACAAAAGGCACTCCTCCCTTCACTGAGATACTAGAACTATTCCCAACCGGAACCTGTTGCACATGCCGACAAATAAAAAGGTTAAGCTAACGCCTAGTGAGTTCAAAAGTTTTTTTCATGAGTAAATATATCTTTAAGAGAATGAACTTCACTTAAAATCATGACCTTTCAAAGAATGTACTTTAAAACGTGGAAACGACTCTTTTCCAATACCATGCATTTTCAAAGATGGACACCTCGTTTCAAACATTCTTTATAAAATGGTGCAACTCAAACTTACTCGAGTCGATAACATGAATTGACTCCCATTTAAGAAACATAGATGAAGTGTTACACCCCAAAACACCCAAATGCGGGTGGGGCAAAATACCCAAGCCATAACTCATTGTCAAAATCCACATAATAGCCACGCGACCATAAGTGAAAGGAAACCAAATATCAAAACATGGGGATGACATACGTCATTCAAACCTTAATATACATGGAGGAAGGTCCAATATTAATGTCCTCATTCACTGTCGACCACATAGGACCAATGATAATAAAGTAAGACGTCAACATATAAAATACAGTTGGCCAACGACGGGGGAGATCCGTATCCGTTGAGAGTGGAGGAACACAAAAGTATGTCACTCTTACAACGTTAATCGCATGACACCTCACGACATAACGAGCCCAAGTGTCCCTACGATTTCTTTAACAAGTTTCACCACAAGTCAGTTGACCTTGATGAACATTCCGAAGAACTCCATCCCGAAGGCCCGACACACTTAAAGACTACCTCCCAGGCATTACTTCAAGCGACGGAGGTCCTAATGCCTACCTCCTTGGTAGCACCACCAGACTCAACCCTCCTAGTGCTTACTTGTAAAGTTTCTGTCAGGATCGAATTCTTAACAAGAATTAATTCTCAGAAACTAATATCAAAGAAGTTGCGGAAAAACACTTTGATATTTAATAAAACAGTAATCAAACACAGTATATAATGATCAAACAGTAAATTTGTATTGAATGCTTAAAGCTACAAAATTACACACTCAACCTCAATATTGATGAACAGGCTCACCAATACGAATTCTACTTCTCTAGAATTAGGATCTATGCCTTGAGGTTGATTTCTCTCTTGAAAAATAATTATCAAAAGTTTTTTTTCTATCTATTCTAAACATTCTATATATATACTGATAAAAAGATAATTACAAAGAATAAACAAATCTTCAGTATATCTTCCATGTATATCTTCTAAGTATATCTTCAGTATATCCAGCTGTAGTATTTTCCATCCGGATCTCTTTAGCAGCACTAATAATGCTCAGCAGCATTAACTACATCTAGCAGCATTAACTGCAAGCAGTACTAACTACTAGCAGTACTAACTAGCTAAGCAGTACTAACTTTGTTCAAGCAGTACTAACTTTAACTAGCAGTAGTAATTCTACTAGCAGTAGTAACACTTAGCAGTATTAATTTTCAACTTGTTCTGGCAGTAGTAACTACATTTATACTAGCAGTAGTAACTACACTTAGTAGAATCTTCAGTTCCCAACAATCTCCCCCTAACTTGACTTTTAGAAGAGAAGTCAAGTTCTTCAGATATTCTTCCAGATACTCTTTTTAATGCTCCCAAAACTTCCAAGATTACGCTGCTAAGTCTGGATTCAGTCCCAAACTCTGATTGATTATCCTCTGAATGAGATACTTGGCCATTTCTGAATTTGGTGCACAACCCAACTTCTTCTTTAGCATTGCATGAACCTTCAGTCTGGTGTGATTATATACTCTATCCACTAGGAAGTATTCTGTGTGATTTCTATCCAAAGTCACTGCATATACTCCACTAGTTTCATATAGAGTCCAACTTGTGACTTCTTTAAACACACTCTTGATGACCTGGTCCACTTCTTCAGGTTTGAACATCATGCATAGATACTCCATCACCAGTTTTGTAAGAGAAATTCCTGGAGTATTCAGATGGTCTGCATACAGCTTAATTCCTATGTCAAACATCTCTTCTATATCAGATCTAGAGCATGTTCTGACAATCTTGACCCAAGTGTTGAATACTTCATACTTATCACCCTTCCTCTTGAGTCTGATGTAATCTTTTCCATCCATTGTCAGTACATCCCAGTGAATGATCTCTGGTGGCTTAACTCCAACAGGTTCTGCAGAAATTGGTTCAGGCACTTTGTCCATCACTACCATATATAAGCTTACATCATCTTTGATTGATGACCCTTGCTGGCTTGATGACTCAGGTGCCACTTCTTCTTCAGCAACATTTTGTTCTTCTTCTATTCTAGACTTCTTATCTTTCTTTGTTTTGGCCATCATCTTGGTTCTTTTCAAAGTCTTTTGAACCTGTACTAGAGTAGCTTCCTTCTTCTCATCTTCCTTTTCCCTTTCCATTTCTTTGATTGGAGTTCCCTCTTCACTTTCAGGGAATGGTTGATTCATATCTATATCATTACTCTCCTTGGCCTTCTTTTCAAACTCTACTCTTTTCTTTTCATTGCTCTTCAGATTCCCCATTTCCTTTTCATAGAGCTCTCTGATTTGATCAAAACTCATCTTCACAAACATTTCTTTCTTTACCCCAATTGCACTCCTCAAGAAAGTTATCATTTTGTTTCTTTCCTGAGTGGCAAGGTAAGTTTGTGAAGGTCTTCTTTTCTTTAGACTTGTATTAGCCATCATAGCCTTTCTCAGACTTATAGCCCTTTGTTTAGCCTTTTCAGTTTCAAGCCCCTTTTGATAAGCTTTATTTAGCTCAGCAGCTAAAGCCTTTGCCATTTCCCTGTCCTTCTCCACCTGAGCTCTTTCTTCTTTTTCCATCTCCTTCTGCATTTTCCTTGCTAAAGCTTCATCTGATTCAACCAACCTTTGCTTCTTGATTGGTTGATCAGATTCCACTATCTTTTCTTTTCCCTTATTCTTTGATTCTGCAGCTTTGTCTTTCTGTTCTGATTTTCTGTCTCTCCCTTCATTTATGACCACTCCCTTTGCTTTGGGAGTGTCATTCTTAGCTTTGATTAGCACTTCAGCTACTTCAATTTCTGTTGGTGTTAACTCTGTTACTGCTGCTTGTGAGGTTTCAGCAGCATTAACAGTTTCTGCTTCCTTCTCCCCCTCAACTTCAACTCTTTCTTTATCAATCTCCCTTTCCCTTGATGCTTCTTCCATGTTGATCTCCCCCTTTTTGGGAGCATCAGTCTCTGGTTTCCTCCTTCTGAGCACAAATTGTTTCTTCTTCTTTTGCAAAATCAGTTTCCTTACCATTTGCTTCAACTGGATGATTTGTTCTTGTTGTGACAGTACAATGAGTTTTATCGCTTCTATTTCTTTGCCCTGTTTGAGTACATCCATGTTGATGTTGCCCATTGCCTCCATCAATTCATCATAGTTATATCTGTCCTCACCTTCTCCAGGAGTGTTACCCCCTATTGAAGGATCATTGGATCTTTTAGTAGTGGAAGTCTTCTGCCTAGCAGAAGCACTATCCACCCCTGTGGTTTCTTGGCACCAGGGACCTTCAAATGATTGCTCATTCAAAGTTGCCATGGGGGAGGTCTTATTGATGTTACCACTGTCCTCCTCTGTGTTAGCAGGAGTAGTGGCAGCCTCATCACCCATATGCTCTATCTCCTCCTCAGAGAGCACCTCCTTTGGGTTGGGAGACACCCTTGTGGTTTCCCTTTGGATATTCTCTAGGGGAGAATTCTCCCTTAGAGGGCTTAAAGGCTGTGTGGGTGATGGTACAAGAAGGGAAGGAGCCTTCTTTACCTGTTTTCTTTGATAAGTTTGGGTAATTGGAGAGGTTGGTTTTGTAAGAATGGACTGGGGAATTGTTTTTGAGTGAGAAGGTTGGGCTTGGCTCGCAGTGGGATGGTCTAATGAGGGCCTTGACCCTGCTGCCATACCTTCAGTGTTTTGGGACACCACCATCATTGTAGAGAACAATGGGGTGTCAACTCCTTCCGAGTCCCCTGCAGATCTTCTCATATTTGAGAAAACCTTGCCTTTTGGGGGTTTCGGTACATATACCCCAACAGGTTGAGGTATATCCGTCAATTCATGGTTAATTACTTCCTGAACAAATCTGGGATACATAAAGAAACTCTTTTTGTTTCCCATATTTGATACAAGATCACTGAAAATCATCTTTGAGAAATTGTACCTTCTGGATGTAGCCAAGCATACCAAAGCATATGCAATTGGACTGCTGAACTCACTCCATCCAGTGGTCTTTTTGGAGATGCAATACATCAGGGTATGAACAAGAAAACGCCATTGGGGTGAAAACTTTGCTTTTGAGAATTTGAAAACACCCAATGGGCCTCCATACCCCATTCTAGTAAGATTAGAAAACAGTTCATCATTAGAGATAGACATTATACCAGAGGCATCGTCTAGACGTAGACTGATGCGAATGACTTCTTCAGTAACTGTAAGTGAGTGATCACAGATTCTTGTCTTGATCATTTGCACACCATTTTCCACAACAATGGTTGCATTAGCCCAGAACTGCCTTTGGTGCTCAATGTAGATTGTAGGTGATACAGTAAGAGCATGAGCAATGTGGCTCGACTTCAGAAAGTCGACTATCTGATGAAAACCTTCAGCTTGTTTTGGCTTTTGTAGCATCGCAATCTCGTTGTGCTCGTCGATGAATGTCATGGATGCCATTGATCTTAGTGAACACTTGCCTGAAAACTTCGAACTTGAGAGAGAAAAGGTTTTGAGCGCAAGAGAACAGTATGCAAAGAGTCGTTATGAACTTTTAGGCGGGCAAAAAGTATTTATAGTATTCGGAATATAAGCAGTATTAACCTAGAGCAGTATTAACTAACTAGCAGTATTAACCGCGAGCAGTATTAACTAACTAGCAGTATTAACCGCGAGCAGTATTAACTGAACTAGCAGTATTAACTACTAGCAGTATTAACTAACTAGCAGTATTAACCGCGAGCAGTATTAACCACGAGCAGTATTAACTGAACTAGCAGTATTAACTACTAGCAGTATTAACTGAACTAGCAGTATTAACTACTAGCAGTATTAACTATACTTACTCCTTTTAAACTTGCTAAATACTGAGTACGACTATGCATATCCTGAAAAGAAGATTAGTAACACCAAGAATAAAAATATACAGGTATAAAACCACTTTTTGAGAAGAAGATTATTCAAAGTTTATCATTCCCACACTTGTTACCAAGAAAGTGAATCTACCCACATCAAAAGCTTTAGTGAATAGATCAGCAAACTGATTATCAGTGTGAACTTTGACAACTTGAATAAGTTTCTTTTCATTACAATCTCTTATAAAGTGATACCTGATTTCAATGTGCTTTGTCTTTGAGTGCTTGACTGGATTATTTACAATGCTAATAGCACTGCTGTTGTCAATAAAGATTGGAGTGTGTAGAAAGGTTACCCCATAATCCAGCATCTGATTCTGAATCCATAAGACTTGAGAACAGCAACTTGCAGCTGCTATGTACTCTGCCTCTGTTGTAGATGTGGATACTGTGGTTTGTTTCTTGCACTGCCATGAGACTAGTCTAGCACCCAAAAACTGACATCCTCCAGAAGTAGATTTTCTGTCCAAGTTTGCCCCACCTAGATCACTGTCTGAGTATGCTATTAGGTCAAAAGGTGAGTTATGAGGATACCAAAGTCCCAATCTGGGTTGCCCTTTGAGATATCTGAATATCCTCTTAACAGCTTGAAAGTGAGATTGCTTTGGCCTAACTTGAAATCTTGCACATACACAGACTGGAAACATAATATCTGGCCTTGATGCTGTGAGATACATGAGAGAGCCAATCATGGATCTATAAAGATGCACATCCATATCCTCCCCCTCAAGATCTGCTGTGATCTGCTTGTGTGTTTCCATAGGTGTGCTGGCAGGTTTTGATTCTGAGAACCCAAACTTGGTTAGAATATCCTGCACATACTTGGATTGACATATAAAAATGCCATCTGACTTCTGTTGAACTTGGAGTCCAAGGAAGAAAGTAAGTTCCCCCATGGAACTCATTTTGAACCTTTGATGCATTAAGTCCTCAAACTCCTTGCACATGTTGTTTCTTGTAGACCCAAAAATAATGTCATCAACATAGATTTGGACCAGCAAGATATCCTTCTTCTTTCTTTTGATAAATAGAGTCTTATCAATAACTCCTCTTTCAAAGTTATTTTCCAAGAGATAGGATGACAGGGTGTCATACCATGCTCTTGGGGCTTGATGTAGTCCATAAAGTGCTTTCTTTAATTTGTATACTCTGTCTGGATAGCTTGGGTTTTCAAACCCTGGTGGTTGACAGACATATACTTCTTCTTCAATTGACCCATAGAGAAAAGCACTTTTTACATCCATTTGGTAGACTTTGAAGTTCATGTAAGAAGCATAGGCTAGGAATAGTCTGATTGCTTCTATCCTAGCTACAGGTGCAAAAACTTCTTCATAATCTATGCCCTCTTCTTGAGTGTAGCCTTGAGCTACCAGCCTTGCTTTGTTTCTTATAACAATACCTCTTTCATCTCTCTTGTTTCTGAAGATCCATTTTGTGCCAATTGCTCTGTGACCTTTAGGAAGGTCTACTAGATCCCACACATCTTGTAGCTTGAACTGTAACAATTCTTCTTGCATTGCTTCTATCCAGCTAGATTCTTTCATAGCATCATGTGCCTTTTTAGGCTCAAGCTGGGATAGAAAACATGAGAGCACTGTATGCTGTTGATCTTGCATTTCCTGAAGCCTGCTTTGATGTCTAGTCATCATGGGAGAAGAGACATCACCTATTATCAATTGTGGAGGATGATTCTTTTGAACTCTTGTGTTATGACTAGGTTGTACATTCAGTCCATCCTCTAGATTAGAGTCATGCAATTCAACTGAAGTGTCTTCAGATGTCACTTCTGATTCTTGAGTCTCCTCATCTCTAGTGTCTTCTTCACTCTGACTTGGTTCAGTAAATGATTCCTTTTCACAGTCTTCAATTACTGTGGGTATGGGAAAAATCACAGATTTAGATATACTTTCTTGAACTTGTGTGATCTCTGATTCTCCACCACCTGTTCCTGTATACTCATTACTAAATCCAAAAGAGTTAGTTAGTGAATCAATATCAAATAGCCACTGAGGTCCAGACCCAACAGGATTTGGTGTGTTCTCATTGCATTTGACATTGTCACTTTCTTCAATTATTCTAGAAGAAGAGTTAAAAACTCTGTAGGCCTTACTCTGAGATGAATATCCAACAAGAAATCCATCATCTGCTTTGCTATCAAACTTACCTAAGTGAGATTTGGTATTTAGAATTGTACAAGGACACCCAAAAGATTTGAAGAAACCAATAAAAGGTTTTCTTTGATTTAAAAGCTCATATGGGGTCTTGTTCTTTTGCTTGACCACTAGAACTCTGTTTTGGACATAACAGGCAGTATTAACTGCTTCAGCCCAGAATGTAATTGGCAATTTTGAATCAGCCAACAGAGATCTAGCAGCCTCTATTAGTGTCCTATTTCTCCTTTCAGCAACACCATTCTGTTGAGGAGTTCTAGGAGCACTATATTGTCTCTCAATACCTTTTCCTTCACAAAAAGTGTTTAAATCATGATTTTTAAATTCAGTTCCATTATCTGATCTAATGACTTTTACTCTTTGATTAGTTTGGTTTTCAATTCTTAGAATAAAGGATTTGATAAGACCACTTGTTTCATCCTTAGTCCTTAGAAAATATACCCAAGTAAATCTGGAGTAATCATCAACAATAACCAAGCAGTAAGATTTCTTGCCTATACTCATAACATTTGTAGGACCAAACAGATCCATATGCAATAACTGGAGACAAGAAGAAACAGAATTTAACTCTTTGGTCTTATGAGAAGTTTTGTGTTGTTTGCCTTTAAGACAAGCAACACAATGATCATCACATGAAAAGACTTTTGAAGGTAAACCTCTTACAAGGTTATTTTTAACAAGATTGTTCATAGTCTTGAAATTCATGTGACACATCCTTCTGTGCCAAAGGGAGGATTCATCTATAGAAGCTTTTGAAACAAGACAATTTAAAGATGAATCACTATCAACATTGTCCAAATCAAGACAGTAAACATTGTCCTTCCTTGGAGTTCTAAGTAGTATCATGCTTTCATCAACTACCTTGAACCCTGGAGCAAGAATCATACACTCAGAATTAGTAAATAATATACTATGTTGTTTGTCACAAACCTGTGATACACTTAACAGGTTGTACTTTAATTGATCAACATAGTAGACATCCTCAAATGTCATCTTACCTTTGGTGACATTACCTTTTCCACTTATCTTACCACCAGTAAGATTGTCTCCAAATGCAACATGTCCTCTATTAATTTGCTTGAAATCCTGAAGGCATGATATGTTGCCAGTCATGTGCCTAGAGCAACCACTATCAACATGCCATATGCTCTTTCCCTTGAGCTGTTCGTTGCCCTGCACATTAAATAAATCAATTAGTATGATTGGGGACCCAAGCCAAAGTGATCTTGGGTCTGCCTTTCTCATCAAAGTATTTACATTCCTTTTTAATGAGGTTTTTAAACTCAGAGCACTCTTTATGAGAGTACTTTGTCAATATGATTGGCTTAGCAGAATTAATACTGGAAGCAGTACTAACCTTAGAAGTACTAACAGAGTTAGCAGTACTAACAGGTGTAGCAGTACTAACAGGTTTAGCAGTACTAACCTTGTTAGCAGCATTAACATTGTTAGCAGTAGTATTACTTCTAGCAGCACTATCATTGTCAGCAGCACTATTTGTGGTAGCAGTACTAACAGTTTTAGTGCTTTTAGGAATCCACATATTGACACTTTCTTTAACAGAATACTTTTTCTTCATGTGGCTTTTAGTTTTAACAGTTTTCTTAGCCACATGGTTCTTTTCAATTTTCTTATAATCAAAGGGTTTTTGCATGGATCTTTGGAAATTCATTCTTTGGTTCATAGGATTGAAATAACAGAATTTTGCAAGATGATTCAATTTGCCACAGATAAAACAAGGTTTTGGTCTATTGATTTTACTCAGATCAACCCCTTGTTTATGTGCCCATTGATTATTCCAGTTTCTTTGATTTCCCCTCCTTTTGTCCTGTTTTTGGGGTTCATTCTTCTTACAAGTACACTGTTTGCAAGGACCTGGATTCACAACTGTGGTCTGTTTATAATGGACCTTACCAGACTTTTCCTCTGTCTTTTCTATGTTCTTGGATTTGATCCAAGCCCTTCCACAATCCTCATTGGTGATAATGTTGTTTTCTATAGAAGTCTCACCACTCACCTTGTTATTCTTACTCTTGCCAACCTCTTTCTCAGTCTTATCCTCAACAATTACCTCATCTAAGGGATCTATTTCAGTGGCTCCCTCAGGCAAGTCCTTCCTATCTTTGGTGTCTAACAGGTCTGAAGTAGGAGGAATGTAATTGTTGTTATATGGTGGAGGTGTGGCATTATAACCAATTCCTCTTCTTAATTTATCATGAATCTGATTTTGCAGTAAGGAGTCCATTGCTTTAGAAGCATTGGAAAACTTTTCTACATCAAGCTTAACCTTGGTTAACTCCTCTTTCAGTTTTTCACTCTCCTCTTTAGATTTGGTCAGTTTAAGTTCTAAATCCTTTTTCTCCCACTGCCAGTAATTAGTGTCATATGAGTGTTGTAGTTCATTGGCTTGAAAACCTTTAATTTGATCTTCAAATCTCTCTACTATCCTCACATAGTCTTTTATATCCTTTTCTAGTCTCTTCAGGTCATCACTCATCTTCTGATTGTGATCCCTGTACCTTTTAACAGTGTCTATGCAAGTTTTAGAACAGAGATTAGAACTTACCTCAGATGGGAGATCAGATACTTTAGCCATAAGAGCTTGATTCTGAATAGCTTCTTCTGCTTGATCACTCCAATCAAACCCCATTCCTTGTTGAGAAACAAGGGCTTGAGCAGAGTTTCTGTTGTTATTGAAGCTTCCAGATTGAGCTTGTTGATGGTTGTTGTTGTGAGACATTCCACTTCTGCATTCTCTAGCAAAATGTCCCTTCAGATGGCATTTGTAGCATTCTACCTTTGATTTATCAAACCCTGCTCCATCTTCTCTTCTTTGTGAGAAGTTGTTTCTTCCAGTCCTCTTAATAAACTTTTTAACCCTCATGGAGAGCATGGCCATCTGCCATTTAATATCCATCTCTTCCAGATCATCAGGATGAAGTTGATCTAAGTCATCATTGATCAAAGAAGAATTTCCATGATTAGAAAGAAGAGCTTCAAATACATAATCATTGCCTTTATCTAGATTTGATCCATTAGCAGCATTAACTGATTCAGAGTTAGCAGTAGAATCAATTGATGCTGATAGGAGTGCAGCATTATGAACATATCCAGAAGGCTTCTTCTTTGCCTCCACCTCAGCTTCAAATACTCTAAGATCATTGTACAGATCATCAAGTTCTTTGTCTTCCAACTGATCATTCTGTCTGAATGACACAGTGTACATGGTCCATTCATCTCCAAGGGACCTTAAGAACTTTCTGTTCACATCATCTTGATCAATCTGTACTCCCATAGTAGCTAGTTCACCAATTAGTTTATTAAACCTGTCAAAAGTTTGAGTCATGGACTCATTCTTAGTTGAGATGAAGTTTTCATACTGTTGTTTTAAGATTGCCTTTTGATTTCTCTTGGTACTTTTAGTACCTGAGAATCTCTTCTCTAGAGCATTCCAGAGCATCTGTGCATCAGTACAATTGCAGAATTGGTGTTGATACTCATTTGGAATGGCCAAGAGCGGTGTGCTCAAGGCTTTCATCTCTGTCTGTCTTGATTTCCTGTCTGTATCTGTCTTTGGAGGAGTTCTTTTGCCATCTTCACCAATCTTTCCTCCATCAGATGGGCCATTCTCAATGATGTCCCACATGGAGTAATCTGTGAGGAGAATATATTGCTTGATTCTGATTTTCCACATGTCAAATTCATTGGATCTGAGCATTGGAACTTTTGAGACCAAAGTACTGCTTGATTCTGTAAGATTTTCCATGATGAATAACTGTTTCTGAGAGAATTTTGCTCTGATACCACTTGTCAGGATCGAATTCTTAACAAGAATTAATTCTCAGAAACTAATATCAAAGAAGTTGCGGAAAAACACTTTGATATTTAATAAAACAGTAATCAAACACAGTATATAATGATCAAACAGTAAATTTGTATTGAATGCTTAAAGCTACAAAATTACACACTCAACCTCAATATTGATGAACAGGCTCACCAATACGAATTCTACTTCTCTAGAATTAGGATCTATGCCTTGAGGTTGATTTCTCTCTTGAAAAATAATTATCAAAAGTTTTTTTTCTATCTATTCTAAACATTCTATATATATACTGATAAAAAGATAATTACAAAGAATAAACAAATCTTCAGTATATCTTCCATGTATATCTTCTAAGTATATCTTCAGTATATCCAGCTGTAGTATTTTCCATCCGGATCTCTTTAGCAGCATTAATAATGCTCAGCAGCATTAACTACATCTAGCAGCATTAACTGCAAGCAGTACTAACTACTAGCAGTACTAACTAGCTAAGCAGTACTAACTTTGTTCAAGCAGTACTAACTTTAACTAGCAGTAGTAATTCTACTAGCAGTAGTAACACTTAGCAGTATTAATTTTCAACTTGTTCTGGCAGTAGTAACTAATTTATACTAGCAGTAGTAACTACACTTAGTAGAATCTTCAGTTCCCAACAGTTTCCGATCGTAAAACATGAGTACCGGAGTTCAACCCCGAAATACTTAATTGACCATCCAAAACAGACTGACTTACGTGCCTATGGATCCAAGGCAACACAGTCTAACATTACTTGACTACACAGGAATGACCAACGCACTCGAGCATGTAATAAACATCAATATGCAACACGGTGCAGTAGTGTGTAAACCATAACCAACTCTACATCGAGCCATTAAAACCGGACAAGTGTACCCAAGACTCTTTTAAGTCAACACCGAGCTAAAATGCTCAAAACCCATTTTTGACCAACGATTAACAGTCCCCAAATTAATAACGTAAACGACTCACGTCATGCAAATACACTCCAAAATACATGTGTAGACTCCAATGCAGTTCAGATTGGGACAACCGGTTTCCAAATGGGTTTATACTCTTTAATCTTTCAAAACGTCCCATAACACAAAGAAAATCAAACATTTTACTCAGACAAAAACTAAAAGTGTATTTTCACCAAACGATTTCCATTTATGTATTAAACCATCAAAATACATTAAAATGACTTATTTGTCAAGATACTCAAAAATCCCAAACATGGATGTTTTACAAGGCTCATAAAGCCAAACTTCTCAAATAATCAAAACCCATCAAACACTCTACAAATGATAATTTCATGTTAAACATATAAGTACTTTAAAATAAGCATTTTGGCATGTACAACGTTTTCACAAATCAATTTGAACTCACCTCGCTAGATTTAGGATAAATCTAGATTTTACCCCAACTTGAGCTTCCTTGAAAAAACTTGAATCCACAAGCAAAATCTTCCAAAAACCTATAATCACAAGTTTCCGACCATAAATATACTCCTTCAACCATTTAGAATCGATCTCCAAACATATTACATCAAAATCCCCAACTTGGCCAAACCCTAATTTTGAACTATTTTCTCCAAAATCATCATATCCGAAAATTGATAAACCAATCACTAGGAAATCATCAAGAGAACATTTATATCTTATAACAAGGTTTAGAAATGGGGAAGATACACTTACCACTTAGGTTTTGACGAAAACCTAGAAAACCCTAAAATAGAGTTTGAGGTTGAAGATGAAGATGGAGCTTCTTGACCCTAGCTTCCAATCTTTGTTAGGTGGTGGAGAAACACTTGGAACACAATATATTTGGTGTCTTGGATGCGTAAAATCTAATGTTAGGGTTTGAGGGTCGATTTTGGAGAGAAGAGGGTGAAAGGGGTTGAAAGAATGAGAAGGGGCTGCTCAAAAATCGAGTTTTAAAGGGACCAGGGGTCGTCGGCGATTGTTCCCAGGGAACTCTCGCCAGGGCACTCTCACTGAGAGTGTACCACGGGTGGTACCACCCCCGCGAGCTTGACACGGTGACAGTGATATTTGTCACTGTCGCGGGCACTATCGCCCAGCCTCCCCCGAGCTCCGAAATTTGACCTTTTTCGACACCAAGACCTTCGACACTCTTGGGGGTTTTGAATAATGTTTTCCCAACGTGAATCCCACCACTTATAAGACGCAAAGAGGTCTGGGTGATCCTTACTTACCGAAAATTACAGGTGTTACAATCCTCCCAACCTTAAAAGAGATTTCGTCCTCGAAATCTAGATTCCAATGAAACGTTGCCCGCAAGCGATTGTATACTACTCCACATGCTAGAACTGCCACCATATCCTTATGCTGATACTCCCGATAACTGTCCCCCTTGGCACATCCTACCTCTACATCCGAGTGAATGCTTAACTTACTAAAGTATCTTTTTACCATAAGTCTATGGTTGTCTCCCAACCTTGGGTGACACTAACACTACCTCAAGAGTAGTTTGTGACCTCAATCTCTCCCTGAAAAGCTTGTACTAGTTCAACACGATTTTGGATTCGTATTCCGATGATCATACCAACCCAAAGAATTTCCAAAATTCCTTATAATTGGTAAAGCGTTCCTTCCAAGGACGCACCGATACGCTTTCCGGAGGTCGGTCAATTCCAGTCCGATGTTTTCACGACTTCCAAACCGAACATAACACCAATCATCTAGTCGATATACCCTTTACCGGTCAATAAAATAATACATATCAACACTTAATTGCCAACACCTAACCTCCTTTAAGTCCCACCACCGTGAGGCTAACATTTTTCGCAATCCAACTGGAATACTTCCAAACATTCCAAGGATTACTGACCTCAAATTAACAAGTCGACTTGCACTGAGCCGATTCGGAAAGATTTAAAGTTGACACTTAACGTGGAAGTAAAACTCCAAACATAAAGTTTTACAACGCACCATACATCCTCAATATTCCCGAATGCCCACAAAGATGATACACCACCGACACATAACATGCTACTGCATAGCTAACCCATCAGTTCAAATCCAACCCTCCTTAAACAACCACAGAAGGTTTTATCCCGAAATTTTACCGAAAGGATAAGATCATAACTTACATAACTGGGAGAATGCATAATTCTAATACCACAATTATTCATGCGTGCATCGATTCATAAACTGGAACCCAAAATCCAAGGCTAACCACAAGTCGGATCATCCGATGCTTCACTTCCCGAGAACTCCTCTCGTCCCTAATTACAACTCTTTTCACGACAGGGTTTTAAACCTATAGTCCTAATGAGTTCAAGGTTTTCAGTTTAATATGCCAATTTGGAATTTTGTAAACCTTTTAAACGCAAAAGTTTTATAACAATTTATCATACGCGTATAACCCACTACTGTTTACTCGATAATTTCGTGAAGTGCCAATAAACACCACACTTATTACAAAAAACATTTCAAAAAGCATTTAATCGTTACTCACGCTAACAATGATAGTAAACAAGGGTACACAACAAAACTTTTTCAAAGAGACCACCATGGTCCTAGCATGCATCAATCTATGCCGTAAAATGACATAAAAGATTATTTGTGTAAACTTCAAAATAGGAACTTCATAATTTCAAGCTACAAAATTTATCCTTTTGACCATAAAATGACGTGGAAATAAATCCTCTCGACAAGACCCGCACATCTCATATTATTTCACAATTTTGCAAGACAATAAATGTTTGTGATTTGGTCAAACATAAAATAGTTCAGATCGACTTCAAACTTTTAACCACACGGATAAAACGCTCTTTGGCCCAAAATGGTGGCTATAATGCCACGAATACGAGTAAATCAATATAGTGCATTGCGTGGGACTATAACAATAAAATCCACAACCGAAGTATGCTCAAAACAACAGTTCAACCCAAATGTTCGTAGATCTTTCATATGCTTACTCACACACAAGTGTAAATCAATCCAAATACCAAATAGTGTACATATATACTTGTGTAAAACTCAAGATGCAATCATGCGACATTACGACTCTTAAGACATCCCGTACGGTTGCAAAATTACTCGTGCACAACCCGCATAAGACGATGATGTTAAACAACAACTCGAAAGTTAATGCACACAATAAGTCAAATAAACGCGTTCCAAAATTTTATCTACGCGACGCAAAATGTCGTAAAATAAACGCTATAAAACCCAACTGAATTTTCATAAAACTCATTAACGCTAAAATCGAGCGGTGTCAAAATTTTCGTTTCCCAACATAAAAGCATAAAACGACCATATGTCTAAAATGTTAGAATTCTAAGAGTTTCCCTTTCGTTGCAATGTAAAATAAAGTGACACTATTCACAAAACCTGCATGAGACATGACGCCTAATAACCCGTAAATTTATACGCCATAAAACTAAACTTACGTATTTCAAGTTCCCTCACGCGTAGCAAAATGTCGTAAAATAATATTTCATAAAACTCGACAAAACTCACACGGAATAAAATTTACAAGAAAACTCCGACGTGAAAACACGGGAATAACTTTTCCTTTAAAACCTTAACATACGTGGAGGAGATCCAATGTTAAGGTTAAAATTTCTCAGTTACTTGCCCACTACCCTAAATAACATTAAACACGGATATTACAATGCCCAAAAATAGCGTTAGACAGGAAACGGGGATGGAAAGATTTTAAATAAAAATATTTGCAACCACGTGCAACAAAACAATTTCATGCATGCTTAAACTCACGGTTTAAAATCTGATGTGTACTAAATGCTTTACCAAGACTTTGTAATATAACTCACTTTATGATTTGAAAACATGAGAAACAATTTATGCAAACTTATTTTAGAAATAGATTTCATGCATAGATTTGGTCGGCACTCAGCATCTTAGGACCACACTTCTCAATTTTCCTAGCCACACTATCGACTTCCGGATGCGTCAAACATCTCAAAGCAATAATCACGCTAATTTGATTAACTCACAATTTCTCCTTGAAATAAAACCAATTTATCAAGCCTATGATTCTTATTCCCTAAATAAATCCGACCCAAAAGGGTCAACTTAGTGTATTCATCGTACTTAACCATCACTCCAAGGTGACAATACTATAAGCACCAACTCTTCTATTGACTACACGCTTAGAAACTCATTTACTACCCCAACGGTCATCATACCAAGACAGTTCAAGTATACACATGTAACATGTAGGTTCACCATAACACTGGCCAGGTGCCATTATGAACGTACCGTATATGATCATCCTTGTTATCCTCGACAAGTTTCTCGTTTCTAGCGGCTCTATCAACCCCAAAGTATCTTATTTTAAGGTACCTAATGGTGCAACCTCACTTTCGATCACTTTAAAGAATACTAGTTTGAGTCTAGGCGCTAAAAATACATGTGTAGACTCCAATGCAGTTCAGATTGGCACAACTGGTTTCCAAATGGGTTTATACTCTTTAATCTTTCAAAACGTCCCATAACACAAAGAAAATCAAACATTTTACTCAGACAAACACTAAAAGTGTATTTTCACCAAACGACTTCCATTTGTGCATTAAACCATCAAAATACATTAAAATGACTTATTTGTCAAGTTACTCAAAAATCCCAAACATGGGTGTTTTACAAGGCTCATAAAGCCAAACTTCTCAAATAATCAAAACCCATCAAACACTCTACAAATGATAATTTCATGTAAAACATATAAGTACTTTAAAATAAGCATTTTGGCATGTACAACGTTTTCACAAATCAATTTGAACTCACCTCGCTAGATTTAGGATAAATCTAGATTTTACCCCAACTTGAGCTTCCTTGAAGAAACTTGAATCCACAAGCAAAATCTTCCAAAAACCTATAATCACAAGTTTCCGACCATAAATATACTCCTTCAACCATTTAGAATCGATCTCCAAACATATTACATCAAAATCCCCAACTTGGCCAAACCCTAATTTTGAACTATTTTCTCCAAAATCAACATATCCGAAAATTGATAAACCAATCACTAGGAAATCATCAAGAGAACATTTATATCTTATAACAAGGTTTAGAAATGAGGAAGATACACTTACCACTTAGGTTTTGACGAAAACCTAGAAAACCCTAAAATAGAGTTTGAGGTTGAAGATGAAGATGGAGCTTCTTGACCCTAGCTTCCAATCTTTGTTAGGTGGTGGAGAAACACTTGGAACACAATATATTTGGTGTCTTGGATGCGTAAAATCTAATGTTAGGGTTTGAGGGTCGATTTTGGAGAGAAGAGGGTGAAAGGGGTTGAAAGAATGAGAAGGGGCTGCTCAAAAATCGAGTTTTAAAGGGACCAGGGGTCGTCGGCGATTGTGCTCAGGGAACTCTCGCCAGGGCACTCTCGCTGAGAGTGTACCGTGGGTAGTACCACCCCCGCGACCTTGACACGGCGACAGTGACACTTGTCACTGTCGCGGGCACTATCGCCGAGCCTCCCCCGAGCTCCGAAATTTGACCTTTTTTCGACACCAAGACCTTCGACACTCTTGGAGGTTTTGAATAATGTTTTCCCAACGTGAATCCCACCACTTACAAGACGCAAAGAGGTATGGGTGATCCTTACTTACCGAAATTACGCTGAGAATTTTACCCATGGGTGGGTGTCTCACTATAATCGCCTGCAGTTTAAGTATAGGCATGCTAAGGTCGATACCTAGTTCACTTAAACTAAAGCTCTGATACCAACTTGTAACACCCCAAAAATGGGAATAACAAAATTCCGGAAAAACAGACATGTGGTATATAAAATTTCTATAGCAAGTGCCTCCCAAAAATGGGAAAATGTGTAAACCTGTTTAATTACAGTTTGTAATTTAACGGTAATAAACAACAACCAACTAATCTAATTTCTATCATAGAAATAAGATTACAAAAAGGGTGTCGCCTATAAACCCAATAGAATCTTTACAAAAAGTGCACCCAATTGCACTATCCCCAAGCTCTCATCAAGTCCGCCTAAACCTTCTTAAGCGCCGCACCACTAGATCCTAAGATACACGTAGACAACAAGCAAGTGTTAGCCCAAAAAGCCTAGTGAGGTTGATGAACAAGTAATGCATGCATGATTATCAATTATGTAAGTCTTTACCATCAGTAATTTACCGAATCCGGAATCAATGGGGGAGACCCATAACACCAATCAAATTTCACCGAAGAGTCGAGATACCTTAGTGTTCACTTCCACGAATGACACCATAAGGCCCGACACATCCGGGGGTACAACACGACATTGCCCCAAATGGAGGGGGTCTAGGTACATACCAACATGGTGGCACCCAAGACTATGTCCTCCTAGTGCCTATTTGACTTGGTTCATCCAAGAAATTCACTTGTGACCGAAGGAGCAATTTCATGCTTGTAATGTGTAAACAATACCAATATCTTCGTATGGTCCAAATGCACATAAACATGAAACCAATAATTGCAAGGATTATAACCTCTTACATACCAATCCTTTTCTTTTTAGACAGTTAACCATAAATAGAGTCCCTTCTTAATGGAGATAGTTTCCCTTCATTTTGAGGATCCATACCATATAGTTGTATAAGGGTAAATCTCACCCCTCAACCTACTCATATCACCAACACATACATATTTCCTTATTTCAAGATTAATCATTCATATCATTTAATAAAAATAGGGCAAACTAGTAACATGAGAAAACCCTAGTTTTACATGGTAAGAAAATCAACATCTATGCAAGTAAACACATGTATCTATTTTACAAATGATTAGAAACACTCACTAGCTAGGTTTTAGATAAAAACCCTAGAAAAGATGTTGGAATGAGAAGGAGATGAAGTCTTGATATTCCAAAGCTTGAATGTTAGCCCTTAAATGCACCCTAGAAGTGGTTTGTTGAAGATTTATTGCTCCCCAACAACCTCTAGTGCATTAATGGAAGAAAGAGTGTGGAGAAGAGTGAAAATCGCCCCCAAATAGCTCCCAACCGAACCCTAAATATGATTGTGTGGAAAATGTTGAGAAAAGTGGGCTGGAGGGTGTTTTTAATCGATCAGACTACGCGGGCGAGAGTGCCATGCGATAGTGCCAATGGCATAATCGCGAAGGCACAATCGCCGTCCCACATGCCCACTCGGTACAATCCCAACGATTGTGACCGGCGAGATTGACCCATGGCACAATCGTTGTCACTCTCTCTTGGGATGTACCATGACTCGATTCTCCCCCGCGATAATGCCCAGCGACAGTGACACATGTCACAGTCGCCGGCAAGGTCGCCGAGAGTGACTGATTTGAACTTTTGGTCTGAAAATCCGACGATCACTCACACGAGTCGGCCCACACAAACACATAGAAATTTAGGGACTTCCCACGGACCATTTTATAATTAATCATAAGAGGTAAGATAGATAAGTGAGTTCTTACTTGATAAGAAGTTTTACGGGCGTTACAGGACGTATCATTTTTGGGTTAAATGTTGGACAGTGGAAGGTGGCCACTTTGTCTCCATTATGGAGAGCGACGTAAAAAAAGGACAAGTGAAAAATATCATTTTTGTATGGATTTATTTTGTTCATTTCAACTATATTATGAAGGTCAAACTCTAGAAGACCCAAGAAGATTAAAACCAAATTATATGGCAAAATTAAGTAAAGTTAATTCATATGTTGGTGCAAGGATTTGTTTACCCAAAAATGCCTACCTAAAAGCTTTAATTAGATAAAACAAAGCTTAAGCTTTCATGAAAGAGTGGATGAATAATACAAGGATCTTGGGTCAAATGAGGCTTGAGCTTATTGAAAACCTTTGTGGATAAATGCCTCCTCACCATTTTCATTTTCCATTATAAATAGAGGCCATGGGATTTCATTAGAAGATGAATCTCCAACAATGTAGAACACTCTAGCAACTTATCTCTGCGTTTTATTTTCCTAGATAATTGTAGTTGTAACTTATTTTCAAGCATGTAATTTCCAACCCTACTTGCCACTGTGGCGACATAAGTGGCGGCAGTTAGTAGTTTATTTCTCAATGCAAGTAATCTTTAAGTATTCTTTTTCTTCTACCATGTCTTCTCTTTTTATTATGAGCTAAACACCCCTTTGGGTGTGAGTGTGAGCCAAATCTAAGACTAGTAGGCAACACTTGGGTGTTGCCATCGTTCCTAACTCTTAGATTTGATCACTTGAGTCCGGACTTTAACTGAAACGCGAACAATCTGATCACTTGTAAGTGTTAATATTAGATCTTAGACCTAGAGATGGGCGGATCCGAAAATACGGCTTGAGTGATGCAAAAAGATTTGAGTCTTTTGTAACCACGTAAGTATATGTGTTTTTTGTATGATATTAACTAAGGTTCAAATATCGGTCGATATAGGTATCACAAAGAGCTTTGGGCATCTATTTCCATACTGGTGGAGCTATGATCCGTAGAGGTCAACTTAGTTAAATCGACAAGTCTTGAGTTGGTAAAAATGGTGACCTTGTGGGGACAGGTGGCTACTCTCTATGAGAGTTCACTTTCGAGATAAAGAGATTCTCATAGGTGTTTTTGTGACAATTTTTTCTGACCATAGTGTTACTATAAATGTCTTAGATAATGCTTATGCCCGTACCATTTTCTTTAAATTAATTGTTTTACTTAATTGTTAAAAGCACCAAAGTCGCTCGAATATATTTCCTTCTTTATTGAAATCATTGTATTCTCGACTTAATACTTGAAACTCTGAAATCCGATCCCTGTGGATACGATATCGGTATTACTACCACTTTATTACTTGTAACGATCATAGTATCTGGTACGCACTTGCACCGCCACTGCGACAACACAGGTAGCCACTTCTGTAGACCTACACGATTTCCGCTATAAAAAATCAACAATTAAAATTTGGGTAATTAAAGTTATAGCATGATATATCGTTTAAACGTAGAATTGGTATATATAAAGATATTAGGTAAAAAATTAAATTGTATAGACGAGGAAAAATTCCCGATTACCTAATGAGAATCCCTGTTCTCCAATAAGGATTTGGATTTCTGTTCCCCCGAGCCCGTTGTCATCTCTACCCTCACAGTGACTAGCAAACAAAAACAACTAACGAACATTAGGGTCAAGGACAAAACCCGTAACAAAGTACAAACTACAAACTATCTGTGTAGTTATTAAACTTGAGGGACAAAAACCATTGTTTTTCCAAACCACAACCACCATTTTTTGTAATTTACTTCAACACTCAAAGGTATAGGAGTAAATTACCATTTTTGTCCTTGTGGTTTGTTAAAAATTGGGACATTTGTCCTTGTGTTTTCGAAACTATGTTCGTCCTTGTGATTTACAATTCTTTGTATTTTGTTAGTGATTTACATGAACAACAAAAGCAACATTGAAATTATAAACCACAAGGACAAAAGAAAACAATAGTTATAAACCACAACGATGAAAAAAGTAATGAATTATAAACCACAGAGATAAAAACCGTAATTTTGAAAGCATGAGGACAAACATAGCAATATTCAACAAACCACAGGGGCTAAAAAAGTAGTTCACTCAAAGTATAAAATAAACAGTCAATGTTAAAGAAAAACGGGGGAGAGTGACAACTACAACACGGTATTAAAACGACGCCGTTTAATACATCTCACCAAATTGAGGGGAAGAAGGTTCGTTTATGTTTGCGTAAAAGCAGCCATTGACGAGGGATTAAGCAAGATCACCGAATCCACCGTGTCGGTGGAATCGCTCGATCAAACTATCACCGCCGGAGAGACAAAAAGCACAAGATCATCATACATTGTTAGGATTCATTCAGTTTGAGACGACTTAATTGATCGAAATGGGGGAAGGAGGGAGTTTTCCGACGATGGATCTGATGCGATCAGAACCAATGCAGTTGGCTCGGATTATCATCCCCATGGAATCTGCTCATCGAACCATTTCGTATCTCGGTGATTTGGGGCTTTTCCAGTTTAAAGATGTATGTATGCTACTACTACTATACGTCTCATCGTTATACATGATTATTTTTTTACGATCATAATTGAGTTTACCTGTTTATCCATCAAATTAATCGGCATTATGAATTGTTTTCAGTTTTTGGAAATCTTTTGGAGTTAAGAATTCGTCTAGCTTATAATTTTTGAGTAGTCTATTTTTAATATCGACTCAAGAGATGTGGTCTCGCATTCTTTTTTGACATGCTGTTTGAATCATTTTGAACAGCTAGTCTAGTTGATTATTACTTACAGACATACCTTGATGCATCATCTACTGTATATGTGAGTATGTTGTTGGGGAATTTGGTCTTGTGAGAAATCACAGCAATTACTCGGATAAAGAATATGAGATCCTGTAAGAGATCGTTTCTTTAAGCAATATTTTGACCCTTAATCTGCCTGGAGTGCATGAAATTTTGCTCGAGATAATCTCAATTTACACTCATAAGGAAAATCATAACTGTTTGTAGATTAAAACTGAGAATGAATGACCCATTAAAAGGGAAATGTTTACCGAAATTTATAAGCAATTATTGGGAGGTCAAGAGAGGTTACAAACCGTTCCATAGCAGTTATGAACAAGTTCATCAGTGGGTGAACCCCATCAGTGGATAATTTTGATCAACAGCATCCACTAATCTGTGCCACTGATGGCACAAACTGAACCTCATCAGTGCCACTGAAAGAACATTCCTTTGAGTCACTGAAACACTGATAAATAACCGCTGAAATCCACCTACCCGCTCGACCGCTGCCAGAGGCGTGGCCCCTTGACCCCTACCATATGACGACATCCAGCGATTCCGGTTTATAGTTAGCTTATATATGTGTGCACTCTGCACCTCCTAACTCGTATTTTAGCTTAACTATCAACTCTTTCATCCTCTTGTGAACCCAATTACACAAAATGGCATGATAATTCACTAAAATAACAAACATATGTGACATTGTATTGTTAACCGTATTTATACATCAAATCAATCGTAATTATGAAATCCAATCATAATTATGAAAAATTCAGTTCTTGGAAATCTTAGCTAGTTAAGACTAGTGTCTGGATCTTCCATTGATCATCTTATTGTTCTTTATTAACATCAACAAGGAGCATTTTATATCATAGAGTATTAGTTTCTTTTTCAGATGTTCTATACATTTTTAACAATTTATTATTGCAGGTCCTTTTACAACATATATTTAGTTTCTAGAAGATCATAACTTATAAGAATATGTTGATATTATTATGGTGTTTTCTTTTACGTAAGTTCGTTCTGATGTCAAGATAAAAAAAAATGGACTGTGATTTTGCATGGGAGCAGTACTGTTTGGTGAACTTGTTGAGTTCTTGTGTGGATATCAGATGTGATATGTATTGTGTTGTGCTCGGCAAACTTAAGTTTGATGTACTGATTGCTTGTGGTCATTTACTATTTTTTTTAAAGACTGAAGATGCTATTTGTGAGGTGGTGAAACTTTTGCGGTCTGTTCATTGTCATACCCCTGATAATTCCCTGCACAGAGCTCGGGACCTCTAGGTTACACTTGGATTTCTATCTTGCATTTGTTGCTGAATTAGATATAAGAGGATTAACAACTTTAGAGTGGATGTATTTAGTGAACCAATTGTAATCATTAAATTAGTTTTAACTGATGAAATACATAAGAAGACCCATTTTTTGACATGTTTCTTTATGCATGCGATGGTTGCTTAGTGCACGATAGTATATAACTCCAATAGTTCATGCATCTTTACTACATATTTGTAATGAGGAATACATTGTTTCTGACTGCATCTACTTCTTTTATCTATTCTTTTTATCTGGATAGCTAAACACAGGAAAGAGCCCATTCCAGAGGACATTTGCTACTCAGGTATGTTCATTTTTTTTACCTCCAATATCTATGACTTGTTATTTTCACTTTACCTGTATGTTGTGATTATTTATTGTTATATCGTTTCCTGATGTTTCGTGTTGACGTGTTAGGAATGAGTATACTACTTTCTCTTTGATGCTCATTCAATAAAAACATCTTGGTGTGGACGTACAATAAAATTACATGCCTGGATGATATCTATAGAAGTGTACGTTACAAAGTTGAGTACGAAAATAGAGTACCAAATAGACATATATGTCAAATTATATAATCATGGAAATTCACTAGACATGAGAAGAGGCTTAATTGTAGCATGATGACATGACTGGTAAGCTTATATTACTAGATGCTACGACACATACACTTATGACTTACCAATGAGATATTATACCTGAATTAGAGGCACACTTCCTTGCTGCATTCTTTTCCCCTTTTTAATTTATAATTTGATTGTGCGTAATCTACATGATGCTGCATACTTAATATCCTAGAGATAGTTGTTAGATCCTATTGTATTGTAAATTTATCATTTTGCCAGGGAAAATTACGAACATAGATTAACTGTTGTAGCATAGCCACTTAAAATGGCTAATCAATTAGTAGTAACTAAAATTGATACAAATTGCATCATCTCAATTTGATGAAGGTCAAGAGTATTGCAAATGCGCTTAAACTCCTAAATGGAGGCCGGTTCAACAGAAATTGGTTTAATAAGATTTCTCGACCCTTGTATGAAACTGGAGGTCAATTCCGTTTCGACCTCTGCTAGAATGTACAAAATCTTCGTTTGAAACTAACATGAAAATTATCATACATGACCATGGATTATCCTTCGATTTCATCTACTACTGTTAGATTCAGGAAAAAGGCCCGTTGTGAAATCCTGGTCGACAAATTATAAGATGTAAACTATTGAATATATGCCATACAACAAATCTTCTCTGTGTGTGTGTGTGTGTGTGTGTGTATGAGTGTATCCTTGCTCTAGTTGTTTATCTATCTTTGTGCTTATCAATGAAAGATGGATGACCATTTCTGCTACTGACACCCATCATTTTGTCTTTTTCTCATATCTCAAGAGTTGGGTCTAATAAATACTTCTCTTTGATGGGAGGAGCAAAGGGATGATAATGCTGTTGCTTGGTTATAGTAGCTTAAACTTACAAACACCTACAACGAAAGAAACATATTTTTTCTGATTCTCTATGTGGAAAGGGTTATCGAGAAAACATACTAAATGGAACTTAGCACTAGCTCTTTAATTGATAGCTGACACTAGCGCTTAATGATGCATTCTGGCACCCTTTTCACTTTTTCGCCCTCATTTGAATATCTTCGTTTGTTTCATGCTATAAAATTGCCTGATATAGATTAAAAGGTGTGGCGAGATGGCACGCAAGCTACGTTTTTTCAGGGATCAAATGATGAAGGCTGGTCTGTTAGCCTCAACAAGATCTGCATATGGCTCAGAATTTAGTCTAGATGAACTGGAGGTAAGTACAATGACTAACAAGCATTCAATACTTATCATGTTATGACTTCCTTGTAACATGTATTGGGGTGATTGTTAGGCTAAACTCGGAGAACTTGAAGCTGAGCTGACAGAGATGAATGCAAACACTGAAAAGTTGCAGCGTACCTATAATGAACTTCTGGAATATAAGCTTGTCTTGCAGAAGGTGATCATACTAATTGATATTGTTGTCTATTTGTTTGTTGGTTCATCCTTATATGTTATGTGACATTGCAAACCTCTCAAGTCCCATAACATGCTTTAAGGTTAGATAATGTTGTTTTCTGATTTCAGGCTGGTGAGTTTTTCCATCATGCTCAAAGCAGTGCTACTGCTCAACAGAGAGAATTTGAAGAACATCGCCTTGCTGAAGGGTCAATGGACAGTCCTCTGTTATTAGAACAAGTACTCACTTTTTTATCTGGTCCTACATGCTGGTATCTGTTACTATATATCTTCTATTGGATTGTGTGATAACATGTTTGGCATCCCCTGCCCTCACCTTGTAGGAAATGACAACCGATCTGTCAAAGCAAGTTAAGCTGGGATTTGTCACTGGTCTTGTGCCAAGAGATAAATCAATGGCCTTTGAAAGAATCCTATTTCGTGCAACCAGGGGTAATGTTCTCATGAAGCAAAATGTTGTCGAAGACCCTGTCAGTGATCCTGTGCAAGGAGAGAAGGTTAATATTTGAGTTTATTTTAGATCATTGTAAATCATCTGGGCTACATGATAACAGTTCTTAAAGTTAAAACTAGTACTAATAACTCTTACCTTTTGTTTTCTTTTTCTTACAAACATGGCCTTTCTGCCACATGTATTATGATTTCTTTTTTCTAAAATCCATGAATATTTTCTCTTCGAAAAAACTGCATGTATCTTTCTACATTATATCTTATGATTACCAGCATCTATGTGAGATGTTTTCATCAGTTCATGAGAAGTTGGTATGCACTAATTTACAGGTGGAGAAAAATGTATTCATCGTCTTTTATTCTGGAGAAAGGGCGAAGAACAAGGTTTTGAAGATATGTGATGCATTTGGAGCAAATCGTTATCCCTTTACAGATGACTTAGGAAAACGACACCAAATGATCACAGAGGTATGCACATTACCAAGATGCTTCTGATGATTATATGAAAGTATATGTAAATGCTTGTTTCTTTTGAATTTGTTCACTCTACATAGTTTGTGTTCTCATAAAGTTATGTCATGATTTGTAGTTTTGATGTACTTAGTCAATTTGCTTTATTCGTATTTTTAGTCGTTCCTATACTCAAATAAGAAACAAGAAAGTAATGAACTTCTGCATACTATGTGTTATTTTGTTGTCTTCCATCAATTTGCTTTTCCACAAATAAGCATGGTATCTAGAAGTGCACCATTTCCATGTGGCGTTGTTAGCTAATGCAGGTTCACCATGCCCACAATTGAAAAGAAACCATTAGTAAACCAATTTAGCTTGACCCAGTAGAGCAATATTAGGCTGATGATGTTGATGTTAATTGTATTTCAAGTTATTTTAGCTATCAAACGGTGATAAAATGGTCCCGTCTTGTTATTGGCTCATGATGGTACCTTACTCATGATAGCATGAGGTTAACCTATTTTTAATTCAGATCTTAGATGTTGATTGTAGAGGTTTTAGATGAGTATATTTTGGACTGCAGATAAAGACTCTATGATGGACAAGACAAAAAAAAGAATTAATGGAAATCATGGGGAAATTAATGATATAAAAATTTATCATTAGAAAGAGATTGCGGGTGATGGAAGCTTGCAGATTCTGGTCCAAGGGACAACCTCTTTGTAAAACGCAAGGGAGATGTTGCATACAAGGACTCCCCTACCCGGTCCTCACGAAAACTGAGCCACGATACATGGGGAGCACCTTGTAGAGAGAGATTATATATAATTAATCTACTAGGGAGTAATTGGGGTCTAGCCAATTTATAGTGATCATAATTTTGAATGTGTGAGAGAGCATTGGTTTACGGCTGAATTCTTGCATCGATAGCTGTTATTTCTCCATATCTACATTCTTTTTAATTTCCCCGGTTCCTCTATATTTTCTGAAGACTGACCTGCATAACTCCAAGTTAGAAATTGGGATAACTACGAGGAACTATCCAATTTAAGAGTTTCAGTGCATGGGGTTCAAATTGGATGGTAAATATAGTTAGAATAATTAAGGAATAAGGATATATAAGCCAATAGAAGTATGTATCAATCTTATATAATTTTCTGAAAAAACTCGAACTGCAAGTTAGAGTGAGATGTAGTAAACTTACTTGATTCTCTTGTGTAGGAAACAGCACATGCTGAAAGACACTTTAAGCAAAAAAATTAGGCACAGCATGATTGATGATTCATGCTTTAACCCCAAAAGGGAGAGATTGGCAAATCCACTGTGCAGTAATTCAGATTTCCCCTATATGATCTGCCATGAATAATTGCTAAGCTAGCAGACAGAAAAGTAAACTATATTTACTGAGGTCCCAGTAATTTGTTCCAAGTACTGCTTGTTGTTTTTTAAAATAATTGCAAGTGTACGGTGTCATAGCAGGGGTTGAAAACAGAGAGACGATGGTCTAAACACTAATCTGCTCGAGGTTACGAACTAGCTATGCAGATGATGATTTTGGGTTGTAATTTTGGACCAATCTAAACTAGAATAACAAAAGAAAGGAAAGCGAAAAAAACAAGAACTATGCTAACGACTCAATTACTCACCTATTTACTAAATGACACCTAATCTAGACTATTTATACTAAAAGGGACTTTCTAAGATTGACCCTCTCTCATGGTTAATTAGCCCGTATAACTAAGCAGGTCGACTATTTCATGTTAAATAACTCAAGTAGAAGCATTAAGCAATGACAAAACTATCCCCAACCCTCACTCTTACCTATTTTCATGGAAAAGTGAAAGTCGTCAACTATTGGTTCAAAGTCAAAATCAAACTCTCGTCTAAACTTTAACCCTAGATAAATGATCTCTGAACACTCACTATCAACATAAAACCCCAACTTTTGTCTGTGACATACTATGAAGTTGGTAATCCGACGAATCAAAATTTAATACAAATAGCCAACACCTCAATCGAATCCTAATCAACCTACAGGAATAAGCTATCACACATGATCACTAATTAACTACGTACACTTACTATTAATTACCCACACTCTATGCTGTTACATCGGTCAAAATATGAAATTGCAGTCAAGACCATGATTTGAAATAGCGGTTATCGCGATGGTAAAGCAGTCCAAAAATAGCGGTTCATATAATAACTAGAATTATATATATGCATACATAACTCCACATATTTGATGTATTCAATCCAAAATATATAAGAATAGCGATGTCCAAGTCCAAATAAAAATAATTGAACAATGTATTTATTCAAATCAAGAGGTCAAAGTGATGGTGTCCAAATCCAAGAAAATAAGAATTATGGTGTCCAAGTTCAAAAAAATAAAAATAATGGTGTCCTAGTCCAAAAATATAAGAATAATGAATCCTTGATATTGTTGGACTAAAATAAAAACGAATGCAGATCCTAACTAAAAGCCCACAAAATTACTTTTTTAACACCAAAACACCCTATCTACAAATAGTGGTTATGTTGTGTTCAAAATGCGGTCATTTAGCAGGCAATAGCGCCACTAATCGTGGGACCGCTATTTGTCCCATGACCGCTAACTGCGATAGCACCCCTATTGCACTGCTATAGCAGTGCGATTAAAGGCATAGCCCAAACTAAGCATATCTATACTAAGCATAACTACACAAAACACAAATAAGCACTTGAAAATTTCAACTTAATAGCGGTGTGATTAAGGGCATAGCCCAAACTAAGCATATCTATACTAAGCATAACTACACAAAACACAAATAAGCACTCGAAAATTACAACCTAAACATTTATACGTTAACTAAAATTATTGAAACAAAAACTAACCACAAAGGACATACTACAGATCTAAGCAAGAAAGCTACCTAACACAACAATATAAGCATATGATCAATTTCCCAGACTAAATCCAGGAAATCAAACCATAACGACGGATGAACAAAACTAGCAGCAAGTAAATGCTAATATATATAGCTGAAATAATTAATAAGCTAACAGAAAAAGAAATTAGTCTAATGGCAATCTGAATATGCGAACACATCTAGAAAAATTATAATAGATTTATACTAATAAAGCAGGAAACATAGCTGCTCTGGAAAAAGAAATAAAGACAAGAAAAACATCAATGGAACAGTATATAGCTCAACTAAAAAGTTAAAAGAGATGGAATAGGAATATTCTGGGTTGTGAGTCCAGTCAAATCTGATAAACTTCAAAAGTTACAAAATAAACCACAAAATCTATTTCCATTCACAAAGCACAAAGAATAAAGAGGAGAGAAAAAAATTCAAACCCTAATTATGAAAGCTGTAAAATGATCCGAAGATCATTTCCGTAACACTGAAATTTTCTATTTATATCATCAGATTGCAAAATCCCTAATTACCCCTCCTGGTTTCTTGAAATTATTTTCTGTCAGGCTGCCTTGCACGGCTGTGCAAGGCCTATTCTCTAATCTCACACGGCGGTGTGAGTGGGCTTGCCTTTCCTGCTATTGATCTCAGATTTTCATGGCTGTGTCATTTTTGTGCTTTAAACCCACACGGCCGTGTGGGTCTTCTCTACTGCTGGAGATGTTTTGGGTTTGTATTTGATCCAGCCCATTTTGTTTAGTGTACCCAATCTTCCAGAGCCCAATCCATCTTCATCCATGACCACCATATTCATTAAATTATCCTGTCAAAAATCATGCACAACCATACATATACCTAAATACATCTCCAGCGATGATTAAACGAAAATTAACGAAAAACTAAACAAATGAACGAACTAGATGAGAAAATGTTATGCTAATATGATGCATGAAAGAAATGCACACAACACTGCCAATGCACTGACACAAATGCTGAGTAATTGCTTCGAAACAAAAAAATGGTTTTCTCAACCCGCTTGTATCTGGTAGTATGCTCAAAGCTCCTTTCACACTGCAGCCCTCAGCTATTAAAAATGTCTGAATATTATGTTATCATAATGTTTATGCCATTGCATGTTCAGATGCTATAACCTGAAAGGTACTTGACGAGTTTGTGGTACTTCTCTTAGAAGATCAGTGGAAACATTTTCTATTTATTTATCTTTCTTGCTTTAATACAGATGTTTAGTCTTCAAGGTTCTATTAGCATCTGTGAAAATGAGGACATTCTTAGAAAAAGTTGAACCTTATAAAGAATTACCTGGATTGGCTTCTATCAGTTTGAGTCTGGATATAAGTGTTCTATTTCAAGAATTATACCTTACAATTGTCAGGAAAAGCTTTAGTTGCTGCTAAAAAACTGTAACTTTCATCTTTTAGGTATCTGGAAAACTTTCAGAGTTAAAAACCACCATTGATGTTGGAATATTGCACTGGAGCAGTGTGGTACAGGCTATGGCTAATCAGTTTGAAGAGTGGAACAATTTGGTAAGTTTCACTAGTCCATTAATACTGGATAGACTACCCACATATTTGTACCTGCACTTCTTAGAAAGGGGCTAAATCTCATTGTTTCTATAATCCTCTTTGTCACTAGAAATGCTCTCTTCTCAACTTTAATTTTAACTGATGAAGGTCAAGAAAGAAAAATCCATTTACCACACTTTGAATACTCTCAGTTTTGATGTGACGAAAAAGTGCCTTGTGGCAGAAGGCTGGTGTCCTGTCTTTGCTACAAGTCAGGTATATTGTCTTGTTTCAACAAAGAAATCTCTGAACTCACGATAGATATACCTTTAACAGACTACTAAATCATTTTGGGGTGCACTTTTTCCAGATCCAGAAGGCTTTGCAGCGGGCAACAGTTGACAGTAACTCACAGGTTGGAGCCATATTCGAGATTCTGCATGCTAAGGAATCACCACCTACTTATTTCCGCACAAACAAATTTACATCTGCTTTTCAAGAGATTGTAGATGCTTATGGGTGAGTATCTCTGATATATAGTTGTGGTTATTTGATGGAAATGTTCATGGTATAGGAAACAAATTCATTTATTTTGGTTGAAGGCTTAAGATGAGTTTGAGTAACCACAGGTTTGCAGCTCTAAGGCTGGTAGTAATTATTGAGTTGTAGTTCTTCTTGTCGCTTGGTTCAAGAAGTTAGTGTGGCAACTTTTAATTTAGTGTTTCTTAATTTAGCTGTTTCTGAGACTTGGCCAATGGCCACTATGTTTGGTGTTTGGCCATGAATTGGGGGAAGATTACCATGATCAATATGTTCATAGTATTGTATAAGGAGTGTTGGCATGTTTGTTTAATACCATTTATTCAGTAATTTCTTCCTATTTTAAACATTAAGAAGTTACTAATTCCTTTCATTTCGTGAGGTAAATGTAAGGCAATTTATTAGAATGGTAAAGCGAATATCCTCGAGGTTTTTACCTTTTTTTTATCCTTTTCAGGGTCGCAAAGTATCAAGAAGCAAATCCTGGTTTATACACAATTGTTACCTTTCCTTTCCTATTTGCAGTCATGTTTGGAGACTGGGGCCATGGTATATGCTTGTTTCTCGGGACACTATTTCTTATCCTGAGGGAAAAGAAATATTCTAGTCAGGTAATTTCTGCTAGCTTTCTGTGGCATATTCTTGTGGTTTGACTATACTTCATATCTAGAGTTACTAGTTTTAGTTAGGCTGCTGTAGCAATCTGATGCACGTAATATGCATGTGTTCATTGAAGTATTATTTTCAACCTTATGCTGGTATACTTGGCAATGGAAGTTAGAAATTTTTTTATACTGTTGGTTATATATAACCTAGTTACATCGGAACTTCTAAATCTAACTACAATTGCAAGCATATACTATGTTCATGGTTTAAAAAAGCGTTCGAGGCGCACGCCTCGAGGCGCGCCTCGAGGCGAGGCGGTGTAAAAACGCCCCCGAGGCGCCGCCTCTCTGCCCAGATGCGAGGCTTACGCCTTGTTACCATGAGGCGGTAGTGAGGCGTTGAGGCGTCAATGAGGCGTACGCCTCTAAGATTACTAAATTTTCCTGAATTAAGTTAGAGCTGTAAACCACAACCTGAAAAAGCCTATTTACAGATTACTTTTACAGCCTGGAAAGTCACCACAGGCCACTTTTACAGCCTAACACTTGACTTATTAATAAGAAGACCAAAAGTTGTCTTCTACATATTTTTTTATTTTTTTTGAGTTTTTTTTTAATTAATAAGAAGACCACTTTTATTTTTTTTATTAATAAGAAGACCAAAAGTTGTCTTCTCACAGGTACTGCTCTGTCTTTATTTTATTTTTATTTTTTTGAATTTTTTTTAATAAGTACACAGTGTACTGTACACTGAACGTTAAGTGAATATACTGAGTTTTTTTTTATTACATACTGTTTGTATGTTACTGTTGTACATTGAATAATGTTTCATGAACTTATGATTAGAACTTTTAAGTTGATGCTTTAAGACTTACAATTAGTAGTATTATTGAATTATGGATTCTATGGTTTGAATATTTTGGTATGGATATATAAAATTATGTCTTTTTCTTAAGTGTTGTGAATTTATGATTTTTTTTGTTTTATTTTTTTGAGGCTTACGCCTCGAGTACCAATTCAAAAAACGCCTCGAGGCTCGTTTCCGTTTTTTTAAACCTTGACTATGTTTACATGATGTTTCTCTAATTTAATGTGCAAATTTGTTGGTATGTCTCCACCCTGTCCTGCCTATCAGAACAAAAATATGAAGGAAAAAGAAATGAATAACTAACGCTAGAAAGCAGAAAATTAGTATTTAGGGAGCCTATCTTTTGAAGTTGTATGTGCTCTTTATTTCAATCACAGGTGTAAATTTGTTCTACTTCTCGTATCTTGTATCACCACCTCGTTGTAAATCGTCTTCAATTCTAACAAGAATCTATTCTTGTAGTTTTGATGAAATGTTTATGTGGTGCCCTTTTAGAAACTCTACGCCAACCTCTCTTTTCCCTTTAAAGTGAGACTGATGATTGCAGATGCTTAAAATTCTGCAGAACTGGAAGCTTCTGTTGTATCATTTTTTATGCATTGTAATTCCCTCTAGTATTTATAGTAAGGCATGTCAAAAAATTAAATCTAGCCTACTAACCATGGTATATGCCTTGGTTATTCCCCATGGGGACTTGAAAAGTCATGAACAAATTTTGAAGTTGGAAGTGAATATTCCTTTTGTAATATCTGGATAAGTAAAAATTTTGTGAAGTATGAAACATGTTTGTGGATTTAAGGTAACGATTTGAATTGATGTGAAATATAACTTATGAGGAGTGACAGTAAGATCCCCGGTAATCTGCACAAATAACAGAAATGGCACTAATGTTATTCTTTTTATCAAAGACTATTAGGCAATGTGATACGGGGGTAACACGGGTCGTTACTTTTGAAAGACCGTTAAGGTTTTAAAAAGTCGTTAGGGTTTGAAAAGTTGTTGAGGAGGAACCGCCACCTAAGGGGGCGTTTGGTTCGCAGAATCTGATGGAATTGGAATGTCCAATTCCTTTGACCAAATTCAATTCCCTTGTTTGGTTCATTCTTTTCTATGGAAGGAATGTGTGAATTCTACCAAATTCCACAAATGAAGGATTTGAACATTCCATCCTAAAACCCAAAGATTTCAATGGAATGGAATCTTATATTTTGATAATTCCAAATTAAACCTTTACTCAAAACTAAACCCTACTAATATTGATTATCAGCAAACACCAACTATCTCTCTCATCTCTATCTCCCTCTCTCTCCTCTCTCTCTCCTCTCTCTCACCTCCACTCTCTCCTCTCTCTCTCCTCTCTCTCTCTCCCCCCTCTCTCCTCCCTCTCTCTCCTCTCTCTCTCTTCCCTCTCTCTTTATCTCTCCTCTCTCTCTCCTCTCTCTCCTCCACTCTTTCCTCTCTCTCTTCCCTCTCTCTTTATCTCTCCTCTCTCTCCTCTCTCTCTACTCTCTCTCTCCTCTCTCTCTCTCTTCCCTCTCTCTCTCCTCCACTCTCTCCTCTCTCCCTCTCTCCTCTCTCTCCTCCTCTCTCCTCTCTCCCTCTCTCCTCTCTCTCTCCCTCTCCCTCTCTCTCCTCACTCTCTCGGCATCATTCATGTGATAAAATAATAAAAACAATTTTTGTTAAAAATTAAACTATTTAATGACTATTTTATTAAAGTAATTTTTGTTTAAAAAATTAAAATAATCAAAAAGGGTATTTTGGTCATTTACCAAAATTCCATTCCAATTTCGAAGCTACAATCTGTGAACCAAACAGAAAAATTCCAATTCATTTAACATATTTCATTCCAATTCTGTCAACCAAACAGGTGGACAAACCTGACAACATTCCATTCCAATTCCATCAAAGTCAAATTCCTTTGACAGATTCCATTCCATCCAAAAACATTCTGCGAACCAAACGCCCCATAAGGGTTTACTTAGGATAAGGTTGACACGCCACACAAAAGGCCCTCACCTCTCGTGATAAGTGTAAGAAATTGAGTTCACTCAAATTCAAAAATTCTTATTCAAAAGTAAAGTACCTTACCAAATAGCTTAAAGGGGTTTTTATAGGCAAGCCAAACCCTTAAAACAAACCCACTAACCTAAGGAAACTTGAAAGAAAAAACTAACCTTCTAGGAAAAGACTTGATCAAACTAGGCAACTAAAGAAAAAAAAAACTTAAAACTAGGCAACTAAAGAAAAAAGGAAACTTAAAACTAGGCAACTAAAGAAAAAGGAAACTTAATCTTTTAAAAAAGACAACTCCTTATTGAATATAATTGTCTTGACTTGCTCCCCAAGTGTCGTCCCGGTGTTGCTACATGCGGTTGCACACAATTCCATTTCTTCGTCTATTGCACCCGCATCACAATGTTAGTTGACTATAAGCTAATCCACAACGAGCCATATATATCCTTCCGTTATTTGCCTGCTATTGTGCGCTTAAATGAAAATATCTGTCATATTAGTTTACGCATTTTCTGCTGTCTATTCTATTGATTATCTTCTTCTGTGGGTAACTAACAGAAGCTAGGAGACATCATGGAAATGGCATTTGGTGGTCGTTATGTCATCATACTGATGTCAATTTTCTCAATCTACACGGGACTGATATATAATGAGTTCTTCTCTGTGCCATTTGAACTCTTTGGGCACTCTGCCTATGATTGCCGCGATCCTTCCTGCAGGTATGGACTTCGTACATCAATTTCCATATATCATCTTTCTTTGGTTTACCACCTTATAACACTTGACTTCACTTTAGGGATGCTACTACTATTGGAATGATTAAGGTGCGGAACACTTACCCATTCGGTGTGGATCCTATGTGGCATGGAACGCGCAGTGAATTACCATTTCTTAACTCACTGAAGATGAAAATGTCGATCTTACTGGGAGTTGCTCAGATGAATCTTGGAATCATTTTGAGCTACTATAATGCAAAGTTTTTCCGAAACGACATAAACGTCTTGTAAGCTACATGCCTATCATTATCATCATGCATATGTGATTAGATGTGTGCTAATTCTTTTGGTATAAGAATTTTATCATTCAAATTATCAGCTTTTAAACGTGGATTATTTTAGGTACCAATTCATCCCCCAGATGATATTCTTAAACAGTTTGTTTGGCTACCTATCTCTACTCATCATTCTGAAATGGTGCACTGGTTCTCAAGCTGATCTATACCATATAATGATATACATGTTTCTCAGTCCCACGGACGATTTAGGAGATAATGAGCTTTTTTGGGGCCAGAAATATCTTCAGGTTTTATTTTCTCTTATTTGTCAAGATTTATAGCTTCATTGCTGTAAATAAAATCATAAATAATCGAAGTGTGTTACTCGTTTCTACTGCCAGATACTACTACTATTGCTGGCACTTGTTGCTGTACCATGGATGCTGATCCCAAAGCCACTTATACTGAAGAAACAACACGAGGAAGTATGTGTGAATCCTCGATTTCCTTTGTTTTTTGTTTTCATCAAGTAATTAATTTAAAATCTTGGCCTTGTTTATCAGAGACACCAAGGCCGAGCCTATGCTCCACTTCACAGCCTTGATGAGAATCTTGAATCAGATTTGGATGACAAATCCCATGGTGGACATGAGGAGTTTGAGTTTAGCGAAGTTTTTGTGCATCAACTAATACATACTATTGAGTTCGTTCTTGGTTCAGTGTCTAACACAGCTTCATACCTACGTCTGTGGGCTCTAAGGTCAGTTACTATTGTTAAAATTGTGTATTTTCTTTTGAAGTGTATAATATTTATATACGGCAAATGAACTCACGCACACTCCTCACCTTTGGTGAGGTTTGAACCCGTGACCTCCTGGGAGGCCGGACTCTACCGGTTGCCCGGACACCGCTAGGCCAAAAGGTCTTTTGGTGATTGTGCATGTTTTCTAAGATCTTTCTTTTGCCTCTTGATTTTACTATTATATGCCATACCAAAATCTCATCTTCATGAATGAATCTTATAAGCAATTGCATAAGTGTCAGTTTTCATAGGTGAGCTTGTTTTTTGAAGCTTATTGAAAAACTCCCGTTTGGTTTGCCATAAACTAGCTTTTTGTACTCTACTTCAAGTAGCGTTTCAAAAAACTTCAGGGACTTTTTCTGCTTTTTTCCACTTTTTTCCAGTTATGCCTCTCATTATTTTCCAATTGATTTTTCAACATGTCTTTTTTGTCATTTTGCATTGTCATCTAGCTTATCAACTCGCTTTTACCAAATATGACTAGTTTATCGGCCAACAACTAGCTTTTGAGTTAGCCAAACATAGCAATAATATTGTTTTGGATGTCCAACATTTGAACTTCATTTGTTTTTTTTTTCTTTTTGTTTTTTACCAGTCTGGCACATTCAGAGCTTTCCAGTGTATTTTACGAAAAGGTCCTGCTTCTCGCATGGGGGTAAGTTATCACCATTATTAACACTCGCATGTGATTATAGAAGTGTTTATATTTATACAAGTTCAACTGAAATCTCAACCAACTAACCCTGTGACTGCAGATTCAACAACATGGTTATACTTATAATCGGCATAATCGTATTCATTTTTGCAACTGTGGGTGTTCTGCTCGTGATGGAAACCTTGAGCGCATTCTTACACGCTCTAAGGCTTCACTGGGTAGAATTCCAGAACAAGTTCTACGAGGGAGACGGTTACAAATTCCACCCATTTTCATTTGCTTTGGTTAGTGAAGAAGAAGATTGATATGGTGTTTTCACTTGATTCTTTTGAGATTGGCAAAGAAAGTTAGTAGAAGGTGGGTTTTTTTTAGCTTTAGTGCCTTGTTCCTTGAATTATTTTTTTAGATTCTTTTGTATGTAGTTGCATTTCTTACCACGAAATCTAGGTACAATTGAAGGATCAACTTATAGCGCATTTTATTCTTTCATTTATTGGGAGTTTTAGAACCTGAAATTAAATATGATTGCAGTTGCATTCAGCAAGTTATAAATTGTTTGATTGAAAGGAAAGCAGGTGTTTGGAGGAGGATGGTGTTTTTTAAAGTATGGATGTGATATCAGATAATCAGTTGTAATAAAGTATGGTATAAAAGGTGATGTTTAGATGTGTTTTTGATGCTTAAGGTTGCAGTATTACTATTTTTGATGATATTGAGTTTTTGAAAAAGAAAAATTGATTTACGAGTAAATTAACTTTATTATTTATTATCAAGTTTAGTTCATATTTTAAACTAATTGTACTTTTGATCATTGTGGTTGCCACTTTGTTACACTTTTAGTTTGTATCTTCGTGTGGTGTTCAAGACTCGGTGGATCCATCGGTGCTCGGCAACGTTGGTATTGATCTTCATTCTTTTCTATGTCCATGTTGTGGGAATGAAATTTAGACTATTGATCATTGCATTGCTCATGCAAGGAGGTCATGAAGGTGTTGGAAAAAGTTTTCAGGTATCGAGGACAATCTTTCGCCTGGTGATCATCTCTCGGTCTCTTCTTCCGCAATAGGTTAGGTTTATGCCAGGCGGTTTTGTGGATCGATATGTATGTGATTTGGGTCATAGAAATAATTTATAATGGGGCCCCTCACAATGCGACTTGGTTTTCGATATTCAGTTATTGTCATATCAATGGCAGTTAACTGGTTTTAACACATTTTGGGTGGATTTGTGTTGCAGTCCTAGAGGTTGATTTTGCTCGTTTTGATTATGTTTTTGTTTGAGTTTTTGGTGGTTTTGTTTCTGCTCTAGCCCATCTAATTTGTGTGTCTTCTGCTCACTTTAGTTCGGTTTTTTGCTCATGGTCCTGTTTTGGCTCAAGTTCGTCTGATTTGTGAGTGGGTTCGTTGGAGCATGGACTTTTGGCTCTTGGTCATGTTTGCGTTGTGTTTAGGTTCTGCATCTCTGTTTTTTTTTGGCTGTGGTTGTTTTTGACTTCTTCATGGGTTTCCTTTACTTTGTTGTTTTTGTTTTTGTATGGGATTTTGACTCCGTTTGGGTTCTGCATCTAGCAGAATGGTTGTTTTAGAGGTATTCTTTATTTATGTTTGGTGTACGCATGTTAATTGTATCTGACCCGTTGGAGAACCCGGTTTACCCGTCTTGATCGGAGCCGGAATTCCCTGTAAAACTGGGTACTGGGGTCGGGGATCCCCCGATTGTCTAATATCAGGGACATATAATGTATTCCCCAACCCGCCCCGTCCCCGTATATATTTATTATATTTTCTATATGATTTCCATAATCCTAATTCATTTTTAGCATTATAGTTTATATTTTTTTTTCTTAATTTATCTACCACAATTGTCATTTAAAAAAAAATGATTTCATTCTCTTAATACAATCATGATTCACGGATTTATTTTAAAAAATACTTGTTTTAATTTTTAAAAATTATCCGACTGGGGATTGAGCGGGGATGAGCCGGGATAGGCCCAAGAAAAGCGGGGAGGGCATTCGATTTCCCGTACCCGCCGGGTACCGGGGCCGATGGTGAGATACATGAACCAGGTCTGGGGTCGGGGATTGCATTCCCTGCTCCATTGTCATCCCTAGTTTGGTGGCTTCTTAATATGTGGTTTTTCAAAAAAAAAATCTGTTTTCCCGGGTGCCTTTTGGTCTTTTTACAATTTCCTACTCATTTTACATTATCATAAATTAAAGAAATATATTTATATATAGAGTAAAGTTCATATTTGCTCCTTAACGTTTAGACTTTTTAATGGATATCGTCTCTAAACTTCATAAAATCAGTTTTGGTCCCAATAGTTTCCTCCCTCCCACTGACGGACATCAACTTTTCTACTAAATCTAGTTTAATGGGGGTATTTTAGTCATTTCTTATTTCCTTCTTTAAGTAAAAATAAAATATATTTCTATGTTATTATATTAATTATTATTATTAGAGTAAACTACAAATCTAGTCCTCGTGGTTTGTCGAAAATAACATTTTTCGTCCCTACAATTTCGAAATTACAACATGGCCATTGTGGTTTGCAAAAACGTCTGGATTTGGTCCCTCACTCTAAAGGTTGTTTAAAAAAAATCCGCTAAATGAGAAACATTATTGTCATTCTATCGATTTTTTACGTCTTTTACCCAATCAAAATCGCTTAAATGATTTTGGTTCCTATGATTTTTATTGAGTAAAAGACAAAAAAATTGATAAAAATGCGCCTCCTTAGCTGAAAGTTTTAATGGCCGTCAGAGAGAGGGATCAAATCCAGACGTTTTTGCAAACCACGACGACAATCTTGTAATTTTGAAACTACAGGGACCAAAAGTATTTTCGACAACCACAGGGACCAAATTTGTAGTTTTATTATTATTATTATTATTTAAATTTGGTTCATGTGGTTTATGTGTTTTAACACTCTGGGTCCCTATTTTGAAATATCTATGGATTACAACCTTGTGGTTTGCATTTTATAACACATTGGGTCCCTTTCACTAACTATGTCCAAAAAATTGTGTTAACTCTCGGGCTGTTTGGCGGTTGTTGAATGATTTGGTATAGAATGATTAAGTGGTCAGAATGATTAAGAAGCTCTTATGATATAATGCAAAATGAAATATGGTTATTTGCAGGCCCATTCCTGATATTCTATGTGCCCTGGGCATATGTAAAATTAGGGGCCCTCCAAAAATATTCAATAGATATTTTTCATTAGTAAAAAAACCGAATACAAGAGATGTTAATAACTCATGGAGGAAAGAAATCTTATTCTTCTTTAATATAGATAAGGGAGTACTTAAGATATATGTACTCCTTATTAGGTAATTAGCAACCAAGAATATAATGTACTAAAAATAAGGATAGTTTTGAAGTTATATAGATATGAGTTTGACCATCTATTATGGTTTGGTAAGATTTTTCTTGGTTCATAATAAGAATTGTGTTATTTTGATGCAAAAGGAGAAGTTACGTAGAGGAAGTAATCGAGGGAGCCAATAAGAGATCAATAATAGAGAAAATTGTCAATGTTTTCTAGACATATAGATAAATGAGAATCAATAAGAATATGAAAGAAAAATTGATTCATTAAGATCCACTAGAATAAATAATGAATGAAAATATATAATCTGCAAGTTCAATGAATTGTTGCTTGAGCACTTAAATATAATATTGCGGTGTGTAGTGGAATCCCAATGAGAGATAAAGAAGTCAAAGAATTGATGAAAATATTTGAATTTTCTTTTCCTTCTTTTCTTGCTCCACTAAATGAGATGTTAGAATTAAAAATTTATAGAACATAACATATATAAGAGACAAGACTGAATACGTTTAGTAGGGAAAATTTATTTATTAATCACTAAACCATGCAACACATTATAACTCATAAGAACAATAGATAGGTCGTCAAACCATAGTACAAGATCATTTGGAAAAGCAAAAATATATAGCAATAGCCAACAAAAACAATTACGCAAATTACATAAAAAAATAGCAACAATCATTATAAGCCGAAATAGATAAAAATATCCAACAAAAACATACAACAACAGTAAGCACACGAGCTTAAAGTTGTTATCCGTTGAATTGTTGAAACACGAAAACAGTCAAGCAGATAGAGATATCAATAGTCAATAATATTAGACCTTGAAAAATTAAAGAGCCAAAAACAATAGAATATAAGGAATGCCAATTAGTATTTTATTTAGTTCTTCAATGTAATTAGTTGATATGTTTTTTGGCCCTTGTTATCTAATAAATTCTTTGTCTCTAATTATATGCTACAACTTTTTTGGGTCTCTTTAATATATTAATTTTTTTAGTGACTACTATTATATACTGACGAAAAAATTTGTGCCCCTAATATTTTTGGGCCATGGGGATGCGCCCGTGCTGCCCTCCCCCATGGACGACCCTGGTTATTTGTTAATTGTTAAGAATGAAATTAGGACGCTGAATGGTTAGTCAATATGCAAAGTTTTTTTACCAAACAAGATTCACCTCTTAACGATTCAGATGTTGACTCTTAATGGAACCATTAAGAAGTAAACAAACAATCACTTAATTTTGAGGAGTTTTTAGTCATTTAATTTATATTTTATTCTCTTTTAAAACCACATGGACCAATAATGTAATTTATGCTATTTTTTATTAGAAACATAGGGACCATTTACTCTATCATACAATAATATATATATATATATATATATATATATATATATAGAGAGAGAGAGAGAGAGAGAGAGAGAGAGAGAGGGGGGGGGGGGTTTCAAACGAGAACATTAACAAAATAAGAAAACGGCCAAATCAAGTACAAAATCACATGTGATTTTACATTAACGGTTAACACAAAGGTGTCCGGGCAATGTGGCTCGCGACCAAAGTCACGTGAATCACATGTGTATGAACTATGAATTCGGCTATCAAATAGAAATCATGTAAATGTTACACACGATACAAACCAATATTGACTGATACAGAGTAGATTACATTATTGGTCCCTGTGGTTTTAGTAGACAATAATATAATTTAAAGAGTAAATTATGGATTTGGTCCCTAAGGTATGTCAAAAGTTATGAATTTGGTCCTTTAATTTCATTTATTACATAAGAAACCTCCAGGTATGCAGAATCTTATGGATTTGGTCTTTCACATTAACGGTCATCCAACTTTTCCGTTCAATATGACATTTTTGCAAGCTTTCTTTATTTTACCATTTTTCAAACTACATGGACCAAATCTATAAATTACTTTAAACTATATTTATATTTATATTTTATGTATTATATATTTATATTTTTTGTATTTGTATTTTATAAATTACATTATATTTTTATTTTTAAATTATTTATATTTTATATATTTATAAATTATACTATATTTATAAAATTTATGTAATTGATTTTAGGGTTTGTATCACAATTTTTTTGAATGATTTATGTTAGGATGTTATGTAACGCCCCGAAAATCCAAGTAAGACCCTTATTTCATCATTCTTCAAGGAAATCTTCTTAATGACCGCTTTGGACGATGTTCCTAATCTTAATCTCGAGTCGGGCTACTTCCGGTCTATGAAAACTGTTTTTTCGAAGCTTGGGAGTGGCCAACGACTGTGACCGGCGAAAGTGCCCATGTCACAGTCGCGGTAGGCACAATTGCCTGGGGCTCCCCACTTGCGGTACAGGTTCCGCGAGTATGGTCGTCGAGAGTGCCCGAGTGTCATACTCGTTGTCACTATCGCCGCCATGGTCGAGACCCACGGTACAATCCGGGCGATTGTGCCTTGGCAATCTCACCTAGCACAGTCACGATCGGGCCTAGGGATGTTTTAACAGGGTTTTAAATGAGAGTGAGATCTTATTTTCAAAACCTCATTTTCTCTCTTGCTTTGGGCGGTTTCCAGCCTCCCTCTTCATTTACTTTTTCCCATCTAACCCTAAGGAGCTTTAACAACATAGCTTCTATCTTCATCCACCTCTTTTAAGAAAGATCTTAAGGTGGTGTTAAGCTTCAAGTGCCATTTAGTTCTCAACCAACCAACCTAGAGTTTGCTAGAGTTTTGACAAAAACCCAAAAACCCTCATTGTGAGTACATTCTCCATTTTAAAAACCTTATACATGTCAAAATCACGATTTTAGACTCATAATCATCTCCTTGTTCATTTTTCTTATTTTTAAAATGTTTTGACCTAACTTGACATTTTTTGAGATTTTTAAGGTTTCTTTTATTTTACAAATGTGATAAAGAGCTCTTGGGTTTGAGTTATAAAATGTTGTAGCTCATATATTTGGAGTTGAACACTTGGATGAACTCATGTTAGTCACCTCCGTAATCATTACTATGTGGTGAGAATACTTGGAAAATAAGAGTATTTTGGGATATGAAATATGTGGGTATTATAATAGAATTAAAAATGCATCTTCATAAGTTTATGGAACTTTTGGCACATTTACCTTACGATAGACCTATTTAGAAAATGGAAACAATCATAGTTGGACTATTAATTTGATTTGGGTCCATTAAGACTTGAATGGAATACGTCATTCCCACATTTCGGTATTTGATTTCGTCCCATTTTATGGTTGCGTGAGTTTTGGGTCTAATGTCCGTGTTCACGGCGATATTTATTTATATGGGTTTTCATCTATGGTTTATGAGTTGTGAGTCATGTTCCACCCGTGTTTTGGGTATTTCGAGATATAACATTTTACCCGCGTTTTATACAATTGTGAGTCCTCTCTCTATTCTCATTTTGAGCAAGTTTTGGGTTAAATCTAAGTGTACGAAAGAACGTTTTATATTGGGATCTTAGCCCTTAAAATAGTTTGGTTTGGTTAACGATTATATTGGTGTCTCTTTCGTTTAAAATGCATAATTATTAGTAAACGAGTCGTTTTCATGATTGAAGCATATCATTTTGAAAGATTATGATTTTAATTGCATTCTTCCTCTTTAACGATTCATTTATAAATGTTGAAAACTCTTGAGCTCACTAGGCGTTAAGCCTAACCCTTTTTATTTGTCGGCATGTGCATCAGGTTCCAGTTAGGGGTTTTGATTATAGTAGTGCTATGAAGAGTTGAGCCTTAGTCTTACACAAGTGTAAGTAGTTGGTGAAGTCTTCCGTAGTTTGGAGATAGTGACTGTTATTGGATTTTAGTAGCACCCATTCTTATTATAGTCTGTATGTATGGAATAGAATGTGTGTATTGAGGTTCAATCTTAAATTGTGATTGTAGATGAATCAATTATCGATGTATTTAGAAATTTTTTAATTAGTTGTTATTTCCAGAATTGAGGGTGTTACAAACATTTAGGTCCTTTTATCCATTTTTGTTTATTTTCTTCTATGTTTTATTTGACAAATTCCAATTTACAAATGCTTAGAACATGTGTACAACACATTAATACACCCTAACCCCTCCCACTGTTTCCCAATGCACGACCATTTAAAGGCACCATATCCAATGAGACAAATATCGTTTGATGTAACTTCAAACCTAATAATTCGAGCAGAATTAGTCTCAACGTCTTTGTGATACATGACTCTAAAGCTCAGGTGATTATTGATGAAATAATTTTCATCTTTGCCCTAGAAAAAGTTAAACAAAATAAGAAAATTCTGAAATTTTGGATCATACAAGTCAAGTGGATCCCCCTTCCCCCCTCAAAATGAAACTCCCGCAACATAATTTCCTTTGAAACCAACACGAAAACCATGTTAATAAGTGGTTGATGGTCTGCCAACCAATCTTTGTCTAAGAACGACAACCGGTGGAGCATAGTGGGTGATGGGGAGGTTGATGGTGGCTGCTGGGATGGGGGAGCCATGGCAGTTGGTGCTCGATGATGATTGAACATGTGGCTGCTAATGAGGTGCATAGATGGGGGAAGAGATAACAGATGTATCGTCATGACTGAAACTTTAACATATTATGGCATATAAAGGTGATTGAAGGTGAAAGCGACTGAATGCGGGTGAGAGTAGGTGAATATTGGTGAAGATTCGATTCCCTTACAACCATGCCACTAAAAACGAGCAAACTTCTTTTTTTGGTCTCAATGATTTGTTACATTAGCGGTCCACATGGTTTAGAGATACTTACAGAGTTTATCCATATGACTAACAAAGTTTTCCATTAGATGCCTTTCACATGAGGGTATTTTAGTAATTTTACAAAAAATTGAAAAACTAAAAAAATGGAACCTTCTATCCCCTCCTCCATCTTCTTCCCCAAGACACCATACCTCATTATTCTTCGTCTCACCAACCACTATCTCTTTCCCTTCTTTGCACCTCTTCGTCAGCCACTGGCCAACTCTTTCTTCCCCTTTTATTCCTAGTCAACACTGGGCACCAACTATCTGTCACTGCTATACCATCCTGACAAACCACATTGACCTCTTCTCATCAATGTGCTCTCACAAGTTGTTCTTAGACAAAGACGAGATGTTAGTCTGTCAACCACTTATGGTTATGGGCATGGTTTCCATGTTGGTTTCAAAGAAAATTATGTTGGGAGTGACTTTATTGGGGAAAGGAGGAGGGTCCACTTGACTTGTATGATCCATAATCCCATGGACTTTTATTTATTTGTTCACATTTTCCAAAGCAAATATGAAAATTATTTCTTCAATAATCACATGTGCATTAGAGTCATGTCTCACAAGGACGTCGACACCAATTATGCTCGTGTTGTTGGGTTTGAACTTACTCTAAACACGTTTGTCTTATAAGACATGGTGCTTGACAATGCCGATGTCTTGGGAAAATGAGGAGGGGGAGAGGTGTGTTAATGGGCTATACACATGCTTTAAGCGTGCGATACACATGCTTTAAGCATAGGCACATTGAAGTTTATCTAATAATAAGTAGAAAAAAGATATAAAAAAACCAAAATACCCTCGCACAATCTTCACCCGAAGGGATTTAACAGGCTTTCACTAACGACCGTTTATCAGAGGGACCAAATCCATAAGGATTTGAAAAGTAAATATGTGTATGTGTGTTGAAAGTTTTTGTTTGGAGTCGCAACAGTTTCTTGAGCAGACATCATCAAACTCCACGACTCTCTCTCTTTCTCTCTCTCTCTCTCTCTCTATATATATATATATATCCCATATATCTATCCTTTTCCTATAAGAGACAGAGACAGAGACAGAGACAGAGACAGAGACAGAGAACATAGGCGAAAAAGAGAGAAACCTCAACTGACGAAGAAGAGCATTATCATCTAAATCAATGGATGACGAGCAGAAGAACACGGACCTGGAAACTGCTAGAGCAGACAGATCCGTGTGGCTTATGAAGTGCCCGGTGGTAGTCGCTAAATCATGGCAATCTGTTCCCGCTGACTCTCAACAAAACCTCTCTAAGGTCGTCGTTTCCCTCGATCCTCTTCATCCCGAAGATCCTTCTTCTCTTCAGGTATGTTTATGTACATATTAAGTTATGCCTGTTTGATTAACGTTTTTGCTTTGATCGGTGCTCGATAATTCATTTTAGGTTTATGTGTAGTTGTAACGAATTTGTAATTAGATGTCTAGTTATTGAAGTAGGGGATTTTGACGTTCTTCAATTTCTGTTACGTCCTACTGGTATGTGCTTCTATACAGTTGTACTTGTGGAACCCTAGTTTTGTGTATTCTTTACATTTTTGGAAATTGTGCTTTGAAAGCTTGGTGTATTTGACCCAAACAACGGATTCGACCAAATAGATATTCCCGTGGGAGCCTTTTGTGTTTGTTAATTTTCAGTTCCAAGATGTTTCTTTATTACTAATAGAAAGGTAATCAGGAGGGGATGTGGAACTATGGCTTCGTTTGTTTTGTTGTCGTTCTCTTAGGCCTTAGCCATGATCTGCTCTGTAGGTCTTCTGATAATAGATGAGCTTTTAGTTTAATAGCATGTTACTAACTGGGGTTCAAACTGGGATAAGTACTTGTTTAAATCCAACTATTGGGGAGCTTGAACCACGGAATCATGTATTAGGGGTGCTGGAGACCTAATTTTAAAAATAAAGAATGACGGGTGTGTGTACATACAAGTATAAAACCAAATTAATAGACGAAGAAAGTTATTTCATAATTCATCCATTTAATATGTGAGATAACTTCATGCTAAAACCTGATTCTTATCTTGCTATCATATTTACTTAGTTTGCCTATATTAGTCCAACTTGTCATCAAAGGTAACTCTTTGTCTTGTTTTTTTCTCTTTAGCAGTCACAAACTTAATTTTTCTTATTTTAGTCTTTGTTTTCAATGTTGGAAATGTGAATATTCATCTCTTTTTAACAAAAAGGAAGACCAAAATTTCCTCTCCTATCCCTATTCTTGTATATTTGTGAATTCTTGGTCAATAATTCGGGGATATGGTTTGCCCCACATGGGGTGGTGCACCTTGCCACACCCACAAAGAATTGCATGCCCAAAGCACCCAATACGGGGTTCGTGAGCGGTGAAGCCCTCCTACTTCCTAGATGTTAGTTGTTGACACCTTCAGGCATGGTGCCATATGAATAATGATGTTTATTATCTAGTTGCAAGTTTTTGCACACCTCATTCAATGGTACTAAGATGCTGCAATGTTGGTTGGTTTCTCAAGCTCCTAAGTACATGCATAATTGTATGATCATGCTACAGGGGTAGCAAAAGGGGTTAGAAAGGTTTGTCAGATTATTTGTGGGAAGTGATTTCATATTTAGTGAAATTTGAGTCATCTTTCTGAATACGTTTCTACCTTTATGGCTTGTTAAAAAGTTATGACTTATTCTCTTGTATTCTTTCTTTTCTACAATCAGTTTTCAATGGAGATGGCTGGCAGTGAGATTGCAAATATGCCGAAGAGCTACTCTTTAAATATGTTCAAGGATTTTGTTCCCATGTGCATTTTCTCTGAAGCAAATCAAGGTAATGGTCTTAATTATTTTTTTCCTAATTGAATTCAATACTGTAATCTTCATCTCCTGGGAATGTTGGTACATGGCATTGGGCAATTCGGTCTGGATTTTTGGATCTATCCTTGCTCCTTGCGAATAAATTGAATTCAAATTTTATCGTAACTTCTGTTTTATTAAAGGTGATAGTTTTAGACATGTTACAAATGTGTGGCCAGGTAAATGAGTTGAATCATGTATAAAGGTAATTAATCGAGGAGTCTCTTAAAATAATTAATTACTTCAAGATTTTAACATGCGAGATGGTAGTATTTCACTCATTGACTAGAATTACTTAAAAAGAATCACAAAACAAACAAGTAGTAGGTAATTTACGTTAAATACCCATTACTCCCTCTGCCCCAAAATAGGTGTCCACATTTCTATTTTAGTTTGTCGGAATGATTGGCTTGATTTCGACCCTAAACCCTAAACCAAAATAGGTGTCCACATTTCTATTTTGGTTTGTCCCAAAATAAGTGTCCACTTTCAAAGTGGATGTAACTTTCCAATTCTATCCGTAATAACGAGATGAGAAATTCTTTACTCACTTATCATTAAGGGTAAAATTGTCATTTAGGGACAGATGATTAAACATTCCTAAAACAGTGTGCATTTTTCATTGTGGACGTTTAATTTGGGACGGAGGGAGTATTTTTGCTGTAATTCTATGTATCTATGACATTTGAAACTTATTTAGTAATGACTTGCGATCTTTGCCTTTAATTACATTAGAAAATAATAAAATCTTGTGCAGTCCACCTCTTTAGAAATTGCTTGTATCATCTTTGCATATACCACAATGGACACCACTAAATCTCTTCCATCCATGATAAACTTAAGTTGGGTCCATCCATGCATTATGGTTTGCACATTTTCTTGAAGTTATGCCACCATCAATGATGAAGACCTGTTAGTTGGGTCCATCCATGCATTATGATTTGCACATTTCCTTGAAGTTAGGCCACCGTGAATGATGAAATCCTGTATTGGATGTTGATGTTTCTTGAATTTGTTGCTTGTTCCTATTCGAAGTGAAATTAGTATTCCTTTAGGCATTGAATACTATTACAGGGAACCCATTAACTCATGTTAATATTATTTACCTGTGTGTTACCCCCCCCCCCCCCCCCCCCCCCCCTAGTATGCTATGCATTGTTTTAATAATTGTTATTCAAATAGAACTAATGCATCTGCGAGTGCGTCTTAGGAAAGGTTGCTATGGAAGGGAAAGTTGAACACAAGTTTGACATGACGCCCCAGAATAAGAACATGGAGGAGTACAGAAAGATGTGTCGTGAAAGAACAAACAAGTCCATGGTCAAGAATAGACAGATACAGGTCTTGATTCTTTCTTTTTATCACTCAGCTACCATTATTTAGTTAATGTTTGAAATTCTGACTTCTGAGGGAACATGATGTCTCTTGTGTTTGTTCAACAGGTGATTGATAATGACCGAGGTGTGCATATGAGACCCATGCCTGGAATGATTGGCTTGATTTCGACCAATCCAAAGGTAATAATCACATCCCCAATGTATGGTGGATTTTATTAACCTGCACTTTGTTACTACCTGAATACTTCCATGCATCATTTGAGAGAATGAGTCGAAGATTGTGGAAGGTGATTTTTCTTCTTTTCTTTTTCTTGTTTATTTGTTGCCTTTCCTTTCTCCCATTTAAAGTTGGATGGAGATTTTGGGCTTTTTTTTTTTTTTTTGGGGGGGGGGGGCATTGGAAATCTCAGAGATTTGTAAATGGTTAAATTAGCTAAATCCAAAACAAACAAATATGCGTTCGTGAAAGAAAAGAAACAGTGCTTGACAAAATGCCATTTTATAGACTGAACATGAAGAACCCTCTTTTTCTTTTAATTTTTTAACAAATCGACTTCTTGTATAGTATTTATTTGATAGTACATTTTGCCGAACTTCTGCCACAAGAGAAAGGTGTTTTTCGAACTCACGAGAGGCTTCTGTTGGACATTGGAACAGGCAACGTATATGGGAACTTCCTTCATGGGAAACTTCATTATTATCTGCTTTAACTACTTTGCTTTTAATGAATTGATATGCTATATTAATAGAAACGTGCCTCAAATGAGAAAAACCTTCTCATTAGGGTTTATACAAATTATCTACTGTAGAGAAGGGGAAAATGCCCAAAAGTAATTGCATTAGCCCAAAAGATCCCCGCTTCAATTAATTGGGATTTCAATGCTCTTTTTGAATCCGTATTTTGTTTTGATTTTAAAATGTTCTAATTCTAAGATTTTGCATCATATGCTACACAAGGAATAAAAGACACACTTATTGGTAAAAATCTTGACTTGTGGCTTGTACAAATGAGGACTCCATTTTCAAGTCAAAATAGCTTGTGTTCTTGACTTGTGGCTTGTACAAATGAGGACTCCATTTTCAAGTCAAAATAGCTTGTGTTTCTTACGTGCATCAAGTGTAAAGGCGTAAATCGGTTCATCTAATATATGCGGTTTTATATGGTGCAAATATTTATATCTCCAACATAGTCGTTGTGGGTAGAGCTAAGAATTAATTTCTTTTTCTTTTTTAATGCGTGTTTCTACATCCAGGAGAAGAAGAAAGCAGCTCCAGTGAAGGCACCGGAGGTTAAGAGAACTAGGAGGGATCGTGGAGAACTGGAACACATCATGTTTAAGCTTTTTGAAAGACAGCCTAATTGGGCTCTAAAGCAGTTGGTCATAGAGACAGACCAGCCCGCGGTATGTTCTTTGGCTTTCTTTTCTACCTTCTTTTTGGTAACCATGAGTTTCCAGGCCAACTTACGCACACCGACTAATCCCGCGGGCGACCACGAATGGCCTGGAGTCGTCACACCATGGCCATAAGGGAAACTGTGGGTTTTCCCTTTCTACTTTCTTTCTGGTTTTGGTTGGTTTATTTATCGGTTTTCATTAATTCACATTGCAGCAATTCCTGAAAGAGATATTGAACGATCTTTGTGTTTACAATAAACGGGGAACGAATCAAGGAACATATGAACTGAAGCCAGAATATAAGAAATCCATAGAGGATACAACTGCTGAATAAAAAGAAGATGGTGATAAGTAAACGAGAGCCAAGAGACATGTTTACTAACCAACACCAAGATTCTAAGAAATCTTGAAAAAAAAGAAACCATTTATTTCAAGTGTCAGTCAGCAGTGTTCTTAAAAGGGTTAGTAGATGTATTGGCATATATTATCATGTATTGTGATTTCATACTTTGGGTTTTGTTGGCATGCAATTGCATTCCTGTAACATAGTAGTCTTTATATGGTTCCTTCCTTCCTTCCTTCCAAATATGAACTTAAATGTATGGGTTTTCCTGTATGAACTTATATCCATCCTTTTTAAATTCAAGCATACCTGTTTTTCTCTTTCTTGCACACTTGTCACAAGTTTTAGGTCTTTGAAGAAGTAGTTGTTTTACTCTTTGAGGTAGATGTGAGATCTACGTGATTGAGTGATTCAGTCATTTGGATTGTTTGTTTGTTTTCCCTATTTTTTAAACCTCTTACGTCTTACTGTGGTTTGATAGAGTAAGAGAGACTAAGGGACTGTTTGATTGGTTTTCCATTAAGTTCTGTATGGATAAAATTTTCTGTGTTGATTAATCTGTCTGTATAGATTTGGAAGATTTTTATTTGAGAGAGTTTTTTCATAGATGGAAGGAACGTGTTTTTTAATGGGAGGGGCTGGTTTGGAAAAAAACTTGGCTTTCTGCATAAAGCTCCGCCTTAAAATCTTACTGAAAAAGTCACTTTATCTATACTATATATTAAAATTCTATTACGGTTATTGAAACAGGTAGTTTTTAGAAAAAAACGGTTTTTGGAAAAATATTACATTTACCACCCTTATAATTAATTATTTAATTTACTTTATATTCCTTATTTTTTCATTTTTCATTTTACACCCTTATCATATTAACACACATAATTGTATATGAACAAAAATACAATGAAAAAATACGTTTCTTTTTTTACAAATTATACCATTATAATCGTCTCGTCAATACCTTCAAAACGAGCCCAATATTGAATATTTTTTAATTTAACCGTACTATTAAATATCGTGAATATCTACGAATTAAATTGTTTTATATCCATACATTTTATTTTTTTTCAGCGTTAGCACATTAAAAATACATAATCGTAAAATATATTAAAAATACGTTTCATTCTTATTTAAAAAATAAATCACGGTAATCTCTACTATATTATAAAAATTATAATACAATTTTTTACAAACCTTTGAAAGCCAAAAATTTTTTCCCAATGTTTCACTTCCTAATTCAATTGAATGTTACGTTTATCACCCTTACAATTAGTTATTTAATTTATTTTATATCTCTTGTTTTCTTATTTTCTATTTTACATACCTATCATGTTAACATAAATAATCATATACGAACAAGAATGGAATAAACAATACGTTTCTTCTTTTTACAAAATATTATCATTATAATCGTCTCATCAATATCTTTAAAACGAGCACAATATCGAATATTTTTTTAATTTAACCTTACTATTAAATATCATGAATATCTACGAACTAATTTGTTTTCTATCCATACGTTTTACTTTTTTCCACCGTTAGCACATTAAAAATACATAATCGTAAAATACGTTTCATTCTTATTATAAAATATATCATTATAATTTTTTTCGTCAATAATTGTAATATAAATTAATTATTGAATATTTTTATGGGTTTATGATTTCATAAGTTGTGATTCTTAGGTCATGGTTGATTGTTGATGACATGTCTATAAGAAAATAAAATTAATTGTTCGTTCTTTACTTACATTCCGCTGCATCGCGCGGGTATGTGCCTAGTATATTATTAAGCCACTACCAAACAGTCATATATAGCTGACTGAATAAGTTGTGAGTCTCATTAAGCTCATTAAGCTGCTAACAAACAGACTCTAAGAGCTTAAATCTGAAGTCTTATTTCATTTCTGTGGTAAGCAGGGGCGGATGTACATCAAAGTTTATGGGGGATGGGCCCCCATTAAGATGGAAAAAAATAGAAAATTTTAGGTTAAAACTTAGATTTTTTTAACTATATATCTTAATGTCCCCCCAGTAGTTTTTTGTCTGGGACCCCATCAACAAAAAAACATCTCAAAATCAACCAAAAAACCAAAATTAACTCTCAAAATCAACTAAAAAATCAAGAAAGTCTCTCGAAATCGACAAAAAAAACTTAAAATTTCCTTTAGAATCAATCAAAAAAACTTTAAAAAGCCTTCAAAAAGTTGGATTTAGGCTAAAAATACATCGGACATCTTTACGGGAATTTAAACTACCTTAAAGGTGCCCCCACCAGGAAAAAATCCTGGATCCGCCACTGGTGGTAAGAGGTGGTGTTAAAGTCTGAAAACAGAATCAATCATCGTCAATTTTAAATACATTCAGATCCTGTCAACTCTGAAAGTTAATAAAAAACTAAATTACGAAAATAAAAGAACAAGAGCACTGCAACTTAACCAATTGTAATCTTCCGTGTTGAACTAAAGCTGATGAGAATTAAACTAAACTAAGAAAACGGAACAAGTTAACTTGTTGAGTCTCCCTTTTTTTTATTGGTTTCCTTTATTTTCCTCACTCAAATATGAATAGACCACTTTTGCTCTGAAATGACAAATTTGTCCTTCAATTTTAAAACAATGTGGCTATTGTCATGACTTGTACCCGAGACAAATTACACATGTTATCACTTGCACTCTCGTTTTTCCTTGTTGTCCAGCACTCATCTTCCGACTTCACCATTAATTTTGGCTTGTATGCAGTAGGAATTTGTGAAAACTCAAAACACGAAAACTGTAGGTCTGTGTATTGGCTTTTCAGAGAACTTTGAATCACCTTAATTGGTGCTTGGAAGAGTGAGATATGCTCGAAATGTCGTAGCCTCGCAAATCTGTCCAGCAAGTCACGACTTGTTGCTTTTTTGCCTCAAGTTGTCCACCTTTTGCTCCAAAGTGTTCCGAGCCTATCACCATTGGCCAATAGGTTCGACATGCTCCTGAAGATCATCCAACATAGCTGCAAAGAAATATAGCATCGCAAACACCTTAGTAACACGAGAAATGTAGACTCGAGACATAAACATATATAGTATGCACTAGGTTTGAATGTTGATTATAACTTCAAATATCTGTTGTAGTTATACTTTAAAAAAATGGAAAACTAAGGAACACTCTGGTAACTTTCATCTGGTAACTTGCATATGCACAAATGCATAAAAACCAGAAAACAACTTAATTTACTTGTATGCACAAGTACATACCGTCCAGATCAAGAGCTACCAAGGTGTTCCTCAGTTTTCCATTTTTTTGAGGTTTTCCCTTGAACCTCCCACTATATATATATATATATATAGAGAGAGAGAGAGAGAGAGAGAGAGAGTGGTTCATTTGAGAAATGGTAAATATATGAGAAATAGAGAAGTAATCTTAGCCATTCATCTGGTCAACATTTGCGGCTTTGACCGCGAAACACCGGATAATTCCTTGTGTGGTCTATAGAAGGTAGAGGGGTAATTTCGTAAAATACACGGGATGAGTTCATATATGAATCTGTATGAATCACAAAGATTCATATATGAATCTGTTAATTAGTTCAACTGATTCATATATAAATCTTTGTGATTCATACAGATTCATAAAGATTCATATATGAATCTTTGTGATTCATACAAATTCATATATGAATCACAAAGGTTCATATATGAATCTGTTAGTTAGTTCAACTGATTCATATATGAATCACATATATGAATCAGTTAAAAGAGTTCAGTTGTGAATTGCACTGGTTAATATATAAACATATAGTTAATATGTGAATTATACATGTTCATATATGAACACAGCCCGTGTGTTTTGTAAAATTTACGAAATTGTCCTTCTATTTTTGGGATAGCCGCAACTTTTAACCAGTCAAAGCCGCAACTTTTGACCGGTCAAAGCCGCAATATTTGACTAGTCAAATCCGATCTTGACCATATGAATGACTAGAATTACTTCTCTATTTCTCATATATTAACATTTCTCAAATGAACCAAACACTATATATATATATATATATATTGTGGCGAAAGATCGTGTGAGAAGTTGAGTTAACGGTGAGAAACGTGAGAAGTGGATATGAACCGTTGATCTCTTTTATCAAGCCCTCCCATGAAATACGCCTTAGAAGAGAATTGATCTGGTGCATCTTGGTGCATTTCATCCTAATATACGTCCATTTCTCATCCAACGGTTGATAACCACTTCTCACCGTTAACTCAATTTCTCATCGGAACCCAACCCTTCATATCGTATGGGCTAGTTTTGTCATTATGTGTTTCTTATAGTAGGTATATAATGTTTGTTTACTTTTTTCTCTTTTGTGGACAACAACACATAGATCGTCCCTCTCCCCCTTTTTTGTACAACATATTCAACAAAAGTTTTGGCTCAAAATCTGTAATGAGATTACTACCCTTAATCCGATCCCGATTAAACTTTTGTTTTATAATATGTATATAGTGTGTGTATAAATATATATATATATATATATATATATATATATATATATATATATATATATATATATAAAAGATTAGGTTCATTTGAGAAATGCTAAAAATATGAGAAATAAAAAAATGATCCTAACCCTATATCTGGTCAATATTAGCGGCTTTGACCGTGAAGCACCGGATAATTCCTTGTGTGATCTGTAGAAGATAGAGGAGTAGTTTCGTAAAATACGTGGGATGAGTTCATATATGAACCTGCATGATTCACATATGAATTATATGTTCATATATGAACTAGTGTAATTCACATATGAACTCTTTTAACTGAACCTTTCTGATTCATATATGAATCAGTTAATTAATTAGTTCATATGTGAATCACAAAGGTTCATATATGAATCTGTTAATTTGTTCAACTGATTCATATTAATTAGTTCATATATGAATCAGTTAATTGGTTCATATATGAATCATAAATGTTCATATATGAATAAGTTAAAAGAGTTCATATGTGAACACATATATCGTGTATTTGTAAAAATTACGAATCTGTCCTTCTATTTTTGAAATAGCCGCAACTTTTGACCAGTCAAAGCCTTAATTGTTGACCAGTCAAAGACGCAATATTTGACCGGTTAAAGCTGATCTTGACCGAATGAAAGACTAGGATTATTTCTCTATTTCTCATATATTTAGCATTTCTCAAATGAACCTCTCCCTATATATATGTATATATGGGGTACCACCCTCGAATTTAGAATCCTTATAATTGTAAGCATTAACCGTGGAGTGCCTTTCATGTCCAACTTTGATGTGGTTTTGTGTTTGGTTAAGTGGAATTGTGAGAAAACAAGAAGAAATGAAAAGAAGGTGAAAGTTGAAGGTTGTGACAGTGAGTACCGCGGGTATCCACGTGGGTAAAGCCACGGCTAAATCCGCATAACTCACTGTGAAGCTCGTCCCGGAAGACGCACACGACTTTCCCTGCGACTTATGTTGCGTAGGAAGTCGCGGGAAACTATATGCATGACTTAAGGTCGAAAAGGAGAGTTCTTTCTTCATTTACTCCACCACTTATTCTCTCACTCGATTTTCTCTCCTCTCTCTTCATTCACTATGAATTTGTGAGCATTTAAGGCTCATTTCCAACCATTTCCAAGGATTTATCAACCTCAAGGGCTAGAGATTCAAGTTAGGGTGTCAATTATTCAAGCAATCTATCTCTATCTTCAAGGATTTCTAGGTTTTCATCTAAAACCTAACTTGTGAGTTCATTCTACACTTTTACAAAACTATATACATGTCAGAATGAAGTATTTTAGTTCTTTTAAGCTTTTATTTCATGCATTGATCATTTGGTTGATTTTTGGACCAACTAGGTCAAAAATGGAAATTTGGGGATTTTATGGCTTTTGATTATATAAATGTAATGGATGGTTTTTCCTTTTCATGGAAAGTGATTATTTCATATTTTGAATAAATATTGGAGCCCAATATATTAATGGAGTTGATTTGGTTATTGGAACAAAAAGGGGACTTTCCCACTTGATGATCATTTACATACAAATGTTCTTGTATTGGTGATGGTTGTGCACTTTTAAGAGCTTAAATACTTTAGACTAGATGCAATGGATCCATAGGTCGAATTTTGGTGATAAAATGGGTTAATTAATCCCACACCTTGGCTAGATACGAGAATTATATCGCCGGAGGACTCGAACTACAGACCATAGGTGGTTGAACTCGATAACCGTGTGACCCGTAACAATCTCTTTCTAGCGAAAGAGCATTTCTTTGTTCATTGGAGGACTCGAACTACAGACCGTGGGTGGTTGAACTCGATGACCAATGTTCCATAATAGAAGCTCTATAACATTGTAATGTGACTTACTTTTGTGTTCCGTCACTGTCAATGGTAAATCGGGTCTTCCCCCGCCATCTTATGATGTTTTATACCCTTCCAAGGGTAATTGTACTTTAAATGCATAAAAGTTTTGGTTAAAAATATGCTTTCGGTTTTAATGTTATTATAGAACTCACTAGGTGTTAAGTCTAACAATTTTTCTCAAATGACATATATATCCTGATTGCTTAGTGTTGGGGCTCCCAAGGTTTGAGTGAAGCGATGTTGTCGGTAGAGGCATTTTTGGGTTACTATCTTTTGGAGGAAACTTGTGGAGTTACATTGAGTAGTTGTCTTTTGGGATTGTAGCAAAACCCTTTGTAATCTGAATCTAGTATTGGTTTAGATTAATAGGTTGTTAGCTACCATCCACTCTCTTATTGTAAACTCTTTAACTATGTCCCTTTTTATTGGGTGATTAAATTTGATTTAGTTTAAATCATCTTTATTTCTACAGTTTAAAAATGTCTCATATTTTAGGGGTATTACAATATGTATACAATTATTAATAAATGATATATATATATATATATATATATATATATATATATATATATATATTATCCCAATATTGTTTCTCGAACCCATTGGGAATTTCTTCCCCCCGAACCCATCGAGGGTTAGTCGGGGACGGGGGGCTTAAACGGGGATCAGGATCGGGGATGGAGATTGCATTACCCGCCCAGTTTCCATCTCTACTCAAAACATCTTTGTATATATTGGAATGTCACTTTCTGGGAACTTAAAATGTTTTCTTCAGTCTATAAACTCCATGTATCATGTCCTTCTCCCACTTCATTTTTTTAATTTTTACTGATGTGGACTTACTCCAAAGGAGACACACACACTAGCTCACCTCCACCCCTTCAGTCACACACTCCATTCCCAATGACCATCCATCTTCTGAGTCAGCCTCCTTGGATACTCCTGATCATGCTTCGACATTTGAATCATATCCAACACCTATTTTCAAGCCTTTTGTTGGCTCTACGGATTCGAGCACCAAATTGCCACCAGACAACGATGGTCAAATCGGGTAACACATATTCCTCCCCATCTTTGTGATTTTCATTGCTATACTACTTTTCTATCTCATCATGAGCCTTCCTCCTACAAAGAAGCATCATCTAATCCTCTTTGCAACAAGAAGTGGATGATGAACTTCAAGCTCTTCACAAGGCTCAAACTTGGGACAACGTTGCACTTCATCCTGGAAACCCTCCATTGGATCCAAATGGGTCTACAACATCAAGACAAAATATGATGGTTTTGTGGATCGGTATAAATCTAGGCTTGTAGCTAAAGGGTTCAACCAGGAATATGGGATTGATTACAAGGAGAAATTTACACCGGTTGCTCGATACATCCGTCCGCACCTTACTTGCCATTGCTGCCTACCGCAAATGGCAACTATTTTAGATGGATGTCAAAAACGCCTTCACGTTACTGAATAGGTTTACATGATACCACCGTCTGGCATCACTCATCCCCCTAGTTATGTCTACAGATTACCAAAATATCTATATGGTCTCAAACAAGCACCACATGCATGGTTTGAGAAATTCAACACTACCATTATCTCATTAGGTTTCCTATCAAACCACTATGATTTTGGCTTGTTCCTTCGTACCACAAAGGTTGGTACCATAATTTTTCTTCTTTACGTTGACGATATGATCATTACTGGTAGCGACATCTCTGACATTCAAAGTCTCAAACAATATCTTAGTTCCTGCTTTGAGATGAAGGATCTCGGTCAACTACACTACTTTCTGGGTCTTAAGGTTCTTTCTAATACGACTGGGATATATCTTTGTCTGGCTAAATACATCTCAGATATCCTATCTAAAGTCGGTATTACGGACACCAAAGTAGCTTCTACAACAATCTTCATCTTGCACCAAATGTTCGCCTCCACTTCGAGATCCTACTTTATATCGCCAATTGGTCGCTCTTTGGTTTATTTGACTGTCACTCGGCCAGACCTAGCTTATGTTGTACACATAGTAAGTCAATTCATGGATGCTACCCCTTGTTTTGATTAATATGCAGTTGTTCTACGCATTTTCTGGTACTTAAAAGGAACTATGTTTCATGATCTATTTTTCTCAGCTAGCTCATCCTTGACTCTTCGAGGATATTCTGATGATGACTGGGATGGCGATATAATTGGTCGTCGATCCACAACCGGTTATTGTTTCTTTTTAGGGGAGTCACTTATCTCTTGGCGCAACAAGAAATAATTCCTGACTGCCCGATCAAGTACAGAGGTTGAATATCGTGCTTTAGCGAACACTACTCAAGCATTGATCTGGATTCGTTGGATCCTAACTGATATGGGGGCTCCCCAATTAGACTCTATTCATCTCTGGTGTGACAATCAGAGTGCTAATCAGATTGCTCAAAATGACGTCTTTCATGAGCACACAAAGCACGTTGAAATTGGCTGCCATCTTGTTCGACAACATGTGGCACGTAAGACGGTTCACCTACTCTCAATTTCGTCTACGGACCAACCCGTTGACATTTTCACTGTAACACCCTAAAAATTCGGGTAATTTTAAAAATTAAAAATTCGGCAATATGACATTTGTATTTGGAGAAAACCACCCAAAATGGGTAAAAGTGTATGCGTTTACAAAACCTGTATAAGATGCATGGGAAATCGACAACAAACTAATCTAAACCATTTCTATCTAGATTACATAGGTTGTCAACCCAATTCCAAAAATGAATAAATTGTTTAAACGCCAAGAACCCAAAATATCTATCATCCAAAAGTGCCCTCAAGAGACCATGCTGTTCACTCAACCCCTTGACGACCCGCCGCTAAGGGAACCTGTTATACACATCATTTGAGAAAAAGTGTTAAGTGTAACAACCCAAAACATAGCACAATAATAACATAAACATTTAATTTCATAACCAGGATCCAACATAAATTTTGAATAAGGAAGGGTTTGCACGGTTCCAAACATGTCTAAAACAACCGAGAATCTAAAGAAAAACTAAATCTATGCCGCTTCTATATCCAGCTCTCTGACTCTTTTGCATCTAACACTTCTCCTTCCCTTTAGAGGATCCAGGAGCAACCCTGTTACCTGAAAATGGTTTTAGAGAAATGTGGAAACAAGGATTAGACCGGGAGGTCTAGTGAGTTCCCAACCCCGTCCATTTTAATAATAATAATAATATAACACCAATAAAAGAGAGCACAAAGTTAATTATACAACATTTAGAATTTCAAGAAATAACTTGCTCCACATCGGAACCTTTACCATAAACAGGACTGCTCGTCCTCGGGGCCCCCCAGTAGATCCCCATACGGCCCCCTCGTCGATGCCGTTCCCGAGTGTAAGGAAACGAATTCCAAAAACCCGGCTCAACCATCCCCGATGATTGAGAATAAACCTTGACGCTCAATTCATCAAAAATACCAAGTTTCATGTAATGATCGGAGAGAAAATACGCTTGCATAATAATAAATAACCCAGTCTTTGACAGTTCGAAAATTATAGGTACAGAAAATGATAAACATACAAGAATCCTCATAAAAAATCATTTCCAGTTTTATGAAGGTTTTAAGATGAAGGAACTCACCTGATGTTGAAAATCTCGGTACTCACACCCGAATACTAACTTGAAAATATGAGTCCTACAATCCAAATTAATATAGAAATGATTAATTGTTTTGAAAAGGTTTAAGATTTCCTATGCGAACCCCGGTCAACACACCCCGACCCCGATCCCCGGATGGTGAGGCCCCGGTCGACCGGACCGGTCAAGAGCCACCCCGGTCGAGAATACCCTCTGGTCGAACACACACCGGTCAAAGACCCACACCGGTCGAGAATACCCTCCGGTCGAACACACACACCGGTCAAAAAAACCACACCGGTCGAACACACACCGGTCAAGAAACCACACCGGTCGAACAGACATCGGTTAAGAAACCACACCGGTCGAGGATACCCTCCGGTCAAACACACACTGGTCAAGAGCCACACAAACTGTGGCGGCGATTTACAGGTACGATCCTTTGATCACTCTTTCCATTTCAGGTTCTAATTCTGACTATCTTAATCACCCTTAATAATCCTCTCGTTACTCCAACATTTAATTGGGTACTAAACCCGATTCTCTAACCCTTTCCCCCAAATGACTCTGTTCTCGATTCCAGCTAATGAACTGAGAAAAATCCTCCCAACTAAAATTTTTGGTAAACAAAATAAAACCAAGAATGGAGTTTAGAGTTTTTAGATAGATTACTTACTTGATGAAGATTTCCCCCAAGAATGCTACTGATTTTCCCCCTTCTTCTTCAAAATTTCAAGAGTTCTTCCGAGAGCTTCCAAAAATCCCTTTCTCCTTACTCTAGCGCTGCACAACAAAAGAAAAGATCCAGACTAAGGTTTAGCTTAGGGTTTTGAGTCCAAAATACCCTTATTTCCAACAAAGTCCCTCAAGTTTCAATGCTTCCTACTTTCACCCCAAATACTAGATTTACTTAACCCACGACTTCACGGTCGTTACATTAAGCTTAAAGCCTAGTGAGAACATACAGTTTATATGATAAATCAGTAAGAAATTTAAATACAACATAAGTAAATTTTTTTCACCAATCGCCTTTGTAAATGATTTGAATAACACATAATGACCTTACGGTCCAAATTACATCTTGCGATGACGGGAAGACCCGATTTTCCAAGGATTGTGGTGGAACACAAAGTAAGTCACTTTCTAAGTTATTGACCAACTATTCATCTGTGACCAACTATAATCAAACATATAGTTTATAACACCATTTATTTCTCAAATCACATTTCTGTGGTTAACTACTGATAAGAAATACGAAGCCCAAACATGAATCATAAGGCTATCTGCCTATCTTTTCATTTCCAAATATGTTTCCTTACCGAGTAAATATTTCAAGTGTAAGAAACCATTTATATACTTTTTATAAATAACCCTTTTCAACCAAAATGTCCATAATATGCTTAAAACATGAACTTGGCTAAAATTCCATACGTTGAACATGTATTCATCAAAATGTGGAGACATTCATATTTGTAGTTCCAAGACATAGTGTAACACCCCGATTTCGAAAAGGTATTGTTTCGAGTTATTACAGAAATCGATATATCAAGGAAAAATAAGATATTTGATTTTGGACTTGAATCCTATATTTTATAGTCTTAATGGATGAAGAATTCAATTACGAGTCCAACGGTTCTTTCCGGAGCGAAAACGGAGCTATAACGAAGAAGTTATGGCCAAAACAGTGAGCAAGAAGAAAACCGAGGTTTGAGCTGCCGCGAGTTGTGGCGCGACTTGGGGTCGCGGCACAAGCCACGTAACTCACTGTTCTGGAGGAAACGGGCGACTTATGCCGCGACTTGGGGTCGCGGCATAACCCGCGAAACACGCTGTCGAGATAAAAACCCAATGTTCAGCCATTAGACCTCATTTCTCAACCCCAAACCCTAACTCTCTTCCCCTTTTCCTCTCCCAAACCGACCCCAAACCCCAAAGTCAATCCCTAAACCATTTTGAGGGTTTTCCTCCTCAAACCCCATGATTCTTCATCATCTGACTAGTTGAGATCATGAACCACCTTCATTTTCATCTCCTTCACCAAGTTTTCTAGGGTTTCATCCACCCTTTGTGCTTCCTTTCATAGATTGGAGATTTGTGGTCATTTTGGTGAACTAGAAGTGTTTTGGTTGGTGGATTCAAGCTTGGGTTAAGGTAATCTTCTATTCTCTTAAGTTATGGAAGTTAGGGTTTCGGTTTAGTTGAGGTATTCATGCACATGGTTTGGTAAACATTTATTTGTGGTTGATTATGTTTATTTGTGGTTGAATATGTATGGATTTAGGTTTTGGAAGTTTTGTCTTGAGAATCCAAGTGCTCTTCAAAGGAGCTCTAGTTGGGGGAAAATCTAGATTTAGCCTAAATCTAGCAAGGTGAGTTCAAGTTGATTTGTGAAAACGTTGTACATGCCAAAATGTCTATTTTAAAGTGTTTATGTGTTCTACATGAAATTATCAAATGTTGGGATATTTGCTAATCTTTGGTTATTTGAGGCATTTAACTTTACAAACTTTGTATAATACCCACATTTGAGATTTTTGGGCATTTTGATAAATGTGTTACAAACGAATGTGTTTTGAGGTCTTATTGCATAAATAGATCTTTAGTCAAAGAAATACACTTTTAAATGTTTGTCGAGTCTTATGTATCGTCATGAAATGGAGTGTTTTATAAAGTATCACTTGCACATCTATGTGAGGTAACTTGAAAGAATGTTTATAGTCTCATTTTATGATTTTCGTTCTTATCAGCAGTTAAATTTGGAAAACGCATATTTTGTGTTATGAGTTCATTTGGAAAATGGATTGTCTCAACTAATGTTGAGTTTTGAACTAATCTCACTTTTGGTCGTGATGTTTGCATATCCGTTGGGTGAGTGCGTTTTATCGTGTTTTTATTCCATTTATTAATGAGTCAATGGGTTGCTAAGTCTGCGGCTTGGCATTGTTATTTTGATGGGGTTTTTGGACAATAGTCCAGTTTTGGTAGCTCGACTTCGAGCCTTGTTGGGCCTTATGTGTATTATTTGGCTTATTTGACGCATTGGGAGTCATGATCCCGTATTTGGTTTATTATTGTCCGGCGTTGGGACGATTAGTTTTCCACGTCGAGGCACGTTAGGCACCGGATGTGGGTGTAAGACCTTCGTGTTGCACGTTAAGGTACCGGATGTGGGTATAAGTCCTTCGTGCTCAAGTATTACGATATTGGATGAGGAGCTCGACCTAGCAACCCTTCGGGGTTGAACTTGAGTTTCCGTGGGTGTATGTTTAAAGCCACTGAGCCTGACATCCCTTGCATGTACTTTTGTTTATATGACTAGTCATAACAACATAAAATGGGCTTACTTTGTGGACCGTCACATTTTATGGAATCGGGAATCCCCCGTCACCGAAAGGTGTTGTTTTTGGGTATTGAGTTTTATTATCCAAGTTTTCGGTGACGTTTTGTATATTTGGGTTTTACCCTTGATTTATGGGTTGAGTATTATGCCCCACCCATGTTTGGGTGTTTTGAAATATAAGGTTTAACCGTACTTTCTTAAATGGAGAGTTCAAGTTATATTTACGCTTTGAGTGAGTTTTGGGTTAAAGCTAATTTATGAAGGGGCGGTTTACATTGGTATCATCATTTTGTAGTAGTTTGATTTGAAAAATGTCCAAGTTGGTGTTCTCCGTCTAAAATGCATATTATTGGAAAACGAGTCGTTTGCATATTCAAAGCATACCTTTTGAAAGATTATGAATTGAACTGCATTATCTATTTTCATAGACATCTTATTATATGTTGAAAACTCTTGAGCTCACTAGGCGTTAAGCCTAACCTTTTTATTTGTCGGCATGTGCATCAGGTTCTAGTTGGGAGTTGGGTTCTAGCAGTTCTATGAAGCGTAGAGCCTTAGCTAGACACTAAAGTAAGTAATTGGTGAAGTCTTCCGCAAGTTGGAGATAGTGACTATCTTTGGGTTTTAGTAGCACTCGTACTTATTATAAACCGTATGTATAGATTGAATGTTTGTGTATTGAAGTTGAATCTAAATTGTGGTTGTCGATGATTCAATGATTGATGTATTTAGAAAATTTTAAATAAGTTGCTATTTCCAGATTTTAGGGTGTTACAAGTTGGTATCAGAGCTTAAGTTTGAGAGATTTAGGTATTGATTTTAGGATGCCTAGACTCAAGCTAGCGTTCTTATAAGTAAAGATAAGTTGAGTTGCCATTAGGTACCTTAAGATAAGATAATTTGAGGTTGACTAAGTCGTTGGAAACGGGAAACTTGTCGAGGGTCTTAAGGATGATTGTGTAATGTGCGTTCATAATGGCACCTGGCCAGTGTCATGGTGAACCTACATGCTACATATGTATACTTGATCTACCTCGGGAGGATGACCGTTGGGGTAGTGAGAAGTTCCTAAGTGAGTTAGCTAAGAAAGGATTGATGTGTATATCAAGGTCACCTGGGAGTGATAACTAAGTGAGAGGAGGTCACTAAGTTGATCCTCTTGGGTCGGAAATTTTGGTTGGATTAGATTCGTGAGTTGGTAGACCGATGCTATTCAAGAAGAATTCGTAAGTTTATCAATCATTGAGATTGTGGCTTTAAGATGTTTGATGCATCCGGATGACAATAGTATGTCGGGGAAATGGAGGAGTGAAGTTCTAAGATGTGAGTACCGACCAAAATTCATGCACGAAATTTATTTCTAAAATAAGTTTGCATCAATTATTTTCATGCTTTCGAAGCATAAATTGTGTTCTACTGTGAAGTCTTGATAAAACGTTAGGACTCATAAGATTTTAAACGTGAGCTTAAGCATGCATGGAAATTGTTTTGTTGCAAGTTTCGCAAATTTTTATGGAAAAATCTCCCCGTCCCTGTTTTGTGTTTAACGCTATCTTTGGACATCTTAAGGTCCGCGTTTTAATGCCATGTGTGGTATTGGGCAAGTAACTATGAGATTTTAACCTAGACATTGGATCTCCTCCACATATGTCAATGGTTTTGAAGGAAAAGTTATTCCCACGTGTTGAGTCGGAATTTCTTGTGAATTTTAGTTTGTGTGAGTTTTGTTGAAATTTCATGGAGTATTGTTTTACACGATGTCTTTTTATGCATGAGTTTTAATTTTGTTTTTTTTGCTTGCGAGTTATTTAGCGTCGTGTCCCATGTGAATTTTGTAAAGCGCTATTTCACCTTTCATTTCAGTAAAAGGAGGAAACTCCTAAAAGTTTAATATCTTAAAAGTATTGTCGTTTTACACTTTTGTCGAGTAACGAAAGTTTGACGCCAATTGATTTTCACGTTAGTAAGTCTTACGAAAATTCAGTTGGGTCCTTGGTGTCTCATCGTACGTCATTTTGCGTTACGTAAATAAGGTTGGAGTATGTGTTCATACATTTCTGCACGCGTCTAAATGTAGATTTACTAATCGGTGTCATCCCACATGTTGTTTTGGGGAAATTCCCTTATCATGCAGTTTATCTTTGGGCTTTATACAAATGTCAATCGTTGCATACTATTTGCATTTGGATTTAATTATAACGTTGGTATGAATAAATATATAAAAGATTTACATCTTTTCAAACAGGACTTTTGTTCTGTTCATATTTCAATCAATTACTTTTACCGTTAGAAATTTCCGCAATGCATTTATTGAGTTAGCAATGTTTATATCGTTCCAGTTACTTTTTGGTCAAAGATGTTTATCTGTACGATCTGATGCTTTAAACTCGATTTAAAACTTTATTTGTATTCCCACTATTTTACCAAGCCTTGAGGATTAAACTAATGCGTTTTGGATTGTTGATAATTTTAGGCCACAACGTCTTTTGGTTAAAGAGGAAGGATTTTAAAAATTAAAGTTGTGAATTTCTCTTTTGGAATTGTACAAACCTTTATTGCATGTGTTGTGGTGCATGAATCTATTTTCTCTTATATGGTGTAAATTGTTGTGCATGTTTTATTGTTGTCTTTACTAACATAAGTACTGAACAAACGAGTTTTTGGAAATGGTTTCATATGCGCTGTGTGGTTAATCAATTTTGAAACCTATTGCATGGACGGTAGTGTATTTTTGCCGCACGTTTAAGCGTTGGGAAGCCCTTGTATTCGAAAGTTTTATAAACTCAAATTGGCATACTAGTTGAAAAACCTTGAACTCATTAGACCTATAGATTTAAACCCTGGCGTAAGAGCAGTGGTAATTAGGGACTAAGGAAGCCCTTGGGTTTGGAAGTGTCGGATGATCCGACTTGCGGTCAGTCTTGAGTTTTGGGTTTCAGTTTTCGAATTTGTGTGCGTTTGTATTAATGGAAATAGTAGACTTAAGTCTTCCCGGTTAATTATGGGGTGATTTATGCTTCGGTGATCATGCGAGTTAAAGTTTAGGTAATTATTGGCGATTAGATTGGGTTTCGTTTTGGTGGTTTGCTCGTCAGTGTGGCACCATGGCTTATGTGATTGGTGTACCGTCTTAGCGAGTCCACGATCAAAGGAAATTTTGGTGATCTGTCTTCTAGAGATGTAAGATTTGAAATTTTAGCTCTCTGTTAGGTGTCAACCTTGGTGCGACAATCTGTCTGGAATAGAATTTTGGGCGAGATGTCCACGTTTCGAGGTCACCGTTTAGTCTTAGGTGTCGACTTGTTTTCTTGAAGTCAATGGATCTTGGAATGTTTGGAAGTATTCCGGTTGGATTATGGGAAATAATGACCTTTCGGTGATGGAAATTAAAAGAAGGTTAAGTGTTGATGTTTAAGTACCGATGTTTAAGCTGGGAATCCGGACTTACATAGATTTACGGGTGTTACATTCACCAAAACTCATCTTCTAAGTCGCTTCCAAGTGTTGGTCTCCAAACTCAACTTGGCTCATTCCTTCCCAACTTGAGTTTTTTTTTGGGGGGAGGGGGTGTTAGAGCACTTTATGTATATATTCATATTGTAGGGGCTAATTTTGTCATTACATGTTTCTTAGAGTAGGTATATACTGTTTGTTTACTCTTTTCTCTTTTGAGGTGAATAACACACAGATCGTCTCTTTCCCCTTTTTTTGTACAACACCATATTCAACAAAAGCTTTGGCTTAAGATCTATAGTCCTCCTCACGTAATTGTCATCTGAATCGTAATAAATACAATCAATATGTGAGCTACTCTATACGTATCTTGTAGAGAAGAATATAAGGCACAAAATATATCAAGTATACAAGAAGAATTTTGGTTACAAAAGATAACATGCCTTCCATGCTTGTCTATATGGTCAAAGGTAGCATCTACAATTTCAATTGTGCAAGAATATGAACAAATGGTGAAATTAAGGTGATCAAAATCATATGTTAAACATTGACCAAAAAGGTTTAATGTGGATGTTCAATAAAGGGATAAACTAACCCCTTAGTCACCTCTTATCCTAATCGTCGTCAATGAAACTCTAGAATCAATCATCACTTAATCGAATCCTATCACTCCTCTTAATTTTTTCCCTCATATCACACTCAGGTCTCTCTCAATCAGAAACCTAAATCGATCAGGTATTTGTCAATCGGGAAATCTGAATCGATCCTATTATCTCTCAATCGGGAAACATAATCGATCCAAGGCATCGTTTCTCAATCGTTCGTAGATTTCTCAAACATGAGTTGTTCTGAACTTTAGTTTTACAAGACTTTACTCACTTGTTTGGTCAAAAATCTTGTTTGTTTGCTTGCTCCTAGTAGTTGGTTAATATATTCGAAGCATATATTCGAAGCATAAAGTGTGTTATACTTTGAAGTCTTGGTAAAACATTTAGTACTCATCAGATTTTAAACCGTGAAGCTTAAGCATGCATGGAGTTGTTTGGTTGCAAGTTATTGCAATTTTTATGGAAAAATCTCCCCATCCCTGTTTTGTGTTAATGTTATCTTTCGACATCTTAAGGTCCGTGTTTTAATGCCACATGTGGTAGTGGACGAGTAATTGTAGAATTTTTAGCCTTGACATTGGATCTCCTCCACGTATGTTAAGGTTTTAAAGGAAGAGTTGTCCCACTGTTCTTGAGTCGGAACTTTCTGGAAATTTTTAGTCTGTATGAGTCGTGTTACATTTTACGGGGTATAGTTTTGCAACCTTTTGAGTTGGTGAATGTATTTTGAGATGCGTGAGTTTAATTTTATGGCGTATAATTTACGAACTTTTGGGTGTCGTCTCTAATGAGAGTTTTGTGGAAAAATGGTCACTTTATCTTACGTGGTGGTTTAGAGTTTTGACATTTTTAGACTTATTGTCGTTTTACGCTTTTATGTTGGGAAACAGAGATTTTGTCATCCGCTTGATTTTACCGTCAATGAGTCTATGAAAGTTTAGTTGGGTTTATAGCGTTTTAATTTATGACCATCCGAACCGCGTAATAAAAAGAAATTTTGGAACGTGTAGACTTGCATTATTGTGTGCGTTAATTTATGAGTTCTGTTTAAAACTTTGTCTCATGAGAGTCTTACACCTACGTTCTTGCAACCGTGAGAGTCACCTTGAAAATCTTAATGTCGCATGATTTCATCTTGAGTTTCACACGGTATATGTGCATACCTTTAGGTTTGAATCTGATTTTCACTCGCGTGAGTAAATATGTGAAATATTTATGTTATCTCATACTAAACTTTTAATCTAAACGTGTTTCAATTGTTGACCTTGCTGTTATAAATTTTCTGCAATGGATGAAATGAATTTTCGGATTGCAATTTCGTTGTAATTACCATTTTGGTCAAATGTGTTTTATCGGTGTGACTCAAGGCTTTAAACTCGATTTGAAAAATGTATTTGTGTTCCCATCATCCTGCAAAGTTTGGGGGAATAAACTAATGCATAAGAAACCTGTTGGAGACTTTATGCCATAACGTTTTGGTTAAAGAAGGAAAGTTAAAAGTTGTGAAGTTCTCTTTTGGAGCTGTACAAACATTTATTTCACGTGTTTGGGGTACCAGAATTTATTTTCATGTTTATCATGTGAATTTTGCTACAAACCTTTTGTTATCGCTTTATTTACGTAAATATTGATCAAAAGAATTTTGTAAATGATTTTATATGCGTAGCGCCGGTAATTAATTTTCAACCTCGAAGTGATCGGTGGTGGATTTTACCGCACAACCAATTATTGTTATAAAGCTTACGTATTTAAAAAGTTCTATGAAAGTTTAAATTGGTCTGTTAGTTGAAAACCTTGAACTCATTAGGCATATAGATTTAAACCCTGTAGTGAAAGAAATTGTAATTAAGATTGATGGAATCCTTGGGAATTGAAGCGTCGGATGATCCGACTTGCGGTCAGTTTTGAATTGTGGGTTTCAGTTTTGAATTGGTACGTACATGTATAATGGAAATAGTAGATTTGAGTCTCCCCAGGTAATTAAGGAGTGATTTTATACTTCGGTAACCATGCGGGATAAGGTCTTATGTGATTATCTACGCTTAAATGGAGTTCGATTTGGTGGGTTGCTCGTCGGTGTGACATCATGATTTATATTGATGGTGTATCGTCTTGGTGGGTTCCGCGATAAAAGGAGATTCTTATGGTCCGTTTGTTAGAAATGTAATAATTGAAGTTTTTAGCACTCTGTTAGGTGTCAACCCTCGTGCGACCATCCATCTGGAATGGAATTTTGGGCGGGATGTCCACGTTTTCGAGGTCATCGTTTAGTCCTAGGCGTCGACTTGTTTCCTTGGAGTCAATGGATCTAGGAATGTTTGGGATGTATCCCGGTTGAATCATGGGGAATTTTGACCTTTCGGTAATGGAAATTTGGAGAAGGTTAGATGTTGTTAAGTGAGTACCGATATGTATAAGCTTTTCCATGGTGATAAAGATTTTTTTCTAAAGGAATGTTGTGAGGCTGGGGTTGGAACGAAGTTGAGTGACAGCCGAATCTGTGTTAACCGATTGTCTGAAGGACGCATTGGTGCGCCTTGGGAAGATAACTTTATCAACATTAGGAATCGATCAGTTGACATCTGAGGATTTTGGAAGTTTGGTTATGATCTTTGATGTTGGGTTCGGAACCGTATAGATCCGAAGGAAATTGGTCGGTGAGAAGTTGGAGTCACTAATTGCCTGGAGGTGGTAATTGTCACCCAAGGTTGGGAGACGACCGTAATCTTGAGGATAAAGGTTACTTTGGTGAGTTAAGTATTCGCTCAGTCATGAGTGTAATGTAGCCATGAGGGACGGTTGGCGTGTATCTGTGCAAGGGACACCTTAGTGGTGCTGGAAGAAGGGTTAAGGGAAATCCTTCTGCGGGAAAGGTTCATGGAAATCTAGATTTCGAGGACGAAATCATTCCAAGGTTGGGAGGATTGTAACACCCGTAATTTTCGGTAAGTAATTGTCACCCGGACGTTTCTCTGACTGGTAAACAGTGGGGTTTTATTAGGAAATGCTTTGTTCAAAGTCCCTAAGGGTTTCGATAGTGTTGGCATGGAAGAAGTCAAGTTTTGGGACTCGAGGACGTTTGGGCGACATTGCCCGCGACAGTGACAAGTGTCACTGTCGCCGTGTCATTCTCGCGGAAGAGGTACCGCGGGCCCCAAGGGCATAGTCGCCGTGTCAATGTCGCGGACGGGGGGCTGAGAGGCTTTTAAGTCCGAATTGCTCACCATTCTCCTCATTTCTCACTTTCACCTTCTTCCCTTTTCTCTCCCAAATCCCAAAACCGAACCCTAACCTATTTTGGGGGGTTTTCCTCCTCAAATCACATGATTCTTCACCATATAACTAGTTGGGTCAATAAACCACAAAACCTTCATCTTCATCTTCCTCATCAAGTTCAACGGTTGGGAGCTCGGGTTGAAGTGTTGGATTGGGTGTCCTCGGAAAGTCTCATCATCTTAAGTGGTAAGCTTTCTTGAAATAATGTTATAAATGCTCAATTGGTGGTTTCTTAGTGTTTGGAATCTCAAATCTCGGATTTGTTGGTCTTGGAGAAATTAGGGTTTTGACCTTGTTTGGGATTTTGGTATATAATGTTTGGAGAATGTTTCTAAATGGTTAAATATGGGTATTTATGGTTTATAATATTTGGATCTAGGTTTTGGAAGGTTTCGGCTTGAGGATTCAAGTGGCCTTCAAAAGAGCTCGTTGGGTGAAATCTAGATTTAGCCTAAATCTAGCAAGGTGAGTTCAAGTGATTTGTGAAAACGGTGTACATGCCAAAATGTTCATTTTAAAGTGTTTTGTGTTTTACATGAAATGGTTAACTACTGATAAGTTTTGTGTATTTTGAAGTAAAATATGTCTTACTTGGTTATATGTCAAAGAGTGAATATTTTGATAAGTTTTCATATTTAGTAAACTTGGGTCGTGTAACCTCTTCAAATGCTTATATTGGGTTTTGAACATTTCAACAACTAAATAGCATGATTTACGTATTCTTGGTGATTTTGTACAAGTAAAGTCTATTTTATAATTTATGCATCTTTGAGGATTTTGTACATATGAGGTATATTCCATGTTATATGCATGTTGGTGTATTCGTAAACGTTGTTTAAAGGCATTTCATCATTAGGGGGACCAGTAATCGTTGGTCAAATGGATTTTGAGCATTTTAGCTCGGTTTTGGCTTAAAGGAGTCTTGAGGACATTTGTCCGGTTTTAATGGCTCGATGTAGAGTTCAATTTAAGAGTTACATCTTAATGCATTTTATTGCATATTTATAATCATTACAGGCTCGAGTGCTTTAGTCATTCATGAGTAGTCGTGTAACTGTAGACTGTGTTGCATTGGATCCATAGGCACATGAGTCAGTCTTAATTGATGGTCAATTGGGTGGTACAGGGTTGGACTCCGGGACTCATGGTTTATGACCTTGTCTTTACGAGTAGGCACTAAGAGTGGTTGAGTTCTGGTTGAGCTATTATGACTATGGGTAGTCCTCTGATGGGCGTTGGGACCTTCGCCATGTGGGGCAATGCCTTCGTTGTATCCCCCGTGTGCCGAGCCTTTGGCGGTAATTACGGTGTTGTTCGCTAAGGTCAGTAGTCTCTTTGGGTGAAACTTGTTAAGAGATCGTAGGGACACTTGGGCTTGCGTGTCGTGAAGTGTCGTACGATCAACGTTGTTTGAGTGGCATACTTTTGTGTTCCTCCGCTCTCAATGGATACGGGTATCCCCCGTTGTCGGCCAACTGTATTTTGGATATTTAATTGTCCATGCTTTAATATTTGGTTTTCATTCCATTTTATGGTCGTGTGAGTATTAAGTTTCAGTTCCATGTTTCAACGACGTATCATATTTATATGGATTGTTTCAGTTATTTTAGGGTCGAGTATTATGTCCCACACGAGTTTTGGGGTGTTTCGGGATATGAAGTATTATTTACATTTTACAATTGAGTATCAGACCATGATCCCGTTTTGGGTGAGTTACGGGTTGCATCTTTTTACAAGAAATGGGTGTTTGGGAACATTGTCTTTAAAAGTGCATATTATGGGAAATTGTGTCGTTTCTATTTTGAAGTATAATATTTCGAAGGATCTTGCTTTAAACTGATTTCCTTCTTTTAAGGATATATTCATTCATGTTAAAACTCTTGAGCTCACTAGGCGTTAAGCCTAACCATTTTTATTTGTCGGCATGTGCATCAGGTTTCCAGGTTGAGAGTTGGTTCTAGCCATCCTATGAAGAGTAGAGCCTTAGATAGATCTGAAAGTAAGTATTCGGTGAAGTCTTCCGCTTTATGGAGATAGTGACTATGCATGGGTATTAGTAGCACCCGTCCTTTGTAGTCCGTATATATAAGGTAGTATATGTGTATTGTAGTTGAATCTAAATTCGTGGTTGTAGATGATTCATTTATTGATGTATTTAGAAAGTTTTAAATAAGTTGCTATTTCCATATTTGAGGGTGTTACATTGTGGTGGAACACAAAGTAAGTCACTTTCTAAGTTATTGACCAACTATTCATCTGTGACCAACTATAATCAAACATATAGTTTATAACACCATTTATTTCCCAAATCACATTTCTGTGGTTAACTGCTAATAAGAAATACGAAGCCCAAACATGAATCATAAGGCTATCTTTTCATTTCCAAATATGTTTCCTTACCGAGTAAATATTTCAAGAGTAAGAAACCATTTATATCCTTTTTATAAATAACCCTTTTCAACCAAAATGTCCATAATACGCTTAAAACATGAACTTGGCTAAAATGCCATAAGTTGAACATTTATTCATCAAAATGTGGAGACATTCATATTTGTAGTTCTAAGACATAGGTTATTCCTTTATTTTACAAAAGGGTAAGAAACCCAAAGAATCTCCAAAATACCAAGTTAATTCAAAATCTCATCAATAATGAAAATGCAAACAAGGAGATACTTAGGAGTCAAAAATGCATTTTGATATGTATAAAGTTTAATAAAAGGAAGTATGAACTCACAATGGGTTTATTATCGAAACCCTAGAAATTTCTAGATGAAGAGGAGATGAATCTAGCTCTTGAGGAGGAGGAAACTTCACAACGAGAGTTAAACCAACCTAGGCAACACCAACAATAATCTTAGGGTTTCATTTAATGAGATTAAATGAAGAGAGATGAAGAAAACTCACCTAGGGCACCCAAAATCGCACCAAGATCGCACCTACCAGCTCCACACTTGAAATAAATGAGAAATGGATCAGTTGGGTCGTTTTTATACCTAAACGCCCCTGATCGCGACCTTGCCCAGCGATAGAGACATTGGTCACAATCACGGGGAACTATCGCCCGCTACAAAGGACCTGCGATACATCTCCAGCGATAGTGACACTTGTCACTATCGCGGGCACAATCGCGTCGATTGTACCGCGAGTGGTATGGCTCCCGCGATAGTGTCCTGGCGATAGTGACATTGTCACTAGCGCGTGGCACAATCGCGCCATAGGTACCGAAACCCGAAAAACCCGAGATTTTGAACCCGCGACTTACGTGACGACAAAAAGGGATAGATACCACGAATAGGAGTATAACAATACGAATAAAGGTTGTTGGATCATTAATTGTATTCAAGATTAAATTTAAATTAGAGGGTCTAAACCATATTTGTTTGATAGTTAAAGATTAGAGGGTTTAAAGTGTAATATGTTAATAGTTATTTGTAAATGGGCCTTAAGTCTATCAAGCCCATATGCCTATATGGCCTAGGTATTTAAAGTTTTATTTAGTTTAGTTTTAGGTTAATCCTCATATTCATAATTATAATCCTCACAATTACTTTCATAATCATATAGTGAGGTAACAAGTTTTCTCTGTATTCAAGGGTATCAAGAATACACAAGGTTTCATTGTTTATTCAAGGGATTGGTATGTTTTGTTAATCTTTATATCTCTTGATTATTATTGTGTTATGTGATTGTTAATCAACTAGATAAATCTGGGATAACAAGTGGTATCAGAGCCTAAAGAATCAAGTTTTTAGGATTAAATCTGTGTTTTGCGATTTTACAATTCATCGATTTTACTATTCATCGATTTACTATTCATCGATTCACTATTCATTGATTCACTATTCATTGATTTCACTATTCATCCGGTCGACACTATTCATCCGGTCACTATTCATTCGGTCGACCGATAGTTTCAAGACCCGAAAAAAAAATTTAAAATTTTTGAGTGTAGTTTCTATCTTTATTCTTGATTCTAACGATCTCATCTAGTTGGTTGTCTTGGTACAGAAAAGTTTGATTACTAACCATACAGTCAGGATGTCGAATCAGCTAAATATGTCTGAAGATTATAGCCATGATTTTAACAACATGACTCTTTCAGAAGTAAAAGCAAAGGCTAAATATCTTGCTGGACAGTTATTGTTGGGAACTGAAGAACAACTCAAGTGATTAATGCTGCTAGTTCAGAATTACTACTGCTAGAAGACTCCAAAGTTAATACTGCTGAGTATTACTACTGCTAGTAGAATTAATACTGCTAGTCAAAGTTAGTGCTGCTTGAACAAAGTTAGTACTGCTTAGCTAGTTAGTACTGCTAGTGGTTAGTGCTGCTTAGTAGTTAATGCTGCCAAGACTTAATGCTGTTAATGCTGCTTATAAGGTAATGTGAAGATAATGATGAAGAGATCGTGGGTAAAGATAAACAAGGATATTCTGAAGATATTCATGGAAGATATACTGAAGATATTTTATTTATTTGTAATTATCTTTTTGTTCAGTATATATATAGATTTATAGATTAACAGATTTAATTCTAAGTTTTGGTTTTAGAGAGAATCAACCTCAAGGCATAGTTCCTAATTCTAGAGAAGTAGAATTCGTCTTGAAAGAGCTTGTTCTTCAAGATTGAGGTTGAGTGTGTAATCTTGTGATTTTAATACAAGTTTGCAAAGTGTTTGTTATATAATGTTTGTTTACTGTTCCATTGAATATCAAAGTGTTATTTCGCAACTTCTTTGATATTGTTTCTGAGACTTTATTCTTGTTGAGAAGTCGATCCTGACAAGTGGTATCAGAGCCTGTTCTCTCAGAAACATCTATTCACTCATCATGGAAAACTTTGCAGAATCAAACAGTACTCTAGTCTCAAAGGTTCCAATGCTCAGACCCAATGAATTCGATATGTGGAAGATCAGAATCAAGCAGTACATACTCCTCACTGACTATTCTATGTGGGACATAATTGAGAATGGTCCTTCTGAAGCAGGAAAGATTGGTGCAGATGGAAAGAGAACTCCACCAAAAACTGATGCTGAAAGAAAGACTAGACAGACAGAGATGAAAGCCTTGAGCACTTTGCTCTTGGCTATCCCCAATGAATACCAACATCAGTTCTGCAACTGCACTGATGCAGAGATGCTCTGGAATGCTCTATAGAAGAGATTCTCAGGTACCAAAAGTACCAAGAGAAATCAGAAAGCTATTCTGAAGCAACAATATGAGAATTTTATGTCAACCAAGAATGAGTCCATGAGTCAAACTTTTGACAGGTTCAACAAGCTTATTGGTGAACTTGCTACAGTGGGAGTACAAATTGATCAAGATGATCTGAACAGAAAGTTTCTAAGGTCTTTGAGTGATGAATGGACCATGTATACTGTGTCTTTCAGATAGAATGATCAACTGGAAGAAAAGGAACTTGATGATCTGTATAATGATCTAAGAGTTTTTGAATCTGAGGTAGAGGCTAAGAAAAGGCCTTCTGGGTATGTTCACAATGCTGCACTTCTTTCAGCATCAACTGATTCTACCTCCATCTCTAAATCAGTTAGTACTGCCAATGGAGCACCTCAAGATAAAGGCACTGAAACTGTTTTTGAAGCCTTTCTAGCAAGTTATGGAAACTCTTCTCTCATTAATGATGACTTGGAACAACTCCATCCAGATGATCTTGAAGAGATGGACATTAAATGGCAGATGGCCATGCTCTCTATGAGAGTTAAGAAGTTCATCAAAAGAACTGGAAGTAACAACTTCTCACAAAGAAGAGAAGATGGAGCAGGTTTTGACAAGACAAAGGTGGAATGCTATAAATGCCATCAGAAAGGACACTTTGCTAGAGAATGCAGAAGTGGAATGCCTCAGAACAATAACCACCAACAAGCTCAATCTGGAAGCTTCAATAGTAATAGAAACTCTGCACAAGCCCTTGTCTCTCAACAAGGCATGGGGTTTGATTGGAGTGATCAAGCTGAAGAGGCCATCCAGAACCAAGCTCTAATGGCAGAGGTGTCTGATCTCCCAACAGAGGTAACTTCCAATCTTTGTTCTCAAAATTGCATTAACACTGTTAAGAGGTATAGGGATCACAATCAGAACATGAGTGATAACCTTAAGAGATTGGAAAAGGACATAAAAGATTATGTGAGGATAGTTGAGAGATTTGAAGAGCAGATTAAGGGTTTTCAAGCCAATGAGCTTCAACACTCTTATGACACAAACTACTGGAAGTGGGAGAAGAATGACTTAGAACTTCAACTGACCAGATCCAAAGAGGAGAATGAGAAGATAAAGAGGGAGTTTGAGAAAGCCAAGCTGGATATTGAGAAATTTTCCAATGCTTCTAAAGCAATGGACTCTTTGCTCCAAACTCAAATCCATGACAAACTTAGAAGAGGAATAGGGTACAATACCACACCACCACCCTATAACAACAATTACATCCCTCCTAGTTCAGATTTGTTAGAAACAAAGGATAGGAAGGACCTACCTAAGGGAGCCACTGAGATAGATCCCTTAGATGAAGTAGTTGTTAAGGATAAAACTGAGAAAGAAGGTGTCAAGGATAAAGACAACACTGTGAGTGGTGAGATTCCTATAGAAAACCACATAATCACCAATGAGGGATGTGGAAAGCATTGGATCAAATCCAATGAGATAGAGAAGACTGAGGAAAAGAACAAGAAGGTTCACTATAAGCAGACCACTGTTGTGAATCCTATCCCTTGCAAACAGTGTGCATGCAATAAATTTAAGCCCCAAAAACATGATAAATCAAGGGGAAATCAAAGAAACTGGAACAACCAATGGGCACAAAAACAAGGAATTGATCTAAGTAAAATCAATAGACCAAAGCCTTGTTTCATATGTGGGAAGTTAAACCATTTGGCTAAGTACTGTTACTTTAACCCTATTAACCAACAGATGAACTTTCAAATATTTGTGCAAAAACCTGTTGGTTATAGGAAGGCTGGAAAGAAACATGAGGTGAAGAAACCTGTTGAAAACAAAGGCCTCATGAAGAAAAAGGTTTTGAATGAAAGTATTAAAATGTGGGTGCCTAAAAGCACTAAAACTGTTAGTGCTGCTGACAGAGATAGTGCTGCTAAAAGCATTACTGCTGCTACCAGTGTTAGTACTGCTGAAAATTTTAATGCTGCTAATACTGTTAGTATTTCCTCAAAGATGAATACTGCTAACACAGTTACTGCTGCTAAAACAGTTACTACTTCTAATAAGGTTAGTACTGCTAAGCATGCAAGTGCTGCTAGTACTTCTAAAACCAGTACTACTTCTAGAAAATGTGTTTCCAAGCCTATCATTGTGACAAAGTACTCCAGAAATGAGGAATCAAAGTTTAAAAATCTTGTCAAGAAAGAATGCAAGTATTTTGATGAGAAAGGGGTACCCAAGACCACTTTGGCTTGGGTTCCTACCTCAAACTAACTGATTTATCTAATGTGCAGGGCAACCAACAGCTCAAGGGAAAGAGCATTTGGCATGTTGATAGTGGTTGCTCTAGGCACATGACAGGCAACATGTCATGCCTTCAGGATTTCAAGCATATCAATGGAGGACATGTTGCTTTTGGAAATGATCTTACTGGTGGTAAAATAAGTGGCAAAGGTAATGTCACAAAAGGTAAGATGACATTTGAGAATGTCTACTATGTTGATTAATTGAAGTACAACCTGTTAAGTGTATCACAGGTTTGTGACAAACAACATAGCATATTATTTACTAACACAGAATGTATGATCCTTGCTCCAGAGTTCAAGGTTGGAATATTACGACATGCCTCAGTCGCAAGTATCTTTAGAATGGTTCGCATTTTCTAGATTATGTCTTACATATTACTTGTTTGGTCGTGTGATCTTTAAAAAGGTTCTAAGTCGCCTGAATTGCCTTCGTCGCAAGCATCTTTGTTCGATGACAAGAATATTGTTGCACTAAGTAAAAACGTTCGACAAGATATAACAAAAAAACATTTATATCCAAAAGTTGGTGGTTACAAGTGGAAGGCTCAACCACCAATGGTCGACCTAAAGACAAAAACAAAAAGACTCAAGATGGGGGAGCGTCTCCTGCTGGCTGTGACGAAGAAGCATCACCAGCCTGGGCCTCGTTCACCTTAGCCTCCTTCGCGACCTCAACCACGTCGACTTCCTTCTCATCTTCGGAGTCCAGGTCCTGCTCAGTCCCGATGTCCGCAAGGTAGAGTTTGAGGTCTTCAGTAGCATTGGCCAAAGGATTCTTCCTGGATAAGTGACGTTTCAAGATGGCCGTTTTGGTCGTCCATCGAGTGAAATCCTCAACAGCCCTCAACTCCTCATCCAGTTCCACGATCCTGAGCTTATGTTCGGCCACCTTCGCCTTGAGGTCCTCGTTATCTTTTTTATCCATGACCAAGGATGCCAAGGCCCGCTCCAACTCCAACCTCGTCCCTTTTAACGTGTCGCACGACACGTCTAGACGGATCTGCTGGTCAGACTTTTGCGTCCGTACGACATCCAGAATTTCTGGGCTTCCTCAAGGCGACTGTTCAGGGATACCACGTCAGCCTTAGCCGCCTTCTCCTTGGCCAGAGCCGCATGTTCCCTGTCTAGCCCAACCTTCTCCTGCTCCAGAGATTTAGACACAAAACGCCTAATTGTAACACCCTAGATTTCCATTATATATCGTTGTATTCTTGTGTTAATCTTTTGTCGTTAGCACCGCATTCGGTTTCCAGTTCGAGTTTGATTTAGGAGAATTTGGGCAAACAAACAGTGAATTACGCGAGTTGCACCACGATTTGAGGTCGCGGCACAATCCGCGTAACCCACTGGATGTTTTGGGTTTGAGGGACACGGACGAGTTATGCCGCGAGTTGAAGTCGCGGCATAACTCGCGAGGTTGCCTGGCCGACTTAAAAGTGGTCTTCACAAATATCTTCATTTGGGCGGAAGTGCCGAACTCCCGTGTGTTGGCTTGAAGCGGGAGAGAAGCAATTCGCCGGACCTGAAATCGTGCAAGAGACGGCCGATAAGGTCAAATGCATTCGTGAAAGGTTGAAAGCGGCTCAGGATCGGCAGAAGAGCTATGCCGATAAGAAGAGGCGGCCGATGGAGTTCCAAGTGGGCGACCGTGTGTTGCTTAAGGTATCTCCTTGGAAGGGCATTATCAGGTTCGGAAAACGTGGGAAGCTGCGTCTCTGTTTCCTTGGACCTTTCAAAGTGCTTAAGCGGGTGGGTTTGCAAGCCTACCAATTGGAACTGCCGCCAGAGTTGAGCAGAATCCACAACACGTTCCATATTTGTTACCTTCGGAAGTGTTTGGCGGAGGAAGAAAACGTCATTCCCCTCTCAGAGTTAAGAGTGGATGAGGGTAACCGTTGTGTAGAAGAACCTGACGCTATCTTAGAGAGAAAGTCTAAGAAGTTGCATCACAAAGAGGTCACTATGGTCAAGGTGCAGTGGAAGCATCATCAGGGGGCCAACGTGACGTGGGAAGCCGAGGAGGATATGAAGCGAAGATATCCTCATCTTTTTGTATAGTTGGGATTTCGGGGACGAAATCATTCCCAAGTTGGGGAGGATTGTAACACCCTGGATTTCCATTATATATCGTTGTATTCTTGTGTTAAGCTTTTGTCGTTAGCACCGCGTTCGGTTTCGAGTTCGAGTTTGATTTTGGAGAATTTGGGCAAACAAAAAGTGAATTACGCGAGTTGCACCACAACCCGCGTAACCCACTGGATGTTTTGGGTTTGAGGGACACGGGCGAGTTATGCCGCGAGTTGAAGTCGCGGCATAACTCGCGAGGTTGCCTGGCCGACTTAAAAGTGGTCTTCACAAATATCTTCATTTGGTTTGTAAATCCTAATATATCTCTCTCTCTCTCTCTCAAGTCTCTCTCCCTTTCTTGGTTTCCGTGTTTGGTTTCTTCGGTTGCCGTTTGTTGCTAGTATTAAGTGCATCTAGCAAGGGTTCGGTCTAGAAAGCTTCGTCTTCCCTCGGTGGTCGATATCTGGTTTTTCGGGTTTTTGTGTTGGGAACTGAAGAAAATCTCAAGTATGGTTAATGCTGCTAGTTCAGAATTACTACTGCTAGAGGACTTCAAAGTTAATACTGCTAAGTATTACTACTGCTAGTAGAATTAATACTGCTAGTCAAAGTTAGTGTTGCTTGAACAAAGTTAGTACTGCTTAGCTAGTTAGTACTGCTAGTGGTTAATGCTGCTTAGTAGTTAGTGCTGCTTATGAATTGGAGATACGGATGGAGAGGATGACAGCTGTAAAGAATAAAGATATTCATGGAAGGATTGAAGATAACTATGCAAGATATACTGAAGATATTCTATTTTTTGTAATTATCTTTTTGTTCAGTATTTGTATAGATTTGACAGAATAGTTTAGAAACAGTTTTTTTTTAAGTTTTTGTTTTAGAGAGAATCAACCTCAAGGCATAGTTCCTAATTCTAGAGAAGTAGAATTCGTCTTGAAAGAGCTTGTTCTTCAAGATTGAGGTTGTGTGTGTAATCTTGTGATTTTAATACAAGTTTACAAGTTATTAATCATATACTGTTTGTTTACTGTTACATTGAATATCAAAGTGTTATTCCGCAACTTCTTTGATATTGTTTATGAGACTTTATTCTTGTTGAGAATTCGATCCTGACAAGTGGTATCAGAGCCTGTTCTCTCAGAAACATCTATTCATTCATCATGGAAAACTTTGCAGAATCAAACAGTACTCTAGTCTCAAAGGTTCCAATGCTTAGACCCAATGAATTCGATATGTGGAAGATCAGAATCAAGCAGTACATACTCCTCACTGACTATTCTATGTGGGATATCATAGAGAATGGTCCTTCTGAAGCAGGAAAGATTGGTGCAGATGGAAAGAGAACTCCACCTAAAACTGATGCAGAAAGAAAGACTAGACAGACAGAGATGAAAGCCTTGAGCACTTTGCTCTTGGCTATTCCCAATGAATATCAACATCAGTTCTGCAACTGCACTGATGCAGAGATGCTCTGGAATGCTCTAGAGAAGAGATTCTCAGGTACCAAAAGTACCAAGAGAAATTAGAAATCCATTTTGAAGCAACAATATGAGAACTTTATGTCAACCAAGAATGAGTCCATGACTCAAACTTTTGACAGGTTCAACAAGCTTATTGGTGAACTTGCTACAGTGGGAGTACAAATTGATCAAGATGATCTGAACAGAAAGTTTCTAAGGTCCCTGAGTGATGAATGGACCATGTATACTGTGTCTTTCAGACAGAATGATCAACTGGAAGAAAAGGAACTTGATGATCTATATAATGATCTAAGAGTTTTTGAATCTGAGGTAGAGGCTAAGAAGAGGCCTTCTGGGTATGTTCACAATGCTGCACTCCTTTCAGCATCAACTGATTCTACTTCCAACTCTGAATCAGTTAGTGCTGCCAATGGAGCAACTCAAGAGAAAGGCACTGAAACTGTATTTGAAGCCTTTCTAGCAAGTCATGGAAACTCTTCTCTCATTAATGATGACTTGGAACAACTCCATCCAGATGATCTTGAAGAGATGGACATTAAATGGCAGATGGCCATGCTCTCTATGAGAGTTAAGAAGTTCATCAAAAGAACTGGAAGGAACAACTTCTCACAAAGAAGAGAAGATGGAGCAGGTTTTGACAAGTCAAAGGTGGAATGCTATAAATGCCATCAGAAGGGACACTTTGCTAGAGAATGCAGAAGTGGAATGCCTCAAAACAATAACCACCAACAAGCTCAATCTGGAAGCTTCAATAATAACAGAAACTCTGCACAAGCCCTTGTCTCTCAACAAGGCATGGGGTTTGATTGGAGTGATCAAGCTGAAGAGGCCATCCAGAACCAAGCTCTAATGGCAGAGGTGTCTGATCTCCCAACAGAGGTAACTTCCAATCTTTGTTCTCAAAATTGCATTAACACTGTTAAAAGGTATAGGGATCACAATCAGAACATGAGTGATGACCTTAAGAGATTGGAAAAGGACATAAAAGATTATGTGAGGATAGTTGAGAGATTTGAAGAGCAGATTAAGGGTTTTCAAGCCAATGAGCTTCAACACTCTTATGACACAAACTACTGGAAGTGGGAGAAGAATGACTTAGAACTTCAACTGACCAGATCCAAAGAAGAGAGTGAAAAGCTAAGAGGAGAGCTAGCCAAAGTCAAACTAGATGTAGAAAAGTTTTCCAATGCTTCCAAAGCAATGGATTCTTTGCTACAAACTCAGATTCATGATAAACTGAGAAGAGGAATAGGGTACAATACCACACCACCACCCTATAACAACAACTACATCCCTCCTAGTTCAGATTTGTTAGAGACAAAGGATAGGGAGGACCTACCTAAGGGAGCCACTGATATAGATCCCTTAGATGAAGTAGTTGTTAAGGATAAAACTGAGAAATAAGTTGTCAAGGATAAGGACAACACTGTGAGTGGTGAGATTCCTATAGAAAACCACATAATCACCAATGAGGGATGTGGAAAGCATTGGATCAAGTCCAATGAGATAGAGAAGACTAAGGGAAAGCACAAGAAGGTTCACTATAAGCAGACCACTGTTGTGAACCCTATCCCTTGCAAGCAGTGTGCATGCAATAAACCTAAGCCCCAAAAACATGATAAACCAAGGGGAAATCAGAGAAACTGGAATAACCAATGGGCACAAAAACAAGGCATTGATCTGAGTAAAATCAATAGACCAAAGCCTTGTTTCATATGTGGAAAGTTAAACCATTTGGCTAAGCATTGTTTCTTTAACCCTATTAACCAACAGATGAACTTTCAAAGATTTGTGCAAAAACCTCTTGGTTATAGGAAGGCTGGAAAGAAACATGTCATGAAGAAATCTGTTGAAAGTAAGGGACCCATGAGGAAAAAGGTTTTTAAAGAAAGTATTAAAATGTGGGTGCCTAGAAGCACTAAAACTGTTAGTACTGCTGACAGGGATAGTGCTGCTGGAAACATTACTGCTGCTACCAGTGTTAGTACTGCTGAAAATATTAATGCTGCTAATACTGTTAGTACCTCTTCAAAGGTTAATACTGCCAACACAGTTACTGCTGCTAACACAGTTACTACTTCTAACAAGGTTAGTACTGCTAAGCATGCAAGTGCTGCTAAGGCAATTAGTACTTCTAAAACCAGTACTGCTTCTAGCAAAAGTGTTTCCAAGCCTATCATTGTGACAAAGTACTCCAGAAATGAGGAATCAAAGTTTAAAAATCTTGTCAAGAAAGAATGCAAGTATTTTGATGAGAAAGGGGTACCCAAGACCACTTTGGCTTGGGTTCCCAATTCATACTAACTGATTTATCTTATGTGCAGGGCAACCAACAGCTCAAGGGGAAGAGCATATGGCATGTTGATAGTGGTTGCTCTAGGCACATGACAGGCAACATGTCATGTCTTCAGGATTTCAAGCATATCAATGGAGGACATGTTGCATTTGGAGATAATCTTACTGGAGGTAAAATAAGTGGAAAAGGTAATGTTACAAAAGGTAAGATGAAATTTGAGGATGTCTACTATGTTGATCAGTTAAAGTACAACCTGTTAAGTGTATCACAGGTTTGTGACAAACAACATAGCATATTATTTACAAATACAGAGTGTATGATCCTTGCTCCAGGGTTCAAAGTAGTTGATGAAAGCATGATACTACTTAGAACTCCAAGAAAGGAAAATGTTTATTGTCTAGATATGGACAATGTTGATAGTGATTCATCCCTGAACTGTCTTGTTTCAAAAGCTTCTGTGGATGAATCCTCTCTTTGGCACAGAAGGATGTGTCACATGAATTTTAAGACTATGAACAAACTTGTTAAAAACAACCTTGTAAGAGGTTTACCTTCAAAAGTCTTTTCATGTGATGATCATTGTGTGGCTTGTCTTAAAGGCAAACAGCACAAAACTTCTCATAAGACCAAAGAGTTAAATTCTATTTCTTCTTGTCTCCAGTTATTGCATATGGATCTGTTTGGTCCTACAAATGTTATGAGTATAGGCAAGAAATCTTATTGCTTGGTTATTGTTGATGATTACTCCAGATTTACTTGGGTATATTTCCTAAGGACTAAGGATGAGACAAGTGGACTGATCAAATCCTTTATCCTAAGAATTGAAAACCAAACTAATCAAAAAGTAAAATTCATTAGATCAGATAATGGGACTGAATTTAAAAATTTTGATCTAAATACCTTTTGTGAAGAGAAAGGCATTGAGAGACAATATAGTGCCCCTAGGACTCCTCAACAGAATGGAGTTGCTGAGAGGAGAAATAGGACACTAATAGAGGCTGCTAGATCTCTGTTGGCTGAGTCAAAATTGCCAATTACCTTCTGGGCTGAAGCAGTTAATACTGCTTGTTATGTCTAAAACAGAGCTCTAGTAGTCAAGCCAAAGAACAAGACCCCATATGAGCTTTTAAATAAAAGAAAACCATTTATTGGATTTTTCAAACCTTTTGGGTGTCCTTGTACTATTCTCAATACCAAATCTCACTTAGGTAAGTTTGATAGCAAAGCAGATGATGGATTTCTTGTTGGTTACTCATCTCAGAGTAAGGCTTACAGAGTCTTTAACTCTTCTTCTAGAATAATTGAAGAAAGTGACAATGTCAAATGCAATGAGAACACACCAAATCCAATTGGGTCTGGTCCTCGGTGGCTATTTGACATTGATTCACTAACTAACTCTTTTGGTGTCAGTAGTGATGATTATGCAGGTTCAGGGAGTGGAGGATCAGGAACTACACAAGTTCAAGACAGTTTATCTCAATCTGTGATCTTTCCCATAACCACAGTGGATCCTGTTGAAGACTGTGAAAAGGAACCATCTACTGAACCAAGTCAGAGTGAAGAAGAAAGTAGAGATGAGGAGATTCAAGTCAATAAAGAATCAGAAGTAGCTGCTGAAAACACCTCAGTTGAGTTGAATGACTCAAATTTAGAGGTGGGACTTAATGAAGAACCTAATCATCACACCAGAATTCAAAAGAATCATCCTCCACAACTGGTAATAGTAGATATATCCTCTCCTATGATGACTAGAAATCAAAGTAGGCTGCTAGAATTGCAAGATCAACAACATACAGTGCTTTCTTGCTTTTTATCCCAGCTTGAGCCTAAGAAGGCACATGATGCTATGAAAGAATCCAGTTGGATAGAAGCAATGCAAGAAGAACTACTGCAATTCAAGCTACAAGATGTTTGGGATATGGTAGACCTTCCTAAAGGCCATAGAGCAATAGGAACAAAATGGGTCTTCAGGAATAAGAGAGATGAAAGAGGTATTGTGATAAGGAATAAAGCAAGGCTGGTGGCTCAAGGGTATACACAAGAAGAGGGAATAGACTATGATGAAGTATTTGCACCTGTGGCCAGGATAAAAGCAATTAGATTATTCCTGGCTTATGCTTCTTATATGAAATTCAAAGTCTATCAAATGGATGTGAAAAGTGCATTTCTTTATGGCTCAATTGAAGAAGAAGTATATGTCTGTCAACCACCAGGGTTTGAAAACCCAAGCTATCCAGACAAGGTATACAAATTGAAGAAAGCACTTTATGGATTGCATCAAGCTCCAAGAGCATGGTATGACACTCTGTCATCCTATCTCTTGGAAAATGGCTTTGAAAGAGGAGTCATTGATAAGACTTTATTCATCAAGAGAAAGAAGAAGGATATCTTGCTGGTCCAAATCTATGTTGATGATATCATCTTTGGATCTACAAGAGACAACATGTGCAAGGAGTTTGAGGATCTAATGCATCAAAGGTTCAAAATGAGTTCCATGGGGGAACTTACTTTTTTCCTTGGACTCCAAGTTCAACAGAAGTCAGATGGAATCTTTATCTGTCAGTCCAAGTATGTGCAGGATATTCTAATCAAGTTTGGTTTCTCAGATTCAAAACCTGCCAGCACACCTATGGAGACACACAAGCAGATAACAGCAGATCTTGAGGGGGAGGTTATGGATGTTCATCACTATAGATCCATGATTGGCTCTCTCATGTATCTTACAACATCTAGACCAGATATAATGTTTCCAGTCTGTGTATGTGCAAGATTCCAAGTTAGGCCAAAGCAATCTCACTATCAAACTGTTAAGAGGATATTCAGATATCTCAACGGTCAACCCAGATTAGGACTTTGGTATCCTCATGACTCATCCTTTGACCTACTTGCATACTCAGATAGTGATCTAGGTGGAGCAAACTTGGACAGAAAATCTACTTCTGGAGGATGTCAGTTTTTGGGTGCAAGACTAGTGTCTTGGCAGTGCAAGAAACAAACCACAGTGTCCACATCTACAACAGAGGCAGAGTACATAGCAGCTGCAAGTTGTTGTTCTCAAGTCTTATGGATTCAAAATCAAATGCTGGACTATGGGGTAACCTTTCTACACACTCCAATTTTTATTGATAATAGCAGTGCTATTAGCATTGTGAATAATCATGTCAAGCACTCAAAGACAAAGCACATTGAAATCAGGTATCACTTCATAAGAGACTGTAATGAAAAGAAACTTATTCAAGTTGTAAAGGTTCATACTGACAACCAGTTTGCTGATATATTCACCAAAGCCTTTGATGTGGGTAGATTCACTTTCTTGGTAACAAATGTGGGAATGATCAACTCTGAATAAACACCTTCTCAAAAAGTGGTTCAATACCTGTATATTGTGTATTCTTGGTGGTCCTAATCTTTCTTTTCAGGGAATACATAGCAGTCCTCAGATCATCATAAGTTGAACAGAGTAAGCATTGTTAATACTGCCAGTGTATTGTCAATACTGCCAGTGCATTGTTAATACTGCCAGTGTATTGTTAATACTGCCAGTGCATTGTTAATACTGCCAGTGCATAGTTAATACTGCTTTCAGTTAATACTGCTTTCAGTTAATATTGCTTTCAGTTAATACTGCTTTCAGTTAATACTGCTTTCAGTTAATACTGCTTTCAGTTAATACTGCTTTCAGTTAATACTGCTTCCAGTTAATACTGCTAAGTAGTTAATACTGCTTTCAGTTAATACTGCTTTCAGTTAATACTGCTTCCAGTTAATACTGCTAAGTAGTTAATACTGCTTTCAGTTAATACTGCTTCCAATTAATACTGCTAGTGGTTAATACTGCTCTCAGTTAATACTGCTCTCAGTTAATACTGCTCTAGGTTAATACTGCTTATGTCCCGAATACTATAAATACCCTTTGCCCGCCTAAACATTCATAACGACTCTTTGCATACTGTTCACTTGCGCTCTAAACCCTTTCTCTCTCAAAGTTTTCAAGCAAGAACCTTCAAGATCAATAGCATCCATGGCGTTCATAGACGAGCACAATGAAATCGCGATGCTCCAAAAGCCAAAACAAGCTGAAGGTTTTCACCAGATAGTCGACTTTCTGAAGTCAAGCCATATTGCCCATGCTCTCACTCTATCTCCTACCATCTTCATAGAGCATCAGAGGCAATTCTGGGCAAATGCCACCATTGTTACTGAGAATGGTGTGCAAGTGATCAAAACAAGGGTGTGTGACAAACCCTTGACAGTTACTGAATAGGTACTTCGCATCAGTCTACGTCTAGACGATGCCTCTGGTATAACTTCTATCTCTAATGATGAACTGTTTTCTACTCTTACAAGAATGGGGTATGGAGGCCCATTGGGTGTGTTCAAGTTCTCAAAAGCCAAATTTTCACCCCAATGGCGTTTCTTTGTCCATATCCTTATGCACTGTATATCTAAAAAGACTACTGGATGGAGTGAGTTCAGTAGCACCATTGCTTATGCTTTGGTATGCTTAGCCACTGCCAGAAAGTACAATTTTTCACAAATGATTTTTACTGATCTTGCCTCAAACCTGGGAAATAAAAAGAGCTTTTATATGTACCCCAGGTTTGTCCAAGAATTTATTAACCATGAATTGACGGATATACCTCATTTTGATGGGGTATATGTACCCAAAATTCCCAAAGGTAAGGTCTTTTCAAACATGAAAAGATCCCCTCTGGACTCAGAAGGAGTTGACACCCCATTGTTCTCTACAATGATGGTGGTGTCCCAAACTGATGAAGGTATGGCAGCAGGGTCAAGGCCTCCATTAGACCAACCCACTGCTAGCCAATCCCAACCTTCCCACTCTAAATCACTTCCCCAGTCTCTTCTTGATAAACCAACTTCACCAATAACCCATACTTACAAAAGGAAACAGGTAAAGAAGGCTCCTTCCCTTCTTGTACCATCAACCCCTCAGCCTTTAAGCCCTCTAAGGGAGGATTCTCCCTTAGAGAATATCTACAGGGAACCCACAAGGGTGTCTCCCAACCCAAAGGAGGTGCTCTCTGAGGAGGAGGAAGAGCATATGGGAGAGAAGGCTGCCACTACTCCTGCTAGTTCAGAGGAGGTCAGTGGTAACATATATAAGACCTTCCCCATGGCAACTTTGAATGAGCAATCATTCAAAGGTCCCTGGTGCCAAGAAACCAAGGGGGTGGATAGTGCTTCTGCTAGGCAGAAGACTTCCACTACAAAAAGATCCAATGATCCTTCAAAAGAGGGTAACACTTCTGGAGAGGGTGAGGACAGATATTCTTACTATGAATTGATAGAAACAATGGGCAACTTCAACCAAGATGTTCTCAAACAAGGGAAAGAAATTGAAGAGATGAAACTGGTAATTCTGTCACAACAAGTGCAAATTACCAAACTCAAGAAATTGGTGATGAAGCTAGTCCACAAAAAGAAGAAAAGACAATTTGTGCTAAGGAGAAGGAAATCAAGGGATGATGCTCCCAAAAAGGGAGAGTTTAACATGGAAGAAGTCTCTGATAAGGGGGAGCTTGATGGAGTAAAACATGATGTTGAGGGGGAGCAAGAAGCAGAAACAGAAAAAGAAACACAAGAAGCAGCAGTAACAACAGAGCAAGCAGTAGAAACCATTAATACTGCTAGTTCAAGTAAAGCAGCAGAAATGGTTAATACTGCTGAAATTAAACAAGCAGCAGAAACAGTGAAAGAAGTATTAACAGAACTTGAGATTGCAGAAACCTTACTTAAAGCCAAGCATGATACTCCCAAGGTCACTTCAAAGACCAAAGGAGTAGTCATCAAAGAACAAGGTGAAGTGATCAAGAAAGATAACAGTAAGAAGGTAATGAACAAAGACAAAGGAAAGCAAAAATGGTGGAATCTGATCAACCAGTCAAAAAGCAAAGGTTGGTTGAATCAGATGAAGCCTTGGCCAGGAAGATGCAGGCTGATATTGAAAAGGAAGAAAGAGTTCAGGTTGAAAAGGACAGGGAGATGGCAAAGGCTCTAGCTGCTGAACTGAATGAAGCATATCAACAAAGCCTGGCAACTGAACTTGCACAGAAGAAAGCAACATCTTTGAAGAAATCTGTGGTGATAAAAACAGCTGCAAAGAAGAGACAACCCTCAAAGACTTTCCTTGGTACTCAAGAGAGAAACAAGATGATAATTTTTCTCAAGGGTGCTATAGGAGTCAGAAAGGAGATGTTCTCCAAGATGACATTTGAGCAGATCAAGGAGCTGTACAATTCTGAAATGACCAAGCTTCAAGGTAATGAAACTGCCAGGGTGGAGATGGAGAAGAAAATGAAAGAAAGCAATGATTTCATGATAGAAAAACCTTTTCCAGATGAGCAAGAAACACCACCAAAGAAAGAAGCCACTCTGGGTGAAAGTCTAAGGACTTTAAAGAGAACCAAGATGATGGCAAGGAGAAAGTTAACCAAGAAGTCTAGAATAGCTGAAGGAGAGGCTGAGAAGGTTGCTGAAGAAGAAGGGGCACCTGAGTCATCTGAAAAGAAAGAATCTTCAAGTACTGATGATTTAAAGATGTACATGGTAGTGATGGACAAAGTTCCTGAACCAATTTCAGCAGAACCTGTTGGTATAAAGCCTCCTGAAGTTATTCACTGGGATACACTGACAGTGGATGGAAAGGAGTATATCAGACTCAAGAGGAAGGATGATAAGTATGAGGTATTCAACACTTGGACCAAGATTGTCAGAACATGCTCTAGGTCTGATATAGAAGAGATGTTTGAAATAGGGATGAAGTTGTATGCAGATCAGTTAAAAGCTCCAGGGATTTCAATTACAAAACTGGTGATGGAGTATCTGTGTATGATGTTCAAACCTGAAGAAGTGGAGCATGTCATAAGAAATGTGTTTCAAGCAGTCACAAATTGGACTCTATATGAAACTAGTGGAGTATATGTAGTGACTCTGGATAGAAATCACATAGAATACTTCCTAGTGGATAGAGTATACAATCACAGCAGACTTAAGCTTCATGCAATGCTGAAGAAGAAGCTTGGATGTGTTGAAAACTCAGAAATGGCCAAATATCTGATTCAGAGAATGATCAATCAAAGTTTGGGGTTAAATGTTGATACAGGGATCTGAAGAATGGTATTTTGGGAGCATCTGAAGAACTTGACTTCTCTTCTTAAAAGTCAAGTTAGGGGGAGATTGTTGGGAACTGAAGAACAACTCAAGTGATTAATGCTGCTAGTTCAGAATTACTACTGCTAGAAGACTCCAAAGTTAATACTGCTGAGTATTACTACTGCTAGTAGAATTAATACTGCTAGTCAAAGTTAGTGCTGCTTGAACAAAGTTAGTACTGCTTAGCTAGTTAGTACTGCTAGTGGTTAGTGCTGCTTAGTAGTTAATGCTGCCAAGACTTAATGCTGTTAATGCTGCTTATAAGGTAATGTGAAGATAATGATGAAGAGATCGTGGGTAAAGATAAACAAGGATATTCTGAAGATATTCATGGAAGATATACTGAAGATATTTTATTTATTTGTAATTATCTTTTTGTTCAGTATATATATAGATTTATAGATTAATAGATTTAATTCTAAGTTTTGGTTTTAGAGAGAATCAACCTCAAGGCATAGTTCCTAATTCTAGAGAAGTAGAATTCGTCAAGATTGAGGTTGAGTGTGTAATCTTGTGATTTTAATACAAGTTTGCAAAGTGTTTGTTATATACTGTTTGTTTACTGTTCCATTGAATATCAAAGTGTTATTTCGCAACTTCTTTGATATTGTTTCTGAGACTTTATTCTTGTTGAGAAGTCGATCCTGACAGTTATCAACATCATCTCGCATGATTGATGAGTATGACAAAGAGGACAAAATGTTCAAAGATGAGAACAAGGCTTTACAGATTCAGAACTCATCTCTTCTTATTCAGATCAATGCTTTAAAAGAAAATTCAAAAGATTCTGATTCTTTAATTGACTTTGCAGAAATAATTGAGTCTAAAGAAAAAGAGATATTCGATCTTCAACTAAAGTTGAAAAGATCTGAGTCAAGCTCTACATGGTCTAAGAAGGATGCAATGCAAAGAGAGCTTGAGGAGCTTAGAAGGAGTACAAGTGTTGCAAGAGATACTAGTGAAGGACTTAGAAAGATAAATTCTCAACTCTGTGCGGACAGAGATAAGTTGAAAGATAAAGTTCTCAGTCTTGAGGTTGAGATTGAAACGCTAAAAGAAAAGGCAACCCAAGACAGAGACAATACAATAGATCAAGATGAGATGTTGAAGATTGAGAAAGAAAGAAAAGAATTTGCCAAGAAATTATCTGACTTCTCCAGAAAAGCCTTTGAAGAAAAGAAATCATTAGAGCTTAGATGTGTTAAACTTTCTCAACAAGTTTCAGACTTTGAGAAGGTTATCATTCTAGAGAGAGAAAAGGCTGAGAATGAGAAAAAGAAAGCTGAGCTAAAGGATACAAATATAAACTTTTCTGCAGAAAAGAAAAATCTAGAGACTGAGATAGCTAAGCTGACAGAAAGTTGTCTGAATTGTCAACACACATCATGCATGAGAAGAATGCAAAATCTGAGTTGCATAAGAAGTTTGACCTGATTGAAAAGGAAATAAACAGTTTGTCTTCAAAGGTAACGGAACTTGAAGAGATCGTATTCAAGGTGAAGCTGACTGAGCACAAGACGCCAGAGTCAATAGCTCAATCACCGAGAGATGATCTAGCTGATTCAAACAGTTCATTAAAAACAGCTTCAAGTTCACATTTTTCAAATGTTTTCTATAATCCTTTCTGTGCTTCAGATGATAGTCTTACTTCTAAATCTACTAATCAGATTCGTCCTTCTAACCTTTTCTATGACAAAAATGTTGATGGTTCAGGTAACTTAAAGAAGAACAAGTCTCAAAAGAAAAGCGTCTGGAGAAGGGATGATGAGAAAGATAAAGGTAATTGGATCTGGAGAGTTAAAGGATCCTCGGAGGAGAAGAAGAAAGAAGAATCATTTGTGTATACATCAAATGCTAAATGGAACTATGCTACAAAAGGAAAAACTTTTGGCAAACCTGATCTGGTTTACACAATCCATCAATTGATCAGGTTAGCACAAAAGAAAATTAGTTGTTCCTACTGTGGCTCAAATGATTTTGTAAGAAAAGATTATGTGAATAACTGGTATGGTTCTTATTTTATCTCTCCTACTAGAACTGCAACTAATCCATTAGGACCCAAATACCAGTGGGTACCAAAAGCTAAATCTGTGTTGTAGGCACCCAAGGTTTAAAGGGGAGAAAGAACAATGGCTTTTAAAACAAAACAGTTCAAAACCCGAACTTCATCGTCAAAAAGAAAGGCTTCTAAGTAAAACAGCTTAGAACCCGTACTTCAACGAAGAATGGCTTCTAATCACATCAGATTAGAACCCGCACTTCAGTGCTTTACTTATTTTTTTCTGCTTTATGTTTAAAAAAATTATCAGTTAAGGGGGAGAATATCTGTGATTTTAAAAGATTATCTGACCGTGTGTTCTTAAAGATAAATACTTGCGTTTTATCTTGTCAATATACTTTGTCAAGTATTCATACACATAACGGTTCAGAACATTATATCTGACTTTGTTATTACCATGTATCAAAAGTTAAATCTTTCTATGGTAATACTCACGTTCTTTGTATTCACTGTTGATTGAATCAAACGTCATTTCATGTGCTTTCATTGAAAATATGTTTATATATTGTTCATATAAACAAAATTCGTTTTTGATTCTCCAGCATATTATTCTTCATGACAAATTGATATGAGCTTATTGCCAACCACTTTTAGGTTGAGGGGGAGAATTGCATCGTCAAACACAACTGTTTTGACTTCTCCAATATTTTTATTCTTTATTCTTCATGTAACAAGTGGTATTTGTGCTTACATGTACAAAACGCCTGTTGAACAACATGTTCTTTTAGGAAAATACATGGGATTCAGTGTGAGTAGCTTAACAGAACTTCTATGGATTCACGATAACCAGTGTTTCCTACCCCGGAAGTATTCCCTGAGTGATTGAGGGGAGAGGGGTCAAAAGAATTGAGTGATGGTATGTGAAGAGGTAAAATGAAAAGAGAGATTGGTTAGAAGTGAGCATTAAAATAAAGAGGGTGAGAGCACAGAGTAAAAGGATATCAAACTCTGCACCAAACTTCTTTCTGAGCTGGGCAGCCACATAATCTGATTGGTTCACATTCTTTGGTGACCATCATTGAAAAAGGCAACTAGCCCATGCCATCTCTTGCATACAACCCCACGAGCTACTCATTCTTTTCTCAAAAAGAGAATGTTTCACATTTTCTGGGGACGCAACACATATGCTATTGGTTCTTCATTTGGAAGATACTAATATTGAAAAAGAAGGAAAGTTGCCCCACCTTCGAACCCTTTCTCATGCACATTGAGTTTATGTATAATTTGTTGCTGTCTCAACAAGTTTACATACTTTGAGCCTAAAATAAAAAGCAATCATCTGTGCTTAATTTTTTCATACACATGCACGAGCACACAGAAATTTGTTTTCTGTTAGAACGTTCATAGATAACCATGTGTTATTCGATGATTGAATGGAAGACCTGGGGAGTCTACATCTAACCAGCTCCTTATATAGTAACTTTGTGTTACTCAGTGACTTTCTGTTACTGACAAGCATTCTAACTGAGTCATTTGTTGATTCAGGGTTACAACTCTTAAACTGTTTGAATTTGCAAAGATTTAAACGGTTACAATTGACTATTTTTATCTGAAAAGATTGAAATAATCACTCTTTCCATCTGGGAAGACTGCTCTTATTTCCATACAGGGCTCGTTACATGAAGACTGTGCTTACGTGATCATACTCAATAGGGGAGATTGTCTTGAAAAGGGGAAAATTGTTTTGAAAAGTTTTGATGATGATGATTCTCACCACTCATCAAAAAGGGGGAGAATATTCAAAGAGGAACAATATATTAAGGGGGAGAACATAATCTGAAGACTGATGAAGATTTTCAAAGATTTGAAGTTTTGAAGTTTTGAAGCTATCAACATCATATCTGAAGAAAAGTGAAGACCTGAAGACTATTGCCAAATTTTTTTAATCTTGAATCCAAAGGGGGAGATTGTTGGATCATTAATTGTATTCAAGATTAAAGTTAAATTAGAGGGTCTAAACCGTATTTGTTTGATAGTTAAAGATTAGAGGGTTTAAAGTGTAATATGTTAATAATTATTTGTAAATGGGCCTTAAGTCTATCAAGCCCATAAGCCTATATGGCCTAGGTATTTAAAGTTTTATTTAGTTTAGTTTTAGGTTAATCCTCATATTCATAATTATAATCCTCACAATTACTTTCATAATCATATAGTGAGGTAGCAAGTTTTCTCTGTATTCAAGGGTATCAAGAACACACAAGGTTTCATTGTTTATTCAAGGGATTGGTATGTTTTGTTAATCTTTATATCTCTTGATTATTATTGTGTTCTGTGATTGTTAATCAACTAGATAAATCTGGGATAACAAAGGTCACAATCAGACAAGCTGGGAATCCGGACTTACATAAATTTACGGGTGTTACATTCACCAAAGCTCATCTTCTAAGTCGCTTCCAAATGTTGGTCTCCAAACTCAACTTGGCTCATTCCTTCCCAACTTGAGTTTTTTTTTGGGGGAGGGGGTGTTAGAGCACTTTATGTATATATTCATATTGTAGGGGCTAATTTTGTTGTTACATGTTCCTTAGAGTAGATATATACTTTTGTTTACTCTTTTCTCTTTTGAGGTGAATAACACACAAATCGTCTCTTTCCCCTTTTTTGTACAACACCATATTCAACAAAAGCTTTGGCTTAAGATCTATAGTCCTCCTCACGTAATTGTCATCTGAATCGTAATAAATACAATCAATATGTGAGCTACTCTATACGTATCTTGTAGAGAAGAATAGAAGGCACAAAATATATCAAATATACAAGAAGAATTTTGGTTACAAAAGATAACATGCCTTCCATGCTTGTCTATATGGTCAAAGGTAGCATCCACAATTTCAATTGTGCAAGAATATGAACAAATGGTGAAATTAAGGTGATCAAAATCATATGTTAAACATTGACCAAAAAGGTTTAATGTGGATGTTCAATAAAGGGATAAACTAACCCCTTAGTCACCTCTTATCCTAATCGTCGTCAATGAAACTCTAGAATCAATCATCACTTAATCGAATCCTATCACTCCTCTTAATTTTTTCCCTCATATCACGCTCAGGTCTCTCTCAATCAGAAACCTAAATCGATCAGGTATTTGTCAATCGGGAAATCTGAATCGATCCTATTATCTCTCAATCGGGAAACATAATCGATCCAAGGCATCGTTTCTCAGTCGTTCGTAGATTTCTCAAACATGTGTTGTTCTGAACTTTAGTTTTACAAGACTTTACTCACTTGTTTGGTCAAAAATCTTGTTTGTTTGCTTGCTCCTAGTAGTTGGTCAATTTTTTCGTTTGCATATTTCTCAACTGGTGTTGTTATGAACTTTAGTGTATTTTATACCTTTGACCATATAAACAAGCATGGAAGGCATGCTATATTTTGTACCTGATATAGTTTTATATATTTTGCGCCTTATATTATTCTTTACATGATACTTATAGAGTAACTCACATATTGATCGTATTGTTGCTGAAGACCTTGAAGTTGTAGATAATTTTCTATACCAAGTTGATAGGTGCCTCATCCTTAAATTACATGTCTATAATTTGGTTAAAAGCTCGGTTTTATGAAGTTGTATATATATTTCGACAAGCCTTCACATCATACTAATTGTGAATGCTCTCTTGATTTCACTGCGGAACAATTTACCCTACCTTCTTATTATTTATAATGTTCATGGAAGTTATATATGCAAGCTCAGAGCATTGATGTGGTTAAACGCATGAATGAAATAACTCTTGTTATAAAAACTCATGATAGAATACTCGAATGAGCAAGGTGTAACTACAACAGATATTGAAGGTATAATCAACATTAAAACTTAGTGCATATTATATATGTTTATGTCCCGAGTCTACATTTCTCGCGTTACTAAGATGTTTGCGATGCTATGTTTCTTTTCAACTATGTTGGATGATCTTCAGGAGCGTGTCGAATCAGTTGGCCAAGGGAGATAGGCTCAGAACACTTTGGAGCAAAAGGTGGACAACTTGAGGCAAAAAGCAACAAGTTCTGACTTGCTCGATAATTTGCGAGCCTGCGGCATTTCGAGCATATCTCACTCGTCTAAGCACCAATTAAGGTGATTCAAAGTTCTCTCAAAAGCCAATACATAGACCTACCATATTCATGTTTTGAGTTTTCACGAATTCCTGTTGTATGCAAGCCAAAATTAATGATGAAGTCGGAAGATGAGTGCTGACAGCAAGGAAAAACGAGAGTGCATGTGACAACAGTGTTTCTGGTACAAGTCATGACAGTAACAACATTGTTTTAAAATAGAATGGTAGATTTGTCATTTCAGAGCGAAAGTGTTCTATTCATGTTTGAGTGATGAAAAGGAAGGAAATTAATAAATAAATAGAAAAGGAGACTCAAAAGGTTATTTTGTTCGGTTTTCTTATTTTAGTTTAATTCTCCTTAGTTTTAGTTCGACAGAAAAGATTGCATTTGGTTAAGTTGAAGTGCTCTTGTTCTTTTATTTTCGTAACTTAGTTTTTTTATTAACTTTCAAAGTTGATAGGATCCGAATGTATTTAAAATTGATAATGATATATTTTGGTTGAAAAGAATTGTTAGTTTATAATTTAGATGTAATTTTGTAATGATTATGAACAACAAGGTCGGCCCTGATATTTGGGAGCCTTGTACGATACACTTGATGTGGTCCTTCATTTTTTTAATATATTATTTATTAACTTATTTTTTCTACTATATTCCGACATATGTATGTTTGATAATAAATCAATCGATTGTTCTTTTTTTACTTTAAATATTGTTCATCTTTTTTTTACGTTAAAAATAATACTATTTAAATTACCTAGTTTGAAACATCATATTTTAAGCACAAGTAATTATCATATTTGGTAATTCCAAAAATACTAAATCTATCATCGTTAAAAAATAATTCTAAGATTAAAAAAAAAGTTTCAAAGAGCATATAGAAAGATCAACAATTTTTTTTATAAATTCTATTAAATAATCAAAAAAATTATATAAGAAATCATTAAAATTAAAATAAACACTACATATTAAAAGTTATCAAATCCAATTTTGTACCTAAATTTTAGAAAGGAAAGAGCGAAAAAAATATGTTGTTTGATGACGACGACGAATAAAGATTGAAAAAAAAACAAAATAATTAAGAATTAAGGAATATGGGTTTGAAGAATAACCTATAAAGGTAATTTATTAAAAAGTTACATAATTTAATTATCCGATTAATAATAAATTAGGAAAAAAACATTAAAAAGTTCAACTAGAAAACGAAAAAGTTATTACATAATTTTTTTATCGGATTAATGGAGAATTAGGAAACAAAAAATGGTTAAAAAATATTAAAATTTTCAAGAACTTAGAAAACTCAAATTAAAATTAAGAAACCTAAAAACCCACTACAAATTCGATCATGAGTCTTCATGTTCTTTAGCGAAGATTGCCTCCAACTTACCACTTCCTCAAACAAAAGTTTTGTTAAAACAATGCATTAATTTATTTATATACTAATATTATTATAACTATTTTTAAAAATGCAGTGGCCCTTGGAAATTGGAGGTCCCGTGCGGTGGCACCGTCGGCACACCCCTAAGGCCGCTCCTAATGAACAAACAGATGAAATTGTGTAAATGTATATAAATTCAACATTATGATATTCTAAAGGGTAAAATAGACAATCATACAGATTCAAACAATTATCGGTTTATAAAAATAGTTTTATTGATTTATATTTATAGACTTCAGTACCACCTCTTATCGATCTGAAGTGACATAAGACTTCAACACTTCCTAAAAAACAAATAAATAACACCTTATAAATAATAATTTTAGATTTAACCATATACATATATGAAATACTTTCAGATAAATATTTTATTATTTATTATTATTATAAATAATAATTTTAGATTTATAAAGTAGCACTCTTAAATAAAAATTATATTTGTTGATAAGCTTGATATATACTTAGAGGGTGTTTGGTTCACAGAATGTAATTTGATTTAATTGAAATCTATCAAATAAATTTGACTTTTAAGAATTATAATGAAATTTGACCATGCATTTGGTTGGTAGGAATTCAATTCCTTCACTTAAATCAAGAAATAATGAATTTCTTAATGGAATTGGAATGATATAATCGTTTTCATTCCGTGAACCAAACATGAGATTGAAATTGGTCATTCCAATTTTTTCAAATTCCATGAACCAAATAACCCCTTAAAATGTTGAAGTTTTCATAACTTCCAAAGTTTTTTGAAGTACTTTTTAAATCTTACATGTTATGAATTTAAGATAATCAAAATCATATGTTAAACATCCACGTTCAACGATAACCATCAACAACAACGAATTCAAGAATTCTTCATAATAGTATCACAAAATAATTATCGTAATTTAAAAACTTAAAAATCATTGATAAAATGTTACATGGATTGTGTTTTTTGTTATTTTGGGTCGATTATATATAAAATGTCAATAACATATAGTAATCTTTATAAAACAGGTTCAAACGAGAAGCTAGTCAATTTGTGAGAAAAAAATAAGAGCCACATAATTTATTAATTAAAAAATAACATAACTTTTTTTAAATTAGGATAATTACAATTTGAATTGGATAAATCCTTTAAAATTTCATAATATCTTTAAAATTTATTTATTTTTTAATTTTAATAAATTCATAATTTTTTGTATCAAATTTATATTATTATTTTCTAGATAAAATCATAATTTTCATCAAATATCACATGTGATATCCATAACTAATTCATTATTTATTTCACCATTTTTTCTCTATTTTTTAGATTTACGTTTTGAATCATATGTGATTAACTTCGTTTAACATGTGATATATTGTTATGTATCACATATGATCCCACTAGGTGGATTTTTGTAAATATCACATATGATAATATATGTCTGAATATAAATGATGCATAATCACATGTGATAATTTTTACATCAAAAAAAGATCTATAAATATAAATATACATAATCACATATGATTAACTAAAATATATACAATTATCACATGTGATAATATTTACATCACAAAAAGATCTATAAATAGAAGTATACATAGTCACATATGATTAACTAAAATATATACAATTATCACATGTGATAATATTTACATCACAAAAAGATCTATAAATAGAAGTATACATAATCACATATGGTTAACTAAAATATATATGGTTATCACATTAATAATATGATATGTGATATGCATAAATATTCATATAATGATATCACATGTGATATGTGGTTAAAATTGTGATTTTTTTTATTAAAAGTATATTTAGAAAAAAAATTAAAAAATAATTGAAATTAAAAAATAAATAAATCTAAAAGATATTATAAGAATTTTAAGGATTTATCCAATTTAAAATGATAATTATCCTAATTTCTAAAACTATTTTTTATTTATGGTTTTTTTAATTAATAAATTATGTGGCCCACATCTTTTCTCGCCTTCTCACAAATTAGTTTGCTTCTCACATGATCCTCCCCCCCCTCTCTCTCTCTCTCTATATATATATATATATATGATTAGGTTCATCTGAGAAATGCTAGAAATATGAGAAATAAAAAAATGATCCTAGCCCTTTATCTGGTCAATATTTGCGACTTTGACCGTGATGCACTAGATAATTCCTTGTGTGGTCTGTAGAAGATAGATGAGTAGTTTCGTAAAATACGCAGGACGAGTTCATATATAAACCTGTATGATTCAAATATGAATTATATGTTCATATATGAACCAGTGTAATTCACATATGAACTCTTTTAACTGATTCATATATGAACCTTTCTGATTCATATATGAACTAACTATACGTTCATATATGAATCAGTTAATTAGTTCATATGTGAATCACAAAGGTTCATATATAAATCCGTTAATTAGTTCAACTGATTCACGTATGAACCTACAGTTAATTAATTCATAGGTGAATCAGTTAATTGGTTCATATATGAATCTTTTAAAAGAGTTCATATGTGAATTACATTGGTTCACATATGAACATATAGTTCATATGTGAATCATACATGTTCATATATGAACTCATCCCGTGTATTTGTAAAAATTACGAAACTGTTCTTCTATTTTTGGAATAGCCGTAACTTTTAGCCGGTCAAAGCCGTAATTGTTGACCAGTCAAAGACACAATATTTGACCGGTCAAAGCCGATCTTGATTGAATGAAAGGCTATGATTACTTCTCTATTTTTTATATATTTAGTATTTCTCAAATGAACTTCTCCCTATATATATTTTTCATACATTTTGTTCGTTTAGTTAAATGGACGAATGGTTCTGCTTGTTAATTTATGTTCGTTATGTTTGTTTATATATCAGATAAATTTATATATTTTGACATTAATATTAAATTGTTTAATTAAATTAAACTTTTAGGATTCTTTTTTTTATCCTTCATAAATTTACCCGGTTTTTCATTTTGTTATGTTATTTTTTAGGAACGAAATGATGATTAATGGTGGTTGTTTTTTGTTCACATGTGTTCGTTCGTTCGTTCGTTCGTTTATGTTCGTTTATGTTCGTTTAGCATCTTAATGAACGAACATAAATGAACACGAACAAACACATTTTTTAACGAACGGACATGAACATAAAAAATTTCGTTCGTTTACCGTCTATATTTGTTCGTTTGTTCGGTTAAGTTAAACGAACGAACACAAACAAGCCTTTGTTCGTGTTTGTTTACATTCCTTACGGTCGTACTTGATTGATGATTTAGGCGGTTTGGAATATCTACTATTCGAAATTTTGAAGTATTTGATTGATGATTTGAAGTACTTAATCTTAAAGACTTAAGGATTTAATTATATATTTGGATGATTGCAATAACTAATAACTTCGTTTTGTATATTTTTAGTAGTATTTATCATATTTCATTCTTCAATTTTATGTATATTATGTAACACCCTAAAAATAGGGATAACAAAAACTTTCCATAAATGGAGAAGTGGTATAAAGTTTGTCATAGCAAGAGCCTCCCAAAAAGGGGAAATATATAAATAACCTGTTTAATCGCAATTCTGTAATTTAACGAATAAATAAACAACAACCAACTAATCTAATTTCTACATCTAGAAAAAAGATTACAAAAGGGGTGTCATCTATAAACCCCAAATCTTCCAAAAATAGTTCAAGTGCCAAAATCCCCAAGCTCTTGCCCAAAGCATCTAAACTTGCCTAGAAGTCGCGCCGCTAGCACTTGAGATACACATCGACCCCAAACAAGTGTTAGGCCAAAAAGCCTAGTGAGTTGAACAATAATAAGCATGCATGAACAGTTACAATTCTTATCAGCAGTTAACCAACGTTCAATATATGTGGAGTCATTAGGGGAGACCCAAAGCACCAATCGAGCCCACCCCAATAGTCGATATACCTTGATGCCCTTAACAAGGAACATCCCAAGGCCCGACACACCCGGAGACTACTCTAAAGGAAAATTCCCCGAATGGCGGAGGTCTAGGCACATACCATCACAGTGGCGCCCAAGACTACATCCTCCTTGTGAACTGACTTGGTTCGTCCAACATAAAGCATATAGGAGGTCCTTTAGGTGTATTTCAACCCCAACATATTTCCATACCGCCTATGGGTATAATATTACCATCCTATCCTCATGAAGTCCAACAAAATGCCCAAATGACAATTAAGTTCATCATGCATATAAATATGTCATAAAAATGGTGTTCCAACTAGAATCATCATTGTACCCATACATACATATTTTTAGCATAGCAAGGCACCCATATTATATATCCATGCGAAAAGCCCAAATAATGGCACTCATAACCTAAAACATAGCATATCACCAATATCAATATTTCCAACTAATTTCATCAAAGAATCCCAAATACTTGAACACATAGAGATAAAATAACAAATAGAAGATTATGATGTGTATCTAGTTTTAACAAAGGTTTAGTAAACTCACTATCTAGGTTTTGAACCAAAACCTAGAAAATACGAAACTCTAAAGATGGAGAAATGCTTTGACTTGATTCTTGAGGATCTTCTTCAATAAATGAACTCCAAGGTAGGTTGAATTCCCAAGGATTGATGCTTAACCACCCAAAGTTGCAATAAATGCTTTGAGGGGAGTAAATGATGGCTTGATGCTCAAACCCTAGAATTCCCTTCTTGAAAAACGATTGTGTGTGGGTGTTTTTGTTTTGAAATTGGCTGAAAAGGGTTTTAGAGACCTGCACGTGTTCCCGCGGCTTATGCCGCGACTTGCAACCCGCGGCGTAAGTCGCCCGCGTGCCCCAAAGGGTCGACTCCAGTAGCTTACGCGGCCTATGCCGCAACCAGTAACCCGCACGGAAAGTCGCGTAAGTCTCTGTTTGCCATTTAGTTAAACTATAGAGCCCCACAACATAACTAACAACAACCTTAAGCAAGATAAACATTTTAAGCATATAAGTCCTACATCAATTAATACCAACATAGGATTAACAAGGCCTAATACTCACATAGGTACATTTAATGCATTTAAAGGAATAAATACTTACCTTGAGAATTTCCGAGTGTTACAATCCTCCCCACCTAAATGGGATTTCGTCCCCGAAATCTTACCCTAGGCAAACAAGTGAGGATAACGTTTCTTCATAACATCTTCGGACTCCCAAGTAATGTTAGCACCCCGATGATGCTTCCATTGAACTTTAACCATGACCACGTCTTTATGCCTCAACTTCTTCACTTTCGATTCCAAAATCGACTCCGGTTCTTCCACACAACGATTCCCATTGTCCACCCGAATTTCCGACAAAGGAATCACACTCTCCTCTTCGGCTAAACACTTCCGAAGGTAACACACGTGAAATGTATGATGTATCCCATCCATTTCCGGCGGTAAATCCAACCGATAGGCTTGCAAACCAATCTTTTTCCAAAATAATGAATGGTCCAAGGAAACGAGGACTAAGCTTCCCACGCTTCCCGAAACGTATGATCCCCTTCCACGGAGACACCTTCAACATGACCCGGTCACCCACTTGAAACTCAACCGGTCTTCTCTTCTTGTCCGCATAGCTCTTTTGTGGGTCTTGCGCCGCCTTTAGTCTTTCTCGAATTTCTTTCACCTTGTCCGCCGTCTCCTGCACTATTTCCGTCCCGGCGAATTGCTTTTCGCCCGCTTCTAGCCAACAAACTGGGGTTCTACACTTTCTTCCATACAAAGCCTCGAACGGTGTCATTCCGATACTAGAATGGTAACTGTTGTTGTACGCGAACTCTACCAAAGGTAGGTGTGAGTCCCAACTTCCCCCGAAGTCTATCACACACGATCTCAACATATCTTCCAACGTCTGGATCGTCCTCTCGCTTTGACCATCCGTTTGAGGATGATACGTCGTGCTCAAATTCAGTCTAGTGCCCAACTCCTTTTGCAAACTAGTCCAAAAGTTCGAAGTGAAACGACTATCCCGATCCGATACTACAGATTGCGGAACTCCGTGCCTTGACACCACCTCGTCGATGTACAATTTAGCCACTTTATCTATTGGCAAGGTCTCCCAAATCGCAAGAAAATGCGCGCTCTTGGTCAACCGATCCACGATCACCCAAATTGTATCGTGACCACGCAAGGTCTTTGGTAGCTTCGTCACAAAATCCATGGTGATATTGTCCCACTTCCATTCGGGAATGGACAACGGTTGCAAACTTCCATTCGGGAATGGACAACGGTTGCAAACTTCCATACGGTCTTTCCACATAGCTAGCCACGTCCAACTTCATCACCGGCCACCAATAATTCAACTTCAAGTTTCTATACATCTTGGTGCTACCGGGATGTATAGAATATTTCGACTTATGTGCTTCCTCGAGAAGTAAGTCACGATTTCCCCCAATCTTTGGCACCCAAATTCGCCCTTAGAAGAGTTTGAGCCCACGACCATCTTCCGTTAAGAGTTCCTTTTGCTTGGACATAACCTCGGCCTTGAGGTTCTCTTCTTTAAGTGCTTCCGCTTGGCTCGCTCTTATACTCTCCAACAAACTCGACACCACATTGATTCTGGTAAGGGACATTTTGACACTTCCATCATGACTCCTTCGACTCAACGCATCCGCCACCACGTTGGCCTTACCGGGATGATAGAGTAAATCACAATCATTATCCTTCAAGAGCTCAAGCCACCTCCTTTGCCGTTTGTTGAGTTCCTTTTGGTCGAAAATGTACTTGAGACTCTTGTGATCCGTGAAAAGAGTACACTTGGTCCCATACAAGTAGTGTCGCGACAACTTTAACGCGAAAACTACCGCCGCCAATTCCAAATCATGAGTCGGATAGTTCTTCTCATGGTCCTTTAACTGACGCGACGCGTAGGCTATTACTTTCCCCCTTTGCATTAGGACACACCCAAGCCCCATCTTGGAAGCGTAACTAAACACAACAAAGTCTTCCGATCCTTCGGGTAGGGATAAGATCGGAGCTTCGCACAACTTCCTTTTGAGCGTCTGAAAGGCTTGCTCTTGTGCATCGGTCCAAAGAAACTTGACGTTCTTCCTTGTGAGAGAAGTGAGCGGTGAAACTATCTTGGAAAAGTCTTGAATGAAACGTCGGTAGTAACCCGCTAAACCTAAGAAGCTTCGGATCTCCGTCGGACTTGTTGGAGGTTCCCAGCTCATCATTGCATCGATCTTTGCCGGATCCACTTTTACCCCGTCCTTTGATACCACATGCCCCAAGAATTGCACCTCTTGAAGCCAGAATTCGCACTTCGAGAATTTCGCGAACAGTTTCTCTCTCCTTAGAACTTCTAATACTTCCCGTAAGTGTTTTCCATGCTCGGACTCATCCCTTGAATATACTAAAATATCGTCGATGAAGACGATCACTGATTTATCTAAGAATGGGCGACACACACGGTTCATTAGATCCATGAATACGGCCGGAGCGTTGGTTAAGCCAAAAGGCATCACCAAAAACTCATAATGACCGTATCTCGTCTGGAAAGCTGTCTTCGGAATATCTTTGTTCTTCACTCTCACTTGATGATAACCGGACCGAAGATCAATCTTCGAGAAACATCCCGCGCCTTGCAGTTGATCAAAAAGGTCGTCGATGCGAGGTAAGGGATAATTGTTCTTCACCGTGACCTTGTTTAACTCCCGATAATCTATGCACATCCGCATAGATCCATCCTTCTTCTTCACGAACAGTACCGACGCTCCCCAAGGTGACGAGCTCGGTCGAATGAAGCCCTTTTCCAGCAACTCTTGAAGTTGCGTCATCATTTCCTTTATTTCCGTCAGTGCCAAACGATATGGAGCACGAGCTATCGGAGCCGCTCCCGGAGTGAGGTCAATCTGAAACTCCACTAGACGTTCCGGTGGTAATCCGGGAAGGTCTTCCGGAAAGACATCCGGATAATCCCGCACGATCCTCACGTCTTCCACCGTCTTCTTTTCATTCTTCGCGTCCACAATAGAGGCCAAGTACGAAGGGTAACCTTTCGCTAAAACTTGCGAGCCTTAAGAGATGAGATAATAGGATTATTCCTCTTTCCTTTCTCCCCATAAATGGTAGCCACACCATTTTCCGGTAATGGCACTTGGATCATCTTTTTGGAACAAAAGATGTCCGCCCTATGCCTTACCAACCAATCCATACCTATGACTACATCAAATCCTCCTATAGCCATAGGAAATAAATCCACTCCAAAAGAACTCCTATAGATCTCTAGAGTGCAATCACAAAAACGATCACGAATGATCACTTGATCCCCATTAGCTACTTCTACTACTAATGCATCGGGAAGAACACTAATAGGAGTGGTGAATTGTTTACAGAAAGCATCCGACACAAAGGAACATGTAGCACCCGAATCAAACAAGACACGAGCAGGCATGGAGTTTACTAGAAACGTACCCGAAACGACATCCGCGGTCTCCTTTGCCTCCTCGGTAGTCATCCGGAAAGCTCGACTCGGTGCCCTTGATGGTTGCTCGACCCTAGCCGTCGAACCCACAGAATTTCCACCACCTCTTCTAACTAGCCTTGGGCACTCTCGCTTCATATGCCCCGACTCTCCGCATTCATAACATACCGACCCACGGAGGGAACACTCTCGAGTTGTGTGGTTTTTCTTACCACACTTGCTACACCCGGCTGGACCGGAGTGAGTTCTCGTAGCGCACGACCCCGAGTGCTTTGACCTGCACTTGTGGCACCACCGATCTGCCCAGCGTTGATCACTCGTTCTCCCGCTCACAAAGGGTCTTGATTGACGAACGGGACCCGATGGCCCTTCCCACTTCCGTTTCTCACCAATATGCTTCTTCTCATCCCTTTCGGCATTGATGTCATCCTCAACGAGTAAGGACTCCTCGATAACCTCTTGCAGAGTCGAACACTTGGCATTCCTTACCGCCGTTCGCATCTCAGCCGGTAACCCTTGATGATAGGCTTTAATCTTTGACCTTTCATCGGGGACTAGATGTCCCACCAAGTTTAGTTTCTCCAGAAAGAGTTGGGAGTAGCCAACAACAGACAGATTCCCTTTCTTCAGATCTCGGAACTCCCACTCCAATTTGTTCATCGAACGCTCGCTACAATACTTGTCCATGATCTTCTCTTTGAACACCGGCCAAGTTAGCTTAGCCAGAACTTCAGAAGTGAGGACTGATCGAGTGAGATTCCACCAAATCAAAGCCTCTCCCCGAAGTAGTTGAGAAGCAAACTTCACACGTTGAGAGGGATCACACTCACTTGCCTCAAAGGCCATCTCTATCTCCTTGAGCCAATACATACAAGCAACCGGGTTATCTGAACCTGCAAACTCTTTAGGGTGGCACCCCAGAAACGCTTTGTAAGTGCACCCCTTAGTCTTCGTCCGGATCCCTTCAGCGGATGGTTCCTCAACCGTTACCACATTTGGTCCACCCGACCCCACAACAATGTTTTCAGCCATCGTCTCAGGTTGTCGGTGGCTAGCGTCTCGATCCTCTAGGAGTTTCATGAAAAACTCTTGTTGTTGGGTCATAGCCGAAGTCATGGCCAACTGTTGTTGAGCCAAGGCCGCATTCATGGCCAACATCATGTTATCCCGAAGCCTAGTCTCCATGGTAACTTCCTCCATTATGGCGTCACCTGCATTGAGGTTCCGGAGCGGAATATGCTCAGGCCCTCCTCCCAAGATTCTAGGTATAGGGATGTCATCGGTGGTTACACCCACGGGAGGTCGTACAGCTGCAGATTCCACCTCTGGTTGACCCTCTGGCATGTCCGACAACCTACTTCGAGTGTTTACCATTAAATCTGCCATGCACGTACGAGAAATAGATTGAGAAAAGACTAAGCAAGTTGAACTCATTGTACGTACTACTACCTTCATCGATTATCATAATAATAGTAAACCAAGTATGCTCACGTAAAAATGCATTCATAATAGCAGTAGCTAAGTGAAATTATGAACGAACCATACACAAGAATTCTTGTCACCATTATCACAACTTTTAATTAAAGTAGTTCCGTAATCCTAACGCTCTCCCCACCTAGGATTTTTACCCCAAGTGGACAGTGAAGTCATAACGTCTAAAGCTTAAGTCTAGATACGCTAAACCATACCTAGTTCACTTAAACTAAAGCTATGATACCAACTTGTAACACCCTAAAAATAGGGATAACAAAAACTTTCCATAAATGGAGAAGTGCTATAAAGTTTGCCATAGCAAGAGCCTCCCAAAAAGGGGAAATATACAAATAACCTGTTTAATCGCAATTCTGTAATTTAACGGATAAATAAACAACAACCAACTAATCTAATTTCTACATCTAGAAAAAAGATTACAAAAGGGGTGTCATCTATAAACCCCAAATCTTCCAAAAATAGTTCAAGTGCCAAAATCCTCAAGCTCTTGCCTAAAGCATCTAAACTTGCCTAGAAGTCGCGCCGCTAGCACCTGAGATACACATCGACCCCAAACAAGTGTTAGGCCAAAAAGCCTAGTGAGTTGAACAATAATAAGCATGCATGAACAGTTACAATTCTTATTAGCAGTTAACCAGCGTTCAATATATATGGAGTCATTAGGGGAGACCCAAAGCACCAATCGAGCCCACCCCAAGAGTCGATATACCTTGATGCCCTTAACAAGGAACATCCCAAGGCCCGGCACACCTGGAGACTACTCCAAAGGAAAATTCCCCGAATGGCGGAGGTCTAGGCACATACCATCACAGTGGCGCCCAAGACTACATCCTCCTTGTGAACTGACTTGGTTCGTCCAACATAATGCATATAGGAGGTCCTTTAGGTGTATTTCAACCCCAACATATTTCCATACCGCCTATGGGTATAATATTACCATCCTATCCTCATGAAGTCCAACAAAATGCCCAAATGACAATTAAGTTCATCATGCATATAAATATGTCATAAAAATGGTGTTCCAACTAGAATCATCATTGTACCCATACATACATATTTTTAGCATAGCAAGGCACCCATATTATATATCCATGCGAAAAGCCCAAATAATGGCACTCATAACCTAAAACATAGCATATCACCAATATCAATATTTCCAACTAATTTCATCAAAGAATCCCAAATACTTGAACACATAGAGATAAAATAACAAATAGAAGATTATGATGTGTATCTAGTTTTAACAAAGGTTTAGTAAACTCACTATCTAGGTTTTGAACCAAAACTTAGAAAATACGGAACTCTAAAGATAGAGAAATACTTTGACTTGATTCTTGAGGATCTTCTTCAATAAATGAACTCCAAGGTAGGTTGAATGCCCAAGGATTGATGCTTAACCACCCAAAGTTGCAATAAATGCTTTGAGGGGAGTAAATGATGGCTTGATGCTCAAACCCTAGAATTCCCTTCTTGAAAAATGATAGTGTGTGGGTGTTTTTGTTTTGAAATTGGCTGAAAAGGGTTTTAGAGACCTGCAGGTGTTCCCGCGGCTTATGTCGCGGCTTGCAACCCGCGGCGTAAGTCGCCCGCGTGCCCCAAAGGGTCGACTCCAGTAGCTTACGCGGCCTATGCCGCGACCAGTAACCCGCGCAGAAAGTCGCGTAAGTCTCTGTTTGCCATTTAGTTAAACTATAGAGCCCCACAACATAACTAACAACAACCTTAAGCAAGATAAACATTTTAAGCATATAAGTCCTACATCAATTAATATCAACATAGGATTAACAAGGCCTAATACTCACATAGGTACATTTAATGCATTTAAATGAATAAATACTTACCTTGAGAATTTTCGGGTGTTACATATTACCAACCCGTCACAACCCGCAAGGGTTTGGTTGGGTTATACATTGTTGGATTGGGTTGAGATTTTTCAAACCGCCATAATCGGGTTGAGTTATAAAAATATCCCAAACCGCCCAACTCAACTTATGTACACCCTACATATTAGAACAACCTTGAGGGTTGGGCCTGCATTTTGAAATTATCCAAGTAATTATCAGTCCATCAAGAGACTCCGAGTCATCACTCCTGTCATATACAACGAACAAACTTTATCTTGATTAATGCTAATACTACTATGTTGTACATGACACACATAACATCCATTATGTCATGTAATTCTGAATTTACGGTATGATTAAAATTAGTGTTAAAGTATCTTACTCAAAGCATAGTTCATGATCTTCAACCAAAGGACTACATGTATAATGACGACATAAAAACACTTATAAAACTCATATAATCGAATGCGGTGTTATAACGAGTCACTCATCTATATCGATATATAAAGCAGAATCCTTACATGTTGACGTTAGGGATGATAATTTGACCCGACCCGTTGGGGAACCCGGTTCACCCGACCCGGGCGGGGCCGGGGAATACCCGGAAAAATGGGGTCGGGGCCGGGGCCGGGGAATACCCGGTACACTCAAACCGGGGATGGGGATGGGGCCGGGTAGCCTACCCCCCGACCCGCCCGGTACCCGGTTATAATATAGTTATTAATTATTTAATATATATTATATATATGTATATATTAATACTAATAAAAAGAACAAACTTTTCCAAATTAGGTTAACTTCTCTTTAGTCTTCACTTTTCTCTCTTCTGTCTTCACATTCACGAATCACGCAGCCCCTGCCCAGCCACCAGTCCACCACCCACCACTCCACCAGCGAGTCAGCGACCACGCCGACCAGCCCACTCTTCTCGTTCTCGTCTAGTCGTCTGCCACCACCCACCGGCGGCCTGCTCCTCCACAGACGACGCAGCAAGCACCGCTGCACCGGCGACCTACTCACTGGCGGCCTCATCTTCTGTAAGATTTTCATTAAGTGTAAGATTAAATGTTTAGTTCTTTTTTTATTTGGGTGTTCTTGATAATCTTGATTTTGGCAATAAGTGTAAGATTTTCATTTGGGTGTTCTTGATTTTGGCAATAAGTTTAGTTCTTTTTTTATTTTTTTAATTGATTTTTTGAAATGCCATTTGGTGAATTACTGTTTAGCTTAGAATGACAGACTCACTGAGACAAAATGACAGTCCAAAAACAGCCCAAAAATCCCCCCCCCCCAAAAAAAAAGTTCTAAAACCGGGTAAGCGGGTACCGGAGGCGAGGGTATTGACCGGGGATGGGTTTTTGATCCCCGTACCCGCCGGGGACCGGGTACGGGACCGGGGACGTGCACACCAAACCGGATCCGGGGCCGGGTAAGGGGATCCCCACCCCAAACCCTCCCCGTTACCATCCCTAGTTGACGTGGCACCACCAGAATTGAGAATCACTCTTTTTCTTTTTTCTCAGTTTTTTAATTTTCTTTTAATATATTAGTATTAAAGTTTAACTCTTCGTCTCCTCTACGGCTCTACCTATTTCCCTTCGATTTAGGAGTTCATTTTTGTTGCCCTACCTACATACATCAAGAATGGGAATTGAGACCATGGTGAAATCTTGACACCGATTTCATCCCTCTGAAATGTTTCAGCGATTTACAGAACTCGATTGGAGCACAAGCAGTTTAGGGATTCTCTTCCTGGTACGTATTGGTTACTGCTAATTTAAGGGTCTTCCGATGGGCATGCTACATTTATCGATATCAATGAAATACATAGATTAGTTGAGATTTTGCAAATAGTGAATGCAAACTGGTATTGCTTTGGAGATCTTAAGTATGAAAAAAGCTTTATTGTTGATAGAATTGAAAACCTAATTGTCGAATTTGTATGTGTTTTTGGTTATTGTCGAATTTGTATGTGTTTTTTGTTGTCTTTTCTATATTTATTATATTTTGATGTAAAGAAGTAGTTCCTTGGAGAGTGCCGATGTCAATGAGGCTACATGTATTTGCGTGCCATTTCTTTGATTTGTATGACAATGCATATTGCTACACTTGCACATTGATAGAATTGGGAGGATACATATTTTTATGTGGGTTTCGAAGGTTTATCAAAGTCAGGGGATGAAAAAGATCATTAAAAGGAGCATCTCATTTCATGAGGTATCTAAAGGCAAATACCTTTTGGTAATTCAACTAAAAGTATATAGATATAGATAGTTTAGATCTTAAATTTGTTTTTTTTTCTGTCCACGAGGTGTTTGATGAAATGTTTCAACTAGAAAATATATGCTTATAAAGAAAGTGATATGTATTTTCAGTTCAACATAACGTCGGTATGTTCGAAACTCATGATTTTTAATGCATTGGATATGGGTTGATGACTAATTATGTTTCTTGAATATATGTACTTGGATGACCATTCTTCTATAAGTCTATATATGTTTAATGATTTCAGTTTTCGCAAAGAAAACATGAAGTTGCTTGTGGTGTAACTTTTCTGGCATATTGTCAGTTGTAAGGATCTGTATGATAATAAGTTATAGGTTAAGAGGTTTTGGGTTTGTAAATTTCTCTAACTAAGACGAAACCGATTTAGCTAAAAATGCCATGGATGGGAAGGTTGACAATACCCTTTTGCACATGCTCCAACATTCTAAATTGAGTACCATATCATCATCCACAATGTCATTTATATTACAAGCCTTTTTAGTAGGATTGGCAATGGGTAAGGGTAAACCCGTTACCCGTTATGTTTTGGCCCATCCGAATATGGTATGGGTAAAGATTTTTCAACTATTTTATCCGCTTATCCATTGCCCGTTTACTCGCTATTTTAATGGATAGAATATGGATAAATATTTTTTTCATTACCCATTACCTAGGGCTGTAAACGAACCGAACGTTCAGCGAACCGTTCGTGAACCGTTCGGCGGGAAGTTCGTTTATGTTCGTTTATTTAATAAACGAACGAACATGAACAAGTTTTTTCGTTCGTTTAGTTAAACGAACGAACATGAACAAATGTCGCGTTCGTTCATTTATGTTCGTGAACGTTCGTTTACTTGCGTTCGTTTACGTTCGTTTATGTGTTCGTTTACGTTCGTTTATATTAATTAACAATTAAATTTATTTTGTATTTTAATTTATAATTATATTATATTTTAATTTAAAAGGATATATAATAAAAAAATTCCTTTTTTTTAAAATATGATTTAATGAAAACTGATGGCTATCACATTCTTTCCTTTATATACTTGCTTCCACACCCCTTTTTTCTTCTTAAATTTCGATGTGGGACAAGTTAATTATGCCTCTTTACTCGGCTGAGAAGATAGAAGAGAAAAGGGAGATTTCTCCCATCCCACATCGGCTCCTCAACTCATTTTTGCCTCTTTACTCCACTATAAATATGAAGAGCCCTCATCCCTTTGAATTGCATTCCTTTGAAAACTTTTATTAGTCTTTTTGCTCATGCCTTGGTTTTCTTAGCCAATGGCTTGAGCTAGTTAAAAGATTTATTGGGAACACCCTACTGAATGTGGGTGCACCCTCTTAGTTCGAGTTTGTTGGGTTTGTTTTTCAGTTTAACTGAACGAACACGAACATATTTTTTTCCTTAACGAACGAACACGAACCAATTTTTTTTTGTTCGTTTAATGTTCGTGTTCGTTCGTTTGTTCGTCTAACTTAAACGAACGAACATGAACAAGCCTTTGTTCGTGTTCGTTCGGTTCGTTTACAGGCCTACCATTACCCATATGTATGTGTGTGTATATATATATATATTAATAATAAACTAATATTATTAGTTTATCAATAACCAAGGAGGCAAGAATTCATCACTGATTAAAAAACCAAAGACTTTTAAGTTTCTCCATTTTAATTTACATTACCATCTTTTATGCTCTTCTTCCACGTTGGGTTTTCACTCAACACTGAGCAGACTTTTAGTCTCTGTAATATCTTTTCCATATCTTCCTGCCTCTTTAACTCTTTTACTCTTCCATGCTCCAAATTCCACCATGTCACAAATCAGTCGATAAAGTGATAAACATGGGAAATTCAGAAGCTGTTTCACACGTTTTTCTTTTCATTTTCAAGGCTGCAATTGTTTTAATAGTAGTTTTTTGTTTGAATCAAAGCAATACAATCCACAACTTCAGTATGTGAGTTTACATATTTACATTGCAACACAAATATATGTCATGCTTCTTATTAATATCTTTATAATGCTATCAGTAAAGTTATAGAAACACTAAGTTTGACTAAGCCATCCAGATCAGTGCCAAATGAGGTTAGCCTCCAAACTTTTCATATGCTTCTGTATGCCTTTCTTTCCTCCTCTTCATCTATGATGTTTCAATATGCATGTCTTACTCCTCTTTCTCTCGATATCCATCGTAAATTCTTATTGTCCATCTCCATTATCCTTAGGGCCAAAAGCAGAAGAACCAGCAATCATTATGTGGTAACTTCTACCTATTGTAATCCCTATTATCTTTCTTTTTTTCAATCTGTCTATGGGAATTTGTTATTCTTGAGATTAAAATCATTCCCCCTTTATGTTTTATCTACTTTGCTTCTCCACAACTAACTAAGTTTTCCCCTCAATCTCCTTGCTAGCATATTCAAGAAAGTTGATCGGTTGTTGGGGTTTTCAATTTGGTGATTTCAGAAGCCACCAAGGAGGAGTATGTCACGGTCGTATGTCTGAAAGGTTGTGTTTGTTGGCCTACATTTTTTTAATATTATTTTCTACATTTTTTTGGGGTTTTATACTTCGGGTTCACCTTTTCTCAAAGTCATAAAAGTTATAATCAATACCTATGTCTTAGTCTGGTTCAAATGTGTTAGGAATAAATCTATATATAAAGGCTAACCTAGGACCATGACTAGAAAAGCTCTCCATTTTTTCACAGGGATGTAGTTTTAGGCTTTAAGCAGCTATCTGGACAAAAAAAGGGATGGTTGTTGGATTTTTCCTTCTATTTTTGTCTTCTACTCTTTTTTTCTTCCAAAAGAAGCATTTGCGAATTGTTGTCTTTTAAGGATATTTTATATTACCCTATCAAAGCCCAAATATGTTCATTGTTGTAAGATAAATATATAATACATTAGATCCATTAGTATTTAAGGTAGTTTTTGGGGTTGTATCTTTGAGCCATCATTGTTGTGTGTGTGTGTGTGTGTGTATATATATATATATATATATATATATATATATGTAATGCTATCATATGTTTTTTGGAGTATTATACTAAGTTTCATATAATGATGAATATCATTTGTCAGTTACCAATAAAACAATCTCATTACAACCTCATGAATCAAGAGAAAACACACCAATTTGGAACCATTTGACAGAGGATGTGTACATTTTCTTGAACATGGAAATGCAAATGCTTACTTGGTAATCAAATGAAGGATGTTGAAATATCATATAACCTACAAATAAGTCAACATTGAACGTGCCTTAAACATCAAAACCTTTCCCATCTTTTTTCTCAATTTATGCAGAAAATCGAGTGCATGACAGAAACATTGGATCAAAGCAACCACATCTAGAGGTTGCTGGAACTGTTTAGTTGGTTCTCTTACCTCATTTCCCTGAGTTGTTTTAGTTCAAGTTCATTTTTTTTACGTATGATATATTTTAAGTAAGCTTCACAGGTTGGCTCTAAATTATGCAAGTGAGGGGAACGATGGCTATTGGAATCGAAAGGTATAGCCCAGACATAGCCATTTGTACATCATTGATTTCTTAGACATAATCTATCTCAAATTTTATTTCAATTGTCAATAGTTATCTATATTCAATAAATAATTTGTTCTTGGTACCCATGTTTACATTTATTTCAATAAATTTTATTTCAATTGTTAATATTGGTAATGGTTAAGAATCTCCTGTAATTTGGATATTCTTTATGGAGATGAAGAAAGAATATTAATGTAAAACTAATTTCACTTGAGTTTAGTTTGTTGACGGTAGGCATTTTTACCTATGTGTTCTTTGTTTTTTGTGTTCTTTTAGTTGTGTGTTATCCCATTTTGCTTTTTCTTTACTTAATTCAAGACATTGTATTGGAGCCCTGTTTCAAATATTTGGGTTGAATTGAAACCATTGACTTCGCGCTTTAGCTTGGCTCACTAACACCTTGGTTTTGTTATGTATAGATATCTTTGTCTAATCTGGTTATCTTTTAGTTGAGATACATCTGTGTAGAAGGTATGAAGTTGATATTTTTGAAGGTTCTATGTGAATTTTTTGTCTTCAAATAAGATGAGATGGACATATGATAGTCTTGTGTTAGGCCTAGATTCAAGTTCTAATTGCTACACACAATCAAGATGAGAATTCCAAATCCATATGTCATTGATTTAAACATCCACAGATTACAAATCTCTCTCACTTTCTCACTCTACAAACACTCTCTCTCTCTCTCTAGAATAATGTTCTAATTTTCCTCTTCTCTCATTAGCTCTCTAACAATCTTACAATCTGAATTCTCTCACAATGACTTACACACCCTCTTACAAAGACTTTACAAAGGTATTTATACCCACAACAATTACAAGGAAACAAACAAATACAATATGTTGACTTTGACTTTATTAACACAATGACTTTGACTTTCACTGAGAGTTGACTTTCAGCCTTTGACTTCTTGTACTTTGGTCTTCAATCTTTATGATCTTGAATCCAATAAATCTGTGCTCTAACAATCTCCCCATTTGGATCAAGATCATTACTAAAAGATTTAGCAATGCTATATTCTCTCTTTAAGCTCAATTTGAATAAACTCCCCCTTTGATCAATCTTTATCATTTCTTGTAATCTCCTTGTCTTCTCAAGCAATTAACATGCTCCCCCTATTAACATGAAATATTTACATTCTCCCCTTCTCTGATAAACACAGTATCTTCAAAAACTTTCAACAATCTTTTCTCAAAATCTGATTCTCTCACAAGAATATTAACATTCTCCCAAGATTATAACCAAACCTCTTTCAGACATAACACACTTTGCTTCAGCAAATAATCTTCAACAATTCTGTTGCTTTCATCTTTCAACAATCTTGAATATTTTCTCCCAGCTTTAACTCAAACTCTTGATTCAGACATTTCTTTTTCATTGCTTTCTCAAACATTTCTCCCCCTTTTTGATGATTAGAGCATCGATATCATCAAAACTTTTCTCCAAGAAATGTCTTTGACCATTCTGATCTGTCCAAGAGCCTCTGATTCGTTGCCAATTCGAACAAAGTATTCATCCAGATCTTTTCAAATCTAGACAAAATATTCATGTAATACCTGAATCAACAAATGAATCAGTTAATATGTCTGTCAGTAACACGAAGTCACTGTGTGTAACGAATACACATTGGAAAGGAGCTTTTTGATGTTCACTCCCCCAGAGCTTCCATTCAATCATCGAAACACCACAAAGGCAATTTCTATGAACGTTATGACAAAGAAACAAATTCCTTGTGTGTTCGTGCAAGTGTAGAAAGAATTAAGCACGAATGATTGCTTTTTATGGCTCAACATAGTGTAAACCACTGAGACAACAGTAGATAAACACAGACTCTAAGTGCATGATTGAAGTGCGAAGGTGGGACAGACTTTCTTCTTTTTCAATATCCAGATTTTCCAAATGAAAACCAGATAGTATATGTGTTGCGTCCCCTTGAAAATGTGAAACATTTTCTTTTTGAGAAGAAAAATAAGTGGTTGGTAGGGTTTAATCAAGAGTTGACATGGGCTAGTTATATACAATTGTGGATCTCATATCTCCATATGAATTCTAAAATAAAGTAGCCGTTACCATATTACTAACCTAATTAAGCCAAATGTAATACTACTACAAGTAATATAGCATCTTCTTTTGTAGATAAATAAATTGATAAAATATAAACACAATCCGCAATTTCATTCATTACAGCTTTTGTGATGTATTTATAATGGTACATATTAACCTTGGTGTCGACCCTTGTACCTTCGGGACACCCATATGTATACGAACAAATTAATCGCACTTATCCCCGCTAATATCGAATAATAGTAGTCGAGTTTGCTCTCGTTAAGATCGTCTCTCAACCATCCGTTTTTTCCCGTTCCCGTTGCCCGCTCCACAATCTTCACAAGCGCGCTATTTACCCAACTACCGATCCCGATCTCGCTCAAGAACAATGCGCCACAAACGCTTTTCATACCGTCGGTAGCTTCATCGTAGAAAAACTCCAATTGGCCGACATAAGTGAAAGACTCAGCCCCACCCAGGATGAAAAACTGCGGAACCAACCAGAATACGCTTAAGCTTGACGGGTTGGAGTGGGTCCTACGCATGTGTTCGACGGCGGCAGCCGCGGCAAGGGCAAAAATGGAAATGAACAGACCGATGCCCATTCGTTGCAAGGATGTGAAGCCACGGTGGTGGTGCGTTTTCCGTTGGATGATGGGAACGATGAGTTTTTCGTAAATGGGAACCGTGACAAAGGCGTTTACGACGGCAAAAACTTGCATGGAGCCCGGTGGGATGTTGAAGTTTGGGCCAAGGTGCCGGTCCAAGATTTTGGATTGGGCAAGGAAGAAGGTCGATTGCTGGGCTAATGATAGGGAAAGAGCGATGGTCGATGCCCATACAGGGAAGACTCGTAAGAAGGTTTTCAACTCTTCTACTTGTGTCACCGTACATAGTTCCCATCGGTTCTTTACGTTCGTTAACTCGGGATCTTCCATCACTGCTGCTTTGTCCAAGAATCTGAAAACCAAATTATGATTTCTAAATTAATACCAGATGAAATTGAGCGTTAGCCGGTTAGAGAGGAAAGATCTGTGTATACATCCTACCCTTCCCACACCCTAATTGCCCTTTAGGGGCAGAAGAAATATCCGCATACATCCTACCTTTCTAGACCCTACTTGCCCTTTGGGGCAGAGGTAAGATCTTCATACATCCTACTTTCTCAGACCCTGCTCGCGTTTTGGAGCGGTACGAAATATCTGCATACATTCTACACCCTTTCCACACCCTACTTAGACATTTGGTAGAAGAAAGATCTGCATACATGCTACCCTTTCTATACCCTACTTGCCATTTGGTAGTGGAAAATCTGGGTACATTCTACCCTCCTTTCCAGACCCTACTTGCCATTTGGGGCAATTGAAAAGTCTGCATACATCCTACCCTTCCCACACCCTACTTTCGAATAGGATCATATAACAGATATATTTAGTTTGTCTCGTTTATCATGTTCAGCGTTAAGAATAATGTATCTAACCTGAACTCAGGAGTATGAGAGAGCTTTCTTGCACCCAAGATATCAGATTCTTCTGTGGCAACCTCATAAAGCTTAACTTCAGGATTCACTTGAACACCTCTGAGATGGTTACTTACAGAAACCACAAGCACTTGAATAAATCTAGTAAAAACACTCCCCATCGGCTTCTTGTACCGATACTTCGGAAACCCGGCTGCCAATATCAAAACTGATGCAAACATGATCACCGTCGGAAGGCCAAAACCCCAAGCGTAGCCTTTCTCCTGTTCTATATACACCATAACTGTGAGGCCTAACAGAGCCCCCACCTTTATAGATAAGAAAAAGAAGTTGAAGAAGGTGTACTTGTATCCGAGTTCTTTTTCATCGTTTTCGTCGTGTTGGTCGGCACCGAATGAAGGGACATTCGGTTTGACTCCGCCCGTGCCTAGAGCTACGAGGGCCAGGGCAGAGTAGAGGAAAGCTGATTGCCCTGGGGTTGCTTTCGGGCAGTTTGATGGTTCGGTGCAAGTTTTTGGGCGTAAACTGTCAACTGAAGCTGAAACAGTCAGCAGCATCATTCCCTGATCATAGAGAATGACAAAATTCAAAATCAACTAAAAGGAAACCCAATTTCAACAAGACTTGATTTCAATAGTAGTTCAAATTCAAGTAGAATCAGAAGCTAAGATGTTGAATAGCGCTAGCTAACAAGTAAACGAGTGAATCTTGGCACATATTTTCTACTTGTATGTTATGATCAAGTTCTTCTTTACATTTGGATAGTGTCAAAAATAGAACCGAACCGAACCCAAGAGACTCACTTAAAGAAATGGATGACACATCACATTAAAGTGTATTTTTTTTTGTTGTGAAGGTTCGGATTTTTTTTACTTTCACTTGTGAAGTTTCAAGTGTAAACATATGGTCGGTTGGTCTCACGTGAACCCAGCCCTACTCGAATACCGTGTTCCTGAGCAATGCAGCAAATTATAAAACAAAGATTTAACTGTCTTTCTACAATCTAGTATAAGAGAAAAAGAAACATCACGATCAAGGCCTAAATTATTTTTATTACGCATAAAATCCACCCCCACCACATTAATTCATATGTGAATTAAAGTAATGCTTCATATTAAAATGTAAAAGTAAGGTTAACCTAAATATAGTATAGACATGGTTGAGTCACGCACTTGCAATGAGCCCTAAAATAAAACCTACACAACTTCTTGTTTTTATTATCATTTATTGCACTCGCTACGTTCTTCAATCTTAGTGAAATATACAGCAATGTTCAATTTTCAGCAATGAATACAAATCACTGAGCATTGAAAAACATTTATTTGGGGAATTGATTGCAGGAACTGAAAACAAGAAGGCACATACCACGAGGTAGACGGCGGATGAGAAGATAACGGTGAGATAACGGCCTAAATAAGCATCGGCGAGAAAAGCACCGAGAAGCATAAGAAGATAGGTAGCTCCAACCCAATCACTCACATGTGTAGCTGCATCTGGTAACGATTCCTTCATCTCCTTGGTTAGATACAATACCAGACTCGCCGACACCGTGAACGCCGATAGTCTCTCCGCCGCCTCGTTAGCTACACAAAATCAAAGTGAAAACAATAACCTAATTAAGATGATTGATCTGAGAAATAGGAATTTGTAACAAGTTAAAAAAAGTACCGATGATGAAAGGAGTAGCTTTCCATCCACCGGTTTTCCGTTTATTAGCAAGTCTGCCTCTGAAATCAAGACTTCCATTGGTAACCAAATCCATGGAGGATGATGATGAGGATGCTAAATCTGATTTGGAATCGGTGGTTGGAAGCAAGTTATAGTTCATGAGTTTGAATTAAATAGAAGAATTGTGGAGGCAATAAATTGGTGTGCGTTGAGAAATTAAGGAATTGAATGATTTTTGTGCAGTGGAATAGAATCGAATCGGGTGGTGATATTAGATGCGTCCGGATACAGTGAACCAGAAAACGGCCATTGTTTTGTTGTTGGGTCTTTATTTGCAAGCAAAAAGTCAGCGTAGATATTTGGAGAGGCGTTGTTTAACCCCACAAACTAACTTCCTTGTTCTTTCCGTGCTTATCAACAACAACAACAAAACCTCATCCTATTTTTAGAGGATTTGATTCCTCCTTCTCGTGTTTATTATATTATTAGCTTTGAACCCGTTAATTACACGGGGTAATTTAAAAAATTTAAATCATGCCAAAAAACTTATCTTACAGATATGAATGATCATCGAAAGTACGATGCTACTTTTCCAAGCTTTTTTTCCTTCACAGTTGTTTTTTTTGTATCAAATCTCATACTAATTTCAACAAATCTCATACTAATTACGACACATTAATTCGTATATATTTATGATATTTAATAATATAATTAAATCCAAAAATATTCAATATTGAACTCATTTCAAATGTATTGATGAAACAATTACAATGGTATAATTTGTAAAAAATAGAAATGTTTGTAATGCATTTTAGTTCATATACATTATTTATGTTTATATGATAAGAGTATAAAATGAAAAATAAAAAAGTAAGGGATTAAAAATAAACTATATACCTAATTATAAAGATAGTAAATGTAACGTATAATTAAAAAAAAATGAATTAAGGAAAGATTTAAGGAGAAGTGAATGTGGGTGTGTTATGCGTCCAGATACGTGTTAAATTGAATTAAGGAAAGATTTAAGGAGGAATGAATGTGGGTGTGCTAGGCGTCCAAATACATATTTAGGCGGGAAAATACTGAAGTTGGCTCACCAGAAGACGACACGTGGCACTCCAGTTACTTATTTATTATATGTATAGATATTTATTATGGATTTTGTTGCTAGTGGTATTATTTGTTAGGGAAGTTAGATTTAAATAACTAAAGTAGATAAAGAAATCGGTCTTTTAGTTATTTATCTTTCAATTTTATATTAGAAGCGTATTCGTGTAATGCAGCGAGATACATCATGATTTTAATTTTCATTTTATTTTTTGTTTTTTCGTCGATTTACAGTACGATTTTGGATGGTTTTGAGAAAATGATAATGTTTTTTTTATAAATTTGTTTAATTTAGGCATAATAATATAATGTTTTTTATATAAAAAAATTAAGTTTTTTGTTAGAATTCAATGATTATTTTATATATATTTTAATGACATCTAGAAAAAATAACCAATTACATATTTAATAATATAATTAAAACAAATTTATAGTAATATAATATATTAATTAAATGGTGATACATGGAAATGTCTGCATAAAATGAATGTCCTGTACATACCAAATTGGTGGGTGTTAGAAGTCTGCAGTAGTAATATGTATCTTGTGTTTTGATACTTGTAAATTAAGAGATTTTTAAAATTTTGCATAAAATGATGGTACCTTGTGCCTATTAATTTGTATTTAAGAGTTTTTTATCCGTGCTTTATAATATAGTATAGACAGTATAGAAGTTTAAATAATAATGTAATTTATTTTAGATTTAATAATATAGTGTTTTTTCTAAAAATAAACATTAAATATTCTGTTAAATTTTCTTAATTATATTTTAGCTTTTTATATTTAAATTTTGATTTTTATCCTTAATTTAATTATGCAGGGGATTGATTTTAGGGGATTGATTTTAGGGGAGTTAAAGTGGTTAGAGATAACGATTGAAAAATTAATAAATAACATTATATGTAGTATATAAAGCTTTAATGGTTGTTTTTAAGAGATTTTAAGTAATTAGCATCAATAACGGTACATTATGCTTTAAAAATGCTTTTAAGAGTTTTTTTTATCCGTTTTTATAATACTAGAAGTGTACTCGCACAATGCAGCTAGATACATCACGATTTTAATGTTTCATTTTATTTTCTATTTTTTGTCGATTTACATTACGATTTTGGATGGTTGTGAGAGAGTGATAATGATTTTTTTATATGAATTTGTTTAATTTAGACGTAATAATATAATATAATTTATTTTGTTTTAATAATATAATTTTTTTTATAAAATATTCTGTAAGATTTTTTAATTATATTTTAGATTTTTTATATCTAAAATATGCTGAGAGTTATTTTAAGGGAGTTAAAGTGGGAAATTATTTTAGGGGAGTTAAAATGGTTAGAGATAATGATTGAAAATTAATGAATAGCATTAAATGTAGTACATACAACTTTTATGGTTGTTTTTTAAGTAATTAGCATTAAATAGCGATACATTAAGCTTTAAAACTTGTTTTTAAGAGTTTTTTATGTCATCTTTATAATATAGTATAGATAGTATAGATATAAATAAATATCATTATTTTTGCAATGCGGACCTGGCTAAACGATAAAAAAACAAACGAATATAGTCATTTTTTACTTAAAAAACAAAAACAAAGTTACAGACCCAGATCCACAATTGCGGACCCAGATAATTTTTTTTTTGGAAAATTGCAACAAAAATTTACATTTTCTACCCAGGTCCACAATTACGAACCTGGATATTGCAGACCTAATAACATGAGTTCAAAACCAAGAGAGAAATGGTTAGAAGACCATTTTTTTTGTCTACTTTAGCTATTTGAGTCAATTTATCCTATTTGTTATGGTCCTAATTCTTTTATTTAATATTGTTACTTTTTTTTTATTAAGTCCAAGAGTATTTGGTCTTTCTACATAGTTTTTGTTTTTTTCCTCTTAAAAAACAATCTTCCACCAATTCTAAATTAAATGTCTATAATAAAAAATACACAATTTTAAGATTATGTAATTATTACATTATTTAATTAACAAAAAGACAGCTTTTCTTTATTTATATAGAGAAATTTTATCCATCTCATAATTAATGATAGAATTGGAAAGTAAACTTTTACTTATAAAAGTTGACACTTATTTGAGGACAAATTTAAATAATATTATATACAATTTTTTGGGACAAGAGAAGTAATATATGTAGAGAAATGTTCATTTAAAAACCACACTATTAATACGAAATGTACAAATCAATCTCACCCATTAACAAAATAGGGGCCCAATTTTTTTAATATATACTATATATTAGTAGTTAAAAAAATTGTAAATAAAAAAGACAAAAAAAATTAATATATAATAGGACCCAAAAATAATTTAACATTATATTAAGGGTCCAAATATGTATTAATTAATAACATTGGAGAAGAAAAACTGTAAAAAGTTATTTAGTCTTTTATTTTATAGTATTGCTTATTGTTTCTCTAAGTTTTTTTTCTATCTACTACTAATATCTAAAAACTATTTTTGCGTATAATCCTTAATATAAACTCCATTACTCATCGTCTACATACTCTTTTCAATATTTCATCCGCATGAATTTTATTATTGTGTTAGAATATAGTAGATTTCTTGTTATTAACTAAGAAAACTCCTACATTTTTTAAAACAATTACCAAACTATATGAGACAACCCAACATATATCTATATTTAAGATTTCAAATATATTTTTTTTAATACATTATTAACTCTTTATTATCTAATATTGGGTGCATGAATCTTAAATACTCTCTTATCTTTAAAACAAGAATAAGATTTCAAACTATAACCAATATGAAATTTTGATTCTAAGATTGATGGTTTTTAAAAAGTTTGTTTCATCCCCTAAAAGTTCAAAATGGTGATAAAAAAACATTAACATCGATCAGGTAATATGTGGAATATCTACTGATTTATATTAATTTACTTAAACTGTTACTCCGAATGATCAACATAGTGACGTCAAATGATTTCAATCTATATATTAAAGGTATATCATAAGATGTCTTTGATGGTGGAACTGATTGACGATATTATGTAAAAATAATATGGTAGATAATATTATTTTAGAAATAATTATTGATTGATCTTGCGCTAGAAATACCGGGAAAATCGGTTTTATATGAATTATTAGTATTTTTTGAATTCAATGTTATTTTTGATGATATAAATAATATATTGAAAATAATTTCGTAGTTATTGAGGGCCTATTTTTACATCTCGCCCAGGGCCTAAAAAAATGTCAGGATCGGGCCTGGTTGGGCTCTAGGTTCAGCGTAAGCTGGGCTGGGACAGCAGCGGATTAGTGGGCTGCCCATAGATGCCCGATACCGCCGGGGAGATGCGCATGCGTGTGTTCGTGATAGTCATTCGTTGATTCGAAGTCGCTATGCCTTCCAAAAATAAATCTCACCCATTAACGTTTTTGTCTACAAATGATACTGAAGGAGAGAATTCTTGTTTTAATTATTGGAAAGTGTATTGTGTTCTTTTTTTAGTTTATTGGAGTTGGATAATGCCCATTATTTATGGAGAATAACAACGAGTTATGTTTTTTTTTTTTTTATTGGATTTGGCTTTTTTATTTTTGTCAATCGTCTGATATTTTAAATAAGTTATCTATATCTATTCTATACTATATTATAAAGTACGGATAAAAAACTCTTAAATACAAATTATTAGGCATAATGTACCATCATTTTATGCAAGATTTTAAAAATCTTTTAATTTACAAGTATCAAAACACAAGATACATATTACTACTACAGGCTTCTAACACTCACCAATTTGGTATGTGCAAGTCTTCCTTTTATGCAGACATTTCTATGTATCACTATTAATTAATATATTATATTACTATAAATTTGTTTTTAATTATATTATTAAATATGTAATTGGTTGTTTTTTCTAGATATCATTAAAATATATAAAATAATCATTGAATTCTAACAAAATACTTAATTTTTTTATATAAAAAACATTATATTATTAAGCTTAAATTAAACAAATTTATAAAAACATTATCACTTTCTCAAAATAATCCAAAATCGTACTGTAAATCGAGGAAAAAAAACAAAAAAAAAAACATTAAAATCGTGATGTATCTCGCTGCATTGCACGAGTACGCTTCTAGTCTTTAATAAAAAAAAAAATAGTTAAGTAGATCGGTGTTTTTTATAGTATTCATAGCTAGGTTTTTTTTCTTCATAAAAGTGAATTTGATACATAGGAAATTTAGATTTCATGGATGAAAAAAATACATGAATGCTTTTATTAATTTTTGAAATTGAGTTTTCTACTGGTTTTATGCATGAATTTTGAGTTTCGTATTTTTAGATTCATACCTGAATTTACAAAATAACATTTGGTTTTGTTTCGGTTTAATGAATAAAAAGAGGTTTTGAATATTTGGTTTCATTAAAATGGATTTTTGTACTAGTTAATTTTGGGTTTTAAGATTCATACCTAGTTTCATAAATGAAATTAGGGTTTGTTTTAGTTTCATGAATAAAATTGGGTTTCGTGTATTTGATTTCATGAATAAAATTGAGTTTTGTACTAGTAAAATCAAAATGACTGCCAAACCGAAACATAAATTCAGAAAAATATAAATAAAAAAGATATGAATTTGATTAGTAATATCTTCCCAAAAATTGGGAAATGATTACTTAATAAACATATCTCAATAAAATAGACAAGCAAATCTGGTTTGTATTTGATACCCCCTTCTCAATAAAATATACAAATAAAGATGAGATTACCCTTTCCAAAATTTAAAAGTGAAAAAAAGAAAAAAAGAAGAAGGAAAAAGATGAAAGACTAGGATTAGTTTGTATAGTGTGTACTAATAGTTTAGTTTGTATTTGATATGCTATGCATTATATATATAGGGGTGGTTTCATTTACAAACCACACAATTCTAACAAGATCTCCACCATCCATTATTTTCATTTACGGTCAACAATGAGGCAGTGGCATTAAGGTAAATAATTGGACATCCTAATTCATTTTCAATTGATGGCAAAGACGTGTAGGGGTAATTCCGGAATAATAATATTACATTCTATGGCTCTAATTTAACACCGATTCGTCGGGCGATAATATCCCGAATTAGTCTCCCCAATACACTGAAACCGTTTTTGATTGAAGGAAATCATTGTGAAGATAAACAAAATACATATTTTCACCGAATCATGAATGAAATCAATCGCGGTTCTATCCTTTGATTATATTACCTTTTTGGTTACACTGATTCTACTCTAGTGCTTCGAGACGAAGCCGAAGACGATGATTTTAGCAGTGTTTGCCCAGTTGATGAACGATTGAGAAGAAATAGTGAAGGCAAACATATGGACAAAGGAAACGTGGGGTGATGTGGAAAAAAAGGCAAAAAATAAAAAGGAGGAAGTGAATAAATGGGAGAAAGAGGCCGAACAAAACCACTTGGGGGAGCAAGAACGAACTAGGTGGATCGAGTCTCGGAAGGAATGGCTAGAACTAGAAGAAAGAAAAGTGGAAATGGCAAAGCAACGTGCAAAAGTAAAATGGATTCAAGAAGGTGATGAGAACTCTAGATTTTTTCATTTGGCGATAAAAAAGAGAGAACGGAGGAATTGTATTCGAGGCCTTTATGTGGATTCATCGTGGACGGAAGATCCGGAGAGGATTAAGCAACACACGTTCGATTTTTTCAAGCAGAATTTTTCCAGCCAAAGAAGAGAAAATCCGAAACTAAAGCTAGACAAAATCAAAAAAATATCGGAAGAAGAAGCGATTAAACTGGAGAGAAGAATTACGGAGGAAGAGGTTTGGGAGGCGATAAAAGCATGTGAAAATAATAAATCACCGGGGCCGGATGGTTTCACGATTGGGTTCGTAAAAAAGTTTTGGGGACTTATAAAAAGTGATTTGATGGCGGCGGTCGAATGGTTTTGGGAGAAAAAGGAAATGAGCAACGGGTGCAACGCCTCGTTCATGACCTTGATTCCAAAAAAGGAGAGTCCGATCGAATTAAGTGATTTTAGGCCAATCAACCTTATTGGAGTCTTTTATGAAATCATCGCAAAAGTTTTGGCCGAAAGAATGAAGACGGTAATGGGTAAGTTAATAAGTTGAGAACAAAGTGCTTTTATAAAAGGGCGATCAATCTTCGACGGTGTGCTAATAGCAAATGAAACGGTAGCGTTTATGAAACGAAAAAAGAAAAAAGGTTTTATTTTTAAAGTTGATTTCGAGAAAGCGTACGATACGATTGAATGGTCGTTTCTCTTGCAAATGCTAAAGGAAATGGAATTTGGTGACAAGTGGCGAGGATGGATAGATGCATGCTTAAAGTCTTCTACGGTTTCAATATTGGTAAACGGTGCGCCGACTAAAGAATTCCAAATGGAGAAAGGATTAAGGCAAGGAGACCCACTTGCCCCTTTCCTTTTCCTATCGGCCGCTGAAGGACTGCATAACATGATGGAAGAGGCGGTGGAAAAGGTTTTTTTTCCAAGGATTGAAAGTGGGAAGTGAGGAAGTACCGATATCACATCTCCAATATGCGGATGACGTGGTCTTTTTCGTAGAATGGAAATTATCAAATTTAAGGAACTTAATGAAGATCTTGAAGTGTTTCCACTTAGTGTTGGGACTGAAGATAACATGAGCAAGAGTAAATTGTACGGGCTAGGGGTACCGGAAAGCGAAATTCAATCTTGGGTGAGAGGATTGGGGTGTGGGAGTGATCGTCTACCCTTTACTTACCTTGGATTACCGGTAGGATTGTCGATGAGGAGACTTGAGCATTGGAAAAAAAGCGATAGAAAAGGTGAAAAATAAATTGGCGAATTGGAAAGCAAAAGCGATATCGTTCGGAGGACGGTGGACGTTGGTAAAATCGGTTCTTGGTAGTATCTCACTATACTATTTCTCTCTGTTTCGTGCCCCGTTAGGAGTGTTAAAGCAAATGGAGCGTGTGAGACGAATTTTTTTTTTGGGGGGGAGGGGGGGAGGCATCGGGGTGGGGGGGTCGAGTGGTTCAGATAAGAAAGGGATGGCTTGGGTTAATTGGGAGAGGGTGATGGGCGACTTTAAGAGAGGGGGGCTTAATATTGGCAGCCTTAAAGATGCCAATCGGAGTCTTCTAGGCAAGTGGTGGTGGCGGTATCATGTGGAAAAAGGCTCTCTTTGGGCAAAGGTTGTTAGAAGTATTTATGGGGGAGAAGGGGGGTTGGATGAGGATCATAATAGGGAAGAGGGTAGGAGTTCGGTGTGGAAAGAAATTATTCGGGTAGGTAGGGAGTTGGATAATGATATTCCTCATTTCACGGAATCATTTGGCAAGAGTGTGGGGGATGGGGTTGATACTCGGTTTTGGGAGGATAGGTGGGTGTCAACTAGGGTTCTCGCGAAGGATTTCCCTCGACTTTATAGGCTGGAAACAAAGAAAGGTGTGTCAATTCAGGAGAGGGGGTGTGGAGAGATGGAATATGGGAGTGGAAATGGGAGTGGAGAAGGGCTCCTTGGGGTAGAGAGCTTGGAGAATTGGAGAACTTATTAAACGTGCTAGGGGGAAACGGGCCAAGAAAAGAGGGTGATGACCGAGTGATTTGGAGGAAAGACCCTCAAGTACTGTCAAAGGACTTCGTGACTTACTCGAGGAAAAACGGGTCTTGGAAAGTGAGGGTATGGCAGAGACGAAATGGATTAAAGCCATTCCAAAGAAGATTAATATTTTCATTTGGAGGGCAAAGTTAGGTAGACTCCCTAGTCGACTGGTGTTGGACAACATGGGGATTGAGCTCGGTAAGATTTTATGCCCAAGATGTGGGAGAGTAACGGAATTAGAAGATCATGCCTTAATCATGTGTAACGAAGTGGGAAAAGTTTGGGGACTTTTTGGAAGATGGTGGAATATAAAATTGGATAGGGTCAATTCACTTCCGGAGTTAATGGGGGTGGTATCGCAAGTTCAAAACAACGTTAGAGGTGCGAAGAGGCTGGAAGCGACAATATGGGCGTTTCTATATCTAATTTGGACAAACAGGAACAAATGGACGTTTGAGAATGAAAAAAGGAACCTGTCAGAATTCTTTTTTGAGCTACAGATGAAGTCGTACGAATGGATCGCAAGGAGGGATTTGGAGCTGAAACTGGAGTGGGTTGTTTGGTTCACGGCTCCTCTAAGCAGCTGATCGTGTAGAGTTGTTCGAAGACGAAGGCCTTGTACTCTGAAATCTGTGGTCGTGTTCTGTGATCGATCAAGGCGTTTGTCGTGGCTACTGTTGGGTTCAGCTGTCAAAGGTTTCTGGATTCGTTTTTGGGGCTGGTGAATATACGTGACAGATGTGGGCAGCGTTTTTGATAAGTATGTCACTGTGCTTATGGTTCAGATGTTGCCGGGCAATACCGATCTGGAAGAGAGGCACGGTTGAAGTTGCAGACATGGGGTTGTTTCGGTCTCATGGCGTGGATTTGCTAGTGTTCGATGTTTGGTTGTAGCTTCTGTCTTTGAGCCAATTTTGCTTGAGGAGATACCGTCTCGGGGGTGGGTTTGCTCCTCGCAAACAATCCTTGGGATTCGCCGCTGTTTTTCTCCGTTTTGTTCGTTTGTGATGTATTTGTGTGAATGTTGTTTTTGTTTGATTATGGTGGACAGTCTTGTGGTGTTTGTAGTTGCATTTTTGGTGGGTAATAAAAGTTCTTTTTGCCGTTCAAAAAAAACATGGAGAAAGAAATGAACCATTTATAGTGTTTATCCCGTTAACATCAAGGATTTTTGTGCAAATTCATGAAATTTTAATTCATGGATTTTTAATTCATGGAATTTTAACAAAACATTGAAGAGATGTAACCCATTTTTTGGATTCATGAACACCTCCATGCTCCTTTTGTTCATATCAATATGTATTGGGATTCATGATTTGTTTCATTAATTTCAAAATTCATGAATTTGTAATGGACTCGTAATTCATGAACACCCCATGTTCAAAAACCTACCTTACGATAACAAAACCCAAATACACAAAAACCTTCTCCCTTTTAGCTAACCATCTAGAAGAACTGAACAACCCCTGCAAGTGCATGCATCAGATATATACTTCAGTGCATACTTCATAAACTAAACTGGTTTTCGTTGAAAGAACGCATCATGTCTTCGACAACACAGTCGTATTTCTAGATGAGCTCCTTGTTCTCTTGTCGAGCTTGACGAAGGTCCTTCTCAAGTCATAAATCTCACGTATGACGGATATGGATCTTCAGGAAGGAGATTGATCACCGGACATGTTTGACGGAAGCGATGAATAAAGATATTATAACTCAAAATGGTTTTATGGTGATATACTGAGGGATACTTGGGGGGAATGAATTGCCATCATTAGCTTTGGGAGACACCCGATTTGACAGAATTCTATCCAAATAACATGATGGGTTATCATTTACAATTTCAGTTCATGTAATTTTAAATTCATGAAATCAAATAGATGTGTAAATGAGGTAAAATTAATATTTGCTTTTGTCATTTTCAACACTTTTTTTTTCCAGATTTTGCAAGATAATGAAATATTCGGGGAAAAAAAAATTAAAGAAGGAAACAATGATAATTTTCCAATCCTTAACCGTAAATATCAAAATCACACCCTCATAAAATCCCTACAAAAGCGGCATATACTCAAAATAAGAATATAATTAAAATAATCAAAAATAATAAGTAATTGATAAAAGTCGTAACTACCCTTTACAGAATAAAATAAAATAAAAAAGAAAAATAGAATTTTAAGTAAAATGGATGATCATGATCGGTTTGTAAAGTTTGTTAGAATCACGTGGTTTGCAATTGAAACACACCCTATATATATATATGTATATACTAGAAGTGTATTTACGCAATGCAGCACGATATGTCTCAATTTTGATGTATTAAGGGTTGGTTTGGCTTGTCTGATTCCAACAGAATTCAAAAGAATTGGAATAATGAATTTTCTTGACCAAATTCCATGGTTATGTTTAGTTCAGTTTTTTGAGTAAGGGAGTCTAATCCTTCGAATTCCACCATCCACATAATTGTGCAATCCTTCACGTTAAGGAAGGAGCTTAAATCGGTTCCTTTGGCATCTATTCCAAAAATACAAAAATACCCCTAAAAATTTTCAACCAAAGGACTTCACCATTTGCAAGATATCTACTTCGTACTTCTCTTTCACTCTCTTCTTGTTCTTTTATCTTCCTCGCTTCATCTTCTAGATCTACAAGAGACTTGATTCTGCTCAATCTGCTCCTTTCATCCCATTCAATCTTCTTCTGCAACAAACGTGTTTATGATTGATCTGCTCCTCTCATCCCCTTTGATCTTCTTTTGCAACATCCCTTTTCCATTGATGAAACAACACCCCTCACTTGGCAACCTTTTCCATCTCGATGAAACAACCCCCTTTCACCTACAATAACCCATCTCGATGAAACCACAATTCTCCAAAAGATGTTGTAGGTACCATCATCAAGTAATACGCTATTGGGAATCGGTTATTGAAATCAATTGAGGATTTGTTTTTGTTTTGAGGATCTATAAACATTTGCTTAAATCAATTTGAAATACGATTAAAAATGGTTAACACATTCTTTGTTCTTTACCAATCTTTGGTGTTTTAGTCGGTTATTGATTTTGAACTTGACGACCAACGTATCAATTACTAAAATTGTGCAAGCATAGTGGCCATTTTCACTTGATCTGGTATTTGATTGAAAAAGAAGATTTAAAGAACTAAGACCATCCACTAGAATACAATTTCTAACATAATTTCTAAAGTGTCACGTCACTTTTTTAAATACTCTTAACTACAAGGACTTCTAACCAATTTCTAAAGTGACACATCATCATAAAAAACTATATTTTAATCAAATTACAACTAAACTGTAACACTCTAAAATTTAGAGAAATTTAAAATTCAAAAATTCGACAATATGACGACTATAAATGGAGTAAAACATGAATAATGCAATGATGATATTTCTACCAAAATATGCCTTCTCGAAACGGGGAATTAAGTATGACAATTACAACCCAAGAATAAATCAAAGTTAATTTCAACAACCTACTAATCTAGACACAATTAGATCTAGATTAAATTCGGGTGTTGACACTTTACTTCTCCAAAAGTATATCAATACTAAGTCGGTTGTGCGTCTCTATAACCTCCAAAAAATGTTACTATCTTGCAACCTCTCTTCGCTCAAGCCCGAGGAGTCCCACCGCTAGAATGACCTGTCATACATGTCATTTTAAGAAAAAGTGTTAGGCTAAAGCCTAGTGATATCAAACATTTATAAATAGGAATAATCAATAATGAGCGAAAGTAAGAAAAGTGAATTTATAATAATAAGAACGTACTCTTCACCATAAACAGATACCTCTTGGGTTAACGGGGGAGACCCGCTTACTAACGCAAGTGACGGAACACAAAAGTAAGTCACTTGACATGTTAGTAAAACCAATACACATAATAAGTACACGCAAGGGATGTTAGGCTCGGTGACTTTAAACGTACACCCACGGAAAGTCAACTTCAACCACATATGGTCCTTACGTTGAAATCCTCATCCAATATCGTATACTAGCACGTAGGACTTATAACTCAATCCGATACCTAAACGTGCCTCAATGTGGAAAACTAGCGTTCCATCATTGAACAAAATGATACAAACAAGTGTCGGGTCATGACGCCCAAATGCAACCATTTATGCATGTACTCATATAAGAAGCCAATCATCAATACTTAACAATTTGATTGCCATAAAAAAATATATAACCAAGAGTCCAAGTAATTTCATACGTAGATCCAAAGAGATTCCAACACATTACTATTTCGTAGTATTTCTACAAGTACATACATACATATATATATATATATATATACTCTTATTTATTCAAATATCCATTCTATAAATATTCATCAACTTTTCAAAATCTTAATTTGTGACCTTAAGCATATAAACATGAGAACAAAGAAAACGTGTCTCTAATGCATCATTTCACAAGTAAATCCAAGATATAAACTCATTTCCTTGAAAACCATGTTTATCCAAATAAACCCTAAAAACCTCCAAAATTAGGGTTTTGGTGAAAATTCACCCAACTTAAGAAATTAAAATGGAGATGATTAGTAAGTTAAAATCCATAGTTACACATGTATAAAGTTTGTAAGGTAGGATGAACTCACCTTGTAGGGTTATATTTCAAAACCCTAGAATACCAATAACTAGTGATGATGAGTTAAGACTAGAACTTTGAGGAGACTTGAACCTTCAACAATGAATGCCTTAATAATACCTAAATTATCATCAATGGTCAAGAGATTTGGTTGGTAGAATGCATTAATGACAATGGAAGGTTTGGAGATCGAACTTACCAAGTCTTGAGAGAGAAAAACGTAGCCCTAACTTCCCAAATCTGATTTTTGATACCAAAAACGAGTTGCACCCAATAAATAGCCATGTGGCCTGCATGCGACTATGACATGTGACTGTGAACAGGGTAAGGTCGCTGGTCATAGTCGCCCGGGTCCAGGACCCTTTTGAATGATCCTTGCAACAGTGTCTCGCGACAGTGACCCAGTGTCATAGTCGTGGGCATAGTCGCCGTCCTCCACCACCATTCTGTACAAGTCGGGCGATAGTGCTTGGTCACAATCGCCAGCACAATCGCTGGTAGTGTACCCGGCGTCATTTTCCTTCATCCAACCTTCTTCAGGTACAAAATGCCGATGAAACAAGCTAAGGTAAAACATCATGCCACACACCCAATTCCAAAAAGGGAACCAAGTTTTTAAATTCCAAGGTTTTAACATGAAAATTTTGGGTGTTACATAAACTACAATTAAGTATTATTTATTACAACTTAATACCAAATAATTTAAATAGTTATAATAAGGTTAAATAAATTAAATATTTAGTTTAATTTTATAAAATATTTTTTATTCAATAAATAAAGTTTATAATTATATATAAAAAATTAACTTTTTTAATGTTTCGTGTAATTTTAATCTATTTACATTAATTTATTTATTAATAAAAAAACGAAAAACTATATTAAATATACAATATTTAATAAGTGTTAAAACCTTAATTTAAATAAATAATGTTTATTAAATGTTAACATTAAATTAAAGGGAAAATTGCATGAAAATGGAATAAACTTTCACTTGATTCCTATTTTGAGGAACAAACTTTCAAAATTATCATTTAGGGGGTTTTTTAAACTTTATGTTTATTTAAGGGTCTGGTTAACCTATTAACCTGCTAATTATGACATCATCCAAATTTTTTGCCAACTAGGATTCCACGTCATTGTTATCATTATAAATATAAATTTAAAATGCTGACATGACACATAATTTTTTTTTCTTTCAAAACTAAAATTCCACTTCATATTATAAAATAAAAATTAATTATACAAAATTGACTAAAATTCATCCGAGAGATTATATACTTTAAAATTGATGGTGCACAGATTTAAAATCTAAACTTTATAATTGATGGTGCACAGATTTATGGATTTTAAATAAATATTACAAAATAGCAATCTCGTTTAAAAAAAATCAAATATCAAACTAAAATTCAAATTTTAAAAATTAATTGAAGCATTAAAAATTAATTTAAACATCAAATTGAAAATCAAACCAAAATAAAAGTTCATAACATTCAAATCATCAAGATTATAATAAAGTCGATAACCAAACATTATTACAAAAAAAAATAGTTGAAAATCTTCCTTAGATCATCCATGATAAACTTAACCATCAACTTCAAACTATGGAACTGATCGAACTTCATCTGGAATTGGTGCATCACCAGGAGTTGGTATACCCGCCTCAAAACTAACCTGTGAACTCTGCAAAATAAACATATTTTTAGCTACAATATTCGATATATATATATATATTCAAATACAATATTAATCTCAAATACTATACTTACTCCTATAATCGTATTTCGTGAACTCGTACATCTTGAGCCTCTACCTCTTGAACCCCTTTCTCTTATGTTGCTTCCAATAACCAAATCATCCTCTATATTATTTTTTCTCGGTCTACCAACTGGATTTTTTGGTCGAATTGGTGCATCTTTCTTTTTATTTTTACAACTCCTAGAATTGTGTCCTACCTCCAAACAATTTTTGCAAGTCATCTTTCTCCCTGATTTCACTACAACTTCATTGTCGTATGCATTTCTTCTACTGTGACTACCTCCTTCACTTGCATCTTTCCTTCTGGCAATTGTAGGCCTACCAGACATGCGTCTAGACTTTGGGGGCAAAAGTTTGGCAAAAAAAAATTTTGGCCAAAGTTTGATCCCGTTCAAACGGTTGATCTTGTGATTGTATGTGTTAGTGAACTTTAATATTGAGAACAAGGGAGACACAAACTTAGCTGGATCTTCGTGAATGAAGTATATGGCTGCAACAACGTGTGCACAAGGAATTCCAGAAACTTGCCAACTTCTACAAGTGCATGTTCTACATTGAGTGTCGACAACAAAACCTTCTAGTCCTTGTCTTACTTCAAAAAGATTCCCTCCATTTGGAGCAACACGCCAATACCTACAAAAAAATTATCAAACCATAATGTAATATTTATGAAACAAATTACCTTATATGCTAAAACAAATATAATAAAAATACCGCATTAGCTCTTTATTTTTCTCAACTTTCTTTCTTATATTTGGACAAATTTCATCCTCCCAGTTGCATGCTTTGTTGCTCATCCTGACCATTCTTTCCATCACAAGAGCTCTAATCTCCTCGAGCATTGTTATTATAGGTTTTCTTCTAGATGAGACAATCAAAGAGTTAAAACACTCACTTGCTCCATTTTCTACATCATCACATGATGTGTCGATTTTGAAGAAAACCCTTGACCATGTCGACGGTTGTCTTTCCATCAAATGTTCGTAAGCATGGGGAGACAAACTTTTAATTTCTTGCATAATTCCTTCAAATTCTTGTGGTGTCCCTGACTTAGATGCATCCCAAAACAAAGATCTGAATTGGATACTGGTATACTTCTTCCTGAAATTGGCGTATATGTGTCTAGCACATTGTCGATGCTCAGCAAGTGGGAATACCTCTTTAACAGCTTCTACAAGTCCCTGTATTAACATAATGCAATTAAATAATTATAATATCACATTCATAATGGATTAGCAAAGTTGTGCACAGTTAGTTATTAGTATATTATTACCTTATGTTGATCTGACATCAATGTCACCCCTAACCCATCAGTTAACCCAATGTCCTCCATTAGATAATCTAAAAACCACTTCCAACTGTCTTTGTTTTCAACCTCCACCACATCCCATGCAAGAGGATATATTTGGTTGTTACCATCTTTCCCTATTGCACTTAACAACTCTCCCTTGCATACGGTTTTTAAAAAGCATCCATACAACCCAATGAATCTCCTACAACCCGATAACCAACCTTCTTTGATACCCTTAAAACACACATAAAATCTTTGAAAACAATTTACATTGTCCGGTCCTACCTCGACACTAATTTTAACCGTTGATCCTGGATTACTCCTTCTAATCTCTTCACCGTAGTCCCATAACTTCCCGTAATGCTCTATGAGAGACGTTTCCACTTCTCCCAATGCCTTAGCCTTAGCCCTTTGGCATTGACTCAAATGAACAATGCACTTGTATTTTTTTAGAATGGATTCCTTCAAATCAACTAACTTAATAGATGGGTTTTGTCTAATCTTCCTCCCATATTGTTTAGCAATCCAATTGGAATTCACAAGTGAACCTAACCTGTAATTTCTCCCACATGTGTGATTATCATGTAGTGACTTCACTTGGAATGATTTTTCATCCTCCATCCAAGATGCCCACAATCTCCATGGACAACTACTTTCATATCCTTTTTTGGGTGGTCCACATACAACGTGTAACCTGTCTTTACTGTTTTTTAGATACCTTCATTTATAACAATATGTGAGAAAAAAGTTAGTAATTGTATAACATAACATTGCATGTAAGTAAATAAGATAAGTAGCATACCTGAGTTGAAGGCCATTTGAAAGCGCATAATTTGTCAAACAATTCTTTAACTCCAATGCCGATGCATATCGTTCACCAACTTGAGGCTTCATTAAGTTCCACGGAACATTTGGATTGTGAATTGGAAGTTCATTGCTTTTGGCCTCATCTTCTTCAACCATTTCATTTTCGTTGTTGGAATTAACAACATCTTCAACAATCCTCTCCCTTGCATACGGTACACATAATTCTGTCAAAAAATCATCATGTTGATATGGTTGTGGTTGTACCTCATTTTCTCTTTCCATGTTTTCATCTCTAGGGACCCAAACATATTCATTACAAGAATGTACCCTATGTTCAACATTTTCATCTTCCACTTCCTTATTGATTTTCCTCATTCGAACCTCTCTAATCTCATCATCATCATCTTCCGATAAATGATCTACACTAGCTTCCTCATCGTCATCATCGGAAAACCTAATCTCATCATCACTACCGGAAACATAATCTTCTTCAATAGTATCATCATAATTACTATTCAAGAACTCACCAATATCAATATTAAAATGATCTACAAAAATTTCCAATTGTGCCGACAACGTACCATGACTAAAAAACCTTTCAACATCGGCATCACTATCAAGGGGTTTCAATCCTTTTCCCAAATCTGTGTTAGGAAGCCTATAGTACATTCGACTAACTTCAGATGAAGTAAAATCTTCAACACGTTGTCTCAAGCTTCTAATATCTATGTTACTTACATCAAAATCTTTCAAATATTCAACTTTACCTTCATAATAGAACGGATTTGTTTGGAACATACCACCATGATTTATAGCCAAATTGATCTTCATATTAATTTCCAAACCTGAAATTACACCATGAAAATACACTTTTTTAAAATCTCAATAACAAAATAATAAAAGTTCTTTTTTTCTTTTCAAAACAACAACAATATGATTGAAAATACAATTTTTTTTCCTTCTCAAAACAATAACATTATGATTGAATAAAATAAACAAGTGATGGCATGATGGTTGAATAAAAAAACAAGTGATAGAAAACATATGATTGAAAACATATCAATGGATATCAACTACACCATATCAAAAAAGTAAAAAGTAGAACTTAATCTTAGATTTATATATAAGGAAATTAGTGAGTATGTATCCACTTAGCAATATATGTTCTTTTGCAAAAGCAACAACAGTAGTAGCTTTTTACCAGTGGTAAAAAATTGATAAACAAACATAAAGTTTGCAAAAATGGTGGGGTCAGCAAAGATCACACAGTACTACAACAATCATAATCCAGATTATACGTGAATGGTCCCTTCTCAAAACAGCAACATCAACTTTTTTTCTTCTCAAAACAGCAACATTATGGACAGTGAAACAATGATAGGAAAAGTGGATGATCAACCGATCAAAACACAAGAAAGTAAAAACAATGATAGGAATAAAAACCTGATGGAAGGATAACGAAGAAGACTGATGTAGACCGAAACTAAAACGCCTGCCGGAGAGTAGATAACAGCAGCAGCGGCGCCTGCCGGAGAGCAGACAGCAGCGGTGGCGGGAGTGATGGATGCTAGGGTTGCAGACGAAGTGTTGATCGATTGAAGCGGGAGTAACCGAGTAAGGAAGGAGACGATTCAATTTCCAATTTGATTTTCTAATATTTTTTTAATAATAAAAATGATTTGGCAAAACAATTTCCACCTAATATATTTTAAGTTAATAAATTGCCATGTCATATAAATGTTACCGGTTACCTATTGAACAGGTTAACCAGACCCTTAAATAAACATAAAGTTTGAAAAAAAAAACCTAAACGATAATTTTGAAAGTTTGTTCCCCAAAATAGGAATCAGGTGAAAGTTTGTTCCATTTCATGCAATTTTCCCTAAATTAAAACACAAAGTAAAAACATTATAATCGTTATTTTCTTCTTCTCCTAATCTTTGCCAACTCACGTCAGCCAAATATGTTCGTAAACAATGATTTGTTGACTTATTATGTACGTGTATGTGATTTTGGAGATAATTTTCGTACGTAGAAAGTGTGTTGTGAGAGATTTGAGGCATGATTATAGTAAAATTAATTTTATCATCTATAATCATCAAATGAGAAAATCGAAAAATTAACGATCAATCTATTTGTATTTTTTTAACCATAATATCATTGAATAAATTATTCATACATTTTTTATAAACATAATTCACAAAACATCAAAAAAATAGTGCCCTAAGGCACAACTGCTTGGCACTATCGCCATGCGGTACATGTGGGCCGATAGTGCCCTGCAATTGTGTCAGGGTCACCATTGTCGTGTCACAATCGCTCAGGGTGAGTGGCATTTGGTATATTTGGGGCGATTATGCATTGCGATTGTTCCAAGGGCACAGTCGCTCGACACTGTCGGAGTCATCAGATTTGGGGTATAAAAGTGCCATAAGATGATTTTGAAGAGGGCATTCAATTCAATCAGAATTAGGTGTGTTTTTTCTTCTGCATTTAGGGCGATTTTCTCCTAGTCTTCTTCATTTCTCAATTATTACAAGTTGAAGACACCCTATTCATTCTCTGGGGTTTGCTAGCATTTAAGGAGAAGAAACTCAAGTCTTGACCAAGCTTCTAGTGCCATTCTTCATAACCTAGGGTTTCATCAAATATCTAGGTTTTCATTAAAACCTAGCAAGTGAGTTCAACCTACTCTTTTTAAACTTTATACATGTCAAAACCTTGTGATTTTAGTCTCCCAAACTTCTCCCAACTACATTTTCTTATTTAATTGATTTTGACATAAATTAAGTATTTTGGGAGATTTTAGGGTTTCTAATATTTTGATGATAAATGATGAGATTTATTTTATGTGCTATTAAAATGAGGTTTTAAATGTACATTAATTGTTGATACTTGGATACTCCACTTTTGGGTACATTCATGACCCTCACATATTTGAATGTCTACTTGACAAAAGTAGGATTTCAGGATAAAATGGTTGAACTATTTTGTGAGTAAAAACTAAGGGTATTCTAGACTTTGTAAACTTTTGGAAATTGATTTATGGAACATTTTATATTGGCATGAAAAAAGTTTTCATTTGGATATTTGTGTAAACTTGGTTTCCATATGATAATGTTTATGCAAAGGAAGTGTTTTGTGGAATGATTGATTATGAAAGCTATATGTGTGATTATAGATTGTCACGGTGTAAATGTGACGATTTTAGACTAATGCAAATGGATCCATACGCATAGGAGTCAGCTTTACTTAAACAAGGATAAACCCCCTTTTGTAACAAGTTGAGACATTGTGTCATCGGGGGCAAATGGTACGGTCATGTGGAGTCGGATGCTATCCCCTGACCGTAAATGTAATCCTCGTAAATGAGTATGACTAGGATCATCAGGGGTCCATATCCACACATAATTTACATAGAACTCGTTGTCCATTGATCCTAGTATGAGCTCTATAACTTGGAATGTTGCTTACTTTTGTGTTCTGCTACAAACCATGGGAATCTGATCTCCCCTGTCATCGTAAGATGAATTTTGGACCGAATGGTCCTTATGTAATTATATGAAAATGAGATTTATGAATATCTAACTTGTGACTCTTACCGTTTTACTTATGTCTTTTCTTTATTTATAAATGTTTGTTCTCCCTATGCGTCAAACCTAACGCTTTTTCTTAAAATGACATGTATTGATGTATAACGGTCGAGCTCCGAAATCTTTAACGGAGAGTTGGTGGCCATTAGAGGCGCTTTTGGGATTAATACTTTAGGAAAGGACAACGTAAAATCATTGACAGATTCTTTTGGAGGATGATAGTGACATCCGTCTTTAATTTAAGCTTGTCATAGTTTAGATTAGTAGGTTGTCATTTATCGTTTTCAATTAATTGGTTGTAAATGCTTTACAATTTTCCCTCTTTTAAGTAAACTTCGTTTCCATGTCATTATTTAGGTTTAAATTTACATCTATTTTTAAGTGTTATAAGTTAATATTAAAGCTCTAATTTAAGTAAACTAGGTATGAAAGTAAGATGCCTAAACTTAAGCTGAGACATTAACTAAAATAATATATTAATAAATTTAGAAATTAAATTAAATAACTAATATAACTTATACAATATAATAAAATGAAATCTTAAATTAATTAATTACATTATGACCAAAAACTTAATTACTCAACTAAGTTATTAAACTCAAAAGTGTAATTATTGGTGGACCTCATTTTAATAATCGTAAACGGCCCAATAGAAAATAGCCACACATAATCGGCCTAACCCGGTCTTGCCTGCCCAGACTATAACACCCGTGAAACCGTAAGTTTATTTCCTCGAAACCCTCTCATCTATCCCTAGTATTACTCATGCGTGGCTCGTTTTAAAAGGGAGTTTAAGTCTAGGGAGATTGTCTTTAGGCATGACTTAATTGGTTTGCTCAAAGGATCGAAAAGACGAGGGAACCAAACGTTGAGACGCCCCGAGCGACTATGCCAGCGACAGTGATAGTGGCATAATCGCCATATCAAGGTCGTTGAGGACCAGGAGGGTTCGGTACACACCTGGGGATAGTGACAACAACATTGCCACTTGGCATAGTGGCATGTCATACTCACTAGTGGTGTACCGTGAGAGAGGGAAGGTCTGCGACTATGTCCGCGGCAGTGCCCCATGGCAAGGTCGCCGGGCAATGTCGCCTACGGAGTTTGGGAGTATTTAAACTCACATCTGATTCTCAACTCTTTGTTACCTAACCAAAATCCGTCCTAAGCGATTTTGAGAGCTTTGGGTGCGATTTTCTTTTCCTCAAAACTCTAACCTCACCTAATGCAAACCTAAGATTGGTTGGAGACATTTATTGATCATCAAGAGCACACTTGGAGTATAAAAGGGTGGAAATCCAAACAATCATGTACCCATTTCATCCTTCTCCTTCACATCTAGGGTTTTATCAAACCCCTCCAAAGCCTTTTTCCATTATTTTGATGATTTGGAAGTTGATGCCATATTAGTGACTTAGAAGTATGTTGTTGATGGATTCAAGTTGTGATTAAGGTAACTCTCTCTTTTCTTCATCTATGGAAATTATGATTTTGGTTTAAGTTGAGATCTTCATGTAAAATGTTTGGGGAACGATTTTAAATGGTTGGATATGAATATTTATGGTTGGAAACTTATGGATCTAGGTTTTTGGAAGATTTGGCTTGAGGATTCAAACTTCTTCAAAGGAAGCTCAAATTGGGGTAAAATCTAGATTTAGCCTAAATCTAGCAAGGTGAGTTCAAGTTGCTTTGTGAAAACTATGTACATGCCAAAATGTGTATTTTGATGTAATAATGTGTTTACTTTATATTTATCAAATGTGTTGAGTATTTGACAAAGTTTTCATAATTGGTAAATTTAGGTTGTTAAATCTTATAAAATGTCTATCATTGGTTTTTGTATATTTTGATGTGTAAACCTTAAGCATATGTTCTTTGGGTGATTTATTGCACAAATGAAAGTTATTTGTCGTTAACGCAGTTTTGGCGTATATGGTTTATAAATCGTTTGGAAAATGCACGTCATTATGTCATGGAATACTTTGGGAATATAATAAGGATTTTAATTTGGACAATGATTTGTCCCAACCCATTTATATATTTTTTAGTTAATTATGCATTTAAAGCATGCATTTGCATAAACGCCGGTTAGATGCGTTTTATTGTTTTGATGACCTTTATTTGATGGTCAATTGAGTTTTTGAGCTTTTGGTTCATTTTGACTTAAAAGGAGTCTTGGGGACATTAGTCCAGCTTATTTTGCTCTACGATGGGTTTTTAAAGCTGTATGCATTTGAGACATATTTATTGTTAATTCTATGTTGAGAGTATTGGACATTCTTTTGGAATTATATGCATATGAGACATATTTATTTACAAATTACATGTTTTGAGGATGTTGGACATTCATTTAGAGTCAAATAATTTTAGGTTGTGTTGCATTGGATCCATAGACATGTAAGTCAGTCTTTATTTGTTGGTTGATTGGGTATTGTGAGGTTGGACTCCGGGACCCATGTTTTGTGACCTTAAACTTTTCAAGTAGGCATTAGGAGGGTTGAGTCTGGAGGTGCTACCTTGGAGATAGGCATTAGGACCTCCGTCGCTTGAAGGTAATGCCTTGGAGGTAGTCCTTAAGTGTGTCGGGCCTTGTGGTGGAATTCGTAGGAATAGACACTAAGGTCAACCGACTCTTGAGGTGAAACTTGTTAATTAGGGAGTTGTAGGAATATTTGGACGTCTAGTCGTGAAGTGTTATACGGTTAACGTTGTACGAGTGACATACTCACGTGTTTCCTTCACTCTCAACGGATACGGGTCTCCCCCGTTGTTGTCAAACATTGTTTTCGGATGTTGTAATATCCATGTTTCGATATTGTTGGTCTTGTGCGAGTAACTGCGATTGATGAATTTAATATTGGATTCCCTCTATATATACTAAGGTTTGAATGAAATAGTTATTCCCATGCTTTAGTATTTGGATTTTTATCTATTTATGTTTCGCGTGAGTATGGGGTATAGTTCCAAGTTTTTGGGTAATTCTATACAAGTGTTTTATTTCGAAAGATGGGATTTTGGAAAAGATACTACTATTTATTCTCCACATTTTGCACAATGGAAATTGTGATTTAAATAATATTCTTTCCGTTTTATTGAATGCATAATTGATAGAACTCTTGAACTCACTAGGCGTTAAGCCTAATCCTTTTTATTTGTTGACATGTGCATCAAGTTCTAGTTGGGGAATGTCACCAGCGGCATCGTGAAGAGTTGAATGCTAATTAGATGCATGAGAAAGATGTAGCTATTGAGTGATGTCTTCCACACATTTGGAGATAACAATCGTTTATGGGTTTAGTAACACCCGACCTTTATTTAGTCTTTATATAAGCCTTGGGTGGTTATTTGTTGAGGTTACATCTAGAATTATATTTGAGGTATTTCAAGTATTGATTTGTAGAAAGGGATTTTTATCCTTCATGTGATGTATTGTTGAAAATTTTAATTAGTTGCTCTTTCCAAATTTGAGGGTGTTACACAGACGATCGACCCAACGCTTCTCACGCCGGTCCAGCACTCCGACGACGCACCTACGTCTTCAACATGTCTGGAGAGGCTTTTCAAGGCCGTTTAGCCCCAATTATGACCGTCATAATTGGATTTGGTTGTATAAATGTCGCAAATCGCCCAACCCAACCCGTGTACACCCCTAGGTGCACTCTCTCGACAAAAATCTTGGGCCCGCTATTGATAGTATATCTGAAATTTTACCAAATATACATGTTACGAGATTTATATGAACTTAATCTCTTAGACTGTTATCTAATGGTGAATAGTGCAAGTATACACTTATCAATCCGTTGTCGTCTTTTACAAGTAATAAAACAGTAAAATACCGAGTATCGATCCACAAGGAAAGGTGTAAAAGCTTAATAAAAGTCTAATAAAAGAAATGATCTCAGATGGCGACTTTGAAGAAATATTGTTGGGTGGTTTTTAACAACCAATTTGACAGAAATTAATTTCTTTAAAAAGGAGCAAGGGTGTAGGGATCCGTTAAGATTTTTGAAAATTAAATCAAGTGAAACATCATAATTAATATATCCAACCATTAGCTTTTCTAAGGCACTCTTTCGAGATTGAGAAAGGCTCGCATCCATAGACTTGATTCTAATGTTTCCAAAATAGAAAAAGTGTAGGCAATGGCATAATCTATTCCTTGTATAAGCTATATGGAATGAAAACGAGTTTCCTCGTATCTAAATAACTCTCTCGAGTAAATCTCCATATCATTCAAGTTGACATGTCACGACGACTTATCTCTAAGTCCATCACACTTTAATCATTTTCAACAACGATCAATGTTAGGAAATGAATTTTATAAAAATAACCTTGAATGAATGATTGGAAATAATTATTAACTAATAATTTCTACCATCAAAAATTGGTTTTAATCTTAACTTCACCCCACACCCAAGCTAAGGTTGTTAGCCTATCATCGCTTGGGATCCTTGCATTTTTAAAAAGAAAAGAATACGACTAAAAATAACAACTACTGTAAATTACGAAGATTAAATTAAAAGAACGATGGTAGATTAAAGGTTACAAAAATTATAAATAATGATGACGTAATAGGGCGAACAATTAAAATGCGATAAAATAAAGACGTAAAATTAAAGTGCAATAATTAAAAGAGACGTAATAAAGCAGATAAGAAATACTGAAAGTTAAATGCTTTATATAAAATTAAACTAGTCTTCCAATTTTCTCCCAATGATTGGAGAAAGAAAAATACACTTAAAGAGGATTTTTAGAGGTGATGGGAGATAATGTGTGATTTACAACAAGTAATCAAGGTTTTTTATAGCCAACAAAAGAGAGGATAATGCTATTACACAAAGGATAAAACAAAAGGATCTCATGGCAAATATCTTCCAAGATTTCCACCCGCTAATGTAAGGTCGGAGGAATATTTTAGGAATATTCCATAAATCTTGAGACGACATCAAGCTGCAGCAAGCTGCTATCCCTCTATTTTTCGGCACATAAAATCTCCCAACAAAAACGTCTAGAGCCAATCTGCAAGCCACAAAAAGAACATAAAACCAATGATTCAATGCCCAAGTAATAAAGACATGAGTGTTGCTCAAAGGGTCTTGAATAATTTAATATTCACTTGCAAAAAGTTGAGATATGCGTTTAAAAATAGAGCATTTAAGTAATAAAATGAACGCATATCAATACGATTCATACTAAAGTACGTATTATAAATGAAAGCACTGAAACTAACTTCAAGCTAGTCTAGGCTTATACGCCAATTGCTCGCTTCCAATCCCACATAAGCTATGTTGTGCATTTAATCCCATTGACATCCGTATACGAATGTATTTAAGGGAGAATCCTAAAAGATAAAGAATATGTACCCTCTATCAACCATCGATCAATTTTAATCCAACATTTATGAATAATAGGGACAGTTTCATTCTACCATAACTAACTCCACGATTATAGGAGTGGTTAGTGTCCAATACGAGCCATATACTCTTTAGAACCTACGGTTGATGGAGGGTCCCATCTTTCTCCATTTAAGGGGGCGTTTGGTTTGTAGAATGGAATTTGATGGAATTAGAATCCATTGAAGGAATTTGACTTTGAATGAATTGGAATGGAATTTGATGGAATTTGACCACGCGTTTGGTTGGTAGGAATTGAATGGAATTTAATTCTTTCACTTTAGCTAAGGAATTCTTAGAAGATGATGATGACGATGATTGAAAGAGATGATGAATATGCTGAAGGCTTGATGACTTCATATATTGATTAAGAGAACAAACATACAATACGGCAAATGTAATATGAATAACTTAACCTAACCTAGAAGATACAAGGGATTTATATACAGAGACTATATGGGCCCATGGGCATGGGCCTTATACACACACACACACACATATATATATATATACTAACATCCCCCCTCAAACTCAATCGGGAGAAGAATGAGCCAGATGGGGTTTGGAAACAAGATCACGAAACCGTCCTGGTAGATGAGCTTTAGTGAAAATGTCGGCCGGTTGATCAATAATTGAAATAAGAAGAAGCTGGATAGTCTGACGAGTCACGTGTTGACGAACAAAATGACAGTCAATTTCAATATGATTCGTTCGCTCGTGAAAGACGTCATTGTGAGCGATCTGAATCGCACTGTTGTTGTCACACCACAATGGAGTTGGAGAATGTTAAGGAGCCCCCATGTCAGAGAGTAGTCAGCGTAACCACACAAGTTCTTGAGCTGTGTCAGCGAGTGCGCGATACTCAGCTTCAGTACTGGATCGAGCTGTGAGAGATTGTTTCTTGCTCCTCCAAGATATGAGTGAGTCTCCAAGAAAGAAACAGTAGCCGGTAGTGGAGCGACGATCAGTCATGTCACTGTCCCAATCAGCATCAGAAAATCCTCGCAAAGTCAATGATGATGCGGATGTAAAATGAAGACCGTGAAACATAGTCCCCTTTAAATATCGAAGGATGCGAAGGACTGCAACATAGTGATCTGAACAGGGTGCAGACATGAACTGACTGACTGTATGAACAACATAGGTAATGTCAGGTTGAGTCACTGTCAGGTAGACAAGTGACCCCACTAACTGTCGATACAAAGTAGGATTACGCAGAGGGGGTCCAGCATTCGGAGCCAAATGAAGGTTGTGCTCAAGAGGAGTGGATGCAGTTTTGTTGTCAGTAATCCTAGCTTTTGACAAGAGATCTGAGGTGTATTTGGCTTGACAAAGATAAATTCCCGATGAGTCTGAGAGCACCTCAAGACCAAGGAAATAGTGTAAAGAACCAAGATCCTTCATCTCAAAACAGGAGCTGAGAGATGTCTTGAGATGAGCTATGCCTGTAGAGTCACTGCCAGTAATAATCATATCATCCACATACAAAAGAAGTAAGATTGTGCCAGTCTCAGTGGTCCAAATAAACAGTCCTGAATCGTAGTTGCTGGGTGAGAAACCAAGAGAGGTGACTGTGGAACTGAACTTCTCAAACCAAGCTCGCGGAGCTTGCTTGAGTCCATAAAGAGCCTTCCGAAGACGACAAACATGACCTTGTGGAAGTCGAACGCCTGGAGGAGGTGTCATGTAGACTTCCTCAGATAAGTCGCCGTTCAAGAAGGCATTCTTAACATCCATCTGAAAGAGAGGCCATTGTTTGGTAGCTGCGATGGCTAGGAGACTGTGAACAGAAGTGACTCGAGCAACAGGTGCAAATGTCTCCTCATAGTCAATGTCGTACTCTTGATTGAATCCCTTGGCCACCAGGCGAGCTTTGTACCGATCGATAGAGCCATCAGATTTTGTCTTGATTTTGAACACCCATTTAGAACCAATGGGTGACTTGCCCGGTGGAAAAGGGACAGAGTCCCATGTCTGAGCTTTGTCAAGAGCCTGAAATTCCTCATCCATAACTTTCTGCCAATCAAGATTAGAGGAGGCTTTCTTGTAGGAAGTAGGTTCGTGATTGGACAGAAGAGTAGCATAAACATGATAATCACGGAGATGAGAAGGAACTTGTCTTACCCGATTTGATCGTCTAACATTCGGAGATTGAGACGTTCCAGGAGCCAAAGACTCAGCAGGCAGCTCAGATGTTGGTTGTGCAGATGGAGCAGATGATTGATGTTGATTAGGAAAACTATGAGAGGTAGGCGGTGTAGGGGCAGGAGACTCTGAAGGAGAGGCAGATTCAGAAGGTGTTTGAACAATAGGCGGAGACGATATGATGTCAGATTGGAGTGAGTCAAATGAGACGGAAGCATCAGTAAAGAACGGAGCGGTGAAGTTAGGGGACTCACGAAACTTGGATATAGAAGAAAAAGGAACATGTTCCCAGAAGGTGACGTGACGAGATATACGAAGACGTTGGGAGATAGGATCCCAGCAGCGATAACCCTTGTGCGCAATACCATATCCAAGGAAGCAGCAAAGTTTGGAGCGAGGTTCAAGTTTGGTATGTTCATGAGGTTGTAACTAAACAAAGCAAGCACTACCCCAAACTTTTAGAAGTTCATAGGTAGGGGAGACCTCATGAAGAGCCTCATAAGGAGACTTATTATTAAGAATGGAAGTAGGATGACGATTGATAGTATAAACTGCAGTGAAAGCAGCTTCACCCCAAAAACGTTCTAGACATTTAGCAAAAATGAGAAGAGTGCGAACCGTATCAAGTATATGACGGTGTTTGCGTTCTGCACGACCATTTTGAGGAGATGTGCCGGGACAGGAGTACTGAGAGAGAGTCCCCTGAGATTGAAGAAAGGAGAGAAGAGAGGACTCTTGTATTCCATAGCATTATCAGCTCTATGAATCTTTATAGATTTTGAGAATTGGGTGTGAATCATACGAGCAAACATAATATAAATTTTAGGTAGCTCCGAACGATGTTTCATGAGATATATCCATGTGAAACGTGTATGATCATCAATAAAAATAACAAAATATCGAGCACCCCCCATGGATTAATGTGGTGTTGGTCCCCATACATCAGAATGAATAAGATCAAAAGGAGAAGTAGAATTAAACTCATTTGATTTAAAAGATAAAGCATGATGTTTTCCAAGTTTGCATGATAAACACGAAATACTGTCAGTTGACACACAATTTCCTAACACCCCTAAATTAGCTAATGATTTTATTCTGGCTAGAGATAAGTGACCTAGCCGGGCATGCCACAAGTCAAAGGAAGAAGTGCTGGAAACTGAGGCAACAAGACTTGAAGAGGGTAATGGAAGACGAAGGTAGACCACTTCAATCATCCGTCCAACTTTACGGCCGAGTCCAAGGATCTGCTTGGTCTTTGGATCCTGTACAACACAACCAAAAGAATGAAATAAAATGATCAGATTAGATTCTAGAAGCTGCACAATCGAAACTAAGCTCAGAGATAGTTTCAGAACATTTAGAACATCCGGTAATTGTATATGAGGAGTGGAGACATTTCCACTAAAAGATACCGGTAGGCCAGTGTTGTCAGCAGTTCGTACTGACGTAAAATGCTGAGGTGGTTTCTTAGAAACAAAACCATCAGTGCAGGGAGTCATATGATTGCAACACCCAGAGTTAAAAAGCCATGAGTTACCTGATGCAGTTGAGTGTTGAGAATTCATACCCATAGGACCAGACATGATCTGCTCCATGAGTTCCTGATTGCGACGCATCAGTTCCATGATGTCAGGTGAGGAGACTGGAGAAACCTCGTTATCAGCGATAGTAGACCAAACAACAGCGTGAGTCTGGTTCTGAGGGCCAGTGTTCTTTGAGTTCTTAGGGCAATCAGACTCATAATGGCGCGTATGAGTGATGCCACACCGACGGCACTAGCGAATAGGACAATCAAGGAGAAGATGAGCAGTAGAATGGCAAAAGGCACACTCAGATGTGTTCGTCTTTCCCACAGATTTGGAATGGTTGTTGTTGGTCCATTTACCTTTGGACTTGGGATGAGACGTGTAGAGGACGCTATCAGTAGCGGGCATCGGTGAGCGCATGTGAAGACAGGTTTCTTCACTTAACAATTCTGATATGGCTTCTTCAAGAGTGGGTAGTGGCTTCCTATGAAGAAGAGAAGCACGAACATTCTCAAATTTATCAGTAAGACCCATCAGAATGGTGATCAAATGTAGCTGGTTGAAGTAGGCTGTGAATTGTTGAGCCGTTTCATCAAAAATTTGTAGTGCGCTAAGACTTATATGATCTCTGAGAGACTGCATTTCAGAGATATAAGAGTTTACGGATTGATCAGGAAGCTGGCGTTTGTTCTAAAAGGTGGTCCACAGTTGATACTGATGAGATAGGCCCGATGACGTGTACCGCTTGGCGACAAAATTCCAGAGACTTTTGGCGGTGACATAGCCAAGAAACTGTTGGTTGATCTCAGGAGTAGTGGAGGCATTAATGAAACCCAGAATACGAGCATTATTGATGTCCCACTCATTCATGCGTTTTGCAAAATCAACATCATTCTCAGTTGCTGCCTGAACTGGAAGTTTGGATGCACCAGTAACATAGGTGTAAAGCCCATGGGATTTTAGCAGAATTGTCATATGGTGATGCCACAGGATGTAGTTGCTACCATTGAAAACAACCGAAATGGGATTTGAGTGACTGAGATTGGCAGCCATGTATGTGACGAGAAACAGTTCAGTTCGCGAAAACGTCAGATTTGCGCTACGAGTGTTTGGCGCAAAATAACGCTTTGCGCTACGAGTGTCTGGCGCAAAATAACAGTTCGCGCTAAGAGTGTCTGGCGTAAAACTTCAGATTTGCGCTACGAGTGTCTAGCGCAAAATAACACTTTGCGCTACGAGTGTCTGGCGCAAAACTTGGATTTGCGCTACGAGTGTCTAGCGCAAAATAACACTTTGTGCTACGAGTGTCTGGCGCAAAACTTTGAAGGAACTCGATCGGAATTCCCGATTGAAGGTCCCTGATTGCAGATCGATTGAATTGGCCGACGAATGGTGATCGATCGATCGATCGAGAGAGGGTGAGGTCGATGGTGGCAGTAGGCGACTGATGGTAATTATGGCTATCGACGGCGATTGTGGTTGATGGCGGTGGTGGGAGCAGATCGAGCAACAATAGAAACAATAGAAACAACAATAAGAAAGAAAGCAAACCTACAGCTCTGATACCATGTTAGAAGATGATGATGATGATGATGATTGAAAGAGACGATGAATATGCTGAAGGCTTGATGACTTCATATATTGATTGAGAGAACAAACATACAATACGACAAATGTAATATGAATAACTTAACCTAACCTAGAAGATACAAGGGATTTATATACAGAGACTATATGGGCCCATGGGCATGGGCCTTATACACACACATATATATATATATATATATACTAACAGGAATGATGAATTCCTTGATTTGTGGAATTCAAATGATTCCATCATGATCAATATGTGAACCAAAAAAAGGAATTGGAATTTGGTCAAAGGAATAATCCGTTTCAATTCCTTCAAAATCCATGAACCAAACACCCCTTAGAGTTCTTAGTGGTTCTTACTCTTAGGGGTCGTTTGGTTCACAGAATGATTTCTGAAGGAATGTAATTTGTCAAATGAATTGGAATATGGAAGGAATTGGAATGAAATGTTATCAGGTTTGACGAAGTGTTTGGTTGGCATGAAATAGAATGTAATCTGTCAAATAAATTAGAATCTGTATGTTTGGTTTACGAAGGAATTGGAATGGAATACTGAAAATTGACAAAAATGCCCTTTCTTTGAGATATATATATATATATATATAATAAAATAAACATTTAATTTTAAAAAAATGTAAATTACCATTATTTCCATCTGATGTGGGTAACGATGGTGCTGCGACGGAGAATAAATCGCTTCTTCTTTCCCATCGAACTTTTATACCTGATGATGATGCAGGTTGCAATCGAACTTGAAGGTGAAGAAATGTAAGACCCCGAATTTCGAAAAACATCATTTCAAGATAATACTGAAATTAATAGCTTTAAAGGGAAAAATAAGATATATGATTTTGGAATTTAATCCTAGATTTTATGGTCTAAATGGATGAAGGATTCAATTACGAGTCCAACGGTTCTTTCCGGAGCGAAAACAAAGCTATAACGAAGAAGTTATGGCCAAAACAGTGAACGAGAAGAAAACCGGGCGAACAGTGCATCTCGCGACTTACGCCGCGACTTAGGATGTATGCCGCGACTTAGGCTTTGTTTGGAAAACTAGCTTATAAGCTAACTTATAGATTATAAGCTAGCTTTTCAAAACGCTACTTTGAGTAGCGTTTCAATAAGCTAGCTTATGGTCATCCAAACACGTACCAGGAAGAAAAGCTAATAAGCTAGTTTTTTTTGCCAAACATAGCCTTAGGGGTAAACGGGCGACTTATTCCGCGACTTAAAGTCGCGGCATAACCCGCGAAATCCACTGGTCGGGCATAAAACCCGATTTTCAGCCCTAAAACTTCATTTCTTCATATCTTTTGATCCACAACTCCGATTTGGGTGATTCAAGTTGCCACGGTTTCATTTTTGATAGATCTTCTAGGATCTAGCAATATATTGGAAGTCTATTGGAGTATACAATAGTATTTTGTGGTGGTAAGCTCCTTATCTCTCCCTCTTTATCTTCTCCACCAAAGTTTTCTAAGGTTTCATCCACCCTTTGTGTTTCCTTTCGTAGGTTGGAGGTTTGTAACCATTTTGGTGAACTATAGGTGTTTTGGTTTGTGGATTCAAGCTTGGGTTAGGGTAATCTTCTATTATCTTCAGTTATGGAAGTTAGGGTTTCGGTATCAGTTGAGGTATTCATGTTTAAGGTTGGGAAACGATTCTTTGTGGTTGATTATGATTATTCATGGTGGAATATGTATATTTATGGTTGGAACCTTGCGGATCTAGGTGTTGGAAGATTTGGTTTGAAGAATCAAGTTTCTTCAAGGAAAGCTCTAAGTGGGTAAAATCTAGATTTAGCCTAAATCTAGCAAGGTGAGTTTAAGTTGATTTGTGAAAACTATGTACATGTCAAAATGAGTATTTTGAAGTAAAAATATGCTTTACTTAATAATTGTCAATGTGTTGGGTATTTTGATAAGTTTTCATATTTGATAAACTTGAGTCGTTTTAATCTCATAAAATGCCCCTATTTGGGATTTGGATATCTTGACAAGTATTAGCATGGTTTATGCATTTTTGGTGATTTTGTACAAATAAAGTCTATTTTATGATTTATGCATCTTTGGTGATTTTGTACAAATGAAGTCTAATTCATGATATACGCATTTGGTGTATTTGCATTCATAAACCCTTTGGAAAACCTTTGGTCCCAATACGTGTTGAGTTTTGGGTTAATCACGTCTTTGAGGTATGTGTCTTCGTAAACGTTGTTTAAAGACATTTCATTAATTGTGGGGACGTTAATTGTCGGTCAAAGGAATTTTCGGGCATTTTGGCTCGGTGTTGACGTAAATGAGTATTGAGGACATTTGTCCGGTTTTAATGGCTCGACGTAGAGTCCAAGTCGTGATTTACGTCTTAATGCATTTTACTGCATATTATTGACAGTTACAGGCTCGAGTGTTGTAGTCATTCATGAGTAGTCGTGTAACTTTAGACTGTGTTGCATTAGATCCATAGGCACGTAAGTCAGTCTTATTTGATGGTCAATTGGGTGGTACGGGGTTGGACTCCGGGACTCATGGTTTATGACATTGTCTTTACAAGTAGGCACTAGGAGGGTTGAGCCTGGTTGAGCTATTATGACTGTGGGTAGTCCTCTGATGGGCGTTTGGGTCCTTCGCCGCGTGGGGCAATGCCTTCGTTGTATCCCCCGTGGGCCGAGCCTTTGGCGATAATTTTGGTGGTATTCGCTAAGGTCAGCTGTCTCTTTGGGTGAAACTTGTCAAGGAGTCGTAGGGGCACTTGGGCTAGCGTGTCGTGTAGTGTCATACGATCAACATTGTTTGAGTGACATACTTTTGTGTTCCTCCGCTCTCAACGGATACGGGTATCCCCCGTTGTCGGCCCGATGTATTTTGGATATTTAATTGTCCATGCTTTGATATTTGGATTTCATTCCATTTTATGGTCGCGTGAGTATTGAGATTCAGTTCCATGTTTTAATGGCGTATCATATTTATATGGGTTCTTTTCCGTTATTTAAGGGTCGAGTATTATGCCCCACCCGCGTTTAGGGTGTTTTGGGAAATGAAGTATTATTTACATTTTAGCACATTTGAGTATCGAACTATGACCCCGTTTTGGGTGAGTTACGGGTTGCATCGTTTTATAAGAAATGTGTGTTCGGGAGCATTGTCTTTAAAAGTGCATATTATGGGAAAATGTATCGTTTCCATTTTGAAGTATAATATTTCGAAGGATCTTGCTTTAAATTGAATTCCTTTCTTTTAAAGATATATTCATTCATGTTAAAACTCTTGAGCTCACTAGGCGTTAAGTCTAACCTTTTTATTTGTCGGCATGTGCATCAGGTTCCTGTCGGGGGTTCGGTACTAGCGAGTGCTATGAGAAATTGAGCCTTAGCTTTATACAAGAGTAAGTAGCTGGTGAAGTCTTCCGCAAGTTGGAGATAGTGATTGTTATTGGGTTTAGTAACACCCGTCCTTTTCATAGATGGTATATATAGGATGAATGTGTGTATTGAGGTTAATTCTCAAATTGTGTCTGTAGTCAAAGTAATTATTGACGTATTTAGAAAATTTTAATAAGCTGCTATCTTCAGATTTAAGGGTGTTACAAGAAATCCCGCTGGATTGGTGGAGACAGTCCATAACTCAAAACAGATCGTGAAGAAATCGGTGGAAACAGTAACCAAAATCGGTGGAAACAGTAACCAAAATGTCGATCTATGATGAGTTCGGTGAAGGAAATAAGCAACAATGGAGATGAAGGAAAGAAATCAAAACAGATCGTGAAGAAATCGAAACAGATCGTGAAGCAGTAGATGAGAGAAACCAGTCTTCGATGAAAAAAATCAAACCTGCAGCCTTCGATGAGAGAAATCGGTCTTTGATCGATGGAGAGAAACCATAGCAATGAGGCGTTGATCGTGAAGCAGTAGATGAGAATTGAAGGTGCGACTAGGGTTTTGTTTTTAAGTTTTAATGAGGGTATTTTTGTCATTTATAAAATCTTGGTTGGAATGAATTTCAATTCCATCGCTTTTGTGAAGGAATGGTGAATTCTACATTTGAGGAAATCTTTGGATTTCGATTCCATTCTATGGGAAACCAAATGTTGGAATGGAATTCGGTAACTGGAATTGACCATTCCAATTCCATCATTTTTCATCAGAATCCGACGAACCAAACGCCCCCTTAGGATTTTTTTTATGATTTTCATTTAATTATTCCCATGCAACTTACATATATAATAAAATGTTTAGAGAATATTTAATCTATTTACGATGATTCTAACCCAAATAATAATATCAATTAATTGATGTATTAGGAGTATAAATTGCATACTAATATCTCTGTTTAAAAAATATTCAACTAAACTAGAAACTAAAGTTAGTTAATTAATCTAATATTAATATCATCTTGGTCCAAACAGAATGGTTGGATTACTATGTCGGTTAAAGGTGTTATTCAAGCGGTTAAATTGGTTTTCGGTTTATTCGACTCAGGTTAATCGACTTTTAACTCTTTTAAAAAAACTAATAGATAACTAAACCAAATAAGGTTTAGTTTAATCGGTTTCGGGTTATTGGTTTTTGGTTTATTCAGTTTGGTAACTGGTTAGACTAAGTAGAAGTTCATATTTTTCGTTAGACACTTGTTCAGATAATTTTTCTAAATTCAATGTTCGTTACTTCTAATATGTAATTGTATCAAACATTTATAATCAACAATTGACTTGTATTAAGTAAAAACTTCATCAACCAAAAGACATATATAATTTCTTAAATTTTGCAGGCTTGACTCAACCCCTTTCTCTCTCTGACCCGCTGCGAACAGCTGCACCACGATAGCGGTTTCCATCAATTTTGCATCGAAATCCAACCGACTTCAAATATTTTACATCAAAACCTTACTAATTAACCTCAACCATTAGCATAAGAAACAACAGCTAAATCAAACTATGGGCTCTAGATTTAGTCCCTTTTGCTTCGGTTTTGAAGCAACGTCGTCACAAGCGAATCATCCGGCCAAATTGATGTCCATCGAGACACCATTACGAGCCTCCCATGTTACTACACTAGTCTAACACATAAACAAACTTCTGTGGAACATGTTACTACGACATAAACATGGAACTTAGCTTTAATCGACACAAGAACCACCGAACCCTAACTTCACTTCACTAGCCGAATTCTTCTCCATTCCTAGCTCATTACGCACAACGTCAGAGGGGTTTTATTCGGGATGAAAACTCGAAATTCATCACATGAAAATCCCTCTCCAGAGGTGCTTAAACGGGTACCCAATGTGGCTCACGACCCTCGTTCAAAGCTTCAGGAATTTGGCAAAACAGGTCCTTAAACTTTCTTTTTAACTACCTTTTAACTTTATACTCTTTTCTTCTTTTGGCCCAAACTAAATTACAATCAATTTTTTCCTTAGCGTATGTTTCTAAGGATACACAAAACGCACTTAATTATCGTTCTTCAAACCCTTAAAGTTACTTGATTAAATCTCTATACCATGATTTGCTTCAACAAAAGAGTACATCAAATTATACACTTGAAACAATAACAAACAACACTCGTTTGGATGTCACAAAAACAAAGAAAATCAACATGATCATCATTTTGGTAAATTAAATACTAACAAATGTAAGAAAATTAAAACAATCAAATTAAAGTGAGTTCTAATTACTTTGAACAACAACCATGGCTTCATCTCTAACACTTCCATTAGCACTTGCTCCATCTCTACCCTTATACCTTCGAGCAACCCACAAATAAACCACCAAATTAACCCCATTAATCGCCATTAAAATCCAATACAAATAATCCAACTTACTTGCATTCAAATCGTTCCTCAACCACCCTTTCTCCTCCTTCCCAGTTGCCCTTTCAATTATCTTCACAATCGCAGTACTCAACCAGCTTCCGATCCCGATCTCGCTCAAAAACATCGCGCTACTTATACTCCTCGTACCATCCGTAGCTTCGTCGTAAAAGAACTCCAATTGTCCGACGTACGTGAAAACCTCGGCACTGCCCATGAGGAAAAACTGAGGAAACAACCAGAAAACGCTTAGGGTTTTCGGGTTCGGATGAGTTCTACGTTTCTGTTCCACGACGGCAGCCGCTGCCATCGCGAAAATCGAGATGAAAAGGCCGACACCCATCCGTTGTAACGAAGTGAGGCCACGGTGGTGGCCGGTTTTGCTACGGAGGAACGGGACGATGAGTTTTTCGTAAATGGGGACGAGGAGGAGCGCGTTGATGGCGGAGAAAACCGGGACCGATCCGGATGGGATTACGAAGTTTGGGCCAAGTTTTCGGTCCATGGTGGCGGCTTGACTGAGGAAGAAAGTGGAGAGCTGCGCGAAGGAGATCGAGAGCGCGATGGTGGTTGCCCACACGGGTAAAACCCGTATGAAGCATTTGAATTCTTCGACCTGTGTGACCGTACATAGTACCCATCTGTTCGCTGTGATCGACTGGTTTTCATCGCCTGAAACCGCGGCTTTGTCCAGAAACCGGTATTGTGGAGTGTGTGGGAGTTTTCTTGCACCGAAGATATCGGATTCTAGAGTGGCAACTTCGTAAAGTTGGTCACCGGGGACGACACGAACTCCTCGGAGATGGTTTTTGCTGGCGACCACCAACACCTGAACGAACCTCGTGAACGCGCTCCCCATCGGTTTTTTGTACCGGTAACTCGAGAATCCGGCTAATAGAATCAAGATGGAAGTGAACATGGTTATGGTGGGGATGCCGAAACCCCAAGCGAATCCTTTTTCTTGTTGTACGTACACCAAAAGGGTGATTCCGAGTAGGGCACCCATGTTAATGGCGAAGAAGAACCAGTTGAAGAATGCGTATTTTTTCAAGACTTCTCGATCATCTTCTTCGTCGAATTGATCGGCTCCGAAGGAGGAAACACATGGTTTGATTCCGCCGGTTCCGATGGCGATGAGGCCGAGTGCGGTGTAGAGAAAAGCGGTTTGACCGTCGGTCGCCGGCGAGCATGGCGGTTTGAGGCAGATTGGTGGACGTAAACTGTTTAATCTTGCTGAAATTGTAAGCATCACCATTCCCTGAACGTGATTAACTTCAATAAGTCGATGATCTACTTTCAAATTATTAGTATCGGATCAAGTTCATCAGAGGGAGACCCAAAAATATAAAAATTGAGAAACAAATTTTGTTTTTTTTAAGAGGTATAAAGTCTGAAGTCTTATATTAATTATGATTAATAAGAAGTGGTGTGTTAAAATGTATGAACGATTCAGAGCCATTAAGAGGTTTAAAAAAAAAAAACTTAGTAACCATTATTCTTGATGGTATGATCATGTGTATACAGGTGATTTGTAACATGTATACGTGCATAATCATATGTGCATAAAAACCAAAAAGACAACTTCAATTATGTGTATACATAAGTGGATATTGTCCGGTTACCATAGTGTTTCTCAGTTTTTCATTTTTTTGAGGTTTTTCTGTGAACCTTTTTTTGTCAGAGGATCTCCAACAACTTCTCCAAAATTGAGAAATAAGAAGTGAAAATCTCCAAAAAAAAAAAAATAACCTTCATCTCCAACAGATTTTCTATTTTGAAGATTACACAATTAATTATATTACTAAAATATTCGATCCAACTTATAAAATATTATTTCTTTCTCATAAACATTTAAATTAAAGCAATTTTATTTGAAGAAGGAATAAAAAATTATTTCTCTCTGATAAGTAATCATTTTTTGGAGATATCTCCAAATTTAGAGATTTTCATCATCTCTTTCATATTTTCTCCATTTTGGAGAAGGTCAGTAAAAAATCCCAAAATCCCTATTTTGGAGAAGATGTTGGAGATGCTCTTAGTATATTATGTATTGAAATGAATAGTTTTGTAGGTTTTTGTACCGCAAAGTAAACGAAGGAGAAGACAATGATGGTTAAGAATCGTCCCAAATAAGCATCGGCGATGAAAGCTCCGACGAGTGTAAGCACGTATGCAGCTCCGATCCAATCGGTGACATGCGTGGCGGCGTTTGGTAGCGATTGATGCATCTCCTTCACTAAATACAGCACCATGCTCACCGCCACCGCAAAAAACGCCAGTCGCTCCGCCACCTCATTCACTACAAACCAGAAATTAATTCAAAAACCAAATTACTTAACTAAGAATAGTTAAAAATGTGTCGGTATTCCGTCGGAAAACAAAAATAAATAATAGGACACGAAATTTTGTGTCAAATAAGCAATAGGATACCAGATTTGCACTAGAAAGGGTCGTCAGAACAAAGCATCCGTCAAAAAGTTGTCACTAAACGTTTATCGAAAAGCCGTCGAAATTCCACGGTCAAAATGTTCATTTTGTAAAGTATTATCGTGGTTGACCAATATTTGTTACCGATGGATAGATCAGTCGGTAATACTTTGAAAGCCGTCGGTACATAATGTGTTTCGATCAAAGTTTATTTTGACAGAAAAGCTCCATTAGTAATTTGTCGACAAATAGTGCTTTTGGCCAACACCAACAAAAGCTTTCGTTAGTTATTGTCTTATTTCTAGTAGTAGAATGTTTTTCTTGAAATAAAAATCGTCAAAAATAAGAATTTGTGTACCGATAATGAAGGGAGAGGCTCTCCACCCTCCGGTTTTTCGCTTATCGGCAATCATCCCTCTATAGTTCACGCAACCATTGCTCACCAAAGTCATATTTGAGATCGGTATCGGTTCTTCTTTCTACAAAATCCCAAGAAAATATATATATATATATATATATATATATATATATGTTACAACTTACAACAACCAAAAAAAGACATGAAGCATGATATGTTACCTTATACGATTGTTGTTTTTGTATAGGATCAATAATGATTGAGGGCTCGATATGTGATTTCTCGGACCTCTCACTAATCGTATCCATGATAATTAAGTCTTCATGTTTGAACATTCGATCTTTAAAATCGAGATTATTGTTCAATATCTTGCAAACGACTTGATTAATTAACTTGTTATATATATAGACATAATTTATATTGTAAGGTGTTGGGGATGTTTGAATTTTGAGTTGTGTAGTTGGACGGCCGGAGTTACGGGTATAAATGACCCGACCCGTTTTTTAAATGAATTGGGAGTAAGATTCTTGTGTCAATATCGACAATTGATACCCACTTCGATCGATCCAAAAGCATTTTCATAAAGCGATGCTTTTATTAAAGTAATAATTATTTTTATTCGAATATTATAAGATTGATTTTAAAGATTAATACATTTGATGCTTGTGTAATACGGGTCAGGTTCACGTGAGACGAAGTTGTTTCCGTGAGACCGCGTAAGACCAAGCCTTAAAACATGATACTTCACACCGAAACACCGTGAAGGTAAAAAACATTCGAACCTTCATAATGTAATCACACTATGAAGGTAAAAAAAACTAAACCAAGTTAAAAAAAATCAAACCTTCACAGATAAAAGACTGTGAAGGTATATCCGAACCTTCATATTGAAGACGCTGTGAAGATAAAAAAACGAACATTCACAGCGAAAAACACCGTGAACGTAACATTTACGGTGTTTTCCCTATGAAAAGTTCGATTTTTTTTACATTCACAGTTTTTTGGTGTGAAGTTTCATACTTTAAAGTTTGGTCTCACCGGTCTCACGAAAACTGTTTGGTCTCATGCGAACTTAAGTCTGTGTAATACCCTTTCTCTAAAGATTGGACAATAACATTTATTATGTTAATTTGTATTTAATTAAATATAACATGTATTTAAAATAGACATTATTTTAAATTACATTTCCTCCGTCTTAAATATATGTTCACAATGAAAAAGACACATAGTTTTAAAAATATATAGCTATTACAATTTTAATGAACTGAATGACAGTTTTATCTCTAATAATAAATAGACTAATTAATTTTTCCATCTCATTATTAGGTGTATAATGAAAAATTAATCATTTTTTTTAAACTGAACACTTATTTTAATATAGAGAAAGAGAGAGAAAATATGTTTTTAATTTAAAATATACATTAAAAATATATTCGTTATAAAATAAAAATGTTTTAAAAAGAAAATCTGAAATGCAGGAGATTGGTGAAGGGTGATGCAACCAATGTTGGAAGGAAGATGAGGTCAAAGGGCCGTTTCACAATCCAAGTGTCAAAACCATGTCAACTCACGCAAAAGGGAATCTTAATCGACACTCTTTTCAGGCTTTGGCATATGGAGCCGCCATCATAGCATGTCATGGCATCAAAGGTTAGGTCTCACGTCACGTTGAGTTCGTGACATGTTGTGGCCTAATGCGCAGTTTTTGTAATACGATATTTGGTTTTTCTTTATGTTTTTAATGTCTTATTTGCAGGTTTTTAATATATAAAACCTAATTTAACTTGCTTATTACTATTGACTCATTAAGTAACACACCAAAACATATGTTTTTATATATAATATTATATGTAAATTAGAAATTTGAAGTCATAAGTCACGTCTTGAAAACGTCATGACTTCTAAGGCTTGAGGTTTGGCCTCGCCGCCACGCCACACCTTACGCCATTTAGATCGTTGTCTATATCACTTCTTATTTTCCAAGAGTAAGTTACGGATTGGGTCCCTATGGTTTGTGATATGTTATGAATTTCATTCTTTATTTTCATTTATTAAAAGATAGACCTCTACATTTGTAATTTGTGTTGGATTTGTTCCCTCACACTAAGGTCCGTCTATTTTCTTCATTAGGTAAGAGAGCAAAATGATCATTTTAACCCTTTTCTTTATTTTATATTTATATTATACAACATGACACTCCCCTCCAACTCCGGTCCTACTAAACTATCGCTCACACCCCTCTGATTCCAGCACCCCACATCAGCCTCCATCTTCGGCACCCTACACAACTTCCATCTCAAAGATTGCCCCCTTGATAAAATCCAAAACGATCACCCTCTCTCTATCGAACAAGCAAATAGAGCACCATTTTTACATCATGACTAGTACAACTAATGATGTGAAACACCTGGTTTAGATGATTGTGAGGCAAACTGGTTCCATTGTTCCACCATGACTGTACTTGCTCCTCGTGGATCTATGTTTTCTAGTTGTCAATGAGTTATGCTTAGGTTTGGGTTTATCTAGATTAGCTAGGATTTTGCTTTATATTTGGGTTTTGATTTAGATTAGGATTTTGTTTTAGATTTGGGGTTTGATTTATAGCTTGCTTCTGGATCTGCATCTCCTTTTGATTTAGGGTTCGAATTTGATTTTTTATTTTAGGGTTTGATTTAGTTTTTGATTTTAGGGTTTGGTTTTAGGATTTATATCACACTTTTTCTAATGAATTTGATTTATGCTTTTGATGTTCACAACTTTTCTGCTTTTAGGTTGCTTTGTTTTTAATGTTCTTGAGTGGATTTGATTTATGATTTTGATGTTCTTGAATGGATTTGATTTATGCTTTTGATGTTATTGAATGGGTTTTTAAGTTAGAGTTTTTAATGTGTTCATGTTCTTGATAATTGGGGTTGAGGTTCAAAAATGTGAAGATAGAAGGTCGAAAAAAAGACAAACAAATAATTAAAAAAATGTTAAATTGAGAAAAATGAGAAATATAATGAAATGACCTTTTGACCCTCTTACTTAATGAAGAAAATAAACGAATGTTAGAATGAAGGACCAAATCTGAAACAAATTGCAAAAATGAAAGTTTATTTTGTAATAAATGAAAACAAAGGCTAAATCTCTAACAAATCACAAACCACAAGGACAACTCTATTTTTTCTATTTAAAATCATACTAAATCAATAAGTTTGAAAATAAAATATACATACGCTTTTAAAATCTAAAAAATGTTGTAGGATAAGTGTGTCATCGTCTAAAGGATATGTCGATAGAGATAGAGATAGAGATAAATATATCAGAGTTAGATTAGAACTGAAATATCTCCTAACTATCTACTTGTAACTCCTCCCTATTTAAAGGGCTTATGATTAATGAGAATTATAGACTTCTTCTCTCTGTCTTATTGTTATTATCTTCATATTGTTATTTCATATGTTTTTCCCTTTAACACGTTATCAGCACGTAAGCTCAATCGGTTAGTTCGACAATCAAATTTCGGGTTTCCAACTTCATAAATCTATCCCTCCGTCGATGCTACAATCCAAGTAAGAATTCTTACACACGTATAATATTTATGTGGCGTAATATTCATGTCATAAACCATAAATCTGTCTCGGTTAACTTTCTGTTTTGAAAATTTTATATGCATATTGGCTTGTTTTTAAAAGTGTTCGCTTTTGAGTCTCGAAGTAATTTGTTATGTATGTTGTGTTTTGTTGGTTATATTTTATCCTTTATTCCAATTGAATCAAGATATGGATAAGTGGATTTGAAATCGTATTTTATATATTTTAAACAATTATTTACTGACTCAATTTTTGTTATAGTTATTAATTTAGGTATTCTTAAATAAGTTTATAATATTGCATATATTTAGTTAGTTAACTTTATCATGTTATTATTATTTACTTATTTAAATAAATTAATTTGTTACAACTCATTATTATAACGATTAATATGTTAGTAATCTTCGATGTTGTAAATTTCAATTTCAATTTAATCTTATAGTTGAAACTAATATTTGTAGATTTAGTTCTGAACCCTCCAAAAAAAAAAAAGTTATTATTGGATTTGTTAGAATTATCTCTTATCTAATTTTTTTCTTGGACTTATCAACATTTAATTTTGTTATTTGTTTAATTTGTATTTGAACCTAAAGTTTGTCATTATCTATCGGATCATTATTATTTTAATTGTTTTATATATGATTCTATTTTATCCTATTGTTATTGATAAAAAAAAAAGTTATTATTGGATTTGTTAGAATTATCTCTTATCTAATTTTTTCTTGGACTTATCAACATTTAATTTTGTTATTTGTTTAATTTGCATTTGAACCTAAAATTTGTTATTATCTATCGGATCATTATTATTTTAATTGTTTTATATATGATTCTATTTTATCCTATTGTTATTGATAATGTACATTGAAGTGGACAACTTAATTTGTATTTATTTATCTAAATCAATTGTTTTAATTTGGTATTAAAATGTTTAGTAATTCTTTTATAGATTTTTATGCCTTATCCACATAATATTCAAATGTTTATCTTGTTTATGAGTTCCTACTCATTAGTCTCAATCTTATAAATTATATTTGGAATTTACACTTTCAACCCCCATAACTTTTGTTATTTTGCTAAAAGCTCCAAAAATAACATTAAAATGTAAAAAAAAAATAAAAAATTATCCAAATACTTATCTTGATTATGGGTTTTTACTTATTATTTTTAAACTATATAATTAATCTTTGGAAGTTACACTTCCAACCCCATATATTTTGGTTTTTACCAAAAGCTCCAAAAATACTATTAAGGTATTAAAATATTAAAATTGGCTTCTATGCCAAACTCATAGTCATTTTGGCATCTTTCCAAATGCTCTATAATAAATGTTATATTTAAATTAATTAAATCACAAGATATCGACTGAATTTTGTCAAACGGGTGTAAACAACCCTAAGGTTTGTAGGGACTTAAGAAATCCATGTGATTCCCCTACTACCTGGAAATCCAATAGATTGAGTGGTTTCTTTTTCGCAAATTGAAATATTGATGAAGTATTATCAATAAAATTAAAGCATACAAAAATCCAATATTGTTATGATAATGAAATTTCATAACCATAATCCATTTTCTTACAAAACAGAAAATCATATATTATCCTTTATATATGTAAATAGTTGAAACAACTCACCTCAAAGTCAACGGCGTAAACTCAAAAGACTCTGAGTATCATAAGTGAGTATATAAACCTCATTTTGAAAAGGTACAAGAAAATACCTAAAGTCCATCAAACTCCCCATTGACTCTAAAACCAACATCTTGAAAAGGTACAAACGAATACCCTCATATTTTGAGACGACATATAAATCCTAATTTCATAGGATACCTTTACTAGAAACCCCCAAAGAAATGTGGGATGTTCCGAAAGGGATATTCGGGAGTACTTATGAATATGTACTTCCCGAACTAATTGTACAGTGGAATGAAACCCACTCACTCGATTACAAAAAGGTAACTGATTTCAACAAAGAAATGTTTTTTTTCCAAAACGCGCCTCAATCTCTGTGGCAAGCAACTCACAGAAGATGACATGATTCCTAATATTATTTCCACCTTTCATATATAAGTAAATATTAATGAACCAATATAAGTTGGAATGTAATCTTTAGACAAACTCATCAACCTACTGCAAGTGGTTGAGAGACATAACAAGGTTCTTTCAAATAACACCACATATGTCGGGATAAAGAAAATTCCCGATATCAATAATGAAAGTGTTAGAGGTGGAAACAACTCCAAATGATTGTGAGTTAAAAACAATTTCACACATGTGACATTTCTGCACCATGTGGACGAGACCCTAGAAAGGGTCAGGGTCTTGGTAAGAGTCGGGAATGATTTTTCAACATCTGGATTAAAGATATAACTATTGTCCCAGGTGATAATGGACAGTCAAAATGCACTAAAGAGTGTTTCTTTCGAAAAGGGAACAAATTGAAAATGAAATATATTATATCTAAGATTAGTTGAATATAATTACATTTGAATGTGCTTTAATTATCAAATTAATTGATTCTGCAAAATATACACTCGAGTTTATAACCATTATACATGTAAAGAAATATATAAAAAACAAAACAAAACTCTCAATGTTCTTCGTTCCGTGTAGGAATGTATCGAGGAGAACTTGATTTTTTTTATGACATCTCATACAAGAAATAGATTATTATTCATTGAATTAATAAATTTCCTCCAACCAAATACTTAGACGATGGACTGTCACTTTCTTGGTGGAACTAGTTTAATAGGAACCTTGTAAAGATATTCGTATCAAATGGAAATGAAAATGAGCATATATACATAAATTCCAATGAATATGAAAGCAAACATATATCATGGAAACTAATGTGTCAAACTAGTAGATTATTGGGTCATCGGAACATATTTTGTCACCAATAAAGAATTTTTGGGGGCAATAACACATATATGTTTTGGCATGACCATGCGGGACACCGTGGTTATGACATAGTGATCCGTGTATTGCAAAATACACATAGACACATTCTCTTTCGAGTGAAAGGCAGAATGAGGAAAATTGCAATGTTGACTTCTGTAGCATAAGAAACAACATTGCTATATGCCCTCTCGAATACCTAAAACTTTTGTATATAACCTACTCCTTAGCCAAGACAGGATTGAGACCATCCTAAAGCTAAGGACATAATACAAAAATATTCCATTGTTACAACGAATACAAGGTGATATTTATGGACATAAACATCCAGAATGCGGGCCATTAAAGTACTTTATGGTTCTGGTTTCGACACGATGAACGCATGTCGTATTATTGTCCACATGAAATACTGCACTCCTAGCACTAACTATACGTTTAAGGTCTCACCACCCTGATTATTTCATCAAGTCTACATGACTTTGAATGCTGGAGAATTTACATCATAAGGATTTGATGTTAATTGCATATGTATTAGGATCAATGTAAAGATTCCTATACCCCATGTGTATATATAAAACGGTCTCATAGAAGTTGTTATCAAAAGAATATGATGACATCTAGGGTATTAGTAATGCGCACCAATTTACCCACATCTACCTGGGGTTATCCAATTATTATATGCAGTTTTTTTCGTTTTTAAACCCACTACTTGCTCATGCGTACCAGTTGGTAACTGGATATAAGCCTGATACTTTACATTTACGCATGTTTAATTATATGTGCCAATTGCGCCCCCACAGCGCATCAAAATGGGTCCTTAAAGACGATTTTGGTATATGTTGGATATGAATCCCCAACAATTATCCGCTAATTATAATATTTGAGTAGTGATCTCTTTACCGCTAGATTTGCGGGTTGTCACTTTCATGAGACAGTCTTCCCGTCGTTAGGGGGAGATAGGAAAAAGGATTTTCCATGGGAACGACAGGAAGTGTCATTGAATATTCCCACTCTGTCTCATTTCGATCCCCAAAACTTCACAACGTAATGTTGAAGTCAAACGAATCAGACTCGATACCTGATACGTTTAATATTCCAAAAGTGACAAGATCACATATACGAGCTGCAAATATACTTGCAAGGTTAAAAAGTCCCCAACAGGGGCACAACGCCATTGGAAAGTGCGTTGCAATCACACATAGTGGAGGTGTGGTTGAGTTCGTAGCTCCCAAACGGAAATGGGGGAAGCTACTTGGTTCGATAGATACTCATCTAAAGGAAGAGAAAAGTAAGGCACAACTATTTGTCATCAATACATAAACCTCTCATGAGATTGTCTCTGATTAAACTATGTCTATGAATCATCACTGGAGGACGCTCCGAAGTTAATATTGATTCTAGAGATGAATATTAATCTCAAATGAACTATGAGAGCACATATGAGTCGATGGACAGATCATATATAATTATTGATGATATATTTCGCATATATTATTGTTTATGAGGTGATAGAGCACATTGACATCGAACCATGCTCAGTTGGAAAATATCAACAAAGAGCAAACTGGCCTAAATAAGCAATCCAGGAGAATCATATTATTTGACAAATGAACAGGTATTTGGTTTGGTAGTACTAACCCACCAAGTGTAAAGCCTGTAAGACATAGATAAATCATTTGTCCTAAAGCGTAATGAGAATAATTAAGTCATAATGTATGAGACTCTCCTTTGGCGCAAGGTTTCTCACAATGCCCTGGATTGACCACGAGGAGACTTACTCTCTCATGATGGATGTTATGACATATGTATAATTTACTAGCCTAGTAGTTTCCGAAGGACTGGAAATGCAACTCATGAATGTGGTTACCACATATCTCTACGGGGATCTAGATTTAGAGATATATAAAAGTGCTTGATGATATTACATTACCAAAATCAAGCAACTCTAAACCACGAAATGCGTTTGCAATAAATTGAAACGCCCACTTTATAGATTAAAACAATATAAGTGGATGTGGTATACCCGCCTAATGGAATAATTGATTGGGAAAGGATATATAAGAACGATGAAATGTTCTCTTGCTTATTTATTATGGAAAACAAGTTCCAGATTTTCAAAGTAGTCCTATATGTCAATGTTATGAACATAATAGGCACTCTTGATGAAATGAGAGGAACCACAAGCTACTTGAAATATGATTTTGAGAGGAAAGATCTTGGGAAAACTTGGTTTTGTCTAGATATTTGAGCTAGGACACCGAGTTTGTGAAATATTAATTCACCGATCGCATATGTCCAGAAAATAATCAGGCAATTTAATATGGACAAAGCGCATCCGGTTAGCACTCCCATGATCGATCGAAGTGTCGGATATAAGGAAAGATCCATTTCGTCTAAAGGATGATGACGAAAGATGCTGGGAGCTGGAATTCCCTATCTAAGTACAATATGCGCATTATCGTACTTAACATAATACACTTGACCATATATTGTATTTCTTAGTGAACTTGTTAGCTAGATTTAGCTCAGCGCCAACGCAAAATCATTGGAATGATATTAAATTAATCTTTTGGAACCATTGACATGGTTTATACTTTCCCTATAGAAAGAAAAATGGGATTGATAATGGAACGTCAATACCTACTTAGAATGTAAGCAGCAAAAGTACTAGCTAGCTCTTATAGAAAAACACCAAATAATGTCTTGGTATGTGTTTGCTGATATTAGGTATCTGTCTGACCCATACAAATGATGTTCCCAAATTGAATAAAAAATTACCACAAGGAACACGTCGATTGCTTGGAAGTAAACTAAGCGATCCTTTGTAACTACCTCCTTGAATTAATCTAAGAATATTACTCTCCATGAGATAATAAAATAATGTATATGATTAAGGACTATCATTACATATATTATAGGAGTTAGTAATTCTGGGTTCAACCAGTATCCTACTTGCATATATGGAAATAATGTATCACGTATCGAAGAAATGAACATAAGATACATCAGGGGTAATAACACAAAGCATATTCTGCTTAAGTTTCTATACAATCAGCAATAAAAGACTCTCCTTTAGATTCAAGTGAATCAAGTAAGGTGTCAAAAGAATGTGACATATTTTACCAAGTCATTACCTAAAACCATATATTGGGAAACGTGTAGAAAGTAAATGGAAATGTTTTCCAAATTCCCTTGGTTAATGCACGAATCAGGGGAGTAGTAGACAAAAGGGGGAGTCTACTATATTTGTGATATTGGTATGTTGTGCTCTTTCCTTCAACCAATGTTTTATTTTTCCCATTGGGTTTTGTTCCTTGGTGTAAGGTTTTAGTGAGGCAACTGTTTATATACTATCATGTTTTCTTAACTCTCAAGATTAAAGTATGAATCTAAGAGAAAATAGACTGAAGGATAAGTCTATGTATTGCAAAGAAGTTGGTGCGTTGTACTCTTTCCTTCGTCATATTTTTATTTTTTCCCACTGGGTTTTATTTTGGCGTAAGGTTTTAACGAGGCAACAACTGTGCATCACCACTCCTTTAACTCGGCACAAGGGGGAGTGTTGTAGGATAAGTGTGTCATCGTCTAAAGGATATGTCGATAGAGATAGAGATAGAGATAAATATATCAGAGTTAGATTAGAACTGAAATATCTTCTAACTATCTACTTGTAACTCTTCCCTATTTAAAGGGCTTATGATTAATGAGAATTATAGACTTCTTCTCTCTGTCTTATTGTTATTATCTCCATATTGTTATTTCATATGTTTTTCCCTTTAACAAAAAACTATATTTCACAAATAATAATAGTTTAGAGTAAATTACGGATTTGGTCCATGTGGTTCTTTGGAATTTTGGATTGGGTCTCCCAAAAGAATTAATTACGGTCATGGTCATCGTGGTTTCAAATCTGTTTCAAATCAGGTCCCTCCATCAGTTAACGTTAATTGACGTCCGTTAAACCCCTCACGTGCCTCCCACGTGAGGGGCATTTCTGCCATTCTAAATAACCCTAGCTTTTTGTTTAATCAAGTCATTAGTTATGGAATTTATGCCGGTTCTCAATGGGTGTACATTATGCCTTTATCGTTTTCCCAACCCAAAAGAAAAGGTAAAATCTTATTTCCATAGAAACTATCGTTTCGAATCTTGTATTATATGTTGTGAATGTTGTACTTTGATCTGGATTTGGAATATTTAGCTCTGGAAAAGAGGTTGGAATATTTAGCTCTGAAAAAGAGATTTGGAATAAAGAGGACCCGTTGTTGTGCATGGCAACATTCTCCATTTTTTTTGCACAGCAAGCAACCATATATTACCAAGCAAAGGAAGATCCACATACAAAGACAACAAAACAGAAAATCCACGACCCACAAACAAACAGTTTGCGAGAAGCAAACACAAAGGACCAAGCCTCACCTACACAAAGTGGTCTGCAGGGGTGAATTAAAGACTGTTGACTGAAAAAAAATTAACTTAATGCGGTAAACAACAGTAACTTCGGCACGCCTACTCGACCGAACCTGTGAAACTCGACTGAACCTGTCTTTAGCCAACGAATAGAGACCCAAAACACACCGAGGACTGTTCATCGACTCACGACCGAACCTGTCACGAAACCCAGCTGTAGATCGCATCAGTTTTATCTTGATCACGGGCAGTCGGCTGGTACCTCCAACCATCTGGCCGAGTCTAGATTTCCTTCGCGACTTCTCTTGCCAATCCATTCGAAGCAGGTGCGTTGTAGTTCCACGAAATGATTTCGATGCGTCCAAATCAAATACGCCACAACCCACACTGTTTCAGTCCATAGCCTGAATCGCGAACCATTATCAGACAGGTTGTGTGCCGACTCCACTAACTCTTGTAAGTTCGATATATTTTCATTCTTGATGTTCCACCATCGTAACACCTTTGTTAAAAGCCTTTGTTTTCTTGTGTTTTAAATGTATCGTACTATCGTTTCATGTTGTTGAGCGAGTGTGAATTTTTAATTTTGATATCTTTGGTTTCTTCGTTGTGTTTGATTTGATGTGTGAGGTTTTGGATGTAATCGAGATTGTTGATCTTCGTGGTTATCGTGTTGGAATTGGATTTGAAGTTGTTGTGTTGAAGGAATGGTGATGGAAGGCGGAGATACTGAGAGTTGTTGCAGTAGTAGAGCTTCGGAGGCGTCGCCGGCAACAGTGGCGAGTAGGAAGCAGAGGCCGAAGGTGGAGGTTTATCAGGAGGTTCTTCGTCATCTTCGAGAGTCAGATTGTGAAGGGGTGTGTGAACCTGGTTTTGAAGATCAACTATGGTCTCATTTCAGTCGTCTTCCTATTAGGTAATTTTGGATTCTGTCATCTTAAAACCTAGCTTTTTGTTTAATCGAGTCATTCGTTATGGAACTTATCTGAAGATTTGGTTATCAAGTGACAATAATTTAGTATTAAAGAAATAGGTTATTTAGAATGATAGAAATGCCCCTCACGTGGGAGGCACGTGAGGGGTTTAATGGACGCCAGTTAACAGTAACTGATGGAGGAACCTGATTTGAAACAGATTTGAAACCATGATGACCATGACCGTAACTAATTCTTTTGGGGGACCCAATCCAAAATTTCAAAGATCCACATGGACCAAATCCGTAACTTACTCAATAGTTTATTAAAACTAATTTAATATTCTTTTTTTTTCTTTAAACAATCTTAATTAGTTGTGGTATGCAATTTGGGTTTTTGACCAATATAACGGCTAGTTTATCCGTCAGGTTTTCAACGATGTTAAGATTTTTATGAGAAGCTTGGTCATAACCGGGATATGTTAATGCATGGCTAGGTTTGAAGTCAATCTAGGTAGGGCTGCTCAAAAAATCGACCAACCTGATTAACCTAATCCTAAAAACTCGGAAAAAAATCAACTCAAAGTAAGCCGACATATAATTGATGCAAAATTAGGACAACCCGAATCTATTGGGTTGATATTGGGTTAGGGCTCAAAGTAACCCGACCAACCCGATAAACGTTTTAACGACTTCTCTAAAATTATTTGTATTTCTATTTAATATGTATAAGTTACAAAAAACATCTCGACAACAACGAACAATGGAACTCATAAGAGTACATTATTGGAAAGTTATATGTAATACCTAAATATTTGATGAACTCGTATATTCTTTTGAATGCTGAATCGTATTTCAAAGGAAAATTTTCTTATTTTTATGTTTTCAATATTGTTTTTACTTTGTTTAAACACAACCCGACCAATCCGAACGGGTTAGGTTGTTGGGTTGCACTTTTGTTTGGGTTGAGTTAGGTTAAAAATTCTCAAACCGCCAACATTGAGTTGGGTTGTTAAAATACGATCAACCCAATCAACCCAACCCACCAGCACCGCTAAATCTAGGCACAAATTTGAACTCTTTTTTCAATGTATTTTGTAATATATTTTTAAAATTTTTTGTATTGGTTAAATCATTTTAATTATCTTATGTATTTCAATACTTCTTAATTTTCCTCTTTTGGTTAAATTATTTTTCTATGTCTAATACTTTTTTAATTTTCTTGTTAAAATAAATAATTATATTTTTTTCAATTGTACATTCTTTGTTTAAATACAAAACATAAAATGATTAAAAATCATCTATGTGAAATTTATTAAACATTAAAAGCAAGAAAATGGAAGAAGATGAAAGAAAAAAATAAAGATGGTTAGTTCCATCTATGCTCGGAAATCAATCAGAATCGTTATCAGAATTCTATAATCCAGATTAGAGATGTACAAAAAGTCCGAGTTTAAGTCTGGCATGAAAAAGCCTTAGCTTAATAAGCACATGTCTGACCCAACTTTTTTTTTTCAAATGTCTTTCTAGAGCTTGCCTTGAAAAAAAATCTCAAATCCCAGCTCATCCTGCACATAAAAAAACTTGGCTTTTTTTTTGCTTACTAAATGGGTGTGGAAGGTTCAAATCCAGATACAAAAAACCTGGGCTTTGCATCTCCGGTCTAGAATCTAGATGGATCCTAATTAGATCAATCACTATAATGTAATTTTTAAAGTGTAACATCAACTTTATAAATTATTTAGAAATTGTCCTCCACTACAATGATTTCTGACCAATTTTTCAAGTGACACCTCATTATAAAAAATTATATTTTAATAAATAGCAACAAAACTACAATTACATACTTTTATTGCAACTTAATACCAAATAATTTATTTATTAAATAATTACTATAAAAATAAATTAATTAAATAAAATATTTTATTGTAATTTATAAATTGTTTTTATTCAATAAATAAATGTTTATATTTATGCTTTAATTTTTTTTAAAAGTAACTTATAATGTTTCATATTATTTAATTGTATTTACATGTATTTAATTTATTAATAAAACGAAAAAACTATATTAGTTGAAGCATAGTTGTGTAATATAGTTTATTTGTATTGTAATACTAATATTATTTTTGGTTTATATATTAATGTTAAATTTATTATGTACCAAATAAAAAAATTTATATCAATATAAATTAATGATTTTGTATCTTTTTATAACAAAAATCTTATTCAACAAATTATTTATACAATTTTTATAAAAAGATTTCATAAAACATCAAAAACCATAATGTGATATAAAATAAGAGTAAATTACGTTTTTAGTCCCTATGGTTTGTTAAAAATTGTAGATTTTGTCCTTATGGTTTCTAAATTTTGGTTTTAGTCTCTATGGTTTGCAATGTATTTCTATTTTCGTCCCTGAGACCAAAACACTACTTTTAAGTATGAATGACTAAAATAGAAATGAATTGTAAACATAGGAATGAAAAGAACAATAAAATTTAGGGAAAAATCCAAAAAAACCCAATGGACTTTAGTGTTTGGAGTGATTAAGTCATTGGACAAATTTTTGGAACAAATAAGTTCTTAGACATTTCAAAACACACTAAATAAATCCTTGGACTTTTCGAAACCTGTTAAATACATCCTTATTACTTAAAAATGTAACTTGCAACCTACATAACAGATAAAACTACAAACTAAAAAAAATAAAAAAAGATGTCACCTACTTTATTCCCCTATAGATTAAAAAAATTGAAAAATTAACTAAAATAGTCAATCTCAACAACCAAATTCATTTTTTAAGCACTTTTCAAAATCTCTTTTTGGCAAAAAAGAGGAAAAAAAATTAGAAGACGTCTTTATAATTTATTATTTAATTAATTTATATCTTCTGTTTTTTTTAATTTCAGTTAACGCTTTAATATATTAACCACACATAAACGTATATTAACTAAAATACATCAAAAAGAATATGTTTTTTTTTTCAAAGTACACCATTATAATTGTCTCGTCAATACGTTTAAAACGAGCCTAATATTTTGAATTTTTTGGATTTAATCTCATGTTATTAAATATCATAAATACGTACAAATTATATTTAATATTTACACTTTCTATCCTTTTATGGTTATTTATTTAATAATATAAGATTAATCTGTAACTATAATTATTAAAAATAATTTGTACGTATTTATGATATTGAATAATATAAGATTAAATTCAAAAGCAATATTGAGTTCATTGTGAAAATATTGACCAAACGACTATAATGGTGTAATTTGTAAAAGAAGAAACTATTTTTTTTATATATTTTAGTTAACTAGAATCGTACTTGTGTAATGCAGCGAGATACATCACGATTTTAATGTTTTCTTTTATTTTTTTGTTTTTTATCAATTCATGGTCTTTTATCCATTTATGGTTTTGAAGTGGAGAGTGGTTTTAGGAGAGTTAAAGTGGTTAGAGATAAAGATTTAAAGTTAATAAATAACATTAAATGTAGTACATAAAACTTTAATAGTTGTTTTTAAGACATATTTTAAGTAATTAGGATTAAAAATCGGTACATTAAGCTTTAGCAATTGTTTTTAAGAGTTTTCTTATAGATGATTTTATAATATAGTATAGATATACGATTATGTGTGTTAATATAATAAATATATAAAATGAATAAGTAATTAATATAAAATAAATAACTAATTATAACTTTATAAGGATGCAAAATGTATTTTTTTTTCTAAAACTATAAGTTGAAAGTAAATATTTATACATAAAATTTTCTATGTACGGATGTTTTTTTATTTTATTTTTTGGAAAAAAATCCTTACATAGAAAAAAAATATGCGCAAACTTTAACTATTTTAGAATTTTTTTTTCTCGAAAAGTGGTTAAAAAATGAACTTGGTTGATGAGATTGACTTATTTCAGTTAGTTTCCCCATTTTTAGTTTGTAGGTGGATAAAGTAGGTGACATTTTTTTTTAATTTATAGTTTTACCTACTATGTAGATTGCAAATTACATTTTTTAAGTAATAAGGATATATTCAACAGGTTACCCAAAGTTCAAGGATTTATTTAACAGGTTTTGAAATGTCTAATGATTTATTTGTTCGAAAAAATTGTCCAGGGACTTAATCACTCCAAAACCTAAAGTCCGTTGGGTTTTTTTGAACTTTTCCATAAAATTTATATCATAAGAATGAAAAAGATAATAAATTATAAACCATAGGGATAAAAATCAAAATTTTAAAACCATAGGACGGAAATAGAAATTTTCACAAACCATAGGGACCAAAAACGTAATTTACTCTATAAAATAATTTCATATAAGAAGTTATAGTTATACCTTTAAGATTTTTACACTATTCACTACCATTATTATAAAATGTATTAATGTAACATTAATAATTGCCAAATAATTTCCTATCAAATAATCATACTCACAACCACTATAATTTTTTATTAAAAAATTATAGGTATCATGAAGAAAACGTGAAGGGATTAAGATAGTGGATGATCTTACGACCACGCTTTAGAAAAATCGGGCTTAGATAAACACCGATTAAGAGTTTAAGACTATGCTTTTTAAATGACCAGTAAACCCAATTCTGTGTGCACAACCGGCACATGCAATTTATTGTTTTTTTTTTTAAAATAATATAATTATTTAATATTAAAACTTATGTAGAAAAAGTTGATAATGTAGCATGGGTTACCAGTTTTTTTTTTTCATCAAATTTATCGTTATTTTTAAATTTTAACATATTTCTTTGATTTTCTTAAAAGTTGTGGTTTTTCTTTGATATAAAATGGGTATTAAAATAAATGATAAATTGTACATAATATTAGTGTAAGCACATAATACAAGTTTTTGGGTTTAAGAAAACACACAAACCTTCAAAAATAGTTACTACATAATAGACATTTTAAAAATTACATTAATTCTAACATACAAAAATAACTGTTAATACACAGAGTACAAGATCTACAACAATTTCTAAGCTTCAGATCATAAATATTCTCTAATAGATCAATAATTAAAATTCAACACCTTTTGCATGTATATATTTCTCTCGTTTTTTTCAGGAAAAAACGATTAATCTTAAGTTAATATATTAAAGAATGTCGAAAACCAACCTGAATAGTAAGAGAACTCACGTCATGCACAATCTTTTGTCTTCATACGTTGCCGGTATCGAGTTGTGATGTGGGTTAGTTTGGGTGATAGATATTATGATGTTATATCCATAGAGTGTATATATATATATATATATATATATATATACATGAGTTATAAAGAAAGAACACCGAAAAACCGATGAGGTTTGAATGATGTTTGTTGAGTGTATTTATATATACAATGGTTACTAAATGGATCATGCTTTTGCAGGATTTCAATGGTGATGGTTGGTGAGTACATTTATGGTGCAAGTGCAATAGTCTTCCCTTTTGACTTTTGCCATGAAAACTATTATTTCCATTACATTTATATCATTTAAATGGATATTTAAACCTTATATTTTGCCATTTATTTTTACAATCAGTAATGAATTTAAGATTTAAAATAGAGAAATTAATTATTTTAGCCATTTTTGGTTGATGGTTTAACCTTTTAACCATCTTCTTCCTATTCTTACTAAAATAGTCCACATCTTCATGAAATACCTTCTCATTTACGAACTCATGCAAAAGATAATAAATATTTTACACTTTCAGCCCCTCTTCGTAAACTTAGGTTCGCAATTCTGTAAATGCACCAATTTGTTCACGATCACTACTAGAACATATTACAATCACTTGATTTCATCAAAAGTGAAAAGTGTAATATTTCATACTCCATGGACCAGGTTCGCAATTACAAAATTGCCCTTTTTTGTTTGATGTTCGCAATTACGACGTCTAGGGATTTTCATTTTTTTAGGGATAATCTTGTTTAGGTTCGCAATGTTTTTACGATAATCTTGTTTTAGGTTCGCAATTTTTTAAGGGATTTTTAAATGTGTTTGTAATTACGAACATGTTTCACGAACATGAGCCAAATATGTAAAATTTTTAGGAGCTCTTTGAATGTCTTTGTAATTGCAATGTGTGGTTATGAAGGTGTAGGCTATTTTCTCAAATTTTGGAAGAAAAATAGTTAGGAGGTTAAACAATTTTTAAAAAATGGCTAAAACAATTAATTTCTCTTTAAAATAATAAATGAACTAAACAAACAACTTGTTTACACCGTTGAGTACCACAATAAATGCACCAACGGCATTTCAACCAAAACAAAGTTTCAATATATCGTTGTTTGTTGATGGTTTTAAAGCATCATTTAAAAACATACTAGAAGCGAGATAAATCACGATTTTAATGTTTATTTTTATTTTTTGTTTTTTATTGATTTACAGTACGATTTTGGATGGTTTTTATTGAGTGATAATGGTTTTTTTATATATAAATTTGTTTTATTTAGGCTTAACAATATAATGTTTTTTATATAAAAAAATTAAGTAGTTTGTTAAAATTCATTAATTATCTTATATATTTTAAATTTTTTATATTTAAATTGAGATGTTTATTCTGTTTTGATTATGTTTATCAGAATTCAAATTTCATAATTTTAGAATTTAGGGATTAGAGATAAGAATTTTGGGGGATAAGGATGAAATTTATTAATTAGAGTTAAAAACATTTAAAAGTAGTACATATTGCTTAATTAATTGTCTTTTAAGAGATTTTAAGTAGATTAGCATTAAATAATAGTACATAATGCTTAATACATCACGATTTTAATGTTTATTTTTATTTTTTGTTTTTTATTGATTTACAGTACGATTTTGGATGATTTTTATTGAGTGATAATAGTTTTTTATATATAAATTTGTTTAATTTAGGCTTAACAATATAATGTTTTTTATATAAAAAAAATTAAGTAGTTTGTTAAAATTCATTAATTATCTTATATATTTTATATTTTTTATATTTAAATTGAGATGTTTATCCTGTTTTGATTATGTTTATCAGAATTCAAATTTCATAATTTTAGGGTTTGGGGATTAGAGATAAGGATTTTGGGGGATAAGGATGAAATATATTAATTAGGGTTAAAAACTTTACAGGTAGTACATTAGGCTTTAGTAGTTATTTTTAAGAGATTTTAAGTAGATAGCTTTAAATGATAGTACATAAAGCGTAGTGAGTTGTAATTAAGAGTTTTTTATGTCATATTTATAATATAGTATAGATATATGCCTAAACAATGTTTCATGCATATAAAACAATTAATATTAGCATCTTAGAACTAACAAAGAAAAAATATAGATTAACAACTTAACATTAAGCAATAGACACACAAGTTTTACAAATGCATATTAATTTCACATTAACATAAGTCTATTTTGTTAGTGTTCGATCTTGTGTGTCAACTGTCATGTCGTTCCCTGAAAGCCATGATAATTCATTTAACTAACTTACTGGTTTAATTTGCAATTATATGTCTACTTAGAACATCCATAATACAAGAGTTCTTTCAATCGTTCTTCAAATAAAGTGGGACCTAAAGCTTATGTGGCAAAGCAAAATAGCTTTTTCGATGCTTGTGGAGTAACATACAGAGAGATTTTTCTCTTGCAAAGTTTTTCATCATGATGAGATGGTCAAAAAAGTTTTTAAAGAACTTGAAAAAACTTCTATTATGGATGCTCTTAGAAGACTAAAAACACTCTCTCAACATCAACTAAGCAATTCAGCACGGTAGAAATTGCTAACAAATTAACTTAATTAAAAATGTAAACCTTTAAACCCACAAAACACTACTTAAATCACTAATTAAACACATATGAATCAACATAAGGAAGGAGAATGAACCTCAAGCAAATTTTATATAAAAAAAATTACAACATAAAGCGGGACCACGCCGACAAGCATGTCCCTCAACCAACATGACATGTCATGGATTGAGAAAGAGTACACTGATTAAACTATTTAAGCTCGTACAACACAAAGCCAAACTAATACAAGATAAACTGTCTAAGCTCGTACCATACGAGGCTTGTATGGGTCTTCCAAGCTCCCCTTGAGTAGGATCACACCTTTTTTTCTTTTTAGGTTTAGTTTTAATCTGTACTTTGATGGATCAGGATTTTCCAAATAGCAACAACTTCTTTTATCGTTGCCATCCATTCGAAAAGGGGGGGGGGGGACATATTGGCTCGGAATGCAGGTCTCGAACCCGCGACCCTTGCATTAGTTAGTGGCACAACATTCTAACCAACTGAGCTAATAAACCTATAAATTAATGATAAGCATCATTAATAAAGATTTGTATGAGCCTATGGATTGAACTTTCTCCAAATCTATCCAACAATCAACTTTTGCTACTAAATCCATGAACATGATTATTATTTCCTTCTTAATTTTTAAAATTATCCTAGGGTCAGATATCAAGATTGTCGATCGATGCTATTTACAATGTTCAACAATGGGGTTTTCAAGTTGAAGCTCCAAATGTGAGTCGTTCCTTGTTCCCATTAACTTCTTCTTGCTTACAACAATAAGTGTTTAAAATTATGTTTATCCAGACACTAGTTATGATTGATTTATGCTTATTTAAACTCAACTGTTAATTTCCATGGGAATTTAGGACAAAAAGGCTTTATATTTAAAAATTTTCATCTTACTCTTCTATATTAACAACAAATTGCGTGAGTGTTCAACTAAGAATGTATTCAACAAACTATTTGCATGTCATGATGGCATTTTGAAGTGGTTTTGGTGAATTCTACATTTTTTAGGTATATAATTACAATTTAAGATTGTATAAAACTATGTTTATTCAGAGCATTGACAATAGTTTACATCTAGTTTTCTCTAAAATTAAGAAAATATGTCAAAATCTTCACAAAAAAGGTACATCCCACTCTAACTTTTTCTCCAATTCGAAGATTTCAACATTAACTATTTTACTAAAATTTTCAGTAATATAACAAAAATATTTTCTATGTTTTCTTCTATTTAATTTCATAAGTTTATATCCAAGGAAGAACATATGTGTATTATATTTATACCCCTTCTGTAGGGGGTATGTAAGTGAAAAGGGACATATCCACTGTATTAGATACGATGGCACCAACCACCGCTTCGTTCCTTCGTCATGATGTAAAAAATTATAGAGTGGTGAAAAGTTCCATTGTATAACACCCGAATTCTTAAAAAACCTTGGTGTTGTATTTAAATACTCAATTTAGGCACTTAAACTTTGTTCTTGGTGTAATTGTGATGGGTTATCGATTTGGTATAAAGCCTTTCAAGTGAATTCGAAGAAAATTGTGATATCGGGCCAGACAACGTGTGTCACAACCTATCATGCAACCTCAAGTTGCGGTGATGGTCGCGTGAGGCATGAGAGTCTCGATGTTGGACATAGTGAGTTATGGGGGAAGACTCACGACCTAAAATTTTTCGTCGCACAACTCTCTGTTTTTTGGTGACCTACGACAGGGTCGATCCATGCCGCGACTTTAGGTCGTGGGTGTGGTTGCGGGATCGGCCCTGTCCGATTTAAAATGGGATTTTTAGCATTTTGACCCCATTTCTCTCCTCCTAACTCTCTCTCACCTCATTATTGCGATTTGGGATCCTTAGGTTCGATTTTCTGAGCATTAAAGGTGTATTTAGTGGCATTTAACATCAAGATACAAGGTTTTGAGCTAAGGATTCAAATTCTTCTCATCCTTCTCACCATTTTACTTGGGTTTTAGGTTTTCTTCAAAACCAAGTAATATGAGTTCATTCTAACCTTTTCCTAAACTTTTATACATGTTAAATGTTGTATTTTAGTATCCTAAAACATCCCTCTTTATGTATTTAACGTATTTATGGATTTTGATAAATTTCGGGCAATTTGGGAGATTTGGGGTTTTTCACCCTTTATATAAAATGAAGCTTGGACTTCTTTAAATGTGTTATAAGTGTAGTATTTTGGCATATAAATTTTATTGTGATATATTATTCCTATTGGATGAATTTTGATCATTTAGTTGGTTAAAACAAATGTCGGGGTTTTACCCATTTTGTTCATTAAAGGAGTTCACAACTTGCACTACAAGAAATCACCTCTATAGCAACAAAAGCTATAGCAACGACATGAAAATCGTCGCCGTAGGTATGAAAAAAGCAGACTTCAATTTTTTTTAAAAGACACCTACAGCCACGACATGTCGTTGCAGTAGGTGTTCAAAATATTTTTTTTAAAGTTTTTCAGTACCTGAAAATATGTTTTCTAAAAATTAAATTTCAGGGGGACCAATAGCGTCAACATGTCATCGCTAATAAAATTCATGATTATGTGTTTTCTAAGAAAATAAAATTCGGGGAGTCAACAACTATGACTTTGTAGGCGTTGTAGATGAAAAATACGATTTATTAATATTAAATTAATTTTTGTTTATGTTTTTCTTAGAAATGGGATTATCTTAGAATACGTACACACGACAAACCCTAAATACGAACAACAAACCTAAATATGTACGACGAACCCAATTCCCTCTGTCGATATCGATTGCAATCAAATTGCTCCTCTGTTGATACAATATGAACTTCTCTCAATCTGAACGAATGTGGTATCCATCATTCTCAATCTGAACTTCTCCTGTCTTGATAAATGTTTTTCTGAATCCTTCACGTTATTGACAATAACAACATGATTAGTTTCTTCTTTTTTGATGAATTTATTCAATCGTGTTGAAAATGCTTCAAACTATAAGCATTTGTACCTCAATGTACTTCCGAAGTTTATGAAATGGGAATACAGATTAGACTAATTATAGTCCTAGCATTTTGTGTTTCTAGGCAAGTTTCCATTGTCCTACATTGTGGTTTGAATTTGTATCACAATTTCATTTTGCTTTTCAAATGACAAGCTCCATAATAAGCGTTGGTTAAGTAATTAAAAATATGATATAGAAGCTCTTATTTTCATTTTGCTTTTCAGGTGGACTTGTTAGTGGTTCTTGGCTATTAAAATTGGTTTAAGAAGGCTTTGGATTGTCATGACAATTTTTTTTGAACATGAGGAGACCCAAGATAATTTAGAAGTAGCAAAAGGACCATGACTCTTTGCTAGTAGTTTACGAGTTTTGGTATGTTATTAGTTTACAATTATGTATTCAATTACATATTGAATACTTAATTCCTCTTGTTATTAGTTTTGTTATGTTATTAGATTGTTTGAGCATTACTAAGTCACTTACATAAAAATATATACAGTACAATGTAATATATACATTTTAATATGGTCTAATGAATAAGCATATTGAGAATTCTGACCAGGACTGAAATTGTTTGCTTTCAATCTTGTTTCAATTCATTTTCTTCAGAAAATCATCATCTTCCACGCGATTCCTTTACCGAAATTCAACTTCGAGAGTTTGGGTGGGTATCAAGATGGCTTAAAAACTTTGTTGCGCATATTTTGTTATTGTCATTATTAGCTTGAGTAATGACCCAATGATTTTCGAAATGGTTTTATCTGTGTGACATTTAAGACCACTTTGCACAACTACCGAGTAAACAGTAGTGGATTTTTATACGTATGATTAATTGTTATAAAGGTTTTGCCTCTGAAAGTCTTATAAAATTTCAAGTTGGCATATTAGTTTGACAAACCTTGAACTCATAAAGTTATAGATTTAAACCCCCCTTTTTGTGAACGGATGTGCGATTAAGGACTAGAGAAGCCTTTGGGAATTGAAGCAGCAGACAATCCAAATTGTGGACAGGTTCGAATTTTGGGAATTCGACCTCAAGAGTCTGTTCACGTAGGAATAAGTAAGGTAGTAGATTTATGTTATTATCTCAGTTATGTATGTGATGACCTTTCCTTTTCGGTAAAATCTTCGAGTTAAAGCCTTGTGTGGTTGCTTGCGTATGGTCGGATTTGAATTGGTGGATTAGTTGGGCGACGACATGTTATGTGTTGGTGGTGTACCGTCTTAATGAGTCTTCACGAAGAAAGGAGACGTTGTGGTTTGTTTGATAAAGTAGTAAGATTTGGAGTTTTATTTTCATATCGGGTGTCAACTTTAAGTCCTTTTTAGGGATCGACTCAGTGCAACCAGGAATGAGATACTTCTTGGCACACCCCATGTTTTTAGTGTGGCCATTTTGATTTTAGGCGTCGACTTGTTCTTTTGAGGTCAATGATTTTTGGTATGTTTGGAAGTACTTCCGTTGGATCATAAGAACTGTTTGCCTCACAATCGTAGAACTTTAAGGAGATTAATTGTTGTTATTGTACATATTCTATCAACTGAATGTTTGGTGTTTAACTATAGCTTGGGGTTGCGCAATCGTCCAAATTGAATTAACCGACTCCCTGGAAAGCATAATGGTATGTCCTTGGAAGGAAGGTTTTACCAATATCAAGGGTGAATTATTAAGGAATTTTGGGAATTCTTTGGGTTTAATGTTGATCATTGGAATACGGATTCAGAATCGTGTTAAGCTGGGACGAATTAGTCATTGAGAAGTTGAGGTCATAAGCTACCCTTAAGGCAGTATGTGTCACCTAAGGTTAGGAGGCAACTGATGTCATATGGTTAGAAATTGCTCCAGTAAGGTTTGATGTTCACTCTAGTATGAGTGTAACATGTCAAGGTGGATATTGGATGTGAGCGTCTTCATGAAAATCAGTATGACAGATTCATCAGGAGGTTAACGAGTTTTAGCTCAAGGATGAAATGGGTTAGAGACAACCCCTTGGAAAATGAGACGGTCGTTTTGTGAGAATGACATCATTGAGGTCTATAATTAGTTTATTACCTTTTGGGGACCGAGGAATCTAGTAAGTGTTGAGGGTAGCATTTATATTCTTAGTGAAGTACTAGATTTCGAGGACGAAATCTTTTCTAAGGTTGGGAGGATTGTAACACCCCAATTTTAGAAAGGTATGATTTCAAGTTAGTACATAAATCATAATTTAAGAGAAATAGTAGAAGTAAGATTTTAGGCTTGAATCCAAGATTTTTTAGTCTTATTGGATGAATGATTCAAGTAGGAGTCCAACGGTTCTTTCCGGAACAAAATCGGAGCTAAAACGAAGAAGTTATGGCCAAATAGTGATCGGGCATGAAAAATGAAGAAAACAAGACTGCAGTGTCTAATGCGACTTTGGGGAGACTTCCTAAGAAATCTGGGCGACTTTCATGCGACTTTACTCGCTTTAGCGCCTGTCAGCTCTAAAAGTCCGATTTTTCTTGGATCATCTTCATTTCCTCATAACTTCTTCATCTCAACTCCGATTTCAGTGATTCTTTTTGCTATGAACTCCTTTTTAAGATCTTTTCAAGATTAGAACAAGATAATGGAAGTTTATTGGAATATCCAAGAGTATTTTGTGGTGGTAAGCTCCCCATCTCTCTCGATTTTAGATTAGGTTTGACGTGTTCTTCATTTTCTCTCCTCTTCTTTCCATTTTGTCTTAGGTTTTGGATCTTTGGAGATGAATGAAACACTTTTAAAGTGTTGGATCTAAAATTTAGGAGGTGTTGCTTGTGGATTCAAGTTTTCACCAAGAAAACTCAAGTTTGGGGTAAAAACCTAGATTTAGCCTAAATCTAGCAAGGTGAGTTCAAGTTGATTTGTGAAAACGTTGTACATGCCAAAAATGTTCGTATTAAAGTATTTATATGTTTTACATGAAATTATCAAATGTTAAACTATTTGGTGGGTTTGATTATTTGAAGTGTTTAACTTCATAAACATTGTAAACACCCACATTTGGGGGTTTTCGGCATTTTGATAAGTAAGTCATAAATGAAAGTGTTTTGATGATTTATTGCATAAATGGAGGTTAGTTGGTCAAAATGCACTTTTAGTGTTTGTTGGATTTATGCATCATTTATGTAATGGGACGTTTTTAAAATACGAACGTGTGAGTCATTTGATTTTAGTCATTCCCAACCTTGGGAACATTTTAGAAATTGTAAACCTTTTTGGTTTTGGGCCGAAGGCCAATTGTGATTTGAGAGACAAAGATTTTGGGAAAAGATGTGGTTTGGTTCATGTGTAACACCCCAAAAATTTGGACAACAAAAATTTTCGGAAATGGAAATGTGATATACTAAAACATGCCAAAGCACGAACTCATTACAAAAAGGTAACAATAAATGCCTGTTAATTACTAGTTTGTAATAATAACCAATGAGAGATAACAACCTCCTAATCTAAATTCTAGACAAGAAATAAGATTACAGACGGTTGTCATCTACTTCCAAAAATAAACATTTCTAATATGGCATCCCAAAAGCTCCCAAGCTCACGTCTAAAAGTCCGCTAATCCTTCTTGGTGGTCACGCCGCTAGAACCTGAGATACACATCAATCAATCAAGTGTTAGGCCAAATGAGCCTAGTGAGTTAAATAAATATCATGGCATGAAAAATTACATCGAGTGTATACAATAAGACCATACGGGAATCAATGGGGGAGACCCATCACACTAATGAGTTCCACCTCAAGTCAATGCACCTTGATGTTCACTCACTTGAGCAACATCCCGAAGGCCCGACACATTTAAAGACTACCTCCCAGGCATTACTTCAAATGGCGGAGGTCTAGGTGCATACCGACATGGTGGCACCTCGACTACATCCTCCTAGCGTTTACTCATAGTTTATCTGACATACATGACAATTCCATCTCTAAACATAACCCATGTCAATAAGATGCATGTACAAGACTTCATGTAGTCCCAATCACATTTTAGGTACAAAACTCTAAAATATACAATTTCCAAGAATGATATTCATAGTAACTAAGATAACACATAACCATAGTTGAATAATATCAAAAATGACATCATCAAGGTCCATATGAAAGGCCCTAACTAAAATCCCAAAAATCTCAAAACATTAGTTAGGTCAAACTTATCAAGTGATCAGATTTCTACATACATATGAAATATTAAGCAAGTAAACACACAAGATATGTATCTTATTTGAAAATAGTAAGTAGAAACTCACAATCTAGAGTTTATGCAAAACCCTAGAAAACTTGAAGATCCAAGAAGTCAAGGAGATTAGAAGTTGAGGCAAGAATCTCCTCTAAATAGCTTTAAATGAAACCTTTAATGCTCCACCCAAGTTCTACCAACCCCAAGACTTGAAATTAATGGAGTTAGGGTTTTGAAGAAGAAAATCGCCCAAAATGCTCTCTAGATACGTCCTTAAGGCAGAAAATGTGAAAATAATGCAAGAAACCCGGCTGGAAGAAGTTTTTATACTCCCAGTGATCGTCGACGACAATGCCCGACGACAATGCCCTGGGCACTGTCGCGGTGGCATAGTCGCGCCATCCCCCTGCCCGCGGTACACATCCTGCGATTGTGACAAGGCGACAATGCCCATGTCACTCTCGCTTGGTCAATCTCGCCGGGGGTGTACCTAGACCAACCCCCGACCCGCGACATTGCCACGCGACTCTGACCACTGTCATAGTCGTTGGTCACTATCGCCCCAACCCCCGAATCTTCTGATTTCGACGATTTCGATACAATAAAAGCATAGAAACTCAAGGTATAAGGATATAAGATGACACACCAACGATTTTCCATCCAATTGCAAAATCCCAAAGCTTAAAAGAAATAAAATACTTTAGAATTTATAAATACTTACCTTAAATTTCGGGGTGTTACAATCCTCCCCACCTAATGAGGATTTCGTCCCCGAAATCTTATTCCCTAAATAAATGAGGATATCTCTTTTTCATGTCTTCCTCGGACTCCCATGTTACATTGGCACCCCGATGATGTCTCCATTGTACTTTGACCATAGTCACCTCTTTGTGCCGTAGTCGCTTCGTCTTTGATTCCAATATCGCTTCCGGTTCTTCCATACATCGGTTGCCGTTGTCCACTCGAATTTTCGTCAAAGGAATGACACATTCTTCTTCGGCTAGGCACTTGCAAAGGTAACACACGTGAAAGGTAGGGTGGATTCCGTCCATCTCTGGTGGCAAGTCTGTTGGTCCCGAAGGTGCTTAACAAGTTTGTAGAAGGGAGGTTGAATACAAACACAAGATTTTAAAGTTTAATAAATTGTTTATTGATAAATCAAACACAATTTACAAGTCTGTTGCGGAATAAGATTAAGTAGAACTCAATCTAAACAAACTTAAGAAAACACTAAGATGGTTGCACAAGAATATAGAGAATAGGAGATTTTAGAAGTATAGAAAACAAGGGTTTATATATTTTAGAAATATGAAGGCTTAGATCTCTCTTCAGATATAGTTGCGATCTTTCTATTTATACCCTATGCATTAAATGCATCGCAGGGCACTTTACACATGTCCTTCATTGATTGGCTGAGAGGGTCTGACATTGGGAGACATGCTTTCGGCCGTATCATGAACAATGTAGTTGATAGAGTTGTTGTACGATTTTTAGCAGAGGTATGTCCGTTCTGACACATCGTACTGGGTGTGCAAGGGAAAAACAAAAGAGACTTGAGGCATAAGCTAAGTGATCATCGATCGCTGAATATCTCTTCCTTCAGAGATACAAAGAAGTTCAGCTATCGCTGAAGCTTTTCCTCAGGTTTCTTCGCGTATGAGTAGAGTCGTCTTTGCTTCATTGATATCCGCATCAGGTCACTAGTAGACTTGTCTTTGTTCAGCAGCTTCGTCTTCGATTCATCTATGAACATCTGTTGACGCGAAACTTGTCTTCAGGGATTACGTCTAACTGTTTACATCAGAAACTATCAGCGATACTGAACATACTCAGTATTTAAGCGCTGATGGTGAAATATTAATACATATGAATGTTTACAAGAAAGAACATCAGTGATAACTGAACAGACTCAGTCTGATCGCTGACGATGAAACACTAATACATATTATTAAACGTAATTTTCACTAAGTATAGAAGAGGGTCTTTATCAAATTACTGAGAGAGTCTGGATCAACAATCTCCCCTATTTGATAATGACAAAGTAACTGAAGAAAATTACTTTTAATTCAAAATGAAGAATAATCAGGACTCATAACATACATGTCCCAATTACTATTTTGAGGGATCTTTTACAGTACTCATAGGGTTAAGTACTTCACTGAAATTTTCATTAATTCAAGGAAAGAATTACAAGATATGAAAATATAAACTACAAGTGAAGAACTAACTACTATAAGTCTACCCAATAGATTACAAGAATTAAGAGACTAATCTATCAACTATCTAGATAGGATTTTAGAACCTTTATCAAATAGTCATGTACTACTTCTCCTCTTTGCCTTCGATCTGCTGATTCTTGACGAATGATTGTCTTGATCGGTTCAGCTGATGTAGAGAAGTCGCACCATAGACACAAAAGATCTTTGAGATGACTCAGGGGGCAGATGGGAATCTCAGAGACTCTTTGAAATATGAGTACCCCCTTCATCATCTCTAAAGAAGATTCCATGTGGATCATTAAGTACTTGCTCTGAAATATATTGTCCACCAGGAGGCAGGGATAGGTCTAGAACTGAGAGATCAGGAGGAGGACCAAACAATGCTTCCTTTGAGAATTTGATGGAGGTGTCGTTTTTAATGGCAACGACGTTTTCAGAGGAGGAAGAAGCAGGCTTCCTTTTGATTTGCATTGTCTTAGGAGGAAGAGCAAATGACACTTTTAAGACTGCAGAGACTCTGTTGATGAGGGATTCTAGGATGCCTTCGACATAGCCTCTGTAGGCTGACTTGGATTTCTTCAGCGCATCTTTGAACTCTAGCCATTCCATGTAGCCAAAACCTTCAAGCTTTGAAACGAACATAGCCTTTGAGATTGCATCCTCTCTGATTACCTCCATGGTGACAGAAATTCGATCCTTCTTCTTTCTTCCAGAGATGACAACGAATGTTATCTTCAATGGGTCGGAGTGATAGTCGACTTTATGCTTACACCATTCGACAGTGTTATCGCTGACCGCTTGTTCTTTTGAGCGCTCCTCTTCAATTTCTTTTAAAAGAGCAGCTTGAAATTCCACTGGATTTTTCTTTAGTTTCTTGTCTTTGACCTGAGAGGACTGAATCTTGACAGCTAGATTTGCATCCTTTTGGCTTTCAGCGATCAATTTCTCAGCTCTGACAGATTCTTCAATTTCAGCTTCAGTAAGGAAGTCAAGTTCTGTAGATGGAGTTTGAAGAGGGATCTTTAGCCATTGACTCTCCAGATGAGAGATTATCTCTGTTCTTCTGTTAAGTTCTTCCTCTGACCAATGAGCTGGTCTGGAGGGCCTTCCTGGGTGGAGCAGGCCTTCTTCTTCTTCTTCTTCTTCTTCTTCTTGTTCATCAATCTCACTGAATGGGATTGGGATTATTTGTTCTTCAGCACTAGAGGCTGGGATTATTTGGAGTTCTGTTTCCTTAAGCAGGGGAGAGAACTGTCTGGTCAAGAAGTAAAAAGGAGTTAGTGTATATTTAGGAAAGAGAAAGATAAAGGCTTAGAAAGAGACAGGTGTGTGGTAGGTATAGAAAGATATGGGTACAATAGAAAGACATACCTGAGAAGGATTCTCCCCCTCAGATTGTAAGACTATGTTCAGGTTTCCCTCGGCAACTATACCCTTTTGCTTGCCTTGGTAAGGAGCACCTGAAGAAGTTTCACTTCTCCCCCTTGCTGTGACAACTCCTTTCGAAGTTGTCGCTGAAGAGACGTTCGCCGCTGAGAACCAAAGGGATTGGTCTTCCTCATCGTTGTCATCATCATCAACTTGTTGCTCTTTCTCTTGATTTTGAAGATCAAGTTCTTCATCATCTTCTTCGTCCTCTTCCTCCTCTTCTTCATCAAGAATTTGAACGAGTGTATAAGAGGGAAGAGTTTTGTCAGCAACCTTCTCTCCCTCAGCATGAGAAGTAGAATATTCCGCTTGGACTTTAGCAGCAACTTCCTCAATATTTTCTTCATTAAGCTCTTTCTCCCCCTCTTTGTCATTATCAACGTGAGGGGGTTCAGTGGTTGAAGGTGTAGCTTTTGCAGTTGCCAGAGATCGGACTTCAACCTCCAAACGCTCAAGACGACCTTCTATGACAAGAATGTTTGAAGTAACCTGATGAATGAATTCAATAGATACATTCAGAGATGTTCGATCATTCTCTGTAAAGGAAGGTGTTGGCGTTGGAGCTGGTTCATTCAGCTTGAGAAGTACTTGCTGAAACAAGGATGTGCCGGAGTCAACCTTAAGAGAGAGATCCTTAAAATCATCTCTGAGGGTGTTCTGCAATCCCTGAATAAGATGGACCTGTTGGTGAGTCCCGACAAGGTCTTCCTTGATCTTGACGATATCCTCCTGAACAGTTGTGAGTTGAGAAGAATCAGCTTTGGAGGAGGAGGCATCAGTCAACTTCTTCAGCTCTTCACCAGCGAGATTGACAACACCAGTGGATTCATTGACAGAGGTGGTGAGACACTCCACCTTTTCAGCAAGTGTGTTGACGTGAGCGTCAACAGTAGCCAAAGTAGGACCTGCAAGTAAAGTTAGTAGATGATCACAACGATGCTCAGGCTTATATGGTGAGATGGGAGTGGTGTTTATGGTTATAGGAGTACCTGAGTTTTCAAACATGTTGTAGAAGTGCATAGATTCTTCAAACGTTTGATTGTCAGGTCCTATTGGTGCAAACTGAGGTTGTTGTGAAAGAGATGGAGGATTAGAGACCAAAGAAATAGAAGGATGAGGAATGGGGATAGAAGAAATTTGGATAGTGGAAGTTACCTCAGGAGGTTGTTGAAGAACTGAGGTGATGGGTGGCGTCACTGTTGTTGTGTCAACGATTGTCATCGCTGGCATGGTTGTAGTGGTGGTTGCTGAGGTTGTGGAGGAGATATCCACAAAAGCATCCAAAGTAGTTTGTTGATAAACTACTTAAGGTATCGAACCAGTAGTGGCGGTCTCCTTAGTCTTTTTGGCCTTTTTAGAAGAACCATGAAGACTAGTTGATGGTCGTTTATGAGAGGTGGTAGCGGCAGGGATAGCAGGAGAAGGAACCCCCTGCGTGACCGCTGAAGTCGAAGAGTGGAGAAAGAGACAGGAGCATAGAGTTGAGAGACTTACCTCGTTGGCGACCGACTTAACTTCCAAATATCGCTGACCATCTTGAGAAGTTGGGTACTTGTCAGCGTAGAGAAAACTTAGATACGCACAGATAAAGCGTACGTATGGGATCTTGGGATCCCTCTCTGTCTTCTCTATCTTTGACTTAAGGTCATCAAAGATAGCTCCAGCGTAGTCGAAATGCTTGCCAGCAATGACTGAATAGCCCATCTGGAGCTGAACTTTGCTCGCCTGATCCAGGGAGCCAATCTTCCCACTCATGCTTTGAATGATGTGTGAGAAGATGTAGTTTAATTGGGAAGGCATGTTTGCCTTCTGGATCTTTGTCAGGCGCTTGTTGGGGATGGTGGAGCGGGGCTTGTTGTCCCAGCAGTACTCGATGTCATCCAAGAACTGGATGAGTTTAGCGTCAGTGGGGAGGGCATCGAATCCAGCTTTTGTCTTCTCAGGGAGTCGTAGTGCCTTCCTAAGACCATAGGCAGTGAGCATGCCTGATCCTAGTTCAGTAGAGAATGAAATAACGGGAACCACTTCACCCTTCTTGTTGGTGATGGTGGTTTCATCAGCTGTGAACCAAAACTGTTGCAGAAGAGTCTTGGAAGGTTTTGGGTCCACATTTAGAGCGTAGGCCAAGCAAGACTGCTTCAGAAATGCAGTTGCATCCACCAGGTGGGGGTATTTTTCAGCTTCAAAGTCCAACCTTGCGAGATGGTTGTTCTTTGGGACCTCGGACTCAGTGATTGCGAATTTGACGTTCTTGGAAGCAATGAGCGAGACTTGGGCCATTTCTAAATATAGAAAGAAATAGAATAGAAGGAAAGGTTTAGAGTCCAAAAATAAAGAATTTTTTACCAGTTTCTGTATGTAGAAAGAAACATAGAAAAAAGCAAGTTATTTTCAGAATAAAACAGTGTTCTTTGTTGAAGAAGAAAGAACATTTAGAAAACCAAAAATTTGAGTAGATAAAATCAATAAAGAACATGATTTTAGTAGTGAGAAATTTTGTAAAACCCATAATAATGAAAATATATAGGATTTTGTAACAAAATTTAAGAAGAAGATGAACAAAATAACCTGTTGATATTGAAGGGAAGAAGATGCAAAGACTGGAATAAGTTTTTGTTGCTTGAATGCCTTGAGAGAGTTTTCTTGCTTGAGAAGTGTTTCAGAAAGCGTAAAAAGATAAGAATGAAAAAGACATTCTTTTTATATGAGGATAAAGAGAGAGAATGAAAGAGAATGAGTGAGGCGGGAATACAAATGCTCATCATGACATGGACACGTTTTGCGAAGTTGATTGGATAGAAGGGCAACAGACGAATGTGTCAGAGAAAAAGGCATGTCGTGGATTGTCGGTTCAAATGACGGCATAGGAGAGAAAAAAAACGTTTCATTTGTCCTTTCTGAAATTATCTCTGAAGAAAAGTCAGAGATATGTTTTCTTTTTGAAAGAACCTCTGATAAATTCAGAGATTGATTTTATTTTCAAAAGGATCACTGATGAGAAATATCAGTGATAGATTATGTTTATCAAAAAGATTTTAATCATTTAAAAAAAACAATCAGTGATTAAAGTTTTGATGTTGAAAAACGTCTTACTGAATGGACATTCATTGATTGAGAGTGAGAGAACATACCTGAGAGTCAGAGATTTGTTCATAGATTAAGTGATAAAGGGGAACTTAGAATCACTGCCATAATGCATGAAAGATGAAGAGTCACTCTTCAAGATTCAACATTCCAAGCTCACTGATGAGAAAGTTGAACCTTGTCTCATCAAGAGGTTTGGTGAATAAATCAGCTAGCTGGTAGTCAGTGGGGATAAAGTGAAGTTCAATATCACCATTCATCACATGGTCTCTGATAAAATGATATCTGATCTCTATGTGTTTTGTCTTTGAATGTAGCACTGGATTATTTGCTATAGCGATAGCACTAGTGCTGTCGCAATAGATTGGAATTTTTGATAGCTGAAGGTCATAGTCTAATAGTTGATTTCTCATCCATAAGACTTGAGAGCAACAACTTCCAGCGGCTACGTATTCAGCTTCAGTTGTGGAAGTGGACACTGAATTTTGCTTTTTGCTTGTCCAGCTTACCAGCTTTCCTCCTAGGAGTTGACATCCACCAGTTGTGCTCTTTCTATCGAGTTTACAACTTGCAAAATCACTATCTGAATATCCAATTAGATCGAACCCTGAGTCTTTGGGATACCAAAGACCGAGGTTAGGTATTCCTTTCAGATATCTGAAAATTCGCTTGACAGCGATCAAATGGGATTCCTTAGGTTCAGATTGATAGCGTGCACATAAACAGGTAGAGTACATGATGTCAGGTCGGCTCACTGTTAGATACAGCTGGGAGCCTATCATTCCTCTATAGGCAGTGACATTAACAAGTTTTCCAGATGGATCCTTGTTTAATGTCAGAGGAGGTGCCATAGGAGTTTTCATCGCTGAAGTTTGAATTAAATCAAACTTCTTCAGCATATCTTTAACATACTTACCTTGGTTGATAAAATTACATTTTTCATATTGTTTAATCTGAAGACCAAGAAAGTACGTTAGTTCGCCCATCATACTCATCTTGTATTCTTTCTTCATTCTTTCAGTGAAACGAGTACATAGAGATGAGTTAGTAGGACCAAATATTATGTCATCGACATATATTTGCACAAGGTATTATCAATCTTATCACGTTCAAAATTTTCAGAGATAAGAAAGATGAGAGAGTGTCATACCAAGCACGAGGGGATTGCTTTAGACCATAGAGAGCCTTATCCAATTTATAAACATAATTTGGATGCTTAGGGTCATAGAACTCTGGAGGTTGTTCTACATAGACTTCTTCATTCAGCTTTCCATTTAGGAACGCTGATTTTACATCCATTTGATATACAATGAAGTCTTTGTAAACTGCATAAGCTAAGAAGAGTCGAATTGCTTCGAGCCTAGCCACAGGGGCAAAGGTTTCATCATAGTCTCTGCCTTCCTCTTGTCTGTATCCCTGAGCAACAAGTCTAGCCTTGTTACGGGTTACAGTTCCATGTTCATCCAACTTGTTTCTAAACACCCATTTGGTGCCTATAACAGTTTTATCAGATGGTCTAGGAACAAGATTCCAAACTTTGTTACGAGTAAACTCAGTCAGCTCTTCTTGCATAGCGCTGACCCAGTTTGGATCTCTGAGGGTATCATCAGTCTTCTTTGGCTCTATTAAAGAAATAAAGTTGACAAAGAGGCAGATATTACCTGAAATTCGTCGAGTCTAAATACCTGCGTCGGGATCACCAAGAATTTGATCTATGGGGTGATATCTGGTCCATCGCTGAGCAGGAGCATGATCGCTCATTTCAGAAGTTGGATCAACAATAGAAATGTTCATTGATGAAGAAGTCTGAGGTTCATCAGCTATTAATTGTTGAGTGTCAGACAGACCATTGCTTTTAGAGAGGTTTTTAGACGAAGATTGATATGATGGATTTGATGGAGGAAGTGTGTTAGAGGCTCAGCTGAAACCCATGAGGTGGATTCAGCGTTAGGAGGTATGATGTTTGGATCATCATCAGCAACTTGAGGATCTGTGTGCTGATGGTTTGAGTAGAAGGGTTCTGTTTCTCTGTAATGAGAAAACATCCAAGCATTTAGCTCTTCATTGTCAGCGATTGGTTTAGAGTTCGTTGATCGAGTTTCATCAAAGGTGAAAGAATAGTTTATTCTACAGTTTGTCTTCGCTTGTTGAAGACTCTGTAGGCTTTGGAGATAGAGGAATATCCAAGAAATATTCCATCATCAGCTTTTGGATCGAACTTTCCAAGTTGATCTTTATTGTTTAGAATGAAGCATTGACAACCAAAGATATGAAGAAAACTGATAGAGGGTTTTCTTCCATGAAACAGTTCATAAGTTGTCTTTCTAAATCGCTTTACTATCAGCGATCTGTTCTGAGTAAAGCATGCAGTATTCACAGCTTCAGCCCAAAATTGAGTAGGGAGGTGAGAATCGTTGAGCATTGATCTAGCAGCTTCAATGATCGTTCTCTTTCTTCTTTCAGCGACTTCGTTTTGCTGAGGCGTTCTTACTGAAGAAAAGTTGTGAGAAATTCCCTTGTTCTCAAATAAATTGTTCAGAGAATTGTTTTTGAATTCAGTTCCATGATCACTTCTTATTGAACGAACAGTAAGATTATTCAGCACTTCCATCTTTTTAACAAAAGATATTAGTTCTTCTGGAGTATCACTCTTGCAGCGAAGAAAAATAACCCAGGCGTAGCGAGAGTATTCATCTACAATTACAAGTGTATATTTCTTTCCAGCTATGGATTGGATATTGACAGGGCCAAATAAATCCATATGCAAGAGTTGAAGATGACTTGTCACTGAGGAAACTTGTTTAGATTTGAAACTAGCTTTTGTCTGTTTTCCTTTTTCACAAGCTGAGCAGAGAGATTCCTTAGCATATGAGTGGTTTTCAGTGGTAGTAGAGTCCATATCTATTACATAGACATTTTCTTTACGATAACCACTAAGAGCAAGTTTCCCTTTCTCATTGACCACTGAACATGATTTCTTGGTAAAGCGTACTTCATAGTCTTTGTCACATAGCTGACTGAAGCTCAGAAGATTGTGCTTCAGTCCATCTACGTACGCGACTCTTCTGAAGGTAGTTGTCCCATTGCTGAGGACACCAAACCTTCGGGTATATCCTTTTCCATTTCCACCAAAGGTCACTGAGAGACCTTTCTCTTCCTTGTATTCAGTGAGCAGATTTTTTTGTCCTGTCATATGTCGAGAGCATCCACTATCAAGATACCAGATGTCCTTTGATCCCTACAAACATAAGGAAGATTAATCTTTGTTTGGTACCCACTTTTTAATGGGTCCTTTAGGGTTAGTGGAGATGGAAGGTTCAACAATCTTCACAGCAGATGAAGATTCAGCTTCAGTGGTAACCTTCACTTTGGTTAATTTCTTAACCTTAGTGGTATTCTTCACCTTGGTCGATTTCTCAGCATTGGTGACCTTCTCAGCCTTGGAGGCATTCATCTTCACTTTAGCTATTTTACCAGCTTTAGTGGCAGTTGGACATTTGCTAGCAATATGGTCAATAAATCCACAATGATAGCATTTTCTATATTTGAAGGTGGTTTTAGGACCATGAGTAGTAGGTTTTGAGAATTTAAGATGAGCAGGGCCAGCTCCAAGAATGCCTTTAGCATGAGATCTGGGAGGAATTTTCATTTCTTCAGATCTCTTAGGCTTAAGATCAATCTTCAGCTTTGGAGGACAGAGATCAAAGATTTCTATCTCAGAGCTAGAAGATCGATTTACTGAAGGTTTAGAAGGAACTTTCAACTTTGTTTTCTTGGAAGCCTTCTGAGGATAGAAAATGGATTTTCCTTTATCAGTAGGCTTAGAACCTTTAGATATTTCCTTAGGGATAGGATTAGAAGAAGGTGAAGAAGAGCACTGAGCATAAGAAGTGTCAGGGATAGAAGAAACAAACATTCCAAACTTAAGCATGGAACTGTCTTCTTTGGGTTCATCCTGTGGTTTCCAAAAACCAAGACCAGTTCTATCACTGGCAGGGATCTGAGCACTTATAATCTCAGTGATCTTTGTTGAGGATTTGCACCATCCTTCAACAGTAGCTTTCTCTGCTTTTAGAGCAGCGATGGCTTGTTTGTGTTCTATGCTGATGATCTCATTAACAATGACTTGATCTTTCAAACTTTCCTCTAAAAGAGTCAGTTCTCTAATCTTTTCATGACATTTTTCTAGCTGTTTAGTTAAATCAATGTTTTTGCTTTCAGCTAGAGATTTGCTGTTTAGAGAACTGTATAGATCAATCGTCAACACATCAACGGCGCGACTTCTCTCTGCTTCAGATAGAGAGGGATTAGTAGAGATAGATACCTGAGATGCTATATAGCTCATGGAAGTCCCGGTTGGAGGTAGAGGGTTTGAATACTTTCTTAGACCTACACTCACTTGCAAAGTGTCCAATCTTTTCGCAGTTAAAGCAAGTAGCAGTAGCCTTATCAACAGGGGTTGATTTTGGCTTGTCAGTGAGAGAGAAAGGCTTATTTCTTCGGAAATTGCTCTTTCTTGCAAATCTCTTAAAAGAGTTTGTCAAGAGTGCTAAGGACTCATCAAACTCTGAAAGATTAGTGTCTGATAATTCCTCAGATTCAGAATCTAACTCAGTGATAGTAAGAGTAGATCGATGAGATAGAATTAGCTCTGAAGAGACTAAAGCAACAGGAGTGCTTTTGGAGTCTTTAGTATCTTTTACAAGATTATTTTTCAGGATATTTGATTGCTCATAGTTGAGCAATATTCCATACAAGGTGCTGAGTGAAAGAGAATTTAAGTCTTTTGTTAGCTTGAGACATAATGAATAATTGTCCCAACTTTCAGGAAGACATTCTAGGAATTTGGTTAAAACCTCAGAATTATAATAGGTCCTACCCACGGTTCTTAGATCAATGATTAAGCAGTTAAACCGCTGATGAACATCAGAAAGAGATTCGTTCTTACCAGCGATAAAACTTTCATACTGTCTTACCAAGTTAATCTTTCGAGTTTCTTGGATTTCAGTGGTGCCTTCATATTGAACACATATAGTGTCCCACATTTCCTTAGATGTTTTAAGATGCATTATGGAATGAAAAGCTTCATCAGGCAAAGCCATAGATATGATGGTTTTTGCCTTTGCATCTACTCCAACTTTCTTTTTATCTTCATCACTCCACTGTCTTATTTCCTTAATATCATAGCGCCTAGGAACAGCAGGAGTGGTGGCAGTAGCGGGAACGACAACTATGATAGAAAAAGGTTCATATGGTCCATTTGCTACGTAATCAGGTATAATAGGGTCTACACCTTCTAGAAATAACATCATTCGATTCTTCCAGAGAGCAAAGTTGTCTCTGCTAAATCGAGGAGGTTTAGAGAGTGAACCATTATCATAGTAGTTTGTGTTTGTGTTTAGTGCCATTTTAGAATAGCAAGGAAGAGAATAAAGCAAGATCTTGTTTATTAGATTAAACAGTCTGCTCTGATACCACTTGTTGGTCCCGAAGGTGCTTAACAAGTTTGTAGAAGGGGGGGTTGAATACAAACACAAGATTTTAAAGTTTAATAAATTGTTTATTGATAAATCAAACACAATTTACAAGTCTGTTGCGGAATAAGATTTAGTAGAACTCAATCTAAACAAACTTAAGAAAACACTAAGATGGTTGCATAAGAATATAGAGAATGGGAGATTTTAGAAGTATAGAAAACAAGGGTTTATATATTTTAGAAAGATGAAGGCTTAGGGATCTCTTCAGATAGAGTTGCGATCTTTCTATTTATACCCTATGTATTAAATGCATGGCATGACACTTTACACGTGTCCTTCATTGATTGGCTGAGAGGGTCTGACTTTGGGAGACATGCTTTCGGCCGTATCATGAACAGTGTAGTTGACATAGTTGCTGTACGATTTGTATCAGAGGTATGTCCGTTTTGACACATCGTACTGGGTGTGCAAGGGAAAAACAAAAGAGACTTGAGGCATAAGCTAAGTGATCATCGATCGCTGAATATCTCTTCCTTCAGAGATACAAAGAAGTTCAGCTATTGCTGAAGCTTTTCCTCAGGTTTCTTCGCGTATGAGTAGAGTCGTCTTTGCTTCACTGATATCCACATCAGGTCACTAGTAGACTTGTCTTTGTTCAGCAGCTTCGTCTTCGATTCAGCTATGAACATCTGTTGACGCGAAACTTGTATTCAGGGATTACGTCTAACTGTTTACATCAGAAACTATCAGCGATACTGAACATACTCAGTATTTAAGCGCTGATGGTGAAATATTAATACATATGAATGTTTACAAGAAAGATCATCAGTGATAACTGAACAGACTCAGTCTGATCGCTGATGATGAAACACTAATACATATTATTAAACGTAATTTTCACTAAGTATAGAAGAGGGTCTTTATCAAATCACTGAGAGAGTCTGGATCAACAAAGTCCAATCTATAAGCTTGGAGTCCAATCTTCTCTAAAATGGTGAAGGGTCCGAGAAAACGAGGACTAAGTTTTCCACACTTCCCGAAACGGATGATCCCCTTCCAAGGCGACACCTTCAACATAACCCGTTCTCCCACTTGGAACTCAACCGGTCTTCGCCTTTTATCCGCATAACTTTTTTGCCGGTCTTGAGTTGCCTTCAACCGCTCTTGAATACCTTTTACCTTATCCGCCGTTTCTTTTACTATTTCCGGTCCCACAAATTGTTTTTCTCCCACCTCGAGCCAACACACCGGCGTCCTACATTTTCGTTCGTAAAGTGCCTCGAACGGTGCCATATCGATGCTCGAATGATAATTGTTATTGTACGCGAATTCCACCACTGGCAAGTGTGAATCCCAATTTCCTCCAAAGTCTATGACGCACGGCCGAAGCATGTCCTCGAGAGTTTGGATGGTCCTTTCACTTTGACCGTCCATTTGGGGATGATAGGTCGTACTCAAATTAACCCTCGTACCCAATTCCTTTTGTAAGTCGTCCCAAAACATGGAAGTGAACCGACTATCTCGATACGAGACTATGGATAATGGAATATCGTGACGCAACACTACTTCATCTATATATAACTTGGCCAATTTCTCCATCGGTAACATTTCTCGCATCGCCAAGAAATGTGCGCTCTTCGTAAGTCTATCCACCACCACCCATATGGTGTCGTGACCCCTCAAGGTCTTCGATAGTTTGGTGACGAAGTCCATCGTGGTATGCTCCCACTTGCAAAATCACTATCTGAATATCCATAAGGTCTCTGATGCTCCGCTTTGACTTGTAGGCAAGTGACACATCTCTCCACATAGTTACCCATATCGAGCTTCATAACCGGCCACCAGTAATGCATTTTCAAATCTCTATACATATTAGTGCTACCGGGATGTATAGAGTACTTGGTCTTGTGGGCTTCCGCCAAAAGTAACTCTCGATTTCCTCCAATCTTTGGTACCCAAAACCTCCCTTGAAACAATTTGAGGGCGCGACTATCTTCCGTTAGCGTTTCCCGTTGCTTCACCATGATTTCTTCTTTGAGGTTTTCTTTTCGAAGTGCCTCCGCTTAACTTCTCTTGATGTCCTCCACTAAGCTTGATATTACATCAATCCTAGTTAGAGTCACTTTGATTTCGCTTCCGTAATTCTTTCGGCTCAAAGCATCCACCATTACATTGGCTTTACCGGGATGGTACAACAACTCACAATCGTAATCCTTCAAAAGCTCTAACCATATTCGTTGTCGCATGTTGAGGTCCTTTTGGTCAAAGATGTACTTCAAACTTTTATGATCGGTGAATAAAGTACACTTTGTCCCGTAAAGGTAATGTCGCCATAGCTTCAAGGAAAATACCACCGCCGCTAGCTCCAAGTCGTGCGTAGGGTAATTCTTCTCGTGATCCTTCAGTTGTCGAAATGCATACGCGATCACCTTTCTTCTTTGCATCAAAACGCACCCTATCCCCAACTTAGAGGCGTCGCTATAAACCATGAAATCTTCGGACCCTTCGAGTAAGGATAGGATCGATGTTTCGCATAACTTCCTTTGAAGCATCCTGAAGGCTTTCTCTTGCGTGTCAGTCCATAAGAACTTAACGTTCTTCCTTGTTAACGACATGAGTAGAGAGGCGATCTTTGAAAAATCTTGAATAAACCGCCGGTAGTAACCGGCTAAGCCCAAGAAACTCCTTATCTCCGTTGGACTCGTCGGTGGCTTCCAATTCATCATCGCTTCTATCTTTGCCGGGTCCACTTTCAATCCGTCCTTGGATACTACATGGCCCAAGAATTGAACTTATTGAAGCCAAAACTCACATTTCGAAAACTTTTCAAACAACTTTTCCTTCCGAAGGATCTCCAAAACCTCTCGCAAATGTTGTCGATGCTCCATCTCGTCACGGGAGTAGGTAGAGAGTTCACTAGAAACGTACCCGACACGACATCCGACTTGGCGCTTTCGGTTAGATTTCCCTCTTTGGCGTAACCCCACTTGGAACCCCTTGGTTACCCCTTTCTAGCTTGGGGCAATCCCTCTTGATGTGCCCCGGTTCCCGGTACTCGTAACAAACTCCCCGTGAAGGGCAATCCCGGCTCATGTGGTCCTTTCTCCCACACTTGAAACATTCCATCGCTCCAGAAAAAGGTTTCGAATTACAAGACCCAAAATGTTTACTCTTGCACTTGGGGCACTATCTTGCCTCCCGTCGCGGCTCAATGTTCCTCCCCGTATTAAAGGGTTTGGACGGTCGTGTGGGCCCGGCTGGCCCTTCCCATTTCTGCTTCTCACCTTGTTGCTTCTTCTCCTCTCTCTCTTGTACCATGTCGTCCTCTACTAAATAAGAAGCCTCGATCACTTCTTGCAAGGTAACCTTTTAAGCGTTCCTCACACCCGTCTTCATTTCCGTCGGCAAACCCTTCACGAAAACTTTTATCTTTGACCTCTCGTCGGTCGCTAAATGCTCAACTAGACTGAGCTTGTCCATGAACTGCTTGGCGTAGTCGGCGACCGGCAAATTACCCTTTTTCAGATTTTGGAACTCCTTCTTTATCTTGTCAAGCGTCCTCTCGTTGCAGTACTTCTCCATAAGCTTCTTCTTGAAGGTTGGCCAAGTGAGTTGGGCTAGTACCTCCGGTGTGAGATTCCTTCTAGTAACATTCCACCAACTTAGTGCATCCCCTCTGAGCAGTTGGGGCGCAAACTTGACCCTTTGAGTCGCGCACTCGCTCGACTCAAACGCCATTTCAACATCCTGAATCCATTTCATGCATGCTAGCGGGTGGGTCGTCCCGGAGCCCGACTGCAAAGAAAAGTCTTGAAAGAGCAGCCCCCATCCTTCTTCTTTTCAGCCCTGATAGCATGCTCCTTTGTCCCTATGACGGCCGGTCCACCACCCGACCCATTCACAACATTCTCCGTCATTGCCTCGGTTCGTTGATGACTGGCATCACGATCTTCCAAGAGATTCAAGAAGAATTCTTGTTGTTGTGCCATGGCCGAATTCATGGCTTGCATCATGTTGTCTCTTATCCTTGTCTCTATGGTCACCTCCTCCAGAAGTGGTTGAGCGGATTCGAGATTTACTCTCGGTATGTGCTCGGGTCCTCCACCCAAGACATTGGTTGCGGGTGGTCTTTATGTAGTTACGACCAAAGGAGGTTGATCGGCGGTAGATTCGTCTTCAATTTGACCCTCCCGTGGGTTTTGGAGCATATTCCGCATGTTTACCATTGTGAACTGCCACATGATAAAGGTCATACCGGTTAATCCTTTAAAAGATAAACGGTTCAATACGTACTACTACAATGATTAATCATCATAATAACAATTTCAAGCATGCTTACGTAATCATAAATTCAGAACAACACTGGCCAAGTGATATTGTGAACGTATTTTACATAAGAACCCTCGTTGTCGTCATCATAAGTTTCAATCAATGCAATTCCGTAATCCTAGTACTCTCCCCACCTAAGGATGCTCTACCCATTTGGACAGTGGTCCTATAAGTACAACCAGTCTAAGTCTAGGTATACTAGAGTCGACACCTAGTTCACTTAAACTAGAGCTCTGATACCAACTTGTAACACCCCAAAAATTGGGACAACAAAAATTTCCGATAATGGAAATGTGATATACTAAAACATGCCAAAGCACGAGCTCATTACAAAAAGGGAACAATAAATGCCTGTTAATTACAAGTTTATAATAATAACCAATGAGAGATAACAAACTCCTAATCTAAATTCTAGACAAGAAATAAGATTACAGACGGTTGTCATCTACTTCCAAAAATAAACATTTCTAATATGGCATCCCAAAATCTCCCAAGCTCACGTCTAAAAGCCCGCTAATCCTTCTTGGCGGTCGTGCCGCTAGAACCTGAGATACACATCAATCAATCAAGTCTTAGGCCAAATGAGCCTAGTGAGTTAAATAAATATCATGGCATGAACAATTACATCGAGTGTATACAATAAGACCATACGGGAATCAATGGGGGAGACTCATCACACTAATAAGTTCCACCTCAAGTCAATGCACCTTGATGTTCACTCGCTTGAGAAACATCCCGAAGGCCCGACACATCTAAAGACTACCTCCCAGGCATTACTTCAAATGGTGGAGGTCTAGGTGCATACCGACATGGTGGACCCTCGACTACATCCTCCTAGCGTTTACTCATAGTTCATCCGACATACATGACAATTCCATCTCTAAACATAACTCATGTCAATAAGATGCATGTACAAGACTTCATGTAGTCCCAATCACATTTTAGGTACAAAACTCTAAAATATACAATTTCCAAGAATGATATTCATAGTAACTAAGATAACACATAACCATAGTTGAATAATATCAAAAATGACATCATCAAGGTCCATATGAAAGGCCCTAACTAAAATCCCAAAAATCTCAAAACATTAGTTAGGTCAAACTTATCAAGTGATCAGATTTCTACATACATATGAAATATTAAGCAAGTAAACACACAAGATATGTATCTCATTTGAAAATAGTAAGTAGAAACTCACAATCTAGAGTTTATGCAAAACCCTAGAAAACTTGAAGATCCAAGAAGTCAAGGAGATGAGAAGTTGAGGCAAGAATCTCCTCTAAATAGCTTTAAATGAAACCTTTAATGCTCCACCCAAGTTCTACCAACCCCAAGACTTGAAATTAATGGAGTTAGGGTTTTGAAGAAGAAAATCGCCCAAAATGCTCTCTAGATACGTCCTTAAGGCAGAAAATGTGAAAATAATGCAAGAAATCCGGCTGGAAGGAGTTTTTATACTCCTAGTGATCGTCGGCAACAGTGCCTGACGACAATGCCCTAGGCACTGTTGCGGTGGCATAGTCGCGTTATCCCCCCTACCCGCGGTACACATCCTGCGATTGTGACATGGCGACAATGCCTATGTCACTCTCGTTTGGTCAATCTTGTCGGGGGTGTACCAAGACCACCCCTCGGCCCGCGACATTGCCACGCGACTATGACCACTGTCATAGTCTCTGGTCATTATCGCCCCAGCCCTCGAATCTTCTGATTTCGACGATTTCGATACAATAAAAGCATAGAAACTCAAGGTATAAGGATATAAGATAACACACCAACGATTTTCCATCCAATTGCAAAATCCCAAAGCTTAAAAGAAATAAAATACTTTAGAATTTATAAATACTTACCTTAAATTTCCGGGTGTTACATTATGTAACCATATTGGCTCACGTATTTTAGCCAAACGTTTATTGTGCCTTTTGGGATTGATTTATACTCATATGAATCTTTGGAGTAATTGTTCAGTTTTAGCAGCTCAATAAGGAGCCTTTGACATATGGTGTACTTAGTTGCATCTTATTTGAGAGTTACATGATTTTAATGTGTTAGTTCATTTGTTGGAGTCATGTAACGTTCTAGACAGTAATGCATTGGATCCATAGGCATATGAGTCAGTTAGTTGGTTTAATTGAGAACTTTTTCCTTGTTTTGGAATTGAAAATATTTATGGTTAGCGGGGACTCGAGGTATAGATCGTGGGTGGTTGAACTCGATGACCGTGTAACCTTTAGCGAAGGGCTCGAGGTATAGATCGTGGGTGGTTGAACTCGATGCCATGTAATCAAGTCTGTTTATTCATCGTGGAATTTTAATGTCCGCATTTGAACTCTAGTGAGTGGTCCCCAAGTCATGTTTTTATGTAAGCTTGCGGTGGTGCTCTATAGAGTCGTATACGGAGCTAAGTCTTGCGGTGGTGCCCATGGTGAGCCGAATACGGGGACTTGTTGCTGTTGTGGTGACACTCATCTAGAGGTCGAGTAGACACTAGGGTCATTTGGGTATCTTGTGGTGGTTGCTCAGTAGGGAGCCGTATACGGGGGATCCATGACTCTATGTGATTCTCGAGAATATTGATAAGTGGCTTAACTTTGTGTGCCCTCCACATTCGATGGAATTCGGGTCTCCCCCGTCACCGAAAGGTATTGTTTTAGGTATTGAGTTTTAGTATCCATGTTTTCTGTGACGTTTTGTATGTATGGGTTATTATCCATGATTTATTGGTTGAGTATTATGCCCCACCCATGTTTTAGGTGTTTCGGGATATAAAGTTTTATCCGCGTTTTCATAAATTGGGAGTTCGATTTCTATTCACGATTTGAGTGAGTTTCGGGTTGCATCACTTTACGAATGAATGCTTTACTTTGGGGAGTTCATCTATAAAAATGTATGTTGTTGGAAAACGAGTCGTTTTCATATTTGAAGCAAATCATTTTGAAAGATTATGATTTAAATTACATTCTTTCCTTTTAACAATATATTTATTCATGTTGAAAACTCTTGAACTCACTAGTCGTTAGCCTAACCTTTTTATTTGTCGGCATGTGCAATAGGTTCTGGTTGGGAATAGTTACAGTGACATCGTGAAGAGGTGAGTGCTAGTTGTAGGCCCGTCCCTTGGCATGTTAAATATGGGATTCAGGGCCCAAATTTCACATTTTTAGGCCTGAGTTATAATAGGTTAGTCAAAAATCCTCAAATCAGAAACAATCGGATACCGCTTCAATCTTCTTCCGTCTAATCGTCTTCTTCCCATATCTATTCCCGATTCAATCAGTTGTCGATTGAAATTCCTAAGAGCTCAAAATCAGAGATGCCTAATGATTTGGTTTTAGCTACTCAATGGCAACAGCAACAACATCGGCGGCAACAGTTAGATTTTAGGCTATTAAACTTTGCTGATTTTGGTTTATCAATTATCATCAACATTCTTACATTCAACACTTCAAGTATTCAACAATAACATCCACAATTTGTCGATTTCATTGTGCAAGAACCACAATTTCATTGTGCAAGACTGCAAGTAGCAACGATTTCACATTTTCACTGGTTCTAAATTAAAGCAGGACTGCATGTGCCAATAGCCACGAGTCCATGATTTCAATTTTCAATCTTTGTGACGTAAATCCTTCTTTTTCTTTAGTTTTTTTTTTCAATTTTCATGTTGAGACTTTGGACTTGATTTATTTTCATAGTAATTTACTAACAACAACACCTTTGATTGGTTTTAATTTGTGAATGTTAAGAGAATGATTCTATTTAAGTGAAATTGACATGTTACTTTGTCTTTTTAAACTTTTTGGTTATTTTCATTAACTTGTAAGACTTTCAATATAATATGAACTTTTCTATTTAACTTCTATTTGTTATTTGTTTTGTGTTCCAATCGACTCGTATTTTTGATACAAGTGTAACAGGGCCTCCAAAAAGCTTGGAACGGCCCTGGCTAGTTGTGTGCTCGAGAAGTGAATAGCTTGGTAAAGTCTTCCGTATTTATTTATGGGATTAACAACTTATATTTGGGTTAAGTAACACTCGACTTTGGTATAGTCCTTGTATAAGACTGGAGTTTATAATTGATGAGGTTAAATATAGAATTTTATTTTGGAAGTGTATCAAGTTTTGATTTATAGGAAGAAGATTTATCTTTTACTTGATGTAATGTCGAAAATTTTAATTAGTTATTTTTCCCAAATTTAAGGGTGTTACATCCATTCCGTGGGAATTATGGATCGAGAACCCATCCTATATCACACTTAACGGTTAACCCTCGTCAAAGGCTTCCCTAGTCGTTTTTCGTTATCCTTTCCTACAACTGCTCATTCTTGGGCTGATTTACTTGTTGCATTTTTCCTTCCTGTAGTTCACTGCACCTCGCAGTCTTTGTTTTATTTTTTCGTATACTCGTTTCGATTTTTTAATATATTTTTGTTGTTGCCTTTCAAAAAAAATTGTTAAAAGGTACTAATAACATAACTAGACAACATTAAACATATAGGTCAGTGGTGATTTTTCTGTCTGTTCTTTAATACTCCTAGGATTAGTCGATGTATGCATAAGTTAATCTGGACATCTATAATTAAAAAAATAGCATATAGGCCTTAAAATTCATATATATATATATATATATAAAGAGAGAGAGAGAGAGAGGGAGAATCATTTGTTAACCTTGATTTTTCTTGCTAACTATGTGAACCTTGATTAACCAATAGGATTGCAAGGTTAGTTGATGTTTTATTCATTTATTTATTTAATACAAAAGGGTATTAACGTCATTTTGATATGTAATCTTTTGTAATTAATTGTATGGGAGTTACAAAAATGAAGATTCCAAAATTGTTGTGTAGGTTACGATTTCACAATTTTATCCTTTTTCATAATTTTTTTGAATCATTTCAATATTGTTTAAGTAAAAATGTCAACATAACCGTTCATATGTATTTATGCTAACGTATGAGTTCATGTTATTCATATCTGTTCATAGTTAACCATGCTTACATATATATGTTCATGTTATGCATATATGTTCAACTTTGTTCATGATGAAAAAAATGAGGTTAACGTAAGTGTGTGTATGCAACTATAGTATCATCACAAAAGATGTGATTCACATAAATTTCTTTAGATAACATATGCGATATATGATTTGGAATTACGTTCAATTTAAATATCAATTTTAGATCACATCTGTTCATCTAATTTAAACTTCAATTTAACTACAAACATTAGAAGGTGATAATTGTTCATAATATGTGAAATTAAGTACGTTAACAGTAGTGTTCATATGCATCCATGTTAACAAATGTGTTCATGTTATGCATATATGTTCACATTTGTTAACATATAATTCAAATTTCAATTTGGATATCATCTTTAGCAGTCAATGATTGTTCTTATCGTGAGAAATTGAATATGTTAACATAAGCATTATAGTTGCATAATATGATAACATATATGTTCATGGTATAAATGTGTATTAGTTGTATAAGATGTCGGTTACAGAATCAATGTTGGTACTCGTCGGTTACTAATTTAGTGTAATAAATGTGTTTAAAGCGTTTCCAAGGGTTTAATGTTTTGAGTGTTTTTTTCTCTAAAATACCATTTTCCATTCATGTTTACTTACAATTGTATTTAATGAAACGTTTTTTTTTATTATAAAAAATTACATTTAATCTCAACCATCCGATCTATAGATGGATGGTTTGGATTAGTTCACATAGTTAACAAAAAATATAAGGTTAACAAAAGATCTCAACCCTATATATATATATATATATATATATATATATATATATATATATATATATATATATATATATATATATATATAGGGGCAGGTTCAAACGAGAAGATAGTCAATTTGCGAGAAGGCGAGAAAGAATACGAGCAACATAATTTATTAATTAAAAAATAGCATAAATAATTTTTTTTTTAAAATTAGGATAATTACAATTTGAATTGGATAAATACTTAAAAATCTCATAATATCTTTTAAATTTATTTATTTTTTAATTTTAATAAATTCATAATTTTTTTTATCAAATTCATATTATTATTTTCTAGATTAAATCATAATTTTCATCAAATACCACATGTGATATCCATAACTAATTCATTATTTATTTCACCATTTTTTCTCTATTTTTTAGATTTACGTTCTGAATCACATGTAATTAATTTCGTTTAACATGTGATTTATTATTATGTATCACATATGATCCAACTAGGTAGATTTTTGTAAATATCACATATGATAATATATGTCTGAATATAAATGATGTATAATCACATGTGATAATATTTACATCACAAAAAGATCTATAAATATAAATATAGATACTCACATATGATTAACTAAAATATATACAATTATCACATGTGATAATATTTACATCACAAAAAGATCTATAAATAGAATTATACATAATCACATATGATTAATTAAAATATATACAATTATCACATGTGATAATATTTACATCACAAAAAGATTTATAAATAGAATTATACATAATCACATATGATTAACTAAAATATATACAATTATCACATGTGATAATATGCTATGTGATATGCATAAATATTCATATAATGATATCATATGTGATATTTGGTTAAAATTGTGATTTTTTTTATTAAAAGTATATTTAGAAAAAAAAATTAATAAATAACTGAAATTAAAAAATAAATAAATCTAAAAGATATAATGAGAATTTTAAAGATTTATCCAATTTAAAATTATAATTATCCTAATTTTTAATACTATTTTTATTTTTTATTTATGGTTTTTTAATTAATAAATTATGTGGTCCACATTCCTTCTCGCCTTCTCGCAAATTAGTTTGCTTCTCGCATGATCCTCCCTATATATATATATAGAGAGAGGCTCATTCATTTGCTAACCGTAACATTGGTGTTAACCGTGCTAACCAATCTCAACCGTAGATTAATGAGATCAATGGTCCACAATTAATTGATTTTTTATTAAAATAAAATATTAAAAACGGTTGAAAAAATACAATGCATGTATGCACAGGGGTATTTCGGTCAAAATATAATTACTTTTAATTTGGGAATATATATACCTACCAAATTAAATTAATATATTTAATATCAGAATAACTATCAAATTAAAAAACTCCTTTAAATATGGAAATAGATTAAATGAGGCGATACATTCAATATCAGGATAACTACCAAATTAAAAAACTGATTTAAATATGGAAATATGTTTGCTGAAATATTACATGCATATGTGCACTGTAATTGAAAATGCATATGTGCACATTTGGGGAAATTCATACATGCATATGTGCACTGTAATTGAAAATGCATATGTGCACATTTGGGGAAATTCATACATGCACCATAATCATACATGTATATGTGCACAACTATCGGATATAGATATGGACATATTCCCAAATGCATATATGCATAATTCTGTCTATTACCAAATTAATAAGATGCAAATCAAAATAAAATTTTAAATTAATATATTTAATATCAGGATAACTATCAAATTAAAAAGTTCATTTAAATATAGAAACAGATTATATGGGGCGATATATTTAATATCAGGATAACTACCATATTAAAAAAACTCATTTAAATATGGAAACAGAAAAAATGGGGCGATTTTTAGCAAATTCTCATATTATCCTTTCAGATTTAATAGCATTAATGGCATAACAAAACCTCTAGGAAGTTTATGATTGATCGAAATTTGGTTAGGACGGTTAGCACCAATGTCACGGTTAGCAAATGAAGGGGACCCTATATATATATATATATATATATATATATATATATATTAATGAGTATTGCTATATAAAGTTTTTTCTAAATCAAATTAATAATCATTTATATATCGAAAATATAATTTATTTTGATATGTAGTATAAATATGAAAATGACAAAAAAATCGTCTAATAAATAAAAAGGTAAAGGTTGAGTAAAAATCACCTCTAATAATTATAATTATATCTCGATATTTTCCAATTTGTCACGGCTCCCATTTGCATATACTTTACACGGTAACAGCATATTCCATAGTTTGACTGTTTGACTAGAACCTGCACGTGGCCGCCACGTCATCCAAGGAAACCAATCAAATTAAAACACGTCAATATAATTTGATTGTTAAAATAGGAAAATTGAGTTTATCCAAAACACGCACTCCCAAAATTAATAGGAAAAAAAGAAAGAACAAAGGTCAGCAACCGAACACTCCGGCAACAAGAACAGAAAAAAGGGGTTGCCTAAAATTCCGGTATTTGGATCAAATTAAAGATCCATGGGTATGAAATGGGTGGGTGTTGGATCCGTTTATCTATTAGTAGTGGGTTTGATTGCAGGAGGTCTAAGATTGTGCAATGGAGGAATCAGCAGTAGCTATGCGAGAAGCAATGACATTAGTGCTGATATGCCATTAAACAGCGATGTTTTTGCAGTTCCTCATGGTTATAATGCTCCTCAACAGGTCACAGATACTCTCTATCTATGTCTTCATATATATAATTATATGTATATATATATATTTGATTATATGTGTGTATATATATACACACATACAGGCGAAGGATTTGGGTGATCGCTTGAAGTCTCAAACTAATACTCCATAGTCGGTAGGTTTTGGCACTCTAGATATGATTTTTGATGATCTTATTACACATTGTTTAGATTTGAAGTGGGGATTTTGATGAACATCATGTTGGAAATGTAATGGTTCACAAGTCTGAAATTAATGTCGCATTTGCTTTCAAATTCAAATTAGATTCAAACATTGTATTTATGGAACTCTAAATCTAGGATTCATGATGTGGCGTTTGTTTTTTTTAAGAATTCTGAACTCTTATTAATAAGAGGTGGTGTTGAAGTCTGAAATCTGAATCAATAGAAGACCTATGTTTTTGTATCGTCCGGAGGCGTCTTTTGAAAAAAGAAGAGCATATGAACTGAGTTGGCGATAATAGGGTTTTAAGAAGTTAGGTCACTACTTCTTATTTAAGATGTATTTAAGAGTGAAAACTGAAAATAAAAAAACAAACAATCTAAATGTACAAAGGTCTGACTGATTCAGATTAAGAGTCATTACAGCCCCTTAGATTCATTCATCAGATAACATGATCCGCATTAACAGATTAGAATCTTTTTACAGTTTAGTTATGCTGTTAGCGTGTAGGCTAAATTCACCCCTACCTAGTACCTACTAAGTTTTCCCCACACATCAACATCAAAACTTACCTTTTACATTTTCAATGCATGATTTAACGGGTGCATATAACAACACCCAATAGTTACATTCATTTATTAGATAATGGTTCTCTATAATGTTCTCTTGATTAATAGAAGCTTATTGTTCTTTAAACATCACTAGAATACTTTTATATTTATACCAATTGTATTAACCATGTCAGTAAAGAACCAGCTAGAGCGAGTATTGATACTTGATTACTTTTGTGATCTTTGGATACCACCAACATCCACGTTTGTTTCCCGGTGAAATACTTTCTTTAATTTTGATTTGTGAAGAAATTTTGGTTTGAATGAAGGTTCACATAACACAAGGGGATCAAGAAGGGAAAGCAGTGATTGTTTCTTGGGTTACACCAGATGAACCTGGTTCAAATGAAGTCATTTACTGGGCTGCGAATAGTGAGCTCAAAAAACGCTCAGTGGGAACCGTTGTCACCTACAAGTACTACAATTACAGCTCGGGTTACATCCATCACTGCACCATCAAGAATCTCCAAGTATGCAAAATGCTTTACCATCTTCTCAAGATTTACAAAGATTAACCAAGTGGTGATATTCATATTAGCTTAATCATGTAAAATTTGCAGTATGATACCAAGTACTTTTACGATATTGGGATCGGAAATACAACACGGCAGTTCTGGTTTACCACACCTCCAGAAGTCGGCCCTGATGTTCCTTACACTTTTGGTCTTATTGGTATTGCATCTAACGAGAAGTTATCTTTGTTCCTTTTTTTTTTGGTAACTTGGGTGTCTGGGCCAGCTTACGCGCACCTCGACTAATCCCATGAGGACCTGAAGATAAAAGTCGGGAAAATCCCTAGTGGCCATGAGGAGACTCGAACGGGCTACCCATGGGGAAGAGCCCTTAGGTTAAGCCTTTGTTTGCCGGTTGAGCTGGCCCTCAAGGTTATGAGAAGTTATCTGTTGGACTTACTTATTTTGGTGTCTTTTAATGATAGGGGATCTTGGTCAAACATTTGACTCCAACCGGACTTTAACTCATTACGAGTTGAACCCGGCAAAAGGGCAGGCTGTGCTGTTTGTTGGAGACCTTTCTTACGCAGATGCGTATCCGTTGCATAATAATAATAGGTGGGATTCATGGGGAAGGTTTGTAGAAAGAAGTGTTGCTTACCAACCGTGGATTTGGAGTGCTGGGAACCATGAAATCGATTTTCTTCCTGATTATGTAATTGATTTGATCGATGTTATAAATGTCTAATCGTTTCTGAGTTATTTATAATCCCTATTTTGATTTTGTAGGGTGAAACGGAACCGTTCAAGCCTTATGTGCACAGGTATTTTGTGCCATATAAAGCATCAAAGAGCACATCTCCTCTTTGGTATTCCATCAAGAGAGCTTCTGCATACATAATTGTTATGTCTTCTTATTCGGCTTATGGTAAGACTATAAATCGCTATATGCATTACTGTTTTTCTTGTTAGAGTCCCACATCGACTAGACTTGGACATTTCTATTTTAATATATATATAGGAACCTCTATTCTCTCCTCAAATGCTCTTTTGGAGAGTAATTTGATGAGGTTTTGCACATCTAACATGGTATCAGAGCAAAGAACTGTCATTTGGGTCATCTGTACCCAAGGGACTCGACACTCTAGGGCAATCTGTACCCATCTGGCCTTTGTTGGAGGAGGCAAAGTCTCTCTTCTCTCCTCAATGACATTTTTTGGAGAGTAATCTGATGAGGTTCATATATCTAACATTTCTGAAAGGTCACATGAAGTGTTTTCTAGAACGGAATTTGTCAAGATTTCTTTTCAAGAAATCTTGATTTTTCTTGAAACAGATTAATGTCTCATTTATTGGATGAATCTAGTGTAATCTGTTAGTGAAATATGCAAAAGACGTTTTTGTATACGTACGTTCAAGAATTGGTGAAAGGGTTTCGTTTTCTGTAGGAATGTACACACCTCAGTATAAATGGCTAATAAGCGAGCTTCCCAAAGTGAACCGAAGCGAGACTCCGTGGCTCATTGTGGTTATGCATTGTCCGTTATATAGTAGCTATGTGCATCATTATATGGAAGGGGAAACGATGAGAGTGATGTATGAACAGTATTTCGTTAAGTACAAAGTTGACGTTGTTCTTTCCGGCCATGTTCATGCCTACGAACGAACTGTAAGCAGTTGTTAACCCCTCACACTTTTGCCGTAAATCAAGATAAAACTCGTGTGACCGTGTACTTTTTTTTTTTTTTTTTTTTTTTTAACTCTTTTGAATGTTACAGGGCCGTGTATCAAATATTGCTTACAACATCGAAAACGGATTGTGCACTCCTAGAAATGACGGATCTGCCCCTGTTTACATAACCATCGGTGACGGAGGAAACCAAGAAGGATTACTCTACGAGTATGTTGTTGCTCAAAATCTTAAATTTTCTAAGACCATGTTTGGCAAATTAGCTGAAAAACTAGCTGTTGGCCGATAAGTTAGCTTAAAAACTGGTCATGTTTGGTAAAAACTAGCTGATAAGTAGATGGCAATGTGAAATGACTTAAAAAGAACATGTTGAAAAATTAACCGGTAAAATATATGGGGCAATAATTAAAAAAAAAAGTGACTGAACCCTATAGCTTATTGTAACAATACTTAAAATGACCTTTAAAAAAACTAGCTTATTTCTAAGGAAATGTTTTTTTTTTTTTTCCAATAGGCTCGTTTATGGTCGCTAACCATGACATTAACAAATTCTTGATTTGATATGTTATTGATGCAGAATGGTCGAGCCTCAGCCGAAGTATTCAGCTTATAGGGAACCGAGCTTTGGGCACGGTATATTTGATATTAAAAACAGGACTCATGCGTATTTCGGGTGGCATCGTAATCAAGATGGATATGCGGTCGAAGCAGATTCTTTGTGGTTTCAAAATCTGTACTGGAAATCATCACAGGATTCCTCCGCTGCATCGTTCTGAGTAGCCGAAATGAATAATAGGTTCGTACTCGATATTCGATCATTTCTGATCTTGGATTCTCGAGTTTAGAGTTTTCGATCTGATCGCAGGAGAACCTGATAATTTTCTGTTCTTGATGATCGATGGGTCATATTCCTGAGGTTCCATGATAAATGGTTCACAAATGAATTTAAAAGATTAAAAGATTGTAATAAATATTAGAGTGAATTACGATTTTGTCCCTGTGGTTTGATGTTTTTTACAAATAAAGTCCAGATAATCCGTTAACTATAGATATGGTCCTGGTGGTATTCAATTTGTTATGGTTATAGTCCCTTTGGTATCCATTAATCATGACGTCAATCAATTTTCGCTAAATCAAGTATATCTCTCTTTCTATTCAATACTGGATTGGAGCAAACGTGTATTTCCCGGACACGCAAACCGACCCACACAGGCTGCCAATTCCCAATGTGGGGCATACCTGACTCACTCAGCGGCAAGGCGATTGCGAGGGGGCCTGGGATCGAACCCAAGACCAACGGCCTATTGGAGCAAACATCTCCTCGCCCCTTAACCAACTGAGCTACGCGCCATTGGCTATTCAATACTTGATGCACAAGAAAACACATAACAAATCAAATTCATCATCACCAAATCAATCATTGTACAAAATGAAATTCATCATTATTCAAAACTAATAAGCCTAAGTAATAACCGGTATCTATAACATGAGTAATAACCTTATACCCCTGGTTCACTACTCAATCAAATATATATTTTTCGATGGGTGACAAATTTTTACTAAACTAAACAGATCAACGTGTATAGCAACCATATCAATTAAGTTGGTACCAATTGTAGTCGATTGGTAATACCATACCAATTTTAATTATTTGGTCGGTACACGATTACCACGGTAGTATCATGATACTGATTTATATAATTATTTATTAATTTTTGTGTTTTGATGTATTGAATATTAAAGATCCTAACTTTAACATAACATGTATTACCTGCAAACTCAAAACGACACTCAAATTTTAAACAAATTTCATCTATGTAATTTGAAATTTGTTCAAAATCAATACTTTCCAATAAAATAAATGATACAAGTTAGTACTTGATACTGTATCAAATCCACCCCTGATTTTCCGTTTCAATAACTAAAACCATATGTAATCAAAAACTCAAAGAACATATAACAAGAATTGACAAATAAATTGGGGTTGTGGGATGGTAGAAAGAAAACACACAGTAATTTTTAAATGATGAAAACTTATGAATCATTAAGATTGGTTCCTTATTTTTCAAAATATTCATGACCATTATATAAATTTTCTAATATATAATATTAGAAATTAATTTTCCATAATTATTTCATTTTAGGCACCCAATTCAACTCATTATCTTGTGTAAATCAAAGGGGCCAAATTGTAATTCACTCTAGAGTAAGATGGACAAAATCAGTTGCCAACAATCAATTTGATTCATATTACGTTAAACAAGCTTTGCAAAAAGTTCAAAGGTTGTATGGGTTTTTAGTTTTGATCATCAAAATGAAATAAAATTGATTATCAGTTACATGATACTTGTATATATAAAAGAGGTTCAAATGAAAACAATGTAAAAATAAAATAATATAAGAATACTTTTTATTTTTAGCAATTATATCAAACTAATCAAATGCTTAGTTTGAACAAAACAAGTATCAAGCTTAGAAGAATAAAAATACAAACCTGATTGTTTTTTTCCTTATCAAAAGCTTAAACTTAAAAGAGTTTAAAGTTTACACCAAGTCACTAACGACATACAACTCCAATATCCAGCAGGTATATATAAACAATTATATATCACAACACAGCAGGTATATATAAAACCATTTTGTATATATCAACACAACATGTATATATAAAAAGTTTGTATAAATGATTTTGATGGACCAACTAAATTATTGTTCTTGAGTAAGAAACATCTAGCCAGCATATCCATGAAAAATATCATAACAGGGTGATGTCTTTACATCTCAGATTCTTGGATCTCAACCAGTCTTCCTTACAGTCCCCAAAAGTACCCTTCTAAAGACAGATTACAAGTCTAAGGGACATAAAAGTAATTTGTTGGTGAGCAAACCAAAAGATTCAAGTCGAAAAAACCAATTGAAACAAGACACCTGCCTAAGAATTTCAACATCATTTACAGTTCCACTAGGATCAAGATGCTTTCAAATGCAAAATATCAAGAATCAAAAAAGCCATCTAGAGAGTAATACATATCAACCTTTAACAAAAACATATGTATAAGGTACACTTGGCATTCTAGGTTAAATCGGGATCCCCTGTAAGATAACATGAATCATAAAATAGAAAAGAGAAATAAGCAAACAACCCTACACACCTTGGCAACTTCCTTGACAGGAGCAACTTTTGTTGATGGAGCTTGGGCAGAAATTTTCACCCCAAGAGCTTTACCAGGGAAGCTGCATGAAATTAATAAGAAATAAGATTAGCTATTTCGAGTCACCAAGCTATTCAGTTATTCACAAATCAACAACAGTCAACAGTTAGAGTTAAATTCCAGGGTGAACTATGAAGTGTCTCTGAACCAACAAACCTTAAAACAACACTCATTTGAATCAATAATTGTACATATTCTAAAATAACAAACAAATTTCCTAATCAAATAAATTCTACATAAAGCATAACAAGGAACCAGCTAACGAGCCTGCAACAGCCAGAAGTGCCAAAAACCGGAAGTCAAAGAGAACCAACAATAGGTAGTGTCAAGTGTGAGTCAACAGATTTCCAAGAGATTACCTTTGAATCGATTAAAAGATGAGTCGATTGAATCTAATTTGGTCTCGATTTGGTCGACTAAAAGAGGAGTCGATTGAAGTAGAAGCTGAATGGTGAAGGCGAAACCTAGGGTTGAACTGGTAGGAACGATTGAAGTGTCCAACGATTGATGTAACATCCCGAGTTTCGTTTGACCAGTTTGGAAGAAGAAGCAATGGTAGTGGCCGGCGCGAGTTGCCGCGCGGCTTAGCCCGCGCCATAACCCGCGCAGTGCACTACTTGTTTGGGGTTTGTCCAGTGAGTGGCGCGAGTCACGACGCGACTTAGCCCGCGCCATAACCCGCACGGTACGCTGATTGGTTGCGAGTTCCAGTGAGTGGCGCGAGTCACGGCGCGACTTAGCCCGCGCCATAACCCGCGCGGTGGTCGGAGTGGTTTAAAAGAGATATTCCTGGGAAATATCTCATTTGTTTTATTTCTGAAATATCTCAAGTCTCTCTCTTTTCTCTCTCTCTCTCTCTCTCTCTCTCTCTCTCTCTCTCTTTCTTCAATCTGTCATATGTTGCTAGTATTAAGTGTATCTAGCAAGGGTTCGGTATAGAAAGCTTCGTCTTCTCTCGGTGGTCGATATTTGGCTTTTCGGGTTTTTGTCTAAAACCTATTTGGTGAGTTCCTATTACCTTTTTTCTAAACTTTATACATGTCAAAACTTACATTTTGAACTTCTATATATCTACATGGTTTCAGATCTAAGTTTACTACATTTTGATATAACTTGAGTTTTGGGAGATTTTAGGGTTCCTGATCATTTTTGATTAAAATGATGGGTTCCATCTTATTTGAAGTAAAAGGAGGTTTTACTTGCACATTTATGTGGATTATTTGAAAGAATGTATATAAACTCATTTTTATGATTTTCATTCTTACCAGCAGTTAAACTTGAAGGAAAACATTTTGTTTATAAAATGTTTTTATACCCTATGACTATCGATGGTGGGTCACATATGTTATTGTGACAAGTCTGTACCATTACTAGTGGATCCCTAGGTTTTAAGTCGGCTTTTATTGGGATGTCTATTCCCCTTTCTGTAGCTATGGATGCATATGATCCTCGGGGGCCATTTGGTACGATTATGTGAGATCGGTTACTAGCTATGGGTCATATTGTAGTCCTAGTGAACGAGTATGACTGGTTTCCTCGAGGGCCCTCCCTCACATCTTAGTACGGACCTTGTTGTTCGTGGCCATGGATTCCATGTATTTAGCTCACAACTCGGATTATGGCCTACTTTTGTGTTCCGCCGCAATCCTTGGTAAATCGGGTATCCCCCGTCATCGCAAGATGAATTTTCGGACCGATCAGTCCTTATGTGGAAAAGATTTCTTTTGTAAACCGAAACTTATTGAAAAGATTTCCTTTTGATACAACTGTTTATATCTCTTGAAATTATAAACTGTATGTTCTCACTAGGCTTTAAGCCTAACACTTTTTCTCAAATGATATGTATAACAGGTTCCCATTAGCGGTGGGTTGCCAAGGGCTTGAGTGACGAGCTTGGTCTCGGGGGCTTTTGAGATGACTAGTATTTGATGTTGGACAATTGTTTATGTCCCATTCTTTTGGTGATTTTTGGATTAACAACCGATGTAATCTAGATAGTTATGTTTAGATTAGTTTGTTGTTGAATTCCATATCCGTATCCAGATTTTTGTAAAGGCTTAGTACATTCCCCTTTTTGGGAGATTTATACCAGGCATTGATGTTTATTTGTCCAGTTTCCGCATTTTAAATTCACTCTGGTTTTTAGGGTGTTACAATTGAAGGGTTGAACGTGAATCTTGGATCGATTGAAGGTGAAATCTGAAACCTAGGAGCAGGAATGAGGAATCGAAGGCTTGACCTTGAAGCAGAACTGAAGTGAAGTCCTCAAGAAAGTAGCGGTAATCTGAAATGTTAAAAAAGAAGAAGAAGCGCTCTTTCTTTGGTTGGGTTATCGGGTTGGGTCGGTTTGGCTTGGGCCTAAACCGTTTACAACCCATTAAATGCGGTTTGCTATAAAATTGTATCGATTATATAACGGTTTGACTCGGTTTACGTTTTTTTCGGGTTGGGTTGGACGGGTTGGTCGGAAATTTGAGCACCCCTAATTCTCCATAAGATTTGTAATTTTGCATTGAGAGCGGTCACAAATGTTCTGCCAACTCGGGTAAATCTCCAATTCTGTGGAGTGACGGTTCCATGTTGCTTTGTTTTATGTGAAGTCTACAACCAGGAAAACACTTGGAATATCTTTGTGGATTGACCGTTCGTAAAAGAGGTTTGGAAGGAGGTTGGACACAGGGACCTCGTCAATGGGTAGGTTGGGCAAGAAAATGATTTCTCGAATTTTTTCTTTACTATCCTTAATACTTGCCCCACTCAAGTGAATGAATGTTCCTAATGATTTTATGGAGTATATGGAATCGCCGTAATAAAGCTTTGTATAGTAGAATAACACTTCCAAAGTTGTGACTCAAGCAAAATGCATGGCTTTAGAGGTGTTCGGCGACCGGCTAAAGACTAAAGCTTTGCAAGTTCATCATGGGTCTGGTTTGAGCAGAGACTGTTGTTCGCTTTGGTACAAACCACCTGAGGATTTCCTAAAATGTAACACAAACACAACTATCTTTTCACGGTGTGTTCTATGCAGTGCAAACTTCAATTATAAAGGGACCACAGCTGGTCAAGGAGTGTGAGGCACTTGCGATCTCTAAAGCTATCTCCTGGACAGTCGACTAATTAGGGTTGCAATGAGTAATTTTCGAATCGGATGCCAAGCAAGTGGTTGAAGCTATAAAATCCACTAGAGATGATGACTCAAAATTTGGTGATTTTGTTTCTCGATGCCACACAATTCTCATTCAAAACAACTCTTACATTGTCAGGTTTATTAGGAGACAAACAAATATGGTTCCTCATGCTTTAGCTCAGGAATGTCGTTTATCTTCTTGTCCCATTATATACTTTGAGTTAGTGAGTGTTTTAGCTCATTCCTGTGAATCTTGGATCGATTGAAGGTGAAATCTGAAACCTAGGAGCAGGAATGAGGAATCGAAGGCTTGACCTTGAAGCAGAACTGAAGTGAAGTCCTCAAGAAAGTAGCGGTAATCTGAAATGTTAAAAAAGAAGAAGAAGCGCTCTTTCTTTGGTTGGGTTATCGGGTTGGGTCGGTTTGGCTTGGGCCTAAACCGTTTACAACCCATTAAATGCGGTTTGCTATAAAATTGTATCGATTATATAACGGTTTGACTCGGTTTACGTTTTTTTCGGGTTGGGTTGGACGGGTTGGTCGGAAATTTGAGCACCCCTAATTCTCCATAAGATTTGTAATCTTGCATTGAGAGCGGTCACAAATGTTCTGCCAACTCGGGTAAATCTCCAATTCTGTGGAGTGACGGTTCCATGTTGCTTTGTTTTATGTGAAGTCTACAACCAGGAAAACACTTGGAATATCTTTGTGGATTGACCGTTCGTAAAAGAGGTTTGGAAGGAGGTTGGACACAGGGACCTCGTCAATGGGTAGGTTGGGCAAGAAAATGATTTCTCGAATTTTTTCTTTACTATCCTTAATACTTGCCCCACTCAAGTGAATGAATGTTCCTAATGATTTTATGGAGTATATGGAATCGCCGTAATAAAGCTTTGTATAGTAGAATAACACTTCCAAAGTTGTGACTCAAGCAAAATGCATGGCTTTAGAGGTGTTCGGCGACCGGCTAAAGACTAAAGCTTTGCAAGTTCATCATGGGTCTGGTTTGAGCAGAGACTGTTGTTCGCTTTGGTACAAACCACCTGAGGATTTCCTAAAATGTAACACAAACACAACTATCTTTTCACGGTGTGTTCTATGCAGTGCAAACTTCAATTATAAAGGGACCACAGCTGGTCAAGGAGTGTGAGGCACTTGCGATCTCTAAAGCTATCTCCTGGACAGTCGACTAATTAGGGTTGCAATGAGTAATTTTCGAATCGGATGCCAAGCAAGTGGTTGAAGCTATAAAATCCACTAGAGATGATGACTCAAAATTTGGTGATTTTGTTTCTCGATGCCACACAATTCTCATTCAAAACAACTCTTACATTGTCAGGTTTATTAGGAGACAAACAAATATGGTTCCTCATGCTTTAGCTCAGGAATGTCGTTTATCTTCTTGTCCCATTATATACTTTGAGTTAGTGAGTGTTTTAGCTCATTCCTGTGAATCTTGGATCGATTGAAGGTGAAATCTGAAACCTAGGAGCAGGAATGAGGAATCGAAGGCTTGACCTTGAAGCAGAACTGAAGTGAAGTCCTCAAGAAAGTAGCGGTAATCTGAAATGTTAAAAAAGAAGAAGAAGCGCTCTTTCTTTGGTTGGGTTATCGGGTTGGGTCGGTTTGGCTTGGGCCTAAACCGTTTACAACCCATTAAATGCGGTTTGCTATAAAATTGTATCGATTATATAACGGTTTGACTCGGTTTACGTTTTTTTCGGGTTGGGTTGGACGGGTTGGTCGGAAATTTGAGCACCCCTAATTCTCCATAAGATTTGTAATCTTGCATTGAGAGCGGTCACAAATGTTCTGCCAACTCGGGTAAATCTCCAATTCTGTGGAGTGACGGTTCCATGTTGCTTTGTTTTATGTGAAGTCTACAACCAGGAAAACACTTGGAATATCTTTGTGGATTGACCGTTCGTAAAAGAGGTTTGGAAGGAGGTTGGACACAGGGACCTCGTCAATGGGTAGGTTGGGCAAGAAAATGATTTCTCGAATTTTTTCTTTACTATCCTTAATACTTGCCCCACTCAAGTGAATGAATGTTCCTAATGATTTTATGGAGTATATGGAATCGCCGTAATAAAGCTTTGTATAGTAGAATAACACTTCCAAAGTTGTGACTCAAGCAAAATGCATGGCTTTAGAGGTGTTCGGCGACCGGCTAAAGACTAAAGCTTTGCAAGTTCATCATGGGTCTGGTTTGAGCAGAGACTGTTGTTCGCTTTGGTACAAACCACCTGAGGATTTCCTAAAATGTAACACAAACACAACTATCTTTTCACGGTGTGTTCTATGCAGTGCAAACTTCAATTATAAAGGGACCACAGCTGGTCAAGGAGTGTGAGGCACTTGCGATCTCTAAAGCTATCTCCTGGATAGTCGACTAATTAGGGTTGCAATGAGTAATTTTCGAATCGGATGCCAAGCAAGTGGTTGAAGCTATAAAATCCACTAGAGATGATGACTCAAAATTTGGTGATTTTGTTTCTCGATGCCACACAATTCTCATTCAAAACAACTCTTACATTGTCAGGTTTATTAGGAGACAAACAAATATGGTTCCTCATGCTTTAGCTCAGGAATGTCGTTTATCTTCTTGTCCCATTATATACTTTGAGTTAGTGAGTGTTTTAGCTCATTCCTTAAACAACGTTTGCTCTATAGAGGTTCATTAATCTAATACCTATTTGTTTCTAGAAAAAAAGAACTTTGTTTCTAAAGGTAAATTTAAATTATCCATTTTCTTTTAAATCACAAATATTGAAAATATTATGAAATGATACAAATTGTATCATAAAAACCTGTATTCTATATGATAGTGGGTGTCATGTGATTTCAATACACAATCATATATGTGTTTCTATATATGATGGAAAAACATATAAATATATTACCAATTAATATCACATGTAACAAAATTAATACATGGTATAAAACATAAGAAGTAATTAACAATAAAATATGTGATTTAAAGAAGAGTTCACTTTTTATACATTATCATCCCATATAATAAAATACATCGTAAAACATATAAAATCAATAACAATATTACATATAATGTAATATAAAATGTGAAAAAACATATGAATCTATCAACTACATCACATTTGACAAAATAAGGAAAATTATAGAAATAATCGTTAAAACCATTGTAATCTAAAAACAACGGAATTTAATTAAAAAGATAACAAGCTTTAAATAATTAATAAGACAATCTTTCAAATGTAAATTATCTTAATACCCTTATTTGTTAAATGTATTAGTTTAATTTAACAAGTAACCACAACCTATAATAAAATTTTAGGATAAAATTTCCTTAATTATTTTATTTATATTATCATATTTCCTTATTATTTTATTTATAAATCATATTTTATTATCATATTTTCTTATTTCAGCCATGTTCTTGTATGTATGGACCAATGTGAGCCTATGTATTGAGCTGAATTACATCTACATCAATCTAAATGCATCACGGAATTTGATACTGCCAACTGCATAATACGCGTAACATTTGTTATTACACACATGTAAATATATATACACATCATATATACGAATTATATTTATATAAATATATATTAAACATGGCATATATTGATATCATTCCCTATGTAACATATCACGTGACTATCATCCATCATATATATCTATCTCTATATATTATATATATATATATATTTTCTTAACTTTTCTCTCATTATATTACTCTATATATTATTTGTGTATACACACGTTATAATGTGTCACGTGCCACCGCTAACTTAGAAACCTTTGTATGGTAACTCTAACCATGCATTAATCCGGATGATATATGGAATAAGATGATCAATCACACCATTAATGGGTGGTTCAATTCAATGCCAATTGTATCATTGAATGTTGAAGCCGCGATTCCTGGATCAATCGCTTGAGATTGGTAATCCATGGTGGAAGCCGCCTCCGTCCATAACAGCGAGTCGTCAAACTCCGGCAGATTGGCGTTTAGGTTTCCGGTGGACGATTTAGGATCCAGATAACTATTCTCTCCGGTTCTTGGATCCTGATTCATCTTATGATTCTGGAAATGATGATAATTCGCTACCGTCTGCCCATTAAGATCAGGGATCTCCATGTTTTCAACTTTGATCTTCTGATTTTGATTCTGTTGCTGGTGCATATATATTTGTATCTGTCGTTCAAACTCTTGTTGCTTCTTCATTTGCTCGAGTGCACGGTGGTGTCTGGCCTCCTTCGCGGCTTCGGTGACGGCCGGCGGCGGTGGCGGAGCCGTGTCGTGCGCTTCATCGGGCAAATTGACGTGGGCATTGGGTCCGTAAAGTCTCCGGGCGGCCGCGTCGTAAGCGATGGCGGCCTCCCGGGCGGAGTTGAAGGTTCCGAGCCAGACGCGGCTGCCGCGGTTGGGCTCGCGAATCTCCGACACCCACTTACCCCAGGTCCGTTGACGGACGCCTTTATAGGTGCAAGAAGCATTCTCAGGGCCACCTTTACCTCTCATGCAACCTTTTCTTGAACTGGCCTGAGCCGTCCTCCGGCGTCCTCCGCCACCATTGTTTCCGACGACATTCAACATGGTTTGATTTAATTTGGTGCAAAATGTTATCGGAAATCAGAAGGAAAAGCACCTGACTTTATAAGGTAGAGCAGTGGAATTAAGTGGAGTATGGAGTAGATAAGTGTTTGTAGAGGGTACGTGTCTTTGTGGAAGGAGAGTGAAATGGCAAAGGTTGGCCTTGCACACGTGTGTTTAGAATGTGGACATGTTATAAATCATCACCACATTCTACGACTCTTCTCTTCTCTTCTCTATATCTCGCGTTCACACGTGACAGAGGGTGAGATGATGAAAACCTAAGCGATCTTTTCTTCCTTCCCAATTCTGTCTTTGACTCATCCAAACACACACACGCAGATATATATATATATATATATATATATATATATATAAAGCTTTAAATAAGAACATCTCTATTTTACGGAAAGGAGAGAACATCTTTTTACTATAGTCAATCATATATGATATACATGTGATACTAAATCAAAGACGTGAACGACTTTTGACGTGAACTACGATGCGGGCCAACTCGCCTGCACATAACTAGGCTCCCTTATGTGTATCATCGCATGTGATAAGGGTGGTCTCGATGTAATATTATAATCCATCACATATGAAACACATGTGATACTAAATCAATGATTAGGACGACCTTTGTCGCAACGTAGGTCGTGGGCCAAGTCTGTTAGGAATAGGGATTGGGATCGTGTAGAGTACACTTTCCAAATACAATAATTCGACCCTTAAAGCCGTGGGTTCACGAATTTAGTATTGGGATAATTCTTGAGAAAATCTATATTACAAAGGCTGTGAAATCGGGATATATATATAGACCCACCTTCTTTTGTAAACCAATCTTAATTTGTAAACTTTGTAAACTAATCCTAACCATTGATTTAATGTATTATTTATTTTTATTTTTTTGCAAAGGGTAATACCGTCATTGTTTTTTTTTCCTAAGAATCCTATAATTTAGGAAATGATAATCATGGGGTTATAACTTCCTTTTTTTTTTTTATCAATTTGTTCATATATTATTATTCAGATTTTATAATTGTTCTTGATTTCCTTTTATGTATTCACAATGGACGAATGTGACATTGCATCGATGGAAGAAGAATTTGATCAAGTCGATGTTTTCACAGATTTTATGTTATCTGAAGAGTTTGTAGACGTTTACATACAAGACGATGGTTGTTCGAGTTTCAGTGCGAATGAAGTCGAATCAAGTTTGAATCCATTCAAGCGAGATGTTGCGGAAGGAAGTGGTGAGTTTAGATTTTTATAGTTTTTTTTTGTTGGTTTTGGTTTGTGATGTTTTCATAGGTTTTTGTATTAATGTTTTTCGGTTTATTGGGTTCTGGATTCGATGAATGAATCCAAATATTTATTAATATAAGAGGCCATTTTTTCGTGTTGAAGTAACATATGAATAATAATCATATTTTATACGAAAATTTCAAAATTAACATAATTTATATATAATTTTTATTTTATTTATGAAACCTTTGTGTAGTTGTTGTAGTTTGTCATGTTGTGATGTAATCGTGATAGTGTATTTATGATTTTTTATGTATTCGATTATGAAGCAGCCGATATTAACATATGAATCTGGACGTTCGTGTTGTAGTAACATATGAAACAGTAACCATAATTTATACGAATATTGTTAAATAACCCTAATCTATATTTATATGTTATTTTGTTATGAAACTTTTGTGTAGTTATTATAGTTTGTTGTTTTATAAGTGATATGTGTGTTTTATGCTTGAGGGCTTTATATTTGACGTATAGCGTTTTAGTCTTTAATATATGACATATATGAAACTGGTGTTTGTTTGATCTTTTATGTACGTTTTATTATACGAAATTATTATTTTTAAAAAATGTTTATTGTTAACCTTGTTATTTATTTTTTATTTTTGTAGACAAACATATTTTTTTGTTTCTCCCGGAGGCACCAAATATTGGGTGCCGCATGTAGATGATAACGTGAAGATAGGTTTGGGTTCTGAATTTCCATCTATTGAAGCAGCCGATTCTGCTTATAGGAAGTATGCAGAACACGTTGGGTTTGATGTTAGGCAATCAAATAAGAAAAAGAATAGGTATGGTGATGTGCAAACCCGATATCTTTTATGTAGTAAGCAAGGTGTTCCTGCGAAAAGGGAGTATGATTTGCAAAATAAGTGTTTAGGTGATCGTAAGTTTAGGAATTCAAATGTGAAGAGATCAAGGTGTAAGGCATGTATAAAATTTCGTTTAAGGAAAGAGGATAGTTGTTTATAAATTTGAAGATAGGCACAACCATTCTTTATATAATGAAGTAGATAAGAGTCTTTCTCGTTCGAAAAGGCAATTGCAATATATGGATTATAGGAATGTTTATAATGCCTCATCTGCTTGTATTGGTGGGTCTAAACCTCACATGATTCAAGCGGCGTTGAAAGGGGGTTATGAATACGTAGGTGCGACTTCGGTTGATTATCAGAATGCTAGGAGGGATATGGGAACCTTTGTTGGCAATAAGGATGCTCAGATGTTGGTTGATTTATTGGCGAAACGTAGGACTGTTGTGCCAGATTATTTTTTTTAGTATTTGGTTATCGAAGGTGAGCTCCAAGCGATTTTTTGGGCAGACGAGATTGCGAGGTTAAATTATAGAGAATTTGGTGACACTCTGTCATTTGACGCGACTTATCGTACTAACCGTATGTTTGTAAATTTTAATCTTAACTTTGTTTTTGAACTAATTTTTATGGTATTTTGCTTTTAATTTGTCATGTAGGCATGCAATGAACTTTGTCCCTTTCATAGCTATTGACAATCATAAAAGGTCAATTGTTGTGGGATCTGCTTTGATTAGCCATGAAAATGTTGAAAATTTTAAGTGAGTTTTGATGGCTTTTTTGAAAGCACATGGGAAGCAACCTTCGTTTATAATAACTGACCAATGCGCTGCTATGAAACAAGCGATTCCTTCTGTATTTTCTGACGCGAAACATCGGTTATGCATGTGGCATATTATGAAGAAACTTCCTGGGAAGGTTGGTTTTGTATTTTTTTTCCAATCATATATTTTTTGTTGTGTTAAGTTGAATTTTTATTTTCAAAATATGTTTAAATTTATTCTTTTTGTAAATAACGCCTGATCTTGATGCCAATGTATCTTTTAAGAAAAGATTTAATAAGTTGGTATGGAACACACATATGAAACCCGAAGAATTTGAGAATGAATGGCGTAATATAATAGATGAATATGACTTGCATGCGAATGTTTGGTTGAAAGACATGTTTGAAATTAGGGAGTCATGGATTCCGGCATACTATAGGGATGATCCCATGTCGGGGTTAATGAGGACGTCTTCTCGATCTGAGAGTTCTCATGCATTATTTAGATTGTATGCATCATATAAAAATGATTTGGTCAAGTTCTTGCACGCATTTGATGGTGCCCTTAAGAGGCAAAGGAAAAAGCATCGCACGTTGGAGTTTGTTAATAGGAATACGTTACCGAGGTGTGCCACCTCGTTGTTGATTGAGCGACATGCATCGGAGGTTTACACGCGCACTGTTTTTTTTTTTTTTTGCGGTTCGAAAGGAAATTAGGAAAGTTGCATTTTATTGTGGGTTGGTGTTGGTTGGTGAAGATGGTGATATTAGGACTTACCGGGTGTCTCACAAGAACACGAAATCTGTTACGAAATATACATACAATGTGAGCTTTTCAAGTTTTTTTACCATTTTTGTTCCATTTTTGTTCCATTTTTTAGTTAATTTATGGTTTTTTTGTGATTGGGTTGGCTTACTTTTTTTTTTCTTTGCATAGGTTGTGCATGATATCGAGTCGAATAGTATGAAATGTGAATGTAATTTCTACATCTGTAATGGTTATATGTGTCGTCACATGTTCAAGGTGTTATTGAATGATGATTAATTATGTTGCTATACCTGAGATGTTTATATCCCGTCGATGGACCAGATCTCTAGTTCCTGTTGAAGTTCAAGCTGCTCGAGCTAAGTACGGTGAGGTTGATGCTGAGAAAGAGCGGTTGATCAATGACATATATGCGAAAGTAGATTTGCTCGTCAGTCGGCTTAGGAATGATAAAGGGAAGTTAAGTTTGTTTGGTGAAACGTTAGATAAGATGAAGGTCGATTTTGATGTTGAGAATATTATTACTTGTCCTTCTACGGATAAAGCTGAGGCTCTTAGGGAGTGCTACGAGGTTGATGTTCCAGTTGATGTTGAAATTCGACCTCCCGCTGGTATTCGGAATAAAGGTTGTGGCACTGGGAAACGTTTGGTTGGTGCGTTGGAGAAGGCAACGATGAAGGGTAAGAAGCCGAAACGGATGTGCAAGATGTGTAATCAAATGGTGAACCATGATTCGCGAAATTGTCCCTTTCGTGGTTCTAGTGGTTAATTTTTGTTAGTTGTTTTTATTTAGTTTGATTTTTTGGACATGATTTTGAATTTTTTAGATTTAATTATGGTACTATTTCGCAATTAGTAATAAACGTAGAAGGTTTGATTTTTTGGAAGTGATTAACTTTGGTTAATTTATAACAATGATTGTTTGAATTGGAGCTTACATAATTTTATAGTTTTAGTTTTTTAATAATGTTGGAAAAAAAAAGTATGTAATCTTTCGTATTAATTTTTTTTGGGACAGTTTATTTGGTAAATATGTTTTGAATTTATTTTTTTCCTGGGAATTTTTTTAAGAAGAACAGTTGCGTAAGTGGTGAAACAGTTTTTGGGAATTTTTTTGTATATCAGTTATGAAACTTCAACCTTTTTTTGTTAAAAAAAAATAAAAAAACTTCAACCGTTTTTTCCCTTTTTTTATTATTGTTAAATGCCTAATATTTTTTAGTGGTGATCATGTGTGTGTTGGGAAGTGTAGCCATCATATTACTTTAGGGATACACTCTATCCCATACCCACATCATTTCACAAGTAGGTACCCCTTTTTTAAGTTAGCTTTATTGTGAAATATTTACTTTATCAAGTGAAAGCCCTAAAAAATTTTCAGTTTTCTTCTCTCACATTTCTGCCGAAGATGTCCGGTGATAGTGATGATATTTCATCGGCCGGAAGTCCTCCTCCTCCGCCCCTAGATGATGTGCCGTAAGCAATGCTTAGGTCGTTGGTGAATCACAACCATAGGTTGTTGGAGGAGAACAGGAGGTTACAGGCTCGTCTGGAGATATACCAAGCCAAGATGGAGCGAAAAAAGAAGAAGCTCGAAGATGCAAGGATGATGGAGAAATCGAGGAAGAAGGAATACTATGATTTGACCTAGAAGCTGTGGGATGAGAAGTTGGTTGTTCAGAAGCTGGAGAAGACTGTGAAGTATCTGAAAGGAAGGTGTCCTTGCAATAGGTAGAATGTTATGGGTTTTTTTGTTGGGAGGTTTTTGTTTGGGTTTTTGCATGTTATAAACTTGGTTTGGGGTTTTTTAGGAATGGGTTTTTTTGGTTGATGATGGTCTATGCATGAAGATGGTAGGTGTGGTTTCATATTTTGTTGGGGTAATATTGGAAGATGAATGTAAGTACTAAAAGAAATGTAAATGTTATGATGTTATTAAGTTTATTTTGGTTTTGGTATTACAAAATTTCATAGTTAATTTTATGTTTTTATGAAATTGTGAAATTGTGCCTTTGATTGTTTTTATGTGGTTTTCTTTAATATTTGTGATTTATTAATGTTTTTTTAAGAAAGTTGATTTGTGTTTGAAAGTGTGGGTGTACGTATACTATGCAATATTGAATATAATATCCATTGATAGGCGAATTATATTGGTTTGGGGTTTTTTTGGTTGATGATGGTCTATGCATGAAGATGGTAGGTGTGGTTTCATATCTTTTTTAGGGTAATGTTGGAAGATGAATCTAAGTACTAAAAGAAATGGAAATGTTATGATGTTATTAAGTTTATTTTGGTTTTGGTATTACAAATTTTCATAGTTAATTTTATGTTTTCATGAAATTGTGAATTTGTGCCTTTGATTGTTTTTATGTGGTTTTCTTTAATATTTGTTATTTATTAATGTTTTTTTTAAGAAAGTTGATTTGTATTTTGTGGGTATACGTATATTATGCAATATTGAATATAATATCCATTGATATTCGAATTATATGAAGATTTCCAACTGTTATTTCATGTGATGTTATAGTACATATATAATGTTTTGTTGGTAACGTTTTCTTTTTTTATATGACGGGAGATTAAATTGAGTGTCATGGTAAGTAATTATTTATTTTGACTAAATTACCTCACCATGTATTCTATTTTGGAAATAATGAAACATGTTATATTCCTTTTTCTGAAAGGAATCAGATTTAGGTTACTAGGATAAAAACACAATGACGAGTGTTTAGGAATGATAATTGTTTGGAACGAAATGAAGCACAATACCAAGATAAGTTCAAAGCAACAAATTAAAGTTCAAAGCACAAAATAAAGTTCAAAGCACAAAACAGTTGGTAAGTCTCATGTCCAAAATACCGAGAACGATGATTTTAATCCTATCAAATGTGAAAAAAAACGCATACGATAATGCGTTTAGAAAATTTTTAGTCTTGCCTTTCTAGTGGCTTATGCACGTTCCAGAATCTGTAACCGTGTACCCTTGTCAAGATTGTAGAGCCTTTTTATTTCCGAATCTACATATGAGCGTCGTTGGTTTCGATCGGATAATAGGATCTTTACCGCGTATTTTTTGCGAAGGTTTTCGAGCTGCTTGTCTTGTGATGGACCTTCTTTTGCTAGTGTTGTGTTCCATGTTCGCACTCCCCCGCCCATGTATGTCTCCATATGTCGCATTGCGAACACTCCACAATCGACGAAATTTTTTCGTGTTCTCCATGGCATATCCAATCGCACCTTTTCTGCGCTCTCTAACCCCTTGCTTGATTGGTGTCCTACATTCTTTAGGTGACGGACCAACATTGATTGCTGCATATTTTTAATGTTGTTATTTGTATAGTTTCATATTATATGTTTTATAGAATAATGTAGGTTCATGTAAGGGGCTTTACCAAGATGTGCACGTCGTAGTGGTAGAGGTCGTCGATGTCTCCGTCTTGTGCGCTATTGTCCAGAATCTCCACGGTATGTGTTTTGAGGTTGAATACGACGCAGTAAAAGTGTACGCGGCTATAGAGTGGGAAGAAAACCTGTTTATTGATGTAAAGTGTTTATGAATAATGTGTTATGTGAATCAAAATACTATTTATTTAATCAATCAAGGGATTTGATACCAGATCCAAGCTTTTCATTCCTATGATATCTTCGTTGTAGTTTGCTGCATGTGCCAGATTCCGCGAAAACCAGTTGAATCTTTTGCTGAAGTTGTACATGTCAAACAGCAAGACTCCACCGCCCTGTCCCGTATGATTTTTTTAACTTAGTTGAACATATGTTATGAAATTTGAGCATAGAGTTTAGATCTTACCAAAACTGTTGTTTTGAAGAAAAACCTTCGTGGCGAATCCCGGCTTCTGTACCTCTCCTCATAGTTCAGAATGTCAACCCATCCGTCTATCACGTTTGTGAAGATGTGCTCCTTTGCTGCCAAGGTCTCTATTGTTGTCCTTACGATTTTTTGTCCCGTTTCTGACGAGTACAATATGTCACTGTGATGGAAGGTAACAATATCAGTATGTAAGTTTCATAAAGTTTCGTATTTTGAAAAACCTTTTTTTAATTGTTTTTTAGAATTGAATAATTATGAATGATATAATTTCATGTTTGGTTATTTTAAGCTTACTCTGGTCCTCCGAAGGATGCTAGACAGAAATCATGAACTTTTCTTTCTTCGGTTGTTATTGATTTTCCGAGTAGAACCTGTCGTTTCACGTATGGTGAACGCATTTGGTCTCCGGGATTCAATTCCTGTTTACTTGGTTTCGGTGCACACTCTTCATTTGGCAATTGTTCCTTCCCTTTAGTGTGTCCAGTTTCGTACAGATCTGAAGCGAGTGGGTTGATTCCAAGGTTGAAACTTGGTGTCGGTGTATTACTTGCGTGTGTATCTGTACATGTTGTGGTACATTGTTTCGATGATTCACCTAACTTCTCGACGATAGCTTGGTCTATTAGATGGTATGTTGTTGGACTGTACCATTCTGTGAAATTGGCTGGATATCATCCAGCGATGCATTATCACTGAAGTCCAGCTTTGTTGGTGTAATGACCTGTGGTTGGTGGTCACTCTTCTCCGTCTCCCCATCTCTTTCCATCTCTTCATGGTTCTCAACTTCATCGTCACTGCTTGAATGAGCATCATCCTGTGCTTTATATTCCCTGAATAGGCTTTCCAAACTCTCTTGGTAGTGTTCGAAACATGGTTCATCTGGGAACATGTATCTTGCCTCATTAATTAACTCTTCTACGTCCCATTTAGTTGCGTAGATCAGATTGAAGTTTTTATCGATCATCTCCATGTACTCCTGCTATAGTATGTTGTTGATTGTTGGTTAGTTAATGCGTTTATTTTATGAGATATAATTTTATGTTTCAGAGATTACCTCCTTCAATTCTTCCTCATCATAGTCATTGTCGTGATCAACTGCAGGTTCTTCATAAGCTTTGACTTTGTATTGCGGCGCCTCAGGATCTGTTGGTTCCCTACATTCCACCTCTTGATGGACTTCTTCTGCAATCTGCTCCTCAGATTCTGTGACTGCACGCTTATGTGCGTTTGATCGAGATTGTATAAGTTCGACAATATGTAGTCCTCCCTGGCGTATTCCTGCCTTCAACCGTCTTCTGAGCATTTCCATATTCCATGCATGTAGTGGAATAATGTTGCGGTCAATGTCACCTTCTGCCCACATTGTTGAGTCTACATATACGAGCTGTGAAAGAAAAAGTTACAGTGGCTGTAGCATTTGTTATGTAATCTGCATATGTAACATTAAGATATAGTGAGTTGTGTTATTATGGAAATTTTGTTATGAAGAAGTGTTGGAAACATTACCGTTAGTAGTGATAAAGGGCCTGAGTAGAAGTTGTCGTATGTGTCGCAACGCCACCTACTTTTGCTTCGTTTCAAACAGTTGAAGATATATCGAAACCAATTGATGGTCTTAATCATGCTTGTGGAACTGATTTTTGATATGAATTGAATGTGGCAGCATCCAATTGGGCTACATTCTCCTAATGCGTTTATGAACAATGCCAAAAAGTTCAACTTGAATGTATCCCCCTAATCGTCTGTGTTGACGATGCATTTGGATATTTTTGAAGGTCTCATCTTTTCCTGTTTGAATTGCTTCAGCCGTTCCTTTACCATAGGTGTCTTGCTGCTTTTAGTGGCAATAGATTCCAGACTTAGTCAATTTACAAATCACAAGTCTGGATACAAAGACCCCAAATCTGGATGCACAATCCAAAAATCTGATTATTCACACTCAAATTTACACTTAGAATTTTTTAATGTTACATTAGAACTCCGATTAAAAGGATCAGATCTTTGATTACATTAACCCAGACTTATATACTTAGTGAAATTTTCAGTAAGTTCGACTCTTCATAAAATCCAAAAACCTTGGGGCGCTGCCCCCCGACCACCGCCAAGGGGCACTGCCCCTTGGAACCACACTAGGTGATCTGCCCCTTTGACCCTCGCTTTATGGCAATCTAAGGTGATAGAGACAATATTTGTGAGTGTGCATTCGATCTCAAGTAAATTACAACCAAACCAAAATGATTAACACTAAAATCACCAACATTCCTCCCCTATTTTAGTGTAATCCTTTTATTCACAAAACAAAACATAAACATGTAAAAATCAAACAGATGCATAAATGAAAATGTCACGAATTTTTAATTTTCATCTTAGTATATTACACGTTCCAAATATTCAAGAATCGGGGTGTCCTAAGGATTGAGCTCATCAACCCATTTGAATACATGAAGATAATATACACACGAGTTTGTACAAATCTAGATAATAAACTTGACATGATTGTAGAGGCCTTGCGTCTTTATCCATTCATGAACAAATAGAAAGCCAAGTCGAAAATTTTCTTGAAGTGGCCACACTTCACGTCCATATAGGTGATTCTTTTAAGTCTTGCACTTGCATATGCAATTTTTCAAAAGAATCATTAAAAAGGAAACTTCAAACTTTTAACACTTGCAAGTCTAAGCACATACCTTGGGATGTAATCATCATGTGCTTCAATTTCTATTAATAAGCCTTCGACATTGATTTCAGCCTTTAACGTTGTATTAAAAATGGAATTGGGTATCTCACTATTAGAAATTTATAGGGACTTTAAACTCATCCCAGTCACAGACTTGTGCATTAAGTCCCTAACTAACCCCTTTGTTAAATGGTCGGCTAAATTATTGTGAGTTCACAAACTCAACAGATATCACCCCATACATGATTAATTCTCTAACCATTTTATGTCTTATTCCCATGTGCCTTGACTTTCCATTATAAACTTGGCTATATGCGTTAATCAAGGTTACAACACTATCACAATTAATACATATAGGTGATATCGGCTTCGACCATAAAGGGATCTCGTAAATTAGATTCCTAAGCCACTCTGCCTTTTTACCGGCGGTAGTCAAGGCCACAAATTTAGAAAAAATTATGACTCCTTTACCGGAATAATCAAATTTGCTATACTCACATTTATCCGATTTATTTAATGAAAACCATTGGACAAAACTACTTCATCAAACTTTTGATGCCACTGTTTTGTGGCCTGTTTTAATCCACAAAGCATTTAAGCAATCTACACACTTTATTTTCGTTCCCCCGTCATCACAAATCCTTCCAGTTACTTCATATATACTTCCTCCTTTAAATCACCGTTAAGAAATTTCATCTTGACATCCATTTGGTGAATTACCAAGTTATTAATAGTTGCCAAAGCTATTAATAACCGAATGGTGGAGATTCAAGTAACTGGTGCATAAGTATCAAAATCCTTGATACCTTCTTTTTGCTGAAATCCTTGTATTACCAACCGCGCCTTAAACTTATCGATTGGACCATTGACTTTCATTATCTTCTTTAAAATCCATTTGCAACCCAACGGTTTGCAACCCGGTGGTAAATCGTCCAACAACCATGTGTTATTACCCATGATAGACTCCATCTCATCATTTATTGCCTCGTTCCAATAGGCAACGTCTTGAGACTTCTTGGCCTCATCATAGGTTCTTGAATCTTCTTTTATGCTATAACAATACGCTTATTGAGATCCAATTCATACCCAGATCCTTCGACTAAGTATAGTTGAAAGTCGGGACCAAAAGCTTTCTCAATTCTTCTCCGTTTGCTCCTTTGAAGCTCGGGTATAAAGTGCGAATTTTGGCTACAAGAAGTCTAATTTTTGGGACATGTAGTAAGGATGGAGTGAAGGTAAACCTAACGAATATTGAAGTCATGATGGATTGGGAACCGCCAACGATCCCAACGGAGATTCGTAGCTTCTTGGGATTGGCCAGTTACTACTGAAGATTCATCCAAGATTTTTCAAAGATCTTTTCGTCGCTTACGACGTTGACGAGGAAGAATGTCAAGTTTGTATGGTCCGAGACTCAAGAGCAAGCTTTCAGGAGTCTTAAGAAAAAGTTGTGCGAGTCGCCAATTCTATCCCTACCTCAGGGGTCGGAAGATTTTGTAGTATATAGTGATGCCTCCAAGATGGGTCTTGGATGTGTTTTGATGCAAAGAGGCAAGGTGACAACTCAAGGATCACGAGAAGAATTATCCGAATCATGACTTGTAGTTAGCGACGGTGGTTTTCGCGTTGAAATTATGGGCGACATTACCTCTACGGGACTAACTGTACCCTCTTCACGGATCACAAAATCTTGAAGTACATTTCTGACCTAATGGAGCTCAACATGCGTTAAAGGAGATGGCTTAAACCGTTGAAGGACTACGATTGTGACTTGTTTTACCATCCCGGTAAAGCCAATGTTGTAGCGGATGATTTGAGCTGGAAGAACCATGAGAGCGGTGTTAAGTTATCTCTCACTAGAATCGACGTAGTGTCAAGTTTAGTGGAGAGTATCAAGGCGTGTCAAGTGAAAGCACTCCAAGAAGAGAACCTCAAAGCTGAAGTCATTGTAAAGCAACGTGAGTTGCTAACGGAAGATAGTCGTGGCCTTAGACTCTTCAAAGGTCGGATTGGGGGTACCAAAGTTGGGAGGAAACCAGGAATTACTCTTGGAAGATGCTCATAAATCTAAATACTCTATTCATCTTGGTAGCACAAAGATGTATAGAGAATTGAAGTTAAATTATTGGTGTCCGGTGATGAAGCTTGATGTAGGGAATTATGTAGAAAGGTGGGTGGGTCACTTCTCTTTAAGTCAAGGCGGAACATCAAAAGCCATATGAAATTTTACAATCTTTGACAATTCCGGAGTGGAAATGGGAATATATCACGATGGATTTTGTTAGACCACAATCTCATTGGATTCAAGATCATCCAATCTGAAGATCGCAATCTGAAGCTAAAGCCGGAACGTCGACTCTCGATATATAAGTCTATGTCTATTTGTAATAAATGTCAATGTATTTGTTTACTATTGTACTAGTTAAATTAATATCTAGTTTGTTAGATATTAGTTTAACTTAGTTAGTTTCTAGTTTAGTTAGATATAATATCTACTTGTTAGATATTATTTAGTTATAATAGTTTTATAATACAACTTGTTCTTACAAGTTGTTAGGTAGATTAGATTTAGATAATATCTATTCTAGATATTATCTAAGTGTATCTCTCAATCTCTCATAGATCAGATCATAATTCACATATACAAACACACACATCAAGGTGAAAAAGAGAGAAAAACATAGAGAACACATCAAGAACTTAATCGATCAACCTTCTAATCGCTTGATATATTCAATACAGGTTGGTAATCATATTGTGTTGTTGTTTCTATAAACTTGATAAGTATTGTTAAAGGACCGACAAATTTTGTGACAAAGTTACCAGGAACATTAAGGGGACACAACACCATGTGGGTAGTAGTGAATTTTCTAACTAAGAGCACACACTTTCTAGCAATGCGGGAGACATTGCCAATGGATAAGCTAGCAAAACTCTACATTAATGAAGTGGTGTCGAGGCACGGTGTACCACTATATATCATTTCGTAAGAGATAGTTGGTTCACTTCTAAATTTTGGGATGACCTTCAGAAAGAGTTGGGCACGAAAATGAAGTTGAGCACGACCTACCATCCACAAACCAATGGGCAAAGCGAAAAGACCATTCAAACTCTTGATGACATGTTATAGTCGTGTGTCATAGGTTTTGGAGGAAATTGGGACTCACACTTGCCTTTAGTGGAGTTTGTTTATAACAATAGTTACCACACCAGTATCGGGATGGAACCTTTTGAGGCTTTGTATGGCCAGAAGTGTAGGACCCCGGTGTTGGCTTGAAGCGGGGGGGGAGGGGGGGGAACAATTCGTCGGACCGAAAATCGTGCAAGAAACGGCGGATAAAGTGAAGAACATCTGGGAACAGTTGAAAGCAGCTCAAGATCGGTAAAAGAGCTACGTCGACAAGAAACGGAAGCTGACTAAGTTCCAAGTGGGTGATCGGGTCATGTTGAAAGTTTCTCCGTGGAAGGGCGTTATCCGATTTGGAAAGCGTGGGAAACTTAGTCCTCATTTCCTTGGGTATTTCACCATTTTGGAACGAGTTGGACTTCAAGCCTACAAGCTATACTTGCCCCCGGAAATAGATGAGATCCATCCTACCTTTCACGTTTGCTACCTACACAAGTGTTTGGCTGAAGTAGAGAGCATCATTCCCTTGTCGGAAATTCGTATAAATAATCGTTGTTAGAAGATCACAAAGCTATATTGGAGAGTAAATCGAAGAAACTCTACCACAAGGAAGTGACCATGATTAAAGTTCAATGGAAGCACCATCGAGGTGCAAATGTGACTTGGGAAGCCGAAGAAGATATGAAAAGGCGATATCCCCACATGTTCGTATAAAGCGAGATTTCGAGAACAAAATCCATTCCTATGGTGGTGAGGATTGTAACACCCGAAAAATTTAGTAAGTATTTTTGAGAACCCATCCCCTTAGTTCAATGTCGTTTCACGTATGGGTTAACTCTCGATTTTATCGAGGATTTTGGGATCCGGATGTGTTGTGTGACAATGACAACAACAGTGCCCTTGGGAATAGTCGCATGTCAAAGTCTTCGACGGAGTACCTCTCTCGGTACACACGACATGACAATGACAGCGAGAATGCCCTTGGGCACTTCTGCGTGCCATAGTCGTCAGGCTCGGGGTGGTCTCGGTACATCCCCAACGAGAATACCCTGCGACTATGTCTTTGGCATTATCGTAAGGGCACAATCCCCCGCGTGTCCCAGGGCTATAATTGCTTCAGATCCGAATTTGAGGCCATTCTTCCTTGTTCAAATCTGAGTTGAGCGACTTAGAGATCTATTGGAGCGATTTTCTTCCCTCAACAACTTCTCCCTCATTGAATGAAATTCTAGGGTTAGGTGAAGGCACTGATTGAGCTTCAAGATCATCTTGGATCATTTATTGTGGGTTTGTAAGCAAGGACCAAGTCTCATTTTCTCCTCTACATTTCTAGGGTTTGCAAGTTTATAGGTTTTCTTTCTAAAACCTAAGTGGTGAGTTTTAAGATACTTTGTAAAAACTAGATACATGTATAGATGTATTTTCATCATTATCTTATGCTTTATTTGTTCATATTTCTCTTCTTTGGTAGAAAATTCATGTTTTGCATATTTTAAAGTATGTCGAGATTCTTGGTGAAAACCATCCTATTTGGTAACTTTCTAAACATGACTTTATGTTTAAAGAATCTATATTTGGGAGGTTTATGGAACCTCATATTGGTCTTTGATCTTCCTTATACAAATACCCAAATTTTAGGGTTTTGACCTAACTTGAGGATTTGGCCTAATAAGAAGTATTTTGGTGCTTAAATTCTTATTGTTCATGTATTTGCGCTTTTATGCACATAATGTGTAGCCTTAAACACTAAAGAGTATGAATGTAGGGTTATATGCCTATTGACCATTTAAAGGTCTTGGATTATAATAGATAAGCTTCTCTTATGTTGAATATAGTGGTTGGACCACAAGTTTACATTTGTTGATATTATGCACATTTTTCTTGGAGTAAATATGTGTTATGGTATATTGTGATTTGGATGAACCATCAAGTAGGCACTAGGAGGATATAGTCTTGGGTGTCACCTTGGAGGTATGTACCTAGATCTCCGTCATTCGGGGTAATGCCTTGGAGGTAGTCCTCAATGTGTCGGGCATTGTGGTGTTACTCGTGGGAGTAGGCACTAAGGTGTATTGACTCTTGAGGTGAAACTTGACTTGGTGCTATCGGTCTCCCCCATTGGTTCTAAAGGTTGAACTATATCTATATTTAGGTGACTCTTAACTATTAAATGTTGATATATATATATATATATATATATATATATATGTATTATATGTTCAAACTCACTAGGCTTTTTGGTCTAACACTTGTTTGGCATCGACGTGTATCTCAGGTTCTAGCGGCGTGGTCGCCAAGAAGATAGTCGGACTTAGAAGTGAGCTTGGGGAGCATTTTGGGACGCCCTTTTTGTAAAGAACTTTATTTTGGAGGTTTAGACGACACCCACATGTAATCTTATTTCTTTAGGGAATTAGATTAGTAAGTTGTCTTTTCTATACCCATTTGATTAAAAAATTGTAATTAACAGACGTATTTGTTTTCCCCTTTTTGGGATAGTTCGTATCTTGATATTGTATTACCGCATTTCCATTTTTTGGAAAATTTTGTTTGTCCCAATTTTTGGGGTGTTACAGATTTGGTCGTTGTTTCACTCTCGATATGGTCCTGTTCATGGGTTAGGGTTTCATTTTAATTTTTGAGATTTGGATTTCGCATAGATTTTGATTTTGAGGTTTGTATTTGTTTTTTATTTTGATCTTAATTTTGAGGTTTGGGTTTGGCATTTAATTTTGATTTTTGAGGTTTGAATTTGTTTTTGATTTGAGGTTTGGATTTATCTTTTATTGGAGATGGCATGAATGGTTGGAAAAGATGATGACTGATTTTATATATTTATTTATTTAAATGAGCAAAGGAGAAAAAATGGCAATTGACCAAATTGCCCCTCACTTAATAGATGCTTTTTAACGATTGTTAGTTATAGAGACCAATGTGTTACGAAAATAGAAACTATAGGGCCTATCTTGTAATAAACAAATTCTAGGAACTAAATCCAAGATACTTTGGAAACCTCAGGGACCAAATCTATAATTTACTCTCTCTCTCTCTCTCTCTCTCTCTCTATATATATATATATATATATATATAGTCAGGTTCAGGGGAAAACCTCAAAAAAAAGGGAAAACTGATAAACACCCTGGTAGTCATTCATCTGTACGGTATACATTACTTGTATGCACAAGGTGCATACCGTCCAAATCAAGGGTTACCAGGGTGTTCCTCAGTTTTCTATTTTTTTTTGAGGTTTCTCTCTCTCTCTCTCTCTATATATATATATATATATATATATATATATATATATATATATTAGTTGTGTATTTGTGCGATATAATGAAATATAAAATCTAATTATAAAACCAAAATAAAAAATTAATGCAATTTCACATTAAAAACAGATATTTATTGTTTGTACAAAATAAAAATTACAATCATTTATAATCATACACATTAAAATGAAAAAAATATGCTAATTGCAACAAAAAAGTCTGTAGATATTCATTATTATTTTTTTATTTTAATAGAGTAAATCTCAACAATTATGATGGACTATTTGTTTACCTCTTAATAGTTTTATTGAGAGTCAACATCTGAATCGTTAAGAGATGAATCTTGTTTGTCAAAAAAAAATATGTCTCTTAACGATTCTAAAATCATCTGAATGATTTTGTATCTTGGGTGTCCCTTAACCATTCGGGGGCCTAATTTCATTTTGAACAATTACTAAACGACCGAATTTCATTTTGCACTATATCGTAAGAATATCTTAATCATTCTGCATCAAAACATTTAGCAACTACCAAATAACCCAACTTTTAATGTATTAATAAATTGTGTTTAATATTTTATAGATGTTGTACTCTTGAAATTCAAAAGTTTTACATAATATGGGTTGGGTTCCGGTAAAAATGAAAGTTTTGGTGAAAAGGGGTAAGAAGGGATCTACACCCGTAGATCAACATTAATAAGATGCACCAGATCAATTCCGTTCTAAAGATCAATTCCCTTCTAAAGTGCAATTCATAAGCTATTTTAAAATTAAAAGTGAAATGGCCAAAAATTTTCTTATACTTCTCACATTTAACTTTTATTTTCATATGATCCTTCATAGTTATGTTTTATTTAGATCACATAAAGCTTGTATGATAAAGACCGGTTCGAGATGGTCAATCTCCAAGAAAGCCGAAGCTCGAGAGAAAAGAGAAGTTGGGGCAATTTTCTGCTTAATTTCCAACAAAGAAGAAGTACAATGTTTATAGAGACCCAAAGATGCTAGCAAACTAGTGGGTGTCCCATGATTCCTAAGACTAAGTAAACAAAACTTCCATGTTATCCATAAGGGATAACACGTCTTATTTTTCACCTAAAAATGCATGCAGAAAAGAAGGAAGCAGTAACTGATAACTGATACAAGACTTGGTCACTAATTAATCATTCAATCGAGCAGGCCTTGTTTTCTTCCTGATGGGCCTGCCAAGGCTGGCCTGGCCCGTTGTCTTTGTGGGCTCGTCTTGTTGTCGGTCCATGGTTGCATCAATACTCCCCCCTGAAAAACCGGCCTTGTCCTCAAGGCGTGAAGTTAGAGAGTCATCGTGAGCAGCAGAGAACGGTGGTTCGAAGTCTGGAAAGCTTTTGAAGAATTCCTGGTGGTCCTCCCATGTAGCTTCTGTGATGTCACAAGTGTCCCAATGAATAAGCAGCTTCTTAACTTCTTTCCCATTCTTGACAATGGTTCGACGGTTGACAATTGCTGCGGGTGACATGACTGGAATATCATCTCATGATGCGAGTGGCAGTGGGGATCTATTGACAGTGGGATCCCCGTGACATGGCTTCAATAAGGAGACGTGGAAGACGGGATGTATGCAGCTGCCTTCAGGCAAGTCAAAGCGGTAAGCTACAACACCTATCCGTTCCAGAATCTGATAAGGGCCAAAGAACCGTTTCGAGATTTTGGAAGACTCCCGAGACTGAACCGAGGTTTGGCGGTAGGTTTTGAGTCGAAGATACACATAGTCCCCAACTTTAAACTCCATTTCTTGTCGATGTTTATTAGCCTGCTCTGTCATACGTTGCCAAGTGCGACAGAGAGTTGCCTTGAGCTGCACAAGAAGTTGGTCACGGGCAGTGAAGGTTGCATCAATGGAGGTGACCGGAGATGAACCAACTAGGTAGGAGGGTACGGTTGGGGGTTCACGACCATAAAGCGCCTGAAACGGGGACATTTGGATGGCACTATGAAAAGAGGAATTGTACCAAAATTCGGCTAAGTAGAGATAATGACACCAGCCTTTAGGTTCGTCACTCGCAAAACAACGAAGATAAGATTCGAGGCAGCGATTGACGACTTTGGTCTGTCCATCGGTTTGGGGATGGTATGCACTACAGTGCAATAAGGTAGTACCAAGTTGTTTGAACACTTTCGTCCAAAATCGGCTTAGAAAGAGTGGGTCGCGATCCGAGATGATGGTTTTAGGAACCCCGTGAAGTCGGTAAACGGTCGTCAAGAAGGTAGTAGCAAGAGTGGCCGCTGTATAAGTAGAAGTAAGGGCAATGAAATGTGCAAATTTGGACAACCTGTCCACGATCACCCAGATGGTTGATTTCCCCTGCGAGTTAGGTAAGTGCGTAATGAAATCCATGGAGATATCCTTCCAGACTTGATCGGGTATGGGTAAAGGTTGCAGGAGGCCATAAGGTTTATGTGTCAGATACTTAACTTGCTGACATACAGAACACTCACGAATGAAGGCGGCCATAGACTGCCTCATGGATGGCCAGTGAAAGGAGGCAGATAAGCGGCGCACTATAGGCAGCACACCCGAATGTCCACCTAGCGGTGTGGAATGGTATTCACGAATGAGTTGTTCCCTAAGGTCAGTGAGTAGCAGAACAACTATGCGACCCCGGTAGTACACTAAGCCATCGTGTACTCTATAGTCAGAGTGCATGGAGGAATCAGTTGCAAGTTGTTGAAGCCATTCAATACCTGTTGCATTTGTGGAAAAATAGTTACAGATAGAAGATAACCACGGAAAGGTTGGCATTGAGATCCCGAGGTGTATCGGGTCATTAACGCGACTAAGGGCATCGACAACTTTATTTTCACGGTCGGGCTTGTAAAAAATCTCAAAGTCATAGCCAAGAAGTTTAGTAGCCCACTTATGTTGATCTGGCGTTTGAATCACTTGGGTGAGTAAGTGACGTAAGCTCCTTTGATCTGTAAAAATGAGAAAACGGCGCCCGAGTAAGTATTGTCGCCACTTACGGACTGCTTCGGTTATGGCAAACAATTCACGGTTGTAGGCGGAAGAAACTCGCATTTGCGGGCTCATCTTTTTGCTAAGGAAAGCAATCGGGTGATCGTCCTGGGAGAGCACCGCTCCCACCCCTGTGCCTGAAGCGTCGGTAGTCACATCAAATGGCTTACTAAAATCGAGTAAGGACAAAATGGGAAGCTGCGACATAGCTCTTTTGAGCTCGTCAAATGCCGTTGTGGCTGCCGATGGCCATTCAAAACGAGACTGTTGGAGAAGATTGGTGAGGGGAGTCGCAATACGAGCATAGTGAAGGACGAAGCAGCGGTAGTAGCCGGTGAGTCCTAAGAAACCGCGTAAGGCGGTGAGTGATGTTGGTGTCGGCCAATCCAAGATGGCACAAATCTTGTCCTCATCAACCGAAACACCGTGGGTCGAGATGACATGCCCAAGATACTGTATTTTGTCCACCAAAAAGACGCACTTTGACATTTTAACAAAGTAGCAATTGTCGACCAACTTTTGGAAAACAGATTCGAGGTGTTGGAGATGTAATTCTCGTGAAGAACTGTAAACCAAGATGTCATCGAAGAATACGAGAACATAACGTCGTAAGACATCACGGAAAAGGTCATTCATTGCAGACTGAAAGGTATATGGGGCGTTTGTCAAGCCAAAAGACATGACGAGAAATTCATAGTGGTCGTCGACAGTTCGGAAAGTTGTTTTGGGTGTGTCGTTGGCAGCAACTCGAATTTGATGGTAGCCGGCTCTCAAGTCAATTTTCGAGAAAAAAGGGGAACCGTGTAATTCGTCGAGGAGCTCATCGACTGTTGGGATGGGAAATCGATCGCGAACGGTTTTGGCATTCAGAGCCCGGTAATCGACACAAAAACGCCATGTGCCGTCTTTCTTTCGAATGAGTAACACCGTGGAGGAGAAGGGGTTGTTACTTGGCTTTATGATGCCGTCGCGTAGCATCTCAGAAATAAGTGCAGTCATCACAATCTTTTGATAGTGTGGGTGGCGATAAGTACGAACGTTAACCGGGGTCGTATTGGGAAGTAACGGAATATGGTGATCATGTGGTCGAGAGGGTGGGAGGCTCATAGGAGTAGTAAAGAAAGTGTGGTAGCGGGACAAGAGAGACACGAGAGCAGGGTCGTTGGTGGGGGATACTGGATCGGTGACTTCAGAAATTGTGGAAGAATTCGGAACAAGGAAATAAAAGGAAGAGATAGCCTGTTTTTGTAGAAGGTTACAAACCGCACCTGGGGTAGCGGGGCTGGAGAGGGATTCACTCTTGAGGGTGACTGATGAACCCAGATGGGTAAATGTGATTTGAGGGACAGAAAAATCTGCCAATATTGGGCCAAGGGAGCTAAGCCACGACATGCCGAGGACGATATCGGCACCCTCAATTGGAACAAGGAGATGGAAAAAGTGGTGGTTGCAAGTTGGAGAGGGACAGTAGGACATTGACCTGTGCAATGGAGGAAGCTCCTGTTACCAACCATCACCGGAAAGGAGGGGGTAGTATCTAGCTGGAGAGTAAGAAAAGAAGAGACCCGTGGTTGAATGATGTTGTGGGTGCTCCCGGAATCAACTAGTACGGTGACCGGAATGCCCGAGATGTAGCCGGTAATTCGAAGAGAACGTGGGGAGGGGGTACCATGTAAGGCGGCTGGGGAGAGAGCAAGGAATTGTGTTTCGGTAGATAAATCAGGAAGTATGGGTGGGTCAACTGGTTCGACCGTAGGTTCGGGTAGAGGCATAGAGTCGGGGTCGGAGTGGAACGGAAGGGAAGCGGGAATATCCTCGGTTGTTTCAAGAAGCAGAAATTGGGGTGGGTTGCACCGATGGCCGGGATGAAATTTCTCGGGGCATCGGAAACAGAGGCCTTGGGTCCGACGGGATTAAACTTCTTCCGGTGATAACCGGCGAAGGGGTAATGTCGTAGGTTGTTTGGGTGGGGTGGAAAGGAGGGGAGGACGGACAGAGGCAACAGATGGGCGGTCAGACGAAGACGATGGGATAGGAGAAGGGGGAGGAGGGCGGACTGGAGGGAGAGTCGAGAAGGATGTAGTTCGTGAAGTAGGGGTGTAACGGGGGCGGGAGAGCTCGTGGCTTCGTGAATGGTACGTGGGTGATGAAGGGAGAGCTCGGTTTGGATGTCGCGGCGGAGACCGGATATGAAACAATTGAGGAGGGCCTCCGAGGAAATACCGACAACACAATTACTTATGCATTCAAATTCGGTTTGATAGACGGAGACGGAGGAGGTTTGCTTGAGTTTGAAGAGGGTAGCTTGGTGATTTTCGAAAGAGGATGGGCCAAAACGTACCTCGAGGGCACGAGTAAAAGTATCCCATGTACCGAGGAAGCGGTTGTTGTGCAGATACTTGTACCAACTAAGAGCATCGCCCTTGAGGTAAAAGACGGCGATGGAAAGACGACGATCGACAGGAATATTGTAGAAACGGAAATACTGATCAGCTTGAAATAGCCAATCTAAGGGGTTTGTGCCATCGAAGAAGGGAAGATGAATTTTTGGTGGTTTGTAGGGAATGTCGTGAAGGGTGGGTGGTGGGGGTGGGGGATGAGTTTTTCCCAGTCGGGTTTTGCAACGGTAGAGACGAGAGTAGAGGTTTGTTCGTATTGAGTGGCGAGTTGTTTGACGATGATGTCTAGTTGAGAGTGGGAGGCGGACTGGCTAGCGAGTATTTTGTCGGTGTTAGCGGAAGAAGATGAGATGAGTTTGGCGATGTTCTCGACCATGGTTGTCATAGATTCTTCGAGGGGCGGTGGATCGCGTTTGGGAGGCATGGGGACGACTAAATGAAAGCACCAATTGATAAAGACCGGTTCGAGATGGTCAATCTCCAAGAAAGCCGAAGCTCGAGAGAAAAGAGAAGTTGGGGCAATTTTCAGCTTAATTTCCAACAAAGAAGAAGTACAATGTTTATAGAGACCCAAAGATGCTAGCAAACTAGTGGGTGTCCCATGGTTTCTAAGACTAAGTAAACAAAACTTCCATGTTATCCATAAGGGAGAACACGTCTTATTTTTCACCTAAAAATGCATGCAGAAAAGAAGGAAGCAGTAACTGATAACTGATACAAGACTTGGTCACTAATTAATCATTCAATCGAGCAGGCCTTGTTTTCTTCCTGATGGGCCTGCCAAGGCTGGCCTGGTCCATCGTCTTTGTGGGCTCGTCTTGTTGTCGGTCCATGGTTGCATCATTGTATCAACCATTAATTTTATAAACGCTAATTGTCTTACATATAAATAGTATAGTATCAACCGTGAATTATGTTTCTCCCATTTCTCTCATGACATTGACCTTGGTGCCTATGTAAAAAAGGAAATGTTGTTGTTGATGTCGTGGCATCATTACATTCAATTCTCGAATATCTATATCTAGAATTAATTTTAAAAAGAAATTATATAGAAATATAAAAAAAAAAATCATATGTAACTCTTACTTGTTAAATATTAAATTTTAATCGATTAAATTAATGCTATATAAATTTTGGGTTTTAAAAATTGGTACCAAGTGTAAAAGCGCAAGAGTAGTAGATAGTAGAAGTGATTGAGTTAGTTGGCAAAGGTGAGGTGGACCTTCGTACGTCTTAACCATGACATAAGCACCTTGACTTTCTCTTCGCTTGAACTACTTTCCTCCTAATCTTAAATGAACCCAATGTTTTAAAAACCGGTTTTTTGGTTGACCCGGTGTGGTGACCGGGTCACGGTTCAACCGGTCCAACCGGGTGGTTGACCTGGTTTAAATTTTTTTACGTAATTTTCATTTTCTTGCATGTAGGGGTATGTTCAAACGAGAAGCTAAACATTTTGCGAGAAGACGAGAAATGTTTAATCATATATGATACACACGCTTAATCATATATGATTAAACACATGTTATATTGGCAATACATAAACGTTTAATCATACATGATTAAACACACTTACAAGCCGTGTAATCATATATGATTAAACACTTATCGTCTTCTCGCAAAATGTTTAACTTCTCGCATGATCCTCCCTCTATATATGTATATATATAAAACCAAGAATTTGATGTCCACAAGTTAATACATTAAAAATACACATAACAAAAAGTTTAAATCAATTCAAAAACATTAAAAAAAACACATAACAACAAATTTTATATCAATCTAAAAACATAAAAAACACAAATATAAAAAAATTATTTTTTTAACCGGGTCAACCCGGGTTTTTGCCGGTTCAATCATACCGGTTCAACCGGTTTTCTCAAAAACCCGGCGGTTCGATCCGGTTCATAAATTCCCAAAAACCCGGTGATAGTTGACCCGGTCTCTCGACCGGTTCTCGGTTCAACCGGCCGGGTCGACCCGGGTTTTAAAACATTGCCCTCAACTTAATATCCTTTTAAAGCAAAAATTACATGAATGGTTATTATAGTTTGTATTTTGGTTTGAAAGTGATCCTTGACACTAACAGCATCTCCAGCGGTAGGTTCATCTTGCCACCTGGAGAACTATGGACCGTTTCAAGATTTTGGGCACCATTGGGAGGGATCTCTTTCCATCCACGTGGAAGAGAAAGGTCCATACGGACCCATTTGTATCTTCTTTGGTGGGTCCATTTTAGATTAAATGGTATTAATTATTATTTTTCTAGTTTTTGAAAATTGAAATGGTGAAATGATTAGTTTGATTGTGTAATAAATTTGTAAACTTTAATCCACAGTCTTTCTATATGAACGATATTTTAATTTTTAATGCTTTTAATTATAAAAAATAAATTTTAATTTTGATGATTTTTAATTATGTAGCTTTATATTTACATAATAAATAGTTTTTAACTATTATAAATTGTAATTATTGTCTTTTAATTATAATAAGTAATTTTAATTATTATAATTTTTTTATTATAGTTTTTTTATTACATAGATTATGAAGTGGTCCATGATTGGCAGTGAAAGGTTTATAAAATGTGTATGAAAGAGAAAATTGATGTGGCAGAGAGAGAAGCTGATATGACACATACATGAACTTTTGAGAAGGTCCATGATTGTGGATGCTCTAACTTCATTATGTTAACTAAGTTAAGTAAGGGTAATTTGGTTTTTTATCTTTATTAAATAAATTTTAATGTATACATGCTTTAAACATGTACTTGTACAACTCATCCCTAGTCACCCAGAGCATCTGAATCATTCTCTCCAATAAAACATCAAATAAGAGGAATAGAGCTTTGGAAAATGGTGGATGAAGAACCAAAATATAGCATCGGAGTCTGCGTTGAAATCAGTGGCAACTATGGCATCATCCATCTTCGTTCTCCCTCCTTACCATGCATCTGTGTCCCATCCCTGAATCATCCATCTCTGTCCCATCTGCGTACCATCTATTTGTCTCCGACTGAACACTAGGTTGTGACCCCATTATTGTCCCTCTTTGTCGCTGTAACACCCGTTATTTTGGGGTTGGGTGAAAAGTTGACTATTACCCAAAGTTCAGGGGGGTAAAATGTAACTTGGGTTATATAAATATAAATCAGATTTTAGATATTTTGAAAATATCACAAATCAATCTTGAGAATCAGAGAGAGAAAGAGAAAAGAAGCAGTGAAGTGGTTCTTCGGGTTTTTCTCCAAATCAAGGTACGAATCTAGCTTAATGCTTTGATCTGCATGCTTTTAGCCGCGTAAAATCTCGTTGTGAAGGTTTTAAACCGTTCCATTGTGAGATCTGGGTATTTCTCATTTTGGATCTGGGTTCTGCATCGATCTGTTCATGGTGTTCTTGATGAAACAAGACGATGGTCATTTGACCGATGGTCCTTCGGCCTGGGGTCCTTCGACCGGTTGGTCGTTCGACCGATTGGTCGTTCGACCGATGTGTCCTTTGACCGGACATAGGTTAGACCGGACATCGGGTTCGACCGATGTGTCCTTTGACCGGACATAGGTTCGACCGGACATCGGGTTCGACCGGTGTGACCTTCGACCGGGGTGGGACGTTCGACCGGTGTGGGGTTCGACCGTATGGGGTACTCGACCGGATCAGTGTTTGGCAGTTGTTGTGTTCTTATTCCTGAGTTTTAAGTCATTAAGTTGTCTTTATTTTAGCTTACCGATTATCGGTGTTGTCATAGGTAGCAATCGTCAGAAGCAGGCCATAATCAGGAAGAAATCTGAGGTGAGTCCTTTAAGCTAAATCGGTCTGTATTACGAATGCTATGTGATAAATGTATTATTTGAAATGTGGAAAACCTGGTTTCAAAGTGACTTATTTTCGTTGGGAAATACCTTTTAAAGATCTCACATTTTCAAGAATCACGATTTATAGAATTGAACTGTTGTTCATATGAATTGCCTGTATAGCTGATTTAATGTGAGTATGCTCTGAAATGACATGTTTTGGCTTTGAGTCTTAGTGCAATGGATCCATAGGCACGGTGTTCCTGTGTCCCCCTGTTTTGGGCATTTGGTTCACGTCTAGCACGGGATAGGCATCGGGTTGCCATGATAAGTAAGGTGTGGACCTATACGATCGGGCAGCGTCTCATGGTGCAGTAAGGTGTAATCCCATTATGTGCTTGGGTTCCCCCTGTTTTGGGAACTCTCAAGGATAGATCCAGAGGGGTTGACTTGAATGTTTTGAGCAACAGATCTAGAGGGGTTGAGCTCGTTATGTGATTTTGGGTATTACTTATACCATGTTTAATCACTAATGGTTTATTGGATTTCTTGACTTAGCTCATGGCTATACTACCGCGTGGCACCACTTGGGTTTAGTACTCTCTTTTATTTTGGCTTGTTCTCACTAGGCGTTAGCCTAACGCTTGCTCTTGGTTGTCATGTTGGCAGGTTATCTTAGCAGTGGGGCTCGTCGGGACTGAGGGAGTGACCTTGGGGTCGTGAGAGATTCTTTTGAAGATTCATTTTGGAAGTATAGCGACACCCGTCCCTAATCTAGATATTTTGTAGATTAGTAGGATGTCATTTTATACTTCAGTTATCTACCTCAATATTGGCTACTCTATACCCGTTGGGTTGATTGTGTAATGAAATTGTCACACCTTATTCCGCAAGTTAGTCTATTGCCGAATTGTTTCTTCGAAATTTTATTTCCGCAGTTTTTGAGGTGTTACAAGTTGGTATCAGAGCCTTGGTTTAAGTGAACTAGGTATGACTGTAAGATGCCTAGACTTAAGCTGAGACTATTAAGTTACGACTCGTGAGATGGGGTAGATCTTGTAAGATAGGACGGTCTTAGGGTCAACGGAAAATTGCACAAGTTGAAAGTTGTAACGATGGTAATAAGCACTCTTGCGTATTATACGTTCATAATTTCACTTAGCTAACGTTATTATGAAAATGTCTTACGTGAGCATACTTAAATTACTGTTGTTATAACGATTGATAAGTGTAGAAGTACGTTCTCTGTATTTTCCGTAATCCTTATCCCGTTCTTTTGCATGATTGCGTTCAGCAGAACCATGGTTAATACCAGGAGTCATCCGGAAGGCCAGGAGGCCGACATACCTACGGCCGACCATCCGCTGGCGACCGTAGTGGGGGAAACTGTACGTGTGAGTAATGTGCTGGGTGGAGGACCCGAGCATATTCCTCGACGAAATTTGGAGGCTAATGAGCCTATTATAGAAGAAGTGACGGCCGAAACGAGAATGATGGATCGTATGATGTTGGCCATGAATAGGGCCATGGCGCAACAACAGGAAGTGTTCTTGAAACTCCTCGAGGACCGAGACACTAACAACCGTAGGCCCGAAACGGTTGGCGAGAATGTGATTGTTGCAGGATCCGGGGGTACCGGACCTGTAATTTCCCCTGTGGTAACTGCAACCCTGGGCGTCAGTTGAACGGCGCGGACTTGCACGTTCAAGGCTTTTCTGGGTTGCCGACCACCAGAATTTAAAGGCTCGGACAATCCCTTAGATTGTATGGCCTGGGTCCGAGAGATGGAGCAAACTTTTCGCTCAAGCGAATGTGGGGAGGAACAGAGGGTGATATTTGGTTCCCGAATGTTGCGGGGAATAGCTCTTACCTGGTGGGATGTGTACTCTGCTTCGCTGGAGCCGACTGTTCTGGACCAATTGTCTTGGTCTACTTTTAAAGAGAAATTGCTAGAGGAATACTGTAACGAGCGGTCGTTGGACCGAATCAAGGATGAATTCCAGAACTTGAAGAAGGGAGGTATGTCTGTGAGGGAATACAGCCGTCTCTTCATGGACAAGCTGGGCTTTGTGGGACATCTGGTCCCGACAGAGAAAGATAAGATAAAGGCTTACATCAAGGGTCTTCCATCGGACATGATGTCGATGGTTCGTGTGACAAAGACCTCCACCCTTCGGGAGGCAATGGAAGAAGCTCAACTTATGGAAGATGCTTACAGTCTCGGCAAGGAGCAAAGTGTTCGCCAAATCGAGAAGCGGAAATGGGAGGGAAGTTCGATGCCCTCAAAGAAACCCTTTTATGCCAACAACAGCGCTCAGCGAGGAGCTGATCCTAGACGTGATGCCAAGTGGTGCTCCAGGTGTAGAAACAAACATTTCGGCCCGTGCAACTTTGTTCCCGGAGTGTGCTACAAGTGTGGGAAGACGGGTCACACGTTCCGAGATTGCCCTCTCAAGGGACAGGTATGTTTTGCGTGTAGAGAACCGGGGCACGTAAGGGCGGAATGCCCGAAGCTCAAGATTGGGGGAGTTAGCGGGAAGAAGATGGAACCTCCGCGGTCGACTGGAAGGGCTTTCCAGATGTCGTCAGAGGAAGCTAAAGCATCGACCGATGTAGTGTCGGGTACGTTTCTTCTAAATTCCGTACCTACGCGTGTGCTATTTGATTCTGGTGCTAGCTACTCGTTCATATCTGATTTGTTCTGTCAAAGGCTTGCTATGTCTAAAAGTATGCTAGAGATTGCTGTTGTGGTAGAAATAGCAAATGGAGGTCAAGTTCTAATTCATAATATCCTGAAGGATTGCATCTTAGAGCTTAAGGGGAAGAAATTTCCCATTAACCTATTACCAATGCAAATTGGCGGATTCGACGTAGTGGTAGGTATGGACTGGTTATCTAAGAACCAGGCCGAAATTGTATGTTCCAAGAAAATGATCCGTTTACCGGTGGCAAACGGAGAAGCGACTATAGTCTACGGCGAAGGAAGGAAAGGCGACGTGGCGATTATTTCAGTAATCAAAGCTAGGAAATGTTTGGTGAAAGGATGTGTATCTTTCTTGGCTTATGCCATCGATACCAAACTCGACCAACGGAAGTTGGAAGAGGTTAGGGTGGTACGCGAGTTTCCCGATGTGTTTCCGGAAGACTTGCCCGGGTTGCCGCCCGATCGAGTTGTGGACTTTCGTATTGACCTCATTCCTGGAGCGGCTCCGATTGCTCGAGCTCCTTATCGTTTGGCTCCTACCGAAATGCAAGAGATGGTGGTTCAACTTCAAGATCTTCTCGAGAAAGGTTTCATCCGACCGAGCTCGTCACCTTGGGGAGCTCCGGTTCTGTTTGTCAAGAAAAAGGACGGTGCAATGAGAATGTGTATCGACTACAGGGAACTGAACAAAGTGACGGTGAAGAACAGGTATCCACTTCCAAGAATCGACGACCTGTTCGATCAACTTCAAGGAGCAGGTTGTTTTTCAAAGATCGATCTTCGATCGGGGTATCATCAAGTGAAGGTAGCAAAGAGCGACATCCCAAAGACGGCATTTAGAACTCGCTATGGGCACTACGAGTTTCTGGTGATGCCATTCGGCCTAACCAACGCACCGGCAATATTTATGGACTTGATGAATCGAGTGTGCCGACCGTTCCTCGACAAATCGGTAATCGTGTTCATCGACGACATCCTAGTTTACTCCAAGGATGAAGAAGGGCACGAGCAACATCTCCGTGAAGTGTTGGATGTGTTAAGGCGAGAAAGACTTTACGCAAAGTTTTCAAAGTGCGACTTTTGGCTTCCAGAGGTTCAATTTTTGGGGCATATAGTTTCAAAAGAAGGAGTGAAAGTGGATCCCGCAAAGATTGAGGCAATGACGAATTGGGAACCTCCCAAGAATCCGTCTGAAATCCGAAGTTTTCTAGGTTTGGCAGGATACTATCGGAGATTCATTCAAGATTTCTCGAAGATAGCCTCGTCGTTGACTATCTTGACCCGGAAGAACGTGAAATTTGTGTGGACCGAGAGGCAAGAAGAGGCGTTCCGCACCTTACAGAAGAAGCTTTGTGAAGCTCCTATCCTATCCTTACCAGACGGGACGGAAGATTTTGTGGTGTACAGCGATGCGTCAAAGATGGGTTTGGGTTGTGTCCTGATGCAAAGGGGGAAGGTGATCGCTTACGCATCAAGGCAACTTAAAGTGCACGAAGTCAACTACCCTACTCATGACTTGGAATTGGCAGCAGTGGTGTTTGCACTGAAGTTGTGGCGGCACTACCTCTACGGTACGAAGTGCACTCTTTATACTGATCACAAGAGTCTGAAGCATATATTTAATCAGAAAGAGCTAAACATGAGGCAGCGAAGATGGTTGGAGTTGTTGAAGGATTATGACTGCGAATTGCTCTATCATCCGGGTAAGGCAAACGTGGTTGCCGACGCCTTGAGTCGGAAAGTCTGCGGAGGAAATTCTCGTGCTGCCTTTGCACGGATCGAAGTAACTTCAACGCTTATTGATAGAATCAAGGAATCGCAAGCCGAAGCCCTGCTAGAGGAAAACCTCAAAGGAGAAGTCATGGCGAAACAACATCTTTTGTTGACTGAAGATAGTTGAGGGGTGAAGCTTTTCAATGGGCGAGTCTGGGTGCCCAAGATTGGGGGTAATAGAGAACTTCTTCTCGAAGATGCCCACAAGTCAAAATACTCCATTCACCCGGGAAGCACGAAAATTTATAGAGATTTGAAATTGCATTTTTGGTGGCCAATCATGAAGCTCGATGTGGCGCGCTATGTGGAACAGTGTGTGACTTGTTTGCAAGTGAAGGCTGAGCACCAAAGACCCTACGGAAGTTTGCAATCCTTGGAAATTCCGGAATGGAAATGGGAACACATCACGATGGATTTCGTGACAAAGCTACCAAAGACCTTGAAAGGTCACGACGCCATTTGGGTTATAGTTGACCGCTTGACCAAAAGCGCTCACTTCTTGGCCATGCGGGAGACGTTACCAATGGATAAATTGGCGAAGTTGTACATCGATGAAGTAATTTCCCGGCACGACGTGCCGCTATCTATAGTCTCTGATCGGGATAGTCGGTTCACGTCACATTTTTGGGATGGCTTACAAAAGGAATTGGGTACACGCGTGAAGTTGAGCACAACCTACCATCCTCAAACCGACGGACAAAGTGAGAGGACAATCCAGATGCTAGAAGATATGTTAAGATCGTGCGTAATCGACTTTGGGGGTAGTTGGGATACGCACCTGCCTTTGGTAGAGTTCGCATACAATAATAGCTACCACTCAAGTATAGGGATGGCACCGTTTGAAGCGTTATACGGTCGCAAGTGTCGAACTCCTGTATGTTGGCTCGAGGCGGGAGAAAAGCAGTTCGCCGGACCGGAAGTTGTACAAGAAACGGCGGACAAGGTCAAGGGCATCCGCGAACGTTTGAAGGCGGCTCAAGATCGACAGAAAAGTTACGCCGATAAGAAAAGACGGCCAATGGAATTCCAAGTAGGAGACCGGGTTATGTTGAAGGTGTCCCCTTGGAAGGGAATTATTAGATTTGGGAAGCGTGGGAAGTTGAGCCCCCGTTTCCTTGGACCGTTCTCTGTGACTAAGCGGGTAGGAATTCAAGCTTATCAGCTAGAACTTCCTCCGGAGATGAAGGGAATTCATAACACGTTTCACGTGTGCTATCTTCGGAAGTGTCTAGCAAAGGAGGAGAGTGTTATTCCACTCTCCGAGATCAGAGTGGATGAGGGAAATCGTTGCGTTGAAGAACCTGAGGCGATATTAGAAAGGAAGACGAAGAAGCTTCGTCACCGGGAAGTCACAATGGTCAAGGTTCAGTGGAAGCACCATCGAGGTGCCAATGTGACTTGGGAAGCGGAAGAGGACTTGAGGCGGAGGTACCCTCACCTCTTCCCATAGCCGATATTTCGAGGACGAAATCTTCTCCAAGTTGGGGAGGATTGTAACACCCGCTATTTTGGGGTTGGGTGAAAAGTTGACTATTACCCAAAGTTCAGGGGGGTAAAATGTAACTTGGGTTATATAAATATAAATCAGATTTTAGATATTTTGAAAATATCACAAATCAATCTTGAGAATCAGAGAGAGAAAGAGAAAAGAAGCAGTGAAGTGGTTCTTCGGGTTTTTCTCCAAATCAAGGTACGAATCTAGCTTAATGCTTTGATCTGCATGCTTTTAGCCGCGTAAAATCTCGTTGTGAAGGTTTTAAACCGTTCCATTGTGAGATCTGGGTATTTCTCATTTTGGATCTGGGTTCTGCATCGATCTGTTCATGGTGTTCTTGATGAAACAAGACGATGGTCATTTGACCGATGGTCCTTCGGCCTGGGGTCCTTCGACCGGTTGGTCGTTCGACCGATGTGTCCTTTGACCGGACATAGGTTCGACCGGACATCGGGTTCGACCGATGTGTCCTTTGACCGGACATAGGTTCGACCGGACATCGGGTTCGACCGGTGTGACCTTCGACCGGGGTGGGACGTTCGACCGGTATGGGGTTCGACCGTATGGGGTACTCGACCGGATCAGTGTTTGGCAGTTGTTGTGTTCTTATTCCTGAGTTTTAAGTCATTAAGTTGTCTTTATTTTAGCTTACCGATTATCGGTGTTGTCATAGGTAGCAATCGTCAGAAGCAGGCCATAATCAGGAAGAAATCTGAGGTGAGTCCTTTAAGCTAAATCGGTCTGTATTACGAATGCTATGTGATAAATGTATTATTTGAAATGTGGAAAACCTGGTTTCAAAGTGACTTATTTTCGTTGGGAAATACCTTTTAAAGATCTCACATTTTCAAGAATCACGATTTATAGAATTGAACTGTTGTTCATATGAATTGCCTGTATAGCTGATTTAATGTGAGTATGCTCTGAAATGACATGTTTTGGCTTTGAGTCTTAGTGCAATGGATCCATAGGCACGGTGTTCCTGTGTCCCCCTGTTTTGGGCATTTGGTTCACGTCTAGCACGGGATAGGCATCGGGTTGCCATGATAAGTAAGGTGTGGACCTATACGGTCGGGCAGCGTCTCATGGTGCAGTAAGGTGTAATCCCATTATGTGCTTGGGTTCCCCCTGTTTTGGGAACTCTCAAGGATAGATCCAGAGGGGTTGACTTGAATGTTTTGATCAACAGATCTAGAGGGGTTGAGCTCGTTATGTGATTTTGGGTATTACTTATACCATGTTTAATCACTAATGGTTTATTGGATTTCTTGACTTAGCTCATGGCTATACTACCGCGTGGCACCACTTGGGTTTAGTACTCTCTTTTATTTTGGCTTGTTCTCACTAGGCGTTAGCCTAACGCTTGCTCTTGGTTGTCATGTTGGCAGGTTATCTTAGCAGTGGGGCTCGTCGGGACTGAGGGAGTGACCTTGGGGTCGTGAGAGATTCTTTTGAAGATTCATTTTGGAAGTATAGCGACACCCGTCCCTAATCTAGATATTTTGTAGATTAGTAGGATGTCATTTTATACTTCAGTTATCTACCTCAATATTGGCTACTCTATACCCGTTGGGTTGATTGTGTAATGAAATTGTCACACCTTATTCCGCAAGTTAGTCTATTGCCGAATTGTTTCTTCGAAATTTTATTTCCGCAGTTTTTGAGGTGTTACAGTCGCTTCCCCTCACTGTACCATTCCTCTCCATTCTTGTTGGTCCCGAAGGTGCTTAACAAGTTTGTAGAAGGGAGGGGGGGTTGAATACAAACACAGAAATTAAAGTTTAATAAGTTGTTTATTGATAAATCAAACTACAATTTACAAGTTTGTTGCGGAATAAGATTAAGACAGACTCAATCTAAACAAACTTAAGAAACACTAAGATGATTGCACAAGAAATTCAGAGAATGGGGGATTAAGAGAGATAGAAAACAAGGGTTTCTATATGGAGTTCAAGGATTGAGCACACCCACAGATGGAGGGGTGAACTTCCTATTTATACCCTATGCATTAAATGCATGGCAGGGCACTTTACACGTGGCGTTCAGTGATTGGCTTTGGGAGTCTGACTTTGGGAGACATGCTTTCGGCCGTATCATGAATAGTGTAGTTGACAGAGTTGTTGTACGATTTGTGGCAGAGACGTGTCCGTTCTGACACATCGTACTGGTTGTGCAAGGTAAGACAAAAGAAGACTTGAGGCATAAGCTACGTGATCTTTTGATCGTTGAATATCTCTTCCTTCAGAGATATAAAGTTCAGCTATCGCTGAAGCTTTTCCTCATGTTCATTCGCGTATAAGTAGAGTCGTCTTTGCTTCACTGATATCCGCATCAGGTCACTAGTAGACTTGTCTTTGTTCAGTGGCTTCGTCTTTGATTCAGCTATGAACATATGTTGACGCGAGACATGTCTTTTGGGATTACGTTGTTGTTTACATCAGAGACTACCAGCGATAACTGAACAGACTCAGTTTGATCGCTGATAGTGAAACACTAATACATATGAAATGTTTACAAGAAAGGTCATCAGCGATAACTGAACAAACTCAGTCTGATCGCTGATGGTGAAACACTAATACATATTAAAACGTAATTTTCACTAAGTATAGAAGAGGGTCGTTATCAAATCACTGAGAGAGTTTGGATCAACAATCTCCCCCTATTTGATAATGACAAAGTAACTAAAGAAAATTACTTTATGATTCAAAATATAGGAATAAATAGGACTCATAGCATGCATGTCCCAATTACTATTTTGAGGGATCTTTTACAGTACTGATAGGGTTAAGTACATCACTGCAATTTTCATTTAATTCAGGGATAGAATTACAAGATATGAAAATCATAAGTACAAGTGAATAACTAACTACTGTAAGTATAACTAATAGAGTACAGAAAAGGAAACTAATCTATCAGCTATTAAAAGAAGACTTAGGAGGATTGATCATATACTCAGGTATTTCTTCTCCTTTCTGTCTTCGTTTCAAAGATTCTTGGCTGATAATTTCTTTGATTTTCTCAGCAGCAGGGGAGAAGTCACACCATAAGCATAAGAGATCCTTGAGATGATTCAGATGACAGATAGGAATCTCAGAGACTCTTTGAAATCTGAGTTCCTCATCATCATCTCTGAAGAACACTCCATAAGGATCGTCAATTACTTGACCACCTTGGAAAGGACCACCAGGAGGCAGAGATAGATCCAGAACTGAAAGATCGGGAGGAGGACCAAACAGTGCATCTCTTGAAAATTTGATAGAAGTTTCATTCCTGATGATGGCGATGTCTTCAGAGGAGGAGGACCCAATTCTTCTCTTGAGTTTCAAAGATTTGGGAGGAAGAGGAGATGGCAGCTTTAGTACAGAAGCGACTCTATTTATGAGGGCTTCAAGAAGTCCTTCAACGTAGCCACTGTATGTAGATTTGGATTTCTTCAGCGCATCCCAGAACTCTAACCATTCCGTAAATCCGAAGCTCTCAAGTTTGGATACGTACATAGCTTTTTGGGTTTCATCCTCTCTGGTAATCTCCATGGTCACTGAGAGTTGATCCTTCTTCTTGCGACCAGAGATAGTCACGGCTGATATCGGAAGAAGATCAGAACGATAATCCATCTTCTGTTTGCACCATTCGATAGACCTATCGTTGATCTCTTGTTCTTTGGAGCGTTCCTCTTCAATTTCTTTCAGCAGTGCAACTTGAACTTCCACAGGCTTGCTTTTCAGCTTTTTGTCCTTGACTAGAGAAGATTGAATCTTTAAAGCGAGTTGGGCATCTTGTATGCATTCAGCGATCAGCTTCTCAGCTTTGGCAGATTCTTCTCTTTCGGCTTCAGTGAGAAAGTCGAGCTCTGTGGATGTTTGAAGAGGGACTTTCAGCCGTTGACTTTCTAGTTGAGCGATCATTTCAACTCTTTTCTTCACCACTTCCTCTGACCAATGAGATGGTTGAGAGGGCCTTCCTGGATGGACCAGGGAATATTCTTCTTCTTCTTCTTCTTCATCAATCTCAGTGATAGAGATTGGGATTATTTCTTCAGCGATAGAAGCTGGAATTATTTGTAGTTCAGAACCCTTAAGCAGGGGTGAGAACTGTCTGGATAGAAAATGAAGGAAAGAAGGGATAAGTGTATATTTTTAGAAGAAGAGAGATAAAGGCTAGAAGGAAATAGGGGTTTGGAAAGAGTAGGAGAGTGGTACAATTGAAAGACATACCTGAGAAGGATGCTCCCCCTCAGATTGTGATCCAGTCCTCAAGCATTCTTCAGCGATTGGTTGCTTGTCTTTGCTTTGCGAAGGAGCGCTTGAAGATGTATCACCTCTCACCCCTGCTTTGACAGCCTCTTGCGAAGTTGTCCCTGATGCGACGTTCGGCTTGGAGAACCACATAGATTGGTCTTCTTCATCGTCGTCATCATCATCGGAGGGTTGATCCTTTTCTTGATTATCAAGATCTAGATCATCTTCCTCTTCATCGTCTTCTTCCTCATCATCTTCAAAGAGAATATAATGAATAGATGAGGATTCTTTTACCTTCTCCCCCTCAGATTGAGAGGGAGGTTTCTTTGGAGTCTTAGCTTCCCTAGCAGCAGCGATAGATGTTTCTACAACTTTCTCCCCCACTTTGTCATTATCAGCGGTAGGGGGTTGCTCAGCTGCCGGAGTTGCTGTTGAAGCTTTTAGCACTTGGACGTCAGCCTCCAGACGCTTGACCCGGTCTTCAACCGCAGGGATGTCGCACGTGGCATCATGGATGAATTCCACAGCGATGTTGAGGTTGGTCCGATCATCTTCAGTGAAGGAGGGAGGCAGCGCTGGAGCTGGTGCATTCACCTTTTGTAGAATTTGCTGAAGAAGGGACGTGCAGAGGTCAACCTTTGAAGAGAGACCCCGAACTTCAGCGGTAAGAGACGCAAATCGCCCCTGAAAGAGTTGAGAGGACTCTTTGAGTTGGAGGACTTGTTCTTCAACAGCTGAAAGTTGTGAGTTCTCAGCTTTAGATGAGCAGGTCGCGGTCAACTTCTTCAGCTCCTCACCAGCCTGATTGACGGCGCTGGTGGTGTCGTTGATGGTGTTGGTGAGGGCGTCCACCTTCTCTCCCAGACTGTTGACATGCGTGTCAACAGACGCCAAACTAGGACCTGAAAATAATGTTAGTTCAGATACGGGCTTATTTGGAGAGGTGGGGAAAGAAGTGTTTAATCCTATAGGTGTACCTGACGTATCAAACATTTTGTAGAACTGCATAGATTCCTCAAAAGTTTGATGTTCAGGTCCTATAGGGAAAGAAGAGGTAGCGGGTTCAGAGACCAAATGAGTAGAAAAGGGAAGAGTTTTGGGGATAGAAGTAGGGATGGGGTTAATCTCAGCGAATGAGATAGTAGGTGGGGTCACTGATGATGTGACAGCGATCGAGATCGCTGATAAGGCAGTATGAGTGACTGCTGAAGTTGTGGAGGAAAGACCCACAAATGCATCTAAGGTAGCTTGTTGAGAAGCTCCCTCATGTATAGTACTAGAGGGTGTACTTTCCTTAGTCTTTTTGGTCTTTTTGGAAGGACCAATCGGACTAGCTGATGGTCGTTTAAAAGTAGTGGTAGCGACAGGGATAGCAGACGAAGGAACCGTCTGCGTGATCGCTGAAGATGAAGAAGAATGGAGAGAGAGACGAGAGCGAAGGAGAGAGATACTTACCTCGTCGGCGAGTGGCTTTACCTCCAGTGATCGTTGACCTACCCTGGCAAAGGTGCCATCATCTTTGGTGGGATAGGTGTTGGGATAGAGGAACTTGATGTACGTACATATGAAACGTACGTACGAGATATTGGGATCTCGTTCAGGCTTCTCTAATCTCGACCTCAGGTCTTCAAAGATTGCTGTGGCGTAGTCAAAGTTTTGTCCAGCGATAACGGAGTAGGCCATCTGCAGTTGTGTTTTGCTGGCTTGATCCAGCGAACCACTCTTCCCGCTCATGCACTGAATTATGTGCGAGAAGATAAAGTTCAGTTGTGAGGGCATCTGAGCTTTGAGGATCTTGGTGAGCTTCTTGTTGGGAATAGAAGATCTCGGTTTGTTTTCCCAACAATAACCCATTGCGTCCAGAAATGATATCAGCTCATCATCAGTGGGGAGTGCGTCGAACCCACTCTTTGGTTTGTCAGGGAATCTTAAAGATTTCCTGAGGCTAAGAGCGGTCATGCTCCTTGGCCCCAAGTCCGTGCTGAAAGAGATAGCAGGGACTCGTTCACCTTTCTTGTTGGTGAGTTCAGTTGCATCAGCAGTGAACCAGAACTGCTGGAGTAGAGTCTTGGAAGGCTTAGGATCCACAGTGATCGCGTAAGCTATACATGACTGCTTGAGCAATTTAGCAGCTTCCACCAGATGTGGGTATTTGTCAGCTTTGAACTCGAGTCTTGCCAAATGATTACATTTAGTAATCTCAACTTCAGTGAGAGCGAATCGTACATGCTTGGAAGCAACGATTGAAGACTGTGTCATTTCTGTTATGGAAAGAAGCATAATAGAAGAAATGATTTAGATTAAAAATAATATGATTACCAGTTGTCATAGAAGAAGGGAAACTGGAAAAATATCAAGTTATTTTTAGGAATAGAAAAATAGTGTTCTGGGTAGAAAGAATGAAGAACACTTTAAAAACCAAAAGGTTTTTATTGAAAAACATAAAATCAGAAAGAATGATCTTTAAAAAATCCATGAAGAACAAGAACGAGTAGGATTTAAAAAAGAATAGAAAGCATACGAACAATGCACATAAACATGAAATAAACCTGTTTATTTTGAAGAAGAAGAGCTGCAGGTTCAATATTCTGGGTTTACTTGCTTGAGTGTTCTTGAGAGAGAAAATGTTTCTTGCGTTGACAGTTTTGAAAGCGTAAACCGTATAAAGGAGAGAAGAATTCCTTTTATACGAAGAGAGAGAAGAGAGAGAGTAGGAATGAAGCGGGAAAAGAAAGGATCATCATGACATTGACAGGTTCCACGAAGTTGATTGGATAGAAGAGCAACGGACGAACGTGTTGTTCTACATAGACTTCTTCATTTAGCTTTCCATTTAGGAACGCTGATTTTACGTCCATTTGATAAACGATGAAGTCTTTATAGACTGCATAAGCTAAGAATAGTCGAATTGCTTCGAGCCTGGCCACAGGGGCAAAGGTTTCATCATAGTCTATGCCTTCCTCTTGTCTGTATCCCTGAGCAACAAGTCGAGCCTTGTTGCGGGTTACAGTTCCATGTTCATCTAACTTGTTTCTAAACACCCATTTGGTGCCTATTACAGTTTTATCAGATGGTCTAGGAACGAGATTCCAAACTTTGTTTCGAGAGAACTCAGTCAGCTCTTCTTGCATAGCGCTGACCCAGTTTGGATCTCTGAGGGCATCATCAGTCTTCTTTGGTTCTATTAAAGAGAGAAAATTTACAAAGAGACAGATATTACCTGAGCTTCGTCGTGTCTGAATACCTGCTTCGAGATCACCAAGAATTTGATCTATTGGGTGATCTTTGGTCCATCGCTGAGCAGGAGCATGATTGCTTAACTCAGAGGTTGGATCAACAATTGGAATGTTTACTGATGAGGACGTTTGAGGTTCATCAGCGATTAACTGTTGAGTAGATTCACTAGAAAGGTTTTCAGACGAAGGCAGATTTGATGGTAGTAATGTGTGTAGAGGTTCTGCTGAGACCCATGAGGTGGATTCAGCGGTAGGATGTATAATGTTCGGATCATCATCAGCGGTTGGAGGATTAGAATGCTGATGGTTTGAGAAGAAAGGTTCTGTTTCTCTGTAGTGAGAAAGCATCCAAACATTTAATTCTTCATTGTCAGTGATTGGTTTAGAGTTCGCTGAGCGAGTTTCATCAAAAGTGACGTGAATTGTTTCTTCTACGGTTTGTCTTCTCTTGTTGAAAACTCTGTAGGCTTTGGAGATGGAGGAATATCCTAGAAATATTCCATCATCGGCTTTTGGGTCGAACTTTCCAAGTTGATCTCTGTTGTTTAAGATAAAGCACTGACAACCAAAGATATGAAGAAAGCTGATAGAAGGCTTCCTTCCAAGAAAAAGTTCATAAGCTGTCTTCCCAAATCGCTTTATTATCAGCGATCTGTTTTGAGTAAAACATGCAGTGTTTACAGCTTCTGCCCAAAATTGAGTAGGGAGGTGAGAATCGCTGAGCATTGATCTAGCAGCTTCTATGATCGTTCTGTTTCTTCTTTCAGCGACTCCATTTTGCTGAGGTGTTCTTACTGAAGAGAAGTTGTGAGAGATTCCCTTGTTCTCAAAGAAATTGTTCAGGGAACTATTTTTGAATTCAGTTCCATGATCACTTCTTATTGAACGAACAGTAAGATTGTTCAGCACTTCCATCTTTTTCACAAAAGATATTAGTTCTTCTGGAGTATCACTCTTACAGCGAAGAAAGATAACCCAGGTGTAGCGAGAATATTCATCTACAATGACAAGCGTATATTTCTTTCCAGCTATTGATTGGATGTTGACAGGGCCAAATAGATCCATATGCAAGAGCTGAAGAGGACTTGTCACTGAGGAAACTTGTTTTGACTTGAAACTAGATTTTGTTTGTTTTCCTTTTTCACATGCTGAGCAGAGAGATTCTTTAGCATATGAGTGCTGAGGAAGACCAGAAACCAGTTCCTTAGAAAAGAGAGAATTCATGGTTTTGAAATTTAGATGAGAGAGCCTTTTATGCCATAGCCAGTTGACATCAGAAGAGGCCTTAGAGAGAAAACATAAGTTTTCAGTGATAGTAGAGTCCATATCTATTACATAGACATTTTCTCTGCGATAACCACTGAGAGCAAGTTTTCCTTTTTCATCTACCACTGAACATGCTTTCTTAGAAAAGCGAACTTCATAGTCTTTGTCACATAGCTGACTGATGCTTAGAAGGTTGTGCTTCAGTCCATCTACATAAGCGACTCTTCGAAAGGTAGTTGTCCCATTGCTGAGGACACCAAACCCTCGGGTAAATCCTTTTCCATTTCCACCAAAGGTCACAGAGGGACCTTTCTCTTCCTTGTATTCAATGAGCAGGTCTCTTTGTCCAGTCATATGACGAGAACATCCACTATCGAGATACCAGATGCCCTTTGATCCCTGCATACATAAGGAAGATTAAGCGTTGTTTGGTACCCACTTTTCAATGGGTCCTTCAGAGTTAGTGGATAAGGAAGATTCAGCAGTCTTCACAGCTGATGAAGTTTCAGCTTCAGTGGTAATCTTCACTTTGGTTAATTTCTTAACCTTAGTGGTATATTTCACTTTGGTTGATTTTTCAACTTTGGTGACTTTCTTTGCCTTAGAGGCATTTTTCTTCACTTTAGCTGTTTTATCAGCTTTGGTGGTATTTGGACATTTACTTGCAATATGATCAGTAAAACCACAGTGATAACATTTTCTGTATTTGAAAATGGTTTTAGGATCAGTAGAAGGTTTTGCAAGTTTAAGATGAGCAGGACCAGGTCCGAGAAGGCTTTTCTCATGAGATATGGGAGGGATTTTCATTTCTTCAGATCTCGTTGGTCTAAGGTCAATCTTTAGCTTTGGAGGACAGAGATCAAAAATTTCTATCACAGAGCTAGAGGATTGCTTAGCTGAAGGTTTAGAAGGAATTTTCAGATTTGCTTTCCTGGTTGTCTTCTGAGGAAGGAGAATGGACTTTCCTTTATCTGTAGACTTAGTGTCTTTGGATTTTTCCTCAGAGATGGGATTTGAAGAAGAACAGGGATAGAATTGATTATAAGAAGTGTCAAAGAAAGATGTGACAAAAGTTCCAAACTTAAGCGAGGAACTTTCTTCTTTAGGATCATCCTGTGGTGTCCAAAAACCAAGACCAGTTCTATCACTTTCAGGAGTTTGAGCATTTATTATCTCAGAGATCTTTGTTGATGATTTGCACCATTTTTCAACATGAGCCTTTTCTGCTTTTAGAGCAGCGATGGCTTGTTCGCGTTCAATGCTGATGATTTCATTTATAATGACTTGATCTTTCAACTTTTCTTCTAAAAGATTTAGTTCACTGATCTTTTCATGACATTTCTCTAGCTCTTGAGTTAAATATACATTTTTATTTTCAGCTTGAGTTTTGTCGTTTAGAGCATTATAAAGGTCAATCGTCAGCACATCAACAGCGCGACTTCTCTCAGCTTCAGGCAGAGAGGGATTTGTAGAGATAGATACCTGAGATGATATGTAGCTCATAGAAGGTTCAGATGGTTCTTCTACTTCTTCTTTAATCTCAGCCATGAGGCAAAGATTAGCGACTTCTTCTTCATCAGAAGATGATTCTTCTGATTCAGCCCAGTCATGTTCTTCAGCGATGAGACCTTTACCTTTTCGCTGATAGCTTTTCAGCTTTTGATATTTGTTCTTCAGCTTATGGTATTTGTCATCACTGGATCTTCTTGAGGTAGAAGGTTTGAAGACCTTTTTTGACCTGCACTCACTAGCAAAATGTCCAATTTTTTCGCAGTTATAGCAAGTGGCTGTAGCCTTATCAACCGGAGTTGATTTTGGCTTTTCAGTAAGAGAGAAAGGTTTACTTCTTCGGAAGTTACTTTTTCTTGCAAATCTCTTAAAAGAGTTTTTCAAGAGTGCTAAGGACTCATTAAACTCTGAAAGATCAGGGTCTGATAGATCCTCAGATTCAGAATCTAACTCAGTGATGGTGAGAGTAGATCGCTGAGATGGAATTATCTCTGACGAGACTAAAGCAACAGGAGTGCTTTTGGAGTCTTTAGAATCTTTTACAAGATTCTTCTTTAGGAGATTAGATTGCTCATAGTTGAGCAATATTCCATACAGAGTGCTTAGAGAGAGAGTATGTAAGTCTTTTGTCAGCTTAAGACATATTGAATAACTGTCCCAGCTTTCAGGAAGACTTTCCAAGAATTTTGTTAGGACCTCAGAATTAGAATAGGTCCTTCCAACAGTTCTTAGGTCAATGATCAGGCAGTTAAACCGCTGATGAATGTCAGAAAGAGATTCATTCTTACCAGCGATAAAACTTTCATACTGTCTTACCAAGTTAATCTTTCGAGTCTCTTGAATTTCAGTGGTGCCCTCATATTAAACACATATGGTTTCCCACATTTCTTTAGAAGTTTTCAGATGCATGATGGAATGGAAAACTTCATCAGGCAGAGCCATTGAGATAATGGTTTTTGCTCTTGCATCTATTCCTACCTTCTTTTTATCTTAATCACTCCACTGTCTTATTTCCTTAACGACATATCGTTCAGGGACAGCTTCAGTGGTGGCAGTAGCGGGAACCGCAACTATAATTCTAACAGGTTCATAGGGTCCGTTTTCTATATATTCAGGTATAGTAGGATCTGCACCTTCAAGAAATAGCATCATTCGATTTTTCCATAGAGAAAAGTTATCTCTACTAAATCGAGGAGGTTTAAAAAGTGAACCATTATCATAGTAGTTTGTGTTTGTGTTTAGTGCCATTTTAGAATAGCAAGGAAGAGTATACAGCAAGATCTTGTTTATTAGATTAAACAAACTGCTCTGATACCACTTGTTGGTCCCGAAGGTGCTTAACAAGTTTGTAGAAGGGGGGGGGGGGGTTGAATACAAACACAGAAATTAAAGTTTAATAAATTGTTTATTGATAAATCAAACTACAATTTACAAGTTTGTTGCGGAATAAGATTAAGACAGACTCAATCTAAACAAACTTAAGAAACACTAAGATGATTGCATAAGAAATTCAGAGAATGGGGGATTAAGAGAGATAGAAAACAAGGGTTTCTATATGGAGTTCAAGGATTGAGCACACCCACAAATGGAGGGGTGAACTTCCTATTTATACCCTATGCATTAAATGCATGGCAGGGCACTTTACACGTGGCGTTCAGTGATTGGCTTTGGGAGTCTGACTTTGGGAGACATGCTTTCGGCCGTATCATGAATAGTGTAGTTGACAGAGTTGTTGTACGATTTGTGGCAGAGACGTGTCTGTTCTGACACATCGTACTGGTTGTGCAAGGTAAGACAAAAGGAGACTTGAGGCATAAGCTACGTGATCTTTTGATCGCTGAATATCTCTTCCTTCAGAGATATAAATTTCAGCTATCGCTGAAGCTTTTCCTCATGTTCCTTCGCGTATAAGTAGAGTCGTCTTTGCTTCACTGATATCCGCATCAGGTCACTAGTAGACTTGTCTTTGTTCAGTGGCTTCGTCTTTGATTCAGCTATGAACATATGTTGACGCGAGACATGTCTTTTGGGATTACGTTGTTGTTTACATCAGAGACTACCAGCGATAACTGAACAGACTCAGTTTGATCGCTGATAGTGAAACACTAATACATATGAAATGTTTACAAGAAAGGTCATCAGCGATAACTGAACAGACTCAGTCTGATCGCTGATGGTGAAACACTAATACATATTAAAACGTAATTTTCACTAAGTATAGAAGAGGGTCGTTATCAAATCACTGAGAGAGTTTGGATCAACAATTCTCATCGTCCATTTTGGGTCGTTTTTGTTCAAATTCTTTGTATAATCACATAGACAACATCATTAACGGCATTTTTGTCCAAGAATCATGCAATTTCATCGTAATAGCTCCCTATTTTCTAGATTGAAGTTACAACTTTATAAAAAAAGCCTTATCAATGACATGTATTCAAATGAGGGTCATGCAAACATTGTTGGCTTGCAATGCCACCTACTGTTTTTGCTTTGGCCTTGTTGGTCTCCCTTGACTTTTGTGTTTGGTTGGTTTGTGGTAATATATGCATGCCTTTCAAAAAAAAAATACCACCGAGTTTCTAAAGCAAACATTAAAAACAAAGGAGTACACGTATTTGTATCAAGGAATGGCATAGAAAAGGGAAGAAAGAGGGTTGGTCGGAGAAAAGGGAAAGGGTAGGGGCCGAAGTGTTTCACGGCGAGAGGGAGGGGAGGAGTGAGAGAGTAAAAAGATTTGTTTAGAAGCCAAAAGGTTAACAAATCTATATTATATTATAAATATGGCATAAAAAACTCTTAAAAACAAGTCTTAAAGCTTAATGTACCGCTATTTAATGCTAATTACTTAAAAAACAACCATAAAAGCTGTATGTACTACATTTAATGCTATTCACTAAATATAATTAAAAAATCATTTCCCACTTTAATCATTTTAACTCCCCTAAAATCATTTCCCACTTTAACTCCCCTAAAATATCTCTCAGCATATTTTAGATATAAAAAATCTAAAATATAATTAAAAAATCTTACAGAATATTTTATAAAAAAAAATTATATTATTAAACCAATATAAATTATATTATATTATTAAGTCTAAATTAAACAAATTTATATAAAAAAAATCATTATCTCTCTCTCACAACCATCCAAAATCGTAATGTAAATCGACAAAAAACAGAAAATAAAATGAAACATTAAAATCATGATGTATCTAGCTGCATTGCGCGAGTACACTTCTAGTAAACCATAAAATTAAAAAAAAAATGTTTTTAAGCACACTTCAACTAGAGATAACCATCGACCTGGTCTGACACTTCTTTGGAATTTTTCAAGCCTGACCCAGGATTAGCTATAATATATAGGGACTTTTCAAGATTCTTTCAAGTAAATAAAGTGTATCCAATTCTCAATTTCAAATATCGTTATTATAAAAACTTGCAACATTTTGTGTAAGGAGAACTTAAAATTTTTACTTTTATTTAAATACCTTACCGGACCCTAGGGCGCGTTTAGTTTGCGGGATTGGAATGAAATGAATTAGATTTCAAGGAGGGATTTGGATTTGGAAGGATCCCTCCAAATCCATTCCAACCCCGCAAACCAAACGCGACCTAAACCAGGAGCGTTTACATTCAATTCAACTTTTTTTGGAAGATCGAAACTAAATTTTCTTATCACCCTCTACTTTTGATACCCATAAATCAAAGGCCACATTTAATTCTCATTTTCAACCAAAACCCAGTAAGGTAACAAAGCATATTTCAATTTCCACACATCATTGGTATAAAAAAATAAATATTCCATAGTGTTGTTAGAGTATCTCCAACATATTTTTTATAATAGAGAAAATAGAGATTTTAGACAAATATTTTGTTTCAATAGATTCTCCAAATAGGAAAAGTAGGAGAGAAAACGTGAAGTCCAAAACTTTGAAATTAAATGTTTAAGAAAGATAAATAATTTATTAAAGGGAAAAGTCCAAAAAAATCAAATGGACTTTAGTGTTTGGAGTGATTAAGTTATTGGACAATTTTTTAGAACAAATAAGTCCTTAGACATTTCAAAACACACTAAATAAATCCTTGGACTTTTGAAAACCTGTTAAATACATTCTTATTACTTAAAAATGTAAGTTGTAACCTACATAATAGGTAAAACTACAAATTAGAAGAAAAAACAAAAAAGATGTCACCTACTTTATCACCCTACAAATAAAAAAAATAAGAAAATTAACTAAAATAGTCAATCTCATCAACAAAATTAATTTTTTAATCACTTTTCAAAGTCTTTTCTTAAAATAGTCAAAGCATATTATTTTTTTGCCTTAAAAACTGTTTTTGGCAAAAAAAAAATATTAAACATCTTTATAACTTGTTATTTAATTTACTTTATATCTTCTACCTTTTTATTTTCATTTTAACTTTTTATTATATTAACACACATAATCGTATATTAACTAAAATATATCAAAAAAAGTATGTTTTTTACAAATTACACCATTATAATTGTCTCGTCAATACGTTTAAAATAAGCTTAATATTGATTTTTTTGGATTTAATCTCATATTATTAAATATCATAAATACGTACTAATTATATTTAATATTTACACTTTCTATCCTTTAAGGTTATTTATTTAATAATATAAGATTAATTTGTAATTATAAATGGTAAATATTAAAAATAATTCGTACGTATTTATGATATTGAATAGTACAAGATAAAGTTCAAAAACAATATTGAGTTCATTTTGAACGTATTGACGAAATGACTATAATGGTATAATTTGTAAAAAAAACTAATTTTTTTGATATATTTTAGTTAATATCTGATTGTCTATGTTAATAAAATAAAAATGTAAATGAAAAAGTAATTCATATAAAATAAATTAAATAACTAATTATAACTTTATAAGAATGCAAAATGTAATTTTTATCTAAAACTATGAGCAGAAAGTGAATCTTTATACATAAAATTTTCTACGTGAGGATGTTTGTTATTTTTATTTTTTTGGAAAAAAAACAATCCTTACGCAGAAAAAAACATTATGTGCAAACTTTGACAATTTTAGGAAAGAAAACTTTGAAAAATGGTAAAAGAAAAATAAATATGGTTGATGAGATTGACTATTTTAGTTAATTTTCCCATTTTTAATTTGTAGGCGGATAAAGTAGGTGACTTTGTTTTTAATTTGTAGTTTTACCTGCTATATAGGTTGCAAATTAAATTTTTAAGTAATAAGGATGTATTCAACAGGTTATCAAAAGTTCAAGGATTTAGTTAACAGGTTTTGAAATGTCCAAGGACTTTTTTTGTTTCAAAAAGTTGTCCAAGGACTTGATCACTACAAACACTAAAGTCCATTGGATTTTTTTGGACTTTTCCCTTTATTAAATATATAGAATATTTTAATAATATAATCAATGTTCTAAACTTCAAAATGAAAATGTTGTTAGAGTCCATGTAATTTTATTTTAGAGATTTTGAATTTTAATTCACGATCTCCTTGATGTATTTGGAATACATTTTACCCTTTTGCTTTGATTCATAACATCTATTTTACCAAGATTTAAATTTGGGTTTTGATTTTGATATGTATTAGATTTGATTTTGCAAACCCGTTTTCGGTTGCTGTGAGAGCTTTAAATCTTCAAATTCAAGGCATACCCTTGTTGATTTTTTTTTGGTAACAGGGTGTTCGGACTTGGTTGTGCACACCTCTACTAATCTCTTAGGTTCTGAAGATAACAGTCAAGAAAATAACTGGTAAATCACTAGTGAACTAAGAATACTTGAACCGGCAACCTATGGGTGGTGGTGTTGTCTCTTTGCACTTTGAATATCCATAACTTGAAGAAAGTGGCAAAGTTGGAGTTCCACGTAGGCTAGAGGTGGACTATTTCTCCCTCCATATATTAGAAACCTCCATTTTCTTCTTAAGCGCTCTTTTGGAGAGTAAATATAAGGTTCTACATTTTTTTATCTCATGGTAACAGGCCAAGATTTATAACTACAGGGATTCAACATTTTAGGGTAATATGTATTCGTCTAAACCACTCATCCATTTAACCTCATCTCGACACTCTAGGACAAACCCGTCTAACCTCCATTAAAAGAGATATGTTAGAGTAATAGAGTCCCACTCACTTAGACTTGAACCATTCCTTCCCCACTGGTTTCATGGTGACCTTGGGCCCACCCTAAAAGTCCAAAAACCATATTTTTGGAAACCCCAGATTTATTTTTTTAACAAGGTTCATACTCATAAAACCTGCTATTACAAATTATCCTACACTAAGGGGCCGTTTACAAAACGTTTACCCGGTAAGTGCTTACCGGGGCATTTACCTTAGCAAATGAACATGACAAGAGCATAAAATCTTACCCGGTAAGAGCGAGAATAAGAAGGGAGAGTCTTACCCGGTAAGTGAGAGTGACAACTCTTATCCGGGTAAGTGCTTACCGAGTAAATTGTTGTATATGATACTACCGTGATGATTAATATCTTACCCGGTAAAGTAAATTAATGTGTCGAGTTTTATTGGTAAGCGTTTACCGAGTAAGCATTTGCGTCCCCTGAGTCAATAGTTTGTAAAATTATTTTTCATTTTTTGCTATTAATATAATATTATGTATTTTTTTTATTTGTTTAAAGGATAAAATGCATTAAAATTCAATAAAATTTGTCTTGATTTTTATTTAATGTAACAAATAATTTTTTTTTTCTTAAGTTTGCATATTTTCTATTAATGTAACAAAACTTCTAAATCAATGTAATAAAGTCCCATAATAACACAAAATAAATATAATAACACAAAATAAATAGGTTAAATAGTTTACCTACAAAACAGAAAATTATGGAACTTTGTTAGATCGGTTGAAAAAATGGGTTATACTAAATAAGAATTAAACCAAAATTTATTATATTTTAATACATTTTAATACAAAATCACTTTATTCATGGTGCCCAAATTCTACATTATTTCTTCTTATTGCTTCCTCCATGAAACCCTAGTTTTTGGATCCGAAAACGAAAGCAATTTCAGTCGTGGTAATTTCGCTAACTAGTCTTTGGTTTCTTGGCACGGATCATCAAACCTACCTACTTTCATTTAACCGAACAAACCGCTTCTACCAATAACCTCTTCAAGACTTTAGGACACGGGTCCGTTGCAAAATAGTCGTTCGAGGCCGTCACCTCACAACTCTCCTGGCCGATACATGTCTGTTTAAAACACAAATCATTAGAGAATATATATAACAGTGCACTCGGGTCTCCAAATATTGGATTAAGTCCGCCAGGCCAAATAGGCCAAACTGGACCCGGTCAAACTATTAGTTTGACCTGCCTAGCCTATTATAGTTTTTGTCTTTAATTTATACCGACCTTTTCTACGAGGTCACGAGAATTTGGTGCATGACAAGCGCCCTGTCGAAAATCACCACAACCTCCAAACGGAGTCCCGAAACTTGCAAAGTTAATTGCGGATATGGATTGGCCGAGCCCACATTGCAGGCGAACCTTAGTGTCGTGAAGCATAGTTGTTTCACCCGAGCTCTCCGTTTGCCAGTTATCGGTGACCGGATGATGCTCAAACGTAGAGGCACAAACGTGTGTCGGTGTTCTTTTCACCAGAGATATCCTCGATATATTCCCACCGACCTCTTCAAATAGCACCAACAAATTTTGCGTCGGCTTTAACCATGATCTTGGAACATGATACCTGATAACGAACAAAAAAGTGAATTAGATTACTTTCCAAAAGATCCCTCGAGTAGAAAAGGGAGGTTCCGACATACACGAAGGAGAAATGATTCAATTCTAGCTGATGTAAGACTCTAACGGTATATTTACCAGCGTTGAGTTGGTGCACCGCAACCCAATTGACACTTCCCTGGTCTGAAAGCTCCGGGATACTTGCAAAAGCCGCACTTTCCTTTTGCGTGCGCGGTCCAATATCTTCCGATGCTTTGACCATTGATCCATACCTGACCTCGGACCATACTCTTCATATCCAAAGCCAGGGGATCATTGCCTTCAGGTGCATCGAAATAAGCCTTGTACCACTTCAATGGCCGTTGAACGTGGTTAACCAAAGAAACGCCACTCCACTCCACAGATGAGATGCCGTTAGGCGAAATCAAATTCTTCATCTCCCCATTTAACCCGACCTGTTTTAAGGATTTATATCGGTCAATACTGTTAAATATGTGGAACCCCTTCAGCTTACTTTCTAAAAGAGCCCTTATAACCAGGAGGTTCCAACATATATAGAAGTTTAAAATATATATATGTAAAATTCAATAATTGATTTTGTATTCAACTTACTTTTCTCATTCACATAAGGTGTATAAATACATAGAGGTACAATAACATCCTAAAATACACAAAGAAGAAAAAGGAAACATCATATAGAGGATAGGAATTAAGGGAGGAGAATCAGGAAATAAAGAAGGAAATGATGACTAAAAATCATCTAAAAATAAGCTAGAAAAATTAAAGAATAACAAAATTTAAAATTGAATTTGAATGGTTGGAATGTACTGGAATGTGCTATCTTCAACAATATATGTTAAAAAAACTGTGTCTAGCTAATGTGGGTCTCCAACAGATATCACAATATGTATAGTTTCCATCGTGACTTACCTTATAAGTCCATCTCGCCCTCGATAAATCTATCGTCCCATGGTCAAGTCCGTTAAGCGAAACAGGTCCCAGGATTCCCGTATCCCGTGCCTCGAAGTGCATTCCGACATTCTTGAGAACAATTTGAATGAATTAGCAAGAATATGTAAAAGATAAGGCACATTTTGACTTTTTAGGTCCAACCAGATAGCTTTCAACTTCAAAATTGATTGAATTCTTAACACGATATAACAACTTACCGGTAGTCCGGCAGCCATACTAAGCAGAGAAATTTGATTTGTTCCGCCTCGGAGATCGACCGGTTCCCTAAGCGTAAATCTCGTATCCTCCCGCGAGCCATAGGCAGACCCTACAGTTGTAAATTGAACTCAACATTTGAACCATGATACAAATTATATCTTTGAAAAAAAAGATGTGTTCCGTCACCAAAGGGTTATCGGTAGAGCCTGGCCTCCCGGAAGGCCAAGGGTTCAAACCTCACCAAAGACGAGGAGTGTATATATAAATATTAAAATACTTCAAAGAAAAAACACGTCATATGTGTTCCATAGGACTACCTGAATGTCGTCCGTTCACAAAAGCATGAACTCCGTGACCTTTAGACTGAACCACGAGTGTCGGTTTTCGTCCTTCACGAAGAAACGTCTCTGACGGATTAACATCGATACTGGTTTATGCAAAAAAGTTAATTCAAAACTTAGACATTGAACACACATGAATGAGCCCAATATATTCCACCCAAAGACGGGATTTGGGGGTAAGATGTACACAGAGCTGACCTCTATCCTAAATAGTAGAACAATTGTTTCCGTGACGAACACATAAGTTCTAAAAAATAAAAAAAGTTTCGAAAACGTACCTAGTCGAGTACCATAAGTAATCACTGGCATCTCTAGTGATATTCATCTGGTCCAATAGTCCAAACGAACTCAACGATGGTCCATCGGCTAACGTAGAAATATCTTCGTGGTAAGTCTCCCATGACTGTATACTAGAACCCGTCGGCATCATTTGCATCCGCGAAGTTTGAGTTACAACCTACAAAAGCACGACATCATTCATTCGAGTTCAATTTCAAATCCCTTTGTTCTTTATTCGCACAAATTCAACTACCTTTGCTGTATTAAACACGACGTTTTTGCAGTCGGGGAGGATGCTAATGGACCACGGTGGCAATTTATAATGCCGGTTTCTGAACACTACTCTTATAGCAGAAGTTGTTTCGAAGTTCGAGAGGAATGCGGCGCAGTTCCCATTTCCTTCGTACACGTATGCCTAAATGTGCATAATTTAGTCGATCAAAAACCAGATATCATAGAACTGGAAACAACCGTAAAACCGGCTATGAAAAACTAACGTTTTGCCTCTGTCCTAACGACATGTATATCGGATCGGAAGAGAAAAAAGCCGGTTCGCATAGCTTAATCGCCCTATGAAGCTCTGTTAAGTGACCGTATTTAGGTTCTCTGATCAAACCTGAAAATCGTATAAAAGTACAGATTGTCAGATACGTGGAACCCTTTTAAATTTTCTCTAAAACCGCCCTTATAGAGAAATGGGCAGGTTTGATGAACGTGTCTGGCTGATGTGGAACTGCAACAGAGGTCAATCCTACATTCTAACTTTTGGACGATAAAATCGAGTTTTCTCACCATATTCATCGATAGGAGCATCGTAATCGTAGCTCGTGGTGATAAATGGTCCTCCGCTTGTGCGTCCAAAGTTGGTTCCGCCATGGTACTGTCACAAACTCGAATGGTAAATTCAACGCGACGTAGTTGTTTAATGATACCCATTATCGAATTTTTACTAACCATGTAATAATTAAAATACGATCCACCTTTCTGTACAAACCGAGCCACGGCAAATGCTAAATCGTGAACCGGTCGTTGCTCGACGGGTGCACCGAATTCCGTGAACCTTCAAATCGGACCGAAAATTGCATTAATCAACGGTACTAAAAAAGTCCATGTTAAAACCGTGGAAGAATAAACAATAATTTACCAGCCACTCCAGGCTTCGGTCCAAATCGTGGGCTTGTAAGGCTTATTGGGCGTGAAAGTATCGCAATAGAATCCGTTGCATGTGTTTATCTATCGGGAATGCAAACAAATGAAGTTTACGGGCCGGCTCGTGAAGGAATTCGTTAGAAGGCAAAAAGAGGTACAGAAAAACTGACCACAGGGTCGGGTGCATCGTCTTCTTTGCACATCGACCACGGGACTCCGGTGTTCAGTCCAACCGCCATTTTTGCTGCCCAGTTTACGTAGGCTTCACCGGCTGATCCAAGTGACTTGCGTTGTGCACCATACTCGTTTTCGATCTATTTCAAACGATTAGCGAGAAGTTAACAAAGATTAAAAAGTTAACAACCATAAGCTAACTAATTTTCTAAATTAATTGAAAAATCTCCGTTTGGGTAGCTATAAGCTAGCTTTTTAAAAAACCATTTCATATAGTTTATTGGGGTTTTGTTCACTTTTTCCGATTATGCCATTATATTTTACATAAATGCCCCTTATATTTTTCTTTTAGCTAATTTTAGATTCTTATCTAGATTATTAGCTAATTTTACCACAATTACCAACTAGTTTATCAGCGACCGACTAGCTTTTCAGCTTTTCAACTGGCAGCTAGTTAGTTTAGTCTAAGTCAAATTTACTTATAGTTTTATTAATCAAATACAAGTGATGAAAAAGGGTTGAAACAAATTAGAACCTGGGAAAGAATGATTGGACCACCCTGTGATTCAAACAAGTTTTCAGCCTTCATCATCTCCACTATTTTCTGGGTGAATCCTTGCATGGCTGCCTATATTTTAACATCAAACCACCCATAAAATTCAGGGTCATTTTTGTCATTCAACAATTCCGCCATTAAAAGAAGAAAAAAAGAAACCTTAAATGGCTCATTATCTGTTCTGAAGCTGATACCAGGAACATACTTTAACCATACAGGAAAACCCCTAAAACCAAATTACATAAAGAGTCAAAGTCAACCAAAGTTTGAACCTTAAAAAAGTCAAACATCAAGAAACTGTAAAGAACAAAAAGGTGGTAGCAAGAAATGACCAAATTGGATCTAAGAAAATATGAATCTTGAAAGTACCCAAAATTCCATTCAGCACAAACATAAGGTCCAATCCGTAAATTGACATAAAGCCCAGCACTTGCCACTGTCTTTATAAACCTCGCAATATCATATCTCCCACTGAAATCATACTGAAACAAAAACAAAACTTTCAAGAAAATCTGAAAAATGAAAAAACACAAGAGCTTTAATGGAGAATTTGATAGATCAGTTACAGTTCCAGGAGAAGGTTCATGAACATTCCAAAACACATAAGTGTCAATGACATCTAAACCCCCATTTTTAGCTTTAATTACAAGATCTTCCCACATCTGCACCAAATGAATGAAACCCATCATCAAGAACAGAAACATAAATGAGTTAATGAAGAAGGGTATAAAAGGAATTAATAATTTACTTCAGGGGTGCTTCTGGGGTAATGAATGGAGCCAGAAATGAGGATTCTTCTTTGGCCATTGATAATTAAAGATCTGTGATCATAAGTGACAGCTGACTGAATCAGATGCAGGTGTGTAATGATTATGAGGAAAGTTATGGTTATGGAGATGGCGGCGGCCATGGCGGAAGCGGTGGCGGAAGGCGGTGGTGGAAGATTGTAGACCGGGAAAGACGTGGAGTGGAGTGGAGTGGAGTGGAGTGAGTGATTTGTTGGAATTTTGTTGTTGAATTCCAAGTGGTGTTTTGCTGAATTTTTACACTTTGACACTCTGTTTTTATTGATGATGGTTGCAGGGGTGGCAGGCAGGCAAGCAGCCAAATTGCTTATGAGTTCTACTTCATAATTATTGTATACAATCGGTTATCGGTGTTCGAATCCAACTCATCGTTAAAATTCATGAAAAACAACTGATAACGAATAAGATAAATAGTGAACATTTATTAGTATGATATGATAGTTTATTAAATTTTGTATTTCTTGACGAAAATTTATATTAATTTAATATTTTCTGTTTACAATTAAAATTTTCCTCTGGTTCGATTACACTGACACTTGGCTAGTAGCTAAATCTTGAGAATTTAGCTCAAGTGAAATATAAAAATTAGGTTTTAAGAACATCCACGATGCATAAGTTATTTAATGACTTTTTAGTTTTGACACATAGATTTCCACTAACTTTCTCTATCAAAAACCTATTTCTAAAAACTTTCTCCAATGCAAAAAATTTTCAAAAGCTTTTTTTTATCAACATATTTACCAATAAGCTATTGCAATAAGAGGTTGGTGTACACCAACCCTTTTATCAAAAAACTTTTTACTCCAATGCATAAAAACCCTTAAGAAAGCTTTTTATAATAGTAAAAAGCTATATAAAACTTATGCATAGGAGATGCTCTAAGGCTCATTATGTTAAGTTGTCCGATCAATTTTTTTTTAAGATTCTTTTGACTATTATCTTCAGAGATTTATGAAATTAATCAAGATACATGTGTACGGACCTAAACACACAACGTTACCAAAAAGAAAAGAAAAAAAAAACTAGTTTAATTCATTGTTTGAGTTTTGTTTGATAACCCTTATTTTTGTGTTTTTTTCTAGAGTAAATTACGTTTTTAGTTCCTATGGTTTGTTAAATATTGTGGATTTCGTCCCTGTGGTTTGGAAATGTTGGTTTTCATTCCTATGGTTTGCATCTCACTTCAATTTTCGTCCCTGGGTCAAAACACTACTTGTAAGCATTAAGGACTAAAATAGAAATGAATTGTAAACTATAGGGATGAAAAAAGAAATAAAATTTAAACCTTAAGGACAAAAAATGTAATGAATTATAAACCATAGAGATGAAAATTATAATTTCAAAACCATAAAGATGAAAATAAAAACTTTTAACAAACCATGGGGACTAAAAACGTAATTTACTCTTTTTTCTATTTAACTATTTTTAATTTAAACAAAGTTGTGATTATTAGAGAGAATCAAAACCTCTAGATAGAATTATTTTAAGAAAAATCAAAGTTTCTTTTATAGAGTTGGAGGTTAGTAAGAATTTAGGGGAATTAATTCACTCGTTTAAAACACTATACGAACAGATGTTATAGATAATAAATCAATTTTTTTATACAATTGTATATTTATGCCTGTCAACGATATCGGTAGATAGCAGGTTGCTTCCAAGCTTAAACCATTTGATACAGGGGGATTGGGTTTCTCACCGTTTTGGCATAGTACACTTCCCGATAGACCCAAAGAACGATACTTGTTACTGCTCCTCGGGTGGTTAATGAGATGTAGTAGAGTTCCAAATATTGTCTCGCTCATATGTTTCGTTAAAAGGGGTATATGGGTATGGCATATGTACAAACAAGCAAGTGAATTGGGCCTTTGATATACTTTACATCTCTTTTTTATTTACTTAGGGGCCGTTTACCCAAATGCTTACCCGGTAAGCGCTTACCAATAAAATTCGACACACTAATTTGCTTTACGAGGTAAGATTTTAATCATCACGATGTTATCTTATACAACAATTTAACCCGGTAAGCGCTTACCCGGGTAAGAGTTGTCACTCTCTTTTACCGGGTAAGACTCTTCATCCTTATCCTCGTTCTTACCGGGTAAGATCCTATCCTATTGTCATGTTCATCCGCTATGGTAAATTTCTCGGTAAGCACTTACCGGGTAAGTATTTTGTAAACGGTCCCTTACTCTCTTTTTTTTATTTGCAAAAGTTCAATTCAGGTTATTTCACCAAGCAGCACGACATTTATATTGCTCTCCATTACCTGTTTCCACGGGTTTTTAATATGTATATATGCCCATTAAAATAAATAAATAAATTTAGAAGTATCAATAATACTAGTATATTATTATAGTTATAAAATGGACAAGTACTTGTTTTAGAACGAGGTGGGATTAATGCCCGTGCGTTGCTGCGGATGGAAAGAAATATTAAGACCATAAATTTGAGCATCACCAATTATGAGAACAAAACATTTTGTGTCTGTTAGCAGCATCACTATAATTTAGAAAATGCCCTATGAGGATGATGTGTGTGTATGATAGGAAGAGAAAATAAATTGGCAAATGGTACATTACATCATTAAACTTAAAAAAGTTACATTGTTATTAAACCTAAATTAAATTATAATAAAAATATGAATTAAACAAATTTTACATAGGTTTTGGGTTGGAGAAGACACAGTCATTGAGATGCGATGCATGTTAAGGGATCTTTATTTTATGCTTATATAATAAAAATAATTTTTATAATATAACTTTTATTTATTTAAATTAGAAAATAAAAAACTTATAAATGATCGAAATGTCATTTACTTAACGGTCAGGAGCTAACAACTTTTAGTTTCGAGGAGCAAAACGTTACGCAAATGCAATTGAGATGCGATGCATGTTAAGGGATCTTTATTTTATGCTTATATAATAAAAATAATTTTTATAATATAACTTTTATTTATTTAAATTAGAAAATGAAAAAGTTATAAATGATCGAAATGTCATTTACTTAACGGTCAGGAGCTAACAACTTTTAGTTTCGAGGACCAAAACGTTACGCAAATGCAAAATCGAAAGTCTATTTTGGAATCAACAAATTATGGGGACTAAATCCAAGAGGAAATATAACTATAGGGACCAAATCTGTAACTCTACAAACATAGGACTAAATCTAACAGAGAGATAAAAGCTCAAGGACCAAATCTGTAATTGACTAAAAACCTGAAGGACCAAATATGTAAATTACTGAGTGAAATTCTTCCTGATAAATGTTATTACTTATTATAATATAGGATTTTATAATTTTCATATACCATATGAAATGAAAAAATTATTAATTTATGAAAAGGATAACTAATAAGTTTATATAGTTTCTTAAACAAATATTCTAAAAATTAAGATAGATCCACGTGAGACAACCTTTTCCGTTTATAAATTTATGAATTACCAAAATAATAATAATAATAAAATAAGGTCAAATTAAAATCTTAAATATATTTAAAAGAATAAAAAAATAATATAACTGACGCCCACATGAGCATCCTTCATCCATCCCTCATTAAATATGGAAGAAGGATTCCGTGCAAGTAAAATAACTTGTCAAAAAATATACTATTTTTATTCCATCAAATATACCTATTTAAACTATTATTAATTGTTTCTATTATTTAAATATACTTTTAAGAAAATTTTAAAAATTTATATTATGATTAATTAGAAGCATACTCGCGCAATGCAGCGAGATACATCACAATTTTAATGTTTCATTTTATTTTTTTGTTGATTTACAGTACGATTTTGGATGGTTTTGAGAAATTGATAATGTTTTTTTTTTATAAATTTGTTTAATTTAGGCTTAATAATATAATGTTTTTTATATAAAAACAATTAAGTATTTTGTTATAATTCAATGATTATCTTATATATTTTAGTGGCATCTAGAAAAAATAACCAATTACATATTTAATAATATAATTAAAACAAAATTATAGTAATATAATATATTAATTAATAGTGATACATGAAAATGTCTGCATAAAGGAATGTCCTGCACATACCAAATTGGTGGGTGTTAGAAGTCTGCAGTAGTAATATGTATCTTGTGCTTTGATACTTGTAAATTAAGAGATTTTTAAAATCTTGCATAAAATGATGGTACCTTATGCCTAATAATATGTATTTAAGAGTTTTTTATCAGTGCTTTATAATATAGTATAGATAGATTATAAGAAAACAAAATATTTTAAAAATGTTCATTTTGATCTCTTAAATTTAATCTCTCAGATATTTAAATACCCTATTATTTAGGACCGTTTACTTAAATATTTACCCAGTAAACGTTTACCAGCAAAATTCAACATTATCATTTACCTTACCGGGTAAGATTTTTACTCCATCAAAACGGTATTTTATGTAACGATTTGCCTAGTAAGCGCTATATAGAGACATCAACACTCAATTGTTAAGCCCAAATTGGTGGTTGTTTTTATAGACAAGTAGCAGAATGGATGGATGGTTGTTTTTATAGACATCAACACTCAACAGTAACAACTTCGAAAGGATGGATGGGTGGACTATACAGTGAATCGATTGAGATGGTGACTATTTTTATAGACAAGTAGCAGAATGGATGGATGGGTTTTGTGTTTTTCTTGATTTTCAACCCAATTTGTAAGAATTCATTTGATTATTGATCACCTTATGAACCATCCAAGAACTTGAAAACCTCAAAAAACCCACAAGATTGGCTTCGATTTGGAGCGAATAGTTTGTGGAAGAGAGCTTGAAGACAGTGAATCGATGGTCGATTTCAGTGACAAAGAACGTACCTGGAAAGTTGCCGGTGATGGAGGCGATGGCCTGAAGGGTGGTCGCCGGTGATGGAGGCGATGAAAGTGGGAGGGCACTGGTCGATGGATGGAGGCGATGAAAGGGGAGAAAGCGATTAGGTTAGGTTATATCTGATGTTTTTTTTTGTGAAGGGTAAAAATGTCAAGATTGTGGCTTAATGGGGACAACACTCATTTTCCCACTTAGCGAATAAGCCGGAATTGTCTGTGCGAATAAGCCATTAAGCCCCAAGTAAACACTCCAAACGTCTGCACCAATATGTCGGTTTTGTCATTAAGCTCATTAAGCCCCAAGTAAACACCCCTAAGCTTTTAGTGGTAAGCGTTTGATAAACGGCCCATAACTGGTAAGTGTTAATAATAATCCTTTTCATGCTAACGTGACACTAATATTTATATTTTTTTCAAAATGCCAACTAATCAAAAAAAAAATACATCTATTGATATTTTTTGAAAAATCTTTAAAATATGTAATAACGCAAACAACCATTTAAAAAATATTAATATCTATTTGTTTGGTTGTCATTCAAAGAAAATATCAATGTAACCTTAACAAATTGAATCCCAATGAACATTTAGAGGACATTAGATAAAGAATGTACTCAAATATTTGAGATTTTACAACTTTTTATCGGAATAAAAGTTTGGAAAGTATGTTATTAAAAATAAAATAAAGTATGTTAAGTTTTAATACAACTTATTTCATATATATATATATATATGTATATATATAGTGAAAGACAATCATATTAAACCAAAACCAACAGCACCCAAGGTACAAAGAGGCCCTTAGGCCAGACCAAAACCCTGACAGCCAAGCAAATAGTTTGTTAGGGCCAAACCAATACAACAAACACCTAAATTGACATAAACTAACAACACTACTATAGATACCAATTTACACCAAACCACTCGGGATAACAGCTGAATGAGATCGTTGCTGCCCCCGAATAGCAGTGGCTTGACGGAACAGCCCGCTGCCTTGCACAATCCGCTGAATGTGGTAGCTTAATCCAACCAGGACGTAGGGAAGAAGTTTGACTGGGGTTGCATCTTAATATTTCAGCTACAGTTCCCAAACAGCCACGACAATAAGCTTTCGCGCCAAACGTCCGTTTTCTGCAGAGTACCGCCCCAACTTTTTTGACTCCAAGCGACCCCAATCCACTACACCATAAGACCAAACATCCCCTGTCCACAGAATATGTCGCCACACCTGTTCACCATCCAAACATCCCCGATCCACTACTGTGACTCGAGCCTTCAGTCGTCGACCGCTCTCTAATTGCTCACACGACCCTCGCTTTGAATCTGTCCATCCTTCAATTTTGAGCACAACGCCTCTCTTGGTGACGATAACCACAACGACGAATCTAGGTTCCTTCCGCCGATCCTTTTCACGAATCATTCAAAACAACGTCATTGGAACTCCATGACGCGATCTTCCAGCCTGCTTTTGTCTCCATTGAATATTACTTGGTTTCGATGTGTCCATATGAAGTACGCAAAACACCATACCATTTCCACCCAAAGTTTAGGCTGAGTCAACGAACCCGACTTGGCGAAGTTGAGATCCGTTAGCTCTTGGAAAATACCTATATTATCTCCCTTATTATTCCACCATTTGAGAACCATATTCTACACCTTGGTCACGTCATGACATTGGACCAAGGCATGTTGCACCGTTTCCACCTCGGTCCCGCATTACGGACAAAAAATGGACCCCAAGTCCACCCCCATCCTATCAAGAATCGTCCTAGTTGGGATCCTCCCTAGCCTAGCCCTCCAAGCGTAGATACCGACTTTCTTTGGAACCACTTTTGACCAACTTGTTTCCTCGAATTGTTCCCCAAGAACCGACATCCTCTCATCTATTAAAGCTTTTAACTCTTGCACCGTGAAGTTCCCTCCGTCTCCATCCACCCACTTCACTCGATCCCTAACCTCTCCCCTCGGCTTCCATCCTTGTAAAACCTCTTCCAGTTCTTTTAACTCGCCCACCTCCTTACCTCTCGGCTCCCTCCGCCAACTCCACCTCCACTTACAATTTTCCCCCACCCACGCCCCCTTCTCGGCTACCGCACACTCTCTAGATGTTTCAAGGCACCAAAGACGTTTGAACCTCACTTTTAGGGACTCACTCCCAATCCACTTATCCAACCAAATTTGCGTGTCGTCCCCTCTACCCCACCATCATATGCCCAACAACCCCCAATTTGCTGATTGTAAGCTACCTACATTTAACCCACCCCTCTCGAAGCTTCTCAAGACTCTCTCCCATTTTACCCACAAAACCCTTTTTTTTCATTTGAACCGACGCCCCCTCACCAAAAGAATTTTCCTCTCACACTCTCTAAGAAGCTAATCACCCCTCTCGGCGCTCGAAAAAGCGAGAAAAAATACAACGAGGGACTTCCTAAAATCGACTTTACCAAAGTTAACCTTCCCCTGAACGACATTAGTTTTCCCTTCCATGCCGCCAATTTATTTTGCACATTTCTTACCACTTCCTTCCAACTTTCAATGTAATTCATGTTTCTTCCCTTCGGTAGTTCGAGGTACGTGAAAGGTAGTTTACCACCACCACAACCCAATCCTCTTGCCCATGTGTGCGTCTCCTCTAGATCGACCCCCACTACATACAACTTGCTTTTACCCATGTTTATCTTTAGACCCGGAACTTATTTTATATATTTAGGAACAATAAGGTGGCGTTTGTTTTTTAAGTGGTGCTGAAGTCTGAAGTCTGATTTCACTTCTGATTTTTAAGTGGTGGTGCTGAAGTCTGAAATCTGAATACAAAAGATTGTTTGTTTTTTAAGTGGTGGTGCTGAAGTCTGAAATCTGAATAAAAAAGATTCGCAATTTTTTGTATAATTCATGTCTTGGATTTATCAATATCAATTGTGTGTCATCACGTAGCTTTATTTATGTGAGGTTTTTCAAAACAATAAAAAAAAATAGGCCACGTTTCCGAATAGGGACGATGTCGGAGAGGAGTCGATTTTGAGAGAGATCGATGGAGTCTGGAATGACTTTTTGAGAGGAGATCGATGGAGTCTGGAGTGATTTTTGAGAGGAGATTGATGGAGTCTCGGTGGATTTTGGGTAACAGTGGGGGATGAGGCATTAGATGAAAATAAGTGGAAACTTTGTCACTTATTTGGTAAGATGAAAATAAGTGATAAGTGGCTCTGAAAAAATGAAAAAAACAAACGGTCTGAAACTAAAAATGTCTGACCGAATAAGTGATAAATGGCTATTAAGTGCTGAAATTGAAAAAACAAACAAGGCCTAAGACACTAATTTATTACCTTCATATTTCAAAAAATGTTTCTATTTCCTTATTTTAAAGGATCACGTTACTCTTAACAATATGACGAGTAAAAATAAAAACAAAATGAAGTTTCTTATTCATGGTTCATGGTTTTTAAACTACGATGAAAGAAAATTGTATAAACATATTACCTTTTTAGGCAAAAGTCCAAAAAAAATTACTTTTAAAGATTGAATCCATAAACTATTTTTTGTTGAAGAATTATGTGCAATCATCGAAAGGAAGTGAATGAGAGAATATTTTCCTAGTATTAGAAATTACCTTAATGAATGTTTCTTTTTCTCTGTAAATTTCTCCCTATTTAAAGGGTTTATGATTAATTAGAATTACATAATTCATTCTCTCTATTTACTGTTGTTTTGCTCTGTTTTTCCTATAACACATTATCAGCACGTACGCTCCTTACAACGAAGTGATCGCAAAATCAAGTTAAAATTCGATATTTGAGGTAAATTTTCTATGTTTAAGTTTTAAAACTTCACCATATTATGTTTTATGCTATGAACAAATATGATAATTTCTAAGAATATGGTTTTCCTCTATATGTTTAAACTATATTATCATTCTACTGTACTTTATATTATAGACGCAAATTATGATTTGCCAATATCATGAAATCCTAATTCACATATTGTTTTTTTATGTTTATAAAAAATTTGCATAATATGTGATATCATGATGCATTCAATTTAAAAACAAAATACATGGAATTGTTCTCATATATATATATTTATATATATGTTGTTGGTTTTTGGAGACTTAATACTATATTGTTATCAGCAATTTTCGTTTCCTCTTTATCACTTATTGGTAGATGGATTGGTTGATATGATATTTTTTATTACCATTAAAAAATAATAATAATAAATTAAAACCTAGCTTTTAATATGTGAAATTATCGTTAGTTGTTTGTGTCGGTCCACAATATATCAAGTTCTTATCAAAACAACAACATATATGATTACCAACCTGTTTGATTAATAATCAATGGATTACAAGGATTGATGTTTGTTCGGTTTAAAGCTCTCGATGTTCTCTCTGATTTACACCTTTAGTGTGTGTGTGTGTTGTGTGTGATCTGATGATTCTCGTTTTGCTTCTCTAACACACTACATCAACTTGCAAACTAAAACTAATATCTAACTAAATAAACTAATATAATATCTAAACATAATATCTAGATATTTAGGAATAATAATAAAATACTAAAAACTAAACTTTGACATTTTATTACAAACGACATTAGACTTATATTAAGAGTTGACTTTCCGACTTTAGCTTCAGATTGGATCTTCAGATTGGATGATCTTGAATCCAATAGATCTGTGTGCTAACAATCTCCCCCTTTGGATCAAGATCATTACTAAAAAGATTTTAGCAATTCAGTCTTCTTTTTCAGCTCAGAAGATGCAATCTCCTTCTCTGTCTTCCATATGTAATAATCTCCAGGTTTTAGCTCAGAATGCTTTAGCAAAGTATCTTCAAAGAAAATTTCTCTAAAATCAGCATGTCTTCAGAATACTTTGATCTTTCGCACTTCTTGGTTAGCTCTTCTCTTTTCCAATCTTATAATGTAATGGACATTTCTTCAAGCTTTAGGTTCTCCCCCTTTTTGATGAATAGAGAAACGATTTCATCAAAACTCTGAGTAAGAAATGTCTTTCATTTGGAGCCTCTGATCCGTCAATTCAAAAGATATTCATCCAGATCTTTGCAAATCCAGACAAAATAATCGTGTAACACCTGAATCAACAAATGAATAAGTTAAAATGTCTGTCAGTAACACTAAGTCACTGTGTGTAAGGAATACACATTGGAAAGGAGCTTTTATAATGTTCACTCCCCCAGGGCTTCCATTCAATCATCGAAACACCACAAAGGTAAATTCTATGAACGTTATGACAAAGAAACAAATTCCTTGTGTGTTAGTGCATGTGATAGAAATAATTAAGCACGGATGATTGCTTATAGGCTCAAAATTGTGTAAACCACTGAGACAACAGTAAGTTAAACACAGACTCAATGTGCATGAGTGAAGTGCGAAGATGGGGCAGACTTCCTTCTTTTCAATATCCAGATTTTCCAAATGAAAATCAGATAGCAAATGTGTTAGTGCATTAATTGTATCCAAGATTTAATAGGAAAAGTCAAGTCAAGATAAGTCAACAAAGTCAAAGTCTGTTTAGTCAAATATGAGTTTACTTAGGTGTTAAGCTTGTGCTTTTAGACTTGTGGTATAAATACCTTTAATCCTTTGTAATTGGTAGGAGACTTCATTGTAAAACATTCAGACTTGTGAAAAATACAATTGTTACTTTCTCTCTCTACTCTCTCTCTAGATCATGAACATAAATGTCATAATTGTTTGATCTTGTTTGAATTGCTTGATTAAAAGGACAATTTCAATTGGTATCAGAGCAAACCAAATCAATTCAGAAGGATCAGATTAATCAGATTGGATAGATTTGAGATTTTTGATTTTCACGAACTTGTTTCTTGAAAAAGTCACTGTTTGATCATTTTTTATGTTGAAAAATTGTTTTTAGTACAAGTAAATGGAATCATTTCATTCGATTTATGTTTTGGATCATTTCTTGTGTTGATCATATCTCAAAATTCACATCAAATCAGATTCAATTTTTGAATTTTGAAATTTTCTTGAAAACGGACTCGAACACTGTTTCTTGAATCAATTTGTTTCTTTTTGTTGTTTTTAATGGAAATCTTGTGGTAGAATTGTGTTCTAATTGATAAATCGATCATATTGGTGCAATTTCATGTTTTAATATGCAGGATTGAATCAATTTGGATCGATTTCGTGAAAAATAGCCAAGAACACGCTAGATTCACGAAACACGCAAGTTCATCCGTAGAACGCACAAGGTTCATTAATTGAAGAACACGCAAAGAGTCTGAAGAACGCGCACGCAAAGCCTGCGAGTTCATCATCAAACGCGCAAGTCAAAGGATTTGATTTTTGATCAGAAACGTGCTAACAGAGACTAGAGAGTTTCATAAACGCGCAAGGCGTTACCTGCGAGTTTGAGCGAAACGCGCTAGAAGCATCTTGCGAGTTTGAGAAACGCGCAAAACAAGGCTTGCGAGTTCTGTGGTGAATAGTTGTTTGCGAGTTTCATCATCGTGCGAGTTTATTGATTAGCGAGTTTTTGAAACGCGCACACAGTGGCCTGCGAGTTTTTCAAACGCGCACATAACGTTTAGCGTGTTTCTCAGTGAATAGTGTTCAGCGCATACAGTGACTTGCGAGTTTCAAGACTTAGATTTTTTTTTGAAAATTAAATTTTTTTTTGTGTGATCCAAGTTTGACTTTTTAGTCAACATTTTTGATTGGTTTGGGAACGATCATTTTATTCAAGCATTTCGTTCTAGAGAAAAATATGTCAGGAAAATTTTCTCTAGGGGCGCTGCCCCCATACCCCCGCAAGGGCGTTGCCCCTTGACCCCATCCGCTAACCGGGTAGCAGAACCCCCGTGCTAAGTCTGCGGAGGGGGACATATTTTGATAGTGGTCATAATTTTCTGATTTTTGACAATCATTTTTTTTAAAGCTAACATTCTGACAAGATGCCTGTTACAGACGAGAGAGGAAACACTGTTTTATCTGCAAGAGATATGGCTGTTTTGTACATGCCTGAGATACCGAAAATAGAAGCAGAAAGAGACAATCTGAAAAATCAGAATTCAAAGCTTCTTAAACAGATTCAGGAGTTGAAATTAAATTTGTCAAGTTCTGATAAAACTTCTGACTGTAAAAAGTGTGCTAATATGGCTAAATCTGATTGTGCAGGTATCATCAGTGCAAGAGAGAAGGAGATTAAAGAGAAAGAGGAAATGATTGAAATAAAAGGAAATATTATTCAAGCTTGTGAAAAAGAAATCAAGCTGAAAGACAGAAAGATTTCAAATCTTCAAAGCCAACTGAAGACGACTGAACAGAAATCATCTGAGCTGAAAGATGAATCAGTCAAGCTTTAAAACAAGTTGAAGGCTTTTGAAGATCAGATATCTGCTTTGGAGAAGAAAAATGTTGAACTGCAAACAAGTCTCCAAGCAGAAAAAGAAAAATCAAATGTGAAGACATCTTCAACTCAACAATCATCTGAGATTTCCAAGAAAACTTTACAAGAGAAAAAGGATCTTGAGCTAAGATGCATTAAACTTTCTAAGCAAGTGTCTGATTTTGAAAAAGTTATAATCACTGAAAGAGACACTTTTGCCAAAGAAAGAAAAGTTCTTGAAGATAAAAACACTGAACTTCCTAAGCAGATTTCTACTTTACAAGACTTGCTCGAAAAAGAAAGAAATATTTTCAAAGAAAAGAAGCAGTCTTTTGAGCAAGAAAAGAAATTATTTGAAAAGAAAAATGCTGGGATTTTCAAGGATATTTCTGAGAAAAACAAGAACTTGGAAACAGATTTTGAACAAGAACGTTCATATTTTGAATCTGAAATATCTAAGCTCACATCCAAATTATATGTTCTATCATCAAATATTCTTAAAGAACAGATGACTAGATCTGATTTGAAACAAAAGTTTGACACACTTTCAGATGAAAGAAACATTTTGACTAAAAAGATAAATGACTTAGAAGCTGCAAACGTCAATTTGTCAGAAAAGATTACAGCTGATGTGATTGATCAATCACCTGTTGAAAATTCAACAGAATCAGCCTGTTCTTTCAAAACTGCTTCTAGTTCTATCCATGACAAAAATGTTTTCAAAAACAAAACTGTCAAATCAAATCAGATCATCTAATCTATTTTATGATAAATCTGTTGATGGTCCAGCGAGTTTCTATGTTAAATCTCTTGGAAAGTAATCGAAGAAAAATTAGATGGTCTGGCGAATGAAGACTCCTGATGAAGAGAAGAAGAATGACAGATCATTCAAATCCACAACCAATGCCAAAAAGAACAGTACACATAAAGGCAAATATTTTGGTAATTCTGATATATATTACTCGACTAATCATTTGATCAGAATTGCTCAAAGGAAACTCTGTTGTTCTTACTGTGGAGAGAATGATTTCGTCCAACAAGAATCTTCTCATAACTTGTACGGTTCTTATAGAATAACTTCTCAGAATTCTGGTTTTAAAAGATATACATCTAATGAGAAGTGGATTCTTAAATCTAACATACCAGGACCCAAATACCAGTAGGTACCAAAGCCTGTTAAATCTGTTTCGCAGGTACCACAGGTATAGGGGGAGCAAGATGTTTGACTTATGATCATGTACAGATCAGGACTCGTACTTCAAAGTACAAAATTTTGACTTCTAAGTACTACAACTTAGAACTCGGACTTCAATGTCAAAGAGTTATGGCTTTTGAACAAAACAGTTCAAAACCCGAATTTTAATGTAAAGACTGTGGCTTCTGATCATATGATAGATCAGGACCCGTTCTTAATGTTCGGACATGGATATTTTGCAAAATATCCAGGGGGAGCTTATCTGACCTAAATCATTCTATAATGATTTGAGGGGGAGCTTAAAGGTAAATATCTTCTGATCTAGATCTCTGATTGTTTGAAAGAAGAACAACTTTCAAGCATGAAAAATGGTTTCTAAAATGTTCAAACTACTTCTCTATTCTCAAACGATTTCATGAATTAAGAAGTGTGATTTTAAATGTTTTTCATTATTGAGCTTTAATGTTTAACTGACCGTGTGTTTCTAAAGATCAATACTTGTGTATTATCTTTTCTATATATTGTCAAGTATTCACACACATCGGCTCAGTACTTCATTTTAATTTGTTATTACCATGTCTCATAATGAACCAATTTTTCGATGGTAATACCCCTGTTTGCTTTCAAATGTTGCTGAGCATCATTCATCATTTCAATCTTTGTGCTTTCATTGTTAAATTGTTTATATTCGTTCATATAAACAAACTGACAAGTTCTTTGATACCCTAACCATTTTATTTGATTTGATTGATACATTGTCAGATTCTCAAAACAATTCTCTTGATTTCATTTCATTCATTCAATATCCTTGTTTTGAGAGATCTTCAAAGTTCAATTGCTCAAATTTCATTCATATCCTTGATGAGCATACATTTGTATGACAATGCTATCATGTGCTTAATTGTTCAAGTTAAACTGTTGAACAACCATTCTTTGTAGGACTTACATGGAATTCATGTGTGAGCTTAAACAGAACTTCCATGGATTCACGCAAACCAGTGTTTCCTACCCAGGAAGTTATCCTTGAGTGAATGAGGGGTGAGGGGTCAAAATCAAAGAGTGGGGGAGATAACTCATCCAGTTGAGTTTTTCTCATTGTGTGGAGCGGTAAAATTGAAATGAGAGTTTGGTTAGAAGTGAGCATAATGATAAAAAGAAAGAGGGTGTGAGAACAGAGTTAAAAGAATATCAGAACTCTGCACCAACCACTTTCTGAGCTGGGCAGCCACAAAATCTGATTGGTTCACATTCTTTGGTCACCATCATTGAAAAAGGCAGTGAGCCCATGCCAACTCTTGCAATTACCCTACCAGCCACTCATTTCTTTCCTGAAAAAGAAATGTTTCAATTTTTCTTGGGGACGCAGCACATCTGCTATCTGGTCTTCACTCGGAAGATTTAGATATTGAAAAAGAAGGAAAGTTTCCCCACCTTCGCATCTCCTTCATGCACATTGAGTTCGTGTAATACCTGTTGTTGTCTCAACAGTTTACACATTTTGAGCCTTATGAAACACAATCATTGTGCTAAATTCTTTCATACACAAGCACGAGCACACAGAAAATTTGTTTTTCTGTCAGAACATTCATAGATAAACCTTGTGTTTTTCAATGATTGAATGGAAGTCCTGGGGAGTCATCATCAAACCAGCTCCTTAAATTGTACATTCGTTGTACACAGTAACTCCGTGTTACTAACAGACACTTCTAACTGTTTCATTTGTTGAATCAGGGTTACAACATTCATTATATCTGGATTTGAAAAGATTCAGGTATATACAGTTCATGATTCAGCTATTCAGATCAAAGGGCAGAGAATGTCAAATGTATCTCAAAGGGAGGAGAATATTTGAAAAAGGGGGAGATTCAAAGAAAGTGCTGAAATTGAGAAAGTTTTGATGATCATGAAGCTCACAATCATCAAAAAGGGGGAGAAATCTACAGAGTTCAATTTCAAAACAATATCAAAGTACTGAAGAATGTTCAAAGTCAAGATTTGTGGAGTATTTCTGAAAGTTCAAATCTGATGAAAAGAAATCACTGTCAAAAGATTCTGAAGACAAGTCCAAATTAAGATGATTTGAGAAAGAAAGTTTGTTTTTCCGAAGACGGTCAAGAGATCAAAGAGATGAAGATACAAAGTTCAAAGATCCCTCGAAGTTTCAAAAGTTTCAATGTTTTCAAAGAAGATTAAAGAAAATTTCAAAGTTTTGTTTCAAGACTTCAAATGATTTGTTTTTCAAGACTTGTTGACTTTCCGAGATGCAAAGTGCAAAAGACTTTTCTAGATTCTTCAACAACTTCAGAAAGAGCTTCAAAGTTCAAAGTCGTCAGAGTTAAAGATTGAAGAATCAAAGCGCTGAAGACAAGTGTCAAATTTTTTTTAAATCTTGAATACAAAGGGGGAGAATGTTAGTACATTAACTGTATCCAAGATTTAATAGGAAAAGTCAAGTCAAGATAAGTCAACAAAGTCAAAGTCTGTTTAGTCAAATATGAGTTTACTTAAGTGTTAAGCTTGTGTTTTTAGACTTGTGGTATAAATACCTTTAATCCTTTGTAATTGGTAGGAGACTTCATTGTAAAACATTCAGACTTGTGAAAAATACAATTGTTACTTTATCTCTCTACTCTCTCTCTAGATCATGAACATAAATGTCATAATTGTTTGATCTTGTTTGAATTGCTTGATTAAAAGGACAATTTCAAAATGTGTTGCTTCCCCTTTGAAAATGAAACACTTTCCTTTTGAGAAGAAAATGAGTAGTTGGTGAGGTTTGATCAAGAGTTGGCATGGGCTAGTTGCCTGTTTCAATAATGTTCACCAAAGAAATGTGTAACACTAGAAATGTGGCTGCCCGGCTCAGAAAAAGTTGGTGCAGAGTTCTGATATTCTTTTAACTCTGTTCTCACACCCTCTTTCTTTTAAACATTAAGCTTACTCTCTTTTTCTGCATAATTCATCACACATCCCACACTCTTTTCTTTTGATTTCTCACACTCAATCACTATGGATTAACCTCTTGGGTAGAAATCACTGGTTAACATGATTCCATAGAAGTTGTGTTAAGTCCTAGCACAATGAAATCATGTTTTCCCTATGATGCATGTGATGCTCAGATTGGTTTAACTTTTTCAGTTAAAGCACAAATAGATCTTGAAAACATTTAAAGTCATACTTCCAAATCATGAAATCAGAATAAGACTCGGGAAGTGGTTTGAACATTTAAGAACAATGTTTTCAATGAATGAAAGTTATCCTTCTTTCATCCATATATGAGATTAAGATAAAGGATTATACCTTTACGTGCGATCTTACATCTCATGAAGCTAAGCTTAAAGTCATATAGATATGAACATGTAAGCATCTCTCAAAAACTGCAAAAGTCTTATGTCATAGTCAAAGCAAATTTATTCACTTAAATTAAAATGACAAAAAGCAGAAAAACAATGAAAGTACGAGTTCTGATCAGAAATAATCAGAAGTCATATCCTAACTCCTTTGACTTGTAAAAACTCCCCCTAAAATCATGCATCACAAAAATTTGACATTAAAAAGGTAAATGCATAAGTTAGTGAGTCTTCTCCTCAAAATAATATTGACCATCTGTCAATTTTTTCTCATACTCCCCCTTGGATGATGAACAAACTATTGAAGTGCAGATATCATTCAGAAATAAGAATGAAGAAATAATGAAAAAGTATACAATTAGAAAACTTTGATAGGTAACTACTGATTATGTCTTAAGAATTAGCATACCAAGCTTAGAGACAAGAAAGTTGAACCTCTTTTCGTCTAAGGGTTTGGTAAACAAATCTGCAAGCTGATAATCAGTTTTTACAAAGTAAAATTCAATTGTTCCTTTTTCGACATGATCTTTTATAAAGTGATACCTGACATCGATGTGTTTGGTCTTTGTATGTTGAACAGGAGTAGCTATTATCGTGATTGCGCTCTTCGAGTCACAGTATATCGGGATATGGTTGAAGTTAAAACCATAGTCTCGCAGTTGAGTTCTCATCCACAAGACCTGAGAATAGCAGCTAGCAGCAGCTACATATTCTGCTTCGACCGTTGAAGTTGAGACACATAATTGCTTCTTCGATGCCCAACTGACGAGTTTATCACCGAGGAACTATATATGACCTGATGTGTTCTTCCTGTCTAACATACAACTAGCATGATCTGCATTTGTATATGCTGTTAGTTCAAAGCTAGTATCTTTAGGATACCACAGACCAAGATCTGCAGTCCCCTTCAGATACCTAAAAATGCGCTTAAGTGCAGACAAATGGATTTCTTTGGGATTGGCCTGATATCTTGCACATAAACATGTTGAAAACATTATATCTGGCCTACTAGAAGTGAGATACATTAAAGAACCTATCATTCATCTGTAAGTCCTAACATCAACAGCCTTTCCAGAAGGATCGGTTCCAATCTTAGTACCTGGTGCCATTGGGGTACCAATCGGTTTAGAATTTTCTATTTTGAACTTCCGAAGAATATCAAGAATGTATTTTGATTGATTGATAAAAATCCCCGATGAAAATTGTTTGACTTGTAATCCGAGAAAGAAATTCATCTCTCCCATCATATTCATCTGAAATCTTGACACCATAAGGTTTGAAAAATTCTTACAGTACTTAGGATTTGTAGAGCCAAAAATAATATCATCGACATAGATTTGAATAAGAATGATATCGGCTTTCTCCTTTTTAATAAACAAAGTGGTATCTACCGTACCTTTTGTAAAACCAGACTTGACTAAAAATTAAGATAGGACATCATACCAGGCGTGAGGAGCTTGTTTCAGTCCATAGAGTGCTTTGTCGAGAATGTAGACATGATTCGGTTTCTCTTGATTGACAAAGCCTTTTGGCTGCGAGACGTAGACTTCTTCCTTTAGAATGCCATTCATAAAGGCGGTCTTCATGTCCATTTGAAAGACAGTGAAGTTCTTGTGAGTTGCGTAGGCTAAAAACATTCGAATTGCCTTTAAACGAGCCACAAAAGCATAAGTCTCGTTGTAGTCTATTCCTTCCTCTTGTTTGTATCCTTTGGCTACAAGTCTTGCTTTGTTTCTGATAACGGTACCATCTTCATCTTTCTTGATCTTGAAAACCCATTTCGTACCTATAATGGTTTTACCTTGAGGTTTGGGTACGAGTCTCCAGACTTTAAGTGCATTGAACCGATTCAGCTCTTCTTGCATTGCAGTCACCCAGTCTGAATCGACAAGAGCCTCTGATACGCGAGATGGCTCGATCTTGCTCAGAAAGGATTCATGCATACACATATTAATTGACGCTGACCTAGTTTGCATCGGTTTGGTTGGATCGCCAATGATCTGGATTATCGGGTGCTCTTTGGTCCATTTATGTTCATGAGGTAGTGGATTATATGAATATATATCAATATTATCATCTATGAATCTACTGGTACCTTCTTCAGGTTGTTCAGGAGGAATGGTGATTGCAGTTGAAGTAGTAGGTGCAGAAGTCTCAGTAGGTATAGCTTGGTCCGACTGTAGATTAGTCTGTATAGAACATCCTACTAATACAGCAACTTCTGTCTCTTCATTATTTGTCACAGCTTCAACTGTTGGAGTCGGCATTTGAACTGGACTTTCTTGCTGAATCGAGGAGTTGGATTCAGTAGAGATATCTGAACTGGTTGGATGAGTAGTCGTTAAGTCTTCCATCCTGTCAACCACAACAGATTTCTTCACATTAGATCCAAGAAATTCATCATAAAACAATTCAAATAATAAATCTAAATCAGATAAATGATTAGTAGACGTTGATGCTTCATCTGATTTGTTCGTTTGAGACGCAGGTTCTGGACTGATTTGCCCAGAAGCTAGTACTCCAGTTATCACGGGTTCTGAATTGTGTTGTTCAGAAGCCATTTCTTCATCAAACGTAACGTTGACGCTTTCAATAACTGTCTTTGACTTGTTCAGATATACACGGTATGCAGTTGATGTAGATGAATAACCAATGAAGATTCTTTCGTCCGCCTTGGCACTGAACTTGTTCAGACTCTCTCTATCGTTTAGAACAAAACACTTACACCCAAATATATGGAAATATTTGATTGTCGGTGTTCGGTTGTTGATTAACGCATAAGGAGTCTTCTTGAATCTGCGGTGTATCATGGATCGATTCTGAGTGTAGCACGCAGTCGATATAGCTTCAGCCCACAGAAATAGAGGTAAGTCAGATTGACTTAGCATAGTACGAGCAGCCTCGATTAGCGTACGATTTCTTCTTTCGACCACTCCATTCTGTTGAGGCGTACGAGGAGCAGAGTATTGATGTGATATCCCGACTGATTCGAGATATTCTTGAACAGTTTTGTTCTTGAACTCTGTGTCGTTGTCTGTTCTTAGAAGCTTGACTGATTTCTGCAGATTTACCTGGGTCGTCTTCAGGAATGTAATGAGAACATCTGGTGTCTCGTCTTTTGAACGTAGAAATTTGACCCAAGTGTATCGCGAGTAATCGTCCACGATAACTAGTATGTACTTCTTTCCGCCTAGACTTTGCGTTCGCATCGGACCGCATAAGTCCATATGCAACAACTCTAACGTAGAGCTTGTACTTGGTTCAGGCTTTGGTTTATGTGGAGCTCTCTTCATCTTTCCTTTTTCACATGCTGCACACAGGTGTTCTTTTTCATACTTCAGCTCTGGAAGTCCTTTTACTAACTTTCCACTGACCAACTTGTTGATGTACCTAAAGTTGAGGTGAGAGAGCCGTCGATGCCATAGCCAACTTTACTGCATCGAGGCTTTAGAGAGTAGAGAAACCTGCTTGTCAGTCTGGACGTTTGACAAATTGATTGTGTAGAGGTCGGATTTTCGAGTTCCGACCAAGAGTTCCTTGCCTTCTTCAGTGCGAACAGAACACCTCTTGGCTTTGAAATTGACCTCTAAGCCTTTGTCAAAGAACTGGCCTATACTGAACAGGTTGTGTCCTAAGCCTTCAACATAGCTCACCTTCTTGATCGTGACTTTGTCATGTACCATATCACCATAACCAAATATTGGTGAAACCTGATCATTGCCGAATCTAACTGTTCCGCAATACTTCTCTGTAAAGTTGGTCAACATACCTTTTTGTCCTGTCATATACTTGGAACATCCGCTATCCAAGTACCACATATGACGGATCTGCACAAGAGAAATTACGAAACAAGAGATTTAGATATCCATAAAACAAAATTGGAGTAAAGACTTTTAAGCATTGAAGTGCGGGTCTTGAACTGATATATTCAAGAGCCATTGTTCGTTGAGGTACGAGTCCTAGACTGTTTTGTCTAGAAGTCATACTTCGTTGAAGTACGGGTTCTAAGCTGAATTGCTTAGAAGCCTCCATCTTGACATTTAAGTCCGGGTTTTGAACTGATTTGTTCAAAAGCCTAAGTTCTATGCTCCCTCTTAAACTTTGAGTTCCTGCAACACAGATTTAGCTTTTGGTACCCATTGGAATTTGGGTCCAACTGTGTTAGCACAAGATTTTGGTACCCATTGAAATTTGGGTCCGTTTTTCATTTGAAATTCATTGGAAGCATTAGAATGATAAGAGTGCACATGATAAGTTCCAAACCAAACATCAGAATCTTGACAAGAAGTATAAACATGTTTATCATAATTGGAAAACTTTCTAGCAGATAAAGATAACTCGAATAATTGCTTCATAGAATATTTCTTGCGATAAACGACAAGTTTTGGTTTCAAAATAGTAGCAACATTCACATTCAAAACATCTTTACTAGGCATAGTCTTATTACAATTAACACTTGAAAAAGATTTTGCATTTTCGTCTATCTTCTGTTTTGGTTGCCATTCAGACTTAACTCCATGCCTTTTCTGGCTCAAATCTGAAACATTTGAAACTTGTGAGTTAGACTTTTGAGCAACAACAAAATGCATCTTCTTTGGGTAACCAGTAGTGATCGGTTTCTGTGAATGCTGAGATTTATTATTCATACCTTTTGCATTCTTAGTTTTCACAGAAACTGATTTATCAACTTTCGTTGATTTTGCACTTTTTACAAACATACTGGTTTTTCCCAAGGATTTCACAACAAAAGATGAATGGTTAGGAAGTTTGGCATGAAAATCAAATTGATCAATACACTCATCTAAAACACCATCGGAGTTTAGAAAATCAAACCCTCCATTAGCTAAACCAAACAGATCATCAGATTTTGAAGCCTTTGATGATTTAGAAAGAACAGAACTCTTAAGCACAGTTGAAAAAACTTTTTGTTCAATATCAATCAAAAGTCTTTCATCTGTTAAAGAAGTCTCAAGTTCAGAAATTTTACTTTCCAAAACGAGAGGAGGGACATATAGTTTACCTTTAATAGGCTTCGCCTCCATTTCTTTGACAGAATAACTCTGAAAGAAGTCATTTGAAAGAGATTTCTTTTGATATATTGGATCATCATTATAACTATTATTCAGTTTCGCATAACGAAATGGAAGTTGAACATTAGATGTGTTCTTTCGTTTTTCTGTTTCCTTGGCTTCATCCTATTTTGACAGTCCAGTCCAGAAAACTTTAAGCTCAGGGATTCTTCGAGCTAGTTTCATAAATGTAAAATCATAAAGTGCAGGCACTTCAGATTTAGCATTTTTAAGGTAATGAGGATTCTCGTAACCGAGTCCCTAACTCTCTATTTCCTCTTTGGGTTTGTTCAGATGAATGGTTTGTTTAGTTTGACCCATTTTGTATAACTTCTCTTCCAAAGCTTTTAATTTTGCAAGTAAAGATTCGTTTTCTTTGGTACGCGAAGAAAACATTTTCGTATGCTCTTTGAAATCAAACGCACTCTTTCTCAATTTAGAATTTGTTTCAGTTATTTCTTTGAGAATTATTGTCTTTTCTTTAGCGCAGTTATCAAAGGTTTTATGCATTGTTTCAATCAATACATTCTTCTCACCAATATCCTCGCTAAGTTTCTGTATTGATTGGTTTTTGTCATTGATAACACCTTTTTCTCGCTTAAGCTTTGACTCTAACTCCTCGAGTTTAGTCAACATGGCATGCATTTGATTTAAGAAATCTGAATGAGTTAAATCACATACCTCATTTTCCTCATCATCAGAATCAGCTTCAGCTTCTGATTCCTGCTTGCCCATTAAGCACATGTGAGCTATTTCATCCTTCTCTTCATTCTCATCTTCTGATTGACCAAGCCAGTACTCATCTTCTGCCATCAATGCCTTTCCAGCCTCCTGTTGCTAGGCTAGAAGCATTTTATTCTTGTAGTAGTCTGAGTTCCTGACTTTGGGTCTTCGGCAGTCTCTGGGAAAGTGACCTATTTTGCCACAGTTGTAGCACGTTGGAGGTTCTGACTGACTGGATCCTTCAGCTTGATACCTTCTCTCTTCCGGCTTCCTTTCATCTACTCTCTTTCCTTCAAATCTCTTCCCTTCAACCCTCTCCTTGTGAACATAGTTGCTTGGACCAGAAGAATACCTCTGGCTGTTTGAACTTGGCTTCTTGTAGAGCTTCTTCTGAAAAGCCTTTGTCAGCATAAGCATAGCCTACTTTAGTTGTTCACAGTCGTCCGAGTCAGAGTTCGCTTCATTTTCAACCTCATCTGATTCAGACATAAGCATCTTCTTTTTCTTCTTTTTCACAACAAGAGCAACTGAGTCAGCAACTGTCTTCTAACCCTGTCTCTTTTCATCCAAGATTTCATCCACCTCTTCTTCATTTTGTTTGAGGGTTTCATACAGCTCATGAAGTGGAATCTCGTTTAGATCCTTGATTTACTTCATTTGTCTGGCAAACGTCTTCCATTCAGGCTAGAGAATGCTTAGGAATTTGACATTCAGCTCTATTTGCGATTTATTGACTTTGTTCTTGCTTAGTTCATTCAGCAAGGTCACAAACCTGTCATAAGTTTCTGCTAGTGTTTCTCCAACTCTGCCTTTGAATTCTTCATAGTTGTTTAGGCAGTTGGATATCTTCAGCTGGTTCCCAACTTTTGATCCTAGCATCATCTTCTCTAGCTGATCCTACATCTGTTTGCCTGAGGCCTTATAGCTGTCTATCTTCACGTATATTTCATTTGGAATGCCTTGAAGAATATAAGACTTTGCTAATCTATCACCTTTTGCTCTTTTAAGGTTATCACCTTCTAGTTCATGATACTTAAGTTCAAACTCTGTTGCCACAGTTCCTTTCGTACGAGTCTCATGAACTGGTGCCATAACTCCCTCTTCTATCGATTTCCTGATGAATTCACCCAACTCATCTCTTTTAATGAAGTCCATGAACCGATCTTTCCACTGTTCATACTCTTCCCTAAAGAGTACTGGTGGCTTTGAGTCAGTTCCGATCGCTAGAGCTTCTCTTGAAGTCATTCTGATTTAAAAAGACAAAGTCTGGTACTGGCGCAAAAAGCAAACTTTACGCTTTGAGAAGGTGGCGCAAAAATCAAGTTTGCGCTAGACGAAGGTGGCGCAAATGACAACTTGCGCGATGAGAGGCTGGCGCAAAAGAAGGACTTGAGACTTCAGATCGTATTGCGCGAGGTTTGAGTGGCGCGAAGTAACACTTTGCGCTAGTAGAGGTTGGCGCAAAAGATCAATTTTGCGTTATGATGTGTTGGCGCAAAAGTGAACTTGAGATCAACTTTGCGTTTATGAACTTTGCGTGAGATATAGGTGGCGCAATCTGAGTTTTGCGTGAGACAAAGGTTGCGCGAAATAACTTTTGCACGAGATGTTGATGGCGCAAAAGCGAACTTCGCGCTAAAAGATGTTGGCGCAAAGTGGAGATGCTCATCCGGTGTGTGAATGGCGCAATGAAGGTTTGCGTGAGTCAAAGTTGGCGCAAACGAAGTTTTGCGCGAACAGTTGATCGCGCGAAAGGACGTTTTGCGCGACGTGTTGATGGCGCAAATCTGACTATGAACTGGCGCGAATTTGAACTTTGCGCTAGTTCGTCCCTGTTCTTCGAAAATCGATCTGATTTGCTCAAATAACCTTGATTTTCAACAATTAGCAGTCCCAAATTCTAACAAATTGACCTCTAACACTTCTAGAACAGATTGTAACCACTTGATCTCAATAAAAATCACTTTTTGAAAATCCAATCGATGGAACAGTAAGTTAAACTCGTGAACTGTTTTGCAACAAAATCACAAAATTTGAATCGATTGAAGCTCTATACTGAAATTAAACAACACCCAAACGATCTAGACCACAAATCGATCACAATATGATCGATTTCAACTCCTAAAACACACTTAAACTTGAAAATGATTTTTGAAATGAAGAACATAGAGTCGAGTTTTAAAAACTTGATTTGAATCTGTTTTTCAGGCTCTGATAACAATTGTCGGTCCACAATATATCAAGTTCTTATCAAAACAACAACATATATGATTACCAACCTGTTTGATTAATAATCAATGGATTACAAGGATTGATGTTTGTTCGGTTTAAAGCTCTCGATGTTCTCTCTGATTTACACCTTTAGTGTGTGTGTGTTGTGTGTGATCTGATGATTCTCGTTTTGCTTCTCTAACACACTACATCAACTTGCAAACTAAAACTAATATCTAACTAAATAAACTAATATAATATCTAAACATAATATCTAGATATTTAGGAATAATAATAAAATACTAAAAACTAAACTTTGACATTTTATTACAAACGACATTAGACTTATATTAAGAGTTGGCTTTCCGGCTTTAGCTTCATATTGGATCTTCAGATTGGATGATCTTGAATCCAATAGATCAGTGCGCTAACAGTTTGTTTTATGCTTATGAGTAATTTTTATTGATGGATTAATTTATTCTTATTTAATATTATGTTCATTATATGAATATTTCATTATTCGTAAAAAAACACTAATTATTGATATGAGCAATCATTTTATATATTTTTTAAACTTGTTGTAAATCTACTTATTAATATAAATAATAATTATGCCAATGGCGTGTAGCTCAGTTGGTTAAGGGGCGAAGAAATGTTTGCTCCAATAGGCCGTTGGTCTCGGGTTCAATCCCAGGCCCCCTCGCAATCGCCTTGCCGCTGAGTGAGCCAGATATGCCCCTCACATTAGGAATTGGCAGCCTGTGTGGGCCGGTTTGCGTGTCCGGGGAATACATGTTTTGCTCCAATATAAATAATAATTATATCTTATTAATTTGTCATAAATTTACTTCTTAATTGATAACTAGTTTATAGTTGTTTATTTTTTTATGAAATTGATTTTCTTTCCATAACAAATAATACTATAATATCGTTATATTTTATAATCAATAGATCTCCTTGATAACATACACATTATAATTACTTTGTTGATAATTTTATTGGTAAACGTTATTTAGACCAATATTGCATTATTTATTTAGGCCCATTGCCATAAATTATTTTAGATGTTTAATTTTATTCAAATCTATATTTTTTTTACATAATATAGTTTACTTAGTCATAAATCATAATATTTAAATTTTATATCTTAATTACATATCATAATTCTTATAATTAATTACTTGGAAGTTACACTTTCAAACCCATAACTTTTGGTGTTTTGCTAAAAGCTCAATATATATATAGCATGAAAATATTAAAATATTATTCATATGTTTATCTTGATTATGAGTTCGTACTCATTATTTTCAACCTTAATTCATATTTGAAAGTTACACTTTCAACCCCATATTTTTTTGGCATCGTGCCAAAAGCTCCCATAATGCTGATTTGATAATAATTCTTTTGGATTTAATTTCATTTCATTTTTGACCTAATGTCAAAATCTACCAATTAAATAAATCGCAAGACATCGAAAGGATTTTGTCAAAGGGTGTAAATAGCCTAAGGTTTGTAGGGACTTAAGAAATCCACGTGATTCCCCTACTACCTGGAAATCCAATATATTGAGCGATTTATTCTCAAAATTGAAAATATTGATGAAGTATTATCAACCATAATATGCAAACATGCAAAAATCCATATATGGCATATGATAATGAAATTTCACATGCATCATAATATATTGTCTTATGAAAAAAAAAGTTCATATATTATCCCTCATTTACTTAAATAGTTGAAACAACTCATACGTGATTCAATGGCATAGACTCAAAAGACCTTGAGTACAAATATGAATATCCAAATGTAAAAACTACTTTTGTCATAAAGGTACAAGAATATACCTAAAGTCCATCGACTCCCTATTAACTCTAAAACCAACCTTCTAAAAAGTACAAACAAAACCATCATGTTTTGAGACGACATATAAATCCTAACTTTCATAGGAATACATTTACTATAAACCCCCAAAAAACTGTAGGATACCCCGAAAGGGATAATCAGGAGTACTCATGAATATGTACTCCCAGAACTAATCGTACAGTGGAATGAAACCCACTTACTCTATTATAAAAAGGTAACTGGTCTCAACAAAGAAATGTTATATCCAAAATGCGTCTCAATCCCTGTGACAAGGAACTCACAGAAAATGACATGATTTATAACATTATTTCCACCTTCATATATCAGTAAATATTAATGAACCAATATAAGTTGGAACACAACCTTTAGACAAGCTCACCAACCTACTGCAAGTGGTTGAAAGACACAACAAGGTTGTTTCAAATAACAACACCAAATATGTCGGGACAAAGAAAATTCCCGAGATCAATAATGAAAGTGTTAGAGGTGGAAACAACTCCAAAGAATAGTGAGTGAAAGACCATTTATCACACGTGGCATCTATGTACCACGTGGAATGTGGAAAGGGTCAGGGTCATAACAGGAGTTGGAAGGATTTTCCAATCCTTGGAGCAAAGATGCAACTACCGCCCAATTGATATTGGATAGTCAAAGAAGAAATACATTAATCACTAGTTCTTTCGAAAAAGGAACAAATTGAAAATAAACTATATCATATTAATTTAAGATTGATTGGGCATATGTTTCCTTAAAAATTATATTAAGCCTAAAATAAATATGCACACTCAAATCGATAACTCTTATAGATGTAAAGAAATACATTAAAATCAAATACAAAACTCTCGATATTCTCCGTTCCGTGTAGGAATGTATCGAGGAGAACTTGAGTTTTTGTAGAACATTTCACACAATCTAAAGAGATTGACTAATATTTATAATTTATCCATCCAAAATACTTAGACGATGTACTGTCATTTTCTTGTCGGTACAAGATTAATTGTCACTAAAGCACTATTTTAATGAAAACTTTGTTAAGATATTCATATCAACTTGAAATCATATTATAAGAATGGAATTGGGTATATGTACATCAACTCTAATGATATAAAAGGAACATATATTAGAGAAATTAATGTGTCAAATTAGTGGATTATCTACGTCACTAAATCATATTTTGTCACCAATAAAGAATTTTTAGACAATGACACATGTATGTTTTGACATGATCACATGGGACACCGTTGTTATGACATGGTGATCCGTGTTTTCAAAATACACATAGACACATTCTCTTTTGAGTCAAAGGCAAAAATAAGGCAAATTGCAACTGTTGACTTCTGCAGCATAAGAAGCAACACCATTATCATAATATGCCCTCTCGAATACCTAAAACCTTTATATACCCTGATCCTTAGCCAAGACATGAATGAGACCATCCTAAAGCCAATGACATAATACAAAAATATTCCATTCTTATAACGAATACAAGATGATATTTATGGACATAAACATCCAGAATGCGGACCATTTAAGTACTTTATGGTTCTGGTTTCGACACGATGAACGCATGTCGTATTATTGTCCACACGAAATGCTGCACTCCTAGCACTAGTTATACGTTTAAGGGCTCACCAGCCTAATTATCTTATCAAGTCTACATAACTCAGAATGCTACAGAATTTACATCATAAGGATTTGATGATTATTGCATATGTATCGGAATCAATGTAGAGTTTCCTATACCCCATATGTGTATATAAAATGGTCTCGTAGAAGTTGTCATCAAATGAATATAGATGGTAGCCAAGACATTTGTTATGGGCACCAATTTACCTACATGTGTCTGGGGTTATGCAATACTATACGCAACTTTATTTCTTCATTTTGAGACCTATTACTAGCTAACCATTCTCATGTGTACCAGTCGGTAACTGGATATAAGCCTGATATTTTACATTTACGAATGTTTAGTTGTGTAGTATATGTGCCAATTGCGCCCCCACAACGCAACAAAATGGGTCTTTAAAATGATCAAGTATATTTGTTGGATATGAATCTTCAAAATTTATCCGCTAATTAGAATCCTTGACGGGTGATATTTTTACCGCTAGTTTTGCGGATTGTCACTTTGATGAGACAGTCTTCCCGTCGTTAGGGGGAGATAGGAAAAGGATTTTCCATGGGAACGACAGAAAATGTCATTGAATATTCCCACTTTGTCTCACGTTGATCCCCAAACTTCATAATGTAAAGTTGAAGTCAAACGAATCAGACTTGATACCTGATACGTTTAATGTTATTCTAGAAGTGACAAGATCACATATACGTACGAGCTGCAAATATACTCGCAAGGTTAAAGTCCCAAAACAAGGGCACAACGTCGTTGGAAAGTGAGTTGCAATCACACATGGTGGATGTGTGGTTGAGGTCATAGCTCCCAAACGGAAATGGGGGAAGCTACCTGGTTCGATAGATACTCATCTAAAGGAAGAGAAGAGTAAGGCACAATTATTTGTCATCAATACATAAACCTCTCATGAGATTATCTCTATTAAACTATGTCTATGAATCATTACTGGAGGACGCTCCGAAGTTAATATTGATTCCAGAGATCAAAGAAATCTCAAATGAATTATGAGAGTGCATATAAGTCGATGGACAGATCATACATACTCATTGATGATATATTTCGCATATAATATTGCTTATGAGATGATAGATCACATTGACATCGAACCATGCTCAGTTGAAAAATATCAAAAAAGAGCAAGTTGACCTAAATAAGCAATCCAGGAGAATCACATTATTTGATAAATGAATAGGTATTTAGTTTGGTAGTGCTAACCCACCAAGTGTAAAGCCTGTAAGACATAGATAAATCATTTGTCATAAAGCATAATGAGAATAATTAAATCATAATGTGTGAGGCTCTCCTTTGGCGCAAGGTTTCTCACAACGCCCTGGATTGACCACGAGAAGACTTACTCTCCCGTTATGGACGTTATAACGTTCTGCTAATTAATTAGCCTAGTAGTTTCCGAAGGACGGGAAATGCAGCTCATGAATGTGGTTACCACATATCTCAACGGGGATCTAAATTCAGATATGTATAAAAAGTGCTTGATGATATTACATTACCAAAATCAAGTAACTCTAAACCACGAAATGAGTTTGCAATAAAAATTAAAACACTCACTTTATAAATTAAAGCAATATATGTGGTGTGGTATACCCGCCTAAGTGAATACTTGATTGGGAAATGATATATAAGAACGATGAACTGTGCCTTTGCGTATTTATTTAGGAAAACAAGTTCCAGATTTTCAAAGTAGCTTTATATGTCGATGTTATGAACATAATAGACACTCTTGATGAAATAAGAGTAGTCACACGTTACTTGAAATCTAAATTTGAGATGGAAAATCTTGGGAAAACTTGGTTTTGTCTAGCTATTTGAGCTAGGACACCGAGTTTGTGAAATATTAATTTCACCGATCGCATATGTCTAGAAAATAATCAGGCAATTTAATATGGACAAAACGCATCAGGTTAACACTCCCATGATCGGTCAAAGTGTCGGATATAAGGAAAGATTCATTTCTCTAAAGGATGATGACGAAAAAGTGTTGGGAGCTGGAATTCCCTACCTAAGTACAATATGCACATTATTGTACTTAACATAATACACTTGACCATATATTGTATTTCTCAGTTAACTTGTTAGCTAGATTTAGCTCAGCGCCAACGCAACGTCATTGGAATGATATCAAATTAATCTTTTGGAACCATTGACATGGGCTTATACTTTCCCTGTAAAAAGAAAAATGGGATTGATAATGGAACTTCGGTACCTACTTATAATGTAAGCAGCAAAAGTACTAGCTCTTATAGAAAAACATCAAATAATGTAATGATATGTATTTGTTGATATTAGATATTTGTCTGACCCATACAAAGGTCGTTCCCAAATTGGATAAGAAAGTACCATTGGGAACATGTCGATTGTTTGGAAGTAAACTAAGCAACTTTATGTACCTACCTCTTTGAACTATATTACTCTACATGAAATTGTTCAAGAGTGTACATGGTTAAGGACTATCAGTACACATATTAGAGAAGTTAGTGTTTTGAGTTCAACCAATATCCTACTGCATATATGAAAATAATGCATTATATATCAAAGGAATGAAAGTAAGATACATAAAGGTTGATAACACAAAACATTATCAGCTTAAGTTTCTATGCAATCAACAACAACAAACTCCCCTCGGGATTCAAGTGAATCATGTAAGGTATGTGGAAAATGTGAATTTTTTCTAAGCTCTTTTATTTGATGTACAAATTAGGGGGAGTAATAGACAAAAGAAGATGTCTACTAAACATGTATTATTAATAAGTTGTGCTCTTTCCTTCGCCCAAGATTTTATTTTTTCCACTAGGTTTTGTTCCTTGGTGCAAGGTTTTAGTAAAGCAACAATTTATAAATCATCTTGTATTATAAACCTTTTGATTGATGTACGAATCAAGAAAGATAGTAAACTAAAGGAATAGTTTATTGGTGCCTTGTACTCTTTCCTTCGTCTAAAGTTTTTATTTTTCCCACCGGGTTTTGTTTCTTTGGCGTAAGGTTTTAATGAGGCAAGAACTATGCACCATCACTTCTTTGACTCGGTACAAAGGGGAGTGTTGAAGGATTATGTGCCATCATCAAAAGGAAGTGATTGAAAGAATATTTTCCTAATATTAGAAATTATCTTAATGAATGTTTCATTTTCTCTGTAAACTTCTCCTTATTTAAAGGGTTTATGATTAATGAGAATTACAAAATTCATTTTCTCTATTTACTGTTGTTCTGCTCTGTTTTTTCTATAACATTTTTGAATTAATAAAATATTGAACTTTTTTTATTTTCTCTTGTAACCTACAAAAAAGATTTTAATGTAAATAAAAACTACATCAATTTTATCGTTCACAAACCTTAAGCCATTTAAACCCCTCGCACCCAACGTCATTGCTCCCCTCCCCCCTCGCCACCTCTCCCTGCCCCTTGTCGTTCACTCTCAATCACCGTCGTTGGCTCCTGCCATAAATTTCCTATTTTTGATTTTTCTTGTTTTTTGATTACCTCTGATTTTTCTATTTGTCTATAAGTAGTCCATTAAATTGTTGGAAAATAGGGAGAATCGAAAGACAAAGAAAAAAATATAAAAAAGAGAGAGATCGACGTCAAAGGCCAACTATGGTGATGGCGGTATAGAGAACAAACGACGATGGGGGTGGCAAGGGGAAGCAATGTCGTTGGGTGTGAGAGGTTTGAATAGCATCGGGTTTGGAAACAGTAAAACTGATATAGGTTTTCTTTTCTACTTCAAAAGTCAAAACCTTCCTAACCGATTACATTTTGGGGTTGTTTGTTTTTTTTAAAAAACCTCTTAATGACTCTTAAGTCTGAATCGTTCAGACCTTTTTACACACCACCTCTTATTAATCATAACTAAAATAAGACTTCAAACTTTAGACCTCTTAAAAAACAAACGGCATCTTAGTTTTTTTGGTTAAAAAAATGTAGATAATCAATTTTAAAAAATTCCGATTGTTTATTTACTAAAAAACGTTTAGAGATTTAAATCTTAATCATTCAAAATGAGAAAATTTATTGATTAATTATTAAAAAAATTTAAAAATTTAATCATTCAAAATGACAAAAAAAAAAAAAAAACGTTTAGAGACTTAAATCTTAATCATTCAAAATGAGAAAAAATTATTGATTAATCATTAAAAAAAATTAAAAACTTAATCATTCAAATTGACAAAATTAATTGAATTTTTCAAAACTTATTCCTACTTTTTACTTTTTATTAATCCAAGCCGGGAAAAGAACGTTATTTTGTATTTAGTAGAAGTGGAAAATGAAAAGAAGATAATGTGGTAGAGCAAAAGACGGATCTCGTATTGGGATTGAACATTATTACCAATGTGAATGTGCTCAACTTGGCGCTTCTACACATGCTCCATCATTTGATTCATATATATATATTTCATGTAATTTACTCATGCTACGTTATTATTTTCACATATAAATATACCATATTTAAGTGGGTTGGATTTCGGTAAGAATGAGAGTTATGGTGAGAAAGGTAAGAAGGGATCTTCACCCCATGATACACATTAGAATGAGATGTGCCAGATCAATCTCTGTATAAAGCGTGATTTATGGGTGAGTTTGAGATTAAAAATGATCAAGGATTGAGATCCCTTCTTACCTTCTCACATTAACTTTTATTCTCAGTCGATCCTTCATCATATTTAACTTACATCAAATAGAGTAATTTATATTTTTAGACAATATGGTTGTCATTCATTATCAAGTTTAATCCATATTTTAAACTAATTACATTTTTTATTACTGTGATTGCCTATTTGTTTCGCTTTTGGTCCATGTGGCTAATGGTGTTAATAAGGTCCGTTAACTCAAGAGAACTTTGCTATTTTTTCATTTATTTATTTTTATATTAGTAAATTAAACAAAAATATTATTTGGACAAAAATTGATTATCGGCAACCTCAACTGGCACCACATGGGAGGGCATTTTTTGGCTCATCAGCGGTGGAGGCTAGGGGGATGGATCCTGAGACTTGTCTTGTATTTGGGCAAAGTTAGGGGTGGAATTGGTATGGTACCAAGTATTTTTCTCCAATACTATGTATCAGCCAATTATAATTGGTACACAAAATCTTATACTATATACAAATCAACTGTATTTGATACCAACTTTTTTCGATTGGTACATGTTTGAACTGGTTTTGTACCAACTTCAAATTACATATATGAAAACTTGCCCATTATACTCAATTTTTCAGTGATGTTTTGAGTTTTCAGGTAACAATGTGATGTTTAAAGGTTTTTAATTGCAAGAAATAAAAGTTGCAAACATTTAATGTTCAAACAAAATAGTTAGAGTTATAAAGTTTAATATTCAATACATAAAAGAATTCAAAAACTCATAAATAGTTGGTATCATGGTACTACCTTGGTACGCTACTTTCAATACTGTGTACCAACCAAGTTTGCATACCTGATATGGTACTACCAACCGATTGTAATTGGTATCAATTTATTTGGTACGATTGATACACATGTTGGTTGGTTTAATTTGGTACAAATTTTCACCCCTAAGCAAAGTCGTCATGTCCTTTTGACAACTGAGCTACACCCTGAAAGTTAAACAAAATAATTATTACATTACATATACCCACCCACCCCTTTTCTTCTCCAACCATAAATCTCGTCGACCACCATGGGTTCATCAGTTCTGTCAGTTGCTCATCCTCTTATCTGACCCTTCTCCAACTCCGGCCTCGTCCCTGGATTTAGGGTTTTTAATAGTCAAATGACATTTTCGACCCCTTTCTCCTTGCACACATACCATTTTCAGCGCCCCTTCTTCTTTCACACACGTATACACACCAGATCTATAACTAAGCTATTCGAGCCTTCAACTAATTTGTCAAACAATTAAAATTGAAACGAATCAGCGACTTCATTTCATGTTGCAGACACATCGTTATTGTTGTCTTTTTTTTTCATATTAATAAAACAATACGAGATTCGCGATGGTGGTTCTACACGCATGACACACCATATCTTGCACACACACAACCATGATATTTATGGCACACATACATATATGGAGATGACTGATGAGTGTGTGGGGTGAAGATTCGGTGTTGTAGGTGTTCACACACATATATAGATGCAAAAAGGCGATGGTTTCATGTAACACCCTAAAAATGGAGTCAAAATATAATTTAAAATTTCAGTAATATAACGTCTAAAATACGAAAGTTTCTAACCCTGTATATAATAACAACTAAAACCTAAAGAGGTCGGGGTAGTTTGTATCAATGTAGTAGCGGAATAATGTGACATAAATTACAACAATCTATTTAATTTAGAACATTATCAAAACTAGATTAAGATGGGTGTTGCTATGCCTCCAAAACGCTATTCTCAACGAATTCCCAAAAAGCCCGGTCCTTCAAACTTCTAAGTAAACGACCGGAAATCAAGGTGCCCTATGCACCCCGCTAGTAGGACCTGTAAAGGTTACACAACAATGAGTGTTAGACCAGAAGCCTAGTAAGATTTCACGCAAGCATATAAGCAATTTAAAATATTAAAGCAAGAAGAACTTCCAAGTTACCACCACCGATATGATTTCCCGTCCCCATTCCATAATCACACTTGGTGCTCAACCTGAACACAAATCCATACCAAACTTTACCAGTTCATTTACGGGGGAGACCCGTGTCCTTTCGAGTGACTGAACCCATATACGGAATCACTTGAGTTTAGTATTGGGGGATTACACCTTAGATTCTAGCTTTAGTACACATCGTATCCGACGTCACCTCAAGCATCCGTTCCACCTTTAGTGTCTACTCCATAGAGTTCCACCTCAAGGTTTATTGTACCATAGTGCCTAACCTTAATCTAGTAGATTTCCACCTCAAGGGGTCGACCCCTTTAGAGTCTACTCACTAGTTAATCCTTTAGGGTTTACAAGACCAACAATTATACACCCAACACTCATGCATAAGAGTTGGGTCTAATACCAATGCAAATCTCCATATAGCATATATCACAATAATTTCTTGAGCTAGAATATAATCGACATCAACCATGTATATAGCTTTATAAATGTTAATAACTCCACATATTCGTCAAAGAGATACATCAAGTATAATTACCCTTCTTTCAAGTGTTAGGTTAAAATTACATGTACAACACTTTTATTATATTTATATAATCATTTAGAATTTATATGAGAAAACTTGGTAGAAAACTCACCTATAGGGTTTGTAAGGTAAAAACCCTAGAAATGGAGAAACCCTAAGTTGATGGTGACTTTTCCTTGGAGCTTTAATGACTTTAGAGCTTCACTTAGTTGAGAGAGTTGAGGTAGATGAAGTTTATTAAATGGTGTAGGTGGATTTAGGTCAAGAAATAAATGAAGGGAGAGGGAGCAAGGGGAAAATCGCCACCAAGAGGGAGAGGAGGGTTCTTCAAAGAAAATGGGAGAAAACTGGGTTTAATGGTGCAAAAATCGCTTTTTAGAGGGACCAGCTCGGGGCCGGCGGCGATTGTGATCCCGCGATAGTGCCCTGGCACTGTCGCCAGACACTATCGCCCGAAATGTACCGCAAGTGGTACACTTCCCGCGACCTTGACACCGTGAGAGTGACCACAACACTATCGTTGGGCACTCTCGCCCCAGATGTACCGTGACCCCAAACTCTGGCGCAACTATGCCCTAGGCGAGAGTGATCATGGCACAATCGCCTGACACTCTCGCCGACTCTCTCTAGGACTCGAAATTTCTCATTTTTGACCTCGACTCACCAACCAACGATACTAAGGGCGCGTTTGGTTTACGGGATTGGAATGGATTTGTATTTCAAATCCATTCCAATCCTGCGTTTGGTTTGCAAGAAAGGATTTCGTTGACCGGATTTCAAATCTGTTGACCATTTTAAAATCCCTCATATGATGGATTTGGAAATCCTTGGCATTGGGCCTGGATTTGAAATCCAAATCCGATGGATTCTAAAGCATGATCCATACTTCAAATTGTATCGATCCAAACTCGACGTTTACCAATAAAAATAAATTCTTTATAAAACAAACAAATAATTAAAAAAAAACTCAATCCAAATCCAAATCCAAATCCTACAAACCAAGCAAGACTTGTAAAAGAATGAATTTGAAATCCATTCCAAATCCTACAAACCAAACACATGAAGGGATTTCAAATCCCCCTAAATCCAAATCCCTCCAAATCCAAATCCCTCCTTGAAATCCAATCCATTCCATTCCAATCCCGCAAACCAAACGCGCCCTAAGGGTACGATAGAATAGTTCCAAGAACATATGTACAATACCAGAATCACGAACGTAGTTTCATATAATTAATATTATAAATTTTAGCACGAGGAGGCACATAAGTGGAAAATCAAGAAGGAATTAGCACGTATACAAATTTTGGGGTGTTACATTTCACCGCTATGGTCGCCGAAGAGGTAGGGAGGGAGTTCTCTTAGAGCTGAGTCGACAAGGGTCACGATAGTTATGGTGTTAAAAGGGGAAGAGGGCACTAGAAATTGTATGTGTACAAGGGGAATGGGCATCGTAAATGGTATGTAAGCAAGGAAATAGAGGTATCGAAAATACTTTTTGACTATTAAAAAACTCAGATCTAGGGAATTGGCTGGAGTTCTAGAAGGGCCAGAGAAAGGGATGATCAAGTGATGGAACTGATGAACTAATGGTGACTGACGAGGTTTATGGTTGGAGAAGAAAAGGGGTGGGTGGATATACGTAATATAATAATATTTTTGTTTAAGTTTCTAATATAAAATAAAATAAATGAGAAAAATAGTAAAATGCCCAAGAATTAATGGATCGAGTTAACACCGTTAAACACAGGAACCAAAAACGACATAAAGTGGCAACCACAATAATTAAAAGTATAATTAGTTTAAAGTAGGAACTAGACTTATATTTTGTGACAACCACATGGACCAAACGTGTAATTTACTCTATAAATTAGTGTTTTTAAAAAGGGCAAATTGCATGAAAAGGTAACATACTTTGTTTTGATTCCTATTTTGGGTAACATACTTTCAGAACATTCATTTTAGTACCTGAAATATAATATCTCAAACATTTAGGTACTTGAGTGACCTGTTTTAAGCATTAATCGGTTACCATGATGACGTGGCAGATGACATGTCATACAACTTATTACTATTTGATGATATGGACAATGATGTGGGTTTATTTTATTAAGAAAATTTGTTTTAATTTTTTTGTTAGACTTTTTTTTTGATTTGGTTTATTAAGAAAATATAAACAAACATAACATCGTCCTAATAAAAACCAGATACAAACAAAAATTCACAAACATCATTGCTTGTGAACTTTCTCTTCATTAAAATTTTAATACTATTTTAATTTCAATTTTTTTTTTGATAAAAACATGAACATTTATGTTCTTTTAACCATAACATTAACATCAACCAAATGCAGAAGCAAATTCAAAATGTAAATTCGCAAACCCTAAAATCAAAAGCCCAAAATAAAACCCTAAATCAATTTCTCAAAACCCTGTAGTCAAGAAGAAACCTCTAAATCAATGAAGAAACCTCTAAATCAATGAAGAAACGCCTAAATAAAAAAAAACCCTAAATCAATGAATAAAATGCCAAAATAAAAAAAACCCTAAATCAATGAAGAAATGCCTAAATTAAAAAAACCCTAAATCAATGATGTATCCCCTAAAGCAATGAAGAAACCCCATCCATTTGCAGACAAAGCCAACTATGCAAGTTCTGAAACAATGTGGAGAATAACAAACACATCGTCGGAGAACAACAAATATCGTCGGAAAACAACATTTACGATTTAGACGCATAGCTGAAGAACAACAGATGTCTGATATGCTTCTGCGTGAGGAGAAGAATGGAGAAGTTGACAGAGCTTGAGTAAGAGTATCAAAAACATTGTTCATTAGCGGTGTACACTAGTTGATAATAGGGTTTCATAGAGGAAATTGTCATAAAACAAGAACGACAACTACTTGAAGACGCCCTATGGAAGAAAACTAATAAAAAGTTAAAACAAAAAATTGGTGTGGCTTGTGGATTTTTGTTTGGATCTGAATTGCTCTAGGTTATATTAATGTTTGTTTAACTTTTTGTTTTTTTTACCAAAACCCAAATGAAAAAAAATATCTAATAAAAAAATATTTTAAATTTTTAAATAAAATAAATCCATTTCATTGTCCATATCATCGAATAGTAATAAGTTGTAAGACATGTTATCTGCCACATCATCATAATAACCGGTTAATGGTTAAACAAGTCACTCAGGTACTTAAATGTTTGGGATATTACATCTCAGGTACCAAAATGAAAGTTTGGGAAGTATGTTAACCAAAATAGGAATCAAAACAAAGTATATTACATTTTCATGCAATTTGCCCTTTAAAAAAATATATAACGTTAGTAAAACTAAAATCAATATCTAAGTTATCAATGCTTACAAAATTGAAAAGTAAGAAATTTTTCTATAAAAGCAGAGATCGAGGGTCAAACTATCCTACGAAAAAGAAAATTCAAGAATAAGTAAACGCTGAAATTCAGTATCGATCACCATATAGAGTTTAAACTTGAGATATCTTGGATTTGTGGGAATTTTTTACTGATTAAAGTTAAGTATTGTAGTATTTGCGGCTTTAGGGCCTGTTTGTTAGCAGCTTAATGAGACTCACAACTTATTCAGTCAACTATATATGACTGTTTGGTAGTGGCTTAATGATATAGAAAGTGGCTTATTCAGTAAGATTTCAAGGGGGAGATTTATGCAGAAAGTCAAGTTTTTTCCAAACTTGTCCCTCCCATTAAAAAACAAGTTCCTTTCATTTATGAAAAACTCTCTCAAATAAAAACCTATAAATCTATACAGACAGATTAATCTATACAGACAACTTTATCCATACAGAACTTAATGAAAAACCAACCAAACATCCCCTTAGTCTCATGGGTAAAAAGGTGAAAATCCTTGCGGAATGAGTAAAAGGTCCGGGCTAAGCATAAACCATAGGAAAATGCGATTTACCTCTCACATTCATGAGACTGGGAGTGACATACTGATGAGGCCCTTCAGGGTGGGGATTATGTGTTGTAGTTAAATGAAAAGAAAAAGAGTAAACGGAAGAGAGAACATGTATAATGATTAAAGTTATACAAATATATTGAGGATTGGATTTCGTAATATAAGAAAGTTATGTAGTAAAATTGAAGGCAATAGTTTTTTTTGTTAGATTTGTCATTGTACGGTGTTTTCTATAATTCGTGTATTAGTCACTTTAATTTTATTTGAATAAAAACCAAATAGGTATTGGCTATTAAATTTTTTCTATTTGATTCGAGTCAAACGATCCGCGGCTGCCAATATATCTCGCGGTAACAAAAATGTATTGTTTTGAGGTATATCAATGTGCAGTCTCCGATTCATATTTCGTAGACCAATCCCTCCCAATTCACATTTTGAAGATCATTTATTGTCACATTTTAGTTTCACTTCAGTCCATTTCTTATGCATTTTTGTTGTTTTAAAAAAGTATATGGGTACTATAGTGATCGTTCGTCAAGGGTGGACTCGTGCTTCACGGTGGGGGTTCGGCTAACCGCATAAATCTTAAAAAATATATACGACGTTATGAGTAAATTTTATATTTTATTAATCTATATTGTATTTTGACTTTAGGGGCATGTTCAAACGAGAAGTTAAACATTTTGCTAGAAGACGAAAAGTGTAATATCATACATAATACACAAGGTTAATCGTATATGATTAAACACATGTTACATTGACAATATATAGAAACTTAGGGGCTGTTTAGCAGTTGCTGAATGGTTTAGTGCAGAATGATTAAGTGGTCTGAATGATTAAAATGTTTTTATAATATAATGTAAAATGAAATATGGTTGTTTGCTAATTGTTCATAATGAAATCTGGGCGCTTAATGGTTAAGGGAGGGTCAGGGTACAAAATCATTCAGAGGATTTTGGAACCATTAAGAGACAACTCTTTTTTTTTTGCCAAACAAGATTTACTTTTTAGCGATTCAGAGGTTGGCTCTTAATGGAATCATTAAGAGGTAAACAAATGTCCCCTTAATCATATATGATTAAGCACACCAAAAAGACGTGTAATCATATATGATATTGAGACTTCTCGTCTTCTCACAAAATGTTTAATTTCTGACATGATACTTCTTCTTTTGACCCTAAACCCCAAAATAATATGGTTTATCCCCAAAATTTTAGCCCAAGGTCTAGTTTCTACTTTTTAGTGAAAACCATTTGGCAAAAGACAAATTGTCCAAGTAGTTAAACTACTCTACCATTTGTCTGGCTTGTGTTTAGGGAAAGCTAAAATTAGTTGGATAAACATCATTTAGTCCCAATCTCGATTCTGGTCCCGGTCCTAAAGAAAAATCCTAAGACCAATCTAGGATCGGTTACTGGTCCCATTCCCATTAGGCCAGCCCAAATCCAGTCACGAGCCCGACTTGATTGTAAAAAATATATATTTACACAAAAACGTTATACATGTTTTTATAATTGTGATTTTTGAAATTTAGTATTGAAATACAATTTAAATAATATGTTTAAGTATATAAAATCTTGAAACACTTAAAAGAGCTTGATAAACTTCTAAAAGGAGTTTGAAAAACTGATTTTTATTTTTGAGAAACTTGTTATATAATTTATAAAAACTTAGGGTTTTTTTTTTTAAAACCTCTTAATGGCTCTTAAGTCTGAATCATTCATACCTTTTTACACACCATCTCTTATTAATCATAACTAAAATAAGACTTCAGACTTTAGACCTCTTAAAAAACAAACGTCACCTTATATTTTTTTAAAACCAGGTCTAATAAAACTAGTCCTAAGACGAGCCTTAGAATTCCATTAAAAATATAACCGATCTCAAACCATCGGACCATAACCGATATCTACCAATCCCAAATTCCCAATCAATTGAGTCGGGCATTACTCAATTTGGCTATCTCTATTAACAATAGTGGAATACAATTTTCAGACCCCATTAGGCCTATCCAAAGTTCATTGTCCGGGGTTTTTATTCAAATACAAATACTTTTATAATAAATCCAGCCCATTATATATTAAAATAAGCCCAATGATTTAAAGCTGGCTTGAACCATATGATTATGAACCCTTTTTAAAAAAATACAATTATCATAAAAGTAAATATTATTATTATTATTATATATATATATATAGAGAGAGAGGGGCGTTCAAATGCAACTTATTTACATGATGCAACTCATACAACCCCTCTATCCACCACTCATTTTATTTTCACTTTTGTAATTAAGAAAAAAAGAATAATGTTGAAAATAAAATGAGTGGTGGATAAAAGGGTTGCATGGGTTGCACCATGTAAAGGGGTTGCATAATAACCTACCCCGGTCTCTCTCTCTCTCTCTCTCTCTCTCTCTCTATATATATATATATATATATATATATATATATATATATATATATATATATATCATTATCCAATCAAATAATTGAAACTAACAATCTTCAACTATTTGTTAATAATACAAAAAAATAGATGAGATCAAAGAACACTTACAAATAAAATGGTACAGAAAATTATAATACAAAGCTATTTGAACTCATAAATTCAGTGATCCGTTTTGAATTCTTTTTGTCCTTTCTTTTTGTTCTTTTGTGTTTTTCATTTCTTTGTTTTCCTTTTCTCTTTTTGTATTCGGATTATATATGTCTGAAAGAACACACAAATGGTGCAAAGATACAAAATTCAATCCACCACCCGGGATGGAAAAGCATGGTATGAAGTTGTCTTACTGAAATTGTAAATTTTCATTTAGCTAGGCATAATTAAAAAGATTACAAAGGAAAGCTTACATCAGATTATAATTTTATTTTTCAAAAATTAAGTCTTCAAACTTGATCTGTCTTGATCCTAGTTGTGAGATCCGATTATGAAGAACAACCGTGTCCCCCATCCGAAAATGCCTTTTGAATTCATTATTGGGAGCGATTCAGAGAAGAGCATGTAGATGTCTTATGTCTGTGAGAGGTAGTTCTGTTGATCGTTGAAATCAGAGACACCAAAAATGTCATAGAAATACATACTTGTCATTGGGAGGAAGAGTACAGTTCCTTGGGGCAATGGCTCTCCAGTAGGGTGCTCAAAAATCCGACCAACCCGATCAATCCAACCCAACGCAAAATAAATCAACCTTAAATAATCCGATGTCTAATTGAGTTGTAAAATCTTCAAACCTTTGGTATTGGATTGATATTGGATTACTTTTATTTGACCAACCCAACCCGATGAACTCGATATCCTTTTATTTATTGGATTTAATATGATTGTTAAGTCTCTATTAATATGTACATTAGACAATTACACCTTCACATACCCTTTTCATATACATATATTTTCAATCTATTCTCCATCTGGATATATGTTCAATAACTGTGAACACACACACGCGCGCACACACACATACATATATACCCAAATTGAGAAAATTAATTGAATGTGATATACTTAAGATTTAAGAAGTATGAATAAGTTGTACCAAATAGTTGATGATGAAAAAGAAATTATGAGTAGACCAGAGAAAACAAGTTAGGTGAATATTTTGATGTAACAAAGTATCAACCTGACCAACCCGACTAACCCGACCAACCTGTACGGTTTGAGTTGGGTTGAGTTGAGATTTTTTAAATCGCAAACATTAGGTTGGGTTGTTCAAATGTCATCAAACCGATCAACCCAACCCTGAGCATCCATAATTTCTAGGTGGAAGGGGATAAATCAAGATTGATGGTGATAAGAAGATCACCGGATAGTGCAAGGGCTTGTATGATTGCTTGATCAACTTGGATTTTGAGGGGTACCTGAGGAGATTTAAATGGGGCAGGTGAGACGTGTTAGTGTATTTTATTGTATCCAAGATTTAATAGGAAAAGTCAAGTCATGTAAAGTCAACTAAGTCTAAGTCAATGTGAGATTATCTTAGAGCTTTGTGCTTAATCTTGTGGTTTAGTCCTTGGTATAAATACCATGTTGCTTTGTTAATCATGTAACATAACTAAGCACTTCATTGTAACATTTAGACTTGTGATATAAACGATTGTTACTTTCTCTCTCTACACTCTCTCTCTAGACTTCAATGTTAAATCTTGAATTGAGAATTGCTTGATTGTGATAGGGAGTTACAATATCAATTGGTATAAGAGCAAACCAAAAAGATTCAGAAAGATCAGATTATCAGATTGGATTAGATTTGAGAGTTTTGGTTTCACGAACTCGTTTCTTGAAATTTACTGTTTGATCACTGATTTTATTGTTTTTACACAATTGAATCAAGAAATTGATTTGATTGTGTACGTAGTATCACTAGGATCAATTCTTGTTCAGATCACATAGGATTATTTCAATTCTAGATCGATCAATTTGAGCAAATTGTGTTTTTCGAAAAACTTGTACTCGTACACTGTAATTAGATCAATTGCACTGTAATTTGATGTTTTTAGCAAGTTTGAATTAATAGAAATGTGTTACAAGTTGTATTTCAATCACTGTGAATGAATTAGAAAATCAAATTGCAGGTTTGAATCGATTTGGATCGATTTCGTGAACAAGTGTGAAGAACGCGCAAGATCCGTAGAACGCGCAAGAGTCATGCTGAAGAACGCGCAAGCCAAAGGATTTTATTTTTGGCCAGAAACACGCAGATAGTGGCTTGCGAGTTTTGGTCGAGTAGTTCAAGTTATCTGCGAGTTCTTGACAAACGTGCTAACAGAGGTCTGCGAGTTTCTAAGAAACGCGCAAGAAGTGACTTGCGAGTTTTAGAAACGCGCTAGAAGAGGCTTGCGAGTTTGAAATATTAGAAAAATATTCTAAGTGTTGAAACGCGCTAATAACGTCTAGCGAGTTTGAGTTTCGCACTACTAACGTTCTGCGAGTTTCTACTTTCGTGCTAACAACGTCTTGCGCGTTCCTCAGTGAATAGTGCTTTGCGTGTTTAGTGCTTTGCGAGTTCTAGTTTCGCGCTAACAACTACTAGCGAGTTTCTAAGTGAACAGTTCTTAGCGAGTTCAGTGCTTAGCGAGTTTTAGTGACTTGCGAGTTTCAAAGATAGAAAAATTTCTGAATTTTTTTTGAGATTATTTTTTTTGTGCTGATCTAAGTTTGACTTTCAGTCAAATCTTCTAAACTGTTTGGGAACGATCATATCAATCAAGCTCATTTTTCATTCAAGATGCCAAAGACAGATAAGAGGGAAAATACAATATTGTCAGCAAGAGATATGGCAGTATTGTACATGCCTGAGATACCTGTTATAGAGGCTGAACGAGATAAACTGATAATTCAGAATGCAACCTTTATCAAACAAATTCAGGAGTTTAAATCAAAATTGTCAAATTCTGATAAATCTTCTGATTGTGTAAAGTGTGCTAATCATGATAAATCTGATTATGCAGGTATCATCAGCACAAGAGAGAAGGAAATTAGAGAAAAAGAGACACAAATTAAAGATGGAGAGAAAATGATTAAAATAAAAGAATATGCCATTCAGTCTCTTGAGAGAGCAATCAAAGTCAAAGAGACTGTAATTACAAATCTTCAAAGCCAACTGAAGACGACTGAACAGAAATCATCAGAATTGCAAGATGAATCAGTCAAGCTTAAAAACAAGTTTAAGGCTTTTGAAGATCAGATATCTGCTCTGGAGAAGAAGAATGCTGAATTGAAAACAAGCCTCCAAGCAGAAAAAAAAAAATCAAATGTGAAGACATCTTCTACCCAACAGTTATATGAATTTTCTAAGAAAACTCTACAAGAGAAAAAGGATTTGGAGCTGAGATGTTTAAAACTTTCTAACCAAGTGTCTGAATTCGAAAAGATAATAATAACTGAAAGAGACACTTTTGCCAAAGAAAGAAAAGTTCTTGAAGAAAAAAATTCTGAATTTCCCAAACATATCTCTATTCTACAAGACTTACTTGAGAAAGAAAGAAAAACTTTTCAAGAAAACAAAAAGTCTTTGCAGATTGAAAAGAAGAAATATGAAAAGAGAAATGTTGGGATCTTCAATGAAATTTCTAAGAAAGCCAAGAACTTACAAAAATATTTTGAGCTTGAACGTTCACATTTTGAATTTGAGATATCAAAGCTCCAATCCAAAATAAATGCTCTGTCATCAGATTATCAAAAAGAACAGAAGGCCAGATCTGATTTGAAAATAAAGTTTGACACACTTATTTCAGAAAGAAACATTATATCTGAAAAGATAAAAGACTTGGAAGCTGCAAATGTCAATTTATCAAAAAAGATTACAGCTGATGTGATTGATCAATCACCTGTTGATAATTCAACAGAATCCGTCTGTTCTTTCAAAACAACTTCAAGTTCCATTCATGACAAAAATGTTTTGAAAAAGAAAAGTGTCAAAGCACAAACTGTCAAATCAAATCAGATTAGACCATCAAATCTGTTTTATGATAAATCTGTTGATGGTTCAGCAAATTTTTACGTTAAATCTCTTGGAAAGAATTTGAAGAAAAGTCAGATGGTCTGGAGAGCAAAATATTCTTCATATGATGAGAAGTAGAATGACAAAACATCTGCATCCACAACCAATGCCAAAAAGAATAGTGTGCATAAAGGTAAATCTTTTGGTAATTATGATATGTTTTACTCTACTAATCAATTGATCAAGATTGCTCAAAAGAAGATTTGCTGTTCTTACTATGGAGCACATGACTTTGTAAGTAAAAAATTTGTTAATTACTGGTATGGATCATATTATGTAAACCCCACAAGAACTGCAACTAACACATCAGGACCCAAATACCAGTGGGTACCAAAACCTAAATCTGTGTTGCAGGCACCCAAAGTTTAAGGGGGAGCATAGAACATAGGCTTTTAAACACAACAGTTCAAAACATGGACCTTAATGTCAAAGAGTTTTGGCTTTTGAACAAAACAGTTCAAAACCCGGACTTAAGTGTCAAGATTGTGGCTTCTGATCACATGACAGATCAGGACCCATTCTTCAATGTTCAGATAAGGATATTTTGCAAATATCCAGGGGGAGCTTAAAATAAAACAAATCATGATTTGAGGGGGAGCTTAAAGGTAAATATCTTCTAATCTAGATCTCTAATTGTTTGAAAGAAGAACAACTTTCAAGCATGAAAAACGTTTTCTTAAATGTTCAAACCACTTCTCTATTCTCAAAAGATTTCATGAATTAAGAAGTGTGATTTTAAATGTTTTTCATTATTGAGCTTTAATGTTTAACTGACCGTGTGTTTCCAAAGATCAATACTTGCGTATTATCTTTTCTATATACTGTCAAGTATTCACACACATCGGTTCAGTATTTCATTTGATTTTGTTATTACCATGTCTCTAAACGAAACAATTTTCGATGGTAATACCCCCGTTTGCTTTCAAATGTTGTTGAGCATCATTCATCATTTCAAATTTGTGCTTTCATTGCATAATTGTTTATATTCGTTCATATAAACAAAATATCCAATTATTTGATACCCTAACCATTGTATTTGATCTGATTGATACATTGTCAGATTCTCAAAACAATTCTCTTGATTTCATTTCATTCATTCAATATCTTTGTTTTGAGAGATCTTCAAAGTTCAAATGCTCAAATTTCATTCATATTTTTCATGAGCATACATTTTGACAATGTCATCATACATTTTTGAGCTTAACTGTTTCAGTTAAACTGTTGAACAACCATTATTTTTTGGACTTACATGGGATTCGTGTGTCAGCTTAAACAGAACTTCCATGGATTCACGTAAACCAGTGTTTCCTACCCAGGAAGTTATCCTTAGAGTGATTGAGGGGTGAGGGGTAATTAAATCAAAGAGTGGGGTAGATAACTCATCCGATTGAGTTTTTCTCATTGTGTTGAGCGGAAAAATGTAAAGGAGAGTTTGGTTAGAAGTGAGCTTAAATGTTAAAAAGAAAGAGGGTGTGAGAACAAAGTTAAAAGAATATCAGAACTCTGCACCAACCACTTTCTGAGCCGGGCAGCCACATCTACTGATTGGTTCACATTCTTTGGTGACCATCATTGAAACAGGCAGTGAGCCCATGCCAACTCTTGCAATTACCCCACCAACCACTCGTTTCTTTCCCGAAAAAGAAATGTTTCATTTTCTTAGGGACGCAACATATCTGCTATCTGGTCTTCAATCGGAAGATTTAGATATTGAAAAAGAAGGAAAGTTGCCCCACCTTCACACCTCTTTCATGCACATTGAGTCCGTGTAATACCTGTTGCTGTCTTAACAGTTTACACAATTTGAGCCTTATGAAACACAATCATTGTGCTAAATTCTTTCATACACAAGCACGAGCACACAGAAAATTTGTTTTTATGTCAGAACATTCATAGATAAACCTTGTGTTTTTCAATGATTGAATGGAAGTCCTGGGGAGTCATCATCAAACCAGCTTCTTAAATTGTACATTCGTTGTACACAATAACTTTGTGTTACTGACAGGCATTCCTAACTGTTTCATTTGTTGAATTAGGGTTACAACGTTCATTATATCTGGATTTGAAAAGATTCGGGTATATACAGTTCATGATTCAGCTATTAAGATCAAAGGGCAGAAAATGTCAAATGTATCTCAAAGGGGTATAATATCTGTAAAAGGGGGAGATTCAAAGAAAGTGCTGAAATTGAGAAAGTTTTGATGATTATGATGTTCACAATCATCAAAAAGGGGGATAAATCTACAGAGATCAATTTCAAAGAAGTCCTGAAGAAAGTTCAAAGTCAAGACTTGCGGAGAATTTCTGAAAGTTCAAATCTGATGAAAAGAAATCATTCTCAAAAGATTCTGAAGACAAGTCTAAATTAAGATGATTCGAGAAAGTTTGTTTTTCCGAAGACAATCAAGAGATCAAAGAAATGAAGATACAAAGATCAAAGATCCCTCAAAGTTTCAAAAGTTTCAAAGATGAAGTTTTTCAAAGAAGTTTAAAGTAGTTTTCAAAGTATTGTTTCAAAACTTCATATGATTCGTTTTCAAGACTTGTTGACATTCCGAAGATGCAAAGTATAAAAGACTTTTCAAGATTCTTCAAAGACTGAAAGATTGAAGATTGTCAGAGCTTCAGAGGTTAAAGCTGTCAGAGTTAAAAGTTGAAGAATCAAGCGCTGAAGACTAGTGTCAATTTTTTTTTAAATCTTGAATACAAAGGGGGAGAATGTTAGTGTATTTTATTGTATCCAAGATTTAATACGAAAAGTCAAGTCATGTAAAGTCAACTAAGTCTAAGTCAATGTGAGATTATCTTAGAGCTTTGTGCTTAATCTTGTGGTTTAGTCCTTGGTATAAATACCATGTTGCTTTGTTAATCATGTAACATAACTAAGCACTTCATTGTAACATTTAGACTTGTGATATAAACGATTGTTACTTTATCTCTCTACACTCTCTCTCTAGACTTCAATGTTAAATCTTGAATTGAGAATTGTTTGATTGTGATAGGGAATTACAATATCAAGACGGATGAAGTTGATCGGATGAATGTTCGAAAGGACTTCTCAAAGTTGGGTGGAGTCTGAAATCTAAATTCTCTCTTTAGTTCGTTAACTTCCTTAAGAAGAGTCTGATCCGTTGAATGACAACCAGTTTGAACATATGTTTGCTTTCTTGGATTGCATTAATGATCTCAATCCATTTAGTGTATCCATATAAGTTCAACCAATAGATATCTTCATCTCGGTTACTCAGATCCTCTCGAATCAGCCTTAACTTCACCAAAGGAGTTTTGTATCCACTTTTTCTGCCTCCTATTGTTGAAGCTAGGGGTGTTCGCGGTGCGGTTTGGTGCGGTTTGAGGCAAAACCGCAAACCACACTGCATATGCGGTTTGAGCATTTTTCCAAATCGCAAACCGCACCGCATATACCTCAAACCGCACCAAACCGCACCAAACCGCACCGCATTTGCGGTTTATGCGGTTTGTATCTTACACATTTTAGACATACAATTCAATAATTATAAGATCAAAATTTCATTTTAAAATCAATGAAAACGTGATCGTAGTCCAAAAAATAAAAAAATTCAATACGCTTGATTCCAAAATACATATTATATAAATATTGCAATTATTCTTATATACATATATGTGTGTGTAATATATAAAATTAAAAATATATACATATATATAATATGCGGTGCGGTTCGGTTTGAACCGCGGTTTGATAACTAAAAACCGCAAACCGCACCACATAGTGCGGTTTGGTAAAAATGCAAACCGCAAACCGCACCGCGGAAGTTCTAAACCGCGCTTTGCGGTGTGGTGTGGGCGGTTTGTGCGGTTTGGCAGTTTAGATGAACACCCCTAGTTGAAGCTTTGATTATCTTCGATTTTAGACTTCTTATGTGAAATTTGTCTTGGAATTCTTTGAGATTTTCCTCTTTCAAATTATCATGTTCAGCCTGTAGAGCTTTAGCTGGAGCTAGTTTTTCATTCAAAATTCCAAAATCTAAGGTTGTGGACTTTGGGGGTGGAGGAGGTGGAAGAAAAAGAGTATCTAATGAAGTTTTTGGATTTTAATCATGAGTTGCTTGTCGGATCTATTCCTCTTTTTTAGCTTTCTGTATTTTTAGATCTGCTGCCTCTTCTTCTGCAATCATCATCCTTTTTCCTTTATCTATAGTTGAAGAAGAAGGATCCTCAACTGCTAAGAAGGTGGTTATGCTATGATTTGGTTTGAGTTATTGAAGTGATCCGATCTTCAATATTTTGCTTGGTTACCTTGAGGATTCTGTAACACCTTGAATTTTTATCCCAATTGAAGAAGAGTGTTGGACTGGGTGAATCGGTAAAGGAAGAACCACATATGGAGTACGGCTATAGTGCCATGTGGTTGTGACATTTGTCACAATAGCACCAACGTGTAACACACTGATGTCGAAAAGGTATCGTTTCAAGTTATTACAGAAATCGGTAATTATAAGGGAAAAATAAGATATTGGATTTTGGACTTGAATTCTAGATTTTATAGTCTTGTTGGGTGAAGGATTTAATTACGAGTCCAACGGTTCTTTCCGGAGCAAAATTGGAGCTATAACGAAGAAGTTATGGCCAAAACAGTGAACGAGAAAAAAACCGGGCGAGCAGTGCATCTCGTGACTTATGCCGCGACTTTAGGAATTATTCCGCGACTTAGGGAAGCGGGTGACATATGCCGCGACTTAAGGTCGTGAGGTAAGTCGTGAAATCCCCTGGTCGAGCATAAAACCTGATTTTCAGCCCTAGAACTTCATTTCTTCATAACTTTTGCTCCACAACTCCGATTTGGGTGATTCAAGTTTCCATGGTTTCGTTTTTGAGAGATCTACAAGGATTTATCAAGATATTGGAATTCTATTGGTATATCCAAGGGTATTTTGTGGTGGTAAGTTCCTTATCTCTCTCAATGTTAAGCTATAGGGTTTGATGGTTTCACCCTTTTTCCTTTCATCCTTCCTCTTGGGTATGATTTTGTTGACTTGTGTGGTGAAGGTGACCTTGTAGATGTGTTGGATCTGAGATCTAGGGAGGTTTCTTGGAGATTTCAAGCCTTCATCAATGGTGGTTCAAGTTTTGGGGGTAAAACCTAGATTTAGCCTAAATCTAGCGAGGTGAGTTCAAGTTGATTTGTGAAAACGGTGTACATGCCAAAATGATTATTTTAAAGTGTTTTGCATCTTACATGAAATTGTTAACTGCTGATCAGTTTGGTTATTTTGAAAGTGTTTAACTTTACAAACTTATATAACACACATTCTTATGATTTTTGGGCATTTTGATAATGAGTCATAAATGGGTGTGTTTGGTAACTTATTGCATAAATGAGATTATTTGGTTAAATGGCATTTTTAGTGTGTGTTTGGGTAAAAGGTTTAATTTTGTGTTATGGGGCGTTTTGAAAGGATAAAGAGTATAAATCTATTTGGAAAAAAAACCTTTCGTCCCGACTTAAACTGTGTTGGAATCCATTCAAGTATTTTGGGGCGTGTGATTTCATGGTATGGGTCGAGTACATTTATTATTTGAAAAGCGTTAATCATTGGTCAAAAAGAGGTTTGAGTATTTTGGCTCGATGTCGTTTAAAGGAGTCTTGAGGACACTTGTCCGGTTTTGAATGGTTCAATTTAGAGCCCAGTTATGACGTACGTACTAATGTACTTTGTTGCATTTTGACGTTGGCTACATGTTCGAGTGCGTTGGTCATTTCGGGATAGGCATGTAATGTTAGACTGTGTTGCATTGGATCCATAGGCATGTAAGTTAGTCTGTTTGGGATGGTCAATTGGGTATTGCAGGTGACCTTCAGTACCCATGTTTTATGACCGGAAACTTTACAAGTGAGCATTGGGAGGGGTTGAGTCTGGTAGCGCTACAGGCAAAGTAGGCACTAGGACCTCCGCCGCTTGAAGTAATGCCTGGGACAGGTAGTCTTTAAGTGTGTAGGGACTTTGTGGTGGAGTTATTCGGGATGTTCATCAAGGTCAAGTTTACTTGTGGTGCACTTGTAAAGAAGTCGTAGGGATACCTGGCTGTGATATCGGGCGGTGTCATGCGATTAACGTTGCTTGGGTGGCATACCTTTGTGTTCCCTCCACCCTCAACGGATATGGATTTCCCCCATTGTCGGCTATTAGTGGTTTTAAAAATAAGGATGCTTTACTTTATTGTCATTGGGTCTATATGTGTCAGGATCGAATTCTCAACAAGAATTATGAATACTCAGAAACAATATTAAAGAAACTGCGGAATAGCACTTTAATATTCAATAAGCAGAAAAACAATGAAACAGTGAATCACAATCAACTTGTAAACTTTATTTAATGATTCAAGTTACAATCTTTTCACTCACAACCTCAATCTTGAAGAACAGGCTCTTTCAAAACGAATTCTACTTCTCTAGAATTAGGAACTATGCCTTGAGGTTGATTTTCTCTCTAGAACAAAAACTCAGAATTACATCTTATTCTAAACGATTCTATACATATATTGAAATTAAAGATAATTACAAAACTTAAAAAGATCTTCAAAATAATCTTCATAATTATCTTCAAGCTTTCCATGTTTATCTTCAGACGCTATCTCTTCAGCATTATCTTCTCATTATCTTAGAAGCAGCATTAATCACCTTAATCACCTTGGAAGCATTAACTGAGTCTTGGCAGCATTAACTACTAAGCAACACTAACCACTAGCAGTACTAACTAGCTAAGCAGTACTAACTTTGTTCAAGCAACACTAACTTTGACTAGCAGTATTAATTCTACTAGAAGTAGTAATACCTAGCAGTATTAACTTTAAGATCATCTGGCAGTACTAACTCTGAACTGGCAGCATTAATGACTTAGTCACACCTTTAGTTCCCAACAATCTCCCCCTAACTTGACTTTTAGAAAAAGAAGTCAAGTTTTCAGATGCTCCCAAAATACCATTCTTCAGATCCCTGTATCAACATTTAGCCCCAAACTTTGATTGATCATTCTCTGAATTAGATACTTGGCCATTTCTGAATTTTCAACACATCCAAGCTTCTTCTTCAACATAGCATGAAGCTTCAGTCTGCTGTGGTTGTATACTCTATCCACTAGAAAGTATTCTATGTGATTTCTACCCAAAGTCACTGCATATACTCCACTAGTTTCATATAGAGTCCAATTTGTGACTGCTTGAAACACATTTCTTATGATATGCTCTACTTCTTCAGGTTTGAACATCATATACAGATACTCCATCACCAGTTTTGTAATTGACATCCCTGGAGCTTTTAACTGATCTGCATACACCTTCATCCCTATTTTAAACATTTCTTCTATATCAGATCTTGAGCATGTTCTGACAATCTTGGCCCAAGTGTTGAATACCTCACACTTATCATCCTTCCTCTTGATCCTGATATACTCCTTTCCATCCACTGTCAATGTATCCCAGTGAATAACTTCAGGAGGCTTTACACCAACAGGTTCTGCTGAAATTGGTTCAGGCACTTTGTCCATCACTACCATGTACATCTTTAAATCATCAGTACTTGAAGGTTCTTTCTTTTCAGATGACTCAGGTGCCCCTTCTTCTTCAGCAACCTTTTCATCCTCTCCTTCTGTTATTCTAGGCTTCTTGATCATCTTTCTCCTAGCCATCATCTTTGTCCTTTTTAAAGTCCTTAGACTTTCACCAATAGTGGCTTCCTTCTTTGGAGTTTCTTGTTCATCAGGGAATGGTTTTTGTAAGAAATCATTGCTCTCTTTCATTCTTTTCTCCATTTCAACCCTTGCAACTTCATCCCCTTGAAGCTTGATCATTTCTGCATCATATAACCCTTTAAGTTGCTCAAAAGACATGTTTGAGAACATTTCCACTTTGACACCTACAGCACCCTTGAGGAAAGTAATCATTTTCTTCCTCTCTTGAGCACCCAGGTATGTCTTTGAAGGTTGTCTTTTCTTTGCAGCCATTTTGATCTTTCCAGACTTCCTCAAAGATGTGGCTTTCTGCTTGGCTTGTTCTGTTGCTAGGCTTTGTTGATAGGCTTTATTTAGCTCTGCAGCCATTGCTTTTGCTATCTCTCTATCTTTTTCCACTTGCACAGTTTCAACTTCTTCAAGTTCAGCCTGTATCTTCCTAGCTAGAGCTTCATCTGATTCAATCAGCTTCTGCTTTTTCATTGGTTTATCAGATTCAACTAGCTTTGCCTTACCTTTCTCTTTACCCATCACCTTCTCAGTGCTAAAGTTCTTTGCTGCATCAACTCTTTCTTTTATGACAACTCCTTTGGCCTTTGAGGTGACTTTGGGAGTATCATGTTTGGCTTTGATGAGTATTTCTGCAATCTCCAGCTCTGTAAGGACCTCTTTTACTGTTTCTGCTGCTTCTTTCAGATCAGCAGTATTAACCATTTCTGCTGCTTCTTTGCTTGAACTGGCAGTATTAATGGTTTCTGCTGCTGGCTCTGTTTCTGCTGCTTCTTTCAGTTCAGCAGTATTAACCATTTCTGCTGCTTCTTTGCTTGAACTGGCAGTATTAATGGTTTCTGCTGCTGTTGATTCTGTTACTGCTTCTTGTACAATATGCTCATCCATCTCCTTAGAGAGCACCTCCTCAGGGTTGGGAGACACCCTATTGGATTCCCTTTGGATATTCTCTATTGGAGAATGCTCCAATAGAGGGCTTTGAGGCTCTTGGTTAATAGTAGGTACAACAAGGGAAGGAGCCTTGTGTACCTTTCTCTTGGCATAAGTCTTGGACATTTGAGGAGTGGGTTTAGCAGCAAAGGACTGAGGAAAAATGTGAGAGAGGGAAGGTTGGGATTGGCTCTCAGTGGGTTGGTCTAATGAGGGCCTTGACCCTGAGGCCATACCTTCTTGTGGTTGGGACACCACCATCATTGTTGAGAACAATGGGGTGTCAACTCCTTCCGAGTCCCTAGCAGATCTTCTCATGTTTGAGAAGACCTTGCCTTTAGGGGGTTTAGGTACATATACCCCATCAAAGTGAGGTATATCCGTCAATTCGTTGGTTATAACTGCCTGTACAAACCTGGGATACATGAATAAACTCTTCTTGTTGTCCAGGTTTGAGACAAGATCATTGAAGATCATCAGTGAAAAATTATATTTTCTAGCAGTAGATAAACATACCAAAGCATAGGCAATGGGACTGCTAAATTGGCTCCAGCCAGTAGTTTTCTTAGAAATACAGTGCATCAGGGTATGAACAAAGAACCTCCATTGGGGTGTAAATTGAGCTTTGAAAAACTTGAAAATCCCCAATTGGCCTTCATACCCCATCCTGGTGAGGTTGGAAAACAAATCCTCATTTGGAATAGAAGATATACCTGAAGCATCGTCTAGACGTAGACAGATGCGAATGGTCTCCTCAGTAACTGTCAAGGGTTTGTCACAAACCCTTGTTTTGATGCACTGCACTCCATTTTCAGTGCTAGTAGTGGCGTTGGCCCAGAATTGCCTTTGGTGCTCGATGAAGATGGTAGGAGACACAGTGAGAGCATGAGCGATGTGGTTTGACTTCAGGAAATCGACTATCTGGTGAAAACCTTCGGCTTGTTTTGGCTTTTGGAGCATGGCTATCTCGTTGTGCTCATCAATAAACGCCATTGAAGCCATCTGTACGCAAGGATTCTTGCCTAGCGAGCACTGGACACTTGAGAGAAAAGAGTGAGAGAGAAGATGAACAGTAGACAAAGAGTCGTTATGATCTTTTAGGCGGGGAAAGGGTATTTATAGCTTTTGGATTATAAGCAGTATTAACTGAGAGGAGTATTAACCACTAGCAGTATTAACTAACTAGCAGTATTAACTGAGAGCAGTATTAACCACTAGCAGTATTAACTAACTAGCAGTATTAACTGAGAGCAGTATTAATTACTAGCAGTATTAACTAACTAGCAGTATTAACTGAGAGCAGTATTAACTACTAGCAGTATTAACTAACTAGCAGTATTAACTGAGAGCAGTAGTTAAAAATTGTACTGGCAGTACTAAAACTGTACTGGCAGTATTAACCATACTTACACTTTTAAGCTTGTGATTAACTGAGTACTGCTCTACATTTCCTGAGAAAGAACATTAGTAACACCAAGAATAACCAATATACAGGTATTGAACCACTTTTTAAGTAGGATCTTATTCAGAGTTGATCATTCCCACACTTGTTACCAAGAAAGTGAATCTACCCACATCAAAGGCTTTGGTGAATAGATCAGCAAACTGGTTATCAGTATGAACTTTTACAACTTGAATAAGCTTCTTTTCATTGCAGTCTCTTATAAAGTGATACATGATCTCAATGTGCTTTGTCTTTGAGTGCTTGACAGGGTTAATAACAATGCTAATAGCACTGCTATTATCAATAAAGATTGGAGTGTGTAGAAAGGTTACCCCATAGTCCAACATTTGATTCTGAATCCATAAGACTTGAGAACAGCAACTTGCAGCTGCTATGTACTCTGCTTCTGTTGTAGATGTGAACATTGTGGTTTGTTTCTTGCAATGCCATGATACTAGTCTTGCACCTAAGAACTGGCATCCTCCAGAAGTAGATTTTCTGTCCAAGTTTGCTCCACCTAAGTCACTGTCTGAGTATGCAAGTAGGTCAAATGATGAGTCATGAGGATACCAAAGTCCCAATCTAGGTTGCCCTTTGAGATATCTGAATATACTCTTAACAGCTTGATAGTGTGATTGCTTTGGCCTAACTTGAAATCTTGCACACACACAGACTGGAAACATTATATCTGGCCTAGAGGCTGTAAGATACATGAGAGAGCCAATCATGGATCTATATTGATGAACATCTATATCCTCCCCCTCAAGATCTGCTGTGATCTGCTTGTGTGTCTCCATAGGTGTGCTGGTAGGCTTTGAGTCTGAGAAACCAAACTTGGTTAGAATGCCCTGCACATACTTGGACTGACAAATAAAAATACCTTCTGACTTCTGTTAGACTTGGAGTCCAAGAAAGAAAGTAAGTTCCCCCATAGAACTCATTTTGAACCTTTGATGCATTAGATCCTCAAACTCCTTGCACATATTGTCTCTTGTGGATCCAAAGATGATATCATCCACATAGATTTGGACCAGCAAGATGTCCTTCTTCTTTCTCTTGATGAACAGAGTTTTATCAATTACTCCTCTTTCAAAGCCATTTTCCAAGAGATAGGATGACAGAGTGTCATACCATGCTCTTGGTGCTTGATGCAGTCCATAAAGTGCCTTCTTCAGTTTGTATACTCTGTCTGGATAGCTTGGGTTTTCAAACCCTGGTGGTTGACAGACATAAACTTCTTCTTCAATTGAGCCATATAGAAATTCACTTTTTACATCCATTTGATAGACTTTGAACTTCATATAAGAAGCATAGGCCAGGAACAATCTGATTGCTTCTATCCTAGCCACTGGTGCAAATACTTCTTCATAATCTATTCCTTCTTCTTGTGTATACCCTTGTGCCACCAACCTTGCTTTGTTCTTTACTACTATTCCTCTCTCATCTATTTTATTCCTGAAGACCCATTTTGTACCTATTGCTCTGTGACCTTTAGGATGGTCTACCAGATCCCAAACATTTTGCAGCTTGAATTGTAGCAGCTCTTCTTGCATGGCTTCTATCCAACTGGAATATTTCATAGCATCATGAGCCTTCTTAGGCTCAAGCTGGGATAGAAAGCAAGAAAGCACTGTATGCTGTTGGTCTTGCATATCTTGCAGCCTGCTTTGATTTCTAGTCATCATAGGAGAAGAGATATCTCCTATTACCAGCTGAGGAGGATGATTCTTTTGTGTTCTGGTTTGATGACTAGGTTCTTCATTGAGTCCCACCTCTAGATTAGTGTCATTCAACTCAACTGAAGTGATTTCAGCAGCTACTTCTGGTTCTGTATTGTCTTGACTCTCCTCATCTCTTGTTTCTTCTTCACTCTGATTTGGTTCAGTAGATGGCTCCTTTTCACAGTCTTCAACAGGAGCCACTGTAGGTATGGGAAAAATCACAGACTGAGGTATGTTTTCTTGAACTTGTGTAGTCCCTGATCCTCCATTACCTGAACCTGCATAATCATCACTACTGAAACCAAAAGAGTTAGTTAGTGAATCAATGTCAAACAGCCACTGAGGACCAGACCCAATAGGATTTGGCGTGTTCTCATTGCATTTGACATTGTCACTTTCCTCAATTATTATAGAAGAAGAATTAAAAACTCTGTAGGCCTTACTTTGAGATGAGTAACCCACAAGAAATCCATCATCTGCCTTGCTATCAAACTTTCCTAAGTGAGATTTGGTATTGAGAATTGTACAAGGACACCCAAATGGTTTAAAAAATCCAATAAAGGGTTTTCTTTTATTTAAGAGCTCATAAGGTGTCTTGTTTTTTGGCTTAACCACTAGAACTCTGTTTTGGACATAACAGACAGTATTAACTGCTTCAGCCCAAAAAGTAATTGGCAATTTTGAATCAGCTAACAAAGATCTAGCAGCCTCAATTAGTGTCCTATTCCTTCTCTCAGCAACTCCATTTTGTTGTGGAGTCCTAGGAGCACTATATTGTCTCTCAATGCCTTTCTCTTCACAAAAGGTGTTTAGATCAAGATTTTTAAATTCAGTTCCATTGTCTGATCTAATGACTTTTACTTTCTGATTAGTTTGGTTTTCAATTCTTAGAATAAAGGATTTGATTAGTCCACTTGTCTCATCCTTAGTCCTTAGAAAATATACCCAAGTGAATCTAGAGTAATCATCAACAATAACTAGGCAATATGATTTCTTCCCTATGCTCATCACATTTGTAGGACCAAACAGATCCATATGTAATAACTGGAGACAAGAAGAAATTGTATTTAACTCTTTGGTCTTATGAGAAGTTTTGTGCTGTTTGCCTTTAAGACAAGCAACACAAAGATCATCACATGAAAAGACTTTTGATGGTAAACCTCTTACAAGGTTGTTTTTAACAAGTTTGTTCATTGTCTTGAAGTTCATGTGACACATCCTTTTGTGCCAAAGCGAGGATTCATCCACAGAAGCTTTTGAAACAAGACAGTTCAGGGATGAATCACTTGAAACATTGTCCATGTCTAGACAGTAAACATTGTCCTTTCTTGGAGTTCTAAGTAGTATCATGCTTTCATCAACTACTTTGAATCCTGGAGCAAGGATCATACATTCTGTATTGGTAAATAATATACTATGTTGTTTGTCACAAACCTGTGATACACTTAACAGGTTGTACTTTAACTGATCAACATAGTAGACATCCTCAAATGTCATCTTACCTTTTGTGACATTACCTTTTCCACTTATTTTTCCACCTGCAAGATTGTCTCCAAATGCAACATGTTCTCCATTGATATGCTTGAAATCCTGAAGGCATGACATGTTGCCTGTCATATGCCTAGAGAAACCATTATCCACATGCCAAATGCTCTTCCCCTTGAGCTGTTGGTTGCCCTGCACATAAGATAAATCAATTAGTATTGAATAGGAACCCAAGCCAAAGTGGTCTTGGGTACCCCTTTCTCATCAAAATATTTGCATTCCTTCTTGACAAGATTTTTAAACTTTGACTCCTCATTGCTGGAGTACTTTGTCACAATAATGGGTTTGGCTGCACATTTGCTAGAAGCAGTACTGGTTTTAGAAGAACTAACTGCATTAGCAGCACTTGCATGCTTAGCAGTACTAACCTTGTTAGAAGTAGTAACTGTGTCAGCAGCAGTAACTGTGTTAGCAGTAGTAACCTTTGAAGAAGTACTAACAGTGTTAGAAGCATTAATATTCTCAGCAGTACTAACACTGGTAGCAGCAGTATTACTTCTGGCAGCACTATCCCTGTCAGCAGTACTATTTGATGTAGCAGTACTAACAGTTTTAGTGCTTCTAGGCACCCACATTTTAATACTCTCTTCTAAAACCTTTTTCTTTATTTGGCCTTTGGTTTCAACAGATTTCTTAGCTACATGTTTCTTTCCAGCCTTCCTATAACCAACAGGTTTTTGCACAAATCTTTGAAAGTTTATCCTTTGGTTAATAGGGTTAAAGAAACAGTACTTAGCCAAATGATTCAACTTGCCACATATGAAACAAGGTTTTGGTCTGATTATTTTACTCAGATCAACTCCTTGTTTCTGAGCCCATTGATTATTCCATTTCTTTGATTATCTCTCTTTGTACCAGAATTTAGGCTCTCAGTTTTATTGCAAGCACACTGTTTACAAGGGCCAGGATTCACAATAGTGGTCTGTTTGTAATGGACCTTGTTAGCCTTTCCTTTGGTCTTCTCTATCTCTTTAGACTTGACCCAGATTTTTCCACATCCCTCATTGGTGATGATGTTGTTTTCTAAGGGTATCTCTTTACTCACAACATTGTTCTTATTCTCACTGGCTTCATTCTCAGTCATATCCTCAACAACCACCTCATCCAAAGGATCTATCTTAAATGCTTCCTCAGACAAGTTCTTTTTCTCCTTGGTCTCTAACAAGTCTGATGTAGGAGGGATGTAATTGTTGTTGTAAGAAGGGGGTGTGTTGTTGTAGCCAACACCAGGCTTCATCTTATCATGAATCTGAGACTTTAGAAGAGAATCCATTGCTTTTGAAGCATATGAAAACTTTTCTATATCAAGCTTAACCTTAGCTAGTTCTTCTTTTAACTTATCATTCTCTTCTTTTGACTTAGACAGTTTGGTTTCTAACTCATTCTTTTCCCACTTCCAGTAGTTTGTGTCATAAGAATGTTGAAGTTCATTGGCTTGGAAGCCTTTGATTTGATCTTCAAACCTCTCAACTATCAACACATAATCTCTTCTGTCCTTTTCTAATCTTTTGAGGTCATCACACATGTTTTGGTTGTGATCCCTGTACCTTTTGACAATGTCTATGCAAGATTGAGTACAAAGTTTAGAAATTACCTCAGAGGGGAGATCAGACACCTCTGCCATAAGAGCTTGATTCTGAATGGCTTCTTCAGCTTGGTCACTCCAGTCAAACCCCATTCCTTGTTGAGAAACAAGGGCTTGAGCAGATTTCTTGTTTTGATTGTAGTCTCCATTCTGAGCTTGTTGGTGGTTGTTATTTGGCACACTACTTCTGCACTCTCTAGCAAAGTGTCCTCTCACGTGGCACTTATAGCATTCCACCTTTGTCTTGTCAAAACCAACTCCATCTTCTCTTCTTTGAGAGAAGTTGTTTCTCCCAGTTCTTTTAATAAACTTCTTCACCCTCATAGATAACATGGCCATCTGCCATTTAATGTCCATCTCCTCCAAATTATCAGGGTGAATTTGTTCCAGATCATCATTAATCAAGGAGTTATTGCTATGACTTGACAAAAAGGCTTCAAAGACAGTTTCAGTGCCATTTTCTGAATTCACTCCACTAGCAGCACTAACTACTTCAGGGTTGGCAGTAGTATCAGCAGATGCTGATAGAAGTGCTGCATTATGAATATACCCAGTGGGCTTCTTCTTAGCTTCTACTTCTGATTCAAAAACTCTTAAATCATTATACAGATTATCTAGTTCCTTCTCTTCCAGATTGTCACTCTGTCTATATGAGACAGTGTACATAGTCCATTTATCCCCAAGAGATCTGAGGAACTTCCTGTTGATATCATCTTGCTCCATCTTCACTCCAACAGTAGCCAGTTCACCAATAAGCTTGTTGAACTTGTCAAAAGTTTGAGTCATAGACTCATTCTTTGAAGAAGTGAAGTTCTCATACTGCTGCTTCAGAACATCCCTTTGATTTCTTTTGGTGCTCTTAGTTCCAGCAAATCTTTTCTCTAGAGCATTCCAGAGAATCTGAGCATCAGTGCAGTTGCAGAATTGATGCTGATATTCATTTGGGATGGCCAAAAGCAGAGTGCTCAAGGCCTTCATCTCTGTCTGCCTGATCTTCCTCTCACCATCTGTCTTAGGTGGAGATCTTTTCCCATCTGGTCCAATCTGGCCTTCAGTAGAGGGGCCATTCTCAATAACATCCCACATTGAGTAGTCAGTGAGGAGAATGTATTGCCTGATTCTGATCTTCCACATATCAAACTCATTGGGTTTGAGCATTGGAACCTTAGAGACAAGAGTACTGTTTGATTCTGCAAAGTTTTCCATGATGAATGAATGTTTTTGAGAGAACTAGCTCTGATACCACTTGTCAGGATCGAATTCTCAACAAGAATTATGAATACTCAGAAACAATATTAAAGAAACTGCGGAATAGCACTTTAATATTCAATAAGCAGAAAAACAATGAAACAGTGAATCACAATCAACTTGTAAACTTTATTTAATGATTCAAGTTACAAGCTTTTCACTCACAACCTCAATCTTGAAGAACAGGCTCTTTCAAGACGAATTCTACTTCTCTAGAATTAGGAACTATGCCTTGAGGTTGATTTTCTCTCTAGAACAAAAACTCAGAATTACATCTTATTCTAAATGATTCTATACATATATTGAAATTAAAGATAATTACAAAACTTAAAAAGATCTTCATAATTATCTTCAAGCTTTCCATGTTTATCTTCAGACGCTATCTCTTCAGCATTATCTTCTCATTATCTTAGAAGCAACATTAATCACCTTAATCACCTTGGAAGCATTAACTGAGTCTTGGCAGCATTAACTACTAAGCAGCACTAACCACTAGCAGTACTAACTAGCTAAGCAGTACTAACTTTGTTCAAGCAGCACTAACTTTGACTAGCAGTATTAATTCTACTAGAAGTAGTAATACCTAGCAGTATTAACTTTAAGATCATCTGGCAGTACTAACTCTGAACTGGCAGCATTAATGACTTAGTCACACCTTCAGTTCCCGACAACATGGTTAACAGTGAATGAGGACCTTAATATTGGACCATCCTCCTCGTGTATTAAGGTTTGAATGAATTATGTCAACTCCGTGTTTTGGTAATTAAAGTCTGTTCGTTTATGGTCGTGTGAGTATTGGACCTAGTATCCATGTTTTCGGATGTACGGTATACATGGTTTGATGATGGTTCATGTTTCGAGTTAGTTTAAGTTGCATCAATTTATGAAGCAAGTTTTAAATGAGGTGTCCATCTTTAAAAGTGCATGATTTTGGAAAAGAGTCGTTTCCACGTTTTAAAGGACACCAATTGACTGGTCATGGTTTCGAATGAGGTTCATTCTTCTAAAGATATATCTACTCATGTAAAACTCTTGAACTCATTAGGCGTTAGCCTAACCATTTTATTTGTCGGCATGTGCATCAGGTTCCAGTTGGGGGTATGGTTCTAGCAGTATTAAAGAGATGTGCCTTAGTGTCCACAAGTGTAAGTGCTTGGTGAATTCTTCCGCAGTTTGGAGATAGCGACATTTATTGGGTTTTAGTAACACCTGCCCTTATTATAGACTGTATGTATGGAATGAATGTGTGTATGGAGGTTAAATCTTAAATTGTGATTGTAGATGAATCATTTATGATGTATTTAGAAAATTTTAAATTAGTTGCTAATTCCAGATTTGAGGGTGTTACAAGTTGGTATCAGAGCTTAAGTTTGAGAGAATTAGGTATTGATTGTAGGATGCCTAGACTCAAACTAGCGTTTTTATAAGTGATTGTAAGTGAAGTTGCACATTAGGAACCTTAAGACAAGATATTTTGGAGTTGATCGAGTCGTTAGAAACGGGAAACTTGTCGAGGGTCGCAAGGATGAGCATGTACGGTACGTTTATAATGGCACCTGACCAGTGTTATGGTGAACCTACATGCTACATGTGTATACTTGGACTACCTTGGTATGATTACTGTTGAGGTAGTGAGAAAATTTCTAAGCGAGTGATCTAAGGAAGGGTTGATGTTTATAGCAATGTCGCTTTGGAGTGACAATTAAGACATGATGAATGCTGGAAGTTGACCATTGTGGGTCAGGAAAATTGGTTGGAGTAGAACCTTAGACTTATGGAATTGATGTTATTCGAGGAGAAATTTTAAGGTGAACAAATGAAACATTTGGGTATTGCTTTAAGATGTTGAGCATCCGGATGACAATAGTATAAAACCGAGGAACGTGATTTCGGGTTGCCAGTGCCGACCAATTCTATGCACGAAATTCATTTCTAAAAATAAATTGCATCGATTATTTCTCATATTTCGTGAAACATAAAGTGAGTTATATTATGGAATGTTTGAAAAATATTTGCCATGCGCCAGATTTTAGGCCGTGAGTTTAAACATGCATGAAGTTGTTTTCTTGCACATGGTTACAATTTGTCGTCAAAAATCTCTTCATCCCCGTTTCAGGTTTATCATCATTTTCGGATATTATAAGATACGTGTTTTAATGTCAATTGGGATAGTGGGCAAACAACTGTGGAATTTTTAGCCTTGACATTGGATCTCCTCCACGTATGTTCGGGTTTTAAAGGAAGAGTTGTCCCCCTGTTCTTGAGTCAGAATTTTCTGGAGAATTTTGGTCTGTATGAGTCGTGTTTAATTTTATAGAGTATAGTTTTGCAACCTTTTGGGCGCGTGAGTGTACTTTGAAATGTGTGGGTTTTAAATTTTATTGCATGTAAATTTACGAGCTTGTTGGACGTCGTGTCTCGTTAAAATTTTGGTTGAAAATGGTCACTTTATCTTACGACATTGTGCGTCGCGTAAATAAATTCTGGGAACGTGTACAATATGCATTTGCGTGCGTTAATTTATGAGTTTTGTTAATAGATGTCATCTCAGATGTTGTTTTGGGAAAGTTTCATTATTGTGAGAGTTATCTATGTACAAATGTTAGTCATTGTATACTTGTTGCGTCTGGATTAAATTATACTGTTGGTGTGAGTAAGCATATAAAGGATTTATGTTATTTCAGTTATCGATTTTGATAATCCCAAAATCACTAAATCATATATAGAGAGAGAGATTGAAGCGCAAAGTAGTATATCATTGAGAATATGCGTGAGGTTCCTTACAAAGACCAAAGCCACAAGGGACTTAAATACCCTTGGCTAATACAATACAGAATAAGTCTCTAAACACAGTATTAGACCAAGCCTATAAATACAATGATTACTATAAAATCAGACTTAACAATCTCCCCCTTATTAATCATTAGCGCTGCGGTCTTCAAAATTCATCTTCTAAATCAACACGGACCATCTAAGCGACTTATCGAAGAAGCTTCTTTGACTAATTTTTTTTTTCTTCTCAACACCATTTAATCTCAGTTGCTTTTGCTGCCTTAACAAGACTGGACCAGTATGCAATAAACTTGAAAGAACAGTCGGTTCATCAGCTTGTGCTCTAGACGACACACCTCTTTCAAATATACTTGAATGAACTATGGTGGTCGGAGCTGGAACAACAAAAGTATTAGTAGCTGAAAGAATAGAATCTTGAGCAAATCTTGATCAACAGATAAACGTTTGAACTTTTTTCTCTTTAACTTCTCCTTAACTTCTCCCCCTCATGACCTTGATGATCTGAATCAACTTGGTCATGCAAATGTTGGAGACGAGACAACTTAAGATCTGCAAAATAAGATTTAAGGAGAAAGAGGGAAGATTTGCGCTAACTGTTTGTGGCGCAAACTTAGGTTTTGCGCTAGCATAAGGAAGCACAAAGTTAGTTTTGCGCTAGCTGAAGGATGCGCAAAGCTTGTTTTGCGCTAGAAACTGTTGGCGCAAATCTAAGTTTTGCTCTACCAACTGTTGGCGCAAATATGACTTGAAACACATAAAATTTTTACTTGTTAAGCACTTTGACTCCCCCTACACAAATGCACTAAATATGACAATTCAAGTTAGCATTTGTATAGAAAATCAGATTCTCCCCCTCGAAAACAGATATGATCTTTCAGAAAATTCTCCTTATTCACTCCCCCTTGATAATGCACAGACCCATTTAAAACAGATATATGAGAACACAAGAATTGAAACATCAAAGTAGAAAGAAAAATATACTGAATATGTATTTTGAAACAACTAAATATATAAAATTTTAACCACTAAACAAATTAAATTCTATTTAGTAAAATATCACAGATTAATCCATTAGATGAAATCAAGTGTATGTTGTTGGATACATATACAAGTTTCATTGCATATCAAGTTAAAACATGTTCAGTTTCAAAAACTTTTATCAATCTATTCAGTGTGCTAGCATGCGAACTTCAATTAGCTTCAAGAAAATGCAATTCTAAAAATATAATAGAAAACTTTGCATGTATTCACACTAATCCATCACGAATTAAGACTTTCACAAATTTATAGGTTTATTGCAACTCAGAAATATCACCAAGTATCATGAGATGTGTGCTCATTGGTATCTTTTAGCATTGTGCACATTGGCATCTTCACATGAGTGTGCTCCTTGGCATCTTTTAAGCTTGTGCCTTTTGGCATCTTTTTAATCAAGAAGTTTGGTAAGTAAAAAACATGCCGTAAACGTAACTTTCTATCTGAACCTATTGCAGGATTTGGGTCAGCCGCTCCCAGACCAGTTGGTCTTAGGGGATTAGGTGTCAAGCACCCCTTGGAACTTACTCTCCCAGATCAGAAAGGCTACATCGACACATCCTAAACCCATTCATACCAGTAGAACATGACTTTCGATCTGATTCTATAGAAGGATTTGGGTTCGATCACTCCCAGATCAATTGACCGTAGGGGACCAGATAACAAGCATCCCACGGAACTTACTTTCCCAAAGCAGAAAGGTCACAGGTACAAACTTTTAAACTTAGAGATTTCTGTATTATATATATATAATTTTCATCTCAATCACTCAGTTTTACATCTAAGTGCTTAGCCCATATTTTCATTACGATCCATAATTCAGACTTTTTAGGATTTCCAAGCATTGTAAACTATAAATATTCCGAATCACATAACTTTAAAGTAGTAACAAAAGTTTCAAACATGTTGCTGACTTTTCTACTTTTAAAAGACTTGAAAGTTGAACATATAAAACTTTAATATTAACAAAGTAACTTGAAAATCTATCCTAGACACACATTTTATACAAAAGAAAGAAAAACTGTAAAACTTTTACTTTATAGAATAAAATTTATAAAGATGTCGCAAATCAAACTTTCTTTTGCGTTAGACTAAGATGGCGCAAACTGAGATTTGCGCGAAACGTTGATGGCGCAAATCAAACTTTGCTTGAGATGATGATGACAAGAACTTTCACTTTGCTTGAGCAGAGGGTGGCGCAAAGATAACTTGGGCGAGAAAGAGGGCTCAAAACTGATTTGCGTGAAGCTTTGGTGGCACAAACTAGACTTTGCGCTAGTTTTAGGTGGCACAAATTTGGTTTTGCGTGATGTGCTGATAACGCAAAATAGACTTTGCGTAATGTGATCTGGCGAGAATCTGACTTTGCTTGAGATAAAGTAACTCAAAGACACTTTGCGCGAAACTTAGAAGACGCAAAACAGATTTGCGTGAGTTTAATATGGCGCAAACTTTTACTTTTGCGCGATGAACTTAGAACCCCTGAAACTTGGTGCAAAGATTGAATCTGGCACAAATCTCGATGAACTGGCGCAAAGTTTTGATGAACTCGTGCAAAATCCAAATCTGGCGCAAAACGCTGAAAATCAAGAAACAACTTCTAAATTCGATTACAGATATGAAAATAATGAAAGTTTCTCACACAAACACATTCGAAAACAGTTTTCGCACACTTTTCATTCAAATAAAACGATCAAAAACCACAAATTCGAGAATTCGCAATAAGAACAGTACGTAAAAACGTATTTTCAGAAACTTGAAAATCTTCAAAATTTAACATCAAAACTTGATTTTCTTGCAAATCGATGTGAATCAAAAGAGTTTTACTAGTAAAATCGAATTCAACAAACCAATTTACAGAGAAATTCGTTCAGAAAACAATCCAAAATTTGATGAAAAATCAAAAAATGAGATTTTCTTGAAAAAAATTCAAGAAAATCAATCAAAATTTCTGATTTAATCACAAATTCAGAATCTAAAAACGTTTCTCTCAATCCTCTCAGATTTAGAATGGCTCTGATACCAATTGATAATCCCAAAATCACTAAATCATAGAGAGAGATAGAAGCGCAAAGTAGTATATCCTTGAGAATATGCGTGAGGTTCCTTACAAAGACCAAAGCCACAAGGGACTTAAATACCCTTGGCTAATACAATATAGAAGAAGCCTCTAAACACAGTATTAGACCAAGCCTATAAATACAATGATTACTATAAAATCAGACTTAACAGATTTTACTGTTAGAAATTTTCCGCAATGCATTAAATGAGTTAGCGGTATTCATGCCGTTGTAATTACTATTTTGGTCAAATGTGTTCATCCGTACGACTCAAAGTTTTAAACTCCATTTGAAATTTATTTGCTCTCTCATTGTTCTACCGAACTTTGGAGTTTAGAGAGAATATTATGCCGCAACGTTTGGTTAAAGAAGGAAGAGTTTAAAGTTAAAATCGTGGAGTTCTCTTTTAGAGTTGTACAAACATTTACTACACGTGTTGTGGTACAAGAATTTATTTTCATGTTTACAGTGTAAAATTTGCTACACGACTTTTGTTACCGTTTTATTTACGTAAATGTTGGTCAAACGAATTTTGGAAATGGTTTTATATGTGTAGCGTTGGTGATAAATTTTCAATCTATCGAGTGATCGGTAGTGTATTTTACCGCTCGGTTAATTGTTATAAAGCTTATGTATTTAAAATATTATAAAAGTTTAAAATGGCATACTAGTTGGAAACCTTGAACTCATTAGGCCTATAGATTTAAACCCCTGGTCGTGGAAGGAGTTGCAATTAAGGGACTAGAGGAGTCCTTGGAAAAAGAAGCGTCAGATTAACCGATCTGTGGTCAGTTTCGAATTTTGGATTTTAGTTTATGAATCAGTACACGCTCGAATGGTTGAAGTAGTAGAATTGTGTATTCTCCTAGATATTTAAGTGGTGATCTTTCTGTTTCGGTAAACCTGCGGGATAAATCATTTGGTGGTTGCTTGACTTCGGTAGGATATGAGCCGATGGGTCGGATGTGTACCATCCGGGTGAGTCTTCAGGAATAAGGAAATTATGGTGATTTGTGTGTCGGAATTTAGTACCATGATAGGTGTCAACTTTGAATCATCAGTGTAAAATATGGAAGGAAATTTATGGTGGTATATCCACGGTTGAGGTGTAAAAGTTTTGAAGGTAGGTGTCGACATTCGATTTGAGGATAAAAACCGTTGGGATGCTTCATCGTACTTCCGATGAAACCGGTGCGTTAGCAATTTAAGTGGTAACCTTAAGAAGATTAGATGATGGAAACTAGGAATCGATCATTGGTAATCCTGTAACCAACGAGGTACTTGTTGATTGGCAACCGATGCTTGAATGCAGTATGGGAATTGTGTAACCGTGGGGTTTAGAGTAATCCGATATCTGCAGATATGGTGTTTGGGTCAGATTAGGGAACAGATTCATCGTAATTTGAACCAGACCAAACTAGTGTTAGGAACTTCGTCAGGGAAAGGACGATAAATCCTTAGAGGTGGTGTTTATTGGGGAAATTTGGTGAGAATGCCGAGATAGATTTTAAGTAAAAATCGATTATTGAATAAACTGTGATGTGTCGGAATTAGAAGCCTTTAAGAATTAAGTTCGTTTTGGGGTGTCCTTGGTGGAAGTTTTTATTTAAGGTTGTAAGCCACTCGGGAGGTGATGTGTACAGCCTAAGGTTGGGAGACAACTGAGATCTTAATGATAAGAAGATGGTTCAGTAAGGACTCGATGTTCAATACGTCATCGGTGAGTTATGTCGAACCTTGAAATTGAGTTGTGACGACACGTTAGGAGGAGTACAGTAACAACCTTAACAGGAATGTAATAGGGCTCGTATATGAGGTAAGGTTCGTAAAGGAATTCCTCTTGGATAGGGAATCAATTGACCTCGCCAAGTGCGATGTTGAGTGCTTGGTTGGTGCCAGATTTCGAGGACGAAATCTCTTTTAAGGTTTGGAGGATTGTAACACCCCGATGTCGAAAAGGTATCATTTCAAGTTATTACAGAAATCGGTAATTATAAGGGAAAAATAAGATATTGGATTTTGGACTTGAATCCTAGATTTTATATTCTTGTTGGGTGAAGGATTCAATTACGAGTCCAACGGTTCTTTCCGTAGCAAAATCGGAGCTATAACGAAGAAGTTAAGGCCAAAACAGTGAACGAGAAGAAATCCGGGCGAGCAGTGCATCTCGCGACTTATGCTGTAACTTAGGAATTATGCCGCGACTTAGGGAAGCAAACAAATTATGCCGCGACTTAAGGTCGCGAGGTAAGTCACGAAATCCCCTGGTCGAGCATAAAACCCGATTTTCAGCCCTAGAACTTCATTTCTTCATAACTTTTGCTCCACAACTCCGATTTGGGTGATTCAAGTTGCCATGGTTTCTTTTTTGAGAGATATACAAGGATTTATCAAGATATTTTAAGTCTATTGGAATATCCAAGGGTATTTTGTGGTGGTAAGTTCCTTATCTCTCTCAATGTTAAGCTAGGGTTTGATGGTTTCACCCTTTTTCCTTTCATCCTTCCTCTTGAGTATGATTTTGTTGACTTGTGTGGTGAAGGTGACCTTGTATATGTGTTGGATCTGAAATCTAGGGAGATTTCTTGGAGATTTCAAGCCTTCATCAATGGTGGTTCAAGTTTTGGGGGTAAAACCTAGATTTAGCCTAAATCTAGCGAGGTGAGTTCAAGTTGATTTGTGAAAACGGTGTACATGCCAAAATGATTATTTTAAAGTGTTTTGCATCTTACATGAAATTGTTAACTGCTGATCCGTTTGGTTATTTTGAAAGTGTTTAACTTTACAAACTTATATAACACACATTCTTATGATTTTTGGGCATTTTGATAATGAGTCATAAATGGGTGTGTTTGGTAACTTATTGCATAAATGAGATTATTTGGTTAAAAGGCATTTTTAGTGTGTGTTTGGGTAAAAGGTTTAATTTTGTGTTATGGGGCGTTTTGAAAGGATAAAGAGTATAAATCTATTTGAAAAAAAAACCTTTCGTCCCGACTTAAACTGTGTTGGAGTCCATTCAAGTATTTTGGAGCGTGTAATTTCATGGTATGGGTCGAGTACGTTTATTATTTGAAAAGCGTTAATCATTGATCAAAAAGAGGTTTGAGTATTTTGGCTCGATGTCGTTTAAAGGAGTCTTGAGGACACTTGTCCGGTTTTGAATGGTTCAATTTAGTGCCCAGTTATGACGTACGTACTAATGTACTTTGTTGCATTTTGGCGTTGGTTACATGTTCAAGTGCGTTGGTCATTTCGGGATAGGCATGTAATGTTAGACTGTGTTGCATTGGATCCATAGGCATGTAAGTCAGTCTGTTTTGGATGGTCGATTGGGTATTGCAGGTGACCTTCAGTACCCATGTTTTATGACCGGTAACTTTATAAGTGAGCATTAGGAGGGGTTGAGTCTGGTAGCGCTACAGGCAAAGTAGGCGCTAGGACCTCCGCCGCTTGAAGTAATGCCTGGGACAGGTAGTCTTTAAGTGTGTAGGGACTTTATGGTGGAGTTCTTTCGGATGTTCATCAAGGTCAACTTTACTTGTGGTGCGCTTGTAAAGAAGTCGTAGGGACACCTGGCTGTGATGTCGGGCGGTGTCATGCGATTAACGTTGCTTGGGTGGCATACTTTTGTGTTCCCTCCACCCTCAACGGATACGAGTTTCCCCCGTTGTCGGCTATCAGTGTTTTTAAAAATAAGGATGCTTTACTTTATTGTCATTAGGTCTATATGGTCGACAGTGAATGAGGACCTTAATATTGGACCATCCTCATCGTATATTAAGGTTTGAATGAATTATGTCAACTCCGTGTTTTGGTAATTAAAGTCTGTTCGTTTATGGTCGTGTGAGTATTGGACCTAGTATCCATGTTTTCGGATGTACGGTATACATGGTTTGATGATGGTTCATGTTTCGAGTTAGTTTAAGTTGCATCAATTTATGAAGCAAGTTTTAAATGAGGTGTCCATCTTTAAAAGTGCATGATTTTGGAAAAGAGTCGTTTCCACGTTTTAAAGGACACCAATTGACTGGTCATGGTTTCGAATGAGGTTCATTCTTCTAAAGATATATCTACTCATGTAAAACTCTTGAACTCATTAGGCGTTAGCCTAACCATTTTATTTGTCGGCATGTGCATCAGGTTCCAGTTGGGGGTATGGTTCTAGCAGTATTAAAGAGATGTGCCTTAGTGTCCACAAGTGTAAGTGCTTGGTGAATTCTTCCGCAGTTTGGAGATAGCGACATTTATTGGGTTTTAGTAACACCTGCCCTTATTATAGACTGTATGTATGGAATGAATGTGTGTATGGAGGTTAAATCTTAAATTGTGATTGTAGATGAATCATTTATGATGTATTTAGAAAATTTTAAATTAGTTGCTAATTCCAGATTTGAGGGTGTTACAAGTTGGTATCAGAGCTTAAGTTTGAGAGAATTAGGTATTGATTGTAGGATGCCTAGACTCAAACTAGCGTTTTTATAAGTGATTGTAAGTGAAGTTGCACATTAGGAACCTTAAGACAAGATATTTTGGAGTTGATCGAGTCGTTAGAAACGGGAAACTTGTCGAGGGTCGCAAGGATGAGCATGTACGGTACGTTTATAATGGCACCTGACCAGTGTTATGGTGAACCTACATGCTACATGTGTATACTTGGACTACCTTGGTATGATTACTGTTGAGGTAGTGAGAAAATTTCTAAGCGAGTGATCTAAGGAAGGGTTGATGTTTATAGCAATGTCGCTTTGGAGTGACAATTAAGACATGATGAATGCTGGAAGTTGACCATTGTGGGTCAGGAAAATTGGTTGGAGTAGAACCTTAGACTTATGGAATTGATGTTATTCGAGGAGAAATTTTAAGGTGAACAAATGAAACATTTGGGTATTGCTTTAAGATGTTGAGCATCCGGATGACAATAGTATAAAACCGAGGAACGTGATTTCGGGTTGCCAGTGCCGACCAATTCTATGCACGAAATTCATTTCTAAAAATAAATTGCATCGATTATTTCTCATATTTCGTGAAACATAAAGTGAGTTATATTATGGAATGTTTGAAAAATATTTGCCATGCGCCAGATTTTAGGCCGTGAGTTTAAACATGCATGAAGTTGTTTTCTTGCACATGGTTACAATTTGTCGTCAAAAATCTCTTCATCCCCGTTTCAGGTTTATCATCATTTTCGGATATTATAAGATACGTGTTTTAATGTCAATTGGGATAGTGGGCAAACAACTGTGGAATTTTTAGCCTTGACATTGGATCTCCTCCACGTATGTTCGGGTTTTAAAGGAAGAGTTGTCCCCCTGTTCTTGAGTCAGAATTTTCTGGAGAATTTTGGTCTGTATGAGTCGTGTTTAATTTTATAGAGTATAGTTTTGCAACCTTTTGGGCGCGTGAGTGTACTTTGAAATGTGTGGGTTTTAAATTTTATTGCATGTAAATTTACGAGCTTGTTGGACGTCGTGTCTCGTTAAAATTTTGGTTGAAAATGGTCACTTTATCTTACGACATTGTGCGTCGCGTAAATAAATTCTGGGAACGTGTACAATATGCATTTGCGTGCGTTAATTTATGAGTTTTGTTAATAGATGTCATCTCAGATGTTGTTTTGGGAAAGTTTCATTATTGTGAGAGTTATCTATGTACAAATGTTAGTCATTGTATACTTGTTGCGTCTGGATTAAATTATACTGTTGGTGTGAGTAAGCATATAAAGGATTTATGTTATTTCAGTTATCGATTTTGATAATCCCAAAATCACTAAATCATATATAGAGAGAGAGATTGAAGCGCAAAGTAGTATATCATTGAGAATATGCGTGAGGTTCCTTACAAAGACCAAAGCCACAAGGGACTTAAATACCCTTGGCTAATACAATACAGAATAAGTCTCTAAACACAGTATTAGACCAAGCCTATAAATACAATGATTACTATAAAATCAGACTTAAAAATCTCCCCCTTATTAATCATTAGCGCTGCGGTCTTCAAAATTCATCTTCTAAATCAACACGGACCATCTAAGCGACTTATCGAAGAAGCTTCTTTGACTAATTTTTTTTTTCTTCTCAACACCATTTAATCTCAGTTGCTTTTGCTGCCTTAACAAGACTGGACCAGTATGCAATAAACTTGAAAGAACAGTCGGTTCATCAGCTTGTGCTCTAGACGACACACCTCTTTCAAATATACTTGAATGAACTATGGTGGTCGGAGCTGGAACAACAAAAGTATTAGTAGCTGAAAGAATAGAATCTTGAGCAAATCTTGATCAACAGATAAACGTTTGAACTTTTTTCTCTTTAACTTCTCCTTAACTTCTCCCCCTCATGACCTTGATGATCTGAATCAACTTGGTCATGCAAATGTTGGAGACGAGACAACTTAAGATCTGCAAAATAAGATTTAAGGAGAAAGAGGGAAGATTTGCGCTAACTGTTTGTGGCGCAAACTTAGGTTTTGCGCTAGCATAAGGAAGCACAAAGTTAGTTTTGCGCTAGCTGAAGGATGCGCAAAGCTTGTTTTGCGCTAGAAACTGTTGGCGCAAATCTAAGTTTTGCTCTACCAACTGTTGGCGCAAATATGACTTGAAACACATAAAATTTTTACTTGTTAAGCACTTTGACTCCCCCTACACAAATGCACTAAATATGACAATTCAAGTTAGCATTTGTATAGAAAATCAGATTCTCCCCCTCGAAAACAGATATGATCTTTCAGAAAATTCTCCTTATTCACTCCCCCTTGATAATGCACAGACCCATTTAAAACAGATATATGAGAACACAAGAATTGAAACATCAAAGTAGAAAGAAAAATATACTGAATATGTATTTTGAAACAACTAAATATATAAAATTTTAACCACTAAACAAATTAAATTCTATTTAGTAAAATATCACAGATTAATCCATTAGATGAAATCAAGTGTATGTTGTTGGATACATATACAAGTTTCATTGCATATCAAGTTAAAACATGTTCAGTTTCAAAAACTTTTATCAATCTATTCAGTGTGCTAGCATGCGAACTTCAATTAGCTTCAAGAAAATGCAATTCTAAAAATATAATAGAAAACTTTGCATGTATTCACACTAATCCATCACGAATTAAGACTTTCACAAATTTATAGGTTTATTGCAACTCAGAAATATCACCAAGTATCATGAGATGTGTGCTCATTGGTATCTTTTAGCATTGTGCACATTGGCATCTTCACATGAGTGTGCTCCTTGGCATCTTTTAAGCTTGTGCCTTTTGGCATCTTTTTAATCAAGAAGTTTGGTAAGTAAAAAACATGCCGTAAACGTAACTTTCTATCTGAACCTATTGCAGGATTTGGGTCAGCCGCTCCCAGACCAGTTGGTCTTAGGGGATTAGGTGTCAAGCACCCCTTGGAACTTACTCTCCCAGATCAGAAAGGCTACATCGACACATCCTAAACCCATTCATACCAGTAGAACATGACTTTCGATCTGATTCTATAGAAGGATTTGGGTTCGATCACTCCCAGATCAATTGACCGTAGGGGACCAGATAACAAGCATCCCACGGAACTTACTTTCCCAAAGCAGAAAGGTCACAGGTACAAACTTTTAAACTTAGAGATTTCTGTATTATATATATATAATTTTCATCTCAATCACTCAGTTTTACATCTAAGTGCTTAGCCCATATTTTCATTACGATCCATAATTCAGACTTTTTAGGATTTCCAAGCATTGTAAACTATAAATATTCCGAATCACATAACTTTAAAGTAGTAACAAAAGTTTCAAACATGTTGCTGACTTTTCTACTTTTAAAAGACTTGAAAGTTGAACATATAAAACTTTAATATTAACAAAGTAACTTGAAAATCTATCCTAGACACACATTTTATACAAAAGAAAGAAAAACTGTAAAACTTTTACTTTATAGAATAAAATTTATAAAGATGTCGCAAATCAAACTTTCTTTTGCGTTAGACTAAGATGGCGCAAACTGAGATTTGCGCGAAACGTTGATGGCGCAAATCAAACTTTGCTTGAGATGATGATGACAAGAACTTTCACTTTGCTTGAGCAGAGGGTGGCGCAAAGATAACTTGGGCGAGAAAGAGGGCTCAAAACTGATTTGCGTGAAGCTTTGGTGGCACAAACTAGACTTTGCGCTAGTTTTAGGTGGCACAAATTTGGTTTTGCGTGATGTGCTGATAACGCAAAATAGACTTTGCGTAATGTGATCTGGCGAGAATCTGACTTTGCTTGAGATAAAGTAACTCAAAGACACTTTGCGCGAAACTTAGAAGACGCAAAACAGATTTGCGTGAGTTTAATATGGCGCAAACTTTTACTTTTGCGCGATGAACTTAGAACCCCTGAAACTTGGTGCAAAGATTGAATCTGGCACAAATCTCGATGAACTGGCGCAAAGTTTTGATGAACTCGTGCAAAATCCAAATCTGGCGCAAAACGCTGAAAATCAAGAAACAACTTCTAAATTCGATTACAGATATGAAAATAATGAAAGTTTCTCACACAAACACATTCGAAAACAGTTTTCTCACACTTTTCATTCAAATAAAACGATCAAAAACCACAAATTCGAGAATTCGCAATAAGAACAGTACGTAAAAACGTATTTTCAGAAACTTGAAAATCTTCAAAATTTAACATCAAAACTTGATTTTCTTGCAAATCGATGTGAATCAAAAGAGTTTTACTAGTAAAATCGAATTCAGCAAACCAATTTACAGAGAAATTCGTTTAGAAAACAATCCAAATTTGATGAAAAATCAAAAAATGAGATTTTCTTGAAAAAAATTCAAGAAAATCAATCAAAATTTCTGATTTAATCACAAATTCAGAATCTAAAAACGTTTCTCTCAATCCTCTCAGATTTAGAATGGCTCTGATACCAATTGATAATCCCAAAATCACTAAATCATAGAGAGAGATAGAAGCGCAAAGTAGTATATCCTTGAGAATATGCGTGAGGTTCCTTACAAAGACCAAAGCCACAAGGGACTTAAATACCCTTGGCTAATACAATATAGAAGAAGCCTCTAAACACAGTATTAGACCTGCCCTTATTATAGACTGTATGTATAGAATGAATGTGTGTATGGAGGTTAAATCTTAGCTAGGCACTATAGCGGAGACTATAAAACTCTAAGGACATATGTTACTTTAGTGCCTAGCTAACAGTGTTTGGTACAAGTTTGGCTAGTGCCTAGCGAAAGTGACATATGTTACTTTAGCTAGGCACTATAGCGGAGACTATAAAACTCTCGGTACGTCTAGCGCGAGAGTGCCTAGCGAAAGTGACATATGTCACTTTAGCCAGGCACTATCGCGGAGCGGGTCAGGAGGTTAAAAATCCGATTTTGGGGGTTTTCTTCATTTCCTCATATCTCCTTCACAATAACTCCGTTTGAGACATTTTTTTTTGCTATGGTTTCGTATTTGAGATATTTTCAAGGACAAATTATTAGTTTTGGGAAGATTCAAGAGTATTTTGTGGTAGATTGGAAGCAAAGGTCAATAGCTCATCATCATCACCTCCACCTTCAAGAAATTTGGGGTTTTCTATGTATTCACCAAAACCTAAGTGGTGAGTTAATCCTCCTAGTTTCTAAACTTTATTATAAGTTATAAATGATTCATTTATGATTTCTTAGTGGTTATGTTCTCAAATTTCGGATTTGATGATTTTAGAGAATTTAGGTCAAAATCAGGGTTTTGGTCAAAATGGGGATTTTGACATAAAATATTTGGGGAACTATTCTAGATGGTTGGATATGAATATTTATGGTTGGAAACTTGTGGATATAGGTTTTTGGAAGGATTGTCTTGTGGATTCAAGTTTCTTCAAAGGATCTCAAGTTGGGGGAAAATCTAGATTTAGCCTAAATCTAGCAAGGTGAGTTCAAGTTGATTTATAAAAACGGTATACATGCCAAAATGTCAAATTTTAAATGTTTATATGTTTTACATGAAATAATCAACTGTTGTGCTGTTTGATAAGTTTGGATTATTTGAAGTGTTTAACTTTATAAACTTTGTAAAACACCTACCTTGGGGATTTTGAGCATTTTGTGGAATAAAATATAAGTAATGGTATTTTGATGATTTATGTTATGAAATGAGATCTTCAAGTATCAATGCATTTTATTGTGTGTTTTTGGGAAATACGTGTTCTTGGGTTATGAGACGTTTTGAAGGAATAAAAGGTATAAACTCATTGGAAAATGACTTATCTCGGTCTAATTTCGTGTAGAGTTTATTAATGCTTTTTGGAGTGTGAGTTTGCAAATGTGTCATTTGTGTTTATCACATTTATGACTTTTATCAATGGTCAGTTAATGGGTGGAGCCCTAGGCTTGGTTGTGTCTCAAATGAGTCTTGTGGGCATTTGCCCCGTTTTAATGGCTCAAAGAGGAGTCTTGGTTTTATGGTACATTGTTAGATCTCAGATTTATTGAATTCAAGATCATCCAATCTGAAGAATGGAATCTGAAGCTAACGCCGAAAAGCCACTCTCAATATAAGTCTAAAATTAGTTTGTAATAAAATATCAAAGTTAATTATTGTATTTTATATTATTATAATATTCCTAAATATCTATTTGTTAAGATATTTTAGGATATTATTAAGTTTTAGATATTATCTTAGATATTATTATGTTAGGTAGATATTAGATGAGATATTGTATTATTTCATATCAGATCACATTTTACAACAAGAACACTATTCACTCAAAGAGAAAACAGAGAGAGAGCTTTCAAGATAAATCAGATCAATCTGTAATCCGTGGTTATTAATCAAACAGGTTGGTTTATCTTTTATGTTTGTGATTGTTATTATCTGGTAAGATCTTGTTCAAATATAAGGGACCGACAATTGGTATCAGAGCGATAACCAGATTCAAATCAATTTATAGACATCGACTCTGTGTTCTTCATTTTAAAATCACTTTTGAGTTTTAGAGTGTTATTGGTGTTGAAATCGATCAGGCTTGGTTCGAAAACTGTTCTAGATCGTTTGGGTATTGTTTAATTTCAGTATAGCACTTTAAGCGAATTCCAATTTTGTGGTTTTAATGTCAAAATGTTCACGACTTCAAGGTCACTGTTCCATCGATCATTTTCTACAAAAAGTGATTGTTTTTTAGATCAAAAGCTTGTAATATGTTCTAGAAATATTAGTGGTCTATTTGTCGGCATGTGCATCAGGTTCCGAATGGGGGAATTGAAGTGATGAGTGCTAGATGTATGTGCAAGAGTGAGTGGCTTGGTGAAGTCTTCCGCTTTAGTCATTGAGAAGAGCAACTGTTATTGGGTTTTAGTAACACCCGACCTTCAATTAGTCTTTATGTAAGATCTTATTCGTTTTGGTTGAAGGATAATTCTAGAATCGTATTTTAAGTAGGGACTTGTTGTATGAAGTTTTATCCATCTTGAGGTATATTTGAAAAATTTTAATTAGTTGCTCTTTTCAAATTAGGGGGTGTTACAGATTCCCTCCCCCTCAACTTAGGATCATCCTTTTGTTGATCTTTCAGATCATCTACTTTTTTTTTATCTTCCCCCTCAATGATTTCCATTTCATTTGAATCTGTATTTTCAAATGCTACTTCTTCGGATGGTTTGTAAGACTCATCATCATCATTAATTTCATCCGCTCCTGTGTTGGTGGACGGATGCGAGTGTTTCTCCCCCTCACTAAGATCCGAAGACGGATCAATGAGAGACTGAAGCTGCCTAAGTTTCTTAGTCCTCGTCTCGGTGATGTACAAAAAGTCTCTATCATTTGATGTAATGGTAGATGAGGATTTTGTAAGAGCAACCGATTATCACAATTTCTGGATAATAGTATGAGAGATCTTTGTTTATGCAATCATTTTTGCATGCAACATCCGAAGCGACTCCTGATATCTACTAGATCCGATGACTCAATGAACCGTTGAACTTGACCTGGCACACTGCCAATGGATGAGCCAAGATCTTTTGCAACAAAATTAAGAAAGATAATCATAGTTCATTCATTATCATCAGCGTTTTAGATTAGGAAACAATTAGAATATTTATGAAACCATATATTCATTAGATTAGATTGACAATTGAGATTGGTTTGTATGGTTATGTATATATGTGTGTGTGTAGGGGCAGGTTCAAACGAGAAGACGATCAATTTACAAGAAGACGAGAAACAATATAAACCACATAATCCATTAATTAAAGAATACCATAAATAGAAAATGGAAAATAATTTTATAAATTTGGATAATTACCATTTTGAATTGGATCAAATATTCTGTTAAGTATATAATTGTAACAAAAACACTATTTAAATCCCTTAAAAATCTCATTATATCTTTTAGATTTAATTACTTTTTAAATTTAATTAATTCATAATTCATTTATCACGTTTTATATAATCGTCTTTATGGAAAATCACTAATCTACCCTTCATAATCAACCCATTTATTGTTTTTGCCCCTATTTTACAAAAAAAAAACCAAAATACTTACTTTTTTAGAGAGCCACCTTTCTAAATACATTTATTTTTTGCAAGTTCCCCATATGGTGACACGTGTCACAAGAAAAGTGTTTTTTTGTCTTACTGTATGACGTGTTTTTGGATTTTACTATTGCTCGCAAACTATTCAAAAATACAATATTCGCAAAATATTTTCTTGTACATTAAAGGAGAGATTCAAAAAAAGATGCAAGAAATTGATAAGATATTCATAGGGATAGGGATAATTGAACTTAATATCAAATGCAAATACAACTATAGAATGTCATTCGGATAAAGTGCTTTAAGCTCGTCTATTAAGTTGATGTTTCTCTCGAGTTCCTCTTCATTGTACCTGAAGCGTGCTATGACATCGTCGCTGTGGAAATTGGAAGTATGAATCCATTCTTGGTTATCTTTAATATGGAATTTTGCATCAACAATCCAATTCTACTTCTGTTTAATTTGTTATTTTTCCAAATTCCATCATCAATCCATTTCTGCCTCTCTTGTATCTCCTTTTGAATCTGGCCTTTTTGTGTACGAAGTTCCTCGCATTTTTGAAGTAATATAGGGGTTAAGAGTTGAAATTCCTCTAAAGACTTCTACATCCAAGCAGGCATTGTCGGTGGTAATTGTGTCCCTATCGGAGAAGTCGGTATCCATTCATCTCCCAGCCTATGCCACTCCTCGTCCATTGTTAGAAACTTGAACCCGAAAGTGGAACAATTTCCATCCATTGCTAATGGAGGACTGCAATGTAAGCATAATAGTCTCAAGTGCAGCCACATGGTTCCATAGTGGCGGTGATGGGGGAGATAAATGGGCATCGTCTGTCATATGAAGAATATGCTTATGTGTCAGTGAGGCAGACTGATGGTGGAAAGAAGAATACAGACGCCGTACTGATGGGGATGGTGTACGGTCAAGATGTGGATCAAGTAGTGGGGTCAAGTCTCGTGGCAACGACCCTGAGGATGAAGATGAAGATGATGTGGACGACGACGATGACGGTGCTCATGTCGGTGTCGTTGGGATGAAGAAGGGCCTGTGGCTTCCTTGTCCTCACCACCCCGTAATGCCTCGCTATCTCTCCGTTGTGCATCAGGATAATCAATACTCCTTCGCCACCAATCGGTTTGCCTGCTCTTCCTCCGTCTGGACCAATTGTAGCAATGGCTGAATCTCATGCTATGATATTAAGGAAAAATATCCATTTATAATAAACTAAACAAATTAATTCAAAAGTTAAAAATAAATATTGATTACCAAATAATTTAATGAAATCCGGCAAACAAATCTTGTTTACACGTAAGAAACAAAGACAAACATCTCATGAAAAGGCTATGCTCCGTTGCCACACAAGGGCCCTATGGATGACCCCGTCAACACGCATCGAATAGGTGTGGGAAACCGAAAAAGTCTTGAATATCCAAATATACAAATTCTACAAAAATTGATCAACATGGTATAGTGATTATAATCCAAAAAGATAAATTAAATTAAATGTCAAACCTTGAACGTATGTACGAAGCCGATCAAGGTATACTTGGATAAATCCTCATATTTTTTTTAGAAAAATATTCTTCTTGTGGTCTTTAACAAGTGCTGGAAGAGCCTTCTTCAACTGACCAATCAAGTCCACCCATATGTGGCTGCCCCAAGGGTAGCTTTTACATTTGTAACACCCTCGAAATTGGAAAGAACAATTAATTTAAAACTTTCAGTTATACAACAAAAAGGATAAAATCTATTCTACAAATCAACACTTGAGTTACCTCAAAAAGAATACTAGATTTAACTTCAACGAATAAAAAGGTCAAGTCTCGAATAAAGACTAATCAAGGTCGGGTGTTACTAAAACCCAAAAGAAACAGTTACTCTTCTCAACGACAAAAGCGAAAGACTTCATCAAGCCACTCACCCTTACACAAAATCCTAGCATTCAACACTTCACCAAAACGCTAGAACCTCTTCCCACAACTGGAACCCGATGCACATGCCGACAAATAAAAGGTTAGGCTAATGCCTAGTGAGTTCAAGAGTTTACGACATGAAATAAATATATTTGCTAAAGGGAGAGAAAATAGTTTAAATCACAGACCCTCAGAAAGATCTACTTTAAATATCAAACGACACCATTTTCCAAAAGTACACCTTTAAAACAAGGAACCCAACATGAATCTTCTTTCGTAAAACCACTTTAATCCCAAACTCACCCAAAACGTGAATAGTAAGCAAAACTCCCAACTTATAATAATACGAAATAAGACTTTACTTCTCGAAACACCCCAAACGTGGACGGGGCATAAAACACAAACCATAAATCTTGAGTAAACAATTCCCCATAAGTAAAACGTCACCGAAAACATGGATAATAAAATGACACAATTAAATACCCAACTAACACCTTCCGGTGACGGGGGATACCCGATTCCATTATACGTGGCGGAACACAAAGTTAAGTCCCATAACTATGTTGTCGAACTACACCTCAGATCGTGACTGTATTGCCTGCTCTGCCGAGCTACACCTCCAGTCGTGACTGTATTGCCTGCTCTACCGACCTACACCTCTAGTTGGACTTTATTTGAAGTCCCAAAATACCGTATCCTTTATTGCCTGCTCTGCCGAGCTACACCACGATCTTATTGCCTGTTCGGTCTCTAACGGAGTTTCATCCTCAGGGTACCCACTTGACCCCTAGTGCCTACTCCCTAGCATTCAAGATAGGAGCCTCAACTCCTTACTTGATAACTCTCGATGTCTAACCCTCGTGCACAAGAATTAGACATCCAAACACAAGACCCATGGTCCCGAAGTACAACCCATGAGGGTTCCCCTTCGCCAAACAACCAGGACGACATTAATGCCAATACGGCATAATTTCCCCCAAAGTGAGGATCCCAAGAGTCCTCACCATTACAAACGACTGACTTACATGCCTATGGATCCAATGCAATACAGTTTAAAATACATGACTCCAAATGAATGACACACGCACCCAAAACATGTATTCTCCAAAATAAAATGAAATAAATGCAACTTACACCCAAAGCTCCACTTAGGTTATTAAACCGGACAAAAGTCCCCAAGACCCGACAAAGCCGAAAACCGAGCTAAAGACCCAACAATTTACGTAAATCTCCAATGGAAGCCAGTATAAACATCGAAACGCGTTTGACCAACAATTATGTAAACACTACAACTCAAGAGTAATTAACCCATGGTTCCAAAATGACCCTTAACACAATGATATGCATTTTCCCATGGTTTATAAAATCATATGCAACAAATGGACATTTATATAAAACGACCTTCATTTCCATACTATATTATCAAAGAAACATATCAAAATGATTTATTTATCAACATACCCAAAAATCCCAAAGATATGGGTTATATAAGTTTATAAAGTTAAACATTTCCAAAATAACCAAAACTTATCAGCAGTTAACAATTTAGAGTAAAACACAAACACTTTAAAAATAAACATTTTGGCATGTACATCGTTTTCACAAATCAACTTGAACTCACTTTGCTAAATTTAGGTTAAATCTAGATTTTACCCCAACTTGAGCTCCTTTGAAGAACACTTGAATATTCAAGGTCAAAACCTCCATAAACCTAGATGCACAAATTCTACCCATAAATATTCACATTCAACCATTTAGAATCGATCCCCAAACACATTACATTAAAATCTCCATTTTGGTCAAAACCCTAATTTTGACCTAAATCTCCCAAAATCTTACAAACCGAAGTTGAAGGAATCAAACACTAGAAAATAATCGAGAGAACATTTATATCTTATATTAGGGTTTAAAAATGGAAGGGATACACTTACCTCTTAGGTTTTGATGAAAACCTAGAAAACCCCAAAATCTCTAGTGTTGGAGGTGGGAACATAATCTTGTATCAAGGAATGAAGCCATTAACAAAATATGGAGAGGGAACACCTTGATCTTCATGGTAAAGCTCCAAAAATCGGCTAGGGATCATGGAGAAGAGAGGGGAACCGATTTGGGAGAGTATGGGAGAGGTTAGAAGTGAGAAATGAGAAGAATGGGTGAAAATCGAACTTAAATCAGCCTCTCAGCCCCCGTAGGCGACATTGCCCATGCGACAATGACAGTGTCAAAGTCGCAGGGCATAGTCGCTTGGACTGTACCGCAGGTACTCTCCTTTCTGCGACATTGCCAGGACACAGTGACACTGTCATAGTCTCTTGACATAGTCGCCGGGCTTGTACCGAGCCCCGAAACTCGACTCCTTCCACACCAAGGTCCTCGATACTCTTAGGGACCTTAAGTAATGATTTCCCAACAAAATTCCACTGTTTACAAGATACAAAACGTCTGGGTGGCTTTTACTTACCGAAAATTACGGGTGTTAAAATTACGGGTGTTTACAGATTCGTTTCAAAGCCTTGGACGAAAAACAATTTAATTACCTTGTGTCCAAGCTAGGTATGCTAAATCTGAAAGTTTGATCCATTCACAGCTCTCTACGAGTTTCATTCAATAACGAATGACTGTGACAACTGCATCAGTGCCTTGTCTCTGGTTGCGATTATTCACACTCCTTGGTTATTGCATTCTACTCGTTCAGCTCTGTGTTCGTTACGAACTTCTGTATCAACAAAGTAGATGTCGTGTTTTTCTTTTCCTATTCTTTTTGTGTTCGTGTGTCTGTGTTTCGTGATTGTGTGTGCAGTTAATTCCTTTGTTCCTTGAAGAGTAAGTTGTTAGTGACGGATCTACAACCCGATACTGTGTTCAGGGGGAGCACGAGCGTCAGATGGTTGGTAAGTTTCACGGGTCCTCCTTTCGAGGGGGAGCAGGTAAGAGGGTTCTGTGTTTGGACCACCTCATGGTAATCATTCGAGGGGGAGCTAGGTCTCATGTCTTCGTTTTTTTTATTATTTCTCTTTATCTTTAATTTTAATTTTGTTTCTTCTTCTCTCCTTAGGTTTATTTTTTTTCTTCTACCTTTACGTTTTTTTTGAGTTATTTGTTTTTATATATATCTCCGAAAATTCCACAAATATTTCTTGTTAGGTTTGGTTTATTTTTGTGTGTTTGGTTTGAGGTGTTTGGTTGATTTGCCTCGGCCCAATGTCTCGGCCCATTGTCCCCCCCCCGGTCCAAGACCAGACTCGGCCCAAGCCCAAGCCACCTTCGGGGGTTTATAAACCCCGGTCGAATGTAATTCCTCCTCATTCGATCAATTCGTGTTTTCTTCTTCTACATCTCTCTCTCGCCCGGACCTCTCTTTCGACCGAAACCACTTCGACCGAACACCTTCGACTTCTTCCAACTTCCATCGATCAGGTAACTTGTCTTTGGTTTATTAGATGTTCCAATCTGTTAACGAACGTTTCTCCATTGATTCATCGTTTTGGGTGATCTTCGACGTCGTCTACGACATCTGTAAGTTGTCGATTGATCTTCTCCGGGGGCATACTCCGATCTAGGGTTATGCCCCGGTCGAAGATTCCCCCGGTCGAAGACGACTCCGGTCAAATGATACCTCCGGTCGAAGATCTCCTCCGGTCTTAGTGACCTCCGGTCAAAGACCACATCCGATCCAACATCTATCCGGTCTTATGAGACCATCGGTCGAATGCCTCGTCCGGTCTTGCTTTTCTCCGGTCGAAGCCATGGTGTTGGTGCTTATAGTCATACTTGGACTTATGTGTGTTTATGAGGAAGTGGTGCAAGTCTGCGCGCCTTGGTGACTGACCCTAACTCACGAGTAGGGTTTGCTCTTCCAAGTTTTTGGAGTTACTATCTGGCGTGATCTAAATCATCACGGTATAACTCCAAACGGCGAAAATTGTGTTTTCCAAACCTGTGTACTAATCGATTACTTCTTCACAGGTACAATGGCTCAAAATCAGCCACCAGCGATTGATCCAATCGCAGATGCAGAACTGATTCCCGAGGATCAGTTCCTTCCACTTACAGCAAATAACTACCATCTCGATGTGACCCAACTCGCCATTCAACATCAGGTCATCATCGAGATACTAAGGGGCCATCCACTCTCCTATGCTCTAACAGAAACAACCACCGTTCCAATCATATACCTACAGCAATTCTGGCGTTCCCTTCATGCCTTAGAAGCCGATGGCGGTTTCCATCTTGAAGGTCGGATAGATCACACACCAGTGCTTCTCACAAGTGATCTATTCCGCCAATTTCTTCGGTTACCGACCGCCGGATCTGTAGCTGGCCAAGAAGACTTCGACCCACTTGTCTCAGATGCTACATTGTGCACCGATCTTATCTCGTTGGGATACGGCGCAGAACTCCGCATACCATCAACATTCACCCGCAAACATCTATCGACGTTATGGTACACGCTGTTCACTTATATCAATCGGTGTCTTTCGTCTATAACGAAAGGCATTGATCAGACGAGCGCTCCGATTCTACGCATCTTTCATGCGGTGGCATTCAATCGCCACGTCGACTTTGCCGATCTTCTATGGTTTGAACTCATTCAGAGAGTTCGGTCGACTGCATCTCGGCGGTCAAACTTCGTCCCCTTCATGCGGTTCCTACAGATAATCATCCGGAACTACATGAACCTGTATCCCGAGATACAGCGCCGCTCCACCCACCCGATGTGCCCACAACATCCAACCCGGAAGATTCCTTCCCGTGCTGATCCAGAAGGTGTTGTCGCCCGACAAATCCCAGTCGGGGTACTAGACCATGCTCGTCCCACGGCACTGAGTGTGATAGCTTATAGGCACACACACAACATCCCAGCTCCTATGGTCCGGCCAGGACCGGCAGGACCTGCCCAAGGAGCAAGACCTGAGCGACGTGAGGGTCAGCGTCCACGAACAAGAGGTGGGAGCGTCCGGATAGCTGGGGCTTCCGGACAGGGTGTGTCGAGGGCCATTATCGTGAGGGGAACTGGAGTGGGCAGTGCCGTTGGAACGAGCCAGCCAAGTTCTTCGAGACAACCTTCTCCGCCACCAACAACAGGTACTCAAACGACAGAAGAGGCAACAGTTTCTGGCCGTTCAAGCTCAGTCTTCTTCTGTCGCTGCTACTGAAGGAACATCAGCCACTTCAGATACCGAGGAAACCCAAACCGCAACATCGGCATCAAATGAAGAGTCTTCTGACTCTGATGGTGACGATAATCAGCCCCCATCCGGAGAGATAAGGAGAGCGGAGGGAGTATTAGTTGAACATCAAGAGGGGAGCTGTGTGAGGGACAGGCGGAGTAAGCTACATTCTGAGAGTACACGAGTGATGGGACAACCATCTTCGGTTGTATCCCCCCCAGCCACATCTAGCCAGGTAGCCACATCTGCTATCCAGTCTCATGTGTTGGGACTGGGTATTGAAGAAGCCGCCGTGGACCTAGCGGCGCACTTGCACGCCCCACCAAGCCACTCCACCATCTCTCAACAGATGGTGGTTTCACAAACTCACGGGGATTTAGCACATACGCTATCGGGCTCTCACTTGGAGGGTGCCGATATTGAAACAAGAGAATAGCTGCCCCCGTTCTCGCCTTCTTTGCATGCACGGAGTCTAGATCCATTTGTATTACACGCCATTCCTAGGACACATATTCCGTTTTCGGCTATCGCCGATAGCCTAAGTGGCCCGGCCGGAACATCCATAGTAAACCCACCTTCGGGTAGGTTACGAGGATTGGATGGAAGTCCTACCACGGCTATCATCACGCCAACCGTGAACGTAGGCGGCTCGAATTCTACAGTCGTAGCTACAACGGGAAGTCTAAGTGACCCCGGCGTTACCCACACTGAGTTTGTCTCAAGGGAATACATGGACGGCGCCCTAAAGGCTGTCCAATCTATGATGACGGAGGAGTTGGACAACATCAAACGCATGGTCAAAGGCAAAGGTCCTGCGATTGAGCCGGAGACCACATCTACTCCATCTTCTCTATCAGCTGCGGATATGTCCATACCTGAACTGAAATCTATCCTTCTCGCCAAACTTATAGCCCAATCTCTAACCGAACCCACCCAGGATGCCGATTTGTTATCCTTACTTTCTCAAGCATCTACACCGACCCCACCTACACCCCAACCTATCGTTTCTGTCGAAGCCTTCCAGATCCAACAAGCTATGCTTCAGTCACTTCAGCAAACCGTAGCTGTTTTGACTGAACGCCTTTCGGCAGTGGAAGATACCTGCCGTGCCCAGGCAGAACGGCTCAAGCGCCGACATGATGATCAGGATGATCCTGATCACCATGAGGGGGAGAAGCGCCAACGTCGATCTGAGCCGGAGTCTCATGTAGTGGAGTCGGAACAGGTTGAACAGGGTACGGGTTCGGGTACAAGAACAGAGGGACAGAGGCAGGAACAGGAACAACAATGGGAACCAGTGACTGATCTGATACTATATGATTATCCGACGGTTGAAAAGCCTGAGGAATTTGAATTTGATTCTCCGATAGTTCCTGAAGATTGGACGATAATACTAGATCCGTATGAAGTAACAGACACGATAGAAGAATGTGCAAATTCTGAAAGAGCTCTGGTGGTTATGCAAGAAGAAATTGATGAAATACTGCATCCAGAGGATCAGTCTTCTGTCGTGATTCCTCTATTGGCTTATCCTGTTATTTACCCTGAATTTTCTGATACAGTAGTTCCCGAGAGATCTCCTCCAGCTTCACCAGTTAGAGAACCAGTCAATACAACTCCAGCTCGTTCATCCAAGTGGGAAAGAGTCCGAATAAAAGTTCCTTTCCTCGAAGAAAGTCAGAAGAGGATATTTGCCCACTGGATCAGAAAGTATGATGAAGTTGTTATACATGGTCTACAGTCAGTGAAAAACAAAGAAAAACAGCGTGAACTTGTGTTCGTATACCGAAAGTTCCAGCACAAGTACTCCAAGACGAAGCTCAGGATTGTATCAGTTGATAAGATTATACCTGCCTACTTTATGAAGGTCAAGTATACGGACTTTATGGTTACTCGAGAAGATGGTCAACAATATTGCTTTTCTGATGCTGATTTTCCATGCTTGGAGCCACAAGATCTGCTGTATATCTTACGTGACTTAAAGACCAAAACTGTCAGACCCGGAGAAGTCATTGATGCTCTAGAAACAGTGAAAAGATACATGAAGTGTGCAATGAAACTTGCTTCGGTGGAAGATTTTCAGATCGGGTTAGAAAGCAACCAGCCAAAGATTAATCTGCTCAAGCCTGATTTGAAGATTCCGTCTGATATCCAGAATGTACCTGCGTTTACTGTGATAAAGCTTCCAGAGTTTGGCATGACCTATGTGAATGACAAAGGAATTATGCATTTCATTCGTTTCAATCAGATTGCCAGATTCTGCGATGGTACGTTGATGTTGCTGAAAGACAAGTTGAAGCGTGCACTTGATAAAGATGAAAAAGGGGTTCAGTTTTTGGATCCTAAATACAAGGCACTTGTCCTTGAAGCACTGGGTGAAATTGAAGAGCGACTGGAGTACAGAACTCAGATTAGATATTTCGAGATCAGCTTTGGTTTCCGAAAAATCTTCGTTCCTAACTGGCGTGACTATCAACTTCTATTTAAAGGGGGAGATTGTTAGGGCCATTTTCTATGTTAAATAGAAGTTCAGGGTAGTTTGTGACAAGTTGCTATTGTTGTAAGCTTGTTGGGCCTTAAAGCCCATAAGCCCATTAGGCTTGCGAGCCCGAGTATTTAAAGTTATTTCTGTTTCATTTATCAGTTTAGAGATTCATTATTCAGTTTACTAGTTGTTAGGTTTACATACTATTATCAGAAATTCTCTCTGTAAACCTTAGCCCTTTGAAGTTTATATTAATCATATAACTAGTTGCTGTGGCCAATATATTGTTCATCATTGTTCTTATATCTGTTGATTGCACTGAAACTGGGATCTACAGTTACAACATTACAATGAAACTTTTGTTAGGATTTCTAAATGAACGTAAGCAAAAATAATGTACGACAAATTTGTTAAAGTTACGCATCCCACACTTGCAAATTGTTGACAAGGCAAATAAGCGTCTCATTGACCATTATATTCTTCTGGCCGCGACCCATGAATCCGAACTCCAACATCACTAGCAGGCAAACTCGAACTGCATCCTCGTCAGAAAGGGTAGCGAAAAGGGGACTAGTGAACAATGACATCAGGTCTGCCCCTTAACGGAGTTAGAAGGGTCTACCCACTTGAATATCCGACTCATGATACCGACAGTAAACCTAGTAGGATATGAGGGAAGCAGACCGAAACGGAGACCCATGATCAAACAAAAATCGGATGGTCCAAATCTAAGCTCGTAGGAACCGACATGAAAGTGGATACAATCATCCGGTTGGTCGACTGAAAAAATTTGCGTCTGTAGCATCGAGGTGAACCAAAAGCGGATTTCCGTGGGAGGACGACATATCCAACCATGGACCAAAGGGAGTGGCTTGAAACATAATCCACCACGCATTTGATAACATTAACTTCTCTGTAATCTTGCAAAAAATAACAATTCTCGCCTTAAATGTAAGGCAAGCGTCATAGTACCTAGGAGGCTAGGACCTTGATCACAAACCACAAGTTAACAAAAACACATCAAAAATTAACTGAAAAAATATATACTCGCGAAAAAAAGAACATTCTTATTTTACGAGTTACATAACTTAATCCATATGCCTCCAAATTTTAATATGTTACTCCTGTATAAGTCATGAGATGGAAAAACAAAAACAATAAAAAAAACATAGAAAAAACAAAAAATCAAAACTCGCAAAATAAGAATTTTATTGTAAATATTAAATATATTATGAAGTATGGGGCTTAACTTGTGGATGCAAATTTTAACTCTCATGTCCAATCCACAATCAAGTTGTTCAATAATTACCCATATAAACCATGTAGATGAATATGAGATTATGTAGTATAAATACCCTCTTATGTAAATGTAAAAATACATTTCAATATACTCGCATAAGTATTTCATTCTCTCCAAGTTTCTTTCTTTCTTTCTCTATAAATCTCTTAATCCATTACTAATATAGTGGTAATGTTGGTTATTTATAACACACTATCAACACGAAAATTCTAATCAAGATATGTATTTCCTTAATACTATATGTTAAGAAGGTAAAATACCAAAATAAATAATATGAAAGTTGATTACTTCTTATTATAGATATTATGACTACTAATATTCTAACTTTTATGCATATACTAATCTTATTTATGTTTTCATGCTTATATAACTTTTAGAGTAAATTACACTCTGGTCCTGTGGTTTGCTCAAAATCTGGATATGGTCCATATTTTGAAATAATTACACCAGGGATCCCTGTGGTTTGCATTTTGTTTCACCCCGAGTCCCTACAACTAACTCTGTTAAAACCCTTTTGTTAGTTAAGGGGCAAGAAAGTAATTTCACCTATTTTTGACCACTTTTCTCTCCCTTTGACCCACAACTCCTCCTTCACCTCTTGACCCACCTGCAACTTATATATATATATATATATACACACACACACACACACCATTCACCATCTTCATCCTCTAGATAGAAAATCCAACCTCTCACCTCCCTTTTTTACTGCCACCCTTCCCTCACCTCCCTCCTCTCTCTCTCTCTCTCTCTCTCTCTCTATATATATATATATATATATATATATATATATATATATATATGTAATAGATGTGCATCACGAGTTTACCACCATGAGTCCATGACACCATCTCTTTTCTATGGCTTACCTCATCTGCACACACACACACACACATATTTATATACATATATACATAATAGATGAAAAAAACAGAACAACTACAATTCCTTATATGTCCCAAACAACCCACCAGCAACTTTATATATATATATATATATATAAATATACAACATGTACTCCGATCACAATCTCGGCTTCACCCATACATCACACACAGGAAATATGCACATAAAATACTTATAGAAAATGCATATAAAAAACACACACAAACACACACACACAAAACACAGGCAACCATCACCTCTCTCTCCCATACCTGCAACAATGGTGGAAGCAACACCATTCTTTACTTCTCGATGGTGGGTCTTGATAGAAGGTCACAACGGAAATGTCGCACATCATATTATAGCTTATATATATATGAATATACACATACATGATCGATGGTCTACCCAACAGAGTTCCCAACCACCCATCCCTCTTCTTTCTTCTCTCATCTCTCGATCTTGACCACCCCCGTCCGGTGACCCATCGATCATCTTCGTCAAAGCAAACATGCCTTTTTTTCCTTGAACACCCCCTTCCGATGACCCAATCGATCATCTTCATCGAAGAGATCTGTGTATATATATGTAGTGTGTCCATGTCTATGATCTATGTATAATTAATTTATCTGGGTGTGATTTGTGTTTTTTCATACGAAGTTGCATGTGGTGTGTTTGGGGGAGAAGGTGTAGTGGGTTTTGTTTTTGCCTCTACTGTGTATGGTATGTGAGTGATTTATATTATACATATATATATGTATGTATGTATGATATGTGTTTGATATTGCAGGTGGTTTTTTTTGAAAAGATATTGCAGGTGGTTGGAGGTCCAGGAGGAGATGCACTCTATTAATATATATATATATATATATATATATGTGTGTGTGTGTGTGTGTGTGTGTGTTTGTGTGTGGTAGGGAAGATAGAGAAGGAGAAATATGGTCAAAAAAGAGACAACCCATGGACATGTCGTAAGCACATGTTGACCTTCTAAAAAGATTTTTTAATTAAAAGATAAAAAGACTATATTGTCCTTTAGTTAATGGATGATTTTTGACACCGTTAGTGGTAGGGACTTGGGGTGAAACGAAATGCAAACCACAGGGATCCCTGGTGTAATTATTTCAAAATAGGGACCATATCCAGATTTTGAGTAAACCACAGGGACCCAAAGTGTAATTTACTCTAACTTTTATGTATGTGTACTTAATTTTATAGTCATACTAATCTTTCAACATTTAACTATGCATATGTTTATTCTCTTGCTAATTTTATCTAAGCATACTAACATTTATTTTCCTTATTTTATATCACTGATTATATCTTATATCTACCATCACTGATATTATAATCTTTATTGATTTTATGTATTAATTATCATTTTTATTTACAAAATCATTTTCAACGACTATATATATAACGGTAACAAACATTTACAACGGCTATATTTTACACTACAAATTAACCATTAAGTTCTTTCACAACATATTTAGTCTTTTTTCTCCGGTTCATCTAATCAAGAAAAAAATTTCCAAAGATGTTGCATCCAGTTCCAATTCTCGTCATTGTAATGCTCATATTACTAGTCATTCCTTTCAGTAATCTCCCACCTGATGAGTTTTATTTTTTCTTAAGCATGTTTGTACTTATGGTTCTCCCACTTCTTTGTATTGCAATATTTATCGACATAAATGGATTCTAATTTTTACAATATGTCAAATCTTGCAAAGATTGAGTTTGTGGCTCTTGATGTAAATGGAAAGAACTACATGTCCTGGATTGTAACACCCTCGAATTAGGTAAGAGCAACTAATTAAAAATTTAGATATAACATCAAGTGAGGGACAAAACTTCCTCCTACAAATCAAAACTCAATATGCTTCAAATACAAATTCTATAATTATTCAACAATTATAAAATCCAATAACATACAAGGGCTTAACTGAAATCGAGTGTTACTTAATCCAAGTACAAGTTGCTTTCCCCAAACAAAAGAGGAAGAATTCACCAAGCTACTCACTTCACGAGCACACAACTTGTTAGGGTGGATTATATGTTAAATAGAAGTTTGGGGTAAAAATTGTAATTTATTTAAAGTTGTTTTGTAATTAGGCTTTTGGGCCCTAAGGGATTTGCACGCATCATATAAATTGTTTCTTAACCTAGTTTAGGTTAGAGTTGGTCGTTAAGAAGGTTTACCTAATCCTATTGAAATTCTCTCTGTAAACCTTAAAACCTTTATTGATAAATCTAATCATATGACCAAATGTTGTGATTCAATCTTCATTGTTTATTGATTATTATTGTGATTGCACTGTTTCTGGGATCTACAATTGGTATCAGAGCAGGGAACCAAACTGGTGTGCCAGCGAGGACGCTAGGCTCCCAAGGGGGGTGGATTGTAAGATCCCACATCTGTTGGGGAGGGGAACTAAAGTTTCCTTATAAGGGACTGGATACCTCCTCTATCAGACGCGTTTTAAAATCGTGAGTCCAGGTGTGTTGACAAAACGGACAATATCTGGTACGGTTGGCCCGGGTTGTTATAATTGGTATCAAAGCAAAGAGACAAGATTTTTGATCCAAAAGGTTTGTCTACAACCCTTCTGCTGATCGATCTCTATGCTTAATCGACTTTTGGTTTCTTTGAAGCATGTTCATCATATTCTGTGTTCATCGATTTCTTTTACTTGAATTTTAGTTGTTTAGCGATTAAATTGAATCTGTGTTCAATTTTTTTGGTTTTAAAAGTGATTCTGTGTGAATTTGTGTTTAATCGCCGCCATCGTCTAACCCAAATTTTTTGTTTTTTTACGTTGTGATCATCATAGTTCTTCAAATTGAAATGGTTAATTTTTGTTTTTAGTGGGTTTTCTTGAAATTAAATCTAATTTTAAGGTTATTGAGTAAAATCGCTAGTTAATTTTGGTTTTAAAAGGGTTGATCTTTGTTGATTTCTGGGTTTATCGTCGAATTTTTCGAAAAACTTGAACCAGATTCAATCTCCCGGTATAGACTCTCCCGGGACCTTGCCTCCCGGGATTTTGTTTCCCGGTCCGTCTCCCGAGACCTTGAACCCCGAGACTTTGCTCTCCCGGGTCCGTGTCTCTCGGGTCCGTGTCTCCCGGGTCCTAAGATTTTTTTTTGGATCAAATACTTTGTCTCACGATCAATACAGTGCATTAAAGATTGTCAGGATCGAATTCTCAACAAGAATAAAGTCTCAGAAACAATATCAAAGAAGTTGCGGAAAAACACTTTGATATTCAATGTAACAGTAAACAAACAGTATATGATTAACAACTTGCAAACTTGTATTAAAATCACAAGATTACACACACAACCTCAATCTTGAAGAACAAGCTCTTTCAAGACGAATTCTACTTCTCTAGAATTAGGAACTATGCCTTGAGGTTGATTCTCTCTAACACTGTTGGGAAATTCAGAAATGCTCAAGTATGGTTAATGCTTCTAGTTCTGAATTACTACTGCTAGAAGACTTCAAAGTTAATACTGCAGAGTATTACTACTGCTAGTAGAATTAATACTGCTAGTCAAAGTTAGTGCTGCTTGAACAAAGTTAGTACTGCTTAGCTAGTTAGTACTGCTAGTGGTTAGTGTTGCTTAGTAGTTAATGCTGCCAAGACTCAGTTAATGCTGCTTATAAGGTAATGTGAAGATAATGATGAAGAGATCGTGGGTGAAGATAAACAAGTATATTCTGAAGATATTCATGGAAGATATACTGAAGATATTTTATTTATTTGTAATTATCTTTTTGTTCAGTATATGTATAGTTTTGACAGAATAGTTTAAATACAGATTTACAGATTTACATATTAACAGATTTTTTTTGGTTCTAGAGAGAATTAACCTCAAGAGATAGTTCCTAATTCTAGAGAAGTAGAATTCGTCTTGAAAGAGCTTGTTCTTCAAGATTGAGGTTGAGTGTGTAATCTTGTGATTTTAATACAAGTTTGCAAAGTGTTTATTATATACTGTTTGTTTACTGTTTCATTGAATATCAAAGTGTTATTCCGCAACTTCTTTGATATTGTTTCTGAGACTTTATTCTTGTTGAGAATTCGATCCTGACAAGTGGTATCAGAGCCTATTCTCTCAGAAACATCTATTCACTCATCATGGAAAACTTTGCAGAATCAAAAAGTACTCTAGTCTCAAAGGTTCCAATGCTCAGACCCAATGAATTCGATATGTGGAAGATCAGAATCAAGCAGTACATACTCCTCACTGACTATTCTATGTGGGACATCATTGAGAATGGCCCTTCTGAAGCAGGAAAGATTGGTGCAGATGGAAAGAGAACTCCACCAAAAACTGATGCTGAGAGAAAGGCTAGACAGACAGAGATGAAAGCCTTGAGCACTTTGCTCTTGGCTATCCCCAATGAATACCAACATCAGTTCTGCAACTGCACTGATGCTGAGATGCTTTGGACTGCTCTAGAGAAGAGATTCTCAGGTACCAAAAGTACCAAGAGAAATCAGAAAGCCATTCTGAAGCAACAATATGAGAATTTTATGTCAACCAAGAATGAGTCCATTACTCAAACTTTTGACAGGTTCAACAAGCTTATTGGTGAACTTGCTACAGTGGGAGTACAAATTGATCAAGATGATCTGAACAGAAAGTTTCTAAGGTCCCTGAGTGATGAATGGACTATGTATACTGTGTCTTTCAGACAGAATGATAAACTGGAAGAAAAGGAACTTGATGATCTGTATAATGATCTAAGAGTTTTTGAATCTGAGGTAGAGGCTAAGAAAAGGCCTTCTGGGTATGTTCACAATGCTGCACTTCTTTCAGCATCAACTGATTCTACCTCCATCCCTGAATCAGTTAGTACTGCCAATGGAGCACCTCAAGATAAAGGCACTGAAACTGTTTTTGAAGCCTTTCTAGCAAGTCATGGAAACTCTTCTCTCATTAATGATGACTTGGAACAACTCCATCCAGATGATCTTGAAGAGATGGACATTAAATGGCAGATGGCCATGCTCTCTATGAGAATTAAGAAGTTCATCAAAAGAAATGGAAGGAACAACTTCTCACAAAGAAGAGAAGATGGAGCAGGTTTTGACAAGTCAAAGGTGGAATGCTATAAATGCCATCAGAAAGGACACTTTGCTAGAGAATGCAGAAGTGGAATGCCTCAAAACAATAACCACCAACAAGCTCAATCTGGAAGCTTCAATAGTAACAGAAACTCTGCACAAGCCCTTGTCTCTCAACAAGGCATGGGGTTTGATTGGAGTGATCAAGCTGAAGAGGCCATCCAGAACCAAGCTCTAATGGCAGAGGTGTCTGATCCCCCAACAGAGGTAACTTCCAATCTTTGTTCTCAAAATTGCATTAACACTGTTAAGAGGTATAGGGATCACAATCAGAACATGAGTGATAACCTTAAGAGATTGGAAAAGGACATAAAAGATTATGTCAGGATAGTTGAGAGATTTGAAGAGCAGATTAAGGGTTTTAAAGCCAATGAGTTTCAACACTCTTATGACACAAACTACTGGAAGTGGGAGAAGAATGACTTAGAACTTCAACTGACCAGATCCAAAGAGGAGAATGAGAAGATAAAGAGGGAGTTTGAGAAAGCCAAGCTGGATATTGAGAAATTTTCCAATGCTTCTAAAGCAATGGACTCTTTGCTCCAAACTCAAATCCATGACAAACTTAGAAGAGGAATAGGGTACAATACCACACCACCACCCTATAACAACAACTACATCCCTCCTAGTTCAGATTTGTTAGAAACAAAGGATAGGAAGGACCTACCTAAGGGAGCCACTGAGATAGATCCCTTAGATGAAGTAGTTGTTAAGGATAAAACTGAGAAAGAAGGTGTCAAGGATAAAGACAACACTGTGAGTGGTGAGATTCCTATAGAAAACCACATAATCACCAATGAGGGATCTGGAAAGCATTGGATCAAATCCAATGAGATAGAGAAGACTGAGGAAAAGAACAAGAAGGTTCACTATAAGCAGACCACTGTTGTGAACCCTATCCCTTGCAAACAGTGTGCATGCAATAAATTTAAGCCCCAAAAACATGATAAACCAAGGGGAAATCAAAGAAACTGGAACAACCAATGGGTACAAAAACAAGGCATTGATCTAAGTAAAATCAATAGACCAAAGCCTTGTTTCATATGTGGAAAGTTAAACCATTTGGCTAAGTACTGTTTCTTTAACCCTATTAACCAACAGATGAACTTTCAAAGATTTGTGCAAAAACCTGTCGGTTATAGGAAGGCTGGAAAGAAACATGTGGTGAAGAAATCTGTTGAAAACAAAGGCCCCATGAAGAAAAAGGTTTTGTATGAAAGTATTAAAATGTGGGTGCCTAAAAGCACTAAAACTGTTAGTGCTGCTGACAGACATAGTGCTGCTAGAAGCATTACTGCTGCTACCAGTGTTAGTACTGCTGAAAATTTTAATGCTGCTAATACTGTTAATACTGTTAGTACTTCTTCAAAGATGAATACTGCCAACACAGTTACTGCTGCTAAAACAGTTACTACTTCTAATAAGGTTAGTACTGCTAAGCATGCAAGTGCTGCTAATGCAGTTAGTACTTCTAAAACCAGTACTACTTCTAGCAAATGTGTTTCCAAGCCTATCATTGTGACAAAGTACTCCAGAAATGAGGAGTCAAAGTTTAAAAATCTTTTCAAGAAAGAATTCAAGTATTTTGATGAGAAAGGGGTACCCAAGACCACTTTGGCTTGGGTTCCTAATTCAAACTAACTGATTTATCTTATGTGCAGGGCAACCAACAGCTCAAGGGAAAGAGCATTTGGCATGTTGATAGTGGTTGCTCTAGGCACATGACAAGCAACATGTCATGCCTTCAGGATTTCAAGCATATCAATGGAGGACATGTTGCTTTTGGAAATGATCTTACTGGTGGTAAAATAAGTGGCAAAGGTAATGTCACAAAAGGTAAGATGACATTTGAGGATGTCTACTCTGTTGATCAATTGAAGTACAACCTGTTAAGTGTATCACGGGTTTGTGACAAACAACATAACATATTATTTACTAACACAGAGTGTATGATCCTTGCTCCAGAGTTCAAGGTAGTTGATGAAAGCATGATACTACTTAGAACTCCAAGAAAGGACAATGTTTATTGTCTAGATATGGACAATGTTGATAGTGATTCATCCCTGAACTGTCTTGTTTCAAAAGCTTCTGTGGATGAATCCTCTCTTTGGCACAGAAGGATGTGTCACATGAATTTCAAGACTATGAACAAACTTGTTAAAAACAACCTTGTAAGAGGTTTACCTTCAAAAGTCTTTTCATGTGATGATCATTGTGTGGCTTGTCTTAAAGACAAACAGCACAAAACTTCTCATAAGACCAAAGAGTTAAATTCTATTTCTTCTTGTCTCCAGTTATTGCATATGGATCTGTTTGGTCCTACAAATGTTATGAGTATAGGCAAGAAATCTTATTGCTTGGTTATTGTTGATGATTACTCCAGATTTACTTGGGTATATTTCCTAAGGACTAAGGATGAGATAAGTGGACTGATCAAATCCTTTATCCTAAGAATTGAAAACCAAACTAATCAAAAAGTAAAAGTCATTAGATCAGATAATGGGACTGAATTTAAAAATCTTGATCTAAACACCTTTTGTGAGGAGAAAGGCATTGAGAGACAATATAGTGCCCCTAGGACTCCTCAACAGAATGGAGTTGCTGAGAGGAGAAATAGGACACTAATAGAGGCTGCTAGATCTCTGATGGCTGATTCAAAATTGCCAATTACCTTCTGGGCTGAAGCAGTTAATACTGCTTGTTATGTCCAAAACAGAGTTCTAGTAGTCAAGCCAAAGAACAAGACCCCATATGAGCTTTTAAATAAAAGAAAACCATTTATTGGATTTTTCAAACCTTTTGGGTGTCCTTGTACTATTCTCAATACAAAATCTCACTTAGGTAAGTTTGATAGCAAAGCAGATGATGGATTTCTTGTTGGTTACTAATCTCAGAGTAAGGCTTACAGAGTTTTTAACTCTTCTTCTAGAATAATTGAAGAAAGTGACAATGTCAAATGCAATGAGAACACACCAAATCCAATTGGGTCTGGTCCTCAGTGGCTATTTGACATTGATTCACTAACTAACTCTTTTGGTGTCAGTAGTGATGATTATGCAGGTTCAGGGAGTGGAGGATCAGGAACTACACAAGTTCAAGACAGTTTACCTCAATCTGTGATCTTTCCCATACCCACAGTGGATCCGGTTGAAGACTGTGAAAAGGAACCATCTACTGAACCAAGTCATAGTGAAGAAGAAAGTAGAGATGAGGAGACTCAAGTCAAAAAAGAATCAGAAGTAGCTGCTGAAAACACCTCAGTTGAGTTGAATGACTCAAATCTAGAGGTGGGACTTAATGAAGAACCTAATCATCACACCAGAATTCAAAAGAATCATCCTCCACAACTGGTAATAGAAGACATATCCTCTCCTATGATGACTAGAAATCAAAGCAGGCTGCAAGAATTGCAAGATCAACAGCATACAGTGCTTTCTTGCTTTTTATCCCAGCTTGAGCCTAAGAAGGCACATGATGCTATGAAAGAATCCAGTTGGATAGAAGCAATGCAAGAAGAGCTACTGCAATTCAAACTGCAAGATGTTTGGGATCTGGTAGACCTTCCTAAAGGCCAAAGAGCAATAGGAACAAAATGGGTCTTCAGGAATAAGAGAGATGAAAGGGGTATTGTGATAAGGAATAAAGCAAGGCTGGTGGCTCAAGGGTATACACAAGAAGAGGGAATAGACTATGATGAAGTATTTGCACCTGTGGCCAGGATAGAAGCAATTAGATTATTCCTGGCTTATGCTTCTTAGATGAAATTTAAAGTCTATCAAATGGATGTGAAAAGTGCATTTCTTTATGGCTCAATTGAAGAAGAAGTATATGTCTGTCAACCACCAGGGTTTGAAAACCCAAACTATCCAGACAGGGTATACAAATTGAAGAAAGCACTTTATGGATTGCATCAAGCTCTAAGAGCATGGTATGACACTCTGTCATCCTATCTCTTGGAAAATGGCTTTGAAAGAGGAGTCATTGATAAGACTTTATTCATCAAGAGAAAGAAGAAGGATATCTTGCTGGTCCAAATCTATGTTGATGATATCATCTTTGGATCTACAAGAGACAACATGTGCAAGGAGTTTGAGGATCTAATGCATCAAAGGTTCAAAATGAGTTCCATGGGGGAACTTACTTTTTTCCTTGGACTCCAAGTTCAACAGAAGTCAGATGGAATCTTTATCTGTCAGTCCAAGTATGTGCAGGATATTCTAATCAAGTTTGGTTTCTCAGATTCAAAACCTGCCAGCACACCTATGGAGACACACAAGAAGATAACAACAGATCTTGAGGGGGAGGATATGGATGTTCATCACTATAGATCCATGATTGGCTCTCTCATGTATTTTACAGCATCTAGACCAGATATAATGTTTCCAGTCTGTGTATGTGCAAGATTCCAAGTTAGGCCAAAGCAATCTCACTATCAAGCTGTTAAGAGGATATTCAGATATCTCAAAGGGCAACCCAGATTGGGACTTTGGTATCCTCATGATTCATCCTTTGACCTACTTGCATACTCAGATAGTGATCTAGGTGGAGCAAACTTGGACAGAAAATCTACTTCTGGAGGATGTCAGTTTTTGGGTGCAAGACTAGTGTCTTGGCAGTGCAAGAAACAAACCACAGTGTCCACATCTACAACAGAGGCAGAGTACATAGCAACTGCAAGTTGCTGTTCTCAAGTCTTATGGATTCAAAATCAAATGATGGACTATGGGGTAACCTTTCTACACACTCCAATTTTTATTGATAATAGCAGTGCTATTAGCATTGTGAATAATCCTGTCAAGCACTCAAAGACAAAGCACATTGAAATCAGGTATCACTTCATAAGAGACTGTAATGAAAAGAAACTTATTCAAGTTGTAAAAGTTCATACTGACAACCAGTTTGCTGATTTATTTACCAAAGCCTTTGATGTGGGTAGATTCACTTTCTTGGTAACAAGTGTGGGAATGATCAACTCTGAATAAACACCTTCTCAAAAAGTGGTTCAATACCTGTATATTGTGTATTCTTGGTGGTCCTAATCTTTCTTTTCATGGAATACATAGCAGTCCTCAGTTCATCATAAGTTGAAAAGAGTAAGCATTGTTAATACTGCCAGTGTATTGTTAATACTGCCAGTGCATTGTTAATACTGCCAGTGTATTGTTAATACTGCCAGTGCATTGTTAATACTGCCAGTGCATTGTTAATACTGCCAGTGTATTGTTAATACTGCCAGTGCATTGTTAATACTGCCAGTGCATTGTTAATACTGCTAGTGCATTGTTAATACTGCTAAGTAATTAATACTGCTTTCAGTTAATACTGCTTTCAGTTAATACTGCTTTCAGTTAATACTGCTCTCAGTTAATACTGCTCTCAGTTAATACTGCTTATGTCCTGAATACTATAAATACCCTTTGCCCGCCTAAACGTTCATAACGACTCTTTGCATACTGTTCACTTGCGCTCTAAACCCTTTCTCTCTCAAAGTTTTCAAGCAAGAACCTTCAAGCTCAATGGCATCCATGGCGTTCATAGACGAGCACAATGAAATCGCGATGCTCCAAAAGTCAAAACAAGCTGCAAGTTTTCACCAGATAGTCGACTTTCTGAAGTCAAGCCATATTGCCCATGCTCTCACTCTATCTCCTACCATCTTCATAGAGCATCAGAGGCAATTCTGGGCAAATGCCACCATTGTTACTGAGAATGGTGTGCAAATGATCAAAACAAGGGTGTATGACAAACCCTTGACAGTTACTGAAGAGGTACTTCACATCAGTCTACGTCTAGACGATGCCTCTGGTATAACTTCTATCTCTAATGATGAACTGTTTTCTACTCTTACAAGAATGGGGTATGGAGGCCCATTGGGTGTGTTCAAATTCTCAAAAGCCAAATTTTCACCCCAATGGCGTTTCTTTGTCCATATCCTTATGCACTGTATATCTAAAAAGACTACTGGTATGCTTAGCCACTGCCAGAAAGTATAATTTTTCACAAATGATTTTTAATGATCTTGTCTCAAACCTGGGAAGTAAAAAAAGCTTTTATATGTACCCCAGGTTTGTCCAAGAAGTTATTAACCATGAATTGACGGATATACCTCATTTTGATGGGGTATATGTACCCAAAATTCCCAAAGGTAAGGTCTTTTCAAACATGAAAAGATCCCTTCTGGACTCGGAAGGAGTTGACACCCCATTGTTCTCTACAATGATGGTGGTGTCCCAAACTGATGAAGGTATGGCAGCAGGGTCAAGGCCCCCATTAGACCAACCCACTGCTAGCCAATCCCAACCTTCCCACTCTAAATCAATTCCCCAGTCTCTTCTTGATAAACCAACTTCACCAATCACCCATACTTACAAAAGGAAACAGGTAAAGAAGGCTCCTTCCCTTCTTGTACCATCGACCCCTAAGCCTTTAAGCCCTCTAAGGGAGGATTCTTCCTTAGAAAATATCTACAGGGAACCCACAAGGGTGTCTCCCAAACCAAAGGAGGTGCTCTCTGAGGAGGAGGAAGAGCATATGGGAGAGAAGGCTGCCACTACTCCTGCTAGCTCAGAGGAGGTCAGTGGTAACATACATAAGACCTTCCCCATGGCAACTTTGAATGAGCAATCATTCAAAGGTCCCCGGTGCCAAGAAACCAAGGGGGTGGATAGTGCTTCTGCTAGGCAGAAGACTTCCACTACAAAAAGATCCAATGATCCTTCAAAAGAGGATAACACTTCTGGAGAGGGTGAGGACAAATATTCTTACTATGAATTGATGGAAACAATGGGCAACATCAACCAAGATGTTCTCAAACAAGGGAAAGAAATTGAAGAGATGAAGCTGGTAATCCTGTCACAACAAGTGCAAATTACCAAACTCAAGAAATTTGTGATGAAGCTAGTCCACAAAAAGAAGAAAAGACAATTTGTGCTAAGGAGAAGGAAATCAAGGGATGATGCTCCCAAAAAGGGGGAGTTTAACATGGAAGAAGTCTCAGATAAGGGGGAGCTTGATGGAGTAAAACATGATGTTAAGGGGGAGCAAGAAGCAGAAACAGAAATAGAAACACAAGAAGCAGCAGTAACAACAGAGCAAGCAGTAGAAACCATTAATACTGCTAGTTCAAGTAAAGCAACAGAAATGGTTAATACTGCTGAAATTAAACAAGCAGCAGAAACAGTGAAAGAAGTATTAACAGATCTTGAGATTGCAGAAACCTTACTTAAAGCTAAGCATGATACTCCCAAGGTCACTTCAAAGACCAAAGGAGTAGTTATCAAAGAACAAGGTGAAGTGATCAAGAAAGATAATAGTAAGAAGGTAATGAACAAAGACAAAGGAAAAGCAAAAATGGTGGAATCTGATCAACTAGTCAAAAAGCAAAGGTTGGTTGAATCAGATGAAGCCTTGGCCAGAAAGATGCAGGCTGATATTGAAAAGGAAGAAAGAGTTCAGGTTGAAAAGGACAGGGAGATGGCAAAGGCTCTAGCTGTTGAACTGAATGACGCCTATCAACAAAGCCTGGCAACTGAACTTGCACAAAAGAAAGCAGCATCTTTGAAGAAATCTGTGGTGATAAAAACAGCTGCAAAGAAGAGACAACCCTCAAAGACTTTTCTTGGTACTCAAGAGAGAAACAAGATGATAATTTTTCTCAAGGGTGCTATAGGAGTCAGAAAGGAGATGTTCTCCAAGATGACATTTGAGCAGATCAAGGAGCTGTACAATTCTGAAATGACCAAGCTTCAAGGAAATGAAACTGCCAGGGTGGAGATGGAGAAGAGAATGAAAGAAAGCAATGATTTCATGATAGAAAAACCTTTTCCAGATGAGCAAGAAACACCACCAAAGAAAGAAGCCACTCTGGGTGAAAGTCTAAGGACTTTAAAGAGAACCAAGATGATGGCAAGGAGAAAGTCAATCAAGAAGCCTAGAATAGCTGAAGGAGAGGCTGAGAAGGTTGCTGAAGAAGAAGGGGCACCTGAGTCATCTGAAAAGAAAGAATCTTCAAGTACTGATGAATTAAAGATGTACATGGTAGTGATGGACAAAGTTCCTGAACCAATTTCAGCAGAACCTGTTGGTATAAAGCCTCCTGAAGTTATTCACTGGGATACACTGACAGTGGATGGAAAGGAGTATATCAGACTCAAGAGGAAGGATGATAAGTATGAGGTATTCAACACTTGGGCCAAGATTGTCAGAACATGCTCTAGGTCTGATATAGAAGAGATGTTTGAAATAGGGATGAAGTTGTATGCAGATCAGTTAAAAGCTCCAGGGATTTCAATTACAAAACTGGTGATGGAGTATCTGTGTATGATGTTCAAACCTGAAGAAGTGGAGCATGTCATAAGAAATGTGTTTCAAGCAGTCACAAATTGGACTCTATATGAAACTAGTGGAGTATATGCAGTGACTTTGGATAGAAATCACATAGAATACTTCCTAGTGGATAGAGTATACAATCACAACAGACTTAAGCTTCATGCAATGCTGAAGAAGAAGCTTGGATGTGTTGAAAACTCAGAAATGGCCAAATATCTGATTCAGAGAATGATCAATCAAAGTTTGGGGATAAATGTTTATATAGGGATCTGAAGAATGGTATTTTGGGAGCATCTGAAGAACTTGACTTCTCTTCCTAAAAGTCAAGTTAGGGGGAGATTGTTGGGAAATTCAGAAATGCTCAAGTATGGTTAATGCTTCTAGTTCTGAATTACTACTGCTAGAAGACTTCAAAGTTAATACTGCTGAGTATTACTACTGCTAGTAGAATTAATACTGCTAGTCAAAGTTAGTGCTGCTTGAACAAAGTTAGTACTGCTTAGCTAGTTAGTACTGCTAGTGGTTAGTTGTTGGATCATAAATTGTATTCAAGATTAAAGTTAAAGTTAAGGGTTTAAACTGCAATTGTGATAAAGTTAATTAGAGGGTTTATTATGTAATAATCTAATAGTTGTTAACTATTGGGCCTCAAGCCCGTTAAGCTTTTAGCTAAGCCCGTTAGGCCTAAAGCCTGGGTATTTAATGTTTTGGTTTATTAGATTTTAGGTTAGAATCCTCATATTTACAATAATCATATTATAGTGAGGTGAAGGTTTCTCTGTAATCCAAGGATATCAAGAACACTCAAGGTTTAACAGTTTATACAAGGGATTGGTATGTTACTCTGATTTATATATCTCTTGATTATTATTGTGTTGCTTGATTACTTGATTGATTGTTTACCAACTAGATTAAGCTGGGATAACAATTGGTATCAGAGCCTAAAGAATCAAGTTTTAGGATTAAATCTATATTTTTTTCGAAAAATTTACTGTTCATCGAAAAATTTACTGTTCATCGAAAAAATACTGTTCATCGAAAAAATACTGTTCATCCGATTTTATGAATCTGTTATCGCATCCGGTCGATTAGTAATTGATTATTTATGTTTTTGTGCGAGATATCAGTCTAATCCTAAAGAGTCGCACTTAACTGCTGTTAAGCGAATCCTTAAATATCTCAAAGGTTCTCCTAATCTAGGCCTTTAGTATCCAAAGGATTCTCGTTTTGAACTAACTGCCTTTACAGATGCTGATCATGCAGGTTGTATGCTAGACCGGAAAAGCACCTCTGGATCATGTCAATTCATAGGTGACAAACTTGTGAGTTGGACTTCAAAGAAACAAAACTGTGTTTCAACATCCACTGCCGAGGCTGAGTATGTAGCTGCTGCTAGCTGCTGTTCTCAAGTCCTCTGGATGACGACACAGATAAGGGACTTTGGATACAACTACAAACGCGTTCCGATTTATTGTGATTCCAAGAGTGCAATATCTATAACTGCTAATCCGGTACAGCACTCGAAGACCAAGCATATAGATGTACGCTATCATTTCATCAAGGATCATGTAGAAAAAGGTAATATTGAAATGCACTTTGTTCAAAATGACTTCCAGTTAGCTGATCTTTTCACCAAGCCATTGGATGAAAAGCGATTTCAATTTCTAATCAGCAAACTTGGTATGTTGAACATGTCTTAAACCTTACTCATGATTCAAGGGGGAGTATTACAAATCTTGATAGTGTGTTATTTTCCAACTGTTGTTAACGAGAAAGGAATCATTTTCATAAATGATTACCATTGTTTCTTTCACTTATGCAGATTGGTTCAAGTGACTATGGCTTCTAATCACTTCAGATTAGAACCCGCACTTCAGTGCATTATTTTTCTGCTTTATGTTGTTTTTAAAAAAAAAAAAAAATCTGACCGTGTGTTCTTAAAGATAAATACTTGCGTTTTATCTTGTCAATATACTTTGTCAAGTATTCATACACATAACGGTTCAGAACATTCTATTTTGACTTTGTTATTACCATGTATCAAAAGTAAAATCTTTCTATGGTAATACTCACGTTATTTGTATTCACTGTTGATTGAATCAAACGTCATTTCATGTGCTTTCATTGAACATATGTTTATATATTGTTCATATAAACAACATTCGTTTTTGATTCTCCAGCATAGTATTCTTCATGACAAATCGTCTATAAGCTGAATTGAAAACTCCTTAAGAGCTTAAATCGTCAAACTCTTTTAGTTTGAGGGGGAGAATTGCATCGTCAAACATCTTTTGTTTTGACATCTCCGAATATTATATTCTTCATGTAACAAGTGATATTTGTGATTACATGTACAATAGCCTGTTGAACAGCATGTTCTTTTTAGGAAAATACATGGGATTCAGTGTGAGAACTTCTCAGAACTTCCATGGATTCACGATAACCAGTGTTTCCTACCCAGGAAGTATTCCCTGAGTGATTGAGGGGAGAAGGGTCAAAAGAATTGAGTGTTGGTGTGTGATGAGGTAAAATGGAAAAGAGAGATTGGTTAGAAGTGAGAATTAAAAGAAAGAGGGTGAGAGATCAGAGTAAAAGAATATTAAGCTCTGCACCAAACTTCTTTCTGAGCCGGGCAGCCACATAATCTGATTGGTTCACATTCTTTGGTGACCATCATTGAAAAAGGCAACTAGCCCATGCCATCTCTTGCATATAACCCCACCAGCTACTCATTCTTTTCTCAAAAAGAGAATGTTTCACATTTTCTGGGGACGCAACACATATGCTATTGGTTCTTCATTTGGAAGATACTAATATTGAAAAAGAAGGAAAGTTGCCCCACCTTCGAACCTTTCTCATGCACATTGAGTCTTTGTATAATTTGTTGTTGTCTCAACAAGTTTACATACTTTGAGCCTAAAATGAAAAGCAATCATCTATGCTTAATTCTTTCATACACATGCACGAACACACAGAAATTTGTTTTCTGTCAGAACGTTCATAGATAACCATGTGTTATTCGATGATTGAATGGAAGACCTGGGGAGTCTACATCAAACCAACTCCTTATATAGTAACTTTGTGTTACTGACAGGCATTCTAACTGAGTCATTTGTTGATTCAGGGTTAGACCTATTAAACTGTTTGAATTTGAAAAGATTCGAATGGTTACTACTTTCTATTTTAATCTGAAAAGATTGAAATAATCACTCTTTCCATCTGGGAAGACTGCTCTTATTTCATACAGGGCTCGTTACATGATGAAGACTGTTCTTACATGATGATCATACACAAAGGGGGAGATTGTCTTGATAAGGGGGAGATTGTTTTGACAAGTTTTGATGATGTTGATTATCACCACTCATCAAAAAGGGGGAGAAGATACAAAAAGGGAGAATACAATTTGAAGATCTGAAGATTTCGAAGATTTTAAAGTTTTTAAAGATATCAAGTTTTGAAGCGATCAACGACATATCTGAAGATAAGTGAAGACAAGAGAAGACCCGAAGACAATTGCAAATTTTTTTTTAATCTTGAATCCAAAGGGGGAGATTGTTGGATCATAAATTGTATTCAAGATTAAAGTTAAAGTTAAGGGTTTAAACTGCAATTGTGATAAAGTTAATTAGAGGGTTTATTATGTAATAATCTAATAGTTGTTAACTATTGGGCCTCAAGCCCGTTAAGCTTTTAGCTAAGCCCGTTAGGCCTAAAGCCTGGGTATTTAATGTTTTGGTTTATTAGATTTTAGGTTAGAATCCTCATATTTACAATAATCATATTATAGTGAGGTGAAGGTTTCTCTGTAATCCAAGGGTATCAAGAACACTCAAGGTTTAACAGTTTATACAAGGGATTGGTATGTTACTCTGATTTATATATCTCTTGATTATTATTGTGTTGCTTGATTACTTGATTGATTGTTTACCAACTAGATTAAGCTGGGATAACATTAGTGCTGCTTAGTAGTTAATGCTGCCAAGACTCAGTTAATGCTGCTTATAAGGTAATGTGAAGATAATGATGAAGAGATCGTGGGTAAAGATAAACAAGTATATTCTGAAGATATTCATGGAAGATATACTGAAGATATTTTATTTATTTGTAATTATCTTTTTGTTCAGTATATGTATAGTTTTGACAGAATAGTTTAAATACAGATTTACAGATTTACATATTAACAGATTTTTTTTTTGGTTCTAGAGAGAATTAACCTCAAGACATAGTTCCTAATTCTAGAGAAGTAGAATTCGTCTTGAAAGAGCTTGTTCTTCAAGATTGAGGTTGAGTGTGTAATCTTGTGATTTTAATACAAGTTTGCAAAGTGTTTATTATATACTGTTTGTTTACTGTTTCATTGAATATCAAAGTGTTATTCCGCAACTTCTTTGATATTATTTCTGAGACTTTATTCTTGTTGAGAATTCGATCCTGACAAACACAAAAGCTTAGAATTAAATCTGTATTTAAAACTATTCTGTCAAAACTATACATATACTGAACAAAAAGATAATTACAAAAAAATAGAATATCTTCAGTATATCTTGCATAGTTATCTTCAATCCTTCCATGAATATCTTTATTCTTTACAGCTGTCATCCTCTCCATCCGGATCTCCAATTCATAAGCAGCATTAACTACTAAGCAGCACTAACCTCTAGCAGTACTAACTAGCTAAGCAGTACTAACTTTGTTCAAGCAGCACTAACTTTGACTAGCAATATTAATTCTACTAGAAGCAGTAATACTCAGCAGTATTAACTTTGAAGTCTTCTGGCAGTAGTAATTCTGAACTAGCAGCATTAAAGACTTGTTCACATCTTCAGTTCCCAACAGTCTCCCCCTAACTTGACTTTTAGAAAGAGAAGTCAAGTTCTTCAAATGCTTCCAAAATCTTCATTGATCTACTCCAATGTTAGGATCCAGTCCCATACTCTGATTTATAGTTATCTGAATTAAGTACTTTGCCATTTCTGAATTTGGTGCACAACCCAACTTCTTATTTAACATGGCATGAAGCTTTAGATTTGTATGGTTGTATACCCTATCTACCAAGTAATACTCCATGTGAAAAGTATCCAATGCCAGTTTGTAGACTCCACTCCTTTCATATAGAGTCCATCCTCTAACAGCTTTAAATACATCTTTTATCAAATGCTTTACTGCTTCTGGTTTGAACAACATGCATAAATATTCCATAACTAACTTCACAATTGGTAACTCTGGAGCTGTCAACTGATCTGCATGAACTTTCATCCCTACTTCAAACATTTCTTCCAAATCAGATCTTGAACACTCTCTGAGAATTTTGTTCCAGGTGCTGTAGACTCCATACTTCTCATCCTTTCTTTTCAATCTAATGTACTCTTTGCCATCTACATCCATAGTGTCCCAGTGGATAACTTCAGGAGGTTTGAATCCAACAGGTTCAGCTGAAATAGGCTTTGGAATTTTATCCATTACCACCATGTACATGTTTACATCTGAACTCTGTGATACTTCCTGAGTTTCAGCCTCATTCTTAGGTTCCTCTTCTTCTTCAGCAACCTTTTGCACTTCTTCTACTCTAGGCTTCTTTACAATCTTCTTTCTTTTAGCCATCATTTTAGTTCTCTTCAGAGTCTTTTGAACTTGCCCTAAAGTAGCTTCCTTCTTCTTTTCTTCCTTTTGCTCTTCCTTTTCTTTGGTAGGAGTTCCCTCTTCACTTTCAGGGAATGGTTGATTCATATTCACATCATGTCTCTCCTTGGCCTTCTTTTCAAACTCCACTCTATCCTTTTCATTACTCTTCAGCTTCCCCATTTCTTTCTCATAGAGATCCCTGATTTGATCAAAAGTCATCTTCACAAACATTTCTTTCTTTACCCCAATTGCACTCCTCAAGAAAGTTATCATTTTGTTTCTTTCCTGAGTGACAAGGTAAGTTTGTGAAGGTCTTCTCTTCTTAGCACTTGTTCTGGCCATCATATCCTTTCTCAAGCTCATTGCTCTTTGCTTTGCCTTCTCTGTTTCCAACCCTTTCTGGAATGCTTCATTTAACTCATTTGCAAGTGCTCTGGCCATTTCTCTGTCTTTTTCAACCTGCTCCTTTTCTGCTTGATCTAACTCTTCTTGTACTTTCTTTGCTAATGTTTCATCTGACTCAATCATCTTTTGCTTTTTAGATGGTTGATCAGATTCTATCATCTTTGCTTTTCCCTTTTTCCTTGCATCTGCAACCATTTCTTTCTTCTCTATTTTCTTTGCTCCCCCTTCATTTATGACCACTCCCTTTGCTTTGGGAGTGTCATTCTTTGCTTTGATGAGCATTTCAACTACTTCAATTTCTGTTGGTGTTAACTCTGTTACTGCTGCTTGTGAAGCTTCAGTAGCACTAACAGTTTCTGCTGCTTGTTTTGGCTCAGCAGTAGTAACCATTTCTGCTTCTTTAGTTGTAACTGCTGCTGGTGAAGTTTCAGCAAATTTCTTTTCTTCAACAAACGCCCCCTCAAACTGTTGATCTATCTGTTCTGAGCTAGAATTTGCTTAGCAGTACTAACCTTATTAGAAGTAGTAACTGTGTTAGCAGCAGTAACTGTGTTAGCAGTATTCATCTTTGAAGAGGTACTAACAGTATTAGCAGCATTAAAATTTTCAGCAGTACTAACACTGGTAGCAGCAGTAATGGTTTTAGCAGCACTATCTCTGTCAGCAGTACTAACAGTTTTAGTGCTTCTAGGCACCCACATTTTAATATTTTCCTTCAAAACCTTTTTCTTCATGGGGCCTTTGTTTTCAACAGATTTCTTCACCACATGTTTCTTTCCAGCCTTCCTATAACCAACAGGTTTTTGCACAAATCTTTGAAAGTTCATCTGTTGGTTAATAGGGTTATAGAAACAATGCTTAGCCAAATGGTTTAACTTTCCACATATGAAACAAGGCTTTGGTCTATTGATTATACTCAGATCAATGCCTTGTTTTTGTGCCCATTGGTTATTCCAGTTTCTCTGATTTCCCCTTGGTTTATCATGTTTTTGGGGCTTAGATTTATTGCATGCACACTGTTTGCAAGGGATAGGGTTCACAACAGTGGTCTGCTTATAGTGAACCTTCTTGTTCTTTCCCTCAGTCTTCTCTATCTCATTGGATTTGATTCAATGCTTTCCACATCCCTCATTGGTGAATATGTGGTTTTCTTTAGGAATCTCACCACTCACAGTGTTGTCTTTATCCTTGACAACTTCTTTCTCAGTTTTATCCTTAACAACTACTTCATCTAAGGGATCTATCTCAGTGGCTCCCTTAGGTAGGTCCTTCCTATCCTTTGTTTCTAACAAATCTGAACTAGGAGGGATGTAGTTGTTGTTATAGGGTGGTGGTGTGGTATTGTACCCTATTCCTCTTCTCAGTTTATCATGAATCTGAGATTGTAGTAAAGAATCCATTGCTTTAGAGGCATTGGAAAACTTTTCTACATCTAGCTTGACTTTAGCTAGTTCTACCCTTAGCTTTTCACTCTCTTCTTTGGATCTGGTCAGTTGAAGTTCTAAGTCATTCTTCTCCCACTTCCAGTAGTTTGTGTCATAGGAGTGTTGAAGCTCATTGGCTTGAAAACCCTTAATCTGCTCTTCAAAACTCTCAACTATCCTCACATAATCTTTTATGTCCTTTTCCAGTCTCTTAAGGTCATTACTCATGTTCTGATTGTGATCCCTATACCTTTTAACAGTGTTAATGCAATTTTGAGAACATAGATTGGAAGTTACCTCTGTTGGGAGATCAGACACCTCTGCCATTAAAGCTTGGTTTTGAATGGCTTCTTCAGCTTGATCACTCCAATCAAACCCCATACCTTGTTGAGAGACAAGGGCTTGTGCAGAGTTTCTGTTATTATTGAAGCTTCCAGATTGAGCTTGTTGGTGGTTATTGTTTTGAGGCATTCCACTTCTGCATTCTCTAGCAAAGTGTCCCTTCTAATGGCATTTATAGCATTCCACCTTTGACTTGTCAAAACCTGCTCCATCTTCTCTTCTTTGTGAGAAGTTGTTCCTTCCAGTTCTTTTGATGAACTTCTTAACTCTCATAGAGAGCATGGCCATCTGCCATTTAATGTCCATCTCTTCAAGATCATCTGGATGGAGTTGTTCCAAGTCATCATTAATGAGAGAAGAGTTTCCATGACTTGCTAGAAAGGCTTCAAATACAGTTTCAGTGCCTTTCTCTTGAGGTGCTCCATTGGCAGTACTAACTGATTCAGGGATGGAAGTAGAATCAGTTGATGCTGAAAGGAGTGCAGCATTGTGAACATACCCAGAAGGCCTCTTCTTAGCCTCTACCTCAGATTCAAAAACTCTTAGATCATTATATAGATCATCAAGTTCCTTTTTTCCAGTTGATCATTCTGTCTGAAAGACACAGTATACATGGTCCATTCATCACTCAGGGACCTTAGAAACTTTCTGTTCAGATCATCTTGATCAATTTGTACTCCCACTGTAGCTAGTTCACCAATAAGTTTGTTGAACCTGTCAAAAGTTTGAGTCAGGACTCATTCTTGGTTGACATAAAGTTCTCATATTGTTGCTTCAGAATGGCTTTCTGATTTCTCTTGGTACTTTTGGTACCTGAGAATCTCTTCTCTAGAGCATTCCAGAGCATCTCTGCATCAGTGCAGTTGCAAAACTGATGTTGATATTCATTGGGAATGGCCAAGAGCAAAGTGCTCAAGGCTTTCATCTCTGTCTGTCTAGTCTTTCTTTCAGCATCAGTTTTTGGTGGAGTTCTCTTTCCATCTGCACCAATCTTTCCTGCTTCAGAAGGGCCATTCTCAATGATGTCCCACATAGAATAGTCAGTGAGGAGTATGTACTGCTTGATTCTGATCTTCCACATATCGAATTCATTGGGTCTGAGCATTGGAACCTTTGAGACTAGAGTACTGTTTGATTCTGCAAAGTTTTCCATGATGAATGAATAGATGTTTCTGAGAGAACAGGCTCTGATACCACTTGTCAGGATCGAATTCTCAACAAGAATAAAGTCTCAGAAACAATATCAAAGAAGTTGCGGAAAAACACTTTGATATTCAATGTAACAGTAAACAAACAGTATATGATTAACAACTTGCAAACTTGTATTAAAATCACAAGATTACACACACAACCTCAATCTTGAAGAACAAGCTCTTTCAAGACGAATTCTACTTCTCTAGAATTAGGAACTCTGCCTTGAGGTTGATTCTCTCTAACACAAAAGCTTAGAATTAAATCTGTATTTAAAACTATTCTGTCAAAACTATACATATACTGAACAAAAAGATAATTACAAAAAAATAGAATATCTTCAGTATATCTTGCATAGTTATCTTCAATCCTTCCATGAATATCTTTATTCTTTACAGCTGTCATCCTCTCCATCCGGATCTCCAATTAATAAGCAGCATTAACTACTAAGTAGCACTAACCTCTAGCAGTACTAACTAGCTAAGCAGTACTAACTTTGTTCAAGCAACACTAACTTTGACTAGCAGTATTAATTCTACTAGAAGCAGTAATACTCAGCAATATTAACTTTGAAGTCTTCTGGCAGTAGTAATTCTGAACTAGCAGCATTAAAGACTTGTTCACATCTTCAGTTCCCAACAAAGATGAATTCTAGAGACGCTCTAGCCATTGGGACCGATAATAAACCTCCTGTCCTTTATCGGGGGTAAATACCAGCAATGGTATGATAGGTTCATGATCTTCATTAAATCAAAGGATGCTTTTCTGAAGATACACAAGTCCCTGACAGAAGGAACGCCTACTACTCCAATGACTGAAATACCTACAAATGAGGCTACCGGTGTACCTACTCGTACGGTCCCAAAGACAGTCGCTCAAATGACGGGTCCAGAAAAGAAATTGTATGATGGGGAACGTCTCGCAAAAATGTACATTCTCCAAAGCTTGACCAACGACGTATACGCAAGCATCGACAACCACAAGGACACAACAAAAGGAATGTGGGACTAGATTCACAAAATGATGGTGGGCAGTATAATAAGCAATCAGTTGAAGATCACTAGCTACATTGCTCTATATGACAGCTTCAAAGAGAGAAAAGGCGACACGCTCACTGAAACATACGAACGGTTTAAACACCATCTGAACGAGCTACACAAAAACAAAATCAGTAAAAACAAACACTGAGAACAACATCAAGTTCATGAACAACCTCCAGCCGGAATGGAAGACATTTGTTTCACATACCCGCTATACTCAAACCCTGGAGAATCTTCCCCTGCTGGAACTGTTTGAAATGCTTTTACAGGACGAAGATGAAGTTCTCGAACTGATGGGAAATCAAAACTCGAATGAAAAGCATGTGGCTGATCCTTTAGCACTCCTCTCAGACAAAAGAGATCGATCTTACAGTCGCCCCTCCGAAAAGGAACCAGTAAAGAGTGATTCTGAACTAGAAGACACTGACAACGATTCGGATCCAGAATACACTTAGATAAAGGAAGTTGTGTTGTTCCTATCTCAAGCCTTTCATAAAAAGAAGTTCTTCAAAAAGCCATCATCAAACAATCTGAGGTACCCCACCACACCTCACAAGCGACATGATCCCAAGGAGAATATGAAGGTAAGAAACGATTTGATGAAGGAAAGAAGGTCGAGAAGAACATGATGAGAAAACCAAGGATGAGACGATCAAATGTTATAACTGTGGTCTTCTGGGCCATTTTTGCCAAAGAATGCCGAAAGCCAGTCGTTCGTAACTCCGAATACTATAAGGCTAAGATGTTGTTGGCCAAGCAAAAGGAAGCTGGTAAGGCTCTCATGGCAGAAGATGACCATTGGCTCAACTTGTCTGATGAAGAAGAAGATGATGCAAAAGCTCACATGTGTTTCATGGGTAAGCACTCGACACAGTCTGATACAGACGACGATGATCGGGATTCCACATGTCAGGTATGTAATCTTATCCATAAAACCTTAATTGATCAGATGGAAATCACCATGCAAAAGTTAGATTCTTACAAGCGAACCTTAAAAGAAAAATCTCACCTCATCTCCACTTTAGAAACACGAGTGTCCACACAGAAGAAGACCTTAGAGGATCTTCTTGCAGAAAATGCTGGACAATTGTGCGAAATTTCAAGTATAAAGGAACAATGTGAGATATTTTTAAAAGAGTCAAAGGAATTAAAGACCAAAGTAGATGAACTTACTGATAAACTTCGTATGTCAGAAAATGAGAAATTTGAGATTGTCAGTAATCGTGTTTCGTGTGAAAATAAAAATAAAAACTTAATTGAAAAGTTATAGGATCTCGAACTGAAACTGTATAAAATTGGTCAAACTGAACATACAATTCATCTGAATGCACCTAAAGAATTCCAGCACTCTAATCAAGAGAAGGGTTTTGGTTACGATAATCCGCATTATCTGAAAAAGGCTTTGTCCAATGTACCCACTTTATATGCTTTCTAATTTTTGGGTTTGGACAAGACTTATCTAGAGTACAAAATCAGATGGACCGGGTCACATGATGATGAGGATCTGGAACTGGAAACTTTGAGACGGAAAAATATTGTCACGATGCAACTTCCTTTTGTGTATGACTCATTGAATGTGTCATATAACATCGATAAACCCACTTTTATGTCAAATGACTATTTTCGAAGCTATTCTCAGGCTGAACTTGATTCAAAACCTGTTGAGGAGGAACCGATGGACCACAAAATCTATGTTCCACCTCTGATTTTAGAAAAGAAAATCGTTCATCTAGAAGAGTCATTTGCACAGGAAAGCATCATTTTTCAAAGGGAAAAACAAGATTTATTATCCAAATTTGAGTGCCTCAATTCCGATCAAAAGGAATCTGGATCTAGGGAGGAAAAGGAATATCTTCAGACAGAGATAAACAAGCTTACTTCACATCTGTCTGGTTTGGCAGCAAATCTGATGAAAGAACAACTTCACAAAGTTGATCTTCAAGCTAAGCCTGACATCCTCCAAGGTGAGAAAATTAATCTGTCAGAAAATTCCTATCCACCCTCAGACACCTCTTCCTGTAAAGCATTTTTGGGTGATTATTCACCAAATTCTTCTGATAAAGGAAAAGATCCTCCGTTAAAGTATTTCCAAAAGGATCACCATTCTGATTTTCAAAATGCTTTCGCGAATGATCTGCTTCAAAGCACAAATCCTTCCAGTTTCCCAAATCCCAAAAGTGATAAGGTTCCTTCTGATGAGGAAATGGAATTTTCAACATTTCTGAATTCCGAGGTGTATCCAGACAGTCAGTTAGACCAATTTGATTTCAATCCTTTACTTCCAAGTCATGTTGATTTTCTGAATTCCACATGTAAGCCTTCGGTAAATTTTTACAAGGGAGAGAGTACCAAATCTACCCCTCAAAACACTTCTGTGAACAAATCTTCTAAATCTAAATCTAAAAGTTGTTCACAGAAGAAGAAAAGGACTGGACGATCAAACAAGAGATAATCCTCAAAATTCAAAAATTCTGACTATGAGTTTAACAGTATTTCAGATACTTTTGGTCGAAGGAAATAATTCAAATACGAGTGGGTAGCTAAGAAGTCTATGGAGAGCACGGCGAAGATGAAATCAGTTAATCTAGCTTTGAATTCTAGGAAAAACAATAACAATCATGATGTTTTTAATTCTAAAACTTTGGTTGAACGTAATGGATTGTTTCCTTTGAATGTTTATTCCATTCAGCAATTACTTCAACTATCTCATGATTCTGTTTGTTGTTCCAACTGTGGATTGAATGATTTCGTTGATCGTAGATATGCATCTGATTGGTTTGGCTCTTATCATGTCTTTAATTATCGTTCAAAGTGTGATGCACCACATCGTAAAAATAAACCCAAGTCTAAACGGGTATCCAAGACGGGTGTTCCTCCTAGCCCCAAAAGAACCATTTACGAATGGGTACCTAAAAAGACTTAACCTGTTTTCCAGAATGGTCATGTGTGGTATTTAGATCCAGGATGCTCCAAACACATGACCGGAAGAAAGGAGCTTCTCACGAACTTCATCGAGAAGTTTTGTGGGAATGTACGTTTTAGGAATGATCACTACTCTCCAATCTTGGGATACAGAGACATAGTTAAGGACAACCTCACCATCAAGAAGGTGTCCTATGTCGAAGGTCTTGGCCACAACTTATTCAACATCGGTCAATTCTGGGACAGGAATCTGGAGGTCAACTTCAAATCCAAACAGTGCAACGTCCGGACCGAAGATGGAAAAGAATTGCTTGCTGGAACACGTCGCACAAATCTCTACACGATTGATCTCTCGTCTCTGAAAGTAGAAAATGAAGTTTGTTTGATGTTCAAAGCTTCAACCGAACAAAGTTGGTTATGGCATCGTAAACTCTCGCACTTGAACTTCAAGAACATCAACAAGTTGGTGCTCGACGGACACGTGAAAGGCATGCCAGATCTCAAGTTCGAAAAGGATCACCTGTGTGTCGCATGCGAGATGGGTAAGATGAAGAAGGCTTCACACAAGCCTAAATACGCTCTGAGTACTTCACGGTCCCTCGAACTCATCCACATGGATGTGTGTGGACCGATGCGTGTTCATAGTATCATCCACAAGAAGTACATTCTAGTCATGGTTGATGATTTTTCCCGATACACGTGGGTTAAATTCTTTCGATCCAAGGATGAGACCCCTGAATTGATCATCTCACATCTGAAGAGCGTTCAAGTCAATCTCAATCAATCAGTTCAGACCATCAGGACGGATAACGGCACATAGTTCAAGAATCAAGTGCTTGACGATTACCTTAACTCAGTGGGCATCACCCACATCTTCTCAACTGCTCGTACTCCACAGCAAAACGGGCTAGTAGAGCGCCTCAACCGAACTCTTGTGGATGCCGCACGTACGATGTTATCGCAGTCCAAGCTCCTACTTTTCCTATGGGCAGAGGCAGTTGCAACCGCATGCTACAATCAAAATCGTTCTATCATCAACAAATGGATCAACAAGACGCCATACGAGGTCATCAACAATCGTATCCCAAATATCAAGTATTTCCATGCATTCGGGTGCACGTGTTTTGTATTAAATGACAAGGACGATCTCGGCAAGTTCAGCCCAAAGGCCGACGAAGGAGTGTTCATCGGCTACTTATCTCATGCCTAAGCCTACTGAGTCTACAACACACAGACGAAGACCGTCATTGAGAGTGTGAATGTGACTTTTGACAAGACCACTAATATGGCTTCTGAACACCTCAGTTCAGAACCCGCTTTAACTGGTGTGTTAGCTTCTGGACAACTTCGTCCAGGATCTACACAATATCTAGTAAATTCAAATCAAGCGTCTACGTCACAAGCCCATCTTTCAGATTTGGAGTTACTTTTTGAGCATTTTTATGATGAATATTTTAATCCTAAGCCTAATGATATCTCATGTAACAGGATTGCAACTGCTCAAGTACAGGACGTGACAACTATCACTGGTCCATCCACATCAAGTGAATCAACCTCGTCTGATGCTGCCACTCCTACTGTCACTGAATCAGAATCACCAAGATCGAGTGATCCCCCTCTGACTACTCAAGCTACTACTGAAGCACTGACAACAGTAGCTCCGACAATCCCGGAAACCGTTTCAGATACATCTCTTGCTGAGTCATCCTCCGCTACTCGCATGACTCCAGCACATGAGCTTCCACTTCACAGGCCATCGTCACTCGAAGCAGTTCAAGATCTACCCCCAGGTGGTTATGTAGACCCCGATATCTCTCAACAGACATATCAACCTCTCCCACATACCACCAAGTGGACATGAGCTCACCCCCTACATAAGATCATAGGCGACCTGTTCAAATTCGATACGCTACCGCAAATGACTGCCTCTTCTCTTCGTTCCTTAGCCGCATCGAACCCTCAACCGTCTCCGAAGCGCTAAATGATCCAGACTGGGTGATAGCTATGCAAGATGAGCTCAATCAATTCGAGAGACTCAAAGTGTGGCGACTTGTTGCCAGGCCAAAGAACAAGATGGTGATTGAGACGAAATGGATCTTTAAGAATAAGAAGGACGAAGATGGAATTGTTGTATGAAACAAAGCGCGTTTGGTAGCCAAAGGATATCGCCAGCAGGAAGGAATTGATTACGATGAGACGTTCGCACCGGTTTCTCAGATTGAAGCGATTCGAATGTTCCTTGCCTACGCCACCCACAAGAACTTCATTGTGTTTTAAATGGATGTGAAGACCGCATTTCTGAACGGCTTTCTCAAGGAAAAAGTCTATGTATCGCAACCCGAAGGCTTGGTGAGTTTTGACAAACCACATCACGTCTACATTGTTGACAAGGCCTTGTATGGTCTCAAACAAGCACCACGAGCCTGGTATGATGCACTATCTTCATTTTTAATTAAAGCTAGATTTTCCAAAGGTAAGATCGATACCACCTTGTTTATTAAAAAGGAAAAGCATGATATCATTCTTGTACAAATCTATGTCGACGATATAATCTTTGGCTTAACAAACCCCAAGTATTGTCATAACTTCTCAGTCGTCATGAGCAAACATTTTCAAATAAGTATGATGGGTCAAATGAACTTTTTCCTGGGTCTTCAAGTTAAACAATTAGCCACAAGAATTTTCATAAATCAATCTAAGTACATCTCGGATATTCTTCAGAAATACCAGATGGAAAATTCTTCACCCATGAAAATGCCCATGTCTACAGGTACTAAGCTACACACCGATCCTGACGGAAAGGATGTGGATGCTAAGACCTATAAAGGGATGATTGGTTCACTGATGTACTTGACGACTAGCAGTCCAGACATTATGTTTTCGACATTCTTGTGTTCAAGATTTCAGTCGAAACCAAAAGAATCTCATTTAATTGTAGTGAAGCGTATATTTCGTTACTTAAAAGGTGCTGCTGATCTTGGCTTATGGTACCCGAAAGAGACAGGTTTTGAGAAGAATGATTATTCAGACGCTGACCATGCCGGAAATATGCTGGATCAGAAAAGTACGTTGGGATATGTCCAGTTCTTGGGAGATCGACTTGTCAGTTGGGAATTGAAGAAACAGAACTGCGTCTCAACCTCTACCGCTGAGGCAGAGTATGTAGCAGCCGCCAGTTGCTGCTCACAGGTGTTTTGGATACAAACCCAGCTAAAAGACTATGGCTTCCACTACTCTAAGATCCCCATTTACTGCAACTTGAAGAGCACATTTTTCATATCTAGCAATCTCGTCCAACACACGAAGACGAAACACATAGATGTGCACTATCATTTCATCAAAGATCATGTCGAAAGAGGTACAAGCGAACTCTACTTTGTTAATACAAAACATTAGATAGAAGACCTGTTCACCAAAGCCTTGGACAAAAAACGCTTTCAATATCTAGTGTCCAAGCTAGGTATGCTTAATCTGAAAGTTTGACCCTTCTACAGACCTATACGAGTCTCATTTAATTACGAATGACTGTAACTTAATGATCCAGTGATTCGTCTCTGGATGCTCAAGTCAACACTCATTGGTTTTTGCATTTTACTCGTCAAGTTCTGTGCTAGTTTCAAACTTTTGTATTAATAAGTTAGATTTTGTTCGTTTCCTTTGTTTTTCGTTTCATTGTGTTTCATCTTTCAGTTCGTTAGTTCAGTTCCTTAAAGCTTATGTCATTCATGGTATCGTTCTCGGCCTGTTCATGTGTTAAGGGTGAGCCACACCGCATAAAATTTAGTAAGTATTCCACCAATCTCCAATTGAGGGGGAGCAGGTAAGTTTCTCTGCTGTTTTATTATGACTGATTTGTGATCATAGCACACGTCAAGGGGGAGAGTATTTTTTTTTGGAAAAACGGTCTTCCATTCGAGAGGGAGCGTTAAAGATTTTGACTCTTTGAAAAAGTATAGTTTGAGCCTTACTTTTAATTTTTTATTAAAAAAAATTAAGTTTTAGGGTACCCGGGACCCAAGATACCGGGCAACCCGGTTCACTCGGGCACCGGGACAAACCAGTTGGGGCTCCACCGCCTAAGGCGGTTTAGGTTTGAAACCGTCCCGGGACACGACATAAGTCGACCCCGGGTTCCCCCTTACCCCAGCTCTTGCATTCTCCATATCTCTATCTCTCTATCGATCTCTCATCCCGGTTTCTCTTTCTCTCGCCATCGCTCTCTCTCTCTCGATTGTATATCTCTCTCTCGAACTCCAGGTACACCTCTTATCTCTCAAATTATTACAGTTCGATCGTCGTCCCCCCATCCCTCTTTCGACTGCGACCTTGGTCGATTTGGTGTTTGCCTCACTGCCGAAAATCGAACCTGCCGCTGCCGCCGTTGTGGTCGGCGGCAAACTCAGACGGCTTAGGGCTTCCCTCGACAACGAACAAATCGCCGCTGCCGTAGGGTTTCGACGGCTCATCATCACCACCGAGGTTCGGTACTCTCTGTACAGCCCTCCGACCGAACCCCAACTCGATTAAGGTTAATGTTTTTCTTTCGGTTCATGCGATTGAATGGTTAATCGACGTGTTAGGGTCTGATTTTTTTTGTTTGTTGGATTCACTTTGATATCGATATCGATTTGAATGAATATTTGTTCGGGTTTGTTAGTGGTTATCTGTTTCGATTAAGTTTCGTTCTTAAGTGTTTATTGCTTTGATTAATGATCGATGTTATTAGGTTCAACATCTCTATTGAAATTAATAAAGCCAGTTGATTATGGTTTCGTTTATTGGTTTTGGTTTGTGTTAGCAAACTTCCGGTGCCAAACTCCCGGGACCATCCCTGGGACCACCCGATGCCGACTCTCGGTGTCTCCCGGGACTTACCCATTCCCGGCGTTTCCCGATTCCCGGCCTCGACCTATTTCGTATTGTCTCCAACCTTCCCCCCCCCCCCCCCCCCGTATCTCAAACTCCCGGGACATACCAATTCCCGGGATTAGTCGACGCCCGAGCCTTTCCCAAGGTCTTGAACTCACGGGGTCATCGACTCCCGGGGTCTTCGACTCCCAGGGTCTTGAACACAAGGTTCTTAATCTCCCAGCCCCCGTATTGATTGTTATGGTTTATGAAATGGGGATTTTTCAATAGTGTCTAGTCCATGCTCAAGTTATTTTAGATAGTTAATTCTTGATTTGTGTCTAACTGTTACCCTATGCAATTCGATAATGAGAAAGTGTCTTCATAGTTGCTTAAAGTTTTTGGGATTCATTGTTAATCGCCAATTAACTGACTGTGTTGGGTTTTCTCATTGAAAGGCCTTTGCTTCATTTGGACTTTATCATAGCCTTTTTGAATCTCGGACCCAAAAATTGCAACTATTATTTGTTTAAAGTTGTAACTAACGGACTTTGCTTCAAATTGTACCAAAAACTAAATGTTTTATCTTAACATGTACCGTGGCCCAGAATCCGAATCCAAAAATTGATCCCGCCGCCGACCCCGCACTGATCCATCCAGCTCAATACCTCCCTCTCACTCCGAATAACTTCCACTTGAACTTCTCACAGCTCCAAAGCCAACACCAGGTGGTCATTGAGATCCTCAGAGGCCAACCTCTCTCTTATGCTCTCACTGCAACTATCAATGTTCCTCAGCTGTATCTCCAGCAGTTCTGGCAATCTCTCACTCACATAGAAGAAAAAGATGGATTCCATCTTGAGGCCCAAATTGACAACACGCAGATACTTCTCACTCGGGAGTTCTTCCGACAATTTCTTCGCCTACCAACAGCTGACTCATTTTCAGGAAGAGACAGTTTCGATCCCATCGTCTCTGATTCCACGCTGTGCACAAATATCCACTCACTAGGATATGCGGTACCTCTACCATTCCCTTCAGCATTCAACCGCCGACACTTAACACCACTATGGTACACTCTATTCACATTCCTCAACAGATGCTTATCTGCCATCACCATGGGCATAGATCAGACTAGTGCCAACTTACTGCGGCTTTTTCACGGTGTTGCATTCCACCGCCATATAGACTATGCCGATATTCTCTGGTTCGAGCTAGATGAAAAGGTTCGAGACAACGGAACAAAACGACGGAACTTCATCCCATTTATGCGGTTTCTTTAGATCTTTATCAAGAACTAGATGCAGATCCATCCTACAATAGCTCGACGCTCCTCTCACCCAGTATGTCCTCACCATCCTACTCACCGTCTTTTGACTAGAAATGAAATCACCAACATAGTCGCTAGACGTATTCCTGATGGTTTACTAGCCTATGCTAGTCTAATGACACTGAGTGTGATAGAGTATAAGCGCACACACGATATAGCTGCTCCTATGGTCCATCCAGAACCGAAAGAACCTCCCAAGGGAGCACAGCCTGAGCGGCGTGAGGGTACACGCACGAGAGGAGGAAGAGTCCGGAGGGCTGGGGCTCCCGGACCGGGTGTGTTGAGAGTAAATATAGTAAGGGGAAATGAAGCGGGAAGTGCCGTTAGACAAAGCGAGCCCAACACTTCTCGCCGATCGCCTACCCCACCTCAGGCAGATCCTCAGATTTCGGAAGAGGATACCACGACCGAGACAGTCGCTAGCTACTCTACATCTGATACCGCCACAGAAACCGATCAGATCCATTCCTCTTCCCACACCAAATTTGACACTGCCAATGACCAGTCAATCACCCCAGCTGAATCTGAACCTGAGTCAACGGAACCAAATGACGAGTCATCTGACTCTGATGGTGACGATGGCCAGCCCTCACCCGGAGACATAAGGAGAGCGGAGGGAGTACACGTTGAAAATGAAGAGGTACATAGAGAGAGGGGAAGGAAGAGTAAACATAATTTTGAGCGTACACAAGTGATGAGGCAACCACCTCAGTTTGACCTTCACCTAGCTGCTATCAGCCAAGCAGCCACATCTGCTACCTAGTCTCATGTGTTGGGACAGGGTATTGAAGAAGCCTTCGTGTACCTAGCGACGCAATTGCACACCCTACCCAGCCACTCTGACGTCTCTCAACAGATGTTGGTTTCATTTTCTCATGGGGATTCAACACATATTCTACATGTCTCTCAATTGGAGAGTTGTGGTATTGAAACTAGAGGACAACTGCCCCAGTCCTCGACTTCTTTCAGTGCACATCGTCTAGAGCCACTCGATGACATTATTTCTTTGACTAGGACATGCGTACTTACTTCGGCTACTGCTGGACGTCTTAGTGACCAAGACGGAACACCCATAGTAACTCTACCTATTGGTGGATTATGAGGATTGGGTGGAAGTCCTACCACAACTATCATCATGCCAGCTGTGACCGTAGGTGGTACGACTTCCATAGTCGCTACCACAACTGGAAGTCTAAGTGACCCAGGTGTTAGTTTTCCCGAGTTTGTCTCAAGGGATTATCTGGATAGCGCCCTAAAGGTTGTCCATTGTATCATGCGATTTGAAATGAAAGAGGACGTAGATGCTCTGAAGAGAATGAATAAAGGTAATGCCCCAATGACTGAGCCTGAAACACTACCTCCACCACCACCACCTCCTCCACCCACCGATTACTCAATAGATGACCTCAAATCCATGCTACTGGCCAAACTCCTATCTCAATCCCAAACTGAACCATCCCTAGATGCCAACCTAATATCTCTCCTACATTCTCAAGCATCAATCCCTACACCCCCACCCCACCCACTATATCTCCTGAAGCCTTCCAGCACCAAACCGCTACTCTTCAGTCTTTGCAGCAATCTTTAGCTGCACTTACTGAAAGGGTGTCATCTTTGGAAGCAACCTGCCGTGATCAGGCAGAAGGGCTCAAGCGCAGACATGATGACCAGAATAATCCTGATCACCATGAGGAGGAGAAACGCCAACGCACATCTGATCCCGAGTCAGCACAGGCAGTGGTTAATATAGAGGGACAAACATAGATGGGTTCAGGTACTCCAAATGAAGGACATGGTCAGGCTCAGGATCAGGTAATGGATTTAGTGCTATACGACGTCATTCCAACGGTTGAAAAGCCCGAGGAATGTGACAGAGGTTCATATTTTAATTTGGACAGTTAGGCAATTATTGTTGATCCTTATTCATATCTAGATCCGTCAGAAGAACCGATCAACACGGAAAAATCCTTGGTAGTTTTTCAAGCTGAAATCGATGAGTTGTTAAATTTCGAGAATGTAGCTCAAGATCATCTTTCAGCCGAACAATCTTATGCCAGTATGCCCCTTCTGACTTATTCATCAGTTCATCCCGATCTATCTCAGACATATTACCCCATCCGATCTCTGCCAGTCTCACCAGTTTATGAAACCGAAAGTACTCAGCCCGCTTCACCATTGAAATGGGAAAGAGTCAGAATCAACGTTCCATTTCTTGAAGAAAGTCAGAAAAAGCTCTTTGCCCATTGGATCCGCCCGTATGATGAGGTGTCTATGTATGGTCTTCAGTTAATGACAGACAGAAAGAAGCAACACGAGCATGTTTTTATGTACAAAAATCTCAGAAAAAGCATTGACAGGATAAAGCTCAGAATCAGATACGTTGAGCAGATTTACTTTTGCCACTTCATGAGCTTATGGTATTCTTATTTTGTAGTGACTAGAGAAGATGGAAATCAATGGTCGTTCTCTGAAGCTGACTTTGTATGTCTCGAGTTACCAGATCTTCTATTTTTGCTCCGAAACTTGAAGACCAGAACCATTCGACCAGGAGAAGTTACAGATGCACTGGAAGCTGTTAAGAAATACATGAAGTGTGTTATGAAACTTGCATCCATTGAAGACTTTTAGATTGGGTTATAAAACAATCAAGCAAAGATAAATCTGCTCAAGCCTGATCTCAGTCTTCCTCCATATGTTCAGAATGTACCTGCTTTTACGGTGGTCAAATTTCCAGAATTCGGCATTACTTAATCAAATGGTAAAGGTGATATGCGATTCTTTCGATTCAGTCAGATTGCTCGATTCTGCGATGGTACACTGATGTTGCTTCGAGACAAGCTGAAGCATTCTATTGATCAAGATGACAAAGGGATCCATCCTTTGGATTCGAAATACAGATGCCTTGTTCTCAAAGCTTTGGGCCAAATCAAAGAACGACTGGAAGACAAAACTTCAATGAGACATTACGAGATCAGTTTCGGTTTTAGGAAGACACATGTTCTCAACTGGCAAGATTACGAGCTTCAATTTAAAGGGGGAGATTGGTAGGGTGAATTATATGTTAAATAGAAGTTCAGGGTAAAAATTGTAATTTATTTAAAGTTGTTTTGTAATTGGGATTTTGGGCCCTAAGGGCTTTGCAAGCCTCATATAAATTGTTTCTTAACCTAGTTTAGCTTAGAGTTGGTCGTTAAGAAGGTTTACCTAATCCTATTGAAATTCTCTCTGTAAACCTTAAACCCTTTATTGATAAATCTAATCATATGACCAACAGATGTGATTCAATCTTCATTGTTTATTGATTATTACTATGATTGCACTGTTTCTGGGATCTACACAACTAGCACCTCTCTCTTCACAGTGTCACTAGAACTATTCCCAAACGCAGCCTGTTGTACATGCCGACAAATAAAAAGGTTAGGCTAACGCCTAGTGAGTTCAAGAGTTTTATATGAATAAGTATATTTTTAGATGGAGTGAACTTCACTTAAAATCATAATCTTTCAAATAATTTACTTTAAACTTGAAGACGACTCTTTCCCAATATCATGCATTTCCAAAAATGAACACCTCAATACAAAGCATTCTTTATAAAATGATGCAACCCAAAACTCACTCGAAATGAGAATAGGGATTAATTCCCGATTTAAGAAACGTTGATAAAACGTTGTATCCCAAAACACTCAAGCACGGGTGGGGCAAAATACTCAACCCCATAAATCATGGTTAAAAACCCACAGATACGATACGTCACCGAAAACATGGACACTAGGCCCAATACTCACGCGACCATAAAATGGAAGGAAACCAAATATCAAAACATGGGAATGACGTATTTCATTCAAACCTTAATATAAGCGGAGGGAATCCAATATTAAGGTCATCATTTACAGTCAACCACACAAAACAAACGATAATAAAGTAAGGCGTTAACATTTAAAATATTGTTAGCCGACGACGGGGGAGACCCGTATCCGTTGAGAGTGGAGGAACACAAAAGTATGCCACCCTTGCAACGTTAATCGCATGACACCTCATGACATAAAAGCCCAAGTGTCCTTAGAACTTGTTAACAAGTTTCACCTCAAAATAGGGTTGACCTTGGTGAATATTACAATGAACTCCACCCCGAAGGCCCAACACACTTAAAGACTACCTCCAAGGCATTATTTCAAGCGGTAGAGGTCCTAGTGCCTACCTCCACGGTAGCACTTCCAGACTCAACCCTCCTAGTGCCTACTTGGAAAGTTCCAAGTCATAAAACATAGGTGCCGGAGTCTAACCCCGAAATACCCAATTGACCACCAAAACAGACTAACTTACGTGCCTATGGATTCAATACAACACAGTCTAACATTACATGACTACACAGGAATGACCAACGCACTCGAGAATGTAATTAACATCAATATGCAACAAGGTGCATTAGTATGTAAATCATAACTGGGCTCTACACTGATCCATTAAAACCGGACAATTGTCCCCAAGACTCTTTTAAGTCAACACCGAGCTAAAGTGCTCATAACCCTTTTTTTACCACAAATATCGGTCCCCAAATAATAAAACGCAATCGACTTGTGTCATGCAAACACACACTCCAAAATACATGAATAAACTCCAACCCAATTTAGGTTGAGACAAATTACTTTCGAAATGAATTTATACCATTTATTCCTTCAAAGACGTCCCATAACACAAAATTAAGCATTTCTTCAAAACAAACGCTAAAAGTGACTTTTAACCAAATAATCTCCATTTATGCAATAAATCATCAAAATCCTTTCATTTATGACTTATTTATCAAAATGCCTAAAAATCCCAAATATGGTGTTTCACCAGATTTATAAAATCTTGAGTAAACTCCAATTTTGGTCCCTAAGGTTTGGTGATTTCTTTGAAAGAGGGACCTGTGGATTCATAATTCAAGTTTTAGTCCTCATGGTTTGGATTTTACTCTGAAAGAGATCCCTGGACACTAACACTGTTAAAAAGCTCCGTTAGAGGCAGGGGCATTTTCGTCCAACCATATATTTGTCCCTCTTTTGCAACTTTTCTATGTTTTTTCTTGTTTTTTAAAAACCATAAAAATTTCAGGGACCAAATCTGTAAATTTAATATAATCACCCTTCCCCATTTTTCCGGCGACACACCGATAACTCCATTTTCTCCGGCGACATCTCCGGCAACATCACCGGCCAATTTCTTCCCACCCCATTTTATTGCCTTAAATATGAAGTGTACAAAATTTGGGAACTTGTAAGTCAAAACTACTAATGCAAAAATAATTGAACAACAAATTAAAGCACACATTTCAGAAAACTAAATTCATTGGTTGCTTGTTTATTTTTTGGTCAATTTTGTACTTCCTGTCTTGATGACACTGGTTTCTTTTGCATCTGTAACTTGTACCTTTTCACCATTTTCTTCACCCTTTTTACCTTCTTCTTCAACAACTTTAAATCTTGCTTCTTCTTTTGCTTTCTCCATAGATTCAATCAAGTTGTTCAAGCAAATCCCAGCATCATCTTCACCCGATTTCGACATCAAATTCTCCGCAACATCGGTCGGTGTTATCTTTGTCTCTGCCAACATTCGATCAATGGTCGGAAATAACTCATGTGATTCAACATCCAAATAATTTCTCGCGAGAAACTTAAACGTTTCGTAACAACAATACGACAACTCGATATGCTTATCCATCCTTTCTCTCCTAATGAGAGCAAGATCAAGCTTTTCGACATAATTCGTCGTGAACACGATATGTTAATTACTCTAATATATATATATATATATTTATATATATTTTGTGTGTGGGTATAAAACACAGGACCATCATCCTCTGTGATTTGATCCATCGCCGACCAAACTCTCCGGCCAAATTCCAACGCCAGCCAAACTCTAATGGCGACCAAAACTCGATCGTCAACCCTGCCTCCTCTCATCTCAGTCTCTCGCTACTCCCATCTCCAACAACGGTTTTCTGAAAACAATCGCCTATTTGTTTCAGAATCTTCTCAGCAACTGCATCGAAGTCAAATGGCTTGAAAACCACCCTCTTCCGCCAGCAGGTTCTAGTCCAGATACAGACAAGTTATTGGTGGTGGTCCGGTGGAAGAAAATAGTGGAAATTAGAGGTCGATTGCATAAATTAGAACTTCTTCTCCGAGAATCATCGGCAACATTATTAATGGAGAATCGATTAGTCCAGGAAGAGAAACGATCGAACCCTGGTCTCCATCGATTGATCATCAGTTTTTCTAGACAAAAATTACAACCCAAAACATGAAATTGATCATCAAACACACTACTTGATTTCAACTGCAATCCATAACATCAAATCTATTATCAAGAACCTAAAAAAAACCTAAATGTCGAACACCTAGATCTGGATTTAGCTTGGAAGGTAGAGCAGGGGTGGTGATTGGGGAAGAGAAGGGTGGAGCAGGGGTAGTGATTTGCAGCAACATGTCTCTGTGGTATATATATATATATATATATATATATATATATATATATATATATATATATATATATATATATGTATATATATATATATATATGTATACACGTGTATATATATTAGATTTTAATGCATAACGGGTCCTTGAAGTTTTTATGTTTTTGTAAAAATAAGGGAAACAAAAAGAGAATTGCAAAAAGGGGACAAAAATATGGTTGGACGAAAATGCCCCTGACCCTAACGGATATTTTTAACGGGGTTAGTTTCCAGGGACCTATTTCAAAGCAAAATCCAAACCATGAGGACCAAAACTTGAATTATGAAACTACAGGTTCCTCTTTCAAAGAAATCACCAAACCTCAGGGACCAAAATTAGAGTTTACTCTAAAATCTTATTTGTTCAAATAGCAAAACTCATCAAAGATTTCAATATTTTATAATCATCATGTAAAAACATAAGTATTCTAAAATAGACATTTTTGGCATGTACAACGTTTTCACAAATCAAACTTGAACTCACCTTGCTAGGTTAAGTTAAACCTAGGTTCCAAATCCAACCATTAGCCTCCAATAGTGTAGATTCCACCATTTTCAAGTCATCACCAACAATAAGCTAGGGTTTCCAAATAACCCATTTCTTCAAGTCTAGAATAAACCATCAACAAAGGTCCTTATACTAAAGCTTGGAATATTCAAGGAAACTTACCACTTTACGATATTGAGATTCTCCACCCAAAACTATCGAAGGAACCCATCCAACTCTTCAAACTCGAGCTTTCGAATACCGAACCTTATACTATTTTAGGATAACCCACCATGGATGCTCCAAATATGATATATGAACTCCTAAAAATCGCACCAATGGAAGAGAGGGATGGGGTGTGGGAGTAGAAAAGAGAGAAACCCTAAAATTTTGGGTATAAATCGCCCAGACTGCCTCCCACGGCCTTGGATGCGACCTGAATTCGCGGGGCAAGCCACGCATGATCCTGAGTTGCAAACCCCAGGGACTTACGCAGGCCTAGCCGCGACTTGAGGTCGCGGGCCAAGCTACACGCGTCGCTTGTTGTGCCTTCTTGCACCGCGCTCTTAAACCGTCCCCCGACCGTTTCTCTCGGCCGACTGCTAAGTGTTAGATCATTGACCTTTCCTTAGAAATTTACGGGTGTTACATGGATTATGGATGTCAAAATGCACCTTGAGTCTATATATATTTTAGACACTTTAGATGAAAACAATCAATGCTCGTCGCAAGATAAAGTAAAGGCCAACATTTTTCTTCGAAAACATGTTGACGACATGTTAAAATTTGAATATCTCAATACCAGTGATCCAAGCATTTTGTGGAAAGACCTAAAAGATAGGTTTAATCATCAAAAGGAAGCTTTACTTTCGGCAGCCAGAGATGAGTGGAGAACTTTGAGGTTTCAAGATTTTTAAAAAATGAATGACTATAGTTCTGCATTGTTTAGAGTATGTTCACAACTTAGGTTTTGTGAATAAAGTTAATGATGCGGATATGTTGGAGAAAACCTACTCTACTTTCCATGCATCAAACATTACTTTGCAACAATAATATCAAATGCAGAAATTCACAAGATATTCTTAGCTTAATTCATGTTTACTTGTTGCAAAACAAAATAATGAGCTATTGATGAAAAACCATCAATCACGTCCGACAGGTTCAGTAGCATTTCCTGAAGCAAATGCTATAAATCATGATAGTCCTACAATTTTCGTGGACGGGGACATAGATGTGGTCGTGGTCATTTTGGCCAAAATCATTTTTATGATTGTTAATGCCAAAAATCGTCCAAAGGAAGATCTAAGGTCAGTGTGGAGCTTTAACAACTAAAGTAAGTGATATATCAACAAATCATACGACAAAGAATAAAAGTGAATAAAAGACAGAGAATTTAGTGACGCGGAAAACCCCATCGAGGGTAAAAACCACAGACGATAGTAGAGATCGTGATGTGCACTATGGACGTCAAACAGGGACGTTGTCCTTTAGAAGGAGGGATCACAAGTACAATTGACAATATTACAATAGAAAGTAAATTAATCATGCGATTGCGTTGTATGCTGTGTGATGGAACACTTCATCGAGAGTTCTTGCTTGAGAGAAACTTAGTTGTATGCTCTTGAGTGCTTCTGTAAGTATCAATGTCAATCAGATTCCTCGAATAGTTCTTCAAGTTTGTATATATAGCTTTAGTCGCCATAAATGAGCATTAAATGTCCAACAGTCTTGATAATGATTGATCTTAATGGCTCTCATCCGTTATATCCTTTGGTCGTTATGTGCTTTAAACCTGTAATAAAGGATTTATAAAAGAAAATGGTCGTATGTAATAAATGATCAGTAATCGTTAGCTACGTTACACAGATCGTAAGATATCAATCTATCGAAGAGTTCCTTTTGGACGTGAGAAACTCTCGACTATCTTTATCAGGGACGATTGTGACTTTCGATGCGTGTGATCATCAGGACCTTATCTTAATACAAGAATGATCCTTAGATTGGAGACGTTTGGTTTTCTTGCGTCGGTCGTGACTTGTGAAATTTTACCCAAACAATGATCGAAACTATATTTTTGGTCGAGGCCACCCTTACGATCGTGGTCGTAGTTTTAATCATGGTCATGGACAAAGATAAAATAATCATCATGCTCCACAAGGCTATCATACCCAACCACAAAATAAGCTCAAAATGACAAAACATGATGCAGGAACAAGTCATTCACAGAATCCTAAAGGTTCTTGGTACAGATGTGGTAGCACAAACCACTGGTCAAGGACATGCCGCATACCTCCACATCTCTGCCAGCTCTATAAAGAACCTCTCAAAGGAAAAGAGAAGGAAGTAAACCTTATGGAAAACTTGGAGTTAACAAACACTGAGCTAAATGTTTTTTATTTCCTTAACGATGTCGATCTTTGAGTTATGAATGTTGTTAGTCTTTTTATTCTAATAAATATGTATTTCCATTTTCGTAACTATGTATTCCCTTTTTATGCTATATGAATTTGATGGTTTTCTTATTCTAATAATTATGTATTCCATTTTTCATAAATATCTATTCCCTTTTTCATATAAAATATTTCTAATAATAACATTGTCTTGTTATTACGATTCTTATTGTTATAAACTTACAGTTTGTTTCATATTTGAAGTTTGATATGAATTCTGTTGGAGTACAACATCAAGCAAATGTTGGAGACCTATGTATACCGGATAGTGGTACCACACACACCATCCTGAAAGCTAAGAAACTAAATTAAAACCAACAAAATGAACCATACATACTATATCAGGTACTGCAGACATGATAGAGATAATAGAAATAACTCATTTCCTATTACCAAATGGTACAAAGTTCCTTATAAATAATGATTTATTTTCTCCAAAATCGAAAAGAAATCTATTAAGTTTCAATGATGTATATCTTAATGGATATGATACTCGAACGATGACCTCATGAAATGAGAAATATATGTATATAACTGATAAGAAACATGTATTAGAGGAACTACCAATACTTCATTCTGGTTTACATTAAACATATATAAATGTGGTTGAAACAAATATGGTTGTTAAAGAAAAATATTGTGATCCTGCGATATTTAGTTTATGGCATGACAGGTTAGGCCATCCAAGATTAACAATGATGCGTAGGTGTAACATCCGTATAATTAAGGTAAGTGCTTATTAATCGTAAATTACCTCTTTGCTCTAAAATTATTGGATTTTGCATGTAGATAAAGCTTTGTTGGTATGTTAATCAATATTTTCAAGCCTTAAGATTTCGTATGTGTGCAACGGGTCGAAATCGTCAAAAAACAGCAGGTCCAGGGGTGGAAGTGATAGTGACCAGTGACTATGACAATGGTCATAGCTGCGTGGCAAGGTTGCCGTCCGGGGGATGGTCTCGGTACATCCCCGACGATAGTGACCGCGAGAGTGACACGGGCATTATCGCCCTGTCACAATCGCTGGACTTGTATTGAAACTCAGGGGAGTGGCACGATTATGCCCCTGCGACAGTGCCATGGGCATTATCGCTGGCGGGGGCTGAAGTTATAAAATGACACCCTTGACCATTTTGACTTCACTTTCTCACTTCACTCATTTTGGAACCGAATTGGAGAGCTATTAGGGCAATTTTCCACCATCCCAACCATTCCCACATTTATTGAAACCCTAGTTCTAGTTGGAAGCATTTATTGGAAATCAAAGGTCTTGGAGGAGCATTAAGTGGAGCATTAAGTGGAGCATTTAAGAGCTTAAACCAAGTCTTCACCTTCTCACAATCTCATCCAAGTTTTCTAGGTTTTTTTTACAAAACCTAGATAGTGAGTTTTCTATCAACCATTTTTAAATGAGATACATATCTTAACATGCTACTTGTCATTTTTTCATGCTTATGTATATATCTTGATCACCTGATAAGTTTGACCTATTTTTCTACTTTTGGTATTTAAAGGAGTTTTGGTTAATACTCTTTATGTGGGTTTTGATAAAGTTATTGTTGGCAAGATTTTGGTCATGGTTATGTGTTAACATGGGGTTGATGGATATTGTTGGTAAACCCACACGTTTTAGGGTTTTGGACCTAAAATGGGATTGGAACTACTTGAGGTCTTATACATGTATTTTACTTGATGTGGATTATGTATAATGATGGATGTTGTATATATTGGATGAACCATGAGTAAGCACTAGGAGGATGTAGTCTTAGGGTGCCACCATGAAGGTTTGCACCTAGACCTCCGCCATTTGGAGTAATGCCTGGGAGGTAGTCTTCAAATGTGTCGGGCCTTCGGGGTGTTGCTCATGCGAGTGAACATCAAGGTACATTGACTTGAGATGAAACTCTTTGGTGTGATGGGTCTCCCCCATTGATTCCGTTATGACTCTTGTTGTCTATTATTGTTCAAATGATTATGCTATGTTATTGTTCAACTCACTAGGCTCGTTTGGCCTAACACTTGATTGGTTGATGTGTATCTCAGGTTCTAGCGGCGCGACCGCCAAGAAGGTTTAGTGACCGTAATTGTGAGCTTGGGGAGCAATTTTTGGGACACCAACCATAGAAGACAATTGTTTTGGAATTTAGATAACAACTTGATGTAATCTCTTTTCTAGTTAGAAATTAGATTAAAGGGTTGTTATCCCTCATTGCACATTTATTACAAACTTGTAATTAACATGCGTGTATTGTTCCCTTTTTGGAAAAGCTCGTGCTTTAGCATCATTTTTATATACCACATTTCCAATTCCGGAAATTTTTGTTTGTCCCAATTTTTGGGGTGTTACAGTAGGATAATTGGAAGTACACATGGACATCAATTGAAGGACTAGAAGATCCCTCAAACAGGTAGAGTTACTCCATGTACATGTTCACTTGGAAAATTAATTGTGAGACCTTCACCATCTAAAATTGAAAAGGAATCACCTATGTTTCTTGAAAGAATTCAAGGTGATATATGTGGACCAATTCATCCACCATGTGGATCATTTAGATACCTCATGGTCTTAATAGATGCATCAAGTAGATGGTCACATGTTTGCCTCTTATCAACTTGTAATGTGGCATTTGCAAAGTTTCTTGCTCAAATTATTAAATTAAGAGCACATTTTCTAGATTATGATATTAAAAATGTGAGACTTGATAATGAGGGTGAATTTACATCTCAAACCTTTAATGACTATTGCATGTTTGTAGGAATTGTTGTTGAACATCCAGTAGCGAATGTTCACACACAAAATGGTTTAGTTGAATAATTAATTAAACGACTCCAACTAATAGCTAGAACATTATTAATGAGAACAAAACTTCCAATTTATATATGGGGTCATGCAATTTTACATGCTGCAGCATTAGTTCGCATGAGACCGAGTGCATATCATACAAACACTCCTATACAACTTGCCTTTGGTCAAGAGTCAAATATTTCCCACCTTAGAAATTTTGGATGTGCAGTATATGTCCCTATTGCACCACCACAACACACAAAAATGGGTCCTTTCGGGTGATGTTTTTACAACATGTTTTACGGATTGCCATTTTAACGAGACAATGTTCCCAACATGTAACAACCCGCATATTTCACATAACATATATCACATAATTTACAAATATCCAAACACATATAGGATACAATTTGGTCTTTCGGTACAAAACTATACAAATACATCAAAAGTCACTACTAACTTTTCGCTAAATTGTCATAAGATATAACATTTATATGACAACTTTCAAACAAAAATAACTTCTAGATCACTTCTGCCAGCTTCACATATAATCAGGTAGACAGATAAGCTCATAATTTTCCTTTCCCTTTATCAGTTATACACACTTGTCCTGAATTTCATATTTTGAAAACAAAATGAGGGTTAGACCATACGGTCTAGTGAGGAACTCCCTATCAGTTTCACAATCTCAATAAACCTAATAAAATGAAATAATAAATCAGTTATTGATAAAATGAGCAAACTGATTTAACATTCTTCCCAGGAAACTAACCACAACAGTTGCCACAATTTAATTGCACGCACCCCGATAAGATCGTAATCAATACCGATTGTGGCCCACCACACAAAACACATTCGTGTGCACTACATATAACTACCTGCTCGAACCATTACAGTCCTAGCACACCCGACTTTTGTTGTGAAAGTCCATTTTTATCTCAAGAATCAACAGTTCACATTACATGTATTAGTAATAAAACATGTAACAATTATCATATCATGTTTATCAATCTGAGTCCAAACATATCATTAATATACAACATCAATATGTTAAATATTTGAATATATATGCATTTCATTGAAAATAGTTAAAGAAAACTCACCTCGATAAGGATATATGGTAACACGAAGTTAATCAGTAACGAAACTTAGAACCGAACGGGAATCTTAAATTAACCAAACTTGCCACTTGACCAAAAGTTACCAACTAAAGTCTTTCTCTCTTTTTCTCATTCTAATCGCACCTTCAAGAAGACATACATACCAACGTCCCTTTCTGGAATCTGGAAGGAGATGCAAACCCATCTAAATAGTTTTTTTTTCTTTTTTTAGAAGTCCTCATCAATTAGAAATTTAACATAAAGGGTACTTGAACTTTTATCAAAATAACCATGATTGTTACAACATCTCCCCCTCAAAGAAATTCCGTCCCGGAATTCAGTTGAACAAACGGGGATATTTCGATCTCATTTCTGATTCCGATTCCTAGGTAGCATCTTGACCCTTATGATAACGCCAATGTACCTTTACCAAACCGATTTCTTTGTTTCTCAATCTTTTAACTTTACGATTAATAATCGATTCCGGCTCTTCTACGAAATGTAATTTCACATCAACTTGCACTTCTGGTAACGGTATTGCCTGATCAGAATCAACTAAACACTTTCTTAGATTAGACACGTGAAACGTGTTGTGAATACCGTTCAATTCTGATGGAAGTTCTAACCTATACACTACCTCACCAATTCGATCAATGATCACAAACGGACCGATATACCTTGAACTCAATTTACCCCGTTTCCCGAATCGAACTATCCCTTTCCATGGCGAGACTTTCAACATACACTGTCACCAGTCTGAAACTCTACCGGTTTACGGCGTCTATCAGCGTAACTTTTCTGTCTGTCCTGAGCCATTTTCAAACGTTCCCGAATATGACTGATCCTATCCACAGTTAACTGTACAATTTCTGGGTCGGCTAATGGTTTCTCTCCCACTTCATTCCAACACAATGGCATTCTACATTTTCTGTCGTACAAGACTTCAAAAGGTGTCGCTTGAATACTCGAGTGATAACTATTATTGTAAGCAAACTCAATCAAAGGTAAGTGCCCTTCCGAAGAACCACCAAAGTCGATAATACAAGCTCGTAACATGTCTTCGAGCGTTTGAATCATTCGTTCACTCTGACCGTTTGTCTGAGGATGGTAAGACGTACTCAACTTTATCTGAGAACCCATTTCCCTCTGAAAACTTTTCCAAAACATAGAAGTAAACCTACTATCTCGATCCGATATAATCGATAACGGTACACTGTGACGAGTTACCACTTCATCAACATATAACTTTGCTAACCTTTCCAACGGATACGATTCTTTAATGGGTAAGAAATGAGCCAACTTTGACAATCGATCAACAATAACCTAGATAGTATCGAAACCCTTCAATGTTCTCGGCAATTTCATTATGAAATTCATCGTTATATGATCCCATTTCCAAACCTGAATTTCTAACGATTGTAATTTATCGAACGGTTTCTAATGTTCCACTTTAACCTGTAAACAAGTTAAACAACGCTCCACATATCGAGCGATACCTTTCTTTAGACCCGACCACCAATAAAATTGTCGTAAGTCTCGATACATTTTGTTAGTACCCGGATGAATAGAAAAACGAGACTTATGAGCCTCATTCAAAACTCTATCACAAATATCACCCAAACGAGGTACCCAGATTCTACTTTTAAAACACATTAATTCTCGATCATTTTTCACTAAGACAGATGACATACCAGCGAGTCGTTCTCGTTTCAGATATTCTTCTTTCAGAGCTTCGATCTGACATTTTTTTAACTCTTCGAAAATATTCGGTAACAATTCGGCTCGTAATGCAACGACTTTGATCGTTCCACTTTTTTCTTTACGACTCAAAGCATTGGCCACCACGTTTGCTTTTCCCGGATGATACAAATTTCACAGTCATAATCATTCACCAATTCTAACCATCGTCGTTGTTGCATATTCAGTTCCCGTTGATTGAACAAGTGTTGAAGACTTTTATGATCGGTAAAAATCTGACATTTGGTGCCATACAAATAGTGTCTCCAAATTTTCAAAGCAAACACAACAGCGGCTAATTCGACATCCTGAGTTGGATACTGTCTCTCGTGGTCTTTCAACTGACGAGAAGCATAAGCAATAACCTTTCCATGCTGCATTAATACACAACCCAAATCCAATTTCGAAGAGTCATTGTAAACCACAAAATCTTCTGAACCATCGGGCAGAGACAAAATTGGAACACTACACAACCTTTGTTTCAAATTTTGGAAGGCCTTGGCTTGAGCTTCTTTCCATTCAAACTTTACGTTCTTTTTCGTTAGTATCGTTAAAGAAGTTGCAATACGAGAAAAATCCTGTATAAATTTACGGTAATACCCGACTAAACCCAGAAAACTTCTGACTTCAGTCGGTGTTCTCGATGGTTCCCATTTTGCAATAACTTCAATTTTTACAGGATCCACTTTGATACCGTTTTCATAAACAATATGCCCCAAAAACTGAACTTCTCGTAACCAAAATTCACATTTGGAAAGTTTAGCGAAAAGTTTATCCCGTTTTAACAGTTCCAGTATCAAACGAAGATGATTAGCATGTTCCACATCTGATCGAGAATGTATAAGAATATTATCGATAAAAACGATCACAAATTTATCAAGATAAGGATTACATACCTGGTTCATCATATCCATAAAAGTTGTCGGCACGTTAATCCAACCAAACGACATTACTAAGAATTCGTAATGACCGTATCTGGTACGGAATGCAGTTTTCGATACATCTTCTTCGCGAACTTTCAACTGATGATAACCGGATCGTAGGTCAATCTTTGAGAAGTAACTAGCCCCAACCAATTGATCAAAATGGTCATCGATTCTCGGTAGAGGATATTTATTCTTTATCGTCAATTTATTGAGTTCCCGATAATCGATACACATTCTCATCGAACCATCTTTCTTCTTTACAAATAACACTGGTGCACCCTACGGGGAAGTACTGGGCCTGATAAAACCTTTATTTAACAACTCCTATAACTGTGCCATCGTTTCTTTCATTTCGGACAGGGCTAATTGGTATAGTGCACGAGCAATCGGTTCGACCCCCGGTATCAAATCGATTTTAAATTCAATAGATCAATCTGGTGGAAGACTAATCAAATCATCTGGGAAGACTTCTGAAAATTTACTAACTACCGATATGGTTTCAACAACACTATTTTCTTTCTTGGTGTCAATTACATAGGCCAAATAACTCTGACAACCTTTCTTAACACATTTACGGGCTTTTAACATAGAAATCAGACTAGTCTGTCGGTCTCTACGGTCACTATAAATCACAACCGGCCCTTTCCAGGTAAGTCAATATTAATCATCTTTTTGTTGCACACAATATTGGCCTGATTTTTAGCCAACCAATCCATCCCTACTACCACATCAAATTCTTTCAATGACAAGGGGAACAATTGAATAGGTACCATATACCCATCCACATTTATACAACAATTATCAAAGACTTCATTAACCAAAACCTGATTATTATTAGCAGTTTCTACTACTAACACATAATCTAACACTTTAGGTTTCACATGCAAACGATTAATAAATGAGGGAGACACAAAGGAACGATTTGCACCAGAATCAAGTAGCACATACCGAGTTTACTAAAAATGTACCTGTTACCACATCAGGAGTCTGCTCAGCCTTAACTGTAGACATCTGGAATGCACGTCCCTTTGCTTTGGGTTGATCGAGTTTCTGTGTATCTCCCCGATTTCCCCGACTAACCCCCGAATGATTTGTTCCCCATCCTCTCAACTGTGGACAATCAGGTCTGATATGATCTGGTGAATTACACTGATAACAAAGTCGAGTGGTTCTACAATTAAGAGCAACATGACCTGATTTCCCACATCTGAAACAATGCTTCTGATCTTGACTACACTCACCTTGATGAACTCGGTGACATTTTGGACACGGTCTCTCACCAAATCTGGGATTCGGTCGATTATCAAATCGAGTAAACTTTTGTTTTCTAGAATCACTTGGCAGTCCTTCCCACTTTCTTTTCTCACCCAATTGTCGTTTTTATCTTTTTCAGTTGTTTCCGCAACATCAACTGCAGATGTAAAAGTATTGGGTTGCATGGCCATAACCAGTTCCCGAATAGAAGATTGTAATCCATGAATATATCTTTCAACTCTACGTTTTTCTGAAAATAGATAACATTCAGCAAATCGAGATTTTTCTATAAATCTTGCCGTGTTTTCCTGAACAGTTGAATTACCCTGTTCCAAACTCAGAAATTCTTCTTCTAACTTTCTTATTGTTGCTTCTAGACAAAAGTATTATTTGAAAGCTTCGGTAAACTCATTCCAGGACAAAGTTGTGAGAATATTTGGTCCTTTTGAAAATATCATAAATTCCCACCAATATAAGGCATCAAATTTCATTACACCGGCGACAATCATAACTCTGTCCTCATTTGAACATTTACTGGTATTAAAAATTGATTCAATTTCTTTCAACCATTTCAAAGCTTTCACAGGATCACGTTCACCGGAATAAGTTGGTGGTTTACATCCTAAAAACATTTTGAAGTCACATCTTTTGGTAACAGTAGTAGGAGCATTTACCTCGTTCCCTCTAGTAGTTTCAGGATTTTCAGGATGTTGTGTTTCTATGCGATAAGGATTTCCAAACAAAGATTGCAAGTTAGTTTGGAGTCTATTCATTTCCGCATCTAAATCCCCTTGTGTAACATATTCAGATGCTTGAGTCCGACCACGAACTCTGGCTCGATTTCTGCCCCGACCACTATTTGAACTTTCCAGAACTGAATTTTCTGGTTTAGTGATAATCCCCTACTCCTTCTTCTCCCTCGTGCTCGTCCTCTTCCCGAACCCCGACCTCTAACAGATGTTGTTTCAGGATTTGCTCCAATTTCAATCGTTACTCTTTTTTTGTCCCCTGCCTCTTTCTTGGGTATTTGAGGGTCCAATTGGAACGTTCTCAGTCGGAGGATCAGCCCCTTCTAGAGTAACCAAGACAATTCTTCCAGAACGACAAGAATTTCTTGCCATCTGTTAAAGCACACAATATATACATTTAATCACATAGCTAGATATAATAAAGAATTCAGTACAACATTCACCTGTAAGTTCAAAACTACATTAGCCATATGTAATTTGAATTTACCTTACATGTCATTCTTTATACTCATTGTTTTTAATATCCCACGGGTTCTAAACTTAAAAGGGACAACTTAAGTTCACATAAAACAATACAGTTTAAGTTTAGGTATAAATCCGAATACCTAAATCTCTTAAACTTAGGCTCTGATACCAACTGTAACAACCCGCATATTTCACATAACATATATCACATAATTTACATATATCCAAACACATATAGGATACAATTTGGTCTTTCGGTACAAAACTATACAAATACATCAAAAGTCACTACTAACTTTTTGCTAAATTGTCATAAGATATAACATTTATATGACAACTTTCAACCAAAAATAACTTCCAGATCACTTCTGCCAGCTTCACATATAATCAGGTACACAGATAAGCTCATAATTTTCCTTTCCCTTTACCTTTATCAGTTATACGTGCTTGTCCTGAAATACATATTTTGAAAACAAAATGAGGGTTAGACCATACGGTCTAGTGAGGAACTCCCTGTCAGTTTCACAATCTAAATAAACCCAGTAAAATGAAATAATAAATCAGTTATTGATAAAATGAGCAAACTAATTTAACATTTTCCCAGGAAACTAACCACAACAGTTGCCATAATTTAATTGCACACACCCCGATAAGATCGTAATCAATACCGGTTGTGGCCCACCACACGAAACACATTCATGGGCACTACATACAATACCGGTTGTGGCCCACCCGACTTCTGTTGTGAAAGCCCATTTTTATCTCAAGAATCAACAATTCACATTACATGTATTAGTAATAAAACATGTAACAATTATTGTTGGATCAATAATTGTATTCAAGATTAAAGTTAATAATGGGGTCTAGTATGTAATAGTGTTTAATACTCTAGGGGGTATTTTAGCTATTAGTTAATAATGTTTAGGTCATGTTGACCTAGGTATAAATAGATTTTATTTTCTAGGTTTAAGGTTAAGTCTTGTATCGAAATTAAAGAAAAAAGAGGAGTCGTCGTATTCTCTCTATACACGCACAAGGTACCAAGAACACACACACACGGTTTTATCTGATTAATCAAGAGATCGTTGATACATTGTTTGATTTATTTATCTCTTGTTCATTATTGTGTGTGTGATTATTGTTTATCAACTAATCTGGGTTCAACAAGTGGTATCAGAGCCTGAGAATCAAGATTTTTTTTGATAAAACAGTGTTTTCGAAGACTTCACTGTGCAAAAATCGATTTCAAAGATTTGTGTGTTTTTTAAGTTAAAAATCATTGGAATAGGTGCATATACTGTTTTTAAACATCATTAGATTGCCTATTCACTGTTAAAATCATAAATCAATTGTCTTTTTTGATTTATCGAAATCACTGTTCATAAGAAAGTCGAACACTGTTCCATCGATTTTTACAAGCTGAAAAGTTGATTTTGAGCATTGATTTTGATTGGGTTTTGTTGCTAATATGTTTGTGGTCGATTTGCATGAGTTTTACAATGTGCTTTAATCGTTTTAAGTGTTTCTGGACTGAAAATCGAGTTGAGGGTCGAACAGGTCAAGAACTCGCAAGTTCTGTGAAGAACTCGCAAAGTACCATAAAGTCTCGCAGGGTGTTATTTTCTTTAAGTATATGTTTCATAGGTACTTGTGTAGCGAAAACTATAGGATTCGCTACTTCCCTGTTTACGAAAGCCAAGTTCCGCAAGTGTTTGGCTAGTGCAAACCTCAAGCTTTCACCAGATTTGACTCGCGCAAACCTCAAAACTCGCTAGGTTGCTGTTTACGAAAGTTCAGGATTCGTAATTGTTGAAAATTTTGACTAAGTGTAAGTTTCGCAGAATTCTTGTCTGCGAATTCTGAAGAACTCGCTAATCTTTGGCTTGCGAATTCCCTAAGATTCACTAGTAGTGTTTGAGAATCCTTTTTTATCTTTAATCTAAAACTTTCACCAAGTATAGAATTCGCAGGTTTTTTAAAGGTGCTAACTCTTTCGGTTTGCGAAAGCTATTTTACGAAAGTTGAAAAGAAAAGTTCAAAATATTCAAAGTTTAGGATTCGTAAATCAATAGACTGCGAATTCTTGCTTACGAATTCCAAGTTTCTCAACTCACTAGTCTGCGAATTCTACTCCTTTATACTTGCGAATCTTGAAGTATCTATATCTTTTGCGAATTTTCTTTGTGTCTCTTACTGTTTGCGAATTCTGCACTTGAACTTTTTGGAAATTTATTTTTCTGAAACTTCTTGAGTGTAGTTTTTATCTGATTCTTGATTCTAAGATCTTACAAGTTGATTTAAGTGGTACAGATATCATCATGCCTTACACAGACGAGAAGGGAAATACAGTGCTGACCAAGAGAGATTGTGCGTTAATGTATATGCCTGAGATTCCAGCATTAGAAGCTGAGAATGAAAATCTGAAGATTCAGAACTCATTTCTCCTTGATCAAATTAATCAGTTGCAAGATGATAAATGCCTAAAGAAAGATTTTGTTTGCTCAGAATGCATTAATGATTCTAAAATTAATTTTGCAGGAATTATTGAGTCGAAAGAGAAAGAAATCTTAAACCTTCAAGCAAAACTGAAGAAATCTGAAAGTTATAATTCAAGATCTACATGGTCAAAGAAGGAATCAATGCAAAGAGAGCTTGATGAGCTTAGAAGAAGAGCAAACAATGCTATTGAGACATCTGAAGGGCTTAGAAAGACAAACTCTCGAATATTTGCTGAAAGGGATTCTTTGAAAGAAAAAGTCTTCAGTCTTAAGGTTGAGATTAAAATGATGAAAGAAAAGGCAACCCAAGACAGAGACAATACAAAAGTCCAAAATGAGTTGTTGAAGATTAAGAAAGAAAGAAAAGAATTTGCTAAGAAATTCTCTGATTTCAACAGAAAAGCCTTTGAAGAGAAGAAATCTTTAGAGCTTAAATGTGTTAAGCTTTCTCAACAAGTTTCAGACTTTAAGAAGGTTATCATTCTTGAGAGAGAAAAGGTTGAGAAAGAGAAAAAGATAGCTGAGCAGAAGAATGTAAATATAGACTCTTCTAAAGAAAAGAAAGATCTAGAGACTGAGATAGCTAAGCTGACAAAAGAGCTATCTGAGTTATCAACAAACATTCAGAGGGAAAAGAAGACGAAATCTGAATTGCAAAAGAAGTTTGATCTGATTGAAAAGGAAAGAAACAGTTTGTCGTCAAAGATAACGGAACTTGAAGAGATCGTATTCAAGGTGAAGCTGACTGAGCACAAGACGCCAGAGTCAATATCTCAATCACCGAGAGATGATCAAGTTGATTCAGATTGTTCACTCAAAAAGGCTTCAAGTTCACATTTTTCAAATGTTTCTTATAATCCTTTATTTGATTTAGATGATGGTCTTACTTCTAAATCTACTGATTAGATTCGTCCTTCTAACCTATTCTTTGACAAAAATGTTGATGGTTTAGGTAACTTCAAGAAGAACAAGTCTCAGAAGAAAAGATTCTAGAGATGGGAAAATGAAGAAAAAGATAGAGGAAATTGGATCTGGAAAGTTAAAGGATCTCCAGAGGAAAAGAAGAAAGATAAATTATTTGTGCATAAATCAAATGCTAAATGGAACTATGCTTCAAAAGGTAAAACTTTTGGCAAACCTGATATGGTTTACACTATCAATCAACTGATCAGGTTAGCTCGAAAGAAAATTAGTTGTTCCTATTGTGGTACAAATGATTTTGTAAGAAAAGATTATGTGAATAACTGGTATGGTTCTTATTTTATATCTCCCACTAGAACTGCAACTAATACATTAGGACCCAATTACCAGTGGGTACCAAAAGCTAAACCTGTGTTGTAGGCACCCAAAGTTTAAGGGGAAGAAAGAACGATGACTTCTGATTACTACAGATCAGGACTCTTGCCTCATGGTTAAAAACATTGACTTCTAAGTACAACAGCTTACGACTCGATCTTCAATGACAAGAATAATGACTTCTAGACAATACAGTCTAGGACTCGGACTTCAATGTCAAAGAGTTTGACTTCTGAATTTACTTTAATCCTAGTAATTCAGAACTCGGTTTCATGATTAAGGATTATGCACATATTAAGGGGGAGCTTATATACTTTATACTTTTACTGATGTATTTTCTGTTTTTTTTTTCAGGAGAAGATTAAATACTATTCTCACCGGAGAATATGTCATCATGGCTTCTGGTTACATCAGATCAGAACCCGTGCTTAATTGGTAACACTAACCATTACTATTCTCGCCGGAGAATAAGTAATCATGGCTTTTGAATACTTCAGTTCAAAACCCGTACTCAAATGTTTTCTTCTGATAGGATGTTTAAATGATAAAATCCTTTATAGAAGTTTTTGATTTGAGGGGGAACTAACTGTTATATCTTTTAGGAGGATAAGATATATATGATTTTTACTATCATTGTCATATTTTCTGATAAATTGTTGTTTTACAGATATAAAGGGAGAGAACACTTAAATGAAAAAATTCATTCCAGGGGGAGTTAAGGATTCTGATTTACAGGTATATATTTCTAATCTTTACACTCTATCACTTGTTGAAAAATGAACAACTTTCACTTGTGAAAAATGGTTTTAAATGTTCAAACCACTTCATATTCTTTAATGTTTTCATGAATTGAGAAGTGTGTTTTTAAATGATTTTTGGATACTTAAATGCTTATCTGACCGTGTGTTCCAAAAGATAAATACTTATGTTTTATCTTGTCAATATACTTTGTCAAGTATTCATACACATAACGGTTCAGAACATTCTATTTGATTTTGTTATTACCATGTATCAAAAGTTAAATCTTTCTATGGTAATACTCACGTTCTTTGTATTCACTGTTGCTTGAATCAAACGTCATTTCTACTTTAAAAGTGCTTTCATTGAAAATATGTTTATATATTGTTCATATAAACAACCTCCGTCTTTGTTTCCCAAAATATTATTCTTCATGACTTATATGAAAAAGAGCTTAATTGCCAACTTTTTGGTTCAAGGGGGAGAATTGCATCGTCAAACACACAAATGTTTTGACTTCTCCAAATTTTTATTCTTCATGTTTATTCCTTTGTGCTTACATGTACAAAAGGCTGTTGAACAGCACGTTCTTTTAGGACAATACATGGGATTCAATGTGTGAGACTTAACTGAACTTCCATGGATTCACGATAACCAGTGTTTCCTACCCATGAGGTATTCCCTGAGTGATTGAGGGGAGAGGGGTCAAAAGACTTGAGTGTTGGTGTGTGAAGAGGTAAAATGGAAAAGAGATATTGGTTAGAAGTGAGATTTAAAAGATTAAAAGAAAAGGGTGAGAGAACAGAGTAAAAGAATATCAGACTCTGCACCAAACTTCTTTCTGAGGCGGGCAACCATATTATCTGTTGTTTCACATTTCTTCGTGAATGACATTGAAAAAGGCACCTAGCCCATGCCATCTCTTGCATACAACCCCACCATCTACTCATTCTTTTCTAAAAAAGAGAATGTTTTACATTTTCTGGGGACGCAACACATATGCTATTGGTTCTTCACTTGGAAGATACTAATATTGAAAAAGAAGGAAAGTTGCCCCACCTTCGACCCTTTATCATGCACATTGAGTCTTTGTATAATTTGTTGTTGTCTCAACAAGTTTACATACTTTGAGCCTATATTGAAAAGCAATCATCGGTGCTTAATTCTTTCATACACATGCACGAGCACAGAGAAATTTGTTTTCTGTCAGAAAGTTCATAGATAACCATGTGTTATTCGATTATTGAATGGAAGTCCTGGGGAGTCAACATCAAAACCAGCTCCTTATATAGTAACTTTGTGTTACTCAGTAACTGTGTGTTACTTACAAGCATTCCAAACTGAGTCATTTGTTGATTCAGGGTTACCACATTTATCTTATTTGAATCTGAAAAGATTGAAATAATCACTCTCTCTATCTGGGGAGACTACTCTTATTTCCACATAGGGATATATACATGAAGACTGCGCTTAATTGCTGGATTAGGGGAGAAGGTTCCTTAATTGTTTTTGCTAAGTTTTGAAGATGCTGATTCTCACCATTCATCAAAAAGGGGGAGAATACTAGATAAGAATTTTCATACTGAAGACTGCTGAAGAAGATAAAGATATCAAAGTGTCTAAGCTTATTTGATCTATCAAAAGTCTGACTGAAGATGATTGTCAGAAGGATACTTCACTTAAAAAAAGAGGAAGATGAAGACTGTGTAAAGTTACAAGTTTTGAAGCTGTCAACGTCATATCAGATACAGTTTTCAAGAAAAGTGAAGACCCGAAGATAACTGCCAAATAACTGCCAAATTTTTTTAATCTTGAATCCAAAGGGGGAGATTGTTGGATCAATAATTGTATTCAAGATTAAAGTTAATAATGGGGTCTAGTATGTAATAGTGTTTAATACTCTAGGGGGTATTTTAGCTATTAGTTAATAATGTTTAGGTCATGTTGACCTAGGTATAAATAGATTTTATTTTCTAGGTTTAAGGTTAAGTCTTGTATCGAAATTAAAGAAAAAAGAGGAGCCGTCGTATTCTCTCTGTACACGCACAAGGTACCAAGAACACACACACGGTTCTATCTGATTAATCAATAGATCGTTGATACATTGTTTGATTTATTTATCTCTTGTTCATTATTGTGTGTGTGATTATTGTTTATCAACTATTATGGGTTCAACACTTCTTTTGTAATTGATTTTGTATCTTACTAACTGTACAGTGTATCTTACTAACTGTACAGTGTAATTGGAACTCTTATGTATCTTACTAACTATACAGTGTACTAGACCTAACATTTCTTTTGTAATTGATTTTGTTAGCAAGATTCAGTTCATTTCCCACAAAGAGACATTGGAACGGAATCAAACACATATTCCGATACCTTCGAGGAACTGTTGATTTAGGTCTATTTTATTCTAACAATCCAAAAGAAGGTTTGATTGGTTATGCAGATGCAGGTTATTTGTCTGATACTCATAAAGCTAGATCTCAAACTGGATACGTGTTCATGAACGGAGGTACTGCTATTTCCTGGTGCTCTCAGAAACAAACACTTGTCACCACATCTTTAAATCATGTCGAAGTTATTGCACTTCATGAAGCTAGTAGAGAGTGTGTTTGGTTGAGATCAATGACACAACTCATTTTGACTTCGTGCAGAATAGATAAGGACAAAATTCCAATTTGATCTATGAAGATAACGCCACATGTGTCATACAAATGAAAGAAATATATATCAAAAGTGACAGGATAAAACATATCCCTCCAAGATCTTTTCACAAAGGCACTACCTATTGCAACTTTTAGAAAACACGTTCACAATATCGGTATGCGATACACGCATAACATGTGATGATCAGTGGATGTCAACATCAGGGGGAGTCAACTATCAACTGCACTCTTTTTCCCTTAGCTAAAGTTTTTTCCCATTGGGTTTTCTTTAGCAAGATTTTTAATGAGGCAGTACATCAATGTTGAACTCCGATTTGAAATTGTCATCCGAAGGGGGTATTGTAAATATTAAATATATTATGAAGTATGGGGCTTAATTTGTGGATGCAAATTTCAACTCTCATGTCCAATCCACAATCAAGTTGTTCAATAATTACTCATATAAAACCATGTAGATGAATAGGAGATTATGTAATGTAAATACCCCTTATGTAAATGTAAAAATACACTTCAATATATTGCATAAGTATTTCATTCTCTCTAAGTTTCTTCCTTTCTTTCTCTATAAATCTCTTAATCTATTACTAATCTAGTGGTAATCTTGGTTATTTATAACAAATTTCTTATTTTGCGAGTTCTGATAATTGATCCAGAGGCCTTCAAAATTTAATATGTTACGATTGTATAAGTGATGAGATGGAAAAACACAAAAAAAAATCAGATATAACTTATTTTGCGAGTTCTGTTAATTTGTTCATTCGATTTGAAACTTCTATATGTGTTAGATCTGATAATATAGAGATTAAATATGTTAAAAAACATAAAATACATTGTTAAGAACTCGTAAAATAAGAACGTGCAGAAAATCGTTTTTTCCCCAAAAATCTGCAGAATGGATGATGGTTATGTGATCTAACCTGGTTATTTTCCCTTGGATCTTTTTATATGTTGTTTCTTTTGCACCGATTCTTAAGAGAAAATGGATTTTGGAGAGAAGTTAGAGAGATAGAGGTCAAACTATTTTTAAATGGTTTGAAATTTTTTAAGTTTTTTATAGTAAGGACCACCTCTCTAAAAATTGGTGTATTTAGAGTGGTGTCTCTCTAAAAAAAGCGGGCACATTAGTTTTTTTTTTGTTTTTTTTATAGAATAGGGATAAAAACAATAAATGGGTTGCTTATGAAAGATAGATTAATGATTTTCCCTTTTTTTCTTGATGTAACTTTAATAAAAAAAATACAATTTTCATCAAATATCACATGTGATATCCACTAGGGGTACTCAAATTTCCGGCCAACCCGGCCAACCCAACCTGACAAAACGCAAAAAAACTTAAACCGAGTCAACCCGATGTATGATCGATACAATTTTTGACTAAACCGCATTTATTGGGTTGGAAATGGTTTAGGCCCAAATCAAACCGGCCCAACCCGACCAAAAAATTGAGCGAGTGCTTTTTAGTTTTTACTTTTCAGATTACCGCTTCTCTATTCTTCAAACTTCAATAGTTGTTCAATATACTTTTGCTTCAATCGATTCCTAGGTTTCAGATGAGAGAGTTGACACTCGACAGTAGTGAGACACCCACATAGTCGATTAATTCAAATCGTTCGACGTTCACGCTTCAGGCATTCAAATCGGTAACCAAATTAAATTCAAATCAGTACTCAGGCATCAATCCACTTTCCAAATTGACCAAATCAGATTCAAACCGGCTTCTCGTTCTTAGGTTCAAAGGTACTTTCCCTTCTTCGAATTTCACTTTCCAATTCTTTTCTTCGTTCTTGGGAACTGAAGATGTGACTAAGTCATTAATGCTGTCAGTTCAGAGTTAGTACTGCCAGATGATCTTAAAGTTAATACTGCTAGGTATTACTACTTCTAGTAGAATTAATACTGCTAGTCAAAGTTAGTGTTGCTTGAACAAAGTTAGTACTGCTTAGCTAGTTAGTACTGCTAGTGGTTAGTGCTGCTTAGTATTTAATGCTGCCAAGACTCAGTTAATGCTTCCAAGGTGATCAAGGTGATTAATGCTGCTTCTAAGATAATGAGAAGATAATGCTGAAGAGATAGCGTCTGAAGATAAACATGGAAAGCTTGAAGATAATTATGAAGATTATTTTGAAGATCTTTTTAAGTTTTGTAATTATCTTTAATTTCAATATATGTATAGAATCGTTTAGAATAAGATGTAATTCTGAGTTTTTTTGTTCTAGAGAGAAAATCAACCTCAAGGCATAGTTCCTAATTCTAGAGAAGTAGAATTCGTCTTGAAAGAGCCTGTTCTTCAAGATTGAGGTTGTGAATGAAAAGCTTGTAACTTGAATCATTAAATAAAGTTTACAAGTTGATTGTGATACACTGTTTCATTGTTTTTCTGCTTACTGAATATTAAAGTGCTATTCCGCAGTTTCTTTAATATTGTTTCTGAGTATTCATAATTCTTGTTGAGAATTCGATCCTGACAAGTGGTATCAGAGCAAGTTCTCTCAGAAACATTCATTCATCATGGAAAACTTTGCAGAATCAAACAATACTCTTGTCTCTAAGGTTCCAATGCTCAAACCCAATGAGTTTGATATGTGGAAGATCAGAATCAGGCAATACATTCTCCTCACTGACTACTCAATGTGGGATGTTATTGAGAATGTCCCCTCTACTGAAGGCCAGATTGGACCAGATGGGAAAAGATCTCCACCTAAGACAGATGGTGAGAGGAAGATCAGGCAGACAGAGATGAAGGCCTTGAGCACTCTGCTTTTGGCCATCCCCAATGAATATCAGCATCAATTCTGCAACTGCACTAATGCTCAGATTCTCTGGAATGCTCTAGAGAAAAGATTTGCTGGAACTAAGAGCACCAAAAGAAATCAAAGGGATGTTCTGAAGCAGCAGTATGAGAACTTCACTTCTTCAAAGAATGAGTCTATGACTCAAACTTTTGACAGGTTCAACAAGCTTATTGGTGAACTGGCTACTGATGGAGTGAAGATGGAGCAAGATGATATCAACAGGAAGTTCCTCAGATCTCTTGGGGATGAATGGACTATGTACACTGTCTCATATAGACAGAGTGACAATCTGGAAGAGAAGGAACTAGATGATCTGTATAATGATTTAAGAGTTTTTGAATCAGAAGTAGAAGCTAAGAAGAAGCCCACTGGGTATATTCATAATGCAGCACTTCTATCAGCATCTGCTGATACTACTGCCAACCCTGAAGCAGTTAGTGTTGCTAGTGGAGTGAATTCAGAAAAAGGCACTGAAACTGTCTTTGAAGCCTTTTTGTCAAGTCATAGCAATAACTCCTTGATTAATGATGATCTGGAACAAATTCACCCTGATGATTTGGAGGAGATGGACATTAAATGGCAGATGGCCATGTTATCTATGAGGGTGAAGAAGTTTATTAAAAGAACTGGGAGAAACAACTTCTCTCAAAGAAGAGAAGATGGAGCTGGTTTTGACAAGACAAAGGTGGAATGCTATAAGTGCCACATGAAAGGACACTTTGCTAGAGAGTGCAGAAGTGGTGTGCCAAATAACAACCACCAACATGCTCAGAATGGAGGCTACAATCAAAACAAGAACTCTGCTCAAGTGATACGACCCAACATGTAAAAGATGACCAACGACTTGGTTTTCTAAATTTGAATGAATCACTTATGATTGATACGAGTGACAGAAGTTGTTTGAAGATTCTTTCAATGGAGTTAAGACCCAAACTCAACTTGTGAGAGAGAACCTTAACTAAAACTCCACCCTTCAAATGACTTATGGATTAAGAACCTTAGTTATGTGAACTAAGACCCTTAAATGACAATAAGTAAATGAAGAACGAAAGCTAAAGACGCCACACTCAAGAGAAATCAAACCCCGAATGATAAGTCTAAAGGAAATTACAAAGCCTAACTTTGTAGAATCCAAACAAGTTCACAAGAGAACAAATATGTAAAGGAATAAACCTCTCAATATATTTCAAGAAAAGATGATCTTACAATGAGAACAAATCCTCCTATTTATAGATGAAGAGGATGGCAAACAAAAAGGCTTAATTAACTATCTTAGACTTTCAAACTATCCATCTTTAAAGTAGCATTCAAAATAGCACTAAATTCAAAACTATATAATTAATTGTTTTTAACTTTCTAGAATTATTAATCATGGGCTCCATCTTTGATCAACAAAATAGTCATGATCTTGGGCTTGACTTCTTGTAACTTGGACTCTTCTTGGGCTTGGGTTTCTTTGATAAATTGATTGAGGCCCTCCTTCATTCTTTTGCTTCTAGCTCTTGTCATGGGCCCAACCATGTACTCAAAAGCATTTTCTGACGATGATTGCTTGAAACCATCCTTGTGAAAATTTAATTCATGCTCCTCGTTTTTCTTTCTTTGGTCTCCATCATTCCCTCCCGCTTCGGCATGATTCGTTCTCGGATCAACACCTTCATCAAAAACAAAAGGAGATAGATCAGTAACATTAAAAGTTGCACTTATACCATACTCACCCGGAAGATCTAACTTGTAGGCATTATCATTGCCATTTCCATCTCTTTGTAATAGTCTTCAACACTTTTGGAACCCTGGGTAATACCTTGGAGCCTTTTAAATAAATCACGATAATAGTGGGAAGGAACAAACCTCTTTTTCATAATTGTTTTCATTTGTCTCCATGTGGTAATTGGTTGTTCTCCATCTCGCCTTCTTATAGCTTGCAATTGATCCCACCAAGTTAGTGCATATCCAGAAAACTCAAGGGCAGCAAGTTTTACCTTCTTCACTTCCGAATAGTTGTGCACTTCAAAGATCCTTTCAACTTTCGTTTCCCACTCTAAATAAGCCTCTGGATCACTTTTCCCTTTGAACTCCGGGATTTTCATTTTGATGCTTCCAAGATTGCCATCAACCCTTCTAGTTCCATGAGAACCTTCAGATTCATGTACACTTTCATCTTCTTGGTGTACTTCTTCATCATTGTTTCGACGATCGTTACTTCTCATCTCTAAGTCGTTTAATCTTGTCAAAACCATGTTCATTGTCTCGGTAAATTTTGCAATCTGTTCTTGGTACGCCTTTTGCTCCATTGATAGTTTGCCTTCCATGATACCTAATGACAGTTAATAAAAGAAGCAGCAGAAAATGCAATGGCCTCGCGTCCCTTAATCCCCCCCCCAAATATGTTTCCAAACATAACCAATCTATACTCACCCCAAGTGTTTCTCTCTTGAATATTATTATGGCTTTTAACAAAGATGTCACACACTTGCCTTTTACCACTCAATCCTTCACTTTATATTGTTCTAAAGCGAACCTATTCAAAGAAACCACAAAAATTAGACAAAGTGAATTAACTTTAGACAAATGAAGAAAACGCCTAGGGATAAATGATGGGAAGGAAATCAACATGCAAGAGAGGTAAAAAATAACAAGCTAGAGTAGCAAATAGTTTAAATGTGGGTCTTAAACAAAAATCACGATCTCAACTTTGAGGTTAATATGGAACACATAAATTATCCATGGGCCCTTTTTTTCCCTTCTTTTGCTTCCGTTTTTTTTTTCTTGTTCTTTTTTTTTTCTTTTTTTTTTTTTGATTGCTTGTTTGTTGGTTTTTTTTTTTTTTTTTTTTCAACTTCGAAGTTTAGCCCAAACAAAATAAGAAGAAAAGAAACCCGGAAATAGGAACGAAGAATAAGAGATAAGATTAGAAAAAACAATGATACAGTTCAAGAACTTACCTTGTGCTCTGATACCAAACTGATACGACCCAACATGTAAAAGATGACCAACGACTTGGTTTTCTAAATTTGAATGAATCACTTATGATTGATACGAGTGACAGAAGTTGTTTGAAGATTCTTTCAATGGAGTTAAGACCCAAACTCAACTTGTGAGAGAGAACCTTAACTAAAACTCCACCCTTCAAATGACTTATGGATTAAGAACCTTAGTTATGTGAACTAAGACCCTTAAATGACAATAAGTAAATGAAGAACGAAAGCTAAAGACGCCACACTCAAGAGAAATCAAACCCCGAATGATAAGTCTAAAGGAAATTACAAAGCCTAACTTTGTAGAATCCAAACAAGTTCACAAGAGAACAAATATGTAAAGGAATAAACCTCTCAATATATTTCAAGAAAAGATGATCTTACAATGAGAACAAATCCTCCTATTTATAGATGAAGAGGATGGCAAACAAAAAGGCTTAATTAACTATCTTAGACTTTCAAACTATCCATCTTTAAAGTAGCATTCAAAATAGCACTAAATTCAAAACTATATAATTAATTGTTTTTAACTTTCTAGAATTATTTATCATGGGCTCCATCTTTGATCAACAAAATAGTCATGATCTTGGGCTTGACTTCTTGTAACTTGGACTCTTCTTGGGCTTGGGTTTCTTTGATAAATTGATTGAGGCCCTCCTTCATTCTTTTGCTTCTAGCTCTTGTCATGGGCCCAACCATGTACTCAAAATCATTTTCTGACGATGATTGCTTGAAACCATCCTTGTGAAAATTTAATTCATGCTCCTCGTTTTTCCTTCTTTGGTCTCCATCATCAAGCCCTTGTTTCTCAACAAGGAATGGGGTTTGACTGGAGTGACAAAGCTGAGGAAGCCATTCAGAATCAAGCTCTTATGGCAGAGGTGTCTGATCTCCCCTCTGAGGTAATTTCTAAACTTTGTACTCAATCTTGCATAGACACTGTCAAAAGGTACAAGGATCACAACCAAAACATGTGTGATGACCTCAAAAGATTAGAAAAGGACAGAAGAGATTATGTGTTGATAGTTGAGAGGTTTGAAGATCAAATCAAAGGCTTCCAAGCCAATGAACTTCAACATTCTTATGACACAAACTACTGGAAGTGGGAAAAGAATGAGTTAGAGACCAAACTGTCTAAGTCAAAAGAAGAGAATGATAAGTTGAAAGAAGAACTAGCTAAGGTTAAGCTTGATATAGAAAAGTTTTCATATGCTTCAAAAGCAATGGATTCTCTTCTAAAGTCTCAGATTCATGATAAGATGAAGCCTGGTGTTGGCTACAACAACACACCCCCTCCTTACAACAACAATTACATCCCTCCTACATCAGACTTGTTAGAGACCAAGGAGAAAAAGAACTTGTCTGAGGAAGCATTTAAGATAGATCCTTTGATTTATCTTATGTGCAGGGCAACCAACAGCTCAAGGGGAAGAGCATTTGGCATGTGGATAATGGTTGCTCTAGGCATATGACAGGCAACATGTCATGCCTTCAGGATTTCAAGCATATCAATGGAGGACATGTTGCATTTGGAGACAATCTTGCAGGTGGAAAAATAAGTGGAAAAGGTAATGTCACAAAAGGTAAGATGACATTTGAGGATGTCTACTATGTTGATCAGTTAAAGTACAACCTGTTAAGTGTATCACAGGTTTGTGACAAACAACATAGTATATTATTTACCAATACAGAATGTATGATCCTTGCTCCAGGATTCAAAGTAGTTGATGAAAGCATGATACTACTTAGAACTCCAAGAAAGGAAAATGTTTACTGTCTAGACATGGACAATGTTTCAAGTGATTCATCCCTGAACTGTCTTGTTTCAAAAGCTTCTGTGGATGAATCCTCTCTTTGGCACAGAAGGATGTGTCACATGAACTTCAAGACAATGAACAAACTTGTTAAAAACAACCTTGTAAGAGGTTTACCATCAAAAGTCTTTTCATGTGATGATCATTGTGTTGCTTGTTTTAAAGGCAAACAACACAAAACTTCTCATAAGACCAAAGAGTTAAATACAATTTCTTCTTGTCTCCAGTTATTACATATGGATATGTTTGGTCCTACAAATGTGATGAGCATAGGGAAGAAATCATATTGCCTAGTTATTGTTGATGATTACTCTAGATTTATTTGGGTATATTTTCTAAGGACTTCGGATGAGACAAGTGGACTGATCAAATCCTTTATTCTAAGAATTGAAAACCAAACTAATCAGAAAGTAAAAGTCATTATATCAGACAATGGAACTGAATTTAAAAATCTTGATCTAAACACCTTTTGTGAAGAGAAAGGCATTGAGAGACAATATAGTGCTCCTAGGACTCCACAACAAAATGGAGTTGCTGAGAGAAGGAATAGGACACTAATTGAGGCTGCTAGATCTCTGTTAGCTGATTCAAAATTGCCAATTACTTTTTGGGCTGAAGCAGTTAATACTGCCTGTTATGTCCAAAACAGAGTTCTAGTGATTAAGCCAAATAACAAGACACCTTATGAGCTCTTAAATAAAAGAAAACCCTTTATTGGATTTTTTAAACCATTTGGGTGTCCTTGTACAATTCTCAATACCAAATCTCACTTAGGAAAGTTTGATAGCAAGGCAGATGATGGATTTCTTGTGGGTTACTCATCTCAAAGTAAGGCCTACAGAGTTTTTAATTCTTCTTCTAGAATAATTGAGGAAAGTGACAATGTCAAATGCAATGAGAACACACCAAATCCTATTGGGTCTGGTCCTCAGTGGCTGTTTGACATTGATTCACTAACTAACTCTTTTGGTTTCAGTAGTGATGATTATGCAGGTTCAGGTAATGGAGGATCAGGGACTACACAAGTTCAAGAAAACATACCTCAGTCTGTGATTTTTCCCATACCTACAGTGGCTCCTGTTGAAGACTGTGAAAAGGAGCCATCTACTGAACCAAATCAGAGTGAAGAAGAAACAAGAGATGAGGAGAGTCAAGAAAATACAAAACTAGAAGTAGCTGCTGAAATCACTTCAGTTGAGTTGAATGACACTAATCTAGAGGTGGGACTCAATGAAGAACCTAGTCATCAAACAAGAACACAAAAGAATCATCCTCCTCAGCTGGTAATAGGAGATATCTCCTCTCCTATGATGACCAGAAATCAAAGCAGGCTGCAAGATATGCAAGACCAACAGCATACAGTGCTTTCTTGCTTTCTATCCCAGCTTGAGCCTAAGAAGGCTCATGATGCTATGAAAGATTCCATTTGGATAGAAGCCATGCAAGAAGAGCTGCTACAGTTCAAGCTGCAAGATGTTTGGGATCTGGTAGACCTTCCTAAAGGTCAAAGAGCAATAGGTACAAAATGGGTCTTCAGGAATAAGAGAGATGAGAGAGGAATAGTAGTAAAGAACAAAGCAAGGTTGGTGGCACAAGGGTATACACAAGAAGAAGGAATAGATTATGAAGAAGTATTTTCACCAGTGGCTAGGATAGAAGCAATCAGATTGTTCCTGGCCTATGCTTCTTATATGAAGTTCAAAGTCTATCAAATGGATGTAAAAAGTGCATTTCTATATGGCTCAATTGAAGAAGAAGTTTATGTCTGTCAACCACCAGGGTTTGAAAACCCAAGCTATCCAGACAGACTATACAAACTGAAGAAGGCACTTTATGGACTGCATCAAGCACCAAGAGCATGGTATGACACTCTGTCATCCTATCTCTTGGAAAATGGCTTTGAAAGAGGAGTAATTGATAAAACTCTGTTCATCAAGAGAAAGAAGAAGGACATCTTTCTGGTCCAAATCTATGTGGATGATATCATCTTTGGATCCACAAGAGACAATATGTGCAAGGAGTTTGAGGATCTAATGCATCAAAGGTTCAAAATGAGTTCTATGGGGGAACTTACTTTCTTTCTTGGACTCCAAGTCCAACAGAAGTCAGATGGTATTTTTATTTGTCAGTCCAAGTATGTGCAGGACATTCTAACCAAGTTTGGTTTCTCAGACTCAAAGCCTGCCAGCACACCTATGGAGACACACAAGCAGATCACAGCAGATCTTGAGGGGGAGGATATAGATGTTCATCACTATAGATCCATGATTGGCTCTCTCATGTATCTTACAGCCTCTAGGCCAGATATAATGTTTCCAGTCTGTGTGTGTGCAAGATTTCAAGTTAGGCCAAAGCAATCACATTATCAAGTTGTTAAGAGGATATTCAGATATCTCAAAGGGCAACCTAGATTGGGACTTTGGTATCCTCATGACTCATCATTTGACCTACTTGCATACTCAGACAGTGACTTAGGTGGAGCAAACTTGGACAGAAAATCTACTTCTGGAGGATGTCAGTTCTTAGGTGCAAGACTAGTATCATGGAAGTGCAAGAAACAAACCACAGTGTCCACATCTACAACAGAAGCAGAGTACATAACAGCTGCAAGTTGTTGTTCTCAAGTCTTATGGATTCAGAATCAAATACTGGACTATGGGGTAACCTTTCTACACACTCCAATCATTATTGATAATAGCAGTGCTATTAGCATTGTTAATAACCCTGTCAAGCACTCAAAGACAAAGCACATTGAGATCAGGTATCACTTTATAAGAGACTGCAATGAAAAGAAGCTTATTCAAGTTGTAAAAGTTCATACTGATAACCAGTTTGCTGATCTATTCACCAAATCCTTTGATGTGGGTAGATTCACTTTCTTGGTAACAAGTGTGGGAATGATCAACTCTGAATAACATCCTACTTAAAAAGTGGTTCAATACCTGTATATTGGTTATTCTTGGTGTTACTAATGTTCTTTCTCAGGAAATGTAGAGCAGTACTCAGTTCATCACAAGCTTAAAAGTGTAAGTATGGTTAATACTGCCAGTACAGTTTTAGTACTACCAGTACAATTTTTAACTACTGCTCTCAGTTAATACTGCTAGTTAGTTAATACTGCTAGTAGTTAATACTGCTAGTTAGTTAATACTGCTAGTAATTAATACTGCTCTCAGTTAATACTGCTAGTTAGTTAATACTGCTAGTGGTTAATACTGCTCTCAGTTAATACTGCTAGTTAGTTAATACTGCTAGTGGTTAATACTCCTCTCAGTTAATACTGCTCACTGTTAATACTGCTTTCACTATCTTTTTAAGGTTAATACTGCTTATAATCCAAAAGCTATAAATACCCTTTCCCCGCCTAAAAGATCATAACGACTCTTTGTCTACTGTTCATCTTCTCTCTCACTCTTTTCTCTCAAGTGTCCAGTGCTCGCTAGGCAAGAATCCTTGCGTACAGATGGCTTCAATGGCGTTTATTGATGAGCACAACGACATAGCCATGCTCCAAAAGCCAAAACAAGCCGAAGGTTTTCACCAGATAGTCGATTTCCTGAAGTCAAGCCACATCGCTCATGCTCTCACTGTGTCTCCTACCATCTTCATCGAGCACCAAAGGCAATTCTGGGCCAACGCCACTACTAGCACTGAAAATGGAGTGCAGTGCATCAAAACAAGGGTTTGTGACAAACCCTTGATAGTTACTGAGGAGACCATTCGCATCTGTCTACGTCTAGACGATGCTTCAGGTATATCTTCTATTCCAAATGAGGATTTGTTTTCCAACCTCACAAGGATGGGGTATGAAGGCCAATTGGGGATTTTCAAGTTTTTCAAAGCTCAATTTACACCCCAATGGAGGTTCTTTGTTCATACCCTGATGCACTGTATTTCTAAGAAAACTACTGGCTGGAGCCAATTTAGCAGTCCCATTGCCTATGCTTTGGTATGTTTATCTACTGCTAGAAAATATAATTTTTCACTGATGATCTTCAATGATCTTGTCTCAAACCTGGACAACAAGAAGAGTTTCTTCTTGTATCCCAGGTTTGTACAGGCAGTTATAACCAACGAATTGACGGATATACCTCACTTTGATGGGGTATATGTACCTAAACCCCCTAAAGGCAAGGTCTTCTCAAACATAAGAAGATCTGTTAGGGACTCGGAAGGAGTTGACACCCCATTGTTCTCAACAATGATGGTGGTGTCCCAACCACAAGAAGGTATGGCCTCAGGGTCAAGGCCCTCATTAGACCAACCCACTGAGAGCCAATCCCAACCTTCCCTCTCTCACATTTTTCCTCAGTCCTTTGCTGCTAAACCCACTCCTCAAATGTCCAAGACTTATGCCAAGAGAAAGGTACACAAGGCTCCTTCCCTTGTTGTACCTACTATTAACCAAGAGCCTCAAAGCCCTCTATTGGAGCATTCTCCAATAGAGAATATCCAAAGGGAATCCAATAGGGTGTCTCCCAACCCTGAGGAGGTGCTCTCTAAGGAGATGGATGAGCATATGGGTGAGAAGGTTGCCACTACTTTTGCTAGCACAGAGAAGGACAGTGGTAACATCTCTAAGACCTTCCCCATGGCAACTTTGGCTGAGAAATCAACCAAAGGACCCCGGTGCCAAGAAACCAAGGGGGTAGTTGATGTTTCTGCTAGGCAGAAGGTCACTACTACAAGATCCAAGGATCCCTCAAGGATGGGCAAAACATCCAAAAAGGGTGAGGACAGAACTGAAACTGATGAATTGATGGAAAAAGATTCCAATGATTCTTCAAGGGTGGGTAAAAAACAAGAAAGCACTGTATGCTGTTGGTCTTGCATCTCTTGCAGTCTGCTTTGATTTCTAGTCATCATAGGAGAAGAGATATCTCCTATTACCAACTGAGGAGGATGATTCTTTTGAGTTCTGGTGTGATGACTAGACTCTTCATTGAGTCCAATCTCTAAATTTGAGTCATTCAACTCAACTGAGGTAATTTCAGCAGCTACTTCAGATTCTTTATTTTCTTCACTCTCCTCAGCTCTTCTTTCTTCTTCACTCTGATTTGGTTCAGCAGATGGCTCCTTTTCACAAACTTCAACAGGATCCACTGTAGGTATAGGAAAGATCACAGATTTAGATATACTATCTTGAACTTGTGTAGTCCCTGATCCTCCACTCCCTGAACCTGCATAATCATCACTACTGAAACCAAAAGAGTTAGTCAGTGAATCAATGTCAAACAGCCATTGAGGACCAGACCCAATAGGATTTGGTGTGTTCTCATTGCATTTGACATTGTCACTTTCTTCAATTATTCTAGAAGAAGAGTTAAAAACTCTGTAAGCCTTACTCTGAGATGAGTAACCAACAAGAAATCCATCATCTGTTTTGCTATCAAACTTACCTAAGTGAGATTTGGTATTGAGAATTGTACAAGGACACCCAAAAGGTTTGAAAAATCCAATAAAGGGTTTTCTTTTATTTAAAAGCTCATATGGGGTCTTGTTCTTTGGCTTGACCACTAGAACTCTGTTTTGGACATAACAGGCAGTATTAACTGCTTCAGCCCAGAAGGTAATTGGCAGTTTTGAATCAGCCAACAGAGATCTAGCTGCCTCTATTAGTGTCCTATTTCTTCTCTCAGCAACTCCATTCTGTTGAGGAGTCCTAGGGGCACTATATTGTCTCTCAATTCCTTTTTCTTCACAAAAGGTGTTTAGATCAAGATTTTTAAATTCAGTCCCATTGTCTGATCTAATGACTTTTACTTTTTGATTAGTTTGGTTTTCAATTCTTAGGATAAAGGATTTGATCAGTCCACTTGTCTCATCCTTAGTCCTTAGAAAATATATCCAGGTAAATCTAGAGTAATCATCAACAATAACCAAGCAGTAAGATTTCTTGCCTATACTCATAACATTTGTAGGACCAAACAGATCCATATGCAATAACTGGAGACAAGAAGAAATTGTATTTAACTCTTTGGTCTTATGAGAAGTTTTATGTTGTTTGCCTTTAAGACAAGCAACACAATGATCATCACATGAAAAGACTTTTGATGGTAAACCTCTTACAAGGTTGTTTTTAACAAGTTTGTTCATAGTCTTGAAGTTCATGTGACACATCCTTCTGTGCCATAGAGAGGATTCATCCACAGAAGCTTTTGAAACAAGACAGTTTAGGGATGAATCACTTGAAACATTTTCCATGTCTAGACAATAAACATTGTCCTTTCTTGGAGTTCTAAGTAGTATCATGCTTTCATCAACTACCTTGAACCCTGGAGCAAGGATCATACATTCTGTATTAGTAAATAATATGCTATGTTGTTTGTCACAAACCTGTGATACACTTAACAGGTTGTACTTTAGCTGATCAACATAGTAGATATCCTCAAATGTCATCTTACCTTTTGTAACATTACCTTTTCAACTTATTTTACCACCTGTAAGATTATTTCCAAATGCAACATGTCCTCCATTGATATGCTTGAAATCCTGAAGGCATGACATGTTACCTGTCATGTGCCTAGAGCAACCACTATCAACATGCCATATGCTCTTCCCCTTGAGCTGTTGGTTGCCCTGCACATAAGATTAATCAGTTAGTATGAAATAGGAACCCAAGCCAAAGTGGTCTTGGGTACCCCTTTCTCATCAAAATATTTACATTCTTTCTTAACAAGATTTTTAAACTTTGACTCCTCATTTCTGGAGTACTTTGTCACAATGATTGGTTTGGAAACACATTTGCTAGAAGCAGTACTGGTTTTAGAAGTACTAACTGCATTAGTAGCACTTGCATGCTTAGCAGTACTAACCTTGTTAGAAGTAGTAACTGTGTTAGCAGCAGTAACTGTGTTAGCAGTATTAACCTTTGAAGAGGTACTAACAGTATTAGCAGCATTAATATTTTCAGTAGTACTAACACTGGTAGCAGCAGTAATGCTTCTAGTAGCACTATCCCTGTCAGCAGTACTAACAGTTTTAGTGCTTCTTGGCACCCACATTTTAATACTTTCTTTTAAAACCCTTTTCTTCATGGTGCCTTTGGTTTCAACAGATTTCTTAACCACATGTTTCTTTCCAGCCTTCCTATAACCAACAGGTTTTTGCACAAATCCTTGAAAGTTCATTTGTTGGTTAATAGGGTTAAAGAAACAGTGCTTAGCCAAATGGTTTAACTTACCACATATGAAACAAGGTTTTGGTCTGATTATTTTATTCAGATCAACTCCTTGTTTCTGAGCCCATTGATTATTCCAGTTTCTTTGGTTACCTCTTTTTATACCAGAATTTAGGCTCTCAGATTTGTTGCAAGCACACTTTTTACAAGGTCCAGGATTCACAACAGTGGTTTGTTTGTAATGGACCTTGTTATCCTTTCCTTTGGTCTTCTCTATCTTCTTAGACTTGACCCAGATCCTTCCACCTCCCTCATTGGTAACAATGTTGTTTTCTAAGGGTATCTCTTTATTCACAGCATTGTTCCTATTCTTACTGGCTTCTTTCTCAGTCATATCCTTAACAACTACCTCATCCAAAGGATCTATCTTAAAGGCTTCCTCAGACAAGTCCTTTTTCTCCTTGGTCTCTAACAAGTCTGAAGTAGGAGAGATATAGTTGTTGTTGTAAGGAGGGGGTGTGTTATTGTATCCAATACCAGGCTTCATCTTATCATGAATCTGAGTCTTTAAAAGAGAATCCATTGCTTTTGAAGCATATGAAAACTTTTCTATGTCAAGCTTAACCTTAGATAGTTCTTCTTTCAGCCTATCATTCTCTTCTATGGACTTAGACAGTTTGGCCTCTAACTCATTCTTTTCCCACTTCCAATAGTTTGTGTCATAAGAATGTTGAAGCTCATTGGCTTGAAAGCCTTTGATTTGTTCTTCAAACCTCTCAACTATCAACACATAATCTCTTCTGTCCTTTTCTAATCTTTTGAGGTCATCACACATGTTTTGGTTGTGATCCCTGTACCTTTTGACAGTGTCTTTGCAAGATTGAGTACAAAGATTAGAAATTACCTCAGAGGAGAGATCAGACACCTCTGCCATAAGAGCTTGATTCTGAATGGCTTCCTCAGCTTGGTCACTCCAGTCAAACCCCATTCCTTGTTGAGAAACAAGGGCTTGAGCAGGGTTCCTGTTTTGATTGTAGCCTCCATTCTGAGCTTGTTGGTGGTTGTTATTTGGCACACCACTTCTGCACTCTCTAGCAAAGTGTCCCTTCATGTGGCACTTATAACATTCCACTTTTGTCTTGTCAAACCCAGCTCCATCTTCTCTTCTTTGAGAGAAGTTGTTCCTCCCTGTTCTTTTAATAAACTTCTTCACCCTCATAGATAACATGGCCATCTGCCATTTAATGTCCATCTCCTCCAGGTCATCAGGGTGAAGTTGTTCCAGATCATCATTAATCAATGAATTGTTGCTGTGACTGGACAAAAAGGCTTCAAAGACAGTTTCAGTGCCTTTTTCTGAATTCACTCCACTGGCAGCACTAACTGCTTCAGGGTTGGCAGTAGTATCCGTAGATGCTGATAGAAGTGCAGCATTGTGGATATACCCAGTGGGCTTCTTCTTGGTTTCTACCTCAGTTTCAAAAACTCTTAGATCATTATATAGATCATCAAGTTCCTTCTCTTCCAGATTGTCACTCTGTCTATATGAGACAGTGTACATAGTCCATTCATCCCCAAGAGATCTGAGGAACTTCCTGTTGATATCATCTTGCTCCATCTTCACCCCTACAGTAGCCAGTTCACCAATGAGCTTGTTGAACCTATCAAAAGTTTGAGTCATACACTCATTCTTTGAAGAAGTGAAGTTCTCATACTGCTGTTTTAGAACATCTCTTTGATTTCTTTTGATGCTTTTAGTGCCAGCAAATCTTTTCTCTAGAGCATTCCAGAGAATCTGAGCATCAGTGCAGTTGCAAAATTGATGCTGATATTCATTGGGGATTCCCAAGAGCAGAGTGCTCAAGGCCTTCATCTCTGTCTGTCTGATCTTTCTCTCACCATCTGTCTTTGGTGGAGGTCTTTCCCATCTGGTCCAATCCTTCCTGCTTCAGAAGGACCATTCTCAATGATATCCCACATTGAGTAGTCAGTGAGAAGAATGTATTTTCTGATTCTGATCTTCCACATGTCAAACTCACTGGGTTTGAGCATTGGGACCTTAGAGACCAGAGTACTGTTTGATTCTGCAAATTTTTCCATAATGAAAGAATAGTTGTTTCTGAGAGAGCAGGCTCTGATACCACTTGACAGGATCGAATTCTCAACAAGAATTATGAATACTCAGAAACAATATCAAAGAAGTTGCGGAATAACACTTTGATATTCAATGTAACAGTAAACAAACAGTGAGTATGATTAACAACTTGTAAACTTGTATTGAATGATTAAAATCACAAGATTACACACTCAACCACAATCTTGAAGAACAGACTCTTTCAAGACGAATTCTACTTCTCTAGAATTAGGAACTATGCCTTGAGGTTGATTCTTTTTCTAAAACAAAAACCTTAGAATGAACTATATTTTAAACTATTCTGTACATTCTATACATATACTGAGTAAAAGATAATTACAATAAATAAAATATCTTCAGAATATCTTCCATGAATATCTTCAGTCTATCCAGCTGTCATTCTTGTAATTCAGATCTTCATCTCATAAGCAGCACTAATCATCTTGGAAGTATTAACTGAAACTTGGCAGCATTAACTCCTAAGCAGTACTAACTTCTAGCAGTACTAACTAGCTAAGCAGTACTAACTTTTTTCAAGCAGCACTAACTTTAACTAGCAGTATTAATTCTACTAGAAGTAGTAATACCTAGCAGCATTATCTTTGATATGCTCTGGCAGTACTAACTCTGAACTAGCAGCATTAAAGACTTGTTCACATCTTCAGTTCCCAACAAAACACCTAAAGAAGGTGAGGATAGCTATACTTACTTAGAATTGATGGAAACAATAGCCAACATCAATGTTGATGTGGTTAATCAAGGAAAGGAAATCAAAGCCTTGCAGCAAGTGGTCATCTCCCAACAACAACAGATTTCAAAACTTAAGCAATTGGTGGGAAAGCTCAATGCCAAGAAAAGAAGAAAACAATTTGTACTAAGAAGGAGAAAACCAGTGCCTGATGCTCCCAAAAAGGGGGAGACAGAAGCTGATGTCAATAGGGAAGATGCCAAAGCTAAGGGGGAGCAAGAGAAAGTTGAGTTTGAGGGGGAGCAAATATCCGCAGAAAATATTGTACAAGAAGCAGTAACATAATCAACAGCAGTAGAAACCATTAATACTGCCAGTTCAAGCAAAGAAGCAGCAGAAATGGTTAATACTGCTGATCTGAAAGAAGCAGCAGAAACAGAGCCAACAGCAGAAACCATTAATACTGCCAGTTCAAGCAAAGAAGCAGCAGAAATGGTTAATACTGCTGATCTGAAAGAAGCAGCAGAAACAGTAAAAGAGGTCCTTACAGAGCTGGAGATTGCAGAAACACTCATCAAAGCCAAACATGATACTCCCAAGGTCACCTCAAAGGCCAAAGGAGTTGTCATAAAAGAAAGAGTTGATGCAGCAAAGAACTTTAGCACTGAGAAGGTGATGGGTAAAGAGAAAGGTAAGGCAAAGCTAGTTGAATCTGATAAACCAATGAAAAAGCAAAAGCTGATTGAATCAGATGAAGCTCTAGCTAGGAAGATACAGGTTGAACTTGAAGAAGCTGAAACTGTGCAAGTGGAAAAAGATAGAGAGATAGCAAAAGCAATGGCTGCAGAGCTAAATAAAGCCTATCAACAAAGCCTAGCAACAGAACAAGCCAAGCAGAAAGCCACATCTTTGAGGAAGTCTGGAAAGATCAAAATGGCTGCAAAGAAAAGACAACCTTCAAAGACATACCTGGGTGCTCAAGAGAGGAAGAAAATGATTACTTTCCTCAAGGGTGTTGTAGGTGTCAAAGTGGAAATGTTCTCAAACATGTCTTTTGAGCAACTTAAAGGGTTATATGATGCAGAAATGATCAAGCTTCAAAGGGATGAAGTTGCAAGGGTTGAAATGGAGAAAAGAATGAAAGAGAGCAATGATTTCTTACAAAAACCATTCCCTGATGAACAAGAAACTCCAAAGAAGGAAGCCACTATTGGTGAAAGTCTAAGGACTTTAAAAAGGACAAAGATGATGCCTAGGAGAAAGATGATCAAGAAGCCTAGAATAACAGAAGGAGAGGATGAAAAGGTTGCTGAAGAAGAAGGGGCACCTGAGTCATCTGAAAAGAAAGAACCTTCAAGTACTGATGATTTAAAGATGTACATGGTAGTGATGGACAAAGTGCCTGAACCAATTTCAGCAGAACCTGTTGGTGTAAAGCCTCCTGAAGTTATTCACTGGGATACATTGACAGTGGATGGAAAGGAGTATATAAGGATCAAGAGGAAGGATGATAAGTGTGAGGTATTCAACACTTGGGCTAAGATTGTCAGAACATGCTCAAGATCTGATATAGAAGAAATGTTTGAAATAGGGATGAAGGTGTATGCAGATCAGTTAAAAGCTCCAGGGATGTCAATTACAAAACTGGTGATGGAGTATCTGTATATGATGTTCAAACCTGAAGAAGTGGAGCATATCATAAGAAATGTGTTTTAACCAGTCACAAATTGGACTCTATATGAAACTAGTGGAGTATATGCAGTGACTTTGGATAGAAATCACATAGAATACTTTCTAGTGGATAGAGTATACAACCACAGCAGACTGAACCTTCATGCTATGTTGAAGAAGAAGCTTGGATGTGTTGAAAATTCAGAAATGGCCAAGTATCTAATTCAGAGAATGATCAATCAAAGTTTGGGGCTAAATGTTGATACAGGGATCTGAAGAATGGTATTTTGGGAGCATCTGAAGAACTTGACTTCTCTTTCTAAAAGTCAAGTTAGGGGGAGATTGTTGGGAACTGAAGATGTGACTAAGTCATTAATGCTGCCAGTTCAGAGTTAGTACTGCCAGATGATCTTAAAGTTAATACTGCTAGGTATTACTACTTCTAGTAGAATTAATACTGCTAGTCAAAGTTAGTGCTGCTTGAACAAAGTTAGTACTGCTTAGCTAGTTAGTACTGCTAGTGGTTAGTGCTGCTTAGTAGTTAATGCTGCCAAGACTCAGTTAATGCTTCCAAGGTGATCAAGGTGATTAATGCTGCTTCTAAGATAATTAGAAGATAATGCTGAAGAGATAGCGTCTGAAGATAAACATGGAAAGCTTGAAGATAATTATGAAGATTATTTTGAAGATCTTTTTAAGTTTTGTAATTATCTTTAATTTCAATATATGTATAGAATCGTTTAGAATAAGATGTAATTCTGAGTTTTTTTGTTCTAGAGAGAAAATCAACCTCAAGGCATAGTTCCTAATTCTAGAGAAGTAGAATTCGTCTTGAAAGAGCCTGTTCTTCAAGATTGAGGTTGTGAATGAAAAGCTTGTAACTTGAATCATTAAATAAAGTTTACAAGTTGATTGTGATTCACTGTTTCATTGTTTTTCTGCTTATTGAATATTAAAGTGCTATTCCGTAGTTTCTTTAATATTGTTTCTGAGTATTCATAATTCTTGTTGAGAATTCGATCCTGACAGAATCTGTAATATTTATCTTGCTAGTTGCTACTGTTATTGTTTTAGTTTTTTGATTTAGCACGGTTGGTTCACACTTCACACTGTCATATTTAGCACGGTTAATTTAGCACTGTTGTTTTAAAATCTGTTGTTTCACGCTTCACACTGGAATTTAGTTTAGCCATTGTTGTTTTACATTTAGCTAGTTACTGTTATTGTTTTAGTTTTTTACAACATGTTAGTACTTAGACAGTTAGAGTCTAATTTAGACAATTAGAATCACTAATTGAGTTTCATCGATAAGTTAGAGTCACTAATTTAGTTGTTTTTTACTTTTTTTTTACTAATTTACTTGTTGTTACTGGATTATTGTTGTTTTCATTTATATACAGAATTACAGACTCTAATTCTCAATGGATGTTACCCCTATTGATGTTGAGAAAAAGATCAAAGACGAACCACACATAGATAAAAAATCAGGTAGAATATCTGATATTTGGATTCACTTCTCAAAAGTAGAGGGTGGAACTGGAAATCAAAGTGATCCTAGATGTGCTTGCAACTATTGTGGCAAAGATTATGTTTGTGATAGTAGAAAAATTGTCGCAAGTAGTTTGTGGAATCACATAAAAAAATAATGTTAAAAGTATCTGGGTAGGGTAATTGATAAAAACCAAAAAGTGCTTAGTTTTCAAAGTGGTGGTGATGGTGCTGGAAATTTGTTGGCCACAACTTATAATAAGGACAATTGTCGCAAAACTTTGGCTAGATTTGTGGTGAAAGATGAACATCCAGTTAATGTCGTAGAGGGTGAAGGGTTTAAAGATTTGTTTAAAAACTTGCAACCTAAGTTTAAAATTCCTGGTAGAATGAATGTCACTAGGGATGTATATAAGTTGTTTTGCGAAGAACATGTTAAGTTGATGAAAGAGTTAACCAAGGATGGACAAAGTGTATGTTTAACTATAGATTGTTGGACTTCTTGTACTCAAATGGCTTATATGTGCCTAACCACATATTATATAGATAGTGATTGGCATTTAAATAAAAAGTTATAATGTTTTGTCAAATCAAAGATCACAAGGGTAAGACAATTGGTAGGGTAATTGAGAAGTGTTTGCTTGGTTTGAGATTAGAAAAGGTTGTTAGTGTGACTGTTTATAATGCATCTGCTAATGATGTGGCCATTGGTTATGTACGAGAAGGGTTAATGCGTGGAAAGGGTCAGTTCTTGATGGTGAGTTCATCCACTTGAGATGTGGTGTTCACATAGTCAATTTGATTGTGGGTGATGGGTTAAAAGAGATGCATGATTCAATCGCTGCCATTCGTAGTAGTATGAGATATATTCGGTCATCTCCTGCATGGTTGCAAAAGTTTAAAGATTGTGTTGAAAGGGAAAAGATTAGTTACAAGGGCGGGTTGGTCTTAGACATGCCTACAATATGGAATTATGATGTTAGATGTGGCTCTAAAGTTTCAAAAAGCTTTTGTAAGTTATGTGGATGAAGATGACAAGTATTTGAAACACTTTCAAGAAAAGGAGAATGATAAAGAGAGAATTGGACCACCTATTCGAGTTCTTTGGGAGTGTGTTTCAGCTTTTGTCAAATTTCTCTCCACTTTTTATGAAGTTACTTTAAAGTTTAGTCGCACTTTGCATGTCACTTCTAACAACTTCTATTATGAAATTTGTGAGATTCATACACATTTGGATTCTTTGGTCAAAAGTAACGATTCCATATTGTCTACCATGGCAAGAAAAATAAAGAAGAAGTTTGACAAATATTGGGGGAATTCGGAAAACATTAATCTATTGTTGTTTATAACAAACTGCTACCGAAAAAGACTCGGATAAAATGAACGACGTTCAAAGATATTTGAGTGTAGAATCTCTAGATCCAATGACTCCAGATTTTAATATCATGCTATGGTGGAAGTATAATGCGAGTAGGTATGTCATTTTGTATATGATTTCAAAAGATATTCTTGTTATACCTGTATCTATGGTGGCTTCTGAATCCGCATTTAGTACTAGTAGACATATTTTGGACTCATTTAGGAGTCCATTGAGTCCAAAAATGGTCAGAGCACTAGTATGTACTCAAAGTTGGTTGAGAGTGGGTCAACAGGGAATTCAAACAAAGGAGTATTTGGATGAAACGTCATGTTATTAATTTTTGGAAGAAGGTAAACAAGTTTAACAAATTAATTAGATAATAGTACTTCTATTATTTTATCTATTTATAACTTTGTTAGCTTTTGTTTTGAATCTTAGATGACATGAAAAACCTCAAGACCAAGAAAGCGAAAGTATTAGAGATCGAGACATCCAATACGGTCATTGTTGATTGAGAGTCTCATTAGTTTAAATCTTTTTGGTTGCATTTCATTTGATGGAAAATTGCATATTAGTCCCTTGAATGGTTGGTTGTATTTTATTGGTTTAAAATTTAGACTATTTGGACATTGGAGTTGTATTCCATTTGAGTTGTATGTCATTGGTGCAAACCTTGAACTCTTTAAGCAACTAAGTAAGCATGTTTTTGGTAAGAAAGTGAGCAACCAAGTTTGTATTTTTATTCTTGTTAGTTTGATACTTGTTGTCTTGTTCAACAAATTATTGCAATTTGCAGTTTTGCACGGTTTAGGTGAAAGAGACCAGGTGGCAGCACGTGGTGGCAAGCGGCATGCGGTAGTAGGCAGGTAACATGTATGTCAAATGATGAATAAAAGCTTGTTTAGACACAACAACTTAGTTTAAGTTGTGAAATGATGAATAAAAGTTTCAACCAGACCAACCCGACCAACCACCTGAACGGTTTGGGTTGGGTTGAATTGCACTTTTGATTGGGTTGGGTTTAGTTGAGATTTTTCAAACCGCAAAGATTGGGTTGGGTTGTTAAAGTGCCTTCAACCTGGACAACACAATCCGTAAGCATACCTAATATCCACAATCAATTCATTATCTTTTTCACCATTTTTTTATCTTTTTTGGATCCACGTTTTGAATCTTATGTGATTAGTTTCGTTTAACATATGATCTATTATGTATCACATATGATCCACTATGTGAATTTTTATACATATCACATATAATAATATAATATTTATATCACAAAAAAGATTTATAAATGTAAATGTACATAATCACATATGATTAACAAAAATATCTACAATTATCACATATGATTGATACGATTATCAAACAAATTATCATATGTGATAAAACTTATAATCAAGTTGTTACAAATTTATCTTTGTGATGAAGTCGGTTTATTAAGGATTATTAGAAATAAGTTTGGAAAACAAACTCAATCCCGGTTTATTGTGGATTATCACTACGGTTACAAATAATAATGTTTTAATTTAATCTATTTATTGAATAAGATATATAACCCATATTATTTCTCACCCTTTCACAAATTAGTTTACTTTCATATATATATATATATATATATATATATATATATATATATATATATATATATATAGCCTTAGGTTCATTTGAGAAATGATAAATATATGAGAAATAGAGAAGTAATCCTAGTCATTCATACAGTCAAGATCGGATTTGACTGGTCAAATATTTAGGCTTTGACCGGTCAAAAGTTGCGGCTATTTCAAAAATATGACACTTTTGTAATTTTTACAAAATACACGGGTTGTGTTCATATATGAACATGTATAATTCACATATGAACTATATGTTCATATGTGAATCAGTGTAATTCACATCTGAACTCTTTTAACTGATTCATATATGAACTCATTAACTAATTCACATATGAACTAATTAACTGTAAGTTCATATATGAATCAGTTGAACTAATTAACAGATTCACATATGAACTTTTGTGATTCATATATGAACTAATTAACGGATTCTCATATGAACTAATTAACTGATTCATATATGAACGTATAGTTCATATGTGAATCATATAGGTTCATATATGAACTCATCCCGTGTATTTTACGAAACTACCCATCTACCTTCTATAGACTATGCAAGAAATTATTCGGTGCTTCGCGGTCAAAGTCACAAATGTTGACCAGATGAATGATTAAGATTACTTCTTTATTTCTCATACATTTATCATTTTTCAAATGAACCTCTCCCTATATATATATATATATATATATATATGTATATATGTATATATATATATTTATTTATTTATTTGAGATTTATGATGGTGAGAAAACAAATAAGATTGGAGTGCCACCAAATATGAGGTAAAGCAACCAATAGACATGTATTAATTAATTTGTCTTTTTCAATTAAATATTAAGATTTAATGTTGGAGCAATAATTAAGGTTTTGGAAGTCGTTGTCATCTTTTTATATAACATCCTTATATTTAATAATTCTTTAATTGCATATAATAATAGTAAATTACGAGTCATATGAAATCATATTAATTCAATAATTCATGTACTTTCTTTGCTTTTAAATATATGATTTTATATATACTTAAAAAATATTTTATAATAATAATACAAGATTGTGTACAATAATCTTTATTTTGCATTATTGTTGAGGAAAATTATCTTAAATTGTAACGAGCTTTGTTTTTATTTATACTATGCATAACTAGAAATGTACTCTCGCAATGCAGCGGGTTTCTGAAATCTAGAATTCGAACCCTCGATCATTATTCATACTTTTTGTTAGTCTTTTTTAATTTTATTTTACGATTTTGAGAAACCTAGATTTAAAACAAAAATATATTTTAGTTTAGTTTAATTATGGTTTTTATAAAAAATAATAATAATAAATTTTGTTGCGGGTCAAAAAAAGTTTAATTTAAATGATAACTATATTTAAGATATTTTATATTTAAAATTAAAATTAAAAAGATAACATACTTCAATAAAAAATAAAAATAAGGTGTTTTATCTCAAATTTTCTTATATTTATCGGTTAGTTATATCAATAGTTAAAAAATTTAGATATTTTAGAAAATAAAAATAAGTGCTTATCTGCAGTTAGTTACACGAATTCAAACATTGAGTTTTTATAAGTTGTACTTATGTTTAATCAATTTGTAGTTTTGGATTTTAAGTAATATGTATTAATAAGTTTTACCTAATGCATAAAAATTAATTTTTAAGAGTTTAGCTTAAATGCTTTATAATATAGTATAGATATATTAGTTAAAATTCAAAATTATAAGTTAATGAAATATAATTATAACTTATTAAAGTCTCATGTTTTTATTTGTATAACTAACTGCAAATAAACATATTAAATACAAGATAAACACTATGAGATAAACTACCTGTTTTATTTTTTTTTTAAATATATTTATTAGATCAATGCATGTTTTTATAATATAGTATATATATATATTAGTTATGAGATTATAATTAATATAGATATAGATATATTAAGAGCAAATAATAAAATAAAAAATAAATATTGATCAAATCGTCCAATAAATATAAAAAATAAATATTGATAATAGTAGATAATATTGATCAAATTGTCCATTAAATATAAAAAACAAATATTTATATTAATAAATTAGTATCCATTCCACAAATAGATGATGATGTGAGATATTGTGCTTGGATAAGTTGTACCAATGTATTTATGAAATTGTAAATTAAGTAATTGGCTTTAATTAGTTGTATTTTGTGCTTAAAATGTTATAATTAAGTAATTAACTAAAATCGTTGATAATTAATGTGTGAATTCTTTAAAATCGTCAATTAATACAATAAACTTTCTAAAATATTTTGTTTTGGGACCAAATCACGGCTGAACTTGCAAAATCTTTGATTAATATATATGACGTTTTTAACAAGTGGTTGTCCTAAAACAGAAATTCACAAAAGTTTGTTACATTTTCTTACACATTATAAGAAATATAACAAAATATATTACATTTTGCTTTTTTATTAATACACAAGTACGTGTGTAACAACCCGAATCCAATAACAGCCAAAATATAATATTACAACCCAAATGGTCCCAATGAAAACTTAATGCATAAAACTCAACTTAAAAACCACAACGGGAATACATTTCTACAACTGAGATAATCTATGTCTACCGGAACTTGGAGCTTCCACTAAGACTCTTTCACTACATCACCTCTTTTCTTTCGCTTGGACGAACTTCTAATTAAACCTTTACCTGAAAATGGTTTTAGTTTTTAAAAAGCGAGGGTTAGAACATGAGGTCTAGTGAGTTCCCTCTAGAAACAACTTCCGTGCCACAAATAACATTTAAACAATTTATAAGCATTTATAAACAATTCACGACCTTAAAACATTAAACGCATGAACGACATATGGAGATGGCACACGCTAAGGTCACGCACACCTGTGACAACGTGTCTGGTTCATATTGTCTTTAACTGGGACACACCCCCCATTGGCATAAATGGGACCCCCCCCCCCGGTATGAGCATTTGCGGGACACACCCCCGACTTAAGCCATCACATGCCCACTCTCAAATGCATGCATACATTACAAATCATCTTTCATAACAATGTAAAACAAACAGTTTAATAAACATTTCATGCAATAAAATACGATCGTCAACAACGATTTGGGTAGAAAGACTCACCTGTCATCCTTATTTACCTCTTTCTCACATTAGCCTTTGGTCCTTAACCGGACACCTACGATTTACATAAGAGTGGTAAGTCACTCAATCATCCCTCAATATTGCCTCTAAAGAATACCCTATACGACAACACCGACTTAGATCAACCTTCGTGAGGTACCCGAATAATCATTCATTCAGGTTTTTACCCTATTCGGCTATTCCTTTATCCGGTTTCCACTTCTAACCGGGTTTACCACTACCGGGTTTTTTACCCGCAGTCCGGATCTAGACTTATTGGATACTCCATCCAGATTACACGCTACCAGATACCCGCATTCGGGTATGGCTCATTCGGGTACTCACTTTGTCCGGGTTCTTACCCTATCCGGGTATTGGTCGCACCCGGGTTCCACTTACCTAGTATCACCCTTCCGGGTTTTGGCCACCGCCCGGGCTTGGGTCGTAATCCGGACAACACCCCCATCCGGATATCGGCTAAATCCGGTTAATCACTCTCCAGGTTTCGGCCCTAATCTGGACAACACTTCATCCGGTTTTGGGCGATCCCCGGGACTCTGTACCGCCGAACTTCCTAAGTTCTACGACCACTCCATCTTAAATCGATTTTAGCCTCAATAATCATTGTGGTTAAATGTCTATCCTTCCTCGACATTTACTAATAACAATAAACCATATTTATTGGTACTCCTCATAGAAAGCAATCGATAAGGCATAGATTAGCCCCAAACCCAACATACTTATTTTCACCAACAATCAATGGTTAGATATAGGGTTAGAGATTACCTTGATGAAGATTGGTACAGACTCTTCTCCTAATTCAGCAATCCTCCAAGGTTCTTTTCCAAAACCGCACCCCAAACCCCCACACACACTTTCACAGAGTTCTCTCAGCCTTCACCGTGAAAATGAGGAGGGTTTTAGGGTATTAACCCCTTTTTCCACTATTCACAGTTTAGTCTTTGGACTTTAGGCTTCCAACAAAAACCACTAAACATCCTATTTCTTTACAAAAATAAACTCTCGATTATTACAACGCGTGTGTGTATACACACACACACACACACACACATATATATATATATACACACACACATAGAGAGAGAGAGAGAGAGAGAAAGAAAGGGGTTCAAATCAGAATAGTGTAAAAATAAGAAAACATGAGAATGGCCAAATGAATGTGATTTTCCACTGAAATCATATTCGATTACAGAACATGGTCAATGCAAGGGGTGTGCGACGACTTAGTCTGTGACCTAGGGTCGTGGCCAAAGTCGCGCGAATCACATATGGTTTTACACGTGATTTTAGTGTAAAATCACATGTGATTGTTTTCATATTTGGTCATTATTCATGTTTGCACCCGACCATATATATATATATATATATAAATATATATATATATATATATGACAAATCAAACGAGAATCATAAAAATATTATAAACCCGTGATAATCAATCTAAAAATATTTTTTTACAGGATTATTTTTTTAATCAAAGACTAGGTCATATTTTTTTCCACATGTATTTGTTTCAAAATATGATAGTTTCACATGTATTTGTTTTATAATGTGAAATTTTTTTACGTGTATTTTTTTTACTATGTGAACCAAAAAAAAGTTTAACATTGTGTTTTTCCATAATGTGAACACAAATGTATGTGAAATACAATACCTTAAATCATAGCGTTTGATGAAAAAATATTTCTATATATTTTATCACGAGTTTGTAACATTTTTGTGGTTCTCATTTAATTTCTCTCTCTCTCTCTCTCACACACACAGATACACACACACACACACACACACACACACACATATATATATATATATATATATATATATATATTCTTGGGTTGGGTTCTGGTGAGAATGAAATTTATGGTGAGAAATATTAGAAGGAATTTCCACCCTTGTATGCACATTAGGATGAGATGCACTGGATCAATTACCGTATCAAGTGCAATTCATGAGTAGGTTTAAGATTAAATGTGATCAAGTTTCCAGATCTCTTCTTACCTTTTCACCTTAATTCTTCTTCTCACACCATCCTTCATCTATATATATCTATATATATATATATATATATATGACAGTAATCATATGAGAACCATAAAATTATTGAAAACTGTTGTAACATCCTGATTTCTTTCGTGAATCAATGACGCTAATCTTGTAATATTTCCTAGGAATCATTTACTTAGTTATATACGCTTGTTCTCATAAGCTTTATACGTCATGGTTGTAATGTCGGTGTATATAAATATAGATATATGGGTATATATATGCATATATTTATATAAGCGTCTATATTTGTGTGTGTGCATGTAAACTTGTGGGTGTGAATGTGTTCGACCACTCTCGACTTATACATGTTAGTTATCTAGAGTTTAGTCCTTGTGATCCCACCCTCACATTTAGGAAGCATCACCGTATGAAGTTACCGACCGAAAGAGAGGTTCGAGAGAGCTGGAGAGGGACCCTGCGGCTATGCCCGTCGAGTGTGACGCGACATAGCCGATGTTTGTCGTTGTCACACCGAAAAACATAATCAAGGGGAAGGGGTGCGACTATGCCCGACGAGAATGCCGCGGCATAGTCGTCGGTGGCATTGTAGCCGCTGCAATCCAGTGAGTGAAGGGAGACGGGCGACTATGCCCGACGATATTGCTTGGGGCATAGTCGCCGGTGGTCAAAGTCGCACAAGGGGGTCGACGAGCTGGCTTCAAAAGTCGATTTGGAGATTGAAATCCACACTTCTCCTTCCTTTTATCACTGTAAATCGCTACTCTCTCTCTCTAGTCGATCTCTCTTTCTCTCTCTCTCTTCTCTTCTCCCACCTCATTTATTGTTGCAAGCAACCCTAGCATTTAAGAGACCTCAAGAAAGGTTGTTGAAGTGAGGTGTTTGATCCTAGAATCTTTAAAGTTTCAAGGAAAAAAAGTCAAGCCTCTTAAACCTACCCATTTTAGGGTTTTCACTTTACAAACCCTAAATTGTGAGTTTCCCTCATAAACCCTAACTATGTTACTTGTATGCTTGTTAAATGCTTTTGGATCTTAATCTACATACTTGTATGGTTGGTACATGAGTAAAAATTTGTTTTATGGATTTGATCTAGTTACCTAGAGTTTCATGAAAATAAGGTAAGAGCAACATAATCATTTGTTACAATATTTATTGAAGCATGAAAGATGTACTATTTTGAAAAGTAAAGATGGGTTGACATTATTGGGAAATATGTTATCTTTACAATATAGAATCTCATGTGGTTGATATGGTGTTTATGTGTTGAAATGTAGAATATACATAGTTGTGAATGTTTAGTCAGTATGTGATCACTTGGACCTATTATTTTTGGTCTCTATGGTTTACTAGCGAGTAGGCAACAGGGGGACATGAGCCCTTGAGGTGCAACTGATCTAGGTTTGGATAGACAATAATGTCCCGTAAGACCTTGAGGTGTAACTCGACGGAGTAGGCAATAAAGGCAATGTTATGGTTTGAGGTTGAGATGTGTTGATGGTATGGGAACAAGGACCGGGACATAAGGTGTAATCCAATAACATCATTGGTGACTCCACTCCCGTGTACATGTCACCCTGATAGAAACGGGTCTCCCCCGTATTTCAGGGGTTATCTCATATGTGTTTATGTTTAGGTTTGAGAACATCGTTGCAAGTGGGAATAACATTGTGAGGCAATGGAGTTCGGTAACACAAGTCTTGTATTATGAAATTCTTGTTTGTGAATTATATAATTTATGAGATCTCACTAGGCTTCGTCCTAACACTTGTTATGGTTGTTGATTTTTCTCACAGATCCCACTAGCGGTGGAATCTAGGATGTCGGGCTTATCAACCGGGCACGTAGGAGATCTTGAAGTGTCGGTCTTTTAGGGATTTTTGTGAAGAGAGATTCTAGTGGATTAGAAAAACCCATTTTAATCTAGTTTGAATTAATTCTAGATTAAGTAGAATGTTGTAATCTTTATGTCCCATTCCTTTGCAAACTTTATGGTGTAAACTAACCCTGTTTAATGTGGGTCTTTAGTTGTCTCAAATTGGGAATTGTTATACTTGGAGATTTCTATTTACAGGGTATAATAGACCCCCGTATTTTAAACGTCATATTGCCAAAATTTCGAATTTTATTTGACCCAATTTTTAGGGTGTTACAAGTTAAGTTGGTATCAAAGTTCTAGTTTAAATGAACTAGGTATGTAATCTCGATGCCTAGACTTATGCTGAGACTATTTAGAATTAAATTGTGAGAATCAGGTAGAACTTCTTAGGTGGAACAGTCTTATATTCGACGGAAATTACATCATTGAGATTGTAAGAAATGGTAGCGAGAATTCTTATATAAAGTATGTTCATAATCACACTTAGCTACTGTTATTATGAATATATTTCTATGTGAGCATGCTTGAATTACTATGATTATGATGATCGATGTACTATATTAGTACCTTTCTTGTGTATAATCTTGTGTAACCCATCTCGCATCCTCTCTTGATTATGTGACAGACGAAAATGGTAAATACTCGGAGTCATCTTCAATCATCACCAGAGGGTCAGGTTGTGACCGAACCCACAGCCGATAGGCCAAATGAAACTGTAACGGCTGTACATCTACTTCCGCCTTTGCTTAGCAGGAGGATGGAGCAAATCCCGAGAATCAACATTGCCTCTGCCGATCCGGTCATGACTGAGGTGACCCCTCAGACACAGATGATGGATATGATGAGAGCCATGAATGAGACCATGGAAAAACAACAAGAACTGTTCATGAAGCTACTAGAAGACCGAGAGGTGAATCATCGTCGTCATGAGACAATTGAAGAAAACGGGGGTACCGGAGACGAGAACCGCACCGAAGGACTAGTGACATTGGAGACAAGACAACCGGAAAAGGGATGCTTGTATAAATTCTTCCTCTGTTGCAAACCGCCTGAGTTTGTCGGGACCGATGAGCCCGTAAAGTGTATGAACTAACCCAGAAAAATTGAGCAGGCCTTCCGAGCCTGTGACTGTGATGAGGGCCAGAAAGTGAAGTATGGTTGTCAAATGCTCTGGGGTTCGGCTTTGACATGGTGGAATGTCTTCACCGTAACTGTAGAGGAATTCGTGTTAGCCAAGATGGCTTGGACCGAGTTCAAGAGAAAGTTATTGGAAGAATACTGCAATGAAGAAGAAATGGACCTGATAAAAGAGGAGTTTTGATCGATCAAGAAGGGCGATTTGTCGGTGAAAGAGTATACCCGACTATTCATGGAGAAGCAGAACTTGGTGGGGCATGTGGTTCCGACCGAGAAGGAGAAGGTAAAGACTTATTTGAAGCGCTTGCCCGCGGACATGTTATCGATGGTCCGCTGTAACACCCGAGAATTTAAGGTAAGTGTTCATTAACCACAATTTAAATTATAGTATGATTATTTGTGTTGGGGAGTCTTTAATGGTGTATTGCCGTAATTTAACTTATTATTATTGAACCTTAAGAGGAAGACCTAAAACACGCGACCAAGGAACAGTTGTAGCGAGAAAATGGCATCTCGGGAGGCTGGGGCGACAGTGACTCGCGATAGTGCCTTTGGGCACAATCCCTTATCAAGGTCGCGAGGGTTGTACCGTGACCCTTAGACCTCGTGCGAGAGTGCCACCGCGATAGTGACATATGGCACTATCGCCAGTCACTATCGCTCGAGACATACCGAGACTCAGATAAGTGCGCGATTGTGACCCCATGACAGTGCCAATGGCACTATCGCCGGCGGGGGTTGAGGGTATAAAATCCGACTTTTGACCTTTTAACCTCATTTTTCTCACGTCACTCATTTTAGAACCGACTTGAAGAGCACTTGTGCAGTTTTTCTTCTATCTCAAACCCTTCCCACATTTATTGAAACCATAGTTTAGTACGTTGGGAACATTTATTAGTGATCAAAGGACTTGAAGGAGCATTTAAGTGGAGCATTTAAGGCATAATCAAGTCTTCACCTCCTCACATTCTCATCCAAGTTTTCTAGGGTTTTTTATACAAAACGTAGATAGTGAGTTCTTTCATAACTATTTTAAATGAGATACATTTCTTTATATGTTTAATGTTACTTTTACTTGTTTATCTAAATTATGTCAATCACCTGATAAGTTTGACCTACATGTTCATATTTGGATAATGTTAGGGTTTTTGGCTAATGTTCATGATATGAGTACTATGAGTGTATTTATTGACAATGGTTGGGAAATGCTATGGGATACCATGTGAACGAAGAATATTGTTGATGAGCTTACATGATATATGGTGTTCTACCTAAATTGGGTTTGGAAATATTGGAGATCATATACATGTATTTTACTTAATGTGGAATATGTATAGTGATGGAATGCTATGAACATATATTGGATGAACCGTAAGTAAGCACTAGGAGGATATAGTCTTAGGGTGCCACCTTGATGGTATGCACCTAGGACCTCCGCCATTTGAAGTAATGCCTGGGAGGTAGTCTTTAGATGTGTCGGGCCTTCGGGATGTTACTCATGAGAGTGAACATCAAGGTACATTGACTTGCGGTGAAACTCATTGGTGTGATGGGTCTCCCCCATTGATTTCTTTATGGCTCTTGTTGTCTATAATTGTTTAACTGATCATGTTATATTATTGTTGAACTCACTAGGCTCGTTTGGCCTAACACTTGAATGCTTTGATGTGTATCTCAGGTTCTAGCGGCGCGACCGCCAAGATGGTTGGAGTTGACCTTAGAGGCTAGCTTGGGAATATATTTGGAACGCCAATTATAGAAGTCACATTTTGGAGTTGGATGACAACTTGAGTTTATCTTTTTCCTAGATAGGATTTAGATTAGAGGGTTGTTTTTCCCTCATTGTTTATTTATTACAAACTTGTAATTATAACAGGCGTATATTGTTCCCTTTTTGGGAAGGCTCGTGCTTTGGCATATTTTATATACCACATTTCCAATTCCGGAAACTTTTGTTTGTCCCAGTTTTTGGGGTGTTACAAGTCGGTTATATTCTTCATCGACAATATTCTGATCTATTCGCAGGACGAGGTCGAACACCGACAACATTTGCGAGAAGTTTTGGAAATTCTTCGGAAAGAGAAGTTATTCACGAAATTTTCGAAGTGCGAGTTTTGGCTACAAGAAGTCCAATTCTTGGGTCATGTGGTATCGAAGGATGGAGTGAAAGTAGATCCGACGAAAATTGAGGTAATAATGAATTGGGAACCGCCAACGAGTCCAACGGAGATAAGAAACTTCTTGGGTTTAGCTGGCTACTACCGACGATTTATTCAAGACTTTTCGAAGATCGCCTCTCCGCTCACGCCGTTGACAAGGAAGAACGTGAAGTTCTTATGGACCGAGACTCAAGAAAAAGCCTTTCAGACTCTACGAAGGAAACTATGCGAGGCACCAATCTTATCCTTACACGAAGAATCCGAAGACTTTGTGGTTTTTAGTGACGCCTCTAAATTGGGTCTCGAGTGTGTTTTGATGCAAAGGTGGAAAGTAAACGCGTACGCATCGTGACAACTTAAAGACCACGAGAAGAATTATCCTACTCATGATTTGGAGTTAGCGGCGGTGGTATTTGCTTTGAAGCTATGGCGGCACTACCTCTACGGGACGAAGTGTACACTGTTCACCGACCACAAAAGCTTGAAGTACATATTCAACCAAAAGGACCTCAACATGAGACAAAGGAGATGGTTGGAGCTTTTGAAGGATTATGATTGTGAACTGCTTTACCACCCCGGTAAGGCCAATGTGGTGGCGGATGCTTTGAGCCGAAAGAATTATGGGAGTGAAGTCAAGGTAACCCTTACTAGAATTGGTGTAATATCAAGCCTAGTGGAGGACATCAAGGTGAGTCAAGCCAAAGCACTTCGTGAATAGAATCATAAGGCCGAAGTCATGGTCAAACAATGGGGGATGCTAATGGAAAATAGTCGCGGCCTTAAGCCATTCCAAGGAAGGATTTAGGTGCCAAAGATTGGGAGAAACCGTGAGTTGCTCTTGGCGGAGGCTCACAAGTCAAAGTACTCCATACATCCCGGTAGCACCAAGATGTATAGAGATTTGAAGCTTCGTTATTGGTGACCGGTGATGAAGCTCGATGTGGCCAACTACGTGGAGAGATGCGTCACTTGCCTTCAAATCAAAGCGGAGCATCAAAAGCTTTACGGGAGTTTTTAACCACTAGCCATTTCGGAATGGAAGTGGGAGCATATCACGATGGACTTCGCCACTAAGATACCAAGGACCTTGCGGGGACACGAAACTATTTGGGTGGTGGTGGATCGACTCACAAAGAGTGCACACTTTCTAGCGATGCGAGAGACGTTACCGGTGGGAAAGTTAGCCAAGCTATACATTGATGAAGTAGTGTCGCGTCACGGTGTCCCTCTATCCATAGTTTCGGATTGGGATAGCCAGTTCACTTCCATGTTTTGGGATAGTCTACAAAAGGAATTGGGCACGAGAGTCAAATTGAGTACGACCTATCATCCTCAAACAGACGGTCAAAGTGAAAGGACCATCCAAACACTCGAGGACATGATTCGTTCATGCATCATAGACTTTGGGGGGAATTGGGATTCGCATCTACCGTTGGTGGAGTTCGCCTATAATAATAGCTACCACTTAAGCATCGGGATGGCACTGTTCGAAGCACTATACAGACGGAAATGTAGGACACAAGTGTGTTGGCTCGAGGCGGGAGAAAAGCAATTTCGGGACCAGAAATAGTGCAAGAAACGGCGGATAAAGTGAAAAGTATCCGGGAGTGTTTGAAGGCGACCCAAGACCAACAAAAGAGTTAGACGGACAAAAAGCAAAGATCGGTCGAGTTCCAAGTAGGAGAGCGGGCTATGTTGAAGGTGTCACCATGGAAGGGGATCATCCGTTTCGGGAAGCGCGGAAAACTTAGTCCTCGTTTTCTTGGACCCTTCACCATTTTGGAGAAGATTGGACTCCAAGCCTATAGATTGGACTTGCCACCGGAAATGGACGGGATCCATCCTACATTTCACGTGTGTTACCTTTGCAAGTGTCTAGCCGAAGAGGAAAGTGTTATTCCTTTGACGGAAATTCGGGTGGACAACGGCAACCGATATGTGGAAGAACCGGAAGCTATATTGGAATCAATGTGACCCATTTTACTAGCATTTAATCACAACACAAATTATGAAAAACAACTTTATTGATCTAATCTCTTGATATACAATTAATTACAGATCTAACAAAGTGCCACAGATCTAACGTGTGTATTCACTGTGTGTGTGCGAATCTTACCAAACTCTCTTAATATCAAATGCTTGTACGTACTTACAGATTACAAAGAAACCAAGCCTATTTATACTAAGTCAACATTCGTTGACTTTACAACTCAAAACCCTCAACTATACAACAATTACAAACTAGACCCTCTATTTTAATCTTGAATACAATTTTTGTTTAACAATCTCCCCCTTTGGATTCAAGATTAAAAAAAAATTGACGATAATCTTCAGGTCTTCTTATCTTCACAAATATCTTCAGCTTTGAATCTTTTTCAGCTTTTACACCTTGAAAACTTTGACATCTTCAACAAACTTTGAAACTTTGACATTCTTCAACTTGAAGTAAATCTCTCTCTTTGTCTTTTCAAATAACTTTGACATGTTTTTCAATCTCCCCCTATGTTTACAACAATATCATATCTCTTTACAACAATCTTTGCTTCAGCTTTCAATCTGACTTTGAAAAAAAAACATCTTTCCCCCTTTCTTGATACAAACTTTAATCATCTGAACTTAAACTCTGATTTATCTCCCCCTTTTTAATGAATTATGAGAATCAAAATCATTAAAACTCTTCAAGTTTAGATCCGTCTTTGGAACATCTCCCCTAAATGAGCAATTTAGCATAGGCTTCATGATCTCCCCTTTTGATAAAATGTTAACAATCTCTCCTTTTTGTAGAATAATAAGAATCTCTCCCAGATAGGAAAATTATCAATCTCCCCAATGAATAATATGAGAGAATCGTTCATCTGATATGAATGAGCCGTCAATTCATGAAAGTATTCATCTGAATCTTTTCAAATTCAAACAAATTATGAGTTGTAACCCTAAATCAACATATGACACAGTTAGGAATGCCTGTCAGTAGCACAAAGCCACTGTGTATAACGAATGTACAAATTAAGGAGCTTGAAATGATGTTCACTCCCTAGGACTTCCATTCAATCATTGAAAAACACAAGGTATTTTCTATGAATGTTCTGACAGAAAAACAGATTTTCTGTGTGCTCGTGCTTGTGTTATGAAAGAATTAGTGCAATGATTGCTGTTTAGGCTCAAAATTATGCAAACCATTGAGACTGCAATAGTTATACATAGACTCAATGTGTATGATAAAGGGTCGAAGGTGGGGTAACTTTCCTTCTTTTTCAATATCAGTATCTTCCAAGTGAAGAACCAATAGCGTATATGCTGCTTCCCCAGAAAATGTGAAACATTCTCTTTTTAAGAAAAGAATGAGTAGATGGTGGGGTTTTTTGCAAGAGATGGCATGGGCTCACTGCCTATTTCAATGTCGTTCACGAAGAAATGTGAAACAACAGTTTATGTGACTGCCCAACTCAGAAAGAAGTTTGGTGCAGAGTTTAATATTCTTTTACTTTGTTCTCTCACCCTCTTTCTTTTAAACATTGAAGCTCACTTCTAACCAATCTCTCATTTCCATTTTACCTCTTCACACACCACTCTCAATCTTTTGACCCCTCTCCCCTCAATCACTCAGGGAATACTTCCTAGGTAGGAAACACTGGTTATTGTGAATCTATGGAAGTTATGTTAAGCTCTCACACTGAATCCCATGTATTTATCTAAAAAAATATGTATCTCAATTATTTTCTTGACATTAAAGCACAAGAATCAATTGGCAGTATATGTATGCTCGTAAAGATAAGAATGAAATTTGAGCAATTTAACATTTAAGATTTCTGAAAACAATTTGAATGAATGAATAATCATGAAAGAATATAAATGTTTTGAGAATCTGACAATGATTAAATTCAGATCAAAATTCATGAAGAATAATATTTGAGAAATCAAAGACGAATGTTGTTTATACGAACAATATATAAACATTTTAACAATGAAATCACATTTCAATATAGAAATGACGTCTGATTCAAACAACATAGAATACAAACGGGAGTATTACCATCGAAAGATTAAACTTTTGAGACGTGGTAATATCAAAGTCAAGAAATGAATGTACTGAACCGTTATGTGTATGAATACTTGACAAAGTATATGAAAAGAAAATACCCAAGTATTTTTCTTTGAAGAACACACGGTCATATAGTCATTAAAGTAACCAAAAATCATTTAAAATCACACTTCTCAATTCATGAAAAACATGTTAAGAATAGGAAGTGGTTTGAACATTTAAAAACCATTTTTCACAAGTGAAAGTTGTCCTTCTTTCAGCAAGTGATAGAGTTAGAGATATAGAAAGATATACATGTAATGTATAGTATCTCAACTCCCCCTCAAATGAATATTATCCTTGATAAAAACTTAGATATCCTCCATCTTGATATCTGTAAAAAATTCAAGTTATTAGAAAAATATAACAATGAACTCCCCCTCAAATCAAAAACTTCTAGAAAAGATGTTTTCATTTAAGCATCCATTAGAAGAAAAACATTTGAGTACGGGTTCTGAACTAAGTTATTTAGAAACCGTGATTACATATTCTCCGGTGAGAATTGTAATATTCATTTTTACCAATTAAGAACGATCTGATGTAACCAGAAACCAAAGTTCTGAAACATTGAGGAACGGGTCTTGAACTGAATTATTCAAGAGCCATTATAACATGAAATATAACCTTCACAGTAAAATAAATTTTTGTAATCATTATATAAATGATTTCGCCTTTGTTATTACACAATGAAAAATAGACATTGTTCATAATATCCAAGATATAAGCAATTAAAGCACAAAGTAAGATACACTCCCCCTTGAATCATGGTTTGGCATTTAGCATTCCCAATTTGCTGACAAGAAAATTGAACCTCTTTTCATCCAATGGCTTGGTGAAAAGGTCAACCAACTGGTAGTCCGTTTACATGAAATGCATCTCTATGTCACCCTTTTCCACATGATCCTTGATAAAGTGATATCGCACGTCAATGTGTTTTGTCTTTTAGTGTTGCACCGGATTAGCTGTTATGGCTATCGCGCTCTTTGAATCGCAGTAAATAGGAACTCGTTGGTATGAATAGCCAAAATCTTTTAATTGTGTCCGCATCCAAAGGACTTGTGAACAACAGCTTGCAGCGGCTACATATTCAGCCTCGACGGTAGAGGTGGATACACAATTTTGCTTCTTTGATGTCCAACTAACCAACTTGTCACCTAAAAACTGACACGATCCAGAGGTGCTCTTACGATCCAGCTTACACCCTGCATGGTCAGCATCTGTGTAGGCAGTTAGATCAAAACTCGAACCCTTAGGATACGAAAGGCCTAACTCGGGAGTGCCTTTGAGGTACCTAAGTATTCGTTTCACAGTGACTAGGTGTGATTCCTTCGGGTAGTGGGATAAGTCGCTAAACCTTGTTCCGCTCATATTGTAGAAGCTCATCTTGCATGGCTAAAATCCAATCTGGATCGCACAAGGCTTCTGATGCTTTCTTTAGCTCAAGGGAACTAAGGAAACTCGAATAAAGACAAAAATTTGCAGATGTCGCCCGCGTTTGAACTCCACTGTGCACGTCACCTATTATATTGTGTAAGGGATGATCTCGTGTCCATATTGTAATGCTTGGAAGTGGTTGAACATAAATCTGCGTGTTATCTTCATCATATTCATCATATATTGCAGGCTTAACCTCAGATGTACTCGGGACATCTTGTACAATATTTTCTGAAGCAAGCAATTATGGAGCCACGGAAGAAGTACTCGGGACTTCTTTTCCAGAACTTATATATGCAGAAACAGATTCAATGTTAGAATCTTCATAAATGACAGGTGTAGTTGTACCTGATTAGGTTGTTGTTATTTGTTCAGAAGGTCCTGAGATAGCATCAGTTACAATTGGAACCTCTGAACTTGATGCAGATATATTTGATTTGTCGAAATCTGCACAAATATCCATGAATGCATCAAAAAATAGTAAATCTAACTCAGATGTTATAGAAAGTGAGTCAGAAGACTTAGTCTGTGACGATTCGGGTTCTATTCTGTCTTGAATAGAAGCCTTCTGTTTTAGCTTGAGTTCTGAACTGCTTTGTTCAGAAGTCAATGTAGATAATTCGTCAAAAAACACGTTCTTGCTCTCCATGATAGTCTTGGTTCGTCTATTGTAGACCCGATAGGCTTTTGACGTCAAGGAGTATCCAATAAAGTAGCCTTCGTCCGCCTTCTTGTCGAATTTACCAAGATTATCATGATCATTGAGGAAGTAACACCTACAACCAAAAACACGAAGAAATTTAATATTCGACTTTCTCTTATTTATGAGCTCATATGCTGTTTTCTTATGTCTTTTTATCACAATAGTATGATTCTGAGTAAAGCATGCAGTGGCTACTGCTTCAGCCCATAGATATAATGGAAGACCAGAATAAGCTAGCATCGTTCTTGCCGCTTCAACCAGAGTTCGATTTTTCCTTTCAACCACGCCGTTTTGTTGAGAAGTATAGGCAGCAGAAAAGTTATGTGATATCCCGACTGATACGAGATAACTCTGAAGAGTAGAATTCTTAAATTCTATGTCGTTGTCACTTCTCAAAGTTTTTACCGGCAATTGAAGTCGAACCTGGATCTTCTTGAGAAAGGCAATGATGAGCTCTGGTGCATATGATTTGCTTCGCAGAAATTCCAGCCATCTGTATCGTGAGAACTCGTCTATCATAACCAATATATATTTCTTCCCGTTTATAGACTGAGTCCTCATCGGGCCGCAAAGATCCATATGTATAAGCTCGAGAGGTGTTGAGCAAGAAAATTATGTCTTTGCTTTATGTGAACTGCGTTTCATCTTTCCCATCTCACAGGCGGGGCAAAGTGAATTCTTCTCAAACCGTAGTTCTGGTAGACCTTTAACTATTCCATGTCTCGCCAACTGATTTATCGCTTGAAAATTCTGGTGAGACAGACGTCGATGCCAAATCCAACTTTCAGCTCTTGAAACTTTGGCAATTAGATAGACAGGTCTAGTTGCAAAGAGTGTTGGAAAATGTACTGCATATAAATTTCCATGTCGCTCTGCTTTGAAAATCTCACAACTGTCCTTATCGTCAAGGAAACAACTATCTACAGTGAACCGAACTTGAAATTTACTGTCACAGAATTGACTAGTACTGAAAATATTATGATCAAGACCTGTCAGGATCGAATTCTTAACAAGAATAAAGTCTCAGAAACAATATCAAAGAAGTTGCAGAATAACACTTTGATATTCAATGGAACAGTAAATAAACAGTATATAATAAACACTTTGCAAACTTGTATTAAAATCACAAGATTACACACACAACCTCAATCTTGAAGAACAAGCTCTTTCAAGACGAATTCTACTTCTCTAGAATTAGGAACTATGCCTTGAGGTTGATTCTCTCTAGAACTAAAAACTTTAGAATTAAATCTGTAAAACTATATCTAAACAATTCTGTCAAATCTATACATATACTAAACAAAAAGATAATTACAAATAAATAAAATATCTTCAGTATATCTTCCATAAATATCTTCAGAATATCCTTGTTTATCACGATCTCTTCATCATTATCTTCACATTACCTTATAAGCAGCATTAAGTCTTGGCAGCATTAACTACTAAGCAGCACTAACCACTAGCAGTACTAACTAGCTAAGCAGTACTAACTTTGTTCAAGCAGCACTAACTTTGACTAGCAGTATTAATTCTACTAGCAGTAGTAATACTCAGCAGTATTAACTTTGGAGTCTTCTAGCAGTAGTAATTCTGAACTAGCAGCATTAAAGACTTGAGTTATTTCTCAGTTCCCAACAATCTCCCCCTAACTTGACTTTTAGGAAGAGAAGTCAAGTTCTTCAGATTTTCTTCAAGATGCTCCCAAAACTCTTTCATGGCCTAAATTCCAGTGTTTGCATCCAACCCCAAACTCTGATTAATTGTTCTTTGGATCAAATATTTAGCCATTTCTGAATCTGGAACACATCCTAGCTTCTTCTTCAGCATGGCATGAAGCTTTAATCTGTTATGGTTATATACTCTATCCACTAGAAAGTATTCAGTGTGATTTAAATCCAAAGTCACTGCATATACTCCACTAGTTTCATATAGAGTCCACTTGTTGACTGATTTGAACACATTCTTGATCACATGCTTTACTTCATCAGGCTTGAACATCATATACAGATACTCCATCACCAGTTTTGTAATTGAAATCCCTGAAGCCTTCAGTATATCTGCATACAACTTCATTCCTATCTCAAACATTTCTTCAAGATCTGACCTAGAGCATGTTCTGACAATCTTGACCCAAGTATTGAATACCTCATACTTATCATCCTTCCTCTTGAGTCTAATGTACTCCTTTCCATCTAATGTCAATGTATCCCAGTGAATAACTTCAGGAGGCTTTATACCAACAGGTTCTGCTGAAATTGGTTCAGGAACTTTGTCCATCACTACCATGTACATATTTAAATCATCAGTACTTGAAGATTCTTTCTTTTCAGATGACTCAGGCGCCCCTCCTTCTTCAGCAACCTTATCAGCCTCTCCTTCAGCTATTCTAGGCTTCTTGATTGACTTTCTCCTTGCCATCATCTTGGTTCTCTTTAAAGTCCTTAGACTTTCACCCAGAGTGGCTTCTTTCTTTGATGGTGTTTCCTGTTCATCTGGGAAGGGCTTTTGTATCATAAAGTCATTGCTTTCTTTCATCCTCTTCTCCATCTCCACCCTTGCAGTTTCATTCCCCTGAAGTTTTAACATCTCTGAATCATACAGCTCTTTAATCTTCTCAAAAGACATCTTGGAGAACATCTCCTTTCTAACTCCTACAGCACCTTTGAGAAATATAATCATCTTGTTTCTCTCTTGGGTACCTAGGAATGTCTTTGAGGGTTTTCTCTTCTTTGCAGCTGTTTTTACTACCACTGATTTATTCAGAATTTCAGCTTTCTTCTGTGCAATTTGAGTTGCCAGGCTTTGTTGATAGGCTTCATTTAGTTCAGCAGCTAGAGCCTTTGCTATCTCCCTGTCCTTTTCAACCTGAACTCTTTCTTCCTTTTCAATGTCATCCTGCATCTTCCTGGCTAAGGCTTCATCTAATTCAACCAACCTTTGCTTTTTGACTGGTTGATCAGATTCCACCATCTTTGCTTTTCCTTTGTCTTTGTTCATTGCCTTCTTACTGTTATCTTTCTTGATCACTTCACCTTGTTCTTTGATGATTACTCCTTTGGTCTTTGAAGTGACCTTAGGAGTATCATTCTTGGCTTTAAGTAAGGTTTCTGCAATCTCAAGATCTGTTAATACTTCTTTCACTGTTTCTGCTGCTTTACTTGAACTAGCAGTATTAATAGTTTCTACTGCTTGCTCTGTTGTTACTGCTGCTTCTTGTGTTTCTATTTGCACTGATTCTCTTTCTGTTTCTGCTTCCTGCTCCCCCTCAACATCAAATTTCTCCCCCTAACTACCATATTTCATGTTGATCTCCCCCTTTTTGGGAGCATCATTCTCAGACTTCCTTCTCCTTAGCACAAATTGTCTCTTCTTCTTTTTCTGTACTAGCTTCATCACCAATTTCTTGAGTTTGGTAATCTGCACTTGTTGGGACAAGATTACCAATTTCATTTCTTCAATTTCTTTCCCTTGTTTGAGAACATCTAGATTGATGTTGCCCATTGTTTCCATCAATTCATAGTAAGAATATCTGTCCTCACCCTCTCCAGAAGTGTTACCTTCTTTTGAAGGATCATTGGATCTTTTTGTAGTGGAAGTCTTCTGCCTAAAAGAAGCACTGTCCACCCCCTTGGTTTCTTGGCACCAGGGACCTTTGAATGATTGCTCATTCAAAGTTGCCATGGGGGAGGTCTTATTTATGTTACCACTGTCCTTCTCTGTGCTAGCAGAAGTAGTGGCAGCCTCAGTACCCATATGCTCAACCTCCTCCTCAGAGAGCACCTCCTTGGGGTTGGGAGACACCCCTGTGGTTTCCCTATGGATATTCGCTAAGGGAGAATTCCCCCTTAGAGGGCTAGTAGGCTTAGTGGTTGTTGGTACAAGAAGGGAAGGAGCCTTCTTTACCTGTTTCCTTTTGTAAGTATGGGTGATTGGTGAAGTTGGTTTTTCAAGAAGAGACTGGGGAATTGATTTAGAGTGGGAAGGTTGGGATTGGCTAGCAGTGGGTTGGTCTAATGGGGGTATTGACCCTGCTGCCATACCTTCATCAGTTTGGGACACCACCATCATTGTAGAGAACAATGGGGTGTCAACTCCTTCCGAGTCCAGAGGGGATCTTTTCATGTTTGAAAAGACCTTACCTTTGGGAATTTTGGGTACATATACCCCATCAAAATGAGGTATATCCGTCAATTCATGGTTAATAACTTCTTGGACAAACCTGGGGTACATATAAAAGCTCTTTTTGCTTCCCAGGTTTGAGACAAAATCAGTAAAAATCATTTGTGAAAAATTATACTTTCTGGCAGTGGCTAAGCATACCAAAGCATAAGCAATGGTGCTACTGAACTCACTCCATCCAGTAGTCTTTTTGGATATACAGTGCATGAGGATATGGACAAAGAAACGCCATTGGGGTGAAAATTTGGCTTTTGAGAACTTGAACACCCCCAATGGGCCTCCATACCCCATTCTTGTAAGAGTAGAAAACAGTTCATCATTAGAGATAGAAGTTATACCGGAGGCATCGTCTAGACGTAGACTAATGCGAAGTACCTCTTCAGTAACTGTCAAGGGTTTTTCACACACCCTTGTTTTGATCATTTGCACACCATTCTCAGTAACAATGGTGGCATTTGCCCAGAATTGCCTCTGATGCTCTATGAAGATGGTAGGAGATAGAGTGAGAGCATGGGTAATATAGCTTGACTTCAGAAAGTCGACTATCTGGTGAAAACCTTCAGCTTGTTTTGGCTTTTGGAGCATCGCGATTTCATTGTGCTCGTCTATGAACGCCATGGATGCCATTGACCTTGAAGATTCTTGCCTGAAAACTTTGAACTTGAGAGAGAAAGGGTTTAGAGCGCAAGTGAACAGTATGCAAAGAGTCGTTATGCGCTTTTAGGCGGGCAAAGAGTATTTATAGTATTCGGGACATAAGCAGAATTAACCTAGAGCAGTATTAACTACTAGCAGTATTAACTGAAAGCAGTATTAACCACTAGCAGTATTAACTGAAAGCAGTATTAACTACTAGCAGTATTAACCACTAGCAGTATTAACTGAAAGCAGTATTAACTACTAGCAGTATTAACTGAAAGCAGTATTAACCACTAGCAGTATTAACTACTAGCAGTATTAACTAAAAGCAGTATTAACCACTAGCAGTATTAACTGAAAGCAGTATTAACCACTAGCAGTATTAACTGAAAGCAGTATTAACCACTAGCAGTATTAACTGAAAGCAGTATTAACCACTAGCAGTATTAACTGAAAGCAGTATTAATTACTAGCAGTATTAACTGAAAGCAGTATTAACTACTAGCAGTATTAACTACACACTGGTAGTATTAAGAATACACTGGCAGTATTAATAATACACTGGCAGTATTAATAATGCACTGGCAGTATTAATAATACTTACTCTTTTCAACTTATGATGAACTGAGGACTGCTATGAAGTCCCTGAAAAGAAAGATTAGGACCACCAAGAATAAAAAATATACAGGTATTGAATCACTTTTTGAGAAGGAGTTTATTCAGAGTTGATCATTCCCACACTTGTTACCAAGAAAGTGAATCTACCCACATCAAAGGCTTTGGTGAATAGATCAGCAAACTGGTTGTCAGTATGAACCTTTACAACTTGAATAAGTTTCTTTTCATTACAGTCTCTTATGAAGTGATACCTGATTTCAATGTGCTTTGTCTTTGAGTGCTTGACAGGATTATTCACAATGCTAATAGCACTGCTGTTATCTATAAAAATTGGAGTGTGTAGAAAGGTTACCCCATAGTCCAGCATTTGATTTTGAATCCATAAGACTTGAGATCAGCAACTTGCAGCTGCTATGTACTCTGCCTCTGTTGTAGATGTGGACACTGTGGTTTGTTTCTTGCACTGCCAAGACACTAGTCTTGCACCCAAAAACTGACATCCTCCAGAAGTAGATTTTCTGTCCAAGTTTGCTCCACCTAGATCACTATCTGAGTATGCAAGTAGGTCAAAGGATGAGTCATGAGGATACCAAAGTCCCAATCTGGGTTGCCCTTTGAGATATCTGAATATCCTCTTTACAGCTTGATAGTGAGATTGTTTTGGCCTAACTTGGAATCTTGCACATACACAGACTGGAAACATTATATCTGGCCTAGAGGCTGTAAGATACATGAGAGAGCCAATCATGGATCTATAATGATGAACATCCATATCCTCCCCCTCAAGATCTGCTGTTATCTGCTTGTGTGTCTCCATAGGTGTGCTGGCAGGTTTTGAATCTGAGAAACCAAACTTGGTTAGAATGTCGTGCACATACTTGGACTGACAGATAAAGATTCCATCTGACTTCTGTTGAACTTGGAGTCCAAGGAAAAAGGTAAGTTCCCCCATGGAACTCATTTTGAACCTTTGACGCATTAGTTCCTCAAACTCCTTGCACATGTTGTCTCTTGTGGATCCAAAAATGATATCATCAACATAGATTTGGACCAGCAAGATATCCTTCTTCTTTCTTTTGATAAATAGAGTCTTATCAATGACTCCTCTTTCAAAACCATTTTCCAAGAGATAGGATGACAGAGTGTCATACCATGCTCTTGGAGCTTGATGCAATCCATAAAGTGCTTTCTTCAATTTGTATACTCTGTCTGGATAGCTTGGGTTTTCAAACCCTGGTGGTTGACAGACATATACTTCTTCTTCAATTGAGCCATAAAGAAATGCACTTTTCACATCCATTTGATAGACTTTGAATTTCATATAAGAAGCATAAGCCAGGAATAATCTAATTGCTTCTATCCTGGCCACAGGTGCAAATACTTCATCATAGTCTATTCCCTCTTCTTGTGTATACCCTTGAGCCACCAACCTTGCTTTATTCCTTATCACAATACCTCTTTCATCTCTCTTATTCCTGAAGACCCATTTTGTTCCTATTGCTCTTTGGCCTTTAGGAAGGTCTACCAGATCCCAAACATCTTGCAGCTTGAATTGTAGTAGCTCTTCTTGCATTGCTTCTATCCAACTGGATTCTTTCATAGCATCATGTGCCTTCTTAGGCTCAAGCTGGGATAAAAAGCAAGAAAGCACTGTATGCTGTTGATCTTGCAATTCTTGCAGCTTGCTTTGATTTCTAGTCATCATAGGAGAGGATATATCTCCTATTACCAGTTGTGGAGGATGATTCTTTTGAAATCTGGTATGATGATTAGGTTCTTCATTAAGTCCCACCTCTAGATTTGAGTCATTTAACTCAACTGAGGTGTTTTCAGCAGCTATTTCTGATTCCTTATTGACTTGAGTCTCCTCATCTCTACTTTCTTCTTCATTCTGACTTGGTTCAGTAGATGGTTCCTTTTCACAGTCTTCAACAGGATCCACTGTGGGTATGGGAAAGATCACAGACTGAGAGAAACTGTCTTGAACTTGTGTAGTTCCTGATCCTCCACTCCCTGATCCTGCATAATCATCACTACTGACACCAAAAGAGTTAGTTAGTGAATCAATGTCAAATAGCCACTGAGGACCAGACCCAATTGGATTTGGTGTGTTCTCATTGCATTTGACATTGTCACTTTCTTCAATTATTCTAGAAGAAGAGTTAAAGACTTTGTAAGCCTTACTCTGAGATGAGTAACCAACAAGAAATCCATCATCTGCTTTGCTATCAAACTTACCTAAGTGAGATTTGGTATTGAGAATAGTACAAGGACACCCAAAAGGTTTGAAAAATCCAATAAATGGTTTTCTTTTATTTAAAAGCTCATATGGAGTCTTGTTCTTTGGCTTGACTACTAGAACTCTGTTTTGGACATAACAAGCAGTATTAACTGCTTCAGCCCAGAAGGTAATTGGCAATTTTGAGTCAGCCAATAGAGATCTAGCAGCCTCTATTAGTGTCCTATTTCTCCTCTCAGCAACTCCATTCTGTTGAGGAGTCCTAGGGGAACTATATTGTCTCTCAATGCCTTTCTCTTCACAAAAGGTGTTTAGATCAAGATTTTTAAATTCAGTCCCATTATCTGATCTAATGACTTTTACTTTTTGATTAGTTTGGTTTTCAATTCTTAGGATAAAGGATTTGATCAGTCCACTTGTCTCATCCTTAGTCCTTAGAAAATATACCCAAGTAAATCTGGAGTAATCATCAACAATAACCAAGCAGTAAGATTTCTTGCCTATACTCATAACATTTGTAGGACCAAACAGATCCATATGCAGTAATTGGAGACAAGAAGAAATAGAATTTAACTCTTTGGTCTTATGAGAAGTTTTATGTTGTTTGCCTTTAAGACAAGCAACACAATGATCATCACATGAAAAGACATTTGAAGGTAAACCTCTTACAAGGTTGTTTTTAACAAGTTTGTTCATAGTCTTGAAATTCATGTGACACATCCTTCTGTGCCATAGAGAGGATTCATCCACAGAAGCTTTTGAAACAAGACAGTTCAGGGATGAATCACTATCAACATTGTCCATATCTAGACAATAAACATTGTCCTTTCTTGGAGTTCTAAGTAGTATCATGCTTTCATCAACTACTTTGAACCCTGGAGCAAGGATCATACACTCTGTGTTTGTAAATAATATGCTATGTTGTTTGTCACAAACCTGTGATACACTTAACAGGTTGTACTTCAATTGATCAACATAGTAGACATCCTCAAATGTCATCTTACCTTTTGTGACATTACCTTTGCCACTTATTTTACCACCAGTAAGATCATTTCCAAAAGCAACATGTCCTCCATTGATATGCTTGAAATCCTGAAGGCATGACATGTTGCCTGTCATGTGCCTAGAGCAACCACTATCAACATGCCAAATGCTCTTTCCCTTGAGCTGTTGGTTGCCCTGCACATTAGATAAATCAGTTAGTTTGAATTAGGAACCCAAGCCAAAGTGGTCTTGGGTACCCCTTTCTCATCAAAATATTTGCATTCTTTCTTGACAAGATTTTTAAATTTTGATTCCTCATTTCTGGAGTACTTTGTCACAATGATAGGCTTGGAAACACATTTGCTAGAAGTAGTACTGGTTTTAGAAGTACTAACTGCATTAGCAGCACTTGCATGCTTAGCAGTACTAACCTTATTAGAAGTAGTAACTGTTTTAGCAGCAGTAACTGTGTTAGCAGTATTCATCTTTGAGAAAGTACTAACAGTATTAGCAGTATTAAAATTTTCAGCAGTACTAACACTGGTAGCAGCAGTAATGCTTCTAGCAGCACTATCTCTGTCAGCAGCACTAACAGTTTTAGTACTTTTAGGCACCCACATTTTAATACTTTCAATCAAAACCTTTTTCTTCATGGGGCCTTTGTTTTCAACAGGTTTCTTTACCACATGTTTCTTTCCAGCCTTCCTATAACCAACAGGTTTTTGCACAAATCTTTGAAAGTTCATTTGTTGGTTAATAGGGTTAAAGTAACAGTACTTAGCCAAATGGTTTAACTTTCCACATATGAAACAAGGCTTTGGTCTATTGATTTTACTTAGATCAATGCCTTGTTTTTGTGCCCATTGGTTGTTCCAGTTTCTTTGATTTCGCCTTGGTTTATCATGCTTTTGGGGATTAGAAGTATTGCATGCACACTGCTTGCAAGGGATAGGGTTCACAACAGTAGTCTGCTTATAATAAACCTTCTTATTCTTTCCCTCAGTCTTCTCTATCTCATTGGACTTGATCCATTGCTTTCCACATCCCTCATTTGTGATTATGTGATTTTCTATAGGAATCTCACCACTCACAGTGTTGTCTTTATCCTTGACACCTTCTTTCTCAGTTTTATCCTTAACAACTACTTCATCTAAGGGATCTATCTCAGTGGCTCCCTTAGGTAGGTCCTTCCTATCCTTTGTTTCTAACAAATCTGAACTAGGAGGGATGTAGTTGTTGTTATAGGGTGGTGGTGTGGTATTGTACCCTATTCCTCTTCTAAGTTTGTCATGGATTTGAGTTTGGAGCAAAGAGTCCATTGCTTTAGAAGCATTGGAAAATTTCTCAATATCCAGCTTGGCTTTTTCAAACTCTCTCTTTATCTTCTCATTCTCTTCTTTGGATCTAGTCAGTTGAAGTTCTAAGTCATTCTTCTCCCACTTCCAGTAGTTTGTGTCATAAGAGTGTTGAAGCTCATTGGCTTGAAAACCCTTAATCTGCTCTTCAAATCTCTCAACTATCTTGACATAATCTTTTATGTCCTTTTCCAATCTCTTAAGGTTATCACTCATGTTCTGATTGTGATCCCTATACCTCTTAACAGTGTTAATGCAATTTTGAGAACAAAGATTGGAAGTTACCTCTGTTGGTAGATCAGACACCTCTGCCATTAGGGCTTGGTTCTGGATGGCCTCTTCAGCTTGATCACTCCAATCAAACCCCATGCCTTGTTGAGAGACAAGGGCTTGAGCAGAGTTTCTGTTACTATTGAAGCTTCCAGATTGAGCTTGTTGGTGGTTATTGTTTTGAGGCATTCCACTTCTGCATTCTCTAGCAAAGTGTCCCTTCTGATGACATTTATAGCATTCCACCTTTGACCTGTCAAAACCTGCTCCATCTTCTCTTCTTTGTGAGAAGTTGTTCCTTCCAGTTCTTTTGATGAACTTCTTAACTCTCATAGAGAGCATAGCCATCTGCCATTTAATGTCCATCTCTTCAAGATCATCTGGATGGAGTTGTTCTAAGTCATCATTAATGAGAGAAGAGTTTCCATGACTTGCTAGAAAGGCTTCAAATACAGTTTCATTGCCTTTCTCTAGATTTGCTCCATTAGCAGCACTAACTGATTCAGAGTTGGAAGTAGAATCAGTTGATGCTGAAAGGAGTGCAGCATTGTGAACATACCCAGAAGGCCTCTTCTTAGCCTCTACCTCAGATTCAAAAACTCTTAGATCATTATATAGATCATCAAGTTCCTTTTCTTCCAGTTGATCATTCTGTCTGAAAGCCACAGTATACATGGTCCATTCATCACTCAGGGACCTTAGAAACTTTCTGTTCAGATCATCTTGATCAATTTGTACTCCCACTGTAGCAAGTTCACCAATAAGCTTGTTGAACCTGTCAAAAGTTTGAGTCATGGACTCATTCTTGGTTGACATAAAGTTCTCATATTGTTGCTTCAGAATGGCTTTCTGATTTCTCTTGGTACTTTTGGTACCTGAGAATCTCTTCTCTAGAGCATTCCAGAGCATCTCTGCATCAGTGCAGTTGCAGAACTGATGTTGATATTCATTGGGGATGGCCAAGAGCAAAGAGTCCATTGCTTTAGAAGCATTGGAAAATTTCTCAATATCCAGCTTGGCTTTTTCAAACTCTCTCTTTATCTTCTCATTCTCTTCTTTGGATCTAGTCAGTTGAAGTTCTAAGTCATTCTTCTCCCACTTCCAGTAGTTTGTGTCATAAGAGTGTTGAAGCTCATTGGCTTGAAAACCCTTAATCTGCTCTTCAAATCTCTCAACTATCTTGACATAATCTTTTATGTCCTTTTCCAAACTCTTAAGGTTATCACTCATGTTCTGATTGTGATCCCTATACCTCTTAACAGTGTTAATGCAATTTTGAGAACAAAGATTGGAAGTTACCTCTGTTGGTAGATCAGACACCTCTGCCATTAGGGCTTGGTTCTGGATGGCCTCTTCAGCTTGATCACTCCAATCAAACCCCATGCCTTGTTGAGAGACAAGGGCTTGAGCAGAGTTTCTGTTACTATTGAAGCTTCCAGATTGAGCTTGTTGGTGGTTATTGTTTTGAGGCATTCCACTTCTGCATTCTCTAGCAAAGTGTCCCTTCTGATGACATTTATAGCATTCCACCTTTGACCTGTCAAAACCTGCTCCATCTTCTCTTCTTTGTGAGAAGTTGTTCCTTCCAGTTCTTTTGATGAACTTCTTAACTCTCATAGAGAGCATAGCCATCTGCCATTTAATGTCCATCTCTTCAAGATCATCTGGATGGAGTTGTTCTAAGTCATCATTAATGAGAGAAGAGTTTCCATGACTTGCTAGAAAGGCTTCAAATACAGTTTCATTGCCTGTCTCTAGATTTGCTCCATTAGCAGCACTAACTGATTCAGAGTTGGAAGTAGAATCAGTTGATGCTGAAAGGAGTGCAGCATTGTGAACATACCCAGAAGGCCTCTTCTTAGCCTCTACCTCAGATTCAAAAACTCTTAGATCATTATATAGATCATCAAGTTCCTTTTCTTCCAGTTGATCATTCTGTCTGAAAGCCACAGTATACATGGTCCATTCATCACTCAGGGACCTTAGAAACTTTCTGTTCAGATCATCTTGATCAATTTGTACTCCCACTGTAGCAAGTTCACCAATAAGCTTGTTGAACCTGTCAAAAGTTTGAGTCATGGACTCATTCTTGGTTGACATAAAGTTCTCATATTGTTGCTTCAGAATGGCTTTCTGATTTCTCTTGGTACTTTTGGTACCTGAGAATCTCTTCTCTAGAGCATTCCAGAGCATCTCTGCATCAGTGCAGTTGCAGAACTGATGTTGATATTCATTGGGGATGGCCAAGAGCAAAGAGTCCATTGCTTTAGAAGCATTGGAAAATTTCTCAATATCCAGCTTGGCTTTTTCAAACTCTCTCTTTATCTTCTCATTCTCTTCTTTGGATCTAGTCAGTTGAAGTTCTAAGTCATTCTTCTCCCACTTCCAGTAGTTTGTGTCATAAGAGTGTTGAAGCTCATTGGCTTGAAAACCCTTAATCTGCTCTTCAAATCTCTCAACTATCTTGACATAATCTTTTATGTCCTTTTCCAATCTCTTAAGGTTATCACTCATGTTCTGATTGTGATCCCTATACCTCTTAACAGTGTTAATGCAATTTTGAGAACAAAGATTGGAAGTTACCTCTGTTGGTAGATCAGACACCTCTGCCATTAGGGCTTGGTTCTGGATGGCCTCTTCAGCTTGATCACTCCAATCAAACCCCATGCCTTGTTGAGAGACAAGGGCTTGGGCAGAGTTTCTGTTACTATTGAAGCTTCCAGATTGAGCTTGTTGGTGGTTATTGTTTTGAGGCATTCCACTTCTGCATTCTCTAGCAAAGTGTCCCTTCTGATGACATTTATAGCATTCCACCTTTGACCTGTCAAAACCTGCTCCATCTTCTCTTCTTTGTGAGAAGTTGTTCCTTCCAGTTCTTTTGATGAACTTCTTAACTCTCATAGAGAGCATAGCCATCTGCCATTTAATGTCCATCTCTTCAAGATCATCTGGATGGAGTTGTTCTAAGTCATCATTAATGAGAGAAGAGTTTCCATGACTTGCTAGAAAGGCTTCAAATACAGTTTCATTGCCTTTCTCTAGATTTGCTCCATTAGCAGCACTAACTGATTCAGAGTTGGAAGTAGAATCAGTTGATGCTGAAAGGAGTGCAGCATTGTGAACATACCCAGAAGGCCTCTTCTTAGCCTCTACCTCAGATTCAAAAACTCTTAGATCATTATATAGATCATCAAGTTCCTTTTCTTCCAGTTGATCATTCTGTCTGAAAGCCACAGTATACATGGTCCATTCATCACTCAGGGACCTTAGAAACTTTCTGTTCAGATCATCTTGATCAATTTGTACTCCCACTGTAGCAAGTTCACCAATAAGCTTGTTGAACCTGTCAAAAGTTTGAGTCATGGACTCATTCTTGGTTGACATAAAGTTCTCATATTGTTGCTTCAGAATGGCTTTCTGATTTCTCTTGGTACTTTTGGTACCTGAGAATCTCTTCTCTAGAGCATTCCAGAGCATCTCTGCATCAGTGCAGTTGCAGAACTGATGTTGATATTCATTGGGGATGGCCAAGAGCAAAGTGCTCAAGGATTTCATCTCTGTCTGTCTAGCCTTTCTTTCTGCATCAGTTTTTGGTGGAGTTCTCTTTCCATCTGCACCAATCTTACCTGCTTCAGAAGGACTATTCTCTATGATATCCCACATAGAATAGTCAGTGAGGAGTATGTACTGCTTGATTCTGATCTTCCACATATCGAATTCATTGGGTCTGAGCATTGGTACCTTTGAAACCAGAGTACTGTTTGATTCTGCAACGTTTTCCATGATGAAAGAATAGATGTTTCTGAGAGAACAGGCTCTGATACCACTTGTCAGGATCGAATTCTTAACAAGAATAAAGTCTCAGAAACAATATCAAAGAAGTTGCGGAATAACACTTTGATATTCAATGGAACAGTAAATAAACAGTATATAATAAACACTTTGCAAACTTGTATTAAAATCACAAGATTACACACACAACCTCAATCTTGAAGAACAAGCTCTTTCAAGACGAATTCTACTTCTCTAGAATTAGGAACTATGCCTTGAGGTTAATTCTCTCTAGAACTAAAAACTTTAGAATTAAATCTGTAAAACTATATCTAAACAATTCTGTCAAATCTATACATATACTAAACAAAAAGATAATTACAAATAAATAAAATATCTTCAGTATATCTTCCATAAATATCTTCAGAATATCCTTGTTTATCACGATCTCTTCATCATTATCTTCACATTACCTTATAAGCAGCATTAAGTCTTGGCAGCATTAACTACTAAGCAGCACTAACCACTAGCAGTACTAACTAGCTAAGCAGTACTAACTTTGTTCAAGCAGCACTAACTTTGACTAGCAGTATTAATTCTACTAGCAGTAGTAATACTCAGCAGTATTAACTTTGGAGTCTTCTAGCAGTAGTAATTCTGAACTAGCAGCATTAAAGACTTGAGTTATTTCTCAGTTCCCAACAAGACCATCTACGAACAGTACTTTCTTGATTGTTACGGTGCCGTTTGTTAATGAACAGTGTCCTCGAATGAATCCGGTAAGCTCAGAATTTGCAAAACTCACTGTTCCTGCAGGTTCCTCAACATAGTTATGTAGAAGATGCTTAAATCCAGTCATGTGGCGCGAGCATCCTGAATCTATGTACCACAGATGTGAGGCCTGCAAAAGAACAAATCACTTCTTCTTAGGTACCCATATCCAGATGCGTCCTTCTTGGTTAGCCTTTTGCAATTTACTTAAATCATCTACCTTAGCCTTGATTCGCCATTCATAACGAGGCTTAGGTATCCATTTCCAAACCATTTTTACATTAAGCTCATTAAACTTCTGTTTTCTAGAAAGATAATCATTCTTAACATGAAAGACTTTCATATGTTGTGTCGAGGATTTAGAGACAGATTTAGCCCGAGATGCCTTTCTAGAAACTTTAGATTTAGGAGGAATGGTGTGAAGTTTGAAAGAGTTGTCATGACAGTGTTTGCAGATAAAGTTCTTACGAGCAAATGTCAATATCTTTGATTTATCACTATGAGTACAAACATTCATATACTGTTGACGTTTCAAATCGTTTGAACTTGTACATTTCAAACTAACACTATCAATGACATTACATTTATTTTCAACAACTTTATTCTTCGTTCTCCTTTATCATTACAACTTTATTACATTAAATTTTCCTTTATCAATTATGGACTTCATATAATCTCTATTCTTGTGATTCAAGAATTGAGTCATTCTCCTCTTCCACTGTGAATATTCCCCGATAGACAAGACTAGTGGTTTCGATTGAGAACCCATAGAAAGCAACTCTTTAGATATGATGAAAGAATTAAGTAATCTGCACAAAACAAGAAAAATTAGCTAGTACTGATCTTTAAACTCAACAACTTGAGAAACACTTGAAAACTTTCAGAAAAAGAAATTTCTAAAAACTCCAAGTTCAGAATTCGCAAATAACTTTAATCAAGGAACAATTCGCAAACCAAGTGTACCAGAATTCATAAACCTCTTAAAATTAGCAAAAAGAAGCTTAAAATTCGCACAAGTTAAGAATTCGTAGGCCAGAGAGAACAACAAACTAAGCAATTCGTAAAAAGGTATCTGCGAAAAGTTCACAATTCGCAGGTCTCTCTTCTGCGAATTCTATCCTTGGAAACTTTTGAAAAACACAATTCGCAACAAGAATTCGCAAAATGAATTCGTAAGCTACAAGGATATGAATCCTTTACTTAGAAAGATTTTTGAAAGCTCTTTGTGAAAACTTCAGAATTCGTGATGCAGAGTAATGCGAATTCTTGCTTTTCCTTCAAGACACAGATACGAGTTCCTCATAATTCGTAATAGACACCGCTAGGAATTCTTGACTTAACTTTTCAAATAAAATTTTATGCGAATTCTATGCTTTTCGTATAAAGGTACTATACGAATTCTGTACTAATAAGATTTTCACAAATATTTATACGAATTCCTTGACAATTCGTAAGTCACTCTGATGCGAATTCTTCACTTAGGTAGCGTTTGGTACGCAGACAAGATTGGACGGGACTGGACAGGACAAGACAAGAGGCTAGGACAGGACTGGACAAGACAAATGGTTGTCTTGTGTTTGGTACGACTAGGACTGGATAGGACAAGACTTGACAAGTTTCCCTAAAAGTTGTTTGATAATTTTATATGTCATATAATAGTTATAAATAACATAAATAAAGAATATTCTTAAATAATTTAATTAAAAAACATTATTAATTTTTTATACAATTTTCATACATATAAATACATACAAAAACAATAGTAGGAAATTTGAATGAATAATCTAAAATAATTGAAGGTAGTTCGAAAAAATCGGATTCATATAAAAAATATAATAGTTGATTCAATTTGGAAGATCTTAATGAATTGACGGATGCATAGTTGCAGCGACGAGTAAAGATAAAAGACTATGGGTGGCCGGTGAAAGACGATAGTTGTGAAGAAGGTGAAAGATAGTAATAGAGGTAGTGGTGGTGGCGGTGCACAGTGGTAATTGAGGTTATTGTAGTGGAGGAAGAGACAGAGGTTACCAACGATGGTTGACGACGAGCGACAGTGGTGGCAGCCAGCGACGGTGGTTGGCGGTGAACGTCGGTGACGGCGGCGGCAATGGGTGGTGGTGATTGGTGTAGGTGGCGATGGGTGGTGGTTGTGGAGGTGGTGGAGGAAGTCGTTGTAGTAGTGAAGGAAGAGGTGGAAGTGGTCGACGATGGTTGGTGGTAGCTACCGGTGGCCGTCGATGGTGGTGGCGATAATAGGTGGTGGTGATCGGTGTTAGTGGAGGTGGTCGACGATGGTAGTGGTGGTGGTGATGACCGATGGTTGTGGAGGTGGTGGAGGAGGTTGTTATGGTGGAGAAATAGGTAGAGGTGGACGACGGTGTCATTTATGTCCCATGTTGTTCCACCTATTTTGGTGGAACAAGAAAATACCCCTTTTTGTCCCATCTTGTCCCACCCTGTCCAGTCTTTGTCCCTGTCCCATGTCGCGCCAAACATGGGACAGTGAACTTTTGTCCTGTCCCATGTCACGCCAAACATGGGACAGTGAATTTTTGTCTCGTCCTGTCCCACCCAGTCTGCAAACCAAACGCACCCTTAAAGAATTCAGAAAGCAATCTGCGAAATCTATCTGCGAGTTTTATCAATCTAGCGAGTTCTTCATACGAATTTCTTGGATCTTGCGAGTTCTTGGTTTTTAAGTCTAAAAACTCAAATTTCAATCCAGAAATTGATCCAAATCTCCAAAGCAGAAGCTATAACCTTGCAAAATCAATCAAGTTAACACAAAGATCAATCCAATTTAATATGACAATCAAATTTACACTCTAGCATGAACAGATCAATCAAACAGCGTTCGACATTCGTTCGAACAAAAACCTTCAAAAATCTCAATTTCACAATCAAAACATGTTTTTCTTTTAAATTCAATCCGATATAACTGTTTCAACACATCAATCGATCACTAATCAATCAACAATTTAATCAACAACTCACTTTTACTCAAAAATATTTCAACATAATGCGAACTCAATAAAACTCTCAAATCGATGAATTATTGTGCTCTGATACCAATTGTGACCCAGTTTAATAGCATTTAATCACAGCACAGATTATGAAAAACAACTTTATTGATCTAATCTCTTGATATACAATTAATCACAGATCTAACGTGTGTATTCACTGTGTGTGTGCGAATCTTACCAAACTCTCTAAATGTCAAATGCTTGTACGTACATACAGATTACAAAGAAACCAAGCCTATTTATACTAAGTCAACATTCGTTGACTTTACAACTCAAAACCCTCAACTATACAACAATTACAAACTAGACCCTCTATTTTAATCTTGAATACAAATCTTGTTTAACAATCAAAGACGGAGCAATTGCGACATAATGAAGTAACCATGGTGAAGGTTCAATGGAAGTACCACTAAGGTGCAAACGTTACGTAGGAGTCGGAAGAAGACATGAGAAATAGATACCCACATTTATTTTGAATCGTCATGATTTCGGGGACAAAATCCTCATTAGGTGGGGAGGATTGTAACACCCGAGAATTTAAGGTAAGTGTTCATTAACCACAATTTAAATTATACTATGATTATTTGTGTTGGGGAGTCTTTAATGTTGTATTACCATAATTTAACTTATTATTATTGAATCTTAAGAGGAAGACCTAAAACACGCGACCAAGGAACAATTGTTTGTTGCGAGAAAACGACATCTCGGGAGGCTGGGGCGACAGTGACTCGCAATAGTGCCCTTGGGCACAATCACTTGTCAAGGTCGCGGGGGTTAAACCTTGACCCCTAGACCTCGCGCGAGAGTGCCACCGCGATAGTGACATATGGCACTATTGCTAGTCACTATCGCTCGGGACGTACCGAGACTCGGGATAAGGGCGCGATTGTGCCCCCATGACAGTGCCAATGGCACTATCGCCAGGCACTGTCGCCGGCGGGGTTGAGGGTATAAAATCCGACTTTTGACCTTTTGACCTCATTTTTCTCACCTCACTCATTTTAGAACCAAATTGAAGAGCACTTGTGCGATTTTTCTTTTATCTCAAACCCTTCCCACATTTATTGAAACCCTAGTTTAGTTGGGAACATTTATTGGTGATCAAAGGACTTGGAGGAGCATTTAAGTGGAGCATTTTAGACATAAATCAAGTCTTCACCTCCTCACATTCTCATCAAAGTTTTCTAGGGTTTTTATACAAAACCTAGATAGTGAGTTCTTTCTTAACTATTCTAAATGAGATACATTTCTTTATATGTTTAATGTTACTTTTACTTGTTTCTCTAAATTATGTCAATCACCTGATAAGTTTGACCTACATGTTCATATTTGGATAATGTTAGGGTTTTTGGCTAATGTTCATGATATGAGTACTATGAGTGTATTTATTGACAATGGTTGGGAAATGTTATGGGATACCACGTGAACGAAGAATATTGTTGATGAGCTTACATGATATATGGTGTTGTACCTAAATTGGGTTTGGAAATATTGGAGAGCATATACATGTATTTTACTTAATGTGGAATATGTATAGTGATGGAATGCTATGAACGTATATTGGATGAACCGTGAGTAAGCACTAGAAGGATGTAGTCTTAGGGTGCCACCTTGACGGTATGCACCTAGGACCTCCGCCATTTGAAGTAATGCCTGGGAGGTAGTCTTTAGATGTGTCGGGCCTTCGGGATGTTACTTATAAGAGTGAACATCAAGGTACATTGACTTGCGGTGAAACTCATTGGTGTGATGGGTCTCCCCCATTGATTCCTTTATGGCTCTTGTTGTCTATAATTGTTTAACTGATCATGCAATATTATTGTTGAACTCACTAGGCTGGTTTGTCCTAACACTTGATTGCTTTGATGTATATCTTAGGTTCTAGTGGCGCGACCGCCAAGATGGTTTGAGTTGACCTTAGAGGCGAGCTTGGGAATATTTTTGGAACGCCAATTATAGAAGTCACATTTTGGAGTTGGATGACAACTTGACTTAATCTTTTTCCTAGATAGGATTTAGATTAGAGGGTTGTTTTTTCCTCGTTGTTTATTTATTACAAACTTGTAATTATAATATGCGTATATTTTTCCCTTTTTGGGAAGGCTCGTGCTTTGCCATATTTTATATACCACATTTCCAATTCCGAAAATTTTTGTTTGTCCCAGTTTTTGAGGTGTTACATCCGCAACTCCAAAGCCTTCAACCTCCGTGAAACAATAAAAGAGGCCAAAGTGATGGAAAGACTTTATGCTCGGGATAAGGAAGAAAAGACGAAGACGGCGGGAAAAAGAACGTGGGAGAGCCCGCCAAGTTCGTACAAGAAGCCGAGATTTCAATCGGGAGGAAAAATCTTTGATAATCGTCGTGAGGCGAAGTGGTGTCCCAAATGCAAAAGCAAGCATTTTGGGCTTTGCAAAACAAACTACAACCCCAACCCGGTCTCATGTTTTAAGTGCGGTAAACCGGGTCATGTTAGCTCCGAGTGTCCTATTAGGAGGACGATTTGCTATGAATGTAAAGAAATGGGGCACGTGCGGAGGGAGTGCCCCAAGTTTAGAGGAATTGCGAGAGGAGGAAGCTCGGGGAGCCAACCGAAGAAGGAGGTCGTCCTAGGGCACAAGGGAGGTCCTTTCAAATTACCAAAGAAGAAGCAAAGGAAACCGCCGATGTGGTGTTCTGATACGTTCTTACTCAACTACACACCCCCTAAAGTATTGTTTGATTCTGATGCAAACTTCTCTTTTATGTCCAATGTGTTTTTCCAATCCTTGAGCATGTCTGCTAGTATCCTTTGTGATGCTTTAGTCATAGAAATAGCTAATAGGGAACGGATTGTCCTAAGGGATATCCTAAAGGATTGTTGTCTCGAAATCAGTAGCGAACCTTTTATGGTGGACTTTCTTCCTATGACCATTGGGAGTTTCAATGTGGTGGTCGGGATGGACTGGTTGGCGAAACATCAAGCAAAAATATTGTGTTCCAAGAAACTCATACAAATTCCCGTCCGGGATGGCGACTTCATCTTTGTGTATGGCGAAAAGCGAAAAGGTGAAGTGGCCATCATCTCATCCATCAAAGCAAGGAAGTATTTGACGAAGAAGTACCCTTCGTATCTAGCCTTCGTGGTATATGCCAAGGCAGAGAAAAAGAAAATAGAAGACGTAAAGATTGTCAACAAATTTCCAGACGTATTTCCTGACGACTTGTCAGGCTTGCCACCCGACAAACCAGTGGAGTTTCGGATTTATTTAGTTCCGGGAGCAGCACCAATAGCTCGTGCACCGTATCATCTTGTGCCAACATAAATGCAGGAAATGATGACTCAACTTCAGGAGTTACTAGAGAAGGGGTTTGTGAGGTCGATCTTGTCGCCGTGGGGAGATCCGGTGCTCTTTATGAAGAAGAAGGACAGATCGATCCATATGTGCATCGATTACCGAGAGTTGAACAAGGTGACCATAAAGAATAAATATCCTTTACGCCGAATAGACGATCCTTTTGATCAACTGCAAGGGGCCAGATGCTTTTCCAAGATTGATCTTTAATCGAGGTACCATCAAGTGAAGGTTCGAGAGGAGGACGTTCTGAAGACGACATTTAGGACTTGGTATAGGCATTACGAGTTTATAGTCATACCTTTTGGGTTGATGAACGTGCCAACAATATTCATGGACTTGATAAACCGTGTGTGTCGACCATTTTTGGACCGGTCGGTCATAGTGTTCATCGACGACATCTTGGTGTACTCCAAGGATGAGGAAGAGCATGAGCAACATTTGAGAGATGTCCTAGAGGTTCTAAGAAGGGAGAAGCTTTATGCCAAGTTCTCCAAGTGTGAATTTTGGTTGCGATAAGTTCAATTCCTCGGCCACGTGGTGACTCGGGAAGGAGTAAAAGTAGATCCAGCAAAGATAGAGGCGATGATGAACTGGGAACCTCCAAAGAGTCTGACAGAAATTCGTAGCTTTTTGGGACTCGTCGGATATTACCGAAGATTCATTCAAGACTTCTCCAAGATTGCCTCATCGTTGACCGCATTGACTCGGAAGAATGTGAAGTTTGCTTCGACTGAGACTCAAGATAAGGCATTTCGTACCTTGCAACGGAAACTGTGTGAAGCTCCAATCTTATCCCTACCCGATGGGACGGAAGATTTCGTTGTTTACAGTGACGCATCCAATATGGAGCTAGGTTGTGTTCTAATGTAGAGAGGCAAGGTGATAGCATACGCGTCGAGGCAGTTGAAGGAGCACGAAAAGAATTACCCTACTCACGACCTCGAATTGGCGGCGGTAGTATTTGATTTGAAGCTATGGCGACACTACTTATACGGTATAAAGTGCATATTCTACACCGTCCACAAAAGCTTGAAGTATGTTTTTGATCAAAAAGAGTTGAATATGCAGCAAAGAAGATGGTTGGAATTATTGAAAGACTACGACTGTGAGCTTCAATAACACCCGGGTTAGGTAAATGTAGTGGTGGACGCGTTGAGCCGAAAGGAGTATAGTGGGACAGTGCGAACCTCATTGGCAAGGATTGAGATCATCTCAAACCTTATGGATATGATAAATACCGCTCAAGCCGAAGCGTTACTCGAAGAGAACCTCAAAGATGAAGCGATAACAAAGAAACACCTTAGCATGACGGAAGATGGTAGAGGATTAAAACTTTTTCAAGGGCGAGTATGGGTGCCTAAATTGGGAGGATGTCGGAAGTTACTCTTGGAGAAAGCGCACAAGTCTAGATATTCCATTCACCCCGGGAGGACAAAGATGTATAGAGACTTGAAGTTAAACTTTTGGTGGCCGGTTATGAAGCTTGACGTGGCGAACTACGTGGAGAGATGCCTCACTTGTTCTCTAGTGAATCCGAACATCAACAACCGTATGGGAGCTTGCAATCCATGGAAATACCGGAGTGGAAATGGGATTACATCACAATGGACTTCGTGACACAGATATCGAAGACGTTGAAGGGTCACGACACAATTTGGGTAGTAGTGGATCGTTTGACTAAAAGCGTGCACTTCTTGGCCATGAGGGAAACATTACCGTTAGACAAACTAGCAAGATTGTACATCAATGAAGTGGTCTCGAGGCATGGGGTGCCGGTATCCATCATTTCCGATCGGGGTAGTCATTTCACTTCCCATTTCTGGAATGCCTTTCAAAGAGAGTTGGGAACAAAAGTAAAGTTGAGTACGTCATATCACCCTCAAACGGACGGACAAAGCGAACAGACTATTCAAACTCTAGAGGATATGTTGAGGTCATGTGTCATCGACTTTGGGGGAAATTGGGACTCTCATCTCCCATTGGTAGAATTTGACTACAACAACAGTTATCACTCGAGTTTGGGCATGGCACCGTTCGAGGCTTTATATGGGCGGAAATGTAGGACACCAACGTGTTGGGTTGAAGCGAGCGAGAAGCAATTCGTCGGACCGGAAGTGGTGCAAGAGACGGCGGATAAAGTAAAGAGTATTCGAGAACGGTTGAAGGAGGCCCAATATCGCCAAAAGAGTTATGCGGACAAGAAAATACGACCGATAGAATTTCAAGTGGGCGATCGAGTAATGTTGAAGGTGTCGCCTTGGAAAGGAATTATCAGGTTTGGAAAGCGGGGGAAGCTCAGCCCTCGTTTTCTCGGGTCTTTTCCTATTATCGAGCGCGTGGGACTTCAAGCCTACAAGCTAGATCTACCACCCGAGATGAGTGGGATTCACCCCCACGTTCCATATATGTTACCTTCGGAAATGTTTGGCGGAAGAGAAAAACGTCATCCCATTATCAGAAATCCGAGTTGACAATAATCGTTGTGTGGAAGAACCTGAAACCATTTTGGAGAGAGAGATGAAAAAACTGCGTCATAAGGAGGTAGTCATGGTGAAATTACAATGGAAGCACCACCAAGGGGCAAACGTGACGTGGGAAGCGGATGAGGACATGAAGAGGCAGTATCCCCATTTATTTGAGTAAGTACGAGATTTCGAGGACAAAATCTATTCCTAGTGGGGGAGGATTGCAACATCCTAATTTCTTTAGTGAATTAATGACGCTAATATTATAATATTTCCTTGGAACCATTTACTTAGTTATATACGCTTGTTCTCGTAAGCTTTACGCATCATGGTTGTAACATCGGTGTATATAAATATAGATATATGGGTATATATATATATATATGCGTATATTTATATAAGCGTCTATATTTTTTTGCGTGCATGTAAACTTGTGGGTGTGAATGTGTTCGACCACTCTCAACTTATGCATGTTAGTTATCTAGAGTTTACTCCTTGTGATCCCACCCTCGCATTTAGGAAGCGTCACCATATGAAGTACCGATCGAAAGAGAGGTTCGAGAGACCTGGAGAGGGGCCCTGCGGCTATGCCCGACGAGTGTGCCGCGACATAGCCGTTGTTTGTCGTTGTCGCACCGAAAAACATAAGCAAGGGAAGGGGGTGCGACTATGCCCGGCGAGAATGTCGTGGCATAGTCGCCTGTGGCATTGTAGCCGCTGCAATCCAGTGAGTGAAGGGAGACGGGCGACTATGCCCGGGGAATAGTTTCCGGTGGTCAAAGTCTTACAAGGGGGTCGACAGGCTGGCTTCAAAAGTCAATTTGGAGACTGTAATACACACTTCTCCTTCCTTTTATCACTGCAGATCGCTACTCTCTTTCTAGGCGATTTCTATCTCTCTCTTCTCCTCTCCCACCTCATTTATTGTTGCAAGAAACCCTAGCATTTAAGAGACCTCAATAAAGGTTGTTGAAGTGAGGTGTTTGATCCTAGCATCTTTAAAGCTTCAAGGAAAGAAAACCAAACCTCTTAAACCTACCCATTTTAGGGTTTTCACTTTACAAACCCTAAATTGTGAGTTTCCCTCATAAACCCTAACTATGTTACTTGTATGCTTGTTAAATGCTTTTGGATCTTAATCTACATACTTGTATGGTTGGTACATGAGTAAACCTTTGTTTTATGGATTTGATCTAGTTACCTAGAGTTTCATGAAAATACGATAAGAGCAACATAATCATTTGTTACAATATTTATTGAAGCATGAAAGATGTACTATTTTGAAAAGTAAAGATGGGTTGATATTATTGATATATATGTTATCTTTACAATATAGAATATTATGTGGTAGATATGGTGTTTATGTGTTGAAATGTAGAATACACATAGTTGTGAATGTTTAATCAGTATGTGATCACCTGATAAAGATTATGGGTTTCTACTTCCTTGTGCATGAGGAGGTAGATGTATGTTCATTGGACCTATTATTATTGGTCTCTATGGTTTACTAGCGAGTAGGCAATAGGGGGACGTGAGCCCTTGAGTTGCAACTCGTCTAGGTTTCGATAGACAATAATGTCCCGTAAGACCTTGAGGTGTAACTCAACGGAGTAGGCAATGAATGCAATGTTATGGTTTGAGGTTGAGATGTCTTGATGACATGGGAACTAGGACCGGGACATGAGGTGTAATCCAATAACATCATGGGTGACTCCACTCCCGTGTACATGTCACCCCGATGGAAACGGGTCTCCCCCGTATTTCAAGGGTTATCTCTTGTGTGTTTATGTTTAGGTTTGAGAACATCGTTGCAAGTGGGAATAACATTGTGAGGCAATGGAGTTCGGTAACAAAAGTCTTGTATTATGATATTCTTATTTGTGAATTATATAATTTATGAGATCTCACTGGGCTTCGTCCTAACACTTGTTATGGTTGTTGATTTTTCTCATAGATCCCACTAGCGGTGAAATCTAGGATGTTGGGCTTGTCAATCGGGCACGTAGGAGATCTTGAAGAGCCGGTCTTTTGGGGATTTTTGTGAAGAGAGATCCTAGTGGAATAGCAACACCCATTTTAATCTAGTTTGAATTAATTCTAGATTAAGTAAGATGTTGTAATCTTTATGTCACATTCATTTGCAAAATTTATGGTGCAAACTAACCCTGGTTAATGTGGTTCTTTAGTTGTCTCAACTTGGGAATTGTTATACTTTGAGATTTCTATTTACAGGGTATAATGGACCTCCGTATTTTAAACGTCATATTGCCAAAATTTCGAATTTTTATTTGACCCAATTTTTAGGGTGTTACAACTGTAAGGACCAATCTCAACCATTTAAGGCTTTTAATCCATTGCTATTACAAAATTATTTAACTTTAATTTATTAAGGATATAATGGTAATTTTAAATCAACGTTTAGTGAAAAGCCGTTATGTATGACACCTCTTTCATGTTTGACTTTTTTATATTTGTTTTAAAAAGTAATTTTAAAACATGATTTTAATATTTGTAGTTTAAATAATTAATAATTTTTTCTTTTATTTTACATGTCAAAACCCTTCTATTATTTATTACTTACATAAATTTTGAGTATATTTTTTATTAATCATACAATTATACAATTTTTATCATTTCATGTTATGAAACAACATAATATTATTGTTGTTTCACAATGTGAAACAATATATTGGTTAACACTTATGTTGTTGCTTTACACTATGAAATAGAATAGGGTCATTAATGTGAAGTGGTAAAATATTGATTCACATCATGAAACAACAAAGTATGAAACGGTGGTGTGTCGTTTCATAACGTGAAAACAAGTGTCGTTGATTTGAAACACATTCTAAAATACTGAAGTTTTGTTTCACATAGTGAACAACATAGAATGAAATAGTTTGGTGTTGTTTCACAATATGAAAAAATTAAGTGATGTTGACGTAGAACGCCACATGAAATATTGAACTTTTGTTTCATACACTGAAACAACACATGGTTAAATTAGCTACAATGTGAAAATTACAAAGATTAAAAAGTTTTAAAAAATATATAATAGTATTGATGTCAAAACAATATATTGGTTAACGCTTAGGTTGTTGTTTCACACTATGAAATAAAACAGGGTCGTTGATGTGAAGTGGTAACATATTGATTCACTTCATGAAATAACACAATTTGAAACAATGTTGTGTTGTTTCATAATGTGAAAACAAGTGTCGTTGATATGAAACGTGTTATAAAATATCAAAGTTTTGTTTTACATAGTGAACATCATGGAATGAAATAATTTTATATTGTTTCACAGTATGAAATAATGTGTCGTTTCATAATGTGAAAACAAGTGTCATTGATTTGAAATGTGTTATAAAATACTGAAGTTTTATTTTAGATAGTGAATAACATAGAATGAAATAGTTTAGTGTTGTCTTTTTATGATATAACTTTTATAAAATTTCTATTATATTTAAAAAATTAGATTCAAAAAATTAGTGTTCTATTTTAATTAAAAAAAAATAAAAGATTGGTTAAATCATCTCATAAGTTTGTGTAAAAAAAAAGGTTTTCATATAGATTTTCGTAAGATAGATTTTCTTTTACTAAATGAAATGGTTTATAATTGATTAAGGAAAAAATGTAACAACCTCGAAAATTTAAATTGCATGTAAAATCTCATATATACACTTTCAAACTTCTCATTTGACTAATAAGTAATTTGGAATTTTTATAATATTATAAAAATAATATTGTTTTTTATAGTCATTGATCAAATTTAATTAACGGTTAAGATCGGTTTTCACGACCCTTAATATTTTTATGGTTCTCACTTGATTTAACCCATATATATATATAACCTCCCTCTCTATATATATACTAAAAAGTTATAATAAAAAATAGGACCATTTTCCTTTTAAAAGAAGGAAGTAATTTTTATACCCAAAATGCCATAGGGACCCATCTAAGAGATTTGATGTTGGATTTGATTATGGTGACCTTTTCGCTTGCATGCATGGGATGGAACCCTAAACACATTTGGACCAAATCACATGCTCGTTTTTCTTAATTATTTTTCATAACATACCAATAATTTCATTATTGTTGAAGGATTATGTGCCATCATTAAAAGAAAGTGATTGACAGAATATTTTTCTACTATTAAAATTTACCATAATAAATGTTTCCTTTTTTTGTAAACTTCTCCCTATTTAAAGGACTTATAATTAATGAGAATTATAGACTTCTTCTCTCTACCTTGTTGTTATTCTCTCTATAGTGATTGTTCTGTAACACGTTATCAACACGCACGCTCCTTAGAACGAAGTGATCGTGAAATCAAGCAAAACTTCAATATTTGAGGTAACTTTTATATGTTTTAACTTTAAAACATCACTATATTACGTTTTATGTTATGACTAAATATGATGATTTCATCAAAACATGATTTTCTATTATATGTTTAAATTATATACATCATCCTACCATGTTTTATGTTACAAACGCAAAATATGATTGTCAATCTCATGAAATCTTAATTCACGTGTTGTTTTTGTATGTTTATAAAATATGATTATATAAATATTTATTTCTTTATGTGTATGGTTAATATTTTATGATGATAATTAAATATAATAATAAATATATTTTTAGTTTTAATTTTATCCATACCGTTGAGTCTTTCAAAAGAAAAAAATATATTTTTTTACAATTAACCAAAAAAAAAGAATAATTATTTTTGGTATGTATATCTTTAAAATTTGTAGTTAAATATAAAATATTCCTATTGCCTATGGTTTTCTTTCCTAAATATTATTTAATAAATTTATTATTATATATTCTTGTCTTAAAAAAAACTAGAAGCGTACTAGCGCAATGCAGCGAGATACATCACGATTTTAATGTTTCATTTTATTTTTTTGTCGATTTACAGTACGATTTTGGATGATTTTAAGAAAGTGATAATATTTTTTTTTATAAATTTGTTTAATTTAGACTTAATAATATAATGTTTTTTATATAAAAAAAATTAAGTATTTTGTTACAATTCAATGATTATCTTATATATTTTAATTACATCTAGAAAAAATAACCGATTATATATTTAATAATATAATTAAAACAAAATTATAGTAATATAATATATTAATTAATAGTGATACATGGAAATGTCTGTATAAAAGGAATGCCCTACACATACCAAATTGGTGGGTGTTAGAAGTCTGCAGTAGTAATATGTATCTTGTGCTTTGATACTTGTAAATTAAAAGATTTTTAAAATCTTGCATAAAATGATGTTACTTTGTGCCTAATAATTTGTATTTAAGAATTTTTTATCTATGCTTTATTCTTAATATATATATATATATATATATATATATGTTTGAAAAAAAATCTATTTTTCAATATAGCATTTTCAATATGCATCAACATTTGACAATTATAACTAAAATTATTGATGGATGATCATATTTGAATAAAAATATTTGAGTATTTTATTACTTTAATTAAATATTTATTGATATAAATACTTATTGATGTTTTATTGTTTTTCCATAAATCTAGTATCAAATTATTTATTAAATAAGAGTTGTTTATTTTATGAAACTGATTTTCTCTCCTAACTGTAATACCATAATAACCATATTTAACAAGTAATTGATTTACAATATCTATTAGTTACTATTTTTTTTATAAATTGTTATATACATACACATTTGATTGCTTAATTGGTTAGTTTAATTGATCAATATTATTTATTTATTTAGACTCGTATTAAATTATTCATTTTAATGTCTTTGTTGTCATGATTTATTTTTAGATTTAATTCACCTTATTCAAATGTATTTGTTCTCCCACATAGTATATTCAAATAAAGACATTAACTATAAGTTCTTACTTATAATTCCAATTATATATTTAAATTTTGGGAGTTACACTTCCACTCCCATATTTTTATCTCTTGCCAAAAAAATATTGAACATACCATTATGGTAGCAAAATTGTGAATTTGGTATTATACCAAAACAAATATTTATTTGGCCTAAAAAAAACTCTTTAAAACACCATTAATATATTACAACACTAAAGTTGGCTTTATATGTCAAACGCATGTTCTTTTTGGCCTCATGTCAAAAACTCTATAATTAACAATGTTATCTTCAAATTAAATTAATCGTAAAATATCGATTGGATTTTGTCAAACGGGTGTAAATAGCCCCAAGGATTGTAGGGACTTAAGAAATCCATGTGATTCCCCTACTACCTGGAAATCCAATAGATTGAGTGATTTATTTTCACAAATTGAAATATTGATGAATTATTATCAACAAAATGTAAGCATACAAAATCCAATATTGGTATGATAATGAAATTTCATATATAAAATAATAACTATAATTATCATCCATTGTCTTATCAAATAGAAAATCATATATTGTCCCTTATTTACGTAAATAGTTGAAACACCTCATCCATGATTCGTTGCCCTAAACTCAAAAGAATTTTAGTATAAATATGAATATCCAATACCTAAAACCCGTCAACTCCCTATTGACCTGAAAAAGCAACCTCCTTAAAAGGTACAAGCAAATACCATCATGTATTGAGACAAACATATAAATCCTAACTTTCATAGGAATACCTTTACTATAAATCGCCAAAGAACTGTTAGATGTCCCGAAGGGGAGAATTTGGAGTATTCATGAACCTGTACTTCCCGAACTAATTGTACAGCGAAATGAAATTCGCTTACTCGATTACAAAAAAAAGGTTAATGATTTCAACAAAGAAATGTTGCGTCTCAAAGCACGTCTAAACTTCGGTGGCAAGGAACTCAGGGAAGACGATATGATTCAGAAAATGCTTTCCACTTTCCCTACATCAACAAGCATACTAATGAATCAATATCAGTTAGAATATGATAACAAAAGAATCACAACCTTTAACAAACTTATCAACCTAGTGCAAGTGGTTGAGAGACACAATGAGGTTCTTTTAAGACACTAGACTTGTCGGGAGAAAGAAAGTTTTTGAATCTAAATCATGCAAGCGTTAGAGGTGGAAATAACTCCAAAGGACAACGAGATAAACATACTAAATCACACACATGTGACATATATGCACTATGTGGATGAGAACCTAGAAAGGGTCATGTCATGGTAAGAGTTGGGAAGGATTTTTCAATACCTGGAATAGAGATACAACTACCGCCCCATGTGATAAAGAACAATCAAATAAGAAATGCACTAAAGAGTGCTCCCATCGAAAAGGGAACAAGTTGAAAATAAACTATATCATATCTAAGATTGGCTGAGTATAAGTTTATTTGAATGTGTTTTAATTATCAAATTAATTGCTCCTGCAAATATACAATCGGGTTTATAACCACTATATATGTAAAGAAATATATCAAAAACAAATACAAAACTCTCAATGTTCTTCGATCCATGTAGGAATGTATCGAGGAGAACTTGATTGTTTTGTGACATATCATACAATCCTAAAGAAATAGATTATTATTCATTGAATTAATTATTTTTAATTCCTCCAACCAAACACTTAGACGATAGACTGTCACTTGTTGTTTAATGACACAAAATCAATCACTAAAGCACTATATGCATCAAACCTTGTTCAAATACTTGTTTGAAATGGAAAACCATATTACGAACGGAAATGGATATCTATATAAACTCTAATAAATATGGAAGGAAACATATATTAGAGAAGCTAATGTATCAAACTAGTGGATTATCTAGGTCACTGAATCATATGTTGTCACCAATAATGAACTTTGGGATATGACATAATGACCCTGTGTTGAAAAAAACATATAGACACAATTTATCGAGTGAAAGAAATGATCCAAAATTGCAATTGTTGACTTCTGCAGCATAAGAAGCAACACCACCATCGCAATATGCACTATTGAATACCTAGAACTTTTGCAAACCTTACTTCTTAAACCACAATAGGAACAAGGTCATCCTAAGCTAAGGACATAATACAAAATATTCCATTCTTACAATGAATACAAAGTAATATTTGTGGACCTATACATCCAGAATGCGGGACATTCAAGTACTTTATGGTTCTAGTTGAAGTTTTGACATGATGAACACACGTTGTATTAATATCCACACAAAACGTTGCAGTTCTAGGACGAACTATACAACTAAGGGCTCACCACCCTAATCATCTCATAAAGTCTATATGGATTGGTAATACTAGAGAATTTACATCATAAGGATTTGATGATCTTTGCATTTGTATTGGGATCAATGTAGAGCATCCTATACCCCCATGTGTATACATAATAGTGGTCTCACAAAAGATGTCATCAAATGGACATAGATGGTAACTAGGGCATTGGTTATGCATACCAATTTACCCATATCTACTTGGGGTTATGCAAATTTTCATGCAACTTTACTTATTTGTTTTTAGACCCACTACTTGTCAACCAATATCATGCATACCAGTTGATAACTGGATATAAGTCTGATCTTTTAAATTTATGCATGTTTGTTTGTATAGTATATGTGCCAATTGCGCCCCCACAGCGCACTAAAATGGGCCATTAAAAACTATTAAGTATATGTTGGATATGAATCTCCAACAATTATCCGCTATTTAGAACCTTTTACGGGTAATCCTTATATTGCATGATTTGCAAATTGTCACTTTGATGACAGTCTTCCCGTCGTTAGGGGGAGATAGGAAAAAGTATTTTCCAAGGGAACGACAGGAACTGTCATGTAATGTTCCAACTCTGTCTCATTTTGATCCCCAAACTTCACAACGTAAAGTTGAAGTCAAACGAATCAGACTCGATACCTGATACGTTAAAATTATTCTAAAAGTGACAAGATCACACATACAAGTTGCTAATATACCTGTAAGGTAAAAGTCCCCAATAGGGGCACAACGTCATTGGAAAGTGTGTTGTAATAACACATAGTTGAGGTGTGGTTGAGGTCGTAGCTACCAACTGGAAGTGGTGGAAGCTACTTGGTTCGATGGATACTATTCTAAAGGAAGAGAATAGCGAGGCACATCAATTTATCATCAATACATAAAACTCTCATGAGATTATCTCTAATTATATGTATGTCCATGAATCATCACTAGAGGACGCTCAGAAGTTAATATGATTCTAGAGATGAAATAAAATCTCAAATGAACTGTGAGAGTACATATGTGTCGATGGAAAGTTCATATATACTCATTGATGACTTGTTCACATATACTATTGCTCATAAGATGATAGAGCACAACGACATCGAACCACGCTCAGTTGAATAATATCAACAAAGGGCATATTGACCTAAATAAACAATCCAGAAAGAATTATATTCTTTGACAAAGGATCTAGTATTTGGTCTGGTAGTGCTAACCCACCAAGTGTAAAGCACGTAGGACATAACTAAGTCTTTGTCATAAAGCGTAATAAGAATAATGAAGTCCTAATGTTTAAGGCTCTCCTTTGGCGCAAGGTTTCTCATAATGCCCTGGATTGACCATGATGAGACTTGCTCTCTCATGATGGATGTTATGTGTCCGAATAATTTATTAGTCTAGTAGTTTTCGAAGGACTGGAAATGCAACTCATGGATGTGGTTACTGCATGTCTATATGGGGATCTAGATTCAGAGATATATATATAAAAGTATTCGATGATATTACATTATCAAAATCAAGTAACTCTAAACCACAAAATGCTCTTGCAATAAAAGTAAAACGCTCATTTTATATAATGAAGCAATTTATATGAATGTTCTATAACCACCTAAGTGGATACTTGATTAGGAAAGTATATAATAACGATGAATTATGCCCTTGCGTATTTATTTAGGAAAACAAGTTCTAAATTTTCAGTGTAGCTCTATATGTCGATGTTATGAACATAATAGGTACTCTTGATGAAATAAGAAAAACAACAAGCTACTTGAAATCTGAATTTGAGATGAAAGATATTGGGAAAACTTGGTTTTGTCTAGCTATTTGAGCTAAAACATCACGTTTGTGGAATATTAATCCACCGATCCGCATGTGTCCAAAAAATGATCAGGCGACTTAATATGGACAAAGCGCATCTGGTTAGCACTCCCATGATCGGTCGAAGTGTTGGATATAAAAATATTTATTTCGTCTAAAGAATGATGACGAAGAGGTTTTGGGAGTTGGAATTCCCTGTTTAAGTTCAATAGGCGCATTATTGTTCTTAACACAATACACTTGACCGTATATTGTATTTCTCAGTGAACTTGTTAGCTAGATTTAGCTCAGCGCCAACACAACGTCATTGGAATGATATCAAATTAATCTTTTGGAACCATTGACATAGGCTTATACTTTCCCTACAGAAAGAAAAATGGGATTGATAATGAAACCTCAATACCTACTTAGAATATAAGCAGCAAAAGTACTAGCTCTTACAGAAAAACACCAAACAATGTCTTGGTATGTCTTTGCTAATATTAGTTATGTGTCTGATCCATACAAGGGTTATTCCCAAACTGGATAATGAATTACCACAGGGAACACTCCGATTGCTTGGAAGTAAGCTAAGCTAACCATTGTAACTACCTCCTTGAACGATTCCAATAATATTACTCTCCATGAGACTGTTCAAGAGATGTATATGACTAAGAACTGTCATTACACATATTAGAGGAGCTAGTGATTGTGAGGTCAACCACTATCCTACTTGCATATATGGAAATAATGCATCATGTATCGAATTAATGAAAGTAAGATACATCAAAGGTGATAACACAAAGCATATTCTGCTTAAGTTTCTATGCAATCAACAATAACAAACTCTCGTCTAGATTCAAGTGAATCAAGTAAGATGTCAAGAGAAAATGACACATTTACCAAATTATATATTAGGAAGCATGTAGAAAGTAAATGCAAATGTTTTTCCCATTGGATTTTGTTCCTTGGTGTAAGGTTTTAGTGAGGCAACAATCTATATACCATCATGATTTCCTAACTCTCATGATTGATGTACGAATCTAAGAGAAAACTAGACTAAAGGAAAAGTCTATGTATTGCAAAAAATCTAGTGTGTGTTGTACTGTTAAGTCTGATTTTATAGTAATCATTGTATTTATAGGACTTGGTCAAATACTGTGTCTAATGTCATTTACTGTATTGTATTGACCAAAGGTATTTAAGTCCCTTTGGTCTTTGTGTCTTGTAAGAACTTCACGCACACATATTGAATACACATTACTTTGCGCTTCATTCTCTCTCTCTCTACTTTCTCTCTCTAGTGATTAAGTGTTCTTGGACTCACAATTGGTATCAGAGCCAATCTGAATCTTGAGAGGATTGAAAGTTTGTTTTTTCGATACTGAATTTGTGGATTAAATCGAAAATTTGATCGATTTTCTTGAATTTTTCAAGAAAATCTCGTTTTCGATTTTTTCATAAAATTCGTCTTTGTTTTTGAGTGAATTTCTTTGCGAATTGGTTTGTTGGATTCGAAATTGATAGGAGAACATCCTTGATTCTCATATTTTTGCAAGAAAAACAGTATTTGATCATCGATTTTGAGTTTTAAAGATTTTCTGGAAATTCGTTTTTGACGTACTGTGTGATTTTCGAAATCTTGATTTTGTGGTGTTTAATCAATTTTGTTGAGTGAAATGTGTTAGAAATCTGTTTTCGTTCATTCTTGTGTGAATTACTTGCATTAATTTCTTGTCTGCATTAGTTTTCTGCAATATTTTCTTGATTTTGTGAACTTTGCGCAAGATCTAAAGTTTGCGTGAGATTCATATAGCTTTGCGCTAGTTCATAGTTGGATCTGCGTGTTCTACTAATTTTGTTCATTTGTTTCAGGTTATCAATAGCATGCAAAGTTCAAACTTTGCGTTTCTCTTCACTCACGCAAAGAGTGATTTGCGTTTCCTCTAAATAACGCAAAGTGTTCAAGTCTCACGTAAAGTAACATTTGCGTTTCTCGTGTATCACGCAAAGTGCAACTTTGCGTCGCCCGTGGATCAAGCAAGGCTAGTTTGCATCTCTCGCCTTTCACGCAAAGTTGGTTTGCATATCAAGTTCATTACGCAAAGCAGGATTTGCACAACAAGCTACTCACGCAAAGCTACTTTGCGTATCCTTCTACTAACGCAAAGTCCAGTTTGCGTTTCCTCCGTGTTACGCAAAGCTCATTTCTCGTATACCGCTACTCACACAAAGTTGGTTTGCGTATCTGCCTGCTCACGCAAAGTCTCGTTTGCGTTTCAACCTTCTCACGCAAAGCTCAACTTTGCGCAAGTCTCAGACTTAGAATATTTTTGAACATCTGCCATGGATTCTGACAAATTTTCTTATCAAGCTCAGTTCTACAAAAGTGATCTAATGATGTCTTTAGGTACAGAAAATCGTCCACCTGTACTGATAGATGAAAATGAGTTTATACAGTGGCAAGATCGGTTCCTAAACTTCATTGAACGACAAAAGAATGGTAATGACATGTTGATCATTTTATCTGAAGGACCGTTCGAAAAACCCAAATTGGCTTATGGATTATATAAGCCCACTAAAGAGTATTCACATGATGAGTTGTCTGCATATCAAGATGATCGTGACATTAAGGGAAATCTAATGCTGGCCTTGCCAAACTCTGTATACAACAGGATTGATTGCTTTAAAACTCATCCTAATCTAATGTGGCAACAGCTGGAAAAGATTATGCTTGGATCTTCTGTTGCAACTCAACTTCGACACCCTCGTTACATGAATAATTTTGAAGAATTCAAAGCCAAGGACGGGGAGCCACTAAAGAATGTGTATGATCGTTTTTGTGTTGTGATCAATGATCTTAGGAAGATTAAGGTTGAAAAGACAGAGCTTGAATTAAATCTGAAATTCCTCAATGCTCTTCAATCAGAATGGAATAAATCTTGTCACAGACTGAGGAATGATGTCAGAATCTCCACAATGCAGATCCAAGAGATGTTCGAGATTCTGATGACTGATGAAAGTTTGGTACAAGAAAAAAAAGCCAAACTGGAGAAAAAGAACAAGAAGTCAGTAGACCCGGTTGCACTCCTCACGAACCAACTGGCTGAACAAGCGTTGTCTGAAAACGCTTTCAACGGGTCAACTGATGATGATGGAGAGGCTTTGCAGAAATCTATGATTCTTCTCTCTAACCATTACCAGAAAAAGTTCCAACCAAAGTCGGGTTCTAATACTTCTCGCTTCACTTCCGGTTCAAGAGTCAAAATACCCGAGCAAAAGACTGCTGCATGCTACAACTGCGGAAAGTCGGGTCATATGTCAAAGGAGTGTCGAGCAAAGGTGGTTAGGGATTCGGCTTACTATAGAAAGAAAATGGAACTGGCTGAAAAGAGAGAGAACGAAATTTCTTTGCTGTTCGAAGAAGAATTCTGGTTGAATCACTCTAACGACGAAGCTGCAAACGTCGAAATTGCTCAGATGTGCTTTGTTGGAGATGACTAGTCAGACGATTCTGATTCTGATAAAGATGAGGTATATTCTGAATTTGATTATAATTTCATTACCTCTCAGATGAATATCATAATTACTGCTTTGTCTGATTTGCGTTCTAAGTTAATTTCTGAAAAGAATTTAAATGCTGAAAAGTCAGATTTGATTGACAAATTGAAGATTTCTTTGAAAGATGAAAAATCTATTTTGGAAAATACAAAAGACATCTTTCAAAACAAATTGGATGATTTGGAAAATTCAAATAAGATTAATCTTGAATCTTTGACGGCTATGACTAATTTAAAAGATGAATTTTCAGATAAAATAAATAAATTAGAAGAAAAGCTTTATCGAAGAAAACCAATCTAAACAAACAATTTTTATGAACAAACCGAGGAGTGAAGAAGCTTTAAAACAAAGGTGGGGACTTGGTTTTAAAAATCCTCATTGTTTAACCAATGCGATTGAAAAATCCCCAACTTTATATAAATACGATTATCTGACTCTTGCTTATTATGCTCCTCAATTTAAAATTGATTGGATAAATGAGAAGCAAGTGTTAGAAATAGAAAATGAGAAAAGGACAAATAACAAGAAAAATGAAATTCCTTTTGTTTATACAAGTGAAAATGCAAAATATTTTCCTGAAAAATCAAGGAGAGGAAGAAGAGTTTTGAATGATATATCTTCTATCAAATCTTCAATATCTGATGATTTTATTGATCCTTATGCTTCTAATTCTGATAAGGAAAATATTTCTCCAATCATTTATGATTCGAAGAAATATACTCCTCCATTAGTATTAGAGAGTACAATCATTGATCTTGAAGATAAGATAGAAGATCAAAATATTTTAAAGAAAATTGAATCTGATATTATTCTTTCTTTCATGACGTCTAGTCTTGAAGAAAAATTATTTTCTCGAAAATCAGATTCTATTTCTAACCTTTCTTCTGATTTTAAGGAAAATAAAAAGGAACTTTCAAATTTTAAAATCTTTTATCAAAATAATTCAGACTCCGAGGCGAATTCAGATTTATTAGTTGATCAGATTGATTGTTTGGATAAAATTATTTCTTCTGATTTAAATATTTCATCTAAAACTCTTGATGATTCTTTTACGCTCAATGATCAGTATTATAAACCTAAGTGTAAAAGAAGACGGTCAAAGAAGCCGAAGAAACAAGATATAGTTCTTTCTGACAGTTCTAATTCTTCCGATTCTAATCTTTCAGATAGGACTTTGAGCGCTCGGTCAAAGCAGATCTGGAAAGCGAAGCGGACATCTGATGAACATACTTTTGATGGGGATAAATGTGTAGACAAATTCTATAAAAGAGATTCATTTGTTTCTTGTAATAAAATTTCAAAGTACTTTATAAAACAAATGATTCAAATTTCAAAACATGTCTCATGTTCTTCCTCAGATTCTAGTTCTGATGATTATGTTTTCTTTTCTGATAATTGTGCCTATCATTCTGATCATATTTCTCATGCTTTTAATGTCAAATCTTATAATTATTTCCCCATACGAACTGCAACTAACAAACACGGGCCCAAGTTCAAGTGGGTACCCAAGTCTCAATCTGATTCAAAGTTGCAGGCATCACATGTTAAGAGGGAGTAAGAGAAAGAATGGTTTTTGAACACATCAGTTCAAAACCCGGTCTTAAATGTCAAGACTTTGGCTTCTGAGTACTTCAGCTCAGAACCCGTTCTTCAAAGACTACGACTTCTAGATATCTCAGTCTAGAACTCGTTCTTCAAAGTTTTTAAGCTTCTGACTAATGAGAAACTGTGAGTACATCTACATAATTTCCGATGCATTTATATCTGATAATGATGTTGTTCCAGTTTTCTCAAATGTTTTAAAAGAATCTGAACTTTTCAGTTCAACCCCTGAATTTGTTTAACCCAATTTTTACAAATGAGACACAAATTTTTTTTACATTATGTGAAAGATGATGTTATTGAATTATATTTTGTTTACTAAATATAAACTTGTCGATCAAATATTTCTATTTTTTAAATCTCGGCATGTTGTTTTAAAAGTTTAAACCTTTACAAATTTTATTCTATAAAGTAAAAGTTTTACAATTGTTCTTTCTTTTGAATAAAATGTGTGTATAGGATAAATTTTCAAGTTGCTTTGTTTATATTAAAGTTCTTATATGTTCAAATTTCAGTTCTAACAAAAGTCGAAAATTCAGCAACATGTTTGTAACTTTTGATATTGCTTTAAAGTTGTGTGATTTGGAATATTTATAGTTTTCAATGCTTAGAAAACCTAAAAAGTCAAAATTTTGGATCGTAATGAAAATATGGGCTAAGCACTTAGACGTAAAATCTTGTGTTTGAGATGATTATTAAATTCTTATAAATCAGAAATCTCTAAGTTTAAAAGTTTGTACCTGTGACCTTTCTGGTTTGGGAAAGTAAGTTCTGTGGGATGCTTGTCATCTGGTCCCCTAAGGTCATTTGATCTGGGAGTGATCGAACCCAAATCCTTCTATAGAATCAGATCGAAAGTCATGTTCTACTGGTATGAATAGGTTTAGGATGTGTTGATGTAGCCTTTCTGATCCAGGAAAGTAAGTTCCAAGGGGTGCTTGACACCTAGTCCCCTAAGATCAACTGGTCTGGGAGCGGCTGACCCAAATCCTGCAATAGGGTCAGATAGAAGGTTACGTTTACGACATGTTCTTTACTTAATAAATTTTTTTTTGATTAAAAAGATGCCAAAAGTGCACACGCTTAAAAGATGCCAAAGACCACACTCATGTAAAGATGTCATAGTGCACAATGCTAAAAAGATGCCAATGAGCACACATCTCATAATACTTGGTTATATATTTCTGAGTTGCAATAAACCTGTAAATTTGTGAAAGTATGAATTTTTGATGGATTAGTGTGATTATTTGCAAAGTTCTCTATTATATTTTTAGAATTGCATTTTCTTGAAGTTAGTCAAAGTTCACATGCGAGCACACTGAATAGATTAATGAAAGTTTTTGAAAATGAACATGTCTTAACTTGATATGCAATAAAACTTGTTTCTGTATCCAAACACATACATTTGATTTCATCTGATGGATTTTATTGTGATATTTTACTAAGTAGAATTTTATTTGTTTCTGTTCAAATTTTTATATATTTAGTCGTTTCAAAATACATATTCAGTATATTTTTCTTTCTACATTGATATTTGATCATTGTGTTCTCATAAATATTTTTTAAATGGGTTTGAGCATGATTCAAGGGGGAGTGAAAAAGGAGAATTTTTCTTAAATGATCATATCTGCTTTTGAGGGGGAGTATCTGATTTTCTTTATATGAATGCAAACTTGAATTGTCATACCTAGTGCATTTGTGTAGGGGGAGTCAAAGAATTTCAAAAGGTAAAATATTTTCTAAGGCTGCTTTGCGCCATCAGTTGGTCGCGCAAACCTTGCTTTGCGCCACCTTGGTGTAACGCAAACTTCACTTTGCGCCACCTTGGTGTAACGCAAACCTCAGTTTGCACAACCAACGTGACGCGCAAACCTCCCCTCTTTTCTCCGTTTCTTTAATTTTGCAGATCTTAAGTTGTCTTGTCTCCAACATTTGCATGACCAAGTTGATCCAGATCATCAAGGTCATGAGGGGGAGATTTAAGAGAAGTTAAATGAGATGATTAAGAGACAAAGAGCTCAAAAGTTTATCTGCTGATCAAGATTCGCTCAAATATTTTATTCTCTCAGCCATTTTAATTCTTTTGTTGTTCCTACTCCGACCACCACAGTTCATTCAAAGTCTTTTCAAAAGAGGTGTGTTGTTTAGAGCACAAGCATCTAGTCCAGACTTGTCAAAGGCAGCAAAGACAAATCAAACTGAAAGATGCTGAGAAGAATTTTTCTTTTAAAAGTCAGATTATTTCATAAAGTCGCTTTTATGGTCCGTGCTGTTTTAGAAGATGAATTTTGAAGACCAAAACGCCAATGATTACTAAAGGGGAGATTGTTAAGTCTGAATTTATAGTAATCATTGTATTTATAGGACTTGGTCAAATACCGTGTCTAATGTCATTTACTGTATTGTATTGACCAAGGGTATTTAAGTCCCTTTGGTCTTTGTGTCTTGTAAGAACTTCACGCACACATATTGAATACACATTACTTTGCACTTCATTCTCTCTCCCTCTACTTTCTCTCTCTAGTGATTCAGTGTTCTTGGACTCACATGTAATCTTTCCTTCGTCAAACTTTTATTTTTTCCCACTGGGTTTTTAGGCGTAAGGTTTTAACGACGCAACAATTGTGCACCATCACTTCACTCATTTGACTCGGCACAAGGGGGAGTGTTGAAGGATTATGTGCCATCATCAAAAGGAAGTGATTGACAGAATATTTTCCTACTATTAGAATTTACCATAATAAATGTTTCCTTTTCTTTGTAAACTTCTCCCTATTTAAAGGGCTTGTGATTAATGAGAATTATAGACTTTTTCTCTCTACCTTGTTGTTATTCTCTCTATAGTGATTGTTCTGTAACAATTATATATATATATATATATATATATATATATATATATGGGCATAATCAAATGAGAACTAGGTAGTTTGTGGTAACTGTGAGATCCAATATGAGCCACACATTTAGAATAATTAATATTAATTTTAAATAAATAGAAAATTATATTTTAGTAAATTTGTTTAATTCCGAAAATATAACCTAATTCCTAAATTTTCTTATTTCCTTTTACAAAAGGGTATCACAGTGTGCAATCACATATTTTTTATGTTTACAAAAGGGTATCATATTGTACTATCATGTACTTTCAATCTTTACAAAGTGTATCACAGTGTGCATCACTTATTTTCGATGTTTTTTCGATATTTTTTCGATATTTACAAAGTGTATCATAGTGTGCAATTACGTATTTTTGATGTTTTTTCGATGTTTACAAAAGGGTGTCATAGTGTGTTATCATGTATTTTCGATCTTTACACAGTTTGCATCATGTATTTTCGATGTTTATAAAGTGTATCACAGTGGACATCATGTATTCACCGGAATAATATTTCCTGGAGAGAGGAGAGAGAAGAGAAGATAGAGGAGAACTCAAAAATATCTAAAATTCCTTTAATTAAAATTACCAAAATTATTGATTTCCTAATTTATCTTCTGATGTGTGGTTAAGATTAGATATCACGGTTACCACAGATAACTGAGTTCTCTCTTGAATGCCCCCCTATATATATATATATATATATACATATATATATATATATATATATATATATATAGTCCCTTCATTTGCTAACCACGACATTGGTGCTAACCGTGCTAACTAATTTTCGACCAATCAAAAACTTCCTAGAGTTTATGTCATTCACTCAATGCTATTAACTCTCAAAGGGTATTATTGGAATTTTACAATTTTCGGCCATTTAAATTTTTTCTATATTTTAAGGAGATTTTTAATTTGGTAGTTATCCAATTTTTAAATATAATATTTTTAAATTTTCGACCATTTAAATATAATATTTTAAAAATTTTAAAAATTGGTAGTTATCCAATTTTTAAATATAATATTTTTAAATGGTAATAATTTTAAATTTTAAATTTTTTCCATATTTTTAAATTTTAAAATCGTTTGTTATCCAATTTTTAAATATAATATTTTTAAATTTTCGGCCATTTAAATTTTCTCCATATTTTAAGGAGGTTTTTAATTTGATAGTTATTTTAATATTAAATATAATATTTTTAAATTAAACATGGTAATTTCCTAATTCACGCCACATTTATCTTGTTTTCATAGTTCAAATTTTTTTTTTAAATTGGTAGTTATCTTTATTTTGGAATATAATAATTTATTGTTTCTAGCGTATTCAAAATGCATATATGTACATCAAGGCTTAATAATTTGAACAATGCACACATGCACAGAAAACAAAAACGTTTTAAACATTAAAGTTTGAAACTTAACATATAACCATATGCACATATGCAATCTTAAAAGATGCACAAATGCATATATGCACATGTTGCATATATGAATATACAATTTACATCGAACTGCATATGCATATATGTACAATTTGCATATGCATATATGCACAGGATATATGCACAGGTTGCATATGCATATATGCATAGATTCACTGTTCTAAATGACCCTATCGGCAACCTCGTGGCTCTACGAATCCGCGTATCTCGATCTATTCGCTACAAATCAAGCAATCCCCTGAACCTCGAGCTTGGATTTCAGCCATTTATAGAACCGTATCAAGTTCGGGTTTTGGCCGTGATATCCTACGTAAACATAGCAACTCCTGAGTTTCTCATTTGCTGGCGATACCGACCCTTTCGCGAAAGAAATCCGAGGTACCGGAAACGAAAACGAGATACGCGGTGCTATCGGACTGTTATCGGAAGACGGTAGAGGAACACAGTTGACGATTTTCAGCTTCGTATCATTGGAAAAATCGCATCTTTCCGACGTGGGAGTGTAGGAAGTGCTCGGGATATCGGTGTTGGGGTACCCACAGTAGGATACCGGAGTCGATGGTGAGTAAATGAAGTCGGTGTGGTGGTGGCGCTGATGGTGGTGGTCGAGGGCGGATTCGGGTCATCTCCGTGGCTCTCGGAGATATGTAAGGTGACTGCAGGGTGGAGACGAAGGTGGTAGATGGCGGCAATATTAGATACGGAGAGTTTTATGGAGATGATGATGAAATTGAAATTAAAATTAAAAAGGATAATTTCAAATTAAAAAGATAACTACCAAAATTAACTAACTGCATAATTTAAATTTAAGATTCTCCCTGATTTCATGTCGTGATTATCTTCAAAATTAATTAAAATAAATTTCAATTAAAATATAAAAGGAAATCTATTTTGATCGAAATACCCCTGTGCATACATGCATTTTATTTTTATAAACCGTTTTTTATATTTATTTTAATAAAAAATTAATTAATTGTGGACCATTGATCTCATCAATCTACGGTTGAGATTGGTTAGCACGGTTAACACCAATGTCACGGTTAGCAAATGAATGGGCCTATATATATATCACTACTAGCAAACCGTGAAATACCGACGACAATTAGCGACGGCAACAACAGTCGGTATTTACCGACGGCAAATCGACGGCCCACCAACGGTATCTTTTTTATTTATTTTTAATAAGTCGTCGGAAAACCGGCGGAAAAATTAGTGATATACCGACGGCTTACCGACGGTTGGTTTTTTCATTTCATTTTATATTTATTTTTAATAAGTAAATATCGTCGGAAAACCGTCGGAAACTAGAATCGTCGGTAAGCTGTCGCTAGTTGTCGTCGTAAACCGTCGCTAAATATTACCGACCAGTTTTTTTACCAACGATCATTCCCGTCGAAAAACCGTCGCTAAAGCCTTTTTTCCGACGGTTTACTGACTGTTTCAGCCGTTATATGTATATATCCAATTCTAAGTTTGTTTTTAATTTTAATTGCACTGAAACACATCAAATATTGTTATCTTTCCATGTGATCGTTCTTACGACCTTAAATTTTCGTGGATAATCATTTGAGCCTCGAACCAACCGAGAGTGTATCAACATTCCGTTTTAAGGCATCAATACATCATTTTAAAGAGCGGTTAATTCAAGTATTTTCCTTTATGTAGTTAAGAACTTAAGATGTCAATTCTTGATGTTGTTTATATTCTTCCAAGTGAAACGTTGTTATACAATGAAATAATATCTTACATACAAAATACGATGATTGGTTCCCAAAAAAAACGTGCTTACAGTAAAGTGAAAAAAATGACGGATATGTATTCCATACTCCATTTTTGGTGATTTATAATTTATAGGGATTGATTTGTATATGTTTATTCAAAAATAAATAATAAAAAAGAGTACGGACTTCAAGGTAGTGGTGATTTGAATCAACAATAGGGTTTGTTTTAAATATTTGAAGCTTGTTTAGCTCCATTTGAATAGAATCACTATAATAAAATTGGTTTATAGAAGCCTAAAATATGTGTCTCTTCATATAAGGTTTTATAGGAATTAAGCTTATAATATACAACATCCTATTTAAAAGTATTACAATAAATTTATAGAACGTTCTTTTGTTGCATTAACAGGTTTTTTAGGACACTTTTAAAATAAACACTACTAAACAAAAGACTTTTTCCGGCAGAAATTTTCGGTGGATTTTTCGGTTGAAATTTCCGACGGATTTTCGGCGGAAGTCAAACGGGTAAAACTCCGTTGATTTTCGCCGAAAATCCGCCGGAAATTTATTTTTATTTTAAAAAAATCCATAATTTTCCGTGGATTTCTGACGGTATTTAATTTTTTTTATTTTTATCATATTAATTCAAATTAATTAATTATTTCTAGCGGATTTCCAGCGGATTTTGATCCGGCAAAAAATTTTGATTCACCGAAAAATCCGCCGGAAATTTGTGTTTCCGGCGCTCTGATTTTCGGCCGGCCAAATCCACTAAAAATCCGCCGAAAATACACTTTTCCGACGGATTTTTCCGTCGAAAAAAACTGGGTTTTTTTTGTAGTGAAAGTATGGTGTTAGCTATTTTATACAACATTGTTTGGAAAAAAAATCTATAAAAAGATGGATGTATATGACATTTCTATAAAATGTCCCCACTAGTACAAATTTCTTGAATATGGAGGTGATGATGATGAACTTTTGATCTTTGCTTCCACTCCACCACCAAATACTCTTGGATCTTTCCAAAACTAACAATCTATCCGTGAAAAGCTCTCAAATACGAAACCATAACAATTTGAATCACCAAAAACATAGTAGAAATGAGAAAGATATGACCAAATGAAGATAGATGCTGAATTTATGCACTGCACCTCGACCGCGAAAGTGCCAAGCGAAAGTGACAGTGTCACTTTAGCTGTCACTTTCGCCCAGATTATACCGTGGGCCAATTTTTCTCTGTGAAAGTTCCTGGCTAAAGTGTCAGTGTCACTTTAGCTTGGCACTTTCGCCCAAAAGGTACCGAGAGCCAATTTCGCCCGTTTTCTTGACCGTTCCTCGACCGTTTTTTCGATGGCTTTCTCGACCGTTTTCCCGGCCGTTCCTCGACTGTTTTCCCAACCATTTCTCAACCTTCTCTCAGAACATTTGATGCTATTATGCCAGTTATCATGCCATTGCCATAATTTCATGGCACATTCGTTGGGACGACCGAACACTCGGTAACGCCGGTGCCATTGTGACATACGTCACAACTGCATGGCACTATAACCGGGACTACCACACTTCTAGTACCATTTGTGCTATTGTGACAGATGTCACGACTACATGGCACTATAGCCATACTTCATATTTGGTTCTTCATTTACCGATTCACCCTGTTCAATACTTTTCCTCCATTAGGATAAAAATCAGGATGTTACACTTGAGGATCTTCTTCAAATGAGCAAGTTGGGGTAAAATCTACTAAATCTAGGAAGGTGAGTTCAAGTTGCTTTGTGAAAACGTTGTACATGCTAAAAATGTTCATTTGACGTATGTAGATCCCAGATACAGTGCAATCAACATATATAATCAATGAAGAACAATATAGGAGTCACAGCAACTAGTCATATGATTGATATGAAATCAAAAGGTTACAGGTTTACAGAAAAGATTTCTGATCAGGAAGAGTAGACCTATAAACTAGTTGTTTGTAAAATATGAGACTCCACTTTCTAACCTAACAAATGAACTAAATAATAACTTTAAATACTTAGGCGCGCAGGCCTAATGGGCTTATGGGCTTGGGCCCATCTAATTAATCAACTATTAATGAATTACATTATGTACCCTTATAAATACTTTATTCCACTTTCAACACATAGGACTTTCAGTCCTAACAATCTCCCCCTAAAGTTGAATAAAGCATTTAACAACTTGAAAAACTTCAGGCCTTGATCTTCTTTCCCTCTTGAATCTTTGACGAACTTTGGTGTTGCATGTCTTCATGACTTTCCACGCTCCCCCTTGAATAAAGCTCTTGATCTTCATAGTATCAACTTTGTAACCAGATTCAATGTACAGTAGCCTCGACTGAATGCACTATCACACAGTTTTTAACTGTAAAAACTCAATCACATCGGATCAGCACACAAGAAAGATAATGTGAGAGTAACGTGACTTTCCACGGTGCATCTTCAGTTTAAAACAAAGAATCTGTCTTTGAACCGCGAGTTGAATAGATTTGTTTTCTTCTCAAGAACTTGTTTCAATCAGCGGATAGGAGGAATGATAAACAAACTTGTAGCAGACACCACATGATACGGGAAAGAATCAATACAAATTTTGAAATCTCTTTGAAAATTGAAACAAAATCTTCATCTCTTTGATCTCTAAACTGTCTTCAGAAATAACTTTCTTCCTTTAAAACTTTGAAATTGAACTTTGAAAAATTTCTCCCCCTTTTTGATGATTGTGAGCATCATGATCATCAAAACTTCTTTAATTTCAGCACCTTCTTTGATCTCCCCTTTATGATAATTTGACATACTCCCACCTGTGATCTGAGTATCCGTCAATTCATGAAATCTATATATTCGAATCTTTTCAAATTCAGATATAATAGGAATTGTAAACCGGAATCAACAGATGAAACAGTTAGAATGCCTGTAAGTAGCACGGAGCCACTTTGTACAATGTATGTACTTTGGAAAGGAGCTTTTGTGATGTTCACTCCCCCAGGGCTTCCATTCAATCATCGAAAAACCACAAAGAAATTTTCTATAAATGTTATTACAAGAAAACTCATTCCTTGTGTGCTCATGCAAGTGTATGAATGATTGAAGCTACTTAGCTTGATCAGGCTCAAATTATGTAAACTGTTGAGACAGCAACAGATATTACACGGACTCAATGTGCATGAAAGAGGTGCGAAGGTGGGGAAACTTTCCTTCTCTTTCAATATCTAAATCTTCCGATTGAAGACTAGATAGCAGATATGCTGCGTCCCCAAAGAAAATGAAACATTTCTTTGTTAAGAAAGAAACGAGTGGTTGGTGGGGTTAATGAAAAAGTTGGCATGGGCTTACTGCCTGTTTCAATGATGGTCACCAAAGAATGTGAATCAATCAGAAAATGTGGTTGCCCGTCTTAGAAAGTGTTTGGTGCAGAGTTTTCATATTCTTTTAACTCTGTTCTCACACCCTCTTTCTTTTTAACATTAAAGCTCACTTCTAACCAAACTCTCTTTTTCATTTTTCCTGCTCCACACAATGAGAAAAACTCAACCCGATGAGTTATCTCCCCCACTCTTTGATATAAGACCCCTCACCCCTCAAATCACTCTAGGATAACTTCCGGGGTAGGAAACACTGGTTTACATGAATCCATGGAAGTTATGTTTAAGCTCTCACACAAATCCCATGTAATTCCTATAACGAATAGTAGCCCAACAGTTTAACTTGAACATTTAAGCTCAAATAAGATAACCCTGTCAAAATGTATGCTCATGAAATTTGAGCAATTGGACTTTGAAAATCTGACAATGTATCAATCAGATCAAATAAATTGGTTAGGGTAACAAAGATTTGGATATTTTGTTTATATGAATGAATATAAACAATTTTTCAATGAAAGCACAAGATTAGAACTTATGATTTATGCTCAGCAACATTGAATTTCAAACGGGAGTATTACCATCGAAAAATTGGTTCGTTATGAGACATGGTAATAACAAATACAAATGAAGTACTGAACCGGTGTGTGTGAATACTTGACAGTATATGGACAAGATAATACGCAAGTATTGATCTTTGGAAACACACGGTCAGTTAAACATTAAAGCTCATACTTGAAAAACATTTAAAAACTACACTCCTAAATTTAAGAAAACGTTTTTTTTTTTTTTTATGTTCGAAAGTTGTTCTTCTTTCAAACAATCAGAGATCTAGGATTAGAGGATATTTACCTTTTAAGCTCCCCCTCAAATCATGATATAATGATTTAGGTCTTTTAAGCTCCCCCTGGATAGTTGCAAAATATCCAGGTCTGAACGTTGAAGAACGGGTCCTGATCTGTCATGTGATCAGAAGCCAAACTTCGTTGAAGTCCGGGTTCTAAGCTGATTTACTTAGAAGCCATACTTCTTCTACTCCCCCTTGACAGTAGGTGCCTGCAACAAAGAATCAGTTTTCGGCTTTGGTACCCACTGGTATTTGGGTCCTCGAATGTTAGTTGCAGTTCTTGTGGGGGATATAGAATAAGAACCATACCATAAATGATCACTGGTTTTGTGAATGTGATCATGTGTACGACAATAAGAACAATGGTATTTATTACCTTACAACCTGAGTAATTGATCTCTCGAATAGATATGATCAGGTTTACCTTTACTCGTTTTGTTCTTCTTGGCATTAGACACATGTACACATGATTCTCTTTCTTTCAGCTCATCTTCAACTGGTTTCTTCTTCCAGACCAGTTCCTCATCTTTGTGTCTCCTTCTTCTAGGACGTGTACCTGAACCATCTATATTTCTATCATAGAAAAGTTTAGTCTTACGAATCTGATCAAAAGATTTAGCTGACCTTTGTGAAGAGACAGATTTCTGATTTGAACTTGATGCAGTCTGTTCAAGCACTTTAATCGTCGAAGCAAAGTTGTCTCTTTCTTTAACAAGCAAGTCAATCTTCGTCGTGAACTCAGACTTCGTTTTCTGCGCTTTCAGCACACTTTCAGATAGTTCAGATAACTTCTTTGTAAGCTTTTTTATCTCAGCCTCAAACATACTTCTCTCTTCTTCAAATCCCTTCTCAGCATTGTTTCTCTAGCCGGATATTTCTTTGAAGAAACCAACATTCTTTTGTTCAATGGCCTTCTTCTCTTTGGCAAACTTCTCTCTTTCAAGAATGATTACTTTCTGAAAATCAGAAACTTGCTGAGAAAGTTTTATGCATTTCAGCTCAACTTCTTTCTTCTCGTCAGCACATTTTCTCGAAAAATCTGAGAACTTCTTTGCGAACGATTTCTCAAACTCGGATTTATCTTGAGCATGCTTTTGCTCCAAATCAGATATTTGCTTTTGAAGCTCAGCATTTGTATCTTTCAGATGCTCAATCTGCTCCTCAGAACTTTCAACAGATGCTGCTTGTTGGATTTGGACAATTTGAACTTCTAGATCAGAAATCCGTCTTTTTAGTTTAGAGTTCTCAGTTTCCAAAAACTTTACTCTTGAAGACATCTTTGGTCCTATCATTATCTTCTCAAGATGTTCCCACAGTTGTTTTCCTGTAGCCTTTTTACTGTCTAAACTTACAGAAATCTCTTTTGAAATCTCCTCGGAAATTCCTTGCAAGATAAAAGCTTGAGTCAATTTATCAGCTTCAAATCTCTTTCTTTGCTCATCTGTGTAATCCTTAAATGGTAGTGTGTACACTTCGTGTTCCGTTCTTCCATTTTCTCCCATAAAATAACAAATATCTGTCGAGTTTTCATTCTTCCTTCCCTCAGAGATAATCTGATATAATCAGCCAAGTCATTTCTGTCGATGAAGTCCAAGAATCTGTCCTTCCATTGCTCGTACTCTCCTCTGAAAAGTACTGGTGGATTCTCATTCGTACTGATTGAAAGAGCTTCGCTTGAAGGCATTCCTTTTGATATACAGGGACTGAACTTGACAAGAGATGAAACTTGAAAGTGCAGGGACCAAAAGTGACAAATTGTGAAACTTGAAAGTTTAGGGTCACAAATGACACACTACTGAAACCTTGAAGTACGGGGGCTAAAAGAAATGCACTGCAAAATGATCGTGAGACAAAAAATTTGACCCTTTTGTATTTTTATTTTTTTTTAAGCCATAAGCCCGGTCGAGCAAGGGTATCGGTCAAAGTAAAGGACCGGTATAAGCAATATATCGGTCGAACAAAAGGACCGGTAAAACAAAGTCCCGGTCAAACACAATGACCGGTAAATACAATGTATCGGTCGAACCAAAAGGACCGGTAATAACAACGTACCGGTCTAACAAATCCGGTCGAACCAAAGGACCGGAAGGGACAATATATCGGTCAAAGGACAAAGACCGGTAATCAGGGTACTGATCGAATCAGTGTATCGGTCGAATAAATGACCGATAGTGGCTAAGTTTTGGTCGAAGCAAAGACCGGAAAACACAATGTATCGGTCAAACACAATGACCGATAAATACAAGCACCGATAAACAAACCTGATAAACTCGAAGAATACCACCGAAGAACACGAAGAATTTTCTGGAATTCGACCGAAATCAAAACCCAGAAAATTGAAATCGAACAGACCGATAAACCACAAAATCAACAGTAACCTTCGATCGATAAAAACTTAATTACTTTCCCAGAACAACTTCGATCGATAAAAATTAAACCCAGAAGAACCGATAAACTCAATTTAAACAAGATATTAGACCGATAATAACCTTTTCAGAAATCAATCCACCGATAAAACAAATCAACCCAGATTGTCAGAAATCAAATAGATCGATAAACCACATGAACAGAAATCGATTAAAGCAGACAAAAAACGATTAACACAAAATTGATTATAGGGTTTTAGACAAACCTTTTTCTGGATCAAACCTTTAGTCTCTTTGCTCTGATACCAATTGTAGATCCCAGATACAGTGCAATCAACAGATATAATCAATGAAGAACAATATAGGAGTCACAGCAACTAGTCATATGATTGATATGAAATCAAAGGGTTACAGGTTTACAGAAAAGATTTCTGATCAGGAAGAGTAAACCTATAAACTAGTTGTTTGTAAAATATGAGACTCCATTTTCTAACCTAACAAATGAACTAAATAATAACTTTAAATACTTAGGCGCGTAGGCCTAATGGGCTTATGGGCTTGGGCCCATCTAATTAATCAACTATTAATGAATTACATTATGCACCCTTATAAATACTTTATTCCACTTTCAACACATAGGACTTTCAGTCCTAACAACGTATTTATGAGTTTTACTTGATAATTATAAATGTTGGATTATTTGATGAGTTTAGCGTATTTGGTACATTTGATTTATAAAACTTGTGAAATACACATATTTGGGTCTTCTAGACCCTTTGGTAAATAAATCTTGAAAGTGTATTATTTTTATAAATTATTTCATATGTGGAGATTATTTGACGTTTATGCATCCTTAGTGTTATTAAACTTATAAATCATTTGGGAAATACATGTTATTATGTTATAAAGTATTTTTTGAGATAAATAGTATGTTTTTGTTTGGAAAATGTCAACGATGGGTTTTGAGTTAATCATACCTTAGGGGCATGAGTTGGCATAAATGTCGGTCAAATACATTTTAGAACTTATCATGACTTTTAAATAAATATTCAATTGGGTTGTTGAACTTTTAGTTCGGTTTTGATTTATTGGGTCTTATGGGACAATTGTCCGGTTTTAATAACTCGATGTGGGGCTTGGGTGAGAGTTGCATTTATTTCATATACTATGAGAATGGTATATTTTGAGTGCGTTAGTCATTCATTTGGGACTTGAAATGTTTTAGACTTTAATGCAATGGATCCATAGGTATAGAAGTCGGCTTTATCATGTAAATGTGGGATAAGGTCCCCAAGTTTTAATTTGGAAATAGGCATTGGTGATATGATGTAATTTCTAAATGAACAAGCGTGTCAAGGATGGTGAGGTCCCAAGGTAAAGATCCACGGATAGGGTTGAACTTGGTGATTTTCTGGCTAAAGATCCATGGATAGGGTTGATGTCAAAGGTTGTCTGTTATCCCAGTTTAATCTAGTTGGTAAATAATCAATCAAGTAATCAAGCAACACAATAATAATCAAGAGATATATAAATCAGAGTAACATACCAATCCCTTGAATAAACAATGAAACCCTTGAGTGTTCTTGATACCCTTGAATACAGAGAAAACATCTACCTCTCTAATATGATTATGAAAGTAATTGTGAGGATTAAACCTAAAACCTAATAAATCAAAACAATAAATACCCAGGCTTTTAGGCCTAATGGGTTTATGGGCTTGATAGACTTAAGGCCCATTTACAAATAACTATTAACCTATTACACTTTAAACCCTCTAATCTTTAACTATCAAATAAATACAATTTAGACCATCTAATTTAACTTTAATCTTGAATACAATTTATGATCCAACAATCTCCCCCTTTGGATTCAAGATTAAAAAAAATTTGCAATTGTCTTCGGGTCTTCACTTTTCTTCAGATATGACGTTGATAGCTTCAAAACTTCAAAACTTGATATCTTTGAAATCTTCAGCAGTCTTCAGATTATATTCTCCTTCTTTGAGTATTCTCCCTTTTTGTATCTTCTCCCACTTTTTGATGAGTGGTGAGAATCATCATCATCAAAACTTGTCAAAACAATCTCCCCCTTTATGGAAAAATCTCCCCCTTTGTCTTTATAGACTTCAATTTAGCACTTTCTTCATGTAATGAGCCCTGTAAGAAATAAGAGCAGTCTTCCCAGATGGAAAGAGTGATTATTTCAATCTTTTCAGATAAAAATAGTCAATTGTAACCGTTTAAATCTTTGCAAATTCAAACAGTTTAAGAGTTGTAATCCTGAATCAACAAATGACTCAGTTAGAATGCCTGTCAGTAACACAAAGTTACTGAGTAACACAAAGTTACTATATAAGGAGCTGGTTTTGATGTTGACTCCCCAGGTCTTCCATTCAATCATCGAATAACACATGGTTATCTATGAACGTTCTGACAGAAAACAAATATATGTGTGCTCGTGCATGTGTATGAAAAAAATTAATCAGAGATGATTGCTTTTCATTTTAGGCTCAATGTATGTAAACTTGTTGAGACAGCAACAAATTATACAAAGACTCAATGTGCATGAGAAAGGGTTCGAAGGTGGGGCAACTTTCCTTCTTTTTCAATATTAGTATCTTCCAAATGAAGAACCAATAGCGTATGTGTTGCTTCCCCAGAAAATGTGAAACATTCTCTTTTTGAGAAAAGAATGAGTAGCTGGTGGGGTTGTATGCAAGAGATGGCATGGGCTAGTTGCCTATTTCAATGATGGTCACCAAAGAATGTGAACCAATCAGATTATGTGGTTGCCCGGCTCAGAAAGAAGTTTGGTGCAGAGTTTAATATTCTTTTACTCTGTTCTCTCACCCTCTTTCTTTTAATGCTCACTTCTAACCAATCTCTCTTTTTCATTTTACCTCTTTACACACCATCACTCAATTCTTTTTACCCCTCTCCCCTCAATCACTCAGGGTATACTTCCTGGGTAGGAAACACTGGTTATCGTGAATCCATGGAAGTTCTGTTAAGTTCTCACACTGAATCCCATGTAATTTCCTAATAGAACATGTTGTTCAACAGTCTTATGTACATGTAAGCACAAATACCACTTGTTACATGAAGAATATAATATTTGATGATGTCAAAACAAAAGATGTCTGATGATGCAATTCTCCCCCTCAAACTAAAAGAGTTTGACAATTAAGCTCATATCAATTTGTCATGAAGAATAATATGTTGGAGAATCAAAAACGAATTTTGTTTATATGAACAATATATAAACATATTTTCAATGAAAGCACATGAAATGACGTTTGATTCAATCAACGGTGAATACAAAGAACGTGAGTATTACCATAGAAAGATTTGACTTTTGATACATGGTAATAACAAAGTCAAATAGAATGTTCTGAACCGTTATGTGTATGAATACTTGACAAAGTATATTGATAAGATAAAACGCAAGTATTTATCTTTAAGAACATACAGTCAGATAAGCATTTAAGTATCCAAAAATCTGTTAATATCACAGATATTCTCCACCTTAACTGAAAGATTTTTTTTAAAGATAAGGCAGAAAAAATAAATAAAGCACTGAAGTGCGGGTTCTAATCTGATGTGATTAGAAGCCATTGCCACTTGAACAAACCTGCATAAAAAAAATTATGGTAATCATTTGTGAAAATGATTCCGCTATCGTTAGCAACAGTTGAAGAATAAAAATGAACACAAAATCAAGACAGAGAATACTCCCCCTTGAATCATGAGTAAGGTCTAAGACATGTTCAACATACCAAGTTTGATTATTAGAAAATGGAATCGCTTTTCATCCAATGGCTTGGTGAAAAGATCAGCTAACTGGAAGTCAGTTTGAACAAAGTGCATTTCAATATTACCTTTTTCTACATGATCCTTGATGAAATGATAGCGTACATCGATATGCTTGGTGTTCAAATGTTGTACCGGGTTAGCAGTTATAGATATGGCACTCTTGGAATCACAATAAATAGGAACACGCTTGTAGTTGTATCCAAAGTCCCTTAATTGTGTCGTCATCCGGAGGACTTGAGAACAGCAGCTAGCAGCAGCTACATACTCAGCCTCGGCAGTGGATGTCGAAACACAGTTTTGTTTCTTTGAGGTCCAACTTACAAGTTTGTCACCTATCAATTGACATGACTCATAGGTGCTCTTCCGTTCTAGCTTACATCTGCATGATCAACATCTGTAAAGGCAGTTAGTTCAAAACGAGAATCCTTTGGATACCAAAGGCCTAGATTAGGCGAACCTTTGAGATATCTAAGGATTCGCTTAACAGCAGATAAGTGCGACTCTTTAGGATTAGACTGATATCTCGCACAAAAACATGTGGCAAACATTATATCTGGGCGACTGACAGTCAGATAAAGTAAAGAACCAATCATGCTATGATACACCTTTTGATCAACAGGTTTCCCGGAGGGATCCGCGTCTAAGAGTGTACCAGTAGCCATTGGTGTTTTCATGACTGAACTATCTGACATATTGAACTTTTTCAAAATATCGTTTTTATATTTAGCTTGATTAATAAATATGCCTTCGGGTAATTGCTTTACTTGTAAACCAAGAAAGAAATTCAATTCACCCACCATCGACATTTCAATCTTTGTTTCCATTATCTTTGAAAAGTTTTTACAAAATTTCGGATTTGTCGACCCAAATATTATGTCGTCAACATAAATATGAATGAGAATCAAGTCTTCACCTTGCCTTTTCAGAAATAAGGTAGTATCAACTGTACCTTTCTTGAAACCAGAAGCAAGTAGAAATTTAGTGAGAGTTTCATACCAGGCTCGCGGTGCTTGTTTAAGACCATACAGCGCTTTGTCTAGGACGTAGACATGATCAGGGTGATGAGGATCAACGAAACCTTCAGGTTGAGCCACGTAAACCTCCTCATGCAAAACTCCGTTCAGAAAAGCCGACTTTACGTCCATTTGATAAACAGTAAAGTTTTTGTGCGCTGCATATGCTAGAAAGATTCTGATGGCTTCGATCCTTGCAACCGGGGTGAATGTTTCGTCATAGTCAATGCCCTCTTGTTGACAGTACCCTTTTGCGACCAAACGAGCTTTGTTTCTCACTACTACTCCGGCTTCGTCTTTCTTATTTCTGAAAACCCACTTTGTTCCTATAACAGATTTACCTTTAGGTAGTGGGATCAAGTGCCATACCTTGTTCCTTTCGAATTGTAGAAGCTCGTCTTGCATAGCAGAAATCCAGAAGGGATCACATAGAGCTTCAGACGCTTTCTTCGGTTCTAGGGAACTAAGGAAGCTTGAAAACATGCAGAAGTTGGCAGATGCGGATCTTGTCGTGACACCATATTGTACGTCACCTATCACCTTGGTCAGGGGATGATCCTTAGTCCAACGATGTGTGCTTGGTAAGGATTCAACTTGTTGTTGCGTATTGGACGCATCGTTTTCATCGTGCACAACAGGCAGCTCCATAGATGTACTCGGGACATCTTGTACTGGTGTTTCTGATACTGAGGATTCTGGACTAGCAGTTGAAGTACTCGGGACTTCGTTTCCAGAAGAACTATCTGTAGAGACAGATTCAGCATTAGTAGAGTCAGAAACTAATGGTTGAGTTGTACCTGATGGAGATGAAGTTTCAGTGACTTCTTCTTCGGACGGTCCAAATATGTCTTCAGATATAGTAGGGACCTCCGAGCTTGTACCACTTGTTATCGATGTTGATATGCCTTTTTCAAAATCTGCACATATATCATCAAAGGCATCAATAAACAATAAATCTAACTCAGATGAAGTAGAGTTAGAGTTAGAAGAAATAGATCCTTTAGATGATGGTTCTATTCTAGAGTGAATAGAAGCTTTGTCCTTAATTACGAGTTCTGAACTGTTGTGTCCAGAAGTCCTTGTAGAATTCTCATCAAAGGAGACATTCATGCTCTCAACAACCGTCTTAGTTCGAATAATGTAAATTCGATAAGCTTTGGATGTCAGAGAGTATCCAACGAGATATCCTTCATCCGCTTTCTTATCAAATTTTGATAATCCTTGACGCTCTTTAAGAATGTAGCACCTGCAACCAAAGACACGAAGAAATTTGATATTAGGTGTACGATTGTTGATTAACTCATATGCTGTTTTATTAAATCGTTTGACCACAATGGTACGTTTCTAAGTAAAACATGTTGTAGCGACTGTCTTAGCCAAAAGGTACATGAGTAGATTCGAGGAAGCAAGCATAGTACGAGCTGCTTCAACCAGAGTACGGTTCTTCCGTTCAACAATGTCGTTTTGCTGTGGAGTGTAGGCTGCGGAGAAATTGTGTGAAATACCCACGGAAGTAAGATAACTCTTCAGGGTGTCATTCTTGAACTCCGTGCCATTGTCACTGTGAATGGTTCTGACTGGCAGTTGAAGACGTACTTGAATGCACTTGATGAAAGTGATAATCAACTCTGGCGCTTCTGACTTGTTGCGAAGAAACTCGAGCCATGTATACCTTGAGTAGTCATCTATCATTACCAACACATATTTCTTTCCGTTGATAGATGCTGTGCGCATTGGGCCACAAAGGTCCATATGAAGAAGTTCCAGTGCAGATGAGGTCGATGATTCAGCTTTGGACTTGAAGGAGCTTCGCTTCATTTTGCCCAACTCACATGCAGGACATAGTGAGTCTTTTTCGAACCTCATTTCTGATAGACCTTTGACCAGACCTTGTCTCTGTAGCTTCGCTATAGATCTGAAATTTTGATGAGACAAGCGTCGATGCCACGTCCACGATTGTGCTTTGGAAGCTTTGGCTAGTTGGCATACTGGACGTGTGGCAGATAGTTTAGGAAAATCTACATAGTATAGATTTCCATGGCGCTCAGCTTTGAAGACTTCGTAACCATCGGGATCCTCTAGATAGCAATGAGTGGTTGTGAAGCAGACTTGATATTTCATGTCACAGAAGTGACTGGTGCTGAATAAGTTATGATCAAGTCCTTCTACATATAACACTTTCTGAATCTTCACTACTCCATTATCTAGCATGACATATCCTTTGACTTTTCCTTCTGCTTCAGAATTTGCAAAACGAACTGCTCCGACAGGCTCCTCCACATAGTTATGTAGGAGGTGCTTGAATCCTGTCATGTGGCGTGAACATCCGGAATCTATCACCCACAGTCGACAGGCCTGCACAAAAACAATTAGTTTTGCTTAGGTACCCATATCAGAATGGGTTCTTCGCTGTTAGCTTTAAGCAATTCAGGAATATCATCTGGTTTGACTTTCACTCTCCATTCATAACGTGGTTTTGGAACCCATTTCCAAACCATCTTAACATTTATTTCCTGAAAGTGCTTTTTAGAAGTAGGATTGGCAACCTTAACTCAATACACTTTGGGTTGTGCAGAAGAATTAGAAATAGAATTAGACTTAAAGTTCAGTTTAGCTTTTCTCTTATTCTGTTTGGACTTTGGAGGGGAGTAGTATGTGAATGAGTTATCCCAACAGTGTTTGCAATATAGATTCTTTCGAGCAAAATTCATGAACTTAGATTTATCATAACAAACCGTACATCCATGTTTATCAAAAGAATTACTTTTCAAAATAACACTGTCAGAAGTACAACTATTCGGAATAAAAGGTTCACTAGATATCCTATCATTCTTATTCAAACTATTGTCTTTATTCTTCTAACTCCTCCCAACTCCATTTCCTCTTATATCTGAAATAGAAACAGGAACCTTGTTAGTCTCTAACTTAGAAGGTGGTTCTTTTCTAGTGCTCTTTGAAGTCTCATCCTTTTCAAAAATACTCGGTGGATATTCAGGACAATCAGAGTAAACAACTGAAGGTTTTGTAGGAGCATCAAATTCTGGATTGGTTCTTACCTTCCAGCTTGGATCATTGAACATCTGTTTATCATTTGAAGCATTTTTAAACAAAGTAATTTTCAAATCATTGATCTCAGTGCAAAGCTCTTGATTTACTTTTAAAGACTTTTCAAGTTTATGTTTGAGATCAAAGTTTTCATCTTCAACCTCATCAAGAGACTGTTGCAACATATCAATTTGCTTCATCAATTCAGATGTATTATCATTCACATAATTTGACTCCTTTGGAATAGAAATAGGATCAGAGTCTGAAGCATTCATCATTTCAGAAAATAATTCTTCTGTCATGGACTCAATAAACTCCGTTTTATCATTTTGAACACAAGATTCATTCGTGATAGTAGTTTCTTCTTCAACCTCTTCAACAAGTAAAGGTTTAGAAGCAATGGGATTTGAGACTGATGGTAAAGTAGATGGATCAACATCCGATTCATACTCATCATATTTGCAAGCAGTCTCAGGTGGAACTGTGTTGGTGCTTACTGATTCTTTGGAAGGTGTGGTAAATAGTGATTCAAATTCAGTAAATTTGATCTTTCGAGTCTCATAGCTTTTATTCAAATCACCATATGTAAAACCAACTGATTTAAAAAGATTTTGAGAATCAGTGTCACCAGACTTGTTCTTTCCCATTTCTTCTCGACCTTTGGTCTACTTAGAAGGTTTAGGAGTACTTGCTTCAACAAAAGTTGCACGAATGTCAGGAATGGGTCTGATTGCGGAGCCGAATTTATCAAAATTATATAGATGCTCCGGTGCCTTTTTCAAAATTTCATTAGTTGGCACACCCAAACCTGGTTTTAGTTTATAAAACCTTTCGTCTTGGAGTTTATTGGTCAACAGATTTAATGTTTGCTCAGTCTGACCTCGTTTCATATTAATGTCCTCCAGTTGCTTGATTTTGGTGTAAGCTTCATTTCTTTCTTTATAACAAACTTCAAATTTTATTTGAAACTCACCCTTTTCAGCATTAAGATTCACAAGATCTGTTTCTAAACCAGATATTTTTTCTTTTAAAGACGCTTTTTCAGCTTTTAAATCGTCTTTTTCCTTTTCTTTTTCCTCCACAACAACTTTTAAAATAGCATTTTCATCACGAAATCTTAATGCAGATTGATGTGCAGAGCTAAGTTTGCCTTTCAGTAAAGCAAATTCATCTTTCATACCATGTATTTGGGCCATTAAAGATTCAATAAGCTCAGAATTGTCACTTACCACAGAGTTTGCATCTTCGGATTGTGTCTCAGAGTCTTCATCGTCACCTTCGAGCTTTGCCATATAAGATACTTGGGTGAAGTGAGCTTGCTCCTCGTCATCGGAACTTTGATACAACCAGTTTTCTTCTTCAGCCATTAGCACTATTCCTTCTTCAACTTTCTTGGCAATAAGTGACTTTCTTGCATAGTACTCTGAGTTCTTTACCTTCTTGAACTTGCAGTCCCTCGACAAATGCCCAAATTTGCCACAGTTGTAGCATCTTCCTGGTTCATCCTTTCGTTCTTCTCGCTTCTCCTCTCTCTTTCCTTCTCTTCTATCTTCCTTCCTGTCTTCTCGTCCTTCCTCTCTCTTTCCATGCCTCGGCTTGTATCGCATCTCAGACTTCTCTTTCTTGTATCCATCATACTTTGGCTTTGAGTAGAATCTTTTCTTCCCAAAGCTCTTCTTGAATTGTCGCGTAATAAGAGCCAAGTCTTCAGAGAACTTTTGAATATCAGGATCTGAATCAACTTCCAGTTCTTCATCGCTCGAATCAGAGTCAGAGTCAGTAACTTCGGTAACTAGAGCTTTAAACATCTTTTTCTTCGACCTTGCAGAGGATACATAACCTTTGCCGGCTATGAGAGCCACATAATCCTTCAGATGATTAGACTCATTATTAATTGATCTCACCTCATCCTCATGTTGAGCAAGAGTAGAGAAGATATCAGTGACATTTTCTCGAGCCATATTCTTGGACATCTGGAGGTTGATAGCAAAGTTCTTCCATTCTGGATTCAGATTCTTGATGAACTTGTAATTTATCTCAGAAGAAGATTTAGAGATATTGTTCCTCCACAAGTCATTGAGGATGATGTTATATCTGTTGTAGGTATCTAATAGAAATTCTCCTTCTTTTGCATGAAATCCCTCGTATGCATTTATGCATAGATTCTGCTTAGCTTGTATGGAGGCTTCACTTCCTTCAAACTGCCTTGCTAGTTCATCCCAGATGCCTTTAGCAGTGCTCTGATTGTCGACACGATTATAGATGTCGTTTGGAATTGCCATTGTCAGATAGATTAGAGCCTTTTCTTCTGTCTTATACTGTTCTTTCTGCTTTTCATTGAAGAACTGCTAAGCTTTAGGAATCTCTCTGTCAGGGATTTCTAGAGAGGAATCTGTAGCAGGTTGACCCTTTACTGTGATCATTGGAGTTTGTGGACCTTCAATGATTGCTTTCATGAAGTCTCTGTTCTTGTGATTCAGAAACTGGATCATTCTGATCTTCCATTGCTGATACTCATTAGCCATGAGGCCAGGAGGTTTGACTTGAGAACCCATTGAGAGAAGCTGATTCGACATCTTAGTTGTACGGTTAGTAAACATACTTTTTTGTACCAAGAAAACCAACTTGTTGGGAATTCAGAATTTGCACAAGTATGGTTAATGCTGCTAGCACAACATGGTTAGTACTTCTGAAACAGATTAATACTGCTAAACAAGATTAATACTGCTTGATGAAGTTACTACTGCTAGTAGTTAGAACTGCTAGTAGTTAGTACTGCTAAGGGTTACTACTGACAACTTCATTAATACTGCTGAACATGGTTAATGCTTCTGAACATGGTTAGTACAGCTTATGAAATAAAGACTTCGTATGGCAATGAAGACAGCTGTATTGATTGAAGATATTCATGGAAAGCTTGGAGATAACTATGGAAGATTATACTGAGGATCTTTTATATTTTGTAATTATCTTTTATCTTTAGTATATGTATAGACTTAGTCAGAATAGTTTAGAATTAATTTTTGATTCTGAGTTGTTTTCAAAGAGAGAATTAACCTCAAGGTTTATAATCCTAATTCTAGAGAAGTAGAATTCGTATTGGTGAGCCTGTTCATCAATATTGAGGTTGTGTGTGAAATCTTGTAGCTTTAAATCATTCAATAAAGTTTACAATTTGTGATTTCTGATTCACTGTTTCAATGATATTCTGAATATTAAAGTGTTATTTCGCAAACTCCTTTAATATTGTTTCTGAGTATTTATTCTTGTTAAGAATCAGATCCTGACAAGTGGTATCAGAGCTAGTATTCTCAGAAACCTTCATTCATCATGAAAAACACTGTTGAATCAAACAGTACTCTTGTCTCAAAGGTTCCAATGCTCAGATCTAATGAGTATGACATGTGGAAGATAAGGATCAAGCAATACATTCTCCTCACAGATTACTCTATGTGGGACATCATTGAGAATGGCCCATCTAATGAAGGAAAAATTGGTGCAGATGGAAAAAGAACTCCACCAAAGACAGATGCAGAAAAGAAGATAAGGCAGACAGAGATGAAAGCCTTGAGCACACTGCTCTTGGCTATTTCCAATGAATATCAACACCAATTCTGCAATTGCACTGATGCACAGATGCTTTGGAATGCTCTAGAGAAAAGATTCTCTGGTACCAAAAGTACCAAGAGAAATCAGAAGGCAATACTGAAGCAATTGTATGAAAACTTTATGTCAACTAAGAATGAGTCCATGACTCAAACTTTTGACAGGTTTAACAAGCTGATTGGTGAACTAGCTACTATGGGAGTACAGATTGATCAAGATGATGTAGACATAAAGTTTTTAAGGTCCCTAGGAGATGAATGGACCATGTATAATGTTTCATTCAGACAGAATGAACAACTGGAAGAAAAAGAACTTGATGATCTGTACAATGACCTTAGAGAATTTGAAGCTGAGGTGGAGGCAAAGAAGAAGCCTTTTGGATATGTTCATAATGCTGCACTCCTATCAGCATCAATTGATTCTACTGCTAACCCTGAATCAGTTAATGCTGCTAATGGAGCAAATCAAGAAAAAGGCACTGAATCTGTTTTTGAAGCCTTTCTGTCCAGCCATGGAAACTCTTCTTTAATCAATGATGACTTGGAACAACTTCATCCTGATGATCTTGAAGAGATGGATATTAAATGGCAGATGGCCATGCTTTTCATGAGGGTAAAGAAGTTCATCAAGAGGACTGGGAGGAATAACTTCTCCCAAAGAAGAGAAGATGGAGCAGGTTTCGACAAGTCAAAGGTAGAATGCTATAAATGTCATATGAAGGGACACTTTGCCAGAGAATGCAGAAGTGGAGTGTCTCACAACAACAACCACCAACAAGCTTAGACTGGTAGCTTCAACCAGAACAGAAACTCTGCTCAAGCCCTTGTTTCTCAACAAGGAATGGGGTTTGACTGGAGTGATCAAGTAGAAGAGGCTATTCAAAATCAAGCTCTCATGGCAGAGGTATCTGATCTCCCAACTGAGGTAAGTTCTAATGTCTGTTCTAAAACTTGCATAGACACTGTTAAAAGGTACAGGGATCACAACCAGAATATGAGTGATGACCTTAAGAGGTTAGCAAAAGATATAAAAGACTATTTGAGAATTGTTGAGAGGTTTGAGGAACAAATTAAAGGTTTCCAAGCCAATGAACTTCAACACTCATATGACACAAACTACTGGAAGTGGGAGAAAAAGGATCTAGAACTCCAACTGACAAAGTCTAAAGAGGAGAGTGAAAAGTTGAGAGGGGAGCTAGCCAAAGTTAAGCTAGATGTAGAAAAGTTTTCCAATGCTTCTAAAGCAATGGACTCTTTACTACAAACTCAGATTCATGACAAGCTGAGAAGAGGAATTGGGTACAATACCACACCACCACCATACAACAACAACTACATCCCTCCTTCATCAAACTTGCTAGAAACCAAAGATAGGAAGGACTTTCCTGAGGGAGCCACTGACATAGATCCCTTAGATGAGGTAGTTATTGAGGACAAGACTGAGAAAGAGGTTGGTAAGAGTAAGGAGAACAATGTGAGTGGTGAGATTCCTCTAGAGAATCATATTATTACCAATGAGGGTTGTGGAAAGATTTGGGTAAAATCTAAGGACATAGAGAAGACTGAGGGAAAGTCTAGTAAGGTCCATTACAAGCAGACCACAATTGTGAATCCTGTTCCTTGCATATAGTGTGCTTGTACTAAATCTGAGCCCCTAAAACATGATAAAAGGAGGGGTAATCAAAGAAACTGGAATAATCAGTGGGCACAAAAACAAGGGTTGATCTGAGTAAAATCAATAGACCAAAACCTTGTTTTATTTGTGGAAAGCTCAATCATATTTCTAAATACTGTTATTTCAATCATATGAACCAAAGGATGAATTTTCAAAGATCTGTGCAAAAACCCTTTGGTTATAGGAAGAATGAAAGGAACCATGTGGCTAAGAAATCTGATAAATCTAAAAGCCACATGAAGAAAAAGATTGTTGAGGAGAGTGTCAAGATGTGGATTCCTAAAAGCACTAAAACTGTTTGTACTGCTACCACAAATAGTACTGCTGACAATGATAGTGCTGCTAGAAGCAATACTACTGCTACCAATGTTAGTGCTGCTAAGAGTATTAGTATTGCTAAAACTAACATTGTTAGTACTTCTTCTAGTGTTAATACTACTAACTCTGTTAGTACTTCTAAGGTTAGTACTGCTTCTAATGTTTGTGCTTCTAAGCCAATCATCTTGACAAAGTACTCTAATAAAGAGTGCTCTGAGTTTAAAAATCTCATCAAAAAGGAATGTAAATACTTTGATGAGAAAGGGAGACCCAAGACCACTTTGGCTTGGGTTCCCAATCAATACTAATTGATCTATCTTATGTGCAGGTCAATCAACAGCTCAAGGGTAAGAGCATCTGGCATGTTGATAGTGGTTGCTCTAGGCACATGACAGGGAACATGTCTTGCCTCAAGAATTTCAAGAAAATTGATGGTGGGCATGTTGCCTTTGGTAATACTCCAGATGGAGGTAAGATCAGTGGTAAGGGTGATGTAACCAAAGGTAAAATGACCTTTGAAGATGTATTCTATGTTGAGCAGTTAAGGTACAACCTGTTAAGTGTATCACAGGTTTGTGACAAAAAGCATAGTATATTATTTACAGATTCTGAATGCATTATCCTTGCTCCTGGATTCAAGGTAGTTGATGAAAAGATGATACTACTAAGAACTCCCAGAAAGGATAATGTATATTGCTTAGATATGGAAAATGTTTCAACTGATTCATCCCTAAACTGTCTTGTTTCAAAAGCATCTTTGGATGAATCATCACTTTGGCACAGAAGGATGTGTCACATGAACTTTAAAACTATGAATAAACTTGTTAAAAACAACCTTGTAAGAGGTTTACCTTCCAAAGTCTTTTCATGTGATGATCATTGTGTTGCCTGTCTCAAAGGCAAACAACACAAAACTTCTCATAAGTCCAAAGAGTTGAACACTATCTCAAATTCTCTTCAGTTGTTGCATATGGATCTGTTTGGGCCTACAAATGTTATGAGTATAGGCAAGAAATCATATTGCTTAGTTATTGTTGATGATTACTCTAGATTTACTTGGGTATATTTTCTAAGAACTAAGAATGAGACAAGTGGGCTGATCAAATCCTTTATTCTAAGAATTGAAAACCAAACAAATCAAAAGGTAAAAGTCATTAGGTCAGACAATGGTACTGAATTTAAAAATCATGACCTAAACACCTTTTGTGAGGAAAAAGGAATTGAGAGGCAATACAGTGCTCCTAGGACTCCACAACAAAATGGTGTTGCTGAGAGAAGGAATAGGACACTAATTGAGGCTGCTAGATCTCTGTTAGCTGATTCAAAACTTCCAATTACTTTCTAGGCTGAAGCAGTTAATACTGCTTGTTATGTCCAGAACAGAGTTCTAGTAGTCAAGCCTAAAAACAAGACACCATATGAGCTTTTAAATAAAAGAAAACCATTTATTGGATTTTTCAAACCTTTTGGGTGTCCTTGTACCATTCTCAATACCAAAACTCACTTAGGAAAGTTTGATAGCAAGGCAGATGATGGTTTTCTTGTTGGTTACTCATCTCAGAGTAAGGCTTACAGAGTATTTAATTCTTCTTCTAGAATAATTGAGGAAAGTGACAATGTTAAACGCAATGAGAACACACCAAATCCTATTGGTTCAGGTCCTCAGTGGTTGTTTGACATTGATTCACTAACTAACTCTTTGGGTTTCAATAGTGATGATCATGCAGGTTCAGGAAGTGGAGGATCAAAGGATGAACAAGTACAAGTACAAGACATTATTCCTCAGTCTGTGATCTTTCCCATACCTACAATGGAACCTGTTGATTTCTGTGAAAAAGAGACTATGACTGAACCAATTCAGAGTGAAGAAGAAAGAAGAGATGAGGAGAATCAAGTGCATAAAGAGCCAGAAGCAGCTGATGAGATCACCTCATCTGACTTAAATGAGTCCAATTTAGAAGTGGGAATCAATGAGGAACCTAGTCATCAGACTAGAACTCAAAAGAACCATCCTCCAGAGCTCGTCATAGGAGACATCTTCTCCTATGATAACAAGAAATCAAAGCAGACTTCAAGAGCAACAAAATCAGCAACACACAGTACTCTCTTGCTTTCTATCTCAGATTAAGGCTAAGAGGTTTTTGATGCAATGAAAGACTCCAGTTGGATAGAAGCTATGCAAGAAGAGTTACTGCAGTTCAAATTGTAAGAAGTTTGGGACTTGGTAGACCTTCCAAAAGGTCATAGAGCTATTGGCACCAAATGGATTTTCAGGAATAAAAAGGATGAGAGAGGAATTGTGATCAGGAACAAAGCAAGGTTTGTGGCACAAGGGTACACTCAGGAAGAAGGCATAGATTATGAAGAAGTGTTTGCCCCAATTGCAAGGGTAGAGGCAATTAGGCTATTTCTAGCCTATGCCTCATACATGAAGTTCAAGGTATATCAAATGGATGTGAAGAGTGCCTTCTATATGGTACAATTGATGAAGAAGTATATGTCTGTCAGCCCCCTGGATTTGAAAATCCATCATATCCTGACAGAGTATACAAACTGAAGAAAGCACTTTATGGTCTACATCAAGCCCCAAGAGCATGGTATGATACTCTATCTACCTATCTCTTAGAAAATGGGTTTGAAAGGGTAATAATTGACAAGACCCTCTTCATTAAAAGGAGTAAGAAGGACATCCTACTTGTTCAGATCTATGTAGATGACATCATCTATGGATCCACACAAGATCAGATGTGTAGAGACTTTGAAAAGTTGATGCACAAGAGCTTTAAAATGAGTTCAATGGGTGAACTTGCCTTCTTCCTTGGGCTTCAAGTGAAACAGCAGAAAGATGGGATCTTTATAAGTCAATCAAAGTATGTGAAAGACATCCTGGATAAGTATGGTTTAACAGACTCAAAGCCAGGAAGCACACCTATGGAGACTCATAAACAAATCACTGTTGATCTTGAGGGGGAGGATGTTGATGTCCATCTATATAGATCAATGATTGGATCTCTCATGTATCTCACAGCCTCAAGACCAGACATCATGTTTCCAGTGTGTATGTGTGTTGGGAACTGAAAGAATTGCTTAAGTACAGTTAATGCTGCTAGCACAACTTGGTTACTACTTCTGAAGTTAATGCTACTGATACAGGTTAATGTTGCTAATCAAGATTAATACTGCTAGATGAAGTTACTACTGCTAAGCAATTTTAATACTGCTAGTAGTTAGTACTGCTGAACTTAATACTGCTCAAAGTATTAATGCTGCTGAAGACTTAATACTTCTTATGAGATGAAGACTTCATATGGCAAGGATGATAGCTGTTTTGGTTAAAAATTATGGAAGGCTTGGAGATAAAGATGGAAGATTATTCTGAACATCTTTTATTATTTGTAATTATTTTTTATCTTCAGTATAAATATAGAATAGTTTGTAACTTTAGCATTGAGTTTTCATAGAGAGAATCAACCTCAAGGTTTATAGTCCTAGTTCTAGAGAAGTAGAATTCGTATTGGTGAGCCTGTTCATCAATATTGAGGTTGAGTGTTGAATCTTGTAGCTTTACAATCTTTCAATAAAAGTTTACAAGTTGTTATTATGATTCACTGTTTATTGATCTTTGAATATTAAAATGTTATTCCGCAAACTTCTTTAATATTGTTTCTGAGTGTTTATTCTTGTTAAGAATTCAGATCCTGACAAGTGGTATCAGAGCAAGTATTCTCAGAAATCTTATTCATCATGGAAAACACAGTTGAATCAAACAGTACTCTGGTCTCAAAGGTTCCAATGCTCAGATCTAATGAATTTGATATGTGGAAGATTAAAATCAAGCAATACATTCTCCTCACAGATTACTCCATGTGGGACATCATTGAGAATGGCCCATCTGATGCAGGAAAGATTAGTGAAGATGGAAAAAGAACCCCACCAAAGACGGATGCAGAAAGAAAGACAAGGCAGACAGAGATGAAAGCCTTAAGCACACTGCTCTTGGCCATTCCCAATGAGTATCAACACCAATTATGTAATTTCACTGATCCACAGATGCTTTGGAATGCTCTAGAAAAGAGATTCTCTGGTACCAAAAGTACCAAGAGAAATCAGAAGGAAATTTTGAAGCAACAGTATGAAAACTTTATGTCAACTAAGAATGAGTCAATGACTCAAACTTTTGACAGGTTTAACAAGCTAATTGGTGAACTAGCCACTATGGGAGTACAGATTGATCAAGATGAAGTAAACAGAAAGTTCTTAAGGTCCCTTGGAGATGAATGGACGATGTACACTGTTTCATTTAGACAGAATGAACAATTGGAAGAGAAAGAACTTGATGATCTGTACAATGATCTTAGAGTATTTGAAGCTGAGGTAGAGGCAAAGAAGAAGCCTTTTGGATATGTTCATAATGTTGCACTCCTATTAGCATCAATTGATTCTACTGCTAACCCTGAATCAGTTAATGCTGCTAATGGAACAAATCAAGAAAAAGGCACTAAATATGTGTTTGAAGCCTTTCTTTCCAGCCATGGAAACTCCTCTTTAATCAATGATGATTTGGAACAACTTCATCCTAATGATCTTGAAGAGATGGATATTAAATGGTAGATGGCCATGCTTTCCATGAGGGTGAAGAAGTTCATCAAGAGAACTGGGAGGAACAACTTCTCCCAAAGAAGAGAAGATGGAGCAGGCTTTGATAAATCAAAGGTGGAGTGCTATAAATGTCATCTGAAGGGACACTTTTCCAGGGAATGCAGAAGTGGAGTGTCTCACAACAACAACCACCAACAAGCACAGTCTGGAAACCTCAACCATAACAGAAACTCTGCTCAAGCCCTTGTTTCTCAACAAGGAATGGGGTTTGACTGGAGTGATCAATCAGAAGAGGCTATCCAAAATCAAGCTCTTATGGCAGAAGTATCTGATCTCCCAATTGAGGTAAGTTCTAATCTCTGTTCTAAAACTTGCATAGACACTGTTAAAAGGTACAGGGATCACAACCAGAAGATGAGTGATGACCTTAAGAGGTTAGCAAAAGATATAAAAGACTATGTGAGAATTGTTGAGAGGTTTGAGGAACAGATTAAAGGTTTTCAAGCCAATGAACTTCAACACTCATATGATACAAATTACTGGAAGTGGGAGAAAAAGGATCTAGAACTCCAACTGACCAAATCTAAAGAAGAGAGTGAAAAGTTGAGAAGGAGCTAACCAAGGTTAAGCTTGATGTGGAAAAGTTTTCCAATGCTTCTAAAGCAATTGACTCTTTACTACAAACTCAGATTCATGACAAATTGAGAAGAGGAATTGGGTATAATACCACACCACCACCATACAACAACAAATACATTCCTCCTACCTCAGATTAGCTAGAAACCAAAGATAGGAAGGACTTGCCTGAGGGAGCCACTGAGAAAGAGATTGGTAAGAGTAAGGAGAACAATGTGAGTGGTGAGATTCCCCTAGAGAATCACATCATTACCAATGAGGGGTGTGGAAAGATTTGGGTCAAATCAAAGGACATAGAGAAGACAGAGGGAAAGTCTGGTAAGGTCCATTACAAACAGACCACAGTTGTGAATCCAGTTCCTTGCAAACAGTGTGCATGCAAGAAATCTGAGCCCTTAAAACAAGATAAAAAGAGGGGAAATCAAAGAAACTGGAATAATCAGTGGGCACAAAAACAAGGGGTTGATTTGAGTAAAATCAATAGACCAAAACCTTGTTTTATCTGTGGAAAATTGAATCATCTTGCCAAATACTGTTATTTCAATCCTATAAACCAAAGTATGAATTTTCAAAGATCTATGCAAAAACCCTTGGGTTATAGGAAGAAGGAAAGGAACCATGTGGCTAAGAAATCTGTTAAATCTAAAAGCTACATGAAGAAAAAGACTGTTAAAGAAAGTGTCAATATGTGGGTTCCTAAAAGCACTAAAACTGTTAGTACTGCTACCTCAAATAGTACTGTTGACAATGATAGTGCTGCTAGAAGCAATACTACTGCTACCAATGTTAGTGCTGCCAAGAGTATTAGTACTGCTAAAACCAACATGGTTAGTACTTCCTCAAATGTTAATACTGCTAACTCTGTTAGTGCTTCTAACAAGGTTAGTACTGCTAAACCTGTTAGTGCTGCTAACTCTGTTAGTACTTCTAAAGTTAGTATTGCTCCTAGTGTTTGTGCTGCTAGACCAATCATATTGACAAAGTACTCCAATAAAGAGTGCTCTGATTTCAAAAATCTCATCAAAAAGGAATGTAAATACTTTGATGAGAAAGGGAGACCCAAGACCACTTTGGCTTGGGTTCCCAATCAATACTAATTGTTTAATCTTATGTGCAGGGCAACCAACAGCTCAAGGGTAAGAGCATCTGGCATGTTGATAGTGGTTGCTCTAGGCACATGACAGGGAACATGTCTTGCCTCAAGAATTTCAAGAAAATTGATGGTGGGCATGTTGCCTTTGGTAATACTCCAGATGGAGGTAAGATCAGTGGTAAGGGTGATGTAACCAAAGGTAAAATGACCTTTGAATATGTATTCTATGTTGAGCAATTAAGGTACAACCTGTTAAGTGTATCACAGGTTTGTGACAAAAAGCATAGTATATTATTTACAGATTCTGAATGCATTATCCTTGCTCCTGGATTCAAGGTAGTTGATGAAAAGATGATACTACTAAGAACTCCCAGAAAGGATAATGTATATTGCTTAGATATGGAAAGTGTTTCAACTGATTCATCCCTAAACTGTCTTGTTTCAAAAGCTTCTTTGGATGAATCATCACTTTGGCACAGAAGGATGTGTCACATGAACTTTAAAACAATGAATAAACTTGTTAAAAACAACCTTGTAAGAGGTTTACCTTCCAAAGTCTTTTCATGTAATGATCATTGTGTTGCCTGTCTTAAAGGCAAACAACACAAAACTTCTCATAAGTCCAAAGAGTTGAACACAATCTCTAATTCTCTTCAGTTGTTGCATATGGATCTGTTTGGTCCTACAAATGTTATGAGTATAGGTAAGAAATCATACTGCCTAGTTATTGTTGATGATTACTCTAGATTTACTTGGGTATATTTTCTAAGGACTAAGGATGAGACAAATGGACTGATCAAATCCTTTATTCTAAAAATTGAAAACTTGTCAGGATCTGAATTCTTAACAAGAATAAACACTCAGAAACAATATTAAAGAAGTTTGCGGAATAACACTTTAATATTCAAAGATCAATGAAATAGTGAATCAGAATAACAACTTGTAAACTTTTATTGAAAGATTGTAAAGCTACAAGATTCAACACTCAACCTCAATATTGATGAACAGGCTCACCAATACGAATTCTACTTCTCTAGAACTAGGACTATAAACCTTGAGGTTGATTCTCTCTATGAAAACAAAAACTCAGAATTAATTCCCAATGCTAAAGTTACAAACTATTCTATATTTATACTGAAGATAAAAGATAATTACAAATAATAAAAGATCTTCAGAATAATCTTCTATCTTTATCTCCAAGCCTTCCATAATTTTTAATCAAAACAGTTGTCATCCTTGCCATATGAAGTCTTCATCTCATAAGCAGTATTAAGTCTTCAGCAGCATTAATACTTTGAGCAGTATTAAGTTCAGCAGTACTAACTACTAGCAGTACTAAAATTGCTTAGCAGTAGTAACTTCATCTAGCAGTATTAATCTTGATTAGCAGCATTAACCTGTATCAGCAGCATTAACTTCAGAAGTAGTAACCATGTTGTGCTAGCAGCATTAACTGTACTTAAGCAATTCTTTCAGTTCCCAACAATCTCCCCCTAACTTGACTTTTAGGAAGAGAAGTCAAGTTCTTCAGATGTTCTTTAAGATGCTCCCAAAACTTCATAGCTCATACACCTGTATTTGGATTCAACCCCAAACTCTGATTGATAATCCTCTGAATCAAGTACTTTGCCATTTCTGAATCTGGAACACATCCAAGTTTCTTTTTCAACATTGCATGCAGCTTCAATCTACTGTGGTTGTACACTCTATCTACTAGGATGTATTCTATGTGATTTGAATCCATAGTCAAAGCATATACTCCACTAGTTTCATATAGAGTCGAGTTGGTGACTTTTTGAAACACATTTCTGATGATGTCCTTCACTTCTTCAGGCTTGAACAACATACAAAGATACTCCATCACAAGTTTTGTGATTGAAATCTCTGAAGCTTTCAATTGATCAGCATACAACTTCATTCCTATTTCAAACATCTCCTCTAGATCAGACCTGGAACATGTTCTGACAATCTTGGCCCAAGTATTATACACTTCATACTTCTCCTCTTTTCTTTTGAGCCTGATATACTCTTTGCCATCAACCTTCATTGTATCCCAGAGAATGACCTCAGGCGGCTTAACACCAACAGGTTCAGCTGTAATAGGTTCAGGCACTTTGTCCATCACTACCATGTACAGATTCACATCATCAGTACTTGATGGTTCTTTCTGTTCAATTGCCTTAGGTGCCCCTTCTTCTTCAGCAACCTTCTCAGCTTCTTCTTTATCCACTCTAGGCTTCTTGGTTGATTTTCTTCTTGCCATCATCTTAGTTCTTTTTAAAGTCCTCAGACTTTCACCTAGTGTGGCTTCTTTCTTTGGTGTTTCTTGCTCATCAGGGAAAGGTTTTTCTATCAGAAAATCATTACTTTCTTTCATTCTCTTTTCCATTTCAACTCTGGCTTTTTCATTCCCTTGAAGCTTTAGCATCTCTGAATCATACAACTCTTTAATCTGTTCAAAAGACATCTTTGAGAACATCTCCTTTCTGACTCCTACAACACCATTGAGAAAAGTAATCATCTTCTTTCTCTCTTGAGTACCAAGGAAGGTCTTTGAGGGTTGTCTCTTCTTAGCAGCCATTTTAACCAACACAGATTTCTTCAGGGTTGCATCTTTCTTCTGTGCTATTTTAGTTGCCAAACTTTGTTGATAAGCTTCATTTAACTCTGCAGCCAGAGCCTTAGCCATCTCTCTATCTTTGTCCACTTGAGCTAATTCTGCTTGGTCAAGTTCAGCTTGAATCTTCCTGGCCAAAGCTTCATCTGACTCAACCAACTTTTGCTTTTTAATTGGTTGATCAGATTCCACTAACTTTGCTTTGCCTTTATCCCTGCTTACCACCTTCTCAATACTTGCTTTCTTAATCACTTCACCTTTTTCTTTGATGATAGCTCCTTTGGCCTTTGAGGTGACCTTGGGAGTATCATGTTTAGCCTTGATCAAAGTTTCTGCTATCTCAAGATCTGTTAATACCTCTTGTACTATTTCTGCTGCTTCATTCAATTCAGCAGTATTAACAGTTTCTGCTGCTTTACTTGTTTCAGCAGCATTAACTGTTACAGCTGCTTGTACAAAAACTGATTATTTTTCTACTGCTTGCTCTTTTACTGCTACTATGCTTGATATTTCTGCTGCTTGTACAAACTCTGTTTTAGTTTCCACTGCTTGCTCCCCCTCAAAATCAAATTGCTCCCCCTTGTCTTTATCATCTTCCATGTTGACATCAGCTTCTGACTCCCCCTTTTTGGGAGCATCATTCACTAGTTTCCTTCTTCTGAGCACAAACTGTTTCTTTTTCTTTTTCTGGACCAATCTCTTCACCATTTTCTTCAGGTTGGTAATCTGTACTTGTTGAGACAGAATTATCAATTTCATCTCTTCTATGTATTTTCCCTGCTTGATTACATCCATGTTGATGTTGCCCATTGTTTCCATCAATTCAAGATAGTCATATTTGTCCTCACCTTCTCCAGGAGTGTGACCCCCTTTTGAAGGATCATGGGATATTTTTGTAGTAGAGGTCTTCTGCCTAGCAGAAGCACCTGCTACCCCCATGGTTTCTTGGCACCTGGGACCTTTGGATGATTGCTCACCCAAAGTTTCCATGGGGAAGGTCTTATTGATGTTACCACTGACCTCCTCTGTGCTAGTAGGAGTAGTGGCAACCTTTGCACCCATATGCTCATTCATCTCCTCATTGAGCACCTCCTTGGGGTTGGGAGACACCCCTGTGGTTTCCCTATAGATATTCTCTAATGGAGAATTTTCCATTAGAGGGCTTAAAGGCTCTGTGGGTGAAGGTACAAGAAGGGAAGGAGCCTTCTTTACCTTTTTCATGATGTATGTATTGATTATTGGTGAAGTTGGTTTTTGAACAAGGGACTGAGGGATTGATATGGTGATTGAAGGTTGGGATAGGCTTTCAGTAGGATGGTCTAATGAGGGCCTTGACCCTGAAGCCATACCTTCTTCATTGTGGGACACCACCATCATTGTAGAGAACAATGGGGTGTCAACTCCTTCCGAGTCCAATGGAGATCTCTTCATATTTGAAAAGACCTTACCTTTGGGGATTTTGGGTACATATACCTCATCAAAGTGAGGCATATTCGTCAATTCATGGGTTATAACTACCTATACAAATCTTGGGTACATATAAAAACTCTTTTTGCTTCCCAAGTTTGATACAAGATCATTGAAAATCATTTTAGAAAAATTTTACTTTCTGGCAGTGGCCAAGCAGACCAAAGCATAAGCAATGGTAATGCTGAACTCACTCCATCCAGTAGTCTTTTTGGAAATACAGTGCATCAGGGTATGAACAAGAAAACGCCATTGGGTATAAAATTTAGCTTTTGAGAATTTGAAACCACCCAATTGGCCTCCATACCCCATTCTTGAAAGGTTAGAGAACAAGTCCTCATTAGGAATAGAGGTAATACCTGCAGCATCGTCTAGACGTAGACAGATGCGAATCACCTCTTCAGAAACTGACAAGGGTTTGTTACACACCCTTGTCTTGATTATCTGCACACCATTTTCTGTGACTACAGTGGCATTTGCCCAAAATTGTCTTTGATGCTCTATGTAGATTGTTGGTGACACTGTAAGAGCATGGGCAATGTGGTTGGACTTGAGAAAGTCCACAATCTGGTGGAATCCAGCAGCTTGCTTCGGCTTTTGAAGCATAGCGATTTCGTTGTGCTCATCAATGAATGCCATGGATGCCATTGAGCTTGAGTGTGCTTGCTTGAACTTTACTAGGAGCTTTGAGTGAAAAAGGGTTAGAGAGCAGATGAATAGAAATCAAAGAGTCGTTATGAACTTTTAGGCGGGCAAAAAAAGGTATTTATACGATTCGGGACATAAGCAGTATTAACCACTAGCAGTATTAACTAACTAGCAGTATTAACTGAGAGCAGTATTAACCACTAGCAGTATTAACTGACTAGCAGTATTAACTGAGAGCAGTATTAACCACTAGCAGTATTAACTAACTAGCAGTATTAACTGAGAGAAGTATTAACTGACTAGCAGTATTAACTGAGAGCAGTATTAACCACTAGCAGTATTAACTAACTAGCAGTATTAACTGAGAAGTATTAACTAACTAGCAGTATTAAAGAACTAGCAGTATTAACTGAGAGCAGTATTAACCACTAGCAGTATTAACTAACTAGCAGTATTAACTGTGCACTGGCAGTATTAAAACTGCACTAGCAGCATTAACTATACTTACACTTTTTGAAGCTTGAGGTACTCTGAGCAAGGTAATAACTTCCTGAGAAAGATGTTAGTAGCACCAAAGAATAAACCAATAACAGGTATGAAAACACTTTTTAAGACATGAGCTCATTCATAGATGATCATGCCCACACTTGTGACTAAGAAAGTGAATCTACCCACATCAAAGGCTTTAGTAAATAGATCAGCAAACTGGTTGTCAGTATGAACTTTAGCAACTTGAATTAGCTTCTTTTCATTACAATCTCTAATAAAGTGATACCTGATCTCAATGTGCTTTGTTTTGGAGTGCTTGATTGGATTGTTAACAATGCTTATAGCACTGCTATTATCAATGAAGATTGGAGTGTGAAGAAAGGTTACCCCATAGTCCAACATCTGATTCTGAATCCATAGAACCTGAGAGCAGCAACTTGCAGCAGCAATATACTCAGCTTCTGTTGTTGATAAGGACACTGTGGTTTGCTTCTTACACTGCCAAGATACTAGTCTTGCACCCAAAAGTTGACATCCACCTGAAGTAGACTTTCTGTCCATGTTAGCACCTCCCAAGTCACTATATGAATAAGCAATCAAGTCAAAGTTGGATTCATAAGGATACCAAAGACCTAATCTAGGTTGCCCTCTTAAGTATCTGAAAATCCTTTTAACAGCTTGAAGATGTGATTGTTTTGGCTTGACTTGGAATCTGGAACACAAACACACTAGAAACATGATGTCTGGTCTTGAGGCTGTGAGATACATGAGAGATCCAATCATTGATCTATATAGATGGACATCAACATCCTCTCCCTCATGATCAACAGTGATCTTTTTATGAGTCTCCATAGGTGTGCTTGCTGGCTTTGAGTCTGTTAAACCATACTTATCCAGGATGTCTTTCACATATTTTGATTGGCTTATGAAGATCCCATCTTTCTTCTGTTTCACTTGAAGCCCAAGGAAGAAGGTAAGTTCACCCATTGAACTCATTTTAAAGCTCTTGTGCATCAACTTTTCAAAGTCTCTACACATCTGATCTTTTGTGGATCAAAAGATGATATCATCCACATAAATCTGAACAAGTAGGATGTCCTTCTTACTTCTTTTAATGAAAAGGGTCTTGTCAATTATTCCTCTTTCAAACCCATTCTCCAAGAGATAGGTAGATAGTGTATCATACCATGCTCTTGGGGCTTGATGAAGACCATAAAGTGCTTTCTTCAGTTTGTATACTCTGTCTAGATATGATGGATTTTCAAATCTAGGGGGCTGACAGACATATACTTCTTCATCAATTGTACCATAAAGAAAGGCACTCTTCACAACCATTTGGTATACCTTGAACTTCATGTATGAGGCATAGGCTAGAAATAGCCTAATTACCTTTACCCTTGCCACTGGAGCAAACATTTCTTCATAGTCTATGCCTTCTTCTTGACTGTACCCTTGTGCCACAAGCCTTGCTTTGTTCCTGATCACAATTCCTCTCTCATCCTTTTTATTCCTAAAAATCCACTTGGTGCCAATAGCTCTATGACCTTTTGGAAGGTCCACCAAGTCCCAAACTTCTTGCAATTTGAACTGCAGTAATTCTTCTTGCATAGCTTCTATCCAACTGGAATCTTTCATTGCATCATAAACCTTCTTAGGCTCAATCTGAGATAGAAAGCAAGAGAGTGTTGCTGATCCTGCAGCTCTTGAAGTCTGCTTTGATTCCTTGTTATCATAGGAGAAGAGATGTCTCCTATGACCAGCTCTGGAGGATGGTTCTTTTGAGTTCTAGTCTGATGACTAGGTTCCTCATTGATTCCCACTTCTAAATTGGACTCATTTAAGTCAGATGAGGTGATCTCATCAACTACTTCTGGCTCTTCATGCACTTGATTCTCCTCATCTCTTCTTTCTTCTTCACTCTGAATTGGTTCAGTCATAGTCTCTTTTTCACATAAATCAACAGGTTCCATTGTAGGTATGGGAAAGATCACAGACTGAGGAATAATGTCTTGTACTTGTACTTGTTCATCCTTTGATCCTCCACTTCCTGAACCTGCATGATCATCACTACTGAAACCCAAAGAGTTAGTTAGTGAATCAATGTCAAACAACCACTGAGGACCTGAACCAATAGGATTTGGTGTGTTCTCATTGCGTTTAACATTGTCACTTTCCTCAATTATTCTAGAAGAAGAATTAAATACTCTGTAAGCCTTACTCTGAGATGAGTAACCAACAAGAAAACCATCATCTGCCTTGCTACAAACTTTCCTAAGTGAGTTTTGGTATTGAGAATGGTACAAGGACACCCAAAAGGTTTGAAAAATCCAATAAATGGTTTTCTTTTCTTTAAAAGCTCATATGGTGTCTTGTTTTTAGGCTTGACTACTAGAACCCTGTTTTGGACATAGCAAGCAGAATTAACTGCTTCAGCCCAGAAAGTAATTGGTAGTTTGGAATCAGCTAACAGAGATCTAGCAGCCTCAATCAGTGTCCTATTCCTTCTCTCAGCAACACCATTTTGTTGTGGAGTCCTAGGAGCACTGTATTGCCTCTCAATTCCTTTTTCCTCACAAAAGGTGTTTAGGTCATGATTTTTAAATTCAGTACCATTGTCTGACCTAATGACTTTTACCTTTTGATTTGTTTGGTTTTCAATTCTTAGAATAAAGGATTTGATCAATCCATTTGTCTCATCCTTAGTCCTTAGAAAATATACCCAAGTATATCTAGAGTAATCATCAACAATAACTAGGCAGTATGATTTCTTACCTATACTCATAACATTTGTAGGACCAAACAGATCCATATGCCACAACTGAAGAGAATTAGAGATTGTGTTCATCTCTTTGGACTTATGAGAAGTTTTGTGTTGTTTGCCTTTAAGACAGGCAACACAATGATCATCACATGAAAAGACTTTGGAAGGTAAACCTCTTACAAGGTTGTTTTTAACAAGTTTATTCATTGTTTTAAAGTTCATGTGACACATCCTTCTGTGCCAAAGTGATGATTCATCCAAAGAAGCTTTTGAAACAAGACAGTTTAGGGATGAATCAGTTGAAATACTTTCCATATCTAAGCAATATACATTATCCTTTCTAGGAGTTCTTAGTAGTATCATCTTTTCATCAACTACCTTGAATCCAGGAGCAAGGATAATGCATTCAGAATCAGTATATAATATAGTATGTTGTTTGTCACAAACCTGTGATACACTTAACAGGTTGTACCTTAACTGCTCAACATAGAATACATCTTCAAAGGTCATTTTACCTTTGGTTACATCCCCCTTACCACTTATCTTACCTCCATCTGGAGTATTACCAAAGGCAACATGCCCACCATCAATTTTCTTGAAATTCTTGAGGCATGACATGTTCCTTGTCATGTGCCTAGAGCAACCACTATCAACATGCCAGATGCTCTTCCCCTTGAGCTGCTGGTTGCCCTGCACATAAGATTAAACAATTAGTATTGATTGGGAACCCAAGCCAAAGTGGTCTTGGGTCTCCCTTTCTCATCAAAGTATTTACATTCTTTTTTGATGAGATTTTTGAAATCAGAGCACTCTTTATTGGAGTACTTCGTCAATATGATTGGTCTAGCAGCACAAACACTAGGAGCAGTACTAACTTTAGAAGTACTAACAGAGTTAACAGCACTAACAGGTTTAGCAGTACTAACCTTGTTAGAAGCACTAACAGAGTTAACAGTATTAACATTTGAGGAAGTACTAACCATGTTAGTTTTAGCAGTACTAATACTCTTGGCAGCACTAACATTGGTAGCAGTAGTATTGCTTCTAGCAGCACTATCATTGTCAGCAGTACTATTTGGGGTAGCAGTACTAACAGTTTTAGTGCTTTTAGGAACCCACATATTGACACTTTCTTTAACAGTCTTTTTCTTCATGTGGCTTTTAGATTTAACAGATTTCTTAGCCACGTGGTTCCTTTCCTTCTTCCTATAACCCAAGGGTTTTTGCATAGATCTTTGAAAATTTATCCTTTGGTTTATAGGATTGAAATAACAGTATTTGGCAAGATGATTCAATTTTCCACAGATAAAACAAGGTTTTGGTCTATTGATTTTACTCAAATCAACCCCTTGTTTTTGTGCCCACTGATTATTCCAGTGTCTTTGATTTCCCTTCTTTTTATCATGTTTTAGGGGCTCAGATTTCTTGCATGCACACTGTTTGCAAGGAACTGGATTCACAATTGTGGTCTGTTTGTAATGGACCTTACCAGACTTTCCCTCTGTCTTTTCTATGTCATTTGATTTGACCCAAATCTTTCCACACCCCTCATTGCTAATGATGTAATTCTCTAGGGGAATCTCACCACTCACATTGTTCTCCTTACTCTTACCAACCTCTTTCTCAGTCTTATCCTCAACAACTACCTCATCTAAGGGATCTATCTCAGTGGCTCCCTCAGGCAAGTCCTTCCTATCTTTGGTTTCTAGAAAATCTGAGGTAGGAGGAATGTAGTTGTTGTTGTATGGTGGTGGTGTGGTATTATACCCAATTCCTCTTCTCAATTTGTCATGAATTTGAGTTTGTAGTAAAGAGTCAATTGCTTTAGAAGCATTGGAAAACTTTTCCACATCAAGCTTAACCTTGGTTAGCTCCTCTCTCAACTTTTCACTCTCTTCTTTAGATTTGGTCAGTTGGAGTTCTAGATCCTTTTTCTCCCACTTCCAGTAATTTGTATCATATGAGTGTTGAAGTTCATTGGCTTGAAAACCTTTAATCTGTTCCTAAAACCTCTCAACAATTCTCACATAGTCTTTTATATCTTTTGCTAACCTCTTAAGGTCATCACTCATCTTCTGGTTGTGATCCCTGTACCTTTTAACAGTGTCTATGCAAGTTTTAGAACAGAGATTAGAACTTACCTCAGTTGGGAGATCAGATACTTCTGCCATAAGAGCTTGATTTTGGATAGCCTCTTCTGATTGATCACTCCAGTCAAACCCCATTCCTTGTTGAGAAACAAGGGCTTGAGCAGAGTTTCTGTTATGGTTGAGGTTTCCAGACTGTGCTTGTTGGTGGTTGTTGTTGTCAGACACTCCACTTCTGCATTCCCTAGCAAAGTGTCCCTTCAAATGAAATTTATAGCACTCCACCTTTGATTTATCAAAGCCTGGTCCATCTTCTCTTCTTTGGGATAAATTGTTCCTCCCAGTTCTCTTGATGAACTTCTTCACCCTCATGGAAAGCATGGCCATCTGCCATTTAATATCCATCTCTTCAATATCAACAGGATGAAGTTGTTCCAAATCATCATTGATTAAAGAGGAGTTTCCATGGCTGGAAAGAAAGGCTTCAAACACATATTCAGTGCCTTTTTCTTGATTTGTTCCATTAGCAGCATTAACTGATTCAGGGTTAGCAGTAGAATCAATTGATGCTGATAGGAGTGCAGCATTATGAACATATCCAAAAGGCTTCTTCTTTGCCTCTACCTCAGCTTCAAATACTCTAAGATTATTGTACAGATCATCAAGTTCTTTCTCTTCCAATTGTTCATTTTGTCTGAATGAAACAGTGTACATGGTCCATTCATCTCCAAGGGACCTTAAGAACTTTCTGTTTACATCATCTTGATCAATCTGTACTCCCATAGTGGCTAGTTCACCAATTAGCTTGTTAAACCTGTCAAAAGTTTGAGTCATTGACTCATTCTTAGTTGACATAAAGTTTTCATACTGTTGCTTCAAAATTGCCTTCTGATTTCTCTTGGTACTTTTGGTACCAGAGAATCTCTTTTCTAGAGCATTCCAAAGCATCTGTGCATCAGTGCAATTACATAATTGGTGTTGATACTCATTGGGAATGGCCAAGAGCAGTGTGCTCAAGGCTTTCATCTCTGTCTGCCTTGTCTTTATTTCTGCATCCGTCTTTGGTGGGGTTCTTTTTCCATCTTCACCAATCTTTCCTGCATCAGATGGGCCATTCTCAATGATGTCCCACATGGAGTAATCTGTGAGGAGAATGTATTGCTTGATGCTAATCTTCCACATGTCAAATTCATTAGATCTGAGCATTGGAACCTTTGAGACCAGAGTACTGTTTGATTCAACTGTGTTTTCCATGATGAATAAGATTTCTGAGAATACTTGCTCTGATACCACTTGTCAGGATCTGAATTCTTAACAAGAATAAACACTCAGAAACAATATTAAAGAAGTTTGTGGAATAACAATTTAATATTCAAAGATCAATGAAACAGTAAATCATGTGCCAGATTCCAAGTCTAGCCAAAACAATCACATCTTCAAGCTGTTAAGAGGATTTTCAGATACTTAAGAGGGCAACCTAGATTAGGTCTTTGGTTATGAATCCAACTTTGACTCGATTGCATATTCAGACAGTGACTTGGGTGATGCTAATATGGACAGAAAGTCTACTTCAGGTGGATGTCAACTTTTGGGTGCAAGACTAGTATCTTGGCAGTGTAAGAAGCAAACAACAGTGTCCTTATCTACAACAGAAGCTGAGTACATTGCTGCTGCAAGTTCCTGCTCTCAGGTTCTATGGATTGAGAATCAGATGCTGGACTATGGGGTAACCTTTCTTCACACTCCAATCTTCATTGACAATAACAGTGCTATAAGCATTGTTAACAATCCAGTCAAGCACTCCAAAACAAAGCACATTGAGATCAAGTATCACTTTATTAGAGACTGTAATGAAAATAAGCTTATTCAAGTTGCTAAAATTCATACTGACAACCAGTTTGCTGATCTATTCACCAAAGCTTTTGATGTGGGAAGATTCACTTTCTTGGTCACAAGTGTGGGCATGATCAACTCTGAATGAGCTCATATTTAAAAAGTGATTGTATACCTGTTATTTGGCTGTTTTTGGTGTTTCTAATCATCTTTCTCAGGAAGTATGCTGCCTTGTTCAGACCATCACAAGCTTCAAAAAGTGTAAGTGCAGTTAATACTGCTAGTGGTTAATACTGCTCTCAGTTAATACTGCTCTCAGTTAATACTGCTAGTTAGTTAATACTGCTAGTTAGTTAATACTGCTAGTGGTTAATACTGCTCTCAGTTAATACTGCTAGTTAGTTAATACTGCTAGTGGTTAATACTACTCTCACTTAATACTTCTAGTTAGTTAATACTGCTAGTGGTTAATACTGCTCTCACTTAATACTGCTAGTTAGTTAATACTGCTAGTAGTTAATACTGTTTATGTCCCGAATCGTATAAATACACTCTTTGCCCGCCTAAAAGTTCATAACGACTCTTTGATTACTATTCATCTGCTCTCTAACCCTTTTCTCTCAAGCACCAAGTGTTTCAGTCCAGAATACTCAAGCTCGATGGCAACTATGGCGTTCATTGATGAACATAATGAGATTGCAATGCTACAAAAGCCGAAGCAGGCTGATGGATTTCACCAGATAGTCGATTTTCTCAAGACAAGCCATATTGCGTTTGCTCATACAGTGTCTCCAACAATCTACATAGAGCATCAGAGACAATTCTGGGCAAATGCCATCATTGTTACTGAAAATGGTGTGCAAGTTATCAAGACAAGGGTGTGTGACAAACCCTTGTCAGTTTCTGAAGAGGTGATTTGCATCTGTCTACGACTAGACGATGCTGCAGGTATTACCTCTATTCCTAATGAGGACTTGTTCTCCAATCTGTCAAGAATGGGGTATGGAGGCCAATTGGGTGTTTTTAAATTCTCAAAAGCTAAATTTTATACCCAATGGCGTTTTCTTGTGCATACCCTTATGCATTGTATTTCCAAAAAGACTACTGGCTGGAGTGAGTTCAGTAGTACCATTGCTTATGCTTTGGTTTGCTTGGCCACTGCCAGAAAGTACAATTTTTCTAAAATGATTTTCAATGACCTTGTGTGAAACTTGGGAAACAAAAAGAGTTTTTATATGTACCCAAGATTTGTACAGGCAGTTATAACCAATGAATTGACGGATATGCCTCAATTTGATGAGGTATATGTACCTAAAATCCCCAAAAGCAAGGTCTTTTCAAATATGAAGAGATCTCCATTGGACTCGGAAGGAATTGACACCCCATTGTTCTCTACAATGATGGTGGTGTCCCACAATCCATAAGGTATGGCTTCAGGGTCAAGGCCCTCATTAGACCATCCCACTGAAAGCCAATCCCAACCTTCAATCACCATATCAATCCCACAGTCCCTTATTCAAAAACCAACTTCTCCAATCACCAATACCTACATCAGGAAAAAGGTAAAGAAGGCTCCTTCCCTTCTTGTACCTTCACCCACAGAGCCTTTAAGCCCTCTAATGGAGAATTCTCCATTAGAGAATATCTATAGGGAAACTACAGGGGTGTCTCCCAACCCCAAGGAGGTGCTCACTGAGGAGATGAATGAGCATATGGGTGCAAAGGCTGCCACTACTCCTGCTAGCGCAGAGGAGGCCAGTGGTAACATCAATAAGACCTTCCCCGTGGCAACTTTGGATGAGAAATCATCCAAAGGTCCCAGGTGCCAAGAAACCAAGGGGGTGGAGGGTGCTTCTGCTAGGCAGAAGACTTCCACTACTAAAAGATCCCATGATCCTTCAAAAGGGGGTAACACTCCTGGAGAAGGTGAGGACAGATATGACTACAATGAATTGATGGTAAAAATGGGCAACATCAATCTGGATGTCATCAAACAAGGCAAAGACATAGAAGAAATGAAAATGGTAATTCTGTCTCAACAAGTACAGATTACCAAATTGAAGAAAATGGTGACAAGATTGGTGCAAAAGAAGAGGTGAAGGCAGTTTCTTTTGAAGAAGAGGAAAAATGCTAATGATGCTTTCAATAAGGGAGAGAATTCAGAGGCTGAAGCAGAAAAGGAAAGTACATCTGAGATGGGATTTGATGTTAAGGGGGAGAAAGCTGCAGAAACAGAAGCACAAGCAGTAGAAACAGACAAGGTTCAAGCAGCAGTAGTAACAGAACAGGTAGCAGCAGTAACAGGGCTATCTGTTGAAGAATTGGAAATAGCAGAAACTTTGGTAAAAGCAAAGAATGACACTCCTAAGGCTACTCAAAAGGCCAAGGGAGTGGTCATCAATGAAGGAGGCCTTGAAAAGAAGAGAAAAGAAAGAAGTGAGGCAGGTTTGAAGGATGCAAAGGGTAAAGATAAGATGGTTGAATCTGAACAACCTTCAAAGAAGAAGAACCAGGTGGAGTTAGATGAAGAAGTAGCAAAACAACTCCAAGCTGAGATGGAAAAGGAGGAACAACTCCAATCAGAGAAGGACAGAGAGCTTGCACTGGAGATGGCCAGAAAGCTCAATGAAGAATATCAAAAGAGCATAAAAACTGCAGCTGAAGTCAAGAAAATACCAGTCAAAAGAATGCCAGTCAAAAAGCAGAAAAGACAACCTTCCAAGACCTTTTTGGCCAATCAGGAAAGAAGAAAAATGATAAATTTCCTGAAAGGTTCAATTGGTGTCAAAGGAGAGATGTTTACTAATATGGCATACAGTCAAGTTGAGGAGCTCTATAAAAAGGAAATGGCTAAGCTTCAAGGGGACTCCTCACAAAGGGAAGAGGCTGAAAGAAGGATGAAGGAGAGACATGATCTAAACATTCAACAACCATTCCCTAAGGAAGTCACACCTACCAAAGAAAAGGCTGAAGACACTAAAGAAGAGAATGTTGGTATGGAAATGAAATCTGCAAAGAGAGTAAAGACCATAGCTTCCAAGAAACAGTCCAAGAAGCCAAGGATTGAAGAAGCTGAAATAGAGACAGAACCTTCAGTTACACCTTCAGCAGAATCTGTGCAGAGCCCAGAGCAGTCCAATAAGCAATCTGATGAGCAAGTGGGTCTTTATCTGACTATAATAGAACTAGTTCAGGCTGTTCCCATTTCTGTGAAAGCACCAGAAGTCATCTTTTGGGACATTCTGAGAGACAACAGAAAGGATTACTTCAGGCTTAAAAGAGTTGGTGATGTATTTGAAGTATATTCAACTTGGGGGAAAGTAATCAGAAGTTGCTCCAGAGCTGATCTTGAAGAGATGCATAAAGTGGGAATAAAGCTTTATGAACATGTTTTGAAAGGAACTGAAGAAAGTCTACTCAAGATTGCAATGGAATATCTTTATATGATGTTTGAACCAGAAAAGGTGGTTTACAGAATCAAGGATCTACATCATGAGTATGGGTTTAAGAAGATTGATAAGTGGATACTCTTTGAAAACCGTGGTGTATACATGATCACAATTGATAATTGTTATCATGAGTACTACCTAGTGGACAAAGTGTATGATCATAGCAAGGAGAAGCTGAATGGGATGCTGAAAGCTAAGCTAGTATGTGCAAAGGAATCAGAAATGGCCAGAATTGTGGTAAGAAGAACAATTAATCAAAGTCTGGGTCTGGATCCAAATTTAGGCAACTAAGTTGTAGTGTTGAAAGCATCTTGAAGACCATAAATGAAGAACTTGACTTCTCTTCTCAAAAGTCAAGTTAGGGGGAGATTGTTGGGAATTCAGAATTTGCACAAGTATGGTTAATGCTGCTAGCACAACATGGTTAGTACTTCTGAAACAGATTAATACTGCTAAACAAGATTAATACTGCTTGATGAAGTTACTACTGCTAAGCATAGTTAGTACTGCTAGTAGTTAGTACTGCTAAGGGTTACTACTGACAACTTCATTAATACTGTTGAACATGGTTAATGCTTCTGAACATGGTTAGTACTGCTTATGAAATAAACACTTCGTATGGCAATGAAGACAACTGTATTGATTGAAGATATTCATGGAAAGCTTGGAGATAACTATGGAAGATTATACTGAGGATCTTTTATATTTTGTAATTATCTTTTATCTTTAGTATATGTATAGACTTAGTCAGCATAGTTTAGAATTAATTTTTGATTCTGAGTTGTTGTTTTCATAGAGAGAATTAACCTCAAGGTTTATAATCCTAATTCTAGAGAAGTAAAATTCATATTGGTGAGCCTGTTCATCAATATTGAGGTTGTGTGTGAAATCTTGTAGCTTTAAATCATTCAATAAAGTTTACAATTTGTGATTTCTGATTCACTGTTTCATTGATATTCTGAATATTAAAGTGTTATTCCGCAAACTCCTTTAATATTGTTTCTGAGTGTTTATTCTTGTTAAGAATCAGATCCTGACACAACTAGATGAGATCGTTAGAATCAAAATAAAAACCACACTAAAAAATTTTCAGAAAAATAAATTTCCAAAAATAATTAAATGCAGTCCTCTCAAACAGTATAAAGCTTCAAAAATAATCAAAGAAAATGTTGATCTCGAACAGAACTTTGTCCCCCTTCGCAGACTTAGCACGGGGGTCCCGCTAAGTATGTTCGACCGGGATGACCTATTACAGTTTGCAAAAATCGACCGGTGTTTTGTTCGATCGGGATGATGCTTGGACCGGTAACTTGTTTCGACCGATAAAGTGTTAACCAGACTGGTCTTATGATCGGTATGGGGCAGTCGACCGGTATAGGGTAGTCGACCGGAAATGGTTTCGACCGGGAAGTTGCTTCAACCGGTAAGACTTTCGACCGGGAACTTGTAAAGACCGGTAGAGAGTTCGACCGGGAGTTTGTTCAATCGGTAAAAGACAAAGACCGGAACCTACAGGACCGATATTCCTTTCGACCAGTATAGTGATATGACCGATATAGTGTTCGACCAGTATAGTGATTCTTCGACCGATACTCTATGTTCGACCGGTATGATGTTATAACCGGTAAAGGGATAAGACCGAAAGGTTGTTCGACCTAAATGGTGTCCGACCGATAGAATAATGATTGCAGCCCAGAAAACACTCAACACACAGAAATTGAATGCAAAATCTATGTCTTTGTGCCCAGAAACATATATCAAGCAAACCCAAACATGAATTAATGATCAAAAACAACTTTTTGATTATCAATTTCAAGAACCCAGGGGTCGACCAGTATGAAGTTTGTCGAACCCAGATTCAACAGGATCCAAAAAAAAAAACAATTGATTAATGAATTAAAACTCAATTAAGTAATGAGATATCATTCAGATGCATAAATCACATATAACCATATCAATTTTATGCTAAAAAACTCATAAATTCATGAACTCGATTTTTCACATACAAACAGTCGATGAACACAGTGAATAACCAATAATCAATAAATCGATAAACATTCAAATCTTGATTCTTTTGGCTCTGATACCAATTGTTATCCCAGTTTAATCTAGTTGGTAAATAATCAATCAAGTAATCAAGTAACACAATAATAATCAAGAGATATATAAATCAGAGTAACATACCAATCCCTTGAATAAACAATGAAACCCTTTAGTGTTCTTGATACCCTTGAATACAGAGAAAACAGCTACCTCTCTAATATGATTATGAAAGTAATTGTGAGGATTAAACCTAAAACCTAATAAATCAAAACAATAAATACCCAGGCTTTTAGGCCTAATGGGCTTATGGGCTTGATAGACTTAAGGCCCATTTACAAATAACTATTAACATATTACACTTTAAACCCTCTAATCTTTAACTATCAAATAAATACAGTTTAGACCCTCTAATTTAACTTTAATCTTGAATACAATTTATCATCCAACATTGTCCATCCTTGAAGTTATGCTTATAACATAGATATGTGGCTTAACTTTGTGTGCCCGCCACATTCGATGGAATAGGGTCTCCCCCGTCACCTAAGGGTGTTGTTTTGGGTATTATATTTTAGTATCCATGTTTTCGGTGGCATTATATGTATATATATATATATATATGTGTGTGTGTGTGTGGATTCCTATACGTGATTTTTGGGTCGAGTATTATGGCTCACTCGTACCTTGGGTGTTTCGGGACATAACGTTTTATCCGTGTTTCTTAAATTGGGGGTCGATTTCTATTCTCGTTTTGGGTGAGTTTTGGATTGCTTCATTTTATAAAGAATGTTTTGTAATGGGGCGTTCCTCTTTGAAAATGCATGATATTGAAAAACGAGTAGTCTCCAAAATTTTAAAGTAAATCATTTGCAAGATTTTGATTTAAATCGTATCATTTTCTTTTAACAATATATTTATCCATGTCGAAAACTATTGAACTCACTAGGCGTTAGCCTAACCTTTTATTTGTCGGCATGTGCAACAGGTTCCGGCTGGAAATAGTACTAGTAGCACCGTGAAGAGGGGAGTGCTAGTTGTGTGCCCAATGATTGAATAGTTTGGTGAAGTCTTCCACAATAGTTTCGGGAAGAGCATCATGTATTTGGGTTAAGTAACACCCGACTTCAGTCTAGTCCTTGTAAATTATTGGAGTTTGTATTTGTTGAGGTTATCTAACGAATTATATAATTGAGGTATATGGGGTTTTGATTTATAAGTGGAAGTTTTGTCCTTTATTTGATATTATACCGAGGTTTTTAATTAGTTTATCTTACCAAATTTGAGGGTGTTACAAAACACATAAATGTAGCATCTCAAAGTAACCATTAAACTTTAAAGATCGTCAACGTAAATGTAATATCTCAAAGTAACCAAACATTCTAATACTTTTCATCGTATAATAAGTCTACTAATTCTAAAAACATTCCCCCCATTCATTACCACATTTTACCCTCTTTCATACGATTCACAGTAAACGATCTCGAGATATTGCAAGCAATCTCCTCTACTTGTGTAATTGTGAAAGGAGTCGTGGTTGTCCATGTGCCCTATATATAAATTTGAAAGTAGGTGTTATTATAAATAAAAAAAGTGTTTTTTATAATATATAAATAAAATGAAAGAAATTTAAGAAAACACGTGCCTTGAGAGAGGAAGCATATTTTTTATGCATGCATCACAAAGTAGAAGATTTGCGTCACTACATAGTAACCACACTCTCAACCATCTTGTTGTTGATTACACTAAAGTGTAAAAGAAATTAGTGATTAAACAAATTAAAGTACGAAATAATAAATTGTTGGGATATATAAATTATACTTTGTTTAATCTCCATGTAGCCAGAGTGTTGGCTTGAGAAGACCCTATGGCATGATTGTACTTTGCAATGGCCCTAAATGAAAGGTAACAAAACATTTAGTGATGGATTTACGTCACTGTTCCGTCGCTGATTTTTGGTGATTTTTGAAAAAAAATTAAAATGATGCATTTCTAGTATTTTTATACAAAGTCTGCTATAAATTCAAATTTTGATTAAATTCACTCATTTTCATGTACAAATACACATGTAAATATAATTTTTTATTTACAACTTTAATTTTCAAAACTGATATTCGATTAAAAAAATTCCACATAATAACTGGCTATGTAGGGAGTCAATCTAACTATGGTCTCCTTAAAGCTATATAGTTGAGCCTCCAAAAAGAATATCCTCATCACTCATTTGAACGTGTTGTCATGAAGAAAACATAAACACATAAAATAATGTCAATTTTTTAATAAAAAGAACAAGAACAAGTAAGCTTGAGGCAAACTAAAAATTAAAAAAACAAACAAGAATTTGATTACATTGTAATGATATAAAATCTTGATAAATACACATGTTCTAAACCTTCATAACTTGAAACAAAATTTCTAGCAGTGTAATACGTCACTAAGTGCATATCTTACATCAAGTAATAATAGCAGTTTATCAAGAAAAATACATGAATTAGACAACATTTAGTCCATGAAAAAATTACCGACAAAACGTTCTTCACTGCCTTGAAGCTGCTGTTTTTCGGTCTGCACAACCCCTGGAATCAGACTGCCTAGGTACTGTTTTACGGCTTGAACCTAAGGGTAAGTTTGGTTCGCAGAATGTGATGGAATCTGGTGGAATTGGAATGTTGAATTCCTTTGACCAGATTTCATTCCCTTGTTTGGTTCAAGATTTTCAATTGAATGGAATGTTCGAATTCCAACAAATTCCATAGATGGATGATTTTAACATTCCATCATAAAGCCAGCTACCCTCTTCCTTGCCCCGGTTGTAGGCATCTTCCGTCATTTGTGCTTCCTCAACCGCCTCTCGAAGGGTAGAGGCCTTCGACCCTCTACCCATTGACATCATGTTGGATGGAAGGCCTTTGATGTAGGCCTTGATCTTTTCCTTCTCTGTCGGGACCAGATGTCCCACCAACCCCAGCTTGTCCATGAATAGCTGAATGTACTCCTTCACGGATAGGTTTCCTTCTTCAAGTTCTGGAACTCTTCCTCAATCCAGTCCATTGATCTTTCGTTACAATATTCTTCCAACAATTTCTTCTTGAACGTCGGCCAGCTTAGATTTGCCAATATTGTCGCCTCAACAGAAGTGGAGTAAACGTTCCACCATGTGAGGGTCGCCACTCTGAGCATTTGAGAAGCAAAAGTAGCTTTCTGGCCTTCGCCACACTCGGTTGATCGGAATGCCTGCTCAATTTCTCAAATACAGTTCACGCAAGCCACTGGATCATCCGAGCCCTTGAAATCCGGCGGTCAGCAACCAAAGAAGGTTTTGAACGTGCAAGCTTTAGTCGCGAGCCTTACTTCCGGGGTCTCGATCCTATCGATGGGAATTTCACGTTCGATGCCTCCGGATCCTGCCACAATGACGTTTTCGGCAACCGTCTCAGGCCTTCATTTGTTGGTCTCTATGTCTTCTAGGAGCTTCAAGAATATTTCTTGTTGTTGCGCCATGGCCCTATTCATGGCCAACATCATTCGGTCCATCATTAGGGTCTCCATCGTAACCTCTTCCAAAATAGGCACCGCCATGTTCGGATTGCATTGGGGGATGTGCTCGGGTCCCCCGCCCAACACATTAACGACACGAGAAGGCTCTTCCACCACAGTCACCCGCGGGTGGTCGACCATGGATGTCGTGGTTTCTTGACCCTCCGCTCTATTCCGGGTGTTAACCATTTGTCTGCCACACATATACAAGAAATAGAATGAGAGACGGACTACAAGAACAACATAAGGAAACATACTACTACATTCATCAATTATTATAACAACAGTAGATCAAGTATGCTCATGTAAAACATCTTCATAATAAGGTTAGCTAAGTGAAATTATGAATACATGATACGTAAGAGTTCTCGTTACCATCACTACAACTTTCAATTTGTGTAGGTTCCGTCGACTCTAAGACCATCCTATCTTAAGATTTCTACCCCATTTCACAAATCATGGCTTACTAATCTCAGTTTAAGTCTAGGTATCTTACATTCATATCTAGTTCACTAAAACTAATGCTCTGATACCAACTTGTAACATCCTAAAATTTGGAGTGAATTTAAAATTCGAAAATTCGGCAATAAAACGTCTATAAATAGAGTAAACATGTTCATCCTGAATTAGGGAACAATCAACCTGTATAATATGAGTGAGACATTCTAACCCAAGTGTGTCATCCCAAAACAGGAAATAAAGTATAATACTTACAACTCAAATCAAATAAAGAATATAATTCGACAACCTAATAACTAACTTAGTCGAGAAAGATTAAGGTCGGGTGACGCTATCCTTCCAAAATGTTAATTCTTTAAATTCAATGTATTGGTCACTATATCTTCAAAAAGACCACTCATGACCAACGGTCGTCCACTCAGTCCGGACTATCCCCACCGGTAGAATGACCTGCCACATACGATAACCAAAGAACAAGTGTTAGGCTAAAGCCTAGTGAGAACAATTTAATTGAAATAGAAATGATAAAAAACCCATTTGAAGTCGTACAACAATTCTAGCCGTGAGCCAAATCAAAACAACCAAATAAACCATTAGTGACTATAACATGGTACAAATACACTTCAATCACATAGTGAACTCAACTCCTTTGAGTCTATTGCCCGAAATATCAAGTCAACCACTCTAGGTCTATTCTTGAGAGTTCCAAAACGGGAACTCATGCACAATGGAATTACACCTTCCTGCCCATGGGACGTTGTCCGACCATTTTGGTACACACCTTACTTACCATGGAGACCTGATGCCTATTCCGTGCCAAAGTGGTGAACACAATGTCCAAAACGGGACATTGGAACACCGTGCCTATGGATCCATTGCACTAATACTAAAACCAAAATATAACCAATTATACTCACAATTAAATGCACACCTTAAAATTGATGTCAAATTATATTCATAACACTCCACACTTGGAAGTCTTGACTCCCGTTAACTTGGAGGAAATCATTTAGAGCAAATCTCACCAAATATCGTCAAAGTAATCGTTTACCCAATAATAATCACCATTCAAGAACTTTGACCCAAAAAGGTTAAATCTAGGTAAAACCCTAATTTAGTTTGTGTATATTAATCCCCATAAAAGCAAGGATAAGACAACAATATTTGTAGAAAACATATGTAAACATCAATCCCTTATGAACCCCCTTTAGAAATCACATTTGTTACTTCCAAACCCTAAAACCCCAAAATTTAGGTTTTAGGTTGAGATTTGTTAAATCAACCATCACTTCAGTTAGAAAAATGTGAAGTACTGTTGAGGAGAAATCCCAACATTTGCTGGGAATGCCACAAGCATCCAGCGCCCTCACCTTCGACTCGGGAGTACGTAACTGGCCGGGACTAACAGCCCGACCCGCTGGCTCCACGAAAGTGGTGCAGCCCCTCATGTCCGCCTGTCGCTTAGTACGGGGCTTTGCGCTACCATGGTTTAAGGAAATAAAGTTGCGCCTTCACCATCAGAAATTGCTTTTGGTGTAGTGGTAAGCGCTTGATCCTAACAAGTTAAGCGTGCTCGGGCGAGAGCAATCCTAGGATGGGTGACCTCCTGGGAAGCTCAAGCCTTGGGACCTAACAATTGGTATCAGAGCGAGGTCGCGGGTTCGAGTCTCCCAGTGTGCAAATGCTGGGGGGGGATTGTTGAGGAGAAATCCCAACATTTGCTGGGAATGCCACAAGCATCCAGCGCCCTCACCTTCGACTTGGGAGTACGTAACTGGCCGGGACTAACAGCCCGACCCGCTGGTTCCACGAAAGTGGTGCAGCCCCTCATGTCCGCCTGTCGCTTAGTACGGGGCTTTGCGCTACCATGGTTTAAGGAAATAAAGTTGCGCCTTCACCATCAGCAATTGCTTTTGGTGTAGTGGTAAGCGCTTGATCCTAACAAGTTAACCGTGCTCGGGCGAGAGCAATCCTAGGATGGGTGACCTCCTGGGAAGCTCAAGCCTTGGGACCTAACAAGTACCAAAATACATAAGTATAATCATAAACAAGACTTTAAGAGAGTGTATGAACTCACCTTACAAGGTTTATACACAAACCCTAGATGTTGGATGGATTAGAGACAGAAGGGAGACGTAGAGCTTGAATCCTTGAAACACTAGAATCCCTTAATAAATGCAGAGGATCTCCTTTTCCTCTCAAGAAACTGGCCAAACAAAAGAAAGAATGAGAAATGTGGGTGAGAGGTCCAATTTTATGAAATAAATGCGTCTGGTCCCGCTTGCGATAGTGATCGGCGGTTGTGACATCTGTCACAATCGCTGGCAAGGTTGCGCCAGGTACCCCCCCCCCTCTTAGTACACCTTCCGCAACAGTGCACGGCGATAGTGACTGATGTCACAATCGTGTGGCACAATCGCCACCCTTCCCCCATTCGCGGTACAATCCTCACGTTTGTGCCCCGCGAGAGTGACCACTGTCACAATCGCGGGCACAATCGCCTTGCATGTACCGAAGCCCCGTTTCTTCCATTTTCGGCCCGAGGTGCTACCGATCCCAATACTAGATTCATAAAACTATTTATAATTCGATTACGAACTATAACAATTAAAGAGGTGTTCGAGGGAGACGTACTAAAATCTCGGGTGTTACAATCCTCCCCAACTTGGAGAAGATTTCGTCCTTGAAATCTAAGCTAGGAGAATAAATGAGGGTATCTTCGCTTCATATCTTCTTCGGCTTACCAAGTCACATTAGCACCGCGATGGTGCTTCCATTGGACCTTTACCATAGTGACCTCTTTGTGACGAAGCTTCTTCGTCTTCTTTTCCAAGATCGCGTCGGGTTCCTCGATGCAATAGCTCCCTTCATCAACTCTAATCTCGGAGAGTGGAATGACACTCTCCTCTTCCGCCAAACACTTCCGGAGGTAACAAACATGGAATGTGTTGTGAATTCCACACATCTCCGGATGGAGTTCCATCTGGTAGGCTTGAAGTCCTATTCGATTAATTATGGTGAACGGTCCAAGGAAACGGGGACTCAACTTCCCACTCTTTCCAAACCGAATTATTCCTTTCCAAGGGGACACCTTTAACATAACACGGTCTCCCACTTGGAACTTTATCGGTCGTCTCTTCTTGTCGACATAACTTTTTTGTCGGTCCTGAGCCGCTTTCAAATGTTCATGAATACCCTTAACTTTGTCCGCCATTTGTTGCACGATCTCGGGTGTGGCAAACTTCTTCTCCCTCGCCTCAATCCAACATACGGGAGTTCGGCACTTACGACCATATAAAGCTTCAAACGATGCCATTCCAATACTCGTGTGGTAGCTATTGTTGTACGCAATCTCTACCAAAGGTAGGTGCGAGTCCCAACTACCTCCGAAGTCGATTACACAAGATATCAACAAGTCTTCAAGTGTCCGAATCGTCCTCTCACTTTGGCCATCGGTTTAGGGATGATAGGTCGTGCTCAACTTCATACGCGTACCCATTTCCTTTTGCAAACCATCCCAAAAATGCTACGTGAACCGGCTATTGCGATCCGAGATAATAGATAAATGGAGGCCATAGCAAGACACCACCTCATCGATATACAATTTCGCTAGCTTGTCCATAGGTAAAGTTTCACGCATGGACAAGAAATGGGCGCTTTTGGTCAAACGGTCCACTATCACCCAAATGGTGTCATGACCCCTTAGGGTCCTTGGCAATTTCTTCACGAAGTCCATCGTGATGTGTTCCCACTTCCACTCCAGAATCTCCAAAGACTGTAAACCTCCATAAGGTCGATGGTGCTCGGCCTTCACTTGCAAACAAGTTACACACCGCTTCATGTAGTGCGCCACCTCAGGCTTCATGACCGGCCACCAATAATGCAATTTCAAATCTCGGAACATCTTCGTGCTTCCCGGGTGGATAGAATACTTTGACTTGTGGGCATATTCGAGTAGAAGCTCTCGGTTACCTCGATCTTGGGCACCCAAACTCGCCCGTTGAAAAGCTTTACTCCCCGACTATCTTCCGTCAATAGTTGATGTTTCTTTTACATGACCTCTTCCTTGAGGTTCTCTTCTAGCAAGGCTTCGGCTTGTGACGATTTGATTCGATCGATGAGTGTTGACGACAACTCAATTCGTGAAAATATGGCTCAAGGATTTCCCCCGTAGTATTTCCGATTCAAAGCATCGGCGACGACATTTGCCTTACCCGGATGGTAAAGCAACTCGCAGTCATAATCCTTCAACAACTCCAACCATCTCTTTTGCCTCATATTTAGTTCCTTTAGATCGAATATATGCTTCAAACTCATGTGGTCCGTGTGGAGGGTACATTTCGTACCGTAGAGATAGTGTCGTAATAATTTCAATGCAAACACCACCGCCGCCAATTCCAAATCGTGGGTCGGGTAGTTGACTTCGTGAACCTTGAGTTGCCTCAATGCTTAAGTGATCACTTTTCCCCTTTGCATTAGGACACAACCCAAACCCATCTTTGACGCATCACTATATACCACAAAGTCCTCCGACCCTTCGGGTAGAGATAAGATCGGAGCATCACAAAGCTTCTTCTATAGAGTCTGAAATGCCTTCTCTTGATTCTCGGTCAACACAAACTTCACGTTCTTCTGGGTTAGAGCCGTCAATGGTGAAACTAGATTAGAAAAATCTTGAATAAATCTCCGGTAGTATCCCACCAATCCTAGAAAGCTTCGAATTTCTAACGGACTCTTGGGAGGTTCCCAATTCATCATTGCCTCGATCTTCGCTGGGTCCACTTTCACTCCTTCCTTCGTCACTACGTGACCCAAAAACTGCACCTCTTGAAGCCAAAAGTCGCACTTCGAAAACTTTGCGTAAAGCTTTTCCCGCCTTAGCACTTCCAACACTTCTCGGAGATGTCGTTCATGATCCGCCTCGTCCTTGGAGTACACTAGGATGTCATCGATGAACACAATTACCGACTTGTCAAGGAACGGTCGGCACACTCGGTTCATCAAGTCCATGAATATGGTTGGTGCATTGGTTAAGCCGAACGGCATCACTAGAAATTCATAATGGCCATATCGCGTCCGAAACGCCGTCTTCGGAATGTCATTCTTCTTTACCTTCACTTAGTGGTACCCCGACCGATGATCAATCTTTGAGAAGAAACTCGTGCCTTGAAGTTGATCAAACAAGTCGTCGATCCTCGTAAGTGGATACTTGTTCTTCACCATCACTTTGTTCAGTTCCCTGTAGTCGATACACATCCTCATTGAGCCGTCTTTCTTCTTGACAACAAAGACCAGAGCTCCCCAAGGCGAAGAGCTCGGTCGTATGAAACCCTTATCAAGAAGGTCTTGGAGTTGGGTCATCATTTCTTGCATCTCGGAGGGAGCCAATCGATAAGGAGCTCGAGTAATCGGATCCGCTCCCGGAACGAGATCAATTCGAAATTCCACTTGGCGGTCGGGTGGCAAACCGGGCAAGTCTTCTGGGAAGACGTCAGAGAACTCACATACCACCCTAACATCTTCGAGTTTTCTATTCTCAAGCTTGGTGTCGATCGCGTAAGCCAAGAAGGATGAGAATCCTTTCGCCAAACATTTCCGTTCTTTGATCATAGAGATAATCGCCACATCGCCTTTCCTCCTTTCACCATAGATTATAGTCTCCTCTTCATCCGCAACGGTTAGTTGGATCATCTTCTTGGAACACACAATCTCGGCTTGGTTCTCTGATAACTAATCCATTCCCACTACCACATCGAATCCGCCGATTTGCATGGGCATTAAGTTGATGGGGAATTTCCTTCCTTCCAACTCAAGAGTGCAACCCTTAAAGATGTTGCGGACTATCACTTGACCACCATTAGCTATTTCTACCACTATAGCATCCTCTAAACTACTCATAGGCATGGCAATTTTTTGACAAAACACATCGGATATGAAAGAGAAGCTAGCACCCGAATCAAATAATACACGTATAGGCACGGAGTTTAGGAGGAACGTACCCGACACTACATAGGTAGAGGCATTGGCTTCCTCCGTAGTCATTTGAAAAGCTCTCCCGAACGCCCTCGGAGGATCCACTTTCTTCCCGTCGGCACCCCCCGCCTTCAACTTCGGGCATTCTTCTCTAACATGCCCCGATTCCTTGCATTCGAAACACATTCTCCCCTTAATGGGGCAATCCTTATAAGCATAATCGTGCTTCCCACACTTAAAACAAGCTCCGGGGACAAAGTTTCATGGGCTGAAGTGCTTGTTTAGGCACTTGGAACACCACCTAGCCTCGCGCCTAGGATCGGCTCCTCGTTAGTAGTTGTTGTTGTAAGGTCTTGCTTTCTTGGAGGCCATATAATTTCCTTCCCATTTCCTCTTCTCCACAAGTCGGCTACCCTCTTCCTTGCCCCGGTTGTAGGAATCTTCCATCAGTTATGCTTCCTCAACCGCCTCTCGAAGAGTGGAGGCCTTCACCCCTCTGACCATTGACATCATGTCGGACGGAAGGCCTTTGATGTAGGCCTTGATCTTTTCCTTCTCTGTCGAGACCAGATGTCCCACCAACCCCAGCTTGTCCATGAATAGCCGATTGTACTCCTTCACGGACAGATTACCCTTCTTCAAGTTCCAGAACTCTTCCTCGATCCGGTCCATTGATCTTTCGTTACAATATTCTTCCAACAATTTCTTCTTGAACGTTGGCTAACTTAGATTTGCCAATACTGTGGCCTCAACAGAAGTGAAGTAAACGTTCCACCATGTAAGGGCCACCCTTAGAGCATTTGAGAACCAAAAGTAGCTTTCTGTCCTTCACCGCACCCGCTTGATCAGAATGCCTGCTCAATTTCCCGAATCCAGCTCATGAAAGCCACTTGATCATCCGAGCCCTTGAACTCCGGCGGTCGGCAACCAAGGAAGGTTTTGAACGTGCAAGATTTAGGTGGGAGCTTGCTTACGGGGTCGCGGTCCCATCGGTGGGAATTTCATGTTCGGTGCCCCCGGATCCCGCCAGAATGACGTTTTCGGCAACCGTCTCAGGCCTTCGGTAGTTGGTCTCTCTGTCTTCTAGGAGCTTCAAGAATATTTCATGTTGTTGCGCCATGGCCCTATTCATGGCCAACATCATTCGGTCCATCATTCGGGTTTCCGCCGTAACCTCTTCCAAAATAGGCTTCGCCGTGTTCGGATTGCATTGGGGGATGTGCTCGGGTCCCCCGCCCAACACATTAACCACACGAGAAGACTCTTCCACCACAGTCACCCACGGGTGGTCATCCGTGGATGTCGTGGTTTCTTGACCTTCCGGTCTATTCCGGGTGTTAACCATTTGTCTGCCACACATATACAAGAAATAGAATGAGAGACGGACTACAAGAACAACACAAGGAAACATACTACTACATTCATCAATTATTATAACAACAGTAGATCAAGTATGCTCATGTAAAACATCTTCATAATAAGGTTAGCTAAGTGAAATTATGAATACATACATAAGAGTTCTCGTTACCATCACTACAACTTTCAATTTGTGTAGGTTCCGTCGACTCTAAAACCATCCTATCTTAAGATTTCTACCCCATCTCACAAATCATGGCTTACTAATCTCAGTTTAAATCTAGGTATCTTACATTCATATCTAGTTCACTAAAACTAATGCCCTGATACCAACTTGTAACATCCTAAAATTTGGAGTGAATTTAAACTTCGAAATTTCGGCAATATAACGTCTATAAATAGAGTAAATATGTTCATCCTAAATTAGGGAACAATTGACAGGCCCTTTTGTTTACCTTAGGGTGAGAGAAATAATACCAAAAAGCAAGTATACAAATTGGTACTATGTCGCCTTTTCAAGTAATAAAGTGGTAAAATACCAGATATCGTCCCACAGAGATTGAACTAAAAAGTGTGATAAAAGTATGATGAAAGATATGATTTCAGATGACGAATTTGAAGCAATATTTTGATTGGTTAGTTAACACAAATTTAAATGAACAGGAATAAACGAGAAGCAAGGGTGTAAGACTTTTGATGGTATATGAATCCAAAATCCAGCAGGTCAATGCTACAGCACTGTCATAGCATGATGCTATTTGAATGCTGCAGCATGCTTTTGACAATAACTAGTTTCATTATCAATTTCAAGACACGTTCCTCTCGGACTCTCACCATCCCATTGTTCCAGTAGCTATGAACCATCTCATCTCTGAGCAAGATTCCAGATAAGGGAATGATGGGAATGGAGTTCTCAAAATATACGGCAAAACAAATTCTCTTCGTTAAAAGTTACTCTTTCGAAATAACCCCCGTACCTCCCAAGTTGATGTATTCCAAATAGCTTATCTCTAAGTCTATTCCATTTTAACCCTTTGAGAAAGTGACAACTTATCAAGAATGGATCAATTTAAATGACACAAGTAACAACTCTCGTTGCAAGTAACTCTTTCGATATTACCTCCCATGTCATTCAATTTGACGTGTTATTCAATGGCCTATCTCTAGGTCCATGACACTATTACACTATCAAAATAATCATTTTGACAAAAAGTTTTGTTATCTTGATAAAACTTGAGTTGGAATAATAAAATTTCGTCAAAGTCACAAAAACCCACTTTCTTTTAGATCCACATGACCACCATTTGTCTCACACCCAAGCTAAGATGATTAGCTACTCATTACAATAAAGAAATAAAAACAACTACTAAGAATGACAAAGATGAACACAATGTAAAATGCTCTTGAAAGATAAATGGCTTGAAAGTATATAAATATATATATATGTGTGTAACTAAAAATGTAAAGACGAGAACGTAAATTACAAGGAAATGGAAATGAAAAGAAGGTAAACTTGAATATAACTACAATAAACTTTAACTACTAAAATCTAGAACAAAAGAGTAAAGGAAAGGCTAGAGATGCAAGATGGAGAAAGAGAATACAACTAAAAGAAATGTGCAGGTGGATGCTGTTTGGATGCTGCAGCATGCATAGTCAAACATGAAGATTATATAAAGATGATGAAGAACACGATGAAGATCATAAGAACATAAGCATAAATTCTGGAAATTAACGAGGACACTGGACTGGAATAGGACCAGTTCGTGAGCTAGACAGAAAGTAAAAGATTACAATAAGCATAACAAGATTAAAAGCTTAAAATATGAAGAGCAAGATGAATAACATAAACACTAACACTTGAAATTAAAGAACTAAAGAGGGAGATTAAAAATCAGTTCCTAAGCTTGCTGCAAATCTGATACATAACCCAAAAGATATTAAGATGATAGTTGGAGAGAGGTAGATGTCTCCTTAAGAGCAACTAAACCCTCCTTTTATAACAAAAGGGAGTGGCAAAGTTGTAAATTAAGGAGAATCTAATTGTACTTACCTAGTCTAATGCCAACTAAGGCTACCTAAGCTTGTTCTAACTTAACTAAACTATTACAAACCAGATAAATTAGTTTTTAAAGGTTACAATCAGATCAGTTCCATGCCAAAAATCAGATTATGCTCCATCCTTTTTTATTCTTTCATCCAAAACCATCAGCTCCATGTTGTTCTGATGCTGCAGCATGCCCTGTTTCCAAATAGATTTCCAAAAGATAACCCAATTTAGCCTACAATCTTAGTAAAACAAGTAAATCACACAACTTGAGCTCCAAGACACAACAAATGGGAAATAAGGTAGAAAATGACTCAAAGTGGGATTTGAAAGTGAAAAATTCTATCTAAAAGGTTAAAAGAAAAGGGCTTAAGTACTCAAAATTGAGTACTTATCACCACCCCAAACTAAATACTTTGCTTGTCTCCAAGCAATAAAAAGAACAAAGGAAAAGACATTAAATGTGAAAGTTTTGCATTGAAATACATTAAGTGTATATCATGAGTTTGAGCATGCTAAGTCTACATCATATAGCCTTTCATAAATCCAAAGTAATCAACAATCTCATCCTATGTGCTTTAACATGAACCATATGCTAGCCTTATATTCTTTTTGTTATGGACACACATCCTACATCACACCTCTTTCATGGCTTTGAGTGTATGGGTTTCTCTCTTTTGGCTCTTTCTTTCCTCTCCATGCCTTTTCTCACACATGTACCAACACTTGAATTTTTTCAAATTTTGTGCATTTTCTGTTGGTACATACACCAGCCCCTATGGGACTTTTGTGGTGCTAGTATGCCACTTTTCATGGCTTTTCTTGTGCCATATTAGACACCCCTCCACCCCAAACTAAGAATTCTGCAATGTCCTCATTGTAGGAAGGAAAAGTGTTTTGTCTTTGATATTTGGGTGGCTATGGTGCAAGAAAAAGGATATATGCCATTGAGTGTGATATGTGTAGAATGTGGTCCAAAATGTGTCCCAAGTAACTATTAGGCTAGTTCTAGCATGCTTTGCTTCTAAAAATGAGATGTGCACTTATGAAATTATTATGGATATACAATTCAACAAATCATATCAAAACATGATCCAATGCAAACAAAATAAACCTATAAAAGGTAAAAGACTAATCCCAGACTAAAAACTAAAAATAAATAGACATGGAGCAAAAACAAGGTGTGATTTAAACCTGTCCTACTCAGGTTGAGTAGGCTGGGTGTGGCCAACAGGGTCTGCAAGTGAAACTACTATGAGGCTGGATGCTGCAGCACCAATGTGGGCACTCTCTTCTGCTGTCAATTTGATCTTTAAATCTGCTATCTCTTTCTTCTTTCTTTTTACCATCTTTCTCAGTTTCTTCACTTCTGCATTATCTTTTTGTTGATCCCCTTTCTTTCTGTCATCCACCATCGATTGCATCTCCACCTTGAGATCTTCCAGCCTTTCGATGAACTCATTCCTTTGTTGAAGGATTGTGTCCATCAGATTGCTATTTTGGGCAAGGACTTCCTGCATCATTCCTACCATCTCATTCGCCCCAACACCCTTCTCTTTTCTGTCTCTCAGCCTCTGTACTGCCTTCATGTCCATCTGGAACCTTTCTCTTTGTTCCTTTACCATTAAATCATCAATATACCTAGGCACCCCCATCTCAGTTAGCAGTTTGGTTAACATCCCAGGGAAGTAGAATTTTCCCCTGGATTTTGATCTGGTAGAGCACTCTCTTATGCTTCTCATGATGATCTTTCCGAAGTTGATGGTTTTTCCTGTCACAAGACAATAGAGTAAAAGCATCCTTTCCACAGTAATAAAGGTATCATGAGAGGTTGGTGATATGGTGTGCCTCACAAAATTGATCCACACATTGGAGTCAGCTGTGAGGTTTGAGGCTCTGTATGTCCTTAACATCAGATTGGTGTGGCTTTCCCAATTGGTTTTCGGCTTTCCCAAGACTGCAACCACTTCAGCAAGGTCACTAGCAGTGGCCTTATGCACAAGTGCATAGTATTATGTTTTCTTTGGTGGATTGAGTTCTAGGAATTGATTGATTCTTTTGGCAGTGAGGTGGACAGTGGTGCCTCTAACCTGAATCTTTGAGGCTGAAGTCACAGACATCTCACAGTAGAATTCTCTAATGAGGGTGAGATTATAGGAGGTATACACCTGACATAGCTTGCTGAGACCTTGGGCGTCAACTACCTGCCTAATGAAATGGAATTCTCTTAAACTGTGCTCATCTATTCCCTTCTCAGGGAAACCAATCTTAGTCTGAAATTTAGGCCACATCTTGGCTGCAGCCTTGGAACTAAACCCATTGTGAGGTGAGGTAGGCCTTGGCAACAGAGTTACAACAGGTTCCTCATTTCTCTCTTTTCTTCTCACAGACTGCTCATGCTGCAAAGATGTTGCAGCATAGCAGTTGGTGTCACTGGGTTTGGTTCCAGATGGTTCTCCCTTAGTCATCACTCTTTTGGTCCTCTCACTCTTTCTAGTCCCTTCCCTGTTGGTTTTCCTGGCATAGACCTTTCCCAATCTCTTTCTCTTCTTAGTTGGCTTGACTACCACTGGTTCTTCTTCCTCAGTCATAATATCATTTTGAGGGGAATCCATAAATGAGTCCCCATGGTTCTCACCTATATCTCTATCCACCTCCATATTTTCAATGATGGTTTCCTCATTTCTTCCTATTCCATGGTTATCAACAGAGCTCTCAATGTTCTTTATAACAGGGAATCCCTCAAAAGGGTCAAGACTCTCAACAGTCACTCCTACTTCTTCAACAGTTGGTCTAGGCATTGGGTTAATGGTGGTTATTTTATCAGTAGAGTTCAAAGGCCCAAATGAGCAATCAAATTCAAACTTTCTAAAATGTCCAACATTTATCTTTGTTGAAGAGATAGGCATTCCAGACTCATCCTCTGAACATGAGGTGATCAGGCCATCGATCATAGATTTTTGAGCAGAGGAAGATACCTGAGAGTCTGCAATGGTGATGAAGTTAGGATGAAGAATGACTGCGAAAGGATTACTTGCTGGAATCTCCCCTGTTGTTGGTGCTCTGTCAGAAATTTCTTCTCTTTCGGTCATTGGAGAACCCTCAATGTCAGAAGCATTAGGGAATGGGGTTTGTGGAGTGAAAATGTGGAGGAATGGACGAGCTTGTGGAGGGCTGGAGTTGTCTTCCAAAACCGCTGAAGGTAGAGGGTTGCTCGAGTTAGGGCTTTGCTCGACAGCCCTAGTTCGTGGGCTTCGTCTTCTTCCTTCGCTATTAGGGTTTCGAGCAGTGGCTTTCTTTACCTTTGCCATGATACAGGTTGAATCACTGAGAAAAGGGGAAGAAGATGGTGGTTTTTGAGAGGATTTCGGGTTGAGAGGGAAGAAACAGGGAGTGAGATGTGAGAGATATGAAACGGTTATGTGTCAAGAGAGGGTTTTCTGTAAATTGAAGAGACAAAAGGTGATTTGAAGGTGTCCTTATCTGATTTAATTTATGGGGATGCAAGCTGTAATTTGGGTGTAAATTGGGTAAAGACCTTTGGATTTTTAAGGACAAGTACTAAAAGGCATCTTTTGGAGGTTTCCTTATCATTGGAGCTATAAATTAGGCATAAAGTCTAAAAGTAGCTAAAAATATGATGTCATCCAGTGTACTTTCCTTAAACAACCCAAATTTTTTATCTGATATAATCCCCAAACTTCCAGCTAGACATTCCCTTTTTCTTTTTGGAGACTCAGATCTCTGGTGCTGTAGCATTGGAATAGCATCCTCTTGTTTCCTCCTTTTTCCTAAATTAAGGCTGCACACTAACAAACAAATTACACAAGACTAATAAAGAAAATTGCTAAACTAACTAAACAAAGATTATTTACACAGATTGTGGAACTTTGAGATAGTTCCCATCTTTGATTGAAGCTTTTTAGCATAGAGTGACCATCTCCACAGAGCAATGTTGTGGAGATGCTACAGCATCATGGTATAGTTTTACTCTCTGGCCATTCACTTTGAACACACTATTGTTCTCCGGATTGACTAAGTCTACAGCCCCATATGGATATACTTTGTGGATGAGAAATGGGCCTGACCATCTAGACTTAAGTTTGCCTGGAAACAATTTCAGCCTAGAATTGAACAAAAGACATTTCTGGCCTGCTTTTAACTCTCTGTGCCTAATCCTATTGTCATGCCATTTTTTTGTTTTCTCTTTGTATAACTTGGCATTCTCATAGGACAAGTTCCTATGTTCTTCTAGCTCACAGAGTTGCAACTTTCTCTTGTTTCCAGCCTCATCTAAGTTCATGTTCAATTCTTTTATAGCCCAATATGCTTTATGTTCAAGTTCCAAAGGGAGATGACAGGCCTTTCCAAAGACTAGCTTGTATGGAGACATACCCAAAGGTGTTTTAAAAGCAGTTCTGTATGCCCATAAAGCATCATCTAGTTTGAAAGCCCAGTCTTTTCTGTTTGGTTTAACAACTTTTTCAAGAATCCCTTTTATTTCCCTGTTTGAGAGCTCAGCCAAACCATTGGTTTGTGGGTGATATGCAGTGGCAACACTGTGTTTCACATGATATTTTTCAAGAACTTTACTTAACAAATTGTTTATAAAGTGGGTACCCTCATCACTAATTAGTGCCCGGGGGGTACCAAACCTTGTAAAAATTTGTTTTTGTAAAAACTTTACAACAGTTTTAGCATCATTAGAAACACATGCCATTGCTTCTACCCATTTTGAAACATAATCAACAGCAACTAAGATATATTGACAATTGTTTGAAGGAGGAAAAGGTCCCATAAAATCTATTCCCCAAACATCAAATAACTCAACTTCCAAGATCCCATTCAAAGGCATTTCATTTTTCTGAGAAATGGAACCACTTCCTTGGCATTCATTACATCTTTGAACAAAATTATGGGAGTCTTTAAAGAGAGTTGGCCAATAAAATCCTGACTGAAGCACTTTAGCTGCTGTTCTTTGGCCTCCGAAATGTCCTCCATTAGCTGACTGATGGCAATGCTGTAGAATTGTTGCAGCTTCAGTTTCTGGGATACACCTTCTCAACAATTGATTTGTACCAAGTTTAAACAGAAAAGGGTCATCCCACAAGTAAAATTTGCAATCATGGAGAAATTTCTTAAGCATGTGATGAGTATAATCAGAAGGTATGATGCCACAAGCCAAATAATTTGCTATATCTGCAAACCATGGAAGTTGTGCATATACCATAAGAATTTTTTCATCAGGGAAAGTCTCAGTAATGCTTCCACCTTCCCTACTTTCAACAAGTTTCTCTAACCTGGACAAATGATCAGCAACCTGGTTCTCAGTTCCCTTCCTATCAACAATCTCTAGGTCAAACTCTTGCAACAACAAAACCCATCTTATCAGCCTAGGTTTAGCATCTTTCTTTGATATCAAATATTTAATGGCAGCATGGTCGGTATGTACAATGACTTTTGCTCCCATCAAATATGATCTAAACTTTTCAAATGCAAACACCACAGCCAATAATTCTTTTTCAGTTGTTGTGTAATTAATTTGAGCTTCATTTAGGGTTTTGCTTGCATAGTGGATAGAATGAAAAATTTTCTCTTTTCGTTGACCTAACACAGCACCAACAGCCCAGTCACTGGCATCACACATGATTTCAAAAGGTTTGTCCCACTCAGGAGCCACAACTATTGGTGCAGTTACCAGAGCTTTCTTCAATGTGATGAAGGCATTTCTACATTCATCATTGAAATCAAACTTTTGGTCATGCTGTAATAATAGACATAAAGGTTTTGAAATTTTTGAAAAGTCTTTTATAAACCGTCTATAAAATCCAGCATGGCCAAGAAAGCTCCTGATACCTTTGACAGTTGTTGGTTCAGGTAGTTTTTCAATTACTTCAAGTTTAGCTTTGTCTACCTCAACTCCTCTTTTAGAAATTAAATGACCAAGGACAATCCCTTCTGTTACCATGAAATGACATTTTTCCCAATTAAGGACCAGGTCAGTCTCCTCACACCTTTTAAGACTTTGTTTTAAATTATCCAAACACTGATCAAAAGATGAACCATAAACAGAAAAATCAACCATAAATATTTCAATGGATTTTTCAAGCATGTCAGAAAATATGGACATCATGCATCTCTGAAAAGTGGCAGGAGCATTGCAAAGTCCAAAAGGCATCCTTCTGAAGGCAAAGGTGCCATAAGGACAAGTGAAGGTAGTCTTCTCCTGGTCTTCTGGTGCTATGGCTATCTGGTTGTATCCTGAGTATCCATCCAAGAAGCAGTAGTACTCTTTTCCAGCCAACCTGTCCAACATTTGATCAACAAAAGGTAAGGGAAAATGGTCCTTTTGAGTAGCCTTGTTCAGCCTACGGTAGTCCATGCAAATTCTCCATCCGGAGACTATTCTGGTAGGGATGAGTTCATTCTTGTCATTGGAAATGACAGTTATCCCTCCCTTCTTGGGTACACACTGGACTGGACTAACCCAAGAACTACTGGCTATTGGGAAAATAATTCCTGCATCTAACCATTTCAAAATTTCCTTCTTCACTACCTCTTTCATGACAGGGTTCAGTCTTCTTTGTGGCTCTATGGACGTGAAGTTCTTGTCTTCTAAGATGATCTTATGTTGACAAATAGAGGGACTAATCCCTTTAAGGTCAGCAATAGTCCACCCTATGGCTTTGGTGTGCAACTTCAACATATCTACTAACTTCTTTTCTTGATGCAATTCTAGGGTAGCTGAAATAATGACTGGCAGTTTGTCTTCTCCCCCTAAAAAGGCATATTTCAAGTGAGATGGGAGTTGTTTCAACTCCAGGTCAGGTGGTGAGATTATTGATGGAATAAATGACTTTTGTTCATTACTTTCCAGCAGCTCAAATGCTGCAGCATCCAAAGGGACAGACTCTTTCTCCAAGGTCTTATCATCATCATCATCATCATCATATTCCTTGTCTAAGTCTCCCAAGGTCAGGCCTTCCTCATCCTCTTCTTCTATCCTACAAGTTTGTTTGACTCCCTCCTCATGACACAAGTCCTCAATGACACTTAGGCTTGAGCAGTCTTCTATATCACTAGGGTATTTCAAAGAATTGAAGACATTGAATGTGACTTTTTGGTCTTGTAGTCTCATGGTCAATTCACCCTTCTGGACATCTATCAAAGTTCTACCTGTAGCTAAGAAAGGTCTTCCCAAAAGTATGGGAATATCCTTGTCAGCCTCAAAGTCTAAAATGATAAAGTCAGCTGGAAAAATGAACTTGTCAACCTGGACTAACACATCTTCAATCTTACCCTTGGGATATGCAATGGTCTTATCAGCTAGAATGAGTGTGACTGTGGTAGGTCTGGCCTCTCCTATGCCTAAGCTTTTGAAAATGGACAATGGCATAAGGTTGACACTAGCACCTAAATCACACAGTGCCTTCCCAACCTCTTTCCCTCCTATGGAGCAAGGAATGGTGAAACTCCCTGGATCTTTTTGCTTAGGGGGAATTTTGTTGGTCAAGAGAGCACTGCAACCTTCAGTGAGGGCAACAGTCTCATATTCATTCAACTTCTTTTTCTTGCTCAATATGTCTTTTAAAAACTTGGCATAACTGGGCATCTGCTCAATTGCTTCAACAAGAGGTATGTTGATATGCAATGCTTTGAAAACATCCAAAAATTTCTTGAATTGCAATTCCTCCTTCTCATTCCTTAACCTTTGGGGGTAAGGAATGTAAGGGGGAACTGGTTTGATAACAGCTTGGTTTGATTGTTTTGAGCAAGATGGATCCTGTTGGGAACTGAAAAAAACTCAAGTATGGTTAATGCTGCTGGTTCAGAGTTAATACTGCTAGAAGACTTAAAGGTTAATACTGCTGAGTGTTACTACTGCTAGTACTATTAATACTGCTAGTCAAAGTTAGTGCTGCTTGAACAAAGTTAGTACTGCTTAGCTAGTTAGTACTGCTAGTGGTTAGTGCTGCTTAGTAGTTAATGCTGCTAGAAGAAGTTAATGCTGTTGATCATGGTTAGTGTTGCTTAAGAGATTCGGATGGAAAGAATGACAGCTGGATAATCTGAAGATTATGGAAGCTTTGAGATATACATGGAAGATATACTGAAGATTTGTTTTATTTATTGTAATTATCTTTGTATTCAGTATATATTTATTGTAATTATCTTTGTATATTCCCAAAAGTATGGGAATATCCTTGTCAGCCTCAAAGTCTAAAATGATAAAGTCAGCTGGAAAAATGAACTTGTCAACCTGGACTAACACATCTTCAATCTTACCCTTGGGATATGCAATGGTCTTATCAGCTAGAATGAGTGTGACTGTGGTAGGTCTGGCCTCTCCTATGCCTAAGCTTTTGAAAATGGACAATGGCATAAGGTTGACACTAGCACCTAAATCACACAGTGCCTTCCCAACCTCTTTCCCTCCTATGGAGCAAGGAATGGTGAAACTCCCTGGATCTTTTTGCTTAGGGGGAATTTTGTTGGTCAAGAGAGCACTGCAACCTTCAGTGAGGGCAACAGTCTCATATTCATTCAACTTCTTTTTCTTGCTCAATATGTCTTTTAAAAACTTGGCATAACTGGGCATCTGCTCAATTGCTTCAACAAGAGGTATGTTGATATGCAATGCTTTGAAAACATCCAAAAATTTCTTGAATTGCAATTCCTCCTTCTCATTCCTTAACCTTTGGGGGTAAGGAATGTAAGGGGGAACTGGTTTGATAACAGCTTGGTTTGATTGTTTTGAGCAAGATGGATCCTGTTGGGAACTGAAAAAAACTCAAGTATGGTTAATGCTGCTGGTTCAGAGTTAATACTGCTAGAAGACTTAAAGGTTAATACTGCTGAGTGTTACTACTGCTAGTACTATTAATACTGCTAGTCAAAGTTAGTGCTGCTTGAACAAAGTTAGTACTGCTTAGCTAGTTAGTACTGCTAGTGGTTAGTGCTGCTTAGTAGTTAATGCTGCTAGAAGAAGTTAATGCTGTTGATCATGGTTAGTGCTGCTTAAGAGATTCGGATGGAAAGAATGACAGCTGGATAATCTGAAGATTATGGAAGCTTTGAGATATACATGGAAGATATACTGAAGATTTGTTTTATTTATTGTAATTATCTTTGTATTCAGTATATATATTGTATAGTTTAGAATAATGAGTTAACTTTTGTTTTCTTCATTCTATTAGAGAGAAAATCAACCTCAAGGCATAGATCCTAATTCTAGAGAAGTAGAATTCGTATTGGTGAGCCTGTTCATCAATATTGAGGTTGAGTGTGTAATCTTGTAACTTCAAAGCATTCAATACAAGTTTACAGTTTGTTCTTCATATCTACTGTGTTGATTTACTGTTTTGATTAAATATCAAAGTGTTATTCCGCAAACTTCTTTGATATTGTTTCTGAAAATTAATTCTTGTTGAGAATTCGATCCTGACAAGTGGTATCAGAGCCTAACTCTCTCAGAAACAGTTATTCATCATGGAAAATCTTACAGAATCAAGCAGTACTTTGGTTTCTAAGGTTCCAATGCTCAAACCAAGTGAGTTTGACATGTGGAAGATCAGAATCAGACAATATATTCTTCTCACTGACTACTCAATGTGGGATATCATTGAGAATGGTCCTTCTGAAGCTGGAAGGATAGGACCAGATGGGAAAAGACCTCCACCAAAGACAGATGGTGAGAGGAAGATCAGACAGACAGAGATGAAGGCCTTGAGCACTCTGCTCTTGGCCATTCCCAATGAATATCAGCATCAATTTTGCAACTGCACTGATGCTCAGATTCTCTGGAATGCTCTAGAGAAAAGATTTGCTGGAACTAAGAGCATCAAAAGAAATCAAAGAGATGTTCTAAAGCAGCAGTATGAGAACTTCACTTCCACAAAGAATGAGTCTATGACTCAAACTTTTGATAGGTTCAATAAACTCATAGGTGAACTGGCTACTGTAGGGGTGAAGATGGAACAAGATGATATCAACAGAAAGTTCCTCAGATCTCTTGGGGATGAATGGACTATGTACACTGTCTCATATAGACAGAGTGACAATCTGGAAGAGAAAGAACTTGATGATCTATACAATGATCTAAGAGTTTTTGAAACTGAGGTAGAAACCAAGAAGAAGCCCTCTGGTTATATTCACAATGCTGCACTTCTTTCAGCATCCACTGATACTACTGCCAACCCTGAAGCAGTTAGTACTACCAGTGGAGTAAGTTCAGAAAAAGGCACTGAAACTATCTTTGAAGCCTTTTTGTCCAGTCATAGCAGCAATTCTCTGATTAATGATGATCTTGATCAAATTCACCCTGATGATCTGGAGGAGATGGATATTAAATGGCAGATGGCCATGTTATCCATGAGGGTGAAAAAGTTCATTAAAAGAACTGGAAGAAATAACTTCTCTCAAAGAAGAGAAGATGGAGCTGGTTTTGACAAAACCAAGGTGGAATGTTTTAAGTGTCACAAGAAAGGACACTTTGCTAGAGAATGCAGGAGTACTGTTCCAAACAACAACCATCAACAAGCTCAGAATGAAGGATACAATCTGAACAAGAATCCTGCTCAAGCCCTTGTTTCTCAACAAGGAATGGGATTTGACTGGAGTGATCAAGCTGAGGAAGCCATTCAGAACCAAGCTCTTATGGCAGAAGTGTCTGATCTCCCCACTGAGGTAAGTTCTAATATTTGCACTAAATCTTGCATTGACACTATTACAAGATACAGGGATCACAATCAAAGTATGTGTGATGACCTCAAAAGATTAGAAAAGGACAGAAGAGATTATGTGTTGATAGTAGAGAGATTTGAAGAGCAAATCAAAGGCTTTCAAGCTAATGAACTTCAACACTCTTATGACACAAACTATTGGAAGTGGGAAAAGAATGAGTTAGAAACCAAACTGTCTAAGTCCTTAGAAGAGAATGATAGACTGAAAGAGGAACTGTCAAAAGTTAAGCTTGACATAGACAAGTTTTCTTATGCTTCAAAAGCAATGGACTCTCTTCTAAAGGCTCAGATACATGATAAGATGAAGCCTGGTATTGGATACAACAATACACCCCCTCCTTACAATAACAACTATATTTCTCCTACATCAGACTTGTTAGAAACTAAGGAGAAAAAGGATTTGTCTGAAGAAGCTTTTAAGATAGATCCTTTGGATGAGGTAGTAGTTAAGGATTTGACTGAGAAAGGAGCCAGTGAGAACAGGGATAATAATGTGAGTAAAAAGATACCATTAGAAAACAATATTATCACCAATGAGGGATGTGGGAAAATCTGGGTCAAGTCCAAGGAGATAGAGAAGACTAAAGGAAATGATAACAAGGTCCATTACAAACAAACCACAGTTGTGAATCCTGGATCTTGTAAACAGTGTGATTGCAATAAAGCCAAGAGCCTAAACTCTGGTTTAAAAAGAGGAAATCAAAGAAACTGGAATAATCAATGGGCTCAGAAACAAGGAGTTGATCTGAATAAAATCAATAGATCAAAACCTTGTTTTATATGTGGCAAGTTGAATCATTTGGCTAAGTATTGTTACTTTAACCCTATTAACCAACAGATGAACTTTCAAAGATTTGTGCAAAAATCTGTGGGTTATAGGAAGGCTGGAAAGAAACATGTGATAAAGAAATCTATTGAAAGTAAAGGCACTTTAAAGAAAAAGATTTTAAAAGAAAGTGTCAAAATGTGGGTACCTAGAAGTACTAACAGTGTTAGTACTGCTAACAATATTAGTACTGCTAACACAGTTACTACTGCTAACAGTGTTAGTACTGCTGAAAATATTAATGCTGCTAATACTGTTAATACCTCTTCAAAGGTTAATACTGCCAACACAGTTACTGCTGCTAACACAGTTACTACTGCTAACAAGGTTAGTACTGCTAAGCATGCAAGTGCTGCCAAGGCAGTTAGTACTTCTAAAACCAGTACTGATTCTAGCAAAAATATTTCCAAGCCTATTATTGTAACAAAGTACTCCAAGAATGAGGAGTTAAAGTTCAAAAATCTTGTCAAGAAAGAATGCAAGTATTTTGATGAGAAAGGGGTACCCAAGACCACTTTGGCTTGGGTTCCTAATTCATACTAATTGATTTATTTAATGTGCAGGGCAACCAACAGCTCAAGGGAAAAAGCATTTGGCATGTTGATAGTGGTTGCTCTAGGCACATGACAGGCAACATGTTATGCCTTCAGGACTTCAAGCATATCAATGGAGGACATGTTGCATTTGGAGATAATCTTACCGGTGGTAAGATAAGTGGAAAAGGTAATGTCACCAAAGGTAAGATGACATTTGAGGATGTCTACTATGTTGATCAATTAAAGTACAACCTGTTAAGTGTATCACAGGTTTGTGACAAACAACATAGTATATTATTTACTAAAACTGAGTGTATGATTCTTGCTCCAGGGTTCAAGGTAGTTGATGAAAGCATGATACTACTTAGAACTCCAAGAAAGGACAATGTTTACTGTCTTGATATGGACAATGTTGATAGTGATTCATCTCTGAATTGTCTTGTTTCAAAAGCTTCTGTAGATGAATCTTCTCTTTGGCACAGAAGGATGTGTCACATGAATTTCAAGACTATGAACAATCTTGTTAAAAACAATCTTGTAAGAGGTTTACCTTCAAAAGTCTTTTCATGTGATGATCATTGTGTTGCTTGTCTTAAAGGCAAACAGCACAAAACTTCTCATAAGACCAAAGAGTTAAATTCTGTTTCTTCTTGTCTCCAGTTACTGCATATGGATCTGTTTGGTCCTACAAATGTTATGAGTATAGGCAAGAAATCTTACTGCTTGGTTATTGTTGATGATTACTCCAGATTTACTTGGGTATATTTTCTAAGGACTAAGGATGAAACAAGTGGTCTTATCAAATCCTTTATTCTAAGAATTGAAAACCAAACTAATCAAAGAGTAAAAGTCATTAGATCAGATAATGGAACTGAGTTTAAAAATCATGATCTAAACACCTTTTGTGAAGAAAAAGGTATTGAGAAGCAATATAGTGCTCCTAGGACTCCTCAACAGAATGGTGTTGCTGAAAGGAGAAATAGAACACTAATAGAGGCTGCTAGATCTCTGTTGGCTGATTCAAAATTGCCAATTACCTTCTGGGCTGAAGCAGTTAATACTGCTTGTTATGTCCAAAACAGAGTTATAGTGGTCAAGCAAAAGAACAAGACCCCATATGAGCTTTTAAATCATAGAAAACCCTTCATTGGTTTCTTCAAACCTTTTGGGTGTCCTTGTACGATTCTCAATACCAAATATCACTTAGGTAAATTTGATAGCAAAGCAGATGATGGATTTCTTGTTGGATATTCATCTCAAAGTAAGGCATACAGAGTATTTAACTCTTCTTCTAGAATAATTGAAGAAAGTGACAATGTCAAATGCAATGAGAACACACCAAATCCTGTTGGGTCTGGACCTCAGTGGCTATTTGACATTGATTCACTAACTAACTCTTTTGGTTTCAGTAATGAGTATACAGGAACAGGAAGTGGAGGATCAGGAATCACACAAGTTCAAGAAAGTATATCTAAATCTGTGATTTTTCCCATACCCACAGTAAATTCTGTTGAAGACTGTGAAAATGAATCATTTTCTGGACCAAGTCAGAGTGAAGAAGAAACTAGAGATGAGGAGACTCAAGAAAATAATGAAGTGGCATCTGAAAACACTTCAGTTGAGTTGCATGAATCCAATCTTGAGGCTGGACTAAATGGAGAACCTAGTCATAACACCAGAGTTCAAAAGAATCATCCTCCACAGCTGGTAATAGGAGATATCTCTTCTCCTATGATGACTAGACATCAAAGCAGGCTTCAGGAAATGCAAGATCAACAGCATACAGTGCTTTCTTGTTTTCTATCACAGCTTGAGCCTAAAAAGGCACATGATGCTATGAAAGAATCTAGCTGGATAGAAGCAATGCAAGAGGAACTGTTACAGTTCAAGCTACAAGATGTATGGGATCTAGTAGACCTTCCTAAAGGTCACAGAGCAATTGGCACAAAGTGGATTTTCAGAAACAAGAGAGATGAAAGAGGTATTGTCATAAGGAACAAAGCAAGGCTGGTGGCTCAAGGATATACTCAAGAAGAGGTTATAGATTATGAAGAAGTTTTTGCACCTGTGGCTAGAATAGAAGCAATCAGACTATTTCTAGCCTATGCTTCTTACATGAATTTCAAAGTCTATCAAATGGATGTAAAAAGTGCTTTTCTCTATGGGTCAATTGAAGAAGAAGTATATGTCTGTCAACCACCAGGGTTTGAAAACCCAAGCTATCCAGACAGGGTATACAAATTAAAGAAAGCACTTTATGGACTACATCAAGCTCCAAGAGCATGGTATGACACTCTGTCATCCTATCTCTTGGAAAATGACTTTGAAAGAGGAGTCATTGATAAGACTCTATTTATCAAGAGAAAGAAGAAGGATATCTTGCTGGTCCAAATCTATGTTGATGACATTATCTTTGGATCTACAAGAAACAACATGTGCAAGGAGTTTGAGGATTTAATGCATCAAAGGTTCAAAATGAGTTCCATGGGGGAACTTACTTTCTTCCTTGGACTCCAAGTTCAACAGAAGTCAGATGGCATTTTCATCTGTCAATCCAAGTATGTGCAGGATATTCTAACCAAGTTTGGTTTCTCAGAATCAAAACCTGCCAGCACACCTATGGAAACACACAAGCAGATCACAGCAGATCTTGAGGGGGAGGATATGGATGTGCATCATTATAGATCCATGATTGGCTCTCTCATGTATCTCACAGCATCAAGGCCAGATATAATGTTTCCAGTCTGTGTATGTGCAAGATTCCAAGTTAGGCCAAAGCAATCTCACTTTCAAGCTGTTAAGAGGATATTCAGATATCTCAAAGGGCAACCCAGATTGGGACTTTGGTATCCTCATGACTCACCCTTTGACCTAATAGCATACTCAGACAGTGATCTAGGTGGGGCAAACTTGGACAGAAAATCTACTTCTGGAGGATGTCAGTTTTTGGGTGCTAGACTAGTCTCATGGCAGTGCAAGAAACAAACCACAGTATCCACATCTACAACAGAGGCAGAGTACATAGCAGCTGCAAGTTGCTGTTCTCAAGTCTTATGGATTCAGAATCAAATGTTGGATTATGGGGTAACCTTTCTACACACTCCAATCTTTATTGACAACAGCAGTGCTATTAGCATTGTGAATAATCCTGTCAAGCACTCAAAAACAAAGCACATTGAGATCAGGTATCACTTTATAAGAGATTGTAATGAAAAGAAACTTATTCAAGTTGTCAAAGTTCACACTGATAATCAGTTTGCTGATCTATTCACTAAAGCTTTTGATGTGGGTAGATTCACTTTCTTGGTAACAAGTGTGGGAATGATCAACTCTGAATAATCCCCTTCTCAAAAAGTGGCTTTATACCTGTATATTATTCTTGGAGTTACTAATCTTCTTTTTCAGGATATGCATAGCAGTACTCAGTGTTTAGCAAGTTTAAAAGGAGTATTTCAGTTAATACTGCTAGTTAGTTAATACTGCTTTCAGTGGTTAATACTGCTAGTGGTTAATACTGCTTTCAGTGGTTAATACTGCTAGTGGTTAATACTGCTTTCAGTTAATACTGCTAGTAGTTAATACTGCTTTCAGTTAATACTGCTAGTAGTTAATACTGCTTTCAGTTAATACTGCTAGTAGTTAATACTGCTAGTACTATTAATACTGCTAGTAGTTAATACTGCTTTCAGTTAATACTGCTAGTAGTTAATACTGCTTTCAGTTAATACTGCTAGTAGTTAATACTGCTTTCAGTTAATACTGCTAGTAGTTAATACTGCTTTCAGTTAATACTGCTAGTTAGTTAATACTGCTCGTAGTTAATACTGCTAGTTAGTTAATACTGCTAGTAGTTAATACTGCTCTAGGTTAATACTGCTTATGTTCCGAATACTATAAATACTCTTTGCCCGCCTAAAAGTTCATAACGACTCTTTGCATACTGTTCTCTTGTGCTCTAAACCTTTTCTCTCTCAAGTTCGAAGTCTTCAGGCAAGCTTTTCACTAAGATCAATGGCATCAATGACTTTCATTGACGAGCACAATGAGATTGCGATGCTACAAAAACCAAAGCAAGCTGCAGGATTTCATCAGATTGTGGATTTCCTCAAGTCAAGCCACATTGCTCATGCTCTTATTGTATCCCCTACAATCTATATCGAGCATCAAAGGCAGTTCTGGGCTAATGCAACCATTGTTGTTGAGAATGGTGTGCAGATGATCAAGACAAGAATCTGTGATCAATCACTAACGGTTACTGAAGAGGTTATTCGCATCAGTCTACGTCTAGACGATGCCTCTGGTATAACCTCTATCCCAAACGATGAACTGTTTTCAAATCTTACAAGAATGGGGTATGGAGGCCCATTGGGAGTTTTCAAATTCTCTAAAGCAAAATTTTCACCCCAATGGCGTTTCTTTGTCCATACTCTTATGCATTGTATCTCCAAAAAGACTACTGGATGGAGTGAGTTCAGCAGCACTATTGCTTATGCTTTGGTGTGCTTGGCCACTGCCAGAAAGTATAATTTTTCTAAAATGATTTTCAGTGATCTTGTCTCAAACATGGGAAACAAAAAGAGCTTCTTTATGTATCCCAGGTTTGTTCAAGAAGTTATTACTCATGAATTGACGGATCTATCTCAACCTGTTGGGGTATATGTACCTAAACCCCCCAAAGGCAAGGTTTTCTCAAATATGAGAAGATCTGCTGGGGACTCTGAAGGAGTTGACACCCCATTGTTCTCTACAATGATGGTGGTGTCCCAAACCAATGAAGGTATGGCAGCAGGGTCAAGGCCCCCATTAGACCAACCCACTGCTAGCCAAGCCCAACCTTCCCTCTCAAAATCAATTCCCCAGTCCCTTCTTGAAAAACCAACCTCTCCTATCACCCAAACTTACAAGAGGAAACAGGTAAAGAAGGCTCCTTCCCTTCTTGTACCATTACCCACTCAGCCTTTAAGCCCTCTAAGGGAGAATTCTCCCCTAGAGAATATCCAAAGGGAAACCACAAGGGTGTCTCCCAACCCAAAGGAGGTGCTCTCTGAGGAGGAGGTAGAGCATATGGGTGATGAGGCTGCCACTACTCCTGCTAGCACAGAGGAGGAAAGTGGTAACATCAATAAGACCTCCCCCATGGCAACTTTGAATGAGCAATCATTTGAAGGTCCCTGGTGCCAAGAAACCACAGGGGTGGACAGTGCTTCTGCTAGGCAGAAGACTTCCACTAATAAAAGATCCCATGATCCTTCAATAGGGGGTAACACTCCTGGAGAAGGTGAGGACAGATATAACTATGATGAATTGATGGAGACAATGGGTAACATCAACATAGATGTTCTGAAACAAGGAAAAGAAATAGAGGAGATGAAGCTGGTGATCCTGTCACAACAAGTCCAGATTGCAAAACTAAAGAAGATGGTGACAAGGCTGATTCAAAAGAAGAAAAGGAAACAATTTGTGCTAAAGAGAAGGGAACCAGTGTCTGATGCTCCCAAAAAGGGGGAGTCAGAGGTTGAAGTAAACCTGAATGAGGAAAAAGAACAAGTTGAGGGGGAGCATGATGGGGAGTTAGAAGCAGAAACTGTTAATGCTGCTGAAACTTCACAAGCAGTAGTAACAGAGTTATCTCCAACAGAAATTGAAGTAGCTGAAATGCTCATCAAAGCAAAGAATGACACTCCCAAAACAAAGGGAGTGGTCATAAATGAAGGGGGAGAAAAAGGAGAAGTGAGCAAGAAAGATAACAGTAAGAAGCCAATGAACAAAGACAAAGGAAAAGCAAAGATGGTGGAATCTGATCAACCAGTCAAGAAACAAAGGTTGGTTGAATCAGATGAAGCTCTAGCCCGGAAGATGCAGGAGGATATTGAAAAAGAAGAAAGAGTTCAGGTTGAAAAAGACAGGGAGATGGCAAAGGCTCTAGCTGCTGAATTAAATGAAGCTTATCAGAAAGGGCTTGAAACAGAGAAAGCTAAGCAAAGGGCAATAAGCTTGAGAAAGGCCATGTTAGTCAAATCAAGTGCAAAGAAAAGAAGACCTTCACAAACTTACCTTGCCACTCAGGAAAGAAACAAAATGATAACTTTCTTGAGGAGTGCAATTGGGGTAAAGAAAGAAATGTTTGTGAAGATGACTTTTGATCAAATCAGGGATCTTTATGAGAAAGAAATGGGGAAGCTGAAAAATAATGAAAAGGATAGAGTGGAGTTTGAAAAGAAGGAAAAGGAGAGACATGATGTGAATATACATCAACCATTCCCTGAAAGTGAAGAGGGAACTCCTATCAAAGAAAGGGAAGAGAATAAGGAAGAAAAGAAGAAGGAAGCTACTTTAGTGCAGGTTCAAAAGACTCTGAAAAGAACCAAAATGATGGCTAAAAGAAAGAAAAGTGTAAAGAAGCCTAGAGTAGAAGAAGAGCAAAAGGTTACTGAAGAAGAAGAGGCACCTCAGAATGAAGCTAAAACTCATGAAGAAATACCACAGAGTTCAGATGTAAACATGTACATGGTGGTAATGGATAAAATTCCAAAGCCTATTTCAGTTGAACCTGTTGGATTTAAACCTCCTGAAGTTATCCATTGGGATATTATGGAGGTGGATGGCAAAGAATACATCAGATTGAAAAGAAATGATGAGAAGTATGAAGTATACAACACCTGGAACAAAATTGTCAGAGAGTGTTCAAGATCTGATTTGGAAGAAATGTTTGAAGTGGGGATGAAAATTTATGCAGATCAGTTGAAAGCTCCAGGGTTACCTATAGTGAAGCTGGTCATGGAATACTTGTGTATGTTATTCAATCCAGAAGTAGTGAAGCACTTAATCAGAGATGTGTTCAAAACTGTTAGAGGATGGACTCTCTATGAAAGGAGTGGAGTCTATGAACTAGCATTGGATACTTTCCACATGGAGTACTACTTGGTGGATAGGGTCTACAAGCATACAAATCTTAAGCTTCATGCCATGTTGAATAAGAAGTTGGGTTGTGCACCAAATTCAGAAATGGCCAAGTATCTAATTCAGAGGACTATCAATCAGAGTATGGGACTGGATCCTAATATTGGAGTAGATCAATGAAGATTTTGGGAGCATCTGAAGAACTTGACTTCTCTTCCTAAAAGTCAAGTTAGGGGGAGATTGTTGGGAACTGAAGAAAAACTCAAGTATGGTTAATGCTGCTGGTTCAGAGTTAATACTGCTAGAAGACTTAAAGGTTAATACTGCTGAGTGTTACTACTGCTAGTACTATTAATACTGCTAGTCAAAGTTAGTGCTGCTTGAACAAAGTTAGTACTGCTTAGCTAGTTAGTACTGCTAGTGGTTAGTGCTGCTTAGTAGTTAATGCTGCTAGAAGAAGTTAATGCTGCTGATCATGGTTAGTGTTGCTTAAGAGATTCGGATGGAAAGAATGACAGCTGGATAATCTGAAGATTATGGAAGCTTTGAGATATACATGGAAGATATACTGAAGATTTGTTTTATTTATTGTAATTATCTTTGTATTCAGTATATATATTGTATAGTTTAGAATAATGAGTTAACTTTTGTTTTCTTCATTCTATTAGAGAGAAAATCAACCTCAAGGCATAGATCCTAATTCTAGAGAAGTAGAATTCGTATTGGTGAGCCTGTTCATCAATATTGAGGTTGAGTGTGTAATCTTGTAACTTCAAAGCATTCAATACAAGTTTACAGTTTGTTCTTCATATCTACTGTGTTGATTTACTGTTTTGATTAAATATCAAAGTGTTATTCCGCAAACTTCTTTGATATTGTTTCTGAAAATTAATTCTTGTTGAGAATTCGATCCTGACAGATCCAGTATGCTTTTGGTCTTGGTTTCATTAGGTGAAATCACAACTGTGGTCTTTGGATTAGTCAAAGATGGACTTGAACTTGTGATCTTAGGGTCTTGATTTTCTACTTGAATTTCTGGTATTGGAATTACAGGAATCTCTGGATCAGGAATGGATTTGGGTGTTTTCTCAAAATCTGTTTTGGTTTTTGATTCCTTTTCCACAGATTCAGGTAATTCTTTACCACTCCTAAGTGTGACAGCTTTCACATGTTCTTTTCCAGGAGCCTTGGGTAATTCTGTATTACTGGGCAAAGTGCCTGAGGCTCTGTTGTTCTGATTAAGTGCAATTTGACTGACTTGTGTTTCCAAACTCCGGAGAGATGCTTGAGTCTGACTCATGAATCATCTCATCATTGCTTCAAGAGAGAGATTTAAGTCATCATGTGGAGGTGCATGATGTTGATTTTGAAAAGGTGGTTGAGTGTGCTGATTGTTTTGAAAACCTTGACTACGATTATTCTGATGATGATTATTTTGAAAATTTCCCTTGTACTGGTTTTGAGAACTACTTGCTTGATTTTGAAAATTGGAGTTCCCTTGATGCTTTGGTGCTGGTGGATTCAAACATGGACTGTTCCAAGAGAAGTTTGGGTGCTGTTTCCAGCTTGCATTGTAATGGTTGGAGTGGGGAGCAGGTCTGTTTTGCACAAAGTTCACAGATTCAGAATTATGTGGACAGCTTTCATAAGAATGCTCTCCACCACAACACACACATTGCACAGAAAGAACTGCTGAAGCAGGTGTAGGGACAGTCGGCTGTGCTCCTTGACCAGAAGTTAGATTTTTAAGCATGTTGGTCATGGAAGCAAGCTGAGCTGTCAATGCAGTGTATGCATTCACATCATGCATTCCAGCAGTTTTCCTTTGAGTTTGGGCCCTTGGATCAGCCCAGTGTCCATTGTTTGTTGAAATTTTTTCAAGAATCTCATACCCGGCATTGTAGGTATTGGATGTAAAAGCCCCTCCTGAAGTCGCATCAAGCATCTGTTTTGCATTGGGAACTAACCCATTGTAAAACGTCTCGAGTTGAATACAGTAGGGAATGCCATGATGAGGGCATTTTCTCAACAATTCTTTAAATCTTTCCCACGCATCCGGAATAGCTTCATCATCCATTTGTTTAAACATGCAAATCTCATTTCTGGATTTGGCATTCCGGGTGGGTGGAAAATATTTTCGCAAAAAAATTTCGGCCATATCACTCCATGATGGTACTGAACCTGGTGCTAATGAATTGAACCAAACTTTTGCCCGATCCCTTAAAGAAAATGGGAATAGAGTGAGCCTTAAGGCATCAGCAGATACTCCTGGGATTAGAAAAACATCGGTGATTTCCATAAAAGATTTTAAATGTGAATGTGGATCTTCTGATGGCATTCCGGAAAATTGACCATTGGCTTGAAACATGTGAAACATGATGGGTTTAGGTTCAAAATGTAGAGTTTCCAATTGTGGCCTAATGATCCCAGAATTCAATTGTTCAAAATTAGGAATTGCATAGTCCATAATTCTTCCATCTTTTGAGTTTGCAAGATCAATGATGTTTTGTGGTTCAACATTACCAACAGATCCGGCCTCATCTTCCTCATCATTATGATTTTGGTGATTTTGAAACTGATGAGGTGGAGGATTTCCAAAAATTGGTGCATTATTTGCAAAAATTGGTGGTGGCCTGATTTGATTCATTAAAGGTGGTCTCATTTGATTTTCCAAAGGCGGTGGTTGATTTTCCAAAAGTGGTGGTCTAAGATGCATGTTTTCAAAACCCGGGGGAGGTCCTTCCATATTGAGAGGATTTATGTTTTGAAAAGTTCTTTGAATTCTCCTTCTTTGACGGAAGGTTCTCTCAATATCTGGATCTAACTCAAAAAGTTCCCCGCGTTGTATTCTTATCATGCACCACTTTTAAAAATCTTTTGAAATTCCCAAAGGTGGTAGAAAAACCAAATCTTTTAAAACACTTTTAAACACTTTTGACTTGCCAATCCCCGGCAACGGCGCCAAAAACTTGACAGGCCCTTTTGTTTACCTTAGGGTGAGAGAAATAATACCAAAAAGCAAGTATACAAATTGGTACTATGTCGCCTTTTCAAGTAATAAAGTGGTAAAATACCAGATATCGTCCCACAGAGATTGAACTAAAAAGTGTGATAAAAGTATGATGAAAGATATGATTTCAGATGACGAATTTGAAGCAATATTTTGATTGGTTGGTTAACACAAATTTAAATGAACAGGAATAAACGAGAATCAAGGGTGTAAGACTTTTGATGGTATATGAATCCAAAATCCAGCAGGTCAATGCTACAGCACTGTCATAGCATGATGCTATTTGAATGCTGCAGCATGCTTTTGACAATAACTAGTTTCATTATCAATTTCAAGACACGTTCCTCTCGGACTCTCACCACCCTATTGTTCCAGTAGCTATGAACCATCTCATCTCTGAGTAAGATTCCAGATAAGGGAATGATGGGAATGGAGTTCTCAAAATATACGGCAAAACAAATTCTCTTCGTTAAAAGTTACTCTTTCGAAATAACCCCCGTACCTCCCAAGTTGATGTATTCCAAATAGCTTATCTCTAAGTCTATTCCATTTTAACCCTTTGAGAAAGTGACAACTTATCAAGAATGGATCAATTTAAATGACACAAGTAACAACTCTCGTTGCAAGTAACTCTTTCGATATTACCTCCCATGTCATTCAATTTGACGTGCTATTCAATGGCCTATCTCTAGGTCCATGACACTATTACACTATCAAAATAATCATTTTGACAAAAAGTTTTGTTATCTTGATAAAACTTGAGTTGGAATAATAAAATTTCGTCAAAGTCACAAAAACCCACTTTCTTTTAGATCCACATGACCACCATTTGTCTCACACCCAAGCTAAGATGATTAGCTACTCATTACAATAAGGAAATAAAAACAACTACTAAGAATGACAAAGATGAACATAATGTAAAATGCTCTTGAAAGATAAATGGCTTGAAAGTATATAAATATATATATATATATATATGTGTGTGTGTAACTAAAAATGTAAAGACGAGAACGTAAATTACAAGGAAATGGAAATGACAAGAAGGTAAACTTGAATATAACTACAATAAACTTTAACTACTAAAATCTAGAACAAAAGAGTAAAGGAAAGGCTAGAGATGCAAGATGGAGAAAGAGAATACAACTAAAAGAAATGTGCAAGTGGATGCTGTTTGGATGCTGCAGCATGCATATTCAAACATGAAGATTATATAAAGATGATGAAGAACACGATGAAGATCATAAGAACATAAGCATAAATTCTGGAAATTAACGAGGACACTGGACTGGAATACGACCAGTTTGTGAGCTAGACAGAAAGTAAAAGATTACAATAAGCATAACAAGATTAAAAGCTTAAAATATGAAGAGCAAGATGAAGAACATAAACACTAACACTTGAAATTAAAGAACTAAAGAGGGAGATTAAAAATCAGTTCCTAAGCTTGCTGCAAATCTGATACATAACCCAAAAGATATTAAGATGATAGTTGGAGAGAGGTAGATGTCTCCTTAAGAGCAACTAAACCCTCCTTTTATAACAAAAGGGAGTGGCAAAGTTGTAAATTAAGGAGAATCTAATTGTACTTACCTAGTCTAATGCCAACTAAGGCTACCTAAGCTTGTTCTAACTTAACTAAACTATTACAAACCAGATAAATTAGTGTTTAAAGGTTACAATCAGATCAGTTCCATGCCAAAAATCAGATTATGCTCCATCCTTTTTGATTCTTTCATCCAAAACCATCAGCTCCATGTTGTTCTGATGCTGCAGCATGCCCTGTTTCCAAATAGATTTCCAAAAGATAACCCAATTTAGCCTACAATCTTAGTAAAACAAGTAAATCACACAACTTGAGCTCCAAGACACAACAAATGGGAAATAAGGTAGAAAATGACTCAAAATGGGATTTGAAAGTGAAAAATTCTATCTAAAAGGTTAAAAGAAAAGGGCTTAAGTACTCAAAATTGAGTACTTATCAACAATCAACCTGTATAATACGAGTGAGACATTCAAACCCAAGCGTGTCATCCCAAAACAGGGAATAAAGTATAATATTTACAACTCAAATCAAATAAAGAATATAATTCGACAACCTAATAATCTAACTTAGTAGAGAAAGATTAAGGTCGGGTGTCGCTATTCTTCGAAAATGTGAATTCTTTAAATTCAATGTATTGGTCACTATATCTTCAAAAAGACCACTCACGACCAACGGTCGCCCACTCAGTCCCGACGAACCCCACCGCTAGAATGACCTGCCACATACGACAACCAAAGAACAAGCATTAGGTAAAGCCTATTGAGAACAATTTAATTGAAATAGAAATGATAAAACCCATTTAAAGTCGTACAACAAATCTAGCCGTGAGCTAAATCAAAACAACCAAATAAACCATTAGTGACTATAACATGGTACAAATACACGTCAATCACATAGTGAACTCAACTTCTCTGAGTCTATTGCCCGAAAACATCAAGTCAACCCCTCTAGGTCTATTCTTGATAGTTCCAAAATGGGAACTCAGTTCTAATCCGGGAACTCATTCACAATGGAATTACACCTTACTGCCCATGGGACGTTGCCCGATCATATAGCTCCACACCTTACTTACCATGGAGACCCGATGTTTATTCCGTGCCAAAGTGGTGAACTCAATGTCCAAAACGGGACATTGGAACACTAAGCCTATGGATCCATTACACTAATACTAAAACCAAAACATAACCAATTATACTCACAATTAAATGCACACCTTAAAATTGATGTCAAGTTATATTCATAACACTCCATACTTGGAAGTCTTGACTCCCGTTAACTTGGAGGAAATCATTTAGCGCAAATCTCACCAAATATCGTCATAGTAATTGTTTACCCAATGATAATCATCATTCAAGAACTTTGACCCAAAAAGGTTAGATCTAGATAAAACCCTAATTTAGTTGGGGTATATTAATCCCCATAAAAGCAAGGGTAAGACAACAATATTTGTAGAAAACATAAGTAAACATCAATCCCTTATGAACCCCCTTTAGAAATCACATTTGTTACTTCCAAATCCTAAAACCCCAAAATTTAGGTTTTAGGTTGAGATTTGTTAAATCAACCATCACTTCAGTTAGAAAAATGTGAAGGACCAAAATACATAAGTATAATCATAAACAAGACTTTAAGAGAGTGTATGAACTCACCTTACAAGGTTTATACACAAACCCTAGATGTTGGATGGATTAGAGAAAGAAGGGAGATGTAGAGCTTGAATCCATGAACCACTAGAATACCTTAATAAATGCAGAGGATCTCCTTTTCCTCTCAAGAAACTGGCCAAACAAAAGCAAGAATGAGAAATGAGGGTGAGAGGTCCGATTTTATGAAATAAATGCGTCTGGGCCCCCTTGCGATAGTGACCGGTGATTGTGACATCTGTTACAATCGTGTGGCACAATCGCCACCCCTTCCCTATTCGTGGTACAATCCCCGCGTTTGTGCCCCACGAGAGTGACCAATGTCACAATCGCGAGCACAATCGCCCTGCATATACCGAAGCCCCGTTTCTTCCATTTTCGACCCGAGGTGCTACCGATCCCAACACTAGATTCATAAAACTACTTACAATCCAATTACGAACTATAATAATTAAAGAGGTGTTCGAGAGAGACGTACTAAAATCACGGGTGTTACAATCCTCCCCAACTTGGAGAAGATTTCGTCCTCGAAATATAAGCTAGGAGAATAAATGAGGGTATCTTCGCTTCATATCTTCTTCGGCTTCACAAGTCACATTAGCACCATGATGTTGCTTCCATTGGACCTTTACCATATTGACCTCTTTGTGACGAAGCTTCTTCGTCTTTTTTTCCAAGATCGCATCGGGTTCCTCGATGCAACGGTTTCCCTCATCAACTCTAATATCGTAGAGTGGAATGACACTCTCCAATTCTGTCAACCAAAAAGGTAGTCAAACCTAACAACATTCCATTCCAATTCATTCAAAGTCAAATTCTTTTGACATATTTCATTCCATCAAAAAACATTTGCGAACCAAACGCCCCCTAAAGGTTTTAGCCTGATCCAACCAAGGCCAAGAGTAGTGGGTTTGAGCCTGCACCAACAGTCATTCAGCTACTTGTTTTAGGAAAATTAAACCCATATATTGATGCCAACTATGTTACCATCATATGAGCCACATGAAGCGTGCAATATGTTACCATCAGATGCCAACTAGTCAATGTTGTAGCTTCAAAGGCAAAAAAACAACCTTAGTTTAGTGTGCAGAGTCATTAGTCAAACAACATAATAAATGTGCATAAACCTTTGTTTACACCATCAAGTTTCATTATTGATTATTTATTTTGCAGATTTAATGATTCATATCAAGAAAAGGGCACCACAGTTGCATTTTCATTTCCTCTCGCATCATATAAGAAAATATCAAATGTTGGATGACCTAAATAAGTAGCACCTTAACATCATTAGGCACTACATATGGTTTTGCCTATCTAGGATTAAGCAAGAGCTTGTTTATCCATCCAAAGGGTACCATCATTCATACATAAAGTACAAATGAATGATGCAAATATATATTACTAATTCAAATCTTTTATCAAGCAAGGTAATAAAAATGCTATGAAGGAAATACTTTGATCAAGTTGTTCCCGATGACAATGATGCCCTAACCACCGGCCATTGAGTAAAAGGATTAATGATTCTTTTGTCCATTCTAACCATTTAATATCTTATTAAGTTTCTCTGTAATACTTGAAATGGTTACTTGACATGCAAATAAACAGAGAATGGAGACATTGAAATTTTACCAAAAGGAAAACCAAGATTGCTCATCAAGGCTTTGTTGCAGATAACAATGGACACAGATGATGCCACATATAGAAACAATGCACCAATAACCCCCAACTGGTAACCTGTCAATTCTCCCATCTTCTTTTTCCTTCCATGAGAAAAATAAAATTAGAAAATAGAATTTAAATACAGAGACTTGATTAGCTTGTCGTTTGATTGAAAATATACATGAATTTTCTTCCATGACTCCATGAACAACACTCGTGTATAATAAAGACGTGAAACATGATAAACATTTTGATAGAATTAGCAAAAAATAATAAGTCCATACACATAGTAGTTACATAAAAAATACAGAGTACAAACAATAATGCATTGTGAGGCTAATACTAATTTGCAACCATTAATCAATCCATTTGGTCCACTTTTTAAGACAAAAGATTGCAATATTGCATTATCCTACGAGAAACAAGCTCAAACCCAAAGGAAGGCAGCGTTACTACTAAATCCATAAATTCATAAACCCTAAATCCAAAGGAAATCAGCGTTACTACTCAAATCCAAAGGAAATTAGGAAACAAGAACGCAATAGAAACTGAAGTTCATAAATCCATAAACCCTAAATATCGACCATATACTAAAACATAGATTGAGCAAAATATAAGAGCGATAAGTTGTTCCAATGAGGGGAAAAACCGAACCTTTAGCAGGCACCATTGCTAACCGTATCTCCTCGCCTCCTTCAAATCGATCAACTAACATTCACGAAAGAGGGTCAATCAAAAGTGTAATAACCCAAAATTCTCATTTTGGCATTTGTGAAAGTTTAGGGAAGTTTTGGTAATTTATCAATTCTTAAAGGGTCATATTATAAAATTGGGGTTATAAAAGAAAAAGGATAACTTCTTCCTTATCCTTCTACTGTCGCCTCATAGTTCTTTCTTTATTTTTTTTCTTCCTTTCATTTTCACACTTCATATGTGTGTTGTGGAGAGTTTCATTGATGAAGGTGATGGTTAAAAATCATTGGCAAGGAGGTGATGCCATTTTTACGATTTTGATATTCGGTTTCAGAAGGTCTAGCTATTAAGACTCGGTGTGAGTAATTGGACTCGAGGTGAGTTTTTCTTTTAACCATTTTTGAACTGAAATGCATATATTATCAAATGGTTATTATTTCGATGTTATACCAGATTGATATGTTTGAATTATTACCGTTAACTGTGATACGGTTTTTATTACATGTTATTTATTATCAACACATGTGGCTTGATTATAATTTTTGGGATTAAGGGACTTTCACAACAGAAGTCAGGTGTGTGTAGGACTATGATGGTCCAAGCAGTGTTATAGTGCCCACAAATTTGTTTCGTGTGGTGGAGCACAACCGATATTGATTGCGATCTTATCGAGGTGTGTGCGATTAAATTGTGGCGACTGTTGCGTTTAGTTACCTGGATGTTGTACCTGAGTGTCAATTCATGATTAACTGGTTCGTAGTGCCTGAGAGAGTACTTTATGACTAAATGATTTATGGCATTATGTTAAAAGTGATTTTACTGAAGTATTTATCTGGCATGGATTTACTCACTAGACCGTATGGTCTAACCCTCATTTTTCAAAAATATGCATTTCAGGTGAATTTTATATTGCGATTGTTAGCTTGGGAAAAAGGGTAATCAATAATTATTGTGGTGAAAGTTGTCTCCAAATTACCGGTTCAATATTGTCGGGTTAATCATATTTACGGTTAAAGTTTCTGGTGATTATAGATTTGTAAGAATTTTAATATACCGTTGGATTTATTAACTTCCGTTGTTGCATATTAGTAAAGATTTTGGATATTTATGTTAAAGGATCATTGTTGGATCGATTAGTAAGTATTTTACTTATTATTACGGTTAGAAATATTCCTACCGTCGTTGTATTTGAGATGATTCTGGGAATGTTATTTTAGACGACCCTTTTTGGATCACATATTGATTGGTTTCCTGTATTTGTGGTTGTAAGTAAATTTTTGGAAACCGGGTCGTTACAAAAAGCATATAAAATAAAAAAACGAAGTAAATTTGGGGATGGAAATTTGGTCATCGAGAGAGAGAGAGAGGGCTGATAAAGGGATGATTCAATTTTAGGAGAAAATTTTAGGGGAAGGGATATTTTCTTATTCCCACCTCTTTTTTATTTTTAGTTTTTATATTTAAAAAAATAGAATATCAAGTATTTATATAAGTATACATACATAATTATATATATATATATATATATATTTTAAAATATTAAAACTTTTGAATTATTATAACAGGTAAATACATTTATGATATAATAAACGTATATTTCATTTTACATTAAAAAAATAACACTTGATTCAGTTTATAACTAATCTTTCAAGTACATAATAAACGTTAATCCTTACTAGTATTGTATAATACATAATTACCAAGTCATATTAATTTTGTATTTTTGGCTCATAAAAAATATTTTATTTCCCAACATAAAGCACGGTACACAACATGTATATGTCAAACGTTAGTGGCTCTTAACAGACTTGGAGCTTAATGAGCTTAAATGAGTCTTCACGCATATATATGATATGCACTCTACTCACATAAAATCAAATAGAAACCAATAAAGCCCAATAAACCCAAATAAAGTCCAATTAATGAAACCCTTTAGAGTATGATAGGTCAAATGAAACTCTTTAAAGCCCAATAGAACCCTTTAAAGTTCGATAGATCCATTAAGGCCCAATAGAACCCTTTAAAGCCCGATAGATCCATTAGGGCCCAATGAAACCCTTTAAAACCCAATATAACTCTTTAAAGTCCCATAGATCCATTAAGGCCCAATGAAACTTTTTAAAGCCCAATAAACTCCTTTAAAACCCGATAGATCCATTAAGTCCCAAGGAAACTCTTTAAAACCCAAGAGAGCCTTTTAAAGCCTGATGGATCAGTCTAGTAGAATTAATTAAAGCCCAATAGATCCATTAAGGCTCAATTAAACCCTTTAAAGTCTAATAAAACCCTTTAAAGTCCAATGAACCCATTTAAAGCCCAATAGAACCTTTTAAACTCGATAGTTCCATTAAGGCCCAATGAAACCATTTAAAGTCTAATATAACCCTTTAAAAAACCGATAGATTCATTAAGGCCCAGTGAAACCCTTTAAAGCCCAATAGAACCCCTTCAAAGGCCTATAGATCCATTAAGACCCAATGAAACCCTTTAAAGTTCAATAGAACCCTTTAAAGTCTGATAGATCCATTAAGGCCCAATGAAACCATTTAAAGCACAGTAGAACCCTTTAAAGCCCGATAAACCCATTAAGATCCATTATAGTCCAATAAGACACTTTATGACTTATTAAGGTACAATAACAACACACACACGTACATACTATTTATACATTAACATGTACACATGCATACAACACATATATACATCATATGCAATTACCAAACAACACACACATACTATCTATACATTAACATGTACACATCTGTACAACACATATATAGATCATATGCGATTATCAAACAACACACATATTATATATACATTCATATCAACATATATACACATATACAACAATATACATAGATCCATCGCGGTTTAACAAACAACACATGCATACATACATAGATATATATATACACATATAACCCAGACCCACGGATATATATAACACATACACATACACATGTATACATATAACACATTAACATGGGAAAATAAGAAGAAAAAAAAATGTCGCTAATCCGTCACTAATTAGCGACGGAATAGTGACAGACACGTGGAATCCGTCACTAATTAGTGACGGATTAGCGACGGACACGTGGATTTTCATTTTCATTTATTTTTTAAATAGAAATTAATGGGTTCCGTCACTAATTAGCAACGGAAATTTCCGTCACTGATTTTCCGTCACTAATCCGTCGCTAATTAGTAATGGATTAGCGACAGACACGTGGATTTTCATTTTTATTTATTTTTTAAATAGAAATTAATGGGTTCCGTCACTAATTAGCGACGGATTACCGACAGACACGTGGATTTTCATTTTTTATTATTTTTTAAATGGAAAAATATATATTTCGTCGCTAATCCGTCGCTAATTAGTGACGGATTAGTGACAGACCATATTCCGTCACTAATCTGTCACTAATCCGTCACTAATCAGTGACGGACCATATTTCGTCGCTAATACGTAATAATTAGCGACATGAATTTCCGTCACTAATACCTCTTTTTCTAGTAGTACATGGCGGACATTGTTCCTCGATAATCGTTCTGCTTTAAGCTCTTTCAACTGTTGCTCCAGGTTAGATGTTCGTTCCTTCAGGTCCTTTATTTCCGCATCTTTCTTGTTACGCCTTCTCCTAAATGAGACAAATATACAAAAAGCAGTCCCAAACAGGGGACTATCCGAAATTAATCTCTATTAGATCAAAATTCGGACAGACGACCTAAAGGCATTAAATGCATGAACTTGTATAATAAATGCATGCAAGTTAAAGTTTTTAGCAATCATGTGCAAAATTAATATAATGAATGTGTAGTATAGTCAGTGTTCAAAAAGGCGCCCAATGGCGCGATATGGCGCAAGACGTGTCTCCGCCGTTACGAAATGACCCATAACGTTTCTGTAAGGCGTGACTCACGCTATGGCGCCTTAAGGCGCACCATGGGGCGCGTTTTTTCTAAGACGTGATTTTTTTTTTTCAAAAAAAATATTTTTTTAATTTTTTTTTATCTTTTGTGTTTTTACATTTTTAACTTTAGATTCAAAACTTTTATAGATTTATCTAATCACATCACTCACAGTTTCATGAAGTCATAAACGTTATGGACTCACGATTAAAACGAAATTGTAAAATTATTTTTCTAAGTTCTATTTTAAATATTCAATAAAAAACTAATTTTATACTAGTAATTTATATGATTCTTCTTCTTGCAATATGAATGTACATTCTTTGATATCATTATTTGATTACAATAATATATATATATATATATATAATTTTAAATATGACATACAAATTTGCCGCCTTATGTCACGCTTTGAAAAACGCCGCGTCCTCGTCGTGGCGTGTAAGGCTTAAGGCTTGACCTCGCCGCCATGCCACGCCTCACACTATTTTGAACCTTGAGTATAGTAGTACCTTATCATTATGTTCGGTAATAATTGATTAGTCCAATCTAATTAATCGGTACGTCTATACGAAAAGCAAGCTGCTGATCACATATATATAATTAATATTACTTAAAAACATGATTTTAATGCATATAAAAGTAGTAATTGATGAACTATATGTTTAAGATTATCATCATACCTTACTTTTTGTGAAAAATAATGCCAAAAAAAACTCCAAAAAACGCCAAAAATCGTCAAAAAAAAGAGTTTTTTTTTCCAAGAATGAGTCGTATTGTGTACAAAAAACGACGCATCCATTATTATTTATAGGTAAACCCTAGGACGATCTTTTATACGCGGTTGTGTGTAAAAACCGTGTATAAAAGGGTTACTTTTATACGCGGTGGTTTGTAAAAAACCGCGTATAAAGGGGTTACTTTTTAACACGGTTGTATATTAAAAACCGTGTATAAAATGTAACCTTTGTACACGTTTTTATCGATGTAACCGTTTGTAATTGTCGAGTACCCTTTCTACACGTTTTTTAATCCAGAACCGTCTATAAAACCATTGTAACACCCTTAATTCTGGAAATAGCAACTAATTTAAAATTTTCTAAATATATCGATAATTGATACATCTCCAATCACAATTTATTATTTAACCTCAAAACACACATTTCATTCTATACATAAAGTCTATAATAAGGACGGGTGCTACTAAAACCCAATAATAGTCATTATCTCCAAACTGCTGAAGACTTCACCAACTACTTACACTTGCACAAAGCTAAGGCTCAACTCTTCATAGTTGCTAGAACCAAACCCCAACTGGAACTTGATGCACATGCCGACAAATAAAAAGGTTAGGCTTAACGCCTAGTGAGTTCAAGAGTTTTCAACATATCTGAATACTTAATGTTGACAGTAAAGATTAACATTTAAACCATAATTTTCCAAAATGATTAGCTTTAATATGAGACGACTCATTTTCCAAATATGCACATTTTAAAGATGAATACCCCGACATAAAATATTCTTTCGTAGAGTAAATTCAACCCAAAACTCACTCAAATCATTAAATAGAAATTGAACTCCCAATTTATAAAAACGTAGATAAAACGTATTTCTCGAAACACCCAAACACGGGTGGAACATATTACCCAACTCATAAAATCATGGATAAAACCCATACACATAAAATGTCACCGAAAACATGGATACCAAAATACAATACCCAAAATAACACCTTTCGGTGACGGGGAAGACTCGATTCCATCGAATATGGCGGCACATAAAGATAAGCCACATATCTATGTTATAATCATAACTTCAAGGATGGGCAACCATTGACATCAACCCTATTCATGGATCTTTAGTCAAGGTAGACATCAACCCTATTCATGGATCTTTAGCCGTTGGAACATCAACCCTATTCATGGATCTTTAGTTCCAAAGAATCACCAAGTTCAACCCTATTCATGGATCTTTACCTTGGGACCTCACCATCCTTGACACGCTTGTTCATTTGGAAACTTACATCGTATCACCAATGCCTATTTCCAAATTACAACTCGGGGACCTCATCCCGCATTTACATGATAAACCGACCTCTATACTTATGGATCCAATGCATTACGGTCAAAACGTTACATGACTCAAAAGAATGACAACGCGCTCAAAACATGTAATTCCCAAATAAAGTGCAACTAAGTGCACCATACGACTAAGACTCCTTAACGAGCTACCAATATTGAACAAATGTTCCAAAGACTCATTTTAGTCAAACCGAGTCAGAGCTCAACAAAGATTGCTTTATCGTACAATAAATGTTGGTGTAAACAATAAAACATTTTTAACCAACGGTTATGCAACCCAACGACTAGAAGTTTAATTAACCCAAAACACAAAGTTAGTTGAGGCAAACCCTTTTCCAAATGAACTCATACCCTTATTTCCAAAATGCCTTGTGACACAATGATATGCATTTTCCCCACACGGTTATATAAGATCCAGTACCCGAAAACGACAATTACGCCAAATAAACTCCATTTATATAAAATTGTCAAGGACACATGTCTACATGATTTATTTATCAAAATACCCAAGAATGTATGTTATATAAGTTTACACAGTTGAACACTTCAAAATAACCAAAACTTATCAGCAGTTAACAAATTTCATGTAAAACACAAAACACTTTAAAATAAACATTTTGGCATGTACACCGTTTTCACAAATCAACTTGAACTCACCTTGCTAGATTTAGGCTAAATCTAGATTTTACCCCAACTTGAGCTTCCTTGAAGAAATCTGAATCCATAAGCAAAACCTTCCAAAAACCTATCATCACAAGTTTCCAACCATAAACAAACTCATTCAACCATTTAAAATCAATCCCTAAACACATGACCTCAAAATCTCCATTTTGGTCAAAACCCTAGTTTTGACCCCAAACCTTCCAAAATCTTACAAACCGAGATTGAAGGAATCAAACACTAGAAAATCATCAATGAAACGTTTACATCACTTAATATGATTTAGAAATGGAGGGGATTAACTTACCACTTAGGTTTTGGTGAAAACCTAGAAAACCCTAAGTTAGATCTTGAGGTTGAAGATGAAGAGGAAGGTCCTTGATAGCTAGCTTCCATCATTGCACTTGATAGAGTATTGATACCTCATAACTTGGAGATTCAAGGATTTAGAACCCCAAAACACCATAGATGGGGAGGAGGGGTCTTGGGAGAGTTGGGAAGGAAATGAGAAGTGAATAATGAGAAAAGGGGCTGAAAATTCGACTTAACAGCAGCCTGGGCTGCTTTGGCGACATTGCCAAGCGACTATGCCCAGGGCAATGTCGCCTGGCATAGTCGCCAGTATGCCCCAGGCTTCTGTTTCCCTTCTGCGACTGTGCCAAGTGCGACTGTGACTTGTCATAGTCGTCGGGCATTGTCGCGGTACCCTTCCGGAGCCTCGAAACTCGACTTTTTCACTGCCAAAATTCCTGATACTCCGAGGGGCTTTAAACAATACATTTCCCAACAAAACCCCACTGTTTACAAGTCACAGAAACGTCCGGGTGACATTTACTTACTGAAAATTACGGGTGTTACAACCATATTTTTAGCAACGGTTCAACTTGAACCGTGTAAAAAGGTTCCGGATCCGTCCTTTATACACGGTTTTTGTAAAAACAACAAAAACTGTGTATAATTAGGCGCATATAAAACTTATATTTGTAGTAGTGCCTATAAAATAGTTAATACGTCACCTTATTTTAAACATGTTCTAAAAACTTTTAAAACACCCAAAATTAAAGCATCTTATAAATCTATAACATTTTTAAATATGACAATTAAATTATAGTTTTATCTTATAAATTTAAGTCTTATAAAACAATTTATTAAGAAAATTTGGACATTTTAGACGTGTTATAAACTCAATTTAATAGTAGTGAATCTTAGGGGTTGTTTGTTTTTAAAAAAAACCTCTTAATGACTCTTAAGTCTGAATCGTTCAGACGTTTTTACACACCACCTCTTATTAATCATAACTAAAATAAGACTTCAGATTTTAGGTCTCTTAAAAAGAAACCGCACCTTATACTTGTACATGTATTGTCCCAAGAATAACTCAATTCAACCAAGAGAAAATTATTTGTCAGGTTCATTGATATTTTACAATTTCATAATTAATCTATGAGTAAATTACAGTTTTGGTCCTTATGGTTTTCATTCACTATTAATTATGGTCCCTCTTATAAAGTAATTACATTATTAGTCACTATGGTTTGCGTTTTGTTTCAATTTTGGTCCCTCTTATAAACTAATTACATTATTAGTCACTATGGTTTGTATTTTGTTTCAATTTTGGTCCTTTTGACTAACTCTAATTAAAAGAGTGGTTAATTTTTTTTGTCTTTTCTCTTTTTTGTCTTATTAGATCATAGAGTAAATTACAATTGTAGTCCCTTTGGTTTGTCTCTTTTCATTTTTGTCTTTCCTACAATTTTATTTTTTATTTTATACCCCTTATCATATTAATTAATCAATTATATTTTTAATTAAAAATATGTATTTTATTTTGTAAGTTATATCTCTAAAAAACTTTTGTCGATATCTGTAAAATAAGTTCAATATTGAATATTTTAAATTTTTATGCATAACTACATATATATATATATATATATATATGTGTGTGTGTGTGTGTGTGTGTGTGTGTGTGTGTGTCTCTGTTTGTGTGTGTGTAAGCAAATCCATCTACATTAATGCAATAAATATTTTCTATTTTAACTTGGGTTTAAAAAATGAGTCATTTATTTCTTAATAATGTAATATGAAGATAGAAATTTATCTATGTCTATTAATTAAAAAAATGCATCGTTTCAGACATTTCATTAATATTTAATAGACATATAAATTTTGTTTTCAAAAAATGATGGCTGGAAACGATTTTAAAGTTGGGTTCAAAAGATGTATATTTTTTTATGTAATATATGTATGTATGCAGATCCATCTATACTAAACCAAAGAACATTTTCTAATTGAAATTGGGTTCAAAAAATGTATCATTTTTTTTCTTAATAATGTAATATGGAAAATCGAAATTTATTTATGTCTATTAATAAAAAATGCATCGTTTATTACATGAATAAGAAAAAAAATGTACATCTTTTAAACCCAACTTAAAAATCGTTTTCGGCCATCATTTTTTGAAAACAAAATTTATATGTCTATTAATAAAAAAAATGTATCGTTTTCATATTCTAATTTAATTAAATGTTTCTCTAATTGTGTATCAAACAAAAACTTTATGGTATAAATTTAAAGTTTTTTAAAAATTATCAACTTAAATTTATGTAATAAAAAAAGAAATATCTAAAACGATGCATTTTTTAATTAATAGACATAGATAAATTTCTATCATCATATTACATTATTAAGAAAAAAATGACCCATTTTTTGAACCCAAGTTAAAGTAGAAAATATTTATTTTATTAGTGTAGATGGATTTGCATATATATATATATATATATATATATATATATATATATATGCATAAAAATTTAAAATATTCAATATTGAACTTATTTTACAGATATCAACAAAAAAAAATTTAGAGATATAACTTACAAAATAAAATACATATTTTTAATTAAAATATCATTAATTAATTAATATGATAAGGGGTATAAAATAAAAAATAAAATCGTAGGAAAGACAAAAATGAAAAGAGACAAACCAAAGGGACTACAATTGTAATTTACTCTATAATCTAATAAGACAAAAAAGAGAAAAGACAAAAAAAAATAACCACTCTTTTAACTAGAGTTAGTCAAAAGAACCAAAATTGAAATAAAACGTAAATCATAGTGACTAATAATGTAATTAGTTTATAAGAGGGTCTCTTCTAATCGAATATAATCCATGAAGCTCCCAAGGTTTAGGCCAAGAAGGAAATAATGCTTGAGAGATCAACTTAAGGGGAATTGAAACACATGCAATTATGAGGTTTAGGCAGATGCAATGGTTAGGGAAATTGGCTGAAATAACCATATTACCTAGCCAATTGAATCTCTTAGCCATTTCTTTCCATGATTTACCAAAATAGACCTAGGTCCGCAATGGCGGACCTACAGGTCCTCAACCTCCAGAAAAGGACAAAAAAATTGTCGGTCCAAGCCAGATCCGCAACGGGTAGGTCCGCCACCCACCCATGTCCGCCATTTCGTCACGTGTCACGATCTCACTCAACGACAACAGAGGACCTAGGTCCGCCATGTCGGAGGTAGAGGACCTGCAAGTCCGCCATTGTGGACCTAGGTCTATTTTGGTAAATCATGGAGAGAACTGGCTAGGAGAAGCAATTGATAGAGTAATGTGGCTATTTGAGCCAATTTCCCCAATGGTTATATATAGACTTGGGATCACGTGAGACCAGTCTGTTTTTGTGAGACCCGTAAGACCACGTTTTTACACTTGAAACTTCACACCAAAACACTGTGAAGGTTCGGTTTTCTTTACCTTCACAGTGTTTTGCTGTGAAGTTTCAAATGTAAAATCTTGATATAACGGGTCTCACGAAAATAGGTTGGTCTTACATGAACCCAACCATATATATATATATATAGCCTTATGTTCATTTGAGAAATGATAAATATATGAGAAATAGAGAAGTAATTCTAGTCATTCATACGGTCAAGATCGGATTTAACTGGTCAAATAGTGCGGCTTTGACTAGTCAAAAGTTACGACTTTGACTGGTCAAAAGTTGCGGCTATTCTAAAAATAGAAGGACAATTTCGTAAATTTTATAAGATACACGAGTTGAATTCATATATGAACCTGCATGATTTACATATGAATTATATGTTCATATGTGAAACAGTGTAATTCACATATGAACTTTTTAAACTTATTCATATATGAACTAATTAACTGTAGGTTCATATGTGAATCAGTTGAACTAATTGAATCAGTTGAACTAATTAACAGATTTATATATGAATCTTTGTGATTCACATATGAACTAATTAACTGATTCTCATATGAACTAATTAACTGATTCATATATGAACGTATGGTTCATATGTGAATCATACATGTTCATATATGAACTCGGCCCGCGTATTTTACCAAACTATCCCTCTATCTTCTATAGACCACGCAAGGAATTATCCGGTGTTTCACGGTCAAAGCCGCAAATGTTGACCAAATGAATGGCTAGGATTACTTCTCTATTTCTCATACATTTATCATTTCTCAAATGAACGTCTCCCTATATATATATATATATATATATATATATATATATATATATATATATATATATATATAGAAATCACCGGAGAAAGAAAGGCAAGATTTAAATAATAAAAAGTGACAACAAAAAAGCAACTCAATGGAAAATGATCTGTGAAGTATAAGCAACTTTTGTTACTGATTCTCAGGGATACCATACACAAAGCAAATCATATCAAAGTGTATCTATCTATCTATCTATATATATATATATATATATAATCTGCTAGCTTTTCCCAAAGTCTTGAATTCGAATTAGATATAGTCCTCCTCCTTTGCAAGGGCCTTGTGTTCAATGTGGCTGGTATGCGGTTGTATGCTTTAATAAACTACTTTATAACACAATCAAACAATTGTACGCCACATATAGAAATGTTGTAACAGGATATTAGGACCTTTTTTAGAACACTTTTGAAATAAAATGTCTTTTTGACTATTTTACAAGAAACTTTTGAGAAATGTCTTATGAACACATCTTTTTATAGATAACTTGTTTATGGAAGACATATTTTCAAAATAATGTCACATAAAAAGTTTAAAATGATGTCTTGTTTCAAAACTGTTTTAAAAAACTTTTTAAGAAGTCCGAAACGTCCTATATTGTAATATATTTGTACATATATAAACTAGAGTTTTGCTAAACATTATATCAAGACACTTAATTAGACATATATAATATGGTATCCTATAATACCGATTTTGTTATACCTTTGACATAACCCACCGGTTCGAAAGCATAAAATTCGTCCAAGATATGTGGAATGGGAGTTTTGTGTGAATTTCATGAACTAGTTAAGTTAAAATGAGTTGAGTTCAGTTAAAATGAGTTGAGTTCAAACGAGAACAATAACCTTATAAAAGAACACGAGAACGACCAATTCACATATGATTTTATACTAAACTCACATGTAAAATAAAATGTGAGCACAACCAGCTAGGTTGCCAAGTCGTCCGCACACCCTTACGTTGATCATGTTTCCTAATCACGTGTGATTTGACCGTTTCCGTGTTCTCTTATTTTGACTCGTATGTTCTCGTTTGATCCTCACCCTATAAGTTAAATATGTTAATACCTATGCAGAACAACAAAAATCCTATAACCTGGAGCCAAAGAAAGGAATCAAGTCACAATAATAAAAGTAGGTTATCAGCAAGAAAAGTTGTATCTATATATATATATATATATATATATGTTCTTAATTAATTTGTCTATAAAGTGCCACTTGCCATGGTCACTGTTTTGCACTTTGATCTTTTGAGTGTGATAACTAAATGCTTTTTAATTCACTCTAAAAGATAGGTAGATATATATATATATATATATGTATGTATATATATATATATATATATATGTATGTATATATATATGTATGTATATAATGGGTTTTTGAACTCAAAAGACTGACAAAATGGGATCCTAAAGCTAGCACATGCATGGAAACGAAAGGAGCTATAGAATCAAAGAGTTTCTTTCTTTCTTTCTTTCTTTCTTTCTTTCTTTCTTTCTTTTGTGTATCTGTTAGACAAATGAGAGTTAATATAATTAGAAAGAGAGAAAGAAAGAAAATTAAAGGTACAATGTGATGGTGGAATCCATGCAGGGCAGATGGCCCATGCCATAAGTCCCCACATGACCATGTCTTTTAAACTAATAAGTTAGGCCATGCCAAATCATCCATCTCATCTTTATACTCTAATTAGCCAATTGTCCAACCACTTTTATATATCTTTCATCACTTTATTAATAAAACTAGTTCTCATTAATTATCATGTGATTATGTATCATATATATATATATATAGCTTTGTATAGTATAGGTTCAGGATTTGAGATCTGATATGCCTCAAAATTAAGAGAAAATATCAGGAAAATTTCATTACGCTAAGTTACGATATATATATATATATATATATATATATATATATATATATATATATATATATAGAGAGAGAGAGAGAGAGAGAGAGAGAGGCTCATTCCTTTGCTAACCACAGCATTGGTGCTAACCGTGTTAATCAATCTCAACCGTAGATTGATGAGATTAATGGTCCACAATTAATTGATTTTTTATTAAATTAAAATATTAAAAACGGTTGAAAAAAATACAATGCATGTATGTACAGGGGTATTTCGGTCAAAATATAATTCTTTTTAATTTGGGGAATATGGGACTATCAAATTAAAAACCCAAATAATTAGGGATTTCATCCCATAAAAAACACCAACTTCCCAATCCCACCGCCGTCATCACCTTCACTTGAAAACCCACCTCCATCGTTCTTCCCACTACCACTCGCCGCACCTCCGCCGCCGCCGCCGCCACCACGCGCCGCCGGAACTGCTTCAACGCCTTTCACTCCCACCGTCGGCGTCTTTTTCTTTTTTCTTTTCAAACAAAGCGTTAATTATAATGCAACCAATATGCATAATAACAAAAACCCACCCGATTATGAGAATATTGATTTTCCGGCGATGGTTCGATTTCTTGGCGGCGGTGGTGGGTGGGGTTAGGTTCGCCGGAGAAAAAGAGGGAGACGGAGAAATAATGCATGGGAGGTTAAACGCATCGCCGCATAAATCAACGTTACCGGAAAATGAAGTGGAGTTGAATTGAACCAAGATAGGGGTCGTCGGAATTTGGCCGGAAAGTTGGTTAAAACGATTTTCAGAATTTGAAGAATTTGATTTTCAGGATAGTGCATATGTGCACAGTTGCATATAGTGCATATATGCATATATGCACACTGATATCTAATATGTATATGTGAATATTGAGTATATGCATATCTGCACACTGGTATCTAATATTGATATGTGCACATCGAGTATGTGAATATGTACATGTTGTATATGTGCATATCAACTGATCTATTATGCATTGGTTGAGATACACATTGACATCTAGACATGCATATATGTACACTCGAAATATGGAAATACATTAAATATTAAATATTATATTTAATATTTAGATAACTACCATATTAATAATTCCTTGAAATATGGAAATACATTAAATAGATGTAAATTATGAAATGCCCATATTACCCTTTGAGGACATAAACTCTAAGATGATTCTGATTGGTTGAATATTGGTTAGCACGGTTAGCACCAATGTCGTGATTAGTAAATGAATGGAACCCTATATATATATATATATATATATATATATATATATATATATATATATATATAGGGGAGCGATCAATTAAAACCAGTATTACATTGGAAACTTTGGAAACTGAAATCAACCAATCAGTGATTTTTTTTTAATTGAAAAAGTTATTTTGTCTTTTACATTATTTCATAATATATATGGTAATTGTTATTATTATTATATTAATAATTATTTAATTTTAATTTAGCTTATATATGGTAATAATAATCATTGATTAATTTAAAAATGAGATATTTAATTTAGGTAAATTATTTAATTTTAATTTAGCTTATATATGGTAATAATGAAACAATAATGCTAACACGATGAACCTGATGAATCTATTTTCATTATGAAACAATAATACTAACACGATGAACCTGATGAATCTATTTTCATATACGGATATGCAGCTGAACAAGTAATTAAACAAAAATGGGAAGTTAACAAAAATGGCACAAATTAATCATGTTTCATTATGAAAAAATAATGCTAACACAATGAACCTGATGAATCTATTTTCATTATGAAATAACTAGTGTTGGGCCCGTGCATTGCACGGGAGGATAAATTTTTTGTTGGAATATTGAACCGAGTTAAAATGAAACGTAATTTCTCTGTTAACAGTTAATGAAATACAATGTGAAAAACGAATATATTTTCATAAGTGGTTAACTTGCATATATTATTAATCGTTTGTTGTTATGAGTTTGTACAATAATATTGGTAATAGATTTTGCAATTTTTCTGAAACCTCCTCGACAACATTTGACAATCACTTTGAACGTATAAATCTGTAGATTAATTAATAACATTCAACCCACATCAAATATGACAAAGAAAATAAATGATTTCTATCTTTTGTAACCGGCAACTCAACAGGTATAGTTCAAATTCACTCAGTACCACTTGAAAATTTATCTGACTATTGACTTCAAGACCTCATAGTATTAGTCGATAAAAATAAAGATATGTATATATATCTTATTCCCCTACTTCGAAAAATATGATTGTGGGTTTTGAAAAATATAAACAAATCATCAGTAAATAAAATAAAATATAAAAAAGTAGTTTTTCAAAGTAACAAAAATATAGTGGAATACCTTTTGTTCAGTTGCAGGTTCCCCCATTGACACCCGACCGTTCGTCTTCTTCTTGTACTCGGATGATACATAGAGAAGTTATATATATTTATAATGAATGTAGAGAATATTTTAAAATCTTTTATTTTCATTTTCAATTTTACATTTAAATGTAAATATATTAAAAATATGGAAGAATATTTTTATATCTACATCGTTTCAATTTTATTTTCTTTACACTTGGTTAATTTGGAAAGTATTGCGGAATATTTTTATTTTAAAGAATACGATAATTTATTAGTGTATCTCGTTATTTTTTATTTTTAATTCATATCAACCTTCTTTTTTCTTCTTTTAATGCTCGTGAAAAAAAATACGTGTAGATTTTATATTAGCAAAAAAAATACGTGTAGATTTTATATTATGCTAATATAAAATACGTGTAGATTTTATAAAATAAAATAGATTTTATATTAGCAAAAAAAATACGGAAGAAAAAATAGTTTATATTACATCTCATTATGTAAAAATATTTTATAAAATAAAATATGGAAAAAGATTTTATAAAATAAAATATGGAAAATCATTATGAGATGTAATATAAAAAAATACGGAAGAAAAAAGATTTTATAGTACATCTCATTAATATAGATTTAAATGTAAAATCTACATTTAAAATAGATTATGCTAATATAAATTTATTTTATAAAATCCTCCACCAAAAAAACAAATATTTATATCAATAAATGAGTATTCATTCCACAAATAGATGATTATGTGAGATACTATGCTTGAAAATGATGTACCAAAGCATTAAGAAATTGTAAATTAAGTAATTGACTTTAATTAGTTGTACCTTATGCTTAAAATTTTGTAATTAAGAGTTTTTTATGTCGTTTTTTTATAATACTAGAAATGTACTATCGCAATGCAACAGGTTTCTGAAATTTAGAAATCGAACCCTCGATCATTATTCATACTTTTTGTTAGTCTTTTTTTATTTTATTTTACGATTTTAAGAAACCTAGATTTAAAACAAAAATATATTTTAGTGTAGTTTAATTATGGTTTTTTTATAAAAAATAATAATAAAGTATTTTCTTACGGGTCAAAAAATGTTTAATTTAAATGATTATCTTATTTAAGATATTTTATATTTAAAATTAAAAAGATAACATACTTCAATAAAAAATAAAAATAAGGTGTTTTATCTCGAATTTTCTTATATTTATCGGTTAGTTATATTAATAGTTAAAAATTTTGAATATTTTAGAAAATAAAAATAAGTGCTTATCTGCAGTTAGTTACACGAATTCAAACATTGAACTTTTATAAGGTGTACTTATGTTTAATCAATTTGTACTTTTGGATTTTAAGTAATATGCATTAATAAGTGGTACCTAATGCATAAAAATTAGTTTTTAAGAGTTTAGCTTAAATGTTTTATAATATAGTATATATATATATATATTAGTTAAAATTCAAAATTACAAGTTAATGAAAAATAATTATAACTTATTAAAGTCCCATGTTTTTATTTGTATAATTAATTGCAAATAAACATATTAAATACAGGATAAACACTATGAGATAAACTACTTGTTTTATTTTTTATTAAAATATATTTATTAGATCAATGCATGTTTTTATAATATAGTATAGATATATTAGTTATGAGATTATAACTAATATAGATATAGATATATTAAGAGCAAATCATAAAATAAAAAATAAATATTGATAATAGTAATATTGATCAAATCGTCCAATAAATATAAAAAATAAATATTGATAATAGTAGATAATATTGATCAAATCGTCTATTAAATATAAAAAACAAATATTTATATTAATAAATGAGTATCTATTCCACAATTAGATGATGATGTGAGATACTATGCTTGGATAAGTTGTACCAAGGCATTATGAAATTGTAAATTAAGTAATTGGCTTTAATTAGTTGTTTTTTGTGCTTAAAATGTTGCAATTAAAAGTTTTTTATGTCTCTTTTATAATATAGTATAGATAATGCTAACACGATGAACCTGATGAAAGCTGTAATCCAATGAAATCTGTAATCCACAAATTCATTCTGTTTCATCACAATATTAGATTGTGTGGGAAATTTTATAATAAAATGAAATTAAAAAAAATATTTTCTTACATTTTAAAAGAAAATTAATTTTTTTTGATGAAAAGACAAATGCTCCTCGTTTTCATAATAAAAAAAATCAAAATTTAGATTGCGTGGGAAATTTTATTTTGGTTTCAAGTAATCTAAATAAAATAAACATTTCTTGCCATATTTGAGACACAAAATCAAAAGACATATTTACCCTTTTCATCTATTATTTTTATTTATTATTAATAAATTAATTAATTTACTACCATATATAATTCAAATGAATCTTAACCATTGATTATAAAGATCAATGGCTGAAATTTGGTTTCCAAAGTTTCCAATGAAACTTGGTTTCCAATTGATACCACCCCTATATATATATATATATATATATATATATATATATTAAACTAGATTCGCCCCCGTATATTACACGGGGTAATTTAAAAAATTAAATCATGCCAAAAAACTTATTTTACAAATATGAATGATCATCAAAAGTATGATGCTATTTTTTCAAACTTTTTTCCCTTCAGAGTTTTTTTTTTTTTTTTTTTTTTTTGCAGCTGGTTATAAATTATCCTTGTTTTAGGCAGTTTTCACAAAAGATATTTTTCAAAAAAAATAAAAAATATGAATAAATATTAATAATTTATAAAACAAAATTTATAATATAACGTAAATGAAATTATGGAAAAATGCATAGTTAAAATATTAATAAAATAAGAATCACGTATCATAAATTACCAAATATTTATTTATATACAACATTTTTTGTTCTATTGCTAATTATACTTTCATCATCTATAATAAATATTTTTAAAATTAAAATATCATAATGTCAAAAAAAATAAAATTAAAAATGTTATTTTATAAACTTCATGATAAAAATCAAAATTCTTGTATAAAAATTTAAAGAGGATGAGGTTTTAATAAAAAAAACTCTTGAATTAAAAATTGATATGAAATGGCCGAAAGAAAATTGAGACAATTTAGTGATTATTTGTATCAAATCACATACTAATTACGACACATTAATTCGTATATATTTATGATATTTAATAATATAATTAAATCCAAAAATATTCAATATTGGACTTATTTCAAAGGTATTGACGAAACGATTACAATGATATAATTTGTAAAAAAATAAAAATGTTTTTTTAATGCATTTTAGTTCATATACATTATTTATGTTTATATGATAAAAGTCTAAAATAAAAAATAAAAAATTAAGGGATTAAAAATAAACTACATACCTAATGATAAGGATAGTAAATGTAAGGTATAAATTAAAAAAATTGAATTAAGGAAAGATTTAAGGAGGAATGAATGTGGATGTGGTAAATGAACTTATAATGTAAAATGTGTTCAGATACATGTTTAGACGGGAAAATGAAAAAATGGACTCACCAGAAGGCGACACGTGTTCTTCTAGTTATTTATTTATTAAATATGATAATGTCAAAAAAAATAAAAATAAAATTAAAAATGTTATTTTATAAAACTTCATGATAGAATATATATATATATATACTTATCATCACGACATATTAATTCATATATATTTATGATATTTAATTATATAATTAAATCAAAAAATATTCAATATTGGACTCATTTCGAAGGTATTGACGAAACGATTACAATGGTATAATTTGTAAAAAATAAAAATGTTGTTTTCAATGCAATTTAGTTCATATACATTATTTATGTTTATATGATAAGAGTTTAAAATGAAAAATAAAAAAATATGGGATTAAAAGTAAACTACCTATCTAATTATAAGAGTAGTAAATGTAAGATATAAATTAAAAAAATTGAATTAAGGAAAGATTAAATAATGAATGAATGTGGATTTGCTAAATGAACTTATAGTGTAAAATACGTCCAAATTCATGTTTAGGCGAGAAAATGAAAAAAATGGACTCATCAGAAGACGACACGTGTCCCTCCAATTACTTATTTATTATATGTATAGATGAGGCTGGAGAAGATATGGCTTAATTAAATTTTGAGTAAATTACATTTTTGGTCCTTATGGCTTTAATCCATTATCAATATTGGTCCCTCCTATAAACTAATTACATTATTAGTCACTATTGTTTATGTTTTGTTTCAATTTTGGTCCTTTTGACTAACTCTAGTTAAAAGAGTGGTTAATTTTTTTTGTCTTTTCTCTTTTTTGTCTTATTAGATTATAGAGTAAATTACAATTGTAGTCCCTTTGGTTTGTCTCTTTTCATTTTTGTCTTTCCTATAATTTTATTTTTTATTTTATACCCTTATCATATTAATTAATTAATGATATTTTAATTAAAAATCTGTATTTTATTTTGAAAGTTATATCTCTAAAAATTTTTGTCGATATCTGTAAAATATATTCAATATTGAATATTTTAAATTTTTATGCATATATATATATGTAAGCAAATCCATCTACACTAATGCAAGAAATATTTTCTAGTTTAACTTGAGTTCAAAAAGTATGAGTTCAAAAATGGGTTATTTTTTTTCCTTAATAATGTAATATGAAGATAAAAATTTATCTATGTCTATTAATTAAAAAAATGTATCGTTTCAGATATTTCATTTTTTATTACATAAATTTAAGTTGATAATTTTTAAATTTTTTTAAATTTATACTATAAAGTTTTTGTTTGATACACAATTAGAGAAACATTTAATTAAATTAGAATTTGAAAACGATACATTTTTTTTATTAATAGACAGATAAATTTTGTTTTCAAAAAATGATGACCGAAAACGATTTTTAAGTTGGGTTCAAAAGATGTATATTTTTTTCTTATTTATGTAATATATGAAACGATGCATTTTTTATTAATAGACATAAATAAATTTCGATTTTCCATATTACATTATTAAGAAGAAAAATAATACATTTTTTAAACCCAACTTCAATTAGAAAATGTTCTTTTGTTTAGTGTAGATGAATTTACATACATACATATATTACATAAAAAAAATATACATCTTTTGAACCCAACTTAAAAATCGTTTCCGGACATCATTTTTTGAAAACAAAATTTATATGTCTATAAAATATTAATGAAATGTTTGAAACGATGCATTTTTTTAATTAATAGACATAGATAAATTTATATCTTCATATTTCATTATTAAGAAAAAAATGGCCCATTTTTTAAACCCAAGTTAAAGTAGAAAATATTTCTTGCATTAGTGTAGATGGATTTGCTTACATATATATATGCATAAAAATTTAAAATATTCAATATTGAACTTATTTTACAGATATCGACAATTTTTTTAGAGATATAACTTACAAAATAAAATACATATTTTTAATTAAAAATATAATTAATTAATTAATATGATAAGGGATATAAAATAAAAAATAAAATTGTAGGATTGACAAAAATGAAAAGAGACAAACCAAAGTAACTACAATTGTAATTTACTCTAGAGTAAACTACGATTTTCGTCCCTGTGGTTTGATGTTTATAACGATTTTCATCCCTGGTCTTTCAAAACTGCTTTTTAGTCCCTGTGGTTTCTATTTGATTCCATTTTCGTCCCTCTATCCAATTTTATTAAAATTAAATGTTAATTCATTTAAAAATAGAATAAGTAAATTACATATTTGGCCCTTATGGTATATAAATTTTTACATTTTTATCCTAGTTTACATTTTTTACTTTTTCTTTATTTATTATATTTCATCAAGACATTTATTTTTCCATTAATTATATTGTATATTTTCATAATTATTATAACTTTAATTATAAAAAGAATCAAATAATTTCGTTAAAAATACTGATAAATACATGATATTTTTTTTTCAAACTACTAGGTTTAAATCACTTAAAATTAATATTTTATATCTGTTGATTTATTAAAGTTTTTTATTTATTTTAAATTACCATAAAAAAAGTTTAATAAAATTCGAGAAAAAATAGTACTATTTTATAACAACAGATTGTTTTTTGTTAAATGCAATTTATTCCACTATTCTAAATTTTCATTTAATCTTTATTTTCTATTAATTAATCAAGTTTGTTTAGTATTTAAATAAAACATACAACACATAAACACACACACAAACAATCACAATTTTAAATTAGGTTTTATATTAAAAACAAATAATAAGACAATAAAAGGATAAGAAAATTTCACTATGGTGTTAAAAATCATACAATAAGCCATGACATGCCACAAAATTAACGTGACGTCAAACACAAAGCTTAAATCTCATGTTATTTAGAACATTGATATATATATATATATATGTCTATGTGTGTGTGTCTGTTTGTATGTGTAAGTTTATTTTAAATATTAAACAAATTTGATTAATTAATAAAAATAAAGTTTAATGAAAATATGGAATAGTGGGAGTAAAATGAATTTAACAATAAACAACCGGTTGTTATAAAATAAGACTATTTTTTCTCGAATTTTATTAAATTTTTTCCTATGGTAATTTAAAATAAATAAAAAGCTTTAATAAATCAACAAATATAAAATATTAATTTTAAGTGATTTAAACTTAAAGCTTTGAAAAAAATATCATGTATTTATCATTATTTTTAACGAAATTATTTGATTATTTTTATAATTAAAGTTATAATAATTACGAAAATATACAATATAATTAATAGAAAAATAAATGTTTTGATAAAATACAATAAATAAAGAAAAAAGTAAAAAAAATGTAAACTAGGATAAAAATGTAAAACTTTATATACCATAAGGACCAAATATGTAAATTGCTTATTCAATTTTTTAAAGAATTAACATTTAATTTTAAATATAATTGGATAGAGGGATGAAAATGGAAGTAAATAGAAACCACAGGGACTAAAAAAGCAGTTTTAAAAGACCAGAGATGAAAATAGTTATAAACATTAAACCACAGGGACGAAAATCGTAGTTTACTCTTTACTCTATAATCTAATAAGACAAAAAAGAGAAAAGACAAAAAAAATTAACCATTCTTTTAACTAGAGTTAGTCAAAAGGACCAAAATTGAAACAAAACGCAAACCATAGTGACTAATAAAATTAGTTTATAAGAGTGACCAAAATTGATAGTGAATGAAAACCATAAGGACCAAAACTGTAATTTACTTTATTCATAATGAATATAACATGTATATAGAATTTCACGTAAAAAATGAAATAAAAACTATATTGAAATGGATGTCATATCGAAGATCACGAAATTCTCATTTTTTTGATGTAATTTGTTTAATTAAAATATTAGTAATTTTTAAGATAATTTATTTTAAAGTTTAAGGGGTAAATTTTTTTTAATTAAAAATAAAAATAAAAAGTCAAAGAAATTAGACACTTATTCAAATTTCCAATTTTATCTTTAATCACTTCTCAATTAACCTTATTATGTTTTAACCATTGATTAGTTTTCTAAGTTTTGATCAATGGTTAATGATGTTTATGAATCTTCCCTCATCTATTGAACCAAAATTAATATATTATGATTAACGATTTGCAAAACGTTAAGTTGGCATTGATTGCAAATTAAAAGTCATCTGATCAATCTTGAAAAGACTTAAAAAAAATCATGAAATCTAAGATTGAGCATATATATATATGTATATATATATATGTGTATATATATATATATGTATATGGTTGAAGTCTTGAAGAAGACAGTTGGTTTAATTTGTTATATATGTCGTAATTCTTAATTAGTTATCTGATGTCGGCCAAGAACAAATTGATGGCACAATTTATGGTCTTCCAATGGAACTTGATTATGGCGGGTCCAACCTAGAAATGAAGTTTCATAGAACTTATATCATGTCTAAATTAAAACAAGCTAGCTAGGACCAGCAGGGGCCTAGCTTTGGATTTTGTAAATCGTAATCAAATTAAATTAACTCCAGGAAAAATGGAATATATATATTATATATATAGAGGATGTGAGGCCTAAGTCTCACCACCTAATTAATATGTTTTGGATGCATTCACAACTAGTAGTCGAGATGCGGGACCAGTTGAATCATTCTGGAAAAAACACCAATTTTACCTTCAACAATGTGTTTCATGTGCCCGTATCTAGAAGAATATTACGTTAGGTGTGTGCTAGGGTTAACATTTAACAAATTAAGTGAGTTTAAATTCGTATTTAATATTTTTTTTTCCAATTTGAACGTTGTAAAATGATATATGAGTAGGGGTCTTAATGCCAATAAGTATAATAAAATTGGGTTTACATCACTACTAAAAAAAAAAGATTTCTTTTGGCAGATTTTCCGTCAAAAAATTACGGACGGATTACTGACGGATTTGTGACAGATACCAAAAAGGTCACCTTACAGTGAATTCCGTCACAAATTTACCACAAATCTGCCTCTGATTTAAAATATATATATTTTTTCATTAATTTTTCGAGGTATTTATGACATATATCTGACAGATTATTTATTTATTTTAAAAATTAAATAATTAATTAAAAATAACGGTAGATTTTAGTTAGTTAATTTTTTAAATTAAAATCAGCAGGTAATCCGCGTGTATTTTTAATTAACTAAAATTAATTATTATTTTTAATTTCTTCTTGAAGTAAAGAATTAACTTTTTTTTAAATGGGAAAAGTCCAAAAAAACCCAATAGACTTTAGTGTTTGGAGTGATTAAGTCGTTGGACAATTTTTTTGAAACAAATAAGTTCTTAGACATTTCAAAACACACTAAATAAATTCTTGGACTTTTGAAAACCTGTTAAATACATCTTTAATATTTAAAAATATAACTTGTAACCTACATAATAGGTAAAACTACAAATTAGAAGAAAAAACAAAAAAAATGTCACCTACTTTATCACCCTACAAATAAGAAAAATAAAAAAATTAACTAAAATAGTCAATCTAATCAACAAAATTAATTTTTTAAGCACTTTTCAAAGTCTTTTCTTAAAATAGGCAAAACATATTATTTTTTTGCTTTAAAAACTGTTTTTGGCAAAAAAAAAAATAGAAAACATCTTTATAATTTGTTATTTAATTTACTTTATATCTTCTACCTTTTTATTTTCATTTTAACTTTTTATTATATTAACACACATAATTGTATATTAACTAAAATATATCAAAAAAAGTATGTATTTTTACAAATTACACCATTATAATTGCCTCGTCAATACGTTTAAAATGAGCCTAATATTGATTTTTTTGGATTTAATCTCATATTATTAAATATCATAAATACGTACTAATTATATTTAATATTTACACTTTCTATCCTTTAAAGTTAATTATTTAATAATATAAGATTAATTTGTAATTATAAAGGGTAAATATTAAAAATAATTCGTACGTATTTATGATATTGAATAATACAAGATAAAGTTCAAAAACAATATTGAGTTCAATTTTGAATGTATTGACGAAACGACTATAATGGTGTAATTTGTAAAAAAAAAACTATTTTTTTGATATATTTTAATTAATATCCGATTGTGTATGTTAATAAAATAAAAATGTAAATGAAAAAGTAATTGATATAAAATAAATTAAATAACTAATTATAACTTTATAAGAATGCAAAGCGTAAATATTTTCTAAAACTATAAGTAGAAAGTGAATCTTTATACATAAAATTTTCTACGTGAGAATGTTTGTTATTTTTATTTTTTTGGAAAAAAAACAATCCTTATGCAGAAAAAAAAACATTATTTGCAAACTTTGACAATTTTAGGAAAAAAGTAAAAGAAAAATAAATATGGATGATGAGATTGACTATTTTAGTTAATTTTTTCATTTTTAATTTGTAGGCGGATAAAGTAGGTGACTTTGTTTTTAATTTGTAGTTTTACCTGCTATATAGGTTGCAAGTTAAATTTTTAATTGATAAGAATGTATTCAATAGGTTATCAAAAGTCCAAGGATTTAGTTAACAGGTTTTGAAATGTCTAAGGACTTATTTGTTCCAAAAAATTGTCCAATGACTTAATCACTCCAAACACTAAAGTCCATTGGGTTTTTTTGGACTTTTCCCTTTTTAAATTACCAGCGGGTTTTTATTTTTAATTTTATAAATAAAATCCGGTAAATTTTAAAAAATTAAAATATTTTTTGTAAAATTGTTTTGAAATAAAAAATATTTAAAAATTAAAAAAAAAATTGCCTGTAATCTGTCGGTTTAAAAGAAATAGTTTCTAAAAATTTAATGAATTAAAAAAATATTTAAAATTTGAAAAAAAATAAACTTGGTGGTAAATTTTAAAAATATTGAAAAAAAATAGAATTAAAAAAAATTTAAAATTTAAAAAAATAAATTCATCGGTTATCCGTGGGTATGTTTTTAAAAAATTATTGAATTAAAAAAGTATTTAACTTTTGAAAACATTAAATCAGCCCGTTTATTTAAAAAAATAGAAAAAATTATTTTTAAAATTTTTCTTGAATTAAGAAAATTAAATCCGTGGGTAAATTTTAAATAAAAAATAAATATTTTTTTAACTTTTCTTCATAAAAAATATTTATAAATTAAAACCAATCCGCAATTCATCGTTAAATTTAAAAAATAGAAAAAAATTTAAAAAATTACTGAATCAAAAATAATATTTGAAAATTGAAAAAATTTAACCTGTCGGTAATTTTTTTAAAAATATTATTTTTTAAAACTTTCTTGAATTAACAAAATATTTAAAAATTAAAAAAATAAATTCCGTCGATAATTTTTTAATTTTTTATATAAAATTCGTTGGTAATCCGTTGGAAAATTTACATAATTGTGACGGATTTGTGATAGATTTTTTGTAACACCCCGATTTTTAGAAAGATATAATTTCAAGTTAATACAAATGAGTATTTTAAGGGAAAAAGAAGAAATAGGATTTTGGATTTGAATCCTATATTTTATAGTCTTGTTGGATGAAGGACTCAATTACGAGTCCAACGGTTCTTTCTAGAGCAAAATCGGAGCTAAAACGAAGAAGTTATGACCAAAACAATTAACGAGCATGAAAAATGAAGAAAACCGGGCAAGCAGTGCTCGACGCGACTTTCGACGTGACTTTGGGTCATCCGCGCGACTTTGCGGAACGCGGGCGGGTTTTGGCGCAGATTTAGCCGCTTGAAAACCCGCGCGAAGCACTGTCGAGCATAAAACTCGATTTCAGCCCTAAACTTCATTTCTTCATAACTTTTGCATCTCAACTCTGTTTTTGGTGATTCAAGTTGTTATGGTTTCGTTTTTGAGGTATCTTCAAGGATATATCAAGATATTTGAAGTTTATTGGAGTATCCAAGTGTATTTTATGGTGGTAAACTTCTCATTCATCTCGATTTTAAGCTAGGGTTTGATGTTTTCAACCTTTTTCCATTCATCCTTCAACTTGGGTGTGATTTTGATGACTTGTGTGATGAAGGAAACCTTGTGGATATGTTGGATCTAAGATCTAGGGAGTTTGCTTGGAGATTTCAAGCTTCATCAAATGAGATTCAAGTTTTGGGGGTAAAATCTAGATTTAGCCTAAATCTAGCAAAGTGAGTTCAAGTTGATTTGTGAAAACGTTGTACATGCAAAAATGTTCATTTTAAAGTATTTATATGTTTTACATGAAGTTATCATTGTTGAGTCATTTGGCGGGTTTTGATTATTTGAGATGTTTGACTTTATGAACCTTGCAAAACACCCATATTTGGGATTTTTGGGCATCTTGATAAATAAGTCATAAATGAAAGTATTTTAATGATTTATTGCATAAATGGAAATTATTTGGTGAAAAGGCACTTTTAGTGTCTGCTTGGGAGAAAGGCTTAATTTTGTGCTATGGGGCGTTTTAAAAGAATAAAGAGTATAAATCCATTTGGAAACCACTTGTCCTATTCTAAACTGTATTGGAGTCTATCCATGTATTTTGGAGCGTGCGTTTTCATAACGTGGGTCGATTGCGTTTATTATTTGGGGATCATTATTCGTTGGTCAAAACAGATTTTGAGCACTTTAGCTCGGTGTTGACTTAAAAGAGTCTTGGGGACACTTGTCCGGTTTTATTGGCTCAATGTAGAGCCCAATTATGATTTATATACTAATGCACCTTGTTGCATATTGATGATTAATTACATGCTCGAGTGCGTTGGTCATTCCTGTGTAGTCATTTAATGTTAGACTGTGTTGTATTGGATCCATAGGCACGTAAGTCGGTCTGTTTTGATGGTCAATTGGGTATTGCGGGGTTGGACTCCGGTACCCATTTTTGCGACTGTATACTTTTCAAGTAGGCACTAGGAGGGTTGAGTCTGGAAGTGCTACCGGGGAGGTAGGCACTAGGACCTCCGCCGCTTGATAGAATGCCTTGGAGGTAGTCTTTAAGTGTGTCGGACCTTCGGTGGAGTTCATTGTAATGTTCACCAAGGTCAAACGACTCTTGAGGTGAAACTTGTTAAGAAGTCGTAGGGACACTTGGGCTTTTATGTCGTGAGGTGTCATGCGATTAACGTTGTAAGGGTGACATACTTTTGTGTTCATCCACTCTCAACGGATACGGGTCTCCTCCGTCGTCGGCCAACAGTATTTTAAATGTTAACGCCTTACTTTCTTATCGTCGGATTTGTGTGGTCGACTGTAATTGATGACCTTAATATTGGGTTTCCCTCCATGTATATTATGGTTTGAATGAAATATGTCATTTCTATGTTTTGATATTTGGATTCCTTTCATTTTATGGTCGCGTGAGTATTGGACCTAGTGTCCATGTTTTCGGTGACGTATTGTATATGCGGGTTATTAACCATGATTTATGGGTTGAGTATTTTTCCCCACCCGTACTTGGGTGTTTTGGGATACAACCTTTTATCCATGTTTCTTAAAATGGGAGTCAATCCCTATTCTCGTTTCGAGTGAGTTTTGGGTTGCATAATTTTATAAAAAAAATGCTTTGTAATGAGGTGTTCATCTTGAAAATGCATGGTATTGGAAAAGAGTTGTCTCCAAGTTTAAAGTAAATATCATTTTAAAGATTATGATTTTAAGTGAAGTTATTCCTTTTAAAGATATATTTATTTATGTAAAACTCTTGAACTCACTACGCGTTAGCCTAACCTTTTTATTTGTCGGCATGTGCAACATGCTTCGTTTGGGAATAGTTCTAGTGACACTCTAAAGAGAGAAGTGCTAGTTGTGTGCTCGAGAAATGAGTAGCTTGGTGAAGTCTTCCGCATTGGTTTGTGAAGAGCAACGTGTATTGGGGTTAAGTAGAACCCGACTACGGTTTAGTCCTTGTATCTTATTGGAGTTTATATTTGTTGAGGTTAATTACAGAATTTTAACTTGAGGTATATTGAGTTTTGATTTGTAGGAGGAAGTTTTGTCCCTCCCCTGATGTTATATCGAAATTTTAAATTAGTTTCTCTTACCAAGTTTTGAGGGTGTTACATTTTTCTAAAAAAATTCTTTTTTGTTATTTTTTTTCTCCCCGTAAATAATTATTCTTATTTTTTCAGGGTTTAGGTTATATATATATATATGTAAAATACTTACATATATACCACGTAGTATATATAATGTATCATAATTCTCTTATCAAGTTCAATACACACTACAAACATATATGTTGTACTACATACTTGCATATATGTAGTACATACATGGATACTGTTGGATCTTCAAAGATTTGAAGATGACCTCCCGATCTCACTTGTAATCCTTGAAAAACATCTTTTGTACTTAGATATTTTTAGGTTATTTGTAATAGCTTGGTCATGCTTTTAAAGATCGGTGAAGTCAAAGACTAGCCGAAATCAACAAGAAGTGAATCTTCAGATACGGATCAAAGATGAACTTTTAATCTTCAACTAAGCTATTTCTGCCGATTTTCTCCTGATAAATCGGTAGGATCCTCATTTTCGAAGTATCCTCCTTTGTCTCCTTGCCTATAAGATCTTCACCAAATCATGAAGTGATAAAGACATTCTCTGAAGATCCATAAAAAAGATGTTTGTCTTTTACATCTTTTTCAGGAGTTGTCTACAACAAGGTTTGAAGGTCAACTCTGCCCCATAATGTGACAAAAAGGACAATTTGTTTTTTTTTGAGAAACATCTCTGATATTCAATCCCTAAGTGACAAGTCTACCAAGCATTTAATGCACATGGTAGTATTTAAAGGTGAAGACCTCTTCCATGCAAGGTTACGCTTTTTGAAGAGATCTTAGTGCACTCAAGCAAAAGTTGGCAGAATTGTTCTTCTCTTAAACTCATAGCTTTGTTCTTTGTGTTTCCAAGTTATGTTTAGTTTTCTATTTACTAAGTGAAAGATTGTCATGATAGATTTATCTGTTCTTTCCCGCAACAATCTTAAAAGGTTTTTGTGTGTAACTCTTTATTTCATTATCAATAAAGAATTAAATTAAGTAATTTTGAATATTGTGTTCACCCCCTTTCCTACAATACCTGTTTACTTTTGCCATTTCATATTAGGACTAACATATACAAACACATACTAAGTTATCATTGGTGTTATTGGGCTTTAATAAGTCATAAATGGTCTTGTTGGGTTATAATGGTTCTTAATAAGCTTTAGTAGTTCTTACTAGGCTATAGTGGGTATTAGTGGTCTTATTGAGTCCAATACACACCACAGGCATTTATGCAGTATATACATGCATACAAACATGTAATAAGTCACCATTGGTGTTATTGGGCTTTAACAAGTAATGAAAGTTCTTGTTGAGCTATAATGGTTCTTAACAAGATTAAGTAGTTCTTAATAGGCTATAGCGGATATTAGTAGTCTTACTGAGTCCAATACACACTACATGCATTTATGCAGTACATGTGTAACACCCGTAATTTTCGGTAAGTAAAGGTCACCCGGACGTTTTTGGAACTTATAAATGGTGGGAGTTGTTGGGAAAACATTATTTAAAGTCCCTTAGAGTACTGGGAGTGTTGGCGTTGAAAAAGTTGAGTTTCGGGGCTTGGGAAGGGTCTCGCGACAATGCCCGACGACTATGACAGTGTCATAGTTGCACTGTCACAATTGCATGGAATGTACCGTGTGTTGGTACACACCAACGACTATGACCAGCGACATTGCCCAGGGCAATGTCTCCTGGCAATGTCGCACCAGGGAGGTGAGATGCTATCAAATACGGGAATTCAACCCTTCTTCCCATTTCTTATTTCTAATCTCTTCCCTTTCTCTCCCAAACCATTTCCCCTTCTTCCCTCACAAACCCTCACCTATTTTGGAGCTTTTCCTCCTCTAAACCAAGTGTTTTTCCTTCATCTAGCATGGTTGGAAGCTAGAGCTAAGATGTCTTCATCTTCTTCACTATCCTCATCAATTTCTAGGGTTTTCACCCAACCCTTTTTATCATTTTGAAGATTAGGAGTGTATGACTCATCTTGGTGTGATCTAGAAGTATTTTGGTTGGTGGATTGGAGTTATGGTTAAGGTAACCTTCTACTTTCTTCATTTATGGAAACTAGGGTTTTGACATAAGTTGAGATCTTTATGTAAAATGCTTGGGGAACGATTTTAAATGGTTAAATATGGATATTGATGGTTGGACCCTTGTGGGTCTAGGTTTTGGAAGATTTGGCTTGAAGGTCATATTTCTTCAAGGAAGCTCAAGTTGCGGTAAAATCTAGATTTAGCTTAAATCTAGCAAGGTGAGTTCTAGTTGCTTTGTGAAAACTATGTACATGCCAAAATATGTATTTTGAAGTAAAAATATGTTTTAACTGGTAATTGTCAAAGTGAGTATTTTGATAAGTTTTCATATTTGATAAACTTGGGTTATTTTAATCTCATGAAATGCCCATATTTGGGATTTGGATATTTCAATAAGCAAATAACATGATTTATGTATTTAGTGATTTTGTGCCATTGAAGTCTATTTTATAATTTATGCATTTGGTTATTTTGTGCAAATGAAGTTCATTCTATAATTTGTGCATTCTTGGTGATTTTGTACAACGAAGTCTAGTTTATAATTTATGCATTCTGGGTGTATTTGATTTCATAAACCATATGGAAAATGCATATCTTCGTGTCATGAGACATTTTGGAAAACAAAAGGGTATGTGTCCATTTGGAAAACCTTTTGTCCCAATCCGTTATGAGTTTCGGGTTAATCACATCTTTGAGGTATGTGTCTGCATAAACGCTGTTTATTTACGTTTCTTTATTTGGGGATCGTTGATTGTTGGTCAAATGGGGTTTGAGCATTTTAGCTCAGTTTTGACTTGAAAGAATCTTGAGGACATTTGTCCAGTTTTGAAGGCTCAATGTAGAGCCCCATTTATGATTCACAACTTAATGTTCACTAAGAATGCATGTTTAATACTTGTTTGAATTCATGTGCAATTAATATGTAGGGTTATGTTTGGAATTTCATATTTTTTGGAACACCCTTTAATGAGGAGTTACAAAATTATTATTGTTCATGATTTTAGCTATAGTTTTTCATATATGAACATATACGAACAAATGAATAGGTATCTAAACATGAATGGGTATACAAACTTATAAGGTGTTTGACCGTTAATAGAACGTGAGGCATGAACATATATGAATAAGAATTAAACGTGTGGCATGAACATATATACACAAGAATTAAACGTGTGACATGAATATATATGAATAGTAATAAAACATGTGAAACAATATTTGGACGTACATGAACACATATACAAATGCTATTACCAACTTTCTATTTATATGAACATATACGAACAAATGAATAGGCATCTAAAACATGAATGATATACAAATTTATAAGGTGTTTGGCCATTAATAGAACGTGTGACATGAACATATATGAACCATTGACCCCTAAACATCAATGTTCACTAAAATTAATGTTTGGGGAGTACACTTTGTGTAGGGGTGGGTTCAAATGAAACCTCATATTTCATTGTGCATATGAGGACAAATATTAACTATTGATCAAAACTTAGAAAACTAATCAATGGTTAATACATAATAAGGTTAATTGAGATGTGATTAAGGACAAAATTGGAAATTTGAATCAACGTCTACCTTGTTTGACTTTTTATTTTATTTTTTAATTAAAAAATTTTTACCCCCTTAACCTTTAAAATAAATTATCTTAAAAACTACTAATATTTTAATTAAACAAATTACACCAACAAAACGAGAATTCCGTGCTCTTCGATATGACATCCATCTCGATATAGTTTTTTTTCCTTTTAACTGTTTTTTATGTGAAATTATATATATGTGTTATATTTATTTTGAATATGCATGCATATCCTCGGATGTCCACATTCAGTATGAATAACAAAGGTGAACGTTCATTCACTATTAATGATACATAATACAGTATTCATGATGAATAATACAACATTCAGGAGGAATAATACACGAATTCTTGAATCATGTATTATTTATCACGAGTCAAGTATTATTCACCCTGAATGATGTATTATGAATGACCCGTGAAGGTGTAGACACATGACACTCTCTCTTTTATTTCCTAATTCACAACCGAAATTTGGTTTAATTCATTATGAATATGTATGTGCATCCTCGGATGTCCCACATTCAGTATGAATAACAAATGTGAACGTTCATTCATTATTCATGATGAATTACACATCATTCATGATAAATAATACACGAGTTCATGAATCATGAATTATTCACCCTGAATGTTGTATTATTCATCCTGAATGATAAATTATTCATGATGAATAATACATGAATGACCCGTGAATATGTAGAGACGTGACACACTCTCTTTTGTTCCCCGGTTCACAACAGAATTACTCGATAGCTCCTCGATTTGTCTTGATGGGTGTTGGGTTATGGTGCTGAAGAAATGCGATGCCTTACGACGTTGAAGAAATTGTTGAAGAAAGTGATGTCGAGTTACATACTTACGGTGTCGAGGTGTTGTACAGACTTAAACGTACTTAAATATTCATAATAAATATAACACATATATAGGATTTCACGTAAATAATGGTTAAAACAACAAAAAAAACTATATCGAGATGGATGTCATATCGAAGAGCACGAAATTCTCGTTTTTTTTGATGTAATTTGTTTGATTAAAATATTAGTAATTTTTAAGATAATTTATTTTAAACATTAATTGGGTAAAAGTTTTTAATTAAAAAATAAAATAAAAAGTCAAATATGGTAGGCGTGAGTTTAAATTATCTTCCATTTTTACCCCTAAGCATCTTAAAATTAAAAACTATATTTAATATGAGTTGTTGGATCAATAGAGATGGAGTGTCTGAGATTTGTCCTCACGTGCACAATAAAAATTGAGTTTTCATTTGAACTTTCCTCTCTTTCTCTCTCTGTGTGTGTGTGTGTGTATATATATATATATAACATGAAACATGTGATATATCGGGCATAATAGTTAATTAAATCAAACATTGCAAAGGTCCCCATAATATTTGATGGCATACAATATTCATAGTAATTTCACCAAAATACTCCATTTTCAGTTAATAGATTTTGAGTTAAGGGAACTCACCTGCTGTCTTGGTAATTCGACTCACACACGGAACAGATTCCTGATAGATCAAAATCCTACATAAACGATACGTTCCGATAATTAATTAATTAATTAATTGCTAATCGTCTCAAAATAGAACCCGAATGATCGCCCCTATCTAATAAGAGTTTGAACTTAAGTTTGAACTTCACTTGGTTAGGAGTGGACTTCGACTTTGACATGCATACGACGGCCCAACCCAAGTCCGCATGGCCCTTAGGCGATGCCCGACTCAAGGGCATGCGGGTCTCGCCCAACCCCAGCTCAAGAGAGACGCGGGTCTCGCTCACACCCGCCTCAAGGGAGGCGCGGGTCTCATCTACAATCGACTCGAGGGGAACGCGGGTCTCACTACACCCAACATAAGGGAGGCCCGAGTGGGGAAAAAGGCCCGGATGGATGCGGGTCTGGTTCTCGACTAGGGCAAAAATGCTAAGTCGATTCCCCCGACTCGTGTACACAGCGACGGCGACAAGGGTTTTCAAACCCAAATTGGTTGCCAACAAACGCACTCACAAATCCCTCACTCGCACACATCTATTGATTTAGATTAATTAACAACCCTCAAAATAAAGCTAGACATCAGATTCAAATGCTCACACCAGATTCTCACAACCTATAGGCAGAAACAATGCGATAGAAATTTCTCACACATATTTCATTTCCTATAACTGGGTAAGGATTATGAGAGCTTACCTCTTAAAGAACAATCCTTTCTCTAGCTTGATCGATCTCTAGGCTAAATCCACAATCGCACCTTCTTCCCCTTTCTTGCTAAGAGAAATAAATTTCCCTTATCTCTCTCCTTGGAGCCGCACTTCACACACGCCCAAAAGAGGAAATTATCTAGGTCTTAGGTCTTAAGTAAACAACTTACATTTAGGCCCTCAAACTTTCTTATTTTTCATAATTCCCATCACTTAACTTTGCACTAAAACGCAATAGAGGTGACGGTTGTTACAACACTCCCCCTTAAGAGAATTCTATCCCCGGAATTTCCCGCCAAAAAGGCTCGGGTTCTTAGACCTCATCTCCGACTCCAACTCCCACGTTGCCTCCTGACCCTTGTGAAACTTCCACTGAAATTTTACTAGGTTGATCGCCTCCAGCTCTTCAACGAAATTCAATCTCTCGTCTACTCGCACGTCTTGAAGTGACACCACTATCTCAACCTCTGTTAAACGCTTTCTCAGATTCAAAGCGTGAAACGTATTGTGAATGCCCCTTAATCCTTCGGGTAATTCCAACTTGTACGCCACTTCCCCAATTCGCTCAATGATTTCAAAGGGGCCAATAAAGCGGGGGCTTAGCTTCCCTTTCTTTCCAAAATGAACCACTCTTTTCCATGGAGATATTTTCAACATTACTCTGTCCTCTACTTGAAATTCAATGTCCTTTTGTCCCTTGTCCTTAAACCTTTTCCGAACAAAAAAATAACTTCTCAAAACGCCAACTTGACGCATAGTCACCCTTGAATCTCAATTTCAAGGCTACAAATAAAAATTTCCTTTTATTCAACAATACGATTCTTAGTAAAGCCATCTGTGACTGCACCCAACATTAATAACACAACGTCGATCACAAATCCTTTGATGGTACACAATTCAACCACGCAAAGCACACATTAACCAGGACATCATCCACACCTAATCCTTTGGATATCCATATATTTATATTTAACCATACACCATCCTTCGATCCATCGCCAAATTATTCCACTGACAAGCTGAGTCAATCCCAAATACACATGGCAGAATACCACTGAATCTATCAAATCCCATAAATTTCATGATCAGTTCAGTGTCCATTTCTTTACAAAGAAAAGCGACACATCTGTAACACCCTCGAATTTGGTAAGAGAAACTAATTAAAAGAAATTTATACATAACATCAAGTAAGGGATGAAACTTCCTCTTACGATCCAAAACTCCATATGCCTCAACTACGAATTCCATAATTAACCTTGACAATTATAAACTCCAATAATATATACAAAATAAATTAACCTAAATACCAGCTGCTCTCCTTAACCTAATGCGGAAGACTTCATTAAGCTACTCACTCCTCGGGCGCACAAATGGCACTGCTCTCTTCACTGAGATACTAGAACTATTCCCAACCGGAACCTATTGCACATGCCGACAAATAAAAAGGTTAGGTTAACGCCTAATGAGTTCAAGAGTTTTACATAAGTAAATATATCTTTAAAGAATGAACTTCACTTAAAATCATGACCTTTCAAATAATGTACTTTAAAACGTGGAAACGGCTCTTTTCCAATATCATGCATTTTCAAAGATGGACACCTCATTACAAACATTCTTTATAAAATGATACAACTCAAACCTACTCGAATCAATAATATGAATTGATTTCCATTTAAGAAACGTAGATAAAGCGTTACACTCCAAAACACCCAAGCACGGGTGGGGCAAAATACCCAAGCCATAAATCATTGTCAACATCCACATATATGATACGTCCAAAAAATATGGACACTAAGCTCAATACTCACGTGACCATAAGCGAAAGGAAACCAAATATCAAAACATGGGGATGACATACTTCATTCAAACCTTAATATACGAGGAGGGAGGTCCAATATTAAGGTCCTCATTCACTGTCGACCATATAAGACCAATGATAATAAAGTAAGATGTCAACATATAAGATACAATTGGCCGACGGCGAGGGAGACCCGTATCCGTTGAGAATGGAGGAACACAAAAGTATGCCACTCTTGCAACGTTAATCATATGACACCTCACGACATGAAAGCCCAAGTGTCCCTACGACTTCTTAACAAGTTACACCTTAAGAGACGGTTGACCTTGATGAACATTACGAAGAACTCCATCCCGAAGGACCAACACACTTAAAGACTACCTCCCAGGAATTACTTCAAGTGACGGAGGTCCTAGTGCCTACCTCTCAGGAAGCACCTCCAGACTCAACCCTCCAGTGCCTACTTGTAAAGTTTTCGGTTGTAAAACATGGGTACCGGAGTTCAACTCCGCAATACCCAATTGACCATCCAAACAGACTGACTTACGTGCCTATAGATCCAATGTAACACAGTCTAACATTACATGACTACACAGGAATGACCAACGCACTCGAGCATGTAATAAACATCAATATGCAACACGATGCATTAGCATGTATACCATAACTGGCTCTACATGGAGCCAGTAAAACCGGACAAGTGTCCTCAAGATTCTTTTAAGTCATCACCGAGCTAAAATGCTCAAAACCCTTTTTGACCAACGATTAACAATCCCCAATTACATAACGCAATCGACTCACATCATGCAAACACACTCCAAAATACATGGGTAGACTCCAATACAATTTATATTGTGACAAATGGTTTTCCAAATGGATTTATACTCTTTATTCTTTCAAAACGTCCCATAACACAAAATCAAACATTTTACCCAGACAAACACTAAAAGTGTATTTTCACCAAGCGATTTTCATTTATGCATTAAACCATCAAAATACTTTAAAATGACTTATTTTTCAAGATACCCAAAGAATCCCAAATGTGGGTGTTTTGCAAGGTTTATAAAGTCAGATACTTCAAATAATCAACTCGCAAATATTCCAACAAATGATAATTTCATGCAAAACATAATAACACTTTAAAATGAACATTTTGGCATGTACAACGTTTTCACAAATCAACTTGAACTCACCTTGCTAGATTTAGGCTAAATCTAGATTTTACCCCAACTTGAACTTCTTTGAAGAACATGAATCCACAAGCAAAACCTTCCAAAACCTATATTCACAAGTTTCCAACCATGAATATACTCATTTAACCATTAAGAATCAATCCCCAAACATTTTACATCAAAATCACCATTTTGGTCATAACCCTAATTTTGACCTAATCTGTAACACCCCGATTTTCGAAAGGTATCATTTAAAGTTAATATAGAAATCGGTATTTTAAGAGAAAAAGAAGATATAGGATTTTGGGATTGAATCCTATATTTTATAGTTTTTTTGGATGAAGGATTCAATTATGAGTCCAATGGTTCTTTCCGGGGCAAAATCGGAGCTAAAACGAAGAAGTTATGGCCAAAACAGTGATCGGGCATGAAAAATGAAGAAAATCGGACGAACAGTGCACGGGGTGACTTCCTGGGTGACTTAGGGTCATCCAGGTGACTTAGGGACATCCGGGAGAGTTGTGGGGCGACTTAGAATGCGTGGTAACCCGCGCAGAGCACTGTTCGACCATAAACCCGATTTTTAGCCCTAGAACTTCATTTCTTCATAAATTTTGCATCACAACTCCGTTTTTGGTGATTCAAGTTGCTATGGTTTCGTTTTTGAGAGATCTTCAAGGATATAGAAAGATATTTGAAGTCTATTGGAGAATATAAGAGTATTTTGTGGTGGTAAGCTCCTTATCTCTCTCAATGTTAAGCTAGGGTTTGATGATTTCATCCTCTTCCCTTTCATCCTTCAACTTGGGGTGTGATTTTGATGACTTGTGTAGTGAAGGTGACCTTGTAGATGTTTTGGATCTAAGATATAGGGAGAGTTCTTGGAGATTCAAGCCTTCATCAAAGGAGATTCAAGTTTTGGGGGTAAAACCTAGATTTAGCCTAAATCAAGCAAGATGAGTTTAAGTTGATTTGTGAAAATGTTGTACATGCCAAAATGTCCATTCTAAAGTGTTTATGTGTTTTGCATGAAATTATCAAATGTTGAGTTATTTGGTAATATTTGATTATTTGAAGTATTTAACTTTATCCACTCCCTCATGAACACAAGTGGACCAAAGAGCACCAAGTATCTCAAGTCATTGGAGATCTATCAAAACCGGTGCAAACTAGGTCTGCAACATTAAATCAATGTATGCATGACTCCTTTCTGAGCAAGATTGAACCTACTCGCGTATCCGAGGCTCTTGCTGATTCAGATTGGGTGACTGCAATGCAAAAAGAGCTGAATCAATTTTAAGCACTTAAAGTCTGGAGACTCGTACCCAAACCTGAAGGTAAAACAATAATTGGTACGAAATGGGTTTTCAAATACAAGAAAGATGAAGATGGTACCGTCATCCGAAATAAAGCAAGACTTGTCGCCAAGGGATATAGGCAAGAGGAAGGAATAGATTACGACGAGACTTATGCTCCAGTGGCAGGTATAGAAGAAATTCGCATGTTTATTGCGTATGCTACTCACAAGAACTTCACCGTCTATCAAATGGACGTGAAGAAAGCCTTTTTGAATGGCATACTGAAGGAGGAAGTCTACATCTCGCAGCCAGAAGGCTTTGTCAATCAAGAGAAACCGAATCATGTATACATTCTCGACAAAGCACTTTATGGACTGAAACAAGCTCCTCGCGCCTGGTATGATGTCTTATCTCAGTTCTTGGTCAAGTCAGGTTTTACAAAAGGTACGGTAGATACCACTTTATTCATTAAAAAGGAGAAAGCCGATATCATTCTTATTCAAATATATGTGGATGATATTATTTTTTGCTCTACAAATCCTAAATACTGTAAGAATTTTTCAAACCTCATGGTGTCACGTTTTCAGATGAGTATGATGGGAGAGTTGACTTTCTTTCTCAGATTACAAGTCAAACAATTTTCAACGGGGATTTTCATCAATCAATCTAAATACATTCTTGATATTCTTCGGAGGTTCAAAATGGAAAACCGTAAACTGATTGGTACCCCGATGGCACCTGGTACTAAGATTGGCACTGATCCTTCAGGAAAAGCTGTTGATGTTAGGACCTATAGAGGGATGATAGGTTCTTTCATGTACCTTACTTCCAGTAGGCCAGATATAATGTTTTCTACATGCTTATGTGTTAGATATCAGGCCAATCCTAAAGAATCCCAAATGTCTGCAGTCAAACGTATTTTTAGGTATCTGAAGGGGACTGCAGATCTTGGTCCGTGGTATCCTAAAGATACTAGCTTTGAACTAACAGCATATTCAGACGCAGATCATGCTGGTTGCATGCTAGACAGGAAGAGCACGTCGGGTTATATACATTTTCTCGGTAATAAACTCGTCAGTTGGGCATCGAAGAAGCAATTATGTATCTCCACTTCAACGGCCGAAGCAGAATATGTAGCTACTGCTAGCTGCTGTTCTCAGGTATTGTGGATGAGAACGCAACTACGAGACTATGGTTATCACTACAATAAAATCCCGATCTATTGTGACTCGAAAAGCGCTATCGCGATATCAGCTAATCCTGTTCAGCATATAAAGACCAAACACTTTGATGTCAGGTATCATTTTATAAAAGATAATATCGAAAAAGGAACAATTGAACTTTACTTTGTAAAAACTGATTATCAGCTTGCAGATTTGTTTGTCAAACCCTTAGACGAAAAGAGATTCACTTTTCTTGTCTCTAGGCTTGGTATGCTAAATCTTAAGACATAATCAGTGGTTACCTATTAAAGTTTTCTCATTGTAAATTTTTCATCATTTCTTTATCATTATTTCTGAAAGATATCTGCACTTTAATAGTTTGTTCATGATCTCAGGGGGAGTGTGAGAAGTACTTCATAGTTGATCAATGTTATTTTGAGGGAGAGCATATATAATTTCTGCATTTACTTATCTGTCAAATTTTTTTGTGATGCATGATTTTAGGGGGAGTTTTTCACGTCAAAGGAGTATGGTAATGATTTCTGATTACTTCAGATCAGAACTCGTACCTAAATCGTTTTACTGCTTTATGTCTTTTAATTTTTGTGAATAAAGTTGCTTTGACATGACTTTAAGACTTTTGCAGTTTGAAAGATGCTTACATGATAATATCTTGATGACTTTAAGCTTGACTTCATGAGATGTAAGACTGCACGAAAAAGGTATATTTCTTTATCTTCATCTCATATATGGTTGAAAGAACAAGGTTGTGGTGTGGTGGTAATAGCCTGGGGACTTCATAGCGGTTGCCCGGGTTCGAGCCCCACTCGCAGCATTGTGGCCACGGGATGAATGCCCGCGGGCCTTAGGCCTGTTTTCCAGGAGATTAGTCCGGGCCTAAAGTGGTCTGGGATACTCTTTTACTAAAAAAAAGGACAACTTTCAATCATAGAAAACATGTTCTTAAATGTTCAAACCACTTCCTGATTTTTAAACAAATTTCATGAATTGGAAGTGTAATTTTAAATGTTTTCATTTTTATTTGTGCTTCAATGCTTAACAAACCGTTTGTTTCTAAAGATATATACTTGCGTATTATCTTGTCTGTATACTTTCAAGTATTCACACACACCGGTTTAATTTTTTTGTTGAATAAGTTATCACCATGTCTCATATTGACCAAGTTTTCGATGGTGATACACCCCGCTTGTATTTCAAAGAATTTTTTAGCGTCATTTCATTTCGAAACGTTCATTTCAAGAATGTCTATATTTTGTTTCATATAGACAATATCCATTATTCTTGACCATAAGCCTTGATTGCTATATCATTCTTTACTGATCATTTTCATACAATGTCAGATTTTCAAACAAGTCTCTTGCATTTTTGTTCATTCATTCAATTAACTTGTTTGACATATCTTCAATGTTTAAATTGCTTATATCTTCATGATTATATTCTGAGCATACAAACATCTAACTTGTATTTGAGCTTTAACTGATAAAGTTCAATCATCTAAGCAACACATGCTTTCTAGGAAAACATGGGATCATTGTGCTAGGACTTAAATGAAACTTCTATGGATTCACGTTAACCATTGTTTCCTACCCAAGAAGTTAATCCTTAGTGATTGAGTGTGAGGATTCGAAAAGAAATGAGTGTGGGTTGTGCGTTGAGGTAAAATGGAAAAGAGAGTTTGGTTAGATGTGAGCTTAATGATTAAAAGAAAGAGGGTGTGAGATTAGAGTAAAAGAATATCAAACTATGCACCAACTACTTTCTGAGTCGGGCAACCACATTACTAATGATTCACATTTCTTGGTGAGCATTATTGAAACAGACAACTAGCCCATGCCAACTCTTGATAAAAACCCCACCAGCCACTCATTTTCCTCTTAACAAGAAAATGTTTCATTTTTTTTCAAAGGGGAAGCAACACATTTACTATCTGATTTTCATTTGGAAAATCTGGATATTGAAAAGAAGGAAGTCTGCCCCCACCTTCGCACTTCAATCATGCACATTGAGTCTGTGTTTATCTACTGTTGTCTCAGTGGTTTACACAATGTTGAGCCTTTATAAGCAATCATCTATGCTTAATTCTTTCTATCACATGCACAAACACACAAAGAATTTGTTTCTCTGTCATAACATTCATAGAAATTGCCTTTGTGGTGTTTCGATGATTGGATGGAAGCCGTGGGGGAGTGAACTTCATAAAAGCTCCTTTACAATGTGTATTCGTTACACACAGTGACTTCGTGTTACTGTCAGACATTTTTAACTGATTCGTTTGTTGATTCAGGGGTTACATTCCTAATTTTTCTAGATTTGAAAAGATCTAGATGAATATCTTGGCGGATTGACGGTAAATCAGAGGCTCTTGAAAAGATCAGTGGTCAGAACATATAAATACACTTCTTGAAGAAAAGTTTTGATGAAATCGTTGCTCTTTTTATCAAAAAGGGGGAGAAGAAAGGTTAACCAAGAAATGGGAGAATACAATTTTTAAAGAAATGTCCAAGTCAGAAATATTCTGCTAAAGCATTCTGAGTTGGATCTGGAGATAATTTCTTTCCATCTTCTGAAAGAGAGTTTTTCTACGTCTCTTGGGAAGATTACAAGATGTGTTAAAGAAAAAGAGAGAGATTGCATTTTTCTGAGCTTAAAGAGAAGATTGGAATGCTAAATCTTTTTAGTAATGATCTTGATCCAAAGGGGGAGATTGTTAGATCACAGATTTATTGGATTCAAGATCATCAAGACTGAAGACGGAAATCTGAAGTCAATGCTGCAAAGTCAATTCTCAATAATAGTCTAGGTCATTTTGTAATAAAAAAGTCAAAGTTAATTTTGTGTATTTTGTTTTTCCCTAAATAGGCATATGGGCTATTTACGTTGCTAGGGTTGTGAGTGTGGTGTGCCAAAATAGAAGGAGTCGTATTCTAGAGAGAGAGAGAGCTTAGAGAGAGAAAATTCCTTCAAGAGAGATTTGTAATCCTTTGATTGTGTATCAAATCAGGTTTGGTTAATCTCTTGTTGTAATTACTTGTTTAATGTGATAAGAAACTGATTTGCAGGGATTATCAAAAACTATGCCGATAAGAAAAGACGACCTATAGAATTTCAAGTATGTGATCGGGTTATGTTGAAAGTATCCTTATAAAAGGCATAATTCGTTTTGTTAAACACAAGAAGCTTAGTCCTCGTTTCATTGGACCTTTTACCATTCCAAGTCGAATTGGCCTTCAAGCGTATAAGTTAGACTTACCTTTCGAGATGAATGGAATTCATCCTACCTTCCATGTGTTTTATCTACAAAAATGTTTGGTAGAGAAGGAAAGTGTTATACCATTATCAGAAATACGAGTAGATGAGAACAATCGTTGTGTGGAAGAAGAAAGTCAAATAAACTATGTCACAAATAAGTGATCATGGTCAAAGTCCAATAGAAGTATCATCGCAGCTCTAATGTGACTTAGGAGTCGGAAGAAGACTTGAAGAGGCGTTATTCCCATTTATTCATATAGGAATAGATTTCGAGGACGAAATCATTTCCATGAAGGGGAAGATTGTAACGTCCATATTCTTTTTGGTACGGAAAAGTTCAAATTTTTATATTTATTGTCCTAAGACTAACATTTAGAAAGAATTTTGGGTTGGTTCATAATTGTGTGCTAGTTAGGAAAGAAAACTAGAAAGTTTTCAGAAAACTTCATGCAAGTGAAAATTTCTTCATGGTCGGGGCAAAAAGGCAGAAAATACAAGGTTGGAGAGTTTTTTGTTTGAAATTTTGGCCAAGTGTGGGAAAGGGCGTTCTGGCGACCTGCACCACGCGACCTTAAGTCGCGGTGGCCAGGTCGCATAGGGGCTATTGGTCAAACATGGAGGCTACGACCTCATTTCTTGATTTAGGAAACCTACCAATTCATTTCATATTAAAATTTCCTTTTTCTCTCTACCTTAAAAGCTTTTGGTAGGCACCAATTTTTGGTTCCCTTAACAATTAAATAGGAATTGATTTAAGATCAAAAGTAGAAGGATTTTGATTAGGGGTTCAACATCATCTTCCTCTTCTCCATTATCTTCTCGTCATTTTAATTTGGTTTCTAGGGTTTCATCTAAAAACCGATTTGTGAGTTCATCTTTCATTTTAATAATTTTATACATACTAAATGTTTTATTTATTTGTTTCTAATACCCATCTATGTAATCCCCCATTGATTTGAACTATGGATGATTTTTCTAGATCATTTCCCATGAATTTTTTAGTTTTCATCTCCTACTTTCATGGGATTTTTAGTCATATGAGTCAATAAAGTTTATTTTGATGATAGATCTAGCATTTATTTTCATTTATGAACTAATATGGAGTTTTATTCTACGATTTGCATAAAGATACATTTATGAGAAGTTTGCTATCATTTTAGAATATGAGCTAAATATTGACCAACCATGTGACTTAAGTCTAGTCCTAATAGGATTAGATAAAAGTCTTTAGAAACTCTGATATTCAAACTTTGTATTTGTTGTCTTATAACTTTATTGCCATGGTGGATGATTACTTTTATTTTTTGTATTTAAATATTTGTTTTAACCAAGTTTTAATTTATTGCTATTTTTAAACTTATATATATATATATATATATATATAGAGAGAGAGAGAGAGAGAGAGAGGAAGGATCATGCGAGAAGTTAAACATTTTGCGAGAAGGCGAGAAGTGTTTAATCATATATGATATCACGGCCTGTAGGTGTGCTTAATCATATATGATTAAACGTTTATGTATTGCCAATATAACATGTGTTTAATCATATGTGATTAAGCTTGTGTATCATATATGATTAAACACTTCTCGCCTTCTCGCAAAATGTTTAACTTCTCGTTTGAACTTGCCCCTATATATATATATATATATATATATATATATATATATATATAGGGATGAGTTCAAATGAAAACTCATTTTTCATTGTGTACATGAGGACAAATTTTAACCATTGATCAAAACTTAGAAAACTAATCAATGGTTAATACATAATAAGGTTAATTGGGAAGCGATTAAGGACATAATTGTAATTTTGAATCATGCCTACTTTCTTTGACTTTTTATTTTTATTTTTAATTAAAAAAAATTTACCCTCTTAAACTTTAAAATAATTTATCTTAAAAATTACTAATATTTTAATCGAACAAATTACATCAAAAAAACGAGAATTTCGTGCTCTTCGATATGACATTCATCTCGATATAGTTTTTTTTTCGTTTTAACCGTTTTTTACGTGAAATTCTATATACGTGTTATATTCATTATGAATATGCATGCCCGTCTTCAGGTGTCCACATTCAGTATGAATAACAAAGGTGAACGTTCATTCACTATTCATGATGAATAATACCGTATGCAGGATGAATAATACAATATTCAGGATTTTTTTCGTTTTAACCGTTTTTTACATGAAATTCTATATATCTGTTATATTCATTATGAATATGCATGCATGTCCTCGGGTGTCCACATTCAGTATGAATAACAAAGGTAAACGTTCATTCACTATTCATGATGAATAATACAATATTCAGGATGAATAATACGATATTCAGGATGAACAATATACGAATCCATGATTCATGATTCATGTATTATTTATCATGAATCGTGTATTATTCACCCTGAATGTTCTATTATTCATCCTGAATGATACATTATTCATGATGAATAATATATGAATAACCCGTGAAAGTGTAGACACATGGCGCACTCTCTTTTGTTTTCCAATTCACAACCAAAATTTGGTTTAATTCATTATGAATATGTATGTGCATCCCCGGATGTCCCACATTCAGTATGAATAACAAATGGGAACGTTCATTCATTATTCATGATGAATAATATAGTATTAAGGATGAATTACACAACATTCATGACGAATAATACACAAATTCATGAATCGTGAATTATTCACCCTGAATGTTGTATTATTCATCCTGAATGATACATTATTCATGATGAATAACACATGAATGACCTATGAAGATGTGGAGACGTGACACACTCTCTTTTGTTTCCCAATTCACAACAGAATTACTTGATAGGTTCTCGATTCGTCTTGATGGGTGTTGGGTTACGGTGCTGAAGAAACGTGATGCCTTACGACGTTGAAGAAAGTGTTGAAGAAGGTGATGTCGAGTTACATACTTACGGTGTCGAGACTTGTGCAAACTTGAACATACATAAATATTCATAATGAATATAACACATATATATCATTTCACGTAAAAAACGGTTAAAACGACAAAAAAACTATATCGAGATAGATGTCATATCGAAGAGCACGAAATTCTCGTTTTTTTGATGTAATTTATTTGATTAAAATATTAGTAATTTTTAAGATAATTTATTTTAAACTTTAATGGGGTAAAAAGTTTTTAATTAAAAAAGAAAATAAAAAGTCAAATATGGTAGGCGTTTGTTTAAATTTTCTTCCAATTTTACCCCTAAGCATTTTAAAATTAAAAACTTTATTTAATATGAGTTGTTGGATCAAAAGAGATCGAGTGACTGAGATTTGTCCTCACGTGCACAATGAAAAATGAGTTTTCATTTGAACTTTCCTCTATTTCTCTCTCTCTCTATATATATTGTTTCGAATTATTTAAAAAATCTAAAATGGAGTTTGTATTTTTCACTTTTAAGGAAAACACCATGGTGCCGAAATCTCATTGGAGAAATGAACATCTTATAAGCATCACTTTTTAGGTAGCTTTATTGATAAAAAAATATTATTTTGTCGAAATCAGTTCGATAGATTTGTACGTGACGTGACTCATATTGTGTACGCAAGAAGATTGGTTTACAAGAATAAGTGGAAACACATTTCTTGAGGTTGTTGACACAATATTTTCAATTCAAAAAATGTTGAAAATACGAAATCCGAGTCATATCATACCTAAAATCTTATCATATTTTAAATGTTTTGACCAAAATGTCATCAATTAATGGTTCGAGTTAGGTTGTTGACCTAATTTATTTATGTATTATTATGTTCAAAATAAGTTTTTCTAAACCGTTAATATTAATAAAATTTCAAAAATCTAATGGTACTATTAATTAAGTCAACAACCATTATAAAGAAAAATAATATATTTTTGCCCCAGAAAAACAAATTAAAACCATAAAAAAGATTTAGAAAATTTGGATATTATATCCCAAAGTTGAAAAAGTTAAACTAGTTCACTAGTTTATACAGGAGTGTTCATGAGTTTGGTTGATCGGGTTGAAAGCATTTGAACAACCTAACCTAATGTTGAAGGTTTGAAAATTTTCAACCAAACCCAACTCAAATAAAAGTACAACCCAACCCTTTCGGGTTGATCGGGTTGTATTTAAAAAAAGTAAAATCAACATTGTGAACACAAAAAAAGGAAATTTTCCTTTGTAATACGATCAGTCGTTCAATAGAATATAAAAGTTCATCAAATATTAGGTATTACATATAACTTTCTTATAATGTTGCTTATGAGTTTCATTGCTCGTTGTTACCGAGTCGTTTTTGGTAACCTATACATATTAAAGAGAAATACAAATAATTTTAGAGAAACCGCTAAAGCTTTCATCGGGTTATCGGGTTACTTTGGACATAACCCAATTTCAACCCAATAGATTCAGCTTTCGCCCTCGATATAACGGGTTACCTTGAGTTGATTATTATTGGGGTTTTTATTTTTAAATTGGGTTTGCCGGTTTGGTCGAATTAATCGTTTTTTAGCACCCCTACGTATATATTAACTTAAAAGTAACTTAATATTTAAAAGGATTTCACTTTTTCCTATTATATAGAAAGGGTTGCCAAAACCCCTCACCTCAAAACCTTGTAAATTTCATTTTCCAACAATCGTGAGATGGGTTGATACATAAGGACTATTGGTGTATTTATGAATATATATATATATATATATATATATATATTGGTGTATTTATGAATATATATATATATATATATATATATATATATATATATATAGTGGTATCAATTGGAAACCAGGTTTTATTGGAAACTTTGGAAACCAAATTTCAGCCATTGATCTTTATAATCAATGGTTAAGATTCATTTGAATTATATATGGTAGTAAATTAATTAATTTTAATAATAAATAAAAATAATAGATGAAAAAGGTAAATATGTCTTTTGATTTTGTGTCTCAAATATGGCAAGAAAGACTTATTTTATTTAGATTACTTGAAACCAAAATAAAATTTTCTACGCAATCTAAATTTTGATTTTTTTTTACTATGAAAACGAGGAGCATTTGTCTTTTCATCAAAAAAATTATTTTTCTTTTAAAATGTAAGAAAATATTTTTTTTAATTTCATTTTATTATAAAATTTCCCACGCAATCTAATATTGTGATGAAACAGAATGAATTTGTGGATTACAGATTTCATTGGATTACAGATTTCATCAGGTTCATCGTGTTAGCATTATTATTTCATAATGAAAATAGATTCATCAGGTTCATCGTGTTAGCATTATTGTTTCATAATGAAACATGATGAATTTGTGTCATTTTTGTTAACTTCTCATTTTTGTTTCATTACCTGTTCAGTTGCATATCCGTATATGAAAATAGATTCATGAGGTTCATCGTGTTACCATTATTGTTTCATTATTACCATATATAAGCTAAATTAAAATTAAATAATTTACCTAAATTAAATATCTCATTTTTAAATTAATCAATGATTATTATTACCATATATAAGCTAAATTAAAATTAAATAATTATTAATATAATAATAATAACAGTTACCATATATATTATGAAATAATGTAAAAGGCAAAAATAACCTTTTCAATTAAAAATAAAAATAAAAAAAAGAAATTCACTGATTGGTTGATTTCGGTTTCCAAAGTTTCCAATATAATACTGGTTTCCAATTGATCGCTCCCCTATATATATATATGTATATATAAACTAGCAATGTACCCGTGTAATGTACCGGACAAACAAAATGAGTTGATTTAAATCAAATGTGTTAAACACCACAATCAATCAAGAATGGTCCGTGTTTAAGTCACACAAAAAAAAGAGGCCATTTGTTATGCTATTGATTCTTTCATTTCAAAATCACAAACACGAGCTTTGGTTACATAATCACAACCATGCATTACCCAACTCCAGTTGTTATGCTAATGATTATTTCATTTCGAAAAGTGTAAGAGGCCATTTATCAAGCGTTTATTGGCATGAGATATTACCCTCATTTACCTTATCGTGTAACATTTTTTACCATCAAAATGGATTATTGGTAAGCGTCTTAAACCGAGTAAGCGCGTACCGGTTAATAGTCTTTTCCCTCTCTTACTGGGTAAGTCTAAGTATTTAGTAAACGACCCCCAAGTCATAAAATGACCCTTTAGTTTGAGAAGAAGATAGTTGGTACGGATGGGAAATTTTGATGGTAGTTGAATTCATGTCTTTGATTATTTAATAAGTACTTGTTAAAGCAACAATTTCATTCAGTTTGGTTTGAAAGAGCTTTCAGGCATATATAAAGACCAAGGAACTCGATGCACCATTCTAGATGTTAGGACTCATAGTCTTCTGTTATCGAGGGAAAATCTTGTCTTTAATGTATGAGATGGGATGAGGACGGGAAAGAAAAGGAATAATATAATGAAACCTGGTGTATATCACATGAATCCCTTGTTGTCCTGAGAGATGAATGGAGCTAAGCAATATGCAAAAACTTTAGTATGTAGGGTTGGGTTCTGGTGAGAAGTTAAGGTTAACATGAGAAGCATGTGAAGTGGTTATCAACGTTGGATGAGAAATGGATGTATATTAGGATGAGAAGCACCGTGCACCGAATCAATTCTCTTCTAAGCCGCAATTTATGGGAGGACATTTGATTAAAAGTGATGGACGGTTGAGATCCACTTCTCACGCTTCTCACGTTAACCTCAACTTCTCACGTTAAACACACATGCAATAGCGTCAATTTCTTGAGTAATGCTTTGAAGTAGAAAATTAATATGAACAACTCAGATTCTAAACAACCTAGATACATAACGCATTCAATTGAAAAGCGGGACAAACATACAAGTATGTGAAGATGTTAACGCTATAATAAATTAAAAATCAAAGGATGGCATTCATTATATTGAACAAAAGGATAAAATAAGCAATACCGAAATATGCAAGGTTGTTCAAGTGTGACACCCCGAATTTTGGTTTGGCCAGATTTGAAGAAATTGGAAACAGTGGCCCGCGCGAGTTGTCGCGCGACTTGGCCCTCGCCATGACCCGCGCGGGGGTCTGTTTGTTCGCGGATCCAGTGGCCCGCGCGGCGTGGCCCGCGCGGCATGGCCCGCGTGGCTTGGCCCGCGCCATGACCCGTGCGGAGGCCCTGAACGGGTTAAATGAGTTTTTCCCCCAAAATTCCTTTACTTCTCATTTCTATCTCCCAAATTTCTCTCTGAAAACCCTCTCTCTTCATTTACTCCATTTTAGGGTTTGGTCCAACCATTTTCCTCACCATTTATTGCTAGTGTAAGTGCACCATCCAAGGATTCAATATTTAAAGCTTCATCTCCATCTTCATCTTCTCCAAGGGGTTGAAGTCTAGGTTTTTGGGTTTTCTTCTAAAACCTACTTAGTGAGTTCCTACTACCATTTTCTAAACTTTATACATGTCAAAGCTTACATTTTGAACTCCTATATATCTCCATGGTTTTGGATTTAAGTTTCCTACATTTTTTTACCTAACTTGAGTTTTGAGAGATTTTAGGGTTTCATTTTCAACAAGAACAAAGGGTTCCATCTTATTTGAAGTAAAATGATGTTTTACTTGCACATTTATATGAGTTACTTGAAAGAATGTATATAAACTCATTTTATGATTTTTACATTCTTAGCAATGGTTAAACTTAGAAATACATTTTGGGATTTAAAATGTTATTGGAACCATATGATTAACTATGGTTGGTCACAAATGAAATTGTGACAAGTCTAGACTATTACTAGTGGATCCCTAGGTATTGAGTCGGCTTATATTATTAGGATGTCTATTCCCCTTTGTGTAGCTATGGATGCATTTGAACCTCAGGGGCCTTTGGTACGGTTATGTGAGATCGGTTACTAGCCATGAATCATAATGTAGTCTGTTAGGACACAATCTCATTGGATTCAAGATCATCCAATACGAAGATCGCAATCTAAAGTTAATGCTGAAAGTTACTCTCAACCATAGTCTATGGTCTATTCTGTAATAAAGTCAAAGTTGTTTTTAATATCTAGATATTTATTATTTAGATATTATGTTTAGTTTAATATTAGTTTATATTAGTTTTTGATAATATCTTATACTGATATTATCTATCTCTCTGTTTATCGATCAACACAATCACACACAATTAACACACATCAAAGGTGTAAAGAGAGAAAAACAAACATAGAACTCAATCTCAAGAAATCAACCGTGTAATCATTGTTTGTTATCGAATCAGGTTGGTTTATTATCTATTGTTTGTTGTTTTGATTATCTGGTAACGATCACGAACTCACAATTGGTATCAGAGCTGATCCAGATTCAAAATCAAAATTTTCAACTCTCTGTGTTCTTCATTTTGAAGAACACTGATCAATCATCAAAACTTGATTTTGTGGTTGTTTTCGAAATCAAGTGGTTGTATCTTGTTCTAATTGATAAGGAGATCGTTGTGTCAAAGTTTGGTGTGGTAAATCGATCTCTAGTTGGGTTAATTTTAGAGTTGCAGGTTGTTTAATCGGAGAAGACGACGTATCGGTATTAAGCGTACCGGTCGAACCTTAGTTTTTACATTCCACCGGTCGAAGATCATTTTTTATCGGTCGAATCTCACAAACTTTTGGTATCGGTCAAACACTCTCCGGTCAAATCCCACTTTGTACCGGTCGAATATTTTTTTTATCCGGTCGAGTATTTTTTTTTATCCGGTCAAAGTAAACCTCAATTCCGGTCGAACCCCACTTTTCCACTACATTTCACCGGTCGAATAAAACTTTTCCACCTCACTTCCCCGGTCAAAGGAAATTAACTCTTCCTCCTTTTTGCCTGTGAGATTGCTGGATCATTCTCCTCTATTGCTTTCCTTTCTTTTTCTTGAATCGATTCAAGGAGATCCACCGGAAGAATATCAAGAATATCATCATCAGAAGATGCCCTTTCAACACGAGGCGTTTTATTCTTCACACAAAACCTCACGTCATACGGTCAAACCACAATCAATCCCCGGTCTTGGAAACATCATCCGGTCGAATCACACATCCTCACTTCCCCGGTCTTCCTCACTTCACCGGTCAAAGCCTTCTAATCTCATTTCCCGGTCTTCCATTCTCGGTCTAACCCCACTCTCCGGTCCTTTGTAAACAAATTCCTATCACTCCACTCACACCCTCACGTGACCTCACTCACACTTCACAATTTCATAAACCTCACGTGGTCTCTTTGTAATTTACCTCACGTGCTCCACTCATTCTCCATTATATCAATATCCATGCAAACCCACGTGTCCACTCACACAAAATTTACATAAGATATCTCAAGTGTTTAGTTGGTAACATTTCCACATTCCAATCACATTTTAACTCTCATATAAAATTGTTTGTTTATCGGTCGAAAATTTTATCGGTTCTTTACGTCTTACCGGTCGAACCTCACTTTGCGCAATCAACCTCTCGCGCAAACCTTCTCAAAACGCAAAGTTTTTCCGGACTTCGAATTTTATTCAAAATGACATCCAGAGAAGCCCTTGCAATCGGAACTGATACCAAGCCACCAGTTCTCTTTAGAGGAGAATACGAACAGTGGAAGGATCGGTTCCTGAACTTCATCGAAAGACAGGAATTGGGTGATTTCATCAAACAATCCTTAGAAGAAGGCCTAATGGAAACAAAATATAGGGAACCAGCAGCAGGTACTCAAGAAGTACGACATGCACTTTCTTATGGAGATCTAACAGGTGATGATAAGCTAAGAGCAAAAAGCGACATGTTAGCCAAGTCATACATTCTACAAGGGATTACGAATGAAATCTATGTAAAGATTGACAGCTACAAGGCCTCCGGAAAACAAATGTGGGATCAACTAGAGAAAATGATGCTGGGTTCAAAGATTGGAAACCAACTGAAAATCTCTAACTGCCTGCACAGTTTTGAAGAATTCAAAGGCAGAACTGGAGAAACTCTAGAGGGAACATATGATAGGTTTGTGACTTTGCTAAACGAATTAAGCAAGAATAAGGTCAACAAATCTCAAATCGAGCTGAATATCAAATTCCTGAGTATTCTACAACCAGAATGGAAAAGTTTTGCCAGGCAGATGAGGCAGATAAAAGACCTGAATGAGATTCCACTTCACGAGGTGTATGAAACCCTCCGACAAAATGAAGATGAGGTGGATGAAATTCTAGCAGAAAAGAGAAAAGGAAAGACAGTTGAAGACACAGTCGCTCTTGTTGTGAAAAAGAAGAAGAACAAGACGATTGTGTATGAATCAGAAGAAGCTGAAGCTGATGTTGTCTCTGACTCGGATGAAAATGAACAAATGGAGCAAGCAATGCAGTTTCTAACAAATGCATTTCAGAAAAAGTTCTACAGGAATCCGACGTCAAACAGTCAGAGGTACTCTTCTGGACCAAACAACTATGCTCACAAGGAAAGAATTGAAGGAAGCAGATATGAAGGAAATAAGTATGAAGGGAAGAGATTTGAGTGAAAGAGAACAGAGGAGAAGAAACCTGAAGAGAGAAGATATCAGACTGAAGGAAAAAGGTTAGTGGAGAGGAATCCTGAAGAAAGGAAATTTAAAGCTGAAGGATCAAGTCAGCCAGGACCACCGATGTGCTACAACTGTGGCAAAACAGGTCACTTTGCCAAGGATTGCCGCAGATCAAAAGTCAGAAACTCCGATTACTATAAGAACAAGATGCTTCTTGCAAAGCAACAGGAGGCAGGCAAGGCACTGATGGCTGAAGATGAATACTGGCTGGATCAATCAGATGAAGAAGAAGATGAAGAAAAGGATGAAGCCGTCAATATGTGCTTGATGGGCAAAATCGAATCAGATGCTGAAGCTGATTCAGAAAATGAAGAAGAGGAGGTATGTGTTTTATCGTATAAAGATTTAATGAATAAAATGCATGCTATGGTTTTAAAACAAGAAGAGTTAGAATCTAATCTTAAGCGAGAAAATGGTGTTATAATTAACAAAAACCAATTGATACAGAAACTTAGCGATGAAATTGCTGAGAAGAAAGTATTAGTTGAGGTTTTACATACAAACGGTGACACCAACGCAAAAGAACAGACTATAATTCTAAAAGAGAATATTGAGCTCAAGTCTAAATTGACAAAAAGTGAGATTGATTTTTATAAGCTTACTGATATGCATTCTTTATGTACTAAAGAAAACAAGACCTTAATTGCTAAATTAGACGCTTTGGAAAAGAAGCTATACTCATTAGGTCAAAGTGAGCAAACCATTCATCTTAACAAACCGAAAAAGAACAAAGAAAATTGGGGAATCGGTTATGTGAAACCTCAACGTCTTCAAAAGGGTATAAGAGAAGTGCCTGCACTCTATGACTATACCTCTATGCTAGTTTCTCACCGAATCTCCTCACTTAAAGTTTTTAATACTAAACTATCAGAAGAGGATGAAGCTAATGAATTTGAAAAACGAATGAAGTCAACTAAAGTTCACGCTCCATTTTATTATGCGAAGTGGAATAATAGTTATGACTATCCCAATGATGAAAAGAAATCTCTTTCAACTGACTACTTTCAAAGTTATTCTGAAAAAGAGATGGAGGCGAAGCCTGTCATAGGTAAAATTTATGTCCCTTCTCTCGTGTTAGAAAGTAAAATTTCTGAACTCGAGAACTCTTTATCAGATGAAAGACTTATGATTGAGATTCAACAAAAGTTTTTTTCAACTGTTATGAAAAATGTTGTTCTTTCAAAGGCTTCTACTTCTGATGACATGTTTGGTTCATCAAACGAAGAGTTTAATTTTCTTAATCCCGACGGTGGTTTAGATGGTTGTTTTGAACAAGTTGATTTTAATGTGAAACTTCCTAACCATGCATCTTTTGTTAAGAAAACTTCAAGAAAAACCAGTATGTCTGTGAACAGTGCAAAATCAACGAAAGTTGATTACTCAGTCTCTGTGAAAGCTAACAATGCTAAAGGTAAGAAAATATCTCAGCATTCACAGAAACCGACCACTACTGGTAATTCTGAGAAGAAGCACTCAGTTGTTGCTCAAAGGTCTAACTCACTAGTTTTACATGTTTCAGATATGAGCAAGCCAAGGCCTGAAGCCAATTCTCAATGGCAACCAAAAAGGAAGCTTGACAAGGCCATTTTATCGTTTAGTAGTGTTAATTGTAATAAGACTTCGCTTACTAAAGATGTTGTGATTGCTGATATTGCTGTTTTGCATCCAAAACTTGTTGTTTCTCGTAAACAATATACAATGAAGCAATTATTTCAGTTATCTTTATTTGCTGGAAAGTCCTCTATCTATAATAAACATGTTTCTATTACTTGTCAAGATTCTGGAGATTGGTTTGGAAATTACCATGTGCATACATCTCATATTAATTCTTCTCATGCATTTCAAAAGAAAAGAGGAACCAATTTGAAATGGTTACCAAAATCTTGTGCTAACACAGCAGGACCCAAATTCCAATGGGTACCTAAGGCTAAATCTGTGTTGCAGGCACACAAAGCTTAAAGAGAATACGACTTCTGATTATGTACAGATCAGGACTCGTTCTTCAATGTCAAAATAGGTTTTTGGATAATGCAGTTCAAAACCCGAACATCAAAGTCAAAATAGGCTTTTGAACAAATCAGTTCAAGACCCGCACTTCGATAATCAAAGTGAATATTCCAATGTTGTCGTATAAACATCTAAATTTGTATTTTCTCTTATGCAGACTAGTCATACGTGGTTCTTGGACAACGGATGTTCGAAGCACATGACAGGGCAAAAAGAGATACTGTCCAATTTTAAAGAAAAATATTGCGGAACAGTAAGATTTGGCAACGACCAGTTTTCTCCAATCATGGGATATGGTGATGTACAACATGACAATGTCACTATCAAGAAGGTGAGCTATGTAGAAGGCTTAGGACACAACTTGTTCAGTATAGGCCAGTTCTGTGACAAAGACTTAGAGGTCAACTTCAAAGCCAAGAGATGTTCAGTTCGCAATGAAGAAGGCGAAGAACTCTTGGTCGGTACACGAGAATCAGACCTCTACACAATCAACTTATCTGATGTCCAGACTAACAAACAAGTTTGTCTACTATAGAAAGCTTCGATGCAACAAAGTTGGTTATGGCATCGACGTCTTTCTCACCTCAACTTTCGGTACATCAACAACCTGGTCAGTGGAAAGCTCGTCAAAGGACTTCCAGAGCTGAGATATGAAAGAGAACATCTTTGTGCAGCTTGTGAGAAGGGCAAGATGAAGAGGGCACCTCATAAACCGAAGCCTGAACCAAGTACAAAAGCTCCTTTAGAGTTATTGCATATGGATCTATGCGGTCCAATGCGCACTCAAAGCTTAGGCGGAAAGAAGTACATACTCGTGATCGTGGACGATTACTCGCGATACACATGGGTCAAGTTTCTACGTTCAAAGGATGAGACACCAGATGTTCTCATTACATTCCTGAAGACGACCCAAGTGAATCTGCAGAAACCGGTCAAGATTCTAAGAACCGACAACGGCACAGAGTTCAAGAACAACAAAGTTGAAGAATATCTCGAATCTGTCGGGATTTCACATCAATACTCTGCTGCTCGAACACCTCAACAAAATGGAGTAGTTGAAAGAAGAAATCGGACGCTAGTCGAGGCTGCTCGTACTATGCTAAGTCAATCAGACTTACCTCTATTTTTGTGGGCAGAAGCTGTTTCGACCGCATGCTACACACAGAATCGATCCATGGTACATCGAAGATTCAAGAAGACTCCTTATGCATTAATCAACAACCGAACACCGACAATCAAATATTTCCATATATTTGGGTGTAAGTGTTTCGTTCTAAATGACAGGGAGAATCTTAATAAGTTCAGTGCTAAGGCGGATGAAGGGATCTTCATTGGATATTCCTCGACATCAACTGCATTCCGAGTTTATCTGAAGAAGTCAAAGACGGTGATTGAAAGCATCAACGTCACCTTTGATGAAGAAATGACTTCCGAACAACAACGTTCAGAACCCGTTATAACTGGAGTACTAGCTTCTGGGAAACTCAGTCCAGAACCTGCGTCTCAACAGAATAAATCAGACGAAGCTTCAACTTCAACTAACCATTTATCTGATTTAGATTTATTATTTGAATTGTTTTATGATGAATTTCTTGGATCTAATGTAAATAAATCTGTTGTGGTTGACAGGATGGAAGACTTAACGACTACTCATCCAACCAGTTCAGATGACTCTATTGAATCAAACGCCCCGATTCAACAAGAAATTACAATTCAAATGCCGACTCCAATAGTTGAAGAAGTGACAAATGATAAAGAGACAGAAGTAGCTGAAACAGTAGGTTGTTCTATACAGACTAATCTACAGCCGGAACAAGCTGTACTTACTGAGACTTCTGCACCATCTACTTCAACTGAACCCCCCATTCCTTTTTATATTGATCTCTCACCATATAATACACTTCCACCAATTACTTCAACTGAAACCACAATTCCTCCAGAACAAACCGAAGAAGGTACAAGTGGATTTATAGATAATTCAATTGACATACATTCATATAATCCATTGACTCATGAACATAAATGGACCAAAGAGCACCCGATAAGCCAAGTCATTGGCGATCCATCAAAACCGGTGCAAACTAGGTCAACATCAATGAACATGTGCATGCATGACTCCTTTCTGAGCAAGTTCGAGCCAACTCGCGTATCAGAGGCACTTGCGGATCCAGAATGGGTGATCTCAATGCAAGAAGAGCTGAATCAGTTCAATGCACTTAAAGTCTGGAGACTCGTACCGAAACCTCAAGGTAAAACAATTATAGGTACGAAGTGGATTTTCAAGATAAAGAAAGACGAAGATGGTACCGTTATCCGAAACAAGGCATGACTAGTAGCCAAAGGATACAGACAAGAGGAAGGAATAGACTATGACGAAACATATGCTCCTGTGGCGCGATTAGAGGCAATCAGAATGTTTTTAGCCTACGCAGCCCACAAGAACTTCACGGTCTTTCAAATGGACGTGAAGACAGCATTCCTCAATGGAATTCTGAAGGAGGAAGTCTACGTCTCTCAGCCAGAAGGTTTTGTCAATCAAGAGAAGACGAATCACGTTTACATTCTCGACAAAGCACTCTACGGTCTGAAACAAGCACCTCGAGCCTGGTATGATGTCCTTTCCACTTTTCTAGTCAAGTCTGGGTTTTCAAAAGGTACGGTGGATACCACTTTGTTTATTAAAAAGGAAAAAGCCGATATCATTTTAATTCAAATCTATGTAGATGATATTATCTTTGGTTCTACAAATACTAAGTACTGTAAGAATTTTTCAAACCTTATGGTGTCTAGATTTCGGATGAACTTGATGGGAGAGATGAATTTCTTCCTCGGTTTACAAGTAAAACAATTTTCATCAGGTATTTTTATCAATCAATCAAAATACATTATGGATATTCTTCGGAAGTTTAAAATGGAAAATTCAAAACCGATTGGTACCCCAATGGCACCAGGTACTAAGATTGGCAGCGATCCTTCGGGAAAGGCTGTTGATGTTAGGACTTATCGAGGGATGATAGGTTCTTTAATGTATCTTACTTCTAGTAGGCCAGATATAATGTTTTCAACATGCTTATGTGCACGATATCAGGCCAATCCTAAAGAAATCCATATGTCTGCTGTGAAGCGCATTTTTAGATATCTGAAGGGCACTGCAGATCTTGGTCTGTGGTATCCTAAAGATACTAGTTTTGAACTAACAGCCTACACAGATGCAGATCATTCAGGTTGTATGTTAGACAGGAAGAGCACGTCAGGACACGTACAGTTCCTCGGTGACAAACTAGTAAGTTGGGCATCGAAGAAGCAACTTTGTGTTTCAATTTCCACGGCCGAAGCAGAATATGTAGTTGCTGCTAGCTGCTGTTCTCAGGTCTTATGGATGAGAACTCAATTGCGCGACTACGGTTTCCACTTCAACAAAATCCATATATACTGTGACTCCAAGAGCGCCATCGCAATATCAACGAATCCTGTTCAACACACCAAGACTAAGCACATAGACGTCAGGTATCACTTTATTAAAGATCATGTTGAAAAGGGAACAATTGAACTTTTCTTTGTAAAAACTGATTATCAACTTGCCGATTTGTTCACCAAACCCTTAGACGAAAAGAGGTTCAACTTTCTTATCTCTAAGCTTGGTATATTAAATCTTAAAATCTAATCAGTAGTTACCTATAAAAGTGATCTAAATTGTGTACTTTTTCATCATTTCTTCATTCTTATCTCTGATTGATATCTGCACTTCTATCAAATGTTCATGATCCAAGGGGGAGAATGAGAAGAAATTGACATCTGGTCAATATTACTTCGAGGGGGAGCTCATAAAATTTTGCATGTACCTTATAATGCCAATTTTTTTTTGTAATGCAAGAATTTAGGGGGAGCTCTTCAAGTCAAGGAGTTCGGATATGACTTCTGATTATTTCTGATCAGAACTCGTACTTTAAAAAGTTTTACTGCTTTTTGTCTTTTCAATTTAAGTGAATAAATTTGCTTTAACTTTGACTTAAGACTTTTGCAGAAGTTTGAGAGAAGCTTAAAAGATCATATCTTTATGACTTTAAGCTTAGCTTCATGAGATGTAAGATCATACGTTCAGGTATAATCCTTTATCTTAATCTCATATATGGTTGAAAGAAGGACAACTTTCAATCATAGAAAACATTCTTTTTAATGTTCAAACCACTTCCTGATTTTTCATCAGATTTTATATTTTGGGAGTGTATTTTAAATGTTTTCATGATCAATATTGTGCTTTAACTGAAATAGTTAAACCAATCTGAGCATCACATGCATCATAGGAAAACAAGAATCATTGTGCTAGGAATTAACACAACTTCTATGGAATCACCTTAACCAGTGATTTCTACCCAAGAAGTTAATCCTTAGTGATTGAGTGTGCAAAGAGAATAGAAAATGAGTGTGATTAGAGAAAGCAAAACGTTTAAAAGAAAGAGTGTGTGAGAACAGAGTTAAAAAGAATATCACAACTCTGCACCAACTTTTTCTGAGTCGGGTAGCCACATTACTAGTGTTTCACAAATCTTTGGTGAACATTATTGAAACAGGCAACTAACCCATGCCAACTCTTGATCAAACCTCCCTATCTACTCATTTTCTTCTCAACAAGAAAGTGTTTCACATTTTCAAAGGGGACGCAACACATATGCTATCTGATTTTCATTTGGAAAATCTGGATATTGAAAAGAAGGAAGTCTGCCCCACCTTCGCACTTCACTCATGCACATTGAGTCTGTGTTTAACTTACTGTTGTCTCAGTGGTTTACACAAATTTTGAGCCAAATAAGCAATCATCAGTGCTTAATTCTTTCAAACACAAGCACGAACACACAAGGAATTAGTTTCTTTGTCATAACGTTTATAGAAATTACCTTTGTGGTGTTTCGATGATTAAATGGAAGCCCTGGGGGAGTCAACATCAATCAGCTCCTTTCCAATGTGTATTCGTTACACACAGTGACTTAGTGTTACTGACAGGCATTCTAACTGATTCATTAGTTGATTCAGGTGTTACATGATTATTTTGTCTAGATTTGCAAAGATCAGGATGAATAACTATTGAATTGACGGATCAAAGACTACAAGTGGTTCACATTTCTTACTCAAAGTTTTGATGAAGTCGTTGCATGCACTTTCCATCAAAAAGGGGGAGAATCTAAAGCTTGAAGAAATGTTCAATCCATTACATTACAAGATCAAGAACTGCGAGATCAAAGTATTCTGAAGACATGCTGATTTCAGATAAAATTTCTTTGAAGATACTTTGCTAAAGCATTCTGAGCTAGAGAAAGGGATTGCATCTTTTGAGCTGAAAGAGAAGATCGTATTGCCAAATCATTTTCGAAATGATCTTGATCCAAAGGGGGAGATTGTTAGGACACAGTCTCATTGGATTCAAGATCATCCAATACGAAGATCGCAATCTGAAGTTAATGCTGAAAGTTACTCTCAACCATAGTCTAGGGTCTATTCTGTAATAAAGTCAAAGTTGTTTTTAATATCTAGATATTTATTATTTAGATATTATGTTTAGTTTAATATTAGTTTATATTAGTTTTTGATAATATCTTATACTGATATTATCTATCTCTCTGTTTATCGATCAACACAATCACACACAATTAACACACATCAAAGGTGTAAAGAGAGAAAAACAAACAGAGAACTCAATCTCAAGAAATCAACCGTGTAATCATCGTTTGTTATCGAATCAGGTTGGTTTATTATCTATTGTTTGTTGTTTTGATTATCTGGTAACGATCACGGACTCACATAGTCCTAGTGAACGAGTATGACTTGGTTTCCTCGGGGACCCTCTCTCACATCTTAGTACGGACCGAAGTTGTTCGTGGCCATGGATTCCAAGTATTTAGCTCACAACTCAGATTGTGGCCTACTTTTGTGTTTCGCCACAATCCTTGGTAAATCGGGTATCCCCCGTCATCGCAAGATGAATTTTCGGACCGAACGATCCTTATGTGGCAAAGATTTCAATTGTAAACTAAACCTTCTTGAAAAGATTTACTTTCGATACAATTATTTATATCTCTTGAAATTATAAACTGTATGTTCTCACTAGGCTTTAAGCCTAACACTTTTTCTCAAATGATATGTATAACAGGTTGTCTTAGCAGTGGGTTGCCAAGGTCGTGAGTGACGAGCATGGTCTTAGAGGCATTTTTGAGATGACTAGTATTTGATGTTGGGCATTTGTTTAAGTCCCATCTTTTGGTGATTTTGGGTTGACAACCGATGTAATCTAGATAGTCATGTTTAGATTAGTTTGTTATTGATTTCCATATTCGTTCTCAGGTTTTTGTAAAGGCTTAGTACTTTTCCCCTTTTTGGGAGGTTTATACCAAATACAAATGTCATATTGCCTAATTTCCGAATTTTAAATTACTCTAATTTTTAGGGTGTTACATCAAGCATTTGGTAATAGTTCAATTATCATGCATATATAATTGATAAGCTCCAAAAGTGCAACACCATCTCTAACCCATTAGTGAACAGAGAAATATAATAACTTTGTCAACCATCCAGAGAAGTTTATCTAGGGTTATACATAAGAATGTTCAAAACAATCAGCTACTGTAAACTTAAAATGACACATCCAAGTAGGATGTCATGTAAAGATTTTGCTCACCCGAATCATTTTGTTCATGATATCATGGATTGTAGTTTTGATGATCAGTACCTCTTTTCCAGTTTCTATAGAATGTGAAACCTTTAGCATGCTTCCAGTAAATATATATCGGATTCATACATGTAGAGTTACCAGAATACCATATAACTCAGCAACTTTATCTAGAGCTTTAGCAGAACCCCTATTGAGCAGGCGAAATGTACTTTTTTTTACCCACATGATCCGTGTAATTCTGCATTGCAGCAAGAGAGAGAGGGGGAGTGTTATTAACTATTAAGTTCAACTATATGTTGAAAAATAGATGTAACTGGAACATACCTGGATTGGTGCACCATTTTCCCTTAAAACAACATAATAACTATCAATCTCCTTCCCAAACTTTGTTTTTAACAGATCCCCTGAGTTACCGATAACTGCACAGCGGCCAAACTGACGTGGAACATATGGTGGTGGTTTCTGGTAGTACCAAAGAAAGTTTCTCCATGCACAGAGTTTTATTTGCACAGTTGTTACTGCAGCAGGAATGCACCAAATCAGACTGCAGATAACGATAGAAGACTAAAAACAACTCTTTAGACTTGCATGGAGAAAAAAAATTCTTTTTTGGAAATCTCAAAATTTATAGAGATTTAACTAAATTTTCTGGTAACTTAGTTTGTTTTTTTAATATAAAGTCTGGTAGGGTTGAAAATAGAACATAAATATTGCTCCTTTCGTCCTAAATTAAGTGTCCACATTTCTATTTCAGTTTGTCCTAAAATAAGTGTCCACTTTCAAAAATAAGTTTCCACTTTCCCATTCTACCCTTAATTATAAGATGACGAAAGTTTCTCTATCTATTATTTAGGGTAGAAGTGTCATTTAGTTATTTAAAAAGTTTAAGAATTACAATATTACACATTCCTAAAATTGTGTCATTTTCATTATGGGCATTTATTTTGGGACGGAGAGAGTATAAAATAACAAGAAATATGTGTGTTGTGCATACCCCTTGTATTTACCCATGCATGTCCTTTTTCAAATGGTTTGGATACTTACAGATGTATTCCTTTATTAATCCTCCGCCATGCATAATCTTCCCATCCAATAGGTAACGCATCAATGAACTCCTTGGTGAGAATGGTGGTACTATTCCGCACCTGGACAACTCAACTTATGATCAATAAAAACAATGACAAACATTGGATCGTGAAGCCCTTGGATTATGTTCTCCATGTGGAACCAGGAGCTAATTTTTTTGCTTTTTCATGTTCAACTTTTGAGATGACAAAAAAGGAAAGATGAAACTGAACAACTTGAATGTCAACTCTGACCCAAAGGCCCCATAAATGGAGCAAATACCAGGCCAGAATCGATGATGAAAACATGTCAGGGATTAATTGTACAATGTGTCTCTGTTGTTTAGCATAAAAAAATCTCCATGTTTGTGGGAGACTACGAAATAATTTTCTTAGAAAAGGCTTCCAATTTGGTAAAATGACAAATATAAACAGTGGATGTGTACTTCATATGATAGATCAAAGAAAAAACTTGGATGATAGTTTATGGATCATGCCTATCACTTTCCTGAAGTAGTAATTTGACCTTTATTACAGCCTTGGATTACACGAATTTCACTTTCGGATAATCCAAAACTTCTTTTTAGTTCTAGGCTTGAATGGAAGAAAGAACATAAAGAGATTTTGGTGTATGTTTGGATGAGAAGAGTTGTACATGTTCTCTTAGAAGTTAGAACCTCCAAAACCTATTCCAAAACACACTATATACGGGTGTGGTTCAGAATTTAAAGAAGTTATATCGCAATTGGAACTGGTTTTTGGAAGTTATTTCTGGTGCAGATCATTAACCCAATAGATAAAAAGCAATTTGGCTTTAGGCCATTGCATAAGAAAAAAAAGCAGATACATTAGCCACCAACAAAGGTGAACATATATAGAGCTGTGAGACATACCAAACCATCATGGATAAATTTTGAAGGGATTAATACCAAACCAGCACCTGGACAGGACACCCCATTGCACCTTATGCACCCTAAACTTTTGACTATTGTACCTAATGCATCACTCATATACTTTCACTTCATATATTTAAGAAACCACATATCATGCCTCGTTTATAATGTTATAAGAATAAGAATCCCAAGTGCACAGAACCATAGAATCCAAATATGGTATTGCCATAGAAAATAAAATGATATAAACAAACCACAATTTTTTTAGAACTTCACCCAAATGTTTAACTTTAAACATAAATCAAACAAAGAAACACACCAAATTGGATTTGGGAGAGGGATTGAAATTGTGAGAATACATGAAGGAGAGCAACGTGAAGAAGAATCCTGGAGGAGAGAGAGGCGTTCAGGCCGGCGGAGGAACGGTGTTCAGACGGAGCCCGTGGAGCTTTCGGTTTCAAACGACGGCTTTAGGGTTTGATGTGGAATCAGTCTCCGTTTCAGATTGATTTATATGTGAAGAAATCTTCAATTTATGCTTTGATACCTAAGGTATGGTCTAAAACGTGAATAGGTGGAGAAAAAGGGTATGGTTGTACTCTGTACTCTGGTAATGGTGAAGACATGAAGTAAAAGAAGGAAGGGAATGACTGTGCGTATGGGCTGACATTTTTGACTGAAAAATCTAAAAGTGTTTCAAGTTGTACCCAATGCATTAAATCTTGTAATTAAGAGTTTTTTTATTTTCTTGCTTTGAAGACTTGTACTTAATGCTTAAAGACTTCTAAAGCAATATTAAAGTAGTATAGATAAGGAGTTCCAAACGAGAACAATAACTATTTAAGAAAACATGAATACAGAAAATCACGTGGAAAATCACATGTGATCCACTCGACTTTCCCGCGTTGAAATTGCGGCAAGTCCCCCACATGCATTTTCTCGACCGCTAATGTTAAATCACATGTGATTTTGCACATAATTTACCGTTCTCGTGTTTTCTTAAGTAGTTAGCATTCTCGTTTGAACCTCCCTCTATGTATGTATGTATGTATGTATGTATGCATATATATATATATAGAGAGAGAGACGTTCCGTTAGAAACCTAAAATTGATTAGGAACCGTGCACAGAACGACACGTGATATATACATCAGGAATCTGAACGTGTTATTCATCATGAATGTGTAATTCATGGTGAATAACACTTGTATATTCATCATGAGTGTGTTATACATAATGAATATTCATAATGAAGAGGGATACGTGTATCGTTGTAGGCGATTATCTGGTTCCTACTCAATTTTTGGTTCCTAATAGAACTTCCCTCTGTATGTATACACACACACTTACATATATATTTATATATATACATATATATAAAGGTCTGTTCAAATGAGAAGGCTAAAAATTGTAAGAAGTTAAATAGGAAATAAGAGAAAGGTCATATGTAAGTCCGCCGAAAAAAATATACTTGAAGATACATATGTGAACCGACATTACAGATTATTCATATGGGTTTTGTTGGGTCATCTAAGATTTGAGGATGACTTCCCCTTTTCGGCTTATAATTGTATATATGTAAAATGTTGTACTGTAATACCCATAATTTAGGAATTTCTCCTTGATGGTAATACGGGAGTCGTTTGACTCTTGGAACGTAAAGGTATCAAAAAATCAGGTAAGTTTTACAATGGAACTATCGGGAATCGAATCAGGCGCGAAAAACATGAGGAAACAGGACTTTTGGAGTGTCGCGGTTTGGTGCGCGACCCTGGGTCGCGGCCCAGGCCGCGTAACTCACTGGAATCGAGTTTTAGGAAGCGGGCGGCTTGCCCCGCGACTTGCAAGTCGCGGACAAGGACGCGGGAACCATCTGAGAGTTTTAAACTCGATTTTTGGGATCTAACTTCATTTTCTCATAACTTTCTCCTCCCAAATCCGATTTGAGTGATTCTTGAACCTAGAGTCTTGTCTTTTGAAGATTTTTAAGTAGATAAAGAAATATATTGAAGATATTGGGTGGATCCAAAGGTTTATGATCAAGGTAATCTACCCATATTTCCATCTAAAAAGTTAGGGTTTGGTGTTCTTCATCTTGTTTTTTTTTGTATCCTTAGGGTTTGGTATAACTTTGAGAATGTTGTGGTAAGGTATCTATAGAAAGTTAGGAGCTAGTGGAATGATCCAAGATCTGCTCCTCAAAGGAACTCAAGTTTGTGGGTAAAACCTAGATTTAGTCTAAATCTAGCAAGGTGAGTTGTAGTTGCTTTGAAAAACTATATACATGTCAAAATGCACATATTTTGGGTTTTAAAAGTATATCCATGAGTTTACTTCATTTTGTTGAGTTTGTGAACAGTTGTACACTACACATATTTGAGTTATAAATCTTTGAAAATGAGTTACAATATTTTATGAGGGGTTTGAGTCACCAAAAAGGGGATTTTAATCTACTATACATATTACTTGAACATTGGAAGAATTTAGGTATTGTGTTGCTTGGGTCCCTAATATGGGAAGATTTGGAGTATAAATGATTTTCAAATGGAATTATAGTGTGAGTTGGGGAGTTTTAAGAACGATCATTGAAATATGGTCATTCGGGGCTTTACTCAACCTACAGGTTTTATATTTGAAAACTTTAAGTCCTTTGAATTTAAAAGTGTGAGTTGTTGGAACGAGTATCTTTTAATTTGGACCTTATGGTTCGGGCCTTTGGTCAATTATACTTGGAGAAAGTGCTAAATTTGGGAAAGTTGTATATCGGCTTATGTAGCCATATTGGCTCTATTTAAGTGTCAAATGTTTTATGATGCCTTACGACTTGCTTTGTACACTAACGAGTTTTGGGATGTTATCCGGTTTAAATGGCTCATTATGGAGCGTTTTATGGAAATGCAATTATTATACAAATATTGGTTATTACATGTTTTGGATGCGTTAGTTCATTCATATGGAGTCATGTAATGTTTAGACTGTAATGCGATGGATCCATAGGCATAGGAGTCGGGTTGTTCATCATGGAGCTTTTAATGTCCATGTTTGAGTCTAGTGAGTGGTCCCCAAGTCATGTTTTTTTATGTAAGCTTGCGGTGGTGCTCTGCAGAGCCTTATACGGAGCTAAGTCTTGCGGTGGTGTCCATGGTGAGCCGGATACGAGGACTTATGGCTTTTGTGGTGACACTCATCTAGAGGTCGAGTAGACACTAGGGTCATTTGGGTATCTTGCGGTGGTATCTTGATTGGGAGCTGTATACGAGGATCCATGACTCTATGTGAAACTCGAGAACATTGATAAGTGGCATAACTTTGTGTGCTTGCCACATTCGATGGAATCGGGTCTCCCCTGTCACTGAAAGGTGTTATCTTTGGCTATTCCCTTACCCCTGCCTTCGGTGTTGAAACGTACCATTTTATTTACAAAAATAATATTTTGGTGAAGTACCATGTGGATGCGTTTTGGGGAAATTTGGATGTTGAATAATTATTTAAAATGGGTGTTTGGAAATTAGAAGTAACTTGATTTGCAAATAAAGCCTCTTTATAATCAGTGTTCTAGAATGGCCTTATTCAGAGTAAAATGTTCGTTTTAAATAATTTATGATTTGTATGATGAAAACTGCTTTAATTCACTTGGCGTTAAGCCTAACACTTTTTCTTTTTGACATTTATATCAGGTCTTATATGGATCTTAGTGGCGAGTGGAGCTTGGTAGAAGTTCCGGTAGGATGGCTTTAGTGACGTCATCCGGTTTGGTGAAGATAGCAACTTTGGTGGTTTTAGTAACACCCGACTAATTTTGTCCCCGTTTGTGGGACTAGATAGTTCCATTAGAACTCTGATGCATCGTTGAAGTGATTCTTCCTTGTAACATTAGATATCTGATATTTCAATGCTATGTATTTAAGAGTATTTGGAAGTTTTAAACTGTCTGTCATTTTCGAATTTTAGGGGTGTTACATGTACACTTTCACACTTAGGATAATTTATGGTTCATTGTAATAGCTTAGTTGTGCTTTAAAAGATCGGTGAATCGAACACCAACCGAATTCATCATGAAGAAAGTCTACTGATGCGGATCAAGATGTACTTCAAAAAGACTAAGCTACCTCCACCGAAGAATAGCAACATCTTCGACAGACTTTCCTTCTGCCGATGCTTCCATTATTCGGCAAAGGTAAATCCCTGCTGATCTATTCTTCGGTATCTCTCTGCCGATCCTTCGGCAAAGATCCCTCTTGCCGATCTCTTTCTATTCAGCAATACCTTATGTCAAATCCTCACGATTTGACATACTTCCTCATTTCCAATGTCTTATGACAAAAAGGAATGAAAACTTCTTTTGTATAAAGAAAATACACTTGAGTTCTGATATGATTGAGACTTTCTTCTTAAAAGATCTCAAAAAGATTTGTACCAGGTATATTTTATTAAGATATTGTTCTTTCATAGTATAAAAGTTACCTTTTGTATTGTGATAAGTCACTTCAAATATCTTATAATTTATTGAAGAAATCTCAACTACTCCTAGATTAAATGACAAGTGTCCTTTGCATTTAATGCTGGAGTAGTATATAAAGAGTGACGTTCTCTTCTTGCAAATTACGCTTTCAGCTCAAGTAATCTTTGTGCATTCAACAAGTTGTTTAGTTTGTCTCTCTCTCATAGCCTTTTGTCTTAGTGTTCTTTAAAGTTGTGTTCTAAAGTTTTCTAAGTGATAGATTGTTAGAATAGTTTTACTATTCTTTTCCGCAACAATCTTTTGTAAGCTAAGTGTAATTCTTGATAATTTTTATTATCTAATAAAGAATTAAAATTAAGTGAAATTTTGTGTATTGTATTCAACCCCCTTTCTACAATACTTGTTTACTTACTTTGGGACTAACAAGTGGTATCAGAGCGGGTTGGTTTAATCTAATAAACCAAATCTGCGATGGCATCACCATCTTCTGCTAAAGTTGAGTCCTCTTCTTAAAACTCCTTTTCTATCGACAATGGCTTTATAGCCAAACCTCCAAAGTTCAACCCCAACAAGTCGCATGATGTTGTTTCCTGAAGGTGTCGATAATCGTTTCCTCACTATTCTTATTGACGGTGCTCTCGTCCCTAAAGTCTGGGACAAATTTGTTAAAACTCCTAAAGAAAAAGAAAAGGACAAAGACACTGTATATTAAGATTCCGATGACTCATCTGATGAGGAAATAACTTCTGCTACCGGGCGATACATTGTCAAAAAGCCCAAAGAATACACCGATGAAGACAATCGCCTCATAGGCATTGACTCTAGAGTTCGAGCAATCATTACTCTCTCTCTTCCAGATGAAGTGTATCATTCCTTGGTTAACCTTTCTACTGCCAATGAAATGTGGTCTACTCTATGTGTTCTGTACGAAGGTACAAATGAAGTTAAGAAAAGTAAGAAAATCTCTCTCGTACGAAAGTACAAACTCTTCTCCCACGAAAAGGGAGAATCTCTTTCTGAATATTATAATCGCTTTAACAGTCTTCTAAATGATCTCAAACTTCTGGGGAGATTATATGATAATGAGGAAGTCTTGTGCAAGTTTATGGATGGACTTTCATATTTTTGGGAGAACATCTGTACTTGTATCAAGACAACCAAGGATCTTGATCATCTTCCTCTTCTTGTGCTCTATGGAACTCTTTTCAACTATGAGCAAACTCGTATTCAAAGGAGAACTATCATAAAAGAGATAAAATCCCCTTCTATAGATCTTATCAGTGATAGCTCCAAGAAATCTGTGTGTATTCCCTGTATCACCTATCCTTCAGATGACTCTGACCGAGAGAGTCATGATGACCCAGATCACCACTCGGATGCCTATCTAAGTGAGGCCGATGATGAAGGTGATGAAACCTCAGTCTACCAAATGACGGAGGAAATGGGCATGCTAGCTAATTTTTCTAAATTCCGAAACAACCACTCCTCTAATCGATTCAGAACAAACATAAAATCTTCTCTCTCCTCAAAGAATTCTGTGGATAAATCCCAAGAGGAATGCTATGCATGTGGCAAGAAAGGCCACTTTGCATCTGAGTGCAGAAGCAATCCTCCAAGGAAATCTAAATCTAACTCTTCAAATTCTTCTAAAGGAAGGAGATTAATATCAATTTCTACAGGTCGTTCTCACCTGAGAAAATCCTCTTCCTCTTATTTCAAAGACCATTCTGATCGAGCTGAAAAATACAAAGCTAAATACAAGAGAGAAAAGCAAATAAATGAAAGTTCTCTTCGAAAAGGAAAAGGATTAATGGCTGAATCCTATGATTAGGCTAATGAGCCCACCTCTGAAAGTGAGAAAGAAATCTCAAGCAAATGTCTCATGGAAAAAACTAATGATGTGGCCAAGGATACTGACAAAATGATGGATTCTTCTACTGAGTGCTCTTCTTCTTCTTCGCAGGTACACCCCTTCCACTCTCTCTCTAATGACGAAAAGAGCCAATGCACAGATCAAATCTCTTTCTTCCCAACTTCAAGTCTGTCTTTCACAGCTAAATCATTTTGACAAAACAAAAGCTGAGTTAGAAGATTTTAAAACTATAAATTTTGTTCTTGCAAAAGAAAAGAATAAATTATTTAAAAGTCTTCAAAAGAATAAGAAATAGTCAACAAATGGACAACTTCTTCCAAAAACCTCGAAAAGATTTTTCAAGACTAGGTAACTGGTGATGATAATTTCGGCTTAGGTTATGGCAAAATGGATGTTGACTATCCTTCCTCTCAGGATCTTCCTTCTTCTTCTCAAAATCCTCCTTCTTTCTCTAAACTTCCTTTATACTCTCCTGAATGTTCTGATTCTGACTCAGGAGACTCTAGATCTGTTTATTCATTGGATCTTCATGACTCCAGAAAATTTGGAGTTTTTTTTTTTGCTAAACAAAATAAACCCCAACTTAAGGTGGACCAAGATTCGAATGACATTGTTAAACCTGTAGATACTATGTTTAAATCTTTGAATCTTGGTGAAGTCTCTTCTTCCTCTTTTTATTCCATGAAACCTACCTTCCGTGATAAAGGAAAATCAATAGCTATAGATCTTCCCACAAAAAGAAAGGTAACACCTCCTCCAAAAGGTAAGTCTAAGGTTCCACCTACTGAGTTTATTCCCAGATCAGTAAACTTAAAAAAGTCAAAGTCTAAGGGAATCTCCATTTCTTCTCATCCTTCCTCTGAAAAGGGAATTCAAGGACCCATACCTAGTACTCTTCTTACTCCATCTAAACCTCTCAAATCCAAGGGAATTCAAGGACCCATACCTAGTACTCTTCATCCTTCCTCTGAAAAGGGAATTCAAGGTGTTCATTTATCGAAACTGCTATAATTGTGGTGACACTTTTCACTTGGCTAAGGACTGTCCAAAGGAATGTATTGACATATATGGTCAAGATGGTTCTTCTTCTTCCTCTAACCCTAAAGGACCCACCTCAAAATGGATACCAAAGGAGTGATTTGGTTGTGATTGCAGGTCATTGGACATCATCAAACTTGGTATCTTGATATTAGACGTCATATGACCGGCAACAAATTTCTACTAATAAACTATGTGGATGAAAAGGGACCAACTGTAACCTTTGGTGACAACTCTCGTGGTTCCACTAAAGATTATGGAACTCTCTCTAATGGTTCCATCACCTTCAATAAAGTAGCCTATGTGGAGGGAGTAATGCACAATCTTCTGAGCATTAGTCAACTGTGTGATTTGGGCTACTATGTGATTTTCAGAGAGTACGGTTGTGTCATTACTGATAGACATTTTCACACTGTCCTATCTGGTTTTAGAAAGAACAATGTGTATGTCATCAAGATGAGCCACAAATCGGCAGCCGAAGGAAGCATATGTTTTATCTCTAAAGACTCTGAAAAGAAGAACTGGCTCTGGCATAAACGACTCTCTCATCTAAACTTCAAGACATTAAATGCTCTCTCCAATAAAGAACTAGTTGTCGGGCTACCTAAAATCTCTTTTGCTAAAGAAAAACTATGTGCAGCCTGTGAAAAAGGGAAATTAACAAAGTCCTCTTTCAAAACCAAGCAGTGTTTCTCCATCACCACACCTCTTCAGATGCTACACATGGATCTATGTGGGTTTGTCAGCACTCCAAGCCTAGGTGGAAAGAGGTACATTCTTGTAATAGTTGATGAATTTACATGTTACACTTGGGTATCTTTTCTCAGGTACAAAAGTGACACATCTGAAGAAATCATCAAGTTTATCAAGAAATCTGAAGTTCTAAATGGTCAACTTGTACGATAAGTGACAATGGCACTGAATTCAGAAATGCAAACTTGGATGCCCTTTTCAATGACAAAGGCATCTCCCAAAACTTTGCAACTGTTAGAACACCACAACAAAATGGTGTTGTGGAAAGAAAGAACAGAACTCTATGTGAAGTTGCACGGTCTATGCTGAGTGAATCTAATCTTCCTACCTATTTCTGGGCTGAAGCTGTCAACACAACTTGTTTTACTCAAAACAGGTCTATCATAGTGAAAAGACACAACAAGATCTCTTATGAAGTCTTTTATGGCCGAAAACCCAACATCAGCTTTCTTCACGTTTTCGGCTGTATGTGCTTCATTTTAAATGATCGAAAATATCTTGGGAAATTTGATCCCAAGGCTGATGAACGAATCTTCATGGGCTATTCTCTAACTTCTAAAGGCTATAGAGTCTTTAATCTCAGAAGGAAATGTATTGACGAATCAATACATGTACAGTTTGATGATCAAAAGTCCTCCTCTCTTTCTTGTGATGATAATGAGCTGCATGCATGGATCACTTCCTGTGTAGAAGAAGACTCTTGCAGTCAGAATTCGGCAGGACCCTCTTGTGTTCCCTTTTCAGCAAATCTACCCTCTATAAACAACCAAAATTTGGAAAGCCTTCCATCCTCTGCCGAACCATTCTCTCAGCCTGTAATAAACACTAAAGTCCCTGTCGAACCTATATCCCAAGCTACCCCTCATCATCCTACTTACATCATCCCTGCCGAACCATCTCCCTCATACTCTCCAAGTCCATTTCCTGCTCCTCTTCCACCAGCTACTAAATGGACCAAAGATCACCCCATTGAGCAGATCATAGGAGATCAACAGGCAGGTGTCAAGACAAGAAGAGGTATTGGGAATATATGCCTCTATGTGAACTTTCTCTCTTTCACAGAACCAAAGAAAGTTGAGGAAGCTCTAGCCGATCCATGTTGGATCACTGCCATGCAAGAAGAGCTTTCTCAATTTGAAAGAAACAAATTATGGAGACTTGTACCTCGTCCTTCTGGTAAGACTATCATTTGGAACTAAGTGGGTCTTCAGAAACAAGATGGATAAGGAAGGCACTGTCATTCGAAACAAAACTAGGCTTGTTGCTTAAGGAATTGACTATGATGAAACCTTTGCTTCTTTTGCTAGACTTGAGGCAATAAGAATCTTTCTAGCTCATGCTGCTCTCAAGAATTTCAGGGTCTTTCAAATGGATGTCAAAAGTGCATTTCTCAATGGAGAACTTGTTGAAGAAGTCTATGTAAAGCAACCTCCCGGGTTTGAAGATCCAACTTATCCAGACTATGGGTTCAGATTGGATAAAGCTCTCTATGGTCTCAAACAGGCTCCTCGTGCCTGGTATGATACTCTATCAGACTTTCTTCTCTCCAACAGATATACCCGAGGTAAAATTGACAATACTCTTTTTCTCAAAAAGACCATAGGTAATATAATTCTTGTTCAAATCTATATAGACGACATCATTTTTGGTGCCAATGACGAATCTCTTTGTCAGGAGTTTGCCTCTCTCATGAAGAGCAAATATGAAATGAGCATGATGGGTGAGCTAACATTCTTTCTTGGCCTTCAAATCGAACAAACTTCTGACCGAATTTTCATTAATCAAAGCAAATACATTTGTGACCTTCTAAAGAAGTTTAATTTTGAAAACTGCTCTCCTATGAAAACTCCTATGGCACCTACACTTAAAATTCATTCTGATCCAGCTGGTAAACCAGTCGACATCACCATTTATAGAGGAATAATTGGGTCCCTTCTTTATCTTACTGCTAGTAGACCTGATATTATGTATGCTACGTGTCTATGGGCGCGTTATCAAGCCAATCCTAAGGAATCTCATTTGGCTGCTGTAAAACGCATCTTTCGGTACCTAAAAGGTACTATGAATCTCGGCCTTTGGTATCCCAAAGACTCGGGTTTTGATCTAATTTGTTATTCAGATTCTGATTTCGCAGGGTCTAAAGTTGATAGAAAAATTACTACTGGAAGCTGCCAATTGCTAGGTGGAAAATTGGTGAGCTGGTCCAGCAAGAAACAACATTCAGTCTCCACCTCTACTGCAGAGGATGAATATGTTGCAGCAGGCAGTTGTTGGGCTCAGATCTTGTGGATGAAGAATCAACTCCAAGATTATGATCAACTATACTCTAGAGTTCCTATACTATGTGACAACTCAAGTGCAATAGTCATTGAAAACAACCCGGTGCTTCACCCCAGATCAAAGCACATTGATATAAGGTATCACTTTATAAGAGATCACATCTCTAAAGGTGATATTGAGCTGCACTTCATTCCTACAGACTTTCAACTAGGGGTGTTCAAAAAAACCGTTGGACCACTCAAACCGGTCGAACCAAGTCAAACCGGACCGTTTTTGGCGGTTTGAGCGGTGTGGTGGTCCGGTCTGGTCTGGAAAATTGCCAAACCGGGCGGTCCGGTCCGGTCTGCGGTTTGGAGGTTTTTTTGGGCGGTTTGGACCAAACCGACCGCCAAATATATAAATATATATTTTTTATTTTTTTTATATGTACCTTTATTATAAAGAATAGATGATATAAAGCCCAAATGTCCAAGTAAATACAAAAAGGCCCAAGGTATTTTAAAAGATTGAAATCTTTATGGATTGTGGAATACAAAGAACGGAAAAATGAAGAAGTGAAGCCGTTGATTTTATTTGCACTTTGGATATTACTTTTTTTTAGTGTTTTGTCTTCGGATATTTAGTTAACTTTTGTGGACTTTGTTCTTTATTTTAAATAGACTCAAGCCAACGAGCCTTTAAAATTCAAAGTTTTATATGTTTTTATGTTTAAACTTAAAAGTCCACTAAAAGGCCCAAACCGCCTAAACCGGTCGACCAAACCGCCTAAACCGCGGTCCGACTTGACCGGTCTGGGAACTTGATGTCAAATCGCTCGGTTTGAAAAATCAATAAACCGCACTTGTGGTTTGGTTTGTGGTCTGAGGGGTTAAACCGCCCAAACCGGACCGCGAACACCCCTACTTTCAACTCGCATATCTCTTTACCAAACCTCTGGATGAAGCCAGATTCAATTTACTTATTAGATCACTAGGTATGTTGAACCTCGAATAAAAAAAACACTCTTCACTACCGAACCTTTCCACTTTCTTTGCTTTTGGTAGTCCTCTCGAGTGCCGAAGATATTGTTGTCGAACTCCCACCCTTTCGGGCACTCCTTTCTACCGAAACTTTCCTTGTTTACGTTTTCGGTAAGCCTCACGCTTACCGAACACCTCTTTACCGAACATCCACCTTCGACAAAGATCTCAACTTCTCTCTTCGGTACCCTTCCTTTCTACAAATATACCTTCGACATCACTTTCCTTTGCCGAATTCCATCTTTTGGTATAAGTCTTTACCTACCAACAAGATAACCACCCTTAGTTGTCCTTGCCAACACCTCTTCGGCAAAAAAATCCTTCGGTAGTTATCACTTCCGGTATCCCTCTATCGAACCTCACCCCTTCGGTATCCATAACTATTGTTGAATCATTCTTTGGCAACTAAGCAGAGTCATTGTTCTTATCCTCAAGTCTACCGAAACCTTTTTTTTTTGAACCTCCGATCTACCAAATGAAAATGTGCCACGTGGCACGATATGACTCGTGTGTCAAGGATACGACGTCTTGCGTCACCCTATGGGTCTTCAAACTCCGTTTTCGGCCAGTCCACTTCCCCACGTTTCCACCACCATCATTACTCATTTTTTTATTATTTCATTTTTTTTAAATCTGGGTTTCCCTCCATCTTTATATATTCCCATACATCCTTCATTTTTCCTTTTACCATCTTCTTCACTCTCAACCTGCAACTCTTTCTCTTCTTCTTCAAGCTCTCTTCCATGGCATCCAAATCCTCGAAGAACGTCCCGCTTTCAAGGGTAACCCTTGCATTCCCTGCATGCAACCATTTGGTTCAATGCTGATCCTGACCATCCAGAGTTCAACCAGGTGTCTATTTTTCTTCAAAGATCTCATCTACAACATGCTCTCACCGCGTCGACCAAGATGAGAAAAATGCTCCTTGGTAACTTTTGGCTCACTTGTTCTTATAACGAGACCACCCATCAAGTATCTGCTTCTATTCTATCTAACTCTGAACATCCTAACCTCACTTTTGGAGTTGATTATGTTCGATATATCCTTAAACTTCCAGTATACAAGACCTATGCTCCATTCCCTTCCAACTGTGAACACGATGAAGTGGTCGAAGCCATGAACTATATTCATGTCGGAAAAGGCAAGGGAACTGGAACTTTGCTTCGTAAAAATATGGGAGGAATCTGGAACTTCTTCTTCTCCCATCTCATCTATTGCATTTCTCACAAAACCTCTGGATGGGATCAATCTCCGGCGTTCATCACTCGGTTGTCCCACACTCTCATGTTCACCAGGAAAATCGACTTTGCTCTGGTCATTTTCGATTCCATCATTATTGCAACAGCTGCATCTCGTACCCCAAATGTGGCTCTTCCTCGTTTTCTTTATCTCATCATCAATCATAAGCTGGCGGCACCTCTTGCTGCCGATGCTGCTCTTCCCGAACCGACTATTATCTATGACTTGTTGCCACAATAACTTGGCAAACAAGTTTTGAGTAAGGGCACTCAAGATACCAACAACCCAATAACTCCAGGTATGTTACTTATTGACACTTATCCCAATCCGGTTTGAGGTTCCCCTGTGGAAGTGGTTGCCGAAAGGCTTCAACAACCACAGGGTCAACCTATTTCGGTAGCCCCTATTCCCCCAAAATCTTCCCGAGCCAAGTCGGTAGCCACGAAAAAGAATACCAAGAAGGCTATCGTTGCCGCACTTGCTTCTATGACTTTGACTCCGAAAAAGCCTTCGGAGTCTACCCCAGTCGTTGCCCCTTCTTCTCATAAGCGGCGGGGTTCAAAATCCCCTGCTAAGTCTCGTTCTAAGTGACTTAGGAAACCATTTTTGGTCGAACCTCACAATCCTTCTACCGATTCTCAACAATCGGGTGAAGTTGAAATTCCCTCTTTTGGGCCAGGAGGATCTGATAAGCACAACCCTACCTCCTCCACCCCCTCTCAAAAGGGCTTGGATGTACAAATGGAGTCCCCCATTAAACTTTCACCTCAATTTCAATTGATGGATGAAGATGAGTTGGTCTCTTCTCCGGACCAACGCTCATTTTCTTCACCACACAGACTAACACCCGAGGTCATACCTGATGAGTCCGCACATCTCAATGAAGAGCACAAAAGATGATTTTCTGGAATTATTATTTTCTGACACCACGACCTATGCTACCGCCGAACATCGCACCCCTTCACCCCAAGTTTTGTTTTTGGTAGCAATCAAACCTGCCGACCAATCCCTTACACCACCAAAAGACTCTCCAGATAAAGCTTCTCTCAAGTAACCATCTCCTACTAAACCCTCATCCAAACAACCTACCCCCTCTCCTTCTCCTACTCTCAAACACTCACCTACACACTCTACTTCCTCATCAGTTGACTCACCACCAGGTTTCCCACCAAGAAGGCAATCTCCCCATCCTCACTGAAGTTTGCCCCATCATCCTCTCTCTCCCACTACCGACAACGCTGGTCCTTTGGGACCGCCTCCCTTTGTGTCGAACCTTTCCCAAACTCCTCTCTCCATTCCTGCCGAGATCCTTGCCGACATCCAAGATACCAATCGGCAACATTGATTTCTAGGGCACCAATTTAAGCGTCTTCAGGGGGAGTTTGACCAATTTTTGGGCACAGTGGTTCATCGCATCACGTTACTAGAACAAGGGTCTATTCATGATCAGGAGCTCTCCGCCTCTTTTACTGCCACAAATGAGTCTATTGCTGAGCTTATTCGTCTACTCAAGGAACAGAATACCGAGTTGCTACGTGTTAATTCTGATTTTTACAGGTGCATGGACGTAATGGAGAAAGACATTATGGGTATTCGCGATCCTTTTAGTGATGCTCTAGATGCGGTTCTCAAAGAGGTGATAAAACTTATTGACAACAACACCTCTCTCACTCTCTCTATGGATGCTCTCAAGGCAGACTCCGATGCTCGTGATCAAGAGCTTGCTTCTCTTAGCCAACGGGCTAATTCTCAAGATCAAGTCAATGCTCACTTCTTGATGCTCTTTCCAAGATAGATGCCAAACTTGACTCTATGCCTGCTGATGTCGTTCAGTACTGTGCCGAGGGTCTTGACATAGACATCACCGATTCTACTTTCACTCCTTCTGATCGGCGTCGTCTCCGAAGAGTTGATCGTCGCATTGGCCGTATGTCGGCCAAAACAGTGGTTCCTTCTTCGACGCGTCTTGAGGGGGAGAAACCTTCTGAGGAGGAAGCAAAATACCCCTCATTTAGTATTACCAGTATGCGTCAGAAAGAACCTCACATTATTCAACAAGAAGATCCATCGGTTGAGGGGGAGCAATCGAAAGAAAAAGAAACAGAAATATCGGTGCCTGCGGAAAAAGAAAAGGATCCGTCCACTGTCGATGTTACCGAAAGCAAAGGAATTGATCACTCTGTCAAAGTCGTCGAAGAGTCTAAGAGGGAGCCCGGATCGAAGAAAGATAAAGGAAAGAAGAAACTTACCCCTGAGGAAGAAACTGCTGAAACCAAGCGTCTAAAAGATGCTAGGAAGAAGTTGTTCACCGATGGGAGTGGGTTGAAACCTGCTACTCCTCTGGAGACTGTTACTTCAGATCTTGGATTATCGGCAGAAGAGATCAGGATTGCCAAAATTGCTCAAGAGGCTCATGATGAAGATTCTGAGTTTGCTAAGAAGTTGGCAGAAGAATAAGCTGAAAAAGTGGAGGTTCCAACCGATGCGATCATTGCTCAACTTAATGCCTTGGAGGAGTCTGCTAAGAAGAATGAAGAAATCAAAGCTATGTGCATTGATTGGTACCACAAGGCTCTCAACAACCGAAGATATCTTTCTAAAATCATTGATGTAAAGATTCTTAAACCCTCTAAAGAGTGTAATGTCACTCGACTAATCATTATGAGGGAAGATCTTACAAAGTCGGTTGATAGACTTGATTCCTTGGTACGACATGAAGTAACCGAATGGATAGAGATTGTGTTATGCTTGGAGAAGAGCAAAAATGCTCTCAAACCTGAAGTTGAAAAATACATTACTGATCTCCAAACGAAATTCGGTTCCTACCGAAGGACCTACAAAATCGTGCATACTCCAGCTGAAGTGAAATTGATCGAAAGTCTAAGAGTCGACCTTCCTCCAAACCGAAGTCGAAGTCCTCCAAAAAGGAGGATGTTTTCTCCCAAATGGTCAAGCAAGGAAACGTTCCAAACGTTTCTAATCTTGACTTATCCCTACCAACCTTGGTGCCTTAATCTTGTACCACTGTTATTCATGAGCCTATCCATGGAATCTTCTTCAACGATGGCTTCGGCCATATCCACTTCTTCAGAGCAAGACAGATTCCTCTTGCCGATACAATCTTTCTGAGTGGGATTCTTTAGATCATCCCAATGGGCACAATGGATCTTTACAAGGCTGTCACCGATGAACTCAAAAGAAGAGATGCCACTCCTCGCCTTCCCTTTGAATAATTCTATTTTTCTTTCTTTACTCTTATTGTACTTATCTTTTCTTTTGTCTTGTATTGTAATCTTCTCACAAGATTAATACAAAGTACAATTTTAGTTTTGAAGTAAATATCTTGTATAGTTCATTATTTCATTATTTTATACTTGTAAATGTCGGATACTTTAAAAAAAATCCCAAAAGAAACAAAAAGAATGATCTATGTGAAAAAGAACCCAAAAGAGTAAGAACATGGTCAAAATGCATTAATCATGTATCTATCTCTTTTATCTAAGTATGAGATGTTATCATCAAATAGGGGGAGATTATTGGGTCATCTAAGATTTGAGGATGACTTCCCCTTTTCGACTTATAATTGTATATCTGTAAAGTGTTGTACACTTTCATACTTAGGATAATTTATGGTTCTTTGTAATAGCTTAGTTGTGCTTTAAAAGATCGGTGAATCGAACACCAACCGAATTCAACATGAAGAAAGTCTACTGATGCGGATCAAGATGTACTTCAAAAAGACTAAGCCACCTCTGCCGAAGAATAGCAACATCTTCGGCAGACTATCCTTCTGCCGATGCTTCCATTATTCGGCAAAGATAAATCCCTGCCGATCCATTCTTTGGCATCTCTCTGCCGATCCTTCAGCAAATATCCCTCTTGCCGATCTCTTTCTATTCGACAATACCTTATGTCAAATCCTCACGATTTGACATACTTCCTCATTCCCAATGTCTTCTGACAAAAAAGAATGAAAACTTCTTTTGCATAAAGAAAATACACTTGAGTTCTGATCTGATTGAGACTTTCTTCTTAAAAGATCTCAAAAAGATTTGTACCAGGTATATTTTATTAAGATATTGTCCTTTCATAGTGCAAAAGTAACTTTTGTATTGTGATAAGTCACTTCAAATATCTTACAATTTATTGAAGAAATCTCAACTACTCCTACATTAAATGACGAATGTCCTTTGCATTTAATGCTGGAGTAGTATATAAAGAGTGATGTTCTCTCCTTGTAAATTACGCTTTCAGCTCAAGTAATCTTTGTGCAATCAGCAAGTTGTTTAGTTTGTCTCTCTCTCTCTCATAGTTTTTTGTCTTAGTGTTCTTTAAAATTGTGTTCTAAAGTTTTCTAAGTGATAGATTGTTAGGATAGTTTTACTATTTTTTTCCGCAACAATATTTTGTAAGCTAATTCTAATTCTTGATAATTTTTATTATCTAATAAAGAATTAAAATTAAGTGAAATTTTGTGTATTGTATTCAACCCCCCATTCTACAATACTTGTTTACTTACTTTCGAACTAATAGGTTCTCATATGCATGTTCAAATGAATTTGTTCAATGATTCACAAATAAGCTCATTCAATGCTTCTTTCATACTTTCTTATATACATATACATATATATATGTATAAGAGAGAGAGAGAAAGAAAGTGAAGATACTCTAATGAAAATGAAGATACTCTAATGAAAAGGTCTGATGTGAACACGTGAAATCGTGAATATATCTTTATATTATGCGTAAATTATAACTTCTATATCATCTTCAATCGTTTAATAAAAATTTATATTATATATATATATATATATATAAATATTATGATATTTACGTAATATAAATGTATTTTACAGTTGCACAACAATAAATTGAAGACATATATTGAAGACATATATTTACGTAATATAAGTGTGTTTTCACGAATAAAAGTCGTTGTTAGCATATATTGAAGACAACGATAGATGGAATTGGCAGTCAATCCTATGTTGTAATCAAACCACACATTCAACGAGAGTCGGTATTATATTGTCTGCTCATGAGACCATTAATTTGTCAAAGTCATTGCACATATCCTTCTAATAAAAACAAGAAATCAATCAAGAAAATATTGTCTAAACTCCAAACCCCGCCTACATTTCACACTTCAGCAATAACTTCTATACCAAGTTAAAAGAAATTTATTATAAAAAATGGCTTAAAATAACTTACCTACAAACCTTGATTCTAATAACGGTATTTTAATCTTATTTTATTATAAGATTACCAACGATATGATTGACTTGTAATATGTCCCAATTTTTACTAACTAATATATGGGGAGACTAATTACCACTCATATACATTATTAAGTGCACTTTTATCTAGTACATAATTTTCTTCTTACACAAATTAATATAAAAAACTACTTTATTTTTATATTTTCAATGCATGACTTAACCTGATTTTAACATTAAATAGGTGCAAATAACATTTCATTTTTTTTGTAGGTTGCACATTGTCATATATGTATATGAATTCTATAAACATATCGTAGATAAGATTTAAACTCGTTAATTATCTTTAGATATATTTTCATGAGAAAATTAACTTCAATGATTTGCGAAAACATTGTTAAACGTACGTGTGTCTAGCTAGTTAAACTTTTGGTATGATTCATTAAAACAAAATCAAGTTTATATCGAATTTTTTAAGACTATGCTACTTTGCTTGTGTAGTAGATTATCAGAGAGTGTTTCCCACTTGAGAAAAGGAGTGAAACTTGCTCTATACCAAAAGCTGGAGTAGGAGGACGAAGACAATTACTTTGAGAATTATAAGAGGCTAACAGACTGTATTATAAGACTTACGTTTATAAGCTTAAATAATTATGTGTCCTATGAAAAATGTTACAATAAGTTTATGTAAGACGTTTTTGGACGTCTTACCCAAATCTTTTAGGATATTTTTGAAATATTATAATTTTTTATATGTTATTTGAAAAAGTGTCGTATAAAGGTAAGTGTCACATAAAAAATGCGTTCACAATACATTTATCAAAAGTGTCATATATAAAAGCTAATATAACATGCACTTTGGTTCAAAAATATCATAGAAAACTTGTTAAGATGCTAAAAAAAGTTCTAAGAACTTATTATAACCATTTTACATATAATGCACAATTGTTTGGTGCTATAAAATAGTCTATAAAAATACTTAGATATGTTTTATATGCATCCTACACTACTAAAAATAACATTTTCTCGGGCGGACAAAATCCGCAGGTGTAACAACCGTCACCTCCATTGCGTTTTAGTGCAAAGTTAAGTGGTGGGAATTATGAAAAATAAGAAAGTTTGAGGGCCTAAATGTAAGTTGTATACTTAAGACCTAAGACCTAGATAATTTCCTCTTTTGGGCGTGTGTGAAGTGCGGCGCTAAGGAGAGAGAGAAGGGAAATTGATTTCTCTTAGCAAGAAAGGGGAAGAAGGTGCGATTGTGGATTTAGCCTAGAGATCGAACAAGCTAGAGAAAGGATTGTTCTTCAAGAGGTAAGATCTCCTAATCCTTACCCTGTTATAGGAAATGAAATATGTGTGAGAAATTTCTATCGCATTGTTTCTGCCTATAGGTTGTGAGAATCTGGTGTGAGCATTTAAATCTGATGTCTAGCTTTATTTTGAGGGTTGATAATCGATCTAAATCAATAGATGTGTGCGAGTGAGGGATTTGTGAGTGCGGGTGTTGGCAACCAATTTGGGTTTGAAAACCATTGTCGCCACCGCTGTGTACACGAGTCGGGGGAATCCACTTAGCGTTTTTGCCCTAGTCGATAACTAGACCCGCATCCAGCCGGGCCTTTTCCCCCACTCGGTCCTCCCTTATGTTGGGTGTAGCGAGACCCACGTTCCCCTCAAGTCGATTGTAGATGAGACCCGCGCCTCCCTTGAGGCGGGTGTGAGCGAGACCTGCGTCTTTCTTGAGCTGGGGCTGGGGGAGACCCGCATGCCCTTGAGTCGGGCATCGCCTAAGGGCCATGCGGACTTGGGCTGGGCCGCCGTATGCATGTCAAAGCCGAAACCCACTCCTAACCAAGTGAAGTTCAAGCTTAAGTTCAGATAAGGGCGATCATTCGGGTTCTATTTTGAGACGGTTAGCAGTTAATTAATTAATTATCGGAACGTATCGTTTATGTAGGATTTTGATCTATCGGGAATCTTTTTCCGTGTGTGAGTCGAATTACCAAGACAGTAGGTGAGTTCCCTTAACTCAAAATCTATTAACTGAAAATGGTGTATTTTGGTGAAATTACTATGAATATTGTATACCATCAAATATTATGGGGACCTTTGCAATGTTTGATTTGATCAACTATTATGCCCGATATATCACATGTTTCATGTTATATATATATATATATATATATATATATATATATATATATATATATATATATATTGTGATGATGATGTTGTTTTATGCGCCATGGCCTAATATATATAACCATCGAGGATGGTTTCACCGTGAGTTTGGAATTTGTTTCCCTACTCATGGGAACGACATCTACTAGGGGTCGTATGGGGATCTACAGGGGGCCCTGATATCGAGAAATTTCGAGACGTATGATATTCGTACTGATCGTGATTTGACTTATAGTCACACAATTTTGTGAGATTCAATTTATTTAATTTGTTTTGAAATTCATATAAACGAAGTGGTCGAAGTTGGGAATTCACTAGACCTTCCGGTCTAATCCTCGCTTTTCTATTTTTCTAAAACCCATTTTCAGGTAAGGGAATTGTCGGGAGTTCAAGTAAGGGAAATGAGAAATGTTGATAGCTAGCTGGAGAAGGGCGTTGCCTTAGTGCGGTGTTAGTTCTATTAGAGTTCTCGGTTGTGAGAAAAACTCAATTATTAAACAATGTTGAATTTAAATTTCTTTTGTACGTCGGTTTGGGACCCGGTTTGGGAAACTAAATGTTATTTTTATGATGTTGAATCTGGGTTGTTACAAATTGGTATTAGAGCCTTAGTTTAAAGAATTTAGGTGACCGTTTGGGCCTAAACTTAAACTGTAGGACATGGGACACAACCGAGAAATAGGTAGTCCTAGGGGTTACCGCTATAGGAATGTGTGTAATAAGTGAGGGGGACTAACATGTAAGGTAAATTTGGAATTACATCTCGCCAATATAATTGCGAATTTGCAGGTACATGTACGTGCTCGAAAGGGGTGATGGAATGGAAAAAAAATTCTAGTCTTGTGGTATTGGCAATAGTTCGATGTGATACGTGAGGTCGCTTGTGGTGAAAATGTTGATAAACCCTAGAAGGAGTATTATTCAGGGTGATATCAGACCGACCAAGGTAGAACTTTATGTGTTCGAAATGGGTGAGGGATTGATTAAGAGGAACTTTTAGTGTCAAGTAAGTCCCCATGATGGTAGTTGATGTGTTAATCTGTTCGAACAGGAGAAAAAGGTTTGGGTTAGGAATTTTGAAAGGTTTAAAATTCAAGGTTGGGAGAAAGATGGAATCTCATGACTCCCCATCGGGATTGAATTAAATTATTAGAGGAACTGAATGAGGAGAAAATGTGATTGATTTATTGACTTGTAGGGCTCAAAGACTGAAATCGTACGAATTATAAACCAGGGCTCATGGCGAGAACTTGGTGGGGTAATCATATATATATAGGGTGTGAAACACCTGAATGACAAGTTGTTGCTAGGACGAGAGAGTGAACGTTAGTCAAAGGTTGGATGCCATGATAATTGGGTGAGTGTAACAGTTCACCTCGACTGAGTGAATAGCCTTCAATTGCAAGAGAGTTCATGCTTTGTGTCTATAAAGGTATCTCGAGAGTTCATTCAAGATTAAAAGTAGATGCATTCATATCGAATTGCATACTTTTGGAAACAATTCGATGAGTGCAAACGTGTGTTTAAAGAAGAAAGACAAACCTATTTTTCCATTGCATAATAAAATTTTGAGTTTACCAATTTGTGAATTATATCATTTTCTTCATGTTGAGTTAAACTTCATTGCGAAAATCACGAAGACATTTGACTGCAAGTTGTGTAACCAAAATGGCTTATAACACGTTGATATCTTATAACTGAATATAGGAACCGACTGTTTTAATTTGGACAAGCGGTTTCGTTCAAAACTTTTCTAGTTGTATAAGGAAGATTTCTTTCTATAACACAATTGTCACGACATTGTTTTATTTGGTCAAGGTGGTGTTTTATCGAAAGTTTCATGCGAATTATGCTCGAGATCGTGGTGCATGACTTTGAAGTTTTGAGGGTTTTGAGTTATGTGTGCCTAAAAATGTTTTCAAGTTTTGTGCATTTTGAATGTTCAATATGAGAAGTAATTTTTTTATATTATCAAGATGTCATGCATGAAAGTTATGAACTCAGTAGGTCGTGTAAGTTCTTGGATTTAGGGACAAAGATAAGGATTGGTTTCAAGAGTGGAGATTTATTGGTCCATCGAATGGTGGATGATTTATGACCCGATATTATTTCATAAGGAAAGAGAGGTGAATTGTGGAAATGTCAGAAATAGACTTTGGCATCAATAATATTATGGCGGGTTGAAATATTGATCGATACTTTGAAAACGAACGATTGTGTTTGGGGTGGAGAAACATGAGGTTGACAAGGTACTGATATCATTAACTCGTTAATGGTAATGTCGAGGCACTGTAATGAATGTTAAAGGAATTGAGTATGGGAACATCATCAAGTCGCTTTCTTTTATGATCAAAGCTAGCAACTGGTTAGGAAGTGCAAGGTTACAGACATTATCAGGAGCCGAAATGTAAGAATTCACCTTGAGGTGTGTAGACGTAGGAGGTCGTCCAGGAAATATGTATATTTGTCGAATGTTGGACCACTTTGTGTGGGCGGCATGATAATGAAAGATGGTTACTTGGAGGAGTGCTTTTCCCTTCAAGGTTTGGAGGTTCTTAAAAAGGATGAAGTAATTAGTACGATTGGAGTGAGTGCATTGACTATACTAACCAGTAAGGAATCATGCCTTGGCGTAGGATTGGTCCCTTAGAGTTGCAGTAAATTGACAAGTAACGGACGCAATTGGAGTAACTTGGGAAATTTCGGGTGGTGGTTCATCTAATTTGAGAAGAAACAGTGTGGCGAGATGGACTTAGAGATATATACATGCAGGTGGATACGAAGGCAAGATTGATTATGTATGCAAATGATTGTGAGAACCTGGTCCCGCCTTCCAATAAATTCAAGTGTAACTGTGTTATGTTGGTGAGAAGAAGGGATGTATATGTTATGTATCAGAGGATCTTGAAGGGCGTGTTAATGGTATGATCAAGTGGGTGATATTATATGCCAGATTAGACGTGTAAGTCAGTGATGTAATAGTGGAATGTCGTTATGTTGGATGATGAATTTGTGTCGTAATGTGGGGCAAGAGTAAGTGTAAATCTTGGTTTGGAAATTTTTGGAGAGAGATTCAAATGCGACAAGTATGCTTGATATAGGTGTTGTGTTATTGATGTTGTTGAGATCAAAAAGGTTGGGTGATAAATGGCGATCGCTTAGAAGAAGAACTCGTATTCTTCTCAATTGCGGTGAACTTCGGGTGAGTTCATCTTATTCCAACGGGACGCTTAGGAGAATGTTTTATGTGGTTGGTTGTAGTGCCTTGTTGTAGAGTGAAGTTCGACCGAGGATGTTGAAGTATTCTTAGAGATAAGTAGATCCCAGATGACAGATCGAATATGTTTGTTGAGAAAATGAGGTTAGTATGTCGCCATATAGGAGTAAGCTGAAACCAAGGAGTTCGTCCGGTGGAACAGAAGAATGTGGAGTATGGCTAAGAGTGTCATTTTGCGAGCATATAAGCGTCACGCGAGAACATGAGGAAGCGGGTTATTGTGTGGGTTATGGTTAAGGTGTAAAGCTTATGGTTATGGTTAGGGGTTATTATTAATCCATGTGTCTGGTCTAAAACTTGCAACCTATAGTAAGCCTTTCTTTGAAAGTGGGTGATCTATGTTTTCGTAGAAGCAAAGTAAAGTGGTTGATCAAGATCCTCGGAGGAGAGACCGGCGGATGAGAGTAAGTACTAATGCGTTGAATATTCCGAGTGAGTATTGTGTTTAGGATTGCACAAATTGGCATATTTCGTGGGGATGTTGTAACACCCGTAATTTTCGGTCGGTAATGGTCACCGGACGTTTTTGAAACTTGTGAATGGTGGGATTGTGTTGGGAAAGCAGCATTTAAGCCCTTTGGAGTATCGGGAGCTTTTGAGTGAGAAAAAGGAAGGGAGTCGGAGCCCTACATAGCCTGAGCTTTGTTCCGTGGAGGGATGGACGCGAGCGACAATGCCACGCGACTATGCCTAGGGCATAGTCGCCGGTCATTGTCGCGACCAGCCCTAGGGATTCTTTAAAGATGCGATTTTTCACCCTTTCTCCTCATTTTACTTCACCCTCTTCATATCCTTTTCTCCCAAACCATTTACCCTTCACCTAATACAAGCCCTAAACCATTTTAAGGCAATTTCCATGGATTCTAAGGTGTTCCATCATCATCAAGTTTGCAATCCCAACCTCAAGTGCTAGATCAAGTGTTCCTCCTCATTCCTAGAGATTTCTAAGTTTTAGGGTTTTGCTCAAAACCTAAGTGGTAAGTTTATCCCCTCCATTTCTAAACCTTATTATGAGATATAAATGCCTCATTGGTGATCTCCTACTGTTTTATTACTCCAATTTCGGTTTGGATGATTTTGGAGAGATTAGGTCAAAATTAGGGTTTTGATCAAAATGGGGATTTCGATGTAAAATGTTTGGGGATCGATTCTTAATGGTTAAATGAGTATATTCATGGTTGGAAACTTGTGAATATAGGTTTTTGAAGTTTTGCTTATGGATTCAAGTTCTTCAAGGAAGCTTAAGTTGGGGTAAAATCTAGATTTAGCCTAAATCTAGCAAGATGAGTTCAAGATGATTTTTGAAAACATTGTACATGCCAAAATGTTTATTTTAAAGTGTTATTATGTTTTGCATGAAATTATCATTTGTTGGAATATTTGCGAGTTGATTATTTGAAGTATCTGACTTTATAAACCTTGCAAAACACCCACATTTGGAATTATTTGGGTATCTTGAAAAATAAGTCATTTTAAAGTATTTTGATGGTTTAATGCATAAATGGAAATCGTTTGGTGAAAATACACTTTTAGTGTTTGTCTGGGTAAAATGTTTGATTTTGTGTTATGGGATGTTTTGAAAGAATAAAGAGTATAAATCCATTTGGAAAACCATCTGTCCCAATCTAAACTGTATTGGAGTCTACCCATATATTTTGGAGTGTGTTTGCATGATGTGAGTCGATTGCGTTATGTAATTAGGGATTGTTAATCGTTGGTCAAAAAGGGTTTTGAGCATTTTAGCTCAGTGGTGACTTAAAATAATCTTGAGGACACTTGTCTGGTTTTACTAGGCTCCATGTAGAGCCAGTTATGGTTTACATGCTAATGCACCGTGTTGCATATTGATGTTTATTACATGCTCTAGTGCGTTGGTCATTCCTGTGTAGTCATGTAATGTTAGACTGTGTTGCATTGGGTCCATAGGCACGTAAGTCAGTCTGTTTGGATGGTCAATTGGGTATTGCGAGGTTGAACTCCGGTACCTATGTTTTACGACCAGAAACTTTATAAGTAGGCACTGGAGGGTTGAGTCTGGAGGTGCTTCCTGAGAGGTAGGCACTAGGACCTCCGCCGCTTGAAGTAATGCCTGGAAGGTAGTCTTTAAGTGTTTTGGACCTTCGGGATGGAGTTCTTTGTAATGTTCATCAAGGTCAACCATCTCTTAAGGTGTAACTTGTTAAGAGTAGGGACACTTGGGCTTTCATGTCATGAGGTGTCATGCGATTAACGTTGCAAGAGTGGCATACTTTTATGTTCATCCACTCTCAACGGATACGGGTCTCCCCCATCCTCAGCCAACTGTATCTTATATGTTGACGTCTTACTTTATTATCATTGGTCTTATGTGGTCAACAGTGAATGACGACCTTAATATTGGACATCCCTCCTCGTATATTAAGCTTTGAATGAAGTATGCCATCCCCATGTTTTGATATTTGGTTTCCTTTCGCTTATGGTCGTGTGAGTATTGGGCCTAGTGTCCATGTTTTTCAGACGTATCGTATATGTGGATGTTGACAATGATTTATGGCTTGGGTATTTTGCCCCACCCGCGCTTGGGTGTTTTGGGGTGTTACGCTTTATCTACGTTTCTTAAATGGGAGTCAATTCATATTATTGATTTGAGTAAGTTTGAGTTGAATCATTTTATAAAGAATGTTTGTAATGAGGTGTCCATATTTGAAAATGCATGGTATTGGAAAAGAGTCGTTTCCACGTTTTAAAGTACATTATTTGAAAGATCATGATTTTAAGTGAAGTTCATTCTTTTAAAGATATATTTACTTATGTAAAACTCTTGAACTCACTAGGCGTTAGCCTAACCTTTTTGTTAGAGCACAGATTTGTTGGATTCAAGATCATAAAGATTGAAGACCAAAGTCAAGAAGTCAAATGCTGAATGTCAACTCTCAGTGAAAGTCAAAGTCTTTTGTAATAAAGTCAAAGTCAATGTAATTGTGTTTTTGTTTCTTTCTACTTGGTAGAGGGTATAAATACCTTGTGTCCTTGTCTTTGTAATTAGTAGTAACAATTCAGTTTGTAAGATTGAGAGCATATGAGAGAATAGTTGATTAGAAAATCATTCTAGAGAGAGAGAGTAAATGTAGAGTGAGAAAGTGAGATTGTAATTGTTGTGAATTGAATCAAAGACTTGTGATTACGATTCTTAATCTTGTTTGTTCTGTTTTACAATTAGAACTTGAATAGATTTGGGAATAACAATTGGTATCAGAGCAGATCCAGTTTGAAATCAAATCAAGAAAAGTGTTCGACTCTGTGTTCTTCGAAGTGAGAATTGTTTTCGAGTTTTAGTGCAAATTAGGAGTTGAAATCGATTAATTTTTGTTTACATAGTGTAATCGATCGAGTCTGTGTATTCCAATTTGTCAATTGCACTGTATTTGATGGTTAATTTTTGGATTTTGTTGGTTTTGTGTTCACGAGTATACGAGCACTGTATTCAATCAATCTGTAATTTTTGATGTTTGTTGTTGAAATTAGTTGTTAGTAATGTGTTTTAGATGTTTAGGTAATTAAATTGTCAAATTTTTGAGTTGAAATTTGAAGTTTAGAGTGGTTTTTGGTATTGATTTGATCGAAACAGACGCTTTGCGCTAGATCCAAGATTTGCGCCAGTTCATCATGGTTTGCGCTAGTTCATCATAGATTTGCGCCAACATCATCACGTTTTTGCGCCATCAACAAATTAGTGGATATTCTTATTTTTGCTCCATCAACAAGTAGCGCAAAGTTTCGTTTGTGCCAGAGTCTATTAGTGCAAAACTGACTTTTGCGCCAACCACACTTAGCGCATATCTGAGTCTTGCGTGGTTAAGTGTAGCGAAAATTGTGTTTTGCGCCAACTTTACTTGGCGCAAAATTAATTTTTGCGCCATCATCGTTTAGCGCAAAGTTTGTTTTGCGCCAGCTTCACTTAGCGCATTTTTGAATTTTGCGCCAGTTCACACTTTTTCATACTTAGACAAATTTTCAGTTTAAATTTTTAATACTCGACCCCGCAAGGGTGTTGCCCCTTGACCCCACCCGCTAACCGGGTAGCGGGACCCCCGTGCTAAGTCTGCGGAGGGGGGCATAGTTCTGATTGTGATTAGAATTTCTGAACTCATATTTCAAGTTTTTCTATTTTTGTGTGATTTCATTTGGACTAACGATCAAATTCAAGTTCTTTTTGCAAAACAAATATTCAAGATGGGATATTTTTCTAATGATGATGAAAGGAAGATTGCAAAGCTTGAATTAGAGAACCAAAATCTCACTTTGTCAGTTGACTATTATTCAAAGCGAACAAGGAGATGTTCTGATGACAGGAAGCTACTGACAGAAGAAGTTAGTGCATTAAAGATTGTCAATGAAGAACTTTTGAAACGGACTTTTGGTCTTAATGAAAAAAAAGTGCTGAGTTTGGAAGCTGAAAACACTGAGTTAAAAAGCAAGATCTCAGACTTAGAAGTTCAAATTATCAAGTTTCAACAAACAGGTTGTGCTAATGAAGAGCTGATGAAGAATATTTTTGAGCTAGAACTACAGATTGCTGAAGAGAGATCATCATTTGAGAAAGAAAAGAAAGAGTTTGCTAAGAAATTCTCAGAGTTTTCAAGAAAATGTTTTGAAGAAAAGAAGACTGTTGAGCTGAAATGTATAAAACTTTCTCAACAAATTTCTGATTTTGAGAAAGTCATCATTTTGGTAAGAGAAAAGTTTGCAAAAGAAAAGAAATTAATTGAGCAAAAGAATGTTGGTTTCTTTAAAGAGATATCTGATGGAAGAAAGAATGCTGAAAATGGATTTGAGGGAGAAAGGAATATTTTTGAGGCAGAGATTAAGAAGCTTAATGACAAGTTATCTGAACTATCAGAGAATGTACTGAAAGAACCGAAAGTGAATTCTGAATTCAAGAAAGAGATTGACCTGCTTGTTCAAGAAAGAGACAGTTTATCTTCAAAGATAAAAGAGTTTGAAAACATTATTTCAAAGGTGGTGGTGACTAAGCGCACGACTCCAGAGTCACAAATCCACACACCTCGAGATGATTCAGTAGATTATGATTGTTCATTCAAGACAACCTCAAGCTCACATCAGAAAACTGTTTCTTCAAAAAGGTCAGTCTACTCATTTGATCAGATTTGTACTACTAATAGATTTTATGATCGAAATGTAGATGGTTCGGGTACACAAAGAAGAAGAAGAATAAGGAGGTACAAAGAAGAAGAACTAGTCTGGAAAAAGAAACCAGTTGAAGATGAAAAGAAAGATGAGAAGAAGAATGAGTTGAAAAGTAAGAAATCATGTGTACATACACATAAAGCTAAGAAGAACAATGTGCGTAAAGGTAAACCTGATCATATCTACACGAGAGATCAATTAATCAGGTTGTCAGGTAAGAAATATTATTGTTCTTATTGTCGTACACATGATCATGTTCACAAAACAAGTGATCATTTCTGGTATGGTTCTTATTCAGTTACTCCCATAAGAACTACAACTAACATTCATGGACCCAAATACCAGTGGGTACCAAAGCCGAAAATTGATTCTGTGTTGCAGGCACCTACTGTTAAGGGGGAGTAAGAGAACTAAAGCTTCTGAATAAATCAGTTCAGGACCCGTGCTTCAACAGAGTTTGACTTCTAAACACGACAGTTTAGGACTCGTACTTCAACGATGAAAGAGAGGATACTCCTATGTTGATAAGAGATTGTACTCCAATACTCGAATGAGGAAATCAACCATCAAGGGGGATTATATACTTTTCTGAAATATTTTGCATCTGATAGATATGATGAACTACATTTCAAAATAGAATTCTAGATCTCTATCATGTGCTTTTTCAATGACATATTTTTTATGCATAATTTCAGGGGGAGTAAAGGTGATGATTTCTGATTACTTCTAATCAGAACTCGTCCTTTAATCGTTTTACTGCTTTATTTCATTTACTTTTCAATAAATTTTTGTGAATAAAGTTGCTTTGACATGACTTTGAGACTTGTGCAGAATGAGAGAAGCTATCAAGATCATATCTTTATGACTTCAGCTGACTTCATGAGATTTAAGACAAAGCGAAAAAGGTTAATTTCTTATCTTAATCTCATATATGGTTGAAAGAAGGACACCTTTCAATCATAGAAAACATGTTCATAAATGTTCAAACCACTTCCCGATTCTTAAACAGATTTCATGAATTGGAGGTGTGATTTTAAATGTTTTCAAGAATTACTTGTGTTTACATTATTATAAACCGTGTGTTTCCAAAGATAAATACTTGTGTATTGTCTTTTCTTTATACTTTCAAGTATTCACACACATCAGTTTGATATTTTTTTTGTTCAAAATGTTCTTACCATGTCTCAAATTTTGAAACATATTTTTCGATGGTAGACACACCGCTTGTATTTCAAAGAATTTTGAGCGTTATTTCATTTCGAAGCATTTCATTCAAGAATGTCTATATTTTGATTCATATAGACAATATCAATTATTCTTGACCATAAGCTTTAACTGATATATCATTTCATTTCTGATCATTTTCATACAATGTCAGATTTTCAAACAAGTCTTTTGCATTCATATTCATTCATTCAATATACTTGTTTGAAAATTCTTCAGTGTCCAAAAATGCTCATATCTTCATGATTATATATCTGAGCATATATACATCTGACTTGTATTTGCGCTTTAACTGATCAAGTTAAACCATTTTGAGTAACACATGTTTTTTAGGAAAACATGGGTTCTTTGTGCTAGGACTTAAATGAAACTTCTATGGAATCACGTTAACCAGTGATTTCTACCCAAGAAGTTAAACCTTTAGTGATTGAGTGTGAGGAGTCAAAAAGAAATGAGTGTAGGATGACTGATGAGGTAAAATGGAAAAGAGAGTTTAGTTAGATATGAGTTTAATGATTAAAAGAAAGAGGGTGTGAGATCAGAGTAAAAGAATATCAAACTCTGCACCAACTACTTTCTAAGTCGGGCAGCCACATTACTAATGTTTCACACTTCTTGGTGAACATTATTGAAACAGGCAACTAGCCCATGCCAACTCTTGTCTTAAACCCCACCAGCCACTCATTTTCTTCTTAACAAGAAAATGTTTTATATTTTTCTGGGGACGCAGCACATTATCTGTCTGATTTTCATTTGGGAAATCTGGATATTAAAAAAGAAGGAAGTCTGCCCCACCTTCGTACTTCAATCATGCACTTAGAGTCTGTGTTTATCTACTGTTGTCTCAGTGGTTTACACAATTTTGAGCCTTAAAAGCAATCATTCGTGATTAATTCTTTCTACACTTACACGAACACACAAAGAATTTGTTTCTTTGTCATAACGTTCATAGAAATTGCCTTTGTGGTGTTTCGATGATTGGATGGAAGCCCTGGGGGAGTGATCATCAAAAAGCTCCTTTCCTATGTGTATTTGTTACACACAGTGACTTCGTGTTACTGACAGGCATCTTAACTGATTCATTTATTGATTCAGGTGTTACATTCCTATTTTGTCTGGATTGAAAAGATCTAGATGAATACATGGTTACAAATCAGTGAATCAGAGGCTCAGTTCAAAAGATCAATGATCAGAATGGTCAATGACATTTCTTGAGGAAAGTTTTGATGATATAGATGCTCTATTCATCAAAAAGGGGGAGAACTAATCATGAAATGTGGGAGAAACAAATGTTTGGAAAGAAAAGTTTGAATCAAAGATGGGGGAGAAGAGTTAATGAAATGTTTGATTCAAGAAATGCAAAGTTTGAAGAAAGATTGTTGAAAGCTAAATTCTTATAGCAAACAGAATGTACAGAAATTTTGTTGGAAGATTGCTGAATGATTTGAAGATTGTGCTTATCAAAAAAAAAGGGGGAGAACGTCAGAATTTTTCATATGAATAGGGGGAGAATGTGGATTGTTTGAGAAAAACATTTTGTATCAAAGGGGAGATTACAAGAAATGATAAAGTTTGATCAAAGGGGGAGTTTATTCAAATTGAGCTTAAAAAGAAAAGATCGCATTGCTAAATCTTTTTAGTAATGATCTTGATCCAAAGGGGGAGAATGTTATAGCACAGATTTGTTGGATTCAAGATCATAAAGATTGAAGACCAAAGTCAAGAAGTCAAATGTTGAATGTCAACTCTCAGTGAAAGTCAAAGTCTTTTGTAATAAAGTCAAAGTCAATGTAATTGTGTTTTTGTTTCTTTGTAATTGGTAGAGGGTATAAATACCTTGTGTCCTTGTCTTTGTAATTAGTAGTAACAATTCAGTTTGTAAGATTGAGAGCATATGAGGGAAGAGTTGATTAGAAAATCATTCTAGAGAGAGAGAGTAAATGTAGAGTGAGAAAGTGAGATTGTAATTGTTGTGAATTGAATCAAAGACTTGTGATTACGATTCTTAATCTTGTTTGTTCTGTTTTACAATTAGAACTTGAATAGATTTGGGAATAACACTTTTTATTTGTCGGCATGTGCAACAGTTCCGGTTGGGAATAGTTCTAGTATCTCAGTGAAGAGAGGAGTGCCATTTATGTGCCCGAGGAGTGAGTAACTTGATGAAATCTTCTGCATTAGGTTAAGGAAATCAGCTGGTATTTGGGTTAAGTGACACCCGACTTCAATTTAGTTTGTATATATTATTGTAGTTTATAATTGTCAAGGTTAATTATGGAATTCGTAGTTGAGGAATATGGAGTTTTGGATCGTAAGAGGAAGTTTCATCCCTTACTTGATGTAATGTTTAAAAAAATTAATTAGTTGCTCTTACCAAATTCGAGGGTGTTACAAGTTGGTATCAGAGCCTAAGTTTGAGAGAATTAGGTATTGATTTTAGATGCCTAGACTCAAACTAGTGTTCTTTAAGCGATTGAAAGTGAAATTGCACCATTAGGTACCTTAAGATATGATACTTTGGGGTTGATTGGGTCGCTAGAAACGGGAAATTTGACGAGGATAGCAAGGATGATCATGTACGATACGTTCATAATGACACCTGGCCAGTGTTATGGTGAACCTACATGGTACTTGTGTATACTTGAACTGCCTTGGTATGATGACCGTTGGGGTAGTGAGAAAGTTTCTAAGCGAGTAACCAATAGAGGAGTTGATGTTTATAACATTGTCATTTTGGAATGATGATTAAGCACGATGAATACATTAAGTTGACCATTTTGGGTCGGAGTTGTTGGTTGAAATTGGAACCATAGGCATATTGAATTGACTTTATTTCAAGAGGAAATTGCGAGTTAACCAATTTATTGTGATTATTGCTTTAAAATTTTTGAGCATCTAGAGGGCGATGGTGTTGCTAGGAAATCGGGAAGCGTGGTTCTGTGATGTTGAATGCCGACCAAAATTCATGCACGAAATTTATTTCTAAATTAAGTTTGCGTCAATTGTTTCTCATGTTCTCAAAGCATAAGGCGAGTTATATTATGGAGTCTTCGTATAAAGCATTTAGCACTCATCAGATTTTAAACCGTGAGTTTAAACATGCATGAAATTGTTTTGTTGCTCGTGGTTGCAAATTTTATTGAAAATCTCTTCATCCCCGTTTCTTGTCTAACATTATTTTTGGATATTGTAATATCTGTGATTTAATTGTTGAGTCATAATTGTATTCAAGATTAAATGAGGGTATTTTATGTAAATGTTTGTAAAAGTCTAAGGGTTTGTGTTGTAAAGTCAACATGTGTTGACTAGGTATAAATACCTTAATATAGGATCTCCTCCACGCATGTTAAGGTTTTAAAGGAAAAGTTATTCCCATGTTCTGGCGTCTAAGTTTTCTTGGGAATTTTAGTCTGTACAAGTTGTGTTGAGTTTTATAGGGTATTATTTTACGACGTTTTCGATGCGTAAGTGAACTTTGAAATGAGTGAGTTTTAATTACGTTACGTGTAAATTACGGGTTTATTAAGCGTCGTGTTTTGGTGCAAGTTTTGTTGAAAGTGTCAATTTACTTTACATTGCAATAAAAGGGAAACTCTTAGAATTATGACATTTTAGTCATAAGTTCGTCTTATGCCTTGGCATGGGAAACGAAGATGTTGGCATGCCTGGTTTTCTTTTGTGTCATCGGATTTTATGAAAATTTAGTTGAGTCTTGTGAAGTTTGTTTTACGACATTCTGCGTTGCATAAGAAGAACCTTGAAACACGTATGCTTGCTTTATTGTGTGCGTTAACTCATGAGTCTTTGTTTAATATTTTGTTTCATGCGGGTTTGCACATGTCCTTTCACAACCGTAAGAGATGTTTTGAGAGTTCTGTTGATGAATGTTGTCTCACATGTTATTTTGGAAGTTTCAATGTCGTGTGGTTTCTCTTTTGGGTTTATACAAGATTATTTCATTGCGTGCTATTTAACATTTGAATTGATTTACACTTTTGTGCGAGTAAGCATGTGAAAGATTTTAAAGGCTCAAGTTGAACTTCTGATTTATGCCTTCTTCAGTTGTTGATTCTATGGTTATCGTCTCATGCAATGCATTATATAGATTTACTGGTTTACATGATTTTATAGCCACCATTTTTGGACAAGTGTATTCTATTCGTGTGGTCCAAGGTTTGAAAACTGAATTAAAATTTATTTACGTTTGATCAAATCACATGCATTTTTACTAAGTTGGGAAATTTTTGGAACTTGATTGCGTAAGTTCCTCCTTCTGGAGTTTATACTAACATTTGATGCACACCGCCTTAGTGCGGGAAAGTATTTTACGTACACGACATAAATTAATGCATATTAAGACCATAGTGGTCCATTTGAAAAGTTGTTGCACGCCTTTTGTTATTGTCATTATTAACTTGAGTAATATTCAAATGATTTTCGAAGTGGTTTTATATGCGTGGCGTTTGTGACCAATTTTGCACAACTACCTAGTAAGTGGTAGTGAAATTGTTACATGTATGATTAATTGTTATAAAGACTTTGGGTTTGAAAGTGTTATAAAATTTCGAATTGACATAATAGTTTGAAAAACCTTAAACTCATTAGGGTTATAGATTTAAACCCCTATCGTGAAAGAAGTTGTAACGAGGGACTAGAGAAGTCCTTGGGATTTGAAGCGTCGGATGAACCGACGTGTGGCCAGTTATGAATTATGAAGTCAGCCTTATGAGTAAGTTCACGTAAGAATAATTGTGGTATTAGATTTATATGTTACCCCCTAATATAAGCGGCGATCTTTCCTTTTTGGTAAATCTTTGGGTTGAGCCTTGTGCGATCGCTTGAGTGCGGTCGGTTATGAACTGATGGGTTGATGTTGACAACATGCTATGTGTTGGTGGTGCTCTATCTCTGTGGATATTCGGGAATGTTGAGGATGTTATGAGTTGTTCGTAAAGCTGTATGTTGGGGGTTTTCAATTCCATATTAGGCGTCAACTTTAAATCTTTTGGGGATCGGCTCAGTACAAGCCGACGTGCCCTTTGAGGTCAGTGATCTCTGAGATGTTTGGAAGTATCCCCGTTGGATTAGGAGAAATATTAGCCTCACGGTGGTGGAACTTAAAGGAAGTTAGATGTTGGTAATTAAGTGTTGACCTGTACGATTTTCTCGATGTAGTAAATTTTGGGAATTCTTTGGGTTGATGTTGGTAATTGGAATACAGATTCAGAATCGTATTGATCTGGAACGAATGGGTCAATGAAAAGTTGAGGTCACAAGCTTCCATGGAGTAGTACGTGTCACCCAAGGTTGGGAGACAACCGTAGTCTTGTGGTTAGAAGCTACTTTAATAAGTTAAGCGTTCCCTCAGATATAAGAGTAATGTGCTCAGGGGACATTAGTATTGAGTATTGGCAGGAGGTTATCGTGGTTGTTCTAGTAAGGGGATTAGAGACAACCTATTATGCGGGCAACGGTAAATAAAGAACTAGATTTCGAGGACGAACTCTATTTTAAGGTTGGGAGGATTGTAACACCCGTAATTTTCGGTCGGTAAAGGTCACCGGACATTTTTGAAACTTGTGAATGGTGGGATTGTGTTGGTAAAGCATCATTTCAGTCCTTTGGAATATCGGGAACTTTTGAGTGCGAAAAATGAAGGGATTAGGAGCCCTGCACAGCCTGGGCGACAATGCCCGACGATAGTGACACATGTCACTACTGTGTGGCACAATCGCGAGCTTTGTACCGCGGAGGGATGGACGTGGGCGACAATGCCACACGACTATGCAGAGGGATAGATGTGGAGTCAACGGGAGTGCACTTGTCGCTCCGGCGGTAATCCGAAAGAATTTCCATCGATCTATAGAGTGCAATCACGAAAACGATCACGAATGATCACTTGATCCCCATTAGCTACTTCTACTACTAATGCATCGGGAAGGACACTAATAGGAGTGGTGAATTATTTACAGAAAGCATCCGACACAAAGGAACAGGTAGCACCCGAATCAAATAGCACACGCCCAGGCAAGGAGTTCACGAGAAATGTACCCGAAACGACATCGGCTATCTCCTTTGCTTCCTCGGTGGTCATCCGGAAAGCTCGACTCGGCACCCTCGGCGATTGGTCGACTCTAGCCGTCGACCCAACAGACCTGCCTTAATTGTTCCCCGCTAGCTTTGGACAATTCCTCCTTATGTGCCCCGGTTCCTGGCACTCAAAACACACCGTTGGATGAACAGTGCAATCTCGAGCCACATGGCCCCTCTTGCCACACTTAGTACAACTCACCGGACCCGCATAGGTTTTGGAAGCACATGCGCCCGAATGCCTAGTTTTGCACTTTGGGCACCACTGATCGTCCTTACGAGAGTCGCCCAATCTCCCACTAGCAAAAGGTCTTGATTGACGAATGGTCCCAGATGGCCCCTCCTACTTCCGTTTCTCACCAACATGTTTCTTCTCATCCCTTTCGGCATTGATGTCGTCCTCAACGAGTAAGGACTCCTCGATAACCTCTTGCAGAGTCGAACACTTAGCATTCCTTACCGCCGTTCGCATCTCGGCCGGTAACCCTTGATGATAGGCCTTAATCTTTGACCTTTCATCGGGGACCAGATGTCCCACCAAGTTTAGTTTCTCCAAAAAGAGTTTGGAGTAGCCAACAATAGACAGATTCCCTTTCTTCAGATCTCGGAACTCCCGCTCCAATTTGTCCATCGAACGCTCGCTACAATACTTGTCCATAATCTTCTCTTTGAACGTCGGCCAAGTTAACTTAGCCAGAACTTCAGGAGTGAGGACTGATCGAGTGAGATTCCACCAAATCAAAGTCTCTCCCCGAAGCAGTTGAGAAGAAAACTTGACCCGTTGAGAGGGATCGCACTCACTTGACTCAAAGGCCATCTTTATCTCTTTGAGCCAATACATACAAGCAACCGGGTTATCGGAACCCGCAAACTCCTTAGGGTGGCACCCCAGAAATGCTTTGTAGGTGCACCCCTTCGTCTTCGTCTTTTTCCCATCATCAGATGGGTCTTCAACAGATACCACATTTGGTCCACCCGACCCCACAACAATGTTTTCCGCCATTGTTTCAGGTTGTCGGTTGTTGGTGTTATCCCAGATTTAATCTAGTTGGTAAATAATCAATCAAGTAATCAAGCAACACAATAATAATCAAGAGATAATAAGATTAACAAAACGTACCAATCCCTTGAATAAACAATGAAACCCTTGAGTGTTCTTGATACCCTTTGAATACAGAGAAAAACTTACAGCGACTATTTAGAAAATTATCAGAGTTCTTTCAAGGTTAACCTAAAACTAAACTAATCAAAACTTTAAATACCCAGGCCATATGGGCTTTAACCTTAATGGGCTTTCTAATGGGCTTGGGCCCAATAGCTTAATAACTATTGACTTATTACATAATAAACCCTCTAATTAACTTTAGCACAATTGCAGTTTAAACCCTTAATTTTAACTTTAATCTTGAATACAATTATTTGATCCAACAATCTCCCCCTTTGGATTCAAGATTAAATTTTTTTTTTGCAATTGTCTTCGAGTCTTCTCTTGTCTTCACTTATCTTCAGATATGTCGTTGATCGCTTCAAAACTTGATATCTTTAAAAACTTTAAAATCTTTAAAATCTTTGAAATCTTCAGATCTTCAGATTGTATTATCCCTTTTTGTATCTTCTCCCCCTTTTTGATGAGTGGTGAGAATCATCATCAAAACTTGGCAAAACAATCTCCCCATTTTCAAGACAATCTCCCCCTTTGTGTATGATCATCATGTAAGCAAAGTCTTCATCATGTAACGAGTCCTGTATGGAAATAAGAGCAGTCTTCCCAGATGGAAAGAGTGATTATTTCAATCTTTTCAGATTAAAATAGAAAGTAGTAACCATTCGAATCTTTTCAAATTCAAACAGTTTAATAGGTGTAACCCTGAATCAACAAATGACTCAGTTAGAATGCCTGTCAGTAACACAAAGTTACTGAGTAACACAAAGTTACTATATATGGAGTTGGTTTGATGTAGACTCCCCAGGTCTTCCATTCAATCATCGAATAACACATGGTTATCTATGAACGTTCTGACAGAAAACAAATTTCTGTGTGTTCGTGCATGTGTATGAAAGAAATTAAGCATAAATGATTGCTTTTCAATTTAGGCTCAAAGTATGTAAACTTGTTGAGACAGCAACAAATTATACAAAGACTCAATGTGCATGAGAAAGGGTGCGAAGGTGGGGCAACTTTCCTTCTTTTTCAATATTAGTATCTTCCAAATGAAGAACCAATAGCGTATGTGCTGCTTCCCCAGAAAATGTGAAACATTCTCTTTTTGAGAAAAGAATGAGTAGCTGGTGGGGTTGTATGCAAGAGATGGCATGGGCTAGTTGCCTATTTCAATGATTTTCACCAAAGAATGTTAACCAATCAGATTATGTGGCTGCCCGACTCAGAAAGAAGTTTGGTGCAGAGTTTAATATTCTTTTACTCTGATCTTTCACCCTCTTTCTTTTAATGCTCACGTCTAACCAATCTCTCTTTTTCATTTTACCTCTTCACACACCATCACTCAATTCTTTTGACCCTTCTCCCCTCAATCACTCAGGGAATACTTCCTGGGTAGGAAACACTGGTTATCGTGAATCCATGGAAGTTCTGTTAAGCTCACACACTGAATCCCATGTATTTTCCTAAAAGAAACATGTTGTTCAACAGGCTATTGTACATGTAAGCACAAATACCACTTGTTACATGAGAAATAAGACTTTCGGAGATGTCAAAACAATTATGTTTGACGATGCAATTCTCCCCCCTCAAACTAAAAGAGTTTGACGATTAAGCTCATATCATTTTGTCATGAAGAATAAGATTTTGGAGAATCAAAAACGAATGTTGTTTATATGAACAATATATAAACATATTTTCAATGAAAGCACATGAAATGACGTTTGATTCAATCAACAGTGAATACAAATAACGTGAGTATTACCATAGAAAGATTTTACTTTTGATACATGGTAATAACAAAGTCAAAATAGAATGTTCTGAACCGTTATGTGTATGAATACTTGACAAAGTATATTGACAAGATAAAACACAAGTATTTATCTTTAAGAACACACGGTTAGATAAGCATTTAAGTATCCAAAAATCTGTTAATATCACAGATATTCTCCGTTAACCCCCCCCTTTTTTTTTTTTTTTTTTTTTAAATTAATAAGGAAATAAAGCATATAAAAAATAGATAGAGCACTGAAGTGCGGGTTCTAATACGATGTGATTAGAAGCCATAGTCACTTGAACCAACCTGCATAAGTGAAAGAAACAATGGTAATCATTTATGAAAATGATTCTTTTCTCGTTAACAACAGTGGCTTGGTGAAAAGATCAGCTAACTGGAAGTCAGTTTGAACAAAGTGCATTTCAATATTACCTTTTTCTACATGATCCTTGATGAAATGATAGCGTACATCTATATGCTTGGTCTTCGAGTGCTGTACCGGATTAGCAGTTATAGATATTGCACTCTTGGAATCACAATAAATCGGAACGCGCTTGTAGTTGTATCCAAAGTCCCTTAACTGTTTCGTCATCCAGAGGACTTGAGAACAGCAGCTAGCAGCAGCTACATACTCAGCCTCGGCAGTGGATGTTGAAACACAGTTTTGTTTCTTTGAAGTCCAACTCACAAGTTTGTCACCTATGAATTGACATGATCCAGAGGTGCTTTTCCGGTCTAGCTTACAACCTGCATGATCAGCATCTGTAAAGGCAGTTAGTTCAAAACGAGAATCCTTTGGATACCAAAGGCCTAGATTAGGAGAACCTTTGAGATATTTAAGGATTCGCTTAACAGCAGTTAAGTGCGACTCTTTAGGATTAGACTGATATCTCGCACAAAAGCATGTGGCAAACATTATATCCGGGCGACTGGCAGTCAGATAAAGTAAAGATCCAATCATGCTACGATACACCTTTTGATCAACAGGCTTCCCGGAGGGATCCGCGTCTAAGAGTGTACCAGTAGCCATTGGTGTTTTCATGACTGAACTATCTGACATGTTGAACTTTTTCAAAATATCTTTTATATATTTAGCTTGATTAATAAATATGCCTTCGGGTAATTGCTTTACTTGTAGACCAAGAAATAAATTTAATTCACCCATCATCGACATCTCAAACTTTGTTTCCATTATCTTTGAAAAGTTCTTGCAAAATTTCGGATTTTTCGACCCAAATATTATGTCGTCAACATAAATCTGAATAAGAATCAAGTCATCACCTTGCCTTTTAAGAAATAAGGTTGTATCTACTGTACCTTTCTTGAAACCAGAAGCAAGTAGAAATTTAGTGAGAGTTTCATACCAGGCTCGCGGTGCTTGTTTAAGACCATAAAGAGCTTTGTCTAAAACATAGACATGATCAGGGTGATGGGGATCAACGAAACCTTCAGGTTGAGCCACATAGACCTCCTCATGTAGAACGCCGTTCAGGAAAGCCGACTTTACATCCATCTGATAGACTGTAAAGTTTTTGTGCGCTGCATAGGCTAGAAAGATTCTGATGGCTTCGATCCTTGCAACCGGGGCGAATGTTTCATCATAGTCAATGCCCTCTTGTTGACAATACCCTTTGGCGACCAAACGAGCTTTGTTTCTCACGACTACTCCAGCTTCGTCTTTCTTATTTCTGAACACCCACTTTGTTCCAATAATGGATTTACCTTTAGGTAGTGGGATCAAGCGCCATACCTTGTTCCTTTCGAACTGTAGAAGCTCGTCTTGCATAGCAGAAATCCAGAAAGGATCACGTAGAGCTTCAGCCTCTTTCTTTGGCTCGAAGGAACTGAGGAAGCTTGAAAACATGCAGAAGTTAGTTGTTGCAGATCTTGTTGTGACACCATATTGTACGTCACCTATCACGTTTTCCAGGGGATGATCCTTAGTCCAACGATGTGTGCTTGGTAGTGCATCAACTGCTTGTTGCGTATTTGATGCATCGTTGTCATCTTGTACGGCAGGTTGCTCCATAGATGTACTCGGGACATCTTGTACTGGTGTTTCTGACACTGAAGCTTCTGGACTAGCGGTTGAAGTGCTCGGGACTTCGTTTCCAGATGAACTATCTGTAGAGACAAATTCAGTATTAGTAGAGTCAGAAACTAACGGTGTAGTTGTACCTGATGGAGTTGAAGTGTCAGTGACTTCGTCGGAAGGTCCAGGCATGTCTTCAGAGATAGTAGGGACCTCCGAGTTTGTACCACTTGTTATTGATGTCGATATGCCTTTTTCAAAATCTGCACATATATCATCAAAGGCATCAATAAACAATAAATCTAACTCAGATGAAGTAGAGTTAGAGTTTGAAGAACATGATCCTGTTATAGCTGGTTCTATTCTTGCTTGAATAGAAGCTTTGTCGTTAAGACCGAGTTCTGAACTGTTGTGTCCAGACGTCCTTGTAGAATTCTCATCAAAGGTGACATTCATGCTCTCAACAACCGTCTTTGTTCGAATAATGTAAATTCGATAAGCTTTGGATGTCAGAGAGTATCCAACGAGATATCCTTCATCTGCTTTCTTATCAAATTTTGATAATCCTTGACGCTCTTTGAGAATGTAGCACCTGCAACCAAAGACACGAAGAAATTTGATATTAGGTGTACGATTGTTGATTAACTCATATGCTGTTTTATTAAATCGCTTGACCACAATGGTACGGTTCTGTGTAAAACATGCTGTAGCGACTGCCTCGGCCCAAAGGTACATGGGTAGATCTGAGTAAGCAAGCATAGTACGAGCTGCTTCAACCAGAGTGCGGTTCTTCCGTTCAACAATGCCGTTTTGTTGCGGAGTGTAGGCGGCGGAGAAATTATGTGAAATACCCACGGAAGTAAGATAACTCTTCAGGGTGTCATTCTTGAACTCCGTGCCATTATCACTGTGAATGATTCTGACTGGCAGTTGAAGGCGTACTTGAATGCGCTTGATGAAAGCGATAATCAACTCTGGCGCATCTGACTTGTTGCGAAGAAACTCGAGCCATGTATACCTTGAGTAGTCATCTATCATTACCAACACATATTTCTTTCCGTTGATAGATGCAGTGCGCACTGGGCCACAAAGGTCCATATGAAGAAGTTCCAGTGCTGATGAGGTCGATGATTCAGCTTTGGACTTGAAGGAGCTACGCTTCATTTTGCCCAACTCACATGCGGAACAGAGTGAGTCTTTTTCGAACCTCATTTCTGGTAGACCTTTGACCAGACCTTGTCTTTGTAGCTTCGCTATAGATCGGAAATTCTGATGAGACAAGCATCGATGCCACGTCCATGATTGTGCTTTAGAAGCTTTGGCTAGTAGACATACTGGACGTGTGGCAGACAGTGTAGGGAAATCTACATAGTATAGATTTCCATGGCGCTCAGCTTTGAAGACTTCGTAACCATCGTGATCTTCTAGATAGCAATGAGTGGTTGTGAAGCGGACTTGATATTGCATGTCACAGAAGTGACTGGTACTGAACAGATTGTGATCAAGTCCTTCAACATATAACACTTTTTGAATCTTCACAACACCGTTATCGAGCATTCCATATCCTCTGACGTGGCCTTCGGCTTCAGAATTGGCAAATCTAACTGCTCCGGCAGGCTCCTCCACATAGTTATGCAAGAGGTGCTTGAATCCTGTCATGTGGCGTGAACATCCGGAATCTATTACCCACAATCGATAGGCCTGCAAAAGAGACAATTAGGTTTGCTTAGGCACCCATATCAAGATGGGTCCTTCGCGGTTAGCATCAAGCAACTCAGGAATATCATCTGGTTTGACTTTCACTCTCCATTCATAACGCGGTTTTGGAACCCATTTCCAAACCATCTTAACATTCAATTCCTGAAAGTGATTTTTAGAAGTAGGATTGGCAACCTTAGCACGATACACTTTTGGTTGTGTAGAGGAATCAGAATTAGAATTAGACTTAGAGTTCAGCTTAGCTTTGCTTTTATTCTTTTTGGACTTAGGAGGGGAGTAGTATTTGAATGAATTATCCCAACAGTGTTTGCAATAAAGATTCTTTCGAGCAAAATTCATAAACTTAGATTTATCGGAACAAATCTTACATTCATGTTTATCAAAAGAAGTACTATTCAAAATAACACTGTCTGTAGGACAACTACTAGAATTCAAACTATTCTTTTTATTCAAACTAAGATCTTTATTCTTCTTACTCTTCCCAACTCCATTTCCTCTTATATCTGAAACAGAAACAGGAACCTTGTTAGTCTCTAACTTAGAAGGTGGTTCTTTTCTAGTGCTCTTTGAAGTCTCACCCTTTTCAAAAATACTTGGAGGATATTCAGGACAATCAGAGTAAGCAACTGTAGGTTTTGTAGGAGCATCAAATTCTGGATTGGTTCTTACCTTCCAGCTTGGATCATTGAACATCTGTTTATCACTTGAAGCATTTTTAAACATAGTAACTTTCAAATCATTGGTCTCTATGCAAAGCTCTTGATTTACTTTTAAAGACTTTTCAAGTTTATGTTTGAGATCAAAGTTTTCATCTTCAACCTCATCAAGAGACTGTTGCAACATATCAATTTGCTTCATCAATTCAGATGTATTACCATCCACAAAATTTGATCCCTTTAAATCAGAAACAGGATCAGAGTCTGATGCATTCATCATATCAGAGAATATCTCTTCAGTCATTGACTCAATAAACTCCGTTTTATCATTTTGAACACAAGATTCATCCGCGGTAGCAGTAACTTCTTCAACCTCTTCAGGAAGTAAAGGTTTAGAAGTAATGGGAGTTGAGACTGATGGTATAGTAGATGGATCAACATCCGATTCATACTCATCAAATTTGCATGCAGTCTCAGGTAGAACTGTGTTGGTGCTCACTGATTCTTTAGAAGGTGTGGTAAATAGTGATTCAAACTCAGTAAATTCGATCTTTCGAGTTCCATAGCTTTCGTTCAAATCACCATATGTAAAACCAACAGATTTAAAAAGATTTTGAGAATCAGTGTCACCAGACTTGTTCTTTCCCATTTCTTCTTGACCTTTGGTCTCTTCAGAAGGTTTAGGAGAACTTGCTTCAACAAAAGTAGCGCGAATGTCAGGAATGGGTTTTATTGCGGTGCCAAATTTATCAAAATTATATAGGTGCTCCGGTGCCTTTTTCAAAATTTCATTAATTGGCACACCCAAACCTGGTTTAAGTTTGTAAAACCTTTCATCTTGGAGTTTATTGGTCAACAGATTTAATGTCTGTTCAGTCTGACCTCGTTTCATGTTAATGTCCTCCAGTTGCTTTATTTTGGTGAAAGCTTCATTTCTTTCTTTATAACAAACTTCAAATTTGATTTGAAACTCACCCTTTTCAGCATTAAGATTCACAAGATCTGTTTCTAAACCAGATATTTTTTCTTTTGTTGGGAACTGAAGATTCTACTAAGTGTAGTTACTACTGCTAGTACAAGTGTAGTTACTACTGCCAGAACTAGTTGAAGTTAGTACTGCTTGAACAAAGTTAGTACTGCTTAGCTAGTTAGTACTGCTAGTAGTTAGTACTGCTTGAAGTTAATGCTGCTAGTTGAAGTTAATGCTGCTGAGCATTATTAGTGCTGCTAAAGAGATACGGATGGAAAGTACTACAGCTGGATATACTGAAGATATACTTAGAAGATATACATGGAAGATATACTGAAGATTTGTTTATTCTTTGTAATTATCTTTTTATCAGTATATGTATAGAATGTTTAGAATAGATAGTAATAACTTTTGATAATTGTTTTTCAAGAGAGAAATCAACCTCAAGGCATAGATCCTAATTCTAGAGAAGTAGAATTCGTATTGGTGAGCCTGTTCATCAATATTGAGGTTGAGTGTGTAATCTTGTAACTTTAAGCATCAAATAAAAGCTTACAGTTTGTTATTCATATTTACTGTGTTGATTTACTGTTTCATTGAATATCAAAGTGTTATTCCGCAAACTTCTTTGATATTAGTTTCTGAGTATTAATTCTTGTTAAGAATTCGATCCTGACAAGTGGTATCAGAGCCAAATTCTCTCAGAAACAGTTATTCATCATGGAAAATCTTACAGAATCAAGCAGTACTTTGGTCTCAAAAGTTCCAATGCTCAGATCCAATGAATTTGACATGTGGAAAATCAGAATCAAGCAATATATTCTCCTCACAGATTACTCTATGTGGGACATCATTGAGAATGGCCCATCTGATGGAGGAAAGATTGGTGAAGATGGCAAAAGAACTCCTCCAAAGACAGATACAGACAGGAAATCAAGACAGACAGAGATGAAAGCCTTGAGCACACTGCTCTTGGCCATTCCAAATGAGTATCAACACCAATTCTGCAATTGTACTGATGCACAGATGCTCTGGAATGCTCTAGAGAAGAGATTCTCAGGTACTAAAAGTACCAAGAGAAATCAAAAGGCAATCTTAAAACAACAGTATGAAAACTTCATCTCAACTAAGAATGAGTCCATGACTCAAACTTTTGACAGGTTTAATAAACTAATTGGTGAACTAGCTACTATGGGAGTACAGATTGATCAAGATGATGTGAACAGAAAGTTCTTAAGGTCCCTTGGAGATGAATGGACCATGTACACTGTGTCATTCAGACAGAATGATCAGTTGGAAGACAAAGAACTTGATGATCTGTACAATGATCTTAGAGTATTTGAAGCTGAGGTGGAGGCAAAGAAGAAGCCTTCTGGATATGTTCATAATGCTGCACTCCTATCAGCATCAATTGATTCTACTGCTAACCCTGAATCAGTTAATGCTGCTAATGGATCAAGTTTAGATAAAAGCACTGATTATGTATTCGAAGCTCTTCTTTCTAATCATGGAAATTCTTCTTTGATCAATGATGACTTAGAACAACTTCATCCTGATGATCTGGAAGAGATGGATATTAAATGGCAGATGGCCATGCTCTCCATGAGGGTTAAAAAGTTTATAAAGAGGACTGGAAGAAACAACTTCTCACAAAGAAGAGAAGATGGAGCAGGGTTTGATAAATCAAAGGTAGAATGCTACAAATGTCATCTGAAGGGACATTTTGCTAGAGAATGCAGAAGTGGAATGTCTCACAACAACAACCATCAACAAGTTCAATCTGGAAGCTTCAATAACAACAGAAACTCTGCTCAAGCCCTTGTTTCTCAACAAGGAATGGGGTTTGATTGGAGTGATCAAGCAGAAGAAGCTATTCAGAATCAAGCTCTTATGGCTAAAGTATCTGATCTTCCATCTGAGGTAAGTTCTAATCTCTGCAATAAAACTTGCATAGACACTGTTAAAAGGTACAGGGATCACAATCAGAAGATGAGTGATGACCTGAAGAGACTAGAAAAGGATATAAAAGACTATGTGAGGATAGTAGAGAGATTTGAAGATCAAATCAAAGGTTTTCAAGCCAATGAACTACAACACTCATATGACACTAATTACTGGAAGTGGGAGAAAAAGGATTTAGAACTTAAACTGACTAAATCTAAAGAGGAGAGTGAAAAACTGAAAGAGGAGTTAACCAAGGTTAAGCTTGATGTAGAAAAGTTTTCCAATGCTTCTAAAGCAATGGACTCCTTACTGCAAAATCAGATTCATGATAAGTTGAGAAGAGGAATTGGGTATAATGCCACACCTCCACCATATAACAACAATTACATTCCTCCTACTTCAGACCTATTAGACACCAAAGATAGGAAGGAATTGCATGAGGGAGCCACTGAAATAGATCCCTTAGATGAGGTAATTGTTGAGGATAAGACTGAGAAAGAGGTTGGCAAGAGTAAGGAGAACAAGGTGAGTGGTGAGATTTCTATAGAAAACAACATTATCACCAATGAGGATTGTGGAAGGGCTTGGATCAAATCCAAGAACATAGAGAAGACAGAGGAAAAGTTTGGTAAGGTCCATTATAAACAGACCACAGTTGTGAATCCAGGTCCTTGCAAACAGTGTGCTTGTAAGAAGAATGAGCCCCAAAAACAGGACAAAAAGAGGGGAAATCAAAGAAACTGGAATAATCAATGGGCACATAAACAAGGGGTTGATCTGAGTAAAATCAATAGACCAAAACCTTGTTTTATCTGTGGCAAATTGAATCATCTTGCAAAATTCTGTTATTTCAATCCTATGAACCAAAGAATGAATTTCCAAAGATCCATGCAAAAACCCTTTGGTTATAAGAAAATTGAAAAGAATCATGTGGCTAAGAAAACTGTTAAAACTAAAAGCCACATGAAGAAAAAGTATTCTGTTAAAGAAAGTGTCAATATGTGGATTCCTAAAAGCACTAAAACTGTTAGTACTGCTATCACAAGTAGTGCTGCTGACAATGATAGTGCTGCTATAAGTAATACTACTGCTAACAATGTTAATGCTGCTAACAAGGTTAGTACTGCTAAACCTGTTAGTACTGCTACACCTGTTAGTACTGCTACACCTGTTAGTACTGCTAACTCTGTTAGTACTTCTAAGGTTAGTACTGCTTCTAATGATGATTCTGCTAAGCCAATCATATTGACAAAGTACTCTAATAAAGAGTGCTCTGAGTTTAAAAACCTCATTAAAAAGGAATGTAAATACTTTGATGAGAAAGGAAGACCCAAGATCACTTTGGCTTGGGTCCCCAATCATACTAATTGATTTATTTAATGTGCAGGGCAACCAACAGCTCAAGGGAAAGAGCATATGGCATGTTGATAGTGGTTGCTCTAGGCACATGACTGGCAACATGTCATGCCTTCAGGATTTCAAGCAAATTAATGGAGGACATGTTGCATTTGGAGACAATCTTACTGGTGGTAAGATAAGTGGAAAAGGTAATGTCACCAAAGGTAAGATGACATTTGAGGATGTCTACTATGTTGATCAATTAAAGTACACCCTGTTAAGTGTATCACAGGTTTGTGACAAACAACATAGTATATTATTTACTAACACTGAGTGTATGATTCTTGCTCCAGGGTTCAAGGTAGTTGATGAAAACATGATACTACTTAGAACTCCAAGAAAAGACAATGTTTACTGTCTTGATTTGGACAATGTCAATAGTGATTCATCTTTAAATTGTCTTGTTTCAAAAGCTTCTATAGATGAATCCTCCCTTTGGCACAGAAGGATGTGTCACATGAATTTCAAGACTATGAACAATCTTGTTAAAAATAACCTTGTAAGAGGTTTACCTTCAAAAGTCTTTTCATGTGATGATCATTGTGTTGCTTGTCTTAAAGGCAAACAACACAAAACTTCTCATAAGACCAAAGAGTTAAATTCTGTTTCTTCTTGTCTCCAGTTATTGCATATGGATCTGTTTGGTCCTACAAATGTTATGAGTATAGGAAAGAAATCTTACTGCTTGGTTATTGTTGATGATTACTCCAGATTTACTTGGGTATATTTTCTAAGGACTAAGGATGAAACAAGTGGTCTTATCAAATCCTTTATTCTAAGAATTGAAAACCAAACTAATCAAAGAGTAAAAGTCATTAGATCAGATAATGGAACTGAATTTAAAAATCATGATCTAAACACCTTTTGTGAAGGAAAAGGTATTGAGAGACAATATAGTGCTCCTAGGACTCCTCAACAGAATGGTGTTGCTGAAAGGAGAAATAGGACACTAATAGAGGCTGCTAGATCTCTGTTGGCTGATTCAAAATTGCCAATTACATTCTGGGCTGAAGCAGTTAATACTGCTTGTTATGTCCAAAACAGAGTTCTAGTGGTCAAGCAAAAGAACAAGACCCCATATGAGCTTTTAAATCAAAGAAAACCTTTTATTGGTTTCTTCAAACCTTTTGGGTGTCCTTGTACAATTCTAAATACCAAATCTCACTTAGGTAAGTTTGATAGCAAAGCAGATGATGGATTTCTTGTTGGATATTCATCTCAGAGTAGGGCCTACAGAGTTTTTAACTCTTCTTCTAGAATAATTGAAGAAAGTGACAATGTCAAATGCAATGAGAACACACCAAATCCTGTTGGGTCTGGACCTCAATGGCTATTTGACATTGATTCACTAACTAACTCTTTTGGTTTCAGTAATGAGTATACAGGAACAGATGGTGGAGAATCAGAGATCACACAAGTTCAAGAAAGTATATCTAAATCTGTTATTTTTCCCATACCCACAGTAAATGAAGACTGTGAAAAGGAATCATTTACTGAACCAAGTCAGAGTGAAGAAGACACTAGAGATGAGGAGACTCAAGAATCAGAAGTGACATCTGAAACCACTTCAGTTGAGTTGCATGACTCTAATCTAGAGGCTGGACTGAATGAAGAACCTAGTCATAACACAAGAGTTCAAAAGAATCATCCTCCACAGCTGGTAATAGGAGATATCTCTTCTCCTATGATGACTAGACATCAAAGCAGGCTTCAAGAAATGAAAGATCAACAGCATACAGTCCTTTCTTGTTTTCTATCCCAGCTTGAGCCTAAAAAGGCACATGATGCTATGAAAGAATCTAGCTGGATAGAAGCAATGCAAGAAGAACTGTTACAATTCAAGCTACAAGATGTATGGGATCTAGTAGACCTTCCTAAAGGTCACAGAGCAATTGGCACAAAGTGGATTTTCAGAAACAAGAGAGATGAAAGAGGTATTGTTATAAGAAACAAAGCAAGGCTGGTAGCTCAAGGCTACACTCAAGAAGAAGGCATAGATTATGAAGAAGTTTTTGCACCTGTAGCTAGGATAGAAGCAATCAGACTATTCCTAGCCTATGCTTCTTACATGAACTTCAAAGTCTACCAAATGGATGTAAAAAGTGCTTTTCTCTATGGGTCAATTGAAGAAGAAGTATATGTCTGCCAACCACCAGGGTTTGAAAACCCAAGCTATCCAGACAGAGTATACAAATTAAAGAAAGCACTTTATGGACTACATCAAGCCCCAAGAGCATGGTATGACACCCTGTCATCCTATCTCTTGGAAAATGACTTTGAAAGAGGAGTCATTGATAAGACTCTATTTATCAAAAGAAAGAAGAAGGATATCTTGCTGGTCCAAATATATGTTGATGACATTATTTTTGGTTCTACAAGAAACAACATGTGCAAGGAGTTTGAAGATTTAATGCATCAAAGGTTCAAAATGAGTTCCATGGGGGAACTTACTTTCTTCCTTGGACTCCAAGTTCAACAGAAGTCAGATGGCATTTTTATATGTCAATCCAAGTATGTGCAGGATATTCTAACCAAGTTTGGTTTCTCAGAATCAAAACCTGCCAGCACACCTATGGAAACACACAAGCAGATCACAGCAGATCTTGAGGGGGAGGATATGGATGTGCATCTTTATAGATCCATGATTGGCTCTCTCATGTATCTCACAGCATCAAGGCCAGATATTATGTTTCCAGTCTGTGTATGTACAAGATTTCAAGTTAGGCCAAAACAATCTCACTTTCAAGCTGTTAAGAGGATATTCAGATATCTCAAAGGGCACCCCAGATTGGGACTTTGGTATCCTCATAACTCACCTTTTGACCTAATAGCATACTCAGACAGTGATCTAGGTGGGGCAAACTTGGACAGAAAATCTACTTCTGGAGGATGTCAGTTTTTGGGTGCTAGACTAGTCTCATGGCAGTGCAAGAAACAAACCACAGTATCCACATCTACAACAGAGGCAGAGTACATAGCAGCTGCAAGTTGCTGTTCTCAAGTCTTATGGATTCAGAATCAAATGCTGGATTATGGGGTAACCTTTCTACACACTCCAATCTTTATTGACAACAGCAGTGCTATTAGCATTGTAAATAATCCAGTCAAGCACTCAAAGACAAAGCACATTGAAATCAGGTATCACTTTATAAGAGATTGTAATGAAAAGAAACTTATTCAAGTTGTCAAAGTTCACACTGATAATCAGTTTGCTGATCTATTCACTAAAGCTTTTGATGTGGGTAGATTCACTTTCTTGGTAACAAGTGTGGGAATGATAAACTCTGAATAATCTTCTTCTCAAAAAGTGGTTTTATACCTGTATATTTTTATTCTTGGTGTTACTAATCTTCTTTTCAGGATAGGCATAGCAGTACTCAGTATTTAGCAAGTTTAAAAGGAGTAAGTCTAGTTAATACTGCTTGTGGTTAATACTGCTTTCAGTTAATACTGCTAGTAGTTAATACTGCTAGTGGTTAATACTGCTTTCAGTTAATACTGCTAGTAGTTAATACTGCTAGTAGTTAATACTGCTAGTGGTTAATACTGCTTTCAGTTAATACTGCTAGTAGTTAATACTGCTAGTAGTTAATACTGCTAGTGGTTAATACTGCTTTCAGTTAATACTGCTAGTAGTTAATACTGCTAGTAGTTAATACTGCTAGTGGTTAATACTGCTTTCAGTTAATACTGCTAGTAGTTAATACTGCTAGTAGTTAATACTGCTAGTGGTTAATACTGCTTTCAGTTAATACTGCTAATAGTTAATACTGCTAGTTCAGTTAATACTGCTCGCGGTTAATACTGCTAGTTCAGTTAATACTGCTCATGGTTAATACTGCTCGCGGTTAATACTGCTAGTTCAGTTAATACTGCTCATGGTTAATACTGCTCGCGGTTAATACTGCTAGTTAGTTAATACTGCTCTAGGTTAATACTGCTTATATTCCGAATACTATAAATACGTTTTGCCCGCCTAAAAGTTCATAACGACTCTTTGCATACTGTTCTCTTGCGCTCAAAACCTTTTCTCTCTCAAGTTCGTAGTTTTCAGGCAAGTTTTCACTAAGACCAATGGCATCCATGACATTCATCGACGAGCACAACGAGATTGCGATGCTACAAAAGCCAAAGCAAGCTTCAGGATTTCATCAGATTGTGGATTTCCTCAAGTCAAGTCACATTGCTCATGCTCTTACTGTCTCACCTACAATCTACATTGAGCACCAAAGGCAGTTCTGGGCTAATGCAACCATTGTTGTGGAAAATGGTGTGCAAATGATCAAGACAAGAATCTGTGATCACTCACTTACAGTTACTGAAGAAGTCATTCGCATCAGTCTACGTCTAGACGATGCCTCTGGTATAATGTCTATCTCTAATGATGAACTGTTTACTAATCTTACTAGAATGGGGTATGGAGGCCCATTGGGTGTTTTCAAATTCTCAAAAGCAAAGTTTTCACCCCAATGGCGTTTTCTTGTTCATACCCTGATGCATTGCATCTCCAAAAAGACCACTGGATGGAGTGAGTTCAGCAGTCCAATTGCATATGCTTTGGTATGCTTGGCTACATCCAGAAGGTACAATTTCTCAAAGATGATTTTCAATGATCTTGTATCAAATATGGGAAACAAAAAGAGTTTCTTTATGTATCCCAGATTTGTTCAGGAAGTAATTAACCATGAATTGACGGATATACCTCAACCTGTTGGGGTATATGTACCTAAACCCCCAAAAGGCAAGGTTTTCTCAAATATGAGAAGATCTGCTGGGGACTCGGAAGGAGTTGACACCCCATTGTTCTCTACAATGATGGTGGTGTCCCAAACCACTGAAGGTATGGCAGCAGGGTCAAGGCCCTCATTAGACCATCCCACTGCTAGCCAAGCCCAACCTTCTCACTCAAAAACAATTCCCCAGTCCATTCTTACAAAACCAACCTCTCCAATTACCCAAACTTATCAAAGAAAACAGGTAAAGAAGGCTCCTTCCCTTCTTGTACCATCACCCACACAGCCTTTAAGCCCTCTAAGGGAGAATTTTCCCCTAGAGAATATCCAAAGGGAAACCACAAGGGTGTCTCCCAACCTAAAGGAGGTGCTCTCTGAGGAGGAGGTAGAGCATATGGGCGATGAGGCTGCCACTACTCCTGCTAACACAGAGGAGGAAAGTGGTAACATCAATAAGACCTCCCCCATGGCAACTTTGAATGAGCAATCATTTGAAGGTCCCTGGTGCCAAGAAACCACAGGGGTGGATAGTGCTTCTGCTAGGCAGAAGACTTCCACTACTAAAAGATCCAATGATCCTTCAATAGGGGGTAACACTCCTGGAGAAGGTGAGGACAGATATAACTATGATGAATTGATGGAGACAATGGGCAACATCAACATGGATGTACTCAAACAAGGCAAAGATATTGAAGAGCTAAAACTCATTGTACTGTCACAACAAGAACAAATCATCAAGTTGAAGCAAATGGCAAGGAAACTGATTCTGCAAAAGAAGAAGAAACAATTTGTGCTCAGAAGGAGGGAACCAGTGACTGATGCTCCCAAAAAGGGGGAGTCAGAAGCTGATGCCAAAGCTAAGGGGGAGCAAGAGGAAAAACATATTGTTGAGGGGGAAAATGAGCCAGCAGCAGAAACCATTAATACTGCCAGTTCAAGTAAAGCAGCAGAAATGGTTAATACTGCTGAGCTAAAAGAAGCAGCAGAACAAGTAAAAGAGGTCCTTACAGAGCTTGAGGTTGCAGAAACACTCATCAAAGCAAAACATGATACTCCCAAGGTCATCTCAAAGGCCAAAGGAGTTGTCATAAAAGAAAGAGGTGATGCAGCAAAGAACTCTAGCATTGAGAAGGAGATGGGTAAAGATAAAGGTAAGGCAAAGTTAGTTGAATCTGATCAACCAATCAAGAAGCAAAGGTTGGTTGAATCAGATGAAGCCTTAGCAAGGAAAATGCAGAAGGAGATGGAAAAAGAAGAAAGAGCTCAGGTGGAGAAGGACAGGGAAATAGCAAAGGCTTTAGCTGCTGAGCTAAATAAAGCCTATCAAAAGGGGCTTGAAACTGAAAAGGCTAAACAAAGGGCTATAAGTCTGAGAAAAGCTATGATGGCTAATACAAGTGCAAAGAAAAGAAGACCTTCACAAACTTACCTTGCCACTCAGGAAAGAAACAAAATGATAACTTTCTTGAGGAGTGCAATTGGGGTAAAGAAAGAAATGTTTGTGAAGATGAGTTTTGATCAGATCAGAGAGCTCTATGAAAAAGAAATGGGGAATCTGAAGAGCAATGAAAAGAAAAGAGTAGAGTTTGAAAAGAAGGCCAAGGAGAGTAATGATATAGATATGAATCAACCATTTCCTGAAAGTGAAGAGGGAACTCCTATCAAAGAAATGGCAAGGGAAAAGGAAGAAAAGAAGAAGGAAGCTACTCTAGTACAGGTTCAAAAGACTTTGAAAAGAACCAAGATGATGGCCAAAAGAAAGAAAGATAAGAAGCCTAGAATAGAAGAAGAACAAAATGTTGCTGAAGAAGAAGGGGCACCTGAGTCATCAAGCCAGCAAGGGTCATCAATCAAAGATGATGTAAGCTTATATATGGTAGTGATGGACAAAGTGCCTGAACCAATTTCTGCAGAACCTGTTGGAGTTAAGCCACCCGAGATCATTCACTGGGATGTACTGACAATGGATGGGAAAGATTACATCAGACTCAAGAGGAAGGGTGATAAGTATGAAGTATTCAACACTTGGGTCAAGATTGTCAGAACATGCTCTAGATCTGATATAGAAGAGATGTTTGACATAGGAATTAAGCTGTATGCAGATCATCTGAATACTCCAGGAATTTCTCTTACAAAACTGGTGTTGGAGTATCTATGCATGATGTTCAAACCTGAAGAAGTGGACCAGGTCATCAAGAGTGTGTTTAAAGAAGTCACAAGTTGGACTCTATATGAAACTAGTGGAGTATATGCAGTGACTTTGGATAGAAATCACACAGAATACTTCCTAGTGGATAGAGTATATAATCACACCAGACTGAAGGTTCATGCCATGCTAAAGAAGAAGTTGGGTTGTGCACCAAATTCAGAAATGGCCAAGTATCTAATTCAGAGGATAATCAATCAGAGTTTGGGACTGAATCCAGACTTAGGAGCATGATCTTGGAAGTTTTGGGAGCATTAAAAAGAGCATCTGGAAGAATATCTGAAGAACTTGACTTCTCTTCTAAAAGTCAAGTTAGGGGGAGATTGTTGGGAACTGAAGATTCTACTAAGTGTAGTTACTACTGCTAGTACAAGTGTAGTTACTACTGCCAGAACTAGTTGAAGTTAGTACTGCTTGAACAAAGTTAGTACTGCTTAGCTAGTTAGTACTGCTAGTAGTTAGTACTGCTTGAAGTTAATGCTGCTAGTTGAAGTTAATGCTGCTGAGCATTATTAGTGCTGCTAAAGAGATACGGATGGAAAGTACTACAGCTGGATATACTGAAGATATACTTAGAAGATATACATGGAAGATATACTGAAGATTTGTTTATTCTTTGTAATTATCTTTTTATCAGTATATGTATAGAATGTTTAGAATAGATAGTAATAACTTTTGATAATTGTTTTTCAAGAGAGAAATCAACCTCAAGGCATAGATCCTAATTCTAGAGAAGTAGAATTCGTATTGGTGAGCCTGTTCATCAATATTGAGGTTGAGTGTGTAATCTTGTAACTTTAAGCATCAAATAAAAGCTTACAGTTTGTTATTCATATTTACTGTGTTGATTTACTGTTTCATTGAATATCAAAGTGTTATTCCGCAAACTTCTTTGATATTAGTTTCTGAGTATTAATTCTTGTTAAGAATTCGATCCTGACATCTTTTAAAGACTCTTTTTCAGCTTTTAAATCATCTTTTTCCTTTTCCTTTTCTTCCACAACAACTTTTAAAATAGCATTTTCATCACGAAAGCTTAAAACAGATTGATGTGCAGAGCTAAGTTTGCCTTTCAGTAAAGCAAATTCATCTTTCATGCCATGTATTTGGGCCATTAAAGATTCAATAAGTTCAGAATTTTCACTTACCTCAGAGTTTGCTTCTTCGGATTGTGTCTCAGAGTCTTCATCGTCACCTTCCAGCTTTGCCATGTAAGAAACTTGGGTGAAATGTGCTTGCTCCTCGTCATCAGAACTTTGGAACAGCCAGTTCTCTTCTTCAGCCATTAGTACTTTTCCTTCTTCAGCTTTCTTGGCAATTAGTGACTTTCTTGAGTAGTACTCTGAGTTCTTCACTTTCTTGAATTTGCAGTCCCTTGAGAAGTTCCCAAATTTGCCACAGTTGTAGCATCTTCCTGGTTCATCCTTTAGCTCTTCTCTCTTCTCCTCTCTCTTTCCTTCTCTTCTATCTTCCTTCCGATCTTCTCGTCCTTCCTCTCTCTTTCCATGCCTCGGCTTGTATCGCATCTCAGACTTCTCTTTCTTGTATCCATCATACTTTGGCTTTGAGTAAAATCTTTTCTTCCCAAAGCTCTTCTTGAATCGTCGCGTAATGAGAGCCAAGTCTTCAGAGAACTTTTGAATATCAGGATCGGAATCAACTTCCAGTTCTTCATTGCTTGAATCAGAGTCAGAGTCAGTAACTTCGGTAACTAAAGCTTTAGACGCCTTTTTCTTCGACCTTGCAGAGGATACAGAACCTTTGCCGGCTATGAGAGCCACATAATCCTTCAGATGATTAGACTCATTATTCATAGATCTCACCTCATCCTCATGTTGAGCAAGAGTAGAGAAGATATCGGTGACATTTTCTCGAGCCATATTCTTCGACATCTGGAGGTTGATAGCAAAGTTCTTCCATTCTGGATTCAGATTCTTGATGAACTTGTAGTTTATCTCAGAAGCAGATTTGGCGATTTTGTTCCTCCGCAAGTCATTGAGAATAATGTTGTACCTATTATAGGTATCTAAAAGCAGCTCTCCTTCTTTGGCATGAAATCCCTCGTAAGCATTTATGCACAGATTCTGCTTAGCTTGAATAGAAGCTTCACTTCCTTCAAACTGCCTTGCTAGTTCATCCCAGATTCCTTTAGCAGTACTCTGACTGTCGACACGATTGTAGATGTCGTTTGGAATTGCCATCGTCAAATAGATTAGAGCTTCTTCTTCTAACTTGAGCTGGTCTTTCTGCTTTTCAGTGAAGAACTGAACAGGTTTAGGAATATCTCTGTCAGGGATTTCAGGAGAGGAATCTGTAGCAGGTTGACCCTTTACTGTGATCATTGGAGTTTTGGGACCTTCAATGATTATTGTCCTGAACTCTCTGTTCTTGTGATTCAGAAACTGAATCATTCTTGTCTTCCACCGCTGATACTCATTTGCCACGAGGACAGGAGGTTTGATTTGAGAACCCATCGAGAGAAGCTGATTCGACATCTTAGCTGTACGGTTAGTAAATAGACTTTTCTGTACCAAGACAACCAACTAGATGAGATCGTTAGAATCAAAAGTAAAGACTACACTCAAAAATTTTCAGGAAAAAATAAATTTCCAAAAATAATCAAATGCAGTCCTCGCTCACAGTATAAAGCACTAATATCTATGAATAAAATACTGAAAAATTAAGAAGATTTTGATCAAGAGCAAATCTTTGTCCCCCTTCGCAGACTTAGCACGGGGGTCCCGCTCGAATGGCAAGACCGGAGTAACAAGTATCCGGTCGAATGGGAAGACCGGAGAAACAATTATCCGGTCGAATGGGAAGACCGGAGAAACTGTTATCCGGTCGAATGGGAAGACCGGAGAAACAGTTATCCGGTCGAAGGTGCAAGACCGGATTAACAAGTATCCGGTCGAAGGACGAAGACCGAAGTAACAAAGTATCGGTCGAATACTAGACCGGAAACCACTAAGGTCCGGTCGATACTCCTATCCGGTCGAAGGAAAGACCGGGGAATACTAAGGTCCGGTCGAAGGAATGACCGGAGATCACAACTACCCGGTCGAATGGAATGACCGGAGATTACAACTACCCGGTCGAAGGCTCAGGTCGAATAGGTATCGGTCAAACAATAATATCGATAAACACGATGAATGACCGAAGAACACGATGAGTTTCTGGGATTCGACCGAAACCAAACCCAGAAACTTTAATCGACCGAAGAACACAATTAAACCAACAACTAAGCAATCCTTCGATCGAATGAAGCACAAAAACACAAATAATCAATTACTAATCGACCGGATGCGATAACAGATTCATAAAATCGGATGAACAGTATTTTTTCGATGAACAGTAAATTCGAAAAAAAATATAGATTTAATCCTAAAACTTGATTCTTTAGGCTCTGATACCAATTGTTATCCCAGATTTAATCTAGTTGGTAAATAATCAATCAAGTAATCAAGCAACACAATAATAATCAAGAGATAATAAGATTAACAAAACGTACCAATCCCTTGAATAAACAATGAAACCCTTGAGTGTTCTTGATACCCTTTGAATACAGAGAAAAACTTACAGCGACTATTTAGAAAATTATCAGAGTTCTTTCAAGGTTAACCTAAAACTAAACTAATCAAAACTTTAAATACCCAGGCCATATGGGCTTTAACCTTAATGGGCTTTCTAATGGGCTTGGGCCCAATAGCTTAATAACTATTGACTTATTACATAATAAACCCTCTAATTAACTTTAGCACAATTGCAGTTTAAACCCTTAACTTTAACTTTAATCTTGAATACAATTATTTGATCCAACAGTTGGCGTCTCGATCCTCTAAGAGTTTCATGAAAAACTCTTGTTGTTGGGCCATGGCGGAGTTCATGGCCAACATCATACTATCCCGAATCCGGGTCTCCATAGTCACTTCGTCCATGATGGCATTATCCGCATTGAGGTTCCGGCGCGGAATATGTTCAGGTCCTCCTCCCAAGATATTGGGCTTGGGAGGTCCCTCGGTAGCCACACCCACAGGAGGCCGATCAGCGGTAGATTCCACTTCCAAATGGCCCTCAGGTGTACTTGATAACCTACTTTGAGTGTTTACCATTTCGATCTGCCATACATGCACGATAAATAGATTGAGAAAGGACTAAACGAGTTGAACTCGTTGTACGTACTAATACCTTCATCAATTATCATAATAAAAGTAAACCAAGCATGCTCACGTAACAATGCATTCATAATAGCAGTAGCTAAGTGAAATTATGAACGAACCATACACAAGAATTCTTTTCACCATCATCACAATTCTCAATTTGTGTAATTCCCTAAATCCTAACGCTCTTCCCACCTAGGATTTCTACCCAAGTGGACAGTTAAGTCAAAACAGTCTAAAGATTAAGTCTAGATATGCTACAACAATACCTAGTTCACTTAAACTAAAGCTCAGATACCAACTTGTAGCCCCCTAAAAATAGGGATAACAAAAACTTTCCAAAAGAGGAGAAGTGGTATTAAAAATTGCCATAGCAAGAGCCTCCCAAAAATGGGGAAATATACAAATAACCTGTTTAATTACAATTTGTAATTTAACGGGTAAATAAATAACAACCAACTAATCTAATTTCTAAATCTAGAAAAGAGATTACAAAAGGGGTGTCATCTATAAACCCAAATCTTCCAGAAATAGTTCAAGCGCCAAAATCCCCAGGCTCTCGCCCAAAGCATCTAAACTTGCCTAGGAGCAGCGCCGCTAACACCTGAGATACACATCGACACCAAACAAGTGTTAGGCCAAAAAGCCTAGTGAGTTGCACAAGTAAAAACATTCCAGAAACAGTTATAGTCCTTATCAGCAGTTAATCATTTGATCACGTAGATGTGGAGTCAACGGGAGCGACCCATATCTCCAATCCGGTTCACCCAAAGAGGCAATGCACCTTGAAGCCAATTACAGTGGCAACCCAAAGGCCCGACACGCATCGAGGACTACCACTTAGGAAATTCCCCGACGGCGGAGGTCTAGGCACATAAGGGACTACCACTCAGGAAATTCCCCAAATGTCACCCACCTACATTCCTATAGTGAATCACAGACTTGGTTCGTCCACATTATGCAAATAGGAGGTCTCAAGATGTGTTTTAACCCAACATATTCGGATATCAACCATGAACACAACATCACCATCCTAATCATGCAATTTTAACACTTAACCCAAATATCAACCAAAACCATCACGAGAAGGTAAAGTCGCCAAACGGCATTCCAAGTAGGAATCATCAACATACCAAGATATACACAAATAAATCATGGTAACTTTCATATACATAAACCCATGGGAAAAAACCCCAAATACTTGGACAATAAACATGAGCATTTGAGAATACATGAATATTAACAAGTAGTAGATAATGATGTGTATCTAGTTTTAACAAAAGATTAGTAAACTCACAATCTAGGTTTTTGACCAAAACCTAGAAAAAATGAAAAGCCTAGAAGTTAAGGTTGAGACTTGGAGGAGAATAGGTAGACTTGAACTCTTGAGATCTTGATGTAGAAGGAACACAATAAATGATGTTTTACCTCCCAAGACTTGCAATAAATGCTCTTGATAGGAAGAGGAAGAAAATGGCTCCCAAACCCTAGAAAATCGCTCCTCAAATCAGTGTGTATGTGTTTTGTCATTTTGAACCGAGTGAAAAAAGGGTTTTGGGCACCTGCAGGTCGATCGCGACTTGTTCCGCGACTTGCACCCGTGGCATAAGTCACCCATGTGCTCAAAGGTGAGGGCTCCAGTGGGTTGCACGGCTTGTGCCGCGACTTCCACCCGTGGCGTAAGTCGCGAGATTCCTCACATGTGTAAACTCCAGTGGATTACGCGGCTTGTGCCGCGACTTCCACCCGCGACCTAAGTCACGTAACTTACTGCTCAACAAAGGCTGGTCCAAAATTTCCAAACTGACACCAAACAATTACCATAAACGGAAATGGTAATTAAGCATATAATTCCTACTTTGATAAACACATAAATGTAAGATCAACAAGGCCTCAACTTACCTGAAATTACGGATGTTACACTGATGCACATGTCGATAAATAAAAAGGTTAGGCTAACGCCTAGTGAGTTCAAGAGTTTTATATCATGATTATAAAGGAAAACGTAAAATGAAAATATTGTATCTTATAATCATGATCCTTTAAATGATTTACTTTAAAATAAGAGAACAACTCATTTACCAACAATATGCATTTTATAGATGGACGCCTCAACGCCAAAACATTCTTTCATGAAATAATGCAACCCAACACTTACTCAAAACGAGGATAATGGTAATGCTCGAATAATGAAATTTGAATAAACTTTATAATACAAACAACCAAAATATGAGTAAACTCAAGTCTCCAAAATTATAGCATAAGAGAGATAACCCAAACTCAAAGCGTCACCGAAAACAAGGATAAAACTAAATACCCCAAAACAACACCTCTCGGTGACGGGGGAGTCCCGAGTTCAAAGGCTAGTGGCAGAACACAAAAGTAGGCCACATTCCAAGTTACTGAGCTCACCATACTAGGAACCCATGGCCACGAGCTCGCCGAGTCGTACTAAGATGTGGGGGAGGACACCCGAGGATTCCTAATCATGCTCATTCACTAGGATTACATTTACGGCCCATGGCTAGTATCCGGTCCCACATAACCGTACCAAGTTGCCTCCGAGGACCCAATGTCTCAACTAGCTAAAAATGGGAAGTGACTATCCCATAAAAACAGGCTCATAAATTAAATCACGGATGCAGGTCCGGGTATTGGACTCCACGAGCCCTCACCGTATTATCCTCGAAATCCCATAACTAATTCTGGTGCCAACATATAAATAATAGCCCATTTTCCTTTTTAAATAATAAAGACCGACTCATATGCCTATGGATCTACTGCATTACAGTCTAAAACAGTACATGACTCCAACTTAATGACCAACGTACTCAAAACATGTAATTCTCAAATGATGCGCATTAACCGCCATCATACTCAAAACTCCACAACGGGCTATTAAACCGGACAAATGTCCTCAAGACTCATTTATTTTCAAATATGAATTTCCAGGTTTAACTGCTGATAAGAATGAAAATCATAAATTGAGACTATATACATTCTTTCAAGTACATCACATAAATGTGCAAGTAGTACTTTATAAAACATCTCATTTCATGAATGATGCATAAAACCCGACAAACACTTAAAAGTGTATTTATTGACCAAAGATCTATTTATACAATAAATCATCAAAACACATTCATTTATGACACATTTATCAAAGTACCCAAAAATCCCAAATGTGGGTGTTTTACAAAGTTATTAGATGCAGATTGATCATGATTATCATCTAAGAATCCACCGGTATCTTCTTCAGGTTGTTCAGAAGGAATTGGGGGTTCAGTTGAAGTAGAAGGTGCCGAAGTTTCAGTGGGTTCAGCTTGGTCAGTCTGTTGATCAATCCTTACAGTACACCCTACTGATTCAGCTACTTCTGTCTCTTCATTATCGGTCACAACTTCAACTGTCTGAGTAGGTATTTGAAATTGAACTTCTTGCTGAATCGGGGAGTTGAATTCAGTAGAGATATCTGAAATGGTTGGGTGAGTAGTCATTGAGTCTTCCATCCTGTCAACCACAACAGATTTAGTCACTTTAGATCCAAGAAATTTATCATAAAATAGTTCAAATAGTAAATCTAAATCAGATAAGTGATTAGTAGACGTTGATGCGCCATCTGATTTGTTTGCTTGAGATACAGGTTCTGAACTGATTTGTCCCGAAGCTAGTACTCCAGTTATTATGGGTTCTGAACTGACGTGTTCAGAAGCCATCTCTTCATCAAATGTAACGTTTACGCTCTCAACCACAGTCTTTGACTTCTTCAAGTACGCTCGATATGCAGCAGATGTAGAAGAATTGTCGATAAAGATGCCCTCTTCCGCCTTAGCACTGAACTTATTCAGACTCTCTCTGTCATTTAGCACAAAACACTTACACCCAAATATGTGGAAATACTTGATTGTTGGTGTTCGATTATTGATTAACGCATACGGAGTCTTTTGAAATCTGCGGTGTATCATGGACCGATTTTGAGTGTAACACGCAGTCGACACAGCTTCGGCCCACAGAAATAGAGGTAAGTCGGATTGACTGAGCATAGTACAAGCGGCCTCGACTAACGTACAGTTTCGCCTTTCGACTACTCCATTCTGTTCAGGCGTACGTGTAACAGAGTATTGATGTGATATCCCGACCGATTCGAGATATTCTTCAACTGTTTTATTTTTAAACTCTGTGTCGTTGTTAGTTTGGAGAAGCTTGACTGGTTTCTGCAGATTCACCTGGATCATCTTTAGAAATGTAATGAGAACTTCGGGTGTCTCATCTTTTGACCGTAGAAATTTGACCCACGTGTATCGCGAATAATCGTCGTCCACAATAACTAACATGTATTTCTTTACGCCTAAGCTTTGCGTTCGCATAGGACCATAGAGATCCATATGCAACAACTCTAAAGGAGAGTTGGTACTCGGTTCAAGCTTCGATTTGTATGGAGCTCTCTTCATCTTACCTTTTTCACATGCTGCACACAAGTGTTCTTTTACGTACATAAGCTCAGGAAGTCCATTCACTAGCTTTCCACTGACCAGTTTATTGATGTAGCGAAAGTTCAGGTGAGAAAGTCGTCGATGCCATAGTCATCTTTGTTGCATCGATGCTTTTGAGAGTAAACACACCTGATTGTCATTCTGGACCTTTGACAAGTTGATGGTGTAGAGGTTTGACTTGCGAGTGCCGACCAAGAGTTCTTTACCTTCTTCAATGCGTACCGAACACCTCTTGGACTTGAAATTTACCTCTAAATCTTTGTCACAGAACTGGCCAATACTAAAAAGGTTGTGTCTTAATCCTTCTACGTACCTCACCTTCTTAATCGTTACATTGTCGTGAACCACATCACCATACCCAAGAATTGGTGAGAACTGATCGTTACCAAATCGAACTGTTCCGCAGTATTTCTCTGTATAGTTAGCCAACATACTTTTCTGCCCGGTCATATGCTTGGAACACCTGCTTTCCAAGTACCACATATGACGGGTCTGCACAAGAGAAATCATGAAACAAGAGGTTTAGGTACCCATTTATAAATGGGACCTATAGTGTTAGCACATGATTTTGGTACCCATTGAAATTTGGGTCCGCTTTTCTTTTGAAAACCAAATGAAGAATTAGAACGGTAAGAGTATACATGATAAGTTCCAAACCAAACATCAGAATATTTTCAAAAAGCATAATCATTTCTACCATAATTTGAAAACTTTCTAGTAGATGGAGCTAACTTGAATAATTGTTGTATGAAATATTTCTTGCAAGAATTAACAAGTTTAGGTTTAGAAATAGCAACATTCGCAATCAAATCATCTTTACTAGTAGTCTTCTTATTACAATCAGAACCAGAAACTGATTTAGCATTCTCGTCTATCTTCTGTTTCGGTATCCATTCCGACTTAACTCTAGGCTTTTTCTTTCTCAAATCTGAAAAATTTGAAACTTTCGAGTTAGAACGGTGAGAATCAAATAAATGCTTCTTCTTTGACTTACCAGTGGTGATTTGTATCTGTGAATGCCCAGATTTCTTCTTCTTACCTTTGGCAACTTTGGTTTTCACAGGAACTGATTTATCAACTTTCATTGATGTTTCACCTTTTTCATACACACATGGTAATCCAAAAGAATTAACAACAAAAGAAGAATGATTAGGAAGTTTAGCATTAAAGTCAAAATCACCAACACAATCATTTAAACAACCATCAGAGTTTAGAAAATCAAACCCTTCATCAAGTAAACCAGACATATTAGCAAAGTTTGAAGCCTTGAATGATTTAGAAAAATCAGAATATTTAAACAAAGTAGAAAAAATATTTTTTTATAAGTCCATCAAAATCCTTTCTTCTGTGAGAGTATTCTCGAGTTCATAAATTTTACTTTCCAACACGAGAGGAGGAACATAAAGCTTACCTTCGATGGGCTTATCCTCTATTTCTTTTACAGAATAACTCTCAAAATAGTCATTTGAAAGAAGTTTTGATTTATCAGAACGATAACTATTATTCAACCTCTCATAACGAAATGGAAGTTGAATTTTAGATGTGTTCTTTCTTTTCTCGGTTTCCTTGGCTTCATCCTTTTCAGACAGTCTAGTCCACCAAACTTGAAGTTCAGGGTATTGAGGTGCCAGTTTTAAAAATCCAAAATCATAAAGAGCAGGCACTTCAGATATACCCTTTTTGAGACATTGTGGATTCTCGTATCCGAGTCCCCGACCCTCTCTGTTCTCTTTGGGTTTGTTTAGATGAATGGTTTGTTCAGTTTGACCCAAAGTATATAATTTTGTTAAGTCTGATTTTATATTAATCATTGTATTTATAGGCTTGGTCAAATACTGTGTCTAATGTCTAATACTGTATTTATAGATGAATGATTTTATAGAAATCATTGTATTTAAGTCCCTTTGGTCTTTGTCTTTGTAAGATCTTCACGTACATTTATTGAATATATTACTTTGCGCTTCCAAGTCTCTCTCTCTACTTTCTCTCTCTAAAGATTCATTGATCTTGGACTCACAATTGGTATCAGAGCCATCTGAATCTTGAGAGGATTGAGATATTGTTTTTTCGAATCTGAATTTGTGAATTAAAATCGAAAATTTGATCGATTTTCTTGATTTTTTCAAGAAAATCTCATTTTCTTGATTTTGCATCAAATTCAGAGGTGTTTTTGATCAAATTGTTTTGAAATTTGTCTTGTTGGATTCGATTTTGATAGGAGAATATCTTTGATTCACGTCATTTTTCAAGAAATTCACGTTTTGATTGTCAATTTTGAGAAATTTTATTTTCTGGAAAAGTTGTGTTTCACGTACTGTTACATAATCAAAAGTTTGATTTTGTGGTTTTTAATCAATTTTGGTGATTAAAAAGTGTTAGAAACATGTTTTCGATCATTTATGTGTGATTTAGTTGCATTAATTTCTTGGATATAATCGTTTGTTGGTGATTTTTGTGATTTTCAACAGGTTTGTGCTAGATCTCAACTTTGCGCGAGTTCATCAGGGACTTTGCGCGAGTTCATCTATTGCATCTGCGTCTTCAGGGTGTTGTTTTCTCTAGAAGTTGTGATTTTCGATTTGTGTTCATCACGCAAAGCTAAGTTTGCGTATCCCGTGCATCACGAGAAGTGATCTTTGCGTTTCCAGCTTATCACGCAAAGCTCAATTTGCGCGATCAACATAACAGGCAAAGTGTAGTTTGCGTCTCCTTCAACTAACGCAAAGCTCAGTTTGTGTCTCACTTGCCTCACGCAAAGCTTACTTTGCGTCTCAGCCTGCTCACGCAAAGCCTTGTTTGTGTCTTCTGCTTCTCACGCAAAGCTCCCTTTGCTTCACCAACTGCGCACGCAAACCTCTAGTTTGCGTCATATCTGTCCATTCTAAAAAAAAAAAGAGTCTGGAATTTTTTTTAAGTTTGTCTACTATGGATTCTGCAAAGCTTGCCTTTCAAGCTAAGTTCTACTCAAGTGATCTGATGATGTCCTTGGGATCTGAAACTCGTCCTCCAGTTCTTGTCGATGAAAACGAATTCACTCAATGGCAAGATCGATTTTTGAACTTCATCGAGCGTCAAGCTAATGGAGAGAACATGATGAAGTCTCTAACTGAAGGACCTTTCGTAAAGCCTAATAAAGAGACTCCTCGAACATCTGAAGAGGCTTCATGAATGAAAGTTGATCGAGAGTTGAAAGCTAATCTGATGCTAGCTTTACCAAACTCTGTCTAGAACCGGGTTGATCATTGCAAGGATTATCCAAATCTGTTGTGGGCACAATTGGAAAAGATCATGCTTGGTTCTTCGGTAGGAACTCAACTTCGACATACTCGGTTCATGAACAACTTTGAGGAGTTCAAGGCCAAAGAAAATGAGACTATAAAGAGTGTTTTCGACAGATTTTGTGCAGTGTTGAATGATCTGCGAAAGATAAATGTAAACAAGACAGATCTTGAGATGAATCTGAAATTTCTTAATGCTCTTCAGCCTGAATGGAACAAATCATGTCACAGACTGTGGAACGATGTTCGGATTTCCACAATGCAGATCCAGGAATTATATGAGATTCTAATGACTGATGAGAATTTGGTACTTGAGAAGAAGGCCAAACTGGATGGGAAAAAGAAGAAAACAGTAGATCTGGTTGCTCTTCTCACGAAGCAATTATCTGAACAAGCATTGTCTGAAAATGCTTACACTGGGTCAACTGAAGATGATGGCGAAACTTTACAAAAAGCTATGATCCTTCTCTCTCAGCATAACCATAAGAAGTTCCAACCTAGATCGGGTTCCAACTCTTCATGCTTCACTTCTGCTTCTACAGTCAAAGTGCCCGAGCCTAAGACTGCATCTTGTTATAACTGTGGAAAGTCGGGCCACTACTCAAAGGAGTGTCGAGCAAAGAAAGTTAGGGACTCAGCTTACTACCGCAAGAAAATGGAACTGGCTGAAAAGAGAGAGAACGAAACTGCTCTGTTGGCCGAGGAAGAATTCTGGCTGGATTATTCCGATGATGAAGCATCAAACGTCGAGATCGCTCAGATGTGCTTGATCGGAGATGATCAGTCAGATGATTCTGATACTGATGCTGATGAGGTATACTCTGAATTTGATTTTAATTTCATTTCTTCTCAGATGAATATTATAGTTACTGCTTTATCTGATCTACGTTCAAAACTCTTATCTGAAAAGAATTTAAATTCCGAAAAGTCAGATTTGATTGACAAATTGAAAATTTCTTTGAAAGATGAAAAATCTATTTTAGAAAATACTAAAAACATCTTTCAAAAGAAATTGGATGTTTTGGAAAATTCAAATAAGACTTATCTTGAATCTTTGACGGCTATGACTACTTTAAAAAATGAATTTTCAGATAAAATAAATAAATTAAAAGAAAAATTATATCGGATAAATCAATCTGAACAAACAATTTTTATGAACAAACCGAGGAGTGAAGAAGCTTTCAAACAAAGGTGGGGACTTGGTTTTGAAAATCCTCATTGTTTAAACAATGCGATTGAAAAATCCCCAACTTTATATAAATACGATTATCTGACTCTTGCTCATTATGCTCCTCAATTTAAAATTGATTGGATGAATGAGAAGCAAGTGTTAGAACTCGAAAATGAGAAAAGGATGAATAATAAGAAAAATGAAATTCCTTTTGTTTATACAAGTGAAAATGCAAAATATTTCCCTAAAAAATCAAGGAGAGGCAGAAGAATTTTAAATGATATATCTTCTATTAAATCTTCAGTATCTGATGATTTTGTTTCTTCTTATGCCCCTGATTCTGATAAGGAAAATATTTCCCCTATCATTTATGATTCGAAGAAAAATATACTCCTCCTTTAGTATTAGAAGGCAAAATCATCGATCTTGAAGACAAGATAGAAGATCAAAATATTTTGAAGAAAATTGAATATGATATTATTTTTTCTTTCATGACGTCTAGTCTTGAAGAAAATTTAATTTCTCGAAAATCAGATTCTATTTCTAGCCTCTCTTCTAATTCTAAGGAAAATAAAAAGGAAGTTTCAAGTTTTAAAATCTTTTCTCAAATTACTTCAGACTCCGAGGCTAATTCAGATTTATTAGTTGATCAGATTGGTTGCTTAGATAAATTTATTTCTTCTGATTTAAATATTTCCTCTAAAATTCTTGATGATTCTTTTACGCTCAATGATCAATATTATAAACCTAAGCATAAAAGAAGACGGTCAAAGAAGTCGAAGAAACAAGATAAAGTTATTTCTGACAGTTCTAATTCTTCCGATTCAATTCTTACAGATAGGACTTTGAGCGCTCGATCGAAGCAGATATGGAAAGCGAAGCGGACATCTGATGAACATACTTTTGATGGGGATAAATGTGTAGACAAACTTTATAAAAGTGATTCATTTGCTACATGTAATAAAATCTCAAAATATTCTATAAAGCAAATGATTCGAATTTCAAAACATGTCTCATGTTCTTCCTCAGATTCTAGTTCTGATGATTATGCTTTCTCTTATTCTGATTATTCTGATGATTGTGCTTATTATTCTTGTGATCATTTTTCTCATGCTTCTAATGTCAAATCCTATAAATATTTCCCCATACGAACTGCAACTAACTTTCACGGGCCCAAATACAAATGGGTACCCAAGTCTAAATCTGATTCTAAGTTGCAGGCATCTCATGTTAAGGGGGAGTAAGATAAAGTATGACTTTTGAACACAACAGTTCAAAACCCGAACTTCAAAGTCAACATTTTGGTTTCTAAGTACTTCAGCTTAGAACCCGCGCTTAAACGAATATGACTTCTAGACATGTCAGTCTAGAACTCGCTTTTCAATGCATTAAGCTTCTGACTTAATTAGAAATTGTGAGTACATCTACTTAATTTCCACTGCATTTATATCTGATAATGATGTTGTTCCAGTTTTCTCAAATGTTTTTAAAGAATCTGAGCATTTCATTTCATCTCCTGAATTTGTTCAACCCAATTTTTTCAAATGAGACACAAATTTCATTTTTACATTGTGTGAATGATAATATTATTGAATAATATTTTGTTTCAACTGAATATAAACATTTCTATTTTTAAAATTTCTATTTTTAAAACTTGTCGATCAAACATTTCTATTTTTAAAATTTCGGCATGTTGTTTTAAAAGTTTAAACCTTTACAAATTTTATTCTATAAAGTAAAAGTTTTACAATTTTCTTTCTTTTGAATAAAATGTGTGTCTAGGATAAATTTTCAAGTTGCTTTGTTTATATTAAAGTTCTTATATGTTCAAATTTCAGTTCTAACAAAAGTCGAAAAGTCAGCAACATGTTTGTAACTTTTGTTTTTACTTTAAAGTTGTGTGATTCGGAATATTTATAGTTTACAATGCTTAGAAAACCTAAAAATTCGGAATTTTGGATTGTAATGAAAATATGGGCTAAGCACTTAGACGTAAAACCTTGTGTTTGAGATGATTATTAAATTTTTATAAATCAGAAATCTCTAAGTTTGAAAGTTTGTACCTGTGACCTTTCTGGTTTGGGAAAGTAAGTTTTGTGGGATGCTTGTCATCTGGTCCCCTAAGGTCAATTGATCTGGGAGTGATCGAACCCAAATCCTTCTATAGAATCAGATCGAAAATAAGTTCTACTGTTATGAATGGGTTTTGGATATGTCGATGTAGCCTTTCTGATCCGGGAAAATAAGTTCCAAGGGGTGCTTGACACCTAGTCCCCTAAGGCCAACTGGTCTGGGAGTGGCTGACCCAAATCCTGCAATAGGGTCAGATAGAAAGCTATGTTTACGACATGTTCTTTACTTAATAAACTTTTTGATTAAAAGATGCCAAAGTGCACACGCTTAAAAGATGCCAAAGAGCACACTCATGTAAAGATGCCATAGTGCACAATGCTAAAAGATGCCAATGAGCACACATCTCATGATACTTGGTTAAAATTTCTGAGTTGCAATAAACCTGTAAATTTGTGAAAGTCTGAATTTTTGATGGCTTAGTGTGATTACATGCAAAGTTCTCTATTATATTTTTAGAATTGCATTTTCTTGAAGCTAATCGAAGTTCACATGCGAGCACACTGAATAGATTGATGAAAGTTTTTGAAACTGACCATGTCTTAACTTGGTATGCAATAAAACTTGTTTCTGTATCCAAATACATACATTTGATTTCATTTGATGGATTTTATTGTGATATTTACTAAGTAGAATTTTATTTGTTTCTGTTTAAATTTTTATATATTTAGTCGTTTCAAAATACATATTCAGTATATTTTTCTTTCTACATTGATGTTTACATTAATTGTGTTCTCATAAATATATTTCAAATGGGTTTAAGCATTATTCAAGGGGGAGTGAAAAAGGAGAATTTTTCTTAATGATCATATCTGTTTTTGAGGGGGAGTATCTGACTTTCTTTATATGAATGCTAACTTGAATTGTCATATCTAGTGCATTTGTGTAGGGGGAGTCAAATAGCTCAAAAAGGTATAAAATTTTCTGAGTATTAAGTCAGCTTTGCGCCATCAGTTGGTCGCGCAAACCTTGCTTTGCGCCACCTTCGTGTAACGCAAACTTCACTTTGCGCCACCTTGGTGTAACGCAAACTTCACTTTGCGCCATATTGGTGTAACGCAAACCTCAGTTTGCGCAACCAACGTGAAGCGCAAACCTCCCCTGTTTTCTCTGTTTCTATGATTTTGCAGATCTTAAGCTGTCTCGTCTCCAACATTGGCATGACCTAGTTGAACCAGTTCATCAAGGTCATGAGGGGGAGAAATCAGAGAAGTCAAGGAGATGATAAAGAGACAAAGATCTCAAAAGTTTATCTGCTGATCAAGATTCACTTAAAGATTCTATTCTCTCAACTTAAATTTTTTCTTTTGCTGTTCCTGCTCCGACCACCACAGTTCATTCAAGGTCTTTCAAAAGAGGTGTGTCGTCTAGAGCACAAGCTGATGAATCAACTGTTCGTTCAAGTTTATTCCAATCTGGTCCAGACTTGTCAAAGGCAGCAAAGACAAATCAAACAGAAAGATGCTGAGAAGAAATTTTTCTTTAAAAGTTAGAAAGCTTCATAAAGTCGCTTTTATGATCCGTGCTGATTTAGAAGATGAATTTGAAAGACCAAAGCGCCAATGATTACTAAGGGGGAGATTGTTAAGTCTGATTTTATAGTAATCATTGTATTTATAGGCTTGGTCAAATATTGTGTCTAATGTCTAATACTGTGTTGTATTGACCAAGGGTATTTAAGTCCCTTTGGTCTTTGTCTTTGTAAGATCTTCACGTACATTTATTGAATATATTACTTTGCGCTTCCAAGTCTCTCTCTCTCTCTACTTTCTCTCTCTAAAGATTCATTGATCTTGGACTTACAAATTTCCCTTCCAAAGCATTCACCTTTTCAATTAAAGATTTGTTTTCTTTTGAAATCGAAGAATACATTTTAGAAAGCTCTTTAGATTCAAGCTCACACAGTCTATACTTTGAAACAGTTTCAGATAACTCTTTATGAATTATAGTCTTCTCTTTCGCGCTAGTGTCAATGTTTTTATGCAATGCTTCAATCAATACATTTTTCTCTTCTGGCCTCCTTTCCTCTATCCTTTTTCCTTCAGTTCTTTCCTTGTGATCGTAGTTACTTGAACCAGATGAATACCTCGACTGTTCGAGCTAGGATTTTTGTAAAACTTTTTCTGAAAAGCCTTGGTTAACATAAGCGTAGCCTGCTTCAAGGTCTCACAGTCGTCAGAGTCAGAGTTATCCTCACTCCTAGCTTCTTCTGATTAAGAAACTATCACTTTCTTTTTCTTGAGACTCACACTTTTCTTCTTCACAACAAGTGCAACAGGATCAACAACTGACTTTTCGGCCTTTTTCTTTTCATCCTTGATTTGAAAAATATGCAATAAGAAACTTGAAAATGACCGTTAGTCCAAATAAAATCAAATAAACTTCAGAAATGAAAATTCTAAACACACCAAGTATAGAATTCGCAAGGCATAGGATAAGAAATTCGTAATCAACACTGAAATGGTAAGGAATTCGCAATCAACACTGAAATGGTAAGGAATTCGCAATATACCCAAACACATAAAGATTTCGCAAGCTACACAGATGATCACTCAGTTTTCGCAAACACTCAGAATTCGCAAGACACACTGCGAATCCTTAGGATTTCGCAATGCTTACACCTGCGAAACCTTTAGTTTTCACAAAACTCACACTTGTGAATCCTATCCTTAGCAATATTTTAGAAAACTTTAGCAACCTGCGAATTTCTTTAAACCTATGAAATCTGCGAATTCAAAGCACTAGGACTTCTGCGAATCCTAAGGATTCTCAACACAGAAGCCTGCGAAACTTATAGAATTTGTAAACAACAAGCCTGTGAATCTTCAAGAATTCGCAAATGTCAAGTTTGCAAATTTTACACTTAGCAAAAATTCAGAAATTAAAACACAATGCAAATCCTTTGAAGCTTTCTGCGAAAACTTCGTCCTCTGCGAGTTCTTGACTTTTACTTGCGAGTTCTTCACCTGTACTTCGAAAAATGACTCTGAATCAATTAAAAACCTACCTAGACTTCGATTTGCAATCCCAAACTTTGACAAAAGGATCACAAATACATCTAGAACATATTACAACCAATTAATTTAAAAAACAATCACTCTAAGAAGAATCGATCAATGTAACAGTGCACATGAACTCGTGAAAAACAAACACTCTAAGTGTAACAGTGCTCTGATACCAATTGATCATCCCTGCAAATCAGTTTCTTATCACATTAAACAAGTAATCACAACAAGAGATTAACCAAACCTGATTTGATACACAATCAAAGGATTACAAATCTCTCTTGAAGGAATTTTCTCTCTCTAAGCTCTCTCTCTCTCTCTAGAATACGACTCCTTCTATTTTGGCACAAACTTCACAGTCACAACCCTAGCAACCTAAATAGCCCAATACCTATTTAGGGAAAAACAAAATACACAAAATTAACTTTGCAGCATTGACTTTGCAGCATTGACTTCAGATTTCCGTCTTCAGTCTTGATGATCTTGAATCCAATAAATCTGTGATATAACAGTTTTCTGTCGGTTTTGAGCCGCTCTCAAACGCTCTCGGATTGATTTCACTTTATCTGTGATTTATTGAATGATCTTTGGACTAGCAAATTGATTTTCGCCCGCGTCTAACCATTACACGGGGGGCTCCACACTTCCTCACATATAAAGCTTCAAAAAGTGTCATCCCAATGCTCGAGTGAAAACTGTTATTGTCGGCAAATTCCACTAGCGGTAGATGAGAATCTCAGTTTCCGCCAAACTCAATTACACACGATCTAAGTATATCCTCGAGAGTTTGAATAGTCCTCTCACTTTGTTCATTGGTTTGAGGTTGATAGTTCGTGTTTAGCTTCACTCTAGTCCCTACCTCTTTTTGTAAGTCATCCCAAAAATTTGAGTCACAGTATGAAACAATGGATAAAGGCACCTCATGTCTCGAGACAACCTCATCTATATATTAATTTATCCATCAACAACATTTCTCGCATTGCCAAGAAGTGAACGCTCTAGATCAATCGATCCACAATCACCCAAATGGTGTTGTGACTTCTCAAGATTTTTGGTAATTTAGTGACGAAGTCCATCAGGATGTCTTCCCACTTTCATTCCCGAATATTCAAGGATTGGAGGCTTCCGTATGGTTTTTGATGATCGTCCTTAACTTGGAGGCACACCATACATCTCTTTACATAACATGGTACATCGAGTTTTATAGTCGTCCACCAATAATTCAACTTCAAATCCCGATACATTTTTATACTCCCGGGATGAATAGAGTATTTGGGTTTATGAGCTTCTTTCAACAATAGTTCCCGGTTGTCGTCAAACTTGGGCACCTAAAAATTTACCCACGAAAGAGTTATACGCATCGACTATCTTCTGTCAATTGCTCCCGTTGTTTACACATAACTTCACCTTTAAGGTTTTCTTCCAATAATACTTCAAGTTGAGCCGACTTTATCTTCTCAATTAAACTTGACACCACATCAATTCTTGATAGAGTAGTTTTCATCACTCCACAACATTTTTTCGACCTAGTGCATCAGCCACGACATTAGCCTTACCCAGGTGGTAAAGCAATTCACAACCGCAGTCCTTTAGCAACTTTAACCATCAACGTTGTTTCATGTTTAGCTCCTTTTGATCGAACACGTACTTTAAAATTTTGTGGTCCGTGTATAACGTACATCTTGTGTCGTATAAGTAATGACGCCACAATTTCAAGGCAAAAACCACTGCTGCTAACTCAAAATCATGAGTCAGCTAGTTCTTCTCGTGCTCTTTAAGTTTCCTTGATGTATAAGCGATCACCTTTCCTTGTTGCATTAGAATGCAACCCAAACCCAATTTTGAAGCGTCGCTAAACACGACGAAATCTTCAGATCCTTCGGGTAACAATAGGATTGAAGCCTTGCATAACATTCTTTGTAGAGTCCGGAATGACCATTTTTGCATTTCGATCCACAAGAACTTCACATTTTTTCTTGTCAATGTCGTTAGTGAAGAGGCGATCTTGGAGAAATCTCTAAAAAACGTTCGGTAATAACCCGCCAATCCCAAGAAACTTCAAATCTCGGTCGGGTTCTTTGGCGGTTCCCAATTCATCATGGTTTCGACTTTTGCTAGATCAACCTTAACTCCTTCATGCGTCATAAAATGACCCAAAAATTGGACTTCTTTCTAACCAGACGTCACAGTTGGAAAATTTTGCTTATAACTTTTTTTCTCTCAGCACCATCAGGACCTCGCAGAAATGTCGCTCATGATCATCCTTTTCTTAGAATAAATAGGATATCAACAATAAACACAATCACGGATTTGTCCAAAAAAGGGCAAAAAAAATTCGGTTCATTAAGTCCATGAAGATCGTCGGTGCGTAGGTTAATCTGAAAGGCATCACTAGAAATTCATAGTGACTGTAACGAGTCTGAAAGGCAGTCTTTGGAACGTCCTCCCCTCGAACTTTCACCTGATGATAGCCCGAACGTAAATCAATCTTAGAGAAACATCCCGCTCCTTGAAGTTGGTCAGAAAGATCGTCGATCCTTAGAAGAGGGTGTTTGTTCTTCACGGTCACTATGTTCAACTCACGGAGGTCAATGCACATCTTCATTCACATGTCCTTCTTCTTTACGAATAAGACCGGTGATCCCCAAGGTGAAGATCTTGGCCTAATGAATCCTTTATCTAGTAGATTTCAAAGTTGAGTCATTAACTCTTGTATCTTAGTTGGCGCCAAATGATAAGCCGCCTTATCAATTGGTGCAATTCTGGGAACAAGGTCAATTCGGAATTCGACATGACGATCCGGTGGTAAACCTGGTAGGTCATCCTGAAAGACGTCGAGAAATTCTTGGACTACCTTGACATCTTATAACTTTCTCTCTTCTTTCTCTATGTCCACCACGTATGCCAAGAACAAAGCACAACCTTTAGATAAGCACATGTGGGCTTTATTCCCAGAGATAATTTTGGTTTTACCCAAGTTCCTCTCCCCATAGACGAACATTGATCCTCTGCTTGCCAACGAGATTAGGGTTGCAAGAACCGGTGTGCTTGCTCTGATACTTGTGACACCATTTAGGTTCATTTTGAGAGTCAAAGCCTTTACCGCTCATGAAGTCCCTAGGCTACTTATAAGCACTTGGTGGTTTATCCCACCTCCTTTTTTCGCGGATCACCATTCCTTCCTCCTTATTTTGAGCTAAATTGTCTTCAACCAATTGAGACTCTTCAATAGCCTCTTGTAATATGATTACCTTGGCATTCCTAACAAGAGTCTTCATTTCACCTTCGATCTTTTATCACGTGCCAGATGCCCCACCAACTCTAACTTTTCAGTAAATAAACCCGCATAGTCTGCTATGGACCGGTTCCCTTTTCAGAGTGCTTGGAATTCGTCTTCTATCCTATCAATCGCCCTTTCATTACAATATTTATCCATGATTTTATTTTTGAACACATTCCATGTCAATAAGTTCACAGCCCTGGCCCAAGGGCAGACCGGGTGACATGCCACCAACTTAGAGCTTTACCTCTCAACATCTCTGAGGCGAATGTCACCTTCTTTTGCTCGTCGCATTCGCTCGACTCGAAAGCCTGTTCAATTTCCTGAATCCAATTCATGCAGATTACTAGATCAGTGGTCCCGGAAAATTCTGGTGGTTTACTGCATAGAAAGGCCTTATAAGAGAACTTTCTTTCCCCTTGCTTGTCCCCTGCCATGGGGTTTTCTTTAGTCCTGACTACATTCCTGATTCCACTGGAACCTCCTACAACATTCTCTCCCACCTTCTCATGTCTACGGTAGGCTACATCTCTTTCCTCTATCATCTTGACTATCAATTCACGTTGTCGTTCTATGGCAACTTCCATCATCTGAACCATCTAAGACATCATTTCAGTTTATGGGTTGATCTCTTGAATTATCGAGTTGGAGCTTCCCAAATTCACCTGAGTAATGTGCTCGGGTCCTCCTCCCAATACATTGGTCTTTATGGTCAAAGGAGGTGGCACTGCATTTAGTTGTTCCCCTGTTAGATTTGGTACTGACACACTAGCCTCCTGTCCATCTTCTTGAATTAGCTAACGACTAAAAGTGTTTACCATCCTTATCTATCACATCCATGACAAACCATATATGTTAATTCTTTCCAAGACTAACGAACCAATTTGTATTACCATAATTATCAAGCGTCATAATAATAGTAATTGTAAGCATGTTCAAGTAATAATAGATTCATACTATTATTGGCCAAATGAAAATTTGAACATATTATACATGAAAATCCTAGTCACTACCATCACAACATTTGGTAACACTGTTTCTGACAAACTTAAGGGTAACACGACTCAAGATTCAACCCAACTCTCACATAGTCATAACTTATATCAAACTAGCTTAAGTCTAGGCATCCTATATTATTCCTAATTCACTTAAACATAAGCTATGGCACCAACTTATAACGCCCCGAAAGTTTAAAAATAGCAATAAAATTAAAACTCGGTTAAAACCGGCATTTAAATACAAAAAATAGAAGTATTCACACACCATTGCAATAAAATTACAAGATAGCAAATACAAAGTTTGAATATCATAGTTTTTAAAGACTTCTATCTACTCCTATTAGGACTAGATTTAAGTCACATGGTTGGTCAATATTTAGCCCATATTCGAAAATGATGGAAAACTTCTCATAAATGTATTTACTATGCAAATCATAGAATAAAACTCCATGTTTGTTCATAAACGAAAATAAATGCTTACTTTATTCCCTCATATGACTAAAATTCCCTTAAAAATAGGAAATCAAAACTTTACCCCAAAATCTATGGAAAATGACCTAGAAAAATCATTCATAGTTCAAATCAATGGGGGATTACATAGATGGGTGTTATAAACAAGTAAATGAATGTTGGGAACTGAAAGAATTGCTTAAGTACAGTTAATGCTGCTAGCACAACTTGGTTACTACTTCTGAAGTTAATGCTGCTGATACAGGTTAATGATGCTTATCAAGATTAATACTGCTAGAAGAAATTACTACTGCTAAGAAATTTTAGTACTGCTAGTAGTTAGTACTGCTGACATTAATACTGCTCAAAGTATTAATGCTGCTGAAGACTTAATACTGCTTATGAGATGAAGACTTCGTATGGCAAGGATGACAACTGTACTGAATGGAGATATTCATAGAAAGCTTGGAGATAACTTTGAAAGATTATACTGAAGATCTTTTAATCTTTGTAATTATCTTTTATCTTCAGTATATGTATAGAATAGTTTGTATATATAGAGTGGATTAATTCTGAGTTTTTGTTTTTTAAGAGAGATAATCAACCTCAAGATTTATAATCCTAGTTCTAGAAAAGTAGAATTCGTATTGGTGAGCCTGTTCATCAATATTGAGGTTGTGTGTGAAATCTTGTAGCTTTATAACCATTCAATAAAGTTTACAAAATGTTATTCTGATTCACTGTTTCATTGATCTTTGAATATTAAAGTGTTATTCCCCAAACTCCTTTAATATTGTTTCTGAGTGTTTATTCTTGTTAAGAATTCAGATCCTGACAATGAAGCATTTAACATGTATAAAATTATTAAAATGAAGGATGAACTCAGAAATAGGCTTTTAGGTGAAGCCATAGAAACCAAATTAAATAGGTGAGGATATAATGGAGAAGAGGAAGATGATGTTAAACCCTAAACGAAATCCTTGTACTTTTGATCTTGAATCAATACCCCTTTAAATTCTAAGGGAACCAAAAATCGGCACCTACCAAAATCTTTTAAGGTGGAGAGAAAAAGGAAATACTAATATGAAATGAATTGGTGGTTTCCTAAATCAAGAAATGAGGTTGTAGCCTCTATGTTTGACCAACAGCCGCTATGTGACCTAGCCACCGTGACTCAGGGTCGCGTGGTGCAGGTCGCCCGAAGTCCCTTTCCCACACTTAACCAAAACTTCAAACAAAACGTTCAACCTTGTATTTTCTGCCCTTTTGCCCAGACCATGATGAATATTTCACGGGCATGATGTTTTCTGAAAAAGTTTTTAGTTTGATTTACGAACAAACCCAAAATTCTTTCTAAGTGCTAGTCTTAGGACGAATATAAATATAAAACTCGATCTTCTACGTACCAAAAAAAATACAGATGTTACATGTACGTAGAGGGAGGTTCAAACGAGAACAGTAACAAAAAAAGAAAAAAAGAAAATGGCCAAATCACGTGCAAAATCACATGTGATTTTACACCAACGGTTAACACAAGGGTATTCGGGCGACGTGGCCCACGATCTCAGGCCGCGGCCAAAATCGTGTGAATCACATGTGATACACGTGATTTTAGTGTAAAATCACATATGAATCGACCATTTTCTTATTTTTTTTATTTAGTTATTATTGTCGTATGACCTGACTCTATGTATGTTTGTGTATATGTGTATGTATGTGGAACACCCAGAAAACCATTACCTAGATAAACGTTGGTTGGTGGAAACATTGATTGATCATCTCCTCCATACTTGGGAACACTTGTTGGAGCATTTAAAGCTAGATTCAAGCATCCTCTCCTCATCATCTGCATTTCTAGGGTTTGCTAGGTTTATAGGTTTTCTTTAAAACCTAGTTGGTGAGTTCTTAATCTTTATCAAAACTAGATACACATTATACTTGTTATTTATTGTTGTCATTCTTATGTGCATAAACCTTACAATAATTGTTGTGTGGGATATTTACGTTTGGGTTTAAGAACCCTCACCTTTTTACATTAAAGATGACTTCCTTAATGGTCATCTGGGACTCTTGACTAATAATAAGGATGGGTAGTCACCTTGACCTTGGGAGAAAGGCCACGCCATCCGAGATTGCCTTATCCGGGGCCGGTATGTTTTGATTGTCGAGAACCGGGTCACATGAATAAGGATTGCCCGAAGCTAGTGGGTGGCAACTGTGGAAATTCTTTTGGGTCAACGGAAAGAGTCGAACAACCTCCGAGAGTGCTGAGTCGAGCATTCTGGATGACCACCGAAGAGGCGAAGGAGACCGCCAATGTCGTTTCGGGTACGTTCCTAGTAAACTTTTTGCCCGCTCGTGTGTTATTTGATTTGGGTGCAACGTGTTCTTTCGTGTCGAATATTTTCTGTAAGCGATTCGCCACTTCTAGTAGTAGTCTCCCTGATGCATTGGTGGTAGAGGTGGCTAATGGAGACAAAGTAATTATTCGTGAGCATTTTGTTGATTGTACCCTAGAGATCGATGAGAACTCCTTTGGAGTAGATTTGTTACCAATGGCTATAGGTGATTTCGATATAGTCATTGGCATGGATTGGTTGTCAAGACATAAGACTGATATCCTCTGTTCCAAGAAGATGATTCAAGTGCCATTGTTGGGAAATGGTATAGTCACCATCTATGGAGAGAAAGAAAAGCGATGCAACCCTATCATCTCCTCTCTTAAGGCCCACAAATTCCTAGTGAAGGGTTACTCTTCGTACCTATCTTATGTGGTGGAAACGAAGAAAAAGAAGAAAATTGTAGAGACCGTGAAGATAGTGCGAGATTTCCCGGATGTTTTTCCAGAGGACCTACCCGGGCTACCGCCGGAACGCCAAGTGGAGTTTCAAATCGACCTTACTCTGGAAGCGGCTCCGATAGCCTGTGCTCCCTACCGTTTGGCTCCGACATAAATGCAAGAAATGCTGATGCAACTTCAAGAACCCCTAGATAAAGGATTCATCCGACCGAGCTCGTCTTCTTAAGAAGCCCAGTATTGTTCGTGAAGAAGAAGGATGGATCCATGCGGATGTGCATAGACTATTGAGAGTTGAATAAAGTCACAGTAAAGAACAAGTACCCTTTACCTCGAATCAATGACCTCTTTGATCAACTCCAAGGCGCGGGATGTTTTTCGAAGATCGACCTTCGGTCTGGATACCACCAAGTGAGAGTGAAGAAAGAGGACATTCCGAAGACGGCGTTCCAAATGAGATATAGTCACTACAAGTTCTTGGTAATGCCCTTTGGCTTAACCAATGCTCCGGCCGTATTCATGGATTTGATGAACCACGTGTGTCGTCCTTTCTTGGACAAGTCGGTGATCGTTTTCATCGATGACATCTTAATCTACTCAAAGAATGAGGCTGAGCATGGGAAACACTAGCGAGAGGTGTTGGAAGTTCTCCGAAAAGATAATTTATTCGCAAAATTCTCGAAGTGCGAATTTTGGCTTCAAGAGGTTCAATTATTGGGCCACGTGGTGTCTAAAGACAGAGTGAAGGTAGATCCGGCGAAGATCAAGGTGATGATGAGTTGGGAACCGCCAATGAGTCTGACAGAGATCAGAAGTTTCTTAGGATTGGCGGGCTACTACAGATGGTTCATACAAGACTTCTCCAAAATCGCTTCGCCACTCACCTCCCTCACAAGGAAGAATGTTAAATTCCTTTGGACCGAGACGCAAGATCAAGCTTTTCAAACTCTTAAGAGGAAATTTTGTGAATCTCCAATCCTCTCCCTACCCAAGGTGTGGGTCCACAATACTATATCAAGTTTTATAGATTACAACACATTTAACGATTACCAACCTGTATTGATTAATAGAAATGGTTACAGGATTGATCTATTCAAGCTTGGATGTGTTCTCTGTTTTTCACCTTTAAGTGTGTGTTTTCTGATATGATATTATGATCGATTGCTTCTACAACACACTTTTCTAACTAATATCTAACTTTAACAATATCTAGATACTATCTAGATATTCTAATATAATATCTAACTAAAGATATTAACTAACTAAACTAAACTAACCTAACTAATATCTAAATATCTATTTATAAGATATTTAGACAAAACAAAAAATACAATAAACATTAATTACTTTGACATTTATTACAAACGACATAGACTTTAATATCGAGAGTCGACTTTCCGGCTTTATCTTCAGATTGGATCTTCAGATTGGACGATCTTGAATCCAATGAGACTGTGCTCTAACAATCTCCCCCTTTGGATCAAGATCATTACTAAAAAGATTTTAGCAATTCAGTCTTCTTGTTCAGCTCAGAAGATGCAATCTCTTTCTCTAGCTCAGAATGCTTTAGCAAAGTATCTTCAAAGAAAGTTTATCTGAAATCAACATGTCTTCAGAATACTTTGATCTCGCAGTTCTTTGTCTTGTAATGTAATGGACTGAACATTTCTTCAAGCTTTAGATTCTCCCCCTTTTTGATGGAAAGTGCAACGACTTCATCAAAACTTTGAGTAAGAAATGTCAATCAGTTGGAGCCCCTGATCCGTCAATTCAAAAGATATTCATCCAGATCTTTGCAAATCCAGACAAAATAGTCGTGTAATACCTGAATCAACTAATGAATCAGTTATGATGCCTGTCAGTAACACTAAGTCACTGTGTGTAACGAATACATATTGGAAAGGAGCTGTTTGATGTTGACTCCCCCAGGGCTTCCATTTAATCATCGAAACACCACAAAGGTAATTTCTATAAACGTTATGACAAAGAAACTAATTCCTTGTGTGTTTGTGCTTGTGATAGAAAGAATTAAGCATGGATGATTGCTTATTGGGCTCAAAATTTGTGTAAACCACTGAGACAACAGTAAGTTAAACACAGACTCAATGTACATGATTGAAGTGCGAAGGTGGGGCAAACTTCCTTCTTTTCAATATCCAGATTTTCCAAATGAAAATCAGATAGCAAATGTGCAGCATCCCCTTTGAAAATGTGAAACACTTTCTTGTTGAGAAGAAAATGAGTAGATGGTGAGGTTTGATAAAGAGTTGGCATGGGCTAGTTGCCTGTTTCAATAATGATCACCAAAGATTTGTGAAACATTAGAATTGTGGCTGCCCGGCTTAGAAAAAGTTGGTGCAGAGTTGTGATATTCTTTTAAGTCTGTTCTCACACGCTTTTTCTTTGAAACATTTAGCTCACTCTAATCACACTCATTTCTTTTCGACTTCTCACACTCAATCACTATGGATTAACTTCTTGGGTAGAAATCACTGGTTAAGGTGATTTCATAGAAGTTGTGTTAATTCTTAGCACAAAGAAATCCTTGTTTTCCTATTATGCATATGATGCTCAGATTGGTTTAACTATTTCAGTTAAAGCACAATATATTTCTTGAAAACATTTAAAGTCACACTTCCAAATCATGAATTCGTTTTGAGAATCGGGAAGTGGTTTGAACATTTAGATCAACGTTTTCTATGATTGAAAGTTGTCCACTTATCAACCATATATGAGATTAAGATAAAGGATTGTACCTTAACGTGTGACCTTATATCTCATGAAGCTAAGATTAAAGTCATAAACATATGAACTTGTAAGCATCTCTCAAAAATTCTGCAAAAGTCTTATGTCAAGTCAAAGTAAAAGTTATTCACTTATATTGAAAAGACAAAAAACAGTAAAACTTTTAAAGTACGAGTTCTGATCAGAAATAATCAGAAGTCATATCCGAACTCCCCTGACTTGAAGAGCTCCCCCTAAATTCTTGCATTACAAAAAAAATTTGGCATTAAAAGGTACATGAAAAATTTTATGATGTTAGAGCATAAATATGTTGGATACAAGATCAAGAAGACAAAGGTCAAAGTACAAGAAGTCAAAGCTGAGAAAGTCAATTCTCATTAAAGTCAAAGTCAACATATCGTATTTGTTTGTTTCCTTGTTGTAATTAGTTGTAAGTATAAATAGGTTTCCTTGCTTTGTATTCAGTAGCAACAAACATAAGTCTTTTTGGTAACTAACAGAATACGTTTGAGAGAGATCTTTAGAGAGAGAGAGAGAGAAGTTCTAGAGAGAGAAAGTGTAATCGTTGGGTTTGAAAGTTAATCAAACAGGTAATTGATTGAAAACTTGTTTATGTTTGGTTTTTTTTGTGAATAGGAACTAGAATTTGGGAATAAAAATTGGTATCAGAGCAGATCCAAAAGTAAAATCAGATCAAGAAAAGTGTCGACTATGTGTTCTTGAACGAGAGATTTGATTTTGGAGTGTTAGTGCAATTTTGTTGATGAAATGGATTAGTTTTTGTTAGAAAAGTGTAATAGATCGAGTCTATGTACTTTAATTTCTGAATTGCACTGTAATTCTCACAAATTTGTGATTTTTGTTGAGTTTTTGTTCACGAGTCGATATTCACTGTTTCATCATTCATTTTGTAGTTTGAATGTTTATTTGTGAAATTCTTGAGTTGTAATATGTTCTATTATTGTAATCGAGCATCCATACAAAAATTCAAGATAATTGGACAAGGTTTGGATCGATTTCAGTGAGAAAAGTTGATATTTGGTCGATATTCTGAAGAACGCGCTAGATCTCCAGAACGCGCAAGTTCATCGATCAAACTCGCAAGATTCATCCACAAGAACACGCAAGTCGAAGGATTAATTTTGGTCTCAAACGCGCAAGGCGTTATCTGCGAGTTCTAGAAACTCGCTGATCGAAGTCTGCGAGTTTGGAAAAGTTGGAAATTTTTCTAAGGACCAGAACGCGCACGTAGTGGTTAGCGAGTTTGTTCAAAACGCGCTAATCGAAGGGTGCTAGTTTTAAGAGGAACAGTGGTTTGCGAGTTCATTCGACGTGCGAGTTTAAAATTTCAAGAAAAAGTTCTAAGTGTGGAAACGCGCAAGTATAGCTAGCGAGTTTGTTCAAAACGCGCAAGCTTTGACGAGCAAGTTTTGGAAACGCGCACACCTCATTTAGCGAGTTTCATCGTGAATAGTAATCTGCGTGTTTAGGCGTTAGCGAGTTTTAGAAGGAATAGTCATTTGCGAGTTTCAACGGCCTGCAAGTTTGACTGATCTGCGAGTTTATTAGAACACGCCACCCTTTGCGTGCGAGTTTCACAAACGCGCAAGCTTAAGTCTGCGAGTTTCACTCTGAATAGTTGTTTGCGAGTTTCTCAAACGCGCAAGTCTCGATCTGCGTGTTTCTCAGTGTCTGCGAGTTTCAGTGCTTGCGAGTTATATAGTGACTTGCAAGTTTTGATACTTAGTCAAATTTTTCATAATTTCTGATTTTTCTAAATTTCAAGATTTTTCTTGTGATTTCATATTTTGGACTAACGATCAGTTCTAGTTTCTTATTGACATATTTAATAAAACAGGTTTAATCAAGATGACTTCAAAAGATTCACTTTCAATTGGTACTGATGTCAAGCCTTTTGTTCTGTTCAAAGGAGAGTACGAGCAGTGGAAGGATAAGTTTCTGGATTTTATTGACAGACATGCAAACGGGGAGAATATTCTTTTGTCAATTACAGAAGGTCCTATGAAACCAATCATAGTACAAGTACCTGCTGACGATGATTCATCTGATAGTGGACCTGGTGATGAGAAAAAAGAACAAAAGACAAAACCAGTTAAAGTGGATGTCTCACAGTATTCTGAATAACAGAAAAGCCGTTACAAAGCAGACAAGCAAGCAAGATCTCTTCTACTTCAAAGCATTCCTAATGAGATTTACATCAAGATTGATATCTACAAGGATGATGCTAAAAAGATGTGGGATCAATTACAAAAGATGATGATGGGATCCAAGGTAGGGAGTCAGATGAAAGTGGCTAACTGCATCAATAGCTATGAGGAATTCAAAGCCAAAGAGAATGAGAGTTTGGAAGACACATATGAAAGGTTTACTTTGCTTCTAAATGAACTGACGAAGAACAAAGTGACAAAGAAGCAGCTGGAAAACAATGTCAAATTTCTGAGTATCCTACGACCTGAATGGAAGAAACATACACGTAGGATGAAGCAGATGAAAGACTTGAGTGAAATCCCTCTTCACGAAGTCTATGAGACTCTAAGGCAAAATGAAGAGGAAGTTGAAGAGAAAAGAGCTGAAAAGAAGAAGGCTGAAAAGGTTCCTGATCCGATTGCTTTGGTTGTTGGAGAGAAGAAGAAAGAAAAGAAAGAAAAGGCAGAAAAGAAGAAAAAGAAGAAAGTACTTACGAGTTCTGAGTCAGAATCTGAAACAGATGGTGATGATGGAGAAAGTTTGAAACAAGCCATGTTGTTGTTGACCCGTGCCTTTCAAAAGAAATTTTATAAGAAGCCGGGATCAAATTCTCAATGATATTCTTCATCAAGTTCTAAGAATCACGAACACCGAGAAAGGGTGGATGGAAGGAGATATGAAGAGAACAGATATGTTGAAAAGAAACCTGATGAAAGGAAGAAGTTCGTGAATGACTACACTGTTGCCAAAAAGCCAACAAGTGATCTAGTCAAATGCTACAACTGTGGCAAGATTGGTCATTTTGCAAAAGATTGTAGAAATCCAAAAGTTCGTAATTCTCAGTACTATCAGAACAAATTGCTATTGGAAAAACAGCAAGAAGCAGGAATTGCTTTAATGGTTGAGGACGAATTTTGGCTGGATCATTCCGAAGGTGAAGATGAGGAGAAGGACGAAACAACTCATCTCTGTCTCATGGGCAAAGAAATAAAGTATGACGAGTCCGATGATGAGACATCTGATGAGGTATTAAACTTAACTCAAAAATATTTCATTACCAAAATGGAAGCCATGGTGGTTGAGCTTCAAGATTTACAAAATAAACTGAAAAAGGAAAAAGAAAGAGTTGCTAAAAGGAACAAGAAGATCTTTGAACTTAATTCGTCTGTTATTGGGAACAAAGATCTGATTGATTCTTTACGCAAGTCTGCTTCTGATTCTAAATCTCAAGTAGATTGTTTTGAAAAGAAGATTTCTGATTTTGAAGTTAAAGTTTCTAAGTATGAGTTTGAGAAGAAAGAATCTGCACTAACTGTTCATAAACTGCAGGTTGAGAACAAGCTTTTGAATAAGAAGGTAAATGGTCTGGAAGCCAAACTCTATGCAAGAGGCCAAACAGATCAAACTATCTTTCTTAATGCACCTAATGAAGAGGCTGATATTAAAATAAAATGGGGACTTGGTTTTGAAAACCCCCATTACTTAAAGAAAGCCATCAGAAAACAACCAGCATTATATAATTTTGATTTTCTTGCTTATGCTGGTAAACATACTCATTTAAAACCAAAATTTGTTACCAAATTACCGGAAGAAGTTGAGGCCAAAGAAACTGAAAATAGAAAGAATGTGAAGAAAATGCAACTACCATTTAACTATGCAAAGTTAAATGATAGTTATCTTTCAGAAACACCAAAAGTTCTTTCAAACGATTATTTTGCTAGTTATTCTGTTTCTGATATGATGGCGAAACCTACAGTTGCAAAGGTTTATGTTCCTCCACTCGTTCTTGAAAGCAAAATAGTTGAGCTTGAAAATGTTTTATCTGATGAAAAACTTTTGGTTGCAAAGGTTTATGTTCCTCCACTCGTTCTTGAAAGCAAAATAGTTGAGCTTGAAAATGTTTTATCTGATGAAAAACTTTTGGTTGATATTCAACAAAGTGTATTTTCTACAGTATTAAAGAACACGGTTTTTCAATCTAAATCTACAAAGTGTTCTACAGTTTCAAAGGCACCTCAATCTTCAACTGATAATTTTGATGACTTATTTGAGTCTGCAAATGACTTTCTTAATTCTGATGATGGGTGCATAGAAGAAATTGATATGTTTGACTTTAATGCTCCTCTTCCTGATCATTCTATTTGTCTTACAAATGAAAAGGTGTTACCAAGTGTTCTTAAAAATGTTAAATCATCAACTAAGGTTGGTGAATCAGTTTCTGTAACTGCTGATTATTATTCTCAAGGTAAGAAACATAAGAAACAGCGATTACAGAAACAGAAATACACTGGTACACAAAAGAAAACTCAATCTCAGAAATATGCTTTTCCTAATAAATCTAAATCTTTTGTTTCAGATATAAGCAAAAAAAGGTTGAAAGCTCAAATAGAATGGCGACCAAAACGTAAGGATGATGAGATAGCTGGATCAGTTTCTGATAATTCTTGTACTAGATTTGATAGTAGTGATTCTGATGTAGTTGGTCAATATGCTTCTCATAAACAAAACCTTGTAACTTCTTACAAGTGTTATTCAATAAAGCAGTTGATTCAATTATCTCCTATTAGTACTACATCTCATTATAATTATCGGAGAACTGATTTTGCTTCTTCTCATAATTCTTCTGATTGGTATGGATCTTATCATGGTTATTCTTCGAGATCAAATATTTTTAAAGGTTTTCAAAAGGACATGTTGGGAACTGAGAAATAACTCAAGTCTTTAATGCTGCTAGTTCAGAATTACTACTGCTAGAAGACTCCAAAGTTAATACTGCTGAGTATTACTACTGCTAGTAGAATTAATACTGCTAGTCAAAGTTAGTGCTGCTTGAACAAAGTTAGTACTGCTTAGCTAGTTAGTACTGCTAGTAGTTAATACTGCTTAGTAGTTAATACTGCCAAGACTTAATGCTGCTTATAAGGTAATGTGAAGATAATGATGAAGAAATCGTGATAAACAAGGATATTCTGAAGATATTCATGGAAGATATACTGAAGATATTTTATTTATTTGTAATTATCTTTTTGTTTAGTATATGTATAGATTTGACAGAATTGTTTAGATAGTTTTTACAGATTTAATTCTAAAGTTTTTTTGTTTTAGAGAGAATCAACCTCAAGGCATAATTCCTAATTCTAGAGAAGTAGAATTCGTCTTGAAAGAGCTTGTTCTTCAAGATTGAGGTTGTGTGTGTAATCTTGTGATTTTAATACAAGTTTACAAATTGTTTATTATATACTGTTTATTTACTATTCCATTGAATATCAAACTGTTATTCCGCAACTTCTTTGATATTGTTTCTGAGAATTTATTCTTGTTAAGAATTTGATCCTGAAAAGTGGTATCAGAGTCTGTTCTCTCAGAAACATCTATTCTTTCATCATGGAAAACTTTGCAGAATCAAACAGTACTCTGGTTTCAAAGGTACCAATGCTCAGACCCAATGAATTCGATATGTGGAAGATCAGAATCAAGCAGTACATACTCCTCACTGACTATTCTATGTGGGATATCATAGAGAATGGTCCTTCTGAAGCAGGTAAGATTGGTGCAGATGGTAAGAGAACTCCACCAAAAACTGATGCAGAAAGAAAGGCTAGACAGACAGAGATGAAAGCCTTGAGCACTTTGCTCTTGGCCATCCCCAATGAATATCAACATCAGTTCTGCAACTGCACTGATGCAGAGATGCTCTGGAATGCTCTAGAGAAGAGATTCTCAGGTACCAAAAGTACCAAGAGAAATCAGAAAGCCATTCTGAAGCAACAATATGAGAACTTTATGTCAACCAAGAATGAGTCCATGACTCAAACTTTTGACAGGTTCAACAAGCTTATTGGTGAACTTGCTACAGTGGGAGTACAAATTGATCAAGATGATCTGAACAGAAAGTTTCTAAGGTCCCTGAGTGATGAATGGGCCATGTATACTGTGGCTTTCAGACAGAATGATCAACTGGAAGAAAACTTGATGATCTATATAATGATCTAAGAGTTTTTGAATCTGAGGTAGAGGCTAAGAAGAGGCCTTCTGGGTATGTTCACAATGCTGCACTCCTTTCAGCATCAACTGATTCTACTTCCAACTCTGAATCAGTTAGTGTTGCTAATGGAGCAAATCTAGAGAAAGGCAATGAAACTGTATTTGAAGCCTTTCTAGCAAGTCATGGAAACTCTTCTCTCATTAATGATGACTTGGAACAACTCCATCCAGATGATCTTGAAGAGATGGACATTAAATGGCAGATGGCTATGCTCTCTATGAGAGTTAAGAAGTTCATCAAAAGAACTGGAAGGAACAACTTCTCACAAAGAAGAGAAGATGGAGCAGGTTTTGACAAGTCAAAGGTGGAATGCTATAAATGTCATCAGAAGGGACACTTTGCTAGAGAATGCAGAAGTGGAATGCCTCAAAACAATAACCACCAACAAGCTCAATTTGGAAGCTTCAATAGTAACAGAAACTCTGCTCAAGCCCTTGTCTCTCAACAAGGCATGGGGTTTGATTGGAGTGATCAAGCTGAAGAGGCCATCCAGAACCAAGCCCTAATGGCAGAGGTGTCTGATCTCCCAACAGAGGTAACTTCCAATCTTTGTTCTCAAAATTGCATTAACACTGTTAAGAGGTATAGGGATCACAATCAGAACATGAGTGATAACCTTAAGAGATTGGAAAAGGACATAAAAGATTATGTCAAGATAGTTGAGAGATTTGAAGAGCAGATTAAGGGTTTTCAAGCCAATGAGCTTCAACACTCTTATGACACAAACTACTGGAAGTGGGAGAAGAATGACTTAGAACTTCAACTGACCAGATCCAAAGAAGAGAATGAGAAGATAAAGAGAGAGTTTGAAAAAGCCAAGCTGGATATTGAGAAATTTTCCAATGCTTCTAAAGCAATGGACTCTTTGCTCCAAACTCAAATCCATGACAAACTTAGAAGAGGAATAGGGTACAATACCACACCACCACCCTATAACAACAACTACATCCCTCCTAGTTCAGATTTGTTAGAAACAAAGGATAGGAAGGACCTACCTAAGGGAGCCACTGAGATAGATACCTTAGATGAAGTAGTTGTTAAGGATAAAACTGAGAAAGAAGGTGTCAAGGATAAAGACAACACTGTGAGTGGTGAGATTCCTATAGAAAATCACATAATCACAAATGAGGGATGTGGAAAGCAATGGATCAAGTCCAATGAGATAGAGAAGACAAAGGTAAAGAATAAGAAGGTTTATTATAAGCAGACTACTGTTGTGAACCCTATCCCTTGCAAGCAGTGTGCATGTAATACTTCTAAGCCCCAAAAGCATGATAAACCAAAGGGAAATCAAAGAAACTGGAACAACCAATGGGCACAAAAACAAGGCATTGATCTAAGTAAAATCAATAGACCAAAGCCTTGTTTCATATGTGGAAAGTTAAACCATTTGGCTAAGTACTGTTACTTTAACCCTATTAACCAACAAATGAACTTTCAAAGATTTGTGCAAAAACCTGTTGGTTATAGGAAGGCTGGAAAGAAACATGTGGTGAAGAAACCTGTTGAAAACAAAGGCCCCATGAAGAAAAAGGTTTTGATTGAAAGTAATAAAATGTGGGTGCCTAAAAGCACTAAAACTGTTAGTGCTGCTGACAGAGATAGTGCTGCTAGAAGCATTACTGCTGCTACCAGTGTTAGTACTGCTGAAAATTTTAATGCTGCTAATATTGTTATTACTTTCTCAAAGATGAATACTGCTAACACAGTTACTGCTGCTAAAACAGTTACTACTTCTAATAAGGTTAGTACTGCTAAGCATGCAAGTGCTGCTAATGCAGTTAGTACTTCTAAAACCAGTACTACTTCTAGCAAATGTGTTTCCAAGCCTATCATTGTGACAAAGTACTCCAGAAGTGAGGAATCAAAGTTTAAAAATCTTGTCAAGAAAGAATGCAAATATTTTGATGAGAAAGGGGTACCCAAGACCACTTTGGCTTGGGTTCCTAATTCAAACTAACTGATTTATCTAATGTGCAGGGCAACCAACAGCTCAAGGGAAAGAGCATTTGGCATGTTGATAGTGGTTGCTCTAGGCACATGACAGGCAACATGTCATGCCTTCAGGATTTCAAGCATATCAATGGAGGACATGTTGCTTTTGGAAATGATCTTACTGGTGGTAAAATAAGTGGCAAAGGTAATGTCACAAAAGGTAAGATGACATTTGAGGATGTCTACTATGTTGATCAATTGAAGTACAACCTGTTAAGTGTATCACAGGTTTGTGACAAACAACATAGCATATTATTTACTAACACAGAGTGTATGATCCTTGCTCCAGGGTTCAAAGTAGTTGATGAAAGCATGATACTACTTAGAACTCCAAGAAAGGACAATGTTTATTGTCTAGATATGGACAATGTTGATAGTGATTCATCCCTGAACTGTCTTGTTTCAAAAGCTTCTGTGGATGAATCCTCTCTATGGCACAGAAGGATGTGTCACATGAATTTCAAGACTATGAACAAACTTGTTAAAAACAACCTTGTAAGAGGTTTACCTTCAAAAGTCTTTTCATGTGATGATCATTGTGTTGCTTGTCTTAAAGGAAAATAGCACAAAACTTCTCATAAGACCAAAGAGTTAAATTCTATTTCTTCTTGTCTCCAATTACTGCATATGGATCTGTTTGGTCCTACAAATGTTATGAGTATAGGCAAGAAATCTTACTGCTTGGTTATTGTTGATGATTACTCCAGATTTACTTGGGTATATTTTCTAAGGACTAAGGATGAGACAAGTAGACTGATCAAATCCTTTATCCTAAGAATTGAAAACCAAACTAATCAAAGAGTAAAAGTCATTAGATCAGATAATGGGACTGAATTTAAAAATCTTGATCTAAACACCTTTTGTGAAGAGAAAGGCATTGAGAGACAATATAGTGCCCCTAGGACTCCTCAACAGAATGGAGTTGCTGAGAGGAGAAATAGGACACTAATAGATGCTGCTAGATCTCTGTTGGCTGATTCAAAATTGCCAATTACCTTTTGGGCTGAAGCAGTTAATACTGCTTGTTATGTCCAAAACAGAGTTCTAGTAGTCAAGGCAAAGAACAAGACTCCTTATGAGCTTTTAAATAAAAGAAAACCATTTATTGGATTTTTCAAACCTTTTGGGTGTCCTTGTACTATTCTCAATACCAAATCTCACTTAGGTAAGTTTGATAGCAAAGCAGATGATGGATTTCTTGTTGGTTACTCATCTCAGAGTAAGGCTTACAGAGTCTTTAACTCTTCTTCTAGAATAATTGAATAAAGTGACAATGTCAAATGCAATGAGAACACACCAAATCCAATTGGGTCTCGTCCTCAGTGGCTATTTGACATTGATTCACTAACTAACTCTTTTGGTGTCAGTAGTGATGATTATGCAGGTTCAGGAAGTGGAGGATCAGGAACTACACAAGTTCAAGACAGCTTATCTCCATCTGTGATCTTTCCTATACCCACAGTGGATCCTGTTGAAGACTGTGAAAAGGAACCATCTACTGAATCCAGTCAGAGTGAAGAAGAAAGTAGAGATGAGGAGATTCAAGTCAATAAAGAATCAGAAATAGCTGCTGAAAACACCTCAGTTGAATTGAATGACTCAAATCTAGAGGTGGTACTTAATGAAGAACCTAATCATCACACCAGAATTCAAAAGAATCATCCTCCACAACTGGTGATAGGAGATATATCCTCTCCTATGATGACTAGAAATCAAAGCAAGCTGCAAGAATTGCAAGATCTACAGCATACAGTGCTTTCTTGCTTTTTATCCCAGCTTGAGCCTAAGAAGGCACATGATGCTATGAAAGAATCCAGCTGGATAGAAGCAATGCAAGAAGAACTACTGCAATTCAAGCTGCAAGATGTTTGGGATCTGGTAGACCTTCCTAAAGGCCAAAGAGAAATAGGAACAAAATGGGTCTTCAGGAATAAGAGAGATGAAAGAGGAATTGTGATAAGGAATAAAGCAAGGTTGGTGGCTCAAGGGTATACACAAGAAGAGGGAATAGACTATGATGAAGTATTTGCACCTGTGGCCAAGATAGAAGCAATTAGATTATTCCTGGCTTATGCATCTTATATGAAATTCAAAGTCTATCAGATGGATGTGAAAAGTGCATTTCTTTATGGCTCAATTGAAGAAGAAGTATATGTCTGTCAACCTCCAGGGTTTGAAAACCCAAGCTATCCAGACAGGGTATACAAATTGAAGAAAGCACTTTATGGATTGCATCAAGCTCCAAGAGCATGGTATGACACTCTGTCATCCTACCTCTTGGAAAATGGTTTTGAAAGAGGAGTCATTGATAAGACTCTATTTATCAAAAGAAAGAAGAAGGATATCTTGCTGGTCCAAATCTATGTTGATGATATCATTTTTGGATCCACAAGAGACATCATGTGCAAGGAGTTTGAGGAACTAATGCATCAAAGGTTCAAAATGAGTTCCATGGGGGAACTTACCTTTTTCCTTGGACTCCAAGTTCAACAGAAGTCAGATGGAATCTTTATCTGTCAGTCCAAGTATGTGCAGGACATTCTAACCAAGTTTGGTTTCTCAGACTCAAAACCTGCCAGCACACCTATGGAGACACACAAGCAGATAACAGCAGATCTTGAGGGGGAGGATATGGATGTTCATCACTATAGATCCATGATTGGCTCTCTCATGTATCTTACAGCATCTAAACCAGATATAATGTTTCCAGTCTGTGTATGTGCAAGATTCCAAGTTAGGCCAAAGCAATCTCACTATCAAGCTGTTAAAAGGATATTCAGATATCTCAAAGGGCAACCCAGATTGGGACTTTGGTATCCTCATGACTCATCCTTTGACCTACTTGCATACTCAGATAGTGATCTAGGTGGAGCAAACTTGGACAGAAAATCTACTTCTGGAGGATGTCAGTTTTTGGGTGCAAGACTAGTGTCTTGGCAGTGCAAGAAACAAACCACAGTGTCCACATCTACAACAGAGGCAGAGTACATAGCAGCTGCAAGTTGCTGTTCTCAAGTCTTATGGATTCAAAATCAAATGCTGGACTATGGGGTAACCTTTCTACACACTCCAATTTTTATAGATAACAGCAGTGCTATTCGCATTGTGAATAATCTTGTCAAGCACTCAAAGACAAAGCACATTGAAATCAGGTATCACTTCATAAGAGACTGTAATGAAAAGAAACTTATTCAAGTTGTAAAGGTTCATAAGTTTGCTGATCTATTCACCAAAGCCTTTGATGTGGGTAGATTCACTTTCTTGGTAACAAGTGTGGGAATGATCAACTCTGAATAAACTCCTTCTCAAAAAGTGATTAAATACCTGTATATTTTGTATTCTTGGTGGTCCTAATCTTTCTTTTCAGGGACTTCATAGCAGTCCTCAGTTCATCATAAGTTGAAAAGAGTAAGTATTATTAATACTGCCAGTGCATTATTAATACTGCCAGTGTATTATTAATACTGCCAGTGCATTATTAATACTGCCAGTGTATTATTAATACTGCCAGTGTATTATTAATACTGTCAGTGTATTCTTAATACTACCAGTGTGTAGTTAATACTGCTTTCAGTTAATACTGCTAGTAGTTAATACTGCTTTCAGTTAATACTGCTAGTGGTTAATACTACTTTCAGTTAATACTGCTTTCAGTTAATACTGCTAGTAGTTAATACTGCTGTCAGTTAATACTGCTAGTAGTTAATACTGCTCTAGGTTAATACTGCTAGTGGTTAATACTGCTTTCAGTTAATACTGCTAGTAGTTAATACTGCTCTAGGTTAATACTGCTTATGTCCCGAATACTATAAATACTCTTTGCCCGCCTAAAAGCTCATAACGACTCTTTGCATACTGTTCACTTGCACTCTAAACCCTTTCTCTCTCAAGTTCAAAGTTTTCAGGCAAGAATCTTCAAGGTCAATGGCATCCATGGCGTTCATAGACGAACACAATGAAATAGCGATGCTCCAAAAGCCAAAACAAGCTGAAGGTTTTCACCAGATAGTCGACTTTCTGAAGTCAAGCCATATTGCCCATGCTCTCACTCTATCTCCTACCATCTTCATAGAGCATCAGAGGCAATTCTGGGCAAATGCCACCATTGTTACTGAGAATGGTGCGCAAATAATCAAAACAAGGGTGTGTGACAAACCCTTGACAGTTACTGAAGAGGTACTTCGCATTAGTCTACGTCTAGACGATGCCTCCGGTATAACTTCTATCTCTAATGATGAACTGTTTTCTACTCTTACAAGAATGGGGTATGGAGGCCCATTGGGGGTGTTCAAGTTCTCAAAAGCCAAATTTTCACCCCAATGGCGTTTCTTTGTCCATATCGTCATGCACTGTATATCCAAAAAGACTACTGGATGGAGTGAGTTCAGTAGCACCATTGCTTATGCTTTGGTATGCTTAGCCACTGCCAGAAAGTATAATTTTTCACAAACGATTTTTAATGATCTTGTCTCAAACCTGGGAAGTAAAAAGAGATTTTATATGTACCCCAGGTTTGTCCAAGAAGTTATTAACCATGAATTGACGGATATACCTCATTTTGATGGGGTATATGTACTCTCAAAGGTAAGGTCTTTTCAAACATGAAAAGATCCCCTCTGGACTCGGAAGGAGTTGACACCCCATTGTTCTCTACAATGATGGTGGTGTCCCAAACTGATGAAGGTATGGCAGCAGGGTCAAGGCCCCCATTAGACCAACCCACTGCTGGCCAATCCCAACCTTCCCACTCTAAATCAATTCCCCAGTCTCTTCTTGAAAAACCAACTTCACCAATCACCCATACTTACAAAAGGAAACAGGTAAAGAAGGCTCCTTCCCTTCTTGTACCAACAACCACTAAGCCTACTAGCCCTCTAAGGGAGAATTCTCCCTTAGAGAATATCCATAGGGAAACCACAGGGGTGTCTCCCAACCCCAAGGAGGTGCTCTCTGAGGAGGAGGTTGAGCATATGGGTACTGAGGCTGCCACTACTTCTGCTAGCACAGAGAAGGACAGTGGTAACATAAATAAGACCTCCCCCATGACAACTTTGAATGAGCAATCATTCAAAGGTCCCTGGTGCCAAGAAACCAAGTGGGTGGATAGTGCTTCTGCTAGGCAGAAGACTTCCACTACAAAAAGATCCAATGATCCTTCAAAAGAGGGTAACACTTCTGGAGAGGGTGAGGACAGATATACTTACTATGAATTGATGGAAACAATGGGCAACATCAACCAAGATGTTCTCAAACAAGGCAAAGAGATAGAGGAAATGAAATTGGTAATCTGGTCCCAACAAGTGCAAATTACCAAACTCAAGAAATTGGTGATGAAGCTTGTACAGAAAAAGAAGAAGAGACAATTTGTGCTAAGGAGAAGGAAATATGGGAATGATGCTCCCAAAAAGGGGGAGATCAACATGGAAGAAGCTACAGAAAAGGGGGAGCTTGATGGGATGAAATATGATGGTGAGGGGGAGAGATTTGATGTTCAGGGGGAGCAAGCAGCAGAAACAGAAAGAGAATCAGTGCAAGCAGAGATAAAAGAACAAGTAACAGAAACCATTAATGCTGCTAGTTCTTTTAAAGCAGCAGAAATGGTTAGTACTGCTGAAATTAAACAAGCAGCAGAAACAATGAAAGAAGTATTAACAGATATTGAGATTGCAGAAACCTTACTTAAAGCCAAGAATGATACTCCCAAGGTCACTTCAAAGACCAAAGGAGTAATCATCAAAGAACAAGGTGAAGTGATCAAGAAAGATAACAGTAAGAAGGCAATGAACAAAGACAAAGGAAAAGCAAAGATGGTGAAATCTGATCAACCAGTCAAAAAGCAAAGGTTGGTTGAATCAGATAAAGCCTTTGCCAGGAAGATGCAGGCTGATATTGAAAAGGAAGAAAGAGTTCAGGTTGAAAAGGACAGGGAGATGGCAAAGGCTCTAACTGCTGAACTGAATGAAGCCTATCAACAAAGCCTGGCAACTGAACTTGCACAGAAGAAAGCAGAATCTTTGAAGAAATCTATGGTGATAAAAACAGCTGCAAAGAAGAGACAACCCTCAAAGACATTCCTAGGTACCCAAGAGAGAAACAAGATGATTATATTTCTCAAAGGTGCTGTAGGAGTTAGAAAGGAGATGTTCTCCAAGATGTCTTTTGAGAAGATTAAAGAGCTGTATGATTCAGAGATGTTAAAACTTCAGGGGAATGAAACTGCAAGGGTGGAGATGGAGAAGAGGATGAAAGAAAGCAATGACTTTCTGATACAAAAGCCCTTTCCAGATGAACAGGAAACACCATCAAAGAAAGAAGCCACTCTGGGTGAAAGTCTAAGGACTTTAAAGAGAACCAAGATGATGGCAAGGAGAAAGTCAATCAAGAAGCCTAGAATAGCTGAAGGAGAGGATGATAAGGTTGCTGAAGAAGAAGGGGCACCTGAGTCATCTGAAAAGAAAGAATCTTCAAGTATTGATGATTTAAAGATGTACATGGTAGTGATGGACAAAGTTCCTGAACCAATTTTAGCAGAACCTGTTGGTATAAAGCCTCCTGAAGTTATTCACTGGGATACATTGACATTGGATGGAAAGGAGTACATTAGACTCAAGAGGAAGGATGATAAGTATGAGGTATTCAACACTTGGGTCAAGATTGTCAGAACATGCTCTATGTCAGATCTTGAAGAAATGTTTGAGATATGAATGAAGTTGTATGCAGATATACTGAAGGCTTCAGGGATTTCAATTACAAAACTGGTGATGGAGTATCTGTATATGATGTTCAAGCCTGATGAAGTAAAGCATGTGATCAAGAATGTGTTCAAATCAGTCAACAAGTGGACTCTATATGAAACTAGTGGAGTATATGCAGTGACTTTGGATTTAAATCACACTGAATACTTTCTACTGGATAGAGTATATAACCATAGCAGATTAAAGCTTCATGCCATGCTGAAGAAGAAGCTAGGATGTGTTCCAGATTCAGAAATGGCTAAATATTTGATCCAAAGAACAATTAATCAGAGTTTGGGGTTGGATGCAAACACTGGAATTTAGGCCATGATAGAGTTTTGGGAGCATCTTGAAGAAAATCTGAAGAACTTGACTTCTCTTCCTAAAAGTCAAGTTAGGGATTTTTGGGAACTGAGAAATAACTCAAGTCTTTAATGTTGCTAGTTCAGAATTACTACTGCTAGAAGACTCCAAAGTTAATACTGCTGAGTATTACTACTGCTAGTAGAATTAATACTGCTAGTCAAAGTTAGTGTTGCTTGAACAAAGTTAGTACTGCTTAGCTAGTTAGTACTGCTAGTAGTTAATACTGCTTAGTAGTTAATACTGCCAAGACTTAATGCTGCTTATAAGGTAATGTGAAGATAATGATGAAGAAATCGTGATAAACAAGGATATTCTGAAGATATTCATGGAAGATATACTGAAGATATTTTATTTATTTGTAATTATCTTTTTGTTTAGTATATGTATAGATTTGACAGAATTGTTTAGATAGTTTTTACAGATTTAATTCTAAAGTTTTTTTGTTTTAGAGAGAATCAACCTCAAGGCATAATTCCTAATTCTAGAGAAGTAGAATTCGTCTTGAAAGAGCTTGTTCTTCAAGATTGAGGTTGTGTGTGTAATCTTGTGATTTTAATACAAGTTTACAAATTGTTTATTATATACTGTTTATTTACTCTTCCATTGAATATCAAAGTGTTATTCCGCAACTTCTTTGATATTGTTTCTGAGAATTTATTCTTGTTAAGAATTTGATCCTGACAGGACAGAGGGTCCATTTTCAAATGGATACCAAAATCTTGTGCTAATCTGTTAGGACCCGTTTTTAAATGGGTACCTAAATCTATTGTTTCCTGATTTCTCTTGCAGACCCGGCATATGTGGTACTTGGACAGTGGATGTTCCAAGCATATGACTGGGCAAAAAGCTTTATTGTCTAATTATATAGAGAAATTCAGTGGAAATGTCAGATTTGGAAACGATCAACTTTCACCAATCTTAGGATATGGTGACATCATTCAAGACAACATAACGATCAGTAAGGTGAGTTATGTCGAAGGCTTAGGGCACAATCTGTTTAGCATTGGTCAATTCTGCGATAAAGGGTTAGAGGTCAACTTCAAATCTAAGAGTTGCTTGGTTCGTAATGAAGACGACACAAAACTCTTAGGTGGACATCGCAAGACAAACCTCTATACCATCAACCTGTCCAAAGGTCAGATTGACAATCAAGTTTGCTTAATGACAAAATCTTCAATGCAACAAAGTTGGCTCTGATACAGACGTTTATCACACCTAAACTTTCGTTATATCAATAAGTTGGTCAGTGGAAAATTGGTAAAAGGACTTCCTGAGCTGAAATATGAGAAAGAACACTTATGTGCTGCATGTGAGAAGGGTAAGATGAAGAGAGCTCCACATAAACCGAAGCCTGAACCAAGCACTAGTTATCCGTTAGAATTGTTACATATGGATTTGTGTGGTCCAATGAGAACCCAGAGTTTGGGTGGAAAGAAATACGTGTTGGTTATTGTGGACGATTACTCAAGATACACATGGGTCAAATTTTTTCGATCAAAAGATGAGACACCGGAAGTTCTCATTAATTTCTTAAAGACGACCCAGGTGAAAATGCAGCGACAAGTCAAGTTTCTTCGTACTGACAACGGCACAGAGTTCAAAAACAAGATAGTTGAAGATTATCTCGAATCGGTCGGGATATCACATCAATACTCTATTGCTCGTACGCCTGAACAAAATGGAGTAGTCGAAAGGCGAAATCGGACGCTAGTCGAGGCCGCTTGTACTATGCTCAGCCAATCCGATCTACCTCTATTTTCGTGGGCAGAAGCTGTGTCAACTACATGTCATACTCAAAATCGGTCCATAATACACCGCCGTTTTCAAAAGACTCCATATGAGCTGATCAACAACAGAACACCAACAATCAAGTATTTTCACATATTTGGGTGTAAGTGTTTCGTGCTTAACGACAGAGAGAGTCTGAATAAATTCAGTGCTAAGGCGGACGAGGGTATCTTCATTGGTTATTCTTCAACATCGGCAGCATACCGTGTTTATCTGAAGAAGTCAAAGACAGTCATTGAGAGCGTAAATGTTACATTCGATGAAGAAATGGCTTCTGAACAACTCAGTTCAGAACCAGTGATCACTGGAGTATTAGCTTCTGGGCAGATCAGTCCAGAACCTGTTTCTACAGCCAATAATTCGAATAACGCTTCTACTTCAATTTCACATTTATCTGATTTATATTTGTTATTTGAATTCTTTTATGATGAGTTTCTAGGATCTAATATACCTAAATCTGTTGTGACTGACAGGTCTGAAGACACAATTTGCAATCATCCAGTCACTTCAGAAGTCATAACTGAACAGGAAATCTCCCGTTCAGTCAGAAACTCACATTCCATCAATTACTCCTACAGTTGAAGATGTACAAGAAACTGCTGAGCCAGAAGTAACTGTTTCAGTAGGGTGTCATACATTGTCTACTCAACAGCTAGACTATGTTGTTCCAACTGATGCTTCTGCACCTGAAACTTCAACTGCAAACCCCCCTTCTATTATTCAAACTGAAGAGTCTAATAGTGGATTTCTAGATGATGATCATGTTCAATCAGTATCTACTCCACTCCCTCATGAGTATCGCTGGACCAAAGAGCATCCATTACATCAAGTAATTGGAGACCTCAACAAGCCTGTACAAACTAGGTCAGCGATTCTTAATCAATGTATGCATGACTCATTCCTCAGTAAGATAGAGCCCACACGAGTATCAGAGGCTCTTGCTGATTCGGACTGGGTATCTCCTATGCAAGAAGAATTAAATCAGTTTGAAGCCCTAAAGGTTTGGAGATTAGTTCCAAAAGCGGAAGGAAAATCCATAATTGGCACTAAATGGGTATTCAAGAATAAAAAGGATGAAGATGGTATCGTCATAAGGAACAAAGCTAGACTTGTTGCCAAAGGTTACCGGCAAGAGGAAGGCATAGATTACGATGAGATGTATGCTCTAGTAGCGCGTATAGAAGCAATCCGCATGTTTCTAGCCTACGCAGCTCATAAGAATTTCACAGTCTTTCAGATGGATGTGAAAACAGCATTTCTGAATGGCATTCTTAAAGAGGAAGTGTACGTATCTCAACCAGAAGGGTTCGTCAATCCAGATAAGCCAGATCATGTCTACATCTTGGATAAAGCCCTGTATGGTTTAAAACAAGCCCCTCGAGCATGGTATGATGTTCTATCAAAATTCTTGGTCAAGTCCGGTTTTTCCAAAGGTAAAGTTGATACCACTTTGTTCATCAAAAAGGAAAAAGCTGATATTATTCTTATTCAAATATATGTTGATGATATAATATTTGGTTCTACAAATCCTAAATTTTGCAAAAAAAATTCTAACCTCATGGTGTCACGTTTTCAAATGAGTATGATGGGAGAGATGAATTTCTTTCTCGGATTACAAGTTAAACAGTTTTCAACGGGGATTTTCATTAACCAATCTAAGTACATTTTGGATATTCTTCGGAAGTACAAAATGGAAAATTGTAAACCAATTGGAACCCCGATGGCACCAGGTACTAAGATCAGCACTGATCCTTCGGGTAAAAGTGTTGATGTTAGAACTTATAGAGGTATGATAGGATCGTTAATGTATCTTACATCTAGTAGATCAGATATTATGTTTTCAACATGTTTATGTTCTAGATATCAGGGTGCTCCTAAAGAATCCCATTTGGCTGCTATCAAACGGATTTTTAGGTATCTGAAGGGGACTGCAGATCTTGGTCTGTGGTATCCTAAAGATACTGGTTTTCAACTGACTGCCTATTCAGATGCAGATCATAAAGGTTGCATGTTGGACAGAAAGAGTACTTCAGGTCACATTCAATTCCTTGGAGACAAGCTCGTTAGTTGGGCATCAAAGAAACAATTATGTGTTTCTACATCGACTGCTGAAGCAGAGTACGTAGCTGCTGCCAGTTGCTGCTCTCAAGTATTGTGGATGCGAACACAGCTGCGAGACTATGGATTCAAGTTTGATAAAATTCCAATATATTGTGACTCGAAGAGTGCAATCGCAATATCTGCTAATCCTGTCCAACATACGAAAACTAAACACATTGATGTCAGGTATCATTTTATTAAAGATAATGTAGAAAAAGGAACAATTGAACTTTATTTTGTAAAAACAGATTATCAACTTGCATATTTATTTACCAAACCCTTAGATGAAAAGAGATTTAATTTTCTTGTCTCTAAGCTTGGTATGTTAAATCTTAAGACATAATCGGTTGTTACCTAATAAAGTTACGTATTGTTATTTTTCTTCATTTTTCTTTATCATTATGTTTGAAGGATATCTGCACTTTAATTTTTTGCTCATGATCTCAGGGGAGTAAGAGAAGATTTTAGATGATCTACATTATTTTGAGGGGGAGCATAACTAATTTCTGCATTTTACTTAAATGTCAAAATTTTTGTAATGCATGATTTTAGGGGGAGCTTATATGTCATACCAAAAGGAGTAAGACTATTATTTCTGATTACTTAAAATCAGAACTCATACTTTAATCGTTTTATTGCTTTATGTCATTTACATTTGAATAATTTTTGTGAATAAAGTTGCCTTGACTAGGCTTTGAGACTTATGCAGGATGAGAGAAGCCGACAAGATCATATCTTAATGACTTCAGCTTGACTTCATGAGATTTAAGATTGCCCGAAACGATAAATTTCTTATCTTAATCTCAAATGTATCTGAAAGAAGAACAACTTTCAGATATAGAAAACATGTTCTGAAATGTTCAAACCACTTCCTGATTCTTCAACAAATTTTATAATTTGGAAGTGTGATTTTAAATGTTTTCATTTTATTTTTGTGCTTCATTGATAAACAAACCGTGTGTTTCCAAAGATTAATACTTGTGTATTGTCTTTTCTATATACTTTCAAGTATTCACACACATCGGTTTGACTTTGTTCAATATGTTCTTATCATGTCTCATATTGAAACATATTTTTTCGATGATAAGACACCCCGCTTGTACTTCAAAGATTTTTGAGCGATATTTCATTTCGAAACGTCATTTCAAGAATGTCTATATTTTTGTTTCGTATAGACAATATCCATTATTCTTGATCATAAGCCTTAATTGATATATAATTCATTTCTGATCATTTTCATACAATGTCAGATTTTCAAACAAGCCTTTTGCATTCATATTCATTCATTTCATATACTTGTTTGAAAATACTTCAATGTCTAAAAATGCTCAAATCTTCATGATTATATTTTATGAGCATACATTCGTCTGACATTTGTATATGAGGTTTAACTGATAAAGTTAAACCATCTTGAGAAACACATGCTTATTAGGATTATATGGGTTCTTTGTGCTAGGACTTACATGAACTTCTATGAAATCATGTTAACCAGTGATTTCTACCCAAGAAGTTAATCTATAGTGATTAAGTGTGAGGAGTCTAAAAGAAATGAGTGTGGGTGTGATGAGGTAAAATGGAAAAGAGAGTTTGGTTAGTAGTGAGATTAATGATTAAAAGAAAGAGGGTGTGAGATCAGAGTAAAAGAATATTAAACTCTGCACCAACTACTTTCTGAGCCGGGCAGCCACATTACTAGCGTTTCATCACTTTTTGGTGAACGTTATTGAAATAGGCAACTAGCCCATGCCAACTCTTGATACTACCCCACCAACCACTCATTTTCTTCTTAAAAAGAAAGTGTTTCATATTTTAAAGGGGACGCAGCATATAATCTATCTGGTTTTCATTTGGAAAATTTGGATATTGAAAAAGAAGGAAGTCTGCCCTACCTTCGCACTTCAATAATGCACATTGAGTCTGTGTTTATCTACCGTTGTCTCAGTGGTTTACACAATGTTGAGCCTTATATAAGCAATCATTCGTGCTTAATTCTTTCAACACTTGCACGAGCACACAAGGAAATTTGTTTTTCTTGTCATAACATTCATAGAAATTTCCTTTGTGGTGTTTCGATGATTGGATGGAATCCCTATGGGAGTGAATATAAAAAAGCTCCTTTATATTGTGTATTCGTTACACACAGTGACTTCGTGTTACTGACAGGCATTTTAATTGATTCATCTGTTGATTCAGGGGTTACATGTTCTTATTTTGTCTGGATTTGCAAAGATCTAGATGAATAATTGGTTACGGATCACAGAATCAGAGGCTCAGTTTGACAGATCAGAATGGTCAAAGACATTTCTTGGAAGAAAAGTTTTGATGATATAGATGCTCAAATCATCAAAAAGGGGGAGATGATATCAAGAAATGTTAAAGTTTTGAAGTTTGGGGGAGATGGTATCAAGACATGGTCAAAGACATTTTATCTGTTAGATGATTTTCAGAAATGTCCAAGTCAGAAAAATTCAATTTGAAGATTTGGAGAAGATCAAAGAATTTCTGAAGATTTCCTGAAATTTTCTTTGAAGATTATTTGCTAAAGAAATTCGAGCTGATTCTGAAGATAAATTTATTTCCAAAGACTGAAAGTATCTTGTGAGAGTTTTGGGAAGATTGTTCATTGTTTGAAGATATTTTTGGAAAGAATACAGTCAAAGAAAAAGGGGAGATTGTACTGACAGAGCTTAAAGTGAAGACTGAATTGCTAGATCTTTAAACAGTGATCTTGGATCCAAAGGGGGAGATTGTTAGAGCATAAATATGTTGGATACAAGATCAAGAAGACAGAGGTCAAAGTACAAGAAGTCAAAGCTGAGAAAGTCAATTCTCATTAAAGTCAAAGTCTTTGTAATAAAATTCAAAGTCAACATATCGTATTTGTTTGTTTCCTTGTTGTAATTAGTTGTAAGTATAAATAGGTTTCCTTGCTTTGTATTCAGTAGCAACAAACAGAAGTCTTTTTGGTAACTAACAGAATACGTTTGAGAGAGATCTTTAGAGAGAGAGAGAAGTTCTAGAGAGAGAAAGTGTAATCGTTGGGTTTGAAAGTTAATCAAACAGGTAATTGATTGAAATCTTGTTTATGTTTGATTTGTTTGTGAATAGGAACTAGAATTTGGGAATAAAATATGAGCTCCCCCTCGAAGTAATATTGACCACTTGTCAAATTCTTCTCATACTCCCCCTTGATTCATGAACAGAAAATAGAAGTGCAGATATCAATCAGAGTTAATAATGAAGAAATGATGAAAAAGTATACAATTAGAAAACTTTGATAGGTAACTACTGATTAAATCTTTAGATTTAGCATACCAAGCTTAGAGACAAGAAAGTTAAACCTCTTTTCGTCTAAAGGTTTGGTAAACAAATCGGCATGCTGATAATCGGTTTTTACAAAGAAAAGTTCAATTGTTCCTTTTTCAACATGATCTTTAATAAAATGATACCTGACGTCTATGTGCTTAGTCTTTGTGTGTTGAACAGGATTCGCTGTTATGGCGATGACGCTCTTGGAGTCACAGTATATCGGGATTTTGTTGAAGTGAAAACCGTAGTCGCGCAATTGAGTTCTCATCCATAACACCTGAGAACAACAACTACATATTCTGCTTCGGCCGTGGAATTTGAAACACAAAGTTGCTTCTTTGATGCCCAACTTACGAGCTTATCACCGAGGAACTGCACATGTCCTGACGTGCTCTTCCTGTCTAACATACAACCTGCATGATCTGCATTTGTGTAGGCTGTTAGTTCAAAACTAGTATCTTTAGGATACCACAGACCAAGATCTGCAGTGCCCTTTAGATACCTGAATATGCGCTTCACAGCAGACATATGGATTTCCTTAGGATTGGCCTGATATCATGCACATAAGCATGTTGAAAACATTATATCTGGCCTACTAGAAGTAAGATACATTAAATAACCTATCATCCATCTATAAGTCCTAACATCAACAGCCTTACCCGAAAGATCGGTGCCAATCTTAGTACCTGGTGCCATTGGGGTACCAATCAATTTTGAATTTTCCATTTGGAACTTCCGAAGAATATCCATAATGTATTTTGATTGATTAATAAAAATACCCTGTAGATCCCAGTACAGTGTAATCAGCAGCAAGTTATATCAAAGATTAACAGAATATGAGTCACAGCAACTAGTCATATGATTGATATTGAATCAAAGGGTTACAGGTTTACAGAAAGGATTTCTGATAAGAGAGAGTAAACCTATAAACTAGTTGTTTGTAAATTAATGAGACTTCTCTGTAAACGAAAGTAAAATAGCCTTTATATATCCAGGCTTTACAAAGATGGGCTTATGGGCTTTTAGGCCTAACAAGCTAATAAAACTTTCAACTAATAACCATTTACACCCTGAACTTCTATTTAACATTAAAATAACCCTAACAATCCCCCCCTTTAAATAGAAGTTGATAGTCGCGCCAGTTAGGAACAAAAATCTTTCGGAAACCAAAGCTGATCTCGAAATATCTCATTTGAGTCCTGTATTCCAGTCGCTCTTCAATTTCACCCAGTGCTTCAAGAACAAGTGACTTGTATTTAGGATCCAAAAACTGAACCCCTTTTTCATCTTTATCAAGTGCACGCTTCAACTTGTCTTTCAGCAACATTAACGTACCGTCACAGAATCTGGCAATCTGATTAAGACGAATGAACCGCATAATTCCTTTGTTGTTCAAGTATGTCATGCCGAAATCTGGAATCTTTATCACAGTAAATGCAGGTACACTCTGGGCATCAGATGGAATCTCCAGATCAGGCTTGAGCAGATTAATCTTTGGTTGATTGCTTTCTAACCCAATCTGAAAATCTTCCACCGAGGCAAGCTTCATTGCACACTTCATATATCTCTTTACTGTCTCGAGTGCATCAATGACTTCCCCGGGTCTGTTAGTTCTGATCTTTAAGTCTCGAAGAATGAACAGCAGATCTTGTGGTTCAAGACACGGAAAGTCAGCTTCAGAAAAATAATACTTATGACCATCTTCTCTCGTTACCATGAAGTCTGAATACTTTACTTTCATGAAGAAGGCAGATTGAATCCGGTCAACTGATGTAATCCTGAGCTTTATCTTGGAGTGCTTGCCTTGAAACTTCTTATAAACGAATACAAGTTCATGCTGCTTTTCTTTGTTTTTCACAGACTGTAGACCATGAAGTACAACTTCATCATACTTACATATCCAGTGGGCAAAGATCTTCTTTTAGCTTTCTTCAAGGAAAGGAACTTTGATTCTGACTCTTTCCCACTTGGATGGACGAACTGGTAGAGTACTTTCTGTTCCCATAACAGGTGATGCTGGAGGAGATCTGACGGGAATATATGTTTCAGGAAGATCAGGGTTAACAACAGAATAGGTCAAAAGTGGAACCGCAACAGAAGTCTGATCGTCTGGCTGATAGTCCGGATGAAGAATCTCATCTATTTCGGCTTGCATGACTACCAGCGCTCGTTCAGTATTAGCACATTCTTCCGTCGGTTCATAAACTTCATTAGGATCAAGAATTAATGCCCAGTCTTCAGGGACTATCAGAGAACCTTCATCAAATTCCTTAGGCTTTTCAACCCTTGGAATATCAATCAGTACTAAATCCATACATTGTTCCCGTTCCTGTCCCTGCCCTTCTGGTCGAGTACCAGAACCCGAACCCTGTTCTGTTCCCACTTGAGCTGTTTCCTCAAACTGTGTCTCCAACTCTGTTAGGCGTTGGCGCTTCTCCCCCTCATGGTGATCAGGATCATCCTGATCATCATGCCGGCGCTTGAGCCTGTCTGCCTGGCTTCGACAAGTGTCTTCCACGGCTGATAGGCGTTCAGTCAAGACAGCTACGGTTTGCTGCAGAGACTGAAGCATTGCTTGTTGAAGCTGGAAGGACTCTGGAGATATAATGGGTTGGGGGGTGTTGGGGTTGGTGTGGATGCTTGAGTACGAAGTAGTGACAGAAGATCGGCATCCCGGGAGGGTTCTGTGTAAGATTGGGCAAGGAGCTTTGCAAGGAGAATGGATTTTAGTTCTTCGATAGACATTTCGGTAGCAGGAATGATGGGTGGTGGTGTAGGAGGTAGAGGTTCAGGCTCAGTCGCTGGACCTTTGCCTTTGATCATTCGCTTCAGTGAGTCTACCTATTCTCTCACCATGGTTTGGACAGCCTTTAGGGCGCTGTCCATATATTCCCTTGAGACGAACTCAGGTGGGGTAACTCCGGGGTCACTTAGACTTCCCGTTGTAGCTACGACTGTAGAAGTCGAGCCGCCTACGTTCACAGATGGCGTGATGATAGTTGTGGTAGGACTTCCACCCAATCCTCGTAAACTACCCGAAGGCGGATTTACTATAGGTGTTCCGGCCGGGCCACTAAGGCGACCGGCAGTAGCCGAAAATGGTACTTGTGTCCTAGGAATGAGAGATATTACATCAAATGGCTCTAGACACTATGCACCGAAAGAAGTCGAGAACGGGGGCGGCTGTTCTCTTGTTTCAATACCCGAACTCCCCAAGTGAGAGACGGGTAGAGTATGTGCTATGTCCCCGTGAGAACTTGAAACCACCATCTTTTGAGAGATGGCGGAGTGGCTGGGTGGGGTGTGCATTTGCGCCGCTAGGTCCACGACGTCTTCTTCAATACCCTGTCTCAACACATGAGACTGGGTAGCAGACGTGGCTACCTGGGTGGATGTGGCTAGGGGGGAACAACCGTTGATGGTTGCCCCGTCACTTGTGCACGGTCATGATGAAGTTTTGTTCTCCTTTCCTTTTCTCTACTCACCTCTATTTTTTCAACTGAAACTCCCTCCGCTCTCCTTGTCTCTCCAGGCGAGGGCTGATTATCGTCACCATCGGAGTCAGAAGACTCTTCATTTGATGCCGATACATTGGTGGATGGGTCCGACTCACCGCCGGATTGAACGGCTGCCTCCTCAGAGTCGGTTGCAGCTTCCGACTGAGAGTCGGATGAACCTGATTCCGGCGCAGACTCGGATGCGGTTTCAGCGGTCGTGTCCTCTTCTACCACCGGAGATGATGCCCGTGGTTGAGTAGGTGATCGTCGTGAAGTACTGGCTTATATCGATCCAACGACACTTCCCTCTCCAGTTCCCCTCACAACGATTTCTCTCGACACACCCGGTCCGGAAGCCCCAGCTATCCGGACGCTACCGCCTCTCGTGCGAGGACGCGGACCCTCACGTCTCTCAGGTCATGCTCCCGGGGTAGGTCCTACCGGTTCTGGTTGGACCATAGGAGCTGGAAGATTGTGTGTGTGCCTATAAGCTATAACACTCAGTGCCGAAGGACGAGCATAGGCCAGCAACCCGATGAGGATTTTTCGGGCGACGACACCTTCTGGATCTAGGCGAGCTGATATTTTGCGGGTCGGGTGATGCAGACAAGTAGGGTGCAAGGATCGGCGTGGTATCTCGGGATACAGATCCATGTAGTTTCGAATGATGAGCTGGAGAAACCTCATATAAGGAATGAAGTTCTGTCTCTTCGTCGCGTTCGATCGAACTTTCTGAACCAGGTCGTACCAAAGGAAGTCGGCGAAATCCGCGTGGCGATGGAAAGCCACTGAGTGGAATATGCGGAGGATGTTAATACTCGTCTGGTCGATGCCTTTCGTGATCGCCGAAAGACATCAATTGAGGTAAGTGAACATGGTGTACCATAACGTGGACAGGTACTTGCGGTTGAAATGGGATGGAAGTCGAAGTGGCGCACCGTATCCTAGGGACAAGAGTTCAGCATATAGAGTAGCGTCTGATACGAGCGGGTCGAAGCTGTTTCGCCCCTGGAATGAACCAGCGGTCGGCAGATTAAGAAATTGTCGGAAAAGATCATAGGTGAGGAGTACTGGTGTGTGATCTATCCGACCTTCCAGTTGGAATCCACCGTCGGCGTCCAAGGCACGTAGAGATCTCCAGAACTGCTGTAAGTATAATAGCGGCACTTCCGCTGTTTCCGTTAGAGCATATGATAGAGGATGCCCACCGAGGATCTCGATGATGACCTGATATTGAATAGGAGGTTGGGTTACATCGAGATGGTAGTTGTTGGCTGTGAGCTGAATGAACTGATCCTCGGGAATCAGTTCGGCATCAGCGATTGGATCAATAGCTGGAGGTGGATTTTGCGCCATAGTACCTGTTAAGATTTGATCGGTGAGACCGGAGGTACATTTAAAACAAGAAAGCCGATGGAGTTACATGGCCATGGTGTCAACCACAACCTATACTAACTCCAGTTTATTGGAAAAACAAACCCAATTCGTGAAATAGGGTCTAACCAATGTGCACCCCACCTCTTAAAATTGACACCACCACAATGCACAAACACCACATGAACAAACATGTATATATATAGATATAAGCAATTAAGACACAAACCCCTTAAACCAAGATTACACAGGAAGTACCAAATGACCTGGAATAGGGAAAGGACCGGTACTGTCTTCGACCGGTATAACACATTCGACCGGTGAACCATTCGACCGGTGAACCATTCGACCGGTGAAGTCATTCGACCGGGGAAGTCATTCGACCGGTGAAGTCATTCGACCGGTGAACTCCTTCAACCGGGGAAGTCATTCGACCGGTGAAATCTAGGTCGAAACACGAATCGACACACCAGATCAAATCAGATTAACACGATGAGGGAGGGAGAGAGAGAGATAATACCTGAAGTCGATAGAACTAACGGAATCGAGAGCTAGAGAGAGATATGAATCGGTTGGGCGAGATCGAGAGATAAAACCAGAGTCCGATCGAAGGTTTAGTGAGAGAGATGAGAGAAAGAACACGATGAAACGGAAACGTGTTGGTGAAGAATGGTGAAGACCGGGGTTTTAAATACCCCGGTCGAAGCATTTTGGGTCGCAGACGTTGGGCCGAGAAACTAGATGGGCCGGTATCCATGAGGGCCGGTCCAAAGACTTTCTTAAAAAAACTTGAAACATTCAAAAAAAAAATATTTGGATTTTTCAGAAAGATAAACGCCTAAAAGAAAATATTTTTGTATTTTTCTGATTAAAGACAATGAACCTAAGAAAAAAAATATATAACTCCTAAGGGAGAAGAAAAATAAAACCTAAGAGAGAAAAAAAAACTTGCTCCCCTCGAACATTGAGTGGAGTACGAGAAACTGCTCCCCCTCGACGATATATACTAGAAACTTACCTGCTCCCCCTGGAACGGAGGACTAAAGAACCTTACCAACCATCGTACAGTCGTGCTCCCCCTGAACACAGGAACATCTTCTATCTACCACCACAAACTACTTACGCTTTCAGATATCAACCGAAGAAAACTGCATAAATAAACACGAAAGCACCTCGAAGAAAAGAAAATACACACGAGAAAACAAAAACATAGAAACAATTGAAATCTACTTTGTTGATACAGAAGGTTGATATTGACACAGAACTCAGCGAGTAAAATGCAATAACCAAGGAGTGTGGATCGGAGCACCCAGAGACAAGTCACAGGGGCATTAGACACAGTCATTCGTTATTGAATGAAACTCGTGGAGGGCTGTGAGAGGATCAAACTTTCAGATTTAGCATACCTAGCTTGGACACAAGATAATTAAAGCGTTTTTCGTCCAAGGCTTTGGTGAACAGGTCTGCTAACTGATGCTTTGTATTAACAAAATAGAGTTCGATGGTACCTCTTTCCACGTGGTCTTTTATGAAGTGATAACGAACATCAATATGCTTCGTCTTCGTGTGTTGGACTGGATTGCTGGATATTGCAATGACGCTCTTGGAGTCACAGTATATGGGGATTTGCGAGTAATTAAAGCCGTAGTCTTTTAGCTGGGTGCGCATTCAGATGACTTGCGAGCAGCAACTTGCGGCTGCTACATACTCCGCCTCGGCGGTGGAGGTGGACACGCAATTTTGCTTCTTCGAAGCCCAACTGACGAGACGATCTCCCAGGAACTGGACATGGCCGGATGTGCTTTTCCGGTCCAGCATGTTTCCAGCATGGTCAGCGTCGGAGTAAACTGTCAATTTAAAACCTGTCTCTTTTGGGTACCACAAACCAAGATCAGCAGTACCTTTTAAATATCGGATAATACGCTTAACCGCAGCTAAGTGAGACTCTTTAGGTTTCGACTGAAATCTTGCACATAAAAATGTTGAGAACATAATGTCAGGCCGGCTAGCTGTCAAGTACATCAGAGAGCCTATCATACCTCTATAAGTAGTAGCATTCACATCCTTTCCATCAGGATCGGAGTGTAGCTTTAAGCTAGTAGACATGGGGGTTTTCATAGGTGCGGAGTTTTCCATCTGGTATTTTCGAAGAATATCCGAGATGTACTTAGATTGATTAATGAAAATTCCTGTTGCTAATTGTTTTACTTGAAGACCCAAGAAAAAATTCATTTGCCCCATCATGCTCATTTGAAAATGTTTACTCATTAAGGCGGAAAAGTTCTGACAGTACTTGGGGTTTGTGGAGCCAAAAATTATGTCATCAACATAAATCTGTACAAGAATGATATTTGTCTTTTCTCTTTTAATAAACAAAGTAGTGTCAATTTTACCTTTAGAGAAACCCGATTTAATCAAAAAGGATGAGAGAGCGTTATACCAGGCTCGTGGCGCTTGCTTAAGACCGTATAATTCCTTGTCAAGAAAATAAACGTGATTCGGAGATTCAGAACTCACGAAGCCTTTGGGTTGCGAGACATACACTTCCTCTTTGAGAACGCCGTTCAAGAAAGCAGATTTCACATCCATTTGAAAGACGAAGAAATTCTTGTGGGCGGCGTAGGCGAGGAACATGCGGATTGCTTCAATGCGGGCAACCAGGGCAAACGTCTCCTCATAATCTATCCCTTCTTGCTGGCGATATCCTTTAGCCACTAGACGAGCTTTGTTCCGGACAATTATTCCATTTTCGTCCTTCTTGTTCTTAAAGATCCATTTCGTCCCAATCACCGTCTTGTTCTTTGGCCGGGGAACGAGGCGCCACACTTTGAGGTTCTCAAATTGGTTGAGTTCTTCTTGCATAGCGATCACCCAGTCTGGATCATTCAACGCTTCAGAGACGGTAGAGGGTTCGATACGGCTGAGGAACGAAGAAAACAAACAGTCGTTTGCAGTAGTAGATCGAGTTTGAACAGGCGTCTTGGGATCACCAATGATCTGATGTAGGGGGTGATCTCGAGTCCACTTGGTGGTGTGTGGAAGAGGTTGATATGTCTGTTGAGAAGTATCAGGGTCCACATAACCACCGGGGGTTAAATCCTGAACTGCCTCGAGGGATGACGGCCTGTGAGGTGGAAGCTCCTTAGTGGGAGACGAGCAAGGAGTAGAAGACGACTCAGCTGGCGATGAAACGATAGAAGGATCCGGGATTGCCGGAGAGGTAACTTCTGGAGCACCTTCAACAGGAGTCGGTTGAGGAGGTAATACCGAAGGCTGCACTTCATCAGGAATCTGAGCGAGAGGAGGAGGATCACTTGAGCACGGGGAAGCTTGATCATTGGCAGTAGATGATGGAGCACAAGGCGAGGATGGGCCACCTGAGTGTGTTGGACCAGTGACTTGTGTCACTTCTGGTGCTTGAGCAAAATTCCTGTCACAAGGCATACCATTAGTCTTAACATTAAATAAGTCATCATAGAAATACTGAAAAAGTAAATCCAAATCAGAAAGATGTGCTCTTGACGTAGACGCATGAAGTGGATCTACTGGAGATTGTGTAGCTCCTGAACGAATTTGTCCAGCAGCTAACACACCAGTCAAAGCGGGTTCTGAACTGAGGTGTTCAGAAGCCATATCAGCGGCCTCGTCAAAAGTCACGTTCACACTCTCAACGACGGTCTTCGTTCGTTTGATGTAGACACGGTAAGCTTTGGCTTGCTGGGAATATCCAATGAACACTCCCTCGTCCGCTTTGGGGCTGAATTTGCCGAGATCATCCCTGTCATTCAATACGAAGCTTGTGCACCCGAATGCATGAAAGTAGTTGATATTGGGGATGCGCTTGCTGATGATCTCGTACGGTGTCTTGTTGAACCGCTTGTTGATGATAGTGCGGTTTTGAGTGTAGCAAGCGGTCGCAACTGCTTCGGCCCATAAGAATAGCGGTAACTTGGACTGAGATAACATCGTGTGAGCTGCTTCGACAAGAGTTCTGTTCCAGCGCTCGACAACCCCGTTTTTCTGAGGAGTGCGAGCAGCTGAGAAGGTATGCGTTATGCCCACTAAAGTCAAGTAACCGGAGACCACTCGATTTTTGAACTCTGTGCCGTTATCCGTCCTTATGGTCTGGACTGATAGGTTGAGACTGACTTGAATAATCTTCATGAGAGAGATGAGCAATTCGGGAGTTTCATCCTTTGACCGGAGGAATCTAACCCACGTGTACCGAGAAAAGTCGTCAACCATCACCAGGACATACTTCTTGTGATTAATGCTTTGAATGCGCATCGGTCCACATAAATCCATGTGAATGAGTTCAAGGGACCGTGAAGTGCTAGGAGTGACTTTAGGATTGTGAGATGCCTTTTTCATCTTGCCCATTTCGCAGGCAGGACATAAGTGATCTTTTTCGAACTTAAGATCAGGCATTCCCTTGACGTGTCCACCGAGCACCAACTTGTTGATAGTCTTGAAGTTCAGGTGCGAGAGTCGACGATGCCATAACCATCTTTGTTCGGCCGAAGCTTTAGACATCAAACACACTTTCTTGTCTGCTTTCAGGGACGAAAGGTCAATCGTATAAAGGTTTGTACGACGCGTTCCAGCTAATATTTCTTTACCGTCTTCAGTCCGAACGCTGCACCTTTTGGCTTTGAAGGTGACCTCTAGATCCTTGTCGCAGAATTGACCGATGCTGAAGAGATTGTGACCAAGTCCTTCGACGTAGGACACTTTCTTAATCGTTATATTATCCTTGACGATATCTCCGTAACCCCTGATGGGAGAGTAGTGATCGTTTCCAAACCTGACATTACCACAAAACTTCTCGGTGAAGTTTGTGAGTAGCTCCTTTCTTCCGGTCATGTGCTTGGAGCAACCTGAATCTAAATACCACACATGACCGTCCTGCAAAACAAGTTATTTCTTTTTAGGTACCCATTCGTAAATGGGTCCTTTGGGGTTAGAGATAACACCCGATTTGGATGTCCGTTTAGACTTGGGTCTGTTTCTACGACGGGTAAGATCAAACTGAGAATGATAATTAGCAACATGATACGAGCCAAACCAATCAGATGCATAACGACGATCAACAAAATCATTCGATCCACAATAAGAGCAACAAATACAATCATGAGACAGTTGAAGTAAATGCGGAATAGAATAAACTTTTAAAGGTAAAGTTCCTTTACATTCAACTAAACGTTTAGAATTAAACACATCATGATTGTTATTGTTTTTCCTAGGCTTTAAAACTGGATCAACTAATTCTGATGTCGCCGAGCTGTCCTTGGACTTCTTAGCTACCCAAGCATATTTAACTTCTTTTCTCCGACCAAAAGTATCTGAAATACCGTTAAACCCATAGTCAGAATATGTGAAACTTGAAGATTGTTGTCTTTTGGAGCGACCAGTCTTTTTCTTCTTTTGTGAACGCTTATTAGATTTAGATTTGGACGAATCATTCACAGAAGGTTTTTGAGGGGCGGATGTGGAACATTCACCCTTATGAAATTGTACCGGAGGCTCACAAGAGGAGTTTAGAAAAACAATGTGACTTGGAAGTAGAGGATCAAAATCAAATTGGTTCAAATCACTATCCAGACACACCTCAGAATTCAAGAATGCAGAAAATTCTCGTTCCTTATTAGAAAGGACCTCATCAGCTGAGGAATTCAGGACATCGGAGGGATTTGTTTGAAGCGGATCGTAAGCGGAAGCATTTTTAAAAACAGAACACTGATCCAATTCGAAAACTTGAGGCTCTTTTCCTTTATTTGAAAGAATTGGTGACGAGTCACCCATAAAGGCTTTGCAAGACGATGTGTCGGAGGCAGGATAAGAATTTGCAGACATAAAAGTTTTCTCACTTTGGAGAGTTGTAGGTTGAGCTTCAGACTCAGCCTTGTGAAGTTGCTCTTTCAGACGATCTGCTGCCAAAGCAGCCAGTTGTGAATTTAACTTCTTTATTTCAGTCTGAAAGTATTCTTTCTCCTTAACTGACACAGTGTCCGCGTTATTGGAATTGAGACACTCAATTTGTAATAGAAGCTCTTGTTTTTCTTTTTGAAACCTATCCCTTTCCTGTGTAAGTGACTCTTCTAACTGAACAATTTTCTTTTCTAAAAGCAGAGGGGGAATATACACCTTATGGTCTAGAGATTCCTCCTCAGTTTTCACATTTTGAACATCTAGTTCAGCTTGAGAGTAACTTCTAAAATAATCGTTTGACAGGAAACAGGGTTTGTCCTTATTGTAAGAAGCATTCAACGAATCATAGACAAAAGGAAGTTTCATTTTAGAAGAGTTCTCCCTTATCAACTTATCCTCTTCCCAGTCCTCATCCTCAATTGGTTTGGTCCAAAAAACTTTGTACTCTGGATAGATTTTGTCTATGCCAAAGAATTCGGAAGCATATAACGTAGGAACTTTGGATAACGCCTTTTGCAAATAATGGGGGTTATCGTAACCTATACCCGAATTCGCGTACTTGAGTTCTTTTGGTGTAATCAGATTTAGCGTGTGATTAGATTGACCAATTTTATAGAGTTTTTGTTCAAGCTCCTCTAATTGAGTAGATAGTCTTTTATTATCATTTTTGAAAGCCACGTTTTGAGTCACAATATCAATTTTTTCATTTTCTGACATACGAAGCTCATTGGTAAGATTATCTACTTTGGTCTTCAGCTCTTGTGAACCTTTTGAACAACTCTTACACTCTTCTTTTAAATTAGAAATGATGCACAGGTTGCTAGCAAGATCTAAGCTTTGATTTTCAATACATTTAGACTGTGCAGCAACTCGTTTTTCTAGAGATGAGATGAGTTGTTCTTTTTCTTTTATAAGAAGCTTGAGAGAGTCTAGTTTATTCATAGCAAGTTGCATCTGATCAATTAAAGCTTCTTGGTAAGGAGCACATACCTGACATGGAGAATTACGATCTTCATCATCACTGTCAGACGGTGATGAATGCTTGCCCATGAAACACAAGTGTGCTTCGGCATCTTCAGGTTCTTCATCAGATACTTGTAGCCAGTAGTCATCTTCAGCCATGAGAGCCTTTCCAGATACTCCCTCTGTTAGACACTTGTATATTGCTTCATAGTTCGATTTTGCTTCAATGAAGTTCATGAAGCGATCGTGCCACTGAGGATATTCTCCCCGGTAGAGCACAGGGGGCTTCTGATCCGAACCAATAGCTAAAGCATCTCTTGAATTCATCTTAAATCTCTTAACTTAAAAAACACTGTAACGATCGTGAGACAAGCAGGATGATCCAAACACAATAATAAACAAAAAAAACAATAAATAAGTAGAATAGGACAAGGGTCCGGTCGAACTAAGTATCGGTCAAGCAAAAGACCGATATAGACAACGTACCGGTCGAGCAGAGGACCGGTATTGACAACGTACCGGTCGAGCAAAGTACCGGTATTGACAACGTACCGGTCGAACCAAAGGACCGGTATAGACAATGTACCGGTCGAGCAAAGGACCGATATAGACAGACTATCGGTCGAATCCAAATGACCGATAAACACAATGTACCGGTCAAAGGACAATACTTATATCGGTCAAACAGAAGGACCGGTAAAGCAGGGTACCAGTCGAACACAATGACCGATAAACAGATAAGCCCGATAAAATCAGATAAATACCGATAATCGCGAAGAACAGTCTGAAGAAATCGATGAATCTGAAATTCGATCAAGATCAAACCCAGAAGATCGATAAAACTTATGATGATTTGCAGATTTGAAGATCAATTAGCAAATATACTCAATCAAAACTCCAAATAACAGATCGATAAAGAAAAACTAGAACAGTCTGACCGACAATCCAAAAATCGATTTCCAAAACAAATATAGATAAACCGATAATAAACACAGAAACAGTAATCCAATCGACCGAATTTTTTTTTTTTTCAGACAATTATACGACCGATAATAAAAACAAAAACAGTAAACGATAAGAAACAATCAACCCAGATTGACAAAAATCTAATCGATCAACAGAAGCAGATAATCACTTAAAACAGATAAAAGCAATTAACACAGATTATTGAATATAGGGTTTTAGACAAACCTTTTTCTGGATCAAACCTTTAGTCTCTTTGCTCTGATATCAATTGTAGATCCCAGTACAGTGTAATCAGCAGCAAGTTTTATCAAAGATGAACAGAATATGAGTCACAACAACTAGTCATATGATTGATATTGAATCAAAGGGTTACAGGTTTACAGAAAGGATTTCTGATCAGAGAGAGTAAACCTATAAACTAGTTGTTTGTAAATTAATGAGACTTCTCTGTAAACGAAAGTAAAATAGCCTTTATATATCCAGGCTTTACAAAGATGGGCTTATGGGCTTTTAGGCCCAACAAGCTAATAAAACTTTCAACTAATAACCATTTACACCCTGAACTTCTATTTAACATTAAAATAACCCTAACATACCCAATGAAAATTGTTTGACTTGTAAACCGAGAAAGAAATTCATCTCTCCCATCATGTTCATCTGAAATCTAGACACCATAAGGTTTGCAAAATTCTTACAGTACTTAGTATTTGTAGAGCCAAAAATAATATCATCTACATAGATTTGAATTAAAATGATATCGGCTTTTTCCTTTTTGATAAACAAAGTGGTATCCACCGTACCTTTTGAAAAATCAAACTTGACTAGAAATTTGGAAAGGACATCATACCAGGCTCGAGGAGCTTGTTTCAGACCGTAGAGTGCTTTGTCGAGAATATAGACGTGATTCGGCTTCTCTTGATTGACAAAACCCTCTGGATGAGAGACATAGACTTCCTCCTTCAGAATGTCATTGAGAAAGGCAGTCTTCACGTCCATTTGAAAGACTGTGAAGTTCTTGTGGACTTCGTAGGCTAGAAACATTCTAATTGCCTCTAATCGCTCCACAGGATCATATGTCTCGTCATAGTCGATTCCTTCCTCTTGTCTGTATCCTTTGGCTACTAGTCTTTCTTTGTTTCGGATAACGGTACCATCTTCGTCTTTCTTGATCTTGAACACCCATTTCGTACCTATTATTGTTTTACCTTGAGGCTTTGGTACGAGTCTCCAGACTTGAAGTGCATTGAACTGATTCAGCTCTTCTTGCATTGAGATCACCCATTCTGGATCAGCAAGTGCCTCTGATACGCGTGTTGGCTCGAACTTGCTCAGAAAGGAGTCATGCATGCAAATGTTCATTGATGTTGACCTAGTTTGCACCGGTTTTGAAGGATCGCCAATGATCTGGCTTATCGGGTGCTCTTTGGTCCATTTATGTTCATGAGGCAGTGGATTATATGAATGTATGTCAGTTATATCATCTATAAATCCACTTGTACCTTCTTCAGGTTGTTCAAGAGGAATGATGATTGCAGCTGAAGTGGTAGGCTTAGAAGGCTCAGCAGGTACAGCTTGTTCCGGCTGTGGATGGATCTGTACAGAACATCCTACTGGTTCAGCTACTTCTGTCTCTTCATCACATGGAACTTCTTCAACTGTTGGAGTCGGCATTTGAATTGGAACTTCTTGTTGAATCGGGGCGTTGGATTCAATAGGAACATCTGAACTGGTTGGATGAGTAGTCATTAAGTCTTCCATCCTGTCAACCATAACAGATTTCTTTACATTAGATCCAAGAAATTCATCATAAAACAATTCAAATAATAAGTCTAAATCAGATATATGATTAGTTGACGTTGATGCTTCATCTGATTTATTCTGTTGAGACGCAGGTTCTGGACTGAGTTGCCCATAAGCTAGTACTCTGGTTATAACGGGTTCTGAACTGTGTTGTTCGGAAGTCATCTCTTCATCAAACGTGACGTTGATGCTTTCAATCACCGTATTTAACTTCTTCAGATAAACACGGAATGCAGTTGATGTCGAGGAATAACCAATGAAGATCCCTTCGTCCACCTTGGCACTGAACTTGTTGAGACTCTCCCTATCGTTTAGCAAGAAACACTTGCACCCAAATATATGGAAATATTTGATTGTCGGTGTTTGGTTGTTGATTAAAGCATAAGGATTCTTCTTGAATCTGCGATGTATCATGGAGCGATTCTGTGTATAGCACGCGGTCGATACAGCTTCAGCCCACAAAAATAGAGGTAAGTCTGATTGACTTAGCATAGTACGAGCAGCCTCGACTAGCGTACGATTTCTTCTTTCGACCACTCCATTTTGTTGAGGCGTACAAGCAGCAGAGTATTGATGTGAAATCCCGACAGATTCGAGATATTCTTCAACCTTTTGGTTCTTGAACTCTGTGCCGTTGTCTGTTCTTAGAAACTTGACCGGTTTCTGCAGATTCACTTGGGTCGTCTTTAGGAATGTGATGAGAACATCTAGTGTCTCATCCTTTGAACGTAGAAACTTGACCCATGTGTATCGCGAGTAATCGTCCACGATCAAGAGTATGTACTTCTTTCCGCCTAGACTTTGAGTTCGCATCGGACCGCATAAGTCCATATGCAATAACTCTAACGGAGCGCTTGTACTCGGTTCAGGCTTTGGTTTATGTGGATCCCTCTTCATTTTTCCCTTTTCACATGCTGCACAAAGATGTTCTCTTTCATATTTGAGCGCTGGAAGTCCTTTGACGAGCTTTCCTCTGACCAGATTGTTGATGTACCTGAAGTTGAGGTGAGAGAGCCTTCGATGCCATAACCAGCTTTGTTGCATCGAGGCTTTCGTCATTAGACAAACCTGTTTGTCAGTCTGGATTTTTGACAAGTTAATTGTGTAGAGGTCTGATTCTCGAGTACCGACCAAGAGTTCCTCGCCATCTTCAGTACGAACTGAACACGTCTTGGCTTTGAAGTTGACCTCTAAGCCTTTGTCACAGAACTGGCCTATACTGAACAGGTTGTGCCGTAAGCCTTCTACATAGCTCACCTTCTTTATCGTGACATTGTCATGTTGTACATCACCATATCCCATTATTGGAGAAAACTGGTCGTTGCCGAATCTGACTGATCCGCAAAACTTCTCTTTAAAATTGGACATCATATCTTTTTGTCCAGTCATATGCTTGGAGCATCCGCTATCCAAGTACCACATATGATGGATGATGGATCTGCACAAGAGAAATAATGAATTTAGATGTTCATATGACAACATTGGAATTAACTCTTTGAGTATTGAGGAGCGGGTCTTGAACTGATGTGTTCAAAAGCCATATTCTCTTAAGCACGGGTTATGAACAGACGTGTTCAGAAACTATTGTTTTGTCTTTGAAGTGCGGGTTTTGAACTGTTGTATTCAAGAACCTAATTTCTTGAGGAACGAGTCCTAGAATGTTTTGTCTAGAAGTCATCTCTTCAGAACTTCTTTTAAACTTTGTGTGCCTGCAACACAGATTTAGCCTTATGTACCCACTGGAATTTGGGTCCTACTGTGTTAGCACAAGATTTTGGTACCCATTTCAAATTGGGTCCTCTTTTCTTGTTATTTGAATAATTAGAATGAGATGAATGCACATGATAATTGTCAAACCAATCTTCAGAATCTTGACAAGAAGTAGAAACATGTTTATCATAAATAGAAGACTTTCTAGCAGATAAAGATAACTGAAATAATTGTTTCATTGTATATTGTTTACGAGAAACAACAAGTTTTGAGTTCAAAATATCAACATCAGCAATTAAGACATCTTTACTAGGCGAAGTCTTACTACAATTAACACTACAAAACGATTTAACAGTCTTGTCAAGCTTCTGTTTCAGTTGCCACAGAGATTTAACTTCTGGCCTTTGCTTGCTCAGATCTGAAACATGTGAAACTGGTGAGTTAGACTTTTGAGCAACAAACGAATGCTTCTTCTTCGGATTACCAGTAGTGTTTGGTTTCTGTGAATGCTTAGATATATTCTTACCTTTAGCATGTTTAGCTTTCACAGAGACTGAGTTATCAACTTTCGTTGATTTTGCACTGTTAACAGGCATACTGGTTTTTCCTAAAGATTTCTTAACAAAAGATGAATGGTTAGAAAGTTTTGCATTAAAGTCAAATTGATTAGAACAATCATCTAAACCACCGTCAGCGTTCAGAAAATCAAACTCTTTATTTGCTAAACCAAACATATCCTCAGAGTTTGAAGCCTTAGAAATAATAACATTTTTGAACACAGTTGAAAAAAAAATTTGTTCAATATTCATCAAAAGTCTTTCATCTGTTAAAGAATTCTCGAGTTCAGAAATTTTACTTTCTAAAACAAGAGGAGGGACATATAGTTTACCTTGAATAGGCTTCGCCTCCATTTCTTTTTCAGAATAACTTTGAAAGAAATCACTTGAAATAGTTTTCTTCTTTTGATATATTGGATTTTCATTATAACTATTATTCATCTTCGCATAATAAAATCGAAGGTGAACTTCAGATGATTTCAACCGTTTTTCAGTTTCGTTGGCTTTATCCTCTTCTGATAGTTTAGTCCAGAAAGTTTTAAACTCAGGGATTCGTCGAACTAATTTCATAGAAAGATGATCATTAAGTGCAGGCACTTCAGACATTCCTTTTTGAAGACAGTGAGGATTCTTATAACCGATCCCCCATCTCTCTATTTCCTCTTTGGGTTTGTTCAGATAAATAGTCTGTTCAGTTTGACCCATTTTGTATAACTCCTCTTCCAAACTTTTTAATTTACTAAGTAAAGAAAAGTTTTCTTTGGTACATGAAGAATGCAATTTTGTAAGCTCATATATATCAATCTCACTTTTTGTTAGTTTAGACTTGAGTTCAGAATTCTCTTTAAGAATTATTGTTTTTTCCTTTGCGTTGGTGTCATTATCTCTATGTAAAACCTCAACCAATACTTTTTTCTCAGAAATTTCATTGCTAAGTTTTTGTATCAGTTGGTTTTTGTCAGTTATAACACCATTTTCTCGCTCAAGATTCGACTCTAACTCTTGTTGTTTTAATTTCATGGCATGCATTTTATTCATAAAATCTGAATACGATAAATCACATACCTCCTCTTCTTCATCATCTGAATCAGCTTCAGCATCTGATTCTTGCTTTCCCATCAAGCACATGTTGACGACTTCATCCTTTTCTTCATCCTCTTCTTCCTCGTCTGAATGATCAAGCCAGTATTCATCTTCAGCCATCAGTGCCTTACCAGCCTCCTGTTGCTTTGCAAGAAGCATCTTGTTCTTGTAATAATCGGAGTTTCTGACTTTTGGTCTTCGGCAGTCTCTGGCATAGTGACCTGTTTTGCCACAGTTGTAGCACGTTGGTGGTTCTGTCTGACTAGATCCTTCAACTTTAAACTTTCTCTCTTCTGGTTTCCTCTCCTCTATTCTCTTTCCTTCAGACTGATATCTTCTCTCTTCAGGTTTCCTCTCCTCTGTTCTTTTTCCTTCAAATCTCTTTCCTTCATATCTACTTCCTTCAACCCTTTCCTTGTGGATGTAGTTGTTCGGACCAGAAGAATATCTCTAACTGTTTGAACTCGGTTTCGTGTAGAACTTTTTCTGAAAAGCATTTGACAGCAGAATCATTGCTTGCTTCAGTTGTTCATTTTCATCCATGTCAGAGTTTGCATAAGCTTCATCTTCTTCTGATTCATACATAATTGTCTTGTTCTTCTTCTTCCTGACAACAAGAGCAACTGTGTCTTCAACTGTCTTTCCTTTCTTCCTCTTCTCATCTAGAATTTCATCCACCTCTTCTTCATTTTGTCTGAGGGTTTCATACACCTCATGAAGTGGAATCTCATTTAGATCCTTGATCTGCTTCATCTGTCTGGCAAATCTTTTCCATTTCGGTTGTAGAATACTCAGGAATTTGACGTTCAGCTCAATTTGAGATTTGTGGACCTTATTCTTGCTTAATTCATTTAGCATAGTCACAAACCTATCATAGGTTTCTTCTAAAGATTCTCCTACTCTGCCTCTAAATTATTCATAATTATTTAGGCAGTTGGATATTTTCAGCTGATTCCCAACCTTCGAGCCCAGCATCATCTTCTCAAGCTGATCTCACATTTCTTTGCCGGAGGCCTTGTAGCTGTCAATATTTACATAGATTTCGTTTGGAATTCCTTGTAGAATGTATGACTTAGCTAATCTGTCGCCTTTCAATATTTACATAGATTTCAACCTGAGTCGGCACGGTTCCAACCAAACGAGTCGTCATGACTGGTTTCATAACCCCTTCTTCTATAGATTTCCTGATGAAATCACCCAGCTCATGTCTGTTAACAAAGTTCAGAAACCGATCTTTCCACTGTTCGTATTCTCCTTTAAAGAGAACTGGTGGCTTGGTGTTAGTTACGATTGCAAGGGCTTCTCTAGATGTGATTTTGAAGAAAATTCTATGTCTGGAAAAAAAACTTTGCGTTTTTAGAAGGTTTGCGCGAGAGGTTGATTGCGCAAAGTGAGGTTTGCGTGTCAAGTGGGTTGCGAGAAGTGGTGTTTGTGTGTTGCTTGAGATGCGTAAAGTAAGCTTTGCGTATGCAGTTGGCTGCGCAAAGTAAGCTTTGCGTATTACGTTGGTAGCGCAAAGTGGACTTTGCGTGTTGAGTTGGTTGCGCAAAGTAGGTTACGCAAAGTGAGCTTTGCGTGAGTTCTTCCTCTGGTTTGCGCAAGTTCGTCTGTACTTCGATAAATTCGACTTTTCAACCTGTTTTTCCAAGATTAACTGTTGGGAACTGAAGAATAACTCAAGTGATTAATGCTGCTAGTTCAGAATTACTACTGCTAGAAGACTCCAAAGTTAATACTGCTGAGTATTACTAGTGCTAGTAGAATTAATACTGCTGCTTAGTAGTTAATGCTGCCAAGACTTAATGCTGCTTATAAGGTAATGTGAAGATAATGATGAAGAGATCGTGGGTAAAGATAAACAAGGATATTCTGAAGATATTCATGGAAGATATACTGAAGATATTTTATTTATTTGTAATTATCTTTTTGTTCAGTATATGTATAGTTTTGATAGAATAGTTTAAAAACATAATTTTATTCTAAGTTTTTGTTCTAGAGAGAATCAACCTCAAGGCATAGTTCCTAATTCTAGAGAAGTAGAATTCGTCTTGAAAGAGCTTGTTCTTCAAGATTGAGGTTGAGTGTGTAATCTTGTGATTTTAATACAAGTTTGCAAAGTGTTTATTATATACTGTTTGTTTACTGTTCCATTGAATATCAAAGTGTTATTCCGCAACTTCTTTGATATTGTTTCTGAGACTTTATTCTTGTTGAAAATTCGATCCTAACAAGTGGTATCAGAGCCAGTTCTCTCAGAAACATCTATTCATTCATCATGGAAAACTTTGCAGAATCAAACAGTACTCTGGTTTCAAAGGTACCAATGCTCAGACCCAATGAATTCGATATGTGGAAGATCAGAATCAAGCAGTACATACTCCTCACTGACTATTCTATGTGGAATATCATAGAGAATGGTCCTTCTGAAGAAGGTAAGATTGGTGCAGATGGAAAGAGAACTCCACCAAAAACTGATGCAGAAAGAAAGGCTAGACAGACAGAGATGAAAGCCTTGAGCACTTTGCTCTTGGCCATCCCCAATGAATATCAACATCAGTTCTGCAATTGCACTGATGCAGAGATGCTCTGGAATGCTCTAGAGAAGAGATTCTCAGGTACCAAAAGTACCAAGAGAAATCAGAAAGCCATTCTGAAGCAACAATATGAGAACTTTATGTCAACCAAGAATAAGTCCATGACTCAAACTTTTGACAGGTTCAACAAGCTTATTGGTGAACTTGCTACAGTGGGAGTACAAATTGATCAAGATGATCTGAACAGAAAGTTTCTAAGGTCCCTGAGTGATGAATGGACCATGTATACTGTGGCTTTCAGACAGAATGATCAACTGGAAGAAAAGGAACTTGATGATTTATATAATGATCTAAGAGTTTTTGAATCTGAGGTAGAGGCTAAGAAGAGGCCTTCTGGGTATGTTCACAATGCTGCACTCCTTTCAGCATCAACTGATTCTACTTCCAACCCTGAATCAGTTAGTGCTGCCAATGGAGCAAATCTAGAGAAAGGCAATGAAACTGTATTTGAAGCCTTTCTAGCAAGTCATGGAAACTCTTCTCTCATTAATGATGACTTGGAACAACTTCATCCAGATGATCTTGAAGAGATGGACATTAAATGGCAGATGGCCATGCTTTCTATGAGAGTTAAAAAGTTCATCAAAAGAACTGGAAGGACCAACTTCTCACAAAGAAGAGAAGATGGAGCAGGTTTTGACAAGTCAAAGGTGGAATGCTATAAATGTCATCAGAAGGGACACTTTGCTAGAGAATGCAGAAGTGGAATGCCTCAAAACAATAACCACCAACAAGCTCAATCTGGAAGCTTCAATAATAACAGAAACTCTGCTCAAGCCCTTGACTCTCAACAAGGCATGGGGTTTGATTGGAGTGATCAAGCTGAAGAGGCCATCCAGAACCAAGCTCTAATGGCAGAGGTGTCTGATCTCCCAATAGAGGTAACTTCCAATCTTTGTTCTCAAAATTGCATTAACACTGTTAAGAGGTATAGGGATCACAATCAGAACATGAGTGATAACCTTAAGAGATTGGAAAAGGACATAAAAGATTATGTGAGGATAGTTGAAAGATTTTAAGAGCAAATTAAGGGTTTTCAAGCCAATGAGCTTCAACACTCTTATGACACAAACTACTGGAAGTGGGAGAAGAATGACTTAGAACTTCAACTGACCAGATCCAAAGAGGAGAATGAGAAGATAAAGAGGGAGTTTGAGAAAGCCAAGCTGGATATTGAGAAATTTTCCAATGCTTCTAAAGCAATGGACTCTTTGCTCCAAACTCAAATCCATGACAAACTTAGAAGAGGAATAGGGTACAATACCACACCACCACCCTATAACAACAACTACATCCCTCCTAGTTCAGATTTGTTAGAAACAAAGGATAGGAAGGACCTACCTAAGGGAGCCACTGAGATAGATCTCTTAGATGAAGTAGTTGTTAAGGATAAAACTGAGAAAGAAGTTGTCAAGGATAAAGACAACACTGTAAGTGGTGACATTCCTATAGAAAACCACATAATCACCAATGAGGGATGTGGAAAGCATTGGATCAAGTCCAATGAGATAGAGAAGACCACTGTTGTGAACCCTATCCCTTGCAAGCAGTGTGCATGCAATACTTCTAAGCCCCAAAAACATGATAAACCAAGGGGAAATCAGAGAAACTGGAACAACCAATGGGCACAAAAACAAGGCATTGATCTGAGTAAAATTAATAGACCAAAGCCTTGTTTCATATGTGGAAAGTTAAACCATTTGGCTAAGCATTGTTTCTTTAATCCTATTAACCAACAGATGAACTTTCAAAGATTTGTGCAAAAACCTGTTGGTTATAGGAAGGCTGGAAAGAAACATGTGGTGAAGAAACCTGTTGAAAACAAAGGCCCCATGAAGAAAAAGGTTTTGAATGAAAGTATTAAAATGTGGGTGCCTAAAAGCACTAAAACTGTTAGTGCTGCTGACAGAGATAGTGCTGCTAGAAGCATTACTGCTGCTACCAGTGTTAGTACTGCTGAAAATTTTAATGCTGCTAATACTGTTAGTACTTCCTCAAAGATGAATATTGCTAACACAGTCACTGCTGCTAAAACAGTTACTACGTCTAATAAGGTTAGTACTGCTAAGCATGCAAGTGCTGCTAATGCAGTTAGTACTTCTAAAACCAGTACTACTTCTAGCAAATGTGTTTCCAAGCCTATCATTGTGACAAAGTACTCCAGAAATGAGGAGTCAAAGTTTAAAAATCTTGTCAAGAAAGAATGCAAGTATTTTGATGAGAAAGGGGTACCCAAGACCACTTTGGCTTGGGTTCCTAATTCAAACTAACTGATTTATCTTATGTGCAGGGCAACCAACAGCTCAAGGGAAAGAGCATTTGGCATGTTGATAGTGGTTGCTCTAGGCACATGACAGGCAACATGTCATGCCTTTAGGATTTCAAGCATATCAATGGAGGACATGTTGCTTTTGGAAATGATCTTACTGGTGGTAAAATAAGTGGCAAAGGTAATGTCACAAAAGGTAAGATGACATTTAAGGATGTCTACTATGTTGATCAATTGAAGTACAACCTGTTAAGTATATCACAGGTTTGTGACAAACAACATAGCATATTATTTACTAACACAGAGTGTATGATCCTTGCTCCAGAGTTTAAGGTAGTTGATGAAAGCATGATACTACTTAGAACTCCAAGAAAGGACAATGTTTTTTGTCTAGATATGGACAATGTTGAAAGTGATTCATCCCTGAACTGTCTTGTTTCAAAAGCTTCTGTGGATGAATCCTCTCTATGGCACAGAAGGATGTGTCACATGAATTTCAAGACTATGAACAAACTTGTTAAAAACAACCTTGTAAGAGGTTTACCTTCAAAAGTCTTTTCATGTGATGATCATTGTGTTGCTTGTCTTAAAGGCAAACAGCATAAAACTTCTCATAAGACCAAAGAGTTAAATTCTATTTCTTCTTGTCTCCAGTTATTGCATATGGATCTGTTTGGTCCTACAAATGTTATGAGTATAGGCAAGAAATCTTATTGCTTGGTTATTGTTGATGATTACTCCAGATTTACTTGGGTATATTTTCTAAGGACTAAGGATGAGACAAGTGGACTGATCAAATCCTTTATCCTAAGAATTGAAAACTAAACTAATCAAAAAGTAAAAGTCATTAGATCAGATAATGGGACTGAATTTAAAAATCTTGATCTAAACACCTTTTGTGAAGAGAAAGGCATTGAGAGACAATATAGTGCCCCTAGGACTCCTCAACAGAATGGAGTTGCTGAGAGGAGAAATAGGACACTAATAGAGGCTGCTAGATCTCTGTTGGCTGATTCAAAATTGCCAATTACCTTCTGGGTTGAAGCAGTTAATACTGCTTGTTATGTCCAAAACAGAGTTCTAGTAGTCAAGCCAAAGAACAAGACCCCATATGAGCTTTTAAATAAAAGAAAACCATTTATTGGATTTTTCAAACCTTTTGGGTGTCCTTGTACTATTCTCAATACCAAATCTCACTTAGGTAAGTTTGATAGCAAAGCAGATGATGGATTTCTTGTTGGTTACTCATCTCAGAGTAAGGCTTATAGAATCTTTAACTCTTCTTCTAGAATAATTGAAGAAAGTGACAATGTCAAATGCAATGAGAACACACCAAATCCAATTGGGTCTGGTCCTCAGTGGCTATTTGACATTGATTCACTAACTAACTCTTTTGGTGTCAGTAGTGATGATTATGCAGGTTCAGGGAGTGGAGGATCAGGAACTACACAAGTTCAAGACAGTTTATCTCAATCTGTGATCTTTCCCATACCCACAGTGGATCCTGTTGAAGACTGTGAAAAGGAACCATCTACTGAACCAAGTCAGAGTGAAGAAGAAAGTAGAGATGAGGAGACTCAAGTCAATAAGGAATCAGAAGTAGCTGCTGAAAACACCTCAGTTGAGTTGAATGACTCAAATCTAGAGGTGGTACTTAATGAAGAACCTAATCATCACACCGGAATTCAAAAGAATCATCCTCCACAACTGGTAATAGGAGATATATCCTCTCCTATGATGACTAGAAATCAAAGCAGGCTGCAAGAATTGCAAGATCAACAGCATACAGTGCTTTCTTGCTTTTTATCCCAGCTTGAGCCTAAGAAGGCACATGATGCTATGAAAGAATCCAGTTGGATAGAAGCAATGCAAGAAGAACTACTGCAATTCAAGATGCAAGATGTTTGGGATCTGGTAGACCTTCCTAAAGGCCAAAGAGCAATAGGAACAAAATGGGTCTTCAGGAATAAGAGAGATGAAAGAGGAATTGTGATAAGGAATAAAGCAAGGCTGGTGGCTCAAGGGTATACACAAGAAGAGGGAATAGACTATGATGAAGTATTTGCACCTGTGGCCAGGATAGAAGCAATTAGATTATTCCTGGCTTATGCTTCTTATATGAAATTCAAAGTCTATCAAATGGATGTGAAAAGTGCATTTCTTTATGGCTCAATTTAAGAAGAAGTATATGTCTGTCAACCACCAGGGTTTGAAAACCCAAGCTATCCAGACAGGGTATACAAATTGAAGAAAGCACTTTATGGATTGCATCAAGCTCCAAGAGCATGGTATGACACTCTGTCATCCTATCTCTTGGAAAATGGCTTTGAAAGAGGAGTCATTGATAAGACTTTATTCATCAAGAGAAAGAAGAATGATATCTTGCTGGTCCAAATCTATGTTGATGATATCATCTTTGGATCTACAAGAGACAACATGTGCAAGGAGTTTGAGGATCTAATGCATCAAAGGTTCAAAATGAGTTCCATGGGGGAATTACTTTTTTCCTTGGACTCCAAGTTCAATAGAAGTTAGATGGAATCTTTATCTGTCTGTCCAAGTATGTGCAGGATATTTTAATCAAGTTTGGTTTCTCAGATTCAAAACCTGCCAGCACACCTATGGAGACACACAAGCAGATAACAGCAGATCTTGAGGGGGAGGATATGGATGTTCATCACTATAGATCCATGATTGGATCTCTCATGTATCTTACAGCATCTAGACCAGATATAATGTTTCCAGTCTGTGTATGTGCAAGATTCCAAGTTAGGCCAAAGCAATCTCACTATCAAGCTGTTAAGAGGATATTCAGATATCTCAAAGGGCAACCCAGATTGGGACTTTGGTATCCTCATGACTCATCCTTTGACCTACTTGCATACTCAGATAGTGATCTAGGTGGAGCAAACTTGGACAGAAAATCTACTTCTGGAGGATGTCAGTTTTTGGGTGCAAGACTAGTGTCTTGGCAGTGCAAGAAACAAACCACAGTGTCCACATCTACAACAGAGGCAGAGTACATAGCAGCTGCAAGTTGCTGTTCTCAAGTCTTATGGATTCAAAATCAAATGCTGGACTATGGGGTAACCTTTCTACACACTCCAATTTTTATTGATAACAGCAGTGCTATTAGCATTGTGAATAATCCTGTCAAGCACTCAAAGACAAAGCACATTGAAATCAGGTATCACTTCATAAGAGACTGTAATGAAAAGAAACTTATTCAAGTTGTAAAGGTTCATACTGACAACCAGTTTGCTGATCTATTCACCAAAACCTTTGATGTGGGTAGATTCACTTTCTTGGTAACAAGTGTGGGAATGATCAACTCTGAATAAACTCCTTCTCAAAAAGTGGTTCAATACCTGTATATTATGTATTCTTGGTGGTCCTAATCTTTCTTTTCAGGGACTTCATAGCAGTCCTCAGTTCATCATAAGTTGAAAAGAGTAAGTATTATTAATACTGCCAGTGCATTATTAATACTGCCAGTGCATTGTTAATACTGCCAGTGCATTGTTAATACTGCCAGTGCATTGTTAATACTGCCAGTGTATTGTTAATACTGCCAGTGCATTGTTAATACTGCCAGTGCATTGTTAATACTGCTTCCAGTTAATACTGCTAAGTAGTTAATACTGCTTTCAGTTAATACTGCTTTCAGTTAATACTGCTTTCAGTTAATACTGCTTTCAGTTAATACTGCTTCCAGTTAATACTGCTAAGTAGTTAATACTGCTTTCAGTTAATACTGCTTTTAGTTAATACTGCTTTCAGTTAATACTGCTTTCAGTTAATACTGCTCTCAGTTAATACTGCTCTAGGTTAATACTGCTTATGTCCCGAATACTATAAATACCCTTTGCCCGCCTAAACGTTCATAACGACTCTTTGCATACTGTTCACTTGTGCTCTAAACCCTTTCTCTCTCAAAGTTTTCAAGCAAGAACCTTCAAGCTCAATGGCATCCATGGCGTTCATAGACGAGCACAATGAAATCGCGATGCTCCAAAAGCCAAAACAAGCTGAAGGTTTTCACCAGATAGTCGACTTTCTGAAGTCAAGCCATATTGCCCATGCTCTCACTCTATCTCCTACCATCTTCATAGAGCATCAGAGGCAATTCTGGGCAAATGCCACCATTGTTACTGAGAATGGTGTGCAAATGATCAAAACAAGGGTGTGTGACAAACCCTTGATAGTTACTAAAGAGGTACTTCGCATCAGTCTACGTCTAGACGATGCCTCTGGTATAACTTCTATCTCTAATGATGAATTGTTTTCTACTCTTACAAGAATGGGGTATGGAGGCCCATTGGGTGTGTTCAAGTTCTCAAAAGCCAAATTTTCACCCCAATGGCGTTTCTTTGTCCATACTCTTATGCACTGTATATATCTAAAAAGACTACTGGATGGAGTGAGTTCAGTAGCACCATTGCTTATGCTTTGGTATGCTTAGCCACTGCCAGAAAATATAATTTTTCACAAATGATTTTTAATGATCTTGTCTCAAACCTGGGAAGTAAAAAGAGATTTTATATGTACCCCAGGTTTGTCCAAGAAGTTATTAACCATGAATTGACGGATATACCTCACTTTGATGGGGTATATGTACCCAAAATTCCCAAAGGTAAGGTCTTTTCAAACATGAAAAGATCCCCTCTGGACTCGGAAGGAGTTGACACCCCATTGTTCTCTACAATGATGGTGGTGTCCCAAACTGATGAAGGTATGGCAGCAGGGTCAAGTCCCCCATTAGACCAACCCACTGCTAGCCAATCCCAACCTTCCCACTCTACATCACTTCCCCAGTCTCTTCTTGATAAACCAACTTCACCAATAACCCATACTTACAAAAGGAAACAGGTAAAGAAGGCTCCTTCCCTTCTTGTACCATTGACCCCTAAGCCTTTAAGCCCTCTAAGGGAGGATTCTCCCTTAGAGAATATCTACAGGGAACCCACAAGGGTGTCTCCCAACCCAAAGGAGGTGCTCTCTGAGGAGAAGGAAGAGCATATGGGAGAGAAGGCTGCCACTACTCCTGCTAGCTCAGAGGAGGTCAGTGGTAACATACATAAGACCTTCCCCATGGCAACTTTGAATGAGCAATCATTCAAAGATCCCCGGTGCCAAGAAACCAAGGGGGTGGATAGTGCTTCTGCTAGGCAGAAGACTTCCACTACAAAAAGATCCAATGATCCTTCAAAAGAGGGTAACACTTTTAGAGAGGGTGAGGACAGATATTCTTACTATGAATTGATGGAAACAATGGGCAACATCAACCAAGATGTTCTCAAACAAGGGAAAGAAATTGAAGAGATGAAGCTGGTAATCCTGTCACAACAAGTGCAAATTACAAAACTCAAGAAATTGGTGATGAAGCTAGTCCACAAAAAGAAGAAAAGACAATTTGTGCTAAGGAGAAGGAAATCAGGGGATGATGCTCCCAAAAAGGGGGAGTTTAACATGGAAGAAGTCTCAGATAAGGGGGAGCTTGATGGAGTAAAACATGATGTTGAGGGGGAGCAAGAAGCAGAAACAGAAATAGAAACACAAGAAGCAGCAGTAACAACAGAGCAAGCAGTAGAAACCATTAATACTGCTAGTTCAAGTAAAGCAGCAGAAATGGTTAATACTGCTGAAATTAAACAAGCAGCAGAAACAGTGAAAGAAGTATTAACAGATCTTGAGATTGCAGAAACCTTACTTAAAGCCAAACATGATACTCCCAAGGTCACTTCAAAGACCAAAGGAGTAGTCATCAAAGAACAAGGTGAAGTGATCAAGAAAGATAATAGTAAGAAGGTAATGAACAAAGACAAAGGAAAAGCAAAGATGGTGGAATCTGATCAACCAGTCAAAAAGCAAAGGTTGGTTGAATCAGATGAAGCCTTGGCCAGTAAGATGTAGGCTGATATTGAAAAGGAAGAAAGAGTTCAGGTTGAAAAGGACAGGGAGATGGCAAAGGCTCTAGCTGCTGAACTGAATGAAGCCTATCAACAAAGCCTGGCAACTGAACTTGCACAGAAGAAAGCAGCATCTTTGAAGAAATCTGTGGTGATAAAAACAGCTGCAAAGAAGAGAAAACCCTCAAAGACTTTCCTTGGTACTCAAGAGAGAAACAAGATGATAATTTTTCTCAAGGGTGCTATAGGAGTCATAAAGGAGATGTTCTCCAAGATGACATTTGAGCAGATCAAGGAGCTGTACAATTCTGAAATGACTAAGCTTCAAGGAAATGAAACTGCCAGGGTGGAGATGGAGAAGAGAATGAAAGAAAGCAATGATTTCATGATAGAAAAACCTTTTCCAGATGAGCAAGAAACACCACCAAAGAAAGAAGCCACTCTAGGTGAAAGTCTAAGGACTTTAAAGAGAACCAAGATGATGGCAAGGAGAAAGTTAACCAAGAAGCCTAGAATAGTTGAAGGAGAGGCTGAGAAGGTTGCTGAAGAAGAAGGGGCACCTGAGTCATCTGAAAAGAAGGAATCTTCAAGTAATGATGATTTAAAGATGTACATGGTAGTGATGAACAAAGTTCCTGAACCAATTCAGCAGAACCTGTTGGTATAAAGCCTCCTGAAGTTATTCACTGGGATACACTGACAGTGGATGGAAAGGAGTATATTAGACTCAAGAGGAAGGATGATAAGTATGAGGTATTCAACACTTGGGCCAAGATTGTCAGAACATGCTCTAGGTCTGATATAGAAGAAATGTTTGAAATAGGGATGAAGTTGTATGCAGATCAGTTAAAAGCTCCAGGGATTTCAATTACAAAACTGGTGATGGAGTATCTGTGTATGATGTTCAAACCTGAAGAAGTGAAGCATGTCATAAGAAATGTGTTTCAAGCAGTCACAAATTGGACTCTATATGAAACTAGTGGAGTATATGCAGTGACTTTGGATAGAAATCACATAGAATACTTCCTAGTGGATAGAGTATACAATCACAGCAGACTTAAGCTTCATGCAATGCTGAAGAAGAAGCTTGGATGTGTTGAAAACTCAGAAATGGCCAAATATCTGATTCAGAGAATGATCAATCAAAGTTTGGGGATAAATGTTGATACAGGGATCTGAAGAATGATATTTTGGGAGCATCTGAAGAACTTAACTTCTCTTCCTAAAAGTCAAGTTAGGGGGAGATTGTTGGGAACTGAAGAATAACTCAAGTGATTAATGCTGCTAGTTCAGAATTACTACTGCTAGAAGACTCCAAAGTTAATACTGCTGAGTATTACTAGTGCTAGTAGAATTAATACTGCTAGTCAAAGTTAGTGTTGCTTGAACAAAGTTAGTACTGCTTAGCTAGTTAGTACTGCTAGTGGTTAGTGTTGCTTAGTAGTTAATGCTGCCAAGACTTAATGCTGCTTATAAGGTAATGTGAAGATAATGATGAAGAGATCGTGGGTAAAGATAAACAAGGATATTCTGAAGATATTCATGGAAGATATACTAAAGATATTTTATTTATTTGTAATTATCTTTTTGTTCAGTATATGTATAGTTTTGATAGAATAGTTTAAAAACATAATTTTATTCTAAGTTTTTGTTCTAGAGAGAATCAACCTCAAGGCATAGTTCCTAATTCTAGAGAAGTAGAATTCGTCTTGAAAGAGCTTGTTCTTCAAGATTGAGGTTGAGTGTGTAATCTTGTGATTTTAATACAAGTTTGCAAAGTGTTTATTATATACTGTTTGTTTACTGTTCCATTGAATATCAAAGTGTTATTCCGCAACTTCTTTGATATTGTTTCTGAGACTTTATTCTTGTTGAAAATTCGATCCTAACAATATTCTACCAATATTAACAGAACAATTCCAAGATTAACAGAACCAAACTCTACCAATATTCTTAAAAACACTTCTAGAATAGATTGTGACCACTTGATCTCGATAAAAATCACTTTTTAAAATGTAAATCGATGGCACAGTAACTTTATAAACTCGACTTTCAGACCACAAAATCACCAAAATGGAACTCGATTAAAGGTTTATACTGAAATTTATCACTTACAACTCGATCTAGCATGTATATCGATCACAACCTGATCGATTTTAACACCTAAAACACTCTAAATCTCGAAATCGATTTTTCAAACTAGAACACAGAGACGTTTTTCTTAAAACTTGATTTTGATCTTAAATCAGGCTTTGATACCAATTGTGGGTCCACAATACTATATCAAGTTTTATAGATTACAACACATTTAACGATTACCAACCTGTATTGATTAATAGAAATGGTTACAGGATTGATCTATTCAAGCTTGGATGTGTTCTCTGTTTTTCACCTTTAAGTGTGTGTTTTCTGATCTGATATTATGATCGATTGCTTCTACAACACACTTTTCTAACTAATATCTAACTTTAACAATATCTAGATACTATCTAGATATTCTAATATAATATCTAACTAAAGATATTAACTAACTAAACTAACCTAACCTAACTAATATCTAAATATCTATTTATAAGATATTTAGACAAAACACAAAATACAATAAACATTAATTACTTTGACATTTATTACAAACGACATAGACTTTAATATCGAGAGTCGACTTTCCGGCTTTAGCTTCAGATTGGATCTTCAGATTGGAAGATCTTGAATCCAATGAGACTGTGCTCTAACACAAGGGATCGGATGACTTTGTGGTGTATAGTGACGCTTCCAAGATGGGACTCGGGTGTGTACTAATGCAACGGGAAAAGGTGATAGGTTATGTATCACGGCAACTAAAGGACCATGAGAAGAACTATCCGACTCATGACTTGGAATTGGCGGTAGTGGTCTTTGCATTAAAGTTATGGCGACATTATTTGTACGGGACGAAATGCACTCTCTTTACTGATCACAAAAGCCTAAAGTATATCTTCGACCAAAAAGAACTCAATATGCGGCAAAGAAGATGGCTCGAGCTATTGAAGGATTACGATTGCGAGTTGCTCTATCATCCCGGTAAGGCCAACGTAGTGGTCGATGCCTTGAGCCAGAGGAACTATGAAGGTGGTGTCAAATTATCCCTCAGTAGGATCGATGTGGTATCAAGCTAGATGGAGAGCATCAAGACATGTCAAGCGGAAGCACTTAAAGAAGAAAGCCTCAAATCCGAGGTTATGGTGAGGCAAAGTGGACTATTGACGGAAGATGGTCGAGGGCTTAAGCTATTTAAAGGCCGAATATGGGTGCCAAAGCTTGGTGGGAATCGGGAAGTACTCTTAGAAGAGGCGCACAAGTAGAAATATTCTATACAACCCGGTAGCACCAAGATGTATAGATACTTAAAGTTGAATTATTGGTGGTCAGTGATGAAACTTGACGTAGTCAACTACGTAGAGCGGTGTGTTACGTGTCTTCAAGTCAAGGAAGAACATCAAAGACTATATGGGAGTTTGCAGCCATTGTCCATTCCTGAGTGGAAGTGGGACAACATCACCATGGATTTCGTGATAAAGCTACCGAAGACCTTGCGAGGCCATGACACTATTTGGGTGATCGTAGATCGCCTAACCAAAAGTGCGCATTTCCTTGCAATACGGGAGATCTTGCCAATGGAGAAATTGGCCAAGCTATATATTGACAAAGTGGTGTCAAGACATAGAGTCCCGTAATCTATTGTGTCTGATTGGGACAGTCGATTCACATCAAATTTTTGGGCTAGTCTACAAAAAGAGTTGGGCACGAGATTAAATTTGTGCATGGCTTACCATCCTCAAACGGATGGCCAGAGCGAGAGGACGATTCAGACCCTTGAAGATATGTTGAGGTCGTGTGTTATCGACTTTGGAGGGAGTTGGGACTCGCATCTACCCTTGGTAGAGTTCGCTTACAATAACAGTTACCATTCTAGTATTGGAATGGCACCATTTGAGGCCTTGTATGGCCAGAAGTGTAGAACCCCAGTTTGTTGGATTGAAGCGGGCGAGAAACAATTTATCGGATCGAAAATCGTTCAAGAGACAGCGGACAAAGTGAAAGAAATTCGGGAAAGATTGAAGGAGGCTCAAGACCAACAAAAGAGTTACGCGGACAAGAAAAGAAGACCGGTCGAGTTTCAAGTGGGCGATTACGTTATGTTGAAAGTATCTCCATGGAAGGGGATTATCCGGTTTGGGAAGCGTGGGAAGCTTAGCCCCCGTTTCCTTGGACCCTTCTTCATTCTGGAGAAGATTGGGTTGCAAGCTTACCGGTTGGATCTACCACCAGAAATGGATGGAATACATCCTACCTTCTATGTGTGTTACCTTCGGAAGTGCCTAGCCGAAGAAGAGAGTGTGATTCCCTTGACGGAAATCCGGGTAGATAATGGAAATCGTTGCATGGAAGAACCGGAAGCAATATTGGAGTCCAAGGTGAAGAAATTGCGACATAAAGATGTGGTCATGGTTAAGGTCCAATGGAAACACCACTGTGGTGCCAACGTTACGTGGGAATCGGAAGAAGACATGAGGAAACGTTATCCTCAATTATTTCCTTAGAATGGGATTTCGGGGACGAAATCCAAATAAGGTGGGGAGGATTGTAACACCCGGAAAACCATTGCCAAGATAAGGGTTGGTTGGTGGAAGCATTGATTGATCATCTCCTCCATACTTGGGAACACTTGTTGGAGCATTTAAAGCTAGATTCAAGCATTCTCCCTTATCATCTGCATTTCTAGGGTTTTCTAGGTTTCTTTAAAACCTAATTGGTGAGTTCTTAATCTTAGTCAAAACTACATACACATTATACTTGTTATTTATTGTTGTCATTCTTATGTGCATAAACCTTACAATAATTCTTGTGTGGGATATTTACGTTTGGGTTTAAGAACCCTCACCTTCTTACATTAAAGATGACTTCCTCAATGGTCATCTGGGACTCTTGACTAATAATAAGGATGGGTAGATTTCACCTTGACCTTGGGAGAATTTGGCTTATATGAAGGTCTTTGACCTAATCTTGATTTGGTGATCAATTTAGAGTATATATGATGGTATGTGGATTTACTATGTTCTTTTGGTTAAAGAATCACATAACTAGTATTATATTACTTGGTAATTCACTATGTGAAAATATGAGCATGTGGAAGAAAAGAAGTACTTATGAATCCTCGTAGAGTTTACACATGAGGTAATTGACCTACACTTTTAAAAGTGGTACCCATGGTTGGTATTGTGAACATTTCATGAGAACTAAGTGCCACGAGGACTAATAATGATATTGTTGGACGAACCAAGTCAGTGGACACTAGGAGGATATAGTCTTGGGTGCCACCATAAAGGTATGTACCTAGATCTCCACCATCTTAGGTAATGCCATGGTTGTAGTGTTAGGACTGAAAGTCTTAGTGCATTGAAAGTTGTATAACGCATATATAGAGTTTAATTGCTTTATTTAAAAGCGTTGTAAAATCCTTTAATTGTTTATTGGGCTTGTTTGCTTTAATGGGCTTTGGGCCTTAGGGTTTGGGGTTGGAGTATAAATAGGTTGCAAAACCTATTTTGAGTAAGAAGAACAGAGTTGGTCATTAGAAGGTTTACCTAATCCTATTGAAATTCTCTCTGTAAACCTTAAATCCTTTACTGATAAATCTAATCATATGACCAGCAGTTGTGATTGAATCTCTATTGTTTATTGATCATTATTGTGATTGCACTGTTTTTGGGATCTACAATTGGTATCAGAGCAAAGAGACAAGATTTTTGATCCAAAAGGTTTGTCTAAAACCCTTCTTTTTATCGTTCTTTATTTTATCGACTTCTGGTTCATTTGATCGTGTTCTTCATATTCGAATATATTGAGTTTTGGTGCTTAGAATCTGTGTTTGTGTTTGGTAAGAAAAAAATATGTGTTTCATTTTGGTTTTAAACGTTTAGTCTGTGTCGATTTTGATTAATCGACCACCATCGAATTAACCCAGATTTACCTTTAGTCTGCGTTCATCTTTGTTCATCAAATTGAAGTTAATTATTTGTGGTTTTAGGGTTTATTCTGTCAAATTAAGTTTTCTTTGCGATTACTTGGTAAAATCCTTGGGTAATTTTATGTGTTAAAATCTTTCTCTTGATCAATTTTTTGTTTATCGCCAAATTTTTCGAAGAACTCAAACCCAGATTCAATCTCCCGGTACAGACTCTCCCGGGACCTTCCGGACTTTTCACTCCCGGGATCTTGTTTCCCGGTCCGTCTCCCAGGACCTTGCACCCCTGGACTTTGCACTCCCGGGTCCGTGTCTCCCGGGTCCCTGTCTCGCGGATCCCTGTCTCCCGGGTCCTCGTATCCGGGTCCTCGTATCCGGGTCCTCGTCTCCTGGGTCCCTACGTCTCCCGGGTCCTAGGTGTTTAAAAAAAATTCGAATCAAATATGTTGTCTCACGATCATAACAATGCACTTTGATTTTTTTCATTCTTAGTCCCCGTACTTTAAAGTTTCAAAATTTGTCATTTTGACCCCTAAACTTTAAAGTTTCATTTTTTTGTAAATTTTGACCCCTAAACTTTCAAGTTTCACTCATTGTTACTTTGTGTCCTTGAACTTTGAAACTTTCATATATTGACAAGTTATGTCCCTAGACTTCAAGCTTTGCAAGTAACAATGCCTTATGTACCCATGTCTGAACACAAAGCAATGATTGAAGCTCTCGAAAAGAAATTGGAAAACATGTTAAAGTTCGTGAACACACAGATGGAAGAGAAAGCTTTTCTTCAGTTAGATTTGGACAACCTGAGATCGGAAAGCCAGGCGTATAAAGAGATATGTGCCTTACAGACAAGCAATGACTGGCTCAGGGATAGGAATTCTCAACTTGAAAGGGCAGCAGAAAACAGTTCATATCACAGTATTTTTAATGACCAAATAAAGTCTCTTAAAAGTAAGATTTTAGATCTTGAAAGTGAAGCTTATATGAAGAAAAGTGATCTGACAAATGCTGAAAGTTCAAAGTAAATATCTGAACTTGAAAGAAAAGTTGCAGATTTTGAAGCCAAAGAAGAGAAGAACCTGGCGCTTGAAGAAAGAGGAAACGTGTTGGAGAGTGAAAATATTGATCTGAAGAAAAGACTTGCTATTTTTGAAAAAGAAAAAGTCGATTTCTCAAATGAAAGGAAGAATCTTGAAAGAAATATTCTCGAGCTTTCAAAGAAAGTTTTCGATGAAGGAAAAGTTTTTGAGGCTCAAAATGCGAAACTTTCAAAATAGATTTCTGATTTTGAAAATATTTTGATAATTGAGAGAGATTCTTTTGAGAAAAAGCGAAAAGGTTTTGAGAGTGAAAATAAAATGCTTGGAAAAAAGAATGTTGCGATTTTTAAAGAGATATCTGATAAACGCAACAATATAGAAAAGGATTTTGAAAGTGAAAGAAAGATTTTCGAAACTGAGATTCATAAGCTTTCAAAGAAATTATCTGGATTAGCAACAGAGATTTTGAAAGAACAGAAGGTAAAATCTGATTTACAAAAACAAGTTGACTTGATTCTAGAAGAAAGAAATGTTTTATCCGCAAAAGTCAAGAAACTTGAAGAAATAAATCTTAAAGCCGATTTATCTGAACAAGCCAGTCCCGTTAATGTTGTTTAGTGTCCTTATTCTTCAAGTTCACCTTCTACATCTAATTCTTCGAAGAAGTTTGTCAAATCAAATGAATTTTCAAAAGATCGGATTCGTCATTCAAATATTTTCTATAATTCTCTTGTTGATGATTCAAATAATCAAGTGTTTCGAAAAGTCAAGATTGTTTGGAGAAAGAAACCAACTACAAAAAGTAGTGATGGAAACAAGTCTCATGATTCTCCTGTAGTTGATACAAAGTCATCTGTTTCCAAGACTGATTCACCTACTTATGTCTATTCTACAGCGAAGTTGATCAGTTTAAACCGAGCAAAGATATGTTGCACTCACTGTGGAAAGAGTGACTTTGTCCATTCAAGGTATGTTAATAGTTGGTATGGCGCTTACAGCATCCCCAATCCTTAGTTTAATAGCTTCCAAGCCAAGGCAACTAACCATCAAGGATCCATCACAACATGGATACCAAAACCAAAATCTTCCTAATCTGTTTTGGAGGAATGTCATGTGTGATTTAATTCATACTATTCACATCACATCACATCACTACAATCAAGGGTTATGCCATCTTTTGAGGGGGGGTACCATGTTGTTTATTTTTCATATTGACTTCTGAACAAATTAGTTCAGGACTCGTACTTCAATGTTTTGACTCGTACTTCAATGTTTACTGGATGTTTTATTTTGGCGAGTTAAAGGAGTGTTAGAGCTCATAAAGTTTCTATGGTCAATCCAGAACCGGAAGGACCTACCCAAGAAACACACCCAATTCATAGATATCAGTGAGGATTCTAGATTGATAGATGAGTCCGGAGCGCAAAGAATATGGTAAGGATGTGACAGGACTTAAAAGAATTATTGGTCCTTAACAAACCGAGTCAGTTATCCGGGTTACCACATAATCTATTCATTCTTGTTCTTTGAAGATGAATATTGAAACAGACATGGACCCAATGTCGATAACTCGTGTCACCCCACCCAGCCACTCAAGTATCTCACAAAATATACTTGTTTCATATATATCTATTCCTTACTCGGAGGTCGTAGATATTGAAAAAGGAAGACATCAGCTCCGGTCTCCGAACTTCATATTCATCTCACTGTGTCTATTGATTTCTTAACCTGCGTCCCAGGTTGAATCAATCTTTGAGCCTAATCGATATGATTTATACTTCTTTGACACACGCTCAAATCTTTGTGATTCCCCTTGCATATCTTTGTGATATTTCCAGAACAGTTTGAGAAGTAATTTTTTAATATTTTACTTCAGTGATAACTGGAAGTCCTATCAGAGATAACCCCTTTGCCAACTATGAAAATAGGCCACACAAGTATTTCAATTGTTGTGATAACAGTTACTATTGTGTTTATGTGTTAGTTGTTAACCCTGGTTACTAAATCGCTTTATCTAATCTTTTGCTACTCATCTGGTTAGTCTTTGAAGATACATGATGCTCAGGATTCTCCTAATCATCATGAGGGGGAGAACGACACAAAATTCAAAGACACAGATCATTATGTTGAAGGGGAGCTAGCAAAATCTGAGGGGGAGTAACAGAATTTCTTAAATCTAAGGTTGAAAAGCCTTTGGAGTCAAAGATTGTATTTCTTCTATCCCTTATCATATGGTGTCTACTACAAGTTGATTCCTCCTACGAGCTGATTGAAACAAGTTCTTAAGTTGAAAGCATATTCAACTCGCGGTTCAAAGATAGATTCTTTGTTTTTAAACTGAAAATGCATCGTGGAATGTTACGTAACTCGCACATTATCTTTCTTGTGTGCTGATCCGATGTGTTGAGTTTCTACAGTTGAAAGTTGCTCAATAGTGCGTCCAGTCGAGGCTATTGTACATTGAATCTGGTTACAAAGTTGAAACTATGAAGACCAAGAGCTTTATTCAAGGGGGAGCTTGGAAAGATATGAAGACAAGCAACACCAAAGTTTTTCAAAGATTTAAGAGGGAAAGAAGATCAAGGCTTAAAGATTTCAAGATGATAAATGCCTTATTCAACTTTAGGGGGAGATTGTTAGGACTGAAAGTCTTAGTGCATTGAAAGTTGTATAACGCATTTATAGAGTTTAATTGTTTTATTTAAAAGCGTTGTAAAAGCCTTTAATTGTTTATTGGGCTTGTTTGGTTTAATGGTCTTTGGGCCTTAGGGTTTAGGGTTGGAGTATAAATAGGTTGCAAAACGTATTTTGAGTGAGAAGAACAGAGTTGGTCATTAGAAGGTTTACCTAATCCTATTGAATTTCTCTCTATAAACCTTAAACCCTTTACTGATAAATCTAATCATATGACCAGCAGTTGTGGTTGAATCTCTATTGTTTATTGATCATTATTGTGATTGCACTGTTTCTGGGATCTACATGTAGTTCTCGGGTGTGCCGGGCCTTTCGGATGTCACTCATGGTAGTTGGCATCAAGGTATATCGACTCTTTGGGTGGAACTTGATTGGTGCTACCAATTGACTCCACATAAGGGAACTTCGTATTAAAAGCTATCCACGCGTATATTCACTTGTTGATCTATTATTACTTGTACAAACTCACTAGGCTTTTTGGCCTAACACTTTTTGGTGTCTATGTGTATCTCAGGTTCTAGTGGCGACGCACTCAAGAAGGTATAGGCGAACTTTTGTCTGAGCTTAGGGATGTGCATTGGGACGCATTTTTTGTGAAAGACTTCATTGGGTCTATAGGCGACACCCTTTTTGTAATCTTATTTCTATTGTAGAGATTAGATTAGTTGGTTGTTGTTTATTCCCGTTAAATTGCAAATTGTAATTAAACAGGTCTTATATATATTCCCCTTCTTGGGAGGCTCTTGCTTTGGCAAACTTAAATACCACATGTCCGATTTTCCGGAATTTTGGTGCCCTATTTTGAGGGTGTTACAGTATGTGTAAGAGGCTATATCTTTTGAGAACTATTTACGCTAAAACCACATGTGATTCATATGAATTTTGCCGCGACCAAAGGTCGTGGGTCACGTTGCGTACACAATCATGCGTTGATCGTTAGTGTAAAATCACATGCAATTTTGCACGTGATTTGACCATTATTTGGTTATTGTTCTTGTTTGAACCTCCATTTACATATATATATATATATATATATATATATATATATATATGGGATCATTAAAGAGAGAACTCAGTAATTTGTGATAATTGTGAGATCCACTCTCAGCCGCTCATTACTAATAATCAATGGTACATTGATATTAATAATGTTCATTTTGGTAATTTATCTATTAATTTTCAAAAAAATTAAATTTATGAATAATATTTAGGGGTAAATTAGTCTTATTGTAAATCTCTTTGTTCTCTTTCCTCTCTCCGACGAACCTTACTCCAGCCAAACTTATTCTGGCGAGTACCACTGTGATACTCACTATGATAGCCTAAGAACTTCTAAACAGTAAAACACTAACCCATGGTGATACCCAATAACTTCTAACCATTAAGACATAAACCCACTGTGATATCCAAGAACTTCTAAACAGTAAGACACAAACCTACTGTAATACCCTTCTGAATATAGGTTGAGACCAGATCTGATATGGGTTTTTAGACCACAATACCCACTGTGTTACCCACTGGGTTGAGACCGGGTCTGATTCATCCTCATCTTAATAGGTCGATTTTGGGGTTCATGTCTTGGGGTTACGTATCTAACCAGGTCGTGAATGAATAGGAGTGTAGGGGGAGCCAATCGAAGAGGGCTTGTGGGGTGGCAAAATGATTGTGCTTGATGATAGCGGTCTTGGTTAAGGGAATAACCAAAATATAGGTAAATAGTAAGAAAACGGAGAAAACAAAAACAATGCAGGAGGGATAATATCAAAAAATTAATTTGGTTGAGACATTTAAAGAAACTACATAATAAAATATAACAGCTAAAAAATTAAAGTTAAATTTTAATTATTAAAATTTATACTACACCCTTTATTAATTATATATAAATTAAAATGTTAATATCAATAATTGATATGTTGAGGTTGGATCTCACACACTACGACGCTTCACTGACGGATTTTTCCATCGGTAATTATAGATAGATTTGTGGCGGATCACCGGCAGATTAACCATCACTGACATAATTTTTCTGTCAGCGATTGAAAATCCGTCAATAATCACAACCGGCCACCCTTTTCTCCGGCGATGAGAATACGTATTTGGGTTTAATTTGCATTTAATATTAAAAAAATTTAAAAATACAAATGGTTTTAGACGGCTTCGACGAAAACTTTATAACATCGCACATCTGTCAAAAACAGATACAATAATATTTAAGACTAAATGCATCTAAGATTAAATCATTTAAAAGTTTCTTTTTTGAAAAAAAGTACAAAAGATTTTAGACGGATTTTCGATGGAACTTTATAATCAGTCGAAAATATTATTTAAGACTAAATGCATCTAAGATTAAATGTTTTTTTAAATTAATAAATTTTAGATAGATATTTGACGAAAATTTTATAATTCATCGAAAATCTGTCGAAGAGATACTATCTAAAATATTTAAGATTAAGTGTTTTAGAAAAAGTACATTATATTTTAGATGGATTTTCGACGGTTTATATCCATCTAAAAAGGATACTATATAAAAAAATTATTGCAGACTTAGGTTTACAGTGTTTACTAGATGGCTCGCCTCCTCGCTTTTGTTTTAGTTCATCTCCTCCCATCTGGTCGACAATGGTTCTTCATCTCCTCCCATCACCTGTTTGATCGTTTCTCCGTCCACTGATATAAGAATGAAAGCAAAACCCTGCCCACCACCGATTAGATTGACACCCTCTCTCGCTCTCTACTCTCGATCTGCAATAGAAAGCAGTAAGGAAGACCTAGTATACTGCAGTTATATTGTGAATCATTTATATAAACCTCTTAACGAATTAGAAGACCTAGTATACTGCAGTGTGTGATTTGATCGAAATTCTGATTTTACATATTCGAAATGAGAAACTGTTATCCCATTTAATCCAATCTCCAACTATTGGAGATCCCATTTCCGCACCAACTCAAGATATTCTCTCGATCTCCAACTAAACACGGTAAAGAACTCAAGAACAGAATATGGTAAACATATTTGCCTCTTTCCACCTTTTGGTTCATCAGTCTCTTTTTCGATTTTTTTAGTCTCTTTCAACAACAGAGCTCGGTAAACAAGTTGATTTGCTTGTACATTATGGCATATTTCATGAAGACCTCAACGAATTTAGCTTATCTTCACTGACATCTGACAACAGTGAGTTCATAAATTGAAGCTTGTTTGATAAGCTATGTCCATAAACTGAAGTTTGTTTCTTTCTTGAACTAAGGTAACTTTCTATTTGCTTTACTAGCTTTCTCGTTGTACACCACCGTCCATCCCAGTCGAGATCTAGGCGATCTAACTTTAAAAACCGGTTTTTCATAGTCAACCTCTAGTTTGAAAGGTATAACTTCTATTTTTCTACTTCAAATGGGAAAATATATGGAAATGCTATTTCTGTTTTTTTCTACTAGGCAAAGGTAAATGTTATGTTAATTTAATCTAGTTTGGGTTGTCAATTGTTATGCAAACATTAGGTTCGTTTAATGCTAGGCCCATGTGAGTCATAATGTACCTTAACAGGTTTTGTCGTACATTAATGGGTGATATTAGGCCTAACTTAGTCATAATGTACCTTAATGGGTCTTGTCGGGCCGTAATTGGTCATATTAGTCATAATTGAGTCATAATGAATCTTAATGTGTATTTTTTGGGGGAAGGGTGTCTTAGGCTATGCCTAGACTATTCCTTGGCAAATTATGAATGTAAAACATCCGCCCTGATTAAACCTTAGTGGCCACAATTGTTGTGTACGCCTGGATTCGAACCCTGGGCAGATAGGATATTGAACCACATCCCCCAGGACCTTATCCAGTACGCCAGAAACCTTGTGGTTATCTTAATGTGTCTTGTCGAACCTTAATTGGCCATATTTTTCCTAATTGATTCATAATGTACCATAACAGGTATTATCGGACCTTAATGGGTCATATTAGGCGTACTTAAGTCATAATAGACCTTAATGGGTCTTGTCGGACCTTAATAGGTCATATTAGGCGTAATTGAGTCATAATGGACCTGAAGGTCTTGTCACACCTTAACGGTTAACATGGTTATAAAGTCTTTAATATAGTTTCGCTTGCCAATTGTGGAGAAAACATTAGGCCTGAGTTAATTTGAATATGTTCGCTTTTGAGCCATTATGCTGCTCAATTTTGTTCTTATCATGTTTTGCAATTGTAGTCCTAGTATGACCAGGACGTCATCTAGAAGTACGGGGAGGATAGGAGACGTAGATTTGTGGACTATGGTTGCTGGATAGGTGAAGAAGGGGAGGGTCTTCGGGTTTGGTTCCCTCGCAATCGACAATATGTGGTGATCGGTACCCCGGTTGCTTCTCAAATACCCTACGGTCCCCTAAGGAGGGGGCTTTTGATGAGGTATGCATATATATATTGATACATCTATTTTTTACATACTTATTATTACGTTTACTTAATAGTAATTATATATGTTGAATAAATGAAGATATGATACCTAAAAGAGGAGATTAAGAAGAGAGATGAGCATTTTGTGGAGCAGCAATAAACGTTTGAGCATTGGATACAACAACAGATGTTGAACAAATGAAACAAGTTATAGACCAGGTCACCAGATTCACCAGTGATCCAATCGGTCCTACCCCACCTCCGCCCCCCGCCACTTCCCCCTCCCGACCCTACCCTATCCCCTCTGCATCCCGATCCTACCTCATCCTCTCTGCATCCCGATTTTAGCTAGACATATTGAGTTGACCAATTTAGATTACTTGTGAACATTTTGGTAGAATGTGCTCTGTAGGAAAAGACTGGAAGAAATGGGATTTGAACCCATGCATGATGATAGTTTAGTTTGTGATATCTCTATTTGTAGTCGTTTAGGTACAGATACAATATATATAGGAAAATACATATCTTAAAACTTATTTCTAAAATAATACTTACAATTTCGACAGATTTGCGAAAAAATTGGTCTAAAATCCATGAAAAGTTGTCGAAGAGAATCAACTATCGTTGACCAATTTCTATCAAAAATCTCTTGAAAATAAATTCCATCGAAAATCCCTTGAAACTAAGTTCCATCGAAAATCCCTCGAAAACCATTTCCATCGATGTTGGGTCACCGATGATTTGTTGATGAACTCCCGATCTACTTCTAGTTCTTTCCTATACATCTAATTCTTAGATATGTAATATAGCTTGGTTCATACTTAATTTGATTGGCAAATCAAAGACTAGTCGATATCAAGAGGAAATGTATTTGTCTATACGAATCAGAAGATGCACTACCCGAACTTACACCAAGCTACCTTCTATTGATCTACAATAAATCGGACAGTACTATGTCTTTTAGCAGAACTGTTTAATTCACCTGGAGTTTTTTTGACCAAATCTCACCTACCCTGTACTTGATAGGGACATTCTCTGAAGAACCTGAAGAAGCATGTTTGTCCTAATGTGCTTTTGATGTAACCCCTCAGAAGTTGTCGGATACATGTTCTCATGACAAGTCACTTTCTCAAGTACGATGAAAAGGACCTCGTAGTCCTCCTGAAGTCAACTCTAAACCTCTTATCTCCAAATGACAATTGTCCCCATGCATTTAATGCACTTGGTAGTATTTAAGACATAGCACTCCTCCCATGCAAGGTTACACTAAGACTCTCTACGTGAACAGTGAAAACCAGCAGCCTTCAACCAACATAATTTCTCTTTGTGTTTAAGTCGTATTCTTGTTGTGTTCTTGTTTTCTCTAAGTGAAAGATTGTTTAGAATAGATTTTAAATCTTTTCTTTACTGCATCAATCTTGTTTTCTATTTGTAATTCTTGATTTGAAAAACCAATAAGAATTAAAATCAAGTGAAAATCTAGTACTTGTATTCACACCCCCTACAATTACTTGTGTGTTTGTCATTTCTATTTGGGACTAACAGTTGAAAATACAACGAATATTGCCCTCAAATTTTGTCAAAAATTCTGACAAATGGTCAATTACTGTTGACCAAGTTCAGTTGAAAATCCCTTGCAAATTTCATTGATTTATCGATGGATTTTTTTCCATCGAAAATCGATCGGAAAGTTCATTTTCCAACCAAGGTGTTATCCTCAAGAATATTTGTCGAAAATTCGTCGAAAACCCACATTTTCGACAAATTTTCAACGGAAATTTCCGTCTAAAATACCCATTTGTTTTGTAGTGTTTGTTTTATCATTCCCAAACTTTACGTTATTCAAACACTTGCACCCGACGACATCACCCCCCATCGTCGCCCCATCATCATCTGTTTTCCATCACTGACCATCGTCGTTGTACCCCCTGCCATTGATCTCCCTCTTTTTGATTTTTTTTGATTCGATATACAGATAAAAAATAGGTAAAATCGAAAGAAAAAAAAACAGGTAAAAAAGAGGGAGATCAATGGCAGGTGTTGTTGAGCTTATATCAAATTAGAAGTTTTGATGAATGACATGCATTGTAAGTGTGAAAATATGTAGAACTCCCAGATCACTCTACAAAAGATCCCTTGAGGATAGAAGGGAAGTTACAACATATGTGGAGGAGAATTTGTCCAAGTCTAGCCGATCTAGGACTCTGAACACGACCCCCTCCAACTAAGGCTAGATGGGCAAAGATGTCCTAGAGTGTCGAGAGCGGTTAGGTGGCCAAAGATGTTCCATAGTGCTGATTCCTGGCAAAGATGTTCCAATATGGTAGAACATGACTCTAATACCATGTGAGAGTATGTGGAGCCCCCATATCACTCTTTAGGAGAACTCTTAAGAAGAGAAGAGAGGTTCGAACATATATAGAGGATAATTTGTCCAAGTCTAGTCGATGTGGGACTCTAACAGTAGTGTTAATGGGGAAATTTTCTTTTATAGCAGATCAGCTGATGGTCCTTCTTCTGCTAACAGCTCACAATCATTTATCGCTATCAACTGATAGCTCAACCGCCGCTAACATCTGACAATACATTTATATTAGTAGATGATCATAAGTAACCTATTAGATGATAACATAAACTGAAGGATATGATGATGCAAATCTTTCAAGATCAACATACAAGTGTTGAACATCTGATGAAGATACCAGATGGAAGTTTGTCCCTGATCAACCAATGCTCATTAACTGCAAATGATCTTGCTCAGCAAATGATGCCTTAACATAGAAGCCAACTTATCAACTGAAGATAAGTGTTCTGGAAGGTCTGCAAGCTAGAGGGTTATCTTGGATGATACTCTTGTAAAAAGGAAGTGACATCTCATAAGGAACAACAAGGACAAAGGTACAATCTGACATACCAACTCCAAAAGTGCTTTTTCCTCTTTCGTCAACCTAAAGGGATAACCAACATACTTACCATTTAATGCGACATGGTTTGCATTAAATGCAAATTGGTTTAATTTTAATGCGGTGAACTTTCCATTAAATGCATTTGGCTTAAACTTCTAGAAAGAGGAAACATGCATCACACTTTCTGATGAATAGTGACTTGATAGATCAAATAGTACATCCTTTAGCATCATGATGATTTGTCCTATTAGAGAATATGAGACCTATAAGTACCAATTGATGCTTTGAATATCATTAAGTAGTAGAAGAGCCTTAGACATATCATGTTGTTATTCTTCAAAGTATCCAAGTTCATTAGAGTTCACCTACAGCCTCTGTGCAACACCAATTTTCTTAAGTGAATATTTGTTGATAGATTTCTTTGTAGCGTGTAACCAAGAAAGAATACATATGTTAATTTGAGATAGATAGTTTATAGGTTGTTGATCACCTTGATCTTAACTTATCTACCGCATTCTATCTTCTGTTTTGTAAAGATCGTTGGTTTTAATAAAATTATTAAAACTTTAAAAACATTGTATTTACCCCCCCCCCCCTTCTATTGTGTTATTGTCATATTGTTTGACCTACGAGACCAATAAAGGATAACAATGGCGATAGTCGGTGATGGAGAGAGACTACGATGGGGGTGAGGATGGGGGGAGCGGTGGTATTGGGTGCAAGGGGTTTGAATGGTCTAGCGTTTGTCATATAAAATATATTTAACATAAAAGCAAAATCTTTCCAAAACTTCCATTTTCGTGATGAAAACCCAGTAAATAAAACACCCAATAAATATAAAACCAAAACCCAATACTCACACGAAATGCGAATAAGGATTAATATCCAAATACTGAAAACATGGATAAAACTCTATTATCCAAAGCGTTAATACATGAAGAAGATCCAATATACCAAAACCATAAATTACGGTTACTCTACAAACCCAAGTAACACAAAAACATGGATAATACACTATCCAAAAATAACACCTAACGGTGATGAGGGAGACTCGTATCCGTCGAATGTGGCGAGCACAAAGTAAGCCATCCATCGACGTTATCAAGTAGCACCTCAAGATTCGATTGACCTTAGTGTCTATTCCCATGAATAACACCTCAAGGCTCATGTCCTTAATGTATACCCCCATGGGTAGCACCTCAAGGCTCATGGTTCTTAGTGCCTACCACTTCGGGTAGCACCTCAAGATTCAATAATCTTAATGCCTACTCTTTGGAGTATCACTTTAAGGACCATGACCTTAGTTCCTACCCTATTGGCTAGAACCTCAAGGCGCATGGTTCTTAGTGCCAAGCACTTCGGGTAGCACCTCAAGACTCGAGTCCTTAGTGCCTACTCAACTAGGCCAAAAGCCTCAATACAAGGGTCCTAGAGTCCAACCCCGTAATACACACGGTCCTGGAGTCCAACCCCGCAATACAGACACAACCACTATCACGAGATTGACTCACAAGCATATGGATCCAGTTTATTACAATCTAAATTACATGACTCCAAATGAATGACCAACGCATTCAAAACATGTAATTCTGAAATGAGGATGCAATATATGCAAATCATACCCGAAGTTCTATTGAGCTATTAAAATCGGACAAATGTCCCCAAGACTCACTAGAGTCAAAACCGAGTCAAAAGCTCAACAATTCAATTGACTATACAATAAAAGTCATCAAAAGCAATAAAACATATATAACCAACATTTATGTAAATACATGCTCCAAAGACATGATTAACTCAAAACCCATAATGGATTGGGACAAATCATTTTCTAAATTAAAACTATATCATTTATATTTCCAAAATGCCAAATAATATAACAATATGTATTTTCCGAACCAAACGTACTAAAAATGCATTTTATCACCAAATAATCCCCATTCATAAGATAAATCATCAAAAGAATCCCACATTTAAGATTTATTTCTCAAAATGTCCTAAAGTCCCAAACATAGGGTATTTCACTAGGTTTATAAGATTAAATGTACCAATTATGCAAAACTTATCAAATAATCACATATTTGATAAAACAAAATCAAGTAAAGTACATTAACACTTCAAAATGGACATTTTTGGCATGTACATACTTTTCACAAAGCAACTTGTACTCACCTTGCTAGGTTAAGTTAAACCTAGGTTCCAAACCCAAATCTTTAGCTTCCAAAATAGTGAAGACTTAGATCCACAAGGGTCCATATCTAGAAACATTATCTAGGTCACAACCAAACCTAGAAATACACCAAGAGTAACCACAAGACCAGATCCACAACCACCCAAGTTAAATCTCAAAATACACAAAATACTTACCTCTTCCAAATCTTGAGATCACAACCATGATTCTTCAATCTCCATCAAATTTCGATTGCTCCTAAAACCCTCTCTAAAATCAGTCTTCAAGAAGGTGGAATCGCCTAAAAAGGATGGAGGAGGGGAAATGATTGAAGAAAATGAAGAAACCCTAGCAAAATCAAGATATGGTAGCTAGATTTTACATTTAGCTTATAGGAACTTCAAACCACAAGCAAGTCTTCAAGATCTTTGAGAAAATAGGACTAAATGGGTTTTTAGGAGAACAACCCTAAAACCAAGGTCAACAACGGTGAAAAAGAGATGGAGAAGATGAAGAACTTGAGCTCCACCCCACAAAACTTGAATCTCTGGTTCCGAATTTCTAAAATACTCAAGAAGATTTCGATTGTTGTATAAAATGGTTGGAGAAGATGAGTAAATACCCATAAATGCTTCCCAACGAGTTTAATGATGAGAGGAGAGGGTTTGGTTGTGATAGAAATGAGAAAGGTTAAGAAAAATCGGGTTTTATATATATCAGGCCCGTACTCGACTGGGCCATTGTTTCTCGACTTGGACCATTATCCCCACAGAACCAAATTATGGCACTCTTGCTCGACTGGGGCCATTCTTTCCCGGTCGGGTAGTGGTCGAGTGCAAAAAGTTGCTATTTGGCTCATCTCCAGAATCCTGGATGTTACATTGTTGACCGGTTTAACAATTAACCAGTTACCATATTGTCATGGTATATGACATGACATACACCCATTATTATTTGTCGATATGGCTGATGATGTGTATTTTATATGTAAAATTAGTTTTAAAATATTTTTTTAATTAAAAATTTTATAATAATAAAGAAAAACCAATCTCATCATCATCTCAATCTTCCCCATCAATGGATCTACAACCTCCTCGCTTTGTGCAACCCTCTCACCCTGTGCAACACCCGATTTGATGATGCTTGAACTTGCAAAAAACAATTTATTCATGTATTTTGGTTAACAAAACTTCAAATTTTAACAGCAAATAGTTCCAAATTGATCTGCCGGTATATAGAGAATAAGATGATATGATTTAACATAAATGAGCAAAGCCTTCCCCAAAGACACCACCTTTGACTATTCCTTTTCTCCCTTTTCATCTCCGTCGACCATTCCTACCCTTTCTCCCCCTCCATCAACTATTATTCTTTCTCCCTCTTTGTATGCCTTATACTTAAAGAATTGCCATTGTTGGTGGATAAAATAGCGACAAAGGGAATGGTTCAATTTCATCACAAATATACCACTAAAAAGTAACAAAAACAAACCGCCTCTTGCCCGATGGGTTTTCTCCTCAACTGCCATGGTTTTCGTAGATGGGTTTTCTCCTCAATTTTCTTGTTTAAGCATCGTTAACAGGGGTTATACGCTAGTTAGGAGGGTTGCATATCCATTGACGGGGAAGCTGGGAGAAAATGAAGGGATTACTCGGAACAAAGAAGGTTATTTAAAATGAGAAAATTTAATGATTTATTTAATCAACAAAAAATTAGGGACTTAAATCATTTAGAATGAGAAAGTTCATTGGGTTTTTTCTGAACTTTTCACACATAAATATACTAAGTTTGTAGGCTATTTAATTTAAACTTTTGTGTATTAACATTTAAATTTTTTTGATTTATAATCAAATGACGAGTTTTCTTACTTACTTTTCAAGAAAATATATATTTTTTAATGTTAGATTAATTGTACACATCAGCTAACTAGAATACACGATTCTTAAAAACAACCATAAATTTGACGGACAAAATAGTCCACATATTCACACTAGAGTAAGTGTTTATACATGTTCCGTTTTCAGGCCAAAAATATTAAACTTTCTACAAGCAAAGTTATGCATATGACTATTAGAAACATATGTAGTCGTAACTTTCCTATATGAATAAGATTTAAAATATCTACTTAACGAGAAATAGATCCGTTTTCAATTATAAATCATAAATGTCAATACTTATCTAAAATAATATCAAAAACCAACTAAATATCATCAACCTTTTCAATAATATCATTTTATTTTATTTTATAAACAAATACAAAATTGACAAGTATAATAGAACGAGTCAAAAACACGATTATCATTCTTTTGTGTATTGATTCTATTGAACGATTAAAAAGGTAAATAATTTAAAAAATAGATCCTTTTCAAAACAAATTAAAAAAATATATAAATAAAACTAAGAGTAAATTACATTTTTGGTTCTTATAGTTTTCATTCACTAGCAATTTTGGTTCCTCTTAAAAACTAATTACATTATTAGTCACTATGGTTTACGTTTTGTTTCAGTTTTGGTTCTTTTGACTCACTCTAGTTAAAATAGTGGTTAATTTTTTTTTTTTTGTCTTTTCTCTTTTTTGTTTTATTAGATTATGGAGTAAATTACAATTGTAGTCCCTTTGGTTTGTCTCTTTTCATTTTTGTCTTTCCTATAATTTTATTTTTTATTTTATACCTCTTATCTTATTAATTAATTAATGATATTTTAATTAAAAATATTTATTTTATTTTGTAAGTTATATCTCTAAAAAAAATTGTCGATATCTGTAAAATAAGTTCAATATTGAATATTTTAAATTTTGATGCATATATATATATATATATATATATGTAAGCAAATTCATTTATACTAATGCAAGAAATATTTTTTATTTTAACTTGGGTTCAAAAAATGGGTCATTTTTTTCTTAATAATGTAATATGAAGACATAAATTTATCTATGTCTATTAATCAAAAAAAATGCATCGTTTCAGATATTTCATTTTTTATTACATAAATTTAAGTTGATAATTTTTTGAAAATTAGTGTAGTTTATTACACTAAATTTAAGTTGATAATTTATAACTTAAAAATCGTTTTCGGACATCCTTTTTTGAAAACAAAATTTATCTGTCTATTAATAAAATAATGTATCGTTTTTAGATTCTAATTTAATTAAATGTTTCTCTAATTGTGTATCAAACAAAAACTTTATAGTATAAATTTAAAAAATTATCAACTTAAATTTATGTAATAAAAAATGAAATATCTTAAACGATGCATTTTTTTAATTAATAGACATAGATAAATTTATATCTTCATATTACATTATTAAGAAAAAAAATGACTCATTCTTTAAACTCAAGTTAAAGTAGAAAATATTTTTTACATTAATGTAGATGAATTTGCTTACATATATATATATATATATATATATGCATAAAAATTTAAAGTATTCAATATTAGATATCGACAAAAGTTTTTTAGAGATATAACTTACAAAATAAAATACATATTTTTAATTAAAAATATTATTAATTAATTAATATGATAAGAGGTATAAAATAAAAAATAAAATTGTAGGAAAGACAAAAATGAAAAGAGACAAACCAAAGGGACTACAATTGTAATTTTCTCTATGATCTAACAAGACAAAAAAGAGAAAAGACAAAAAAAAATTAACCACTCTTTTAACTAGAGTTAGTCAAAAGGACCAAATTTGAAACAAAACTCAAACTATAGTGACTAATAATGTAATTAGTTTATATGACGGACCAAAATTGATAGTGAATGAAAACCATAAGGACCAAAACTGTAATTTACTCTAAAACTAATAACTTTGGCACGTGCCACAAAAATACTCCCACGTGAGTTCCTACGTGTCTGCGCACCAAAGTCACTCCCTTTTCGAGTGTCCTATAAATAGAGAACCTGCATCTTATATCCTGGACATATAACCCGATCCCCGCAGACACCGCTTCTCTCTCCCCATCTTTCTCTCTCACACACAAACACACTCACTGTGTGTAACAATTTAAAAAAATTCAAAAACTAAAATTATAGATTTCCAAATTCCAACCTTCTATATTTAGCAAACAATAATCCCGTGCAAAACGAATCTGTACGATCCTCCTCCGCAAACCGCCATCTCCACCGCCGGAGTAAACGCTTTCCGTACAATTCAACCACCGTGAATCAAATCATGGCAGCTAAACTCCTACTTCTCTCCGCTATCTGCCGTTTGATCGTCACCGTTGGATCAACACTACACCCTACCGACCTCCTCCTCGTCGGAACGGAAAATCAATTAAGCTTCAACCGATCGGAAATCCGATCAGCTTCCCTCGATTTCGGCAAGATGAACACCGTCGAGCCGATGGCGGTTCTCCGCCCTGCTTCCGCCGATGACGTGTCAAAAGTCGTGAAATTCGCCTACGAATCGGCTCACGGATTGGCGGTGTCGGCGAGAGGACACGGACATTCGATCAACGGTCAGTCTCAGGCCGGCAATGGCGTGGTGGTTGAAATGAGTGGATCGAGAGGAGGACGGTGGCGGCCGGTGGTTTCCGAGAAGTTGATGTATGTAGATGTGTGGGGAGGAGAGCTTTGGATCGATGTGCTCAAGTCCACGCTAAAGTATGGACTGGCACCAAAATCTTGGACTGACTACTTGTACCTTTCTGTTGGTGGTACACTTTCTAATGCAGGAATTAGTGGCCAAGCTTTCAACCATGGCCCTCAGATTAGCAATGTTTACGAGGTCGATGTCGTCACGGGTATTTCACCACACCTTCGTCATATATATCTTCTTTCATGCATGATTTTTGAAAAGGCTAATTGCACTCTTATACATTGCTAAATGCATCCCTATTTAGTAATTTTTTACTTATACACGACGATATCAAAATCTACTTTTTACGTTCCTAATATATGACTTGACTTGATTCTGACGTTAAAAACGGTACAACATTGCCTTCTGATCAACAAATCTTAACTCGGTAAAAATAAAAATAAAAACCCAACTATTGGATCGATGTTTACCCAATTTTTTTTACGTATACTCTTGCATTCTTCATTTATATGGTACATACAATGCACCATAATAAAAATAAAAAATATTTATAAATAAATCCATGCAAATTTTTGGGCAAGTGCAGGAAAAGGGGAGGTGGTGACGTGCGCAGAGGATAAAAACTCGGAGTTGTTTCATGCGGTTATGGGAGGTTTAGGGCAATTTGGAATCATCACAAGGGCTAGAATCGCATTGGAACATTCCCCTCAACGGGTATGTTTTATGTACTTTTAATAAATTAATTTATCTATTTTTTATTTCCTTGAAAACATTAATTTTTTATTTTTTACTATTCGATCGTCATTCTAGAGATCCATGGATAGAAATGATACCGGATACTATAACGATATATGGGTTTATTTTATTTTTTTGATGACGCAAAGTAATACATGTAGGGACACTGATGTTCATATACGTATTACGCCAATACAAGTGTACAAGACTTTTATGGAATACGTTAAAGATTTTTAAATCTGACTTTTTTGAAACAAAAACAAAAAAACTTCTATGAAGTGATCGACAACAATACAATTATTTGCAAAAAAGAAGCAATGATTTAGTGGTCCATCGAAATAGAGTTTTTTCAACCGGTGAAAGATCATTGGAGTTTTTATTGATGTGTTACTTAATATTATTTCATGACGACAAACATAATGTATGTCATTTTCTCACTTTTTAACTCATACCCCTACTTTTCGTCCTCTAATTTTAATTGCTCGGCTTTTTAAATGACAAAATAATAACATTCGATAAAATGTAAGTATTTAATTTTCATTCAGTTTCTCGAAAATATATAATTTTGTGTATGTCATACTATCAGGTGAGATGGATTCGGGTATTGTATTCAAACTTTTCGGCTTTCACCCATGATCAAGAGTATCTCATATCTCTCCATGATCAACCAAAGTTTGACTATGTGGAGGGTTTTGTGATTGTGGATAAAGGTCTCATTAATAATTGGAGATCCTCCTTCTTCTCCCCTAGTAATCCGATTAAAATCTCCTCCATTAATGTTGCTGGTGGCAATGTGTTATACTGTCTGGAAATCACCAAGAATTACTACCAACACTCCGACCCAGAATCCATCGATCAGGTACGAAAAGCCCTATAAAAATTCCATTACGTACGAATGAATCATGAATTCAATTAAAATAAAGAACACAAGAAGAAAACACTGAAGATCTTCTGTGATCTAATACGATGATTGAAGACAAACATAAATAATATTTTAAGTCAAAATTATTTGTAAATCAATGCCATCCACCCACCAAATAATTAGCAACTAATAATGCAGTTGTGTGTGTATGTGTGTAATTACTTAAAGTAAGTTACTAAGTTATATAAGAAGTGTTTGGTAGCTTTGTTTATTCACTTTGTTTATTTATTATTTTATGCAGGAAGTGGAAGCTTTGTTAAAGAAATTAAACTATATACCAGGATCAGTCTTCACGACTGACCTTCCATATGTGGATTTCTTGGACCGGGTTCACAAGGCTGAGTTGAAACTCCGGTCCAAGGGTTTATGGGATGTTCCACACCCATGGCTTAACCTCTTTGTACCTAAATCAAGAATTGTTGACTTTGACCAAGGAGTCTTCAAGGGTATTTTGGGTAATAAGACTAGTGGCCCCATACTCATCTACCCCATGAACAAAAACAAGTAAGGATTCAATCCATATATATATATCCACATGATGTTATACAATATATTATGGGGTTTCATGCATATCTATATGACATATAGAAATCATAACTATATATCTACATTCACCATGCAATATCTACCATGTTGGAGGAGATCTTGTTTGTGGGGTCCGTTGTATTTTATGCATAAATAGTTGTACGTATTTGATGTTTAGCATAGATGTTGATCTTTCTGACGTATGTGCAGGTGGGATGATGAGACTTCAGTGGTGACACCGAATGAGGATGTATTTTACTTGGTGGCATTGCTTAGGTCTGCATTGGAGAATGGCGAAGAAGCACTAACATTAGAGCATTTAAGCAACGAGAACCGTCGGATTTTGGATTTTTGTGTTGAACATAATATCGAGGTTAAACAGTATTTGCCACACTACACTACACGACAAGAGTGGATGGATCACTATGGAGAAAAATGGCCCCAATTTTACAAGAGGAAAATGGAGTTTGACCCTCGTCATATATTAGCCACTGGTCAAAGGATATTCGAGCCTAGTTTCACTTCTATGACACGGTCTTGGTGATGGTGGTGACAACAACAACAATATATAAGTCACAAAAATATACTGACCTCTTTAGACGTATTAATTACTGTACATCAGGACAAACATAATCATAGATCAAAATTAATCATTTTTTCATATTCTTCAGTATATTTTTTAGTCAATTCCAATTTTTGTCACCACATGTGAACTGAAATTGACGACTCCTTCCTCAATCATGGGTCGGCCTACATGTAAGTCATAGCTTGCACATGTATTACCCAAATTTTTTTGGGGTAACGTGAAAGAAACAAAAAATAAGTATCGTTTAGTGTCGACATTTCTTTATTTCTTTATTTTTTTTTATTTTTTTGTCGATTTAGTACATGCACTTGATCGAAAACTTTGGATCCAATTATATTGTTTTGACCTATCTACCATATATCCCTTTTTAGTTCATGTTATGGTGACGTTATAGGTTTCAAATGCATAAACGTTCACCTAAAAAGAACGAATTCATAAAAGAATAACAATGTGTTGTCTTAAATATCATACTGATAAACATTTATAAATTTAAAAAATTAAAATTGCTTGTTTTTTTCAAAAGTTATTTAAAAGTATTTTTAGAAATAGTGTTTAGAAAGAATTCGTGAAATGAAATGTAGAAAATCTTGAATCAGCCAAGCATAATTGATTTGAGGCTAAAGGCCCAAATGATTTATTTGCTCAAATTTCGGCTTTATTGATCTTGTGGCCCATCAAAAAAAAAGAACTTGGTTCTTTCTTTAAAAGAAAAAACAACACTTCTTTTTTTTTGAACAAATAAACAACACTTTTATTAATGATTAGAAATGTTATAACATGAATTTAGCTCCTCCAACAACCAACGGAGAGTCGGTCAACACCTGTAGTTGGCACGACCAAGAACTGTAATTGTCTGGCTAAGGAATGGGCAACCCCATTTATGTTTCTCCCAGAAAACTAAACTCTAAAAGACGACTTAGACTTTAAGATCGATTTGTATGCCTGTATGATGCCTCTGAATTCGGTATAGTCCCCATCTTCCTGCTTCAGTGCATACACCACAACTTAGGAAGCTGTTTCAAAAATGACATTCTCCAAACTGTTTATGCAAAAACAAAAAATCTAAAGATACATTATGGGCTGGCCCATAAACAATTATAATAGGCCAATAACAAGTCTTGTTTGACCCAATGTTACTCGAATCAAGGCCCGATCCTTTTTAGACCAAGTTACTGCTTGATTTCGGTTGGGTCCGGTCCCTGGATGATATTCAATTCGTTTGGACCCGGCTATAAAGATCGGTTAAAGTCCAACCAGTATTCTAATGAATCTTTATAAAAAAAAAGTTTGTTAGTGATGTTCTTTTGTGTTTTTTAACTTAGAGTTGTTTACCAAACATTTATCAGGTAAGCACTTACTTACAAGAGTTACCACATTTACTTACGTCATGGTTAACATTCTCGACCATCAACATATATTATTGGTAAGTTTTCTTATCCAGTAAGTACTTACTGGGTAGAGTCCTCTTCCTCCCTTACCGGGTAAGATTATCAGCCTTTACTATGCCTCTTATGTGTTAAGATTCTTGGTTTGTCATGCTTACCGGTAAATAAATAACATCCGGTAACACTTACCCGATAAGAAGTTGGTAAACGGGCCCAAACTTGTCAAAATCATATGTTTAACCCTTGCTATAGCCATGTAAAAGTAAGGGCATGTTTGCTAGCAGCTTAATGAGCTTAACGAAACTCACAACTTATTCAGTCAATTATATATGAATGTTTGGTAGTGGGTTAATGATATAGAAAGTGGCGTAAGATTTTAAGAGGGAGCTTTATGCAGAAAGCCATGTTTTTTCCAAACTAGTCCCTCCCATTAAAAAACACGTTCCTTCCATTTATGAAAAAACTCTCTCAAATAAAAATTTTCTAAATCTATACAAACAGATTAATCCACTCAGACAACTTTATCCATACATAACTTAATGGAAAACCAACCAAACAGTCCCCAAGTTTCAAGCGCAAAATTGAAATTTTGTTTTCTAGTTTTAATTTAAATACATTTGTGGATGATAGAGTATTCCTACATAAGTTTTTTGAAGCCTCCCGAATTTTGCTATCGTTTTAATACTACTGTGCTCATATTTCATTGCTTGTATTCTTGTTATCTGGCATTTTCATGAATTTTTGTTAATTATGTTGTCATAAGATATTTCAAATACTTTTATGTTTTCAGTTATTTATATCATTAATTAACTAGAAGCCTACTCGCGCAATGCAGCGAGATATATCACAATTTTAATGTTTCATTTTATTTTTTGTTTTTTTGTTGATTTACAGTACGATTTTGAATGGTTTTGAAAAAGTGATAATGTTTTTTTTATAATTTTTTTAATTTAGGCTTAATGATATAATGTTTTTTATATAAAAAAAATTAAGTATTTGTTAGAATTCAATGATTATCTTATATATTTTAATGACATGTAGAAAAAATAACCAATTACATATTTAATAATATAATTAAAACAAATTTATAGTAATATAATATATTAATTTATAGAAGCATACAGTAGTAATATGTATCTTGTGCTTTGAAACTTGTAAATTAAGAGATTTTTAAAATTTTGTATAAAATGATGATACCTTGTGTCTAATAATTTATATTTAAGAATTTTTTATCCGTGTTTTATAATATAGTATAGATAATAAAAAATATATATCCAACAATTCCGCTAGCAACTTTGATTCTTTTACAACCCCATCAACTATGTCACAAAATATTGAAAAAATATAAATTTCGTCATTAATTATGGTAAAGGACAAGTCTAAAACAACTACTTAACTAAAAAGCTTAAAATAGCAAACTTAGCACTTTATACGATTAATTACCTGAATAGTTTTGGAAGGAGGAGATTATATTATTTTTATTCTCCAAGTAACAATGGTTGCAACAAGCTTCGTCTTTTGTTCTCTTAAATGTTTCTAAATGGCCTCCTTAAATCATATAAATTGTTCTATTAACTTGATCAAATTTGTTACAAAAATTTGACCTATATAGTTGTGAAATTTGTGTTTAACCATGCGAGAGTCCCATTTAACGATATTATTATATGGGTAGGGGCTGAGCCAGAAATTTGTATTGGGGGAACACCATATAAAATAAAATAAAATAAAAAACAACATTCAGAAAATGACAAAAATAACGATATTATATTGATGATATTTGACCTTTACAAATTTAACGGTGACCTCGACAAGCTTTCACTTTCTGAAACTTATCTACGATACTTTGGTTATCAATGTCACCAAAAACCTCTTTTTCAATGTAAGTAACCAAGCAATCCTTAATCCAACAGTTCGATAACAGAGTAATCCATCTTTTTTTCCTGAAGTAACCAAGTACTCCATCTTGTGATTTGTGAACCAAAACCATTACTAATTACTAATTACCATCAAAGTATCAATAGTTGCAACTTGCAAGCAAGTGTAGTTTAAGCAGGGGTTTTTTAATTTTCAACTTTCAAGCAGGTGTAGTTTTGCAAGCAGATCTGCAAATGTAGACATGTAGTTTCAAACTTTCAATTTTCAAAACAATTTGCAGATTGAAAACATCTAATTGGATAAAGCTTCTAATATTGGAATTAACACTATGATTACCCATGGGTTAATCTTAAACTTAATTTATACCATCTTAAACAAAATAGAAAGTTGAAGCCCTAACCCTAACCTATAACATTGGAGAGTTCGAGAAGGATGAGTGGTCTTCGAGAAGGGGTATGGTCTATGGTTTGCCGCCAGTGGGTGAGAAGCGAACCTGCAGGTTGCCGCTGTCCAAGATAGGTCGGTGACCGGTGGCGCATCGTATTGTAATCGTGAAGGCGGGATCGATTTACTTTTATTGTGCACTGTAATTTGTAAATCAGCAAGTGTTTGTGAGAGTTGAGTTAATTTTAGGGAGGGCCAAATTATATATTTTATGGGCTTTCATGTACTGATTATAAATGCGCTATGCATATCAGGAAAAGAAAAATTAAAAACCCAGGGGGATCATAGGTCCCTCCTAGTCTCTACGTGGCTCCGCCACTGGGATGAGTGGTCGTCGAGAAGGGGTGTGGTCTCCGGTTTGCTGCCGGTGGGTGAGAAGCGGATGTTGTCATTGTCCAAGATGGGGCGGTGGCCAGTGGTGCGTCGTGTTGTAATCGTGACGGCGGGATCGATTTACCACTACAACAAAAGGGGGTATATAGGACCCCTCATTAGTGTCCTACTAGGGTACTTAATAAGACTTTTAAGTTTATAGGACAAAAAGCATGTGTGTCCCCTCTAAAGGAGTTGTATTAGGTTAGTATGATGAATTTGAGTGTCCTAATAAGTTCTATGATTATGATACAAATTCCGTAGTTCTATAAAATGGATTAAGTAACACTAAAAAGTGTCCTTATAGACTATAATATAGGACTCTTTATGTTGTCACAAAATATTTAGATTTAAAAACAAATATGGGCGTCCCAAAAATTGATTTTATAGGATGAAATTCGATGTCGCCAAAACAGTTATATAGTACCAAAATACGTGTCTTAATAAATGAACTAAGTAACACTAAAAACTGTCCTAATAGACTATAATAAGCAACACTAAAAGCATCCTAAAAGACTATAATTGGGACGCTTGATGCAATTATAAAATCTTTCAATAATATTGCATTTAAAAATGTAGATCCCAGTACAGTGTAATCAGCAGCAAGTTATATCAAAGATGAACAGAATTTGAGTCACAGCAACTAGTCATATGATTGATATTAAATCAAAGGGTTTAGGTTTACAGAAAGGATTTCTGATCAGAGAGAGTAAACCTATAAACTAGTTGTTTGTAAAAAATGAGACTCCTGTCTAAATGAAAGTAAAAATAGCCTTTATATAACCAGGCTTTACAAAGATGGGCTTATGGGCTTTTAGGCCCAACAAGCTAATAACACTTTCAAACTATTACAATTTACACCCTGAACTTCTATTTAACATTAAATTCACCCTAACAATCTCCCCCTTTAAATAGAAGTTGATAGTCGCGCCAGTTAGGAACATAAATTTTTCGGAAACCAAAGTTGATCTCGAAATATCGAATCTGAGTCCTGTACTCCAGTCGCTCTTCAATTACACCCAGTGCTTCAAGTACAAGTGGCTTGTATTTAGGATCCAAAGGCTGAACCCCTTTTTCATCTTTATCAAGTGCACGTTTCAAATTGTCTTTCAGCAACATTAACGTACCGTCACAGAATCTGGCAACCTGATTAAAACGAATGAACCGCATAGTACCTTTGTTGTTCACATAGGACATGCCAAACTCTGGAAGCTTTATTACAGTAAATGGAGGTACACTCTGGGCATCAGACGGAATCTTCAGATCAGGCTTGAGCAGATTAATCTTTGGCTGGTTGCTTTCTAACCCAATCTGAAAATCTTCCACCGAGGCAAGCTTCATTGCACACTTCATATATCTCTTTACTGTCTCGAATGCATCAATGACTTCCCCGGGTCTGTTAGTTCTGGTCTTTAAGTCTCGAATAATGAACAGCAGATCTTGTGGTTCAAGATATGGAAAGTCAGCTTCAGAAAAACAATACTTCTGACCATCTTCTCTAGTCACCATGAAATCTGAATACTTTACTTTCATGAAGAAACTAGATAAAATCTGATCAACCGATGTAATCTTCAGCTTTGTCTTGTTGTTTTTGACTTGAAATTTCTTGTACACGAATAAGAGCTCACGCTGTTGTTCCTTGCTTTTCATTGACTGTAGACCATGCAGTACAACTTCATCATACTTACGTATCCAGTGGGAAAAAATCTTCTTTTGGCTTTCTTCAAGGAAAGGAACTTTGATTCTGACTCTTTCCCACTTGGATGGACGAACTGGTGGAGTACTTTCTGTTCCCATAACTGGTGATGCTGGAGGAGATCTGACGGGAAAATCTGTATCAGGAAGATCAGGGTTAACAATAGAATAAGTCAAAAGTGGAACCGCAATAGAAGTCTGATTGTCTGGCTGATAGTCCGGATGAAGAATCTCATCTATTTCGGCTTGCATGACTACCAGCGCTCGTTCAATATTAGCACATTCTTCCGTCGGTTCATAAACTTCATTAGGATCAAGAATTAATGCCTAGTCTTCAGGGACTATCGGAGAACCTTCATCAATCAGCACTAAATCCATACACTTTTCCCGTTCCTGTCCCTGCCCTTCTGGTCGAGTAGAAGAACCCGAACCCTGTTATGTTCCCACTTTAGTTGTTTCCCCAAACTGTGTCTTCGGCTCTGTTAGGCGTTGGCGCTTCTCCCCCTCATGGTGATCAGGATCATCCTGATCATCATGCCGGCGCTTGAGCCTGTCTGCCTGGCTTCGGCAGGTGTCCTCCACGGCTGATAGGCGTTCAGTCAATACAGCTACGGTTTGCTGCAGAGACTGAAGCATGGCTTGTTGAAGTTGGAAGGACTCTGGAGATATAATGGGTTGAGGGGGTGGTGGGGTAGGTGTGGATGCTTGAGTACGAAGTAGTGACATAAGTTCGGCATCCCGGGAGGGTTCTGTTTGAGATTGGGCAAGGAGCTTTGCAAGGAGAATGGATTTCAGTTCTTCGATAGACATTTCGGTAGCAGGAATGATGGGTGGTGGTGTAGGAGGTATAGGTTCAGGCTCAGTCGCTGGACCTTTGCCTTTGATCATTCGCTTCAGTGAGTCTACCTCTTTTCTCATCATGGTTTGGACAGCCTTTAGGGCGCTGTCCATATATTCCCTTGAGACGAACTCAGGTGGGGTAACTCCGGGGTCACTTAGACTTCCCGTTGTAGCTACGACTGTAGAAGTCGAGCCGCCTACGTTCACAGCTGGCGTGATGATAGCCGTGGTAGGACTTCCACCCAATCCTCGTAAACTACCCGAAGGCGGATTTACTATAGGTGTTCCGGCCGGGCCACTAAGGCGACCGGCAGTAGCCGACAAAGGTACTTGTGTCCTAGGAATGGGAGAAATTACATCACATGGCTCTAGACACTGTGCACCGAAAGAAGTCGAGAATAGGGGCGGTTGTTCTCTTGTTTCAATACTCGAACTCTCCAAGTGAGAGACGGGTAGAGTATGTGCTATGTCCCCGTGAGAACTTGAAACCACCATCTTTTGAGAGATGGCGGAGTGGCTGGGTGGGGTGTGCATTTGCGCCGCTAGGTCCACGGCGTCTTCTTCAATACCCTGTCTCAACACATGAGACTGGGTAGCAGATGTGGGTACCTGGGTGGATGTGGCTAGGGGGGAACAACCGTTGATGGTTGCCCCGTCACTTGTGCACGGTCATGATGAAGTTTTGTTCTCCTTTCCTTCTCTCTACTCACCTCTATTTTTTCAACTGAAACTCCCTCCGCTCTCCTTGTCTCTCCAGGCGAGGGCTGATTATCGTCACCATCGGAGTCAGAAGACTCTTCATTTGATGCCGATACGTTGGTGGCTGGGTCCGACACACCGCCGGATTGAACGGCTGCCTCCTCAGAGTCGGTTGCAGCTTCCGACTGATAGTCGGATGAACCTGATTCTGCCGCAGACTCGGATGCGGTTTCAGCGGTCGTGTCCTCTTCTACCACCGGAGATGATGCCCGTGGTGGAGTAGGTGATCGTCGTGAAGTACTGGCTTGTCTCGATCCAACGACACTGCCCTCTCCAGTTCCCCTCACAACGATTTCTCTCGACACACCCGGTCCGAAAGCCCCAGCTATCCGGATGCTACCGCCTCTCGTGCGGGGACGCGGACCCTCACGTCTCTCAGGTCGTGCTCCCGGGGTAGGTCCTATCGGTTCTGGTTGGACCATAGGAGCTGGAAGATTGTGTGTGTGCCTATAAGCTATAACACTCAGTGCCGAAGGACGAGCATAGTCCAGCAACCCGATGGGGATTTGTCGGGCGACGACACCTTCTGGATCTGGACGTGCTGGAATTTTGCGGGTCGGATGATGCGGACAAGTAGGGTGCGAGGACCGGTGTGGTATCTCGGGATACAGATCCATGTAACTTCGAATGATGAGCTGGAGAAACCGCATATAAGGAATGAAGTTCTGTCTCTTCGTCGCGTTCGATCGAACTTTCTGAACCAAGTCATACCAAAGGAAGTCGGCGAAATCCGCGTGGCGATGGAGTGCCACCGAGTGGAATAGGCGGAGAACATTAATACTTGTCTGGTCGATGCCTTTCGTGATAGCCGAAAGACATCGATTGAGGTAAGTGAACATGGTGTACCACAACGTGGACAGGTACTTGCGGTTGAAATGGGATGGAAGGCGAAGTGGCGCACCGTATCCTAGGGACAAGAGTTCAGCGCATAGAGTAGCATCTGATACGAGCGGGTCGAAGCTGGTTCGCCCCTGGACTGAACCAGCGGTCGGCAGATTAAGAAATTGTCGGAAAACATCACATGTGAGGAGCACTGGTGTGTGATCTATCCGACCTTCCAGTTGGAATCCACCGTCGGCGTCCAAGGCACGGAGAGATCTCCAGAACTGCTGTAAGTATAATAGCGGCACTTCCGATGTTTCCGTTAGAGCATATGATAGAAGATGCCCACCGAGGATCTCGATGATGACCTGATATTGAATGGCAGGTTGGGTTACATCGAGATGATAGTTGTTGGCTGTTAGTTGAATGAACTGATCCTCGGGAATCAGTTCGGCATCGGCGATTGGATCAATCGCTGGAGGTGGATTTTCCGCCATAGTACCTGGTAAGAGTGAATCGGTGAGTACGTAGGTACATTTGAAACAAGAAGCCGGTGGAGTTACATTGCCATGGTGTCAACCACGAGCTATACTAACTCCAGTATATTTGGAAAAATCAAACCCAATTCGTGAAATAGGGTCTGTAACCAATTTGCGCACCACCACTGAAACTTGATACCACTACAATGCACTAACACCACATGCACAAACTCAGTAAACCAAGAATACACATGAGTTCCAAAAGACCGGATAAAGGAAAGGACCGGTACTGACTTCGACCGATAAAAGACATTCGACCGGTAAGAAATTCGACCGGTGAACTCATTCGATCGATGAACTCATTCGACCGGTGAAACGTTCGACCGGTAAAACGTTCGACCGGTAAATCAATCGACCGGTGAGCTCATTCGACCGGTAAATCAATCGACCGGTATAACATTCGACCGGTAAATCAATCGACCGGTATAACATTCGACCGATAAATCAATCGACCGGTAAAATCTAGGTCGAATAAACGACCGGAGAACTCGAATCGACGCACACACAGAGACAAATCAGATTAAAACGATGAGGTACAGAGAGAGAGAATACCTGTAGTCGATAGAACTAAGGAATCGAGAGCGAGAGCGAGAGAGAGAGATGGATCGGCAGTCGAGAACGAGAGATAGATTCGATAAAGTGAGAGAGAAGATGAGTGCAGGTCGAATGATTTTGAGAGGAAGAGTGATGGAGAAGAAAGGGAAGACCGGGGTTTTAAATACCCTGGTTGAATGGAATGGTTCGCCCGGATAGAGAGGTGGGCCGGGCCGAGAAAGAAAAGAAAAAGATATTGTGGGCCGGTTTCTGAAATGGTTCGGTCCAACCAAACCGTTTTAGAAAACAGACTTTAAGTACGAAAACAAATATTTTTGGCTTTTTCAAAAAAAATAAATACATAACTGACAATATTTTTGTATTTTTCTTATTAACAAAAAAAATGAACCTAAGAGAAACTAACTTCTAAGGGGAAAAAAAATAAAAACTAAGGAAAAGAGATCGCTCCCCCTCGAACATGGAGTGGAATACGAGAAACTGTTCCCCCTCGACGAGAAACTTACCTGCTCCCCCTGGAATGGCGGACTAAAAACCCTTACCAAAAACATCGTGTGGTCGTGCTCCCCCTGAACACACGAACATCATCTAACGACCACCACATACGACTTACGCTTCCAGATATCAACCGGAGAAACTGCATAAGTAAACACGAAAACACCACGAAGAAAAGAAAAAAAACACGAGAATAAAATAGAAATAAACGAAATCTACTTTATTGATACAGAAGTTTGACAAAGACACAGAATTAGCGAGTAAAATGCAATAACCAAGAAGTGTGGATCGGAGCAACCAGAGACAAGTCACTGGGGCATTAGACACAGTCATTCGTTATTAAATGAAACTCGTTGAGGGCTGTGAGAGGATCAAACTTTCAGATTTAGCATACCTAGCTTGGACACAAGATAATTAAAGCGTTTTTCGTCCAATGCTTTGGTGAATAGGTCTGCTAACTGATGCTCTGTATTAACAAAATAGAGTTCGATGGTACCTCTTTCCACGTGGTCTTTTATGAAGTGGTATCGCACATCGATGTGCTTCGTCTTCGTGTGCAGGACTGGATTGCTAGATATGGCAATGACGCTCTTGGAATCACAGTAGATGGGGATCCTCGAGTAGTTGAAACCATAGTCTTTCAGCTGGGTGCGCATCCAGATGACTTGCGAGCAGCAACTGGCGGCTGCCACATACTCCGCCTCGGCGGTGGAGGTGGACACGCAATTTTGCTTCTTCGAAGCCCAGCTGACGAGACGATCTCCCAGGAACTGGACATGGCCGGATGTGCTTTTCCGGTCCAGCATGTTTCCAGCATGGTCAGCATCCGAGTAGGCTGTCAATTCAAAACCTGTCTCTTTTGGGTACCACAAACCAAGATCAGCAGTACCTTTTAAATATCGGATAATACGCTTAACCGCAGCTAAGTGAGACTCTTTAGGTTTCGACTGAAATCTTGCACATAAAAATGTCGAGAACATAATGTTAGGTCGGCTAGCCGTCAAGTACATCAGAGAGCCTATCATACCTCTATAAGTTGTAGCATTCACATCCTTTCCATCAGGATCGGAGTGTAGCTTTAAGCTAGTAGACATGGGGGTTTTCATAGGTGAAGAGTTTTCCATCTGGTATTTCCGAAGAATATCCGAGATGTACTTAGATTGATTAATGAAAATTCCTGTTGCTAATTGTTTGACTTGAAGACCCAGGAAAAAATTCATTTGCCCCATCATGCTCATTTGAAAATGTTTACTCATTAAGGCTTAAAAGTTCTGACAATACTTGGGGTTTGTGGAGCCAAAGATTATGTCATCAACATAAATTTGTACAAGAATGATATCGTTCTTTTCTCTTTTAATAAACAAAGTAGTGTCAATTTTACCTTTAGAGAAACCCGATTTAATCAAGAAGGATGAGAGAGCGTCATACCAGGCTCGTGGCGCTTGCTTAAGACCGTATAATGCCTTGTCAAGAAAATAAACGTGATTCGGAGATTCAGAACTCACAAAGCCTTCAGGTTGCGAGACATACACTTCCTCTTTGAGAACGCCATTCAAGAAAGCAGATTTCACATCCATTTGAAAGACGACGAAATTCTTGTGGGCGGCGTAGGTGAGGAACATGCGGATTGCTTCAATGCGGGCAACCGGGGCAAACGTCTCCTCATAATCTATCCCTTCTTGCTGGCGATATCCTTTAGCCACTAGACGAGCTTTGTTCCGGACAATTATTCCATTTTCGTCCTTCTTGTTCTTAAAAATCCATTTCGTCCCAATCACCGTCTTGTTCTTTGGCCGGGGAACAAGGCGCCACACTTTGAGGCTCTCAAATTGGTTGAGTTCCTCTTGCATAGCGATCACCCAGTCTGGATCATTCAACGCTTCGGAGACGGTAGAAGGTTCGATACGACTGAGGAACGAAGAAAACAAACAGTCGTCAATGGGATCACCAATGATCTGATGCAGGGGGTGAGCTCGAGTCCACTTGGTGGTGTGTGGAAGAGGTTGATATGTCTGTTGGAAAGTATCGGGGTCCACATAACCACCGGGGGTTAAATCCTGAACAGCCTCGAGGGATGACGGCCTGTGAGATGGAAGCTCCTTAGTGGGAGTCGAGCAAGGAGTAGAAGACGACTCAGCTGGCGATGAAACGATAGAAGGATCCGGGATTGCCGGAGAGGTGACTTCGAGAGCACCTTCAACAGGAGTCGGTTCAGGAGGTAATACCGAAGGCTGCACTTCATCAGGAGTATGAGAGAGAGGAGGAGGATCACTTGAGCTCGGGGAAGCTTGATCATTGGCAGTAGATGATGGAGCACAAGGCGAGGATGGGCCACCTGAGTCTGTTGGACCAGTGACTTGTGTCACTTCTGGTGCTTGAGCAGTATTCCTGGCACAAGACATACCATTAGTCTTAACATTAAATAAGTCATCATAGAAATACTCAAAAAGTAAATCCAAATCAGAAAGATGTGCTCTTGACGTAGACGCATGAAGTGGATCTACTGGAGATTGTGTAGCTCCTAAACGAAATTGTCCAGCAGCTAACACACCAGTTAAAGCGGGTTCTGAACTGAGGTGTTCAGAAGCCATATCAGCGGCCTCGTCAAAATTCACGTTCACACTCTCAACGACGGTCTTCGTTCGTTTGATGTAGACACGGTAAGCTTTGGCTTGCTGGGAATATCCAATGAACACTCCCTCGTCCGCTTTGGGGCTGAATTTGCCGAGATCATCCCTGTCATTCAATACGAAGCATGTGCACCCGAATGCATGAAAGTAGTTGATATTGGGGATGCGCTTGTTGATGATCTCGTACGGTGTTTTGTTGAACCGTTTGTTGATGATGGTGCGGTTTTGAGTATAGCAAGCGGTCGCAACTGCTTCGGCCCATAAGAATAGCGGTAACTTGGACTGAGATAACATCGTGCGAGTTGCTTCGACAAGAGTTCTGTTCCGGCTCTCTACAACCCCGTTTTGCTGAGGAGTGCGAGCAACTGAGAAGGTATGCGTTATGCCCACTGAAGTCAAGTAACCGGAGACCACTTGATTTTTGAACTCTGTGCCGTTATCCGTCCTTATGGTCTGGACTGATAGGTTGAGACTGACTTGAATACTCTTCAGGAGAGAGATGATCAAGTCCGGAGTTTCATCCTTTGAACGAAGGAATCTGACCCATGTGTAGCGAGAAAAGTCGTCAACCATCACCAGGACATGCTTCTTGTGATTAATGCTTTGAATGCGCATCGGTCCACATAAATCCATGTGAATGAGTTCAAGGGACCGTGAAGTACTAGGAGTGAGTTTAGGCCTGTGAGATGCCTTTTTCATCTTGCCCATTTCGCAGGCAGCACATAAGTGATCTTTTTCGAACTTAAGATCAGGCATTCCCTTGACGTGTCCACCGAGCACCAACTTATTGATAGTCTTGAAGTTCAGGTGCGAGAGTCGACGATGCCATAACCAGCTTTGTTCGGCCGAAGCTTTAGACATCAAACACACTTCCTTGTCTGCTTTCAGGGACGAAAGGTCAATCGTATAAAGGTTTGTACGACGCGTTCCAGCTAATATTTCTTTACCGTCTTCAGTCCGAACGCTGCACCTTTTTGCTTTGAAGGTGACCTCAAGATCCTTGTCGCAGAATTGACCGATGCTGAAGAGATTGTGACCAAGTCCTTCGACACTTTCTTAATCGTTATATTATCCTTGACGATATCTCCGTAACCCCTGATGGGAGAGTAGTGATCGTTTCCAAACCTGACATTACCACAAAACTTCTCGGTGAAGTTTGTGAGTAGCTCCTTTCTTCCGGTCATGTGCTTGGAGCAACCTGAATCTAAATACCACACATGACCGTCCTGCAAAACAAGTTATTTCTTTTTAGGTACCCATTCGTACATGGGTCCTTTGGGGTTAGAGATAACACCCGATTTGGATGCCAGCTTAGACTTGGGTCTGTTTCTACGACGGGTAAGATCAAACTGAGAATGATAATTAGCAACATGATATGAGCCAAACCAATCAGATGCATAACGACGATCAACAAAATCATTCGATCCACAATAAGAGCAACAAATACAATCATGAGACAGTTGAAGTAAATGCGGAATAGAATAAACTTTTAAAGGTAAAGTTCCTTTACATTCAACTAAACGTTTAGAATTAAACACATCATGATTGTTATTGTTTTTCCTAGGCTTTAAAACTGGATCAACTAATTCTGATGTCGCCGAGCTGTCCTTGGACTTCTTAGCTACCCAAGCATATTTAACTTCTTTTCGCCGACCAAAAGTATCTGAAATACCGTTAAACCCATAGTCAGAATATGTGAAACTTGAAGATTGTTGTCTTTTGGAGCGACCGGTCTTTTTCTTCTTTTGTGAACGCTTATTAGATTTAGATTTGGACGAATCGTTCACAGAAGATTTTTGATGGGAGGATGTGGAACATTCACCCTTATGAAATTGTACCGGAGGCTCACAAGAGGAGTTTAGAAAAACAATGTGACTTGGAAGTAGAGGATCAAAATCAAATTGGTTCAAATCACTATCCAGACACACCTCAGAATTCAAGAATGCAGAAAATTCTCGTTCCTCATTAGAGAGGACCTCATCGGCTGAGGAATTCAGGACATCGGAGGGATTTGTTTGAAGCGGATCGTAAGCGGAAGCATTTTTAAAAACAGAACACTGATCCAATTCGAAAACTTGAGGCTCTTTTCCTTTATTTGAAAGAATTGGTGACGAGTCACCCATAAAGGCTTTGCAAGACGATGTGTCGGAGGCAGGATAAGAATTTGCAGACAGAAAAGTTTTCTCACTTTGGAGAGTTGTAGGCTGAGCTTGAGAATCAGCCTTGTGAAGTTGCTCTTTCAGACGATCTGCTGCCAAAGCATCCAGTTGTGAATTTAACTTCTTTATTTCAGTCTGAAAGTATTCTTTCTCCTTAACTGACACAGTGTCCGCGTTATTGGAATTGAGACACTCAATTTGTAATAGAAGCTCTTGTTTTTCTTTTTGAAACCTATCCCTTTCCTGTGTAAGTGACTCTTCTAGCTGAACAATTTTCTTTTCTAAAAGCAGAGGGGGAATATACACCTTATGGTCTAGAGATTCCTCCTCAGTTTTCACATTTTGAACATCTAGTTCAGCTTGAGAGTAACTTCTAAAATAATCGTTTGACAGGAATTGTAAGAAGCATTCAACGAATCATAGACAAAAGGAAGTTTCATTTTAGAAGAGTTCTCCCTTCTCAACTTATCTTCTTCCCAGTCCTCATCCTCAATTGGTTTGGTCCAAAAAACTTTGTACTCTGGATAGATTTTGTCTATGCCAAAGAATTCGGAAGCATATAACGTAGGAACTTTGGATAAAGCCTTTTGCAAATAATGGGGGTTATCGTAACCTATACCCGAATTCGCGTACTTGAGTTCTTTTGGTGTAATCAGATTCAGCGTGTGATTAGATTGACCAATTTTTTAGAGTTTTTGTTCAAGCTCCTCTAATTGAGTAGATAATCTTTTATTATCATTTTTGAAAGCCACGTTTTGAGTCACAATATCAATTTTTTCATTTTCTGACATACGAAGCTCATTGGTAAGATTATCTACTTTGGTCTTCAGCTCTTGTGAACCTTTTGAACAACTCTCACACTCTTCTTTTAAATTAGAAATGATGCACAGGTTGCTAGCAAGATCTAAGCTTTGATTTTCAATACATTTAGACTGTGCAGCAACTCGTTTTTCTAGAGATGAGAAGAGTTGTTCTTTTTCTTTTATAAGAAGCTTGAGAGAGTCTAGTTTATTCATAGCAAGTTGCATCTGATCAATTAAGGCTTCTTGGTAAGGAGCACATACCTGACAAGGAGAATTACGATCTTCATCATCACTGTCAGACGGTGATGAATGCTTGCCCATGAAACACAAATGTGCTTCGGCATCTTCAGGTTCTTCATCAGATACTTGTAGCCAGGAGTCATCTTCAGCCATGAGAGCCTTGCCAGCTTCCTTTTCTTTGGCTAGTAGCAGCTTGGCTCTATAATAATCAGCGTTGCGCACAACAGGCTTGCGACAATCCTTGGCAAAATGACCCAACCGACCACAATTGTAGCATTTGATCGACTCCTCTTTTGTCTTTTCTTCAGGTCGTTTGTCATGCTTCTTCCCATCGTCTACACGTCTCTTACCTTCAAACTTCTCTTGATGATCACGGCGAGTGGAGAATCTTTGCTTGTTAGATGACTTGTTAAAAAACTTTCTCTTCTGAAAAGCTTGAGTCAGGTACACCATAGCTTCTTTCATCTTAGTGTATTCTGGATCCGAATCACTGTCAGGATCTTCGGGTTCATAATCACTTTGCACTGGCCTTTTTTCAGACGAACGGCTGACAGACTTACTTCTTTTCTCAGACACGAGGGCTAACGGATCAACTACCAGCTTTTCTTCAGCTTTCTGATTCCCCATTAGTTCCATAACTTCTTCTTCATCCTGGAGCAGCATTTCATAAAGTTCGTGCAGATAAAGCTTCTCCAGGGTTTGAGTATGACGAATATGAGAGACAAACGGCTTCCATTCAGGTTGGAGGTTGTTCATGAACTTGATGTTGTTCTCGGTATTCGTCTTTGTGATCTTATTCTTCTGGAGATCATTCAGAAGCAAGTTAAACCTTTCATAGGTTTCTGTCAGTGTCTCGCCTTTTCTTGCTTTGAAGCCATCATATCTGGTGATGCAGTTTGTCACCTTCAGCTGATTGTTGATGTGGCTCCCCATCATCATTTTCTCAATCTGGTCCCACATTTTCTTTGCAGACTCTTTATAACTGTCGATGCAGGCATATATGTCATTTGGTAGACTTTGGAGAAGATATGACTTTGCTTACTTCTCAGCCTCATACATAGCCTTTTCTGGATTTGTAAGGTCACCGATATTTTTCGGAACTGTACACTCTGGTCGACCTTCTGCTGGGTATCCAGGTAAGACCTTCGTTGGCCATTCTTGTGGCCCCTCTGTCAAACACTTGTATATTGCTTCATAGTTTGATTTTGCTTCAATGAAGTTCATGAAGCGATCGTGCCACTGAGGATATTCTCCCCGGTTGAGCACCGGGGGCTTCTGATCCGAACCAATAGCTAAAGCATCTCTTGAATTCATCTTAAATCTCTTAACTTAAAAACACTGTAACGATCGTGAGACAAGCAGGATGATCCAAACACAATAATACACAAAACAAATAAATAAGCAGTATAGGACAAGGGTCCGGTCGAACTAAGTATCGGTCAAGCAAAAGACCGATATAGACAACGTACCGGTCGAGCAAATGACTGGTATTGACAACGTACCGGTCGAACCAAAGGACCGGTATAAGCAAAGTACTGGTCGAACCAAAGGACCGGAAAGGACAGACTATCGGTCGAATCCAAATGACCGATAAGCACAATGTACCGGTCAAAGGACAATACTTATATCGGTCAAACAGAAAGACCGGTAAAACAGGGTACCGGTCGAAGCTAGGTGCAGGTCGAACAAAATGACCGATAGTGATAGTAAACAAAGGACCGGAAAATGCAAGGCACCGGTCGAACACAATGACCAGGAATTACAACTTCCCGGTCGAAGGATGTCTATCGGTCAAATAACAGATTAGCAGATTAGATCGATAAAATCGAAGAACACCGAAGAACTCGATGAATTTCAATATTATTCGACCCAGAAAATTTAAATCGATAAACCAATTATACCAGAAGGCAGATCAAATCAGATAATCGATATTACACCCAGATCAATATTAGACCGATAATCAACGCTGATATATTCAAACGAACGATCAAAAAAATTTTTTTTTTTTGAAAAATCAGAATCCTTCGATAGATAAAAAAAAACTTTCTCAGATAACAAAAAAATGATCGAAATCAAGCAGATACAATGAACGATTAACAATCAACCCAGATCGATAAAACACATAAACAGATAATCAATTAAAACACACAAAAGCGATTAACACAAATAATTGATTATAGGGTTTTAGACAAACCTTTTTCTGGATCAAACCTTTAGTCTCTTTGCTCTGATACCAATTGTTGATCCCAGTACAGTGTAATCAGCAGCAAGTTATATCAAAGATGAACAGAATTTGAGTCACAACAACTAGTCATATGATTGATATTAAATCAAAGGGTTTAGGTTTACAGAAAGGATTTCTGATCAGAGAGAGTAAACCTATAAACTAGTTGTTTGTAAAAAATGAGACTCCTGTCTAAATGAAAGTAAAAATAGCCTTTATATAACTAGGCTTTACAAAGATGGGCTTATGGGCTTTTAGGCCCAACAAGCTAATAACACTTTCAAACTATTACAATTTACACCCTGAACTTCTATTTAACATTAAATTCACCCTAACAAAAAACATATATGAAAGTTTTACAAATTGATTCGATAAGACAAAATTCAGTGTCGTACAAGTACTTATATGAGTAGCTACTAGCAATTAAGCTATGTATCCCACAACAAAGTTGTATCATGACAAAACTAAGTACCAATCAACAATTACTGAAATACAAAAAATCTTATTGTCCCCTATGAACGAGAGATATCAATCTTCGTCATGAACCACCTACAATTAAAGAACACGTATATGAGCTTAAAGTTATATGATAAAAAAATTCTATAAATACTAAATCTCACAAGTTTTAAAAGATTAACATACCAAAGTGAAAGGACAGGGCCATATGATCGTTGCTCCAATAGCATCTTCAACTGTAATAAACAATCCATATGGTCTGACCAAACGTTCCCACTTTTTAATAGCAACTAGAACATGTACCTCACACCAATTTGGACCAATCTCCTCGCCACCAACCAATTCATCTGGATCTAAGCTTCTGACTTGTCCTCTTGCCACAATCTCCATGAAATTTATAATACTCGTAAGATGAACAACATCCCAACCTACAAAAACGTGATTGAAAAACAAGGTTCTAAGAACAAGCTATATATGACACAATCTAAACACTAAACCAAACGCAAATTGCAACAAGAGACCCATTAAAAAGGACATGTTTTTATCTAAATTTTCATGGATCTCCTGTTTGACCCTTGATTAAGCAAAGGCACCAAATTGTAACTACTGTTTCATTTTCTTGTGAATGCAAAAACAAAACAAGATGAAGTACCCACCCCATAGATGATATACCTAATGTCTACAAAATACAATTTCAAAGAGATCCTCTGGTGCTCTAAAAGCATAAACTGGAAGCCAAATGCATACAGAATGTGGCACTCTAATAACACCACTAATTAGATTCTTATGCTTTCATTCACGTGGCTCTTTATCACATAACCATTAAAAACGTTTACAAATTCTCTGTTGCAATACACACAGTTCACCATTGAACAGAGAACCATGTCTAACATGTCTAACAAGCTCTGCTACCTCGATGATAATGCTGGAAAATTTTACAGGTACATTTCACACCATTTTCGATTAAATCTTAATTTATTTGCTTAATTATTGTTTGGAATCTAATTTGAATTTGACATCACCATAAATTGGTGTTTGACTATTGTTCAACAACTCACATGGGTTTTTAAATCTAATATTCGATTACCCATTTGCATAATTTTAGATGGATTTTTATGTTTCCAAAATCTTAGCATTAAATTATGCCAACAACTCTGTTTGTATGCTGAAATTAGGGATTCTTTTTGTGGTGATTGAATTAAGAGTTGGGTAAAAACTTGAACATGCAATTGAACATGATACGAAAAGAGGAATTAGAAGGGACAGAAAATACGCCATTCAACCGAGGAATGTATTTGCTTCTAACTATTCTACTTGAGTTGCATAGTGACACATACCTTTAGAGGTTGAAGTTTGGTGGTTGCTTTAGGACGACCTACTGATGTCACGGCCAGAACACTTGAAGTATTTTTAGTTGACCCTCGCATATCTAATATCATATCTTTCAACTCAGCTACTTCACTGCTAATATCTTTATATACTTTTTTCAATAACATGTTATCCCTATAACAGGCAAAACGAGTCGGCAAGACACCACATATATCTGAAGCTCGAACACCCAGATCGTACATGCGCGCGATGCCATGTTTGTCTTTTCCCATCACTTTTGAAAATACATCATCAGGCCCCGGGTCATCAAGTGAACCCTCAGGAAGTTGAAACTTGAGGTCTAGCATTTGTTCCTATATTCAAAATAAATGATCACTAAAAAATTGATAAAGCTTTTGAAACTACTCTAAAGCTCAAGTAAAACTTGCATATGTAGTCAACAAATTATAAATATAACATACAATAGTGTTTGCAGCTTCCACATTTTTGGTGGTGCCATTATTAGAGAAACATGCAACAAACATCTCCATTCGACTAGGTTCACGTCCCGACAAATATTCCTATAACAACCCAATACATAAAGTACCATATCATTAGCACAATAAGTAACTTATGCAAATCTAGAAATGTATACATGCTTCTAATTATATTATCTCCCTACTTCTACAAGTGGTCTGATCTAGCATTACTTCTATAAGATGATTGATTATGCACCTGACATGACATGAAGGTGACAATATCAAGGGCCTCCGAAAAGAAGTCGTATTCCACCCTCACAACAATCATTTGATAACAAAATTTGATACCGGTAAATAAAGAAACTACAACAGCCTAATATAGCATTAGTTCTTTGAAGTACGTAGATTGAATTGTTGAGGAGTTCATTGTAACACCTCGAGTTTTCAATGTATAATTTCTATGATTAAGACTTCTAGTGTTAAGACTTGAGTGTGTATCGCGTGAAATAGCCAAGCTTGAGTGTTAAGACTTGATTTTGGAAGTGAAACTCAGTGACTTGCGCGGGTTCCTTCGTGGCTTGGAAACCGCGGCCTAAGCCGCGTAACTCACTGTTTGTTTTCAATCTCAGGAACACACGCGGGCTATGCCGCGGCCTAATGTCACGGACAAAGCCACGGGAAAACATCTGCAGATTTATAGACATGTTTTCCCCTTTTTCTCAAATATTTCTCATCCACGTCCTTTATTACACTCTCTCAAAACCCCTCCCTCTTCAAGAACTGAAACTAGGGTTTCACCAAACCCTACTTACCTCATTTATTGCTAAGAGTGAGTGCATCAACCATGGAGTCAATCTAGAAGCATAAAACCATCATCTCCATTGTCATATTCTTCAAGAAATCAAACTAGGGTTTTAGGTTTTCATCAAAACCCATATTGTGAGTACATACTTAACTTTAAAACTTCATACATGTCAAAACTATGATTTTAGACCCTTAATAATCTCCTTGCTTGATTATTTATGTTCAAAAATGATTTTTGACCTAACTTGACATTTTGGAGATTTTAGGGTTTCATACCATTTTGTGAAAGGATGAAGTAGTGATATTTTAACTATGGAAATATGTTTTATTCCTTGAAATACTGGTGGCTAACTGTGAGAATAAATGCATCATACTCATATTTGATTTTATCATATGATGAGGATTGTTCAATAATGATATTTTGGTGGAAAATGGTTAGGATCATTGGGTGCCCTCCTCCACATCTGAGTACAAACCGGCGAGTTCGTGGCCTTGATCCTAGCATGGTGAGCTCAATAACTCGAAAAATGGCTTACTTTTGTGTTCCACCATGGTCCTTGGAAATCGGGTCTCCCCCGTCATCGCAAGATGTGTTTTGGACCGAAAGGTTGTTATGTGGTTATTTCGAATTACGAACCCTAATCCTTTGAAAGACTTATTCGTGCTTTATGTAACTTATTCCTAAATCATCATTATAAATTGTATGTTCTCACTAGGCGTTAAGCCTAACCCTTTTTCTTAAATGACATGTATGACATGTTCCCTTAGTGGTGGGTCGTCCAAGGTTTGAGTGACGAGCGTGGGCTTTTGAGGCATTTTTGAGATGATAGATATTTGGAGTCATGGCGTATAAACAATAACTTTATTTTTGGAGTTTGGGATGACAACCGATATAATCTAGATAGAGTTTATTTAGATTAGTTTGTTGTTGATTTCACATATGTTCACAGGTTTTGTAAATGCTTTCATACTGTTACCTTATTTGGGGTGGTTTACTCCAATTACAGACGTCATATTGCCGAATTTTCAAATTTTATATTATTCTAAATTTTAGGATGTTACAAGTTGGTATCAGAGCTCTAGTTTAAGTGAACTAGGCATGAATGTAAGATGTCTAGACTTAGACTGAGGATGTTAAGTGATGATTGGTGAGTTTGGGTAGAACTTCTAAGAGGGGTTGGTCTTAGAGTCGATGGAAATTATGTTTATTGAGCGTTGTGGTGATGGTAACGAGAACCCTTATGTATTATATGTTCATAATTTCACTTAGCTAATGTTATTATGAGGATGTTTTACGTGAGTGTGCTTGAAGTACTGTTGTTATGACAATTGGTAAGGTAGTAGTAGGTTTCCTTCGTGTTTAATTCTATTTCTCTTCCTTACTCCTTTCTTTGTCGTGCGTAGCAGATCAAGATGGTTAGTACGCGTGGTATACCGCGTACACGAGTGGAAGGTGTTGAGGAGACCGCTTCAACGGCTGATCAACCGGAGAGGGTTGAGGCCGCCATACGCCCATCACCCTACGCCCATCACCCTAACCATTGTTAGGCAGAGGGCCTGAAATCCTTCCTCGGGTGGACCTGGCTTCGTCCAACCCGATCGTACGCAAATTAAATCCTCAAACAGAGATGATGGCCAATCTGAAGCAAATGATGAACGAAGCAATGGCCAAGCAACAAGAGTCGCTTCTAAAAATGTTTGAGGACCGCGATGTGAGCAATCGGAGGAATGAAACGATTGCGGAGAACATTGAGGTGATTGGGTCCGGTGGTACGGGACACGTGAACCGGACTAACGAGCCAATAATTACCGAAGTGAGGCAGGACAAGAGAGCTTGCACGTTTAAGTCCTTCCTAGGCTACAGGCCGCCGGAGTTCTTCGGTTCTGAAGACCCGGTTGCTTGTATGAAGTGGATTCAGGGGATTGAGCAGGCCTTCGACTCATCTGAGTGCGGGGAAGATCAGAGGGTAAAGTTCGGTTCCCAAATGCTTCGGGACACGGCACTCACATGGTGGAATGTCACCAAGTCCACCCTCTACCCTATTGTTTTGGTCCTACTAACTTGGGTCGGATTCAAGAAGAAAAATCCTAGAGGAGTACTGCAATGAGAGGGAAATGGATCGGATTGTTGACGAGTTTCGAGCCCTTAAGAAGGGAAACCAGTCTGTGAGGGATTACTCGAGGAAGTTCATTGAGAAACTGGATCTGGTGAGGCATGTGGCCCCAACCGAGAATGAAAAAGTAAAGGCTTATCTGAAAGGGTTGTCGGTGGACATGATGTCCATGGTTCGCAACGCCAAGACCTCTTCTCTTCGTAAGGCCATTGAAGAGGCCAAAATCATGGAAGATGTCTATTCTAGGGACAAAGTGGAGAAATTCATAGTGGTGGGAGACAAGAGGAAGTGGGAAAACAACCACGGACCTCCCAATAGGTCGAGACCTTTCCACGGGGGAAGGAACTTTGATAACCGCCAAGAGGCATGTGTAACACCCTAAAAATAGGGATAACAAAATTTCCAGAAAATGGAAATATGGTATATAAATTTGCCAAAGCAATTGAGCCTCCCAATGGGGAAAGAATATTCACAAGTTTTAAGTACAAGTTACAAATTATAATAATGGGAAAATAACAACCTAATAATATAAGTTCATTCGAAATATGATTCCAATTCGGGTGTTATCCAAATTTCCCCAAAATTACGTCTTCTAAAAGAAATGGTGTCCCAAAGTTTTCCCCAAGCTCACTCTAAGCCGGCTAGACCTTCTTATCACCGGCACCGCTAGAACCTGATATACACATCGACACCAAACAAGTGTTAGGCCAAAAAGCCTAGTGATTTTGCACAAGAAATAATATAATAAATCAATAACATAATACTTATCAGCAGTTAACAAGAAGTTTCTCATATGTGGAGTCAATGGGAGAGACCCATAGCACTAATCAAGTTCTACCCAAAGAGTCGATATACCTTGATGCCAACTACCATGAGTGACATCCAAAAGGTCCGACACACCTGAGGACTACAACCATGGAATTACCCCGAGTGGCGGAGGTCTAGGTACATACCTTAACGGTGGCACCCAAGACTATATCCTCCTACTGTTGATCCAAACTCTCTCAGTGATTTGATAACAACCCTTTTCTATACTTAGTGAAAATTACGTTTAATATGTATTAGTGTTTCACCATCAGCGATCAGACTGAGTCTGTTCAGTTATCGCTGATAGTCTTCTTATAAACATTTAGTATGTATTAGTGTTTCACTATCAGTGATCAAACTGATTCTGTTCAGTATCGCTGATAGTTTCTGATGTAAACAGTAACGTAATCCCTGAAGACAAGTCTCACATCAACAGATGTTCATAGTTGAATCGAAGACGAAGCTGCTGAACAAAGAGAAGTCTACTAGTGACCTGATGCGGATATCAGTGAAGCAAAGACAACTCTACTTATACGCGAAGGAACATGAGTAAAGCTTCAGCGATCGCTGAACTCTTGATATCTTTGCAGAAAGAGATATTCAACGATTGAATGATCACAAAGCTTATACCTCAAGTTTCTATTTGTCTTACCTTGCACAACTCAGTACGATGTGTCAGACAGGACATGCCTCTGCCATAATTCGTACAACAACTCTGTCAACTACACTGTTCATGATCCGGCCGAAAGCATGTCTCCCAAAGTCAGACTTCCAAAGCCAATCAGTGAACGCCACGTGTAAAGTGCCCTGCCATGCATTTAATGCATAGGGTATAAATAGGAAGTTCACCCCTCCATCTGAGGGTGTGCTCAATCCTTGAATCCCAAATAGAAACCTTTGTTTTCTATATTCTAAATCCCCCATTCTCTGAAATTCTTGTGCAACCATCTTAGTGTTTTCTTAAGTTTGTTTAGATTGAGTCTTACTTAATCTTATTCCGCAACAGACTTGTAAATTGTGTTTGATTTATCAATAAACAATTTATTAAACTTTAAATTCTGTGTTTGTATTCAACCCCCCCTTCTACAAACTTGTTAAGCACCTTAGGGACCAACAAGTGGTATCAGAGCAGTTTGTTTAATCTAATAAACAAGATCTTGCTTTATTCTCTTCTTTGCTATTCTAAATGGCACTTAACACAAACACAAACTACTATGATAATGGTTCACTTTCTAAACCTCCTCGATTTAGCAGAGATAACTTTTCTCTATGGAAAAATCGAATGATGCTATTTCTTGAAGGTGTTGATCCTACTATACCTGAATATATAGAAAATGGACCCTATGAACCTGTTAGAATTATAGCTGCAGTTCCCGCTACTGCCACCACTGAATCTGTCCCTGAACGCTATGTCGTTAAGGAAATAAGACAGTGGAGTGATGAAGACAAAAATAAGGTAGGTATAGATGCAAGAGCAAAGACCATTATCTCAATGGCTCTGCCTGATGAAGTTTTCCATTCCATCATGCATCTGAAAACTTCTAAAGAAATGTGGGAAACCATATGTGTTCAATATGAGGGCACCGCTGAAATCCAAGAGACTCGAAAGATTAACTTGGTAAGACAGTATGAAAGTTTCATCGCTGGTAAGAATGAATCTCTTTCTGACGTTCACCAGCGGTTTAACTGCTTAATCATTGATCTAAGAACTGTTGGTAGGACCTATTCTAATTCTGAGGTCTTGACTAAATTCTTAGAATGTCTTCCTGAAAGCTGGGGCAGTTATTCAATATGTCTTAAGCTGACAAAAGACTTAAATTATCTCTCTCTAAGCACTTTGTATGGAATATTGCTCAACTATGAGCAATCAAATCTCCTGAAAAAGAATCTTGTAAAAGATTCTAAAGACTCCAAAAGCACTCCTGTTGCTTTAGTCTCTTTAGAGATAATTCCATCTCAGTGATCTACTCTCACCATCACTAAGTTAGATTCTGAATCTGAGGATCTATCAGACCCTGATCTTTCAGAGTTCGATGAGTTCTTAGCACTCTTGACAAACTCTTTTAAGAGATTTGCAAGAAAGAGCAATTTCCGAAGAAATAAGCCTCTCTCTTTTACTGAAAAGCCAAAATCAACTCCTGTTGATAAGGCTACTGCCACTTGCTATAACTGTGAAAAGATTGGACACTTTGCTAGTGAATGCAGGTCTAAAAAGGTCTTCAAGCCTTCTACCTCAAGAAGATCCAGTGATGACAAATACCTAAAGCTGAAGAACAAATATCAAAAGCTGAAAAGCTACAAGCGAAAAGGTAAAGGTCTCATCGCTGAAGAACACGACTGGGCTGAATCAGAAGAATCAAGTTCTGATGAAGAAGAAGTCGCTAATCTCTGCCTCATGGGCGAGATTAAAGAAGAAGTGGAAGAACCATCTGAACCTTCTATGAGCTACATATCATCTCAGGTATCTATCTCTACAAATCCCTCTCTGCCTGAAGTTGAGAGAAGTCGCGTTGTTGATGTGCTGACGATTGACCTTTATAATGCTCTAAACGACAAAACTCAAGCTGAGAATAAAAATGTTCATTTAACTCAAGAGCTAGAGAAATGTCATGAAAAGATCAGAGAACTAAATTTTTTAGAAGAAAAGTTGAAAGATCAAGTCATTATAAATGAAATCATCAGCATTAAACGCGAACAAGCCATCACTGCTCTAAAAGCAGAAAAAGCTCATGTTGAAAAATGGTGCAAATCATCAACAAAGATCTCTGAGATAATAAATGCTCAAACTCCTGAAAGTGATAAAACTGGTCTTGGCTTTTGGACACCACAGGATGAGCCTAAAGAAGAAAATTCCATGCTTAAGTTTGGAACGTTTGTCACTCCTATCTCTGACACTTCTTATGATCAATTTTATCCTTCTTCTTCTAATTCTATCCCTGAGGAAAAATCCAAAGACACTAAGTCTGCGGATAAAGGAAAATCCATTCTTCGTCCTCAGAAGGCCACCAAGAAAGCAAAACTGAAAGTTCCTTCTAAACCTTCAGTGAATCAATCCTCTAGCTCAATGATAGAAATCTTCGATCTCTGTCCTCCAAAGCTAAAGATTGATCTTAGACCCATGAAATCTGAAGAAATGAAAATTCCTCCCAGATCTCATGAGAAAAGTCTTCTTGGACCTGGACCTGCTCATCTTAAACTTGCAAAACCTTCTACTTCTGGTCCTAAAACCACTTTCAAATACAGAAAATGTTATCATTGTGGTTTTACTGACCATATTGCAAGCAAATGTCCGACTGCCACCAAAGCTGATAAAACAGCTAAAGTAAAGATAAATGCATCTAAGGCTGAGAAGGTCACCAAAGTTGAAAAATCAACCAAGGTGAAGAATACCACTAAGGTTAAGAAATTAACCAAAGTGAAGATCACCACTGAAGATGAATCTTCATCTGCTGTGAAGACTGTTGAATCTTCCACATCCACTAACTCTAAAGGACCCATTGAAAAGTGGGTACCAAACAACGCTTAATCTTCCTTATATGTGCAGGGATCAAAGGGCATTTGGTATCTCGATAGTGAATGTTCTCGTCATATGACTGGACAAAAAGACCTGATCACTGAATACAAGGAAGATAAAGGTCCCTCTGTGACCTTCGATGGAAATGGAAAAGGATTTACTTGAGGGTTTGGTGTCCTCAGCAATGGGACAACTACCTTTCGAAGAGTCTCTTATGTAGATGGACTGAAGCACAACCTTCTAAGCATCAGTCAGCTATGTGACAAAGACTACGAAGTTCGCTTTTCTAAGAAAGCATGTGTTAGGACTGAAAGTCCTGAGTGTTGAAAGTGGAATAAAGTATTTATAAGGGTGCATATTGTAATTACTTAATAGTTGTTTTAATTAGACGGGCCGAAGCCCATTAGCCCATTAGGCCTTGTAAGCCTAGTATATAAAGGATTATTTAGTTCATAATTAGGGTTGAACAGTTTAGAAAGGAGAAATTCATTATTCAGTTTACTAGTCATTAGGTTTACATAACCTGATCAGAAATTCTCTCTGTAAACCTTAACCCTTTGAAGTTATATCAATCATATGACTAGTTGCTGTGGTCTATAATCTGTTCATCATTGTTTATATTACTTGTGATTGCACTGCACTGGGATCTACAATTGGTATCAGAGCAGATAGGCAAAAAAGTTTGATCCAGTAAAAAGGTTTGTCTGAAACCCTAAGATCAATTACTTGTATTAATTGCTTTACTTGCGTTAATTGATTGTTAGTGTTTACATTCTATGGTTATCTGATTATTTGATTTCTGCAAAGTTAAGTTTTTTTGTGTGTCTGTGTATCGATCGAATTTTTTTTCCTGGAAATTTTTTTTCTTCTATCGATCGAATCTGGTTTTATCTATCTGCAAACCTTCGGTCTAAGTGTGTTCTATCGCATCCGGTCGAATTTTTGTTTGTTTATCTAGGCTTTATTCGATCGAAGATCGAAGGTTCTGGGTTTGGTTTCGGTCGAATCCCAGAAATTCTTCGGGTTCTTCGGTCGTTCTTCGTGTTCTTCGGTCGTTCTTCGTGTTCTTCGGTCGTTCTTCGTGTTCTTCGGTCTTAATCGTTATATGTGTGTTTATCTGGTTTTTGTGTTTATCGTAATCTTTCGACCTGAGCATTCAACCGGACTCTTGTACTCCGGTCTTACACCTTCGACCTGATAAGAGTTTTCCCCGGAATTACTCATTTGACCGGACACTTGTGCTCCGGTCTTGCCCCTTCGACCGAATAAGAGTTCCTCCGGTCGTGTCCCTTCGACCGAATAAGAGTTCCCCCGGTCTTGTCCTTCGACCGGATACGTGTATCCCCGGTCGTATCATTCGACCGGATACGTGTATCCCCGGTCGTATCATTCGACCGGATAAGTGTATCCCCGGTCCTGTCATTCGACCGGATACCTGCTTCCTCCGGGCTTACCTTCGACCGGTATCTTGCATACTTCGGTCTTTGCTTAGACCGGTGTTCTTTTTACAAAAAAAAAAAAAAAAAAAAAAAAAAAGGTCAAATTTTTTTTGTCTCACGATCATTTTGCAGTGCATTTATTTTAGCCCCCGTACTTCAAGGATTCAGCGTGTCATTTGTGACCCTAAACTTTCAAGTTTCACAAGTTGTCACTTTTGGTCCTTGCACTTTAGCGTACCATCTCTTTGAAAAGTTCAGTCCCTGTATATCAAAAGGAATGCCTTCAAGCGAAGCTCTTTCAATAAGTATGGATGAGATGCCACCGGTTCTTTACAGAGGAGAATATGACAAATGGAGGATTCAGTTCTTAGATTTCATTGATAAACATGACTTGGGTGATTATATCAGATTATCTCTGAGGGAAGGAAAAATGGAAACTCCGACAGATATTTGTCAGTATATGGGAGAAAATGGAAGAACGGAACACTTAGTGTACACAATACCATTTAAGGATTACACAGATGAGCAAAGAAAGAGATTTGAAGCTGATAAATTATCTAAAGCTTTTATCTTGCAAGGAATTTCCGAGGAGATTTCAAAAGAGATTTCTGTAAGTTTAGACAGTAAAAAGGCTACAGGAAAACAGCTGTGGGAACATCTTGAAAAGATAATGACAGGAACAAAGATGTCTTCAAGAGTAAAGTTTTTGGAAACTGAGAACTCTGAACTAAAAAGACAGATTTCTGATCTGGAAGTTCGAATTGTCCAAATCCAACAAGCAGCATCTGTTGAAAGTTCTGAGGAGCAGATTGAGCATCTGAAAGATACAAATGTTGAGCTTCAAAAGCAAATATCTGATTTGGAGCAAAAGCATGCTCAAGATAAATCCGAGTTTGAGAAATCGTTCGCAAAGAAGTTCTCAGAATTCTCGAGAAAATGTGCTGATGAGAAGAAAGAAGTTGAGCTGAAATGCATAAAACTTTCTCAGCAAGTTTCTGCTTTCGAGAAACTAATCATTCTTGAAAGAGAAAAGTTTGCAAAATAAAAGAAGGTCATTGAACAAAAGAATGTTGGTATCTTCAAAGAAATATCTGGCCAAAGAAACAATGCTGAGAAGGGATTTGAAGAAGAAAGAAGCGTGTTTGAGACTGAGATCAAAAAGCTTACTGCCAAGTTATCTGAACTATCTGAGAAGGCACTAAAAGAGCAGAAAACGAAGTCTGAGTTCACGAAGAAGATTGACCTGCTTGTTCAAGAAAGAGACAACTTCGCTTCAACGATTAAAGTGCTTGAAAAGTCTGTATCAAGCCCAAATCAGAAATATGTCTCTACACAAAGGTCAGTTAAATCTTTTGATCAGATTCGTAAAGCTAAACTTTTCTATGATCGCAATATAGATGGTTCAGGTACACGTCCTAGAAGAAGGAGATACAAAGATGAGGAACTGGTCTGGAAGAAGAAACCAGTTGAAGATGAGCTGAAAGAAAGAGAATCATGTGTACATGCGTCTAATGCCAAGAAGAACAAAGCGAGTAAAGGTAAACCTGATCATATCTACTCGAGAGATCAATTACTCAGGTTATCAGGTAAGAAATACCACTGTTCTTATTGTCATACACATGATCACATTCACAAAACCAGTGATCATTTCTGGTATGGTTCTTATTCTATATCCCCCACACGAACTGCAACTAACATTCATGGACCCAAATACCAGTGGGTACCAAAGCCGAAAACTGATTCTTTGTTGCAGGCACCTACTGTCAAGGGGGAGTAGAAGAACAATGGCTTCTAAGTAAATCGGCTTAGAACCCGGACTTCAACGAAGTTTGGCTTCTGATCACATGACAGATCAGGACCCGTTCTTCAACGTTTAGACCTGTATATTTTGCAACTATCCAGGGGAGCTTAAAAGACCTAAATCATTATATCATGATTTGAGGGGGAGCTTAAAAGTAAGTATCTTCTAACTCTAGATCTCTGATTGTTTGGAAGACGAACAACTTTCCAGCATGAAAAACAGTTTCTGAAATGTTCAAACCACTTCTGATTTTCAAAAGGTTTCATGAATCTAGAAGTGTGAATTTAAATGTTTTTCACTTTTTGCGCATTAATGTTTAACTGACTGTGTGTTTCTAAAGATCAATACTTGCGTATTATCTTATTCTTATACTGTAACGTATTCACACACACAGGTTCAGTACTTCATTTGTATTTGTTATTACCATGTCTCATAGCAAAACAATTTTTCGATGGTAATACCCCCGTTTGATATTCAATGTTGTTGAGCATCTATCATTATTCGAAATTTGTGCTTTCATTGTTAAATTGTTTATATTTGTTCATATAAACATAATATCAAATTATTTGATACCCTAACCAATTTAGTTGATCTGAATGATACATTGTCAGATTCTCAAAACAAATCTCGTGATTTCATTTCATTCATTCAATATTCTTGTTTTGAGAAATCTTCAAAGTTTAATTGCTCAAATCTAATGAGCATACATTTTGAAAGTGTTATCTTATTTGAGCTTAAATGTTCAAGTTAAGCTGTTGAGCTACTATTCTTTTTAGGACTTACATGGGTTTCGTGTGAGAACTTAAACAAAACTTCCATGGTTTCACGTTAACCAGTGTTTCCTACCCCGGAAGTTATCCTTGAGTGATTGAGGGGTGAGGGGTCTTAACTCAAAGAGTAGGGAGATAACTCATCCGGTTGAGTTTTTCTTATTGTGTGGAGCGAAAAAATAATAATAATAATAATAATAATAATAATGAAAAAGAGAGTTTGGTTAGAAGTGAGCTTTAATGTTAAAAAGAAAGAGGGTGTGAGAACAGAGTTAAAAGAATATCAGAACTCTGTACCAACCACTTTCTGAGCCGGGCAGCCACATATTCTGATTGGTTCACATTCCTTGGTGACCATCATTGAAACAGGCAGTGAGCCCATGCCAACTCTTGCTATAACCCCACCAGCCACTCGTTTCTTTCTTAACAAAGAAATGTTTCATTTTCTTTGGGGACGCAGCATATCTGCTATCTATTCTTCACTTGGAAGATTTAGATATTGAAAAAGAAGGAAAGTTGCCCCACCTTCGCACCTCTTTCATACACATTGAGTCCGTGTAATATCTGTTGCTGTCTCAACAGTTTACACAATTTGAGCCTGATCAAGCTAAGTAGCTTCAATCATTTCTACACTTTCACGAGCACACAAGGAATGAGTTTTCTTGTCATAACATTCAAAGAAAATTCCTTTGTGGTTTTTCGATGATTGAATGGAATCCCTGGGGGAGTGAACATCACAAAAACTCCTTTCCAATGTACATCCGTTGTACAAAGTGGCTCTGTGCTACTTACAGGCATACTAACTGTATCATTTGTTGATTCAGGTTTACAAATCTTATTATATCAGAATTTGAAAAGATTCAGATATATACATTTCATGAATTGACGGATAATCAGATCACAGGTGGGAGAATGTCAAATTATCATAAAGGGGAGATCAAAGAAAGTGCAAAAATTGAAGAAGTTTTGATGATCATGATGCTCACAATCATCAAAAAGGGGGAGAATTTTTACAAAAGTTCAATTTCAAAGTTTTGAAGAAAGAAAGTTTGCTTCTCTGAAGACGGTCTAAAGATCAAAGAGATGAAGATGTTGTTTTAAAATTCAAAGATGAAGATTTCAAAGATTTTATTATTTCTTTTTTCCCGTATCATGTGGTGTTTGCTACAAGTTTCTTCATTATTCCTCCTACGAGCTGATTCAACTCGCGGGGTTCAAAGACAGATTCTTTGTTTTAAACTGAAGTTGCACCGTGGAAAGTCACGGTACTCTCACATTATCTTTCATGTGTGCTGATCCGATGTGATTGAGTTTCTACAGTTAAAAGCTGTGTGATAGTGCATTCAGTCGAGGCTACTGTACATTGAATCTGGTTACAAAGTTGATTCTATGAAGACCAAGAGCTTTATTTAAGGGGGAGCGTGAAAAGTCATGAAGACATGCAACACCAAAGTTCTTCAAAGATTCAAGAGGGAAAGAAGATCAATGTTTGAAGATTTCAAGAAGATAAATGCTTTATTCAACTTTAGGGGGAGATTGTTAGGACTGAAAGTCCTGAGTGTTGAAAGTGGAATAAAGTATTTATAAGGGTGCATATTGTAATTACTTAATAGTTGTTTTAATTAGACGGGCCGAAGCCCATTAGCCCATTAGGCCTTGTAAGCCTAGTATATAAAGGATTATTTAGTTCATAATTAGGGTTGAACAGTTTAGAAAGGAGAAATTCATTATTCAGTTTACTAGTCATTAGGTTTACATAACCTGATCAGAAATTCTCTCTGTAAACCTTAACCCTTTGAAGTTATATCAATCATATGACTAGTTGCTGTGGTCTATAATCTGTTCATCATTGTTTATATTACTTGTGATTGCACTGCACTGGGATCTACAGCATGTTCAGTGGTGGATAAGAAAGGAAAACTTGCTCTCAGTGGTTATCGCAGAGAAAATGTCTATGTAATAGATATGGACTCTACTACCACTGAAAACTTATGTTTTCTCTCTAAGGCCTCTTCTGATATCAACTGGCTATGGCACAAAAGGCTTTCTCATCTAAATTTAAAACCCTGAATTCTCTCTCATCTAAGGAACTGGTTTCTGGTCTTCCTCAACACTCATATGCTAAAGAATCTCTCTGCTCAGCATGTGAAAAAGGAAAACAAACAAAAGCTAGTTTCAAGTCTAAAAAAGTCTCTTCAGTGACAAGTCCTCTTCAGCTCTTACATATGGATCTATTTGGCCCTGTCAATATCCAATCAATAGCTGGAAAGAAATATACGCTTGTCATTGTAGATGAATTCTCTCGCTATACCTGGGTTATCTTTCTTCGCTGTAAGAGTGATACTCCAGAAGAACTAATATCCTTTGTTAAAAAGATGGAAGTGCTGAATAATCTTACTGTTCGTTCAATAAGAAGTGATCATGGAACTGAATTCAAAAACAGTTCCCTGAATAATTTCTTTGAGAATAAAGGAATTTCTGATAACTTTTCCTCAATAAGAACACCTCAGCAAAACGGAGTCGCTGAAAGAAGAAACAAAACGATCATTGAAGCTACTAGATCAATGCTCAGCGATTCTCATCTCCCTACTCAATTTTGGGCAGAAGCTGTAAACACTGCATGTTTTACTCAAAACAGATCGCTGATAGTAAAGCGATTTGGAAAGACAACTTATGAACTTTTTCATAGAAGGAAGCCTTCTATCAGCTTTCTTCATATCTTTGGTTGTTAGTGCTTTATCTTAAACAACAAAGATCAGCTTGGAAAGTTCGACCCAAAAGCTGATGATGGAATATTTCTAGGATATTCCTCCATCTCAAAAGCCTACAGAGTTTTCAACAAGAGAAGACAATCTGTGGAAGAAACAATTCATGTCACTTTTGATGAAACTCGCTCAGCGAACTCCAAACCAATCGCTGACAATGAAGAGTTAAATGCTTTTCTCACTACAAAGAAACTGAACCCTTCTTCTCAAACCATCAGCACACAGATTCACCTACTGCTGATGATGATCCAAACATCATACATCCTAACGCTGAATCCAACTCATGGGATTCAGCTGAACCTCTAAAACACCTTACTACCATCAGATCTACCTCTGTCTGAAAACCTCTCTGATAACAACAGTCTGTCCACTACTCAACAGTTAATTGCTGATGAACCTCAAACGTCCTCATCAGTAAACATCCAAATTGTTGATCCAACCTCTGAGTTGAGCGATCATGCTCCTGCTCAGCGATGGACCAGAGATCATCCAATAGATCAAATTCTTGGTGATCCAGATGCAGGTATTCAGACACGACGAAGCTCAGGTAATATTTGTCTCTATGTCAACTTTCTCTCTTTAATAGAACCAAAGAAGACTGATGATGCCCTCAGAGATCCAAACTGGGTCAGCGCTATGCAAGAAGAGCTGACTGAGTTCTCTCGCAACAAAGTTTGGAATCTCGTTCCTAGACCATCTGATAAAACTGTTATAGGTACCAAATGGGTGTTTAGAAACAAGTTAGATGAACATGGAACTGTAACCCGCAAGAAGGCTCGACTTGTTGCTCAGGGATACAGACAAGAGGAAGGCATAGACTATGATGAAACCTTTTCCCCTGTGGCTAGGCTCGAAGCAATTCGACTATTCTTAGCTTATGCAATTTACAAAGACTTCATTGTGTATCAAATGGATGTAAAATCAGCGTTCCTCAATGGAAAGGTGAATGAAGAAGTCTATGTAGAATAACCTCCAGGGTTCTATGACTCTAAGTATCCAAATTATGTTTATAAATTGGATGAGGCTCTCTATGGTCTAAAACAATCCCCTCGTGCTTGGTATGACACTCTCTCATCTTTTCTTATCTCTGAAAATTTTGAACGTGGCAAGATTGATAATACGTTATTTTTCAGAAAAATAAAAGGTCATATAATTCTTGTACAAATATATGTCGATGACATAATATTTGGTTCTACTAACCCATCTCTATGTACTCGCTTCGCTGAAAGAATGAAGAAATAATACAAAATTAGTATGATGGGTGAGCTGACATATTTTCTTGGTCTTCAGATTAAACAATCTGACAAAGGTACTTTTATAAGCCAAGGTAAGTATGTTAAAGATATGTTGAAGAAGTTTGATCTAACACAAACTTCAGCAATGAAAACTCCTATGGCACCTCCTCTGACACTTAACAAAGATCCTTCTGGAAAACCTGTTAATGTCACTGCTTATAGAGGAATGATAGGCTCCCTGTTGTATCTTACGGTGAGCCGACCTGACATCATGTACTCCACTTGTTTATGTACACGCTACCAATCTGAACCCAAGGAATCCCATCTGATTGCTGTTAAGCGCATATTCAGATATCTGAAAGGAACTCCTAACCTCGGTCTTTGGTATCCCAAAGACTCAGGGTTCGATCTAACTGGTTATTCTGATAGTGATTTTGCAGGTTGTAAACTTGACAGAAAGAGTACCACTGGTGGATGTCAACTCCTAGGAGGAAATCTGGTAAGTTGGACAAGCAAAAAGCAAAATTCAGTGTCCACTTCCACAACCGAAGCTGAATACGTAGCCGCTGGAAGCTGTTGTTCTCAGATCTTATGGATGAGAAATCAACTATTAGACTATGACCTTCAGCTATCAAAGATTCCAATCTATTGCGACAGCACTAGTGCTATCGCTATAGCAAATAATCCAGTGCTACATTCAAAGACAAAACACATAGAGATCAGATATCACTTTCTCAGAGATCATGTGATGAACGGTGATATTGAACTTCATTTTATCCCTACTGACTTTCAGCTTGCTGATTTATTCACCAAACCTCTCGATGAGACAAGGTTCAACTTTCTCATCAGTGAGCTTGGAATGCTGAATCTCGAAGAATAATTCTTCAGCGTTCATGCATTGTGTCAGTAATCATAAGTTCCCCTTTTATCATTTTTTTCTGATAAACATTCTGACTCTCAGGTATGTTCTCTCCATCCCTACAACTGAATCTTCATTCAGTTAAGATGTTTTTCAAAATATAAACCTTAATCACTGAACTTTCTTCAATTGATTAAAAGCTTTTTGAAAAAAAAAATTATCACTGATATTTCTAGTCAGTGATCCTTCTTAAAAAGAAAACTCATCCCTAAATTTCTCATCAGGGATACTTTCAAAAAGAAAATCTATCGCTGACTTTTCTTCAGCGATAATTTCAAAACGGACAAATGAACAGTCTCTCTTTTCTATGACGTCATTTGAACCGATAATCCACGACATGCCTTTTTCTGACACGTTCGTCCGTTGCCCTTCCATCCAATCAACTTCGTGGGACGTGTCCATGTCATGATGAGCATTTGTTTTCCTGCCTCACACACTCTCTCTCTCTCTCACGTATAAAAGGAATGTTTTTCCATTCTTCTCATTTTACGCTTTCTGGAAATACTTTCTAATCAAGAATTCTCTCTCAAGCATTCTAGCATTCTCAAGCATTTGCATCATCCTCTTCAAAGATCAACAGGTTATTCTTGATCTTTTTCTTATTCTTCTTTTAAATCTTTTTACATAAAATTCCATTTATGGATTGCCATTATGGGTTTATAAGATTCTTATCACATAAAATCATTTTCATTTTTGATTTTATTCTTTGGTTTTTCTTCTTGTTCTTATATCTTATATTAAGAACACCTTTTTAATCTTCAAATATGTTGATTTTTCTATGTTTCTTTCCCAAAATAGAAACTGGACAAATCTTCTTTATTTTTTAGACTAAAACCTTTCTTCTATTATTCTATCTATTTACTCTCAGAATGTCTCAATCTGCACTTGTTACCTCTAAGAACGTCAAGTTCGCCATCTCTGACTCGGAGCTTCCCAAAAACAATCATCTTGCTCGCCTTGACTTTGATGGTGTCAAATACCCACATCTGAAAGAAGCCGCAAAGTTTCTAAAGCAATCCTGCATTTCTTATGCTATCACTGTGGATCCCACTCCTTCCAAAGCTCTACTCCAACAATTCTGGTTTACCGCTGAAGAAACCTCTATCACCAACAAAAAGGGTGAACAGGTTCCTGCTATCTCCTTCAGCACTGAACTTGGATCAGGGATAATGACTGCCTTAGGTCTGAGGAAAGCTCTGCGTTTTCCTGACAAACCCAGGAATGGATTTGATGCCTTGCCAACTGATGCTGAACTCATCCAATTCCTGGATGCAATGGAATACTCTTGGGAACCCAAGCCAAGGACGACGATTCCAAACAAGAAGCTGACTCTAGTGAAGAAGGCATTGATGCCTTCTCAGCTTAACTACATCTTCTCACACTTCATTCAGTGTATGAGTGGGAAGAGTGGGTCACTGGACCAAGCCAGTAAGGTTCAGGTCCAGATGGCTTACTCAGTGATCGCTGGAAGAAACTTCGACTACGCAACAGCTATCTTTGATGATCTAAAGTCAAAGATAGAGAAGACCGAGAGGGATCCCAAGGTCCCCTACGTACACTTCATCTGCGCGTACCTGAAGTTCCTCTACCCTGCTACTTACCCCACTAACTCGGATGCATCTTTTCCAAAAGTGGGTCAGCGCTCCCTGGAGGTCAAGACGCTCCCCAACGAGGTAAGTATCTCTGAACTTCGCTCCCGACTTTCTCTCCTCACTTCTTCGTCTTCAGCGGCCACGCAGGAGGTTCCTTCTTCTGTTATCCCTGCCGCTACCCCTTCCAAACGACCATCAACTGGCTCCCTTGGTCCTTCGAACAAGGCCAAGGTGACCAAGGAGAAAGCTACCTCTAGCTCTATACCTAAGGATGTTTATCAACAAACTTCCTTGGATGCATTCGTGGGTCTCTCTTGCTCATCCTCAGCGATACCCACTTCAACCGTGCTAGCGATCTCGGTCGCTGTCACAACAACAGTGACGCAACCTACGATCCCAGTTCAACAACTTGAGGTAACTACCCCTATCCCTACACCTTCTATCCCCATCTCTAGTCCTTCTATTTCTTTAATTTCTAACCCTCCGTCTATTTCTACTCAACCACAGTTTGGACCCATAGGACCTGAACATCAATCTTTTGAGGAATCGTTACAATTCTACAAAATGTTTGATAATTCAGGTATCCCTATAACCTTAAACACTTCTCCCAACTCACCATATAAGCCTGTTTCTCAAAAACTAACTTATATTTCAGGTCCTAGTTTGGCGACTGTTGACACCAATGTCAACAGTTTGAGTGCAAAGGTGGAATATCTGACTGCCTCTCTCAACAACACCACCAATGCTGTTCAATCAGCTGGTGAAGCACTGAAGACGCTGAGAGCCAACTGCGCCTCCAAAGCTGACGTTTCTCAAATCGCTACTCTCCAAGAAGCGATTGTCAAAGTCAGGGAAGACTCACAGAAACAGTTTGCAGCCCTGGCTACAAAGGTTGATTCCTGTGAAGTTCTTCTTCAGCAAATCCTGACTCACCTGAAGGCACCAACTCCGAATCCTACTCCCTCATTCACAGAGAACGATCGTACATCGCTGAACATTGCCGTGGAGTTCATTCATCAGGCTACGTCAGATCTTCCTACCTTTGAAGGTCGTCTGGACTGTTTGGAGGCTGAAGTTCAGGTGTTGGCCGCTGCAAAAGCTTCATCTCCTTCCAAAGATCTATCCCTCAATGATAATGATAAAGAGGGGGAGAAGATAGCTGAAGAAAATACGGAGTTTGAAGTCACTGCTGAGGTCCAACAGAAGGAAACTCCCTCTCAGGTTGAGGGGGAGATAGCTGCAGAAAAAGCCCCTCCTTCTCTCGAAGATTTAATCGATGATGAAGAAGAAGAGGACGATGAAGATGAAGCCCTTGATCTTGAAGATCAAGAGGAAGAACCTCATCAAGATGATGATGATGACGATGAAGAAGATCCATCGCTATGGTGTTCTTCAGCCGTCACTTCATCAGCGATAGCTTCGAAAGAAGTTATCAAAGCAGGGGGGAGCCATGGAACTTCTTCAGGAACCCCTTCCCAAAGCAAAGGTGCTACTGCTGAGGGAAACCTGAAGAATACTTCACTATCTGAGGAGAATCCTTCTCAGGTATGCTTTTCCCTTGTTCCCTTATCCTTCTATAAAAGTCCCACCCCTGTTTCTTTCTAGCCTTTATCTCTCTTCTTCCATAAAAATAAACTAACCTTTTTCATTTTCTGACTAGACAGTTCTCTCCCCTGCTTAAGGGTAAAGAGCTCCAAATAATCCCAGCTGCTGAAGCTGATGACCAACCAATCCCAATCTCTGTAAGAGAGATTGATGAAGAGGAAGAAGAAGAAGAAGAGTCCCTGCAACATCATGGAAGGCCCTCTAGACCATCTCACTGGTCAGAGGAAGAGATGAAGAAAAGAACAGAGATGATCTCTCATCTGGAGAATCAACGTCGAAAGATCCCCTCTCAATCAACGGATCTAGAGTTCCTGACTGAAGCTGAAATCGAAGAATCCATCAAGGCTGAGAAGCTGATTGCTGACTGTCAAAGAGATGCCTCTCTGCTCTCAAAATTCAGTCATCTCAAGTCAAAGACAAGAAGCTGAAAAGCAAACCAGTGGAAGTCCAGGCAGCTCTTTTGAAAGAGATTGAAGAGGAACGCTCCAAAGAAAAAGCAGTCAGCGATAATACAGTCGATGGTGCAAGCACAAAATTGACTATCGCTCTGACCCAATGAAGATCGTAGTTGTCTCTATCTCTGGAAGAAAGAAGAAGGACAAAGTTTCTGTCACTATGGAGATTACCAGAGAGGATGGAAGCTTCAAGGCAACGTTTGTTTCAAAGTTGGAAAGCCTCGGCTATATGGAATGGCTTGAGTTCAAAGACGCACTGAAGAAATCAAAGTCAATCTACAGAGGCTATGTTGAAGGGATAAATGATGCTCTCATCAACAGAGTTGCTGCAATTTTAAAGGTGTCGTCTGCTCTTCCTTCTAAGTCAAAGCAGATCAGAAGAAAGCCTGTCTCCTCCTCCTCTGAAAATGTCGCCGTGATCAGGAATGAAACCTCCATCAAATTTTCAAGAGAAGCTCTGTTCGATCCTCCTGATCTTTCAGTTCTGGATCTATCTCTGCCTCCTGGTGGACCATATGTTGCGGGACAAGTTCTTGAAGAACCTTTTGGAATCTTCTTCAGAGATGACGAGGAACAGCTCAGATTTCAAAGAGTCTCTGAAATCCCTATCTGTCCCCTCGCTCTTCTCAAGGATCTCATGTGCCTATGGTGTACTCTCTCTCCTGCTGCTGAGCCAATCATAGCGATCATCTGCAAAGAATCTTTAGAGCGAAGGCAAAAAGGAGAAGAAATACCTGAGTATTTGATCAATCCTCCTAAACCCTCTTTAGATAGCTGATAGATTAGTTTTCTTTCTTGTAATCTATTAGTTTAAACTTACAGTAGTCAGTACATCACTTGTACTTGTAATTTTCATCTTGTAATTCTTTTCTTGGATTAATGAAAATTTCAGTGAAGTACTTAACTCTATCAGTACTGTAAAAGATCCCTCAAAATAGTAATTGGGACATGTATGTTATGAGTCCTGATTATTCCATCATTTTGAATTATAAAGTAATTTTCTTCAGTTACTTTGTCATTATCAAATAGGGGGAGATTGTTGATCCAAACTCTCTCAGTGATTTGATAACGACCCTTTTCTATACTTAGTGAAAATTACGTTTAATATGTATTAGTGTTTCACCATCAGCGATCAGACTGAGTCTGTTCAGTTATCGCTGATAGTCTTCTTATAAACATTTAGTATGTATTAGTGTTTCACTATCAGTGATCAAACTGATTCTGTTCAGTATCGCTGATAGTTTCTGATGTAAACAGTAACGTAATCACTGAAGACAAGTCTCGCATCAACAGATGTTCATAGTTGAATCGAAGACGAAGCTGCTGAACAAAGAGAAGTCTACTAGTGACCTGATGCGGATATCAGTGAAGCAAAGACAACTCTACTTATACGCGAAGGAACATGAGTAAAGCTTCAGCGATCGCTGAACTCTTGATATCTTTGCAGAAAGAGATATTCAGCGATTGAATGATCACAAAGCTTATACCTCAAGTTTCTATTTGTCTTACCTTTCACAACTCAGTACGATGTGTCAGACAGGACATGCCTCTGCCATAATTCGTACAACAACTCTGTCAACTACACTGTTCATGATCATGCCGAAAGCATGTCTCCCAAAGTCAGACTTCCAAAACCAATCAGTGAACGCCACGTGTAAAGTGCCCTGCCATGCATTTAATGCATAGGGTATAAATAGGAAGTTCACCCCTCCATCTGAGGGTGTGCTCAATCCTTGAACCCCAAATAGAAACCTTTGTTTTCTATATTCTAAATCCCCCATTCTCTGAAATTCTTGTGCAACCATCTTAGTGTTTTCTTAAGTTTGTTTAGATTGAGTCTTACTTAATCTTATTCCACAATAGACTTGTAAATCGTGTTTGGTTTATCAATAAACAATTTATTAAACTTTAAATTCTGTGTTTGTATTCAACCCCCCCCCCTTCTACAAACTTGTTAAGCACCTTAGGGACCAACATCTACTGACTTGGTTCGTCCAACAATATCATTAGTAGGTCTCAAGGCACATAATGTACATGGATATTCACAATACCAACCATGGGTATGATATTAGATCATACCGTTCACAATTTGCACGTAGTCTAAAACAAGGCCAGTATGGATATATTATTAACAATATTGTCATAGGTCCACCTCATGGTGACTCAAGTAATAAATCATCCCAATATTATGGTATATACTTCATCAAGTAATGACAAGCTACTTAATATCATGTAACTATTAAGTAATCCAATTTCCCAACAATAGGTCAAACCACCCATGTCCCCCATTGTTCAAAGTTAACCCATACAAGTATATTTCCCATTTATTTAAGGTCAAGGAGTCCCAACAACATTTTAGGTAAACTTACCCATATAGGTGATGATATCTTAGACTTACACATAATGAAACCCACAAGAAACCAAGTTTATGAATGAATAACTCAAATAAAGATGTATGACATTAATAATTAGTAGAATATGATGTGTATCTAGTTTTAACAAAGTTTAGGAACTCACTATCTAGGTTTTGGTTAAAACCTAGAAAATAGCAAACCCTATTTGGTGGTTGAGGAAGACTTGGTTCCAAGGAGAGTGGATCTTGATGATAGCACTTCAATAAATAGTCTTGAATGTGATTAGAAGTGCTATCATCAGGTGAAGGTGAAAATTGACTTGCGTTCGAGATATCATCAAGTGAAGGTGAAAGGTAAGGACATCCCGAAGACGACCTTTAGAACGCATTACGGCCATTACGAATTTCTTGTGATGTCGTTTGGTCTAACTAACGTGCCAGCGGTATTCATGGATTTGATGAATAGAGTGTGTCGACCATTCCTCGACAAGTCGGTCATTGTGTTCATTGATGACATACTCGTGTATTCCAAGAAAGATTTGGAACATGGGCAACACCTTCGTGAGGTTCTAGAGGTGTTGAGAAAAGAGAGGTTGTACGCCAAATTTTCCAAGTGAGATTTTTGGCTTGAAGAGGTTCAATTCTTGGGCCACATTGTCACTCGAGACGGAGTGAAGGTGGACCCCTCCAAAATTGAAGCCATAATGAATTGGGAGCCTCCCAATAGTCGGTCTGATATCCGAAGCTTCTTAGGTCTGGCGGGTTATTATCGGGGATTTATTCAAGACTTCTCCAAAATCGCTTCTTCCTTGACGGCCTTAACTCGGAAGAATGTGAAGTTCATTTGGACCGAAGCGCAAGAGAATGCGTTCCGGACTTTGCAAAGGAAGTTGTGTGAAGCCCCAATTTTGTCGCTACCCGAAGGGTCACAGGACTTCGTGGTCTATAGCGACGCTTCAAAGATGGTATTGGGTTGCGTGTTGATGCAAAGAGGAAAGGTGATCGCTTACGCTTCGAGGCAACTCAAAGTTCATGAGAAAAATTAGCCCTACCCATGATTTAGAGTTGGCGGCGGTGGTTTTCTCTTTGAAGCTTTGGCGGTATTATCTCTATGGCACAAAATGTACACTCTACACGGATCATAAAAGTTTGAAATACGTTTTTGATCAAAAGGAGTTGAACATGAGGCAGAGGCGTGGCTAGAGTTACTTAAGGATTATGATTGTGAGTTGCTTTACCACCCCGGTAAAGTAAACGTGGTGGCTGATGCGTTAAGTCTAAAGGACTATAGCGGGAGCATTCGGGCTACTCTTTCAAGAATCGAGCTAGTGTCGAGCCTTATTTAGAGGATTAAGGCGTCTTAAGTAGAAGCCTTATTGGAGGAAAATCTCAAGGGGGAAGTTATAACGAAGCAACGTTAACGGAAGATAGTCGTGGGGTGAAACTGTTCAACGGTCGTATATGGGTGCCCAAGGTTGGGGGCAATCGGGAACTTCTCCTCGAAGATGCTCATAAGTCCAAGTATTTTATCCATCCGGGAAGTACAAAGATGTATCAGGACTTGAAGCTACATTATTAGTGGCCGGTAATGAAACTTGGCGTGGCACGTTACATGGAGCATTGTGTGACATGCTTGCAAGTGAAAGTCGAGCATCAACGACCGTATGGAAGTCTCCAATCCTTGGAGATTCCCCAATGGAAATGGGAGCATATTACCATGGACTTCGTGACTAAGTTTCCCAAAACTCTTCGAGGTCACGATACCATATGGGTGATAGTCGATCGGTTGACCAAGAACGCTCATTTCTTGGCCATGCGCGAGACGCTACAGATGGACAAGTTGGCAAAGCTTTACATTGATGAGTTGGTTTCGAGGCATGGAGTGCACTTGTCTATCGTGTCGGATCGTGATAGTCAGTTCACTTCGAACTTTTGGGATGGGTTGTAGAAAGAGCTTGGAACGCGAGTGAAGTTGAGTACAGCTTACCATCCTCAAACTGACAGTCAAAGCGAGAGAACGATCCAAACACTTGAGGATATGTTGAGGTCTTGCGTTATCGACTTCGGGGGTATTTGGGACTCTCACTTACCTTTGGTGGAGTTCGCCTATAATAATAGCTACCACTCGAGTATCGGAATGGCACCGTTTGAGTCCTTATACGGGCGGAAGTGCAGAACTCCCGTGTGTTGGCTTGAAACGGGAGAGAAGCAATTTTCCGGACCCGAAATTGTGCAAGAGACGACCGATAAAGTTAAAGGCATTCAGGAAAGGTTGAAAGCGGCTCAGGATCGGCAAAAGAGTTATGTCGATAAGAGGAGGCGGCCGATGGAGTTCCAAGTGGGCGATCGTGTGATGCTTAAAGTATCGCCATGGAAGGGCATCATTCGGTTCGAAAAATGTGGGAAGTTGAGTCCCCGTTTCCTTGGACCATTCAAAGTGCTCAAACGTGTGGGTTTGCAAGCTTATCAACTGGAACTTCCACCGGAAATGAGCGGGATCCACAATACATTCCATATTTGTTACCTTCGGAAGTGTTTGGCGGAAGAGGAAAGCGTCATTCCACTTTCCGAGATCAGAGTGGACGAGGGTAACCGGTGTGTGGAGGAACCCAACGCCATCCTATAAAGGAAGTTCAAGAAGTTGTGTCACAAGGAATTCACTATGGTCAAAGTGCAATGGAAGCATCATCGTGGTGCCAATGTGACGTGGGAAGTCGAGGAGGATATGAAGCGAAGATATCCTTATCTTTTCGAGTAGTTGGGATTTTGGGGATGAAATCATTCCCAAGTTGGGGAGGATTGTAACACCTCGAGTTTTCAATGTATAATTTCTATGATTAAGACTTATAGTCTTCCTCATTTTGAATCGTATTTATTGCGTTTACCGTTAATCGTATGCATCACGTGAAATAGCCAAGCTTGAGTGTTAAGACTTGATTTTGGAAGTGAAACTCAGTGACTTGCGCGGGTTCCTTCGCGGCTTGGAAACCGCGGCCTAAGCCGCGTAAATCGCTGTTTTTTTTTCAATCTCAGGAACACGCGCGGGCTATGCCGCGGCCTAATGTCGCGGCCAAAGCCACGAGAAAACATTTGCATATCTATAGACAGGTTTTCCCCTTTTTCTCAAATATTTCTCATCCACCTCCTTTATTACACTCTCTCAAAACCCCTCTCTCTTCAAGAATCGAAACTAGGGTTTCACCAAAACCTATTTACCTCATTTATTGCTAGGAGTGAGTGCATCAACCAATGAGTCAAGCTAGAAGCATAAAACCATCATCTCCATTGTCAACTTCTTCAAGAAATCAAATTAGGGTTTTGGGTTTTCATCAAAAACCCATATTGTAAGTACATACTTAACTTTAAAACTTCATACATGTCAAAACTAAGATTTTAGACCCTTAATCATCTCCTTGTTTGATTATTTATGTTTAAAAATGATTTTTGACCTAACTTGACATTTTGGAGATTTTAGGGTTTCATACCATTTTGTGAAAGGATGAAGTAGTGTATATTTTAACTATGTTAATATGTTTTATTCCTTGAAATACTGGTTTCTAACCATGAGAATAAATGCATCGTACCCATATTTGATTTTATCATATGATGAGGGTTGTTCAATAATGATGTTTTGGGGGAAAATGGAAAGTATGGTTTGATATTGGTTACAAATTGTTTGTTGGCAAAACTTTGTCTAAAGATAAACTTATTTGGGTAAAGATAAGTAAATATTTTACGAAGGACATGATAGAAATCATATGTTTAATTATGGTTTGAGTCACCAATGAAATGGTGACAAGCTTTAGACTATTACTAGTGGATCCATAGGTATAGAGTCGACTTATTCGTTGGGAATAATCCCGTTTGTAACTAGTTGAGACATTGGACCCTAGGGTGGCAACTTGGTACGGTTTTGTGGGACTGGATACTAGTCGTGGGTCGTAAATGTAAATCCTAGCGAATGAGTATGGTTAGGATCATTAGGTGCCCTCCCCCACATCTGAGTACGAACCGACGAGTTCGTGGCCTTGATCCTAGCATGGTTAGCTCAGTAACTCGGAAAATGGCTTACTTTTGTGTTCCACCACGATCCTTGGAAATCGGGTCTCCCCCGTCATCGCAAGATGTGTTTTGGACCGAAAGGTTGTTATGTGGTTATTTCGAATTACGAACCCTAATCCTTTGAAAGACTTATTCGTGCATTATGTAACTTATTCCTAAATCATCATTATAAATTGTATGTTCTCACTAGGCGTCAAGCCTAACCCTTTTTTCTTAAATGACATGTATGACAGGTTCCCTTAGCGGTGGGTCGTCCAAGGTTTGAATGACGAGTGTGGGCTTTTGAGGCGTTTTTGAGATGATAGATATTTGGAGTCATGGCGTATAAACAATTACTTTATTTTTGGAGTTTGGGTTGACAACCGATGTAATCTAGATAGAATTTATTTAGATTAGTTTGTTGTCGATTTCACATACGTTCACAGGTTTTGTAAACGCTTTCACACTGTTACCTTATTTGGGGTGATTTACTCCAATTACAGATGTCATATTGCCGAATTTTCAAATTTTATATTACTCTAAATTTTAAGGTGTTACATTCATTATCAAACATCAGTGCTGATGCTAGAATAAGTACCTTTAATTCTTCACGAACTCGAGCATAACTTCTTTTCCCTGTAATTTGCATCATCTTCTTATATGCCCTGTTAGTCTTATTTCTTTCACTGATTTTCTGAAAATGACATATAAGGCTAAAAGCAAGTAGTGGATAAATAAAACACCTTATATGCTATATAAAACCGTGAAACCCATAACCATAATAATAGGCTTTCAAAAGCAACATACCTTAGCCTAAATAACATACCTTAGCCTCTTCTTTGTTCCAATTCTTGATAAGGTTCTTCCATTGATCCACATGAACTCTCTTAGGCTTAGAATTTATTTGCTCTTGAATTTATTTGGTTGCCCACGAGGGCGTTGCTTGTAGTTGTAACAACCATGTCCAAAATAATTGGATGTTATGAAGTGTGGATATCATCTAAAGGTGTTCAACTTATTAAAACCTACCAATACCTATACAATAAACAACATTGAAATGGTCTAATATTTTGTTTCATTATGGTGGCTGTATTAGAGTAAAAATTTCCTGCAGGACTGGTCTTCTAATGATAAATTTAGGCAAGGTCTCTGGAAAATGGAGGTCTAGAAAACAAACATGAACTTGACCATAAGTTACAGTTTGTTCCTCTCTAAATTTCCATGTATCGAGTTTTAAAGTTTGGAAGAAAACTTCTTGTAGTGTAGCCGATTCAAGAGAGTTCTATTTATCTTTTTCATTTGAACTCTTCAAATTTCTTTTCTTGGAAGTTCTTCGATAGTCACCTACACAATCCTTCTTCTTTTTTCTTAGAAGCTCGTCTCAACAGATTTAGGAGAAGACTTGGGAGAGAATTGTCCTCTCTTGTGTGTGTATATATATATTCATATATCATCCCAATTTACTGTCACACCCTTAAATCTGAAGATAGCAACTTATTAAAAATTTTCTAAATACATCAATAATTACTTTGACTACAAACACAATTTGAGAATTAACCTCAATACACACATTCGTCCTATACATACCATATATGAAAAGGACGGGTGTTACTAAACCCAATAACAATCACTATCTCCAACCTGCGGAAGACTTCACCAGCTACTTACTCTTGTATAAATCTAAGGCTCAACTCCTCATAGCACATGCTAGAACCGAACCCCTGACAGGAACCTGATGCACATGCCGACAAATAAAAAGGTTAGGCTTAACGCCTAGTGAGCTCAAGAGTTTTAACATGAATGAATTTATCTTTAAAAGAAAGGATTTCAGTTCAATTCAAGATCTTTCGAATTGGTTTACTTTAGAAATGGAAACAACACATTTTCCCACAATATGCATTTTAAAGACAATGCTCCCAAACACACATTTCTTAGAAAACGATGCAACCCGTAACTCACCCAAAAACGGGGTCATAGTTCGATACTCAAATTTGTAAAAATGTAAATAGTACTTCATATCCCAAAACACCCAAAACAAGGGTGCGACAGAATACTCGACCCTTAAATAACGGAAAACAATCCATATAAATATGATACGCCATTAAAATATGGAACTGAAACTTAATACTCACGCGACCATAAAATGGAATGAAATCCAACCATTAAAGCATGGACAATTAAATATCCAAAATACAGCGGGCCGACAACGGGGGATACCCGTATCCGTTGAGAGCGGAGGAACACCAAGTATGCCACTCAAACAACGTTAATCGTATGACACTTCACGACACGCTAGCCCAAGTGCCCCTACGACCTCTTGACAAGTTCACCAAAAGAGACAGTTGACCTTGGTGGCCGTTACAAAGAACTCCACCTCAAAAGGGCCGGCACACCGGGGACTACAACTAAGGAAATTCCCCGAATGGCCCGACACCCCGGGGACTACAACTAAGGAAATTCCCCAAAAGGCCCGGTACACTGAGGACTACAACTAAGGAAATTCCCCAAATGGCGGAGGTCACAGTACTCACCTCCCAGGAAGCACTATCTAGAATCAACCCTCCTAGTGCCTCCTTGTCAAGTTTCGGTCATAAAACATGAGTCCCGGAGTCCAACCCCGTACCACACAATTGACCATCAATAAAAACTGACTTACGTGCCTATGGATCCAATGCAACACAGTCTAAGATTACATGACTACACATGAATGACTAAAGCACTCAAGCCTGTAATTATCATGAATATGCAATAAGATGCATTAAGATGTATATCGAATCTGGGATCTTCAAAGAGCCATTAAAACTGGGACAAATGTCCACGATACTCTTTTAAGTCAAAACCAAGTTTAAATGCTCAAAACCCATTTGACCAACAATTAACTTTTCCCCAAATAATACAACGTATCTAAACAACGTTCATGCAGGCACACACTTAAAGATGTGATTAACCCAAAACTCATCACCTATTGGGACCAAGGATCAACCAAATAGTTTATGAACTCAAATACACCAAAATGCGTATATCATGAATTAGACTTCATTTGTACAAAAATCACCAAAGATACATAAATCATAAAATGGACTTTATTTGTACAAAATCACCAAAAATGCATAAATCATGCTAATACTTATCAAGATATCCAAATCCCAAACATGGGCATTTTATGAGATTAAAACAACTCAAGTTTATCAAATATGAAAACTTATCAAAATACCCACACTTTGACAATTACTAAGTAAAATATATTTTTACTTCAAAATACTCATTTTGGCATGTACATAGTTTTCACAAAGTAACTTGAACTCACCTTGCTAGATTTAGGCTAAATTTAGGTTTTACCCCCAAAACTTGAACCACCATTGATGAAGGCTTGAAATATCCAAGAAATCTCCCTCGATCTAAGATCCAACACATCTACAAGATCACCTTCACCACACAAATCATCAAAATCAAACCCAAGATGAAGGATGAAAGGAAAAAGGGCGATACCATCAAACCCTAGTTTAACATTGAGAGAGATGAGAAGCTTACCACCACAAAATACTCTTGTATACTCCAATATACTTACAATATCTTGCTAAATCCTTGAAGATCTCTCAAAAATGAAACCATGGCAACTTGAATCACCCAAATCGGAGTTGTGATGCAAAAGTTATGAAGGAATGAAGTTTTAGGGTGAAAATGAAGTTTGGGGCCGATTTTTGCCCTTTTTGTGCGCCCAGCGGCTCCGCGCGGGTGGCCGCGCGGGTCCATCTGCGCGGAGAGCCGCGCGGAGCACTGCCGCCCCAAATTTTGGCCGAACACTGTTTTGGTCATAACTTCTTCTTTATAGCTCCGTTTTCGCTCCGGAAAGAACCGTTGGACTCGTAATTGAATCCTTCATCTATCAAGACTATAAAATCAAGGATTCAAGTCCAAAATAAAATATCCTATTTTTCCTTAATATATCGGTTTCTGCATTAACTTGAAATGATGTCTTTCGAAAATCGGGGTATTACAATCCTCCCAACCTTAAAAGAGATTTCGTCCTCGAAATCTGGCGCCAACCAAGCACCCGACATCGCATTTGGCAAGATTAATTGATTCCCTATCCAAAAGGAATGTTTTCATGAAACTTCACCTCATCTTCGAACCCAATTACATCCCGGTTGACGTTGTCACTGAATTCCACATAACAAGCCGCCATAAACTCAAATTATAAGGTTCAATGCACCTTACCGATGACGGAAAGAGCATCGAGTCCTTATCAATTCATTTACCCATCAGTAAATTTTCGGTTGCCTCCCAACCTTGGATTGAACATAAACCCTCAAGATAACCTACGGCTCTGAGCTAATCACTCTCACCAATGGTACCCCAGAGTGAGCTAGACCTTACACACCTCTAATCGCCCTTCATTGAATCACATTACCCTCTTTTCTTGCCTTTTACGAACACAACAAATTCTGTAGAAACGATCCAACTATTGATTAATCATACCCCTTTCAATTCCACCTAGCTACAACCATGACGTCTTTACCCGAGTGGCGACTGAATCCATATATACAACTGATGAGTTGATCATCCGCTGCTATTACAAAACGATTCTTATAATCTCAACAAATCAAGGCCTTTTCAATAAGCGATTCCTACTTAAGGTCCATAACGATATCCTCACTAAATATCCCCCATAAGCAACACCCAAAAAGGCTTATCGTCCTTTCCTCAACGAAATTTCCCATCAACAAGTTTGATCTGATTCAACACAATAATAAATCAATTTCTCAAGCTGACCACCAAAACACAACATCTGAAGATAGCGGGTTACCACAAAATTCGCGTTTACACAACTCTCATAATGCATTCTAACATTGATTGCCGAATCAGTGAAAACTTCGTTGATTAAAAGATTATCAATGATTGATTCCTAGGTATCAATACCTACATTCCTTAATGTTGTCACTTAACTTGCAACACCAGGTTCAACAGATGTGCACTGAGGTATACTAACGATTATCTTCCCAAAACCGAGTGTCAACACCTATCCTCAACACAACTATCTGTAATGTGGATATACTAAGAAATATTCCATTCCCAATTAGCAATGTCGATACGAAGTTGACACCTACCCTTGGAATTAATTACCCAAATCAAACGTCCTTACTAGTCAACCATAACATCATCATTAGTCACAAATACTCCTTAGGGTGATACACCATAGACACATAGCATGCTGACGTACCACTAACCCACAAATTCAAAACCCAAACACACATAAGCAACCACACATGGTTTTAACCCAAAGACTTATCGAAATGGGAGATCATCACCTAATTAACTAGGAGAAGGCACAAGCCTAACATCTCCATTACTTCTGTACGAGCCAATCCAAGAACCAAAATCCCAAAATTCGGACTGACCACAGGTCGTCTTATCCGACTCTTCAAGTCCCCAAGGACGCCTCTAGACCTTATTAACAAGTCCTCTCACAAAGAGGGTTTAAAGTTATGGTTCTAATGAGTTCAAGGGTTTTTCAAGCTACTATGTCAATCTAACATTTTATAAAACTTCCAAATTCATAAGTTTTATAACAATTAAACATGCGAATAAAATCCATTACTGTTTTACTCGGTAGGTGTACAAAGTGATCACAAAGTCACGCAGATAAGAAAATATTTCGAAATTATTTGATCACTACTTACGTTAATAACGACAATAATAAAATATGCGCAACAACCTTTTTAAATGGACCGCTATGGTCCGAATATGCATCACTTTATGTTGTGTACGTAAAATAATTTCCCACACGAAAGCGGAGTGCAACAAATGTTTGTATAAGCTCCGGAAGGAAAAATTTACGTAATCGAGTTCCAAAATTCTCCATTTGTCCACAAAATGACGTGGAGTCAAATCTCCTACACGACTCACATACACCAATTTATTTCTCAAATTTAGTAAACGAGAAGTGCTTGCGATTTGGTCAAACATAAAATAATTTAAATAGACTTCAACTTTAGTCGCTCGGATAAAACGTTCTTTGGCCCAAAATAGTGACTATTATGTCATGCATGCGAGTAAATCAATATAACGGATTGCATGATACAACAATAATAAAACGACAATCAAAGAATGCTCAAAGTCTCAGTTCAACACAAACCCATTCTAGGTTTTTCGTAAGTTTACTCACGCTAAAAGTTTAAATCAACTCACCCACTAAGTTGCACAACGGGCTACATTTACATAAAACTCAAAAATGAACCCACAGGACCTTGAAACTACCAGAATAACATATGGGGTGACATCCACCAACAAAATTCTTATGAAATGAATTTCCCAGCAACCCATAAAACAATGCACACAAAGAACTTAGACTGTACATTTCAAGGTTCACCCAAACGTCACGAACGTCGTAAAACAATACTCCATAAAACTTAACAAAACTCACACGGAATATAATTCCCTAGAAAACTCAAACACTAAAATAGTGGAAGACAACTCTTCGTCCAAGGCCTTAACATATGTGGAGGAAATCCAATGTTAAGGTCATAAGATGTAATTGCTTGTCCAAGACTCTACGCAACGCCAAAATACTAACATCACAATAATCGAAAATAGCGTTTGGCAGTAATGAGAATAAACAAAGTCTCAACAAAGCTTGCAACCATATGCAATAAAATAACTTTATGCATATTTAAGATCATGATCTAAAAACTTGAGTGTGCTAAACATTTCAAGATTAAACATGGTGATTTTTGGAAACATGAGAAATAATCGATGCAATTTATTTCAGAAATACATTTCGTGCATGGATTTGATCGGCACTCAACACCTCGAAACCACGCTTCTCTATTTCTTAGTTACACTATCGTCATCTAGATGCTCAACATCTTAAGGCGAAGATCAAAGATTTCATAGGTTTACCTCATAATTTCTCCTCGAAATAACATCGATTCCAAGAGTCTATGGTTCTAATCCAAACAATCAATCCGACCAGAAACGGTCCACTTAATGCAAACACCAGGCTTACCGTCACTCCAAGTGACGAATACTAAAGTCATCAACCTCTCATAACGGTTACTCACTTAGAACTTCTTCACTACCCCAACGGTCATCACATTAAAGTAGTCCAAGTATACACATGTAGCTCGTAGGTTCACCATAACACTGGCCAGATGCAATTATGAACGTACTGTACATGATCATCCTTGTTACTCTTGACGTGATTCCCGCTCCTAGTGACTCCAATATCCTCAAAACATCCAATCTTATAGTGCTTATTGGTGCAATTTCGCTTTCAATCATTCAAAAGTACGCTAGCTTGAGTCTAGGCATCAAAAATCAATAATACCTAATTCTCTCAAACTTAAGCTCTAATACCAACTTGTCACACCCTTAAATCTGAAGATAGCAACTTATTAAATTTTTTCTAAATACATCAATAATTACTTTGACTACAGACACAATTTGATAATTAACCTCAATACACACATTCGTCCTATACATACCATCTATGAAAAGGACGGATGTTACTAAACCCAATAACAATCACTATCTCCAACCTGCGGAAGACTTCACCAGCTACTTACTCTTGTATAAAGCTAAGGCTCAACTCCTCATAGCACTTGCTAGAACCGAACCCCCGACAGGAACCTGATGCACATGCCGACAAATAAAAAGGTTAGGCTTAACGCCTAGTGAGCTCAGGAGTTTTAACATGAATGAAGGTATCTTTAAAAGAAAGGAATTCAGTTCAATTCAAGATCTTTCGAAATGGTTTACTTTAGAAATGGAAACAACACATTTTCCCATAATATGCATTTTAAAGACAATGCTCCCAAACACACATTTCTTATAAAACGATGCAACCCGTAACTCACCCAAAAACGGGGTCATAGTTCGATACTCAAATTTGTAAAAATGTAAATAATACTTCATATCCCAAAACACCCAAAACACGGGTGGGACAGAATACTCGACCCTTAAATAACGGAAAACAATCCATATAAATAGGATACGCCATTAAAACATGGAACTGAAACTTAATACTCACGCGACCATAAAATGGAATGAAATCCAACCATTAAAGCATGGACAATTAAATATCCAAAATACAGCGGGCCAACAACGGGGGATACCCGTATCCGTTAAGAGAGGAGGAACACCAAGTATGCCACTCAAACAACGTTGATCGTATGACGCTTCACGACACGCTAGCCCAAGTGCCCCTACGACCTCTTGACAAGTTCACCAAAAGAGATAGTTGACCTTGGTGGCCGTTACAAAGAACTCCACCTCAAAAGGGCCGGCAAACCGGGGACTACAACTAAGGAAATTCCCCGAATGGCCCAACACCCCGGGGACTACAACTAAGGAAATTCCCCAAAAGGCCCGGCACACTGGGGACTACAACTAAGGAAATTCCCCAAATGACGGAGGTCACAGTACTCACCTCCCAGGCAGCACTATCTAGACTGAACCCTCCTAGTGCCTCCTTGTCAAGTTTCGGTCATAAAACATGAGTCCCGGAGTCCAACCCCGTACCACCCAATTGACCATCAAATAAGACTGACTTACGTGCCTATGGATCCAATGCAACACAATCTAAGATTACATGACTACACATGAATGACTAAAGCACTCGAGCCTGTAATTATCATGAATATGCAATAAGATGCATTAAGATGTATATCGAATCTGGGCTCTTCAAAGATCCATTAAAACTGGGACAAATGTCCACGATACTCTTTTAAGTCAAAACCAAGTTTAAATGCTCAAAACCCATTTGACCAACAATTAACTTTTCCCCAAATAATACAACGTATCTAAACAATGTTCATGCAGTTACACACTCAAAGATGTGATTAACCCAAAACTCATCACCTATTGGGACCAAGGATCAACCAAATAGTTTATGAACTCAAATACACCAAAATGCGTATATCATGAATTAGACTTCATTTGTACAAAAATCACCAAAGATACATAAATCATAAAATGGACTTTATTTGTACAAAATCACCAAAAATGCATAAATCATGCTAATACTTATCAAGATATCCAAATCCCAAACATGGGCATTTTATAAGATTAAAACAACTCAAGTTTATCAAATATGAAAACTTATCAAAATACCCACACTTTGACAATTACTAAGTAAAATATATTTTTACTTCAAAATACTCATTTTGGCATGTACATAGTTTTCACAAAGTAACTTGAACTCACCTTGCTAGATTTAGGCTAAATTTAGGTTTTACCCCCAAAACTTGAACCACCATTGATGAAGGCTTGAAATCTCCAAGCAATCTCCCTAGATCTAAGATCCAACACATCTACAAGATCACCTTTACCACACAAATCATCAAAATCAAACCCAAGATGAAGGATGAAAGGAAAAAGGGTGAAACCATCAAACCCTAGCTTAACATTGAGAGAGATGAGAAGCTTACCACCACAAAATACTCTTTTATACTCCAATAGACTTCTAATCTCTTGCTAAATCCTTGAAGAGCTCTCAAAAACGAAACCATGGCAACTTGAATCACCCAAATCGGAGTTGTGATGCAAAAGTTATGAAAGAATGAAGTTTTAGGGTGAAAATGAAGTTTGGGGTCGATTTTTGCCCTTTTTGTGCGCCCAGCGGCTCCGCGCGGGTGGCCGCGCGGGTCCATCTGCGCGGAGAGCCGCTTAGAGCACTACCGCCCCAAATTTTGCCCGAACACTGTTTTGGTCATAACTTCTTCGTTATAGCTCCGTTTTCGCTCCGGAAAGAACCGTTTGACTCATAATTGAATCATTCATCTATCAAGACTATAAAATCAAGGATTCAAGTCCAAAATCAAATATCCTATTTTTCCTTAATATATCGGTTTCTGCATTAACTTGAAATGATACCTTTCGAAAATCGGGGTGTTACATTTACAATATATACAGTTTGGTTTGCTTATCACTTTAAACAGTTGGTCGGTCTTTCATCCCAATTCACACTTTAATTGGCTATTCTTTCTCTGATCCTAAACATTCAAAAGAAGGGACCTAATAGATTAAAAACTCCTAAAACATTTTTGTACTTTGAAGATATCCCAACTAGTAGAGAATATGACTAGTCATACTCATACATTTACTTGAAAATGTGAGGTGCACATGCACTTGAAAGCATTGATCTAAAAAATTAAGACTACTACATGACAAACAGATCACAGAAGTAGATACAAACAGGTCACAAAAGTAGATACAATGTCAACATTTACTCGTAATTAATTATTTTATGGGTAGGAATATTATTAAGTTTCAATGAAGCCACTTGATCACAACATCACAACGTAAGAGTTGCAGAGCCTCAATCAGCACCATTGACCCAAACACCACTTGGAATGTCAAACATTTAAACAATACCTTGTCCTAGGTGATATCACTAACCCCACAGTAAGATAACAGCAAACACAAGATGATCTCACTTCACAACACTTGCCAATTCATGTTCTTATGGCCATTAAAACTACTTCAATCTAAATGTTTTCCAATCATGATAAATCTAATTAATGAATTAAACTTCGAGATTCATTTGATCAAAAATCAAAGGTGAATCAACTAACTTCAACATCTGAAGTCAACTAAAAAATCAATAAGAAACGAAATCAAATTGATCACACAAAATCCATCACACAAGTATGGATCTATGAGGCCAAATTTAGGCATCGTTTTCATAACCGCTGGTTACATGAATTACAACAAGAGATCAAGTAAAAAATCAAAAGAAACGAAATCAAATTGATTGAACATTTCACATCTAGAAACAAAACCAAAGCAAACATATCGAACAACATATAGACTGAAAATATCAAAATTACCTTAGGACAAGGTTCTAAATGGCGTGAGGCGTGGTGCGGCGGCAAGGACAAGCCTCAAGCCTTAGGAGCCATGGTGAAGCCATGACGTTTTCAAGGTGTGACATATGGCATCAAATTTCTAATTCATATATAATATTAGATATAAAAACGTATGTTTTGTAGTATTACTCAATGAGTTAATGATAATAAGCAAGTTAAATTAGGTTATATATTAAAAACTTGCAAATAAGACATTAAAAACGTAAATAAAAATCAAATATCTCATTACGATAATTGCGTATTTGGCCATGGCATGCCATGGGCTTAACGTGGCGTGACACACAAGCCTTGATGCCATGGCGCGCCATGGCGGCTGTGCGACGAGTTTTTTAGAACATTGCCTTAGGACAACATTATAAATAGTGATTTTGCCTCAATTGATTGAAATTTTTGAACCAAGACTTCCATTTCTAACTTGATTTTGCAGCTTGAGCATCACAACCTTAAATCAGCTTCATCATCCTCCTCATAACACCACAAACAAATAATATCCTAAACTTAAATCAATTATACAAAATAAATCAAACAAAAAATCAATTAGTAAAAACAAAAATATTACCTAAAGAGCAGAACATATGATGAAATCGATGAAATTCCTAACTCATTCTCGATGAAATTAGTTCAAACAGAGCCTTGGCTTTCAGATTTTAAGCGTAAAATTGATTACTCCCAAAGCCTTATGTCATTATCACCGTTTGTGTTTGAGTTTGGTGTCAAATTTGTCACAAATCGATTACTCCCAAGTCCCAAAGCCGAAAGACTGAAATCTCAAAGTCATTTAGGCTTTTTCTTTGTTTAGACTTTTCTAATTGGGCTTCCAATTAGGGTTGGTCTTCCAATTAGGGTTAGATAGGCTTTTCAAATTGGTCTTTTAAATATTTATAATTTATGTGTGTTTTTAAAATAGATCTAAAGGATTTTTCATTAGATAAAATGTTGGGACTTTTTAAGATTTAATTAAGAAAAATAGTTAATTATATTTTTATGTAATGACACTTTAAATAAATATAATATTATTTATAATATTTTAATCTTTAATAGAACATTTTAGAAGTGTCCTATTAGCTTTTAAACTCTAATAGTTTCTTATTAGTTTGTAAGAGAAGATGACACTTTAAAGTGTCCTATTAGGTTTTAACACAATACTCACTTTAAATTATGCTATTAATTTTTAAAATATTATGACACTTAAAAGTGTCCTATTAGACTCTAAAAAAATATGACATTGAAAAGTGTCGTATTAGATGTTGGGAACTGAAGATTCTACTAAGTGTAGTTACTACTGCTAGCACAAGTGTAGTTACTACTGCCAGAACAAGTTGAAGTTAATACTGCTAAGTGTTACTACTGCTAGTAGAATTAATACTGCTAGTTAAAGTTAGTACTGCTTGAACAAAGTTAGTACTGCTTAGCTAGTTAGTACTGCTAGTAGTTAATACTGCTAGTAGTTAATGCTGCTACTTGAAGTTAATGCTGCTGAGCATTATTAGTGCTGCTAAAGAGATACGAATACTACAGCTGGATATACTGAAGATATACTTAGAAGATATACATGGAAGATATACTGAAGATTTGTTTATTCTTTGTAATTATCTTTTTATTAGTATATGTATAGAATGTTTAGAATAGATAGAAAGAACTTAATAATTGTTTTTCAAGAGAGAAATCAACCTCAAGGCATAGATCCTAATTCTAGAGAAGTAGAATTCGTATTGGTGAGCCTGTTCATCAATATTGAGGTTGAGTGTGTAATCTTGTAACTTTAAGTATTCAATACAAGTTTACTGTTTGATCATCATATACTGTGTTTGATTACTGTTTTATTAAATATCAAAGTGTTTTTCCGCAACTTCTTTGATATTAGTTTCTGAGTATTAATTCTTGTTAAGAATTCGATCCAGACAAGTGGTATCAGAGCCTGATTTCTCAGAAACAACTAGTCATCATGGAAAATCTTACAGAATCAAGCAGTACTTTGGTCTCAAAAGTTCCAATGCTCAGATCCAATGAATTTGACATGTGGAAAATCAGAATCAAGCAATATATTCTCCTCACAGATTACTCTATGTGGGACATCATTGAGAATGGCCCATCTGATGGAGGAAAGATTGGTGAAGATGGCAAAAGAACTCCTCCAAAGACAGATATAGACAGGAAATCAAGACAAACAGAGATGAAAGCCTTGAGCACACTGCTCTTGGCCATTCCAAATGAGTATCAACACCAATTCTGCAATTGCACTGATGCACAGATGCTCTGGAATGCTCTAGAGAAGAGATTCTCAGGTACCAAAAGTACCAAGAGAAATCAAAAGGCAATCTTAAAACAACAGTATGAAAACTTCATCTCAACTAAGAACGAGTCCATGACTCAAACTTTTGACAGGTTTAATAAACTAATTGGTGAACTAGCTACTATGGGAGTACAGATTGATCAAGATGATGTGAACAGAAAGTTCTTAAGGTCCCTTGGAGATGAATGGACCATGTACACTGTGTCATTCAGACAGAATGATCAGTTGGAAGACAAAGAACTTGATGATCTGTACAATGATCTTAGAGTTTTTGAAGCTGAGGTGGAGGCAAAGAAGAAGCCTTCTGGATATGTTCATAATGCTGCACTCCTATCAGCATCAATTGATTCTACTGCTAACTCTGAATCAGTTAATGCTACTAATGGATCAAATCTAGATAAAGGCACTGATTATGCATTTGAAGCTCTTCTTTCTAATCATGGAAATTCTTCTTTGATCAATGATGACTTAGAACAACTTCATCCTGATGATCTGGAAGAGATGGATATTAAATGGCAGATGGCCATGCTCTCCATGAGGGTTAAGAAGTTTATAAAGAGGACTGGAAGAAACAACTTCTCACAAAGAAGAGAAGATGGAGCAGGATTTGATAAATCAAAGGTAGAATGCTACAAATGTCATCTAAAGGGACATTTTGCTAGAGAATGCAGAAGTGGAATGTCTCACAACAACAACCATCAACAAGCTCAATCTGGAAGCTTCAATAATAATAGAAACTCTGCTCAAGCCCTTGTTTCTCAACAAGGAATGGGGTTTGATTGGAGTGATCAAGCAGAAGAAGCTATTCAGAATCAAGCTCTTATGGCTAAAGTATCTGATCTCCCATCTGAGGTAAGTTCTAATCTCTGCAATAAAACTTGCATAGACACTGTTAAAAGGTACAGGGATCACAATCAGAAGATGAGTGATGACCTGAAGAGACTAGAAAAGGATATAAAAGACTATGTGAGGATAGTAGAGAGATTTGAAGATCAAATCAAAGGTTTTCAAGCCAATGAATTACAACACTCATATGACACTAATTACTGGAAGTGGGAGAAAAAGGATTTAGAACTTAAACTGACTAAATCTAAAGAGGAGAGTGAAAAACTGAAAGAGGAGTTAACCAAGGTTAAGCTTGATGTAGAAAAGTTTTCCAATGCTTCTAAAGCAATGGACTCCTTACTGCAAAATCAGATTCATGATAAGTTGAGAAGAGGAATTGGGTATAATGCCACACCTCCACCATATAACAACAATTACATTCCTCCTACTTCAGACCTGTTAGACACCAAAGATAGGAAGGACTTGTCTGAGGGAGCCACTGAAATAGATCCCTTAGATGAGGTAATTGTTGAGGATAAGACTGAGAAAGAGGTTGACAAGAGTAAGGAGAACAAGGTGAGTGGTGAGATTTCTATAGAAAACAACATTATCACCAATGAGGATTGTGGAAGGGCTTGGATCAAATCCAAGAACATAGAGAAGACAGAGGAAAAGTTTGGTAAGGTCCATTATAAACAGACCACAGTTGTGAATCCAGGTCCTGGCAAACAGTGTACTTGCAATAAATCTGAGCCCCAAAAACATGACAAAAGAAGGGGAAATCAGAGAAATTGGAATAATCAGTGGGCACAAAAACAAGGGGTTGATCTGAGTAAAATCAATAGACCAAAACCTTGTTTTATCTGTGGCAAATTGAATCATCTTGCAAAATTCTGTTATTTCAATCCTATGAAACAAAGGATGAATTTCCAAAGATCCATGCAAAAACCCTTTGGTTATAAGAAAATTGAAAAGAACCATGTGGCTAAGAAAAATGTTAAAACTAAAAGCCACATGAAGAAAAAGTATTCTGTTAAAGAAAGTATAAATATGTGGATTCCTAAAAGCACTAAAACTGTTAGTACTGCTACCACAAATAGTGCTGCTGACAATGATAGTGCTGCTATAAGTAATACTACTGCTAACAATGTTAATGCTGCTAACAAGGTTAGTACTGCTAAACCTGTTAGTACTGCTACACCTGTTAGTACTGCTAACTCTGTTAGTACTTCTAAGGTTAGTACTGCTTCTAGTGTTGGTTCTGCTAAGCCAATAACATTGACAAAGTACTCTAATAAAGAGTGCTCTGAGTTTAAAAATCTCATTAAAAAGGAATGTAAATACTTTGATGAGAAAGGAAGACCCAAGACAACTGTTGCTTGGGTCCCCAATCATACTAATTGATTTATTTAATGTGCAGGGCAACCAACAGCTCAAGGGAAAGAGCATATGGCATGTTGATAGTGGTTGCTCTAGGCACATGACTGGCAACATGTCATGCCTTCAGGATTTCAAGCAAATTAATGGAGGACATGTTGCATTTGGAGACAATCTTACTGGTGGTAAGATAAGTGGAAAAGGTAATGTCACCAAAGGTAAGATGACATTTGAGGATGTCTACTATGTTGATCAATTAAAGTACAACCTGTTAAGTGTATCACAGGTTTGTGACAAACAACATAGTATATTATTTACTAATACTGAGTGTATGATCCTTGCTCCAGGGTTCAAGGTAGTTGATGAAAACATGATACTACTCAGAACTCCTAGGAAGGACAATGTTTACTGTCTTGATTTGGACAATGTTGATAGTGATTCATCTTTAAATTGTCTTGTTTCAAAAGCTTCTATAGATGAATCCTCCCTTTGGCACAGAAGGATGTGTCACATGAATTTCAAGACTATGAACAATCTTGTTAAAAATAACCTTGTAAGAGGTTTACCTTCAAAAGTCTTTTCATGTGATGATCATTGTGTTGCTTGTCTTAAAGGCAAACAACACAAAACTTCTCATAAGACCAAAGAGTTAAATTCTGTTTCTTCTTGTCTCCAGTTATTGCATATGGATCTGTTTGGTCCTACAAATGTTATGAGTATAGGCAAGAAATCTTACTGCTTGGTTATTGTTGATGATTACTCCAGATTTACTTGGGTATATTTTCTAAGGACTAAGGATGAAACAAGTGGTCTTATCAAATCCTTTATTCTAAGAATTTAAAACCAAACTAATCAAAGAGTAAAAGTCATTAGATCAGATAATGGAACTGAATTTAAAAATCATGATTTAAACACTTTTTGTGAAGAAAAAGGTATTGAGAGACAATATAGTGCTCCTAGGACTCCTCAACAGAATGGTGTTGCTGAAAGGAGAAATAGGACACTAATAGAGGCTGCTAGATCTCTGTTGGCTGATTCAAAATTGCCAATTACATTCTGGGCTGAAGCAGTTAATACTGCTTGTTATGTCCAAAACAGAGTTCTAGTGGTCAAGCAAAAGAACAAGACCCCATATGAGCTTTTAAATCAAAGAAAACCTTTTATTGGTTTCTTCAAACCTTTTGGGTGTCCTTGTACAATTCTAAATACCAAATCTCACTTAGGTAAGTTTGATAGCAAAGCAGATGATGGATTTCTTGTTGGATATTCATCTCAGAGTAGGGCCTACAGAGTTTTTAACTCTTCTTCTAGAATAATTGAAGAAAGTGACAATGTCAAATGCAATGAGAACACACCAAATCCTGTTGGGTCTGGACCTCAATGGCTATTTGACATTGATTCACTAACTAACTCTTTTGGTTTCAGTAATGAATATACAGGAACAGATGGTGGAGAATCAGAGATCACACAAGTTCAAGAAAGTATATCTAAATCTGTGATTTTTCCCATACCCACAGTAAATGAAGACTGTGAAAAGGAATCATTTACTGAACCAAGTCAGAGTGAAGAAGACACTAGGGATGAGGAGACTCAAGAATCAGAAGTGACATCTGAAACCACTTCAGTTGAGTTGCATGACTCTAATCTAGAGGCTGGACTGAATGAAGAACCTAGTCATAACACCAGAGTTCAAAAGAATCATCCTCCACAGCTGGTAATAGGAGATATCTCTTCTCCCATGATGACTAGACATCAAAGCAGGCTTCAGGAAATGCAAGATCAACAGCATACAGTGCTCTCATGTTTTCTATCCCAGCTTGAGCCTAAAAAGGCACATGATGCTATGAAAGAATCTAGCTGGATAGAAGCAATGCAAGAAGAATTGTTACAGTTCAAGCTACAAGATGTGTGGGATCTAGTAGACCTTCCTAAAGGTCACAGAGCAATTGGCACAAAATGGATCTTCAGAAACAAGAGAGATGAAAGAGGTATTGTTATAAGGAACAAAGCAAGGCTGGTGGCTCAAGGCTATACTCAAGAAGAGGGTATAGATTATGAAGAAGTTTTTGCACCTGTGGCTAGGATAGAAGCAATCAGACTATTCCTAGCCTATGCTTCTTACATGAACTTCAAAGTCTATCAAATGGATGTAAAAAGTGCTTTTCTCTATGGATCAATTGAAGAAGAAGTATATGTCTGCCAACCACCAGGGTTTGAAAACCCAAGCTATCCAGACAGGGTATACAAACTAAAGAAAGCACTTTATGGACTACATCAAGCCCCAAGAGCATGGTATGACACTCTGTCATCCTATCTCTTGGAAAATGACTTTGAAAGAGGAGTCATAGATAAGACTCTTTTTATCAAAAGAAAGAAGAAGGATATCTTGCTGGTCCAAATCTATGTTGATGACATTATCTTTGGATCTACAAGAAACAACATGTGCAAGGAATTTGAGGATTTAATGCATCAAAGGTTCAAAATGAGTTCCATGGGGGAACTTACTTTCTTCCTTGGACTCCAAGTTCAACAGAAGTCAGATGGCATTTTTATATGTCAATCCAAGTACGTGCAGGATATTCTAACCAAGTTTGGTTTCTCAGAATCAAAACCTGCCAGCACACCTATGGAAACACACAAGCAGATCACAGCAGATCTTGAGGGGGAGGACATGGATGTGCATCTTTATAGATCCATGATTGGCTCTCTCATGTATCTCACAGCATCAAGGCCAGATATTATGTTTCCAGTCTGTGTATGTGCAAGATTTCAAGTTAGGCCAAAGCATTCTCACTTTCAAGCTGTTAAGAGGATATTCAGATATCTCAAAGGGCAACCCAGATTGGGACTTTGGTATCCTCATAACTCACCTTTTGACCTAATAGCATACTCAGACAGTGATCTAGGTGGGGCAAACTTGGACAGAAAATCTACTTCTGGAGGATGTCAGTTTTTGGGTGCTAGACTAGTCTCATGGCAGTGCAAGAAACAAACCACAGTATCCACATCTACAACAGAGGCAGAGTACATAGCAGCTGCAAGCTGCTGTTCTCAAGTCTTATGGATTCAGAATCAAATGCTGGATTATGGGGTAACCTTTCTACACACTCCAATCTTTATTGACAACAGCAGTGCTATTAGCATTGTAAATAATCCAGTCAAGCACTCAAAGACAAAGCACATTGAAATCAGGTATCACTTTATAAGAGATTGTAATGAAAAGAAACTTATTCAAGTTGTCAAAGTCCACACTGATAATCAGTTTGCTGATCTATTCACTAAAGCTTTTGATGTGGGTAGATTCACTTTCTTGGTCACAAGTGTGGGAATGATAAACTCTGAATAATCTTCTTCTCAAAAAGTGGTTTTATACCTGTATATTTTTTATTCTTGGTGTTACTAATCTTCTTTTTCAGGATATGCATAGCAGTACTCAGTATTTAGCAAGTTTAAAAGGAGTAAGTATAGTTAATACTGCTAGTGGTTAATACTGCTTTCAGTTAATACTGCTAGTAGTTAATACTGCTAGTTAGTTAATACTGCTAGTAGTTAATACTGCTAGTTCAGTTAATACTGCTCACGGTTAATACTGCTAGTTAGTTAATACTGCTAGTAGTTAATACTGCTAGTTCAGTTAATACTGCTCGTGGTTAATACTGCTCGCGGTTAATACTGCTAGTTAGTTAATACTGCTAGTAGTTACTACTGCTAGTTCAGTTAATACTGCTCGTGGTTAATACTGCTCGCGGTTAATACTGCTAGTTAGTTAATACTGCTCTAGGTTAATACTGCTAGTTCAGTTAATACTGCTCGCGGTTAATACTGCTAGTTCAGTTAATACTGCTCATGGTTAATACTGCTCTAGGTTAATACTGCTTATATTCCGAATACTATAAATACTCTTTGCCCGCCTAAAAGTTCATAACGACTCTTTGCATACTGTTCACTTGCGCTCTAAACCCTTTCTCTCTCAAAGTTCAAAGTTTTCAGGCAAGAATCTTCAAGGTCTATGGCATCCATGGCGTTCATTGATGAGCACAATGAAATTGCGATGCTCCAAAAGCCAAAACAATCTGAAGGTTTTCATCAGATAGTCGACTTTCTGAAGTCGAGCCACATTGCCCATGCTCTCACTATGTCTCCAACTATCTACATTGAGCACCAAAGGCAATTCTGGGCACATGCCACCATTGTTACTGAGGATGGTGTGCGAATGATCAAGACGACAGTATGTGGAAATCCATTGACAGTTACTGAAGAGATAGTTCGCATCAGTCTACATCTAGACGATGCCTCTGGTATAACGTCTATCCCTAATGATGAACTGTTTTCTACTCTGACAAGAATGGGGTATGGAGGCCCATTGGGTATTTTTAAGTTCTCAAAAGCTAAATTTTCACCCCAATGGCGTTTTCTTGTTCATACCTTGATGCACTGCATTTCTAAAAAGACCACTGGATGGAGTGAGTTCAGCAGTCCCATTGCTTATGCTTTGGTCTGTTTGGCCACTACCAGAAGGTACAATTTTTCACAAATGATTTTCAATGATCTTGTCTCAAACATGGGAAACAAAAAGAGCTTTTATATGTATCCCAGGTTTGTTCAAGCAGTTATCAACCATGAATTGACGGATATACCTCAACCTGTTGGGGTATATGTACCTAAACCCCCCAAAGGCAAGGTTTTCTCAAATATGAGAAGATCTGCTGGGGACTCGGAAGGAGTTGACACCCCATTGTTCTCTACAATGATGGTGGTGTCCCAAACCACTGAAGGTATGGCAGCAGGGTCAAGGCCCTCATTAGACCATCCCACTGCTAGCCAAGCCCAACCTTCTCACTCAAAAATAATTCCCCAGTCCATTCTTACAAAACCAACCTCTCCAATTACCCAAACTTATCAAAGAAAACAGGTAAAGAAGGCTCCTTCCCTTCTTGTACCATCACCCACTAAGCCTTTAAGCCCTCTAAGGGAGAATTCTCCCCTAGAGAATATCCAAAGGGAAACCACAAGGGTGTCTCCCAACCCAAAGGAGGTGCTCTCTGAGGAGGAGGTAGAGCATATGGGCGATGAGGCTGCCACTACTCCTGCTAACACAGAGGAGGAAAGTGGTAACATCAATAAGACCTCCCCCATGGCAACTTTGAATGAGCAATCATTTGAAGGTCCCTGGTGCCAAGAAACCACAGGGGTGGATAGTGCTTCTGCTAGGCAGAAGACTTCCACTATTAAAAGATCCAATGATCCTTCAATAGGGGGTAACACTCCTGGAGAAGGTGAGGACAGATATAACTATGATGAATTGATGGAGACAATGGGCAACATCAACATGGATGTACTCAAACAGGGCAAAGACATAGAAGAGCTAAAACTCATAGTACTGTCACAACAAGAACAAATCATCAAGTTGAAGCAAATGGTAAGGAAGCTGATTTTGCAAAAGAAGAAGAAACAATTTGTGCTCAGAAGGAGGAAACCAGAGACTGATGCTCCCAAAAAGGGGGAGATCAACATGGAAGAAGCATCAAGGGAAGGGGAGATTGATAAAGAAAGAGTAGAAGTTGAGGGGGAGAAGGAAGCAGAAACTGTTAATACTGCTGAAACCTCACAAGCAGCAGTAACAGAGTTAACACCAACAGAAATTGAAGTAGCTGAAGTGCTAATCAAAGCTAAGAATGACACTCTCAAACCAAAGGGAGTGGTCATAAATGAAGGGAGAGACAAGAAATCAGAAAAGAAAGACATGGCTGCAGATATAAAAAGAAAAGGGAAAGAAAAGATGATAGAATCTGATCAACCATCTAAAAAGCAAAAGATGATTGAGTCAGATGAAGCATTAGCAAAGAAAGTGCAAGAAGAGTTAGATCTAGCAGAAAAGGAACAGGTTGAAAAAGACAGAGAAATGGCCAGAGCACTAGCAAATGAGTTAAATGAAGCATTCCAGAAAGGGTTGGAAACAGAGAAAGCCAAGCAAAGAGCAATAACCTTGAGAAAAGCTATGATGGCCAGATCAAGTGCAAAGAAGAGAAGACCTTCACAAACTTACCTTGCCACTCAGGAAAGAAACAAAATGATAACTTTCTTGAAAAGTGCAATTGGGGTAAAGAAAGAACTGTTTGTGAAGATGAATTTTGATCAAATCAAGGATCTATATGAGAAAGAAATGGAGAAGCTGAAGAGCAATGAGAAGGACAGAGTGGAGTTTGAAAAGAAGGCAAAGGAGAGACATGATATAGACATGAATCAACCATTCCCTGAAAGTGAAGAGGGAACTCCTATAAAAGAAATGGAAAGGGAAAAGGAAGAAAAGAAGAAGGAAGATACTTTAGTACAGGTTCAAAAGACTTTGAAAAGAACCAAGATGATGGCCAAAAGAAAGAAAGATAAGAAGCCCAGAATAGAAGAAGAACAAAATGTTGCTGAAGAAGAAGGGGCACCTGAGTCATCAAGTCAACAAGGGTCATCAATCAAAGATGATGTAAGCTTATATATGGTAGTGATGGACAAAGTGCCTGAACCAATTTCTGCAGAACCTGTTGGAGTTAAGCCACCAGAGATCATTCACTGGGATGTTCTGAAAATGGATGGAAAAGATTATATCAGACTAAAGAGGAAGGGTGATAAGTATGAAATATTCAATACTTGGATCAAAATTGTCAAAACATGCTCTAGATCTGATATAGAAGAGATGTTTGACATAGGAATTAAGCTGTATGCAGACCATCTGAATACTCCAGGAATTTCTCTTACAAAACTGGTGATGGAGTATCTATGCATGATGTTCAAACCTGAAGAAGTGAACCAGGTCATCAAGAGTGTGTTTAAAGAAGTTACAAGTTGGACTCTATATGAAACTAGTGGAGTATATGCAGTGACTTTGGATAGAAATCACACAGAATACTTCCTAGTGGATAGAGTATATAATCACACCAGACTAAAGGTCCATGCTATGCTAAAAAAGAAGTTGGGTTGTGCAACAAATTCAGAAATGGCCAAGTATCTCATTCAGAGGATAATAAATCAGAGTTTGGGACTGAATCCAGACTTAGCAGCGTGATCTTGGAAGTTTTGGGAGCATTAAAAAGAGCATCTGGAAGAATATCTGAAGAACTTGACTTCTCTTCTAAAAGTCAAGTTAGGGGGAGATTGTTGGGAACTGAAGATTCTACTAAGTGTAGTTACTACTGCTAGCACAAGTGTAGTTACTACTGCCAGAACAAGTTGAAGTTAATACTGCTAAGTGTTACTACTGCTAGTAGAATTAATACTGCTAGTTAAAGTTAGTACTGCTTGAACAAAGTTAGTACTGCTTAGCTAGTTAGTACTGCTAGTAGTTAATACTGCTAGTAGTTAATGCTGCTACTTGAAGTTAATGCTGCTGAGCATTATTAGTGCTGCTAAAGAGATACGAATACTACAGCTGGATATACTGAAGATATACTTAGAAGATATACATGGAAGATATACTGAAGATTTGTTTATTCTTTGTAATTATCTTTTTATTAGTATATGTATAGAATGTTTAGAATAGATAGAAAGAACTTAATAATTGTTTTTCAAGAGAGAAATCAACCTCAAGGCATAGATCCTAATTCTAGAGAAGTAGAATTCGTATTGGTGAGCCTGTTCATCAATATTGAGGTTGAGTGTGTAATCTTGTAACTTTAAGTATTCAATACAAGTTTACTGTTTGATCATCATATACTGTGTTTGATTACTGTTTTATTAAATATCAAAGTGTTTTTCCGCAACTTCTTTGATATTAGTTTCTGAGTATTAATTCTTGTTAAGAATTCGATCCTGACATTAGATTTACATGATAGGACTCAAAATTGATAGTCGTATTAGATTAAATCAAATAGGACTCGTAATTTAATGTGTCGTATTAGCCTTTTTATAGGACGGGTCTCGAAAAGTGTCCTATAAACCCCCTTTTTGTTGTAGTGTATTTTTATCGTGCACTGTAATTTGTAAATCAGCAAGTGTTTGTGAGAGGTGAGTTAATTTTAGGGAGGGCCCAATTATGTATTTTATGTGCTTTCATGTACCGATTATAGATGAGCTATGCATATTAGGTAAAGAAAAATTAAAACCCAGGGGGATCACATGCCCTCCTGCCCTCCTGGTCTCTACGTGGCTCGACCACTATATATGGGCATGTAATATAACAATTCCAAGAATAATTAACTTGAGTTTTATTGAAAATTTGTTTGGTACAAGAAAATCGATTTTTAGAAATTATTCATTTTACGTACATAAAATAATGCAAAACCATAAAAGTTTAAGGGAAGAGAGAAAAACACGTTAATTAATGTATAAATGGTTAACCACCGTGGTTGGTCCACTTTTCTCGAGCCCACCTCGAGATGTAAAACCCGGAATTTTGGTAAGTGAAATGCCAAGTTATCTTATCATCTTTCCATTAAAATAGTTATTATTTAGTATTTTAAGTTAATGTGCGAATAGGCATCTTTTTAGGCGAGAAAACCCCTTAAACATGTGAAAATTAAACTTTAGTCTCAGTACACCTTCGACGACAGTGCCTAGCGATAGTTCCATTGGTAACACTAACTTGTCAGGGTCGCCGGTTGGGTATTGCTCTCAGTACGCCTTTGCTGTTTTAACCTCCTAGCCAGTTTCTCCCTAGTTTTATTGAAATAGCCTACAATATCATGAAACCCCTCGCAATCACAGGGTCCTCGATCAGCCAACCCCAAAAGTTACATATTTGACGCTTGTTCGTGAAATCCATGATCGCATATGCGAGTAAAGTTGTTTTGAAATCCCTTCTTTGTTAACAAATAAATACTCGCAACTTTGCCCGTCAAACCCCGCCTTTTGTAAATTGCTTTGTTAAATATAAATAGTAAATCATTTAGGGGGGGGGGGGGGGGACCTCGCATTTGCGAGGCTATCTCTTTAGGTTTTCCTATTTTAAATTTATATAATAAATAGGGGGGGGGGGGGGGGGGGCTCGCATTTGTGAGCAGGGGTCAAAGATGTAAAATTTGGTCTTGGTTGATGGAGGACCTTGTGATTGCGAGGTTTTTTACGATGGTGTAGGCTATTTCAGTAAATTTAAGGAGAATTGGCTAAAAAGTTAACACACAATCAAAAAATAGCTATATTAATTAATTTCCCTTTTCTATATTAGTAATTAATGTAGTAATAATTCATTAAAATTTTAATTTTAAAATATATTGATTTTATTCTGTTTTACGATTCCCCTATCCAATGGGTTCCCCGACTCCATAGGAGATTTCTTCCCCCCCCCCCAAACTCGTCGGAGATTAGTCAGGGCAAGATCGGGGGGGGGGGGGGGGGGGAGGTTGTAACGCCCGTAATTTCAGTAAATCCTTAACTTGTACCTCTCTTATTAATCTATAATTATGACCTTAGTTAGAATTGGTTTGGGGAATTGGGCCTTCGTATCGAAAACGTTTTGGGTTGAAAAGTTTGGATTTTGACATTCGGTACATCTTGGGCGACTGTGACAGAGGTCACTCTCGCGGGGATCAATCGTGGCCCCTGTACCGAGAGTAAAGGGAATGGGTCGACTATGCCCGTGATTGTGACAGGATGTTACTCTCGCGGGGCAATGTCGTGAGCCTTGTACCGCGCGTGGCTCGAACCTGGCGTTAGTGGCATAGTCGCCAGTCATAGTCGTGGTCGGGGAACACCATTCTTTAAATCCGATTTTTGTCTACCTCTTCCCATTTGTTGCTACCCTCTTCATCTCAATCTCTCTCTCTCTCTCAACGAACCCTCTCATCTTCCTTAGGGTTTTTGGGTATTTTGGAGCCTCAATCCTTGATTTTCAAGAAGGTCCTCCATCACCAAACTAGAGATGGAATGCAAAGGTTGAAAATCTTCACCTCACACCTATTTTCAAGGGTTTTAAGCTTCTAAGGTTTCATCAAACCCTCCCCAAACCCTTTTCCATTCTTTTGGTGATTTGGAGTTTGGTGTCCAAACTTGTAGCCCTAGAGGTACAATATTGTTGGTGGATTCAAGTTATGGTTAAGGTACTCTTCTCTTTTCTTCATCTATGGAAATTAGGGTTTTGGTATGAGTTGAGATCTTCATGTAAAATGTTTAGGGAACGATTCTAAATGGTTGGAAACTTGTGGATCTAGGTTTTTGGAAGATTTGGCTTGAGGATTCAAATTTTCTTTAAAGGAGTTCAAGTTGGGGAAAATCTAGATTTAGCCTAAATCTAACAAGGTGAGTTAAAGTTGCCTTGTGAAAACTATGTACAGGCCAAAATGTGTATTTTGAAGTAAAAATATGTTTTTACTTGGTAATTGTCAATGTGTTGAATATTTTGATAATGAAATATCCTAAAATTTAGAGTGAAGTAAAATTCGAAATTTCGGCAATATAACGTCTATAAATAAGGAAACTTGTCCACCCTAAAATAGGGGATCAATTAAACCTGAATAGTTTGGACATAACGAATTCAAACCCAAGTGTATCATCCCAAAACGGGGAATAAGTTATGGCATATACAACCCAAATTAATGAAGGATAAAACCGACAACCTAATAATCTAAATTTGACAACAAGATTAAAGTCGGGTGTCGCTATCATCCCAAAACGTATATCTTCAAAATCACGTATGATGGTCACTATATCTCCCAAAAAGACCACTCACAACCCCAAGGTCGTCCGCTCAGTCCCGACGAGCCCCATCGCTAAGATGACCTATCAGACATGACAACCAAAGAGCAAGCGTTAGGCTAAAGCCTAGTGAGAATAAATCAATAGAAATAGAAGTACTAAACCTATTTGATATCGCACGGTGGATATGGCCATGAGCTAAGTCAATCAATCAAATAAACCATTAGTGATTTAAAACATGGTACAAATAACACCAATCACATAGTGAGCTCAACTACTCTAAGTTTATTGCTCGAAAATATCAAGTCAACCCCTCTAGGTCTATTCTTGAGAGTTCCAAAACGAGAACTCTAGCACAAGGGAATAACATCTTACTGCCCATGGGACGTTACCCGACCATATAGGCCCACGCCTTACTTACCATGGTGACCCGATGCCTATTCCGTGCCAAAGTGGTGAACCTAATGTCCAAAACGGGACATAGGAACACTGTGCCTATGATCCATTGCACTAAACTAAAACCAAGAACCAAACCAAGCATCTTTCATTATTACATTATTGTCTAAACATGACAAATTCGTACTAGTAAACGTCCTTTGGTAAATTACCAAGTTAATGATGTAATAACACAAGTAAATTAAAACACATTATGATATTAACAAATACTTGCCCCAATAATGAGACCACAATATATAACTTTGAACAAAACCCAAATCATCTTCAAAACCCTAATTTTCCACTTGAATTCCCAAAATATAACAAGAGTAAAAATGATGACAATGGAGTTGATAGAAACCATTGTTCTCCTTTATTTATAGTCCATAGTAGTTCCCATATCATCTCATCCATACCCAAAACTCTAAAGTCTCTCAAAAATAGATTTTAGGTCAAAACTTGCCAAATCCAAAATCTCATAGTGATATAGAGAGGGTTGCGATGGAGATCGAAAACCAAGTCGAAAAACTCAAACATACGAGAAAGAAGGTGTCATGCGACCAAATCCGCATGAAACCCGCAATAGAAATTGTTTCCATGCTTTCCCCGCGTGTATGATACGTCCTAGGTCGCCTACTGTAAACCCCTAAAAACCAGAGTGAATTTAAAACGCGGAAACTGGACAATTAGACAACAACACTTGGTATAAACCTCCCAAAAAGGGGAAATGTACTAAACCTTTACAAAACCTGAATACGGATATGGAATTCAACAACAAACTAATCTAAACATAACCTATCTAGATTACATCAGTTGTTAAACCAATATCGCCAAAAGAATGGGACTTAAACAATTGCCCAACATCAATACTAGTCATCTCAAAAATCCCCGAGACCAAGATCGTCACTCAAGCCCTTGGCAACCCACCGCTAATGGGAACCTGTTATACACATCATTTGAGAAAAAGTGTTAGGCTTAAAGCCTAGTGAGAACATACAGTTTATAAACTTTCAAGAGATATAAACAATTGTATCATAAGGAAATCTTTTCAATAAGGTTTAGTTTTCAAATGAAACCTTTGCCACAACCGGGCCTTTTCAATGTAAACTCATCATACGATGACAAAGATAACCAGTTTTACCAAGGATTGTAGCGTAACACAAAGTAGGTCACAATCCGAGTTATGAGTCGAAACACTTGGAATCCTTGGCCACGAACTACAAAGGTCCGTACTACGATGTGAGGGAAGGCCCTCGAGGAAACCAAGTCATACTCGTTCACTAGGACTACCATATGACCCTTAGCTAGTAACCGATCTCACATAATCGTACCAAATTGCCCCCGAGGATCATATGCATCCATAGCTACAAATAAGGGAAAATATGATCCATGGCTAGTAACCGGTCTTGCATAACCGTACCAAATGGCCCTCGAGGATCATATACATCCATTTTTACAAAGAGGGGAAAAGACATCCCAAATATAAGTGGACTCAATACCTAGGGATCCACTAGTAATGGTATAGACTCGTCACAACAACATATGTGACCAACCATAGATAGTCATATGGTATAAAATAACATTTATAAACAAAAATGCATTTTCAAGTTTAACTTCTGGTAAGAATGAAAATCATCAAAAATGAACTGTAAACATTCTTTCAAGTAACACACATAAATGTGCAAGTAAAACATCCTTTTACTTCAAATAAGATGGAACCCATCATTTTAATCGAAAATGATCAGGAACCCTAAAATCTCCCAAAACTCAAGTTATATCAAAATGTAGTAAACTTAGATCTGAAACCATTGAGATATATAGAAGTTCAAAATGTAAGTTTTGACATGTATAAAGTTTAGAAAAAGGTAGTAGGAACTCACCAAATAGGTTTTTAAACGAAAACCCGAAAACTTGATATCGACCACCGAGAGAAGACGAAGCTTTCTATACCGAACCCTTCCTAGATGCACTTAATACTAGCAACTAACGAGGTACAACGAGATCTAGAAAGAGAGAGAGACTTGAGAGAGAGAGAGAGATATTTGAGAAAAAAAACAAATGAAGATATTTTGGGTTGAACCCCCTATGTCGGCCAGGGGACCTCGCGGGTTATGCCGCGACCTCAAGTCGCGGCATAACTCGGCCGCTAACACAAAACCCACACAAACAGAGGGTTTCGCAGGTTGTGTCGCGACCTCAAGTCGCGGTGCAACTTGCGCAGTTCACTGTGTTTTGCTCAAAACCACCAAAATCCAACCTCAAACTCCAAACCAAACGCGGTGCTAACGACAACGCTTAAACACAAGAATAACAAGATTACATAACAAAAATCCGGGGTGTTATAATCCTCCCCAAATTGGGAATGATTTCGTCCCCGAAATCCCATCTACTCGAAAAGATGAGGATATCTTCGCTTCATATCCTCCTCAGCTTCCCACGTCACGTTGGCTCCCCGATGATGCTTCCACTGCACCCTGACCATAGTGACCTCTTTGTGATGCAACTTCTTAGACTTTCTCTCTAAGATAGCGTCGGGTTCTTCTACACAACGGTTACCCTCGTCCACTCTTAACTCTGAGAGGGAATGACGCTTTCTTCCTCCGCCAAACACTTCCGAAGGTAACAAATATGGAACGTGTTGTAGATTCTGCTCCACTCTTGCGGCAGCTCCAATTGGTAGGCTTGCAAACCCACCCGCTTAAGCACTTTGAAAGGTCCAAGGAAACGGGGACTCAACTTCCCACGTTTTTCAAACCTGATAATGCCTTTCCATGGAGACACCTTAAGCAACACCCGATCGCCCACTTGGAACTCCATCGTCCGCCTCTTCTTATCGGCATATCTCTTCTGCCGATCCTGAGCTGCTTTCAACCTTTCACGAATGATTTTGACCTTATCGGACGTCTCTTGCATGATTTCAGGTCCGGCGAATTGCTTCTCTCCCGCTTCAAGCCAACACACGGGAGTTCGGCACTTCCGCCCGTACAACGCCTCAAATGGTGTCATTCCAATACTCGAGTGGTAGCTATTTTTGTAAGAAAACTCCACCAAAGGTAGGTGAGAGTCCCAACTACCCCCGAAATCGATGACACAAGACCTCAACATGTCTTCCAAAATTTGGATCGTTCTCTCGCTTTGCCCGTCGGTTTGTGGATGGTAAGTCGTACTCAACTTAACTCGCGTACCAAGCTCTTTCTTAAACCCATCCCAAAAGTTCGAAGTGAACCGACTGTCGCGATCCCATACGATCGACAAGGGTATTCCATGCCTCGAGACCACTTCATCGATGTAAAGTTTTGCTAACTTGTTCATCGGTAAAGTCTCGCGCATAGCTAAGAAGTGAGCGCTCTTAGTCAATCTATCGACTCTTACCCAGATGGTATCGTGACCTCGAAGAGTTTTAGGCAACTTCGTCACGAAGTCCATGGTAATATGTTCCCACTTCCACTCGGGAATCTCTAAGAACTGAAGACTCCCATACGGACGTTGATGTTCGGCCTTAAATTGCGAGCACGTCACACAACGCTCCACATAACGCGCCACATCAAGCTTCATTACTGGCCACCAATAATGCAACTTCAAGTCCCTGTACATCTTTGTACTTCCCGGATGAATGGAATACTTGGACTTGTGAGCATCCTCGAGCAATAGATCACGGTTACCCCCAACTTTGGGCACCCACACATGACTGCTAAACAGTTTTACCCCACGGCTATCTTCTGTTAAGAGCAAACACTGCTTCGTCATGACTTCTTCCTTGAGATTTTCTTCCAACAAAGCTTCTACCTACGACGTCTTGATCTTCTCAACAAGACTAGACACTAACTCGATTCTCGAAAGTGTAGCCCGAATACTTCCGCTATAGTCCTTCCGACTTAACGCATCGGCTACTACGTTAGCCTTACCGGGATGGTAAAGCAATTAACAATCGTAATCCTTGAGCAACTCGAGCCACCGCCTTTGCCTCATGTTCAACTCATTTTGATCAAAGACGTACTTCAAACTCTTATGATCAGTATAGAGCATACATTTTGTGCCATAGAGGTAATGTCGCCAAAGCTTCAAGGTGAACACCACTGCTGCTAACTCCAAATCGTGGGTAGGATAGTTCTTCTCGTGTATCTTAAGTTGCCTCGAGGCGTAAGCAATTACTTTGCCTCTTTGCATCAACACACATCCTAATCCCATCTTCAAAGCGTCGCTATAGACCACGAAGTCTTCTGACCCTTCCGGCAACGATAAGATTAGAGCTTCGCACAACTTCTTTTGCAGAATATGGAACGCCTTCTCTTGCGTTTCGGTCCAATCGAACTTCACATTCTTCCGAGTTAAAACTGTCAAGGAAGAAGCGATTTTCAAAAAGTCTTGAATAAATCTCCGATAGTACCCCGCCAGACCCAAGAAACTGCGGATCTCGGACGGACTCTTGGGAGGCTCCCAATTCATCATAGCTTCAATCTTGGAGGGGTCCACTTTCACTCCGTCTCGAGTGACAACGTGACCCAATAATTGCACTTCTTCAAGCCAAAAGTCGCATTTGGAAAACTTGGCGTACAATATTTCTTTTCTCAACACATCGTGAACTTCGCGTAGGTGTTGCTCGTGCTCTAACCCGCTCTTAGAGTACACGAGTATGTCATCAATGAATATGATGACCGACTTGTCGAGGAATGGTCGCACACCCTATTCATCAAATCCATAAATACCGTTGGTGCGTTCGTTAGGCCAAACGGCATCACGAGAAACTTATAATGGTCGTAACGCGTTCTGAAGGCTGTCTTCGGAACGTCTTCTTCTCTTACCTTCACCTGATGGTAACCCGAACGTAAGTCGATCTTGGAAAAACACCCCGCTCCTTGGAGTTGATCGAACAAGTCGTCAATCCTGGGAAGCGGATACTTGTTCTTCACTGTAGCTTTGTTCAACTCACGATAATCGATGCACATTCTCATTGTGCCATCCTTCTTTTTGACAAACAAGACCGGAGCTCCCCAAGGCGACGAGCTCGGTCTTACGAAACCCTTCTCCAACAGCTCTTGGATTTGTGCCATCATCTCTTGCATCTCCGTTGGCGCTAACCGGTAAGGGGCTCTAGCAACAGGAGCCGCTCCCGGTACGAGATCAATCCGAAACTCTACTTGACGATAGGGTGGTAACCCGGGCAACTCGTCCGGAAAGACGTCTGGAAACTCACGCACAATCTTCACATATTCAAGCTTTAACTTCTCTAGCTTAGCGTCGATCACGTAGGCTAGGAAAGACGAGCATCTTTTCACCAAACACTTGCGTGCTTTAGTCATGGTGATTATTGCCACATCTCCCTTTCTCTTCTCACCATAAATCACAAACAACTTCGCCACTGGATTGGGAAGTCGAATTAATTTCTTGGAACATACGAACTCGGCATGATTGTTCGCTAACCAATCCATGCCGACCACAACATCAAAACCCCCGATTAACATCGGCAACAAATCGATTGGGAAATCTCTCCCTTCGATTCCGAGAGTACGCTTCTTCATAACTTCGCGGATCAGAACTTGACTACCATCTGCTATCTCAACCACTAACACATCCTCAAGACTAGTAGTGGGCATATCAATCTTTTGACGGAACAACTCAGAAATAAAAGAGAAACTGGCACCCGTATCAAATAAAACACGAGCAGGTACTGAGTTTATAAGAAATGTACCTGATACCACATCAGCTGATGCATTGGCCTCATCGGCCGTCATCTGAAACTCTCGACCCGGAACCCTAGATGGATTCTCTCTCTTCTCAGACGCGCTACCCGACTTGAGCTTCGGGCAATTTCTCCGTGCCCCGGTGCCTTGCACTCGAAGCAGATAAGCCCTCTGATCGAACAGTCACGTGAGAAGTGGTCAGACTTCCCACACTTGCTGCAAAGTTGAGGAGCGGTGTTACAGCTACCGTGGTGCTTGGTTCGGCATCTCCGGCACCATCTAGCTCCTTGATAGCCGCTGAAGCTTCGGTTTCCGACAAAAGGTCGGGTTCTCTTGGGAGGTACTGAACTGCTTTCCCACTTCCTCTTTTCAGCAACCGCCACAGCCTTCTCCGCAAATGCCTCAACCCTCCGATGGCTCACATAGCGATCCTCGATTACTTTCAGTAGAAACTCCTGTTGTTTAGCCATAGCTTCATCCATTGCCAACATCATGCTGGCCATCAACTCGGATTGGGAAATCGCATCCCTGATGACTGGGTGGGACGGAGCCAGGTCTACCTACGGAAGGACCTCTGGTCCCCCACCTAGTACTGGCTGAACAGATAGGCGCACAACGACTTCAACCCCAGCCGGTTGAACAGCGGTTGAGGTTGTCGCCTCGACACCATCTGCACACGTACACGGTCTACCGCGCGTACTCACCATTCTGATCTGCTACACAGGACAGAGAAAGAGAGACGAGAAGGGTAAGTTAAATACAAAGGAAAACGTACTACCATATTACCAATTGTCAGAGTAACAGCAAATCAAGCACAATAACGTATAAATATTCTCATAATAACATTAGCTAAGTGAGATTATGAATATACAATACATGAAGGTTCTTAATACCATCGCCACAACGTTTGATAACTATAATTTCCGTCGACTCTAAGACCAACCCATCTTAGAAGTTCTACCCAAACTCACGAATCAATGCTTAGCATACTCAGTCTAAGTCTAGACATCTTACATTCATGCCTAGATCACTTAAACTAGAGCTCTGATACCAACTTGTAACCCCCTAAAAACCAGAGTGAATTAAAAACGCGGAAACTGGACAATTAGACAACAACACTTGGTATAAACCTCCCAAAAAGGGGAAATGTACTAAACCTTTACAAAACCTGAATACGGATATGGAATTCAACAACAAACTAATCTAAACATAACCTATCTAGATTACATCAGTTGTTAAACCAATATCGCCAAAAGAATGGGACTTAAACAATTGCCCAACATCAATACTAGTCATCTCAAAAATCCCCGAGACCAAGATCGTCACTCAAGCCCTTGGCAACCCACCGCTAATGGGAACCTGTTATACACATCATTTGAGAAAAAGTGTTAGGCTTAAAGCCTAGTGAGAACATACAGTTTATAAACTTTCAAGAGATATAAACAATTGTATCATAAGGAAATCTTTTCAATAAGGTTTAGTTTTCAAATGAAACCTTTGCCACAATCGGGCCTTTTCAATGTAAACTCATCATACGATGACAAAGATAACCAGTTTTACCAAGGATTGTAGCGTAACACAAAGTAGGTCACAATCCGAGTTATGAGTCGAAACACTTGGAATCCTTGGCCACGAACTACAAAGGTCCGTACTACGATGTGAGGGAAGTCCCTCGAGGAAACCAAGTCATACTCGTTCACTAGGACTACCATATGACCCTTAGCTAGTAACCGATCTCACATAATCGTACCAAATTGCCCCCGAGGATCATATGCATCCATAGCTACAAATAAGGGAAAATATGATCCATGGCTAGTAACCGGTCTTGCATAACCGTACCAAATGGCCCTCGAGGATCATATACATCCATTTTTACAAAGAGGGGAAAAGACATCCCAAATATAAGTGGACTCAATACCTAGGGATCCACTAGTAATGGTATAGACTCGTCACAACAACATATGTGACCAACCATAGATAGTCATATGGTATAAAATAACATTTATAAACAAAAATGCATTTTCAAGTTTAACTTCTGGTAAGAATGAAAATCATCAAAAATGAACTGTAAACATTCTTTCAAGTAACCCACATAAATGTGCAAGTAAAACATCCTTTTACTTCAAATAAGAAGGAACCCATCATTTTAATCGAAAATGATCCGGAACCCTAAAATCTCCCAAAACTCAAGTTATATCAAAATGTAGTAAACTTAGATCTGAAACCATGGAGATATATAGAAGTTCAAAATGTAAGTTTTGACATGTATAAAGTTTAGAAAAAGGTAGTAGGAACTCACCAAATAGGTTTTTAAACGAAAACCCGAAAACTTGATATCGACCACCGAGAGAAGACGAAGCTTTCTATACTGAACCCTTGCTAGATGCACTTAATACTAGCAACTAACGAGGTACAACGAGATCTAGAAAGAGAGAGACTTGAGAGAGAGAGAGAGATTGATATTTGAGAAAAAAAACAAATGAAGATATTTTGGGTTGAACACCCCTATGTCGGCCAGGGGACCTCGTGGGTTATGCCGCGACCTCAAGTCGCAGCATAACTTGCCCGCTAACACAAAACTCACACAAACAGAGGGTTTCGCGGGTTGTGCCGCGACCTCAAGTCGCGGTGCAACTCGCGCAGTTCACTGTGTTTTGCTCAAAACCACCAAAATCCAACCTCAAACTCCAAACCAAACGCGGTGCTAACGACAACGCTTAAACACAAGAATAACAAGATTACATAACGAAAATCCGGGGTGTTACACCTACAGCTCGCCTAACATACTATGGTTTCATTCCATGCATTTTATTGAGGCCACCGTACCATGATAAGCCACATCCATATTTAGGTTTATTTTATTAATTTATTCCTATTGGTTGCTTCAATTTATTCCTATTTTCCCTCGTGATTAGTTTTAAGAATTTATTTAATTTTCACAATTATCTTTTCTAATTAGATTAGGATTAGTTTATTTTACGTAATTATATTTTCCTAGTTTAGATTATAAATAGGATAGTTAGGTTTCATTGTTTATCATCAAGTTATTGATTAATAAAGTTTTCGTTTTTAGAGAGTTTTCTCTTAATTTTGAGTTTTACATTTTGTAATCTCTTTATCAAAAGGGTTTAGATGCTTGTCAATCCTTCCGCACACCTACGCTGTGTCAGTTGGTATCAGGGCAGGATTCGCCTGTCCTTTTCACTAACCATGGCAGATCAACAACCGTCCACCAAAGCAGATTTAACCGAGATGATTGCAGCCATTACCGCATCTATAAGCAATCTGACGACGGTTGTCACCCAAGTCCTAGCCCAACTCAACAACGGACACCGCCCGAGGAGGGAGAGACGTATAGATCCGATTATTGTTCCGCCCGACGGAAACCGTAACCGGATCAATCTATCCAGTTTTGAATCCGAAGAGGAGGAGGAAGTAGAGCCAAATTACCCGAGAAGAAACGACCACGAGTACCGAATGAAAGCGGACATCCCGTTTTTCCATGGAACCATGGGAGTAGAAGAGTTCCTCAATTGGCAAATTGAAGTGGATCGATTTTTCGATATCATGGAGATTCCTGAAAGCAAGCAAATAAAGATGGTTGTTTTTCGTCTCAAAAGCACCACCGCCGTTTGGTGGGATAAACTCGTAGTACAAAGACAGCGGCAACGAAAAGAACCAATGCGATCATGGAGAAGAATAAAACAACTCATGGTAGAACGTTTCCTACCGGAAGATTATGACCAGATCCTCTACAAGATGTACCTTGAATGCAGACAAGGTACGAGAATCATCACCGAATATACAACCGAATTTCTACGCCTTTTCGAGCGCAATGAGATTGGAGAGACCGAGGGACAACAAGTATCACGTTAGATTAGTGGTTTAAAAGGTTCGATTCAAGACAAGATTGGACTTCAAACCGTATGGACCGTAACTGAAGCCTCAAGTCTAGCCATGAAAGCCGATATAATGGAGAGATCAACATACGTTTCATCTTCTTTCCATAACAAGGTCGAGACTGAAGGAGTGACGAGCAATACAGGCAAAGTTCCTCCCCAAACCATAGGAAACAATGGTAGTCGAGATCACAACCCGTTACCAAAGAACGTGGGTAACTCCAATGATAAGGCACTCACACAGAAGACACCCAACCCGTATGTGAGACCAACGGGACTCAAGTACTACCGTTGTGGACAGCCTGGCCATAGGTCCAATGAATGTACAACTCGAAAGACTGTCGAACTAGTGGAAGGAGGAGAAGATGAAGATGATGATTACGAAGGAGAAGAATTCGCTGAAGAGGACCTATCAGAGAAGATCAACATTGTACTCCAACGGGTCTTGCTATCATCAAAAGAGGACGAACAACGTAATAATCTTTTCAGATCCCATTGTTCTGTCAACAACAAGGTATGTGATTTAATCGTGGATAATGGTATTTGTGAGAACTTGGTGCCGCAAAAATTGGTGGATTACTTAAACCTACCAACACAACCTCTTGATACGCCTTATTCTCTTGGTTGGGTGAAAAGAGGTCCGCAAGTTCAAGTAACACAAACGTTCAAGGTGCCCATCTCTATTGGAAAGCACTACAAGGAAGATGTAGTATGTGACGTACTTGACATGAATACTTGTCACATTTTACTTGGCCGACCTTGGCAATATGACAATGATGTCATGTATAAAGGAAGAGATAATGTGATGTTATTTCGTTGGGGTGAGCATAAGGTTGCCATGAAACCTGTTTTGCACTTTGAGAGAGACATAAAGAAGAAAAAGGGGACCTTCTTTGTCGAAGCCATGATAGTCTTCCAGAACAAAAGGTCACATCAAGTCCGACAAGTACAAGAAAAGTTATCACTCACAGCAAACTAATGCCTCTCAAGCATAGACCGTTCAAGGTTACGTGTGAATACCGAAAGAATACAAACAAGAATCGAATTTTTAATGAGAACTTGGGGTCGAGTTCTTCGAAAGTGAAGGAGACTGATATAGAGAGGGTTGCGATGGAGATCGAAAACCAAGTCGAAAAATGCAAACATACGAGAAAGCAGGTGTCATACGACCAAAGCCGCATGAAACCAACAGTAGCTACTGTTTCCATGCTTTCCCCGCGTGTATGATGCGTCCTAGGTCGCCTACAGCTCGCCTAACATACTGTGGTTTCATTCCATGCATTTTAATGAGGCCACCGTCCCATGATAAGCCACATCCATATTTAGGTTTATTTTATTAATTTATTCCTATTGGTTGCTTCAATTTATTCCTATTTTCCCTCGTGATTAGTTTTAAGAATTTATTTAATTTTCACAATTATCTTTTCTAGTTAGATTAGGATTAGTTTATTTTACGTAATTATATTTTCCTAGTTTAGATTATAAATAGGATAGTTATGTTTCATTGTTTATCATCAAGTTATTGATTAATAAAGTTTTTGTTTTTAGAGAGTTTTCTCTTAATTTTGAGTTTTACGTTTTGTAATCTCGTTATCAAAAGGGTTTAGACGCTTGTCGATCCTTCCGCACACCAATGCTGCGTCACATAATTTAGTAGTGTAAAACAATTTATATGTAAGTAAACAATACATATAGAGTTTTAAATATATGAAGACACTCACCTTGCAAAGTTGTACATAAACCCTAGGTGAGGAGGGAGTTAGAAGAGAGAGATGAGAAGACCCTTGAAGCTTTTAGATCTCTAGACTCCTTAATTAATGACCACCAAACCCTAAATCAAAACAATACGTGAGACTTTAATGCACCTCTCCAAGTGAAATGAATGAAGAGAACGGATGAAACCCTACCTTGCCTTCAATGAGAAAAATCGCCCAAATCAGTTCAAGAGATGATAAATGAGCTGAAAAGTCGAGTTTGGGGTAATAAAGGGTCAGGGCCCGCTCGCGATTGTGCCTCGCAACTATGACAATGTCATAGTCGAATGGCATTGTCTCCCGACCACCATGACCTTTGGTACATCTCTCGCGACTTTGCCCGGCGAGAGTGACCAATGTCACAATCGCCTGACATTGTCGCCAAGTCTATCCCCCTCTCGGTACACTTTCCGCAGTTGTGCCCCGCGAGAGTGACAGATGTCACAATCGCCGGCACAATCGTCGGCGAGGTACTGACCCTCGAACTTTGGGGTTTTTCCTTCGAATTGCTACCGACACAAAGTTAGGAGTCCCAAAATACGTAACCACACCAAAATATACTCCTAAAGTCAGGTTAATGGGTCACATACATCAACTAACAACTTAAGAAGATGAGTTAGAACGTACCCAAAATCCTGGGTGTTACAGATAAGTTTTCATATTTGGTAAACTTGGGTTAATTTGATCTCATGAAATGCTCATGTTTGGGATTTGGATATTTCGATAAGTAAATAGCATGATTTATGCATTTTTGGTGATTTTGTACTACTGAAGTCTATTTTATGATTTACGCGTTTTTTGTGTATTTGATTTCATAAACCCCTTGGAAAATGCATGTCTCCGTGTTATGAAACATTCTGAAAACGTAAGGGCATGAGCCCATTTGGATGATCGTTTATCCCAATTCGTGATGAGTTTTGGGTTAATCCTATCTTTGAGGTATGTGTCTGTGTAAACGTTGTTTAAATACGTTTTATTATTTGGGGACTGTTAATTGTTGGCCAAATGGATTTTGAGCATTTTAGCTCGGTTTTGACTTAAAAGAGTATTGAGGACATTTGTCTGTGTTTTTAAGGCTCAATGTAGAGCCCCATTTATGATTTGCATCTGAATGCTGTTGGAAATTTTAGTAAAAAATATGTGTTTTTTACTAACTTTGGACACAATTAAATACATGTATATGTATTGTATATATCTAACTCTTTGTGGGTTCATGTTCTTCTATATGAGAGTTTCGAAACGATATATTGTGTGTCCAAAACGGAATATGTGTGAATGAGATATCGATGCTCAAAGTTGAGTGTTTGGGATGAAATTAGCAAAACCAAGTGGGTGTGAGATTGTGTCCCACATAGGAAGGAGGACCAAAAGTTTAGTGGTTTATAACTAAAAATGTGGGAGGGACTTACAAGTCCTTTGTTTGGTTTTACTCCATCACCTACCCGCGCACAGGGGGGGTGCCGATTGCGACTCTCGTAGGCTAAAATCGGCAAACTTGTGCATGGGCGCGACCTGCGGACACGAATGCCACTCCGAAATCTTGTGCTCGCGCAACTTGGTTTTTGCGAAAATTTTTGTTTTGATCCAGTGGACTACGCGGGTTATGCCGCGGGTTTACCCGCGTGGCAACCCGCGCAACTCACTAGAGTGTGAAAGAACAGTGGATCACGCGAGTTAAGTCGCGGGCTTACCCGCGACATAAGTCGCGACATACACTGTCTGTAGACGAGAGACAGTGAATCACGTGGGTTGTTCCGCGACTTCACCTGCTTGGCAAGTCGCGAAACACACTGTTTCGTTTTTCTGTAACTCCCAATTGATACTCAATGAATACGGAGATAAATGTGCTTAATGGTCAGTTAATTATTCGTTAAATACTGATTAATATCATATTAATCTGTCGGTTTCATTCTTGAGTATAAATAGGGAGTTTGGCTCATTCCTAGATACACCCCGATATACCAATCGATAATTCTTCTCTCTAATTTTCTCTGCATACGGCTTCTTCCTCAACGAATTTTCAGGCAAGTAGATATATCCGGCAGTACTTCTGCTCACGCTGTTGTACCCTGGGAACAGACGACAAATATGTTTAAGGGAATCGTGTTCAACACAAGCCTCAATATCGTTTGAATCTACGGTTTATTCGTTTACACTTAATTTCTGTCGATTCCCTTTGTATTTGAATTGTACTAATCATTTGTTGATTGTTCTAGTTATTTTCGTTGTATTTATATGTATTATTAAAATACATATAGTGGATTATTACCAACAAATGCATCTTGTTGTATATTAATGATAATTACATGCTAGAGTGCGTTGGTCATTCATGTGTAGTCATGTAATTTTAGATTGTGTTGCATTGGATCCATAGGTACGTAAGTGAGTCTTTATTTGATGATCAATTGGGTATTGCGGGGTTGGACTCCGCGACCCATGTTTTATGACCTGAACTTTTCAAGTGTACACTAGGAGGGCTGAGTCCGGTTGTGCTATCGTGTTGTAGGGCGTTTGGGGCCTCTGCCGCTTGAAGGTAATGCCTTGGAGGTGGTCCTTAAGTGTGTCGGGCCTTTGGGTGGTATTCATGGTAATATTCACTAAGGTCAGTTGTCTCTTTGGGTGTAGCTTGAAAGGAGTCGTAGGGACACTTGGGTTTTTATGTCGTGAAGTATCATACAATTAACGTTGTATGAGTGACATACTTTTGTGTTCCTCCACTCTCAATGGATATGGGTCTCCCCCGTTATCGGCCAACAATATTTTGGATATTGTAATGTCCATGCTTGGATATTGTAATGTCCATGCTTTGATATCTGAATTTCACTCCATTTCTATGGTCGCGTGAGTATTGAATTTTAGTTCCATGTTTTCGGTGGCATATTATATTTATATGGATTGTTTTCCATGATTTATGGGTTGTGTTTTATGCGTCATCCGTGTTTAGATGTATTGCATAATAAAGTTTTATTACTGTTTATATTATTTAGAAGTTTAATATGTTTTCACGTTTTGAGTAAGTTTTGGGTTGCATCACTTCGTGAAGGAATGTTTTGTTTTGGGCGTTCATCCTTAAAAATGTGCGTTATTGGAAAACGGGTCGTTTTCATATTTAAAGTAAATTGCATTCTTTCCTTTTTAAGATATATTTATTCATGTTGAAAGCTTTTGAACTCACTAGGCGTTAGCCTAACTTTTTTATTTGTCGGTATATGCATCAGGTCCCAGTTGGGGTATGGTACTAACGACACTGTGAAGAGATGAGTACTAGATTTATTGACGGGTGTCGAGTCCGGAAAATAATAAAATTTATAATTAAAGCCTATTACCGCTAAAACACAATAAATTGTCATAGTGATAAGTAGGGTCGTCTCCTTAGGGACTCGGTGTTAACCGTAAGTCCAAGACGAATTCACATGCAAGTTTATTAACAAAATTATGTAAAAAAAGGGGGGGATTAATAGTTAGTCTAAGCATACGTAAAACAATTGAGAATTTTAAACAATAAAATTAAGAGTTCTAGTGGTAAGCAAATACATTTTTCATTAGACGGTGTATCATCGACTTGTATATAAAAGTATATATGCATGCCAACTCAAAGTGGCTCGAACATTGACACGCATCAATGTTCCGTTTGTCACAAAAATCGACTAGAACGAGAAGCTCAATACCTAGTCCCTAACTAGCTAAAATTGAAACAAGTTACGAACTTGGCAACAATTTGCTAATTGCATTAAAATTAAACAAACACCATTTCTAGCTAATATTTAGACGCCAAATATTAAGACTAGAATATACAAACTTGTAACGCCAAACAATCAACCCAACATGTCAATTGGAACATTACTTGCTACAATAACGAAACGAGAAACAATTACATATTCCTCATTTCATTTACAAAATCTAAATCAAGTTGAACAAAATAGGGGATCCTTCCTAAATCGAAAACCCGACAAAGATTCAACACTAAAATCAAAGTTTGCATACACAGATTGGCAAAGAACTTGAAATCAACCAAGTCTCAACACCATCCAATTCAAATGTTTAATTGCTCACTACTAGAAATAAAGAAATTAACTACTCATATCTATAAATTGAAACCAATGTACTTACAATAAGATTGCAGAAAAAAAAATGTGAAGAACCCTAGAATTTATCTCCCAAAATCAACCAAACGAATCTGAAAATTTGTATCTTCCCGTTGCTCTCTATTTTCCGATCGATTTCTGAAGTGATCCCCCCCTCCCAATCGACAGTTACTAGACCTCTTTTATCCTCCCAATTGAAAACCGTTCGAGAAATAGAAAAATCAGTCGACCGTGACTTGAGACGCAGGTTAAACCCGCGTGAAAACTCGCCCGGGTACATTTTGAAGCGAGAGACAGTGGGTACCGTGGGTTTGGGTGCGGGTTTACTCACTGAAAACTCGCGCGGTTGGATTTTGTTCCCAAACACAGTAGCTATCGCAGGTTTTGACGAGAGTTTGGTGTTGTAAAAGTCGCGTGAAAGAGACGGATCTGCCTTTGCCGTTGCTGGACTATTTCTTCTTCTCTTTTCTTCTGTTTTGGGCTCCAGATCATGGGCTGCGATTGGGCCTTGACAAAGTAATCCATACAAATTTATTTCCTTTGTTTTTTTTTCTTTTCCAGCCACGTGAGAGACAAATACATAACATTATCAATATTGCTTTCCTTGCTTTGTTGCATGCCACATGTAACACTCTTTTTTTTCATTGTTTTCTTCTTTTCTTCTCTTGATTTACTGCACACACACACAATCACATCATACAAAACTAAAACTTTTTTTCTTTTATGTAATGCAATAGTTAAAAACTAAAACTCTAGTTAAATGAGGTATTTTAAGCATCCAATAAATACTAAACTTAAGGTAAATTTGACATAAAAATGTGTATAAAAATGGCACTTATCAAATTCCCCCACACTTAGATCATTGTCCGTCCCGGCTATGACTTAAGTTAGCACGTCATGAAGAGAAAGAAAAAAAAATGAATCAAACGAGATCATCAACGCATATAGCATGTCGTGAACTTGAGATTTGCAACTTAACATCAATTATAGGGCATACCCAATCAAAAAGACACAAGCTAATCACGAGAACTCTGACGAATAGGAAATCAAAACAACACTCAATTCACTCCTTGGGGTAAAAGTATATCGCTCAAACCGTCACTACACTAGCATGTATCTACCATAAGCTTGAAAAGCCTCTCACTATTCACTACTTTGTTAAAATACATGCAATTAAATCAAAAGGGCTTTTATGGGTGTAATGTAAATCAAGGCTTTGGGTAAGGTATGGATACATTTGGGAAGAGTGGCTAAAGACCTTACACCAATGGAGGACCTGGTTACTCAACCATAAACTTTCATTCCATAAAGGGCTTCTCATATCTATCTTTTGAAGCACATTTCCCTTTAGATGATAGGGAATATATGAACCACATATATATTCAACTTTATCATCATTTTCGTCGTTTTCTTTATTTTTATTTTTTTATTTTTCTTTGACAACATATAACTTTCTTTTTCATAGATTTTTTCTCTTCTCTTTTTTTTTCTTTTTGAATATTTTTTTTTCTTTCTCAACATATAAATTTCACTTTTGAGCATACGGGGATACTGAGATTACTCCATTGGTGATTGGTCAGGTGAGTCGTGTTTGGATTGGTTTATGATGTGGGTGACAAAAGAACATGCTAAAGCTCAAAGTGGTGTGCAAAAAGGGTAATAGTGACATAAAGGGTAGGCTTAAGGCTAATGGGTTAATAAAATGAGCAAACGATAGCCTTTGTCATTTTTATTAGCATGTAAATATCATGTAGTCTTAAGGAGAGAGACGTCAAGTTCTAGAGATACATATCTAGGAGTGACGTAATCACACAAGAAATGAATTTGAGACTAATGTAAAGTGTTTAGTCTAATAGGCTCAAGGTCTCACGGTGTTAAAGCTAGTTCAAGAGATTAGCAAACGTCTAACTTTGACCGACATACTACCACTAATCAACTCTAAGTGCTATCAATCAAACTCAATCATGCTATATATGCATCTAAACTCATCATCTTCAAGAAGTTAAGCTCAATAAAAACATGCTAACACATTTTCAAGACGGACAACGACCCACATTTAAGCACAAAATTTGGAAAAAACTACCCCCTAAAAGCATTTATATTCCCGAACAACCCCAAATCATGCAAATGGCCCACACCCCCACACTTAATTCCTACATTGTCCTCAATGTATTCAAAATGTAGATGACACTCTAAGCATGCAAAGAAGAGGGAAAACAGAAAGCTCCCCTAATTTGGTGAGTGACCTCCTAATGTAAGAATCTGTGAAGATGGGTACGTCCCTTTGAGCTTCCAATATCCGGGTGGAAACTGAGAACAAGATAGCACAAATAAAACTTGGAGTGAAATTGGAGATTCTAACGAAAACAAACTAACTAACATAAAGCAATAAAAACAAGAAATTGAAATCTGTGGGTTGACTCCCACGCAGCGCCTTTCTTTTCGGTCTTTGGCTAGACCATACTCATTTCAATCTGTGTAGCTTGGTGTGTCCAAGGCTACTCTCTCTAAATCCCCTCCATCAAAGCCCTCATAGAACGGCTTCAGTTTATGGCCATTAACTTTGAAGATCTGCCCTGTAGATAGACTTTGGATCTCAAATGCACCATGCTCAAAAACAGTTAGAACAACAAAAGGTCCTATCCATCTGGACCTTAACTTACCGGAAAACAATTTTAATCTAGAGTGATAAAGGAGAACTTTCTGACCTTTAGTAAATTTCTTACGTGAAATGCGTGAGTCATGGAATGCCTTTGCTTTCTCCTTGTAAATGCGAGCATTCTCGTAGGCATCATTCCTTATCTCCTCTAATTCTTGGATTTGTAGCTTCCTATGCAATCCCGCCTCATCCAAGTCCATGTTCCACGTCTTCACCGCCCAATATGCCTTGTGTTCCAATTCCACCGGTAAGTGGCAAGGCTTACCGTAAACTAACCGAAAGGGTGACATTCCTATGGGTGTCTTGTAGGCCGAGCGATAGGCCCACAAGGCGTCATTAAGTCTCAAACTCCAATCCTTTCGGTTAGTACTCACCGTCTTCTCGAGAATGGACTTTATCTCTCGGTTAGACACTTTCGCTTGTCCATTCGATTGTGGGTTATAGGCGGTGGAGATGCGGTGAATGACTCCATATTTCTTGAGTAGCGCGTCGATGACTCTATTGCAGAAATGGGTACCTCGATCGCTAACGATGGCCTTTGGCGTCCCGTACCTAGAAAAGATATGACATTTGATAAAATCTGCAACAACATGTGAATCATTAGTTCGGGTGGCCTTTGCCTCTACCCATTTAGAGACGTAATCGACGGCCAAAAGAATATATAAATGACCACATGATGCGAGAAACAGTCCCATGAAATCTAGGCCCCATACATCAAAAATCTCACAGACCAACATAGGAAATTGGGGCATTTGTTTCCGGGAGCTAATGTTTCCCGTCATCTGACATCTCGTGCAACTCTTACAAAAAAGAAAGCAATCTCGCATAAGAGTTGGCTAATATAATTCACACTCAAGGACCTTTCTATATGTTCGTTTATGGCCGAAGTGGCCTCCACAAGCATGAGAGTGACAAAATTGTAAAACAGACTCAAACTACCTTTGGGGCACACATCGTCGGATAACTTGGTCTGGACAATGTTTCCAAATGTATGGCTCGTCCCACATGTAGAGACGAGCCTCTCTCTTGATCTTTTCTCTATCGGGTCTTGATAACTCACCTGGGAAGGTCTTTGAGACTAAGTTATTAACTATATCGGCATACCAGGGGGTTTCTCTCGAGATGGAGAAAAGGTGCTCATCGGGAAATTCATCAGTGATCGGCTTTGGTTCTTCATCCAATACTAGCCGGCTAAGGTGGTCCGCTACTAAATTCTCGGCTCCACTCTTATCCCTTATCTCCAAGTTGAACTCTTGGAGTAAGAGGATCCACCTTATCAATCTCGGCTTTGCATCTTTCTTCTTTAGCAAGTACTTCAACGCAGCGTGATCTGAAAGCACAATCACTTTAGTGCCTAGCAAATAGAATCTAAACTTTTCTAAAGCAAAAACAACTGCTAGCAAATCTTTCTCAGTAGTCGAGTAGTTGCATTGTGCACTATCAAGTGATCGTGATGCATAATATATAACATGAGAGTTCTTACCATCTTTCTGTCCTAATACCGCTCCAACCGCGTGATTGCTAGCATCACTCATGATCTCAAATGGCAATTGCCAATTGGGCGGTTGGATGATAGGGGCAGAAGTAAGCATATCTTTCAACGAATCAAACGAACTCTTACATACCTCATTGAAGTCAAAGTCTACCTCTTTTTGTAGGAGTTCACATAGAGGTCGGGTGATCTTGGAATAGTCTTTGATGAAATGCCGGTAGAAACCTGTGTAACCAAGAAAAGAACGGACCTCTCTAACACTCGAGGGGTAAGGCAAGGATTTTATGACATCGACCTTTGCCTTGTCAACCTCTATACCCCTTTCTGAGATAACATGACCAAGTACTATACCTTGATTGACCATGAAGTGACATTTTTCATAATTTAAAACTAAATTGGTTTCAATGCACCTCTTTAAAATTTTGGTCAAGTTATCTAAACATGCACTAAAAGAATCACCATAGACCGTGAAGTTGTCCATAAAGACTTTAATGATGTTCTCAACATAATCAGAAAAGATACTCACCATACATCGTTGGAATGTCGTCGGTGCGTTACAAAGACCAAAAGGCATCCTTCGGTAGGCGAATGTACTGAAGGGGCAAGTAAATGTAGTATTCTCTTGATCTTATCTTGCCACCGGAATCTGATGGAAACCTGAATAACCATCCAAAAAACAATAGTGAGTATGACCGACTAATCTTTCTAACATTTGATCTATAAAGGGTAAAGGAAAATGATCTTTTCTAGTTGATGCATTAAGTTTACGATAATCAATACAAACTCTCCACCCGTTTTGGACACGGGTGGGCACCAACTCACCTTCGGCATTCTCTACCACAGTAATGCCAGTTTTCTTAGGGACTATCTGGACCGGGCTTACCCACTTGCTGTCGGAGATCGGGTAAATCATGTCGGCATCTAAAAGCTTCAATATCTCCTTCTTTACCACTTCCATCATAGGTGGGTTCAACCTCCGTTGCGCCTCTCGGAATGGCTTGTAGCCTTGTACTCGTCTTCAAGTAGGATCTTGTGTTGGCATAACGAGGGACTAAGACCCTTGATGTCGGCGATGGTCCATCCTATTTCCCTCTTGTGCTCTTTCAGAACTCCAACAAGCTGTCCTTCTTCCTTACGTGATAAGGTAGAGGATATCATCACGGGAAGGGCCTCCTTATCTCCCAAATAGGCGTACTTTAAATGATCCGGCAACGTCTTCAACTATAACTCGGGTGCCTGTTCAACAGAAGGTAGAAGTCTAGTGTGAGATAGAGGCAATTCAATTTTATAAACTTCATACCTTGGCTTTGGTGCTCGCCCTTTTTCCATCCAAGAAACCAATACTATAAAATCATCATTGAGCTTGTACTCTTGGGTAAGCTTTTTCAAGCTCCCGTTTGTTAAGTCCCTGTCTAAGATCACTACTAAAACATCATCATTAGATAGATCATACATAGTATCAGATAAAGACTCTATAATATCAACAAAACATAGAGAAGAAACATCACTAGGATATAGCATGGCATCATATATATTGAACTTAATTATCTCGCCATCAAATTCCATAGTCAAATTCCCATCATGAACATCTATCTTAGTCTTAGAGGTTTTCAATAATGGTCTATCTAACAATATCATTCCGGCCTTGGAGGTATTATTCTCCTCCATGTCTATAATATAAAAATCTGTCGGGAAGACCAACTCGTTCACTTGAACGAGTATATCCTCTAACACCCCTTTAGGATAGACGGTCGACCTATCCGCTAATTGGATTACCACACTGGTTGGCTTTAGGGGGCCTACATCCAAAGATGAGTAAATGGCATATGGCATAACATTAATTGATGCCCCCAAGTCCAACATGGCTTGATTGACCGAGACATTGCCTACCTTACATGGTATGATAAACATGCCCGGGTCATTGCATTTTGGTGGTAAACGCTTTTGCAAAACAGCGGATACATTTTGACTCATGCTTATCTTTTCATTTCTTTTTAACTTTATTTTATTAGTGCAAAGCTCTTTTAAATTTTTTGCATATCTAGGTACTTGCTTAATAGCATCTAATAAAGGAATGTTTACCTGGACCTTGCGGAATGTCTCTAGTATCTCTTTCTCTTCATTCTCTCGCTTTGTCTTCTCGAATCGGCTCAGGAATGGCGGTGCTTGAACTATCACTTCGGGCGTCTTCTTCTTTGTTTCCTCACCTTTGACATCCTTTTCACCCGAACTAGAGGCCTTGACCTCTAATTCCTCCTCTTCATCATGAATCTTGTCTTTCTTCTTGTTGACACTATCTTTGAGCTCTTTTCCGCTCCTCAAAGTGATGGCATTCACGTTGACCTTTGGATTAGTCTCCGTTTGGGAAGGAAATTTGCCTTTGTTCACCAATTAACCAACGGTAGCCTGAAGGTCTTGAATACTCGTTTGTGTATTCTGTGACTCCTATTGAAGTTTGGCCATGTTAGTAGCTAAAGACTTCACTATATCTTCTAATGACATACCTGAGCTACTAGGAGCTTGAGATGGCACTTGATGCTACTGTTGGGCACCCGGTTGAAATGGTGCCTTCGGTTGGAATTGTTGCTAAGATGGTTGTTGAAACCAGGTGGTGTTTGGAACTGTTGAGCTTGTTGAAATGGAGCCTTTTATTGAAACTGCTGACCTTGACCTTGTCCTTGCCTTGGGGCATAGCTTAGATTCGGATGTTGCCTCCAACCGGGATTGTATGTGCTCAAGAAGGAATCAGGAGCCCGATTGTGTGAATTCTGAAAGTTGCTACCCCCAATGGCATTTACTTGCTCTTCTTCTTCATGGAGGGTCGGGCATGCATCGGTTGGATGTGCTATCGATGAGAACAATCCACATGCCTTCACTTGAGACACATTCCCCATAGCAAGCTGTTTCACAAGGTTAGTTAAATCAGTTATCTTAGTTTCTAAAGATTTTACATGTACCTCACTGGCTCCTCGACCAACGTCACTCCTAACTGCTTGGAGTTTTCCGCCATAGTGTCTATCAGATTCCTCGCTTCAGTTGGCGTCTTATTCACAATAGCTCCACCGCTCGCGGCATCCATCATCTTCCTCTCCATCGGTAGCAAACCTTCATAGAAATATTGTATTAGTAATTGTTCAGATATATCGTGTTGAGGGAAACTTACACAAAGGCGCTTAAAACACTCCCAATACTCGTAGAGTGACTCTTGTCCTTTTGCTTGATCCTACAAATCTCTCTCCTATGCCCGACGGCTTTAGATGCGGGGAAGAACTTGTCTAGGAAAGCTCTCGCCATTTGTGGCCATGTTGTGATGGAACCCGGTGGTAAGTAGAATAACCACTCCCTAGCCGCGTCAACTAGGGAGAACGGGAACGCCTTCAACTTGAGGTTTTCAACGGTCGTGCCGTGAGGCTTCATCCCCAAGCAGACCATGTGGAACTCGGTCATATGCTTAAACGGGTCTTCATTAGCTAAGCCATGGAAACGAGGTAGTAAGTGAATTAAACCAATTTTGAGTTCGGCACTTACCTCTTCGGCCAGATATGTGATGCAGAGAGGTTGCTCGTCTACGTTGGGTGTTGCCCATTCCCTCAAAGTGCGCTCGGGATTCGCCATTCCCTCCTCTTCTTCTCCTTCGGTCTCGGTGACCGGTTCCTCTTCCTCGAAATGAGGCTTTTCTTCTTCAAAATTCACTTCCTCCTTATCGCTTTCTGAATAGGTAGACAATTCAATATCCTTCCAAATGTTAACCACCGGTGAAGAAGTCGACTCGCCTTGCTTCTTTCGAAGCTTAGCTTGTTTCCTTAACTTCTTAGCGGTTTTCTCGATCTCGAGATCTATAGGTAGAGGTGAACCTGTACGAAAAGATCTTGGCATAAACACTTAAACTTGTCGAGTCCCCGGCAACGACGCCAAAAATTTGACGGGTGTCTGATAACTCTCAAATATTGAGAGTTAATTCCTCTCATTTTATATTCGTTTTACAACATTTTCATCCTTTTTGTCTCTCATCTCCTTCATTTGGTCTTAAGTGTTCAAACATGATGATGAAGTCTCAAGAATACAAAAATTTCGATTTCACTAACTTTTGTGCAGAAAGTGGCCACCTTGCTGGCACCTTGTCATCACGTTGAACATGGGCTGAAAAATTGTTGATAAGTTCCAGCCATTTTCGGAAAGTTGACTTCTGAAGGAATGTAAAGGGTCTTCTGTTCTTTCACTAGAATATTCAAGGAAGAGGACATAAAGTGGAGGTCCAAGGAAAGTTCAACACTCTTCCTTAAAAGCTACTTTTGAGGAATAGTCACATCAACACTTTTCTCTTCCTTGGGCTATAAATGAGGGCTTGGAGGAACCATTTGGGATATCACAACTTCCAGGAGCATTGAAGACTTCTGGAGCTTAAGCATTTAATTTCTAGTCTTTCTTTGAAGCTTGTATTTAGTTGCATTTAATTTTAACGTCTTTGTAAAAGCTATCGCCAAAGTGGCCACCTTGTCACCACTTTGGCAGTAGCTCTTTAGTTATTTATGCACTTTATGTTTATGTTTTCTCCTTCTTCTCCCATGTCTTTTACTGTTGTTATGAGCTAAACACCCCTTTGGGTGTGGGTATGAGCCAAAGCTAAGACTAGTAGGCAACACTTGGGTGTTTCTATCGTTGCTAACTCTTAGACTTGGTCACTTGAGTCGGGACTTCAACTCAACGCGGACAAGCCGATCACTTGTTAGTGTTAATATTAGATATTAGACCTCGAGACGGGCAGATCTAAAATACGGCTTGGGTGATGCAAAGAAGATTTGAGAAAGTCTTTTATAACCACGTAGAGATATGGGTTTTTGCATGACTATAACTAAGGTTCAAATGTCGGTTGATATGAGTGTCACAAAGAGATTTGGGCGTCCATGTCTATACTGGTGGAACTGAAATCCTTAGAGGTTTACTTAGTTAAGTCGGCAAGTCTAGAGTTGGTCAACGTGGTGACAAAGTGGGGACAACGTGGCCACGTTCCAAGGAAACTCATTTTCGAGAGAAAAGGGTTTTTAAGGCTGTCGTGTGTCAGTTTGTTTCTAACCAAGTTGTTACTACATCAGTCTTAGTCAATGCTTGTACCCACATCCTATCTTTAATACTGTTAATTTCGTTTAATCGTTGTTTAATTCACTTAAAACTCACAAAATATTGATATTAGTCTCAAAAATCAACCAAACACTAGAAGTTCATGAAAAGTTCTCTGATTCTTAGTTGACTAGTCCCTGTGGAAACGATCTCGGTACTCTACCACTTTATTACTTGTAGCGATCATAGTGTCCGGTGTGCACTTGCACCGCCACTGTGGCAACATAGTGGCCACTTTGTGGACCTATACGATTTTCCGCTATCAAGTTTTTGGCGCCGTTGCCGGGGACTAGCGCGATTTTAAATCCTAAGATATTGACTTTTCATGCGAGCCTGAGTTTCTTGTGTCTTTTATTTTTAGTATTTTCCGTGTTGTATGCCAAGGCTACAACACGGTGAACTTGTACCTCTTGACCCCGAAATTGAAAGAACCATTAAAAAACGAAGAAGAGGTAGAAGAGGTCGGCAAAATCAAAACATGGCAGGAAATGGTGGAGATCCTCCACCACCACCCAATGAAACACCCATAAGAATTGTCGACGATAAAGAACGGGGAATACGGGACTATGCAACACCCGAACTTGATCAATTAAAATCGGGTATTCTTAGGCCCAACATGGTAGCACAAACTTTTGAACTAAAACCGGTAATGTTTCAAATGATCCAAGCAATGGGTCAATTTGGAGGGTTACCGTCGGAAGATCCGCAGTCACATTTAAAATCATTTTTAGAAATGACGGATCATTTTCGTATTCAAGGTGTTACGACAGAAGCCTTACGGCTTACGCTCTTCTCTTACACATTGAGAGATAGAGCCAAAGCTTGGCTAAATTCTCAACCTCCTCACTCCATTGATAGTTGGACAAGTTTGGCCGAAAAATTTTTAAAAATATATTTTCCTCCAACTAGAAATGTGAAGTTTAGAAATGAAATTTTAATGTTTCGACAAGAGGAGGATGAAGCGGTTTCGGATGCATGGGATAGATTCAAAGACTTAATTAGAAAATGTCCTCATCATGGAATACCTCATTGCATCCAATTAGAGACATTTTATAATGGTCTTACTAATGCCGCTAAAATTATTCTTGATGCTACTGCCGGTGGCGCTTTCACCTCTAAAACTTATAACGAAGGATATGACATTTTGGAGAAAGTGGCCAACAATAACACCGATTGGTCAAACCCACGCGCTCTTGCTCCAAAGAATGCATCGGGTGTTCACGACATTGATGCCATCACCGCCTTAAACGCACAAATTGTAGCTTTAACTAACTTGGTAAAAAATAACATGAACTTAAATGGAGAAAAGAACCAAGTCCAAGCCATAAATGAATCTTGTGTGTTTTGTGGTAAGAATCAGGCTTTTGAGTGTTGTCCCGGTAATCCCGCCTCGGTTAACTATGTAGGAAACCATTCTAGGAATAGCCCATTTTCTCCAACTTACAACCCAAATTGGAGAAATCACCCGAACTTCTCATGGTCGGGAAATCAAGGACTTCAACCCCCCGGGGTTCATCAAATTCCAAACCGACCACCAAATCCCCCGGGATTTCAACAAGGGTCGTCTCATACGTACCAAAGTGGGCAATCCTCACAACCGTATGTACCGAGACAACAAAATGCATCGGAGAGTAATGGTTCGCTTGAATCTCTACTCAAAGGTTTTATAAACCAAACCAATGCAACTTTGAGGGGTTTTGAGACTCAATTGGGACAATTTGTTGTTGAGTTGAAAGGGATACAAGTGGGCACTTTACCTAGTGACACCGAGACCCCTAAGGGTAAAGAACATGTTAAGGCCGTGACTTTAAGAAGTGAGACTAGAGCATCCAAACCCAGTGAGGAAGTCTTAGTTGATACCGTTGTGCAAGAAGACACCACACATGCTTTCGACAAAGAAAAATTCCCATCCTTGTTTCCAGCCAACGTGGCTGGAACGTGCCCACCTTCGGGACAGACTGTTGCAGGTCCTTCACGGATTGTTTTGCCATCAGATCAGCCTCTCCAAGGTGGTGAGCAGGTGCCCACTTCACAGCCCATAAGGGCAAATTCAAACCAAGCAAATTTGGACTTGCGAGACCTCCCTTTTCCCGGTAGAATGAAGAACAAAAATGAGGATGTGCAATTTAAAAAAAATTTGGACGTTTTCAAACAATTGCACATTAACATACCTTTGGTTGAAGCTCTCGAGCAAATGCCAAGTTATGTTAAATTTTTAAAGGACATTCTCAACAAGAAAAGGAGGTTAAGTGAGTACGAAACAGTGGCTTTAACAAAAGAATGTAGTGCTTTGCTCACATGTAAAATTCCTCCCAAACTCAAAGACCCGGGAAGTTTCACCATCCCGTGTTTAATTGGGGGAAAAGAGGTGGGTCATGCTCTTTGTGACCTTGGGGCAAGCATAAATCTCATGCCACTTTCGGTTTTTAATAAATTAGGAATTGGAGAAGTCCGACCTACGACCGTTACTTTACAATTAGCGGATCGATCGTTGGCTTATCCCAAAGGAAAATTTGAAGACATTTTGGTTCAAGTTGACAAATTCATCTTCTCGGCCGACTTTTTAGTTTTGGACTATGAAGCCGATAGGAATGTCCCAATCATCCTAGGGCGACCATTTTTAGCAACGGGTAGAAGCTTAATTGATGTCCACAAGGGAGAACTAACCATGAGAGTGAATGACCAACAAGTGACGTTTAACGTTTTCAAATCACTTAAGTTTCATGGGGAAATAGAAGATTGTTCGGCCTTAGACACCTTAGAAAGAGAGGTTGGCATCGACACTGTTGAAGGTGGCCACGTTGGTCACCAAGGTGGCCACGTTGGTCACCAAGGTGGCCACTTCAGTGCAGAATATTTGGAGGATTTAGACTTTATGAGCGAGGAGGAAATTGAGGAGACCATAGCAGCGTTTGAACAGTTAGATTTCACGGACATAACGATCCAGCAACCATCCATCATTGAACCACCTAAGCTAGACTTAAAGCCCTTACCCGATCATCTTAAGTATGCTTACCTCGTCGAGGAAGAAAAATTGCCCGTCATTATCTCTTCCAAATTGACCCAAGAGCAAGAATTAAGTTTGATTGAGTTGTTGAGGAAACATAAGAAGACCTTAGGTTGGACCATAGCCGATATTAAGGGTATAAGTCCGACGGTTTGCCAACATAAGATACTTTTGGAAGATAATAGCATTGGCAAAGTGCAACCGCAAAGGAGACTTAATCCTATCATGAAAGATGTTGTAAAAAAAGAAGTTTTAAAATGGTTGGATGCGGGGATCATTTATCCCATTTCTAGTAGTAGATGGGTGAGCCCGGTACAATGCGTACCAAAGAAAGGTGGCACCACGGTGATCACAAATGACAAAAACGAGCTCATACCAACTAGGACCGTGACGGGATGGAGGATTTGTATGGATTATAGGCAATTAAATCTTGCCACCAAGAAAGACCATTTCCCTCTACCATTCATAGACCAAATGCTTGATAGGTTGGCCGGGAAAGAATTCTATTGTTTCTTGGACGGATATTCGGGATACAACCAAATTCATATAGCACCCGAAGATCAAGAGAAGACTACCTTCACTTGTCCCTTTGGAACCTTTGCTTTTCGGCGTATGCCATTTGGGTTGTGTAATGCACCCACAACTTTTCAAAGATGCGTGATGTCAATTTTTTCGGATATGATTGAAGACACCATGGAAGTTTTCATGGATGATTTTTCGGTAACGGGAACATCTTTTGAAAATTGTTTAAAAAATCTTGAAAAAAGTTTGCAAAGATGTGAAGCCCATGACTTGATTTTAAATTGGGAAAAATGCCATTTTATGGTACAAGAAGGGATAGTCTTGGGTCACATGATTTCAAAGAAAGGATTGGAAGTTGATAAAGCCAAACTTGAGGTAATAATGCAATTACCCGAGCCCACCTCGGTTAAGAGGATTAGGAGTTTTTTGGGGTATGCGGGATTTTATAGGAGATTTATTAAAGATTTTTCAAAAATCGCAAAACCCCTTTGCAATCTTTTGCATATTGACCAACCCTTTGAATTTACCTCCGAATGTAAAAAGGCTTTTGAAACAATTAAAAATGCTCTCGTTTCGGCACCCATTGTGATTGCCCCCGATTGGAATTTACCATTTGAAGTAATGTGCGACGCAAGCGATTGGGCCGTGGGTGCGGTTCTTGGTCAAAAACGAAACAAAATTTTTCACCCAATATACTACGCAAGCAAAACTCTTGTTGAAGCACAAATTAATTATACAACAACCGAAAAAGAATTGCTTGCGGTAGTATTTGCTTTCGATCGCTTTCGTTCATACTTGATTGGCACCAAGGTTATCATTCATACCGATCATTCCGCCATCAAATACTTATTTAATAAAGTCGATGCTAAACCTAGGCTTATTAGATGGGTTCTTCTTTTGCGAGAATTTGATGTCGAAATTGTTGATAGAAAAGGCACCGATAACCAAGTGGCCGATCATCTTTCTCACATAGAAGGAATGGTATCTAGTGGGGGTGATCATGAAATTAAAGAGATTTTTCCGGACGAGCATGTTTTGGTCATACATCATCATAAAGAACAACCGCCATGGTATGCGGATTTAGCCAACTATCTTGCATGTGGGCTAAAGCCGTACCATCTTCTAGGGCAACAATGGAAAAAATTTCTTCATGATAGCAAACAATATTTTTGGGACGACCCATTTCTTTTTAAAATGGGTGCGGACCAAGTTTTGAGAAGATGTATTCCGGAGGCGAAAATGGTGGGGATTTTAAAAGAATGTCACGCCTCACCGTATGGTGGCCACTTTGGTGGCCAACGTACGGCGGCCAAGATTTTGCAAAGTGGCTTCTTTTGGCCAACTCTTTTTAAAGATGCATTCGAATTTGTGAAAAAGTGTGATCAATGTCAACGAATGGGAAATTTATCTCAACGCAATGAGATGCCCTTGAACAATATTTTGGAAGTGGAACTTTTTGATGTTTGGGGCATCGATTTTATGGGACCATTTCCCATGTCGTTCAACAACCAATATATTTTGGTTGCGGTCGATTATGTTTCAAAGTGGGTTGAAGCTAAGGCATACCCGAGGAATGATGCAAAAACGGTGATTGATTTTTTGCACAAAAACATTTTTGTCCGTTTTGGAACACCCCGAACATTGATAAGCGATGAAGGGACTCATTTTGTGAATAAAATGTTGAGCATCGTTCTTGATAAATACAACATCCAACATCGAGTGGCCACGGCATACCATCCTCAAACTAATGGTCTTGCCGAACTTTCTAATAGGGAAATTAAAAATATTTTGGAAAAAGTGGTTAAACCTAATAGAAAGGATTGGTCACTCAAGTTGGATGATGCGTTATGGGCATATCGTACGACCTTTAAAACTCCTTTGGGAATGTCTCCTTACCGCATTGTATTCGTAAAAGCTTGCCACTTACCGCTAGAATTAGAATATAAAGCTTTTTGGGCCACAAAAGAGTTGAATTTAAGTGAGGACTCCGCAGGAAATAAAAGAAAGCTTCAATTAGCCGAGTTAGAAGAGTTGAGATTTCACGCTTACGAGAATGCCAAATTATACAAAGATAAAACCAAAATGTGGCATGATCGTCGAATAAATCAAAGAAGTTTTGATGTTGGACAACAGGTGTTACTCTTCAACTCGCGGCTAGAATTATTTCCCGGAAAACTCAAATCTCGTTGGTCCGGGCCTTTTACCATTGTAAAAATCAGTCATTTTGGGACCGTGGATTTGTTGAATCCACAAGACGGTAGTACCTTCAAAGTCAATGGACATAGGGTCAAGCACTATCTTCCCGAAGAGGTGCCCAAAACCCTCGGAAATGTCCCCTTGAGAAAGTCTCGAACGTCTTTTGTAAATAGTGTACATAACTGTTCTTTTGTTTTTAGACCAAGGAGGCCACCTTGCGGCCACTTTGGGGGCTTAGCTTTGTGAAGAGTCTGAAAGTTGATGTCCAGACAGATTTTCAAATTTTTATGCATGGCTTAAATATTCCTTTTGTCCACTGGTTTTTCCATGCAAGTTAAAGTATCATGGTTTAATCTGTGCCCACGATTGGTCTTTTGTTTCTTAAAAAGCCTTGTCCTTTATTATTTGTTTTAACCTCTACTGTTGGCTCCTTGTGCAGATCCCATTCAGAAATGTGCCAAGAGTCTGGAAGTTATAAGGGTTATTTTTCAAAAAAAGTGGGTTTTTGAAAAAGTAAACATCATTTCACCCTTTGCAAACCCAAGAATCATCATTCCCTGACATATCAACCCATCAACTCCCTCTCTCTCTCACAACCCCTCAAAACTCTCTCTCTCTCTCTCTCTCAGTACTCCGACCACCACACCACCGTCACTCCCCGTCGCCATCTAGACCGATTTTCTCCCCCTCCATGGCACGAATGAAGCACCTCGCACACCGTTTCCCCAATCGTCGGAGACACCCCCGGACGGCCGCCGCTGGTAGTTCCACCTCTCCAGCGGACGACCCCCCTGTTTCCACCGCACCATCGTCCCCTGCGGAGGGTATCGTCGTCGCTATGCCACCCGTCTTCACCGTCCACTATGAGAAGTCGCACGTCGTAGTCACTACTCAGACCATCAACCTACCACCCTCTCCGCCGGTGAGTAACCCCATCGATGAACCCAACTCCCCGTCGGCAGAAACCCTAACCACCGATAGACCATCGCCACTACCTTCGCCAATGGTTAGTCGCCCCCTTCTCTCTATTCTCATTCCCCAATTCGTGCCCGAGGTCCCTCACTCCTCCATTGTCGCTTCCTCTAACCCTCCCGAAACCACCATCGAACCACCCCCGGCGGACCCAACAACCACCGCAACCACACCAGAATCTACCGTACCAACCATTTTGCTTCAACTTAGGAGGACCCGCGATGCTTCGCCCCTCTTTAACCCTCAACCTCGGATTGGAGAATCGGGCGACTACCTTAACCCCCTTTTTGGTCCGGAGCAACCCGCCAATGCATTCGACCTAAATCAAGTCAGTCCCCAAGTCACCACTCCGATTGATCCTCCACCGTCTCCAACAATAAACCCCCATGTCAACAGCCCTGGTCGAAGTGGCCAGAAGGTGGCCACGTCAAGATCCGCTTCTGGGTCTTCCTTTGCAAGGCCTGTCCGGGATACGCCATCCCCTTCACGCATTGTCGACGATCAAGGTAAACAACCTGCCTCATCTTCTGATCACGAGTATACACCGGACCCGGAAATCGAGCGTCCCAAGAAGCGGGCCCGGACTACATCGGTCACCAAGCCAAAGCGAAGGCCGACACGCGCATCGTCCTCTACTGCCAAGAAGCCCCGCACGCGCTCTGCGGTCCACCCACCACCGGAAATCAGGTATACTTCACCAAACCCCTCCAAATTGCTTATGGAGCGTGATTTCGATCCCCTGTTGATCAGTACCTATCCGCACATCAAACAAAGATTGAGTGCATATAAATGGGAAAAGGCAATCCCTTTTCCCGGTCACGCCAATGCCACCTGGTTGCGTGAGTTATATACGGCCATTGCGGCCGCTGGAGGCACTACTGTTGTGGTTTGGGGTAAGACTATAGATTTTGGGGCTCAATCCTTGTCCCGTGTGTTCGGCATGGCAGTGCCATCAACTTGCCAGTTTACTCGCATTTTGGCCTCGCTTGATTTAGACACTACCCGAGAGATCGCCACTGCCTTGCTGATGCCCCAATTTTTGGCAAATTTTGACGTGACAAAGCTGTCCATACCATCCGGACAGTTGACTTTAGAAGCAAGCCTTTGGTTCCAATTCCTCCAACACAATTTATTGCCGGTTGCTCATGATACATCTCTGTCGAAGGAAAAATTTGTCCTTCTATTTTGCATTTTGAAAGAATTACCCTTCAATTTTGGACTTGTGGCCTTTAATGCCATCCGGTACGCCGCTTCCCGCTCGGGTTCCTGGCTTGTTTTTCCGATATTGCTCACCAGATTGTTGAGTACCGCAGGGGTCCCCTCAAGAAAGAGTGACGATACCTGCAAAGGTTCCTCTCGCATTGATCAAGGAACTGTCCAGCGCATTATGCGCTCGGGCCGTTTTGCAGCTGAGGCTGGGTCACAGCCTTCTGTACAGACTCCACACGATGACATCCCAAAGCATCCATCTGCCTCCGGTTCCGGCTATGGTTCCTCTGATTGGTTGCATGTCCTCGCTGAACAACGCGAGGAACAGACCGTACTCTTGAAGGAACTACTGGCGCTTCAAAAAGAACAGTCGGAACAGCTTAAAGCCAATGCAGCCGTCCTCAATGAACTTCAGGCCAAAAATGAACTTTTCTGGGCCTACCAGCGGGATTGGAATCGGGTCATTAAAGGTTTCTATCACAAGAATGACTCAGTTCGCACCGCAACGCTGCCCCGATTCCCTCCCGGTCTCTGTTCGCCCCAAGTTATTATCCCTATCGCACCTCACCAGCGCAGCCCGGTCCCTCCACAATCTGCCTCCGAGACAACTGCATCTACGGTCGTCGAGGCTGGCCCTTCTACCGACGTGGGTAAGCCGTGAGTGTTCTTGGGTCATCATCATTTATGTTCAAACTTTGTCTTGTTACTTCTTTTCTGTTTTGTGGTATTTGGTTGTTACTCTAACTCACTCTATGTTGGTTGTATGCTCGCTCTTCTCACCGTACTCAATATACCATCTCTTTGGTTATTTCTGGTACTTTTGTTTTGCACTCATTTCTTTTGCAGGTCTGCTCCTTGGAGTGCTACCAATTTTTGACTGTTAACGTGATATAGGCCTTTCTTTCATAACTGTTAAGCCCAAACACTTTCCAAATTGAAACCTAGCCTTTTACCGTAGCAATATCGACATATCTTTCATTTTCAATGAGGACATTGAAGGGTTCCGTTTGGGGGGTGGGGGCTGCTGCAAAAGTAGAAACAAACCGTTCGCCAAAGTGGCCACTTTGTCGCCACGCTGTCAAAAAAAATGAATGAAAAATGAAAAATAAATTGGGGATCGGTCAAGGGTCAAATGGTTAAGGCAATACAAAGAATAAATAGTCAAACCAAAGAAAATTTGAGTCATGCAAAAAGAAAAGTTTGGGGGTCATATCGAGCAGTTAATTTGAAAACCCAAAAGCACAAACCCAATTCAAGCCCTATTGATTAAAGTCAAATTTCTGGGATGCATGAAAAGGAGCGGTACCTTTTTCAAACAAAGTGCTTCGCTCATCAAGAAACATCAAAGTATTCTGTATGAGTTTTCCATTCTTCAAGAGTAAGCAACCATTTTTTTGTATCATCTTTCGAATCCTTTTTGTTAATCCTTTTCCTTTTTACTTGAGGACAAGTAATTACTCAAGTTTGGGGGTGTGATAACTCTCAAATATTGAGAGTTAATTCCTCTCTTTTTATATTCATTTTACCACATTTTCACCCTTTTTGTCTCTCATCTCCTTCATTTGGTCTTAAGTGTTCAAACATGATGATGAAGTCTCAAGAATACAAAAATTTCGGTTTCACTAACTTTTGTGCAGAAAGTGGCCACCTTGCTGGCACCTTGTCATCACGTTGAACATGGGCTGAAAAATTGTTGATAAGTTCCAGCCATTTTCGGAAAGTTGACTTCTGAAGGAATGTAAAGGGTCTTCTGTTCTTTCACTAGAATATTCAAGGAAGAGGACATAAAGTGGAGGTCCAAGGAAAGTTCAACACTCTTCCTTAAAAGCTACTTTTGAGGAATAGTCACATCAACACTTTTCTCTTCCTTGGGCTATAAATGAGGGCTTGGAGGAACCATTTGGGATATCACAACTTCCAGGAGCATTGAAGACTTATGGAGCTTAAGCGTTTAATTTCTAGTCTTTCTTTGAAGCTTGTATTTAGTTGCATTTAATTTTAACTTCTTTGTAAAAGCTATCGCCAAAGTGGCCACCTTGTCACCACTTTGGCAGTAGCTCTTTAGTTATTTATGCACTTTATGTTTATGTTTTCTCCTTCTTCTCCCATGTCTTTTACTGTTGTTATGAGCTAAACACCCCTTTGGGTGTGGGTATGAGCCAAAGCTAAGACTAGTAGGCAACACTTGGGTGTTGCTATCGTTGCTAACTCTTAGACTTGGTCACTTGAGTCGGGACTTCAACTCAACGCGGACAAGCCGATCACTTGTTAGTGTTAATATTAAATCTTAGACCTCGAGAGGGGCAGATCTGAAATACGGCTTGGGTGATGCAAAGAAGATTTGAGAAAGTCTTTTATAACCACGTAGAGATACGGGTTTTTGCATGACTATAACTAAGGTTCAAATGTCGGTTGATATGAGTGTCACAAAGAGATTTGGGCGTCCATGTCTATACTGGTGGAACTGAAATCCTTAGAGGTTTACTTAGTTAAGTCGGCAAGTCTAGAGTTGGCCAACGTGGTGACAACGTGGCCACGTTCCGAGGAAACTCATTTTCGAGAGAAAAGGGTTTTTAAGGCTGTCGTGTGTCAGTTTGTTTCTAACCAAGTTGTTACTACATCAGTCTTAGTCAATGCTTGTACCCACATCCTATCTTTAATACTGTTAATTTCGTTTAATCGTTGTTTAATTCGCTTAAAACTCACAAAATATTGATATTAGTCTCAAAAATTAACCAAGCACTAGAAGTTCATGAAAAGTTCTCTGATTCTTAGTTGACTAGTCCCTGTGGAAACGATCTCGGTACTCTACCACTTTATTACTTGTAGCGATCATAGTGTCCGGTGTGCACTTGCACCGCCACTTTGGCAACTGGACCTATACGATTTTCCGCTATCAGTGTCGAGTCCGGCAAATAATAAAATTTATAATTAAAGCCTATTACTGCTAAAACACAATAAATTGTGACAGTGATAAGTAGGGTCGTCTCCTCAGGGACTCGGTGTTAACCGTAAGTCCAAGACGAATTCACGTGCAAGTTTATTAACAACATTATGTAAAAAAAAGGGGGGGATTAATAGTTAGTCTAAGCATACGAAAAACAATTGAGAATTTTAAACAATAAAATTAAGAGTTCTAGTGGTAAGCAAAAACATTTTTCATTAGACGGTGTATCATCGACTTGTATATAAAAGTATATATTCATGCCAACTCAAAGTGGCTCGAACATTGACACGCATCAATGTTCCGTTTGTCACAAAAATCGACTAGAACGAGAAGCTCAATACCTAGTCCCTAACTAGCTAAAATTGAAACAAGTTACGAACTTGGCAACAATTTGCTAATTGCATTAAAATTAAACAAACACCATTTTTAGCTAATATTTAGACGCCAAATATTAAGACTAGAATATACAAACTTGTAACGTCAAACAATCAACCCAACATGTCAATTGGAACATTACTTGCTACAATAACGAAACGAGAAACAATTACGGATTCCTCATTTCATTTAGCAAATCTAAATCAAGTTGAACAAAATAGGGGATCCTTCCTAAATCGAAAACCCGACAAAGATTCAACACTAAAATCAAAGTTTGCATACACAAATTGGCAAAGAACTTGAAATCAACCAAGTCTCAACACCATCCAATTCAAATGTTTAATTGCTCACTACTAGAAATAAAGAAATTAACTACTCATATCTAGAAATTGAAACCAATGTACTTACAATAAGATTGCAGAAAAAAAAAATGTGAAGAACCCTAGAATTTATCTCCCAAAATCAACCAAACGAATCTGAAAATTTGTATCTTCCCGTTGCTCTCTATTTTCCGATCGATTTCTGAAGTGATCCCCCTCCCTAATCGACAGTTACTAGACCTCTTTTATCCTCCCAATTGAAAATCGTTCGAGAAATAGAAAAATCAGTCGACCGTGACTTGAGACGCGGGTTAAACCCGCGTGAAAACTCGCCCGGGTACATTTTGAAGCGAGAGACAGTGGGTACCATGGGTTTGGGCGCAGGTTTACTCACCGAAAACTCGCGCGGTTGGATTTTGTTCCCAAACACAGTAGCTATCACAGGTTTTGACGAGAGTTTGGTGCTGTAAAAGTCACGTGAAAGAGACGGATTTGCCTTTGCCGCTGCTGGACTGTTTCTTCTTCTCTTTTCTTCTGTTTTGGGCTCTAGCTCATGGGCTGCGATTGGGCCTTGACAAAGTAATCCATACAAATTTATTTCCTTTGTTTTTTTTTCTTTTCCAGCCACGTGAGAGACAAATACATAGCATTATCAATATTGCTTTCCTTGCTTCGCTGCATGCCACATGTAAGTTGTAACACTCTTTTTTTTTCCATTGTTTTCTTCTTTTCTTCTCTTGATTTACTGCACACACACAATCACTTCATACAAAACTAATTTTTTTTTCTTTTATGTAATGCAATAGTTAAAAACTAAAACTCTAATTAAATGAGGTATTTTAAGCATCCAATAAATACTAAACTTAGGGTAAATTTGACATAAAAATGTGTATAAAAATGGCACTTATCATTTATGCACGATGGTGAGTAGCTTGGTGAAGTTTTCCGCAATTATCTTGGGAATAACAACTTGTAATTGTGTCAAGTAACACCCGACCCTATTTAGCCTTAGTATGCAACTTAGGTTATTGAATGTTGGTGTACATTTTATGTTTTTAGGATTGAAGTATTTCTAAGGATGGTTTTGTAAATGATTTTATCCTTTATTTGGGTCATTTACCGAAGTTTTTGTTTAGTTGCTATTTCCAAATTTGAGGGTGTTGTAGAGGTCGGGGACAGTGTTGCATTACCCGCCCTGTTTCTATCCCCAACGGAGACACACGGTCTAGGGGTGTTATTCGGTCTGTTAAATCAGTTTTCGGTTTATTTGGTTCGGGGTAATTGGTTTTCAAGTTTTTCTAAAACTAATCGATAACCAAACCAAATAAGGTTCAGTTTAATCGACTTCTGGTTGTTCGGTTTTCGGGTTATTCGGTTCGGTAACTGGTTAAACCAAATAAGGATTTATATTTTTTCGTTCGACATTTGCTCACATAGTTTTCCCAAATTAAGTGTCCGTTGATTCCAATATATAATTGTATCATACATTAATCTCAGCAATTTACTATATATTAAGTAAAAAACACGATCTATCAAGAACCAATATCTACCAAATGACATTTTTTTTTCATAAGACTAAAATTAAGCAAAAAACGTAATATAATAAAAAACATTATCTACTATCAATAAAAAAATGATATAACAATAAAATATGTTACATAATAATAGTATAACATGTATTTTGTTTATTTTTTATAAACGTGAAACATATAAAATATTAATAGAATGTGTTATTCGGTTTAACCGAATTAGGAAAAAATTAACTGAAAATCAAACCGAATAAGGATCCTTATTCGATTAACCAAACCGTTTAACCCGAAAACCGTTTAACCCAAATGTTATTCGGTTCAGATGAGTTATTCAGTTTCAGTTATTTTTTACCACGAGTAATTAATTTCAAAATAAGATCCCAAGGATTTTGTTCTAAATAACTTGGAAAAGAAAGAAAAGAAAAAAGAGATAAACCGGAGATGCTACGAGTAGCAAATGAGACTCAGGGGGTGTTTGGGATTGCTTATTTGAGGTGTTTTTTAGCTTATTGCGATTTGACATCGGAGATAAGCACTTTTGAGTGTGTGGATGGAGAAAAATGAAAAGAGCTTATAGCGGTGCTAAACCGCTGAAAAGCTGTTTTTGATAAGTCATTTGGTTTTAACTTATCAACTTATTTGAAAAGTGCTTATGACTTTTTGGGCTATTTTATATGTATAAGCAATCTCAAACACTTTTAATTAATAACTTATTAGCTTATTACGTTTTGGTACCACGATATGCTAATCCAAACAATTTCTTAAAAACCCCGGTTTGGATGAGTTTATAAGCAATTTTCAAAATAAGCAAATAAGCAATCCCAAACACCCCCTCAGAAACCGTGAGCAATGTTGAGGATAACAATTTCACGTTTCCCTCCGGTGTCACCGGCGACATTATCGACGCCGGTTTCACGGTGGTCCATCACTTATCAATGTCCTTCCATGGCAGCCATCAAGCTCTCTCCGCCTTCCACTCTTTATCACCCTCGTCGTTTCGCACTCTTCTTTTGTTCCAACTCACACGCTACTTCCTCCCTCGACTCCACTCAAGAACCCCCATCAAAACAGGTTAGCAACGTCAACTATCTCAATTAGTTTCTATAAACCTAAACGAATTCATTGTGCTCTAAAACCCTAATATGGAGGGAGTAATTAATTAATAAGTGCGTATTTGGATATTATAGGGCACTTTGAAATCCGGATTATACCTAGTTGGAACTCCAATTGGAAATCTAGAAGATATCACATTGAGGTAGTTATGAATATGCTATTTGCTAATTGTTCGATTGGATTCCTAACATAATTGTATAATTGATGCAGAGCTCTGCGTGTTTTAAGATCAGCTGATGTGATACTTGCAGAGGATACGAGACATTCGGGGAAATTGCTACACCATTACAGTATTAAAACTCCCCTTGTGAGTTCATCTACTGCTTCATAAATTCATTTGTGTTTTTCTTGTTAAAATGTTATTTTCTGATTTCATGATTTAGTTTTATAGTTGAGTTATCATAAATTCAATGAGGCTGAAAGAGAGCAATCAATCTTGAAGAGGTTAATTGATGGTGAGATTGTAGCACTCATCAGTGATGCTGGAACACCAGGCATCAGCGATCCTGGCTCCGAACTGGTGTGTATGTTGTTTTCCAGTCTGTTTCCTTTTGTTTATGCCGTGTTTTTCTACGTGCAATTTGCTCGCAGATGCTTATTTTACTAACCTGCCTTTTATCATCGTTCACTTGTTTTTGTTGGAGTCTTATCTCGGTTAGACTTGGACCATTTATCGTCAATATCAAGGGCTCTTTTTGAGAGTAGTCTAATAGGGTTTTCATATATTCTTACATGTATCAGAACCAAGGTCTACCACTCTAAGAACTCAACAGTCTGGGGCCTCTTTACCGTGTAGCCTCTGGTGGAGGGGCTTGTTAAGAGTGTTAGGTGGCGTTGTTTTTTAAGAGGTCTGAAGTCTGATGTCTTATTTCACTTCTTATTAATAAGTGGTGGTGGTGAAGTCTGAAATCTGAATCAATAAGACCGTTTGTTTTTGTAAGTTTTGGAGGCATCTTGAGAGACAAGAGAGCATATGAAATGAGGCGGCGATAAGAGGTTCTAAGAAGTTAGGTCACCACTTCTTATTTAAGATGTATTTAAGAGTTAAGAGGTTCTGAAAACTGGAAAAAAGAAAAAAATAACCGATTCAGACTTAAGCGCCATTAAGAGATTTTTTCAAAAAAACAAACTGCTCCTTACATTTTGCTAGACTTGGACCCTTGCTCCTGTATATAATGTTGAAACCCTCCTTTCCTTAAAGGACTGTTTTGGAGAGTAATCTGATGCGTTCCACGTATCTTACATTGCTCTTGCAAATATTTTGTTTAATTTGTGTGTTGTGTATGTGATATTGATGTAGGCGAAGTTGTGTGTGGAGTCAAATATTTCAGTCATACCTATACCAGGTCCTTCTGCTTTTGTAGCTGCTCTTTCAGCCTCGGGTTTGTCCACAATTGAGTTCACATTTGGTAATTCACTTTTAAAATCGACATAAACTATCCAACTTCAAAGATATGTTGTCCACAACTTCTGCTACAATGTTACTAATGTGAAACGGTTTGTGTAGTTGGGTTTCTTCCCAAAAACGCCAGTGCGAGAAGGGAGAGACTGATGGTTTCTGCAAACGAAGCAGCCACCCAGATATTCTATGTTCCTCCTCATAAGCTTTCCCAATTCCTTGAAGAGACTTCTTCCCTTTTTGGTGACTCTAGGTAAGTTTAACTCATTATAATGCATGTGTCCGTGGGACAGAGGTAAGGTTTGCGTACATCTTACCCCTCAGACGCCACCTTCGGGTGGGAGATATATATAAAAATCTGTCCCACATGTATAGGAAATTAGACTTGTGAGCTCTTTATAAGCTCAAAGTTGTGGGCTACCATGGTTTTAAGTTGATTTGGAAGTTATTGGTCCAGACTGCTGCTTTGGGCTATGGGTCGTTACAATATACTGGGTCTATTTGGTTTGGTTATGTTTATAATGCCTGTGTTCGTACCTCATAGTAGGAGTTCATTTGTGTTCCAAACGTCTCTTAGGTTTTTCAGCAGACAAAAAAAATGAAATTTTGTTGCTATTCTTATGTGAGAAGTTTCTTATAATCCTCCTCGTTAGGAGTTCTAATTGTTCTTGTAAATTGCAGACGATGTGTTATGGCACGAGAGATCACCAAAATGCATGAAGAGGTGGGTAAATGTGAAGTTATTTCACAATAATTCTTGACCGCATAATGAGATATTTATCGTCTTTTTAAGAAGTTATATTCTGATGGTTTTCTTCTTATCATATCTATGTCTTAGAAGAGTTGCCAAAAACAACACTATATTTGTATCAAGTACTTCCGTAAAAACAATGGTTTGTTTGCAGCACAAAACTAAGTGTAGTTTTTCAAATTATGGGTGTTTTGTGTAATTCATGTTCGTGGTTTTCAATGAAGAATGTTTGCTTGTGTACATGAAAAAATGCCGTTGATTATGAAACTTGGATTTTTGATAAATTGGTATTATAATGTGATGCTTTTGTCCGCGTAAGAGTTTATATTTTTGTAAATTTTAGCATTAAAACGGGTTTATTAGAATTTGCATGACTTATACATGTATACGCTTCATTAGTTTTGGCGGGGTACTCTAGGGGAAGCCCAAGCTGCATTCTTAGATCGTCAGCCAAAGGGGGAAATCACGTTTTTGATTGAAGGCAAGGCGACTTCTGAGGTCGAAACTCCTTCTGAGGCTCAGCTGGAGAATGAATTGGCTGAGTTGATCTCCAATGGGCATACACTTTCCACAGTAAGGTCTCTTTAAATATCTAGTTTAGTTTTCAGTTTTTCTTTACAATACCATGCCATCCATCCTAATGTTAGATGCAAGATTCAATTTGGCAACGATAAGTTAGCTTATTTTTTGAGCTTATTGAAAAAACTCTGTTTGCTTTGCCATTAAGCTTCATGGGCTTTTTTCCACTTTTTTCCCAATTAAGCCCCTTATATTTTTCCAATTAACTTTTCAACATGTTAGGTCAATTTACATTGTTATCTAGCTTTTCTGCTAGTTTATCAGCTAAGAGGTAGCTTTTCAGCCAACAACTAGCTTCTAAGCTAATTTGCCTAACATGGCCTAAGGCTCATAGGGTATCCGTGGGTTTGTGCACCTAGGCTGCGTTTTATCCATATGAAACTACCACATAAGAAGAGTTATTTACTTCATTGTTACGCTCTTCCATAACCCTTTAAAAAATATGTCATCTTGTATAAGTTGGATTCGTCTTGAACTCTTGATACAACTCTACGAAGGCTCCTTTTGTAATTTGTAGTTCAATATTAACTTTGGAATCAAGAAATCTTGAAAGCTCTTGAATTGTAGACTTCTTTTTCCGTGTTCAGGCGGTCAAATTGGTGGCTGCAGGAAAGTCAATGAAGAAAAAAACGATATATTCACTGGCGTTAAGAAAATTTGGGAAGCAACATGATGCAGGGGATGATGTAGTTTGATACATATGATCTTGTGAGGTTCTGTATCATTCTTACCTGATGCTGTATTTCCTGTTAAGCGACAGGGAACTCGAGCTTTATCTCCTGCAGATGCCGCTCTATTCTTTGAAGTAGATGTCAGGTCTGCGTACATCCCAACTCTAGACCCCAGACCCCACCTGCGGATGAGATATACTGATATATTGGGTTTGGATGATTTTGTAACTCTTGTTAAAAAGGGTTTACGTATGTTTGCAGATAGAACGAGGCACCAAAAACAGGATTTCATTTTGGCTCTTGATTTTGAATGTCAAAAGTCTTGTTCATCAATTCCTTTTTTCTTTAACTTGGGGTTAGCTCAACTGGTAATTGAGTTTAGGCTTTTGATGATCCAGCTCAGAGGTCATCGGTTCGAGTCTAGCAAGATCATTGGAAATTTTCCTGGATGTTCTCCAGGGACCTTGGAGTTGGACGAGGTGCGCACTAGCCAGGTCTAACACTATACTTAACAAAAAAAATGTATTTATTTATATGAAATATGAAGGAAAGATTTAAAAGAAAAAAGCTAACATATAAAGTCTAAAAGATTTAATAATTTGTCTCAACTTCTGTTTTGTTTTCTTCTGATATGAAGCTTTTTATTTCTAATTTATATATCATCACCTAATACTTCCAATCTATTAATTTACAGATACCTGCTCCTTTTTTGTCGTATGTATATTGTTGTTATTTTATGGTTATTATACCACCATTTTCGGTTTGAATTTATTGATTTTTTATAACAAAAAACAAAATCTTTAAATAATTTATTGGATAAATCCATACCTGCAAAAAGTTAAATTTATCTTGAACTTAGATAATCACCAAGTCCACATTCATAGAAAAACAACCAATTTGGTTGTTTTTATTAAAAAAATATTATCTTTTTTAGTTGGATTTTTTGATTGGGAGATTGTCCAAATACCCTAAATTCACTTTACAGTAACCTTTTCTTTATACAAAATTGATCAAAATAGCAAGTTGTTAAAGTATTAATTGTAAAACGTTGATATGAAAGTGTCACTTGCACGACTCGTTAAAATGCTGCTTGTCCCAACTTGCTAAGTGTTACTTTTTATAAAATCACGACTATTTTGATCAATTGAGTAGAAAAACAGCTACAAAATAACGACCACTTTAGATGATTTCCCATTTTGAAAACATAAAAATAATGTTATATAATAAAAGGAAATTCAAAATGAGAGCCAAAAACTGCAAGCAACAGTCACAATTTACAACAAAAAAGAATGCTTTAATTGAAGGTATAATATAAAGAAGGAGAAGAAGATATTAGTTTAGGTTCACCAACTGGTGGTTAGGGTTCTACAATCTCCATTTTTGAAGCAATCATTTCTAATCAAATACCCAAATTAAGCAACACCCATTTTGATTCCTAGGGTTTCTCCAAAAACCCATCATTCTTTCATTTGAATTGTCCCCACTTCAGAAATGCTAGGTTTGCTTCTTTCATAATTAATAATAATAACATTATTTTCTTGTGTTGTTTTTTTCCCCTCTAATTTAATGAATTGAGTGTTTGTTCAACCATAGAAACTTGTGATTAATTATTGCAAACTGCATTCATTGTTTGGTTCTGGTGATGGTCATTGTTCAATGATTAGAAGGGTTGGTGTGGTTGTTTTTTTATTACTTTTTTTATATAATATTTTTGTCCTTTATATAATATTATGAGGAATATTTATACATCTTCTTGTTCATATCCATTTTTTGTCTCCTCTTTTGGAAGATTTTGTTTCTGCTGCTTTTCTTCTGTCTTCATCTTTGCTCCACACCACAGGTATTAACCCCCCCCCCCCCCCCCCAAAAAAAAAAAAAAAATCTTGATCTGTTTATGCAGGCAAAGTAATTGCTTTGTAAATATATTGGGGTTTTCAAAAAAAAACATGGTATTTGTTTGAAGTTCGGATTGGGAGTTGTCAAATTGAGTAATTGTTTTGCTCATATACACAACAACTTCAGCCGTTGAGTCAGCTCTGAAATGTTTGCTGACATGTGGTTCATAGGGGTTGATAAGTAACCAACCTTGCTCAAATTAGTGTATAGAATGGATGATGAAAATTTGTTCTTTTTGTTCTTTTTCTGATGGGTATTTTCTTATTTAGTTTCTATGGTTTTCTTGTTGAAATTAGGTACTACCACCAGCTTGTAAAGGGATCATTCACCAGCCATTGAAATCTTGAGTGATAGTGACCAATTTCTTCAAAACAAAGATGGCTACTTATTATCCATCTTCAACTAATCATCAATTTCCAAATTCCTATCTTTCGACCCAACAACAACAACAAATCGATTCCTATCAAGAATCGCCAATTCCCCCCATCGATATGATGTACCAAAACCACAACTCCACCGACGCCTCTTTCTTGGAGCTTTTATCGACAAACACCCAAAACCCTTCAAGAATCGAGGATCATCAAAGTTTAGATGATCAAGATCGAAACTTGCAATATCAAGAATTGTCCCTTAGTCTTGGAATGCAAATAACTTCTTCTTCGATGGATTTGCCATCTTTTCAATACAATTACTTGAATTCCCATCTTCAAGATTCGGGTGATCATGGCTCTCATAGCAATAAAGTCGAAAACATTGACTACTTGTCGTTTGAATTGGTTGGTGGTGTTTCTGGGGTTGTGAAAGATCGGTCTATGAACAATGGTCAATGCTCGATTTCGGGTTATCAAATCCCAACTGGGGTTGTGGCAAGAATTTATAATTCTAGATATCTGAAGCCATCACAGGAATTGCTGGAGGAGGTAGTGAATCTTCATGAAGCTATAAGGCAGATAAAGATGAATAGACGCGGTAATCTACATAAGCTCGGTGTTGATAGATTTGATGAAAATAATTCTAGAATCAATTCGCAATCTGTTCATTCTTCGATCAATGGGGAGCCTCTCGAGTCTACTACCAGTTCTTCTGGTCAACTTTCGGCCTCCGAGAAACAGGATCTTCAGAACAAGATCGCGAAACTTGTTTCTTTGTTAGATGAGGTACATACTCTTTCTTTAGAATTCATATATTTAGTCGTTACCGGTGGAGTCCGACATCGGCTAGACTTCCATTTCTCATCTATATATGTTGGAGCCCTTCGGCATAATTGGAACAATAGTATCAAATTTCTTAATAGCATTATCGATTAGAAATGCGTTTTCTAGCATTTGACTGCGGACCATTGAACGCTTTAGCCTCACGCTTGAACGAGTCAAGGGAATGATTGGATAATTGGTTTATATAAATCCTTCCCGGGTAAAAATAAGATTTCCAGAAATTGATAAAGTAATATTTTCATTTATTCATCAAAAGAAACGTCCCTTCTGAAGCAAGATTCTCTTTTAAAGGGCTCTTTTGAAGAATAATCTTATGGGGTTCCTCATATTCTCACAATTAAAAATGTTTTTTTTAAATATATAATATATATATATACACGGCAAATGCAACAACTAACTCACACACCCTCCTCACCTATGGTGAGGTTTGAACCCTTAACCTCCTAGGAGGCCAAAGGTTCCAATACCGCTAGGCCAAAGGCCCTTTGGTTACCATGTTTGTTGCATTAGAGTTCCATGTCGGTAAACATGGACCATTTCTCCTGTATATACGTTGAAATCACCTTGTCTCTTCTCAAGGGTTTTCTTTAATGTGTAATGTAATAAGGTTCCACATATTCTCACGTGGTACCAAAGGCAAAGCCTGCCGACAGTATGGGGCAATGTTCTAAAAAACTCGCCGCACAGCCGTCATGGCGCGCCATGGCACCAAGGCTTGTGTGTCACGCCACGTTATGCCCATGGCACGCCATGGCCTAATGCGCAGTTATCGTAATGAGATATTTGATTTTTCTTTACGTTTTTAATGTCTTATTTGCAAGTTTTTAATATATAACCTAATTTAACTTGCTTATTACTATTGACTCATTGAGTAACACTACAAAACATGCGTTTTTATATATAATATTATATATGAATTAGAAATTTGACGCCATAAGTCACACCTTGAAAACGCCATGGCTTCGCCGTGGCTCCTAAGGCTTGAGGCTTGGCCTCGCCGCCACGCCATGCCACGCCTCACTCTATTTAGAACCTTGATTTTTACTCGTCTAGCCCCCTTCTCGGCACTCGAGGACAATTTGTGCCCGTCTAGTCTACGTTGGAGGGGGCATATTGGGGTCCCATATCGGCCATTTTTTCTCTGTATATGTTGGAACCTCTGTTCTCTCTTTAAGGGCTCTTTTGGAAAGTAATTTAATGGGGTTCCATGTATTATAACTTGTTGATCATTTATGTTGCAACTTGCAAAGGGATTCGGAGATTCTAATGACAGATTTCTAAAACATATTAAACGTATGTTTTATTGTAGGTAGATAGGAAATACAGAGACTACTGCCAGCAATTGCGAGTTGTTGAGGCTGCATTGGATATGGTGGCTGGTTGTGGGGCTGCTAGATCGTACACGACACTCGCCCATCAAACGTTATCTCAACATTTTCGTTGCTTGCGTGATGCAATTAACGGCCAAATTCAAGTGACCCGTCAAAGCCTAGGAGAGCAAGATGATTCGTCCGACAGAGTGTTGCCTCGCCTGCGTAACGTGGAAAAACAGCTCAGGCAACAACAAGGAAGCCTCCATCCGCTTGGCATGATGCGCCATTCCTGGAGGCCACAACGAGGCTTGCCGGAAGGCTCCGTCTCAATCCTTCGTGCTTGGCTATTCGAGCATTTTCTTAACCCGTATGTTCTCTTTCATGTTGTTTCTCTTAGGTTATTTTTGCCATACTACCTGACATCCTAGCTCTAGCTGTTAGCTGAAAAGTTACTTGTTGACTAGGGGGTGTTCGGGATTGCTTATTTAAACTCCTTATTGACTTATAGGTTTTCCTCACCGTTAATAAGCTATTTTTAGTGTTTGGGTTGGAAGGAAAAAAAAGTGCTTATAGCTTTTCCACACTGATAATAAGGAGTTTTTGATAAGTTAAACCATTCTGACATCAACTTTTGAAACAACTTATTACTTTTTGGATTATTTTACATGTATAAGCAATCCCAAACACTCCTAAATAACAACTTATTAACTTATTACGTTTTGGTACCACAATAAGCTAATCCAAACACTTTTTATAAAACTCTTTTTTGTCACCACATAAGTTGATAAACACTTTTTGAAAAAAGCATAAGTTGTTTTAAATAAGCAATCCCAACACCCCCTAAGAGCATCTCTGACAGCTTCTCTAAAATGGAGATTTTGGGGATTTTTTTGCTCCTACAGATTTCCCAAAACTTTCTCCAAAATGGATAAAGTATGAGAGAGATGAAAATCTCCAAATTTGGAGATATATCTCTAAAAATGATTACATATGAGAGAGAAATGATTTTTTATTCATTCTACCAATGATATTTATGATTTGTATTGAATATTTTAATAATATAATTAATTGGATAATCTCCCAAATAGAGAATCTGTTGGAGATGAAGGTGATTTTTTTTTGGAGATTTTCACTTTTTACTTCTCCATTTTAGAGAAGTTGTTGGAGATGCTCTAATAAACTAGCTCTTAGCTGATAAACTAGTCACTTTGGTAAATACCAAGTTGAAAACCTAGCTGTTGGCTGATATGTTAGCTATTAGCTGAAAAACAGTTGTTTGCTAATAAGCTAACAACCTAAAACCTAAAAGGACATGTTGAAAAATTAATTGAAAATATAAAAATTATAAGTAGAAAAAAGTGAAAAAAACCCTGAAATTTCAGAAAGCTGGCTTATGGTCATACAAAGGAGGCTTTTTCAATAAGCTAAAAAAAAGCTAACCTATGGATGAATATGGGCTTAGTTTTTACCATTTATATTCAAACGATTTCCCTTTCCGTTTCGGCTCTAACCACTTTAACGTTTGTATTCTTTAGTTACCCGAAAGATTCAGAGAAGATGATGCTAGCAAGACAAACCGGGCTCACCCGAAGCCAGGTACATTCATAAACGACCTTTTAACTCTTTCGCGATCATGCTTTATTTATTACAAATCGTTTTTCTATCAGATTGCAAATTGGTTTATCAATGCCCGTGTGCGCCTTTGGAAACCGATGGTCGAAGATATGTACAAAGAAGAGTTTCGTGATCAAGAAGTGAACGCTAGATCTTCACCTAAAACGGCAATAGATCAATCATGGTCTTCGGAAGACAAAGAGAAAGATTTGCAGCCAAATACAAGTGCTCGTATTAGCGACTCGAATCCCGAGTTTGTGAACGATATGGAAGTCAGCGGGTATGTGGCACAAAGGCATATCGATCTAGCAGACCAATACAGGTTTGATGATCCGCAACTGTTACCTGATTTTGTCGTATAATAAAAAGAAAATAAGGCCTTTGGTGGTCGGAAAATGTACATGTTTACGAATAAACACCGTTATGGCGTTCTTAACTCGAATTTGTGAATACGGGTGGGGTTTCGGTTGTACGAATAGCTAAATTTTTTGTTTGAAGCTTAGCTTCTATGTAAAGATATACCATACCATTTCTTCGTATGTAATAAAGCAACAATTTGTTAAGTTTTTCGACAATAATGTTCTCTACGATTGTGTTTTATACATGACGCGTTTTCTCCCGTGAATATATAATCCGAGTGTTTATTGTTTTTGAGTTTTAACAAATCTGATTGTTTTGTTGTATCCATCATGTCTAACGTACATAATGAAGATAGATGGTTACGATTTGGATATCATTTTAAAAACATTAAAAAGTAATATGTTTAGCAATACACCAAGAATCCAAGATGGTTACGATTCGGATACCACCTCCATCACCATCGGCTGCCACTGCCGCTGCCACTGCCATGGGCGGAGCCAGCTTTGGCCCAGAGGCCTCACTGCCCATCCTCACATTCAAACTTTTCTTTTTAATAAGCCTAAATTTTTGTTTTAATAATCCAAAATTTCATACCAGCCTTTTTGTAAGCGAACATAAAACAACAATTTGAACTTAAACATATGGATAAATTATCTATTGGACTCTTAATATTCCCTAACAATTTGTTCCTAGACTTTTAAGTATTTCTATTTTGACATTGTATATTTACTTTTTCATCGAACTTTTAAAACACGTCGAGTTTATTGTTGAATATATAAAGGTTAGTGTTAGGGCTTTTGAAATATATATTTACTTTTTGATCGAACTTTGTAATGAATATAATATCATCATATATCTAATTTTCTTTTATTAAAGAGGACCACCCTAGACGAAATTCCTGGATCCGCCCCTATCCACAACCACCATCTCACCTCCATATCCATCACTATGCAGGTCCTCCATAACCGCCCATCATCATCACCACCACCTCCGACAACCACCTCCACCACAACCTTGACCATCATCGGCTACCACTATCATCATCCATCACCACCTCTACCTCCACCACATGATCTTTACCTCTACCCACTACAAGAAATCAGCTCTATAGCGACGACTTGGGATCGTCATGGTAGGTAATAAAATAGTTGTGCTCACATATACTTGAAAAGTTCAATTATTTTTTAAAAATTAGAACCCTACAGCGACGACATGTCGTCACAGTAGGTGTTCAAATAATTTCAAATAATTTTTTTGTAAATAAAAAACATGTTTTGAAAAAAATAAAATTCATGAAAATCAACAGCGACGACATGTCGTCGCAGTAGGTGTTCAAAATTTTTTCAAATACATTTTTTGTAAATAAAAAAAATATGTTTTGAAAAAAATAAAATTCATGAAATCAACAGCGACGACATGTCGTTGCAGTAGGTGTTCAAAAAAATTTCTTTCGCAAATAAAAATATGTTTTGAAAAAATAAAAATTCGTGAGAATCAACAGCGACGACACGTCGCAGTAGGTGTTCAAAAAATTTTCAAATAGATTTTTTGTAAATACAAAATATGTTTTGAAAAAAATAAAATTCATGAAAATCAACAGCGACGACATGTCGTTGCAGTAGGTGTTCAAAAAATTTTCTTTCGCAAATAAAATTATGTTTTGAAAAAATTAAAATTCGTGAGAATCAACAGCGAAAACGACACGTTCTACAGCTATGGACGAACAACGACGAGTTCTACAGCGACGATAGTCGTCGCAATAGAGCTATAGCGACGAAAGATTGATTTTTAGCGACGATTTCAGTCATCGCAATAGGTTAGATTTGTTGTAGTGACCACCAACACCTCCATATACCACTATTGGACGCCATCACCACGGTACACGATCTCCATGTCCTCCACAACTATCGTCGTCCTCAGCTATAGTCTATAGGCCACGACTGCCTATACCTTCACCACTATCACCACCACCACCGCTAACCACCTCCACGTCCACTGTAGTCACCATCTCTACTTCCACCACCACGTGTAACCACCTTATAAAATCATTAAACAACATTCATGGACAACTTGTTCAGCTCAGTCCGGTCCTAGTCATGCCAAAAACGAGGCATAAAACTTGTCGTGTCTAGTTCTACAAGCCCTTTTATGACATTTTATAGGCCCTGGTCAGATGTGAAAAAGGATCCTCGATAAGTTTAAAAAAAATTAATATATTGTTTTGATCATGAGAAAGAACATTGAATTCAAGAAATACTGATAATTCATATGAAACCGTTTTTCCGTGTATTCCTATACGTAAAATCAATCAATAATTATTTCTAAAGTAATATTATCTATCATATTATTTTTATATAGTGTTGTCAATCTGTTCCACTGTCTAAAACATCCTATATATACCTTTAATTTATAGATTGACATCATTTGGGGGTCACAATGTTGACTATTCGGAGTAACACTATATGTAAATCAATATAAGTCAGTTGAGTTTCCATCTCACGTCATGTTCATGTTTTTCATCACGTTTCAAACTTTTATGGTTAAAACAATTTATTTCAATAACCATCACTCTTAGAATCAAAAACCCATATTGGTTATAACTTGATATCTTATTCTTGTTTTCGAGATGGAGAGTGTTTAAGATTCATATACTCAATATTAGGTAATAAGGAGTCAATAATGTATGAAAAACAAGGGTAGTTTTGAAATCCTATAAATATAGATATAAGTTAGGTGCGTTTGTTTTTTAAGAGGTGCTGAAGTTTGAAGTCTGATTTCACTTCTGACTTTTAAGAGGTTGTGCTGAACATGGGCGGACGCACAACAAAGGGGTAGGGGGCACAGCCCCAACAAACCCCAAGAATCACACTAATTAAAGGATAAATTTCCGGTCTAATTTTTTTTTCTTTAACCAAAAATTATTAATAGGCCCCCAACGAATAAAGGTAAGACATCAAATCTAATTTATGTTATCTCATTTACAACTTTTACTTAAAGAGTTATTATTGTAATGATCAATTAAACTCTAATTCCCTTGACTTATAAGTCTCAATCCGTTGAAAATCATTTTATATCTCTTATTTTGGTTGCTATAATGCTAATGATTTGATGAATCACTATATTTTATTTTTATCATAAATAGTATAAAAAATAATAAAAAATCGAACTGAATAAGTTATACTTATTAGATTAAACTGAATCGTTTAAACCGAAAATCGAATAAACCAAAATAGCATTGGTTCAAAAGAGTTATTTGGTTCCAAAAAATTTTGGGCACCCTTAAATGTGCCCCCAATAATAAAAGTTTCTGGATCTGCCACTGGTGCTGAAATCTGAAATCTGAAACAATAAGAGTGTTTGTTTTTGTAAATTGATAAATGTCTGAAATCTGAATCAATTATTTTTAATTAAATTATACTAAAACCCAAAATCCCTCCAACCCTCTCACCCTCATCTTCCCCATTGTTGATGATGGAAAACCCAAAAACCCCACCGTCCGTTCAACACCCCTCTGCCATAGCACACTCACTACAAACGATCGTACCTCCGCCCTCTAAACCATCTTCGGTGACCCCTTCACCCTGTAACCCATCGGCAATCACAAACCCTCCCTGCCCTCAGTTGACAATACCTCAAGATCAGACCCACCGCCGATTGTCCAATCCTCTGTCAAAACCCTTTACCGGCAGAACACTCACCCACTCTCACTACCGGCGATAAAAACCCTCCCCATCCACCCTACTGGTCTTAATCAACAAACCCACCCCCACAACTGTTCAATCTCACAACACATGACCGACGACAGAACATCTAACCCACTCGTCGACAAAACATTCCCGGTCGCTGACAGAACCATCACAACCGGCGAAAGAAAGCCCCTACCCGATTTGTGAATATCATTTTGTGGTTTTGAGAAGTTAGAAGACAAATGAGGGAGACGAAGGAGGCTTAGATGAAAATAAGTGGGAAGTCTATCAATTTTTTCGGTAAGATGAAAATAAGTGATAAGTGAATCTGAAATACTGGAAAAAACAAACGGTCTTAATTGACCTAGGTCTGACGGAAAAAGTGAAAACCATCTCATATGGTTGATAATTTTTTTCAAAATGTAGGAGTTTTGTTAGTTAACTACAAGAAATCTATTATATTCTAATACAAAAATAGAATTCATTCAAATGGAATAATCAAAAGAGTTCGTAGGAGATGAAGGATGGAGAATATATCAAGGTTTTCTAGGCAAATAGTTTTAAACTTTGATATTAGGAAAAAAAAACTTACAGAAAACAATAAGCAATACAATAAAATAAACAACCAATTAACCTTTAAGATATTAACTTCTTCAATGTATTTAATTAATACATGTTTGGGCCCCTAGTATAATACTATTTTTTTTTGTGTCTTACTAGATATTAAAAGAATTTGTGTCTCTTTTATTTTCTAATATTTTGAATTACTACTGTAAACTAAAAAAATTAGGGCCCCTATTTCTTGTGGGCCCTAGGCGTACGCTTGACCTGCCTCCCTAAGGACGACACTGTAGTTCTGCCATGTTCAATCCAGTCTAGTCTAGAAGTGTACCAAACACTATCTAAAGGTTTAGTCAACTTATTGGGCTAGTTTTGCATTGAAAACCAAAAAAACTAATACGATTTTTTTGGATTAACTTTTTCAATATAATACTTAGGGGCGTTTGGTTGGCAAAATGCAATTTGGTGGAATTGGAATCCATCAAAATAATTTGACTTTGAAGGAATTTGAATGAAATATGAAGGAATTTGAATGAAATATGATGGAATTTGACCATGCATTTGGTTGGTAGGAATTGGAATGGAAACTCTGAAAAGAATTTGAATCTCCATTAGTGGCATGGTGATATGGGTGGTCAGAGGTAGGGATGGGTGGCCAGGTGGTGGGGAGGGGACGGCAATTGTGATGACGATAATAGTGGTATTGGTGGTAGCGAGGGTGACATCGCCCACCCACCCGACCACCGCCCTTCTCCCGACATCCTAACCCCCGGTCCCCATCCCCCACCACCCCAACCGTTCTAATCCTGCTCCCGGTCCCCTCGTGCACCCACCCCAAACCTAAACTATCACCACCCCATCCCCAAATCGTACCTACCATCGCCCATGTTCCTACCCCTAGCGACACCTAACCCGCTACCCTACCCTACCCATCCCCACCCACCTTGACTCGCACCCCACCCCCGATCCTCATGCCAACCCCTGTCTCGTACCCACCTTTGCCCTGGTCCTATAACGCCCCACCACCCCCACCCCTAGTCCCCTTGCCATGCCTACCCCACCCATGTGGCGGGGGGTAGCTGTGACGGTGACAGTAGTGGCATGGTGATAGTTGTGACGACGACATTAGTGGCATGGTGGTCGGTGAGGGTGGGTGGCAGGGTGGTAGTTGGGAGGACAACAATAGTGGCATAAAAAAGGGTAGACGCCACCCTCTAAGCCCCCCCCCCCCCCCACCGGTCATCATGGGGGTGATGTTGGTGGGTGACGGGGTGGTAGTTGTGACGACAACAAAGTGGCATGGTGGTTAGTGGCGGGATAGGGTTGGTGTGGATGGGTGACAGGGTGGGGGTGATAGATGTGATAATAAAATTAGTGGCATGGTGGTCAGTGGTGGTGGGGGTGGGGGCGGGTGGTGGTTGTTACAGTGACAAAAGTGGTGTGGTGGTGGGGGGTAGGGCCATAGAGGTGGTGGCGTGACAGTGACAATAATATCATGGCCGTGTTGGTTAATATTTTCGGGGTAATGTTTCGTAATTTTTTTCATTTAAATTCATCTGAATAATACTATTTGGCTAACAATTTTACATTTGAACTAATTAACGACTTTAAAGCGTATTACTTTTAACACCTTAAAAATATTATTGAATAATTAAATACATGAGTCATTTTGGGTCCTGACGTTTGTTTATACTTTTTAGATAATGAAGGCAACAATGACATGAACCTCGTGGACCTATATCGTTCATCAATCATCATTTAAAAATATTGTTTTCATTAAATTGAACAAATGTCGACAACAAATTTATTTATAATAATGAAATATGTTTAAACCATTTTCTAAAATTGGGCAAACATCAAGTACCAAAAATATTTAATATCTAATTAAAAAAAATTATATAATACAAAAAACTTTTTCATAAAATTCATATTTTATGTTTCCTCTCCTCCAAAATAAATAAAAGTTAATTAAATTATACTCTTTCTCCTTCTCCAAAATTTAATTTTGATTTATGGCGAGTTTGGATTGCGGGAATGGATTGGATTTCAAGGAGGGATTTGGAATCTTTTCATGTATTTGGTTTGTAGGATTTGGAATGGATTTGAAATTCATTCTTTTATAAATCTTGTTTGGGTTGTAGGATTAGGATTTGGATTTGAATTGAGATTTTTTTTTGTTATTATTTGTTTGTTTTATAAAGAATTTATTTTTATTGGTAAATTATTTTTTTATCGATTATTTTTATTTGTGATGACCGTTTTGCCCTTCCCATCCCTTACGAACATTAAATTCGTCTTCTTCCTCCCAAAATTTTAAATTATTCTTCTCATACATGCATCCATAAATCCATTATAATTATGTATTTGAATTTAATAATATTTAAATTTATATTAAAGCATAAAAAGATGATAAACGATGCGTGAATGAAATCCATGATGCTTGAATGAAATCCATTTGGATTTGGATTTCAAATCCATGCCCATTCCAAAGGATTTTCAAATCCATCATATGAGGGATTTAAAAGTGGTCAAGGGATTTTAAATCCGGTCAACGAAATCCTTTCCTGCAAACCAAACACATGATAGAAATGGATTTGAAATCCAAATCCCTCCAAATTCATTCCAATCCCGCAAACCAAACGAGACCTTATTTTCTCTTTACAAATTTGGAGAAATTTTGTTACTTTCGTATTTTCTTCCTTCTAGAACAAATCTTCATTTTCTCCAAAATGGAGATTCTATTGGAGATGTTGTAAGGCGGGTTCATCCTCTTTCTAGTTGGAAGTAGCTTGGTTCTTAATTAATCCAAAACATGCATTAACGACGTGTCTGCTTTGATAAGAAGTAACATGTTCAAAAATTCAATATCAACTTGTTTTATTTTCTGTTTGTTCCGTTTCAAACTATATGTTTTGTATAAAATTCTACAACAATTTCAAATAAAATAATATACGTAATTCAAGTTTTCGTACAAGTTTCAAATTTCTATTTTGTTTTCTATTGATGATTATATAAATTATTAAAGAGTTATTTTGTTTTTCTCTTTCTTTAATTTAATATGAGTCAAGGGTCAAGTTCCGGAGAAAATTCTAAATAAATAGAAAACCAAAAAACCACGAAAAAAGCGAATGAAAAAGTATATGAATATGGATGTCAAATTAACAAGAAAAATATGATCGTTTATTTGGTGTAATTTATTTCGCTCGAATTTTGTTCGTTTTTCGTATTTTTTCGAATAAAAGATAGGGAGTTGATGTTTTTTTTTAATTTAAAAATATTGATGTAACCGCCCGTTTAATCATATCCATCAGGCATCAGATCATCTAATCTAACGGTTGATAAGGTGTTTTTTAGTTTTTCATTTATTTGATGTTTTCCCTTGAACCTCCGTCTATAGGTCAATATCAAATATGAAAACAATCGTTTCTAGTAGATTTATTAACATCCAAAATGTATATTTGTGCATGTTAACATTACTTTACGTGTGAAATAACTGGTTCTTGAAAGACCGATTTGAGACATTTTTTTTTTCGATTTGTAGAAGTTAAAACACGTTTAAGTAAAATGGTACTATACTAAAAAAGTGGGCCTTATACCTAACCCCTATGTTGTGTTTGGTCATTTGTCGGTCCCGACCTAACCCTATTCCATAGTAGGTCCGGTGTTAAATTTGTTCTACCTTAATCATGGAATTATGGGTTTTATTTAGTAATGATATTAAAAAATGTAGTTTCGTCACTTTCCAAATTTTATTAACAAGATGTAAACTTTTGAAATATATGATAATTTACAATACATCGAAATTCATACACACTCATTTTTTTAAACTGTTCTTTCAAGAATCGCTAGACCATCAAACATTTGGCAACAAGATCAATCATCGATCATTTGGGATCAACTGTTATTAGTCGCCAGTAAGTGGGAAAGATTAGTTGTGTTTTCGAATTCTTGTAAGGTAAAAGCTCGTTAAATTCCTCAAACGTTTGTTTTTATAACAAAATAAATCGTATAATAAGTTGGGTAGAATTAATTATATTACATAAATAAACGTTGCCCTAAAAACATAGCACAATTTATTTCAAAGTGATAAAAGCATGGATCAAAATGCATGATTAATTTGCAATGAATCTTGATAAAAGCACGAATAAAAACAAACATTGATTTCTGGTTCCAATCATAACCTACAAAACGTACAACCTCACAAACCCTAACTCATAAAAAGTACAACCCAACAAAGCATTGATGAATCATGCTACAATCACTAGTACCCAAACATATCACCACCAGCAGAAGCCATAATCGGCTGATTGTTAAAATACATCATGTTCCACGAATTCTCCATGAAATCAAACTCATTCGTGCATTGACCACTTGTACAATTGGCATTCTCGTTGATACAATTGATGATTTCGTTAAGAGAATCTAGTCTCTGGCTCAGCTCACTCACCTGAGCCCTCAACACCGAGTTATCGGCTTCGATCTGAACAAATCGCTGCGCCGTAACGTCGATCGAATTCAAGATCTGTGAGTTATCCTTCTTCAGCTGGTTGGCTTGAGCCAATAGATCATTAAGCTGCTGCTGTTTCCTCATCCTTGATCTCCGAGCCGATTCGCGATTCGATTCCATTCTCTTCCTCTTCCTTTGATCCGTCAATCCGTCTTCAGATCCGGAACTGTGGTGGATCATTGATGAATTTCCACTTGAAGAAGCCATGGATGAACGGAATTGAAGTTATATATATAAATATAGAAGAAATTATGTGAAAAAATGGTGATTTAAGTGGTTGGATCTAGAGGAGAATGGAAGCTGATTTCTGAGAAAACGTAGAACCAGTAGAGGAAGACGACGGAGAAGGATTGAACGAGATGAGTGCGGCGGATTAAGGAGGAATTGATCATAAAAGGGGAAAGGGGAGTTTTTTCACAGAGAACAGGAGACATTAATGAAGAACATCCATACGAAGATGGAGAATGATTGAAAGGGGAAGAAAAATTGGAAGAGGTTTTTGAGGGTGTGAAGAAGGGTTTGATTTATAGAAGGAAAAAGGGAGAGATTAGGGATGAATGAAGACGAAAGTGAAACAGTAACACAGCTGGTTGCCAGAAACCAACAACTTCGACGTAACAAAATGAAATCAACGTGCCCCCCTTTTTTACCCTTTTTTTTAATTCAAACTTTATTTTAAAAAATTGAATATATATATATAGAGAGAGAGAAAGAAATGGTTTCATACAAAAACAATATTTATTTAAAAAAGCATGAAAAGAATCGATTATATATAAAATTATATATGATTCAGGTGATTTTACCCATGACTTTAGGCCACGACCATAGTCACTCACGTCCTTTTTTTTCCAGGTTAATGTAAAAATCACATATGATTTTATACATGGTTTGTTGTTTTCTTGTTTTCTTAAATAATTAACGTTCCCGTTTGGACCTTCCTCTCTCTCTCTCTCTCTATATATATATATATATAGACGTTGGATTCCGGTGAAAATAAAAGTTATAACGAGAAGGTTAAGAAAAAAAATCTCAACTCTTAGATCAATCCTAATTAAAGATGAACACTAATGAGGTGCATTGTATCAATTCCCTTCTAAACTTCAATTCATGGGCCGGGCCGGGCCTGAGGTTTTAAATGCCCATGACGAAAAAGACTAAAAGATGCCCCCGCCCCAATTAACAAAACAGAGAGAAGTGGTACCTTAGTTCATAGACACTCGTTGTTGATAAATAGGTGCATCAATAGTTGAGCAACAATCAACTGGCCATTTTGGTTAACTTGTAAGCATTTATTAATGAATTTTGTGCCTCGACAATGTCTCAGGAATAGAAGAAGATTCACCCCTCCCCATTGTTTGAACAATGCTTGCAACTGTGAAACTAGAATGCATGTTCTTATTAGATCAATATAAAACCTATCCAAATTATAAAGAATACCAAAATAAACAAACTATATTTTCTAAATCATTATTCAATGTCCTTTAACTTTCAAGACCATTAGGATACCAAAGCAATACACAATCTTTGAAAAAGAAAAGGTATGGAAGTAAATCTCAAGCATACCCCTTCCAAGTGGGAGTATGGATTTTTTTCTTGTTAACATCTCCAACACAGTGCAACCAAGATTCCATACACCAGTTGCAAGTCCATAGCTATTATTCAATTGATTTACAACATGAGGATGTAACATCAAATTATCAAGGCAAAACTATCCAACATAAAGTAGCCAATGGATTAAACACTAACACTTGTTGGAAATACATGGTTTAGGGGTTAACTGGTTAAGCACTAAAATTGGTCCTATCTTGAGCAACAAAAAAGTTGAAGTGGTAGAAAAATTGCACTTCATGTTTCAGATCAATGTTTAACAACATAAATTTTGTAAGGCTATCAACCCCGGAAGAGTAGAAGTTGTTAAATGTTACACGGCTAAATTTCGGTAATTATTAACGCCATATCTTGGATTGGTTGGCAACCTAAATTTCGTTATCTCTTGAGGCACATCTTGGTTATTGTGTGTAGAATATGAGATTCAAAATGGGCATCCATGGACATCCATTTCAACCTTAAGACATTTCACATTGTTTTGGTGGATTTTGTATGCTGGATCAACTAATTTGCATACTAGTTGTTTTCTAGATTGCCAAAGAGAGTGGATTTGGTTTAATTTGATTAAAGGTTCTCATCTGATTTTTTTGGTTTTAATATGAGGAAAGTTATAATTTTCATCTTGAATTGTTGTTCAATCTCTAAGGGGACGTTTGGTTCGCAGAATGTTTTTTGATGAAATGGAATCTATGAAAGGAATTTGACTTTGAAGGAATTGGAATGGAATGTTGTCAGGTTTGACCACCTATTTGTTGACAGAATTGGAATGAAATCTGTTAAATGAATTGGAATTTTTCTGTTTGGTTCACAGATTGTAGTTTTAGAATTGGAATGGAATTTTGGTAAATGACCAAAATACCCTTTTTGTTTATTTTAATTTTTTTCAACAAAAAATACTTTAATTAAATAGTCACTAAATAGTTTAATTTTTAACTAAAATTGCATTGATTATTTTAGCATACGAATGATGATGAGAGAGAAAGAGGGAGAGAGAGAGAGGGATAGAGAGGAGAGAGGAGAGGAGAGGAGAGAGGGAGAGGAGTGAGAGGGGGAGAGGATAGAGAGGAAAGAGAGAGGATATATTGAGAGAGAGAGGAGGGAAAGAGAGAGAGGATAGATTAAGAGAGAGAGTAAAGAGATAGAGAAGAGAGAGAGAGGGAGGGAGAGAGAAGAGAGAGAGGAAAGATTGAGAGAGAGAGAGGAGAGAGAGAAAGGAGAGAGAGGAGAGAGGGAGAGTTGGTGTCTGCTAATAATGTTGAATGATAGTGGTTGCCGATGGCGGTGGTGGCCGATGGCGGTGGCCGGTGTTGGTAGCCAGAGGTGGTGGTGGCTGCTGGTGGTCGGTGGTGGTCAATGGTGGTCGGAGGTGGTGGCCGATGATGGTGGCCGGAGGTGGTGGTGCATATTATGATGAGGGGCAATTTTGTCCAAAAAAAATATGACATTCCATTCCAATGAAATACCACCTCCCCCCCCCCCCCCCCCCCAAAGGAATGTTGAATTTCTTCATTTGTGGAATTCATTGGAATTCAACATTCCAATTCCTTAAAAAGAATGAACCAAACGATGTAATGGAATCTGGTCAACGGAATTCAACATTTCAATTCCACCAGATTCCATCAGAATCTGCGAACCAAACGCCCCCTAAGTTAGTTCAAAAGGATTTATTTCTTGGTTTGCTAGAAACGTTTACTGTAAATTTCTTTTGTTCCTTGTAGATTGTTTCCTAGTTGCTACAATTTTGCTAACAATCATGTTTTTAACTTAACAAATTCTAGAAAAATTAAAATTGAAACCCACAACTAGGCTCGTTAGTTTCTGTCCTAACACAAGAATGGTGCAAAAATCAGAAATCAAAACCTAACAAATATGAAATCAGAAATCAAAATGGAAAAGAATATGCAGTAGCCGTAAGGTTCTTTCTCAATAACCTAACACAAAATCCCGAAGAGAGTAATATACAAATATGAAATTGGACAACTGGTGATGACAAGAAAAACTGAAAAACCATTTAACAAACAAAAAAAATAAAAACACAGATCGACATAACCATAAATCAAATCCATTACTCAAACTTAGACCAAAAAGAAAACCATCAGGGCCAGCGCCCATCCGTAAACGCTCCTTCCGGGGTGTGCCCATCAAGGATTCGATTCTTGGGGGAGACAGGGTGTCTTTTCCGGTGCAGCCTTATGGTGCTACGGCTGTAGGGTCTCCAAAAGGGGACCACGGGGCCATAGGTCCCCGCCAATCAACCTTAGACCAAAAAGAACACACCTGTGCCATTGTCAATCCATTGTGAAACCAACAATGTATATGAGAGTCGAAAATCACTGACTGGAGCTTGATGCTCTATTATGATTAGACGATTATGAAGTTAGGGCAGAGGAGCGAGTCGTCGAGCGTGAACTTGAGAGTGATAAGAAAATGCCGCCCAAGAGGAGAGTATGGAAACCAAGAACGATGACTGAGCCTACCCAAGGATAAGAAGGAACGGGTTGGTGATACCCTTTGGGCTTTTGATGCCCATGGTCGTCGCCCTCTTGGCCTATAGCCAGTGCCGACCCTGTTCATGGGTTGTTTTGAGATTAAAAGTGATCAAATGTTCATATCTTTTCTTACAATTCTTACCTTAACCTTTTTTCTCACATGATCTTTCATCATATATATATGTATATATATAGGGTGGATTTCGGTGAGAAGTTGAGGTTAACATGAGAAATATGAGAAATGGTTATTAATCGTTGGATGAGAAATGAATGTAAATTAGGATGAGATGACCGGATCAATTCCCTTCTAAACTGTAATTCATTAAATTAAAAGTGGTGAACGATTCAGATCCACTTCTCACGGTTCTCACATTAATCTCAACTTCTCATACAATCATTCGCCTATATAAATATATAATTGTGTATAAATCCAGTAAAAAGTATATGTGTAATTCAAGACGAGATCTTGCAGTTAACAATCGAAAAAACTTTCAATAACACTGTAAAAAATTAAAAACTTGTTGACACATGCTCAAAAGTTTCACAAAAATATTTATTAATCACATATTTATTATTATTATTATTTTAATTAATGGGCTATTGATTATGATGTCAAAATTCAATGAATATTTTTATATATCTATAATAATTTAGTAGAAGATCAACAATCAATTTCAACGAAATATGGTCATTGCCGTCTTTTAACGACCAAACGAGGATATCAAACTTATGAGATATTTTGTAATAAGATACAAAACAATATATTATAAATCAAGCTTTATGAAAGTCATTGGAACTTTTTTTTAACTATAAACTAGAAACGTATTCGTGCAATGCAGCGAGATATATCACGATTTTAATGTTTCATTTTATTTTTTTGTCGATTTACAGTACGGTTTTGGATAATTTTAAGAAAGTGATAATTATTTTTTTATAGATTTGTTTAATTTAGGCTTAATAATATAATGTTTTTTATATAAAAAAATTAAGTATTTTGTTACAATTCAATGATTATCTTATATATTTTAATGACATCTAGAAAAAATAGCCAATTACATATTTAATAATATAATTAAAACAAAATTATAGTAATATAATATATTAATTAATAGTGATACATGGAAATGTCTACATAAAAGGAAGACTCTGCACATACCAAATTAGTGGGTGTTAGAAGCTTGCAGTAGTAATATGTATCTTGTGCTTTGCTACTTGTAAATTAAGAGATTTTTAAAATCTTGCATAAAATGATGGTACCTTGTGCCTAATAATTTGTATTCAAGAGTTTTTGATCCGTGCTTTATAATATAGTATAGATAACTTTAAAATACATTTAATTATGCAATCTGTTGGGTCTGAAATATGCCAAAAATGGTTACTACTTCTAGTTCAACATGGTTACTACTTCTAGTTCAACATGGTTACTACTTCTAGCTCAAGTATGGTTACTACTGCTAGTAGAATTAATACTGCTAGTCAAAGTTAGTGCTGCTTGAACAAAGTTAGTACTGCTTAACTAGTTAGTACTGCTAGTGGTTAGTACTGCTTAGTAGTTAGTGCTGCTAAGACCAAGTTAATGCTGCTTGAAGAGATTAATGCTGCTGAGCATGGTTAGTACTGCTAGAGTTAATACTGCTCAGAGTATTAATGCTGCTTATGATTAATACTGCTTATGTGATAAAGAATTCGCATGGAAGGATGACAGCTGGATGGACTAAAGATTATGGAAAGCTTGGAGATAATGATAGAAGATATTCTGAAGATATTTTATTAATTGTAATTAGCTTTTATCTTCAGTATATATATATAGTATTGTTTAGAATAGTTAGATAACTTTAAAAGATTAATTCATTCATTCTAAGTTTTTGGTTCTAGAGAGAAAATCAACCTCAAGGCATAGATCCTAATTCTAGAGAAGTAGAATTCGTATTGGTGAGCCTGTTCATCAATATTGAGGTTGAGTGTGTAATCTTGTAACTTCAAAGCATTCAATATAAGTTTACAGTTTGTTCTTTATATTTACTGTGTTGATTTACTGTTTCATTGAATATCAAAGTGTTATTCAGCAAACTTCTTTGATATTGTTTCTGAGAATTATTTCTTGTTGAGAATTCGATCCTGACAAGTGGTATCAGAGCTAGTATTCTCAGAAACCTGCAATCATCATTCTTCTTTGAAATCAGAAATCATCAATGGCTAAAGTTTCAGATTCTTCAAGCATAGAAATCCCCACAGAGGTAATGTCTAATATTTGCTCTAAAACGTGTATGGAAACTGTTAAAAGGTACAGGGATCACAACCAGACAATGAGTGATGACCTTAAAAGATTAGAGAGAGATATAAAAAACTATGTAAGAATTGTTGAGAGTTTTGAGGAACAGATCAAAGTTTTCCAAACCAATGAACTTCAACATTCTTATGATACAAATTACTGGAAGTGGGAGAAGAATGACCTAGAACTTCAGCTGAAAAAGTCTAAAGAGGAGAATGAGAAGATAAAGAGTGAGTTTGAGAAAGCCAAGCTGGATATTGAGAAATTTTCCAATGCTTCTAAAGCAATGGACTCTTTGCTCCAAACTCAAATCCATGACAAACTTAGAAGAGGAATAGGCTATAACACCACACCACCACCATACAACAACAATTACATCCCTCCTATATCAGACTTGCTAGAGACCAATAATAGGAAGGAATTGCCTGTTGGAGCCACTAAGGTAGATCCTTTAGACAAAGTGGTGGTTGAAACAGACTCTGAAGAAGAGAACTCTAGTGAAAAGAGTAAGGAGAACACTGGGAGTGGTGAGATTCCTCTAGAAAATAACATTATCACCAATGAGGGATGTGGAAAGGCTTGGATCAAGTCTAAGGACATAGAAAAGACTGAGGGAAAGTCTGAGAAGGTCCATTATAAGCAAACCACAGTTGTGAATTCTGTCCCTTGTAAACAGTGTTCTTGCAATAAATCTGAGCCCCAAAAACATGATAAACCAAGGGGAAATCAAAGAAATTGGAATAATCAATGGGCACAAAAACAAGGGGTTGATCTGAGTAAAATCAATAGACCAAAACCTTGTTTTATTTGTGGAAACCTGAATCACCTTGCCAAATACTGTTATTTCAATCCTATTAACCAAAGAGTCACTTTTCAAAGACAACCACAAAACTCTTTTGGTTATAGGAATCAGAGAAGGAATCATATGGCTGAGAACAGAGCACCTAAAAAGTATCATGCTCAGAACAAGTTTGCTAATACAAAGAAAAATGCTCCAAATAAGCCAATGAGTAATTTAAAGACAAAGAAAGCAAACAACTTTGTTCAAGTTTGGGTTCCAATTGTAAAGAAACCTGTTAGTACTGCTATTGCAGATAGTACTGCTAACAGAAATAGTGTTGCTGCAACCAATACTACTGCTAACAAGGATAGTGCTTCTACTAGTATTAATGTTGCAAAGCCTATAATCTTGACAAAGTATTCCAGCCATGAGATTCCTAAACAACTCATCCAGACCAAACTGACAGATTATGCAAATGAAAAAGGACAACCCAAGACCACTTTGGCTTGGGTTCCCACAAAGACTAACTGATTTATCAAGTGTGCAGGGCAATCAAAAGCTCAAGAGGAAGAGCATTTGGAATGAAGATAATGGTTGCTCTTGGCACATAACAAGGAACATGGACTGCCTTCAAATTCTTTAAAAGATTTGATGGAGGACATGTTACTTTTGATCCAGCAGAAGGTTGCTAATACTGAAAGGTAGTTAGTACTTCTAGTTCAGTGAATACTGTCAGACTGTGTTAATGCTGCTGGTATGTGTTACTACTGCCAATCTGTGTTAATGCTGCTGATAAGTGTTACTACTGCTAATGTAAGTTTTCTATACCCAAAAATGATCTTCAATGATTTAATGTCAAACTTGGATATCAATCAAAAAGCTTTTATCTGTATCCAAGGTTTGTACAAGAAATACTTAATAAAGAATTGACGGATTAACCTCATTTTAATGAGATATATGTACCTAAACCCCCTAAAGGCAAGGTTTTCTCAAACATGAGAAGATCTGCTAGGGACTCTGAAGGAGTTGACACCCCATTGTTCTCAACAATGATGGTGGTGTCCCAACCACAAGAAGGTATGGCAGCAGGGTCAAGGCCCTCATTAGACATTCCCACTGCTTGCCAAACCCAACCTTCCCACTCTATATCTATCCCACAGTTCCTACTTCATAAGCCAACTTCTCCAATCACCCAAACTTATCAAATGAAAACAGGTAAAGAAGGCTCCTTCCCTTCTTGTACCTTCACCCACTAAGCCTTTAAGCCCTCTATTGGAGCACTCACCAGTAGAGAATATCCAAAGGGAATCCACAAGGGTGTCTCCCAACCTCAGGAGGTGCTCTCTAAGGAGATGCAAGAGCATATGGGTTGTAAGGCTCACACTACTGACTTTGCACAAAGTGCAGGACAGGACAGTGTGAACATATCTAAGATCTTCCCCATGGCAACTTTAGATGAGTAATTATCTAAAGGTCCCCGGTGCCAAGAAACCAAGGGGGTGGATAATGCTTCTGCTAGGCAGAAGACTTCCACTTCAAAAAGATCCAATGATCCTTCAAAAGGGGGTAACACTCCTGGAGAAGGTGAGGACAAATATAACTACAAAGAATTGATGGATACACTTGGTACAATTAGTCTGAAAGTTCATAATCAAATTATGGAGATAAAAGAGATGAAAAGGTGATCACTTCTTATCACTAGCAGATAGATCATATCAAGAAGCTGGTACTGAAAAAGAAGAAAATTAAAGTTTGTATTGATATGAAATCTTATTTTGAGGGGGAGATAAGTGAAGAAGCTGAAATAAAGTAGTAACTACATCAGAAACAGAAAAGAAGATAACAGCAGAAACTGAATCAAGAAGAACTAGTAATTGCAGAAAGTTTTTATCATAAAGACCTTATGTTGAAGAACTTAACTTCTCAGTTTTGAAAAGTTAAGTTAGGGGGAGATTGTTGGGTCTGAAATATGCCAAAAATGGTTACTACTTCTAGTTCAACATGGTTACTACTTCTAGTTCAACATGGTTACTACTTCTAGTTCAAGTATGGTTACTACTGCTAGTAGAATTAATACTGCTAGTCATAGTTAGTGCTGCTTGAACAAAGTTAGTACTGCTTAACTAGTTAGTATTGCTAGTGGTTAGTACTGCTTAGTAGTTAATGCTGCTAAGACCAAGTTAATGCTGCTTGAAGAGATTAATGCTGCTGAGCATGGTTAGTACTGCTAGAGTTAATACTGCTCAGAGTATTAATGCTGCTTATGATTAATACTGCTTATGTGATAAAGAATTCGCATGGAAGGATGACAGCTGGATGGACTAAAGATTATGGAAAGCTTGGAGATAATGATAGAAGATATTCTGAAGATATTTTATTAATTGTAATTAGCTTTTATCTTCAGTATATATATATAGTATTGTTTAGAATAGTTAGATAACTTTAAAGGATTAATTCATTCATTCTAAGTTTTTGGTTCTAGAGAGAAAATCAACCACAAGGCATAGATCCTAATTCTAGAGAAGTAGAATTCGTATTGGTGAGCCTGTTCATCAATATTGAGGTTGAGTGTGTAATCTTGTAACTTCAAAGCATTCAATACAAGGTTATAGTTTGTTCTTTATATTTACTGTGTTGATTTACTGTTTCATTGAATATCAAAGTGTTATTCCGCAAACTTCTTTGATATTGTTTCTGAGAATTATTTCTTGTTGAGAATTCGATCCTGACAAGATTGTTGGGTCTGAAATATGCCAAAAATGGTTACTACTTCTAGTTCAACATAGTTACTACTTCTAGTTCAACATGGTTACTACTTCTAGCTCAAGTATGGTTACTACTGCTAGTAGAATTAATACTGCTAGTCAAAGTTAGTGCTGCTTGAACAAAGTTAGTACTGCTTAACTAGTTAGTACTGCTAGTGGTTAGTACTGCTTAGTAGTTAATGCTGCTAAGACCAAGTTAATGCTGCTTGAAGAGATTAATGCTCCTGAGCATGGTTAGTACTGCTAGAGTTAATACTGCTCAGAGTATTAATGCTGCTTATGATTAATACTGCTTATGTGATAAAGAATTCGCATGGAAGGATGACAGCTGGATGGACTAAAGATTATGGAAAGCTTGGAGATAATGATAGAAGATATTCTGAAGATATTTTATTAATTGTAATTAGCTTTTATCTTCAGTATATATATATAGTATTGTTTAGAATAGTTAGATAACTTTAAAGGATTAATTCATTCATTCTAAGTTTTTGGTTCTAGAGAGAAAATCAACCTCAAGGCATAGATCCTAATTCTAGAGAAGTAGAATTCGTATTGGTGAGCCTGTTCATCAATATTGAGGTTGAGTGTGTAATCTTGTAACTTCAAAGCATTCAATACAAGGTTATAGTTTGTTCTTTATATTTACTGTGTTGATTTACTGTTTCATTGAATATCAAAGTGTTATTCCGCAAACTTCTTTGATATTGTTTCTGAGAATTATTTCTTGTTGAGAATTCGATCCTGACAAGATTGTTGGGTCTGAAATATGCCAAAAATGGTTACTACTTCTAGTTCAACATGGTTACTACTTCTAGTTCAACATGGTTACTACTTCTAGCTTAAGTATGGTTACTACTGCTAGTAGAATTAATACTGCTAGTCAAAGTTAGTGCTGCTTGAACAAAGTTAGTACTGCTTAACTAGTTAGTACTGCTAGTGGTTAGTACTGCTTAGTAGTTAATGCTGCTAAGACCAAGTTAATGCTGCTTGAAGAGATTAATGCTGCTGAGCATGGTTAGTACTGCTAGAGTTAATACTGCTCAGAGTATTAATGCTGCTTATGATTAATACTGCTTATGTGATAAAGAATTCGCATGGAAGGATGACAGCTGGATGGACTAAAGATTATGGAAAGCTTGGAGATAATGATAGAAGATATTCTGAAGATATTTTATTAATTGTAATTAGCTTTTATCTTCAGTATATATATATAGTATTGTTTAGAATAGTTAGATAACTTTAAAAGATTAATTCATTCATTCTAAGTTTTTGGTTCTAGAGAGAAAATCAACCTCAAGGCATAGATCCTAATTCTAGAGAAGTAGAATTCGTATTGGTGAGCCTGTTCATCAATATTGAGGTTGAGTGTGTAATCTTGTAACTTCAAAGCATTCAATACAAGTTTACAGTTTGTTCTTTATATTTACTGTGTTGATTTACTGTTTTATTGAATATCAAAGTGTTATTCAGCAAACTTCTTTGATATTGTTTCTGATAATTATTTCTTGTTGAGAATTCGATCCCAATTTTTTTTAAACTTATGCAATCGAATTTATTTAATTCAGCTGAAATTACATCAGACTAAAAATGATGTAAAGATCGTTGTCCTTCATTTTAGTATTAAGTTTCAAAACGGTTTTTGTATATTATGTGTCTTAGGACACATAATAAGAAATTAAGAATATTTAATATGAAAAAATAATTTGTTTATAATTTTACCTTTTAATTATTCGAGTAAACTACGATTTTAGTCCCTGTGGTTTGATGCTTATAACGATTTTCGTCCCTGGTCTTTTAAAACTGATTTTTTAGTCCTTGTGGTTTTTATTTGCTTCTATTTTCATCCCTCCCTCTAATTTTATTAATATTAAATGTTAATTTATTTAAAAATTAAATAAACAAATTACATATTTGGTTCTTGTGGTATATAAACTTTTACATTTTTATCCTAATTTATATTTTTTTACTTTTTTCTTTATTTATCGTATTTCATCAAGACATTTATTTTTCAATTAATTATATTGTATATTTTCATAATTATTATAATTTTAATTATAAAAATAATCAAATAAATTTCATTAAAAATATTGATAAATACATGATATTTTTTTCAAAGCTTTAGGTTTAAATCTCCTAAAATTAATATTTTTTTTATCTATTGATTTATTAAAGCTATTTCTTATTTTAAATTATCATTGAAAAAAGTTTAATAAAATTCGAGAAAAAAATAGTATTATTTTATAACAACCTGTTGTTTTTTGTTAAATGCAATTTGCTACACTATTCTAATTCTCATTTAATCTTTATTTTTTATTAATTAATCAAATTTGTTTAATATTTAAATAAGACATACACACATAAACATTATTTAAAACCTTGATATATATATATATATATATATATATATATATATATATATATAGAGAGAGAGAGAGAGAGAGAGAGGTCAAACGAGAACGGTACATATTTAAAATGAACACGACAATGGCAAATCACATACAAAATATAAGTGATTTTACATGTGATTCTCGCGACCTTAAGTCGCGGCAAAAGTCTCCCGCATACTGTGATTTTGTACGACTTCTTCGCTAATGTAAAATCACTTATAATTTTGTATGTGATTTGCCGTTCTCGTGTTATTTTAAATAGGTATCGTTCTCGTTTAAACCCCATTCTCTCTCTATATATATATATATGTGTGTGTGTGTGTGTGTGTTTATTTTAAATATTAACAAATTTGATTAATTAATAAAAATAAAGTTTAAATGAAAATATGAAATAATGGGAGTAAAGTGAATTTACCAATAAACAATCGGTTGTTATAAAATAAGATTTTTTTTTTCTCGAAATTTATTGAACTTTTTTCAATGGTAATTTAAAATAAATAAAAAGCTTTAATAAATCAACAGAAAAAAAAATTAATTTTAAGAGATTTAAACCTAAAGCTTTGAAAAAAAATCATGTATTTATTAGTATTTTTAATAAAATTATTTGATTATTTTTATAATTAAAGTAATAATAATTATGAAAATATACAATATAATTAATAGAAAAATAAATGTCATGATGAAATACAATAAATAGAGAAAATGTAAAAAAATGTAAATTAAGATAAAAATATAAAATTTTATATATCACAAGGACCAAATATGTAATTTGTTTATTTAATTTTTAAATGATTTAACATTTAATATTAATAAAATTGGAGGGAAGGATGAAAATAGAAGCAAATAGAAACCACAAGGACTAAAAAAGAAGTTTTGAAAGACCAGGAATGAAAATCGTTATAAACATCAAACCATAGGGACTAAAATTGTAGTTTACTCTAATTATTCTGATCCAATATTTTTTTAATTATTATTCCATTTCTACATATCTATACTATATAATGAAAATTCTAAAACGGTTATACGGTTATTGTACAATCTTTTGTACAATAACATTTACCACCCTTAATCTTTTGTACAATAACATTTACTATTCTTATAATGTTACATTTACCACCCTTACAATTACTTATTTAATTTATTTTATATCCCTTACTTTTTCATTTTTCATTTTACACCGTTATCATATTAACACAAATAATCGTATATGAACAAAAATGCAATGAAAAAATACGTTCCTTTTTTTACAAATTATAACATTATAATCGTCTCGTCAATACCTTCAAAACGAGCCTAATATTGAATATTTTTTAATTTAACCATACTATTAAATATCATAATATATACGAATTATCTATATTACTAAAACGATTATTGTACAATCTTTTGTACAATAACATTTACCACTCTTACAATGTTACATTAACCACATTTACAATTACTTATTTAATTTACTTTATATCCCTTACTTTTTCATTTTTCATTTTACACCATTATCATATTAACACAAATAATCGTATATGAACAAAAATGCGATGAAAAATACGTTCATTTTTCTACAAATTATACCATTATAATCGTCTCGTCTGACCTTCAAAACGAGCCCAATATTGAATATTTTTTAATTTAACCGTACTATTAAATATCATGAATATCTACGAATTAATTTGTTTTCTATCCATACGTTTTATTTTTTTTCCACCGTTAGCACGTTAAAAATACATAATCGTAAAATACGTTTCATTCTTATTATAAATAATATCATTATAATTTTTTTCGTCAATAATTGTAATATAAACTAATTATTGAATATCTTTTTGGGTTTAGGTTTCATAAGTTGTGATTCTTAGGTCATGGTTGATTATTGATGAAATGTATATAAGGAAATAACATTAATTGTTCGTTCTTTACTTACATTTCGCTGCATTGCGCGGGTATATGTCTAGCTATATAATGAAAATTCTAAAACGGTTATACGGTGTACAATCTTTTGTACAATAACATTTACCACCTTTAATCTTTTGTACAATAACATTTACTACCCTTACAATGTTACATTTACCACCCTTACAATTACTTATTTAATTTACTTTATATCCCTTACTTTTTCATTTTTCATTTTACACCGTTATCATATTAACACAAATAATCGTATATGAACAAAAATGCAATGAAAAAATACGTTCCTTTTTTACAAATTATACCATTATAATCGTCTCGTCAATACCTTCAAAACGAGCCCAATATTGAATATTTTTTAATTTAACCGTACTATTAAATATCAGAATTTATACTATATAATGAAAAAACTAAAACGGTTATTGTACAAACTTTTGTACAATTACATTTATCACCCTTACAATGTTACATTTATCACATTTACAATTACTTATTTAATTTACTTTATATCCCTTACATTTTCATTTTGCATTTTACATCATTATCATATTAACACAAATAATCATATATTAACAAAAATGCAATGAAAAAATACGTTCATTTTTCTACAAATTATATCATTATAAGCGTCTCCTCAATATCTTCAAAACGAGTCCAATATTGAATATTTTTTAATTTAACCATACTATTAAATATCATGAATATCTACGAAATAATTTGTTTTTCTATCCATACGTTTTATTTTTTTTTCCACCGTTAGCACGTTAAAAATACATAATCGTAAAATACGTTTCATTCTTATTATAAATACTATCATTATAATTATTTTCGTCAATAATTATAATATAAACTAATTATTGAATATCTTTTTGGGTTTAGGTTTCATAAGTTGTGATTCTTAGGTCATGGTTGATTATTGATGAAATGTATATAAGAAAATAGCATTAATTATTCGTTCTTTACTTACATTCCGCTGCATCGCGCAGGTATATGCCTAGTTTACCTAAATAATTTTTCATCCCTTTCGGATCAAGTTTTATAACAATTTTTTTTATTATTATTTATTCTATAATTATTATTTATATTCTTGTCTTCTTCATCCTCTCATGCTTATTTGTGCAAAAAAATAGCGAATTTTATCAACTTTTTTTGTATGTCGATGGAAGCTAATGGGTTTCTATGCTATCAACTGTTTGGATAAGAAATCAATAATAGTTTAAAACTGCTTTAATAAATAAAACTTTTTCTACGGTAAGAGTTTTGTGTTTAAAGAGAAAACTAGAGAAAAAACACATTTGGAAACTATTAAATAAATCTATAAAAATCTATACATATAATAAATAAGTAACTAACATGTCACGTGTTGTCTTCTGGTGAGACGAATTCAAAATTTTACTGCCTAAACATGTATCTGGACGCAGTTTACATTATAAATTCAATTAGCACACCCACATTTACTCTTCCTTAAATCTCTCCTTAATTCAATTTTTTTTAATTTATGCGTTACATTTATTACCCTTATAATTAGGTTTGTAGTTTACTTTTAATCCCTTACTTTTTTATTTTTCATTTTAGTCTTTTATCATATAAACATAAATAATGCATATGAACTGAAATGTATTAAAAAAACATTTCTATTTTTTTACAAATTATAGCATTGTAATCGCTTCGTCAATACCTTCGAAATGAGTCCAATATTGAATATTTTTTTAATTTAATTGTATTATTAAATATCATAAATATATACGAATTAATGTGTCGAGTATGAGATTTGTTGAAATAATCACTAAATTCTCAACGAATTGCACTAAAGTCTCCAGGTATGTTAATTATCTATTTAGGTATTTATACTGTTATTATTTAAATACAAACCAATTTATTGTTTTATTAATTTTTTAAATATTATTTTCTTTCTTAAATATTTTTTCAGTTATTATTTCTATGTTATGGTTGTTTAACATTTATATTATATATGTTACATGTTTATCCCTTAATGATGATCAAGTCAAAAACTTGACATTGTTTGAAATTGAAAAGATTTTACTTCGTAACAATCCAACCTAAAAAAATTCACCACTATGTCTTACCCTGATGATGATTATGTTGAGTCTTCAAACAATTGTTTGATTACAGAGGAGCTAGATTACGACATAGCTAATCTACAGAACGAGTTTCGTCAACTTGTAGGTGCTTTAACAAACGAGCAACGAGGTGTTTATGACGATATCATCACAATGGTTCAAAATAACAATGAGGTGTGTTTTTTGTATATGGTTATAGCGGAACAGTAAAACATTTCTATGGAAGACATTATCTGCATCAATAAGATCTAGAGAAAAAATTGTTTTAAACGTTGTTTCAAGTGGTATTGCCTTTTTACTTCTTACAGGAGGTAGGATAATACACTCTCGCTTTCAAATTCCTCTAATTCTTAACGAAAATTCTCTTTGTTACATAAAGCCAGACATTGATGCTGCCAAGTTAATAAAGAAGACTAGGTTGATCATATGGGATGAAGCACCAATAGTTCAAGGACATGCATTTGAAGCATTGGATAGAAGTATGAATGATATTTTTGGTAGTCAAGGCATTACTGACTCGAAAATGCTTTTTGGTGGCAAAGTAGTTGTTTTTGGAGGAGATTTCAGAGAAATTCTATTGGTTATTCCCAACGCAAGTAGACAAGACATTGTTAATGCGTCGTTAAGTTCATCTTACATTTGGGAAAAATGCAAATGTAACACCCTCAAATTTGGAAGGAGTAACTAATTTAAAATTTTCAATAATGCCTCAAAAAAAAGATAAAATATCTTACGACAAGTCCATTCTTGAAATATTGTTCTAGATTTAACCATCAACAAAAATAAATAAGGTCTTACACATAGACTAATTAAAAGTCGGGTGTTACTAAACCCAAATACAAATTGCTATAACCCAAGATAACGGGGGAAGGTTTCACCAAACTATTCACCCTCAAGCATAAATCTATTTCTCGTCTCTTCACGATGTCGCTTGTACCATACCCAGCCGGTACCTGATGCACATGCCGACAAATAAAAAGGTTAGGCTATTGCCTAGTGAGTTCAAGAGTCTTCAACATGAATAAATATATCGTTAAAAAGAAAGAATGCAATTTAAGTCATGATCTTTCAAAATGATCTACCTTGAATATGAAAACGACTCGTTTTCCAATGACATTCATTTTTAAGGACGAACGTCCCAAGACAAAACGTTCTTTATAAAATGATGTCGCCCAAAACTCACTCAAACGTGAATAGAAAACGGACTCCCAATTATAAAAAAACGCGGATAAAACTTTATATCCCAAAACACCCAAAACACGGGTGGGGCATAATACTCAACTCATAAATCATGGAAAACAATCCATATAAATATAATATGCCATCGAAAACATGGAACTAAAATTCAATACTCACGCGACCATAAAATGGAATGAAATCCAAATATTAAAGCATGGACAATTAAATATACAAAATATTGTTGGCCGACAACGGGGGAGACCCGTATCCATTGAGAGTGGAGGAACACAAAAGTATGCCACTTATACAACGTTAATCGTATGACACTTCATGACATGAAAGCCCAAGTGTCCCTACGACTCCCTTCAAGCTACACCAAAAGAGACGCCTGACCTTAGTGAATATTACCATGAATACCGCCAAAGGCCCGACATAGTCGGGGGTTACAACCGTGGCATTGCCCCGACTTGGCGGAGGCCCCAAACGCCCATCAACACGATAGCACAACCGGACTCAACCCTCCTAGTGTACACTTGAAAAGTTAAGGTCATAAAACATGGGTCCCGGAGTCCAACCCCGTAATACCCAATTGACCATCACATAAAGACTGACTTACGTGCCTATGGATCCAATGCAACACAGTCTAACATTACATGACTACACATGAATGACCAACACACTCGAGCATGTAATTATCATTAATATGCAATAAGATGCATTAAACAATCGAGCATGTAATTATCATTAATATGCAATAAGATGCATTAAGATGTAAATCGTACATGGGCTCTACATTGAGTCATTAAAACTGGACAAATGTTCTCGAGTTTTAAGTCAAAACTGAACTAAAATGCTCAAACCCCATTTGACCAACAAATAACGGTCCCCATATAGAAAAACACATTTAAACGGCGTTTATGCAGACACATACCTCAAAAATGTGATTAACCCAAAACTTATCACGGATCGGGACAAAAGACGTTCCCAATGGGCTCATACCCTTATGTTTCCAAAATGTCTCATAACACAGAGACATGCATATTTCCAAAAGGTTTATAATATCAAATACCCTAAAATGCAGAAATCATAAATTTGACTTCATTTGTACAAAAATCACCAAAGATGCATGAGTCATAAAATAGGCTTTATTTGTACAAAATTACCAACTGCATAAATCATGTTATTTACTTATCAAAATATCCAAATTCCAAAAATGGGTATTTCGTGAGATTGAAGTAACCCAAGTTTACGAAATATGAAAAATTATCAAAATATTCAACACATTAACAATTACCAAGTAAAACATATTTTTACTTCAAAATACACATTTTGGCATGTACATAGTTTTCACAAAGCAACTTAAACTCACATTGCTAGATTTAGGTTAAATCTAGATATTACCCACTTAGAGCTTCCTTGAAGAAACTTGAATCCTCAAAGCCAAGACCTCCAAAACCTAGATCCACAAGATTTCAACCATAAACATAGATATTCAACCGTATATAATCGTTCTCCAACATTTTACATGAAGATCTCATCTATACCCAAAACCCTAATTTCCATAGATGAAGAAGGAGAATATTACCTTAATCAATATCTTGAATCCACAAACCAAAACACCTCTAGGTCACCCAAAATGAGCCACAACTCCAAATCTTCAAGATGGTGAAAATGGTTGGATGAAACCCTAAGAAACTTGGTGATGAAGATGAAGATGGAAAGGTAAAGTTCTAGTTTCCCAACACTTGCTAGATGATGAGGAAGCACTTGGTTTTAGGAGGAAAACCCCAAAATATGTTAGGGTTCAAGGGAGAGGGTGGAAAATCGATTTGGGAGAGAAAATGGGGAGAGTTTTGAGGGTTTAGGTCAAAAATAGGGTTTGGGGCCGGTTTCTCCCTTTTAAATGCGCACAGTGACTCCGCGCGGATGGTAGCGTTGATCCATCCGCGCGGAGTACTGCCGCCTGATTTTCTTCATTTTTTTTTGCCCGATCTCTGTTTTGGTCATAACTTCTTCGTTTTAACTCCGATTTTGCTCCGGAAAGAACCGTTGGACTTGTAATTGAACCCTTCATCCAACAAAGCTATAAAATATAGCATTCAAGTCCAAAATCCTATTTCTTGTTTTTCCCTTAAAATACCCATTTGTATTAACTTGAAATTATATCTTCCTAAAAATTGGGGTGTTACAATCCTCCCAACCTTAAAAGAGATTTCGTCCTCGAAATCTAACCCCGACCAAACACCCAACGTTGCGTTAAGCGAGATCAATTGGCTCTCTAACCAAAGAGGGATACTTTCACAATCCTCGCCTCATATATGAAACCGATTATGTATTTCTCATAACAAGCTGCCACACACCCGAGCCCAACGTTCGATATACCTTACATATGATGGAATGAACATCGAGTCCTTATCGAATCATTTCCTATCATTAGGTTCTCTGTTGCCTCCCAACCTTAGGTTGCCTTTATCACCTCAAGAGCAACTTACGATCTTAATTAACTACTTCCACCAAGGATTCCTCAAGGCAAGGTTTACCTTTAAGTGCTTCTAATCGTCCTTCGTGGAATTATGTTACACTCTTTTCTTGGCTTCAAGAACACAACAACCTTTGCAGAAAGGACCAAACCATCGCTTGCCCATGGTCCTTTCAATCCCGAGTATCCACAACCAGGTTGACTTTACCTGAGTGATAAGGAATCCACATAAAAATTGTTGGGTCGGTCACCTGTTGCTGTCATAAAACGATGTTTCTACTTCCGACAAATTAAGGCCTCCTCAATGTTCGACTTCTACTTATGGTCTACTTCGACGATTTCACTAATTCCTCTAATAATCAATACCATGAAAGATTAATCGTCTTTTCCTTGATGAAATTCTTAGCACTAGTTTGGTCCGATCCAATCTACAACAAATCTGTTCCTCAATCTTACACAAGCACAACATCCACGGATAGCGGATTACCTCAACCCCACGGTTACACAACTCTCATAATGCATTCAAGCATTGATTGCCAAATCAGCGGGAACCTCGCTGATTACAGAATTACCAATGATCTATCCCTAATTGCTAGCATTTAATATCCTTAAGGTTACTACTTAACTTGCAGGCATACCAAATCCAACGAAAGTGAACTGAAGCACCCCCAACGGTCACTGTCCTCCAAATTCGAATGTCGACACTTGTCCTCGAAATGTCCACACCGCAACCGTGGATACACCACCATATATTTCCTTCCCGGTTTTGCACTGACGAATTAAAGTTGACACCTATCATGGTACTAAAGTTCAGACAATCGAATTGCCATAATTTCTTTATTCCTGAAGACTCACCCGGATGGTACACATCCAACCCATACATGATGTCGAAAATCAACCCATCAATTCGTAACCCACCAAGATAAAGCAACCACACAATGTTTAACCCGTAGTTTTACCGGAACCATAAGATTAACACTTAATTAACTGGGATAATTCATAGATCTAACACCTCAATTATTTATGCGTGCACCGATTCATGAAACTGAAATCCAAAATTCAAAGCTAATCATAAGTCAGGTCCTCCGACCCTTCAATCTCTGAGACTCCTTTAGTCCTTAATCACGACCCTTATCACAAGAGGCTTCACATCTATAGCTCTAATGAGTTCAAGGTTTTTCAAACTATTATGCCAATTTGAAATTTAATAAAACTTCTAAATGCAAAGGCTTTATAACAATTTAGTCGTATGAATAAAAATTCACTACCGTTTACTCGGTAGGTGTACAAAGTGGTCTCAAACACACACATAAACCATTTCAAAAACCGTTTGGTCATTACTCAAGATAATAATGACAATAAACAAAATACACAACAAACTTTTCAAATGGACCACTATGGTCCCAAAATGCATCAATTTACGACATGAATGGAAATAATTTTAGGCACTAAACAGTGTGTAACAAACATTCGTACAAAACTCCAGAAGGGGAGATTGACGTAATCAAGTTCCAAAAGTTTCTCATTTAACCATATAATGACATGAAATAGAATTTTCCAACGTGACTCGCATACATCAGTTTAATTCCCAAAACTTAGTAAAAACATAGATGCATGCGATTTGATCAAACGTAAAATGATTCAGGTCGACTTCAAACTTTAAGCCGCACGAATAAAATGTTATTTGCCCTAAAATAGTGGTTATAGTCATATACACCCACAAGCCAATATAACGTACTTGCGTGAACCTTTAAAAGTGGTGCCAACAACCGTAGACGTAGAAAACAAACATTTAATATAAACTATCATACACTCTCCATACATTTATTCGCGACATGGTGTAAATTCATTCGTGCAACAAACAGTATACGACAAAATGTTCGCAAAACTCAAAACAAAATTTTCATGATATTAAACTCCCAAAATTTTCTCTTTTTATTCACATCATGACACAGAATAAGATTCTATAACAAAACTTGCATGAGACTGTTTATTTCACAAAACTAGTAAAGTGGTATGTGCATGCCCCTTGGTTAAACACAAAATAATTTACGATGGTTTCAAGTTCAAAGACAAATCAACAATATGCTTCCATCGTTCTAAAATGTCGACTAAAACACTATGACGGAAATTCCAAATAAAACATGCATGCATACAAACGCAACCAAACCGCTCGCACAAGAACTCAAGGAAAAACAATACAACTGGACGCCATTAAAATCACCACATTAAATCCACAAAATCGCATGGAATAAAATTCTAAATAAAACACAAACACCAAAATAATGGAAGATAACTCTTCGTCCAAAGCCTTAACATATGTGGAGGAGATCCAATGTTAAAGTCATAAACCGCAGTTACTTGTCCAAGACCCTAAACAACATCAAAATAAGCACATCGCAATATCTGAAATAGCGTTGGACAACAATGAGAATAAAGAAGGTCTCAACCAAATTTGCAACCTCATGCAATCCAATAATTTTATGCATATTGAAAATCATGGTTTAAAACCTGGTGTGTGCTAAACATTTTTCCAAAATTTCGTAATAAAATTTCACATAATGATTTTAGAAACATGAGAAATAATTGATGCAATTTACGTTAGAATAAAATTTTGTGCATGAACTTGATCGACACTCCACGTCTCGAAACCACGCTCCTCAATTTCCTAGTCACACTACCAACATCCGAAAGTTCAAACCTCTTAAGGTCAGTAATTTGAAGTTGCATCGATTGGCCTTACAGATTCTCCTCGAATTAACGTCGATTCAATGGGCCTAGGGTTCTAATTCAACCAACAATTATGACCCAAGACGGTCCACTTAATGTATTCATCATTCTTAACCGTCACTCTAAGCGACAATGCTATAAACAACTTCTTCTAGTTATTATTCGTCAGAAATTCATCCGCTACCCCATCGTTCATCACATGAAAGAGAATCAAGTACGCACATGTAACAAGTAAGTTCACCATAACACTGGCCAGGTGGAATTATGAACGTACCGTACATGATTGTCCTTGCTACCCTCGTCATGATTTCCGATTCTAGTGACTTTATTGACCTCTAAGTATCCTATCTTAAAGGGCCTAATGGTACAATCTCACTTTCATCACTTAGAAAAAAAACACGCTAGTTTGAGTCTAGGTATCCGAAATTACCACCTAAATCTCTCAAACTTATGCTCTGATACCAACTTGTAACACCCTCAAATTTTGAAGGAGCAACAATTTAAAATTTCCAATAATTCCTCAAAGAAAGATAAAATATCTTACGACAAGTCCATTCTTGAAATACTGTTCTAGATTTAACCATCAACAAAAATAAATAAGGTCTTACACATAGACTAATTAAAGGTCGGGTGTTACTAAACCCAAATACAAATTGCTATAACCCAAGATAAAGGGGGAATGTTTCACCAAACTACTTACCCTCAAGCATAAATCTATTTCTCATCTCTTCACAGTGTCGCTCGTACCATACCCAACTGGGATCTGATGCACATGTCGACAAATAAAAAGGTTAGGCTAACGACTAGTGAGTTCAAGGGTTTTCAACATGAAAAAATATATCGTTAAAAAGAAAGAATGCAATTTAAGTCATGATCTTTCAAAATGGTCTACCTTGAATATGAAAACGACTCGTTTTCCAATAACATGCATTTTTAAGGACGAACATCCCAAGAAAAAACGTTCTTTATAAAATGATGTCGCCCAAAACTCACTCAAACGTGAATAGAAAACGGACTCCCAATTATTAAAAAAAACGCGGATAAAACTTTATATCCCGAAACACCCAATACACGGGTGGGGCATAATACTCAACTCATAAATCATGAAAAACAATCCATATAAATATAATATTCCATCGAAAACATGGAACTAAAATTCAATACTCACACGACCATGAAATGGAATGAATTCCAAATGTTAAAGCATGGACAATTAAATATCCAAAATACTGTTGGCCGACAACGGGGGAGATTCGTATCTATTAAGAGTGGAGGAACACAAAAGTATGTCACTTATACAACGTTAATCGTATGACACTTCAGGACATGAAAGCCTAAGTGTCCCTACGACTCCTTTCAAGCTACACCAAAAGAGACAGTTGACCTTAGCGAATATTGCCATGAATACCGCCAAATACCCGACACATTCGGGGGTTACAACCGTAGCATTGTCCCGACATGGCGGAGGCCCCAAACGCCCATCAAAACGATAGCACAACCGGACTCAACCCTCCTAGTGTACACTTGAAAGGTTAAGGTCATAAAACATGGGTCCCAGAGTCCAACCCTGTAATACCCGATTGACCATCACATAAAGACTGACTTACGTGCATATGAATCCAATGCAACACAGTCTAACATTACATGACTACACATGAATGACCAACACACTCGATCATGTAATTATCATTAATATGCAATAAGATGCATTAAGATGTAAATCGTACATGGGCTCTACATTGAGCCATTAAAACTAGACAAATGTCCTCGACACTCTTTTAAGTCAAAACCGAACTAAAATACTTAAAACTCATTTGACCAACAAATAACAGTCCCCATATAGAAAAACGCATTTAAACGGCGTTTATGCGGACACATACCTCAAAGATGTGATTAACCCAAAACTTATCACGGATCGGGACAAAATGCGTTCCCAATGGGCTCATACCCTTATGTTTCCAAAATATCTCATAACACAGAGACATGCATATTTCCAAAAGGTTTATAACATCAAATACCCCAAAATGCAGAAATCATAAATTTGACTTCATTTCTACAAAAATCACCAAAGATGCATGAGTCATAAATATAGGCTTTATTTGTACAAAATTACCAACTGCATAAATCATGTTATTTACTTATCAAAATATCCAAATTCCAAATATGCGTATTTCGTGAGATTGAGGTAACCCAAGTATACGAAATATGAAAACTTATCAAAATATTCAACACATTAACAATTCCCAAGTAAAACATATATTTACTTCAAAATACATATTTTGGCATGTACATAGTTTTCATAAAAGCAACTTGAACTCACATTGCTAGATTTAGGCTAAATCTAGATTTTACCCACTTAGAGCTTCCTTGAAGAAACTTGAATCTTCAAAGCCAAGACCTCCAAAACCTAGATCCACAAGATTCCAACCCTAAACATGATATTTAACCGTATAGAATCGTTCCCCAACATTTTACATGAAGATCTCATCTATACCCAAAACCCTAATTTCCATAGATGAGGAAGGAGAAGATTACCTTATCAATAGCTTAAATCCATAAACCAAAACATCTCTAGGTCACCCAAAATGAGCCACAACTCCAAATCTTCAAGATGATGAAAATGGTTGGATGAAACCCTAAGAAACTTGGTGAAGAAGATGAAGATGGAAAGGTAAAGGTTCTAGCTTCCCAAAACTTGCTAGATGATGAGGAAGCACTTGGTTTTAGGAGGAAAACCCCAAAAAATGTTAGGGTTCAAGGGAGAGGGTGGAAAATCAATTTGGGAGAGAAAATGGGGAGAGTTTTGAGGGTTTAGGTCAAAAATGGGGTTTGGGGCCAGTTCCTCCCTTTTAAATGCGCACAGTTGCTCCGTGCGGATGGTGGCGCTGATCTATTTGCACAGAGACCCGCGCGGAGCACTGGGAACAGAGTCCTGCGTTGATGGTGACGCTGATCCATCCGCGTGGAGCATTGCCACCCATTTTTTTCATTTTTTTTGCCCGATCACTGTTTTGGTCATAACTTTTTCGTTTTAACTCCGATTTTGCTCCGGAAAGAACCGTTGGACTCGTAATTGAACCCTTCATCCAACAAGGCTATAAAATATAGGATTCGAGCCCAAAGTCCTATTTCTTCTTTTTCCCTTAAAATACCCATTTGTATTAACTTGAAATTTTATCTTCTTAAAAATCGGGGTGTTACAGCAAAGTCCTAAGGTTAACTGTTGACAGTCAAGCTTCTGATATCGAACAAACAAGGATTTTTGCAAACTGGCTTTTGGATTTAGGAGAAGGCAAGGGTGGTAGTGTGAATGATGTTGAGGCAATTATCGATATACCTGATGATCTTCTCATTACCGATTCAACGGATCCTATATCTGCATTAATTGAATTTGTCTATCCTTCTATTCTTGTAAATGTCAAGAATTCATCCTATTTTCAGGAAAGAGCGATACTTGCACCCAAGCATGAAGTCGTTCAAGAAATAAATGATCGTTTGCTATCATTATTTCCAAGAGACGAAAAGGAGTACCTAAGTTCAAATAGTCTGTGTGAATCAGAGCATATTCACGAACAGTTTGATGAAACTTTGTACTCATCTGATGTCTTAAATGGTCTTAAATTATCGGGTTTGCCAAACCATAAGATAGTACTAAAAGTCGTTGTTCCAGTTATGTTACTAAAGAATATTGATCAGAAATCTGGGTTATGTAATGGAACTAGACTACAGGTGTTATCTTTGGGAAATCGGGTTTTAGAAGCAGAGATCATATCTGGAAGCAATATTGGAAGCCGAACATTTATTCTAAAAATGTTTTTGACACCTACATACAAAAGGATTCCATTCAAGTTTCAAAGAAGACAATTTCCAATTGTTGTATGTTTTGTCATGACCATAAATAAAAGCCAGGGACAGTCATTATCGAAGGTTGGTTTGTTTCTAAGACAACCGGTATTCACCCATGGTCAGTTGTATGTTGATTTATCTAGAGTAAAAAGTAGGCAAAGTTTAAAATTATTAATTATAGATGATGATGTATAATTAGCAATAGAACAAAGAATGTTGTATATAAAGAAATATTCGGTAATTTATGATACGTGGTTCTTATTTTATTAATATTTTAACTATGTATTTTTCCATTATTTCATTATCGTTCTATTATAAATTTTGTTTTATAAATTCTTAATATTTATTCATATTTTTTATTAATTTTTTGCAAAACATCATTTATAAAAACTGCCTAAGACAAGGACATTTTGTAACTAGCTGTAAAAAAAAACAACTCTAAAGGGAAAAAACTTGGAAAAGTAGCATTGTACTTTCGATGATCATTCATATCTGTAAGATAAGTTTTCTATCATGATTTAATTTTTTTAAATTATCTCGTGTAATACATGGATTCAAACCTAGTAAGATAATAATTAAATAATAAAAAGATTTCTTTTGAAATAAAAAACAATAAAGTAATAAAGAGAGATTTGAAAAGGTAATTTAAATCATTTCCATATTAAATATTCTTATTATTTGTTCTAAGGTATATAATAGAAAAACCAATTTTTAAATCATTGTTTTAGGACTTATATTTGCCAAAAAAAAAAATTTATTTTATTATATATAGTAGTTACTTGTATGTATGGTATAACCTTACATTTTCCTGCACATTTTTAGAGATATCATTCATAGGGAAATTGATATAAATAGTCATTTTGATCTTGATCGATTAAATTCACTTCATAACCAACTCTCTTCTATTTTCACCATTTTATCACCATCTCGGCAAGTGGCCTTGCCGCAACTTGCAAATGGGCCTTTTTTAGAAAGAAAAAAAGTTTAAGTATGCAGTACGTGTCATGCTCCTGCATCATTTTATAATTTTCTGGTAACACCTTCACAAGTGAATGTATATCTCAACATTTTGCATCATTTTTTCTAAAAATGGCCCCTAGCAATGCCACTTGTGGAGGTGTTGATAAAATGATGAAAATGTAAAAGAGTTGACTAGGAAGTGAATTAATTTTAACAGTCGAAATGGCCATTTACATCAATTTAACCTCATTTACATAAGAATATTTAGGGCCTTGTAGGGTTGTGTCCAATCAGCACGAAAGAAAAAAAAACCAATCCAAACTCCAAACCAATGACAATTTCAATTTTTGACTGATTTATTAGAGTAAAAATTAGGACAAATACAGGTTCGACCTATTTTAATTAGACATGATTTTTTTCTAAGAAATGTCGGTTGTTATATACTTATGCAAAAGCACTTGCAAATGTATAGATAATCAAAATTATATTTTGATTACGCTTTAATCAGTACGGTCCTATTATATTTTCGCACTGGTCCTTAACCAAACTTTGGTCTGAAAAACTAAATAGAACTAATTCAACCCTAATGGACCGAACCTACTGATCTTGATCCTTCTGAGTCTCGTCCGAGCTACTCCTATTTTTTTTTCTGAAAAATCAAATAGAAGTGAAGGACTAAACCAATCCTGTTGGTCACGGTCCTTTTGTACCATACTATATATTTCCCTCCATGTTATTAATTATATCAAGTTGTATTGTATTATAATCTTGGTAACATATCACATGGTGTTGTGTCGCTCCTTTGTTCTTACTTTATTTCTTGTTAATAACTACATTCTAAATTAGATCAAGATTTTAACGTATGTGTACAAATACAAATAATGAAGCAATTTGCCTACAAAGAAGTTATATATATATATATATATATATATGTGTGTGTGTGTGTGTGTGTGTGTGTGAAGGATCGTGTGAGAAGTTGAGGTTACCATGAGAAGTGAATCTGAACCGTTGATCACTCTTAATCAAATGCCCTCCCATAAATTGCAGCATAGAAGAGAATTGATCTGGTGTATCTCAGTACATCTTATCTCGGTACATCTCATCCTAATGTGCATTCATTTATCATCCAATGGTTGATAATCACTTTTCACGCTTCTCACGTTAATCTCAACTTCTCACTCTAACCCAACCATATATATATAGGAAGGATTTTTTGTTAATCAATCAATTGATGTTAATTCTACAAACTACTTTAGACCAATAAGAAACCAATTTTAAACAAGGTTGTTTCAAATGATGTAGGTATTGATTGAGGGTAATTAGATAATTTTCTATTTTATTCTTCTTTTATGACTTAAAATGACCGTTTCAATATAAACATGATTCCATGATTTATGGCATTTTAATTATATCAGTTTTTTTTTAAGTTTCTTAGTGATAAAAAACATGGAATAACAAAGACGAATGATCAACATGAATATAGTAGCAGTCAACATGCACTATTGCACTCAATGTTCGTTATTGAACATTGTTCACATTGACAACATGTTCATTGGTGAACATTGTGCACCGGTCAGAAAAACACACATTTAGGTACGTGTTCACTAATGAACATGTTCATATATGCCATATTTTCATTGGTGAACAATGTTTATAAGTTACCGATTTCATATATGACAAATGTTATTGTAACACCCGTAAAATCTATAGTATGTTAGGGGTCTTTCTTATGAGCCTAATTGTTAAATTTAGGAAGTTTGTTAATATAGATTTTGTTGGAGTTGTGAAATTTGGAATCATGCCTAGGTATTGAATTTGAGATAGGATTTTGGCTGAAAAACAATGAGTTACGCGGGCTAGGCCGCGGCCTAGAAGTCGCGGTCAAAGCCGCGAGACTCACTGAGTTTTAGGACTTCAGAAGCATGCGCGGTTTACGCCGCGGGCTCTAAGCCGCGACCAAAGCCGCGGGAAACCCTCTGCAAACCTTATAGACGGGTTTCCACTCATTTGTCCTCATTTTACTCTTCTCCATCTATCTCTCTTCATAAATTCGAAAATTAGGAACCCTAGGAGTTCATCTTCAAGTTAGAGGAGCATTTACTCACCCTTTTGCCTCAAGATTCAAGAGGGGCTAGCTTGGATAGTCAAGATCTTCACTCTTTTCTCACCATACTTGGTTTTCTAGGTTTTTCACCAAAAACCTAATTTGTGAGTTCATTCTTTTTTAATAAACTTTACACTACTAAATAAAAGACTTTTTCCGGCGGATTTTTCCGACGAATTTTTCCGCCGGAAATTTTCAGCGGATTTCCGACGGGTCAAACCACTTTGACTTTCGCCGGAAATCCGCCGGAAAATTATTTTTATTTTTTATTTTTAAATCAATTATTTTCGGCGGATTTCTGACAGATTTCCGACGGAATATAATTTTTTTTAATTTTTTTCTTATTAATTATAATTATTTATTTATTTGCGGCGGATTTTCGGCGGATTTTAATTAATTAAATTAATTAATTAAAATCCGCCGGAAATCCGCCGGAAATAACTAATTATTTATTTTTTTAAAAAATAAAAAATAAAAATAAAAAACCGTCGGAAATCCGCCGAAAAAATTATAAAACTTCCGGCGGATTTTCGACGGATATTTTGTATTTAAAATAAAAAATAAAATAAAAAAGGATCCGCCGAAAACCACTGTTCTAAAATACTCGCCGCACAGCCGTCATGGCGCGCCATGACACCAAGGCTTGTGTCTCACGCCACGTTAAGCCCGTGGCACGCCATGGCATAATGCGCAGTTTTTGCAATGCGATATTTGGTTTCTTTTTATGTTTTTAATGTCTCATTTGCAGGTTTTTAATATATACAGCCTAATTTAACTTGCTTATTACTGTTAACTCATTGAGTAACACATCAAAACATATGTTTTTATATATAATATTATATTTAAAATAGAAATTGACGCCATAAGTCACGTCTTGAAAATGTCATGGCGAAGCCATGGCTCCTAAGGCTTGAGGCTTGGCCTCGCCGCCACGCCACGCCTCACGCCATTTAGAACCTTGCCGAAAACACAAAAAAGTAAATACTTATTTTTTTCTTAGAAAAATTTTAAGAAAAAAATAAAAAATAAATAATTCCGCCGAAAATAATAAAAAAATTAAAAAAAAAATTTCTTAAAAAAAATTTAATTCCGCCGAAAACATCAAAAAAATTAAATATTTATTCTTTTCTTAGGAAAAAAATTACTTCCGCCGAAAATCCGCCGAAAACACAAAAAAATTAAATACTTATTTTTTTCTTAGAAAAATTTTAAGAAAAAAAATAAAAAAATTTAATTCCGCCGAAAATCCGCCAAAAACATTAAAAAAATTAAATATTTATTCTTTTCTTAGGAAAAAAATTAATTCCCCCGAAAATCTGCCGAAAACACTAAAAAAATTAAATACTTATTTTTTCTTAAAAAAATTAATTCCGCCGAAAACATTAAAAAAAATTAAATTATTATTCTTTTCTTAGGGAAAAAATTAATTCCTCCGAAAACACTAAAAAAGTTAAATATTTTTTTTAGAAAAATTTTAAAAAAATTAATTTCGTCGAAAATCCGCCGAAAACACTAAAAAATTAAATATTTATTCTTTTCTTAGAAAATTTAAAAAAAATAATTCTGTCGAAAATCCGCTGAAAACACTAAAAGAATTAAATATTTATTCGTTGGGATTTAATGGATTCGGTTGGGCTATAACGGATCTAGATGGGTTTTAACGTACCTAGTTGGGCTTTACCGTACCCAGTTGGGTTTTAACTTACGAAGTTGGGCTTTAATGGATATGGTTGGGCTCTAACGGATCCGGTTGGGCTTTACCATACATATTGAGTTTTAACGGATCCAGTTGGTCTTTAATGGATACGGTCAAGCTTTAACAAATCCAATTGGCTTTAACATACCCAGTTGGGCTTTAACGTACATAGTTGTGCTTTAACGGATCCAGTTGGGCTTTAATGGATACAGTTGGTCTTTAATGGATATGGTGTTATGTTTGGGCCTTAATAAATTGTAAAATGTCATATTGGGCTATAATGGTGGTTTGGTGTTCCGTATTGTGGTATAATGGTTCTTAATTGTTTTATCGACCGTAATATACAACACATGCATCTATGATCAGTAGATACATGCATACAAATACATGATAAGTCATCACTGGTGTTATTGGCCTTAATAAGTCATAAAATGTCGAATTAGGCTATAATGGTGGTCGAGTGTTTCATATCGGGGTATAATGGATCTTAGTTGTCTAATTGACCCTAATACACAACACATGCATCTATGAGGCTGATATATGTACACAAGCATGTAATAAGTCATCACTGGTGTTATTGGACATTAATAAGTCATAAGATTTCATATTGGACTATACTGGTGGTCGAGTGGTTCATATCGGGGTTTTAATGATGTATATATTCATGTGTATATGTTATTGTACCTTAATAAGTCATAGAGTGTCATATTGAGCTTTAATAAGTTCTATTGGGCTTTAATGGATTTTAATAGGTCTTATTAACCTATAGTTGGGTATTAGTAGTCTTATCAACCCTAATAGACATCACATGCATATATGCGGTACATACCTGCATAGAAAAATGTAATAAGTCATAACTGGTCCTATTGGACTTTAATCAGTTATATTGGACTTTAATCGATTCATAATCTGTTTTCTTTTCAATATCTCACTTCTGCAGTTTTTGTGGTTAGCATATAAATGCAAGTTTTTTTAGTCATATAAATAGTGTGGTCTACCACTTTTGTATATGTGTATATATATATATGTATGAATGTTTGTATATATAAATATATATAAGTATGTATGTGTGCATATATATTGTAATTGTGTATATGTATACAATATATACTATATGCATGTTTGTATGTCATATACTATATAAGGGTTCTATAGTGCTTTAAAATTTAAATGGTTTTATTGGGACTTAATGGATCTATCCAGGTTTAAAGGGTTCTAATGGGTTTCATTGGGCCTTAATGAATCTATCGAACTTTAAAGGGTTCTATTGGGCCTTAATGGATCTATCGGGATTTAAAGGGTTTTATTAGGCCTTAATGGATTTGTCGGGGTTTAAAGGGTTCTATTGGGCTTTAATAGGTTTCATTGGGTCTTAATGGATCTATCAGGCTTTAAAAGGTTCTATTGGGCTTTAAAGAGTTCCCCTGAGCCTAAATTGATCTACCGTGCTTTAAAGGTTTCTATTGAGTCTTAATGGATCTATTAGGCTTTAAAAAATTCAATTGAGCTTTAATGGGTTTTATTGGGCCTTAATGGATCTATCCCACTGTCCACCACCATTGTCCTCCAGGATTTAGACCTCCATTGAATCTTGGTAAGAGGTAACTCCATCAATCTTTTAATTTTCTCTTTCATCTGTTCATCTTTCGATTCTCTTATTTTATGCTTAAATTACTTGGTTTACTTGTCGAGGAACAGAGGAAGAAGGCTAAGAAGGAGAAACTTGACAAGAAATTAAAGGAAGCCCATAACTAAGATAATATGCGTTTTCTTTTGTGCTTGTGTTGATGAGTTTTTTCAATGTTACTTCATAAAGACCAACAAAAATGTTACAAAATCAAAAGAACAAATTTAGATTATTTTTTGTATATACATAAAATTATGAGTTCCCCCAAACATCCCTTATTATTTTTCTTTAAATAATCTCAGTTAAAGCCCTAAATTCATAAAAAATCTGGAGTTTGAAATTCTAACTAGTTTAATATTTGGTCCATACATGTACACACATTAAAATAAAATTTCAATAAAAAAATTTAAAATTTATTATTTAAAGTATTACATCTCTTTCCCAAATTTTTTTAAAATTTATCCCAAAATTCTAATTTACCTCTAAATATTTCCCTAAATTATTTCCTCCCAAAACCATTTGATATTTCCCCCCAAACTAAAACCCTACTTTTTTATTACAACCTAAACCAAATCCATCTCTTCTTCTCCACCTCGTCTTCTCCATTATACCATCGATCAGTAGCTGGAAATCGATTTCAATCTTCAGCAAGAAAACATGTTATCCTCTCTCTCTTTCGTCTTCTCAATCTCGTCTTCTTCTCCATCTCGTCTTCTTCTCCATCAGACCATCGATCAGCTTGGCGGAATCGTCAGAAGGTGAAAGGTAATCGATTATGTTTCTAGGATTGATTATGGGTGCTTAGTCCAGATATGTAATCGATTTTGGGTTTGTTTCAATCGTTGGGTTCGATTTAGGGTTTTTTTGGTCGACTTTGTTCTTGCGTCGCCGAGTGTTGTGGGTGTTGAGTTTTCTGAAATTGTTGGTACCCATAGGGTCGATTTAGTGTTCTTATTCCGTCTATATAATCAATGCTTGCGTTTAGTATGTATCCTTTTTTATTTGAATTGAAATTCGGATGCAATGGTGATGTATGTATCCTTTCAAGGATGTTGTGTTGTTTTCTTGACAATTTTAACCAGAGTTATGGTTCTGTTGAGTTGGAAGCGCTACTATCTTTGTAAATTCCCGTTGCATCTGTGGATAGTGGTGGGTGAACTTGATACTTTTTTGGTTAAATCTTGCTCGTTTTCACTTGTTTTGCTGTATTTCTAGGGTCTGATTTTTGTCTTTGGATTAGGTTGATTATGGTGTTGTAATCAGTAGCACAATGTTATTGCAAGTAAAACTTCCAATGGTTGTGTTTAAATTCTTGCAGTTGCCTGAAAAGAATCAGAAATGGGGTTTTCTTGTATGGTTGATTTTCAGCTACTGTGGACTCATGTGTCTTGCTGGCTATTTAGTGAATAAGGTACAATATAACCTCCTCCTGCTTGTTTCTGATTACCTAAGTGTATTTAAGGAGGCTGTTTTTATTGAGATATAACTTTCTAATATTCTTCAAATTTTGGACCTCATATGCAGTGGTTAACTAGAAGAAAAGCTCATTTGCAACATGCCCAACAGGGGATCCCTATTTCTGGTATTTCAGAATATGGGGTAACCTCTACTATTTTTTTTTTCCTTGTGTGTTATCTGAGCAACCTCCATGAACATGTAAAGCGGTGTGAGTTAATTCATGAAGTTGATGCTTAGGGTGTTGCTCCTACCTGTCCATGCTTAGGGTGTTTTTCATAAGACTACTGTCGTGCCTGATATAACCCCTAAATCAGCGAGAGGTTCTTGAAACCATCTTACAGGTACATGATATGTTGGTATACTAGGGTTTGATAAGCCATCAATCAGATCTTGGGATTTAACTTTATGCTTGCCTTTGTGATTCAGTGATTTGTATTAGTATCATTATAATCACATCATATTGTGCATCTACATTTGATGCTTCTCAGTGATTGTATTAGTGTTGGTTGTTATCTGAAATTTATCGACGTTTTTGCATCATTAAACGTTAGTTTTACATGCTTTTAACTTGTCGCCAACTTCTATGCAGAACACATTTGAGTTAACTTCAATCTTTTGGTTTTGGGTAATTTTTTCTACTTGATTTTGTAACCACATTTTGATCTTGAAAGTTGAGTTATATAAGCTTTTTGTTGTTCTATTACAGTGGCAATTTGGCTATAATTCTTATTTTATAAAGGTTCATATGCTTGTGTGTATGCGGCTGATTTTGGGGTATGCTTAAGGTTTCATTTAGTTTGATCTTGATTGGATTTTGTACGAATTGATTTCGTAAGTGGAACATGCTAGAGAAACGGAGGTTTGCAAGCGTTGCAAGTGATGAGGATATCCTTTTTGGAGGCACGACTACATAGCTTTGAGGAGACGATATTTAGATTCACCCCTACATTATATGTATGTGTACATGAAAATGAGTGAATTTAATTTTCTTTTTTAAATTTATAGCAGGTTTTGTACAAAAGTTCAATAAATGCATCATTTTTTTAAATGACCGGATTTTCCGTTACTTATGGGTTCAATTTTGGTAGTGGGAATTACCAATGTTTCTGCACATGTTGTTTGTATTTTTTATTTTTTTATAATTAAAATAAAAATTATCGATAGATTACCGACATATAATTCGTTGGTAATGTTTAAATAATATAATTTAAATAAATAAATAAATAATGTTCCGTTGGTATTTTGCCGAAAATAAATATATTTTCGGCGGAATATTCCGCCGAAAATCCTCAGTAACATTTTGCCGAAAGATGTTTTTTTTAATAAAAATAAATAAATTAATTAAGTAATTAGAAAATATTTTCGGCGGAAAAATCCGCAGAAAATATTTTCGGCGGAAAAATCCGCCGAAAATCCGCCGCAAATTATTAAAAGTAATTTTCTTAATTAATCAAATCATTAAAATTTTAAAAAAATTCGGGTAGGTTTTCGGCGGATTTATCCGCCGAAAATATAAATCCGCAGAAAATGCCGCCGAAAAAAATGATTTGCGGCGCCCCTGTTTCCGGTGGACCAAATCTGCCGAAAACGCCGATTTCCGGCGGATTTCCAACAGATTTGGCCGTCGGAAAAAGTCAGAAATTTTGTAGTGTTATACATGTTAAAATGTGAATTTTTAAACTTCTCAACATCTCCATTTTGATTTATTTGAGTTGGGTGAGTTTTCACTAAAACCTAATTTTGGAGATTTTGGGGGTTATGTGTAAGGGTATGATTTGGGGTCAAGAGTATGCATTTTAGGTTTAGTTATGGATTTTATACATGAAAATATTCTTCCTATAACCTTGTGATTTATTTACATGAAAATCAAGATTGGGTTTTGAAATGTGGGTAAGTATTATGGAATGGGTATTTAAGTAAATTGATGTATTATGGGTGGGAATATCATATAACAATTTGAAATGGAACTTCTTGGAAACTTGGGAGTAGTTAGTTGGATTCATAATTTTGTACATATATTGGCATTTGAATTGAGGAAATCACTGTCTAGTTTTGTGGACATCGAATGGAATATTTGGTTGCATTTGAGCGTCATGAACCCATATATATATATATATATATATATATATATATATATATATATATATATATATATATATATATATAATCTTTGACCCAATGTTGGACACTAGTTTTCCACATTGAGGCACATTTAGACATCGGATGAGGTATAAGCCCTACGTGCTAAGTACGCGATATTGGATGAGGATCTCAACGTAAGGGTCCTATGTGGTTGAAGTTAACTTTCCATGGGTGTACGTTTAAAACTACTGAGCCTGGCATCCATTTCGGGTACTTTTATGTGTTTGGTTTTGCTAACACGTCAAGTGGCTTTCTTTTGTGTTCCGTCACTTGTGTTAGTAAGCGGGTCTCCCCCGTCAACCCAAGAGGTATTTGTATTATTGTTGAGACTACCTATATGAATTTCAATGGCATTTCTTAAATTATTTCAAATGAGAGTATTGATTTTCCATTTACAAATGTTTGATCTCACTAGGCTTTAGCCTAACACTTTTTCTTAAAATGACATGTATAACAGGTCCTTCTAGCGGTGGTTTTCCTCGGGCTTGAGTGGAGGGTAAATCAAAGGATTAAAGCATTTTTGGAAGGATATAGAGGCGTGTTTTGGACATAGAATTGGTATACTTTTGTAGGTGAAATGTCAACACCCGTTTGTAATCTAGAACTAGATGGACTAGATTAGTAGGTTGTTGTATTCATTTCCCTTTAGTTATTTATTTGTAAACGCCATGCAACTATTCCCCTTTTAGGATGATCCTTTTTATTTTAGACTCGTTTATTCCGCATTTGTTTTCAGATTTAAATTAACCCCTATTTTTAGGGTGTTACAATTATGTATTGAACATTGTTCATATATGACAATTGTTCATTAGTTCACACCATTCATAAATTACACATGCCATATTAATAAATGAACATTTGATGTCGGTTACAAAATGATGGACTAATTATCGGAAAATAATTAATGCTAAAAAAAATCTCCTCAATCTTTTTCCAAAATGACCATTTGTTCATGATTATTCACTTATGTTTATTAAACATCCTTTTTTAATTTATTACAAAAATGTCTTGATGAATTTAATCCATTGATTACAAAGATTAAAAGGATTGATTCACATAGTTAACATCAATTATTGTGTTAACAATTGAACAAGCCCCTATTAATCTATATGAAGGTTTGTTCTCACCTTCTCAGCAAAATGTTTATTCTCACTGGAACTCAACTATATAGTTCCAGTGAGAACGTGAGAACAAAACCATTATATACTTTCAACTACATTTATCTACATATTTTTATAATTAGAACCTAAACAAATTCATGTATGTAAATGTGATTAAATGTATGAAAAGTTTGTGAAAGTGACTAAAAGTAAAGATAAAGGTAGATGAATTATTTGAAACTAGATGAATGTAGTAAATGAAGTTGGATCAAAAGTCAATTCATCCAATTGCTCAAAAATGTTTTCACTATAACTTTTATTCTCACACGATTCCATATATATATATATACATACATACATACATACATACATAGGGGCATGTTCAAACGAGAAGCTAAACATTTTGCGAGAAGGCGATAAGTGTTTAATCATATATGATACACACGCTTAATCATATATGATTAAATACATAGACGTTTAATCAAATATGATTAAACACACCCACAAGTCGTGTAATCATATATGATATCACAGTTCTCGCCTTCTCGTAAAATGTTTAACTTCTCGCATGATCCTTTCTCTACATACATACATACATACATACATACATACATAAATACATACATACATACATACATACATACATACATACATACATACATACATACATACATACATACATACATACATACATACATACATACATACATACATACATACATACATACATAGAGAGAGAGAGAGAAAGTTTCAAATACAAATCATGTAATTGTTACAAACCCTATAAACCAAATATGGGCCCTTAATTTAGTTTTATTTTGAAATCTTGAGGCGGTTATTATATCAATTAAAGATGAGGTTGAAAGTAAATTTAAGAACCGATTTAACCGTTGATCATCTATATAGACGACTGAGATTGGTTTATATGTAACTTGCGTTAAGATTTGTAACCCAAGTTTATCAATGGTGCAATATAACCTTTTCTTATATGTGGTATACAGATGGGAAGTGTTTTAATGTAACACTCTAGAGCTCAGGACAGTAGGTTGACCCAAATAACTTTTAAATAAACTTAAAATTACAATGAAAATTATTAATTATCCACAACTTTTAAGTTTATAAAAACCTCATAAATCTAATCTTGTATGTATATATAAGATGAGTTATTACATTTAATTTGACAAAGAAAACATATGCGTACATGTATAATTAATAAGGCCATTAGGGTAATCTTTTTGGGTAATTCTTGATCTCATGAATTGGGTTAGAGACCATTTACTCAACGCTTATTCGTTAAGCGTTTACTGGTAATAGTCAATATTATCACTTAATTTACTGTATAAGATGGTAGTCCATCAAAACTACATTGTATGTAACATATTTATCCGATAGCGTTTTCTGGGTAAGAGTCGTCACCCTCACTTACCGGGTAAGACTCTCGGTCTTTGTCATCCCTGTTACCAAATAAGATCTCAATCTTTGTCATGTTCATCTAATAAGACAATAAGATAAAACAAACTGATAAACACTTATCAACCAAATCTTTAGTAAACAGCCCCTAGCTTTATATAATTGAAAGATAATTCTTGATTTGAAGAATTAATTGCATGGATTTATATACAAGTGAGATGAAAAGATCAAATTCTACTTTATGTATGGGAAATGGGTTTCCATTACCATTAGTGGTTCATCCATGTGCCCACTTTATAAAACACAACACTATTCATTCATTAAAGCAAGAAAGATATGATGGAAATGTTATCTACATATACAGTATTTATGTATTCGTATGATACAATAAAATATAAAATTTTAATGTAAATCAGTAACTGAAACTTAGGGGTTGTTTGTTTTTAAAAAAAATCTCTTAATGGCTCTTAAGTCTGAATCGTTCAGACATTTTTACACACCACCTCTTATTAATCATAACTAAAATAAGACTTCAGACTTTAGAGCTCTTAAAAAACAAACGGCACCTTAATGTAACTTTTCTTTAAAAAATCAAAATTTTATGTTTGCACAAAACATAAAATACATATGGTATTTAATCAATAATTTGTTGATTTAAAGATCAGGTTTTAAAAAAACTAAAAAAAATATTATGATATGGGTATAAAATTAAAATTTACAAAAACTCTTATTTTTTTAAAAATTCAAAGTGTTATTACAATTTAAATATTTATAAAAAAATAAAGATATAGTTTTATTTGTTGTAATACTACAATTTTTCTGGATAAAAACAATAATTAAGTATTATTGTATCATTTTTGTAAGATTCAATAGTTATTATATATAAGAACATGTTTATAAGTAAATTATCAGTTAATTTTATAAAGTTTAAATAGGTATAAAAACGTATATATATAAGAAATAATTACATATACCTTGAATTTCGAAAGATATGTATTAACTAATAATGATGGATGCTTGAATGGTCTGTTTAAGATCTTGATAAAAATGATTTATAGTATAATATATGGAGTATATATGCATATATATTAGGGAAATTAATTAAAATGATCGTATTTGAAACCCGTATTACCAAAATGCCCTAAATCTCGTTGGGTTTGTCAAAATACCCTTTTTGGCCGGGATTCACTATTCATCCCCGGGATTCACTGTTCATCAAAAATGTCCTAACCCCGGGATTCACTGTTCATCCCGGCCCTAACCCCGGGATTTCACTGTACATCCTGGCCATAACCCCGGGATCGATCCTTTTTTGGTCCGAATCACCCTAACCCCGGGATGGGTCTCATCCCGGCCCTATATCCCGGACAAAAGGGGTATTTCGGCAAAGTTATCGAGATTTAGGGCATTTTGGTAATACGGGTTTCAAATACGGTCATTTTAATTAATTTTCCTATATATTATTGATTTTCAAATTTTACAAATTAATTCTCAAAAGTTAAATTGAAAGAGGCAGGTAGCAAAGGAAGTATTTCTTTTAAGCTTTTTGATTGCCAAATTTCAGAAACATCACATGGATAAAGCCAGGCTGCTGCCTGACCTACTAAAGATATGATTCACAGATCTGGTTGCCTTTTATAAAAGAGGGAGCACTTATCATAACATATCAGATACATATTAACATAGAGTCAAATTAATAAGAAAACAGTAGTCAAATAAAATAATATAAAAATGATTGAATCCATGTGACTTTTGCCACGATCTGAGGTTGTGGGTCAGGTCACTCACTCACCCTTCTGTTGACCGTGTCCTGTAATCGTATATCACATATGATTTGTCTTTTTTTGTTCTCTTAATTTGACTTAATTCTCATTTGATCCTTCCTCTATTAAAACACACACACTTATGTGTGTGTATATATATATATAATATAGGGAAGGGTTCAAACGAGAACCCTTGTGATTTACGAAAATGAGAACACTTGTAAGCCAAGTATTACGTTTTAAATCACAGTTTTAGAGGATTTGAAGGATTTTAAAATTTAAATTAATATTAAAAAGTTTTTAAAAATATTAAAGACGTGAAGGGGCAAAATTGGAAGTATGACACGATTAGCACAGACTGTACGGTCAAGATCACATATGTGATAATCGATCATCAACAATATTAGGGCAAACTAGTCAGCCTTCTATATCATACGATTAGCATAGACTGTTCGGCCTTCCCTTCAATATCACATGGTTATCACACAATAAGGTTATACTCGATTTCCTTATATGTTCACGTCCGACCATCACACGATTATCACAGCCTGTGATAATCGATTAGATCAGACTGTTCGGCATTCTCTTCAATATCACATGATTATCACACAATAAGGTTACTCGAGTTCCTTGGATGATCACGTTCGACTATCACACGATTTTCACAGTCTGTGATAATCGATTATCAACAAGATTAGGACAAATGGGCTGGCCTTCTATATCATACAATTAGCATAGACTGTTCTGTCTTTCCTTCAATATCACATGATTACCACACGATAAGGTTAAACTCGAGTTCCTTATATGATGACGTTCGATTATCACACGATTATCACAGAGGCTCTAACATCAATTTTGTATCACTGGGTTTAAATTTATACATCTTGCCTACTCACAATGAATTGGTTAGTTATCCCTGACATAAATCACATCTTTGTCACATTCATGATATTAGAATGCGATCGAAAATTATGGAATAATACAATTAATTAAAATAAAATAAAAATTATGAAAATACATAATTACATTACTACCTTCAATGATCTATTTTTATTCATTATAATTTAAATTATGGGTTAAGTAAGTCGGATGCCAAAAAATGTTATCGCGTTTTCGCAAAACAGGGGTGTTCTCGTTTGAACCTCCGTCTATATATATATATATGTATGTATGTATGTATGTATGTATTATAGGGAGATTCAAATACAAATCATGTCATTGTTATAAATCTTACAAACCAAATTTATGTACTTGATTTGTGTTTTTTGAAATTTAAAGACGGTTATCAAATCAGCTAAAAATGTGGTTAAGAATAAATCTATGAATTGTTTTGATCCACATTGTTGATTATCTACACGGACGAATGAGATTAGTTTGTAGGGTTTGTAATAGTTAGTTAGTTACATTGTTTGTATTTGAATCTCTCTCTCTCTCTCTCTCTCTCTCTAGGATCAAACAAGAGCAGAGTCAAAATAAAAAAACTGCCAAATCACATGTGATTTTACATGCGATTATGGAACTTGGTGAACACAAAGGGTGAGCTAGTGACTTGGCCCACGGCCGAAATCGAATGTTGATTCATGATGAATAACACGTCCATAATTCATGATAAATAACATTTCCATATTTATCATGAATGTGTTATTCATGATGAATATCCATCTTGAATAGGGTCACCGTGGCACACTGTGGGCAGTTCATAATCAATTTTCGGTTCTCAACAGAATTTCTCCCTCCCCCCCCCCCCTCTCTCTCTATATATATATAGGTGTTCTCACGTTTTCGGAAGTTAAACTTGTTCTCCTTTGAACTCAACCCACCTTAAGAACTCTTACCTTAACGTATTGTTTCACATGATTTTTTTCCAAGGCTAGTATTTAATGTATTGATTAACATATATACTTGTTTCACAATGTGAAACTTTTTTTTTTCACAAACATGATAAAATGTTTCACATTGTGAAACAAATATACGTTAATCAATTACCTAAATTCTAGCTTTAAATGAATATATATATATATATATATATATATATATATATATATATATATATAAAACAACAAACGATGCACCGGTTATCAGGGCTCTCACATTTTTGTGGGCTCTCAAATGATCAGCCGCCTATATATATGTGTGTGTGTATATATATATATATATATATATATATATATATATATATATATATATATATATATATATATAGAGAGAGAGAGAGAGAGAGAGACGAACAAAGGATTATGTGAGAATAGGAGTTAAAGTGAGAAGTGTTAGAAGAGATTTGAACCTTTGATCACTTTTAATTAGTGTTGATCTAATGGTTCAGATTAAATCCCAAAATAATCCATGAATTAGCTTAGAAGGAAAATTTCAATTGATCTTCAATTAGGATTGATCTAATTATGGAGATTACTTCTTACCTTTCTCATGATATATAACTACTTTTCTTACCAGAAACCAACTCTCTCTCTCTCTATATATATATATATATACATATATATATATATATATATATGTGAGAGAGAGAAAGAGAAAGCTCGGTTGCAAACTGAATTTAGGTTGTGAACTTGGGACAAAAAAGAGGGTGTATGTCCTTGAGTGTCTACATTCATCATGAATAATGAAGGTGAACATTCGTGAACTATTCATGATGAATGACACATCATTCATGATAAATAATACAACATTAATGATGAATAAAACCATTCATGATTCATATGGTAAATTGATACACAATTCATGATGAATAATACAATTCATGATGAAAACCTGAACGTTTGGGACATATGACACACTCTCCTTTATTCCCTCGTTCATAATATATACCATAAAAATGTTTCAAACTCGTGAGAACCGATTTAAAAATATTGTTTTATATTATTTTTTCATCAAATGATATGATGTAAGATAGTGTTTAACATATATTTGTTTCATAGTGTGATAGTTTCACATATGTTTGTTTCACTACGTGAAACTTTTTTTACGTGATTTTTTTGTTTCACAAAGTGAACAAAAAAAATTACATAATTCTTTTCACAATAGTGAATACAAACATATGTATATCTTAAATCATTTTTTTATGAAAAATACCATATAAAAAATAATTCTATATCATTTTTGATTTTTTTTATAGTTCTTATTTGCTTATCCTCAAATATAAGTTACTAATTTGTGTGCATGTTTTTTTTGCGTGGAACGACAGACGGCGGCTGAAATTGGTTGACTGGTCTCTACAAAGAATGGAGAACTTCGATCGACATGCATGCATGTAATTTTAATTAAATGACGCTTCCTACTTTTATAAAAATATATACATATATTTTATCGACATTGGCACATTGCCTGCATGCAATAAAAATAAATTTCTAATTATATATTACAATCTATTAATTACTTAAAGTAATTATCTTTTTCACAAAACTAGCTTATAAGCTAGCTTTTCGAAACGCTACTTTGAGTAGCCTTTCAATAACCTAGCTTATGGTCATCCAAACATGTACCAGACTAGTTTTTTTTGCCAAACATAGCCTAGTAAAAATTATTTAAAATATTTAAAATTCTTTTAACAACTCAATTACATTAAAAAAAAAAAAAGTAACAAAGGGAGAAAGCAATTTGTACACGTTACAAGTAAGTTTTTTTGGGGCCGTCGATAAGTGCTACATCTATTTGACAATTAAAGTTTAATTTTTAAGATTTTAAAGTCAAAATTGAGTCATTACTTTGTTTGACTAACCCATGTATTCATTTATCCATTAATCTTTATATATAAAAAGCAAAACCTAAGGAGGATGACATGACACGATAGAAGTTTCATTGTTATTTATCTAATTTCTAATAACTTTGATTTTTTTTCTTTAAAATGTTGTCTTTGTTAAGAGATGGAACATTGGTATTGTTTAGGTTGTCCCACATTGGTAGAAGATGGAAAATTAGGTAATGAAGATGTGTATATAAAGAGTTGATTAATGTTGTTGAAAAATGTGAAATGATGTTTGACAAAATATAGTTAAACCCAAGTTTAATGATTAAGTTAAATATTTTTTAGTTTATTTTAAAATGATTTTAACCAAAGTTTAATGATTTTAACATCAATATATAAATTAAATAATTAAACAACCAATATATACATATAATTGTTTTTGTTTTTTTGGTAAACTAACAATGCTTATAAATCAATGAATATATAAATATAAACTACAAGGCATTAACATGATAAAATGAAAACTTAGTATAGGTGTGGTTGAGTTTGGGTTATTCCACGTTGATGAGAAAGAGAAATATTAGAAAAAAATATAGTTGTATATGAAAGGAGGGCGATAGTTTGAAAATCAATATCACTATAAATATATAAAGGGAGGCTATGAGATATTAAAATGCCACAATGAGAATTTGGCAATCTCAAATCATGAATTGTCGTTGAGTTTGGGTTATCCCACATTGATAAGAAAAATATAAATCTATGAATGAAGGCTATAATGTATTAACATGGCGGTGAGAATTTAGTATTCTGAAACTGTGGTTGAATTTGGTTATCCAATATTGATAAGAAGGAAAAATATTGGAAAATATAGTTCAATATATAAAAGGAGGGGGTATGGCTAGAAAATTGATATCAATATAAATATATAAAGGAACCTTACGAAACTTTCGTTATTGGGTCAGCCATACACTTCATGTATTTCCAGCGCTTCACATGGCATCATCAAATGATACAAATATTGGAAGGAGGTAATGACATATATGAAAGGAGGGGGAATGTCATGAAGATTAAAAAAGTTTGTGAGCTAAAAATGCGACATTTGCCATCCAATTTTTGGATTAAATTGTAATTTTAAAGCAATGTGATAAAAATATTTTATTAAAAAAAATACACATTTCAATTTCATTAAATGTAAAAAGTTCATTAGAATCAAATCAATACAATCACGAATATAAATATAAATACAATGAAAATCAATATGAAATAAGTGTTAGCCAAAAGTTATTGACATGACAAATTGAGAATTCAATATTTTTTCAAATAAGGAATTGTAGTTGAGCTTTGTTTGTCCCACATTAACGATAAATTGAAATATTGAAATAGACAGTTGAGTATATGAAAGAGATACGGCTTAAAGTATTGGAAGAGTATTGACAAATGTAGAATGAAAAGTTAGTATTCTCAAGATAACATCATAACTTTTCTATATCTTACTTGACATGTGTTTTGATCATCGCGCAACACGCGATGTCAAACACTATATATATATTAAAGAAGAAACCACTTGGTATGATGTGACATCTTCTAAAAGCTAGGAGCTCTTTTATCTTTTTCATCATTTTTTTCAATTTTTAAAAAATACTAATTAAGTTAAATACTTTTTCGCCCCTATATGGTGAATGTGTAATTCATTATTAAGTTAGATTTTTTGGTAATTTTACATGCCTAAGTTTAACCTATTTGCTTCTTCATTTACTTTCAAAAGCTTATTAATGAAATTTGTTTTCCTAAGTTGCAATAATAAACAAAATGAAATTCTAGAACTTTTTTTTTTCATGGAGGATGAAGAAGATGAGAGTTGAAGATGAGATTGGTAATTTAAATGGCTAAGTTTAACCTCCAACTCTTGATTTGCTTCTTCATATTACCTTAAAAAACTTCTTAATGAAATTTGTTTCTCAGACGGATTTCTTTATTCCTCAGCTTCTTGACCTTGTGGTCTAAAATAGTCACTGGTTCTTCCACATAGATTAAAATCCCATTCACACGTAAGTCATCCAGTGACACTACTACATCCACCTCCATCAAACACTTCTTCAGATTTGACACGTGAAATGAAGGATGAATCCCTCGCAGATTTTCGGGTAACTCTAAATTGTACACTACTTTCTCCAACACTTGATAAAAACAAACAATCCAACGAAACTCGGTCTCAAATTACTCTTCTTCCCGAAACGACTTACTCCCTTCCAAGGCGAGACTGGTAACCTTACCTTGTCCCCACTTGGGACTCAGGTCACGTACTTCTCAATCTAGACCGCTTAGATCCACCCAATAACCCAAACCATTCCGTTCAGTTGTATAGTCGCACAGACTCATCGGATATACTCCTCGATTAACCACCACTTCTTTAAAGAAAAGATTTCACCGGAGTCAATGCCACATCAACCGGCATCACTGACTAGAAATAACCATCCAATTGCCAACATCTCGAAAAGTCATCCTTAGACATCACCAAGAACTCACCATTATGAGTTTCTTCTTTTGGTATTCGACCCTTGTGGAGTAACCTCCTCAATACGGCATGCGTCTAATGCTGAAGCACTTTCTTCCCCAAACCACAATGATCACAACTTTGGTGGTACTACCTAAATCAATTTTTCTACACAAACATTGCCTTAACGACAACACACCAACTTCTTACAAATTAAAAGGGAACTCCCACAAAATCAGAACCTACGCAGTCCACCAGCTCTGACTAACCGAAAGATGTGACGCATACTATAATTTCTCATAGTACCTACAACTGATCAACCATGGATCCCATTAAACCAAGCTTCGCTCTTTCCTCACGGAGTGACCATGCTCACATAAACTATCCCCAAAAAAAATCTAATACTCCGATTTGCATGGAATCTTTTCCACGCAACACCAAATCTGACACTACATCCAACCACCTCTTCTCATCCTTCTCAAAGGCTTCGAGCCCGCTTCAAAAGTTCGGCTCACTGATTAGCGGTGCAGGCTTTAGACCAACCACATGATTAGATTACTCAACATCCAAACTTCAACGTACGCCATAACTCTTCCTCACACCCACGCTAGGGTTCATATAATTACTAACGACAACAACCTGGAAACATAATTCCATATGTTGCATCACTTGCCAAACTTCTTACTCTCATATCACTCACATTTCCGACATATTATCTTCACTATCTTCTTGCTGCATGAAACACTGCTCGCCCAACATTGCTCACTACCCGAAAGCACCGCACAATTCTCACTTTCCATCAGGATTGCCCACACTGCAAGAATTCCTTCGCCTCAAGGAATATTTCGACAAGCTTACGGATTTCCTATCCACTACACCACAATCCGAACTAAACGGTTCGACTTTTCTCTCAACACTTTAGGGTATGAGATAAATCTGCCCAAACTCGCCTCAATCCATAACGCATAGTTCATCTCTTAGACAACCACCAACTATCATTCGAAGATTATCCTCCACTAAGAAATACTCCAATGCCAACCGGACATCCACACATCCTATCCACATACGTGCCACTTATAAATCATTCCAAAGAAATCTCCAAACAAGGACGCTTATCTTATCACAATAACACCAGCCTACTACCTAATCTCAAAGAAACTCCTTACCACTTATTGACTTGCACACCTACTTATGGCATAAGAATCGCCAACTCATCAATACAACCATCACCTTACCACCTTGACACAGAACAACCAAAATCTTCATAACTACCATGCACCCATACATATACCGTCCTCTTCTTACAGATCAAAACACCAAAATTTGAATTCGAGGCATTTCACGACCTTGTCTTTCTTGGATTCAGATAAATCGCAAAATCATGATCCTCCAATCCACTCAACAAGATATCACTCCTTGTCGGATCATCGCGACCCACTGAGGACAAATTCCGGCAGCTTGAAAGATTAAGCGTACTGCCTTGGAAACTTAAATGCTCGAAGCGCAACCCTTCCAGTTGTGGTATAATTAAACTTCACTTCCCACATAAATCATCAAAACCTCATAAAAACCATCTGACCGGACTAGCGGTCATCCATTTTCGCAATACATGCACAAGGTAGCCCAATCATCACACCGGGTACACACCTTTTCCGAAAAACTCTCCGTTTCCTCATGAAAACTCAACGAAACAATCCATAGCTACTTCTTCATTCTCAACGTCCCGCCATTAGCCACGACAATGGTCTCTGACTTCACATCAAAAGTCGACATTGTGATACTTTCACCATGCCTCCGACCTACAAGGATTCCCAAAGAAACCTAACTCTACCAAAGCAGCAACTTACTGTCATAAAAGTATCTTAGCGACTTCAAATTCCACTCCAGACACTACCATTTGTCGACATCCACATCTCAAGTCACTGAGCAACGGTAAGCCATTATAATATAAACATTCTTAACTTCAAAGGTCAAGGCCCCCATTAACCACCTCTGCTATTCACCACTCTTCCTTAAAAGAAAAACCAAAGTCATAGGTCAACCACCCACAGTTCGAGCGCGCCATTTCCACTCTCAAAACCTTCCTCACGACCTCGAGAGTTCATAGCCTTCATGCATGACACGCCATAAATTTAAACTCTTGACACAATTACAAAAATATTTAGTATGTACCACATTATGAAACAAACTTGATTGTACACCACACCATACCGACCTCATTGATTAATCATGCACAACGATCTCGAGGATCGTCCATTCTTAACTCCACGACAAATACGTCTCACCCCACTCCAAAATCGATGTTGACACAATTGAATTTATGCTCGCTAAACATTACCCACACGATTTATACAAATACTACAAAATTTCTTGCACTGAGCGAGCCAGACGACTCTCACTCTCACTGATATGACAACACGTGTTCTTACCAAATGCACTTATAAAATAATGTGATCAAATGCTGTTATGATTTTCACAACAAAAGTTAACTCATTTATAAAGAGATAAATTAATTCTCCCACACCAAAATCGAAATTTCATCACTTAACGCAATAAACTCGTCTTTTCAATCCAGACTCACATTTACACGCATCGTCACGTTTTTTTTAAAACGAATAACTCGCAAGGCACACACATGCCACGAAATTTGATATGAATTTTAATAAAGATTCCAACAATTTGTTTGAAACACAATGCATGAGACTCCCTTAACATTGAAGGCTATATACTTGTAACATCCCGGGCCAACTGTACCAGATATTATCCGCTTTGTCCACACACCTGGACTCACGGTTTTAAACGCGTCTGGTAGAGGAGGTATTCAGTCCCTTATAAGGCAACTTTCGTTCCCCTCCCCAACCAATGTGGGGTCTTACAATCCACCCCCCTTGGGAGCCCAGCGTCCTCGCTGGCACACTAGTCCGACTCCCGGCTCTGATACCATCTGTAACATCCCGGGCCAACCGTACCAGATATTGTCCGCTTTGTCCACACACTTGGACTCATGGTTTTAAAACGCGTTTGGTAAAGGAGGTATCCAGTCCCTTATAAGGCAACTTTCGTTCCCCTTCCCAACCAATGTGGGATCTTACAATACTCTAACAAGGTCAACTGCTTGCACTCACTATAATTCATCCCAGACTTTCTGCTTCCGACCAACCAGTAAAGGTCCTCATATTTACCACAACCTCCGGCACCAACGCTTCCCAACATTCTTAAATGTCCAATCTACCAGTTACCAATGCGACTATTAATTCGCAAATCATGCGTCTCCACTTTAACCCCATTTCTATCCTTAAATTCTTGGGTTAACACTCTCCTGATTCCCACTGATCGACATAACACCTACCAAACCGAAGACTCCCTTGAAGCGAAAAGCTCACCACCAAATGATATTCTACTCCTTATGGACCCAATAGGTCCTTTCTCAAGACGGAATATCTACATCCCACACGATACTCATCCCAAATGATATTAACCTTAAAACCATAAGCGAACTCACACAACACGTCGGACCAACACCAACATTTCTATGCTATGACTCACTACCCAAACTACACCCATCGATTGTCTCAACAATAGAAATCGAGTATGCCAAAGCACCTGTAAATTCATAATGGCATTGGCCAGATGCAATTCTGAATTTACCTTACATGAGAGTCCTCACTATCGTTATCACGACTCTCGATAATCAAGGTCTCCCTTAAAGGCTTCCTAAATCTCAGTTGTGTCCCCCTACTCCACAGTTTAAGTTTAGGCCCATCCGGTCACCTAAATCCCTTAAACTATGGCTCTGATACCAATTGTAACAACCCAAAACTTCCAACAATTCAACATAATTGATTAATATGAGATCATGCCCAAAACGGCCCTAAGTCTACAAGAAGATTTCAATATTTCAAGGGTTGGGGGATTCCCAAACCGATCGCCATACCAATGGAATGGAAAAATTCGGGTTTGGTGAACATCAAGTGGTGACTCTAAATCCAAAATGTCTCATCAATTGCATCGCCCTAAATCATTCATCTCAGGAAGAACAAACCCAACAATCCCAAGTCATCAACCTCTAACTAAAAGAATACTCTAGAAATCGATTCAAGGAACAAAGAGGCAATTAATATTTAGGGTTACCTTAAGAAATCAAAGACAATAACTCCTTCAATGCCAATCCTCTTCTCCAAGATCACCCAACCAAGCTTTCGCCCTTTTCTTTCTCTGATTTCTCTTAGCCGCCAAAATACCAAAATGAGATTAGGGAGAAGGTTATAGGGTTTTAATCCCTTTTTCTCACTTTTAGAATAGCCCCCTCCCACTTTTGGCTGGAATGGAAAAATTCGGGTTTGGTGAACATCAAGTGGTGACTCTAAATCCAAAATGTCTCATCAATTGCATCGCCCTAAATCATTCATCTCAGGAAGAACAAACCCAACAATCCCAAGTCATCAACCTCTAACTAAAAGAATACTCTAGAAATCGATTCAAGGAACAAAGAGGCAATTAATATTTAGGGTTACCTTAAGAAATCAAAGACAATAACTCCTTCAATGCCAATCCTCTTCTCCAAGATCACCCAACCAAGCTTTCGCCCTTTTCTTTCTCTGATTTCTCTTAGCCGCCAAAATACCAAAATGAGATTAGGGAGAAGGTTATAGGGTTTTAATCCCCTTTTCTCACTTTTAGAATAGCCCCCTCCCACTTTTGGCTTTCGGTTTCTACACAACCAAACTTCCATTATTTACACAAAAGAGGTTATTACAGTATCTCCCCCTTAACAGAATTCTGTCCCCGGAATTCCATTGTCGAACAAACTGGGGTACTGATGTCCGCCTCCACCTCCCACGTTGCCTCTTGCCCTTTGTGGAATTTCCACTGCACTTTCACTAAACGGATCTCTTTAGTCCTTCACTTCTTCACTTTGTGATCCAAGATGGCCACCGGTTCCTCTACGTAACTTAACTTCTCATCAATGCGAATATCATCCAATGGCACCACCACATCCGATTCTGCTAAGAATTTCTTCATATTTGACACATGGAATGTGGGATGGATTCCTCGCAGGTTCTCGGGTAGATCTAGTTTGTAAGCTACTTCTCCAACACGCTCAACGATAGCAAATGGTCCAACGAACCTCCGTCTCAACTTACCTTTCTTCCCGAAACGGATTACTCCCTTCCAAGGTGAGACCTTTAACATTACCTTGTCTCCCACTTGGAATTCGATTGGTTTCCTTCGCTTATTCGCGTACATTTTCTGACGATCCTGAGCCGTCCTCAACCTATCTCGTATTTGGTTAACCTTATCAGCGGTCACTTGCACTATTTCCAAGCCCACCAATTGACGTTCTCCCACCTCGTTCCAATACAAGGGTGTTCTACATTCGCCCTTTTCTTTCTCTGATTTCTCTTAGCCACCACAATACCAAAATGAGATTAGGGAGAAGGTTGTAGGGTTTAATCCCCTTTTCTCAATTTTACAACTAGCCCCCTCCCACTTTTGGCTTTAGGTTTCTACAGAATCTACACAACCAAACTTCCATTATTTACACAAAAGAGGTTATTACAAGATGTCATATGCACTCAACCATAATTATTCCAAATGTGCCCTTATCACATTAAACCCTCCACAAAAGAAAAACTCTCGCATTAGAATATTTTCCAACACCTCAATCCTTCAATCACTTCCGGTTGTCGCCAGTAATCTTTTGAATGATGGGTTCTTCCGTTTCTTAAGAAGATGATGGGTTAAAAAAATATTGGAATTACAAAGTTGAAAAGACGATGGGATCAATGTACAAGTTTCCTGGGTTTCTAGGTTTTGTTCAATGTACAAGTTGCTTATGGATGTGTTTCAATTTTGTATCAGTCTTTTGAATGTCATGAAGTAAAATAATGGACAAAACACAAATCGAGAGATGATGAATTGGGTTTAGAAAATCGAATTAAGGATTTGTATTATAGAGGGGATCAATTTTGGTATGTAAAAATGGAATCGTTTTCTTCAAATCTATCAAACAATTATGTTAATCATTATTTGATACTTTAAAAAATAAGTTTCAAAAATAAAATATACTACTCTTTTTTTGACACAAAAAGGTAAGAATAAAAAAAGAATGTTATCTTTTGTATGGGGTTTTCTCGGAAAAAACAAATATAAATATATTATTAAATAAATGGTGGACAACCTAATTAAGTCTTAATTAATTGTGAGTTTCTAGAAATCGTCATTGCATACGCACACTTACAAAAGATCCTGCTTTAAACCTCTTTAATCATAATACGTCAAAATTAGTGACAACTTGTAATTAATTATATTAAACTATGTACATAAAACAAACTACTAGGATATATATATATATATATATATATATATATATATATATATATATATATATATATATAATGTATAATCTTCGTCATCCACCATCCAAACATATGAAAAAAGGTTTGCGATAATTCTTTAAAATAAAACTTAAAAAGTCTATGATTTATTCATATATGTTTTTATGAATACATTTCATAAAACATCAAAAACATGATTTGATATAAAATAATGTATTTTAAAAAAGTAGTGGGTTAAATGCATTCTTGTATATTGTTAAATGCACTTTTATGATCCTACCTATTAATTTCCTCCTCTTACACATCAATATTAAATCTTACTTTTTATATTCAAACGCATGATTTGATCTATTTTTGACATAAAAAGGGCTACAAATAAAATCACCCTTAAGAAATTATACCATACAATTTCTTATATTATTAACTGCCACATAAACAAAAAATACTGATGACATTAGCAATTATTAAAATTCAATTTTCTAATGTAAAATCATACTTATAACTATCATAATTTTTTATTAAGAAATCTTACTGTGTTATTAAGAAATTCTTGTAGTGGGTGAACTAAGGCATGAAAGAAGCTACTATATATAACAAATATTTGATTTCTTGGCAAAAGGACTTTATTACCAAACCAACGTGGGTTTATCCCACCTTACAACAGAAATGATAGCAAGCATCAACAAAAAAAAAAAAAAAAACGAACAACACGCCCTATCGTCCAAGAGCATTAATGAAAACAGAAGGTTAGAACCTTCAGGTTTGCGAGGAGCAAATCGTGTCAAGCAATCTCGACCACGATTCACGTTCGAACAACTTCATAATCGCGTTGCGCCTGAGAATGTGCAACCTCCCTTGAACTCCTTCTTCATATACGAGACTGCACGCGTGGGACTGCAGTGTTGCAGCCACTGAACCGAGCGAGGCGTGACGTCCACCGAACTGTGACCATAGTTGTTATGATCGAGGGTCCACGAGCCAAGTAGCCAAATCGGAAACGAAATCTTGATTGCGCCATTTGATCCACTCAAAGGTTCTTAGTTGGGCCACGAAGAATTGATCCAAAATCTTTCCTTGCTCCTTCTCAAATATCACCTTATTTCGATGTGACCAAATGAAATAGAGGAGACATCCCACAACCGCTATCCACCGCTTCAAGGCCATGGTGTTCAAGTCCAAATGATTACCAATCTCCAAGACTTCCGTGACCGAATTAACCGCCGATAGATTTGTGTTCCACCATCGTCCCATTTGGAGCCAAAAACATCTTACCTCTTCGCAATTAACCAAGGCATGATCGATCGTCTCGATTGTTTTTCCACACCTTGGACAAGATTGTCTCCAACTCTATTCCCATTTTATCCAATACTTCCCTAGTTGGTATCCTCCCTAACCTTACTCTCCATAGAAACACACTTATCTTTTTTGGAATAAACGAGACCCATTTTGTTTCCGTCACGACATTCGTTCCACCCGCTCTTTTATCCTCCAAGATCTCCCTCATTTTTTTCACTGTAAACCCCTCTTGGGTGTCCCACGACCAAGCTATCCTATCCTTAGCGTCCCTTCTAGGAACATTTGATTGAAGCTCCCCCAATAACGACTCTAACTCACCTACTTCCCTCCCCCTCGGATCATGCCTCCATTCCCAATTCCACCTCCATTCTTCCCCAACCCACTCCCCTCTACCCTTTACCGATATATCTTGTCTAGTTTCCAATCGATAGAGTCTTGGATACTTTTCTTTTAAGGTTCTACTTGACGCCCACTTCTCCCCCCAAAATCGTGTGCCTGCACCATCCCTTATTTCCTTAACTAATGATTCTTCGAAATTTAAACCGACCTTCTCTAGCTCTCTTCTCACCTTCACTATGTCCCTCCACACTCCTTTTCCACCCATACCATTATAGTTGTCCAACCTAAGTCCCCCATCCCACCTATAAAGACTTTGAATTACCTTTACCTACAACGAGTCCCTCTCCGAATGAAACCTCCACCACCACTTACATAAGAGTGACCAATTCATTTCCTTTAACCCCCAACATTTAGACCCCCCTTTTTGAATCCCCCCAAGATCGACTCCCATTTAACACATGCAATTGTTTTCTTTTTTCTTGATATTTCCTCACCACCACCCCCTCCCCCCCAAAAGGAATTCCCTCTCAAACGCTCAAGAATGTTTATCGCTCCAAGTGGTGCTCGAAATATGGAGAAAAAAATATAACGATGTGCTACCTATAACCGATTTTACCAATGTTAGTCTTCCGCCAAACGACATCGTCTTTGATTTCCACGAAGCAAGTTTTTTCCCATCTTTTCCATTACCGGTTTCCATGCGTCAAGTTTCCGTATAGATGCCCCGACCGGGAGACCGAGATAATTAAACGGGAGCATGGCACACCCACATCCCAAAGAACTAGCCCACGATTCAACTTCATCTTTCGGTACTCCCACTCCGAAGATTTTGCTTTTTCTCATATTTATTTTAAGTCCCGAAACAAGGAAACATTTAAGAATTTTCAGGAGGTTCTTAATGTTATCCAATTCCCATTCGTCAAAAAAGATCACATCGTCAGCATATTGAAGATGTGATATTAGAACTTCATTTCGATCCACCGAAATGCCTTTGAAAAGAACTTTTCCCACAGCGTCTACCATCAACAAATGCAAACTTTCGACCACCAAAAGGAATAGGAAAGGCGCTAGTGGGTCACCTTGCCTAAGACCTCTTTCCATAGTGAATTCCCTAGTCGGTGACCCATTAACAAGTATGAAAACGTTAGATGTAGAAAGGCACATCATTATCCACCCTCTCTATTTTGCCGAAAATCCCATCGCTTCCATAACCTCCATGAGAAAATCTCAATCTACCGAATCATAGGCTTTCTCGAAGTCGACCTTGAAAATTAGTCCCCTTTTTTTCGATTTTTTCAAGAACTCTACTGTCTCGTTTGTAATTAAGACTCCATCGAGAATGTATCTCCCTTTCACGAACGCGCTTTGCTCAATACTTAGTAGATTGTTCATCACGGATATCAATCTCATCGCTAAGACTTTTGACACTATTTTGTAGAAAATGCCAATAAGACTAATTGGACGGTAGTCGTTTGGTCCAACGGGATTTTCCACCTTTGGGATCAACGTTATGAATGAAGCATTACATCCTTTGCTAATCTCCCCTCTTTCCATGACCTAGTCGACCGCCGCCACCAAGTCCGATTTTATCGTCTCCCAAAATGCTTTTATAAAAGTAATCGTAAACCCATCCGGACACGGTGCCTTGTTGCTTCCACACTCCATGATCGCACTCCACACTTCTTCCTCCGTGACTTTCCTCTCTAAGTAATTTGCTTCCTCCTCCCACAACTTCTTTATGTTATCCATTTGCAATGATGGTCTATCAACCAAAGGGTCGGAGAATTTACCTTTATAAAAATTGTAGACGAACTCCTTATTTTTTTGGGTCCTCCGTCCATTCCGAATCTACATTAAAGCCCCAAATAGGATTCCGCCTCTCCCTATTTTTGATTGCCGCATAGAAAAGCTTTGAATTCTCGTCCCCGTCTTTAGCCCACCGAACCTTTGCTTTTTGTTTCATCATTTCCAATTTTTTCCTCTCTAATTCCAACCATCTTGCTCTAGAAGCTACCCCCTTTTGCCGCTTGGTTTCATCCATTTTCCCGTTAATGCATTCTTCTTCCCACATTTTAACCTCTAGTTTTTTCGCTTTCACTTCTTCTTCTAATTTCCCCCAATCGCCCTTATTCCAATCTTTCAACGCTCCTTTGACGTTCTTCAACTTGTCACGAAAAATGCAAACAGGTCGGCTCGAAGATACTTGTTTACTCCATGCCTCTTTTACAATATCATCTAATCACTTATCCTTTATCCACACATCAAAAAACTTAAAAGGTTTTGGGCAAAAGTCGGCCCATGCATCACTAATCATGATCGGAAAGTGATCCGACCATTTTCTTTCAAGGACTTTTGCTCCCAAATTCTTCCAAGTAGTCACGAATTCATGGGTCACAAGAAACCTATCCAATTTGCTCCATTTTTGCCCGTCATCGCTTACACGAGTGAAGTTTGTTCCCCCCTAACGGTACTTCAATTAGTTTTGCTTTTTGGATGAAAGCATTGAATTACTCCAATCCCTTGCGATTTGTTAGCGAGTTTATTCTTTCATTGGCGTTTCTAACTTCATTGAAGTCTCCTCCAAAGACCCACTTCACGTCTTCCTTCTCGCATAGAGTTTCCAATTTATTCCATAATAATGTTCGATCGTGGACCATAGACACTCATGCACCCCACTAAACCGTCAATGTTATCCCACTTCCCCACAACTGCAATGAAATTTTCTTCTTGAATTACAAATTCGCATTGGAAGGTTCTCTTGCTCCATAAAGTAACGAGACCCCCAAAATTTCCCACTGCCGATTCCTGTGTGAAATCTACTTCGTTTGTTCCCCACATGTTTTCAATCTCCCGAACCTCAAATTTTTTCTTTTTAGTTTCTTGTATCATTAACATACACAAGTTTTCCTTTCGGCAAATCTCATTTATCCAATGCTTCTTGCTTAACGACCCCAAACCCCTAATGTTGACACAATTTTCATGGAGAATAAACGAAAACGATACTTACCCCATAGCGATACCTGCTTGTTCCCATCCGAGTAAGGTATATTCTGCTTGCCATCCTGCTTCCATCTAACCCCAATTAGATTCCTGAATTTCTCAAGGCTCTCTCGACTGTCAACACTCCTCAGTTCATTGGCGATCGAGACTTTAGTGGCAGTCGAAATCGAACCCCCATCATGCTTTTGCATAGGTCCTCTCAATTTAGACGATCTTCCTTTGTTCTTTGAATTCTCCCTTGCAAGTTTTTTCAGATTGTGAAATCCTATTCTACTTCTGCCGAACGGAATTCCTTCTCTTTTTCTATTTTTTGACACCTCACCATTGCCGGACATCGATCTTTCATCGTTTTACTCCTACGATCCTCTGCTGCGTTCTCCCTCTCGCCCGACAAAACAATCGTTTTACTCCGTTCTTTTTCTTTATTGAAATCATTACCCATCTCAGAATCTATCTCGTTTATCAGCCCATTTTTATCATGAATTTTAATTTGGCCCATATTCTTTCCTGTTAAGTTATTGTCTGCCACCCGACCCAAACTGTTTCCCATACCAAGCCCTGATTAGGCCTTAGGATTTTCTAATCATTTCCCATTTAAACTTTTATGGTTCATATAATTTTTTATTATTAATAATATTACTGTTATTATTTATTATAATTGGTCTAAAGATAAATATAGGATTTTACTTTTTTTTTTTATATTTAAAGATTAACAAACTAAATATCAAGGTCATCTTCGATAGATTTTTTTTATAATTTCTTTTAAAATAATGTTAAAAGTCAAATTAAAAAAAAAACATTTAAATCCAATAATTTCTTTATTTTTATAAAGTTCAACATTTATTATATTATTAAAATATTCTTTAAATTTATTATTCCAATACATTTTTTAAAATAATTTATATAAAATAATAATATTAAACCTCATTGTTGGAAATGATTGTACTCATTCTTGTCATAGATCATATTCAAATCATTACATTATTTTGATGTAAAAATGATGTGAAAATCACTTATTCTTCAACTTATTATATCATAATAGAACATTCTCAGTATATTTTTAAATTATAATTATATAAATTTTCAATAATAGATTTATATTCCATCCGTCACAAAATATTTATCAACTTTCAAAAATAGATAACTAAATTTCTAATTCTACTATTAACTAATGCACAAATATTTAAAAGTTGATAAGATAGATGCATTAATTCAAGGTAAAATTGTCATTTGGTTACCTAAAAAGTGTAGTAATTAATAATGGTTAAAACTATATGTCATTTCCATTATAGAAAATTATTTTGGGATGAAAGTAATATTTTCTTATTGTTACAATAGTTTGATAAATTACATTATTACTATTTTAATCGAACTAAATTATTGGTCAATATGTATATTTGGTTATGCATCATTTTATTTTCAGTTATGTATCGTTATATCGTTAATGATTATGTATTGTTAACTTTTTCGTTTGTTATGTTGTTGTATTAATATATATATAGGGTCAGGGTCAGGTTCAGGGGAAAACCTCAAAAAAACGGAAAACTGAAAACACCCTGGTAGCCCTTCATCTGGACGGTATGCACTTATATAATAATTACTTGTATATATTAAGTAAATTACTTGTATGCATACAAGTAATTTGTAACATACACACGTGCATATGCACAAATGCATAATGCACACGTTCATAAAAACCAAAAACAAACTTAATTTACTTGTATGCACAAATGCATAATGTCCAGATGAATGGCCACCAGGGTGTTCCTTAGTTTTCCATTTTTTTGAGATTTTCCCTTGAACCTCTTTCTCTCTCTATATATATACTTGAGATCATGTGAGACCAAACTATTTCCGTGAGACCCGTGAGACCACAAAAATAACACTAAACCTTCACAGCAAAAGACTGTGAAGGTATTATAAAGGTAAACCTTCACAGTGTTTTTGTTGTGAAGGTTTGTTGTTTTTCATTCCTTCACAATGAATCGCTGTGAAGTTTTAGTGGTATTTTCTAGTCTCACCGGTCTCACGAAAACAGGTTGGTCTCACGTGAACCAAACCATATATATATATATATATATATATATATATATATATATATATATATATATATATTTGAACGGCAAAAGAAATTTATTAAAACACCAAAAACGTAACAGATACACGTAAAAGAAAACGGCCATAAAGCAAAACACCCAATCGACCCAAACAGAAAGAACAAATGGAGGGGTTCGCGAGAGGCAAACGCCACCCCGGTGCCGACCAAACCGATTGCGACCAAGACCATTTACATCAAAACTAGACTAGGGTAGCCCGGGATTCGACAACCAGCTATCCATGTCGGTAAGTGAAGCACTGTTTCTCCACTTGATCCACTCGAAGGTTTTTATTTGCGCCATAAAAATATTTTCCGAGATCTTCCTTTGCTCCTTCTCAAATACCACTCTATTTCGATGTGACCATATGAAGTAAAAAAAACAGCCCACCATCGCTTTCCACCGTTTCACGACCACGGTGCTCGAACAAACTTGACCGCCCACATCCAACAAATCCATGACCGAATTGATCGACGGTAGGACACAATTCCACCAACGACCCGTTTGAAGCCATAATGATTTTACTTCCTCGCAATTAACCAAGGCGTGGTCTATCGTCTCAACCGCTTTCTTACATCTTGGGCAAAGAGTGGAATCCAACTCGATCCCCATTTTGTCCAAAACCTCCCTAGTTGGTATCCTCCCAAGCCTTACTCTCCACAAGAATACGCAAATCTTTTTTGGAATCGATGCATCCCACGATGTTTCTACCAAATTGATTATTCCCCTCCATCTTTTATCCTCCACAATGCTCCACACTTTCTTGACCGAGAACCAATTTTGTGGATCCAAAGACCAAAACACCCTATCTTTACCGTCCCTTCTTGGCATTTTGGATTGAATTACACCCAACAAAGGCTCTAACTCACCTCCCTCCCTCCCTCTATCCCGTCTCCACACCCATTTCCACACCCACTCTTCTCCCACCCACTCCCCTCTACCCTTTACCGAGACCCCTTTATTTGTCTCCAATTGGAAAAGTCTTGGGAACTCCTCTTTTAACGGTCGATTTGACGCCCAATTTTCCTCCCAAAAACTTGTATCCGTCCCATCGCCTATCTCCTTTACCCAAGACCCCGTAAAATTTATTCCAAGCCTATCTAACTCTCTCCCTATCGTTACGATGTCACCCCAAACCCCCTTGCTCTCCAACCCTCTTTGATTATTCACTACTAAACCCCCGTCCCGCCCAAAAATGCTTTGAATTATCCTTACCCACAACGACTTCCTCTCCAATTTTAATCTCCACCACCATTTGCATAAGAGCGCCCAATTCATATCATTTAACCCCTACATCAAGGCCTCCTTTTTTAAACCCTCCCAAAACCGAATCCCATTTCACCCACGCAAGAGGTCTATTCCCCCCCCCCCCCCCCGACCCTCACCACTGTCCCCCCCTCCCTCCAAAAGAAATATCCTTTCAAACGCTCAAGAATGTGTATCACTCCTTGCGGTGCCCGAAACAAAGAAAAAAAGTATAACGACGTGCTCCCAAGAACCGATTTTACCAATGTTAGTCGTCCTCCAAAAGAGATCGTCTTCGCTTTCCATGACTCAAGCTTTTTTCCCATCTTCTCGATTACCGGCTTCCAATTATCTTGCCTTTGCATAGATGCCCCGACCGGTAGGCCAAGGTAAGTAAACGGTAGCATGTCGTACCCACACCCCAATGTGTTAGCCCAAGATTGGACTTTGACTTCCGGTACTCCCACACCGAAGATTTTGCTTTTGCTCATATTTATTTTTAGCCCCGAAACCATATGAAAATACTTAAGGATCTTCATCAAAATTTTTAAATTATCCAAATTCCATTCCCCAAAAAAGATCGCGTCGTCGGCATATTGGAGATGTGAGAGTTGAATTTCGTTCCGCCCCACTCTAATACCTTTGAATAACCCTTTACCCACAGCCTCTTCCATCAAAAGGTGAAAACTTTCGGCAACCAACAAAAAATAAAAATGGTGCAAGTGGATCACCTTGCCGGAGTCCTCTTTTCATTTTAAGTTCCCTAGTCGGCGACCCGTTAACAAGTATGGACACCTTGGAGGTACTAAGACAATTTTTTATCCACCGTCTCCATTTTGCCGAAAATCCCATCGCTTCCATAATCTCCATAAGGAATGCCCACTCCACCATATCGTACGCTTTTTCGAAGTCGACATTGAAAATCATGCCCCTTTTCTTCATCTTCCTAATGTAAGCCACCGTCTCGTTTGCAATTAGGATACCATCTAGGATAGACCTACCTTTCACAAACGCACTTTGTTCTTTGCTCATAATATTACCCATTACCGATTTCAATCTTTCCGCCAAAATCTTAGACACAATTTTATAAAAAATACCGATGAGACTAATTGGCCTATATTCATTTAGGTCGCTTGGGTTTTCATTCTTTGGTATCAAGATTATGAATGAAGTGTTGCACCCATCACTAAGCTCCCCTCCTTCCATGAACCAATCAACCGCCGCCAATAGGTCCGGTTTTATAGTCTCCCAAAATGCCTTTATGAAACCAATCGTGAATCCATCCGGACCCGGTGCCTTATTACTTCCACATTCTTTGATTGCGAACCACACTTCATCCTCCGTAAATTTTCTCTCTGGTTGTCGAACTTCCTCCTCCCTCAATTTCCGTATGTTGTCTATATATAGAGATGGCCCGTCTTTCTTTACATTGGAGAATTTTGCTTTGTAAAACTCGTATACGAACTCCTTGACTTTTGTTGGTTCTTCCGTCCATTTGGAATCTATGTTCATGCCGCGAATGACATTTATTCTTTCTCTACTTTTTATGGCCGCATGGAAGAGCTTGGTATTTTCGTCCCCGTCTTGAACCCATCGCACCTTTGCCTTTTGTTTCAACATCTCCATTTTTTTCATCTCCAATTCCAACCACTTTGTTCTAGTCACAATCCATTTTTGTCGATCCTCTTCGCCCAAGCTTGCTTTGGTAGCTTCCTCTTCCCATTTTTTAGCCTCATACTTTTTCGCTTTCAATTCCTCACCTATGGCGCCCAGTTCGGTTCTACTCCACTCTTTTAGGACCGCTTTGACATTCTTCAATTTGTCACGAAAAATGCAATCTGACCGTCTTGAAGTTACACTTTTATGCCATGTGTCTTTTACAATATTGTTTAGCCGCTCGTCCTTTAACCACACATCAAAAAACTTGAAAGGTTTCGGTCCAAAATCAGCCCAAATATCACTAATCATAATCGGGAAGTGATCCGACCATTTTCTTTCTAACACTTTCACACCCAAGGTCTTCCAATTTGAGACATATTCGTGTGTTGCAAGGAAACGGTCTAGCTTACTTCATTTTTGCCCATCGTCACTCACACGGGTGAAATTTATTCCTCCCATCGGGATTTCCATAAGCTTTGCTTTTTGAATAAAGGCATTAAAGTCCTCCGAACCTTTGCGGTTGATGATCGAATTTACTCTTTCTTTTTCGTTACGTACTTCATTGAAGTCCCCACCTAAGATCCACCGCACCTCCTCCTTGGCACATAAAGTTTCCAATTTAGACCACAAAGAGGCTCTATCTTTTTGTTCCCTCGATCCATAAATATTCACGCATCCCACCAATCCGCCCGTATTATCCCACTGTCCCACGACCGCAATGAAGTTTTCCTCTTGGACGACAAATTCACATCGAAAAGTTCTTTTGTTCCAAACCGTTAATAGACCCCCCGAATTCCCGATAGCCAATTCTTGAACGAAGTCCCCATCGATAGTCCCCCACATGCTCTCAACCTCTCTTTTCTCCATTTTTTTCTTTTTTGTCTCTTGCAACATTAGCATACACGACCTTTCTTTTTTACACATCTCATTGACCTACTGCTTCTTTTTATTTGACCCAAGTCCCCTTATATTTAAAGATATAATTTTCATGAAAAAATACTGGGAAACGACTCATACCCGACGTCAATTAACCCTTCTTGCTCTCGGGCTCTTGTGGCGCTGCCTTTTTGTCTCTTTGCTTCCAACTGATCCCAATTAAGTTTCCAAAATCTTCCAGCCCTTCTTGACTATCGACGCTCTTTAATTCGTTTGATAAGGTTAGTTTTGTAGCCATTGAGATCGACCCTCCGCTATTATCCCTCGATTTACTTTTTTTCTTGAGGCTTCTACCATTTGTTGTCTTCTTTTGGCTTCCATTATGTTGAGGTTTTTCCCTTGCCAATTTTTTGAGGTGATGGAAGCTAGATTTACTCCTGTCGAAAAGGAATACATCTTTTCTTTTTAATTTTGAGGACTCACCATGACTGACTTTAGAGTTTTTCTTTCGAATCTCACTGCTATCATCCATGGAATTATTCATTCGAAGTTCATTGCTATCATTCCTGGAACTCTGTATTCCTTCTTGGTCGCTTAGATCCCGTGGAGTTGTGGTTACCTGGTCTTCCATTTCCACCAGGTTGGTTTGCGGCTTTACAGGCCCACCTTGATTTAAATCAGTCCCAATTTTATTCATCATTTGGCCCAACTTGCTTCTGGGCCCACCATCAACCTCGCCTATATTTGAACCCATCCCAAAGTCTGTTTGGGATTGAATTTCACCCATAGCTCCCACTACAATTTTAGAAATTTGTGGATCTGACACCCTTGTAAATCCCACCAGCGGCTGACATCGAGAATTCCCCCCCTTTTCGCTTGGAACTTCCACCTCTATTAGGTCATCATTTATTTTTTGCGTCTCCTCAGCTTCTGTCGTCGGCGTTGGGGTCTCTGTTGATGTTCCGGTAGCCGTCTTCCCATCAAATAATATCAGCGGTGTGTTTTCAGCCTCCTCCGTTTATATGCCTTCATCCTTCTGTTCTTTGGATTCCGTCATCAGCTTTGCACCTTCAGTTGATGTTCCAGCCTCCAGGATCCGTTTGGTAAATTTCTCCGGTAAGTTTTCGTCCCCATCCGTCGTCAAAATCCGATTACCATCAGCCACTTGTTCTTTTCGGCCAACATTCTGATCTACGGAATCAAAGTTACTTTTTTCCACCATCCATTCTTCGTTACTGTCGTCTCCTCCCTTCAACCATTCCGACGGGATGGTTGAGTTTTCATCTTCTTCGCAACTGTCCCATTTGGCCTTAGAACCCTCCTCTTCTATTTGGATCTCAAGAAAGCCATTGTCTTCTTCCTCTACCTTAATTACGTAAAATAAATCCCCTACTTTAATGTTAGAAATTTCGCTTAACCGATCAACAAAGCCCGTGCTTATTAGGACTTTTCCTCATATCAAGTTTCCACTATCTTCCATGCTACAGTTCTTAGTTTTTAGGACTCTCCCCCATTTGCTCGTTATACCTGTAAACGTCTTTTCATTCCATACGTGTAAAGGAACTCCTTCAATCCTTACCCACATTATTCTGTCCGCTGCTCTGAACCCCACCGTCCATCTTCTAAGATCCTTTATCCAATGATGAATACCGTGTGCTTTATGGCCGATTACCGATTCCATTTTACTTTTCGATTCGAATTCCACTAGAATACTCCTACCACCTATTAATCTCGCTCCAACACCCCCCCTATCTGCGGATTGCATATAGCTTGAATGACTTGAAAGTTATCCAACGATGTAATGTGCCTATCACGCACTTTGTAAGCATCTCCAACTTCTCTGGCTCGGCTACCCAAGATCCCGTTACCGCTTGTTCTCGACTTCCAGCCCCCATGTCTCCTACCGCCGACTATTCATGACGTCCCGCCACCACCTCTGCGTAAGATCTATTCATGCTAACATTTGTTCCATAAATTAGGCTTTTCCTCCCGTCTACGGTTCTTACCCCTCTTGATTTCTGATGAGTAGCAATCCCCTCTCCTTTCTTCCTAGTTAAAAAAAATCTTAGCCGATACGAGCCTATCCAAATTTGATTAAGTTTTGCTTCGAAGTACTTTTCGTTGTCTACATGATTGAACCGAGCGAAACCGAATCTTTCACCGTTTTTCATTCTCTTCTTTGGCATGAAAATATCCGAGATCCTTCCATATTTTTTGAAGACTTTCCATAGGCCACTTTATATATATATATATATATATATATATATATATATATATATATATATATGATTAAGTTCATTTGAGAAATGGTAAAAATATGAGAAATAAAGAAATGATCCTAACTCTTTATCTAGTCAATATTTGCGGCTTTGACCGTGAAACACCAAATAATTCCTTGTGTGGTCTGTAGAAGATAAAAGGGTAGTTTCATAAAATACGCGGGACGAGTTCATATATGAACCTGTATGATTCACATATGAATTATATGTTCATATATGAATCAGTGTAATTCACATATGAACTCTTTTAATTGATTCATATATGAACCTTTGTGATTCATATATGAACTATACTTTCATTTATGAATCAGTTAATTAGTTCATATGTGAATCGCAAAGGTTCATATGTGAGTATGTTAATTAGTTCAACTGATTCATATGTGAACCTACAGTTAATTAATTCATATGTGAATCAGTTATTAATTCATATATGAATCATAAAGATTCATATATGAATCATAAAGATTCATATATGAATCATAAAGTTTCATATATGAATCAGTTAAAAGAGTTCATATGTGAATTACACTAGTTCATATATGAACATATAATTCATATGTGAATCATATTGGTTCATATATGAACTCGTTCCGTGTATTTGTAAAAATTACGAAACTATCCTTCTATTTTTGGAATAGTCGCAACTTTTGACCAGTCAAAACCGCAATTGTTGACCAGTCAAAAACGCAATATTTGACCAGTCAAATCCGATCTTGATCGAATAAAAGGCTATGATTACTTCTCTATTTCTCATATATTATCATTTCTCAAATTAACCTCTCCATATATATATATATATATAGGGTCCTCTTCTTTTGTTAACCATGCCCATTTGTATTAACCGTGTTAACCAACTAACAACCAATCAAAATCCAGCAAAAGTTTATATCAAGGGACACGCGTATTAAATATGGTAGAGGTAAAATAGGTATTTTTGTTGATTAAAACATGCTTTAAATAGTTACCATTTTTTGATCAAATTTTAAAATTGGTAATTATCTCATTATTTTTTAAATAGAATATTTTAAAATTTAAATTTGGCAGTTATCTCAAATTTTCGGCTACCTGTGTTTGAATATTTCCAGACCTAAATCTACCTTTTTTGTTTGAATTCAATAGCTTTATCTCTTTTTTCTTCTTGGTCACTATGAATTTCCTCTCTTGATATGACTTTTGTTATAAGTTGTTTTGCCTGCAAACAATGAAACCCTGATGTTTTTTTCATGTGCAGGATGGGAAGGTGTCACAACTTTAGCATGTCTTCATTCAAGGTAGCAAAGTTAGGTGTGTGGTGATTGTCATTATATCATATGCACATATGCACAGTTAATACAATATGTTGTTACGTAAGCATACTTGGTACTATTATTATGATAATTGATGAAGGTATTAGTACGTACAATGAATTCAACTCGTTTAGTCTTTTCTCAATCTACTTCTCGTACATGTATGGCAGATTGAAATGGTAAACACTCGGAGTAGGTTACCAAATACACCGGAGGGCCACTTGGAAGTGGAGTCTACAGTTGAACGGCCTCCTGTGGGCGTAACTACCGAGGGACCTCCCATACCCATAATCTTGGGAGGAGGACCTGAACAGATTCCGCGCCAGAATCTCAATATGAGTAATGCCATCATGGAGGAAGTGACCATGGAGACCCGGATTCGGGATAGCATGATGTTGTCCATGAACTCCGCCATGGCCCAACAACAAGAGTTTTTCATGAAGCTTTTAGAAGATCGAGATGCCAGTAACCGAGAACCGGAGACAATGGCAGAAAACATTGTTATGGGGTCGGGTGGACCAGTTGTTGTATCTGTTGAGGATCCAACGGATAATGGGAATAAGGCAAAGACTAAGGGGTGCACCTACAAAGCGTTTCTGGGGTGCCACCCTAAAGAGTTTGCGAGTTCCGATAACCCGGTGGCTTGTATGTATTGGCTCAAGGAGGTAGAGATGGCCTTTGAGTCCAGTGAATGTGACATCTCTCAACGGGTCAAGTTTGCTTCTCAACTACTTCGGGGAGAGGCTCTGATTTGGTGGAATCTCACTCGATCCGCCCTCACTCCTGAAGTTCTGGCTAAGTTAACTTGGCCGGTGTTCAAAGAGAAGATCATGGATAAATATTGTAGTGAGCGTTCGTTGGACAAACTGGAGCGGGAGTTCCGAAATCTGAAGAAGGGGACTCTTTCCATTGTCGGATACTCCAAACTCTTTTTGGAGAAACTGAACTTTGTGGGACATCTGGTCCCCGATGAGAAGTCGAAGATCAAGGCCTATCAACAAGGTTTACCGGCTGAGATGCGAACGACGGCGAGAAATGCTAGGGGATTGACTTTGCAAGAATTCATTGAGGAATCTTTGCTAATTGAGGATGACATCAATGCGGAGAAGAAAGAAAGAAGACAGGTTGGTGAGAAGCGAAAGTGGGAAGGGCCATCTGGTCCAATTCGTCAATCAAGACCCTTTGTAAGCGGGAGAGCGGGTGATCATCGTCGTGAGGATTGGTGGTGCCACAAGTGCAAGTCAAAGCACTCGGGGTCATGTGCTCCAAGAACTTACTCCGACCCAGTAGGGTGTGCCAAGTGTGGTAAGAAGGGCCACACAACTCGCGAGTGTCCCATCCGGGGGCCGGTATGCTATGAGTGCAGAGAACCGGGGCATATGAAGAGGGATTGCCCAAAGCTAGTAGGAGGAAATGGTGGAAATTCTGTGGGTTCGACGGCTAGAGTCGAGCAACCACCAAGGGCGCCGAGTCGAGCTTTCCGGATGACCACCGAGAAGGCAAAGGAGACCGCTGATGTTGTTTCGGTACGTTCCTAGTAAACTCCTTGCCAGCTCGTGTTTAGATTGATTCGGGTGCTACATGTTCCTTTGTTTCGGAAGTTTTCTGTAAGCAATTTGTCACTCCTATTAGTGTTCTTCCTGATGCATTAGTAGTAGAAATAGCTAATGGGGATCAGGTGATCATTCGAGACCGTTTTTGTGATTGCACTTTAGAGATTGATGGGATTCCGTTCGGAGTAGATTTACTACCCATGGCTATAGGAGGGTTTGATGTGGTCATAGGTATGGATTGGTTAGTGAGGCATAAGGCTGACATCTTTTGCTCCAAAAAGATGATCCAAGTGCCATTGCCGGGAAATGGTGTGACTACCATTTATGGAGAGAAAGGAAAGAGGAATAATCCTATTATTTCGTCTCTTAAGGCGCGCAAGTTTCTAGCGAAGGGTTACCCTTCGTACTTGGCCTATGTGGTGGACGCGAAGAAAGAAAAGAAGTCGGTAGAAGATGTGGAAGTGGTGCAAGATTATCCGGACGTCTTTCCGGAAGACTTGCCCGGGTTACCGCCGGAGCGGCAGGTAGAGTTTCAGATCGACCTCACCTCGGGAGAAGCTTCGATAGCCTGTGCTCCATATCGTTTGGCACCGACGGAAATGAAAGAGATGATGACACAACTACAAGAGTTGTTAGAGAAGGGTTTCATTCGACCGAGTTCGTCACCTTGGGGAGCACCGGTATTGTTCGTGAAGAAGAAGGATGGATCCATCCGGATGTGTATCGACTACCGGGAGCTAAACAAAGTCACGGTGAAGAATAGGTATCCTCTACCTCGCATCGACGATCTCTTTGACCAACTTCAAGGCGCGGGATGCTTCTCAAAGATTGATGTTCGATCCGGATACCATCAAGTAAGAGTGAAGAAAGAAGATATTCCGAAGACGGCCTTCCAAACGAGATACAGTCATTATGAGTTTTTGGTGATGCCTTTCGGCTTAACCAACGCTCCGGTCGTGTTCATGGATTTGATGAACCATGTGTGTCGCCCATTCTTGGATAAATCCGTGATCGTCTTCATCGACGATATTTTAATATATTCAAGGGACGAGTCCGAGCATGGGAAACACTTACGGGAAGTATTAGAGGTTCTAAGAAGGGAGAAATTGTTTGCGAAATTCTCAAAGTGAGAATTCTGGCTCCAAGAGGTGCAATTCTTGGGGCATGTGGTATCAAAGGACGGAGTAAAGGTGGACTTGGCAAAGATCGAGGCAATAATGAGTTGGGAGCCTCCAACAAGTCCAACAGATATTCGAAGTTTCTTGGGCTTGGCGGGTTACTACCGGTGTTTCATTCAAGACTTTTCCAAGATAGCTACACCGCTCACTTCTCTTACAAGAAAGAACGTCAAGTTTCTTTGGACCGATGCACAAGAGCAAGCCTTTCAAATGCTCAAGAGGAAGTTGTGCGAAGCTCCGATCTTGTCCTTACCCGAGGGATCGGAAGATTTTGTTGTGTTTAGTGACGCTTCCAAGATGGGGCTTGGGTGTGTCCTAATGCAAAGGGGAAAAGTAATAGCCTACGCGTCGCGGCAATTAAAGAATGATGAGAAGAATTATCCGAATCGTGACTTGGAGTTGGCGGCGGTAGTTTTTGTGTTAAAGTTGTGGCGACACTACTTGTATGGGACGAAGTGTACTCTTTTCACGGATCACAAGAGTCTCAAGTACATCTTCGATCAAAAGGAACTCAACATGCGGCAAAAGGAGATGGCTTGAGCTTTTGAAGGATTACGACTGTGACCTACTCTATCATCCCGGTAAGGCCAATGTGGTGGCGGATGCATTGAGCCGAAGGAGTTATGATGGTGGAGTCAAAATGTCCCTTACAAGGATCGATGTGGTATCGAGTTTGTTGGAAAGTATAAAGACGAGTCAAGTGGAAGCACTTAAAGAAGAGAACCTCAAAGCCGAAGTCATGTAAAAGCAAAAGGAACTCTTAACGGAAGACGGTCGTGGACTCAAGCTCTTTCAAGGACGGATTTGGGTGCTGAAGTTGGGAGGAAATCGGGAGTTACTTCTTGAAGAAGCGCATAAGTCAAAATATTCTATACATCCCGGTAGCACCAAGATGTATATAGAGTTAAAGTTAAATTATTGGTGGCCGGTGATGAAGCTAGATGTGGCTAGCTATGTGGAGAAGTGTGTCACGTGCCTCCAAGTTAAGGCGGAACATCAAAGGACGTATGGAAGCTTACAAACCTTGTCTATTCCCGAGTGGAAATGGGACAACATCACTATGGATTTCGTGACGTAGCTACCGAAGACCTTGCGTGGGCACGACACCATTTGGGTAATCGTTGACCGACTGAACAAGAGTGCGCATTTCCTTGCAATGCGGGAGACTTTTCCAATGGATAAATTGGCTACACTTTATATTGATGAGGTGGTATCGAGGCACGGAGTTCCGCAATCTATCGTATCGGATCGGGATAGTCACTTCACCTCGAATTTGTAGGCAAGCTTACAAAAAGAGTTAGGCTAGACTGAATTTGAGCACGGCATATCATCCCCAAACGGATGGTCAAAGCGAGAGGACAATCCAGACACTAGAAGATATTTTGAGGTCGTGTGTAATAGATTTCGGGGGAAGTTGGGATTCACATCTACGTTTGGTAGAGTTCGCATACAACAACAGTTACCATTCTAGTATCGGAATGGCACCGTTCGAGGCATTGTATGGACGGAAGTGCAGAACCCCGGTTTTTGGCTAGAATCGGGCGAGAAGAAATTCGCCGGACCGGAAATAGTCTAAGAGACGGCAGACAAGGTGAAAGAAATCTGGGAGAGGCTAAAGGCGGCGCAGGACCGACAGAAAAGTTATGCGGACAAGAGAAGAAGACCGGTCGAATTTCAAGTAGGCGACTGTGTCATGTTGAAAGTATCTCCATGGAAGGGGATTATCCGGTTTGGGAAGCGTGGGAAGCTTAGTCCTCGTTTCCTTGGACCCTTCGTTATTTTGGAGAAAGTTGGGTTACAAGCCTACCGGTTGGATTTACCACCGGAAATGGATGGAATACATCCTACATTCCACGTGTGTTACCTTCGAAAGTGTCTAGCCGAGGAGGAAAGCGGGATCCTTTTGTCGGAAATTCAGGTGGACAATGGAAATCGTTGTGTGGAAGAACCGGAGTCGATTTTAGAATCGAAAGTGAAGAAGTTGAGGCATAAAGACGTAGTCATGGTTAAGTCCAATGAAAGCACCATCGGGGTGCTAACATTACATGGGATTCCGAAGATGATATGAAGAAGTGATACCCTCGCTTGTTTGTTTAGGGTAAGATTTCGGGGGCGAAATCCTAATTAGGTGGGGAGGATTGTAACATCCGGAAATTTACAAGGTAAGTAATTGCCTCCCTTACTTCATTAATTGTGATTATTTGAGAATATGAGCCCTTAATTATGTACTTAATCATTTCGTTAATGTCATAATGCTTTATGAGTTATACATTTAGTTAATATGTCTAAACCTCGCACTCGTTATCAAATTTGGTCAGTTTTCGGAGCCTTTGGTGTGTGGCGCGACTATGACAGGCGATTGTGACATGGTCACTATCGCCATGTCACAGTCGCGGGGTGTGTACCGCGGGGAGTATGTGGGGAGCGACTATGACACGCGATTGTGACATGGTCACTATCGCCATGTCATTGTCGCGGTGAGTGTACCGAGACCTCGGGGTCTTGCGCGACTTTGACACGCGACAATGCCCATGGCATTGTCGCCGGGCACTGTCGCCGACGGGGTGAGTGCCTTAAATGAGCCCTTGACCGATTGTAATCTCATTTTCCTCACTTCTCTTCTCTCTTGGGCGATTTTTGGAGCACCCAAATCAGTTCCCTCTTCACCCAAACCCTAGCTATCATAAATGCAAACCCTTTGGTAGTTGGAATCGTTGGTGTAGCATTTACTCTCTCAAAGAAGCATATTTTCTAGGGTTTCTCAAGTCTTGAACACTCCTCATCTTCAAGTCTCCTCTCTTCAAGTTAGGGTTCCATATTTTCTAGGTTTTGGTTCAAAAACCTAGATTGTGAGTTTACTAACCCTTTGTTAAAACTAGATACACATCATAATCTCTTACTTGTAATTATTGTATCATTTCTCACAATGTTTACCTTTATGTGTTCAAATACTTGGTGGTAGTCTTATGAATAATATGTTGGGATATCTCTTATGAGTATTTTGCCATGATTTACTCTATTGGTCAAATATTTGGGATTTACTTCATGAATGCACATTATTGGTATTTTGACATGATTTGGGGTATATGTGACATAGTAGATGATAAATTCTACTTGGAATGCCTTCTTGGCGATTTAACATCTAAACATAGAATATGTTGGAATTTGGGGCTCATATTGGACTTATGTGTTAGGATGGTAACATTGTACCCATGGTTGGTATCGAAATGTGTTGGTTGAAATATACCTCAAGACCTCCTATAAATTATGTTGGACGAACCAAGTCAGTAGACACTAGGAGGATATAGTCTTGGGCGCCACCGTGATGGTATGTGCCTAGACCTCCGCCATTCGGGGAATTTCCTTAGTTGTAGTCCTCGGGTGTGCCGGGCCTTTCGGGTGTCTCTTGGTAGATGGCATCAATGTATATCGACTCTTTGGGTGGAACTTGATTGGTGCTATGGGTCTCCCCTATTGACTCCACATATGTTGAACTTTGGTTAACTGCTGATAAGAATTGTAACTGTTCATGCATGCTCATTATTGTTTAACTCACTAGGCTTTTTGGCCTAACACTTGTCTGGTGTTGATGTGTATCTCAGGTTCTAGCGGCGTTGGTCCTAAGCTGGCATAGTTGCTTGGGTGAGAGCTTGGGGGATACTTGCATTTGGATATACTTTTGGGTAGAAGAAGTTTGGGTTATAAATGACAACCCTTTTTGTAATCTATTTTCTAGTTATAAAAATTAGATTAGTTGGTTGTTAATTTATTGTCCATTAAATTACAACTGTAATTAAACAGGTTTGTATATTTCCCCATTTTTGGGAGACTCTTGCTATGGCAATTTTACATACCATTTGTCCGTTTTTCTTGATTTTTGTTATCCCTATTTTTAGGGTGTTACAGTATTACCATCGAAAGATTTATATTTTGAGACATGGTAATAACAAAGTCAATAACAATGTACTGAATCGATGTGTGTAAGAATACTTGACAGTATAAAGACAAGACAATACACAAGTATTTATCTTTGAGAAACACACGGTCAGTTAGTCATCAAAGTACCGATATGAAAAACATTTAAAATCACACTTCGAAATTCATAAAATCTTTTTGAGAACACGAAGTGGTTTGAACGTTTAAGAAAACATGTTTTTCACATCTGAAAGTCGTCCATCTTTAAAATATGAAAGAGTTTAAGATTCAGAATAATATACATTTAGTGTAGAAATCTTAACTCCCCCTAAAATAAATATTTGTCTTTGAAGCTCCCTTTGATAAAAACTTCAGATACTCCCCCTCGATATCTGTAAAAAGTCAAATTATTAGTAGAGAACATTATGAATATAACAATTAACAACAGTTCTATTTTCTACTATCTCCCAAAAAAAATATGACAGTGAAAACTTTAAACAAACTCCCCCTCAAACAAACAGTAAAAACTTCCTAAAAAGATGTATCCATTCAGCATCCTTAAGAAGAAAAACACTTAAGAGTGGGTTCTGAACAGAAGTATTCAAAAGCCATTTGTACATATTCTCTCGTGAGAATAGTAACTCCCCTAAAAGTAATAATGAATTTATCTTTTAATCTCCACCTGAAAAATCAGAAAATGTATCAGTTAAAATATAAAACATATAAGCTCCCCCCTTAACATATGCATAATTCTTAATCATTAAACCGAGTTCTGAATTACTAGGATTAAAGTAAATTCAGAAGTCAAACTCCCCATCTTTATTATTGAAGACCGAATTCTGATCTGGTGTAATCAGAAACCAACATTCGTTGAAGTACGAGTTATGAATTGTTGTATTTAGAAGTCTACTTTGATCTTTTAAATACGGGTTCTAAACTGTAGTGTTTAGAAGCCATTCATCTTTCTCCCCTTAGTCTTTAGGTGCCTGCAACATAGATTTAGCTTTTGGTAACCACTGGTATTTGGGTCCTGGTTTGTTAGTTGTAGTTCTATTTGGAGAGATGTAGTAATAACCATACCAGTAATTCACATAATTTTTGTTAACAAAATCATTTGTACCACAGTAAGAACAATTAATTTTCTTCTGTGCTAACTTGATCAATTGATTAATAGTATAAACAAGATCAGGTTTGCCAAAAGTTTTACCTTTAGGAGTATTGTTCATTTTAGCATTGGATGCATGCACAAATGATTTCTGTTCCTTCTTCTCATCTGAGGATCCTTTCACTCTCCAAATCCACTTTTCTTTGTCATTTGTCCTTTTATGTTTACCTGAACCATCAACAAGTTTATCATAGAAAATGTTAGAAGGCGAATCTGATCTTTATGTTTAGAAGTATGATTATCATCTGAATCAAACAAAGGATTATTCGAAACATTCACAAAATGTGAACTTGAAGCTGTTTTGAATGAGCATTCTAAATCAGCTAGATCATCTCTCGGTGATTGAACAATTGAGTCTGGCATCTTTTGCTTAATTAACTTCACTTTAAACATAATCTCTTCAAGTTCTTTGATCTTTGAATATAAGCTGTTTCTTTCATTGATTAAATTGTGAATTTCTTGACCTAACATGTGGTATCTGAGCCTAATCGAAGAAATTATTCATCGAAACGATCGAATTCACAATTTTTCAATGGAACAGTGAACTTTGTCGATGAACAGTGCTTGGTGGATTTTAAATTCTTCAATTTGGTGCTTAATTGGACGAGATTTGATGCTAGATTGGTTCAATGCTTATCGTCGAATCATATGGAATCAATTTCAATGTTTGATTTCTATTATGTTGGAAGAATTGTTCGATTTTGAGATATTTTGGTTCGAAAAATATTTTTCACTATGATGAGATCAAATTCCATTATAGATTGGTTTTTAGACAAGATCATTAACTACAAAGCTGATCAGAATCATTTTTTGAGCATGTGTACAAAGTTTCATCTCAAAGTTCGAAGAATCGTGGAAGTTATGGCAGGTTTATGGTTCCAGACTCGACTTATCGCAAGATCCATAGAACTCGCAAGTTCATATGAAGAACTCGCAAGCTTCATCTGAAGAATATGTGTCAAGAACTCGCAGATTGAAGGTTTCGACAAGCAGGAACTCGCAGATCGTGGTTTGCGACAAGTAAAGAACTCGTAGGGTTCAGTGTGCGTCAAGTAAGAACGTGCAAACCATTATCTGCAACAAGTTACTATTCATTCCCTTCGGTCTGCGTCAAGCTCAAGAACACGCAAGACAAAGCTTGCGACAAGTGTTCTTTTTGCGACAAGTTTCTTGGTTGAAAATTTTCTAAGTACTGGAACGCGCAGACGCATTGCGACAAGTAAAAGTCTGAAAAACTTTCTAAGTATAGAACGCACAAAGTGTTTGCAACAAGTGAAAAACTCGCAGGTAGGCTTTTGCGACAAGTAAGAACGCACAAGCAAGCCTTTGCGTCAAGTGAACTTTTCGGCTCATGCCACTTGCGACAAGTGTACTTTCATGTCTAGTGGTCTGCGACAAGTTCAAGTTGTGTGGTTTGCGATAAGTTACTGTTCACACCCATTTTTGCGACAAGTTGCCTTATGAGATTTAATTGTCAATTTTTTTTCTCTAGGGGTGTTGCCCCTTGACCCCACTCGCTAACCGGATACCAGGACCCCCATGCTAAGTCTCGGGAGGGGGACAATCTGTTCATGAGTTTTCACTGAATGTATATGTGACATTACTTTTATCCTCAGTTGGCCATATATTTCTAGCAACTGATCAGATTTTTTCTTGGAGCTCATGCCAGTCAAGATTTTCATATATTGGATGTTTAGATTTAGTCTCTGATTGGATTGGATTAGCAGCTTGAGTATCTGCAATCATCATTCTAGGGTTTTCTTGACGATGCTAGACCTTTGAGTGCTCTTAATCATTATTCTGACCTGGTCAATCAGAATTGTGAGTGCTTGCAATCATTGTTCAGGTGCTTTGGTTGTGATCTAGAGTCTTGAGCGCTTATAATCATCCAACTGATTCGTGAAAAAGGAGGTCTGAGTTTATTCATTCGATTTTCTAGAAAGCAGTTAGAAAATGAGCATTTTTCATCAGTTGTTGAACAGATATCAGAATAATCTTCTAACCCTTGCCTAGTAGTGTTTTCTACAAGTTTCATCCTCCTACAAGCTGATCAAATTAAGTTCTTAAGCTGAATTCCTATTCAACTCGCGGTCAAAGACAGATTTGGTGTTATAAACTAAAGATGCACTTTGGTTGTCACGTCAAAATTCACACATTTCTTTCTTGTGGGCGTAACGAATGTGTTGAATTTTCTAGAGATAAAAGTTGTCTTTTGTGCACTCAGTCGAGGCTATTGTGTACATCGGATCTGGTATTAAAGTTGAAACTCCAAGGGGGAGCTACTTTCAAGGGGGAGCCGGAGCTATTTTGAAGTTTAAGCATCACTAAAGTTTTCCAAAGAAATCAAGGGGGAGAAGAGTTGAATCTTAAAGAAGATGATTCATTTACAAAACTTTAGGGGGAGAATGTTAGTGTATTATATTTAGAAAGTTTTGTAAAGTCATCCATATTGTAATAGGCCTTGTCATTAGCATATGGGTTGGGCTAAAATGTGTAACATGGGATATTTGGGGTATAAATAGGAGAGTGCTTGTAGTTTGTCTGTAACTTTTACTTTCACAATGTAGACTTCAAGATATAAAGTGTTTCTAGAGAGAGAAACTCTTTCTCTCTCTAGGTTGTGAATAATACAACATTTCCTATCCCAATCTATCTCATGTTTATGTTTCTTCTTCAAAATCTTTCTCCACAGATATCCTCTTGGCTCTCCTCTTGGTCAACATCAACCGGCGTTTCCATCGTGTTCTTGAACTTCGACATACCACACTTTTTGAATATTCTTTCACTAAGACGTCGAACTGCAACAATGGTTTCACCAAAGTTAATCTAGTGTAACCCCCTTTTATAAACCCTAGATATTGAGAGGATTACCTCTTCTTAAACGATTCTCACCTTCGATTTCATATCCCGCGCTTTGGAACCATGATAGAGATAATGGGTCCGATAATGGCGATGATTATGAATATCGCTTCTTTTTCTTCTCCCCTCTTCTCCGGATTTCATGATGGTGAAGCAATGTAGTTATGGATCTTGAAGAATCTGGTTTGTGAGTGTACCGATTTTACTCTCAATTGATTTTGGGGGTAATCCCTAATTTCTCTCCTTGTTTTTTTTTGGTAACCCATGGTGTTTCCTTAGACTTAAAATTGTTTTTTTTTAACTTTTTTTACCCTTGTGCTCATATGCAAGAATTTTTCTAAACCGTCTAATTTTTAATAATTAAATTGAAAAATCTGATTTATTGTGGACCATAGATGTTAACAATCAACAGATGAGATCGGTTAATACCAATGACTTGGTTAACAAATGAATGAGACTCTCTCTCTCTCTTTCTCTCTCTCTCTCTCTCTCTCTTTCTCTCTCTCTCTCTATATATATATATATATATAGAGAGAGAGAGAGAGTCGGGTTCAAACGAGAACAATACTTATTTAAAAGAACACGAGAACTAACAAAATAATTAGTGATTTTACATTAACACACGAAAAAAGGAGTTTGGCCGCGGCTTCAGGTTCGCGTGGATTTTTTGCACGTTAATGTAAAATCACTAATGATTTTTTGTTAGTTCTCGTGTTCTTTTAAATAGTTACTGTTCTTGTTTGATCCTCCCTCTCTCTTTCTCTCTCTCTCTATATATATATTGTTATGTTTTAATGAAATATGTTATTGGGATTTAAGTTATTAAAAAGTACTCAGAAACTTATATAAGTTAAACATATAAAATTCAAAGTTTATATAATCAAAAAGTGAACATAAATCTAACTTGTACTATACTACAAGGGGTGTAAATGATGTGAGTCGAGTTCGAGTATTAGTAAGCTCGACTCGAACTTGAAATAAGAATCTCAAGCTCGAACTCGACTCGAAAGCTCGCGAGTAGTGGAAAGCCAAGCTCGAACTCGACTCGATAACAAATTCCCAAGCTCAAACTCGAACTCGTTTCAAGCTCGAACCAAGCTCGAACTCGAACTCATTTCAAGCTCGAACCAAGCTTGAACTCAAACTCGTTTCAAGCTCGAACCAAGCTCGAACTCGAACTCGTTTCAAGCTCGAATCAAGCTCGAATCAAGCTCGAACTCGAACTCGAATCAAGATCGAACTCGAATCAAGATCGAACTCGAATCAAGCTCGAACTTGTTTTTTAGCACCAAAAAAAATCCAGAAAATAAACGTACATTAGCAGCAAAAAAATTCCAGAAAATTAGAAGTTTACAACCAAACACAAAATAAAACCAAAACTAGATGCAAGTTACAACAAAATTCAAAACAAAGTCACGAAAATTACGATATTAAAACCAACTACGTTATAAATCCATCAAAACACGATAAGTTAAAATCGATCTCATTTCAATTCAATTGTCGGGTTCCTTGAATGGTACTGAAATTAAGATTTCCTTTGATTGTTCTTCACTCTCCTACAATAAAAACAAAAACAAATTAGTATACTTATTAAAAGTGAAGATAAATAACTAAAGATATTTAGATATTTACCTTATTAGTCACAGATAAATAACCAAATTAGTCACAGAATTATCTGCATCAAATAAATAACCAAATTAGTCACAAAAAGTAGCTAACAACCAAATCAGTGTTGAAATATTTCGATGAAATAAAACCCAAATCTGCTTTTAGAACTCACAAAATCTACAATTCGTGTATATATCTACATTTCATGATAACAATTCAAAATGTTCCATTGCATTTCAAAAGTTTCCATAAAAGAAACTAACTGCAAGTTCATTTAGATCTTTACAAGTATTCATGTATAAGATAGACTTTTTTTTAATGTAAACTAGAACATACAAGGAAAAAGGAGCAACATACAAGGAGAAAGGAGAAACTCGTTTCCAACAGAGAGAGGGAGGTAGGAAGAGATTTCGTCGACGGAAATAGGTCCGTTGGCGGCGGCGGCGTAAAGAAGTCCGGTCTGCGGTGGCGGCGGCAAGAGGTCTGGTGAGCTGGTCGTTGTTGTCGTCGGCGGTTTCCAACACACACACACACACACACACACACACACACAGAGAGGTTCGATCGAAAGTTGAAAATGAGAGAGGGATCGTGGAGCCTGGAGGCGGCTGGACTTGGAGGGTTAATTTTTTTTTTCAAAAGTTGAGAATGAAAGAGGCGGATATGTACATAGTTTCTAGGGTTTTATTTTATTTTTTTTAATGAAAATTGAAAATGTGTTTATTATTTAAAATTTTCAATTACCTCCTTTTTTTTAAGAGTTTTTTGTTTTAAAAATTAATTTTCAATTTTCATTTATTATCTTAATATTAATGTGTTGTGTTAAAATAATAATTTTTTTTTTTTTGCATTATACTATATAAATTATAATATAAATTAATTATATGTATAATATATATATATATATATATATATATATATATATATTCGAGTATCTCACGAGCTTATCGAGTCGAGTATTAGGTTGCTCGACTCGACTCGTTAGTATGTCGAGTCGAGCTCGAGTTCGAGTCGAGTATTGACCGAGTCGATCTGGAGTAGCTCGCGAGTTGTCTCGTCTCGTTTACACCCCTATATACTACAAGTAAATTGAAATGTCATCATACAATAAAACAAAGTAAATATAAATAGTAAATTACAGATTTAGTCCTTGTGTTTTAAGTCTGTTTTGGATTTGGTCTCCAAAGTTTTTTATTTCAAAATAGCCTCAGGAGTTTGTATATTCATAACGTTTTGGTCTCTGTCATTTAACGTTTTTTTTTTTGGGGGGGGGGGGGGAAGGGTGTCCTAAGCTATGTCTAGACTTATCCTTTGGCAAATTATGACTGTAAGACATCAACCCTGATTAAACCTCAGTGGCCACAATTGTTGTGTATGCTTGGATTCGAACCCTGGACATATGAGATATTCCACCACATGCCCCAGGGCCTTAACCAATACGCCACAACTCTTGTGGTTATCAGTCATTAACAGTTGTTAACTCTCATCCGTTAAATGAGGGACAATTTGGTACTTTCCCATTTTCTCATTTGTTTTTTCAAATTATATATATATATATATATATATATATAGAGAGAGAGAGAGAGAGAGAGAGAGAGACTCAATCAAATGCAAACCTTGAATTTGTTGCACCCCTTACAAACTAATACCACAAAACCAGTGGCTCATCCAGAAACTTAGGTGACTGGAGGCCCTTGAGTATAAAAAAAATCCAGAACCGAATAACTCACCCGAACCAAAATGATTTTGGGTTATTCAGTTTGCAGGTTAAATGGTTCGATTTTTTTTACCATATCGGTTAACCGAATAGCAAATTATATTATTATTTAATTTATATAGTTTCATTCTAGATGAACTAGTTTCAGCATTTATACCATTAACATTAGGTCAATTGTAACACCTGGATTTCGAAAAGCATCATTTCAAGTTAATACAGAAATCAGTAGCTTTAAAGGGAAAAATAAGATATATGATTTTGGACTTGAATCCTAGATTTTATAGTCTTTATGGATAAATGATTCAATTACGAGTCTAACGGTTCTTTCCGGAGCAAAAACGGAGCTATAACGAAGAAGTTACGGCCAGAACAGTGAACGTGAAGAAAACCGGGTGAACAAAGCACTACGCGACTTATGCCGCGACTATGCCGCGACTTAGGGAATCAGGCGACTTATGCCGCGACTTATGGTCGCGGCGTAACCCGCGAAATCCCCTGGTCGAGTATAAAACCCGATTTTCAGCCCTATAACTTCATTTCCTCATAACTTTTGCCTCACAACTCCGATTTCAGTGATTCAAGTTGCCTCGGTTTCGTTTTTGAGAGCTCTTCAAGGATATATCAAGATATTTGAAGTATATTGGAAGATACAATGGTATTTGATGGTGGTAAGTTCCTCATCTCTCTCAATGTTAAGCTAGGGTTAAATGGTTTCACCCTTTTTCCTCTCATCCTTCAACTTAGGTGTGATTTTGGTGACTTGTATGTTGAAGGAACCTTGTAGATGTGTTGGATCTAAGATCTAGAGAAGTTTCTTGGAGATTCAAGCCTTCATCTTTGGAGATTCAAGTTTTGGGGGTAAAATCTAGATTTAGCCTAAATCTAGCAAGGTGAGTTCAAGTTGATTTGTGAAAACGCTGTACATGCTAAAAGGTTATTTTTAAAGTATCTATGTGTTTAACATGAAATTATCATTGTGGAGTTACTTGATGAGTTTTTGGTTAGTTGATAAGTTTAGTTTTATAAACCTTGTAAAATACCCATATTGGGGATTTTTGGGCATTTTGATAAATGAGTCATAAATGAGTGTGTTGGGTAACTTATTGCATAAATGAGATTATTTGGTTAAAAGACATTCTTAGTGTTTGTTTGGGTAAAAGGATTTATTTCTATTACGGGACGTTCTGAAAGGATAAAGAGTATAAATCCATTTTGAAAACTTTTTGTCCCAACTTAAACTGTGTGGGAGTCCATTCAAGTATTTTGGAATATGTGATTCCATGGTATAGGTCGAGTACGTTTATGATTTGAAAAGCGTTAATCTTTGGTCAAAACGAGGTTTTGAGTATTTTGGCCCGATGTCGTTTTAAAGGAGTCTTGAGGACACTTGTCCGATTTTGAATGGCTCAAGCAGCCCCATCATGACGTACGTACTAATATGCCTTGTTTCATTTTGGTGTTGGTTACATGTTCGAGTGCGTTGGTCATTTCGGGTTAGGAATGTAATGTTAGACTGTGTTGCATTGGATCCATAGGCACGTAAGTCAATCTATTTTGGATGGTCGATTGGGTATTGCGGGTGACCTTCAGTACCCATGTTTTATGACCGAAAACTTTACAAGTAAGCATTGGGAGGGGTTGAGTATGGTAGTGCTATAGGCAAAGTAGGCGCTAGGACCTCCGCCGCTTAAAGTATTGCCTGAGAGGTAGTCTTTAAGTGTGCCGGGCCTTTGGGGTGGAGTCCTTCGGGATGTTCATCAAGGTCAACTTTACTGTGGGTGGGCTTGTAAAGAAGTCGTAGGGGAACCTGGCTGTGATGTCGTGAGGTGTCATGCGATTAACGTTGCATGGGTGGTATAATTTTGTGTTTCCTCCACTCTGAACGGATACGGTTCTCCCCCGTTGTCGGCTATAAGTATTTTAAATATAAAGATGTTTTACTTTATTGTCATTTGCTCTATATGGTCGACAATGAATGAGGACCTTAATATTGGACCTCACTCCTCGTATATTAAGGTTTGAATGAATTATGTCAACCCCTTGTATTGGTGGTCAAATTTCTTTCGTTTAAGGTTGCGTGAGTATTGGACCTAGTGTCCATGTTTTCGGACGTACGGTATAAGCAATTTTGATGATGGATCATGGTTCGAGTATTTTGCCCCACCCGTGTTTGGGTGTTTTGGGATATAACGTTTTATTCGCGTTTCCTAAATGGGAGTCATTTCGCATTCATGTTTCAAGTCAATTTATGTTGCATCAATTTATAAAACATATTTGAAATGAGGTGTCCATCTTTGAAAGTGCATAACATTGGTTAAGGGTTATTTTTCTACGTTTTAAAGTACAACAATTGAAAGGTCATGACTTTAAGCGAAGTTCATCATTTTTTAAAGATATTTACTCATGTAAAACTCTTGAACTCACTAAGCATTAGCCTAACCTTTTTATTTGTCGGCATGTGCAACAGGTTCGTTTGGGAATAGTTCTAATGATTCTATGAGGAGATGAGTGCTAGTGGTGTGCCGAAGAGGTGATTAAATTAGTGAAGTCTTCCACATTAGTATTGTGAAGAGCATCATGTACTGAGGCTAAGTAGCACCTGACTTCAGTTAGATCCTTGTTAAATATTGAAGCTTGTTATTGTTGAGGTTACTTATATAATTTTACATTCGAGGCATTTTGTGCTTCGTTAAACAAGTGGAAGTTTTGTCCTTTATTTGTTACTAAATTGAGATTTTTTAATTAGTTGCTCTTATCAAATTTGAGGGTGTTTTTTTTTGGAGAGGGTATCCCATACCACATTGGGCCCAGACTAATCCCTGGCAATTTGGGCCGAAGCCCGACTGCTAAAGCATGCAGCCCGGGGTCGAAGCCCCCGTACCTCCAGGATGCGTCCCCCAGGGTTCGAACATGAGACCGCTACTAGCAAGTCCACATGCCTTACCACTAGGCTAACACCCATTTGGTAAATTTGAGGGTGTTACAAGTTGGTATCATAGCATAAGTTTGAGAGAATTAGGTATTTATTTTTAGATGCCTAGACTCAAACTAGCGAACTTTTAAGTGATTGAAAGCGAGATTTCACCAATAGGCACTATAAGATTGGATTTTTTTTAGGATAATGGAGTCACTAGGAGCGAGAATCACGTCGAGAGTAACAAGGATGATCATGTACAGTACGTTCATAATTGCACCTGGACAGTTTTATGGTGAACCTACGAGCTACATGTGTATACTTGGACTACTTTGATATGACGACCGTTGGGGGTAGTGAAGCGGTTCTAAGTGAGTAACCTTTATGAGAAGTCTATGACTTTAGTATTCGTCGCTTGGAGTGACGGTAAGCATGGTGATCACATTAAGTGGACCGTCTCTGGTCAGATTGATGGGTTGGTTTAGAACCATAGGATTTTGGAATCAACATTATTCGAGGAGAATTGTAAGGTGAACCTATGGAACCCTTGAATTATTATCCTAAGATGATTGAGTATCTGGATGACAATAGTGTGCCGGGAAATCGAGGATCTTTGGTCTAGAGAAATCGAGGAGCGTGGTTTTGAGGTGTTGAGTGTCGATCAAATCCACGCATGAAATTTATTTCTGAATTAAATTGCATCTATTATTTCTCATGTTTCCAAAAATCACCGTGTGGGTCATATCACAAAATTTTAAAATGTTCAGCACACATAAGTTTTTAGACCATGATCTTAAACAAGCATGAAATTATTTTATTGCACGTGGTTGCAAGTTTTGTTGAGACCTTGTTTATTCTCATTGCTGCCTAACGCTATTTTCAATTATTGTGATGTTCGTATTTTGACGTTGCGTAGAGTCTTGGACAAGTAACTACGACTATGACCTTAACATTGGATCTCCTCCACATATGTTAAGGCCTTGGACGAAGAGTTGTCTTCCATTATTTTAGTGTTTTAATTTCTTGGGAATTATATTCCGTGTGAGTTTTGTTAAGTTTATGGAGTATTGTTTTACGACGTTCACGACGCTTGGGTGAACCTCAAAATGCACAGTTTAAGTTCTTTGCATGCGTTTTTGTATGGGTTGTTGGGAAATTTATTTGATAAGAATTTAGTTGGTGGATGTCACCCCATATGTTATTTTGGTAGATTCAATGTCGTGTGAGTTCATTTTTGAGTTTTATGCAAATGTAGCACGTTGTGTACAACTTAGTGGGTGAGTTGATTTAAACTTTTAGTACGAGTAAACTTATGAAAAACCTAGAATGGGTTCATGTTGAACTGAGGCTTTGAGCATTCTTTAATTTTCGTTTTATCATTACTGTTTCACGAAATCTGTTATATTGCTTTACTCGCATGCATGAAATAATTGTCACTATGTTGGGTCAAAGAGCGTTTTATCCGTTCGACTAAAGTCAAAGTCGATTTAAATTATTTTATGTTTAGCCAAATCGCATGCACTTCTCGTTTTACTAAGATTGAGAAATAAACGGGTGTATGTGGGCCGTATAGGAGTTTTGACTCCACGTCATTTTATGGTCAAATAGGGAATTTTGGGACTTGATTACGTAAATTTCTCCTTCCGGAGCTTATGCAAACATTTGGTGGACGCCGCTTTAGTGCGGGAAATTATTTTAAGTACATAACATAAAGTGATGCATATTCGGACCATAACGGTCCATTTAAAAAGGTTGTTGCACATATTTTATTATTATCGTTATTAGCGTGAGTAGTGATAAAATGATTTCGAAATATTTTCCTATCTGTGTGACGTGGTGTCCACTTTGTACACCTACCGAGTAAAACGGTAGTGGATTTTACTCGCATGGTTAATTGTTATAAAACTTATGAACTTGGAAGTTTTATAAAATGTTAGATTGACATAGTAGCTTGAAAAAAAAATTCTTGAACTCATTAGAACCGTAGCTTTAAACCCTCCTTGTGAAAGGACTTGTTAATAAGGTCTAGAGGCGTCCTTGGGGATTTAAAGCGTCGGATAAGACGACTTGTGGTCAGTCCGAATTTTGGGATTTTGGTTTCTTGGATTGGCTCACACAGAAGTAATGGAGACGTTAGGCTTGTGCCTTCTCCTAGTTAATTAGGTGATGATCTTCCCATTTCGTTAAGTCTTTGGGTTAAAACCATGTGTGGTTGCTTATGTGTGTTTGGGTTTTGAATTTATGGGTTAATGGTTCAACGGCATGCTATGTGTCTATGGTGTATCACCTTAATGGGTATCCATGAATATTGATGATATTATGTTTGGCTAATAAAGCGGTATGATATGGGGTTTAAATTCCATGAGTAGGTGTCAACTTTATTTTCGACGTTGCAACTCGGGAGCGAAATGTTTGGTGGTATACCCAAGTTGCAAAATGGTCATTCCGAGGATAGGTGTCGACACTCTATTTTGAGGACAATAACTGTTGGTGTGCTTTAATGTACTTACGTTAGATCTGGTGGGTCTGCAGGACAAGCGGTAACCTTAAGGAAATTAGATGTGGATAATTAAGAATCAATCCTTAGTGTTTCGATAATAGTCAAGACTTTCGCTGAATTGGCAAGCGATGCTGGAGTGCATGGCAGGAGTTGTGTAACCTTGAAGTTTGGGATAAGCGACTATCTATAGAGAGTGTTGGTACCGTTTTGGGGGAAACAACAGACCAATGCTGGGATCTATGGAAGTTTGGGAGCCTTTGCAGACATCGTGTCTGTGTCGGCTTTGAGGAACAAATTTAAGGTTGTGTCGGTTCAGACCAAACTAGTCATTAGAAAATTTCGTTGAAGGACGATAATTCTTTGGTGGTAATGTTTATTGAAGACATTTAGTGAGAATGACGAGGTAGACTTTAAGTATAAACCCAGGGACCTTAGGAACTTAGGAACTTCCTGTTTAGATCATCTTGATCAATTTGTACTCCAACTGTAGCTAGTTCACCAATAAGCTTGTTGAACCTGTCAAAAGTTTGAGTCATGGACTCATTCTTGGTTGACATAAAGTTCTCATACTGTTGCTTCAATATGACCTTCTGATTTCTCTTGGTACTTTTGGTACCAGAGAATCTTTTCTCTAGAGCATTCCAGAGCATCTGTGCATCAGTGCAATTGCAGAACTGATGTTGATATTCATTGGGAATAGCCAAGAGCAAAGTGCTTAAGACTTTCATCTCTGTCTGTCTAGTCTTTCTCTCTACATCAGTTTTTGGAGGTGTCCTCTTTCCATCTGCACCAATTTTTCCTGCTTCAGAAGGGCCATTCTCAATGATGTCCCACATAGAATAGTTAGTTAGGAATATGTATTGCTTGATTCTGATCTTCCACATGTCGAATTCATTGGGTCTGAGCATTGGAACCTTTGAGACCAAGGTACTGTTTGATTCAACAATGTTTTCCATGATGAATAAGATTTCTGAGAATACAGGCTCTGATACCACTTGTCAGGATCTTAAATTCTTAACAAGAACACACACTCAGAAAACAATATTAAAGAAGCTGCGGAATAACACTTTAATATTCAGAAAAACAATGAAACAGTGAATCAAAATCACAACTTGTAAACTTGTATTGAATGATTGAAGTTACAAGATTAAACACACAACCTCAATATTGATGAACAGGCTCACCAATACGAATTCTACTTCTCTAGAATTAGGATTACAAATCTTGAGGTTGATTCTCTCTCTTAAAAGCTAGAAACTCAGAATGAATAATAAATTAACTAGTCTAAACAATTCTATATATATACTAAAGATAAAGATAATTACAAAAGAATAAAAGATCTTCAGTATAAACTTCCATCATTATCTCCAAGCTTTCCATAATCTTCAGTCCATCCAGCTGTCATCCTTTCCATACGGATCTTCATCTCATAAGCAGCATTATCTTTCAGCAGCATTAATACTCTGAGCAGTATTAACTCCAGAGATACTACCCATGCTCAGCAGTATTAATCTCTTCAAGCAGTACTAACCATGAACTAGCAGTACTAATCTTGTTCAGCAGTATTAATCTTCAACTGGCAGCATTAATCATAGAAGTACTAACCAGAAGTAGTAACCATGTTCTTCTAGCAGCATTAACTTTACTTAGCCTTTCTTCAGTTCCCAACAATCTCCCCCTAACTTGACTTTTAGGAAGAGAAGTCAAGTTCTTCAGATGATCTTAAAGATGCTTTCAACACCTCAGATTTAGTTGCCCAAATTTGAATCTAGGCCCAGACTTTGATTGATAGTTCTTCTCACCACACTTCTGGCCATTTCTGAATCCTTAGTACATACTAGCTTAGCTTTCAGCATCCCTTCAAGTTTCTGCTTGCTATGATCATATATTTTGTCAACTAGGTAGTATTCATGATAACATTTATCAATTGTAATCATGTACACACCACAGTTTTCAAAGAGTATCCAATGATCAATCTTTTTGAACACATACTCATGATGAAGATCTTTAATCCTATGCACCACTTTCTCTGTATCAAACATCATACATAAGTATTCCATTGCCACTTTGAAAAGATTTTCTTCAGTACCTTTCAACACAGGCTCATAGAGTTTCATTCCCACTTTGTACATTTCCTCTATATCTGCTCTTGAACAACCTCTGATTACTCTCCCCCAGGTTGAATATGCTTCAAATGCACCACCAACTCTTTTAAGTCTGAAGAAATCCTTTCCATTATCTCTCAGAATGTCCCAAAAGATAATCTCTGGAGCCTTCATGGAGATTGGAACAGCCTGTACAGGTTTTACTATAGTCATATAAAGATCCATATGCTCATCAGATTGCTTATTGGACTGCTCTGAATTCTGTACTGATTCTGCTGAAGGTATAACTGAAGGTTCTGCTTCAGTTTCTGCTCTTTCTTCCACTCTTGGCCTCTTGGACTGCCTTTTGGAAGCAATGGTCTTTACCCTCTTTGCAGATTTAGCTTCTACACTTACATTCTCAGTCTCTTCCTTCTTTTATTTTGTTGGTGTGACTTGCTCAGGAAATGGTTGTTGAATGTTGAGATCATGTCTCTCTGTCATTCTTCTTTCAGCCTCTTCCCTTTGTGAGGAGTCCCCTTGGAGTTTAGCCATTTCTTTCTTGCACAATTCCTCAACCTGACTGTATGCCATATTGGTAAACATTTCCCCTTTGACACCAATTGCACCTCTCAGGAAGTTAATTATTCTTCTTCTTTCCTGATTGGCTAAAAAGGTCTTGGAGGGTTGTCTTTTCTGCTTTTGAATTGGCATTCTTTTGACAGGTAATTTCTTGGCCTCAGCTGCTGCTTTTAAGCTCTTTTGATACTCTGCATTGAGTTTTCTGGCCATAATTAGTGCAAGCTCTCTATCTGTTTCAGCTTGAAGATGTTCTTCCTTTTCCATTTGCTCTTGAAGCTGCTTTGCCACTTGCTCATCCATTTCAATCTGACTCCTTTTCTTTGAAGGCAATTCAGTTTCAACAATCTTTTCCTTTCCCTTTCCCTTTGTATCCTTCAAAGTTGCTTTGCTTGATTCTTTTCTTTTCTTTGAAATTCCTCCTTCATTGATGACCACTCCCTTGGCCTTTTGACTAGCCTTAGGAGTGTCATTTTTGGCTTTTACTAGTGTCTCTGCAATCTCCATTTCTTCTACAGAGAGCCCTGCTGTTACTGCTGCTTCTGTTATTACTGCTTCTTTTGCTTCAACAGTATTAACTGTTTCTGCTGCTTCAGCAGCATTAACAGTTTCTGCTGCTTGAGCAAATTCTGATCCCTTTTCTGTTTCTGCCTCTTGCTCCCCCTCAACCTCAAATGCCTTCTCAGCAGCTGTACTTTCTTTCTCTGTTTCAGCCTCTTTCTCCCCCTTGTTGGAAGCATCTTTATTAGCTGACCTCTTCTTCAAAACAAACTGTTTTCTCCTCTTCTTTTGAACCAACCTTGTCACCATTTTCTTTATCTTGGCAATTTGTACTTGTTGAGACAGAACTATCTTTTTCAGCTCTTCTATATCTTTGCCCTGGTTGATCACATCCATGTTGATATTCCCCATTGCTTCCATCAATTCATAGTAGTCATATCTGTCCTCACCTTCTCCAGAAGTGTTACCCTCTTTTGAAGGATCATTGGATCTTTTTGTAGTGGAAGTCTTCTGCCTAGCAGAAGCACTATCCACCCCCTTGGTTTTTTGGCACTTGGGACCTTTGGATGATTGCTCACCCAAAGTTGCCGTGGGGAAGGTCTTAGTTATATTACCACTGACCTCCTCTATGCTAGCAGGAGTAGTGGCAGCCTTAGCACCCATATGCTCAACCTCCACCTCAGTGAGCACCTCCTTGGGGTTGGGAGACACCCCTGTGGTTTCCCTGTGGATATTCTCTAAAGGAGAATTCTCCCTTAGAGGGCTTAAAGGCTCAGTGGGTGATGGTACAAGAAGGGAAGGAGCCTTCTTTACCTGTTTCCTTGTATAAGTTTGGGTAATTGGAGAAGTGGGCTTATTAAGTAGGGACTGTTGGATAGATATAGAGTGGGAAGGTTGGGATTGGCTAGCAGTGGGATGGTCTAATGAGGGCCTTGACCCTGCTGCCATACCTTCTTTAGTGTGGGACACCACCATCATTGTAGGGAACAATGGGGTGTCAACTCCTTCCGAGTCCAGAGGGGATCTTTTCATGTTTGAAAAGACCTTACCTTTGGGGATTTTTGGTACATATACCCCATCAAAATGAGGTATATCCGTCAATTCATGGGTTATTACTTCTTGTACAAACCTGGGGTACATATAAAAACCCTTTTTACTTCCCAGGTTTGAGACAAGATCATTAAAAAACATTTGAGAAAAATTGTACTTTCTGGCAGTGGCCAAGCACACCAAAGCATAAACAATGGTGCTACTGAACTCACTCCATCCAGTAGTCTTTTTAGAGATACAATGCATTAAGGTATGAACAAGAAAACGCCGTTGGGTATAAAATTTAGCTTTTGAGAATTTAAAACCACCCAACTGGCCTCCATACCCCATTCTTGACAAAGTTGAGAATAGTTCCTCATTAGAAATAGAGGTTATACCTGCAGCATCGTCTAGACGTAGACAGATGCGTATCACCTCTGCAGTAACTGTTAAGGGTTTTTCACACACCCTTGTCTTGTTTATTTGCACACCATTCTCAGTAACAATGGTGGCATTAGCCCAAAATTGCCTTTGATGCTCTATGTAAATAGTTGGCGATACAGTGAGATCATGGGCAATGTGGCTTGACTTGAGAAAATCCACAACTTGGTGGAATCCATCGGCTTGTTTCGGCTTCTTTAGCATCGCAATCTCGTTGTGCTTGTCAATGAAAGTCATGGATGCCATTGAACTTGAGTATGCTGTACTGAAACACTTGTTCTTTGAGAGAAAAAGAAGGATTAGAGAGCAGATGAACAGTACACAAAGAGTCGTTATGATCTTTTAGGCGGGCAAAGGGTATTTATAGTATACGGGACATAAGCAGTATTAACCTAGAGCAGTATTAACTAACTAGCAGTATTAACTGAGAGCAGTATTAACCACTAGCAGTATTAACTAACTAGCAGTATTAACTGAGAGCAGTGTTAACTAACTAGCAGTATTAACTGAGAGCAGTATTAACCACTAGCAGTATTAACTAACTAGCAGTATTAACTGAGAGCAGTGTTAACTAACTAGCAGTATTAACTGAGAGCAGTATTAACCACTAGCAGTATTAACTAACTAGCAGTATTAACTGAGAGCAGTATTAACCACTAGCAGTATTAACTAACTAGCAGTATTAACTGAGAGCAGTATTAACTGAGAGCAGTATTAACTAACTAGTAGTATTAACTGAGAGCAGTATTAACTAACTAGCAGTATTAAAAATGCACTGGCAGTATTAAAAATGCACTGGCAGTATTAACCATACTTACTCTTTTTGAAGCTTATGAAGGTCTGATCAAGGCAATAACTTCCTGTGAAAGATGATTAGCAGGCCACAAATAACCAAAGTAGCAGGTATAAAAACACCTTTTAAAACATGAGCTCATTCAGAGTTAATCATGCCCACACTTGAGACCAAGAAAGTGAATCTACCCACATGAAAAGCTTTAGTGAATAGATCTACAAACTGGTTTTCAGTATGGACTTTAGCAACTTGAATGAGTTTCTTTTCATTGCAATCTCTGATAAAGTGATACCTGATCTCAATGTGCTTTGTTTTGGAGTGCTTGACTGGATTGTTAACAATGCTTATAGCACTGCTATTGTCAATAAAGATTGGAGTGTGAAGAAATGTTACCCCATAGTCCAGCATCTGATTTTGAATCAATAGAACCTGAGAGCAGCAACTTGCAGCAGCAATATACTCAGCTTCTGTTGTTGATAAGGACACTGTGGTTTGTTTCTTACACTGCCAAGATACTAGTCTTGCACCCAAAAGTTGACATCCCCCTGAAGTAGACTTTCTGTCCATGTTGGCACCACCCAAGTCACTATCTGAATAAGCAATCAAGTCAAATGAAGATTCATATGATACCAAAGACCTAATCTAGGTTGCACTCTTAAGTATCTGAAAATCCTCTTCACAGCTTGAAGATGTGATTGTTTAGGCTTGACTTGGAATCTGGCACATACACACACTGGAAACATGATGTCTGGTCTTGAGGCCGTGAGATACATGAGAGATCCAATCATTGATCTATATAGATGGACATCAACATCCTCCCCCTCAAGATCAGCAGTGATCTGTTTGTGAGTTTCCATTGGTGTGCTTGCTGTCTTTGAGTCTTTTAAACCATATTTCTCCAGGATGTCTTGCACATACTTTGATTGACTAATGAAGATTCCATCTGACTGCTGTTTCACCTGAAGCCCAAGGAAGAAGGTAAGTTCACCCATTGAACTCACTTTAAAGCTCTTGTGCATCAACTCTTCAAAGTCTCTACACATCTGATCTTTTGTGGATCCAAAGATGATATCATCCACATAGATCTGAACTAGTAGGATGTCCTTCTTACTTCTTTTAATGAAAAGGGTCTTGTCAATGATGCCCCTTTCAAACCCATTCTCCAAGAGATAGGTAGACAGAGTGTCATACCATGCTCTTGGGGCTTGATGTAGACCATAGAGTGATTTCTTCAGTTTGTATACTCTGTCAGGATATGAAGGATTTTCAAAACCAGGAGGTTGACAGACATATACTTCTTCATCAATTGTGCCATATAGAAATGCACTCTTTACATCCATTTGATAGACCTTGAACTTCATGTATGAGGCATAGGCTAAGAACAGCCTAATTGCCTCTACCCTTGCCACTGGGGCAAACACTTCATCATAATCTATGCCCTCTTCTTGAGTGTACCCTTGTGCCACAAGCCTTGCTTTGTTCCTGATCACAATACCTCTCTCATCCTTTTTGTTCCTGAAAATCCACTTGGTGCCTATAGCTCTGTGACCTTTTGGAAGGTCCACCAAGTCCCAAACATCCTGTAGTTTGAATTGAAGTAACTCTTCTTGCATGGCTTCTATCCAACTTGAATCTTTCATTGCATCATAGGCCTTCTTAGGCTCAATCTGGGATAGAAAGCAGGAGAGTACTGTGTGTTGTTGATCCTGCAGCTCTTGAAGTCTGCTTTGATTCCTTGTAATAATAGGAGAAGAGATGTCTCCTATTACCAGCTCTGGAGGATGATTCTTTTGTGTTCTAGTCTGAAAACTAGGTTCTTCATGGATTCCTTCCTCTAGATTGGAATCATTTAAGTCAGTAGAGGGGATCACCTCAGCTACTTCTAGCTCTTTATGCACTGAAGATTCCTCTTCTCTTCTTTCTTCTTCACTCTGAATTGGCTCAGTTAGAGGTTCTTTTTCACAGAATTCAACAGGTTCTTTTATAGGTATAGGAAAGATCACAGACTGTGGTCTATTGTCTTGAATTTGTGTAGCCCCTGATCCTCCACTTCCTGAACCTGCATAATCATCACTACTGAACCCAAAAGAGTTAGTTAGTGAATCAATGTCAAACAGCCACTGAGGACCAGACCCAATAGGATTAGGTGTGTTCTTATTGTATTTGACATTGTCACTTTCCTCAATTATTCTAGAAGAAGTATTAAAAACTCTGTAGGCCTTACTCTGAGATGAGTAACCAACAAGAAATCCATCATCTGCCTTGCTATCAAACTTTCCTAAGTGAGATTTGGTATTGAGAATTGTACAAGGACACCCAAATGGTTTAAAAAATCCAATAAAGGGTTTTCTTTTATTTAAGAGCTCATAATGTGTCTTGTTTTTAGGCTTGACTACTAGTACTCTGTTTTGGACATAGCAAGCAGTATTAACTGCTTCTGCCCAAAAAGTTATTGGAAGTTTAGAATCAGCTAACAGAGATCTAGCAGCCTCAATTAGTATCCTATTCCTTCTCTCAGCAACTCCATTTTGTTGTGGAGTCCTAGGAGCACTGTATTGCCTCTCAATTCCTTTTTCCTCACAAAAGGTGTTTAGGTCATGATTTTTAAATTCAGTATCATTGTCTGACCTAATGATTTTTACTTTTTGATTAGTTTGATTTTCAATTCTTAGAATAAAGGATTTGATCAGTCCACTTGTCTCATCCTTAGTCCTTAGAAAATATACCCAAGTAAATCTAGAGTAATCATCAACAATAACTAGGCAGTATGATTTCTTCCCTATGCTCATAACCTTTGTAGGGCCAAACAGATCCATATGCAATAAATGAAGAGAAGAAGAGATAGTGTTCACCTCTTTGGACTTATGAGAAGTTTTGTGTTGTTTGCCTTTAAGGCAAGCAACACAATGATCATCACATGAATAGACTTTAGAAGGCAAACCTCTTGCAAGGTTGTTTTTAACAAGTTTATTTATTGTTTTAAAATTCATGTGACACATCCTTCTGTGCCAAAGTGATGATTCATCCAGAGAAGCTTTTGAAACAAGACAATTTATGGATGAATCAGATGAAACACTTTCCATATCTAAACAATATACATTGTCCTTTCTAGGGATTCTTAGTAGTATCATCTTTTCATCAACTACCTTGAATCCAGGAGCAAGGATAATACATTCAGACTCTGTAAATAATATACTATGTTTTTTTGTCACAAACCTATGATACACTTAACAGGTTGTATCTTAATTGTTTAACATAGAATACATCCTCAAAGGTCATTTTACCTTTGGTCACATCACCTTTACCACTGATTTTACCTCCATCTGGAGTATTCCCAAAAGCAACATGCCCACCATCAATCTTCTTGAAGTTCTTGAGGCAAGACATGTTCCCTGTCATGTGCCTAGAGCAACCACTATCAACATGCCAGATGCTCTTCCCTTTGAGCTGTTGGTTGCCCTGCACATTAGATTAGACAATTAGTATTGATTGGGGACCCAAGCCAAAGTGGTCTTGGGTCTCCCTTTCTCATCAAAATACTTGCATTCCTTTTTAATGAGGTTTTTAAAATCAGAACACTTGTTATTGGAGTACTTTGTCAGAATTATTGGTCTAGCAGCACTAATACTAGAAGCAGTACTATTGAAAGAAGTACTAACAGAATTAGCAGTACTAACAGGTTTGGCAGTATTAACCTTGTTGGCAGCACTAACAGAGTTAGCAGTAGTAACATTTGCAGAAGTACTAACAATGTCAGCAGCACTAACATTGCTAGCAGCAGTATTGCTTCTAGCAGTACTATCACTGTCAGCAGCACTATTTGCAGTAGCAGCACTAACAGTTTTAGTACTTTTAGGAATCCACATCTTGACACTGTCTTCCATGTTCTGTTTCTTCATGTGGCTTTTAGATTTAACAGTTTTCTTGGCCACATGGTTCTTTTCTTTCTTCCTATATCCAAAGGGTTTTTGAGCAGGTCTCTGAAAATTCATCCTTTGGTTCATGGGATTGAAATAGCAATATTTGGCAACGTGATTAAGCTTTCCACAAATAAAACAGGGTTTTGGTCTATTGATTTTACTCAGATCAACCCCTTGTTTTTGTGCCCATTGATTATTCCAGTTCCTTTGATTACCCCTCTTTTTATCATGTTTTTGGGGCTCAGATTTACTGCAAGCACACTGTTTGCAAGGGACAGAGTTCACAACAGTGGTTTGCTTATAGTGAATCTCCTTGTTCTTACCCTCAGTCTTCTCTACCTTATTTAACTTGACCCAATGCTTTCCACATCCTTCATTGGTAATTATGTGGTTTTCTATAGGAATCTCACCACTCACAGTGCTGTCCTTACTTTTGACAGTTTCTTTCTCAGTTTTATCCTTAACAACTACTTCATCTAAGGGATCAATCTCAGTGGCTCCCTCAGGCAGGTCCTTCCTAACCTTTGAATCTAACAAGTCTGAACTAGGAGGGATGTAGTTGTTGTTGTAGGGTGGTGGTGTGGTATTGTACCCTATTCCTCTTCTCAGTTTATCATGAATCTGAGTTTGTAGTAAAGAATCCATTGCTTTAGAAGCATTGGAAAACTTTTCTACATCTAGCTTGACTTTAGCTAGCTCTCCTCTTAACTTTTCACTCTCCTCTTTGGATTTGGTCAGTTGAAGTTCTAGGTCATTCTTCTTCCACTTCCAGTAGTTTGTGTCATAGGAATGTTGAAGCTCATTGGCTTGAAAACTCTTAATCTGCTCTTCAAACCTCTCAACAATCCTAACATAGTCTTTTATGTCCTTTTCTAATCTCTTCAGGTCATCACTCATTTTCTGGTTGTGATCCCTGTACCTTTTAACAGTGTTAATGCAATTTTGAGTACAAAGATTAGAAGTTACCTCTGTTGGGAGATCAGACACCTCTGCCATTAAAGCTTGGTTTTGGACAGCCTCTTCTGCTTGATCACTCCAATCAAACCCCATACCTTGTTGAGAGACTAGGGCTTGAGCAGAGTTTCTGTTATTATTGAAGTTTCCAGACTGTGCTTGTTGATAGTTGTTGTTGTGAGACACTCCACTTCTGCATTCCCTAGCAAAGTGTCCCTTTTGATGGCATTTATAGCATTCCACCTTAGACTTGTCAAAGCCTGCTCTATCTTCTCTTCTTTGGGAGAAGTTGTTCCTCCCAGTTCTCTTGATGAACTTTTTAACTCTTATAGATAGCATGGCCATCTGCCATTTAATGTCCATCTCTTCAAGGTCATCTGGATGGAGTTGTTCCAAGTCATCATTAATTAGAGAAGAGTTTCCATGACTGGACAGAAAGGCTTCAAACACAGTTTCAGTGCCTTTCTCTTGATTTGCTCCATTGGTAGCACTAACTGATTCAGGGTTAGAGGTAGAATCACTTGATGCTGATAGGAGTGCAGCATTGTGAACATATCCAGAAGGCTTCTTCTTAGCCTCTACCTCAGATTCAAAAACTTTTAGATCATTGTATAGATCATCAAGTTCCTATTCTTCCAGTTGATCATTCTGTCTGAAAGAGACAGTATACATGGTCCATTCATCACCCAGGGACCTTAGGAACTTCCTGTTTAGATCATCTTGATCAATTTGTACTCCAACTGTAGCTAGTTCACTAATAAGCTTGTTGAACCTGTCAAAAGTTTGAGTCATGGACTCATTCTTGGTTGACATAAAGTTCTCATACTGTTGCTTCAGTATGGCCTTCTGATTTCTCTTGGTACTTTTGGTACCAGAGAATCTTTTCTCTAGAGCATTCCAGAGCATCTGTGCATCAGTGCAATTGCAGAACTGATGTTGATATTCATTGGGAATAGCCAAGAGCAAAGTGCTTAAGGCTTTCATCCCTGTCTGTCTAGTCTTTCTCTCTACATCAGTTTTTGGAGGTGTTCTCTTTCCATCTGCACCAATTTTTCCTGCTTCAGAAGGGCCATTCTCAATGATGTCCCACATAGAATAGTTAGTTAGGAATATGTACTGCTTGATTCTGATCTTCCACATGTCGAATTCATTGGGTCTGAGCATTGGAACCTTTGAGACCAAGGTACTGTTTGATTCAACAACGTTTTCCATGATGAATAAGATTTCTGAGAATACAGGCTCTGATACCACTTGTCAGGATCTTAAATTCTTAACAAGAACACACACTCAGAAAACAATATTAAAGAAGCTGTGGAATAGCACTTTAATATTCAGAAAAACAATGAAACAGTGAATCAAAATCACAACTTGTAAACTTGTATTGAATGATTGAAGTTACAAGATTAAACACACAACCTCAATATTGATGAACAGGCTCACCAATACGAATTCTACTTCTCTAGAATTAGGATTACAAATCTTGAGGTTGATTCTCTCTCTTAAAAGCTAGAAACTCAGAATGAATAATAAATTAACTATTCTAAACAATTCTATATATATACTGAAGATAAAGATAATTACAAAAGAAAAAAGATCTTCAGTATAAGCTTCCATCATTATCTCCAAGCTTTCCATAATCTTCAGTCCATCCAGTTGTCATCCTTTCCATACGGATCTTCATCTCATAAGCAACATTATCTTTCAGCAGCATTAATACTCTGAGCAGTATTAACTCCAGAAATACTACCCATGCTCAGCAGTATTAATCTCTTCAAGCAGCACTAACCATGAACTAGCAGTACTAATCTTGTTCAGCAGTATTAATCTTCAACTGGCAGCATTAATCATAGAAGTACTAACCAGAAGTAGTAACCATGTTCTTCTAGCAGCTTTAACTTTACTTAGCCTTTCTTCAGTTCCCAACATAAGGTCGTGAGTTACTCTTGAGGCAATATGAGCAACATAAGGTTGGGAGGCAACCGAGATTTAAAGTTAAGAAAGTGATTAAGCCAAGACTCAACGTTCGTCCCGGCTTGGGTGAGTTATATGGAAAGTTAAGGTTGGGTTTACGTTGGCTCGTATATGAGGTAAGGTTTCGTGAAGGTATTCCTTTTGGATATGGAATCAATTGACCTCGCCAAGTGCGATGTTGGGTGATTGGTTGGTGCTAGATTTAGAGGACGAAATCTCTTTTAAGGTTGGGAGGATTGTAACACCCGAATTTCAAAAAACATCATTTCAAGTTAATACAGAAATCAGTAGCTTTAAAGGGAAAAATAATATATATGATTTTGGACTTGAATCCTAGATTTTATAGTCTTAATGGATAAAGGATTCAATTACGAGTCCAACGGTTCTTTCCGGAGCAAAAACGGAGCTATAACGAAGAAGTTACGGCCAAAACAGTGAACGCGAAGAAAACCGGGCGAACAGTGCACTACGCGACTTATGCCGTGACTTAGGGACGCGGCACAACCCGCGAAATCCCATGGTAGAATTTCATTTCCTCATAACTTTTGCCTCACAACTCCAATTTCAGTGATTTAAGTTGCCTCAGTTTTGTTTTTGAGAGCTCTTCAAGGATATAGCAAGATATTTGAAGTCTATTGGAATATCCAAGGGTATTTGGTGGTGGTAAGTTCCTTATCTCTCTCAATGTTAAGCTAGGGTTAAATGGTTTCACCCTTTTTCCTCTCATCCTTCAACTTAGGTGTGATTTTGGTGACTTGTATGTTGAAGGAACCTTGTAGATGTGTTGGATCTAAGATCTAGAGAAGTTTCTTGGAGATTCAAGCCTTCATCTTTGGAGATTCAAGTTTTGGGGGTAAAATCTAGATTTAGCCTAAATATAGCAAGGTGAGTTCAAGTTGATTTGTGAAAACGTTGTACATGCTAAAAGGTTATTTTTAAAGTATCTATGTGTTTAACATGAAATTATCATTGTGGAGTTACATGATGAGTTTTTGATTAGTTGAGAAGTTTAGTTTTATAAACCTTGTAAAATACCCATATTGGGGATTTTTGGGCATTTTGATAAATGAGTCATAAATGAGTGTGTTGGGTAACTTATTGCATAAATGAGATTATTTGGTTAAAATACATTCTTAGTGTTTGTTTGGGTAAAAAGATTTATTTCTGTTACGGGACGTTTTGAAAGGATAAAGAGTATAAATCCATTTTGAAAACTTTTTGTCCCAACTTAAACTGTGTGGGAGTCCATTCAAGTATTTTGGAATGTGTGATTCCATGGTATGGGTCGAGTATATTTATGATTTGAAAAACGTTAATCTTTGGTCAAAAAGAGGTTCTGAGTATTTTGGCCCGATGTCGTTTTAAAGGAGTCTTGAGGACACTTGTCCGGTTTTGAATGGCTCAAGCAGCCCCATCATTATGTACGTACTAATATGCCTTGTTGCATTTTGGTGTTGGTTACATGTTCGAGTGCGTTGGTCATTTCGGGTTAGGCATGTAATGTTAGACTGTGTTGCATTGGATTCATAGACACGTAAGTCAATCTGTTTTGGATGGTCTATTGGGTATTGCGTGTGACCTTCAGTACCCATGTTTTATGACCGAAAACTTTACAAGTAAGCATTGGGGGGGTGAGTCTGGTAGCGCTTCAGGCAAAGTAGGTGCTAGGATCTCCGCCGCTTGAAGTATTGCCTGAGAGGTAGTCTTTAAGTGTGTCGGGCCTTTGGGGTGGAGTCCTTCGGGATGTTCATCAAGGTCAACTTTACTTGGGGTGGGCTTGTAAATAAGTCGTAGGGGAACCTGGCTGTGATGTCGTGAGGTGTCATGTGATTAACGTTGCATGGGTGGTATACTTTTGTGTTTCCTCCACTCTAAACGGATACGGGTCTCCCCCGTTGTCGGCTATAAGTATTTTAAATATAATGATGTTTTACTTTATCGTCATTTGCTCTATATGGTCAACAATGAATGAGGACCTTAATATTGGACCTCCCTCCTCGTATATTAAGGTTTGAATGAATTGTGTCAACCCCTTGTATTGGTGGTCAGATTTCTTTCGTTTAAGGTCGCGTGAGTATTAGACCTAGTGTCCATGTTTTCGGACGTACGGTATAAGCGGTTTTGATGATGGATCATGGGTCGAGTATTTTTCCCCACCCGTGTTTGGGTGTTTTGGGATATAACGTTTTATTCGCGTTTCCTAAATGGGAGTCATTTCACATTCATGTTTCATCTCAATTTATGTTACATCAATTTAAAGTACAATTGATTGAAAGGTCATGACTTTAAGCGAAGTTCATCATTTTTTAAAGATATTTACTCATGTAAAACTTTTGAACACACTAGGCGTTAGCCTAAACTTTTTATTTGTCGGCATGTGCAACATGTTCGTTTAGGAATAGTTCTAATGACTCTATGAGGAGATGAGTGCTAGTGGTGTGCCGAAGAGGTGATTAAATTAGTGAAGTCTTCCGCATTAGTATTGTGAAGAGCATCATGTACTAAGTCTAAGTAGCACCCAACTTCAGTTAGATCTTTGTTAAGTAATGAAGTTTGTTATTGTTGAGGTTACTTATATAATTTTACATTCGAGGCATTTTGTGCTTCGTTAAACAAGTGGAAGTTTTGTCCTTTATTTGTTACTAAATTGAGATTTTTTAATTAGTTGCTCTTATCAAATTTGAGGGTGTTACATCAATTGATTTATTTTTAAACTAAAAGAACAAGAAATGGAGATATATTTAACAAAACTATCAACCAACATTATCATTATAACATGATTGCAAAAACTAACGGTAACAATACACAGGAGGAACGACTATCAAGCGAGAGAGTGGTTTTTTTTGTTGCCAAAATGGACTGAGCCACTGGGGGGGGGGGGGGGGGACTATCGAAAATGATTTGGGGGGGGGGGGGGGGACTAACGACATATAATAATAAAAAAAGAAAATTTACCTAGATTATTTTAAAAACTATACATTTTAGTGGGGGCCTTTCCCCTAACACTCCTCAAGGTAAGTCCACCACTACACAAAACCCATCCTACCCCCATGACCTCCATTTCCAGTGGCCTCCCGCCCCATTTAACCAGCTCTGGTGGCCTTCCTCCACCCTCTTTCACCATCTTCGATTGCCTTCCCTGTCCCGTTTCACCATCCATGTCTGTTTACCACCTCCCACCATATCCACCATCTCCAATGGAGGGACCCATCTATCACCACCACCATCCTCGACATGATTCCTCCCTATAATAAACTTTGAAGCGCCACATTCTTTTCGAATCCACCATTTCCAACACAAATCATTTGTATACTAGACTCTGACTTGTGATATTAGTGGTCAGATTAGATTTCGATTTTGATTTTAATGTTATGATTTAGTTAGTTTTTTTTTTTAGAATGAAAGTCTTTGATTTGGTTTAAGGTTTTTTTATTTGAAATGAAGGTTTTTGAATTTAGTGTAAGGTATTAGAAACAAATTCATATTACACAAATCTGGTGATAATGAAATCAAATTTGTTTGTGCATCTTTTTCATCTTGATCTGTGTTTGTGGACGTGGTTTTAATGGTGTTGGGTGGTCGTTTCGATGATGGTGGGTGGTAGACCTGATGGTGGGGGTGGTAGTTCTAATGGTGGTGATAACCCGATGTGTTTTAGTTTTTGATTTCGAGTTTTGGTTATTTGGGGTTGGATTTGATATTGATTTTGGTTTGGATTGATTTTTTATTTTTATTTTATTGGTTTATGTTAGATTTTGAGGTATTGACTTGTGTTTGATTTTAAGTGTAGTGTAGTGTGTGTGTGTGTGTGTGTTATGGTGTGTGGTGGCCAGAGTTGGGTGTATTGCCAGTAGATGATCATCGGAAAAGATGACCTTTAACAGACAGGAAAATGGGAAATGACCAAAATGCCTCTCACTTAATGTAATCTCCTCAAATTTAGAAAGAGCGTCTAATTTAAAATTTTCAATAATACGCCAAATAAAGGGTAACTCTCTTTCTATCAATCAATACTTGATTACCACAAATAGCAAAACTCAATTTAATATCAACAAATGGTAAACCAAACCTTACATGAGTCTAGGTTAAGGACAAACGTTACTAAAACCTAATAATTATCGCTATTACCAAGGTACGGAAGACGTCTCCACTTGGCTAATTCTTTCTAGTGCCTCTAACTAGCACGTGTCGCTAGTAGCATTCCCCATCGAGGACCTGATGCGCATGCCGACAAATAAAAAGGGTTAGACTTAACGTTTAGTGAGTTTAAGAGTTTTCATCATTTATATAAGATGGTAAAACTGGAAGAATGTTATTTAAATCACAATTTCCAAAATGAAATATATTAAATATGGAAACAACATCTCTTCCAAATCCACCATTTTCGTGATGAAATATCATTAACTAAAACACTCATTTATCATGAGACCCAAAACTCAATACTCACCCAAAACGTGAATAAGGTTTAACATTTAAATATTGAAAACGTGGATAAAACTCTATAACCCAAAACATCCAAAAACATGGATAAGGTTTAATACTCAAAACCACAAATAGTAATCCATGCTCAAAACTTCACTGAAAATATGGATAATACTCAATACCCAAAACAATACCTTTCGGTGACGGGGGAGATCTGATTCCATCGAATGTGGCGGGAACACAAAGTTAAGTCACTTATCAATGTTTTCGAGTTTCACCTCGGGTCATAAATCCTTGTATACGGCTCTATTGAGCACGTCGCAAGACTCCCAAAATGACCCTAGTGTCTACTCGGCCTCTAGATGAGTCTCACCACAAAGTCTTTGGTCTCTGTATACGGCTCCCATAAGCACCACCACAGGACCTAGCCCCGTATACGACTCAATAGAGTGCCACCGCAGGCTAATAGTTCCGTATACGACCCAATATGGTACCACCACAAGCTCACTACCCATGATTTGGGGAGCACTCACTACACTTAAGTATGGACATCAAAACTCCACGTTTAACAAACATACAGACTGCTATGCCTCAGGATCCAATGCATTACAGTCTAAAACATTACATGACTCCAATTGAATGACTAAAACACCCTAATCATGTAATATCCAACAAAATGTGCAATTAAATGTATCATATGTCCAAAGCTCCACATTGAGCTAATAAAACCGGACAAATATCCCCAAAACCCATCTAAGTCAAAACCGAGCCAAAACTTAACAATTCAATGATTATTCAATAAAAGTCACCATAAGCTATAAAAACGTATTTAACCAACGTTTATGCAACACATGCTCCAAAAGTATGATTAACCCAAGAATCCATCATTGATATTTTCCAACTAAAATCATTCTATTTATATCTCCAAAATACTTTATAACAGAATAATATGTATTTTCCAACTTGTTTATAAAACCAAATATAATAAGAGTGCATTTACATCAAATAATATCCATTCATGAAATAAAGCATCAAACTGACACTCTCTCGAGATTTATTTACCAAAATGTCTAAAACCCCAAATACGGATATCTCATGAAAATTATAAAACCAACTATATCAAATATGCAAAACTCACCAAATAATCCACACATTTGATAAATATCAAGTAAGGCACATTAATACTTTAAAATGGATATTTTTGGCATGTACAAAGTTTTCACAAAACAACTTGAACTCACCTTGATATATTTAGACTATATCAAGATTTTACTCCAAAACTTGAGCCCCTTTTGGTGAAAAGATGCAACATTTGAGCCAACCCTCTAACCAATATCTGAATCTCCCAAAATACTCCCTTTACTTCCAAAATACCAAAATATACCATGAAGAAAAGATTAGAGTTTGTGGGTGCAAAAGATCAAAACCCTAGGTTAAAGGATGGTTTAGAAGTCTACCTTCAACTCATTAGAGCTTCTCAGTCCCCAACAAGAATAGATTCCACTCCTAGGCTTGAACCCTTTTTTATTCCAAGCAAAACCTCTCAAATCTCCTAATGTCTCTCTATGTGTTAAGGAAACCGATTAAGAGAGAAATAATGCGGAACTAGAGAGGAGAAATGAAGAAGAAGTGTGGGGAAATGAAAAATATCGCATTTGGGGATGAATAAATCAAACAGAGGCTCGAGCCACCTTTGGGGGGGGGGCTAAGGCGCATAACCCTTAGTCGCCTGACGCAAAATTCCCACACACACGCGACATGGAGCGCCTCGTACACGATCCCCACCAATCTCAATCCCGAGAGACCTTTCGTGCAACCTAAGTTGCCTCACATATAGCCTCAACTACTGTCTCTCAAACACACACAATGCCATGCGAGCGAATTTGTCCAAGCCATATAGGGCTCCTCACTAGTGGCCTCGACCATTGCCACTATTTTCCTTACTTCCCTTCCTGCTTCGACCCAGTCAACCCCGGGATCAGCTATTTCTTAACATCATTTTCCCTACCTTTGATATCGAAGCTTAGTATTAACCCCCAAAATTAATAATTTTAATATTAGAAATTAAAATTAGGGTGTTACAATCCTCCCAACCTTGAAAGAGATTTCGTCCTAGAAATATAGCACTGCTCAAACCGTCAACTACAATAACCCGCCATAATTTCCTGATTTCGTAGACCGTCTTGATCCCGTTCAACCACAACCAAACTTGACAAGTGAGTTATTATGTATGATAGTATTATCTACCCCTTTATCTCTCTACAAAATGCTCAAACCAAGAGATATACACAAGACGGTTCAAGAACGCCACATAACTCAAAGAGAAAGTCCGACATATGGCTCGTCATCCACCCATCCTAAAGAGGATATTAAAACAATGGTGCAAACCTCAAATAACGACACTTTCACACCTCAATTGGCTCCCCTTCCGAGGGGTTGACACGACATCACTTGACCTCTAACAAGGATTCAATTACCTTCAAACCAAAGTTGTCACGCCAAATCTCGTAACGAACCATCACTAACCCAATCTCAACATTCGATACTTCACACTGATACGAGGATGAACCTTGAACCCTATTGAATCGATTTCCATCTCTTAGATCTCGGTTGTTGCCCGACCTTGGGTGGTTCATACTACTTTAAGAGTAGCTTACGACTTTAATTAACCCTTTCCACCAATGGTACCTAAAGAAAATTTACTCTTACATACTTCTAGTTGTCCCTTATTGAAATCGCGCTACACTCCTTTCTTGCCTTCAAAACTACAACGACCCTTGCAAGAGCGATCTAACCACAATTGACCATACTTCTTTCAATTTCGAGTACCTGCAACCATGTTGAATTTATCCGAATGGTAAAGGAATCCGTATAAAATTGTCGTGTTGATCACCTGTTGCTGTTACTGAATTGGTATTTTCAACCTTGACTAATCAAGTCTCCTCAATAAAATGATTCCCACTTAAAGTTTACCTCAAACATTCACACTAAATTCCTCCAAATCATTTTCATAAAATATTTATCGTCCTTTCCTTGACGAAATTCTAACCACTAGCTTGGTCCGATTTAACTTAACTCTGAATCCATAATCCAAACTATCACTAGACACACCAATCCCAAAGAATTCTAAAAAAAAGTTAACAACTCAAATGGTCACAATCATTCATCACTAATTACCAAAATTTAATCTCCTCATAATCACCACATAAAGCTTGTGATCGCTTCCTAGTCTTTAACTGAAGTGCCCCAAGTACCTCAATGATTCTTGACCTCGAAAATCAAAATTCGATACTTAATATATCAGAATGACAACGCCTCAAATATAGATATGCCCATAAGTACTTAATTCTTGATTTACACAGCGTCGACTAGTGATATCGCTTTAAAGTTGACACCTAATATGAGAGCTTGAACCTCATAACTACAACGCTCCAGCTTCTGATCCCACACTTTTATCTGATCGCAAGAATCGCCAAAATGGCGGAACATCAAAAATTAACATAAAGTCGACTAACAACCCATCAATTCAAATCCATTTATATGCAAGCATCCACATAAAGCTTCAACTTGAAGGTACCGAGGCGATAAAGACTGCTATGTTAATAACCGAAAAATCACGTAAATCTAATACCTCAAAATTCAAATATGCACCGACTTTTCACAATGAAATATCGAAATCCAAAACCCACCGCAAGTCGGTTCTTCCACAATTTCAACTCTCAAGGACTCTCCTAGCCCTCAAACGCCATACCTTTCATGAAAGGGTTTAATTTATGGGCCTATGAGTTCAAGTTTTTTTTTCAAGTATATAACTTAACAATTATGCCAATTTGAATCTTCAAAAAGTTTACTGCACATAAAATCTTTATAACAATTTTTACACACACATAAAATTACTACTATTAGGTAATCGCGTGAAGTGGTCACAATTGCCACACACATAAAACCAATCAATATAACACATTATCGGTAACCAATAACAATGACAACAACAAACGAAAATGCATAAAATGAAACATTAACACAGACCATCTTAGTCCCATCATACAATTATGTACGCCATGAGTATAAATCAATTCGTGTACTAAACAACGTGCAATAAAATATGTTTGCACAAAACTCAAAAGAGAGATTACACGATATCAAGCTTCCAAAATTTTCTTTTTTAGCCACAAAACTAAATGGAATAAAATTCCCTACTCGCATGCATTAGTTAATTTCGCAAAACTGGTAAAATTATTTGTGCATGCATTTTGGTTAAAACATGAATTAACTTATGTTGGCTTCAAATTTGAAGCCAAATAACAATATGTTTTCATCGTTATAAAATAGTAGCTAAAATATGGTGAAGAAATCTCCAAATAGAATATGTATGCAAATTATATGTAACAAAACTGTTCGCACAAAACTCATGGAAAAACAATACAATTGAACGCCATCAAAATCTTCATATTAAATCAATAAAATCACATGAGATAAAATTCTCAATAAAACCCTATACACAAGCACATGAAATAAAACAAACTTATGCATTTCAAAGTTTCACCCATGAGCCACAAAACAACACTAAATAAAAAAAAGTTCAATGAAACTTTGCATACAATCCGGCTAAGAGTCATCATCCTCACTTACTGAATAAGACTCTCGGTCCTTGTCATTGTTCTTACCGGGTATGATTCTCGGTCATTGTCATTTCATCCAATAAGATAATATGATTTGATAAGCACTAAGCATTTAGTAAACGTTCTCTTACTTTATTTATATATTTGAGATTTACAAACATTTAAACCAAATACCAATGTTAAAAATAGAGGGAGGTTTAAGGGAAAACCTCAAAAAACTGGAAAATAGAGGAATGTCTTGGTAACCCTTGATCTGGACGGTATGCACTTGTGCATACAAGTAAATTAAGTTGTTTTTTTGGTTTTTATGCACGTGTTCATTATGCACTCGTACATATGCACGTGTGCATGTTACAAATTACTTGTATGCACGAGTGTCTATCGTCCAGATGAATGACTACCAGGATATTCCTCAATTTTTGGTGTTTTTATGTTTTTTCCTGAACCTGACCCATTAAAAATAATACTCAAATCCAAGTCATAAATTGAAAAAAAAAACAGATTTGGAATTATCAAAACTCATTCTCATTCCATCCTAATATCAAACTACTATATTAAACAACAAATCAGACGTAATCAGGAAAACATTAAAAACACACACATTTTTAATGTTTTTTTAAAGTTAAAAGTGGTGTAAATCTATATTATATTATAAATCACGGATAAAAAACTCTTAAATACAAATTATTGGGCATAAGATACCATCATTTTATGCAAGATTTTAAAAATCTCTTAATTTACAATTATCAAAGCACAAGATACATATTACTACTGCAGGCTTCTAACACCCACCAATTTGGTATGTGTAGAGACTTCCTTTTATGCATACATTTCCACGTATCACTATTAATTAATATATTATATTACTATAAATTTGTTTTAATTATATTATTAAATATGTAATTGGTTATTTTTTCTAGATGTCATTAAAATATATAAGATAATCATTGAATTCTAATAAAATACTTATTTTTTTATATTAAAAACATTATATTATTAAGCCTAAAATAAACAAATTTATAAAAAAAAACATTATCACTTTCTCAAAACCATCCAAAATCGTACTGTAAATCGACAAAAAAAATGAAACATTAAAATCGTGATGTATCTCGCTGCATTGCGCGAGTACGCTTCTAGTAATTCTATTATTGTTGGAAGCTTCTTACTTACGCCAAATCGATGTCAAGGGAAAATTAATATTTATTTATAATCGTGGTCGTTTTTGAGTTATTTGTAATGTTATTTTAAAAGTTTTTCGAGTAGATTTAATTTTCTCATCAATTTGGTCATAAATAAAATCTTATGGCGTTGATGGTTTTTCTAACATACAATAACATAAAATCGTACATGTATTAAAGTTAAAAATTTTAATAATTACATTAAGTTTTTTTTTTTTTTTTTACTTTAAGACTTTTCTAATCATTACAGGTAGTTTGTTTAAGTTAAAAAAATATAGATAACCAATTTTTAGAATTTTGATGATTTATTTATTAAAAAAGATTCAAACGTCTTAATCATTCAAAATTAGAAATTTTAATAATTTATTTATCTAATCTAAAAAAATTCAAGGATTTAATCAATAAAAATGGAAGAATACATTGATGTTTTTTGGAATTTTCCTAAAAAAATGACACGCAAACACTCCTAATTTTACAGTAAACTTTACTTTTGGTTCCTGAAGTTTCCTGATTTGTTTGAAAGTGAAACCTAAACTTCAATAAATCGAGATTTGGTACTCCAGGTTTGGATTTTTCTTTGAAAATAGGATCTCATCAATAACTCCGTTAAACATGGCCGTTAGAGTCAGGGCTATTTTCGTCCAACCATGTTTTGTCCCCTTTTTACAGTTTTTTCGTTTTTCCTTATTTTTGTAAAAGATATTAAACTGTAGGGACCAATTAGGTAAAACATATATACACACACAATTGTCCTTGTGGCCATGAATGCAAACTCCGACGCCCCTTCACCGGAATGCAAACTCCGCCAAACTTTGTGATTTCTTGCAGGGACGATATCACAGGGATATCAGGGACGAGATGGTGAAGTTTGGACCATTTGATTCAAACAGTTTGGTTGTTGTTGTTACTGTTGCTATTTGGCCGGAGGTTTGTTGGAGATGGTGAAGTTTGGCCGGAGATGGTGAGGTTTGGTCCCCAAGATGGTGTGGTTCGTCCCCATACAATAGTTGTTGGATTTTAGATGGTCCTTGTGACCCATCACCACCGTGACCCACCCTGATTGGGCTTTATGCTCCGACCAAAACCGAGCTCACTAGGTCTAGGCTTTTCCAGGCTGGACTCAGGTTAGGTCAGGCTTCAAGGACATGCCTTTTCGTGCATCTATAGGATTTATCACTACTTTAGCAGCCTGACCGATTATTCCATTAGCTATATATAGTGGTCAAATATGATCATATTCTTCTCGGGACCTTTTACTTTTTTCTTTCATGTAGGAATTAGAATTAATTTAGGTTTATCTACTTCTATCCATGTGGGGAGGAAAGAAACATCTGTACTCCTCCACAAAATTTATTTTGTACACGGTAGGAGGTTCAATTTTTCTCTTAATGGGTTCTGAATGTCGGTTTATATGGTTCTAATGAACCAACACGCAACATAGCAACCTGAAGTTAAAAAGAAAAACATATTCAGTTTTAAGAACCAGTCCCCTTGACCCTATCCACAACTGATTTCATTAAAAAAAAAGTTCTTAACTCGTGGGCATAAATGGTCCCTAAATCAGTCATAACCGGTTCCTCCTTAACCGGTTATAAAATCAGTGTTAGTCGATTATAACGGAAACGTTCCCTTAGACCTAGTTAAGGATACCCACATCTAAGTTCAATCTTAGGCATCACATTCAAGCATGAAAATTGGCAATTGACCAAAAATCCATATGTGATATCCTCATAATTACTATACAACTTGAGAGTAAGTAATATGTTTTTGGAGTCATCCTGAAGGCAAAGTGGATAGTTTTTCAAATTTCAAATTACTTCTATACAAATAAGCATTAAACTCCATGCTTATTTAACTGCAAAATGTAAATAAACATGACAAAAAAATAATAATAAAAATTTGCTAATTTATGCTTCAAAAACAAACCTTTAATCAGTTTGGTTGTGGATTGGCAACAACAACAACTTCAGGATGATAATGAAGCATCTCCTTCCATATCATCTCCCTTATCACTTCTTCCCCGAAATCTTCATCGATATCCATACTCACCGGAACTTCAACCGGAGGATCCATGCTCGGATTATAAAGCGACGACATAAAAGGATGATGAAGTGCTTCGGTGACACTAATTCTCTTCGAAGGATCGAAAACCAACATCTTTTGCAATAGATCAATCGCTGACGGTTGGGCATGAGGATAAATTTGCGAAAATGAAGTCCCGGGTGAAAAAGGGAGCGATTTGATGAATTTTCTTGCTTTTTGGTTATCGATAAACTTAATATCGTTTTCCGTTTGGCTGCCAAGAATGTTGATGATGAGTTTTAGTTGGTTGAGACATTCTGTGCCCGGAAAGAGCGGTTTTCTTCCCAAAAGTTCAGCGAAGATGCACCCGACTGACCAAACGTCAATCGAGGTGCCATAGTTTTCGCAACAGAGGAGAAGCTCCGGCGCCCTGTACCACCGAGTGACCACGTATTCTGTCATGAACTGGTCTTTACCATTGTTGGTACGCGCTAGCCCGAAATCACATATTTTTAAGTCACAATTTGCGTTGATGAGTAGGTTCCCGGGCTTCAAATCACGGTGGAGAATGTTTGCGGAGTGGAGATACTTCAGGCCTCGCAACAACTACGAAAGAAACGCAGATTATTTACAACTGTTAGCTGATAAACTAGCCGTTGACTGAAACGGTAGCCATTAGATGAAAACTAGCTGACGGCTGTTAGCTGATAAACTTGTCATATGTGGTAAAAACTAGCTAATAAGCTAGATAACAATGTCAAATGAAATAAAATGACATGTTGAAGAATTAATTGAAAAAAAATATATAAAAGGTATAACCGAAAAAAAAAAACATTTATAGTTTATTGAAACCCTAACCAAACCAAGTTTTTTCAATAAACTCAAAAAAAGCTATTTTATGGTTGCCAAACATGGCGAAAGACCACTCATTTGCAGGTCATTTGGATAAATAAACTCATTCACGAGCATAACCTTCTAAATATTTTTTAGGTAATGACCTTCATAACCTACTTATAAATTTACTATAGACGCTCCCATAAAAACTTATAAATTTACTATAGACGCATTTTGCAAAACCAGCTTCCGGAGAAGGTCATTGAGCTAAATAGCCTCGTATTTGCATACCAATGATTCAAATTTCGTCAGGAATCAATCGGTGCAGTTGCGTACCTGGAAGAGGAAATATTGGCAATGGTCGTTTGAAAGCGATTGAGATGACTTAATAATCTGATGCAAATCGGTATCCATAAGCTCATAAACGAGATAGACATCCTTAAAACTTGTTCTATGCATCGGTACCATTACATCTTTCAAAGCAATAACGTTTTCATGGCGAAGATGACGAAGAAGTTTGAGTTCGCGTAAAGTTCTCAGGGCGTCGGTATGGTTGTCGAAGGTATTATGAATCTTTTTTATTGCAACTTTCTCATTAGTTTGCCGGTTAAGAGAAGAGCAAACGATACCGTATGCACCACGACCAATTGGCTTTATGGGAACATATTTCGTATCGATTTCAAACAATGCCTGCCAAATAGAAAAGTAATGCTTCCCTTCGGATCTAATCCCGTTTGGTGGTTGAACTGGAGTTGCCATTGATCTACATAAGAATGATAATTACGGTGAGATTATGAACACAAAAATATGAAAATGGTGGAAGAAGGAATTAAGGGTTTGTTTGTTAACTGTAAAGCTTATTCGGACAGCTACAGATGATTGTTTTGTAATGGCTTATGATATAAAAAGTGGCTTAATATTAGTAGGGGTGTTCAAAAAACCGTTAGGACCGTTCAAACCGGTCGAACCAAGTCAAACCGGACCGTTTTTGGTGGTTTGAGCGGTCTGGCGGTCCGGTCCGGTCTGAAAAATAGTCAAACCGCTCGGTCCGGTCTGGTCTGCGATTTGACCCTTTTTTGAGCAGTCTGGACCGAACCGACCGCCAAAAATACGCATGTATTAATCATATTTAGTTTTCATGTTGTAGACTCAACTTTTATTACTTAATTAAAAAAAGCTCGTCAAAGAAACATGTCTTTAGTTTTCATTTTCTCAATTGATTGTTTTATCTAAATTGACAAAGTTATAAAATTCGTTAAAAATTCAAATCTAAAATCAAAATCGTTCTTCGACTTTCTCAATATTTGTCCAAAATTCAACTATTGTTGTTGAACTTGTTTAACTTTTTTTCGACATGCTTAATGTTTTTTTTTTAATTTAATATATAAACGTTCTTTTATAATTTGATATACTATTTTTTTAATAATGTTATATTGATAGAAATTTTGTTTTGGATATAGATTTTATTTTTTTCTAGTTTAAAGCCTAAAAGAGGCCCAAACCGTCTAAATCGATCGGACCAAACCGCCTTTTTGAGGTCTGGTTTGACCGGTTTGGTTACTTGCTACCAAACCGCTCGGTTTGAAAATTTCCTAAACCACTATTTGTGGTCTGGGCGGTTCCGCGAACACCCCTACTTAATAGGTAAGCTTTTAGGAGGAGCTTTATGCACAAAACCAAGTTTTTCCACCAAAATTAGAAAAATGGGGGAAAAGGGATTAAGGGTCTGTTTGTTAACAACTTAATGGGACTCGGAGCTTATTCGGTTAGCTATAAATGACTGTATGGTAGTGGTTTCATGATATAGAAAATGGCTTATTTGGCAAGCGTATAGGGGAAGCTTTTGAAGAAAGTCAAGTTTTTCCAAACATGCCCCTCTTAGTTAAAAAATGCTCCTTCCATCTATGTAAAACCTCTCCAAAACAAGACAGAAAGATTAATCCACACAGTCAGCTTTATCCATTTATACTTATTAAAAACGAACCAAACATGGAATTTGCTGATTCGGGTGAAACAAAATCAAACCAAAATGCAAAATCAATTTCAGAGAACGAATTCAATTTAAGAAAAGAGAATTCGAAAACCAAGAACAACATACTTTCTCTAGCGCACCGTCTTCAATTCGCTTATCTTGAGCCTCTGAAATTTCGTCGAACACTTGCAAAGCATTAACATGGGCAGGCTTCAATTTCACCAATTCGTTTCGAATCAACTTTACGAACCAAAAAATCGAAAACCCAATTCAATTTGATCATCCTGGAACCTCAATATCACATCTATTTATTCATCGAATCTAATAGGTAAGATGTCATCTTGAGTTATATATAGACAAAGAACATGTTGTTATAAGAGGAAAGAAATGATATTTGGATCTTTCCGATAAACATGCCCACAATAAATATGATTCGTTATCTGGTCTCGATCAGAAAACCGCCATTTTTGGTCGCATTCAAAGAATCAAGAATTCAACAAATACCTCATTGCCATTAAATTCCATTAATGAGTCACTCATTTCAACCTTTTCTAGTAATTTGGTCATTATTGCAACCAATTTTAGGGGTGGTCATGGAATGCCTTTTGTGCGGCTCCAATTATTTGATATAAAAAAATATAGTGAATTACATTTTTCGTCCCTGTAGTTTGTTAAAAATTATGGATTTCGTCCCTGTGGTTTTGAAATTTCAGTTTTTGTCCCTATGGTTTGCAACTCATTCTTGTTTTCGTCCCTAAGACTAATTACTACTTTTAAGTATGAGGGACTAAAAATGAAATGAATTGTAAACCATAGGGACGAAGAAAACAATCAAGTTTAAACCATAAGGCGAAAAAAACAATGAAGTATAAACCATGGGGATGACAATTGTAATATCAATATCACAGGAACGAAAATAGAAATTTTCAACAAACCATAGGGACGAAAAACAAAATTTACTCCAATAAATATCCCACTCAAGCAAAGGGAGGGAAGGTTCCAACGAGAACAACTTTATTTTATGAAAAAGTGTCAGTATACTTTTTGCTATATCAAATCACATGTGACACTATAGTTGGTCACATATGATACACATGTGCTTCTAAATCAAAGACACCTACCACCTATGATGCCACCTGTGTTGCGGGCCAAGCCGCTTGGAGACCCTAGGCCCCCTCATGTGTATTACCACATGTGATAAAGGTGTTCTTGACGCGATACTATAATACATCACATGTGATATTAAATCAAAGACGACGACGATCTTTGGGGCGACCTAGGTCATGTGTCAAGTCGTTCGCACACTCCCAAGTCCCTTACGTGTATTATCACATGTGATAAGAGTGTTCTTGCGTTTTCGTAACATGAAAATGTTCTCATTTGAACCTCCGCCTATATATGGATTTAATCATTTGAGACTTCTAAAATTTGAAAGATCAATGAATGCTATTCTAATCCACTCATTTGAAATAATTAATCTGATTTATTAATCATATATAAAAAGTCAATTTAGTAATTTAATAATTAATGACAACTTATCAAACCATTTTTTAGGAAATTCATTTAATTTTTAAATATATATGCTCTCTCTCTCTCTCTCTCTATTTTAATTGTAACCACCCTTTTTATCTCACATCCCCCAAATCTCTCGTCTTCATCGAGATAGGAGAAACCATCAATTTTAACAACTAGGTTTTGTGTATATTGTGAACACACTAAAATAATAAGGTTTCAAATCATGAACATACTGAAATCACAATGTGAACACACTAAATAACAAAGTTTTAATAATGAACATATTATTGTGAACATACTAAAACAATAAGGTTTATACTATTAGGTATATAAGCATATTATGATACTATCACACTATCAAACAAACATATCACAGTTTACACATCAACTAAGAGGACGTTTGGTTCGTAGAATATTTTTGGATGGAATGAAATTTGTCAAAAAAAATTGACTTTGAAGGAATTGGAATGGAATGTTATCAACTTTGACCACATGTTTGGTTGACAGACATTGGAATAAAATCTGTTAAAATAATTGGAATATGTGTGTTTGGTTCACATAATGTAGCTTTGAAATTGGAATGAAATATTGGTAAATGACCAAAATACCCTTTTTTGAAAATTTTGAAATCGAAATCTAACTATTGTGGTTCATTTTGGTGATGGTCAACGGTCGATTAGATCGGTGGTGGTCGACGACAGTTAAGATCGGTGGTGGTCGGTGGTGGTTCAGATCGGTGGTGGTCGGTGGTGGTTCAGATCGGTGGTGGTCGGCGGCGGTTCAGATCGGTGGGGTCGACGACAGTTCAAATTGGTGGTGGTCGACAGTGGTTTAGATTTGTGGTGATTTAGATCGGTGGTATGGGTAAATCATGTTGGGAAGATGGGATAATTTTGTCTTTTTGAGAAAATGGGATGGAATGGAATTGAATTCGTTCTCAATTGTGATGGAATGACCAAATCCATGAATGGTGGAATGTGTGGAATTCAATTTCATTCCATAGGTAAGCCAAACGTCTGAATGGAATTTGGTCAATGAAATTGATCATTCCAATTCTTTCGAATTCCATCGGAACCCTGCGAACCAAACGCCCCCTAAGTGTATACATCGTGTGAATGTTATTATCATATTATGCACACACCATACCTTATCATTATGCATGTTATATGGGGATATTCTTCGGCGGAGAGATGGGAAATGAGAGGGAAAATAGGAGATAGGGGAGAGATTTATAAAATACCCACTATACCCTTTATTTTAATTATTTAGTCATAATTACCAAAGTTACGATGTTTCAATATTAAGCCTTAATTAAATATGATTTGTGGACCAGAATGGATCTCAACTATCTCACAAATTAGAAGGATCTCAAATGAAGGCCCCATATATATATATATATACTATATTATAAACCAAATTTACTAAAAGTCTTAATGTCTTAAAGACAACATTTTTAACATAAAGTACAACCCTACAATGCACTAATTTAATTTAAAATTTGAATTTAAAGCACTTTTGTCTTTTCCATCTATGTCAGCTTCTCTCTCCTAATTGAAGAAAACTCATTTTTTTAGGTTTCCAATGTCTCCCTCCCTATCCAAGAAACGCTTCAAGCTCCCGGTGATTCCTCCAAGATGACCCTTGAAGCTCCAATCGATCCATTATCAATCTTGCTTAGACCTATCGATCTATTATCAATCTTGCTTAGACCTAATATATATATATATATATATATATATATACATATATCAATTTTCCCCTTCCTCCATTATCGATATTGCTTCAAGAAATCGGCTAGAGCACCTCTGTCTTCGTTCTTGTTCGAGAGAAATCAGCAAGAGCACCTCCATCATCATTTCTGTTCCTTCTCGATTTCCTTTGCTATTGTGGTAAGAATTTGATTTCTTTGTTCCTTCTCGATTTCCTTTGCTACTGTGGTAAGAATTTGATTTCTATGTTCCTCCTTTGCTACTGTGGTACATTTGCTCGATTTCTTTTTATGTTGCCAGTTTCTTTGTGTTTGTGAGGTTTTACATCACTAGAGTTCAATTCATACCACGATGCTGGGGTTTTTTCATCTGTGGTTCCTCATACCATTCGCTTCTCTCGGTTCCCCCAAATCAATGATTCACTCTCTCTCTTCTTGCTCCTCTTGACGAAGATACAAATCAGGTAGGGTTTCTAATGTTCGATTGTACTACATTTGCTCAATTTGTTCTTCTGTTGCCAGTTTCTTTGTGTTTGTGAGGTTTTAGATCACCAGAGTTCTGGATTCAACAATTTCATCAAGTACTTATGAGTTTCATTTTTCTATATTTCCTTATTGAGGTTTACAGTATCATATTTGACTATTTTTTTCTTCTCCCTTCTTACTTTTCACAATGCTTCTTATGTGTAAGTTATAAAAAAATGTCAGTTTTGGATTTGGCAAAATGTAACATAAATTTTACTTCACGAATTGTTTGTGTTTGATGTTATAAGGTTTTTTAAAATTTTAATTTAGGCGAAATCGATCTTTAATGAAAACTTGACACAACCTAGAAATCAGATCAGAAGGGTTATCAAGTTATATAAGTGATGTTTTTGTTTATTTTCCCTTTCTTTGATCTTTTTTAGTCTCTGTATATGGCTTTCACGTGGCAGGACAAAAATTATTCTCAACATTGTAGAATAATTAAAAACATGTAGAAGGTCATGGATCTAAACAACATTGTCATTGGGATTAAATGTGTGAGTCAGATTACGAGATTAAACTATGTTAAACATATATTAGATGCTAGCATTTTTTATGTTATTTTTTTGCCTAACATTAATAATTTTTGCAAGCCATTTTCCTAAGGAATTTGATGTACTAGATAGGCTACAATTGTTGATACTCCAACACCAATAACACAAATTTCAATTCATTCTCAATATTATCTCTTGTGTGTGCAGTAGTATTTTAATTTTGATACTTATTGTAATAATATCCATCTGCTTTATTGTTATTTAGATCGAGATGTTATTCTAGAAATGATAAATTTGATGAAACCGTTGACAAGTTTTTGTAAAAAATTCCGGATTATAATAGATAAAGCTTTCATATGTTTGTACCATATAAAGCTTTATAAGTTATTGTTATTTGTACATAGAGGAAAGCATCAGTTGAACCATTTGCAACAATGTTCTAGTCTAACACATCCATCTAAGGTTACCTGTGGTGGTATTCATGTAGCAGAGGTTTCTGTTCAAACTAAATGCATGGAATGGAGGAAGTAATAAGAGGTCATTTACCCACCGATAAGATTTGACACTTCAACTTACTCTCCATCCTTATCACCAAGATTCTCGGCCCTTGCCATATTTATCCGGTAAATGACCCGGTATGTGTTTAGACAAGTGCTCATGTTTTTTTTTGAACAATCAATTAAGGTTGTTTTTGGGTCAAAGTTTCATACTCTCATCTCCTTCACTAATATGTTTTTGTGTTTGGTTTTCTTTAACGTTTCATGCTTTCATCTTTTGCCAACCAAAATCCCCAAATTGATTGTAGCTGATTTAGTTTTTTCTTGATTTTGTTGTAGAAACATATTGAAACGGTTGTTGCATTTTCATCATATAGTATTCCGATTACTGTTGTGTTGGTAGGTGTTGGCGATAGAGGAAATCTTCAACAATAAGGTTACAAATGGTGATTGGCGAGCCGGTTTTAAACTTGAAAGAAGTTCTTGCTGCTCATCGATGCTTGAACAATGTACGTTTAAGTCCTGTCATGTCCATATAACTAATTCATATATGTGCCTTCTAATTTGTAAAATTTATTGTAATTTTGTTAAATTACAGGAGAAAATATTCCAAATAGTTTGTGGGTTTGGTTCTATATCCAACTCATATTCCTCTAGACATTAAACATATTTCGTAATTATGAAATTATTATGTAAAAGAGATCGAAGTATTGCTAATCTTGTCTTGATAAACATAAATCATTGGTAGGTTTCAGTCCAGTCTATCCACTCTTATCTTGATAAACATAAACAATGAAATATAGGTAAATTTGTAGACTTGATGCTTTATATGTTGTTGACATACTTTGAAGTTTGGGTCTGTTTACCAAATTCTTACCAGGTAAGCGCTTACCAACAAAAGATTCACTTTCATTTACCATATCTAACATCCTTGGCTATGAAAATGAATTGTTGGTAAGCATCGTAAACCCGATAATCACTTTGTCTCTTACCATGTAAGTTTCTCGGTCCTTGCCATGTTTAATCAATATGGTAAATGTAATTGATAAGTGTTTACCGGGTAAGCGTATAAGGGCTACCATCCAACTGGCACTTTGTTTCAGTTCAGATACAATTGCATTTGTTTGTGACTTTGTTATTGTTGCATAAGATTTATGCACTTATTCTTACCCAATGCATGTGTTTTTGACAATTATAGGCCTGCTATGGAACCATCTCCAGGACCTTTTTTAGGTGATGGTTATTTTTACATATTTGATTTGCTATTGATAATATCTAACATTTGCTTTAAATTGCTCCACATATCTATGCCCATGTCTAGATTATTTGTTATGCAGAAAGGTGAGTTGGATGTTTGAACGAGACAGGTGAGTTAGATGTTTGAACGAGAGAGGTGAGTTTTATGTTTAAACCAGAATGGTGAGTTGGATGCTATGCAAAATGTTACTTTCATGATCATGTTTGAACTAGAAAGGTGAGTTGGATATTGACATGCATGGAAATAGCTTCGCTGAAGCACTTTTATATGTGTCATTTCAATGTGTATAGATACAAATTTTGGTTTCTTGACTTTCAAATTTTTGTTGTATTTTTGGTTGTATAGTTTTGATTCAATCATAATTTCAATATGATATTAGTGTAGTTTCATTTTATATGATCGTACTTCATTCATTTGGATCAACATTTCGAGTTCAATACAACCTTTTACTGCTTCCTTTCTTAATGCTTGTTTTGACACAATTACGAACAAATTGAACAAACTGGTTATTTACTTCCTCAAGCAAAGACTTCATCATACTTGTTGCTTTGACTTTTAAAATTAGTCTATCAAATCACAACTAGAAGCATAATAACTTGCAATTTGTAGCATTTGGCTACGTTTATGCACCCAAAAAGGCAAAAAGTAAGATGTTTGATTAGGTTTCTTCATTAACAATAAAATTTGGCATTCCGCCGCATTGCGCTGGCAAATTACTAGTATATATATATATAGGGTTGGGTTCCAGTGAGAAGTTGAGTTAATGGTGAGAAACGTGAGATGTGGTTATCGACCGTTAGATGAGAAATGAACGCACATTAGGATGAGATGCACCAAGATGCACCAGATCAATTCCCTTCTAAGCCGCAATTCATGGGAGGGCTTGAGATTAAAAGAGATCAACGGTTCAGATCTACTTCTCACGCTTCTCACCATTAACTCCATTTCTCACACGATCCTTCACCCACATATATATATATATATATATATATAGGTGATTTCATTTGCAAACCACATTTATTTTGCAAACTATGCAACCCAATTTTTAACCGTAGATTTCATCAATCAAGGGTCAAGATGTATTTGAGTTATTTATGTTAATAAAACTTAAAATTTAATATACTTAATTAATGAAATTAAATCAGAAGGGCATAATCATAAATTGGAGTTTCTATTTATGTTAATATATATTTGAGATATTTATGTTAATAAAAAATAAAATTTAATATACATAATTAATGAAATTAGGATGGATGAAATCATGATGTTTCAGGGATGAAATCAATGTCACTTGTGATGAACCAAATAAGTTATGGTAGTGAAACTATAATAATACCAATTTCACATGTTTCATGGGTTACAAGTCAACAATTTCATCAATTGCATCTAATAATGGATTCGATTTCACCTGTTTCATGGGTTGTTTTTTGTCCCTGGTTTTGAAGAAAGTGGTTGTGATGAAACTAGTTTAAAAGGAACCGATAGGGATGAAACTGGTTGTGATGAAACTGGTTTTAACGAAACCGGTTGGGATGAAGCTAGTTATGATGAAAATTTGAAAAAAAAACTTATGCTAAAGTTCTACGGATCAGACGAATTTCATCATTTTCAAAAAGGTATGACTCTCTTCTTGTTTCCAAAAACTTTCTTCTAGCCTCTTGTAGACGATGCTTCAACTAAAGTTTGATCACCTTTAGAGTTCCATCAGAGTAATATCCAATCTCATCAAATCGTAGAAAGCATTTTTCACTTGAGCTGTTCTTATATACTACTCCATATGGATCTTCGATAATGGTGAATAACGGATAAGACTCTAGATTCTGCAAACTCTGGTTGGGCCTTTCAAGATTAACTACAGGCTGAAAGCTTTCGACGGCCATCTGGAAGTCAAAAACACGAAAAAATCAGATCTGACGACGAATTAACCTTTTAATAACAAAAAGAGTTTGAGAAACATCCTGAGTCCGGTGATAAAGATTCCTGAAGTGATCATATAAGAATTCAACATCATTAATTGAAAGATCAGAGAAATCAGCCTCTGAAAAGTTGTACCGCTTGCAATCTCTTCTTTCTACTTCAAGGTCTGGATACCAGATGTTCAGAAACTTATTAAATGTGACACTGAGAACTCGAACTATTAGATGAGGAGAAGCAACGGTGTTATTCCTTTTGCGCTGGCACTTGATAAATGCTAAGTATTCATGCTGATAAGCTTCTGATTCTTTCTCTACTCCAAGTATGGCATATATATTGATTGTCCTTCTTCTTGAAACAAAGATGTTGTTTTGGATATCTTCAAGAAAAGTTGTTCTGAGTCTAGAAGCCATATATCTCTGTTGTAGATTTCTCTGCCTTTGCTGCCTAGTTAAAGCTTCTCCTTCTTCTAGAAGAGATGGAGGAATTACCGGTTCGGAGGAAAGAATATCTGCTTGAGCTTTAGATGACTGACCAACTTCAAATGCACTTGACGGAATATTGGTTGTCGGAGCAGAACTAGATACAGGAGTAGATGAAGGTTGATCATCTTCTGGAATCTCACCTTGACTTGGAAGATCACCATATAGCAATTCAGTCTCTTTTGTATCTGATGCATCCATGAAAACAGTATCATCCTCTGTATCAGATAAGATGATGATATTGTTGCAATCTTCTTCTTTAATTTGAGCAACCTTCTCAAATCTAACTTCTTCATCATCATCTGAAGTTATCTCTATGAAGTTCGCGAAGAAAGATCTCATGTCATTTGCTGCTTCCGACTCTTCAACTTCATAAGCTCTACCTGAGACATCTGGATCCACATACACTACAATTTGCATATTATTAATATTTGCTTCAGACATATTAAATTCATTATGCAAAGCAGTTACATCAGCATTGTCAACCATGACATTCACTAAATCTTGGATACTGCAATCTTGAACTGTATCAGCAGTCTTTTCTCTATCTCCAGCCACTTCTTTTTGAACAACTTCTCGTGCTTCAGAAGACCCTTCTGTTCTTTGTCTCTTTGCCATCTCCCCCTCATGGCCTTGATGATCGGGATCATCTTGGTCATGTCGGCGTTTAAGAGACGGGTCAGCCTCAGTCCTGCATGATTGCTCTAGATGATCAATCTTGTTAGATAGATCAGAGAAAGCTTGTGACATAAAAGAACGAAGATCAGATAAACTGGATCTAACTTCCGATCTGAATTCTTGAAATTCATGAGATAAAGCATTAATGCGATCAGAATCGGAAGAGGAAGAAACTGGAGGCGGCGTTGGCTGGAAGTTCCTCAGCAGAGAGATCAAATCTTGATTTTGATGTTGTGGCGGAGACATAAATAGAAGACGCGCATAAAGAAGATCAGATAGCTCAGAAATCGGAGCATCATGAATAGAAGCCCTGGAAATCCCCGCAGACTGAGTGAATAAAGACGGAAAAGGAAGAGATACAATCGGTGATGTAGATGAAGACACCGCAGAAGAAGGTTCCCGAAGAATCACCCCTGAAGGACGGTGGAAAGGAATCTCAGGAGGAAGAACCGAAGTATCTATCTCTGGCATTTTTCCTTTAAAAAACGACTTCAGCTTGTTAATATCTTCTTCTTTTTGAGCATCCGCCCTTTCTGAGAACTGACGAATTACCTCATTCAGAGTTGTAAATTTCTCATAAGAAACACGTGCAGGAACCATAGAAAGCTCAACAGCAGAGACAGTGGTAGCAGTAACATCAACAGTAAAAGAAGCAAGAGCTTGACTCTGTGTTTGAGTGGAGGTTTGAACTAATGAGATATCCAGTTCATCAACGTTTAAACGAGCAGCAGAGGGATCAATAGACACCGATTCATCTTCTGAAACATCTTCTGAGACAACAACCACTTCTGGTGTTCTTATTTTCTGTTCAGACACTTTCATGTTGGGTTGATCGGCATCATCATCACCATTGTCTGAATCACTTGTTGTATTTTCATCATCATCAGAAAGATCAGCATTTGTTGCATCATCATTAGCAACTCCAGTTTCATCAGGATTGGCATATTCTCTAATATCAGCAGTAACAGTAGTGGCTTCAGCTTCGATAGCAGCAATGACAGATTCCACTTGATGAGTAGCAACATCTTGTGGTGCTACAAAAAGATCAACATCTGTCTCTAGTGTAGTTGCAACGGCAGTAACTATTTCCTGAATAGTTGCTTCAACTTGCTCTTCATGAGTAGTACCAGTTGAAGTGCCATGAGAAGGCTCTTCCTGTTCAGCCTCTTCAAATTCATTTTCTAAACAATAATCGATGACACTGTCATTGGTCATGTCAGCATAATTGGCAATAAGACCATAAGGAATGGTCATAGAAAAAGTGAATGACTTCTTCTGTTTCTGAAGATAAAGCATCTCAGAATCCTGAACTTGCGGCCAAGATAATCTACGTGGAATGGCCAGATTGCTTCGAAACATGCTTCTAATAATCAGCTTGAGAAACCTGATAAAAGGAATGAACTTTTGTCGCTTGTTGGTTAACTTGTCTTTCACTACTTCAGAGAGCTCGGTCCAGAAAATAATCGTATAGTCGACATGCAGGTCATAGACTACTGCATGGAACAGTCGAAGATAGTGAAGACTAGAACTATCTGTGCCGGTATTTTTAGAAGTTAAGCACCTGTTGATGACTGAAAATAAAGAATACCAGATAGGAGGAAGATTAGACTTGTCAAAGTCTACAACCTTTTCTAGTGAACCAACATAGCCTAGTCGCTTGATGCCCTCAAAAACTTCCACTTCGGATGGAAAGTTATCATACGTTGTCCTTCCAGGTCTAGAAGTAGGCTCGGGAAGCTCAAGAATCAACCGTAAACGCTTATATGAAAGATATGAATCAAATTGATCAATTTTGAGATCAAATCGATGAGGACGTGCCAGTTCGTTCTTAGTGATGGTGTGCCAAACTTGCTGAACATAGACTTCCGGAACATCAGCAACTGAACAGAGAGCTTGAGAGAGCGGATGTCCACGAAGAATGGAGAGTATGACAGGATGAATCTTGATGCGATCAAAGTCAACAAAGTAGTTGTTACGCTTATAAGGCATGTACATGATGTTAGGAAACACATTATTTAGAGTTTGCCTAGATATAGAAAGATCAGCCCCAACAGACGGAACAGACGGCATAGGTGTATCATGAGATGCCTGATCAGTCGGATCCTCAAGAACGACATTCTCGTCTTGAATCATTGGATCAGTATTTGTTTGAGAAGACATGATAACCTGAAACACAAAAACAAAACAAAGTTAAACATTCAACAGAAAACATGAAAAAAAAATAAAAAAAAAATTCAAGTATGGTTTGCGGGTCCTTAAGGGAACGCAAAGGACGAAATGCGTGTCCTGAAGGGAACGCATAGGAAGGAATGCGGGTCCTTAAGGGAACGCATAGGAAGGAATGCGTGTCCTTAAGGGAACACATAGGAAGGAATGCGTGTCCTTAATGGAACGCAAAGCATACATTGAAACAACGAAACACTCACAGAGTTTGCGTGTCACTAAGGAGACGCAAGATAGACTTTGCGTGTTCTTAGTGAGACGTAAACTACACAAAGGAAACAAAACAAACTAGAGGAAAGCGGGTTATGGGTGAAACGCATAGTTCACTATGCGGGTCTAAAGGGACACGTAAAGCGCACTTTGCGTTTCTTGTTAGAAACGCACAGTATACTTTACGGGTCTAGTAAGACATGCAAAGAACACTTTGCGGTTCTAACAGGACATGCAAAGTAGCCTTTGCGGGTCTCAAAGACTTGAACACAAAACCCTAGAACTCGTTTGTTCGAACCCGAAAACCCCAAAACACTAATTCTAAGCACAAAACAACGAATTTAAACCAAAATAAAACATACTTGAGTGTCGATTATAAGGTCTAAACTAAACCCAATATGCAAATCGATCAAAATCAACTCGAATCTGAGTTTTTAGAGATCGATGAACAGTGAAATAAAACGCAAGTCAGTAAAAATACACAGTAAGAAACCAAAAAAAAAAATGAAATCAAAACAAAGTAAAGGAACACTAATTAAACTACAAACATATAACGAAAATACAAAAACATACCTGAAATTCCAAAGCCACAATCTGAAATAAATCAGATGAGAAAGCAAGAAGAAAATACAGAGAGAATGGAGGGAAGATGAATATTCAAACAAGTTCAAAGGGAATAAAGAAAAGAAAATACACACTCTTACTTCTATATATTCTAAAAACAAAAAACACTTAAAAAAAATAACTATGAGAAAATTACCTGATAAGCCCTCATTCACTCCCCCTACACAAATGCACAAAATTTATCAAATTAGTTTAGCATTTGCATAGTAATTTCAGAAATACTTACCTGATGAATTTCTGATCATCACAAGAAGTAATTAATCAGCAACATTCACTCCCCCTCAAAAATAGAATATTAGCAGATATGAAAATCAGATATACACTCCCCCTCGAAAAACGCACAGACCATATGACAAAAACACAGATAGCAAACATAAAGACATCAAAATGAAAGATGATCTTATGGAATATAAATTTTGTAACAACTGAATATATAAAATTTTAAACACTAAACAAATTAAAGTCTACTCAGTAAAATTTCTCAGATTTATCAATCAGATGAAATCAAACATGAGTTGTTGGATACAAAAACAAGTTACATTACATATCAAGTTAAGACATGTTCAGCTTCAAACACATGCAGGTATCTATTCAGTGTGCTCGCATGCGATCTTTGATTAGCTTCAAGAAAAATGCAATTCTAAACATAAAATGGAGAACTTTGCATTTACATACACTAAGACATCAAGAATTAAGATTTTCACAAAGTTACAGATTTATCGCAGCTCAAAATATATCACCAAATATCAAGAGATGTGTGCTCATTGGCATCTTTTAGCAGTGTGCTCATTGGCATCTTAACATGAGTGTGCTCTTTGGCATCTTTTAAGCTTTGTGCACTTTGGCATCTTTTAATCAAAGAGTTTATTAAGTAAAGAACATGCCGTAAACGTAACTTTCTATCTGACCCTATTGCAGGATTTGGGTTAGCCGCTCCCAGACCAGTTGGCCTTAGGGGACTAGGTGTCAAGCACCCCTTGGAACTTTACTCTCCCGGATCAGAAAGGCTACATCAACATATCCTAAACCCATTCATACCAGTAAAACATGACTTTCGATCTGATTCTATAGAAGGATTTCTGTTCGATCACTCCCAGATCAATTGATCTTAGGGGACCAGATGTCGAGCATCCCTCGGAACTTACTTTCCCAAACCAGAAAGGTCACAGGTACAAACTTTTAAACTCAAGGATTTCTGTATTTTAAATGCTTAAGAAATAAAATCATCTCAATAATTCAGATCTATATCGAATAGCTTAGCCCATATTTTCATTACAATCTACAATTCTGATCACTTAGGATGTTTATGCAAAGTAAACCATAAATATGCCGACTTACATATCTTTAAAGCAATATCTAAAGCGTCAAGCATGTTGCTGACTTTTTGATGTTTGTAAGATTTGAAAATTGAACATATAAAACTTTAATATAAACAAAGTGACTTGTAAAAGATCCTAGAAACACATTCTATTCAAAAGAAAGAAAATCTGAATTTTTTTACTTTATAGAGTAAAATTTGTAAAGATTTAAACTTTTAAGTTCAACATGCCGATTTTGGAAAGCAAAAAGTTAAAACGTTTTTCATCCAAAGCTTTTGTAAATATATCAGCAAGTTGATATTCAGTTGGGACAAAATATAACTCAATAGTACCTTCTTCCACGTGATGCTTTATAAAATGATATCGCATGTCTATGTGCTTGGTCTTGGTGTGCTGGACAGGATTGACCGATATCGCAATCGCGGACTTGCTGTCACAATAGATTGGCACCGTCTTGTATAGCATTCCGTAATCACGAAGTTGCGTTTTCATCCACAGCACTTGAGCACAACAACTAGCTGCAGCGACGTATTCAGCTTCAGCTGTTGATATTGACACGCAGTTTTGCTTTTTCGACACCCAGCTTATCAGTCTGTCACCCAGAAACTGGAGATGACCAGAAGTACTTTTCCTGTCCAATTGATTACCACCATAATCTGCATCAGAGTAAGCAATCAAACTATAATAAGAACTTTTAGGATACCATAATCCTAAATAAGGAGTTCCTTTGATATATCTAAATATGCGCTTGACTGCTAATAGATGCGATTCCTTAGGATTTGCTTGAAATCGGGCACAAAGGCATGTGGAGAACATGATATCTGGTCTACTTGCTGTCAGATACATTAGTGATCCGATCATCCCCCGATATGTCTTGACATCGACAGCTTTTCCATCTGGATCAAGTCCGATCTTTGTTCCATGAGCCATGGGTGTGCCAATCGAAGATGATTTGTCCAAATTGAATTTCTTCAAAAGGTCAAATATGTACTTCGACTGGTTGATAAAAATACCATCTGGAAGCTGCTTTACTTGTAAGCCGAGGAAGAAGTTGATTTCTCCCATCATGCTCATTTGAAACCTGGATGTCATTAGATCAGAAAACCAAGTACATAGAGATTGATTAGTAGCACCAAATATTATGTCATCTACATAAATTTGAACTAAGCAGATATCCAAGTTAGAACGATATATAAACAAAGTGGTGTCGATGGTTCCTTTGGTGAAGCCGGATTTGAGCAGAAAGGCAGACAGCTCATCGTACCATGCTCGAGGTGCTTGTTTCAACCCGTATAAAGCTTTATCGAGGAAATATACGTAATCTGGATGATCTTTGTCCACAAACCCCTCTAGTTGAGATACAAATACTTCTTCTTTCAGTTTACCATTGAGGAAGGCAGTCTTGACATCCATTTGATATACGGTGAAGTTTCGATAAGCTGCGAACGCGAGAAACATCCTGATAGCTTCTAATCTAGCAACCGGTGCAAAGGTTTCGTCGTAGTCAATCCCTTCTTGCTGTCGATATCCTTTGGCTACCAATCTGGCTTTGTTGCGAACAACAATACCATCTTTGTCCTTTTTGTTCTTGAATATCCACTTGGTTCCTATGATGCTTTTACCCTTTGGCCGTGGAACAAGTCTCCAAACTTTTAGCGCGTCAAACTGATTGAGCTCCTCTTGCATTGCTAAAATCCAGTCTGGGTCTTCCAATGCTTCAGATATTTTGGTAGGTTCAATCTTGCTTAGGAAGCAAGTGTACAAACATTCGTTGGAAGAAGCTGTTCTGGAGCGAGTAGAAACACTTGCTTGAGGATTCCCAATAATTTGATGGATTGTATGAGATCTTGTCCATTTTGTTGTATGAGGGAGAGGATCAATAACTTCTTGAACCACTTCTAATTGATGAGGAGGATCTTCAGATGAAATATTGTCAGAAGAAGACACATATATGGTTTCAACTGGAGGAGGAGGTATTTCCATGACATCAGATTCAGGCTCTTGTTGACCATACATATCTTGTACTTCTTGTTGAACATTTTCTGCTGGAACAGCTTCATCTTCTACAGACTCCTCATGAACAGTTTCAGCAATTTCTGGTTCATGTATGAATTGATCCGAATGATGTTTAGAAGGTATGTCTTGAATTTCAGGAGATACTGAAGCAGCATCAGGTTCAGAGGTTGATGCAGCGGAAGTAGGATTAGATGCACTCACAGATTCCTGATTCAAGACATTTGACACATTATCAGTGTTTGTTTTAGGCACATCATCATAAAAATTTTCAAACAGAAAATCAAGATCAGAAAGATTAGACAGAGAATTAGAAGGATCCTGATTTGTCGACTGAAGTGCAGGTTCTGAACAAATTTGTTCAGAACCTGAGTTTCCAGTAATAACGGGTTCTGAACTGTGTTTTCCAAAAACCAAATCAGCAGCTTCATCAAATTTGACATTTACTGACTCTATCACTTTTCTTGCAGAGAGGAGAAAGACTCTGTAAGCAGCAGAGTTAGAAGAATAGCCCAGAAATACGCCTTCATCTGCCTTTGGACTAAATTTGTTCAGATTATCTCTGTCATTCAAAACATAGCATTTACACCCGAAAGACTTGAAATATTTGATATTGGGTTTGATACCGTTCATCAATTCATATGGAGTCTTGTTAAACCGTCGGTGTATAATTGATCTGTTTTGAGTATGGCAGGCAGTTGATATGGCTTCGGCCCAGTGGGACAAATGAAGACCTGAATAAGCAAGCATAGATCTAGCATCTTCCACAAGCGTTCTGTTTCGTCTTTCAACAACCCCATTCTGTTGCGGTGTTCTTGCAGCAGAAAACTGTTGTTGTATTCCTTGATCATCATAGAATGCTTGAAGAGTTGAATTCTTGAATTCTGTGCCATTATCTGATCTTACAACTTTGACATGCTTTTGCTTATTTGTCTGAATGGTTTTGATGAGGTTGATGAGAATTTCGGGTGTCTCGTCTTTATATTTGAGAAATTTTACCCATGTATATCTGGAGTAATCATCAACAACAACCAAAACATATTTCTTCTTACCAATACTCTTTGTCTTCATTGGTCCGCACAAATCAACATGAATTAGATCTAGGATGTCCGCAGTGCAATGTTCAGGCTTAGGCTTATGAGATGCTTTCTTCATCTTTCCTTTCTCGCAGTCCTGACAGAGATGGTCTTTCTGGAAACGGAGGATTGGAAGACCTCTCACGGAATCATTCTTGACCAAGCGATCCATATATTTGAAATTGAGATGAGCTAGTCGTCGGTGCCACACCCAGCTTTCATGAATAGAGGCTTTTGATAGAAGACAAATATCTGATGGAACCTTTACTTCGGAAAGATTAATGATATAAAGATTTGATCGTCTCTTTCCAACAAGTAAGTCCATGCCGCTATTATTCTTTACAGCAACTCTTTTAGACTTGAAACTGACTTCAAGATCTTTATCGCAGAACTTTCCGATGCTGAATAGATTGTGACTTAAACCTTCGACATAGCTTACTCTTTTGACAGTTATATTACCTTGAACAAGATCACCATAACCAAGGATGGGAGCCGTCTCGCAGTTTCCAAATTTGACACGACCGCAACATTTTTCTTTAAAATTTGAAAGCAAAGATTTATTGCCAGTCATGTGTTTGGAACACCCCGAATCCAGATACCATAATTGATTTAGCTGCACAATAAAAAATTACTCAGATTTAGGTACCCATATGAATATGGGTCCCTTCTTGTTAGTCCTTTCTTTTTTCTTTTTCAAACATTTATTTTTCCAAAAAATCTGAGACTGATCAAATAAAGTATGAACATCATCACATATTAATGAAGAACCGCAATCATCCGAATCAGAACTAAAGAGACAATATGAGATATTCTTCGAAATTTGAAACATTTGCTCTACAAAATATTTTGTAGTTTTATTACAAAAGGCAAATGAGTCTTGTTTACAAAGAAAATCTACACAATTATCCTTTACAAAAACAAATTCTTCAGATCTCTGTTTCTTTAACCAAACAGACTTCACAGACTTCTTCAAAGGCCTATCTGAAATAGAGGAATCAGAAAAGTTAGAATTTTCAGAAATATCAAACTCTTTCTTCTTTTTCTTCTTTGACCTTCTTCTTTTACGCTTTGTTTTATAGAAATGATCATTTAACATAAAAGTGTCATCAACAATTTCAGATAAAATATTTGACTTAGAAGAGGAAGTTTTATCAATAAAACCAAACTGATCAGTTATTTTATTTGGATAAACCTCAGAGCAAGAAACATCAGATGAACACAAGTTGATGGAAGATTTGAGAAGACCAGAATTATTTTCTTTAAAACTCGATGTCATAAAAGAAAAAATGACATCGTTTTCAATTTTTCTCAAAATTTCTTGTTCTTCCAATTGTTCTTCTAGATCAAAGATTTGGCATTCTAATACTAATGGAGGTATATATCTCTTAGTATCATAAGGTACTGGAGATATATTGTCCTTATTAGGATTAGCTGTATTTAAATCAAAGAAGTCATTCGATCTAGAAGATTTAGTAGAAGAAACAATGTTTAACTTTTGTCTTCTCTTCTTTATTTTTTCAGGAAAATATTTTGCATTTTCTTGAGTGTAAACAAAAGGAACTTCCATTCTCTTGTTGTTTATCCGTTTTTTATCTTCCTCAATTGTAGTTTCTTTAGCACTTGTCCAAAGAGGTTTGTATTGAGAACCATATTGAGAAAGACCAAGACAGTCGTAATCATAAAAATTGGGAATCTCAAATTTAGCTTTCTTTAAAAACTGAGGATTTTTAAATCCAAGACCCCAATTTTCTTTTAACGACTCATAGCTCCTTGGTTTATGCATATGAATTGTTTGTTCAGTTTGTTTTTGTTTATAAAGCTTTTCTTCTAATTCAATTATTTTATCCGAAAACTCTTGATTTAAAATTGACAATTCAGACAAAGAATCATGAGAAGTCTGTTTTTCAATTTCTAAATCTTCTATTCTTTCTTGAAAATTTTCTTTTGTAAACTTTAAAATGGCTTTTTCATCTCTCAGAGAAATCTTCAATTTTTCAATTTGAACAGACTTTTCTTGATTTTCACGTTTTTCGGATAGAAGCTTTGAACGAAAGTCATGTAAAGCATTTGTAATGACATTCATTTGCGATGAAATGAAATTAAAATCAAACTCAGATGGTACCTCAGATTCATCGGTTGAAGTCTCCTCATCCTCATCATCACTGTTGTCATCTCCAATAAAACACATAGCAACAGTCTCTTCATTATCAGCTTCATTGTCTGAGTGGTCTAACCAGTATTCCTCCTCAGCCAACAGAATTGTTCCACTTGCTTTCTTCTCAGCCAAAGCTAATTTCTTCTTATAGAAATCAACATCTTTCACAATCTTCGTTCTGCACTCCTTTGAAATATGCCCGGGTTTGCCACAGTTGTAGCAAGTCACAACCTTTTTATCTTCTTTCTTTGGTTCAGCTGCGGTAGCAGGCTCATATTTGGGAAAGAAAGGCTTTGATGTAGTATCGGGTTCTACCTTCTTTGATCCAGATGAGAAACGAAGATTGTTTGAACCTGACCGTTTCTGATATTTATTTTGATAGTGCTGACTTAGAAGAATCATGACTTTTTCCAATGCTTCGCCATCGTCATCTGTTGACCCGTCATAAGCAGACTCAGTCAAGGCTTGCTCAGCCATTTGGCTAGCTAAAAGAGCGATTGGATACACAGTCTTTGACTTCTGTTTATCCAGCTTAGCTTTCTTCTTCAGTACCATGGCTTCATCAGACATCAGAATTTCAAACATTTCCTGAATGGGCATTTTGGAAATTCTAGGATCATTCCTCATCCGATGACAGGATTTTTCCCATTCAGGTTTGAGTGCATTGAGGAACTTCAGATTTGTCTCCAGCTCATTCTTTGTTACCTTGATCTTATACAGATCATTAATAACAGTCCAAAACCTGTCGAAGACACTTTTCAGACTTTCCCCATCCTTAGCCTTGAACTCTTCAAAGTTGTTCATATATCTTGTCTGACGAAGCTGGGTAGACATTGCAGTACCAAGCATGATTTTCTCCAGTTGTGTCCACATCATCATAGGATTATGTTTGAAACAATCGATTCTATTATAGATGGAATTCGGTAGAGCAAGAATCAAATTCGACTTGGCTTGATTGTCAGCTTGGTATCTTAGAAGTTCATCAGCCTCATATTCTCTCAGGGCTTTTTCTACAGTAGTGGCTGGAGTGTTTCCAATAGCTGGTATCACTTTCATTGGCCTGACCATGGGACCTTCAGTCAAAGCTTTCATCATATTTTCCCCATTTGATTGCCTTTCGATGAAGTTAATAAACCGGTCCTGCCATTGTTCAAATTCGTTCTCATTTATCAGCACAGGTGGACGAGTATCAGACCCCAACGACATCATGAGGTCATTCTTGTAAAGTTGAGCTTGTAGAGACATTTTGATGAAATCTGGTATTCAGAAAAATAACCAAGTCTTGAAGACCCGAACACCCAAGATATGCGTTTCTGACTTGAATCACAAAAGAAACTATTCGGGTCCTTGATGATACGCAAACAAGGACTATCCGGGTGATAGGAGGACTATGTGTGTTCTGAGAGATACGCACTTGATACTTTGCGGGTTCAGAGTGACACACACTTGATGCTTTGCGGGTTCAGAGTGACACGCACTTAAAGCAATGCGTGTTTAGAGAGATACGCAAGATATACTATGCGTGTTCAACAGGACACGCACTAGATGTTATGCGTGTTAAAAGAGACACGCACTTGATGATCTGCGTGTGTCGACAGATACGCAAGAGAGTTTGCTTTTCCAAGAGAGACCTGATAACCTGAGACAAACACTAACACCCAAAAATTAGTTACACAATGAATATATGATAGAAGCGCATACTAATAATATGAATATGAATAACCCGCATACTTCATTAATCACACGCATACTTCAAAATCTATGACTAACATACAAACTATAATATCAACCCGCACAACATATGAATCACACGCACAGTAAGATGAATGACCCGCATACTACTTGAATCACACGCATACTTACACTCGATGATAAATCTGCAACTTCCACAACTATTTCTTTGAAGAGTTGTGTCAAATCAAACGAGTTTTCAAAAGATCAGATTCGTCCTTCAAATCTTTTCTATAATTTTCTTGTAGATAATACAGACAATCAAGTGTTTCGAAAAGTGAAAATGGTTTGGAAAAAGAAATCAACTACAAAATACATTGATGGAAACACGTCATACAAATCTCCTGTAGTTGATCCAAAGTCACCGACTCATGTCTATTACATACCTAAGTTGATCAGTCTAAACCGATCAAATATCTGTTGCACTTATTGTGGAAATAGTGACTTTGTGGATTCCAGGTATGTCAATAGCTGGTATGGTACTTATAGTGTCAGGATCGAATTCTCAACAAGAATTAATTCTCAGAAACAATATCAAAGAAGTTTGCGGAATAACACTTTGATATTTAATCAAACAGAAAATCAAATCAGAATATAATCAACAAATTGTAAACTTTTATTGAATGCTTTGAAGTTACAAGATTACACACTCAACCTCAATATTGATGAACAGGCTCACCAATACAAATTCTACTTCTCTAGAATTAGGATCTATACCTTGAGGTTAATTTTCTCTCTAAAAGAATGAAAACCAAAGTTAACTTATTATTCTAAACTATACAATATATATACTGAATACAAAGATAATTACAATAAATAAAATATCTTCAGTATATCTTTCATGTATATCTCTAAGCTTCCATAATCTTCAGATTATCCAGCTGTCATTCTTTCCATCCGAATCTCTTTAGCAGCACTAACCATGATCAGCAGCATTAACTTCTTCTAGCAGCATTAACTACTAAGCAGTACTAACTACTAGCAGTACTAACTAGCTAAGCAGTAGTAACACTCAACAGTATTAACCTTTAAGTCTTCTAGCAGTAGTAACTTTGAACTAGCAGCATTAACCATACTTGATGAATTCTTCAGTTCCCAACAATCTCCCCCTAACTTGACTTTTAAGAAGAGAAGTCAAGTTCTTCAGAATTAATCTTCAAGATGCTCCCAAAACTCTATCATGGCCTAAATTCCAGTGTTTGCATCCAATCCCAAACTCTGATTGATGGTTCTTTGAATCAAGTATTTAGCCATTTCTGAATTTGGAACACACCTTAACTTTTTCTTCAGCATGGCATGTAGCTTCAATCTGTTATGATTATACACTCTATCCACTAGGAAGTATTCAGTGTGATTTAAATCCAAAGTCACTGTATATACTCCACTAATTTCATATAGAGTCCAACTGTTTACTGATTTGAAGACATCCTTGATCAAGTGCTCTACTTCTTCAGGTTTGAACATCATACACAGATACTCCATTACCAGTTTTGTAATTGAAATTCCTGGAGCCTTTAGAATATCTGCATACAACTTCATTCCTATCTCAAACATCTCTTCAAGATCTGATCTAGAGCATGTTCTGACAATTTTTGCCCATGTGTTGAACACTTCATATTTTTCATCCTTTCTTTTCAGCCTTATGTACTCCTTTCCATCCACTGTCAATGTATCCCAGAGAATGACCTCAGGAGGCTTAACTCCTACAGGTTCTGCTGAAATTGGTTCAGGCACTTTGTCCATCACTACCATATACAAATTTACATCATCTGTGTTTGCTGGCTCTTTCAGTTTGGATGACTCAAGTGCCCCTTCTTCTTCAGCAGCCTTCTCAGCCTCTTCTTCAGATACTCTAGGCTTCTTGATTGGCTTTCTCCTTGCCATCATCTTGGTTCTCTTTAAAGTCTTTAGACTTTCTCCCAGAGTGGTCTCTTTCTTAGGGGGTGTTTCTTGCTCATCTGGAAATGGCTTTTGACAATCAAAGTCATTACTTTCTTTCATCCTCTTCTCCATCTCCACCCTAGCAGTTTCACTTCCCTGAAGCTTTAACATCTCTGAATCATAGAGCTCTTTGATCTTCTCAAAAGACATTTTGGAGAACATCTCCTTTTTGACTCCTACAGCACCTTTGAGAAATATAATCATCTTGTTTCTCTCTTGGGTACCTAGGAATGTCTTTGAGGGTCTTCTCTTCTTTGCAACTGTTTTCACCACAGATTTCTTCATACTTGCAGCTTTCTTCTGTGCAATTTCAGTTGCCATACTCTGTTGATAAGCTTCATTCAGTTCAGCAGCTAGAGCTTTTGCCATTTCCCTGTCCTTTTCCATCTGAACTCTTTCTTCCTCCTCAATGTCATCTTGCATCTTTCTAGCTAGGGCTTCATCTGATTCAACCAACCTTTGCTTTTTGATTGGTTGATCAGATTCCACCATCTTTGCTTTTCCTTTGTCTTTGCTCATTGCCTTCTTACTGTTATCTTTCTTGATCACTTCACCTTATTCTTTTATGATTACACCTTTGGTCTTTGAAGTGACCTTGGGAGTATCATTCTTGGCTTTTAGTAAGGTTTCTGCAATCTCAAGATCTGTTAACACTTCTTTCACAGTTTCTGCTGCTTTATTAATGTCAGCAGTAGTAACTGTTTCTTCTTGCTGCTCCCCCTGAACATCAACTTTCTCTCCATCAAGCTTCCCCTTTCTTGTGGCTTCTTCCATGTTGATCTCCCCCTTTTTGGGAGCATCATCCTCAGTTGGCCTTCTCCTTAATTGGAATTGTTTTCTCTTCTTCCTTTGTACCAGACTAACCACCATCCTATTCAGCTTAGCAATCTGTTCTTGTTGTGACAGAATTACTAGCTTCATTTCTTCAATTTCTTTGCCTTGTTTGAGAACATCTTGATTGATGTTCCCCATTGTTTCCATCAATTCATCGTACGTATATCTGTCCTCACCCTCTCCAGAAGTGTTACCCTCCTTTGAAGGATCATTGGATCTTTTATTTGTGGAAGTCTTCTGCCTTGCAGAGGCACTATCCACCCCTGTGGTTTCTTGGCACCAGGGACCTTCAAATGATTGCTCATTCAAAGTTGCCATGGGGGAGGTCTTATTTATGTTACCACTTTCCTCCTCTGTGCTAGCAGGAGTAGTGGCAGCCTCATCACCCATATGCTCTACCTCCTCCTCAGAGAGCACCTCCTTTGGGTTGGGAGACACCCCAGTGGATTCCCTTTGAATATTCTCTACTGGAGAATGCTCCAATAGAGGGCTTAACGGCTTGGGGGATGATGGTACAAGAAGGGAAGGAGCCTTCTTTACCTGTTTCCTCTTGTAAGTTTGGGTGATAGGAGAGGTTGGTTTTTCAAGAAGGGACTGAGGAATAGATTTTGAGAGGGAAGGTTGGGATTGGCTAGCAGTGGGTTGGTCTAATGGGGGCCTTGACCCTCATGCCATACCTTCATTGGTTTGGGACACCACCATCATTGTAGAGAACAATGGGGTGTCAACTCCTTCAGAGTCCCCAGCAGATCTTCTCATATTTGAGAAAACCTTGCCTTTGGGGGGTTTAGGTACATATACCCCAACAGGTTGAGGTATATCCGTTAATTCATGAGTAATAACTTCTTGAACAAACCTGGGATACATAAAGAAGCTCTTTTTGTTTCCCATGTTTGAGACAAGATCATTGAAAATCATTTTAGAAAAATTGTACTTTCTGGCAGTGGCCAAGCACACCAAAGCATAAGCAATAGTGCTGCTGAACTCACTCCATCCAGTAGTCTTTTTGGAGATACAATGCATAAGAGTATGGACAAAGAAACGCCATTGGGGTGAAAATTTGGCTTTTGAGAATTTGAAAACACCCAATGGGCCTCCATACCCCATTCTTGAAAGATTTGAAAACAGTTCATCATTTGGGATAGAGGTTATACCAGAGGCATCGTCTAGACGTAGACTGATGCGAATAACCTCTTCAGTAACCGTTAATGATTGATCACAGATTCTTGTCTTGATCATCTGCACACCATTCTCAACAACAATGGTTGCATTAGCCCAGAACTGCCTTTGATGCTCTATATAGATTGTAGGGGATACAATAAGAGCATGAGCAATGTGGCTTGACTTGAGAAAATCCACGATCTGATGAAATCCTGCAGCTTGCTTTGGCTTTTGTAGCATTGCAATCTCGTTGTGCTCGTCGATAAAAGTCATGGATGCCATTGATCTTAGTGAAAAGCTTGCCTGAAAACTTCGAACTTGAGAGAGAAAAGGTTTTGAGCGCAAGAGAACAGTATGCAAAGAGTCGTTATGAACTTTTAGGCGGGCAAAGAGTATTTATAGTATTCGGAACATAAGCAGTATTAACCTAGAGCAGTATTAACTACTAGCAGCATTAACTGAAAGCAGTATTAACTAACTAGCAGTATTAACTGAAAGCAGTATTAACTACCTAGCAGTATTAACTGAAAGCAGTATTAACTACTAGCAGTATTAACTGAAAGCAGTATTAACTACTAGCAGTATTAACCACTAGCAGTATTAACGACTAGCAGTATTAACTGAAAGCAGTATTAACCATTAGCAGTATTAACTGAAAACAGTATTAACCACTAGCAGTATTAACTGAAAGCAGTATTAACCACTAGCAGTATTAACTGAAAACAGTATTAACCACTAGCAGTATTAACTGAAAGCAGTATTAACCACTAGCAGTATTAACTACTAACTTACTCCTTTAAGCTTGTGAAACACTGAGTACTGCTATGCATATCCTGGAAAAGAAGATTAGTAACACCAAGAATAAAAATATACAGGTATAAAACCACTTTTTGAGAAGGGGATTATTCAGAGTTTATCATTCCCACACTTGTTACCAAGAAATTGAATCTACCCACATCAAAAGCTTTAGTGAATAGATCAGCAAACTGATTATCAGTGTGAACTTTGACAACTTGAATAAGTTTCTTTTCATTACAATCTCTTATAAAGTGATACCTGATCTCAATATGCTTTGTTTTTGAGTGCTTGACTGGATTATTCACAATGCTAATAGCACTGCTGTTGTCAATAAAGATTGGAGTGTGTAGAAAGGTTACCCCATAATCCAACATTTGATTCTGAATCCATAAGACTTGAGAACAGCAACTTGCAGTTGCTATGTACTCTGCCTCTGTTGTAGATGTGGATACTGTGGTTTGTTTCTTGCACTGCCATGAGACTAGTCTATCACCGAAAAACTGACATCCTCCAGAAGTAGATTTTCTGTCCAAGTTTGCCCCACCTAGATCACTGTCTGAGTATGCTATTAGGTCAAAAGGTGAGTTATGAGGATACCAAAGTCCCAATCTGGGTTGCCCTTTGAGATATCTGAATATCCTCTTAACAGCTTGAAAGTGAGATTGCTTTGGCCTAACTTGAAATCTTGCACATACACAGACTGGAAACATTATATCTGGCCTTGATGCTGTGAGATACATGAGAGAGCCAATCATGGATCTATAATGATGCACATCCATATCCTCCCCCTCAAGATCTGCTGTGATCTGCTTGTGTGTTTCCATAGGTGTGCTGGCAGGTTTTGATTCTGAGAAACCAAACTTGGTTAGAATATCCTGCACATACTTGGATTGACAGATGAAAATGCCATCTGACTTCTGTTGAACTTGGAGTCCAAGGAAGAAAGTAAGTTCCCCCATGGAACTCATTTTAAACCTTTGATGCATTAGATCCTCAAACTCCTTGCACATGTTGTCTCTTGTAGATCCAAAGATAATGTCATCAACATAGATTTGGACCAGCAAGATATCCTTCTTCTTTCTCTTGATAAATAGAGTCTTATCAATGACTCCTCTTTCAAAGTCATTTTCCAAGAGATAGGATGACAGAGTGTCATACCATGCTCTTGGAGCTTGATGTAGCCCATAAAGTGCTTTCTTTAATTTGTATACCCTGTCTGGATAGTTTGGGTTTTCAAACCCTGGTGGTTGACAGACATATACCTCTTCTTCAATTGATCCATAGAGAAAAGCACTTTTTACATCCATTTGATAGACTTTGAAGTTCATGTAAGAAGCATAGGCTAGGAATAATCTGATTGCTTCTATCCTAGCCACAGGTGCAAAAACTTCTTCATAATCTATACCCTCTTCTTGAGTATATCCTTGAGCCACTAGCCTTGCTTTGTTCCTTATGACAATACCTCTTTCATCTCTCTTGTTTCTGAAAATCCACTTTGTGCCAATTGCTCTATGACCTTTAGGAAGGTCTACTAAATCCCATACATCTTGTAGCTTGAACTGTAACAGTTCTTCTTGCATTTCTTCTATCCAGCTAGATTCTTTCATAGCATCATGTGCCTTTTTAGGCTCAAGCTGGGATAGAAAACAAGAAAGGACTGTATGCTGTTGATCTTGCATTTCTTGAAGCCTGCTTTGATGTCTAGTCATCATAGGAGAAGAGATATCTCCTATTACCAGCTGTGGAGGATGATTCTTTTGAACTCTGGTGTTATGACTAGGTTCTTCATTCAGTCCAACCTCTAGATTAGAGTCATGCAACTCAACTGAAGTGTTTTCAGATGCCACTTCTGATTCTTTATTTTCTTGAGTCTCCTCATCTCTAGTTTCTTCTTCACTCTGATTTGGTCCAGTAAATGATTCCTTTTCACAGTCTTCAACAGAATTCACTGTGGGTATGGGAAATATCACAGATTTAGATATACTTTCTGAGACTTGTGTGATCCCTGATCCTCCACATCCTGTTCCTGTAGAATCATCACTACTGAAACCAAAAGAATTAGTTAGTGAATCAATGTCAAATAGCCACTGAGGTCCAGACCCAACAGGATTTGGTGTGTTCTCATTGCATTTGACATTGTCACTTTCTTCAATTATTCTAGAAGATGAGTTAAAAACTCTGTAGGCCTTACTCTGAGATGAATATCCAACAAGAAATCCATCATCTGCTTTGCTATCAAACTTACCTAAGTGAGATTTGGTATTTAGAATTGTACAAGGACACCCAAAAGGTTTGAAGAAACCAATGAAAGGTTTTCTTTTATTTAAAAGCTCATATGGGGTCTTGTTCTTTTGCTTGACCACTAGAACTCTATTTTGGACATAACAAGCAGTATTAACTGCTTCAGCCCAGAAGGTAATTGGCAATTTTGAATCAGCCAACAGAGATCTAGCAGCCTCTATTAGTGTCCTATTTCTCCTTTCAGCAATACCATTTTGTTGAGGAGTCCTAGGAGCACTATATTGCCTCTCAATACCTTTTTCTTCACAAAAGGTGTTTAGATCATGATTTTTAAACTCAGTTCCATTGTCTGATCTAATGACTTTTACTCTTTGATTAGTTTGGTTTTCAATTCTTAAAATAAAGGATTTGATAAGTCCACTTGTCTCATCCTTAGTCCTTAGAAAATATACCCAAGTAAATCTGGAGTAATCATCAACAATAACCAAGCAGTAAGATTTCTTGCCTATACTCATAACATTTGTAGGACCAAACAGATCCATATGCAGTAACTGGAGACAAGAAGAAACAGAATTTAACTCTTTGGTCTTATGAGAAGTTTTGTGTTGTTTGCCTTTAAGACAAGCAACACAATGATCATCACATGAAAAGACTTTTGAAGGTAACCCTCTTACAAGGTTATTTTTAACAAGATTGTTCATAGTCTTGAAATTCATGTGACACATCCTTCTGTGCCAAAGAGAGGATTCATCTACAGAAGCTTTTGAAACAAGACAATTTAGAGATGAATCACTATCAACATTGTCCATATCTAGACAGTAAACATTGTCCTTCCTTGGAGTTCTAAGTAGTATCATGCTTTCATCAACTACCTTGAACCCTGGAGCAAGGATCATACACTCAGTATTTGTAAATAATATACTATGTTGTTTGTCACAAACCTGTGATACACTTAACAGGTTGTACTTTAATTGATCAACATAGTAGACATCCTCAAATGTTATCTTACCTTTGGTGACATTACCTTTTCCACTTATCTTACCACCAGTAAGATTGTCTCCAAATGCAACATGTCCTCCATTGATATGCTTGAAATCCTGAAGGCATGACATGTTGCCTGTCATGTGCCTAGAGCAACCACTATCAACATGCCAAATGCTCTTTCCCTTGAGCTGTTGGTTGCCCTGCACATTAGATAAATCAATTAGTATGAATTAGGAACCCAAGCCAAAGTGGTCTTGGGTACCCCTTTCTCATCAAAATACTTGCATTCTTTCTTGACAAGATTTTTGAACTTTAACTTCTCATTCTTGGAGTACTTTGTTACAATAATAGGCTTGGAAATATTTTTGCTAGAATCAGTACTGGTTTTAGAAGTACTAACTGCCTTAGCAGCACTTGCATGCTTAGCAGTACTAACTTTGTTAGCAGTAGTAACTGTGTTGGCAGCAGTAACTGTGTTGGCAGTAGAGGTACTAACAGTATTAGCAGCATTAATATTTTCAGCAGTACTAACATAGGTAGCAGTAGTAACCATGTTAGCAGTACTAACAATTTTAGTGCTTCTAACCCTGTCATCAGTACTAACAGATTCAGTGTTTCTAGGCACCCACATTTTGACACTTTCTTTTAAAATCTTTTTCTTCATGGGGCCTTTCCTTTCATCATTTTTCTTTATCACATGTTTCTTTCCAGCCTTCCTATAACCAACAGGTTTTTGCACAAATCTTTTAAAGTTCATCTGTTGGTTAATTGGGTTGAAGTAACAATACTTAGCCAAATGATTCAACTTGCCACATATAAAACAAGGTTTTGGTCTATTGATTTTATTCAGATCAACTCCTTGTTTCTGAGCCCATTGATTATTCCAGTTTCTTTGATTTCCTCTTTTTAAACCAGAATTTAGGCTCTTGGCTTTATTGCAATCACACTGTTTACAAGATCCAGGATTCACAACTGTGGTTTGTTTGTAATGGACCTTGTTATCATTTCCGTTAGTCTTCTCTATCTCCTTGGACTTGACCCAGATTTTCCCACATCCCTCATTGGTGATAATATTGTTTTCTAATGGTATCTTTTTACTCACATTATTATCCCTGTTCTCACTGGCTCCTTTTTCAGTCAAATCCTTAACTACTACTTCATCCAAAGGATCTATCTTAAAGGCTTTCTCAGATAAGTCCTTTTTCTCCTTGGTTTCTAACAAGTCTGAAGTAGGAGGGATATAATTGTTATTGTAAGGAGGAGGTGTATTGTTGTATCCAATACCAGGCTTCATCTTGTCATGAATCTGAGCCTTTAGAAGAGAATCCATTGCTTTTGAAGCATATGAAAACTTTTCTATGTCAAGTTTAACTTTAGACAGTTCCTCTTTCAGCCTATCACTCTCTTCTAAGGATTTAGACAGTTTGGTCTCTAACTCATTCTTTTCCCACTTCCAATAGTTTGTGTCATAAGAGTGTTGAAGTTCATTAGCTTGAAAGCCTTTGATTTGCTCTTCAAATCTCTCTACTATCAACACATACTCTCTTCTGTCCTTTTCTAATCTTTTGAGGTCATCATACATACTTTGATTGTGATCTCTGTATCTTGTGACAGTGTCAATGCAAGATTTAGTGCAAAGATTTGAACTTACCTCAGTGGGGATATCAGACACTTCTGCCATAAGAGCTTGGTTCTGAATGGCTTCCTCAGCTTGATCACTCCAGTCAAATCCCATTCCTTGTTGAGAAACAAGGGCTTGAGCAGGATTCTTGTTCAGATTGTATCCTTCATTCTGAGCTTGTTGGTGGTTGTTGTTTGGAATAGCACTCCTGCATTCTCTAGCAAAGTGTCCTTTCATGTGACACTTATAACATTCCACCTTGGTCTTGTCAAAACCAGCTCCATCTTCTCTTCTTTGAGAGAAGTTATTTCTTCCAGTTCTTTTAATGAACTTTTTCACCCTCATGGATAACATGGCCATCTGCCATTTAATATCCATCTCCTCCAGATCATCAGGGTGAATTTGATCCAGATCATCATTAATCAAAGAATTGCTGCTATGACTGGACAAAAAGGCTTCAAAGATAGTTTCAGTGCCTTTTTCTGAACTTACTCCACTGGCAGTACTAACTGCTTCAGGGTTGGCAGTAGTATCAGTGGATGCTGAAAGAAGAGCAGCATTGTGAATATAACTAGAGGGCTTCTTCTTGGTTTCTACCTCAGTTTCAAAAACTCTTAGATCATTGTATAGATCATCAAGTTCTTTCTCTTCCAGATTGTCACTCTGTCTATATGAGACAGTGTACATAGTCCATTCATCCCCAAGAGATCTGAGAAACTTTCTGTTGATATCATCTTGTTCCATCTTCACCCCTACAGTAGCCAGTTCACCTATGAGTTTATTGAACCTATCAAAAGTTTGAGTCATAGACTCATTCTTTGTGGAAGTGAAGTTCTCATACTGCTGCTTTAGAACATCTCTTTGATTTCTTTTGATGCTCTTAGTTCTAGCAAATCTTTTCTCTAGAGCATTCCAGAGAATCTGAGCATCAGTGCAGTTGCAAAATTGATGCTGATATTCATTGGGAATGGCCAAGAGCAGAGTGCTCAAAGCCTTCATCTCTGTCTGTCTGATCTTCCTCTCACCATCTGTCTTTGGTGGAGGTCTTTTCCCATCTGGTCCTATCCTTCCAGCTTCAGAAGGACCATTCTCAATGATATCCCACATTGAGTAGTCAGTGAGAAGAATATATTGTCTGATTCTGATCTTCCACATGTCAAACTCACTTGGTTTGAGCATTGGAACTTTAGAAACCAAAGTACTGCTTGATTCTGTAAGATTTTCCATGATGAATAACTGTTTCTGAGAGAGTTTGGCTCTGATACCACTTGTCAGGATCGAATTCTCAACAAGAATTAATTCTCAGAAACAATATCAAAGAAGTTTGCGGAATAACACTTTGATATTTAATCAAACAGAAAATCAAATCAGAATATAATCAACAAATTGTAAACTTTTATTGAATGCTTTGAAGTTACAAGATTACACACTCAACCTCAATATTGATGAACAGGCTCACCAATACGAATTCTACTTCTCTAGAATTAGGATCTATACCTTGAGGTTAATTTTCTCTCTAAAAGAATGAAAACCAAAGTTAACTTATTATTCTAAACTATACAATATATATACTGAATACAAAGATAATTACAATAAATAAAATATCTTCAGTATATCTTTCATGTATATCTCTAAGCTTCCATAATCTTCAGATTATCCAGCTGTCATTCTTTCCATCCGAATCTCTTTAGCAGCACTAACCATGATCAACAGCATTAACTTCTTCTAGCAGCATTAACTACTAAGCAGTACTAACTACTAGCAGTACTAACTAGCTAAGCAGTAGTAACACTCAGCAGTATTAACCTTTAAGTCTTCTAGCAGTAGTAACTTTGAACTAGCAGCATTAACCATACTTGATGAATTCTTCAGTTCCCAACATATAGTATCCCCAACCCCCATTTTCATACCTTCAAAGCTAAGGAATCTAACCATCAAGGATCCAAAGCATGGATACCAAAACCAAAACCTGTCTAATCTGTTTTGCAGGAATGTCATGTGGGATTTAATTCAGATTATTCACGTCACATTACTACAATCAAGGGTTATGCCATCTACTGAGGAGGAGTACCAGGTTTTTCCTTTAAACTTTCATCTCGACTTCTACACACTTCAGTTCAGGACCCGTTCTTAAATGTTTATTGACTTCTGATTACATCAAGTCAGAACTCGTACTTCAATAGGCACTTCAATGCTTTATTTTGGTGAGTTAAAGGAGTGTTAGGGATCATAAAGTTTCTATGGTCACTCCAGAACCGGAAGGACCAACCCAAGAAACACATCCCATTCATAGATATTAGTGAGGGGTCTAGATTGATAGATTAGTTCGGAGTGAAAAAAAAATGGTGCAGATGTGACAGGACTTAAAAAAGAATTATTGGTCCTTACCAAACCGAATCAGTTATACGGGTTACCACATAATCTATTCATTCTCGTTCTTTGGAGATGAATATTGAAATAGACATGGACCCAATGTCGATAATTTGTGTCACCCCACCTAGCCACTCAAGTATCTCACAAAAGATACTTGTTTCATAAATGCACGGAGAATTAACACATAATCTATCTATTCCTCACTCGGAGGTCTTAGATATTGAAAAAGGAAGACAACAGCTCCGGTCTCCGAACTTCATATTCATCTCACTATGTCTATTGATTTATAACCTGTGTCCCAGGTTGAATCAATCTTTGAGCCGAAAATATACATATTTATATTTCCTTCACACACACACATGAATCTTTGTGATTCCAATAGCATATCTTTGTGATATTGTCGGAACAGTTTGAGAAGTAGATTCTTAAAATATTACTTCAGTGATAACCGGAAGTCCTATCAGAGATACCCCCTTAAAACTCTGAAAATAGGCCACACAATTATTCTTAGTTGTTGTGATAACAGTTACTAATGTGTTTTTGTGTTAGTTGATTACCCCATCTTGGTTACTAAATGTTTTATATTATCTTTTGTTACTCATCCTGTTAGTCTTTGAACATACATGATGCTCAGGATTCTCCTAATCATCATGAGGGGGAGAATGCAATAACAAAGACACAAGTTTCAAAGACATATTATCATGTTGAGGGGGAGTTAGCAAAAGTTGAGGGGGAACAACATTTTCTTACTTTTCTTAAATCTGAGGTTGAAAAGCCATGGATTTCAAGATTGCATTGGTTCTTCTATCCTTCATCAAGTGGTGTTCGCTACAAGTTGCTACAAGTTGCTTCCACCTACGAGCTGATTGAAACAGGTTCTTAAGCTGAAATTCAATTCAACTCGCAGTTTAGAGACATATTCTTTGTTTTTTAAACTGAAGATGCACTGTGGAAAGTCACGTAACTCGCACATTATTTTTCTTGTGTGTTGATCCGATGTATTGAGTTTCTACAGTTGAAAGCTGCTCAGTAGTGCATCCAGTCAAGACTATGGTTCATGGGTTGTTTTTTGTCCCTGATTTTGAAGAAAGTGGTTGTGATGAAACTAGTTTAAAAGGAACCGATAGGGATGAAACTGATTTTAACAAAACCGGTTGGGATGAAGCTGGTTATGATGAAAATTTGAAAAAAAAAACTTATGCTAAAACTCGTCTCCTTCATGGACTCCACCAATAATACAAAACCATAATTACCATAATCAAAATAACCAAAAAATATAAAAACCATAATTAAAAACCATCGAGTTAAATTGACCATTAAGCACTCATAATTAAAAGTTAAATTAAATTAAATATAAATCAATGATTAGTTGATCTTAGTGTGCAAAGTTTGCATAATAATATTGGTTTTCAAAAGATTCCTCGTATATATGAGATATACAGGGGTTTAATCATTTGAGAACTCCAAAATTTTGAGATCCTTAAGATTATCATCAACCATTAATTTAAGATAATTGATATTGTTCATTAAATAACTGTTAGTACTGAAAGTCCTAGTGCGTGGAAAGTTCTATAAAGTATTTATAGAGTTTATTTATTAATTATTAATCGCGTCGTAAAAGCCTTATTTTATTATTGGGCTTTGTTTTGCTTGTTGGGCCTTAGGCATTTAGGGTTTTAGCCTGAGTATTTAATGTTTGTTTTCTAATTATTAGGGTTAGAAGTTGAGAGGTAGAGAAATAGATTTGTGCGCTTATCAGGTTTAGAGAGAGAGTTTGTTTTTCAATCCTATGTTTGTAACTCTCTCAATCATTCAATACAGTTAATCTTTCAATTATTCATTGTTATTTGAGCAATCTGGGATATACATTGTTACTTGAGCAATCTGGGATTCACAATAACCATTTGTGCATTTCTTTAAGAAAATTAAATTTCATAAATCCCTCTCTCCTCTCCTCTCTCATCTCTCATGTAACATACACACATGCATAATTAAATGTGCACACATTGTGAACACAATATGAACAATCTTAAGAAATTTCACATGGTGTTCATTCAAGTGGTAGGTTTAGATTTACTTTTGTTGTTTTAGTTGGTGTTAACAATACATTCACAAGTTATACCAGATCTTGTATATTTAAAGTGTGTTCACAAGCTATAAAATAATTTATAAGAAAGTGTTCATAATTGTAACACTTGTATAGTACTAAAGGTGATTTCAGGATTCAACAATTGGTTTAAATATTTTTTTTTGGGAAAATTATTTTCGATTGTGAATATTTGGTCTTAGAATGTTTTGGGTTGACCTGGAATCAAAATCAGGTGAAATAAGGACCCTCTTGGGGTCCAAGCGACTTCCCAGGCGGCCTAAACCGTGGGAAGAGTCGCCTAAGGCACTGGATCACAAAATAGTCGGGGGCTATTGTGGATTGGGCGACTGTTCGGGTGATCGAAGCCGTAGCAGAAGGCACTACGACATGGGACGGTACGGTCATGGCACGAGAAGGCACGAGAGAAAGGGCTTGAGTTGGGCGACCTTGTAACAACTATGTACATGCCAAAAATGTCCATTTTGAAGTCTTAAGGTGCTTTCTTGATATTTATCAAATGTGTTGATTATTTGATGATATTTGCATTTTTGGTATATTGATTTATAAATCTTATAAAACCCTATATTTGGGTTTTTGAATATTTTGATAAATAAATCATAAGTGTGTGACATTTTGATGATTTGTTGCATAAATGAAGATCATTTGACGTTAATACACTTTTAGTGTATTTAATTTTATAAACCGTTTGAGAAAATGCATTCTATTGACTTATGTTGCCTTTTATTATGTAGTTACATAAGTATGAGGTTTACTAGTTTGATTTTGGCTCAAATAAGTTTTGGGACATTTGTCTGGTATAAATTGCTCAATGTTGAAGTTTGGACATGATTTTCCTTCCCTTTTTTAGTAACAAAATGAATCAGAAGTAGGACTAAACTGAGAGCGCTCTCTTGGCCTTTCTTTTCACTCTCAAGCATTTATTACATATTTATTGGAAATTACATGTAATTTATGTTGTTTTTTATTTTTTTATGCACAAGTGCATTATGCACTTGTGCATATGCGTATGCATGTTACAAATTACTTGTATGCACAAGTGCATACCGTCCAGATAAAGGACTATCAGGATGTTCTTCAGTTTATATATATATATATATATATATATATATATAGTTTATATATATACTAGAAGCGTAATCACGCAATGCAGCGAGATACATCACGATTTTAATCACTACTGGAAAATTGCTTATTTCCGACCACATTTACCGACGGATCACCGACGGTAACGAAAATTTTGCGACGGATAGACTATCCGTCGGTAAATGTACAAATTACCGACGAATTACCGACGGATATTAAATTATTTTATTTTATTTTATTTTTAAATCCGTCGGTAATTTATATAATTTAATAAATATTTATTTTTTTTGATATCCGTCGGTAAACCGTCGGTAATTACAGACGGATTACCGACGGCCTTTAAGAATCCGTCGGTAATCTGTCGGTAAGTTTAATAATTTAATAAATATTTATTTTTTCTGTGATCATGTATGTATATATATATATGTATGTATGTATGTTTGTTTGTATGTATGTGATCATGTATGTAGATACACAAGTATGTATGTGATCATGAATGTATGTACACCATGTATATATAAAGTATGTATACATCATGTATATGTATAGTATGTATGTACATCATGTATATGTATAGTACGTATGTGATCATGTATGTATATACAACTACGTATGTGATCATGTATATACAAGTACGTATGTGATCATGTATATACAAATACATATGTGATCATGTATATACAAGTACGTATGTGATCATGTATAGTATGTATGTTAAAGCCCAATTAGATACGTTAAAGCCCAGCTGGGAACGTTAAAGCCCCACTGAATCTATTAAAGCCCAAATGGATCTGTTAAAGCCCAACTGGTAACGTTAAAGCCTAACTGGATCCATTAAAGCCCAACTGGATCTGTTAAAGCCCAACTGGTAACGTTAAAGCCCAATTGGGTACGTTAAAGCCTAACTGGATCCATTAAAAGCAAATGGATATATTAAAGCCCAACCGGGTCCATTAAAGCCCAACTGGATTCATTAAAGCCCAACTATGTACGTTAAAGCCCAATTGGATACGTTAAAGCCCAGCTGAGAACGTTAAAGCTCCACTGAATCCATTAAAGCCCAATTGGATCTGTTAAAGCCCAACTAAATCCATTAAAGCCCAAATGGATCTGTTAAAACCCAACTGGTAACGTTAAAGCCCAACTAAATCCATTAAAGCCCAACTAGGTACGTTAAAGCCTAACTGGATCCATTAAAAGCAACTGGATATATTAAAGCCCAACCGGGTCCATTAAAGCCCAACTGGATTAATTAAAGCCCAACTGTGTACGTTAAAGCCCAATTGGATACGTAAAGCCCAGTTGGGAACGTTAAAGACCCACTGAATCCATTAAAGCCCAACTGGATCTGTTAAAGCCCAACTGGTAACGTTAAAGCCCAACCGGGTCCATTAAAGCTCAACTAGATTCATTAAAGCCCAACTGTGTACGTTAAAGCCCAATTGGATACGTTAAAGCCCAATTAGATACGTTAAAGCCCAACTGGGAACGTTAAAGCTCCACTGAATCCATTAAAGCCCAAATGGATCTGATTGGATAGAGATGAAGCAAAGAAGAGACAGATGCAGGAACGAATGACATAGTTTGACGCGTTCATGATCAAGTTTAACAATCAGCACCCCTTTCCCCCTCCGTAGGATTATGTTTATGTATTTATAGATATTTTGTACACTTTAAGAATTAGTAATATTTAAAAATTGACAGGTTTTGTATGGGATAAAAAACTGGAAAATTTTAATTTTTAATTATTTAAAAAAAAAATTAAATTACCGACGGATTATCCGTCGGTAATCCGTCGGAAAGTATTTAATTTTTATTTAACAAATATCCGTCGGAAATCCGTCGCTAAATTCGTCGGAAAGAATCCGTCGGAAATAATCCGTCGGTAATCCGTCGCTAAAGGAAGACCGTCGGTGATCCGTCGGAAATAACCTCGCCGTCAAAGATCCGTCGGAAAACATAACCGTCGGTGATCCGTCGATAATATCCATCGGTAATTTGAACGTCGACCACCTCTTTACCGACGACTATTTACCGACGGATCACCGACGGATTTCCATTTTACCGACGGATCACCTACGGATTAATCCGTCGGTGATAAGCCTCTGTTTTGTAGTGAATGTTTCATTTTATTTTTTGATTTTTTGTCGATTTACAGTACAATTTTGGATGGTTTTGAGAAAGTGATAATGTTTTTTTTATAAATTTGTTTAATTTAGCCTTAATAATATAATTTTTTTATATAAAAAATTAAGTATTTTATTAAAATTCAATTATTATCTTATATATTTTAATAACATCTAGAAAAAATAACCAATTACATATTTAATAATATAATTAAAACAAATTTATAGTCTATACATATAATAAATAAGTAGCGGAAGTGACACGTGTCATCATCTGGTGAGTCCATTTTTTTCATTTTTCCGCCTAAACATGAATCTGGACGCATTTTATACTATAAGTTCATTTTGCAAATCCACATTCATTCCTTATTTAATCTTTACTTAATTCAATTTTTTTTAATTTATACTTACATTTACTACCCTTATCTATACTACCTTAATATACATTTAGACCAAATGTCTTAAACACAAATCTTAAAGCACAAGGTACAACAAATTTAAGCATGAAATTCAAAAATCTCTTAATTCCTACCTTTAATGCATAATGTACAACTCATTGATACAAGGATATTAAAATCGACCCATTTAAGACACTACACCTCCAGCCCATGCCTTCTGACCTCCCGCCTCCTTACTTCACGTCTTCACCCATACCGATTTGGATGGATTCATACGTTCCTTCTACCTGCTTCTTTCACATCAATCTGAAATGGAAGATTTCTTACTGTATAGTTGCTACTGCTGCTACCTCAATATAAATCCAGCAACAAGTTTTGATTTCTCGACAGGTTATTCAAAACCCTGCAACTTCTATCCGCAGTTTAGGTTCTCAACATGACCCTCATCCCCATCCAGCAGTTTCGGTTACCTAGGTGCCGATTCAAGTTTTCTAGGAGACGATTCACATTCTTGATTTAGGGTTTCTTCAAAAAATTTGTTCTGCGTCTCTCTCCATCTCTCGATTCTTCAAATATTTTTACCATTCCCTCTCTTATATGTTGTTACCAGGAAGGTATGTAATCGCAATCCTTCGATTCAATTGGGTGTTTCTTTCTTCTTCATCTTCATTTCTATTTTACCTTTTTTATATTTACCAAACTACCATTTATGTCTTAACTGCATATCTGTCATCTCCATCTCTTGATTCTTCATATCATGATTTAATGAATTTTTCGTTATCACATTTCTTCATATCATGATTTAATGAATTGTGACAGGTTGACAGATTGAGTTCTCTCTTCCTCTCTCTCTCTCTTGACAAATATCTTACTGCTCACAAGCCCTAGATTTCGTCTTGTAATACCCAAAACTCCATGGATATACGGTTTAATGTTTAAACGAAGAAAATCGAGGTAAAAGTAGAGGGCAGGAGCTTTATTGTCTTGTACTAATCGATTTTGATGTTTATTATTTTTATCGATTTGTAGGGTTTGCTTTCTATCAATTTTTTTAGTTTCATTTTTCAATTGATTTTGATTTTTTTTAGTTGACGGGTAGAAACAAATTATATTTATGTTCACCAAGTAAATATCAACGAATACCATAAACCATGGTTATGTTCACGTTATGGAAGGAACTTCAATCATATTTGTTTTAGTCTCTACTTGTTCTTTTGTAAATAATGATTACCAGTTGAAAATGGAGAATAAATAATGAATACCCGTTGAAAATGGAGATGAAATAAGCAGCCATAAACTCAAATATGAAGCAGAGTTCCCTTAAGAAGTGACATTTTTTATTGCAGCCCAATAGTTTGGATTACAATTTTGCAGAAGAACTCAGTCTTTAGTATTTGTGGAAGAGATTGATCGTTCTGGCTTTAACACCATCTTATTTGCAGTTCTTTTAAACTTTTTGCAGATAGCCCTTTTTTTAATCTTTGTTAGACAATGGTTCTTAGTTAGAATTTCCATTTTTCAATTCTCATTGTCATCCGGTTTTGCAAGCAAGTCCACTTTCTTGAAATTACAGTATAGTTAATGCGGAACTTGTTCCAAAATCATAGCCCTCTTGATCAGATTTGAGTTCCAAAAACTGCAACCAAGTCGTTATACATGAATTTTAGTTCAGGTATGTTCACATCGATTCTTCAGTTTGAATACGGTTTAATTTTAGGTTTCGTTTATATCTGCTTCTTCTCTCAATCGTCGAGCACTCTCAGGTACGTTCACACAATCGATTCTTCGGTTTGAATACGGTTTAATTTTAGGTTTCGTTTCATTTCGATTTAGGTTTCGATGTCAGCTCAAGTTTAAATTATAACTATGATTTGTGAGGTCCATTGTGAATTGTTTGTTTTTGTTGATTTCGTTCAATAATTTATCTCTGCCCTAAATTTTGGATTGATGTGATGAAGATGGGATTACAGCCACCACACCGGTTTGTATCCATTTTGGCCATTTTATTTTTATTTTGTCATGTGATGATAATGAATACAAATTATGGTTCTCACGTTGCATTGAAATACATATAAAGTTCATTAAGTTTGAAGATACATGACATGGAGGTACCTTTTGGTTCTAGATTTTTAGAACAACCAACATTGAAGGTAAACATGGACTTTCTGCAGGCTTACCTACCTTGGGACTTCAAATGACATTGTATGTACTATTTATGATATTTGCATAAGGTTGATTGAAAGGTACTACTTTCTCTATAATTTTTGGTATATAATTTTGTGGTCATGTACGCATCCAGTAGTTTCTTTTGAGGCAATTGCACATTGATCGGTTTAGTATTTTCTTGATAGTATTAGTATCGTGATGCATTTCTATCCAGTTTAATGTCAAATATTCTTCTGATGTACAATGGAACAAGTACAGTAGAAGAACTAGAGACTTTGTAAGACTATATATATTGTATAGAGGATAAAGAACCACAATTCTGCTCAAAAGTCAAGGGTATCTCTTCCATTTAGAAAGGAGATAGTATCTAGAATTATCAACAAGTCTACATGGTAAGTTACATGATCAATCCAACTTTTGCATCAAAACCCAACTGATTGACTTCTTCAGTTTTTCTATGTCTGTTTGTTTGTTCTTCTCAAATGGCTACTGCCTACTGGTTCCATTCAAATGTGTTGCTGCTGCAGATGATCCAAAAAGGACAGAGCACCTACTTGGTCTTGATGGAGCAAAGGAAAGACTATCTCTGTATGAAGCTAGCCTGTTAGGATACACAAACCCAGACATAGACTGTTATGCTTTTTTGTCTATGTGACCTTTTAATGAAGCTTGATACACAAACCCAAACATAGACATGTTAGGATCTATTACTTGTAGTCTATTTTATCTTATTTGAACCTGTCATTTAATTAAGATTTTCTATCTTGAGCTTATTATGAAAAGTTCTTTATAAATCGTTATTTCCTGTCATTTCATTGATGTGCAGACATGCATGTTCAATCTTATGAACCATTTGTGGTCAAGAATGCAGTCAACCATTTCTTACAGGTATGGTTTAATTGGTCCTGCAATTTGTAGAAATTCACCCGCATGACAGTTTTATTACCTTGTCAATTTGGTATGTCCAATTTATGACGAGAGTTGTCAAAGTCATTTAGGGGCCGTTGTAAGCGCTTACCGGTAATATTCAACACTTTTACCTAACTTACAAGGTAAGATTTTAGTCTATTAAAACGACATCGTATGCAACATTTTTATCCGGTAAGTACTAACGGGGTAAGATTCTTAATCCTTGTCATGTTCATTCGATAAGTTAAAGTGAGCGGGTAAGCACTTACTGAATAAGCATTTAGTAACCGGCCTTTTACTCACTCCAATGAACGGAAAACAATCCATATAAATATGATACGCCATTAAAACATGGAACTGAAACTTAATACTCACGCGACCATAAAATGGAAGGAAATCCAAGTATCAAAACATGGACAATTAAATATCCAAAATACATCGGGCCGACAACGGGGGATACCCGTATCCGTGGAGAGCGGAGGAACACAAAAGTATGTCACTCAACCAACGTTCATCGCATGACACCTAACGACATAAATGCCAAAGTGTCCCTACGAATCCTTGACAAGTTTCACCCAAGAGACGAGATACCTTGATGCCACAAAGGACACCCGAAAGGCCCGGCACGTTCGAGGACTACAATTGAGGAAATTCCCCTACGGCGGAGATCTAGGCACCCACCCACATGGTGTCGCCCAAGACTACCTCCTCCTAGTGCCTACTTGTCAAGTTGGTCATAAAACATGAGTCTCGGAGTTCAACCCCGTACCACCCAATTGACCATCAATAAGACTGACTCATGTGCCTATGGATCCAATGCAACACAGTCTAAAATTACACGACTATACCTGAATGACAACATCACTCGAGCCTGTAATTATAAATATGCAATAAAATGCATTAAGATGTAAGCCATGAAATGGGACTCTACATCGAGCCATTAAACCCGGACAAATGTCCACAAGACTCTTTTAAGCCAACACCGAGCTAAAATGCTCAAAATCCATTTCACCAATAATCAATGGTCCCCCAATTAATGAAATGTCTTTAAACGACGTTTACGAAGACACACACCTCAAAGGCATGATTTACCCAAGACTCAACACGTATTGTGACAAAAGATTCTCCAACGGAATTATGAATGTAAATACCCCAAATGCCTATGGCATGAAATAGACTTCGTTTGTACAAAATCACCAAAGATGCATAAGTCATGAAATGGACTTTATTTGTACAAAAATCCCCGAAATGCATAAATCATGCTATTACTTATCAAGATGTCCAAATCCCAAATATGAGCATTTTATGAAACTAAAATAACCCAAGTTTATCAATTATGAAAACTTATTAAAGTACTCACCTTTTGACAAATATCAAGTAAAATATATTTTTACTTCAAAATACACATTTTGGCATGTACATAGTTTTCACAAAGCAACTTGAACTCACCTTGCTAGATTTAGGCTAAATCTAGGTTTTACCCAACGAGCTCTTTTGAAGGGCGCTTGAATCCTCAAGCCGAAAACTTCCAAAACCTAGATCCAAACACTCCAAACCATAAATATCCATAATAAACCACATAGAAACATTCCCCAACATTATATACCAAAATCCCTAAACGAGATCCAAAACCCTAGTTTCTCCAAAACTAACAAATTCGAGATCTGATAAACCAAACACTAGGGAAACATTCAAAGAACATTTATAACCTTAAATCAAAGAATCTTACCACTAAAGATGACGAGACTTTCCGAGGACACCCAATCCAACTCTTCAACCCGAGCTCCCACACTTTGAACTTGATGAGGAAGATGAAGATGGAGGTTTTGTGGTTCAAGAGGAAAAACCCTCAAAATACGTAAGGGTTCGACATTTGGGGTTTGGGAGAGAAAAGGGAAGAGATTTAGGGTTTGGGGTTTGAGAGAAATGAGGCTAGTGGCTGAAAAATCGGCTTTTAGCTCAACCAGTGCGTTACGCGGGTTATGCCGCGACCTTAAGTCGCGGCATAAGTCGCCCGTTTCCCCAGACCTCACTTCCAGTGAGTTACGCGGCTTGTGCCGCGACTACAACTCGCGGCAGCCCAAAACTCGGTTTTCTCGCGTCTTCCTACCTGATTCGATCCTCCAAGATTCCATAGCAAAACCCATCTGATTTCTCAACACCTTTACGTTCCAAAAGCCAAAAGACTCCCGAACTATCACTAAAGGAAGTCTCCAAATTACGGGTGTTACCAAAATTGTAATATGAATATCTTTTATTGAATTAAAATATATTATATTTTCTAAAAATAAAATAGAATATATTTTATTCTAATACAAATTGAAAATTGAATATTATTTCGTATTATTTTTTTTGTAATACAAATTGAAAATCAAGTATTATCGAACACTAGAAGCGTACTCGCACAATGCAGCGAGATACATCACGATTTTAATGTTTCATTTTTGTTTTTGTTTTTTTTTTGTTGATTTACAGTACGATTTTGGATGATTTTGAGAAAGTGATAATGTTTTTTTTTATAAGTTTATTTAATTTAAACTTAATAATATAATGTTTTTTATATATAAAAAAATTAAGTATGTTGTTATAATTCAATGATTATCTTATATATTTTAATTACATCTAGAAAAAATAACAAATTACATATTTAATAATATAATTAAAACAATAGTAATATAATATATTAATTAATAGTGATATATGGAAATGTCTGCATAAAAGGAAGACCCTGCATATACAAAATTGGTGGGTGTTAGAAGTCTGCAGTAGTAATATGTATTTTGCGCTTTAATACTTGTAAATTAAGAGATTTTTAAAATCATGCATAAAATGATGGTATCTTGTGCCTAATAATTTATATTTAAGAGTTTTTATGTCTGCTTTATAATATACTAGAAGCGTACTCGCGCAATGCAGCGAGATACATCACGATTTTAATGTTTCATTTTATTTTTTGTTTTTTTGTCGATTTACAATACGATTTTGAATGGTTTTGAGAAAGTGATAATGTTTTTTTTATAAATTTGTTTAATTTAGGCTTAATAATATAATGTTTTTATATAAAAAATTTAAGCATTTTATTATAATTCAATGATTATCTTATATATTTTAATGACATCTAAAAAAATAACCAATTACATATTTAATAATATAATTAAAACAAATGTATAGTAATATAATATATTAATTAATAGTGATACATGGAAATGTCTGCATAAAAGGAAGGCCTTGCACATATCAAATTGGTGGGTGTTAGAAGCCTGCAATAGTAATATGTATCTTGTGCTTTGATACTTGTAAATTAAGAGATTTTTAAAACCTTGCATAAAATGATGGTACCTTGTGCCTAATAATTTGTATTTAAGAGTTTTTTATCTCTACTTTATAATATAGTATAGACTATAGACTATAGATATGCAAATCCTTTTATAAAATTCATTTCAACTTTTATCTCACAAATTTTAATAATTGATTTTCAAAATCAATTATTAATACAAAATTTTCACTAATTTTCGAAATACAAATTGAAAATCAATTATCTCACAAATTTTAATAATTGATTTTTAAAATCAATTATTAATACAAAATTTTCACTAATTTTGGAAATACAAATTGAAAATCAATTATTAAAATTTGTGAGATAAAAGTTGAAATGAATTTGCATATGTTCGAAAATCCAATTTAGAAATCAAAATTGTTATGAAAAATTGAAACAATTAATTTTGAAAATACAAATTAAAAATCAATTATTAAAATTAATGAGATAAAAGTTGAAAACGAATTTGCATATATTTAGAAATCCAATTTAGAAATCAAAATTGTGATATGAATATATTTTATTGAATTAAAATACATATATTTCCAAGAACCCTCCCTCCCATAGTCCCATTTCTTCTGCACCAAACCAAAATCACACGCCACTATTCATACCTCTCCGAATCAACCACAACTCTCTCTGTTCATCATCATCTTATTCTCCGTCAACTTTTTCGTTTTTCCTTTGCAGGGAACCTCTCTCTGCATCGGTTTCATCGCCAAATCCCCAAATCATTCAGTTACTTTGTGCTCTAAAAGTAATGTAAGATCTCTTCTTCTCAACTAACCTAATTTATGCACCAAGTTATTTGATTTCTCTGCACCTTTATTCTGTAAAGTTTTAATTTATTTCTCAAAGTCGTATTGATCTTGGTGTGTTTCTTGTAGCGTTCTTCCCTATCATCCGATTCCTTTAATATCTAGCAATGTTATTTCCTGTTGTTCTTTAATGTTTGTTGTCTGTTTGTATTATTATTAAAAAAATAGATATTTTTGTTAGTTTAAAGATATAAGCGATAGTTATATGTGTACACTTAGCTATTGGCATAAATAGATAATTTTGATTCATCTCTTCTCTCCCGTGCTTTAAGTTTCAAATCAAGTATTGGAAGAAATTGAGAAATATCTTGAATCTCGCAAATATCTAATCAAGTTTTAAAGGTATATTCAAAGACCCCTACATTGTTGAATATTGTATTTATGTACTTTGTGAGTTTGTGGTCATGCATCTTGCATTTTTTGTATATTGCATATGTTAATCAATAAATCCCAATCTATCGAGCAATTACTCAATATTTGGACAATAAAGATCAAGAACTAGAGAGAGAAAGTAGAGAGAGAAAGTAGATCTCGTATTCATAAGTCTGATCTTACAATATGAGCTTCGTTATTACAAGATTACACAAGCCAAACCTATATATACAACCAATCTAACAAGGACTTAAAGGCTAAGGAAACATACTAAACATGCTTTGACTTTTATAATACTTTGACAATGTTGACTTTTACATCTTTGACTTTCCACATTAAATCTTGGATACAATATTTAGACTTAACAATCTCCCCCTTTGTATTCAAGATTTAATAAAAATTTGATACTGATCTTCAGCTCTTGATTCTTCAGTTTTTGTCTCTTTAACTTTGAACTTTGAAGCTTTCACAGTCTTCAGTCTTTCAGCCTTTGAAGAATCTTGGGAAGTCTTTTTCTCTTTGAATCTTTGAAAGTCAACATGCCTTGAACATGAAACATAATTCTTGAATCTTCTGAAAATCTTTGACAACTTTGAAACAAACTTTGAAACAACTTTGATCTTGTATCTTCATCACTCAGATCTCTGGACCATCTTTAGAAGAACAGACTTTTACAAATCATCTTGATTTAACTTTGAGTTATCTTTCTTCAGAATCTTTTCTTTAAATCAGCGGAAGCATTTTGAACTTTGACAATTCTTCATAACTTTGAAATTGATCTTTGTAAAAATTCTCCCCCTTTTTGATGATTGAGAGCATCATGATCATCAAAACATCATCAATTTCAGCACAGACTTTGATTTCCCCCTTTTTGATCAACTAACAATCTCCCCTTTGACAGTTTCTGCACTTTGATCTGAAGAGCCGAATCATGAACTGTATATATCTGAATCTTTTCAAATTCAGATATAATGAACGTGGTAACCCTGATTCTTTTGAACTTTGACAATTCTTCATAACTTTGAAATTGATCTTTGTAAAAATTCTCCCCCTTTTTGATGATTGAGAGCATCATGATCATCAAAACATCATCAATTTCAGCACAGACTTTGATTTCCCCCTTTTTGATCAACTAACAATCTCCCCTTTGACAGTTTCCGCACTTTGATCTGAAGAGCCGAATCATGAACTGTATATATCTGAATCTTTTCAAATTCAGATATAATGAACGTGGTAACCCTGATTCAACAAATGAAACAGTTAGGAATGTCTGTCAGTAACACAAAGTTACTGTGTACAATGAATGTACAATTTAAGGAGTTGGTTTGATGTTGACTCCCCAGGACTTCCATTCAATCATTGAAAAACACAAGGTTTATCTATGAATGTTCTGACAGAAAAACAAATTCTCTGTGTGCTCGTGCTTGTGTTTGAAAAAATTAGCACAATGATTGTGTTTCATAAGGCTCGAAGTATGTAAATCACTAAGACAGCAATGATTGTACATGGACTCAATGTGCATGAGAAAGAGTCGAAGGTGGGGCAACTTTCCTTCTTTTTCAATATCAGTATCTTCCAAGAGAAGAACCAATAGATTATATGTTGCTTCCCCAGAAAATGTGAAACATTTTCTTTTTAAGAAAAGAATGAGTAGCTGGTGGGGTTAATGCAAGAGATGGCATGGGCTATTTGCCTATTTCAATGATGGTCACCAAAGAAATGTGAACCAATCAGTAATGTGGCTGCCCGACTCAGAAAGATGTTTGGTGTAGAGTTCTGATATTCTTTTAACTCTGATCTCACACCCTCTTTCTTTTTAACATATAAGCTCACATCTAACCAATCTCTTATTTCCATTTTACCTCAGATCACTCCCACACTCAATTCTTTTAGACCCCTCTCCCCTCAATCACTTAAAGGATTTCTTCCGGGGTAGGAAACACTGGTTATCATGAATCCATGGAAGATCTATTAAGCACTCACACTGAATCCCATGTTCCTAAAAGTACATGCTGGTCAATGATTTTCTTGACATGTAAAGCACAAGAAATCATATGTCAGTGTATGTATGCTCATCAAGAATCAGAAATGACATTTGAGCATTTTAAACATTTAAGATATCTCAAAACTTTATATGAATGAATAATCATGAAAGAATAGAAATGTTTTGAGAACCTGACAATGATTAAGATCAGAATTATTATGAAGAAAAATATTTGGGAATTCAAAGACGTATGTTGTTTATATGAACAATATATAAACATATTATCAATGAAAGCACATTAAAAATGAAATAACATTTGATTCAAACAACTGTGAATACCAAACGGGAGTATTACCATAGAAAGATATATCATTTGATAATCTTGTAACAACGAATAATCTTGATAATCAGTTTCTCTTTCTTGTAACTTCTTCTTCTTAGAGATGTATCTGAACCATCTACATATTCATCAAAGAAAATATTAGATCGACGAATCTGATCAAAAGATTTCACTAACCTTTGTGAAGAGCCAGATTTCTGATGTGATTTTGAGACAGACTTCTCAAGCTCTTTGATCTTTGAAGCATAGTTGTCTCTTTCTTTCACAAGTAGATCAATCTTTGTCTTGAATTCAGACTTCGTCTTCTATTCTTTCAGCGCAGTAGCAGATAGTTGAGATAACTTTGAAGTCAGCCTTTTGATTTCAGTTTCAAAGATTGAACGTTCTTCTTCAAATCCTTTCTCTGACTCATTTCTCTGGCCGGATAATTCTTTAAAGAATCTCACATTCTTCTGTTCTATGACCTTCTTTTCTTTATCAAATTTCTCTCTTTCCAAAATCAGCACTTTCTCAAAATCAGACACTTGTTGAGAAAGTTTTAGGCATTTAAGCTCCACTGACTTCTTCTCTTCGAAACACTTCCTTGAAAAATCTGAGAACTTTTTCAAAAAACCTTTCTTTTCAAAAGCAAAATCAGCTTTATTTTCAGCAAGCTGTATTTCAAGGTTAGATAAATTCTTTCTAAGCTTCGTGTTCTCAGATTCCAATCTCTTTATCTTCTCATCAGTTAGCCCAGAAGATCTTTTCAGAATATCTTCATTAATAGTCTTTAAAGCACTGATTTCTTCTTTTAAAGATATGGTTTCAGCAAAATACTCTATTGACTTCTGAGAATGAAAGTCAACTGCATGATCCAGATTAATCTTCTCTATTTCCACCTTTCTAATCTTTTCTTCTAGATCTGTAAAAAATCCCATGATTAAAGAATAATCAGCTTAATGTGAATGATCGTTCCAAACTATATATCAGAAAATCAAAAAATCAGATTGAATTGAAATCTAGCAAAAAAAAAAAATTTTGAACAACACTTGATCTTGCGCAAAGTAGAGTCTTGCGGGAACAGTGAGTTGCGCAAACCAAGCTTTTCGTAACCACCGTGATAAGAAAAGTCAGGTTTTCGGTATAAGCGAGTTGCGCAAAGTAAGGTTTTCGGGATAAGCGTTTTGCGCAAAGGAGGTTTGCGTAAGTGCCTTGATGCGCAAAGTGAGCTTTTCGTACGTCGAAGGATGCGCAAATGTGACTTTGCGTATTTGCCTTGATGCGCAAAGTGCCCTTTTCGATCCTTGAATTGCGCAAAGAAGCTTTACGAGATAGGCTTCAAACGCAATTGGAGCTTTGCGAGGCAAAATCAATACGCAAACTGAAATTCCCAAAGCTTGCGCAAACGACTATGAATCTTGCGCAAAGCGTATGAACTTGCGCAAACCGTGGATCTTGCGCAAAGTGGTAACTGTCTTGTACATTTCGATCCAAATTGATTCAAACCTGCAACTTTGATCTCAGAAACTTATCAGTATCTTCGACAAACAATACTAATCAGAAAATTACTATCAAATTTCGATTAAAAACAACAATTCAAACAATTTCGTTCAAGAACAGTGTTCGAACTCGTTCTCAAGAAAATCTCAAAAATCGAAAATTGAAATTGATTTTGTTCAAATTAAGAGATTTAAACCAAACAAGAATCAATCCTAAACACAATTCGCATCCAATGAATCCGTTTTCTTGCAACAAAAATGATTTTACACACAAATTCACCAAAACTCGATTTCTTGAAAAAATTTCAACAATATTGATTTTCGATCCAAAAATACTCAGATTTCAATTCAAATCATGATCAAATCATTCCTGAAAAGTTTGGTTCAACTCTGATACCAATTGTTAATCAATAAATCCCAATCTATCAAGCAATTACTCAATATTTGGACAATAAAGATCAAGAACTAGAGAGAGAAAGTAGAGAGAGAAAGTAGATCTCGTATTCATAAGTCTGATCTTACAATATGAGCTTCGTTATTACAAGATTACACAAGTCAAACCTATATATACAACCAATCTAACAAGGACTTAAAGGCTAAGGAAACATACTAAACATGCTTTGACTTTTACAATACTTTGACAATGTTGATTTTTACATCTTTGACTTTCCACATTAAATCTTGGATACAATATTTAGACTTAACAACATATTTATTGCTTGTGAGAGTGGTATGTATTATTATTTTTATTCTCCCTCTAAATTTTGTCATTGAAGTTTGAAATGTTTACAGTTCATGATACATGGTAATATATCAATTTCAATAATATTTAAATTTAATTATTACTCCTTTCAGCCATTGATCAACTCGTTGTGTGGTTTTGATTGGTTTGTAGGGTTTATTAGTTTTAACATGCAAACTTTGCACACCAATTTAAACCAATCAATGAATTACTATTTATTTTCTTTTTATTTTAATTAGAGGGGTGTATTGGTAAATTGGTTTGAACTGGTTTATAAATGAAAGTTATGATTTTGACTTATTTTAGAATAAATTATTTTGATTATCCATTTATTAATTAAAAAACAAATGTTTTTATTCTAAACAAATTTACGATTTTGAATTTGAGAAGACATTTGTATTTATGTTAACTATCATGCCCTTGCGTCCTTTTTTTTATTCATTTATAATATTAAATTAATTTTATTATTAAAATAAATATCTCAAATGTACCTTGACCCTTGATTAATTAAATCTATGGTGTATAAATAGGTTGCGAAGTTTCTTATATAAAGGTGGTTTGCAAATTAAACCCCCCCACCCTCTCCTTCTCCCTCTCTCTCTCTCTCTCTCTCTCTCTCTCTCTCTATATATATATATATATATATATATATATATATTTATACATATAATAAATAAGTAAATAGAAGAACACATGTCGCCTTCTGGTGAGCCCATTTTTTCATTTTCCCGCCTAAACATGTATCTGGACGTATTTTACATTATAAGTTCATTTAGTACATCCACATTCATTCCTCATTGAATCTTTCCTTAATTCAATTTTTTAATTCATACCTTACATTTATTACCCTTATAATTAGGTATGTAGTTTATTTTTAATCTCTTACTTTTTTTATTTTTCATTTTTGACTTTTATCATATAAACATAAATAATGTATATGAACTAAAATGCATTAAAAAACATTTTTACTTTTTACAAATTATACCATTGTAATTGTTTCGTCAATACCTTCGAAATGAGTCCATTATTGAATATTTTTGGATTTAATTATATTATTAAATATCATAAATATATACGAATTAATGTGTCATGATTAGTATGAGATTTGATACAAATAATCACTAAATTGTCTTAATTTTCTTTTGGCTATTTTATATCAATTTTTACTTCAAAAGTTTTTTTTATTAAACCTCATCCTCTTTAAATTTTTATACAAGAATTTTGATTTTTATCATGAAGTTTTATAAAATAACATTTTTAATTTTTAATTTTATTTTCTTGACATTATGCTATTATAATTTTAAAAATATTAATTATAGATGATGAAAGTGTAATTAGCAACAGAACAGAGAATATTGTATATAAAGAAGTATTTGATAATTTATGATACGTGATTCTTATTTTATCATTATTTTAACTATGCATTTTTCCATAATTTCATTTACGTTATATTATAAATTTTGTTTTATAAATTTTTAATATTTATTCATATTTTTTGTTAAATTTTTGCAAAACATCATTTGTGAAACTACCTAAAACAATGACATTTTGTAACCCGCTGCAAAAAAAAACTCTGAAGAAAAAAAACATGGAAAAATAGCATCATACTTTTGATGATCATTCATATCTATAAGATAATTTTTTTGGCATGATTTAATTTTTTAAAATTACTCCGTGTAATACACGGGGGAAAATCTAGTAATATAATATATTAATTAATAGTGATACATGTAAATGTTTGCATAAAAGGAATGTCCTACACATACCAAATTGATGTGTGTTAGAAGCTTGCGGTAGCCCATGCAACAATGGGCCATAACTAGCTTGCCCCACAATAATGATGGTTTAAGAACAAGCTACCCCCTCAACTGTGCACTAGTTCACATTTCAGTCCTCCTGATTTTAAATTTTACAATCTCAGCCCTCATGGAATATCTATATTACCCAATAAAGTACAACAACGAAAATGTTTATAGGACCTTCCTTGGATAATAAATATTAAAAAATAACATTAAACACATGAGCAAATTGCAATAAATAAGCGTACAATAGGGTTGCATTTTGTTTTTTTACTTGAATACTAGATTCAAAAATATACAAAAAACCACTACATTTTTCAAAAATGGTTATTTAAAATTAGTGTTAATTAGGGATTTGGTCTTTGGTTTTGGTGGTTTTTATAAAAGTTGTTTTATACTTCATTTTATAGGATAAGACACGACTCTTAAAATTTGGTCCCTCATCTTTAACGGTCGTTATTTTTTCTGTTAAACTCATTTAAATGAGAGGCAAAATGGTCATCTTACCATTTATCTATTTTAATATTTCATAAATGAAAGTAATTCATTTTTCTTCATTTCACTCTTCCTCTCTCTCCCGTTGCGACGTGAACCCACCTCACCCCGATACCCCTCCCCCCGTCGAACCCCTTTCCATTTGGGCAGGGGTGTTCCAATCTTTTTTGGAAGTCTTGTTACACCTAAACTTTTTGATTACAATGCAAATTGAGATAACAAAGAAACATATATACAAATTACCGAGGTGATGATGCGACGTGTTATTTATGTCTATTGATAGAAATTAGTGAAACACTAGGGTGGACTATAACTTTATATTCGTTGCTTAAAGACTCTGAGCAATATAAAATTAGGCCCCAAAATTTTGGAGGCCCTGTTCAAAATCACACATTTAACATGCTAAAGAACGACCCTGCATTTGGGTGATGTTTGTGTTTTTTCTTGACTAGCAGACATCTATAGAAAAATAAAGTTCATTTTAGTAATAAATTTTCAAAGTTTGAATAACCCTTAAAATTAAAAAAATGAGCTAAGACCCAAATTTCACTAAATCTCACGATTGGTCAATTCGCAAACAGTGGAAAATAGTTATATAAGTAGGCAACTTCCAATTGTGATAATCACAACTCTTAGACCTTCATGGGATTTTTTATTTAGCTAAAGACATGTTTAATCTCACCTTGGGGCTACTTATGCAGGGGCAATACCTAATGCATAAGTACCTCAAGCAAGTCAAAACCGAATAGTTGTATGTTCGATAAGTGTTTTAAACGGGTGGTGAAAAACTTGCGTTTTGATTATAAGGGTTCTACCGAGCTCTTAAAATAATTTACGTTTTAAAATTCATATTAAAACAATTTTTTAGTCGGTATTTTAATTTAAAACTATCTTTCAATTTAATAAAACTCATCAATCAGTTTGATTTGACGACTTATCAATTTATTGTAAAAACATTTACATGTTACCGATTTTAAGTTTTGTTTGCGCTTTAATTTTCCCTTTAGAAACATTGCAACAATTATAACATATAATTATACAACAAGATAAAGCGAAAGTAAACAACTCAAACACAAGCATTACACATTTAGATTTGGTATGGGCCACTAAAGAGGTTTTCGTGAGCCCACGCGGAAGCCTCGGTCAAACCCTGAGGACATCTTGACTCTCACTAGCTCTGCCAACCATGGTGGACTCCGGGACGCCATCTTTGATTCATTCGGTTTTTCGATTCTTCTATTACAAAATATAATTTTAAACTAAAGCAATACTATGCTACAACTTCTAACCTAACTATTACATTACATTTAAAATTAAATAAAATGATACGTAGATCTTTTAAAATTATATAACCTACATAGAAGTACATTTTAATTTCCAAAATTAAAAACATGCAACCACGAGTCCAATGGGCCGATACCAAATTCGATAAAAGCAAACATGCCAAAATTGGGCTTGGGTCCAATTAAAAATAAAACTAACAAACCCATAAAATTGGGCTTAAACCCGGTCAAACGGAAAAGAAAACTTTCGGCTTAAGAAAAACCCTAGTCCATACGGAAAAATTAGGGTTTTTGCAAAAACAAAATTTTGAGTCGTCGACTGAGACCAGCGATTAGGGTTGGCCAAGGCCAATCAATCGGCACCCCATGAGGGATTAGACCATTCAAGCCACGACTCACACCGACGGTCAAAACCGTGAGGGTGGTCGAACCGAGTATCACGACGCACGACAGGCACCGACGGCGGCGACGGTTGGCAGTGGTTGGCCGGTTTTTCCGTTTTTACCGTTTTTACCCAATTTTTCGCCCTATATCATCGCTACGGGGCTCTGATACCACTGTAAGGTTTCGACGGGATCACAACAACGTAGCTGAAAACCATATAAACAAACATGCATATATATATATATATATATATAATCAAGTAACCATGAAACCCCGACTAACCCATATCCATATGTAACGAAAAATAGGGACATAAACATACAACCATAGGGGGTTTGAATAATACTACCTCAATTGATATGTGATTGAATTCAAAGAACGAAAGATTAAGGTAGACCGCCTCTAGTGGTACCCAGACGTGAGTATGTCCGAACGGTTGCTAGCCCAATAAACCAATATTCTACACAAGAGAAAATCAATTTTCTCTTCCGTTGTGTGTGTGTGTGTGTGTGTGTTCGATGACCATAAGGAAAGGAGAGGGGAGGAGAATGTTTTTGTTAGCTTAACCGTAAACCTAATTATCATAGATTTAGAGTAAATTACATGATTGGTCCATGTGGTTTACACAAAATCACACTGTGCGTCCCTAATTTAAAATAATTATGGGAAACGTCCACATGGTTTACATTTTCACATGTCTTTGGTCCCTTTGCCCTAATGTAACACCCATAAATTTGATATGTAACACCCTGGATTTTCATTATATTTACCGTTGTATTCTTGTGTTAAGTTGTTGTCGTTAGCACCGCGTTTGATTTGAAGTTCGAGTTTAGTTTTGAGAACTTTGGGCAAACAAACAGTGAACCATGCGAGTTGCACCGTGACTTGAGGTCACGGCACAACCCGCGTAACCCACTGGATGTTTTGGGTTTTAAGAACCATGTGAGTTGCACCGCGACTTGAGGTCGCGGCACAACCCGCGTAACCCACTGGATGATATTGGGGTTTTGGACACGGGCGATTTATACCGCGAGTTGAGGTCGCGGCATAACCCGCGTAAGACCCTGGCCGACATAAAAACGGTTCTCACCCCAAAATATCTAAATTCAGTGTAAATCTCTCTCTCTCTCTCTAAGATTTTCTTTGGATCTTCAAGCTCCCGTAAGTTGCTAGTATTAAGTGCATTGCTCGAGGTTTCGGCGTAGAAAGCTTCGTCTTATCAAGGGGGTCGATATCTGGTTTTCCGGGTTTTATTCTAAAACCTGTTTGGTGAGTTCCTACTACCTTTTTCTAAACTTTATACATGTCAAAACTTACATTTTGAACTTCTGTATATCTCCATGGTTTCAAATCTAAGTTTACTACATTTTGATATAACTTGAGTTTTGTGAGATTTTAGGGTTCCTGATCATTTTCGATTAAAATGATGGGTTCATCTTATTTGAAGTAAAATGATGTTTTACTTGCACATTTATATGGGTTACTTGAAAGAATGTTTAAAGTTCATTTTTGATGATTTTCATTCTTACCAGAAGTTAAACTTGAAAATGCATTTTTGTTTATAAATGTTATTTTATACCATATGACTATCTATGGTTGGTCACATATGTTGTTGTGACGAGTCTGTACCATTACTAGTGGATCCCTAGCTATTGAGTCGACTTATATTTGGGATGTTTTTTCCCTAATTGTAAAAAGGATGTTTATGATCCTCGGGGGCCATTTGGTACGGTTGAAACCGGTTACTAGCTATGGATCATAATTCCCCTCTTTGTAGCTATGGATGCATATGATCCTCAGGGGCCATTTGGTACGGTTATGTGAGACCGGTTACTAGCCATGGGTCATAGTATAGTCCTGGTGAACAAGCATACCTTGGTTTCCTCGGGGGCCCTACCTCACATCGTAGTACGGACCTGTGTGTTCGTGGCCATGGATTCCAAGTGTTTAGCTCATAACTCGGATTGTGGCCTACTTTGTGTTACGCCACAATACTTGGTAAAATGGTTATCTTTGGTCATTTGATGACGAGTTTTGTATCGAAAAGGCCCGGTTGTGGCAAAGGTTTCATTTGTAAAATTAAACCTTATTGGAAAGATTATCTTATGATACAATTGTTTATATCTCTTGAAATTTATAAACTGTATGTTCTCACTAGGCTTTAAGCCTAACACTTTTTCTCAAATGATATGTATATCAGGTTCTCGTTAGCGGCGGGTTTCCAAGGGCTTGAGTGCCGGGATTGATCTCGAGGGTTTTTTAGACGATTAGAATTGGATTGTTGGGCATTTGTTAAGTCCCATATTTTTGGATGATTCTGGATCCACAACTGATGTAATCCAGATAGTATATGTTTAGATTAGTTTGTTGTTAGAATCCTTATCCGTATTCTGGCTTTTGTAAAGGTTAAGTACAGTTCCCCTTTTTGGGAGGTTTATACCTATTGTTGATGCTTAATTGTTTAGTTTCCGCTGTTTAAATTCACCCTGGTTTTTAGGGCGTTACAAGTTGGTATCAGAGCTCTAGTTTAAGTGATCTAGGCATGAATGTAAGATGTATAGACTTAGACTGAGTATGTTAAGCATTGATCCGTGAGTATTGGGTAAAACTACTAAGATGGGTTGGTCTTAGAGTTGACGGAAATTGTAGTTATCAAACGTTGTGGCGATGGTATCAAGAACCATTATGTATTGTATGTTCATAATCTCACTTAGCTAATGTTATTATGAGAATATGTATACGTTATTGTGCCTGAATTACCGTTATTATGACATTTGGTACTATAATATTATGTTATTTCGTGTTTATTCTCTCGATTTGTCTCTTACTCTTCTCGTAATTGTGTGGCAACCATTTTTTGGATGGTGAATACACGCAGTCGACCGTTAGTCGATGGAGATTTGCGTGACGATAGTTTGCCCGAGCGAGATCCAATGGTTAGGGTGGCGATCGTCATTCCTTCGAGCATGCCACCGTTACTTACTGGGGAAGTGGAGCTAGGACCAAGAGTGGTTCTGACGTTCACCAGTCCCGTTGTTCAGTTACCTAGCCCTCAAGCTGATATGATGGCCAGCGTCATGCAAATGGTGACGTCGGCCATGGAGAAACAGCAAGAGGTTTTTCAGAAAATGTTGGAAGACCGAGACGCGAGCCTCAGAAGGCATGGGGCAGTGGAAGAGAATGTGCTGACTGGATCTGGGGGCTCTGGGAGCGGAGTCAGAACTGAAGAGCACAGGGTTGTTGGTGCTCCGAGAGGTGGGAAGAGTTGTTCCTACAAATCTTTTCTGGATTGCGGACCAACAGAGTTCTCTGGTTCCGAAGACCCAGTTGCATGTGTTAAATGGATCCGAGCGGTCGAGCAGGCTAGATTTCGGTTCATCCGAGTGTGGGGATGACCAAAGGGTGAGATTCGGTACGCAACTACTCAGGGATACGACGCTGAAGTTGTGGAATGTTATCCAGTCCACTCTCTCTCCTACTGTTCTGGCCCAACTGACTTGGGGCGAGTTCAAGGTGAAATTATTGGAGGAATACTGTAATGAGAGAGCAATGGATCGGATCGAGACTGAGTTCCGAGCACTGGAGAAAGGGAATCTGATGGTGAGAGAATATACCCGTCAATTCATGAAAAAGCTGGGTTTAGTGGTGCATGTGGCCTCATCTGAGAAGGAAAAGATTAAGGCCTATCTGAAGGTTCTACCGTCGGACATGATGACTATGGTCCGAAACTCGAAGGCTTCTAACCTTCGTGAAACGATTAAGGAAGCGCAGTTTATGGAAGAGGTTTACGCGAAGAGTAAACCGGAGAAGGCCGTGGCAGTAGTTGATAAGAGAAAGTGGGAGAGCAAATTCTCCTCATCCCAAGAGATCCCAACCTTTTGTCGGAAACCGAAGCTTCAACAGTCAGCAGGAAGCTAGATGGTGCCACAAGTGTCGAACCAAACACCACGGTAACTGTAACACCACTTCTCAAACTTGTTATAAGTGTGGGAAGCCTGATCACACCGCCAAAGATTGCCCAATCAGAGGACTTGTCTACTATGAGTGCAGGGCACCGGGGCACGTGAGAAGAGATTGCCCAAAGCTTGTGGCGGGTAGCACGGCGGCAAAGAAGGAGAACCCTCCTAGGGTTCCGGGTCGAGCGTTTCAGATGACGGCCGGAGAGGCCAAGGCATCCGCTGATGTGGTATCGGGTACATTTCTTATAAACTCTGTACCTGCTCGTGTTTTATTCGATACGGGTGCCAGTTTCTCTTTCATATCTGAGTTGTTCCGTCAAAAGATTGTTATGCCCACTACTAGTCTTGAGGATGCGTTAGTAGTAGAGATAGCTGATGGTAGTCAAGTCTTGATCCGTGATGTTTTGAAGAAGTGTGCTCTCGGAACCGATGGGAGGGAATTCTCGATTGACTTACTGCCGATGATAATAGGAGGTTTTGACGTGGTAGTCGGTATGGATTGGTTGGCGAACAATCATGCCGAGATCATGTGTTCTAAGAAGTTAATTCAACTTGCCAATCCCTGTGGTGAAGTCGTCGTGATCTATGGTGAGAAGAGAAAAGGTGAAGTGGCAATAATCACAATGGCAAAGGCACACAAGTGCTTAGTAAAAGGATGTTCATCTTTCCTAGCCTACGTGATCGACGCCAAGTTAGAAAAGTCAAAGCTGGTTGATGTGAAGATTGTGCGCGAGTTTCCATACATCTTTCTTGACGACTTGCCTGGGTTACCACCTGATCGTCAAGTAGAGTTTCAGATTGATCTCGTGCTGGGAGCAGCTCCTATTGCTAGAGCTCCTTACCGATTAGCGCCATCAGAGATGCAAGAGATGATGGCACAACTCCAAGAGCTTTTGGAGAAGGGTTTCGTCAGACCGAGCTCGTCACCTTGGGGAGCTCCGGTCCTATTCGTCAAGAAGAAGGATGGCAGAATGAGAATGTACATTGATTATCGTGAGTTGAACAAAGCGACAGTGAAGAATAAATATCCACTTCCGAGAATAGATGACTTGTTCGATCAACTTCAAGGAGCGGGGTGTTTTTCCAAGATTGACTTACGTTCGGGTTATCACCAAGTAAAGGTAAGAGAAGAAGACATTCCGAAGACAGCCTTTAGAACGCGTTACGACCATTACGAGTTTCTTATAATGCCTTTTGGCCTGACGAACGCACCAGCGGTATTTATGGATTTGATGAATAGGGTATGTCGACCATTCCTCGACAAGGCGATGATCGTGTTCATTGATGACATCCTCGTGTACTCTAAAAGCGAGTTGGAGCACGAGCAACACCTTCGCGAAGTTCTCGATGTGCTGAGAAAAGTAAGATTTTACGCCAAGTTTTCCAAGTGTGACTTTTGGCTTGAAGAGGTACAGTTTCTGGGTCACGTTGTCACTCGAGACAGAGTGAAAGTGGATCCCTCCAAGATTGAAGCCATGTTGAATTGGGAGCCTCCCAAGAATCCGTCCAAGATTCGAAGTTTCTTAGGTATGGCGGGATACTACCGGAGATTTATTCAAGACTTTTCAAATATCTCTTCTTCCTTGATAGTTATAACTCGGAAGAATGCAAAATTTGATTGGACCGAAACACAAGAGAAGGCATTCCGAATCCTTCAAAAGAAATTATGTGAAGCTACGATCTTATCGTTACCTGAAGGGTCAGAAGATTTCGTGGTCTATAGCGATGCTTCGAAGATGGGTTTAGGTTGTGTGTTGATGCAACGGGGCAAGGTAATCGCTTACGCCTCGAGGCAACTTAAGATACACGAGAAGAACTATCCTACCCACGATTTGGAGTTAGCAACCGTGGTGTTCGCCCTGAAGCTTTGGCGACATTATCTCTATGGCACAAAGTGTACACTCTTCACAGATCATAAGATCCTGAAGTACGTCTTTGATCAGAAAGAGTTGAATATGAGACAAAGACGGTGGCTCGATTTACTCAAAGATTACGACTGTGAGTTGCTTTACCATCATGGTAAGGCGAACGTGGTAGCTGATGCGTTAAGTCGGAAGGACTATAGTGGATGTATTCGGGCTACCCATTCAAGAATCGAGTTGTGTCTAGTCTTGTTGAAAAGATCAAGACGTCGTAAGTTGAAGCATTGTTAGAAGAGAATCTCAAAGAGAAAGTCATGACGAAGCAGCGGTTGCTCTTAACGGAAGATAGCCGAGGGGTAAAACTATTCAGCGGTCGTGTATGGGTACCCAAAGTTAGGGGTAACCGTGATCTTTTGCTTGAAGATGCTCACAAGTCCAAGTATTACATTCATCCAGGAAGTACGAAGATGTACAGGGACTTGAAGTTGCATTATTGGTGGCCGGTAATGAAGCTTGATGTGGCGCGTTATGTGGAGCGTTGTGTTACGTGCTCGCAAGTTAAGGCCGAACATCAACGACCGTATGTGAGTCTTCAGTCTTTAGAGATTCCCGAGTGGAAGTGGGAGCATATCACCATGGATTTCGTGACGAAGTTGCCTAAAACTCTTTGAGGTCACGATACCATTTGGGTGATAGTTGATAGATTGACAAAGAGCGCTCACTTCTTGGATATGCGCGAGACATTACCGATGGACAAACTAGCAAAACTGTACATCGATGAAGTGGTCTCGAGGCACGGTATACCATTGTCGATCGTGTCGGATCGCGACAGTCGGTTCACTTCGAACTTTTGGGATGGGTTTCAGAAAGAGCTTGGTACACGAGTTAAGTTGAGTACGACTTACCATCCACAAACCGACGGGCAAAGCGAGAGAACGATCCAAACGTTGGAAGACATGTTGATGTCTTGTGTCCTCGATTTCGGGGGTAGTTGGGACTCTCACTTACCTTTGGTGGAGTTTGCTTACAACAATAGCTACCACTCGAGTATTGGAACGACACCTTTTGAGGCATTGTACGGGCGAAAGTGCCGAACTCCCGTGTGTTGGCTTGAAGCGGGAGAAAAGCAGTTCGCCGGAACTGAAATCGTGCAAGAGACGACCGATAAGGTCAAGAGCATTTGTGAAAGATTGAAAGCGGCTCAGGATCGGCATAAGAGTTATGCCGATAAAAAGAGGCGGCCGATGGAATTCCAAGTGGGCGACCGTGTGTTGCTTAAGGTATCGCCGTAGAAGGGCATTATACGGTTCGGAAAGCGTGGGAAGCTGAGTCCCCGTTTCCTTGGACCTTTCAAAGTGCTTGTAGATCCCAGTGCAGTGCAAAACAGAATAATCAGCAATCAAAGATGAACAGATTATAGGCCACAGCAACTAGTCATATGATTGATAATACTTCAAAGGGTTAAGGTTTACAGAGAGAATTTCTGATAAGGATATGTAAACCTAATGACTAGAAAACTGAATAATGAATCTCTCTTCTCTAACAAATGAAACAGAAATAACTTTAAATACATGGGCTCGCAGGCCTAATGGGCTTATGGGCTTTAAGGCCCAACAAGCTTACAACTTTAATAACTTGTCATAATCTACCCTGAACTTCTATTTAACTAACAAAGTAGCCCTAACAATCTCCCCCTTTAAATAGAAGTTGATAGTCACGCCAGTTAGGAACAAAAATTTTCCGGAAACCAAAGCTGATCTCAAAATATCTGATTTGCGTTCTATACTCCAGTCGTTCTTCAATAACATTCAGTGCTTTAAGAACAAGTGCTTTGTATGAAAAATCCAATAATTGAACTCCTTTTTCATCTTGACTCAGCGCACGCTTCAACTTGTCTTTCAAAAACATCAACGTACCATCACAAAATCTGGCAATCTGATCAAAACGGATAAAGCGTAGAACACCGTTGTTGTTCACATATGACATACCAAACTCTGGAAACTTTATAACTGTGAATGCAGGTACATTTAGAGCATCAGACGGAACACTCAGATCAGGCTTGAACAGATTAATCTTTGGTTGATCACTTTCTAACCCAATCTGAAAATCTTCCACCGAAGCAAGTTTCATTGCGCACTTCATGTATCTTTTCACTGTTTCTAGTGCATCAATGACTTCTCCGGGTCTGACGGTTCTGGTCTTTAAGTCACGTAAAATATACAGCAGATCTTGTGGCTCCAAGCATGGAAAATCAGCATCAGAAAAGCAGTATTGTTGACCATCTTCTCTAGTAACCATAAAGTCCGTATACTTAACCTTCATGAAGTAGGCAGGTATAATCTTATCAACTGATACAATCCTGAGCTTTGTCTTGGAGTACTTGTGCTGGAACTTTCTGTACACGAACACAAGTTCACGCTGTTTTTCTTTATTTTTCACTGACTGTAGACCATGGATAACGACTTCATCATACTTTCTGATCCAGTGGGCAAAGATCTTTTTCTGACTTTCTTCAAGGAAAGGAACTTTGATTCGGACTCTTTCCCACTTGGATGGACGAATTGGAGAAGTACTAACTGGTTCTCTAACTGGTGAAGCTGTAGGAGATCTCTCGGGAAAAACTTTAGAAGAAAAATCAGGGTGATTAACTGGATAGGTCAATAAAGGAATCACGGCAGAAGACTGATCATCTGGATGCAGTATTTCATCAATTTCTTCTTGCATAACCACCAGAGCTCTTTCAGTATTGGCACATTCTTCTGTCGTGTCCGTCACTTCATACAGATCTAGTATTATTGCCCAATCTTCAGGAACTATCGGAGAACCATCTTCAAATTCCTCAGGCTTTTCAACCGTCGGATAATCGTATAGTATCAAGTCTGTCACCGGTTCCCGTTCCTGTTCCTGTCTCTGTCCCTCTGTTCTTGTACCCGAACCCGTACCCTGTTCAACCTGTTCTGACTCCACTACATGTGTCTCCGGCTCAGATAGACGTTGGCGCTTCTCCCCCTCATGGTGATCAGGATCATCCTGATCATCATGTCGGCGCTTGAGCCGTTCTGCCTGGTTACGGCAGGTATCCTCCACTGCTGAAAGGCGTTCAGTCAAAACAGCTACGGTTTGCTGAAATGACTGAAGCATAGCTTGCTGGATCTGGAAGGCTTCGGTAGAGACAGTAGGCTGGGGTGTAGGTGGAGTAGGTGTGGATGCTTGAGAACGAAGTAGAGATAGCAAATCGGCATCTTGGGTGGGTTCGGTTTGAGATTGGGCTATAAGTTTGGCGAGAAGGATAGATTTGAGTTCAGGTATGGAAAGATCCGTGGCTGATAGAGAAGGTGGAATAGGTGTGGTCTCCGGCTCAATCGCAGGACCTTTGCCTTTGACCATTCGTTTGATGTTGTCCATCTCCTCCCTGATCATAGATTGGACAGCCTTTAGGGCGCCGTCCATGTATTCCCTTGAGACAAACTCATGTGGGGTAACTCCGGGGTCACTTAGACTTCCCGTTGTAGCTACGACTGTTGAAGTCGAGCCGCCTACGTTCACGGTTGGCGTGATGATAGCCGTGGTAGGACTTCCACCCAATCCTTGTAACCTACCCGAAGGTGGGTTTACTATGGATGTTCCGGCCGGGCCACTTAGGCTACCGGCGATAGTCGAAAAAGGAATCTGTGTCCTAGGAATGGCATGAATAACAAGTGGCTCTAGACTCCGTGCATGCAAAGAAGGCGAGAACGGGGGCAGCGGTTCTCTTGTTTCAATATCGGCACCCTCCAAGTGAGAGCCCGATAGCGTATGTGCTAAATCCCCGTGAGAATGTGAAACCACCATCTGTTGAGAGATGGTGGAGTGGATTGGTTGGGCGTGCAAGTGCGCCGCTAGGTCCACGGCGGCTTCTTCAATACCCTGTCCCAACACATGAGACTGGGTAGTAGATGTGGCTACCTGGCTAGACGTGGCTAGGGGGGATACCACCGTAGATGGTTGTCCCGTCACTCGTGTACTCTCTGAATGCAGTTTACTCCGCCTTTCCCTCACACAGCTCACTTCTTGATTTTCAACTAAGACTCCCTCCGCTCTCCTTATCTCTCCAGATGAGGGCTGATCATCGTCACCATCGGAGTCAGAAGACTCTTCATTTGATGGCGATGATTCAAACTGAGTTTCTTCGGAGTCGGAATTGGCTGCCGTGTCTGTAGTAGTAGCGACAGAAGAGGACTGAACATGAATGGTTTCAGAATCTGTGGCCTCTTCTGCCATTTGAGTCTCGGTTGGTGGCGGTGACGGTGGTTGTCTTGAAGAACTAGGCTGGCTCGTTCCAACGGCACTGCCCACGCCAGATCCCCTTACAATAATAGCTCTCGACACACCCTGTCCGGAAGCCCCAGCTGTCCGGACGCTCCTGCCTTTCGTTTGTGGACGCGGACCCTCACGTCGCTCAGGTCTTGCTCCCTGGGCAGGTCCTGCCGGTCCTGGCCGGACCATAGGAGCTGGAATGTTGTGTGTGTGCCTATAAGCTATCACACTCAGTGCCGTGGGACGAGCATGGTCTAGTACCCCGACTGGGATTTGTCGGGAGACAACACCTTCCGGATCAGCACGGGAGGGAATCTTGCGCGTTGGATGTTGTGGACACGTCGGGTGGGTAGAGCGGCGTTGTATCTCGGGATACAGGTTCATGTAGTTCCGGATAACGATCTGTAGGAACCGCATGAATGGAATGAAGTTTGATCGGCGAGATGCAGTAGAACGAACTCTCTGTATGAGTTCAAACCAGAGAAAGTCGGCAAAGTCCACGTGGCGATTGAAAGCCACCGCGTGAAAGATGCGAAGAATCGGGGCGCTCGTCTGATCAATGCCCTTCGTTATAGACGAAAGGCACCGATTGATGTATGTGAACAACGTATACCATATTGTTGATAGATGTTTGCGGTTGAAGGTTGATGGAATGCGAAGTTCTGCGCCGTAACCCAAAGAGAGAAGATCAACGCACAGTGTAGCATCAGTGACCATGGGGTCAAAGGTTTCGCGGCCGGCTACGGATCCGGCGGTCGGTAACCGAAGAAATTGACGGAAAAGATCACATGTGAGAAGCACTGGAGTGTGATCTATTCGTCCTTCAAGATGAAATCCTCCATCGGCCTCTAACGCATGGAGAGAATGCCAGAACTGCTGTAGGTATAGAATTGGTACGGTTGCAGTTTCCGTTAGAGCATAGGCGATTGGATGGCCCCTGAGTATCTCGATGATAACCTGATGTTGAATAGCAGGTTGGGTTACATCGAGATGGTAGTTATTGGCTGTAAGAGGAAGGAACTGATCCTCGGGAATCAGTTCCGCATCTGCGATTGGGTCAATCGCTGGTGACTGGTTTTGTGCCATTGTACCTGTGAAGAATTGACAGATTAGTACGCAGGTTTGGAGAAAAAATAATAGCCGTTGGAGTTATTCAGTCATGATTTAGATCACACCGGATAGTAACTCCAAACATTGGAAGAGCAAACCCTACTCATGAATTAGGGTCAGTCACCAAGGCGCATAGACTTGCACCAGCACCAATAAAAATTTCCTCGTAAACAACATATAAAAAAAAATAAGCACCAAAAAAAATTGGTTCGACCGGATAAGATTCAACCGGGGTTTTTCTAAGACCGGATACAAGCATGATCGGACAATGCATTCGACCGGAGGTTACTAAGACCGGATAAATGTTCGATCGGATGGGGTGTTCGACCGGAGGTCAATAAGACCGGATAGGGTCTTCGACCGGATGAGGTCTACGACCGGAGGTCACTAAGACCGGAGACATGTTAAGACCGGGGTTAGGTTAAGACCGGAAGATAGTCGACCGGATGGGGTCTTCGACCGTAGGGCACCTAAGACCGGGGTGCATTCGACCGGAGGTGACCTTAAACCGGAGGAACAATTTGACCGGGGGTGAATTCGACCGGGGCGAAACCTAGATCGGAGTAAAACCCCCGGAGAGTCGAATCGTCAACGACGCAGACTCATAGTCGTCGATTAAACACCGAAAAACTCGATCAATTACAATCGATCGATGCAGATTGAACACATCTAAACATGATAACACCTACCTTGTCGAATGAAGAAGATGGAGACGAGAGATTCGGTCGAATGTCGTTTCGGTCGAATGGAGTCCGGGCGAAAGAGAGATGGGAGAATACGATAGAAGGAATCGATCGAATGAGGACGACCACCGTTCGACCGGGGTTTATAAACCCCCGAAGGTTGTATGGGCGTGGGCCGAGTCTGGGATTGGGCCGGGGGGGGGGGGGTAGGCTATGGGCCGAAACAACCAACCAAACAAACCAAACCACAAAACAAAATCAAAGAAACAATCCTTAAAAAAACTTTTTGGAGATTTCGGAGATATATAAAACTACTAAAAAAAAAAATTCAAGGGAGGAAAAAAAACTTAAAAATAAAATGACTTAAATAAACAGACACGAGACCTAGCTCCCCCTTGAATGATTACCATGAGGAGGTCCAAACACAGAACCCTTTTACCTGCTCCCCCTCGAATAGAGGATCCGTGAGACTTACCAACCAACTGATGCTAGTGGTCCTCCTGAACACATTACCGGGTTGTGGATCCACCACCCAAACCACCTTGCACTTTTCAGCGAACAAGAGATAAACTGCACACATAATCACAGAAACAGACATACGAACACAAAAGAAGCGGGAAAACACGAAATCTACTTTGTTGATACAGAAGTTCGTAACGGACACAGAGCTGAACGAGTGAAATGCAATACCCAAGGAGTGTGGATAATAGCAACCAGAGACAAGGCACTGGTGCATTTGTCACAGTCATTCGTTATTGAATGAAACTCGTAGAGAGCTGCGAACGGATCAAACTTTCAGATTTAGCATACCTAGCTTGGACACAAGGTAATTAAATTGTTTTTCGTCCAAGGCTTTGGTAAATAGGTCTGCTAACTGATGCTCTGAATTAACAAAATAGAGTTCGATAGTACCTTTTTCCACGTGATCTTTTATAAAGTGATAGCGCACATCAATGTGCTTCGTCTTCGTGTGCTGGACGGGATTGCTTGATATAGCAATAGCGATCTTCGAGTCGCAGTAGATGGGAATCCTGGAGTAATTAAATCCATAATCTTTGAGCTGGGTGCGCATCCAGATGACTTGCGAGCAGCAACTGGCGGCTGCTACATACTCCGCCTCGGCGGTGGAGGTGGACACGCAGTTTTGCTTCTTGGAAGCCCAGCTTACAAGACGATCGCCCAAGAACTGAACATGACCCGACGTGCTCTTCCGGTCCAGCATGTTTCCAGCGTGGTCAGCGTCCGAGTAGGCTGTCAATTCAAAACCTGTCTCTTTTGGATACCACAAACCAAGATCAGTAGTACCTTTTAAATATCGAAAAATTCGCTTAACCGCAGCTAAGTGAGACTCTTTAGGTTTCGACTGAAATCTTGCACACAAGAATGTCGAAAACATAATGTCAGGCCGACTAGCCGTCAAGTACATCAGAGAGCCAATCATACCTCTATAAATAGTAGCATTCACATCCTTACCGTCAGGATCGGAGTGAAGCTTTAGAGTAGTGGACATGGGGGTTTTCATAGATGAAGATTGTTCCATCTGGTATTTCCGAAGAATATCCGAGATGTACTTAGATTGATTAATGAAAATTCCTGATTGTAATTGTTTTACTTGGAGACCCAGGAAAAAATTCATTTGCCCCATCATGCTCATTTGAAAATGTTTACTCATTAAGGCAGAAAAGTTCTGACAATACTTGGGGTTCGTGGAGCCAAAGATTATATCATCAACATAAATTTGTACAAGAATGATATCATTCTTCTCTCTTTTAATAAATAAAGTAGTATCAATTTTACCTTTAGAGAATCCAGACTTGACTAAGAAGGATGATAGTGCATCATACCAGGCTCGTGGCGCTTGTTTAAGACCGTAGAGGGCCTTGTCAAGAAAGTAGACGTAATTCGGATTTTCAGTACTCACGAAGCCTTCGGGTTGCGAGACATAAACTTCCTCCTTGAGCACGCCATTGAGAAACGCGGATTTCACGTCCATTTGAAAGACGATGAAATTCTTGTGAGCGGCGTAGGCGAGGAACATGCGGATCGCTTCAATGCGGGCCACCGGTGCAAATGTCTCATCGTAATCAATTCCTTCTTGCTGGCGATATCCTTTAGCCACTAGACGCGCCTTGTTCCGAACAATGATGCCGTTTTCGTCCTTCTTGTTCTTAAAAATCCATTTAGTCCCGATCACCGTCTTGTTCTTAGGACGGGGAACTAGGCGCCATACTTTGAGGGTCTCAAACTGGTTGAGTTCCTCCTGCATAGCAATTACCCAGTCCGGATCAGTCAGTGCGTCAGAGACAGTGGAAGGTTCGATACGGCTGAGGAACGAGGAAAATAAGCAGTCATTGGCGGTGGTGGATCGAGTTTGAACTGGTGTGGAGGGATCACCAATGATCTGATGAAGAGGATGTGCTCGAGTCCATTTGGTAGTATGTGGATGTGGTTGATATGTCTGATGGGAGGTATCGGAATCCACATGACCACCTGGGGGTAAATCCTGAACTGCCTCGAGGGATGATGGCTTGTGAGGTGTAAGCTTCGTAGTGGGAGTCGAACTAGGAGAAGAGGACGACTCAGCTGGAGATGAAACTATGGAATGTTCCGAGATTGCCGGAGAGGAAGCTTCGAGAGCACCTTCGACAGAAGTCGGTGCAGGAAGTTGTACGGAAACATGAGTTGGTTCAGTAGCACCGTCATCAAGAGCTTGAGCAAGAGGGTGTCTATCACTTGAGCTCGGGGAAGCTTGATCATTGGCAGTAGAGGGTGGAGCACCAGGCGAGGATGGACCACCGGAGTCGGTAGGGCCCGTGACTTGTGTCACTTCTGGTGCTTGAGCAGTATTCCTGTCACATGACGTAGTATTAGACTTAACATTAAATAAGTCAGTATAAAAGAATTCAAACAGTAAATCCAAATCAGAAAGATGTGCTCTTGTCGCATGATGTGGATCCACTGTAGATTGTGTAGCCTCCGTACGAAATTGTCCAGAAGCTAACACACCAGTAAGCGCGGGTTCTGAACTGAGATGTTCAGAAACCATGTCAGGGGCCTCGTCAAAAGTCACATTTACACTCTCAACGACGATCTTCGTCCTTTTGTTGTAGATACGGTAGGCTTTTGCTTGTTGAGAGTAGCCGATAAACACTCCTTCATCCGCTTTGGGACTGAATTTGCCAAGATCATCCTTATCATTTAAGACAAAGCAGGTGCATCCGAAGGCATGAAAGTAGTTGATGTTCGGAATACGTTTGTTGATGATCTCGTACGGAGTCTTGTTGAACCGCTTGTTAATGATAGACCGATTTTGAGTATAGCAAGCGGTAGCAACAGCTTCTGCCCAAAGAAATAGTGGTAGCTTGGAATGAGATAACATCGTGCGTGCTGCTTCGACTAGAGTTCTGTTTCGACGTTCTACCACTCCATTCTGCTAAGGAGTACGAGCAGCGGAGAAAGTATGCGAGATACCCACTGAAGTGAGATAAGTGGTGAGTAACTGATTCTTGAACTCAGTACCGTTGTCCGTCCTGATGGTTTGAACTACTTGGTTGAGACTGACTTGAATACTTTTCAGAAGAGAGATTATCAAGTCGGGAGTTTCATCCTTGGAACGGAGAAATCGGACCCAAGTGTAACGAGAGAAATCGTCAACCATCACCAGAACATACTTCTTGTGATTTATGCTTTGAACGCGCATCGGTCCACATAAGTCCATGTGGATTAGCTCAAGGGACCGAGAAGTACTCGGAACGGCTTTAGGCTTGTGAGACGCCTTTTTCATCTTGCCCTTTTCGCAGGCAGCGCACAGATGATCTTTTGCAAACTTGAGATCTGGCATACCTTTGACATGTCCCCCGAGCACCAACTTGTTGATGTTCTTGAAGTTCAAGTGCGAGAGACGACGATGCCATAGCCAACTTTGTTCAGTAGATGCTTTTGACAACAAACAGACTTCCTTATCGGGTTTCAAGGATGAGAGGTCGATCGTGTAGAGGTTGGTTTGTCGCGTGCCAGCAAGTATTTCTTTACCATCCTCAGTTCGAACGCTACACTTTTTAGCCTTGAAAGTAACCTCGAGATTCTTGTCGCAGAATTGACCGATACTGAAAAGATTGTGACCGAGACCTTCGACATAGGAGACTTTCTTGATTGTGATATTATCTTTGACAATATCGCCGTAACCCCTGATAGGAGAGGAGTGATCATTCCCGAACCGGACATTTCCACAAAACCTCTCGGTGAAGTTTGTGAGAAGCTCCCGTCTTCCGGTCATGTGCTTGGAGCAACCTGAATCTAGATACCACACATGACCGTCCTGCAAAACAGGTTATTTCTTTTTAGGTACCCATTCGTAAATGGGTCCTTTAGGGTTAGGGTTAACACCCGACTTAGAGACCCGTTTATAATTGGGTCTTTGTCTTTCACGGGAAACATGACTATGAGAATTATTAGTAGCAATATGATATGAACCAAACCAATCAGATGCATAACGGCTATCAACAAAATCATTTGATCCACAATGAGAACAACACAAACAATCATGCGATAGTTGAAGTAATTGCGGAATTGAATAAACTTTTAAAGGAAAAGTTCCATTACAATCAACTAGAGGTTTAGAAATAAAAACATCATGGTTGTTATTGTTCTTTCTAGACTTTAACACTGGATCAACTAATTCTGATGTTGCCGAGCTCTCTTTTGACTTCTTAGCTACCCAAGCATATTTCACTTCTTTCCGCCGACCAAACGTATCTGAAATGCCGTTAAACCCATAGTCAGAGGATTTGAAATTTGACGATTGTGACATTTGAGAGCGACCGGTCTTTTTCTTCTTCTGTGAACGCCTTTTAGATTTAGACTTGGAAGGTTTTGAAGAATTGTTCACAGAAGGTTTTCTCGAGGCAAATGTAGAACATTCACCTTTATAAAATTTAACCGGAGGCTCACATGACTCATTTAAAAAATCAACATGGCTAGGTAGAGAAGGATTAAAATCAAATTGGCTCAAAGTGCTATCTAAACACACCTCAGAATTCAAGAATGCGGAAAATTCAAGTTCCTCATCAGAAAGGACCTTATCACATGAGGACTTCAGAGCATTTGAAGAGTTTGTTGAGTACAGATCATATGCGGAAGCATTTTTACAATCAGAACACTGATCTGATTTAAGACTTTGAGGCTCTTTTCCTTTATTTGAAATGATCGGTGACGAGTCACCCATAAAAGCTTTGAAGGAAGATGAGTCAGAAGAAGGATAAGAGTTTTCAGACAGAGACGATAACTCTCTTTGGAGAATGGAAGGCTGAGCATGAAAGTCAACCTTGTGAAGTTGCACTTTCAGATTATCTGCTGCCATAGCAGTCAGTTGTGAGTGCAACTTCTTTATTTCTGTCTGGTAATATTCTTTTTCTTCTTTCGACATAGTCTCCTTTTTGTTGGAACTGAGACACTCAATTTGAGATAAAAGACTTTGCTTTTCCTTTTGAAAATTTTCCCTTTCTAGTGCATACGATTCTTCTAGCTGAACAAGTTTCTTTTCTAAAAGCAGAGTTGGAACATAAACCTTGGGAGCTAGAGGTTCCTCCTCAGTTTTAACGGTTTTAGTATCTAGTTCAGCTTGAGAGTAACTATGGAAAAAATCGGATGACAGGAAACGGGGTTTGTCAGTATTATAAGAAGCATTTAAAGTATCATAAACAAAAGGAAATGTCCTTTTAGAAAGAACAGAGTTTTCTCTTCTCAACTTATCTTCAAGGTCTTCCTCCTCAGTGGGTGTGGTCCAATGTATCTTATATTCAGGAAAGATTTTGTCTAATCCAAAAAATTCAGATGCATATAAAGTAGGAACTTTGGATAAAGCCTTGTTTAAATAATTAGGGTTATCGTACCCGATACCCGCATTTCCGTACTTTGGTTCTTTTGGTGCGATTAGCTTTAGCGTTTGATCAGATTGACCAAATTTATAAAGTTTCTTTTCAAGCTCTTCTAGCTGATTGGATAACCTTATGTTCTCATTTTTGTAAGCCACGTTTTGATTTAACAAATCAATTTTCTCGGACTCAGACATACGGAGCTTATCGGTCAGGTCATCTACTTTGGTCATTAGATTTTGTGACTCTGTTGAACACCTCACATTTTCTTCTCTTAGATTAGAAATAGTGCACATGTAGCTAGAGATTTCTAAGCTTTGATTTTCCATAAAGTCAGACTGCTTAGTGACACGGTTTTCCAGAGAAGAGATAAGTTGTTCTTTTTCTTTTAACAGAAGCTTGTAAGAGTCAAGTTTGTTCATAGATAGTTGCATCTGATCAAGTAAAGCTTCATGAAAAGGGGTACATACCTGGCAAGGAGCATTGTTATCGTCTTCATCAGTATCATATGGTGATGAATGGTTGCCCATGAAGCACAGATGAGCTTCAGCATCCTCGGGTTCTTCATCCGACACTTGTAGCCAGTAATCGTCTTCAGCCATTAGAGCTTTACCAGCTTCCTTTTCTTTGGCAAGAAGCAGCTTGGCTCGGTAGTAGTCCGCGTTGCGCACAATTGGCTTGCGACAATCTCTGGCGAAATGACCTAACCGACCACAATTGTAACATTTGATCGGTTCATCTTTAGGCTTTTCTTCATGTCTCTTGTCAGGCTTCTTACCAGCTTCAAAGCGACTGTTACCTTCAGACTTATCACGATGATCACGATGAGTAGGAACTCTTTGCTTATTGGAAGTCTTGGAGAAAAACTTCCTCTTTTGAAAAGCTTGAGTGAGAAACACCATTGCTTCTTTCATCTTGGCAAGTTCTGGATCCGAATCGCTATCGGGATCTTCAGGTTCAGAATCACTCAGCACATGTTCTTTTCCAGATGATCGGCTGACGGATTTGCCTCTTCTCTCAGATACGAGTGCTATTTGATCAGTTGCTGGCTTTTCTTCTGCTTTCCCAATAAGTTCCATCACTTCCTCTTCGTCTTGGAGCAGCATTTCATACAGTTCGTGAAGGTACAACTTCTCCAAGGTTTGAGTGTGGCGAATATGGGAGACGAACGGTTTCCACTCAGACTGTAAGTTGTTCATAAACTTTATGTTGTTTTCCGTGTTCGTCTTTGTGATCTTATTTTTCTGAAGATCATTTAGAAGCATATTAAACCTTTCGTAGGTTTCCGTCAGCGTTTCACCCTTTCGTGCTTTAAACCCATCATATCTGGTGATACAGTTTGTCACCTTTAGCTGGTTATTGATGTGGCTTCCCATCATCATCTTCTCTATTTGGTCCCACATCTTTTTCGATGAGTCCTTGAAACTATCTATACAAGCATAGATGTCATTCGGTAGACTTTGAAGAAGGTACGATTTTGCCAGTTTTTCTGCCTCGTACATATCCTTTTCTTCCTTAGTAAAATCACCAACAGATTTCCAAATCTGACGCTCTGGCCTTCCTTCAGCTGGGTTTCCCAGTACCACTTTCATTGGCCAATCTTGTGGACCCTCAGTCAGGCATTTGTATATATCTTCGTAGTTAGATTTTGCTTCTATGAAGTTCATAAATCGGTCATGCCACTGAGGGTACTCTCCCCGAAAGAGCACCGGGGGCTTTTGGTCAGAACCGATGGCTAGAGCATCCCTTGAGTTCATCTTTACTTCTTAACTTAAGAGCACTGTAATGATCGTTAGGCAAGCAGAATGATCCAAATATAATAAAATAGAAAAAAAAAAAAAAAAACACAGAAAACACTTGGTCTAATCAGAAAATCAGGTCAAACAATATCCGGTCGAAGGTATGCCCGGAGGAAGCAGGTATCCGGTCGAAGGACACGTCCGGGGATACACTTATCCGGTCGAATGATACGACCGGGGACACGCGTATCCGGTCGAAGGACACGACCGGAGGAACTCTAATTCGGTCGAAGGGACAAGACCGGGGAAACTCTATTCGGTCGAAAGAGTTTGACCGGAGCACAAGTGTCCGGTCGAAGGAGGAAGTCCTATTCGGTCGAAAGGACAAGACCGGAACACACGTGTCCGGTCGAATACTCAGGTCGAAAGACTTTAAAATAGATAACCACAAATAAAGATAATATCGAATAATCAAAATCGACCGAAGAACTCGAAGAGTTCGACCGAAGAACTTGAAGAATATCTGGGATTCGACCGAAACCAAAACCTAGATCTTCTCCTTCGATCGAAAGAAACAAACAAAACAACAATCAACAATTCGACCGGATGCGATAAAACATAGAACTCACCTAGACCGATGATTTGCAAAAAAAAAATTAACTTTCCAGATTCGATCGATAGAAATTAATTTTCCAGAAAAAATTCGATCGAATAACCAGATGAACAGTAAACGATTCAAGCAGATTAAACAGATACTTGATAAGGGATGTTTATTAAAATCAAATAAACATATAACGCAAACACTAACAATCAATTTAAGCAAATAAAGCAATTATCACAAGTAATTGATTTTAGGGTTTCAGTCAAACCTTTTTACTGGATCAAACCTTTTTGCCTATCAGCTCTGATACCAATTGTAGATCCCAGTGCAGTGCAAAACAGAATAATCAGCAATCAAAGATGAACAGATTATAGGCCACAACAACTAGTCATATGATTGATAATACTTCAAAGGGTTAAGGTTTACAGAGAGAATTTCTGATAAGGATATGTAAACCTAATGACTAGAAAACTGAATAATGAATCTCTCTTCTCTAACAAATGAAACAGAAATAACTTTAAATACATGGGCTCGCAGGCCTAATGGGCTTATGGGCTTTAAGGCCCAACAAGCTTACAACTTTAATAACTTGTCATAATCTACCCTGAACTTCTATTTAACTAACAAAGTAGCCCTAACAGTGCTCAAGCTGGTGGGTTTGTAAGCCTACAAATTGGAACTACCTCCAGAGTTGAGCAGAATACACAACACATTTCATATTTGTTACATTCGGAAGTGTATGGCGGAAGAGGAAAGCGTCATTCCTCTCTCCGAGTTGAAAGTAGACGAGGGTAACCGTTGTATAGAAGAGCCTGACGCTATCTTAGAGAGAAAGTCTAAGAAGTTGCGTCACAAAGAAGTCACGTTGGTCAAGGTGCAGTGGAAGCATCACCGGGGAGCAAATGTGACGTGGGAAGCTGAAGAGGATATGAAGCGAAGATATCCTCATCTTTTTGTATAGTTGGTGTGTGTCCCAATATGTAATCATTCAATCAAGTAAATCAATAAACAACACAATAAAGCAAACATGGTATTGATTAATGGAATGATTCAACAGATTACAAGCTTGAAGAAAACAAACTATCTCTCTGCTTCTCTCTATTCACGACGCCCCAAACCAACACAGCAGCCTCTCTCTCTAATTGATATTTTCTAATTAAGTTCCTTAATTAAGATCCTTAACTCTAATTACAACTAACCTAAACTAATTTATACTTAGGCCAGATTAAGACTAATGGGCTTTCCAAGGCTTGGCCCAAATACACAAATAACTAAAACAACCTATTAACTTAATAATAAAACAAACTAATAAATAAAATACGTAAACAGACTTTGACTATTTATTACAAAAGGACCCTAGACTATTTGTTGAGACGACTTTATCAGCTTTGACTTCAGATTTCCATCTTCAGATAATTATGATCTTCAATCCAATAAATATGTGCTTTAACAATCTCCCCCTTTGGATCAAGATCATTCTTTAAGCTCAAAAAATCTAATCTTCCTCTTTGTCTTCAGAATGTAGCAATCTTCCAAATCAATGAAAATACCTCTTGGAAAGAAATTATCTCCAGTTTCAGCTCGGAATGCTTCAGCAAATCATCTTCAAAGAAAATTTCTTCATTTCGGCATATCTTCAGAATATCTTCCATTTCTTGATTAACGCTTCTCCCCCTTTTTGATGAAAAGAGCAAATAGTTCATCAAAACATGTCTTCAAGAAATTTCTTCCACCATTGATCTTGCAAACAGAACCACTGAGTATCCGTCAATTCATTAAGATGTTCATCCAGATCTTTGCAAATCTAGACAAATTAGAAAATGAAGTGTAACACCTGAATCAACAAATGAATCAGTTAAAATTGCCTGTCAGTAACACAAAGTCACCGTGTGTAACAAATACACAATATAAGGGAGCTTTTATGATGTTCACTCCCCCAGGGCTTCCATTTAATCATCGAAAAACCACAAAGGTAATTTCTATGAACTTTATGACAAAGAAACAAATTCTTTGTGTGTTCGTGCAAGTTATAGAATAAATTAAGCATATAATGATTGCTTATAAGGCTCAAAATGTGTAAACCACTGAGACAACAGTTAGTTAAACACATACTCAATGTGCATGAATGAAGTGTGAAGGTGGGGAAGACTTCCTTCTTTTCAATATCCAGATTTTCCAAATGAAAATTAGATAGCATATGTGCTGCGTCCCCTTTGAAAATGAAACATTTTCTTGTTGAGAAGAAAATGAGTGGTTGGTGGGGTAATGTCAAGAGTTGTCATGGGCTAGTTGCCTGTTTCAGTAATGTTCACCAAGAATTGTGAAGCATTAGAAATGTGGTTGCCCGACTCAGAAAGTAGTTGGTGCAGAGTTTAAAAATTCTTTTACTCTGATCTCTCACCCTCTTTCTTTTAATCTTTAAGCTCACAGCTAACCAAAAACTCTCTTTTAACATTTCTCTCATCACACATCTCACACTCATTTCTTTTGACTCCTCACATTCAATCACTAAAGGATTAACTTTTTGGGTAGGAAACACTGGTTAACGTGAATCCATAGAAGTTTCTTTTAAGTTCTAGCACACTGATCCCATATTTTCCTATGAATCACATGATGCTCAGATAGTTTAACTTTATCAGTTAACTTTATCAGTTAAAGCTCAAAGATGAATCAAAAAACATTTAAAATCACACTTCCAAATCAATAAATTTGTTTGAGAATCGGGAAGTGGTTTGAACATTTAAGAACATGTTTTCTTATGATTGAAAGTTGTCCTTCTTTCAACCATAGATGAGATTTAGAAAAGAAATTATACCTTTTAAGTGCATTCTTACATCTCACGAAGTCAAGCTTAAAGTCATAAAGATATGATCTTGTAAGCATCTCTCAATCTGCAAAAGTCTTAAGGTCTAGTCAAAGTAACTTTATTCACAAAAATTGAAATGACATAAAGCAGTAAAACACTTAGTGTACAAGTTCTGATCAGAAATAATCAGAAGTCATCACCTTTACTCCCCCTGAAATTATGCATCAGAAAAATTATAAGTGAAAAATATAATCATTGACTCCCCCTCAATATCATATTTGACAGATGCATAAAATTTCAGAAAAGTATGCACTCCCCTTTGATGGTTGATTTCCTCATTGGAGTATTGGAGTACAATCTCTTATCAGCACAGGAGTAAGGTCTTTTGATCACTGAAGTACGAGTCCTAAACTGTTGTGTTTAGAAGTCAAACTTCGTTGAAGTACGGGTCCTAAGCTGATTTACTTAGAAGCCTTCGTTCTCTTACTCCCCCTTGACAGTTGGTGCCTGCAACACAAATTCATCCTTTTTCTTTGGTACCCACTGGTATTTGGGTCCATGTTTGTTAGTTGCAGTTCTTGTGGGAATAACAAAGTAAGAAGCATACCAGAAATGATCACTTGTTTTATGAACAAGATCATGTGTACGACAGTAAGAACAATAGAATTGCTTACCTGACAACCTGATTAATTGATCTCTCGTGTAGATATGTTCAGGTTTACCTTTATGCGCATTGTTCTTTTTTGGCTTTGGGTGTATGCACACATGATTTATTACCTTTCAGCTCATCTTCAACTGGTTTCTTCTTCCAGACAAGTTCCTCTTCTTTGTATCTCCTTCTTCTTTGATGTGTACCTGAACCATCTATATTGCTATCATAGAAAAGGTTAGTTTTACGAATCTGATCAAAAGATTTAACTAACCTTTGTGAAGAGACAGATTTCTGATTTGAACTTGATACAGACTTTTCAAGCACTTTAATCGTCGAAGCAAAGTTGTCTCTTTCTTTAACAAGCAAGTCAATCTTCTTCATGAATTCAGACTTCGTTTTCTGTTCTTTTAATGCATTTGCAGATAGTTCAGATAGCTTCTCAGTAAGCTTTTTGATCTCAGCCTCAAATATGCTTCTTTCTTCTTCAAAGCCCTTCTCAGCATTGTTTCTCTGGCCGGAAATTTCCTTGAAGAATCCCACATTCTTCTGTTCAATCTCCTTCTTCTCCTTTACAAACTTTTCTCTTTCCAAGATTATTACTTTCTCAAACTCAGAAACTTTCTGAGAAAGCTTGATACACTTCAGCTCAACTGCTTTCTTTTCGTCTGCACATTTTCTCGAAAAATCTGAGAATTTCTTTACAAATGCTTTCTTTTCAATCTCAAACTCAGATCTTTCTTTGGCCATCTTTTTCTCCAGATCAGATATCTTCTTTTGAAGCTCATCATTTGCACTCTCCAAATCAATAACTTTCTCATTGTTCTCAACAGAATCTAGTTTCTGGATTTGAGCATTCAAAGCAGAAATCTTTTCTTTTAGTTCAGAGTTCTCAAATTCCAGAAACTTTACTCTTGAAGACAACTTTGGTCCTGTCTCAACCTTCTCAATATGTTCCCATAATAGCTTTCCTGTAGCATTTTTACTATCTAATGTAAAGAAAATCTCTTTTGAAATCTCTTTTGACATTCCTTTCATTAGGAAAGATCGAGCTAATCTGTCAGCTTCATGCCTTTTTCTTTGCTCGTCTGAGTACATATCAAGAGGTAATTTATACTCTCTTTGTTCATCTTGACCATTTTGTCCAGCTACGGTGAGAAGTTTAGTTGGAGGTGTCATGATTCCTTCTTTCAGAGATTTTCTGATATAATCTCCCAAATCATTTCGATCGATGAAGTCTATGAACTGATTTTTCCATGCATCATACTCTCCTTTGAAGAGTACTGGTGGCTTCTCATCCGTACTGATTGAAGGAGCTTCCCGAGACATCTTTACTTATACGATTAGTATCAAACTTATCTGATATGAGACAATCAACTGGGGGCAGCGCCCCTAGAGAATTTTACCAACTAGAACATATTAAAGTACCAAACTTTGCCAATATGATCAATTTACCAACTAGAACATATTACAATCAATTAATTTCAATAAAAACCACTTTAAGAACAAATTGATTGATGACATAGTGTCGACTTCGTGAACGAACCCAGAACAACAAATTCAACAAATTGATAATCAAAATCGATGCGATAATCAAATCAATCAATACCCAATCACTATAATAGGTAAAACAAACACAATCCAACCAATAATAACTTGAAAGAACAATCACACAATAAAAATAATGAATCTTTTGACAGAAAAAGCAGAACCGAAAACAAAAATTTTCAATTCAATCTGTCCAGCTCTGATACCAATTGTGTGTCCCAATATGTAATCATTCAATCAAGCAAATCAATAAACAACACAATAAAGCAAACCTGGTATTGATTAATCGAATGATTCAACAGATTACAAGCTTGAAGAAAACAAACTATCTGTCTGCTTCTCTCTATTCACAGCGCCCCAAACCAACACAGCAACCTCTCTCTCTAATTGATATTTTCTAATTAAGTTCCTTAATTAAGATCCTTAACTCTAATTACAACTAACCTAAACTAATTTATACTTAGGCCAGATTAAGCCTAATGGGCTTTCCAAGGCTTGGCCCAAATACACAAATAACTAAAACAACCTATTAACTTAATAATAAAACAAACTAATAAATAAAATACGTAAATAGACTTTGACTATTTATTACAAAAGGACCCTAGACAATTTAGAGGGCAATTTACATAATCCTGTTAAATAGGTTAACTAAGAGGGCAATTTAGTCCTTTCATAATTTTTTTGTTTTTTTTATTAAAACTATAGGGACCAAGAATGTAATATAACCTCCTTCTCATCAAGAACACCATTTCTCATCAAGAACGCTATCCACCGCCATCCTTAACCACACCCATCACCACCACGAAGATTCAAATCCAAAGCCTTTATATCAAACAAAAATTAATATTTCAATCAAACTTCAGAACTATACATCCAAGAGGAACAAATTATATAAAAACCCCAACTCTGAATGTATTCTTGTTCCTTATACAAATAAATTAAAAACAAACAGATTAATTAAGTAGATTGAATTCATCATGGTTTAGAACAAAAAATCAAACAAAAAATGTAAATCTAAATAAAAAATCATAAATCAAAATGTAAACCCCAAAGACCAGATCTGGGTCCTCAAGGATGCAAAACATCTCATGAAAAAACCAATACCAAATCGAGAACAAATAAAATGAGGGGTGCTTGTTCATTCACTAGAGAACAAACGATCTGTATCAAGAACGCAAATCGAGCATTACGGTCGATAAGGGGTTTGGTTGGGGTGATGCAAATCTACATCGTGGATTTGATGGGTGATGCAAACCTGCATCGTGGATCTGATGGGTGATGCATGGGGGGGGGGGGGGTTTCGTCGGAGAACATTAGGGGGGTAGGGCTGTCATAGAAGCAAGAGGGTGATGGTTGTCGGTCAATCGGTTTTCATCGGAGAACCTTTGCCAAACCCATCTCAAACATCAAATCCAACTCAATCCACTCAAATCGTTGGTGCTGCGAGAGGAGATGCTTTTTTTCAATGATGAGGGATACAGGTTACTGAAGATGGAATGTTTTTCTATTGTTGTCCTTTCCATTCCTTTGAAGTTTTGTGGGAGATGATGCACAACAATCAATACAATGGATATGGATGTTTTTTTCCAAATTGGTTTAATGTTATTCTTTTTGAATAAATTATTTTTATTTATAAATATATATAATGATTAAGATTATTTGGTCCCTGTAATTTTTAATAAAAAATAAATAAATTATGAAATGACTAAGTTACCCTTCTAATAAACCTACTCAACATATTCATGTTTGTTGGGTCATCTAAGATTTGAAGATTACCTCCCCTTCAACTTGTAATTGTTCTTCGGTAAAATGTTTGTACATTTTCATACTTAGGAACCTTTATGGCTCTTTGTAATAGCTTAGTTTTGCTTTAAAAGATCGGTGAATCAAAGACCAACCGAATTCAACATGAAGCAAGTCTCTGATGCAGATCAAGATGAACTTCAAGAAGACTGAGCTATATTTGCCGAATAAACAATATTTTCGGCAGACATTCCTTGTGCCGATACTTCTTATTTTCGGCATAAAGATACCTTGCCCAACTCCCTGTTTCGGCATCACTCTGCCAATCTTTCGACAGAGATTCTTTCTACCGATCCGTCGGTGGAGTTTCTCTCTACCGATCACTTCTTGATCGACAAAACCTCATTATGTTAAATCTTCATGATTAGACATACTTCCTCATTCCCAATGATCTTTTGACATAGGGAATGGAAACTTCTATTGCATAAAGGATATTCACTTGTGTTCTGATTTGATTGAGACTTTCTCTTTTGAAGATCTCAAAAAGATTTGTATCAGGTATATTATATTAGGATATTGTCTTATCATAGTACAAAAGTTACCTTTTGTATCTTGATAAGTCATTTCAAATATCTAAGAATTTATTGAAGATATCCAAGGATCCATTCATCACATGACAAGTGTCTTTTGCAATCAATGCATTAGATAGTATATAAAGGATGAAGATGACTCCCTGCAAGATACGCTTTCAGCTCAAGAATTTCCAAGTGCAATTTTTAGCAAGTTGTTATTTTGTATTCTCTCTAAGCTTTTTGTCTTTGTGTTAAAAAGTTTTTTAAGTGCTAGATTGTTAGAATAGTTTAACTGTTCTTTTCCGCAACAATCTTTATTTTTCTAAGTGTAATTCTTGATATTTATATCAATAAAGAATTAAAGTTTAGTAAATTTTTGTGTTTTGTATTCAACCCCCCCTTCTACAAAACCTTGTTTACGTACATTGGGACTAACAATGTTAACGAGTTAGGGCAGAGGGACCAAAGGCGAGTGAAAATGTAAACCAAAGGACGTTTTCCATAATTATATTGTTTTAGGGACGCACATTGCAATTTATGTAAACCACATCGACCAATCATGTAATTTACTCTTAGGTTTGAGCAGACACTTATTAACTTAAACAAGTTTTGGGCCTTTAAGCCTTTTTTAGTTTAATTAATTATTAACTTAATAATTAATTAATCATTTGGCTCAAGTAAATCATTATTTTCCAATGTTGGGCTTTTGGACCTAATTAATTATTAGCCTAATAATTAATTATCAATATTAAGCCCAAATTTTGGTAATTATCATAATTACATTTTATACACAACTTTATATTATTACCCTTTAAGAATAATAATCATCTCCTATTTATTACAAGATGTAATGGATTTGGTTCATGATCAAATTCGAGACATCATACTCTATGCGTGCGACCCTCATAGGTTCATTTGACTTTAGCAGTGTTTTCATGTGATGTGGGCATACATAAACCTACACATGGAATGTGGATTTGTTAGTCATATGGCCGGAAAAAAGACCATCAATCATATAAGTTAAGTTATAGTTTGACAAATACTATCAATTTTATTAAGTTCTAATCACAATTACAAATAACAACAACAAGATGATTCAAATTTACTCAACCTGTTATATGATTCTCTTCACAGATTTCGTATACAAACTTCTCTCTGTTATTTTCTCTCTCTACAAACTCAGTTTCAGCGTACAATCTCTCTCTAACTTGCAACTGTTCTAACCACTAATCACATGCTTTAGTCATATGTCTCTTAAAAAGAAACACGCGCGCTCTTTCAAAACAATAAAGGAAAATACAAGACTTTGACTTTTGACATTATTAAAATTTGACTTTGACTTTGCTTTGAGAGTTAACATTGAGCTTTGACTTGACTTGACTTTGACCTTCAGTCTTTATGATCTTGTATCTAACAAATATATGCTCTAACAAATTAAATGTTAACTTAACGTGCAAGAAATGAAATGCGAGAAATTACATTGCGATGAATTAAATTACAAGGAAGTAAACTGCAAAAAATTAAAGTGCAGAAATTAAATTGCATTAATATAAAGACATAAAATTAAAAGACTAAATGAAAGAAAGAGAGGGGGGTGGGGAAACTTGAATACCAAGGCATAAATTTAAAGAAAGAGACTTGTATGCGACAACTATGGAAATCATTCTTAAGCTCTCGATTGTTTTGCTTCGGATTAGAGAATGAACTTTTGGATCCAAGTCTAACCACAAACAACATAGTTGCCGAGATAATGGAAAGCAAATAATGTGCGAATAAATGAACAAAGTAGAGAAAGCTTGCAAAATTAACATACTAGATTTCAATTTAATAAAAAAGATGAGGGATGGGAGGTTCTCGGCCGAATGTGTTAAACTCACACTAGCCGAAAATCTCTTAACTTGGACAACAATCTAAGCTATAAAAGAGAGAACCTACACCATTTCCAAAAGTGGAAAGATAGTGAGGCTGAGGTGTGTCTTTAGACTACACTAAACATACATACATATATATATATATATATATATATATATAACATGGGCTATGGGCTATGGGCCGAAATACCCAACAAACTAAAGCCCAAAAAATTTGTTTAACCAAGAGCCCAACAAAACAATTGTTTAATAACAACCCAAATAAATCGGCCCAAACAATCGACCCATGATTTATCCAAAATGAGTCCAAGAGTCTTCATCCACACTCTTCGAAATGCTCGGTCCTTGACATCCTTATCCACGCTCCTTGGCTCCCCTGCCTTCCCATTGTGACCTGGAGTAATGATTTAGGAAATTCCATGATATTTTGTGCAATTAGTTCTAATTACTTCCTCCAGGTTCAAACACACACAAACTCCATAAAATACCTAAGAAGAGAACAAAAGACTCAAATAGACACTAAAAAGGACATTCAAAGTGTGAGGAATGTGATATAAATAGGGTTAATAAATTAACCATATCACAACCCCAAACTTAAATGGTTGCTTGTCCCCAAGCAACAAAAGAGAAAAAGACTATAAACAAAAGAATTTTTTTGAATCAAACATCATGACAACCATTGTATGCACAAGCCATGTTTTTACCAAGAAGGTTTTCAATCCTTGAGAGTGTGAAGCACATAGCCATTCACATCCTGTAATTTATACTTCAAACCGTGTAGCGACACAAAAACTAGCCTAACAGTCCCTTTCAAAAACTTTGTATCAATGGTATATATGTTATTTATGGGGTTCTTTCACTCATATGCATTTTTCTCATTTCTAGTTTTCTCTCTTTTGAGTTATGGCACAATTTTTCTTCCATCATCTCCTATGGAGGTATATGTTGGGCACTTTGGCCTCTTGTGTGTGTCTTTGATACTTTCATATGCAAACAATGAGTGAGCTTTTGCTCTTTTTAGTGGTTGGTTTGCATATCTATAACTTTTAGGCATTTGAGAGAATCTGCTTTGAGGTTCTAAACCTTTTTGAGGGGTATGCAAAATTGTTTGGGTGAGAGATGTGTATGAATTAGGTTAGCATTTTTGAGATAAGAAGTGTAGAAGACAACTTCTTCCAACCCCAAACGTAGAAGGGTTTAATGTCCCCATTGAACAAGTCTGTATTGAAAGAAGTGTCCCAAAAAGACATGGTGAGTGTTTCAGTGATGAAGGGTAGAACAAAGGAACCTATTGCTAATCACAGTGATGCATAAAAAGTTGTCAGTGAGCTTTACAAGCTCTTAAGTCTATGTGTTCAACCTCAGGGAGTGACATACTTATCAGTAGTAAAAACTGTTGTGTGTATAACGAAATGGTATCTATCATGATTGTTGATTCAAAAGACAAACAAAATGACTCGAGACTAACAAAGAAAACAACGAATAAAGAATAAAAATGGGAGTTGTCAGTGATAAAATCTGGCCCACTCAAGGATGAGTAGGTAATAAGTCCACTTGCATTCTGCCTCTGAATGTTGGAAAAGGTGGTAGATCATCCAAGAGGCTTGGGTCTAGCTTCATCCAGGCCCTCCTCATCGCTTGGTCTCTAGCTTCTTCATAGACCAACCATGCATCCCTTTCTCTTCTTACCCTTCGCTGCTCGTTTTGCACCTAATGAATGGCGTCTAGAAGCTCCCGCTGAGCAGTAACTTGCGCTTTAACATAGAATTGCATTTCATTGTGAAAAGAGAGAAGTTTGGAATTGTAACTTTCCTCTTCAGTGAATGGTTGGAGCTGAGGATCTATACTCTTCACTCGTCGCTCAACATTTCTTTTGTCCATGACCATCTTCTCTGTTGAGAAGGTGTCGTTGGGCAAGTGAGTGATATGGGCCGCTACCATCAACTTGTAAATGATGGCAGGGTAGATTAATCGACCATTGCAGCGATCTGAACTAAGTTTAATGTTCAGAGAGATTAATCTTCCTACGTCAAAGACATGACCTTTGACAATGCAATAAATCAGGGATACCCTGATCATGCATAAGTCTGTATTGTGACTTGTAGGGAAAAGTGTGTGCCTGAAAAAATAGGACCAAATGCTTGCCTCAGGTGTCAACGATCGTGTGCAAAGGTGCCTAGAGTTCCCTTTGAAAAACCAAGTAAAACTGGTTGTGTGATGGTTTGGAAGATGTCCTCTAGGTCACTGGAGGTCATCTCAGTCATCAGTTGATCGAGGCAGATGCGGTTTAGATTAGACAATCCTAAAATTTGGTTAATAGAGGTCGCTGAATAATTTATAAGTATTTTCATGGCCTCTATTTCTGTTAAGTTTGACAGGGAAACTTCTGTATAGAAGTCCCTAACCCAATCTAAGTTGTACGGGGGAGGGATTTCACATAGAATTTCCCACCCCAGTCTCTCTACATCATCCCTGATGATAGGGAATGCGTCATAGAGCTGTTTGTGAAAGCCTCTAGGAATATGTCCTAGACGTTTTGCAAACCAGGAGGCCTCTCTTGGGATTCTCTAGAACTAAACAATTTATATCTAGGTACCTGATTTATGACAGGAGGATTGTTCAGTGGTCTAGCCATACCATCTGGTTCTTGTAGTGAGCTCCTAGGCCGTATCCATCCAGTCTGTCTTCTTGTCACTCTGCTTGGTCCAAGATGAGGTAGTCCCTCATTGAACGCTGAGAGGTGGACTGTTTTAGCTGGACTCTCTGAGTGAGGAGTGGTTGGTCCCTGACGCTGATACGTAATCCTAATATTATCAGTGTTATGTGAGCTAGATGTTTCACTGTGGATTGGGCAAGGTGGCTGAGGTGGTGCACATACGAGGAGTTGAGCATGGAGTACAGGGATTGACGCTTGAGGAATTGGAATTGTTGGAGATGGTGTATGGAGTGGCTTGACAATTCCTCAGAGTTGATAGAAATGAGGAAAAGGTGTAAGTCCAATGGGCGGTCTAACAATCGCTTCTCCCCTTGGATTGAGGACAATGGGAGTGGTGGATGTTTCCATGGTTTGAAAAGTGGTCGTGGGAATCCAGGAGTGCAAACCATGGGATTGATGTAGGTGTGGGATTGGTTGTGAAAATATGAGGAGAGTTGCAGAGTGGGATGTTCAAGTCCGACGTAATGGGACGCTTACCTCTTGAGCTCGATGCTTCGTGATCGTTTGCTCGTGGTACTATCGGTAATCGACCAATGATTCTTGCCGCTTCCAACAGGGTGTCAAGATTGGCTTGATGGTTAGTATCCTTTGTTGGTAGGGGTGATGAACTAGAAGATGAAGAAGAAGATGGTATAGGGAGTATGTGTGAAGGTTCTGCAACATCTGTCAACGAATTTTATTGTAATCGTGATTGGCTTCCTGTAAATCTTCCTCTTCTTGCTTGAGATTGACGTCTTAGTTTCATGTTTGAAATTTAAAGAAGAGGACAATGGTGGGTTTTAAACAAATACGTGGTGTAGTGATATTTTACCTCGTACTTACAAAATCTAAGGTTGCAAAATTCTTCGGCTAAAAATAGTGGGAAAGTACACAAAGAAGGTACTATGATTTGGGTTTGAAAGTACAAAATGGAAGGTCGTTTGCAATTTATTCGTACAGAGCAGAGGGCATGAGAGACGAAGAGTTGTTAAGCAGAGTTGGAAAACGACTTTTCGTCTGCATGCAAAATCATGAGAGCCCGCCACCTTTTCGAAAAAGGTACCATCGCATTTAATGATTTGTTGACGTGGCAGGATTAATCTGACTATTTAATGATTAAATTACATAATCGACAAACTAATATCTACGTCATCTGGTTAGGGTTTTAACTCATGATAATTCACACCATTATCAGGTAGCGCTCGTTGATTAAGGGAACTAAATTACTACCACTGCATGCTTGCATCGCTAATAAGTGCAATTCTCAATCCCAAACTTAGATGGTTTCTTAGGGTGAGGATAACTACAACAACTCCTATGGTCACTGATGGATAAATCTTTCAGCAGACCAAGATTGGTTGCGTAACAAAATGGGACTTTCATTAGGTAAACACATGTCGCTGAAGGACATGACCTTCATCAGTGTTGTGTTTATTGCTAACGAAAAGGATCATCGTCAGAATGATGGTTATCGCTGATAGAAAATACGAATACTTCATCAGCTCAAAACTTATCGCTAAAGGGAGAATATTGAAAGAAAGGGTGCCTCTTTAGTGTATTCCATTTATGAGACTCAGATACATGAAGGGTTAAAAGAAGAGGTTGGCAGTCAGCGATATTGGTCTCCTTTTTAGGAGATCATTTTGCTGATGACAACATGATGCGAAAAGAACGCTGAGAGATTCTTGTATCACTGAAATGGAGGGTTTTGATCGCTGATATGAAGAAGTATATCATTGATGCCAAAGCTTATTGCTGACTTACTTGTGGTTATCAGTGAGCTGGTATTGGTGAAAGACATGGCTCGCTGATTTGGTAGCCCAACCATTTGCAACCTAATGTTAGAAGGAATTGTGTTTAGAGAGAGAGAGATAGAAAGAGAAAGATAGAGAGAGAGAGAGAAAAAAAAAGAAGGAGAGAGAGAGAGAGAGAATCCGAAACTCAAAATTGGATTCTTAAGTTGATGAACTTAGGAATCTAAAATTATAATTCTTAAGTGCCCAATGGACTTTTGGGAGTCCAACCACTTTTGTGGGCCCACTTATGTAAACGGCCTAATAACCTAAAAAGGTTGGTGTGTTTGGGCTTGTAGGTCATAGAAAGGTTTCACTCTTTGTCTGTTAACCTTAAAGGTTGTCCCTTTTTTCAGGATCTACCAGTTCTATGACACCATAAGGGTATACTTTCTCTACCTGGAATGGTCCTGTCCACCTAGAGTTTAATTTTACAGGAAACAATTTGAGTCTAGAATTGAACAGTAGAACTTGTTGCCCCTCAGTGAATTATTTTAACATGATTTTCTTATCATGTCATTTTTTTGTATTTTCTTTGTAAAGTTTGGCATTTTCATAGGAAACATTCCTATGTTCCTCTAATTCACTGAGTTGTAAAAATCTTTTCTTTCCTGCGAAGTCTAAATTCAAATTGAGTTCCTTGACAACCCAGTAGGCTTTGTGTTCCAACTCTAGGGGCAGGTGACAAGCTTCTCTGAAGACCAATTTGTAGGGAGACATTCCAATAGGGGTCTTATAGGCAGTTCGGTAGGCCCATAGGTCATCATCCAATTTGAAGGCCTAATCCTTTCGGTGTGGTTTGACTACCTTGGATAAGATTACTTTTATCTCCCTATTTGACAACTCAACTAATCCATTGGTCTGGGGATGGTAGGTTGTGGCTACTCTGTACTTAATGTCATAGTTTTCCAGAACTTCTTCCAAAAGGTTGTTTATGAAGTGAGTGCCTTCATCACTTATCAAGGCACGTGGGGTTCCAAATATTGTGAAGATGTTCTTGTGTAGGAATTTGACTATAGTCCTTGCATCATTGGTATGGCAGGCCATAGCCTCCACCCATTTGGACACATAGTCTACTATAACCAGTATGTACGCATAATTATTGGAGAGAGGAAAGGGTCCCATAAAGTCAATGCCCCAGACATCAAATAATTCTACTTCTAGAATTCCATTCAAGGGCATCTCATTCCTATGAGAGATATTTAACACTCTTTTGACACTCATTGCAACTTCTTGCAATGTCATGAGCATCACTATTCAAGGTGGGCCAGTACAATCCAGATTGTAGAACCTTGGCGGCTGTCTTGTTTCCTCCAAAGTGTCCTCCACAAGGTCCTGAGTGGCAATGATGTAAGACTGATGTCACTTCCTCTTTTGGGATGCATCTTCTGATTAAGGGTGTACGCGGGTTGGGTTGGGCGGTTTGGGACATTTTTACAACCCAACCCAATTATGGCGGTTTGGAAAAACTCAACCCAACCCAACCCATTCAAAAGTATAACCCAACCCAACCCTTGCGGTTTATGGCAGGTTGGGCGGGTTGGGCGGTTTAGTGATTTACATAAAATTGTAGAATAAAATACGATAAATACTAATAAGAATAAACAAACGTTTAGCGAACCGTTCGCGGATAATTTCGTTTTTATTCGTTTATCTAAGAATTGGTCGAACATGAATACATTTTTTTGTTCGTTTAGTTAAATGAATGAATATGAACAATGAGCTCGTTCGTTCATTTACGTTCGTTAATGTTTGTTTATTTATGTTTGTTTACATATATATATATATATATATATATATATATATATGATATTAATCAAGGTTCTAAAAAACACGCCTTGGCGGCGCCATGGCGTTGAGGCGTGGCCTTGCCGCTACATTTTACCCCTTGGTGCCGAGATAAGGCGTTGAGCTCGTTATGGCACGCCATGGCACGCCATGGCCCAACATGGCGTAAATGAACTTAAATTAGAAATTTAAGTTATGGCCCACCATGGCGCATTATGGCGTTATAAATTTGTGTATTTTCGATCATTCAAATTTCTGTACTTCGAAATTCGATTAGAATTTACCCATTAGTATCGATTATAATTTATAAATTCTTTTGTTTATTGTTTTATATGAATTTAAATTGTTAATAACTTGTTAATGATGTTGTTTTTTGTTCTTTCTGTTCGTTCATTTCTGTTCGTCTGTTTACGTTCATTTAACATCTTAATGAACAAACGTAAATGAACATGAACAAACACATTTTCTTAACGAACGAACATGAACACAAAAAAATTCCGTTCTTTTATCGTTTGTGTTCATTCATTTGTTTGGTTAAGTTTAATGAGCGAACACGAACAAACTTCCATTAGTTTGTTCGGTTAAGTAAAATGTAATATATATATTATATATATATATATATATAATATTTTGGGCTATAAATTTGTCTAAATAGTCTAGTTGTTTTTTATTGTTGTATTATATATATATATATATGTATAGTGGAATGATATTTTGCAACCCTTAAAAAGTTTGCAACCCTTGCAACCCACATCTTAACCGTTGGATTTATGATCGACGGTTATTTTTTTTTTTTTTTTTTAATTAAAAATATTGGACCTCACATCTATTATAACCGCCGATCATGAATCCGGCGGTTAAGATATGGGTTGCAAGGTTTGCAACCTTTTTAAAGGTTGCAAATTAAACAACCCCTATATGTGTATATATATAATTTTTTAAAAATAATATATTAGCGGCGGGTTGGCGGGTTGAAAAAAGCGTAACCCAATTTCAACCCTCTTAATTTGCGGGTTGGCGATTTGGCGGGTGGGCGGTTTGGCGGTTGGACGGGTTGGGTTTAATTGGGTTGTTAGCGGTTGGGCGGGTTTCGCGGGTTGACGATTTTTTGTACACCCCTACTTCTGATCATCTGATCTGCACAAATTTTAAACAGAAATGGGTCATCCCACAAATATTTCTTAGAGTCAAAAATGAGCTTTTTTCTTTAATGTTTATTTAGCTCCCTGGAAATGATCACACAAGCTAAATAATTTACAAGATCAGCAAAACAGGGTATGGTAGAATGTTGGAGAGCCAAAACTCTCTCATCTGGAAATACTTCACAGACGTCACTATCATGTGCTGGTTTGTCTTGTTTCTCTAACCTAGATAGATGGTCAGCTACCTGATTATCCACACCCTTCCTGTCAATGATTTCCAAATCAAATTCTTGTAACAACAAGACCCACCTTATTAGCCTAGGTTTTGCATCCCTTTTAGAAATGAGATATTTGATGGCAGCATGATGGCAGCATGATCAGTGTGAACAACTACTTTGGTTCCCATCAAATATGACCTGAATTTTTTAAAAGCAAAAACCATAGCTAATAGTTCCTTTTCAGTAGTGGTGTAATTGATCTGGGCCTCATTGAGAGTTTTACTGGCATAGTAAATAAAGTGGAATATTTTATTTCTTCTTTGACGTAAAACTGCTCCAACAGCCCAGTCACTGACATCACACATTATCTCAAAAGGTTGAGACCAGTCAGGTGTAACTACTACAGGGGCAGTAACCAATGCCTTTTTCAAAATTTGAAAAGCATTTCTACAATCTTCATTGAAGTTAAAGACATCTTCCTGTTGTAGTAGCATACAGAGAGGTTTTGAAATTTTTGAAAAGTCTTTGATGAACCTCCTGTAAAAACTTACATGTCCTAGAAAACTTCTGATACCTTTAACTGTTGTTGGCTCAGGTAACTTTTCAATTACCTCTAGCTTAGCCTTATCAACCTCAATGCCTCTTTTGGAAATGAGATGCCCTAGCACAATGTCCTCTTTAACCATAAAGTGGCACTTTTCCCAGTTTAAAACCAAATATGTTTCTTCACATGTTTTAAGGCTTTTCTCAAGGTTTTGTAAACATAGATTATATGATGTCCCATTTACAGAAAAATCATCCATGAAAATTTCCATGGAGTGTTCTAACATGTCAGAAAAAATGGACATCATACACCTTTGAAAAGTGGTTGGGGCATTACAAAGTCCAAAAGGCATTCTTCTGAAGGCAAAAGTTCCATAGGGACAAGTAAAAGTGGGTTTTTCTTGGTCCTTAGGTGCAATGGCAATTTAGTTGTAACCGGAGTAACCATCCAAGAAACAATAAAACTCTTTTCTTGCTAATCTGTCTAGCATCTGGTCCATGAAGGGTAATAGGAAATGGTCTTTTTGGGTGGCCTTGTTTAGCCTCCTATAGTCCATGCATATCCTCCAAATTGATACTATCCTAGTAGGTATAAGTTCATTCTTCTCATTAGTTACCACAGTAACTCCTCCATTCTTGGGTACACATTGTACTGGACTGACACATGTACTGCTGGCAATAGGGTAGATTATGCCAGCATCAAGCCATTTTAAGATTTCCTTTTTGACAACCTCCTTCATTACAGGATTGAGACTTCTTTGAGGCTCAACAGAGGTGAAATCTTTATCCTCAAGGATGATCTTGTATTGACAAATAGTAGGGCTTATGCCCTTCAAATCTGCAATGGTCCATCTTATGGCTTTTGTGTGAAGTTTCAACATATTGACCAACTTTTCCTCTTGATTAGATTCTAGTGATGATGAAATAATGACTGGTAACCTCATTGGGTCTCCTATAAATGCATTTTTCAAATGGGAGGGAAGTTGTTTCAAGTCTAGGTCTAGAGCACACTGTAAGGAAGGAACAAGGGTTTTCCTATCCTCATTTTTTAGAACCTCAAAAGCAATAATTTCATGTGGTTATGCTAAATCCTCATAATCTGTGTTATCCTTATCACTATCAGACTCATCTATTCCTAAAATCTCCCCCAAACTTTTCTCTTGACACCAAAATTCAATTAAGGTCAGTGTAGGACATTCTTTTTTCTCTCCAAGGTACTTAAGGGAGTTAAACACATTAAAAGTCACTTCTTGGTTTTGGACTCTCATGGTCAAATATCCTTGTTAGACATCTATTAGGGTTCTTCCAGTTGCAAGGAAAGGTCTGCCTAAGATGATGGGGACATCCTTATCAGCTTCAAATTCTAAGATGATAAAGTCTGCAGAAAAGATAAACTTATCAACCTGAACTAAGACATCCTAAATCTTTCCCTTTGGGTAGGCCATGGACTTGTCTACTAATTGAAAAGTAACAATGGTGGGTCTAGCTTAACCTATGCCTAAAGTGTTAAAAAAAGATAAAGTCATAAGGTTTATGCTAGCACCTAAGTCACATAGGGCTTTCCCTATTTCCATTCCTCCTATTGAACATGGGATTGTGAAACTTCTAGGATCTTTCCATCTTGGGAGGGATTTTGCTGGACAGTAATGCACTACAACCCTCAGTAAGAGCTACAATCTCATATTCAATTATCTTTTTCTTATTGCTCAAAATCTCTTTAAAAACTTTGCATAACTTGGCATTTGTTCAATGGCTTCTACCAAAGGTATGTTGATATGCCACTGTTTTAAAACTTCTAAAAACTTTTTGAAATGTAACTCCTCCTTTTGGTTCCTTAATCTCGAGGGATAAGGAATATAGGGAAGGACTTGAGTAAGAGGTGTATTCTTTTATTGATATAAAATATCAAGAATTACACTTAGTAAACAAAAGATTGTTGCGGAAACGAACAGTAAACTATTCTAACAATCTTACAAAGAGAAAACTTTTAGAAATCAACTTTAGAAAACACTAAGTTTGTTAGGACACAGTCTCATTGGATTCAAGATCATACAATACGAAGATCGCAATCTGAAGTTAAAGCTGACAAGTCACTCTCAACAATAGTCTAGGGTCTATTCTGTAATAAAGTCAAAGTTGTTTTAATATCTAGATATTATAGTTTTAGATATTAAGTTTAGTTATTATATTAGTTTATATAATATCCATATATTATATATCTAGATATTAAGATATATGCTAAGCTCTCACAATCATCAGATCGATCAAAAACAAGAAACACATACAACAACACAGATCAAAGGTGTAAAACAGAGAGAGAGCAAAACTGATCAACATTACCGAACCCTTTGTAATCCGCGTTTATAATCTAAACAGGTTGGTAATCGTTATTGTTTTGTTGTTTGATTTATCTGGTAACGATCACGGACTCACAATTGGTATCAGAGCTGATCCAGATCAAAATCAAAATTTTCAACTCTCTGTGTTCTTCATTTTTTGAATAACACTGATCAAACGTCAAAAACTTGATTTTGCGGTTATTTTCGAAATCAAAGTGTTGTGCATTGTTGTTATTGATAAGGAGAAGATACTGTCAAAATTTGGTGTGGTAAAACGACCTCTAGTTGGGTTAATTTTAGAGTTGCAGGTCGTTTAATCGGAGAAGACGACGTACCCGTCCTTTGTAATATATCGGTCTAAGCCAATTGACCAATAATATTTTTTTGTACCGGTCGAACCTTAGTTTAAACACTCTATCGGTATTAAGCATTCGACCGGACTCTTGCAAATACCGGTCGAATTGTTTGTTTATCGGTCGAATCACTCACAACCAATTCCGGTCAAACTCTCAATTTTATCGGTCGAAGTAATCAATCCGGTCGAACTCCTCTTCTCTTTTATCGGTCAAACACAAATAAACCCCAGCCCCGGTCAAACCCTCTCTTCCGGTCGAATCACATTTCAAACAAAATTTCGGTCATTTCAATCCCGGTCTTCCACTCAAAACCCTCTTCCGGTCAAACCCCAAACCCTCTCAAGAATCCGGTCAAACACTCAAGAATCCGGTCAAACACTCACAATCCGGTCGAATTTAGTATCATATCGGTCCACTCATGCAAATTTGTTTGAAAATTTGTTTCTTTAAGTGCATGCAAATTCAAACTGCACGTGTCCACCACTTAAAAGAAATCCACCACTTCAAAGAAATCCATCACGTGGCAGCCTCTCAAAATTCCTCATGCAACTCACTATCTAGATAAAGTTTCAAAATTTCTTGTTGACTTCCAATTCTCACATTTCAATTCCATCAATTTTAAAATACTATCTTTGATACTTGGCATCATCACATTTCCAGAATTATTATATCTTTTAATATCTTGAGGGAATTACAAGATACCGGTTCAATTTTTTTTATCGGTCGACCCACTATTCGCTACTTGATTAAACTTCTGAAAATTTATTTTCTGAAATTCGACTGTTTTTCACTTACTTTTATCTGGACTAACGGTCGAAACAGTTCTTGTTGCACATCTAACGAAACAGGATGACTTCAAAAGATGCTCTTTCCATTGGCACGGATGTCAAACCCCCAGTTCTGTTCAAAGGGGATTACGAACAATGGAAAGACAGATTTCTTGACTTTGTGGATCGACACTCAAACGGAGATAACATTCTTTTATCAATAAAAGAAGGTCCCATGGCACCACTTTCTGTCCAAGTACCTGATGATGATGATGATGATGATGCTGAAGATGATTCTTCTGACAGTGAGGATGGGAACGTGTGTTGGGAACTGAAGAATTCAACAAGTATGGTTAATGCTGCTGGTTCAGAGTTAATACTTCTAGAAGACTTAAAGGTTAGTACTGCTGAGTGTTACTACTGCTAGTACTATTAATACTGCTAGTCAAAGTTAGTGCTGCTTGAACAAAGTTAGTACTGCTTAGCTAGTTAGTACTGCTAGTGGTTAGTACTGCTTAGGAGTTAATGCTGCTAGAAGGAAGTTAATGCTGCTGAAGATTAATACTGCTTATATGATGAAGATTCGTATAAAAGGATATACATGGAAGCTTAGAGATATACATAGAAGATATACTGAAGATATTTTATTTATTGTAATTATCTTTGTATTCAGTATATATATTGTATTGTTTAGAATAGTTAGATAGAATTCTGAACTTTAGTTTTCATTCTTTTAGAGAAAAACAACCTCAAGGCATAGATCCTAATTCTAGAGAAGTAGAATTCGTATTGGTGAGTTTGTTCATCAATATTGAGGTTGAGTGAGTAATCTTGTAACTTCAAAGCATTCAATAAAAGCTTACAGTTTGTTATTCATATTTTCTGTGTTGATTTACTGTTTCATAGAATATCAAAGTGTTATTCCGCAAACTTCTTTGATATTGTTTCTGAGAGTTAATTCTTGTTGAGAATTCGATCCTGTCAACGTGGAAAGAGAACAGAAGATGAAAACTGTTACGCTAGAGTATGCCCAATTTTCTGAAGAACAAAAGAACCGTTTCAAAGCTGATAAGCAAGCAAGATCTTTACTTCTTCAGAGTATCCCGAATGATATCTACATCAAAATAGACAGCTACAAAGCTACTGCTAAGAAGATGTGGGATCAACTTCAGAAGATGATGATGGGATCCAAGGTTGGGAATCAGATGAAAGTCGCAAACTATATAAACAGTTACGAAGAATTCAAAGCCTTTGAAGATGAAAGCCTAGCTGACACTTATGAACGATATGTTCTGCTTCTGAACGAGCTGTCAAAGAATAAAGTTAAAAAGAAACAGATAGAGAACAACGTCAAGTTTCTCAGTGTCCTTCAACCTGAATGGAAGAAGCATACACGAAGAATGAAACAGATGAAAGATCTGTCTGACATTCCACTCCACGAGGTGTATGAGACACTAAGGCAGAACGAAGAGGAAGTAGAAGAGAAAAGGAATGGAAAGAAGAAAAAGGAAGTTGAGAAAGTTCCTGATTCCGTTGCACTTGTTGTGAAAGATAAGAAGAAAAAGAAGAAAGTAATTACAAGTTCTGAATCAGAAACTGAATCTGATGGAGATGATGGAGAAAGTCTCAAGCAAGCACTGCAATTACTGACCCGTGCATTCCAAAAGAAATTCTACAAGAAACCAGGATCAAATTCACAGAGATATTCTTCATCAAGCTCCAAGAACCGTGAGCATAGAGAAAGAATAGAAGGAAGTAGATCTCAAGAGAAGAAACCAAGAGAATGACTACACCAGTACAGACAAGAAAACTGATGTCCCAATCATATGCTACAACTGTGGCATGACTGGACATTACGCCTCAAACTGTCGAAAGCCAAAGGTTCGCAATTCGGCGTATTACCAGAACAAACTAATGTTAGCCAAGCAACAGGAAGCTGGCAAAGCATTAATGGTTGAAGACGAATTCTGGTTAGATCATTCTGAAGAAGAAGATGAAGAATAAGAGAATGAAGAAGCTGCTAACATGTGCTTGATGGCCAATCATGCAAAGTATGATGATTCAGATAATGAAGGAGCTGAAAAGGTAATGAACTTAACCGAGAATAATTTTATGATTAAAATGGATGCGATGATGGTTGAACTTCAAGACCTTCAGTCAAAACTGAAAAGAGAAAAAGGCAGAGTTGCTAGGCGTAATCAAAAGATCTTTGAGCTAAATACGTCAGTTATTGGGAACAAAGATCTCATGGATTCCCTACGCAAATCTGCTTCTGATTTTAATCTTGAAAAGGTTTGTTTTGAAAAGAAGATTTCTGATCTTGTTTCACAATTATCTAAGTCTGATTCAGAAAAGCAAGAATGCGTTCTGAAAGCATTTAAACTTCATGTTGAGAACAAGACTTTAGAGAAAAAGGTAACTGGTCTGGAAGCCAAACTCTATACAAGAGGCCAAACAGATCAAACTATTTTCTTGAATACACCAAATGAAGAGGCTGATTTTAAAGCAAAATGGGGATTAGGTTGTAATAATCCTCATTACCTGAAACATGTTATCAGAAAACAGCCTGGTTTATATAATGCAGATTATATGTATGCTGCTCGTAAACTTTCTCATTTGAAACCCAAATTTGTTACCAAAGCATCAGAAGAAGTCGAGACAAGAGAAGATACAAAAAGAATGAATTTGAAGAAAATGCAACTACCATTCTGTTATGAAAGACTGAATGATAGTTATCTTTCGGACAAACCAAAAGTTCTTTCAAAAGAATATTTTGCTAAATATTCTTCTACTGAGATGGAGGCAAAACCTGTTCGAGCTAAAACTTATCTACCTCCACTCGTATTAGAAAGCAAAATAATTGAGTTAGAAAATATCTTATCTGACGAAAAAATTTTGGTGAAAATAAAACAAGATGTGTTTTCTACTGTTTTGAAGAACACTGTTTTTCATTCTAAATCTAAAAGGTGTTCTACAGTTTCAAAAACCCCTCACACTTCTACTGATTTCTTAGATGACTTATTTGAGCCTGCAAATGACTTTTTAAATACTGAAAAAGGGTGTATAGATGGAGTAGAAATGGTTGATTTCAATGCTTCACTTCCAGATCATTCTATTTTTCTAAAAGGAAAGGCTTTACCAAGTGTTTCTAAACATCAGCGTTCAAAGAAACAGAACACCTCTGGTAATAGCAAGAAAATCCAATCTCAGAAATCTGATTTTCCTGATAAATCTAAATCTTCAAATCAGATTCATACTACTAACCTTCCTGTTCACAGAAAGTTAGATGGTTCAGGTTCACTTCAAAGAAGAGGGAGCTACAAGGAAGAAAATCTTTTCTGGAAGAAGAAACCAGTTAAAGATGAAAGCTCATGTGTACATACGCATAATGAAACGAAGAACAATGCGCTGAAAAGTAAACCTGCTCATGTTTACACGAGAGATCAAATGATCAGGTTATCAGGTAAGGAAAATTCTTGTTCTTACTGTCGTACACATGATCCTTTTCACAGAACCAAAGATCATTACTGGTATGGTTCTTATTCCATAACCCCCATACGAACTGCAACTAACACAAATGGACCCAAATACCAGTGGGTACCAAAGAAAACTAATTCTGTGTTGCATGCACCTACTGTCAAGGGGGAGTAGGAGAACAAAGGCTTCTGAATACTTCAGTTCAGAACCCGGACTTCAATGTCAGAACAAAGGTTCTTGAATAACACAGTTCAAGACCCACACTTCAAAGAAGAATGTTTCTTGAGTAAATCAGCTCAAGACCTGGACATCAATGTCAACAACGACTTCTGATTATGTACAGATCAGGACTCGTTCTTCAAAGATCAAAAGAACTTACTCCAATGCTGATATGAGAGATTGTACTCCGATACTCCAACGAAGAAATCAACATTCAAGGGGGAGTACATACTTTTCTGAAATTTTAAATGCATATCTTTTCAATGATATTTTTTTTAAATGCATAATTTCAGGGGGAGTAAGAGAAGTTATTAGTTTTACTGCTTTTTGTCTTTTCAATATTAGTGAATAAAGTTTCTTTGACTTGACTTAAGACTTTTGCAGAATTTTTGAGAAGAGCTTACACGATCATATGTTTATGACTTTAAGCTAAGCTTCATGAGATGTAAGATCGCACTTAAAGGTATATTCCTTTATCTTAATCTCATATGTGATTGAAAGAAGGACAACTTTCAATCATTGAAAACATATTCTTAAACGTTCAAACCACTTCGTGATTTTTCACAAGATTTTATATTTTGGGAGTGTATTTTAAATGGTCTACATGAGCTTACATGATTATAAATCATTTTGAGCAACATATTCTTTATAGGATATACGGGATCAGTGTGCTAGGAATTAACACAACTTCTATGGAATCACGTTAACCAGTGATTTCTACCCATGAAGTTAATCCATAGTGATTGAGTGTGAGAAATCAAAAGAAATGAGTGTGGATTAGATAATGAGCTATCATGAAAAAGAGAGTTCGGTTAGCAGTGAGCTAAATGTTTAAAAGAAAGAGCGTGTGAGAACAGAGTTAAAAGAATATCACAACTCTGCACCAACTTTTTCTGAGTCGGACAGCCACATTTCTAGTGTTTCACAACTCTTTTGTGATCATTATTGAAACAGGCAACTAGCCCATGCCAACTCTTGAAATTACCCCACCAGCTACTCATTTACTTCTTAACAAGAAAATGTTTCATTTTCAAAAGGGGAAGCAACACATATGCTATCTGATTTTCATTTGGAAAATCTGGATATTGAAAAGAAGGAAGTCTGCCCCACCTTCGCACTTCACTTATGCACATTGAGTATGTGTTTAACTTACTGTTGTCTCAATGGTTTACACAATTTCGAGCCTATAAGCAATCATCAAGTGCTTAATTCTTTCTATCACAAGCACGAACACACAAGGAATTTGTTTCTTTGTCATAACGTTTATAGAAATAACCTTTGTGGTGTTTCGATGATTAAATGGAAGCCCTGGGGGAGTCAACATCAAACAGATCCTTTCCATTGTGTATTCGTTACACATAGTGACTTAGTGTTACTGACAGGCGTTTCTAACTGATTTGTTTATTGCTACAGGTGTTACATGACTATTTTGTCTAGATTTGCAAAGATCTGGATAAATATCTATTGCATTGACGAATCAGAGGCTTCTAATGATCAACATTTCTTGTCATCAACTTTTGATGAAATCGTTACACTTCTCATCAAAAAGGGGGAGAATGACTACACAAGAAATGGCAAAGATCACATGTTTCAAGAATCACGTCCAAGATTTAATTCTTCAAAGAGCAAGTATTCTGAAGATATGCTGATTCAAGAGAAATTTTCTTTGACGATACTTTGCTGAAGAATTTCGAGCTGAAACTGAAGATAATTTCTTCCCAACATCTAAGAAAGATAATCTACATCTTTTGGGGAGTTTACTATATCTTGAAGACTAAGAGAGAGATTGCATCTTCTATGCTGAAAAAGAAGATCGTATTGCTAAATCATTTTCGTAATGATCTTGATCCAAAGGGGGAGATTGTTAGGACACAGTCTCATTGGATTCAAGATCATACAATACGAAGATCGCAATCTGAAGTTAAAGCTGACAAGTCACTCTCAACAATAGTCTAGGGTCTATTCTGTAATAAAGTCAAAGTTGTTTTAATATCTAGATATTATAGTTTTAGATATTAAGTTTAGTTATTATATTAGTTTATATAATATCTAGATATTATATATCTAGTTATTAAGATATATGCTAAGCTCTCACAATCATCAGATCGATCAAAAACAAGAAACACACACAACAACACAGATCAAAGGTGTAAAATAGAGAGAGAGCAAAACTGATCAACATTACCGAACCCTTTGTAATCCGCGTTTATAATCTAAACAGGTTGGTAATCGTTATTGTTTTGTTGTTTGATTTATCTGGTAACGATCACGGACTCACAAAGTTCAAAAGCTATGAGGAAAGAAAATGGTTGCCAACTTTTCTTGAGTGCACTGAGTTCTCTTGAGCTGAAAATGTGAGTTGCATGGAGGAAGTCTTCACCTTTATATACTACCCAATGCATTGAATGCAAAGGGCACTTGTCAAATGTACATTGGATCCTTGATATTTTCTTCAATAAATTATGAGATATTTGAAATGACTTATCAATATACAAAAGAGACTTTTGTACTATGATAAGACAATCCCAATAAAATATACCTGGTACAAATTTTTTTTTGAGATCTTTTGGAGAAAGTCTCTATCAGATCAGAACTTTGGTGAATATCCTCTGTGCAAAACAAGGTTCCATTCCTTTTGTCAGAAGGATGTTGGGAACAAGAAAGTATAGTCAAATCATGAGGATTTGTCTACAAAAGAATATCCGAACAAAGAGGAATTCGGCAGAAGTATTATGCCGATAGATTGGCAGAGATGATGACCGATTAAGAAGAGTCGGCAGAGGGGACTCCTGCCGATAGAGGTATCGGCAGAAAAGAATCCTGCCGAAGGATGTATATCTCTTCGGCAGAGATAGCTTAGCATTAATGAAGATTGTCTTGATCCGTATCAGTAGGCTCAATTCATGTTGAATTCGGTTGGTCTTCGATTTCACCGATATTTTAAAGCACAACTAAGCTATTACAAAGAACCATAAAATAAACTAAGTATGGAGATGTACAACATTTTACAGATACAAAATTACAAGCCGAAAGAGGAGGTCATCTTCAAATATTTAATGACCCAACAATCTCCCCCTATTTGATGATGACATCCCATACTTAAATTGTAACACCCGTAAATTTTGCTTTCACATCGGGGACATATGTATATTCGAGGTATGTATATTCTCTCCCAGCTACATATGTTGCTCTCTCTTGTGTGAAAATTTCCAAGCTTAAGTGTTTGAGGTTTTAGGAGTTTGAGGCAGCTCCAAGGACTTACGCAGTCTACCGCGCGGCCTGGAGGCCACGACCAAAGCCGTGGGACTCACTAGAGTCCACAGTACAAAAACACGCACGACTTACGCCGCGACTCCATATCCGCGGCCAAAGCCGCGGGAAAGGGTCTGCAGGCCAAATACGGGATTTGTCCCCTCTTTCCCATTGTTTTTGCATTTTGGAGCTCTTGAGGGTGATTTTGGAAGAGCCAAGAGGTAGGATTTCCTCCCCCTTCATTCATTACTACTAAATGCAAGATTCTTATGCATTTATTAGGTTGGTTTAGTTGGTGGTGGTGTTTAAGAGCTTTGGGATTGAAGTGTCAAGCTCCCTCCTAAAATCTACTCCCAAGTATCATCATCTAGGGTTTGTTAATAACCTTTACAAGGTGAGTTCATTTACTTGCTTCTATTACATTATGTAAGGGTTTACATTCTTTAAACCCTCATCTATGCTCCCATGTATGTTTTGGGAAACTTGTGATATTATAACTTAAACTATGAGATTTGGGGATTTAGGGTTTCTTAACCCAAGACAAATAACTTGATAAATATGTTTTACAACAAATTTATAGATTGTAGTGTTTCTTTACTTATTTGGTATTAAACCCTCACTTTATGGATTTTGGTAAACCCAAAGTGAAATTAGGGTTTAGTAAGATTTCATGTAGTGGCTCGTTTATTAGAAGTCTTGACCTTGGGATAGGATGTATGAAATTTCTATTGTCATGATATGTTATGAAGTACCCAAATAATGGGAGTTGAGAACCATGTAGAGATCCTTATATACATGATTTGTTTTCTCTGAGGCTTACATGCATGATTAATGATATATGTGTTAGCATGTCTTGGTATTTGGTCTTAGTGCAATGGATCCATAGGCACGGTGTTCCTATGTCCCCGTTTTGTTCATTAGGTTCACCACTTTGGCACGGAATAGGCATCGGGTCACCATGATAAGTAAGGTGTGGACCTATACGATCGGGCAGCGTCTCATGGACAGTAAGGTGTAATTCCCTTGTGCTAGAGTTCCCCTTTTTGGAACTCTCAATAATAGACCTAGAGGGGTTGACTTCATGTTTTCGAGCAATAGACTTAGAGGAGTTGAGCTCATTATGTGATTGGTGTTACTTGTACCATATTTAATCACTAATGGTTTGTTTGATTTATTGGTTTTAGCTCTCTGCTATATTCTCCATGTGACTTCAAATGGGTTTAGTATTTTCATTCTCATTTGACTTGTTCTCACTAGGCTTTAGCCTAACACTTGTTCTTTGTTGTCATGTTTGATAGGTCATCTTAGCGGTGGGGCACGTCGGGACTGAGGGAACGACCTTGGGGTCGTGAGTGGTCTTTTTGAGAAACATAGTGACCAACATACCTTGACTTTTGAAGATATACATTTTAGAACGATTGCGACACCTGACCATAATCTAGTTAACCAAATTTAGATTAGTAGGTTGTCGTTTTATGCTTCATCATTGGGTTTGTAAATGCCTTATTATATACCCCGTTTTGGGATGATACACTTGGATTCGAATTGTTTTACCCTTTCTATTCAGGCTTAAATGATCCCCTATTTTAGGGCGATAGGTTTCTCTATCTTTTAAAATCTATATTGCCAAAATTTCGAATTTCTTTTCTCTCAAATTTTGGGATGTTTCAAGTTGGTATCAGAGCCTTAGTTTAAGTGAACTAGGTATGAATGTAATATGCCTAGACTTAAGTTAAGGTTATTAAGCTATGACTAGTGAGATGGGGTAGAAATCTTAAGATAGGATAGTAATGAGAACTCTTAAGATAGGATGGTAACGAGAACTCTTACGTAACATGTATTCATAATTTCACTTAGCTAACGTTATTATGAAGATGTTTTACGTGAGCATACTTGATCTACTGTTGTTATAATAATTGAAAAGTGTAGTAGTACGTTTCCTTGTGTTATTCCTGTAGACCATTTCTTATTCTATTTCATGTATGTGTGTGGCAGACTAATGGTTAACACCAGAAACCGACCGGAAGGCCAAGAGGCCACGGCATCCACGACCGACCATCCGCGAGTGACGGTGGTGGATGAACACACTCGTCCGGTTAATGTACTAGGCGGGGGACCCGAGCGCATTCCCCGGTACAATTTGGAAACCGAAGAACCCATTATGAAGGAAGCAATGACAGAGACAAGAATGATGAACCGCATGATGTTAGCTATGAACAGAGCCATGGCACAACAGCAAGAGATGTTCTTGAAACTCCTGGAAGATCGGGACACCAATAACCGTAGACATGAAACCGTTGACGAGAATATCATCGTGGAGGGATCCGGGGGTACCGGACCTGCAATTCCCACTGATGGGACCACAATCCTGAGAGTCCATCAAGCGGCAAAGACTTGCATATTCAAGGCCTTTCTGGGTTGCCGACCGCCGAAATTTAAGAGTTCAGATGATCCGATAGTTTGTGTGAGCTGGATACGGGAGATGGAACAAGCGTTCCGATCGAGCGAGTGTGGAGAAGGACAAAAGGAAATTTTGGCTCACAAATGTTGAGGGGTGCGACCCTCACTTGGTGGAATGTATATTCCGCTTCCATCAAGGCGACAATCTTGGCAAAACTGACTTGGGCAACATTCAAGGAGAAGTTATTAGAGGAATACTGCAACGAGAGGTCGATGGACCGAATTGAGGAAGATTTCCGAAAATTAAAGAATGGTAACTTGTTTGTGAAGGAATATAATCGTCTGTTCATGGAAAAACTGGGGTTGGTGGGATATTTGGTCCCAACAGAGAAGGAAAAGATCAAGGCTTACATCAAGGGCCTTCCATCGGACATGATGTCGATGGTGCGTGTATCAAAGGCCTCCACTCTTAGGGAAGCGATCGAGGAGGCGCAACTTATGGAAGATGCTTACCATCTTGGCAAGGAGGAATGTAGTCGGCAAGTTGAGAAGAGGAGATGGGAGGGTAGTTCATTGCCCTCGAAGAAGCCTAGATACGCCAACAACAATCACCGTGGCGCCGACCCTAGGCGTGATGCCAAGTGGTGTTCCAAATGTCGGAGCAAGAACTTCGGCCCATGTAACTTCGTCCCCGGGACTTGTTACAAGTGTGGGAAACCCAGGCATACGTTTAAGTATTGTCCCGTCAATGGACAACTATGTTTTGAATGCAAAGAGCAGGGTCACGTAATGGACGAATGCCCAAAGTTGAAGACCGGAGGGACTGGTGGGAAGAAGGTGGAACCTCCGAGAGCGTTTGTAAGAGCCTTCCAAATGACCGCAGAAGAAGCCAAGGCATCTACCGATGTGGTGTCGGTTACGTTTATCCTAAACTCCGTACCTGTGTGTGTGTTATTTGACTTGGGTGCTAGCTACTCTTTTATATCAGATGTATTTCGTCCAAAGCTTGCCATGTCTATGAGTAGTCTAGAGGATGCCTTAGTGGTAGAAATAGCAAATGGTAGTCAAGTAGTAATTCAGGATATTTTGAGAGGTTGCACACTTGAGTTCGAGGGGAATAACTTCCCCATAAACTTAATGCCTATGAAAATCGGCGGATTCGATGTGCTAGTGGGAATGGATTGGTTGTCGAGAAACCAAGCAGAGATCGTGTGTTCTAAGAAGATGATCCGACTACCCGTTGCGGATGGAGAGTCGACTATAATCTATGGCGAGAAAAGGAAAGGTGAGGTGGCGATTATCTCAATGATCAAGACGCGAAAGTGTTTAGCAAAGGGATACTCATCCTTCTTGGCTTATGCAATCGACACAAGCTCGAGAATAGGAAACTAGAAGATGTTAGAGTGGTGCACGAGTTTTCTGATGTATTTCCGGAAGACTTGCCGGGTTTGCCACCCGACCGCCTGGTGGAGTTCTGAATTGATCTCATTCTGGGAGTGACTCCTATTGCCCGAGCTCCCTACCGGTTGGCACCTACTGAGATGCAAGAAATGATGACTCAACTCCAAGACCTTCTTGAGAAGGGTTTCATACGACCGCGCTCATCGCCTTGGGGAGCTCCGGTCTTGTTCGTCAAGAAGAAAGACGACTCAATGAGGATGTGTATCGACTACAGAGAACTGAACAAGGTAACAGTGAAGAATAAGTACCCACTTCCGAGGATCGATGACTTGTTTGACCAACTACAAGGTGCAGGTTGCTTCTCAATGATCGACCTTCGGTCGGGTTATCACCAAGTGAAGGTGGCGAAGAACGACATTCCAAAAATGGCGTTTAGGACACGTTACGGTCATTATGAATTCCTAGTAATGCCATTCGGTCTAACCAACGCACCGACGATATTTATGGACTTGATGAACCGAGTGTGACGGGCATTCCTCGACAAGTCGGTAATAGTGTTCATCGACGATATCCTAGTATACTCCAAGAGCGATACGGAACATGAGCATCATCTCCGAGAAGTGTTGGAAGTGCTAAGGTAAGAAAAGCTCTACGCGAAGTTTTCAAAGTGCGACTTTTGGCTCCAAGAATTGCAGTTTTTGGGGCATGTGGTTTCAAAGGAAGGAGTAAATGTGGACCCCGTGAAGATCGAGGCAATGATGAACTGGGAACCTCCCAAGAGTCCGTCCGAAATCCGAAGTTTCCTAGGATTGGCGGGATACTACCGGAGATTTATCCAAGAATTTTCCAAGATAGCCTCATCGTTGACGGCCCTAACCCGAAAGAACGTGAAGTTTTTGTGGACCGAGAGTCAAGAAAAGGCATTTCGAACCCTACAAAGAAAACTTTGCGAAGCTCCCATTTTATCCCTACCCGACGGGACGGAAGACTTTGTAGTGTATAGTGATGCGTCAAAGATGGGTTTGGGTTGCGTCCTAATGCAAAGGGGTAAAGTAATTGCTTATGCGTCAAGACAACTCAAAGTTCACGAAGTCAACTACCCTACCCACGACTTAGAATTAGCGGCGGTGGTGTTTGCATTAAAGTTATGGTGACACTACATCTACGTTACGAAATGCACCCTTTACACGGACCACAAGAGTTTGAGGCATATCTTTAAATCAAAAGGAATTGAATATGAGGCAACGAAGGTGGTTGGAGTTATTAAAGGATTACGATTGCGAGTTGCTTTACCATCCGGGTAAACCAAACATCGTCGTAGATGCTCTTAGTCGAAAGGATTACGGGGAAAATTCTAAAGATACTTTTACACGAATTGAGTTGTCATCCACACTCATTGACCGAATTAAAGCATCGCAAGCCGAAGCCTTGATATGAGATAACCTCAAGAGATAGGTCATGATAAAGCAACACCTACTCTTGACGGAAGATGGCCGGGGAGTAAAGATGTTCAACGGGCGAGTTTGGGTGCCAAAGATCGGGGGTAATCGAGAACTTCTTCTCGAGGATGCCTACAAAGCAAAGTATTCTATCCATCCAGGAAGCACGAAAATGTACCGAGACTTGAAATTGCACTATTGGTGGCCGGTCATGAAGCTTGATGTGGCGCGCTACGTAGAGCGATGTGTGACCTGTTTGCAAGTGAAGGTCGAGCACCAACGACCTTATGGAAGTCTACAGTCCTTGGAGATTCCGGAATGGAAGTGGGAACACATCATGATGGACTTCGTGACGAAATTGCCAAGGACCTTACGAGGTCATGACACCATTTGGGTAATAGTGGACCGTTTGACCAAGAGCGTTAATTTCTTGGCCATGCGAGAGACTTTACCGATGGACAAGCTGACAAAGTTGTATATTGATGAGGTTATATCTCGCCATGGCATGCCTCTATCGATCGTCTCGGATCGCGATAGTTGATTCACGTCACATTTAGGGATGGATTACAAAAGGAATTGGGTACACGCGTGAAGTTGAGCACGACCTACCATACCCAAACCGATGGTCAAAGTGAGAGGACAATTAAGACACTTGAAGACATGTTGAGGTCTTGTGTGATCGACTTTGGGGTAGTTGGGACTCGCACCTACCCTTGATGGAGTTCGGGTACAACAACAGCTACCACTCGAGTATTCGAACGACGCCGTTCGAAGCATTGTATGGCCGCAAATGACGAACCCTCGTATGTTGGCTTGAAGCGGCAGAGAAGCAGTTTTCCGGACTCGAGATTGTGCAAGAGACGATGGACAAGGTGAAGGGTATACGTGAGAGCCTAAAGGCAGCTCAAGACCGGCAGAAAAGTTATGCCGACAAGAAGAGGCGGCCGATAGAATTCCAAGTGGGAGATTGGGTTATGTTGAAAGTGTACCCTTGGAAGGGTATTATCTGGTTTGGAAAGCGTGGGAAGTTGAGTCCCCGTTTCCTTGGACCATTCACCGTGACTAAGCGGATAGGACTTCAAGCCTATCAATTAGAACTCCCTCCAGAAATTAAGGGAACCCATAACACATTTCATGTGTGCTTCCTTCGTAAATGTCTAGTGGAGGAGGAGAGTGTTATCCCACTCTCTGAGATTAGAGTTGATGAGGGAAACCGTTGCATCAAAGAACCCGACGCGATTTTGGAGAAGAAGACGAAGAAGCTTCGTCACAAAGAAGTCACTATGGTGAAGGTTCAATAGAAACACCATCGTGGTGCCAACATGACTTGGGAGGCTGAAGAGGATATGAAGCGGAGATATCCACACCTCTTCACCTAGTCAAGATTTCGAGGTCGAAATCTCCTTCAAGTTGGGGAGGATTGTAACACCCATAAATTTTTCTTTCACATCGAGGACATATGTATATTCGAGGTATGTATATTCTCTCCCAGCTGTATACGTTGCTACCTATTGTGTGAAAAATTCCAAGCTTAAGTGTCTGAGGTTTTAGGAGTTTGAGGCAGCTCCAGGGACTTACGCGGGCTACCGCGCGGCCTGGAGGCCGCAACCAAAGCCGCGGGACTCAGTGGAGTCTGCGGGCCAAGAACACGCGCGGCTTACGCTGCGACTCCATAGCCACGACCAAAGCCGCGGGAAAGGGTCTGCAGGCCAATTACGGGATTTTTCCACTCTTTCCCATTGTTTTTGCATTTTGGAGCTCTTGAGGGTGATTTTGGAAGAGCTAAGAGGTAGGATTTCCTCCCCTTCATTCATTGCTACTAAATGCAAGATTCTTATGAATTTATTGGGTTCGTTTAGGTTGGTGGTGGTGTTTAACAGCTTTGGGATTGAAGTGTCAAGTTCCCTCCTAAAATCTACTCCCAAGTATCATCATCTAGGGTTTGTTAATAACCTTTACAAGGTGAGTTCATTTACTTGCTTCTATTACATTATGTTAGGGTTTACATTCTTTAAACCCTCATCTATGCTCCCAAGTATGTTTTGGGAAACTTGTGATATTATAACTTAAACTATGAGATTTGGGGATTTAGGGTTTCTTAACCCAAGACAAATAACTTGATAAATATGTTTTACAACAAGATTTATAGATTGTAGTGTTCCATTACTTATTTGGTATTAAACCCTCACTTTATGGATTTTGGTAAACCCAAAGTGAAACTAGGGTTTAGTAAGATTTCATGTAGTAGCTCGTTTAATAGAAGTCTTGACCTTGGGATAGGATGTATGAAATTTCTATTGTCATGATATGTTATGAAGTACCCAAATAATGGGAGTTGAGAACCATGTAGAGATCCTTATATACATGATTTGATTTCTCTAAGGCTTACATGCATGATTAATGATATATGTGTTAGCATGTCTTGGTATTTGGTCTTAGTGCAATAGATCCATAGGCACGGTGTTCCTATGTCCCCATTTTGGACATTAGGTTCACCACTTTGGCACGGAATAGGCATCGGGTCACCATGATAAGTAAGGTGTGGACCTATACGGTCGGGCAGCGTCTCATGGGCAGTAAGGTGTAATTCCCTTGTGCTAGAGTTCCTCGTTTTGGAACTCTCAAAAATAGACCTAGAGGGGTTGACTTGATGTTTTCGAGCAATAGACTTAGAGGAGTTGAGCTCATTATGTGATTGGTGTTATTTGTACCATATTTAATCACTAATGGTTTGTTTGATTTATTGGTGTTAGCTCTTGGCTATATCCTCCGCGTGACTTCAAATGGGTTTAGTATTTCATTCTCAGTTGACTTGTTCTCACTAGGCTTTAGCCTAACACTTGTTCTTTGTTGTCATGTCTGACATGTCATCTTAGCAGTGGGGCACGTCGGGACTGAAGGAACCACCTTGGGGTCGTGAGTGGTCTTTTTGAGAAACATAGTGACCAACATACCTTGACTTTTGAAGATATACATTTTGGAAGGATTGCGACACCCGACCATAATCTAGTTAACCAAATTTAGATTAGTAGGTTTTCGTTTTATGCTTCATCATTGGGTTTGTAAATGCCTTATTATATACCCCGTTTTGGGATGATACACTTGGGTTCGAATTGTTTTACCCTTTCTATTCAGGCTTAAATTATCCCCTATTTTAGGGCGGCATGTTTCTCTATCTTTTAAAAACTATATTGCTGAAATTTCGAATTTCTTTTCTCTCAAATTTTGGAATGTTTCATAAATAAAGAGTAGCGTTCCATGAATAAAGCATTTTGACCCTGATTTTACTCTTTTGGGTTCTTTTTCACATAGACCATTCTTTTTGTTTCTTTTTGGATTTTTTAGAGTATCCGACATTTACAATTATAAAAGAATGAAGGAATAAGCTATACAAATTATTTACTTAAAAAAATAAAATTGTACTTGTATTAATCTTGTAAGAAGATTACAATACGAAGAAAAAAAGAAAACAAGTACAATAAAGATAAAGATAGAAAAACAAAGATTCTTCAAAAGGATTACGCAGGATGGCATCTCTGTTTTTCAATTTGTCGGTTACAACTTGATAGAGAGCCACGACATGATCACCTATTGGGATGATCTGAAGAATCCCATAAAGAAAGATGATATCGGCGATGGGGATTTGGTTTGCTCTGAAGAAGAGAACTTGGCCGAATGCATCGTTGAAGAAGATCCCATACTCAGGCTCAAGAATGACCGAAGGAGAAGGCTGAGGCATCAAAGTCGGTATCGATAGGTCAAGGTTGGAAATGTTTGGAACTTTTCCTTCCTTATCCATCTTTTGAAATACTCCTGAGGATGGAGGAGGATTATCAGCCTTGAGTTTAGCAATAAATTTTTCTTCGGTAGGAGTGTGTACAATTCGGTACTTCTGTCGGTAGGATTTGAATTTGTTTTGCAGTTCAATAATGAACTTCTCCACTTCGGCTTTGAGAGCACTTCTACTCTTATTTATGCAATCACTGAGCTCTAACCATTCAGTAAGACCGAACATTTTGAGCCATTCGAGCTTTTCAGTTCGTCTTGACAGATCTTCCCTTATGATATGTAGACAGATATAGTTGTCTTTTTTTGTTGGTCTAACAATTTTGACATCAATAATCGGGGAGATGGATCTTTGGTTAGAGATAGTATTGTGGTACCATGCAATGCACTTCTCCTTATACTCTTTCCACTTCTTGCCCGATTGTTCTTGGACTCCAAGCTCCATTTCTTGAGCTCCAATAGCATCAGCCGAAACTTTGGCTTTCTTGGCCTCTTCTTCGACTATCTTCTGAGCCAACTCTTTTGTTTCATCAAAGTCCTTTAGAGCTAGCTCAGCCACCTTGATTTCCTCAGCCAACAACCCAAGATGAGAGGTACTATTTGGGGGAGGAGCAAGTTTCATACCACCACCATCAGCGAAGCGCTTAATTCTAGCTTCTTTGAGACGCTTGAGTTCAGTGGCTTCCTCTTCTGGAGTGAGCTTCTTTTTACCCTTATCTTTCTTCGGCTCCCCCTTAGATTCATCAACCTTTTTAGAAGAAGTTTCAAGGTTTGTTCCCTCACCTTCGACCAGATCAGTAGGGGCCGACTTGTTGGTTTCCTTCTCTTCAAATTTCTCCCCCTCGACGGAGGAGTCTTCCTACCGATTTTCCTACCGAGATTGATGGGGACCTTCTTAGGGTTCTTTGTAACACTCGTAATTTCCTAAAGAAGCTGTTAATGATCGGCCAAGGAAACGGTCAACGGTCGGTCGAGAGAAATGGTCGGGGAACGGTTTAACACAAGACGCGAGGAGGCACGACAGGCGACACGCGCGGTTTGTCCCACGGCCTTAAGCCACGACCAAAGTCGCGTAAGTCACTATGGTTTGCATTCGAAGGACAGGCGCGACTTGGCCTGCGACTTGAGGTCGTGGCCAAGGCCGCGGGAGACTGTCTGGTCGATTAAAACTCAACTTTCTAGGGTTTTCTGTCATTTTACCCAACTTTCCACTTCTCTCATCCTTGGGGCGATTTTGAGAGCTCAAGAAACGATTTTGGAGAACTTTTGTGTGAATCTACCATAGGAAGATCAAGGTTTTGGTGGCTTGAGGCTTGGCTATGTTAAGGATGGGGGATTTCGTAGGAATGGTGGATTGGAAGGCTTTAAATTTTGGTTGAGGTAAATCTCTTGTGTAATCCAAACTTTGGTGTAAGGATCTTTGTAGATCTAAAGGTTTACTTGTTGGTGGTTAATTTCTTTTAGATTTTGGAGAAATGGGTTATTTGGAAACCCTAGCTTATTGTTGGTGATGACTCAAAATGGAGGAATCTACACTATTGGAGGCCAATGGTTGGATTTTGAATCTAGGTTTAACTTAACCTAGCAAGGTGAGTTCAAGTTGCTTTGTGAAAACTATGTACATGCCAAAATGAGTATTGTTGAAGTAAAACTATGTTTTTGTTGGAAATTGTCAATGTGTTAAGTATTTTGATAAGTTTTCATATTTATTAAACTTGGGTTATTTGAAGTTCATGAAAAGCCATATCTGGGACTGAATATTTGATAAATAAATAGTATGACTTATGCATTTGGTAATTTTGCACAAATGAAGTACATTTTATTATTTATGCATTTTTGGTGATTTTGTGCACGTGAAGTCTAATCTATGATTTATGCATTTTGGTGTATTTGATTTCATAAATCATTTGAAAAATATGTCTCCGTGTTATGAGACATTTTGGAAAAACATAAGGGTATGAACACATTTGGAAAACCTTTTGTCTCAATCCGTGACGAGTTTTGGGTTAATCACATATTTGAGGTATGTGTCTGCATAAACGCCGTTTGAATGCATTTTTTTTATTTGGGCACCGATGTTTGTTGGTCGAATGTGGTTTGAGCATTTTAGCTCGGTTTCGACTTAAAAGAGTTGCGTGGACACTTGTCCAATTTTAATGGCTCTATGTAGAGCCCATGTACGATTTACACCCTAATGCATCTTATTGCATAATTATGATAATTACATGCTCGAGTGCGTTGGTCATTCATATGTAGTCATTTAATGTTAGATTGTGTTGCATTGGATCCATAGGCACGTAAGTCAATCTTTATTTGATGGTCAAATGGGTAGTAAGGGGTTGGACTCCGGAACCTATGTTTTATGACCTTAACCTTTCAAGTGTACACTAGGAGGACTGAGTCCAGTTGTGCTATCATGATTGATGGGAGTTTTGGACCTCCGCCATTCTGGGTAATGTCATGGTTGTAGTCCTCGAATGTTGCCGGGCCTTTGGCGGTATTCATGGTAATGTTCGCTAAGGTCAGTTGTCTCTTTGGGTGTAGCTTGAAGGGAGTCGTAGGGGCACTTGGCCTTTCATGTCGTGAAGTGTCATACGATTAACGTTGTATGAGTGACATACTTTTGTGTTCCTCCACTCTCAACGGATACGGGTCTCCCCCGTTGTCATCCAACAGTATTTTGGATATTTAATTGTCCATGTTTTAACTTTGGGTTTCATCCCATTTTATGGTCGCATGAGTATTGGATTTTAGTTCCATGTTTCCGATGGCATATTATATTTATATGGATTGCTTTCCATGACTTACGAATTGAGTATTACGCCCCACCCGTGTTTTTGGGTGTTTCGTGATGCAATGTTTTATCCGCGTTTTTATAATTGGGAGTCCGTTTTCTATTCACATTTGAGTGAGTTTTGGGCGGCATCATTTTATAAAGAATATTTTGTATCGGGACGTTTGCCCTTAAAATGCATGTTATTGGAAAACGAGTCGTTTTCATCTTTGAGGTAGATCATTTTGAAAGATTATGACTTAAATTGTATTCTTTCCTTTTAACGATTTATTTATTCAAGTTGAAAACTTTTGCACTCACTAGGCGTTAGCCTAACCTTTTTATTTGTCGGCATGTGCATCAGGTCCCGGTTGGGTGTGGTACTAGCGACACTATGAAGATATGATAAATAGATTATACTCGAGGGTGAGTGGTTTGGTGAAGCCTTCCCCCATTATCTTGGGTTATAGCATTTTGTATTTGGGTTTAGTAACATCCGACCTTTGATTAGTCTATGTGTAAGGCTTTATTTATATTTGTTGATGGTTAAATCTAGAATAGTATTTCATAAATAGGCTTGTTGTAAGATACTTTGTCTTTCTTTGAGGCATTTTTGGAAATTTTAAATTAGCTGCTCCTTTCTGATCTGAGGGTGTTACATTCTTCTTGGTGTACAGTGATAAGTGTAACATGAGGGGTTTGTTGCTCCCCCTCAGCTGCTTTCTCCCCCTCAGTGTGCACCGGAGAAGAGAGACCCGCTTTGGCCGTCACACGACAAACACAATCCCGATCGACATCCCCAAAGACAGCATCTCTGAGGTGAAGATCCCACTCCTCGGCCCGATACTTAGCTACGGCTTCGGGTAGATCGTCAATCCTTTTGTTGATCGTGGACAGAGTCTCCAGGATCTTTTCATTAACATAATCCTGAGAATCTGCCCTTCGGCGGAGAGAGACGAGTTCCAGATCCTGTGCATCCGAAGAAGCCTTGAGAGCAACAACCGAAAGGGTGAGGTTGAGATTTTCCTCAAGAAGTCTTTCCAAGCGAGTATTAACTGCCTCCACCGATGAGCTGAGGGGTGCAGACATATCATTTAGATCCTCATGCATGGCATCCATGCATTTGAAGAAACCAAACTGTACCGACAGGAGCTCGGTATTTTGCTCCTTGATGAGGAGAAGAATTTCGGTTAGATGTTGATTGTTGAAATCAAGGTCTCAGGAGATCTGCGTGTCCCGAATGGAATTTTCTTCAAGTACAGTGACCTGATGACCCGTATGAACAAGGAACCAACCAAACTTCTTCTGAAGATTAGCAAATTGAGCACCAAGTAAACGATGTTACTGATTTGTTTCAAGAATGTCAACAAGCATCTCAGGTGTAATGAGGATGGAATTTTGGGAGAGGTTCGGTTGGTAGAAGGGTGGATCCAAAGATGTTGAGGGTCGGTTTGGTGGAGGGGTCAATGGGTGGGGTGGTAGAGTTCGGTAAGGGGCAATTGGTTGAGGAGGTGTCTGTGTGGTGGGGTGTGAGTGTTTAGGAGGGGATTTTGGAGAGGGTGTCGGCTTAGGGGATGGTGTAGGCTGTTTTGGTGATGGTTGTTTTGGGGAAGCTTGAGGGGTCGGTTGTGGATTTTCTTTCGATGTGGGTGAGGGAGTGTGTTTTGGTGATGGCGTCGATTTTGGTCGGTCGGCAGTCTTGATCACTGCCGAAGCTTGGATTTTTGGGGGATAGGGAGGAGGATAGGACTGAGTGTCCATAAAGAGCATCTCTAGAAAATCCTGTTTGTCCTTAGAACCGGCCCCTGGAGTGGACGATCCTTTATTAGATCGTGCAATGTCATCGAGACTTGTCCCGGGTGTAAGACCGTGAGGTGGAGACGAGAGGCCTTGGACTGGGGAGGAGTCCAAGTCATCTTCATCAACCAACTGATAGGTTAATGAAGGTATAATATGGATCCCTGTTTGTACAACCGAGCTTTTTTGAGAAGGAACGGAGGAGGTGGTTTCCGGGATAGCAGATTCCCTTGGCCCGATAGGGACAATTCCAACCTCCACCGATTTTGGAGAATCGGTAGGGGGAGTGTGTGGTTTGGCCAAATGTGGTTTCCTAAGTCTCTTAAAGTGAGACTTAGGGGGGACTTTGAGCTCTGCCGCTTAAGAGAAGAGTGGGTTGTGACATGGGTATCCTCCGAAGGTTGTTTCGGAGGCAGTGTCATCGAAGCAAGTGCGACGGCACCGGTAACCATTGGTCTCTTCTTTTTCTTAGTGGCTACGGTCTTGGCTCGGGAAGGGGGAATAGGGGCCACTGAAATTTTGGGGCCTAGTGGTTGATGGGGCCTTTTAGCATCCAACTCCGCTAGGGCACCCTACACCGGATCGCGAGTAGTAATGAGATATAACATACCTTGAGTGATGGACTTGTCGATAGAATTGGCTCCCTTGTTGTGGACTTACTTTCCGACTCGATTCAGCGGCATATCATATACAATAGTTGGTTCAAGTAGACTTTCATCAGCATCAAGAAAGGCCTTCAACTTGTGGTTGATAATGAGAGACAAAAACCGCGGGAGAGCCACATATGGTGAACGAGGTGGAGTGATCACAGTGGTAATTGAGTCAAAAGTTAGCTGAGCAAAGTCGATTGGTCGAACGAACATGAGGGCATGGACTAATATGGTCACATGAGAAGGAGATTGATCCCATCCGGATGTTTTGTGAGAAATACAGTAGATGAGGTGGGAAAAGAAGAAATTTCAAACACCTCCCATATTTTTCCGGAGGAGAGTACTAGAACCTTTGGTCTTGCCGTCATGGATGTAGTTCAGAGCATTTGTTAGAATAATATTTTATAGAAAGTGTTGGAAAGTAAATGTAATTGTAAAAGGCCTTGGGCCTATTGGGCTTTAGTGTTTAAGATGGGCTTGGGCTTAATGTTGTAACAAGGGAGTGTAGGTGTTAGACTATAAATAGGAGTTTTAGCTTGTAATAATTCATATAATTCCATTAATGAAAATGTAGCCCTTAAACACTTTGCTCTCTCTCTAGATTAGTTTTATATTTTCTCTCAATAAATAATAAAGTCCTCTCTTATTCTACCTAGTTACAAACATGAAATGCTCTAGATCTCGGACCTAACATGTGGTATCAGAGCCAAACAATAAAATCATATCGAAACGATTATCGGATCTCGACATTTCGTGTTTTTTAGCCCGATCTACAAGTAAGTTTGTTCAAAACTCATATCCTCTTGAAGATTTGTTCTTGATTAGATTCCATATCTACTACAATTTTTGGATTTGGATTTCGTTGAGTTTTAAGGATTTTCGAAATTTTCGTTCGAAATTTTCGGTGTTCTTCGCGTCAAAATTTAGATCCAAAATTTTTCTTGCATAAGGTGATTTGATTTGTATAGATCTATTTGTTATCGAATTTCGAGCATTCTACAATTTTTAGAATCGAAAAACGATGAAAAATGAGTTAGATATGAGCTTCGAAAGATAGTTCGCCGGAAAATTTAGATCCGATCGGAATCTCGCCGGAATCAGAGGTTTGAGCTTAAACACTGTCAAATCTTCGTACAAGATCTGTTCTAAATGTTTACCTCGATTGTTTGATGTATTTTTAAGCAACAAATTCGAGAAATTTTGATCTGTGAACACACCTCGCCGGAAAAACGTTTTCGCCGGAAATGTTACTGTTCATGGCCGGAAAAATGAGGATTAAGCTGTGATTTTGTCAAATCTTGTTCCAGATCTGTTCTATAATGTCTAGCAATCGGTTATTTGTTGTTTGATGAAGTTTGAACACACAAAATCGAGAATACATTGATCTGTTTATTAGCCTTGCCGGAAAATTGCAGTTGGCCCAAAGTTACTGTTTCGTCGTATTTTCTTTGCAATATCGGTCTAGATCTCTTTTGGCTCATCATGTCGATATGTTTGCAAGTATTTCTAGCAAGAATTCAGTGTTTTTGTGGTTATTGGAGTACATCGCCGGAAAATGATTGTTATCGCCGGAAAAAGTTTGTTGCATCGTCGGCAATGTCATTTACGATGCATGGATCTGTTTTGTTGCCTGAAAACAGTTATTTGAGGATTATTAAAGTTGTTGGATGCAATATTAAGCTTGATTGATCGTGATTATGTTGATGCAAAGGGTAAAGAATGTTAACAGTTCATGTGGGTTTTATTTTAAAGAAGATGATGAATAGTGCACTAACGGACTTACGTTAGTCCCGTTAGTTTTTCTAACATTTTTGGTCCAAAGTCAGTTAAATTTGCCAAAATTGTTCCTCGACCCTATATTGTAGTGTATGCATTATTGTTCCCTCTTCTAGCATATCGTTTACGACTCTCAAGCCGAATTCCTACTGGACTCGCGGTTAACGACGGTTCCTTTGTTATAATCTAAGATTGCACTCGTTTTGTCACGTCAAACTTGCTTGTTATCTTTCTTGTGGGCTTATCGAAATGAGTTGGGTTTCTACATTTCGATATGTGTTATCGTGCACTAAGTCGAGGTTACGGTGTACATTGGATCCGGTTTTAAAGTCGAAAATGTGAAGAATGAGAGCAACTTTCAAGGGGGAGCCGAGCCTACATTTGAAGACGCATCACTAAAGGTTTTTCAAGAAAATCAAGGGGGAGAGGATCTTAAAGCTTGAAGATGATTTACTTTCCAAAACTTTAGGAGGAGAATGTTAGAATAATATTTTATAGAAAGTGTTGGAAAGTAAATGTAATTGTAAAAGGCCTTGGGCCTATTGGGCTTTAGTGTTTAAGATGGGCTTAGGGCTTAATGTTGTAACAAGGGAGTGTAGGTGTTGGAATATAAATAAAAGTTTTAGCTTGTAATAATTCATATAATTCCATTAAGGAAAATGTAGCCCTTAAACACTTTGCTCTATCTCTAGATTAGTTTTATATTTTCTCCCAATAAATAATGAAGTCCTTTCCTATCCTACCTAGTTACAAACATGAAATGTTGTAGATCTCGGACCTAACAACATCTACAACCTCCTCATGTTCGTGCCCAGTAGGAATGTTGGCGTAAAGAGTGAAAACCGGAAGATTAAGAGCTTCCCGGACATCTTCAACCCCAAAAGTGAGATCAGGTGTCGCTGAATCAGATAAAACGGAAGCCGAGACAATATGGCTAGATTCATCATAGACATACGTTAACCAGAAGTTCCCAAGGAGCATTTTGCTCATCTTGGGAGAGGCAGTGAAAACATAGTGCAAAGGAGATCGTTGAAAGAAGATAGACACCTGATTCAACTCCAGATGGTCGATATCAGCATCGAGACGTGCAATGTGTTAGCATAAAGGGAAGATGAGAGTTTCCCTGGAAAGCGGAGTGTTCTTGCTTGATTTGGAAGATTTTGAGGAGGACATGGATGGATGCTTGAAGAAAGCTTCGAGAGTTGCAGGTTTGAGAGAGAGGTCGAGAGTTTGAAGATGAAGGTAAAAAGAAATAGTGGAGTGTACTGAAAATATTTATAGTGGGAAAAAAGTTGGATTTCAAAACAAAGATTAAAATAAAATAAAATAAAAGAAGTAATGATGAATCGAGGGTTATAGGATCGTGGGGAAGTGGAACAACTGAAAAACGGCTATGACAGGGTCGTGGGAGGGAAAACGTCGTGTACCTGACATGACGTGTCAAATCATGACACATGGCTGAAGAGGATAGGACAAGAGAAAGGTGCTGAAAATAAGATTTCGGTAGACATTTGGATAAGAATAAATACGTCATCGAGTGGTGTCGGTAGGGAAATGAAGAACGTTGCCAAAAATGATTAAAGGTTTTCAGTAGAAGTGTACCGAAATGAGATTCGGTAGCAAAGACTTACCCAAGGGATTTGGTAAGTGAGATAAGTGCCGAAAGGATTCGGTTTCCGTAGGTGAAGAAACTGCTGACGAAAGATGATCTTCGGTATATGAGAGACCTACCGAAGGAAGATCTTTGGTAGAAGAGACCTACCGAAAACCATCTTCGGTAGATAAAAACTTAGATTTTTTTATTCAAAATTTAACATGCCTAGGGATCCAACCAGAAAATTGAACCTTGCTTCATCAAGAGGTTTGGTGAAGAGATCTGCCAACTGAAAATTAGTGGGGATGAATTGAAGTTCAATATCACCTTTGGAGATGTGATCTCTGATGAAGTGATATCTGATATCTATGTGCTTGGATCTCGAGTGGAGCACATGATTGTCGTCAATTGCTATTGCACTAGAGTTATCACATAGAATGGGAACTTGAGAGTAGAACTGATTGTAATCTTGAAGTCGATTCTTCATCCACAAGATTTGAGCACAAAAACTTCCATCTGCAACATATTCAGCCTCAGCACTAGAGGTGGAGACTTAGTGTTGTTTCTTGTTGGACCAACTGACCAACTTTCTACCCAGTAATTGGCAGCTTCTAGTTGTGCTTTTCTTGTCTTCTTTAGATCCTGCAAAGTCAGAATCTGAATACCTAATTAGATCAAAATCTTAGTCTTTGGGATACCAAATACCCAGATTCATGGTACCTTTCAGATATCAGAAGATGCGTTTTACAGCGGCCAAATGGGATTCCTTAGGATTGGCCTGATAACCCGCACATAGACAGGTAGCAAACATAATATCCGGTCTGCTAGCAGTAAGATAAATAAGAGAACCAATCAATCCTCTAAAATTAGTGATGTCAATTGATTTACCATCAGGATCAACATGAATTTTGAGAGTTGGTGCCATGGGAGTTTTCATGGGAGAGCAGTTTTCAAAATTGAACTTCTTGAGGAGATCACGAATATATTTGCTTTGATTAATAAATATCCCCTCAGGAGTTTGCTTTATTTGAATACCTAAGAATAAAGTAAGCTCACCCATCATGCTCATCTCATACTTACTCTTCATGAGAGAGGCAAACTTCTGACAAAGAGATTCGTTAGTAGCACCAAAAATGATATCGTCCAGATAGATCTGGACAAGAATAATATTTCCTTTGGTCTTTTTGAGAAAGTGAGTGTTGTCAATCTTACCTCTGGTATATTTGTTGGAGAGAAGAAAATCAGACAAAGTGTCATACCAGACACGAGGAGCCTGTTTGAGACCATAAAGAGCCTTGTCCAGCTTGTACACATAGTCTAGGTGAGTAGGATCTTCAAAACCAGAAGGTTGTTTCACATGGACTTCTTCAGCAAGCTCTCCATTTAGAAAACCACTTTTTACATCCATCTGAAAAACTTTGAAGTTTTTATGAGCAACATGAGCTAGAAAGATTCTTATTGCTTCAAGTCTAGCAACGGGAGCGAATGTTTCATCATAGTCAATTCCGTCCTTCGGTCGATATCCTTGCGCTACAAGTCTAGCCTTGTTTCTAATGACAGTGCCTTCCTCATCCATTTTGTTTCTAAAGACCCACTTTGTTCCAATGATAGTCTTTTGTGAAGGTCGAGGAACAAGTCTCTAGACTTTATTTCTTTCAAATTGGGAAAGCTCTTCTTGCATGGAAGTTATCTAACATGGATCAACCAGAGATTCCTCAATCTTTTGGGTTCTATGATGGACAGGAAATTCACATAGAGACAGATATTGCCAATCCCTCTTCTAGTTTGAACACCTGCTTGTTGATCACCAATAATTTGTTCAATGGGATAATCTTTGGTCCACTTAGTAGCTGGTGGAAGAGGTGCAGGAAGCAATTTGGGAAAGTGAGCAGAGGAGGGTTCTAAAGGCAAGGTACGAGTAGGTTGATGAGAAATATTATTAGATGGAATGATACAAGATATAGGATCGGTAGTGTCTTCAATTATTGTGATCTGAAGGATCGGTTCGGCAAGAGAAAAAGAAGAAGGATTTTTTGCCAAAAAAGGAACAGAGGATTGACCTGCCAATGAATGAGTATGAGAATCTTCCCCCACACAAAAGGTTATGCATTGGTTGAGCTCACTGTCATCACATGTGAGAGAAGATGACTTGTGATCATAAAATTTTACATGTATTGACTCATCAATACATTTCCTTCATAGGTTATACACTTTGTAGGCTTTAGAAGTGAGAGAGTAACCCATAAAGATCCCTTCATCCGCCTTAGGATCAAATTTCCCAAGGTGTTCTCGATCATTGAGAATGAAACACACACAACCAAAAACATGAAGAAAACTGATGTTAGGTTTTCATCCAGAGAAAGTTTCATATGGGGTTTTGTTATGCCTCGTGACAATGACGGACCTATTTTGCATAAAGCGAGTTGTGTTGATAGCTTCAGCCCAAAAGTAGGTAGGAAGATTTGATTCACTTAGCATAGAACGAGCAGCTTCACATAGAATTATATTTTTCCTTTCCACAACGCCATTTTGTTGTGGTGTTCTAACAACAGCAAAATTTTGGGAAATTCCTTTATCATTGAAAAAGGCTTCCAAGGTAGAATTTCTGAATTATGTGCCATTGTCACTTCTGACAGATCTCACAAGTTGGCCGTTAAGCACTTAAGACTTCTTGATGAAGTGGATGATTTCTTCAGATGTATCACTTTTGTACCTGAGAAAAGATACTCAAGTGTAACGTGAAAATTCATCAACAATCACAAGAATGTACTTTTTTCCTCCAAGACTTGGAGTACTTACTGGTCCACATAGATCCATATGCAGCATTTGAAAAGGAGTAGTGATGGAGAAACACTGTTTGGTTTTGAAGGAGGACTTTTTCAATTTGCCTTTTTCATAGGTTGCACACAACTTTTCTTTGATAAAAGGTAATTTTGGCATTCCAACAGCCAAATCTTTATTAGAGAGAGCATTTAACGTCTTGAGGTTGAGGTGAGAGAGACGTTTATATCAGAGCCGGTTTTTCTTAATAGAGTCTTCAGAAATAAAGCAGATGCTTTCTTTTTCTGCCGATTTATGACTTATGTTGATAACATACACATTGTCCTTTCGAGAAACCGATAAAATAATGTGATAGTTTTTGTCCATGATAAGACAGTCATCAATTCTGAAAATCACATAGTATCCCATATCACATAGTTGACTGACGCTTAGAAGATTATGCATCAATCCTTCCACATAGGAAACTTTGTTGAAGGTAATGAAACTATTTAAGAGAGTTCCATAACCTTTGGTGGAACCTCTAGAGTTATCACCAAAAGTTAGAGTAGGTCCTTTTTCAGTCACATAGTTAATCAGAAGAGATTTTTTGCATGTCATATGTCTTGAGCATCCACTGTATAGATACCATGTATGTTAATGTTCAAAGACCTGCAACCACAGAAAAATAAGTCATTTGGTACCCATTTTGAAGTGGGTCCTTTAAGGTTAGAAGAAGAAGAAGAAGAAACGTATTGATTATATCATTCAATCCGACCCATGGAGCAATCTTTTGCCAGATGAAATTTGTCTCCACAGTTGTAACACTTTCTGTAGATAAACACCGTTTTGGATTTTTGACAAGATTCTTTGTATTTTCCTTTATATTTTGTTTTGAAAGATTTAAGTAGGTGGAGGACATGGCGTAGGTCCAAGAATTCCCTTTTCGGAAGAGGGAAAAGAGAGATTTGAAGTTCCCTTGGATATCTTCAAATTTACAGATCTTGGGATGAACTTGTTTGGAGAAACATGAGATTCACCTTTGGAAGAAGGTGATATCTTTCTTTTCAAAGAAAGTTCACAGACAACAGATTTTCCTTTGTCAAGAAAGGAAGGATTTTTAGAGGAGGAAGAAGAAGAGGCTTCATCAAGATTCAAAGTTTAGAAAAGATCATTTATAGGTTAGACAACATCATTTGAATCTTGATCCTCCTCAGGTTGAGGTTTGGATTGTTTAGCTTTGATAAAAACTCCAAATTTCATGGAATCACGAAGATCCATTGAATGAACGAAATGAGAATCTTCTGAGTCAGAATCAGATTATTCAGGAGATAAGGAGGGGTGTTTAGAAGAAGAAGCAGGAACATGAGAGGAAGAACCTTCAACATCCATTTTGCCAAATCCAAGTCCAAATTTGTCATCACCAGTTACTTGGTCTTGGAAAAAAATTCAAGATTTTTAGAGGACGTAGTCCATTTATTTACAATTTCTTGCTCCTTTTTAAGATGTTTGAACATCTTGTTTTTCTCTTTGGCAAGAATGTAGTTGATGGTTTTTAAGTCTTCTAGCTCAACTTTGATTTTATCAAAGTGTTTTAGCTGAGCTAGACAGACTTGGAGTTGAGAGAAGAGAGATTTAACTTGAGCATTAGCTTTTCTTTTAGCATCCTTTTCATTGTAGAAATCAACAGTTAAAGAATCGAATGCTTCAATCTTTTCAGCGTTAGAAAGAGAGTGCAAGGGATGTACCTGAGATGAGGAAGAAGAGCATTCATTGGAGACCAATGCAGCAGTCATGTCAGTGTCCTTGATTTCAGCAATGTCATCCAATTTGGCCATAAGGCACTTGCTAGAAATCTCCTTTTCACTTTCTGAGGTTGGTTCATCAGCCCAGTCATGAGACTCGGACATTAAACCTTTTCCTCTTCATTGTGCGTTTTCATTTCTCTCCTTTTCTCTCTTGTATTTGGCTTTATATTTTTCAGCACATTCATTGCTGTCTTTGAAGGAAGAAGAAGAGGATTTTTGGGAGAAGCATCGACCAACTGAATCTGATCTTATTTTCCTCCCTTAAGAAGAGTTAGAAGAGTTATATTTGGATCTACAAGAAGGATTGCTTCTGCACTCAGATGCAAAGTGGCCTTTCTTGCCACATGCATAGCATTCCTCGTTGGTCTTATCCAAGGAGTGTTTATAAGAGAAAGAGGTTTTTAGTTCTAAAACGGTTAGAAGGAAAGTTATTTTTGAACTTTGAGAAGTTGGTGAGCATGCCTATCTCCTTTGTCATTTGTTCAACCGAGTTTTCTTCACCCTCATCATCGACCTCACTAAGATAGGCCTCCGATTGGTGAGATGAGTCATCATGACTCTCTCGGTCAGATTCTTCAGAGGGATATGTGATTCTAGGAATGTACATAGATTTCTTGGAAGAATCACCGATAAGATCCACAAAAGGGATTTTTATCTCTTTGATGATAGTTTTTCGTTGGATCCTAGTTTGCTCATAGTTAAAAATAGATCCATAAAGAACAGTGAGGGGATGATTATCAAGATCATTGGTTGTCTTGATGCAAATACAGATGTTTTCCCAGAAGTCAGGAAATCCATCCATGAACTTGCACAAGACTTCCTCACTTTCATACAATCTTCCCAGAAGTTTAAGATCATTTAGAAGACTATTGAAGCGATTATAATAATCAGATAGGGATTCTCCTTTTTCATGGGAGAAGAGTTCGTACTTTCGAACGAGAGAAATCTTCCTACTTTTCTTGACCTCTTCAGTACCTTCGTACATAACACATAGAGTGGTCCACATTTCTTTGGCAGTAGATAGATTTACCAAAGAGTGGTACACCTCATCAGGGAAGGAAAGAGCAATGATTGCTCTGACTCTAGAGTCAAGAACAACAAGACGTTTGTCATCCTCAGTATAATTCTTGGGCTTTTTGAGGATGTACCTCCCAGTAGCAGAGGTTCATTCTTCATCCGAAGAATCATCAGAATCACTATAAATAACGTCTTTATCTTTTTTTTGTCTTTGGGATCAGAACGAGTTTTTTGAAAACGATCCCAGACTTTGAACCGACTATCCACACCTTTCAAAAACAACATCATACGGTTTTTCCAAAGGGAAAAGTTATTGGGGTTGAACTTGGGAGGTTTGGTAATAGAGCCATTGTCAATGGAATTAGAAAAAGAGTTTTGAGAAAAAGAGTCAGCTTTAGCAGAGGAGGATGATGCCATTGCAAATCTTGTTTATATATTAAACTAACCTGCTCTGATACCACTTGTTGGTCCCGAATAAGTAAAACAATATTGTAGAAGGGGGGTTGAATACAATACACAAATATTTCATTTTAATTTTAATTCTTTTACTGATATAAAATATCAAGAATTACACTTAGTAAACAAAATATTGTTGCCGAAAATAACAGTAAACTATTCTAACAGTCTTACACTGAGAAAACTTTTAGAACACAACTTTAGAAAACACTAAGTTAAAAAGCTATGAGGAAAGAAAATGTTTCCCAACTTTTCTTGAGTGCACTGAGTTCTCTTGAGCTAAAAGCGTGAGTTGCATGGAGGAAGTCTCCACCTTTATATACTAGCAAATGCATTGAATGCAAAGGACGCTTGTCAAATATACATTGGATCCTTGAGATTTTCTTCAATAAATTATGAGAAATGACTTATCAATATACAAAAGAGACTTTTGTACTATGATAAGACAATATCCCAATAAAATATACCTGGTACAAATATTTTTGAGATATTTTGGAGAAAGTCTCTATCAGATTAGAACTTTGGTGAATATCCTCTGTGCAAAAGAAGGTTCCATTCCTTTTGTCAGAAGGATGTTGGGAATCAAGAAGTATAGTCAAATCATAAGGATTTGTCTATAAAAGAATATCCGAACAAAGAGGAATTCAGCAGAATTTGTATACCGATAGATCGGCATAGATGATGACCGATTAAAAAGAGTCGGTAGAGCGGACTTTTGCCGATAGAGGTATCGGCAGAGAAGAAGCCTGCCGAAGGATGTATATCTCTTCGGCAGAGATAGCTTAGCATTAATGAAGGTTATCTTGATCTACATCAGTAGGCTCACTTCATGTTGAACTCGGTTGGTCTTCGATTTCACGATCTTTTAAAGTACTAAGCTATTACAAAGAACCATAAAATAAATTAAGTATGGAGATGTACAACATTTTATAGATATAAAATTACTAGTCGAAAGGGGAGTTCATCTTAAAGTCTTTTGATAACCCAACAAAGTTGTTTCAGGACTGGTTCTTTATCATTGGGTGGTGTGATTCTAACTGGTTCTGAAGGTTTGGTATGCTCGGGAACTTTGGGACTGTCACTAGATTGTGACACATCCACACTATTCTTTTCCTTAGGGTTCTGGGTTTCTTTGGGTTCATTTGGAAAGAGGGTTGGGAAGTCTGATCTCTTTAGAATGGGTGCAGTATCAATGGGTTGTTCCAAAGGTGTTGCAACATGAGTTGATTTCTTGGGATTCGTTTCAGGTCCTACTATGCTTGGTTCTTCTAACTCTCTTAATGTATTTTCTAGTAAATTATTCCCACTTCTCAAGGTTACAACCTTTACATGCTCTTTTCCATCCCTTCTGGGCACTTCTGTGTCACTAGGTAGAGAACATGTTGGTCTTTTCCAAATTTCCAGAGCCATTTAACCCATTTGTGTCTCAAGGTTCTTGATAGAAGTCTGAGTTTGGGTCATAAACCCCTTCATCATAGTTTCCAAGGAAGTAGATGACTCAACATGTTGATTGGGTTTATTCTGAAAAGAGGGTTGGTGATTTTGGAAATTTGCCTGATGGTTGTTTTGAGAGTTGTGGTGTGATTGTGGATGAAACTGGGATTGTCCATGTGATTAAAAATTAGACTGCTTGTGCTATTGTGACTAGTGGTTTGATTGCCCTTGAAATTTTGGCAATTGTAGATTAAGAACTGGACTGTACCATGAAAATTTTGGATGATTTCTCCATCCTGGATTGTAAGTTTGAGAAAAAGGTCCATTCTTGTTGTTAATGACATAGTTTACTTGTACTGGATTTCCAGGACAGTGCTCAAATGAATGACTGTCACCACAGTAGGTATATTGTATAGAGTTGACAGTAGGAATAGAGGTGTTGACATTTGATTGCCCAACTTGATTGGTTGTAAGGTTCTTGATCAAAGAAGCCATGTTAGCAAGCTGTGCAGTCAAAGTAGTGTAAGCATCAACCTCCTCTATGTGTAACTGCTCGTGGGTCAGACCATTGTCCGTTGTTGTTGGAAATCTTTTCAAGTATGTCATAACCTTCATTGTAGGTACTGGCTATGAAAGAACCTCTTGTAGTAGCATCAAGCATTTGTTTTGCAACGATATTTAGACTGTTGTAAAATGTCTCTAGCTGTATGCAGTATGGGATGCCATGGTGTAGGCATTTTCTTAACAGCTCTTTGTACCGGTCCCATGCATTAGGAACTGCCTCATCGTCCATTTGTTTAAAAGTGCAAATTTCATTTCTGGACTTAGCATTCTTCGTGGGTGGAAAATATTTGTTTAGGAATTTTTCTGCCATTTCACTCCATGTGGTCACAGAATCTGGCTGCAACGAGTTGTACCATGACCTTGCTCTATCTATTAATGAGTATGGAAAAAGTTTAAGTTTTAGAGCATTGTCCGGTACACCAGGAATTAAGAAAGAGTCTGTGATTTCCATGAAGGATCTCAGATGTGAATGAGGATCTTCAGATGGCAAACCAGTATACTAGTCGTTTGTTGGATCTTCAGATGGCAAACCAGATGTGAATGAGGATCTTGATCTACTGTCGTTTTCAAACAAGTAATAACGGTACAAGTACCGGATATCGATCCCACAGGGAGAGGTTTGCAACAGTTTCTCACAAGTCTAGTTCTTAAAAGTATGTTTCAGATGGCGAACGAAGGAAATCTGTTGTTGGGTGGTTTGATTAACTATTGAAAATCCAAGTATAAAAAGAAGCAAAGGGTATAAAGTTTCGTTGAGATAAAAACAAACAATCCGGTAAAAAGATGTTATAGCAAACTTACGTTATCTTAGATTATAAATATTTAAGTGATCTCTGAAAGGCCAACACATTTTCATACAAATAATTAGTTGTCAATTAATTAGATGTAATCTTCAATGAAATATTTGTAACATGATTTAAATAACGATAAGACTATATCAATACACCTTTTTATGTTTTTGCTTGTTTGAATCTCGACTCGACCTTACACCCCAAGCTCAGGTTGTCAGCCTGTCATAGCTTGGTTTCTTTTTGTAAAAGATGTATAAATTGTTAGACAAATAATGGAGATGGAAAATGCGATAAAAAGATTGCAAGTATTAAGCGTCAAGAAAGGAAACTTGTCTTGCAAGTAATCGGCTCTCTTAGAAGAAAAGTAAATGTTAACTTAACGTATAAGAAATGAAATGCGAGAAATTAAATTGCGATGAATTAAATTAAAAGAAAGTAAACTGCGGAAAATTAAAGTTTGGAAATTAAATTGCATTAATATAAAGACATAAAATTAAAAGCCTGGATGAAAGAAATAGAGGGGGATGGGGAAACTTGAATACCAAGGCATAAATTTAAAGAAAGAGACTTGTATGCGACAACTATGGAAATCATTCTTAAGCTTTCAATTGTTTGCTTCGGATTAAAGAATGAATTTTTGGATCCAAGTCTAACCACAAACAACCTAGTAGTCGAGATGATGGAAAGCATGTAATGTGCGAATAAATGAACAAAGTAGAGAAAGCTTGAAAAATTAACCAACTAGACTTCAATTTAATCAAAAAGATGAAGGATGGGAGGTTCTCGGCCGAATGTGTTAAACTAACACTAGCCGAAAATCTCTTAACTGGGACAACAATCTAAGTTATAAAAGAGAGAACCTACACCATTTCCAAAAGTGGAAAGATGGTGAGGTTGAGGTGTGTCTTTAGACTACACTAAGCATACATATATATAGCTAATAAACTAAAGCCCAAAAAATTTGTTTAACCAAGAGCCTAATAAAACAATTTTTTTAATAACAACCCAAATAAATCGGCCCAAACAATCGACCCATGATTTATCCAAAATGAGTCCAAGAGTCTTCATCCACACTCTTCGAAATGCTCGGTCCTTGATATCCTTGTCCACGCTCCTTGGCTCTCCTTGCCTTCCCATTGTGACCTGGAGTAAAGATTTAGGAAATTCCATGAGATTTTTGCGCAATTAGTTCTAATTACTTCCTCCAGGTTCAAACACACACAAACTCTATAAAATATCTAAAAAGAGAACAAAAAACTCAAATAGACACTAAAAGGACATTCAAAGTGTGAGGAATGTGATGTAAATAGGGTTAATAAATTAACCCTATCAGTTGCTAACAAAGGAATTTGTTATCTATGTTTTTCAAATGGATTGATTCTAGAAGGGTTGATCACTAGTCATAGTGTTAAAGTGTAGTGGACTCAGAAATGGGCTACTAAGAACACGTCAACTTAATGATTTGGGATCAACTCGAAAAATTGATTTAAACAAAGACATTTGTTGATCCATATACTTTGAAGACACCATTTGACATTCACACTGGTCCTGATACCATATAGACATATGTTGGTTGAAAACTAAACAATAGTGCAATGGTAGATATCCGGAAGGATGTTCTTTTAGGTAGATGGTGGAACATTTTGTTGCTGAACTAATGTTGTAGCATTCCTACAATATTAGCCAATGGAATTTATGTTTACTCCTCACCTCAAGTCTTGCACCCATGATTTTCTTATATAACTTGTCATGTATATTACTGAGTTAACCAACTCAAAACGCAGTCTTCAAAATCATCATCTGAGATCTTTTCTTTTGTTACATTTTTATTGCACTTTTATAACAATCTCCGTGGACGATATCCGATAGTTTACCGCTTTATTACTTAAGAGATGATATTGAGCCATTTTGTATACTTGTTTTTTGGCTCAAATTATCACATGTTTTAAGGTGTGCAAACATCTTCACAAACGACAACATGTTTTTTTTTCATGCAAACCACTATTTAAAGAAATTCTAAGTGCAAATTCTAGGAAAATTGGTCTCTTCCCTCTGAAGGCTTTCTTTGTTCTTCATTTTTGTTCAATGAACGTATTCTTTGTGAGTGTTCTTTTAGTCATTTATTTTTTAAGCATGTCATTAAAGTATATTGTTTAGGATAGATTATCCTTTCCTGATCAACGCAACAATTTGTGATTCTTGATTTTTAATCAATAGAATTAAATTTGAAAAAAATTGAGTATTTGTATTCGACCCTCGTTCTGCAAATACTTGTTGTTCAAGCCATTAATCCTTCACAGGACCAACATATAACACACAAGCATACATACACACACACACACACACATATATATATACATATACATATATATACGAAAGTTTAGTTGCAAGCATGTTCTCCATTGTGAACCAAGGGACAAACCAGGGATGGAACTACTACAAAAAAGGTTTTCTACACGGTTGTAAATGACCTTTAACCATGTAAAAGTCCACCGTGTAAGAAAGTGCAAGAACTTTTTAAACCTTTTTACACGATTTTTTTTAAAACCGTGTAAAAATAAGCATGTAATAAAGTCATTTCGGTAGTAGTACTAGTGCCAGATTTTTTTTTTTCATACGGTGGCACCATATAATATAGAATATTTTCTTTACAAAAAGTACGGTTTAATTGACGTGTCTTCGTCTTTTTACCGACGTTCAATATTTATTTATTTATTTATTTTGGAATGGTGTCCAAGTCTATGCCTAGACTAATCCCTTGACAAATTATGACTGTAAGACATCAGCCCTGATTAAACCTCAGTGGCCACAATTGTTGTGTACGCCTGGATTCGAACCCTAGGCAAATGAGATATTCCACCACATCCCCTAGGGCCTTAACCAGTACGCCACAACCCTTGTGGTTGACGTTCAATATTGTATGATGTGTTCTTAGCCTAATTCCACATTTTTGAGGGATTTTTAAAGTTTTTTGCTTGATTTCGAGGTATTTTTTAAGTTTTTTTTTTTATTGATTTCGAGGGTTTTTTTCCGTCTTTGTGGTTGATTTTAGGAGTTTTTTCCGGTTTTTTGGTTGATTTCAAGAGTCTTTTTTTGGTTTTTTGGTTGATTACGAGATACGATTGCACCTTCTTGAAGTTTACAAAAAATACGGTAGCACTACCAAGACGATACGGTTGCACCTTTAACGAACTTTAAATTTTTTACTCTTCGGCGGAGAAATAATACAGTGGCACGTGCCATCGTAACCACCAAGGTTGGTCCGTCCCTAGGACAAACGATAATGCGACACAACTTGTCCCGTATTGTAACACCCGTGATTTTGGCGAACCATTAATTTACGCTTATCGGGTTAAGCCATGATTATAAATCTTATGCAAGTGGTGTTTGTGAATTTTAGGTTTCGGATCGAGAGCACGTCGGGTCGAAAAGTCGGGTCTTTTAACTCTCGTCATACCCTGGGCGACTGTGCCCGCGATTGTGACAGAGGTCACTCTCGCCGGTCACAATCGCGGCCCCTGTACCGAGAAGGGTGAGGGGTGGGCGACTATGCCCGCGATTGTGACAGGATGTCACTCTCGCGGGGCATTGTCACGGGAAGTGTATCGTGGGTCTCATACTGTTGTCGGGCATAGTCGCGTATCATTATCGCCGACGGGTACAGAGTTGCATAAAATCGCAATTTCCAGCCTTCTTCCATTTCAACCTTCCCCCATTTCACTCTTTCCCCTCATAAACCGAACCCTAACCCTAAAAATTGAGTTTTGAGCCTCCAAGGTATATTTCTATGTCATATGAAGGAATTCTTCACATCTTAGAGAGGATTTGGAAGCAAGAGCTAAGAAGTATTCAACTTACCTCCTTCACCAAGATATTCTCTAAGTTTTATAGGCTTTTACTCAAAACCTACTTGGTAAGTTCATCTCTCCCTCCTCTAAGCCTTTATGTAAGATGAAAATGCCTCATTGATGATTTTCCTAGTGTTTGGTTTCTCAACTTTTGGGTTTGATGATTTTAGAGTAATTAGGTCAAAATTAGGGTTTTGGCCATGTTTGGGATTTTTGAAGTAAAATGTTTGGGAAGTGATTCTCTATGGTTGAATATGTTTATTTATGGTTGAAAGTTATGGATCTAAGTTTTTGAAGGTTTTGGCTTGAGTATTCAAGGGGGCGTTTGGTTCGCAGAATAATTTCTGAAGGAATGGAATTTGTCTAAGGAATTGGAATCTGAAGGGAATTGGAATGGAATGTTATCAGGTTTGACCAAGTGTTTGGTTGGCTGGAATGGAATGTAATCAGTCAAATGAATTGGAATATGTCTGTTTGGTTTGCAAAGGAATTGGAATAGAATTCTAAAAAATGACAAAAATACCCTTTCTTTTATTTTTATTTTTTTATTTATATTTTTTTAAATGCCGAGAGAGAGAGAGGAGAAAGAGAGGAGAGAGAGGGAGAGGGAGAGAGAGAGAGGAAAGAGAGATTGTGAGAGAGGGAGCGGGTAGAGAGAGAGGGTAGAGAGAGGAGGAGAGATAGAGAGAGATGAAGATAAAGATAGGAGAGAGATAGAGAGAGAGGGGAGAGAGGGAGAGGAGAGAGAGAGGAGAGGAGAGAGAGGGAGAAGAAAGAGAGAAGAGAGAGGAGAGAGGGGAGAGAGAGGGGAGAGAGAGAGAAGAGAGAGAGGAGAGAGGAGACCAAATTCACATCTGATGGTTTTTAATTTTGTTAAGAGGGTATTTTTGTCATTTTCAAAATATTAGATGGAATGGAATTCAATTCCATCACTTTTGTGAAGGAATGACCCACTAGTACAAAAAAGGTCTTTAGTGACGGTTAAAAACCGTTACCATAGGTATTCCGTAACGGTTTTCATGGACATAAAAATCGTCACCTTATCTGCCATCACTTTTGGTACACTTTTGGTTATGCATAAAAATTGTTACCAAATCACATCAAAAATCGTTACCATAAGCTAAAACCGTCACCTTATGTGTATAAAAAAACCAATTTTTTTCCTAAAACCGTCACCTTAGCATGACATACGGCAATGTTTATTTGTTAAAACCGTCACCGTAGCATGACATACGAAGACTTTATTTTTCAAAAACCGTCACCATAGCATGACATATAGTGACTTTATTTTTCAAAAATCGTCACCTTAGGATGACATACGGTGACATTTATTATTCAAAATCATCACCGTAGCATGATATACGGTGACCTTTATTATTTAAAATCGTCAACGTAGCATGACATACAATGATGTTTATTTTTCAAAATCGTTGTCGCAGCATGTCATACAATTACGTTTATTTTTCAAAACAGTCATCGTATCATTACATTTGGTTACGTTTATTTGTCAAAATCATCACCATAGCATAATATACAACGACGTTAATTTGTTATAACTGTCACCACAACATGACATATGGTGACGTTAATTTTTCAAAACTGTCATCATAACATGCATACGATGACGTTTATTTGTCGAAATCGTCACCGTAGCATGACATTCGGTGACGTGTATTTGTCAAAACCGTCACCAAAACATGACATACGGTGACATTTATGTTTCAAAATGTCACTGTAGAATGACATACGATGACGTTTAAATATTCAAACTGTCACCGTAGCATGACACAAAGTGACATTTATATATTCAAAACCATCATCATAGCATCACATATAATGACATTTATTTTCCAAAACCGTCACTGTAGTATTACATATGGTGATGTTTATTCAAAACCATCATCATAGAATGACATACAATAACATTAATTTTTCAAAACCGTCACTGAATAATAGCTTATGATGACGCTTTCTTTTTAAATTGTCACAATAACATGTCATACAATCACATTTATTTTAAAAGTCGTCATATTAGCTAAACAAATGGTGACGTTTATTTTCTCAAAACTGTCATCATAACTTGACATACTGTGACGTTAAATTATCAAATTAAACCGTTGCCATAAAGCATAAACAATCTTTTGGTGACGGTTTTTATCATTTGCCGATAAAATGAAAATGAATTCAAAAACTCAAAATATGAACCAAATGATTAATGCACAATAAGGTAATAATTACATTATAAGAATGATGTATGAGAACATAATTTGAGAAGTACTATATATCTGAAATAAATATTTTTCTTATCTAAGCTATACTCCCATGCTTCCATCTCTTCACCGTCCCATTAATAATTGCATAATTGTTATTTCCATTTATAACCATTTGCTTTTGGCCCTTATGATTAGAAGTTGTTTGTGGTACCTGCAAATAGATAAGAAAACAACCGATAAATACAACAAATCACGAGATATGATTAAAGAAAACATAATATGAAACAAGTTCAGACTTCTAAACATTAAAGCCAAAACTTTAGGGAAGAACAATGACTTGTCCTTAACAAGAAACCCAATAAATTGGTTTCAAAGTCGATCACCCAAAATTTGGTGATCGACAAGTTACATGAAATGTATATGTAGATAAAGAGAGAGAAAGATGAGAGAGCATAATCGCATAATATAACATACAAATTTCACAAAGCTGCATAAATAAAACACCACTGTAAACACAAAAATATATCCATATAATATATAACATTCAAAATTTAATATATATACCATACATATATGTAAGATGTAAACTAACTAAAAGTCAAAAGTCAAAATCGAGTATACAAGCACAAATCGTGCCAAATTCAGAAATATATAACTCAAGATATCAGGAATTTGTACATGATAAAGGTGGTGGAATCTACTTCAAAAAGGTTTGATTAATTGAGAGTTGAACTAAACTATTAAACGAATAACAATTAAAACTTTATGGCTAACGAAATAACAAGAATACGAAATCATTCAAAGCTAACAATATCTGTCACATATCCTTCGCAATGAAAAACTCGTAGAAACTTTATTAAAAACTAAAACATCGATAATATCGCAATCTATAGCTAACCCTTCAACATTCTTTACTTCAAATAAAAAGAAACCACAAACTTTCTCGAAGAAATCCAATCCAATAATATCAATAACAAACAAATCAAACCTTATTGTAAAACCGAACTAAAATTATCAACTACGATTTGCAAAATAATGGAAATAAAACTCAAACCTCTATTGCATCTTCATCAAAATCATCACTTCAAATCGTCAATCATCATCAACGGGCTCAACCATCTTCAATCTTCAAATCAAAACCTCTAAAACTAAAAAAATATATAATTCGACCAAGACAGCAGCTTTTGCTGCTGCCCTGTCGATTCCCAAGGGCTTGGGACATTGCTTTTCACCGAATTGGGTTTAAGAATTGGAAGTTGTGCTAGCTTGTGAGTTGGGCTCATATTGGAGTTATTTCAAATAAAAAAATAACAGAAAGCTGCTACATGTGGGTATAGAACCCGCTACCTTGAGTAAACAAACACGACACCCTTACCACTCTACTACTGCTTCACTTTTGGTCATCAATGCATCTTTAATTCTTTTATTACTTTTATGTCAGCTTTGTACTCCAAACTTCAACATCAGTTTCGGCCCAGATTTACTCCAAATTTCCAAAAACTCAAAACACGAACATTGTAGATCTGTGTGTTAGGTTTCCTGATCATCTTGAATCACTTAAATCCGAGCTCGAACGAGTGAGATATGCTCAAAACTCCACAGTCGCGCAAATCTGTCAAAAATCGTCTTTTTGTTCTATGTCGCTCCAAAGTGTTCCGAACCTATCAAAATATAAAAACACATTAATATCGTTCGGTTTTATCATTTTGGCACATTAAAGATGGGTGATTGACGAGAAAATAATCTCGAATTAAACCCTTCAAAGCTCAATAGAACTCTGTAAGCCCAATAGATCCATTAAGACCCAATGAAACATTTTTAAAGCCCAATAGAACCCTTTAAAGCCCAATAGAACCCATTTAAAGCCCAATGAAACCCTTTAAAGCCCAATTAGACAACTAAGCACCATTATACCCCGCTATGAATCACTCAACCACAAGTATAGTCCAATATGAAATCTGATGACTTATTAATATCCAATAACACCAGTGATGACTTATTACGTGCTTGTGTGCAGATATCGGCCTCATAGATGCATGTGTTGTGTATTAGGGTCAATTAGACAACTAAGATCCATGATACCCCGATATGAACCACTCGACCACCATTATAGCCCAATCTGACATTTTATGACTTATTAAAGCCAATAACACCAGTGGTGACTTATCATGTGTTTGTATGCACATATCTACTCATAGATGTATGTGTTGTATATTACAGTCGATAAAACAATTAAGAACAATTATACCATAATACGGAGCACTAAACCACCATTATAGCCCAATATGACATTTTACAATTTATTAAGGCCCAACATAACACCATATTTATTAAATTAATACGTGTTTGTGTACTAATATATGTACCACATATATATGCGTGTGGTTTGCAGTCGGTTCGATAAGTCAACTAAACCAACATATCTCAATACCAACCAGTAAGTCAATTGAAACCATCAAAGCCCATTATGATCGTTGTTGACTTATTAAGGCCCAAACACACAAATGATGACATATTATGTGCTTCTTTATATGTATAAAATCCAAAATTAATTTTAAAATAAAATCCAAATTTAGTTTTAAAATAATTATTATTTAATAAATGGTTTCTAAAACAAATGTTTTTAATATTTTTCTAAAAAATAATAATTTAATTATTTACCGACGGAATACAGACGGAATTTATAATAAAAATAAATAAAAATTAAAATATTAAAGGGTCCATTTGGATCCTTTAAAGCCCAACCGATCCATTAAAGTTCAATTGGTTCCATTAAAGCCCAATCGATCTATAAGCGCCTACGTGGATCCTTTAAAGCCCAACGGATCCATTAAAGCCCAAATGGATCCAATAAAGCCCAATGGATCCATTAAAGCCCAACCCATCCCTTAAAGCGCAATTGGATACATTAAAGCCCAAACGGGTCAATTAAAGCCCAAATGGGTCCATTAAAGTCCAAATGGATCCATTAAAACCCAAATGGGTCCATTGGAGTTGTTTGGTTTTCTGTCGTCGGTCAAGACTTGTGAATTTTTACCCAAACAATGACCACTATTTTTTTTGTCACTAATCTATTCACTTAACATGAACTACTAAATACTATTTAGTCACAACTATTTTTAGTCATTACCTCTTTGAAATTAGTGATCACTATTTTTGGTCACTACCACTTTCATTTTAGTGACAATTATTTTTTGTTACTAACAATTTTATTTTAATGACCACTTTTTTTTGTCACTAATCTATTCAAAATTGTCACTATAAAATGACACACGGGTGACATTTATCATTTAAAACCGTCACCGTAACATTACATACCGTGAGTAAATTTCTCAAAATCATCGCTACATGACATAGAAAGACGTAAATTTATCAAAATTGTCACCATAACATTACATACGGTGATTTTGATCAATCAAAACCGTCACTATATCTTTCCACACTGTCACCCTAGTATGACAAACGTTGAAGTTTATTTTTTTCAAAACCTTCATAGTTATATGACATATAGTGATGTTTATTATTCAAAATTGTCACATGAGCATAGCATATAGTGGCGTTTATTATTTAGAAGCATCACTGTAACCTAACACATGGTGACATAAATTTATCAAAACCATCACTACATGTACATTATGATGTACGGTGACATAACTTTATCAAAATTGTCACTATAAAATGACAAGTTCAATATTCAAAACTGTCATCGTAACATTACATACTGTGATGTTTTCCATTCAACACCGTTACCGTAACATGACATACGGTAACATTTAGATGTCAAAACCATCACTGTAAAATGACATAGGGTAACATTTATTTTTCAAAATCATCACCATAGAATAACATAAGATGGCGTTCATTATTTAAAAACATCATTTTAATATGACATATATCGACGTTTGTTATTTGAAAACGTCACAATAGCATGACACAGGGTGACTCATTTTTTTTGTCAAAACAGTCACCCTTGCATAACATATGATTAGGTTTATGTTTCAAAACTGTCACATATCATGACGTACGGTGACATTTATTTTTCTAAATCGTCACAGTAACATGACATTAGGTGACGTAAAATTTTCAAAACCGTCATTTTAGCATCACATGCGGTGACGTTTATTTTTCAAAACCGTCACCATAGCATGAAGTACCTTGACGTTTATCTTTCATAACCGTCATTGTAACATGATGTACGATGACATTTATTGTTCAAAACCGTCACTGTAGCAAGACAAATGCTGATGTTTATTATTTAAAGTTATCACCATAACATTACATATGGTCATGTTTATTATACAAAATCATCATTGTAGCATGACTTACGTGGACGTTTATTATTCTAACCATCACCTTATCATGATATATAATGACATTTATTATACAAAATTGTCACCCTTGTGACATATAATTTTTTAAAACCGTCACCATAACATAACCTATGGTGACATTTATTTTCAAAATCGTTACCGTAGAATGACATATGGTAACATACTCAAAAACCGTCACCATAACATGACATATGGTGACATAAATATTCAAAACCGTCAATGTAGCTTGAGATATTGTAATGTAAATGTTTTAATGTCGTTACTAGAGAATGACATATAGTGAGGTATTTTTTTCAAAAACCTTGCCATACACTAGCTTTTGGTGACGCAAATTTTGGAATTCCGTTGCCATAGAACTTGGTGACTTTTCGAAACGGTTTTCAAATAAGCGTTGCTATACATATTTTAATTTTCAGTAACGGTTTTTTAAAACCGTCACGACATAAAGCAACGATTTAGACTAAGACCGTTACTAAAAGGTCTTATATGGCAACGGTTTTTAAAAACCGTCACAACAAAAAGCAACGGTTTTTCAAAATCCTCCTAAACCGTTACCTTAGAGAACCTTAAGTAACGTTTTTATCTAAAACGTTGCTTTATATTTCTACATTCTTTTGTAATAGTAACGGTTCTTTATAAAAACTGTTACTAAAACAATTCTCTAACTTTTTAGGTGACTTTTTGTAACGGTTTTTTATCAAACCGTTACAAACCTACTTTTCAAAACCGTCACAAAAAATCATTTTTGTACTAGTGACCAAATCCACATTTGAAGGAATTCATGGAATTCAATTCCATTCCATGGATAACCAAACATCATGATGGAATTTGGTCAATGGAATTGACCATTCCAATTCCATCAGATTCCGGCGGAATCCAGCGAACCAAACGCCCCCCAAGTTTCTTCAAGGAAGCTCAAAGTGGGGTAAAATCTAGATTTAACCTAAATCTAGCAAGATGAGTTCAAGTTGATTTGTGAAAACGTTGTACATGCCAAAATGTTCATTTTAAAGTATTTATGTGTTTAACATGAAATTATCATTTGTGGAGTTACTTGATGGGTTTTGGTAATTTGAGAAGTTTGGTATTATAAACCTCGTAAAACACCCATATTGGGGATTTTTGGACATTTTGATAAATGAGTTTTAAATGGGTGTGTTTGGTGATTTATTACACAAATGAGATTATTTGGTTAAAAAGGCATTTTGGTGTTTGTTTTGGAGAAATGCGTAATTTCGTGTTATGGGTCGTTTTGAAGAAGTAAATGGCATAAAATCATTTGGGAAGTAATTTGTCCCAATTTAAACTGCTTTGGAGTCTGCACATGTATTTCGGGAGTGTGTCTGCATGAAGTGAGTCAATTGCGTTATTCTTTTGGGGAGTCGTTAATCGTTGGTCACAAAAGGAGTTTTGAGCATTTTGGCTCGGTGTCGACTTAAAGAGTCTTGAGGAAACTTGTCCGGTTTTATATGGCTCAATGTAGAGTCCAGTTATGACGTACGTACTAATGCGTTGTGTTGCGTATTGAGGTTAGTTACAGGCTCGAGTGCTTTGGTCATTCATGTGTAGTCCTGTAATGTTAGAATGTGTTGCATTGGATCCATAGGCACGTACGTCAGTCCGTCTTGGGATGGTCAATTGGGTATTGCGGGGTTGAACTCCGGTACCCATGTTTTATGACCAGAAACTTTACAAGTGATCGCTATGAGGGTTGAGTCTGTTAGTGCTACTGGGGAAGTAGGCGCTAGGACCTCCGCCGCTTGAAGTAATGACTGGGAGGTAGTCTTTAAGTGTGTCGGGCCTTCGGGATGGAGTTCTTAGGAATGATCCATCAAGGTCAACTAACTTGGGGTCACGTTTGTTAAAGAAGTCGTAGGGACACCTGGTTGTGATGTCGGGAAGTGTCTTGCAATTAATGTTGCTTGGGTGGTATACTTTTATGTTTCCTCCACTCTCAATGGATGCGGGTCTCCCCCGTTGTCGGTTGTCAGCATTTCAAATAAAAGGATGTCTTATTTTATTGTCATTGGTTCTTTATGGTCGACTATGAATAAGGGCCTTAATGTTGGACCTCCCTCCTCGTATATGAAGGTTTGAATGAATTATGTCTACCCCTTGTTTTGGTAGTTAGATTCCTTTCGTTTAAGGTCGCGTGAGTATTGGACCTAGTGTCCATGTTTTCGGAAGTATGGTATATGTGGTTTTAATGATGAATCATGGGTCGAGTATTTTGCCCCACCAGGTGTTGGGTGTTTTGGGATATAACATTTTATCCGTGTTTCTTAAATGGGAGTCATTTCATATTCATGTTTCGAGTTCGTTTACGTTGCATCAATTTATAAAACCTGTTTGAAATGAAGTGTCCCTATTTGAAAGTGCATAACATTGGATGAGAGTTGTTTTCTACGTTTTAAAGTGCATCAATTGAAAGGTCATGACTTTAAGCGAAGTTCATCATTTTAAAGATATTTACTCATGTAAAAATCTTGAACTCACTAGGTGTTAGCCTAACCTTTTTATTTGTCGGCATGTGCAACAGGTTCATTTGGGGACTGGTTCTAGTGACACCTTGGAGAGAGAGGGGTGCTAGACGTATGCTCGAGGGTGAGTAGTTTGGCGAAGTCTTTCGCCTGGTCTTGGGAATAGCAACTTGTATTTGGGTTTTTAGTAACACCCAACCTCTAACTAGTCTTTGTAAAAGAATTTATTTATCTTCGTTGTTGGTTAGACCTAGTTTAATATTTCAAGTATAAACTTGTTGTAAGTGATCTTATCTATTTTGAGGCATTATTGAAAATTATAATTTAGTTGCTCTTTCCAGATTTGAGGGTGTTACAAGTTGGTATCAAAGCTTAAGTTTGAGAGAATTAGGTATTGATTTTTGGATGCCTAGACTCAAACTAGCGTTCTTATAAGTGATTGTAAGTGAAGTTGCACATCAGGTACCTTAAGATAAGATACTTTAGGGCTGATCGAGTCACTAGAAACGGGAAACTTGCTGAGGATCGCAAGGATGATCATGTACGGTACGTTCATAATGGAACCTGGCCAGTGTTATGGTGAACCTACACGCTACATGTGTATACTTGAACCACCTTGGTATGATGACCGTTGAGGTAGTGAGAAAGTTTCTAAGCGAGTGATCTAAAGAAGGGTTGATGTCCATAGTAATGTCACTTTGGAGTGATAGTTAAGCGCGAGGAATACATTAAGTTGATCATCTTGAGTCAGAATTATTGGTTGGATTAGAACTATAAGTTTGTTAGACCGACTCTATTTCGAGGAGAAATTGTAAGTTAACCAATTAGTGGGATTGTTACTGTCTTGAGATGTTTGATGCTTCCGGATGACAATAGTATGAACTGAGGGCGTGATTTCGGGATGCCAGTGCCGACCAATTTTATGCACGAAATTCATTTCTAAAAATAAATTGCATCATTTATTTCTCATATTTCCCGAATCATAAAGTGTGTTATATTATGGAACATTTGAAAAATATTTGTCAAGCGCCGGATTTTAGACCGTGAGTTTAAACATCCATGAAATTGTTTTATTGCACGTGGTTACAATTTGTCATCAAAAACCTCTTCATCCCCGTTTCATGTCTAACACCATTTTCGGATATTGTGAGATCCGTGTTTTAATGTCATTTGGGATATTGGGCAAGTAACTGTGGAATTTTTAGCCTTGACATTGGATCTCCTCCACGTATGTTCGGGTTTTAAAGGAAGAGTTGTCCCCCCTCTTCTCGAGTCAGAATTTTCTGGAGAATTTTGGTCTGTATTAGTCATGTTTAATTTTATGGAGTATAGTTTTGCAACCTTTTGGGTACGTGAGTGTACTTTGAAATGCGTGGGTTTTAATTTTATTGCGTGTAAATTTACGAGCTTTTTAGACTTATCGTCGTCTTATACTTATTTGTTGGGAAATAAAAATTTTGATACCGCTTGATTTTAGCGCTAATGAGTTTTATGAAAATTCAGTTGGGTTCATAGTGTCTTATCTTACGACATTTTGCATCGCATAAATAAATTCTGGGAACGTGTACATATTCATTTTGTATGCGTTAATTGATGAGTTTTGTTAATAGATGTCATCTCACATGTTGTTTTGGGGAAGTTTCATTATTATGTGAATTATCTTTGGGCTTTATACAAATGTCAATCATTGTATACTTTTTGCATTTGGATTAAATTATACTATTGGTGTGAGTAAACATGTAAAGGATTTATGTTATTTCAGTTATCGATTTTACTATTAGAAATTTTCCGCAATGCATTAAACGAGTTGCCGGTATTCATGCCGTTGGAGTTACTATTTTGGTCAAATGTGTTCATCCGTGCGGCTCAAAGTTTTAAACTCGATTTGAAATTTATTTGCTTTCTCATCGTTCTACCGAGCTTTGGGGAAAGAACTGATACATATAGGGTTTGTTGAGAATTTTATGTCACAACGTTTTTGGTTAAAGAGGTAAAATTTTAAAGTTAAAATTGTGAAGTTCTCTTTTAGAGCTGTGCAAACATTTACTACACGTGTTGTGGTGCAGGAATTTATTTTCATGTTTATAGTGTAAATTTGCTACACATCTTTTGTTACTATTTTATTTTCGTAAATACTGATCAAACGAATTTTTGAAATGATTTTATATGTGTAGCGTCGATGATCAATCTTCAACCTATCGAGTGATCGGTAGTGGATTTTACCCTGCGATTAATTGTTATAAAGCTTATTGGAGCAAAACGTGTATTTCCTGGACACGCAACCGGCCCACACAGGCTGCCAATTCCCAATGTGAGGGGCATACCTGACTCACTCAGCGGCAAGGCAATTGTGAGGGGGCCTGGGATCGAACCCGAGACCAACGGCCTATTGGAGCAAACATCTCCTCGCCCCTTAACCAACTGAGCTACACGCCATTGGCTGTTATAAAGCTTATGTATTTGAAAGTTTTATAAAAGTTTAAATTGGCATATTAGTTGAAAACCTTGAACTCATTATGCCTATAGATCTAAACCTTGTCGTAAAAGGAGTTGTAATTAAGGAACAAAAGAATCCTTGGGAATTGAAGCGTTGGATGTCCCGACTCATGGTCAGCCTTGGAACTTTAGATTTTGGTTTATGAATCGGTTCACGCATGAATAATTGAGGTATTAGAATTATGCATTCTCCTAGTTATGTAAGTAATAATTCTTTATTTCGGTAAATTATCGGGCTAAACTTGTGCGGTTGGTTTCGAATTGTTGGATCAATGCTTGCCAACATGCTATGGGTTGGTGGTGTACTATCTCTATGGGTATTCGGGAGTATTGAGAATGTTATGGTTTGTTCGTAAAGCTGAAAGTTTGGAGTTCTCATTTCCATGTTAAGTGTCGACTTTAAATCTTTTTGGGGATCGGCTCAGTACAAGCCGATTTGTCCTTTTGAGGTCAGTGATCTTGGAATGTTTGGAAATATCCTCGTTAGATTTGAGAAATGTTAGTCTCACGGCGGTGGAACTTAAAGGAAATAGAGGTTGGTAATTAAGTATGGAACTGTATGTTTTTCCTTGGTGTGGTAATTTTAGGAATTCTTTGGGCTGATGTTGGGCATTGGGAATACGGGTTCCGAATCTTATTGAGTTGGAATAACTTAGTCAATGAGATGTTGAGGTTCCCAAACTGCCATGAGGTAATACGTGTCACCTAAGGTTGAGAGATAATCGAGAACGTATAGTTGGAAATTGCTTCAGCAAAATTCGTTTCTCGCTCCAATATGAGCGTCCCATACCAAGGTGAGCACTTTATGTGAAAGTCTTAGTGGGAGTCATTCAGCTATAGCTCAAGGATGGATCAGATCAGAGGCAATTCCTTGGAAAGGGAAACAATCGATTGTGGGAAAGACATCATTAAGGTCCAAGTTTAGTTGTCACCTTGGGGACCAAGGGAACCCAATAAGTGCTGAGAGTAGAATGGAAATGCCTTGTGAGAGAATTGAATTTCGAGGACGAAATCATTCCAAGGTTGGGAGGATTGTAACACCCGTGATTTTGGCGAACCTTTAATTTACGCTTATCGGGTTAAGCCATGATTATAAATCTTATCCAAGTGGTGTTTGTGAATTTTAGGTTTCGGATCGAGAGCACATCGGGTCGAAAAGTCGGATTTTTTAACTCTCGTCATACCCTGGGCGACTGTGCCCGCGATTGTGACAGAGGTCACTCTCGTGGGTCACAATCGTGGCTCCTATACCGAGAAGGGTGAGGGCTGGGCGACTATGCCCGCGATTGTGACAGGATGTCACTCTCGCGGAGCATTGTCACGGGAAGTGTACCGCGGGTCTCATACTTCGGGAGACTATGCCAAGGGCATACTCGCGTGTCATTATCGCCGACGGGTGCAGAGCTGCATAAAATCGCAATTTCCAGCCTTATTCCATTTCAACCTTCCTCCATTTCACTCTTTCCTCTCATAAACCGAACCCTAACCCTAAAAATCGAGTTTTAAGCCTCCAAGGTATATTTCTATGTCATATGAAGGAATTCTTCACAACTTAGTGAGGATTTGGAAGCAAGAGCTAAGAAGTCTTCAACTTACCTCCTTCACCAAGATATTCTCTAAGTTTTATAGGCTTTTACTCAAAACCTACTTGGTAAGTTCATCTCTCCCTCCTCTAAGCCTTTATGTAAGATGAAAATGCCTCATTGATGATTTTCCTAGTGTTTGGTTTCTCAACTTTTGGGTTTGATAATTTTGGAGAAATTAGGTCAAAATTAGGATTTTGGCCAAGTTTGGGATTTTTCAAGTAAAATGTTTGGGAAGTGATTCTCTATGGTTGAATATGTTTATTTATGGTTGAAAGTTATGGATCTAGGTTTATGAAGGTTTTGGCTTGAGTATTCAAGTTTCTTCAAGGAAGCTCAAAGTGGGTAAAATCTAGATTTAGTCTAAATCTAGGAAAGTGAGTTCAAGTTGATTTGTGAAAACGTTGCACATGCCAAAATGTTCATTTTAAAGTATTTATGTGTTTAACATGAAATTATTATTTGTGGAGTTACTTGATGTGTTTTGGTTATTTGAGAAGTTTGGTTTTATAAACCTCTTAAAACACCCATATTGGGGATTTTTGGACATTTTGATAAATGAGTTTTAAATGGGTGTGTTTAGTGATTTATTACACAAATGAGATTATTTGGTTAAAAAGGAATTTTGGTGTTTGTTTTGGACAAATGCGTAATTTCGTGTTATGGGTCGTTTTGAAGGAGTAAATGACATAAAATCATTTGGGAAGTAATTTGTCCCAATTTAAACTGCTTTGGAGTCTGCACATGTATTTCGGGAGTGTGTCTGCATGAAGTGAGTCAATTGCGTTATTCTTTTGGGGAGTCGTTAATCGTTGGTCACAAAAGGAGTTTTGAGCATTTTGGCTCGGTGTCGACTTAAAGAGTCTTGAGGACACTTGTCCGGTTTTATATGGCTCAATGTAGAGTCCAGTTATGACGTACGTACTAATGCGCTGTGTTGCGTATTGAGGTTGGTTACAGGCTCGAGTGCTTTGGTCATTCATGTATAGTCCTGTAATGTTATACTATGTTGCATTGGATCCATAGGCACATAAGTCAGTCCGTTTTGGGATGGTCAATTGGGTATTACGGGGTTGAACTCCAGTACCCATGTTTTATGACCAGAAACTTTACAAGCGATCGCTAGGAGGGCTGAGTCTGTTAGTGCTACCAGGGAAGTAGGCTCTAGGACCTCCGTCGCTTGAAGTAATGCCTGGGAGGTAGTCTTTAAGTGTGTCGGGCCTTCGAGATGGAGTTCTTCGGAATGATCCATCAAGGTCAACTAACTTGGGGTGACGCTTGTTAAAGAAGTCGTAGGGACACCTGGTTGTGATATCGGGAGGTGTCATGCGATTAACGTTGCTTGGGTGGTATACTTTTGTATTTCCTCCATTCTCAATGGATGCGGTTCTCCCCCATTGTCGGTTGTCAGCATTTCAAATAAAAGGATGTCTTATTTTATTGTCATTGGTTCTTTATGGTCGACTATGAATGAGGGCCTTAATATTGGACCTCCCTCATCGTATATTAAGGTTTGAATGAATTATGTCTACCCCTTGTTTTGGTAGTTAGATTCCTTTCGTTTAAGGTCACGTGAGTATTGGACCTAGTGTCCATGTTTTCGGAAGTACGGTATATGTGGTTTTGATAATGAATCATGGGTCGAGTATTTTGCCCCACCCGGTGTTGGGTGTTTTGGGATATAATGTTTTATCCGTGTTTCTTAAATGAGAGTCATTTCATATTCATGTTTCGAGTTAGTTTACGTTGCATCAATTTATAAAATTTGTTTGAAATGAAGTGTTCATATTTGAAAGTGCATAACATTGGATGAGAGTTGTTTTCTACGTTTTAAAGTACATCAATTGAAATGTTATGACTTTAAGCGAAATTCATCATTTTAAAGATATTTACTCATGTAAAACTCTTGAACTCACTAGGCGTTAGCCTAACCTTTTTATTTGTCGGCATGTGCAACAGGTTTATTTGGGGACTGGTTCTAGTGACACCTTGGAGAGAGAGGGGTGCTAGACGTATGCTCGAGGGTGAGTAGTTTGGCGAAGTCTTTCGCCTGGTCTTGAGAATAGCAACTTGTATTTGGGTTTTTAGTAACACCCAACCTCTAACTAGTCTTTGTAAAAGAATTTATTTATCTTCGTTGTTGGTTAGACCTAGTTTAATATTTCAAGTATAAACTTGTTGTAAGTGATCTTATCTATTTTGAGGCATTAATCTTATTGAAAATTTTAATTTAATTGTTTTTTCCAGATTTGAGGGTATTACACGTATATATGTGATTTGCCCCAATTCTTGATTTCCGTTGCTCTCGTTTGTCCCTCCGGTTCGATAATGAATATGCCCCTACATGTACATATATATAACTTTATCAAACCAATTAGGGGATTGAACCTTAATTAATGATGCTTAATACAAACCGACAAAGGTCCATTGAACTGAATAAAACTCATTATCACATAAACTACCAATTAAAAGACAATTTATATCCAATGAAATTGGAACTGACCAATAAAGCCACTAGAACTAATAGAACCAACTTCCGGCCGTTGTGAACCCATTAAGACCCATTACAACAATATCACTTAATAACAAGTTGGATAAATAAAATCAAATGATAACCTCTTGTTGTCATAGGAACAATGTTCTAAAAAATTCGCCATACAGCCGTCATGGCGCGCCATGGCACCAATGCTTGTGTGTCACGCTACGTTATGTCCAAGGCACGCCATGGCCTAATGCGCAATTATCGTAATGAGATATGTGATTTTTCTTTACGTTTTTAATGTATTATTTGCAAGTAGTACTACAAAACATACGTTTTTATATATAATATTATATATGAAATAGATTATTGACGCCATAAGTCACGCCTTGAAAACGCCATGGCTTCGCCGTGGCTCCTAAGGCTTGAGTTTTGGCCTCACCGCCACGTCACGCCTTACGCCATTTAGAACCTTGCATAGGAAAAGATTATTTTTCTGAATATGTTGTTAATTCTTCAGAACATTGTCATTGATTAACAACAAAGATTTTATACTTTACTTTCCAGTTTTTAAACCACAAATTTTTTTATTTTGTCGGTAATCCGCCGGTGAGTGTTTTCTTCACCGACAGTTACGAAAACTATTTGCTAAAAAAATGTAAAAATCCATGTTGCTAATCGGTTTGTGATTCGTCGCAATCACCATTGCTAAAAATCAGCCTTTTGAAGTTCTTTTGCTATAAGGGTCCTACTTCTTACTTTTCACAATTAAGTTTGAGTTGTATATGCTTTATTTCTACCCATTCTCATGATAATTGTTTATAAAGGAAAAAAAAAAAAAATAATATAACCTGAGCCAATTTGGGAACTAGACGATCTTAACGTGCAACCTAAGATCGGTGCCGCCATAGGTCGCATACACAAATTGCCCAAGAAAGGGCTAGATTCAAGGGCTCATTCATTGAACACAAAAGTACTTCTGTCATATCTACTATTGTAGCAAGTTTGGCAAACTTAAAGCTTAGTTGTTGAATCTTGGATTCGTTTTGATCTTATAAGTAGCCTTTTACTCCCATTTGTTCAATAATATCTCACTTTCCGCCCTATAGTGGAATCATGTTAACCTCACTATTTTGAATAATTGCAAATCACATATTGTTATATCTGTGTATTTGAGTTAGTTATTGTCTTTACATTGCATATGGATTAATTACTGTTAATTGATCCTCGATTATGTATTGCTACACCCATTGTTGTATTGGTTTGTTCACATTTGGATTCCAGTTGTTAATTATTAATTTGAGACCTTTAGGATCATCTGTTGGTTACAATATTGTGGTGAACATTTCTCGTCCATTACTTGGCAAAATTGTCTTAATTAAGCTTTCTTTTGGTAACAAAAAAGTAGTTTATTGGAACCACATCAATCAAGAACTACAAATCGTTATAGACAACAAGTTGTATCAATATCATTTATCATACTATTCGCTAATAGTGCACTATTGCTGTTGTTGTGATGATAGTTATGTCTGAGTACCTTGTTCGATAATTTTGATGAAACTTTCTTTTTATTATTATGAAACGATGATGATTCATTTTCACAATTGTTTTGACAAGTTTGGATTTGTCTGATGATCAACACGACCTGCAACTTTAATGTTTTAAAGGGGGTCTTAGTGCACATATAGCTTTTGCTTTCTTTTTCTTTTGCTATTTCCCATATCATGGTACGTAGTTTAGATTCTTGCAATTCTCCTTTCCAATCTTTATATCGTAGTGGTGTTACACTTAAGGACCAAATTGATCAAAGAGGTTGGGACTTTACACAAGTAGTGCCGGAAAGATGTCAAATTAAAAGCTTTACTCATTGTGAAAACTATTAAACGATTATAACGGAACATGTGTAAAAATATAACGACATTATACTATATATACATATATATATAGATATATATATATATACATATATTTGGGATTGTTCAAGAATAAGAGTTATGTGAGAACGTGAGAACTAAAGGTCTAAACCTTCATTTATCTTTAACTACCTTCATTGTTCAATTTCTATAACATGACTGAAATCTTAACAAATTTATGTATATGTATGAAAGTGTTTGAAGACATGTAAAAGTTTTTTGAAGGTGAGTAAGAAGATTGATGAAGATAATTAAAGTATTCTTAAAATTCTCGCTATAACTCTTATTCTCATATGTGTATATCTATCCATATGTATGTGTGTGTCATTGTCCTACATTATTATCATGTCATGTAGCCAATTAATGGCATAAAGTTATAAATCCATATATATAACATATGATTGATCAAATGAACCATTTAACTCTATTACCTTAAACTAGAATCGTACTCGCACAATTCAGCGAGATACACCATGATTTTAAGGGAGTTAAAGTTGTTAGAGATAAAGATTGAAAGTTAATAAATAACATTAAATGTAGTACATAAAACTTTAATGGTTGTTTTTAAGAGATTTTAAATAATTAACATTAAATAACGGTACATTAATCTTTAGCAATTATTTTTAATAGTTTTCTATATGTGCTTTATAATATAGTATAAAAGTTTAATAATAATGTAATTTATTTTAGATTTAATAATATAATGTTTTTTTTAAATAAACATTAAATATTCTGATAGATTTTCTTAATTATATTTTAGATTTTTTACATTTAAAATTTGATTTTATTCTTTATTTAATTATACAAGGAAGTGATTTTAGGGGATTAAGATGGGGAGTGATTTTAAGGGAATTAAAGTTGTTAGAGACAACGATTGAAAGTTAATAAATAAAATTAAATGTAGTATATAAAACTTTAATTATTGTTTTTAAAATATTTTAATTAATTAACATTAAATAATGGTACATTATGCTTTAAAAATTGTTTTTAAGAGTTTTTTATCCGTGTTTTATAATATAATATAGATAATGACATTTTTAAGTAGAAAGACAAAAAAATTACTACAAAAAGAATGAATATTAGCACAAGAAGCTTCTTATAATTAAAGAAAAAGAAGCACATAGAAACTTAATTAGTAAAAGACCAAAACTTTAATTTGGCATTAGAAGGGAATGATTATCTTGAAAACAAGGTTAAAAGTGTAATTAATTTAATAATTGGTGCATCTTTTTATAAAGTTATCTTATTTTTTAGACCAAAAGAGTTGACGACTTTTACAACATGGAAATGATACCCATTCGTCTTATTTGTATTATTAAACATTTAAAATATTTAAAAATATCTATATGTATATATATTGTTAATATTAAACCTTTAATTTGATAAATCCCATGTCAATTAATTATTGTTTTTTTACAAGTGCTCATAATTAATGGATTTAATGATTAAATACAATAAACTAATAAATTCGTTTTGGAACGTAATTACGTAAGTACCCCTCATATCTTGAATATAATGATTGCAATATGACCTAAACAGGTTGAAAGTAGAGACTATTTTATTTTAATAAATAAATTTAGTTGGAGATAAGAAGGCTGCCTCCTAAACCATTCAAGTTTTCTATTCAGTCCACTCGTTTAATCTTTTAATTAAAGTTATTATATACTACATGATCCGAGTTTATTGATACATATAAGAATAGAGTGAGAGCGCAAAATTATATATCTTTTTGTAAGAAATCAAACTATAGAAACCATTACATTAAAAAACAATATAGATATTTATGGATAATTATCATTGTTATGATTAACTAGAAGCGTACTCGTGTAATGCAGCGAGATAAATCACGATTTTAATATTTCATTTTATTTTTTGTTTTTTTGTCGATTTATAGTACGCTTTTGGATGGTTTTGAGAAAGTGATAATGTTTTTTTTATAAATTTGTTTAATTTAGGCTTAATAATATAATGTTTTTTATATAAAAAAATTAAGTATTTTGTTAGAATTCAATTATTATCTTATATATTTTAATGACATCTAGAAAAAATAACCAATTACATATTTAATAATATAATTAAAACAAATTTATAGTAATATAATATATTAACTAATAATGATAGATGGAAAGGTCTACATAAAAGGAAGACCCTGTACATACCAAATTGGTGGGTGTTAGAAGCCTGCAGTAGTAATATGTATCTTGTGCTTTGATACTTGTAAATTAAAGAGATTTTTAAAATCTTGCATAAAATGATGGTACCTTATGCCTAATAATTTGTATTTAAGAGTTTTTTATCCGTGCTTTATAATATAGTATAGATAGTTTATGCAAGAATCAATTGAATATTGAAGAAAAAGATGAATTAGAGAAACTTGGAGCGTCTCTGTATATTTTCTCTGAATTAGGTTAATTACAAAAAAGAAAACAATATATAGCGATGCTGTTGGTCCCGAAGGTGCTTAACAAGTTTGTAGAAGGGGGGGGGGGTTGAATACAAACACAGAAATTAAAGTTTAATAAATTGTTTATTGATAAATCAACATACAATTTACAAGTTTGTTGCGGAATAAGATTAAGACAGACTCAATCTAAACAAACTTAAGAAACACTAAGATGATTGCACAAGAAATTCAGAGAATGGGGGATTAAGAGATATAGAAAACAAGGGTTTCTATATGGAGTTCAAGGATTGAGCACACCCACAGATGGAGGGGTGAACTTCCTATTTATACCCTATGCATTAAATATTTGGCAGGGCACTTTACACGTGGCGTTCACAGATTGGCTTTGGGAGTCTGACTTTTGGGAGACATGCTTTCGGTCGGGTCATGAACAGTGTAGTTGACAGAGTTGTTGTACGTATGGTGGCAGAGACATGTCCGTTCTGACACATAGTACTAGTTTGTACAAGGATAGACAAAAGGAAACTTGAGACATAAGCTTTGTGATCTTTTGATCGCTGAATATCTCTTCTTTCAGAGATAAAAGAGGTTCAGCTATCGCTGAAGCTTTTCCTCATGTTCCTTCGCGTATATGTAGAGTTGTCTTTGATTCACTGATATCCGCATCAGATCACTAGTAGACTTCTCTTTGTTCAGCAGCTTCGTCTTCGATTCAGCTATGAACATATGTTGACGCGAGACTTGTCTTCAGGGATTACGTTACTGTTTACATCAGAAACTATCAGTGATAACTGAACAGACTCAGTCTTATCACTGATAGTGAAACACTAATACATAGAAATGTTTATAAGAAAGACTATCAGCGATAACTGAACAGACTCAGTCTGATCGCTGATGGTGAAACACTAATACATATTAAAACGTAATTTTCACTAAGTATAGAAGAGGGTCGTTATCAAATCACTGAGAGAGTTTGGATCAACAGATGCTAATAATACGAAATAACAAGAAACCCCCCATACTTATAAAAAATGTACATATATACACTAATACCCCCCCCCCCGGTCTCTTTAAACTGAAGTTGGTGAAGGATGAACCAACTTGAGTTTGGAAACTAAATCATGAAACCGTCGGGGAAGATGAGATTTGGTGAAGATGTCAGCAGGCTGATCCATAGTGGAGATAAACTGCAAACAAATCGTCTTACGCACGACGTGTTGACGAATAAAATGGTAATCGATCTCGATATGCTTCGTTCGCTCATGAAATACATCGTTATGTGTCGCACTCTGATTATCACACCAAAGGGGTGTGGAAGAGGTCTGAGGAGCTCCCATGTTAGATAATAACCAACGAAGCCAAAGAAGCTATAAAAGTGAGTTTCAGCAACGGGCCTTTAGCGATAAAATGTTTCTGCAAGAGGCTATTGCGACAACATGTCGTCTCTATAAGCTGTTTCTGACGATAAATTGACTTTTTGCGACAACAAAAGTCGTTGCTAAAACACCTATTTCTTGTGGTGGTTGTATCAGCAAGGGCGCGATACTCAGACTCGGTGCTAGAGTGTGAAGTCAATGACTGTTTTTTTTTGTCACGCCATTAAATAAGAGAATCGCCTAAAAAGAAACAATACCTGGTGATTGTTTCTAGACTTCCATGCCTCAAGGGTTTGGTACGATGCTCTTTCGATTGTGTGGGCATGGGAGTGGGGGATTGGTCTCCCCAACAACGAGGTATTTTTTGAAATTATGTTTAATTAACATGTAAACGTATGTAGAAATTATTCAAAATACACTTCTTAAAACTATTGTTAAAGTAATTATCAATCAATTTCATATTGTAAATCAAAAGGAACAAAACCGAGTAAATGCTTGGTAGGGGTGCTCACGAGTTGAAGGCGTTTCAATAACCCAACCCAATTTTGGCGGTTTGAGAATTTTCAACCCAATCCAACCCAAACAAAAGTGCAACTCAACCCAACCCAACCCATTCGGCTTCGTCAAGTTGTGTTTAAACAAAGTAAAAATAATATTAAAAACATAAAAATAAAAAGAAAACTTTTCTTTGAAATACGATCCATCATTCAAAAGAATATATGAGTTCATCAAATATTTAGGTGAAACACCCTCAAATTTGGTAAGAGCAACTAATTAAAATTTCGATATTACATCAAGTAAAAGATAAATCTTCAAAATAAAATTCTCTATCAGCGATAACTGAACAGACTCAGTCTGATCGCTGATGGTGAAACACTAATACATATTAAAACGTAATTTTCACTAAGTATAGAAGAGGGTCGTTATCAAATCACTGAGAGAGTTTGGATCAACAATCTCCCCCTATTTGATAATGACAAAGTAACTAAAGAAAATTACTTTATGATTCAAAATATAGGAATAAAAAGGACTCATAGCATGCATGTCCCAATTACTATTTTGAGGGATCTTTTACAGTACTGATAGGGTTAAGTACATCACTGCAATTTTCATTTAATTCAGGGATAGAATTACAAGATATGAAAATCATAAGTACAAGTGAATAACTAACTACTGTAAGTATAACTAATAGATTACAGAAAAGGAAACTAATCTATCAGCTATTAAAAGAAGACTTAGGAGGATTGATCATATACTCAGGTATTTCTTCTCCTTTCTGTCTTCGTTCCAAAGATTCTTGGCTGATAATTTCTTTGATTTTCTCAGCAGCAGGGGAGAAGTCACACTATAAGCATAAGAGATCCTTGAGATGATTCAGAGGACAGATAGGAATCTCAGAGACTCTTTGAAATCTAAGTTCCTCATCATCATCTCTGAAGAACACTCCATAAGGATCGTCAATTACTTGACCACCTTGGAAAGGACCACCAGGAGGCAGAGATAGATCCAGAACTGAAAGATCGGGAGGAGGACCAAACAGTGCATCTCTTGAAAATTTGATAGAAGTTTCATTCCTGATGATGGTGACGTCTTCAGAGGAGGAGAACCCAATTCTTCTCTTTAGTTTCAAAGATTTGGGAGGAAGAGAAGATGGCAGCTTCAGTACAGAAGTGACTCTATTTATGAGGGCTTCAAGAAGTCCTTCAACGTAGCCTCTGTATGTAGATTTGGATTTCTTCAGCGCATCCCAGAACTCTAACCATTCCGTAAATCCGAAGCTCTCAAGTTTGGATACGTACATAGCTTTTTGGGTTCCATCCTCTCTGGTAATCTCCATGGTCACTGAGAGTTGATCCTTCTTCTTGCGACCAGAGATAGTCACGGCTGATATCGGAAGAAGATCAGAACGATAATCCATCTTCTGTTTGCACCATTCTATAGACCTATCATTGATCTCTTGTTCTTTGGAGCGTTCCTCTTCAATTTCTTTCAGCAGTGCAGCTTGAACTTCCACAGGCTTGCTTTTCAACTTTTTGTCCTTGACTAGAGAAGATTGAATCTTTAAAGCGAGCTGGGCATCTTGTATGCATTCAGCGATCAACTTCTCAGCTTTGTCAGATTCTTCTCTTTCGGCTTCAGTGAGGAAGTCGAGCTCTGTGGATGTTTGAAGAGGGACTTTCAGCCGTTGACTTTCTAGTTGAGCGATCATTTCAACTCTTTTCTTCACCACTTCCTCTGACCAATGAGATGGTTGAGAGGGCCTTCCTGGATGGACCAGGGAATATTCTTCTTCTTCTTCATCAATCTCAGCGATAGAGATTGGGATTATTTCTTCAGCGATAGTAGCTGAAATTATTTATAGTTCAGAACCCTTAAGCAGGGGTGAGAACTGTCTGGATAGAAAATGAAGGAAAGAAGGGATAAGTGTATATTTTTAGAAAAAGAGAGATAAAGGCTAGAAGGAAAAAGGGGTTTGGAAAGAGTAGGAGAGTGGTACAATTGAAAGACATACCTGAGAAGGATGTTCCCCCTCAGATTGTGATCCAGTCCTCAAGCATTCTTCAGCGATTGGTTGCTTGTCTTTGCTTTGCGAAGGAGCGCTTAAAGATGTATCACCTCTCACCCCTGCTTTGACAACCTCTTGCGAAGTTGTCCCTGATGCGACGTTCGGCTTGGAGAACCACATAGATTGGTCTTTTTCATCGTCGTCATCGTCATCGGAGGGTTGATCCTTTTCTTGATCATCAAGATCTAGATCATCTTCCTCTTCATCGTCTTCTTCCTCATCATCTTCAAAGAGAATAGAATGAATAGATGAGGATTCTTTTACCTTCTCCCCCTTAGATTGAGAGGGAGGTTTCTTTGGAGTCTTAGCTTCCCCAGCAGCAGCGATTGACGTTTCTTCAGCTTTCTCCCCCACTTTGTCATTATCAGCGGTAGGGGGTTGCTCAGCTGCCGGAGTTGCTGTTGAAGCTTTTAGCACTTGGACGTCAGCCTCCAGACGCTTGACTCGGTCTTCAACCGTAGGGAAGTCGCACATGGCATCATGGATGAATTCCACAGCGACATTCAGGTTTGTTCGATCATCCTCAGTGAAGGAGGGAGGCAGCGCTGGAGCTGGTGCATTCACCTTTTGTAGAATTTGTTGAAGAAGGGACGTGCAGAGGTCAACCTTTGAAGAGAGACCCCGAACTTCAACGGTAAGAGACTCAAATCGCCCCTGAAAGAGTTGAGAGGACTCTTTGAGTTGGACGACTTGTTCTTCAACAGCTGAAAGTTGTGAGTTCTCAGCTTTAGATGAGCAGGTCGCGGTCAACCTCTTCAGCTCCTCACCAGCCTGATTGACGGCGTTGGTGGTGTCGTTGATGGTGTTGGTGAGGGCATCCACCTTTTCTCCCAGACTGTTGACATGCGTGTCAACAGACGCCAAACTAGGACCTGAAAATAATGTTAGTTCAGATACGGGCTTATTTGGAGAGGTGGGGAAAGAAGTGTTTAATTCTATAGGTGTACCTGACGTATCAAACATTTTGTAGAACTGCATAGATTCCTCAAAAGTTTGATGTTCAGGTCCTATAGGTAAAGAAGAGGTAGCGGGTTCAGAGACCAAATGAGTAGAAAAGGGAAGAGTTTTGGGGATAGAAGTAGGGTTGGGGGTCATCTCAGCGAGTAAGATGGTAGGTGGGCTTACTGATGTTGTGACAGCGATCGAAATCGTTGACACGGCATGTTGAGTGACTGCTGGAGTTGTGGAGGAAAGACCCACAAATGCATCTAAGGTAGCTTGTTGAGAAGCTCCCTCAGGTATAGTACTAGAGGGTGTACTTTCCTTAGTCTTTTTGACCTTTTTGGAAGGACCAATCGGACTAGCGGATGGTCGTTTAGAAGTAGTGGTAGCGACAGGGATAGCAGACGAAGGAACCGTCTGCGTGGTCGCTGAAGATGAAGAAGAATGGAGAGAGAGACGAGAGCGAAGGAGAGAGATACTTACCTCGTCGGCGAGTGGCTTTACCTCCAGTGATCGTTGACCTACCCTGGCAAAAGTGCCATCATCTTTGGTGGGATAGGTGTTGGGATAGAGGAACTTGATGTACGTACATATGAAACGTACGTACGAGATCTTGGGATCTCGTTCAGGCTTCTCTAATCTCGACCTCAGGTCTTCAAAGATTGCTGTAGCGTAGTCAAAGTTTTGACCAACGATAACGGAGTAGGCCATCTGCAGTTGTGTTTTGCTGGCTTGATCCAGCGAACCACTCTTCCCGTTCATGCACTGAATTATGTGCGAGAAGATAAAGTTCAGTTGTGAGGGCATCTGAGCTTTGAGGATCTTGGTGAGCTTCTTGTTGGGAATAGAAGATCTCGGTTTGTTTTCCCAACAATAACCCATTGCGTCCAGAAATGATATCAGCTCATCATCAGTGGGGAGTGCGTCGAACCCACTCTTTGGTTTGTCAGGGAATCTTAAAGATTTCCTGAGGCTAAGAGCGGTCATGCTCCCTGGCCCCAAGTCCGTGCTGAAAGAGATAGCAGGGACTCGTTCACCTTTCTTGTTGGTGAGTTCAGTTGCATATGCAGTGAACCAGAACTGCTGGAGTAGAGTATTGGAAGGCTTAGGATCCACAGTGATCGCGTAAGCTATACATGATTGTTTGAGAAATTCAGCAGCTTCCACCAGATGTGGGTATTTGTCAGCTTGGAAGTCGAGTCTTGCCAAATGATTACTTTTCGTAATCTCAGCTTCAGTGATGGTGAATTTAACTGTCTTGGAAGCGACAATCTCAGACTGTGTCATTTTTGCTATTGAAAGAAACATGATAGAAGAAATGATTATGATTAAAAATAATATGATTACCAGTTTCCATAGAAGAAGGGAAACTGGAAAAATATCAAGTTATTTTTAGGAATAGAAAAATAGTGTTCTGGGTAGAAATAATGAAGAACACTTTAAAAACCAAAAGGTTTTTATTTAAAAACATAAAATCAGAAAGAATGATCTTTAGTTTTTAGAAAAAAAACGTTTTATAAAATCCATGAAGAACAAGAACTAGTAGGATTTTAAAAAGAATAGAAAGCATACGAACAATGCACATAAACATGAAATGAACCTGTTTATTTTGAAGAAGAAGAGTTGCAGGTTCAATATTCTGGGTTTACTTGCTTGAGTGTTCTTGAGAGAGAGAGTATTTCTTGCTTTGTAAGATTAGAAAGCGTAAGCCAAAAAGAATGAGGCATTCTTTCCTTTTATTCGAAGAGAGAGAAAAAGGAGAGAGAGTGTGAGAGAAGCGGGAAAACAAATGCTCATCATGACATGGACACGTCCCACGATGTTGATTGGATAGAAGAGCAACGGACGAACGTGTCAGAAAAGGCATGTCGTGGATTGTCGGTTCAAATGACGTCATAGAAGAGAGAGAGACTATTCATTTATCCGTTTTGAAATTATCGCTGAAGAAAAGTCAGCAATAGATTTTTCTTTTTAAAAGTATCCCTGATGGAAAAGATAGGGATAGAGTTTCTTTTAAAAGGGTCACTGAATAGAAATATCAGTGATTAATGTATTTTTAAAAAACTTTTAATCATTTGAAGAAGGTTCAGTGATTAAAGTATATTTTGAAAGATATCTTAACTGAGTTAAGATTCAGTTGAGAAAACATACCTGAGAGTCAGAATGTTTATCAGAGAGAACGATGAGAGGGGAACTTTTGATTACTGACACAATACATGAACGCTGAAGAATTATTCTTCGAGGTTCAGCATTCCAAGCTCACTGATGAGAAAGTTGAACCTTGTCTCATCAAGAGGTTTGGTGAATAAATCAGCAAGCTGAAAGTCAGTAGGGATAAAGTGAAGTTCAATATCACCATTCATTACATGATCTCTGATAAAGTGATATCTGATCTCTATGTGTTTTGTCTTTGAATGTAGTACTGGATTATTTGCTATAGCTATAGCACTAGTGCTGTCGCAATAGATGGGAATTTTTGACAGCTGAAGGTCATAATCTAAGAGTTGATTTCTCATCCACAAGATCTGAGAACAACAGCTTCCAGCGGCTACGTATTCAGCTTCAGCTGTGGAAGTGGACACATAATTTTGCTTCTTGCTTGTCCAGCTTACCAGCTTTCCTCCCAGTAGTTGACATCCACCAGTGGTACTCTTTCTGTCGAGTTTACAGCCTGCAAAATCACTATCAGAATAACCAGTTAGATCGAACCCTGAGTCTTTGGGATACCAAAGACCGAGGTTAGGAGTTCCTTTCAGATATCTGAAAATTCGCTTTACAGCGATCAGATGGGATTCCTTGGGTTCAGATTGATAGCGTGCACATAAACAAGTAGAGTACATAATGTCAGGTCGGCTCGCTGTTAGATACAGCAGGGAGCCTATCATTCCTCTATAGGCAGTGACATTAACAGGTTTACCAGAAGGATCTTTGTTAAGTGTCAGGGGTGGTGCCATAGGAGTTTTCATCGCTGAAGTTTGTGTGAGATCAAACTTCTTCAGCATATCTTTAACATACTTACCTTGGCAGATAAAAGTACCTTTGTCAGATTGTTTAATCTGAAGACCAAGAAAATATGTCAGCTCACCCATCATACTCATTTTATATTCTTTCTTCATTCTTTCAGCGAAGCGAGTACACAGAGATGGGTTAGTAGAACCAAATATTATGTCATCGACATATATTTGTACAAGAATTATATGACCTTTTATTTTTCTGAAAAATAACGTATTATCAATCTTGCCACGTTCAAAATTTTCAGAGATAAGAAAAGATGAGAGAGTGTCATACCAAGCACGAGGGGCTTGTTTTAGACCATAGAGAGCCTTATCCAATTTATAAACATAATTTGGATACTTAGGGTCATAAAACCCTGGTGGTTGTTCTAAATAGACTTCTTCATTTAGCTTTCCATTTAGGAACGCTGATTTTACGTCCATTTGATAAACGATGAAGTCTTTATAGACTGCATAAGCTAAGAATAGTCGAATTGCTTCGAGCCTGGCCACAGGGGCAAAGGTTTCATCATAGTCTATGCCTTCCTCTTGTCTGTATCCCTGAGCAACAAGTCGAGCCTTGTTGCGGGTTACAGTTCCATGTTCATCTAACTTGTTTCTAAACACCCATTTGGTGTCTATTATAGTTTTATCAGATGGTCTAGGAACGAGATTCCAAACTTTGTTTCGAGAAAATTCAGTCAGCTCTTCTTGCATAGCGCTGACCCAGTTTGGATCTCTGAGGGCATCTTCAGTCTTCTTTGGTTCTATTAAAGAGAGAAAATTTACAAAGAGACAGATATTACCTGAGCTTCGTCGTGTCTGAATACCTGCTTCGAGATCACCAAGAATTTGATCTATTGGATGATCTTTGGTCCATCGCTGAGCAGGAGCATGATTGCTTAACTCAGAGGTTGGATCAACAATTGGAATGTTTACTGATGAGGACGTTTGAGGTTCATCAGCGATTAACTGTTGAGAAAATTCACTAGAGAGGTTTCCAGACGAAGGCAGATTTGATGGTAGTAATGTGTTTAGAGGTTCTGCTGAGACCCATGAGGTGGATTCAGCGGTAGGATGTATAATGTTCGGATCATCATCAGCGGTTGGAGGATCAGAATGCTGATGGTTTGAGAAGAAAGGTTATGTTTCTCTGTAGTGAGAAAGCATCCAAACATTTAACTCTTCATTGTCAGCGATTGGTTTAGAGTTCGCTGAGCGAGTTTCATCAAAAGTGACGTGAATTGTTTCTTCTACGGTTTGTCTTCTCTTGTTGAAAACTCTGTAGGCTTTGGAGATGGAGGAATATCCTAGAAATATTCCATCATCGGCTTTTGGGTCGAACTTTCCAAGTTGATCTCTGTTGTTTAAGATAAAGCACTGACAACCAAAGATATGAAGAAAGCTGATAGAAGGCTTCCTTCCAAGAAAAAGTTCATAAGCTGTCTTCCCAAATCGCTTTATTATCAGCGATCTGTTTTGAGTAAAACATGCAGTGTTTACAGCTTCTGCCCAAAATTGAGTAGGGAGGTGAGAATCGCTGAGCATTGATCTAGCAGCTTCTATGATCGTTCTGTTTCTTCTTTCAGCGACTCCATTTTGCTGAGGTGTTCTTACTGAAGAGAAGTTGTGAGAGATTCCCTTGTTCTCAAAGAAATTGTTCAGGGAACTATTTTTGAATTCAGTTCCATGATCACTTCTTATTGAACGAACAGTAAGATTGTTCAGCACTTCCATCTTTTTCACAAAAGATATTAGTTCTTCTGGAGTATCACTCTTACAGCGAAGAAAGATAACCCAGGTGTAGCGAGAATATTCATCTACAATGACAAGCGTATATTTCTTTCCAGCTATTGATTGGATGTTGACAGGGCCAAATAGATCCATATGCAAGAGCTGAAGAGGACTTGTCACTGAGGAAACTTGTTTTGACTTGAAACTAGCTTTTGTTTGTTTTCCTTTTTCACATGCTGAGCAGAGAGATTCTTTAGCATATGAGTGCTGAGGAAGACCAGAAACCAGTTCCTTAGATGAGAGAGAATTCAGGGTTTTGAAATTTAGATGAGAGAGCCTTTTATGCCATAGCCAGTTGACATCAGAAGAGGCCTTAGAGAGAAAACATAAGTTTTCAGTGATAGTAGAGTCCATATCTATTACATAGACATTTTCTCTGCGATAACCACTGAGAGCAAGTTTTCCTTTTTCATCTACCACTGAACATGCTTTCTTAGAAAAGCGAACTTCGTAGTCTTTGTCACATAGCTGACTGATGCTTAGAAGGTTGTGCTTCAGTCCATCTACATAAGCGACTCTTCGAAAGGTAGTTGTCCCATTGCTGAGGACACCAAACCCTCGGGTAAATCCTTTTCCATTTCCACCAAAGGTCACAGAGGGACCTTTCTCTTTCTTGTATTCAGTGAGCAGGTCTCTTTGTCCAGTCATATGACGAGAACATCCACTATCGAGATACCAGATGCCCTTTGATCCCTGCACACATAAGGAAGATTAAGCGTTGTTTGGTACCCACTTTTCAATGGGTCCTTCAGAGTTAGTGGATAAGGAAGATTCAGCAGTCTTCACAACTGATGAAGATTCAGCTTCAGTGGTAATCTTCACTTTGGTTAATTTCTTAACCTTAGTGGTATATTTCACTTTGGTTGATTTTTCAACTTTGGTGACTTTCTTTGCCTTAGAGGCATTTTTCTTCACTTTAGCTGTTTTATCAGCTTTGGTGGCATTTGGACATTTACTTGCAATATGATCAATAAAACCACAGTGATAACATTTTCTGTATTTGAAAATGGTTTTAGGATCAGTAGAAGGTTTTGCAAGTTTAAGATGAGCAGGACCAGGTCCGAGAAGGCTTTTCTCATGAGATATGGGAGGGATTTTCATTTCTTCAGATCTCGTTGGTCTAAGGTCAATCTTTAGCTTTGGAGGACAGAGATCAAAAATTTCTATCACAGAGCTAGAGGATTGCTTAGCTGAAGGTTTAGAATGAATTTTCAGCTTTGCTTTCCTGGTTGTCTTCTGAGGAAGGAGAATGGACTTTCCTTTATCCGTAGACTTAGTGTCTTTGGATTTTTCCTCAGAGATGGGATTTGAAGAAGAACAGGGATAGAATTGATTATAAGAAGTGTCAAAGAAAGATGTGACAAAAGTTCCAAACTTAAGCGAGGAACTTTCTTCTTTAGGATCATCCTGTGGTGTCCAAAAACCAAGACCAGTTCTATCACTTTCAGGAGTTTGAGCATTTATTATCTCAGAGATCTTTGTTGATGATTTGCACCATTTTTCAACATGAGCCTTTTCTGCTTTTAGAGCAGCGATGGCTTGTTCGCGTTCAATGCTGATGATTTCATTTATAATGACTTGATCTTTCAACTTTTCTTCTAAAAGATTTAGTTCACTGATCTTTTCATGACATTTCTCTAGCTCTTGAGTTAAATATACATTTTTATTTTCAGCTTGAGCTTTGTCGTTTAGAGCATTATAAAGGTCAATCGTTAGCACATCAACAACGCGACTTCTCTCAGCTTCAGGCAGAGAGGGATTTGTAGAGATAGATACCTGAGATGATATGTAGCTCATAGAAGGTTCAGATGGTTCTTCTACTTCTTCTTTAATCTCAGCCATGAGGCAAAGATTAGCGACTTCTTCTTCATCAGAAGATGATTCTTCTGATTCAGCCCAGTCATGTTCTTCAGCGATGAGACCTTTACCTTTTCGCTGATAGCTTTTCAGCTTTTGATATTTGTTCTTCAGCTTATGGTATTTGTCATCACTGGATCTTCTTGAGGTAGAAGGTTTGAAGACCTTTTTCGACCTGCACTCACTAGAAAAATGTCCAATTTTTTCGCAGTTATAGCAAGTGGCAGTAGCCTTATCAACCGGAGTTGATTTTGGCTTTTCAGTAAGAGAGAGAGGTTTACTTCTTCGGAAGTTACTCTTTCTTGCAAATCTCTTAAAAGAGTTTGTCAAGAGTGCTAAGGACTCATCAAACTCTGAAAGATCAGGGTCTGATAGATCCTCAGATTCAGAATCTAACTCAGTGATGGTGAGAGTAGATCGCTGAGATGGAATTATCTCTGAAGAGACTAAAGCAACAGGAGTGCTTTTGGAGTCTTTAGAATCTTTTACAAGATTCTTCTTCAGGAGATTAGATTACTCATAGTTGAGCAATATTCCATACAGAGTACTTAGAGAGAGAGTATGTAAGTCTTTTGTCAGCTTAAGACATATTGAATAACTGTCCCAGCTTTCAGGAAGACTTTCCAAGAATTTTGTTAGGACCTCAGAATTAGAATAGGTCCTTCCAACAGTTCTTAGGTCAATGATCAGGCAGTTAAACCGCTGATGAATGTCAGAAAGAGATTCATTCTTACCAGCGATAAAACTTTCATACTGTCTTACCAAGTTAATCTTTCGAGTCTCTTGAATTTCAGTGGTGCCCTCATATTGAACACATATGGTTTCCCACATTTCTTTAGAAGTTTTCAGATGCATGATGGAATGGAAAACTTCATCAGGCAGAGCCATTGAGATAATGGTTTTTGCTCTTGCATCTATTCCTACCTTCTTTTTATCATCATCACTCCACTGTCTTATTTCCTTAACGACATATCGTTCAGGGACAGCTTCAGTGGTGGCAGTAGCGGGAACCGCAGCTATAATTCTAACAGGTTCATAGGGTCCGTTTTCTATATATTCAGGTATAGTAGGATCTGCACCTTCAAGAAATAGCATCATTCGATTTTTCCATAGAGAAAAGTTATCTCTGCTAAATCGAGGAGGTTTAGAAAGTGAACCATTATCATAGTAGTTTGTATTTGTGTTTAGTGCCATTTTAGAATAGCAAGGAAGAGTATACAGCAAGATCTTGTTTATTAGATTAAACAAACTGCTCTGATACCACTTGTTGGTCCCGAAGGTGCTTAACAAGTTTGTAGAAGGGGGGGGGGGTTGAATACAAACACAGAAATTAAAGTTTAATAAATTGTTTATTGATAAATCAACATACAATTTACAAGTTTGTTGCGGAATAAGATTAAGACAGACTCAATCTAAACAAACTTAAGAAACACTAAGATGATTGCATAAGAAATTCAGAGAATGGGGGATTAAGAGAAATAGAAAACAAGGGTTTCTATATGGAGTTCAAGGATTGAGCACACCCACAGATGTAGGGGTGAACTTCCTATTTATACCCTATGCATTAAATGCATGGCAGGGCACTTTACACGTGACGTTCACAGATTGGCTTTGGGAGTCTGACTTTTGGGAGACATGCTTTCGGCCGGGTCATGAACAGTGTAGTTGACAGAGTTGTTGTACGTATGGTGGCAGAGACATGTCCGTTCTGACACATAGTACTAGTTTGTGCAAGGATAGACAAAAGGAAACTTGAGACATAAGCTTTGTGATCTTTTGATCGCTGAATATCTCTTCTTTCAGAGATAAAAGAGGTTCAGCTATCGCTGAAGCTTTTCCTCATGTTCCTTCGCGTATATGTAGAGTTGTCTTTGATTCACTGATATCCGCATCAGATCACTAGTAGACTTCTCTCTGTTCAGCAGCTTCGTCTTCAATTCAGCTATGAACATATGTTGACGCGAGACTTGTCTTCAGGGATTACGTTACTGTTTACATCAGAAACTATCAGTGATAACTGAACAGACTCAGTCTTATCACTGATAGTGAAACACTAATACATAGAAATGTTTATAAGAAAGACTATCAGCGATAACTGAACAGACTCAGTCTGATCGCTGATGGTGAAACACTAATACATATTAAAACGTAATTTTCACTAAGTATAGAAGAGGGTCGTTATCAAATCACTGAGAGAGTTTGGATCAACAGATGCTAATAATACGAAATAACAAGAAGCCCCCCATACTTATAAAAAATGTACATATATACACTAATACCCCCCCCCCCCCCGGTCTCTTTAAACTGAAGTTGGTGAAGGATGAACCAACTTGAGTTTGGAAACTAAATCATGAAACCGTCGGGGAAGATGAGATTTGGTGAAGATGTCAGCAGGCTGATCCATAGTGGAGATAAACTGCAAACAAATCGTCTTACGCACGACGTGTTGACGAATAAAATGGTAATCGATCTCGATATGCTTCGTTCGCTCATGAAATACATCGTTATGTGTCGCACTCTGATTATCACACCAAAGGGGTGTGGAAGAGGTCTGAGGAGCTCCCATGTTAGATAATAACCAACGAAGCCAAAGAAGCTATAAAAGTGAGTTTCAGCAACGGGCCTTTAGCGATAAAATGTTTCTGCAAGAGGCTATTGCGACAACATGTCGTCTCTATAAGCTGTTTCTGACGATAAATTGACTTTTTGCGACAACAAAAGTCGTTGCTAAAACACCTATTTCTTGTGGTGGTTGTATCAGCAAGGGCGCGATACTCAGACTCGGTGCTAGAGTGTGAAGTCAATGACTGTTTTTTTTTGTCACGCCATTAAATAAGAGAATCGCCTAAAAAGAAACAATACCTGGTGATTGTTTCTAGACTTCCATGCCTCAAGGGTTTGGTACGATGCTCTTTCGATTGTGTGGGCATGGGAGTGGGGGATTGGTCTCCCCAACAACGAGGTATTTTTTGAAATTATGTTTAATTAACATGTAAACGTATGTAGAAATTATTCAAAATACACTTCTTAAAACTATTGTTAAAGTAATTATCAATCAATTTCATATTGTAAATCAAAAGGAACAAAACCGAGTAAATGCTTGGTAGGGGTGCTCACGAGTTGAAGGCGTTTCAATAACCCAACCCAATTTTGGCGGTTTGAGAATTTTCAACCCAATCCAACCCAAACAAAAGTGCAACTCAACCCAACCCAACCCATTCGGGTTCGTCAAGTTGTGTTTAAACAAAGTAAAAATAATATTAAAAACATAAAAATAAAAAGAAAACTTTTCTTTGAAATACGATCCATCATTCAAAAGAATATATGAGTTCATCAAATATTTAGGTGAAACACCCTCAAATTTGGTAAGAGCAACTAATTAAAATTTCGATATTACATCAAGTAAAAGATAAATCTTCAAAATAAAATTCTCTATTTGACCTCAACAAATATAAACTCCAGTCTTATACAAGGACTAGACCAAGTCGGGTGTTACTTAATCCCAACTACAAGTTGTTCTTCCCGAAACAAATGCGGAAGACTTTACTAAGGTAACCACTTCTCGAGCACAGTACCAGCACTCCTCTCTGCACAGTGTCACTAAAGCTACACCCAACCGTAACCTGTTGCACATGCCGACAAATAAAAAAGTTAGACTAACGCCTAGTGAGTTCAAGAGTTTTCCACATGAATAAAGATTTCGTTGAAAAGAGGTAATGCAGTTTAAATCATAATCGTTCAAAACGATATGCTTTGAATATGAAAACGACTTGTTTTCCAATGATATGCATTTTGGGCAAAGAAACACCAATATAGACGTTTTCAAATCCAAACTACTTCAAGGATAAGATCCCAATATCAAACGTTCTTTTGTAAATTAATTTCAACCCAAAACTCACTCAAAACGTGAATAGACATCGAACTCTCTGTTTATGAAAATGCGGTTACTACTTAATATCTCGAAACACCCAAAACACGGGTGGAGCATAATACTCAACCCATATATCAAGGATAACATCCATTTATACAAAATGTCACCGAAAACCTGGATTATAAAACTTAATACCCAAAACAACACCTATCAGTGACGGGGGATACCCGAATTCCATCAAAAGTGGCGGGCATACAAAGTTAAGCCACTTATCAATGTTCTCGAGCTTCACATAGAGCCATGGATCCCCGTATACGACTCCCAACCGAGCTACCACCGCAAGATACCCAAATGACCCTAGTGTCTACTCGACCTCTAATGAGTCTCACCACAAAGTCACAACTCCCCGTATCCGGCTCTCCAAGAGCACCACCGCAAGACTTAGCTCCGTATACGGCTCCCAAACCGAGCTGCCACCGCAAGCTTACATAAAAACATGACTTGGGGACCACTCACTAGACTTCATACGCGAACACTAAATTCCACGATGAGTAACCAGACTGGATTACAAACGGGCATCGAGTTCAACCACCCACGATATCTACCTCGAGCCCTTCAACAAAGGTTATGCGGTTATCGAGTTCAACCACCCACGATTTGTACCTCGAGCTCCCGCTAGCCATAAACATTATCTAGTCCCAAAACGGGGATAAAGTCCCCACTAAACCAACTGACTGACTCATATGCCTATGGATCCAATGCATTACAGTCTAACACGTTACATGACTCACAAGAATGAACTAACGCATTCAAAATATGTAACTCTCAAATAAGATGCAACTAAGTACACCATACGTCCAAGGCTCCTTAACGAGCTACCAAAACTGAACAAATGTTCCAAAGACTCATTTGAGTGTAAACCAAGCCCCAAAAGACATAATGAACGTTTGGCTAAAATACGTGAGCCAATAGGGTTACATAAACCAAAATACATTTTCCCCAAGTCTTTGTTTCTCAAATCGTAATTGGTTGTCGGCCCAAAACCCAAAAAGGATTATCGGTTTCTAAAGTATTCCCAAAGTCGGGATTGACCTAAAACCAAAGGACTCACACTTTCGTACTTTTCAAAACATCTCTTTTCATGAATGATGCATAAAACCCGACAAACACTTAAGAGTGCGTTTTTTACCAAATATCTATTTATGCAATATAAATCATCAATACCCATTCATTTATGACACATTTATCGAAATGCCCCAAAATCCCAAAAGTGGTGTTTTACAAAGTTTAATAAGCTAAACACTTCATATAATCAAAAGTTACCAATTAACTCAACAGTTGATATATTCATGTAAAACACATAAATGCCTTTAAAATAGACATTTTGGCATTTACAACGTTTTCACAAATCAACTTGAACTCACCTTGCTAGATTTAGGCTAAATCTAGATTTTACCCCAACTTGGACTTTCTTGAAGAAATCTGAATCCATGAGCAAAATCCTTCCAAAACCTAGATACACAAGTTTCAACCATAAATATACTTATTCATCCGAATAGAATCGTTCCCCAATCATTAAACATGAAGATCTCATCTATACCCAAAAACCCTAATTTCCAAATATGAAGAAAAAAGAAGGTTACCTTACCCACAACTTGAACCCATCAACAATGCACTTCTAAGTCACCAAAATGTGCCATAAACTCTCAATCTTCAAAAGGGGAATATGTTAGAGTGAAACCCTAGAGAGTTTGGTGAAGGGAATGAAGATACCATTGATACAAGCTTCCAAATCCCAACTAGATGATGAAGGTCCATGAGGTTGGACGCGATTGGGGAAGAAATAAGTGTCTTGGCCGGATTACTATGAAGGAGGAGGAAGGAGAGGGAGTTTTATGGGGGAAATTTGGTTAGAAATGAAGTTGGGGCCAATTTCCCCCCTTTTTATTGAAAGTCTACGCGCGCGCACGAGTTCCTGCGCGGTTCCACTTGCGCGGAGAGCCGCGCCAAAGTCTGGAGTCCAAACATAACAGAGTCCTGCGCGGATCACGGCACGGTTCAACCCGCGCGGAACACTGTCGCTATTTCTTCCTTCTTCTCGGCTGTAAATTTCGGGGTGTTACAGTAGGTATTACATGTAATTAACTTTCCAATAATGTCATCTTATGAGTTCCATTGTTCGTTATTGCCGAATTGTTTTTGATAACTTATAGATATTAAAGGGAAATATTAATAATTTTAGAGAAGCCGTTAAAACGTTTATTGGGTTATCGGGTTAGTCAGGTTACTTTGAGCCTAACCCAATATCAAACCCAATAGATTCGAGTTGTCCTAACTTTGTATCAATTATATGTCGGGTTACCTCGCGTTGACTTTTTTCCGGGTTAATCGGGTTAGGTTGATCGGGTTAGTCGGTTTTTTGAGCACCCCTATGCTTGGGTATGTCAAACAAATCAAATGTATGGTGATATAACAGTTCAAATAGACTTGGTGTATATTTATACAATGTAATGTAATATTATGTAAAATTTTATTATAAGTAGAGAAAATATCAGTGTATTCTTTTTAAAGGAATCTGAACTTCATATTTAAACAAAATAAAAAGCTATAATAATTTATAATCACACATATTATAGTATATATGTACATAAATGACAAAATATATTAAATTATTTTGATTTCTTTTATATTATTTTTCTAGAAACTGGTCAGTAGTGAGATGGAGTTTCCAAATTAAAACCTACAAAATTTATGTTTATAACTTTTAATATATTAAAATTTGCAATGTATTATTTTAATTTGATTTATTTTAAGAGAATGAGAATAGAAATAAAATTTGTTTTTCCCCAATTTAATTTGGTCAAATATAAAAATAATCGGTTTAGTTTAGGGTAATGAGTTCATTATATTGTATCAAAGCAAACCACATTTTCATCATCATTTCATTCCTTACTCCTTCAATACCCCCAACTAAACGCCCCTAATGGTTTATAGGTAATACTTTACAGCATCTCTAACCGGCCGTTAAAACCCTTTTTTTGCCGGTTGGCGCCTTCCAATCGAGCACCATTTATAAATTTTTTTTGCCGGTCGGTGATTTCACACGGCAATTATGCCGGCCACAAACCCACACGGCAATTTCATAAAACCCATGGACCCACCACTTTTACTATTTTTTTAATATATATATATATATATATTAATTTATAAAAGCAAATTAACAACTTATTAATTATTACAAATTATTTAATTATTTGCTTTTATAAATATATATATATATATTATATTTTAAATTAATTTAATATAATTTTATTTAAATTTGATAATAATTAAAAAATTATCGTTTTTATTTTAATAAGTTTTTATTTAAAATAAATTAATTACTGATTATTTATTATTATAATATGTATTTACAAATTATAATTATGGTTATTAAAAATAATTAATGATAAATAAAATATGTTATTTTAATGTGGGATCCACAAATTTAGTGTTTTTTTAAAGTATGGTTGGAGTTGAGTTTTTTTGGTGTTGATGGGCCCACCAAATTTAGTGTTTTTTATGTCAATGTTGGAGTTGTTCTTAGAGATGTTGTACTCTTAAAATTTAAAGTAAACTACGATTTTCGTCCCTATGGTTTGTTGTTTATAACAATTTTCGTCCCTGGTCTTTAAAATTTGCTTTTTTGATCCTTGTGGTTTCCATTTTGTTTCTTTTTTCGTCTTTGAGACTAATTCCATTAAAAAGTTAGTTAAGTCAAGGGTATTGTTGTCAATTTACATCTTATATTTTCAATTAAAAATTTAAAGTAATATAATAAAAAGGGAATTTAATTAAAATGGGCGTATTTCAAATCCGTATTACCCAAATACCCCAAATCTCGTTCAAATCGCCGAAATACCCTTTATGTACGGGAATAGTGGCCGGGAATCCCGGGTTGGTCGTGTTCGAGGTTATGGCCGGGATTCCCGGGGTTATGGCCGGGTTTCCCGGGGTTAATGGCCGGGTTTCCCGGGGTTTTCACGAGAATAATGAATTAATAACAAAGTCTCACTTCTCCCTTTTCTCCATCTTCTTCTCTCCCACACACAAGAAGAAGAAAAAGAAAAATTAAAAGAAACTTGGATGAAAATACAGACAGGCTCGCAAACTTCCAAAGCAAGAGAACAAATGGAAGCAACGTACTGAGATTTTGTTCAAGTCTTATTCTTGTCCTCTCTTCTAGCTAAATTAAATTCTCTCTCACTCTCTAATTTCTCTTTATATATAACCAAACTCATCGAAATCTTTGTTGTTGGTCAATGGGTATCTCCCAAATATGCTCTCAAGTTTAATCCGGCCATTAACCCCGGGAAACCCGGCCCCTAACCCCGGGAATCCCGGCCATAACCTCGAACACGACCAACCCGGGATTCCCGGCCACTATTCCCGTACATAAAGGGTATTTCGGCGATTTGAACGAGATTTGGGGTATTTGGGTAATACGGATTTGAAATACGCCCATTTTAATTAAATTCCCTATATATTTTATTTGTATTTCTAAATTAAAGTAATACCCTAATTTCTAAATCTCTACCACATCGCCTTCCCCCCCCCCCCCCCCCCCCCTTTTTTTTCCAGAGAACACCATCACCACCTCCATATATGCTCTTCTCATCTCCTTTGACTCTGCTCTCCCTTCGCTTCTTCATCTCCATTGATTATATGCTTTTCATTTCTCTCATCAACTAAACTTCACACCCGTTATAGAGGCCTAGCCTCCCCCCTCCCTCTTTCTCTTTTTTTTTCTCCAAACACACATACAACTATATATATATATATATATATATATATATATATATATATATATATATATAACCAACCTCACCCCTCCCCAACTGTCATGATCTAACTACAGCTATCCCAATCTGCCCATAATTACAGTATACATTTAGATGAACATTTACAGGAAAATACTAAAATCTAAATCAGAACATTTAGAGCAAAACAGGATAACAAGTGAAGAAGATTTAGTGGGAAACATTAAAATATAAATCATAACTCTTTGAACAAATCTAAATCAACTATATAAACTCAATAACAAATCTATGTGTAGGTCAGCTCCATATGTGATGATTTGATGATCAGAGGAATAAAGGGAGATTAGGTAAATTGACATTTGGGAAACTTAATTAAGACAGATAGATGGATGCCTATACAGGAAATCCAAGGATGAACATGGGGCTTGAAACCACAAATTTTTGCTCCTATCACCATCTTTACCAGATCTATGTTATTTCGTGGATCCACAGAAGAAATCACCATCCTCACTACCATAGGAACCAGTGAACCACCACCACCGTCCTTGCAAAAGAAATTCCACAAATATTTTGGTTTTTTAAACCATAGGATTATCTCAATTTATCTAAATGCAGAGAACAACCACCACCATCCTCTCTGTTATTTTGGTTTTTTAAACCAGTTTTTTCACTACCATAGGAAGACCCTCTGCGATTTTTTATCTCTGCAAAACCAAAAACAAAATTGTGCGGGTCTTGCTGGAGGGTTGAAAATCGATGACCAAAGACAATCTCGGTTTGGAGTCGAAGCAGTGGTCGGGGCGGGGGGAGACAAATCTCGGGCTAAGAACGGAAGAGAGAAGACAACCTGGGGAAGAAGGGGAGGAAGAGGCAGATCTCGGTGGTACACGACGGTTATGGTGGTGGTGTTCACCCGGCGGGAGGGGAGAAGGGGAGGAAGAGGCAGCCGGAAAGGGTGGAAGACTTTATCTGGTTAGGGTAGTAGGGGCCTTATATTAATACAATTTTGTATTTCTTATTATTGTTTATACTTGAAAATTTTAACGATAAATATAAAAAAAAGTAAAAAGACCAAATTATCCTTGATTTAACAGATTTTTTTAATGTCATTAGTCTTAGGGACGAAAAAGGAAACAGAAAAGAAATTACAAGAATCAAAAAAGCAATTTTTAAAAATCAGGGACAAAAATAGTTATAAACAACTAACCATAAGAACAAAAATCGTAGTTTACTCTAAAATTTAAAAGGTAATAAAAGTTTTACCTAAACCAAACCCTTAGGACTCATTTTATAAGTATAAAGCAATCATATATAGCTTCCCTTATGTGGGACAAAATTTCATTCTTTACATCAATACATTTGTTATTTATACTACTCCACAGTTTGTACTCTTGATAAGAGTTATTAAGAGTTTTACTTAAATACTTTATAAGATGGTATGGATTAGATACGCCGTGCCTAGTAGTCTTGACACTTAAGTTCTTTTTATTTCCAATTCGACACACATGATCCATACAACTGATGTTCCCTGCTTCTGTCTCTATCTTGCACCAACAACTCCCACATCTACTCACAAAATTCGATTTACTTTTTCTATCCAATCGTTATCTCTTCCACCTAAATTCATTTTTCCCTCGACAAACAAAGTTAGTTTTGCTCATGTCACATGTTCAAGTTGACCCTACCCCAGATGAGATATACAGTGTTCATTTGGTTTACATATTCGAGTTGAGGAGCATCATTGATTCCAAATGTTACTTAGGTCCAAGTTTTCTTTATCCTTCATGAATCATATCAACTAACATTTTTCAACCCTTTTATCGAACTAACCGTGTGCCAATCGTAACGGTACCTTTTAAAAGCTTTTTTGGTCACTAATTAAAGTAAAATTGAATCCCAACTATTTGTGTTACATTTTGTGATGAAAAAGATCGACTAAAGAAGGAAAGTTATGTATGCTTGAGAGGTTATGATGATGGGATGATGACATCATGGAAAACTCACTGACATCATCATTAGAATGTGCACCAACATCCTGTCGTTTTATAGCGTGACCCTGCCCATGTTTTGTCCTCTCCATTGTTGGATTATTTTTTGTCTTTAATGGTTTATATATATATATATATATATATATATATATATATATATATATATATATAGAGGGAGAGGGATGTTCAAATGGAACTCTTTTTAATGGTGCAACCCCATGCAACCCACCTATCTACCACTCATTTTGTTTTCACTTTTTTAATTAAAAAAGGTGAAAATAAAATGAGTAGTAGATAGGTGGGTTGCACCATTAAAAATGTTGCACAATAACTCATCTATATATATATATATAGGGTTGTGTTCGCGTGAGTCCAACATGTTTTTCTGAGACACGTGAGACCACGATTTTACATCTGAAACTTCACAGCAAAACACCGTGAAGGTAAAAACCTTCACAGCAAAACACCGTAAAGGTTCGGACTATTTTACTGTGAAGTTTCAAGTGTAAAATTGTGGTCTCACGGGTCTCACAAAAACAAGCTGGATTCACGTGAACACAACCCTATATATATATATATACTAATTATATACACACTACATGTTCACACATGAAATGAAAGAGATGTTAATTAGAACTCTGGTAATTAGCTCCAAATTAAAATTAAGGTTCTACTTAATTAATTTAGGGTAAGATTTCTATATTTGTACAAGTGATCGAGTGTTGTAAATCATTGGCTTATGGAAATCAAATAGTGAAAGGTAATCTTGCAATTAGATTTACTCTTGAAGTGAAAAAACATTGAAAGTGATTGCAATGGTACCAGTTGAGAGGGCCAAAAATGAATAGTACCCAGGACCGACAATGAAACTATCCATCTTTTTACCACATGATCTCAATTTTAACGGAGTGGAATACCATACTATCCCCACATACACACAGTACTCATATGCGTATATACAGATATATATATATACATATAGATACGATGGTGACCACTGTTGAATTCGTTGATACATGTATATAAAGGGCTATACGCATGTGGGTATCTTCACAGAGAGAGGTAGAGCATGGGGGGTTGGTATCATGATTGTTTTATGGGGTTGAGACTTTTGTTGAAAGCCTTGGGATCGAAGGCAAAGGCTGAGATTTGTAATCATGATGTTGTAAGAACAACCATAAATCATCGCGCTGTAATTGCAGCTTATCTACCCCACCCCGGCCAGTTACCCCGTGGGGAAGAAAGAGATGAAATTATATAGTGAAAACTGATATAATTATATATGCAGTTTGTTTTATGTATAATATATATTATATATATATTGGTGTGAGTGTGAGTGTGTAAAAAAGTTCCATGGAAAAGAGAAAATAATACCAAGATAAAGTGAATCTTTATGGGGTTTTTATGATATATATATATGTATATATATACACACTAGACACATTTATGTGTGTGTGTGTTCCTCTCTCTCTCTCTTGCTTGCTTTCTTTTCAAGGGTTGCTTTAAGAAGAGACCTTGAAAGAGTAAAGAGTGCAGCAGAAACCATGAAAAAGTATGGCTAAAAGCAGGAGAGAGGTATATCCATGTCCATGTATGTCTTCATCTTTACATATGTATTGATGTATGTTATGTTATGTGGGTGTCACCTACCTGAACCACTGTTTCTTTGAAGTTAGGGATAGATTCTTTGGACTCTCCCTCCTCTAAATTTAAAACAAAAACAAAAAAGAAGTTAATTTCTCCCTTTCTTTTTTCCATTTTAATTTTAGAAAGTTGATTAAAAAAAGTGTGTAGAACAGCAACACCAGCAGCTAGCAGTGTATATTAATTCATATAAATTATGGAATCTGCAAACTTTCATCACCATCAACAAGAAGAAGATCACCAGATTCTTGTGGACTCTTCTTGCTATGGACTTGCTTGGTACCAAAACCCTATCTTGTAAGTTCCTCTCTCTCTCTCTCTCTCTAGATCTCATACACACATTTCATATATGCTATTAGAACTTTAGGTTTTTAACTTCAAATAACCAATAATTTCTAGCTAGGGTTTTAATCATCTCTTTTATAGTTTAATTAGAAATGCTTATTTGTAGAGAACATTTTTAATTAGCTTAATCTTTAACTTCTCGCCATCTCGCAAAATTGTATAACTTCTCCCATAATCCTTCCTATATATATATATATGTGATTGACTAAATTGTGCAGGAATGGTACTAGAAACACTACAAACTCAAGAGATGTGAAGCAACAAATAAATCATAACATCGATCCCGCGCGTTGTCTGAGCACGAGTACTCCACCCATGGCACAAGACATGGGATTACCATGGAGTACAACCATCTCAATGGAAAGCTTCATGGGTCATGAAGTGCAACATCTTGCAAGAATCAAGCATGAGCTCTCAGTCTCCGGATCTTATCCAGAAATCATAAGCAGCAGCCCGACATCGAGCATCGAAGATTTACACTTACAGTCTTCCCCAAGCTACATGTCGAAGAATAACGATCAACGAATAATTAGATACAACAACGATAACAATCAAGATATGTTGCTGAAAACATTCTCGAACGGATGTCAAATAAGAGGTGATCACCAGCTTATGAATCATCAAATTAATCCCTCACCTGTGGAATCATCAATCTCATATTCTAATGATACTAACAATTGTTATAGAGGAACCTTTAGCCAGATTTTTCCAACACTAAATATTCCGAGTTTGAATCAATCGTCCTCGACCTCATCTTTCGATATCAACTTGCCAGCTTTAGACCCCTTAATTGGCTCTCCAACACTTGATGGGAGTTTAATTAGATCATATCAACCTTCTTCCCTCAATGGTCATAATATTGGAGTTGGCCTTTTTAGAGAAACTTGTTTGTCTTATGGTCTTGATCAAATGCATCATCAGCCAAATCACCCACAAGAAGTTTGCCTTGGCAAGGTGAGTTTATTTCACTCTCTTAAATTCTTTAATTTCTTTGTCAATTTATCATATTCTTTAGCTAATCTTTTAATAAATTACTCCCTCCGTCCCAAAATAAGTGTCCACAATTGAAATGGTACGTACACAGTTTTATACATGCGTAATTATTACACTTTTTTGTGAATCAAATGACATCTTTACCCTTATTTAATTCTCTCTTCTCACAACTCTTAAATATGTATGCATTAATTAAGGATAAATTGGAGAATTTAGTCATCTATTTTTGAAAGTGGACATTTATTTTGGGACAAACATAAATAGAAATGAGAATATTTATTTTGCAATGGAGGGAATAATTATTATGTGATAATTAATGTCATTGATCCTTAAAAAGACGAAGGGGCCGTTTACCCAAGTTCTTATCCGAGAAGCGATTACCGATAAACTCGACACACTAAGGGGCCGTTACCCAAATGATTACCGATAAAACTCGACACACCAACTTTCTTTAACGGTTAATTAAGATTGTAATCATCATGATAGTATCGTAATACAACAATATACCCGGTAAGCTCTTACCCGGGTAAGAGTTGTTACTCTCACTTACCGGGTAAGGCTCTTCATCCTTATCTTCGCTCTTACCGGGTAAGATTCTTTGTTCTTGCCATGTTCATCCGATAAGGTAAATACCCCAGTAAGCGCTTACCGGGTAAGTGTTTAATAAACGGTCCCTAACTTACTTTACCGGGTGAGATTGTAAGCATCACAATGGTATCAATATACAACAATTTACCCGGTAAGCTCTTACCTGGGTAAGAGTTGTCACTTTCACTTACCGGGTAAGACTCTACATCCTTATCATCGCTCTTACTAGGTAAGATTCTTATCTCTTGTCATGTTCATCGGATAAGGTAAATGTCCCGGTAAGTGCTTACCGGGCAAACATTTTGTAAACGACCCTAAGTATTCAAACCAAGTTTCAGAAGTTTGAAGGCCTGCTGCATGAAGATTTGTAATAATTTTGATTTTGATTTCAGAAAAAACTTACAATCTTTATAGATTCTTGAAAATTAAACCTATACAAAACTTATACAAAAACTGTTTTTAAACTTCATTAAAGATATCACCAGCCAGCTTCATCACCGAAACAACAGAAGCAAAAAGGTTAGCCAGCAATTATATGGATGCAAAAGCAGACACTCCACCAAAGAAATCAAAACTGGAGTTACGCCCTTCATGCCCACCATTGAAGGTAATTTTTATACGAGCTTTCTACAATTTGCAATCCCAATATCATGTCTTTTTTACTATATATTAATTATTAATTAACTTGTAGTATATATATATATATATATATATATATATATATCGTTCATGGCTTTGTGTGTGCTTTCTGGTTTCAGGTTAGGAAAGAGAAATTAGGAGATAGAATTTCTGCTCTTCAACAGATGGTGGCACCTTTTGGCAAGGTATAGTGTTACCTTTCCTTCTATCATAAAGTTGCTGGCTTTCTCTTGTAACAATTAATTAAACAACTTTTTCCCTTCAATTATTTTTGTGTTGGTATTCAAATTTTATGGTTGTGCCTTCTTATCATCCAAAAATCCCCATTCTGGCAGCTAGTAAGTGCCATCATTGACGGTTATTGGTTAATTATTTAACAATTATATAACTTTATTAGATTTCATGTCCTATCTTTAATTATTAGAATTTAAAGATGGGGGGAAATTATATATATATATATATATATATATATATAGATAGGTAGAGTTGGTTCATACGAGAACAATATCTATTTAAGAAAACACGAGAACTGCCGAGTATATACAAAATCATATATGATTCACACGATTTTTCCGCGACTTAAGTTGCGGGCAAAGTTATTCGCATCCATTTTTTTGGCCGTTAATGCCGAATCATATATGATTTTTCACGTGATTTGTTGTTTTCTTGTTTCTTAAATAGTTAGCGTTCTCGTTTAAACCTTCCTCTAGATATATATATATATATTATATATATAATATATATATTATATATATATATATATATATATTAGAAAGATATTTTACAACCCTTAAAAATGTCGCAATCCTTGCAACTCACATCTTAACCGTTGGATTTATAATCGACGGTTATTTTATTTTTATTTTTCTATTTTTTTTAATTAAAAATATTGGGCTCCATATCTATTGTAACCGCCGATCATGAATCCGACGGTTAAGATGTGGGTTGCAAATAAAACAACCCCTATATATATATATATATATATATATATATATATATATATATATATATATATATATATAGGCAAAAGATCGTGTGAGAAGTGAAGTTAACGTGAGAAGTGTGAGAAATGGATCTGAATCGTTGATCACTTTTAATCAAATGCACTTCCATTAATTGTGCGGTTTAGAAGGGAATTGATCTGGTGCATCTTATCTCGGTACATCTCATCCTAATGTGCATTCATTTCTCATTCAACAGTTATAACCACTTCTCATCATAACTCAACTCTCTCTCTCTCTATATATATGTGTGTGTGTGTATACTTGTATTAGTTTCTCCTTGCTCGAGTCTAGTATATAATCTTCAACACAAAGTTAGTTCTTATATGTATATATATATATATATGTGTGTGTAATATATACACATATTAATTACACACACAAAATAAACTGAGACAAATTAATTGAATCTTTTATATATATATATATAAATGAAATTAAGCAAAAATCTTGAAACAGTGACTTGAATCATGGGCAGCTGATGAATTTTCAGAGAAAAGAACAGCAGTTGCTGGAAACGGGTCGCGGACCACCACCCATTGTCTTTTCTTTTTCTTCTTTTGTTAAATCAGATTAATGCTTTTTTTGATCGATCCATACAAGTCATAGATATATTAATTAACTGATTAATAATTGTTATATATATATATATATATATATATATATATATATATATTCAATGATTAAATATATATGCATGGTGTTGATAAATGTGATGGTGAGGTTTGTGGGGAATATTTGCAGACAGATACTGCATCGGTGCTAATGGAAGCCATTGGATATATCAAGTTTCTTCAAAACCAAGTCGAGGTATTTAATTATCAATTAATTCTTCTCTTGAAAACATTCTTCTTGATTTCTGTTTTTCTTTTTTTTGGTTATTGCTTCCAAGCTTTGAATATTTATTTGCCGAATTATTTCACTTCATTTTTTTATTTATCTGCCGAATTAGTCACCTTTTAAATTCAGATTTTACTATGCAATTAATTTCTTTCTTATAGAAATTTCATTACGAAGCATTTCATGCATGCATTTTCAAATAATTATTGTTAGAAAATTGTACAACAATCATTAATTATTGTTTGTTTCATTTTTCTATCTTAATTTCGCTTGTTTCTTGAAAGGGTGGGGATATTTACACCCGTACCTATTTGTTAAAGACACATTTCTTAGCTATTATTAATTATAATTCAATGATTGCACCATCATATTTAAATTTATTTGTATTTTAACTATTTTTTATATTTTATTATTATTACCTTTCTTTCATTTAATCAAGCTTGTTATTTTTATTATTGTGAAACTATAATTAATATTATATTAAATATTTTTTTAATTTATATTTAGTTTTATTGTTTATTTATTTTTTTAGTTTTATTTCTTTGTATTAATATTTAAGATAAAAAAATAATAGTATGTTTTAAAAAAAATACAAATATAAAAAAAGACTAAAAGTAAATTATTTTATCTTATTATTATCATTATTATATAATAATACCTTTTTTTATATTTCTTATTACAAGTATATTTTTTTTATAAATAAAAGATGATACAACATAAACTAGTTTATATTCGAAATTTGGATTAAAAAAATAATGAATTATTATCTTATTTTTTAAAAGTTCATAAAACAATAATGGATTATTTTTGAATATTCAAAAATTTAAAATAATAATTGATTGGTTAATCTTGAAGTTTTAAAGTTGAAAAAGATGATGAGTTTTTTTATTGATTTCTAAAGTTGCAAAAAAATCGATTATATATTATATGAGATTATAGATAAAATGGAAAATTGTGATTACTATTTAAATTTTTGAAAATTTTATTCAATTTATGGAATTTGTAAAGCTACAAATAAATGATATATTATTTTTTTATAAATAACAAGACATTGTTTTTTTAGTTTATTTATTTAAAAAAATTATATGTAATATAAATAAAATATTAATTTCTTGCACTAATTAATAAAAAATAAAAATAAAAATAAAAGAGAGAGAGAGAGAGAGAATGAAATAATGTCTTCCATAATTTCTAGACGATTTAATGATACTTTTTAGAAATTTTTAACTTTTTAATTGCATCATAGCGCAGTGCAAATAACAGCCCCTGGTTGAAACCGTAATTAATATGAAACACATTTGATATATAATGATTGGTAATCAATATCTATATAGACAATATGAGATTGTCATAAGTATTTGCAGTTGTGAGATTGGACTCATAGTATAAACAAAAAATCTGATTAATTGTAACCTTGGACATAAAAAATTTCAAATGAACGATTTGAAGACCTATTGATTCTAAAAACTGTGGATCACTCGGCCATCTCTCCCAATTGAAAAAGATAATTACTATCTTACATTATCCCTAATATGCCTTGATGTGTTTATATATGATATATTTTTGAGTAAACTACTATTTTCATCCTGGTGGTATATTGTTTATAACTATTTTTGTCCATAATCTTTAAAAATTGTTTTTTTGGTCATTGTGGTTTGCAGCTCCTTTCGCTTTTAGTTCCTGAGAATATTAGTTTCAGGGACGAAAAAGGAAATGAATTGCAAACCACAATGACCAAAAAAACAACTTTTAAAGTCTGAGACGAAAATGATTATAAACAACAAACCACAAGGATGAAAATCGTAATTTACTCTATATTTTTTTATTAAAAATAAGAATAATAACGTAAAGTTGTGTGTCGGTTTTGAATAGTTGATGAAAAAAAACCAATAATGTAAAAATGAAAAAGAAAACTAACTTGGAATTTCCATATCCTCATGACCATCTTGAAATTTTAGAATTGTAGCACTAGATAAAAGTGTAGAGTATGGAGCCCATGCATGTATGCTTTTGACATAACCTTATGGCACCATGTAGGGTTCATGGTGATGCACCCCCACCCCCCACCCATGAGCCCTTCTCTCTTCTTATGTAGCCAAAGGCTCCCAATTGCAAAAGATGCCCTACACTTTGTACATCTTTTCCTCTTATTCACGAGATAAAAGACATATCAACCTCAAAGCACTCAAAAGAAATTATGGCAAAATGTTTTCTTATTTCTTTATTTAATTATTTAACAAGAGGTTATTATAATCACTAATTGTTCTTTATTTGCAGACGTTAAGCGTGCCATACATGAACTCGACGCAAAAGGCCAGTAGAACATCGTCAAGAGGGGTAAGAAACTTGGGAGATCAACTTGATTTGTTACTGCCCTCAAGTTTATAGTTAGATGAATATGCATATATACATGTGAACGCATTCGGTCTATATAACATCGTTAAAGTCCATATAAGAAAAAACTAGCTAACTATGTCGAAAATTTTCTAGTTTCCATTATATAAATTAACAATAAGTATGGTTACATGTGATCATAACTCAGGGTTCAATAAAGGATGTAAATGAAGAGACCAAGAGGGATCTTAGAAGTCGAGGGTTGTGTCTGGTGCCATTGCCGTGTTTGTCATATGTAACATATGGAGGTGGAAGCATTTGGGCGACCCCCTAGCTAGCTAATACACTTCACAAGATCGATCGCTCTTTATCCACTTCAAATCAAGAGTGATGAGAACAAAGTCAATCTTTGGAACCTATATATCATACCTGATTAGATCGATTGTTTAAGTTTATCTCCACTTTTTTTTGTTGATCATGATGGAGCAGATTTGGTCATCTTGTAAACGATGTTGTTAAGGATAGACCATGTGTGATCCATTAGTAATGCATCCAATATTGACGTTAGATTTAACAATCCATGCAACAATTGTTTTGTTTGATGATGATGACAAATAGTGCCAAAGCTTAATTGGCTACGGTTCTCTGATATTGATCAATATGAAGAAGAAGATTATAAAATAATGATCCCAAGAAAAGGAATTACAACTTATATATATATATATATATATATATATATATATATATATATATATATATATATATAAGGGTAGGTTATTATGTAACATTTTACATGGTACAACCCATGCAACCCCTTTATCCACCACTTATTTTATTTATACATTTTTTAGTTAAAAAGTGAAAATAAAATGAGTGGTGGATAGACATGTAAAAGGGTTGTATTTGAACTCTCTCTCTCTCTCTCTCTCTCTCTATATATATATATATGTATATATATATATATATAGGTACAATCATATCCAAAACTTTTTTAAATCATGCAAACTTATAAACCCATCTAGATCATATATTCGAATTTTTGATCAACGGTTCAAGATTTTTAGGATTTAAATTTATTAAAAAAATAGGAAAATGGTAGTTTGAGAATAGTTTTAGCTATTTTAAATTTTAAATCTATTAATTAAATTTGAATTCATCTAATTATGGTTACATTATCTCCTTAATTTTTTCCATATTTACCTAATCTCTCTCTCTCTCAAAAATCTAGCCACCATCTCTCTCTTTCTCTCTCAAAACTCCGGTCGCCATGATGAACAAGAATCCGACCACCATGGCATGATGAACAAAAATCCGGCCATCATGATGAACAAGAAAGTGAACCCGTCTCTCTCTCTCAAAAATTCCGAACACCATGATGAACAAGAAAGTGAAACCGAAAGGGATGCCAAACTCCGGCGAATCCTTCTAAACTCCGGTGGGTTTTCTGCATTTTCATAAATGGGTTCATATGTTTTTTCTCATATGAAACGTGAAAATTTCGAAATAATCATATATTTTTTGTATAATTTCATATATTTTCATAAACGGTTTCAAACTTTTTCATAAATGGGTTCATATATTTTTCTTTCATATAAATAATCAGATTTTTAAGTTTTATATATTTCTCCTATATGAATATTCAATTTTTTAGAAATAAACATATATTTTTGAAGTTTCATATGTTTTTTCTCATATGAATCGTGAAAGTTTCGAAGTTTCTTACGTTCTTTCTCATATGAAACTCGCCGGAAATGGGGGAGGTCGCCAGAGTGGGAGGAGGTCGCCGCCAATGGGAGAACGTCACCGGAAGTGGATGGTGACGGTGGATCGTGTGTGTGTGTGTGTGTGAGAGAGAGAGAGAGAGAGATAATTAAGGAAGTTGGTTTTTTCCTAAAAATACGAAATTTCTAAATAGACAGAAATACCCTTGGATTGCATAGTTTGTACTAATAAAAAGTTTTTATTTGAAGGAGTCTCTCTCTCTCTCTCTTTCTATATATATATATATATAGGGGTTAAATCATGTGAGAACAAAAAAAAGATTGAAAACCGTGAGAACCGATTTAAGCCGTAATTTGGTTTTGATCATATGGTTTTAATTAAAAGTTGTGTTTCACTTCCAATTTATTCAAAATTGCCATTGCCTTTAATGACCATGGATTAAAATTAATCAATGGTTTAGATTGGTTTTCACGGTTCTCGACCTATATTTGGTTTTCATCTAACACTAAATACTTGAAATAAAAAGACTACAACTACACTATACATAATTACAAATGGGAAGGTAATCACCCCTGTAAACTCAAGATTATGTAAAAGGAACCAAATTGAGTTTGGAAACAAGAGTGTAAAAACGTTTTGGAAGATGAACTTTAGTGAAGGCATCACCTGGCTGTGATCACGAGTAGAAATAAAGAGAAGAGTGATTGTTTTTCTGGTAAAATGTTGGCGTATAAAATGACAATCAATTTTGATATGTTTTGTGATTTCGTAAAACACATCATTGTGAGCAAGCTAGTTAGCATTGCAGTTGTCATAATATATGAGAGTCAGAGAAATCTAAGAATCATCCATATAATTATATGGAGCCATCGAAACCAAGCAAGTTCTTAAGTAATGTCACACTGTCGGTGATGGCTTGATACTCAACTTCAGTATTGGATTGAGGAGTCAAATACTATTTCTAATGGCGACATCAAGAAAAAGGGTCGACAAGGAAGAAATAATACGCAATAATGGACCGACAATCAGTCAATTCGATATCCCTATTTGCATCTAAGTAGTCCTGAAGCTCTTGTTAGCACATCATGTATATAGTTAGAATATCATGTATATCTCCTTATAATAGGCATGTAAATATCTTGTAAATGGGCTTGATCCTCTCGTGATATCGAGCCTAAAACAGACTTGTACTTCTGCTATATATTGCAACCATATGTAATGAAATAACCAAGAAGTTAATTCTCCCACGTGGTATCAGATTAAATCCCAACAACCAATGCCTCTTTCGTCCACCCTCTCCTCTCTTCTCAGCGTCCCCTTTACCCTCTTCCATGGTCGGTTCCCAGAAATTTCATCTGACGCTTGTTGTTAACAACATCTGCAACTCTATTCCAATTTAATTGGATGCAAAAACTGGTCATTATGCTTCATGGGCAGAGCTTTTCAAGATCCATTATCGTGCATATCAAGTTCTTCCTCTCATCCTCTCGCCTCCATCTACCGGGAAAGAAAAAGAACAAACCAGTGCCGACCAAGAACTACGGGGTCGTTTGGACCCCATCGTTCTCCAATAGATCTACAACACAATATCAAAAGAACTCCTTCTAAAGATTCTGGAAAAAGACTATTCTGCTTCCAAAGCATGGACTCACTTGGAAATTATTTTCCATGACAACAAAAATGCTCATGTAGTCGATATCCAAAACCAACTCACTCGTGTAACACCCTCAAATCTGGAAGTAGCAACTAATTTAAAATTTTCTAAATGCATCGATAATTGATTCATCTACGACCACAATTTAAGGTTTAGCTTCATTACACACATTTCATTCTATGTACACAGTCTATAATGGGAATGGGTGCTACTAAAACCCAATAACAGTCACTATCTCCAAACTACGGAAGACTTCACCAACTACTTACCCTCGTGTTAAACTAGGGCTCATCTCTTCATAGTACCGCTAGAACCATTTCCTCAACTAGAACCTGATGCACATGCCGACAAATAAAAGGTTAGGCTTAACGCCTAATGAGCTCAAGAGTTTTCATTAGAAATATAAAAAAAAAACAATAACTTTGAGAACGTTATTTAAATCGTGATTTCCAAAATGAAATACATTTAATTTGAAAGCAACCAAAATGAAATACATTAAATCTGAAACACAATCTCTTTTTTCCAACATTCACCCTTTTCGTGACTATAGACACAAAACAAAATGCTCCTTCGAATATAACTCCAAGACCCAAAATTCACGTAAAACATAACTGTCACTTTAATAATCAAATCCTGAAAACGTAGATAAACTCCAACTTCCCAAAACATCCCAAAACATGGATAACTACCCATACTCAACACGTCACCGAAAACACGGGTTATAAAACTCGATACCCAAATCAACACCCTTTAGTGACGGGGGAGACCCGATTACATTGCACGCGACGGAACACTAAAGTGGGTCACATAGCTATATAGAAAACCAAAACGTATGGAATATACACAAAAATATATCGAGCTCAACTACTCCAAGTCTATTGCTCGAAAAAACATCAAGTCAACCACTCCAGGTCTATTCTTGAGAGATCCAAAACGGGAACTCAAGCACACAATGGAATTACACCTTACTGCCCATGGGACGCTGCCCGACCGTATAGGTCCACACCTTACTCACCATGGTGACCCGACGCCTATTTCGTGCCAAAGTGGTGAACTTGTCCAAAACGGGACATAAAGAACACCGTGCCTATGGATCCATTGCACTAACTAAAACATTACATGACTCAAAACGAATGAACCAACGCATTCAAAACATGTAATTCTCAAATAAGATACAGTAAATGCAAATCATGACCAAACGCCCTACATTGAGCTTTTAAAATCGGACAAGTGTCCCCAAGACCTAACAAAATCCAAACCGAGCCATAAGCTCAACAAATCCAAAGACCCAACGTCGAAAATCATAAAATGAAATCAAAGGTAAACAACCCGCATCTATGTAACCCATACTCCAAAATATATAATATCGACTCCAACGTAGTTTAGGTTGGGACAAATCATTTTTCAAGTGAGTTTATATCATTTATTCCTTCAAAAACGTCCCATAACACAAAATCAAACACTTATCTAAAACGCACAATAAAATGTATTTATACTCAAATTCGACTTCGTGAAATAAATCCTTAAAATACCAATGTGTTTGATTTATTTGTCAAAATGCTCAAAATCCCAAACGTGGGTGTTTTACAAAGTTTATAAAATCAAACACTCCAAATAATCAAGATTCGCCAAATAACTCAACAGTTGATAATTTTCATGTAAAACATACAAACACTTTAAAATAGGAATTTTGGCATGTACACCGTTTTCACAAATCAACTTGAACTCACATTTCTAGATTTAGGCTAAATCTAGATTTTACCCCGACTTGAGCCTTCTTGAAGAAATCCAAATCCACAAGCAAAATCCTTCCAAAAACCTAGATCCATAGAATTCCAATCATAAGTACACATATTCAACCCCACTTAATAGTTCCCCAAACATTTAACATGAAGATCTCATCTTATTCCAAAACCCTAATTTCCATAGATGAAGAAAAGAGAAGGTTACCTTATCCATAACTTCAATCAATCAACAATGCACTTTTAGGTCACCAAATGAGCCATACACTTCCAACTCCAAAATGGTGAAAAGGGTTAGGTGGAAACCCTAGAAAATGGATGGAGATGATGGAGAAGGTGAAGGTATATAAGTTCTATCCTCCAAAAGCTTTCTAAATGGTGAAGAATCACTTGAAACCTCATATATTGGTGTCTCCTTTGTCAAAATCGTTCATGGAGGTATAAAGGTTCGGTTGGGAGGGTTTTAGGAGGAAGTGGGTGAAATAAATAATGAGGGAAGTGAAAATATCGGATTTAAATGGGCACTACACCCCGACCGCGACCTTGCCAGGCGATAGTGCCATGGCATTGTCGCGAGTCACTCTCGCGGTGATGGTACCACGGCTCCAGGCTTCCCGTGATTGTGCCTCGGTGAGAGTGACAGTGTCACAATCGTCGGGCACTCTCGCCCCGTGTGTACCGCAAGGCACTTCGGCCCCGCGATTGTGCCCTCGGCGACAGTGACCCTGTCACAGTTGCCAGGCATAGTCGCTCCAACCATGACGAAGCCCGAAATTTCACTTTTTCTCGCACGGAGGGCGCTCTATGATTAGGGAAACGTAAGTAACCTTTCTCACCCTAATTACCAATGGCAAATCTTTTATTTCAATACAATTGGAGCCTTATTACTTTCCTAAAAATATGGGTGTTACAACTCGTGTGCAATTAGATGATTTCCCAAATGTTGCTTCGTATTGTCAGGAATTAAAATCATTAGTCGATCAACTTGGTAACATCGGCCCCACCGTTTCCAGTCACCAACTTGTTCTCCAAATCAGCGATGGTTTGGACCATAACAATGACAATGTTTCCTTTATGCCTCAACAAACCTATCCTCTTCCAGACTATTTTGTCGCACGTTCTCGCTTGGTCATGGAGGAGACTCAGAAACAGAATCAAGCGACTACCACCGCTGCTACAGCAAATGCCTCCCTCCTCATTACCATCGATGAAGGTACTAGTTCTCACCCCCGAAACCCTCCTTTTGGACCAATCAGAAACTCCAGTGGCCATGGTACTAATGTAAACTTGTCTCGCGGAGGCTTACATCACGAGGGACGTGGAAGAAGGCGTGATCGTGGGGTCGCCACACCCAACTGGCCACTGCTTACGATTAGGGAAGCCCTTTTCCTTGGCCTATATTCTCTCCTTGGGCTTCATTGGATTCTTCTTGGGCCACTTCGGTACCTTCTGTCCCTACCCGACTACCAAGACCCATAGTTCACCCGCTGCACAACTCAGCCTCTTGGGCTTAACACCTCAGGATTACACAGTCCGCCCTACCACACCTGGACAACCCAATTATGCGCCAACAGACATTATAGCAACCCTTCACACCATGTCCCTTCAACCCTCGGATGAAAATTGGTACATAGACACCAATGCAACATCCCACATGACATCGAAACAATGTACGCTCACCTCCTATTTTAATTCGGGCATTAAACCTAACATTATTGTTGGAAGTGGGGATGAAATTCTGGTTCGTGGCTTCAGACACACAAACCTCAACCCAACTCATCCACCTCTTACTCTCAAAAATGTTCTACAAGCTCTTCACCTAATCAAAAATCTCATTTATGCTCGTCGTTTCACTACTGACAATAATGTTTCCATTGAATTTGACCCACTTTGCTTTTTTTGGGAAGGACATATAGACAGGAAATTAGATCATGTGATGTGATAGCACCAATGATCTTTATCCCCTCGCCACCTCAAGTCATCAAGCTCCCAATCCGCGCCATTTTACTGCTTTATCGTAGCATCTTTGGCATATTCGTTTAGGTCATCGAGGAGCATATGTTTTACACATTTTCAACAATAATAATTTCATTGATTGCAAGCATATTTGTACTATTATTTATGTCAATCATGTGTATTTGGGAAACATGTGAAACTTCTGTTTTTATATATCTACCAATCATACTTGCTCACTATTTGACACAATACATAGTGACTTGTGGACCTCCCCCGTTCTTAGTTCCGTAGGCAACAAATAATATCTTATTTTTTAGACGATTATACAAATTTTCTAAGGACTTTTCCAATTGGTCACAGATCTCAAGTGTATCTTATATTTGTGTGCTTTAATCGGTTAATCAAAACCCAATTTGAAAAGAACATTATAACTTTTCAACGTGACAACGGAAAAGAGTACGACAAAAATATATTCAAATCGTTTTGTACCAAACATGGCCTTGTTTTTCATTCTTTTTGCCCCCACATATCCCTCAAAATGGTACGGTCGAACGTAAATTTTGCTCCATAAACAATCTTGTCTGATCCCTTCTTGCCATTCCTCCATCCCACCCATATTTTTGCTACATGCTCTTGTCATGGCTACTTATCTCTCCAACATAATCCTATACAAAAAAACTCTCCAACATCTCCCCTACACAACTTCTCTATCACAAAGACCCATCCTACACACACCTTCGTCTTTTTGGTTGTCTATGTTACCCTCTCTACCGATATCCCTCCACCTCTATACAAAAGCTTCAAAAGCACTCATCTCGTTGTGTCTTTTTGGGATATCCTCCCAATCATCGAGGATATAAATGCTACTAGTTATCCAGCCACAAAATCGTCATTTCACGCCATTTCATTTTTGATAAATCACACTTTCCGCGCCACTACACATAGTTAACCCGACCACTCCTACTCCTTCATGGATGACGGTCAACCCATTACTCCAACACCTACCCACCAACACATGGAACCTCCGCACCAATCTTCTCTTGCCCTACTCTCTAACCCCCCATCCCCTGTGTCATCTCCTCTACAAAGCCTAGTCCAACCATCCTCACCACCAAATAATGACCCCACTCCTATGTCCATCGAGTCCAATATTCCACCTACCCCCCGGGCTTCCACCCCCTCATCTGACACCACCCTACAACCAGCCCAAAACAACCCTCAAGTCCCGTCATTATCACCCCCGCCTACACTGATCATGGAAACTCGAAGAATGCATGGCATTTTTCGACCAAAACCCCCCTTCAATATCACCACATCCCCATCCCCACCCAAAGTACGCCTTGTTTGATGAATATAATGCCCTTATTAAAAATGAGACGTGGGTTTTGGTACCACGACCAGCTGACATTAACGTCATCCGATGTATATGGAGTTTTAAACATAAAAGACATTTTAACGGTTCTTTTGAGCGCCACAAGGCTTATCTTATTTGTGATGGCATATCTCAATAGGTTGAGGTGGATTGCGAGGAAACTTTCAGTCAGGTTCTCAAACCAACAACAATTCGGACTGTCTTTGTTATTGTTTTATCCAAGTCTTGGTTCATTCATCAATTGGATGTCAAGAATATATTTCTCTATGGTCATCTCAACGAAACTGCTACATGCATCAACCGATGGGTTTCCGAGATCACAATTTTTCAGATCATGTTTGTCTCTTGAAGAAATCACTATACAACCTTAAACAGGCTCCCAGAGCTTGGTATCAGTGATTTGCTGATTTTATCTCCAACATCGGTTTCATTCACAACAAAACGAATCACTCTCTCTTTATTTATCATAACGGATAAGACATGGCATACATTCTTCTTTATGTTTATGACATCGTCTTGGCCGCCTTATCTCTCGACTTACATTAATATGTCATATCTTTTCTTGCCACCAAATTCTCCATGAAGGATCTAGGTCCTCTTAGCTATTTTTTGGGAATTGCAGTTAATCGGTCTTTTACCGGCATGTTCTTATCTCAACGAAAATACGCGGAGGATATAATTGAACGAGCCAGTGTGTCATCTTGCAAACCAATAGCCACTCTGATAGACTCCAACTCCAAAATCAGTGCTACTATGAGTGATCTTTATGACCATCCGACACATTTTCGCAGTCTCGAGGGTGCCCCCCCCATACCTTACTTTCACAAATCCCATGTTTCCTACGTCCTGCAACAAATTTGCTTACATATGTACGACCCAACTATTTGTAACACCCTCAAATATGGAAATAGCAACTAATTTAAAATTTTCTAGATACACCAATATATAAATCATCTACCACCACAATTTAATATTTAACCTCAATACACATATTCTTTCTATATGAACAGTCTATAATAAAGACGGGTGCTACTAAAACCCAAAAGTATCGCTATCTCCAAACTGCGGAAGACTTCATCAAATGCTTACACTTGTGAACCACTAAGCACATCCCTTCATACGACTGCTAGAACCGAACCCCCTTCTGGAACCTGATGCACATGCCGACAAATAAAAAGATTAGGCTTAATGCCTAGTGAGCTCAAGAGTTTTAGATTAGGGATGTAAATATAAAACAATAACTTTAAGAATGTTATTTAAAATCATGATTTCCACAATCCCATACGTTAGGTTTAAAAGCAACCAAAACTGAAATACATTAAATCTTAAAACAATCTCCTTTCAACGTTCACCCCTTTTTGTGATTAAGATCATAAAACACACACCTCTTTAAATAAAGCCGAAACCCAAAGTGCTCGTAAAATATAACTGACCTCATAATGATCAAACACCAAAACGTAGTTAACTCCATCTTCCCAAAACATCTCAATAACTCGAATGAGTTTCAATAACCAAAACCTTAAAACATAGATAAATACTCATACACCAACGTCTTCGAAAACATGGATTATAAAACTCCATAACCAAACCACACCTATTGGTGACGGGGGAGACACGATTACATTATACATAACGGAACACAAAGTAAACCTCATAGTTATGTAGTAATTCAAAACATGTGGGTTACACATAAAACACCCACCGAGCTCAACTACTCCAAGTCTATCGCCCGAAAACATCAAGTCAACCACTCCAGGTCTATTCTTGAGAGTCCCCAAAACCGGGCAACTCGAGCACAATGGAATTACACCTTACTGTCCATGGGACGCTGCCCGACCGTATAGGCCCATACCCTACTTACCATGGAGCCCGATGCCTATTCCGTGCCAAATGGTGAACCAACTTCCCAAACGGGGACAGAGGAACACCGTGCCTATGGATCCATTGCACTAACTAAACCATTACATGACTCAAAACGAGTGAACCAAAGCATTCAAAACATGACATGCTCAACTAAGATGCAGTAAATGCAAATCATAACCAAACGCTCAACATCGAGCAATTAAAACGGACAAGTGCCCTCAAAACCCAACAAAATCTAAACCGAGCCGTAAGCTCAACAAATCCAAAGACCCAACATCGAAATTCATAAAATGAAATCAAATATAAACAACCCGTACTTATATAAACCCATGCTCCAAAACATACAATTAACTCCCACGTAGTTTAGATTGGGACAAATCATTTTCCAAGTGAGTTTACAACATTTATCCTTTCAAAACGTCCCGTAACACAAAACCATGCATTTTTCCAAAACACAAAATGAGATACGTATTTACTCAAAATCTACTTCCATAAATAAATCATTAAAATACCAAAATACATGATTTATTTATCATAATGCCCAAAATCCCAAAGATGTGTGTTAAATGGGTTCATAAAGTTAAACACCTTAAAAAAATAACCAACTTATCAGCAGTTAACAATTTCGTGTATGGTACAAAACACTTTAAAACAAACATTTTGGCATGTACACCGTTTTCACAAATCAACTTGAACTCACCTTGCTAGATTTAGGTTAAATCTAGATTTTACCCCATTTGAGCTTCCTTGACGAAACTTGAATCCTCCAAGCCAAAACCTCCAAAACCTAGATCCAAACATTTTCAACGGTAAATAACCATATCCAACCATCTAGAATCTTTCCCCAAGTCATTTATATCAAAATCTCTAAATTTGGGCAAAATCCTATTTTTGACCTTCAATAACCAAAATCATCCAACCCAGAATTGATCACAAATAAAGGTTTACAACTCAAATAAGGTGTTGAAAGGAGAGGAAGGATAAACTTACAATATTAGGTTTTGATACCCACAAAACCCTAGAAATTCCTTTGGAGGATATGAAGGTGGGGGGTGAAGATCATTTAGCTCCAAGCTTCCAAATCTAGAAGATGAAGCCCAAATCTTGGAATAAATAGGGGAAGAATGCATTGGGTATTCGCTGGACCGATTTAGAAGAGGGTTTAGGTTGAGAGAGTTTTAGGAGGAAATGGTTGGAAGAGAAATGAGAAGATTTCCCAAAAATCGGATTTAAGGGAGTCTGCACCCCGCCGACGATTGTGCCATGCGATAGTGACCATGGCACTGTCGCTGGTCACTCTCACGGCACCTGTACCGCGGCCCCAACCCCTTCCGCGATTGTGCCACGGAGAGAGTGACAATGTCACAATCGCGGGGCACTCTCGCCCTGAACGTACCGAAGGTCCTCTTGACCCCCCCCCCCCCCCCCGCGACATTGCCCTTGGCGACAGTGACACTGTCACAGTCGCCGGGCATAGTCGCACCACCCCTGCCGAAGTCCAAAAATCTCGTTTTTCAAGCGCGAGCGATGCTTTAAGATGAGGGATGCCTAAGTGTTTATTTGAAATTGCGGGTGTTACAATCCTCCCAACCTTAGGATGATTTCGTCCTCGAAATCTAGATTTCCATAAAACATTGCCCGCAGGATAGATTGCCTCTACTCCGTTTTCCATAACTACCACCATACCCTCATGCTGGTCCTCACGATAAATGCCTCCACTTGGGCACATCACACTTATATTCGAATGAACCATTATTTACTACCGTAGCCTTTAACCATGAGTTTGCGGTTGTCTCCCAACCTCGGGTGACACGTACTACCTCAAGGGTAGCTTGTGATCTCAACTTTTCACCGGCCAATTCACCTCAGATCCCCATATTTCTGAACTCAAAACCAATTATCGACATCAAAACCCAAAGAATCTCAAAATTCTTAATGATCCGTACTTGATATTGAGGAGGTCGTCCTTCCAATGGCGTACCAACACGCTCTCCGGGTAATTAGTTAATGCAGCTCCGGTTACCACTCTATTCCAAACTATTCCCAAACCTCGAACATTCCGTCAATGAGATCCTTACTATATTCTGACAATCGAACATAACCATACTTAAGTATCCACATCCAAACCCCTTTTAAGCTCCACCGCTGCAAGACTAACACTCCTCATGACTCAACAAGGATGCCTCCAAACGTCCCAAAGAGTCATTGACTTCAAAAGAACAAGTTGGCGCCTAAAACCAAGATGGCGATATCGAAAACGTGGACATCCCGTCCAATACTTCATCCCAGAAGTATTGTCGTATTAAGGTTGACACCTAACAGAGGACTAATATTACCAATCTTACATCCTTAACAATCGGACCACACAAAGTTCCTTTGTTCCTGGAAACCCATAAAGATGGCACCCCGCAAATGTAGCATGACGTCAAACGAACAAGTAACTCAGTAAGTCGAACCCAACCAGTCGCAAATACTCACACAAGGTCCTGCCCCGCCAGTTTCCGAAACATAAATATCACCCCTTAGTTAACTGGAAATACATGGACCTATTACCTCGATTATTCATGCGTGCACAGATTTAAGAACTGAAATCCCAAAATTCAAGATTGGCCACAAGTCGGATCATCCGACGTTTCAATTCACGAGGACTCCTCTAGTCCCTAGTTACAACTCTTTCCACGATAAGGTTTTCAAATCAATAGCCCTAATGAGTTCAAGGTTTTTCAACTAACAATTCAATTGAAATTTTATAAAATTCTCAAATACCCAAGCTTTGTAACAATTAATCGTATGAGTGGAATCTACTACCGATCTCTCGATAGGTGTGCAAAACAATCATCCATGCCACGCACATAGAAATCATTTCAAAATTCGTTTGATCAATACTCGCGTAATAATGACAATAATAAAGATGTGCAACAAAATTTTCGAATGGACCTTTATGATCTTCGCACGCGTCAATTTGTGCCTTGTATATGAAAATAATTTTCTGCACTAAAACATGTGCAACAAAGGTTTGTACAAACTCCAAATTTTCTTTCTTTATCCCACAATGTCATGAAGTAAAATTTTCAATAAGGTTTACATACAACGGTTTATTTCCCAAACATAGTAAAACGTTAGGTGTGTGATTCGGTCACATGTAAACAAAATTTTAAATCGAGTTCACACCTTGGACCGCACAATTAAATGCACATGTCCAAATAAAATTAGTAACCACAATGGCATATATATATACCGATAACTCATTTAGTGCATTGCGGAAAATTTATAACCGCAGAATCAACAACTGAAACACGTTCAAAGCGAAAGTTTAAAACAAAACGACATAAATCTTTCATATGCTTTACTCACACCAACAATTTAAAACAACTCGAATACTATGCAGCATACAACGAATTACACTTGTATAAAACCCAAAAGAGAAATCACATAATATTGAAACTTCCCAAAATAACATATGAGATAACATCTATTAACAAAACTCTCAAAACGTCTCTTACGGTTGCGAAAATACCGATGCAAAACTTGCACGAGACAAAATATTAAACGAAAATTTATAAGTTAACGCACACAATAATGCAAATATACACCTCTCAAATTCAAGAGCATGACGCAAAATGTCGTAAAATAGAATTCCGTAAGACCCAATAAAACCTTCCATAAACCCAATGAAACACAACGATGCTCAACATCATATGGTGCCAAAACCGTCATTCCCAAAATCAAATAGCATGAAACAAAGTCATGACTAAAATGTCAAAATTCCAAAATTTTATCTTTCATCGCACCTGATAAATATAAACGGCACTTTCACCAAAACCCGCATGAGACTCAACGCTTCAATAAAACTCATAAACTTACACGCAAATAAAATTAAAACTCACGCAATTCAAAATACACTCGTGAGTAGCAAAACGTCATAAAATAACGTTTCATGAATTCAACATGACTCGTACCGACTAAAATTCCAAAGAACATTTCGACTCAAGAACATAGGGACAACTCGTCCTTTAAAACCTTAACATACGTGGAGGACATCCAATGTCAAGTCAAAATTCCATAGTTATTTCCCCAACAATCCAAATAACATTAAAACACGAATATTACAATATCCGGAAAAATAGTGCCAGACACGAAACAAGGATAAAGAGATTTTCAATAAAAATTGCAACCACGTGCAACAAAACAATTTTATGCATGCTTAAACTCACGGTTTAAAATCTGATGAGTGCTAAAGGCTTTACCAAGGCTTCATACAACTCACTTTACGCTTCGAAAACATGGGAAACAATTGGTGCAAACTTATTTTAGAAATAAATTTATGTGCATGACTTTGGTCTGCACTCAACATTCCGAAATCTTATTCCTCAATTTTCCATCATACTATTGTCATCCGGGTGATCAGACATCTTAAAGCAATCATCGAAAATTTCATCCGTTCATCGTACAACTTCTCCCCGAATAATGTCGATTCCAAAAGTCTACAGTTCTATTCCATCCATTCATTCCGACCCGAAATGGTCCACTTAACGCTTTCACCATGCTCACTGTCATTCTAAGCATCGAATACTCAAATCATCAACTCTTTCTAACGGTTGCTCGATCAGAAACTTCCTTACTACCCCAACGGTTATCGTACCAAGGCAGTTCAAAGATACTTATGTAACTCGTAAGTTCACCATAACACTGGCCAGGTGCTATTATGAACGTACTGTACATGATAATCCTTGCCATTTTCGGCGTGATTCCCGTTCCTAGTGAATCCACTCACCTCAAATTATCAAATCTAAAAGTGCCTAATGGTGTGATCTTACATTCAAACGCTTAAATTACGCTAGTTTGAGTATAGGCATTCTAAAATCAATACCTAAATCTCTCAAACTTAAGCTCTGATACCAACTTGTAACACCCTCAAATATGGAAATAGCAACTAATTTAAAATTTTCTAGATACACCAATAAATAAATCATCTACCACCACAATTTAATATTTAACCTCAATACACACATTCTTTCTATATGAACAGTCTATAATAAAGACGGGTGCTACTAAAACCCAAAAGTATCGCTATTTCCAAACTGCGGAAGACTTCATCAAATGCTTACACTTGTGAACCACTAAGCACATCCCTTCATACGACTGCTAGAACCGAACCCCCTTCTGGAACCTGATGCACATGCCGACAAATAAAAAGATTAGGCTTAACGCCTAGTGAGCTCAAGAGTTTTAGATTAGGGATGTAAATATAAAACAATAACTTTAAGAATGTTATTTAAATCATGATTTCTACAATCCCATACGTTTGGTTTAAAAGCAACCAAAACTGAAATACATTAAATCTTAAAACAATCTCCTTTCAACGTTCACCCCTTTTTGTGATTAAGATCATAAAACACACACCTCTTTAAATAAAGCCGAAACCCAAAGTGCTCGTAAAATATAACTGACCTCATAATGATCAAACACCAAAACGTAGTTAACTCCATCTTCCCAAAACATCTCAATAACTCGAATGAGTTTCAATAACCAAAACCTTAAAACATAGATAAATACCCATACACCAACGTCTTCGAAAACATGGATTATAAAACTCCATAACCAAACCACACCTATTGGTGACGGGGGAGACACGATTACATTATACATAACGGAACACAAAGTAAACCTCATAGTTATGTAGTAATTCAAAACATGTGGGTTACACATAAAACACCCACCGAGCTCAACTACTCCAAGTCTATCGCCCGAAAACATCAAGTCAACCACTCCAGGTCTATTCTTGAGAGTCCCCAAAACCGGGCAACTCGAGCACAATGGAATTACACCTTACTGTCCATGGGACGTTGCTCGACCGTATAGGCCCACACCCTACTTACCATGGAGCCCGATGCCTATTCCGTGCCAAATGGTGAACCAACTTCCCAAACAGGGACAGAGGAACACCGTGCCTATGGATCCATTGCACTAACTAAACCATTACATGACTCAAAACGAGTGAACCAAAGCATTCAAAACATGACATGCTCAACTAAGATGCAGTAAATGCAAATCATAACCAAACGCTCAACATCGAGCAATTAAAACGGACAAGTGCCCTCAAAACCCAACAAAATCTAAACCGAGCCGTAAGCTCAACAAATCCAAAGACCCAACATCGAAATTCATAAAATGAAATCAAATATAAACAACCCGTACTTATATAAACCCATGCTCCAAAACATACAATTAACTCCCACGTAGTTTAGATTGGGACAAATCATTTTCCAAGTGAGTTTACAACATTTATCCTTTCAAAACGTCCCGTAACACAAAACCATGCATTTTTCCAAAACACAAAATGAGATACGTCTTTACTCAAAATCTACTTCCATAAATAAATCATTAAAATACCAAAATACATGATTTATTTATCATAATGCCCAAAATCCCAAAGATGTGTGTTAAATGGGTTCATAAAGTTAAACACCTTAAAAAAATAACCAACTTATCAGCAGTTAACAATTTCGTGTAAGGCACAAAACACTTTAAAACAAACATTTTGGCATGTACACCGTTTTCACAAATCAACTTGAACTCACCTTGCTAGATTTAGACTAAATCTAGATTTTACCCCATTTGAGCTTCCTTGACGAAACTTGAATCCTCCATGCCAAAACCTCCAAAACCTAGATCCAAACATTTTCAACCGTAAATAACCATATTCAACCATCTAGAATCTTTCCCCAAGTCATTTATATCAAAATCTCTAAATTTGGGCAAAACCCTATTTTTGACCTTCAATAACCAAAATCATCCAACCCAGAATTGATCACAAATAAAGGTTTACAACTCAAATAAGGTGTTGAAAGGAGAGGAAGGATAAACTTACAATATTAGGTTTTGATACCCACAAAACCCTAGAAATTCCTTTGGAGGATATGAAGGTGGGGGGTGAAGATCATTTAGCTCCAAGCTTCTAAATCTAGAAGATGAAGCCCAAATCTTGGAATAAATAGGGGAAGAATGCATTGGGTATTCTCTGGACCGATTTAGAAGAGGGTTTAGGTTGAGAGAGTTTTAGGAGGAAATGGTTGGAAGAGAAATGAGAAGATTTCCCAAAAATCTTATTTAAGGGAGTCTGCACCCCGCCGGCGATTGTGCCATGCGATAGTGACCATGGCATTGTCGCTGGTCACTATCGCGGCACCTGTACTGCGGCCCCAACCCCTTCCGCGATTGTGCCACGGAGAGAGTGACAATGTCACAATCGCGGGGCACTCTCGCCCTGAACGTACCGAAGGTCCTCTTGACCCCCCCCCCCCCCCGCGACATTGCCCTTGGCGACAGTGACACTGTCACAGTCGCCGGGCATAGTCGCACCACCCCTGCCGAAGTCCAAAAATCTCGTTTTTCAAGCGCGAGCGATGCTTTAAAATGAGGGATGCCTAAGTGTTTATTTGAAATTGCGGGTGTTACACTATTGCTCATAGGATAGCTTTGAAGCGTAATATCAGTTATCTCCAAGGTACATTATACTTTGGTCTGCATTTATACAAGACATCTTTCACCCATCTTGTGTCCTACATGGATATTGATTGGGCGGGATCCCTCGACACACGATGTTCCACATCCGTTTATTATGTATATCTTGGAGATAATCTTTTTTCATGATCATCCAAACGCCAGCCGACTCTCTCGCTCTCAAGCGCCAAAGCCGAATACAGAAGCGTCACCAATGTCGTCGCTGAATCTTGTTGGCCTCGAAATCTACTTCGTGGGCTTAATGTTCCTCTCGGCAAAGACACTTTGGTAACGTTATCCCCATCTATATACCTGGAAACCCGGTTCAACATCAACGTACCAAGCACATTGAGCTCGATATCCACATTGTGCGTGAAAAAGTCTCTCGTGGCCAAGTTCGTGTCCTCCATGTACCTTCTTGTTATCAAATAGCCGACATCGTCACTGAAGGACTCCCACGCATACTCTTCAAGGATTTTCGTGACAGTCTCAGCGTCCATCATCCTCCCCCTTCCACTGTGGGGGAGTGTTAACATATCATGTGTATAGTTAGAATATCATGTAAATCTCCTTATAATAGGCATGTAAATATCTTGTAAATAGGCTTGATCCCCTCATGATATCGAGCCTAAAATAAAGTTGTACTTCTGTTATATATTGCAACCATATGGAATGAAATAACCAAGGAACTCATTCTCTTACAGCTCTATAGAGGATGAAAAAGATAAATGTAAGCCATAAAATATAGAGTTCCTAGTGATGTTATGGGAATCTGAAGTACAATTGCATAGTGATCGTTACAAAGAATAGACATGAAGTGATTGACAATATGCATAACATAATCTACATATAATCCTTAAGAGAATCTCATGCACCTAGACTTAGATGAGAGTACACACCAAAGGTCTAAAGGGTTGTCAGGCTACCAGTGATATCGTCTCGAGACAAAATATTTTATATGTACTTGACTCAACATAAGTATGCATAAGGTGTCAAAATTAACTTAAAGTCAAAAAAAGTGAGGTAGAAGCCCAAGATCTTTTATCTCAACGCAGGAGTTGAGGGACCTTTTAAGATGAGTTGTGTATATAATGTCACTTCTTATAATGATCATATCATCAACATAGAGTGGTAGAAGAATGGGAAATGTATATCAATAGTGTAGGTTAGAAAACAATAGTAGTTGGAAGAGAAGCCCAAAAAAAGAATGGTGGGGATGAATTTCTCAAACTAGGCTCGAGGAGTTTGTTTAAAACCATATAAGGCTTTCTATAATCTACAAACCGAGCCTTTGGAATGAGAGACACTAAGAGGGGTTTCATGTAGACATTTTCATATAACTCACCACTAAGAAAGGAATTTTTGACATCAATCTTAATATATAGTTTTCACTTACAAAATATATACAAATGGCAAAGAGACTATGAACATAATTAACCCAAGCAACATGAGCAAACATATTCACATAATTAATGCTCTATTACTGATTGAAGTGCTTGGATATATACTAGTCGGATGTTATATTATTGATTGAAGTCCTTGGATATATACTAGCAGGTTTTATATTGATCAATTGAGCCATCCAACTAGGTCTTAATTTTTCGACACACTTAGAACCGATGATTGACTTAGTCTCTAATCTGTTTTATAAGTACAACCTTGGGGAGGGGGGGGGGGTGCAAGGATCGAAAAAATAACATTTTTCAAATTTTATCCTTTGCTAACAAACTTAAAAATAGAAGAGTTTGTATGAGTATAGATCTTGAAATACCAAGTCTTACAAAACAAGTTTCACAAACAAATCACCACAAGTCTCACACACAAAATATTGCGAAAAATGTAAAGAGATAAGGAAGAGGTATTTGAGACCAGTTTTATCGTGGTTATTCTAATTTGGCTACGTCCACACCGAGACACTTCTCGAGGCACTTCACTATTGTTGTTCTTTAAATTGTAGAACAAAACCCTACAAATCAATCTTACAACAAAGATATGATACGCTCCACCTTTTGCAAAGGGAGAATCACTCAAAGATGATATGTATAAGGGGGATATAACTGAAACTTCACACAAAAATAATAAATCTCAAAGGATTAGTGTTGGGAGAAAACTTCTCAAACCTAACTCAATATTTAATACATAAAAATAGAAGAACAACTTTAATCCAAATATTAGGAAATATGAAGTGTTTAACTCACACCACTTATACAACATGAAGATCTTACAATGATGATCAATTGATGGTATAATAATCTCACAAATTTATAGAAGTCTTTTGAGATTTAATTTTAAAAGACATTTTAAAATTAATTTATCCAAATCGAGATTTAAAATTATATCTACCCAATATCATGTAAAATTCGGATGACAACACCTTCTTGGTTCGGATTTGATCTTCGAATATTTGGTGGCACACATTCCAATTGCAATCTTCGACTTTCGTCTTTTGGCACGAATCTCGAGGCAATATTGTAACACCCTCAATTCTGGAAATAGCAACTAATTTAAATTTTTCTAAATACATCGATAATTGATTCATCAACAATCACAATTTAAGATTGAACCTCAATACACACATTCCATTCCATTCCATACATACAGACTATAATAAGGACGGGTGCTACTAAAACCCAATAACAGTCACTATCTCCGAACTGTAGAAGACTTCACCAACTACTTACACTTGTGTAAGGCTAAGGCTCAACTCTTCATAGTACTGCTAGAACCAAAACCCCTAACTGGAACCTGATGCACATGCCGACAAATAAAAAGGTTAGGCTTAACGCCTAGTGATCTCAAGAATTTTCAACATTTATAAATGAATCGTTAAAGAGGAAGAATGCAATTAAAATCATAATATTTCAAAGTGATATGCTTCAATCATGAAAACGACTCGTTTACTAATAATTATGCATTTTAAACGAAAGAGACACCAATATAATCGTTGACCAAACCAATTTGTTTTAAGGGCTAAAATCCCAATATAAAACGTTCTTTCGTAAACTTAGATTTAACCCAAAACTTGCTTAAAATGAGAATAGAGAGAGAATTCACAATTGTATAAAATGTGGGTAAATTGTTATATCTCGAAATACCCAAAACACGGGTGGGACATGACACACAACTCATAAACCATTGATGAAAACTCATGTAAGTAAATATCGCCGTGAACACGGACATTAGACCCAAAACTCACGCAACCATAAAATGGAACGAAATCAAATACCAAAATGTGGGAATAACGTATTTCATTCAAGCCTTAATATACGCGGGGGAATCCCAATATTAAGGCCATCATTTGCCGCCGACCCCACAAAACCAAAGTTGAAGATACAACATTAACATTTAAAATACCCCAGATCGATGACGGGGAGACCCGTATACGTTGAGAGTAGAGAAACACATGAGTAGGTCGCCCATACAATGTACTCACATGTCATCTCAACGTTCCCATCTTGGGTGGCGAGAACACGTAAATGGGGCCACCCGTGATGTTATTGGATTTCACCACATATCCCGGACCTAGTTCCCATGCCATACCAGACATCACAATCCTCGGACCGTTTATTGCCTCTAGCCATACTCCGTCAAGTTCCACCCTAAGGACTTACGGACATGGATGCATATCCAATCTAGACGAGTTTCAACTCGAAGGCTCGAGTCACCTATTGCCTACTCGCTAGCGAACCCAAGCGGTCAACGGTCAATAACCAACCTTACCCGCTTTCCCAAAATAGACAGACTTACGTGCCTATGGATCCATTACAACACTGTCTAACATTACATGACTCCAAATGAAAGACCAAAGTTCCAAAACATGTAACTCTCAAATGACACGGAAAATGCGCCGTCATACTCAAAACCCCACAACGGTTATAAATCCGGACAAATGTCCTCAAGACTCAATTTAGTCAAAACCTAGCCAAAGACCCAACAATTTACGTAAACCCCCAAATTAAAGCCAATATAAACATTGAAACACGTTTGACCAACTATCATGCAAACACAACGGCTAAAAGTATGATTAACTCAAATCTCGTCATTGGTTGAGGCAAACCATTTTCCAAATGAACTCATACCCTTATATTTCCAAAATGCCTCATAACATAATAATATGCATTTTCCGAAAAGGTTTATAAGATCAAATACACAAAATGACACTTAAGTCAATTGAACTCCAATTATATATGTAAAATCATCAAAGAAACATTTCAACATGATTTATTTACCAAAATTCCCAAAGATCCCAAAATGGGTGTTTCACCATGTTTATAAAACTAAACATTTCAAAATAACCAAAACTTATCAGGTGATCAGCAGTTAACAATTTCATGTAAAACACAAAACACTTTTAAAATGAACATTTAGGCATATACATTGTTTTCACAAATCAACTTGAACTCACCTCTTTAAATTTAGGCTAAATCTAGATTTATCCCCAACTAGAGCTCCTTTGAAGAATTCCGAATCCACAAGCAAAACCTTCCGAAACCTAGATACACAATTTCCACCCATAAACAAACACATTCAACCATTTAAAATCGATCCCCAAACACTTTACATCAAAATCTCCATTTTGGTCAAAACCCTAATTTTGACCTAAAATTCTCCAAAATCTTCCAAACCGAAATTGAAGTAATAAAACACTAGTATATCATCAATGAAGCATTTATGTCTTAAAATAAGGTTTAGAGGTGGAGAGGATAAACTTACCACTTAGGCTTTGATGAAAACCTAGAAAACTCTAAAATGGAGCTTGAGGTTGAAGATGAAGATGGAGATGGTGAACTCTTGATCAAATCTTCCAATTCCACCACTTGATGATGATTTACCCCCATAATACTCAAGGATTTCAGCCAAGGATGACCCAAAATCGCCATGTATGCCTTAGGTTAGTTCTAGAGAGTGTTTGGGAAGGAGTGGAAGTGAATAAATGGAGAAATGAACTGAAACTCGCACTTAATAACCCTCTGCCCCTCATGTGCGACATTGTCATGCGACAATGCCCTGGGCATTGTCACTGGTCATTGTCGTTGGGTGCCCCTCTGCTTCTGTTTCATGATGCGACTTTGCCCGGTGCGACTATGACACCGGGCATTGTAGCCAAGTCCGTACCAAGCTCCGAAACTCGACTTTTTCAACGCCAATATCCCCGATACTCCAAGGAACTTCAAACAATGATTTCCCAACAAAAGTCCCGTCGTTCATAAGTTCCAAAAACGTTCGGGTGTCCTTTATTTACCGAAAATTACGGGTGTTACAAATATGACATATTTCCTCAGACGATGACTTTCATGGATTATTTGACCGAACACGAGACTTTGTATGATTCTCAGTATATCATAAATATGCATATCAAGTAGAATTGATAATCCATTATTTCTTTGTTTGTAATCATCAAAACAATTATATAGAGATGTGGTATACAAGTACCAACATTTTTTTTTCTAAGATATTTTCTGAAATATACGTTCATAATATTTAAGTTGACGTGTGCATGTCGGCTTATCTCTAAGTGCAACAAATTTTAACACTCTTCAGGCAAGTGATCAACTCATCTATAGATGTTTTCTTTACAATTTAACCTCGAATTAACGGTTGGAAAAACTTGTTATTAATGAATAACAACCGCCACCTTCATATTAGTTTTTTAACCTTAACTTAACCCATAACGGTTCTAGCCTAACATAGTTGTAAAGAGAAACTAAGAACATAAAACTTGCTTTAAAATGTTTAAAACGCTTGAACTATTACTTCTCCAAATTAAAACATCTGAAATTTGAAAGTATTTTCATAAACTCGTCTAATTAAGATATTTAATCATAAATATTTTATTATTTGATAAAATATGTTCTTCATTTGTCTAGGATTAATTCGATTCCCAAATATATTTGCGGCATGCATTCTTAATTAATTAATCTTTATGTTAAAATCATTATCTATAATCGATTTTTTGACATACTTAATTTATGAGCATGACTAATAATATTTTATTATAAAAAATATTGTATATATCATTGTATTAAATACAAGACAGGTCTCGAGTTTGATCTCAGACCCCCACTAGCCTCAGCCGCTGAGTGAACCAACAAATAACCCCTCACATTGATATTTTTCGATGTAGGTTCCGTACAGGACTGATTAAAGTTACCGTTAATCAACTTTTTTTTCCCAAATATCAGTTTATTAAATATATTAAGCATTTTTTTATCAATAATCATGAGTAAAGAGATTATTAAGTATAAATTAATATAAACCTAACAATCAAAATTTAGATAATATTAAAAAAATGTCGACGCAAATTTCAACATTTTTAACATTTCTATTTGTGGCCACTAAGGGGTCGTTTACAAAACGCTTACCAGGTAAACGCTTACTGGGGCATTTACCTTAACGAATGAACATGACAATAGCATAAAATCTTACCCGGTAAGAGCAAGAATAAGGAGGGAGAGTTTTACCCGGTAAGTGAGAGTGACAACTCTTACCTGGGTAAGTGCTTACCGGATAAATTGTTGTATATGATACCATCGTGATGATTAATATCTTACCCGGTAAAGTAAATTAGTGTGTCGAGTTTTATTAGTAAGCCTTTACCGGGTAAGCATTTGAGTAAACGGCCCCTAAATCTAATGTTTTAGAGTTTGTGAGGATTAGTCCGGACATAATTTGAAATACCCTTAGGGCGTGTTTGGTTTGCGAGATTGGAATGGATTTGGAGGGATTTGGATTTCAAATCCATTCCAATCCTGCGTTTGGTTTGCAGGAAAGGATTTCGTTGACCGGATTTCAAATCCGTTGACCATTTTAAAATCCCTCATATGATGGATTTGGAAATCCTTGGCTTTGGGCCTGGATTTGAAATCCAAATTCGACGGATTCTAAAGCGTGATCCAGACCAATGTTTTAAAAACGGTTTTTTGATTGACCCGGTGTGGTAATCAGGTCACGGTTCAACCCGGTTTCAAGAATTTATTTGTATTTTTCATTTTCATGCATATATATATATATATATATATATATATATATATAACCAAAATATTGATGTCCACAAGTTAAAACATTAAAAAAACACATAACAACAAGTTTTACATCAATCCAAAAACATTAAATAAACACACATAAGCATAAGTTTTTCATCAATTCAAATACATCCAAAAGAAATATAACGATCAAACCTAATCATGGATCTTGAGACATTGGAGTGTTGGTTTTTAACGCTAATACGTATTGCCTATTGGACTATTCGTTTTTAACTTTTGTTACCGGGTCAACCGGTTCGATACCGGTTTGTTATGACCGGTTCAACCGCTTTTTTAATAGAATCGGCCGGTTCAATCCGGGTCATAAAATGGCATAAACCCGGTCTCTTCACCGGTTCGATCGGCCGGGTCGACCCGGTTTTTAAAACATTGATCCAGGCATCAAATTGTATCAATCCAAATATGACGTTTACCAATAAAAATAAATTATTTATAAAACAAAAAAAATAATTAAAAAAAACTCAATCCAAATCCAAATCCTACAAACCAAACAAGACTTGTAAATGAATGGATTTGAAATCCATTCCAAATCCTACAAACCAAACACATGAAGGGATTTCAAATCCCCCCAAATCCAAATCCATCCTTGAAATCTAATCCATTCCATTCCAATCCCGCAAACCAAACGCGCCATTAGGGCGTGTTTGGTTTGCGGGATTGGAATGGATTTGGAGGGATTTGGATTTCAAATCCATTCCAATCCTGCGTTTGGTTTGCAGGAAATGATTTCGTTGACCGGATTTCAAATCCATTGACCATTTTAAAATCCCTCATATGATGGATTTGGAAATCCTTGGCATTGGGTCTGGATTTGAAATCCAAATCCGATGGATTCTAAAGCGTGATCCATACTTCAAATTGTATCGATCCAAATTCAACATTTACCAATAAAAATAAATTCTTTATAAAACAAACAAATAAAAAAAACTCAATCCAAATCCTACAAACCAAGCAAGACTTGTAAAGGAATGAATTTGAAATCCATTCCAAATCTTACAAACCAAACACATGAAGGGATTTCAAATCCCCCCAAATCCAAATCCCTCCAAATCCAAATCCCTCCTTGAAATCCAATCCATTCCATTCCAATCTCACAAACCAAACGCGCCTTAGGATGCGTTTGGTTTGCGGGATTGGAATGGATTTGAAGGGATTTATATTTCAAATTCATTCCAATCATGTGTTTGGTTTGTAGGAAATGAATTTGTTGACCGGATTTGAAATCCTTTGACCTCTTTAAAATTCTTAACTTGATGGATTTGAAAATCCTTTGTAATGGGATGGGATTTCAAATCCCCCCAAATCCAAATCCATACTTGAAATCCAATCCATTCCCGCAAACCAAACGAGCCCTTAAAAAACTTTTAAATCTAATATCTATACTATATTATAAAGCACGGATAAAAAACTCTTAAATACAAATTATTAGGCACAAGGTACCGTCATTTTATGCAAGATTTTAAAAATCTCTTAATTTACAAGTATCAAAGCACAAGATACATATTACTATTGCAAGCTTCTAACACTCACCAATTTGGTATGTGCAGGGCCTTCCTTTTATGCAGACCTTTCCATATATCACTATTAATTACTCCCTCCGTCCCAAATTAAGTGTCCACATTACTATTTTAGTTTGTCCCAAAATAAATGTCCATTTTCAAAAGTAAGTTTTCAATTTCCCATTTTACCCTTAATTATGAGGTGGATAAAGTTTCTCTCTCTATTATCAAGGGTAAAAGTGTCATTTTGTTATTTAAAAAGTGTAATAATTGCACATTCCTAAAACTGTGTGTCATTTTCTTTGTGGACATTTAATTAAACTAGCCATTTCAGAAAATCGGCTTTATCTCCTAACCAATCTCTCTCTCAATTTATTAAAATAGCCCATAAGTTCGTGAAAGATGTTCGTATATACGAACACATCCCTAAATCTGATAAATTTGACATATGTTCGTAATATATGTTCGTATATACGAACATAATTTAAAAACTTAACAATTTTTATTAACTTCGTGAAATGGGTTCCTGGAAAATGAAATCAGTTCAAAAAAATTACATTTATGGCCCCTGTTCGTATTTCACGAACCAAACTTACCTTTTTGACCATCTTGTGAGCTAAAGAAATATTATAAATTTACAATTTTAGCCCCTGTTCGTATATATCATGTGAGTGATACGAATATACCGAATTACAAGTTTGGCCCCTGGTTCGTATATATTATGTGATACGAAGTAAATGGTTTAAATAAAAAGGCAAGTTACAATTATGGTCCCTCATCTTTGAAACATTAATCAAATTATTTTCAATTTTGGCCCTAGTTCGTATCATATGTTCGTGTATCACGAACATAGATTTCCAAATTAAAGGAAAGTTACAATTATGGCCCCTCAACTTTGGCCCAATAATCAAAGTATTTACAATTTTGGCCCTAATACTTTGATTATTGGGCCAAAGTTGAGGGGCCATAATTGTAAATATCCTTTAATTTGGAAATCTATGTTCGTGATACACGAACATATGATACGAACTAGGGCCAAAATTGAAAATAAATTGATTAATGTTTCAAAGATGAGGGGCCATAATTGTAACTTGCTTTTTTATTTAAACCATTTACTTCGTATCACATAATATATACGAACTAGGGGCCAAACTTGTAATTCGGTATATTCGTATCACTCACATGATATATACGAACAGGGGCTAAAATTGTAAATTTGTAATATTATTTAACTCACATGATGGTCAAAAAGGTAAGTTTGGTTCGTGAAATACGAACAGGGGCCATAAATGTAATTTTTTTAAACTGATTTCATTTCCCAAGAACCCATTTCACGAAGTTAATAAAAATTGTTGAGTTTTTAAATTATGTTCGTATATACGAACATATATTACGAACATATGTCAAATTTATCAGATTTAGGGATGTGTTCGTATATACGAACACCTTTCACGAACTTATGGGCTATTTTAATAAATTGAGGGAGAGATTGGTTAGGAGATAAAGTCGATTTTCTGAAATGGCTAGTTTAATTAATTTCCCTATATTATATTACTATAAATTTGTTTTAATTATATTATTAAATATGTAATTGATTATTTTTCTAGATGCTATTAAAATATATAAGATAATCAATGAATTCTAACAAAATACCTAATTTTTTTATATAAAAAAACGTTATATTATTAAGCCTAAATTATACAAATTTATAAAAAAAAACATTACCACTTTCTTAAAACCATCCAAAATCGTACTGTAAATCGATAAAAAAACAAAAAATAAAATAAAACATTAAAATCGTGATGTATCTCGCTGCATTACGTTAGGATGCTTCTAGTCATATACAAATTCATATATGAAACGAATTTATCAAGGCTCAACTAAACTTGGTCCATACTCCATATTAAAATACGGCCCATTGTGAACAAATAAAGGCCCAGCTACATTTGTCCAGACAGAGTGTGTTCAGTATCGACTTTTTGATACATTTAATTTTATAAAAATCATTAAAATTGTTTTTTTAATATTTAAAAAAAATATAGTTTATAAATTATATCAGGTGGTTGTCAATAATCAAAACTAACGAAACGGTCCCTATTTTTTATCATCGCTTATTTGTTACTACTTAACTCCTGTCGTATATTATACACAATGCATGCTTAATATTATTTCAGTTATTAAATTCTTTGTTTTTTTTTTGTTTATCGAATAAAATTTTCTATTATTATTTGTTCCCGGACGACTAACCAATTCATTGGAAAAAAAAAGATTCCAATAAAAACCGTTTCTACAACTATGAATAAAAAGAAGACATAACTTCTAAGAAAATGTCATTTGCTTATTTATTTTTTTCTTCGATCTTTGAAATATTCATCTTTATGTGTATTTTTCATATTTGGATTTTTTATAAGAGCGACAAAATTCTTCATTCTTTCAAAAATATTCATCTTGTTGTATCTGAAACAGAAACCATAAAATCGCAAGCGGAAATCGAAATTTTAAGCACAAATCATTATATTCAAACCAAGATCAAAAGGCATAAAGTTTAATGGGAATGGATCAAAATATGCATTCGTTTTCATAACCTTACAAGAACAAGGGGCAAATCTATTAAGCCCCGAGCAAAGACTCATGCACCCACTCAACTTATTTAGGTAAATAGATTTTTTTAGGTAATTTGTATTTAAGAGTTTTTTATCCGTACTTTATAATATAGTATAGATATGTTTTGTCTTAAGAGTTATCCAACATAGATGAGAAAATGAAAATAAATTGGGTTCATACGTGTGAATGATGTTAATTATATAATTCTTGACTTAGCCTTAGCCACTTTCATATTTGCCCTTTGCACTATCATGTCATAATTTTATAAGAGTTTTTATTTCCAAAAAAATGTCATATATGACTGTTGTTTAGTGCCTATTTAGTCGATGTACCAATGGCTAATTAGTTGATCGTGTTGTGATAGTTAGCAGAAACAGTTTCTTGGCAATTAGGCTTGGTGAGAAGTTTAATGTTGTTGGTTTTACTCAAGGTTAGTCCTAGAAGAATGTAGTTAAAAACCATTTACAAGTTAGCAAATTGAGTGGGGACTAATAATTCTTTAAGGATAGTATTTTTGCACTTCCCAAGTTATCGATTCAGTTATGTCTTTTAAAGTTTACACCCTATACATTCTTAGGCTATTCACTCGTCAACTGTTTAATTACTTCATCTTTAAGACTTTAACCGATGTCCATGGAGGGCTAGTGGTTGACCTTGGCGTGTTGATAGAAGGTGCAAACAACCAAGGGTACAAACATCACTAGCTTTAGGCCATTATTGCCATTTCAAGTGTGGCTATTTGCAATCGGCGGTTGGAAAATAGATGGAAACAAAATCTCTTGGCATCCCTTTTTTATTTCTTCTATATCTCTTCAATAAGATGTCGACACATTATCTTTTTCTCTCTCTCATTACTATTTAATTTATATATGCACCCCTCCCCCTACATTTACATAACCACCCCTACAATTATATGTTCCTCTCAATCTTTTCACTTGTCAATATTTGATTGAAGAAACATGAAAAAGTAGACATCTCTAATTTCTACATGAAGATCCCAAAAGAGATGATTGATTGGTTAGAGAGATTAAAAGACTTGAATATTTAGAAAGATATCAAAAGTCAAATACATGTATTTACAAACGAGTTTATGCTTTAAATTAAGGTAAAGTTCTTTGACTTTCTTCAAAGTGTATAAATAGATCTGGTCGGTTGTTTAGTTCTTCTAATTTTTGGCATAAACATTAAACATGTTGTATCATCGTTATGCATTGAATAGCATTTAGATCTTCAATTTTGAGGTTGGATGAAAAATTGTGGTAATGTGCAAAAATCGTATCATCAAATTGATCCAAGATACTCCGAAATTTTGGAACTTCTCCTCGATGGTAATACGGGAGTTTTTTTACTCTTGGAACGTAAAAGTATTGAGCAACCAAGTAATTTTTGTAATGGAACCATCGGGAATCGAATCAGGCGCGAAAAACGCGAAAACGGGTGAGTTTGGAGGTCCCGCGGGTTAACGCGCACGTAAGTCGCTGGATTTATGTTGTGGGGAGCGTGCGGCTTGCCCCACGACTTCCAAGTCGCGGGCAAGGCCGCGGGGACTGATCTGGGCGTTTTAAACACGATTGTTGGGATCTAACTTCATTCTCTCATAACCTTCTCCTCCTAAGTCCGATTTTAGTGATTTTTGAACCTAGAATCTCGTCTCCTAGAGCTTTTCAAGTAGAGAAAGAAGGGAATTGAAGATATTTGGTGGATCCAAGGGTTTATGATCAATATAATCTACCCATCTTTCCATCTAAAAAGTTAGAGTTTGGTGTTCTTCATCTTGTCCTTGTATCCTTAGGGTTTGGTATAACTTTGAGAATATTTGTGGTAAGGGATCTTGTAGAAAGCTTGGAGCTAGTGGAAGGATCCAATATCTCATCAAAAGAACTCAAGTTTGTGGGTAAAACCTAGATTTAGTCTAAATCTAGCAAGGTGAGTTCTAGTTGCTTTGAAAACCTATATACATGTCAAAATGCACATATTTTGGGGTTTTGAAAGTATATCCATAAGTTTACTTCATTTTGATAAGTTTTGTGAACATATTTATACTACACATATTTGTGTTATAAATTTTTTGAAAATGGTCTACAATATTATATGAGGTGTTCGAGTCACCAAAAAGGGGGATTTTGATCCACCATACATATTTCTTGAACATTTGAAGAATTTGGGTATTGTGTTGCTTGAGTTCCTAATATGGAAAGATTTGGAGTACAAATGGTTTTAAATAGAATTATAGTGTGAGTGGGGGTTTAAGAACGGTTATAGAAATAATGGTTATTTATGGCTTTACACAACCTACGAGTTTTATATTTGAAAGCTTTAAGTCCTTTGACTTTAAAAGTGTGAGTTGTTGGAAGCGGGCATCCTTTAATTTGGGAATATTTGGAAAAGTGTGGACCTTACGGTTCGGGCCTTTGGCCAATTATATATGGAGAAAATACTGATTTTGGGAAAGTTGTACCCCGGTTTATGTAGCCATAATGGCTCTATTTTAGTGGCAAATGTTTAATGATGCCTTATGGCTTGATTTGTACAATAACGAGTTTTGGGACGTTGTGTGGTTTAAATGGGTCATTATGGAGCGTTTTATAGAAATGCAATTATTGCACAAATGTTGGTTATTACATGTTTTGGATGCATTAGTTCATTCATATAGAGTCATGTAATGTTTAGACTGTAATGTCATGGATCCACAGGCATAAGAGTCGGGTTATTCATCATGGAGCTTTTAATGTCCATGTTTGATTCTAATGAGTGATCCTCGAGTCATGTTTTTATGTAAGCATGTGGTGGTGCACTGCAGAGCCGTATACGGAGCTAAGTCTTGCGGTGGTGCCCTTGGTGAGCCGGATACGGGGACTTGTGCCTTTTGTGGTAACACTCATCTAGAGGTCAAGTAGACACTAGGGTCATTTGGTTATCTTGCGGTGGTTGCTAAGAGGAGCCGTATACGTGGATCCATGGCCTTATGTGAATCTCGAGAACGTTGATAAGTGGCTTAACTTTGTGTTTCCGCCACATTCGATGGAATCGGGTCTCCCCCGTCACCGAAAGGTGTTAGTTGTGGGTAATCCCTTACCCAAGCTTTCGGTGTTGAAATGTACCTTTTATTTACACAAATAATATTTTTGGTGAAATATTGTGTGGGTGCTTTTTGGGAAATTCGGAGGTTGAGAAATTATTTAAAGTGGGTGTTTGGAATTTAGAAGTAGCATGATTTGCAACAAAGCCTTTTTATAACCAGTGTTTCAGGAGTGGCCTTATTCAGAGTAAAATGTTCGTTTCAAATGTTTTATGATTTATATTATGAAAATTGTTTTAACTCACTAGGCGTTAAGCCTAACACTTTTTCTTTTCGACATGTATATCAGGTCTTAGATGGATCTGAGTGGCGAGTAGAGCTTGGTAGAAGTTCCGGTATGATGGCTTTAGTGACGCCATCCGGTTTGGCGAATATAGCAGATTTGGTGGTTTTAGTAACACCCGAATAATATTGTCCCGTTTGTAGGACTAGATAGTTCCTTTAGAACTCTGATACATGTTGTAGTGATTCTCTCTTTGTAAACTTTAGATATTGCTAATTCAATGATATGTATTTAAGGGTTTTTGGAAGTTTTAAATTGTCTGCTATTTTCAAATTTTATGGGTGTTACAAGTTGGTATCAGAACTCTAGTTTAAATAAACTAGGTATGGAAACGAGAGAGTTTGGAGGTCCTGCGGGTTGGTACGCGACCCTGGGCCATGGCCCAGGGCGCGTAATTCGCTAGAGTTATGTTGTGGGGAGCGCGCGACTTGCCCCGCGACTTCTAAGTCACGAGCAAGGCTGCGGGGACTGATCTGGGCGTTTTAAACTCGATTTTTGGGATCTAACTTCATTCTCTCATAACTTTTTCCTCCTAAGTCCGATTTTACTGATTCTTGAACCTAGAATCTCGTCTCCTGGAGCTTTTCAAGTAGATAAAAAAGGGAATTGAAGATATTGGGTGGATCCAAGGGTTTATGATCAAGGTAATCTACCCATCTTTCCATCTAAAAAGTTAGGGTTTGGTGTTCTTCATCTTGTCCTTGTATCCTTAGGGTTTGGTATAACTTTGAGAAGGTTTGTGGTAAGGGATCTTGTAGAAAGCTTGGAGCTAGTGGAAGGATCCAAGATCTCATCAAAGGAACTCAAGTTTGTGGGTAAAACCTAGATTTAGTCTAAATCTAGCAAGGTGGGTTCTAGTTGCTTTGAAAACCTATAAAATGCACATATTTTGGGGTTTTGAAAGTATATCCATAAGTTTACTTCATTTTGATAAGTTTTGTGAACATTTTTACACTACACATATTTGTGTTATAAAAATTTTGAAAATGGTTTACAATATTATATGAGGTGTTCGAGTCACCAAAAAGGGGATTTTGATCCACCATACATGTTTCTTGAACATTTGAAGAATTTGGGTAATGTGTTGCTTGAGTTCCTAATATGGAAAGATTTGGAGTACAAATGGTTTTAAATAGAATCATAGTGTGAGTGGGGTTTAAGAACGGTTATAGATATAATGGTTATTTAGGGCTTTACACAACCTACGAGTTTTATATTTGAAAGCTTTAAGTCCTTTGACTTTAAAAGTGTGAGTTGTTGGAAGTGGGCATCCTTTAATTTGAGAATATTTGGAAAAGTGTTGACCTCACGGTTCGGGCCTTTGGCCAATTATATATGGAGAAAATACTTATTTTGGGAAAGTTGTACCCCGATTTATGTAGCCACAATGGCTCTATTTTAGTGGCAAATGTTTTATGATGCCTTATGGCTTGATTTGTACACTACCGAGTTTTGGGACGTTGTCCGGCTTAAATGGGTCATTATGGAGCGTTTTATAGAAATGCAATTATTGCACAAATATTGGTTATTACATGTTTTGGATGTATTTGTTCATTCATATGGAATCATGTAATGTTTAGACTGTAATGTGATGGATCCATAGGCATAGGAGTCGGGTTGTTCATCATGGATCTTTTAATATCCATGTTTGATTCTAATGAGTGATCCTCGAGTCATGTTTTTATGTAAACTTGCGGTGGTGCTCTGCAGAGCCGTATACGGAGCTAAGTCTTGTGGTGGTGCCCATGGTGAGCCGGATATGTGGACTTGTGACTTTTGTGATGACACTCATCTAGAGGAAGAGTAGACACTTGGGTCATTTGGGTATCTTGCGGTGGTTGCTCAGAGGAACCGTATACGGGGATCCATGGCCTTATGTGAATCTTGAGAATGTTGATAAGTGGCTTAACTTTGTGTTCCCGCCACATTCGATGGAATCGGGTCTCCTCCGTCACCGAAAGGTATTAGTTGTGGGTAATCCCTTACCCAAGCTTTTGGTGTTGAAACGTACCTTTTATTTACACAAATAATATTTTTGCTGAATTACTGTATGGGTGCTTTTTGGGAAATTTGGAGGTTGAGAAATTATTTAAAGTGAGTGTTTGGAATTTAGAAGTAGCATGATTTGCAACAAAGCCTTTTTATAACTAGTGTTTCGGGAATGGCCTTATTTAGAGTAAAATGTTCGTTTCAAATGTTTTATGATTTATATGATGAAAACTGTTTTAACTCACTAGGTGTTAAGCCTAACACCTTTTCTTTTTGACATGTATATCAGGTCTTAGATGGATCTGAGTAGCGAGTAGGGCTTGGTAGAAGTTTCGGTATGATGGATTTAGTGACGCCATCTGGTTTGGCGAAGATAGCAGATTTGGTGGTTTTAGTAATACCCGACTAATTTTGTCCCGTTTGTGGGACAAGATAGTTCTGTTAGAACTCTGATACATGTTGTAGTATTATCTCTTTGTAAACTTTAGATATTGCTAATTTAATGATATGTATTTAAGGGTTGTTGGAAGCTTTAAATTGTCAGTTATTTTTAAATTTTATGGGTGTTACAAGTTGGTATCAAAATTATAGTTTAAGTGAACTAGGTATGGAAACGAGAGAGTTTGGAGGTCCCGCATCTTGGTGCGCGACCCTGGGCCATGACCCAGGGCGCGTAAGTCACTAGAGTTATTGTAACACCCAGTTTTTCGTAAACAAGTTCCCGTCCTCCGTTGGTAATGTTAGGACTGAAAGTCCTGTGTGTTGAAAGTGGTATAAAGCATTTATAAGGGGTTGATTTGTAATTAATTGATAGTTGTTTTGTTAGTTGGGCCCAAAGCCCATTAGCCCGTGCGTGACAATAATAAGGCTTAGTTTAGCTCATAATTCAGTTTAGAAGTTTAGAGATCTCATTCATAATTCTCTAGTCAATAGGTTTAATTTGCTTATCAGATTTTCTCTCTGTAAACCTAATCCTTTCTTGAATATTAATCCTATGACTAGAGGTTGTGATTCATTAACTGTTCTTCATTGATATTATTGTTCGTGATTGCACTATACTGGGATCTACAATTGGTATCAGAGCAGGTTCGAATTAATTTTTATTCGATACGATCCAAAAATGTTTGTCTAAAACCCTTTAATGTAACACCCTGGATTTTCATTATACATGTATCGTTGTAAATCTTGTGTATAACTCTTGTCGTTATCACCGTAATTAGTTTATCGTTCGAATTTATGTTGTTCGGTGAAGTTGGAACCTTCCAGTGAGTTTCGCGACTTGCTCGCGACTTATAGTCGCGGAAGCCTCTGTTGGTTTTAGGGTTTGAAGGCACGGGCGAGTTGCACCGCGACTTGCAGTCGCGGCATAACCCGCGACACCCCCTGGACCTAAGGGTTTTCCAAACAATTATCTCATTTTGGGTTTTCATCTCTTATCTCAAACTCTCTCATCCTCTCTCTAGATATTTCTCTCTCTCTAGAGTTTGGTGATTATTATCTAGTTTTCGATCTGAGGTTCCGGTGTAGAAAGCTTCGTCTTGTCAAGAGGGTCGATATCTGGTTCTTCGGGTTTTCGTATAAACCTATTGGGTGAGTTCCTACTAACTTTCTAAAACTTTATACATGTCAAAATGGTTACAGTTTGAACTCCTATATATCCCCATGGTTACAGATTTAAGATTTCTGCATATTTGATATAAGTTGAGTTTTGGGAGATTTTAGGGTTCCGATCATTTTATGATGGATTCTATCTTATTTGAAGTAAAAATATGTTTTACTTGAACATTATGTTGGATATGTGAAAGAAAGTTTATGAACTCATTATAATGATTTTCATTCTTACCAGAAGTTGAACTGGATATAACATTTTGTTTATGAAAATGTTTTTATACCATATGATTATTTATGGTTGGTCACATGTGTTGTTGTGACGAGTTTGTACCATTACTAGCGGATCCTTAGGTTTTGAGTCGACTGTTTTATTGGGATGTCATATTCCCCATTTTGTAGCTATGGATGCATATGATCCTCGGGGGCAACTTGGTACGGTTATGTAAGGCTGGATACTAGCCATGGTTCATAGTGATCCTAGTGAAGGAGTATACGTTGGTTTTGCTTGGGGGCTCGATCTCACGTTGTAGCACGGACCTATGTGTTCGTATCCTTGGATTCCAATTGTTTAGCTCATAACTCGGATTTTGGCCTACTTTGTGTTACGCCACAATCCTTGGTAAAATGTTTTATCGTTGGTCATTTGATGACATGTTTATAACGGAAAAGCCCGGTTGTGGCAAAGATTTCAATTGTAAGATTTAACCTTTTTGGAAATATTATCTTATGATACAAATGTTTATATCTTTTGAGCTTTATAAACTGTATGTTCTCACCATGCTTTAAGCCTGACACTTTTCTCAAATGATATGTATAACAGGTTTCCCTTAGCGGTGGGATGCACTGGGTTTTGAGAGACGAGTTGGGTCTCGAGGCATTTTGAGATGACTAAAGTGTTGATAGTTGGGCATTGTTAAGTCCCATTCTTTTGATGAATTTTGGATTGTCAACTGATGTAATCTAGATAGTTATGTTTAGATTAGTTTGTTGATGAATTCTAAATCCGTGCAGGTTTTTGTAAAGTCTTAAGGACTGATACGCTTTTTGAGAAGTTTATATCAATACAGATGTCATATTGCCTTAATTATGAAGTTTTAAATTACTTTGATTTTTTGGATGTTTCAAGTTGGTATCAGAGCTCTAGTTTAAGTGATCTAGGCATGAATGTAAGATGTCTAGACTTAGACTGAGCATGCTAAGTATTGATTCGTGAGTTTGGGTAGAACTTCTAAGATGGGTTAGTCTTAGAGTCGACGAAAATTATAGTTGTCGAACGTTGTGGCGATGGTGAGAAGAACCTTTATGTATTGTATGTTCATAATTCCACTTAGCTAATGTTATTATGAGAATATTTATACGTAACTGTGCTTGAAATGCCGTTACTGTGACAATTGATAACGTGATAGTACGTTTCTTGTGTTAACCTGTTGATCTGTCTCTTACTCTTTCTCATGCTTGTGTAACAACCATCCTTTAGCATGGTGAACACTCATGGTCGTCCGCTGGGTGACGGAGATCTATGCGATGTTAGTTCGCATGAGCCTAATCCAGTGGTAAGAACGTCCGCAGTCGTTCCTCCGGGCATGCCACCAATATTTACTGGGGGTGTGGAGCCAGAGCCAAGAGTGGAGTTGGCGTCCACCGATCCCGTTGTTTCAGTGGCAAACCCTCAAGCTGATATGATGGCCAGTGTCATGCTAATGGTGACGTCGGCCATGGAGAAACAGCAAGAGGCATTCCTAAAGATGTTAGAGGAGCGAGATCCGAGCTTCAAGAGGCCTGAGACAGTGGCAGAAAATGTGGTAGTTGGCTCTGGAGGTGTCGAGAACAGAGTCAGATCCGAGGAGCATAGGGTCATAGGCATTTCGAAAAGTGAGAAGAGTTGTTCCTACAAGTCTTTTCTGGGTTGCGGACCACCAGAGTTTTCTGGTTCCGAAGACCCGGTTGCATGTGTTAGGTGGATCCGAGTGGTCGAGCAGGCCTTCGGTTCATTTGAGTGTGGTGATGACCAGCGGGTGAGATTCGGTACACAACTGCTCAGGGATACCGCACTGACTTGGTGGAATGTTATCCAGTACACTCTCTCTCCTACTGTTCTTGCCCAACTGACTTGGGGCGAGTTTAAAACGAAATTATTGGAGGAATATTGCAATGAAATGGCTATGGATCGTATCGAGGCAGAATTCCGAGCTCTTGTGAAAGGGAATCTGATGGTGAGGGAGTATACCCGTCAATTTATGGAGAAGCTGGGGTTGGTGGGGTATGTGGCCTCCACTGAGAAAGAGAAGATTAAGGCCTATCTGAAAGGTCTACCGTCGGACATAATGACTATGGTCCGAAACTCAAAGGCTTCTAACCTTCGGGAAACAATTGAAGAAGCACAGTTTATGGAGAAGGTCTACGCTAAGAGTAAACCGGAGAAGGCCGTGGCTGTAGTCGATAAGAGAAAGTGGGAGAGCAATTCTGCTCATCCCAAGAGATCACGACCTTTTGGCGGAAATCGAAACTTCAGCAATCAGCAGGAAGTTAGGTGGTGCCACAAGTGTCGAACTAAACACCACGGTGACTGTAACACCACTTCTCAAACTTGTTATAAGTGTGGGAAGCCTGGTCACACTGTCAGAGATTGCCCGGTCAGAGGACTTGTCTGTTATGAGTGCAAGACACCAGGGCACGTGAAAAGAGATTGCCCGAAGCTTGTGTCAGGTAGCACGTCAACAAGGAAGGAGAACCCTCCTAGGGTTCCGGGTCGAGCATTTCAGATGACGGCCGATGAGGCCAAGGCATCCGTTGATGTGGTATCGGGTACATTTCTTATAAACTCTGTACCTGCTCGTGTTTTATTCGATACGGGTGCCAGTTTCTCTTTCATATCTGAGTTGTTCCGTCAAAAGATTGTTATGCCCACTACTAGTCTCGAGGATGCATTAGTAGTAGAGATAGCCGATGGTAGTCAAGTTCTGATCCGTGATGTCTTGAAGAATTGTGTTCTCGGAATCGAAGGGAAATAATTCTCGATTGAATTGCTGCCGATGTTAATCGGAGGTTTCGACGTGGTCGTCGGTATGGATTGGTTGGCAAACAATCATGCCGAGATCATGTGTTCTAAGAAGCTAATTCGACTTCCCAATTCCTGTGGCGAAGTCGTTATGATCTATGGTGAAAAGAGAAAAGGTGATGTGGCAATAATCACAATGGCTAAGGCACGCAAGTGCTTAGTAAAAGGATGTTCATCTTTCCTAGACTACGTGATCGACGCCAAGTTAGAAAAGTCAAAGCTGGTTGATGTAAAGATTGTGCGCGAGTTTCCAGACGTCTTTCCTGACGACTTGCCTGGGTTACCACCTGATCGTCAAGTAGAGTTCCAGATTGATCTCGTACCAGGAGCAGCTCCTATCGCTAGAGCTCCTTACCGATTAGCGCCGCCAGAGATGCAGGAGATGATGGCACAACTCCAAGAGCTTTTGGAGAAGGGTTTCATCAGACCGAGCTCGTCACCTTGGGGAGCTCCGATCCCGTTCGTCAAGAAGAAAGATGGAACGATGAGAATGTGCATCGATTATCGTGAGTTGAACAAAGCGACAGTGAAGAACAAATATCCGCTTCCGAGAATAGACGACTTGTTCGATCAACTTCAAGGAGCGGGATGTTTTTCCAAGATTGACTTACGTTCGGGTTATCACCAAGTGAAGGTAAGAGAAGAAGATGTTCCGAAGACAGCTTTTAGAACACGTTACGGCCATTACGAGTTTCTGGTGATGCCTTTTGGCCTGACGAACGCGGCAGCAGTATTTATGGATTTGATGAATAGGGTGTGCCGACCATTCCTCGACATGTCGGTCATCGTATTCATTGATGATATACTGGTGTACTCTAAGAGCGAATTAGAGCACGAACAACACCTTCGTGAAGTTCTCGATGTGCTAAGAAAATAAAGATTGTACGCCAAGTTTTCCAAATGTGACTTTTGGCTTGAAGAAGTACAGTTTCTGGGTCACGTTGTCACTCGGGACTGAGTGAAAGTGGATCCTTCCAAGATTGAAGCAATGATGAATTGGGAACCTCCCAAGAGTCCGTCCGAGATTCGAAGTTTCTTGGGTCTGGCGGGTTATTACCGGAGATTCATTCAAGACTTTTCAAAGATCGCATCATCCTTGACAACTTTAACTCGAAAGAACGTGAATTTTGTTTGGGCTGAAACGCAAGAAAAGGCTTTCCGTATCCTTCAAAAGAAGTTATGTGAAGCTCCGATCTTATCGTTACCTGAAGGGTCAGAAGACTTTGTGGTCTATAGCGACGCTTCGAAGATGGGTTTAGGTTGTGTGTTGATGCAACGGGGCAAGGTAATCGCTTACGCCTCGAGGCAGCTTAAGATACACGAGAAGAACTATCTTACCCACGATTTGGAGTTAGCAGCGGTGGTGTTCGCCCTGAAACTTTGGCGACATTACCTCTATGGCACCAAATGGACACTCTATACTGATCACAAGAGTCTAAAGTATGTCTTTGATCAAAAGGAGTTGAATATGAGGCAACGACGGTGGCTCGAGTTACTCAAGGATTACGATTGCGAGCTGCTTTACCATCCTGGTAAGGCAAACGTGGTAGCTGATGCGTTGAGTCAGAAGGACTATAGCGGTTGTATTCGGGCTACCCATTCGAGAATCGAGTTGGTGTCTAGTCTTGTTGAAAAGATCAAATCATCGCAGGTTGAAGCATTGTTAGAAGAGAATCTCAAAGAAGAAGTCGTGTGTGGGTACCCAAAGTTGGGGGTAACCGTGATCTTTGGCTTGAAGATGCTCACAAGTCCAAGTATTCCATTCATCCGGGAAGTACGAAGATGTACAGAGACTTAAAGTTGCATTATTGGTGGCCGGTAATGAAACTTGATGTGGCGCGTTATGTGGAGCGTTGTGTTACGTGCTCGCAAGTCAAGGCCGAACATCAACGACCGTATGGGAGTCTTCATTCTCTAGAGATTCTCGAGTGGAAGTGGGAGCATATCACTATGGACTTCGTGACAAAGTTACCTAAAACTTTTCGAGGTCACGATACCATTTGGGTGATAGTTGATAGATTTACAAAGAGTGCTCACTTCTTGGCCATGCGCGAAACATTACCGATGGACAAGCTAGCAAAACTGTACATCGATGAGGTGGTCTCGAGGCACGGCATACCATTGTCGATCGTGTCGGATCGCGACAGTCGGTTCACTTCAAACTTTTGGGATGGGTTTCAGAAAGAGCTTGGTACACGAGTTAAGTTGAGTACGACTTACCATCCACAAACCGACGGGCAAAGCGAGAGAACGATCCAAACATTGGAAGACATGTTGAGGTCTTGTGTCATCGATTTCGGGGATAGCTGGGACTCTCACTTACCTTTGGTGGAGTTCGCTTACAACAATAGCTATCACTCGAGTATTGGAATGGCACCTTTTGAAGCATTGTATGGGCGAAAGTGCCGAACTCCCGTGTGTTGGCTTGAAGCGAGAGAAAAGCAGTTCACCGGACCTGAAATCGTGCAAGAGACGGCCGATAAGGTCAAATGTATTCGTGAAAGATTGAAAGCGGCTCAGGATTGGCAGAAGAGTTATGCCGATAAGAAGAAGCGGCCGATGGAATTCCAAGTGGGCGATCGTGTGTTGCTTAAGGTATCGCCGTGGAAAGGTATTATACGGTTCGGAAAGTGAGGGAAGCTGAGTCCCCGTTTCCTCGGACCTTTCAAAGTGCTCAAACGGGTAGGTTTGCAAGCTTACCAATTGGAACTACCGCCAGAGTTGAGCAGAATCCACAACACGTTTCATATTTGTTACCTTCGGAAGTGTTTGGCGGAAGAGGAAAGCGTTATTCCTCTCTCTGAATTGACAGTTGACGAGGGTAACCGTTGTGTGGAAGAACCCGATGCTATCTTGGAGAGAAAATCTAAGAAGTTGCATCACAAAGAAGTCACGTTAGTCAAGGTGCAGTGGAAGCATCACCGGGGAGCAAATGTGACGTGGGAATCCGAAGAGGATATGAAGCGAAGATATCCTCATCTTTTTGTATAGTTTGGATTTCGGGGACGAAATCATTCCCAAGTTGGGGAGGATTGTAACATCCTGGATTTTCATTATACATGTATCGTTGTAAATCTTGTGTATAACTCTTGTCGTTATCACCATAATTAGTTTATCGTTCGAATTTATGTTGTTCGGTGAAGTTGGAACCTTCTAGTGAGATCCGCGACTTGGTCGCGACTTATAGTCACGGCATTAGTCGCGAAAGCCTCTGTTGGTTTTAGGGTTTGAAGGCACGGGCGAGTTGCACCGCGACTTGCAGTCGCGGCATAACCCGCGACACCCCCTGGACCGACTTAAGGGTTTTCCAAACAATTATCTCATTTTGGGTTTTCATCTCTTATCTCAAACTCTCTCATCCTCTCTCTAGATATTTCTCTCTCTATATAGTTTGGTGATTATTATCTAGTTTTCGATCTGAGGTTCCGGTGTAGAAAGCTTCGTCTTGTCAAGAGGGTCGATATCTGGTTCTTCGGGTTTTCGTATAAACCTATTGGGTGAGTTCCTACTACCTTTCTAAAACTTTATACATGTTAAAATGGTTACAGTTTGAACTCCTATATATCCCCATGGTTACAGATTTAAGATTTCTGCATATTTGATATAAGTTGAGTTTTGGGAGATTTTAGGGTTCCGATCATTTTATGATGGATTCTATCTTATTTGAAGTAAAAATAAGTTTTACTTGCACATTATGTTGGATATGTGAAAGAAAGTTTATGAACTCATTTTAATGATTTTCATTCTTACCAGAAGTTGAACTGGATATAACATTTTGTTTATGAAAATGTTTTTATACCATATGATTATTTATGGTTGGTCACATGTGTTGTTGTGACGAGTCTGTACCATTACTAGCGGATCCCAAGGTTTTGAGTCGACTGTTTTATTGGGATGTCATATTCCCCATTTTGTAGCTATGGATGCATATGATCCTCGGGGGCAACTTGGTACGGTTATGTGAGGCCGGATACTAGCCATGGTTCATAGTGATCCTAGTAAAGAAGTATACATTGGTTTTGCTTGGGGGCTCGATCTCACGTTGTAGCACGGACCTATGTGTTCGTATCCTTGGATTCCAATTGTTTAGCTCATGACTCGGATTTTGGCCTACTTTGTGTTACGCCACAATCCTTGGTAAAATGTTTTATCATTGGTCATTTGATGACATGTTTATAACAAAAAAGCCCGGTTGTGGCAAAGATTTCAATTGTAAGATTTAACCTTTTTGGAAATATTATCTTATGATACAAATGTTTATATCTTTTCAGCTTTATAAACTGTATGTTCTCACCAGACTTTAAGCCTGACACTTTTCTCAAATGATATGTATAACAGGTTTCCCTTAGCGGTGGGATGCACTGGGTTTTGAGAGACGAGTTGGGTTTCGAGGCATTTTGAGATGACTAAAGTGTTGATAGTTGGGCATTGTTAAGTCCCATTCTTTTGATGAATTTTGGATTGTCAACTGACGTAATCTAGATAGTTATGTTTAGATTAGTTTGTTGATGAATTCTAAATCCGTGCAGGTTTTTGTAAAGTCTTAAGGACTGATACACTTTTTGAGAAGTTTATATCAATACAGATGTCATATTGCCTTAATTATGAAGTTTTAAATTACTCTGATTTTTAGGATGTTTCATTTAATCGCTTATTAGATAATATTCGTATTGATCGATTAATTTCTGGGTTAAGATTGTTTGATCTGTGTTCTGTTTCTGGATCGATTTCTGCCATATCTGATTGATTTCGTGATTATTCGAAGAAATCGATTTTCTACATCGATTGAGTTTTATGGGTCTGCATTATAGATTTTCTAAAATCGAAATTGGTTGATCTGTGTTCAATTTGGGTTAAGTTCGGTCGTTTCAATTTTGATTAAATCTTAAGTTCAGTACGATTGATTTCTGGTTTTTCTAGTTTAAGTTGATTTTTGGTCGATTGTTTGTTGTGTTCTTGAAAATCAAATATTTTGGTTTGAGTTTTCTTGGTTTGCTTACCGCTGGTGTTAAGTCTGCAAATTCTATATTAGTCGAATAATTAAATTTGCTGGGTCGATTGATTTTCTGGGGTCAAAGTTTGAGTTCGATCGATTTTTTCGGTGCTCATCTGTTATCGATTGCGTTTGGTTAATCTGGTTGTTCAAAGTGCTTATCTGTTAATCGATTTGTTGCAAATTATCGATTTCTTTTCAACCGGACCCGTCCCTTCGACCGAACTCATTCGACCGGTCTCTTGTTGACCGGTATTCTGCGATCGGATCTTTGTGATCGGACTCGTGTCTCGACCGATACCGTGACCGGTACCTTGTTCGACCGGGAAATACTCTGTACCGGGAGTTTAATTTTTCATCCGGGAAACATTAATAGAGGATGTGTTGAGAGAACATTTTGGCAAGTATGGAAAAGTGTTGGGTGCTGTGATTGCTAAAGATAGAATCACTGGTAGTTCTCGTGGGTTTGCTTTTGTTTCCTTCTCTGAAACATCAACTCTGAATAAAGTTCTTCTTGGTACCCATACTATTCTTGGAATAACGGTAGAAGTGAAAAAGGCGGCTGTTGATTTTTTTAATTGCATGTGGTATCAATTTTGACCGGTGGCTGTTTGATTAGCATACATATTCATATATATCGCATATATATATATATATATATATATATATATATATATATCATATACATCGACCGGACTTCCCACCCTCTCCCGGTCTATCACCTAAAGCGACCGGTACTATCATCTCTAGCGCCCGGTGTGTAATTTTAGTCGACCGGTGTCTCCCAAACCCCGGTCCCCGGTGTCTCGCTAAAGCCCGATGTCTCTCCCCGATCGGTGCCTCGCACTTCCCCGACCGGTGTCTAGCTCCCGGTGTCAATCGACCGGACCGTAAACACCCGGTGAACTATCTCCCGGGGTCTCCTCTCCCGGTCCAGCAGATCCAACCCAACAAGTTTTGAGTTTTTCGGTTAACGAAAAATCTTTCGGTTGATTCGGTAGTGTTCGGGAACAAAGTTTTTCAATTTTTAAACTGGTAAGGGTTGTTTACAAAACTTAAACGATCGATTTTGATCGTAAAACTTTCACCCATATCAAGTTTTTAAATTCTCGTTCGGTTTCCGAAAAATCTTCGGTTGCTTCGTTCGAGAGTTTGAGAGATTGTTTCGGGATTTAATCAGTTGAGGGAGCTTATGGGACATAAACGATCATTTTTGGTCGAAAAGTTTTATCCCATACCGAGTTTTTTAAGTTGTCAATCGTTTTTTGAAAAGTTTTCGGTTGGTTTGTTTGTGATCGTGGGTTGTCCGGTTGAATTTTAATCTGTTAAGGACTGATCAAGGAGCTTTAACGATCATTTTGCATTGAAAATTTCTAACCGTTTCGAAGCTTTGCAGGTTGGCTCAACGAGGAAGACAATCAATAGTGTTTCCGTTAAGTGACGGTTAAATTTCTTACTTTTTGGTCCTTTTCCGTTAAGTCCCCGTTAGTCTAGTTATTTTGTTAGTTTGGTTAGTTTTATTTCACTTTTAGTCCATTTTTCGTTAGTGTCCAGTTAAGTCCGTTAGAAGTTTCAAATTTTACACCTTTAGTCCCTCTAGTTAGTAGTTTTAAGGTTTGTCATTTCTAGTCCTTGTTTTTAAGTTTAATTTTTTTATCACTTTTAGTCCTTGTAGTTTTAAGTTCTAGTTAGTGTCACTTTCAGCCCCCGTACTTCAAAGTTTCAGTGATTTGAGAGTTCCAGAAATAGAATGTTTATGAGATTATTTTGTGGTGATCTGAGTTCGACTTTTAGTCAATTTTTTCTGAATTGTTTGGGAACGATCATTCATATCAAGCTGATTTCTCATTCAAGATGGGATATTTTGACAAGCTCGAATTAGAGAACATAAATCTTGCTTTATCTGTTGATTTCTACTTGAAGAGATCAAAACAATATAATGCTGAAAGCAAGATACTGAAAGAAGAAGTTAGTGCATTAAAGACAATTAATGAAGACCTTCTGAAAAAGACTTCTGAGCAGAATAATGAGAAAATACTGAGTTTGGAATCTGAGAACTCTGAGCTGAAAAGTGTTAGCTCCAAATCTTCTGTTTGTTAAAGTGTTGAAAATACCCAAGTCCTATTTCAGAGGACTTCCAAAGATAGACTTCAGAGGACGAAGACCTCAGAAGACAAACCTGCCTCTGAAGTACTTATCAGAGTGCAACTTTCAGCAGAAGACATCAGAGATGGCTTCATCAGAGGCTCTGAAGACAACGTCAGAGCTCTGAAGACATTCTCTCTGAAGATGGCGCTGAAGACTCCTGAAGTATCAGAACATATAACCAATCACTTAGTGATAAGATTTACTTTATAGAGTAGGTTACTGTTCAAGCATGTCTTGAGCTTACCTATTAGGTAAGACACTGTTCAAGCATGCTTCTATTTGTCAGAATAATACACTGTTTACTTTATGGTTCTATAAATAGGACCATCACTCCTTTGACAAAAGTGTGCTTTTTGATATCTTGTACAAGAAGAATCAATTGAATATATCTCACGAAGATCTTGTTCTTTCTACTTGCTTTATATATGAACTGTGATATTTGAATCTGCTTTTGATATTAAACTATATTGCTTCCGCTGTTTATACTCTTGTTGTTTATATCATTATTGTTATAAGATTAAATCTGGGATCCAAAAAAAAGAAAGATCTCTGATGTTGAATATCAGATTGTGCAAATCCAGCAAGCAGTATCTGTTGAAAAGTACGATGAGAAGACTAAGAGTCTGGAGGATGCTAATGCTAAGCTTCAAAAGAAAATATTTGATTTGGAGCAAAAGATTGCAAAAGACAAATCTGATTTTGAGACTAAAGAGAAATCATTTGCAAAGAAGTTCTCAGATTTTTCAAGAAAATGTGCTGATGGGAAGAAAGCAGTTGAGCTGAAATGTATCAAGCTTTCTCATAAAGTTTCTGATTTTGAGAAAGTAATAATCTTGGAAAGAGAAAAGTTTGTCAAGGATAAGAAGGAGATTGAATAGAAGAACGTTGGATTCTTTAAGGAAATATCCGGCCAAAGAAAGGATGCTGAGGAGGGATTTGAAGAAGAAAGAAGCATATTTGAGGCTGAGATCAAAAATCTTACTGAGAAGCTATCTGAACTATCTGAAAGTGTGCTGAAAGAGAAGAACACGATGAAGATTGACCTTCTTGTCAAAGAGAGAGACAGATTTGCTTCAAAGATTAAAGAGCTTGAAAAGACAGCATCAAGTTCAAATCAGAAAACTGTTTCTTCACAAAGGTTAGTTAAATCAGTTAATCAGATTCGTAGTACTAACATTTTCTATGATAGAAATATAGATGGTTCAGGTACACATCTAAGAAGAAGGAGATACAAAGAAGAAGAATTGGTCTGGAGAAAGAAACCAATTGATGATGAGAAGAAAGATGGTAAGAAAGAGCTGAAAGGAAAGAAATCATGTGTACATACACACAAAGCCAAAAAGAACAATGCGCGCAAAGGTAAACCTGATCATATCTACTCGAGAGATCAATTAATCAGGTTGTCAGGTAAGAAATACTATTGTTCTTGTTGTCGTACACATGATCCTATTCACAAGACTAGTGATCATTACTGGTATGGTTCTTATTCCATTACTCCCATTCGAACTACAACTAACATTCATGGACCCAAATACCAGTGGGTACCAAAGCCTAAAATTGATTCTATGTTGCAGGCACCTACTGTCAAGGGGGAGTAGAAGAACTAAGGCTTCTAAGTAAATCAGCTTAGAACCCGTACTTCAACGGAGTTCGACTTTTGAACACTTCAGTTCAGGACTCATTCTTAAATGCATATTTGACCTAAATCATTTAATCATGATTTGAGGGGGAGCTTAAAGGTAAATATCTTCTAATCTAGATCTCTGATTGGTTGAACGAAGAATGTTATCCCAGTTTAATCTAGTTGATAATTAACACACAAACACAATAATATCAAGAGATATAAATATTAGAATAACATACCAATCCCTTGAATAAACAGTTAAACCTTGTGTGTTCTTGATACCCTTGAATACAGAGAATACGTACGGCTACTTTTAATCTCTAAACAATAATTATCAAAGGTTAACCCTAAAACTAAACTAATCAAAACATTAAATACCCAGGCCTAATGCCTAATGGGCTTTGCTAAATGCTAAACGGGTTTGAGGCCCAATGACTAATAACTATTAGATTATTACAAAATAAACCCTCTAACTTTAACTATCAAACAAATACAGTTTAGACCCTTTAATCTTGAATACAATTATTTGATCCAACAATCTCCCCCTTTGGATTCAAGATTAAAAAATTTGACAATAATCTTCAGGTCTTCACTTTTCTTCTCTTTTCTTCTCTTTTCTTCAGATATGACGTTGATAGCTTCAAAACTTGATATCTTTAAATAATCTTCAAATCTTCAAATCTTTGAAAATCTTCAGCAGTCTTCAGATTATATTCTCCCCCTTAATATATTCTCCCCCTTTTTGATGAGTGGTGAGAATCATCATCATCAAAACTTATCAAAACAATCTACCCCTTTGAATATGGTCATCAATTGAGCACTGTCTTCACGTAACGAGCCCTGTGTGAAATAAGAGCAGTCTCTCCTAATGGAGAAAGTGATTATTTCAATCTTTGCAGATTCAAATAGTCAGTAGTAACTGTTTAAATCTTTGCAAATTCAAACAGTTTAAGAGTTGTAACCCTGGATCAACAAATGACTCAGTTAGAATGCCTGTCAATGACACAAAGTCACTGAGTAACACAAAGTTACTATATAAGGAGCTGGTTTGATGTTGGCTCCCCAGGACTTCCATTCAATCATCGAATAACACATGGTTATCTATGAATGTTTTTACAGATGACAAATTTCTGTGTGCTCGTGCATGTGTATGAAAGAATTTAAGCATAGATGATTGCTTTTCAATTTAGGCTCAAAGTATGTAAACTTGTTGATACAACAACAAATTATACAAAGACTCAATGTGCATGAGAAAGGGTTCGAAGGTGGGGCAACTTTCCTTCTTTTTCAATATTAGTATCTTCCAAATGAAGAACCAATAGCGTATGTGCTGCTTCCCCAGAAAATGTGAAACATTCTCTTTTTGAGAAAAAAATGAGTAGCTGGTGGGGTTGTATGCAAGAGATGGCATGGGCTAGGTGCCTTTTTCAATGATGGTCACCAAAGAATGTGAACCAATCAGATTATGTGGCTGACCGGCTCAGAAAGAATTTTGGTGCAGAGTTTAATATTCTTTTACTCTGTTCTCTCACCCTCTTTCTTTTAAATCTCACTTCTAACCAATCTCTCTTTTCCATTTTACCTCTTCACACACCAACACTCAATTCTTTTGACCCCTCTCCCCTCAAGCACTCAGGGAATACTTCCTGGGTAGGAAACACTGGTTATCGTGAATTCATGGAAGTTCTGTTAAGTTCTCACACTGAATCCCATGTATTTTCCTAAAAAGAACATGCTGTTCAACAGGCTATTGTACATGAAAGCACAAATAAGCACATTGTTACATGAAGAATAAAAATTGGAGAAGTCAAAACATTAGGTGTTTGACGATACAATTCTCCCCCTCAAACTAAAAAGAGTTTGACAATTTAAGCTCTTAAGGAGTTTTTCAATTAAGTTTATATACGATTAAGCTCTTTAAGCTATTAAGCTCCCCCTCAACTGAAGATTTTTTTTTACTTTTACAGAAATGAACAGAAAGCAAAAAGATAAAGCACTGAAGTGCGGGTTCTAATCTGATGTGATTAGAAGCCATAGTTACGTGAACAAACCTGCATAAATAAAAGAAATAATGGTAATCATTTGTGAAAATGATTCCTCTCTCGTTAGCAACAGTTGAAAAATGAACACAAAAGTAAAACTTAGAATACTCCCCCTTGAATCATGAGTAAGGTCTAAGACATGTTCAACATACCAAGTTTGCTGATTAGAAATTGAAATCGCTTTTCATCCAACGGCTTGGTGAAAAGATCAGCTAACTGGAAGTCAGTTTGAACAAAGTGCATTTCAATGTCACCTTTTTCTACATGATCCTTGATGAAGTGATAGCGTACATCAATATGCTTGGTCTTCGAATGCTGTACCGAGTTGGAATCACAATAAATAGGAACACGCTTGTAGATGTATCCAAAGTCCCTTAACTGTGTCGTCATCCAGAGGACTTGAGAACAGCAGCTAGCAGCAGCTACATATTCAGCCTCGGCAGTGGATGTTGAAACACAGTTTTGTTTCTTTGAGGTCCAACTCACAAGTTTGTCACCTATAAATTGACATGATCCAGAGGTGCTTTTCCGGTCTAGCTTACAACCTGCATGATCAACATCTGTAAAGGCGGATAGATCAAAACGAGATTCCTTTGGATACCAAAGGCCTAGATTAGGAGAACCTTTAAGATATCTAAGGATTCGCTTAACAGCAGTTAAGTGCGACTCTTTAGGATTAGACTGATATCTCGCACAAAAACATGTGGCAAACATTATATCTGGGCGACTAGCAGTCAGATAAAGTAAAGAACCAATCATGCTACGATACACCTTTTGATCAACAGGTTTCCCGGAGGGATCTGCGTCTAAGAGTGTACCAGTAGCCATTGGTGTTTTCATGACAGAACTATCTGACATATTGAACTTTTGCAAAATATCTTTTATGTATTTAGCTTGATTAATAAATATGCCGTCAGGTAATTGCTTTACTTATAGACCAAGAAAGAAATTCAATTCACCCATCATCGACATTTCAAACTTTGTTTCCATTATCTTTGAAAAGTTCTTACAAAATTTCTGATTTGTCGACCCAAATATTATGTCGTCAACATAAATCTGAATGAGAATCAAGTCCTCACCTTGCCTTTTAAGAAATAAGGTAGTATCAACTGTACCTTTCTTGAAACCAGAAGCTAAGAGAAATTTAGTGAGAGTTTCATACCAGGCTCGCGGTGATTGTTTAAGACCATAAAGCGCTTTGTCTAAAACATAGACATGATCAGGGTGATGAGGATCAACGAAACCTTCAGGTTGAGCCACGTAGACCTCCACATGCAAAACGCCATTCAGGAAAGCTGACTTTACATCCATTTGATAGACTGTAAAGTTTTTGTGCGCTGCATAGGCTAGGAAGATTCTGATGGCTTCGATCCTTGCAACCGGGGCGAATGTTTTGTCATAGTCAATGCCCTCCTGTTGACAGTACCCTTTTGCGACCAAACGTGCTTTGTTTCTCACAACTACTCCGGCTCGTCTTTCTTGTTTCTGAAAACCCACTTTGTTCCTATAACAGATTTACCTTTAGGTAGTGGGATCAAGCACCATACCTTGTTCTTTTCGAATTGTAGAAGCTCGTCTTGCATGGCAGAAATCCAGAAGGGATCACGAAGAGCTTCAGACGCTTTCTTTGGCTCTAAGGAACTAAGGAAGCTTGAAAACATGTAGAAGTTGGCTGATGCAGATCTTGTTGTGACACCAGATTATACGTCACCTATCACATTGTCCAGGGGATGATCCTTTGTCCAACGATGTGTACTTGGTAAGGATTTGACTGTTTGCTGCGTATTGGACGCATCGTTTTCATCGTGCACAACATGTAGCTCCATAGATGTACTCGGGACATCTTGTACTGGAGTTTCTGATGCTGAGACTTCTGGAGTAGTAGTTGAAGTGCTCGGGACTTTGTTCCAGAAGAACTATCTGCAGAGACAGATTCTACATTAGGAGATTCAGAAACTATCGGTGTAGTTGTACCTGATGGAGATGAAGTTTCAGTGACTTCTTCGGTAAGTCCAGATATGTCTTCAGAAATGGTAGGGACCTCCGAGCTTGTTATTGGTGTAGTTATGCCTTTATCAAAATCTGGACAAATATCATCAAAGGCATCAATAAACAATAAATCTAACTCAGATGAAGTAGAGTTAGAGTTAGAAGAGGTGGATCCTTTAGAAGCTGGTTCTATTCTGGATTGAATAGAAGCTTTGTCCTTAATTACGAGTTCTGAACTGTTGTGTCCAGAAGTCCTATTAGAATTCTCATCAAAGGAGACATTCATGCTCTCAACAACCGTCTTAGTTCGAATAATGTAAGTTCGATAAGCTTTGGATGTCAGAGAGTATCCAACGAGATATCCTTCATCCGCTTTCTTATCAAATTTTGATAATCCTTGACGCTCTCTAAGAAGATAACACCTGCAACCAAAGACACGAAGAAATTTGATATTAGGTGTGCGATTGTTGATTAACTCATATGCTGTTTTATTAAAGCGCTTGACCACAATGGTACGGTTCTGAGTAAAACATACTGTAGCGACTTCCTCGGCCCAAAGGTACATGGGTAGATCTGAATAAGCAAGCATAGTACGAGCTGCTTCAACTAGAGTGCGGTTCTTCCGTTCAACAATGCCGTTTTGCTGTGGAGTGTAGGCTGCGGAGAAATTATGTGAAATACCCACAGAAGTAAGATAACGCTTCAGGGTGTCATTCTTGAACTCCGTGCCATTGTCACTGTGAATAGTTCTGACTGGCAGTTGAAGACGTACTTGAATGCGCTTGATGAAGGCGATAATCAACTATGGCGCATCTGACTTGTTGCGAAGAAACTCGAGCCATGTATACCTTGAGTAGTCATCTATCATTACCAACACATATTTCTTCCCGTTGATAGATGTTGTTCGCATTGGGCCACAAAGGTCCATATGAAGAAGTTCCAGTGCAGATGAGGTCGATGATTCAGCTTTGGACTTGAAGGATCTTCGCTTCATTTTGCCCAACTCACATGTGGGACATAGTGAGTCTTTTTCGAACCTCATTTCTGGTAGACCTTTGACCAGACCTTGTCTCTGTAGCTTCGCTATAGATCTGAAATTTTGATGAGACAAGCGTCGATGTCATGTCCACCATTGTGCTTTAGAAGCTTTGGCTAGTAGACATATTAAACGTGTGGCAGACAGTGTAGGAAAATCTACATAGTATAGAACTATAGATTTCCATGGCGCTCAGCTTTGAAGACTTCGTAACCATCGGGATCCTCTAGATAGCAATGAGTGGTTGTGAAGCGGACTTGATATTTCATGTCACAGAAGTGACTGGTACTAAATAAGTTATGATCAAGCCCTTCTACATATAGCACTCTTTGAATCTTCACAACTCCATTATCGAGTATTCCATATCCTCTGTCGTGACCTTCGGCTTCAGAATTGGCAAATCTAACTGCTCCGGCAGGCTCCTCCACATAGTTATGTAAGAGGTGCTTGAATCCTGTCATGTGGCGTGAACACCCGGAATCTATCATCCACAGTCGACAGGCCTGCAAAAGAGACAATTAGTTTTGCTTAGGTACCCATATCAGGATGGGTCCTTCGCGGTTAGCTTCACGCAATTCAGGAATATCAGGAGGTTTAACTTTCACACGCCATTCATAATGGGGTTTTGGAACCCATTTCCAAACCATCTTAACATTTAATTCCTGAAAGTTCTTTTTAGAAGTAGGATTGGCAACCTTAGCTCGAAACACTTTGGGTTGTGTGGAAGATTCAGAATTAGAATTAGACTTAAGATTCAGTTTATCTTTTCTCTTACTCTGTTTGGACTTTGGAGGGGAGTAGTATTTGAATGAGTTATCCCAGCAGTGTTTGCAATAGAGATTCTTTCGAGCAAAATTCATAAACTTAGAGTTATCGGAACAAATCTTACATTCATGTTCATCGAAAGAATTGCTTTTCAAAATAACACTGTCTGAAGTACAACTATTTGGAACAAAAGTTTCACTAGATAACCTGTCATTCTTATTCAAACTATTATCTTTATTCTTCTTACTCCTCCCAACTCCATTTCCTTTTATTTCTGAAACAGAAACAGGAACCTTGTTAGTCTCTAACTTAGAAGGTGGTTCTTTTCTAGAGCTATTTGAAGTCTCACCCTTCTCAAAAATACTCGGTGGATATTCAGGACAATCAGAGTAAACAACTGAAGGTTTTACAGGAGCATCAAATTCTGGATTGGTTCTTACCTTCCAGCTTGGATCATTGAACATCTGTTTATCACTTGAAGCATTTTTAAACAAAGTAATTTTCAAATCATTGATCTCTGTACAAAGCTCTTGATTTTCTTTTAAAGACTTTTCAAGTTTAAATTTGAGCTCAAAGTTTTCATCTTCAACCTCATCAAGAGACTGTTGCAACATATCAATTTGCTTCTTCAATGCAGATGTATGATCATTCACAGAATTTGACTCCTTTAAATCAGAAACAGGATCAGAGTCTGAAGCATTCATCATGTCAGAAAACTTTTCTTCAGTCATGGACTCAATAAACTCCGTTTTATCATTTTTAACATAAGAGTCATTCGTGATAGCATTTTCTTCTTCAACCTCTTCAACAAGTACAGGTTTACAAGCAATAGGATTTGAGACTGATGGAATAGTAGATGGATCAACATCTGATTCATACTCATCATATTTGCATGCAGTCTTAGGTAGAACTGTGTTGGTGCTTACTGATTCTTTGGAAGGTGTGGTAAATAGTGATTCAAACTCAGTAAATTCGATCTTTCGAGTCTCATAGCTTTTGTTCAAATCACCATATTGAAAACCAACTGATTTAAAAAGATTTTGAGAATCAGTGTCACCATACTTGTTCTTTCCCATTTCTTCTTGACCTTTGGTCTCTTTAGAAGGTTTAGGAGAACTTGCTTCAACAAAGGATGCACGAATGTCAGGAATGGGTCTAATTGCGGAGCCAAATTTATCAAAATTATATAAGTGCTCCGGTGCCTTTTTCAAATTTTCATTAGTTGGCACACCCAAAGCTGGTTTAAGTTTATAAAACCTTTTGTCTTGGAGTTTATTGGTCAACAGATTTAATGTCTGCTCAGTCTGACCTCGTTTCTTATTAATGTCCTCCAATTGCTTGATTTTGGTGAATGCTTCATTTCTTTCTTTATAACAAACTTCAAATTTGATTTGAAACTCACCCTTTTCAGCATTAAGATTCACAAGATCCGTTTCTAAACCAGATATTTTTCTTTTTAAAGAATCTTTTTCAGCTTTTAAATCATCCTTTTCTTTTTCTTCCACAACAACTTTTAATAAAGCATTTTCATCATGAAAACTTAAGACAGATTGATGTGCAGAGCTAAGTTTACCTTTCAGTAAAGCAAATTCATCTTTCATACCATGTATTTGGGCCATTAACGATTCAATAAGTTCAGAATTATCACTTACCTCAGAGTTTGCATCTTCGGATTGTGCCTCAGAATCTTCATCGTCACCATCCAGCTTTGCCATATAAGATACTTGGGTGAAGTGTGCTTGCTCCTCGTCATCGGAACTTTGGTACAACCAATTTTCTTCTTCAGCCATTAGTACTTTTCCTTCTTCAGCTTTCTTGGCAATGAGTGACTTTCTTGCGTAATACTCTGAGCTCTTTACCTTCTTGAACTTGCAGTCTCTTGAGAAATGCCCAAATTTGCCACAGTTGTAGCATCTTCCTGGTTCATCCTTTCGTTCTTCTCGCTTCTCCTCTCTCTTTCCTTCTCTTCTTTCTTCCTTCCTGTCTTCTCGTCCTTCCTCTCTCCTTCCATGCCTCGGCTTGTATCGCATCTCAGACTTCTGTTTCTTGTATCCATCATACTTTGGCTTTGAGTAGAATCTCTTCTTGTCAAAGCACTTCTTGAATCGTCGCGTAATTAGGGTCAAGGCCTCAAAGAACTTCTGAATATCTGGATCTGAATCAATTTCCAGTTCTTCATCGCTTGAAGCAGAGTCAGAGTCAGTAACTTCGGTAACTAGAGCTTTAGACACCTTTTTCTTTGACCTTGCAGAGGATACAGAACCTTTGTCGGCTATGAGAGCCACGGAGTCCTTCAGATTATTAGACTCGTTATTAATAGATCTCGCCTCATCCTCATGTTGAGCAAGAGTAGAGAAAATATCAGTGACATTTTCTTGAGCCATATTCTTGGACATCTGGAGGTTGATGGCAAAGTTCTTCCACTCTGGATTCAGATTCTTGATGAACTTGTAATTTATCTCAGAAGCATATTTAGAGATATTGTTCCTCCGCAAGTCATTGAGAATGATGTTATATCTGTTGTAGGTATCTAGTAGCAACTCTCCTTCTTTTGCATGAAATCCCTCGTATGCATTTATGCACAGATTCTGCTTAGCTTGGATGGAGGCTTCACTTCCTTCAAACTGTCTTGCTAGTTCATCCCAGATTGCTTTAGCAGAGCTCTGACGGTCTACACGATTGTAGATGTCGTTTGGAATAGCCACAGTCAGATAAATTAGAGCCTCTTCCTTAATCTTGTACTGTGCTTTCTGCTTTTCAGTAAAGAACTGATAAGGTTTAGGAACCTGTCTGTCAGGGATTTCTGGAGAGGTTTTTGTTTCAGCTTGACCCTTTACTGTGATCATTGGATTTTCTGGACCATTAATGATTGTTGCCATGTAAACTCTGCTCTTGTGATTCATAAACTGAATCATTCTGGTCTTCCATTGCTGATACTCATTAGCTATACGGTTAGTAATCAAACTTTTCTGTACCAAGACAACCAACTAGATAAGATCGTTAGAATCAAAATAAAAAATTTTCAGAAAATAAATTTCCAAAAATAATTAAATGCAGTCCTTTCAATCAGTATACAACACAAACAATACTGAAAAATCGAATTTATGAAAATCTGACGAAAAAAATTTCTGGCGCAAAGTGAATAGTGAATAGTACTCGCGTGAATAGTGACTAGCACGAACAGTGATTTGCACGAACCGGGGGTGGCGCAAAGTGAGGTATGCGCGAGTAGCGGGTCGTGCAAAGTGAGGTTTGCGTGATATGAACGTGGCGCAAAGTAGAAGTTCTCGTGAGCAGTGGATGGCGCAAAGCAGAGATTTGCGTGTCTAGTGGGTCGCGCAAAGTGAAAGTTTGCGTGACAAGGCAGTGGCGCAAACTGAGGTTCTCGCTAGTAACGGATGGAGCAAAGCAGGGGTTCTCGCTAGCAGTGTGTCACGCAAAGTAAGGTTTGCGTGAGCCTTGGGTTGCACAAAGTGGGCTTTGCGCGAATAAGCACTTGCGCAAAGTGACTGTCGATCGGTAACTTGCTTGGACCGGTAACTTGTTCGACCGGTATGTTGTTCGACCGGTAACACGTTCGACCGGGAACCTGCTTCGACCGGGAAATTGCACGACCGATAGAGTGATATGACCGGTAAGCGACTAAGACCGATAATGCTATGGACCGATAAATTGATTTGATTTGGACCGATATAGTGAACTCGACCGATATTCTATGCTTGACCGGTAAACGTGTTCGACCGATATGTTCTTGACAGAGTTCGACCCAAATAACAATAATCAACCCAGAACACACCACAAACACAGGACTTGAATGCGAAAAATAGACTTTCGAACCCACAATCATACAATCGATCAGTATGCAATCAAAATTAATGATTAAAATCAACTTTTCAACTTCAATTTGATGAACACAGTGTCGATATTTATGCGACCCCAGATATCAAAAATCACAGAAAATCAATCAATTAATGAATTTAACTTCAATTTACCAATCAGATAGCATTCAGAAGCTTGAACCTCAACTAATCAGATCAACTTTAAACATAACAACACATTAATTCATGCAATCGATTTTCACTAGTCGATGAACAGTAAACTCGATGAACAGTAATATCAATAAAAAATTGATTCTTTAGGCTCTGATACCACTTGTTATCCCAGTTTAATCTAGTTGATAATTAACACACAAACACAATAATATCAAGAGATATAAAGATCAGAATAACATATCGATCCCTTGAATAAACAGTTAAACCTTGTGTGTTCTTGATACCCTAGAATATAGAGAATACGTACGACTACTTTTAATCTCTAAACAATAACTATCAAAGGTTAACCCTAAAACTAAACTAATCAAAACATTAAATACCCAGGCCTAATGCCTAATGGGCTTTGCTAAATGCTAAATGGGCTTGAGGCCCAATGACTAATAACTATTAGATTATTACAAAATAAACCCTCTAACTTTAACTATCAAACAAATACAGTTTAGACTCTTTAATCTTGAATACAATTATTTGATCCAACAAAGAACAACTTTCGAACATGAAAAACGTTTTCTGAAATGTTCAAACCACTTCTGGTTCTCAAAAGATTTTATGAATTTAGAAGTGTGATTTTAAATGTTTTTCAATTTTGAGCTTTAATGTTTAACTGACCGTGTGTTTCCAAAGACCAATACTTGCGTATTATCTTGTCCATATACTGTCAAGTATTCACACACACCGGTCCAGTACTTCGTTTGAATTTGTTATTACCATGTCTCATAACGAACCAATTTTTCGATGGTAATACCCCCGTTTGAAATTCAATGTTGTTGAGCATCAATCATAATTTCTAATCTTGTGCTTTCATTGCAAAATTGTTTATATTCGTTCATATAAACAAAATATCCAATTCTTTGATACCCTGACCATTTCATTTGATCTGATTGATACATTGTCAGATTCGCAAAACAATTCTTTTGATTTCATTTCTTTCATTCAATATCTTTGTTTTGAGAAATCTTCAAAGTTCAATTGCTCAAATCTTATGAGCATACATTTTGACAGTGTTATCATACATTTTGTGCTTAATTGTACAAGTTAAACTGTTGAGCAACCATTCTTTTTAGGACTTACATGGGATTTGTGTGAGAACTTAAACAGAACTTCCATGGATTCAAGTTAACCAGTGTTTCCTACCCCGGAAGTTATCCTTCAGTGATTGAGGGGTGAGGGGTCTTAAATCAAAGAGTGGGGGAGATAACTCATCCGGTTGAGTTTTTCTCATTGTGTTGAGCGGTAAAATGTAAATGAGAGTTTGGTTAGAAGTGAGCTTTAATGACAAAAAGAAAGAGGGTGTGCGAACAGAGTTAAAAGAATATGAAAACTCTGCACCAAACACTTTCTGAGTCGGGCAGCCACATCTACTGATTGGTTCACATTCTTTGGTGACCATCATTGAAACAGGCTGTGAGCCCATGCCAACTCTTGTTTTTACCCCACCAACCACTCGTTTCTTTCTTAACAAAAAAATGTTTCATTTTCTTTGGGGACGCAACATATCTGCTATCTAGTCTTCACTCGGAAGATTTAGATATTGAAAAAGAAGGAAAGTTGCCCCACATTCGCACTTCTTTCATGCACATTGAGTCCGTGTAATATCTGTTGCTATCTCAACAGTTTACACATTTTTGAGCCTGAGAAAGCTAAGTAGCTTCAATCATTCTACACTTGCACGTACACACAAGGAATGAGTTTTGTTGGGACTGAAAATGTGTCAAGTATGGATAATGTTGTTGGGCTTAAAGATTAATATTGCTGAAGATATTAATACTGCTAGTAGTATTACTACTGCTTGAAAAGTTAGTACTGCTAGAAGAATAGTTAGTACTGCTTGGAGAGTTAATACTGCTAGTAGTTAGTACTGCATGAAGAATTACTACTGCAAGCATAGTTAGTACTGCAAACATGGTTAGTATTGCTGAGGAAGTTAATACTGCTATGGAGATTAATGCTGCTCGTGAAGATAAAGATGACTTAGAACGAAAGACTAGGAGCTAAAGATAATGTTGAAGATAATTATGAACTGGATGCTGAAGATCAATATTTCTTTTGTAATTATCTTGTAATTAGTTCTGTATATATAGTCTAGTAGTTTTTGATAGATTAAAAAGTTTTAACAAGTTTTCTTATATGTTTAGAGATAATTAACCTCAAGATTAGTTTTAATCCTTTCTTTAGAGAAGTATAGAACGTCTGTTGAGTATGTTCAACAGATTGAGGTTTTGTTTGTAATCATTAAGTTAATTCAATATAACTTGTGATTTGAGTTCATACACTGTTTGATTGATTTATTGTTAAAGTGTTATTCTGCGACTTCTTTAACATAGTTTATGAGTGTTTAGTTTAAATTCTTGTTTAGAATTTTGATCCTGACAAGTGGTATCAGAGCAAGCTACTGTTGTAAATCCCTGTACTTGTCAACAGAATAAGCCCCATAAACATGATAAAATAAGGGGAAATCAGAGAAACATAAATAATCAGTGGGCTCAAAAACAGGGAATTGATCTAAGCAAAGTCAATAGACGAAAGCCTTGTTTTATTTGTGGCAAGTTAAATCATCTAGCCAAACACTGTTATTTCAATCCTATTAACCAAATATTTTCTTTTCAAAGACAAACACAAAATTCAGTTGGTTATAGGAAGTAATCAAGAAATCACATGGCTGCTAATATGAGAACAGTACCAATGAAAACTGGGACTGCAAAATCTCATATTCAGAATAAGTTTGCTAAATCAAAAGAAAATACTCCAAGCAAGTCAAGGAGTAACTTACATAACAAGAAAGCAAACAACTTTGTCAAGATTTGGGTTCCAAAAGTCAAGAAACCTATTAGTACTGCTACCTCAAACAGTACTGCTAACAGAAATAGTGCTGCTGATAGCAATACTACTGCTGACCAAGTTAGTACTGCTGACCAAGTTAGTACTGCTGACCAAGTTTGTGAGTCCGTGATCGTTACCAGATAATCAAAACAACAAACAATAGATAATAAACCAACCTGTTTGGATTACAAACGCGGATTACACGGTTGATTTCTTGAGTTAAGCTCTCTGTTTGTTTTTCTCTCTTTACACTTTTCAGTATTTGTTATGTGTGTGATTGTGTGTTCTGATCTATTAGGAGAGAGAGAGAGATAATATCTATATAAAAAAAGATATTATCCAAACTAATAATAAACTAATAAAAACATAATATCTAAATTAATAATATCTAGATATTAAAACAACTTTGACAATTAATACAAATTGACCCTTAGACTTTGGTTGAGAGTGACTTTCAGCTTTTACTTCAGATTGCGATCTTCGTATTTGGATGATCTTGAATCCAATGAGACTGTGCTCTAACAATCTCCCCCTTTGGAACAAGATCATTTAAATAAAAAGATTTATCTAATTCGATCTTCTCTTTCAGCTTGGAAGATGCAATCTCCATCTTTGTCTTCAAATTGTAATAATCTTCCCCTTTTGATGTAGAGAAACTCTCTTTCGGTTGTTGGGAAGAAATTTTCTTCAGTGTTAGCTTGGACATTTGTTTCTTGATCATTTCTTGTACTTTGTTTGCTCTGCTCTCCCCCTTTTTGATGGATTGAGCATCGATATCTTCAAAACTTTGTTGACAAGAAATGTCTTTGATTCGTAGCCTCTGATCCGTCAATTCATAAGATATTCATCTAGATCTTTACAAATCCAGACAAATTAGTTGTGTAACACCTGAATCAACTAATGAATCAGTTAGAATGCCTGTCAGTAACACTAAGTCACTGTGTGTAACGAATACACAATGGAAAGGAGTTGTTTGATGTTGACTCCCCCAGGGCTTCCATTTAATCATCGAAACACCACAAAGGTAATTTCTATAAACGTTATGACAAAGAAACTAATTCCTTGTGTGTTCGTGCTTGTGATAGAAAGAATTAAGCACTGATGATTGCTTTTAATTTGGCTCATGTCAGGATCGAATTCTCAACAAGAATTAATTCTCAGAAACAATATCAAAGAAGTTTGCGGAATAACACTTTGATATTCAATGAAACAGTAAATCAATACAGAAAATATGAAGAACAAACTGTAAACTTGTATTGAATGCTTTGAAGTTACAAGATTACACACTCAACCTCAATATGGATGAACAGGCTCACCAATACGAATTCTACTTCTCTAGAATTAGGATCTATGCCTTGAGGTTAATTTTCTCTCTAAAAGAATGAATTAAGTTCCGTATCTCAAACTATTCTAAGCTATACAATATATATACTGAATACAAAAGATAAATACAATAAAATATCTTCAGTATATCTTCCATGTATATCTCTAAGCTTCCATGTATATCCTTTCATACGAATCTTCATCATATAAGCAGTATTAATCTTCAGCAGCATTAACTTCCTTCTAGCAGCATTAACTACTAAGCAGTACTAACTACTAGCAGTACTAACTAGCTAAGCAGTACTAACTTTGTTCAAGCAGCACTAACTTTGACTAGCAGTATTAATAGTACTAGCAGTAGTAACACTCAGCAGTATTAACCTTTAAGTCTTCTAGCAGTAGTAACATTGAACCAGCAGCATTAACCATACTTGATGAATTCTTCAGTTCCCAACAATCTCCCCCTAACTTGACTTTTAGAAAGAGAAGTCAAGTTCTTCAAATTTTCTTCAAGATGCTTTAAACACCTCTCATTCAGTTGCCCAAATTTGGATCTAGGCCCAGACTTTGATTGATAGTTCTTCTCACCACAATTCTGGCCATTTCTGAATCCTTAGTACATACTAGCTTAGCTTTCAGCATCCCTTCAAGTTTCTGCTTGTTATGATCATATATTTTGTCAACTAGGTAGTATTCATGATAACATTTATCAATTGTAATCATGTACACACCACAGTTTTCAAAGAGTATCCAATGATCAATCTTTTTGAACACATACTCATGATGAAGATCTTTAATCCTATGCACCACCTTCTCTGGATCAAACATCATACATAAGTATTCCATTGCCACTTTGAGAAGATTTTCTTCAGTACCTTTCAACACAGGCTCATAGAGTTTCATTCCCACTTTGTACATTTCCTCTATGTCTGCTCTTGAACAACCTCTGATTACTCTCCCCCAGGTTGAATATGCTTCAAATGCACCACCAACTCTTTTAAGTCTGAAGAAATCCTTTCCATTATCTCTTAGAATGTCCCAAAAGATAATCTCTGGAGCCTTCATGGAGATTGGAACAGCCTGTACAAGTTTTACTATAGTCATATACAGCCCCACATGCTCATCTGATTGCTCTTTGGACTGTTCTGAGTTCTGCACAGGTTCTGCTGAAGGTGTGACTGAAGATTATGCTTTAGTTTCTGCTCTTTCTTCCACTCTTGGCCTTTTAGACTGCTTTTTGGAAGCAATTGTCTTCACCCTCTTTGCAGATTTGATTTCTATACCAGCATTCTCGTGTTTTTCCTTCATTTCTTCAGCATTATCCTTTGAAGGTGTGGTCTCCTCAGGGAATGGTTGTTGAATATTTAGGTCATACCTCTCCTTCATTCTTCTTTCAGCCTCTTCCCTTTGAGATGAGTCCTCTTGGAGTTTAGCCATTTCTTTCTTGTACAATTCCTCAACCTGACTGTATGCCATATTGGTAAACATTTCCCCTTTGACACCAATTGCACCTCTCAGGAAGTTAATCATTCTTCTTCTTTCCTGATTGGCCAAAAAGGTCTTAGAAGGTTGTCTTTTCTGCTTCATTACTGGCATTCTTTGCTTAGACACTTTCACAGAGCTTTTCTTGGCTTCAGCTGCTGCTTTTAAACTTTCTTGATACTCTGCATTTAGTTTTCTGGCCATTATCTTTGCAAGCTCTCTATCTGTTTCTGTTTGAATCTGTTCCTCCTTTTCCATTTGCTCTTGAAGCTGCTTTGCCATTTCCTCATCCATTTCAATCTGACTCCTTTTCTTTGAAGGCAATTCAGTTTCAATAAGCTTTTCCTTTCCCTTTCCCTTTGTATCTTTCACAATTGCTTTACTTGATTCTTTTCTTTTCTTTGATCCTCCTCCTTCATTAATGATCACTCCCTTGGCCTTTTGGCTAGCCTTAGGAGTGTCATTCTTGGCTTTAACCAATGTCTCTGCAATCTCCAGTTCCTCTACAGAGAGCCCTGTTACTGCTTCTTCTGTTTCAGCAGCATTAACTGTTTCTGCTGTTTCAGCAGCATTAACAGTTGCTGCTGCTTGAGCAACTTCTGTTTCTGCCTCTATTGCATCCTCTGTCTCCCCCTCAACTTCAACTCTCTTTTCAGCTGAACTTTCTTTTTCTGTTTCCCTTTCTTGCTTCTCCCCCTTGTTGGAAGCATCTTGAGCATTGTGCCTCTTCTTTAGTACAAACTGCTTTCTCCTCTTCTTTTGCAATAAACTTGTCACCATTTTCTTTAGCTTGGCAATCTGTACTTGTTGGGACAGAACTATGAGTTTGAGTTCTTCTATATCTTTGCCCTGTTTGAGTACATCCATGTTGATGTTTCCCATGGTTTCCATCAATTCATAATAGTTATATCTGTCCTCACCTTCTCCAGAAGTGTTACCCTCTGTTGATGGATCATTGGATCTTTTTGTAGTGGAAGTCTTCTGCCTAGCAGAAGCACTATCCACCCCCTTGGTTTCTTGGCACCTGGGACCTTTGGATGATTGCTCACCCAAAGTTGCCATGGGGTAGGTCTTATGTATGTTACCACTGACCTCCTCTGTGCTAGCAGGAGTAGTGGCAGCCTTATCACCCATATGCTCAACCTCCACCTCAGTGAGCACCTCCTTGGGGTTGGGAGACACCCCTATGGTTTCCCTTTGGATATTCTGTAAAGGAGAATTCTCCCTTAGAGGGCTTAAAGGCTTAGTGGGTGATGGTACAAGAAGGGAAGGAGCCTTCTTTACCTGTTTCCTTGTATAAGTTTGGGTAATTGGAGAAGTGGGCTTATTAAGTAGGGACTGTGGGATAGAAATAGAGTGGGAAGGTTGGGCTTGGCTAGCAGTGGATTGATCTAATGGGGGCCTTGACCCTGCAGCCATACCTTCATTGGGTTGGGACACCACCATCATTGTAGAGAACAATGGGGTGTCAACTCCTTCAGAGTCCCCAGCAGATCTTCTCATATTTGAGAAAACCTTGCCTTTGGGGGGTTTAGGTACATATACCCCAACAGGTTGAGGTATATCCGTCAATTCATGAGTAATGACTTCTTGAACAAACCTGGGATACATAAAGAAGCTCTTTTTGTTTCCCATGTTTGAGACAAGATCACAGAAAATCATTTTAGAAAAATTATACTTTCTGGCAGTGGCCAAGCACACCAAAGCATAAGCAATAGTGCTGCTGAACTCACTCCATCCAGTAGTCTTTTTGGAGATACAATGCATAAGAGTATGGACAAGGAAACGCCATTGGGGTGAGAATTTTGCTTTAGAAAATTTGAAAACTCCCAATGGGCCTCCATACCCCATTCTTGAAAGATTTGAAAACAGTTCATCGTTTGGGATAGAGGTTATACCAAAGGCATCGTCTAGACGTAGACTGATGCGAATAACCTCTTCAGAAACTGTTAGTGATTGATCACAGATTCTTGTCTTGATCATCTGCACACCATTCTCAACAACAATGGTTGCATTGGCCCAGAACTGCCTTTGATGCTCGATATAGATTGTAGGGGATACACTAAGAGCATGAGCAATGTGGCTTGACTTGAGGAAATCCACAATCTGATGAAATCCTGCAGCTTGCTTTGGCTTTTGTAGCATCGCAATCTCATTGTGCTCGTCGATGAAAGTCATGGATGCCATTGGTCTTAGTGAAAAGCTTGCCTGAAAACTTCGAACTTGAGAGAGAAAAGGTTTTGAGTGCAAGAGATTTATAGTATTTGGAACATAAGCAGTATTAACCTAGAGCAGTATTAACTAACTAGCAGTATTAACTACGAGCAGTATTAACTAACTAGCAGTATTAACTACGAGCAGTATTAACTAACTAGCAGTATTAACTACGAGCAGTATTAACCACTAGCAGTATTAACTGAAAGCAGTATTAACTACTAGCAGTATTAACTGAAAGCAGTATTAACCACTAGCAGTATTAACTGAAAGCAGTATTAACTACTAGCAGTATTAACTGAAAGCAGTATTAACCACTAGCAGTATTAACTGAAAGCAGTATTAACCACTAGCAGTATTAACTTCCTTACTCTTTTTAAACTTGCTAATCACGGAGTACTGCTATGCATATCCTGAAAAAAGAAGATTAGTAACTCCAAGGATAATAAACAGGTATAAAACCACTTTTTGAGAAGGGGATTATTCAGAGTTGGTCATTCCCACACTTGTTACCAAGAAAGTGAATCTACCCACATCAAATGCTTTAGTGAATAGATCAGCAAACTGATTATCAGTGTGAACTTTGACAACTTGAATAAGTTTCTTTTCATTACAATCTATGATAAAGTGATACCTGATCTCAATGTGCTTTGTTTTTGAGTGCTTGACTGGATTATTCACAATGCTAATAGCACTGCTGTTGTCAATAAAAATTGGAGTGTGTAGAAAGGTTACCCCATAATCCAACATTTGATTCTGAATCCATAAGACTTGAGAGCAGCAACTTGCAGCTGCTATGTACTCTGCCTCTGTTGTAGATGTGGATACTGTGGTTTGTTTCTTGCACTGCCATGAGACTAGTCTTGCACCCAAAAACTGACATCCTCCAGAAGTAGATTTTCTGTCCAAGTTTGCTCCACCTAGGTCACTGTCTGAGTATGCTATTAGGTCAAAGGGTGAGTCATGAGGATACCAAAGTCCCAATCTGGGTTGCCCTTTGAGATATCTGAATATCCTCTTAACAGCTTGAAAGTGAGATTGCTTTGGCCTAACTTGGAATCTTGCACATACACAGACTGGAAACATTATATCTGGCCTTGATGCTGTGAGATACATGAGAGAGCCAATCATGGATCTATAATGATGCACATCCATATCCTCCCCCTCAAGATCTGCTGTGATCTGCTTGTGTATTTCCATAGGTGTGCTGGCAGGTTTTGATTCTGAGAAACCAAACTTGGTTAGAATATCCTGCACATACTTGGATTGACAGATGAAAATACCATCTGACTTCTGTTGAACTTGGAGGCCAAGGAAGAAAGTAAGTTCCCCCATGGAACTCATTTTGAACCTTTGATGCATTAAATCCTCAAACTCCTTGCACATGTTGTTTCTTGTAGAACCAAAAATAATGTCATCAACATAGATTTGGACCAGCAAGATATCCTTCTTCTTTCTTTTGATAAATAGAGTCTTATCAATGACTCCTCTTTCAAAGTCATTTTCCAAGAGATAGGATGACAGAGTGTCATACCATGCTCTTGGGGCTTGATGTAGTCCATAAAGTGCTTTCTTTAATTTGTATACCCTGTCTGGATAGCTTGGGTTTTCAAACCCTGGTGGTTGACAGACATATACTTCTTCTTCAATTGATCCATAGAGAAAAGCACTTTTTACATCCATTTGGTAGACTTTGAAGTTCATGTAAGAAGCATAGGCTAGGAATAGTCTGATTGCTTCTATCCTAGCTACAGGTGCAAAAACTTCTTCATAATCTATACCCTCTTCTTGAGTATAGCCTTGAGCCACCAGCCTTGCTTTGTTTCTTATAACAATACCTCTTTCATCTCTCTTGTTTCTGAATATCCATTTTGTGCCAATTGCTCTGTGACCTTTAGGAAGGTCTACTAGATCCCACACATCTTGTAGCTTGAACTGTAACAGTTCCTCTTGCATTGCTTCTATCCAGCTGGATTCTTTCATAGCATCATGTGCCTTTTTAGGCTCAAGCTGTGATAGAAAACAAGAAAGCACTGTATGCTGTTGATCTTGCATTTCCTGAAGTCTGCTTTGATGTCTAGTCATCATAGGAGAAGAGATATCTCCTATTATCAACTGTGGAGGATGATTCTTTTGAACTCTGGTGTTGTAACTAGGTTCTTCTTTCAATCCAGCCTCAAGATTAGATTCATGCAACTCAACTGAAGTGTTTTCAGATGCCACTTCATTATTTTCTTGAGTCTCCTCATCTCTAGTGTCTTCTTCACTCTGACTTGGTTCAGTAAATGATTCCTTTTCACAGTCTTCAACAGAATTTACTGTGGGTATGGGAAAAATCACAGATTTAGATATACTTTCTTGAACTTGTGTGATCTCTGATTCTCCACTACCTGTTCCTGTATACTCATTACTGAAACCAAAAGAGTTAGTTAGTGAATCAATGTCAAATAGCCACTGAGGCCCAGACCCAACAGGATTTGGTGTGTTCTCATTGCATTTGACATTGTCACTTTCTTCAATTATTCTAGTAGAAGAGTTAAAAACTCTGTAGGCCTTACTTTGAGATGAATATCCAACAAGAAATCCATCATCTGCTTTGCTATCAAACTTACCTAAGTGAGATTTGGTATTTAGAATTGTACAAGGACACCCAAAAGGTTTGAAGAAACCAATAAAAGGTTTTCTTTGATTTAAAAGCTCATATGGGGTCTTGTTCTTTTGCTTGACCACTAGAACTCTGTTTTGGACATAACAGGCAGTATTAACTGCTTCAGCCCAGAAGGTAATTGGCAATTTTGAATCAGCCAACAGAGATCTAGCAGCCTCTATTAGTGTTATATTTCTCCTTTCAGCAACACCATTCTGTTGAGGAGTCCTAGGAGCACTAAATTGCCTCTCAATACCTTTTTCTTCACAAAAGGTGTTTAGATCATGATTTTTAAACTCAGTTCCATTATCTGATCTAATGACTTTTACTCTTTGATTAGTTTGGTTTTCAATTCTTAGAATAAAGGATTTGATAAGATCACTAGTTTCATCCTTAGTTCTTAGAAAATATACCCAAGTAAATCTGGAGTAATCATCAACAATAACCAAGTAGTAAGATTTCTTGCCTATACTCATAACATTTGTAGGACCAAACAGATCCATATGCAGTAACTGGAGACAAGAAGAAACAGAATTTAACTCTTTGGTCTTATGAGAAGTTTTGTGTTGTTTGCCTTTAAGACAAGCAACACAATGATCATCACATGAAAAGACTTTTGAAGGTAAACCTCTTACAAGGTTATTTTTAACAAGATTGTTCATAGTCTTGAAATTCATGTGACACATCCTTCTGTGCCAAAGGGAGGATTCATCTACAGAAGCTTTTGAAACAAGACAATTTAGAGATGAATCACTATCAACATTGTCCAAATCAAGACAGTAAACATTGTCCTTTCTTGGAGTTCTAAGTAGTATCATGCTTTCATCAACTACCTTGAACCCTGGAGCAAGAATCATACACTCAGTATTAGTAAATAATATACTATGTTGTTTGTCACAAACCTGTGATACACTTAACAGGTTGTACTTTAATTGATCAACATAGTAGACATCCTCAAATGTCATCTTACCTTTGGTGACATTACCTTTTCCACTTATCTTACCACCAGTAAGATTGTCTCCAAATGCAACATGTCCTCCATTAATATGCTTGAAATCCTGAAGGCATGACATGTTGCCTGTCATGTGCCTAGAGCAACCACTATCAACATGCCAAATGCTCTTTCCCTTGAGCTGTTGGTTGCCCTGCACATTAAATAAATCAATTAGTATGATTGGGGACCCAAGCAAAAGTGGTCTTGGGTCTCCCTTTCTCATCAAAGTATTTACATTCCTTTTTAATGAGTTTTTTAAACTCAGAGCACTCTTTATTAGAGTACTTTGTCAATATGATTGGCTTAGCATAACCAACACTAGAAGCAGTACTAACCTTAGAAGTACTAACAGAGTTAGCAGTACTAACAGGTTTAGCAGTACTAACCTTGTTAGCAGCATTAACATTGTTAGCAGTAGTATTACTTCTAGCAGCACTATCATTGTCAACAACACTATTTGTGGTAGCAGTACTAACAGTTTTAGTGCTTTTAGGAATCCACATATTGACACTTTCTTTAACAGACTTTTTCTTCATGTGGCTTTTAGTTTTAACAGTTTTCTTAGCCACATGGTTCTTTTCAATTTTCTTATAACCAAAGGGTTTTTGCATGGATCTTTGGAAATTCATCCTTTGTTTCATAGGATTGAAATAACAGAATTTTGCAAGATGATTCAATTTGCCACAGATAAAACAAGGTTTTGGTCTATTGATTTTACTCAGATCAACCCCTTGTTTTTGTGCCCACTGATTATTCCAGTTTCTTTGATTTCCCCTCTTTTTGTCCTGTTTTTGGGGCTCATTCTTCTTACATGCATACTGTTTGCAAGGACCTGGATTCACAACTGTGGTCTGTTTGTAATGGACCTTACCAGACTTTCCCTCTGTCTTCTCTATGTCCTTGGATTTGATCCAAGCCCTTCCACAATCCTCATTGGTGATAATGTTATTCTCTAGAGGAATCTCACCACTTACCTTGTTCTCCTTACTCTTGCCAACCTCTTTCTCAGTCTTATCCTCAACAACTACCTCATCTAAGGGATCTATTTCAGTGGCTCCCTCAGGCAAGTCCTTCCTATCTTTGGTGTCTAACAGGTCTGAAGTAGGAGGAATGTAATTGTTGTTATATGGTGGAGGTGTGGCATTGTACCCAATTCCTCTTCTCAGCTTATCATGAATCTGATTTTGTAGTAAAGAGTCCATTGCTTTAGAAGCATTGGAAAACTTTTCTACATCAAGCTTAACCTTGGTTAGCTCCTCTTTCAGTTTTTCACTCTCCTCTTTAGATTTGGTCAGTTTAAGTTCTAAATCCTTTTTCTCCCACTGCCAGTAATTGGTGTCATATGAGTGTTGGAGTTCATTGGCTTGAAAACCTTTGATCTGATCTTCAAATCTCTCTACAATCCTTACATAGTCTTTTATATCTTTTTCTAATCTCTTAAGGTCATCACTCATCTTCTGATTGTGATCCCTGTACCTTTTAACAGTGTCTATGCAAGTTTTAGAACAGAGATTAGAACTTACCTCAGATGGGAGATCAGATACTTTAGCCATAAGAGCTTGATTCTGAATAGTTTCTTCTGCTTGATCACTCCAATCAAACCCCATTCCTTGTTGAGAAACAAGGGCTTGAGCAGAGTTTCTGTTGTTATTGAAGCTTCCAGATTGAGCTTGTTGGTGGTTGTTGTTGTGAGACACTCCACTTCTGCATTCTCTAGCAAAATGTCCCTTCAGATGGCATTTGTAGCATTCCACCTTTGATTTATCAAACCCTGCTCCATCTTCTCTTCTTTGGGAGAAGTTGTTTCTCCCAGTCCTCTTTATAAACTTCTTAACCCTCATGGAGAGCATGGCCATCTGCCATTTAATATCCATCTCTTCCAGATCATCGGGATGAAGTTGTTCTAAGTCATCATTAATCAAAGAGGAATTTCCATGATTGGAAAGAAAAGCTTCAAACACAGAATCAGTGCCTTTATCTTGATTTGTTCCATTAGCAGCATTAACTGATTCAGGGTTAGCAGTAGAATCAATTGATGCTGATAGGAGTGCAGCATTATGAATATATCCAGAAGGCTTCTTCTTTGCCTCCACCTCAGCTTCAAATACTCTAAGATCATTGTACAGATCATCAAGTTCTTTTTCTTCCAACTGATCATTCTGTCTGAATGACACAGTGTACATGGTCCATTCATCTCCAAGGGACCTTAAGAACTTTCTGTTCACATCATCTTGATCAATCTGTACTCCCATAGTAGCTAGTTCACCAATTAGTTTATTAAACCTGTCAAAAGTTTGAGTCATGGACTCATTCTTAGTTGAGATGAAGTTTTCATACTGTTGCTTTAAGATTGCCTTTTGATTTCTCTTGGTACTTTTGGTACCTGAGAATCTCTTCTCTAGAGCATTCCAGAGCATCTGTGCATTAGTACAATTGCAGAATTGGTGTTGATACTCATTTGGAATGGCCAAGAGCAGTGTGCTCAAGGCTTTCATCTCTGTCTGCCTTATCTTCCTGTCTGCATCTGTCTTTGGAGAGGTTCTTTTGCCATCTTCACCAATCTTTCCTTCATCAGATGGGCCATTCTCAATGATGTCCCACATAGAGTAATCTGTGAGGAGAATATATTGCTTGATTCTGATCTTCCACATGTCAAATTCATTGGATCTGAGCATTGGAACTTTTGAGACCAAAGTACTGCTTGATTCTGTAAGATTTTCCATGATGAATAACTGTTTCTGAGAGAGTTTGGCTCTGATACCACTTGTCAGGATCGAATTCTCAACAAGAATTAATTCTCAGAAACAATATCAAAGAAGTTTGCGGAATAACACTTTGATATTCAATGAAACAGTAAATCAATACAGAAAATATGAAGAACAAACTGTAAACTTGTATTGAATGCTTTGAAGTTACAAGATTACACACTCAACCTCAATATTGATGAACAGGCTCACCAATACGAATTCTACTTCTCTAGAATTAGGATCTATGCCTTGAGGTTAATTTTCTCTCTAAAAGAATGAATTAAGTTCCGTATCTCAAACTATTCTAAACTATACAATATATATACTGAATACAAAAGATAAATACAATAAAATATCTTCAGTATATCTTCCATGTATATCTCTAAGCTTCCATGTATATCCTTTCATACGAATCTTCATCATATAAGCAGTATTAATCTTCAGCAGCATTAACTTCCTTCTAGCAGCATTAACTACTAAGCAGTACTAACTACTAGCAGTACTAACTAGCTAAGCAGTACTAACTTTGTTCAAGCAGCACTAACTTTGACTAGCAGTATTAATAGTACTAGCAGTAGTAACACTCAGCAGTATTAACCTTTAAGTCTTCTAGCAGTAGTAACATTGAACCAGCAGCATTAACCATACTTGATGAATTCTTCAGTTCCCAACAGCTCAAAATTGTGTAAACCACTGAGACAACAGTAAGTTAAACAGAAACTTAATGTGCATGATTGAAGTGCGAAGGTGGGGCAGACTTCCTTCTTTTCAATATCCAGATTTTCCAAGTGAAAATCAGATAGCATATGTGTTGCGTCCCCTTTAGAAAGTGAAACACTTTCTAATTGAGTAGAAAATGAGTAGTTGGTGGGGTAATTCAAGAGTTGGCATGGGCTAGTTGCCTGTTTCAATAATGTTCACCAAAGATTTGTGAAACACTAGAAATGTGGCTACCCGGCTCAGAAAAAGTTGGTGCAGAGTTGTGATATTCTTTTTAACTCTGTTCTCACACGCTCTTTCTTTTAAACGTTTTGCTTTCTCTAATCACACTCATTTCTATTCTCTTTGCACACTCAATCACTAAGGATTAACTTCTTGGGTAAAAATCACTGGTTAAGGTGATTCCATTGAAGTTGTGTTAAGTCCTAGCACAATGATTCTTTGTTTTCCTATGATGCACGTGAAGCTCAGATTGGTTTAACTATGTCAGTTAAAGCACAAAATTGATTTTGAAAACATTTAAAATCACACTTCCATAATATAAAATTTGTTGAAAAAATCGGGAAGTGGTTTGAACATTAAAAACAATGTTTTCTATGATTGAAAGTTATCCTTCTTTCAACCATATATGAGATTAAGATTTAGAATAATACCTTAACGTATGATCTTCCATCTCATGAAGTTAAGCGTAAAGTCATAAAGATATGATCTTTTAAGCTTCTCTCAAACTTCTACAAAAGTCTTAGGTCAAGTCAAAGAAAATTTATTCACTTAAATTGAAAAGACAAAAAGCAGTAAAACTTTTTAAAGAACGAGTTCTGATCTGAATTGATCAGAAGTCATCACCTTTTATACTCCCCCTGAAATTATGCATTTGAAACTTTATCATTGAAAAAGATATGCATTTAAAATTTCAGAAAAGTATGTACTCCCCCTTGATGGTTGATTTCCTCATTGGAGTATCTGAGTACAATCTTCATGTTCAGCACGGAGTAAGGTCTTTTGATCTTTGAAGTGCGAGTCTTGAACTGTTGTATTCAAGAGCCATATCTTCGTTGAAGTCCGGGTTCTAAGATGATGTACTTAGAAGCCATATGTTTTGCTAAACATTGGGTGCCTGCAACACAGATTTAGATTTTGGTACCCACTTGAATTTGGGTCCTGCTGTGTTAGCACAAGGTTTTGATTTTGGTACCCATTGCAAATTGGGTCCTCTTTTCTTTTGAAATAGATATGAAGTAGGATAATGATAAGAATGCACATGAGATGATTCAAACCGCATAGCAGAATCTTGACAGAAATTAGAAGCATGTTTATCATAAAAGGAAGACTGTCTAGCAGTTTTAGATAACAAGAATAGTTGCTTAAAAGAGTATTTCAGTTTAGGAGCAACATTCATATTCAAAGTATCTGAACTAGACATATTCTTATTACAATAAACAGAATCAAAAGATTTAAAAGTCTTGTCAAGCTTCCGTTTGGGTTGCCATTTCTTGGTCATATCTGAAACAGTTGAAACCTTTGAGTTAGACATTAGAGAAACAACTGAATGCATTTTCTTTGGGTTACCAGTATTGATCAGCTTCTGGGAATGCTTCTTGCCTTTAGCATTTTTAGCTTTCACAGAGACTGAGTTATCAACTCGCGTTGATTTTGCACTGTTAACAGGCTTACTGGTTGATCCAACAGATTTCTTAAGAAAGGATGAATGGTTTGGAAGTTTTGCATTAAAGTCAAATTGTTCAAGACAATCATCTAAACCACCGTTAGAGTTCAGAAAATCAAACCCTTGATTTGATGAACTAACCATATTCTCAGAGTTTGAAGCCTTAGAAAGAACAGAATTTGTAAACACAGTTGTAAAAACATTATGTTCAATGTTTATCAAAAGTCTTTCATCTGACAAGAAATTCTCGAGTTCAGAAATTTTACTTTCTAAAACGAGAGGAGGGACATATAGTTTACCTTGAGTAGGTTTCGCCTCCATTTCCTTTTCAGAATAACTTAGAAAGAAGTCATCTGAAAGAGTTTTCTTCTTTTCAGGTTTCTTATCATAGCTATTATTCAGCTTCGCATAATAAAATGGAAGATGAACTTTAGATGATATTAAATCTTTTTCTGTTTCTTTGGCTTCATCCTCTTCAGATAGTTTAGTCCAATAAACTTTAAGTTCAGGGATTCTTCTAGATAACTTCATAGAAAGAATATCATAAAGTGCAGGCACTTCAGACATTCCCTTTTGAAGATAGTGAGGATTCTTATAACCGATTCCCCATCTTTCTTTGTTCTCTATTGGTTTGTTAAGATGAATGGTTTGCTCAGTTTGACCTAATGAGTACAACTTCTTTTCCAAAGCATCCATTTTTGCAATTAAATATTTGTTTTCTTCGATAGATGAAGAATGCATTTGTGTAACCTCGTATAAGTCAATCTCACGTTTTAGCAGTTTAGACTTGAGTTCAGAATTCTCTCTAAGAATTATTGTCTTCTCCGTTGCGTTGGTGTCATTGTTTTTATGTAAAACCTCAACCAGTACTTTCTTCTCAGCAATTTCATTGCTAAGTTTCTGTATTGATTGGTTTTTGTCAGTAATGACACCCTTTTCACGCTTTAGGTTCGACTCTAACTCTTTGAGTTTATCATTCATGGCATGCAATTGATTTATGAATTCAGCATACGATAAGTTGCATACCTCTTCTTCATTCTCTGAATCAGCTTCATCATCTGATTCATGCTTTCCCATCAAGCACAGGTTGACAACTTCATCTTTCTCTTCATCTTCTTCATCATCATCAGAATGATCGAGCCAGAAAACGTCTTCAGCCATCAATGCCTTCCCAGCCTCTTGTTGCTTTGCAAGCAACATCTTGTTCTTGTAGTAGTCCGAGTTCTTGACTTTTGGCTTTCGGCAATCTCTGGCATAATGACCGGTTTTGCCACAGTTGTAGCACGTTATAGGTTATGTCTGACCTGATCCTTCTGCTTGAAACCTTCTCTCTTCAGGTTTCCTTTCCTCTGATCTCTTTCCTTCAGCAAGATCTCTTCTATCTTCTGGTTTCCTCTCCTCCATTCTCCTTCCTTCAAACCTTCTTCCTTCAAATCTACTTCCTTCGACCCTTTCTCTATGAGCGTAGTTGTTTGGACCAGACGAATACCTCTGACTGTTTGAGCTTGGCTTTGTGTAGAATTTATTCTAGAAAGCCTTAGTCAACAAAAGCAATGCTTGCTTTAGTTGTTCACATTCATCTTCGTCAGAGTTTGCTTCAGCTTTATCTTCATCTGATTCATACACAGTCGCTTTGTTCTTCTTCTTCTTGACAACAAGAGCAACTGTGTCTTCAACCTTCTTTCCTCTCTGCCTTTTCTCTTCTAGAATTTCATCCACTTCTTCTTCATTTTGTTTAAGGGTCTCATACACCTCATGAAGTGGAATCTCATTCAGATCTTTAATCTGCTTCATCTGCCTCGCAAATCTCTTCCATTCTGGCTGTAGAACGCTTAGAAATTTGACGTTTAGCTCAATTTGAGATTTGTGGACCTTGTTCTTGCTTAGCTCATTCAGCAAGGTCACAAACCTGTCATGTACTTCTTCTAAGGTTTCTCCGGCTCTGCCTCTAAATTCTTCATAGTTATTTAGGCAGTTGGAGATCTTCAGTTGATTTCCCACCTTAGAACCCAACATCATCTTCTCCAGTTGATCCCACATTTCCTTAGCTGAGGCCTTGTAGCTGTCAATCTTTATGTAGATTTCATTGGGGATCCCTTGAAGAATGTATGACATAGCTAGCTTATCACCTTTAGCTCTGGTTAGGTTGTCACCGTCAAGCTCATGGTACTTCAGTTCAACTTGTGTTGGCACTGTTCCAACCAGACGAGTTATCTTTATTGGTTGCATATTTCCTTCTGCAAATGACTGTCTGATGAACTCACAAAGCTCATGTCTGTCTATGAAGTTTAGAAACCGATCCTTCCACTGTTCGTATTCACCTTTAAATAGAACCGGTGGTTTGGAATCAGTTCCAATGGCAAGAGCTTCTCTGGAAGTCATATTTTAACAAGATTTAAGATGCGAGAGGCTTTGAGATGCGTGAGGCTTGAGATGCGAGAGGCTTTGAGATATTTAGAGAATTTTAAAATTCAAAAGTTTGCGCGAGATGTTGATTGCGCAAAGTGAAATTCGACTTTTTCGATGTAAAGAACCGGTAAGATTTTCGACCAGTAAAACTGATTGATCGGTAAAAAGATTGGACCGGTAAAATGCTCGACCGGTAATATTTTCTTTCGACCGATAAACAAGCAATTTTAAACAAACAAATTTATATTATCTAATAAGTTAATATTAGAGAATGTGAGTTGAGTTGTGTGATTGGTGGAATGTGAGAATGGATTTTGAGAAGTCACGTGGGAGTGTGTGTGAATTATATAAATTGATGTTTCTTAGATTGTGAGTGGAAAGTCTAGAGTTTATGAAGACCGAGAGAAAAAAATAAGACCGGAAGTGTGAGGATGTTATTTAAGGTTTGACCGGAGGTGTGGTTTTGACCGGATGAGGTTTTGAAAAAAATGTTAGTTCGACCGGATGAGTTGTTTGACCGGGGAAGAGTTGTGGAAAAGTTATATTCGACCGGGAGTGATTTGGTTTGAGAGGAAGACCGGAAGTGTGTTTGGGTATGTGAGTCTTTGACCGGGGAAATGAGATTCGACCGGATGATGTCAAAAATTGTGGTTTGACCGGGGAAGTGAGGTGGAAAAGTGGGATTTGACCGGATAAAAAAAAATACTCGACCGGAAAAAAAAAATTCGACCGGTACAAAAGTTTGTGAGATTCTACCGGGGAAGTGAGGGTCCGATCGAATGCTTAAGACCGATAGAATGTAAAAACTAAGGTTCGACCGGTACGCTTAAGACCGATACGTCGTCTTCTCCGATTAAATCGACTGTAACTCTAAAATTAACCAAGCTAGAGGTCGATTTACCACACCAAATTTTGACACAACGATCTCCTTATCAATTAGAACAAGATACAACCTTTTGATTTCGAAAATAACCGTAAAATCAAGTTTTGATCTATAACACAGTGTTCTTCAAAAATGAAGAACACAGAGATGAAAATTTTTGATTTTGATCCTGGTATACGGCTCTGATACCAATTGTGAGTCCGTGATCGTTACCAGATAATCAAAACAACAAAGAATAGATAATAAACCAACCTGTTTGGATTACAAACGCGGATTACACGGTTGATTTCTTGAGTTAAGCTCTCTGTTTGTTTTTCTCTCTTTACACTTTTCAGTATTTGTTATGTGTGTGATTGTGTGTTCTGATCTATTAGGAGAGAGAGAGAGATAATATCTATATAAAAAAAGATATTATCCAAACTAATAATAAAGTAATAAAAACATAATATCTAAATTAATAATATCTAGATATTAAAACAACTTTGACAATTAATACAAATTGACCCTTAGACTTTGGTTGAGAGTGACTTTCAGCTTTTACTTCAGATTGCGATCTTCGTATTTGGATGATCTTGAATCCAATGAGACTGTGCTCTAACAAAGTTAGTACTGCTAACCATGTTAGTACTGCTAACAAGGATAGTGCTGCTACCAGTGTTAATGCTGCCAAGCCCATAATTTTGACAAAGTATTCCAGCCATGAGATTCCTAACTCTGATCATCTCATCCAGACTAAGATTACTGATTATAAATATGTTGATGAGAAAGGGAAACCCAAGACCACTTTGGTTTGGGTTCCCTCTAAAAACTAACTATTTTATCTTATGTGCAGGGCAACCAACAGCTCAAGAAGAAGAGCATTTGGCATGTAGATAGTGGTTGCTCTAGGCACATGACAGGTAACATGGCCTGCCTTCAAAACTTCAAAAAGATTGATGGAGGACATGTTGCTTTTGGTGATAATCCAGCAAGAGGTAAGATCAGTGGAAAAGGTATGGTTTCAAAAGGTAAGATGTCTTTTGAAGATGTGTACAATGTTGAGAAATTGAGATACAACCTGTTAAGTGTATCACAGGCCTGTGACAAGAAACATAGTATATTATTTACTGAGACTGAATGTATTATCCTTGCTCCAGGATTCAAGGTAGTTGATGAAAATATGATACTACTTAGAACTCCTAGAAAGGATAATGTTTATTGTTTGGACTTAGAGAATGTTTCATCTGATTCATCATTAAACTGTCTGTTTTCAAAAGCTTCTTTGGATGAATCATCTCTTTGGCACAGAAGGATGTGTCACATGAATTTTAAAACAATGAACATTCTTGTGAAAAACAACCTTGTAAGAGGTTTACCTCAAAAAGTATTTTCATGTGATGATCATTGTGTTGCTTGTCTTAAAGGCAAGCAACACAAAATTTTTCATAAGTCCAAAGAAATAAATACAATCTCTTCACCTCTTCAATTATTGCATATGGATCTCTTTGGTCCTACTAATGTGATGAGTATTGGTAAGAAATCCTACTGCTTAGTCATTGTTGATGACTTCTCTAGATTCACTTGGGTATATTTTCTAAGGACTAAGGATGAGACAAGTGGACTGATCAAATCCTTTGTTCTTAGGGTTGAAAACCAAACATATCAAAGAGTTAAAGTCATCAGATCCGATAATGGAACTGAATTTAAAAACAGTGACTTAAACAGCTTTTGTGAGACTAAAGGTATTGAGAGACAATTCAGTGCTCCTAGAACTCCTCAACAGAATGGTGTTGCTGAGAGGAGGAATAGGACATTGATTGAGGCTGCTAGATCTCTGTTGGCAGATTCAAAATTACCAATTACTTTTTGGGAAGAAGCAGTTAATACTGCTTGTTATGTCCAAAACAGAGTTCTAATAGTCAAATCTCAAGGCAAGACACCTTATGAACTTTTTAACAAGAAGAAACCTTTTATTGGATTTTTCAAACCTTTTGGGTGTCCTTGCACAATTCTCAACACCAAATCTCACTTAGGAAAGTTTGAAAGCAAAGTTGAGGATGGATTTCTTGTTGGATACTCCTCTCAGAGTAAGGCATATAGAGTATTTAATAGTTCTTCACGGATTATAGAGGAAAGTGACAATGTCAAATGCAATGAGAACACACCAAATCAAATTGGTACAGGTCCTGATTGGTTGTTTGACATTGATTCACTAACTAATGCTTTGGGTTTTAGTAATGTGCAAACTGCAGGAACAAATTCAGAACAGGTACAAGCATAGAAACAAGAGTTTTTATTGTTCCCCATACCTACTGTTGATCCTGTTGAATTTTGCCAGCAAGATAAGAAAGATGATTCAGACACAGGTGACTCTGAATCAGAACAGGATGCAACTGATAAAGGTGATGAAAAGGATAAAGGTGATGAAGAGAATAAGAGTGATAAAGAGGATGCTCAAAATTCAGGAAACACAGGTCCTGAGATGCTCATACTGTCAGAAGATGATACTGATGAAGAAAATTCTTCAGTATATGGTGGAAGCACTCCTGAGAAGAATGACTCTAATCTGGATGCAAATATCAATGAGGAGGCTGCACATCAAACAAGAACTCAGAAAAATCATCCTCCGCAGTTGGTGGTTGGTGACATCTATTCTCCTAGGATCACAAGGCATCAAAGTAAGTTAGGAGGATTGAAAGACTTGCAGTCAGGGTTGTTATCTTGCTTTCTATCTCATATTGAACCCAAGAAGGCCTATGATGCAATGAAAGAACCAAGCTGGATAGAGGCAATGCAAGAGGAGCTACTGCAGTTTAAGCTGCAAGATGTATGGGATCTAGTTGACCTTCCACTAGGACAAAGGGCAATTGGTACTAAATGGGTTTTCAGGAACAAGAAAGATGAGAGAGGAATTGTAAGGCCAGACTTGTGGCACAAGGGTATACACAAGAAGAGGGAATATATTATGAAGAAGTATTTGCACCAGTAGCCAGAATTGAGGCAATTAGGTTGTTTCTAGCCTATGCTTCTTTCATGCAGTTCAGAGTATTTCAGATGGATGTCAAGAGTGCATTTCTATATGGGTTAGTATTGCGGCCTTGTTAATGTTGCTAGGGTACTAAGTACTGCTTCTAACTGAAACCCTCCACTTATAAATATCCTCTTTGACCGCCAAAATCCAAACGGCTCTTTGAATTTCTTGCGAGTGTTCTTTCTTTCTCTCTCTCTCTCTCTCTCAAATTCTTGCTTCCCAGTGCATAAACCCTAGTAGTGATTAAATCCAAGAACGATGGCAGGACTGGTGTTTATTGATGATCACAATGAGTTGGAAATGCTACAGAAACCCAAGCAAGCAGAAGGTTTTCATCAGATTGTGGATTTCCTAAAATCCTCCCACATCGCCTACGCTGTAACTGTCAATCCCACAATCTATGTGGAGCACATGCGTCAGTTCTGGGCCAATGCCTCTATACAGACTATTGATGGCAATCAGGTCATTAAATCAAGGGTTTGTGATAAGCCTCTAACCATCTTAGAAGAATGTATTCGCATTCATCTAAGACTAGATGATGCCTCAGGTATTACCTCTCTGTCCAAGGAAGATCTCTTCCAATCAATTAGTAGTATGGGGTATGAAGGTCCCACTGAGGTTTACAAGTTCTTCAAAAGAAAATTTCACCTCAGTGGAGATTCTTTGTTCATACCCTTCAGCATTGTATTTCCAGAAAAACAACTGGATGGAGTGAGTTCAACAGTACCTTAGGTTATGCTCTAGTCTGCTTAGCTACCTCTAGAAAGTTTAATTTTTCTCAAATGATTTTCAATGATTTAATGTCAAACCTGGATACCAAAACCAAAAGCTTTTATATGTATCCAAGGTTTGTGCAAGAAGTACTAAATAATGAATTGATGGATTTACCCTCTTTTCAAGAGGTGTATGTACCAAAACCTCCCAAAGGAAAGGTATTCTCTAACATGAAAAGACCAAGTAAGGACTTTTCTGGACAAGAGACACCATTATTCTCTACAATGATGGTTATGTCTCATTCCCATGGTGAGGCATCAGTGTCAAAGCCCACATCTGACCACCCAACTGATGACTTACCCCCACCATTCATTTCAATTGATACTCCTCAGATCCCTATTGTCAAGCCAAAATCCCCCATCACCAAAACATATAAAAGGAAAAAGGTACATAAGGTTCCTTCCCTTCTTGTATCTTCACCCCAACAGCCTGCAAGCCCTCTAATGGAGCATTCTCCATTAGAGAATATCCAAAGGGAAACCACAGGGGTGTCTCCCAACCCCAAGAAGGTGCTCTCTAAGGAGAAGGAAGAGCATGTGGGCAGTAAGGCTCACACTACTGATTCTGCACAAGGTGTGGATCAAAACAGTGTGAACATCTCTAAGACCTTCCCCACGACAACTTTAGATGAGCAATCATCTAAGGGTCCCAGGTGCCAAGAAACCACGGGTGTAGCAGGTGCTTCTGCTAGGCAGAAGGCCTCTACTAAAAGATCCAAGGATCCTTCAAGGGTAGTAAAAACACCTAAAGGAGGTGAGGACATATATACTTATGATGAATTGATGGATACTCATGGTACAATAAGTCTGGAAGTTCACAATCAAAATTTGGAGATACATGAGATGAAAAAGGTGATCACTTCTCAACAAGTGCAGATTACCAAACTCAAAAACATGGTCCTCAATTTGGTACACAAAAAGAAAAGAAAGCAGTTTCTCTTGAAGAAAAGGGGGCATGATGCTTCCAAAAAGGGGGAGACTCAGAAAACTGAAGGAGAGAAGGGCATGGAATTTCAGTTTGAGGGGGAGACTGGTGCTGAAAAAGAAAAGGAGGATGGTGCAGAAGCAGAAACAAGTGTAAAGGAAGCAGTATCTGAACAAGCAGCACAAACCTTTGCAAAAGCAGTAGAAATAGGGAAAGCAGTAGTAACTGAGTCTACAGCAGAAACTGAACAAGAGCAGAAACAGAATTATCCAGGGAAGAGATTGAAATTGCTGAAACTCTAGTAAAGGCAAAGAATGACACTCCCAAAGATACTCCAAAGGCTAAGGGAGTGGTAATCAAAGAAGGAGGCCCAAGAGACTAGTGTGGCAGAGGACAAAAGGAAAGAGAAAGAAAAGGTGGAAGAGCTTGTGAAAGCTTTGAAGAAACAAAGGCAGATAGAATTGGATGAAGAAATAGCTAAGAAATTGCAAGAGGAATTGGAAAAGGAGGAAGAAATCCAATCTGCAAAAGACAGAGAGATTGCTTTGGAATTGGTTACTAAGATTAATGAGGAATTTCAAAGGATCTTGAAGATTGCGGGTGCTGCTAAGAAAGTTACAAAGAAGGCATCAAGGCAAAGACTGCCATCAAAGACAAGACAAAGACAGCCTTCAAAGACCTTCCTGGCCAATCAAGAAAGAAGAAAGATGATCAACTTCCTGAAAGGGTCTGTTGGAGTCAAAGAAGGGATGTTTACCAACTTGTCTTATGGTAGAATAGAAGAACTGTATAAGAAGGAGATGGCCAAGCTACAAGGGGATTTCTCTCAAAGGGTTGAGGTTGAAAGAAAGTTGAAAGAAAGACATGATCTCAACATACAACAACCCTTCCCTGACAGTGAAGAAGACACTCCTATCAAAGAAAAGTCAGAAGTGAAGCAAGAAGAGACTTTAGCTCAAAAGATTGGAGCTATTAAAAGAAAGAAGTCCATAGCTACCAAGCCAAAGGCAAAAAGGCCTAGAGCTGAAGAAGGAAAGAAAGACCAGGAAAGTGAACAAATGGAAGTTGAACCTTCTGTAGAGCAGCAGGAACAAACAGAAGCAGATGTTCAATCTCAAGAGCAAAGACCAGAACAAACAAGCCAACAATCTTCAGATAAGCCTAGACAATCAGATGAGCAGGTGAATTTGTACATGACTGTGACTGATGAAGAACCTATGCAAGCTGACCCTATCTCTGTGGAAGATCCAGAGATTATCCATTGGGATACTCTAGTGGATAAAAGAACAGAGTATTTCAAAATAAAGAGAATGGGTGATCACTATGAAGTATATGCTACATGGGGTAAAGTAATCAGAAGCTGTTCCAGAACTGATTTGGAAGAAATGTACAAAGTTGGGATAAAACTGTATGAGAATGTGTTGAAAGGGACAGAAATGAACTTAATCAAGATAACCATGGAGTATCTGTGCATGATGTTTGATCCAGATAGAGTGAAGCATATTATCAAAGATCTGCATCATGAATATGGATTTAAAAAGATTGATCATTGGATGCTCATTGAAAGATGTGGAGTATATGTCCTAACCATAGACAAAAGCTATCATGAGTACTTCTTGGTGGACAAGGTGTATGACCATAGCAAAGCAAAGCTGCAAGGAATGTTGAGAGCAAAGCTGGTATGTGCTAAGGGTTCAGAAATGGCCAGAATAGTGATCAAAAGAACTATCAATCAAAGTCTAGGCCTGGATCCTAATTTGGGAAATTGAGCTGAAGTTTTGGAATCATCATGAAGATCCTAATCTGAAGAACTTAACTTCTGGATGTCAAAAGTTAAGTTAGGGGGAGATTGTTGGGACTGAAAATGTGTCAAGTATGGATAATGTTGTTGGGCTTAAAGATTAATACTGCTGAAGATATTAATACTTCTAGTAGTATTACTACTGCTTGAAAAGTTAGTACTGCTAGAAGAATAGTTAGTACTGCTTGGAGAGTTAGTACTGCTTGAAGAATTACTACTGCAAGCATAGTTAGTACTGCAAACATGGTTAGTACTGCTGAGGAAGTTAATACTGCTATGGAGATTAATGTTGCTCGTGAAGATAAAGATGACTTGGAACGAAATACTAGGAGCTGAAGATAATGTTGAAGATAATTATGAACTGGATGCTGAAGATCAATATTTCTTTTGTAATTATCTTGTAATTAGTTCTATATATATAGTCTAGTAGTTTTTGATAGATTAACAAGTTTTCATATATGTTTAGAGAGAATTAACCTCAAGATTAGTTTTAATACTTTCTTTAGAGAAGTATAGAACGTCTGTTGAGAATGTTCAACAGATTGAGGTTTTGTTTGTAATCATTAAGTTAATTCAATATAACTTGTGATTTGAGTTCATACACTGTTTGATTGATTTACTGTTAAAGTGTTATTCCGCGACTTCTTTAACATAGTTTCTGAGTGTTTAGTTTAAATTCTTGTTTAGAATTTCGATCCTGACCAGTTTTCTTGTCATAACATTCATAGAAAATTCCTTTCGGGTTTTCGATGATTGAATGAAAGCCCTGGGGAGTGAATATCACAAAATCTCCTTTCCAAAGTACATCCGTTGTACAAAGTGGCTCCGTGCTACATACAGGCATACTAACTGTATCATTTGTTGATTCAGGTTTACAATTCCTATTATATCTGAATTTGAAAAGATTCGGATATATATATTTCATGAATTGCCGGATACTCAGATCAAAGGGCGGAGAATGTCAAATTATCATAAAGGGGAGATTGTTAGTTCATCACAAAGGAGGAGATAAAAGAATGTGTTGAAATTGAAGAGTTTTGATGATCTTGATGTTCACAGTCATCAAAAAGGGGGAGAGATTTACAAAGTTCAATTTCAAAGTCAAATCTTCTTAATTCTAAATCTTAATTCTGAAAAGTCTTTGGATTGCAGCTAAGCAGAAAAGGTTTTATTGCATTTCTTCTATCCCGTATCTTGTGGTGTATGCTATAAGTTTGTTCCTCCTACGAGTTGATTGAAACAAGTTCTTAAGCTGAAAGTCAATTCAACTCGTGATTCAGAGACAGATTCTTTGTTATTAAACTGAAGTTGCACCGTGGAAAGTCACGTAACTCGCACATTATCTTTCTTGTGTGCTGATCCGATGTGTTGAGTTTCTATAGTTGAAAGCTGCTTGATAGTGCGTTCAGTCGAGGCTACTGTACATTGAATCTAGTTACAAAGTTGAAGCTATGAAGACCAAGAGCTTTATTCAAGGTGGAGCTTGGAAAGACATGAAGTCAAGAAACACCAAAGTTCTTCAAAGATTCAAGAGGGAAAGAAGATCAAACCTGAAGATTGAAAGAAGATCAATGCCTGAAGATTTCAAGATGATAAATGCCTTATTCAACTTTAGGGGGAGATTGTTAGCCCTGAAAGTCCTGTGTGTTGAAAGTGGTATAAATCATTTATAAGGGGTTGATTTGTAATTAATTGATAGTTGTTTTGTTAGTTGGGCCCAAAGCCCATTAGCCCGTGCGTGACATATATAAGGCTTAGTTTAGCTCATAATTCAGTTTAGAAGTTTAGAGATCTCATTCATAATTCTCTAGTCAATAGGTTTACTTTGCTTATCAGATATTCTCTCTGTAAACCTAATCCTTTCTTGAATATTAATCATATGACTAGAGGTTGTGATTCATTAACTATTCTTCATTGATATTATTGTTCGTGATTGCACTGTACTGGGATCTATAGGTAATCTCTCCGTTTTCTGCCTACCTTTTTGGGTGGAAAATGTTGAGCTTTCGAACCTTAAGTCGACCCATGCGAGAATCTCGAGTTTTGACCTTTTTCTGACTTCGGTACGAGTGGAGCGATTGTGACTCGCGATAGTGACATGTGTCACTATCGCGTGGCACAATCGCCGGGGGTGTACCACCCGCGGTACAATCTCCGTGATAGTGCCCTCGCGATAGTGACAATGTCACTATCGCGTGGCAAGGTCGCCCGCAGCCCCTTGTCTCCTAAATGCCCGAATTTTCACCCATTTCCCTCATTTTCATTTTCTAATCCCTTCCCTTTTCTCTCCCAAACCTCAAAGTCGAACCCTAACCTATTTTGAAGGCTTTCCCCCTTGAACCACATGATTCTTCATCATCTATCTAGTGGGATCTTGAACCACCAAACCTCCACCTTCATCTTCCTCATCAAGTTCAACGTGTGGGACCTCGGGTTGAAGAGTTGGAATTGGTGTCCTCGGAAAGTCTCATCATATAAAATGGTAAACTTCCTTGATTTAATGTTATAAATGCTCCATTGATGTTTCCCTAGTGTTTGGTTTATCAAATCTCGGATTTAATAGTTTTGGAAAAACTAGGGTTTTGATCTCGTTGGGGATTTTAGTAAATAATGTTTGGGGAATGTTTCTAAATGGTTAAATTTGGGTGTTTATGGTTTGGAATGTATGGATCTAGGTTTTGGAAGTTTTCGGCTTGAGGATTCAAGTGCCCTTCAAAAGAGCTCAAGTTGGGTGAAATCTAGATTTATCCTAAATCTAGCAAGGTGAGTTCAAGTTGATTTGTGAAAACGGTGTACATGCCAAAATGTTTATTTTAAAGTGTTTTTGTGTTTTACATGAAATTGTTAACTGCTGATAAGTTTTGTGTATTTTGAAGTAAAAATATATTTTACTTGGTAGTTGTCAAAGTGTGAGTATTTTGATAAGTTTTCATAGTTGGTAAACTTGGGTTGCTTAATTCCATAAAACGATCATATTTGAGTTTTAATGTTTTAACATACAAATAGCATGTTTTACAGATTCTTAGCGATTTTGTACAAATAGAGTCAATTTCATGACTTATGCATATTCGGTGATTTTGTACAAGCGAAGTCTAAATTATGACGTACGACATTTTGGGATATTCGGGTTTATAAACTATTTGGATGATTCTTGGTCCCAACACGTGTCGAGTTGGGTAAATCACATCTTTGAGTTATGTGTCTGCATAAACGTCGTTTAAAGACATTTCATTATTTGGGGAACCGTTATTTGTTGGTCAAATGGATTTTGGGCATTTTAGCTCGGTGTTGACGTAAACGAGTAATGAGGACATCCGTCCGGTTTTAATGGCTCGATTTAGAGTCCAAATTGTGATTTACGTCTTAATGCATTTTATTGCATATTATTGATGATTACCGGCTCGAGTGCTTTAGTCATTCATGTGTAGTCATGTAATCTTAGACTGTGTTGCATTGGATCCATAGGCACGTAAGTCAGTCTTATTTGATGGTCAATTGGGTGGTACGGGGTTGGACCCCGGGACTCATGTTTTATGACCAAAACTTGACAAGGAGGCACTAGGAGGGTTGAGTTTGGATAGTGCTGCCTGGCAGGTGAGTACTGTGACCTCCGCCATTTGGGGAATTTCCTTAGTTGTAGTCCCCGGTGTGCCGAGCCACTTGGGGAATTTCCTTAGTTGTAGTCCCCGGTGTGCCGAGCCTTTTGAGGTGGAGTTCTTTGTAACGGCCACCAAGGTCAACTGTCTCTTTTGGTGAACTTGTCAAGAGGTCGTAGGGGAACTTGGGCTAGCGTGTCGTGAAGTGTCATACGATCAACGTTGTTTGAGTAGCATACTTTTGTGTTCCTCCGCTCTCAACGGATACGGGTATCCCCCGTTGTCGGCCCGTTGTATTTTGGATATTTAATTGTCCGTGCTTTAATATTTGGATTTCATTCCATTTTATGGTCGCGTGAGTATTAAGTTTTCAGTTCCATGTTTTAATGGCGTATCATATTTATATGGATTTTTTTCCGTTATTTAAGGGTCGAGTATTATGTCCCACCCGAGTTTTGGGTGTTTTGGGATATAAAGTATTATTTACATTTTCACAAATTTGATTATCGAACTATAACCCCGTTTTAGGTGAGTTACGGGTTGCATCGTTTTATAAGAAATGTGTGTTTGGGAGCATCGTCTTTAAAAGTGCATATTATGGGAAAACGTGTCGTTTCCATTTTGAAGTGTAATATTTCGAAGGATCTTGCTTTAAACTGAATTCCTTTCTTTTAAAGATATATTCATTCATGTTAAAACTCTTGAGCTCACTAGGCGTTAAGCCTAACTTTTTATTTTTCGGCATGTGCATCAGGTTCCTGTCGGGGGTTCGGTTCTAGCAAGTGCTATGAGGAGTTGAGCCTTAACTTTATACAAGAGTAAGTAGCCGGTGAAGTCTTCCACAGTTTAGAGATAGTGACCGTTATTGGGTTTAGTAACACCCGTCCTTTTCATAGATGGTATGTATAGAATGAATGTGTGTATTGAGGTTAATTCTCAAATTGTGTCTGTAGTCAAAGTAATTATTGATGTATTTAGAAATTTTAATAAGTTGCTATCTTCAGATTTAAGGGTGTTACAAGTTGGTATCAGAGCTTAAGTTTGAGAGAATTAAGTATCTATTTTTGGATGCCTAGACTCAAACTAGCGTTCTTATAAGTGATTGTAAGTGAAGTTGCATATTAGGTACCTTAAGATAAGATATTTCGAGGTTGAGCAAGTCGCTAGAAACGGAAAACTTGCCGAGAGTCGCAAGGATGATCATGTTCGCTACGTTCATAATGGCACCTGGCCAGTGTTATGGTGAACCTACATGCTACATGTGAATACTTGAACTACCTTGGTATGATGACCGTTGGGGTAGTGAGAAAGTTTCTAAGCGAGTAAGCTAAGGGAGGATTGATGTTTATAGCAATGTCACTATGGGGTGGTAGTTAAGTGCGATGAACGCATTAAGTTGATCATCTTGAATCAGATTTATTGGTTGAATTAGGACTATAAGTTCTGTAACACCCTCAAACCTGAAGATAACAACTAATTTAAAAAATTTTAAATACATCAATAAATGAATCGTCTACAACCACATATTTAAATTCAACTACAATACACAAATACCACCTTATATATACAGACTATAAAGGACGGGTGCTACTAATACCCATGCATAGTCACTATCTCCATAATGCGGAAAACTTCACCGAATTCTTACTTTCGGATCTAGCTAAGGCTTTACTCTTCACAGGATTGCTAGAACCAAACCCCAACCTTGAAACCTGATGCACATGCCGACAAATAAAAAGGTTAGGCTTAACGCCTAGTGAGCTCAAGAGTTTTCAACATGATTACAAAGACCATTAAATGGAAATAATGTAACTTAAATTAAGATCCTTTAAAAACGAACTTCTTTAAGCATGAGAACGGCCTGTTTTCCAATATTAAGCGAAATATAAATGGACGCCTCGACGCCAAACATTAACTCATGAAATAATGCAACCCGACACTTACTCAAAATGTGAATAGTTGTAAATGCTCCCATGATGACGTTTGAATAAAACTTTATAACTCAAGCGACCAAAATAAGATTACCTTCAAGTTCCCAAAATTATATTTTAAGGAGAAAAACCTAATGTCTCAACTAGTTATAAATGGAAAGTGACTATCCCATAAAAACAGGCTCAGAAATTAACTCGCGGATGCAGGTCCGGGTCTTGGACTCCGCGAGCCCTCACCGTCTTATCCTCGAAATCCCCCGAGACTAATCCCGACACCAACATAAAACAGGCTCAGAGATTAAGTCGTGGATGCAGGTCCGGGTCTTGAACTCCACGAGCCCTCACCGTCTTATCCTCGAAATCCCCCGAGACTAATCTCGACACCAACACAAAACAGGCTCAGAGATTAACTCATGGATGCAGGTCCGGGTCTTGGACTCCACGAGCCATCACCGTCTTATCCTCGAAATCTCCCGAGACTAATCCCGACACCAACATAAAACAGGCTCAGAGATTAACTCGTGGATGCAGGTCCGGGTCTTGGACTCCACGAGCCCTCACCGTCTTATCCTCGAAATCCCCTGAGACTAATCTCGACCAACATACAAATAATAACCCATTTTCTTTTTAAATAACCCGACCGACTCATATGCATGTGGATCCACTACATTACAGTCTAAAACGCTACATGACTCCAACTGAATGACCAACGCACTCAAAACATGTAAGTCTCAAATGACACGTAAAATAACGCCATCATACCAAAACTTCCATTTCGGGCTATTAAACCGAATAATTGTCCTCGCGACTCATTTTAGTCAAAACCGAGCCAAAAGGCTCAACACTTTACTTAAATAACCAAAGAAAGCCAGTGTAAACTTTAAAACACGTTTGGCCAGCGGATATACAAACGCCATGACTAAAATGTGATTTACCCTAACCTTCTCATTAGATGAAACCAAGCATTTTCCCAAACTTAACTACTGATAAGAATGAAAATCAGAAAATGAGACTATAAACATTCTTTCAAGTACTTCACATAAATTTGCAAGTGATACTTTATAAGACATTTCCTTTTATGAATGACACATAAAACCCAACAAACACTTAAAAGCGTATTTCTTTGACCAAAGATCTATTTATGCAGTAAGACATCAAAACACATTCATTTGTGACACATTTATCAAAATGTCCAAACCTCCCAATTGTGGGTGTTATACAAAGTTTGTAAAGTTAAATACTTCAATAAATCAAAGATAAGCAACTAACCCAACATTTGATAATTTCATGTAAAACACATAAACACTTTAAAATAGACATTTTGGCATATACAACGTTTTCACAAATCAACTTGAACTCACCTTGCTAGATTTTATGTCAGGATCTGAATTCTTAACAAGAATAAACACTCAGAAACAATATTAAAGGAGTTTGCGGAATAACACTTTAATATTCAAAGATCAATGAAACAGTGAATCAGAATAACAACTTGTAAACTTTATTGAAAGGTTATAAAGCTACAAGATTTCACACACAATCTCAATATTGATGAAGAGGCTCACCAATACGAATTCTACTTCTCTAGAACTAGGACTATAAACCTTGAGGTTGATTCTCTCTATGAAAACAAAAACTCAGAATTAATTCTCAATGCTAAAGTTACAAACTATTCTATATTTATACTGAAAATAAAAGATAATTACAAATAATAAAAGATCTTCAGAATAATCTTCCATCTTTATCTCCAAGCCTTCCATAATCTTTAATCAAAACAATTGTCATCCTTGCCATATGAAGTCTTCATCTCATAAGCAGTATTAAGTCTTCAGCAGCATTAATACTTTGAGCAGTATTAAGTTCAGCAGTACTAACTACTAGCAGTATTAAAATTGCTTAGCAGTAGTAACTTCATCTAGCAGTATTAATCTTGATTAGCAGCATTAACCTGTATCAGCAGCATTAACTTCAGAAGTAGTAACCAAGTTGTGCTAGCAGCATTAACTGTACTTAAGCAATTATTTCAGTTCCCAACAATCTCCCCCTAACTTGACTTTTAGGAAGAGAAGTCAAGTTCTTCAGATGGTCTTTAAGATGCTCCCAAAACTTCATAGCTCATACACCTGTATTTGGATTCAACCCCAAACTCTGATTGATAATCCTCTGAATCAAGTACTTTGCCATTTCTGAATCTGGAACACATCCAAGATTCTTTTTCAACATTGCATGCAGCTTCAATCTACTGTGGTTGTACACTCTATCCACTAGGAAGTATTCTATGTGATTTGAATCCATAGTCAAAGCATATACTCCACTAGTTTCATATAGAGTCCAGTTGGTGACTTTTTGAAACACATTTCTGATGATGTCCTTCACTTCTTCAGGCTTGAATAACATACAAAGATACTCCATCACAAGTTTTGTGATTGAAATCTCTGAAGCTTTCAATTTATCAGCATACAACTTCATTCCTATTTCAAACATCTCCTCTAGATCAGACCTGGAACATGTTCTGACAATCTTGGCCCAAGTATTATACACTTCATACTTCTCATCTTTTCTTTTGAGCCTGATATACTCTTTGCCATCAACCTTCATTGTATTCCAGAGAATGACCTCAGGAGGCTTAACACCAACAGGTTCAGCTGTAATAGGTTCAGGCACTTTGTCCATCACTACCATGTACAGATTCACATCATCAGTACTTGATGGTTCTTTCTGTTAAATTGCCTTAGGTGCCCTTCTTCTTCAGCAACCTTCTCAGCTTCTTCTTTATCCACTCTAGGCTTCTTGGTTGATTTTCTTCTTGCCATCATCTTAGTTCTTTTTAAAGTCCTCAGACTTTCACCTAGTGTGACTTCTTTCTTTGGTGTTTCTTGCTCATCAGGGAAAGGTTTTTCTATCAGAAAATCATTACTTTCTTTCATTCTCTTTTCCATTTCAACTCTGGCTTTTTCATTCCCTTGAAGCTTTAGCATCTCTGAATCATACAACTCTTTAATCTGTTCAATAGACATCTTTGAGAACATCTCCTTTCTGACTCCTACAGCACCTTTGAGAAAAGTAATCATCTTCTTTCTTTCTTGAGTACCAAGGAAGGTCTTTGAGGGTTGTCTCTTCTTAGCATCCATTTTAACCAACACAGATTTCTTCAGGGTTGCAGCTTTCTTCTGTGCTATTTCAGTTGCCAAACTTTGTTGATAAGCTTCATTTAACTCTGCAGCCAGAGCCTTAGCCATCTCTCTATCTTTGTCCACTTGAGCTAATTCTGCTTGGTCAAGTTCAACTTGAATCTTCCTGGCCAAATCTTCATCTGACTCAACCAACTTTTGCTTTTTAATTGGTTGATCAGATTCCACTAACTTTGCTTTGCCTTTATCCCTGCTTACCACCTTCTCAATACTTGCTTTCTTAATCACTTCACATTTTTCTTTGATGATAACTCCTTTGGCCTTTGAGGTGACCTTGGGAGTATCATGTTTAGCCTTGATCAAAGTTTCTGCTATCTCAAGATCTGTTAATACCTCTTGTACTATTTCTGTTGCTTCATTCAATTCAGCAGTATTAACAGTTTTTGCTGCTTTACTTGTTTCAGCAACATTAACTGTTACTGCTGCTTGTACAAAAACTGATTCTTTTTCTACTGCTTGCTCTTTTACTGCTCCTATGCTTGATATTTCTGCTGCTTGTACAAACTCTGTTTCAGTTTCCACTGCTTGCTCCCCCTCAAAATCAAATTGCTCCCCCTTGTCTTTATCATCTTCCATGTTGACATCAGCTTCTTGTCAGGATCTGAATTCTTAACAAGAATAAACACTCAGAAACAATATTAAAGGAGTTTGCGGAATAACACTTTAATATTCAAAGATCAATGAAACAATGAATCAGAATAACAACTTGTAAACTTTATTGAAAGGTTATAAAGCTACAAGATTTCACACACAACCTCAATATTGATGAACAGGCTCACCAATACAAATTCTACTTCTCTAGAACTAGGACTATAAACCTTGAGGTTGATTCTCTCTATGAAAACAAAAACTCAGAATTAATTCTCAATGCTAAAGTTACAAACTATTATATATTTATACTGAAAATAAAAGATAATTACAAATAATAAAAGATCTTCAGAATAATCTTCCATCTTTATCTCCAACCCTTCCATAATCTTTAATCAAAACAGCTGTCATCCTTGCCATATAAAGTCTTCATCTCATAAGCAGTATTAAGTCTTCAGTAGCATTAATAATTTGAGCAGTATTAAGTTCAGCAGTACTAACTACTAGCAGTACTAAAATTGCTTAGCAGTAGTAACTTCATCTAGCAGTATTAATCTTGATTAGCAGCATTAACCTGTATCAGCAGCATTAACTTCAGAAGTAGTAACCAAGTTGTGCTAGCAGCATTAACTGTACTTAAGCAATTCTTTCAGTTCCCAACATTTTAAGCTAAATCTAGATTTTACCCAACGAGCTCATTTGAACACCACTTGAATCCTCAAGCCGAGAACTTCCAAGACCTAGATCCATACAATCCAAACCATCAAATCCGAGATTTGAGATACCAAACACTAAGAAACCATCGATAGAGCATTTATAACATTATTTCAAGAAGGCTTAGCACTAGAGATGACGAGACCTTACGAGGACACCCAATCCAACTCTTCAGCCCAAGGTTCCACACTTTGAACTTGATGGGGAATATGAAGATGGAATTTTTGTGGTTCAAGATTCCAACTAGTTAGATGGTAAAAGATCATGTGGTTCAAGGGGGAAAACCTTCAAAATACATAAGGGTTCGGTTTTGGGGTTTAGGGGAGAAAAGGGGAGAGGATTTAGGGTTTGGGTTTTGAGAGAAATGAGGAAAATGGCTGAAAATCAGACTTTTAGCTCAACCAGGGCGTTTCGCGAGTTATGTCGCGACCCTAAGTCGCGGCATAATTCGCCCGTTTCTCACATCCAGTGAGTTACGCGACTTGTGCCGCGACTACAAGTCGCGCCACAACTCGCGGCAGCCCAAAAAGCTCTGTTTCCTCGCGTATTCTCGTCTGGTTCGATCCTCGATGATTCCATAGAAAATCTCGATTGATTCCTCGGAACCTTTTCGTTCTACTAGCCTAACGACTCCCACATTATTACTTAGAGGTAATATCCAATTTACGGGTGTTACAATCCTCCCAACCTTAAAAGAGATTTCGTCCTCGAAATCTGTCACCGCTAAACACCCAACCCTACCTTCAACAAATCGATTGATTCTCTACCCAACAAGAAGGCCTCCACCCTACCTTGCCTTATGCACGACCAGATTACAACTTAATTTCGGAATCCAGTACTTCTTGTCGATGATGGGACGAACGTCGAGTCCTTAATGACTATTTTACCACCCCTAAGATCTCGGCTGTCTCCCAACCTTAAATGGAAATTACTATCTTCCGGGTAGTCATGACCTCAACTTCTCGATAACCCATCACTTTGAAACTTCACGACTCTGAACCCAAGCCAAGAATCGTCCACGAACTCTTAAAATCCTAAATTTTCAACTGATCCATTCCTAATGTTTGATAGAGTTGACCTCCTAAGGCGCACCAATGCGTCCCTCAGGCAACTGGTTAACCCAGATTCGGTTAACACTCAACTCCGTTCCAACCCCAACCTCACAACAGTCCTCCATTACAATCTTTATCACTATAGAAAAGCTTATACACATCGGTACTTAATCATCAACATCTCACCTTCTATTAAATTCCATCACTGAAAGGTCAATAATTCCCATGATCCAACCGGGATACATCCCAAACATTCCAAGATCCATTGACCTCAAGGAAACAAGTCGACACTTAGGACCAAACGGTGACCTCGAAAATGTGGGCATCCCAATCCAAACGGATGGTCGCACTAAGGATGACACCAAACAGAGTGCTAAAAATCCCAAATCTTACATTTCTAACAAACAGATCACCAAAATTTCCTTTTAATCGCGGAACCCACTAATACGGTATACCGACAACACAACCCAAGATGTGACACCGACTAGCAATCCATCACAACGAATCCCAAAAGAAGCGCAGATAGTCACATAAGACCTTATCCCGCATGATTACCGAAGTATAAAATCACCCCTTAACTAGCGGAGAAGACTTAAATCTACTACTTCCATAAAACAAATGCGCACATATTCAAAACTGAAACTCAAACTTTCACGACTAACCGCAAGTCGGAACATCCGACGCTTCCAATTCCAAGGACTCCCTTAGTCCCTAATTACAACTGCTCTTACGCCAGGGTTAAAATCTATAGACCTAATGAGTTCAAGGTTTTTCAACTAGTATGCCAATTTGAATTTATAAATCCTTCGAATACAAAGGCTTCTTAACGATTAAACGTGCGGCAAAAATACACTACCGTCCATGCGATAGGTTTCAAAATTGATTAACCATACAGCGCATATGAAACCATTTCCAAAAACTCGTTTGTTCAATACTTACGTTAGTAAATACAACAATAAAACATGCACAATAATTTACACCATATAAGAGAAAATAGATTCATGCACCACAACACGTGCAATAAAGGTTTGTACCATTCCAAAAGAGAACTCACAATTATAACTTTAAAATTCTGCCCTTCTAATCAAAAGACGTTGCGACATAAAGATATCAACAACTCTATATGCGACGGTTTTTCCCCAAATCTCAAAAGAATGATGGGAATGCAAATAAGATTTCAAATCGAGTTTAGGCTTTAAGCCAAAAATAAACACACTTGGCCCAACAGAAAATTTCAACGACAAGAATGCCGCCAATTCGATAAATGCATTGCGGAAATTTCTAACAGTAAAAGTTGATGATTGAATTACGATCAGAACAAAAGTCCTGCTTGAAATAACGAAGATCTTTTACAAGCTTGCTCACACCGGCGTTATAATTAAGTCCAAATGAAAATAGTATGCAACGAATGACATTTGTATAAAATCCAACATTTATCGCACACAATGATGCATATGCACATGTTCTCAAAATTATTTTACGCAACGCAAAATGACGTAAGACGAGACACCCTAAACCCAACTGAGTTTTCGCAAAACCCAATAATGCAAAAATCATGCAGCGACAAATTTTCATTTCTCAACAAGAATGTAAGATGGCAATATGGCTAAAACATTAAGCCTTTAAGAGTTTCCTCTTTTAATGCAATGAAAGGTAAAATGACACCTTTAACAAAATTCACATGGACACGACGCCAAATAACTCGCAAGTTATCATGGAGTAAAAAAAATTAAAACTCACGCAAAAAGGACGCCGCAAAACAACACTCCATGAAATTTAACAAACTAGCACAACAAAAAAAAATTCTCAAGAAATTCCGACTCAAAATATGGGAATAACCTTTCCTTTAAAACCATTGACATACGTGGAGGAGATCCAATGCCTAGGTTAAAATCTCATAGTTACTTGCCCAGTACCCCAAATGACATTAAAACATGGATATTACAATACCCGAAAATAGCGTTAAACACGAGACGTAAATAAAGAGATTTTGATAACAATTTGCAACTATGTGCAACAAAACAATTTCATGCATGCTTAAGCTCACAGTTCAAAATCTGATGAATGCTACATGCTTTACCAAAACCTTATAATGCAAAACACTTTATGTTTTACGAACATAAGAAACAATTTATACAAATTTATTTCAGAAATAAATTTAGTGCATGGAATTGATCGGCACTTGGCATCATAGGACTACATTTCCCAATAACCCAACATACTATTGTCATCCGGATGCATCAAACATCTTAAAGCCACAATCTCAATAATTTGATAAACTTACGAATTCTCCTTGAGATAGAATCGGTCTAACAAACTCACAAATCTAATCTAACCAATATTTCCGACCCAAGAGGATCAACTTAGTGACCTCCTCGCACTTAGCTATCAGTCCCAGGTGACCTCGATATAAACATCAATCATTCATTAGTTAACTCGCTTAGAGGCTTTCTCACTACCCCAACGGTGATCATATCAAGGTAATGCAAGTGCACACATGTAGCATGTAGATTCACCATAACACTGGCCAAGTGCTATTATGAACGTACCGTACATGACCATCCTTGCGACCCTCGACAATTTTCCCGTTTCTAGCGACTAGTCAACCTCAAAATATCTTATCTTAAGGTACCTAATGTGCAACTTCGCTTACAATCACTTATAAGACGCTAGTTTCAGTCTAGGCATCCAAGAATCAATACCTAATTCTCTCAAACTTAAGCTCTGAAATCCAACTTGTAACACCCTCAAACCTGAAGATAGCAACTAATTTAAAATTTTCTAAATACATCAATAAATGAATCCTCTACAACCACATATTTAAATTCAACTACAATACACAAATACCACCTTATATATACAGACTATAAAGGACGGGTGCTACTAATACCCATGCATGGTCACTATCTCCATAATGCGGAAAACTTCACCGAATTCTTACTTTCGGATCTAGCTAAGGCTTTACTCTTCACAGGATTGCTAGAACCAAACCCCAACCTTGAAACCTGATGCACATGCCGACAAATAAAAAGGTTAGGCTTAACGCCTAGTGAGCTTAAGAGTTTTCAACATGATTACAAAGACCATTAAATGGAAATAATGTAACTTAAATTAAGATCCTTTAAAAACGAACTTCTTTAAGCATGAGAACGGCCTGTTTTCCAATATTAAGCGAAATATAAATGGACGCCTCGACGCCAAACATTAACTCATGAAATAATGCAACCCGACACTTACTCAAAATGTGAATAGTTGTAAATGCTCCCATGATGACGTTTGAATAAAACTTTATAACTCAAGCGACCAAAATAAGATTACCTTCAAGTTCCCAAAATTATATTTTAAGGAGAAAAACCCAATGTCTCAACTAGTTATAAATGGAAAGTGACTATCCCATAAAAACCGGCTCAGAAATTAACTCGTTCATGCAGGTCCGGGTCTTGGACTCCGTGAGCCCTCACCGTCGTATCCTCGAAATCCCCCGAGACTAATCCCAACACCAACATAAAACAGGCTCAGAGATTAAGTCGTGGATGCAGGTCCGGGTCTTGAACTCCACGAGCCCTCACCGTCTTATCCTCGAAATCCCCCGAGACTAATCCCGACACCAACACAAAACAGGCTCAGAGATTAACTCGTGGATGCAGGTCCGGGTCTTGGACTCCACGAGCCCTCACCGTCTTATCCTCGAAATCCCCCAAGACTAATCCCGACACCAACATAAAACAAGCTCAGAGATTAACTCGTGGATGCAGGTCTGGGTCTTGGACTCCACGAGCCCTCACCGTCTTATCCTTGAAATCCCCCGAGACTAATCCCGACCAACATACAAATAATAGCCCATTTTCTTTTTAAATAACCCGACTGACTCATATGCATGTGGATCCACTACATTACAGTCTAAAACGCTACATGACTCCAACTGAATGACCAACGCACTCAAAACATGTAACTCTCAAATGACACGTAAATTAACGCCATCATACCAAAACTTCCATTTCGGGCTATTAAACCGGATAATTGTCCTCACGACTCATTTTAGTCAAAACCGAGGCAAAAGGCTCAACACTTTACTTAAATAACCAAAGAAAGCCAGTATAAACTTTAAAACACGTTTGGCCAGCGGATATGCAAACGCCATGACTAAAATGTGATTTACCCTAACCTTCTCATTAGATGAAACCAAGCATTTTTTCAAACTTAACTGCTGATAAGAATGAAAATCAGAAAATGAGACTATAAACATTCTTTCAAGTACTTCACATAAATTTGCAAGTGATACTTTATAAGACATTTCCTTTTATGAATGGCGCATAAAACCCGACAAACATTTAAAAGCGTATTTCTTTAACCAAAGATCTATTTATGCAGTAAGACATCAAAACACATTCATTTGTGACACATTTATCAAAATGTCCAAACCTCCCAATTATGGGTGTTATACAAAGTTTGTAAAGTTAAATACTTCAATTAATCAAAGATTAGCAACTAACCCAACATTTGATAATTTAATGTAAAAATAAACACTTTAAAATAGACATTTTGGCATGTACAACGTTTTCACAAATCAACATGAACTCACCTTGCTAGATTTTAGGCTAAATCTAGATTTTACCCAACGAGCTCATTTGAAGACCACTTGAATCCTCAAGCCGAGAACTTCCAAGACCTAGATCCATACAATCCAAACCATCAAATCCGAGATTTGAGATACCAAACACTAAGAAACCATCAATGGAGCATTAATAACATTATTTCAAGAAGGCTTAGCACTAGAGATGACGAGACCTTCCGAGGATACCCAATCCAACTCTTCAACCCGAGGTTCCACACTTTGAACTTGATGGGGAAGATGAAGATGGAAGTTTTGTGGTTCAAGATTCCAACTAGTTAGATGGTAAAGGATAATGTGGTTAAAGGGGGAAAAACTTCAAAATACATAAGGGTTCGGTTTTGGGGTTTGGGGGAGAAAAGGGGAGAGGATTTAGGGTTTGGGTTTTGAGAGAAATGAGGAAAATGGTTGACAATCGGACTTTTAGCTCAACCAAGGCATTTCGCGAGTTATAATGCGCCCGTTTCTCACATCCAGTGAGTTATGCGACTTGTGCCGCGACCACAAGTCGCGCCACAACTCGCGGAAGCCCAAAAAGCTTTGTTTCCTCGCGTATTCTCGTCTGGTTCGATCCTCGATGATTCCATAGCAAATCTCGATTGATTCCTCGGAACCTTTTCGTTCTACTAGCCCAACAACTCCCACATTATTACTTAGAGGTAATATCCAATTTACGGGTGTTACAATCCTCCCAACCTTAAAAGAGATTTCGTCCTCGAAATCTGTCACCGCTAAACACCCAACCCTACCTTCAACAAATCAATTGATTCTCTACCCAACAGGAAGGCCTCCACCCTACCTTGCCTTATGCACGACCAGATTACAACTTAATTTCGGAATCCAGTACTTCTTGTCGATGATGGGACGAACGTCGAGTCCTTAATGACTATTTTACCACCCCTAAGATCTCGGCTGTCTCCCAACCTTAAATGGAAATTACTATCTTCCGGGTAGTCATGACCTCAACTTCTCGACAACCCATCACTTTGAAACTTCACGACTCTGAACCCAAGCCAAGAATCGTCCACGAACTCTTAAAATCCTAAATTTTCAACTGATCCATTCCTATTGTTTGATAGAGTTGACTTCCTAAGGCGCACCAATGCGTCCCTCAGGCAACTGGTTAACCCAGATTCGGTTAACACTCAACTCCGTTCCAACCCCAACCTCACAACAGTCCTCCAATACAATCTTTATCACTATAGAAAAGCTTATACATATCGGTACTTAATCATCAAGATCTCACCTTCTATTAAATTCCATCACTGAAAGGTCAATAATTCCCATGATCCAACCGGGATACATCCCAAACATTCCATGATCCATTGACCTCAAGGAAACAAGTCGACGTTTAGGACCAAACGGTGACCTCGAAAATGTGGTCATCCCAATCCAAACGGATGGTCGCACTAAGGATGACACCAAACAGAGTGCTAAAAATCCCAAATCTTACATTTCTAACAAACAGATCACCAAAATTTCCTTTTAATCGCGGAACCCACTAATACGGTATACCGACAACACAACCCAAGATGTGACACCGACTAGCAATCCATCACAACGAATCCCAAAAGAAGCGCAGATAGTCACATAAGACCTTATCCCGCATGATTACCGAAGTATAAAATCACCCCTTAACTAGCGGAGAAGACTTAAATCTACTACTTCCATAAAACAAATGCGCACATATTCAAAACTGAAACTCAAACTTTCACGACTGACCACAAGTCGGAACATCCGACGCCTCCAATTCCAAGGACTCCCTTAGTCCCTAATTACAACTGCTCTTACGCCAGGGTTAAAATCTATAGACCTAATGAGTTCAAGGTTTTTCAACTAGTATGCCAATTTGAATTTATAAATCTTTCGAATACAAAGGCTTCTTAACGATTAAACGTGCGGCAAAAATACACCACCGTCCATGCGATAGGTTTCAAAATTGATTAACCATACAGCGCATATGAAACCATTTCCAAAAACTCGTTTGTTCAATACTTACGTTAGTAAATACAACAATAAAACATGTGCAATAATTTACACCATATAAGAGAAAATAGATTCATGCACCACAACACGTGCAATAAAGGTTTGTACCATTCCAAAAGAGAACTCACAATTCTAACTTTAAAATTCTGCCCTTTTGATCAAAAGACGTTGCGACATAAAGATATCAAGAACTCTATATGCGACGGTTTTTCCCCACATCTCAAAAGAATGATGGGAATGCAAATAAGATTTCAAATCGAGTTTAGGCTTTAAGCCAAAAATAAACACACTTGGCCCAACAGAAATTTCAACGACAAGAATGCCGCCAATTCGATAAATGCATTGCGGAAATTTCTAACAATAAAAGTTGATGATTGAATTACGATCAGAACAAAAGTCCTGCTTGAAATAACGAAGATCTTTTACAAGCTTGCTTACACCGGCGTTATAATTAAGTCCAAATGCAAATAGTATGCAACGAATGACATTTGTATAAAATCCAACATTTATCGCCAACAATGATGCATATGCACATGTTCTCAAAATTATTTTACGCAACGCAAAATGACGTAAGACGAGACACCCTAAACCCAACTGAGTTTTCGCAAAACCCAATAATGCTAAAATCATGCAGCGACAAATTTTCATTTCTCAACAAGAATGTAAGATGGCAATATGGCTAAAACATTAAGCCTTTAAGAGTTTCCTCTTTTAATGCAATGAAAGGTAAAATGACACCTTTAACAAAATTCACATGGGACACGACGCCAAATAACTCGCAATTTATCATGGAGTAAAAAAATTAAAACTCACGCAAAAAGGACGCCGCAAAACAACACTCCATGAAATTTAGCAAACTAGCACAACAAAAAAAATTCTCAAGAAATTCCGACTCAAAATATCGGAATAACCTTTCCTTTAAAACCATTGACATATGTCAGGATCTTAATTCTTAACAAGAATAAACACTCAGAAACAATATTAAAGAAGTTTGCGGAATAACACTTTAATATTCAATTAAACAGTGAATCAGAATAACAACTTGTAAACTTTATTGAATGATTGTAAAGCTACAAGATTTAACACTCAACCTCAATATTGATGAACAGGCTCACCAATACGAATTCTACATCTCTAGAACTAGGACTATAAGCCTTGAGGTTGATTCTCTCTATTAAAACAAAAACTCAGAAAATTCAGAATTCTAAAAGTAATTCTCTATCAATTACAAACTATTATATATATACTGAAGATAAAAGATAATTACAAATAATAAAATATCTTCAGAATAATCTTCCATATTTATCTTCAAGCTTTCCATAATCTTCAAACTTGATCTGCACGAATCTTGATTATCTCTTAAGCAGCACTAAGTCTTTAGCAGCATTAATACTTTGAGCAGTATTAATGTTCAGCAGTACTAACTACTAGCAGTACTAAAATTGCTTAGCAGTAGTAATTCCTTCTAGCAGTATTAATCTTGACTAGCAGCATTAACCTGTATCAGCAGCATTAACTTCAGAAGTAGTAATCAAGTTCTGCTAGCAGCATTAACTGTACTTATGCATTTCTGAATTTCCCAACAATCTCCCCCTAACTTGACTTTTAGGAAGAGAAGTCAAGTTCTTCAGATGGTCTTTAATATGCTCCCAAAACTTCATAGCTCATACACCTGTATTTGCATCCAACCCCAAACTCTGATTGATTGTTCTTTGAATCAGATACTTTGCCATTTCTGAATCTGAAGCACATCCAAGCTTCTTTTTCAACATTGCATGCAGCTTCAGTCTACTGTGGTTGTACACTCTATCCACTAGGAAGTATTCTATATGATTTGAATCCATAGTCAAAGCATATACTCCACTAGTTTCATATAGAGTCCAGTTGGTGACTTTTTGAAACACATTTCTGATCACAAGCTCCACTTCTTAAGGCTTGAACATCATACACAGATACTCCATCACAAGTTTTGTGATTGAAATCCCTGGAGCTTTCAATTGATCTGCATACAACTTCATTCCTATTTCATACATCTCTTCTAGATCTGATCTGGAACATGTTCTGACAATCTTTGCCCATGTATTATACACTTCATGCTTTTCATCTTTTCTTTTGAGCCTGATATATTCTTTTTCATCCACCTTCATTGTATCCCATAGAATGACCTCAGGTGTCTTAACTCCAACAGGTTCTGCTGTAATAGGTTCAGGCACTTTGTCCATCACTACCATGTACAAATTCACATCATCACTACTTGATGGTTCTTTCTGTTCAGATGACTTAGGTGCCCCTTCCTCTTCAGCAACCTTCTCTGTTTCTACTTCAGCTACTCTAGGCTTCTTGACTGATTTTCTTCTGGCCATCATCTTAGTTCTTTTTAAAGTCCTCAGACTTTCACCAAGAGTGGCTTCTTTCTTTAGTGTTTCTTGCTCATCTGGAAAAGGCTTTTCTATCAGAAAGTCATTGCTTTCTTTCATTCTCTTCTCCATTTCAACTCTTGCTGTTTCATTCTCTTGAAGCTTGGTCATTTCTGAATTGTACAACTCTTTAATCTGTTCAAAAGACATCTTTGAGAACATCTCCTTTCTGACTCCTACAGCTCCTTTGAGAAATGCAGTCATCTTATTTCTTTCTTGAGTACCAAGGAATGTCTTTGAGAGTTGTCTCTTCTTTGCAGCTCTTTTGAACAACACAGATTTCTTCCTGGTTGCAGCTTTCTTTTGTGCTATTTCAGTTGCCAGACTTTGTTGATAAGCTTCATTTAATTCTGCAGCCAGAGCCTTAGCCATCTCCCTGTCTTTTTCAACTTGAACCCTTTCTTCTTGCTCAAGATCATCCTGCATCTTCCTGGCCAAAGCTTCATCTGACTCAACCAACTTTAGCTTTTTGATTGGTTGATCAGATTCCACCATTTTAGCTTTGCCTTTATCTTGGCTTATCACCTTCTCAACACTTGCTTTCTTTACAGCCTCACCTCTTTCTTTGATGACAACTCCTTTGGCCTTTGAGGTGACCTTGGGAGTATCATGTTTGGCTTTGATTAAGGTTTCAGCAATTTCAAGATCTGTTAGTACTTCTTGCACTATTTTTGCTGCTTCCTTCAGTTCAGCAGTATTAACAGTTTCTGCTGCTTTGCTTGATTCAACAGCATTAACTATTATTGTTGTTTGTTCTGTTACTACTGCTCTGCTTGATGTTTCTGCTTCTTGTACAAACTCTGTTTCTTTTTCTTGCTCCCCCTCAAAATCAACTTTATCCTGCTCCCCCTTATCTTTGGCATCTTCCATGTTGGCATCAGCTTCTGACTCCCCTTTTTGGGAGCATCAGTCACTGGTTCCCTTCTTCTGAGCACAAACTGTTTCTTCTTCTTTTTCTAGATCAATCTCTTCACCATTTTCTTCAGGTTGGTGATTTGTACTTGTTGAGATAGAATGATCAGTTTCAGCTCTTCTATTTCTTTTCCCTGCTTGATTACATCCATGTTGATGTTTCCCATGGTTTCCATCAATTCAAAATAGTCATATCTGTCCTCACCTTCTCCAGGAGTGTTACCCCCTTTTGATGGATCATGGGATCTTTTTGTAGTAGAGGTCTTATGCCTAGCAGAAGCACCTGCTCACCCAAAGTTACCACTGACCTCCTCTGTGCTAGCAGGAGTAGTGGCAGCCTTTGCACCCATATGCTCATTCATCTCCTCATTGAGCACCTCCTTGGGGTTGGGAGATGCCCCTGTGGTTTCCCTGTTGATATTCTCTAATGGAGAATTCTCCATTAGAGGGCTTAAAGGCTCTGTGGGTGAAGGTACAAGAAGGGAAGGAGCCTTCTTTACCTTTTTTCTGATGTATGTATTGGTTATTGGTGAAGTTGGTTTTTGAACAAGGGACTGAGGGATTGATATGGTGATTGAAGGTTGGGATAGGCTTTCAGTGGGATGGTCTAATGAGGGCCTTGACCCTAAAGCCATACCTTCTTCATTGTGGGACACCACCATCATTGTAGAGAACAATGGGGTGTCAACTCCTTCCGAGTCCAATGGAGATCTTTTCATGTTTGAAAAGACCTTACCTTTGGGGATTTTGGGTACATATACCTCCTCAAAGTGAGGCATATCCGTCAATTCATGGGTTATAACTACCTGTACAAATCTTGGGTACATATAAAAACTCTTTTTGCTTCCCAAGTTTGATACAAGATCATTGAAAATCATGTTAGAAAAATTGTACTTTCTGGCAGTGGCCAAGCAGACCAAAGCATAAGCAATGGTACTGCTGAACTCACTCCATCCAGTAGTCTTTTTGGAAATACAGTGCATCAGGGTATGAACAAGAAAACGCCATTGGGTATAGAATTTAGTTTTTGAGAATTTGAAACCATCCAATTGGCCTCCATACCCCATTCTTGAAAGGTTAGAGAACAAGTCCTCATTAGGAATAGAAGTAATACCTGCAGCATCGTCTAGAAGTAGACAGATGCGAATCACCTCTTCAGAAACTGACAAGGGTTTGCCACACACCCTTGTCTTGATTATCTGCACATCATTTTCTGTGACTACAGTGGCATTTGCCCAAAATTGTCTTTGATGCTCTATGTAGATAGTTGGCGACACAGTAAGAGCATGGGCAATGTGGCTGGACTTGAGAAAATCCACAATCTGGTGAAATCCTGCAGCTTGTTTCGGCTTCTGTAGCATCGCAATCTCGTTGTGCTCATCAATGAATCCCATGGATGCCATTGTGCTTGAGTAATCTGGACTGCAACACTTGGTGCTTGAGAGAAAAGGGTTAGAGAGCATATGAATAGAAATCAAAGAGTCGTTATGAACTTTTGGGCGGGCAAAAAGGGTATTTATACGATTCGGGACATAAGCAGTATTAACCACTAGCAGTATTAACTAACTAGCAGTATTAACTGAGAGCAATATTAACCACTAGCAGTATTAACTAACTAGAAGTATTAACTAGGAGAAGTATTAACTAACTAGCAGTATTAACGAACTAGCAGTATTAACTGAGAGCAGTATTAACCACTAGCAGTATTAACTGTGCACTGGCAGTATTAAAACTGCACTGGCAGCATTAACTATACTTACACTTTTTGAAGCTTGAGGTACTCTGAGCAAGGTAATAACTTCCTGAGAAAGATGTTAGTAGCACCAAAGAATAAACCAATAACAGGTATGAAAACACTTTTTAAGACATGAGCTCATTCAGAGCTGATCATGCCCACACTTGTGACCAAGAAAGTGAATCTACCCACATCAAAGGCTTTAGTGAATAGATCAGCAAACTGGTTGTCAGTATGAACTTTAGCAACTTGAATTAGCTTCTTTTCATTACAATCTCTAATAAAGTGATACATGATCTCAATGTGCTTTGTTTTGGAGTGCTTGACTGGATTGTTAACAATGCTTATAGCACTGCTATTGTCAATGAAGATTGGAGTGTGAAGAAAGGTTACCCCATAGTCCAGCATCTGATTCTGAATCCATAGAACCTGAGAGCAGCAACTTGCAGCAGCAATATACTCAGCTTCTGTTGTTGATAAGGACACTGTGGTTTGCTTCTTACACTGCCAAGATACTAGTCTTGCACCCAAAAGTTGACATCCACCTGAAGTAGACTTTCTGTCCATGTTAGCACCTCCCAAGTCACTATCTGAATAAGCAATCAAGTCAAAGTTGGATTCATAAGGATACCAAAGACCTAATCTAGGTTGCCCTCTTAAGTATCTGAAAATCCTTTTTAACAACTTGAAGATGTGATTGTTTTGGCTTGACTTGGAATCTGGCACACAAACACACTGGAAACATTATGTCTGGTCTTGAGGCTGTGAGATACATGAAAGATCCAGTCATTGATCTATATAGATGGACATCAACATCCTCCCCCTCAAGATCAGCAGTGATCTTTTTATGAGTTTCCATAGGTGTGCTTGCTGGCTTTGAGTCTGTTAAACCATACTTATCCAGGATGTCTTTCACATATTTTTATTGGCTTATGAAGATCCCATCTTTCTTCTGTTTCACTTGAAGCCCAAGGAAGAAGGTAAGTTCACCCATTGAACTCATTTTAAAGCTCTTGTGCATCAACTTTTCAAAGTCTCTACACATCTGATCTTTTGTGGATCCAAAGATGATGTCATCCACATAAATCTGAACAAGTAGGATGTCCTTCTTACTCCTTTTAATGAAGAGGGTCTTGTCAATTATTCCTCTTTCAAACCCATTCTCCAAGAGATAGGTAGATAGAGTATCATACCATGCTCTTGGGGCTTGATGAAGACCATAAAGTGCTTTATTCAGTTTGTATACTCTGTCTGGATATGATGGATTTTCAAATCCAGGGGGCTGACAGACATATACTTCTTCATCAATTGTACCATAAAGAAAGGCACTCTTCACATCCATTTGGTATACCTTGAACTTCATGTATGAGGCATAGGCTAGAAATAGCCTAATTGCCTCTACCCTTGCCACTGGAGCAAACACTTCTTCATAGTCAATGCCTTCTTCTTGAGTGTACCCTTGTGCCACAAGCCTTGCTTTGTTTCTGATCACAATTCCTCTCTCATCCTTTTTATTCCTGAAAATCCACTTGGTGCCAATAGCTCTATGACCTTTTGGAAGGTCCACCAAGTTCCAAACTTCTTGCAATTTGAACTGCAGTAAATCTTCTTGCATAGCTTCTATCCAACTGGAATCTTTCATTGCATCATAAAACTTCTTAGGCTCAATCTGAGATAGAAAGCAAGAGAGTATTGTGTGTTGCTGATCCTGCAGCTCTTGAAGTCTGCCTTGATTCCTTGTTATCATAGGAGAAGAAATGTCTCCTATGACCAGCTCTGGAGGATGGTTCTTTTGAGTTCTATTCTGATGACTAGGTTCTTCATTGAGTCCCACATCTAGATATGAGTCATTTAAGTCAGCTGAAGGGATCTCATCAGCTGCTTCTGGCTCTTCATGTACTTGATTCTCCTCATCTCTTCCTTCTTCTTCACTCTGAATTGGTTCAGTCATAGTTTCCTTTGCACAGATATCAACAGGCTCTATTGTAGGTATGGGAAAGATCACAGACTGAGGAATAATGTCTTGTACTTGTACTTGATCATCCCCTGATCCTCCACTTCCTGAACCTGCATGATAATCACTACTGAAACTGTTAAAGCACATATTTATTGGATTCAAGATCATAATTATCTGAAGATGGAAATCTGAAGTCAAAGCTGATAAAGTCGTCTCAACAAATAGTCTAGGGTCCTTTTGTAATAAATAGTCAAAGTCTGTTTACGTATTTTATTTATTAGTTTTATTTTTAGTTAAATAGGTTTAGTTTGTTTTGTTGTTGAGCCCAAGCAAACCAAGCCCATTAGGCTAATTAGACTAAGTATAAATTAATCTTGTTTAGTGATTATTAGGTTAGAGAAGAGAGGCTTAATTGAGAATTAATAATTGAGAAAGGTTAGTGTGGGTGGTGCGCCGTGAACAGAGAAACAGACAGAGAGATAGATCGATTTCAATCCTGTAACCTGTTGAATCTATTGCTTAATCAATATCAGGTTTGCATTATTGTGTTAATTATTTGTTTACTTGATTGAATGATTGCGTATTCGGACACACAATTGGTATCAGAGCCGGACAGATTGAATTGAAAATTTTTGTTTTCGGTTCTGCTTTTTCTGTCAAAAGATTCATAATTTTTATTGTGTGATTGTTCTTTCAAGTTATTAGTGGTTGGATTGTGTTTGTTTTACCTATTATAGTGATTGGGTATTGATTGATTTGATTATTGCATCGATTTTGATTATCAATTTGTTGAATTTGTTGTTCTGGGTTCGTTCACAAAGTCGGCACTGTGTCATCAATCAATTTGTTCTTAAAGTGGTTTTTATTGAAATTAATTGATTGTAATCTGTTCTAGTTGGTAAATTGATCGTTTTAGCAAAGTTTGGTTGTTTAATTTGAGGTTTCGAGTGTTTTCTGGTCTGATTTCTGGTTTCTGGGTCGAAGAATATCAAGAACATATCGGTCTTTGCACTTCCGGTCGAATACTTTTTATCGGTCTATTGCATTCGACCGGTACACTCACAGTTCACTCCGGTCAAAGACAATACCGGTCGAAGCTTTTGCATTCTATCGGTCGAACATATCGGTCTTGTTTAGTGTCGGTCGAACATCCATCTGGTCTTGTATTCTATCGGTCAAAGTTTTATCGGTCCTTAGCATTCGACCGGAACTCACACAGCACACACCGGTCTAAGAGTATATCGGTCGAGTCATATCGGTCAAAGCATCTATATCGGTCAAATCACTCGACCGGACTTTACAAGTTCCCGGTCGAACTCTATATCGGTCAAATCACTCGACCGGACTTAACAAGTTACCGGTCGAATCAATTTTACCGGTCAAGCAAAGTTCCGGTCTTACATCTTACCGGTCGTTGCAATTCCCCGGTCGAACAAGCGGGACCCCCGTGCTAAGTCTGCGAAGGGGGACAAAGTTCTGTTCATGATCAGATTTTTCTGAATTTCATTCTACAATTTTCAGTATTGTGTGATTTTATCTTGATTTCTAACAATCTCATCCAGTTGATTGTCTCATATCAGATAAGTTTGATACTAATCGTATAAGTAAAGATGTCTCGGGAAGCTCCTTCAATCAGTACGGATGAGAAGCCACCAATACTCTTCAAAGGAGAGTATGATGCATGGAAAAATCAGTTCATAGACTTCATCGATCGAAATGATTTGGGAGATTATATCAGAAAATCTCTGAAAGAAGGAATCATGACACCTCCAACTAAACTTCTCACCGTAGCTGGACAAAATGGTCAAGATGAACAAAGAGAGTATAAATTACCTCTTGATATGTACGCAGACGAGCAAAGAAAAAGGCATGAAGTTGACAGATTAGCTCGATCTTTCCTAATGAAAGGAATGTCAAAAGAGATTTCAAAAGAGATTTTCTTTACATTAGACAGTAAAAATGCTACAGGAAAGCTATTATGGGAACATATTGAGAAGATTGAGACAGGACCAAAGTTGTCTTCAAGAGTAAAGTTTCTGGAATTTGAGAACTCTGAACTAAAAGAAAAGATTTCTGCTTTGAATGCTCAAATCCAGAAACTAGATTCTGTTGAGAACAATGAGAAAGTTATTGATTTGGAGAGTGCAAATGTTGAGCTTCAAAAGAAGATATCTGACCTGGAGAAAAAGATGGCCAAAGAAAGATCTGAGTTTGAGATTGAAAAGAAAACATTTGTAAAGAAATTCTCAGATTTTTCGAGAAAATGTGCAGACGAAAAGAAAGCAGTTGAGCTGAAGTGTATCAAGCTTTCTCAGAAAGTTTCTGAGTTTGAGAAAGTTATAATCTTGGAAAGAGAAAAGTTTGTAAAGGAGAAGAAGGAGATTGAACAGAAGAATGTGGGATTCTTCAAGGAAATTTCCGGCCAGAGAAACAATGCTGAGAAGGGCTTTGAAGAAGAAAGAAGCATATTTGAGGCTGAGATCAAAAAGCTTACTGAGAAGCTATCTGAACTATCTGCAAATGCATTAAAAGAACAGAAAACGAAGTCTGAATTCATGAAGAAGATTGACCTGCTTGTTAAAGAAAGAGACAACTTTGCTTCGACGATTAAAGTGCTTGAATAGATTGTATCAAGTTCAAATCAGAAATCTGTCTCTTCACAAAGGTCAGTAAAATCTTTTGATCAGATTCGTAAAACTAACCTTTTCTATGATTGCAATATAGATGGTTCAGGTACACATCAAAGAAGAAGGAGATACAAAGAAGAGGACCTGGTCTGGAAGAAGAAACCAGTTGAAGATGAGCTGAAAGAAAGAGAATCATGTGTACATGCGTCTAATGCCAAAAGGAACAATGTGCGTAAAGGTAAACCTGATCATGTCTACTCGAGAGATCAATTACTCAGGTTATCAGGTAAGAAATACTATTGTTCTTATTGTCGTACACATGATCACATTCACAAAACCAGTGATCATTTCTGGTATGGTTCTTATTCTATTACCCCCACAAGAACTGTAATTAACATTCATGGACCCAAATACCAGTGGGTACCAAAGCCGAAAATTGATTCTATGTTGCAGGCACCTACTGTCAAGGGGGAGTAGAAGAACTAAGGCTTCTAAGTACATCAGCTTAGAACCCGTACTTCAACGAAGTTTGACTTCTAAACACAACAGTTTAGGACTCGTACTTCAGTGATCAAAAGACCTTACTCCTGTGCTGATAAGAGATTGTACTCCAATACTCCAATGAGGAAATCAACCATCAAGGGGGAGTGCATACTTTTCTGAAATTTTATGCATCTGTCAGATATGATATTGAGGGGGAGTCAATGATTATATTTTTCACTTATAATTTTTCTGATGCATAATTTCAGGGGGAGTAAAGGTGATGACTTCTGATTATTTCTGATCAGAACTCGTACACTAAGTGTTTTACTGCTTTATGTCATTTCAATTTAAGTGAATAAAGTTTCTTTGACTAGACTTTTAGACTTTTGTAGGTTGAGAGATGCTTCAAAGATCATATCTTTATGACTTTAAGCTTGACTTCGCGAGATGTAAGACTGTACTCGAAAGGTATAATTTCTCTTCTTCATCTCATATATGGTTGAAAGAAGGACAACTTTCAATCATAAGAAAACATGTTCTTAAATGTTCAAACCACTTCCCTATTCTCAAACAGATTTCTTGAATTGAAAGTGTGATTTTAAATGTTTTCTGATTCATCTTTGAGCTTTAACTGATCAAGTTAAATCACCTGAGCAACGTATGCTTCATAGGAAAACATGGGATCAGTGTGCTAGGATTTAAAAGAAACTTCTATGGATTCACGTTAACCAGTGTTTCCTACCCAAGAAGTTAATCCTGTAGTGGTTAAATGTGAGGAGTTCAAAAAGAAATGAGTGTGGGATGTGTGATGAGAGAAAATGTAAAAGAGAGTTTGGTTAGATGTGAGCTTAAAGACTAAAAGAAAGAGAGTGTGAGATCAGAGTAAAAGAATTTTCAAAATCTGCACCAACTACTTTCTGAGTCGGGCAGCCACATTTCTAATGCTTCACAATTCTTGGTGAACATTATTGAAACAGGTACCTAGCCCATGCCAACTCTTGCCATTACCCCACCAGCCACTCATTTTCTTCTCAACAAGAAAATGTTTCATTTTCAAAGGGGACGCAGCACATATGCTATCTAATTTTCATTTGGAAAATCTGGATATTGAAAAGAAGGAAGTCTGCCCCACCTTCACACTTCATTCATGCACATTGAGTCTGTGTTTAACTAACTGTTGTCTCAGTGGTTTACACATTTTGAGCCTTATAAGCAATCATTATATGCTTAATTTATTCTATCACTTGCACGAACACACAAAGAATTTGTTTCTTTGTCATAACGTTCATAGAAATTACCTTTGTGGTTTTTCGATGATTGAATGGAAGCCCTGGGGGAGTGAACATCATAAAAGCTCCTTTATATTGTGTATTTGTTACACACGGTGACTTTGTGTTACTAACAGGCAATTTTAACTGATTCATTTGTTGATTCAGGTGTTACACTTCATTTTCTAATTTGTCTAGATTTGCAAAGATCTGGATGAACATCTTAATGAATTGATGGATATTCAGTGGTTCTGTTTGCAAGATCAATGGTGGAAGAAATTTCTTGAAGATATGTTTTGATGAACTCTTTGCTCTTTTCATCAAAAAGGGGGAGAAGCGCTAATCAAGAAATGGAAGATATTCTGAAGATATGCTGAAATGAAGAAATTTTCTTTGAAGATGATTTGCTGAAGCATTCCGAGCTGAAACTGGAGATAATTTCTTTCCAAAAGATATTCTCATTGTTTGGGGAGATTGCTACATTCTGAAGACAAAGAGGAAGATTACATTTTCTGAGCTTAAAGAATGATCTTGATCCAAAGGGGGAGATTATTAAAGCACATATTTATTGGATTCAAGATCATAATTATCTGAAGATGGAAATCTGAAGTCAAAGCTGATAAAGTCGTCTCAACAAATAGTCTAGGGTCCTTTTGTAATAAATAGTCAAAGTTTGTTTACGTATTTTATTTATTAGTTTTATTTTTAGTTAAATAGGTTTAGTTTGTTTTGTTGTTGGGCCCAAGCAAACCAAGCCCATTAGGCTAATTAGCCTAAGTATAAATTAATCTTGTTTAGTGATTATTAGGTTAGAGAAGAGAGGCTTAATTGAGAATTAATAATTGAGAGAGGTTAGTGTGGGTGGTGCGCCGTGAACAGAGAAACAGACAGAGAGATAGATCGATTTCAATCCTGTAACCTGTTGAATCTATTGCTTAATCAATATCAGGTTTGCATTATTGTGTTAATTATTTGTTTACTTGATTGAATGATTGCGTATTGGGACACACATAAACCCAAAGAGTTAGTTAGTGAATCAATGTCAAATAACCACTGAGGACCAGACCCAATAGGATTTGGTGTGTTCTCATTGCATTTGACATTGTCACTTTCCTCAATTATTTTAGAAGAAGTATTAAAAACTCTGTAAGCCTTACTCTGAGATGAGTAACCAACAAGAAAACCATCATCTGCCTTGCTATCAAACTTTCCTAAGTGAGTTTTGGTATTGAGAATTGTACAAGGACACCCAAAAGATTTGAAAAATCCAATAAATGGTTTTCTGTTGTTTAAAAGCTCATATGGTGTCTTGTTTTTAGGATTGACTACTAGAACCCTGTTTTGGACATAACAAGCAGTATTAACTGCTTCAGCCCAGAAAGTAATTGGTAGTTTGGAATCAGCTAACAGAGATCTAGCAGCCTCAATCAGTATCCTATTCCTTCTCTCAGCAACACCATTTTGTTGTGGAGTCCTAGGAGCACTGTATTGCCTCTCAATTCCTTTCTCCTCACAAAAGGTGTTTAGGTCATGATTTTTAAATTCAGTACCATTGTCTGACCTAATGACTTTTACCTTTTGATTTGTTTGGTTTTCAATTCTTAGAATAAAGGATTTGATCAGTCCACTTGTCTCATCCTTAGTCCTTAGAAAATATACCCAAGTAAATCTAGAGTAATCATCAACAATAACTAGGCAGTATGATTTCTTGCCTATACTCATTACATTTGTAGGACCAAACAGATCCATATGCAACAACTGAAGAGAACTAGAGATTGTGTTCAACTCTTTGGACTTATGAGAAGTTTTGTGTTGTTTGCCTTTGAGACAGGCAACACAATGATCATCACATGAATAGACTTTGGAAGGTAAACCTCTTACAAGGTTGTTTTTAACAAGTTTATTCATTGTTTTAAAGTTCATGTGACACATCCTTCTGTGCCAAAGTGATGATTCATCCGAAGAAGCTTTTGAAACAAGACAGTTTAGGGATGAATCAGTTGAAACACTTTCCATATCTAAGCAATATACATTATCCTTTCTTGGATTTCTTAGTAGTATCATCTTTTCATCAACTACCTTGAATCCAGGAGCAAGGATAATGCATTCAGAATCAGTAAATAATATACTATGTTGTTTGTCACAAACCTGTGATACACTTAACAGGTTGTACCTTAACTGCTCAACATAGAATACATCTTCAAAGGTCATTTTACCTTTGGTTACATCCCCCTTACCACTTATCTTACCTCCATCTGGAGTATTACCAAAGGCAACATGCCCACCATCAATTTTCTTGAAATTCTTGAGGCATGACATATTCCCTGTCATGTGCCTAGAGCAACCACTATCAACATGCCAGATGCTCTTCCCCTTGAGCTGTTGATTGCCCTGCACATAAGATTAAACAATTAGTATTGATTGGGGACCCAAGACAAAGTGGTCTTGGGTCTCCCTTTCTCATCAAAGTACTTACATTCCTTTTTGATGAGATTTTTAAAATCAGTACACTCTTTATTGGAGTACTTTGTCAATATGATTGGTCTAGCAGCACAAACACTAGGAGCAGTACTAACCTGAGAAGTACTAACAGAGTTAGCAGTATTAACATTTGAAGAAGTACTAACAATGTCAGCAGCACTAACATTGATAGCAGTAGTATTGCTTCTAGCAGCACTATCATTGTCAGCAGTACTATTTGGGGTAACAGTACTAACAGGTTTAGTGCATTTAGGAACCCACATATTTACATTTTCTTTAACAATCTTTTTCTTCATGTGGCTTTTAGGTTTAACAGATTTCTTAGCCACATGGTTCCTTTCAATCTTCCTATAACCAAAGGGTTTTTGCATAGATCTTTGAACATTCATCCTTTGGTTCATAGGATTGAAATAACAGTATTTGGCAAGATGATTCAATTTGCCATAGATAAAACAAGGTTTTGGTCTATTGATTTTACTCAAATCAACCCCTTGTTTTTGTGCCCACTGATTATTCCAATTTCTTTGATTTCCCCTCTTTTTATCATGTTTTAGGGGTTCAGTTTTCTTACATGCACACTGTTTGCAAGGAACTGGATTCACAACTGTGGTCTGTTTGTAAAGGACCTTACCAGACTTTCCCTCTGTCTTCTCTATGTCCTTTGATTTGATCCAATCCCTTCCACAGTCCTCATTGGTGATAATGTTATTCTCTAGAGGAATCTCACCACACACATTGTTCTGCTTACTCTTACCAACCTCTTTCTCAGTCTTGTCCTCAACAACTACCTCATCTAAGGGATCTATCTCAGTGGTTCCCTCAGGCAAGTCCTTCCTATCTTTGGTTTCTAGCAAGTCTGAAGTAGGAGGAATGTAATTGTTGTTATATGGTGGTGGTGTGGCATTGTACCCAATTCCTCTTCTCAATTTGTCATGAATCTGAGTTTGTAGTAAAGAGTCCATTGCTTTAGAAGCATTGGAAAACTTTTCCACATCAAGTTTAACCTTGGTTAGCTCCTCTCTCAACTTTTCACTCTCCTCTTTAGATTTGGTCAATTTGAGTTCTAGATCCTTCTTCTCCCACTTCCAGTAATTTGTATCATATGAGTGTTGGAGTTCATTGGATTGAAAACCTTTAATCTGTTCCTCAAACCTCTCAACAATTCTCACATAGTCTTTTATATCTTTTTCTAACCTCTTAAGGTCATCACTCATCTTCTGGTTGTGATCCCTGTACCTTTTAACAGTGTCTATGCAAGTTTTAGAATAGAGATTAGAATTTACCTCAGTTGGGAGATCAGATACTTCAGCCATAAGAGCTTGATTTTGGATAGCCTCTTCTGCTTGATCACTCCAGTCAAACCCCATTCCTTGTTGAGAAACAAGGGCTTGAGCAGAGTTTCTGTTATGGTTGAGGTTTCCAGACTGTGCTTGTTGGTGGTTGTTGTTGTGAGACACTCCACTTCTGCATTCCCTGGCAAAGTGTCCCTTCAGATGGCATTTATAGCACTCCACCTTTGATTTATCAAACCCTGCTCCATCTTCTCTTCTTTGGGAGAAGTTGTTCCTCCCAGTTCTCTTGATGAACTTCTTCACCCTCATGGAAAGCATGGCCATCTGCCATTTAATATCCATCTCTTCAAGGTCATCAGGATGAAGTTGTTCCAAATCATCATTAATTAAATAGGAGTTTCCATGACTGGAAAGAAAGGCTTCAAACACAGATTCAGTGCCTTTTTCTTGATTTGCTCCATTAGCAGCATTAACTGATTCAGGGTTAGCAGTAGAATCAATTGATGCTGATAGGAGTGCAGCATTATGAATATATCCAGAAGGCTTCTTCTTTTCCTCCACCTCAGCTTCAAATACTCTAAGGTCATTGTACAGATCATCAAGTTCTTTCTCTTCCAATTGTTCATTCTGTCTGAATGAAACAGTGTACATGGTCCATTTATCTCCAAGGGACCTTAAGAACTTTATGTTTACATCATCTTGATCAATTTGTACTCCCATAGTAGCTAGTTCACCAATCAGCTTGTTAAACCTGTCAAAAGTTTGAGTCATGGACTCATTCTTAGTTGACATAAAGTTTTCATACTGTTGTTTCAAGATTGCCTTTTGATTTCTCTTGGTACTTTTAGTACCAGAGAATCTCTTCTCTAGAGCATTCCAGAGCATCTGTGCATCAGTGCAATTGCAGAATTGGTGTTGATACTCATTGGGAATGGCCAAGAGCAGTGTGCTTAAGGCTTTCATCTCTGTCTGCCTTGTCTTTCTTTCTGCATCCGTTTTTGGTGGAGTTCTTTTTCCATCTTCACCAATCTTTGCTGCATCAGATGGGCCATTCTCAATGATGTCCCACATGGAGTAATCTGTGAGGAGAATGTATTGCTTGATTCTAATCTTCCACATGTCAAATTCATTGGATCTGAGCATTAGAACCTTTGAGACCAAAGTACTGTTTGATTCAACTGTATTTTCCATGATGAATAACATTTCTGAGAATACTAGCTCTAATACCACTTGTCAGGATCTTAATTCTTAACAAGAATAAACACTCAGAAACAATATTAAATAAGTTTGCGGAATAACACTTTAATATTCAATGAAATAGTGAATCAGAATAACAACTTATAAACTTTATTGAATGATTGTAAAGCTACAAGATTCAACACTCAACCTCAATATTGATGAACAGGCTCACCAATACGAATTCTACTTCTCTAGAACTAGGACTATAAGCCTTGAGGTTGATTCTCTCTATTAAAACAAAAACTCAGAAAATTCAAAATTCTAAAAGTAATTCTCTATCAATTACAAACTATTCTATATATACTGAAGATAAAAGATAATTACAAATAATAAAATATCTTCAGAATAATCTTCCATATTTATCTTCAAATTTTCCATAATCTTCAAACTTGATCTGCACGAATCTTGATTATCTCTTAAGCAGCACTAAGTCTTTAGCAGCATTAATACTTTAATCAGTATTAATGTTCAGCAGTACTAACTACTAGCAGTACTAAAATTGCTTAGCAGTAGTAATTCCTTCTAGCAGTATTAATCTTGACTAGCAGCATTAACCTGTATCAGCAGCATTAACTTCAGAAGTAGTAATCAAGTTCTGCTAGCAGCATTAACTGTACTTATGCATTTCTGAATTTCCCAACAACATACGTGGAGGAGATCCAATGCCTAGGTTAAAATCTCATAGTTACTTGCCCAGTACCCCAAATGACATTAAAACATGGATATTACAATACCCGAAAATAGCGTTAAACACGAGACGTAAATAAAGAGATTTTGATAACAATTTGCAACTATGTGCAACAAAACAATTTCATGCATGCTTAAGCTCACAGTTCAAAATCTGATGAATGCTACATGCTTTACCAAAACCTTATAATGCAAAACACTTTATGTTTTACGAACATAAGAAACAATTTATACAAATTTGTTTCAGAAATAAATTTAGTGCATGGAATTGATCGGCACTTGGCATCATAGGACTACATTTCCCAATAACCCAACATACTATTGTCATCCGGATGCATCAAACATCTTAAAGCCACAATCTCAATAATTTGATAAACTTACGAATTCTCCTTGAGATAGAATCGGTCTAACAAACTCACAAATCTAATCTAACCAATATTTCCGACCCAAGAGGATCAACTTAGTGACCTCCTCGCACTTAGCTATCAGTCCCAGGTGACCTCGATATAAACATCAATCATTCATTAGTTAACTCGCTTAGAGGCTTTCTCACTACCCCAACGGTGATCATATCAAGGTAATGCAAGTGCACACATGTAGCATGTAGATTCACCATAACACTGGCCAGGTGCTATTATGAACGTACCGTACATGACCATCCTTGCGACCCTCGACAATTTTCCCGTTTCTAGCGACTAGTCAACCTCAAAATATCTTATCTTAAGGTACCTAATGTGCAACTTCGCTTACAATCACTTATAAGACGCTAGTTTGAGTCTAGGCATCCAAGAATCAATACCTAATTCTCTCAAACTTAAGCTCTGATACCAACTTGTAACACCCTCAAACCTGAAGATAGCAACTAATTTAAAATTTTCTAAATACATCAATAAATGAATCCTCTACAACCACATATTTAAATTCAACTACAATACACAAATACCACCTGATATATACAGACTATAAAGGACGGGTGCTACTAATACCCATGCATAGTCACTATCTCCATAATGCGGAAAACTTCACCGAATTCTTACTTTCGGATCTAGCTAAGGTTTTACTCTTCACAGTATTGCTAGAACCAAACCCCAACCTTGAAACCTGATGCACATGCCGACAAATAAAAAGGTTAGGCTTAACGCCTAGTGAGCTCAAGAGTTTTCAACATGATTACAAAGACCATTAAATGGAAATAATGTAACTTAAATTAAGATCCTTTAAAAAAGAACTTATTTAAGCATGAGAACGGCCTGTTTTCCAATATTAAGCGAAATATAAATGGACGCCTCGACGCCAAACATTAACTCATGAAATAATGCAACCCGACACTTACTCAAAACGTGAATAGTTGTAAATGCTCCCATGATGACGTTTGAATAAAACTTTATAACTCAAGCGACCAAAATAAGATTACCTTCAAGTTCCCAAAATTATATTTTAAGGAGAAAAACCTAATGTCTCAACTAGTTATAAATGGAAAGTGACTATCCCATAAAAACCGGCTCAGAAATTAACTCGCGGATGCAGGTCCGGGTCTTGGACTCCGCGAGCCCTCACCGTCTTATCCTCGAAATCCCCCGAGACTAATCCCGACACCAACATAAAACAGGCTCAGAGATTAAGTCGTGGATGCAAGTCCGGGTCTTGAACTCCACGAGCCCTCACCGTCTTATCCTCGAAATCCCCCGAGACTAATCCCGACACCAACACAAAACAGGCTCAGAGATTAACTCGTGGATGCAGATCCAGGTCTTGGACTCCACGAGCCATCACCGTCTTATCCTCGAAATCTCCAGAGACTAATCCCGACACCAACATAAAACAGGCTCAGAGATTAACTCGTGGATGCAGGTCCGGGTCTTGGACTCCATGAGCCCTCACCGTCTTATCCTCGAAATCCACCGAGACTAATCCCGACCAACATACAAATAATAGCCCATTTTCTTTTTAAATAACCCGACCGACTCATATGCATGTGGATCCACTACATTACAGTCTAAAACGCTACATGACTCCAACTGAATGACCAACGCACTCAAAACATGTAACTCTCAAATGACACGTAAAATAACGCCATCATACCAAAACTTCCATTTCGGGCTATTAAACCGGATAATTGTCCTCGCGACTCATTTTAGTCAAAACCGAGCCAAAAGTCTCAACGCTTTACTTAAATAACCAAAGAAAGCCAGTGTAAACTTAAAACACATTTGGCCAGCGGATATGCAAACGCCATGACTAAAATGTGATTTACCCTAACCTTCTCATTAGATGAAACCAAGCATTTTCCCAAACTTAACTGCTGATAAGAATGAAAATCAGAAAATGAGACTATAAACATTCTTTCAAGTACTTCACATAAATGTGCAAGTGATACTTTATAAGACATTTCCTTTTATGAATGACGCATAAAACCCAACAAACATTTAAAAGCGTATTTCTTTGACCAAAGATCTATTTATGCAGTAAGACATCAAAACACATTCATTTGTGACACATTTATCAAAATGTCCAAACCTCCCAATTGTGGGTGTTATACAAAGTTTGTAAAGTTAAATACTTCAATAAATCGAAGATTAGCAACTAACCCAACATTTGATAATTTCATGTAAAACACATAAACACTTTAAAATAGACATTTTGGCATGTACAACGTTTTCACAAATCAACTTGAACTCACCTTGCTAGATTTTAGGCTAAATCTAGATTTTACCCAACGAGCTCATTTGAAGACCACTTGAATCCTCAAGCCGAGAACTTCCAAGACCTAGATCCATACAATCCAAACCATAAAATTCTAGATTTGAGATACCAAACACTAAGAAACCATCAATGGAGCATTTATAACATTATTTCAAGAAGGCTTAGCACTAGAGATGACGAGACCTTCCGAGGACACCCAATCCAACTCTTCAACCCGAGGTTCCACACTTTGAACTTGATGGGGAAGATGAAGATGGAAGTTTTGTGGTTCAAGATTCCAACTAGTTAGATGGTAAAGGATCATGTGGTTCAAGGGGGAAAACCTTCAAAATACATAAGGGTTCGGTTCTGGGGTTTGGGGGAGAAAAGGGGAGAGGATTTAAGGTTTGGGTTTTGAGAGAAATGAGGAAAATGGCTGAAAATCAGACTTTTAGCTCAACCAGGGCGTTTTGCGAGTTATGCCGCGACCCTAAGTCACGGCATAAGTCGCCCGTTTCTCACATCCAGTGAGTTACGCGACTTGTGTCGCGACCACAAGTCGCGCCACAACTCGCGGCAGCCCAAAAAGCTCCGTTTCCTTGCATATTCTCGTCTGGTTCGATCCTCGATGATTCCATAGCAAATCTCGATTGATTCCTCGGCACATTTTCGTTCTACTAGCCCAACGACTCCCACATTATTACTTAGAGGTAATATCCAATTTACGGGTGTTACAAGTTCGTTATACCGTTTCTATTTCAAGGGGAAATCGTAAGTGAACCAAAGTAATGAGATTGTTGCTCTAAGATGTTGATGCATCCGGATGACCATAGTATGTCGGGTTATTGAGTAGCGTAATCCTAAGATGTGAGTGCCGATCAAGTTCATGCTCTAAATTTATTTCTAAAATAAATTTGCATAAATTGTTTCTCAGGTTCGCAAAACAAAAACTGATTACATTATAAAGTCTTGGTAAAGCATTTAGCATTCATCAGATTTTAAACTGTGTGCTTAAGCATGCATGAAATTGTTTTGTTGCACATGATTGCAAATTGTTATCAAAATTCTCTTTATTCACACCTCGTGTTTAACGCTATTTCCGGATATTGTAATGTCCATGTTTTAATGTCATTTGGGTATTGGGAAAGTAACTATGAGATTTTAACCTATACATTGGATCACCTCCACGTATGTCAATGGTTTTAAAGGAAAAGTTAATCCCATGTTTTGAGTCGGAATTTCTTGAGAATTTTAGTTTGTACGAGTTTTGCTAAATTTCATGGAGTATTGTTTTGCGATGTCTTTTGATGCGTGGGTTTTACTTTTGCTTCGTCTAAACTTGCGAGTTTATTCGGCGTCATGTCCAATGTAAATTTTGTTGAAAAGTGTCACTTCACCTTTCATTGCAGTAAAAAGAGGAAACTCTTAGAAGTTTAATATTTTAGACATATTGTCGTCTTATGCTCTTTGTTGAGAAATGAAAATTTTGACACCACATGATTTTAGCGTTAATGAGCTTTACGAAAATTCAGTTGGGTTTATGGTGTCTCAGCTTACGTCATTTTGCGCCACGTAAATAGTTTTGGGAACATGTGCATATGCATTATTGCGTGCGTCAATTTATGGGCTTTATACAAATGTCAATCGTTGCATCCTATTTGCATTGGGATTAAGGTATAACCTTAGTGTGAGTAATTGTATAACAGATTTACGCTATTTCAAACAGGGCTTTTGTTCTGAGCATATTTCAATCATTAACTTTTGCTGTTAGAGATTTCTGCAATGCATTTAACGAATTAGCAGTAATCATGTCGTTATAATTCCTATTTTGGTTAAGTGTGTTTATCTCTACGACCTGAAACTTTAAACTCTATTTGAATTTTTTTTTGTATTTCCACCATTTTACCGAACTTTGGGGATTAAACTGTTGCTTATGGGGTTGTTGAAAATTCTTTTGCCATAACGTTCTTTGGTTAAAGAGGAAGAATTTTAAAGTTAAAGTTGCGAACTTCTCTTTTGGAATGTACAAACATTTACTGCACATGTTGTAATACAGGAACCTATTTTCACATATAGTGTAAATTGTTGCGCATGTTTTATTATTGTCTTTATTAACTTAAGTATTGAACAAACGGGTTTTGAAAATGGTTTCATATGCGCAGTATTGATGATCAATTTTGAAACCTATCGGATGAACGGTAGTGTATTTTCGCCGCACGCTTAATCGTTAAAAAGCTTATGTATCTGAAAATTTTACAAATTTCAAATTGGCATACTGGTTGAAAAACCTTGAACTCATTAGGCCTATAGATTTAAACCCCCGTCGTGAAAGGAGTTGTAATTAGGGACTAAGGGAGTCCTTGGGAGTTGAAGCGTCGGATGATCTGACTTGCGGTCAGTCTTGAATTTTCGACTTGGGTTTTCGAATCTGTGCGCATTTGTATTTTTGGAAATAGTAGATTTAATTCTTCCCAGTTAATTAAGGGGTGATTTTATACTTCGGTAATCATGCGAGATAAGGTCTTAGGTGATTATCTGCGATTATATTGGGTTCGTCTTGGGGGATTTCTCGTCGGTGTGACGTCATGGTTTATGTGATGGTGTACCGTCCTTGTGGGTTTCGTGATCAAGGAAAATTCTTGTGGTCCGTTTGTTAGAAATGTAAGACTTGGGATTTTTAGCACTCTGTTTGGTGTCATCCTTAGTGCGACCATCTGTCTGGATTGAAATTTTGGGTGGGATGCTCACGTTTTCGAGGTCACCGTTTAGTCCTAGGTGTCGACTTGTTTTCTTGAAGTCAAAATATCTTGGAATGTTCGGAAGTATCCCAGTTGGATCATGGGAAATAATGACCTTTCAGTGATGGAAATTTGAAAGAAGATTAGGTGTTGATGAGCAAGTACCGATGTGTTTAAGCATTCATGTGGTGGTAAAGATTTTATTATGGGAATGTTGTGAGGTTGGGATTGGAACGAAGTTGAGTGTTAGCCGAATCTGGGTTAACCAGTTACCTGAAGGACACATTGGTGCGCCTTGGAAGGATATCTTTATCGATAATAGGAATGGATCGGTAAGAACTGAAGGACTCATGGGAGTTTGGTTGCTATCTTTGACTTTGGGTTTGGAACCGTGTAGATTCGAAGGGAATTGGTCGGCGAGAAGTTGAGGTCACAAATTGCCTGGAGGTGGTAATTGTCACCCAAGGTTGGGAGACGACTGTAACCTTGTGGGTAAAGGTTACTTTGGTGAGTTAAGTGTTCGCTCGGTCATGAGTGTAATGTGCCCATGAGGGGCGGTTGGTGTGTGTATCAGTGCAAGGGACATGAAAGTGGTGCTGGAAGAAGGGTTAAGGGAAATCCTTCTGCGGGCACGGTTTCATGGCAATCTAGATTTCAAGGACGAAATCATTCTAAGGTTGGGAGGATTGTAACACCCGGTTTTTCGTAAGCAAGTTCCCGTCCTCCGTTGGTAATCTCTCCGTTTTCTGCCTACCTTTTTGGGTGGAAAATGTTGTGCTTTCGAACCTTAAGTCGACCCAAGCGAGAATCTCGAGTTTTGACCTTTTTCTGACTTCGATACGAGTGGCGCGATTGTGACTCGCGATAGTGACATATGTCACTATCGCGTGGCACAATCGCCGGGGGTGTACCACCCGCGGTACAATCTCCGCGATAGTGCCCTCGCGATAGTGACAATATCACTATCGCGTGGCAAGGTCGCCCGCGGCCCCTGGTCTCCTAAATGCCCGAATTTTCACCCATTTTCCTCATTTTCATTTTCTAATCCCTTCCCTTTTCTCTCCCAAACCTCAAAGTCGAACCTTAACCCATTTTGAGGGTTTTTCCCCCTTGAACCACATGATTCTTCATCATCTAGCTAGTGGGATCTTGAACCACAAAACCTCCACCTTCATCTTCCTCATCAAGTTCAACATGTGGGACCTCGGGTTGAAGAGTTGGGAGCATCGTCTTTAAAAGTGCATATTATGGGAAAACGTGTTGTTTCCATTTTGAAGTGTAATATTTCGAAGGATCTTGCTTTAAACTGAATTCCTTTCTTTTAAAAATATATTCATTCATGTTAAAACTCTTGAACTCACTAGGCGTTAAGCCTAACCTTTTTATTTATCGGCATGTGCATCAGGTTCCTGTCGGGGGTTCGGTTCTAGCAAGTGCTATGAGGAGTTGAGCCTTAGCTTTATATAAGAGTAAGTAGCTGGTGAAGTCTTCCGCAGTTTGGAGATAGTGACCGTTATTGGGTTTAGTAACACCCGTCCTTTTCATAGATGGTATGTATAGGATGAATGTGTATGTTGAGGTTAATTCTCAAATTGTGTCTGTAGTCAAAGTAATTATTGATGTATTTATAAATTTTAATAAGTTGCTATCTTCAGATTTAAGGGTGTTACAATTATGTTGTGGGGAGCATACAGCTTGCCCCACGACTTCCAAGTCGCGGGCAAGGCCACGGGGATTGATCTGGGCGTTGTAAACTCGATTTTTGGGATCTAACTTCATTCTCTCACAACTTTCTCCTCCTAAGTCCAATTTTTAGTGATTCTTGAACCTAGAATCTCGTCTCCTAGAGCTTTTCAAGTAGAGAAAGAAGGGAATTGAAGATATTGGGTGGATCCAAGGGTTTATGATCAAGGTAATCTACCCATCTTTCCATCTAAAAAGTTAGGGTTTAGTGTTCTTGATCTTGTCCTTGTATCCTTACGGTTTGGTATAACTTTGAGAATGTTTGTGGTAAGGGATCTTGTTGAAAGCTTGGAGCTAGTGGAGGGATACAATATCTCATCAAAGGAACTCAAGTTTGTGGGTAAAACCTTGATTTAGTCTAAATCAAGCAAGGTGGGTTCTAGTTGCTTTGAAAAACTATATACATGTCAAAATGCACATATTTTGGGGTTTTGAAAGTATATCCATAAGTTTACTTCATTTTGATAAGTTTTGTGAACATTTTTACACTACACATATTTGTGTTATAAAAATCTTTGAAAGTGGTTTACAATATTATATGAGGTGTTCGAGTCACCAAAAAGGGGATTTTTATCCACCATACATGTTTCTTAAACATTTGAAGAATTTGGGTAATATGTTGCTTGGGTTCCTAATATGGAAAGATTTGGAGTACAAATGGTTTTAAATGGAATTATAGTGTAAGTGGGGGTTTAAGAACGGTTATGGAAATAATGGTTGTTTGGGGCTTTACTCAACCTACGAGTTTTATATTTGAAAGCTTTAAGTCCTTTGAATTAAAAAGTGTGAGTTGTTGGAAGCGGACATCCTTTAATTTGGGAATATTTAGAAAAGTGTGGACCTTACTGTGCCGGCCTTTGGCCAATTATTTTTGGAGAAAATAATGATTTTGGGAAAGTTGTACCCCGGTTTATGTAGCCATAATGGCTCTATTTTAGTGTCAAATGTTTTATGATGCCTTATGGCTTGATTTGTTCAATAACGAATTTTGGGACGTTATCCGGTTTAAATGGCTCATTATGGAGCGTTTTATGGAAATGCAATTATTGCACAAATGTTGGTTATTACATATTTTGGATGCATTAGTTCATTCATATGGAGTTATATAATATTTAGACTGTAATGCGATTGATCCATAAGCATAGGAGTTGGGTTGTTCATCATGGATCTTTTAATGTCCATGTTTGAGTCTAGTGAGTGGTCCCTGAGTCATGTTTTTTTTTGTAAGCTTGTGGTGGTGCTCTGCAGAGTCGTATATGGAGCTAAGTCTTGCGGTGGTGCCCATGGTGAGCCGAATACGGGGACTTGTGACTTTTTTGGTGACACTTATCTAGAGGTCGAGTAGACTCTAGGGTCATTTGGGTATCTTACGGTGTTTGCTCAGAGGAGCCGTATACGGGGATCCATGGCCTTATGTGAATCTCGAGAACGTTGATAAGTGGCTTAACTTTTTGTTCCCGCCACATTCGATGGAATCGGGTCTCCCCCATCACCGAAAGGTGTTAGTTGTGGGTAATCCCTTACACAAATAATATTTTTGTTGAAATACTGTGTGGGTGCTTTTTGGGAAATTTGGAGGTTGAGAAATTATTTAAAGTGGGTGTTTGAAAATTAGAAGTAACATGATTTGCAACAAAGCCTTTTTATAACAAGTGTTTCGGGAATGGCCTTATTCAGAGTAAAATGTTCGTTTCAAATGTTTTATGATTTATATGATGAAAACTGTTTTAACTCACTAGGCGTTAAGCCTAACACTTTTTCTTTTCGACATGTATATCAAGTCTTAGATGGATCTGAGTGGCGAGTAGAGCTTGGTAGAAGTTCCGGTATGATGGCTTTAGTGACGCCATCCGGTTTGGCGAAGATAGCTGATTTGGTGGTTTTAGTAACACCGGACTAATTTTGTCCCGTTTGTGCGACTAGATAGTTCCGTTAGAACTCTAATACATGTTGTAGTGATTCTCCCTTTGTAAATTTTAGATATTGCTAATTCAATGATATGTATTTAAGGGTTTTTAGAAGTTTTAAATTGTCAGCTATTTTCGAATTTTATGGGCGTTACAAGTTATCAGGGCTCTAGTTTAAGTGAACTAGGTATGGATCTTAGATGCCTAGACTTAAGCTGAGACTTTAAGTTATGATTTGTTTGTTATGGGTAGAACTTTTAATATAAGAGTGGGTTGTGGTGGTCTACAGAAATGCACTAGTTAAGGGTCGTGATTATGGTGACGAGGATCCTTATGTATATTATGTTCATAATTTCACTTAGCTACTGCTATTATGAATATATTGTTACGTGAGTATGCTTGAATCTACCATTATTACGATATTTGATATGTGTAATAGTACGTCTTATTTGCTAATTTATTATTGGTGTAAGATTCTTAACCTCATTCTTGTGTGTGTCAGAAAATAATGGCAGATGCAGGGAGAAAAATGCAAACTCAAGAGGCAACCCCTCAAGGGGGTTGTTGGATAGTGTGGTACAATTAATGAAGTCGACTATGGAGCAACAAGAGGAAAAGATAATGAAAGTGTTAGAGGTCAGAGATGTCAATGACCGGAGATGTGAAGTAGTTAACGAGCATGATGTGAGGAGTCTCGGTGACACCGGGAATCTGATCCAAATGGAGGATCTTGTTGCTGCTAATATGAGACATAGCGGGAGGACCTGCTCATACAAGAACTTTCTGTGCAGCAAGCCGTCAGAGTTTTCAGGGACTGACAGTCCGGTGGTGTGCATGAATTGGATCCAAGAGATGGAACAAGAATTTGACGCTAGCGAGTGTGAGGAGAGGCGGAAGGTGAAATTCGCCTCCCACATGATGAAAGGTCGAGCTCTTACTCGGTGGAACGTCACCAAGACCACTCTAGGGACTTCTATCGCTTCGACACTGACATGGGATGCTTTCAAAAAGAAAGTGTTTGATGAATATTGCAATGAAAGGGCGATCGACAAAATAGAAGAGGAGTTCTGAGCCCTCAAGAAAGGAAACTTGTCGGTGAGAGAATACTCCAACCTCTTCATGGAGAAACTGGATCTAGTGGGACATGTCGTCCCGAGTGAGAAGGACAGACTTAAGGCGTATCTGAAAAGGCTGCCGACCAATATGAAGGCGATGGTCCGAATTTCTAAAGTCTCCACCCTCCGAGAAGTGATAGAAGAATCGCAATTCATGGAAGATGTTTACAGTCGAAGTAATGAAGAAGAGGCGGAGATTAAAGAAAAGAGAAAACGGGAGGACCGGTGGAGTCCATCCCAAGAATATATTGATCATGGTGATGAAAGGGGGGTTGGCCATCGTAAGAAGTTAAAGTGGTGTCAAGAGTGTCGAGTCAAACATGCGGGTAGGTGCAACCCCAACCCCATGACATATCTCAAGTGTGGGATGTTGGGTCACTCCCACCGAGATTGTCACATCAAGGGCACAATATGTTTTGTGTGCAAAGAGACGAACCATATTAAAAGAGATTATCCATGCGCGAGGATGAGCGAGGAGGTGGAAAACAGTCAGAGTCTCTCAGGACAAGGGTGACCCGATGGAAATGTCAAGTACATCTCCCAGTAACTTATCTTAGTTGTCTATTTTTGCTGGTTGAGTGTGAGTCATATTTGGACATTGAATGTCGTTTTGTCGCTTTGTGGTCGGTGTGCTATTAAATTCTAGAGCTTGTCTATGGAAGCGATTTCATCGTTCTGCGGAATCTTAGAAATTCAAGCAAAGTGTATTGGAGAATAAGTCACTTGGATTAAACCAGGAGTTTTCATTAAACAAAGTTGATGTTTTTGGAAGTGGATTTTGGTGGTTAGTGTCAAATCAAAGTTGTACATTTTGGCATTTAGGGTGCCATGTGGGGAAATGTGGAATGAAGAATATTGTTGCTTGGGAAATAGAGGTGTGTTAGTGAATAACCCTAAGGGAGGATTTCCTCATGTCATATGTCATTTATTGGACTGGAATAAGAGGAATCAGATAAGGTTTCAACTGCCTATGGAAACTGTCGGCTACCATAAAGTGGTATGTCATGTTTCCCATCCGTGCCTGCAGGAAAGGATTCATGTGGAATTCTGCATCAAGTGCAAGAAAATTTTCGGCGTAGTTTGGTTTAGATAACCATCGTTATTGCGAAATATAGTATTAAACTTGAGGATTAGTAAGAGAAGCGTCAAACGATTCCTCATTTGTGCCTTGCAGGAAAATCTGTGTTAAGCTACAGGAAGAGTGAAGGTCTCAACCTTTGGAATTGATAGTATCCACGTTTAAGATGATTCGAGGTTAACGTGATTTTGTTGTTTCGGATGGGCTTCAGACCCAGAGTTTTGAGGTATCAATATAGTTAACATCTTTAAGTGTTGTGGATCTGGGCCACTTCTACGACAAACCGTTATTGGGTTGTTTAAGGCTATTTAAGTGGAGAACCGTGTAAATGTTTAGAGGTCGGAGTGAGACCCTTTCTAGTCCACGAGATGCTCGTTCGCAAAAGAGTTAGTTTGGAATCTTTTAGGTGGAGTGTTACCGGAGGCCTTTGGTTTAGTATAGTGAATTGTCGAAACATTTGTAATCTTGGAGGAAGTAGTGGCCCATGGATTTTAAGGGAGGCAGGGGACTTGGGCGTCTCTTGCAAGACCGTCCGCGGTAAGTGTTTCGCCTTTAGCTTAGAGTCGACGGTTCTAAGAATTTGTTGCAGATCCTTTGTATGACATTGTCTAAAAGAAAGGCTAAGTTGGGATCAACCGCCTCTCCAAGTGAGGGAAATTTAAGATTCGGAAAGTGTCATTAAGCTTTAACCTTACCTAAAGAGTTTCAGTTAGACGGTAATGCTTGGAGTGAAACTCCTCTTTTAGAATTTCCAGATAGTCATTGGGCTTTAAGCCAATGGTCCCATACCGGCTATGCGAGCTAGTGAGTCGGAGAAGGACACCATAGGTGTTACTTGGATAAACACCTCATTCAGAGCCGTGTGGTCAAGTTAAAGTCGAAAAATCTTGTGTGGATCGGCGTTTCATCGGAACTTTCCAAGCAAAGAACTTGGAGAGGGGTATGAATCAACTACGTTCGGGGTGAAAGTTCTTCCTTGTTACGTTGGGATACATATGTTAGGCAAGGGCACCTAGGAAATGGAAGAAAATACGATGTCATTAATCAATAATTTACGTATCCAGTAAGGACCACTTGTGAAAGGAAGCTAATTCTAGGTGGGTTGCAATCCAAGTTGTAGTGGGGTTGAATGTTGAAGGTTAGAGATCGTTGGAAATGTGTAAAGGCATGTTAGACCTAAAAGTGCGCATGATGGACAAACGTAACCAAGTTTAGATTTCGAGGACGAAATCATTTTCAAGGTGGGGAGGATTGTAACACCCGCAATTTTCAAACTTCTCCTCAATGGTAATACGGGAGTCGTTTGACTCTTGGAATGTAAAATTATTGAGAAACCAGGTAATTTTTGTAATGGAACGATCGGCAATTGAATCAGGGACGAAAAACGCGAAAACATGAGAGTTTGGAGGTCCCGCGGGTGGGTGTGCGATCCTGGGTTGCGGCCCAGGGCGCGTAAGTTGCTGGAGTTATGTTGTGGGGAGCGCGCGGCTTGCCCCGTAACTTCCAAGTCGCGGGTAAGGCCGCGGGGACTGATCTGGGCGTTTTAAACTCGATTTTTGGGATCTAACTTCATTCTCTCATAACTTTCTCCTCCTAAGTCCGATTTTTAGTGATTCTTGAACCTAGAATCTCGTCTCCTGGAGCTTTTCAATTAGAGAAAGAAAAGAATTGAAGAAATTGGGTGGATCCAAGGGTTTATGATCAAGGTAATCTACCCATCTTTCCATCTAAAAAGTTAGGGTTTGGTGTTCTTCATCTTGTCCTTGTATCCTTAGGGTTTGGTATAACTTTGAGAATGTTTGTGGTATGGGATCTTGTTGAAATCTTAGAGCTAGTGGAGGGATCCAATATCTCATCAACGGAACTCAAGTTTGTGGATAAAACCTAGATTTAGTCTAAATCTAGCAAAGTGAATTCTAGTTGCTTTGAAAAACTATATACATGTCAAAATGCACATATTTTGGGGTTTTGAAATTATATCCATAAGTTTACTTCATTTTGATAAATTTTGTGAACATTTTTACACTACACATATTTGTGTTATAAAAATCATTGAAAATGGTTTACAATATTATATGAGGTGTTCGAGTCACCAAAAAGGGGATTTTGATCCACCATACATGTTTCTTGAACATTTGAAGAATTTGGGTAATGTGTTGCTTGGGTTCCTAATATGAAAAGATTTTGATTACAAATGTTTTAAATGGAATTATAGTCTGAGTGGGGGTTTAAGAATGGTTATGGAAATAATGGTTATTTGGGGCTTTACTCAACATACGAGTTTTATATTCGAAAGCTTTAAGTCCTTTGACTTGAAAAGTGTGAGTTGTTGGAAGCGGACATCCTTTAATTTGGGAATATTTGGAAAAGTGTGGACCTTACGGTTCGGGCCATTGGCCAATTATATTTGGAGAAAATACTGATTTTGGGAAAGTTGTACCCTGGTTTATGTAGCCATAATGGCTCTATTTTAGTGTCAAATGTTTTATGATGCCTTATGGCTTGATTTGTACACTAACGAGTTTTGGGTCGTTGTCTGGTTTAAATGGCTCATTATGGAGCGTTTTATGGAAATGCAATTATTGCACAAATGTTGGTTATTACATATTTTGGATGCATTAGTTCATTCATATGGAATCATGTAATATTTAGACTGTAATGCGATGGATCCATAGGCATAGGAGTCGGGTTATTCATCATAGAGCTTTTAATGTCCATGTTTGAGTCTAGTGAGTGGTCCCCGAGTCATGTTTTCATGTAAGCTTGTGGTAGTGCTCTGCAGAACCGTATACGGAGCTAAGTCTTGCAGTGGTGCTCATGGTGAGCCGGATATGGGGACTTATGACTTTTATGGTGACTTTTGTGGTGACACTCATCTAGAGGTCGAGTAGACACTAGAGTCATTTAGGTATCTTGCGGTGGTTGTGGGTAATCCCTTACCCAAGCTTTCGGTGTTGAAACGAACAATTTGTTTATACAAATAATATTTTTGGTGAAATATTGTGTGGGTGCTTTTTGGGAAATTCGGAGGTTGAGAAATTATTTAAAGTGAGTGTTTGGAAATTAGAAGTAGCATGATTTGCAACAAAGCCTTTTTATAACCAGTGTTTCGGGAATGGCCTTATTCAGAGTAAAATGTTCGTTTCAAATGTTTTATGATTTTTATGATGAAAATTGTTTTAACTCACTAGGCGTTAAACCTAACACTTTTTCTTTTCGACATGTATATCAGGTCTTAGATGGATCTGAGTGGCGAGTAGAGCTTGGTAGAATTTCCAGTATGATGGCTTTAGTGACGCCATCCGGTTTGGCGAAGATAGCAGATTTGGTGGTTTTATTAACACCCAACTAATTTTGTCCTGTTTGTGGGACTAGATAGTTCCTTTAGAACTCTGATACATGTTGTAGTGATTCTCCCTTTGTAAACTTTAGATATTTCTAATTCAATTATATGTATTTAAGGGTTTTTGGAAGTTTTAAATTGTCTGCTATTTTCGAATTTTATGGGTGTTACAGAATCACAGAAGAAATTTGGTGAAAATGGTCAAGAATCAACTGAAATGGACCCTTGTTGCCTTTTCAGCTCGTTGAAGTTAGGTCAAGTATTGTATAGATGAGGTTGTGATTGGGGTGGTCAATTTGATTTGTGATGCAAGTTTGGATTAAATAACACATAGCCTCTCTAGCTTCAAATTTTAATTTTACGTTAACTTTTTAAATTGACTAATTTTATCCCCAAATCTTATTAAACATAAATTTAGCCCTAACATTTTAATGTATCATGAATAATTTCATGATTAAGTCAATATTTTGACTCATAGATATAAAAGAATACCAGAACATTACTTATTTAAAAGAACACGAGAACCAACAAAATCATATATGATTTTACATTAACGAGCGAAAAAGCCACGTGGACCTGAAGCCACAACCAAAGTCGCCCGCTTAATCTAGAAACAGGTTCACGAATACCATCAATATCTATTGGATGGATTTTTTCGCGCGTTAATGTAAAATCATATGTGATTTTTTTGGTTCTCGTGTTCTTTTAAATAGGTATTGTTCTCGTTTGAACCCGACTCTCTCGCTCTCTCTCTCTCTCTATATATATATATATATATATATATATATATATATATAAGGTCAGGTTCACGTGAGACCAAGTTGTTTCCGTGAGACCGCGTGAGACCAAGCCTTAAAACATGAAACTTCACACCGAAACACTGTGAAGGTAAAAAACATTCGAACCTTCATAATGTAATCACACTATGAAGGTAAAAAAACCTAAACCAAGTTAAAAAAAAATCAAACCTTCACAGATAAAAACCTTCACAGATAAAAGACTGTGAAGGTATATCCGAAACCTTTACAGTGAAGACGCTTGAAGGTAAAAAAAACGAACATTCACAGCGAAAAACACTGTGAACGTAACATTTACGGTGTTTTCCCTATGAAAAGTTCGATTTTTTTTACATTCACAGTTTTTTTGTGTGAAGTTTCATACTTTAAAGTTTGGTCTCACCGGTCTCACGGAAACTGTTTGGTCTCACGCGAACTTAAGTCTATATATATATATATATATATGTGTGTGTGTGTGTGTGTGTGTATATGTATATTGATTGGGTAGAAATTGATGTTTTGATGCCTTTTTTTTTTTGCAAATAAAAAATCATAGTAAATCACTGGTAACTTGGATTAAGACATATAACCTTTTTAAAAACCTTACAATATGTAGATTACTTAGAGACAATCATGATATAAATCGAACTCTAAATACATCGACCATGGACTTTTGTAAAGTTGGTCATTGTTTGATAGGAAAAAGGAGAATGAATTTTATAAATTCGTGCAAAAATGGTTTTAAAACCATTTGGAGTGGCTCTTAAAGGATTGGAAAGAGTTCTTTGAACCCTTGTTTATAGTTGTTGTATTGATATGAGAACCGGATGTGGATAGGTAACGAGGTGTGTACACATGCCAAGCACAAACGTGGCCTCAATTAAACGAGCTAAGATGAGTTTCAAGTAGATTTAAATCGTGTGCACTTTAAACATATCCACTTTTATGTGACTTATCCTTGTTGGTTGTGTTTTGATATATAAGATACAAAATACATGATTTTAAATGATGTTATGGATCTTAGTTGTTAAATATTTTATTGTAACATCTGGAAAAATCCAAGTAATTGTTGGGTCATCAAGGATTTGAAGATGACCTCCCGATTCCACTTATAATCTTTGAACTAGAAAGTTATTATTTTTTTTGTAATATCTTAGTGTTGCCTTTAAAGATCAGTGAAGTCAAAAACTAGCCGAAATCAGCAAGAAGTGAATCTTCAGATGTGGATCAAAGATGAACTTCCAATCTTCAACTAAGTTATTCCCACCTGCTGATTTCCTCATGGCAAATCGATAGGATTCTCTTTTTTGGAGGATCCTCATTTGTCCTCTTGCAAAGAAGATCTTCACCAAATCATGGAATGATTGGGACATTCTCTGAAGAATCAGAAAAATGATGTTTGTCTTTTACTAGGAGTTGTCTACAACAAGGTCTGAAGGTCAACTCTGTTTCATGTTGTGACAAAAAGGACAATTTGTCTTTTTGAGGGACATCTCTGACATTCAGTCCCAAAGTGACAAGTGTCCCAAGCATTTAATGCACATGGTTCTATATAAGGGTGAAGACCCCTCCCATGCAAAGTTACTTTTTTTTAAGAGATCTTAGTGCACTCAAGCAAAATCGGCAGAACTCTCTTTCTCTCTCAAGAACTTTATAGTTTTGTTCTTAGTGTTTCATAGTTGTGTTAAGTTTTCTGTTCTTCGTAAAAGATTGTTAGAATATATTTTAATATGTTTTTTTTCCGTAACAATCTTGTTTTTCTATGTGTAATTCTTGATATTTGTATCAATAAAAAATTAAAATTAAGAGAAATTTTTGTGTATTGTATTCAATCCCCCTTTTTACAATACTTGTTACTTTTTGCCATTATGTTTTGGGACTAACAGTAGTAATAAAATGTTACGACTCAATATTCGTATTTTCGCTCGTAGCTAAGTTTAAAATTAATTTGGAAGTCCTCTAGGATCCTAAACCTTAAGCTTGGTCACTTAATTCGTCAAAAAGGAAGAAACCGGACTCGACCAGGGTTTGGGCGAGAGTTCCTCACGACTATGACAAATATCATAGCCGCTTGTCATAATCGCCGAGGGCTGGGAGGTCGCGGTAAATACAATGCGATTGTGATAGTGACATTGCCCAAGGGCATACTCACTTTCCACTCTCGTCGATATTGTACCGAGAGTAGGGTGACATCCGCGAGAATGCCAACGACAATGCCCATAGCAAAGTCGTCGGGTACTGTCGCACTCGGGGGACTGGGGGTATAAATGGAGCCCATTTGACTGATTTTATCCTCACTTTTTCATACCACTCATTTTGTTCCCGGTTTTTAGAGCATTTAGGGCACATTTCCTTCCCCCAAACCTCCTTCTTCACTAAATTCAACCTAGAGGTTGTTGGGTTCATTACTTTGGCTATCAAGATCACATTGGGAGCATTTAGTGTGGGATTTCAAGCTTCCAATACTTCATCTCACCCTCTCCATCTTTTCTAGGGTTTGCAAGTTTTTAGGTTTCCTTCCTAAAACCTAAGTGGTGAGTTTTAAAATGCTTTGTAAAACTAGATACATGTATATATATATATATATATATGTTTTCCATCATCATCTCTTACCTTTTTGTGTAAACCTATCATATATGGTAGAATGTTCATATCTCCTTATCTTGGGAACTTATGGAGTTTGTGGTTTGAACTACCTTATTTGGTACCTTGAAGAAAATGACCATCATATTTACGAACATATTGGTATTATGACCTCTTTTATATAAACAACCTCATTTTTTAGGGTTTGACCTAACTTGGGGATTGGGTTCAATAAATAGCATTTTAATGCTTAAATGCTTGTGGTACATGGTTTGGTATGCTTACATAGAATGTGAAGTCCTATAATGAGAAGACATTAATATTTGGATTGTGAGTAAAGTTTCCTTCATGATTACTTGTTGTTTAAACCAGAAGTTGCCAATATTGATATTATGTACATTTTGCTTGGAGTAAAAGTGTATTATGGCATGTTTGGAAATTGGACGAAGTATCAAGTGGGCACTAGGAGGATATAGTCTTGGGTGCCACCGTGTGTATATGCACCTAGATCTCCACCATTCGGGGTAATGTCATGGTTGTAGTGCTCGAATGTGTCGGACCTTGTGGTGTTACATGTGGGAGTAGATGCTAAGGTATATTGGCTCTTGAGGTGAAACTTGTTTGGTGCTATGGGTCTCCCCGTTTGACTTCAAATAAAGAATCATGTGATTGTATAAGTGTTTTCTAATTATTAATTGTTGCTACTTATTATTTGTTCAAGCTCACTGGGCTTTTTGGCCTAACACTTGTTTGGATTTAGCAGCACGGTCTCTAAGAAGGTCTAGTCGGGGTAGAGCGAGCTTGGGGGAACCAACTTTTGAGACACCGTCTCTATAGACGAACCATATTTTTGGATGACTGAATGACATCCGAATTGTAATCTTATTTCTTATAGAGATCAAATTAATAGGTTGTTATTTCAATTACTCTTGATTACAAACTTGTAATTAATAGGTGTTTATTATTTCTCTTTTTGGGAGGCTCATGCTTTGGCATTTTATATACCACTTTTCCGGTTCATGGAAATTTTTGTTTATCCCAATTTTTGGGGTGTTACATTTATACAAAGTAATTTTATACTTATTAAACATGTGTTGTTGTTTTGATAAAGTATGTGGGAAATCATTTGGTGTATTAAAAATTCGATGTTTCATGCTTCAGAATTAAAATGGAGGATAATTACTTTGTGAAAAGATATTTACATGCTCAACGATGTTGATGTATTATGTAACACCCGAAAATTTTAGAATCTAAGTCTAAGAATTTTAATCTTGATCATGACCTTGTATTGCTTATGATTCTTTTGTTTAAGACTTAGGACCTTAGGTATGCTTTCAGTTCAAAATGTATTCAAGTATCGATTTGGGGAAACTTGTGAAACTCGGTACACTTGGCGCGAAGGGGCGTGGCTTCGGTAGTCACCAAGCTATTGTGCCCGGCGACTGTGACGCCTGTCACTCTCGCTTGTCACAATCGCCGAAGGGCCCCCACTCTCGGTACGTTTTTGGTGATTGTGCCAGGCGTTTGTGCCCTGGGCACAGTCACATGTCACTATTGCCCGGGTTCTGCAGGGTATATTGAATGTGCGATTTCAGGCTTTCTTTCATTAATACTTCATCTACCTCTTTTCAAAAACTTCTCTACCCGATATTCCCCTCATTTAAGTCGAACCCTAGGTCATTTAAGGTCTTTTCTTGGAATTCAAGGTGTCATCATCATCATCATCTAGCCAAAGGGGGTTCAACCTAGAAGTATTTGGTCAAGGAAGCTTAACCTTTATCTCCTTAAAGTTTTGGTTTTAGGTTTTAACTAAGACCAAGACAATGTGAGTTCATCCTTTTACTTTTCAAATCTTTATACATGTTATAAGTACTCCTCTTATGATTCTTAAAACATTTTTATCTCACAAATTTTATGTTGGATGATTTTAGAAAATTTAGGTCAAAAGTTAGGGTTTGGCTAAATTTGGTATTTTGGGGAAGTGGCTTTGAAGAATAGTCTTGTATGTATAAATGATGACTACTTCTTGATTTTTATGGGTTTTGGTAAACAAAAGCTAAATGATCATATTTATGGATTCTTGACAACATAGGGATTTCTCCCTCATTAAAGGCTCTTTTATGCATATGCTTACATGATTGGTTACATTGTGAAATGTTTTGAAAGTTTCAACATGTTGGACTATGGTGTAATGGATCCATAGGCACTAGTCGTTTTATATGAAATGGGATGTTGATCTTCCTTATGGCTAGACACGGGGTTTTGATCATTGGGAACCCAAACTAAAGACCGTGGGTGATTGAATTCGATAACCATGTGTCCCATGACATTTAACTTCTAGCAAATGAGTCATTCTTAGATCATTCGGAGCTCGAACTAAAGGTCGTGTGTAACACCCCCAAAATTTCCGTAAGTGAACTCGTACCTTTATTTACATTAAGGACCATTTGTTTGAATTATTTGATTTAGAACTGGGTTACCTTAAGTGATGAACGAGTTGCAAGTGAGTGGGTGCGAAAATATTTAATTTTGGGCCTCGGTGTATTTGGGACGATAGTGCCCTGCGATAGTGACAGGGTCACTATCGCCGAGGTCGCAATCGCGTAAGGTCGAGGGCTCTCGGTACGGTTTCCACGGAGTGCCTCGCGATTGTGACAAGAGTCACTTTCGCTTGGCACAATCGCTCGAGGCACCGAGCTCTCGGTACAAGCCACACGAGAGTGCCTCGCGATTTTGACTATGTCACTTTTGCATGGCACCATCGCCGACGGGCACTGGAGCATTAAATGGTCGTTTTAAGCCTTAAAACTCATTTATTTCTCATCTACCTCACAAAGCTCTCTCTCAAAAACCCTCCCTCCACCAAAGGTCCGAACCTAGGGTTTCTTCAAGCTCTATCTACTCCATTTATTGCAAGTAATCAAGGTCACCAACCAAGTGGGTCAAGCTAGGAGCACTTAATCACTTCTCTTTTATCGTCTTCTCCAAGAACACACAAACTAGGGTTTGGGTTTTCTTCAAAACCCACTTTTGTGAGATCATCTTTCATATAAAATCCTTGTGTGCTTACATGAAAACTTTATCTTGTCATTACTTTAAAAACCTACATTTTCTCCATTTTGTGCTTTTGAACTTTCTAGGTCAAAAACTAGGGTTTTGACACTATGGTAATTTTATGTGATATGATGACCTAAAAGGTTGGTGGAATGACAAATATGGTAGTTGTGTACTATGGAACTTGTGAAATTAAATGGGTGAAATGATTTTATTTGGAGTTATATTGGGATGTTTGGTTTGGTGAAATCTATGGTATAATGTGTTAAAGAAACTTGTATGTAGAGAACATTTTGATAATATATTTCTTATGTTGGATATAATGTGTTTACATGAAAAGAAAGGTTATGCACGTATGATTGGATTTACTCTATTATGACATGGTGCTATATGAAATTCATGGGTTTGGAAATTATAGCAAAATACAAATTGTCATATTGGTGAATCATGTTGGATTGGAATGGTAGGTCCCCCAAGGTAAAGATCTATGAATAGGGTTGAACTTGGTGACTCTTTGGGGTAAGGCTCGGATGGAGTTGAACCCATATTTACATTGAACTAAAGATTCATGAATAGAGTTGATGTTCTAACGGCTAAAGATTCATTAAGAGAGTTGATACCGGTAAATAACCATTCCAACTAAATGCTCCTCATGGGTTGTGGCCTACTTCTGTGTTCCGCCACAACCTATGGTGGAACGTGTCTCCCCCGTCTCGCATAAGGTTCAAATGTTGGAGAATTCGTTTATTATTGTCATTTTATTTATTGTGCATTGTTCACCAATGTATTACACTTTATCGCACATATAGTTTTGGATGTTCTCACTAGTCTCTAAGCCTAACACTTGTTTGTTTGGTGTTCATATTAGGTTCCATTAGTGGAGGGGTGGCGAAACCTTGAGCAGAGAGTTGGGTCAACCTTTTTGGGATTAGCATTGACGAGATATAGAGCATAAACGCTTTTTGGGTCCTCGTTTCATTACCTTTTTGAATTGTAAACGCTTATACTCTCCCCTTATAGGGATGATGTCTTTGTGAAGTTTTATTTCATGTTAAATGTTCCAGGTTCAATTTCTCTTCCATTTATAAACGTGTTATTGCGAAAATTTCATGTTTTAACATTTACCCAGTTTTTAGGGTGTTAAAAGTTGGTATCAGAGCATTAGTTTAAGAGAACTAGGCATGCACGTAAGATGTCTAAGACTTAATTTGGAGTTATTAAGTTATGATTTTGCGAGGATTGGGTAGAAATACCAAGATAGGATTGTCTTAGAGTTGACGAAATTACATGAACTAAGAATTATGATGATGGTAACGAGAATCCTTGGGTATGGTGTGTTCATAATTGCACTTAGCTAATGCCATTATGAATATATTGTTACGTGAGCATGCTTGATTTACTAATGTCATGACGATTGATGAATGTATCAGTACGTTTTCTTTTGTGTTTTGTTCGAATCTCTTATTCTCTCTCATGCTCGTGTGGCAGCCTTTGTTCTATCATGGTGAATACTCGAAGTCGATCGATGGTCGAAGAGGAAGTGCATGAAGATAGCACATCCAATCTGAATCCAATGGCTAGAGAGGTGAATGTGGTTCCTACCAATATGTCGTCGATATTTACCGGAGAGGTAGAGCACATACCTAGAGTGGATTTGGCATCCACGAATCCGGTTATTCATGAGGCCAACCCTCAAGCCGATATGATGGCCAACGTCATGCAGATGGTGACGTCGACTATGGAGAAGCAACAAGAGGCATTCCTGAAGATGTTGGAGGATAGGGATGCTAGTCATCGGAGGCCGGAAGTGGTTGCCGAGAATGCGGTAGCCGGTTCGGGTGGTACTGGAAACGGGATCAGGACGGAAGAGCACGTGGTTGTCGGTACTCAGAGGGGAGGAAAGAGTTGCTCCTATAAATCCTTCCTTTGTAGTAAACCGCCGAGTTCTCAGGATCCGATGACCTAGTTGAGTGTATGAACTGGATCCAAGCGATCGAACAAGCTTTCGGTTGCAGTGAGTGTGGGGAAGATCAGAAGGTAAGATTCTCCTCCCAAATGCTTAGAGGCCCGGCACATCGGTGGTGGAACGTCACTAGGTCTACTCTTGATGTTGTCATTCTTGCCCAGTTGTCGTGGGAAGCATTCAAGAAGAAGTTGATGGAGGAGTATTGCAATGAGAGGGCGATGGATCGGATTGTTGATGAGTTACGAGCCCTCAAGAAGGATAACATGTCGGTGAGAGATTATTCAAGGAAGTTCGTGGAGAAGCTTGATCTAGTGGGACAGGCGGCCCCAACTGAAAATGATAAGGTGAAGGCGTATCTGAAGGGGTTGGTAGCGGACATGATGTCCATGGTTCGCAACGCCAAGCCCTCTACTCTCCGTGAGGCCATTGAAGAGGCCAAAGTCATGGAGGATGTTTATGCCCAAATCCGTGAAGAGAGGGTCGGGGCGACCGAGAAGAGGAAATGGGAAGGCAACTCTTTTCCCTCCAAGAAACCACGAGCTTTCAACAATAGCATCAGTAGGGGAACCGAGCCTAGGTGGGAAGCTAGGTGGTTCCCAAGTTGCCGAAGCAAACATTTCAGCCCGTGCAACTCTAGCGGGACAAATTGTTTTAAGTGTGGAAAGGCGGGGCATGTGTGAGAAAATTGCCCGACTCGAGGGGTCATATGCTATGAATGCAAGGAACCGGGCCACATTCGAAGTGCGTGCCCGAACTTGAAGGCGGGAGGACCGCAAGGGAAGAAGGAAAACCCTCCAAGGGTTCCCGGTCGATCTTTTCAGATGACAACCGATGAGGCCAAGGCATCCACCGATGTGGTATCGGGTACGTTTCTCCTAAACTCCGTACCTGCTCGTGTGCTATTAGATTCTGGTGCTAGTTTTTCTTTCGTATCTGAGTCGTTTCGTGAAAAGCTTGCTATTCCCACTAATAGTCTAGAGAATGCTTTAGTGGTAGAGATAAAAAATGGTAGTCAAGTATTAATCCGCGATGTCTTGAGGGAGTGTACTCTTGGAATCGAAGGGAAGGAATTCCTGATCGACTTGATGCCGATGGTCGTTGGCGGCTTTGATGTGGTTGTCGGCATGGATTGGTTGGCAAACAATCATTCCGAAATCTTATGCTCCAAGAAATTGATCCGACTCCCTATATTGGATGGTGAAGTGGTGATGGTTTATGGCGAAAGGAGAAAGGAGAAAGGGCAATGTGGCGGTTATCACCATGGCTAAGGCACGAAAGTGCTTGGTGAAAGGATGTTCGTCCTTTTTGGCATACGTGATTGACGCCAAGCTCGAGAAGAAGAAGCTTGAAGACGTGAAGGTGGTGCGTGAGTTTCCCGATGTCTTTCCGTATGACTTGTCCGGTTTACCGCCTGATCGTCAAGTTGAGTTCTGGATTGATCTTATACCGGGGGCGGCTCCAATTGCTCGGGCCCCTTACCGGTTGGCGCCATTGGAGATGCAAGAAATGATGGATCAACTCCAAGAGCTTCTAGAGAAGGGTTTTATACGACCGAGGTCGTCACCTTGGGGAGCTCTGGTCTTGTCCGTCAAGAAGAAGGATGGCACAATGAGAATGTGTATCGATTACCGTAAACTGAACAAGGCAACGGTGAAGAACAAGTATCCACTTCCGAGGATCGACGACTTGTTCGACCAACTCCAAGGAGCAGGGTGTTTCTCAAAAATTGATTTGCGTTCGGGATACCACCAAGTGAAGGTGAGGGGAGAAGACGTCCTGAAGACGGCCTTTAGAACGCGTTACGGCCATTACGAATTTCTTGTGATGCCATTTGGCCTAACGAACGCAGCGGCGGTGTTTATGGATTTGATGAATAGAGTGTGTCGATCGTTCCTTGACAAGTCGGTCATTGTATTTATTGATGACATACTCGTGTATTCCAAGAGTGAGTCGGAACACGAGCAGCACCTTCGTGAAGTCCCTAGAGGTGTTGAGGAAAGAAAGGTTGTACGCCAAATTTTCGAAGTGCGACTTTTGGCTCGAAGAGGTTCAATTCTTGGGTCACGTTGTCACTCGAGACGGAGTGAAGGTGGACCCCTCCAAAATTGAAGTCATGATGAATTGGGAACCTCCCAAGAGTCCGTCTGAGATCCGAAGTTTCTTGGGATTGGCAGGCTACTACCGAAGATTTATTCAATACTTCTCCAAAATTGCTTCTTCCTTGACGGCCTTGACTCGGAAGAATGTGAAATTCGTTTGGACCGAAGAGCAAGAGAAGGCATTTCAGACTCTACAAAAGAAGTTGTGTGAGGCTCCAATTTTGTCATTACCCGAAGGGTCGGAAGACTTCGTGGTCTATAGCGATGCTTCGAAAATGGGGTTGGGTTGCGTTTTGATGCAAAGAGGCAAAGTGATCGTGCCTTAGCCTCAAGGCAACTCAAGGTTTACTTCAAACTTTTGGGATGGCTTGCAGAAAGAACTTGGTACGCGAGTTAAGTTAAGTACGACTTACCATCCGCAAACCGACGGTCAAAGTGAAAGGATGATTCAAACACTTGAAGACATGTTAAGGTCTTGCGTTATGGACTTCGGGGGTAGTCGGGACTCTCACCTACCTTTGGTGGAGTTTGCTTACAATAATAGCTACCACTCGAGTATTGGGATGGCACCGTTCGAAGCCTTATACGGAAGGAAGTGCAGGACTCCCGTGTGTTGGCATGAAGCGGGAGAGAAGCAATTCGCCAGACCCGAAATCGTACAAGAGACGACCAATAAAGTAAAAGGCATTCGGGAACGGTTGAAAGCGGCTCAAGATCGGCAAAAGATCTATGCCGATAAGAAGAGGCGACCGATGGAATTTTAAGTGGGCGACCGTGTGATGCTTAAGGTGTCACCATAGAAGGGCATTATCTGGTTCAAAAAGAGTGGGAAGTTGAGTCCCCGTTTCCTTGGACCCTTCACGATACTTAAACGTGTGGGCTTGCAAGCCTACCAGTTGGAACTTCCTCCAGAGATGAACGGGATTCACAACACATTCCATATTTGTTACATTCGTAAGTGTTTGGTGGAAGAGGAAAACATCATCCCTCTTTCTGAGATCAGGGTGGACGAGGGTAACCGGTGTGTGGAGGAACCCGACGCTATCCTAGAAAGGAAGTCAAAGAAATTGCGTCACAAAGAGGTCACGATGGTCAAAGTGCAATGGAAGCATCACCGTGGAGCCAATGTGACTTGGGAAGCTGAAGAGGATATGAGGTGGAGATACCCCCATCTTTTCGTATAAGTGTTGATTTCGAGGACGAAATCTCTTCCAAGTTGGGGAGGATTGTAACACCCCGAAATTTCCGTAAGTGAACTCGTACCTTTATTTACATTAAGGACCCTTTGTTTGAATTATTTGATTTAGAACTGGGTTACCTTAAGTGATGAACGAGTTGCAAGTGAGTGGGTGCGAAAATCTGTAATTTTAGGCCTCGGTGTATTTGGGACGATAGTGCCATGCGATAGTGACAGGGTCACTATCGTCGAGGTCGCAATTGCGTAAGGTCGAGGGCTCTCGGTACGGTTTCCGCGAGAGTGCCTCGCAATTGTGACAAGAGTCACTTTCGCTTGGCACAATCGCTCGAGGCATCAAGCTCTCGGTACAAGCCACGCGAGAGTGCCTCGCGATTGTGACTCTGTGACTTTCGCGTGGCACCATCGCCGACGGGCACTGGAGCATTAAATGGTCGTTTTCAGCCTTAAAACTCATTTATTTCTCATCTACCTCACAAAGCTCTCTCTCAAAAACCCTCCCTCCACCAAAGGTCCGAACCTAGGGTTTCTTCAAGCTCTATCTACTCCATTTATTGCAAGTAATCAAGGTCACCAACCAAGTGGGTCAAGCTAGGAGCACTTAATCTCTTCTCTTTTATTGTCTTCTCCAAGAACACACAAACTAGGGTTTGGGTTTTCTTCAAAACCCACTTTTATGAGTTCATCTTTCATATAAAATCCTTGTGTGCTTACATGAAAACTTTATCTTGTCATTACTTTAAAAACCTACATTTTCTCCATTTTGTGCATTTGAACTTTCTAGGTCAAAAACTAGGGTTTTGACACTATGGTAATTTTATGTGATATGATGACCTAAAAGGTTGGTGGAATGAAAAATATGGTAGTTGTGTACTATGGAACTTGCGAAATTAAATGGGTGAAATGATTTTATTTGGAGTTATATTGAGATGTTTGGTTTGGTGAAATCTATGGTATAATGTGTTAAAGAAACTTGTATGTAGAGAACATTTTGATAATATGTTTCTTATGTTGGATATAATGTGTTTACATGAAAAGAAAGGTTATGCATGTATGATTGGATTTACTCTATTATGACATGGTGCTATATGAAATTCATGGGTTTGGAAATTATAGCAAAATACAAATTGTCATATTGGTGAATCATGTTGGTTTGGAATGGTGAGGTCCCAAAGTAAAGATCCATGAATAGGGTTGAACTTGGTGACTCTTTGGGGTAAGGCTCGGATGGAGTTGAACCCATATTTACATTGAACTAAAGATTCATGAATAGAGTTGATGTCGGTAAATAACCATTTCAACTAAATGCTCCTCATGGGTTGTGGCCTATTTTCGTGTTCCGCCGCAACCTATGGTGGAACGGGTCTCCCCCATCTCGCATAAGATTCAAATGTTGGAGAATTCGTTTATTATTGTCATTTTATTTATTGTGCATTGTTCATCAATGTATTACACTTTATCGAACATATAGTTTTGGATGTTCTCACTAGGCTCTAAGCCTAACACTTGTTTGTTTGGTGTTCATATCAGGTTCCATTAGTGGAGGGGTGGCGAAACCTTGAGCGGAGAGTTGGGTCAACCTTTTTGGGATTAGCATTGACGAGATATAGAGCGTGCATATACTTACCGATATTTTGGGAAATGATGATGACACCCAATTATAATCTAAACTAGAATTGTTTTAGATTAAGTAGGTTTTCGGTCCTCGTTTCATTACCTTTTTGAATTGTAAACGCTTATACTCTCCCCTTATTGGGATGATGTCTTTGTGAAGTTTTATTTCATGTTAAATGTTCCAGGTTCAATTTCTCTTCCATTTACAATTGTGTTATTGCGAAAATTTCAAGTTTTAAATTTACCTAGTTTTTAGGGTGTTACACCGTGGGTGGTTGAACTCGAAATTAGCTTTTAGGTAATAGATTTGATTAGACACCTTTTGGGAGATTTGAATACACACCTTTTGGGAGATTTGAATAGATACATTTTGAGTATTTAGTTGGAATAGATTTGAATAGATACATTTTGGAAGATTTTTATGACAATTGTTTTAATCTAGATGGAAATAGCCTAGATTAGTGAGTTGTCATTTATAATTTCCATTTATAGAAATTGTATACACTTAAACTATCTTCCCCCTTTTGGGTGATCTCTGTTTATTTAAGCTTCATATTTCGTAAGATTTAATATTTAAATTTACCCTTATTTTTAGGGTGTTATATATTATATACCGATCCGACAACTTGGGGCCACCATGTTGCGATTGTATTTACGTCGCTCTCTTTACAGTTGATAGGTTGCTTCCATCAAGTGTCATATTGGAGTTGATGCACAAACGGGTGCAAGATACATGGCTAATAGGTATAGTTTCGGATAGGCACAATGCACGTGGGTGATTATATACCGAAATTAGTCTGATCAATTGGTGGATTGTTGGATGGTGCTCCTCCAGTGATTCCAGTTGTTATGGTTCGTTCCCACGTGATATGATAGTCATAAAGATTTTGTGAAATTTTGTTGATCGCAACCTTATGCTGATTTGATGAAAAATAACACGTGTTTGACATGCCGCTTGAATTTTGTATAAATTGTGCATTATTTTAAAATGTGAATTTGATTGAACTTGAACTAATCATGCTCGTAGCGTGAATTGTGTTGCTTGTCGACATGAATATCTGAAACATGAATAGGATCAGGTTCAATTGGTAGTGTTGGTGGTAGTTAAGGCTGAAAGGTAAGACTGTTGGATGATGTGGGAAGTTTAGTTTGAAAATTTGTATATTGGTGGTAATTGTAGTATCATCATCCCATGTAGCTAGTTGTATATATGGACTAGCTGGTATATATTGTTTTGTACATACGTCTATTATGAAACTATTAGAAACAATACATCCTCCGTGTAATTAAGTTGTAATATATGGCAAATGACAATTATATGAATACACCATGGCGAGATTTTGGTGAAAATTCTACATTAAATATAGGGTGTTATACCATGTCCGCCCATTAATCTTAACGAGCAAGCCTGGGTTTGGCAATTGTTTCGAGAATGGTTTTTCAAACCCGCTTCTATAACGGGTCAGGCAGGTAAGGTCTAAGAGGTCGCCTTATTTGTAAACAACTTTAATACAAACTAGGTGTGACACCGCGCGATACGCGGTGACGAAATCTTATGGTTAAAATTAGATAGTAAAATCAGATATGTTGTGAAAGTTTAATTCTTTTGGTTGTACAGTTTACTGTTTACCTGGTTTTAGAGCCAATGACGTTGGTTGTGTAGAGAATTGTATGAAATATAACGTGGACGTTGAACTTGACAAAAGACAACAATAAATACTCTGTGATTTGTTTCAAGAAACATGAAAAAGGATCGAGTGTTTATAAAATCAATATGTAAAGCAGATCCAACATGATAGGTGATGCATCTCCTCATTGCAAGTACAACTCTAACGAAATTAGCCGGTGCATAATAGTAATCCTTCAACTTCATTCTACATACAAAAAGTAATATGTAAGAAGTGTTGTTTTACCAGAAATAATTTGATACCTGAAAAATAACTTGGAAATTATTATTGTGTTAATAATTCTAGTAAATTGTTTTTTCACTTTTTATTGTTATTGCAGTTGTATAGGTAAAGTGGTAGTTATTAAATAAATAATAGGTGTCGTTATATGTAAAGGGAGGTTAAACAGTAATATGAGATATTTAATATAAACGACGATAAATATATACAATAATTAAATGAATGTAATTAGATTACCGTTTCAATGTTGGAAGGAACAATATTGTCAAAAACTTCATGGTACACAATGTTGTTAACCAAGTTATGATCCTCAGTCTCATCATCGGTGTTAAGTATAGTTAAACCTTCACGTGATGACACTCGAGCTTTTGGGCAAATTATGGCATGGCACAACTGTTTTGGGCAAAATATGGACTATTGTTTATGTGGTGCGCAAATGCTTTTATTGTTACGCAAAGAGATAGGCAGTATTCTTTGCTCAATACAGTAGCTGATAACCTTTTGGATTGTTTGGAGGTTTTAAGACTTAATTTTACATGCCCCTCTTCTTTTGTTTTTGTGAAATAAATTTTAATCATTATTATGTTATAATCATGTTATAGTAATTAATCATTATGATGTTATAGTTAAAGTTGATGTTATGAGAGATTAAACAAACACATAAGTTTATAAACATCATATAAATGTGAAACGGGTAATATAAATTGGAGAAGCAAGCAACCTCTGTGCATATCGTAAACCAAACTTATCACATGGCCAAACTATTTTGGGCAAAATATAGCATGACACAACTATTTTGGACAATTTATGGCGTGACACAACTGTTTTGGGCAAAATATGGACTATTGTTTATATGGTGCGCAAATGCTTTTATTGTTGCAGTATTCTTTGGTCAATACAGTAGCTGATAACCTTTTGGATTGCTTGGAGGTTTTAAGACTTAATTTTACATGCCCCTCTTCTTTTGTTTTTGTAAAATAAATTTTAATCATTATTATCTAATAATCATGTTATAGTAATTAATCATTATGATGTTATAGTAATATTTATAAAATTACATGCAAGAAATACAAAACAATGTACTGACGTGCTAAGCATATGCTTTGAGCGTCCCCCTTTTCTTGCAGCTATAGGAGAAAACAGCAGCCATAAAGCTAATCAGTTAGAAACTCAGCATGTGTATATTTTACAAATTGTATATAGTTTACCAATTGATACATATCAATATTCTGCACACTGACCAAATTCAGTTTGAAATGTTTTCCTTTATCATATTCCTATCAGATTATTAATCAATAGTAGTAAAGGAAATTAATAAAATGATAATCAGTGGCTATCATACATCATACAGGGGCATAAAGATTTTATTTCTCAGAACCCTAGTAGAAAATAATCGAATTAGAACCCTAGATGAAAATAGAACCCTAGTCCATTTGGAGGAGGAGAGATGATGATGAACTTACAGGTCTTTCATATCGAATTTTCTGGTAGGAGGTCAACCCAGTTTGTTTTCAAGATGCATTTGGCCGTCTTTCCTGCCCAATTTTCTGGTCGACTTTTCCAAAAATGTTGCCTCTAATAGGCCGTCTTCTCTGCATACTCGTTAACCAAATCAAAGCCAAAGACCGGGCGACATTCAGTCTTCAAATTTTCTGGATCTATGGAATTGTATTTACTCCTATCAGGTTTATTATGAATGATGATACTTGTAGGTGATCTGGATGGTAAGTCTTCTATGGATCAATTGATTTAAGGTTATGAACCAATAAAATGAGGATTTTCTTAAATTTAAAAAAAATTGAAATTGTAAAAAATATTTAAGAAAAAAAAAAGAATCATAAATTTACCAGCGAAGGAGACAGGTAAAGGTTTAGGTTGACCCCCACAACCATTAAGGATCAAAACTCACACCCACATTAATATAGTATCATCCTTAAAGCCTATTACAATCCAATCAAACTATGAAATTCATTTGATAAATCCACCATTTGAAAGAAATTCCCAAACCCTAGAAACTTTTGATTAAATCACCATGAAAATAGATTACAGACCAAAGCCATTGATAAACTCAAACATTTTCTCTAATTAAAATCAGTCCACTAACATCATAGAACCCTAAAACCCCAAGAAGAACTCAACAAAGAAAGAAAGTAACATAGAAAGATTATGTTTTTACCAGAAATCGAGGCTCAAATCCCATTTTCTTCTTCAATCTTCCAGAGTCCACAACAACTCTTCCTCAAGGCGATTTCTCACACAGAGTGCAGTCTACTGAGAGCGGCCATGATCATCGGACCTGTGTGTGAGCTCAGCCCAGGTGGAGCTTTGTAGAGGCTCATCCCACGTGTCATTCCTCTTAAGAAATCTCTTGATCATTTGTGACACCATGTTTTTTGTGAAATAAAAGAGCAAAGAATATTGAGAGGGAATGGTACCGAACGGAAACAGAAGGGAAACCGAACCGGAGAACTTCGAGTTTTTTGATGAGTGGGGAATATGGGAGAAATTGAGCGATTAGGGTTTATGATGGCATTGAAAGATTTTGGGTGAACATTAAGGGACCAAATCATGGTAGAGTGGGGAAGATGAAAGGGTTCAGAGTATAAAAGAAATTGAAAAATCCCAAAAAAAGGAGAGAACAGAGAAGTTGGAATCCTGAATTTTGGTGAGGACACGTCAGCAACCTCTAGGAATTGCTTTTATATATCTATACTATCTTATAAACCAGATTTGAAAATCTCTTAAAAACAACTTTTGTTGCATGATGTACTACTTTTTTATGCACAATCTCTTAAAATCTCTTAAATACAACTTAGCAAGCATAAATTACAACTTGGTAAAGCATGCACTCTTCCAAAGTTTGTTTGGCAGAGTGATTTTGATCGAGGTGCCTTTTCGTTTTTCAACCCAACTATTGATCCTCTCTAGGTCTGTTACGGCTCCCAATGCGGTGATTCTGATCCCTCTCCCAACATGGCTATCTAAAAGCAGATGGTGGCGTACAATCCTCAATGTTCATCTTCTTCTGCAAAAACCCAAAATAAAACCATGAACCCTACTGTGATTGCATCTTCCTCTTCCTTTTTTCTGTTTTTCCCTCTTAAGATAATCGATCACCAAACCAACCAACACATAGTGGCGTCGTTCAATAACCCTCTCTACCATTGTTTACCATCCGAAGAAGGCGATAACCTTAGAAATTCCGGCAGTCGGACTGGCAGCCGACCAGTCTCCACCATCAGGTTCAGCTGGCGGAGATTGCAGTAGCCATCATCTGTCGCCATCAACGGCGGCATATTCAATGTCGATATATAACTGCCACCTGCCTTATGATGTTATCTGGGCACCTACAACACAGCAAGCTCCACCACACCTACCACCATATCGAAAGAAAAAAGAAGCTTCAATTCCTTTGAATTGATCTTCAATTCCCTGCAAAGTCGTTAAAGGAGCTTCATCTTCACAACTTTTTTTTTCATTTTTCATTTGGGTTTTTGGGTAACTTTTGATCTTTATCTTTCAAACCTCTAATTTTATTGGTTATTATGTTCTTATGAACCAAGAACACACGACAATTCTTGATTTATCTTTCTTCACACCCGTTAATGAAGATGTAAAATCATGAGGATATCTTCCAATTTTCTATTAGGGCCTTCGAGTAACTTGTTATCAACTTGGTCTAGGCTTCTAGCTATCTCTTTAATTACTTTTTATAAATTAATAATCGATCTTTTGGGAAAGTAAAAACAGTTGGTTTTACCTTTGTTAATTTGAACATGAACAGTGTTAAGTTAATCTGATGGATTCTCGAGATGGAGATGGGATCAACTAAAAGAAGGTTAGTGATTCACCATTCTTACTTTCTTAGTACACAAAACTTTCTGAAGGCTCAACTTAATCTTTTATCTCTTTGAACATTTGTATGTGATGGGTATTCCAATTTCTTGATATAATAAATTGGGTTTTTTTATTTTCTTTATCTAGGTTTTCAAGATGAAGATGATGCTGAGAAAGCCGGTTTTTGTTTTTTTCTTATCACGATTCATGCCCCCATTATTCATTACACTGACAAACACTCTACCTTCTTTAATCCCCCCCCCCCTCATTCTTTTACTGTCACTTAGATCATCAAATCTATGTTTATTTCACTAATGCTTTTCTTTTTAATTTTCATGCAGTTCAGTCGTTCTAATATTGTTGCTGATGGACTTGTAATTTTAACATTGTTTAAAGGTGCTACTAAAAATTTTATGTCATCTATCATGCAAAAGTGTTTGCTTTGTTTTTCTCTTATGATTGATTTAGTTTGTTTTCTATATTTCTTCTTTGGGGATTGCTATACGCACCCTCTTTAATGTTAAAATCGGGTTAGTCAAGCATTTGGAATGTAAAAAAAATGAGATTTGATATTCATCTTTAAACATTGATCTTTTTATTAGAGAAGCAATTTTAATTAATTGATTTTAGCCACACTAAGTGGTTGCTACCTTGCAGGAATAGTCAAATATGGATGTTGATCCAGATTTCGCTTGTAGTACACCCCTTATAATTGTTATGCATCTTCTTGTGACTAGGACACCTTTAGTTCCTTTTAGAAGTCAAAATTTAGCAACCTGAAGTTTTTTGTTATATGATTTGCATTCACACTTTGATATGCTAATTTTGTACACCTCAGAATAAACTAGGTGTTGGAGCAAATTTAGTGGGATATGGTCACCTTGGAGATGGCAACCTCCATCTATGTCTCAACTCCCCATTATGATGATGCGGTAAGATTTGTGTTCTTGCTTCACAAAAATAAAAATGGACACCCTATTTGCTTCTAATGATTAAAATAAAAATTAAAACATTGTTATTTGTTCAAACTCTTGTAGTCCAAACATATATGCTTTACAGGTGCATGAAAGTGTTTTTCTTCTCCCATGGACTTGTGATAACTTGTTTGAAAGATTTCATGCATAATATCATTGTGGCTATTGGGTGAAAAAGTATGCGTCCTTTACCAAATACATACCCCGGTCACTCACCGTTCGGGATGAACATGGGAAGGCCCGAGAATCTTACCCTTTAAGGGCGATAGCAAGGACTGAGAGTCTTACTTGGTAAGCGTGATTGGCGATTCTTACCCGATTAGCGGTTACCGGGTAATATGTTGTATACGATGTCGTTTTGATTTTTTACCAGATAAGTGAGAATGTTGATGTTGGTATTTTAACCAAAGAGATTTGTTTATGTACAAAGTTCGGTCCTGTCAACTAAAAGTGACTTTGTTTGATCATAGCGGAGTCATATACTTGATCATTTTTTTTTCATGGTATCAAGCTCTTATGTTTTTTTATGTCAATGTTGGTTGTTTGAAGTACTTTTTATGTCAAAAATTGTGTTTAAAGTTCTTTTTATGTCAATGTTGGTTGTTTGAAGCAATGTTTTAAAACTTGGGTTGAACCGGGAACCGGTGAAGAGACCAGGTCAATTACGACCGTTTTTTGGGAAATTACGACTCGGATCGAACCGCCGGTTTTTTGATAGAACCGGTTGAACTGGTCTTATTGAATCGGTAAAAAATCAATCTTTTATGTGAAATTAATTTTTTTTATTTGATATTGTAGAAAGTGACCATGTTGTTGATGACCATGAAGTTGAGAGTGAATTTCAATTACTAAGCGATCGCGAACTTGATGCATTTAACACACCAATGTTTCAAGATCTATGATTTGGTTTGAACGTTATGTTTCATTTTGATGTATTTGGATTGATGAAAAACTTATGCTTATATGTGTGTTTTTTATGTTTTTGGATTGATGTAAAACTTATTGTTATGTATTTTTTTAATATTATTGGATGTAAAACTTGTTGTTATATGTATTTTTAATGTTTTAACTTGTGGACATCAAATTCTTGGTTTTATATATATATGTATGCAGTAAAATGAAAAATACATAGGATTTCTTGAAACCGGGTCAACCAACCGGTTGAACTGTGACCCGGTCACCACACCGGGTCAACCAAAAAAACCGATTTTTAAAACATTGGTTTGAAGTTCACGAGAGCATCTCTAACAGATTCATACTTCTTCAAAGTAGGGATGAAAAAGTCAAGAGAAATCACATCAAGCTCCAAAAGCTTTTCTATTTTGGGATTTAAAATTTAATTTATTAATAAAATATTCAAAACATTTACTATATGTGGAATCAATAGAAAAACATTTCTCAACAATCAATTTTAGAGGATTTTCAAATGTGAAAATTTAAATTCTCTTTTATACTTTCTCCATCATGGAGAAACCTTTTGGTGATTTGTGTAAGGAAAAAGCCAAGATAAGAACTCTAAAATAGTTATCTTATCCATCTTGAAGAATTTGTTGTAGATGCTCTGAAATGTTGCATTCTTAATGGAAGCAATAGTTTGGTTTTGATGCCGCAAAAAAACATTATTTCAATGTAAATTTTGAGTGGTTTAAGACCTTCAAGGTTATTTTGGGTTCTACAAAATGGATACAATGGAACATGTGTTCATTGTTCTGTTAAAATGCAACATGTGTCCTTTGTGGGAGTAGAAAGAGCAGCTACCATCATTCATCAATGTTCTTAATATGACAATGCTCCATAAATTTTGAGTTATTTTCATGATGAATTGAATTGATTTGCATTATTGACTTACAATAAAGTTTTACACCCTCGTTGCATCGCACGGGTAAACTACTAGTATATAGATAGATGTGTATTTACATACATACCTACAAATTTTAATTTATTTTATAATTTTAATAATAGGTTGCACAAAAATATTTAAATGCATTAAACAACAATATATATGTATAAAATAATTATAGGGGAACAATCAAATAATGTATGTGAGAGTCAGAGTACAATATTATTTAACAATGTATTATGTTTAATATATAGTTTTGTTTTATATTGTAAAACAACACTATGATGTCATATGCATTATTTTACAATGTGAAGTAACACATAATTGATGATATTTACGGTTTTTAATTTTTTTATGATTCTCATTTGATTATGTCTCGTACAATTATATATACATAAATGAATATATATATATATATATATATATATATATATATATATATATATATATATATAAAGAGAGAGAGAGAGAGAGAGGTGAGTTCATCTGAGAACAATATCTATTTAAAAAACACGATAACATCAAATAACATACAAAATCATATATGATTCACGTACAAAATCATATATGATTGCGGGCGACTTAAGTCGCGACCAAAGTCGTACGCATCCATTTTTTGGCCGTTAATGCCGAATCATATATGATTTTACACATGATTTGTTATTCTTATGTTTTCTTAAATAGTTAGGACTCTCTCTCTCTCTCTCTCTCTCTCTCTATATATATATATATATATATATATATATATATATATATATATAAAAGCTATGTGGTTTTTATTAGTTTACAATTTTAACAATTATTGAGTGAACATGTGTTATTTAAAGTGTTTCCATCAACATGTAAAACAACATAAAGCTACTTTAGAATCAAGCAACCTAATTCTTCTATTTTCTCCTAAATTTAATGTACATATAACTTTAGAATCAAGCAAGAAAACCTCCTACTCCAAACTCCACCAAACCATTATATATTTTCTAATTCATATCCTTGTGTATGTATAAATTAATTATTAATATAAAAATAAAGATATAATGATATAATGATTATATTTAATCTCTCATCTTTAATTAAAAAATAGCATTCATAGTAATTTTGTCATATCAATAATATCCAATGTAATCCCCTTGAGTTAAATATCTCTATTTTCCTTATTTATTCTTGAGTAAATTACATTTTTTTATTATTTTTTTTTGAACGGCAAGTTAACACACACGCACACGTTCCCGGGGTATTCGGGCTCCCATTTAAGGGTGTCACCCGACTAATCCCCGTCGATCACGACCCAACCCAATTAAGGATACCACTATGTGGCAGACCCATGATCATGGATGTCCCAGGATGCTTACCACGGGGTTCGTCCTCTTTATTCGATTTGTTTCTTGGTAATCACATTTTTGTTTGAATTTCTTAAAATATTTAAATACTCAAATGAGAAAAACAAAAACACTATGAGTACACATTTTTGACAAAAATTAACAATCTATAAATGAAAATATCATGTTTATGCAAGGGATAACAGCAACATAAATACTTCAGACTTTGAATTGGGTCTATCTAACAGTAGGTTTGATTTGTGTTTGGTTGCAAAATAAATGACTAAACTTAGTAAAGAAAACATCAAAATTGGAAACATCCAACACAATTGTGTTAATTAACATATCCTCTTTGGTTCAAACTATTTTATGTAATACCTTAACCATTTCATATAATATTGTAATAAAGTTATAATTCGACCAACATAAACTAACTCAATCGGACCCGTATAACTTAAATCGGGTTGGATGAAAAATTTTCAGAATCATATATATCAAATTGAATTGTCATGTGCCTTTAAATCGACTAACGTTAACCCGATCCATATTCGAATATGGCAACTTGTAGATGAGTGGCCGACGGAGGAGGAAAAAGAAAAAAAGAGTAAACTATAATTTTGGTCCCTCAAACCAACACTTAATTATGAATAACTGCTCATCCCTACACTTTATTAAGTATAGTAACGGTCATTGTGATCTATATTTTGCTTTGAAAATGATATCTTGTTTTAACACCATTAGTTAAGGATCCATTAAATGACCCTCATTAACGGATCTTTAACTAATGACGTTAGAGCAAGGAACCATTTTCCAAGCAAAATGCAAAATGCAAATTACAATGATCATTATTGTACTTAATAAAGTTTAGGGACTTCACTCGTCGTTGGGTGTAAACCACGAGGACCAAAATTGTAGTTTACTAAAGAAAAAATACATAGCTCACACTCACAGTGGATAATTGCCCCGTATATTGTTGAACCTTATCCAGATCGTCTTCACGCCGCAAATTTGAAACACGTGTCCAACACTTAGGCAGTTAGTTTAATCGCCGAACCGCCGGCTGTAGAATTGCAGACATCCTGCTTCGTTTTTACCTTTTTAAAACGTCAAGGAAATAAAATCATCGATGAAATAGAAATAAAAATAAAAATAAAAATAAAAATAAAAATAAAAATAAAAACTTTTTAAATTATTTTAGTTTTTATATATTAAAATGATTAAAAAAATATATATTATTTTATGATTTTAGATTAATGTTTTTGAAAAAAATCCACAACAAATACTTCTTTAGCCGGTCGGGTAATTTCTTCGTGACGTGTGACATTACTTCTTTAGCCTTTTTCCATCCGTAGATGGTCGAAAATACCCTCCGATCACCACGTCACTATCCATTGGTGAATTAAAAAATCTTGTTTCACCCCTAAAGTATCTTGATATTGCATCGAGACCCCTTCAATGTGCTAGATGGATTTTTTTTTTTTGTTATTTTATGTTTTTAATTTATGGTAAAAAAATATTATCAACCTTTATTTCAATTATTAATTTGGCTATCCAGGTTAAAAACCCATCAAGAAACAAAAAACTTAAATTTCTAAATCAAAGAAGAAATGTAAACGTTAATGAATTTTTAACTTTTTATTTTTGTTGTCATTCATACTGTTTTTGTTTGGAAGTATTCTATTTCTCGGGTTTAAAATAGTTAAGAGTTTGACTTTTTCAAGGTTGTACATCAACATACCTACAAGACTAGAGATTTGGATTTTAGGATTTTAATTTTTTCACATCCAAAAACACATACATTAATGTAAGAGTCGTTAATTTCAATCCCTGTTACCAAACATTATACTTTCATGGTCGATTAATACTCTTATAAGAGGCAGATGAATTGTATATTGTGTTTGCGTTCATTCAATATAGGTCCAATTCAAGGTACTCTAGACATGCAATGTGAAGACACATGATAGTTTGGTGCTAAAATGAAACCCAAATGTGATTTTCCAACCAATTAAGAGACTGCCAAATAAGAATGCGTATTTTTCCATATGCACACTATAAAAAGTTGTTATGATTGGGGGAAATGACTAAACAAGCAAGATCAATGCTTCCATTTTTTACCACCTCGAGGATTGATGGCATGAAAAAAAAAATCATGTATCTACCATCTCATCCCTTCTAAGGTTTATGGGAACAATACCCTGTAAAAAAACACCATCAATTCTCTCCTTTATCATGCCTTACTGACGAAACCATTTTTTGAGCATGGAGCCTCCTTCTAATACCATGAGGCAGATAAAAGAGCATGGAAAATTGGAAAGTTCTCCAAAATAAAAGTGTTATATTGTGCATAACACAACATATGCTAGCGCTTTTGAACTTCCCAAACATCCCCAAAAGCAAGGCCATATAACAAGATACTTGACATATCTTAACAAAAATCATGACGAGACAATATTTATATTCATCTAGTTAATCACGACCTCCACATAACATGCTTGCATTAACGACTATGTTGATATAACTTTTACCTGATCTTGAAAGACAAAAGTCCAAGATAAGAAAAACAACTTGTATGAGAACATTAAAATAAATATATCCATGTAGTACATGAAAATCTGATTCATATTAAAACACTGATAACACTTACGGTGGTAGACCTATATGGTCAGTTGGGTATACATATATCTACCACATTCGTTTCATTAAGTTTTCTAACCCATGTTAAATTCGATTAAGAAATACAAGAGGGGTCATTGTAGGATATCAATATTATCTAGAGGACTTAAAATGTAACTTTAACTTGATGATGACATTTTCGTCTTTTTAACCCAAATAATTCACAGGGGACACCTTAAAAGTCATACTCTTCCTTAAATATCCATCAACGCTTTCTCTCTCTCTCTCTCTCGATCGCCATTAAAGAAGAGGAATCTCGCTTCTTCTTCAATCTCTTCTACCCTTTATCCTGTTCGAGTCATCTGCTCGTTTCCTTCTCACTCTTCCAAAATATTCCTGCAAGTATCGTTTTTCTGATTCACAAACATCTAATCCATGGCTACTTGATGTGCAATCACTTTGATCTGTTTGATTTCTTGATAGGAAACCTTTTGGATTTGAAGTATAATAACTACTAGCTTCGATCGGTGACCGATAGTTTTTTCCAATTTTTACAAATCATACTGTTAAGGTCAGGCCTTTTTTTTTGGTTATGTTCTGAATTTTGTTAATTAATTGATGGCGGATTCTTTGATTTTAACATGCATCAACGATGATGATGATCTAGATTTGGATAGATTTATGCTGATTATTTGTATGAGTTTAAATTCCGAGTTCTATTTGATTGATATGAAGGTGGAATGATCTTCTGGTCGTATATACTTTTTTTGAATTTAAAGCAAACATGAGATTCGAGACGTTTTTGTTTGTTCTCTAGAAATGTAATTCATAAGTTGTGATTCTTTAGGATTTAGGATATGCTTGGGAACTTGAGATTCATGGCGTGGGATTGAAATTGAAGTAAATTAGCTTCGATTCCATTTTTAGAGCATGTAATTCATGCATCCACACATTTCTTTAGCTTTTTTCCTTGTGATCTATTGTATTAATTGTTCTGACTATAGATTATTGAGAGCAATTTAATTATCCACATGATAATCGCGGAAGAAATCAAATATATTTACACGAATTACACCCCTCTCCCAGAAAAGTAGAAGGAAAGAGGACTTGGAATTGTTCTCCCAAAATAGATTCTAAATAGTTAAGATAGCTGCCATAGTTTACTAGATTGTTGTGAATATGAGATGTTGCATCAGAGTTATTTATTATATAACTTTTGTTGATACATCACTTTTATCAATAATGTACTATGATCAATGATGGCATGTGATCAAATAAATATATGTTCTGTAGTACTTTGATTCTTGGGTGTGATTATATGATGTTAGATTTTGGGCCTTTTCGAATTGAGACAAGAAATGGAGAATATTATATAAAAATGATCAATGTTTTTATATGTAATTCATATGTGAAGATTTCCCCACTTTTCTTGGTTGATGTAGTGAATGATTAGAAGTATTTTGCTTTTGGTAACAGGCATGATGAGTTCTCTTCAAGGTCCAGTTGTTTGCCCTTCTGTCCATAGGAAGCAAGGAGGGGTTCATGCAGTTCCTGCTGTTAATGGGTCTTTAACAAAGGCTAAAATTCTTAGAAGTGGGATATGGGGATTTAGAGGTGTTTACAGCCATCGGGTTCATATCCGTAATCAACCAAGGTCGCAGACCGTTACGTGTACTTTTAGTTCATCTTCGAATGGCAATGGTAGCATGGCGGAGAGTTTTAATGAGAATGACTCGGATTATGTCGATTCCAGTATAGTTGAAGCTGGTATGACATTTTCAAGTTTGTGTATTAATGGATTATTTTAGTCGATTGTTATCCCCCTTGTTACGTAAAATAAGCAGCCTAAGTTGGGAAAAAATGTCTTTTGCTACATAACGGTTTTGATTAAAGAAAACTCAACTAAATATGATTGCCGATTATCTTTAAAATTCAGAATCTCTACAAATATCTATGCCAACTTCTTTTGGATCAAGTTACATGCTTTAAGTTCATAGTTGGCATGGAAACGAAATCTCATGCCTCATTCTAGAAGTACCTTAACGTTGCACGATGTTGTAATGTTATGAATTGCTAATAAGTAATGTTTCTAGCTGAAGTGTTATTATTAACTAAAGTGTTATTATTAAACCAGCGATATAATCATCTTAAGTTTAGTTTTTGTGGTATCCAATATAATTACTATGGTTCTAACCGGTTTGCATAGTCCTTACTTCCATTTTTGTTACTTTGGTTTTCAACATAGTTGAGGTGAAGAGCGGCCCAGAAGGGTTTATGATTAAGATGAGGGATGGTAGGCATCTAAGATGTGCACATAACAATCCTCAAGGTGGGCATCTGCCTGATTATGCTCCACATCCTGCAATTGTACTGAAGATGGAAGATGGGACTGGCCTTTTACTTCCAATAATCGTTTGTATGTACATTCTTTACTTGCTACCTGTTTTCTCACTCTCTTGCACAAGCCGGGGTCTCTTTAGAAAAACAACGACTCTACTCTTCGGGGTAGAGGTCAGGACTGCATACATATTAACCCAACCCCCCCCCCCCCCAACCCCCCACACACACACAAAAGGGAAAAAAAAAAAAACTCTCGAGTGGGATTTCCTTGGTAAGTTTTGGTTTGGTTTCTATGTACATATTTAAATCTCAAATGTTTGACACAAGAGAGCTTCTTTTGCATATAAGGTCATTCTCATATTAATTTGCATTTTCTTGCAGTGGAGATGCCTAGTGTATTGCTCATGGCGGCAATTCGCAATGTTCAAATTGTATGCTGATTCCTTGCCTTAGGACCAATAACTGATTTGACTTTTTTCTTGCCTTTTCAGTTTTCATTTATGTTTCGACAACTAATATAAACTGTTGTGTTGTGTATCAGGCTAGGCCAACTATGTATCAAGTGGTGAGGGAAATGGTTGATAAGATGGGCTATAAAGTAAGTCGTTTGTTGCTTTCGGGTCTCATCTCCAAAGAGCATTCGACACCTCCAGTCATTCATTTGGTTTGCATTTTGTTCAGGTCAAGCTTGTTCGAGTAACCAAGAGAATACATGAGGCATATTTTGCTCGGTTATATCTCACAAAGGCATGACTTGGAAGAACTAGCAATTTGATGGATGATATAATTAAATTTACTTGTTTCTACAGCTTCGTTTTAACTGAAATGGTGGTGATTTTGATTTCAGCTGGATGATGAAACCGAGTGTGTTAGCTTTGACCTTCGTCCATCAGATGCCATCAATATTGCTGTGCGGTGCAAGGTATGGCATCTTAATAGTAGAAATATTGATAATTTGGCTCATCTCTTAAAGTTTTTAGTTTTGCAGCATATACCTTTACATTGGAACCAATTGTATGTCGGAAAATCATGTTTTCTAAAACTTTTTTCAAGTTGAGGATCTTTAAGAAACAACCTCTCTACCCCTCGGGCCCCATACCCTATTCCGTGTGGAATTCACTGTGTTTGTTTGCTTTATATACATTTGGGAAGGAGATTTATTGTTATTATCGTACGTGTTCAGGTGCCAATACAGGTGAACAAGTTCTTGGCTTATAGTGATGGGATGAAGGTTGTTGAATCTGCAAAACCTTCGTTTCAGGGATCTTCCTCAGATGTTTTGATATTTAAAGAACTGGACAGGTATTTTTAATATCCTTCCAATTGTAATGTAATCAAGTCTCATTTTAACAACTGTTGAGGTTATTTTATCAGAGTCTATATGTGAAAGTAATGGAAATTCAGTCATTAATGTAATCACAGACCAAAAGTCGGTGCCCCTGTACTGTATGATTTGGCATTTCTAGCATCACTAGTTTAAGGGGTTTTTTGGTAATTGTGGGTGTCTGTGCCAGCTTGTGCCTACCCCTACTAATCCCATCAGATCTTGAATGATCTCCAGTGGACTTGAGGAGACTTGAACTGGCCCTCAAAATTCCCATGTTGAAGGTTTGCTTTCTCGATTGAAAGATTTTAATTAAGAATTGTAATGGTTGCAGACCAAGTGGGCAGCCTTGTGTGGAAACGAAGGAGTTCAATCTTATCCGGAACATGCTTATTGCTGCCGTGGAGGAACGCTACAGAGATGCTGGTGTGTTTGATATCTATTCTTACATATCTTATGTTGTGTTAGTCCCACATCGGCTAGACTTGGACCATTTATCTCCAATATGTGTTGGGACCTCTCCTCTCATCAAGGGATCTTTTGGACTAATGGGTTTCCACATATTTTCGCATGGTATCGGAGCCAAGGTCTACCACTCTAGGGACTCTTTAACACTATGGGACAATTTGTGCTTGTCTAGCCCCCTCTCGACACTTTGGTCTTTGCCCAGTTAGCCTTGTTGGAGGGGGCGTGTTAGAGTCCCACATCGACTAGACTTGGACCATTTCTTTCAATATATGTTGGAATCTTCCTCCTCCTCCTCCTCCTCAAGGGCTCTTTTGGACACATATTTCACATGTTTGGAACACAGATTTAGAACTGTTGACTCCTATCTGTCATTCATCAGAGAGGAAGGAGAGTATGCATCTCTTCTTGAACAGCAATCGTTGATGTTTGTCTCTCCTGTACAAGTTCTGATTTATCAAATTATATGCATGTGGTCTCTGTTTTTGTTTCTTGTAGAAAAGCCTCTCTGTCTCTTGAGATAGAGGTAAAGTCTGTGTATATCTTTACCTCCTAGACCCTACCTCAGGGTGGTATGATATACTGGGTTTGTTTGGTTTGATTTCTCTCTTTGTCTATTATGAGTCCCTCTTGGTGCACTTTAGACTGAGATCAGGTATTATAATCTCATTTGCTGGATGGCATCCATTGAAAAAGTTCCTTGATGATTTCAACTTAAAAGTATGAAGTATGAACTGGTGCACGGTCCCTACAAGATAGCCTAGGAATGGTTAACCTAGTACTCCAACATGGTCCACTCGGCTTTGAGAGGGTTGGGGCTTGCATTTTGGAAGAGCATCCATAACTGGAACCTTGAACCCTTTAGAGTTTAGGGGTTTAGGGTTATGTACTTTGTGGTCTGTAACTTCCGTCAACGTTCATCCCTTTGTAACTAAAACAGTTCAACTCGAGTAACATTTGCACTTCATTTCTCTTGTACTTTTGAAAAGAGGACGGTACCTCTACTAAATTATGATCTTATATTTTTGTGTTTTGTTACAGCGCAATGGAGGGATAAACTGACTCAACTTCGATCCAAACGGAACTGGGCCTAACAGGTAAATCTTTGCCCATGTCCAATATCGACTCTTTTGCTTACAGAAATCGTTAAAATCTTGTTTTGGGGGCTAAAAATAGCAGCAATTTGCATCAAATCAAATGAATTTATATATTTGTTTCAGGCTGGGATGCATCTGTACATAATTGATATGGGTTTCTCTCAAGTAATTATTATTACCATGGTTTGTTTAGTTGAGAATTACGTATTGTAAATATGTGTTGTAATATGTATGTAACTCTCTTATGCATGCTTCTTGTTGATGCAAAACTCTGCACATTCGCATGGTTCCAACATCACCTTTAAGAAAGTATCAATATTTACCACATTATATATTTACTTGGTTTTTATACTTATGGTGGTGGTAAAAAAATATGTGGGATGTGGTGAAACAACTTTCTTCATGTGGTGTCATATTTATAGAGAACTATGTGCATTTTGAGATTGCTGGTGATTCCAACATCTAACGAGCTACTTGAGCTTGAGCTCAAGCTCGAGCTCGTTCAAGTCGGGGCTTGACCTTAATAATTCTCGAGTTCGAGTTGAATTTGTTCAACTTAATGGGTGGGGTTTCATAACATCAACTTTGGACTCGGCAACGAAAGCTCGATTTAGGGGCCGTTTACCAAATGCTTACCGGGTAAGCGCTTACCAATATCATTTACCTTATTGATTGAGCATCTACAGGGCCGAGAATCTTACCAGGTAAAAAATAAGGTAAGGACCAAGATGTAACACCCTAAAGTATGAGATATAATATAATAACCTAATTGATCTAGTTAAATAACGACTAGATTATAAGGGGTGTTACTATGTCTCCAAAATCTCTTCTCAAAAACGTTCTCAAAGATCCCCGCCTTAGATGCTCCTAATCGGCACCGGTCGGTATCTCACGACATCTTAGTTCCGTTAGAGGGATCTGTAGAACATATACACACGACAAGTGTCAGGCTAGAAGCTTAGTGAGATCGTACACAAAAGGATAAGTATAATTATAATAAAAAGCATGGTACACATTATAGTGTTACCCGTTCCGCAAAAGAGGAACAATTACCGTTCATCTCATCTCCACATTAAGTTCAACACCTGAACATATACACAAGATACATCTCTTGCTTGACGGGGGAGACTCGTTTCCATCAAGGTGACAAGAACACGTGAATAGAGCCACCGGTCAATGTTAGTGGGATTACACCTCAGGTTCATGCTTTTTGTGCACAACCGATTCAGCATCACCTCAAACCTACTCAAATACCTTTAATGCCGATTCCAAAGAGTTACACCTCAAGCCTCATTAAACCTTAATGCCTATCCAAGCTACACAGTGCCTACTCATATGGTCCTTTAGTGTCTTCTCTCTAGAATTCATAATTGGTAACACAAACAAATATCCCAATCAGAGTTCTCCCAAATCTTCATGCATGCATAAGAGATTTGGGACCCCACAACCCATATACTTATATCCAACACATAAAGCATACCATGCTATCATAATGTAAACATTCCCTTTCTACATAACATTTACTTCCTTGATTTCCAAGGAAGATAGTGAAATGGCTCATCATATTCATTTTTACATTAAAGTAGGGTTTTCCATGGGTTGACTCATTATTGAGTAAATCAACAACAATTCACGATTTAGAATGTTATAAAACATAAGTCTCTCCAAAACCCTTGCATCACTATGGTAAGTCCAAGTTCCTTCTAAAACCCTAAGGGGGCGTTTAGTTTGCAGAATGATTTCTGATGGAATGGAATCTGTCAATGGAATTGGAATCTGGAAGGAATTAGAAAAGAATGTTTTCAAGTTTGACCAACTGTTTGGTTGGCAGGAATGGAATGTAATCAGTCAAATGAATTGGAATATGTCTGTTTGGTTTGCAAAGGAATTAGAATGGAATTCTGAAAAATGACAAAAAATACCCTTTCTTTTATTTTTATTTATTTATATTTTTTTAAATGCCGAGAGAGAGAGAGGAGAGAGAGAGGAGAGAGGGAGGAGAGAGAGAGGGGAGAGAGAGGAGAGAGAGAGAGAGGAGAGAGAGGGTAGAGAGAGAGGATAGAGAGAGAGGGGAGAGAGAGGAGAGAGAGAGAGGAGAGAGAGGAGAGAGAGAGAGGGGAGAGAGAGAGGAGAGAGAGGATAGAGAGAGAGGAGAGAGAGAGAGGATAGAAAGAGGAGAGATGAGAGAGAGAGGAGAGAGAGAGGAGACCAAATCCACATCTGATGGGTTTTAATTTTGTTAAGAGGGTTTGGAGGGTATTTTTGTCATTTTGAGAAAATGCAATGGAATGGAATTCAATTCCATCCAAAATGAGAAGGAATGACCAAATCCTTGATTGAAGGATTTCATGAAATTCAATTCCATTCTTTTGGAAACCAAACAGCAGGATGGAATTTGGTCAATGAAATTGACCATTCCAATTCCATCAGATTCCGACGGATTCCAGCGAACCAAACGCCCCCTAACTTTTCATTTTAGGTAAAAACTAAGGTTCATCACATTTAACGCTTATACATGAAGTAATAATGAAAGTAGAAACATAAGAACACTAAAACTCACTTTTAAGGTTTGTAAAGTAAAAACCCTAGAAATGGTAGAAAACTCTAGATCTAGGAGGTTGTCTTGAAGCTTGGTTACACTTAAATCTTCTTGAGATGATCACTAGAGCTCTAGGATGAGCATTTACTCTTTGATCTTGCTTAGCATTCAACAAGGGGAGAGGAGGGTGAAGTGGAAGAGAAATCGTCTTTATGAAGAGAGAAAAACGTAGCTTTTAGTTTTCAAGAAGTCTCCTCCTTTTTATAAAAAAATGCATCTAATAAAAAGGGGTTTGGTTGCTCGCGGCGATAGTGACATGTGAGAGGGCCCTGGGTACTCTCGCTGAGATGGTACCGCGACCTCGTCTCTCCGAGCTATAATGACAGGCGAGAGTAACATTGGGATAATCGTCTGTCACTCTTGCCGAACATGTACCGAAAGTGGTTTCCCCTTGGCGATAGTGCCCATGGCACATTCGTCGGGCATTGTTGCCCAATACCCCCAAGGCTCTAAAACCTTCCAAGTTGATCCAATTTAACCACGCATTCTCCTAGACCAATACTATATAGTTCAAAATAATGAAGGTTATACGTATAGACCTCCACCTTCTAATTACACACAGCATTAAAATGTACATATACATAATCTATATTATTATATTAAAATTACAATATAGTTAGACAGTTTTAGGAAAGCCATCCATTTCTCCCATATCAATTACATTTACCATCCTTATAATTAATTATTTAATTTACTTTATATCATTTGTTTTTTATCTTTCATTTTACACCCTTATCATGTTAACACAAATAATCGTATACGAACAAAAATGCAATGAAAAAATACGTTTATTTTTTTTTACAAATTATACCATTATAATCGTCTCGTCAATGCCTTCAAAACGAGCCAAATATTGAATATTCTTTTAATTTGACTGTACTATAAAATATAATGAACATCTATGAATTAATTTGTTTTCTATCCATACGTTTTATTTTTTTTCACCGTTAGCAAATTAAAAATACATAATCGTAGATCAACTAAAATATATTAAAAATATGTTTCATTATTATTATAATTTTTTCGTTAATAATTTTAATATAAACTAATTATTGAATATTTTTATGGGTAACATAAATGTAACATTATATACTATCTATATCTATATCTATATCTATATACTATTATATTAAAATGGTTATTTTCAAAATTCAATGTTACATTTAGGATTCTTACAATTATTTATTTAATTTACTTTATATCCCTTGTTTTTTTTTATTTTTCATTTTACACTTTTGTCATATTAACACAAATAATTGTATATGAACAAAATGCAATTAAAAAATACGTTTCTTTTTTTTACAAATTATACCATTATAATCGTCTCGTCAATACCGTCAAAACGAGCCCAATATTGAATATTTTTTAATTTAACTGTACTATTAAATATCATGAATATCTATAAATTAATTTGTTTTTTATCCATACGTTTTATTATTTTTCAGCGTTAGCATATTAAAAATACATAATTGTAGATCAACTAAAATATATTAAAAATAATTTTTCATTATTATTATAAATCATATTATTATAATTTTTTCGTCAATAACTTTAATATAAACTAATTATTGAATATTTCTATGGGTAGCATAAATGTGTAACATTATATATCTATACTATATTATAAAGTATCTATAAAAAACTATCAAAAACAATTGATAAAGTTTAATGTACCGCTATTTAATGCTAATTACTTAAAACTTAAATAAAGAATGAAAACTTAAAATCTCTTTTTATTTAATCTTTATCTCTAACAATTTTAACTCTCTTAAAATCACTTCTCATTTCAACTTCCCTAAAACCACTCCTTGCATAATTAAATACAGGATAAAAATCAAATTTTAAATATAAAAAATCTAAAATATAATTAAGAAAATCTAACAGAATATTTAATGTTTATTTTATAAAAAAAAACATTATTTTATTAAACCTAAAATAAATTACATTATTATTAAACTATCGAAGAAAACTCTTAAAAACAAACTTTTATGCATTAAGTACTGTTTATTGATACACATTACTTAAAATTCAAAATTACAAATTATGATGCATGAGTACAAATTTCTAAAGTTATATGTGTGAATTCATAATTAACCGATAAACATAATCACAACATGATAAACATCTTAATTTAAATATAAATAATTTAAAATATATAAAAGAAAAATAAAAGAAAAAACAAAAAATAAAACAAAAAATTAAAATCATGTTAAAATTAAAATCATGTTGTATCGCTGCATTGCACGAATACGTTTATAGTATACTATCTATATCTATATCTATCTCTACTATATTATAAAGATTCTAAAACAGTTATTTGTACAAAGTGGTTTATTGTACAATGTTACATTTACCACCCTCACACATACTTATTTAATTTACTTTATATTCTTTATTTTTTCATTTTTCATTTTACACCATTATCATATTAACACAAATAATCGTATATAAAATAAATGCAACGAAAAATACGTTTCTTTTTTTAAAAATTATACAATTATAATCGTCTCGTCAATACCTTCAAAACGAGCACAATATTGAATATTTTTTAATTTAACCGTACTATTAAATATAATAAATGAATATCTACGAATTAATTTGTTTTTCTATCCGTACGTTTTATTTTTTCTCCACCGTTAACACATTAAAAATACATAATCGTAAAATATATTAAAAATACGTTTCATTCTTATTATAAATTATATTATTATAATTTTTTTGGTCAATAATTGTAATATAAACTAATTATTGAATATCTTTATGAATTTAGGGTTTTATAAGTTGTGATTTTTAGGTGGTTATTGTTGATGACATGTCTATAAGAAAGTAACATTAATTGTTCGTTTTTTACTTACATTCCGCTGCATCGCGCGGGTATATGACTAGTATACATATAAAACAAATAGATCACCCGGGATGCCATGACTCACATGCTACAGCTCATAGGGGCGGCTAGCTTACCCAAAATTAGGGGTGTTACACAAGAGTCTTACCCGGTAAGTATGAGAAACGATTACGCTTACCGGGTTTAAAATGTTTACCAACAATCTATTTTCATGGTTAAAGATATTACATGATAAGGTAAATGAAGGTGAAACTCTTACGGTCTTACCGATAAACGCTTTATCGGTAAAAATTTGGTAAATAGTCCCTTATTGTTTTCGAGTTGTTTGAGCCTAGCCATGTGAACATAAAAAAAGGAGCCAGCCAAATGTATTCATTTGTTTAAAAATCATATGTTCAAATGTCAAATTTACAGAGCTTGAGTCAATAAATAAGTTCGAAAGTTAAATATTTAAATAATAAATATAAAATAGTTTAAAAAATATGTTAGAGCATCTCCAACAACTTTGCTAAAATAGAAAAAAATGTGTTTTTGTTCTCTAAACCTCTTCAACAGCTTTGCTAAAATAGAGAAAAAATGTTTTTTTGTTCTCTAAACCTCTCCAACAGCTTTGCTATCTTGTTTGCTATAATAGAAAAAAGTTGAAAATTTTCTAAGTTTAGAGCATCTCCAACAACTTTTCTATAATTTTTCTAAATAGAGAACCAAAAGTGAAAATCTCTAAAATGTATTACATTCAACTCCAACAGATTTGCTATTTTAGATATTTTAAAACAAGTTTTATTATTATAATATTTTCTAATTTCCAGATTTTGAGGGTGTTACATGAATCGCACTTGACACGGAGATTGATCTATTGCATCTCATCCTAATGTGCGTTCATTTCTTATCCAACGGTTGATAACCATTTCTCACGCTTCTCACGTTAACTCAACTTCTCAACAGAACCTAACCCTATATATAAATATGAACATTTATATACATAAATAAAGAAAGAAAAGGGTATAGTAGATGCTTGTGCTCTTGCGCATATTCCTTATTTCACATCAAGAAGTCGCAATTTCCTTCCCAATGAACACGCAATCCTTTTTGTGTTGTTTACCCTCGCTTTATCTAATTTAATTAAAAAATATAAACTTTTTTAATTATTTCACTAATTTCTAATATATATTTTTATTGATAAATCACGTATAAAAGCAAATAATTTCATACAAAATTAACATACATAACTTTAAAATTTTATTATACGTGAACAAGATTTTAATTTGAATTCCATTAATAATGTGAGGGTAAAAATGTAATTTGAAAGAAACTTCCCGCCACATAAAACGTAAAATAAAAAAGAAAATAGCAAAACCAATAAATACATCAATCAAATAAATACGCCATCAACAGCTTTATAAGTAACGTCCAGACTCGCACCGGAGGCGTTGCGAGTTTCATCACCGATCGCCACCGCCACCGTCACCGTCAACCGCCGTGCGTTTCTTTCAGTTTCTCTGTGATTTTGCACTCTGCCTATTACTTGACAACTTATTGGCATGTCTGACGCGGACGAACGATTTGTTCCACATAATTGTGAGTGTTTCATTTCCTCTTATTGCTCTTCTCACGCACGTATTGATAACTAGTTTATGGATTAGGGTTATGTTAATTTCATGGTTTGAATTTTAGTTAATTTGCAGCCTATTTTTGATCCGCTTGGTTGAGATTTGAGATGGTTGTCGGTTGGTTAATTTTGGTTGGAAAATAACGAACTCCATATCACATGCTTCATAAAAGATGTACTTCCAATGGCAAGTGTGCTAATTTTCATTTCTAAATTTGTGCAAGAACAAATCAGTGACTCGTTAATTTTTATAACAAGTGGTTCAAGTACAGAATATGATGGTGTTAATCCATATCAATTTTGCATTTGAAAAGTACCAGGTGCGAATTCCAAGTTCGAAATGGATGGAGTGAGTAATGTACGACTTTGGTTATACATTTTAATCCACCATTCTTGTGATTGATGGGAGATAACGTTTCAAATTCTGTAGTGAAGAAGAGCATTCTTTTCATAGTTTTGAAGGAGATTAGGGCTTTGTTTCTAACGCGAGTCAATTCTTCTTGAATTCTGACTTTTTTATGTTGTTCATGTCAAGAAATGAGTAAATCCATGGCAACCACCTAACATATCATTTTCCTTTTTATGAAGAGAGATCGTGCATTAAGTTACATGCTTCCTCTACAAATTTGACTCTAGATCAAATATGCCTTTAAGAATGTGTATTCAGTCCGATAAAAACAAACCAAACAGGCCTAGTAAATCGCACAGAGAAATAGGATCTGGAGGGTATGATGTACGTAGACCTTGCCTCTATCCCAAGGGGTGGAGATGCTGTTATTTTGTGAATACCCCCGGCTTGCAAAACAAAAACTAAAAGGAAAGAACAAGCTATAGGTGAGAGTGTGTGCCGATAAGCAATGGGTACAGGAAACAAAAAATGCATCAGGGACAGATGTAAGGGCCAAGGGGAATAGGTCAAACAAACAAGGAATCACAAAGCACAGTACAAACAACTACAATTACAAGAGGAAAATCTAAGACTAGTTTATTATAGCGACATGTCACACAAGTAAAAACAAAAGTAGACAGGAAAGGTAGATAACTAAGACAACCCTCTGTCCGACATAAGGCCCTGGTAATCTAACTGCCACTGCCACCACGGATCCCCTCTCCCTGTCTCACTCTCTAACGGTCTAACCTGTATTCAGTCTGATCTTGAGTGTAAATTGCAATAATTATGCGTGCATATTAAATTCTATTTATGTGACTATGAGGAACTTGGCCTCCAGAGAGATACCAATATATAACCGAGACCTATACATCCAAGATTATATATATACTACCACTTTGGTATTTTCTTTTAACAGGATTTTCTCCAACAGCAGTGACAAGGCATAGCTTATCTATGGTTGTGAACTTGACACTGCGCATCTATGAAGGCAGGCATATATGATACTGTCTCCAATTGTGAATAAGCATGCCATATGTTGGATCCAAGGTAACTAGGAAAAAGGGAAGTGTTGAACTCATGTAATTTTAATCAAAATTTATGCTGTCCAAAGCTGTTGAGTCTACGTACCTTCACATCATCGAAGATAATAGTTCTGTCTGTGTTTTTATTTCAACCTTTGAGAAATTGAAGTCTTATCAAGTAGCATATTCTTCTGAGCATATGTTGGAGGAGTAACATTGTTTCCTGAGGAGCAGTCACAAGAGTGCATGAATTTCTTAGAACAAAGCAAAAGCTAAATAAATTATTAATGTTGACAAGGAAATTACATCCAGATAATACAAAGGAATCAACAATTTATGTTTCATATCTTTTGTACTTGTATGGAAGGTAGTGATGGATGTACTAGGATCTGTTTCCTCTACTTGGGTCTCCTGCTAAATATTTTTTAGGGGGTTCTTGTTGTCCTAATTAAAGCTTCTCTTAACTCTGCAGGCTGGGAAGGAACCTCTAGTTATTATGAATGCAGTGAACAAAACTCGGACTTCGAAATCTCAGGAGAAGAAAAAAGGAGTAAAATGGGAACATTGAAGAAGGCAGCAAAGACTGCATCAAGTAAAATTCGGCACTCTCTTAGGAAGAGAAGTAGGAAGAAAAACAATAACCAAGCTTCCATTCCAATAGAAGATGTACGAGATCCTGAAGAGATGAATGCAGTAGCCAATTTTCGGCGAGTACTGGTAGCAGATGAGTTGCTTCCTGCAAAACTTGATGATTATTTTACATTGCTGAGGTAATATTGTTATGTCCATGTCTATATATAGATTTGTTGGGTCATCTGAAGATTTGAAGATGACCTCCTGATCTTTCATCTTATATCATCCTACTTAGAATATGTTTAAGGTTCTTTTAGCAGCTTGGTTTCTATACAAATGTTCGGTGAAGTCGAAGATCAGCCGAAGAAGACAAAGAAGGAGTACATCTCTCAAAGCGGATTGAAGATAGTCTCCTCAGCCTAAAGCCAAGCATGCCCAAGTGATCAACACCATCAGCCAGGATGGTGTCAATCACATGTCTCTCAGGAGTATGAAGGTGTCCTCACATCTTCAGGAGTCGAAGACCTCTTAGGTCTTCGGCAGCCGATGATCTCATCTCTCCTTAGAGTATGAAGGTGTTCTCACATCTTCAAGGAACAGCCGAAGATTTCTCAAGTCTTCGGTAGTCAATGATCTCTCCTTAAGACATGAAGGTGTTCTCACATCTTCAGGAGCCGAAGATCTTTCAAGTCTTCGGCAGTCTATGCTTAAGGATTTCTTTCAAACACATTGTACTATTCTGACAAAGTATATTGTGATATCTTGCATTGACATGGACCTCATCTGGAGATCAGATCAAGTAAGTTTTGTCTACTACACCATTTTAAGGAAAGGTCTCTATCATCCTTCTGCAGGTCAACACTTCAAGCCAAAACACCTCAAGACAAAAGGTACATCCTGTACCTTGCTGAAGACCTGTGTCCATCCTTTGCTCAACAGGTGTCCCATGCATTTAATGCATAAGGCACTATATATATGGAGGATGGTTCAACATGCAAGATCACCAGCTCTCAAGCATTCAAGCTCTCTAAGTGCACTGGCATTCTCTCTCTAAGAAGTTCTTATTGTTTTCTAAGTGTTTTACAATTGTTCTTCATTTCTCTTTGTGTAAGATTGTTTGAATAGATTTCATCTATTCTCTTCCGCAACAATCAAAAGTTTTCTATGTGTAATTCTTGATTTCAAATCAATAAGAATTAAAGTAAGTGAAAAACTGTGAGTATTGTATTCAACCCCCCTTCTACAATACTTTTCTTCTTTACTATTTGCTATTTGGGACCAACAAGTGGTATCAGAGCGGTTTAGTTTAACACAATAAACTAGATCCGTGATGGCAACCTCTTCTTCTTCTTTAAAAAATGATTCTTCTCAAAACTTCAATGCTGGTTCATACGACAATGGCTCTATAGCCAAACCACCAAGGTTTAACCCCAATAACTTTTTCTTGTGGAAAAGTCGTATGATACTCTTTCTAGAAGGAGTTGACAGCAGATATCCAACTATTTTACATGAAGGTCCTTTTATTCCTAGAGTTTGGGACCGATATAATGCAGACAAGGGAAAAGCTGATGAGGACTCTTCTGAAGAAGAAAGAACTTCAGCTAATGGGAGATACATTCTAAAGGACCCCATTAAATACAATGATGAAGACAGACGTCTTATAGCTCTTGATACTAAAGTCAGAGCCATCATTGCCCTCTCTCTGCCTGATGAGGTCTATCATTCTCTTGTTAACCTTTCTACTGCAAAAGAAATGTGGTCCACTCTGTGTGTTCTTTATGAAGGTACGTCTGAGGTGAAAAAGAGCAAAAAGATTGCTCTTGTAAGAAAGTATGAACTCTTCTCTCATGAGAAGGGTGAGTCTCTCTCAGACTACTACAATCGCTTTAACAGTCTTCTCAATGATCTTAAACTTGTGGGTCGCATATATGACAATGAGGAAGTCTTGTGCAAGTTCATGGACTGTCTTCCTGAGTTTTGGGAAAACATCTGTACTTGTATCAAGTCTACCAAGGATCTTGACTCTATGCCTCTCACTGCCTTGTATGGCACCCTCTTCAACTATGAACAGTCTAAACTGCTTAGGAAGTCATTCACAAAAGACATCAAAGGCTCTTCTCTAGCCCTTGTCGGTGAATCTTCCAAAAGTACTGTGTGTGTCCCTAGGATCACCTATCCTTCTGACTCTGACAACGATAGTCAAGAGGACCCCAATGACCCTTCAGAAGCCTATCTCAGTGAGGCTGATGATGAAGGAGAGGAGACCTCTGTGGCTCAGTTGTCAGATGGTGTTGCCATGCTGGCTGGCTTTTCCAAAGGCAAACCTCACTTCCCTTCTAGAAAACCCAGGTTTTCTAGAAAACCCTCCTCTACTTTTTCAAAAAATGTTTCCTCTGACAAATCAAATGAGGAATGTTACAGGTGTGGGAGGAAGGGACACTTTGCTTCTGAATGCAGAAGCAGGTCCTCTGATAAGTCTAGACTGCCCTCCTCCAACCGTACATCCTCTAGGTTTGTCAGAACCAAGTCTGATTCCCTTCAACCCTCTTTTCAAAAATCAAAAACTTCTGCTCCTTCAAACTCTGACCGTGCTGAAAAGTACAAGGCCAAATACAAGAAAGAGAAGGAAAGGAATGCTCTTCTAGCCAACAAAGGAAAAGGTCTTCTCGCCGAATCTCATGATTGGGCAGATGAACCAACTTCCGAAAGTGATAAGGAAATGGCCAATCTCTGCTTTATGGCTAAAATAGATGATGCTGATGATGGTGAAACCCCTTCCACCTCCATGGCTCTTGTGTCTGCTGAGTGCTCCACATCATCTTCTCAGGTACATCCATTTTTCTCTCTCTCTGATGCTGAGAAAATTGAAGCCTTTGACTCTTTGACCATTGACTTCTATGAAGCCAAGGATGCAAAGAAGAAGGCAAAGGCTCAGATAAAATCTCTTTCTTCTCAACTGCAAATCTGTCTTTCTCAACTAAAACACTTTGACAAAATCAAGGCTGAGCTTGAAGATTTGAAAACTATAAATTTTACTCTTGCTAAAGAGAAAAATAAACTTCTTAAAAAGTTTAAAAAGGAGCAAGAAACTGTGAAAAAGTGGACAAGCTCCTCCAAGAACTTAGAAAAGATTTTTCAGGATCAAATATCTTGTGATGACAAGTCTGGACTAGGCTTCGGGAAATATGACCTTGAACCTCCTTCTGACACTAATGCTCCCTTCTCTCTTCCCTCATTCTATGAATCCTCTGAAGAGAACTATGACAACTCTGAACCTTTGGACTCTTCTGATCCCTCTAAAGATCTCAAGTTTGGAATGTTCATCAAAGCTAAGAGCATTGATTCACCCAATGAGAGTAAGGAAGCCCAAGACTCAAATGACTCTTCTAAAACAATTATTGAGTCTATGTGTTCCTTAAAAATAAACGAGCCTTCCTCCTCTAAACCCAAACCTTCCAAAGTTCCTCAGCCTTCTTCCAATAAAGTCTCTTTCTCCAAAAAGGGAAAATTTGTTGCCAATCTTCCTCCCCAAAAGAAACTTCCCAAGAAAAACTCAAAGAAACCACCTTCTCTTCCAATCCCCAGAGCTGTGATGTTAAATAAGCTAAATTCCAAGACACCCTCTTCTATTCCTTCAACTGACTCTGGCAAAGGTATCTTGGGTCCTAAGCCTCTTGACTATCCTCTAACCTCTAAGGCCATGAAAGTCAATATGACCAGTCATCACAAGGAATCTGGTCAAAGCTCCAAAAAGGTTTTTACATATAGAAAATGTTATAACTGTGGTAATACCTCTCACCTTGCTAAGAATTGTCCTCTGGAGAGAATTGATAAAAATGCCTCCAAGGATACTTCTTCTCCTTCTAACTCAAAAGGACCCATCTCCAAATGGGTACCAAAGAACTGATTTTCTTGTGATTGCAGGGTCTAGGGCACCAACAAATCTGGTATCTCGACAGCGGGTGCTCAAGACATATGACCGGCAACATATCTCTCCTTGTTGACTTCGTGCCTACCAAAGGTCCTTCTGTCACCTTTGGTGATAACTCTAAAGGAAGGACTAAAGGTTATGGAACACTCTCAAATGGTTCCATCACCTTTAATAAAGTAGCTTATGTTGAAGGCTTGATGCACAATCTCCTAAGCATAAGCCAACTGTGTGATCTGGGGTACAAGGTGATGTTTGAATTATCTTCATGCATCATTTTCAACGAAAAGATGGAAACTGTACTCTCTGGCTACCGCAAAGAAAATGTCTATGTCATAGACATGGGACATAGCTCATCCTTCGGAACAAACATCTGTTTTGTCTCTGAAAACTCTGCAAAAAGATGTTGGCTTTGGCACAAGCGTCTCTCTCACCTCAACTTCAAGACTTTGAATGTCCTTTCAAACCAGGAGCTTGTTACGGGCATGCCAAAGTTATCCTTTGTAAAAGAAAAGCTGTGTGCTGCATGTGAGAAAGGGAAACTCACAAAATCTTCCTTCAAGTCCAAGCAATGCTTCTCCATCACTCAGCCTCTTCAGATGCTCCACATGGATCTATGTGGACCAGTCAGTACTCCAAGCCTTGGTGGTAGAAGGTACATTCTGGTTATTATTGATGAATTCACTCGTTACACTTGGGTATTTTTTCTCAGGTATAAAAGTGACACTACTGAAGAAATTATAAAGTTCATCAAAAAGTCTGAAGTGTTGAATGGGCAGCTGGTAAGATCTGTAAGAAGTGACAACGGAACAGAATTCAAGAACAGTACGTTGGATGACTTTTTCAATGAAAAAGGCATCTCTCAGAACTTCTCTGCCGTCAGAACTCCACAACAGAACGGTGTAGTGGAGAGAAAGAACAGAACGCTATGTGAAGCTGCCCGATCCATGTTGAGTGAATCTCACCTCCCTACCTACTTTTGGGCCGAAGCAATCAACACTGCATGCTTTACCCAAAATAGGTCTATCATTGTAAAAAGACATAATAAGACTCCTTATGAAGTCTTTTATGATAGAAAACCCAACATTGGTTTTCTTCATGTCTTTGGATGTGTCTGCTACATTCTCAATGATAGAGAAAATTTGGGAAAATTTGATCCCAAAGCTGACGAAGGAATCTTCGTGGGATATTCTCTCACTTCCAAAGCTTTCAGAGTCTACAATCTCCGACGGAAGTGCATTGATGAATCCATCCATGTCAAGTTTGATGACCTCAAGATATCATCACTCTCTTGTGATGATGAAGAATTGAACAGATGGATGTCCTCCTGTGTTGATGATGGTCCTCTTCCAACATCATCAGACATTCCCTACACAGTTCCCACTTCTATCTACCAAAACAATGAACCCTCTACATCTCATAACCCCTCTTCTCATCAAGAAAATGATCCTCAGCCTACCCAACCTCAACATACACTCCAAATCATCCCAGTCTCTCCATCTAACATCCACTCCTCACCTATACAAGCCGATCCTCCATCCATCTCTCCTCATAATTTCCCTTCCAACTCTCCTCTACAAATCTCTTACCCTCCTCCTTTACCTCCTGCCCTCAAGTGGACAAAAGATCACCCCATTGATCAAATCATTGGTGATCAACAGGCTGGAGTACAGACTCGAAGAGGTGTTGGTAACATCTGTCTCTATGTTAACTTCCTTTCTCTCCTTGAACCAAAGAAAGTTGACGAAGCTCTAGCTGATCCATGTTGGATCACTGCCATGCAAGAAGAACTTTCTCAGTTCGAAAGGAACAAAGTCTGGAGATTGGTTCCTCGTCCTTCCAGAAAAACCATCATAGGAACCAAATGGGTCTTTCGGAACAAAATGGATGAAGAAGGCACGGTGATCAGAAACAAGGCCCGCCTGGTTGCACAAGGATATAGGCAAGAGGAAGGAATTGACTATGATGAAACATTTGCTCCAGTTGCCAGACTTGAAGCCATCAGAATCTTCCTTGCTCATGCTGCCTACAAGAACTTCAGAGTCTTCCAGATGGATGTCAAGAGTGCCTTTCTGAATGGGGAGCTAGCTGAAGAAGTCTATGTGAAACAGCCCCCTGGCTTTGAAGATCCAGTCCATCCTAACTATGTGTACAGGTTAGACAAAGCTCTCTATGGTCTAAAGCAGGCTCCTCGTGCCTGGTATGACACTCTTGCTGACTTTCTCCTAAAGAACAAGTATACAAGAGGTAAAATTGACAACACTTTGTTCATCAAGCAAACCTCAGGTAATCTTATTCTTGTTCAAATTTATGTGGATGATATCATTTTTGGTGCCACTGATGAGTCACTGTGTGATGAGTTTGCCTCTCTCATGAAAAGCCAATATGAGATGAGTATGATGGGGGAGCTTACCTTTTTCTTAGGACTTCAAGTTAAACAATCTTCAGACGGCATCTTTATAAATCAAAGCAAATACATACGTGATCTTCTGAAAAAGTTCAATTTTGAAAACTCCTCCCCCATGAAAACTCCCATGGCACCACCTTTGAAACTCCATGCTGATCCGGATGGTGTATCTGTGGATATCACCAGCTACCGAGGCATGATTGGCTCTCTTCTTTATCTTACTGCGAGTAGACCAGACATTATGTTTGCTACTTGCCTGTGTGCGCGTTACCAAGCCAATCCGAAGGAATCTCACTTGGCTGCGGTTAAACGCATTTTTCGGTATCTGAAAGGTACCATGAATCTGGGTCTCTGGTATCCCAAAGACTCAGGTTTTAATCTAATGGGGTATTCAGATTCTGATTTTGCAGGCTCTAAGATTGATAGGAAGAGCACCACTGGCAGCTGTCAACTCCTTGGTGGCAAGCTTGTTAGTTGGTCCAGCAAGAAGCAGAACTCAGTCTCCACCTCTACTGCTGAGGCTGAGTATGTAGCTGCTGGAAGTTGCTGTGCTCAAATCCTCTGGATGAAGAACCAACTGAGAGACTACAATCAACTGTACTCTCAAATCCCGATTCTGTGTGACAACTCAAGTGCGATCGCAATCGCAAACAATCCAGTGCTGCACTCTCGTTCCAAGCACATCGACATCCGGTATCATTTCATCCGGGATCACATCTCCAAAGGTGATGTCGAACTCCATTTCATCCCTACCGACCTCCAACTGGCGGATCTCTTCACCAAGCCTCTTGACGAAGCTAGGTTCAAGTTCCTCATCGGAGAACTCGGTATGTTAAATGCCGATTTTTAATAAAAAAAAAAAAAAAAAAATACACAACCAAAACAAAAAAAAACAAAAAAAAAAAAAAAAGAAAGAAAACCAATCAAAAAAAAAAAAAAAAAAAAGAAAGAAAAGCAATAAAAAAAAAAAAAAAAAAAAAATCAGTATTTTTTCTCTCCCCTTATTGTTTTTCTCCTCATCTCACTCACAACCCTCTCTCTCTCACCCACTTCGGCTCCCTCTCCCTCTCCCTAGCCGAACCCCATCCCCCCCCTCCCCTCCTTCGGCTATCTCTCTCTATCTCTCACTCTCCTTCGGCTCTCTCTCTCTCTCTCTCACTACCCACCCCTTAGCCGAACCCCCCTCCCCTTCCTCCCCACTTCGGCTCCCTCTCCCTCTCCCTAGCCGAACCCCATCCCCCCTCCCTCCCCTCTTCGGCTCTCCCTCTCCCTCTTCGGCCCCTCTCCCTTCGGCTCTCTCTCTTCCCTCCCTCTCCCTAGCCGAACCCCCATCCCCCCCCCCCTCCCCTCTTCGGCCCTCCCTTCGGCTCTCTCCCTCTTCGGCCTCCTCTCCCCTCGCCGATCTCTCTCTCTTTCCCTTCCCACTTCGGGAGCCGAAGCCCCCCCATCCCCTCCCTTCTCCCTTCGGCTCCCCCTTCGCCGAATTCCCTCACCCCCTCCATCTCACTTCCCTTAGCCGAAGACCTTCCCTTCCCTCTCCCTCTAGCCGAAACCCCCCCCCCCCTCCCTCATTTTTTTTTTTCGGCTAACACCCCCCTCCTCTCCCTCTAGCCGAAATCCATCCCACCCTCTTCTTCTTTTTTTTTTCTCGGCTAACCCCCCCTCCCCAATTTTTTTTTCTTTCCCTTTTCCTTTCCCAAGACTCACCTACCCATCCCATCCCTCCTTTTTCTTACACCTCCTACTTCTCTTCTCATCCTACCACTCCATATTTTTTTTATTTTTTTATTTTTTTTCTTCTTTTCCAAGACTTTCACCCAACCATCCCATCCTTTCTTCTCCCCACATCCTACCTTTCCCCTTTCCCCTTCTTCCTTCCATATCTCCTTTTTCTTTTTCTTACACTTCTCTCCTTTCCCCAAACATATCCTCCCCCTTTCTATCACCTTTCCCATCCTTACCATACTTACACCTCTCTCCCTATTCTCTTCTCCCTACTTAGCCTACCCATTTCAAATCCCTTCCATTTCTATTTCCCTCCTATTTTCACTATAAATACCACCCTTCCTCCTTCATTTTTTTCACCACCACCACAACAAACACCCATCTCATCTTTCTCTCACTCATCACCTTTCTTCCTCCTTCTATATTTTTCATGGCTTCCTCCTCTTCCCCAACCCTTGTCAAGAAAAATGTGTTCACTTCCCCCACCTCTCATTCGGATCTAATTTTCAACCCATGCAATCATGTTGCACGGTTGGAAAGTGATCCCAAACATAGTGAGTTTGACCCGATTGCTTCCTTCCTCATGAAGTCTCCTCTTCACTATGCCTTGACATACAATCCACCAAAAATAAGCAAATTGCTCATTGGCAATTTTTGGCTTACTTGTATTTATGACGCTACATCCGAGAAAGTGTCGGCTTCCATCCTCTCCGATCCCGCCTCGCCGGATCTCTCTTTCGGGGTTGAGGATGTTCGTTCGGCACTTCATCTTCCTATCTACTCACCCTATGAGAAATTCCCTCTTGGCACTGAGCATGAGGAAGTTGTTGCGGCTCTGAACTACATCCGTGGAGAACATGACAGGAGTCCGGGCACTCTGCTTCGCAAAAACATGGGAGGTATCTGGCATTTCTTCTTCTCTCATGTTATTTTATGTCTTAGCAAGAAAACTACTGGACATGATCAATCTCCCTCTTCCATCACCCAACTGGCACATGCTCTTATCTTTCAAAGAAAGATTGATTTTGCACGGTATTTCTTCCGTGAATTAGTCAGTGTCATCACCCCTCACAAGCGGCCCCATGTCGCTTTTCCTCGGTTTATATGGCTCATCATTTATCAGAAATTTGCTACTGCCATTGATGCCTCTCATAGCATCACTTTTGACTACAAGGCGCCGATTATGACCAAACCCCTTCTTCATAAGGGGCCTTTGGCAACTGACAACCCTCTGCTCCCAGGTATGATCTCTTTCCTTACTTCTCCCAATCTACAGTGGGGAGATGCCAAGGACACTCCAGTGTCCAAAGGTCCCTCCTCTGTAGTGGACCCTTCCCCCTCACCTCTTGTGATGTCGGCTAGCACTATCTCATCATCAGCTACCGACACCGCCGCACCTGCCCAAAGGGCCATACCACTGAAAGGACCTTCGGTGGTTACCCAGGCCTCACCCACCACCTCAAAGCGGCGGCACTCTACCTCTTCCCCTCCCTCTTCTCCCAAAAGAACGAGGAAGGTTTCTAGGGCCATCCCACGTACTCCATCCTCCGATTCTTCACAATCGATGGATGTTGATATTTTCCCATCCGGGCCCGGGGATTCCGACATACCCACTGCCACCACCTTTGTATCCTCACAAAAGGATGCAACTGTAATATTTGGGGACCCTCAACTACCCTCTTCCACTCTCTCCTTGGTGGATGAGGATGACTTGGTCTTCTCCCCGGACCAAGGATCTGCCTTCTCACTGCACGGCCTGTCACCCGACCAATTTTTGGTCGATGCTTATGCACCGCCCGGTGAAACACGGGTCTTACCAAAGGCCAGTGTGGAGGGTATTTCACATTTTTTGGCTTATTTGCAACAGGGAAACGAGCAGGTGTCACCTTCCCCACTTCCTTCTACCTCTACTGTGCGGGATGCTCCTACCTCTGCTCCCATCATTCCCCCAGAGGTTCTGGCCGATATTCAGGAAGCCAACCGACAGCACCGCCTCATTGGTGCTCAGTTTCGTGAACATCAGACTATTCTGGGCTCTCTTGTCAAAGTCACTTGTGACAAGCTGTTATCTCTTGAGACCTCCAATCAGCACCTCACAGCCTTGGTCACTGCTCTTCAAGCAGCCTCTAGTGCTCGTGATAAGGAGGTTCGTCGGCTTCAAGCGGCTTCAGAGTCTCATCGGGACATCACTACTCAAATTCTTGAGTCCTTGCAGTCTCTTCATCAAAAGGTTGACTCTGTGCTGGTTGCTCCCCCGTCAGCCGCTGAGGGGGAGAAAGAGACGGTTCCCATTCCTTCAGACAGCGGCTGTCAGGGTCCCACTCCCATCACCAATGCTCCAATTGAGGGGGAGCATTCTAGACAAAGCAGAGACAAAGGAAAGAGCAAGCTATCTCCAGATGAAGAGGCCCTTTTATCTCAGCAACAAAAGTCTGCTTCTCTAAAGGCTTTTGTTTCTGAAGCTGACAGGCTCAAACTTCAACCACCAAACAAAGTCACCTCTGACTTTGGCCTTTCTAAAGCTAAGCTTGATTCTCATGACATCCCTTGGTACCGAAAGACTTTAATAGAAAGAAAGTTGAAGTCTAAAATTGTTGAAATAAAGCTTGGCACCACCAAATGCTCAGATGAGGTTCGGATGTTAATCATTAGAGAAGACAAAAGTCATCACTCCATCAAATTCAACGATCTTGAAGACTATGGACTCTCTGAATGGTACGAACTCTCTGAACTCTTATCTAAATCTCTTAGTAGGCACAAAGTTTTGGCCAAGAAGACCATCAATCGTCTTCTTGAAAAAATGAAAGACATTGCAAAAGATTATAAGCATTCTCCTGAAGAAGAAGCTCAAGTTCAATGTCTCAAAAAGATGTGTCTCTCCTCCTCTCCACAACTCTCCTCTTCTGTCACTCAAAACCTCTTCAAGGACATGGTTGCCAAGGGAATGATTCCTGATATAAAGAATCTAAATCTGAAGACTCCAGGTGGTCCGTGTCCGACCCATATTTCAGGCACTACTGGTACTGTAGTGTTTAGGCCAACCAAAGGAGTCTTTTTCCTTAATGAAAAGGAAACTCCCATGTTCTTCAGACATAAGGAGATCCCCTTTGCTGACACCAAATTTCTGGTTGCTATCCTATCTCTTATCCCCATAAGTTCTGAAGGTTCTCTCTTCCGTCGGGATATTCTTGCTGAGCTCCACAAAAGACAGAAGAAAGAATGAGGTTCTTCTCTAAATCCTTTTATCTTTCTAATGTACTTGTAACCGTTGTTTTGCTAAGTGATATTTAATACAAATGCATTTCCTCTATTTAATTTGTACAAATATATTTCATTCTCTTATTCTTTTGTAAATGTTGGATATACTTTATAAATCCTTATACAAAAAAAAAAAAAAAAAAAAAAAAAAAAAAAAAAAAAAAAAAAACTATGTGAAAAGAACCCAAAAAGAGTAAAGATGGGTCAAAATGAATTTATTCAGTACACTCTCTGTTTTATTCTTTAGTATGGATGTCATCCTCAAATAGGGGGAGATTGTTGGGTCATCTGAAGATTTGAAGATGACCTCCTGATCTTTCATCTTATATCATCCTACTTAGAATATGTTTAAGGTTCTTTTAGCAGCTTGGTTTCTATACAAATGTTCGGTGAAGTCGAAGATCAGCCGAAGAAGACAAAGAAGGAGTACATCTCTCAAAGCGGATTGAAGATAGTCTCCTCAGCCTAAAGCCAAGCATGCCCAAGTGATCAACACCATCAGCCAGGATGGTGTCAATCACATGTCTCTCAGGAGTATGAAGGTGTCCTCACATCTTCAGGAGTCGAAGACCTCTTAGGTCTTCGGCAGCCGATGATCTCATCTCTCCTTAGAGTATGAAGGTGTTCTCACATCTTCAAGGAACAGCCGAAGATTTCTCAAGTCTTCGGTAGTCAATGATCTCTCCTTAAGACATGAAGGTGTTCTCACATCTTCAGGAGCCGAAGATCTTTCAAGTCTTCGGCAGTCTATGCTTAAGGATTTCTTTCAAACACATTGTACTATTCTGACAAAGTATATTGTGATATCTTGCATTGACATGGACCTCATCTGGAGATCAGATCAAGTAAGTTTTGTCTACTACACCATTTTAAGGAAAGGTCTCTACCATCCTTCTGCAGGTCAACACTTCAAGCCAAAACACCTCAAGACAAAAGGTACATCCTGTACCTTGCTGAAGACCTGTGTCCATCCTTTGCTCAACAGGTGTCCCATGCATTTAATGCATAAGGCACTATATATATGGAGGATGGTTCAACATGCAAGATCACCAGCTCTCAAGCATTCAAGCTCTCTAAGTGCACTGGCATTCTCTCTCTAAGAAGTTCTTATTGTTTTCTAAGTGTTTTACAATTGTTCTTCATTTCTCTTTGTGTAAGATTGTTTGAATAGATTTCATCTATTCTCTTCCGCAACAATCAAAAGTTTTCTATGTGTAATTCTTGATTTCAAATCAATAAGAATTAAAGTAAGTGAAAAACTGTGAGTATTGTATTCAACCCCCCTTCTACAATACTTTTCTTCTTTACTATTTGCTATTTGGGACCAACAAGATTGAAATTTTGCACATAGCCCGCTGGTTATGTATGAATGTATCCATTATTGTTTCTTAAAAACTAGAAATATATCAAACTGTGCTAGTTTGTAATAATCTCTTCAGATAAAAATAGGTTTTCGGATATCATATTTTTGCAATCCAGTGTGATAATACGTGATTTATATAAAAATTAGAATATTAAAATTAAAAAATAATTAAAAATGCTTAATTTTGGATATAAGTATGCTTGTTTCTGATATCTTGATGTGGATCCTGCTGGTTTGGGTATCTGAAGGCATCTTCGTTTATCTTCAGTTGAGCTCTGCATGAATGCAGTTCTAATGGCTATCCACATTCTACATTAGTTCGTTTCTCTGTACAAAGAATTAGCGATCAAATCACAATGGTATTATGGACATTTGCCATCCATAGATGTAGCCATCTTATACTGTTCTGTAGGTGCTAGTCTTGGTGCCTGAAGGGACTGATTGTCTTGCTATTTACTATTGGATTTTATAGATTGTTGCATGTGTCAAACACCTTGCAGATTCTTAAAAGCTAGGAATTTTGATATTGAAAAATCAAAACAAATGTGGGTTAGCATGCTTCAATGGAGGAAAGCCTTTGGTACCGACAGTATTTTGGAGGTAAATTATCAATCAGAGCTTGCTTAACATTTTACTGTATTGTTGTCGGGGGATTTAGCCTTTGGTACCGACAGATTAACCAGACTTCTTGTGAAATGCTTCTGGAAGTCATATTCTTGATATTTTGACAGGATTTTGAGTTCAGCGAGTTGAATGAAGTTCTGAAGCACTATCCTCAAGGCTATCATGGTGTAGATAAGGAGGGAAGGCCTATTTATATAGAATTATTGGGACAAGCTGATCCGGACAAGGTTATGCTAGTAACAACGTTGGAGAGGTATGTGAAGTATCATGTGCAGGGGTTTGAGAGGACTACTGCCATCAGGTTTCCAGCTTGCTCCGTTGCTGCACGGAGGCGTATCACCGCCGGTACAACGATTTTAGATGTTCAAGGCGTGGTATGCTTATTAATTCTCTATGTGTAGATAAACTTAGATACCATATCAACTTTATGTCTGTCAGTGTCCCATATTGGCTAGACTTGAATAATTTAACCCCAATATATGTTGGAACCTCCATTCCTCTGCTAAGATCTCTTTTGGAGAGAAATCTAATGGGGTTCCACATATTCTCACACGAGATTAGAGCCAAACCCTACCACTACAAGGGACTCGACACTCTAAGAGACATCTCTGCCCGTCTAGCCTCCATTGGAGGGGGTATGTTAAGAGTCCCATGTCGGCTAGACTTGAACCATTTCTTCCCAATATATATTGAAATCTCCATTTTATGCCCAAGGGCTCTTTTGGAGAGTAATATAAAGAGGTTTAACACATTCTTACAATATTGTTTGGTTTTGTGCTTCATTTTTCATGCATCAGGGTTTGAAGAACCTAACTAGGTCTGCTATAGATGTCATCAAGAAGTTGCAGCAAATTGATAACGACTACTACCCTGAGGTACGTTTCCGTTCTTTTTTCTTTCCATACTTCTATATTTAATGTGAAACCTTACCTTGAGATTTAGTATCCTTCTGAAAAATGAAATATGCAGACCCTTGGCCGTATGTATATCATAAATGCTGGTCCTGGCTTTAAATTGCTTTGGAAAGCAATCCAAAGCTTTCTTGATCCCAAAACCAGATCCAAAATTCATGTAAGTCGAAAAAAGCTCATAATCATCGATTATGCTGTAGAGGCTGCTGAACTAATTGTACATGGATGGATTTGTCTTTCATGAATCCCTTGTGTCTCAGGTTCTTGGCCATAAATATAAAAGCACCTTGCTTGAAGTAATTGATGCAAGGTGAGTCATTATATATTTCATACGATATCAAAATGCCGAATTATGGAGGAATTGAATACAATTATCATTTAAGCTTAGAGCTAAGTATTTGTATTTTCGTAGTGAATTGCCAGAATTTCTGGGTGGAAGCTGTAATTGTGCAGAGCAAGGGGGTTGTCTGCAATCTGATAAAGGGCCATGGCAAGACCACAATATGCTGCAGGTAATATTGCTTAGGTGTTGATTACCATATTTACCACATACATAATGTGGTTTAACTTTAAACTATTGTATATGTTGATCATGGTGCATGCATGCAGCTGGTTTCTAGTGGCAAAGCAAAATGTTCGGTCCAAGAAATTTCACCATTAAGTAGGGATGGTATATCGTATGAAGACCATTCCACAGTGGTATGCTCTATCTGACATCTTCTGCAATTTACGGGCAACTAGACTTGACATTAGTTTCCCAAATAATTTTATTATTTTTCTAATCGAATCAGCTTAGAAGCAGCGAGGCATCTGCTGCAGAATCGGCTTCTGAAATTGAAGAGATCGCTCCTAAAGGTACAAAATGTATTACAGATCCAAGATTGGCTCCTGTTTCTGAAGAAGTAAGTGTGGTAGCTGCTGATGTTACCATATGTTAGATTAACCGGCTAAATCGTGTTATTACTTTTTTTTTTTTTTTTATCATGTGTGAAGAAGGTTCTATTACTTGGATTTTGTTTCTACAATTCCACCAACTTATATGTCATGGTTGAAATGCTTCCAATTGTACTTTTACTATAATGGGTTTGTCCATTTCTATCTTAATAAGCTACTACCGATGCTTTATTACAGTATGAAAAGGATATTCCAGTCGATAGAGTTGTGGATGAAAGATTAAAGCGAGGAACTTCACTTCAAGAGTCCGGTATACTTGGAGGTCAGCAAAACTCACATTTGTTTCTCCAATATCTACATTAGTCGCAGGCTACGATTGCTGACAGATCTTTACAACATTTGTATTGCTTCGGGATCATGACCCATTGCAGGTGCACAGATCGCTACAGGTGGAACTAATGCTTATATTTGGATCTCACTGATGTCGTTCTTATCCCTTCTTACTTTCATCGGATCAGTTGGATACCAAATTACCAATAAACTCGGAGTTTCAGTATCTAATTTAGCCAGAAAAACCGTTCTTTCGATGAGTAGACCAACTGTTAAGGCACGAAGTCCTTCTCTGGTGTCTCCTCCATTGGAGACAGACCTATCATTTGTTATGGAAAAACTGGGCGAGCTTGAAGCCAAGGTTAACTATTTGCAGTCGAGATCAGTGGAGCTGCCTAACGACAAGGAGGAACTGCTCAATGCTGCTGTGTGTCGTGTAGACGCTTTAGAAGCAGAGCTGATTGCTACAAAAAAGGTTAGTTTTTTCTTATCTCTTCTTAATCTCTTATCATATATATGACGCACCTTTCTTCAGGTATCCGGGCTAATCAGTTTCTAACTTGTTGCGTTTGGTGCTTTGACGAACAAATGTGTGTGGCTGAAATAATTGAAAATGACCAGAGAAACTTTTCAATCTTTCTGGATGATCGTAATGTTGGCCATAGAACAGACGAGTCAAAATACCAAAATTTACAAGTGAAAGCACTCAAATTTTGTGTCGAATCAATAACATGATCATGAGCTCTAAACTACAACAAGATTGGTTTTAGAGGACGTCAAAGATAGATTGCTTTATAGGACTTAAGTTTATAGGACCAAACCATCGTGCATCGTCCTATAATACTTTTTTTTTTGTAGGACACTTGTTTTATAACACTTTATCAAGTAATATCATGTAAAAAGACTAATAGGACGCTGCATTTCAAAAGTGTCCTAAAAACTTGTTAGAATGTCCAAAACGTTCTATCGACATATGGTAACATCTTTACACAGGAAAACAATTGTTTGGTCTCGTAAACTTATGTCAAATCAGTTTATTTGAACATTTATTTATATTTGACATCCTATAAAAGTGATTTTGTTGTGTTAACTTCCTTTTGGGACCTATCCACTAAAAACTTCATCTACCGGCTAATGTTCATCGGTCACCCAGGAAATTTCTGTTGCAATCAAACTTGTTCTTTCTAAGATCATCCCCTCATCAATGCCCTTTCCTTTTCCATAGGCGTTACATGAAGCTCTAATGAAACAAGACGAACTTCTTGCATTCGTGGACGGACAAAAGAGAGTGATATCCCGGGTACGCTTGCTACTACAGCCCTTTCTTTAGATGTGCATTCTTTTCCGATAGTTCTAGTGAAAGATATATAGAAACATTCTGTTCTACAAGATTTAACAATGAATGTCTTCAACTCTCGGTGTAGCAGGGAAAGAGACTTTGTTGGTAACGCAATACCGAAGTAGGTCATCTTTTCCAGTTTCACGTACCAACATGAAATCATTGTATCATATCAGCATGTTGATGAATATCCTTCAAACCATTCATACAACTGGAGGCCCTCCGGTGTTTACTGGTCTCCAGTGTACAGATCCGTTAGCAAGGATGTACCTATACTCCAAATCTATGGTTAATGGTTTCACTTTCGATATGTGAAAGGTATAAATCATGACAACAATTTTTAGAGTTGTTGATTAAAAAACTATCTTGTAAAGCAATTCTATATGTTCATCTTTAGTGTCATTCAAGACTATATACGAACACTCAAAACACGTCGGATTTTGATCATTCTTGATCCGATAGACTCTTCAACAAGGCTAGCATACGATACGATATGAAAATTATGCCACGGGTCAAAACATTGGCTCGAAAACACTCGGAACCGTTAGTGGTTTAATACAGATGCCCTTTCGAACCGCTATAGCTTTTAACCAAATATCTCTGTAACCACTCAACTTCAAAATTTGCAAAAATAATGTCTAGAAAGCTAACTTAATTTCCTACAAAACCATCAAAATTTCATTAAAATCCATCAAGTACAACCCAAGTTATGCCCAAATGAATTGAGCATAGAAACACATAACAAAATCCCTACTATTTCATCTCCATTTTGTTCCAAATCTAACTCAACCGTTGGTTACAAACGATCCAACGGTCCACGTTTAAACATTGTGATCCGTGTGATACCCTCTCAACCAATCAAATCACAGAGATTGGATATGTCCTCTCAAAGCTCCGTGTTATTTAAATCTCCAGAATTCATCGTCGTGATTCATGTCACTTACCCTAAAAGTACAATCAATTTCTGTTTGCTTTTGCATACACAGATCTAGATTCATTTCTCCGATCCCTAACCCTAGATCAATGGCGACGGAAGAACCAATCGTGGTGGCGGAGGTGGTCGGTGCGGCGGAGACGGTGGCAGCGGAGGAAAAACCTTCGGTTGAAGCAGCTGAAGTAAAACCAAAGAAATCCAGGAAAACATCAGCGAAGAGTAAACCTAAAAGTCCTTCTCTGCATCCTCCTTACTTCGAGGTATGAATTGATTCCTTTTCGTGGTTTTATCATGCTAATTCTGTGATTAGGATACGAACTTATCGATCTGAATGTTGATTTTGAATTTTTGATGTTAATTGATCGTGATTTAGATGATCAAGGACGCGATCGTTACGTTGAAGGAGAAGACTGGTTCGAGCCAGCACGCGATCACAAAGTTTATCGAAGAAAAGCACAAAAATCTTCCGGTGAATTTTAAGAAAACTTTGTTAACGCAATTGAAGAAATTCGTAGCCGCATCTAAGCTCGTTAAAGTCAAGGCTTCGTACAAGCTGCCGGCGACTAAAGCTCCGGCAGCAGCAGCAGCTGCTCCGGCGAAAAAGAAGCCGGCTGCAAAGCCCAAGGCCACCGCCGCCGCCGCTAAACCTAATCCGACTGCGAAGAAATCTCTTAAGAAAAAAGTCTCCAGTAAGCCTAAGCCGGTTCCAAAGGCTAAAGCAGTAGCAAAACCGAAAGCATCAAAAGCAAAACCGGCAGCCAAGCCGAAGACAGCGGCTCCAAAAGTGGTGGCTAAGCCAGCTGCAAAACCTAAAGCCGTGAAGAGTCCTGCAAAGGTAGGAAGAACATCGAGGAGATTGAGTCCGGGAAAGAAATCCGGTGCAGTTCCGAGGAAGGCATCGGTGAGGAAGGGGAAGAAGTGAAAATTTGTTGTGGATTTGAGTCAAATTTGTGTAGAGATGTTTTTGGATTTTTTTCATCATTTCCCCTTCGTTTTTGTGTTTCTACAAATAATTTATATAAATATTAATAAATTTATTAGTAAGAATTAAAATTTTATCCTTGTGGTTGTTACTTATTTATATTGTGTTGTTAGAAACCTATTAAAACTTGTTTTCTCGAAACTTTTTTTAGGGGAGAAAAAAGAGACAGAAGAATAATAATGATAAGTTTATTTTCAAATGGGGAAGAAATGAAATGAAATGAAAGGAACAAATTCCTTAAATAAATTTATTAATATTATAAAACTATTCAACATTTTGTATAAATTTAAGAGTTGTTTTGTGGTAAAAATAGTTGTTAATTTGTTATTGTGAGAAAGGTAATAAGGGATCTCTATAATTGGATTAATCTTAACTGAAGATCAATTGATTTTTTTTATAAATTAGTTTATGGGTTATTTTGAGACTTAATTTGAACCATTAGATCAACAATAATTAAAAGTGATTAAATATCTTCTTACATTCCTCACCTTAACTCCTATTTCCACACGATATTTGGGTGCATTTGTAAAAGCAACATCTTTCCTTTCTTTTTCTGTTATGTTCAATAACATGAAAATTTATTTTATGTCTTTTCACTTCCTTCCTTTTCCTCCGCTCTCTAGAAAAAAACAAAAAAAGGTTCTTTTGCCTCAAAAACGCCAACTAAAGAGGAAATCAACATGCTTGGAACGAGGAAATTCGATTTTGAAAATGAATTTGGGGGAATTTGAAGAACAATATGATGAAGACGATGGTCGAAGTAGAGATGTTCATGAAGATCAGAAAAGAAACGAGAACAAGAAGGGGAGGGAACGAGAACAGAAAGGGGAAGGGGTGTGGGAGGGTTTGCAAATCAGGGGCTTAGGGTGCCCGGAGGGTTTATAGGTGAGAGGTTTGAGATCGCCTAACGGTTCACATATTGGGGATTGGCCAGGTATATTGGGGGGGAAGAAAAACAGGGGTGGAGTTTGGGGAATAATAATGTATAATATAATACAATAATAGTATATTTGTTTAATTTTTTTTATAAAGTCAAAAAAATGATAAAGAAAACCTAAATGCTAATGAACTCAACCAATAGCATAACATGGCAACCACCAGTGTACTGAATGAAGTTTAAGGACGAGAGTTGCTAGTAAAGTGCAACCTAATTACCTCATTTATTTATTTAAGAAATTTAAAACCAATAGATTCAATGAGTTATGTTTATAATAATGTAAAAGTAATTTAAGATTACAATTATAGAATTCCATCCTTGGACTATTTCTTAATACGAAAAAGCACTAGCAGATGAGATTAGAGACCACCAAGGACTTTTTGGACCAAGTGTATCTCATCAAAACTATTACTAAATTGCACATGTGATGCTACTAAATGATCATTACGTTCACTTCAATACTTTGTAGCCGAGGCCTTAATTACACATTCCTCTTTCTGCATACATAACTCTTGGTCTTATCTTGAAGTCCTCGAACACCACCTCCTTTAGGTTTTGGTAGTTTGTTACCATTTTCTCTCATAACTTTTTTTCTTAGATACATGATGCACGTATATGCATAGCTCAAACGACTTAGTAGATATCTAGTTTTATACATATATGTAACATCATATTTCATTATTTAATAAAAACATGTTGAGATTCCCTCCTATGAGTTCCATCGATCATCAACCATCATCAATTGTGTGGGATTAGGTTGGTGTACGACTAAACCGGACTTGTACCGATTTAGTCGACATGCTAATTGGTTTACACCCCTATGGTTGGCGTGGTGTCCCAACAACTTATAAACACCGAGAGTAGTTATGGTTAGTACATAAAAGATCTAGTTTATTTAATCTATTAAGTGTAGAAATGTACAACCTAAACAAAATCTTCTTCTTGTTGTCGTCTTCTTTTACTTATCTCTCTAATAATTTCCAAAGCCTAGCGACGTGGTTTTGCAGAGTCCTTGAAATTACAACTATAGGAAGGAAAACGGACTAAATTTTTGTTACATCCATAATGTCATCTAGAATACAAGTTAGTTTACTTCCTATTTCAAAATCATAACCTTACCAAAGCCCAACCCATCCTTTTTTTTTTGTAACCATGAATTTTTGGGACAGCTTATGTGCACCGACTAATCTCCTGACGTCATGAATGTCTTGGAGTCACCGCATCCACATCCCTGCACTTATTTCATGTTTTGTTTTTATTTTTCTTTTAAAAAAACCAACCACGTATCTTGTAGAAATGATAACATTTATATTTTGGCAAATGCTGTTTGGTCTAGGGTGTTAATTTTGTACCAAGACAAACCAACAAATTCTCATACCAATCGTACCAATTTAATTGGTATCAATTTATTTGGTACCAATTTAAACTGGTTGGTAGTACCGTACCAACTATCTAAACTTGGTTTGTACTTAGTATTAGAAGTTGGGTACCTCGGTAATACCGTACTATACCAACTTATTTTTTAATTATTTATTAACTAAAATTTAATCAATAATACAACATATTTTGATTTATAGATTTTAAATTATCTTGTTTAAGTTTTGCTAAATTCTAATACGGATTAATATGTAGAACTTGATTGAATTAATTCGCATAACCATAACAACTTTAGTAACTTGTTCACACCTCCACAGTCCATTGTTGCTCCTCAATTGCCGCACGTATTAGACTATTAGTGATTTTTTTTTGTATTTTATGAAGAATGCTTGTATCGGTAGGGATAAATGGTACAACACATATCAACATGCCATTAATGCTCGATGTTTTTGGTGCATCTAGATCTGGTTGGTAAATATGTCAATTTAAATAATCTGTAACTTCAAAGTTTTGCGATATGGTGGTACAAAACCGTACCAACATGTTCCAACCAAAAAAAGTTGGTACCAAGTATAATTGGTTGGTACAACGTATAAAAGTTGGCATTCCAATTATAATTGGTTGGTACATGGTATATGGAAAAAAAATGGTATCGTACCATGTTCACCCGTTTGCATGTTAAAACCAGTTTTTTTCTATTTTAAATATTGATACCAATAAACATTGTTGTTGTTGTAAATTAAAATACATACATTTTAAATTTTAGAAAATAAACGTTTTAAAATATTTTGATGAATATATAATGAGATTGAAATAAGAAGGTTAAATAGTGGAAATGTAAGAAGAGAAGGTTGATATGTTAATGACTGAAAAGATTAATTTGAAAATACATATGTGAACCCATATGAATAATCTGTAACGTCGGTTCACATATGTCTCTTCAATGAATTATTTAACGAATTTTTCAATAATTTACATAAGAACCTTCTATGGGGTTCCTGTTAGAATGAATTTATCATGAGAACTTGAATTTTCATCCACATGAATCTACTTGCATTTTACAAGTTTTCATTTACCTATTTCCATCATCATAGACTTCAACTTTAACAAATATGCGACACACACTTTTTTAGACTGTCACCATAACATAAACATATTAACAAACTATAATATAATCTGATTTTAAGGTCGAAACCTTACATTGCAGTGGAAAAACATCTTATTGTTAAAGACTTTCAGTCCCTTCTAAAACATATATACAATGAGAACTTCAACTTCTCGACTATTCGTTCTGATTCTTAGATCTTCTCCTTACCATTGAACTTTCTGAGATACATGTCCTAAGATAAATGTGTAATTTTTAAAATAAAAATAGTTAGCCAAATGCATGGTGAGCTCATGACTTTTTATAACATGCACCTAATAATTGTAACATTTGCAATATCGTAAACATCATGTAAAAGCAATGAATGTCATAAAATCATTTTCTTAATGCATATCTCCCTTTTATGTTGTATGCACCATGTCAATCTATTTGATAGTATTAAAAATCCATATTATGTTTCAAGTATAGTAACAAATCACATACACTGAAACCCTATCATCGTGGTTTCCTGTTCTTTACTATAGTCAATCACATGTGTAAATATTTTTTAAAAACCATGGGTGTGAATGACTTTTTGATATAATATCATCTACAACATATGTTTTCAATCAAAGGAATAAAAGAAAGATGTATAAAAATAGGGAATCCATTAAATGGGTCCAAGTTTCACTTGCAAAAGCCCACAAATGAGCCCATCAGACTTTAAAACCGGTCTTGTGTCAAGTTGAAAATCGGTCTGTGTCAAAGAAGTTGGCTTGTAACCGAGTCAGGCAGCTCCGGTCTTTGTCTCGACCAAAAATACTAGAATTGATTCTAAGTCTGGCAATTGGTCCTGACCAAAAATACAGGAACTGATTTTATTCATTTTAAGCTTGGCAATTGGTCTCAAATTCCGGTCCCAAGCCCATCCCAGTTTAATAAAAAAATCAAAATTTTAAATCTTTTTTGCACAAAATTGTCATATAAGTTTTTATAATTATGATTTTTGAAATTGAGTACTAACATACTACATTTATTTATAAAAAAAACTTGAAAAAAATCGTATTCCACTTTGAAAAAAACTTCAAATATTAAATTTACATGAAAAAATTAGTCCCTATGTATAATTGGTTCCATTCCTAGTCCCTGTTAACCGGTCCCTATTGGTCCCAACGATCTGGTCCCGGTCCCGGTCCCTAGGCAGGACAGGCTATGTTTACCCATCTCTATCGTTGGTTACTCCTAACATCACATAAGTGGTAATTACCAAGCCCATTCGTATTCAAGACTCTAGTCCAACCATCATAAAAAACCAAGATAAGTTATGTCCCATAAATGAGACGTGTTACAACAAAGTTCACAAGAAATACACATTATTATTGGTAAATAAACAGTTCAATCTATTTAATTTATTCAAATAGATATAAATACATGTATTGAATGTGAAATCTACAATAAAAAAAAATTCACCATTTTTACCTTTTTTTTTTCTTATCTCTTTACTAATTTCCAAAATCTGGTTCCATACCCAAATCGTCACGATTATTTTATGCTTTAATTTTTTTCTTCATAAAAGTAAACGTGTCATACATTTCCATCTTGCAGAAATTGTAATATTTATATTTCAACAGTGCTGTTAAAAAAATTATAAATATTTTTTTTTCTCCTATTATTTTACATGTTGATATCAATTAGCATTGTTGCCTTTGTAAATTAATAAAAAAGAATTACATTTTAATTTACAGAAATAAATCTTTACAATTATTTTTGATGTGTATATAAATAAACGATTTTATGAAGAGGGTAATATTTGATTTAAAAGTAATGAAATATCGGATCCAACGTGTAACATGTGTGTGCATATTTGCAAGAAACACGTGCGTTTCTGCATTATGGGATCGTCATGTCAATATTATTGACAACATCATGAATTAAAGAAGAATGACTTTTAGTTTCTCTAAATAATATTGATAAAACCATTTTCTTAAATTACATATATCTTTTTTTATTTATCAAAATAAAGTGTGTAATAAAATTTTATATTTTAAAAATGAAGCAAGTACCCCCTCTACGTTAAAACAAGTAAGGGGTTGTTTATCAAATGTTTGACATGTATGTGTTTGTTGGGTGTCATTTAGCATAGCTGGTGAGTATGGTAAGGACTGAAGATCTTACATGGTAAGAAACATATATAACAAATATCAAGAATCTAATCCGTTGATTGATTCAGGGGGAAGAATATTACGACCCAGTAAGTGTTTAACGGGTGAAATATACTTACTGACATCAAAATGGATGGCGGAGAATATTACATGATAAGGTAAGTAAGGGTGGTTACTTTTATTAGTAAGTACTTACTGGGTAAGCATTTGGTAAAGCGCTCCTAAGATCGTTTATAGTTTTGATTCATGGGGAAGATCACAAAAATAACCGGTTTTGTACTAAAAAGTCATTAAATAGTCGATTGTAATTTGGCATTTATCACGAAATAGCGATAGAATCTGCAAATTGGCTTAGTGAATTTACGGATTCTTAATTTTTTGAATTTTTTAATGCATTTGGAATTTATACATAAGATTTACGATTTTTGTTTTAGAAAGTGCGCATCTATTCCGATAAATAATGAGGTTTTGGTTAGAAACGAGAGACTATATGTCTTTCCCAAAACTCCATTATTTGCCGATTTGGAGTCATTATGTGACATAAATGTCGTCGTAAAAAATAGGTTTTTAGTGGAAAGGTTAATTAAATATGTAAAAATATCAAAAAAAAGTAGAATTCGTAAATTTGTTAGACCAATTCGCATATTCTTAGACTACTTTTTGTTATATGTTTAAAAATCGGGTAACCTAAAATATCTATTCTGTGATTTTCTCTTGATTTTCTTTGACATAAATGTAACATTTTGTTAATAACATGTTATTCAAATATTACTCATTTGTTCTTCAATAATACTACATAACTTCAATATTATTGATTTTGTTTTAAATGATTGATCGGTTTAAGTTGTTTTTATTTTGTGGTAGTATTGTGCATGAACCATAGCCATTAATTCTTTGATAAATTATTATTGTGAGTTTTGTAGACCGGTCAAACCGAAGCAATTTGACTGAGATGCAAATGTTATAGGCATCTACATGTATATTCTCGTATGTCAATATTTCATTTAAGAAAAGAGTTTTATCTGATTTAAATGTATGTAACAATTAAAGTGGATCCTATTTATATTACTTCTTTTATTCATCTCAAATCAATAAAATATTCATTGGTGTAATATAATAACCTTATTAGAAATATTTTCAATAAGCATAATAATGAAAGTTATATATATCAAACATACTAGTACTTTGTCATTATTATTTATGGAAAAACATTAGCTTATATTTCTTACTACTTATATCAACATCAAGATTTATTTTTCACATTTTTAATGCACCCGATTCTAACCTAAATATATAGAAGTGCATATGACAATATCCTACTTTATATTATAAATGTCAAGTCATTTAAAATGTTACCTTACTAATATTTTTTTGGTAATCATGGTAGCTCACTTGATGACAGACTAGGTTTATAATATTCGAGTCTAACATCATACACATCGAACTAGAGAAAGATATCACTTATAAAAAATTGACATAACTCAGACAAGGGATGGAGCTTCAAAACCAGTGTAATGAATTTGTTTGAAATACAAGTTAGTTTACTTCCTATTTCGAAATCATAACCTTACCAAAGCCCATCCCATCCTTTTTTTATAGCTGTAGATTTTTGGGACAACTTACGTACACCGACTAGGGGTGAGCATAATTGAGTACCCGCCTAAATTTCATGGAACCAGAACCGGTTGTTCCTGGAACGAAGGAACCGGAACAATAACCGCTTACATTGGTTCTCTATATTTTTGAACTGGCCTTAGAACTGTTGAACCGGTTCTGGTTCCGAGTACCCGGTTTCATACAATAAAAAGGTAATTTTAACCTTATAAGTCTAGTGCAAACAACAAAGTACCAACTTAAAGTAATAAATACAAAAAATGGTGAAAACTAATCCGGTAAAAACTAACTATTACATAAACAAATTAGACACTCTCGAGTCTTGGTAGCAACATAATGACTTCCATAACTAGAAAGGGGTCATGTAAAGTGTAATGTTAAATTGTCAATTGTGAAAGTAACCCTAAATGGTAAATTGGTAATATTTTTTTTAAATATATAAAATTAGTTAAAAGAAAAAATAGCGGGTACCCGACAGTTCCGGTTCTAGGAACCAGTGGGACGGGGTACCTGATGTGTTTTAAATTTATACTGCAAGCGTACGGGTTATGTAGCATACGGGTCGATCACAGGGAGGTGACGGTCTAAACACTAACACTTAATAATCATGTCTAGCTATGCGAATCAGATATTTGATTTGATTGTTAAACTAGGTGGACATAAAATTAAACGGGATTAAGGGAAAGAGAGACAAAAGAGGAAACTAAAAGTAGACTAAGAAAAATAAAAGACAACTATTACTAAAGGACACTGGGTAACATCAACCTAGGATTTTGGTAATGGTGGGAATTCGTTTTGCAAAACTACTTTAACCCTCTCTCGAGGTGGAAAAGATTTTCTAAACCAAGACACATACTTACTTTCGCAATATATGTACATCGGAAAGAAACATAAAGATTTAAAACAAATGATTTTTCCCAATCAACATCCCTAACTATTCGCATGTTAGAGCCGTTGTCATTGAACAATTTAACCCAAGTAAGACCAAGCTTTCGTTTTGTCAAAAACTAATTAAATTGACTAAATGCTTTGTTAAAAACCAATTAAATTAACTCCAACTTTCATTAGAATCAAAATGGATTAAAAACCTAATATTCGTTTTAAGAACAATTGGTCAATACCAAAACCTCGGTCCTAAGGGACGATTACCCAATAAAACGAAAACCGACCCGAGACCAAGCAACAAGTTATTTATTTAAACTCTAACAAAATTAAGGATAAAAGAAACCTAGACTAAAACAATAACTACATGGGATGCAATCTAATAACAATTAACATTAACGAAAAGTAGGAATAAACAATAAACTACTAAGCAAACATGTGCAGGAAATTAATTTAATCTAACCTAATAGGTGCAGAAAATTAAAGAAATGTAATAAACTAGGATAGAGAACAAGAGATAAGACAATAAACATAGGGGAGATGTAGAAAAACTGAAACTAGGTGCAAATAAACAAGAGTGAAGAAGGATTGATGAAGAAATTGCAAGAACGATTAGATAACTAGCAATATTCAAACAAAAACAAGAATTCAACTAAATACATTAAAGAAAATAGGGAAGAAGATACTAGATATATGAAAAACCGATAGTTAATCGGATCCCAATGGCCTAGGCTTGTAATGCAATCCTCTTCCCCAAGTCTTGGAGATCGACTAAGAACTTTCTAAGCTAAAACCAAAAGTCGGCTTCTTCTCCCTCTATCCCAAAATTCAAAAACGTATCCTCCTCCCAAAAAAATAAAACCTAAAGGCTTTTAAAAGTGTAAGACAAAAGGCCCAACAAAAAAAAAAGAAATAAAAGCCCAACAAAAAGAACAAGTCCAACGACCTTCGCGACTGTGAAGAAATCTTCACGCCCGTGATGGTGCAGCAGAAAATTAAGAACGTTTCAGGAGCAGTGTTTCGCGACCTCGAATAAATCTTTGTGCCCTCGAAACCGTGGCAGAAACTCTAAATCTTGAATCAAATATCTTTCTTCACGTCCGCGAAGCATGGAGAACTACAAATCTCTTCCGACTTCATCTCTTTTGACGACTTCTCTTTGCTCTCGATCATCTTCTTATTTTCTTCATTCTCGGCTTCATCTCCCACGCACACTTGATCACGTCTTCTCTTTTCGCCTTGATCACGTCTTCACCTATCTCACCTTTAGAACGCACAATTTGCACAAAACATATACCAAAAGCCTAAAAACTATCCCCAAACGAATTTCCAACCGTGATTAGAGAGAATAAAAGAGAAATGAAAAATGATGCATGAAAATGCTAAACTAAACACTAAAATATAAAGAAAAATGCAACTAGTATATACAAAGTTAGGTGCATAAAATGCACTTAACAAACTACCCACAAGCTAAACTTTCTTGTCCCCAAGAAAGAAATAGAATTTATTCGGGTGAAAAAAAAAAGAAAAAAGAAAGAAAAAAAAAGAAAGAAAATTAAACGAAAACCATTGAAGATGTCAAGACGAGTTATCCCACAATCTCAATAACATAATTAAGCATTAAGATCACGTATCATAAACAAACAACCTAATGCCACATGTTGGATTAAAGTAAATATAAGTAGAAACTTATGATTACCAAGGCGTCAAACCAACAAACACTAATCAAGCATATCGCAAAAAAATCGCAACCTGATAAGATTTCGCAAACATACCAAAGCCGCTAAGGGAAGGGATAGTGATCTATAAAGATGGATACTCACGATATCGCTCTAAGCTCTCAAGTGTGTTTAGGAACGTGTATACGCTCAAATTCGTCACGATCGAGACAAAGGAATGTAGTCTTGACACGATTGAATTTATTCTCAAGTCCAAAATTTTCCATGACAATACGTGCAATGAGGGCTTTGGGGTTAGGTTAAGGGTGTAGGGTATGGTTATGCTCATATATTGGTGTTGGGGATATCAGTTTATGGATAAATCTCCTTTTTTTGTATGCATATAAGGGCTCTTTTCCTAATGTTTTTGATGGATTAAAGGATTATTCTACTTTTGATCCTTTTCTTTCTTTTTTTTCTGTTTATGTGCGCGGCTTCACGAACCCACAAGCTATGCTTGTTTTGGGGGCTCAAAGAACTACCCACAGGCTATGCTTGTGTTTATTTCTAGACTAAATGCCAAATACATCTATCATTTTGAAGAGTTCAACCTTAGCATGTAATTTTTTTTAATTGGTGTATGGGTGTAGAAAGAAGGGTCGGTATTTAGGCTTAAAGTGGGTTACAAAGGAATAATATTTTTTGAATTTTTCGGGATTAAATTTTCATGAAACGAAGGCCTCTATTATAGAGGCTCTATATATGTTCATGATAAACTTGGACGAGAAACCACTCAAAAGTCTATACTACACCTCGATGGGAGGTAACACACAAGAGATGAGAATTGGGATTGCTTACATATGTGTCAATCCAAAAAAGCCCAAAATCTCACTAGGTAAATCCATCAACTATAGTCACATTTGTAATGTAGGGGGACTATGGTATGCAAACTAGTCTTAAAAGGCTACGTGGAACAACATGCTTAACCATGTGTGCAAGTGACAGCTAAGGTAACATTATTCCTAGAAAAAAAAATCATTTAACATGATGGCATAAAATTGATGTGCAATTGTGAATCAAATAGCTAAATCATGTGAGGTGAGATATGGTGTACTACGAGTCTTAACACAACAAAGAGAAACCATAAATCTTTTTGTTTTTTTTGTTTTTAATATAAAGCAAAGTAACACTATATGCAAAGAAAAATGGAAAAATAAAATAAAATGAAAAACACCCACCCACAAGCAAAAAGGAGCACTGTCCTCAATGCTTGGATTAGGATGTATAGAAAGAAAAAGAAATCACGGGGAAGGAGGGGGGAGATTGTGATTGCTACAATAATGCTCTAAAAATTGGCGTTGTCGACGCTTGATGTGCTCTATGTCTTGCGACACACGCCTTATTTCTAGTTCAGTCACGTATTGGCTATTTTGCGTCGCAATATATCTATCTTTTATGCTCGCGGCCTCTTTTTGGAGAATCTGTGTGGCCTCATTCAAGTCTTTGAAGTTGTTCCCTTCCCTCGATTCTAAATTCCAACTGTCGAATCGAGTGATAAGCTGATGTGGGAGAATAAATTGTTCCGATGGAGGTGGAGGTGCGTGTTGTGGTGACGGATGTAGTGAGTGAGGTGATGAATGATGCAGTGAATAAGGCACATGAAGAGTATCAGAGAAGTGTCAATCGCTGTGCTCGGTGATATCAGTGAGCTCAGAAGGTACTGTGACAGGGTAGTGCTCGCGCTATGCACCGATCAACCAATAATATATCGGTATATCTTGAGCAATCGGCTCAATCATGTGCACACGAGTACTAAGATGTGGAATGTCTAAAAGAGAAGCAGTGCTGACAGGAGTCTAAATATCAGGGATGTTTAGTGAAAGTGGGGGTCGAGTGGCGATTAGAGTGATAAGGCCACTGAAACAAATATCCCCTGAAATAGACTCTTGGGTCCTTGAGAATTTGTCTAAGACAAATTTGTTCCCATTCGGCATGTATTCCCTATGAACGACACCATGATAGACCATGCAGAAAAGCAAATAAAGCTTGTAGCGAGTGATAGTGTCGGTATCCGATCGAGCACAAATGGTGCTAGACAGGATGCGGTGTGCTAGTCGCATCACAGGGTGCCGAATTGCAGAGGCTTTGGTGTGTTGAGCATGATAGGCCTCTGTCAAACCAGTGATCTCTTTCCAGAAGGCGTTGTCATCAAAGTATGGTGCTGGTTTGTTTCGGGTTCCTAAGTCAACCTCTAAAGTGAAGTTGAAGATGCTGCAGAGATCTTCGTTGTCTAGGTGTCGATCAGTGTTCAACAGGCGAAAATTTATACCGCCTGTCGAGTCGATATCCATTGTGGAAAGAAACTCGAGTGTTAGGGCACGATATGTGAAGGCATTAAGATTCAAGAACCCATGCCACCCGAGCCTTCTGAAACGACATCATGACGGATCCCTAATGTGTTAAGGGTTTCCAAGTCACAAAACTTGGTCGGTTGGATTGTCCTCCCTTACAAGTTTTGGAACCGAGATACTTGCTATATAGATGTGAATTCAATCCCGTAGGTATCTAATTCAGGTGGGGCCACACCATTGGCGGTAGGGATTATATTAGGTTGAACAACCTCATCCAGCCGCGACCGGCTAGAACGTTGTCGCTTTGTGCAACTTGTAAAAGCCATGGTGTGTGCAAGTAGGTGTGTGGGTGCAAAATGCAATGCGATGAATGTGTACACAACCTACGTCCGCCTAGTGGTGGCGGCCCAATCTAACAAACACAAAAAGAAAAATCCACACAAGCAACTTTTTAGCAATTAAATGCGCAAAGACACCACCCACAAGCAAATACTTGGACTATCTCACAGACAAAAATGGTTACGTAAAGAGAACGCACAAACGATTATAGAACCACAAGAAACCTACTGAACCTTCATATCAATGTAACTCACATGTAATCACATCAAAAATTGCAAATAAATGGAAAGAAGGTACCAAAATTGATGCTCAAAGCTGCTGAAAGGTTTTGCCCAAATCTGCCTGGAGAACAAATCGAGTTGGAAGCTGACGTTGGAGGACTGTCGAGTGCTAGAGGGTACCATTCAGATCATGTTTTTTGAATGGTGGTGCTCACAGAGGAATCAAGAGTAGTCAATGGTGAGGGGGGATGCTCTTTTCCGACAGATGGAAGAAACAACAAAGAGTGGAAGGGGAATCACTGCGGGGGGTCGGATGGTGATCGATCGGTTGTGGTGGTCGCTCGCAGAGAGGAGAGAATTGTGAGGGTGAGGGTGAAGTAAGTGAGGGGGAGAAGGTGGTGTTGGATGCATGCTCGCCGCAGATGTGAGGGGTGGCGGTCGATTGTTAGGGAGATCGAGAGATGTGGTCGCTCACGGTGGTTGTGGTGGTCGGCGATTGATGATGGTGGCAGATGGTGGTTGAGTATGAGAGGATGAGGGAGATGGTCGTGAAAGAGAGGGAGGGTAGAAAACAAATTAGGTTTTTTTTATAAAACTTAAATAAAAACAAAATTAACTTTTTTTTGGAATTCTAAATAAAATATATATATATATATTTGAAAACAAACTTGTTGAAATTAATAAATATATATATATTTTTAAAAATACTTCACGCCCGAGCCGAAATGTTCACGCCTGCGAAGAGAAATTCGCGCCCGGGCCGTTTGGTCAGAACGTCAAACAAGTGTTAAGGAACACTTTTTGGGGCCGGTCTTCAAGCAATTAAGCTATAGAGACCGAAAAATTGATGGTAGAACAAAGAAGGGGAACGAATGCTCGTTTTAAGTCGTAAGTTTGACTTTAGATTAAGAATTAAACGAAAAGAGAGAAGAGAGGGTACGGTGGAAGTCAAGGGATTGACTTTAAGAGTCCCCGAGCCCAAAGAGAAGCGGGAAAACACCCGAAACACAACCCACAATTGGTGCATCCAGTTGATAATGCTTTAATCGCTGTCCATTTACTTTAAAAGTCCCGGACTCACCTTTCACTTCTACAACTCCGTAAGGAAAAACACGAAGAACCGTAAATGGGCCCGACCAATGCGAACGGAGTTTGCCCGGAAAAAGCTTAAGACGTGAATTGAAAAGGACAACGAGATCTCCTTCTCGGAACTCTCGTCACATAATTCGTCGGTCGTGCCACTTTTTAGTACGCTCTTTGTAAATTCGTGCATTCTCATAAGAGTCGATTCGAATTTCATCTAACTCATTGAGCTGCAAGAGACGTCGCTCACTCACATCCTTATAATCAAAATTAAGTTCTTTAATGGCCCAAAGTGCTCGATGCTCGAGTTCGACCGGAAGGTGACACGCTTTGCCATAGACTAACCTATAAGGAGATGTCTCGATAGGAGTCTTATATGCGGTTCGGTAGGCCCAAAGCGCATCGTCAAGATTCAAAGACCAATTCACTCTTGAAGAAGCAACAATTTTCTCAAGGATTGTCTTGATTTCACGGTTTGAGATCTTGACTTGCCCACTAGTTTAGGGGTGATAAGCGAGTCCAACCCGGTGTTGAACACCATACTTCTTAAGGAGGGCTTCAAACTTAGATTCAATGAAATGCCGCCCCCCGTCACTAATGACGATTCTAGGTACGCCAAACCGAGGGAAGATAAGACGCTTAAAGAACTTGGAAACAACACGGGAATCATTAGTAGGAGCAGCGATGGCTTCAACCCACTTTGACACATAATCCACCGCCATAAGGATGTACTTATTGGAACGGCTCGTGGAAAACGGTCCCATGAAATCGATACCCCACACATTGAATAATTCAACTTCAAGGATGAAATTGAGGGGCATTTCATGACGTCGTGAGATATTGCCAGTTCGTTGGCAACGATCACAAGATTTCACGAAAGCAGCGACATCTTTAAACATAGAAGGCCAATCGAAACCACATTGAAGGATTTTTGCAACTGTCTTACTTATGCCGGCATGACCACCACAAGGTAAAGAGTGACAATGTGATATGATGGATGTGGTCTCATAATCGGGAATGCAACGTCCAATGATGCTATCGTTACAAGACTTGAAAAGATAAGGATCGTCCTAATAGAATATGAGGAACGATGATAGACTATGAGGAAGAATTTTTTGCGCTGATAAGATGATAGACTATGAGGAACGATCTTACATGCTAGAAAGTTTACGATATCCGCGAACCAAGGGGTTGGTTTAGAAGAAATGGCGAAGAGATGATCATCGGGGAGAGAATCATCAATAGGGGTGAAAAGGGGTTTGGGCTAAGATGAAGACGAGAAAGGTGGTCGGCTACAGAATTTTCCACACCTTTCTTGTCTTTGATTTCCATGTCGAATTCTTGAAACAGAAGAATCCAACGAATCAAACGCGGTTTGGCATCCTTTTTGTTCATGAGATATTTAAGGTCCGCGTGGTCCGTATGGACTATGACTTTAGAACCCACAAGATATGACCGAAATTTCTCGATTGAGAAAACTACAGCTAACAACTCTTTCTCGGTAGTAGTGTAGTTCGTTTGGGCCGGATCAAGAGTTTTACTAGCGTAGTAGACGGCATGAAGCTTGCCATCCTTCCTTTGACCTAAGACTGCCCCCACAGCGAAGTCACTAGCATCACATATTAACTCAAAGGGAAGCATCCAATCCGGCGGTTGAATGATGGGTGCCAAGATCAGCACCGCCTTGAGTGTGTTAAACGCTTCAAGACAAGAACTAGTGAAAACAAAAGGGGCATCTTTCGCCAAGAGCTCAGTCAAGGGTCTAGCAATTTTAGAAAAGTCTTTGATAAAGCGTCGGTAAAAGTTGGCATTCCCAAGGAAACTACGCACCCCTTTGACATTTGTCGGGGGTGGCAATCCCTCGATGACCTCTACTTTGGCCTTATCGACCTCAATACCGCAGTTATACACCACGTGACTCAAGACTACACCCTCAGTTACCATGAAATGGCATTTCTCCCAGTTAAGAACAAGATTTACTTCTTGGCACCGATGGAGGATTTCAGTTAAATTAGAAAGACAATTGTCAAAATTGGCTCCATGGATGGAGAAATCGTCCATAAAGACCTCCATGGTGCTCTCAATAAAATCAGAGAAAATAGCCATCATGCAACGCTGAAAGGTGGCCGGAGCATTACACAATCTGAATGGCATACGTCGGTAGGAGAACGTTCCATAAATACATGTGAATGTTGTTTTCTCTTGATCATTTGATGGACTGGGATTTGGAAGAAACCCAAGTAATCGTCCAAATAACAAAAATAAGCATGTTGGCCAACCTTTCAAGCATTTGGTCAATAAATGGAAGAGGAAAATGGTCTTTCTGGGTGGCAAGATTCAACTTACGGTAAACTAAGCACACGCGCCACCCAGTGACCGTTCGAGTAGAAATAAGCTCATTTTTATCATTTTTGACAACGATCATTCCTCCCTTTTTAGGGACGACTTGAACCGGGCTGACCCACGCACTATCGGAGATAGGGTAGATTATTCCAGCCTTTATTAGCTTCATGACCTCTTTTTGCACAACTTCTTTCATATTAGGATTTAGCCTATGTTGATGTTCAACACTTGTTGCATTTTCATCTTCAAGAAGAATTCTATGCATACAAAAGGATGGGCTAACCCCTTTCAGATCATCAATTGAATCTCCAATAACTGTTTTATACTTCCTAAGGACTTTTAGCAATTTAGTCAATTCATTATCACTTAGGGGAGCATTAATAATTACCGAATAAACATTATTACTACCAAGGAATCCATATTTTAAATGAGAAGGAAGGGGTTTGAGATCTACCTTCGGTGGCGATGCATGCTCCGCTCCTTCTTCTTCCTTAGGCAAGACAAGTGATTCAGCTCGTGTCTTCTTTGTGTAGTGGCTGCTCTCATCAAAGACTTTGGCAATGGACTTCAGATCATCGTCCATCTCTTTCATCATCTCGTCCTCATCTAACCCGCCTTTCAGTGAACATGATTTCCAAGGCGTCAGCAATATGGCAATCATTCAAAGTAGGTGGTAGTCCCATTGACTTTCTGAGCTCGAACTCCACAGTCTCTTTTCCTACGCTCAAAGAAAGGTTTCCGTTCTTAACATCAATCATCGCACCCGTAGTGGAAAGAAATGGGCGGCCAAGAATGATCGGGATGTTGGCGTCTTCGATCATCTCCATGACTACAAAGTCACAAGGAATGATCAAGTTGCCCACTTAAAGTGGAAGATCTTCTAGCACACCTACTGTATACTTGATGAACCGGTCCGCGAGTTGCAATGATACATTTGTAGCCTTCAAATCTCCCATATGAACCCTCCTTGCAACAGCCAAGGGCATAAGACTAACACTTGCCCCCAAGTCACAAAGGGCTCGCTGTATAGTCACACCACCAATAGAACAGGGAATAGAGAAACTTCTCGGATCTTGCATCTTTTCCGGGAGTGTATTAGTGAGCAAGGCGCTGCACTCTTTAGATAACATCACACGGGCCTTATTCTTTGGTGAGAGGAGATCTTTTAAAAACTTTGCATAGGAAGGGATTTCGAATACCGCATCCAAGAAAGGGATGGTCACTTGAAGTTGCTTGAGTGTATCCATAAACTTTCGAAATTTGACTTCAAGTGATGCTTTGACTAACCTTTGGGGATAAGGGACTACCGGAGTGTAAACTTGAGGTGTAGAGGAAGAATTAGTATTCTTTTCCGCTTCATCCTTTGGAGGAACCTCACTCATAGCTTCCGGTACTTTCGCCTTATTTTCTTTCAAAGTCACATCCATATCACCCTCGCTCTTTCTTTTCTCAACTAGTACTCTTCCACTCCTCAAGGTAACCGCATTCATCTGACCTCTTGGGTTTTGCTCCGGTTGAGGGGGAAGTTGATTCCCTTGCTTCAAAAGAGTGGCCAATTGCTGATTTGGGAGACTTGAGTCTCCATTATCTTGGAATGGGTAGTGTTGGCATCAAGTCTAGAGAAGATTTGGTCATTTTTATCCCCTTGAGCTTGAACAAAATGTTCCATCAAGGACTCAAGGTTTGACCTTTATGGAATCGGTGCTATAGTAGGCATATTGGTGGCATGTGGAAGCATAACCTGAGATTGTGGCGGTTAAGATAAATGCATTTGGGCCTGTTGAGGTGGTCTCTGATTGGCTTGGTTGGATGATTGACCAAATTGTGGATGATTAGCTTTCCAAGAGAATTTAGGGTGATTACGCCACCCCGGATTATACGTCTGAGAGAATGGATTACCTCCTTGGCCTTGGGGCCGAGATTATTTGAAGATGGCATTCGTTTGATCCATTGTAAGGTTGTTGCCTAACTTGCAATTGGCAAAAACACGACCTTGGTTGCCACACATCTTACAAGCAGGTACCGATGCTTCAGAAGAAGTCTAACCCGCTCCAATGTTACTGATCTGGTTCGATATGTTGGTTGAAAACGAGTCAAACTTGCTTGTTAAGAGTGTAAAAGTATCAACATCTAGCTTTCCTTGGAATTGATCTCTCAGTCGGGTACAAGAAATTGTTGGACGCCATATCTTCAACAAGAGCTTTTGCTGCAGCGGGGGTTTTGTTGACAATAGACCCACCCGTGGCCGAGATCCTAACATCTTGCCTCAACCCATTGCAGAAAGTCTGAATAAGAAGCCACTCGGGGACTCCGTGATGGGGACATTGTCGCTGAAGAACTTTATACCTCTCCCATGATTCATAGAGTGACTCATACTCATGTTGCATAAAAGTAGTGATATCGCTCCTTAACTTTGTTGTTTTGGCCGGTGGGAAGAAATGAGTCAGAAAAGCCTTCGAGAGTGCATCCCAAGTAGTGAAAGTGTTGGGACTGTGACTCTTAAGCCACTCCTTTGCCTTGTCCCGAAGAGAAAATGAGAAAAGTCGCAAACAGATGGCATCATCAGTGACATTCGGAATCTTGATCATATCACACTTTTCCAGGAATGAATCCAAATGATCATTTGGATTTTCAGAGAGAGATCCCGAAAATTGATCTTGCTGGACAAAAGTTGCCAGATTGGTCTTCAACTCAAAGTTGTTGTCTTCAATGGTAGGACGAGTGATGGATGAGGTGGATCCTGTTGGTCCCGAAGGTGCTTAACAAGTTTGTAGAAGGGGGGGGGGGTTGAATACAAACACAGAAATTAAAGTTTAATAAATTGTTTATTGATAAATCAAAATACAATTTACAAGTTTGTTGCGGAATAAGATTAAGACAGACTCAATCTAAACAAACTTAAGAAACACTAAGATGGTTGCACAAGAAATTCAGAGAATGGGGGATTTTTAGAGAGATAGAAAACAAGGGTTTCTATTTTGGAGTTCAAAGATTGAGCACACCTTCAGATGAAGGAGTGAGCTTCCTATTTATACCCTATGCATTAAATGCATGGCAGGGTACTTTACACGTGGCATTCATAGATTGGCTTTGGTAGTCTCACTTTTGGAGACATGCTTTTGGCCACTTTATGAACAGTGTAGTTGACAGAGTTGGTGTACGATTTGTGGCAGAGACTTGTCCGTTCTGACACATCGTACTGGTTGTGCAAGGTAAGACAAAAGAAAACTTGAGGCATAAGCTTTGTGATCGTTGATCGCTGAGTATCTCTTCTTCCAGAGATAAAGAAGTTCAGCTATCGCTGAAGCTTTTCCTCAGGCTTCTTCGCGTAAGTAGATTTGTCTGGTCTTCGCTGATATCCGCATCAGGTCACTAGTAGACTTATCTATTGTTCAGTGGCTTCGTCTTCGATTCAGCTATGAACGATGTTGACGCGAGACTTGTCTTCAGGGATTACGTTAACTGTGTTACATAGGAAACTATCAGTGATAACTGAACAGACTCAGTTTGATCGCTGAAAGTGAAACACTAATACATATTAAATGTTTACAGAAAGGTCATCAGCGATAACTGAACAGACTCAGTCTGATCGCTGATGATGAAACACTAATACATATAATAACGTAATTTTCACTAAGTATAAAAGAGGGTCGTTATCAAATCACTGAGAGAGTTTGGATCAACAATCTCCCCCTATTTGATAATGACAAAGTAACAAAAGAAAATTACTTTTTAATTCAAAATATAGGAATAAAAAGGACTCATAGAATGCATGTCCCAATTACTATTTTGAGGGATCTTTTACAGTACTGATAGGGTTAAGTACATCACTGCAATTTTCATTTAATTCAGGGATAGAATTACAAGATATGAAAATCATAAGTACAAGTGACTAACTAACTACTGTAAGTATAACTAACAGATTGCAGATAGGAAAACTAATCTATCAGCTATAAGAAGATTTGGGAGGATTGATCATATACTCAGGTATTTCTTCTCCTTTCTGTCTTCGTTCCAAAGATTCTTGACTGATAATTTCTTTAATTTTTTCAGCAGCAGGGAAGAAGTCACACCATAAGCATAAGAGATCCTTGAGATGATTCAGAGGACAGATAGGAATCTCAGAGATTCTTTGAAATCTGAGTTCCTCATCATCATCTCTGAAGAATATTCCATAAGGCTTGTCGATTACTTGACCAGCTTGGAAGGGACCACCAGGAGGCAGAGATAAGTCCAGAACTGAAAGATCAGGAGGAGGACCAAACAGTGCATCTCTTGAAAATTTGATAGAAGTTTCATTCCTGATGATGGCGACATCTTCAGAGGAGGAGGACCCAATTTTTCTCTTGAGTTTCAAAGATTTGGGAGGAAGAGGAGATGGCAGCTTTAGTACAGAAACGACTCTATTTATGAGGGCTTCAAGGAGTCCTTCAACGTAGCCTCTGTATGTAGATTTGGATTTCTTCAGCGCATCCCAGAACTCTAACCATTCCGTAAATCCGAAGCTTTCAAGTTTTGATACGTACATTGCTTTTTGGGTTCCATCCTCTCTGGTAATCTCCATGGTCACTGAGAGTTGATCTTTCTTCTTGCGACCAGAGATAGTCACGGCTGATATTGGAAGAAGATCAGAACGATAATCCATCTTTTGTTTGCACCATTCGATAGACTTATCGTTGATCTCTTGTTCTTTGAAGCGCTCCTCTTCAATTTCTTTCAGTAGTGCTGCTTGAACTTCCACAGGTTTGCTTTTTAGCTTTTTGTCCCTAACTTGAGAGGATTGAATCTTTAAAGCGAGTTGGGCATCTCGTTTGCATTCAGCGATCAGCTTCTCAGCTTTGGCAGATTCTTCTCTTTCAGCTTCAGTAAGGAAGTCGAGCTCTGTGGATATTTGAAGAGGGATTTTCAGCCGTTGACTTTCTAGTTGAGCGATCATTTCAACTCTTTTCTTCACCACTTCCTCTGACCAATGAGATGGTCGAGAGGGCCTTCCTGGATGGACCAGGGAATCTTCTTCTTCTTCATCAATCTCAGCGATAGAGATTGGAATTATTTCTTCAGCGATAGTCGCTGGTATTATTTGTAGTTCAGAACCCTTAAGCAGGGGTGAGAACTGTCTGGTTAGAAAAAGAAGGAAAGAAGGGATAAGTGTATTTTTAGAACGAGAGAGATAAAGGCTAGAAAGACATAGGGGTTTGGAAAGAGTAGAAAAGTGGTACAATTGAAAGACATACCTGAGAAGGATGCTCCCCCTCAGATTGTGATCCAGTCCTCAAGCATTCTTCAGCGATTGGTTGCTTGTCTTTGCTTTGCGAAGGAACACTTGAAGATGTATCACCTCTCACCCCTGTTTTGACAACCTCTTGCGAAGTTGTCCCTGATACGACGTTCGGCTTAGAGAACCACATAGATTGGTCTTCATCGTCGTCGTCGTCATCAGAGGGCTGATCCTTTTCTTGATCAACAAGATCTAGATCATCTTCCTCTTCATCGTCTTCTTCCTCATCCTCTTCAAAGAGAATGGAGTGAATCGATGAGGATTCTTTTGCCTTCTCCCCCTCAGATTGAGAGGGAGGTTCCTTAGCTTCCCCAGCAGTAATAGAGGTTTCTTCAGTTTTCTCCCCCACTTTGTCATTATCAGCGGTAGGGGATTGTTCAGCTGCTGGAGTAGCTGTTGAAGCTTTTAGCACTTGAACGTCAGCCTCCAGACGCTTAAATCGGTCTTCAACCGCAGGTATGTCGCATGTGGCATCATGAATGAATTCCACAGCGATGTTGAGGTTGGTACGATCATCTTCAGTGAAGGAGGGAGGCAGCGCTGGAGCTGGTTCATTCACTTTCTGTAGAACTTGCTGAAGAAGGGACGTGCAGAGGTCAACCTTGGAAGAGAGACCCTGAACTTCAGCTGTAAGAGACTCAAATCGTCCTTGAAAGAGTCGAGAGGACTCTCTGAGTTGGACGACTTGTTCTTCAAGAGCTGAAAGTTGAGAGTTCTCAGCTTTAGATGAGCAAGTGGCGGTCAACTTCTTCAGCTCCTCACCAGCCTGATTGACGGCGTTGGTGGTTTCATTGATGGTGTTGGTGAGAGCATCCACCTTTTCTCCTAGACTGTTGACATGCGTGTCAACAGTCGCCAAGCTAGGACCTGAAAATAATGTTAGTTCAGATATGGGCTTATTTGGAGAGGGGGGGAGAGAAGTGTTTAGGATTATAGGTGTACCTGACGTATCAAACATTTTGTAGAACTGCATAGATTCCTCAAAAGTTTGATGCTCAGGTCCTATAGGGAAAGAAGAGGTGGCAGGTTCAGAGACCAAATGAGGAGAGAAGGGAAGAGTTTTGGGGATAGAAGTAGGGATGGGGTTAATCTCAGGGAATGAGATAGTAGGTGGGGTTACTGATGATGTGACAGCGAGTGAGATCGCTGACACGGCAGTATGAGTGACTGCTGAAGTTGTGGAGGAAAGACCCACAAAAGCATCTAAGGTAGCTTGTTGAGAAGCTCCCTCAGGTATAGTACTAGAAGGTGTACTTTCCTTAGTCTTTTTGGCCTTTTTGGAAGGACCAATTGGACTAGCTGATGGTCTTTTAGAAGTAGTGGTAGCGACAGGGATAGCAGACGAAGGAACCGTCTGCGTGGTCGCTGAAGATGAAGAAGAATGGAGAGAGAGACGAGAGCGAAGGAGAGAGATACTTACCTCGTCGGCGAGTGGCTTGACCTCCAGTGATCGTTGACCAACCCTGGCAAAGGTGCCATCATCTTTGGTGGGATAGGTGTTGGGATAGAGGAACTTGATGTACGTACATATGAAACGTACGTACGAGATCTTGGGATCTCGTTCAGGCTTCTCTAATCTCGACCTCAGATCTTCAAAGATGGCTGTGGCGTAGTCAAAGTTTTGACCAGCGATAACGGAGTATGCCATCTGCAGTTGTGTTTTGCTGGCTTGATCCAGCGAACCACTCTTCCCACTCATGCACTGAATTATGTGCGAGAAGATAAAGTTCAGTTGTGATGGCATCTGAGCTTTAAGAATCTTGGTGAGCTTCTTGTTAGGAATAGACGATCTTGGTTTGTTTTCCCAACAATAGCCCATTGCGTCCAGGAAGAATATCAGCTCATCATCAGTGGGGAGTGCGTCGAATCCACTCTTTGGTTTGTCAGGGAATCTTAAAGATTTCCTGAGGCTAAGAGCGGTCATGCTCCCTGGCCCTAATTCCGTGCTGAACGAGATAGCAGGGACTCGTTCGCCTTTCCTGTTTGTAAGTTCAGTTGCATCAGCAGTGAACCAGAACTGCTGAAGTAGAGTCTTGGAGGGCTTAGGATCCACAGTGATCGCGTAAGCTATGCATGACTGCTTGAGGAATTCAGCAGCTTCCACCAGATGTGGGTATTTGTCAGCTTTGAAGTCGAGTCTGGCCAAATGATTACATTTAGTAATCTCAACTTCAGTGAGAGCGAATCGTACATGCTTGGAAGCAACGATTGAAGACTGTGTCATTTCTGTTATGGAAAGAGGCATAATAGAAGAAATGATTTGGATTAAAAATAATATGATTACCAGTTTCCATAGAAGAAGGGAAACTGGAAAATTATCAAGTTATTTTTAAGAGAAAAACTAGTGTTCTGGGTAGAAAGAATGAAGAACACTTTAAAACCAAAAGGTTTTTATTTAAAAACATAAGATCAGAAGGAATGATCTTTAGTTTAAAAAAAACGTTTTATAAAATCCATAGAAAGCGAGTAGGATTTTAAAAGAATAAAAAGCATATGAACAAAGCATATAAACATGAAATAAACCTGTGTATCTTGAAGAAAAAGAGTTGCAGATTCAATATTCTAGGTTTACTTGCTTGAGTGTTCTTGAGAGAATGTTTCTTGCTTTGAAAGTTTTGAAAGCGTAAACCGTATAAAGGAGAGAAGAATTCCTTTTATACGAAGAGAGAGAAGAGAGATAAGAGAGAGAATGAAGCGGGAAAAGAAATCATCATGACATTGACACGTTCCACGAAGTTGATTGGATAGGAGGGCAACGGACGAACGTGTCAGAAAAGGCATGTCGTGGATTGTCGGTTCAAATGACGTCATAGAGGAGAGAGACTGTTCATTTGTCCGTTCAAATGATCACTGAAGAAAAGTCAGTGATAGATTTTCCTTTTTAAAAGTATCCCTGATTGTAAAGATAGGGATAGATTTTCCTTTTAAAAGATCACTGATTGGAAATATCAGTGATTAATGTATTTTTCAAAAAAAAAACTTTTAATCATTTGAAGAAAGTTCAGTGATTAAAGTTTATATTTTGAAGAAAAACATCTTTGAGGGAGAGAGAACATACCTGAGAGTCAGAATGTTTATCAGAGAGAATGATGAGGGGAACTTTTGATTACTGACACAATACATGAACGCTGAAGAATTATTCTTCGAGGTTCAGCATTCCAAGCTCACTGATGAGAAAGTTGAACCTTGTCTCATCAAGAGGTTTGGTGAAAATATCAGCAAGCTGAAAGTCAGTAGGGATAAAGTGAAGTTCAATATCACCATTCATCACATGATCTCTGATAAAATGATATCTGATCTCTATGTGTTTTGTCTTTGAATGTAGCACTGGATTATTTGCTATAGCGATAGCACTAGTGCTGTCGCAATAGATAGGAATCTTTGACAGCTGAAGGTCATAATCTAATAGTTGATTTCTCATCCATAGGATTTGTGAACAACAGCTTCCAGCGGCTACGTATTCAGCTTCAGCTGTGGAAGTGGACACAGAATTTTGCTTCTTGCTTGTCCAGCTTACTAGCTTTCCTCCCAAGAGTTGACATCCACCAGTGGTACTTTTTCTGTCAAGTTTACAGCCTGCAAAATCACTATCAGAATAACCAGTTAGATCGAACCCTGAGTCTTTGGGATACCAAAGACCGAGGTTAGGAGTTCCTTTCATTTTATCTGAAAATTCGCTTTACAGCGATCAGATGGGATTCCTTGGGTTCAGATTGATAGCGTGCACATAAACAAGTAGAGTACATGATGTCAGGTCGGCTTGCTGTAAGATACAACAATGAGCCTATCATTCCTCTATAGGCAGTGACATTAACAGGTTTTCCAGATGGATCCTTGTTAAGTGTCAGTGGTGGTGCCATAGGAGTTTTCATCGCTGAAGTTTGTGTTAAATCAAACTTCTTCAGCATGTCTTTAACATACTTACCTTGGCAGATAAAAGTACCTTTGTCAGATTGTTTAATCTGAAGACCAAGAAAATATGTCAGCTCACCCATCATACTCATTTTATATTCTTTCTTCATTCTTTCAGCGAAGCGAGTACATAGAGATGGGTTAGTAGAACCAAATATTATGTCATCGACATATATTTGTACAAGAATTATATGACCTTTTATCTTCCTGAAAAATAACGTATTATCAATCTTGCCACGTTCAAAATTTTCAGAGATAAGAAAAGATGAGAGAGTGTCATACCAAGCACGAGGGGCTTGTTTTAAACCATAGAGAGCCTTATCCAATTTATAAACATAATTTGGATGCTTAGGGTCATAGAACCCTGGTGGTTGTTCTACATAAACTTCTTCATTCAGTTTTCCATTCAGAAAAGCTGATTTTACGTCCATTTGATAAACGATGAAGTCTTTATAGACTGCATAAGCTAAGAATAGTCGAATTGCTTCGAGCCTGGCCACAGGGGCAAAGGTTTCATCATAGTCTATGCCTTCCTCTTGTCTGTATCCCTGAGCAACAAGTCGAGCCTTGTTGCGGGTTACAATTCCATGTTCATCTAACTTGTTTCTAAACACCCATTTGGTGCCTATTACAGTTTTATCAGATGGTCTAGGAACGAGATTCCAAACTTTGTTTCGAGAGAATTCAGTCAGCTCTTCTTGCATAGCGCTGACCCAGTTTGGATCTCTGAGGGCATCATCAGTCTTCTTTGGTTCAATTAAGGAGAGAAAGTTTACAAAGAGACAGATATTACCTGAGCTTCGTCGTGTCTGAATACCTGCATCTGGATTACCAAGAATTTGATCTATGGGGTGATCTCTGGTCCATCGCTGAGCAGGAGCAAGATTGCTTATTTCAGCGACAGGATCAACAATAGGAGCAGTCACTGATGAAGATGCTTGAGGTTCATCAGCTAGTAATTGTTGAACATTAGATACACCAATACTTTCAGAAGGGTTTTCAGACGTAGATGGATTTGATGGTAGAAGTGTGTTTAGAGGTTCAGCTGAAATCCATGAGTTGGATTCAGCGGTGGGGGGTATGATACTTGGTTCTTCATCAGCAGCTGGAGTTTCAGTGTGCTGTTGGTTTGAGAAGAAAGGTTCAGTTCCTTTATAGTGAGAGATCATCCAAGTATTCAGTTCTTCATTGTCAGCGATTGGTTTAGAGTTCGCTGAGCGCGTTTCATCAAACGTGACATGAATGGTTTCTTCTACGGTTTGTCTTCTTTTGTTGAAAACTCTGTAGGCTTTTGAGATGGAGGAATATCCTAAAAATATTCCATCATCGGCTTTTGGGTCGAACTTTCCAAGTTGATCTTTGTTGTTTAAGATAAAGCACTGACAACCAAAGATATGAAGAAAACTGATAGAAGGCTTCCTTCCAAGAAAGAGTTCATAAGCTGTCTTCCCAAATCGCTTTATTATCAGCGATCTGTTTTGAGTAAAACATGCAGTGTTTACAGCTTCTGCCCAAAATTGAGTAGGGAGGTGAGAATCGCTGAGCATTGATCTAGCAGCTTCTATGATCGTTCTGTTTCTTCTTTCAGCGACTCCATTTTGCTGAGGTGTTCTTACTGAAGAGAAGTTGTGAGAGATTCCCTTGTTCTCAAAGAAATTGTTCAGGGAACTATTTTTGAATTCAGTTCCATGATCACTCCTTATTGATCGAACAGTAAGATTATTCAGCACTTCCATCTTTTTGACAAAAGATATTAGTTCTTCTGGAGTATCATTCTTGCAGCGAAGAAAAATAACCCAGGTGTAGCGAGAATATTCATCTACAATGACAAGCGTATATTTCTTTCCAGCTATTGATTGGATATTGACAGGGCCAAATAGATCCATATGCAAGAGCTGAAGAGGACTTGTTACTGAGGAAACTTGTTTCGACTTGAAACTAGCTCTTGTTTGTTTTCCTTTTTCACATGCTGAGCAGAGAGATTCTTTAGCATATGAGTGCTGAGGAAGACCAGAAACCAGTTCCTTAGATGAGAGAGAATTCAGGGTTTTGAAGTTTAGATGAGAGAGCCTTTTATGCCATAGCCAGTTGACATCAGAAGAGGCCTTAGAGAGAAAACATAAGTTATCAGTGATAGTAGAGTCCATATCTATTACATAGACATTTTCTCTTCTATAACCACTGAGAGCAAGTTTTCCTTTTTCATCTACCACTGAACATGCTTTCTTAGAAAAGCGAACTTCGTAGTCTTTGTCACATAGCTGACTGATGCTTAGAAGATTGTGCTTCAGTCCATCTACATAAGCGACTCTTCGAAAGGTAGTTGTCCCATTGCTGAGGACACCAAACCCTCGGGTAAATCCTTTTCCATTTCCACCAAAGGTCACAGAGGGACCTTTCTCTTCCTTGTATTCAGTGAGCAGGTCTCTTTGTCCAGTCATATGACGAGAACATCCGCTATCGAGATACCAGATGCCCTTTGATCCCTGCATACATAAGGAAGATTAAGCTTTGTTTGGTACCCACTTTTCAATGGGTCCTTCAGAGTTAGTGGATAAGGAAGATTCAGCTTCAGTGGTAATCTTCACTTTGGTTAATTTCTTAACCTTAGTGGTATTTTTCTTCACTTTGGCTGTTTTATCAGCTTTGGTGGTATTTGGACACTTGCTCGCAATATGGTCAGTGAATCCACAGTGATAACATTTTCTATATCTGATGGTGGATTTATAGCCAGAAGGTTTTGAAAACTTAAGATGAGCAGGTCCAGCTCCAAGAATACCTTTAGCACGAGATCTGGGAGGAATTTTTATTTCTTCAGATTTCACGGGCTTTAGATCAACCTTCAGCTTTGGAGGACAGATATCAAAGATTTCTGTCACTGAGCTAAAAGGTTTATCCACTGAAGGTTTGGAAGGAACTTTCAGTTTGGTTTTCTTGGAAGCCTTCTGAGGAGGGAGAATAGACTTTCCTTTATCTGCAGGCTTAGATCTTGCAGATATCTCCTCAGGGATGGGATTAGAAGAAGAACAGGGATAGAATTGATTATAAGAAGTGTCAAAGAAAGATGTGACAAAAGTTCCAAACTTAAGCGAGGAACTTTCTTCTTTAGGATCATCCTGTGGTGTCCAAAAACCAAGACCAGTTTTATCACTTTCAGGAGTTTGAGCATTTATTATCTCAGAGATCTTTGTTGATGATTTGCACCATTTTTCAACATGAGCCTTTTCTGCTTTTAGAGCAGCGATGGCTTGTTCGCGTTCAATGCTGATGATTTCATTTATAATGACTTGATCTTTTAGCTTTTCTTCTAAAAGATTTAGTTCACTGATCTTTTCATGACATTTCTCTAGCTCTTGTGTTAAATAAACATTTTTATTTTCAGCTTGAGTTTTGTCGTTTAGAGCATTATAAAGGTCAATCGTCAGCACATCAACAGCGCGACTTCTCTCAGCTTCAGGCAGAGAGGGATTTGTAGAGATGGATACCTGAGATGATATGTAGCTCATAGAAGGTTCAGATGGTTCTTCTACTTCTTCTTTAATCTCAGCCATGAGGCAAAGATTAGCGACTTCTTCTTCATCAGAAGATGATTCTTCTGATTCAGCCCAGTCATGTTCTTCAGCGATGAGACCTTTACCTTTTTGCTGATAGCTTTTCAGCTTTTGATATTTGTTTTTCAGCTTATGGTATTTGTCATCACTGGATCTTCTTGAGGTAGAAGGTTTGAAGACCTTTTTAGACCTGCACTCACTAGCAAAATGTCCAATTTTTTCGCAGTTATAGCAAGTGGCTGTAGCCTTATCAACCGGAGTTGATTTTGGCTTTTCAGTAAGAGAGAGAGGTTTACTTCTTCGGAAGTTACTCTTTCTTGCAAATCTCTTAAAAGAGTTTGTCAAGAGTGCTAAGGACTCATTAAACTCTGAAAGATCAGGGTCTGATAAATCCTCAGATTCAGAATCTAACTCAGTGATGGTGAGAGTAGATCGCTGGGATGGAATTATCTCTGATGAGACTAAAGCAACAGCAGTGCTTTTGGAGTCTTTAGAATCTTTTACAATATTCTTCTTCAGGAGATTAGATTGCTCATAGTTGAGCAATATTCCATACAGAGTGCTTAGAGAGAGAGTATGTAAGTCCTTTGTCAGCTTAAGACATATTGAATAACTGTCCCAGCTTTCAGGAAGACTTTCCAAGAATTTTGTTAGGACCTCAGAATTAGAATAGGTCCTTCCAACAGTTCTTAGGTCAATGATCAGGCAGTTAAACCGCTGATGAATGTCAGAAAGAGATTCATTCTTACCAGCGATAAAACTTTCATACTGTCTTACCAAGTTAATCTTTCGGGTCTCTTGGATTTCAGTGGTGCCCTCATATTGAACACATATGGTTTCCCACATTTCTTTAGAAGTTTTTAGATGCATGATGGAATGGAAAACTTCATCAGGCAGAGCCATTGATATAATGGTCTTTGCTCTTGCATCTATGCCTACCTTCTTTTTATCTTCATCACTCCACTGTCTTATTTCCTTAACGACATATCGTTCAGGGACAGCTTCAGTGGTGGCAGTAGCAGGAACAGCAGCTATAATTCTAACAGGTTCATAGGGTCCGTTTTCTATATATTCAGGTATAGTAGGATCCGCACCTTCAAGAAATAGCATCATTCGATTTTTCCATAGAGAAAAGTTATCTCTGCTAAATCGAGGAGGTTTAGAAAGTGAACCATTATCATAGTAGTTTGTGTTTGTGTTTAGTGCCATTTTAGAATAGCAAGGAAGAGTATACAGCAAGATCTTGTTTATTAGATTAAACAAACCGCTCTGATACCACTTGTTGGTCCCGAAGGTGCTTAACAAGTTTGTAGAAGGGGGGGGGGGGTTGAATACAAACACAGAAATTAAAGTTTAATAAATTGTTTATTGATAAATCAAAATACAATTTACAAGTTTGTTGCGGAATAAGATTAAGACAGACTCAATCTAAACAAACTTAAGAAACACTAAGATGGTTGCACAAGAAATTCAGAGAATGGGGGATTTTTAGAGAGATAGAAAACAAGGGTTTCTATTTTGGAGTTCAAAGATTGAGCACACCTTCAGATGAAGGAGTGAGCTTCCTATTTATACCCTATGCATTAAATGCATGGCAGGGTACTTTACACGTGGCATTCATAGATTGGCTTTGGTAGTCTCACTTTTGGAGACATGCTTTTGGCCACTTTATGAACAGTGTAGTTGACAGAGTTGGTGTACGATTTGTGGCAGAGACTTGTCCGTTCTGACACATCGTACTGGTTGTGCAAGGTAAGACAAAAGAAAACTTGAGGCATAAGCTTTGTGATCGTTGATCGCTGAGTATCTCTTCTTCCAGAGATAAAGAAGTTCAGCTATCGCTGAAGCTTTTCCTCAGGCTTCTTCGCGTAAGTAGATTTGTCTGGTCTTCGCTGATATCCGCATCAGGTCACTAGTAGACTTATCTATTGTTCAGTGGCTTCGTCTTCGATTCAGCTATGAACGATGTTGACGCGAGACTTGTCTTCAGGGATTACGTTAACTGTGTTACATAGGAAACTATCAGTGATAACTGAACAGACTCAGTTTGATCGCTGAAAGTGAAACACTAATACATATTAAATGTTTACAGAAAGGTCATCAGCGATAACTGAACAGACTCAGTCTGATCGCTGATGATGAAACACTAATACATATAATAACGTAATTTTCACTAAGTATAAAAGAGGGTCGTTATCAAATCACTGAGAGAGTTTGGATCAACAGATCCATAGGTAGGCTCGGTGAAATCCTTCAGAGTATGTTCAACTTGATCTCCCATAACTAATTGTTTTCTCTTTTTTCTCCTTTCTGCGTTTAACCTTCTTGTTGTAGCTTCAATCTCAGGATCGAATAACAATCGATCTAACCCCTGTGATCTCCGGTACATACAAGTTAGTTAACTGGAAAACATAAAAACAAACAAGATTAGTCATGGTTGTTGAAGTACAAAAAGTAAAATAGAAAATAGAAATAGGGAAGTGAAACATAGACTAGTAAATCAAAAAGTAAATTAATGTTAGGCTTGTCGCCTCCCCGGCAACAACGCCAAAAACTTGATGTGTTTTAAATTTATACCGCAAGCGTACGGGTTATGTAGCATACGGGTCGATCACAGGGAGGTGACGGTCTAAACACTAACACTTAATAATCATGTCTAGCTATGCGAATTAGATATTTTATTTGATTGTTAAACCAGGAGGACATAAAATTAAATGAGATTAAGGGAAAGGGAGACAAAAGAGGAAACTAAAAGTAGACTAAGAAAAATAAAAGATAACTATTACTAAAGGACAACATCAACCTAGGATTTTGGTAATGGTGGGAATTCGTTTTGCAAAACTACTTTAACCCTTACTCGAGGTGGAAAAGCTTTTCTAAACCAAGAAACATACTTACTTTCACAATATATGTACCTCGGAAAGAAACATTAAGATTTAAAACAAATGATTTTTCCCAATCAACGTCCCTAACTATTTGATGTATATATAATGAGAGATTGAAATAGGAAGGCTAAATAGGGAAAATGTAAGAAGAAAATGTTCATATGTTAATCGGTGAAAAAATTAATTTGAAGATATATATAAGAACCCATATGAATTATCTGTAATGTCGGTTCACATATGCATCTTCAAATAGATTTTTTAAGGATTTTTTCAATGATTTACATATGAAGCTTCTCTTCTTACATTTTGACGATATTTAACATTCTTATTTGAACCGACCTCTATATCTATATATGTGTGTTGGGAGGGGGGGGGGGTTAGTTCCTATGAGAATGATTTTTTCATGAGAACTTGAATTTTCATCCGCATGAATCTACATTACGGGTGTTCATGGGTTAGGTTGATTGGGTTGAAGGCATTTGAACAATCCAACCTAATATTGGCGGTTTGAAAATTTTCAACCTAACCCAACCCAATCCAACCCGTTCGGGTTGGTTAGTTTGATCGGGTAGTATTTGAACAAAGTAAAAACAACATTGAAAACATAAAAGTAAGGAACTCTTCCTTTGAAATACGATCAATCATTCAAGAGAATATACAAGTTCATCAAATATTTAGGTATTACATGTAATTTTCCAATAATGGTCTCTTACGAGTTCCATTGCTCATTATTGCCAAGTTATTTATGGTAACTTATACATACTAAAGAGAAATAAATAATTTTAGAGAAGTCGTTAAGACTTTTATCGGATTATCGGGTTGGTCGAGTTACTTTAGGCCTAACCCAATATCAACCAATATATTCGGGTTGCCCTAATTTCGTATTGATTATATGCCGGGTTACCTCAGGTTAATTTTATCCCGGGTTTTTTCAGGTTGAGTTGATCGGGTTTGGTCGGTTTTTTGAGCACCCATAATCTACAGGCATTTTACAAGTCTTCATTTACCTATTTTTTCAACAAATTTTGTGACACCCACTTTTTTAGACTGTCACCATAACATAAACATACTAACAAACTATAATATTAATATGATTTTAAGGTCGAAACCTTACATTGCAGTGGAAAAACATCTTATTGTTAAGCACTTTAAGTCCCTTCTAAAACATATGTACAATGGGAACTTCAACTTCCCGACTAATTGTTCCGATTCTTAGATCTTCTCCTTACCTTTGAACTTTATGGGATACATGTCCTGAAATACATGTGTAACTTTTAAAATAAAAACAGTTAGCCAAAGGCCTCGTAAGCTCATGACTTTTTATAACATGCACCTAATAATTACAAAGCATCATTTACAGTATTGTAAACATCATGTAAAAGCAATGGATGTCATAAAATCATTTTCATACTGCATATCTCCCTTTTGTGTTGTATGCACCATGTGGATTCATTTGACAGTGATTAAAAATCTCCACTATGTTTCAAGTGTAGGAACAAATCGCATTCACTGAAATCCTTTCATCGCCATTTCCCACTCTTTACTATAGTCAATCACATGTGGTAAAGTAAGTATTTTTAAAATTAAAACCATGGGTGTGCACGCAAGTTGGCCCTCTACCTAGGTTGCATGACTCTTTGATATAATATCATATATGATTGACTATAATATCGCATCAGATATATATATGTCTTATGTTTTCGTAAATTAAGGTAATTCTCGTTTGAACCCAAGATTTTATTATGAGAGTGATCATGTACGTATGTTTTCAATCAAATGAATAAAAGAAAGATGTATAAATGAAAATTAGGGAATCCATTAAATGGGTCCAAGCTTCAATTGCAAATGCCCACAAATGAGCCCATCAGACTTTTTTATTTCCCTTTATGTTTCCTTGTCACGTCATATTCAAAATAACGTTTGACACAATCAAATTAAATTAAAATACTTATCGATCATAACCAATATCATCAACCCATTTAACGAATTATGGCAAGGTATTGAATAGAGATGGATAAAAACCGGTCTCGTGTCAAGCCGAAAATCGGTCTGTGTCAAAGAAATTGGCTTGTAACCAGGTCAGGCAGCTTGATCTTGGTCCCGACCAATAACTAGAACTGATTCTAAGCCTGGCAATTGGTCCCGACCAAAATACTAAAACTGATTCTAATCCTGACAATTGGTCTCAAATTCCGATCCCAGACCCATCCTAGTTTAATAAAAAAATCAAAATTTTAAATCTTTTTTGCACAAAATTGTCATATAAGTTTGTATAATTATGATTTTTGAAATTGAGTACTAAAATACTACATTTATTTAAAAAAATAAAACTTGAAAAAAATCGTATTCCACTTTGAAAAAAACTTTATATATTAAATTTACATGAAAAATTAGTCCTTATGCATAATTGGTTACGTTTCTAGTCCTTGTTAACCGGTCCCTATTGGTCCCAATCGATCTGGTCCCGGTCCCTGGGCGTACGACAGGCTATGTTTAGCCATCTCTATCGTTGGCTACTCCTGACATCACATAAGTGGTAATTATCAAGCCCATTCGTATTCAAGACTCTAGTCCAACCATCATAAAAACCAAGATAAGTTATGTCCCATAAATGAGACGTGTTACAACAAAGTTCACAAAAAATACACATTATTGTTGGTAAATAAACAATTCAATCTATTTAATTTATTCAAATAGCTATAAATACGTGTATTGAATGTGAAATTTACAATCCAAAAAAGTCATAATTTTTACCCTTTTTTTTCTTTCTTATCTCTTTACTAATTTCCAAAATCCAGGTTCCATGTGTTTATGGAGTCCTTGAAAATCATGATTTCTTTTTTGTTTTTTTGTTTTTTTGTCTTTTTGTTTTCTTTTCTTTTTCTATTTAGTTTATTTTTATTATATATTTTTATTTATTTGTATTATATAGTTTAAAAAGTTTTTTTTTCTTTTACTTTTTGGTTTTATTTAAAAATAAATAAATATTTATAAATATAAATTTACTAATTTTTTATAATTATATAATTATAAAAATAAAACATAAATATTGCGATTTAACATATAAATGGAACATAAAATAATATATATTACATTCGATTATTCTAAAATAATATTATCCGTAGTACAATTAACACGTAAAAGCTGCATGTACTTCTGTATTCGCTCTGAATACGGGGTAACCCATCCAGCAGCACACGGATAATTGTAATGGAAAAAATGTCCTACAATTTGTGGAAACGGGTATCCTTCTGCCATATCTAATTTCACATAATGGTTACCATTAACGTACCCAATTGTAAAAACAACATGTCCAGGCCACACTGGCGGAGTGGACCTAAGCGGCAAGTACGTCCCACTGTCGGTCATACTTATAACGTTGTAATATCACATTATATTTTGAAGCAATCAAGACACCTATTTCAAGAATTGTCATCCAGTGTTCAAATGGTGCACCTTGATCTGGTCGAAAGAAGTTTAAAGTGTTGTAAGTAATATTCCAATGTTCACCTCCAAAAACGTTGATGTACTCTGTCTTGTGTGTATCTAACTCTTCCATCAAGTTAAACCGAATTGTGGGTCATGCATCTTCATGAAAACCTAGAGAGATAGTTATTGCTCGGAATCCGCAATTTCCATCACCTATCACATCATGTATCTGCTTGATGTAATGGTGAAACAATGCTGGAAATTGATTGATGCATGGATGTGCATTATAACTTTTGAACATGAAAGAACTGTGTCTCGCTGGTTCTTGGTAGCTCATTTTTTCCAAGTCTTTCACTTTTTTTTGTCTTGCTGGTTCTTGGTAATGATGTGAATAGTGGCGTGCATAGTGACATGAATAGTGATATGAATAGTGACATGAACAGTGACGTACATAGTAACGTGAATAGTGCATAGTAATTGTAAATGTTCTCGATATATATTGGGAGATGTATACGACACTTTTGTAGGGTTTTTATCTATAATAATTATGAATAGTGATATGAATAGTGACATAAATAGTGACGTGCATAGTAACGTGAATAGTGCATAGTAATTGTAAATGTTCTCGATATATATTGGGAGATGTATACGACACTTTTGTAGGGTTTTTTTATCTATAATAATTATGAATTATTTTTATATATATAAAAATGTATATGTCAATCACATGCATACAAATATATATTGTACCAAATTAAAGAAGTTTTGTATAGCATGCAAGTAACTAGATACATAAAGAAACATTTGAGGAGGGGGGGGGGGGGGGGGAGAAGAGGACATACCTACAAATTGATGAAGGAACTTATGGAGTTTGCAAAAGGTAAAAGAGAGAGGAGGGATAATGAATAACTTCTTGAGCTTGCAAAAGGTAATAGAGAGAGGAGGGGAAACAAAGGGTATTTAATGGATGGGAGAAGTGAATGAAGTCAAAAGAACAAAGGTAATAAATCTAAAATAGAAGAGGTACAATTTCAATTCATATTATTATACAAGATATATATGATCACTGTACAAAAACACCATCTACTAGAAAATATGAATACCACCAAGGATAATTTACTCAATCAAATGAAAATTATTTTAAGATCAACCATGGAAGGGAAATTTGACTAACAGAAAGAAAAATACATTTTACAAAGTTATAATAAAATCAAAAGTTACAAATTTATAAAATAAAATTAAATTAAAAGTTACAAATTTTATAAATTTATAAACAAATTTATAAAATTTATAAAATCAAAACACACACACACACATATATATATATATATAAAGATAATGTATATATATATATAAACAAAAATAATAATAATAATAATAATAATAATAATAATATTAATAATATAGAAAGTGAATTGTGGATTTGGTCCCCATGCTTTGTTACTTTCTTTGACTACGGTCCCTATAGTATGTTTATTGTGGATTTGGTTTCTGTGGTATTCAATTTATCTTGGTCATAGTCCCTCTGACTAATGCATCCGTTAACTCCATTAAATCAGGGACTATTTTAGTCATTTTGTCTAATTTGTGTCTTTTTATGATAAGAAAAATAAAAAATATATTTTTAACACACACACACACATATATATATATATATATATATATATCAAAATAAATAAAATAAGATGTTATTGTATGACTTGATTCTTTAAATTTTAAAAAAAATTAATTATATTAAATATGATTTAATCTTATTATTTTATGTAATGGTGGACAAAGTTATGGTTTTATTGTCTTAATGTAATCAAATTTTAATTTAAACAAACTAGATCATAAAATTATATCTTATTTTATTTAAAGCGAATAAAATAAGATATGTTTTTATGATTTGATTTATTAAATTAAATTTTAATTATGTTAAAGTCAATACAATTTTATTGTTCTTTACTATCATTGCAACAAACAAACTTATTATCGATATTTTGACACCAAAATCATTGAAAACTATTGAGAAATGAACTCTAATTTTATCATCTTAAAATTAGAGGTTCCAATTTTCATATTGTTTTTCAATAAAAAAAAACTCAAAACAAACCGTTTAGATTTTAACGAAATAAAATATTTAAGTTACGAATATTTTAACTCACAGCCACAAGGTAAAACATAGAGCATCATATGTCAGGTAACACCAACATGAAAACATGTTAGCATTTAGAAAATAGCGAAGATCAGCTACAACAGCCATCAATAGAAAGATACGACATGATCTTATCATTATTCGGTACTCCTTCCGTCCCAAAATAAATGTTCATAATAAAAAAGGCACACGGTTTTAAAAATGTGTAATTATTAGTTTATTACACTTGTTAATTTTATTGTGGGTTAAAATATTCGTAACTTAAATATTTTATTTCGTTAAAATCTAAACAGTTGATTTTTAATTTTTGACTGAAAAACAATATGAAAATTGGAACCTCTAATTTTAAAATGATAAAATTAGAGTTCATTTCTCAGGTTTTCAATGATTTTGGTGTCAAAATATCGATAATAAGCCTGTTTGTTGTGATGATAGTAAAAGAACAATAAAATTATATCGTCTTTAACATAATTAAAGTTTTATTTTAATAAATCAAATCATAAAAATATCTTATTTTATTTGTTCTAAATAAAATAAGATATAATTTTATGATCTAGTTTGTTTAAATTAAAATTTTAATCACATTAAAACAATAAAACCATATTTTTTTCCACCATTACAATAAAATAATAAATTTAAATCATAATTAATATAATAAATTTTTTTAAAAATTTAAAGAATCAAGTTATACAATAACATTCTATTTTATTTATTTTGATATCTATCTATCTATATCTATGTGTGTGTTAAAAATATATTTTTTATTTTTCTTATCATAATAAGACACAAATTAGGCAAAATGACTAAAATGGTCCTCGATTTAATGGAGTTAACGGATGCGTTAGTCAGAGGGATCATGACCAAGATAAATTGAATACCACAGGGACCAAATCCACAATAAACATACTATAGGAACCGTAGTCAAAGAAAGTAACAAAGCACGAGGACCAAATCCACAATTCACTCATATATATATATATATATATATATATATCCAGTGAAATGACATATGTTTCTTTAAAAATAATTGACACAAAAATAAATGCATTCAACGTTCATTCAATGAGTGCAAATAACATGGCCCAATAAAAATGAACTAAATATTTATTACATTCTTAAATGTTATTGAAATTAAAGTCATAAATCATAGCTTCTAATGGGCCCATCCCATCTCAACTCGTTCCCATCTATACCCAAATCGTCACGATTATTTTATGCTTTAATTTTTTTTTCTTCATAAAAGTAAATGTGTCATACATTTTTATCTTGTAGAAATAGTAACATTTATATTTGAACAGTGTTGTTAAAAAAATTATAAATGTTTTTTTCTCCTTCTATTTTACATGTTTTTTTTTGTAACCGTGGGTTTTCGGGCCAGCTTACGCACACCGATTAATCCCTGGGAGACCACGAATGATCTGGAGTCATCGCAGGTGAATCTCCATGGTCACAAGGGCTTTGACAGTGTCTGGATTTGAATCTTGGATAGATGAGATTTTCCACTACATCTCTCAAAGGCTTTACCAGTACGTCACAACCCAAGTGGTTAATTAACATGGCTGTCTTTGTAAATTAACCAAAAAAAATACATTTTAATTTACAGAATTAAATCTTTACAATTACTTTTTATGTGTATATAAATAAACGATTTTATCAAGAGGGTAATATTTGATTTAAAAGTATTGAAATATCAGATCCATCGTGTAACATGTGTGTGCATATTTGGAAGAGGGACCACGTGCAAGAAACACGTGCGTTTTTTATTATGGGATCCTCATGTAAGATATTATTGACAACATCATGAATTATAAATAAGGATTAAATAATATTGATAAACCTTTTTCTTAAATTACATAAACTTTTTTTTTATATTAAAATAATGTTTTGTAATAAAATTTTATATTTTAAAAATGAAGCAAGAGCCCCCTCTATGTTAAAACAAGTAACGGGTTGTTTAGCATAGCTGGTAAGTATGGTAAGGACCGAAAATCTTACATGATAAAAAGCATAACAAAAAGCAAGAGTCGTATCGGTTAATTCAGGGAGAAGAATCTTGCGACCTAGTAAGTGTTTATCGGGTAAAATACGTTTACCGACATTAAAATGGATGGCGGAGAATATTACCTGATAAGATAAGTAAGGATGGTGACTCTTATTAGTAAGTGTTTACAGGGTAAACATTTGGTAAAATGTTCCTAAGATCGTTTGTAGTTTTGATTCATGGGGAAGATCACAAAAATAACTGGTTTTGTACTAAAATGTCATTAAATAGTCGATTGTAATTTGGCATTTATCACGAAATAGCGATAGAATCTGCAAATTGGCTTAGTGAATTTACGGATTTCTTAATTTTTTGAATCTTACATTTAGAATTTATACATTACGGATTTTAATTTCATAAAGTGCGCCTCTATTCCGATAAATAATTGGGTTTTGGTTAGAAAGGAGAGACCACATGTCTTTCCCAAAACTCCATTATTTGCCGATTTGGGGTCATTATATGACATAAATGTCGTAAAAAATAGGTTTTTAGTGGAAAGGTTTACCAGATATGTAAAATGTAACATCTCAGGCCAACCGTACCAGATATTGTCCGCTTTGTCCACATACCTGGACTCACGATTTTAAAACCCGTCTGGTAGAGAAGGTATCCAGTCCCTTATAAGACAACTTTTGTTCCCTTCCCCAACCAATGTGGGATCTTACAATCCACCCCCCTTGGGAGACCAGCGTCCTCGCTGACACACTAGTCCGGCTCCCGGCTCCGATACCATCTGTAACATCCTAGGCCAACCGTACCAGATATTGTCCGCTTTGTCCACACACCTGGACTCACGGTTTTAAAACGCGTCTAGTAGAGGAGGTATTCAGTCCCTTATAAGGCAACTTTTGTTCCCCTCCCCAACCAATGTGGGATCTTACATAAAAATATCAAAAAGAAGTAGAATTCGTAAATTTGTTAGACCAACTCACATATTCTAAGACTATTTTTTGTTCTATTGTTAAAAATCGGGTAACTTAAAATATATATTATGTGATTTTCTTTGACATAAATATAACATTTTGTTAATAACATGTTATTAAAATATTATTCATTTGTTCTTCAATATTAATACAACATAACATCAATATTATTGATTTTGTTTTAAATGATTGATTGGTTTAAGTTGATTCTATTTTGTGATATATTGTGCATGAACCATAGCCATTAATTCTTTGATAAATTATTATTATGAGTTTTGTAGACCGGTCAAACCGAAGTAATTTGACTGAGATGCAAACGTTATAGGCATCTATCATGTATATTTTAGTATGTCAATATTTTATTTAAGGAAAAAGTTTTATCTAATTTAAATGTATTTAACAATTAAAGTCAAAAAAATAATAACCTCATTTGATTCCGTATAGAAATATTTTCAATAAGCATAATAATGAAAGTTACATATATCAAACATACTAAAATTATTATTATTTATGGGAAAAATTAGCTTATATTTCTTTTTACATATATCAACATTAAGACTTATTTTTCATATTCTTAATGCACCTGATTCTAACCTAAATATGTAGGAGTGCTAATGACAATATCCTACTTTATATTATAAATGTCAAGTCTTTCAAAATGCTACCTTACTAATATCTTTGTGGTAATCATGGTAGCTCACTGGATGACAGACTAGGTTACAATATTCGAGTCTAACATCATACACATTGAACTAGACAAAGATTTCACTTATAAAAATTTGACGTAACTCAGATAAGGAATGGAGCTCCAACTGGTGTAATGAATTTGTTTGAATGGTTCAAAAAGAGTATTTTCTTTAAGACATTCACCAAGGTCTATGTGAAAATTATCAAACCAATTGTATAAGTATTACAATAGTTTTAACAAATACTTTATGAGTTATGCTATATGCACACCTGACACCTCTTCATGTCAAATCTACATTGAAAATGTAAAAAATATGTTTTGATGTTGATTTATATGAGAGATAAATTAGTAGGAAGGTGTGCATTTAGAACCATCCTTATTTTAATATTCACCTAAATTACAATTATTTCAAACAAAATCTTTTAAATGTCACATTAATATAAAAAATTATATTTTAATCAAATAACAATAAAACTCAAAATAGATATTTTAAATATCTTTTAATAATTATTAATTTATTTACTAACATTAATAGAATAATAAAACATAAAATTGTTATTGTAATATAAAATAAAATAGTGTAAATTACAAATTTCGTCCTTGTGGTTATATGAAAATTTGAATTGGGCCCTCCAAACTAATTAATTACATGTTTGGTCACCGTGGTTTCATTTTTGTTATAGATTTGGTCCCTAGCCCTAATGTTGCTAATTTTAACTTTGTTAAATCAAGGATATTTTAGTCCTTTTACTTTAAAAAAATCATAAAAATATATATAATTTTTGTACTTGTCAAAATGAAAACTATTTTATATATGATTTATTATATTACTAGAAGCGTACTCGCGCAATGCAGCGAAATACATCACGATTTTTATGTTTCATTTTATGTTTTTGTCGATTTACAGTACGATTTTGGATGATTTTGAGAAAATGATAATGTTTTTTTTATAAATTTGTTTAATTTAGGCTTAATAATATAATATTTTTTATATAAAAAAATTAAATATTTTTGTTAAATTCAATGATTATCTTATATATTTTAATGACATCTAGAAAAAATAACAATTACATATTTAATAATATAATTAAAACAAAATTACAGTAATATAATATATTAATTAATAGTGATACATGGAAAGGTCTGCATAAAAGGAAGACCCTGCACATACCAAATTGGTGGGTGTTAGAAGCCTACAGTAGTAATACATATCTTGTGCTTTGATACTTGTAAATTAAGAGATTTTTAAAATCTTGAATAAAATGATGGTACCTTGTGCCTAATAATTTGTATTTAAGAGTTTTTTATCCGTGCTTTATAATATAGTATAGATATCTATATATCATATGTGTATATAGAGATCAGACCATCGACCTTCTTCAAGAAAGTAGAAACCCCATCCATGGCTCCTTCCTTCGTGGCCAACCACTCCACGGCCAACCACTCCACATCTACGCCTCCACTCCCCCATCGTTATTCCGTAACCCATCTTTGGCCACATCCCCCATTGTCGGCCTATAACCCATCTCCAGCTCCTCCGTTCATCGAGAACCCGAAGGAAAGAGATGTAGAGATTTCACTGAGCTTTGAAAACCACTAGCACCTCCTCCCCCTACACGATAGCCCCAACACTATGTCGTCTTCCTCCCCCATCACAGAGGATATAAATTCGAAATTGAAAACCCACCTACCATGACAATGAAAAACAAAATCGAAATCAAACTCGTCCCCCCACCCCCCACCCCCCCAATTGTCATGACCGTGAAGAACAAAACCGAAAATCCTTGAACGGTTTAGGTTCAGGTTCATTCAAAGGGGAGGGGTTTCTGTCAGGTTCATACTTCATTCTAATGGTTTAGGTTCAGTTCCATGCCAATGTTGGATGCTTCCTCTTTTTTTCCCCGATCCGTTATAAGGGGAGGGGGTTTTCGTTGGGTTGTTGCTGTGATGGGGAGGGGCTTTTCATTGGAGAAGGGGAAGGGATTCAGTGGGTTGTAGGTGTTGGGGATCGGAGATCAAAGGAAGTGCGCCGGAGGGGTTGTTGGTTCAAGCAGTTGCCGGAGATGGGTTTCGTGGCGAGGGGACTTCATCGTCCTCCAGGTAGGGAAGGGCGAGAAAAGAATGTATACATATTATTATTAATAATAATGATAATTTATATTTATATTTAATTTTTTAAAGAAAATATGAAAAAAAGTATAAATACCAAAATACCCCATATTTAATGGAGCAAACTTAACAATGTTAGAAGGAGAGATCTAATCCATAACAAAATCAAAACCACAATGACCATACAATGACCATGCTTGTAATTATTTCATTCGGGGGACTCAATCCATAATTTGAAATAACCACAGGGACGAAATCTGTAATTCACTCAATAAAAGAAAAATTAGAAACATTTTATTTCAATTTAAGAATTCTTTTATAATTTTATAAAATAGACATTAAATATTTGTAATTAATCTATCAAGTGTGATATCATCAATTCGATAGTGGATCATATTTCGATGTCCTCCATCCATAGTTTTTTCTATCTCTGAGTTTCCACGTAAAAATATCCTTCTCATCTCTTCCCTTTATTTTATTTATAATTTATTGGGTTTACACTACATGAATAATGTTTGGTAGATGATATTATCGCCTATTCAAATATGATTCTACCTAATGTAAATATCAAACATTAATTCAATGATTTTAACCTAATATTAGGCAAATTTCTATTTAGGCTATTGTAAAACGTATGTTTTTTGCGGTTAATAATTTAAGGGTGTACACTTGTTTTAATGATCCATTTGATGTTTAGCCATGATTGGATGCATGTTACATATAAATCAAGGGGTGTGATCGAGTTGTGGCGAATGAAAGTGGTGTTGGAAGTCATTTTGGGTGTCAAGGGACCTCCCATGCAAGTTTGGTTACTCAAAGAGTCAAAAAGCACATTAAAAACACAAAACAGGTGCCAGGCGGGTTGCTAGGCGGCATGGGTCGCCTCCCAAGTTGCCTAAAGCTCTATAGAGGTTTTCATGCTTGGGCTACTTTCCAAGCTACTTACACTACAACAAAATTAACTTTATAGGACACCTTAAATTTCTAAGTGTCATAATAAAATACTTTTTAGGACTTAAGTTTATAGGACCAAACCAAAAAAATTCATATCTAAAAGTTGTTACAATAGGTTTATAGGATGCTTTTAGGTGTTTCAACAAGTTTTTTAGGATGCTTTTAAAATAAAGTGTCTTTTTAGCTATTTTATACGACACTATTTGAAAAAATGTCCTAGAAACATAGTGTCCTATAAAAAGATGCCAACAGGGTGGAAGTTGTGTCTTTACAGTAACTCTCCTAGCACAACAGAGTCTGTGTCCGTGTAGTAAGAGTCCTAAATAATCTGTGAAGTTTGATTCCAAAAGTGATAAAAAGCATGGTAAAAAGTAGCTATATAGGACACTTTTCAAAAGTGTCGTGTAAAATAGCCAATATGACCTTTTATTTTATAAGCGTCCAAAAAAACATGTTAAAACGCCCAAAAGCGTCCTATAAACCTATTATAACACTTTTATATATGACACTTTATAGTGTTTCTATCGACTTAGATTTTATAAAGTATTCTATTAGGAAGCTTAGATACTCTAAGCGTCCTATGAAGCCAATTTTGTTGTAGTGTTAAGTCGCATGGAAATCGCCTACGACCCTTGATGGTTAAAATACCCCATTTTGAGCTAAAGTTTGCCATTTCACTCCCCTTTATTCATTTGTCTTCCATTGAAGTCGAGTTTAACACTATTTGAAACGATTCTTAAAGGTTTTTAAGGATATATGGAAGGATTTAACATGGAGATTGACAATCTATGGTTGGAGTCTCAAGATTCCGCAAGTTGGATGAAATCAAGGTTTGTCTTGGAGATGAAGACCTCCATTGAGTTTTGGGTGGAAGGTTTCAAGTTTTTGAAAGGTAAGTTTCTTGAGTATTTTAAGCTCTACATTTAGGGGATCTTTGTGGATTTGAAGTTTGTGCTAATATGTGACACCTTTTTAGGCTTGGGTTGTTGTCTTGAGAAGATTTTGTAGAGATCCTTGCTTATGGATTCAAGTCTTCATCTTTTTGAAGTTAGAGATGGATTTGGAAACTAGGTTTAACTCAACCTAACAATGTGAGTTCAAGTTGTTTGTGAATACTTTGTACATATCAAAAATGTCCATTTTAGAGTCTTCAAGTGTTTTTCTTGATATTTATCAAATGTGTTAATAATTGATGAAATTTGCATCCTTACATTTGGTTTTTCTAAATCTTGTGAAAAGCTTACATTTGGGATTTTAGGACAGTTTGAGAAATAAATCATAAGATTGTGCTCTTTTGACGATTTATTGCATAAATGAAGATTTTATCAATAATGCACTATTAGTGCATTTAATTTTATGAATCATTTAGAAAACACATATTAATGTGTTGTGAGGTATTTTAGAGTATGAGTTTTCCTATTTATTGAGCAAATGCATTTTATTGACTTATGTTGGCTTTTACTTGATTAGTCAAATAAGCTGTGTTTATTAATTTAATATTGGTCCAAATAATTTTTGGGGATCTTTTTCTGGTTTAAATTGCTCGATAATGAGCTTTAGACATGATTTGCAATTATTACAGGTTTATTTGATAATGAGATGTTTTGAGTGCGTTGGTCATTTAATCGGGGTCATGTAATTTAGACTATAATGTATTGGATCCATAGGCATGTAAGATAATCATTTTGTTGAGTGAGGAGTTTTGATGTTCTCACTTGGAGACCAATGCTTGAGTAAGCTATGTGGTCGTCACGGTATTACAGAGAGGAACACTTATGAGTTGGACATCGGAACAGTAGGTATTGCGGAGAAGAACCTGCGTAGATTTGGACTCCGGGACCTTTGGTATTGCGAAAAGGTACCCATATGTGATCGGACTCCGGTTCCGTGGATATTGCGGAGTTGATCTCTTTTTGAGTCGGACTCCGGGACCTTGGGTATTGCAATGATGAACTCGTGAGAAGTCGGGTACCGAGACCCATGTTTTGAGGCTTTAGCCAAGTAGAGTTGACATTAAGTAACCGGGGGTATTTTAGGTATGAGTTTGTGTGGATTCGGGCCCCATGACCATTGGCTTGTAGGTGTAACTCTATGGTATATAAGTAGGCATTAAGGTCGGGGGTATTACGCATATGAACTCGTATAGGGTCAGCTCCGGGACCTTAGGTATTGCAGTTGAAACTTGAGAAGAGTTAAACACTGGGACCGGGACCTTATTGTACTACTTAATAACGTTGATAAATAATTTACTTTGTGTTGATCGATGGGATTGGGTCTCCCCGTCATCGAAAGATGTTGTTTTTTGATAAAAAAATTTATCCATATTTCGGTATCGTTTTGGGTAGGGAGTGTTATCCCTTATTTGTGGTCTTGGGATATTGAAGCTTATTCATGTTTGGTGTTTTGCATAATAGAGTTTTATCCATGTTTCAGTATTTGAATATTAAACTTTATTCACGTTTTGGGTAAGTCAGGAGCCTCGGTTTTATGTTAAAATGGTTGCTTTGATTACCGAGTTTTCATCATGAAAATGATGGATTTTTAGAAAGATGTAACTTTACGTTAAATACATTTCATGTGGGGAAATTGTGGTTCAAATAACATGCTTTCAGTTTTATGTTTTATATTACAGATGAAAACCGCTTACACTCACTACGCGTTAGGCCTAACACCTTTTTTTGTTGGCAAGTGCATCATGAATTTGTGAGGTTGGTACTAGCGACATTGCGAAGAGTTGAATGCTAGTTATAGGCACGAGAAAGATTTGACTATTTGGAGATAACGATTGATATTGAGATTTAGTAACCCCCGTCCCTAATCTAGACTTTATGTAAGGTTTGATTTATCGTTTGTTGATGTAAAATCTTAGAATGACATTACAATTAATCAAGTGTTGACCTCTAAAAAGGAATTATCCTTCATTTGATGTGTTAATAAATTTTTTAAATTAGTTTTTTTTTTCAAGATTTTGGGGTGTTACATCTATGCTTGGCAAACATAAGTTAGCTTACAAGTTAGTTTGTTTTTTGAGCTTATTTCAAAATCCCCATTTGAATGGACAAAAAATATCTTATAAATTAAGTTATTTAAATGTTACTTGGAGTAGCGTTTTAGGAGTTTTTTGACATTTTTTTTTCGATTATAACCTTGATTAATATTAATTGTTACCCCTCTGTCCAAAATAAGTGTCGACGTTACTGTTTTATTTTGTCCCAAAATAAGTGTCAATTTTCAAAATAAATGTTCAATTTCCTATTTTAACCTTAATTATAAGGTGTAGGTGCATAAAATTGCTCTCTCTACAATTAAGAGTAAATTTTTCTTTTTGATTAATTAAAAAGTATAATAATTACATATTACTAAAACTATATGCCTTTTTCATTGTGTACATTTATTCTTGGACGAAGGAAATATTATTACTATTAATTATAATTAAATACTAATAAATTTTAATTACAAATTAATATAAATAAATATTAATTAATAGTATTTAATATTAACTAAAATTTATTAATTAATTTTAGTTATACATTAATATTAATTATTATTAATATGAATTATTTATATATTATTATTTATTAATTATTATTCAATATATTTAGTTATCAAAAAGTAAATATAATAATTCTAAAAATATTTATGTAAGTTACATAAAAATCAAGTTATATTTATTTTGTTTCATAGATTATAAAACTATGATAAATGATCTTAATAAAATATTTAATTTAATTATTAGTTATACTTTTTTGAAAATTTATTAATTTATTATGATATATGAGGTTGATCAGTTTTATTTTTATTTATATTATATGTAATGGTTATTTAAAATTATAAATTAATGTAAATTTTTCTGAGATTTGTTTTAACAAATCCAAAATTTATAACATATTATATTGTTTAATATTTCTTTACTATCTTTTTTTTGTATTAATTAACATATTATATTACTAGTGATTTGTTTTAATTATATTATGAAATGTTTTAATGGACTAGTTTTTATGATGTCCTTTTTGGTTATTTTATATTTTTCTAGCTCACCAGCTAGATTCATCAGCTGACAGTCAGCTTATCAGCTAGTTTATCAAACATGATATCAAAAGATCTTAATTTACAATAAGATGATGTTTTTGAAGAATGCTAATTTTACATGATTTTATTATACAAAATTCATATACCTTCAATACATTAAAAATTTTGTGTTTTGCAAATCATGAATAAAGGAATTAGAATCCAGGAGTGACCACAAAAAAGAATTTGAAAACTCACAATTAAAAAAATTATGTGATGAATCTGAATTATTGCAATTGTTTTCTACCCCATATCACCCCACCAGATTGTGGGATATGATTATGATACATGACAAAGGACTAGTTGTTAAATTCTTGCCACAATTAACCATTAGATATTAGACCCATTGAGCTGGACAAATCTATTTCAATTAAATCGTATACGAATTTAACGAACACGAACAAACGAGTGACTGTAAACTAAATATAAACAAACGAACACATATGGACAAAAACAAACACCATTACTCGTCATCTCATTCCTCTTGAAAAAAAAGTAGGTTTTTAATATGTTACCATTTACTATTCCATGTAACCACCATTATCCATAGTAAAAGGACAAAAAGTGCGTGCAAATGTGAAAAAGAAAAAACATACCGCATATACTTGAGATGTGATATGTGATTATTTAAAATTTGAAAGGTTTTGAAAACTCAAGTGAAAAGGAAGATAATTACAACCTATAATATATTTTAAATTAATTAAAATTTTTGTTATTAATTATATATTATGTTTTTATAAACGAATATTAATGAACACATATAAACAAATGAATATAAACGAGTGTTCACAAACATAATTGAACGAGCGAGACTTTTGTTCGTGTTCATTTGTTTAACTAATCGAACCAAGAAGCTTGTCTCTTTTCGTGTAACATCCTTAACTATGGAAATGGATTGTTGGTAAACATCTTAAACCTGGTAAGCGCTTACCGGGTAAGAGCCGTTTCCCACACTTACTGGGTAAGACTCTCGGTCCTTGTTTTGTCTCTTAGCAGGTAAGCTTCTCGATCTTATTGCCTTGTTCAATCAATAAGGTAAATGATATCGATAAACGCTTACCCGATAAGCATTTAGTAAACGGCCTCTTAGACCCCTCTTTATTTATATCTAGGTTTTAAAAATATTAAAAATGAAACTCGATAATGATAATATATGAAAGAAAAATAGTCCTCCCTCCGTCCCAAAATAAGTGTCTACATTACTATTTTTGTTTGTCCCAAAATAAGTGTCCACTTTCAAAAGTAAATTTTCACTTTCCCATTCTACCCTTAATTATGTGATGGAGAAAGTTTCTCTCTCTTTAATTAAGGGTAAAATTGTACTTTGGTTAATTAAAAAGTGTAATAATTACACACTCCTAAAACTGTGTGCCTTTTTCATTGTGGACATTTATTTTAGGACGGAGGGAGTAACAAAAAGGTTCAAATAATTAACCCCGGACTTCTTTGTAGTACTTGGGAGTTGGGACTAGAATTTTTTCAATGGAAGATGGACCATCGTTTGATGGAACCATACGTACGATGTATGAGATTCGAGCATCTCCAACATATTCTCAAAAATTTCTTTAAAATAGAGAATTGAAAGTCAAAATCTCTAAAAAAAAATTACATCTATCTTCAACAAAATCCCCATTTGGAGAATCAAATATTGATTATAATATTAAAAGATTCCATTCATTTATTAAAATATTATTTCTCTCTTTACATATTTATTTTCAAAGTTTTTTATTGGTCCCCTCGCTTGGTAATCATTTTTTGGGTGATCTCCATATTTTGGAGAAAAAACTCTTTTCTCTCATAGTTTCTCCATTTTAAAGATGGTTTTAGGAAATTTGTTGGAGCAAAATATTAGCTCAAAATTCTAATTTTCTCCATTTTCTTCATAATGGATATGGAGATGCTCTTAGAAACCATCGACACTTTAAATGAAAAGGACAACGACATAACCTTTGTCCTATTCGTTGTTAGCCATAATTAATTATTAGACATGATCTAATAAAATAAAAAGAGGACCCACGTCAAAACAAGTGATTATTTGTGCCAGAAAACTCTTATTCATATTTATACCTTATACCATTATAATAGATAATAATGAAATTTATTATATATCATAAATTATTGACTAGCAAATAGAAGAACATGGAATGAATTTGCAAGACGATTTGAACAAGATGGTTACTTTAAAGTGTGTCCGACTTTTATGATTTACGTCTAATGAGTCATGATAAATCTTTAACTTTTTTTTGAATTATATAATATTGAATATGACAAATGAAACTAATACATAATCTTCACATTAATGAAGTTTGTATCTTTAACCTTTAAAAGAGTTGGATTATCATACATCCCTAAGTCATGACCCTTTGGTATAGATCTTCAAATTTTTATCATCTTTTATGATAAATGATTGTAATCGTCTTCCTTAGGGTATATTCAATGGAGAACACCAAATCCATAAAACTTGGTGTAAAAATTGGTCCAAACAATAAATCTACTCCAATCGGTAACACCAAATTTTATACCAAAATGTAAGATTTTAGGTATATTCTTTTTAAACATTTTCTATCATGGTAAATGAATAGTGTTATTACACCAATTTGTTGTGTTAGAACATCTCCAATAGATTCTATAAAATAGAGAAAATGAGATTTTTGTTCTTTATTTTGCTCCAATCTAACATATTCTCTATATCGTTATCTGAAATAGAGAAAATAAGTGAAAGTTTCAAGTTTAGAGAATTCTTTAAAACATTGAGAGAGAAATTAATTTCTTATTCATTCCCACCAATGAGATTAAATTAAATTATATATATATATATATATATATATATATTAAAAAGTGTATTTGGATGATAAATTTATAGAATATTTTAATAATATAATAATTGTTGAAATCTCTAAAACAGAAAATCTACTGTAGTTAAATGTAACACCCCCTTCCTACTAGTCCTAAGATAGGGCATGTCACAACCGAAAGTGGATCAAAGGTCTACAATTCACAGTACAGAACTCTAACAGAACTCCCAAAAGATTGCAATACATCCACTAGTAATAATATGATTAACATATTTACATATTTACATAACAAAAGCCTTGAATAAGTAACTAGTCTTTAAGCATCCTAAGCCATCTCGTCCGTTCATCCTACGTCTGGGTTAGATAAAACAAAACAAGCCTCGGCTGAGCAAAATTGCCCAGTGAATGAACAATAACACAAGAAATACCAAATAAGAAGTAAGTAACTGAAAGAAAACCTTACGATACAGAGTTGGAAGCGATTTAAGTGTAAATCTCAAAAACTGAAACCAATATAATTAAAGTTCAAAGCAAGATAAACATCCATATCATTAAGATACGTTGTACCCGATGGATGATCAATCCAAACATGCGTCATAATGGAATGGAAGTGTTGGGCACTACACCGCCTCATTCCCCGGTAACCAAAGGTATCTGGTATTCGGCTCAATCCGATAACCAACATAATTGGTATTCGGCTCTATCCGGTAACCAACATAATTGGTATTCGGTTCTATCCGGTAACCAACATAATTGGTATTCGATTCTAAGGATGCATCCAACGTTCTCTATTTGGCTCGACCATAGCCATCATGAGAACGCCATGACTATTTTAGCCTATATATATATATAGGGGCATGTTCAAACGAGAAGCTAAACATTTTACGAGAAGGCGAGAAGTGTTTAATCACATATGATACACAAGATTAATCATATATGATTAAACACATGTTATATTGGCAATACATAGACGTTTAATCATATATGATTAAACACACCTACAGGTTGTGTAATTATATATAATTAAACACTTCTCGCCTTCTCCCAAAATGTTTAACTTCTCGCTTGATCCTTCCCCCCCCTCTCTCTCTCTCTCTCTCTCTCTCTCTATATATATATATATATATATATATATATATATATATATATATATACTTAAGTCATTTATTATAACTATTGTTGAATATGAGTGAAATGGGCTTATAATTGAAGATAATGGGCCAAAAAGAAGCTCCAACGACTTTTTAGGGGACTTTAGTCGTATTCGTATCAAAGTCACCCAAGTCACTATGGAGTATAGTTTCTGAAATAACTGCAAGTTGGAGTATGCTTCTCAAATTTTTAAGAAAGCGGGAATATTTTTAAAATGGGGTCTGGGAATAGTTATTCTAAAGAGGAAGGACCAAGCAAAAATCAGATGCATACATTTCAACGGACGCATTAATAAGTGGGGTAGTTAGCTTTTAAGTGTTTTTAGGGGGTTTTAAGGGGAAAACGTCATTCTAAAGGAGTCGACTTCTTGGAACGAGTTGGAGAGAGCAAGGGATCGATTGGAAGCATTCTTCGTCAATTTTATTTCATTAATCGTAGATTTTTTCCCATTTTTAGTTGTGATCTCAACTTTAAGTTCTTTCATTCCAACAATGGTTTTTCGTTAGATTATGTTGCATTTACTTTGAGATTTTGTTGTAATCTTGTGGATACAAATTTATTTGTGTGAATTCCGTTTGAATCATTAATTAACTTGATCAATTAATTAACATTCTTATGAATGCTTGTTATTTGAAACCCTAAGATTCGTAATTGTCTTAGGATTTTGATAAAGTAACAAATGAAATCGTTTGGTCTAAATAAGGTTTTCAATTCTTTCGAGTTGGTGATTTTTCTAACTCGTTAATGCTAATCACACATGGGAATTTGAGAGCTTGTTCAAATTCCCATTTGAGGTTAATAATTGATTAAAGAGCTTATTTTAATCAATGTTTATCTAAGGAAAAATCAAAGTTATCAGAGTTTGTTGATAACCAAAGCCAATTTGGACTTGTTTTGCTACTTTATGTTTCTGGAATCTATGATAAACATTTGCAATTTAATCGAGAGTGAATCGTTGTTGGGTTATTAATATATTGTTTCTCTAATCCTTTTTAATTGCATGCTTACTTTAGTTAATCAAATCCAAACCCTCCCTCGTGTTTATTTTTAATTATCCGTTCTTGTACTTGAATTATTGGCTATAATAAGTTAAAACGAGTCTCTGTGGATTCGACCCGACTTGTTGCAATTACAATCGTGGTTGTAATTGGCAATGGTTGGAACTTATTATTTGGTGGACTCGACATCCATCAAATTTTTGGCACCGCGGCCGAGGAATTGGTGCATTTAACCGTTTATGCCAAAATCTTCTCGTGTAGGTTCACCTTTGTCACTTGATTTAGAAATCGAACGGACCGCGAAGAGACTAAGGAAACAAGCCAAGCTTCGAAAGAAGTTTAGGTGAGGGAACTTCGTCACCGGGGGGTAAATATCCGGGAAAATATTGACCTATCGAGCGATTAGAGAGAACAAAAAGAAAAAGAAGAAAATCCAAAAAGAGAAGAGGAAGAGATAGTTGTCAACATGGCCGACGAGTAGACATTGCGACAACGGGCGACACAAGATGTCACCCAAGCTCCCTTATGTATTCGTTTTCCACAAGGCGAGGTAAATTTCACGCTCAATACTAGTCTAGTACATATATTGCCTAGTTTTCATGGTCTTGAGAATGAGGACCCTAACAAACACCTTAAGGATTTCCATGTGGTATGTTCCGGTATGATACCCCACGGGGTCACTGAGGATCAAATAAAGTTAAGGACATTCCCCTTTTTTTAAAGATCGGGCTACAGATTGTTGTTCTCTCTACCGCCCGGAACAGTAGGAACATGGAACCAAATGGCGAGGTTATTTCTCGATAAATACTTTCCCGCCTCCCGGGATGCTAGCCTTGAAGGGAGATCTATGGCATCAAACAACATGATGTTGAGGCACTCTACGAGTATTGAGAGAGATTCAAACATTTATGCATGAGTTTCCCCCAACATGGGATTTCAGAACAACTAATCTTTCAATATTTCTATGAGGGTCTCCTTCCCATGGAACGTAAGATGATAGACGCAACGAGCAGTAGAGCAGTTTTCAACAAGATGCCAACTGTAACACCCCAAAAATGGGACTACAAAATTTCGGAATTAAACCAGAACATGGTATATAAACATCAAAATACGAGATTTTCCTAAAAATGGGCTTAGAATACGCCACATAAAATTTACAATTTGTAAACAATTGATTGAGGATAACAACCTCCTAATCTAATTCTATTGGAGAAATAGATTACAATCGAGTGTTATCTAACCGTCAAAATAACTTCAAAGTACGACGTTTCAAAAGTTCTCCAAGCTCTCTCTACTATGACTAGCTAGGCCTTCTTGGCAATCATGCCACTAGAACCTGAGATACATGCCGACACCAAAACAAGTGTTAGGCCGAAGAGCCTAGTAAGCATGAACATGAAATAGACAAATTCAATATAAATAGCAAGAAGGCATATACAAATTAAATATGAAATTTAGGTGGATTTAACAGGGAGACCCGTATCTATTGAGAGTGACGGGAACACAAAAGTATGTCACTCAACAACGTTGTCGTATAACACCTTAAGACTTTTAGTCCAAGTGCCCTAACGACCACTTAACAAGTTTCACCTCAATATCCGGTTGTCCTTAGTGTCTATTCGTATGAATAACACCTCAAGGCTCGACACACTTAGTTTCTACCCCTAAGGTAACACCTCAAGCGGCAGAAATCTTAGTGTCTACCCCAAAGGTAACACCTCAAGACTCAACCCTCTTAGTGCCTACTTGAAAAGTCCATTTATTCATAATTTCTCAAATGAGAATAGTATCCAACAATTACATACCAAGTCATGTAAAAAGACTACCACATAAGTCTATAATTACATTTATAAACATGACATTGGCACATATAGTCATACTTCCCAATTTAGGTCATTAACCCAAAAATTTGTTTTTGCATAAATATGTTAAAATATGAACAAGGTTCCATATAAACAAACCAAATGTAATATAAGCATAAAAATATATTCATCTTAACTCCAATATAACGGTTCACACCAAAAATGCCTAAAAATATCAAATAATTCATCAAAATGGATAAGTATGGTCAATTCACCAAATGAGAGTAAAATAGTTAGAATTAAACATGAAATGGGGTTAGATAAACACATTATGGCATGTATCTAGTTTTATAAATCATTTAAAACTCACATTGAGGTTTTTGGAGAAAACCCTAAAAATGGTGAAAATCTAGAAAGGGGGAATATGAAGTTGGATCTTGAAGGGGGCTTAAATCCTTTTGATTTGGTAGCCTTAAATGCTTGAAGGAGATGAAACCTTTGCCATAAGTTTTTTCAAATAAATTAAATGAAGGGCGGAAAAAGTTTGGAAATAGAGAAATGAGGAGAAAAAAAAAAGAATATATTATTGCACTCTGGCGGACACGACCTACCCCCTTAGCGACCTGGGGTCGCGGGGGTCTTGGTCGCCCGCTTCCCACATCACCACAACAGACTGTTGTGGTTGGTTCAGCTGGCACAAACAAAATCACGGGCGGGCTGGGGAATGCATTAAAGTCAGGTCCATGATAACCACGCATATATATATAGGTGGTTTATTTTGAAACCCAGTAAAAGGTTACAACACATGCAACCCTCATCTAAACCATTCTTTTAACTCATTCATTATGTAGACAATGGATTGATTACTGAATTGCATCAATGATTACTGGTTCATGCAATAATCTTACCTACAATGCATAATATTTCATTAAATGCCATGGAATGCATATTGTTTCATGAATGTACCAGTTTCATTCGATACATCACATGAACGGTTATATGCATTGACATATTTTGCATAAATTCAACAAAATTCGATGGAATCAGGTAAATTCATTTAGAGAATCAATAAAAATTCCAAATGCAATAGACGGTTTAAAAAAAGTTTATTGGCGGGGACCCAAGGTCCCGTGGTCCACTTTTGTGGACCCTACAAGCCCTACCTCATAGACTTGCACCGGAAAAGACATCCTGTCTCCCCCCGGATTCGAACCCTGGTAAGGGAACCCCAGGTAGGAGCGTTTACGGAAGGAAGGTGGCCACTAGGCCAAAGACCTAGTGGTTTAGATGAAGGTTGCACGGGTTGTAACCTTTTGGTGAAACTTCTTAATTTCTTTCCTTTGAATCAATACTAAGATTTACGGTATAAAATTAATGATTAAGGCTATATAAATTAATAACATACTTAGATTCACTTACCTAAAATTTCGGATGTTACACCAACACAAGTAAGGGCTTTGAACTCTACGATGGCTGAAAATTCTCAACATTTTAGCACCCGACCTGACATGCAAAGAGAACCACAAAGGGTAATCGAGGTAAATGTTTTAGACTTAGAAAGTAAACTTTATGATCTTACTAACCTTGTTAAGCAACTAGTCATCGGGAAGGGTCAAGTGAAGGCGTGCGGGATTTGCAAGGAGGTAGGCCACCCTACCGACGCATGCCCGCAATTGCAAGAAGATATGATGGTGACACCGGAGGACGTGAATGCCATAGGAGGATTTCAGGGGCAACAAGCACGGTTCTATAACAATAACTTTGTCAGGATCTTAATTCTTAACAAGAACACACACTCAGAAAACAATATTAAAGAAGCTGCGGAATAGCACTTTAATATTCTGAAAAACAATGCAACAGTAAATCAATGATCACAACTTGTAAACTTGTATTGAATGATTGAAGTTACAAGATTAAACACACAACCTCAATATTGATGAACAGACTCACCAATACGAATTCTACTTCTCTAGAATTAGGGTTCTAACCTTGAGGTTGATTCTCTCTATTAAAACTAAAACTTAGAATGAATTGTTCTCACTAAAAATTACAGAACTATTCTAAACAAATCTATACATATATTGAAGATAAAAGATAATTACAAAATAATAAAAGATCTTCAATATAAACTTCTATCTTTATCTCTAAACTTCCATGTATATCTTCAGTCCATCCAGCTGTCATCCTTCCATGCGAAGTCTTTATCATATAAGCAGCATTATTCTTCAGCAGCATTAATACTCTGAGCAGTATTAACTCCAGCAGTACTAACTATGCTCAGCAGTATTAATCTCTTCAAGCAGTACTAACTTTGAACTAGCAGTACTAATCTTGTTGAGCAACATTAATCTACTACTAGCAGTATTAATGTCAGAAGTACTAACCAGAAGTAGTAACCATGTTCTTCTAGCAGCATTAACTTTACTTAGCATTTCTTCAGTTCCCAACAATCTCCCCCTAACTTGACTTTTAGGAAGAGAAGTCAAGTTCTTCAGATCTGATCTTCAAGATGCTCCCAAAACTTTATCATGACTTAAATTCCAGTATTTGAATCCAACCCCAAACTCTGATTGATTGTTCTTTGGATCAAATACTTAGCCATCTCTGAATCTGGAACACATCCTAGCTTCTTCTTCAGCATTGCATGAAGCTTCAATCTGTTATGGTTGTATACTTTATCCACTAGGAAGTATTCTATGTGATTTCTATCCAAAGTCACAGAATATACTCCACTAGTTTCATATAAAGTCCAATTGGTAACTGCTTGAAAAACATTCCTTATGATCTCCTCCATTTCATCAGGTTTGAACATCATACACAGATACTCCATTACCAGTTTTGTAATTGAAATCCCTGGAGCTTTCAACTGATCTGCATACAACCTCATCCCTATATCAAACATTTCTTCAATATCAGACCTTGAGCATGTTCTGACAATCTTGGCCCAAGTACTGTAGACTTCATACTTTTCATCTTTCCTCTTCAGCCTTATGTACTCTTTTCCATCTACCTCCAGTACATCCCAGTGAATGACTTCAGGAGGTTTAACTCCTACAGGTTCAGCTGAAATTGGTTCAGGCACTTTGTCCATCACTACCATGTACATCTTTACATCCTCAGTGCTTAAAGGCTCTTTCTTTTCTGATGGCTCAGGTGCCTCTTCTTCTTCAGCAACCTTTTCTGACTCTTCTTCAGCTCTTCTAGGCTTTTTGATTATCTTTCTCCTTGCCATCATCTTTGTCCTTTTTAAAGTCCTTAGACTTTCACCAATAGTGGCTTCCTTCTTTGGAGTTTCTTGTTCATCAGGGAATGGTTTTTGTAAGAAGTCATTGCTCTCTTTCATTCTTTTCTCCATTTCAACCCTTGCAATATCATCCCCTTGAAGCTTGATCATTTCTGCATCATATAACCCTTTGAGTTGCTCAAAAGACATTTTTGAGAACATTTCCACTTTGACACCTATAGCACCCTTGAGAAAAATAATAATTTTCTTTCTCTATTGAGCACCAAGGTATGTCTTTGAAGGTTTTCTTTTCTTTGCAGCCATTTTGATCTTTCCAGGCTTCCTCAAAGATGTGGCTTTCTGCTTGGCTTGTTCTGTTGCTAGGCTTTGTTGATAGGCTTTATTCAGTTCTGCAGCCATTGCTTTTGCTATCTCTCTATCTTTTGCCACTTGCACAGTTTTTTCTTCTTCAAGTTCAGCCTGTATCTTCCTAGCCAGAGCTTCATCTGAGTCAATCAACTTCTGCTTTTTCATTGGTTGATCAGATTCAACTAGCTTTGCCTTGCCTTTCTCTTTACTCATCACCTTCTCAGTGCTTGATTTCTTTGCAGCCTCAGTTCTTTCTTTTATGACAACTCCTTTGGCCTTTGAGGTGACCTTGGGAGTATCATGTTTGGCTTTGATTAGTGTTTCTGCAATCTCAAGCTCTGTAAGGACCTCTTTTACTGTTTCTGCTGCTTCTCTTATTTCAGCAGTATTAACCATTTCTGCTGCTTTGCTTGTACCAGCAGTATTAATGGTTTCTGCTGCTTGCTCTTTTACTGCTGCTGCTTGTGTTTCTGCTTCTTGTGCAACATTTTCTGCAGTTACTTGCTCCCCCTCAAACTCAACTTTCTCTTGCTCCCCCTTATCTTTGGCATCTTCCATATTGACATCAACTTCTGACTCCCCCTTTTTGGGAGCATCAGTCACTGGTTTCCTCCTTCTTAGCACAAATTGTCTCTTTTTCTTTTGCAGAATCAATTTCCTCACCATCTGCTTCAAGTTGACAATCTGTTCTTGTTGTGACAGAACTATCATTTTAAGCTCTTCTATCTCTTTACCCTGTTTGATTACATCCATGTTGATGTTTCCCATGGTTTCCATCAATTCAAAATAGTTATACATGTCCTCACCTTCTCCAGAAGTGTTACCCTCTTTTGAAGGATCATTGGATCTTTTTGTAGTGGAAGTCTTCTGCCTAGCAGAAGCACTATCCACCCCCTTGGTTTCTTGGAACCTGGGACCTTTGGATGATTGCTCACCCAAAGTTGCCATGGGGAAGGTCTTATGTATGTTACCACTGACCTCCTCTGTGCTAGCAGGAGTAGTGGTAGCCTTAGCACCCATATGTTCAACCTCCACCTCAGTGAGCACCTCCTTGGGGTTGGGAGACACCCCTTTGGTTTCCCTGCTGATATTCTCTAAGGGATAATTCTCCCTTAGAGAGCTTGAAGGCTCAATGGGTGATGGTACAAGAAGGGAAGGAGCCTTCTTTACCTGTTTCCTTGTATAAGTTTGGGTAATTGGAGAAGTGGGCTTATGAAGTAGGGACTGTGGGATAGATATAGAGTGGGAAGGTTGGGATTGGCTAGCAGTGGGATGGTCTGATGAGGGCCTTGACCCTGCTGCCATACCTTCTTCAGTGTGGGACACCACCATCATTGTAGAGAACAATGGAGTGTCAACTCCTTCCGAGTCCAGAGGAGATCTTTTCATGTTTGAAAAGACCTTACCTTTGGGGATTTTTGGTACATATACCTCATCAAAATGAGGCATATCCATCAATTCATGGGTGATAACTTCTTGGACAAACCTGGGGTACATATAAAAACTCTTTTTACTTCCCAGGTTTGAGACAAGATCATTAAAAATCATTTGAGAAAAATTATACTTTCTGGCAGTGGCCAAGCACACCAAAGCATAAGCAATGGTGCTACTGAACTCACTCCATCCAGTAGTCTTTTTAGAAATACAATGCATTAAGGTATGAACAAGGAAACGCCATTGGGTATAAAATTTAGCCTTTGAGAATTTAAAACCACCCAACTGGCCTCCATACCCCATTCTTGACAAAGTTGAGAATAATTCCTCATTAGGAATAGAGGTTATACCTGCAGCATCGTCTAGACGTAGACAGATGCGTATCACCTCTTCAGTAACTGTTAAGGGTTTTTCACACACCCTTGTCTTGATCATTTGCACACCATTCTCAGTAACAATGGTGGCATTAGCCCAAAATTGCCTTTGATGCTCTATGTAAATAGTTGGCGATACAGTGAGAGCATGGGCAATGTGGCTTGACTTGAGAAAATCCACAATTTGGTGGAATCCATCGGCTTGTTTCGGCTTCTGTAGCATTGCAATCTCGTTGTGCTCGTCAATGAAAGTCATGGATGCCATTGAACTTGAGTATGCTAGACTGAAACACTTGTTCTTTGAGAGAAAAAGAAGGATTAGAGAGCAGATGAACAGTACACAGAGAGTCGTTATGATCTTTTAGGCGGGCAAAGGGTATTTATAGTATACGGGACATAAGCAGTATTAACCTAGAGCAGTATTAACTGACTAGCAGTATTAACTGAGAGCAGTATTAACTACTAGCAGTATTAACTAACTAGCAGTATTAACTGAGAGCAGTATTAACTACTAGCAGTATTAACTGTGCACTGGCAGTATTAACCATACTTACTCTTTTTGAAGCTTATGAAGGTCTGATCAAGGCAATAACTTTCTGTTAAAGATGATTAGCAGCACACAAATAACCAAAGTAGCAGGTATAGAAACACCTTTTAAAACATGAGCTCATTCAGAGTTGATCATGCCCACACTTGAGACCAAGAAAGTGAATCTACCTACATCAAAAGCTTTAGTGAATAGATCTGCAAACTGGTTGTCAGTGTGGACTTTAGCAACTTGAATGAGTTTCTTTTCATTGCAATCTCTGATAAAGTGATACCTGATCTCAATGTGCTTTGTTTTGGAGTGCTTGGCAGGATTGTTAACAATGCTTATAGCACTGCTATTATCAATAAAGATTGGAGTGTGAAGAAATGTTACCCCATAGTCCAGCATCTGATTTTGAATCCATAGAACCTGAGAGCAGCAACTTGCAGCAACAATATACTCAGCTTCTGTTGTTGATAAGGACACTGTGGTTTGTTTCTTGCACTGCCAAGATACTAGTCTTGCACCCAATAGTTGACATCCCCCTGAAGTAGACTTTCTGTCCATGTTGGCACCACCCAAGTCACTATCTGAATAAGCAATCAAGTCAAATGAAGATTCATATGGATACCAAAGACCTAATCTAGGTTGCCCTCTTAGGTATCTGAAAATCCTCTTCACAGCTTGAAGATGTGATTGTTTAGGCTTGACTTGGAATCTGGCACATACACACACTGGAAACATGATATCTGGTCTTGAGGCTGTGAGATACATGAGAGATCCAATCATTGATCTGTATAGATGGACATCAACATCCTCTCCCTCAAGATCAGCAGTGATCTGTTTGTGAGTTTCTATTGGTGTGCTTGCTGGCTTTGAGTCTTTTAAGCCATATTTCTCCAGGATGTCTTGCACATATTTTGACTGACTGATAAAGATCCCATCTGGCTGCTGTTTCACCTGAAGTCCAAGGAAGAAGGTAAGTTCACCCATTGAACTCATTTTAAAGCTCTTGTGCATCAACTCTTCAAAGTCTCTGCACATCTGATCTTTTGTGGATCCAAAGATGATATCATCCACATAGATCTGAACTAATAGGATGTCCTTCTTACTTCTTTTAATGAAAAGGGTCTTGTCAATGATGCCCCTTTCAAACCCATTCTCCAAGAGATAGGTAGACAAAGTGTCATACCATGCTCTTGGGGCTTGATGTAGACCATAGAGTGCTTTCTTCAGCTTGTATACTCTGTCAGGATATGTAGAATTTTCAAAACCAGGTGGCTGACAGACATATACTTCTTCATCAATTGTACCATATAGAAATGCACTCTTTACATCCATTTGATAGACCTTGAACTTCATGTAGGAGGAATAGGCTAAGAACAGCCTAATTGCCTCTACCCTTGCCACTGGAGCAAACGCTTCATCATAATCTATGCCCTCTTCTTGAGTATACCCTTGTGCCACAAGCCTTGCTTTGTTCCTGATCACAATACCTCTCTCATCCTTTTTGTTTCTGAAAATCCACTTGGTGCCTATAGCTCTGTGACCTTTTGGAGGGTCCACCAAGTCCCAAACATCCTGTAGTTTGAATTGAAGTAACTCTTCTTGCATGGCTTCTATCCAACTTGAATATTTCATTGCATCATAGGCCTTCTTAGGCTCAACCTGGGATAGAAAGCAGGAGAGTACTGTGTGTTGTTGATCCTGCAACTCTTGAAGTCTGCTTTGATTCCTTGTAATAATAGAAGAAGAGATGTCTCCTATTACCAGCTCTGGAGGATGATTCTTTTGTGTTCTAGTCTGAAAACTAGGTTCTTCATGGATTCCTTCCTCTAGATTGGACTCATTTAAGTCAGCAGAGTGGATCACCTCAGCTACTTCTAGCTCTTTATGCACTGAAGATTCCTCTTCTCTTCTTTCTTCTTCACTCTGAATTGGCTCAGTTAGAGGTTCTTTTTCACAGAATTCAACAGGCTCTTTTATAGGCATAGGAAAGATCACAGATTGTGGTCTATTGTCTTGAATTTGTGTAGCCCCTGATCCTCCACTTCCTGAACCTGCATAATCATCACTACTGAAACCAAAAGAGTTAATTAGTGAATCAATGTCAAACAACCACTGAGGACCAGACCCAATAGGATTTGGTGTGTTCTCATTGCATTTGACATTGTCACTTTCCTCAATTATTCTAGAAGAAGTATTAAACACTCTGTAGGCCTTACTCTGAGATGAGTAACCAACAAGAAATCCATCATCTGCCTTGCTATCAAACTTTCCTAAGTGAGATTTGGTATTGAGAATTGTACAAGGACACCCAAAAGGTTTGAAAAATCCAATAAAGGGTTTTCTTTTATTTAAAAGCTCATAAGGTGTCTTGTTTTTAGGCTTGACTACTAGTACTCTGTTTTGGACATAGCAAGCAGTGTTAACTGCTTTTGCCCAGAAATTTATTGGAAGTTTTGAATCTGCCAACAGAGATCTAGCAGCCTCAATCAGTGTCTTATTCCTTCTCTCAGCAACACCATTTTGTTGTGGAGTCCTAGGAGCACTGTATTGCCTCTCAATTCCTTTTTCCTCACAAAAGGTGTTTAGGTCATGATTTTTAAATTCAGTACCATTGTCTGACCTAATGATTTTTACTTTTTGATTAGTTTGGTTTTCAATTCTTAGAATAAAGGATTTGATCAGTCCACTTGTCTCATCCTTAGTCCTTAGAAAATATACCCAAGTAAATCTAGAGTAATCATCAACAATAACTAGGCAGTATGATTTCTTCCCTATGCTCATAACATTTGTAGGGCCAAACAGATCCATATGCAATAAATGAAGAGAAGAAGAAAAAGTGTTCACTTCTTTGGACTTATGAGAAGTTTTGTGTTGTTTGCCTTTTAGACATGCAACACAATGATCATCACATGAATAGACTTTAGAAGGCAAACCTCTTACAAGGTTGTTTTTAACAAGTTTATTTATTGTTTTAAAATTCATGTGACACATCCTTCTGTGCCAAAGTGATGATTCATCCAGAGAAGCTTTTGAAACAAGACAATTTATGGATGAATCAGATGAAACACTTTCCATATCTAAACAATATACATTGTCCTTTCTAGGGGTTCTTAGTAGTATCATCTTTTCATCAACTACCTTGAATCCAGGAGCAAGGATAATACATTCAGACTCTGTAAATAATATACTATGTTGTTTGTCACAAACCTGTGATACACTTAACAGGTTGTATCTTAATTGTTCAACATAGAATACATCCTCAAAGGTCATTTTACCTTTGGTCACATCACCTTTACCACTGATTTTACCTCCATCTGGAGTATTCCCAAAAGCAACATGCCCACCATCAATCTTTTTGAAATTCTTGAGGCAAGACATGTTCCCTGTCATGTGCCTAGAGCAACCACTATCAACATGCCAGATGCTCTTTCCTTTGAGCTGTTGGTTGCCCTGCACATTAGATTAGACAATTAGTATTGATTGGGGACCCAAGCCAAAGTGGTCTTGGGTCTCCCTTTCTCATCAAAATACTTGCATTCCTTTTTAATGAGGTTTTAAAAATCAGAACACTTAATATTTGAGTACTTTGTCAAGATTATTGGTCTAGTAGCACTAATACTAGAAGCAGTACTATCTTTAGAAGTACTAACAGAGTTAGCAGTACTAACAGGTTTGGCAATATTAACCTTGTTGGCAGCACTAACAGAGTTAGTAGTATTAACATTTGTAGAAGTACTAACAATGTTAGCAGCACTAACATTGGTAGCAGTAGTATTGCTTCTAGCAGCACTATCACTGTCAGCAGCACTATTTGTGGTAGCAGTACTAACAACTTTAGTGCTTTTAGGTATCCAGATCTTGACACTGTCTTTATCATTCTTTTTCTTCATGTGGCTATTAGATTTGACAACTTTCTTAGCCACATGGTTCTTTTCTTTCTTCCTATAACCAAAGGGTTTTTTAGTAGGTTTCTGAAAATTCATCCTTTGGTTCATAGGATTGAAATAGCAATATTTGGCAATGTGATTAAGCTTTCCACAAATAAAACAGGGTTTTGGTCTATTGATTTTACTCAGATCAACCCCTTGTTTTTGTGCCCATTGATTATTCCAGTTCCTTTGATTACCCCTCTTTTTATCATGTTTTTGGGGCTCAGATTTACTGCAAGCACACTGTTTGCAAGGGACGGGGTTTACAACAGTGGTCTGCTTATAGTGAATCTCCTTGTTCTATCCCTCAGTCTTCTCTACCTTATTTGACTTGACCCAATGCTTTCCACATCCTTCATTGGTAATTATGTGGTTTTCTATAGGAATCTCACCACTCACAGTGCTGTCCTTACTTTTGACAGTTTCTTTCTCAGTTTTATCCTTAACAACTACTTCATCTAAGGGATCAATCTCAGTGGCTCCCTCAGGCAGGTCCTTCCTAACCTTTGAATCTAACAAGTCTGAACTAGGAGGGATGTAGTTGTTGTTGTAGGGTGGTGGTGTGGTATTGTACCCTATTCCTCTTCTCAGTTTATCATGAATCTGAGTTTGTAGTAAAGAATCCATTGCTTTAGAAGCATTGGAAAACTTTTCTACATCTAGCTTGACTTTAACTAGCTCTCCTTTTAACTTTTCACTCTCCTCTTTGGATTTGGTCAGTTGAAGTTCTAGGTCATTCTTCTCCCACTTCCAGTAGTTTGTGTCATAGGAATGTTGAAGCTCATTGGCTTGAAAAACTCTTAATCTGCTCTTCAAACCTCTCAACAATCCTAACATAGTCTTTTATGTCCTTTTCTAATCTCTTCAGGTCATCACTCATTTTCTGGTTGTGATCCCTGTACCTTTTAACAGTGTTAATGCAATTTTGAGTACAAAGATTAGAAGTTACCTCTGTTGGGAGATCAGACACCTCTGCCATTAAAGCTTGGTTTTAGACAGCCTCTTCTGCTTGATCACTCCAATCAAACCCCATACCTTGTTGAGAGACTAGGGCTTGAGCAGAGTTTCTATTATTATTGAAGCTTTCAGACTGTGCTTGTTGATGGTTGTTGTTGTGAGACACTCCACTTCTGCATTCCCTAGCAAAGTGTCCCTTTTGATGGCATTTATAGCATTCCACCTTAGACTTGTCAAAACCTGCTCCATCTTCTCTTCTTTGGGAGAAGTTGTTCCTCCCAGTTCTCTTAATGAACTTCTTAACTCTCATAGAGAGCATGGCCATCTGCCATTTAATGTCCATCTCTTCAAGGTCATCTGGATGAAGTTGTTCCAAGTCATCATTTATTAGAGAAGAGTTTCCATGACTGGACAGAAAAGCTTCAAACACAGTTTCAGTGCCTTTCTCTTGATTTGCTCCAGTAGCAGCACTAACTGATTCAGGATTGGAGGTAGAATCACTTGATGCTGATAGGAGTGCAGCATTGTGAATATATCCAGAAGGCTTCTTTTTAGCCTCTACCTCAGATTCAAAAACTCTTAGATCATTGTATAGATCATCAAGTTCCTTTTCTTCCAGTTGATCATTCAGTCTGAAAGAGACAGTATACATGGTCCATTCATCACCCAGGGACCTTAGGAACTTCCTGTTTAGATCATCTTGATCAATTTGTACTCCAACTGTAGCTAGTTCACCAATAAGCTTGTTGAACCTGTCAAAAGTTTGAGTCATGGACTCATTCTTGGTTGACATAAAGTTCTCATACTGTTGCTTCAGTATGGCCTTCTGATTTCTCTTGGTACTTTTGGTACCAGAGAATCTCTTCTCTAGAGCATTCCAGAGCATCTGTGCATCAGTGCAATTGCAGAACTGATGTTGATATTCATTGGGAATAGCCAAGAGCAAAGTGCTTAAGGCTTTCATCTCTGTCTGTCTAGTCTTTCTCTCTGCATCAGTTTTTGGAGGTGTCCTCTTTCCATCTGCACCAATCTTTCCTGCTTCAGAAGGGCCATTCTCAATGATGTCCCACATAGAATAGTCAGTGAGGAGTATGTACTGCTTGATTCTGATCTTCCACATGTCGAATTCATTGGGTCTGAGCATTGGAACCTTTGAGACCAAGGTACTGTTTGATTCAGCAATGTTTTCCATGATGAATAAGATTTCTGAGAATACAGGCTCTGATACCACTTGTCAGGATCTTAATTCTTAACAAAAACACACACTCAGAAAACAATATTAAAGAAGCTGCGGAATAACACTTTAATATTCTGAAAAACAATGCAACGGTAAATCAATGATCACAACTTGTAAACTTGTATTGAATGATTGAAGTTACAAGATTAAACACACAACCTCAATATTGATGAACAGACTCACCAATACGAATTCTACTTCTCTAGAATTAGGGTTCTAACCTTGAGGTTGATTCTCTCTATTAAAACTAAAACTTAGAATGAATTGTTCTCACTAAAAATTACAGAACTATTCTAAACAAATCTATACATATATTGAAGATAAAAGATAATTACAAAATAATAAAAGATCTTCAATATAAACTTCTATCTTTATCTCTAAACTTCCATGTATATCTTCAGTCCATCCAGCTGTCATCCTTCCATGCGAAGTCTTTATCATATAAGCAGCATTATTCTTCAGCAGCATTAATACTCTGAGCAGTATTAACTCCAGCAGTACTAACTATGCTCAGCAGTATTAATCTCTTCAAGCAGTACTAACTTTGAACTAGCAGTACTAATCTTGTTGAGCAACATTAATCTACTACTAGCAGTATTAATATCAGAAGTACTAACCAGAAGTAGTAACCATGTTCTTCTAGCAGCATTAACTTTACTTAGCATTTCTTCAGTTCCCAACAAACTTTAACGCCCAAAGATCTCAACAATTCCAACCAAAGTCATTCCAACAACCTTATCAACCATCTCCCCAAAGATGAGTAGAGGTTAAGATGTTAGAAGAAAAATAAAGTAATATGTTTTGGTAAAAACATGAATGATAATAAAAAATTAAAATCATAAAGATGAAAATAAAACAAATAATATTAATAGAAATAAAATAAATTAAAAAACAATAACTCTACAGAAATTATAATAGTTTTTTAATATTTAATTCAATAATTTCGTAATTAAATAGTGAGGGCCACCCACAAAAATGTACAAACCACTTGTACAAAGTTTTTGGTGTTTCTTGTTTTTGTTGACAAAATGAAGAATTGAATGTCTTTCCAAGAAACGTGAGTATGCACTCCACTCTTAATCGTGCAATTAGGGTGGATATATATGCGAAATATCGTGTGAGAAGGTGAGTTAACGTGAGAAATGTGAGAAGCGGATCTGAACCCTTGATCCCCTATAATCTTAAACCCACCCATTAATCGACGATTCATAAGGGAATTGATCTGGTGTATCTCGCCATCTTATATCGGTGCGTCTCATCCTAATAAGCATCCAACGGTTGATAACCATTTCTCACGTTTCACACGTTAACTCAACTTCTCATCGGAGCCCAACCCTTATTTTATATATATATATATATATATATATATATATATATATATATATAGAGAGAGAGAGAGAGAGAGAGAGAAAGTTCAAATGAAAATTCATTTTTCATTGTGCACGTGAGGACAAATCTCAACCACTCGATCTGTTTTGATCCAACAACTCATATTAAATAGAGTTTTTAATTTTAAAATGTTTAGGGATAAAAATGGAAGAAAATTTAAACACACGCCTACCATATTTGACTTTTTATTTTCTTTTTTAATTAAAAACTTTTTACCCAATTAAAGTTTAAAATAAATTATTTTAAAAATTACTAATATTTTAATCAAACAAATTATATCAAAAAACGAGAATTTCGTGCTCTTCGATATGACATCCATCTCGATATAGTTTTTTTTTGTCGTTTTAACCGTTTTCACGTGAAATGATATATATATATGTGTTATATTCATTATGAATATTTATGTAAGTTCAAGTTTGTACGACGTCGCGACACCGTAAGTATGTAACTCGACATCACCTTCTTCAACACTTTCTTCAACGTCGTAAGGTATCACGTTTCTTCAGTACCGTAACCCAACACCCATCAAGACGAATCGAGAACCTATCGAGTAATTCTGTTGTGAATCGGGGAACAAAAGAAAGCGCGTCACGTCTCCACATCTTCACAGGTCATTCATGTGTTATTCATCATTAATAATGTATCATTCAGGATGAATAATACAACACTCAGGGTGAATAATTCACGATTCATGAATTCGTGTATTATAATCGTGAATTATTCGTCATGAATGTTGTGTAATTCATCCTGAATACTATATTATTCATCATGAATAATGATTGAACATTCACATTTGTTATTCATACTGAATGTGGGACATCCGGGGATGCGCATACATATTCATAATGAATTAAACCAAATTTCGGTTGTGAATTAGGAAATAAAAGAGAGTGCGCCATGTGTCTACACCTTCACGGGTCATTTTCATATATTATTCATCATGAATAATGTATCATTCAGGATGAATAATAGAACATTCAGGGTGAATAATACACGATTCATGATAAATAATACATGAATTATGGATTCGTGTATTATTCATCCTGAATACTGCATTATTCATCCTGAATACTGCATTATTCATCCTGAATACTGCATTATTCATCATGAATAGTGAATGAACGTTCATCTTTGTTATTCATACTGAATGTGGACACCCAATGACGTGCATGCATATTTATAATGAATATAACACATATATAGAATTTCACGTAAAAAACGGTTAAAACGAAAAAATCCTGAATATTGTATTATTCATCCTGCATACGGTGTTATTCATCATGAATAGTGAATGAACGTTCACCTTTGTTATTCATACTGAATGTGGACACCCGAAGACGTGCATGCATATTCATAATGAATATAACACTTATATAGAATTTCACGTAAAAAACGGTTAAAACGAAAAAAAAAACTATATCAAGATGGATGTCATATCGAAGAGCACGAAATTCTCATTTTTTTGATGTAATTTGTTTGATTAAAATATTAGTAATTTTTAAGATAAATTATTTTAAAGTTTAAGGGGGTAATTTTTTTTTAATTAAAAATAAAAATAAAAAGTCAAAGAAGGTAGATCTTGATTCAAAATTACAATTTTGTCCTTAATCACTTTCCAATTAACCTTATTATGTATTAACCATTGATTAGTTTTCTAAGTGTTGATCAATGGTTAAGATTTGTCCTCATGTGCACAATGAAAGATGAGTTTTCATTTGAACCCACCCCTATATATGTGTGTGTGTGTGTGTGTGTGTGTGTGGAGAGAGAGATTTGGGTTCAAAGGAAACAATGTCAAAAGCAGAAAATACAAACGGCAAAATGATATGTAATTTTAAACCGAAACCATATGTGATTATAGAGCGACTTTGGCCGCGACTTAGGTCACAGGTCAAGTTGCTCACACACCCTCGTGTTGACCGTATTCCATAATCGCATGTGATATCCGTGTAAAATAAAAATGTAATTTGATTATTCTCGTATTTTCTTGTTTAAGTCAAATTCTCTTTTGAACCTCTTCTCACACACATTCTCTCTCTCTATATATATATTATAAAAATTATTGTTAATTTAAAAAAAAAAATATCAAAACTAATATGAAAATAGAATAACTAAATGATGTACGTTAAGATAATTAATACGACATAAAATAAAAATGAAAATAAACACATGTGATTTTTATTAGTTGGGGTCCTTTCAAGGATATAAAATGGAAACAAATGAACACCACATGTTCCCAAGTCTCTTGGTCTATATGTACCCTTATTCCTTCATACACTCTTCATCAACTTAAGCTTTATTCTTCACATACACTTACATTCAATAAAATCATGCAAGTTTTTCACATGAACAAAGGAGAAGGGGAGACTAGTTATGCCAAAAACTCCCTAATTCAGGTAACTTGGTTCCCCATAAATACTAGTTTGAGATTATTTGTTTTCTATCATTTAATTTACTTACACAAAATAATTTACACAATCGCAGAAGAAGATAATATCAGTTGGTAGTTCAATGTTAGAATATGCCATTGCGAACATTTTATGGGAGGTCGAGCCCAGGAGCATGGGGGTAGCCGACCTTGGCTGCTCATCTGGACCGAACTCCTTGACCGTCGTCTCTCAGATTGTGCATATGGTCCAAGCTTCTAGTCATCGGATGGGTCGACCTATGCCTGAACTAAGGGTCTCCTTGAACGACCTCCCTGGCAATGATTTCAACTATGTGTTTCAATCATTGCCAGAGCTTTACAAGAAACTGAAGCATGATTATGGCATTGAAGATAACTTTTATATTTGGGGTTTGCCAGGTTCCTTTTACGGCAGATTATTTCCCTCCCACAGTCTTCACTTCGTTCATTCTTCTTCGAGCCTCCACTGGCTCTCTAAGGTAATTTTGCATCCTATAATGTAATTAAATATACTGATAAGGGACATATTATTTGAAACCGTGAAAACCAACTATTCATGAATTAGTAATTATGAATATCGTGATAGATGTTCATGAATAATGGAAATGCATGACATTCATGATCAATAACTCATGCATGAATATTTAGGTATATTCATCATCAATAATTGGTTCTCATGGTTCTGAAACTATTTAAGGTTCCTAAATAAACTTTCCCTATATCGATAATCTTATTTTATTTGCCAAAACTAAGTTGATGTACATCTTGCGATGTTTGAATAGGTACCATTGGGTTTGGAACCCTGGGTTGGAACTCATTTGAACAAAGAGAAGTTATACATATCAAAGAGTAGCTCCGCTAGTGTAGTGGAAGCATACCAACAACAGTTCCATAAGGATTTCTCCTTGTTTTTGAGGTCACGTGCTGAAGAAGTGGTTGATAAGGGACGCATGGTTCTGTCATTCATGGGTCGGCGGTCCCCTGACCCTTGTGCAGATGAAGCTTGCTATCAATGGGAGCTTTTGGCTCGTGCTCTAATGAGCATGGTTTTAGATGTGTGTATAGTTCTCTCTCTCTACTTGACTTTCTAAGTTTCAAAAAATTGGATTGAACAACAAACAAGTCTTTAAAAACGTCAATACAAAATTGGAATTTTTTTTATAGGACCACAATTTTTTCTTTTAAAATAAAGACATTACAATAAGTTGTTAGAACGAAATTAGACGACCTTATAAGTTATGTTGACAAAGTTGAGCAACCTTTATATATATAGGATGTACAATTTTTGGTCTTATAAAAATAAAGTATATTTGAATACTCTTTTAGGACGTCTAATTACTGTTAGGCTTCCTAAGGAGGCGTTTGGTTTGACAGAAATGTTTTTTGAGTGATTTGGATTTCGTGGAAATATGTGGAATTGAAATAATTTGATATCTTTGGTGTGTTTGGTTTGTAGGAATTTGAAATGGAATTGAATTCCATTCTTTATAGATAATAATTTACAAAAAAATTATCTTTTTATTAATTAATTATTATAAAACAAGTGTATTTAACATATTTTAAAAATTATTACAAATAAATCCTATTAAATCCCATGAAATACCAACTACCCTCTTTGGATTTTTAAATCTTATGTTTGTCATTGAAATTCCAAGATTTCAATTGCACACTTTTCTTGAAACCAAATGCGGTATTAGAATGGGATTTAGTTCCAAATCCCACCAAATCCTGCAAATCATATAGGCTCTAAAAGAACGATTTTGTGATAATGCGAGAAAATGGGTTTTTGTCAAGTAAAATTGTACTCAATAGACAATACATATGTTGTTGTAGGGACTTGTGGAAAAGGAAAGCATAGATTCGTTTAACGCTCCTTATTACGCACCAAGCCTAGAAGAAGTACAACATGAGGCCGAGAAAGAAGGATCCTTTGTAGTCGATTGTGTTGAAGCCTTTGAGATAGCATGGGATGGTGGTGACTTAAGTAATCTCAAGGAGTCAAGCGGCAATCGAGTGTCTAAAACCATTCGAGCCGTGGTGGAGCCGATGGTGGAGAGTCATTTTCATCTCGGGGAGGAAACGATGGATGAGTTGTTTATGAGGTATGCTAAGATCATCGATGGTTGCTTCTCTAAAACAAGATTCCGATATATAAATCTACTTATTTCTTTCGTGAAAAAAGGTTGATGTCATGATCCTAAGTTCATGTGTGTTTTTCGATCTTTCTACCATGATCCAAGTAAAACTTTATATTGTTATTTGTATTGATTGTCAATAAGAAAATAATAAATTTACATAGCAATTTTCTAAAATAATAATTGTATTTTTTAGGATAACTTAATATAGAAAATATTTCATTTCTTAACACAAAGGAATTTATCTAATGAAACTATATCATGTTAAATAAAAAAGTGTTAATGTTTTTTTAAGTATATAATATTTATATAGGGTAAATTAAGCTTACATACATTTTTCACATTTGATGAAATTTGAACCCTTGACCTTTATGAAAGTGGGTTTAATTGGATATCTAGGTAACAGTACTACGCTTTGCGCAGTCGTTGAACATCGGAAGTTGCAAAATATTACTTCCAAAAAATTAACTATACCGAGTACATAGAAAATTGTTAAATTTATTTTGTAGGTAATGACTTGGAAAATTTTTAGATGAGGAAGTTTGTAGATAAGGTTTCATTACGAATAGACTAGTAGGGGTGTTTAAAAAAACCATTCGACCGCTCAAACGTTAAACCGGTTGAATAAAGTTAACCCGGACTGTTTTGGCAGTTTGAGAGGGTATGGCGGTCCGGTCCGGTCTGAAAAATAGCCCAACAGCTTGGTCCAGTCTGATCTGCGGTTTGACCCCTTTTCTAATCGATCTGGACCGAACCGACCGCCAAAAATACAAATGTTTTAATGATATTTAGTTTTCATGTTGTAGGTTCAACTTTTATGGCTCAATTAAAAACTTCGTCAAAGAATTATGTCTTTAGTTTTCATTTTCTCAATTGATTGTGTCAGATCTAAATCCAAAATCGTTCTTCGACTTTGTCAATTTGTCCAAAATTCAACCATTGTGGACTTGTTTAGCTTTTTCGAGTTGCTCAATGTTTTTTTAATTTAATATATAAACGTTGTTTTATAATTTGATATAATATTTTTTAATAATATTATATTGGTAGAAATTTTGTTTTGGATATGGAGTTTATGTTTTTATAGTTTAAAGCCCATAAGAGACACAAACCGCCTAAACCGGTCAGACCAAACTGCCTTTTTGTGGTTAAGTTTGACCGATTTGGTCACTTGCTACCAAACCGCTCGATTTGAAAATTTCCTAAACCGCCATGTGTGGTTTAGGGGGTTAAACCGTCCAAACCGGACCGGGTACACCCCAAAGACCAATAAAATTATTCGATGGTTGAAAATCCGTTCATTCAGTATCAGTATCATGTTGCTTGTAAAATATAAACTAATGTACAAATACGAAAATTCCATTTTCCAGAGTATTAGCTAATCGATTATTTTATGTCATGAATGCTTAAATAAAACCGTGAAATGGTTAAAACTCCATCTTTAGATAGTGAACTCTTTTTCCTTGAGTATTAATTTATTTTAACATGTCAACTAATACTGCTCTATGCAGATGGAGGAGAGAATCACAAATTTTTATACGTTTCTTATTTCTCAAATTCCAATGAAATATTCTTGATTTTCAACATAGGCTGATCAAGAACGATACTTCATGTTTGGTTGCTAATTCTACGTGTATTTATTATATAATTTGTATCCAATAACACAATATTGCTCCTATCATAAAATGATGATAATAGTAACCATACTATACAAATCCAAAACTGCAGAGATTAGAACACTCATTTAGGAGATTCTTCTATGATGTCCTTTCACCTAACAGTCCTTGTTCTAATATTGTTTCAAACATGCCAGTTGTGAGGGGAAAGAATCCAATCTGTAGACTAATTACAGTGGATACTTGGCAGGAGAAAATGTCAAAGGTGTTAATCATTCCAAAGTATATATATTTCACATGGAAATAGATGCAAGAAAGCCCCAAAAGTCCAAATGCAAAAAGATCTCACGTGTTGATACGTTTCTGCAGCAAACATGTTGATTTCTTTGATTTTCTACTCTGCTCATTTTGCTTCATAATCAAAACGGTAAGAAAACCAACCGCTCGGAATACCCAACACCCTCTTGATGATACCCAAATTTTCTGCCCCTGAATCCAAGGCCTCGTAGTGATACTTGATCCAATGTTGTATAAAAGCCAAGGAAGTAGTAAAAGGTAGATAGATGTTATAAAAACCCAAGGCTTTGAGTTGCTGGTCCTTTTTTCTCTTCCGTCACCGTTGAAGTTACCAAACGGAAAACTTAGCAGCCTCTTCCTTCTTTCATGGACTTCGATCTGATCTCTATAGAACATAGGTCCAAGGATGTCTTCATGCCATCGAATCGAATTTCTTGACATACTGGCAGCAAGGATTGTGGGGAAAGGAAAAGGCAAAGTAGAGAGAAGAAAAGGAGAAGAAGAAGGAAAAGAAAGTAACTGTGAGTCTCTTCAGTTGGAAGGAGGACGGACACCCTTGAAATGCAATATACATAAGAAATATACCAAAATATCTAGAGATTTATCTGGTATGAGCTGATGGAATTAAGCTCCTCGTGGGGTGGTCCGATGTACATAATGGAAGACTTTAACTTAATCACCTACCCGTATAAAAGGCTGCATCCATAGTTGATAATCAGAGTGTTCAAAATTGCAACTGATTTCATGATGGATCCCAACTGCTGGGCCTAACAAAACAAAATTTCACATGGATTGGAGGGATAGAAAAAGTACATATGTATGACAAACCAAAATGAATGTAGACTTGGCCACAAGCAATTATGATCCTGGGGGATAAGGAACAATCATACCATTTTCCTTTGGCATTGGGATAAAAAAAATGGGGGACATAAGCCATTCAGATTTAATAACAAATGGATAAGGTAGCCAAGCTTCAAAAGTATGGCATAACTCTTTCTAGATATTGAAATCTCTTCCTTTGGCGTGTAAATATTCTTGTTAAAGAATCATAAGATAGAATTCGACTTACATCTAATGAACTCCAATGAAAAACTCTAGCTTTGTGAATTGAATTCACAAAGACATTAGTACCATTAAAACAACCCTATAGATAAGATAAAGATACCACCCACCAAACCAAAGAGAGTGGAATGGTAAATTGGGAAGAGTATCGTACTTGTAAAATATAAACCCTTGAACATTTCTGTTCAAGGCAACCCCATCCATACATACAGATGCACACACACATTCTTCCTAATCGATTCTCCGATAATTTTGATGAAATTAAAAAGTTGTTAATTCATTGGCACAAACAAAAAAAACACCCACCCATCATTGATCTAAGATCTAAAAACACATAAATTAAAAAATAGAAATTACCTTGAAATTCAAGGTTAAAAGGGTTTTAAAGACTTTTTGCCTATGCTCATTCACATTCCTCCTCACAGGTTCACTACTGATTTGATCAAGTGAAGTCTATCTCGTAAGTCGCAATACCAAGTTCATGATCCAAATAAAATCACAAAATGAAAACGAATAGATATTACCTGAAATTCAAGGCTAAAAGGTCCTTAAAGACGTTTTGATGCTGCTCCTTTCCAAACATAAATATCCCACTCAAACCATATATCCTCCCCTTCCCCCCAATAAAAGGGTTTTCTAAGCCTTTCTTTAGCTGCTCCATTCCAGGCGTGAAAATCATATAAACCTCGCACCGCAAAACATAAAAATAAAGCTTACATTCATGCACATATAAAATGAACTTCAAAAGTCTGCAACAACCGGAATAAATCCCTGATAGTAAAACTCTAGTTTGAATATTGACTAAAAATTGACCCCCAATTTCCCCTTACCAATATGTAAATTAGAATTGAAGCTAGTTAAAGATGAAAAATTGACCCCCAATTTCCCCTCACTTCAAACCTTGACCTACTTACAATCGACGATACCGACACCCTCGAACTCCTACTCGCAATCGACGATACCGATACCAACTGATATTGACGATACCGACACCCTCGAACTCCTGCTCTCAATGCTCACTTCAAACCTTAACCTACCTCGAACTACGGGTTCCCTCATCAACACCGCCAGACCTACCTCAGTAGTAAAGTAGTAACGCCAATCATCAACTCTATTCTCACTGACCGGCTATACGTTACGGTAGGCGGAGATTTTGTAAGAGGCAAAACATTGGTGGCAGGAGAAGAGAAGGTTTTTGGTTGTTGGAGAGAGATATATGGTAGCGATTAGGAGGCAACGTAAAGGGAGAAGATGGACAATCGACGACGGAAAATTACTAAAAAAAACCGTTTGGCAATTAGAATCATCTTCTAATAAATTACACGTTTTGGGATGTAAAAAGTCTTTTAACATGTTAAAGTTAAAAAAAAGTAAAAAAAGGAGAAAACTTCTATGACCACTTCCTACAACACCAACGTGCCATGTCATCTCCATTTGATTATGTTATATATATATATACTAGTGGCAACCCCGTGCGTTGCACGGTAGCGATAAATTTTTTTAAAGAAGTACTTGACCGAGTTAAAATAGAACATAATTTCTTGCTTAATAATTAATGAGATATAATTTAAAATGAAGAATGTATTTACATAAGTGGTTTATTTTCACGTATTGATAACCTTTTATTGTTACGAAGAGTTTGACACGTATTGACATTAACTTTTTTGTTATGTTATTTAGAATGAAACAACATGTCATACACCCATATCATTATTGTTGTTACGAAAGTTTTGAGCAATCACCGTCTGACTCAAATTTGAGTTTGATAATTTTAAAGTTTGAACTTAAAAAATGTTGCTTATTATTTTAATGACTCAAGCTTGTAATGCGCTAATATGATATCCAACTTGATTCGTTCCAAAAGTTCGTTTGATGCTCTTGAGTTTATATATAAGGTGTCATATAATAAAAACACTCTAACAAACATGTTGACATTAAGTTTTAAACTTAAGACCTAAAGTAGATGTATAGATTTTTTGAAAAATTATTGGTGGCCAATATATTTAGTCAAACCTATTTTTAAAATTTTCAAGCCAACTTCTACTCATATATAACCATCTATTTTTAAATTTTATCATCTTCATAATAATGTGGGATAATTTAACCAAACCATAATTTAACGTTTAATAATACTCAAACTTGGTTAGGCCACATCATCAGTTGTGGCGATAATTATTTCAGGAAATATATGTATCGAGATAAGATATATAAAACATAATTCGTCAGTTAACAGTTAATTGAATACAATATAAAATAATTGATGTGTTTCAATGAGTGGTTAATTTGTATGTATATATATATATATATATATATATATATAATTTTTTTGGAAAATGAGAGTTGGCAGCAATATCAACCCTCTCTTCCAAATCCTACTTTCTTGCTAATTTATTATGGGATTTCAATCGTGAGGTAAAACATATTTATCCAACTAAAATTTTGATTATCAAAATCAACCCTTGTTTCTTACAGTCATCTTCATTCTCCAATCTTGCACCTTGCATCAAGGTGGGATAATTAAACTACAACACAATGCAATATTTTAGAATACTGAAATCTCACAATGTCATCTCATTATTTATGGTTGTTCTTTTTTATATAAATAAAGTCACATAAAGATTAATATTTTATAAATTTTGATTTTTAGCGAAAGAGGTCGACTAAAATGAGACAACCACATAGGTTACCACAAACTTTTAAACTTGCAAGTCATCTTATCCGCATTTTCTTTTGTTTACCTCATCTTCCAAATTTATTATCTTTACGTTGATGTGGATTAACCAAATAAGACAACTCATGCACCTTTTATATACTAACCTCTTATTTCAAATCTATCTTTTTTTACCGATGTGGGATAAATAAATAAGACATTTCATCCAGCTTTTATATACTAAAATCTTCTTCCAAATCTATTGTCTTTATGTCGATGTGGGACAATCAAATAAAACATCTCATTCAACTTTTACATACTCATCCATTCTTCCAAATTTATTTTCTTTCTATCAATGTGGAATAACCAAATAACATCACAATTCAAGATTTGAGAATACTTAAATCTTCTTGTGACTTGTGAGAAAATAAAAAGACATCAAGGTTCAACATTGATAATATTGTATAAATTGATGAAATATGATGATTTGTATACATTTGTCTATCGATTTATTTGCTTATATAAATGGGTATTTTTAACAAAAATAGGGGTCGGCCAAAAAGAATATTTAGCCAAGTAATTCTTTAATTTATCAAAATCTAAATCTCTGTGTTTCTACAGGTATATCTTCATTCTCCAATCTTATATTCACTCATCAATGTGAGATGTGTAAAACACCACCAGAATATAGTAGTATTTGAGAATACTCGTATCTCATATCAAATCCAAATGTCCTCGTTTCTTATAGGTACCTACATTACTCAAATCTCACAATGTCATATCATTCTCTATGGTTCTTTCTTTTATATAAATATATATATTGATGATTCTTATTTGAGGCGTGTCATTTCTCTTGGGTAATTTTACTTTTATATATATATTAGATTTCTTAATCCACATCATGATATGTCATTTTGTCTTATTTTTCATTTTATGTATACAAAGACAAAAAAATATAAAAAATAAACAAATTAAATAAGTATATCTTATTAGTTATAATACAATATATATCAACACCAATAAATTTGTAACTAAAAATCAACTCTTTAATCCAAAATGGATTAAAACAAATCATAAATCATGTAAAAAAAAGTTGGCATACTTTTCCTTTTATAACCATCTTCATGTTCCAACATTTCATCTTTCTATCAATGTAGGATAGCCAAAGTTAACCACAATCCAATATTTTAGAATTCTCAATCCACATTGTACCATGTCATTTATCTTGGTTTTTGCTTTTATATATTTAAAGATAAAGATAGTTGTAATACAATATATAATATATATTCAACATCAACAAATTTGTAACTAAAAATAAACTCTTTAATCCAAAATAGATTAAAACAAATCATAGGTCATGTCAAAAAAGTTGGCATTCTTCTCTTTTTATAACCAACTTCATGTTCCAATATTTCATTATTCTATCAATGTGGGATGACCAAAGTTAATCACAATCCAATATTTTAGAATTCTCAATCCATATTGTGCCATGTCATTTCTCTTGGTTTTTGCTTATATATATATAAAGATAAAGATGTATAAAAATAAAGATAGTTGTAATACAATATATAATATATATATTCGACATCAACAAATTTGTAACTAAAAATAAACTCTTTAATCCAAAATAGATTAAAACAAATCATAGGTCATGTCAAAAAAGTTGGCATTTTTCTCTTTTTATAACCAACTTCATGTTCCAACATTTCATTATTCTATCAATGTGGGATGACCAAAGTTAACCACAATCCAATATTTTAGAATTCTCAATCCTCATTGTGCCATGTCATTTCTCTTGGTTTTTGTTTTATATATATAAAGATATTTTAAAATTCTCAATCCACATTGTGCAATGTCATTTCTCTTGGTTTTTGCTTTTATATATATAAAGATAAAGATGTATAAAAATAAAGATAGTTGTAATACAATATATAATATATATATTCAACATCAACAAATTTGTAACTAAAAATAAACTCTTTAATCCAAAATAGTTTAAAACAAATCATAGGTCATGTCAAAAAAGTTGGCATTTTTCTCTTTTTATAACCAACTTCATGTTACAACATTTCATTATTCTATCAATGTGAGATGACCAAAGTTAACCACAATCCAATATTTTAAAATTCTCAATCCACATTGTGCCATGTCATTTCTCTTGGTTTTGTTTTTATATATATAAAGATAAAGATTTGTAACTAAAAATAAACTCTTTAATCCAAAATAGATTAAAACAAATCATAGGTCATGTCAAAAAAGTTGGCATTCTTCTCTTTTTATAACCAACTTCATGTTCCAACATTTCATTATTCTATCAATGTGGGATGACCAAAAGTAACCACAATCCAATATTTTAGAATTCTCAATCCACATTGTGCCATGTCATTTCTCTTGATTTTTGCTTTTATATATATAAAGATAAAGATGTATAAAAATAAAGATAGTTGTAATACAATATATAATCAACATCAACAAATTTGTAAATAAAAATAAACTCTTTAATCCAAAATAGATTAAAACAAATCATAGGTAATGTAAAAAAAGTTGGCATTTTTCTCTTTTTATAACCAACTTCATGTTCCAACATTTCATTATTCTATCAATGTGGGATGGCCAAAGTTAACCACAATCCAATATTTTAGAATTCTCAATCCTCATTGTGCCATGTCATTTCTCTTGGTTTTTGTTTTTATATATATAAAGATATATATATATATATATATATATAAAAATATATATAGAGGGGTGTTCAAATGCAACCCTTTTTAATGGTGCAACCCCATGCAACCCACCTATCTACCACTCATTTTGTTTTTACATTTTTAATTAAAAAAGATGAAAATAAAATGAGTGGTAGATAAGTGGGTTGCATGGGTTGCACCATTAAAAAGTTGCACAATAACTTACCTCTCTCTCTATATATATATATAGAGAGAGAGAGGATATATAGATAAAAACTTTACCGTAAATTGTTAGGACGTCCAACCATGCAAATATAGTAATTAGTGGAATTTTCAAGTTTATAGAACTAACAATTTTGTATCTTAAACAAAGGTAATACAAAATTGTTTAAATAAAGTTGAGCGACTTTACAAGTTTATTCTTTCTTGATAGGATGAACTTTTAAACGACCTAAAAGGATTGATGAAGTAATAAAAAGAAATTAGTCTTTTTACGGGACATTTCTTCAAAATGTTTTGAAGATTTTTTTCCTTCATGAAGTGTCCTATAATACATTTGGAAGAATCTTTATATATATTAAAGTAAAACCCACAAAGAATGATGTGACATCATAAGGAATGAGTATTCATTATTTCTTGAATTGTGGTTGAGTTTTGTGTATCCCATATTGATGGAGTGATGAAATATTGACAATGAATTATTGGTATATGAAGGGGGGTTGAGATGTCTTTGTTGTAACTCATGAAGTTGGCTCATATTGGTCGATCCTCTAAACTCATGAAGTTGGCCGATCCTCTAAACTTACGGGTTGGTTAATTTTGGTTAATGCTCTTTTAGCAAACATGTTAACTATACAAAATAATAAAAAATCTTATAAAATTTAAGTATTTTAAAATCTTGAAGTAGGTGTGATTTCGGTTATCCTACATTAATGAGAAATCTTTATTTTGAAGAATGAATGTGAGTATAAAAGGGTAAAATATTCCTTTAAAATGAGAATGTTAGTTTGCTAAATGACTACATTCATTTTGCAAAACAAATCTATTTATATGAATCTTTATATATATTACATAAAGATAAAAGATGTGATTTTGAGAGTTAATATTTTAAAATCTTAGGGTATGATGTGATTTTGGTTATCCCATGTTAACGAGACATCTTTAGTTTGAAGGATAGATGTGGGTATATGAAAGAATTATATTTTTCTTTTGCAAATGATAAGGTTAATAACTACCTTCGTTTTGAAAAATTAACTCAGTTATATGAAATCTTTATATATATATTAAAGAATGATGAAAGACATATGATGTACCGTTATGAGAGTAAACTATTTTAAAATCCTTATGTATATAGTGTGATTTTGGTTGTCCCATATTAAGGAGACATATTTAGCTTGAAAAATAAATGTGGGTATATGAAAAGATGATTTTTTTTTCTTTTGAAAATGATAAAGTTAATAACTACCTGCATTTTGCAAAACAAAGGTATTTATAGTAAATCTTTATGTATTTATAAGGAACTCACAAAGAATGAGGTGCCATCCTAAGGAATGAGTATTTATAATTTTTGAATTGTGGTTGACTTTTGTGTATCCCACATTAATAGAGTGATGAAAGATTGACTATGAATGATTGGTATATAAAGGGAGGTTGAGATACCATTGTGGTAACTCATGGGATTGGCTATTCTTGGCCGATCCTCTAAACTCATTTTTTTGGCTCCTCTTGGCCGATCGTCTAAACTCACGGGTTGGTTCATTTTGGCCGACCTATTTTTAGCCAACAAGTTAACTATACAAAAAACAAAAATTATTTTTGTATATATATATATATATATCTATATATATTAAAGTAAAATCCATAAAGAATGAGATGGCATCCTAAGGAATGAATATTTCATCATTTCTTGAATTGTAGTTGAGTTTTGTGTATCTCACATTGATGGAGTGATGAAATATTGACAATTAATGGTTGGTATATGAAGGGAGGTTGAGATGCCTTCGTGGTAGCTCATTGGGGTTGGCTCCGATTAGCCCTCTAAACTCATGGATCATCTTGGCTGATCCTCAAAACTTACGGGTTGGTTCATTTTGACCAACGCTCTTTTAGCAACCAAGTTAACTATACAACATAAAAAATCTTATAAGATTTAAGTATATTACAATTTTGAAGTAGCTGTGATTTCGGTTATCCCTCATTGATGAGAAATCTTTAGTTTGAAGAATGAATGTTAGTATAAAAGGGTAAAATATTCCTTAGAAAATGAAAATGTTAGTTGGGTAAATAACTACATTCATTTTGCAAAACAAACATATTTATATGAAATCTTTATATATATATATTAAAGAAAGATAAAAGACATATGACGTGACCTTATGAGAGTTAAGTAGTTTTAAATCTTGATGCATGGTGTGATTTTGGTTATCCCATATTACAGAAAAATCTTTAGTTTGAAGAATAGATGTGGGTATATGAAAGAATGATGTTTTGTAACACCCGTAAATTTTAAAAGAACGGTCAACGATCGGTCAAGGAACGGTCAGCGGCTGGCCGAGAGGAACGGTTGGGGAACGGTTTAACACAAGACACGGGATGGCTTAGCAAGCGGCACGCGCGGCTTGGCTTGTGACCTCAAGCCACGGTTAGGCCTGCACAAGTCACTGTCGTCCACGACTTAGAGACATGCGCGACTTGGCTCGCGACTTGAGCGGGAGACTGTCTGATCGATTAAAACTCAACTTTCTAGGGTTTTCTCTCATTCTACTCCTATACTCCATTTCTCTCTTCTTTGGGACGAATTTGAGAGCTCAAGAATTGATCTGGGGCACCTTGATGTGAATCTACCATAGGGATATCAAGGTTATAGTGGCGTGAGGCTTGGCTACGTTAAGGATGGAAGATTTAGTTGGAATGGTGGATTGGAAGACTTTAAGTTTCGGTTAAGGTAAATCCCTTGAATATTCCAAGCTTTAGTATAAGGATCTTTGTGGATCTAAATGTTTTCTTGTTAATGGTTTATTCTAGACTTGAAGGAATGGGTTGTTTGGAAACCGTAGCTTATTGTTGGTGATGACTTGGAAATGGTGGAATCTACACTTTTGGAGGCAAATGGTTGAGTTTGGAACCTAGGTTTAACTTAACCTATCAAGGTGAGTTCAAGTTGATTTGTGAAAACGTTGTACATGCCAAAATGTTCATTTTAAAGTGTTTTGTGTTTTACATGAAATTGTTAGCTGCAGATCACCTGATAAGTTTTGGTTATTTGCAAATGTTTAACTTTATAAACTTATAAAACACACATCTTTGGGATTTTTGGGATTGTTGATAAATGTATCATAATGAAAGATGATTTCGTAACCATTTTCATAAACGGAGGTTATTTGGTAAAAATACATTTTGTGACTATGGGTAATAGGTGTATTTTGGGTTGTAAAAAGGTTTGAAAATACCAACGTGTGAGTCATTAGAGTTTGGATATTTCCAACCTTGTGAATATTTTCGAATACTGTAAACCTATGTGGTCATAAACTTATTTAGAAAATGATATGTTCAAGTCTAAATGAAATTGGATTGTATTCACATTTTTGGAGTATGTGGTTGCATAGTCATGGTCGGTTGCATTTTATTGTATTTTGTGGATTTAGCATATGATCATTTGTTGGTTGGGTTTTAAAGCTCAACTTTTTTTGTAATCACCGAGTCTTGGGGACGTTTGTCCAGTTTAATAGCTTAAAGAGGAGCTTTGGGTAGTGTTGCATTTATTGCGCTTTATTTTGGAAAATACATGTTTAAGTGTGTGTGTCATCCACTTGGAGTCATATATCTTAGACTGTAATGCATTGGATCCATAGGCATGTAAGTCGGTCGTAATTTAATGGTGAGGACTCTTGGGATTCTCATTTTGGGAAATGATGTCGTGTTGGCATTATTGTCGTCCCGGTTGTTTGGCGAAGAGGAACCTTTATAGGTTGTACATCGGGGCCATGGGTCTTGTGATTGGGTGTCTAATTCCTCTGCACGAGGGTCAGACATCGGGAGTTAGCAAGTAAGGAGTTGTAACTCCTATCTGGAATGCTAGGGAGTAGGCACTAGGGGTCGAATGAGTACCCTGAGGATGAAACTCCACTAGAGAACGAACAGACAATAAGATCGTGTATCCTTAAGACGTCGCTCGGCGGAGTAGGCAATAGGGGATATGGTGTTTTGGGGATCTGAAATAAAGTCCGACTAGAGGTGTAGCTCGGTAGATCAGGCAATACAGTTACAATCTGAGGTGTAGTTCGACAACGTGACTAGGTAGCTTAACTTTGTGTTCCGCCACACACCACGGAATCGGGTCTCCCCAGTCACCAGAAGGTGTTATTTGGGTATTAAATGGTATTATTTTATTATCCATGTTTTCGGTGATGTTTTGTATATACGGTTTTTATTCTTGATTTATGGGCCGAGTATTATGCCCTCCCGTGTTTGGGTATTTCGAGAAATAAAGTCTTATCCACAATTTTATAAAATGGGGAATTTAATTACTATTCACGTTTTGGGTGAATTTGGGATTGAAGTTGTTTTACGAAAGAATGTTCATATTGGATTGCTTGTTTTTAAAGGTGTGTGTTATTGGAAAATGAGTCGTTTAATATTTATAGTAAATCATTTTGAAAGATAATGACTTAAACTGTATTCTTACCTTTAACAAATGTATTTGTTTCATGTTGAAAACTCTTGAACTCACTTAGGCGTTAGCCTAACCTTTTTATTTGTCGGCATGTGCATCAGGTTCTGGTGGGGAAAATGGTTCTAGCGTTTCTGCGAAGTGATGAGTGCTAGATGTATGTGCAAGAGTGAGTGGCTAGGTGAAGTCTTCCGCATTAGTGTTGAGAAGAACAACTTTTATTTGGGGTTTAGTAACACCCGACCTTGAGTTAGTCTCTATGTAAGATTTCATCTGTTATGTTGATGGAAAATTCTAGAATCGTATTTTAAGAATGGACTTGTCGCTTGAAGTTTTATCCATTCCTTGAGGCATATTTATAAATTTTAAATTACGTGCTCTTTACAAATTTGAGGGTGTTACAAGTTGGTATCAGAGCTTAAGTTTGAGAGAATTAGGTATTGATTTTTGATGGGTAGACTCAAACTAGCGTTCTTTTAAGTGATTGAAAGTGAAATTGCACCATTAGGTACCTTAAGATATGATATTTTGGGGTTGATCGAGTCGCTATAAACAAGAAACTTGTCGAGGATAGCAAGGATGATCATGTACGGTACTTTCATAATGACACCTGACCAGTGTTATGGTGAATCTACATGTTACATGTGTATACTTGAATTGCCTTGGCATGATTACCGTGGGGTAGTGAGAAAGTTTCTAAGCGAGTATTCGATAGAGGAGTTGATGTTCATAGCATTGTCACTTTGGAGTGATGGTTAAGCGTGCTGAATACATAAAGTTGACCATTTTGGGTCGGAGTTATTGGTCGAATTAGAACCATAGGCTTGTTAATTGACTCTATTTCGAGGAGAAATTGTAAGGTGAGCCGATGAAATCGTCGATGATCGCCTTAGGATGTTTGAACATCCGGATGACAATAGTATAACGGAAAAATGAGGAACGTGATTTTGGAGTGTTGAGTGCCGGCCAAATCCATGCACGACATTTATTTCTAAAATAAGGTTGCATCAATTGTTTATCTTGTTTTCAAAGTATGAAGTGAGTTTCTTTACGAAGTCATGGTAAAACATTTAGCACTCATTAGATTATAAACCGTGAGTTTAAGCATGCATGAAATTGTTTTGTTGCACGTGGTTGCAAATATTTTTTTTATTGAAAATCTCTTCATCCCCGTTTCATGTCTAACACTATTTTCGGATATTGTAATATCCGTGTTTTAATGTTATTTGGGGTATTGGGCAAGTAACTATGAAATTTTAACCTTGGCATTGGATCTCCTCCACGTATGTTAAGGTTTTAAAGGAAAGGTTATTCCCATGTTCTTGAGTCGGAGTTTTTTTTGGGAATTTTAGTTTGTACGAGTTTTGTTGAATTTTATGGAGTATTGTTTTGCGACATTTTTCGATGCATGAGTAAACTTTGAAATGCGTGAGTTTTAAATTTTGTTGCGTGTAAATTTGCAATATATTAAGCGTTGTGTCCCATGCAAGCTTTGTTGAAAAGTGTCACTTTACTTTTCACTGCGGTAAAAAGGGAAAACTCTTAGAAGTTTAACATTTTAGACATATTGTCGTCTTATGCTTTTATGTTGGTAAGTGAAAATGTTGGCACCGTTTGATTTTAGCGTTAGTGAGTTTTATGAAAATTCAGTTGAGTTTTATGGCGTTTTATTTTACGACCACTTTGCGTCGCGTAGACGAGCTTTGAAACACGTATACTCGAATTATTGTGTGCGTTAATTTATGAGTTTTGTTTAATATTTTGTCTCATGCGAGTTTTGCACATGTCTTTTCGCAACCGTAAGAAACGCCGTTTTATTGGTAGATGTTATCCCATATGCTATTTTGGAACCTCTATACCGGGTGATTTCTCTTTGAGTTTTATACGAGTATATTTCGTTGCACATTACTTAATATTGTATTTGATTTATATTTTTGGTGTAGGTAAGCATACGAATAGCTTGTGATGGTTCGTGTTAAACTTTTTGCTTTGAACACCTTTCGGTTGTCGATTTTACTACTATAGTCTCACGCAATGCATTGTATTTATTTACTCGTATGCATGGCATAATAGCCACCATTTTCGGCCAAAGAGCGTTTTATCCGTGCGGCTAAAAGTTGAAGTTGACTTAAACTATTTTATGTTTGACCAAATCGCAAGAACTTATCGTTTAAGTAAGTTTGAGAATTAAACTGATGTTTGTGGGCCTTGTTGGAAATTTTTATTTCAGGTCGTCATATGGTTAAATGAGAAATTTTTGGAAACTTAATTACATGAACCTTCTCCTTGGGAGTTTTGCACAAACGCCTTGTTGTACACTGTTGTAGTACGTAAAATTATTTCTCGTCCATGGCGCAAATTGATGCATGTTAGGACCATAGTGGTCCATTTGAAAAGGTTGTTGTGTATCCTTGTTTATGGTCTTTATTAGCTTGAGTAAGGACCAAACGATTTCGAAACGGTTTTATGTGTGTGGCGTTTGAGAACACTCTGTATACCTACCGAGTAAACGGTAGTGGATTTTTACTCGTATGATTAACCGTTATAAAGCTTGGGTATTTGAAAGTTTTACAAAATGTTAAATTGGCATATTAGCTTGAAAAACCCTTGAACTCATTAGAACCATAATTTCAATCCCCCTTTGTGAAAGGACTTATTAATAAGGGCTAGAGACGTCCGTGGAAGTTGAAGCGTCGGATGAGACGACTGGGAGCAGTCTCGAATTTTGAATTCAGTTCCATGAATTGATTCATGCAGAAGTAATTGAGGCGTTAGATTCATACTTTCCAGTTAATTAAGTGATGATCTTTCCGTTTCAATAAATCATTGGGTTAAAACCTTGTGCAGTTGCTTATACGTGATTGGTTTTGAATTTGTGGGTTAATGGTACGACAACATGCTATGTGTCCATGGTGTACCACCTTAATGGGTATTTGTGAATATTAATGATGTTATGGTTGGCTAGTAAGGATGTATGATTTGGGTGATTATTTCTAAGAGTAGGTGTCAACTTCGAATCGACCTTGCTAATCGGGAATGGAATATATCTACATTGCGGATAGTTGTTTTGAGGATAGGTGTTGACATTCGTCATTTAGGACGATAACCGTTGGAGTGATTCAATGCACTTTCGATGAATCCTGTGCGGTTGTGATTTAAGTGGTAACTTTAAGGAGTTTAGACGTCGGCAATTAGGAATTAGATCATTGGTATTCCTGTATTTGGCAAGGCTTTCGTGGATTTGTCAATCGACGTGTGAATACATTATGGGAGTTATGTGACCTTGGAGTTAGGGAATACTTGTCTATCTGTAAAGGTGATGGCACGTTTTGGGTGAAACAGAAGACCAATGCCTTGATCAAGGGAAGTTTTGGGGTAATCCACTATCTGCAGATGTGTGTTTTATACGGTCAGCTTGAGGAATGGATTTTGTTGTGCCGAATCGGACCACACTTGTTGATAGGAAACTTCGTCAAGGAAAGGACGCCAAACCTTTTAGGGTAATGATTATTGGAAACATTTAGTGAGAATATCAAGGTAGACCTTAAGTAGAAATCGTTTATTGAGGAGGCCTTGATTTGTCGAGATTATAAGTATCGTTTTTGTAGCAGCAGTGGGTGATCAGCTCATCAGTTATATATGGATTCCTTCACTACTCGGGTAAAGTCATCATGGTTGTGGATACTTGGAATTGAAAGGGGTATGGTCATTCAATGGGTGGATCGTTTCTGCAGAGTTTGTTGTGTTCTTAAAGGCAAGAAAAAAGTGTAACGTGATTCAATGAAGGACGATTAGAAGTGTTTAAGGACAAAGTTCACTTTGGGGTACCCTTGGTGGGAATGGTTAGCTCAGGGTCGTAAGCTAGGTTGGGAGACAACAAAGTTCCTAATGATAGGAAAATGACTTAATAAGGGCTCGATGTTCATTCCGTCATCGGTGAGGTAAATCGAACATTGAGCTCGGGTGCGTGGCGACTTGTTATGAGGAACACTGTGACAGCCTCAACCGGGATGTAATCAGGTTCGTATATGAGGTAAGGTTTCGTGAAGGCATTCCTTTTTGGATAGGGAATCAATTGATCTCGCTAAGTGCGAAGATGGGGATTGGTTGGTGCCATATTTCGAGGACGGAATCTCTTTTAAGGTTGGGAGGATTGTAACACCTGTAAATTTTAAAAGAACGGTCAATGATCGGTCAAGGAAAGGTCAGCGGCCGGCCGAGAGGAATGGTTAGGGAACAGTTTAACACAAGACATGGGATGGCTCAGCAAGCGGCACGCGCGGCTTGGCCCGCGGCCTCTGTTAGAGCATAAATCTGTTGGATACAAGATCAAGAAGACTGAAGGTCAAAGTTCAAGAAGTCAAAGCTGAAAGAAAGTCAACTCTCATCAAAGTCAAAGTCTTTTGTAATAAAAGTCAAAGTATTTGTTTTTAATTTCTTTGTATTTTAGTTGTAGGTATAAATACCTTGCATTTCTGTTTTTAGTAGAAATAACAAGTCTGATAGAGAATCTGAGAGAGAGAGAGAGAATTCGTTGGAGAGAGATCTGTAGAGAGAGAGAGTTCTAGAGAGTGAAAGTTGTAATTGTGGAATCTGAAAGAGAAATCAAACAGATAATTGATTGATAAATCTTGTTTGTTTGATTAATTGTGATTAGAAACTAGAATCTGGGAATATCAATAGAATAACAAAACCTTGTAACTTCTTACAAGCGTTATTCAATAAAGCAATTGATTCAATTATCTCCTATTACTACTAAATCTTATCATTATCGGATAAATGATTTTGCTTATTCTCATAATTTTCTGATTGGTATGGATCTTATTATGTTTATTCTTCGAGATCAAATATTTTTAAAGGTTTTCAAAAGGACAGAGGGTTCATTTTCAAGTGGATACCAAAATCTTGTGCTAATCTGTTAGGACCCGTTTTTAAATGGGTACCTAAATCTATTGTTTCCTGATTTCTCTTGCAGACCCGGCATATGTGGTACTTGGACAGTGGATGTTCCAAGCATATGACTGGGCAAATAGCTTTATTGTCTAATTATACAGAGAAATTTAGTGGAAATGTCATATTTGGAAACGATCAACTTTCACCTATCTTAGGATATGGTGACATCATTCAAGACAACATAACGATCAGTAAGGTGAGTTATGTCGAAGGCTTAGGGCACAACTTGTTTAGCATCGGTCAATTCTGTGATAAAGGGTTAGAGGTCAACTTCAAAGCTAAGAGATGTTCGGTTCGTACTGAATACAGCAATGAACTCTTAGTCGGAAATCAAAAGACAAACCTCTATACCATCAATCTTTCAAAGGTACAGAATGACAATCAAGTTTGTTTAATGACAAAAGCTTCAATGCAGCAAAATTGTCTCTGGCACAGACGTTTATCACACCTGAACTTTCGTTATATCAACAAGTTGGTTAGTGGGAAATTGGTAAAAGGACTTCCTGAGCTGAAATACGAGAAAGAACACTTATGTGCTGCATGTGAGAAGGGTAAGATGAAGAGAGCTCCGCATAAACCGAAGCCTGAACCAAGCACTACTTCTCCGTTAGAATTGTTACATATGGATTTGTGTAGTCCAATGAGAACTCAGAGTTTGGGTGGAAATAAATACGTGTTGGTTATTGTGGATGATTACTCAAGATACACGTGGGTCAAATTTCTTCGATCAAAAGATGAGACGCCCGAAGTTCTCATTACTTTCTTAAATACGACCCAGGTGAATATGCAGAGACAAGTCAAGTTTCTACGAACTGATAATGGCACAGAGTTCAATAACAAAACAGTTGAAGAATATCTCGAATCGGTCGGGATATCACATCAGTACTCTGCTGCTCGTACGCCTGAACAAAATGGAGTAGTCGAAAGGCGAAATCGAACGCTAGTCGAAACCGCTCGTACTATGCTCAGCCAATCCGATCTACCTCTATTTTTGTGGGCAGAAGCAGTGTCAACTACATGTCATACTCAAAATCGGTCCATAATACACCGCCGTTTTCAAAAGACTCCATATGAGTTGATCAACAACAGAACACCGACAATCAAGTATTTTCACATATTTGGGTGTAAGTGTTTCGTGCTTAACGACAGAGAGAGTCTGAATAAATTCAGTGCTAAGGCGGACGAGGGTATCTTCATTGGTTATTCTTCAACATCGGCAGCATATCGTGTTTATCTAAAAAAGTCAAAGACAGTTGTCGAGAGCGTTAATGTAACATTCGATGAAGATATGGCTTCTGAACAACTCAGTTCAGAACCCGTGATAACTGGCGTATTAGCTTCTGGGCAGATCAGTCCAGAACCTGCTTCTACAGCGAATAATTTAAATAACGCTTCTACTTCTAGTTCACATTTATCTGATTTAGATTTGTTATTTGAATTCTTTTATGATGAGTTTCTAGGTTCTAATGTATCTAAATCTGTTGTGACTGACAGGTCTGAAGACACATGTTCCAATCATCCAGTCACTTCAGAAGTTATAACTGAACTTGTATCCCCCGTTCAGTCAAAAACTCACATTCCATCAACTACTCCTACAGTTGAAGATACACAAGTAACTGATAAGCCAGAAGTAACTGTTTCAGTTGGATGTGATATCATGTCTACTCAACAGCCAGAGTCTGCTGTTCCAACTGATGCTTCTGCACTTGAAACTTCAACTGCAAACCCCCCTCATATTATTCAAACTGAAGAGCCTGATAGTGGATTTATAGATGATGATCATGTTCAAACTTCATCTACTCCACTACCTCATGAGCATCGTTGGACCAAAGGGCATCCTTTACATCAAGTAATTGGAGATCTTAACAACCCTGTACAAACTAGGTCAGCGATTCTTAATCAATGTATGCATGACTCATTCCTCAGCAAGATAGAGCCCACGTGAGTATCAGAGGCTTTAGCTGATTCGGATTGGGTATCTGCTATGCAAGAAGAATTAAATCATTTTGAAGCCCTGAAGGTCTGGAGATTAGTTCCAAAACCGGAAGGTAAATCCGTGATTGGCACTAAATGGGTATTCAAAAATAAAAAGGATGAAGATGGTATCGTCATTAGGAACAAAGCTAGACTTGTTGCCAAAGGTTACCGGCAAGAGGAAGGCATAGACTACGATGAGACGTATGCTCCAGTAGCGCGTATAGAGGCAATCCGCATGTTTCTAGCCTACGCAGCTCATAAGAATTTCACAGTCTATCAGATGGATGTGAAAACAGCCTTTCTGAATGGCATTCTTAAGGAGGAAGTATACGTGTCTCAACCAGAAGGGTTCGTCAATCCAGATAAGCCAGATCATGTCTACATCTTGGACAAAGCCCTGTATGGTTTAAAACAAGCCCCTCGAGCATGGTATGACGTTCTATCCAAATTCTTGGTCAAGTCCGGTTTTTCTAAAGGTAAGGTTGATACCACTTTATTCATCAAAAAGGAAAAAGCTGATATTATTCTTATTCAAATATATGTTGATGATATAATATTTGGTTCTACTAATCCTAAATTTTGCAAAAACTTTTCTAACCTCATGGTGTCACGTTTTCAAATGAGTATGATGGGAGAGATGAATTTCTTTCTCGGATTACAAGTTAAAAAGTTTTCAATGGGGATTTTCATTAACCAATCTAAGTACATTTTGGATATTCTTCGGAAGTACAAAATGGAAAATTGTAAACCAATTGGAACCCCGATGGCACCAGGTACTAAAATTAGCACTGATCCTTCGGGTAAAAGTGTTGATGTTAGAACTTATAGAGGTATGATAGGATCGTTAATGTATCTTACATCTAGTAGACCAGATATTATGTTTTCAACATGCTTATGTTCTAGATATCAGGCTGCTCCTAAAGAATCCCATTTGGCTGCTGTCAAAAGGATTTTTAGATATATGAAGGGGACTGCAAACCTTGGTCTGTGGTATCCTAAGGATACTGGGTTTCAACTGACTACCTATTCAGATGCAGATCATGCAGGTTGCATGTTGGACAGAAAGAGTACTTCAGGTCATGTTCAATTTCTTGGAGACAAGCTCGTTAGTTGGGCATCAAAGAAACAATTATGCGTTTCCACATCGACTGCTGAAGCAGAGTACGTAGCTGCTGCTCTCAAGTTCTGTGGATGCGAACACAACTACGAGACTATGGATTCAAGTTTGACAAAATTCCAATCTATTGTGACTCGAAGAGTGCAATCGCGATATCTGCTAATCCTGTTCAGCATACGAAAACCAAACACATTGACGTCAGGTATCATTTTATAAAAGATAATGTCGAAAAAGGAACAATTGAACTTTATTTTGTAAAAACAGATTATCAGCTTGCAGATTTATTTACCAAACCATTAGATGAAAAGAGATTTAATTTTCTTGTCTCTAAGCTTGGTATGTTAAATCTTAAGACATAATCGGTTGTTACCTAATAAAGTTACGTATTGTTATTTTTCATCATTTTCTTTATCTTTATGTCTGAAGGATATCTGCACTTTAATTGTTTGCTCATGATCTCAGGAGGAGTAAGAGAAGAATTTTAGATGATTTACATACATTTGAGGGGGAGCATATCTAGTTTCTGCATTTTATTTCACTGACAAAATTTTTGTGATGCATGATTTTAGGGGGAGCTTATATGTCATATCAAAAGGAGTAAGACTATGATTTCTGATTATTTCAAATCAGAACTCGTACATTAATCGTTTTACTGCTTTATGTCATTTTAATTTTGAATAAATTTGTGAATAAAGTTGTTTTGACTAGACTTTGAGATTTTTGCAGGATGAGAGAAGCTGGCAAGATCATATCTTAATGACTTCAGCTTGACTTCATGAGATTTAAGATTGCGCGAAAAGGTAAATTTCTTATCTTAATCTCAAATATATCTGAAAGAAGGACAACTTTCAGATATAGAAAACATGTTCTGAAGTGTTCAAACCACTTCCCGATTCTTAAACAGATTTTATAATTTGGAAGTGTGATTTTAAATGTTTTCATTTTTTTTTGTGCTTAATTGTTAAATAAACCGTGTGTTTCCAAAGATAAATACTTGCGTATTGTCTTTTCTACATACTTTCAAGTATTCGCCCACATCGGTTTAATTTTTGATTCAATTGTTCTTACCATGTCTCTAAATTGAAACAATTTTTCGATGGTAAGACACCCCGCTTGTACTTCAAAGAATTTTGAGCGATATTTCATTTCGAAAAGTCATTTCGAGAATGTCTATATTTTTGTTTCGTATAGACAATATCCGTTATTTTTGACCATAAGCCTTAATTGCTATATCATTTCATTTCTGATTATTTTCATACAATGTCAGATTTTCAAACAAGTCTTTTGCATTCATGTTCATTCATTCAGTATACTTGTTTGAAAATACTTCAATGTCTAAAAATGCTCAAATCTTCATGATTATATTTTCTGAGCATACATTCGTCTGACATTTGTATTTGAGCTTTAACTGATAAAGTTAAATCATTTTGAGCAACATTATGCTTTCATAGGATTACATGGGTTCTTTGTGCTAGGACTTAAATGAACTTCTATGAAATCACGTTAACCAGTGATTTCTACCCAAGAAGTTAATATATAGAGATTGAGTGTGAGGAGTCTAAAACAAATGAGTGTGGGTGTGATGAGGTAAAATGGAAAAGAGAGTTTGGTTAGTAGTGAGCTTAATGATTAAAAGAAAGAGGGTGTGAGATCAGAGTAAAAGAATATCAAACTCTGCACCAACTATTTTCTGAGCCGAGCAGCCACATTACTAGCGTTTCACAACTCTTTGGTGAACGTTATTGAAACAAGCAACTAGCTCATGCCAACTCTTGACTAAACCCCACAAGCTACTCATTTTCTTCTTAAAAAGAAAATGTTTCATATTTTCTGGGAACGCAACACATAATCTATCTGATTTTCATTTGGAAAATCTGGATATTGAAAAAGAAGGAAGTCTGCCCCACCTTCGCACTTCAATCATGCACATTGAGTCTGTGTTTATCTACTGTTGTCTCAGTGGTTTACACAATGTTGAGCCTTACTTAAAGCAATCATTCGTGCTTAATTCTTTCTACACGTGCACGAACACACAAAGAATTTGTTTCTTTGTCATAACAATCATAGAAATTGCCTTTGTGGTATTTCGATGATTGGATGGAAGCCCTGGGGGAGTAAACATCAAAAAGCTCCTTTATATTATGTATCCGTTACACACAGTGACTTTGTGTTACTGACAGGCATTTTAACTGATTCATCTGTTGATTCAGGAGTTACATGTTCTTATTTTGTCTGGATTTGCAAAGATCTAGATGAATACTTGGTTATGGATCACAGAATCAGAGGCTCTTGAACAGATCAGAATGGTCAAAGACATTTCTTGGAAGAAAAGTTTTGATGATATAGATGCTCAAATCATTAAATCATCAAAAAAGGGGAGATGGTATCAAGAAATGATAAAGTTTTTGAGAGATGATTTTCAGAAATGTCCAAGTCAGAAAAGTTCAAAGTAAAGATTTGAAGAAGATCAAATAATTTATAAAGATTTGAGGAAATTTTATTTGAAGATTATTTGCTAAAGCAATTCGAGATGATTCTGAAGATAATCTCTTTCCAAAGTCTGAAAGTATCTTGTGAAAGTTTTGGGGAGATTGTTAATCTTTTGAAGACAGTTTTGGAAAGAATACCGTCAAAGAAAAGAGGAGATTGTACTGACAGAGCTTAAAGTGAAGACTGAATTGCTAGATCTTTCAACAGTGATCTTGAATCCAAAGGGGGAGATTGTTAGAGCATAAATCTGTTGGATACAAGATCAAGAAGACTGAAGGTCAAAGTTCAAGAAGTCAGAAAGAAAGTCAACTCTCATCAAAGTCAAAGTCTTTTGTAATAAAAGTCAAAGTATTTGTTTTTAATTTCTTTGTATTTTAGTTGTAGGTATAAATACCTTGTATTTCTGTTTTTAGTAGAAATAACAAGTCTGATAGAGAATCTGAGAGAGAGAGAGAATTCGTTGGAGAGAGATCTGTAGAGAGAGAGAGAGAGAGAGTTCTAGAGAGAGAAAGTTGTAATTGTGAAATCTGAAAGAGAAATCAAACAGATAATTGATTGATAAATCTTGTTTGTTTGATTAATTGTGATTAGAAACTAGAATCTGGGAATATCAGCCTCAAGCCGCGACTAAGCCCGCACAAGTCACTGTCGTCCACGGCATAGAGACACGCGCGACTTGGCCCGCGACTTGAGGTCGCGACCAAGGTCGTAGGAGACTGTCTGATCGATTAAAACTCACCTTTCTAGGGTTTTCTCTCATTCTACTCCCATACTCCATTTCTCTCTTATTTGGGACGAATTTGGGAGCTCAAGAACTGATCTGGGGCACCTTGATGTGAATCTACCATAGGGATATCAAGGTTATGGTGGCGTGAGGCTTGGTTACGTTAAGGATGGAAGATTTCGTTGGAACGGTGGATTGTAAGGCTTTAAGTTTCGGTTATGGTAAATCCCTTGAATATTCCAAGCTTTAGTATAAGGATCTTTATGGATCTAAAGGTTTTCTTGTTAATGGTTTATTCTAGACTTGAAGGAATGGGTTGTTTGGAAACCGTAGCTTATTGTTGGTGATGACTTAGAAATGGTGGAATAAGTCGTATATCCTTGGGATTAGATACTTGTTCTTAACCGTCAACTTATTGAGCTCTCAGTAGTCTATGCACATTCGCATAGTTCCGTCCTTCTTTTTCACAAAGAGTATTGGTGCTCCCCATGGAGAGGTGCTAGGCCTTATAAACCCCTTGTCCAGCAATTCTGGCTATTGTGACATCATCTCTTTCATCTCTGCTGGTGCCAATCTACATGGCGCACGCGCGATTGGAGCGAAACTAGGCACCAGATCGATCTGAAATTCGACTTGACGATCTGGGGGTAGATCGGTCAAATCCTCCGGAAATACTTCTAGGTATTCGCTCACTACCCACACCTCCTCCACTCTACCTTTCTCTTTCTTAGCATCAGCGAAATACGCTAGGAATCCCCGACACCCTTTCCTCAAACTCCCATTTCCTTTGATCATGGAAATCAGACTAGAACCCCTATCTCGTCTATTTCCATAAATCACTACCATTCCTTTCTCAGGCAACACCATACAGATCAACTTCTTATTGCAGACAAATCTAGCCTCGTTCCTAGCCAACCAATCCATCCCAAGCACCACATCGAATTCTCTCATTGCCATGGGATATAGCACTACTGGCACTAGACTCCCTTCGATGTCTATGACACACCCCTCAAACACCTCCTTAATGGACACCTGATTAGCATCAGCGGTTTCTACCTCGAGCATCCGTTATAAACATTTTGGCTTTACACCCAAACACTTCGCAAATTTAGGGGATATAAAAGAGCAACTCGCCCCTGTATCAAACAATACTCTAGCACAAATAGAGTTCACCAGAAACGTACCTGTGACTACATCAGAACCTCATCCACCTCCCTCTCTATCATATTAAAAGCCCTTCCCTTCGAACGAGCTGGCTCCCAATTCTTCTCCTCCCTTCTTCCTCCTCCACGCTCCCCAACTTGAACTGGTCCACCCCGCTTCACTTACGGGCAATCAGACCGAAGGTGATCTGGCGAACCACACCAATAGAAAGTTCTCTTACCCGAGCAATCTCTAGACAAAGGCCCCGGCATCCCACACTGGAAACATGACCTTTCCCCCGATCCACACTCACCCCATTGCACCCGACGACACTTTCCACAAGGTTTATCTCTGAATCCACGACCCCCTCTCGGCTTTAACCTGAAACTCTTTCCCTTTCTCGGATCTAACATCGGTCCATCCCACTTCCTCTTGTCACCAACTCTCTCCGTCACCTGATGGTTCTTTTCCTTTTCTGTCATCTCGGTAGCATTAACGGCCGACTGAAATGTGGTCGGCTCTCTTGCTAAAACCAACTCTCGCAAACTGTTGTTCAACACGAAGATATAGTGTTCCACCTGACTCTCCTCATCTGGTAGATATGCCCCGGCAAATCAGGACTTCTCAATAAATTTATTAGTATACTCCCCCACTGACAGTTCCTTTTGTTTCAGACTCATAAATTCTTCTTGCAACTTTTTCACTACCGCCAGAGGGCAGAATTGCGCCTTGAACTTCCTCACAAAGGTTCCCCATGACATACCCTCTGCTGTCGACGCTCCTTGTCCGCCTGTCTCTGCATCCCACCATAAAGTGGCTTCAGACCTCAGCATGGACAGGGCGTAAGTCACCTTGTCCTCCTCAGTACATTTACCGGTAGCAAACACTAATTCCATCTCCTTGATCCATTTCATCACCAAAACTGGGTCACACTCTCCCTTGTAGGTAAGAGGTTTGCATGCGGCAAACTCCTTGTAGCTACATCCCTTTGCAGTCACTTTGTTTGCCACTAAGGTTACCGATGGGTAATGACCTCCCACTTCCGTCATCGGTGGGCTCGACTGCTCTGTAACCTCTTTGCTCTCACTCTTGTCCCTGCTTCCCGAAGTTGTCTTCTCCTAGTGAGACAATAACGATTGCAGGGTCTCTTGAAGCTTCCCCATTTCAGTGGCAAAGGTTTCGTGAGTCACAAAGGCCTGATTTCGGCCCCGACCACGAGCCCTAGCGGTTCCCCGCCTCTCACAGTTACCGAGCTTTCTTGATGAGAGATTTCCCTGTCCACAGGAATCTCAACACTTCTCGCCCTGCGAGTGACACGGGTCTTGGCTTTTCCCCGATTCCTGGAATTGGTCCCCTCGACTTGAGTCGTAGCCTTTCGGGTGGCCCTTCCCGGTCCTCGTCCACGACCACGACCCCATCCTTGGGCTGCCGACTGCCCAGTGGGACACCCCAGCACCTCAACACGAACCTCATTAACCGACAGATTCTCCCCCACCGACGCTGCCCTATTCCGCAAAACTCGCTCAGACATGACGACAGTTGAAACACCACATGGGCAAACTTTAATTTAACGGACCCATATGCAACAAGATTTGTAGGCACGTACATGTACCTGTAAACTTGCAATTACATTGGCCAGATGTAATCCCAAATTCACCTTACATGTTAGTCCATATCTCTCATTACATACACCCCTATAGCGGTAACCCTACGACGTCCTATTTATCGGTTGTGTCCCGCCTACAGTTTAAGTTTAGGTCTAAACGGTCATCTAAATCTCTTAAACTATGACTCTGATACCAATTTGTAACACCACAAAACCAAGACAAACCAAAACATAATAATATCATATTTAATTTCCAAACGGGTCCCAACAATAATGTGAATTAGAAGAAAAATTAACAAGGGTTCAGCGTAAATAAAGAACTAATACAACAAAGAATCTAAACCAATGCAACTATTCCGCACTAAGGCAAACGCACTTCACATCCTTAGCCTCAACATTTCTCCTTTCCTTTGAACGAACCATCACTTGCTTTCTTACCTGAAAATGGTTTTAAGAGGAGTTTGAAAGCGAGGGTTAGACCGGGAGGGTCTAGTGAATTCCTATGAACGACCAAAAAGACAACTAGTCAAGATAAATAGTACTTATTAAACTCATTTCCCTTTGTTACTTATCCTTTACAAAAATGACGAATCGTACGTCTCCGGGGCCTCCAATCGATCCCCAATCGGCCCCCAAGTCGATGTCGTACCCGCGTGTAGGGAAACAAATTCCATACATGTGGTTCAACCATCCTCGATGGTGAAGGGTAAGCCATGGCGCCTAATGTATACAGTATCAGGCTTTCACAAATAATCAACCTAAACTCATTGATAAGCACAACTTTACAAATTAATTCAATGCGCAAATCCATTTTTATAGAATAAACGACAACATATAAATCATTATTACATAGGCCATTTTCAGCTTTAGAATAGATTTGAGTAAACAAGAAAAAGGAACTCACCTGATGGAAAGGAACACTTGATACACCCGTACGTACGGAAACAAATCCCGAAGCCCAGGCTCCTACAATTTCGATGGGACTTCCCGATTAATACATTGGTTTATATCCCATAAGAAGATTCTAACTCTTACCTTCTCTAGTTACAGTCGAGTCTAAACTTATAGATAATCGAAATCCCAACATAAAGTGAGTCTCGGCCCAAACGCAAACCGGTCCAGCATGAGAAATTGTCCATATGGTCGCCCAGCACCTACCCAAGCCCGGCTCGAGGGGCACTCGGTTTTGAAGGACACTTGGGTTTGAGAGACAACCGGGTCTGAGAGACAACATGGCTTGAGGAACAACAGGGCTTGAGGGACAACATGGCTTGAGGAGCAACATGGCTTTAGGACAACATGGCTTCGGGACAACATGGCTTCAGGACAACATGGCTTCGGGACAACATGGTTTTAGGACAACATGGCTTGAGCGACGATCAGGACACGCTTTCGATCTAGAAGCAGGTCTAGGGTTGAAGGCGTTTTCCCCAAGCCTTGGTTTGCGGCGGTGGCGATTTTGGGATAAAATCCCTTATTGATTTATACCAAAGAAACATCCCCAAATCGAGCCTAGATTCAACTAAGGACAAACCAACATAAGGAAACCTTGAAATCATAAATGGTCCTATCCTGATTTCCCCAAAATTGATTTCTACATCACATTCATAAGGAAAAAAAAAACAAAACTTCTCAACTTGATTAACACAAGACATGATTAAAGAGATGCTCGCCTTCTCAAGATACAACCCTTGTGGTCCGATCGATTGCTTACAAACGATTCCCCAAAATTTGCTTCTTCCCTTCCTTTGCTTGAAGAATCAACTTTCTTCCTCCTTTCTTTTTAGTGTCGCACAAAATATCAGACTTACCCAAAATGGGAAATATCTCATAGGGTTTAGGTTTTTTAGGCATATAATTTACAAAGTACCCCCTCTACTTTCTTATTTCCAAAAAATGACACCCCTTGACTTATTTTAGAGTTAAACACCGTGATAACAGGTGTTACAGGAGGTTTGTTCGTGTTCGTTCGTTTAACTTAATCGAACAAACGAGCGAACACGAACGGTAAACGAACGAAATTTTTTGTGTTCATGTTCATTCATTAAGAAAATATGTTTGTTCGTGTTCGTTTATGTTCGTTCATTAAGAGCTAAACGAACGTAAACGAATGAACATAAATGAAAAACGAACGTAAACGAACGAACATAAATGAACATATACGAACGTAAACGAACGAACATAAATGAACATAAACGAACACAAATGAATAAAAAACAACCACCGTTACTCATCATTTCGTTCGTAAAAAATAACATAAAAAAATAAAATAAAAACAAATAAATTTAGGATGTATAAAAAAGAAATTTTAAAAAATTAATTTAATTAATGCTTTGACACATAAATGTCATAATATATATAAATCTATACATATAATAAATAAGTAACGGAAGTGACACGTGTCATCTTCTGATGACTCCATTTTTTCATTTTCCCGCCTAAACATGAACCTGGACGCATTTTACACTATAAGTTCATTTAGCAAATCCACATTCATTCCTTATTTAATCTTTCATTAATTCAATTTTTTTAATTTATACCTTACATTTACTACCCTTATAATTAGATATCTAGTTACTTTTAATCTCTTACTTTTTTATTTTTCATTTTAGACTTTTATCATATAAATATAAATAATGTATATGAACTAAATTCCATTGAAAAAACATTTTTATTTTTTACAAATTATATCATTGTAATCGTTTCGTCAATACCTTCGAAATGAGTCCAACATTGAATATTTTAGGATTTAATTATATAATTAAATATCATAAATATATACGAATTAATATGTCGTGATTACTATGGAATTTGTCGAAATTAGTATGAGATAAAAGTTGAAAATGAGATTGCATATGTTCGGAAATCCAATTTAGAAATCAAAATTGTAATATGAATATCTTTTATTGAATTAAAATATATTATATTTTCTAAAAATAAAATAGAATATATTTTATTCTAATACAAATTGAAAATCAAATATTATTTCGTATTATTATTTTTGTAATACAAATTGAAAATCAAGTATTATCGAACATATGCAAATCCTTTTACAAAATTTATTTCAACTTTTATCTCACAAATTTTAATAATTGATTTTCAAAATCAATTATTAATACAAAAAAAAGTTTTTTTGCATGATTTAACCAGCTGCAAAAAAAACAACAACTTTGAATGGAAAAAAGTTTGGAAAAATAGTATCGTACTTTCGATAATCATTCATATCTGTAAGAAAAGTTTTTTGGTATGATTTAATTTTTTTAAATTACCCCGTGTAATACACGGGGGCGAATCTAGTATATTTATATATATAAACGAACATAAATGAACGTAAACGAAAATAAACGAAAATAAATGAACGGACATTAACGAACATAAATGAAAGAACGAGACCATTGTTCATGTTCGTTAATTTAATTAAACGAACAAAAAAATGTGTTCATGTTTGTTCATTTATTAAATAAACGAACATAAACGAACTTCCCGCCGAACAGTTCACGAACGGTTCGCTGAATGTTCGGTTCGTTTACAACCCTAACTGAAATTATCTCTTTTCTCTGTGCCTAAGACCATCCACATCCCACCAATTCATTTACACTTTCAATTGTGTCACATCATCTTTTGCAATTATCCTCAACACACACTACTAGAAAAATGTGAAATACCGACGACAATTACCGACGGCAAAAAACAGTCGGTATTTACCGACGGCAAACCGACGGCCTACCAACGGTATCTTTTTAATTTTATTTTTTATTTATTTTTAATAAGTCGTCGGAAAAATTAGTGAAATACCGACGGCTTACCGACGGTTGTTTTTTTCATTTTATTTTATATTTATTTTTAATAAGTAAATACCGTCGGAAAACCGTCGGTAACTGGAACCGTCGGTAAGTTGTCGGTAGTTGTCGTCGGAAAACCGTCGCTGAATATTACCGACTAGCTTTTTACCAACGATCATTCCCGTCACAAAACCGTCGCTAAAGCCTTTTTCCGACGGTTTACCGACTGTTTCAGCCGTCGGTAATACGATTTATTTTAATAGTGACACATGTAATCTACCTACACATTCAAAAGTGGTCCCCACTACAACATTTATTAATTATTTTATAAATTATTATATATATACATTTATATTTTTTTATATGTAATTTTATAAATTATATTTGTAGTTTTATCATTATTGTACGCTTTAATAGTTTTATCAGTATTGTATGTTGTAATATGTGTTATATGTAATTTCATTGATGTTTAAATTATTTTTTATATTGTATTTATATTATATTTAAAAAATAACATATATACATATATAGATTTTTTTAAAACAAGAATAATTAATTTAATTAAAAAATAAATTATAATCATTAATTTCTACAATATATATAGTTGGAGTTTATTTAAATTAAAAAAATTAAAAATAAAGAGTAGTGAGACCACGTGGTTTTTCAATTGTAATTGCAATATTTGCAATTGCAAATCCTAGGTGGCACCTAAAGCCTCGTTGCAATCCTCTTTGCAAGCGTATGTGGATTGTCTAAGGACCAACAAAGTATTGTACAAGAACATTCATTTGTTGTTCATCACCAAGTTATAATATCAAGTTTTTATATATTTAAAGCTCGTAATCAATGATTTTTTTTTCTAGTAGCTTCATCGTTTTCTGTATGTGTCATGTTTTTTGTTGTTGATGGGAGACGATGCATCGAATTTGACCACCTTGATCCTCTTCTTTAAGAATCCTCGTTAAGGAAACTTCACTCTGATGCCTAGATCTTTTTCTTAAGTAATTTTTAATACCTACGAGAAGATGAAAAAGAAAACGTAATTCACATAATACACACACACACACATATATATATATATATATATATATATATATATATATATATATATATATATATATAAAGGAATGATAATACGAGAATGTTATCTATTTAAAAGAATAATTAAAAAAATAAGAGAATAATTCTAAGTCAATCATTTTATTAAATAATACTTTAAATAATTAATTCTAAAAATAAATAAATAAGAGTATATAAGTAATTTAGTTATATAAAAGTTATTTTAGGTAGTTATTTAAGATTATACTTTTACCATATTTATGAAATTTAATATTATTTAATTTTTTATTTAATAAATTTTTTTATATTTAATTCATTTAAAATAAGCGTATTTTATTTTCACTTAAAGAATTCATTTTTTATATTAAAGTAATATTTAAAAAAAATTACAATTTTCATCAAAATCACATGTGATTTACAATCAATTAGTTTTTTTTCCAAAATATTTTCCTAATCATATGTGATTTAAAATTTGAAAATTAATAATTCAAATTAAAATTGAAAAAGAAAAAGAAAAATAATGAAACAAAATCATATGTGATTTTTAGCAAAACACATTTAAAATGTATAAGATCATATGTATTTCAAAACGTAATTCATAATATTTCATCAAAATCACATGTGATTCATAACGAATTAAATTTTTTTCAAAATGTTTTTCTAATTACATTTGATTTAAAATTTAAAAAATAATAATTCAAATTAAAATTGAAAAATAAAAAGAAAAATAATGAAACAAAATCATATGTGATTTTTAGCAAAACACATTTAAAATGTATAAGATCATATGTATTTCAAAACATAATTCATGATTTTTCAAAAAAATCACATGTGATTCACAATGTTGTAAAAATAATAAATAAATAAATAATCATGAATAAATACTTTAATTAAATTTATTACCTAATCTATATAAAAATAAATGAGTTTCCATATATAATATGTATACAACAAATGACACATATGCCTTTTTGGACGATTTTAAAAAAAAAATTATTTAAAGTATTATTTATTGAAATGATTGGCCTAAGATTATTCTCTTATTCTTTGAAATGAGTATCATTCTCGTTTGAACCCGACTATATATATATATATATATATATATATATATATAGAGAGAGAGAGAGAGAGAGAGAGAGAGGGATAGGTTATTTTGCAACCCACAAAAAGGTTACCATATTGTCACAACCACGTAAATTATAATAATTATCATGGTAATATGTCACAATCAACTTTATAACAATCATGTGAACAAATGTACGATATTTTTCAAACCACCCATTAAATATTAATGAATAAAGCATACAAATCAACATAAGTTCAAGCAACCACGTACAAAGTGTTACTATTCAACAACTATGTACGCGGTTCGCCATCTTCATAACATTCTTTTAGTCACCTGCAACTTGGTTGCATGAAAACACGTCGGGTAGTTTCAAAACTACTTGTAGCATTTGAAGAGTATTATGGTTCAAATATTACCAAATTCTAGCCGCTAGCGTAGTAATTGATCATTGAAACTGAAATTAATTGGTGTTTATTTATGCATATGTATATGTTTAATGTTTATCCGACGAGACTCCAATAAAAAATTGTCATTATTTTTCTAGAGTACATTACTTTTTTGTCCTTGAAGTTTGTTAAAATTTGTGGATTTCGTCCCAGTGGTTTTGAAATTTTGGTTTTCGTCCCTATGGTTTGCAATTCATTTTTTTCTTTTTTCGTTCTTGAGGCCAAAATACTACTTTTAAGTATCAAGAACTAAAATCGAAATAAATTGTAAACCATAGGGATAAAAAAAGTAATAAAATTTAAATCATAATAATAGAAAAGGTAATAAATTACAAATTATAGAGATGAAAATCATAATTTTAAAATCATAAAGACGAAAATAGAAATTTTCAACAAATCAAAGGGACTAAAAACGTAATTTACTCTTTCTTATATTATCACTATTTAGCATACTTGGTCATTCTCCCTTTCTGGTTTTATTTTTGTTTTATTCGCTCTCATCTAGCAACATTTTAATTTTTTCATACACATTTGATTAGCCGAGGTTGACAGAAACAAACACTCTACGTTTCAGGGTAGAAGTCAGATATGTGATATCTTACCCCTCAAGACCCCATATCTGAATAGAATATACTGGATTCGTCTACACGCACAAAACTTCATAAACAATGCTTGTCTGGTTTGCTGGAATTATGGGTAACAATATTTCAGGTCAAGACTTTTGATTTTAGTTTCTTGGGCTTTTTTTTGGGTAGTAAAGAGATGTTTAATTAATAAGTGGCAAACATATCATTAGTGACAGATGCATAATTTTTCTCGAAAGGGTGCACCTTTAAATTGGATCAAATGCCTGCAAATTCGTTCGATGTGTTTTTAGCCAAATTCCGCCTTCAGGGGATCTTTTAAGTTTTTTGGTTGATTTTTGAGGGACTTTTTTAGTTTTTTTTATTTAGATAGAATTTTTCGATTTTTTGGTTGATTTCAAGAGATACTTTTAAGTTTTTTTGTTGATTTCAAGAGACTTTGTGGGTTTTTGGTTTCCTTAGTACTAAATTAAAAAACAGGATGTTCTGCAAATTAAAATTAACTAACCAAATTTAAAGAAGCCTGGCTTGATCAAACAAATTAACATCAACAAGACAACAACTATAAAAACTTAATTTTCCAAAAAAAAAAACTATAAAAACTTTAAAAAAACAAATAAATCATGTAAACATAATTGTATAACATTATAAGTAATCAATTTAGGTCAAAGACTAATATAAAATTTACGGCAAAGACAAATATAAAATTTAGGGCAAATGACCAATATCAAATTTAGGACTAATGCCTAGTATCAAATTTTGGGCAAACAAATAAATCATGAAAATAAATCAATAAAATCAGTGACATCATATACAAAGGAATAATAACTGCTTTTTAAGTAGTATTAAAAAATTAAAATAAAAACTCATGCAAAGTATTAATTGTTAAGTTTGATTAATTCTATTTCTTTTTCAAGTTATTTCAGATAAAAATATGTTGTCAATAGAATGAGGAAAAAACAAATTTAAAATAAATGGGTAAATTGGAAGAAAAATATTAAAAAAAAAAGGAAACAAAAGCGAGATGGGAAAATTGTAAATAAAAAATAGTTGTATTTAATGTAAGATTTTGTTAAGCACAAGGGTTGTAACGTACTAGTTAAAGCCCTAGGGATGTGGTAGAATATCCTATCTACCCAGGGTTTGAATCCAGACATACACAACAATTGTGGTCACTGAGGTTTAATCGGGGTTGATATCTTACAGTCATAATTTGTCAAAGGATTAGTCTAGGCATAGCCTAGGACACTCTTCCCAAAAAAAAGAGTTCGTTATTTTATAATTGAGGTCTTGAATTCAATTCTTGCAGAAAGAAAAGTAGCATCAATTCCACCAATCTCACACTCTTGTTTCAGGTTATGTTTGAAAAATATATGAGAACACACCAATGTTCTAAAAAACTCGTCGCACAGCCGTCATGGCGCGCCATGGCACCAAGGCTTGTGTGTCACGCCATGTTAAGCCCATGGCACGCCATGGCCAAATGCGCAATTATCGTAATTAGATATTTGAGTTTTCTTTACGTTTTTAATGTCTTATTTGCAAGTTTTTAATATATAACGCAATTTAACTTGCTTATTACTATTGACTCATTGAGTAACACTACATAACATACGTTTTTATATATAATATTATATATGAATTAAAAATTTGACGCCATAAGTCACGCCTTGAAAACGCCATGGCTTCGTCATGGCTCCTAAGGCTTGAGGCTTGGCCTCGTCGCCACGCCACGCCTCACGCCACGCCTCACGCCATTTAGAACCTTGGAACACACTCCAAAACTAAGCGGGTGCACATATACAACCAGTAAAAAATTTCCATTACAACAGGACGATCGAGTAGGGACCCGTAGACCCCCTCCTCTGTGAGTAGGTCCACCCCCACATATCATTATTACGTGGCAAACCAAAAAGCCCGAGCCTAAAAGAGCCTGGGCCCACGTCCACACCATGATTTAGAGTCCGATTAGGCTTAAATTTTTTTCAAAAATCTTGCACAGGACCGGGCCTTAAAAGCCTGTCCTGATTAGTAGAATAGATTATATCCTTATTTGATGTATATTTGCAAATTTTAAATTAGTTGTTTTTTTTCCAAATTTGAGGGTTTAACAAGTTGGTATCAGAGCATAAGTTTGAGATATTTAGGTGTTAATTTCGGATATATACCTAGACTCAAACTAGCGTTTTTCTAAGTGATGGAAATGAGATTGTATCATTAGGCACTTTAAGATAGGATATTTTTGGGTTTGATAGAGACACTAGAATCGGGAATCACGACGAATGTAGCAAGGATAATCATGTCCGGTACGTTCATAATTGCACCTGGACAGTGTCGTGGTGAATTTACATGTTACATGTGTATTATTGAACCGCCTTTATGTGATGACCTATGGGGTAGTATATGAATTAGTAGCTAGAAGAAGTTTATGTTTATAGCATTGTCACTTGGAGTGATGGTTAAGCATGGTTAATACATTAAGTTGATCATTTTGGGGTCGGGGAAATTGGTTGAATTAGAACCATAGGCCTATTAAATCGATTTTATTTCGAGAAGAAATTGTAAGGTTAACCAATTTAGTTGCCTATCGTTACCCTAAGATGTTGAGCGCTCGGATGTCAATAGTGAATTGATGTGCTTGGTGAGCTAAGTCATGAGACTTTGGGTCTCGACCAAAATTCATGCACGAAAGCTATTTCTAAAATAAGTTTGTATCAATTATTTCTCATATTTCTTAAATCATAAAGTGGGTTATATTATGAAATTTTGGAAAAATGGTTAGCACACATCAGATTTTAAACCGTGAGTTTAATCATACATGAAATTGTTTTATTGCACGTGGTTGCAAATTTTTATTGAAGATCTCTTCATCCTCGTTTCTTATTTAACGCTATTTTCAGATATTGTAATATACGTGTTTTAATGTAATTTGGGGCATTGGGATACGTGTTTCCTTTTGTAATATACGTGTTTTATTGTAACTGAGAAATTTTAACCTTGACATTGGATCTCCTCCATGTATGTTAAGATTTTAAATGAAAAGTTATTCCCATGTTTTTGAGTCTAAGTTCTCTTGGGAATTTTAGTCAGTACGAGTTTTGTTGAGTTTTATAGGGTATTATTTTACGACGTTTTTCAATGCGTAAGTGAACTTTGAAATGCGTAAGTTTAATTATATTGCGTGTAAATTTATGAGTTTATTAAGCGTCATGTCTCATGCATGTTTTGTTGAAAAGTGTCACTTTATATTACTTTGCGATAAAAGGGAAATTCTTGGAATTATGATATCTTAGTCATAACTTTGTCTTATGCTTTTAAGTGCGAAACGAAGATTTTGGCACCGCTTGATTTTAGTGTCGTTAAGTTTTATGAATATTTTTAGTTGGGTCTTATGGAGTTTCATTTTATGACATTTTGCATCGCGTAGATGAATTTTGAAACACGTGTACTGAATTTTTGTGTGCATCAACTTACGAGTTGTTGTTTAACATTATTGTCTCCTGCGGGTTTTACACATTTCTTTTCACAACCGCAAGAAATATCTTAAGAGTCCTGATATCACATTATTGCACATCTAAGTTTTTACACAAGTGCATCCTATTTTGCCCTCCTTGATATTTGAATTGCTTTATTCTTAGCTGTGAGTGAGTGCATGGGGGGATCTATGTCGGTTCGTATTGAACTTTTTTTTATACCCTCTCCGGTTGTTAATTTTACCCTTACGGTTTCACGCAATACGTTATACTGGATTATTGGTACGCATTATCGTATCCACTATTTTGGGGTAAAGACATTTTATTCGTACGACCGAAAATTTGAAATCGCACGAAATTATTTACGTTGACCTAATCGCATGCATCTATCATCTTACTAAGTTTGGGAAATAAACTAATGCATGTGGGTCTTGTTGAGAATTTTATCTCATGTCATTTTATGGTTCCTCTTTTGCTTAGATTGATGCATATTAGGACCATAGTAGTCCATTTGAAAAGTTTATTACACATCTTTTGTTATTGTCCTTATTAACTTAGATAATAGTCAAGTGGCTTTTGAAATAGGTTTATATGTGTGACGTTTGTGGGCGCGTTGCACAGCTACCGAGTAACGGTAGTGGATTTTTACACGTGCGACTAATTGTTAACAAAGTTTTGCATTTGAATGCTCTATGAAATTCCAAATTGGCATGTTAATCTGAAAACCTTGAACTCATTAGGGTTATAGATTTAAACCCCTATCGTGAAAGGACTTGTAATAAGGGACTAGTGACGCCCTTGGGAATCGAAATACTAATGACCTGAACGATTGGCATAATTGTATTGTGGGAATTCAACCTCATGAGGTCAGATCATATATGATTGTTTGAGGTAGTAGATCTATATTATTATCCTAGTTAGGCAAGTGGTGATCTTTCCCTCTTGATAAAATTCGGGTTGAAACCCTGCATGATTATTCGCATATGGTTGGATTTAATTTGATGGTTTGCTTGTTCACTCGAAATCATGATAGGTTTTGGTGGTGTATCACCTTAATGGGCCTTTGGAAATAAAGGAAATATTGTGGTTCACCTGTTAGAGATGTAAGTGTGGAACTTTCGTGTCATGTTAGGTGTCAACTTTAAATTCGATAATGCTAATCCTGAAAGAAATATTTGACGGTACACCTACATTTGTTGTATAGTCATTTTGAGGATAGGTGTCGACATTCGATTCAAGGACAATGACAGTTTGAGTGCTTCAGAACGCACCCGATGAATCCTGTGCATTTACAATTTAAGCGGTAACTTTAAGAATGTTAAATGTTTGTGATTAAGTATCAATGATCAAGATTCTTGATATGGTAAAGGTTATATCGACCATTAGGATTGATGTTTAAGTACAGTATGGACTTGCGAAATCGTCGAATTTGAATAAACCGACCCCGTAGAGAACGTTTTGGCATGTCCCTAGGAAGGACAACTCTACCAATAACAAGGGTGCATGATTAAAGGATTATGGGGATTCCTTGGGTCAAGTATTGTTCATCGAATTTCGGATCCAGATTCGTGATGAACTGGTATGAAATTGTCAGAGAGAGGTTAAGGTCACAAACTACCATTGAGGTAGTACGTGTCACCCAAGGTTGGGAGACAACCGTAGTCTTGTGCTTAAGGGCTACTTTATTGAGTTAAGCGTTCACTCGGATATAAGTGTAATGTGCCTAAGGGGATGGTTGTCGTGAGTATCAACATAAGGTTTGTGGTGGTTGTTCTGACAAGTGGATCAGAGACAACATATTATGCGGGCAACGTTTAACGGGAATCTAGATTTCGAGGGCGAAATCTCTTTTAAGGTTGGGAGGATTGTAACACCCATAATTTTTGGTCAGTAAAGGTCACCAAGACGTTTTTGTATCTTGTAGATGGTGGGATTTTTGTTGGGAAAACATTATTTAAAGTCCCTTAGAGTATCGAGAGTATTGGAATTGAAAAAGTCGAGATTCGGAGCTTGGTACGGACACGACTATAATGCCCGACGACTATGACAGTGTCATAGTCACACCTGGCAATGTAGCAGGAAGAACCAGAAGGAGGGGTGTTGAGTGCGACAATGACTAGCGACATTAACCAGGGCATTGTAGCCTGTCAATGTCGCACAAAGGGTGTTGATTGCTGATAAATCCGATTTTTCAGCTCACTTCTTCATTTCTCATTCCCATTTCTTCCCAAACTCTCTCTAGAACAAACCTAAACATATTTGGTGATTTTGGGTCATCTTTGGCTCAAATCTTTGGGTATTATGGAGGTAAACCATCAACAAGTTAAGGATTGGAAGCTATGATCAAGAGTTCACCATCTCCATCTTCATCTTCAACCTCTAACTCCATTTTAGGGTTTTCACCAAACCTAAGTGGTAAGTTTATCCTCTCTATGTCTAAATCCTATTATAAGATATAAATACTCCATTGATGATTTCCTAATGTTTGATTTCTTAAATTTCGGATTTGATGATTTTGGAGAAGTTAGGTCAAATTAGAGTTTTGGGCCAAAATGAGTATTTTGAGATAAGATGTTTGGGGAACGTTTCTAAATGGTTGAATATGAATGTTTATGATTGGAAACTTGTGGATCTAGGTTTTAGAAAGGTTTGCTTGTGGATTCAAATTTCTTCAAAGGAGCTCAAGTTGGGGTAAAATCTAAATTTAGTCTAAATATAAGGCAGTGTGAGTCAGACACGTCGTTCCCTGCGGGCAACGGTAGTGTATGCCGGAAGCGAGTTGTTTAAAAGTATTTTATTTGCGAAGCTGAATGGGTTAAGTGGTTTCGTTTATTTTTATAAACTTATATTGCTGTGAATTTAGAACAGTTTAAGGGAACTCACTAGACCATCGGTCTAACCCTCGCTCTTTCAAAAATTAAAAACCTTTTTAGATCGTCGTGATATAGGCAGCTCTACCAAGGGTAAGGAGAAGATTTGATCGGGTACCAGAATAGAAGGCTACCATTTAGCATGTTTTTGTTTAAATCTCAGTTGTAATAGGTTGCCTTACTGCAAAACCTGGAATACTTTTAAGATTCTGATTGTTGTCGTGGGCCGTTTTTGGCGAAATTTATTTATGTTATTAGACTGCTTTATAGTTTCTGTTTGGGTTGTTATACAAACTAAGGGTCTCCTGGTCCTAAACCACTATAACTTACACAAGAGGTGTTTGTAGAAGGAGGAAAAGGTTGAATATGTTTCGCACGTTTTATTCTCATTTTATAGCATAGATTGCGTTGTTTTTGTGTGTGGACTCGAGAAAGAGAAGAAGGAAGGAAGTGCAAGCGGTGTAGAAGGCGGAAAAGATGGAGAAAAGAAGATGGAAACTGCTCACGCCCGCGACTGTTTAGCTGCGTGGCTTGCGTCATTGGTACAAGATTTTTCCATGTGTCGTTAGTAAATGTCCACATCTTTTAAATTGGGCTTTTTGTTAAACGAGTACAAATTTTTCCAAAAATGTTATTTTCCGGTTCAGAGCGACAATCATCTGGTACTCTTTAAATGTTTGATGGGGCTGAAGAAGAAATGATGTTGCCTAGCACTTTGATATGCGGCTATTTTTGAAAAATAAGAAAAATTCAAGAATAAATTAAAAGATTATTAATTCAACCAAAATATAAAACTAGCGAGCTTTGGTGTAGTTGGCCCTAATTGGTCTTTGATTGAAAAATATGAGCTAGATTAGACTTTTTTTTGTCCTAGTTGTCCTTATTAATGGGTTTTTCAGTCTTAGCACCAGGCCAGTCCTTGATTGTTGGGCTTTTTGTGCATCTCTAGTTGGACTATGTACCATCAACTACAACTTAAATAAAAGAAAACTTCGAACATGCTAAGATCCAATCAGTAAGATTAATGTCAGGGTCTAAATTTGATCATATTTGAACCATGATGCTCTTCAAATGCTACAAGTATATTGGAAACTACTCATTTTCATTCAATTAACGACGATGCATGTATCAGAATCTTGGCGTTTAAAACTTGGTTGCGGCCAAAACTTATGTTAATTCCTACAATTTATTCATTAATATTTTCTTGGTTGTTTGCAACATATCGTACATTTATACAACATACCATTTATAATGTGAATTATGTCTTCTTTTCGATCTTCTTGTGCATCTTCGTTTTCAAAATGTGAAAAGTAGGCCAATAATAATTTCTTATAGGAAGATCCAGGCATCGAGAGGGAAATTATTCTCCTATTAGGATCCTTGAAGAAGAGGATAAAATTATTCTCCCATCAAGTACAAGAAATATGAGACACACAAAAAACGGGTGAAGATACTAGGTAACTAGAGAAACAAGAACAATCATTGATTCAATTCTTAAAGTAATATAAAGATGTTGTTAATATAACTTCGTGATGAACAGTCGGTCCCTAGATACAGAGGAGAGAGATAATGTCAGTCAATGTTCCTATGATCTTGCCAACTTTTTGTACACTAACGAGGTTAAATGTGATAATTGTTGTATTTATATATATATATATATATATATATATGTGAGCCGATGTCTATGATAGAGTACAAACCATGACGTGCGATTGATAAGTTGTGACAATTATAGTTTTCTTAAATTTGGTAGTTTACGAACATATTCATACTTTTCATGTTATCTTAATGCATGTGATATTTCGTAGTCCATTTTTTTTAATGATAAAGTTAAATAACATATATAAAACTTGAATTTAAGGAGGTTTAGAATTTAAACTGTACCAGTAATGTTCTTTTGACATAAAAAATATAATATTTAATTTATTTGACATATAATTAAAAATAATTCTTGAAAAATGGCCAAATATCTTAAAATTCACTTTATAAAACAAAATTAATATAACATGGGGTACAATCAATTTTTTTTTATCAATTTCCAATAAAAAAAATAATATTGAATAATATTGTATTTGTGATACAAGAAAATATTGCATTTTTAAAAGAATTTGTTATGGTGTAACATGATTTATACTAATAGTGCCGTTATCATAACTAAGCATTTATTGTATTAGATAATACGTATTCAGTTGTATTAAAATATGAAACCTTTTTATATTAGAATGTCATAAAACATACAACTTTTATTTAAGATAATCTCTCAGTACATAAAATATTATTAAATTTAACTTGGATTGTAATAGAAAGATCGAAAAGCCAAGAAGGTCAAGTAAAACACATAAACTTTGGATCGGTCATAATATCAACCATTTTTCACGAAAGAAACATGCAAAATTGTAACAACCCAATAATTTCATCAAGAATTGAATTAGATAGAATAATATCAAATATTCAACAACGGGTCCCAATTCAGTAACTTGATACTCAAGTATTTAAATCACCTAGATCTTAGTCTATTACAACCGAGAATTTCTATTCATAAAAAGAAAATGGCAATGACTGAAACATATAATTACCTTCACTAAATCCATTGTGATCATTCTTGAGTTTTTTGTAAAGCTCCGGGAATGACTGAAACATATAATTGAAGTCATTGCAAGGCAGGTCATTCAAGGAAATTGTTAGTTCACGTACAGGGCGACCCATCTCATGGCTGATAGTGGCCACCACATGGATTATTTTACAGACGACTGTCAAGGAGTTAGGTCCAGATGAGCAGCCGAGGTCTGCTACCCCCATGCTCGTTGGTTGCATCTCTCCCAAGATGTTCATAATGGCAGCTTCCACCATTGAACTACCAACTGATATTATCTTCTTCTGCAATGATCAAAGCCAAGGGTCACGTAAATCATATATATCGTATATGGTGTAAATTAAACAATGAAAGCAAATGTTGATTTTGGTTACCTGAACTTGTGAGTTTTTGGCATAGCTAGTCTCCCCTTCACCTTTGTTCATGTGAGGAACTTGCATTTTGTTCTCTGTCTTTGTGTTTCAGAATAAAGCTTAAGTTAAAGAATTGTGTGTGTGCTCGAAAGATGAGAACATATATATAGACCAAATAATTTATGTTAGAAGTTTGTTAGTAATAGTTATTTAGCGGATTTTAATTTACAACAAGTCTCATAGGTATATTTAACACAACTGAAAAGAGTAAATTAACTTATATATTCGTTGGTTACAACTTATAAATTAACAAGTCTCATTGGTTACACCTACAACCGAAATGGAAACCAAGTGTTTCGTGAAACAAGAAACCTTACTAAGCTAAGAAAGGTGCTTGTTGAGTAAGGCCGCAACTTTATCGAATTGAAGTAAAGCTAACTTGAATTTGAGAAAGTGAGCTAACTTGAATTTGAGAAAGTGAAAGAAAATCAATACTAGGCTTATAGAGATGACATGACACTATCAACATTATTATTATTATCATCAAAGTTTAGGAACTATAATAACGACATGTGATTGCTATAAGTTTTCTTTCTTAATCATATAGATGGTATTGCGACATCGAGATGACCTTTATGTGTCATCCCTAAATATGAATCAATGGAAGGTGAGAACAAAATTGATGATAAACAAGGATTTATAGGTGAAAAATGTATTATCATGAGTAATTACGTTTTTCATCTGTATAGTTTATTAAAAATTGACTAGTTTATTAAAAATTGACTTTCGTACCTGTAGTTTTGGAATTACGGTTATCGTCCCTATTGTTTGTAGTTCATTACTATTTTCGCCTCTAAAACTAACTCATACCTTTAAGTATGATGGATGAAAACCACAAAGGGGAAAAACAAAAACAAATTGTAGATTATAAGAACGAAAATAACAATAAATAATAAACTTGTAGGAATGAAAATCATAATTTTAAAAACACAAAGACAAAACTAGCAATTTTCAACAAACCACATGTACAAAAACATAATTTAATCAAACCGAGAATAAAATATTGATGATAAACAAGGATTATAGGTGGAAAAAGGTATTATTATGGCTATTTTGTTTTTTGAATTTATAGTAGTTGTTTTTTGCTATTATATATGAACTTATATAGTTTTCGAATAGCAATTACAGTAGATTAAAATAATTATGGATAATAAATAAATACATATTAATTTTTAATATCATTAACGTTTTAAGAAAAATAGGTTAAATTGAAACAAACCAAATGAATTCCGGTCGTATAGGATATGAGAGTTAAAGATGTTAGTAAAAAGGTTGAGCAATTGTTTTCTAAAATATTTCCAGAATAATGATAACAAAAACTATAATAAAAATAATAAAAAATAAAACAATAGAGATAAAATACATGAGTAAACTTCAATTTTGGTCTCTAACATTTATAATTTTTAATGAATATCGTCTCTAAACTTTAAAAACTCTGATTTGGCACCTCACGTTTGTTCTATATATTTAATAAAATATTATTTATCTCACGAAACATTTCATTTCAAAGTTTCTCATTAGTGGAATATAATAAAAAATTATTTCTCTCTTGGTAATAATTTTCGGGGATATCTCCAAATTTGGAGAAAATTAAACTCTCTCTTATATTTCTCCATTTTGGAGAAAGTTTTAGAAAAATTGTTGGAGTGAAAAGTTGTTGGAGTGAAAAGTTGTTCAAAATCTCTATTTTGTCCATTTTGGAAAATTGTTGGAGATGCTATGATACATTTAAGAAAACGTTATAGAAAATATTAATACACTCAATTTCATTAGTAGTAAAGAAGTAAAAAAATAATTTATCTTTTCTTAACATGTTTTAGAGAATTCTCTAAATTTAGAGAACAATATAGAGAATCTCTTGGAGCAAAGAACAAAAACTGTATTTTCTCTATTGTAGAAAATCTAATGAAGATTCTCTTATAAATCATTACAATTGTGGAAACACTTCTGGAAATTCACTTACCACCGGAACCGACTTTAACTCCTTCTTCTCCTTCTTAGCATCTACTACATATGCTAAGAACCCCCCACACCCTTTCACTAGACACCGCTTAGCCTTGATCATTGAGATCAAGCACGACTTTCTGTCCCTTCGATCCCCATACACTACTACTTCTTCCTTACCCGGCAACGCTATGCGAATCAATTTCTTATTACATACAATATGAGCATCATTCGACGCCAACCAGTCCATCCCCACGATGACATCAAATTCCCCCATACCCATCGGGTATAACCGAAGGGGAAATGACTGTCCATCGATGACAATACTACACCCTTCATATACTTCCCTCACCAAGACTCGACTATCATCAACTACTTCTACTTCGAACCCAACACCAAGTTCCCTGGGTTTTACACCCAGATTACGAACAAAGTTCGGCGACACAAACGAACGGTTTGCGCCCGAATCAAACAATACCTTTGCAAAAGTCGAGTCTATAAGGAAAGTACCTGTCACCACATCCGGTATCTCTACCGCTTCCTCCGCCGTCATGTTAAACGCCCTCGCTCTGGCTCGGGTGGGTTCCACCTTCCGTTCCACTCCTTTTCCTCCCGCATTCCCAACTGTTCCCTTTTTTAACTGCGGACAATTTGTTTTAATGTGTCCCACTGCACCACACTGGTAGCAAGTCCTCGCCCCCTGACAGTATCGTGCCATATGCCCTGGTTTCCTGCATTTGAAACAACCTTCCCGATCTGCTAAACATTCTCCCTTGTGCATCCTGTTACATTTGTTGCACGACTTATTTTCGACCCTTGGTACAACACGCTGACGCCTTGGTGCTTTTGAACTTCTTTGTATCACGCGTTGGGCCTTCCCATTTTCTTTTCTCAACACTCTTCTCAGACATCTGTCGTGCCTTGTCCCTTTCCGTCATCTCAACCGCGTTAACAGCTGCCTGAAAGGTAGCGGGCTCTCGTGCTGCTGCTAGCTCTCGAATGTTGCTTCTCAACCCAAACAAGTACCGGTCCACCCGTCGTTCCTCATTTGGTACATACACTTCAGCAAAACGTGCCTTCTCTAAGAATTTGGTTGTATACTCTCTCACAGTCATATCTCCTTGCTCTAAGTTCAAGAATTATTCCTCCAACTTCTTCACGGCTGCCAAATGGCAGAACTGTTTCTTGAATTTAGCCACGAAGGTCTCCCAATCCATGCCTCTAGCCGCTTTCGAACCTTTACCTCCCGTCTCAGCCTCCCACCAGAAAACATCATCATCCCTCATCATGGATAAAGCAAACACCACTTTATCTTCTTCCGTGCACTTGCAGGTATAAATTCCAGTTCCATATTCCCAATCCACTTGGTCACCACCACTGGATCACACTCTCCTTTGAAGGTAGGAGGGTTACAAGTAGTGAATGCTTTGTAACTGCATCCTTTTCCAGTATCTGCTCCAACTTTCACACCAGGTGTTGACTACGAGTGACTACCCACCACTGTTACTGGCGAGGTGGCCATCTCGGTTGTCTCCTTCTCCTCACTCTTTTCCATACTTGTGGCTGACATTCCAGATTGATGAGCCAGCAAAGCTTGCAAGGTCTCCTACAACTTCCCCATTTCCGTGGCGAAAGTCTCTTGCATGACAAACACTTGAGCCCGACCTCCCCCACGATTCTTCAGTGGCCTTCTCCCCCTTGCAGTAGTCGAACTTTCTTGAAGAGAGGGTTCTCGTTCGGCCCTGATCTCCATGCTTTTGGCTTTTCGGGTTGCTCGCACTGGTCTTTTTCCTGGAGCTCTCACTTCCGGTTCTTCCACTTGTATGGCCGCCTTTTGGGTTATCCTTCCCTTAGGTCGTCCACGTGTTTTTCCCCGTGTTGCAGCTTGCCGAGAAGTAACAACTGGTCTATCCTCAACAATTTCATTCACTGGCGCCATCTCAACTATCGGCGCAAATCTGCTCCTAGTTACTCGCTCCGACATATCTACAGATGAGACACCAACACACAAACTTCATTAAAATAAAACCCCAAAGCAATAAGGCAAGTTAAGCACGCACATGTACCTATAAATTTGTAATTACACTGACCATATGTAATTTCAAATTTACCTTACATGCTAGTCCTCACTACCCTACCATTTGTTTCCCCTAAGGTCCTCCTTTGATCTCAGTTGTGTCTTACTCCCTAAGTTTAAGTCTAGGCCCATCCGGTCACCTAGATCTCTTAAACTATGGCTTTGATACCAATTATAACAACCCAAAACTAAAAATAATAGAGTTCTCCAATAACATCAGAAACCTTGCCAAAAACGGCCTCCATACAAACAATTAGAATATTTAAAGTAAACTAGGTTTGTAACCAAACAACCTATTACAACTGAGATCAATAAAAAAATAATTCTATAATGAGGTCTTCTATCCCGAAGTCCGATCAAGCCTTCTCCTTACCCTTGGAAGAAATTCCTATCTCACGATGACCTGAAAAGGGTTTTTAGTTTTGAAAAAGCGAGGGTTAGACCAATGGTCTAGTGAGGTCCCTCAACAAACAAATTCAACTACACTTTACAAAAATAAAGTAAATCAATCCTTCCAGCTTTTAAAACATAAACCTCATATAAAATTCACTTCCGGCACACACTACCGTCACAAAAGTGACAGCGTGTCTGTCTCATACTGCCTTAGATGGGACACACCCCCCATATAGCACAAACGGGACACACCCCCCGGTATGAGTACAGGCGGGCCACACCCCCCGAGTTTGGCCGCTCACAATAATTGATGCATACATTTAATCATTAAATAAACTCATACCGCATGGAAAAGAAACTCACGTATATAAAGCTTATGTAAATTAAGATATGTTTAAAATAACTTTCGCATGTCATAAAAAGTTAAGACAACACAAGCATTTAATTAAAATCCATGCATAAAACTACTTCATAAATTTGCGAGGTTTTAAGTTTAGAAAAACTCACCTGGTGCCCTTTTGATTAATTCCTTACGCCTACTTGAACAAAACCTATAAGAAAACCAATGACCGGTAAACCTTCAATACCTTCTACAACTTAACGACAACCGACCCTTAACCCATCATCAACCTAAGCGGTAAAATTCTACTTACTGAACTTGTTCCCAAGACTGAAACTTTTATAAAAACCCAACTCACTAAAACGAATCGTAGCCCAAAACGATTAAGAGAAAAATAGTCCTAATATGGGAATGCTAACTAGGCCAAATTAAACTAGTGGATCCAACTAAAAATTGAAGTCCATACTTAATGGGCTACGGCCCAACCACCTTGACCGGGGTCCAGGGTCGACCGGGGTCTCCGCACCTGGTGACCGGACTTGACCGAAGAGATCGCCCGGGTTCCCCGACCGGGGTCTGCAGCGACCGGACCAACTTCCCCCAACTCTTCGACCGGGGTCTTCATGACCGGTGCCAACTTAGATCGGGGTTTCCCGGTCCCCGGTGTCTAACACGCCCGGAGGCGAATTCTGGGTTTTCGATCGGCTTCGACTAATATAACCCAGGGACTTAATCCTCCCAACTGATTACCACCTATGAACAAAAGTAACTAATACTTTTCCTCAACCCTTCCAATAATTAACATCCATTAATAACTAATTCCTTAACCGATTAACAATAGACAAATCCATGAACTCCCACCCCTCTAAACAGACTATCCGATCTCACAAACTCAAATCCCAAAATAAAGATGAATGACCAAGTAAAACTTAGATTAGAGAATGATTCAGAACATTACCTTGCGATGAATTCCACCTAAATCTCCCAAGTCTCTCTTCTCCACTTCGCCTCTACGCTCTTTCTCTCTGAGTCCTTCGGCCGCCAATAACAACAATGACCCAAACCCTAGGCTAAGACCTCTTTATGCAAACATTTACACTTAGCCCCTTTAAAATTAAGTTCTGACCACTTTCCACCCAACTTAAACTTTATTTACTTTGAACCGGTTATTACACAAGTTATGCCAAAAAAAATCCCTATTAAGGTAACACCACATAGACACTAGATTGAAATTATTTTTTTCACCATTTAATTTACTTATACCGTATAATTTACATAAATGCAAAGAAAGATAATATTAATTGATAGTTTAATACCGAAATATGCCATTGTGAACATCTTGTGGAGGTGCAACATGCAAGCATGGAATAGCAGATATTGGTTGCTAATCTGGACCAAACTCCTTTGTCATTGTCTTTCAGATTTTCCATGGGGTGAACGTTGTCAGTCATCGGCATGTACCCAAACTATAATAACCGGGTTCTAATCGGGTAACTTTAAAGTTTGGTTGATAATTAGTCAAAACCCAAAAAGATGGAGGGGTTAAGTGTAAATTGGCAATTATAAGGATTTAACCTAGGGATTCCCTCATTCAATATGGTTGGCGGTTGGAGGATTTGAGAGGTCGAACGAAGCAGGTCGCAAGTTAGAGAAGAGAAGGAGAGACTTTGAAGTTTTGGGTATCATCATTTCTTCCAAGGTAAACTTCTAATCCCAGGGTTCTTGTTTACTTTTAAGAGTATTTTGGTTTGGGGGAATATGTGATTTTACAGACTTGATTGAGATTGATTTATTATTTTTATTCTACTCCTTAAGATCGTGTATTAGCTCTGTTAGGTTAAGGGGTCGATTTCGTTGTTGTTGAGGTTGTTAATGTCTTGTTAACCCTTAATCTTTTCACTTGCGATCTTTGTATTTTGGGAGTAGAAATCATTTGGTTGCGTATTTAAGCCTCTGAGTTCGAAGTTTTGGGATTGTTCGATAACCTAGAATTGCCTCCGCGTGATATGGGCGACCCCGGGGGGGGGGGTTGGTTTCCCTAGGCGTTGGTTGATATCGGGGACCGGGGGGTCCCGGTCGGTGTGGGGGATCGGGGGAGTCCCGGTCGAAGGAGGCCCCGGTCGAGGTGGGGGACCGGGGGAGTCCGGTCGAGGAAACCCGGGCCGTGACCCCGGGAGTCGGGGGATCCCGGGGAAGGGAGTTCCAGGAGTCGGGTTGTCCAATAGCTAATTAGGATATTTGGGAAAATTCTTGTGGAATTATAGAGTCTCGTTAGTGGTGTGTCTTATCGGTTTATCGATTTTGTCGTAGGTTGTGAATCGTTAGAGCCCGGATTGTGAGCAAGGATCTAAGGTGAGTCTTTTCAAACTAAAGTCCCACTTGTATATGAAAGTTATTGTTGTAAGTGAGATTTCTAACGAAATGCTTATGAGTTATGTTAAAGCATGTTTTTTCTTTATGCGAGCTTTATATCCGCAAACACCTCTTATTGTATTATATACTATTTATATTTAAATGTTGAATAATTGTATGCATACAATGTTGGGAGCTATATGGCCAAAGTCGGGGGTGTGACCCGCCTATGCTCATACCGGGGGTGTGTCCCTTTTATGCCAATTGGGAGGTGTGACTCAGATAAGGCAGTGTGAGCCAGACACGCCGTTCCCTGCGGGCAACGGTAGTGTGTGCCGGAAGCGAGTTGTTTAAAATTATTTTATTTGCAAAGCTGAATGGGTTAAGTGGTTTCGTTTATTTTTATAAACTTATATTGTTGTGGATTTAGAATTGTTTGAGGGAACTCATTAGACCATCGGTCTAACCCTCGCTCTTTCAAAAACTAAAAACCTTTTCAGGTCATCGTGATATAGGCAGCTCTACCAAGGGTAAGGAGAAGATTTGATCGGGTACCAGAATAGAAGGCTACCATTTAGCATGTTTTTGTTTAAATCTCAGTTGTAATAGGTTGCCTTACTGCAAACCTGTAATACTTTTAAGATTCTGAATGTTGTCTTGGGCACTTTTTGGCAAAATTTCTTTATGTTATTATACTGCTTTATAGTTTCTGTTTGGGTTGTTATAATTGGTATCAGAGCCATAGTTTAAGGGATCTAGGTGACCGGACGGGCCTAGACTTAAACTAGGAGGATAGGATACAACTGAGATTATAGGACGACCTTAGGAAGACAAGTGGTAGGGTAGTGAGGACTAGCATGTAAGGTAAATTTAAAATTACATCTGGCTAGTGTAATTATAAATTTACAGGTACATGTGCGTGCTTAAATTGCCTTATTGCTTTGGGTTTATCTTAATGAAGTTTGTGTGTTGGTGTCTTGTCTGTATTCATGTCGGAGCGAGTAACTAGGAGCAGATATGCGCCGGTAGCTGAGGCGGCGCCGGTGAATGAAATTGTTGAGGATGGACCAGTTGTTCCCCCTCGACAAGCTGCTGCGAGAGGAAAAGGGCATGGACGACCTAAGGGAAAGACAACCCGAAAGGCGACCACCCAAGTGGAGGAACCGGAAGTGAGAGCTCCAGGAAAGAGAATAGTGCGAGCTGCCCGAAAGGCCAGAAGTGTGGAGATCATGGCTGAATGAGAACCTTCCCTTAAAGAAAGTTCGACTACTGCAAGAGGAAGAAGGCCAGTGAAAAACCGTGGGGGAGGTCGGGCTTAAGCTTTTGTCACACAAGAGACTTTCGCTGCAGAGATGGGTAAATTGCAGGAGATTCTGCAAGCTTTACTGGCTCATCACACTGGAAGAGCAACATCAAGTCAAGAAAAGAGTGAGGAGAGGGAGACGACAGAGATGGCCAACTCGCCGATAACTGTGGTGGACAGTCACTCTCAGTCAACTCCTGGTTTGGAAGTCAAAGCAGATACTGGAAAAGGATGCAGTTACAAGGCGTTTACAACTTGCAACCTCCTACCTTCAAGGGAGAGTGCGATCCAGTAGTGGTTATCAAGTGGATCGGAAATTTGGAGCTGGCATTTGACACATGCACTTGTGCAGAAGAAGATCAAGTTGTGTTTGCTCTATCTATGATGAGGGATGATGCTGTATTTTGGTAGGAGGCAGATACAGGGGGCAAGGGTTCAAAAGCGACTAAAGATATGGATTGGGAAACTTTTGTAGCTAAATTCAAGAAGTAGTTCTGTCCATTGGCAGCTGTGAAGAAGTTAGAGGAGGAATTCTTGAATTTAGAGCAAGGAGACATGACAGTGAGAGAGTATACAACTAAATTTCTGGAAAATTCTCTTTTCGTTGAGGTGTATGTGCCGAATGAGGAACGTCGGGTGGGCAAATACTTATTTGGGCTGAGAAGCAGTATTCGAGAGCTGGTGGCAGCACGAGAACCTGCTACTTTTCAGGCGGCCGTTAACACGGTCGAGATGACTGAAAAGGATAAGGCACGCCAAATGACTGAGAAGAGCGGTGAGAAAATAAAATGGGAAGGGTCGGCGCGTGATCCAAAGAAGTTCAAAAGTACTCGACCTGATCAACGAGTTATACCGAGGGTTGAGAATAAGCCGTGCGGCAAATGTAATCGGATGCACCAAGGGGAATGCTTAGCAGATCGGGAAGGTTGTTTTAAATGCGGAAAAATAGGGCATATGTCATGGGACTGTCAAGGAGCTAGAACTTGCTACCAGTGTGGTGCCCCGGGTCATTTTAAAACAGACTGTCCGCTGCTGAAAAAGGAAAATATTGGGAATGCTGGAGGAAAGGGAGGGGAGCGGAAGGTGGAACCCACTCGAGCTAGAGCGAGGGCGTTCAACATGACGGCGGAGGAGGCGGTAGAAATACCAGATGTGGTGAGAGGTACATTCCTTATAGACTCGACTTTTGCAAAGTGTTGGGAACTGAAGAATTCATCAAGTATGGTTAATGCTGCTAGTTCAAAGTTAATACTGCTGAGTATTACTACTGCTAGTAGAATTAATACTGCTAGTCAAAGTTAGTGCTGCTTGAACAAAGTTAGTACTGCTTAGCTAGTTAGTACTGCTAGTGGTTAGTACTGCTTAGTAGTTAATGCTGCTAAGACCAAGTTAATGCTGCTAGAAGAAATTAATGCTGCTGAGCATAGTTAGTACTGCTTATGACTTAAAGAATCGGATGGAAAGGATGACAGCTAGAAAGAATCAAGATATTCATGGAAGGCTTGAAGATAATAATGGAAGATATACTGAAGATATTTTATTTATTGTAATTATCTTTTTGTTCAGTATATGTACAGATTTGATAGAATAGTTTAGAATAGATTAATTCATTCATTCTAAGTTTTAGAGAAAATCAACCTCAAGGCATAGATCCTAATTCTAGAGAAGTAGATTTCGTATTGGTGAGCCTGTTCATCAATATTGAGGTTGTGTGTTTAATCTTGTAACTTCAAGCATTCAATACAAGTATACAAGTTGTTGATTATATACTGTTTTATTGAATATCAAAGTGTTATTCCGCAACTTCTTTGATATTAGTTTCTGAGAATTTATTCTTGTTAAGAAATCGATCCTGACAAGTGGTATCAGAGCCTGTTCTCTCAGAAACATCTATTCTTTCATCATGGAAAACTTTGCAGAATCAAACAGTACTCTGGTTTCAAAGGTTCCATTGCTCAAATCCAGTGAGTTTGACATGTGGAAGATCAGAATTAGACAATACATTCTTCTCACTGACTACTCAATGTGGGATATCATTGAGAATGGTCCTTCTGAAGCAGGAAAGATAGGACCAGATGGGAAAAGACCTCCACCAAAGACAGATGGTGAGAGGAAGATCAGACAGACAGAGATGAAGGCCTTGAGCACTCTGCTCTTGGCCATTCCTAATGAATATCAGCATCAATTTTGCAACTGCACTGATGCTCAGATTCTCTGGAATGCTCTAGAGAAAAGATTTGCTGGAACTAAAAGCATCAAAAGAAATCAAAGAGATGTTCTAAAGCAGCAGTATGAGAACTTCACTTCTTCAAAGAATGAGTCTATGACTCAAACTTTTGATAGATTCAACAAGCTCATTGGTGAACTGGCTACTGTAGGAGTGAAGATGGAAAAAGATGATATCAACAGAAAGTTCCTCAGATCTCTTGGGGATGAATGGACTATGTACACTGTCTCATATAGACAGAGTGACAATCTGGAAGAGAAGGAACTTGGTGATCTATATAATGATCTAAGAGTTTTTGAAACTGAGGTAGAATCCAAGAAGAGTCCCACTGGTTATATCCACAATGCTGCACTTCTTTCAACATCTACTGATACTACTGCCAACCCTGAAGCAGTTAGTACTGCCAGTGGAGTAAATTCAGAAAAAGGCACTGGAACTATCTTTGAAGCCTTTTTGTCCAGTCATAGCAACAATTCATTGATTAATGATGATCTGGATCAACTTCACCCTGATGACCTGGAGGAGATGGACATTAAATGACAGATGGCCATGTTATCTATGAGAGTGAAGAAGTTTATTAAAAGAACATGAAGGAACAACTTCTCTCAAAGAAGAGAAGATGGAGTTGGTTTTGACAAGACTAAGGTGGAATGCTATAAGTGTCACATGAAAGGACACTTTGCTAGAGAGTGCAGGAGTGTTGTTCCAAACAACAACCACCAACAAGCTCATAATGGAGGCTACAATCAAAACAAGAATCCTGCTCAAGCCCTTGTTTCTCAACAAGGAATGGGATTTGACTGGAGTGATCAAGCTGAGGAAGCCATTCAGAATCAAGCTCTTATGGCAGAAGTGTCTGATCTCCCCTCTGAGGTAATTTCTAATCTTTGCACTAAATCTTGCATAGACACTGTCAAAAGATACAGGGATCACAATCAAAGTATGTGTGATGACCTCAAAAGATTAGAAAAGGACAGAAGAGATTATGTGTTGATAGTAGAGAGATTTGAAGAGCAAATCAAAGGCTTTCAAGCTAATGAACTTCAACACTCTTATGACACAAACTATTGGAAGTGGGAAAAGAATGAGTTAGAGACCAAACTGTCTAAGTCCTTAGAAGAGAATGATAGGCTGAAAGAGGAACTGTCTAAAGTTAAGCTTGACATAGAAAAGTTTTCATATGCTTCAAAAGCAATGGATTCTCTTCTAAAGGCTCAGATTCATGATAAGATGAAGCCTGGTATTGGATACAACAATACACCTCCTCCTTACAACAACAACTATATCTCTCCTACTTCAGACTTGTTAGAAACCAAGGAGAAAAAGGACTTGTCTGAGGAATATCTTAAGATAGATCCTTTGGATGAGGTAGTAGTTAAGGATTTGACTGAGAAAGAAGCTAGTAAGAATAGGGATAATACTGTGAGTAAAAAGATACCATTAGAAAACAACATTATCACCAATGAGGGATGTGGGAAAATCTGGGTCAAGTCCAAGGAGATAGAGAAGACCAAAGGAAAGGATAACAAGGTCCATTACAAACAAACCACTGTTGTGAATCCTGGATCTTGTAAACAGTGTGCTTGCAATAAAGCTAAGAGCCTAAATTCTGGTATAAAAAGAGGTAATCAAAGAAACTGGAATAATCAATGGGCTCAGAAACAAGGAGTTGATCTGAATAAAATCAATAGACCAAAACCTTGTTTCATATGTGGCAAGTTGAATCATTTGGCTAAGTATTGCTTCTTTAACCTTATTAATCAACAGATAAACTTTCAAAGATTTGTGCAAAAACCTGTTGGTTATAGGAAGACTGGAAAGAAACATGTGATGAAGAAATCTGTTGAAAGTAAAGGCCCTATGAAAAATAAGGTTTTAAAAGAAAGTTTTTTACTATGGGTACCTAGAAGTACTAACAGTGTTAGTACTGCTGAAAATATTAATGCTGCTAACACAGTTACTACTGCTAACAAGATTAGTACTGCTAAGCATGCAAGTGCTGCTAAGGCAGTTAGTACTTCTAAAACCAGTATTGCTTCTAGCAAAAATGTTTCCAAGCCTATTATTGTGACAAAATACTCCAAGCATGAGGAGTCAAAGTTTAAAAATCTTGTCAAGAAAGAATGCAAGTATTTTGATGAGAAAAGGGTACCCAAGACCACTTTGGCTTGGGTTCCTAATTCAAACTAATTGATTTATCTAATGTGCAGGGCAATCAACAGCTCAAGGGTAAGAGCATATGGCATGTTGATAGTGGTTGCTCTAGGCACATGACAGGTAACATGTCATGCCTTCAGGATTTCAAGCATATCAATGGAGGACATGTTGCTTTTGGAAATGATCTTACTGGTGGTAAAATAAGTGGCAAAGGTAATGTCACAAAAGGTAAGATGACATTTGAGGATGTCTACTATGTTGATCAATTGAAGTACAACCTGTTAAGTGTATCACAGGTTTGTGACAAACAACATAGCATATTATTTACAAACACAGAGTGTATGATCCTTGCTCCAGGGTTCAAAGTAGTTGATGAAAGCATGATACTACTTAGAACTCCAAGAAAGGACAATGTTTATTGTCTAGATATGGACAATGTTGATAGTGATTCATCCCTGAACTGTCTTGTTTCAAAAGCTTCTGTGGATGAATCCTCTCTATGGCACAGAAGGATGTGTCACATGAATTTCAAGACTATGAACAAACTTGTTAAAAACAACCTTGTAAGAGGTTTACCTTCAAAAGTCTTTTCATGTGATGATCATTGTGTTGCTTGTCTTAAAGGCAAACAGCACAAAACTTCTTATAAGACCAAAGAGTTAAATTCTATTTCTTCTTGTCTCCAATTATTGCATATGGATCTGTTTGGTCCTACAAATGTTATGAGTATAGGCAAGAAATCTTACTGCTTGGTTATTGTTGATGATTACTCCAGATTTACTTGGGTATATTTTCTAAGGACTAAGGGTGAGACAAGTGGACTGATCAAATCATTTATTCTAAGAATTGAAAACCAAACTAATCAAAGAGTAAAAGTCATTAGATCAGATAATGGGACTGAATTTAAAAATCTTGATCTAAACACCTTTTGTGAAGAGAAAGGCATTGAGAGACAATATAGTGCTCCTAGGACTCCTCAACAGAATGGAGTTGCTGAAAGGAGAAATAGGACACTAATAGAGGCTGCTAGATCTCTGTTGGCTGATTCAAAATTGCCAATTACCTTCTGGGCTGAAGCAGTTAATACTGCTTGTTATGTCCAAAACAGAGTTCTAGTGGTCAAGCAAAAGAACAAGACCCCATATGAGCTTTTAAATAAAAGAAAACCTTTCATTGGATTTTTCAAACCTTTTGGGTGTCCTTGTACTATTCTCAATACCAAATCTCACTTAGGTAAGTTTGATAGCAAAGCAGATGATGGATTTCTTGTAGGTTACTCATCTCAGAGTAAGGCTTACAGAGTCTTTAACTCTTCTTCCAGAATAATTGAAGAAAGTGACAATGTCAAATGCAATGAGAACACACCAAATCCAATTGGGTCTGGTCCTCAGTGGCTATTTGACATTGACTCACTAACTAACTCTTTTGGTTTCAGTAGTGATGATTATGCAGGTACAGGGAGTGGAGGATCAGGGACTACACAAGTCTCAGAAAGTATATCTCAATCTGTGATATTTCCCATACCCACAGTGAATCCTGTTGAAGACTGTGGAAAGGAACCATCTACTGGACCAAGTCAAAGTGAAGAAGAAAGTAGAGATGAGGAGACTCAAGAAAATAAAGAACCAGAAGTGTCTACTGAAAACACTTCAGTTGAGTTGAATGACTCTAATCTAGAGGTGGAACTTAATGAAGAACCTAGTCATCACACCAGAATACAAAAGAATCATCCTCCACAGCTGGTAATAGGAGATATATCCTCTTCTATGATGACTAGAAATCAAAGTAGACTTCAAGAAATACAAGATCAACAACACACAGTGCTTTCTTGCTTTTTATCCCAGCTTAAGCCTAAAAAGGCACATGATGCTATGAAAGAATCCAGTTGGATAGAAGCCATGCAAGAAGAGCTACTGCAGTTCAAGCTGCAAGATGTTTGGGATCTGGTAGACCTTCCTAAAGGCCAAAGGGCAATAGGAACAAAATGGGTCTTCAGGAATAAGAGAGATGAAAGAGGTATAGTGATAAGGAATAAAGCAAGGCTGGTGGCTCAAGGGTATACACAAGAAGAAGGAATAGACTATGAAGAAGTATTTGCACCTGTGGCCAGGATAGAAGCAATTAGATTATTCCTGGCTTATGCTTCCTACATGAAATTCAAAGTCTATCAAATGGATGTGAAAAGTGCATTTCTTTATGGTTCAATTGAAGAAGAAGTATATGTCTGTCAACCACCAGGGTTTGAAAACCCAAGCTATCCAGACAGAGTATACAAATTGAAGAAAGCACTTTATGGACTACATCAAGCTCCAAGAGCATGGTATGACACTCTGTCATCCTATCTCTTGGAAAATGGCTTTGAAAGAGGAGTCATTGATAAGACTCTATTTATCAAGAGAAAGAAGAAGGATATCTTACTGGTCCAAATCTATGTTGATGATATTATCTTTGGATCAACAAGAGACAACATGTGCAAGGAGTTTGAGGAACTAATGCATCAAAGGTTCAAAATGAGTTGCATGGGGGAACTTACTTTCTTCCTTGGACTCCAAGTTCAACAGAAGTCAGATGGAATCTTCATCTGTCAGTCCAAGTATGTGCAGGACATTCTAACCAAGTTTGGTTTCTCAGATTCAAAACCTGCTAGCACACCTATGGAGACACACAAGCAGATAACATCAGATCTTGAGGGGGAGGATATGGATGTTCATCATTATAGATCCATGATTGGCTCTCTCATGTATCTTACAGCCTCTAGGCCAGATATAATGTTTCCAGTCTGTGTGTGTGCAAGATTCCAAGTTAGGCCAAAGCAATCTCACTATCAAGCTGTTAAGAGGATATTCAGATATCTCAAAGGGCAACCCAGATTGGGACTTTGGTATCCTCATGACTCATCCTTTGACCTACTTGCATACTCAGATAGTGATCTAGGTGGAGCAAACTTGGACAGAAAATCTACTTCTGGAGGATGTCAGTTTTTGGGTGCAAGACTAGTGTCTTGGCAGTGCAAGAAACAAACCACAGTATCCACATCTACAACAGAGGCAGAGTACATAGCAGCTGCAAGTTGCTGTTCTCAAGTCTTATGGATTCAGAATCAAATGTTGGATTATGGGGTAACCTTTCTACACACTCCAATTTTTATTGATAACAGCAGTGCTATTAGCATTGTGAATAATCCTGTCAAGCACTCAAAGACAAAGCACATTGAAATCAGGTATCACTTCATAAGAGACTGTAATGAAAAGAAACTTATTCAAGTTGTAAAAGTTCACACTGATAATCAGCTTGCTGATCTATTCACTAAAGCTTTTGATGTGGGTAGATTCACTTTCTTGGTAACAAGTGTGGGAATGATCAACTCTGAATAAGCCCCTTCTCAAAAAGTGGTTCTATACCTGTATATTGTTTATTCTTGGTGTTACTAATCTTCTTTTTCAGGATATGTATAGCAGTACTTAGTGTTTCGCAAGATTAAAGGAGTAAGTACAGTTAATACTGCTAGTAGTTAATACTGCTAGTAGTTAATACTGCTCTCAGTTAATACTGCTAGTTAGTTAATACTGCTAGTACTTAATACTGCTAGTAGTTAATACTGCTCTCAGTTAATACTGCTAGTAGTTAATACTGCTCTCAGTTAATACTGCTAGTAGTTAATACTGCTTTCAGTTAATACTGCTTTCAGTTAATACTGCTAGTGGTTAATACTTCTTTCAGTTAATACTGCTAGTGGTTAATACTGCTCTAGGTTAATACTGCTTATGTTCCGAATACTATAAATACTCCTTGCCCGCCTAAAAGCTCATAACGACTCTTTGCATACTGTTCACTTGCGCTCTAAACCCTTTCTCTCTCAAAGTTCAAAGTTTTCAGGCAAGAATCTTCAAGGTCAATGGCATCCATGGCGTTCATTGACGAGCACAATGAAATCGCGATGCTCCAAAAGCCAAAACAAGCTGAAGGTTTTCATCAGATAGTCGACTTTCTGAAGTCTAGCCACATTGCCCATGCTCTCACTATGTCTCCTACTATCTTCATAGAGCATCAGAGGCAATTCTGGGCACATGCCACCATTGTTACTGAGGATGGTGTGCAAATTATTAAGACGACAGTATGTGGCAAGCCATTGACAGTTACTGAAGAAGTAATTCGCATCAGTCTACGTCTAGACGATGCCTCTGGTATAACTTCTATCCCTAATGATGAACTGTTTTCTACTCTTACAAGAATGGGGTATGGAGGCCCATTGGGTGTTTTTAAGTTCTCAAAAGCTAAATTCTCACCCCAATGGCGTTTTCTTGTTCATACATTGATGCACTGCATTTCTAAAAAGACCACTGGATGGAGTGAGTTCAGCAGTCCCATTGCTTATGCTTTGGTCTGTTTGGCCACTGCCAGAAGGTACAATTTTTCACAAATGATTTTCAATGATCTTGTCTCAAACATGGGAAACAAAAAGAGCTTTTATATGTATCCCAGGTTTGTTCAAGCAGTAATCAACCATGAATTGACGGATATTCCTCATTCTGATGGAATATATGTACCAAAACCCCCTAAAGGCAAGGTTTTCTCAAATATGAGAAGATCTGCTGGGGACTCGGAAGGAGTAGACACCCCATTGTTCTCTACAATGATGGTGGTGTCCCAAACTAATGAAGGTATGGTAGCAGGGTCAAGGCCCCCATTAGACCAACCCACTGCCAGCCAATCCCAACCTTCCATCTCTCAAATTTTCCCTCAGTCCTTTGCTGCTAAACCCACTCCCATAATATCCAAGACCTATGTCAAGATAAAGGTACACAAGGCTCCTTCCCTTGGTGTACCTACTATTAACCAAGAGACTCAAAGCCCTCTATTGGAGCATTCTCCAGTAGAGAATATCCAAAGGGAATCCACTAGGGTGTCTCCCAACCCAAAGGAGGTGCTCTCTGAGGAGGAGGAAGAGCATATGGGAGAGAAGGCTGCCACTACTCCTGCTAGCTCAGAGGTGGTCAGTGGTAACATCCATAAGACCTTCCCCATGGCAACTTTGAATGAGCAATCATTCAAAGGTCCCCGGTGCCAAGAAACCAAGGGGGTGGATAGTGCTTCTGCTAGGCAGAAGACTTCCACTACAAAAAGATCCAATGATCCTTCAAAAGAGGGTAACACTTCTGGAGAGGGTGAGGACAGATATACTTACTATGAATTGATGGAAACAATGGGGAACATCAACCAAGATGTTCTCAAACAAGGAAAAGAAATTGAAGAGATGAAGTTGGTCATCCTGTCACAACAAATCCAGATTGCCAAATTAAAGAAAATGGTGACAAGGTTGGTGCATAAGCAGAGGAGAAAACAGTTTGTTTTAAATAAGAGGTCAAATAAGAAAAATGCTTCCAAAAAGGGGGAGAATTCTAGCTCAGAACAGATAGATCAACAGTTTGAGGGGGAGTTTGTTGAAGAAAGGGCTGAATTTGTTGAAGAAAAGGCAGCAGCAGAAACAACACCAGCAGCAGTAACAACCCCAGCAGCAGAAACTGTTACTACTGCTAAGCCAAAACAAGCAGCAGAAACTGTTAGTGCTGCTGAAACTACACAAGCAGCAGTAACAGGATTGACATCTGAAGAGGTTGAAGTAGCAGAGATGCTGGTAAAAGCAAAAAATGACACTCCCAAAGCAAAGGGAGTGGTCATAAATGAAGGGGGAGCAAAGAAATCAGAAAAGAAAGACATGGCTGCAGATATAAAAAGAAAAGGGAAAGAAAAGATGATAGAAACTGATCAACCAACTAAAAAGCAAAAGATGATTGAATCAGATGAAGCATTAGCCAAGAAACTGCAAGAAGAGTTAGAGCAAGCAGAGAAAGAGCAGGTTGAGAAAGACAGAGAGATAGCAAGAGCACTAGCCAATGAACTAAATGAAGCATTTCAGAAAGGGTTGGAAACAGAGAAAGCTAAGCAAAGAGCAATAAGCTTGAGAAAGGCTATGATGGCCAGATCAAGTGCAAAGAAGAGAAGACCTTCACAAACTTACCTTGCAACTCAGGAAAGGAACAAGATGATAACTTTCTTGAGGAGTGCAATTGGTGTGAAGAAAGAAATGTTCATAAAGATGACTTTTGATCAAGTCAAGGGACTATATGAGAAAGAAATGGGAAAGCTGAAGAATAATGAAAAGGACAGAGTGGAGTTTGAAAAGAAAGCTAAGGAGAGGCATGATGTGAATATCAATAAACCCTTCCCTGAAAGTGAAGAGGGAACTCCAACAAAGAAAAAGGCAGAGATTAAGGAAGAAGAGACTCTAGCTCAGAAGATCAAGAAGATAAAAAGAGTTAAGTCTATTGCTTCTAAAGGCCCTAGATCAGAAGAAAGGAAAAAGGAAGAAAAGAAGAAGGAAGCTTCTATAGGACAAGGGAAAAGGATACTGAAGAGAACCAAGATGATGGCCAACAGAAAGAAAGTTGAAAAGAAGTCTAGAGTAGAAGAAGAAAAGAAAGTTGAATCCCAGGAAGAAGTACCACAGAGTTCAGGTGTAAACATGTACATGGTGGTAATGGATAAAATTCCAAAGCCTATTTCAGCTGAACCTGTTGGATTCAAACCTCCTGAAGTTATCCTCTGGGATACTATGGAGGTGGATGGCAAAGAATACATTAGATTGAAAAGAAAGGATGAGAAGTATGAAGTCTACAGCACCTGGAGCAAAATTATCAGAGAGTGTTCAAGATCTGATTTGGAAGAAATGTTTGAAGTGGGGATGAAAGTTCATGCAGATCAGTTGACAGCTCCAGGGTTACCAATTGTGAAGCTAGTTATGGAATATTTGTGTATGTTGTTCAAACCAGAAGCAGTAAAGCATTTGATAAGAGATGTATTTAAAGCTGTTAGAGGATGGACTCTATATGAAAGGAGTGGAGTCTACGAACTGGCATTGGATACTTTTCACATGGAGTATTACTTGGTGGATAGGGTATACAATCATACAAATCTGAAGCTTCATGCCATGTTAAATAAGAAGTTGAGTTGTGCACCAAATTCAGAAATGGCAAAGTACTTAATTCAAAGAACTATTAATCAGAGTATGGGACTGGATCCTAATCTTGGAGTAGATCAATGAAGATTTTGGAAGCATTTGAAGAACTTGACTTCTCTTCCTAAAAGTCAAGTTAGGGGGAGATTGTTGGGAACTGAAGAATTCATCAAGTATGGTTAATGCTGCTAGTTCAAAGTTAATACTGCTGAGTATTACTACTGCTAGTAGAATTAATACTGCTAGTCAAAGTTAGTGCTGCTTGAACAAAGTTAGTACTGCTTAGCTAGTTAGTACTGCTAGTGGTTAGTACTGCTTAGTAGTTAATGCTGCTAAGACCAAGTTAATGCTGCTAGAAGAAATTAATGCTGCTGAGCATAGTTAGTACTGCTTATGACTTAAAGAATCGGATGGAAAGGATGACAGCTGGAAAGAATCAAGATATTCATGGAAGGCTTGAAGATAATAATGGAAGATATACTGAAGATATTTTATTTATTGTAATTATCTTTTTGTTCAGTATATGTACAGATTTGATAGAATAGTTTAGAATAGATTAATTCATTCATTCTAAGTTTTAGAGAAAATCAACCTCAAGGCATAGATCCTAATTCTAGAGAAGTAGAATTCGTATTGGTGAGCCTGTTCATCAATATTGAGGTTGTGTGTTTAATCTTGTAACTTCAAGCATTCAATACAAGTATACAAGTTGTTGATTATATACTGTTTTATTGAATATCAAAGTGTTATTCCGCAACTTCTTTGATATTAGTTTCTGAGAATTTATTCTTGTTAAGAAATCGATCCTGACAAGGTATTGTTTGATTCGGGCGCAAACCGTTCGTTTGTGTCACCGAATTTTGTTCGTAACCTGCATATGAAACCCAGGGAGCTTAGTATTGGGTTTGAGGTAGAAGTAGCTGATAATAGTCGAGTCTTGGTGAGGGAAGTATATGAAGGTGTAGTATTGTCATCGATGGGCAGTCATTCCCACTTCGGCTATACCCGATGGGTATGGGGGAATTTGATGTCATTGTGGGGATGGATTGGTTAGCGTCGAATGATGCTTACATAGTGTGTAATAAGAAATTGATCGGGATAGCGTTGCCAGGAAAGGAAGGGGTAGTGGTGTATGGAGATCATCGGGATAGGAAGTTGTGTTTGATCTCTATGATCAAGGCTAAGTGGTGCTTAGTGAAAGGGTGCGTGGGGTTCTTAGCGTACGTAATAGACGCTAAGAAAGAGAAGAAGGGGTTAGAGTCGATTCCGGTGGTAAGCGAATATCCGGAAGTGTTTCCGGACGACTTAACCACTCTGCCTCCTGATCGTCAAGTGGTGCTCATAATTGACCTAACGCCTGGAGGAGCACCTATCGCAAGAGCACCCTATCGTCTGGCACCGGCGGAGATGAAGGAGATGATGACTCAGCTGCAGGAACTGCTCGATAAGGAGTTTATTCGCCCTAGTACCTCACCATGGGGAGCGCCGGTATTATTTTTCAAGAAGAAGGACGGATCTATGAGAATGTGCATAGACTACCGGGAGCTTAACAAAGTGCTGTCAAGAATAAGTACCCGCTTCCCAGAATTGACGACCTTTTTGATCAGCTGCAGGGAGTGAGCTACTTCTCGAAGATAGACCTGCGATCGGAGTATCATCAGTTGAAGGTGAGGGAGGAGGATGTGCCTAAGACTGCCTTTCGTACGAGATACGGGCATTACGAGTTTTTAGTCATGCATTTTGGGTTGACCAATGCACCAACAACTTTTATGGATCTGATGAATAGAGTGTGTAGCCCACTCTTAGATCAGTGTGTCATTGTCTTCATCGACGACATACTGATTTATTCCCGGTCTAGGAAGGATCACGAGTCTCACTTGCGAGCAATATTGGAGTTGCTTAAACGCGAGAAATTGTACGCCAAGTTCTTAAAATGTGAATTTTGGTTAAGAGAGGTACAATTTCTAGGGCATATAATATCGGAAGAGGGGATTAAGTTCGACCCAGCGAAGATAGAGACTATCAAAGGGTGGAAAGTGCCTAGGTCGCCAACAGAAGTAAGAAGTTTTCTGGGATTGTTAGGTTATTACCGAAAGTTCATTCAGGACTTCTCTAGGATAGCCACGCCACTAACGGCTCTAACAAGGAAGAACGTAAAATTCGCGTGGGCGGAGGCTTAGGAGAATGTGTTCAATAAATTGAAGGAAAGTCTGAGCAGTGCACCTATCTTGTCCCTACCCAACTGGACGGAAGGATTCGTAATCTACAACGATGCTTCAAAGTTGGGTCTGGAGTGTGTGTTAATGCAAGAGGGCAAGGTGATTGCTTATGTGTCACGTCAGCTGAAAGTGCACGAGAAGAATTACCCAACACACGATCTGGAATTGGCAGAAGTAGTCTTAGCTCTGAAAATCTGGAGGCATTATCTGTATGGGGTTAGATGTCAGATTTATACGGATCATAAGAGTCTTCAACATCTATTCAACCAGAAAGAGCTCAATATGAGACAACGTAGGTGGATGGAATTGTTGACTGATTACGACTGTGAGATCCTGTACCATCCGGGCAAGGCCAATGTGGTGGCCGATGCCCTAAGTCGTAAGGAGCGTGGGGAAACAACAAAGGTGGTGGCCTTTCGAATAGAAGTCACTTCTAATTTCTTGGAAGAAGTTAGGAAGTACCAAGAAGAAGCAGTCTTGGGAAAAAACTTGAAAAACGAAAGAATAGTCGGAATTGTGGAGTCACTGATCGCCGACAATCGTGGAGTGAAATGCTACAAGAATAGGGTGTGGATTCCAAAGCTGGGAGAACTCCGAAAGAGAGTATTAGAAGAAGCGCATAAGTCACGTTACTCCATACACCCAGGGACCAACAAGATGTACCGTGATCTGAGATAGAATTAGTGGTGGCCGGGTTTAAAGAAGGATATTGCTTACTTCGTCGAGCGATGCCTAACATGTTTGAAGGTGAAAGAGGAGCACAAGAGGCCTTACAGGGAGCTTCAACCGTTGGAAATTCCAGTCTGGAAGTGGGACGAGATTACGATAGACTTCATTACCGGGTTGCCGCGATCACCTAAGGGGCACGATGCCATTTGGGTATTAGTGGATCGACTCACTAAATCAGCTCACTTTCTGCCGATTAAGGAAACGTACCCGCTGGAGAAGTTAGCAAGGTTGTATATAGATGAGATAGTATCCAGACACGGAGTACCATCGTCTATTGTGTCAGATCGAGACAGTCGATTCACGTCATCTTTTTGGAGAAGTTTGCAAAGAGAGTTGGGAACACAACTCAAGTTGATTACAACTTATTACCCACAGTCGGATGATCAAAGTGAAAGGACCATACAAACAAACACTGGAGGACATGATTCGCGCCTGTGTGTTCGACTTCAAGGGTTCGTGGGAAGTCCACCTGCCATTGATAGAGTTCTCATATAATAACAGTTATCACGCCAGCATTCAAGCAGCACCATTCGAGGCGTTGTACGGTCGCAAGTGGAGGACCCCGTTGTGTTGGAATGAAGTGGGAGAACGGCAATTGACAGGCCCAGAAATTGTGCAAGTGACGGCTGACAAAGTGAACCAAATTCGTGACAGGTTGAAGACGACACAAGACAGGCAGCGGATGTACGCTAATAAACGAATGAAACCCATCGAATTCCAAGTGGGAGACTTGGTCATGTTAAAAGTTTTGCCTTCTAAGGGAGTAGTTCATTTTGGAAAGAAGGGTAAGTTGCGATCGAGATATGTGGGACCGTTTGTTATCCTGGAACGTGTTGGAGAAGTAGCCTACAAATTGGAGTTACCAGTGGAGTTGCAAGGAATTCACCCCACATTCCATGTGTCGAACCTGAAGAAGTGCTTGGCGGAGAATGATGTGGTAGTACCATTGGAGGATATCCAAGTGGATGAAAAGCTGAGTTACATCGAAGAACCGGTGGCAATTCTGGATCATAAGGTCAAGAAACTAAGAAATAAAGAGATTAGACTGGAAAGAGTTTAGTGGAAGTTCCACCAAGGGCAAGAGTCAACATGGAAAGTGGAGGCGGAGGTAAGATCTCAATATCCCCATCTGTTCAACAATGGGATTTCAGGGACGTAATTCTTCTGGGGGGGGGGTATTGTAATAATCGGGTTCTAATCGGGTAACTTTAAAGTTTGGTTGATAATTAGTTAAAAGCCCAAAAGTTGGAGGGGCTAAGTGTAAATTGGAAATTATAAGGATTTAACCTAGGGTTTTCCTCATTCAATATGGTTGGCGGCTGGAGGATTTGAGAGGTCGAACGAAGCAGGTCGAAGTTAGAGAAGAGAAGGAGAGACTTTGAAGTTTTGGGTATCATCATTTCTTCCCAGGTAAACTTCTAATCCCAGGGTTCTTGCTTACTTTTAAGAGTATTTTGGTTTGGGGGAATCTGTGATTTTACAGACTTGATTGAGATTGATTTATTATTTTATTCTACTCCTTAAGATCGTGTATTAGCTCTGTTAGGTTAAGGGATCGATTTTTTTGTTGTCGAGGATGTTAATGTCTTGTTAATCCATAATCTTTTCACTTGCAATCTTTGTATTTTGGGAGTAGAAATCATTTGGTTTAGTAGTTAAGCCTCTGAGTTCAAAGTTTTGGGGTTGTTCGATAACCCAGAATCGCCTCCGGGCGAAATGGGCGACCCCGGGGAAGTTGGTTTCCTCGAGCGTTGGTTGATATCGGGGACCGGGAGGTTCCGGTCGATGAGGCCCCGGTCGGTGTGGGGGATCGGGGGAGTCTCGATCGAAGGAGGCCCCGGTCGGAGTGGGGGACCGGGGGAGTCCGGTCGAGGAAACCCGGGCCATGACCCCGGGAGTTGGGGGAGCCCGGGGAAGGGAGTTTCGGGGGTCGGGTTGTCCAGTAGCTAGTTAGGATGTTTGGGTAAATGCTTGTAGAATTATAGAGTCTCGTTAGTGGTGTGTCTTATCGGTTTATCGACTTTGTCGTAGGTTGTGAATCGTTAGAGCCTGGATTGTGAGCAAGGATCTAAGGTGAGTCTTTTCAAACTAAAGTCCCACTTGTTTATGAAAGTTATTGTTGTAAGTGAGATTTCTAACGAAATGCTTATGAGTTATGTTAAAGCATGTTTTTCTTTACGCGAGCTTTATATCCGCAAACACCTCTTATTGTATTATATACTCTTTATATTTAAATGTTGAATAATTGTATGCATACATTGTTGGGAGCTATATGGCTAAAGTCGGGGGGTGTGGCCCGCCTATGCTCATACCTGGGGGGGTCCCGTTTATGCCAATTGGGAGGTGTGACCCAGATAAGGCAGTGTGATCCAGACACGTCGTTCCCTGCGGGCAACGGTAGTGTGTGCCGGAAGCGAGTTGTTTAAAAGTATTTTATTTGTGAAGTTGAATGGGTTAAGTGGTTTCGTTTATTTTTATAAACTCATATTGTTGTGGATTTAGAACTGTTTGAGGGAACTCACTAGACCCTCGATCTAACCCTCGCTCTTTTAAAAACTAAAAAACTTTTCAGGTCGTCGTGATATAGGCTGCTCTACCAAGGGTAAGGAGAAGATTTGATCGGGTACCAGAATAGAAGGCTACCGTTTAGCATGTTTTTGTTTAAATCTCAGTTGTAATAGGTTGCCTTACTGCAACCTGCAAACCTGGAACACTTTTAAGATTCTGATTGTTGTCTTGGGCCGTTTTTGGCGAAATTTCTTTATGTTATTAGACTGCTTTATAGTTTCTGTTTGGGTTGTTATACAAACTAAGGGTCTCCTGGTCCTAAACCACTATAACTTACATAAGAGGTGTTTGTAGAAGGAGGAAAAGGTTGAATATGTTTTGCACGTTTTATTCTCATTTTATAGCATATATTGCGTTGTTTTTGTGTCCGGTTCTAGCGTGTCTCGTGCATTTTTATTACCTTTTTGTTTAGTTTTTTTTAATTTTCGATTCCTATTACTTTGTCGCAGGTATATTCCCGTTTTTGCGAGTATTTTTAGTGTGTAGGTGTGTGTGGACTCGAGAAAGAGAAGAAGGAAGGAAGTGCAAGCGGTGTAGAAGGCGGAAAAGAAGGAGAAAAAAGTTGGAAACTGCTCACACCCATGACTGTTTAGCTGCGTGGCTAGCGTCATTAGTACAAGATTTTTCCATGTGTCGTTAGTAAATGTCCACATCTTTTAAATTGGGGTTTTTGTTAAACGAGTACGAAATTTTCCAAAAATGTTGTTTTCCGGTTCAGAGCGACAATCATCTGGTAATCTTGAAATGTTTGATGGGGCTAAAGAAGAAATGATGTTGCCTAACACTTTGATATGAGGCTATTTTTGAAAAATAAGAAAATTTCAAGAATAAATTAAAAGATTATTACTGGGCTTTCAGTCTTAGCACCAAGCCAGTCCTTGATTGTTGGGCTTTTTGTGCATCTCTAGTTGGACTATGTACCATCATCAACTACAACTTAAATAAAAGAAAACTTCGAACATGCTAAGATCCAATCAGTAAGATCAATGTCAGGGTCTAAATTTGATCATATTTGAACCATGATGCTCTTCAAATGCTACAAGTAGATTGGAAACTACTCGTTTTCATTCAATTAACGACGATGCATGTATCAAAATGTTGGCGTTTAATTCGTACAATTTATTCATTAATATTTTCTTGGTTGTTTGCAACATATCGTACATTTGTACAACATACCATTTATAATGTGAATTATGTCTTCTTTTCGATCTTCTTGTGCATCTTCGTTTTCAAAATGTGAAAAGTAGGCCAATAATAATTTCTTATAGGAAGATCCAGGCATCGAGAGGGAAATTATTCTCCTATTAGGATCCTTGAAGAAGAGGATAAAATTATTCTCCCATCAAGTACAAGAAATATGAGACACACAAAAAACGGGTGAAGATACTAGGTAGCTAGAGAAACAAGAACAATCATTTTTAAACGAATTTGTTATGGTGTAACATGATTTATACTAATAGTGCCGTTGTCATAACTAAGCATTTATTGTATTAGATAATATGTATTCATTTGTATTAAAATATGAAACCTTTTTATATTAGAATGTCATAAAACATACAACTTTTATTTAAGATAATCTCTCAGTACATAAAATATTATTAAATTTAACTTGGATTGTAATAGAAAGATCGAAAAGCCAAGAAGGTCAAGTAAAACACATAAACTTTGGATCGATCATAAGATCAACCATTTTTCACGAAAGAAACATGCAAAATTGCAACAACCCAATAATTTCATCAAGAATTGAATTAGATAGAATAATATCAAACATTCAACAACGGGTCCCAATTCAGTAACTTGATACTCAAGTATTTAAATCACCTAGATCTTAGTCTATTACAACCGAGAATTTCTATTCATAAAAAGAAAATGAACTACGCCGCTCTAAGGCCAGAACTCCCGCATACGAGCTTCTAACACTTCTCTTTTACTTTAACAGATCCGGAAGCAACTAATTTACCTGAAAATGGGTTTTAAGAAAATGGGAAGCGAGGATTAGACCGAGAGGTATAGTGAATTCCAAACCTCGTCCTTTTTATATGAATATACAACATAATCAGATAAATAATAAAAAAAATAGAATCTCACAACGTAGTGCCACCGATTGTTCACAAGTATAAGGACTACTCGTCCTCGGGCCCTCAGTAGATCCCCATACGGCCCCCCATGTCGATGTCGTATTCGTGTATAAGGAAACAAATTCCAAATACACGACTCAACCATCCCCGATGGTTATACGCGTATAGATTTAGCCAAAACATAATTGAATAACGAGTCACATTAAAACTTGATCACATACATGAAATGTAAACACCACATTACATTGACATCAAAGTATTGCTATATCAATAATTGCGATAGCCAAAATAAGCAATGAGTTATAAACCATTTCCAGTGCATAAATAAAAAGCATTGCTTGAAAAATAGGGAACTCACCTGATGAGAAACTCGGCACACACCCACGGATCCTATCCCCAGATTGATCGACTCCTATAACCCATAATTTGATATTGCATCAAGTTGAAAGTTTATTGGCACTTATAAGACTTCCTAAAAAAACACTGGACTCTCACAGAAACTTTCCCTTTAGAGACACCGGTCGTAGCGAGACCATTGTCATTGGGAGTGAGACACCGGTCGCACTAACCCCGGTCGATGGGGTGAGGCACCGGTCGAAGCGGCACCGGGCGGACCCCGGTCGATGGTGACACCGGGCGCCCCAGTCCATGCCCCGATCCCCGGATTGGAATCACTCCGGTCCACGCTGGTCATCCACACTTATGTCCACACCGGTCGATGGCACCTCGAGTCACACCGGTCGATGGCAACTTAGCGATTTCGCAGGAAAAGGTATCGCAACTTAGCACAGACCCAACGAACGAGAGACAATAATAGAGATTTCTCACTCTCCCATCTTAACATTTCTTTATCCGATTTTAAAGCATACACCAACTATAGATAGATAAATAAGTCATTAATCAGAATCCTAGATTCATTACTCCAATCCATTATTGATTCCCAGACCTCAAATCGATTTAATCTACCAAGTGCCAGTCCATAGAAAAATAAAACAAGTGTTTCAGATTTTATACTTACCTCTAGAAGATGAATTCCCCCACGCGATTACGATTTCCGTTCTCCAATCTCAACTTCAATCGATTTCCCTTCTTCTTCCTCGAATCGCCGCACACACACAGAGTATCCGATAAAAATGTAAAGATACTGGACACCCTAGGGTTTTGGGCCCTTTTAATATCTTATTTACCAACAAGTCCCCCTAACTTCTTTATTTCACACTTTCATCCCAAAAATAGAATACCACCTAACTCTAAGAATTTAACGGTCGTTACAAAAATAATATAATGGAGTCTTCTTTAGGAGAAGCAACCATCAATGATTTTATCATATCTCCTGAACAACTCTTCCATCGTTTCTGCCTTGAGACGAAAATTACTCTCGAACATCGGCTCCACCACGGCTCGAATGCATTTAGCCACTTGAGTGCCGCTTGACTCCTTGAGACCACTCGAATCACCACCATCCCATTCTATCTCAAACTCTTCACCACAGTCGATTATAAATGAACCTTCTTTCTTGACCTCGTATTGCACTTATTATAGGCTTGGTGCATAATAAGGGATATTAAACGAATCAATGCTTTCCTTTTCAACAAGTCCCTAAACAAAAAATCATTGTCAGTTTAGTAAAACGTACTGATACATGATGATAAGTTAAATCCATACTAAACCCACTTTCTCGCACTACAACAAAATGGTTAATTTTCTTAGGACTTCTCCTTCATTGAACATTCTAATAGACCATTTAATGTGACTTTATTTCTATAAGACCAATAATATACATCTTATAGAAAGTTGTTACAATAAATTGTTAGGACGAAGGTAAATAACCTAAAAAGTTTCATTGTTAGACAACCAAATAAGATTCAAAACGTAAATTATCAAATTAACGTTTTTATATGACAGTTTTGGAAAATATTCAACTACCTTTTTTTTATAAACTTACAAATTAATAATGGAGATTAATTTTTCTTATTTAAAAAAATTTGTAAAATGCGGAAATTTTACTTCATTTTAAGAGTGTCACCACCATAATCAATAAAAAAATTAGAAAAAGCACAAACGCAAATGGGTCATACATTTGTAAAGCCATTTGGAAATTTTAAACTAAAATGTGACAAAAAGAAAATTACAGGCTACAAAGTGTATGAGAGGGACTTTTGGCAATTCTTGGGATTATCCCTTAAAAAACCCATTTAGTTCTAGTGTTTGGATTTTCAAAACATATAAAGTGAACAAAAAATAGACAAAGAGAGAGAGAGAGAGAGAGAGAGAGAGAGATCGATCCAAAGAATTGTATATACATCTAAAGCCAAACTCATTAGAGCACGAGCCAAAAGCTCCCATTGGTAGCAAGCTTCGTCTGCAGATGGGTCAAGGGAGCGTCGACCCAAGAATGCCAAAACCATACGTCCTTTAACCACCATTTCCTGGGCTCTTGACTTCAAAAACAACGAGAAATCCTTCCGAAACTGTTGTTGATATGCCTCTACTACACTTGCAGAACTACTCTTTGATATGTATATCTTCTCTTTGTTCAAATGGGTAGCTTCCAAACTGGATGGTACCTATTGAAAGACCCCACAAGATGTACATCCATCAAACAACATTATTGATTGTGGTATTTAATTATTTAAAAAGTTAGCATGCATTATATATACCTGAGATAGCCAGTGGAGGCTGGAAGAAGAATGGACAAAGTGAAGACTATGGGAGGGAAACAATCTGCCATAAAAGGAACCTGGCGAACCCAAAATATAACAATTACCTTCACTAAATCCATTGTGATCATTCTTGAGTTTTTTGTAAAGCTCCGGCAATGACTGAAACATATAATTGAAGTCATAGCAAGGCAGGTCATTCAAGGAAACTGTTAGTTCAGGTACAGGGCGACCCATCTCATGGCTGATAGTGGCCACCACATGGATTATCTGACAGACCACTGTCAAGGAGTTAGGTCCAGATGAGCAGCCGAGGTCTGCTACCCCCATGCTCGTTGGTTGCATCTCTCCCAAGATGTTCATAATGGCAGCTTCCACCATTGAACTACCAACTGATATTATCTTCTTCTGCAATGATCAAAGCCAAGGGTCACGTAAATCATATATATCATATATGGTGTAAATTAAACAATGAAAGCAAATGTTGATTTCGGTTACCTGAACTTGCGAGTTTTTGGCATAGCTAGTCTCCCCTTCACCTTTGTTCATGTGAGGAACTTGCATTTTGATCTCTGTCTTTGTGTTTCAGAACAAAACTTAAGTTAAAGAATTGTGTGTGTGCTGGAAGGATGAGAACATATATATAGACCAAATAATTTATGTTAGAAGTTTGTTAGTAATAGTTATTTAGCGGATTTTAATTTACAACAAGTCTCATAGGTATATTTAACACAACTGAAAAGAGTAAATTAACTTATATATTCGTTGGTTACAACTTATAAATTAACAAGTCTCATTGGTTACACCTACAACCGAAATGGAAACCAAGTGTTTCGTGAAACAAGAAACCTTACTAAGCTACGAAAGGTGCTTGTTGAGTAAGGCCGCAACTTTATCGAATTGAAGCAAAGCTAACTTGAATTTGAGAAAGTGAAAGAAAATCTATACTAGGCTTATAGAGATGACATGACACTATCAACATTATTATTATTATTATCAAAGTTTAGGAACTATAATAACGACATGTGATTGCTATAAGTTTTCTTTCTTAATGATATAGATGGTATTGCGACATCGAGAGATGACCTTTATGTGTCATCCCTAAATATGAATCAATGGAAGGTGAGAACAAAATTGATGATAAACAAGGATTTATATGTGAAAAATGTATTATCATGAGTAATTATGTTTTTCATTTGTATAGTTTATTAAAAATTGACTTTCGTACCTGTGGTTTTGGAATTACGGTTATCGTCCCTATTGTTTGTAGTTCATTACTATTTTCGCCTCTAAGGCTAACTCATACCTTTAAGTATGATGGATGAAAACCACAAAGAACTGTAAACCAGTGGGGAAAAACAAAAACAAATTGTAGATTATAAGAACGAAAATAACAATAAATAATAAACTTGTAGGAATGAAAATCATAATTTTAAAAACACAAAGACAAAACTAACAATTTTCAACAAACCACATGTACAAAAACATAATTTACTCAAACCGAGAATAAAATATTGATGATAAACAAGGATTATAGGTGGAAAAAGGTATTATTATGGCTATTTTGTTTTTTGAATTTATAGTAATTGTTTTTTGCTATTATATATGAACTTAGTTTTCGAATAGCTATTACAGTAGATTAAAATAATTATGGATAATAAATAAATACATATTAATTTTTAATATCATTAACGTTTTAAGAAAAATAGATTAAATTGAAACAAACCAAATGAATTCCGGTCGTATAGGATATGAGAGTTAAAGATGTTAGTAAAAAGGTTGAGCAATTGTTTTCATAAAATGTTTCCAGAATAATGATAACAAAAATTATAATGAAAATAATACAATAGAAATAAAATACATGAGTAAACTTCAATTTTGGTCTCTAACATTTATAATTTTTAATGAATATCGTCTCTAAACTTTAAAAACTCTGATTTGGCATCTCACGTTTGTTCTATATATTTAATAAAATATTATTTATCTCATGAAACATTTCATTTCAAAAATTTTCATTAGTGGAATATAATAAAAAATTATTTCTCTCTTGGTAATAATTTTCGGGGATATCTCCAAATTTGGAGAAAATTAAACTCTCTCTTATATTTCTCCATTTTGGAGAAAGTTTTAGAAAAATTGTTGGAGTAAAAAGTTGTTGGAGTAAAAAGTTGTTCAAAATCTCTATTTTGTCCATTTTGAAGAAATTGTTGGAGATGCTATGATACATTTAAAAAAACGTTATAGAAAATATTAATACACTCAATTTCATTAGTAGTAAAGAAGTTAAAAAATAATTTATCTTTTCTTAATATGTTTTAGAGAATTCTCTAAATTTGGAGTTTTATCTATTATAGAGAACAATATAGAGAATCTCTTGGAGCAAAAAACAAAAACTTTAATCTAGAAAAGTGAGTTCAAGTTACTTTGTGAAAACTATGTACATGTCAAAATGTATATTTTGAAGTAAAAGTGTGTTCACTTTACGTTTATCAAATTTGTCGAGTATTTGTCAAAATGTTCATAATTGGTAAATGTGGGTTGTTACATCTTATAAAATGGTTATCATTGATTTTCAGGTGTTTTGATGTGTAAACCCCAACCATATATTCTTTTAGTGATTTATTGCATAAGATGAAAGTTATTTGACGTTAACGTGATTTTGGGTGTTTTCGGTTTATAAATCGTTTGGAAATTACACGTTGTCATGTCATGGGATATTAAGGGAAAAATGAGGAGGGTTTTAATTTGAAAGATGATTTGTCCCAATAAACTCATGTTTTAAGTTGACATGGATTTTTGAAGAATGTATTGCATAAACGTCGTTTATATGCGTTTTATTATTTGAGGGCCATCATTTGTTGGTCAAAAGGATTTCGAGCACTTTAACTCGGTTTTGACTTAAAAGGGTCTTGGGGACATTTGTCCGGTGCTAATGGCTCAATGTAGAGCCCATTTATGGTTTTCACTTTAATGCATCTTGTTGCATAATAATTGTAATTACATGCTCGAGTATGTTAATCATTCATGTGTAGTCATGTAATGTTAAACTGTGTTGCATTGGATCCATAGGCACGTAAGTCAGTCTTTATTTGATGGTCAATTGGGTATTACAGGGTTGGTCTCCGGGGCCCACGTTTTATGACCTTAACCTTTCAAGTGTACAATAGGAGGGTTGAGTCCGGTTGTGCTATCGTATTGATGGGCGTTTGGGGCCTCCTCCATGTCGGGGCAATGGCTTGGTTCTAACCCCCGACTATGTCGGGCCTTTAGTGCTATTCATGGTAATATTCACTAAGGTCAATTGTCTCTTTTGGTGTAGCTTGAAGGGAGTCGTAGAGACACTTGGGCATTTATGTCGTGAAGTGTCATACGATTAACGTTGTATGAATGACATACTTTTGTGTTCCTCAACTCTCAATGGATACGGGTCTCCCCCGTTGTCGGTCAACAATATTTTGGATATTTGATTGTCTATACTTTGGATTTCATTCCATTTTATGGTCGTGTGAGTATTGAATTTTAGTTTCATGTTTTCGGTGGTATATTATATTTATATGGATTGTTTACCATGATTTATGAGTTAAGTATTATGCCCCATCCGTGCTTTGGGTTCGGGATATAAAGTTTTATCCGTGCTTTTATAAATTAGGAGTTCGTTTCCTATTCATGTTTGGAGTGAGTTTTGGGTTGCATCATTTTATAAAGAATGTTTTATATTGGGAGTTTGTCCTTAATAATGCATATTATTGAAAAACAAGTTGTTTTCATATTTAAAGCAAATCATTTTGAAAGATTATGTTTTAAGTCGCATTCTTTCCTTTTAACGAAATGTTTGTTCATGTTGAAAACTCTTGAATTCACTAGGCGTTAACCTAACCCTTTTATTTGTCGGCATGTGCATCAGGTTCTTTGTTGGGGAAATGGTTCTAGCGTCTCTATGAAGTGATGAGTGCTAGATGTATGTGCAAGAGTGAGTAGCTTAGTGAAGTCTTCCATATTTTTGGATATGGCAATTGTTATGGGGATTTAGTAACACCCGACTTTAATTAGTCTTTATACAAGACTTGACATATTATTCATTGAAGTTTAATCTAGATTTCTAATTGAGGTGACTTAAAAGATGATTAGTAGAATAAATTCTATCCATATTTGAAAATTTTAAATTAGTTGATATTTTTCCAAATTTGAGGGTGTAACAATATACATATTCTATATTTATATATAATATTGCTATCACACCCCCTCAGTTAAAGCGGGAGGTTTTCGTACGCTGAGACTGTCTCTGAATTCATCAAAGAGGACGCATGGAAGTCATTTGGTGATGATATCCGTTAGTTGATATCGTGAAGGAAAATGTAGCACTCGTACATCACCTTTAGAGACTTTTTCTCGTACAAAATAAATGTCCATTTCAATGTGTTTGGTTCTTTGATGATGGACAAGATTTCCGGATAAGTATACGACACTGACATTATCACAACAGACTAGTGTAGCTTTGCGGATGGGGCAATTCAGTAAAGGAGATTGCAAAGCCAACACGACTTGGAAACTACATTTGCTACACCTCTATATTCTGCTTCCGCGTTTTATCTTGATAAGGTGGGTTGTAGTTTAAATGACCATGATAGTAAGTTGTCCCAAAAAAAACGCAATATCCGGAAGTAGAGCATTTCATGTCGGGACATTTGCCCCAGTCAGCGTCAGTGTAGGAAACCAGGGAATTAAGAGAGGATTTATATAAATGCAAGCCCAGATATAGTGTTCCTTGAATATTTCGAATTATTCTTTTCAACGCACGCATATGACTACCTCGTGAGTCGTGGATCGTGCACGTGCAAACAGATTTGCTGTACAATGTAGGAGATATTCGGTCGAGAGAAAGTAAGGTATTGTAAGGCACCGTCTAAACTGCGATAGCGAGTGGGATCATCACACGGTTCGCCCGATTTGGCACAAATTTTGGCCTTGGTATCAACAGGTGTGTCGCATGGGGCGCATGCTGACATTCCAGCCCGTTCGATGATTTCCTCGGCGTATTTGCGTTGAGAGAGAAAGATCTCGTCCTATGAAGTGTGACGACAATGCCCAAAAAATAACTGAGTGGCCGAGATATATCATGGCAAACTCAAAACTGAGAGAATGGATGATGGTGGAGCGTAATTTGTCGCTAGAGGTAGGGAGTATGACATCGTCAAGATATAGGAAAAGATAGGCACAATCATATCCGCGACGATAGATAAAAAGTGAATGATCACACTTGCTATGAGAAAACTGAAGAGTGGAAACATAATCTGCAAATCATTGGTACCACGTCTGGGGAGCCTGTTTAAGGCCGTATAGAGATCGCTTTAGAAGGCATATATGATCCGGGCAATTTGGATCTCGAAACCCTATTGGTTGATGCATATAGACTGTTTCGTTCAAAGTGTCATGCAAAAATGCGTTTTTCACGTCAAGTTGATGAATCGACCATGATTTGGATAAGGCAATGCTTAATACGGAATGAATTGTTGTTGGCTTAACAACGGGCTAAATGTTTCCGTGCAGTCGATTCCAACCTGTTGAGGCCTGCCATCACCAACAAGTCGAGCTTTATGCCGGTCAAATGAACCATCAAAGTTAAATTTGTGACGAAAAATCCACATAAATCGAATAATGTTAGTATCATGTGGACGAGGAACTAACTCCCACGTCCCATTTTTAATTACAATATACATATGTGAGAATATGGATCAATTTTATTTTCCTTTATATTTACAATAAAGGGTATAAGCAATTTATACAAGAGATACATCGCTAATCTAGGAACGATAATAATCTATTCTAGGAGAATATAATTACAATATACATATTCTGTATTTATAATATTGCTATCAATGTTTGATATTGGGGATACTATTTTTGAAATATTGAAGTGTTTAAAACTTTGGGATGTTACAATGTCCAATCTCCAGTTGTAAATGTATTATAACATTGTATGTCTTCGAGATTATGCCTTATGGTCTCCAAAGAATTGTGGGAAGTTTATATGCAGAAACAAACATGAAATTTCAGTTTCAAAGATCAATTATCAGGGTCCAAAAAACATGATCCTATTCAAATGTTGCAAGTAGATTGGAAACTACTCTTTTTCATGCAATTAACGACGTTCATGTATCAGAATATTGGCATTTAAGACTTGGTTGGCCGAAACTTATGTTACTTTGTATGATTTATTCATTAATATTTTCTCGGTTGTTTAAAAAACATCTTAAACTTTATACAACTTAACGTGCCATTTGTAATGTGAATTATGTCTTCTTTTCGATATTCTTGTGTATCTTCATTTTCAAAATGTGAAATGTAGGCTGGTAATAATTTCTTAGAGAAAGATCTAGGTATCAAGAAGGAAATTATTCTCCTATCAAGGATCCTTGAAGGAGGATAAAATGGTCATTTTGATGCACCATTTCCCATCAAGTACAAGAAATATATACGACACAAAGAGAAAATAGGTGAAGATACTATGGAAACAAGAAGAATCATTGTCGAGGTTAAATGTCAGTCAAGAAATATATAGGACACACAAACAAAACATGTCGTTTTGATGCACCATGATCCTTTGTCGGTCCCTAGGTACGGATGGGAGAGATATGTAAGTCAATGTTTCTCTAGCCAACTTTTTGTACACTAAACAGAGGTTAAAGGTGACAATTTGTTGTATTTAGATATAGCAAAGTCCAAGGGTATGTGATCTGATGTCTATGATAGAGTACGAACCATGACAATGTGATTGATAAGTTGTGACAGTTATTAGTTTTGTTATTTGGTGGTTTACGAACATGTGCATACTTTTCATATTATCTTAATGTAATGTGATATTTCGGAGTCTAAAAAACATTTTTCATGATCAAGTTAAATTACATATAAAAACTTGAATTCAAGACGGTTTATAATTTAAACAGTAACAATATTTATCGCGTCACAATAAAATGGGTCTGCTATGACGTCCTAACAAATATATATTTTTGTAGTGAATTCTTTTGATATAAAAATATAACATTTTATTTGATATATAATTTAATAATAATTAGAAATGGCAAAATATCTTAAAAATCATCTTATGAAACAAAATTAATAATAAAACATGTAGGGCACAATCAATATTTTTCATCAACTTGCCAATAAAAAAATAAATATTGAATACTATTGTATTTGCAATTCAAGAAAATATTGCATTTTTAGACGAATTTGTTATGGTGTAACATAATTTATACTAATAGTGCCGTTATTATAGCTTAGGGGTTGTTTACTAAACGCTTATCCGACAAGTGCTTATCGGCTCATTTTATCTTGTCGGATAAACATGACAAAGATTGATAATCTTATCCGGTAAGAGCGATGACAAAGACCAAGAGTCTTACCTGATAAGTGAGAGTAATCCCCACCGGGTAAGCGTTTACCAAATAAATTAATATTGCATACGATGCCGTTTTAATGAATTAAAACCTTATGTATCTCCAAACAGCTTCTCCAAAATAGAGAAAATGGAAAATTTGGGCAATTTTTTGCACCAATAGATTCTCTAAAACAGAGAAAGTAGGAGAGACGATGTAAATATCTCCAAATTTGGAGATATCTCCAAAAATGATTATCATGAGAGAGAAATTATGTTTTATTATATCCCACCAATAAGAAACCTTGAAATAAAATGTTTAAAAGAGAGAAATAATATTTTATTAAATATACGGAATATTTTAATAATATAATTTATGGTGTAATATTTAAAATAGATTATATGTTGGAGTTGAATGTAATTATTTTTAGAGATTTTGGACTTTAATTCTTCATTTTAGAAAACTTTTGGAGAATCTGTTGGAAGATAATCTAGTCTTGTATGGTGTTTTTTTAAAGTTCATAGTGTTATTCCATCTATGAATTCGATTGTTCCGATTTTTTTTACCGAAATTCACAAGTGAAACCAGAAAGTTCATAGGTAAAACAATAATTTTTGTTTACAGTTCATCGGTGAAACAATGATTTCTATCTAAAGTTTATAACATGGTTTCGTGTATGAACTTTGATAGTTCCAAATTTTTTTAATGAATAGGACAATTAAGTAAATAAGATAATTAAGGAATGCGATAATTCTTCTCCATGAATGTATCAATGGAGCTAAAAATGATATATACACCAAATGTTTAGCTTGGTTTTGAGTTGAAGCATTGGAGGCAACTACACAGAGGAGCATTAAAACAATACCAATTCAAAATCTTTCATACGATATAATGAGCGGTTGTTTTATATTAAGATCGAGACTTGGTGATGGATTATATATTTTGTTATTCAGGGTTTTGGTTTATGTACTCCATCATATCATATTGTTATATTTTAAAAAAGTGGGTGTCTGGAAGAGCCCTAGTTTGATTAAGTTCTAAAGCCCTTAAAGTTGTACATGTCTTTTGCTTCTTTTTATATTAGGGCCATTTTATTGGCGTTCCACCATGGGCATCTGGAATCTCAGAACCGGCCATGTCAATGATGAATTATTGATTGAATATTTTGAAGGTGGCAAGCGATTGATTTCGCCCGATTGAATCACAACACAATTTCCTTCTTCAATTTCCAAAAACCTGAGCAGCTTCTCGCTGGAACAGAATCTCTTTAAACGCTTCTAAGGTACCCTTTCCATATCTTCCTTCCTTTTCGGAACAAAAACAAAGATTTTATTACACAAAAACCCAAGATAAACAAAATTTTGTTAAGCATATAGAGCTAAAATTGTGCTGTTCTGGCTGGTGGGTAAGGGTTGTTCTTTAGATTCCAAAGCAGTAAGTTTTTGGTTTTTCATTACATTTTTTACCTTTTCCGGTGTCAAATTGTGAAAAGATAACATGTTATAACCAATGTTTTAAAACCCGGTTTTTTGGTTGACCCGGTGTGGTGACCGGGTCACGGTTCAACCGGTCCAAACGGGTGGTTGACCCGTTTTCAAAATTTTTACGTATTTTTTATTTTCTTGCATATATATGTATGTATGTAGGGGTAGGTTCAAACGAGAAGCTAAACATTTTGTGAGAAGGCGAGAAATGTTTAATCATATATGATACACAAGCTTAATCATATATGATTAAACACATGTTATATTGGTAATACATAAACGTTTAATCATACATGATTAAACACACTTACAAGCCGTGTAATCATATATGATTAAACACTTCTCGCCTTCTCGCAAAATGTTTAACTTCTCGCATGATCCTCCCTCTATATATGTATATATATAAAACCAAGAATTTGATGTCCACAAGTTAAAACATTAAAAATACACATAACAAAAAGTTTACATCAATCCAAAAACATTAAAAAAAACATATAACAAGTTTTATATCAATCTAAAAACATAAAAAACACAAATATAAAAAATTATTTTTTTAACCGGGTCAACCCGGGTTTTTGCCGGTTCAATCATACCGGTTCAACCGGTTTTCTCAAAAACCCGGCGGTTCGATCCGGTTCATAAATCCCCAAAAACCCGGTGATTGTTGACCCGGTCTCTCGACCGGTTCCCGGTTGAACCGGCCGGGTCAACCCAGGTTTTAAAACATTGGTTATAACTATGGGTAAATCTTTTTTCGGAATAATTTCAGATCTGTTGGTCATGGCTTTTTTACTTCATTGGAACAACTATTTTTATTTTAAAAATTATGGCTATGGTTTTTTGATTAACCCTGTTTAATGCATTTTTGGTTTTTCTCTCGTTCTTTTTCTCTCATTGGGGCTATGGTTTAGCATTGACCGAATATTTTTATTTTAAAAATTATGTATGTATCTCAGGAAAAGTATTCCAGGAATTTCAAAAAGGTAATGAGAAGATCTAAGAATTGAAAAGATTAACTGAATTAGATCATTTCGTCGTATTGTAAATTGTACGGTATTAGATGTATTCATATTATTTTGTAATCGAAAAAAAGCTTTACATCGTGTCGCATTATGATAGAATGTAATATGCATTATATATATATATATATATATATATATATGATACAATAAACTGGTTAATGAATAATAATTTAATTCTTTCTTTAAAAAATTATTTTAATTATTTTTTTTAAAATATACTAAAAATTAGTGACGGAAATCCGTCGGTAATAAGTCCGTCGGTAATCCGTCGGTAAAATAAGTCTGTCGGTATTCCCTTGGTAAATACGGGTGTCGGTAAATAATGATCCGTCGGTAAATGCCGCCTTCACTTATTCGTCGTTAATCCGTCGGTAATATTGACCGTCGGTAATCCATCGCTAAAATCCGTCGGTAAATCAATTTCCTACGAGATAATTTCCGACGCCGATTACCGACGGATCGGGCCGTCGGAAATTTCTGTTTTTTTTGTAGTGCCCACCAGATTATGGGATATGATTATGATACATGACAAAGGACCAGTTGTTAAATTCTTGCCACAATTAACCATTAGATATTGGACCCATTGAGCTGGACAAATCTATTTCAATTAGATGTTGTTTCATTGAAAAACTTGGTTAGATCGTAAACGAATTGAATAAATATGAATGGATGTTTGTTCGTGTTTGTTAGTTTAACTTAATTGAACAAACGAACAAACATGAATGATAAATGAACTATTTTTTTTTGTTTATGTTCGTTCGTTAAGAAAAGTGTTTTCGTTCATTTTCGTAATTCGTTAATATGTTAAACGAACATAAACGAACACATATAAACAAATGAATATAAACAAGTGTTCACAGACATAATTGAACGAGCGGGACTTTTGTTCGTGTTCATTCGTTTAACTAATCGAACCAAGAAGCTTGTCTCTTTTCGTGTAACATCCTTACCGGGTAAGACTCTCGGTCCTTGTTTTGTGTCTTACCGGGTAAGCTTCTCGGTCCTATAGCCTTGTTCAATCAATAAGGTAAATGATATCGATTAACACTTATCCGATTAGCATTTAGTAAACGGCCTCTTAGACCCCTCTTTATTTATATCTAGGTTTTAAAAATATAAAAAATGAAACTCGATAATGATAATATATGAAAGAAAAATAGTAACAAAAAGGTTCAAATAATTAACCCCAGACTTCTTTGTAGTACTTGGGAGTTGGGACTAGAATTTTTTCAATGGAAGATGGACCATCGTTTGATGGAACCATGAGCATCTTTTAACACTTTTTCAAAATTTCTCTAAAATAGATAATAAAAAAAAAGTAAAATTTAAAAAAAAAATTACATTCATCTTCAACAGATTTTCCATTTTAAAGAATCAAATATTGATTATAATATTAAAAGATTTCATTCATTTATTAAAATATTATTTTTCTCTTTACATATTTATTTTCAAAGTTTCTTATTGGTCCGTTCGCTTGGTAATGGTTTTTTAGGTGATCTCCATATTTTGGAGAAAAAACTTTTATCTCTCCTACTTTCTCCATTTTAAAGATGGTTTTAGAAAATTTGTTGAAGCAAAATATCAGCTCAAAATCCTCATTTTCTCTATAATGGAGAAACTGTTGGAGATGCTCTTAGAAACCATCGACACTTTAATATTCATGACGTGGGTCTCCTTTTTATTTTATTAGATCATGTCTAATAATTATGGCCAACAACGAATAGGACAAAGGTTATACCGTTGTCCTTTTCATTTAAAATAGTGGTTAACAAAACACGTGATTATTTATGCTAGAAAACTCTTATTCATATTTATACCCTATACCATTATCATAGATAATAATGAATTATATTATATATCATAAATTATCGACTAGCAAATAGAAGAACATGGAATGAATTTGCATGACAATTTGATCAAGATGGTTACTTTAAAGTGTGTCCGACTTTCCCTTCATAAATTATGACCGTAAGACATCAGCTCTGATTAAACTTTAGTGGCCACAATTGTTGTGTACGCCTAGATTCCGAATCCTGGGCAGATGGGATATTCCGCCACATCCCCCAAGGCCTTAACCAGTACGCCACAACTCTTGTGGTTGTGTCCTATATGAGTCATGATAAATCTTTAACTTTTTTTTTTGAGTTATATAATATTCAATATGACAAATGAAACTAATACATAATCCTCACATTAATGAAGTTTGAATCTTTAACCGTTAAAAGAGTTGGATTATCATACATCCCTAAGTCATTACCCTTTGGTATAGATCTTCAAACTTTTTATCATCTTTTATGATAAATGATTGTAATCGTCTTCCTTAGGGTATATTAATATTCAATGGAGAACACCAAATCCATAAAACTTGGTGTAAAAATTGGTCCAAACAATAAATCTACTTCAATCGGTAACACGAAATCTTACACCAAAATGTAAGATTCTAAGTATATTCTTTTTTTACCTCTTCTATTATGGTAAATGAATAGTGTTATTACACCAATTTGTTGTGTTAGAACATCTCCAACAGATTCTCTAAAATAGAGAAAATGAGTTTTTTGTCCTTTATTTTGCTCCAATCCAACATATTCTCTATATCGTTATCTGAAATAGAGAAAACAAGCGAAAGTTTCATGTTTAGAGAATTCTGTAAAACATTGGGAGAGAAATTAATTTCTTATTCATTTCCACCAATGAGATTAAATTAAATTATTATTTTATATAAATATATATATATATATATATTTTAAAAGTTCATTTAGATGATAAATTTATAGAATATTTAATAATATAATAATTGTTGAAATCTCTAAAGCAGAGAATCTATTATAGTTAAATATGATTATTTATAAAAATTTTTACTTTTGATTTACTATTTTAAAAAAATTATTGGGAATTTATTAAAGATGCTTTTACTATTCGTTACAGCAAACCTGGTATCCCTATTGCAATGATGTAATATTGTCAAAATTGATGATCTAAGAGCATCTCCAACAGCTTCTCCAAAATGGAGAAAATAGGGAAAATGGAGATTTTAAGCTATATTTTTGATTCAAGAGCTTCTACATAATTATCCCCAAAATGGAGAAAGTATGAGAGAGAAAGAGTTTTTCTCAAAATATGGAGATAACCCAAAAAATGATTACTAGTTAGGAGCACCAATAGATAACTTGGAAAGTAGATATTTAGGAGAGATAAATAATATTTTAATATATGAATATAATATTTTAATATTATAATTAATGTTTGATTCTGTTGGAGATGGATGTAATTTTTTTTTTGAGATTTTGACTTTTGATTCTCCATTTTGGAGAAATTTTGGGGAAGATGTTAGAGATGATCTAAGACGCTACTTATAAAGTTAATTGATGTATACCTAATTACCTCCTAAATTTTGTCATTATCACAAAGTCGTGATTATATGTATTTTATTAATCAAAACCCTAACGGCATTAATGTCATTCCTTTTAAAAGGGAGGCAAGTACACCAAATCATCATCATCCTCATAATTCCTTTTAAGTTTAGAAGTACAAAATATCATATAAAAATCAAATTAAAAACCTAATTTCGAAAGTGGAAAGTGGAAACTTAGAGACCACGTACTTGATAATGTTCGAGTAACAACAAATGGAGGTTGATAGCTACGAATTTTCAAAATTTAATATATGTTAATAGTCTCAAAATTCTCAACTTTTAGGTCATTTTATCCTTAAATTATACATACTTAAGTCATTTATTATGTCTATTGTTGAATATGAGTGAAAGGGGCTTATAATTGAAGATAATGGACCAAAAAGAAGCTCCCGCGACTTTTTAGGCTACTTTAGTCGCATCAACGTCGCCCAAGTCACTGTGGAGCATAGTTTCTGAAATAACTGGAAGCTTGAGCATACTTCTCAAATTTTTAAGAAAGCGGGAATATTTTTCAAATGGTGTCTAGGAATAATTATTCTAAAGAGGAACGACCAAGCGAAAAATCAGAAGCATACGTTTCAAATGACACATTAATTAGTGGGGTAGTCGGCTTTTAAGTGTTTTTAGGGGTTTTAAGGGGAAAACATCATTCTAAAGGAGTCGACTTCTTGGAACGAACTAGAGAGAGCAAGGGATCGATTGGAAGCATTCTTCATCAATTTTACTTCATTAATTGTAATTTATTTCCCATTTTTAGTTGTGATCTCAACTTAGCCATATGTGGCTAAGTTCTTTCATTCCAACAATGGTTTTTCTTTAGAGTATGTTGCATTTACTTTGAGATTTCGTTGTAATCTTGTGGATACAAATTTATTTGTGTGAATTCCCTTTGAAGGTCAATTCCGTTTGAATCGTTAATTAACTTGATCAATTAATTAACATTCTTATGAATGCTTGTTATTTGAAACCCCGAGATCCGTAATTGTATAGGATTTTGATAAAGTAATGAATGAAATCGTTTGGTCTCAATAAGGTTTTCAATTCTTTCGAGCTGGTGATTTTTCTAACTCGTTAATGCTAATCATACCTGGGAATTTAAGAGCTTGTTCAAATTGCCATATGAGGTTAATAATTGATTAAAGAGCTTATTTTAATCAATGTTTATCTAGGAAAAATCAAAGTTATCAGAGCTTGTTGATAACCAAAGCCAATTTGGATTTGTTTTGCTACTTTATGTTTCCAGAATCTATTATAATATTTGCAATTTAATAGAGAGTGAACAGTTGTTGGGCTATTAATATATTGCTTCTCTAATCCTTTTCAATTGCATGTTTAGTTTAGTTAATCAAATCCAAACCCTCCCTCGTGTTTATTTTTAAATATCCGTTCTTGCACTTGAATTATTGGCTATAATAAAATAAAACCAAGTCTCTGTGGATTTGACCCGACTTACCGCTATTACAATCTTGGTTGTAATTGTAATTGGCACTAGTTGGAACTTATTATTTGGTGGACTCGGCATCCGTCAAAGTTTTGGCACCGCTGTCGGGGACTCGGTGCATTTAGCCATTTATTCCAAGATCTTCTTGTGCAGGTTCACCTTTGTCACTTGATTTAGAAATCGAACGGACAGCAAAGCGACTGAGGAAACAAGCCAAGCTTCGAAAGAAGTTGGGTGAGGGAACTTAGTAAAACGTACCAATACATGATGATAAGTTAAATCCATACTAAACCCACTTTCTCGCACTACAACAAAATGGTTTTCTGAAACAAAATGGTTAATTTTCTTAGGACGCCTCCTTTATTGAACATTCTAATAGACCATTTAATGTGACTTTATTTCTATAAAACCAATAATATACATCATATAGAAAGTTGTTACAATAAATTGTTAGGACGAAGGTAAAAAACCTAAAAGGTTTCATTGTTAGACAACCTAATAAGATTCAAAACGTAAATTATCAAATTAACGTTTTTATATGACAGTTTTGGAAAATATTCAACTACCTTTTTTTATAAACTTACAAATTAATAATGGAGATTAATTTTTCTTATTTAAAAAAATTTGTAAAATGCGGAAATTTTACTCCATTTTAAGAGTGTCACCACCATAAGCAATAAAAATTTAGAAAAAGCACAAACGCAAATGGGTCATACATTTGTAAAGCCATTTGCAAATTTTAGACTAAAATGTGACAAAAAGAAAATTACAGGCTACAAAGTGTATGAGAGGGACTTTTGGCTATTCTTGGGATTATCCCTTAAAAAAACCCATTTAGTTCTAGTGTTTGGATTTTCAAAACATATAAAGTGAACAAAAAATAGACAGAGAGAGAGAGAGAGAGAGAGAGAGATCCAAAGAATTGTATATACATCTAAAGCCAAACTCATTAGAGCACGAGCCAAAAGCTCCCATTGGTAGCAAGCTTCGTCTGCAGATGGGTCAAGGGAGCGTCGACCCAAGAATGCCAAAACCATACGTCCTTTAACCACCATTTCCTGGGCTCTTGACTTCAAAAACAACGAGAAATCCTTCCGAAACTGTTGTTGATATGCCTCTACTACACTTGCAGAACTACTCTTTGATATGTATATCTTCTCTTTGTTCAAATGGGTAGCTTCCAAACTGGATGGTACCTATTGAAAGACCCCACAAGATGTACATCCATCAAACAACATTACTGATTGTGGTATTTAATTATTTAAAAAGTTAGCATGCATTATATATACCTGAGATAGCTAGTGGAGGCTGGAAGAAGAATGGACAAAGTGAAGACTATGGGAGGGAAACAATCTGCCATAAAAGGAACCTGGCGAACCTAAAATATAACAATTACCTTCACTAAATCCATTGTGATCATTCTTGAGTTTTTTGTAAAGCTCCGGCAATGACTGAAACATATAATTGAAGTCATTGCAAGGCAGGTCATTCAAGGAAACTGTTAGTTCAGGTACAGGGCGACCCATCTCATGGCTGATAGTGTCCACCACATGGATTATCTGACAGACCACTGTCAAGGAGTTAGGTCCAGATGAGCAGCCGAGGTCTGCTACCCCCATGCTCGTTGGTTGCATCTCTCCCAAGATGTTCATAATGGCAGCTTCCACCATTGAACTACCAACTGATAGTATCTTCTTCTGCAATGATCAAAGCCAAGGGTCACGTAAATCATATATATCATATATGGTGTAAATTAAACAATGAAAGCAAATGTTGATTTCGGTTACCTGAACTTGCGAGTTTTTGGCATAGCTAGTCTCCCCTTCACCTTTGTTCATGTGAGGAACTTGCATTTTGATCTCTGTCTTTGTGTTTCAGAACAAAACTTAAGTTAAAGAATTGTGTGTGTGCTGGAAGGATGAGAACATATATATAGACCAAATAATTTATGTTAGAAGTTTGTTAGTAATAGTTATTTAGCGGATTTTAATTTACAACAAGTCTCATAGGTATATTCAACACAACTGAAATTATGTTTAATGAATAATGTGAAACGAAACCACACAATTATTGGAAGTGTGGTATGCGATGACGATATTTCGTGACACTTTTGCTCTTGTGAACTAAAGATCTTAAGATTTTAGAGAGAGAAAGCTAGAGAGAGAAAGTGAATGAGGAGTCAAAAGATGTATTATATTCAAGATATGCAAAAGTAATCACATGTACTTAAAACAACTAAGTCAAGGGTTTATATACCCTCAAAGTAAAATAAATACAAAGGTTACAACTAAAAATGATCTAACAATCTCCCCCTTTGTAACCTTTGGCGCCGAGCTCTAAAATTAAGAAAATCTTCTGATATCCACTTGAGCTTCAAGGCGACGTAAAGCATTTCGAAAGTTGATTCGGTCTTGAATTACATCAATTGCCTTCTCCAATCTCAGTAACTCCTTGTTTCTTTCCTTTTGTGGATAAAAATTGAATCTCTGTCTGTTTGCCACATTCTGCTTTTCATAATTCAACTTATGAATTAGATGCATCTTGATAAGCTTCAAAGTTCCATCAGAATACTTGCAGACTTCTTCAAATCTCATAAAACAATGACGACCCTTCAAGTTTCTGTACACCACACCATACGGTTCATCAACAACAGTATATAATAAGAAACTTTTAATGTTGTCAAGCTTCTGTTTTGGCTTGTGCAAGTTGACCGTAGGTTGATGATTTTCGACACCCAACTGAAAGTCAAATAAGCTATAGAAGCGAATTGTTCTGATAATATGTCTTCTGACAGTGTTGAAGGCTCTATTCATATCATCTGATCGTTCATTGAGAGAGCTGAAGAAATTGAATAGAAACTCAATATCATCCACATGAACTTTATTAAAATCTGCTTCTGTGAAGGTATAGTCTTTGCAGTCTCTTCGTTGAACAGTGAAATTAGAAACCCAAATGTTGAATATGTTGAACATAGAAACACATTTAACTTGTACAATCCCCTTCTCAGAATATACTGTTTCTTTCCCTTGTCTCAAATACCTCATAGCCATCAAATAGTTCTGTTTAACAAGATCAGACTCTTTTTCAATGCCCAAGAAAAACTCAAAACTCAAAACAGTCTTGTGTTTCACAAAAATACTTCGGTGAGTATCTTCAAGGTATACATTACGAAACACCTGTCTCATATCTCTAGCCTCAAACCTTTGTCGTCTATGCTCCCTTGAAATAGGAATTCCTGAAGATCTAAGATTTTCTGGAATAAAATCAGGAGCCATATAATTAGGATCAACTGACTTATCAGATTTACTTGATGGAGCACGAGGAATCTTGGTAGGTGGAATCACGGCTGGAATAGACACATTAGAAACAATTGCTGGAAGCTCAGAGACAACTGATGTAGAAGATATAAGAGTTGTAGAGACAAACAGAGGATTTGAAACTGCTTCAGACTGAATCTGAGAAGAATCATCTTGTGGAGAATTCTGTTCATCTTGAAAAGGAAATCTAACTTCTTGAGATGAAAGATCTGCATACAATACATCAGCATCACTATCATCATCATCTTCTTCTTCTTCTTCTTTAACTTTCCAAAAGCTTTCAAACTTGGCATCAATTTCATTTTCAGAATCCACATCAATAATATTTTCGTAAGATGCTCTGAAATTTTCAAACGCTTCTACTTCAGTCATATTCACAGATTTTGGTATAACAGAAGAAACTGGCTCAGAATCTGGATCAACATAAAGTACCAACTGTAAATTGTTTTCAGTAGAAATGTCAGTCTCTGGAAGATTTACTTTGCTTAACAAGTCTTCAAACATAGACTGCATTTCTGTTTCTGCTTCTTTAGGCTTTTCTTTATCAGCAGAGCATGTTTCACTTGGAGCAGTTTCTGCTTTATTTTCTTTAGAGAGATCAGCTGCAGACTTATCCAAGCGTCTCTTTTTCTCCCCCTCATGATCAGGTTGAGAATCATCATGATCATGTGAACGCTTGTTAGATGGTCCAGCTTCAGCACGACACGAGACATTTGGAACCTGCAAGTGTTGAGCAATGGCAAAAACAGTGGATTGCAATTGACCCAAACCTAACTGTACCTCATCTCTAAATTTCTCAAAGTCTGATCGTAAAGCAGAGAGAGAATCTTCAGTTGTAGGTGGTCGAAATGATGGCTGAAAAGATCTGAGAAGAGACAAAAGATCGATCGACTGTTGATTTGCTGGAGCCATAGATGCAAGTCGAGCTCTTAAGTGCTCAGCTACTTCCTGAACAGAAAGATCATCAATACGAGGACCTGCAGGAGTAGAAGAAGAAGACGCACCCGCAAAAGTTGATGACATAGTAGCACATGAAGCCATTTGAGCAGAAGAAGATAGAAGACCCGATGACATAGTAGAAGACGAAAAAATCGGTGCAGATAGTGAAGGTGCAGAACCCAGAACTGTTGAATGAGAAAGATGAAGTTCTATGGGTTTGCCGGTCAACAATTGTGGAGGGATAATAGAAGGATCAATATTTGACAGATTTCCTTGCAGAAATGTCTCCATCCTGGCTAATTGAGTATCCCTTTCTGCATCCATAGAAGCCTTTGTTGTCCGTAGAAGATTATGAACAAAGTCTAATTTTGAAGAAGAGTGCAAACCAGAAGAAGTAAACCCCATAGTCAATGCTGAATCAGTTGTAGATACAACAACAGTAGAAGATTCATGAGCAGCAGAAAATTTCTTCAGTGAAAGATCAAGCTCGTCTACAGCAAGATGGCCAACAATTGGATTTATTGGAACAGACTCATCATCAGAATCTTCTTGATTGGATTGAAAAACATTAAACTCTTGATTATCATCATCAGCATGTAATTCCTCAATTTCATCTTCAATGACAAAGTGAATATCTGATCCTGATTCAGGGATTGCCTGAACCAAACGAGAACTAACAGGGATTTCCTGTTGTTGTTTCTGAATTTGCTCTGCAACTTCTTGAATTTCATCAACATGTTCCTCTGCATCTTGGTCTTGATCTTGTTGATGTAAATGAGCAACTTGAACATCTGCATCAGCATTCTCTGCCTGTGGAATCTCGTAATCATGATCTAGCATGTATTCGACCACAACTTCATTTATCAAATCTGCATAATTCACTATAAGAATTGCTGGAATTGGCATCCATTGATCTTCATTCGTAAACGTATGCTTTTGAATCTGGAAGTATTTACACTGATAATCGGCAATGCGAGGCCACTGTGTACGAGCAGGAAAATTCTCTGTGCTATCCATAATGCTCCGAACAAAGATCTTTAAAAATCGCAAAAACGGCACAAACTTTCTCCTATTGTTTGTCGCTTTAGCATATACAACTTCTGAAAGACCAGTCCAGATTGCCAAAGTATAATCGATATGAAGATCGTGAATAACACAGTAGAATAGCTTCAGAATCGGCATGCTTGTGCTATCTGTACCAGTAGCCTTTGAAGTTAAGCACCGATTGAATATAGAGAAAAAATCATACCAGACAGGTGGAAGCTTAGCCTTGTGAAACTGAGTCACTTTCCTGAGTTCACCATTATAACCAAGTGCAATAATGCCATCAAGAACAGTTTGATCAGAAGGAAACGGATCATAAGCAACTTTGCCTGGTCTGGAATCAGGTCCTGGAAATTGTAGAAGCACACGTAACCTTCTGAAAGTAAGCCGAGATTCAAACTGATCTACACTTATCAGGAAATGTGGAGGATTTACTTTATCATTCTTTGTAATATAGTGCCAGGCTTGCTGCACATATACCTCAGGAACATCAACTGTTTTTGTCAACGCATAAGCAAGGGGATGTCCTCTTAAAATTTCTTTCACCACTCCACGTATGTTCAGATGTCCAAAATCAACATAATGATTATTGCCCTTGTAAGGAAGGAAGTGAGAATGATGCAGAAAATCATCCGGAACAAGTCCTTGAGCAGATTGATCAGCTGTTGTTGAAGGCTGAGAAGGCATAGGACGAAGCCTAGAAATCTGTTCTTGATCATTAAGATGATCCAAGAGATCATTCTCATCTTGTTGTACTTGAACATCCACCATTAAGTCTGGAAAATAAGCATAGTTAAAAAAATTAGGACACAATCAATCTGAAAGAACCAAGTGAGGTTTTCGGTTGAAGAACAAACCGAAAAGGGTAAAATTCGGTTGAAACAAGAACCGAAAAGCAAAGTTCTCAGTTGCACCAAGAACCGAGAAGAAAGGTTCTCGGTTATAACATAGACCGAGAAATGATCTTATCGGGTATGAGATGGACCGAGAAGCAAAGATAGCAAAAATTATATAGTGAAACAAGGTTGAAGTACTCGGTTGGTGAGAGAACCGAGAAGTGAAGTTCTCGGTTGGTGAGAGAAACGAGAAGTGAAGTTCTCGGTTGATGAGGAGACCGAGAAGTAAAGTTCTCGGTTGAAAAGAGAACCGAGAAGTGAAGTTCTCGGTTATGAGTGAACCGAGAAGTGAAGTTCTCGGTTATGAGTGAACCGAGAAGTGAAGTTCTCGGTTATGAGTGAACCGAGAAGTGAAATTCTCGGTTATGAGTGAACCGAGAAGTGAAATACTCGATCCAGATTATAATCGAAAGAACTCCCTTTGCTCCCCCTACAAAAATGCATTCATAAAACCTTTCAATCGAAGCATAAGAGTAGAAAAACATACCTGTAATGCGGAATTTGATGAAAAACAACACAAAAATCGACTTTAAATCTAGAAGAACCAGTCGATTCAAATACTCCCCCTGAACTTCACCACCACCGAAATGAGAAAAACGATTTGAATAAGAAACAGCGAACCACGAAACACACAAGTGAAATCAAAAAGAGTCGAAGACAATCTGAACTTTGAAGAAGAGAAAAAAAAAATCTGGAACCCAAAGCAACCGAATGGAAGAGAGAAAAAAAATGAAGAAGAAGATGAATAGTGACCTTGGGAAAAGAGAAATTTGAAAAACGTTTAAAGAACCGGGTTTTTCAAAAAAAAAAATTTAAAAATATTGAGAAAAGAAAATCATTTCATATTACATCAATATTTTTAGAAAATAAAATTAAACAAGATTTTGTAATTACTGAGTATTTTAAAGAATAAAAAATAATTGACAAATAAAATTTGACCTAATAAAATTTTCATAAAATAAACCATCTAATGAAATCCTATGCATGCTTTTGGAACTATAGACATGTATTATTGCATAAAGAGTGTATATAAGTTCGAAAACAAAAATTTTCATCCTTCTAATAGGTGGACAAACATGAGAAAAAATGAACAGTCTTAAGAAAAATGTATTTCACTATATAAGAGTAAAAACAGCTGTTACTCACACTAAAGAAATAGAACTTTCATAGATTTAAAGGTTTATTACATCTTAGCAGTTTCACCAAGTATCATGAGATGTTGTGCTCATTGGCATCTTTTTGTACAGTGTGCACATTGGCATCTTCAAATGAGTGTGCTCTTAAAGCATCTTTTGCATTTGTGCACTTTGGCATCTTTTTAACCAGAGAGTTTAGTAAACCTAGAAAACATCGTAAACATAACTTTCTATCTGATCCTATAACAGGTTTTCTGATCAGCCGCTCCCAGACCATAGCCTTAGGGGACTAGGTGACAAGCACCCCACAGAACTTACTTACCCAGATCAGAAAGGCTATATCGATATTTCCTAAGCCCATTCATATCAGTAGAACATGACTTTCTAACTGGTTTTATAGCAGAATTTCTGATCAACCGCTCCCAAACCGTAGCCTTAGGGGGTCAGTTGTCAAGCAACCCACGGATCTTACTCTTCCAAACCAGAAAGGTCACAGATATGAACTATCAAACTAAATGATTTCTGTATTACAAAATATGAATTATTTTATCATCTCAATCACTAGGATCAACTAACTAATTAGTTTAGCCTATATCTCCATAATCATCCATAAAATTTGTAAAATAGGATTTCAAAGCCTTGATGACTTTTATATATTGCCCTACATATCTTAAAACACATATCAAAATTTTCATGAAGTGGACCATTCAAGATCAGAAATTTTGAAATTTGAACAAATAACACTCATTTATAAACAATAAACTTGTAAATATTTCCTAGGCATGCACAAGCAATCAAAAGATAGAAAATTTATAAAAATTCTATTTTGTTAAACAAAATTTGTTAATCATTTTGAATCTTTAAATTAAGCATTCCAATTTTCGTCAGAAGAAAATTAAAGCGTTTTTCATCCAATGCTTTAGTAAAGATATCAGCTAATTGATACTCAGTAGGTACAAAATAAAGTTCAATCGTACCTTCTTCGACGTGATGCTTTATAAAGTGATATCTCATATCAATATGCTTTGTTTTAGTGTGCTGAACCGGGTTTACAGAAATAGCAATGGCAGATTTGCTATCACAATAGATTGGAATTTTGTTGTAATTCAACCCATAGTCCCGCAGCTGGGTTTTCATCCATAACACTTGAGCACAGCAGCTTGCAGCGGCCACATATTCTGCTTCAGCAGTACTGATTGATACACAGTTCTGTTTCTTTGATGACCAGCTAATCAAACGATCTCCCAAAAACTGGATATGCCCGGAAGTGCTTTTGCGATCAAGCTGATTTCCTCCGTAATCTGCATCTAAAAAAGCTGTTAATGAATAATCAGAAGATTTAGGATACCACAAACCTAGATATGGTGTTCCTTTGATGTAACGGAATATCCGTTTTACAGCTAACAAATGAGATTCCTTTGGATTCGCCTGAAATCGTGCAAGTAAGCATGTTGAAAACATGATGTCCGGTCTATTGGCAGTTAAATACATTAGAGATCCTATCATGGCTCTGTAAGTCTTGATGTCAACAGTTTTTCCATCTGGGTCCAAGCCTATCTTTGCACCATGAGCCATTGGAGTTCCAATGCTTGTAGATTTATCCAAATTGAACTTCTTCAGAATGTCAAAGACATATTTGGCTTGATTGATAAAAATCCCATCTGAAAGTTGCTGAACATTGAGTCCGAGAAAGAATTTAATCTCTCCCATCATACTCATCTGAAATCTAGAAGTCATGAGATCGGAAAACCAAGTACAAAGTGAAGGATTAGTAGCGCCGAAAATAATGTCATCAACATAAATTTGAACTAAGCAAATATCAGAATCCGTTCTAAAAACAAACAGAGTAGTATCGATTAAACCTTTTGTGAAACCTGAGCTTAGCAGAAATGCAGACAATTCGTCATACCACGCTCTTGGAGCTTGTTTCAAGCCATACAATGCTTTGTCGAGGATGTAAACATGATCTGGATGATCTTTGTCCATAAAGCCTTCTGGTTGAGAGACATAGACCTCTTCTTTTAGACGACCATTAAGAAACGCTGTCTTTACATCCATCTGATAAACTTTAAAGTTCTGATAAGCAGCAAAAGCAAGAAACATTCGAATAGCTTCAAGACGTGCAACGGGAGCAAATGTCTCATCATAGTTTATCCCTTCTTGTTGACGATAGCCTTTTGCAACAAGTCTTGCTTTGTTTCTGACAACAATACCCTCTGAATCTTTCTTGTTTTTAAAGATCCACTTCGTTCCGATAATGCTCTTTCCTCGTGGTTTTGGAACAAGACTCCATACCTTTAATGCCTTGAACTGATTCAGTTCTTCTTGTATTGCAATAATCCAGTCTGGGTCGGCCAATGCTTCAGAAACTTTTGTAGGTTCAAGCTTGCTTAGAAAACAAGTGAACAAACATTCATTTGAAGAAGCAACTTTTGACCTAGTTGATACCGAAGAAGCATGATCACCAATGATTTGATGAAGAGGATGCGCCTTTGTCCATTTTGTCATATGAGGTAGAGGAATTATTTCATCTTGAACACTTTGAATATCATGAGATGAAATTATGAGAGGTTCTGAATCAGAAGAGATAATCTGAGTAGTAATTGTTGGAGGAGAGACTACTTCAACTGATTCAGATAACGTAACATCTGGAAATGTTGTTTGAGAGTCATCAGAAATAGCTGGATCATCTTCAGATTGAACAGGTGGAGAAAAATTCAGCTCTATAACAATGGATGGTTCCAGTTGAGATGTAGTTTCAACTGCTGATGTAGGAAGTTCAGTCACAGGAACATCTGGAATTGCATCATCAGTGTTTTGTGTAGCAGCGGAAGAACTAGAAGAAGCAATGCCAGATTCCTGTAATACAGCAGTAGAAACATTAGAAGAATTAGTTTTAGGTACATCATCATAAAAAATTTCAAATAATAAATCAAGATCAGTAAGAGTAATAGATGAAGTATTAGATGAAAAATCTTGATTATCAGAAATCTTCACTGGTTCTGATCTTAGTTGATCAGAAGCATTCTTAATAACACCGGGTTCTGATCCAGGCTGGTCAGAAGCCAAACCAGCAGCTTCATCAAATCTGACATTGACACTTTCGATGACTTTGCGCAAAGAAGTAAGATATACTCGATAAGAAACTGAAGAAATTGAATAACCAAGAAAACTTGCTTCATCAGCCTTTGGTGCAAACTTGTTGAGGTTATCTCGATCATTCAGAACATAACATTTTGACCCAAACGCTTTGAAGTATTTGATATTGGGCTTGATTCCATTCATCAATTCGTATGGAGTCTTATTGAATCTGCGATGAAGAATCGAACGGTTCTGAGTATAACATGCAGTAGAGATAGCCTCGGCCCAAAAAGAGATAGGAAGTTCAGAGTAAGCAAGCATGGAACGAGCAGCTTCTACAAGCGTACGATTGCGGCGTTCAACAACTCCGTTCTGTTGTGGTGTACGTGCGGCAGAAAACTGTTGTTGGATGCCATGATCATTATAAAAATCTTGTAAAATGCTGTTCTTGAATTCTGTACCATTGTCTGATCGGACAATCTTGACTGATTTTTGCTTGTTAGTCTGAGTAGACTTGATGAGAGTGATGAGTATCTCCGGGGTTTCGTCTTTGGATTTCAGAAAACGAACCCAAGTGTATCTTGAATAATCATCAACAACGACCAATACATAGCGTTTCTTACCAATACTCTTTGTCTTCATTGGACCACACAAGTCTACATGAAGGATTTCTAGAATATCCTTTGTGCAAAAATCAGGCTTTGGCTTGTGTGCAACTTTCTTCATTTTGCCTTTCTCACAATCTCGGCAAAGTTTGTCTGTTTGAAATCGAAGAGTCGGAAGACCACGAACTGAGTCGTTTTTAGCAAGACGATCAATGTACTTGAAATTGAGATGAGCTAGCCGTCTATGCCACAACCAGCTTTCTTGAACAGAAGCCTTTGAAAGAAGACAAGTCTTGGAAGGGAACTTGGCTGTTGAAAAGTCAATAGTGTAAAGATTTGACCGTCTTCGACCAATAAGAAGTTCCTTACCACTGTCATCTTTGACTGTGACTCTTTTTGATTTAAAATTGACTCCCAAATTTTTATCACAGAATTGCCCAATACTAAAGAGATTGAAGTCGAGACCTTCAACATAGCTAACTCTTTTAATCGTTATGTTGCCTTGTACAAGATCGCCATAGCCAAGAATAGGAGAAGTGTCTCTGTTTCCGAATCTCACACGACCTCCAGACTTTTCTTTAAAATTTGACAATAAAAATTTATTGCCAGTCATATGTTTTGAACATCCAGAGTCCATATACCGGAGATGACTAGGCTGCATTCATGAAGAAAAACTCACAAAGATTTAGGAACCCACTTCAGAATGGGTCCCTTTTTATTAGAACAATCCATGAGTTTGTTAAAGAAAAATGTACTTTTCACAAAAGATTTTGCATATTGAAACAAAGAAGAGTTAGTACAGTTAGATGAAATGTGTAAAGCAATAGAAGATAGATCACATGGAAAAGACAAACATGTGATATTCTGTTGAAGAATCAACATTTGCTCACGAGAATATTTTTGAACATTATTCAAACTAGCAAATGTGTTTTTATTACAAGTATCATCACATTTATCTAATACATGTATATCATCTATTTTTCTATTCTTCACCCGCCATTCCATCTTGATTTCCTTTCTCAAAGGCCGATCTGAAAAGGAATAATCAGAATCAGATTTATCAGACTCATTCTTATCTTTCTTGACCGTCTTCTTTTTCTTTTCTTTGAAAAATAAAAATCATTGAAAGTCAAAGAATCATCCATTTGATCAGACAACTTATATGATTCACCTTCAGTAGCATAAGTCGTAAAATTATCACAATGATAAGAGTAAGAATCTGGTTTTCGTTCCAAGGATGAACCGAAAACTGATGTTTTCGTTTCTAACTGAGACCGAGAAAGTCCAGTTTTCGTTTCTAGCTTGGACCGAGAACCAACACTTGATGAAAATCCCATTTTATTTTCAACTGAAACCTCAGAAAATCCAGAAACTTGTTTTTCAGAAATAACATTCTCTTCAAAACTAGATTTAAAAACAGTAAAAAAAATATCTTTTTCCAAACTGTTTTGAATAAAATCATCATCTATCTTATCTTCCAACTCAACAATTTTAGATTCTAAAATCAAAGGAGGAACGTATTTCTTAGTATCATAAGATGTTTTAGAAACACTATCCTCATTTTTGTTTACAATATAAGAATCAAAATAGTTTTTTGGTAAAGTTGTTTTGTTAGATGAGTTTGTATTTAAAAATATTCCAGATTTCTTTTTCTTTTGAGGATCAGGAAAATATTTTGCATTTTCACGCGAATAAACAAATGGAAGTTCCATTCTAGTGTTTTCCGTTCTTCTCTTAGCCTCAATATCTAAGATTTGCTGTTCATTCATCCAATCTATTATAAATTGGGGAGCATAACGAGCAAGTCTCAAATATTCAAAGTGATATATAGTGGGGGATTTGTTAATGGCTAAATTTAAAAATTTAGGACTTTCATATCCAAGCCCCCACTTTTCTTTAATTGACTCATAACTACGAGGTTTATTCATATTAATTGTTTGTTCAGATTGAGCTCTCATATATAATTTTTCTTCTAAATCAACAATGTTATTTGAAAGCTCATTTTTAGAATTGGTCAAGCTAGTCAATGAATCAAGATAAGTCTTGTTTGAACTTTCCAACTCATTTATTTTATTTTGCAAATTTTCTTTGGTATCATTTAGAATCATTTTTTGATCTTCCAAAGAAATTTGTAATTTTTCAATTTTATAAGACTTTTCTTGATTCACTTCCTTTTCAGATTTAAGCATTTTTCGAAAATTTTGCAAGGCAGAAATGATAATATCAAACTGAGAGTTAATGAATTTAATTTCTAAGTCAGAATATACCTCAGACTCATCAGTTGAATCATCATCTTCATCATCAGTTTGATCATCACCGATAAAGCACATTGCTGCAGTTTCCTCTTTTTCTTCATCATTATCAGAGAAATCAATAAATGATTCTTCCTCAGCTAAGAGAACAGCTCCATTTTCCTTCTTTTTTAACATATCAGCCTTCTTTTGATAGTAGGTAGAATCACGAACCACCTTTGTTCGGCATTCTTTAGAATAATGACCTACTTTACCACAGTTGTAGCATGTGGGAGGTTTCTTCTCATCCCTCTTTTCTTCCACAAGCTTTGAATTATCAGGCTTTGGATAGATAGTCTTTGACCCAGAAAAATCCACCTTCCTTGATCCAGATGAAAGTCGAAGATTGTTATTGGAGCTGGCCCGGTTAGGAAACTTTCGTGCAAATTGCTGAGAAAGTTAGATTATTGCTTTTTGAAGAGCTTCTCCTTCATCATCAATATTCCCATCATAAGTATTCTCAAAAGCTTGCTCAGTAAATTTTGCAGTCATTAGAGCAATAGGATCTACATCTTTTCCTTTCTTCTTCTTTTCTTGCTTTTCTTTCTTTGCCACAATCAGATTTTCTTCATTCAGGAGAATTTCAAACATTTCTTGAATTGGCATGATTGAAATCTTTGGATCAATACGAAGTCTATGACATGCCTTTGTCCATTCAGGTTGAAGAGCGTTCAGAAACTTTAAGTTTGTTTCCAACGGGGACTTTTCCACACTAATCTTGTATAAATCATTTATCACTGCACAGAATCTATCAAAGACAGTCTTCAAATCCTCCCCACTCTTTGCTTTGAACTCCTCAAAACTGTTCATGTATCTCGTTTTTCGAAGTTGAGTAGCCACTACTGAGCCAAGCATGATTTTCTCCAAATGAGTCCACATAAGCTTTAGATTGTTCTTGTAACAATCTACACGATTATATATGTGATTTGGCAAAGCAAGAATAAGATTAGACTTAGCAATTCTTTCTCCGTTGTACTTTAAAGATTCTTCTTCATTGTACTCATCAACTGGCTTTAGAATTGTGGATTGTTCAGTATGAGCAGTGGCTGGAATGATCTTGACAGGTCTCTCAAAAGGAGGATTGGTTAAAGCTCGAACCATGTAATCCCCATTTTGTTGTCTCTCAAGAAAATTAATAAATCGATCTCTCCATTGAGAATACTCATTCTCATTAATAAGCACAGGGGGACGTGTATCTGTCCCGAGAGACATCATCAACTCATTCTTATAGACTTGAGATTGAAGAGACATGCTGAAAAGTAGCAGAGAGCTTTTCGGCTAAAGAAAATAAGAACCGAAAACCACGCTTTTCGGTTGTTGAGGAAACCGAAAACCAAACTTTTCGGTTATAAAAGAGACCGAAAACTTAGCTTCTCGGGTGAAGATGATACTGAAAAGAACGAAAACCCTTAGCCGAAAACCTTAGCTGAAAACCTTATTCGAAAGCGTTAGCCGAAAAGAACAAAAACCAGATGAATGAACCGAAAATCCTGAAGAATAAACCGAAAACCTTGATGAATAACCCGAAAACTCTTATGAATGAACCGAAAATCGATTCTGCCCAGATAACGAACGAAGAAAATCACACAAGTCTAAAATTTCTCAAAACACTCTCACGGAATTCACTTAGAAACAGGTTCATTATCCAAAACTAAACCAAATAAAGATCAAACACCAAAAAACAGCAAGAATTCGCGAAGAACAGAAAAACTCGAGAACTTTTCTGGAAAATTCAAAATTGACAAATTCGATTACAAAATGATCAAATCTTTGCACGAATCAAAAACAAAACATGTTCTACACTGAATTCCGAAGCAATTGAATCCAAATTCACTGAAAATCGTTCAGAAAATCAACATAGATCTAGAAAAAATGTCCAGAAAACTATTTTCTTAAAAAAAAAAATTCTGACGAATTAGAAAATCGATTGATCTGATAACACGAAATTAGAACTCTACTCTCAAATCTCTCAAAATCTAACCTGCTCTGATACCAATTGTGAACTAAAGATCTTAAGATTTTAGAGAGAGAAAGCTAGAGAGAGAAAGTGAATGAGGAGCCAAAAGATGTATTATATTCAAGATATGTAAAAGTAATCACATGTACTTAAAACAACTTAGTCAAGGGTTTATATACCCTCAAAGTAAAATAAATACAAAGGTTACAACTAAAAATGATCTAACAGCTCTCTTGAATATTTGCTTTAATTTATGTATCTTGTGACTGAATGAGTTGATTGATCTTGCTCATAAATGTTGGTAGACTTGTTTGTGCTGAATCCAAGTAAGTTTTCAACTTGGAATGTTGACTCTCCACTCTGTTACTTGTCTGAATATTGACGTTAATAATGATATGAATAGTGACGTGAATAGTGATATGAATAGTGACGTGAATAATGATATGAATGGTGACGTGAATAATGATATGAATAGTGACGTGAATAGTGATGTGCATAGTGATATGAATTATTGAGTTTCATAATTAATACCTTGCCTTTATAATAATCCGGAAATTTTTACAATTGTTAAACATATATATATCAATTATATCATTTTATCACTTTTTATCATAATATATAACCTAAATAATTAAGCAGCCCAATTATATCATTACATATTAATTATATCATTTTTATCAATTATATCATTACATATTGCAACCCAATGCATTATAACTTAATTGTAACATTTTGAAACAATACAGCCAAAAGATTAAGCAGATTGCATATATAAGAAAACAAGATTCAGGAAAGTGGGATCCAAAAGGACTTCATGCACTTTTGTAGGATTTTCTATCTATAATACTTATGAATTGTTTTTATATATATAAAATGTATATGCCAATCACATGCATACAAATATATATTGTACCAAATTAAAGAAGAGGACATACCTGCAAATTGATGAAGTAACCTAAGATCAACAAAAGGTATTTAGTGGATGGGAGAAGGGTAAAAGAGAGAGGAGGGATGATGAGTTCCTTCTGAAACTTGCAAAAGGTAAAAGAGAGAGGAGGGGAAACAAAGGGTATTTAGTGGATGGGAGAAAGGAATAAAACCAAAAAACAAAGGTAATAAATCTAAAATAGAAGAGCTACAGTTTCAATTCATATTATTATACAAGATATATATGATCAGTTACACCATCTACTAGAAAATATGAATACAAAGTTATAATAAAATCAAAAGTTACAAATTTTATAAATTTATAAACAAATTTATAAAATCAAAACCCCCCCCCCATATATATATATATATATATATATATACATATATATATGTCAAGTGAAATGACATATGTTGACTAAAGCATAATTGGCACAAAAAACAATACATTCAACACCCATTCAAAAGGGTGCAAATAACATTGTCCTTAATTAAATACTAAATTTCAAATCCACTAGTTCTTTTAGTTACACGTTTAATTAAAATACTAGAATCGTACTCACGCAATACAACGAGATACATCATGATTTTAAGGGAGTTAAAGTGGTTAGAGATAAGGATTGAAAGTTTATAAATAACATTAAATGTAGTACATAAAACTTTAATGGTTGTTTTAAGAGATTTTAAGTAATTAACATTAAATAACGGTACATTAGCCTTTAGCAATTGTTTTTAATAGTTTTTTATACGTGCTTTATAATATAGTATATAAGTTTAATAATATTGTAATTTATTTTAGATTTAATAATATATATATATTTTTTAAAATAAACATTAAATATTTTGTTAGATTATTTTCTTAATTATATTTTAGATTTTTCATATTTAAAATTTGATTTTTATTCTTTATTTAATTATGTAGGGGAGTGATTTTAGGGGATTAAAACGGGGAGTGATTTTGTTGTCAAAAATCAAGATTTTTGTTTTAATTGTTCAGAAATAAATATAAATGATTTTTTTTTAATTTTTAAAAAATTCGGTAAGATATAAATGTAAATGATTTTTTTTCTTTTCGATGGAATGAAAATTACAAAATTTAATGGGTTAGATGAATAAAACTTCAAGATCTTTTTTTGTAACTGTGGGTTTTCGAGTCAGTTTACGTGCACCGACTAATTCTTCGGGCAACCACAAATGGCCTTTGAGTCATCGCAAGTGATCTTCCATGGTCACAAGGACTTTGACAACAATGTTTTAAAAACCGGGTCACATGAATGGTCACGTGAATGTTATAGGAGGATTTTAGGGACAACAAGCACGGTTCTATAAAAATAACTTTAACGCCCAAAGACCTCTTGGTCTATATGTACCCTTATTCCTTCATACACTCTTCATCAACTTGACCTTTATTCTTCACACACACTTACATTCAATAAAATCATGCAAGTTTTTCACATGAACAAAGGAGAAGGGGAGACTAGTTATGCCAAAAACTCCCTAATTCAGGTAACTAGGTTCCCCATAAACACTAGTAGGTGGGAAGCCAAGGAGGATATGAAGCGAAGATATCCTCATCTGTTCGAGTAGTTAGGATTTCGGGGACGAAATCATTCCCATGTTGGGGAGGACTGTAACACCCCGAACTTTCGTTGTATTGATTCTATCGTTTAGACGTCTAGTCTTCCGTATTTTTAAATCTTAGTTATCATGCGGTTACCCTATTCGTGGGCATCGCGTGTTCCTAGCCAGGTGCGTGTGTCAAGTCTTGGATTTGGAAAAGTGGGACAGTGGATCACGCGACTTACCTCGCGACTTGAAGGTCGCGGCACTAGCCGCGTAGCCCACTGCTTGTCTACCTTTACAGGGACACGTGCGACTTATGTCGCGACTTGAGGCCGCGACATAACCCGCGAGAGCCCCCTGAACACCCAAATACGGGTTTCTTCCCCTTTTCTCATTTATTGCAATTGTGGAGCTAGGGAGGTGCGATTTGGGCGATTTTGGAACCCTATGTGAGTTTACTCTCATCTCTCTTCATTTATTTCTAGTATGTGGAAGTCTAAGGTTCATTAATGCTCAATCTAGGTTATCAAGTGTTGGTGTGGAGCTTTCAAGTTCTCAAGCTCAAGTTCTCCTCATCTAGAAATTAGCTAGGGTTTAGAATAAACCCATTGTGAGTACATACTTCCTTTTTATTAAACTTTATACACATCGAAATGCATTTTAACTTCTAAATATCTCCTTGGCTACATTTCTATTGTTGATGAGATTTTGACCTAACTTGGTGTTTTGGGAGATTTTAGGGTTTCTTACCATTTTGTAAAATAGATACATCCCATGTCGTGGAACTACAAATATGATTGTTGTCACATTTGGATGAGTAAATGTCCAACTTATGGCTTTTTTTAGCGAATTTTATGTTTTAAACATATTATGGGTATTTTGGTTGAAAGTAGTATTTTGGAAAACAGAAACAAATGGTTTAAAATGAAGTAGTACATGTTTACACTAAGATGGTTCTACATATATTTGGAAATGAGAAAATAGCTTTATGCTTTATGCTTCATGTTTGAGCTTTGTATTTTCTTATCAGCAGTTAACCATAAAAATTTGATTTGGGATCTAAGTGGTACCATGAACTATATGTTTGATTATAGTTGATCACAAGTGTTATTGTGACAAGTCTAGACTATTACTAGTGGATCCATAGGTATTAAGTTGACTTATTATTTAGGGGTAACTCCCGTATGTAGCTAGTTGAGACATTGGACCCTAGAGGGCAACTTGGTACGGTTATGTGGGACCGGTTACTAGTCGTGGGTCGTAAATGTAAATCCTAGTGAATGAGCATGACTAGGGATCATTGGGTGCCCTCCCCTACATCTTAGTACGAGCCGACGTGTTCGTGGCCTTGATCCTAGTATGGTGAGCTCAAAACTTGGAAAGTGGCTTACTTTGTGTTTCACCACAATCCTTGGAATTCGGGTTATTCCCGTCATCGCAAGGTGAAGTCTGGGCCGGAAGGTCACTATGTGCTTATCAAACCATTTACGAAAACAGTTTATTTATGTTGCAATAAATCTTTCTTATTACCTTTCATATAAACTGTATGTTCTCACTAGGCTTTAAGCCTAACACTTTTTCTCAAATGATGTGTATAACAGGTTCCCTTAGCGGCGGGTCGTCAAGGGGTTGAGAGAAGAGCGTGGTCTCTTGAGGGCATTTTTGGATGATAGTTATTTTTGGAAGCTTTAGCATTTAAAACAGTTATTCAATTTTGGTATTGGGTTGACAACCTATGTAATCTAGTTGGTTGTAGTTTAGATTAGTTTGTTGTCATTTCCCCATACTTCCTTACAGGTTTTTGTAAATGCTTACGCTTTTACCCTTTATGGGTGGTTTGCCCTATTTATAATCGTTGTATTACCGAATTTACAATTTTGAAAATTACCCCAATTCTTAGGGTGTTACACCATGATAGTAAGTTGTCCCAAAAAAAACGCAATATCCGGAAGTAGAACGTCGTGTGTCGGGACATCCGCCCCAGTCAGCGTCAGTGTAGGAAACCAGGGAATTAAGGGAGGATTTATATAAATGCAAGCCCAGATATAGTGTTCCCTGAATATATCGAATTATTCTTTTCAACGCACGCATATGACTACCTCGTGGATCGTGCATGTGCAAACAGATTTGTTGCACAGCGTAGGAGATATCCGGCCGAGAGAACGTAAGGAATTGTAAGGCACCGTCTAAACTGCGATAGCGAGTGGGATCATCACACTGTTCGCCCGATTGGGCACTGATTTTAGCCTTGGTATCAACAGGTGTGTCGCACGGGGCTCATGCTGACATTCTAGCCCGTTCGATGATTTCCTCGGCGTATTTGCGTTGAGAGAGAAAGATCCCGTCCTCATGAAGTGTGACGGCAATGCCCAAAAAAAAAATTAGAACAAACTCACTTGGCATTGAAATTTTTAGCCCACTCCCAAACAGACTTCATCTTTATTAAATTTTCAACTCAACTGTCCAAAAGTACAAATCCCGTAAGCATAACCCAAAAAATCGATTATCACCAAATTAAATAATTCAACAAAAGAATTATTTGCTTCTAAACCTTTTGTATGCAAGTAAACAAAAGAAACCAAAATCTAGAGAAAACTATATTAGTGCAACATATATAGAAGCACAATTAAACACCAATACTTGTACATTCACTCATGCTCTCTTGTTGCCTTACACCTATGTTTCGAATGATCAAAACAAAAAGAGGCATGTATAAGATCAAAAAACAAAGAGATGCACTAAAACGTAAGCCAAATGACAACAATACACAAACATAAACTTAACAATAAAGATAATACTTCAAACTTTATTAAGCTTTAAACTAAAGTAATTAAATCCGAAGAGAAGATTGAAAGAAACCTTCTACAAAAATTTAGTTAAACCCTAAGATGGGAAACAACCGGATTAGAAAAAATACATTTGCAATTTCTAGATCTGGAGAGCTTTTGAGGCACTATATCACCGGTTAGCGTCAATACTCGATCATCAAAGCCTTTAATATGCAAAATTTTCAGTTATTATCCTAACAAACAAACAAAAAATATCCAACTCATCATTGATCAAAAATAACAAATCTCAATTCATGATGCAACTCAAAACACAAATCAATAAGAAAAACTTTTCAAAGTTCATAGAATGGAACAGACCTTAGTTCTTGATCCATCATAATAACAAACTTCAATCTATAATATACCAAACAAACAACCCAATTCGTGAAAATTCTAGAATAGACAATACCTTTGTTCTTAATAATGTTGTTGAAGTTGTGGCAGATAACGATAAAATTCTTTCATTGCAACGTCAAACTTGCTCTCAAGTATGAACTCAACTTGATCATAGCCCTATATAACATATATGTATATAATACAAACACACATATACATTTTGTACAACACCAAACTACTTTTTAAACAAACCAAAGTTACAATGTTGTAGGAAAGCAACGTACTTCAAATCTTCAACCATAGAAACAAAATTCATACACAAGCTCTTATTGTAAATTTGGAGCAATTTTATAACAAAAATTAATATTAATTTTTTTTGGCTATGCTTTTACGACCATGTTGTGAATGGGCCTATTACAAAGGAGACCGTTTTGAGATTGAAAAGTGAACAAATTCTTTAAACCCATATAAAGACTTGATTCACTATTTTGCAAATCCTGATAAAACCCATGTTGGTTAGAAAGAATCTATTTTAAGTTACAAAAAGAATACAAATTTTATGACAAAAAAAAAATTACAATTTAAATGATAGCATAGTAGAGTAGAAGAAGCTTCATCGGATGAACACGGTTGCGACAAACATAGAGGAAGATCTTTTCGTCTTTATCTATACTATATTATATATAAAAGAGACATAAAAAACTCTTAATTACAACATTTTATGCACAAAATACAACTAATTAAAGTCAATTACTTAATTTACAATTTCATAATACATTGGTACAACTTATCCAAGCACATTATCTCACATTATCATCTATTTGTAGAATGGATACTCATTTATTAATATAAATATTTGTTTTTTATATTTAATGGACGATTTGATAAATATTATCTACTATTATCAATATTTGTTTTTTATATTTGTTTTTTTTTATATTTGAAGTATGTTATCTTTTTAATTTTAAATATAAAATATTTTAAATATATTTATCATTTAAATTAAACATTTTTTGACCCGTAACAAAATTTATTATTATTATTTTTTTATAAAAAACTATAATTAAACTAAACTAAAATATATTTTTGTTTTAAATCTAGGTTTCTCAAAATTGTAAAATAAAATAAAAAAAGACTAACAAAAAATATGAATAATGATCGAGGGTTCGAGTTCTAGATTTCAGAAACCCGCTGCATTGCGAGGGTACATTTCTAGTCTTCTATAGGATAGACAAAGATGCTAGTTCAAACTCAAAACAATTTGTGTTCATGTGTGGGAATGAATATATCGATAAAAAATATAACCGAGAGAAAATGTCATAACGATATGTAATTACCATTCATGAAAACTAATGAGAGAAATAAATTGAAAAATAAAGAGATGGATAGATGAAGAGGTGGAGAAACTAAATAAATTGCAATAAACATTGAGCTCAAAACATTCAAGGGTAATTGAAAAGTTTGGAGTTAAGTCTAGAAATTAATTGTTGTTGCAAAATTACAAAATTGAAAAACAAAATTAAAAATAGATATTTTTTTTTGAACGACAAGTTAACGCACACACACGTTCGAGCGGTATCGGGCCTCCATTACGGGCAATCCCACTAATCTGCTGCGACCCGACCCAACCTTTGGCTGAACCCGACCGGTAGGATAGAGGGTCCCATAGACTGGATCCACCCGAACCGCCCCCGGCCCCGAAGGACCCGGCCCAGAGTCTGGATATATCAGGAAAGTGTCGCTCGTGGGAATCGAACCCGGGTAGTGTGGCTTTCACCCCCCCCCCCCCTCCCCGAGGATGTTACCTATCCAACTGAGCTAACCCCCTTTGATTAAAAATAGATATTGAGGTGAGAAAAATTGAGTAAAGGAGAAAAAAGATAAAGGGGATTCTAGGTTTGAGGAGATGTCACCTCATACATGGTGTTTTCTCCTTTAATATATATATTGATTTCAGAGTCTAAAAAACATTTTTCATGATCAAGTTAAATTACATATAAAAACTTGAATTCAAGACCGTTTAAAATTTAAAGAGTAACAATATTTATCGCGTTACATTAAAATGGGTTTGCTATGACCCTCAATCATCGTAACTTTTAAGTTTATAGAAAATAAATTTTTGTACCTTGTATACAAATTAAGTCTTATTTTACAAAAATCACTTGACGTCCTAACAAATATATATTTTTTAGTGAATTCTTTTGATATAAAAATATAACATTTTATTTGATATATAATTTAATAATAATTAGAAATGGCGAAATATCTTAAAAATCACCTTATGAAACAAAATTAATAATAAAACATGTAGGGCACAATCAATATTTTTTTATCAACTTGCCAATAAAAAAATAAATATTGAATACTATTGTATTTGTAATTCAAGAAAATATTGCATTTTTAGACGAATTTGTTATGGCGTAACATAATTTATACTAATAGTGTCGTTAGTATAACTTAGCGGTTGTTTACTAAAGCTTACCCGATAAGTGTTTATCGGCTCATTTTATCTTGTCGGATAAACATAACAAAGATTGAAAATCTTATCCGGTAAAAGTGATGACAAAGACCAAGGGTCTTACCCGATAAGTGAGAGTAATCCCCACCAGGTAAGCGTTTACCAGATAAATTAATGCTGCATATGATACCGTTTTAATGAACTAAAATCTTATGCATCTCCAAACATCTTATCTAAAATAGAGAAAATGGGAATTTTGGGCAATTTTTTGCACCAATAGATTCTCCAAAACTGAGAAAGTAGGAGAGACGGTGTAAATTTCTCCAAATTTGGATATATCTCCAAAAATGATTACCATGAGAGAGAAATTACGTTTTATTATATCACACCAATAAGAAACCTTGAAATTAAATGTTTAAAAGAGATAAATAATATTTTATTAAATATACGGAATATTTTAATAATATAATTAATGGTGTAATATTTAAAATAGAGAATATGTTGGAGTTGAATGTAATTATTTTTAGAGATTTTGGACTTTAATTCTTCATTTTAGAAAACTTTTGGAGAATCTGTTGGAAGATAATCTAGTCTTATATGGTGTTTTTTAAAGTTCATAATGTTATTCCATCTATGAATTTGATTGTTCCGATTTTTTTTTACCGAAATTCACAAGTGAAACCAGAAAGTTCATAGGTAAAACAATAATTTTTGTTTAAATTTTTGTTTAAAGTTCATAGGTGAAACAATGATTTCTATCTAAAGTTTGTAACATGGTTTCTTGTATGAACTTTGGTAGTTCCAAATATTTTAATGAATGGGACAATTAAGTAAATGAGATAATTAAGGAATGCGATACCAATATATGAAAAAGACGAAAATACCCCGGTTAAGAAAGTTTGTACTAATTAGACGATTAACAAAAGAAGATTCATCTGTATTAAAATATGAAACCGTTTTTATATTAGCATGTCCTAAAAAATACAATTGATATTTGAGAAGAATTCCCGGTACAGAAAATAATATTAAATTTAACTTGGATTATAGTAGAAAGATCGAAAAGCCAAGAAGGTCAAGAAAAACACATGAACTTTGAATCCGTCATGAGATCAACCCTTTTTCACGAAAGAAATAAGCAGACAAATATAATGGAGTCTTCTTTGGGAGAAACAATCATCGATGATTTTAGTATATCTCCTAAACAACTCATCCATCGTTTCTGCCTGGAGACGAAAATGACTCTCGAACATCGGCTCCACCACGGCACGAATGCATTTAGCCACTCGAGTGCCGCGTGACTCCTTGAGACCACTTGAGTCACCGCCATCCCATTCTAACTCAAACGCTTCAGCAGAATCAATTATAAATGATCCTTCTTTCTCGACCTCGTATTGCACTTCTTCTAGGCTTGGTGCATAATAAGGGATATTAAACGAATCAATGTTTTCCTTTTCAACAAGTCCCTAAACAAAAAATCATTGTCAGTTTAGTAAAACGTACCAATACATGATGATAAGTTAAATCCATACTAAACCCACTTTCTCGCACTACAACAAAATGGTTTTCTGAAACAAAATGGTTAATTTTCTTAGGACGCCTCCTTCATTGAACATTCTAATAGACCATTTAATGTGACTTTATTTCTATAAGACCAATAATATACATCATATAGAAAGTTGTTACAATAAATTGTTAGGACGAAGGTAAATAACCTAAAAGGTTTCATTGTTAGACAACCTAATAAGATTCAAAATGTAAATTATCAAATTAACGTTTTTATATGACAGTTTTGGAAAATATTCAACTACCTTTTTTTATAAACTTACAAATTAATAATGGAGATTAATTTTTCTTATTTAAAAAAGTTTGTAAAATGCGGAAATTTTACTCCATTTTAAGAGTGTCACCACCATAAGCAATAAAAATTTAGAAAAAGCACAAACGCAAATGGGTCATACATTTGTAAAGCCATTTGCAAATTTTAGACTAAAATGTGACAAAAAGAAAATTACAGGCTACAAAGTGTATGAGAGGGACTTTTGGCTATTCTTGGGATTATCCCTTAAAAAAAACCCATTTAGTTCTAGTGTTTGGATTTTCAAAACATATAAAGTGAACAAAAAATAGACAGAGAGAGAGAGAGAGAGAGAGAGAGAGATCCAAAGAATTGTATATACATCTAAAGCCAAACTCATTAGAGCACGAGCCAAAAGCTCCCATTGGTAGCAAGCTTCGTCTGCAGATGGGTCAAGGGAGCGTCGACCCAAGAATGCCAAAACCATACGTCCTTTAACCACCATTTCCTGGGCTCTTGACTTCAAAAACAACGAGAAATCCTTCCGAAACTGTTGTTGATATGCCTCTACTACACTTGCAGAACTACTCTTTGATATGTATATCTTCTCTTTGTTCAAATGGGTAGCTTCCAAACTGGATGGTACCTATTGAAAGACCCCACAAGATGTACATCCATCAAACAACATTATTGATTGTGGTATTTAATTATTTAAAAAGTTAGCATGCATTATATATACCTGAGATAGCCAGTGGAGGCTGGAAGAAGAATGGACAAAGTGAAGACTATGGGAGGGAAACAATCTGCCATAAAAGGAACCTGGCGAACCCAAAATATAACAATTACCTTCACTAAATCCATTGTGATCATTCTTGAGTTTTTTGTAAAGCTCCGGCAATGACTGAAACATATAATTGAAGTCATTGCAAGGCAGGTCATTCAAGGAAACTGTTAGTTCAGGTACAGGGAGACCCATCTCATGGCTGATAGTGGCCACCACATGGATTATCTGACAGACCACTGTCAAGGAGTTAGGTCCAGATGAGCAGCCGAGGTCTGCTACCCCCATGCTCGTTGGTTGCATCTCTCCCAAGATGTTCATAATGGCAGCTTCCACCATTGAACTACCAACTGATATTATCTTCTTCTGCAATGATCAAAGCCAAGGGTCACGTAAATCATATATATCATATATGGTGTAAATTAAACAATGAAAGCAAATGTTGATTTCGGTTACCTGAACTTGCGAGTTTTTGGCATAGCTAGTCTCCCCTTCACCTTTGTTCATGTGAGAAACTTGCATTTTGATCTCTGTCTTTGTGTTTCAGAACAAAACTTAAGTTAAAGAATTGTGTGTGTGCTGGAAGGATGAGAACATATATATAGATCAAATAATTTATGTTAGAAGTTTGTTAGTAATAGTTATTTAGCGGATTTTAATTTACAACAAGTCTCATAGGTATATTTAACACAACTGAAAAGAGTAAATTAACTTATATATTCGTTGGTTACAACTTATAAATTAACAAGTCTCATTGGTTACACCTACAACCGAAATGGAAACCAAGTGTTTCGTGAAACAAGAAACCTTACTAAGCTACGAAAGGTGCTTGTTGAGTAAGGCCGCAACTTTATCGAATTGAAGCAAAGCTAACTTGAATTTGAGAAAGTGAAAGAAAATCTATACTAGGCTTATAGAGATGACATGACACTATCAACATTATTATTATTATTATCAAAGTTTAGGAACTATAATAACGACATGTGATTGCTATAAGTTTTCTTTCTTAATGATATAGATGGTATTGCGACATCGTGAGATGACCTTTATGTGTCATCCCTAAATATGAATCAATGGAAGGTGAGAACAAAATTGATGATAAACAAGGATTTATATGTGAAAAATGTATTATCATGAGTAATTATGTTTTTCATTTGTATAGTTTATTAAAAATTGACTTTCGTACCTGTGGTTTTGGAATTACGGTTATCGTCCCTATTGTTTGTAGTTCATTACTATTTTCGCCTCTAAGGCTAACTCATACCTTTAAGTATGATGGATGAAAACCACAAAGAACTGTAAACCAGTGGGGAAAAACAAAAACAAATTGTAGATTATAAGAACGAAAATAACAATAAATAATAAACTTGTAGGAATGAAAATCATAATTTTAAGAACACAAAGACAAAACTAACAATTTTCAACAAACCACATGTACAAAAACATAATTTACTCAAACCGAGAATAAAATATTGATGATAAACAAGGATTATAGGTGGAAAAAGGTATTATTATGGCTATTTTGTTTTTTGAATTTATAGTAGTTGTTTTTTGCTATTATATATGAACTTATATAGTTTTCGAATAGCAATTACAGTAGATTAAAATAATTATGGATAATAAATAAATACATATTAATTTTTAATATCATTAACGTTTTAAGAAAAATAGATTAAATTGAAACAAACCAAATGAATTCCGGTCGTATAGGATATGAGAGTTAAAGATGTTAGTAAAAAGGTTGAGCAATTGTTTTCATAAAATGTTTCCAGAATAATGATAACAAAAATTATAATGAAAATAATACAATAGAAATAAAATACATGAGTAAACTTCAATTTTGGTCTCTAACATTTATAATTTTTAATGAATATCGTCTCTAAATTTTAAAAACTCTGATTTGGCATCTCACGTTTGTTCTATATATTTAATAAAATATTATTTATCTCATGAAACATTTCATTTCAAAGTTTTTCATTAGTGGAATATAATAAAAAATTATTTCTCTCTTGGTAATAATTTTCGGGGATATCTCCAAATTTGGAGAAAATTAAACTCTCTCTTATATTTCTCCATTTTGGAGAAAGTTTTAGAAAAGTTGTTGGAGTAAAAAGTTGTTCAAAATCTCTATTTTGTCCATTTTGAAGAAATTGTTGGAGATGCTATGATACATTTAAAAAAACGTTATAGAAAATATTAATACACTCAATTTCATTAGTAGTAAAGAAGTTAAAAAATAATTTATCTTTTCTTAATATGTTTTAGAGAATTCTCTAAATTTGGAGTTTTATCTATTATAGAGAACAATATAGAGAATCTCTTGGAGCAAAGAACAAAAACTTTAATCTAGAAAAGTGAGTTCAAGTTGCTTTGTGAAAACTATGTACATGTCAAAATGTATATTTTGAAGTAAAAGTGTGTTCACTTTACGTTTATCAAATTTGTCGAGTATTTGTCAAAATGTTCATAATTGGTAAATGTGGGTTGTTACATCTTATAAAATGGTTATCATTGATTTTCAGGTGTTTTGATGTGTAAACCCCAACCATATATTCTTTTAGTGATTTATTGCATAAGATGAAAGTTATTTGACGTTAACGTGATTTTGAGTGTTTTCGGTTTATAAATCGTTTGGAAATTACACGTTGTCATGTCATGGGATATTAAGGGAAAAATGAGGAGGGATTTAATTTGAAAGATGATTTGTCCCAATAAACTCGTGTTTTAAGTTGACATGGATTTTTGAGGAATGTATTGCATAAACGTCGTTTATATGCGTTTTATTATTTGAGGGCCATCATTTGTTGGTCAAAAGGATTTCGAGCACTTTAACTCGGTTTTGACTTAAAAGGGTCTTGGGGACATTTGTCCGGTGCTAATGGCTCAATGTAGAGCCCATTTATGGTTTTCACTTTAATGCATCTTGTTGCATAATAATTGTAATTACATGCTCGAGTATGTTAATCATTCATGTGTAGTCATGTAATGTTAAACTGTGTTGCATTGGATCCATAGGCACGTAAGTCAGTCTTTATTTGATGGTCAATTGGGTATTACAGGGTTGGTCTCCGGGGCCCACGTTTTATGACCTTAACCTTTCAAGTGTACAATAGGAGGGTTGAGTCCGGTTGTGCTATCGTGTTGATGGGCGTTTGGGGCCTCCTCCATGTCGGGGCAATGGCTTGGTTCTAACCCCCGACTATGTCGGGCCTTTAGTGCTATTCATGGTAATATTCACTAAGGTCAATTGTCTCTTTTGGTGTAGCTTGAAGGGAGTCGTAGAGACACTTGGGCATTTATGTCGTGAAGTGTCATACGATTAACGTTGTATGAATGACATACTTTTGTGTTCCTCAACTCTCAATGGATACGGGTCTCCCCCGTTGTCGGTCAACAATATTTTGGATATTTGATTGTCTATACTTTGGATTTCATTCCATTTTATGGTCGCAATTTTAGTTTCATGTTTTCGGTGGCGTATTATATTTATATGGATTGTTTACCATGATTTATGAGTTAAGTATTATGCCCCATCCGTGCTTTGGGTTCGGGATATAAAGTTTTATCCGTGCTTTTATAAATTAGGAGTTCGTTTCCTATTCATGTTTGGAGTGAGTTTTGGGTTGCATCATTTTATAAAGAATGTTTTATATTGGGAGTTTGTCCTTAATAATGCATATTATTGAAAAACAAGTTGTTTTCATATTTAAAGCAAATCATTTTGAAAGATTATGTTTTAAGTCGCATTCTTTCCTTTTAACGAAATGTTTGTTCATGTTGAAAACTCTTGAATTCACTAGGCGTTAACCTAACCCTTTTATTTGTCGGCATGTGCATCAGGTTCTTTGTTGGGGAAATGGTTCTAGCGTCTCTATGAAGTGATGAGTGCTAGATGTATGTGCAAGAGTGAGTAGCTTAGTGAAGTCTTCCATATTTTTGGATATGGCAATTGTTATGGGGATTTAGTAACACCCGACTTTAATTAGTCTTTATACAAGACTTGACATATTATTCATTGAAGTTTAATCTAGATTTCTAATTGAGGTGACTTAAAAGATGATTAGTAGAATAAATTCTATCCATATTTGAAAATTTTAAATTAGTTGATATTTTTCCAAATTTGAGGGTGTAACAATATACATATTCTATATTTATATATAATATTGCTATCACACCCCCTCAGTTAAAGCGGGAGGTTTTCGTACGCTGAGACTGTCTCTGAATTCATCAAAGAGGACGCATGGAAGTCATTTGGTGATGATATCCGTTAGTTGATATCGTGAAGGAAAATGTAGCACTCGTACATCACCTTTAGAGACTTTTTCTCGTACAAAATAAATGTCCATTTCAATGTGTTTGGTTCTTTGATGATGGACAAGATTTCCGGATAAGTATACGACACTGACATTATCACAACAGACTAGTGTAGCTTTGCGGATGGGGCAATTCAGTAAAGGAGATTGCAAAGCCAACACGACTTGGAAACTACATTTGCTACACCTCTATATTCTGCTTCCGCGTTTTATCTTGATAAGGTGGGTTGTAGTTTAAATGACCATGATAGTAAGTTGTCCCAAAAAAAACGCAATATCCGGAAGTAGAGCATTTCATGTCGGGACATTCGCCCCAGTCAGCGTCAGTGTAGGAAACCAGGGAATTAAGAGAGGATTTATATAAATGCAAGCCCAGATATAGTGTTCCTTGAATATTTCGAATTATTCTTTTCAACGCACGCATATGACTACCTCGTGAGTCGTGGATCGTGCACGTGCAAACAGATTTGCTGTACAATGTAGGAGATATTCGGTCGAGAGAAAGTAAGGTATTGTAAGGCACCGTCTAAACTGCGATAGCGAGTGGGATCATCACACGGTTCGCCCGATTTGGCACAAATTTTGGCCTTGGTATCAACAGGTGTGTCGCATGGGGCGCATGCTGACATTCCAGCCCGTTCGATGATTTCCTCGGCGTATTTGCGTTGAGAGAGAAAGATCTCGTCCTATGAAGTGTGACGACAATGCCCAAAAAATAACTGAGTGGCCGAGATATATCATGGCAAACTCAAAACTGAGAGAATGGATGATGGTGGAGCGTAATTTGTCGCTAGAGGTAGGGAGTATGACATCGTCAAGATATAGGAAAAGATAGGCACAATCATATCCGCGACGATAGATAAAAAGTGAATGATCACACTTGCTATGAGAAAACTGAAGAGTGGAAACATAATCTGCAAATCATTGGTACCACGTCTGGGGAGCCTGTTTAAGGCCGTATAGAGATCGCTTTAGAAGGCATATATGATTCGGGCAATTTGGATCTCGAAACCCTATTGGTTGATGCATATAGACTGTTTCGTTCAAAGTGTCATGCAAAAATGCGTTTTTCACGTCAAGTTGATGAATCGACCATGATTTGGATAAGGCAATGCTTAATACGGAATGAATTGTTGTTGGCTTAACAACGGGCTAAATGTTTCCGTGCAGTCGATTCCAACCTGTTGAGGCCTGCCATCACCAACAAGTCGAGCTTTATGCCGGTCAAATGAACCATCAAAGTTAAATTTGTGACGAAAAATCCACATAAATCGAATAATGTTAGTATCATGTGGACGAGGAACTAACTCCCACGTCCCATTTTTAATTACAATATACATATGTGAGAATATGGATCAATTTTATTTTCCTTTATATTTACAATAAAGGGTATAAGCAATTTATACAAGAGATACATCGCTAATCTAGGAACGATAATAATCTATTCTAGGAGAATATAATTACAATATACATATTCTGTATTTATAATATTGCTATCAATGTTTGATATTGGGGATACTATTTTTGAAATATTGAAGTGTTTAAAACTTTGGGATGTTACAATGTCCAATCTCCAGTTGTAAATGTATTATAACATTGTATGTCTTCGAGATTATGCCTTATGGTCTCCAAAGAATTGTGGGAAGTTTATATGCAGAAACAAACATGAAATTTCAGTTTCAAAGATCAATTATCAGGGTCCAAAAAACATGATCCTATTCAAATGTTGCAAGTAGATTGGAAACTACTCTTTTTCATGCAATTAACGATGTTCATGTATCAGAATATTGGCATTTAAGACTTGGTTGGCCGAAACTTATGTTACTTTGTATGATTTATTCATTAATATTTTCTCGGTTGTTTAAAAAACATCTTAAACTTTATACAACTTAACGTGCCATTTGTAATGTGAATTATGTCTTCTTTTCGATATTCTTGTGTATCTTCATTTTCAAAATGTGAAATGTAGGCTGGTAATAATTTCTTAGAGAAAGATCTAGGTATCAAGAAGGAAATTATTCTCCTATCAAGGATCCTTGAAGGAGGATAAAATGGTCATTTTGATGCACCATTTCCCATCAAGTACAAGAAATATATACGACACAAAGAGAAAATAGGTGAAGATACTATGGAAACAAGAAGAATCATTGTCGAGGTTAAATGTCAGTCAAGAAATATATAGGACACACAAACAAAACATGTCGTTTTGATGCACCATGATCCTTTGTCGGTCCCTAGGTACGGATGGGAGAGATATGTAAGTCAATGTTTCTCTAGCCAACTTTTTGTACACTAAACAGAGGTTAAAGGTGACAATTTGTTGTATTTAGATATAGCAAAGTCCAAGGGTATGTGATCTGATGTCTATGATAGAGTACGAACCATGACAATGTGATTGATAAGTTGTGACAGTTATTAGTTTTGTTATTTGGTGGTTTACGAACATGTGCATACTTTTCATATTATCTTAATGTAATGTGATATTTCGGAGTCTAAAAAACATTTTTCATGATCAAGTTAAATTACATATAAAAACTTGAATTCAAGACGGTTTATAATTTAAACAGTAACAATATTTATCGCGTCACAATAAAATGGGTCTGCTATGACGTCCTAACAAATATATATTTTTGTAGTGAATTCTTTTGATATAAAAATATAACATTTTATTTGATATATAATTTAATAATAATTAGAAATGGCAAAATATCTTAAAAATCATCTTATGAAACAAAATTAATAATAAAACATGTAGGGCACAATCAATATTTTTCATCAACTTGCCAATAAAAAAATAAATATTGAATACTATTGTATTTGCAATTCAAGAAAATATTGCATTTTTAGACGAATTTGTTATGGTGTAACATAATTTATACTAATAGTGCCGTTATTATAGCTTAGGGGTTGTTTACTAAACGCTTATCCGACAAGTGCTTATCGGCTCATTTTATCTTGTCGGATAAACATGACAAAGATTGATAATCTTATCCGGTAAGAGCGATGACAAAGACCAAGAGTCTTACCTGATAAGTGAGAGTAATCCCCACCGGGTAAGCGTTTACCAAATAAATTAATATTGCATACGATGCCGTTTTAATGAATTAAAATCTTATGTATCTCCAAACAGCTTCTCCCAAATAGAGAAAATGAAAAATTTGGGCAATTTTTTGCACCAATAGATTCTCTAAAACAGAGAAAGTAGGAGAGACGATGTAAATATCTCCAAATTTGGAGATATCTCCAAAAATGATTATCATGAGAGAGAAATTATGTTTTATTATATCCCACCAATAAGAAACCTTGAAATAAAATGTTTAAAAGAGAAAAATAATATTTTATTAAATATACGGAATATTTTAATAATATAATTTATGGTGTAATATTTAAAATAGATTATATGTTGGAGTTGAATGTAATTATTTTTAGAGATTTTGGACTTTAATTCTTCATTTTAGAAAACTTTTGGAGAATCTGTTGGAAGATAATCTAGTCTTGTATGGTGTTTTTTTAAAGTTCATAGTGTTATTCCATCTATGAATTCGATTGTTCCGATTTTTTTTACCGAAATTCACAAGTGAAACCAGAAAGTTCATAGGTAAAACAATAATTTTTGTTTACAGTTCATCGGTGAAACAATGATTTCTATCTAAAGTTTATAACATGGTTTCGTGTATGAACTTTGATAGTTCCAAATTTTTTTAATGAATAGGACAATTAAGTAAATAAGATAATTAAGGAATGCGATAATTCTTCTCCATGAATGTATCAATGGAGCTAAAAATGATATATACACCAAATGTTTAGCTTGGTTTTGAGTTGAAGCATTGGAGGCAACTACACAGAGGAGCATTAAAACAATACCAATTCAAAATCTTTCATACGATATAATGAGCGGTTGTTTTATATTAAGATCAAGACTTGGTGATGGATTATATATTTTGTTATTCAGGGTTTTGGTTTATGTACTCCATCATATCATATTGTTATATTTTAAAAAAGTGGGTGTCTGGAAGAGCCCTAGTTTGATTAAGTTCTAAAGCCCTTAAAGTTGTACATGTCTTTTGCTTCTTTTTATATTAGGGCCATTTTATTGGCGTTCCACCATGGGCATCTGGAATCTCAGAACCGGCCATGTCAATGATGAATTATTGATTGAATATTTTCAAGGTGGCAAGCGATTGATTTCGCCCGATTGAATCACAACACAATTTCCTTCTTCAATTTCCAAAAACCTGAGCAACTTCTCGCTGGAACAGAATCTCTTTAAACGCTTCTAAGGTACCCTTTCCATATCTTCCTTCCTTTTCGGAACAAAAACAAAGATTTTATTACACAAAAACCCAAGATAAACAAAATTTTGTTAAGCATATAGAGCTAAAATTGTGCTGTTCTGGCTGGTGGGTAAGGGTTGTTCTTTAGATTCCAAAGCAGTAAGTTTTTGGTTTTTCATTACATTTTTTACCTTTTCCGGTGTCAAATTGTGAAAAGATAACATGTTATAACCAATGTTTTAAAAACCGGTTTTTTGGTTGACCCGGTGTGGTGACCGGGTCACGGTTCAACCGGTCCAAACGGGTGGTTGACCCGTTTTCAAAATTTTTACGTATTTTTTATTTTCTTGCATATATATGTATGTATGTAGGGGTAGGTTCAAACGAGAAGCTAAACATTTTGTGAGAAGGCGAGAAATGTTTAATCATATATGATACACAAGCTTAATCATATATGATTAAACACATGTTATATTGGTAATACATAAACGTTTAATCATACATGATTAAACACACTTACAAGCCGTGTAATCATATATGATTAAACACTTCTCGCCTTCTCGCAAAATGTTTAACTTCTCGCATGATCCTCCCTCTATATATGTATATATATAAAACCAAGAATTTGATGTCCACAAGTTAAAACATTAAAAATACACATAACAAAAAGTTTACATCAATCCAAAAACATTAAAAAAAACATATAACAAGTTTTATATCAATCTAAAAACATAAAAAACACAAATATAAAAAATTATTTTTTTAACCGGGTCAACCCGGGTTTTTGCCGGTTCAATCATACCGGTTCAACCGGTTTTCTCAAAAACCCGGCGGTTCGATCCGGTTCATAAATCCCCAAAAACCCGGTGATAGTTGACCCGGTCTCTCGACCGGTTCCCGGTTGAACCGGCCGGGTCAACCCAGGTTTTAAAACATTGGTTATAACTATGGGTAAATCTTTTTTCGGAATAATTTCAGATCTGTTGGTCATGGCTTTTTTACTTCATTGGAACAACTATTTTTATTTTAAAAATTATGGCTATGGTTTTTTGATTAACCCTGTTTAATGCATTTTTGGTTTTTCTCTCGTTCTTTTTCTCTCATTGGGGCTATGGTTTAGCATTGACCGAATATTTTTATTTTAAAAATTATGTATGTATCTCAGGAAAAGTATTCCAGGAATTTCAAAAAGGTAATGAGAAGATCTAAGAATTGAAAAGATTAACTGAATTAGATCATTTCGTCGTATTGTAAATTGTACGGTATTAGATGTATTCATATTATTTTGTAATCGAAAAAAAGCTTTACATCGTGTCGCATTATGATAGAATGTAATATGCATTATATATATATATATATATATGATACAATAAACTGGTTAATGAATAATAATTTAATTCTTTCTTTAAAAAATTATTTTAATTACTTTTTTTAAAATATACTAAAAATTAGTGACGGAAATCCGTCGGTAATAAGTCCGTCGGTAATCCGTCGGTAATAAGTTCGTCGGTAAAATAAGTCTGTCGGTATTCCCTTGGTAAATACGGGTGTCGGTAATCCGTCGGTAAATAATGATCCGTCGGTAATCCGTCGATAAATGCCGCCGTCACTTATTCGTCGTTAATCCGTCGGTAATATTGACCGTCGGTAATATTGACCGTCGCTAAAATCCGTCGGTAAATCAATTTCCTACGAGATAATTTCCGACACCGATTACCGACGGATCAGGCCGTCGGAAATTTCTGTTTTTTTTGTAGTGCCCACCAGATTATGGGATATGATTATGATACATGACAAAGGACCAGTTGTTAAATTCTTGCCACAATTAACCATTAGATATTGGACCCATTGAGCTGGACAAATCTATTTCAATTAGATGTTGTTTCATTGAAAAACTTGGTTAGATCGTAAACGAATTGAATAAATATGAATGGATGTTTGTTCGTGTTTGTTAGTTTAACTTAATTGAACAAACGAACAAACATGAATGATAAATGAACTATTTTTTTTTGTTTATGTTCGTTCGTTAAGAAAAGTGTTTTCGTTCATTTTTGTAATTCGTTAATATGTTAAACGAACATAAACGAACACATATAAACAAATGAATATAAACAAGTGTTCACAGACATAATTGAACGAGCGGGACTTTTGTTCGTGTTCATTCGTTTAACTAATCGAACCAAGAAGCTTGTCTCTTTTCGTGTAACATCCTTACCGGGTAAGACTCTCGGTCCTTGTTTTGTCTCTTACCGGGTAAGCTTCTCGGTCCTATAGCCTTGTTCAATCAATAAGGTAAATGATATCGATTAACACTTATCCGATTAGCATTTAGTAAACGGCCTCTTAGACCCCTCTTTATTTATATCTAGGTTTTAAAAATATAAAAAATGAAACTCGATAATGATAATATATGAAAGAAAAATAGTAACAAAAAGGTTCAAATAATTAACCCCAGACTTCTTTGTAGTACTTGGGAGTTGGGACTAGAATTTTTTCAATGGAAGATGGACCATCGTTTGATGGAACCATGAGCATCTTTTAACACTTTTTCAAAATTTCTCTAAAATAGATAATAAAAAAAAAGTAAAATTTTAAAAAAAAATTACATTCATCTTCAACAGATTTCCCATTTTAAAGAATCAAATATTGATTATAATATTAAAAGATTTCATTCATTTATTAAAATATTATTTTTCTCTTTACATATTTATTTTCAAAGTTTCTTATTGGTCCGTTCGCTTGGTAATGGTTTTTTAGGTGATCTCCATATTTTGGAGAAAAAACTTTTATCTCTCCTACTTTCTCCATTTTAAAGATGGTTTTAGAAAATTTGTTGAAGCAAAATATCAGCTAAAAATCCTCATTTTCTCTATAATGGAGAAACTGTTGGAGATGCTCTTAGAAACCATCGACACTTTAATATTCATGACGTGGGTCTCCTTTTTATTTTATTAGATCATGTCTAATAATTATGGCCAACAACGAATAGGACAAAGGTTATACCGTTGTCCTTTTCATTTAAAATAGTGGTTAACAAAACACGTGATTATTTATGCTAGAAAACTCTTATTCATATTTATACCCTATACCATTATCATAGATAATAATGAATTATATTATATATCATAAATTATCGACTAGCAAATAGAAGAACATGGAATGAATTTGCATGACAATTTGATCAAGATGGTTACTTTAAAGTGTGTCCGACTTTCCCTTCATAAATTATGACCGTAAGACATCAACTCTGATTAAACTTTAGTGGCCACAATTGTTGTGTACGCCTAGATTCCGAATCCTGGGCAGATGGATATTCCGCCACATCCCCCAAGGCCTTAACCAGTACGCCACAACTCTTGTGGTTGTGTCCTATATGAGTCATGATAAATCTTTAACTTTTTTTTTTGAGTTATATAATATTCAATATGACAAATGAAACTAATACATAATCCTCACATTAATGAAGTTTGAATCTTTAACCGTTAAAAGAGTTGGATTATCATACATCCCTAAGTCATTACCCTTTGGTATAGATCTTCAAACTTTTTATCATCTTTTATGATAAATGATTGTAATCGTCTTCCTTAGGGTATATTAATATTCAATGGAGAACACCAAATCCATAAAACTTGGTGTAAAAATTGGTCCAAACAATAAATCTACTTCAATCGGTAACACGAAATCTTACACCAAAATGTAAGATTCTAAGTATATTCTTTTTTTACCTCTTCTATTATGGTAAATGAATAGTGTTATTACACCAATTTGTTGTGTTAGAACATCTCCAACAGATTCTCTAAAATAGAGAAAATGAGTTTTTGTCCTTTATTTTGCTCCAATCCAACATATTCTCTATATCGTTATCTGAAATAGAGAAAACAAGCGAAAGTTTCATGTTTAGAGAATTCTGTAAAACATTGGGAGAGAAATTAATTTCTTATTCATTTCCACCAATGAGATTAAATTAAATTATTATTTTATATAAATATATATATATATATATATATATTTTAAAAGTTCATTTAGATGATAAATTTATAGAATATTTAATAATATAATAATTGTTGAAATCTCTAAAGCAGAGAATCTATTATAGTTAAATATGATTATTTATAAAAAATTTAACTTTTGATTTACTATTTTAAAAAAATTATTGGGAATTTATTAAAGATGCTTTTACTATTCGTTACAGCAAACCTGGTATCCCTATTGCAATGATGTAATATTGTCAAAATTGATGATCTAAGAGCATCTCCAACAGCTTCTACAAAATAGAGAAAATAGGGAAAATGGAGATTTTAAGCTATATTTTTGCTTCAAGAGCTTCTACATAATTATCCCCAAAATGGAGAAAGTATGAGAGAGAAGAAGTTTTTTCTCAAAATATGGAGATAACCCAAAAAATGATTACTAGTTAGGAGCACCAATAGATAACTTGGAAAGTAGATATTTAGGAGAGATAAATAATATTTTAATATATGAATATAATATTTTAATATTATAATTAATGTTTGATTCTGTTGGAGATGGATGTAATTTTTTTTTTGAGATTTTGACTTTTGATTCTCCATTTTGGAGAAATTTTGGGGAAGATGTTAGAGATGATCTAAGACGCTACTTATAAAGTTAATTGATGTATACCTAATTACCTCCTAAATTTTGTCATTATCACAAAGTCGTGATTATATGTATTTTATTAATCAAAACCCTAACGGCATTAATGTCATTCCTTTTAAAAGGGAGGCAAGTACACCAAATCATCATCATCCTCATAATTCCTTTTAAGTTTAGAAGTACAAAATATCATATAAAAATCAAATTAAAAACCTAATTTCGAAAGTGGAAAGTGGAAACTTAGAGACCACGTACTTGATAATGTTCGAGTAACAACAAATGGAGGTTGATAGCTACGAATTTTCAAAATTTAATATATGTTAATAGTCTCAAAATTCTCAACTTTTAGGTCATTTTATCCTTAAATTATACATACTTAAGTCATTTATTATGTCTATTGTTGAATATGAGTGAAAGGGGCTTATAATTGAAGATAATGGACCAAAAAGAAGCTCCCGTGACTTTTTAGGCTACTTTAGTCGCATCAACGTCGCCCAAGTCACTGTGGAGCATAGTTTCTGAAATAACTGGAAGCTTGAGCATACTTCTCAAATTTTTAAGAAAGCGGGAATATTTTTCAAATGGTGTCTAGGAATAATTATTCTAAAGAGGAACGACCAAGCGAAAAATCAGAAGCATACGTTTCAAATGACACATTAATTAGTGGGGTAGTCGGCTTTTAAGTGTTTTTAGGGGTTTTAAGGGGAAAACATCATTCTAAAGGAGTCGACTTCTTGGAACGAACTAGAGAGAGCAAGGGATCGATTGGAAGCATTCTTCATCAATTTTACTTCATTAATTGTAATTTATTTCCCATTTTTAGTTGTGATCTCAACTTAGCCATATGTGGCTAAGTTCTTTTATTCCAACAATGGTTTTTCTTTAGAGTATGTTGCATTTACTTTGAGATTTCGTTGTAATCTTGTGGATACAAATTTATTTGTGTGAATTCCCTTTGAAGGTCAATTCCGTTTGAATCGTTAATTAACTTGATCAATTAATTAACATTCTTATGAATGCTTGTTATTTGAAACCCCGAGATCCGTAATTGTATAGGAATTTGATAAAGTAATGAATGAAATCGTTTGGTCTCAATAAGGTTTTCAATTCTTTCGAGCTGGTGATTTTTCTAACTCGTTAATGCTAATCATACCTGGGAATTTAAGAGCTTGTTCAAATTGCCATATGAGGTTAATAATTGATTAAAGAGCTTATTTTAATCAATGTTTATCTAGGAAAAATCAAAGTTATCAGAGCTTGTTGATAACCAAAGCCAATTTGGATTTGTTTTGCTACTTTATGTTTCCAGAATCTATTATAATATTTGCAATTTAATAGAGAGTGAACAGTTGTTGGGCTATTAATATATTGCTTCTCTAATCCTTTTCAATTGCATGTTTAGTTTAGTTAATCAAATCCAAACCCTCCCTCGTGTTTATTTTTAAATATCCGTTCTTGCACTTGAATTATTGGCTATAATAAAATAAAACCAAGTCTCTGTGGATTTGACCCGACTTACCGCTATTACAATCTTGGTTGTAATTGTAATTGGCACTAGTTGGAACTTATTATTTGGTGGACTCGGCATCCGTCAAAGTTTTGGCACCGCTGTCGGGGACTCGGTGCATTTAGCCATTTATTCCAAGATCTTCTTGTGCAGGTTCACCTTTGTCACTTGATTTAGAAATCGAACGGACAGCAAAGCGACTGAGGAAACAAGCCAAGCTTCGAAAGAAGTTGGGTGAGGGAACTTAGTAAAACGTACCAATACATGATGATAAGTTAAATCCATACTAAACCCACTTTCTCGCACTACAACAAAATGGTTTTCTGAAACAAAATGGTTAATTTTCTTAGGACGCCTCCTTCATTGAACATTCTAATAGACCATTTAATGTGACTTTATTTCTATAAAACCAATAATATACATCATATAGAAAGTTGTTACAATAAATTGTTAGGACGAAGGTAAAAAACCTAAAAGGTTTCATTGTTAGACAACCTAATAAGATTCAAAACGTAAATTATCAAATTAACGTTTTTATATGACAGTTTTGGAAAATATTCAACTACCTTTTTTTATAAACTTACAAATTAATAATGGAGATTAATTTTTCTTATTTAAAAAAATTTGTAAAATGCGGAAATTTTACTCCATTTTAAGAGTGTCACCACCATAAGCAATAAAAATTTAGAAAAAGCACAAACGCAAATGGGTCATACATTTGTAAAGCCATTTGCAAATTTTAGACTAAAATGTGACAAAAAGAAAATTACAGGCTACAAAGTGTATGAGAGGGACTTTTGGCTATTCTTGGGATTATCCCTTAAAAAAACCCATTTAGTTCTAGTGTTTGGATTTTCAAAACATATAAAGTGAACAAAAAATAGACAGAGAGAGAGAGAGAGAGAGATCCAAAGAATTGTATATACATCTAAAGCCAAACTCATTAGAGCACGAGCCAAAAGCTCCCATTGGTAGCAAGCTTCGTCTGCAGATGGGTCAAGGGAGCGTCGACCCAAGAATGCCAAAACCATACGTCCTTTAACCACCATTTCCTGGGCTCTTGACTTCAAAAACAACGAGAAATCCTTCCGAAACTGTTGTTGATATGCCTCTACTACACTTGCAGAACTACTCTTTGATATGTATATCTTCTCTTTGTTCAAATGGGTAGCTTCCAAACTGGATGGTACCTATTGAAAGACCCCACAAGATGTACATCCATCAAACAACATTATTGATTGTGGTATTTAATTATTTAAAAAGTTAGCATGCATTATATATACCTGAGATAGCTAGTGGAGGCTGGAAGAAGAATGGACAAAGTGAAGACTATGGGAGGGAAACAATCTGCCATAAAAGGAACCTGGCGAACCTAAAATATAACAATTACCTTCACTAAATCCATTGTGATCATTCTTGAGTTTTTTGTAAAGCTCCGGCAATGACTGAAACATATAATTGAAGTCATTGCAAGGCAGGTCATTCAAGGAAACTGTTAGTTCAGGTACAGGGCGACCCATCTCATGGCTGATAGTGGCCACCACATGGATTATCTGACAGACCACTGTCAAGGAGTTAGGTCCAGATGAGCAGCCGAGGTCTGCTACCCCCATGCTCGTTGGTTGCATCTCTCCCAAGATGTTCATAATGGCAGCTTCCACCATTGAACTACCAACTGATAGTATCTTCTTCTGCAATGATCAAAGCCAAGGGTCACGTAAATCATATATATCATATATGGTGTAAATTAAACAATGAAAGCAAATGTTGATTTCGGTTACCTGAACTTGCGAGTTTTTGGCATAGCTAGTCTCCCCTTCACCTTTGTTCATGTGAGGAACTTGCATTTTGATCTCTGTCTTTGTGTTTCAGAACAAAACTTAAGTTAAAGAATTGTGTGTGTGCTGGAAGGATGAGAACATATATATAGACCAAATAATTTATGTTAGAAGTTTGTTAGTAATAGTTATTTAGCGGATTTTAATTTACAACAAGTCTCATAGGTATATTCAACACAACTGAAATTATGTTTAATGAATAATGTGAAACGAAACCACACAATTATTGGAAGTGTGGTATGCGATGACGATATTTCGTGACACTTTTGCTCTTGTGAACTAAAGATCTTAAGATTTTAGAGAGAGAAAGCTAGAGAGAGAAAGTGAATGAGGAGTCAAAAGATGTATTATATTCAAGATATGCAAAAGTAATCACATGTACTTAAAACAACTAAGTCAAGGGTTTATATACCCTCAAAGTAAAATAAATACAAAGGTTACAACTAAAAATGATCTAACAATCTCCCCCTTTGTAACCTTTGGCGCCGAGCTCTAAAATTAAGAAAATCTTCTGATATCCACTTGAGCTTCAAGGCGACGTAAAGCATTTCGAAAGTTGATTCGGTCTTGAATTACATCAATTGCCTTCTCCAATCTCAGTAACTCCTTGTTTCTTTCCTTTTGTGGATAAAAATTGAATCTCTGTCTGTTTGCCACATTCTGCTTTTCATAATTCAACTTATGAATTAGATGCATCTTGATAAGCTTCAAAGTTCCATCAGAATACTTGCAGACTTCTTCAAATCTCATAAAACAATGACGACCCTTCAAGTTTCTGTACACCACACCATACGGTTCATCAACAACAGTATATAATAAGAAACTTTTAATGTTGTCAAGCTTCTGTTTTGGCTTGTGCAAGTTGACCGTAGGTTGATGATTTTCGACACCCAACTGAAAGTCAAATAAGCTATAGAAGCGAATTGTTCTGATAATATGTCTTCTGACAGTGTTGAAGGCTCTATTCATATCATCTGATCGTTCATTGAGAGAGCTGAAGAAATTGAATAGAAACTCAATATCATCCACATGAACTTCATTAAAATCTGCTTCTGTGAAGGTATAGTCTTTGCAGTCTCTTCGTTGAACAGTGAAATTAGAAACCCACATGTTGAATATGTTGAACATAGAAACACATTTAACTTGTACAATCCCCTTCTCAGAATATACTGTTTCTTTCCCTTGTCTCAAATACCTCATAGCCATCAAATAGTTCTGTTTAACAAGATCAGACTCTTTTTCAATGCCCAAGAAAAACTCAAAACTCAAAACAGTCTTGTGTTTCACAAAAATACTTCGGTGAGTATCTTCAAGGTATACATTACGAAACACCTGTCTCATATCTCTAGCCTCAAACCTTTGTCGTCTATGCTCCCTTGAAATAGGAATTCCTGAAAATCTAAGATTTTCTGGAATAAAATCAGGAGCCATATAATTAGGATCAACTGACTTATCAGATTTACTTGATGGAGCACGAGGAATCTTGGTAGGTGGAATCACGACTGGAATAGACACATTAGAAACAATTGCTGGAAGCTCAGAGACAACTGATGTAGAAGATATAAGAGTTGTAGAGACAAACAGAGGATTTGAAACTGCTTCAGACTGAATCTGAGAAGAATCATCTTGTGGAGAATTCTGTTCATCTTGAAAAGGAAATCTAACTTCTTGAGATGAAAGATCTGCATACAATACATCAGCATCACTATCATCATCATCTTCTTCTTCTTCTTCTTTAACTTTCCAAAAGCTTTCAAACTTGGCATCAATTTCATTTTCAGAATCCACATCAATAATATTTTCGTAAGATGCTCTGAAATTTTCAAACGCTTCTACTTCAGTCATATTCACAGATTTTGGTATAACAGAAGAAACTGGCTCAGAATCTGGATCAACATAAAGTACCAACTGTAAATTGTTTTCAGTAGAAATGTCAGTCTCTGGAAGATTTACTTTGCTTAACAAGTCTTCAAACATAGACTGCATTTCTGTTTCTGCTTCTTTAGGCTTTTCTTTATCAGCAGAGCATGTTTCACTTGGAGCAGTTTCTGCTTTATTTTCTTTAGAGAGATCAGCTGCAGACTTATCCAAGCGTCTCTTTTTCTCCCCCTCATGATCAGGTTGAGAATCATCATGATCATGTGAACGCTTGTTAGATGGTCCAGCTTCAGCACGACACGAGACATTTGGAACCTGCAAGTGTTGAGCAATGGCAAAAACAGTGGATTGCAATTGACCCAAACCTAACTGTACCTCATCTCTAAATTTCTCAAAGTCTGATCGTAAAGCAGAGAGAGAATCTTCAGTTGTAGGTGGTCGAAATGATGGCTGAAAAGATCTGAGAAGAGACAAAAGATCGATCGACTGTTGATTTGCTGGAGCCATAGATGCAAGTCGAGCTCTTAAGTGCTCAGCTACTTCCTGAACAGAAAGATCATCAATACGAGGACCTGCAGGAGTAGAAGAAGAAGACGCACCCGCAAAAGTTGATGACATAGTAGCACATGAAGCCATTTGAGCAGAAGAAGATAGAAGACCCGATGACATAGTAGAAGACGAAAAAATCGGTGCAGATAGTGAAGGTGCAGAACCCAGAACTGCTGAATGAGAAAGATGAAGTTCTATGGGTTTGCCGGTCAACAATTGTGGAGGGATAATAGAAGGATCAATATTTGACAGATTTCCTTGCAGAAATGTCTCCATCCTGGCTAATTGAGTATCCCTTTCTGCATCCATAGAAGCCTTTGTTGTCCGTAGAAGATTATGAACAAAGTCTAATTTTGAAGAAGAGTGCAAACCAGAAGAAGTAAACCCCATAGTCAATGCTGAATCAGTTGTAGATACAACAACAGTAGAAGATTCATGAGCAGCAGAAAATTTCTTCAGTGAAAGATCAAGCTCGTCTACAGCAAGATGGCCAACAATTGGATTTATTGGAACAGACTCATCATCAGAATCTTCTTGATTGGATTGAAAAACATTAAACTCTTGATTATCATCATCAGCATGTAATTCCTCAATTTCATCTTCAATGACAAAGTGAATATCTGATCCTGATTCAGGGATTGCCTGAACCAAACGAGAACTAACAGGGATTTCCTGTTGTTGTTTCTGAATTTGCTCTGCAACTTCTTGAATTTCATCAACATGTTCCTCTGCATCTTGGTCTTGATCTTGTTGATGTAAATGAGCAACTTGAACATCTGCATCAGCATTCTCTGCCTGTGGAATCTCGTAATCATGATCTAGCATGTATTCGACCACAGCTTCATTTATCAAATCTGCATAATTCACTATAAGAATTGCTGGAATTGGCATCCATTGATCTTCATTCGTAAACGTATGCTTTTGAATCTGGAAGTATTTACACTGATAATCGGCAATGCGAGGCCACTGTGTACGAGCAGGAAAATTCTCTGTGCTATCCATAATGCTCCGAACAAAGATCTTTAAAAATCGCAAAAACGGCACAAACTTTCTCCTATTGTTTGTCGCTTTAGCATATACAACTTCTGAAAGACCAGTCCAGATTGCCAAAGTATAATCGATATGAAGATCGTGAATAACACAGTAGAATAGCTTCAGAATCGGCATGCTTGTGCTATCTGTACCAGTAGCCTTTGAAGTTAAGCACCGATTGAATATAGAGAAAAAATCATACCAGACAGGTGGAAGCTTAGCCTTGTGAAACTGAGTCACTTTCCTGAGTTCACCATTATAACCAAGTGCAATAATGCCATCAAGAACAGTTTGATCAGAAGGAAACGGATCATAAGCAACTTTGCCTGGTCTGGAATCAGGTCCTGGAAATTGTAGAAGCACACGTAACCTTCTGAAAGTAAGCCGAGATTCAAACTGATCTACACTTATCAGGAAATGTGGAGGATTTACTTTATCATTCTTTGTAATATAGTGCCAGGCTTGCTGCACATATACCTCAGGAACATCAACTGTTTTTGTCAACGCATAAGCAAGGGGATGTCCTCTTAAAATTTCTTTCACCACTCCACGTATGTTCAGATGTCCAAAATCAACATAATGATTATTGCCCTTGTAAGGAAGGAAGTGAGAATGATGCAGAAAATCATCCGGAACAAGTCCTTGAGCAGATTGATCAGCTGTTGTTGAAGGCTGAGAAGGCATAGGACGAAGCCTAGAAATCTGTTCTTGATCATTAAGATGATCCAAGAGATCATTCTCATCTTGTTGTACTTGAACATCCACCATTAAGTCTGGAAAATAAGCATAGTTAAAAAAATTAGGACACAATCAATCTGAAAGAACCAAGTGAGGTTTTCGGTTGAAGAACAAACCGAAAAGGGTAAAATTCGGTTGAAACAAGAACCGAAAAGCAAAGTTCTCAGTTGCACCAAGAACCGAGAAGAAAGGTTCTCGGTTATAACATAGACCGAGAAATGATCTTATCGGGTATGAGATGGACCGAGAAGCAAAGATAGCAAAAATTATATAGTGAAACAAGGTTGAAGTACTCGGTTGGTGAGAGAACCGAGAAGTGAAGTTATCGGTTGGTGAGAGAAACGAGAAGTGAAGTTCTCGGTTGATGAGGAGACCGAGAAGTAAAGTTCTCGGTTGAAAAGAGAACCGAGAAGTGAAGTTCTCGGTTATGAGTGAACCGAGAAGTGAAGTTCTCGGTTATGAGTGAACCGAGAAGTGAAGTTCTCGGTTATGAGTGAACCGAGAAGTGAAATTCTCGGTTATGAGTGAACCGAGAAGTGAAATACTCGATCCAGATTATAATCGAAAGAACTCCCTTTGCTCCCCCTACAAAAATGCATTCATAAAACCTTTCAATCGAAGCATAAGAGTAGAAAAACATACCTGTAATGCGGAATTTGATGAAAAACAACACAAAAATCGACTATAAATCTAGAAGAACCAGTCGATTCAAATACTCCCCCTGAACTTCACCACCACCGAAATGAGAAAAACGATTTGAATAAGAAACAGCGAACCACGAAACACACAAGTGAAATCAAAAAGAGTCGAAGACAATCTGAACTTTGAAGAAGAGAAAAAAAAAATCTGGAACCCAAAGCAACCGAATGGAAGAGAGAAAAAAAATGAAGAAGAAGATGAATAGTGACCTTGGGAAAAGAGAAATTTGAAAAACGTTTAAAGAACCGGGTTTTTCAAAAAAAAAATTTAAAAATATTGAGAAAAGAAAATCATTTCATATTACATCAATATTTTTAGAAAATAAAATTAAACAAGATTTTGTAATTACTGAGTATTTTAAAGAATAAAAAATAATTGACAAATAAAATTTGACCTAATAAAATTTTCATAAAATAAACCATCTAATGAAATCCTATGCATGCTTTTGGAACTATAGACATGTATTATTGCATAAAGAGTGTATATAAGTTCGAAAACAAAAATTTTCATCCTTCTAATAGGTGGACAAACATGAGAAAAAATGAACAGTCTTAAGAAAAATGTATTTCACTATATAAGAGTAAAAACAGCTGTTACTCACACTAAAGAAATAGAACTTTCATAGATTTAAAGGTTTATTACATCTTAGCAGTTTCACCAAGTATCATGAGATGTTGTGCTCATTGGCATCTTTTTGTACAGTGTGCACATTGGCATCTTCAAATGAGTGTGCTCTTAAAGCATCTTTTGCATTTGTGCACTTTGGCATCTTTTTAACCAGAGAGTTTAGTAAACCTAGAAAACATCGTAAACATAACTTTCTATCTGATCCTATAACAGGTTTTCTGATCAGCCGCTCCCAGACCATAGCCTTAGGGGACTAGGTGACAAGCACCCCACAGAACTTACTTACCCAGATCAGAAAGGCTATATCGATATTTCCTAAGCCCATTCATATCAGTAGAACATGACTTTCTAACTGGTTTTATAGCAGAATTTCTGATCAACCGCTCCCAAACCGTAGCCTTAGGGGGTCAGTTGTCAAGCAACCCACGGATCTTACTCTTCCAAACCAGAAAGGTCACAGATATGAACTATCAAACTAAATGATTTCTGTATTACAAAATATGAATTATTTTATCATCTCAATCACTAGGATCAACTAACTAATTAGTTTAGCCTATATCTCCATAATCATCCATAAAATTTGTAAAATAGGATTTCAAAGCCTTGATGACTTTTATATATTGCCCTACATATCTTAAAACACATATCAAAATTTTCATGAAGTGGACCATTCAAGATCAGAAATTTTGAAATTTGAACAAATAACACTCATTTATAAACAATAAACTTGTAAATATTTCCTAGGCATGCACAAGCAATCAAAAGATAGAAAATTTATAAAAATTCTATTCTGTTAAACAAAATTTGTTAATCATTTTGAATCTTTAAATTAAGCATTCCAATTTTCGTCAGAAGAAAATTAAAGTGTTTTTCATCCAATGCTTTAGTAAAGATATCAGCTAATTGATACTCAGTAGGTACAAAATAAAGTTCAATCGTACCTTCTTCGACGTGATGCTTTATAAAGTGATATCTCATATCAATATGCTTTGTTTTAGTGTGCTGAACCGGGTTTACAGAAATAGCAATGGCAGATTTGCTATCACAATAGATTGGAATTTTGTTGTAATTCAACCCATAGTCCCGCAGCTGGGTTTTCATCCATAACACTTGAGCACAGCAGCTTGCAGCGGCCACATATTCTGCTTCAGCAGTACTGATTGATACACAGTTCTGTTTCTTTGATGACCAGCTAATCAAACGATCTCCCAAAAACTGGATATGCCCGGAAGTGCTTTTGCGATCAAGCTGATTTCCTCCGTAATCTGCATCTAAAAAAGCTGTTAATGAATAATCAGAAGATTTAGGATACCACAAACCTAGATATGGTGTTCCTTTGATGTAACGGAATATCCGTTTTACAGCTAACAAATGAGATTCCTTTGAATTCGCCTGAAATCGTGCAAGTAAGCATGTTGAAAACATGATGTCCGGTCTATTGGCAGTTAAATACATTAGAGATCCTATCATGGCTCTGTAAGTCTTGATGTCAACAGTTTTTCCATCTGGGTCCAAGCCTATCTTTGCACCATGAGCCATTGGAGTTCCAATGCTTGTAGATTTATCCAAATTGAACTTCTTCAGAATGTCAAAGACATATTTGGCTTGATTGATAAAAATCCCATCTGAAAGTTGCTGAACATTGAGTCCGAGAAAGAATTTAATCTCTCCCATCATACTCATCTGAAATCTAGAAGTCATGAGATCGGAAAACCAAGTACAAAGTGAAGGATTAGTAGCGCCGAAAATAATGTCATCAACATAAATTTGAACTAAGCAAATATCAGAATCCGTTCTAAAAACAAACAGAGTAGTATCGATTAAACCTTTTGTGAAACCTGAGCTTAGCAGAAATGCAGACAATTCGTCATACCACGCTCTTGGAGCTTGTTTCAAGCCATACAATGCTTTGTCGAGGATGTAAACATGATCTGGATGATCTTTGTCCATAAAGCCTTCTGGTTGAGAGACATAGACCTCTTCTTTTAGACGACCATTAAGAAACGCTGTCTTTACATCCATCTGATAAACTTTAAAGTTCTGATAAGCAGCAAAAGCAAGAAACATTCGAATAGCTTCAAGACGTGCAACGGGAGCAAATGTCTCATCATAGTTTATCCCTTCTTGTTTACGATAGCCTTTTGCAACAAGTCTTGCTTTGTTTCTGACAACAATACCCTCTGAATCTTTCTTGTTTTTAAAGATCCACTTCGTTCCGATAATGCTCTTTCCTCGTGGTTTTGGAACAAGACGCCATACCTTTAATGCCTTGAACTGATCCAGTTCTTCTTGCATTGCAATAATCCAGTCTGGGTCGGCCAATGCTTCAGAAACTTTTGTAGGTTCAAGCTTGCTTAGAAAACAAGTGAACAAACATTCATTTGAAGAAGCAACTTTTGACCTAGTTGATACCGAAGAAGCAGGATCACCAATGATTTGATGAAGAGGATGCGCCTTTGTCCATTTTGTCATATGAGGTAGAGGAATTATTTCATCTTGAACACTTTGAATATCATGAGATGAAATTATGAGAGGTTCTGAATCAGAAGAGATAATCTGAGTAGTAATTGTTGAAGGAGAGACTACTTCAACTGATTCAGATAACGTAACATCTGGAAATGTTGTTTGAGAGTCATCAGAAATAGCTGGATCATCTTCAGATTGAACAGGTGGAGAAAAATTCAGCTCTATAACAATGGATGGTTCCAGTTGAGATGTAGTTTCAACTGCTGATGTAGGAAGTTCAGTCACAGGAACATCTGGAATTGCATCATCAGTGTTTTGTGTAGCAGCGGAAGAACTAGAAGAAGCAATGCCAGATTCCTGTAATACAGCAGTAGAAACATTAGAAGAATTAGTTTTAGGTACATCATCATAAAAAATTTCAAATAATAAATCAAGATCAGTAAGAATAATAGATGAAGTATTAGATGAAAAATCTTGATTATCAGAAATCTTCACTGGTTCTGATCTTAGTTGATCAGAAGCATTCTTAATAACACCGGGTTCTGATCCAGGCTGGTCAGAAGCCAAACCAGCAGCTTCATCAAATCTGACATTGACACTTTCGATGACTTTGCGCAAAGAAGTAAGATATACTCGATAAGAAACTGAAGAAATTGAATAACCAAGAAAACTTGCTTCATCAGCCTTTGGTGCAAACTTGTTGAGGTTATCTCGATCATTCAGAACATAACATTTTGACCCAAACGCTTTGAAGTATTTGATATTGGGCTTGATTCCATTCATCAATTCGTATGGAGTCTTATTGAATCTGCGATGAAGAATCGAACGGTTCTGAGTATAACATGCAGTAGAGATAGCCTCGGCCCAAAAAGAGATAGGAAGTTCAGAGTAAGCAAGCATGGAACGAGCAGCTTCTACAAGCGTACGATTGCGGCGTTCAACAACTCCGTTCTGTTGTGGTGTACGTGCGGCAGAAAACTGTTGTTGGATGCCATGATCATTATAAAAATCTTGTAAAATGCTGTTCTTGAATTCTGTACCATTGTCTGATCGGACAATCTTGACTGATTTTTGCTTGTTAGTCTGAGTAGACTTGATGAGAGTGATGAGTATCTCCGGGGTTTCGTCTTTGGATTTCAGAAAACGAACCCAAGTGTATCTTGAATAATCATCAACAACGACCAATACATAGCGTTTCTTACCAATACTCTTTGTCTTCATTGGACCACACAAGTCTACATGAAGGATTTCTAGAATATCCTTTGTGCAAAAATCAGGCTTTGGCTTGTGTGCAACTTTCTTCATTTTGCCTTTCTCACAATCTCGGCAAAGTTTGTCTGTTTGAAATCGAAGAGTCGGAAGACCACGAACTGAGTCGTTTTTAGCAAGACGATCAATGTACTTGAAATTGAGATGAGCTAGCCGTCTATGCCACAACCAGCTTTCTTGAACAGAAGCCTTTGAAAGAAGACAAGTCTTGGAAGGGAACTTGGCTGTTGAAAAGTCAATAGTGTAAAGATTTGACCGTCTTCGACCAATAAGAAGTTCCTTACCACTGTCATCTTTGACTGTGACTCTTTTTGATTTAAAATTGACTCCCAAATTTTTATCACAGAATTGCCCAATACTAAAGAGATTGAAGTCGAGACCTTCAACATAGCTAACTCTTTTAATCGTTATGTTGCCTTGTACAAGATCGCCATAGCCAAGAATAGGAGAAGTGTCTCTGTTTCCGAATCTCACACGACCTCCAGACTTTTCTTTAAAATTTGACAATAAAAATTTATTGCCAGTCATATGTTTTGAACATCCAGAGTCCATATACCGGAGATGACTAGGCTGCATTCATGAAGAAAAACTCACAAAGATTTAGGAACCCACTTCAGAATGGGTCCCTTTTTATTAGAACAATCCATGAGTTTGTTAAAGAAAAATGTACTTTTCACAAAAGATTTTGCATATTGAAACAAAGAAGAGTTAGTACAGTTAGATGAAATGTGTAAAGCAATAGAAGATAGATCACATGGAAAAGACAAACATGTGATATTCTGTTGAAGAATCAACATTTGCTCACGAGAATATTTTTGAACATTATTCAAACTAGCAAATGTGTTTTTATTACAAGTATCATCACATTTATCTAATACATGTATATCATCTATTTTTCTATTCTTCACCCGCCATTCCATCTTGATTTCCTTTCTCAAAGGCCGATCTGAAAAGGAATAATCAGAATCAGATTTATCAGACTCATTCTTATCTTTCTTCTTAGACTTTCTTGACCGTCTTCTTTTTCTTTTCTTTGAAAAATAAAAATCATTGAAAGTCAAAGAATCATCCATTTGATCAGACAACTTATATGATTCACCTTCAGTAGCATAAGTCGTAAAATTATCACAATGATAAGAGTAAGAATCTGGTTTTCGTTCCAAGGATGAACCGAAAACTGATGTTTTCGTTTCTAACTGAGACCGAGAAAGTCCAGTTTTCGTTTCTAGCTTGGACCGAGAACCAACACTTGATGAAAATCCCATTTTATTTTCAACTGAAACCTCAGAAAATCCAGAAACTTGTTTTTCAGAAATAACATTCTCTTCAAAACTAGATTTAAAAACAGTAAAAAAAATATCTTTTTCCAAACTGTTTTGAATAAAATCATCATCTATCTTATCTTCCAACTCAACAATTTTAGATTCTAAAATCAAAGGAGGAACGTATTTCTTAGTATCATAAGATGTTTTAGAAACACTATCCTCATTTTTGTTTACAATATAAGAATCAAAATAGTTGTTTGGTAAAGTTGTTTTGTTAGATGAGTTTGTATTTAAAAATATTCCAGATTTCTTTTTCTTTTGAGGATCAGGAAAATATTTTGCATTTTCACGCGAATAAACAAATGGAAGTTCCATTCTAGTGTTTTCCGTTTTTCTCTTAGCCTCAATATCTAAGATTTGCTGTTCATTCATCCAATCTATTATAAATTGGGGAGCATAACGAGCAAGTCTCAAATATTCAAAGTGATATATAGTGGGGGATTTGTTAATGGCTAAATTTAAAAATTTAGGACTTTCATATCCAAGCCCCCACTTTTCTTTAATGGACTCATAACTACGAGGTTTATTCATATTAATTGTTTGTTCAGATTGAGCTCTCATATATAATTTTTCTTCTAAATCAACAATGTTATTTGAAAGCTCATTTTTAGAATTGGTCAAGCTAGTCAATGAATCAAGATAAGTCTTGTTTGAACTTTCCAACTCATTTATTTTATTTTGCAAATTTTCTTTGGTATCATTTAGAATCAATTTTTGATCTTCCAAAGAAATTTGTAATTTTTCAATTTTATAAGACTTTTCTTGATTCACTTCCTTTTCAGATTTAAGCATTTTTCGAAAATTTTGCAAGGCAGAAATGATAATATCAAACTGAGAGTTAATGAATTTAATTTCTAAGTCAGAATATACCTCAGACTCATCAGTTGAATCATCATCTTCATCATCAGTTTGATCATCACCGATAAAGCACATTGCTGCAATTTCCTCTTTTTCTTCATCATTATCAGAGAAATCAATAAATGATTCTTCCTCAGCTAAGAGAACAGCTCCATTTTCCTTCTTTTTTAACATATCAGCCTTCTTTTGATAGTAGGTAGAATCACGAACCACCTTTGTTCGGCATTCTTTAGAATAATGACCTACTTTACCACAGTTGTAGCATGTGGGAGGTTTCTTCTCATCCCTCTTTTCTTCCACAAGCTTTGAATTATCAGGCTTTGGATAGATAGTCTTTGACCCAGAAAAATCCACCTTCCTTGATCCAGATGAAAGTCGAAGATTGTTATTGGAGCTGGCCCGGTTAGGAAACTTTCGTGCAAATTGCTGAGAAAGTAAGATTATTGCTTTTTGAAGAGCTTCTCCTTCATCATCAATATTCCCATCATAAGTATTCTCAAAAGCTTGCTCAGTAAATTTTGCAGTCATTAGAGCAATAGGATCTACATCTTTTCCTTTCTTCTTCTTTTCTTGCTTTTCTTTCTTTGCCACAATCAGATTTTCTTCATTCAGGAGAATTTCAAACATTTCTTGAATTGGCATGATTGAAATCTTTGGATCAATACGAAGTCTATGACATGCCTTTGTCCATTCAGGTTGAAGAGCGTTCAGAAACTTTAAGTTTGTTTCCAACGGGGACTTTTCCACACTAATCTTGTATAAATCATTTATCACTGCACAGAATCTATCAAAGACAGTCTTCAAATCCTCCCCACTCTTTGCTTTGAACTCCTCAAAACTATTCATGTATCTCGTTTTTCGAAGTTGAGTAGCCACTACTGAGCCAAGCATGATTTTCTCCAAATGAGTCCACATAAGCTTTAGATTGTTCTTGTAACAATCTACACGATTATATATGTGATTTGGCAAAGCAAGAATAAGATTAGACTTAGCAATTCTTTCTCCGTTGTACTTTAAAGATTCTTCTTCATTGTACTCATCAACTGGCTTTAGAATTGTGGATTGTTCAGTATGAGCAGTGGCTGGAATGATCTTGACAGGTCTCTCAAAAGGAGGATTGGTTAAAGCTCGAACCATGTAATCCCCATTTTGTTGTCTCTCAAGAAAATTAATAAATCGATCTCTCCATTGAGAATACTCATTCTCATTAATAAGCACAGGGGGACGTGTATCTGTCCCGAGAGACATCATCAACTCATTCTTATAGACTTGAGATTGAAGAGACATGCTGAAAAGTAGCAGAGAGCTTTTCGGCTAAAGAAAATAAGAACCGAAAACCACGCTTTTCGGTTGTTGAGGAAACCGAAAACCAAACTTTTCGGTTATAAAAGAGACCGAAAACTTAGCTTCTCGGGTGAAGATGATACTGAAAAGAACGAAAACCCTTAGCCGAAAACCTTAGCTGAAAACCTTATTCGAAAGCCTTAGCCGAAAAGAACAAAAACCAGATGAATGAACCGAAAATCCTGAAGAATAAACCGAAAACCTTGATGAATAACCCGAAAACTCTTATGAATGAACCGAAAATCGATTCTGCCCAGATAACGAACGAAGAAAATCACACAAGTCTAAAATTTCTCAAAACACTCTCACGGAATTCACTTAGAAACAGGTTCATTATCCAAAACTAAACCAAATAAAGATCAAACACCAAAAAACAGCAAGAATTCGCGAAGAACAGAAAAACTCGAGAACTTTTCTGGAAAATTCAAAATTGACAAATTCGATTACAAAATGATCAAATCTTTGCACGAATCAAAAACAAAACATGTTCTACACTGAATTCCGAAGCAATTGAATCCAAATTCACTGAAAATCGTTCAGAAAATCAACATAGATCTAGAAAAAATGTCCAGAAAACTATTTTCTTAAAAAAAAAAATTCTGACGAATTAGAAAATCGATTGATCTGATAACACGAAATTAGAACTCTACTCTCAAATCTCTCAAAATCTAACCTGCTCTGATACCAATTGTGAACTAAAGATCTTAAGATTTTAGAGAGAGAAAGCTAGAGAGAGAAAGTGAATGAGGAGCCAAAAGATGTATTATATTCAAGATATGTAAAAGTAATCACATGTACTTAAAACAACTTAGTCAAGGGTTTATATACCCTCAAAGTAAAATAAATACAAAGGTTACAACTAAAAATGATCTAACAGCTCTCTTGAATATTTGCTTTAATTTATGTATCTTGTGACTGAATGAGTTGATTGATCTTGCTTATAAATGTTGGTAGACTTGTTTGTGCTGAATCCAAGTAAGTTTTCAACTTGGAATATTGACTCTCCACTCTGTTACTTGTCTGAATATTGACGTTAATAATGATATGAATAGTGACGTGAATAGTGATATGAATAGTGACGTGAATAATGATATGAATGGTGACGTGAATAATGATATGAATAGTGACGTGAATAGTGATGTGCATAGTGATATGAATTATTGAGTTTCATAATTAATACCTTGCCTTTATAATAATCCGGAAATTTTTACAATTGTTAAACATATATATATCAATTATATCATTTTATCACTTTTTATCATAATATATAACCTAAATAATTAAGCAGCCCAATTATATCATTACATATTAATTATATCATTTTTATCAATTATATCATTACATATTGCAACCCAATGCATTATAACTTAATTGTAACATTTTGAAACAATACAGCCAAAATATTAAGCAGATTGCATATATAAGAAAACAAGATTCAGGAAAGTGGGATCCAAAAGGACTTCATGCACTTTTGTAGGATTTTCTATCTATAATACTTATGAATTGTTTTTATATATATAAAATGTATATGCCAATCACATGCATACAAATATATATTGTACCAAATTAAAGAAGAGGACATACCTGCAAATTGATGAAGTAACCTAAGATCAACAAAAGGTATTTAGTGGATGGGAGAAGGGTAAAAGAGAGAGGAGGGATGATGAGTTCCTTCTGAAACTTGCAAAAGGTAAAAGAGAGAGGAGGGGAAACAAAGGGTATTTAGTGGATGGGAGAAAGGAATAAAACCAAAAAACAAAGGTAATAAATCTAAAATAGAAGAGCTACAGTTTCAATTCATATTATTATACAAGATATATATGATCAGTTACACCATCTACTAGAAAATATGAATACAAAGTTATAATAAAATCAAAAGTTACAAATTTTATAAATTTATAAACAAATTTATAAAATCAAAACCCCCCCCCATATATATATATATACATATATATATGTCAAGTGAAATGACATATGTTGACTAAAGCATAATTGGCACAAATACATTCAACACCCATTCAAAAGGGTGCAAATAACATTGTCCTTAATTAAATACTAAATTTCAAATCCACTAGTTCTTTTAGTTACACGTTTAATTAAAATACTAGAATCGTACTCACGCAATACAACGAGATACATCATGATTTTAAGGGAGTTAAAGTGGTTAGAGATAAGGATTGAAAGTTTATAAATAACATTAAATGTAGTACATAAAACTTTAATGGTTGTTTTAAGAGATTTTAAGTAATTAACATTAAATAACGGTACATTAGCCTTTAGCAATTGTTTTTATTAGTTTTTTATACGTGCTTTATAATATAGTATATAAGTTTAATAATATTGTAATTTATTTTAGATTTAATAATATATATATATTTTTTAAAATAAACATTAAATATTTTGTTAGATTATTTTCTTAATTATATTTTAGATTTTTCATATTTAAAATTTGATTTTTATTCTTTATTTAATTATGTAGGGGAGTGATTTTAGGGGATTAAAACGGGGAGTGATTTTGTTGTCAAAAATCAAGATTTTTGTTTTAATTGTTCAGAAATAAATATAAATGATTTTTTTTTAATTTTTAAAAAATTCGGTAAGATATAAATGTAAATGATTTTTTTTCTTTTCGATGGAATGAAAATTACAAAATTTAATGGGTTAGATGAATAAAACTTCAAGATCTTTTTTTGTAACTGTGGGTTTTCGAGCCAGTTTACGTGCACCGACTAATTCTTCGGGCAACCACAAATGGCCTTTGAGTCATCGCAAGTGATCTTCCATGGTCACAAGGACTTTGACAACAATGTTTTAAAAACCGGGTCACATTAAAATCGTGACGTGTCTCGCTGCATAGTGCAAGTACGCTTCTAGTTAACATTAAATAACAGTAAATTATACTTTAGAAATTGTTTTTAAGAGTTTTTTTATCCGTACTTTATAATATAGTATAGATAGAATATATTTTTATTTATTTAAATTAAATTAATAATTTTCACCTAATAACGTAAAATGGATTATAAGCCACTCTATAAAAATAACGCCTTTGAATTGATGCTAAGATTTACCCTATGAAATTAATGATTAAGGCTATATAAATAAATAAACAAACTAATAAGAGACTTAGAATTCACTTACCTAAATTTTCGGATAATATACCAACACTGGTAAGGGCTTTGATCTCTACGATGGCTGAAAATTCTCAACATTTTAGCACCTGATCTGACATGCGAAGAGAACCACAAAGGGTAAACGAGGTAAATGTTTCAGACTTAGAGAGTAAACTTTATAATCTTACTAACCTTGTTAAGCAGCTAGTCATCAGGAAGGGTCAAGTGAAGGCGTGCGGGATTTGCAAGGAGGTAGGCCACCCTAGGGACGCGTGCCCACAATTGCAAGAAGATGTGATGGTGACACCAGAGGACGTGAATGTTATAGGAGGATTTTAGGGACAACAAGCACGGTTCTATAAAAATAACTTTAACGCCCAAAGACCTCTTGGTCTATATGTACCCTTATTCCTTCATACACTCTTCATCAACTTGACCTTTATTCTTCACACACACTTACATTCAATAAAATCATGCAAGTTTTTCACATGAACAAAGGAGAAGGGGAGACTAGTTATGCCAAAAACTCCCTAATTCAGGTAACTAGGTTCCCCATAAACACTAGTAGGTGGGAAGCCAAGGAGGATATGAAGCGAAGATATCCTCATCTGTTCGAGTAGTTAGGATTTCGGGGACGAAATCATTCCCATGTTGGGGAGGACTGTAACACCCCGAACTTTCGTTGTATTGATTCTATCGTTTAGACGTCTAGTCTTCCGTATTTTTAAATCTTAGTTATCATGCGGTTACCCTATTCGTGGGCATCGCGTGTTCCTAGCCAGGTGCGTGTGTCAAGTCTTGGATTTGGAAAAGTGGGACAGTGGATCACGCGACTTACCTCGCGACTTGAAGGTCGCGGCACTAGCCGCGTAGCCCACTACTTGTCTACCTTTACAGGGACACGTGCGACTTATGTCGCGACTTGAGGCCGCGACATAACCCGCGAGAGCCCCCTGAACACCCAAATACGGGTTTCTTCCCCTTTTTCTCATTTATTGCAATTGTGGAGCTAGGGAGGTGCGATTTGGGCGATTTTGGAACCCTATGTGAGTTTACTCTCATCTCTCTTCATTTATTTCTAGTATGTGGAAGTCTAAGGTTCATTAATGCTCAATCTAGGTTATCAAGTGTTGGTGTGGAGCTTTCAAGTTCTCAAGCTCAAGTTCTCCTCATCTAGAAATTAGCTAGGGTTTAGAATAAACCCATTGTGAGTACATACTTCCTTTTTATTAAACTTTATACACATCGAAATGCATTTTAACTTCTAAATATCTCCTTGGCTACATTTCTATTGTTGATGAGATTTTGACCTAACTTGGTGTTTTGGAAGATTTTAGGGTTTCTTACCATTTTGTAAAATAGATACATCCCATGTCGTGGAACTACAAATATGATTGTTGTCACATTTGGATGAGTAAATGTCCAACTTATGGCTTTTTTTAGCGAATTTTATGTTTTAAACATATTATGGGTATTTTGGTTGAAAGTAGTATTTTGGAAAACAGAAACAAATGGTTTAAAATGAAGTAGTACATGTTTACATTAAGATGGTTCTACATATATTTGGAAATGAGAAAATAGCTTTATGCTTTATGCTTCATGTTTGAGCTTTGTATTTTCTTATCAGCAGTTAACCATAAAAATGTGATTTGGGATCTAAGTGGTACCATGAACTATATGTTTGATTATAGTTGATCACAAGTGTTATTGTGACAAGTCTAGACTATTACTAGTGGATCCATAGGTATTAAGTTGACTTATTATTTAGGGGTAACTCCCGTATGTAGCTAGTTGAGACATTGGACCCTAGAGGGCAACTTGGTACGGTTATGTGGGACCGGTTACTAGTCGTGGGTCGTAAATGTAAATCCTAGTGAATGAGCATGACTAGGGATCATTGGGTGCCCTCCCCTACATCTTAGTACGAGCCGACGTGTTCGTGGCCTTGATCCTAGTATGGTGAGCTCAAAACTTGGAAAGTGGCTTACTTTGTGTTTCGCCACAATCCTTGGAATTCGGGTTCTTCCCGTCATCGCAAGGTGAAGTCTGGGCCGGAAGGTCACTATGTGCTTATCAAACCATTTACGAAAACAGTTTATTTATGTTGCAATAAATCCTTCTTATTACCTTTCATATAAACTGTATGTTCTCACTAGGCTTTAAGCCTAACACTTTTTCTCAAATGATGTGTATAACAGGTTCCCTTAGCGGCGGGTCGTCAAGGGGTTGAGAGAAGAGCGTGGTCTCTTGAGGGCATTTTTGGATGATAGTTATTTGTGGAAGCTTTAGCATTTAAAACAGTTATTCAATTTTGGTATTGGGTTGACAACCTATGTAATCTAGCTGGTTGTAGTTTAGATTAGTTTGTTGTCATTTCCCCATACTTCCTTACAGGTTTTTGTAAATGCTTACGCTTTTACCCTTTATGGGTGGTTTGCCCTATTTATAATCGTTGTATTACCGAATTTACAATTTTGAAAATTACCCCAATTCTTAGGGTGTTACACCATGATAGTAAGTTGTCCCAAAAAAAACGCAATATCCGGAAGTAGAACGTCGTGTGTCGGGACATCCGCCCCAGTCAGCGTCAGTGTAGGAAACCAGGGAATTAAGGGAGGATTTATATAAATGCAAGCCCAGATATAGTGTTCCCTGAATATATCGAATTATTCTTTTCAACGCACGCATATGACTACCTCGTGGATCGTGCATGTGCAAACAGATTTGTTGCACAGCGTAGGAGATATCCGGCCGAGAGAACGTAAGGAATTGTAAGGCACCGTCTAAACTGCGATAGCGAGTGGGATCATCACACTGTTCGCCCGATTGGGCACTGATTTTAGCCTTGGTATCAACAGGTGTGTCGCACGGGGCTCATGCTGACATTCTAGCCCGTTCGATGATTTCCTCGGCGTATTTGCGTTGAGAGAGAAAGATCCCGTCCTCATGAAGTGTGACGGCAATGCCCAAAAAATAACTGAGAGGCCCGAGATATATCATGGCAAACTCAAAACTTAGAGAATGCATGATAGTGGAGTGCAATTTGTCGTTAGAGGTAGTGAGTATGACATCGTCAACATATAGGAGAAGATAGGCACAGTCATGTTTGCGACGATAGATAAAAAGTGAATGATCACACCTGCTATGAGAGAACTCAATAGTGGAAACATAAACTGCAAATCATTGGTACCACGTCCGGGGAGCCTGTTTAAGGCCGTATAGAGATCGCTTTAGAAGACATACATGATCTTGGTAATTTGGATCTCGAAACCCCATTGGTTGATGCACGTAGACTGTTTCGTTCAAAGTGTCATGCAAAAATGTGTTTTTCACGTCAAGTTGATGAATCGACCATGATTTGGATAAGGCAATGCTTAACCTGGAACAAATTGTTGCCGGTTTAACAACGGGGCTAAATGTTTTCGTGCAGTCGATTCCCACCTGTTGAGACTGCCATCACCAACAAGTCGGGCTTTATGCTGCTCAAATGAACCATCAAAGTTAAATTTGTGACAAAAAATCCACATATATCGAATAATGTTAGTATCATGTAGACGAGGAACTAACTCCCACGTCCCATTTTTAATTACAATACACATATGTGAGAATATGGATCAATGTTATTTTCCTTGATCTTTACAATAAAGGGTACAATCAATTTATACAAGAGATACATTGTTAATCTAGGAAACGATAATCATGTATTTTAGGAGAATATAATTACAATATACATATTCTATATTTATAATATTGCTATCAGTGTTTGATATTGGGGATACTATTTTTGAAATATTGAAGTATTAAAAATTTTGGGATGTTACAATGTCCAATGTCCAATCTCCAGTTGTAAATGTATTATAACATTGTATGTCTTTGAGATTATGCCTTATGGTCTCCAAAGAATTATGGGAAGCTTATACGCAGAAACAAACATGAAATTTCAGTTTCAAAGATCAATTAGCAGGGTCCAAAAACCATGATCCTCTTCAAATGTTGCAAGTAGATTGGAAACTACTCTTTTCCATGCAATTAATGACGTTCATGTATCAGAATGTTGCCGTTTAAGACTTGGTTGCGGCCGAAACTTATGTTACATCGTATGATTTATTCATTAATATTTTCTCGATTGTTTAAAAATTTTCTCAAAGTTTATACAACGTGCCATTTGTAATGTGAACTATGTCTTCTTGTCGATATTCTTGTGTATCTTCATTTCAAAATGTGAAATGTAGGTTGGTAATAATTTCTTAGAGTAAGATCTAGGTATCAAGAAGGACATTATTCTCCTATTAGGGATCCTTGAAGGAGGATAAAATGGTCATTTTGATGCACCATCTCCCATCAAGTACAAGAAATATATACGACACAAAGAGAAAACATGTGAAGATACTAGGGAAACAAGGCGAATCATAGTCGAGGTTAAATGTCAGTCAAGAAATATATAGGATACACAGAGAAAACATGTCGTTTTGATGCACCATGATCCTTTGTTGGTCCCTAGGTACGGATGGGAGAGATATGCCAGTCAATGTTTCTCTAGCCAACTTTTTGTACATTAAACAGAGGTTAAAGGTGACAATTGTTGTATTTAGATATAGCAAAGTCCAAGGGTATGTGATCTGAAGTCTATGATAGAGTACGAACCATGACGGTGTGATTGATAAGTTGTGACAGTTACAGTTTTGTTATTTGGTGGTTTACGAATGTGTCATGCTTTTCATGTTATCTTAATGTAATGTGATACTAGTATGTGCACCGCGCGTTGTGCGGTAACATTTTATTTTTCAAGAAGTATGTTAAAGTATAATATAAGAAACGTAGTTTGTTAATTAACCAATAAGATACAATATACATAAAATAATGAATGTACTGAAAATGTTTTAGATATAATTTATCTTTACTGATTAGATTTTTAATTTTATAAAATTTATTGTGTTTTTTTGTTCAAATTACTAACATCTCTTATTTATTGATAGACAATTGGCCATCGATTTAATAGTCATCATAATATCAACTTTGTTGGTTGAAATGTTATAAATTAACACAAAATGTTTTTTTTTCCTTCGTAATATTGATTTGTCTTAATAACAAACTGGATTTTATACATTCTTATATTTTTTTTATTAAACAAAATAATGTTTCGATGAGAGATGTTCTAGGATAAAAGAACATACTCCCCAAGATTCTTTTATTTCAAACAAAAAAAGAACAACTACAAAAGAAAAAGTAGGCACCCTCTAGCGAGATACATGTCTTCCGAAAACATAGTTTGAAATGAACAATCCTTTAAAAATACACCGCTTAACATTTTTTAAATTTAATTATCATGTAAAATCGTAAATTTCTATTAGTCGACCTCTATATATCACCAATTGAGCCCAACAATTTAAAATTATAAAAATATTCCCTAATTGTTTATCAATCCCTCATAGTAATTACTAATATCCTATGACCACTTTCATCAAAAAAAATTAGAACAAACTCACTTGGCATTGAAATTTTTAGCCCACTCCCAAACAGACTTCATCTTTATTAAATTTTCAACTCAACTGTCCAAAAGTACAAATCCCGTAAGCATAACCCAAAAAATCGATTATCACCAAATTAAATAATTCAACAAAAGAATTATTTGCTTCTAAACCTTTTGTATGCAAGTAAACAAAAGAAACCAAAATCTAGAGAAAACTATATTAGTGCAACATATATAGAAGCACAATTAAACACCAATACTTGTACATTCACTCATGCTCTCTTGTTGCCTTACACCTATGTTTCGAATGATCAAAACAAAAAGAGGCATGTATAAGATCAAAAAACAAAGAGATGCACTAAAACGTAAGCCAAATGACAACAATACACAAACATAAACTTAACAATAAAGATAATACTTCAAACTTTATTAAGCTTTAAACTAAAGTAATTAAATCCGAAGAGAAGATTGAAAGAAACCTTCTACAAAAATTTAGTTAAACCCTAAGATGGGAAACAACCGGATTAGAAAAAATACATTTGCAATTTCTAGATCTGGAGAGCTTTTGAGGCACTATATCACCGGTTAGCGTCAATACTCGATCATCAAAGCCTTTAATATGCAAAATTTTCAGTTATTATCCTAACAAACAAACAAAAAATATCCAACTCATCATTGATCAAAAATAACAAATCTCAATTCATGATGCAACTCAAAACACAAATCAATAAGAAAAACTTTTCAAAGTTCATAGAATGGAACAGACCTTAGTTCTTGATCCATCATAATAACAAACTTCAATCTATAATATACCAAACAAACAACCCAATTCGTGAAAATTCTAGAATAGACAATACCTTTGTTCTTAATAATGTTGTTGAAGTTGTGGCAGATAACGATAAAATTCTTTCATTGCAACGTCAAACTTGCTCTCAAGTATGAACTCAACTTGATCATAGCCCTATATAACATATATGTATATAATACAAACACACATATACATTTTGTACAACACCAAACTACTTTTTAAACAAACCAAAGTTACAATGTTGTAGGAAAGCAACGTACTTCAAATCTTCAACCATAGAAACAAAATTCATACACAAGCTCTTATTGTAAATTTGGAGCAATTTTATAACAAAAATTAATATTAATTTTTTTTGGCTATGCTTTTACGACCATGTTGTGAATGGGCCTATTACAAAGGAGACCGTTTTGAGATTGAAAAGTGAACAAATTCTTTAAACCCATATAAAGACTTGATTCACTATTTTGCAAATCCTGATAAAACCCATGTTGGTTAGAAAGAATCTATTTTAAGTTACAAAAAAAATACAAATTTTATGACAAAAAAAAAATTACAATTTAAATGATAGCATAGTAGAGTAGAAGAAGCTTCATCGGATGAACACGGTTGCGACAAACATAGAGGAAGATCTTTTCGTCTTTATCTATACTATATTATATATAAAAGAGACATAAAAAACTCTTAATTACAACATTTTATGCACAAAATACAACTAATTAAAGTCAATTACTTAATTTACAATTTCATAATACATTGGTACAACTTATCCAAGCACATTATCTCACATTATCATCTATTTGTAGAATGGATACTCATTTATTAATATAAATATTTGTTTTTTATATTTAATGGACGATTTGATAAATATTATCTACTATTATCAATATTTGTTTTTTATATTTGTTTTTTTTTATATTTGAAGTATGTTATCTTTTTAATTTTAAATATAAAATATCTTAAATATATTTATCATTTAAATTAAACATTTTTTGACCCGTAACAAAATTTATTATTATTATTTTTTTATAAAAAACTATAATTAAACTAAACTAAAATATATTTTTGTTTTAAATCTAGGTTTCTCAAAATTGTAAAATAAAATAAAAAAAGACTAACAAAAAATATGAATAATGATCGAGGGTTCGAGTTCTAGATTTCAGAAACCCGCTGCATTGCAAGGGTACATTTCTAGTCTTCTATAGGATAGACAAAGATGCTAGTTCAAACTCAAAACAATTTGTGTTCATGTGTGGGAATGAATATATCGATAAAAAATATAACCGAGAGAAAATGTCATAACGATATGTAATTACCATTCATGAAAACTAATGAGAGAAATAAATTGAAAAATAAAGAGATGGATAGATGAAGAGGTGGAGAAACTAAATAAATTGCAATAAACATTGAGCTCAAAACATTCAAGGGTAATTGAAAAGTTTGGAGTTAAGTCTAGAAATTAATTGTTGTTGCAAAATTACAAAATTGAAAAACAAAATTAAAAATAGATATTTTTTTTTGAACGACAAGTTAACGCACACACACGTTCGAGCGGTATCGGGCCTCCATTACGGGCAATCCCACTAATCTGCTGCGACCCGACCCAACCTTTGGCTGAACCCGACCGGTAGGGTAGAGGGTCCCATAGACTGGATCCACCCGAACCGCCCCCGGCCCCGGCCCCGAAGGACCCGGCCCAGAGTCTGGATATATCAGGAAAGTGTCGCTCGTGGGAATCGAACCCGGGTAGTGTGACTTTCACCCCCCCCCTCCCCGAGGATGTTACCTATCCAACTGAGCTAACCCCCTTTGATTAAAAATAGATATTGAGGTGAGAAAAATTGAGTAAAGGAGAAAAAAGATAAAGGGGATTCTAGGTTTGAGGAGATGTCACCTCATACATGGTGTTTTCTCCTTTAATATATATATTGATTTCAGAGTCTAAAAAACATTTTTCATGATCAAGTTAAATTACATATAAAAACTTGAATTCAAGACCGTTTAAAATTTAAAGAGTAACAATATTTATCGCGTTACATTAAAATGGGTTTGCTATGACCCTCAATCATCGTAACTTTTAAGTTTATAGAAAATAAATTTTTGTACCTTGTATACAAATTAAGTCTTATTTTACAAAAATCACTTGACGTCCTAACAAATATATATTTTTTAGTGAATTCTTTTGATATAAAAATATAACATTTTATTTGATATATAATTTAATAATAATTAGAAATGGCGAAATATATTAAAAATCACCTTATGAAACAAAATTAATAATAAAACATGTAGGGCACAATCAATATTTTTTTATCAACTTGCCAATAAAAAAATAAATATTGAATACTATTGTATTTGTAATTCAAGAAAATATTGCATTTTTAGACGAATTTGTTATGGCGTAACATAATTTATACTAATAGTGTCGTTATTATAACTTAGCGGTTGTTTACTAAAGCTTACCCGATAAGTGTTTATCGGCTCATTTTATCTTGTCGGATAAACATAACAAAGATTGAAAATCTTATCCGGTAAAAGTGATGACAAAGACCAAGGGTCTTACCCGATAAGTGAGAGTAATCCCCACCAGGTAAGCGTTTACCAGATAAATTAATGTTGCATATGATACCGTTTTAATGAACAAAAATCTTATGCATCTCCAAACATCTTATCTAAAATAGAGAAAATGGGAATTTTGGGCAATTTTTTGCACCAATAGATTCTCCAAAACTGAGAAAGTAGGAGAGACGGTGTAAATTTCTCCAAATTTGGATATATCTCCAAAAATGATTACCATGAGAGAGAAATTACGTTTTATTATATCACACCAATAAGAAACCTTGAAATTAAATGTTTAAAAGAGATAAATAATATTTTATTAAATATACGGAATATTTTAATAATATAATTAATGGTGTAATATTTAAAATAGAGAATATGTTGGAGTTGAATGTAATTATTTTTAGAGATTTTGGACTTTAATTCTTCATTTTAGAAAACTTTTGGAGAATCTGTTGGAAGATAATCTAGTCTTATATGGTGTTTTTTAAAGTTCATAATGTTATTCCATCTATGAATTTGATTGTTCCGATTTTTTTTTACCGAAATTCACAAGTGAAACCAGAAAGTTCATAGGTAAAACAATAATTTTTGTTTAAATTTTTGTTTAAAGTTCATAGGTGAAACAATGATTTCTATCTAAAGTTTGTAACATGGTTTCTTGTATGAACTTTGGTAGTTCCAAATATTTTAATGAATGGGACAATTAAGTAAATGAGATAATTAAGGAATGCGATACCAATATATGAAAAAGACGAAAATACCCCGGTTAAGAAAGTTTGTACTAATTAGACGATTAACAAAAGAAGATTCATCTGTATTAAAATATGAAACCGTTTTTATATTAGCATGTCCTAAAAAATACAATTGATATTTGAGAAGAATTCCCGGTACAGAAAATAATATTAAATTTAACTTGGATTATAGTAGAAAGATCGAAAAGCCAAGAAGGTCAAGAAAAACACATGAACTTTGAATCCGTCATGAGATCAACCCTTTTTCACGAAAGAAATAAGCAGACAAATATAATGGAGTCTTCTTTGGGAGAAACAATCATCGATGATTTTAGTATATCTCCTAAACAACTCATCCATCGTTTCTGCCTGGAGACGAAAATGACTCTCGAACATCGGCTCCACCACGGCACGAATGCATTTAGCCACTCGAGTGCCGCGTGACTCCTTGAGACCACTTGAGTCACCGCCATCCCATTCTAACTCAAACGCTTCAGCAGAATCAATTATAAATGATCCTTCTTTATCGACCTCGTATTGCACTTCTTCTAGGCTTGGTGCATAATAAGGGATATTAAACGAATCAATGTTTTCCTTTTCAACAAGTCCCTAAACAAAAAATCATTGTCAGTTTAGTAAAACGTACCAATACATGATGATAAGTTAAATCCATACTAAACCCACTTTCTCGCACTACAACAAAATGGTTTTCTGAAACAAAATGGTTAATTTTCTTAGGACGCCTCCTTCATTGAACATTCTAATAGACCATTTAATGTGACTTTATTTCTATAAGACCAATAATATACATCATATAGAAAGTTGTTACAATAAATTGTTAGGACGAAGGTAAAAAACCTAAAAGGTTTCATTGTTAGACAACCTAATAAGATTCAAAACGTAAATTATCAAATTAACGTTTTTATATGACAATTTTGGAAAATATTCAACTACCTTTTTTTATAAACTTACAAATTAATAATGGAGATTAATTTTTCTTATTTAAAAAAGTTTGTAAAATGCGGAAATTTTACTCCATTTTAAGAGTGTCACCACCATAAGCAATAAAAATTTAGAAAAAGCACAAACGCAAATGGGTCATACATTTGTAAAGCCATTTGCAAATTTTAGACTAAAATGTGACAAAAAGAAAATTACAGGCTACAAAGTGTATGAGAGGGACTTTTGGCTATTCTTGGGATTATCCGTTAAAAAAACCCATTTAGTTCTAGTGTTTGGATTTTCAAAACATATAAAGTGAACAAAAAATAGACAGAGAGAGAGAGAGAGAGAGAGAGAGAGAGATCCAAAGAATTGTATATACATCTAAAGCCAAACTCATTAGAGCACGAGCCAAAAGCTCCCATTGGTAGCAAGCTTCGTCTGCAGATGGGTCAAGGGAGCGTCGACCCAAGAATGCCAAAACCATACGTCCTTTAACCACCATTTCCTGGGCTCTTGACTTCAAAAACAACGAGAAATCCTTCCGAAACTGTTGTTGATATGCCTCTACTACACTTGCAGAACTACTCTTTGATATGTATATCTTCTCTTTGTTCAAATGGGTAGCTTCCAAACTGGATGGTACCTATTGAAAGACCCCACAAGATGTACATCCATCAAACAACATTATTGATTGTGGTATTTAATTATTTAAAAAGTTAGCATGCATTATATATACCTGAGATAGCTAGTGGAGGCTGGAAGAAGAATGGACAAAGTGAAGACTATGGGAGGGAAACAATCTGCCATAAAAGGAACCTGGCGAACCTAAAATATAACAATTACCTTCACTAAATCCATTGTGATCATTCTTGAGTTTTTTGTAAAGCTCCGGCAATGACTGAAACATATAATTGAAGTCATTGCAAGGCAGGTCATTCAAGGAAACTGTTAGTTCAACTGTTAGTTCAGGTACAGGGCGACCCATCTCATGGCTGATAGTGGCCACCACATGGATTATCTGACAGACCACTGTCAAGGAGTTAGGTCCAGATGAGCAGCCGAGGTCTGCTACCCCCATGCTCGTTGGTTGCATCTCTCCCAAGATGTTCATAATGGCAGCTTCCACCATTGAACTACCAACTGATATTATCTTCTTCTGCAATGATCAAAGCCAAGGGTCACGTAAATCATATATATCATATATGGTGTAAATTAAACAATGAAAGCAAATGTTGATTTCGGTTACCTGAACTTGCGAGTTTTTGGCATAGCTAGTCTCCCCTTCACCTTTGTTCATGTGAGGAACTTGCATTTTGATCTCTGTCTTTGTGTTTCAGAACAAAACTTAAGTTAAAGAATTGTGTGTGTGCTGGAAGGATGAGAACATATATATAGACCAAATAATTTATGTTAGAAGTTTGTTAGTAATAGTTATTTAGCGGATTTTAATTTACAACAAGTCTCATAGGTATATTCAACACAACTGAAATTATGTTTAATGAATAATGTGAAACGAAACCACACAATTATTGGAAGTGTGGTATGCGATGACGATATTTCGTGACACTTTTGCTCTCTTGAATATTTGCTTTAATTTATGTATCTTGTGACTGAATGAGTTGATTGATCTTGCTCATAAATGTTGGTAGACTTGTTTGTGCTGAATCCAAGTAAGTTTTCAACTTGGAATGTTGACTCTCCACTCTGTTACTTGTCTGAATATTGACGTTAATAATGATATGAATAGTGACGTGAATAGTGATATGAATAGTGACGTGAATAATGATATGAATGGTGACGTGAATAATGATATGAATAGTGACGTGAATAGTGATGTGCATAGTGATATGAATTATTGAGTTTCATAATTAATACCTTGCCTTTATAATAATCCGGAAATTTTTACAATTGTTAAACATATATATATCAATTATATCATTTTATCACTTTTTATCATAATATATAACCTAAATAATTAAGCAGCCCAATTATATCATTACATATTAATTATATCATTTTTATCAATTATATCATTACATATTGCAACCCAATGCATTATAACTTTATTGTAACATTTTGAAACAATACAGCCAAAAGATTAAGCAGATTGCATATATAAGAAAACAAGATTCAGGAAAGTGGGATCCAAAAGGACTTCATGCACTTTTGTAGGATTTTCTATCTATAATACTTATGAATTGTTTTTATATATATAAAATGTATATGCCAATCACATGCATACAAATATATATTGTACCAAATTAAAGAAGAGGACATACCTGCAAATTGATGAAGTAACCTAAGATCAACAAAAGGTATTTAGTGGATGGGAGAAGGGTAAAAGAGAGAGGAGGGATGATGAGTTCCTTCTGAAACTTGCAAAAGGTAAAAGAGAGAGGAAGGGAAACAAAGGGTATTTAGTGGATGGGAGAAAGGAATAAAACCAAAAAACAAAGGTAATAAATCTAAAATAGAAGAGCTACAGTTTCAATTCATATTATTATACAAGATATATATGATCAGTTACACCATCTACTAGAAAATATGAATACAAAGTTATAATAAAATCAAAAGTTACAAATTTTATAAATTCATAAACAAATTTATAAAATCAAAACCCCCCCCCCATATATATATATACATATATATATGTCAAGTGAAATGACATATGTTGACTAAAGCATAATTGGCACAAAAAACAATACATTCAACACCCATTCAAAAGGGTGCAAATAACATTGTCCTTAATTAAATACTAAATTTCAAATCCACTAGTTCTTTTAGTTACACGTTTAATTAAAATACTAGAATCGTACTCACGCAATACAACGAGATACATCATGATTTTAAGGGAGTTAAAGTGGTTAGAGATAAGGATTGAAAGTTTATAAATAACATTAAATGTAGTACATAAAACTTTAATGGTTGTTTTAAGAGATTTTAAGTAATTAACATTAAATAACGGTACATTAGCCTTTAGCAATTGTTTTTAATAGTTTTTTATACGTGCTTTATAATATAGTATATAAGTTTAATAATATTGTAATTTATTTTAGATTTAATAATATATATATATTTTTTAAAATAAACATTAAATATTTTGTTAGATTATTTTCTTAATTATATTTTAGATTTTTCATATTTAAAATTTGATTTTTATTCTTTATTTAATTATGTAGGGGAGTGATTTTAGGGGATTAAAACGGGGAGTGATTTTGTTGTCAAAAATCAAGATTTTTGTTTTAATTGTTCAGAAATAAATATAAATGATTTTTTTTTAATTTTTAAAAAATTCGGTAAGATATAAATGTAAATGATTTTTTTTCTTTTCGATGGAATGAAAATTACAAAATTTAATGGGTTAGATGAATAAAACTTCAAGATCTTTTTTTGTAACTGTGGGTTTTCGAGCCAGTTTACGTGCACCGACTAATTCTTCGGGCAACCACAAATGGCCTTTGAGTCATCGCAAGTGATCTTCCATGGTCACAAGGACTTTGACAACAATGTTTTAAAAACCGGGTCACATTAAAATCGTGACGTGTCTCGCTGCATAGTGCAAGTACGCTTCTAGTTAACATTAAATAACAGTAAATTATACTTTAGAAATTGTTTTTAAGAGTTTTTTTATCCGTACTTTATAATATAGTATAGATAGAATATATTTTTATTTATTTAAATTAAATTAATAATTTTCACCTAATAACGTAAAATGGATTATAAGCCACTCTATAAAAATAACGCCTTTGAATTGATGCTAAGATTTACCCTATGAAATTAATGATTAAGGCTATATAAATAAATAAACAAACTAATAAGAGACTTAGAATTCACTTACCTAAATTTTCGGATAATATACCAACACTGGTAAGGGCTTTGATCTCTACGATGGCTGAAAATTCTCAACATTTTAGCACCTGATCTGACATGCGAAGAGAACCACAAAGGGTAAACGAGGTAAATGTTTCAGACTTAGAGAGTAAACTTTATAATCTTACTAACCTTGTTAAGCAGCTAGTCATCAGGAAGGGTCAAGTGAAGGCGTGCGGGATTTGCAAGGAGGTAGGCCACCCTAGGGACGCGTGCCCACAATTGCAAGAAGATGTGATGGTGACACCAGAGGACGTGAATGTTATAGGAGGATTTTAGGGACAACAAGCACGGTTCTATAAAAATAACTTTAACGCCCAAAGACCTCTTGGTCTATATGTACCCTTATTCCTTCATACACTCTTCATCAACTTGACCTTTATTCTTCACACACACTTACATTCAATAAAATCATGCAAGTTTTTCACATGAACAAAGGAGAAGGGGAGACTAGTTATGCCAAAAACTCCCTAATTCAGGTAACTAGGTTCCCCATAAACACTAGTAGGTGGGAAGCCAAGGAGGATATGAAGCGAAGATATCCTCATCTGTTCGAGTAGTTAGGATTTCGGGGACGAAATCATTCCCATGTTGGGGAGGACTGTAACACCCCGAACTTTCGTTGTATTGATTCTATCGTTTAGACGTCTAGTCTTCCGTATTTTTAAATCTTAGTTATCATGCGGTTACCCTATTCGTGGGCATCGCGTGTTCCTAGCCAGGTGCGTGTGTCAAGTCTTGGATTTGGAAAAGTGGGACAGTGGATCACGCGACTTACCTCGCGACTTGAAGGTCGCGGCACTAGCCGCGTAGCCCACTACTTGTCTACCTTTACAGGGACACGTGCGACTTATGTCGCGACTTGAGGCCGCGACATAACCCGCGAGAGCCCCCTGAACACCCAAATACGGGTTTCTTCCCCTTTTTCTCATTTATTGCAATTGTGGAGCTAGGGAGGTGCGATTTGGGCGATTTTGGAACCCTATGTGAGTTTACTCTCATCTCTCTTCATTTATTTCTAGTATGTGGAAGTCTAAGGTTCATTAATGCTCAATCTAGGTTATCAAGTGTTGGTGTGGAGCTTTCAAGTTCTCAAGCTCAAGTTCTCCTCATCTAGAAATTAGCTAGGGTTTAGAATAAACCCATTGTGAGTACATACTTCCTTTTTATTAAACTTTATACACATCGAAATGCATTTTAACTTCTAAATATCTCCTTGGCTACATTTCTATTGTTGATGAGATTTTGACCTAACTTGGTGTTTTGGAAGATTTTAGGGTTTCTTACCATTTTGTAAAATAGATACATCCCATGTCGTGGAACTACAAATATGATTGTTGTCACATTTGGATGAGTAAATGTCCAACTTATGGCTTTTTTTAGCGAATTTTATGTTTTAAACATATTATGGGTATTTTGGTTGAAAGTAGTATTTTGGAAAACAGAAACAAATGGTTTAAAATGAAGTAGTACATGTTTACATTAAGATGGTTCTACATATATTTGGAAATGAGAAAATAGCTTTATGCTTTATGCTTCATGTTTGAGCTTTGTATTTTCTTATCAGCAGTTAACCATAAAAATGTGATTTGGGATCTAAGTGGTACCATGAACTATATGTTTGATTATAGTTGATCACAAGTGTTATTGTGACAAGTCTAGACTATTACTAGTGGATCCATAGGTATTAAGTTGACTTATTATTTAGGGGTAACTCCCGTATGTAGCTAGTTGAGACATTGGACCCTAGAGGGCAACTTGGTACGGTTATGTGGGACCGGTTACTAGTCGTGGGTCGTAAATGTAAATCCTAGTGAATGAGCATGACTAGGGATCATTGGGTGCCCTCCCCTACATCTTAGTACGAGCCGACGTGTTCGTGGCCTTGATCCTAGTATGGTGAGCTCAAAACTTGGAAAGTGGCTTACTTTGTGTTTCGCCACAATCCTTGGAATTCGGGTTCTTCCCGTCATCGCAAGGTGAAGTCTGGGCCGGAAGGTCACTATGTGCTTATCAAACCATTTACGAAAACAGTTTATTTATGTTGCAATAAATCCTTCTTATTACCTTTCATATAAACTGTATGTTCTCACTAGGCTTTAAGCCTAACACTTTTTCTCAAATGATGTGTATAACAGGTTCCCTTAGCGGCGGGTCGTCAAGGGGTTGAGAGAAGAGCGTGGTCTCTTGAGGGCATTTTTGGATGATAGTTATTTTTGGAAGCTTTAGCATTTAAAACAGTTATTCAATTTTGGTATTGGGTTGACAACCTATGTAATCTAGCTGGTTGTAGTTTAGATTAGTTTGTTGTCATTTCCCCATACTTCCTTACAGGTTTTTGTAAATGCTTACGCTTTTACCCTTTATGGGTGGTTTGCCCTATTTATAATCGTTGTATTACCGAATTTACAATTTTGAAAATTACCCCAATTCTTAGGGTGTTACACCATGATAGTAAGTTGTCCCAAAAAAAACGCAATATCCGGAAGTAGAACGTCGTGTGTCGGGACATCCGCCCCAGTCAGCGTCAGTGTAGGAAACCAGGGAATTAAGGGAGGATTTATATAAATGCAAGCCCAGATATAGTGTTCCCTGAATATATCGAATTATTCTTTTCAACGCACGCATATGACTACCTCGTGGATCGTGCATGTGCAAACAGATTTGTTGCACAGCGTAGGAGATATCCGGCCGAGAGAACGTAAGGAATTGTAAGGCACCGTCTAAACTGCGATAGCGAGTGGGATCATCACACTGTTCGCCCGATTGGGCACTGATTTTAGCCTTGGTATCAACAGGTGTGTCGCACGGGGCTCATGCTGACATTCTAGCCCGTTCGATGATTTCCTCGGCGTATTTGCGTTGAGAGAGAAAGATCCCGTCCTCATGAAGTGTGACGGCAATGCCCAAAAAATAACTGAGAGGCCCGAGATATATCATGGCAAACTCAAAACTTAGAGAATGCATGATAGTGGAGTGCAATTTGTCGTTAGAGGTAGTGAGTATGACATCGTCAACATATAGGAGAAGATAGGCACAGTCATGTTTGCGACGATAGATAAAAAGTGAATGATCACACCTGCTATGAGAGAACTCAATAGTGGAAACATAAACTGCAAATCATTGGTACCACGTCCGGGGAGCCTGTTTAAGGCCGTATAGAGATCGCTTTAGAAGACATACATGATCTTGGTAATTTGGATCTCGAAACCCCATTGGTTGATGCACGTAGACTGTTTCGTTCAAAGTGTCATGCAAAAATGTGTTTTTCACGTCAAGTTGATGAATCGACCATGATTTGGATAAGGCAATGCTTAACCTGGAACAAATTGTTGCCGGTTTAACAACGGGGCTAAATGTTTTCGTGCAGTCGATTCCCACCTGTTGAGACTGCCATCACCAACAAGTCGGGCTTTATGCTGCTCAAATGAACCATCAAAGTTAAATTTGTGACAAAAAATCCACATATATCGAATAATGTTAGTATCATGTAGACGAGGAACTAACTCCCACGTCCCATTTTTAATTACAATACACATATGTGAGAATATGGATCAATGTTATTTTCCTTGATCTTTACAATAAAGGGTACAATCAATTTATACAAGAGATACATTGTTAATCTAGGAAACGATAATCATGTATTTTAGGAGAATATAATTACAATATACATATTCTATATTTATAATATTGCTATCAGTGTTTGATATTGGGGATACTATTTTTGAAATATTGAAGTATTAAAAATTTTGGGATGTTACAATGTCCAATGTCCAATCTCCAGTTGTAAATGTATTATAACATTGTATGTCTTTGAGATTATGCCTTATGGTCTCCAAAGAATTATGGGAAGCTTATACGCAGAAACAAACATGAAATTTCAGTTTCAAAGATCAATTAGCAGGGTCCAAAAACCATGATCCTCTTCAAATGTTGCAAGTAGATTGGAAACTACTCTTTTCCATGCAATTAATGACGTTCATGTATCAGAATGTTGCCGTTTAAGACTTGGTTGCGGCCGAAACTTATGTTACATCGTATGATTTATTCATTAATATTTTCTCGATTGTTTAAAAATTTTCTCAAAGTTTATACAACGTGCCATTTGTAATGTGAACTATGTCTTCTTGTCGATATTCTTGTGTATCTTCATTTCAAAATGTGAAATGTAGGTTGGTAATAATTTCTTAGAGTAAGATCTAGGTATCAAGAAGGACATTATTCTCCTATTAGGGATCCTTGAAGGAGGATAAAATGGTCATTTTGATGCACCATCTCCCATCAAGTACAAGAAATATATACGACACAAAGAGAAAACATGTGAAGATACTAGGGAAACAAGGCGAATCATAGTCGAGGTTAAATGTCAGTCAAGAAATATATAGGATACACAGAGAAAACATGTCGTTTTGATGCACCATGATCCTTTGTTGGTCCCTAGGTACGGATGGGAGAGATATGCCAGTCAATGTTTCTCTAGCCAACTTTTGTACATTAAACAGAGGTTAAAGGTGACAATTGTTGTATTTAGATATAGCAAAGTCCAAGGGTATGTGATCTGAAGTCTATGATAGAGTACGAACCATGACGGTGTGATTGATAAGTTGTGACAGTTACAGTTTTGTTATTTGGTGGTTTACGAATGTGTCATGCTTTTCATGTTATCTTAATGTAATGTGATACTAGTATGTGCACCGCGCGTTGTGCGGTAACATTTTATTTTTCAAGAAGTATGTTAAAGTATAATATAAGAAACGTAGTTTGTTAATTAACCAATAAGATACAATATACATAAAATAATGAATGTACTGAAAATGTTTTAGATATAATTTATCTTTACTGATTAGATTTTTAATTTTATAAAATTTATTGTGTTTTTTTGTTCAAATTACTAACATCTCTTATTTATTGATAGACAATTGGCCATCGATTTAATAGTCATCATAATATCAACTTTGTTGGTTGAAATGTTATAAATTAACACAAAATGTTTTTTTTCCTTCGTAATATTGATTTGTCTTAATAACAAACTGAATTTTATACATTCTTATATTTTTTTTATTAAACAAAATAATGTTTCGATGAGAGATGTTCTAGGATAAAAGAACATACTCCCCAAGATTCTTTTATTTCAAACAAAAAAAGAACAACTACAAAAGAAAAAGTAGGCGCCCTCTAGCGAGATACATGTCTTCCGAAAACATAGTTTGAAATGAACAATCCTTTAAAAATACACCGCTTAACATTTTTTAAATTTAATTATCATGTAAAATCGTAAATTTCTATTAGTCGACCTCTATATATCACCAATTGAGCCCAACAATTTAAAATTATAAAAATATTCCCTAATTGTTTATCAATCCCTCATAGTAATTACTAATATCCTATGACCACTTTCATCAAAAAAAAATTAGAACAAACTCACTTTGCATTGAAATTTTTAGCCCACTCCAAAACATACTTCATCTTTATTAAATTTTCAACTCAACTGTCCAAAAGTACAAATCCCGTAAGCATAACCCAAAAAATCGATTATCACCAAATTAAATAATTCAACAAAAGAATTATTTGCTTCTAAATCTTTTGTATGCAAGTAAACAAAAGAAACCAAAATCTAGAGAAAACTATATTAGTGCAACATATATAGAAGCACAATTAAACACCAATACTTGTATATTCACTCATGCTCTCTTGTTGCCTTACACCTATGTTTCGAATGATCAAAACAAAAAGAGGCATTTATAAGATCAAAAAACAAAGAGATGCACTAAAACGTAAGCCAAATGACAACAATACACAAACATAAACTTAACAATAAAGATAATACTTCAAACTTTATTAAGCTTTAAACTAAAGTAATTAAATCCGAAGAGAAGATTGAAAGAAACCTTCTACAAAAATTTAGTTAAACCCTAAGATGGGAAACAACCGGATTAGAAAAAATACATTTGCAATTTCTAGATCTGGAGAGCTTTTGAGGCACTATATCACCGGTTAGCGTCAATACTCGATCATCAAAGCCTTTAATATGCAAAATTTTCAGTTATTATCCTAACAAACAAACAAAAAATATCCAACTCATCATTGATCAAAAATAACAAATCTCAATTCATGATGCAACTCAAAACACAAATCAATAAGAAAAACTTTTCAAAGTTCATAGAATGGAACAGACCTTAGTTCTTGATCCATCATAATAACAAACTTCAATCTATAATATACCAAACAAACAACCCAATTCGTGAAAATTCTAGAATAGACAATACCTTTGTTCTTAATAATGTTGTTGAAGTTGTGGCAGATAACGATAAAATTCTTTCATTGCAACGTCAAACTTGCTCTCAAGTATGAACTCAACTTGATCATAGCCCTATATAACATATATGTATATAATACAAACACACATATACATTTTGTACAACACCAAACTACTTTTTAAACAAACCAAAGTTACAATGTTGTAGGAAAGCAACGTACTTCAAATCTTCAACCATAGAAACAAAATTCATACACAAGCTCTTATTGTAAATTTGGAGCAATTTTATAACAAAAATTAATATTAATTTTTTTTGGCTATGCTTTTACGACCATGTTGTGAATGGGCCTATTACAAAGGAGACCGTTTTGAGATTGAAAAGTGAACAAATTCTTTAAACGCATATAAAGACTTGATTCACTATTTTGCAAATCCTGATAAAACCCATGTTGGTTAGAAAGAATCTATTTTAAGTTACAAAAAAAATACAAATTTTATGACAAAAAAAAAATTACAATTTAAATGATAGCATAGTAGAGTAGAAGAAGCTTCATCGGATGAACACGGTTGCGACAAACATAGAGGAAGATCTTTTCGTCTTTATCTATACTATATTATATATAAAAGAGACATAAAAAACTCTTAATTACAACATTTTATGCACAAAATACAACTAATTAAAGTCAATTACTTAATTTACAATTTCATAATACATTGGTACAACTTATCCAAGCACATTATCTCACATTATCATCTATTTGTAGAATGGATACTCATTTATTAATATAAATATTTGTTTTTTATATTTAATGGACGATTTGATAAATATTATCTACTATTATCAATATTTGTTTTTTATATTTGTTTTTTTTTTATATTTGAAGTATGTTATCTTTTTAATTTTAAATATAAAATATCTTAAATATATTTATCATTTAAATTAAACATTTTTTGACCCGTAACAAAATTTATTATTATTATTTTTTTATAAAAAACTATAATTAAACTAAACTAAAATATATTTTTGTTTTAAATCTAGGTTTCTCAAAATTGTAAAATAAAATAAAAAAAGACTAACAAAAAATATGAATAATGATCGAGGGTTCGAGTTCTAGATTTCAGAAACCCGCTGCATTGCAAGGGTACATTTCTAGTCTTCTATAGGATAGACAAAGATGCTAGTTCAAACTCAAAACAATTTGTGTTCATGTGTGGGAATGAATATATCGATAAAAAATATAACCGAGAGAAAATGTCATAACGATATGTAATTACCATTCATGAAAACTAATGAGAGAAATAAATTGAAAAATAAAGAGATGGATAGATGAAGAGGTGGAGAAACTAAATAAATTGCAATAAACATTGAGCTCAAAACATTCAAGGGTAATTGAAAAGTTTGGAGTTAAGTCTAGAAATTAATTGTTGTTGCAAAATTACAAAATTGAAAAACAAAATTAAAAATAGATATTTTTTTTTGAACGACAAGTTAACGCACACACACGTTCGAGCGGTATCGGGCCTCCATTACGGGCAATCCCACTAATCTGCTGCGACCCGACCCAACCTTTGGCTGAACCCGACCGGTAGGGTAGAGGGTCCCATAGACTGGATCCACCCGAACCGCCCCCGGCCCCGGCCCCGAAGGACCCGGCCCAGAGTCTGGATATATCAGGAAAGTGTCGCTCGTGGGAATCGAACCCGGGTAGTGTGGCTTTCACCCCCCCCCCCCCCTCCCCGAGGATGTTACCTATCCAACTGAGCTAACCCCCTTTGATTAAAAATAGATATTGAGGTGAGAAAAATTGAGTAAAGGAGAAAAAAGATAAAGGGGATTCTAGGTTTGAGGAGATGTCACCCCATACATGGTGTTTTCTCCTTTAATATATATATTGATTTCAGAGTCTAAAAAACATTTTTCATGATCAAGTTAAATTACATATAAAAACTTGAATTCAAGACCGTTTAAAATTTAAAGAGTAACAATATTTATCGCGTTACATTAAAATGGGTTTGCTATGACCCTCAATCATCGTAACTTTTAAGTTTATAGAAAATAAATTTTTGTACCTTGTATACAAATTAAGTCTTATTTTACAAAAATCACTTGACGTCCTAACAAATATATATTTTTTAGTGAATTCTTTTGATATAAAAATATAACATTTTATTTGATATATAATTTAATAATAATTAGAAATGGCGAAATATCTTAAAAATCACCTTATGAAACAAAATTAATAATAAAACATGTAGGGCACAATCAATATTTTTTTATCAACTTGCCAATAAAAAAATAAATATTGAATACTATTGTATTTGTAATTCAAGAAAATATTGCATTTTTAGACGAATTTGTTATGGCGTAACATAATTTATACTAATAGTGTCGTTATTATAACTTAGCGGTTGTTTACTAAAGCTTACCCGATAAGTGTTTATCGGCTCATTTTATCTTGTCGGATAAACATAACAAAGATTGAAAATCTTATCCGGTAAAAGTGATGACAAAGACCAAGGGTCTTACCCGATAAGTGAGAGTAATCCCCACCAGGTAAGCGTTTACCAGATAAATTAATGTTGCATATGATACCGTTTTAATGAACAAAAATCTTATGCATCTCCAAACATCTTATCTAAAATAGAGAAAATGGGAATTTTGGGAAATTTTTTGCACCAATAGATTCTCCAAAACTGAGAAAGTAGGAGAGACGGTGTAAATTTCTCCAAATTTGGATATATCTCCAAAAATGATTACCATGAGAGAGAAATTACGTTTTATTATATCACACCAATAAGAAACCTTGAAATTAAATGTTTAAAAGAGATAAATAATATTTTATTAAATATACGGAATATTTTAATAATATAATTAATGGTGTAATATTTAAAATAGAGAATATGTTGGAGTTGAATGTAATTATTTTTAGAGATTTTGGACTTTAATTCTTCATTTTAGAAAACTTTTGGAGAATCTGTTGGAAGATAATCTAGTCTTATATGGTGTTTTTTAAAGTTCATAATGTTATTCCATCTATGAATTTGATTGTTCCGATTTTTTTTTACCGAAATTCACAAGTGAAACCAGAAAGTTCATAGGTAAAACAATAATTTTTGTTTAAATTTTTGTTTAAAGTTCATAGGTGAAACAATGATTTCTATCTAAAGTTTGTAACATGGTTTCTTGTATGAACTTTGGTAGTTCCAAATATTTTAATGAATGGGACAATTAAGTAAATGAGATAATTAAGGAATGCGATACCAATATATGAAAAAGACGAAAATACCCCGGTTAAGAAAGTTTGTACTAATTAGACGATTAACAAAAGAAGATTCATCTGTATTAAAATATGAAACCGTTTTTATATTAGCATGTCCTAAAAAATACAATTGATATTTGAGAAGAATTCCCGGTACAGAAAATAATATTAAATTTAACTTGGATTATAGTAGAAAGATCGAAAAGCCAAGAAGGTCAAGAAAAACACATGAACTTTGAATCCGTCATGAGATCAACCCTTTTTCACGAAAGAAATAAGCAGACAAATATAATGGAGTCTTCTTTGGGAGAAACAATCATCGATGATTTTAGTATATCTCCTAAACAACTCATCCATCGTTTCTGCCTGGAGACGAAAATGACTCTCGAACATCGGCTCCACCACGGCACGAATGCATTTAGCCACTCGAGTGCCGCGTGACTCCTTGAGACCACTTGAGTCACCGCCATCCCATTCTAACTCAAACGCTTCAGCAGAATCAATTATAAATGATCCTTCTTTCTCGACCTCGTATTGCACTTCTTCTAGGCTTGGTGCATAATAAGGGATATTAAACGAATCAATGTTTTCCTTTTCAACAAGTCCCTAAACAAAAAATCATTGTCAGTTTAGTAAAACGTACCAATACATGATGATAAGTTAAATCCATACTAAACCCACTTTCTCGCACTACAACAAAATGGTTTTCTGAAACAAAATGGTTAATTTTCTTAGGACGCCTCCTTCATTGAACATTCTAATAGACCATTTAATGTGACTTTATTTCTATAAGACCAATAATATACATCATATAGAAAGTTGTTACAATAAATTGTTAGGACGAAGGTAAAAAACCTAACAGGTTTCATTGTTAGACAACCTAATAAGATTCAAAATGTAAATTATCAAATTAACGTTTTTATATGACAGTTTTGGAAAATATTCAACTACCTTTTTTTATAAACTTACAAATTAATAATGGAGATTAATTTTTCTTATTTAAAAAAGTTTGTAAAATGCGGAAATTTTACTCCATTTTAAGAGTGTCGCCACCATAAGCAATAAAAATTTAGAAAAAGCACAAACGCAAATGGGTCATACATTTGTAAAGCCATTTGCAAATTTTAGACTAAAATGTGACAAAAAGAAAATTACAGGCTACAAAGTGTATGAGAGGGACTTTTGGCTATTCTTGGGATTATCCCTTAAAAAAAACCCATTTAGTTCTAGTGTTTGGATTTTCAAAACATATAAAGTGAACAAAAAATAGACAGAGAGAGAGAGAGAGAGAGAGAGAGATCCAAAGAATTGTATATACATCTAAAGCCAAACTCATTAGAGCACGAGCCAAAAGCTCCCATTGGTAGCAAGCTTCGTCTGCAGATGGGTCAAGGGAGCGTCGACCCAAGAATGCCAAAACCATACGTCCTTTAACCACCATTTCCTGGGCTCTTGACTTCAAAAACAACGAGAAATCCTTCCGAAACTGTTGTTGATATGCCTCTACTACACTTGCAGAACTACTCTTTGATATGTATATCTTCTCTTTGTTCAAATGGGTAGCTTCCAAACTGGATGGTACCTATTGAAAGACCCCACAAGATGTACATCCATCAAACAACATTATTGATTGTGGTATTTAATTATTTAAAAAGTTAGCATGCATTATATATACCTGAGATAGCCAGTGAAGGCTGGAAGAAGAATGGACAAAGTGAAGACTATGGGAGGGAAACAATCTGCCATAAAAGGAACCTGGCGAACCCAAAATATAACAATTACCTTCACTAAATCCATTGTGATCATTCTTGAGTTTTTTGTAAAGCTCCGGCAATGACTGAAACATATAATTGAAGTCATTGCAAGGCAGGTCATTCAAGGAAACTGTTAGTTCAGGTACAGGGCGACCCATCTCATGGCTGATAGTGGCCACCACATGGATTATCTGACAGACCACTGTCAAGGAGTTAGGTCCAGATGAGCAGCCGAGGTCTGCTACCCCCATGCTCGTTGGTTGCATCTCTCCCAAGATGTTCATAATGGCAGCTTCCACCATTGAACTACCAACTGATATTATCTTCTTCTGCAATGATCAAAGCCAAGGGTCACGTAAATCATATATATCATATATGGTGTAAATTAAACAATGAAAGCAAATGTTGATTTCGGTTACCTGAACTTGCGAGTTTTTGGCATAGCTAGTCTCCCCTTCACCTTTGTTCATGTGAGAAACTTGCATTTTGATCTCTGTCTTTGTGTTTCAGAACAAAACTTAAGTTAAAGAATTGTGTGTGTGCTGGAAGGATGAGAACATATATATAGATCAAATAATTTATGTTAGAAGTTTGTTAGTAATAGTTATTTAGCGGATTTTAATTTACAACAAGTCTCATAGGTATATTTAACACAACTGAAAAGAGTAAATTAACTTATATATTCGTTGGTTACAACTTATAAATTAACAAGTCTCATTGGTTACACCTACAACCGAAATGGAAACCAAGTGTTTCGTGAAACAAGAAACCTTACTAAGCTACGAAAGGTGCTTGTTGAGTAAGGCCGCAACTTTATCGAATTGAAGCAAAGCTAACTTGAATTTGAGAAAGTGAAAGAAAATCTATACTAGGCTTATAGAGATGACATGACACTATCAACATTATTATTATTATTATCAAAGTTTAGGAACTATAATAACGACATGTGATTGCTATAAGTTTTCTTTCTTAATGATATAGATGGTATTGCGACATCGTGAGATGACCTTTATGTGTCATCCCTAAATATGAATCAATGGAAGGTGAGAACAAAATTGATGATAAACAAGGATTTATATGTGAAAAATGTATTATCATGAGTAATTATGTTTTTCATTTGTATAGTTTATTAAAAATTGACTTTCGTACCTGTGGTTTTGGAATTACGGTTATCGTCCCTATTGTTTGTAGTTCATTACTATTTTCGCCTCTAAGGCTAACTCATACCTTTAAGTATGATGGATGAAAACCACAAAGAACTGTAAACCAGTGGGGAAAAACAAAAACAAATTGTAGATTATAAGAACGAAAATAACAATAAATAATAAACTTGTAGGAATGAAAATCATAATTTTAAAAACAAAAAGACAAAACTAACAATTTTCAACAAACCACATGTACAAAAACATAATTTACTCAAACCGAGAATAAAATATTGATGATAAACAAGGATTATAGGTGGAAAAAGGTATTATTATGGCTATTTTGTTTTTTGAATTTATAGTAGTTGTTTTTTGCTATTATATATGAACTTATATAGTTTTCGAATAGCAATTACAGTAGATTAAAATAATTATGGATAATAAATAAATACATATTAATTTTTAATATCATTAACGTTTTAAGAAAAATAGATTAAATTGAAACAAACCAAATGAATTCCGGTCGTATAGGATATGAGAGTTAAAGATGTTAGTAAAAAGGTTGAGCAATTGTTTTCATAAAATGTTTCCAGAATAATGATAACAAAAATTATAATGAAAATAATACAATAGAAATAAAATACATGAGTAAACTTCAATTTTGGTCTCTAACATTTATAATTTTTAATGAATATCGTCTCTAAATTTTAAAAACTCTGATTTGGCATCTCACGTTTGTTCTACATATTTAATAAAATATTATTTATCTCATGAAACATTTCATTTCAAAGTTTTTCATTAGTGGAATATAATAAAAAATTATTTCTCTCTTGGTAATAATTTTCGGGGATATCTCCAAATTTGGAGAAAATTAAACTCTCTCTTATATTTCTCCATTTTGGAGAAAGTTTTAGAAAAGTTGTTGGAGTAAAAAGTTGTTCAAAATCTCTATTTTGTCCATTTTGAAGAAATTGTTGGAGATGCTATGATACATTTAAAAAAACGTTATAGAAAATATTAATACACTCAATTTCATTAGTAGTAAAGAAGTTAAAAAATAATTTATCTTTTCTTAATATGTTTTAGAGAATTCTCTAAATTTGGAGTTTTATCTATTATAGAGAACAATATAGAGAATCTCTTGGAGCAAAGAACAAAAACTTTAATCTAGAAAAGTGAGTTCAAGTTGCTTTGTGAAAACTATGTACATGTCAAAATGTATATTTTGAAGTAAAAGTGTGTTCACTTTACGTTTATCAAATTTGTCGAGTATTTGTCAAAATGTTCATAATTGGTAAATGTGGGTTGTTACATCTTATAAAATGGTTATCATTGATTTTCAGGTGTTTTGATGTGTAAACCCCAACCATATATTCTTTTAGTGATTTATTGCATAAGATGAAAGTTATTTGACGTTAACGTGATTTTGGGTGTTTTCGGTTTATAAATCGTTTGGAAATTACACGTTGTCATGTCATGGGATATTAAGGGAAAAATGAGGAGGGTTTTAATTTGAAAGATGATTTGTCCCAATAAACTCGTGTTTTAAGTTGACATGGATTTTTGAAGAATGTATTGCATAAACGTCGTTTATATGCGTTTTATTATTTGAGGGCCATCATTTGTTGGTCAAAAGGATTTCGAGCACTTTAACTCGGTTTTGACTTAAAAGGGTCTTGGGGACATTTGTCCGGTGCTAATGGCTCAATGTAGAGCCCATTTATGGTTTTCACTTTAATGCATCTTGTTGCATAATAATTGTAATTACATGCTCGAGTATGTTAATCATTCATGTGTAGTCATGTAATGTTAAACTGTGTTGCATTGGATCCATAGGCACGTAAGTCAGTCTTTATTTGATGGTCAATTGGGTATTACAGGGTTGGTCTCCGGGGCCCACGTTTTATGACCTTAACCTTTCAAGTGTACAATAGGAGGGTTGAGTCCGGTTGTGCTATCGTGTTGATGGGCGTTTGGGGCCTCCTCCATGTCGGGGCAATGGCTTGGTTCTAACCCCCGACTATGTCGGGCCTTTAGTGCTATTCATGGTAATATTCACTAAGGTCAGTTGTCTCTTTTGGTGTAGCTTGAAGGGAGTCGTAGAGACACTTGGGCATTTATGTCGTGAAGTGTCATACGATTAACGTTGTATGAATGACATACTTTTGTGTTCCTCAACTCTCAATGGATACGGGTCTCCCCCGTTGTCGGTCAACAATATTTTGGATATTTGATTGTCTATACTTTGGATTTCATTCCATTTTATGGTCGCAATTTTAGTTTCATGTTTTCGGTGGCGTATTATATTTATATGGATTGTTTACCATGATTTATGAGTTAAGTATTATGCCCCATCCGTGCTTTGGGTTCGGGATATAAAGTTTTATCCGTGCTTTTATAAATTAGGAGTTCGTTTCCTATTCATGTTTGGAGTGAGTTTTGGGTTGCATCATTTTATAAAGAATGTTTTATATTGGGAGTTTGTCCTTAATAATGCATATTATTGAAAAACAAGTTGTTTTCATATTTAAAGCAAATCATTTTGAAAGATTATGTTTTAAGTCGCATTCTTTCCTTTTAACGAAATGTTTGTTCATGTTGAAAACTCTTGAATTCACTAGGCGTTAACCTAACCCTTTTATTTGTCGGCATGTGCATCAGGTTCTTTGTTGGGGAAATGGTTCTAGCGTCTCTATGAAGTGATGAGTGCTAGATGTATGTGCAAGAGTGAGTAGCTTAGTGAAGTCTTCCATATTTTTGGATATGGCAATTGTTATGGGGATTTAGTAACACCCGACTTTAATTAGTCTTTATACAAGACTTGACATATTATTCATTGAAGTTTAATCTAGATTTCTAATTGAGGTGACTTAAAAGATGATTAGTAGAATAAATTCTATCCATATTTGAAAATTTTAAATTAGTTGATATTTTTCCAAATTTGAGGGTGTAACAATATACATATTCTATATTTATATATAATATTGCTATCACACCCCCTCAGTTAAAGCGGGAGGTTTTCGTACGCTGAGACTGTCTCTGAATTCATCAAAGAGGACGCATGGAAGTCATTTGGTGATGATATCCGTTAGTTGATATCGTGAAGGAAAATGTAGCACTCGTACATCACCTTTAGAGACTTTTTCTCGTACAAAATAAATGTCCATTTCAATGTGTTTGGTTCTTTGATGATGGACAAGATTTCCGGATAAGTATACGACACTGACATTATCACAACAGACTAGTGTAGCTTTGCGGATGGGGCAATTCAGTAAAGGAGATTGCAAAGCCAACACGACTTGGAAACTACATTTGCTACACCTCTATATTCTGCTTCCGCGTTTTATCTTGATAAGGTGGGTTGTAGTTTAAATGACCATGATAGTAAGTTGTCCCAAAAAAAACGCAATATCCGGAAGTAGAGCATTTCATGTCGGGACATTTGCCCCAGTCAGCGTCAGTGTAGGAAACCAGGGAATTAAGAGAGGATTTATATAAATGCAAGCCCAGATATAGTGTTCCTTGAATATTTCGAATTATTCTTTTCAACGCACGCATATGACTACCTCGTGAGTCGTGGATCGTGCACGTGCAAACAGATTTGCTGTACAATGTAGGAGATATTCGGTCGAGAGAAAGTAAGGTATTGTAAGGCACCGTCTAAACTGCGATAGCGAGTGGGATCATCACACGGTTCGCCCGATTTGGCACAAATTTTGGCCTTGGTATCAACAGGTGTGTCGCATGGGGCGCATGCTGACATTCCAGCCCGTTCGATGATTTCCTCGGCGTATTTGCGTTGAGAGAGAAAGATCTCGTCCTATGAAGTGTGACGACAATGCCCAAAAAATAACTGAGTGGCCGAGATATATCATGGCAAACTCAAAACTGAGAGAATGGATGATGGTGGAGCGTAATTTGTCGCTAGAGGTAGGGAGTATGACATCGTCAAGATATAGGAAAAGATAGGCACAATCATATCCGCGACGATAGATAAAAAGTGAATGATCACACTTGCTATGAGAAAACTGAAGAGTGGAAACATAATCTGCAAATCATTGGTACCACGTCTGGGGAGCCTGTTTAAGGCCGTATAGAGATCGCTTTAGAAGGCATATATGATCCGGGCAATTTGGATCTCGAAACCCTATTGGTTGATGCATATAGACTGTTTCGTTCAAAGTGTCATGCAAAAATGCGTTTTTCACGTCAAGTTGATGAATCGACCATGATTTGGATAAGGCAATGCTTAATACGGAATGAATTGTTGTTGGCTTAACAACGGGCTAAATGTTTCCGTGCAGTCGATTCCAACCTGTTGAGGCCTGCCATCACCAACAAGTCGAGCTTTATGCCGGTCAAATGAACCATCAAAGTTAAATTTGTGACGAAAAATCCACATAAATCGAATAATGTTAGTATCATGTGGACGAGGAACTAACTCCCACGTCCCATTTTTAATTACAATATACATATGTGAGAATATGGATCAATTTTATTTTCCTTTATATTTACAATAAAGGGTATAAGCAATTTATACAAGAGATACATCGCTAATCTAGGAACGATAATAATCTATTCTAGGAGAATATAATTACAATATACATATTCTGTATTTATAATATTGCTATCAATGTTTGATATTGGGGATACTATTTTTGAAATATTGAAGTGTTTAAAACTTTGGGATGTTACAATGTCCAATCTCCAATTGTAAATGTATTATAACATTGTATGTCTTCGAGATTATGCCTTATGGTCTCCAAAGAATTGTGGGAAGTTTATATGCAGAAACAAACATGAAATTTCAGTTTCAAAGATCAATTATCAGGGTCCAAAAAACATGATCCTATTCAAATGTTGCAAGTAGATTGGAAACTACTCTTTTTCATGCAATTAACGATGTTCATGTATCAGAATATTGGCATTTAAGACTTGGTTGGCCGAAACTTATGTTACTTTGTATGATTTATTCATTAATATTTTCTCGGTTGTTTAAAAAACATCTTAAACTTTATACAACTTAACGTGCCATTTGTAATGTGAATTATGTCTTCTTTTCGATATTCTTGTGTATCTTCATTTTCAAAATGTGAAATGTAGGCTGGTAATAATTTCTTAGAGAAAGATCTAGGTATCAAGAAGGAAATTATTCTCCTATCAAGGATCCTTGAAGGAGGATAAAATGGTCATTTTGATGCACCATTTCCCATCAAGTACAAGAAATATATACGACACAAAGAGAAAATAGGTGAAGATACTATGGAAACAAGAAGAATCATTGTCGAGGTTAAATGTCAGTCAAGAAATATATAGGACACACAAACAAAACATGTCGTTTTGATGCACCATGATCCTTTGTCGGTCCCTAGGTACGGATGGGAGAGATATGTAAGTCAATGTTTCTCTAGCCAACTTTTTGTACACTAAACAGAGGTTAAAGGTGACAATTTGTTGTATTTAGATATAGCAAAGTCCAAGGGTATGTGATCTGATGTCTATGATAGAGTACGAACCATGACAATGTGATTGATAAGTTGTGACAGTTATTAGTTTTGTTATTTGGTGGTTTACGAACATGTGCATACTTTTCATATTATCTTAATGTAATGTGATATTTCGGAGTCTAAAAAACATTTTTCATGATCAAGTTAAATTACATATAAAAACTTGAATTCAAGACGGTTTATAATTTAAACAGTAACAATATTTATCGCGTCACAATAAAATGGGTCTGCTATGACGTCCTAACAAATATATATTTTTGTAGTGAATTCTTTTGATATAAAAATATAACATTTTATTTGATATATAATTTAATAATAATTAGAAATGGCAAAATATCTTAAAAATCATCTTATGAAACAAAATTAATAATAAAACATGTAGGGCACAATCAATATTTTTCATCAACTTGCCAATAAAAAAATAAATATTGAATACTATTGTATTTGCAATTCAAGAAAATATTGCATTTTTAGACGAATTTGTTATGGTGTAACATAATTTATACTAATAGTGCCGTTATTATAGCTTAGGGGTTGTTTACTAAACGCTTATCCGACAAGTGCTTATCGGCTCATTTTATCTTGTCGGATAAACATGACAAAGATTGATAATCTTATCCGGTAAGAGCGATGACAAAGACCAAGAGTCTTACCTGATAAGTGAGAGTAATCCCCACCGGGTAAGCGTTTACCAAATAAATTAATATTGCATACGATGCCGTTTTAATGAATTAAAATCTTATGTATCTCCAAACAGCTTCTCCAAAATAGAGAAAATGGAAAATTTGGGCAATTTTTTGCACCAATAGATTCTCTAAAACAGAGAAAGTAGGAGAGACGATGTAAATATCTCCAAATTTGGAGATATCTCCAAAAATGATTATCATGAGAGAGAAATTATGTTTTATTATATCCCACCAATAAGAAACCTTGAAATAAAATGTTTAAAAGAGAAAAATAATATTTTATTAAATATACGGAATATTTTAATAATATAATTTATGGTGTAATATTTAAAATAGATTATACGTTGGAGTTGAATGTAATTATTTTTAGAGATTTTGGACTTTAATTCTTCATTTTAGAAAACTTTTGGAGAATCTGTTGGAAGATAATCTAGTCTTGTATGGTGTTTTTTTAAAGTTCATAGTGTTATTCCATCTATGAATTCGATTGTTCCGATTTTTTTTACCGAAATTCACAAGTGAAACCAGAAAAGTTCATAGGTAAAACAATAATTTTTGTTTACAGTTCATAGGTGAAACAATGATTTCTATCTAAAGTTTATAACATGGTTTCGTGTATGAACTTTGATAGTTCCAAATTTTTTTAATGAATAGGACAATTAAGTAAATAAGATAATTAAGGAATGCGATAATTCTTCTCCATGAATGTATCAATGGAGCTAAAAATGATATATACACCAAATGTTTAGCTTGGTTTTGAGTTGAAGCATTGGAGGCAACTACACAGAGGAGCATTAAAACAATACCAATTCAAAATCTTTCATACGATATAATGAGCGGTTGTTTTATATTAAGATCGAGACTTGGTGATGGATTATATATTTTGTTATTCAGGGTTTTGGTTTATGTACTCCATCATATCATATTGTTATATTTTAAAAAAGTGGGTGTCTGGAAGAGCCCTAGTTTGATTAAGTTCTAAAGCCCTTAAAGTTGTACATGTCTTTTGCTTCTTTTTATATTAGGGCCATTTTATTGGCGTTCCACCATGGGCATCTGGAATCTCAGAACCGGCCATGTCAATGATGAATTATTGATTGAATATTTTGAAGGTGGCAAGCGATTGATTTCGCCCGATTGAATCACAACACAATTTCCTTCTTCAATTTCCAAAAACCTGAGCAGCTTCTCGCTGGAACAGAATCTCTTTAAACGCTTCTAAGGTACCCTTTCCATATCTTCCTTCCTTTTCGGAACAAAAACAAAGATTTTATTACACAAAAACCCAAGATAAACAAAATTTTGTTAAGCATATAGAGCTAAAATTGTGTTGTTCTGGCTGGTGGGTAAGGGTTGTTCATTAGATTCCAAAGCAGTAAGTTTTTGGTTTTTCATTACATTTTTTACCTTTTCCGGTGTCAAATTGTGAAAAGATAACATGTTATAACCAATGTTTTAAAAACCGGTTTTTTGGTTGACCCGGTGTGGTGACCGGGTCACGGTTCAACCGGTCCAACCGGGTGGTTGACCCGTTTTCAAAATTTTTACGTATTTTTTATTTTCTTGCATATATATGTATGTATGTAGGGGTAGGTTCAAACGAGAAACTAAACATTTTGTGAGAAGGCGAGAAATGTTTAATCATATATGATACACAAGCTTAATCATATATGATTAAACACATGTTATATTGGTAATACATAAACGTTTAATCATACATGATTAAACACACTTACAAGCCGTGTAATCATATATGATTAAACACTTCTCGCCTTCTCGCAAAATGTTTAACTTCTCGCATGATCCTCCCTCTATACATGTATATATATAAAACCAAGAATTTGATGTCCACAAGTTAAAACATTAAAAATACACATAACAAAAAGTTTACATCAATCCAAAAACATTAAAAAAAACATATAACAAGTTTTATATCAATCTAAAAACATAAAAAACACAAATATAAAAAATTATTTTTTTAACCGGGTCAACCCGGGTTTTTGCCGGTTCAATCATACCGGTTCAACCGGTTTTCTCAAAAACCCGGCGGTTCGATCCGGTTCATAAATCCCCAAAAACCCGGTGATAGTTGACCCGGTCTCTCGACCGGTTCCCGGTTGAACCGGCCGGGTCAACCCAGGTTTTAAAACATTGGTTATAACTATGGGTAAATCTTTTTTCGGAATAATTTCAGATCTGTTGGTCATGGCTTTTTTACTTCATTGGAACAACTATTTTTATTTTAAAAATTATGGCTATGGTTTTTTGATTAACCCTGTTTAATGCATTTTTGGTTTTTCTCTCGTTCTTTTTCTCTCATTGGGGCTATGGTTTAGCATTGACCGAATATTTTTATTTTAAAAATTATGTATGTATCTCAGGAAAAGTATTCCAGGAATTTCAAAAAGGTAATGAGAAGATCTAAGAATTGAAAAGATTAACTGAATTAGATCATTTCGTCGTATTGTAAATTGTACGGTATTAGATGTATTCATATTATTTTGTAATCGAAAAAAAGCTTTACATCGTGTCGCATTATGATAGAATGTAATATGCATTATATATATATATATATATGATACAATAAACTGGTTAATGAATAATAATTTAATTCTTTCTTTAAAAAATTATTTTAATTATTTTTTTTAAAATATACTAAAAATTAGTGACGGAAATCCGTCGGTAATAAGTCCGTCGGTAATCCGTCGGTAATAAGTTCGTCGGTAAAATAAGTCTGTCGGTATTCCCTTGGTAAATACGGGTGTCGGTAATCCGTCGGTAAATAATGATCCGTCGGTAATCCGTCGATAAATGCCGCCGTCACTTATTCGTCGGTAATCCGTCGGTAATATTGACCGTCGGTAATCCATCGCTAAAATCCGTCGGTAAATCAATTTCCTACGAGATAATTTCCGACACCGATTACCGACGGATCAGGCCGTCGGAAATTTCTGTTTTTTTTGTAGTGCCCACCAGATTATGGGATATGATTATGATACATGACAAAGGACCAGTTGTTAAATTCTTGCCACAATTAACCATTAGATATTGGACCCATTGAGCTGGACAAATCTATTTCAATTAGATGTTGTTTCATTGAAAAACTTGGTTAGATCGTAAACGAATTGAATAAATATGAATGGATGTTTGTTCGTGTTTGTTAGTTTAACTTAATTGAACAAACGAACAAACATGAATGATAAATGAACTATTTTTTTTTGTTTATGTTCGTTCGTTAAGAAAAGTGTTTTCGTTCATTTTCGTAATTCGTTAATATGTTAAACGAACATAAACGAACACATATAAACAAATGAATATAAACAAGTGTTCACAGACATAATTGAACGAGCGGGACTTTTGTTCGTGTTCATTCGTTTAACTAATCGAACCAAGAAGCTTGTCTCTTTTCGTGTAACATCCTTACCGGGTAAGACTCTCGGTCCTTGTTTTGTCTCTTACCGGGTAAGCTTCTCGGTCCTATAGCCTTGTTCAATCAATAAGGTAAATGATATCGATTAACACTTATCCGATTAGCATTTAGTAAACGGCCTCTTAGACCCCTCTTTATTTATATCTAGGTTTTAAAAATATAAAAAATGAAACTCGATAATGATAATATATGAAAGAAAAATAGTAACAAAAAGGTTCAAATAATTAACCCCAGACTTCTTTGTAGTACTTGGGAGTTGGGACTAGAATTTTTTCAATGGAAGATGGACCATCGTTTGATGGAACCATGAGCATCTTTTAACACTTTTTCAAAATTTCTCTAAAATAGATAATAAAAAAAAGTAAAATTTAAAAAAAAAATTACATTCATCTTCAACAGATTTCCCATTTTAAAGAATCAAATATTGATTATAATATTAAAAGATTTCATTCATTTATTAAAATATTATTTTTCTCTTTACATATTTATTTTCAAAGTTTCTTATTGGTCCGCTCGCTTGGTAATGGTTTTTTAGGTGATCTCCATATTTTGGAGAAAAAACTTTTATCTCTCCTACTTTCTCCATTTTAAAGATGGTTTTAGAAAATTTGTTGAAGCAAAATATCAGCTCAAAATCCTCATTTTCTCTATAATGGAGAAACTGTTGGAGATGCTCTTAGAAACCATCGACACTTTAATATTCATGACGTGGGTCTCCTTTTTATTTTATTAGATCATGTCTAATAATTATGGCCAACAACGAATAGGACAAAGGTTATACCGTTGTCCTTTTCATTTAAAATAGTGGTTAACAAAACACGTGATTATTTATGCTAGAAAACTCTTATTCATATTTATACCCTATACCATTATGATAGATAATAATGAATTATATTATATATCATAAATTATCGACTAGCAAATAGAAGAACATGGAATGAATTTGCATGACAATTTGATCAAGATGGTTACTTTAAAGTGTGTCCGACTTTCCCTTCATAAATTATGACCGTAAGACATCAGCTCTGATTAAACTTTAGTGGCCACAATTGTTGTGTACGCCTAGATTCCGAATCCTGGGCAGATGGGATATTCCGCCACATCCCCCAAGGCCTTAACCAGTACGCCACAACTCTTGTGGTTGTGTCCTATATGAGTCATGATAAATCTTTAACTTTTTTTTTTGAGTTATATAATATTCAATATGACAAATGAAACTAATACATAATCCTCACATTAATGAAGTTTGAATCTTTAACCGTTAAAAGAGTTGGATTATCATACATCCCTAAGTCATTACCCTTTGGTATAGATCTTCAAACTTTTTATCATCTTTTATGATAAATGATTGTAATCGTCTTCCTTAGGGTATATTAATATTCAATGGAGAACACCAAATCCATAAAACTTGGTGTAAAAATTGGTCCAAACAATAAATCTACTTCAATCGGTAACACGAAATCTTACACCAAAATGTAAGATTCTAAGTATATTCTTTTTTTACCTCTTCTATTATGGTAAATGAATAGTGTTATTACACCAATTTGTTGTGTTAGAACATCTCCAACAGATTCTCTAAAATAGAGAAAATGAGTTTTTTGTCCTTTATTTTGCTCCAATCCAACATATTCTCTATATCGTTATCTGAAATAGAGAAAACAAGCGAAAGTTTCATGTTTAGAGAATTCTGTAAAACATTGGGAGAGAAATTAATTTCTTATTCATTTCCACCAATGAGATTAAATTAAATTATTATTTTATATAAATATATATATATATATATATTTTAAAAGTTCATTTAGATGATAAATTTATAGAATATTTAATAATATAATAATTGTTGAAATCTCTAAAGCAGAGAATCTATTATAGTTAAATATGATTATTTATAAAAAATTTTACTTTTGATTTACTATTTTAAAAAAATTATTGGGAATTTATTAAAGATGCTTTTACTATTCGTTACAGCAAACCTGGTATCCCTATTGCAATGATGTAATATTGTCAAAATTGATGATCTAAGAGCATCTCCAACAGCTTCTCCAAAATGGAGAAAATAGGGAAAATGGAGATTTTAAGCTATATTTTTGATTCAAGAGCTTCTACATAATTATCCCCAAAATGGAGAAAGTATGAGAGAGAAAGAGTTTTTCTCAAAATATGGAGATAACCCAAAAAATGATTACTAGTTAGGAGCACCAATAGATAACTTGGAAAGTAGATATTTAGGAGAGATAAATAATATTTTAATATATGAATATAATATTTTAATATTATAATTAATGTTTGATTCTGTTGGAGATGGATGTAATTTTTTTTTTGAGATTTTGACTTTTGATTCTCCATTTTGGAGAAATTTTGGGGAAGATGTTAGAGATGATCTAAGACGCTACTTATAAAGTTAATTGATGTATACCTAATTACCTCCTAAATTTTGTCATTATCACAAAGTCGTGATTATATGTATTTTATTAATCAAAACCCTAACGGCATTAATGTCATTCCTTTTAAAAGGGAGGCAAGTACACCAAATCATCATCATCCTCATAATTCCTTTTAAGTTTAGAAGTACAAAATATCATATAAAAATCAAATTAAAAACCTAATTTCGAAAGTGGAAAGTGGAAACTTAGAGACCACGTACTTGATAATGTTCGAGTAACAACAAATGGAGGTTGATAGCTACGAATTTTCAAAATTTAATATATGTTAATAGTCTCAAAATTCTCAACTTTTAGGTCATTTTATCCTTAAATTATACATACTTAAGTCATTTATTATATCTATTGTTGAATATGAGTGAAAGGGGCTTATAATTGAAGATAATGGACCAAAAAGAAGCTCCCGCGACTTTTTAGGCTACTTTAGTCGCATCAACGCCCAAGTCACTGTGGAGCATAGTTTCTGAAATAACTGGAAGCTTGAGCATACTTCTCAAATTTTTAAGAAAGCGGGAATATTTTTCAAATGGTGTCTAGGAATAATTATTCTAAAGAGGAACGACCAAGCGAAAATCAGAAGCATACGTTTCAAATGACACATTAATTAGTGGGGTAGTCGGCTTTTAAGTGTTTTTAGGGGTTTTAAGGGGAAAACGTCATTCTAAAGGAGTCGACTTCTTGGAAGGAGCTAGAGAGAGCAAGGGATCGATTGGAAGCATTCTTCATCAATTTTATTTCATTAATTGTAATTTATTTCCCATTTTTAGTTGTGATCTCAACTTAGCCATATGTGGCTAAGTTCTTTCATTCCAACAATGGTTTTTCTTTAGAGTATGTTGCATTTACTTTGAGATTTCGTTGTAATCTTGTGGATACAAATTTATTTGTGTGAATTCCCTTTGAAGGTCAATTCCGTTTGAATCGTTAATTAACTTGATCAATTAATTAACATTCTTATGAATGCTTGTTATTTGAAACCCCGAGATCCGTAATTGTCTAGGATTTTGATAAAGTAATGAATGAAATCGTTTGGTCTCAATAAGGTTTTCAATTCTTTCGAGCTGGTGATTTTTCTAACTCGTTAATGTTAATCATACCTGGGAATTTAAGAGCTTGTTCAAATTGCCATATGAGGTTAATAATTGATTAAAGAGCTTATTTTAATCAATGTTTATCTAGGAAAAATCAAAGTTATCAGAGCTTGTTGATAACCAAAGCCAATTTGGATTTGTTTTGCTACTTTATGTTTCCAGAATCTATTATAATATTTGCAATTTAATAGAGAGTGAACAGTTGTTGGGCTATTAATATATTGCTTCTCTAATCCTTTTCAATTGCATGTTTAGTTTAGTTAATCAAATCCAAACCCTTCCTCGTGTTTATTTTTAAATATCCGTTCTTGCACTTGAATTATTGGCTATAATAAAATAAAACCAAGTCTCTGTGGATTTGACCCGACTTACCGCTATTACAATCTTGGTTGTAATTGTAATTGGCACTAGTTGGAACTTATTATTTGGTGGACTCGGCATCCATCAAAGTTTTGGCACTGCTGTCGGGGACTCGGTGCATTTAGCCATTTATTCCAAGATCTTCTTGTACAGGTTCACCTTTGTCACTTGATTTAGAAATCGAACGGACAGCAAAGCGACCGAGGAAACAAGCCAAGCTTCGAAAGAAGTTGGGTGAGGGAACTTCGTCACCGGGGGTAAATATCCGGCAAGATATTGACCTATCGAGCGATTAGAGAGAACAAACAGAAAAGGAAGAAAATCCAAAAAAAGAAGAGGAAGAGATAGTTGTCAACATGGTCGACGAGCAAACATTGCGACAACGGGCGACACAATATGTCACCCAAACTCCCTTATGTATTCATTTTCCACAAGGTGAGGTAAATTTCATGCTCAATACTAGTCTAGTACATATATTGCCTAGTTTCCATGGTCTTGAAACTGAGGACCCTAACAAACACCTTAAGGATTTCCATGTGGTATGTTCCAGTATGATACCCCATGGGGTCACTGAGGATCAAATAAAGTTAAGGGCATTCCCCTTTTCTTTAAAAGACCGAGCTACATATTGGTTGTTCTCCCTACCTCCCGGAACTGTAATGGAAATAATGTCCTACAATTTGCAGAAACGGATATCCTTCTGCCATATCTAATTTCACATAATGGTTACCATTAACGTACCTAATTGTAAAAACAACATGTTCAGACCACACTGGCAGAGTGGACCTAAGCGGCAAGTACGTCCCACTGTCGGTCATACTTATAACGTGTAATATCACCTTATATTTTGAAGCAATCAAGACACCTATTTCAGGCATTGTCATTCAGTGTTCAAATGGTGCACCTTGATCTGATCGAAAGAAGATTAAAGTGTTGTAAGTAATATCCCAATGTTCACCTCCAAAAGCGTTGATGTACTCTGTCTTGTGTGTATCTAACTCTTCCATGCATCTTCATGAAGACCTAGATAGACAGCTATTGTTCGGAATCCGCAATTTCCATCACCTATCACATCATGTACCTGCTTGATGTAAGGGTGAAACAATGCTGGAAATTATTTGATGTATGGATATGCATTATAATTTTTGAACATGAAAGAACTGTGTCTCGCTGGTTCTTGGTAACTCTTTTTTTCCAAGTCAACAAATCTAGAGGCGTTCGTAGTAGACAACTACAATTTTCCGAAAATAAGCCAACAGATTGAGGTCGCTCATACTCTTGGAATATTATGTTTAATGAATAATGTGAAACGAAACCACACAATTATTGGAAGTGTGGTATGCGATGACGATATTTCGTGACACTTTTGCTCTCTTGAATATTTGCTTTAATTTACGTATCTTGTGACTGAATGAGTTGATTGATCTTGCTCATAAATGTTGGTAGACTTGTTTGTGCTGAATCCAAGTAAGTTTTCAACTTGGAATGTTGACTCTCCACTCTGTTACTTGTCTGAATATTGACGTGAATAATGATATGAATAGTGACGTGAATAGTGATATGAATAGTGACGTGAATAATGATATGAATAGTGACGTGAATAGTGATATGAATAGTGATGTGCATAGTGACGTGAATAGTGATATGAATTATTGAGTTTCATAATTAATACCTTGCCTTTATAATAATCCGGAAATTTTTACAATTGTTAAACATATATATATCATTTTATCACTTTTTATCATAATATATAACCTAAATAATTAAGCAGCCCAATTATATCATTACATATTAATTATATCATTTTTATCAATTATATCATTACATATTGCAACCCAATGCATTATAACTTAATTGTAACATTTTGAAACAATACAACCAAAAGATTAAGCAGATTGCATATATAAGAAAACAAGATTCAGGAAAGTGGGATCCAAAAGGACTTCATGCACTTTTGTAGGATTTTCTATCTATAATACTTATTAATTGTTTTTATATATATAAAATGTATATGCCAATCACATGCATACAAATATATATTGTACCAAATTAAAGAAGAGGACATACCTGCAAATTGATGAAGTAACCTAAGATCAACAAAAGGTATTTAGTGGATGGGAGAAGGGTAAAAGAGAGAGAGGAGGGATGATGAGTTCCTTCTGAAACTTGCAAAAGGTAAAAGAGAGAGGAGGGGAAACAAAGGGTATTTAGTGGATGGGAGAAAGGAATAAAACCAAAAAACAAAGGTAATAAATCTAAAATAGAAGAGCTACAGTTTCAATTCATATTATTATACAAGATATATATGATCAGTTACACCATCTACTAGAAAATATAAATACAAAGTTATAATAAAATCAAAAGTTACAAATTTTATAAATTTATAAACAAATTTATAAAATCAAACCCCCCCACATATATATATATATATATATATATATACATATACATATATATATATGTGTCAAGTGAAATGACATATGTTGACTAAAGCATAATTGACACAAAAAACAATACATTCAACACCCATTCAAAAGGGTGCAAATAACATTGTCCTTAATTAAATACTAAATTTCAAATCCACTAGTTCTTTTAGTTACACGTTTAATTAAAATACTAGAATCGTACTCACGCAATACAACGAGATACATCATGATTTTAAGGGAGTTAAAGTGGTTAGAGATAAGGATTAAAAGTTTATAAATAACATTAAATGTAGTACATAAAACTTTAATGGTTGTTTTAAGAGATTTTAAGTAATTAACATTAAATAACGGTACATTAGCCTTTAGCAATTGTTTTTAATAGTTTTTTATACGTGCTTTATAATATAGTATATAAGTTTAATAATATTGTAATTTATTTTAGATTTAATAATATATATATATTTTTTAAAATAAACATTAAATATTTTGTTAGATTATTTTCTTAATTATATTTTAGATTTTTCATATTTAAAATTTGATTTTTATTCTTTATTTAATTATGTAGGGGAGTGATTTTAGGGGATTAAAACGGGGAGTGATTTTGTTGTCAAAAATCAAGATTTTTGTTTTATTTGTTCAGAAATAAATATAAATGATTTTTTTTTAATTTCTAAAAAATTCGGTAAGATATAAATGTAAATGATTTTTTTTCTTTTCGATGGAATGAAAATTACAAAATTTAATGGGTTAGATGAATAAAACTTCCAGATCTTTTTTTGTAACTGTGGGTTTTCGAGCCAGTTTACGTGCACCGACTAATTCTTCGGGCAACCACAAATGGCCTTTGAGTCATCGCAAGTGATCTTCCATGGTCACAAGGACTTTGACAACAATGTTTTAAAAACCGGGTCACATTAAAATCGTGACGTGTCTCGCTGCATAGTGCAAGTACGCTTCTAGTTAACATTAAATAACAGTAAATTATACTTTAGAAATTGTTTTTAAGAGTTTTTTTATCCGTACTTTATAATATAGTATAGATAGAATATATTTTTATTTATTTAAATTAAATTAATAATTTTCACCTAATAACGTAAAATGGATTATAAGCCACTCTATAAAAATAACGCCTTTGAATCGATGCTAAGATTTACCCTATGAAATTAATGATTAAGGCTATATAAATAAATAAACAAACTAATAAGAGACTTAGAATTCACTTACCTAAATTTTCGGATAATATACCAACACTGGTAAGGGCTTTGATCTCTACGATGGCTGAAAATTCTCAACATTTTAGCACCTGATCTGACATGCGAAGAGAACCACAAAGGGTAAACGAGGTAAATGTTTCAGACTTAGAGAGTAAACTTTATAATCTTACTAACCTTGTTAAGCAGCTAGTCATCAGGAAGGGTCAAGTGAAGGCGTGCGGGATTTGCAAGGAGGTAGGCCACCCTAGGGACGCGTGCCCACAATTGCAAGAAGATGTGATGGTGACACCGGAGGACGTGAATGTTATAGGAGGATTTTAGGGACAACAAGCACGGTTCTATAAAAATAACTTTAACGCCCAAAGACCTCTTGGTCTATATGTACCCTTATTCCTTCATACACTCTTCATCAACTTGACCTTTATTCTTCACACACACTTACATTCAATAAAATCATGCAAGTTTTTCACATGAACAAAGGAGAAGGGGAGACTAGTTATGCCAAAAACTCCCTAATTCAGGTAACTAGGTTCCCCATAAACACTAGTAGGTGGGAAGCCAAGGAGGATATGAAGCGAAGATATCCTCATCTGTTCGAGTAGTTAGGATTTCGGGGACGAAATCATTCCCATGTTGGGGAGGACTGTAACACCCCGAACTTTCGTTGTATTGATTCTATCGTTTAGACGTCTAGTCTTCCGTATTTTTAAATCTTAGTTATCATGCGGTTACCCTATTCGTGGGCATCGCGTGTTCCTAGCCAGGTGCGTGTGTCAAGTCTTGGATTTGGAAAAGTGGGACAGTGGATCACGCGACTTACCTCGCGACTTGAAGGTCGCGGCACTAGCCGCGTAGCCCACTGCTTGTCTACCTTTACAGGGACACGTGCGACTTATGTCGCGACTTGAGGCCGCGACATAACCCGCGAGAGCCCCCTGAACACCCAAATACGGGTTTCTTCCCCTTTTTCTCATTTATTGCAATTGTGGAGCTAGGGAGGTGCGATTTGGGCGATTTTGGAACCCTATGTGAGTTTACTCTCATCTCTCTTCATTTATTTCTAGTATGTGGAAGTCTAAGGTTCATTAATGCTCAATCTAGGTTATCAAGTGTTGGTGTGGAGCTTTCAAGTTCTCAAGCTCAAGTTCTCCTCATCTAGAAATTAGCTAGGGTTTAGAATAAACCCATTGTGAGTACATACTTCCTTTTTATTAAACTTTATACACATCGAAATGCATTTTAACTTCTAAATATCTCCTTGGCTACATTTCTATTGTTGATGAGATTTTGACCTAACTTGGTGTTTTGGGAGATTTTAGGGTTTCTTACCATTTTGTAAAATAGATACATCCCATGTCGTGGAACTACAAATATGATTGTTGTCACATTTGGATGAGTAAATGTCCAACTTATGGCTTTTTTTAGCCAATTTTATGTTTTAAACATATTATGGGTATTTTGGTTGAAAGTAGTATTTTGGAAAACAGAAACAAATGGTTTAAAATGAAGTAGTACATGTTTACATTAAGATGGTTCTACATATATTTGGAAATGAGAAAATATCTTTATGCTTTATGCTTCATGTTTGAGCTTTGTATTTTCTTATCAGCAGTTAACCATAAAAATGTGATTTGGGATCTAAGTGGTACCATGAACTATATGTTTGATTATAGTTGATCACAAGTGTTATTGTGACAAGTCTAGACTATTACTAGTGGATCCATAGGTATTAAGTTGACTTATTATTTAGGGGTAACTCCCGTATGTAGCTAGTTGAGACATTGGACCCTAGAGGGCAACTTGGTACGGTTATGTGAGACCGGTTACTAGTCGTGGGTCGTAAATGTAAATCCTAGTGAATGAGCATGACTAGGGATCATTGGGTGCCCTCCCCTACATCTTAGTACGAGCCGACGTGTTCGTGGCCTTGATCCTAGTATGGTGAGCTCAAAACTTGGAAAGTGGCTTACTTTGTGTTTCGCCACAATCCTTGGAATTCGGGTTCTTCCCGTCATCGCAAGGTGAAGTCTGGGCCGGAAGGTCACTATGTGCTTATCAAACCATTTACGAAAACAGTTTATTTATGTTGCAATGAATCCTTCTTATTACCTTTCATATAAACTGTATGTTCTCACTAGGCTTTAAGCCTAACACTTTTTCTCAAATGATGTGTATAACAGGTTCCCTTAGCGGCGGGTCGTCAAGGGGTTGAGAGAAGAGCGTGGTCTCTTGAGGGCATTTTTGGATGATAGTTATTTTTGGAAGCTTTAGCATTTAAAACAGTTATTCAATTTTGGTATTGGGTTGACAACCTATGTAATCTAGCTGGTTGTAGTTTAGATTAGTTTGTTGTCATTTCCCCATACTTCCTTACAGGTTTTTGTAAATGCTTACGCTTTTACCCTTTATGGGTGGTTTTCCCTATTTATAATCGTTGTATTACCGAATTTACAATTTTGAAAATTACCCCAATTCTTAGGGTGTTACACCATGATAGTAAGTTGTCCCAAAAAAAACGCAATATCCGGAAGTAGAACGTCGTGTGTCGGGACATCCGCCCCAGTCAGCGTCAGTGTAGGAAACCAGGGAATTAAGGGAGGATTTATATAAATGCAAGCCCAGATATAGTGTTCCCTGAATATATCGAATTATTCTTTTCAACGCACGTATATGACTACCTCGTGGATCGTGCATGTGCAAACAGATTTGTTGCACAGCGTAGGAGATATCCGGCCGAGAGAACGTAAGGTATTGTAAGGCACCGTCTAAACTGTGATAGCGAGTGGGATCATCACACAGTTCGCCCGATTTGGCACTTATTTTAGCCTTGGTATCAACAGGTGTGTCGCACGGGGCTCATGCTGACATTCTAGCCCGTTCGATGATTTCCTCGGCGTATTTGCGTTGAGAGAGAAAGATCCCGTCCTCATGAAGTGTGATGGCAATGCCCAAAAAATAACTGAGAGGCCCGAGATATATCATGGCAAACTCAAAACTTAGAGAATGCATGATAGTGGAGTGCAATTTGTCGTTAGAGGTAGTGAGTATGACATCGTCAACATATAGGAGAAGATAGGCACAGTCATGTTTGCGACGATAGATAAAAAGTGAATGATCACACCTGCTATGAGAGAACTCAATAGTGGAAACATAAACTGCAAATCATTGGTACCACGTCCGGGGAGCCTGTTTAAGGCCGTATAGAGATCGCTTTAGAAGACATACATGATCTTGGTAATTTGGATCTCGAAACCCCATTGGTTGATGCACGTAGACTGTTTCGTTCAAAGTGTCATGCAAAAATGTGTTTTTCACGTCAAGTTGATGAATCGACCATGATTTGGATAAGGCAATGCTTAACCTGGAACAAATTGTTGCCGGTTTAACAACGGGGCTAAATGTTTTCGTGCAGTCGATTCCCACCTGTTGAGACTGCCATCACCAACAAGTCGGGCTTTATGCTGCTCAAATGAACCATCAGAGTTAAATTTGTGACAAAAAATCCACATATATCGAATAATGTTAGTATCATGTAGACGAGGAACTAACTCCCACGTCCCATTTTTAATTACAATACACATATGTGAGAATATGGATCAATGTTATTTTCCTTGATCTTTACAATAAAGGGTACAATCAATTTATACAAGAGATACATTGTTAATCTAGGAAACGATAATCATCTATTTTAGGAGAATATAATTACAATATACATATTCTATATTTATAATATTGCTATCAGTGTTTGATATTGGGGATACTATTTTTGAAATATTGAAGTATTTAAAATTTTGGGATGTTACAATGTCCAATGTCCAATCTCCAGTTGTAAATGTATTATAACATTGTATGTCTTTGAGATTATGCCTTATGGTCTCCAAAGAATTATGGGAAGCTTATACGCTGAAACAAACATGAAATTTCAGTTTCAAAGATCAATTATCAGGGTCCAAAAACCATGATCCTCTTCAAATGTTGCAAGTAGATTGGAAACTACTCTTTTCCATGCAATTAATGACGTTCATGTATTAGAATGTTGCCGTTTAAGACTTGGTTGCGGCCGAAACTTATGTTACATCGTATGATTTATTCATTAATATTTTCTCGATTGTTTAAAAATTTTCTTAAAGTTTATACAACGTGCCATTTGTAATGTGAACTATGTCTTCTTGTCGATATTCTTGTGTATCTTCATTTCAAAATGTGAAATGTAGGTTGGTAATAATTTCTTAGAGTAAGATCTAGGTATCAAGAAGGACATTATTCTCCTATTAGGGATCCTTGAAGGAGGATAAAATGGTCATTTTGATGCACCATCTCCCATCAAGTACAAGAAATATATACGACACAAAGAGAAAACATGTGAAGATACTAGGGAAACAAGGCGAATCATTGTCGAGGTTAAATGTCAGTCAAGAAATATATAGGATACATAGAGAAAACATGTCGTTTTGATGCACCATGATCCTTTGTTGGTCCCTAGGTACGGATGGGAGAGATATGCCAGTCAATGTTTCTCTAGCCAACTTTTTGTACATTAAACAGAGGTTAAAGGTGACAATTGTTGTATTTAGATATAGCAAAGTCCAAGGGTATGTGATCTGAAGTCTATGATAGAGTACGAACCATGACGGTGTGATTGATAAGTTGTGACAGTTACAGTTTTGTTATTTGGTGGTTTACGAATGTGTCATGCTTTTCATGTTATCTTAATATAATGTGATACTAGTATGTGCACCGCGCATTGTGCGGTAACATTTTATTTTTCAAGAAGTATGTTAAAGTATAATATAAGAAACGTAGTTTGTTAATTAACCAATAAGATACAATATACATAAAATAATGAATGTACTGAAAATGTTTTAGATATAATTTATCTTTACTGATTAGATTTTTAATTTTATAAAATTTATTGTGTTTTTTTGTTCAAATTACTAACATCTCTTATTTATTGATAGACAATTGGCCATCGATTTAATAGTCATCATAATATCAACTTTGTTGGTTGAAATGTTATAAATTAACACAAAATGTTTTTTTTCCTTCGTAACATTGATTTGTCTTAATAACAAACTGGATTTTATACATTCTTATATTTTTTTTATTAAACAAAATAATGTTTCGATGAGAGATGTTCTAGGATAAAAGAACATACTCCCCAAGATTCTTTTATTTCAAACAAAAAAAGAACAACTACAAAAGAAAAAGTAGGCGCCCTCTAGCGAGATACATGTCTTCCGAAAACATAGTTTGAAATGAACAATCCTTTAAAAATACACCGCTTAACATTTTTTAAATTTAATTATCATGTAAAATAGTAAATTTCTATTAGTCGACCTCTATATATCACCAATTGAGCCCAACAATTTAAAATTATAAAAATATTCCCTAATTGTTTATCAATCCCTCATAGTAATTACTAATATCCTATGACCACTTTCATCAAAAAAAATTAGAACAAACTCACTTTGCATTGAAAGTTTTAGCCCACTCCCAAACAGACTTCATCTTTATTAAATTTTCAACTCAAATGTCCAAAAGTACAAATCCCGTAAGCATAACCCAAAAAATCGATTATCACCAAATTAAATAATTCAACAAAGAATTATTTGCTTCTAAATCTTTTGTATGCAAGTAAACAAAAGAAACCAAAATCTAGAGAAAACTATATTAGTGCAACATATATAGAAGCACAATTAAACACCAATACTTGTACATTCACTCATGCTCTCTTGTTGCCTTACACCTATGTTTCGAATGATCAAAACAAAAAGAGGCATGTATAAGATCAAAAAACAAAGAGATGCACTAAAACGTAAGCCAAATGACAACAATACACAAACATAAACTTAACAATAAAGATAATACTTCAAACTTTATTAAGCTTTAAACTAAAGTAATTAAATCCGAAGAGGAGATTGAAAGAAACCTTCTACAAAAATTTAGTTAAACCCTAAGATGGGAAACAACCGGATTAGAAAAAATACATTTGCAATTTCTAGATCTGGAGAGCTTTTGAGGCACTATATCACCGGTTAGCGTCAATACTCGATCATCAAAGCCTTTAATATGCAAAATTTTCAGTTATTATCCTAACAAACAAACAAAAAATATCCAACTCATCATTGATCAAAAATAACAAATCTCAATTCATGATGCAACTCAAAACACAAATCAATAAGAAAAACTTTTCAAAGTTCATAGAATGGAACAGACCTTAGTTTTTGATCCATCATAATAACAAACTTCAATCTATAATATACCAAACAAACAACCCAATTCGTGAAAATTCTAGAATAGACAATACCTTTGTTCTTAATAATGTTGTTGAAGTTGTGGCAGATAACGATAAAATTCTTTCATTGCAACGTCAAACTTGCTCTCAAGTATGAACTCAACTTGATCATAGCTCTATATAACATATATGTATATAATACAAACACACATATACATTTTGTACAACACCAAACTACTTTTTAAACAAACCAAAGTTACAATGTTGTAGGAAAGCAACGTACTTCAAATCTTCAACCATAGAAACAAAATTCATACACAAGCTCTTATTGTAAATTTGGAGCAATTTTATAACAAAAATTAATATTAATTTTTTTTGGCTATGCTTTTACGACCATGTTGTGAATGGGCCTATTACAAAGGAGACCGTTTTGAGATTGAAAAGTGAACAAATTATTTAAACCCATATAAAGACTTGATTCACTATTTTGCAAATCCTGATAAAACCCATGTTGGTTAGAAAGAATCTATTTTAAGTTACAAAAAAAATACAAATTTTATGACAAAAAAAAATTACAATTTAAATGATAGCATAGTAGAGTAGAAGAAGCTTCATCGGATGAACACGGTTGCGACAAACATAGAGGAAGATCTTTTCGTCTTTATCTATACTATATTATATATAAAAGAGACATAAAAAACTCTTAATTACAACATTTTATGCACAAAATACAACTAATTAAAGTCAATTACTTAATTTACAATTTCATAATACATTGGTACAACTTATCCAAGCACATTATCTCACATTATCATCTATTTGTAGAATGAATACTCATTTATTAATATAAATATTTGTTTTTTATATTTAATGGACGATTTGATCAATATTATCTACTATTATCAATATTTGTTTTTTATATTTGTTTTTTTTTATATTTGAAGTATGTTATCTTTTTAATTTTAAATATAAAATATCTTAAATATATTTATCATTTAAATTAAACATTTTTTGACCCGTAACAAAATTTATTATTATTATTTTTTTATAAAAAACTATAATTAAACTAAACTAAAATTTATTTTTGTTTTAAATCTAGGTTTCTCAAAATTGTAAAATAAAATAAAAAAAGACTAACAAAAAGTATGAATAATGATCGAGGGTTCGAGTTCTAGATTTCAGAAACCCGCTGCATTGCGAGGGTACATTTCTAGTCTTCTATAGGATAGACAAAGATGCTAGTTCAAACTCAAAACAATTTGTGTTCATGTGTGGGAATGAATATATCGATAAAAAATATAACCGAGAGAAAATGTCATAACGATATGTAATTACCATTCTTGAAAACTAATGAGAGAAATAAATTGAAAAATAAAGAGATGGATAGATGAAGAGGTGGAGAAACTAAATAAATTGCAATAAACATTGAGCTCAAAACATTCAAGGGTAATTGAAAAGTTTGGAGTTAAGTCTAGAAATTAATTGTTGTTGCAAAATTATAAAATTGAAAAACAAAATTAAAAATAGATATTTTTTTTTGAACGGCAAGTTAACGCACACACACGTTCGAGCGGTATCGGGCCGCCATTACGGGCAATCCCACTAATCTGCTGCGACCCGACCCAACCTTTGGCTGAACCCGACCGGTAGGGTAGAGGGTCCCATAGACTGGATCCACCCGAACCGCCCCCGGCCCCGGCCCCGAAGGACCCGACCCAGAGTCTGGATATCTCACGAAAGTGTCACTCGTGGGAATCGAACCCGGGTAGTGTGGCTTTCACCCCCCCCCCCCCCCCCCCCCCCCCGAGGATGTTACCTATCCAACTGAGTTAACCCCCTTTGATTAAAAATAGATATTGAGGTGAGAAAAATTGAGTAAAGGAGAAAAAAGATAAAGGGGATTCTAGGTTTGAGGAGATGTCACCCCATACATGGTGTTTTCTCCTTTAATATATATATTGATTTCAGAGTCTAAAAAACATTTTTCATGATCAAGTTAAATTACATATAAAAACTTGAATTCAAGACCGTTTAAAATTTAAAGAGTAACAATATTTATCGCGTTACATTAAAATGGGTTTGCTATCACCCTCAATCATCGTAACTTTTAAGTTTATAGAAAATAAATTTTTGTACCTTGTATACAAATTAAGTCTTATTTTACAAAAATGACTTGACGTCCTAACAAATATATATTTTTTAGTGAATTCTTTTGATATAAAAATATAACATTTTATTTTATATATAATTTAATAATAATTAGAAATGGCGAAATATCTTAAAAATCACCTTATGAAACAAAATTAATAATAAAACATGTAGGGCACAATCAATATTTTTTTATCAACTTGCCAATAAAAAAATAAATATTGAATACTATTGTATTTGTAATTCAAGAAAATATTGCATTTTTAGACGAATTTGTTATGGCGTAACATATTTTATACTAATAGTGTCGTTATTATAACTTAGCGGTTGTTTACTAAAGCTTACCCGATAAGTGTTTATCGGCTCATTTTATCTTGTCGGATAAACATAACAAAGATTGAAAATCTTATCCGGTAAAAACGATGACAAAGACCAAGGGTCTTACCCGATAAGTGAGAGTAATCCCCACCAGGTAAGCGTTTACGAGATAAATTAATGCTGCATATGATACCGTTTTAATGAACTAAAATATTATGCATCTCCAAACATCTTATCTAAAATAGAGAAAATGGGAATTTTGGGCAATTTTTTGCACCAATAGATTCTCCAAAACTGAGAAAGTAGGAGAGACGGTGTAAATTTCTCCAAGTTTGGATATATCTCCAAAAATGATTACCATGAGAGAGAAATTACGTTTTATTATATCACACCAATAAGAAACCTTGAAATTAAATGTTTAAAAGAGATAAATAATATTTTATTAAATATACGGAATATTTTAATAATATAATTAATGGTGTAATATTTAAAATAGAGAACATGTTGGAGTTGAATGTAATTATTTTTAGAGATTTTGGACTTTAATTCTTCATTTTAGAAAACTTTTGGAGAATCTGTTGGAAGATAATCTAGTCTTATATGGTGTTTTTTAAAGTTCATAATGTTATTCCATCTATGAATTTGATTGTTCCGATTTTTTTTACCGAAATTCACAAGTGAAACCAGAAAGTTCATAGGTAAAACAATAATTTTTGTTTAAATTTTTGTTTAAAGTTCATAGGTGAAACAATGATTTCTATCTAAAGTTTGTAACATGGTTTCTTGTATGAACTTTGGTAGTTCCAAATATTTTAATGAATGGGACAATTAAGTAAATGAGATAATTAAGGAATGCGATACCAATATATGAAAAAGACGAAAATACCCCGGTTAAGAAAGTTTGTACTAATTAGACGATTAACAAAAGAAGATTCATCTGTATTAAAATATGAAACCGTTTTTATATTAGCATGTCCTAAAAAATACAATTGATATTTGAGAAGAATTCCCGGTACAGAAAATAATATTAAATTTAACTTGGATTATAGTAGAAAGATCGAAAAGCCAAGAAGGTCAAGAAAAACACATGAACTTTGAATCCGTCATGAGATCAACCCTTTTTCACGAAAGAAATAAGCAGACAAATATAATGGAGTCTTCTTTGGGAGAAACAATCATCGATGATTTTAGTATATCTCCTAAACAACTCATCCATCGTTTCTGCCTGGAGACGAAAATGACTCTCGAACATCGGCTCCACCACGGCACGAATGCATTTAGCCACTCGAGTGCCGCGTGACTCCTTGAGACCACTTGAGTCACCGCCATCCCATTCTAACTCAAACGCTTCAGCAGAATCAATTATAAATGATCCTTCTTTCTCGACCTCGTATTGCACTTCTTCTAGGCTTGGTGCATAATAAGGGATATTAAACGAATCAATGTTTTCCTTTTCAACAAGTCCCTAAACAAAAAATCATTGTCAGTTTAGTAAAACGTACCAATACATGATGATAAGTTAAATCCATACTAAACCCACTTTCTCGCACTACAACAAAATGGTTTTCTGAAACAAAATGGTTAATTTTCTTAGGACGCCTCCTTCATTGAACATTCTAATAGACCATTTAATGTGACTTTATTTCTATAAGACCAATAATATACATCATATAGAAAGTTGTTACAATAAATTGTTAGGACGAAGGTAAAAAACCTAAAAGGTTTCATTGTTAGACAACCTAATAAGATTCAAAACGTAAATTATCAAATTAACAGTTTTGAAAAATATTCAACTACCTTTTTTTATAAACTTACAAATTAATAATGGAGATTAATTTTTCTTATTTAAAAAAATTTGTAAAATGCGGAAATTTTACTCCATTTTAAGAGTGTCACCACCATAATCAATAAAAATTTAGAAAAAGCACAAACGCAAATGGGTCATACATTTGTAAAGCCATTTGCAAATTTTAGACTAAAATGTGACAAAAATAAAATTACAGGCTACAAAGTGTATGAGAGGGACTTTTGGCTATTCTTGGGATTATCCCTTAAAAAAAACCCATTTAGTTCTAGTGTTTGGATTTTCAAAACATATAAAGTGAACAAAAAATAGACAAAGAGAGAGAGAGAGAGAGAGATCCAAAGAACTGTATATACATCTAAAGCCAAACTCATTAGAGCACAAGCCAAAAGCTCCCATTGGTAGCAAGCTTCGTCTGCAGATGGGTCAAGGGAGCGTCGACCCAAGAATGCCAAAACCATACGTCCTTTAACCACCATTTCCTGGGCTCTTGACTTCAAAAACAACGAGAAATCCTTCCGAAACTGTTGTTGATATGCCTCTACTACACTTGCAGAACTACTCTTTGATATGTATATCTTCTCTTTGTTCAAATGGGTAGCTTCCAAACTGGATGGTACCTATTGAAAGACCCCACAAGATGTACATCCATCAAACAACATTATTGATTGTGGTATTTAATTATTTAAAAAGTTGGCATGCATTATATATACCTGAGATAGCCAGTGGAGGCTGGAAGAAGAATGGACAAAGTGAAGACTATGGGAGGGAAACAATCTGCCATAAAAGGAACCTGGCGAACCCAAAATATAACAATTACCTTCACTAAATCCATTGTGATCATTCTTGAGTTTTTTGTAAAGCTCCGGCAATGACTGAAACATATAATTGAAGTCATTGCAAGGCAGGTCATTCAAGGAAACTGTTAGTTCAGGTACAGGGCGACCCATCTCATTGCTGATAGTGGCCACCACATGGATTATCTGACAGACCACTGTCAAGGAGTTAGGTCCAGATGAGCAGCCGAGGTCTGCTACCCCCATGCTCGTTGGTTGCATCTCTCCCAAGATGTTCATAATGGCAGCTTCCACCATTGAACTACCAACTGATATTATCTTCTTCTGCAATGATCAAAGCCAAGGGTCACGTAAATCATATATATCATATATGGTGTAAATTAAACAATGAAAGCAAATGTTGATTTCGGTTACCTGAACTTGCGAGTTTTTGGCATAGCTAGTCTCCCCTTCACCTTTGTTCATGTGAGGAACTTGCATTTTGATCTCTGTCTTTGTGTTTCAGAAAAAAACTTAAGTTAAAGAATTGTGTGTGTGCTGGAAGGATGAGAACATATATATAGACCAAATAATTTATGTTAGAAGTTTGTTAGTAATAGTTATTTAGCGGATTTTAATTTACAATAAGTCTCATAGGTATATTCAACACAACTGAAAATAGTAAATTAACTTATATATTCGTTGGTTACAACTTATAAATTAACAAGTCCCATTGGTTACACCTACAACCAAGTGTTTCGTGAAACAAGAAACCTTACTAAGCTAAGAAAGGTGCTTGTTGAGTAAGGCCGCAACTTTATCGAATTGAAGCAAAGCTAACTTGAATTTGAGAAAGTGAGCTAACTTGAATTTGAGAAAGTGAAAGAAAATCTATACTAAGCTTATAGAGATGACATGATACTTATAGAAAGTGTGATTCCATCCTGTCATTAATGGAGTTTCGATTTTATAGTTGGTTGCAATTTCCTTTGGATAAGGAGATATTTAGATGGAGAAAGGTGGATTACGTTTGGATAAGGATTTCAATGGGGATCAAGTTTGACTTGGTTTTTTTTTTGGTGATTTGGGCAAATAATGGAATGTGGGCCGTATACAATTTGTTAGGGGCTTTGATTGCATTTATATTTGGGCCATGCATTATGCTACTATGTTGGATCAAGGTACCTCTTCTTCTCATCCAAGATTGGTGATTTTTTTCATGGGGTGTACTTTGAAATTTCATTGTATAGGTTGGATTATTGGTTGTATCATTCTTTGTTGGATGGTTGGTTTAGGCCTTATTTTTGGTTTTTGTCAAAGCACATTTTGAACTTTCGATTTGTAAATCTTGGGGTATGCCCCTCGTAAATTGTATTCTTCTTTTTTGTTTTGAATAAAATTTTTCCTGGGGTTCCGTCCCCTTTTCCCAAAAAAAAAAAGATGACATGCCACTATCAACATTATTATTATTATTATTATTATCATCAAAGTTTAGGAACTATAATAACGACATGTGATTGCTATAAGTTTTCTTTCTTAATCATATAGATGGTATTGTGACATCGAGATGACCTTTATGAGTCATCGAGATGACCTTTATGTGTCATCCCTAAATATGAATCAATGGAAGGCGAGAACAAAATTGATGATAAACAAGGATTTATAGGTGAAAAATGTATTATCATGAGTAATTACGTTTTTCGTCTGTATAGTTTATTAAAAACTGACTTTCGTACATGTGGTTTAGGAATTACATTTATCGTCCCTATTGTTTGAAGTTTATTACTATTTTCGTCTCTGAGACTAACTCCTACCTTTAAGTGTGATGGATGAAAACCACAAAGAACTGTAAACCACTGGGGAAAAACAAAAACAAATTGTAGATTATAAGAACGAAAATAACAATAAATAATAAACTTGTAGGAATGAAAATCATAATTTTAAAAACATACAGACAAAAATAGGAATTTTCAACAAACCGAGAATAAAATATTGTTGATAAACAAGAATTATAGGTGGAAAAAGGTATTATTATGGCTATTTTGTTTTTTGAATTTATAGTAGTTGTTTTTTGCTATTATATATGAACTTATATAGTTTTCGAATAGCAATTACAGTAGATTAAAATAATTATGGATAATAAATAAATACATATTAATTTTTAATATCATTAACGTTTTAAGAAAAATAGATTAAATTAAAACAAACCAAATGAATTCCGTATATCTCACCTAAAGATGGATATGAGAGTTAAAGATGTTAGTAAAAAGGTTGAGCAATTGTTTTCATAAAATGTTTCCAGAATAATGATAACAAGAATTATAATAAAAATAATGAAAATAAAACAATAGATATAAAATACATGAGTAAACTTCACTTTTGGTCCCTAACATTTATAATTTTTAATGAATATCGTCTCTAAACTTTAAAAACTCTGATTTACTATCTCACGTTTGTTCTTTAATGGTTTCGGTCTCCTTGTCTAACGGTCATTAAATTTATAAATTTTTGCTATTTTCACTTTTTTTATTATATTAAAATAAAAACAGGTTATAGTTTTAAACTTTAAATTGTAAAAAAAAAACGCAAAAGGTGGTGGTTATCCTTTTTCTGTTTTACAATTAAAAATCAAAAACATAATTTGTTTTTTAATTTTAATATAATATTAAGAAATAGTGAAAATGATGTAACAACCCAATACTTCCAACAATTTAACATAAACCAAATAATATAAATCCACACCAAAATGGCCCCAAGTTAACAATTAAAATCAAGGTTTGCGGTAAGGCAACCTATTACACAACTGAGAATAAGTAAAATAACTATAAAGGAAGTCTTCTAGAATCGGGCGTTGCTCACAACTTCTCTTTTTCCTTTACCAGAACCTCCTATCGATTACATGAAAAGTTTTTAGTTTTCGAAAGAGCAAGGGTTAGACCGGAGGTCTAGTGAGTCCCCTCAAAACACAGTTATCACCAACAGAGTAAAGAAAGATTTACGATAAAATAAACCAATTCAGTTATAAAAACATCATCGTAATTGCAACAACGCTTTCGACACACACTACCATCACTCGAAAGTGACAGTGTGTCTGGATCACATACTGCCTTAGCTGGGACACCCCCCCCCCCCAATTGGCATATACGGGACACACACCCCGGTACGAGCACAGACGGGACACACCCCAACTTTGGCCATACAACTCAAATCAATGTATGCATACATTTAACCAACAACAAAAGCATAATCCACGTTTATAAGAAAACTTGCATGTATAAAGTTCACATAATAAAAATATGCTTTAAAATAACTTCCACATGTATTTAACCACTTTAATACCGCAAAAGCATTTAGTTAGAAAACTCATCTTTAGTCCTTGCTTAATTCCTTTCTCTAGCGATCTCACAACCTACAATAACATCGATAATTCGATAAGACACCCCCTGCAAAATTAACTAATGACAAGCGATTACTCTCTCTTGATCTTAAATAGCGACGTCTCCCCAACTTGGACTACTCACCCTCAAGACCAACAATTTCCCAAAAAGTTGTTGGACAAAAGCCTTCACCCCGGGCGCCTTCGACTCCCGGGGTTACCCCGCCCGGGTAACACAACCCCCCACCCCCGGGGTCGCGACCCGGGTTACTCAAACCCCCCCAGGCTCCCTCGTCTCCCGGGGTCACGACCCGGGTTACTCAACCCCCGACTCCCGTGATCAAACATCCCCGGGATCTCACTAACCGGGACTCCCCCGGTATCTTCCCGCCGCCCGGGACTTCGACCAACATCGGGTCACTCGTCTACCGAGTTCGCCTGGTTAGACTGTTCCACCCAAAACACAGAGGGTGATTAAGGGTTTTAGAGCGAACCTAAAATCCCCAAATCAACATCAAAACCTCACTAATTAATATGCTTTGACTACCAAAAACAAAGGAGTAAGACAACAAGTCACCCTTAATCAAACTCATTACCAACAAAAACCATTTACACGATTATTGAAGAACATTGGGGATTCCCATCCATCTCATACCAAAACCCAACTAATGAATAGTCAGTCAACCTCAAGAACAAAAGACGAAGGAATGAAGGTTACCTTGATCGACTGGTGTAGAACTTTACTCTAATCCAAGCTTCCTTTGCTTTCCTTCTCAAGATCGCATTCGCGTCTCCCCCCCCCCTCTCTATTACACTTTTCAGCCGCCAAGAACAAATGGGGAGAATCCCTAGGGCTAAAACCCCTTTATTCCTAAATTACAATTAGCCACTTGAACTTTGAGCTTTGCTCAACTATTCACCCAAACTCTAAAATTGAGTAATTTGAACCGAATATTACAATATCCCCTCCACAAAAGAGTTATGTCCCCGGAATTCCATCGTTGAACAGACTGGGGTACTGGGACCTCATGCCCGCCTCCACTTCCCATGTCGCCTCTTGTCCTTTGTGAAATTTCCACCGCACTTTTACCAAACGGATCACTTTATTCCTTAGCTTCTTCACTTTGTGGTCCAAAATGGCCTCCGATTCCTCTACGTAAGTTAACTTCTCGTCCACACGAATGTCATCAAATGGCACCACAACATCCAATTCCGCCAAACACTTCTTCAAATTCGATACGTGAAACGTAGGGTGAATCCCTCGCAGATTTTCGGGCAAATCCAACTTATATGCCACTTCTCCGACGCGTTCTAAGATAGAAAACGGCCCGATGTACCTCGGCCGCAATTTCCTCTTCTTCTCGAACCGTACTACCCCCTTCCAAGGCGAGACCTTTAACATAACCATGTCCCCCACTTGGAATTCAATCGGTTTCCTACGCTTATTCGCGTACATTTTCTGACGATTTTGAGTTGTCCTTAGTCTGTCCCTTATTAGATTCACCTTATCAGTTGTCACTTGCACTATTTACGGACCTGTCAGTTTTCATTCTCCCACCTCGTTCCAACACAAGGGTGTTCTACATTTACGTCCATACAAGGCTTCGAACGGTGCAACTTGTATACTTGCATGTTAGCTATTGTTGTAAGAGAACTCAATCAACGGGAGGTGAACTTCCTATGAACCTTTGAAATCAATAGCACATGCTCGAAGCATGTATTCCAATGTTTGGATGGTCCTCTCACTTTGACCATCCGTTTGAGGATGATAGGCGGTACTCAACTTGAGTTGCGAACCCAACTCTCTTTGCAGACTTTCCCAAAAACATGACGTGAAATAACCATCCCGATCTGATACTATAGACGATGGCACTCCATGACTCGAAATTATATCGTCTATATACAACTTAGCCAGTTTCTCCAATGGGTACATCTCCTTAATCGGTAGGAAGTGAGCTGATTTTGTGAGTCGATTCACTATCACTCAAATAGCATCGTGCCCTTTAGGTGATCGCGGAAGTCCCGTGACAAAGTCCATCACCATTTCATCCCACTTCCATACCGGTATTTCCAACGGTTGCAGCTCCCCCTAAGGTCTTTGATGCTCCGCTTTCGCCTTTAAACACGTCAGACATCGCTCGACGAAGTAAGCGATGTCTTTCTACAAACCCGGGCACCAATAGCTTTGCTTCAGGTCCCGATACATCTTATTGGTTCCCGGATGAATGGAATAACGAGATATATGTGCTTCTTTCAACACTTTCTTCCGAAGGTGACCCAACTTCGGGACCCACACTCGATTACCAAAACATCTCACTCCACGACTGTCAACGGTTAACGAAGTCATAATTCCGGCTATTCTCTCGCTCTTCAAATTCTCTTCCAAGAGCGCTTCCTCTTGTAGACTCTTGACTTCCTCTGAAAAGATGGAAGTTCCCTCGACTCGAAATGCCACTACCTTCGTTGCATCTCTGCGTTCCTTTCGACTCAAGGCGTCGGCCACTACATTGGCTTTACCCAGATGGTAAAGAATCTCGCAGTCATAATCGCTTAACAGCTCCATCCACCTACGTTGTCTCATATTCAGCTCCTTCTGGTTGAATAGATGTTGGAGGCTCTTGTGGTCAGTATAAATCTGACACTTGACCCCATACAAATAATGCCTCCAAATCTTCAAAGCGAAAACTACCGCTGCCAATTCCAGATCATGTGTCGGGCAGTTCTTCTCGTGTTCCTTCAACTGACGAGATGTGTAGGCGGTCACTTTTCCTTCTTGCATCAATACACACCCTAATCCCAACTTAAAAGCATCGTTGTAGATCACGAATCCTTCAGACCCGTTGGGTAGGGATAAGATGGGTGCACTACTCATACTTTCCTTCAATTTACCGAATGCATTCTCTTGAGCCTCTGACAACACAAACTTGACGTTTTTCCAGGTTAGCACTGTTAACGGCGTGGCTATCCTCAAAAAGACCTGAATAAACTTACGATAATAGCCCGCCATTCCAAGGAAACTCCTTACTTCCGATGGCGATTTCGGCGCTTCCCAACCTTTGATAGCCTCAACCTTCGTTGGATCCACCTTGATTCCACCCTCCGACACAACGTGCCCTAGGAATTGCACCTCCCTCAGCCAAAACTCACACTGCGAGAATCTAGCGTACAACTTCTCGCGTTTAAGCAATTCCAATACCGTTCGCAGGTGTGACTCGTGCTCACTCATGGACTGTGAATAAATTAGTATGTCATCAATAAAGACAATGGCATACTTGTCCAAGAGTGGACTACACACTCTATTCATCAGGTCCATGAATATTGTTGGCGCGTTAATCAAACCGAAGGGCATGACTAAGAACTCATAGTGCTTGTATCTTGTACGAAAAGCAGTCTTAGGCACATCCTCCTCTCTCACCTTCAGCTGATGATAGCCCGCTCGCAGGTCTATCTTTGAGAAGTAACTTGCCTCTCGCAGCTAATCGAAAAGATCGTCAATTCTGGGAAGCGGGTACTTATTCTTGACAGTTACTTTATTAAGCTCGCAATAGTCTATGCACATCCGCATAGACCCGTCCTTCTTCTTAACAAACAACATCGGCGCTCCCCACGGTGAGGTACTGGGACGAATAAACCCTTTGTCGAGCAACTTTTGTAGTTGGGTCATCATTTCCTTCATTTCGGCCGGTGCCAAACGGTAGGGTGCTCTTGCAATAGGTGTCGCTCCGGGAATCAGGTCTATTCGGAATTCCACTTGTCGATCTGGGGGTAGAGTGGTTAAATCTTCCGGAAACACCTCTGGGTATTCGCTTACTACTGGGACCGACTCCAATCCCTTCTTCTCCTTCTTAGCGTCTAAAGCATACGCTAAGAATCCCACACACCCCTTACCCAAACACCGTCTAGCCTTGAGTATTGAGATCAAACACGACTTCCTATCCCGACGATCTCCATATACTACTACCTCTTCTTTATCAGGAAAAGCTATACATATCAACTTCTTATTGCATACTATATTGGCATCATTAAACGCCAACCATTCCATCCCCACAATAACGTCAAATTCCCCCATACCCATCGGGTATAGTTGTAACGGGAATGAATGACCGTCGATGTCAATTCTACACCCTTCGTATACTTCCCCCACTAAGACTCGGCTATCATTCGCTACTTCTACCTCAAACCCCTGACTAAGCTTCTTGGGTTTCACACTCAATTTATGAACAAAGTTCGGCGACACAAATGAATGGTTTGGGCCTGAATCAAACAACACCTTAGCAAAAATCGAGTCTATAGGGAAAGTACATGTCATCACATCTGGTGTTTCCACCGCCTCCTCCGTTGTCATATTAAACGCCCTAGGCCTCGCCCGAGCTGACTCCACCTTCCTCTATACTCCTTTTCCTCCAAAGCCTCCGATCGCTCCCTTCTTCAGTTGTAGATAATCGGTCTTGAAGTGATCCGGAGAACCACATTGATAGTAGGACCTCGGCCCCTGACAATCCCGAGCCATATGTCCGACTTCCCACATTTAAAGCAACCTTCACGATCCATCATACATTCCCCCTTATGCATTCGGTTACAATTACCGCATGGATTGCTCTCAAACCTTGGCATCGCCCGTTGATCAGATCTTGTACCTTTAAACTTCCTTGGGTCACGAACCAGCCCTTCCCATTTTCTCTTTTCACCACTATTTTCATACATTTGACGTGCTTTATCTTTCTCAGTCATCTCGGCCACGTTAACAGCCGCTTGAAAGGTAGTAGGTTCCCACGCGGCCGCTAGCTCCCGGATAGTGCTTCTCATACCAAACAGATACCTGTCCAACCGACGTTCCTAATTTGGCACATAAATTTCAGCAAAACGAGCCTTTTTGAGAAACTTCGTCGTATACTCTCGAACCGTCATTTCCCCTTGCTTTAAGTTCAGGAATTCCTTCTCCAGTTTCTTAACCGCTGCTAAAGGACAAAACTGCCGCTTGAACTTGGCAACGAAAGTCTCCCAATCGAACCCTTGCCTCCAGTTTTTGCCTCCCACCAAAACACGACATTGTCTCTCAGCATGGACAATGCAAATACGACCTTGTTCTCTTCAGCGCACTTACTGGTGTCGAAGGCCAACTCCATCTCGCTGATCCACTTTATAACCACATTCGGGTCGCATTCCCCCTTGAAGACAGGGGGGTTGCATGCCGCAAAGGATTTGTAGCTACATCCCTTTTTCCAACGACGCAGTAGCAGCTATGACTGGGGTTGATAGCGAGTGACTGCCCATCCCAGTAACCGGCGGTTCAGACATCTCAGACGTGTCCTTCTCTTCACTCTTCTCCTTAGTGGCCGATGCTTCTCTAGTCTGATGAGCCAATAAGGCTTGCAGAGTTTCTTGTAACTTCCCCATTTCAGTGGCGAAGGTCTCTTGAGTTACAAATGCTTGCGTTCAACCCCACCTCAACTCTTCGAATGGCCTCTTCCCCTCACGGTAGTTGAACTCTCTTGAAAAGAAAGTTCTTGTTCAACTTCAACTTCCACATTTCTTGCTCGGCGTCCGACACATGTTGTATTACGCCTCCCAGCCTCCTCCTCGGGTTCCTCCACTTGGGCGACCGCCTTCCGAGTCGTCTTTCCTTTCTCTTTAGATCGGCCACGATCCTTTCCTCGAGTGGCAGCCGGATTAGGAGCGGTTGTTGGTCCATCCACAATAACTTCATTCACCGGTACTGCCTCAGCTACCGGCGCAGATCTACTCCTTGTTACTCGCTCAGACATGCTTACTGTAAAGACGGAAACACGTAACATTCAACACAATAGGTCCAATGCAATAAGGCAAGTTAAGCACACACATGTACCTTTAAATTCATAATTACACTGGTCAGATGTAATTCCAAATTTACCTTACATGCTAGTCCTCACTACCCTATCACTCGTCTTCCTAAGGTCATCCTATTTCTCAGTTGTGTTTCTACTCTCCTAGTTTAAGTCTAGGCCCATCCGATCACTTAGATCCCTTAAACTATGGCTCTGGTACCAATTGTAACAACCCAATACTTCCAACAATTTAACATAAACCAAGTAATATAAATCCATGCCAAAATGGCCCCAAGTTAACAATTAAAATCAAGGTTTGCGGTAAGGCAACCTATTACACAACTGAGAATAAGTAAAATAACTATAAAGGAAGTCTTTTAGAATCGGGGTCTGCTCACAACTTCTCTTTTCCTATACCAGAACCTCCTACTTCGCGATTACCTGAAGAGGTTTTTAGTTTTCGAAAGAGCGAGGGTTAGACCGGAGGTCTAGTGAGTCCCTCAAAACACAGTTATCACCAACAGAGTAAAGAAAGATTTACGATAAAATAAATCAATTCAGTTATAAAAACATCATCGTAATTGCAACAATGCTTCCGGCACACACTACCGTCACTCGAAAGTGACAGCGTGTCTGGCTCACATACTGCCTTAGCTGGGACCCCCCCCCCCTAATTGGCATATACGGGACACAACCCCCTGGTACGAGCACAGGCGAGACACCCCCCCCCCCCGACTTTGGCCATACAACTCATATCAATGTATGCATACATTTAACCAACAACAAAAGCAAAATCCACGTTTATAAGAAAACTCGCATGTACAAAGCTCACATAATAAAAAGATGCTTTAAAATAACTTCCACATGTATTTAACCACTTTTGTAATTCCCATAATTTCATTTAGGATTTTCCAATATATATATATACACTTTTACATCTTTCAAGTCATGACTAGTATCCTGGAACAGCGAGTTACGCGGGTTACTGTGCGGGTTCCAAGCCGCGGCCAAAGCCGCGGAACTCGCTGGAATTCAGTCCCTTGGGACACACACGCGATCTCAAAGCCACGTGAACACCTGCAGGTCCTAAAACAGATTTTCTTCCCATTTGAACTCATTTTCAGATTTCCCAACATTAGGATAAACGGTTTTGAGAGCCTTCTTGTTGTTTTCTCCTCCAATCACCCCTTGACTCATTTATTATCAACCTAGGGTTTGAGAAGGGCATTTATTGAAGATCAAGAGACCAAGGAGGGCATTAAGTGTGGTTGTTAGTATCATTCAAGCCTCCATTCTCCACTACACCAAGCTAGGGTGTCTAAGTTTCTAGGGTTTTCTATAAAATCTATCTAGTGAGTTTTCTTCCAACTATTTTAAATGGGATACACCTCTTAATATGTTCTTGTTATTATTTCACATCTCCTTATACATGTTAATCACTTGATAAGTTTGGGTCACATTTCTATATTTGGTATGTATTGGAGTTTTTAGTCAATATTTATCATGTGGTGTTTGATGGGTATGCTTTGTTGGTAATAGATGAGGTATGTGCATATGTTGATATATGGTTGATGGATATTTTTGGTAAACATACATGATTTTGGGTTTTGACCTAAATTGGGATTGGAACTAATTGGAGTCTTATACATGTATTTTACTTGATGTGGAATATGTATAATGATGGATGTTGTAAGTATTGGATGAACCATGAGTAAGCGCTAGGAGGATGTAGTCTTAGGGTGCCACCATGACGGTATGCACCTAGAACTCCGTCATTTGGAGTAATGCCTGGGAGGTAGTCTTCAAGTGTGTCGGGACTTCTAGATGTTGCTCACGAGAGTGAACATCAAGGTAGATTGACTTGAGGTGAAACTCTTTGTGTGATGGGTCTCCCCCATTGATTCCTTTATGGTCCTTGTAACACTCTTGGTAAGTATTATAAGTTTTAATTGAAAATTAAGGGGCTTTTAAGTCATTTATCTCTAGTTGGGGGTTTTAGTTAAAATAAAAAATTGGGTATAAAAACCCATCTTTTCCACCGCTTTCTTTTCATCTCATTTCCAGAAATTGGTTCTGCAAGTAAAGTTTGCTTTTGAAGAATTTGTGTGCCAAGTGAGATTTTCAAAAGAAGAAGACAAGCTTTTGTTTTTTTAAAGGTAAATTTAATTTCTCATATTTCTTTTCTTTTTGGCATAAATCGATTTAAGTATGGTGTCTTTGTGTTTCTTTTGAATTGGTAGGATGTAAATTTCTTTTTATGTGGCGTTCCACCATTTTTGAGTTGGAAGTTACCATTTTAGTGGGAGGTGAAATTCTTGTTGGTAAATTCTTGAATTGATGTTTATATGTTGTTAATATGATTTTTGTCAAAAAGGAAAAGAAATTAAAGTTTTCAGGGTTTGAATCGTTGGTTTTAAAGAAATGACTTTAGTTCATAAAAGTTGTCAAAAAAATGGATTTAATCCATTTCGTTTAGTCATTTTATTGGTTTGATTATCATATGAATTTCAAAGATGTTCTTTTCTGAATTTTTATATATTTTTGTGTATTTCGATTTTTATTCGGTTCGTTTTGGGCTCTTTCGGAATTATCGATTAGGTGCTTTAGACATTGTTAAAAGTTTTAGATTAGATTAAATTCTTTAGTTTGTAACCATGATTCCATAATTCAGATTCAAGTGTTCGGTTGTGAAATTCGTTAACGATTCCGATCGTTTTCATCAATTAAGCTTGTATTTCTATAAATCACATCAATGTGAGTTTTCTTTAACTATTTTCAATGAAATGCATATATATTCAAATATTTAACATATTGATATCGTATATTACTGATATGTTTGGACTCGGGTTGATAAACGTGATATGATAATTGTTACATGTTTTATTATTAATACATGTATGTGAATTATTGATTCGTGATATATAAATGGACTTTCACAACAGAAGCCGGGTGTGCTAGAGAGTTCTATGTAGTGCCTATGAATGTGTTTCGTGTGGTGGGTCACAACCGGTATTGATTACGATCTTTTCGGGGTGTGTGCAATTAAATTGTGACAACTGTTGTGGTTAGTTTCATGGGAAGAATGTTAAATCAGTTTGCTCATTTCATCAATAATTGATTTGTTATTTCATTTTATTGGGTTTATTGAGATTGTGAAACTGACAGGGATTTTCTCACTAGACCGTATGGTCTGACCCTCATTTTGTTTTCAAAATATGCATTTTAGGACAAGCGCATATAACTGATAAAGGGAAAGGAAAGTTATGAGCTTATCTTTTTACTTGATCATATATGAAGATGGCAGAAGTATCTGGAAGTTGTTTTTGTTTGAAAGTTGTCATGTAAATGTTATGTATTATGACAATTTAGCGAAAAGTTTGTAGTGACTTTTTGATATATTTGTACAGTTTTGTACCGAAAGACCAAATTGTATCCTATATGTGTTTGGATATATGTAAATTATGTGATATATGTTATGTGAAATATGAGGGTTGTTACAGTTGGTATCAGAGCCTAAGTTCAAGGGATTTAGGTATTCAAATTTATACCTAGACTTAAACTTTATGATTTTATGTGAAATTAAGTTGTCCCTCTTATACTTAGAACCCGTGAGATATTAAATATAATGAGTAGAAAGAATGGAATGTAAGGTAAATTCAAATTACATATGGCCAATGTAATTATGAACTTACAGGTGCATGTTGTACTGAATACTTTATTATATTTGGGTATGTGATTAAATGTATATATTTTGTGCTTTAACAGATGGCAGATCATTCTCGTTGTTCTGGAAAAATTGTCTCGGTTACTCCAAAAGGGGTGGATCCTCCGACTGAGAACGTGCCAATTGGACCCTCAAATACTCAAGAAAGAGGTATGAGATAGGAAAGAGTAATGACTGAAATTGGAGTAAATCCTGAAACAACATCTGTCAGAGGTCGGGGACGGGGAAGAGGTTGGGGACGAGGGAGAGGAAGGAGTAGGGGATTATCACTGGAACCAGAAAATTTAGTTCAAGAAAGTTCAAATAGTGGTCGGGGCAGGAGTCGAGCCAGAGTTCTAGGTCGGACTCAAGCATCTGAATATGTTACACAGGGGGATTTAGATGTGGAAATGAATAGACTCCAAACTAACTTTCAATCTTTGTTTGGAAATCCTCATCGCACAGAAACACAACATCCTGAACATCCTGAAACTACTAGAGGGAATGAGGTAAATGCTCCTACTACTGTTACCAAAGGATGTGACTTCAAAATGTTTTTAGCATGTAAACCACCAACTTATTCCGGTGAACGTGATCGTGTGAAAGCTATGAAATGGTGGAAAGAAATTGAATCAATTTTTAATACCAGTAAATGTTCAAATGAGGACAGAGCTATGTTTGCCATCGGTGTATTGAAATCTGATGCCTTATATTGGTGGGAACTTATGATATCTTCAAAAGGACCAAATATTCTCACAACTTTGTCCTGGAATGAGTTTACTGAAGCTTTCAAAGAATACTTTTGTTTAGAAACAACAATAAGAAAGTTCGAAGAAGAATTTCTGAGTTTGGAACAGGGTAATTCAATTGTTCAGGAATACACGACAAGATTTATAGAAAAATCTCGATTTGCTGAATGTTATCTATTTTCAGAAAAACGTAGAGTTGAAAGATATATTTATGGATTACAATCTTCTATTTGGGAACTGGTTATGGCCATGCAACCCAATACTTTTACATCCGCAGTTGATGCTGCGGAAACAACTGAAAAAGATAAAAACCGATAATTGGGTGAGAAAAGAAAGTGGGAAGGGCCGCCAAGTGATTCTAGAAAACAAAAGTTTACTCGATTTGATAGTCGTCCGAATCCAAGATTTGGTGAGAGACCGGGTCCAAAATGTCATAGAATTCATCGAGGTGAGTGTAGTCAAGATCAGAAGCATTGTTTCAGATGTGGAAAATTGGGTCATGTTGCTTTGATTGTAGAACCACTCGACTTTGTTATCAGTGTAATTCACCAGATCATATCAGACCTGATTGTCCACAATTTAGAGGACGGGGAACAAATCATCCGGGGGTTAGTCAGGGAAATCGGGGAGATACACGAAAACCCGATCAACCGAAAGCAAAGGGATGTGCATTCCAGATGTCTACAATTGAGGCCGAGCAAACTCCTGATGTGGTAACAGGTACATTTTTAGTAAACTCAGTATGTGCTAAAGTGCTATTTGATTCTAGTGAAAATTGTTCCTTTGTGTCTCCCTCATTTATTAATCGTTTGCATGTGAAACCTAAAGTGTTAGATTATGTGTTAGTAGTAGAAACTGCTAATAATAATCAGGTTTCGATTAATGAAGTTTTTGATAATTGTTGTATAAATGTGGATGGGTATACGGTACCTATTCAATTGTTCCCCATGTCATTGAAAGAATTTGATGTGGTAGTGGGGATGGATTGGTTGGCTGAAAATCAGGCCAATATTGTGTGCAATAAAAAGATGATTAATATCGACTTACCTGGGAAAGGGCCGGTTGTGATTTACGGTGACCGTAGAGACCGACAGACTAGTTTGATTTCTATGTTAAAAGCCCGTAAATGTGTTAAGAAAGGTTGTCAGAGTTATTTGGCCTATGTAATTGACACCAAGAAATAAAAGAGTGTTGTTAAAAACATACCGGTAGTTAGTGAATTCCCAGAAGTCTTCCCATATGACTTGAATAGTCTTCCACCAGATCGATTGATTGAATTTAGAATCGATTTGATACCGGGGGCCACAACGATTGCTCGTGCACCGTACCGATTAGCCCCCACTGAAATGAAAGAAATGATGCCACAGTTACAGGAGTTGTTAGATAAAGGTTTTATCAAGCCCAGTACTTCTCCATGGGGTGCATCAGTGTTGTTTGTAAAGAAGAAAGATGGGTCAATGAGAATGTGTATCGATTATCGGGAATTCAATAAACTGACAATAAAGAATAAATATCCGTTTTGAAGAATCGATGACCTGTTTGATCAATTGGTTGGGGATAGTTACTTATCAAAGATTGATCTACGATCCGGTTATCATCAGTTGAAAGTTCGGGAAGAAGATGTATCGAAAACTGCATTTCGTACCAGATACGGTTATTACGAGTTCTTAGTGATGTCGTTTGGTTTGACTAACGCGCCGGAAGCTTTTACGGATATGATGAACCGGGTATGTAATACTTATCTTGATAAATTTGTGATCGTTTTTATCGACGATATTCTTATTTATTCACGATTAGAAGTGGAGCATGCTAATCATCTTTGTTTGACACTGGAACTGTTGAAACGGGAAAAGCTTTTCGCTAAACTTTCTAAATGTGAATTTTGGTTACGAGAAGTTCAGTTTTTGGGGCATATTGTTTCTGAAAACGGTATCAAAGTGGATCCTGTAAAAATTGAAGCTATTGCAAAATGGGAACCACCGAGAACACCGACTGAAGTCAGAAGTTTTCTGGGTTTAGCCAGGTATTACCGTAAATTTATAAAGGATTTTTCTCGTATTGCAACTTCTTTAATAATGTTAACGAAAAAGAATGTGAAGTTTGAATGGAAAGAAGCTCAAGCCGAGGCCTTCCAAAATTTGAAAGCAATATTGTGTAGTACTCCAATTTTGTCTCTGTCGGATGGTTCAGAAGATTTTGTGGTTTAGTGATGCTTCGAAATTGGGTAAGGTTGCGTATTAATGCAACGTGGAAAAGTTATTGCTTATGCTTCTCGTCAGTTGAAAGACCACGAGAGGCAGTATCTGACTCACGATATGGAATTAGTCGTTGTTGTGTTTGCTTTGAAAATTTGGATACACTATTTATACGGTACAAAATGTCAGATTTTTACCGATCATAAAAGTCTTCAACACTTGTTCAATCAATGGGAACTGAATATGCGACAGCGACGGTGGTTAGAATTGGTGAACGATTATGATTGTGACATTTTGTATCATCCGGGAAAAGCAAATGTGGTGGTCGATGCTTTGAGTCGTAAAGAAAAAAGTGGAACGATCAAAGTCGTTGCATTATGAGCCGAATTTTTACCAAATATTTATGAAGAGTTAAAGAAATGTCAGATCGAAGCTCTGAAAGAAGAAAATCTGAAACGAGAACGAATCGCAGGTATGTCATCTGTCCTAGTGAAAAATGATCGTGAATTAATGTGTTTTGAAAATAGAATATGGGTACCTCGTTTGGGTGATATTCGTGATAGATTTTTAAATGAGGCTCACAAGTCTCGTTTTTCTATTCATCTGGGTACTAACAAAATGTATCGAGACTTACGAAAATTTTATTGATGGTCGGGTCTAAAGAAAGATATCGCTCGATATATGGAGCGTTGTTTAACTTGTTTACAGGTTAAAGTGGAACATCAGAAACCGTTCGGTAAATTACAATCGTTAGAAATTCCAGTTTGGAAATGGGATCATATAACGATGGATTTCATTACGAAGTTTCCGCGAACACCGAAGGGTTTCGATGCTATCTGGGTCATTGTGGATCGATTGTCAAAGTCGGCTCATTTCTTACTGATTAAAGAATCATATCCGTTGGAAAGGTTAGCAAAGTTATATATTGATGAAGTGGTAACTCGTCACGGTGTACCATTATCGATTATATCTGTAGATCCCAGTACAGTGCAGTCAGCAGCAAATATTATCAAAGATGAACAATTATATGGCCACAACTACTAGTCATAAGATTAATATGAAATCAAAGGGTTACAGGTTTACAAAAAGAATTTCTGATCTGAGAGAGTAAACCTATAGACTAGTGTTATGAAAATAATGAGACTAACTTGTAAAAGAAAGTAAATCAGCCTTTATATACATAGGCTTTACAACCAATTGGGCTTATGGGCTTTTAGGCCCAACAAGCTAAAAACTAATGTTAACTTGACAAAATATACCCTGAACTTCTATTTAACAAATATTTAACCCTAACAATCTCCCCCTTTAAATAGAAGTTGAAAATCACGCCAGTTTGGAACATAAATCTTTCGAAAACCAAAGCTGATCTCGAAATATCGAATTTGAGTCATGTACTCCAGTCGCTCTTCAATTACACCCAGTGCTTCAATTACAAGTGGTTTGTATTTAGGATCGATCACAGGTAATCTATCTCTCCCCTATATCGTGTTCTCTCCCGTCCCGATCGAAGTTACATCGACCTTGGTTGAAGGTCCTGCATTCGCGACCACCATCAACTCCGGTCGTTTGGCGTTTGGGTTTAATCAGATATCGTTGTACATAGATTTAGGTTTAATGAGTTTTATGATTTGCTTAATCTGCTTCCTGAATCGATCTTGGGTTTGAGCTTTATCTGTAATTGTCGATTCGATTTCCCCGGTAGTTTGGATTGTTGTTATCTTCGACCTAGATTTCACTGGTCTAACAGCATTCCCGGTCAAATGGCAATCCCGGTCGAAGATCTACACCGGTCAAATAACCCTACCGGTTGAATGTCCATATTGGTCAAATGACTATACCGGTCGAATGCTTTTACCGGTCGAATGACTATACCGGTCGAATGCTTTAGCCACTAGACGTGCTTTGTTCCGGACAATGATTCCATTTTCGTCCTTCTTGTTCTTGAAAATCCATTTCGTCCCAATCACCGTCTTGTTCTTTGGCCGGGGAACAAGGCGCCACACTTTGAGGCTCTCAAATTGGTTGAGTTCCTCTTGCATAGCGATCACCCAGTCTGGATCATTCAACGCTTCGGAGATGGTGGAAGGTTCGATACGGCTGAGGAACGAAGAAAATAAGCAATCGTTCGCAGTAGTAGATCGAGTCTGAACAGGCGTCTTGGGATCACCAATGATCTGATGAAGGGGGTGAACTCTAGTCCATTTGGTGGGGTGTGGAAGAGGTTGATATGTCTGTTGAGAAGTATCGGGGTCCACATAACCACCGGGGGGTAAATCCTGAATTACTTCGAGTGATGAAGGCCTGTGAGGTTGAAGTTCCTTAGTTAGAGTCGAGAATGCAGCAGAGGACGACTCAGCAGGAGATGCAGGAAAAGCAGAATCCGGGATTGCCGGAATGGGAACTTCAGGAGTGCCTTCCACAGGTGTCGGTTCAGGAGGGCCTACTATTGCCGGTGCGACAGTAGGGTCTTGGATAGGAGGAGGATCACTCGAGCTCGGGAATGCAGAATCATTGTCAGTAGATGATGGAGCACCAGGCGAGGATGGGCCACCGGAGTCGGTTGGACCAGTGACTTGTGTTTCTTCTGGTGCTTGAGGAGCATTCATGTTGCAAGACATAGTATTAGACTTAATATTAAATAAGTCATCATAGAAATACTCAAATAGTAAATCCAAATCAGAAAGGTGTGCTCTTGACGTAGACGCATGATTTGGATCTACTGGAGATTGTGTAGCTCCTGAACGAACTTGTCCAGAAGCTAACACACCAGTTAAAGCGGGTTCTGAACTGAGGTGTTCAGAAGCCATATCAGCAGCCTCGTCAAAAGTCACGTTCACACTCTCAATGACGGTCTTCGTTCGTTTGATGTAGACACGGTAGGCTTTAGCGTGCTGGGAATATCCAATGAACACTCCTTCGTCCGCTTGGGGGCTGAATTTTCCGAAATCATCCCTGTCGTTCAGTACGAAGCATGTGCACCTGAATGCATGAAAATAGTTGATATTGGGGATGCTTTTGTTGATGATCTCGTACGGTGTCTTGTTGAACCGCTTGTTGATGATAGTGCGGTTTTGAGTGTAGCAAGCGGTTGCAACTGCTTCTGCCTATAAAAATAGCGGTAGCTTGGACTGAGATAACATTGTGCGAGCTGCTTCGACAAGAGTTCGATTCCGGCGCTCTACTACCCCGTTTTGCTGAGGAGTGCGAGCAGCTAAGAAAGTATGCGTTATGCCCACTGAAGTCAAGTAACCGGTGAGCACTTGATTCTTGAACTCTGTGCCGTTATCCGTCCTTATGGTCTAGACTGATAGGTTGAGACTGACTTGAATACTCTTCAGGAGAGAGATGATCAATTCGGGAGTTTCATCCTTTGATCGGAGGAATCTGACCCATGTGTAGCGAGAGAAATCGTCAACCATCACCAGGACATACTTCTTATGATTGATGCTTTGGACGCGCATCGGTCCACATAAATCCATGTGAATGAGTTCAAGGGACCGTGAAGTACTAGGAGTGACTTTAGGCTTGTGAGAAGCCTTCTTCATCTTGCCCATTTCGCAGGCGGCACACAAATGATCTTTTTCGAATTTAAGATCAGGCATTCCCTTAACGTGTCCACCGAGCACCAACTTATTAATCGTCTTGAAGTTCAGGTGCGAGAGTCGACGATGCCATAACCAGCTTTGTTCGGCAGAGGCTTTAGACATTAAACAAACTTCCTTATCTGCTTTCAGAGACGAGAGGTCAATCGTGTAGAGGTTGGTACGACGTGTTCCAGCAAGGATCTCTTTTCCATCTTCAGTCCGAACGCTGCACCTTTTTGCTTTGAAGGTGACCTCTAGATCCTTGTCGCAGAATTGACCGATGCTGAAGAGATTGTGACCAAGTCCTTCGACGTAGGACACTTTCTTGATGGTCAGATTATCCTTGACAATATCTCCATACCCCATTATGGGAGAAGAGTGATCATTCCCCAAACCGTACATTCCCACAAAACTTCTCGGTGAAGTTTGTGAGAAGCTCCTTTCTTCCGGTCATGTTCTTGGAGCAGCCTGAATCTAGATACCACACATGACCGTCCTGCAAAACAAGTTATTTCTTTTTAGGTACCCATTCGTAAATGGGTCCTTTGGGGTTAGATTTAACACCCGTTTTGGATGCCCATTTAGACTTGGGTCTTTTCCTATGACGGGTAATATGACACTGAGAATGATAATTATCAACATGATACGAGCCAAACCAATCAGATGCATAACGACGATCAACAAAATCATTCGATCCACAATAAGAGCAACAAATACAATCATGAGACAGTTGAAGTAAATGAGAAATAGAATAAACTTTTAAAGGTAAAGTTCTATTACATTCAACTAAAGGTTTAGAATTAAAAACATCATGATTGTTATTGTTTTTCCTAGACTTTAAAACTGGATCAAGTAATTCTGTTGTTGCCGTGCTCTCTTTAGACTTCTTAGCTACCCAAGCATATCTTACTTCTATGCGCCGACCAAAAGTATCTGAAAGACCGTTAAACTTATAGTCAGAAGATGTGAAACTTGAAGATTGTTGTCTTTTGGAGCGACCGGTCTTTTTCTTCTTTTGTGAACGTTTTTTGGATTTTGACTTTGAAGAATCGTTCACAAACGGTTTTTGTGGGGCGGATATGGAACATTCACCCTTATAAAATTTTACCCGAGGCTCACAAGAAGAGTTTAAAAAATCAACGTGACTTGGTAGAGACGGATTAAAATAAAATTGGGTCAAATCACTGTCTAGACACACCTCAGAATTCAAGAATGCTGAAAATTCCATTTCCTCATCAGAAAGGACCTCATCGCTTGAAGAATTTAGGACATCGGAAGAATTTGTTTGAAGTGGATCATAGGCAGAAGCATGTTTAAAATCAGAACAATGATCCGTTTCTAAAACATGAGGCTCTTTTCCTTTATTTGAAAATTTTGGTGACGAGTCACCCAAAAAGGCTTTACAGGAAGATGTGTCGGAGGCAGGATAAGAATTGTCAGACAGGGTAGGTTTCTCACTTTGGAGAATTGTAGGCTGAGCCTTGAAATTGTTCCTTCAGACGATCTGCTGCCAAGGCAGACAATTGTGAGTTTAACTTCTTTATTTATGTCTGAAAGTATTCTCTTTCCTTGTCGGACACAGATTCCTCTTTATTGGAAGTGAGGCACTCAATTTGAGATAAAAGGTCTTGTTTTTCCTTTTGAAAATTGTCCCTCTCCTGTTCAAATGACGTTTCTAGCTGAACAATTTTCTTTTCTAAAATCAGAGGTGGAACATAAACTTTATGATCTAGAGATTCCTCCTCAGTTTTAACTGTTTTAGCATCAAGTTCAGCTTGAGTATAACTTCTAAAATAGTCATTTGATAGGAAACAAGGTTTTTCTTCGTTGTAAGATGCATTTAATGAATCATAAACAAAAGGAAGTTTCATTTTAGTAGAGTTCTCCCTTCTCAACTTATCCTCTTCCCAGTCCTCATTCTCAATTGGTTTGGTTCAATTGATCTTGTATTCTGGAAATGTCTTGTCTATTCCAAGAAATTCAGACGCATAAATCGTAGGAACTTTGGATAGGGCCTTTTTCAGATAATATGGGTTATCATAACCGATACCCGTATTCGCATACTTGGGTTCCTTTGGTGCAATTAGATTTAGCGTTTGATGAGATTGACCAATTCTATAAAGCTTCTTTTCGATCTCCTTTAACTGATTAGATAATCTTTGATTTTCATTTTTATAAGCCACGTTTTGAGACACAATATCAATTTTCTCATTCTCGGACATGTATAGCTCACTGGTCAGATCATCTACTTTGGTCTTTAGCTCTTGTGATTCTTTTGAACAACTCTCACACTCTTCTTTTAAATTAGAAATTGTGCACAGATTGCTTGAGATTTCTAAACTTTGATTTTCAATACATTCAGACTGTGCAGCAACTCGTTTTTCTAGAGATGAGATGAGTTGTTCTTTTTCTTTTATGAGTAGCTTGAAAGAGTCTAGTTTATTCATGGCAAGTTGGATCTGATCAATTAAAGCTTCGTGATAAGGAGCACAAACCTGACATGGAGAGTTTCGATCTTCATCATCAGTGTCAGAAGGTGATGAATGCTTGCCCATGAAACACAAGTGTGCTTCGGCATCTTCAGGTTCTTCATCAGAGACTTGTAGCCAGTAGTCATCTTCATCCATGAGAGCCTTACCTGCTTCTTTCTCTTTAGCCAGTAGAAGCTTGGCTCTGTAATAATCGGAATTGCGCATAACAGGCTTGCGACAATCCTTGGCAAAGTGGCCTAACCGACCACAGTTGTAGCATCTGATCGGCTCATCTTTTGGCTTTTCTTCGTGTCTCTTGTCAAACTTCTTTCCATCTTCAACACGTTTCTTACCTTCAGACTTCTCTTGATGGTCACGGCGAGTGTAAAACCTTTGCTTGTTGGAAGATTTGTTAAAGAACTTCCTTTTCTGGAATTGTTGAGTCAAGAATACCATAGATTCTTTCATCTTAGTGAGTTCAGGATCCGAATCACTATCAGGATCTTCAGGTTCAGACTCACTTTGCACTGGCTTCTTTTCAGACGAACGACTGACAGACTTCACTCTTTTCTCAGATACGAGTGCTAACGGATCAACTACCGGCTTTTCTTCAGCTTTCTGATTCCCCATTAGTTCCATAACTTCCTCTTCATCCTGGAGAAGCATTTCATAAAGTTCATGTAGAAAAAGCTTCTCTAGGGTCTGAGTATGACGAATATGAGAGACAAACGGCTTCCATTCAGGCTGGAGGTTCTTCATGAACTTGATGTTGTTCTCGGTGTTCGTCTTTGTGATCTTATTCTTCTGGAGATCATTTAGAAGCAAGTTGAACCTTTCATATGTTTCTGTCAGTGTCTTGCCTTTTCTTGCTTTGAAGCCATCATATCTGGTGATGCAGTTTGTCACCTTGAGCTGATTGTTGATGTGGCTCCCCATCATCATCTTCTCAATCTGGTCCCACATTTTCTTTGCAGACTCCTTATAACTGTCGATGCAAGCATAAATGTCGTTGGGTAGACTTTGTAGAAGAAATGCCTTTGCTTGCTTTTCAGCAAAATACAAATCCTTTTCTTGATTTGTAAAGTCACCGACATATTTTGGAACATTGCGTGCAGGTCGACCTTCTTCTGTGTTTCCCGGTACAACTTTCATTGGCCAGTCTTGCGGCCCCTCTGTCAGACACTTGTAAATGGCTTCATAGTTTGGTTTTGATTCAATGAAGTTCATGAAGCGATCGTGCCACTGAGGATATTCCCCTCGATAGAGAACCGGGAGCTTCTGATCCGAACCAATAGATAACGCGTCTCTTGAATTCATCTTAAATCTCTTAACTTAAAAGCACTGTAACGATCGTGAGACAAGCAGGATGATCCAAACACAATAATAATAAAAATAAGTAGAATAGGACAAGGACCTGGTCTAGCAAAAGTCCGGTCGAACTGGGTACCGGTCAAGCAAAGGACTGGTAAAGGCAATGTATCGGTCAAGCAAAGGACCGGTATTTACAGGGTACCGGTCAAACAAAGGACCGGTGTTGACAATGTACCGGTCAAGCAAAGGACCGGTATTGACAACGTATCGGTCGAACCAAAAGGACCGGTATTAACAATTTACTGGTCAAAGGACAAAGACCGGTAATCAGGGTACCGATCGAAGGAATGAGTCGGTCGAGCAAAGGACCGATAATGTCAAGGTACCGGTCGAATAAATGACCGATAATGACAATTCACCGGTCGAAACAAAGGACCGGAAGAGACTATGTCCCGGTCAAACAATCTATCGATCGAACCTGATAAATAACAACTTAAGAGATAGACCGATAAAATCAAACACCGATAAACAGATAAGCCCGATAAAATCAGGTAAAGACCGATAAAATCGAACAGATAAATCGACCTAAGAACACGATGAATCTGGAATTCGATCGAAATCAAACCCAGAAAACAACTTCGACAAGCAACTAAGCAAATTAAAGTTTAAACACTCTTATGCAGATTAATAATCACACTCAAAAACTCTCATACCAATAACCACAAACAAATCGACCGATACAACTTAAATCCACAGAACTTTTGACCCAACACAGATCGACTTCCAATAGGACCGATAATAAATTTTTCAGAAATCAATCGATCGATAAAACTCAGAAACAGATAATCACTGAAAACAGATAAAAGCGATTAACACAAATAAATGATTATAGGGTTTTAGACAAACCTTTTTCTGGATCAAACCTTTAGTCTCTTTGCTCTGATACCAATTGTAGATCCCAATACAGTGCAGTCAGTAGCAAATATTATCAAAGATGAACAATTATATGGCCACAACTACTAGTCATAAGATTAATATAAAATCAAAGGGTTACAGGTTTACAGAAAGAATTTCTGATCTGAGAGAGTAAACCTATAGACTAGTGTTATGAAAATAATGAGACTAACTTGTAAAAGAAAGTAAATCAACCTTTATATACATAGGCTTTACAACCAATTGGGCTTATGGGCTTTTAGGCCCAACAAGCTAAAAACTAATGTTAACTTGACAAAATATACCCTAAACTTCTATTGAACAAATATTTAACCCTAACAATATCGGATCGAGATAGTCGGTTTACTTCGATGTTTTGGAAAAGTTTTCAGAGGGAAATGGGTTCTCAAATAAAGTTGAGTACGGATTACCATCCACAGACAGACGTTCAGAGTGAACGAACGATTCAGACGCTCGAAGACATGTTACGAGCTTGTATTATCGACATTGGTGGTTCGTGGTGTTGGGAACTGAAGAATTCATCAAGTATGGTTAATGCTGCTAGTTCAAAGTTACTACTGCTAGAAGACTTAAAGGTTAATACTGCTGAGTGTTACTACTGCTAGTCAAAGTTAGTGCTGCTTGAACAAAGTTAGTACTTCTAGCTAGTTAGTACTGCTAGTGGTTAGTGCTGCTTGGTAGTTAATGCTGCTAGAAGGAATTAATGTTGCTGAGCATAGTTAGTGCTGCTTATGTCTTGAAGATCCGAATGGAAAGGATGACAGCTGGAAAGATTCAAGATATTCATGGAAGGCTTGAAGATAATGATGGAAGATATACTGAAGATATTTTATTTATTGTAATTATCTTTGTATTCAGTATATGTATAGATTTGATAGAGTAGTTTAAAAAAATTAATTATTCATTCTAAGTGTTTTTTTCTAGAGAGAAAATCAACCTCAAGGCATAGATCCTAATTCTAGAGAAGTAGAATTCGTATTGGTGAGCCTGTTCATCAATATTGAGGTTGAGTGTGTAATCTTGTAACTTCAGAGCATTCAATACAAGTTTACAGTTTGTTCTTCATATTTACTGTGTTGATTTCATTGAATATCAAAGTGTTATTCCGCAAACTTCTTTGATATTGTTTCTGAGAATTAATTCTTGTTGAGAATTCGATCCTGACAAGTGGTATCAGAGCCAAACTCTCTCAGAAACATCTATTCATCATGGAAAATCTTATAGAATCAAGCAGTACTTTGGTCTCTAAGGTTCCAATGCTCAAACCCAGTGAGTTTGACATGTGGAAGATCAGAATCAGACAATATATTCTTATCACTGACTACTCAATGTGGGATATCATTGAGAATGGTCCTTCTGAAGCTGGAAGGATAGGAGCAGATGGGAAAAGACCTCCACCAAAGACAGATGGTGAGAGGAAGATCAGACAGACAGAGATGAAGGCCTTGAGCACTCTGCTCTTGGCCATCCCCAATGAATATCAGCATCAATTTTGCAACTGCACTGATGCTCAGATTCTCTGGAATGCTTTAGAGAAAAGATTTGCTGGAACTAAAAGCATCAAAAGAAATCAAAGAGATGTTCTAAAGCAGCAGTATGAGAACTTCACTTCCTCAAAGAATGAGTCTATGACTCAAACTTTTGATAGGTTCAACAAACTCATAGGTGAACTGGCTACTGTAGGAGTAAAGATGGAACAAGATGATATCAACAGAAAGTTCCTCAGATCTCTTGGAGATGAATGGACTATGTACACTATCTCATATAGACAGAGTGACAATCTGGAAGAGAAAGAACTTGATGATCTATACAATGATCTAAGAGTTTTTGAAACTGAGGTAGAAACCAAGAAGAAGCCCTCTGGTTATATCCACAATGCTGCACTTCTCTCAGCATCCACTGATACTACTGCCAACCCGGAAGCAGTTAGTACTGCCATTGGAGTAAGCTCAGAAAAAGGCACTGAAACTATCTTTGAAGCCTTTTTGTCCAGTCATAACATCAATTCTTTGATTAATGATGATCTGGATCAAATTCACCCTGATGACCTGGAGGAGATGGATATTAAATGGCAGATGGCCATGTTATCAATGAGGGTGAAGAAGTTCATTAAAAGAACAGGAAGAAATAACTTCTCTCAAAGAAGAGAAGATGGAGCTGGGTTTGACAAGACCAAGGTGGAATGTTATAAGTGTCACATGAAAGGACACTTTGCTAGAGAATGCAGGAGTGCTGTTCCAAACAACAACCACCAACAAGCTCAGAATGGAGGCTACAATCAAAACAAGAATCCTGCTCAAGCCCTTGTTTCTCAACAAGGAATGGGATTTGACTGGAGTGATCAAACTGAGGAAGCCATTCAGAATCAAGCTCTTATGGCAGAAGTGTCTGATCTTCCCTCTGAGGTAATTTCTAATCTTTGTACTAAATCTTGCATTGACACTGTCACAAGATACAGGGATCACAATCAAAGTATGTGTGATGACCTCAAAAGATTAGAAAAGGACAGAAGAGAGTATGTGTTGATAGTAGAGAGATTTGAAGAGAAAATCAAAGGCTTTCAAGCTAATGAACTTCAACACTCTTATGACACAAACTATTGGAAGTGGGAAAAGAATGAGTTAGAGACCAAACTGTCTAAATCCTTAGAAGAGAGTGATAGGCTGAAAGAGGAACTGTCTAAAGTTAAACTTGACATAGAAAAGTTTTCATATGCTTCAAAAGCAATGGATTCTCTTCTAAAGGCTCAGATTCATGACAAGATGAAGCCTGGTATTGGATACAACAATACACCTCCTCCTTACAATAACAATTATATCCCTCCTACTTCAGACTTGTTAGAAACCAAGGAGAAAAAGGACTTATCTGAGAAAGCCTTTGAGATAGATCCTTTGGATGAAGTAGTAATTAAGGATTTAACTGAGAAAGAAGCCAGTGAGTATAGGGATAATGATGTGAGTAAAAAGATACCATTAGAAAACAATATTATCACCAATGAGAGATGTGGGAAAATCTGGGTCAAGTCCAAGGAGATAGAGCAGACAAAAGGAAAGGATAACAAGGTCCATTACAAACAAACCACAGTTGTGAATCCTGGATCTTGTAAACAGTGTGATTGCAGTAAAGCCAAGAGCCTAAATTCTGGTTTAAAAAGAGGAAATCAAAGAAACTGGAATAATCAATGGGCTCAGAAACAAGGAGTTGATCTGAATAAAATCAATAGACCAAAACCTTGTTTCATATGTGGCAAGTTAAATCATTTGGCTAAGTATTGTTACTTTAACCCTATTAACCAACAGATGAACTTTCAAAGATTTGTGCAAAAACCTGTTGGTTATAGGAAGGCTGGAAAGAAACATGTGATAAAGAAACATGATGAAAGGAAAGGCCCCATGAAGAAAAAGATTTTAAAAGAAAGTGTCAAAATGTGGGTGCCTAGAAGCACTGAAACTGTTAGTACTGATGACAGGGTTAGAAGCACTAAAATTGTTAGTACTGCTAACATGGTTACTACTGCTACCTGTGTGAGTACTGCTGAAAATATTAATGCTGCTAATACTGTTAGTACCTCTTCAAAGGTTAATACTGCCAACACAGTTACTCCTGCTAACACAGTTACTACTGCTAACAAGGTTAGTACTGCTAAGCATGCAAGTGCTACTAAGGCAGTTAGTACTTCTAAAACCAGTACTGATTCTAGCAAAAATATTTCCAAGCCGATTATTGTAACAAAGTACTCCAAGAATGAGGATTTAAAGTTCAAAAATCTTGTCAAGAAAGAATGCAAGTATTTTGATGAGAAAGGGGTACCCAAGACCACTTTGGCTTAGGTTCCTAATTCATACTAACTGATCTATCTTATGTGCAGGGCAACCAACAGCTCAAGGGAAAGAGCATATGGCATGTTGATAGTGATTGCTCTAGGCACATGACAGGCAACATGTCATGCCTTCAGGATTTCAAGCATATCAATGGAGGACATGTTGCATTTGGAGATAATCTTACTGGTGGTAAGATAAGTGGAAAAGGTAATTTCACCAAAGGTAAGATGACATTTGAGGATGTCTACTATGTTGATCAATTAAAGTACAACCTGTTAAGTGTATCACAGGTTTGTGACAAACAACATAGTATATTATTTACAAATACTGACTGTATGATCCTTGCTCCAGGGTTCAAGGTAGTTGATGAAAGCATGATACTACTTAGAACTCCAAGGAAGGACAATGTTTACTGTCTAGATATGGACAATGTTGATAGTGATTCATCTCTAAATTGTCTTGTTTCAAAAGCTTCTGTAGATGAATCCTCTCTTTGGCACAGAAGGATGTGTCACATGAATTTCAAGACTATGAACAAACTTGTTAAAAACAACCTTGTAAGAGGTTTACCTTCAAAAGTCTTTTCATGTGATGATCATTGTGTTGCTTGTCTTAAAGGCAAACAACACAAAACTTCTCATAAGACCAAAGAGTTAAATTCTGTTTCTTCTTGTCTCCAATTACTGCATATGGATCTGTTTGGTCCTACAAATGTTATGAGTATAGGCAAGAAATCTTACTGCTTGGTTATTGTTGATGATTACTCCAGATTTACTTGGGTATATTTTCTAAGGACTAAGGATGAGACAAGTGGACTTATCAAATCCTTTATTCTAAGAATTGAAAACCAAACTAATCAAAGAGTAAAAGTCATTAGATCAGATAATGGAACTGAGTTTAAAAATCATGATCTAAACACCTTTTGTGAAGAGAAAGGTATTGAGAGGCAATATAGTGCTCCTAGGACTCCTCAACAGAATGGTGTTGCTGAAAGGAGAAATAGGACACTAATAGAGGCTGCTAGATCTATGTTGGCTGATTCAAAATTGCCAATTACCTTGTGGGCTGAAGCAGTTAATACTGCTTGTTATGTCCAAAATAGAGTTCTAGTGGTCAAGCAAAAGAACAAGACCCCATATGAGCTTTTAAATAAAAGAAAACCTTTCATTGGTTTCTTCAAACCTTTTGGGTGTCCTTGTACAATTCTCAATACCAAATCTCACTTAGGCAAGTTTGATAGCAAAGCAGATGATGGATTTCTTGTTGGATATTCTTCTCAAGGGTGTCCTACAGAGTTTTTAACTCTTCTTCTAGAATAATTGAAGAAAGTGACAATGTCAAATGCAATGAGAATACACCAAATCCAATTGGGTCTGGTCCTCAGTGGCTATTTGACATTGACTCACTAACTAATTCTTTTTGTTTCAGTAGTGATGATTATACAGGAACAGGAAGTGGAGGATCAGGGACTACACAAGTCTCAGAAAGTATATCTAAATCTGTGATATTTCCCATACCCACAGTGAATTCTGTTGAAGACAGTGAAAAGGAATCATCTACTGAACCAAGTCAGAGTGAAGAAGAAACTAGAGATGAGGAGACTCAAGAAAACAAAGAATCAGAAGTAGCATCTGAAAACACTTCAGTTGAGTTGCATGACTCTAATCTAGAGGCTGGAATGAATGAAGAACCTAGTCATAACACCAGAGTTCAAAAGAATCATCCTCCACAGCTGGTAATAGGAGATATCTTTTCTCCTATGATGACTAGACATCAAAGTAGACTTCAAGAAATGCAAGATCAACAGCATACAGTGCTTTCTTGTTTTCTATCCCAGCTTGAGCCTAAAAAGGCACATGATGCTATGAAAGAATCTAGCTGGATAGAAGCAATGCAAGAAGAACTGTTACAATTCAAGCTACAAGATGTATGGGATTTAGTAGATCTTCCTAAAGGTCACAGAGCAATTGGCACAAAGTGGATTTTCAGAAACAAGAGAGATGAAAGAGGTATTGTCATAAGGAACAAAGCAAGGCTAGTGGCTCAAGGATATACTCAAGAAGAGGGTATAGATTATGAAGAAGTTTTTGCACCTGTGGCTAGGATAGAAGCAATCAGATTATTCCTAGCCTATGCTTCTTACATGAACTTCAAAGTCTATCAAATGGATGTAAAAAGTGCTTTTCTCTATGGCTCAATTGAAGAAGAGGTATATGTCTGTCAACCACCAGGGTTTGAAAACCCAAGCTATCCAGACAGGGTATACAAATTGAAGAAAGCTCTTTATGGACTGCATCAAGCTCCAAGAGCATGGTATGACACTCTGTCATCCTATCTCTTGGAAAATGACTTTGAAAGAGGAGTCATTGATAAGACTCTATTTATCAAGAGAAAGAAGAAGAATATCTTGCTGGTCCAAATCTATGTTGATGACATTATCTTTGGATCTACAAGAGACAACATGTGCAAGGAGTTTGAGGATTTAATGCATCAAAGGTTCAAAATGAGTTCCATGGGGGAACTTACTTTCTTCCTTGGACTCCAAGTTCAACAGAAGTCAGATGGCATCTTCATCTGTCAATCCAAGTATGTGCAGGACATTCTAACCAAGTTTGCTTTCTCAGAGTCAAAACCTGCCAGCACACCTATGGAAACACACAAGCAGATAACAGCAGATCTTGAGGGGGAGGATATGGATGTGCATCATTATAGATCCATGATTGGCTCTCTCATGTATCTCACAGCATCAAGGCCAGATATAATGTTTCCAGTCTGTGTGTGTGCAAGATTCCAAGTTAGGCCAAAGCAATCTCACTTTCAAGTTGTTAAGAGGATATTCAGATATCTCAAAGGGCAACCCAGATTGGGACTTTGGTATCCTCATGACTCATCCTTTGACCTACTTGCATACTCAGACAGTGATCTAGGTGGGGCAAACTTGGACAGAAAATCTACTTCTGGAGGATGTCAGTTTTTGGGTGCTAGACTAGTTTCATGGCAGTGCAAGAAACAAACCACAGTGTCCACATCTACAACAGAGGCAGAGTACATAGCAGCTGCAAGTTGTTGTTCTCAAGTCTTATGGATTCAGAATCAAATGTTGGACTATGGGGTAACCTTTCTACACACTCCCATTTTTATTGATAATAGCAGTGCTATCAGCATTGTGAATAATCCTGTCAAGCACTCTAAGACAAAGCACATTGAGATCAGGTATCACTTCATAAGAGACTGTAATGAAAAGAAACTTATTCAAGTTGTAAAAGTTCACACTGATAATCAGTTTGCTGATCTATTCACTAAAGCTTTTGATGTGGGTAGATTCACCTTCTTGGTAACAAGTGTGGGAATGATCAACTCTGAATAAGCCCCTTCTCAAATATTGACTCTATACCTGTATATTGTTTATTCTTGGTGTTACTAATCTTCTTTTTCAGGATATGCATAGCAGTACTCAGTGTTTCGCAAGTTTAAAGGAGTAAGTTAGTTAATACTGCTAGTTAGTTAATACTGATAGTTAGTTAATACTGCTTTCAGTTACTACTGCTAGTTAGTTAATACTGCTAGTTAGTTAATACTGCTAGTTAGTTAATATTGCTAGTAGTTAATACTGCTTTCAGTTAATACTGCTAGTTAGTTAATACTGCTAGTTAGTTAATACTGCTAGTTAGTTAATACTGCTTTCAGTTAATACTGCTAGTAGTTAATACTGCTTTTAGTTAATACTGCTAGTAGTTAATACTGCTCTAGGTTAATACTGCTTATGTTCCGAATACTATAAATACTCTTTGCCCGCCTAAAAGCTTATAACGACTCTCTGCATACTATTCACTTGCGCTCTAAATCCTTTCTCTCTCAAGTTCGAAGCTTTCAGGCATATTGTTTACTAAGATCAATGGCATCCATGGCATTCATTGACGAGCACAATGAGATCGCGATGCTACAAAAGCCAAAGCAAGCTGCAGGATTTCATCAGATTGTGGATTTCCTCAAGTCAAGCCATATTGCTCATGCTCTTACTGTATCTCCTACAATCTATATTGAGCATCAAAGGCAGTTCTGGGCTAATGCCACCATTGTTGCTGAGAATGGTGTGCAAATGATCAAGACAAGGATCTGTGAAAAGCCACTAACAGTTACTGAAGAGGTTATTCGCATCAGTCTACGTCTAGACGATGCCTCTGGTATAACTTCTATCCCAAACGATGAACTGTTTTCCAATCTTACAAGAATGGGGTATGGAGGCCCATTGGGTGTTTTCAAATTCTCTAAAGCCAAATTTTCACCCCAATGGCGTTTCTTTGTCCATACTCTTATGCACTGTATCTCCAAAAAGACTACTGGATGGAGTGAGTTCAGCAGCACTATTGCTTATGCTTTGGTGTGCTTGGCCACTGCCAGAAAGTATAACTTTTCTAAAATGATTTTCAGTGATCTTGTCTCAAACATGGGAAACAAAAAGAGCTTCTTTACGTACCCCAGGTTTGTTCTAGAAGTTATTACTCATGAATTGACGGATATACCTCAACCTGTTGGGGTATATGTACCTAAACCCCCCAAAGGCAAGGTTTTCTCAAATATGAGAAGATCTGCTGGGGACTCTGAAGGAGTTGACACCCCATTGTTCTCTACAATGATGGTGGTGTCCCAAACCAATGAAGGTATGGAAGCAGGGTCAAGGCCCCCATTAGACCAACGCACTGCTAGCCAATCCCAACCTTCCCTCTCAAAATCTATTCCCCAGTCCCTTCTTGAAAAACCAACCTCTCCTATCACCCAAACTTACAAGAGGAAACAGGTAAAGAAGGCTCCTTCCCTTCTTGTACCATCATCCCCCAAGCCTTTAAGCCCTCTATTGGAGCATTCTCCAGTAGAGAATATTCAAAGGGAATCCACAAGGGTGTCTCCCAACCCAAAGGAGGTGCTCTCTGAGGAGGAGGTAGAGCATATGGGTGATGAGGCTGCCACTACTCCTGCTAGCACAGAGGAGGAAAGTGGTAACATAAATAAGACCTCCCCCATGGCAACTTTGAATGAGCAATCATTCGAAGGTCCCTGGTGCCAAGAAACCACGAGGGTGGATAGTGCTTCTGCTAGGCAGAAGACTTCCACTACTAAAAGATCCAATGATCCTTCAAAGGAGGGTAACACTTCTAGAGAAGGTGAGGACAGATATGACTACCAGAAATTGATGGAAACCATGGGAAACATCAACCTAGATGTTATGAAACAAGGAAAAGAAATAGAGGAGATGAAGCTGGTTATCCTGTCCCAACAAGTTCAGATTGAAAAATTGAAGAAGATGGTGACCAGGCTGGTTCAAAAGAAAAGAAGGAAACATTTTGTACTCAAAAAGAGGGACCAAGTTCAAGCTTCTTTCAACAAGGGGGAGAATCATGAAGGGGAAACTGTTGAAAAGAAAGCTGAAGTTGAGGGGGAGACAGAGGAAGAGATGGAAACAGAAACAGATACTGCTGCTGAAGCAAAAGTAGCAGCAGAAATAGGGCTCTCTGTGGAAGAAATGGAGATAGCAGAAACTTTAGTCAAAGCAAAGAATGATACTCCTAAGGCTACTCAAAAGGCCAAGGGAGTAGTTATCAAAGAAGGAGGGATCTCAGAGAAGGAAAAAGAGAAGGAAGTTTTGAAAGAATCAAAGGGAAAAGGAAAAGAGAAGATGGTTGAAGCTGAAATGCCTCCAAGACAGAAGTCTCAGATTGAAATGGATGAGGCAATAGCAAAGCAGTTGCAAGACCAAATGAAGAAAGAGGAGCAGTTGCAAACAGAAAAGGATAGAGAACTGGCAAAGATTATGGCCAAGAAGTTAAATACAGAATACCAAAAGAGTTTGAAAGAAGCAGCTCAGACAGCAGCTCAGGTCAAGAAACTTCAAATTAAGAAGATGCCTATTCAGAAGCAAAAGCAGAAAAGACAACCCTCCAAGACATTTTTGGCCAATCAGGAAAGAAGAAAAATGATAAACTTCCTGAAAGGTGCAATTGGTGTTAAGGGAGAGATGTTTATCCACATGGCATACTCTCAGGTTGAAGAGTTGTATAACAAGGAAATGGCCAAGCTCCAAGGGAATTCAGCACAAAGGGAGGAGGCTGAGAGAAGGATGAAAGAGAGACATGATCTCAACATCCAACAACCATTCCCTGAGGAAACCACACCCTCCAAAGAATAAGCAGAAGAGAAGAAGGAAGAACCTGGAAATGTTGGTATAGAAGCCAAGTCTGGAAAAAGAGTGAAATCAATTGCTTCAAAAAGGCAGTTGAAAAGGCCTAGGGTGGAAGAAACTGAAAAGGAAGCAGAACCTTCAGTCACATCTCCAACAGAGCCAGTATAGAGTCCAGAGCAGGTCACTAAGCAAACAGATGAGAGTATGGATCCGTACATGACAATAGTGGAACCTTTGAAAGCTGTTCCAATCTCTATGCAAGCTCCAGAGATCATCTTCTGGGATATTCTGAGAGACAATGGAAAGAATTTCTTCAGAATCAAGAGAGCTGATGGTTCATTTGAAGCTTATTCAACATGGGGGAAAGTCATCAGAAGTTGTTCAAGAGCTGATATGGAAAAACTATATAAAGTTGGGATGAAACTTTATGAACCTGTGTTGAAAGGTACTGAAGAGAATCTTCTCAAAGTGACATTGGAATACTTGTGCATGATGTTTGAGCCTGAAAGAGTGCACCATAGGATTAAAGATCATATGCATGAGTTCATATTCAAGAAGATTGACAAATGGATACTGTTTGAAAACTGTGGAGTATACATGATTACTATTGACAATTGTTATCATGAATACTACCTGGTGGACAAAATCTATGAGCACAGCAAGGAGAAGTTAGAAGGGATGCTTAAAGCTACACTGGTATGTACAAAGGATTCAGAGATGGAAAAGATTGTGGTGAGAAGAACTGTAAATCAAAGCTTGGGCCTAGATCCAAATTTGGGAAATTGAACCAGAGGTGTTGAAAGCATCTTGAAGATTAATTCTGAAGAACTTGACTTCTCTTCCTAAAAGTCAAGTTAGGGGGAGATTGTTGGGAACTGAAGAATTCATCAAGTATGGTTAATGATGCTAGTTCAAAGTTACTACTGCTAGAAGACTTAAAGGTTAATACTGCTGAGTGTTACTACTGCTAGTAATTAATACTGCTAGTCAAAGTTAGTGCTGCTTGAACAAAGTTAGTACTTCTTAGCTAGTTAGTACTGCTAGTGGTTAGTGCTGCTTGGTAGTTAATGCTGCTAGAAGGAATTAATGCTGCTGAGCATAGTTAGTGCTGCTTATGTCTTGAAGATCCGAATGGAAAGGATGACAGCTGGAAAGATTCAAGATATTCATGGAAGGCTTGAAGATAATGATGGAAGATATACTGAAGATATTTTATTTATTGTAATTATCTTTGTATTCAGTATATGTATAGATTTGATAGAGTAGTTTAAAAAAATTAATTATTCATTCTAAGTGTTTTTTTTTAGAGAGAAAATCAACCTCAAGGCATAGATCCTAATTCTAGAGAAGTAGAATTCGTATTGGTGAGCCTGTTCATCAATATTGAGGTTGAGTGTGTAATCTTGTAACTTCAAAGCATTCAATACAAATTTACAGTTTGTTCTTCATATTTACTGTGTTGATTTCATTGAATATCAAAGTGTTATTCCGCAAACTTCTTTGATATTGTTTCTGAGAATTAATTCTTGTTGAGAATTCGATCCTGACACGTGGGAAGGGAACTTACGTTTGATTGAATTTGCTTACAATAACAGTTACCACTCGAGTATTCAAGCGGCACCTTTCGAGGTCTTGTACGGCAAAAAATTTAGAACGCCGTTGTGCTGGAATGAAATGGGAGAGAAACAATTAGCCGGCCCAGAAATTGTACAGTTAACTGCGGATAAGATCGGTCAGATTCGGAAACGTTTGAAAATGGCTCAGGACAGACAGAAAAGTTACGCCGATAGACGCCATAAACCGATAGAGTTTCAGATTGGTGACAGTGTAATGTTGAAAGTCTCGCCTTGGAAAGGAATTGTTCGATTCGGGAAACGGGGTAAATTGAGTCCAAGGTATATCGGTCCGTTTGTAATCACTGATCGAATTGGTGAGGTAGCTTATCGATTAGAACTTCCGCCTGAATTGAGCGGTATTCACAATACTTTTCACGTGTAAAATATGAGAAAGTGTCTAGTTGATTATGATCAGGCGATACCTTTATCAGAAGTGCAAGTTGATGAGAAATTAAGCTTTGTTGAAGAGCCAGAATCTATAATCGATTACAAAGTGAAAAAATTGAGAAATAAAGAGATTGGATTAGTAAAAGTTCAATGGCATTATCATAAGGGTCAAAATGCTACCTGGGAATCAGAATCAGAAATGAGATCAAAGTACCCAAGTTTATTCCAGTGACTGAATACCGAGACGGAATTCCTTTAAGGAGGAGATGTTGTAATACTCTTGGTAAGTATTATAAGTTTTAATTGAAAATTAAGGGGCTTTTAAGTCATTTATCTCTAGTTGGGGGGTTTAGTTAAAATAAAAAATTGGGTATAAAACCCCATCTTTTCCACCGCTTTATTTTCATCTCATTTCCTGAAATTGGTTCTGCAAGTAAGTTTGCTTTTGGAGAATTTGTGTGTCAAGTGAGATTTTCAAAAGAAGAAGACAAAAGCTTTTGTTTTTTTTAAAGGTAAATTTAATTTCTCATATTTCTTTTCTTTTTGGCATAAATCGATTTAAGTATGGTGTCTTTGTGTTTCTTTTGAATTGGTAGGATGTAAATTTCTTTTTATGTGGTGTTCCACCATTTTTGAGTTGGAAGTTACCATTTTAGTGGGAGGTGAAATTCTTGTTGGTAAATGTTGGTGATTTTAGTGAAATCATCGGTTCATTTTATGTAATTGAGTTCACAAGATAATAATTGGGTTGGTAGCTAAGCTATAACACGAGCTAGGAGGTGTGGAGTGCACACTCGTGTAAGCTAGCTAGCACCCGGGATTGTTGGATGGACATATTTGGTGGGTTACTTAATGATTGGATTGACAGTGTTTGGCGTGGTTCTCCGCGCGGGTACACTCGCGCCGCCAGGCGCGCGGAGCACTGGATTTCTTGTCGACCAATGCTTGGCGTGGTTCTCTGCGCGGGTCCACCCGCGCCGCCAGGCGCGCGGAGCACTGGAATGTTTATCGTCCAGTGTTTGGCGCGGTTCTCCGTGCGGGTCCACTCGCGCCGCCAGGCGCGCGAACGTCCAGTTTTGTAACTGCCGAATTTGAATGATAATCAATTTGTAACCCCCAAATCCTCTTGTAACCGACAGTTAATTTTGTCCACAATCAATCCCATTAATGGGGAATATTATTATCATTAATAATATAGGATCGATTACGATTCTTTTGGTGTTTAAATATGTGAGTCCGTGATCGTTACCAGATAAATCAAACAACAAACATATAAAGATTATAAACCAACCTGATTCGATAACAAACGATGATTACAAGGTTGAGTTCTTAGAAGTTTAAGCTTTCTCTCTGTTTTTCTCTATTACACCTTCAATGTGTGTTGTGTGTGTTTTTCTTAGACCGATATGTGAGAGATGTGAGAGTATTAGATGGGTTCTGATTATTGTGTTAGCTTCTCTAACACACTAACCAACTAATATCTAAACTTTAGATATTAAAACTATAATATCTAGATACTAACTAAAACTAATATAATAACTAACTAAATATCTAAATAATAATATCTAGATATTTAGGATAATAATAAAATACTAAAAACGAACTTTGACATTTATTACAAACTGACATTTGACTATGTATCGAGAGTCGACTTTCCGGCATTAGCTTCAGATTGGATCTTCAGATTGGATGATCTTAAATCCAATGAGACTGTGCTCTAACAATCTCCCCCTTTGGATCAAGATCATTATCATTACTAAAAAGATTTTAGCAATTCAATCTTCTTCTTCAGCTCAGAAGATGCAATCTCTTTCTTTAGCTCAGAATGCTTTAGCAAAGTATCTTCAAAGAAAATTTATCTGAAATCAGCATGTCTTCAGAATACTTTGATCTCGCATTTCTTGATTAGCTTTTCTCTTCTCCAATGTCTTGTAATGTAATGGACTGAACATTTCTTCAAGCTTTAGATTATCCCCCTTTTTGATGAAAAGTGCAACGACTTCATCAAAACTTTGAGTAAGAAATGTCAACCACTTGGAGCCTCTGATACGTCAATTCAAAAGATATTCATCCAGATCTTTTCAAATCCAGACAAAATAGTCGTGTAACACCTGAATCAACTAATGAATTAGTTAACATGTCTGTCAGTAACACTAAGTCACTGTGTGTAACAAAAACACATTGAAAAGGAGTTGTTTGATGTTGACTCCCCCAGGGCTTCCATTTAATCATCGAAACACCACAAAGGTTATTTCTATAAACGTTATGATAAAGAAACAAATTCCTTGTGTGTTCGTGCTTGTGATAGAAAGAATTAAGCACGGATGATTGCTTATAGGCTCAAAATTGTGTAAACCACTGAGACAACAGTAAGTTAAACACAGACTCAATGTGCATGATTGAAGTGCGAAGGTGGGGCAGACTTCCTTCTTTCAATATCCAGATTTTCCAAATGAAAATCAGATAGCAAATGTGTTGCTTCCCCTTTGAAAATGTGAAACACTTTCCTTTTAAGAAGAAAATGAGTAGTTGGTAAGGTTTGATCAAGAGTTGGCATGGGCTAGTTGCCTGTTTCAATAATGTTCACCAAAGAATTGTGAAACACTAGTAATGTGGCTGCCCGGCTTAGAAAAAGTTGGTGCAGAGTTGTGATATTCTTTTAACTCTGATCTCACACGCTCTTTCTTTTAAACATTAAGCTTACTCTAATCACACTCATTTCTTTTCGACTTCTCACACTCAATCACTATGGATTAACTTCTTAGGTAGAAATCACTGGTTAAGGTGATTTCATAGAAGTTGTGTTAATTCCTAGCACAAAGAAATCTTGTTTTCCTATGATGCATATGATGCTCAGATTGGTTTAACTATTTCAGTTAAAGCACAATATATTTCTTGAAAACATTTAAAGTCCCACTTCCAATTCATGAATTCGTTTTGAGAATCGGGAAGTGGTTTGAACATTGAAAACAATGTTTTCTATGATTGAAAGTTGTCCACCTTTCAACCATATATGAGATGAAGATATAGAATTATACCTCTACATACGATCTTCCATCTCATGAAGCTAAGATTAAAGTCATAAACATATGAACTTGTAAGCATCTCTCAAAAATTCTGCAAAAGTCTTGTGTCCAGTCAAAGTAAAATTTATTCACTTAAATTGAAAAGACAAAAAAAGCAGTAAAACTTTTAAAATACGAGTTATGATCAGAAATAATCATAATTCATCACCTTTACTCCCCCTGAAATTATGCATCAGAACATTATCAGTGTTAAAGATATGCATAAAATTTCAGACAAATATGTACTCCCCCTTGAAAGTTGATTTCCTCATTCGAGTATCGGAGTACAATCTCTTATCAGCACTGGAGTAAGGTCTTTTGATCATTGAAGTACGAGTCCTAAACTGTTGTGTTTAGAAGTCAAACTTCGTTGAAGTCCGGGTTCTAAGCTGATTTACTTAGAAGCCTTCTTGACTTTGATCTCCGGGTCTTGAGTTGATTTACTCAAGAACCATTTCTCTCCTACTCCCCCTAGACAGTAGGTACCTGCAACACAGAATCATCCCTTTTCTTTGGTATCCGTTTCCAATTGGATCCAACTGTGTTAGCAAACGATTTTTAGAATCAGATAAAGAATTTGAATGATAAGAGGGAACATGATATGTTCCAAACCAAACATCAGAATCTCTACGAGAAGCAAGATCATGTTTATCATAATTTAAAAACTTTCTAGCAGACAAAGATAACTGGAATAATTGTTGTTTTGAAAATTTCTTGCGAGAATCAACAAGTTTTGGTTTAGAAAAAGCAATATCCACAATTATATCATCTTTACTAGTAGTAATATTATTACAGTCAGCACTAGAACATGATATAGCAGTCTCGTCAAACTCCTGTTTTGGTTGCCATTCAGATTTAACTTCAAGTCTTTTCTTGCTCATTGCTGAAAATTTTGAAACTTGTGAGTTACACTTTTGAGCAACAAACAAATGCTTCTTCTTCGGATTACCAGTAGTGTTCGGTTTCTGTGAATGCTTAGATATAATCTTACCTTTAGCATTTTTAGCTTTCACAGAGACTGATTTATCAACTTTCGTTGATTTTGCACTGTTAACAGGCATACTGGTTTTTTTCAAAGATTTCACAACAAAGGATGAATTGTTAGGAAGTTTCGCATTAAAATCAATTTGTTCAAAACAACCATCCAAACCACCGTCAGAGTTAAGAAAATCAAACCCTCCGTTTGATAAACCAAACATGTCATCAGATTTAGAAGCCTTTGAAATAACAACATTTTTCAGCACAAATGAAAAAACTTTTTGTTGATTCTCAATCAAAAGTCTTTCATCTGTTAAAGAGTTCTTGAGTTCAGAAATTTGACTTTCCAAAACAAGAGGAGGGACGTAAATTTTACCTTTAATAGGCTTCGCCTCCATCTCTTTTACAGAATAACTTTGAAAGAAGTCATTTGAAAGAGATTTCTTTTGAGATTTTTTATCATAACTATTATTCAGCTTCGCATAATAAAATGGAAGGTGAACTTTAGATGATTTCAATCGTTTTTCAGTTTCCTTGGCTTCATCCTCTTCAGACAGTCGAGTCCAGAAAACTTCAAGCTCAGGGATTCTTCGAGCTAGTTTCAAAGAAATAAGATCATAAAGTGCAGGCACTTCAGATATACCTTTTTTAAGACAGTGAGGATTCCCATATCCGATTCCCCAATTGTCTTTATTCTCTTTCGGTTTGTTAAGATGAATGGTTTGCTCACTTTGACCTAATGAGTATAACTTCTTTTCCAAAGCTTTTAATTTTGCAATTAAAGTTTTGTTTTCTTCAGTACACGAAGAATGCATTTTCGTAAGCTCATATAAATCAAGCTCACTTTTTCTCAGTTTAGACTTGACTTCAGAATTCTCTTTTAGAATTATTGTCTGTTCCTTTGCGTTGGTGTCATTATTTCTATGTAAAACCTCAACCAATACTTTCTTCTCAGCAATTTCATCGCTAAGTTTCTGTATTGATTGGTTTTTGTCATTAATGACACCATTTTCTCGCTTAAGCTTCGACTCTAACTCTTGTTGTTTTAAATTCATGGCATGCATTTGATCACATACCTCGTCATTAGAATCAGCTTCGGTTTTTATCTTCATCTGACTTATCAAGCACAAGAGTGTTGTATCTTTCTTCTCTCCTTCTGTTTCCAAGGCAGAAATCCTTCCTTTGTAAAGTACAGGTGTATTCTCATCCATACTGATTGAATTAGCTTCGCTGGAATTCATTCTGTTTGATTGATGAGCAATAAGAACTTGTACTGTTTGTTAGTCCAGAGAAAAAAATCAGATAAATACTGAAAAAATTTGACTAAGTCTGGAACTGGCGCGAAATTGGAGGTTTGCATTTGTAGTGGGTCGCGCAAGATGAGATTTTCTTGAGCAGTGGGTGGCGCAAACTGGAGGTTTGCGTTTCACTTGAGTGGCGCAAAGCAGGGTTTTTGTTGGGAACTGAAGAATTCATCAAGTATGGTTAATGCTGCTGGTTCAAAGTTACTACTGCTAGAAGACTTAAAGGTTAATACTGCTGAGTGTTACTACTGCTAGTACTATTAATACTGTTAGTCAAAGTTAGTGCTGCTTGAACAAAGTTAGTACTGCTTAGCTAGTTAGTACTGCTAGTGGTTAGTGCTGCTTAGTAGTTAATGCTGCTAGAAGGAATTTAATACTGCTGAAGATTAATACTGCTTATATGATGAAGATTCGCATGAAAGGATATACATGGAAGCTTAGAGATATACATGGAAGATATACTGAAGATATTTTATTTATTGTAATTATCTTTGTATTCAGTATATATATTGTATAGTTTAGAATAGTGAGTTAACTTTTGTTTTCTTCATTCTATTAGAGAAAAAATCAACCTCAAGGCATAGATCCTAATTCTAGAGAAGTAGAATTCGTATTGGTGAGCCTGTTCATCAATATTGAGGTTGAGTGTGTAATCTTGTAACTTCAAAGCATTCAAATACAAGTTTACAGTTTGTTTTTCATATCTACTATGTTGATTTACTGTTTTGATTAAATATCAAAGTGTTATTCCGCAAACTTCTTTGATATTGTTTCTGAGAATTAATTCTTGTTGAGAATTCGATCCTGACAAGTGGTATCAGAGCCAAACTCTCTCAGAAACAGTTATTCATCATGGAAAATTTTACAGAATCAAGCAGTACTTTGGTTTCTAAGGTTCCAATGCTCAAACCAAGTGAGTTTGACATGTGGAAGATAAGAATCAGACAATATATTCTTCTCACTGACTACTCAATGTGGGATATCATTGAAAATGGTCCTTCTGAAGCTGGAAGGATAGGACCAGATGGGAAAAGACCTCCACCAAAGACAGATGGTGAGAGGAAGATCAGACAAACAGAGATGAAGGCCTTGAGCACTCTGCTCTTGGCCATTCCCAATGAATACCAGCATCAATTTTGCAACTGCACTGATGCTCAGATTCTCTGGAATGCTCTAGAGAAAAGATTTGCTGGAACTAAGAGCATCAAAAGAAATCAAAGAGATGTTCTAAAGCAGCAGTATGAGAACTTCACTTCCACAAAGAATGAGTCTATGACTCAAACTTTTGATAGGTTCAACAAACTCATAGGTGAACTGGCTACTGTAGGGGTGAAGATGGAACAAGATGATATCAACAGAAAGTTCCTCAGATCTCTTGGGGATGAATGGACTATGTACACGGTCTCATATAGACAGAGTGACAATCTGGAAGAGAAAGAACTTGATGATCTATACAATGATTTAAGAGTTTTTGAAACTGAGGTAGAAACCAAGAAGAAGCCCTCTGGTTATATTCACAATGCTGCACTTCTTTCAGCATCCACTGATACTACTGCCAACCCTGAAGCAGTTAGTACTGCTAGTGGAGTAAGTTCAGAAAAAGGCACTGAAACTATCTTTGAAGCCTTTCTGTCCAGTCATAGCAGCAATTCTTTGATTAATGATGATCTGGATCAAATTCACCCAGATGATCTGGAGGAGATGGATATTAAATGGCAGATGGCCATGTTATCCATGAGGGTGAAAAAGTTCATTAAAAGAACTGGAAGAAATAACTTCTCTCAAAGAAGAGAAGATGGAGCTGGTTTTGACAAAACCAAGGTGGAATGCTATAAGTGTCACAAGAAAGGACACTTTGCTAGAGAATGCAGGAGTGTTGTTCCAAACAACAACCATCAACAAGCTCAGAATGGAGGATACAATCTGAACAAGAATCCTGCTCAAGCCCTTGTTTCTCAACAAGGAATGGGATTTGACTGGAGTGATCAAGCTGAGGAAGCCATTCAGAACCAAGCTCTTATGGCAGAAGTGTCTGATCTCCCCACTGAGGTAAGTTCTAATCTTTGCACTAAATCTTGCATTGACACTGTTACAAGATACAGGGATCACAATCAAAGTATGTGTGATGACCTCAAAAGATTAGAAAAGGACAGAAGAGATTATGTGTTGATAGTAGAGAGATTTAAAGCCAAGAGCCTAAATTCTGGTTTAAAAAGAGGAAATCAAAGAAACTGGAATAATCAATGGGCTCAGAAACAAGGAGTTGATCTGAATAAAATCAATAGACCAAAACCTTGTTTTATATGTGGCAAGTTGAATCATTTGGCTAAGTATTGTTACTTTAACCCTATTAACCAACAGATGAATTTTCAAAGATTTGTGCAAAAACCTGTTGGTTATAGGAAGGCTGGAAAGAAACATGTGATAAAGAAGTTTGTGGAAAGTAAAGGCACTTTAAAGAAAAAGATTTTAAAAGAAAGTGTCAAAATGTGGGTACCTAGAAGTACTAACAGTGTTAGTACTGCTAACAGTGTTAGTACTGCTGAAAATATTAATGCTGCTAATACTGTTAATACCTCTTCAAAGGTTAATACTGCCAACACAGTTACTGCTGCTAACACAGTTACTACTGCTAACAAGGTTAGTACTGCTAAGCATGCAAGTGCTGCCAAGGCAGTTAGTACTTCTAAAACCAGTACTGATTCTAGCAAAAATATTTCCAAGCCTATTATTGTAACAAAGTACTCCAAGAATGAGGAGTTAAAGTTCAAAAATCTTGTCAAGAAAGAATGCAAGTATTTTGATGAGAAAGGGGTACCCAAGACCACTTTGGCTTGGGTTCCTATTTCATACTAATTGATTTATCTAATGTGCTGGGCAACCAACAGCTCAAGGGAAAGAGCATTTGGCATGTTGATAGTGGTTGCTCTAGGCACATGACAGGCAACATGTCATGCCTTCAGGATTTCAAGCATATCAATGGAGGACATGTTGCATTTGGAGATAATCTTACTGGTGGTAAGATAAGTGGAAAAGGTAATGTCACCAAAGGTAAGATGACATTTGAGGATGTCTACTATGTTGATCAATTAAAGTACAACCTGTTAAGTGTATCACAGGTTTGTGACAAACAACATAGTATATTATTTACTAATAATGAGTGTATGATCCTTGCTCCAGGGTTCAAGGTAGTTGATGAAAGCATGATACTACTTAGAACTCCAAGAAAGGACAATGTTTACTGTCTGGATATGGACAATGTTGATAGTGATTCATCTCTAAATTGTCTTGTTTCAAAAGCCTCTGTAGATGAATCCTCTCTATGGCACAGAAGGATGTGTCACATAAATTTCAAGACTATGAACAATCTTGTTAAAAACAACCTTGTAAGAGGTTTACCTTCAAAAGTCTTTTTCTGTGATGATCATTGTGTTGCTTGTCTTAAAGGCAAACAACACAAAACTTCTCATAAGACCAAAGAGTTAAATTCTGTTTCTTCTTGTCTCCAGTTACTGCATATGGATCTGTTTGGTCCTACAAATGTTATGAGTATAGGCAAGAAATCTTACTGCTTGGTTATTGTTGATGATTACTCCTGATTTACTTGGGTATATTTTCTAAGGACTAAGGATGAGACAAGTGGACTTATCAAATCCTTTATTCTAAGAATTGAAAACCAAACTAATCAAAGAGTAAAAGTCATTAGATCAGATAATGGAACTGAGTTTAAAAATCATGATCTAAACTCCTTTTGTGAAGAAAAAGGTATTGAGAGGCAATATAGTGCTCCTAGGACTCCTCAACAGAATGGTATTGCTGAAAGGAGAAATAGAACACTAATAGAGGCTGCTAGATCTCTGTTGGCTGATTCAAAATTGCCAATTACCTTCTGGGCTGAAGCAGTTAATACTGCTTGTTATGTCCAAAACAGAGTTCTAGTGGTCAAGCAAAAGAACAAGACCCCATATGAGCTTTTAAATAAAAGAAAACCTTTCATTGGTTTCTTCAAACCTTTTGGGTGTCCTTGTACAATTCTAAATACCAAATCTCACTTAGGTAAGTTTGATAGCAAAACAGATGATGGATTTCTTGTTGGATATTCATCTCAGAGTAAGGCCTACAGAGTTTTTAACTCATCTTCTAGAATAATTGAAGAAAGTGACAATGTCAAATGCAATGAGAACACACCAAATCCTTTTGGGTCTGGACCTCAGTGGCTATTTGACATTGATTCACTAACTAACTCTTTTGGTTTCAGTAATGAGAATGCAGGTTCAGGATCAGGGATCACACAAGTTCAAGAAAGTATATCTAAATCTGTGATTTTTCCCATACCCACAGTAAATTCTGTTGAAGACTGTGAAAAGGAATCATTTACTGGACCAAGTCAGAGTGAAGAAGAAACTAGATATGAGGAGACTCAACAAAATAATGAAGTGGCCTCTGAAAACACTTCAGTTGAGTTGCATGACTCTAATCTAGAAGCTGGACTGAATGAAGAACCTAGTCATAACACCAGAGTTCAAAAGAATCATCCTCCACAGCTAGTAATAGGAGATATCTCTTCTCCTATGATGACTAGACATCAAAGCAGGCTTCAGGAAATGCAAGATCAACAGCATACAGTGCTTTCTTGTTTTCTATCTCAGCTTGAGCCTAAAAAGGCACATGATGTTATGAAAGAATCTAGCTGGATAGAAGCAATGCAAGAAGAACTGTTACAGTTCAAGCTACAAGATGTATGGGATCTAGTAGACCTTCCTAAAGGTCACAGAGCAATTGGCACAAAATGGATTTTCAGAAACAAGAGAGATGAAAAAGGTATTGTCATAAGAAACAAAGCAAGGCTGGTGGCTCAGGGATATACTCAAGAAGAGGGTATAGATTATGAAGAAGTTTTTGCACCTGTGGCTAGGATAGAAGCAATCAGACTATTCCTAGCCTATGCTTCTTACATGAATTTCAAAGTCTATCAAATGGATGTAAAAAGAGATTTTCTCTATGGCTCAATTGAAGAAGAAGTATATGTCTGTCAACCACCAGGGTTTGAAAACCCAAGCTATCCAGACAGGGTATACAAATTAAAGAAAGCACTTTATGGACTACATCAAGCTCCAAGAGCATGGTATGACACTCTGTCATCCTATCTCTTGGAAAATGACTTTGAAAGAGGAGTCATTGATAAGACTCTATTTATCAAGAGAAAGAAGAAGGATATCTTGTTGGTCCAAATCTATGTTGATGACATTATCTTTGGATCTACAAGAAACAACATGTGCAAGGAGTTTAAGGATTTAATGCATCAAAGGTTCAAAATGAGTTCCATGGGGGAACTTACTTTCTTCCTTGGACTCCAAGTTCAACAGAAGTCAGATGGAATCTTCATCTGTCAATCCAAGTATGTGCAGGACATTCTAACCAAGTTTGGTTTCTCAGAGTCAAAACCTGCCAGCACACCTATGGAAACACACAAGCAAATAACAGCATATCTTGAGGGGGAGGATATAGATGTGCATCATTACAGATCCATGATTGGCTCTCTCATGTATCTCACAGCATCAAGGCCAGATATAATGTTTCCAGTCTGTGTATGTGCAAGATTCCAAGTTAGGCCAAAGCAATCTCACTTTCAAGCTGTTAAGAGGATATTCAGATATCTCAAAGGGCAACCCAGATTGGGACTTTGGTATCCTCATGACTCACCCTTTGACCTAATAGCATACTCAGACAGTGATCTAGGTGGGGCAAACTTGGACAGAAAATCTACTTCTGGAGGATGTCAGTTTTTGGGTGCTAGACTAGTCTCATGGCAGTGCAAGAAACAAACCACAGTATCCACATCTACAACAGAGGCAGAGTACATAGCAGCTGCAAGTTGCTGTTCTCAAGTCTTATGGATTCAGAATCAAATGTTGGATTATGGGGTAACCTTTCTACACACTCCAATTTTTATTGACAACAGCAGTGCTATTAGCATTGTGAATAATCCAGTCAAGCACTCAAAGACAAAGCACATTGAGATCAGGTATCACTTTATAAGAGATTGTAATGAAAAGAAACTTATTCAAGTTGTCAAAGTTCACACTGATAATCAGTTTGCTGATCTATTCACTAAAGCTTTTGATGTGGGTAGATTCACTTTCTTGGTAACAAGTGTGGGAATGATCAACTCTGAATAATCCCCTTCTCAAAAAGTGGTTTTATACCTGTATATTATTTATTCTTGGAGTTACTAATCTTCTTTTTCAGGATATGCATAGCAGTACTCAGTGTTTAGCGAGTTTAAAGGAGTAAGTAGTGAATACTGCTAGTAGTTAATACTGCTTTCAGTTAATACTGCTAGTGGTTAATACTGCTTTCAGTTAATACTGCTAGTGGTTAATACTGCTTTCAGTTAATACTGCTAGTGGTTAATACTGCTTTCAGTTAATACTGCTAGTGGTTAATACTGCTTTCAGTTAATACTGCTAGTGGTTAATACTGCTTTCAGTTAATACTGCTAGTGGTTAATACTGCTTTCAGTTAATACTGCTAGTGGTTAATACTGCTTTCAGTTAATACTGCTAGTGGTTAATACTGCTTTCAGTTAATACTGCTTCCAGTTAATACTGCTAGTAGTTAATACTGCTAGTTAGTTAATATTGCTAGTAGTTAATACTGCTCTAGGTTAATACTGTTTATGTTCCGAATACTATAAATACTCTTTGCCCGCCTAAAAGTTCATAACGACTCTTTGCATCCTGTTCTCTTGCGTTCTAAACCTTTTCTCTCTCAAGTTCGAAGTTTTCAGGCAAGCTTTTCACTAAGATCAATGGCATCCATGACATTCATCGACGAGCACAATGAGATTGCAATGCTACAAAAGCCAAAGCAAGCTGCAGGATTTCATCAGATTGTGGATTTCCTCAAGTCAAGCCATATTGCTCATGCTCTTATTGTATCCCCTACAATCTACATCGAGCATCAAAGGCAGTTCTGGGCTAATGCCACCATTGTTGTTGAGAATGGTGTGCAAATGATCAAGACAAGAATCTGTGATCAATCACTAACAGTTACTGAAGAGGTTATTCGCATCAGTCTACGTCTAGACGATGCCTCTGGTATAACTTCTATCCCAAACGATGAACTGTTTTCCAATCTTACAAGAATGGGGTATGGAGGCCCATTGGGTGTTTTCAAATTCTCTAAAGCCAAATTTTCACCCCAATGGCGTTTCTTTGTCCATACTCTTATGCATTGTATCTCCAAAAAGACTACTGGATGGAGTGAGTTCAGCAGCACTATTGCTTATGCTTTGGTGTGCTTGGCCACTGCCAGAAAGTATAATTTTTCTAAAATGATTTTCAGTGATCTTGTCTCAAACATGGGAAACAAAAAGAGCTTCTTTATGTATCCCAGGTTTGTTCAAGAAGTTATTACTCATGAATTGACGGATATACCTCAACCTGTTGGGGTATATGTACCTAAACCCCCCAAAGGCAAGGTTTTCTCAAATATTAGAAGATCTGCTGGGGACTCTGAAGGAGTTGACACCCCATTGTTCTCTACAATGATGGTGGTGTCCCAAACCAATGAAGGTATGGCAGCAGGGTCAAGGCCCCCATTAGACCAACCCACTGCTAGCCAAGCCCAACCTTCCCTCTCCAAATCTATTCCTCAGTCCCTTCTTGAAAAACCAACCTCTCCTATCACCCAAACTTACAAGAGGAAACAGGTAAAGAAGGCTCCTTCCCTTCTTGTACCATCATCCCCCAAGCCTTTAAGCCCTCTATTGGAGCATTCTCCAGTAGAGAATATTCAAAGGGAATCCACAAGGGTGTCTCCCAACCCAAAGGAGGTGCTCTCTGAGGAGGAGGTAGAGCATATGGGTGATGAGGCTGCCACTACTCCTGCTAGCACAGAGGAGGAAAGTGGTAACATCAATAAGACCTCCCCCATGGCAACTTTGAATGAGCAATCATTTGAAGGTCCCTGGTGCCAAGAAACCACAGGGGTGGATAGTGCTTCTGCGAGGCAGAAGACTTCCACTACTAAAAGATCCAATGATCCTTCAAAGGAGGGTAACACTTCTAGAGAAGGTGAGGACAGATATAGTTACCAGGAATTGATGGAAACCATGGGAAACATCAACCTAGATGTTATGAAACAAGGAAAAGAAATAGAGGAGATGAAGCTGGTCATTCTGTCCCAACAAGTCCAGATTGCTAAGCTGAAGAAGATGGTGCTAAGTCTGGTACAGAGGAAGAAGAGAAAGCAATTCCAACTAAGGAGAAGGACCACTGAGAATGATGCTCCCAAAAAGGGGGAGATCAACATGGAAGAAGCCACAAGAAAGGGGGAGCTTGATGGAGAGAAACTGGATGTTGAGGGGGAGCAGCAAGCAGAAACAGTTACTACTGCAGACATTAATAAAGCAGCAGAAACTGTGAAAGAAGTTTTAACAGATCTTGAGATTGCAGAAACCTTACTTAAAGCCAAGAATGATACTCCCAAGGTCACTTCAAAGACCAAAGGAGTAATCATCAAAGAACAAGGTGAAGTGATCAAGAAAGATAACAGTAAGAAGGCAATGAGCAAAGACAAAGGAAAAGCAAAGATGGTGGAATCTGATCAACCAATCAAAAAGCAAAGGTTGGTTGAATCAGATGAAGCCCTAGCTAGAAAGATGCAAGATGACATTGAAAAGGAAGAAAGAGTTCAGATGGAAAAGGACAGGGAGATGGCAAAAGCTCTAGCCAATGAACTAAATGAAGCATTTCAGAAAGGGTTGGAAACAGAGAAAGCCAAGCAAAGAGCAATAACCTTGAGAAAGGCTATGATGGCCAGATCAAGTGCAAAGAAAAGAAGACCTTCACAAACTTACCTTGCCACTCAGGAAAGAAACAAAATGATAACTTTCTTGAGAAGTGCAATTGGGGTAAAGAAAGAAATGTTTGTGAAGATGAATTTTGATCAAATCAAGGATCTATATGAGAAAGAAATGGAGAAGCTGAAGAGCAATGAAAAGGATAGAGTGGAGTTTGAAAAGAAGGCAAAGGAGAGACATGATGTGAATATGCATCAACCATTCCCTGAAAGTGAAGAGGGAACTCCTATCAAAGAAAAGGCAGAGAACAAGGAAGAAAAGAAGAAGGAAGCTACTTTAGTGCAGGTTCAAAAGACTCTGAAAAGAACCAAAATGATGGCTAAAAGAAAGAAAAGTGTAAAGAAGCCTAGAGTATCTGAAGAAGAGGATGAGAAGGTTGCTGAAGAAGAAGGGGCACCTGAGTCATCTAAACAGAAAGAGCCATCAAACACTGATGATGTAAATTTGTATATGGTAGTGATGGACAAAGTGCCTGAACCAATTTCAGCAGAACCTGTAGGAGTTAATACCACTTGTCAGGATCGAATTCTCAACAAGAATAAATTCTCAGAAACTAATATCAAAGAAGTTTGCGGAATAACACTTTGATATTCAATAAAACAGTAAACCAAAACAGTATATAATCAACAACTTGTAAACTTGTATTGAATGCTTGAAGTTACAAGATTAAACAAACAACCTCAATATTGATGAACAGGCTCACCAATGCGAATTCTACTTCTCTAGAATTAGGATCTATGCCTTGAGGTTGATTTTTTCTCTAATAGAATGAAGAAAACAAAAGTTAACTCACTATTCTAAACTATACAATATATATACTGAATACAAAGATAATTACAATAAATAAAATATCTTCAGTATATCTTCCATGTATATCTCTAAGCTTCCATGTATATCCTTTCATGCGAATCTTCATCATATAAGAAGTATTAATCTTCAGCAGCATTAAATTCCTTCTAGCAGCATTAACTACTAAGCAGCACTAACCACTAGCAGTACTAACTAGCTAAGCAGTACTAACTTTGTTCAAGCAGCACTAACTTTGACTAGCAGTATTAATAGTACTAGCAGTAGTAACACTCAGCAGTATTAACCTTTAAGTCTTCTAGCAGTAGTAACTTTGAACCAGCAGCATTAACCATACTTGATGAATTCTTCAGTTCCCAACAGTTTTCTTGAGATGAAGGTAGCGCATAGTTGAGGTTTGCGCGAGACGTTAGTCGCGTAAAGTAGAAGTTGACCGGTAAGATGTTCCGACCGGAGAGTTGCTCGACCGGATAAATGTTCAACCGGACTGTTGCGTCGACCGGTAAGATGTAAAGACCGGTAAAATGTTCGACCGGTAAAACTGATTGACCGGTAAAAAGTAGTGAGACCGATATGAGATAGGTCGACCGGATGATGAATAGTTAACCGGTAACTTGTAAAATATGAGATCGACCGGTAAAATTCTTGGACCGATAAAAAGATTGAACCAGTAATTGAGTGTAGTGGTCGACCGGAAGTAATAGTTGAGTGACCGGTACAATGTAAGTTGTTAAAGAAAATCGATCGACCGGTATGCTCTGTGTGCACCTTTCTCGACCGGTAAGCTTTTTCAAATTAGCACCTGACCAATAAAATGCTTGTGGAATTGAAGTTTTGCATGATGCATGAGGTGGAAAAATGTGCATGTGATGAGAGGCTTCCATGCGTCCAAGGAAGGAATATTTGTAAAGTTTAAATGTGGGTTATGGATATGTTTGAGTGGAACATGTGAGAGTACTTTGGGATTTGGACCGATAGATTGTAAAAGTGTGGACCGATATAATGTAGGTATTTAACTCTTCGACCGGTATGCAGTAAATATGGGTCGACCGGACTTGGTTTGAGACCGGTATTGAGATTATTTCTTGATTTCGACCGGTAAACTGAAAGGTGATGGACCGATATAATGTAGATATCGAGATCGACCGGTATGTTGTAAAACAATGATATCGGTCGACCGGTACAAAGAGGATCGACCGGAAAAATGTAGAGAGGCTCGACCGATAAAATGTAATGAACCGGAACTGGGTTTTGATATCGGTCGACCGGTATTCGTATCTTCTTCGATAAATCGTCCCTGTAACTGATAAATTGACCAACCTTGGAATCGAATTACAGCCCAATATTTTAACACTATGATCGACTTATCAAGTTTAACAGGTTCCAATACTTTGATTTCAAAAACAACCACAAAATGAAGTTTTGAATGATAGCACAGTGGATATTAAAAATGAAGAACACAGAGACTTTGAAATTTTGATTTTGATCTGATAGAGGCTCTGATACCAATTGTGAGTCCGTGATCGTTACCAGATAAATCAAACAACAAACATATAAAGATTATAAACCAACCTGATTCGATAACAAACGATGATTACAAGGTTGAGTTCTTAGAAGTTTAAGCTTTCTCTCTGTTTTTCTCTATTACACCTTCAATGTGTGTTGTGTGTGTTTTTCTTAGACCGATATGTGAGAGATGTGAGAGTATTAGATGGGTTTTGATTATTGTGTTAGCTTCTCTAACACACTAACCAACTAATATATAAACTTTAGATATTAAAACTATAATATCTAGATACTAACTAAAACTAATATAATAACTAACTAAATATCTAAATAATAATATCTAGATATTTAGGATAATAATAAAATACTAAAAACGAACTTTGACATTTATTACAAACTGACATTTGACTATGTATCGAGAGTCGACTTTCCGGCATTAGCTTCAAATTGGATCTTCAGATTGGATGATCTTGAATCCAATGAGATTGTGCTCTAACAAAATAGGATCGATTTCTGCCAGAATCGAAACCGGTGAACTTGAGATTATCCTCGAGTGAATTTCGTGATACCCAGGCAGAATAGGGTCGAAATATCACTTAAGGAAAGCGAGCTCTCATGCGATCTCGAATTCTTATCCAAGGTCCGATCACTCTCTCTTCTCTCCCTCTACCCATCGAATTCTACAACAAACAATCCCCAACAATCTTAAGTGATATTAACTTTGTGAGAGATGGCGAGTGATCAATCCGTGAGAGACATGACGACCAAGTTCACGAAGCTTGAAAATTTCGAAGGTGTCGACTTTCGAAGATGGCAGAAGAAGATGCATTTCCTCTTGACGACATTGAAGGTCGTGTATGTGTTAAGCACTCCTATGCCGGAGGTGATGGAAGATAAGACGTTGGAAATTACCCGGCGTCGCGGCCACATCTTAAACGGTATGTATGACTCCCTCTTCGATATCTATCAAAACGTTGAATCCGCTAAAGAGCTATGGGACTCTCTTGAGTCTAAATACATGGCAGAGGATGCTTCTAGTAAGAAGTTCCTCGTTAGTAATTTTAATAATTACAAAATGGTGGACTCAAGGCCTGTGATGGAGCAATACAATGAGCTCCTACGCATTCTAGTCCAATATGCTCAACATAATATGAAGATGGAGGAATCCATCTCCGTATCGAGCATTATTGATAAATTGCCTCCCTCTTGAAAAGACTTCAAACATATGTTGAAACACAAGAAGGAAGAGTTGTCTCTTGTACAACTCGGTAGCCACTTGTGCATAGAGGAATCTCTTCGGGCGCAAGAGGCTGAGAAACCTAAGATGAAAGAGATTTTTGCACCTTCTGTGAACATGGTGGAAGAGGGAAGATCCAACAATTTCAAAGGAAAACGTAAGTTCAATGAAGCCAAGAAAGGTCCCAACAAAAAGGTTAAATTAACTTGTTGGACTTGTGGGATGACCGGCCATCTCAAGTAGGATTGTCGAGTTGTCAAGAATAAGAACGGAGCAAACTCAAGTGGTGGTGGGCAAAGATCCAATGATCAAAACCCACGGCAAGGTCAGTTTCTTGACTTTGGTGTTAATTCAAATTTGAATTATGTACCACTAATATCCGAATCATTTTATGTACAGGATGATGATGATGCTTGGTGGATTGACACGGGTGCATCGAGTCATGTGTGCAAGGATCGACGTTGGTTCTCCTCTATGGAACCGGTTGAAGACGGATCTGTGCTACACATGGGGAATGAGTCAAATGCTCCCATTCTTGGACGTGGCTTAGTTAGACTAGAATTTAGCTCTAATAAAATAATTGAACTTTTAGACGTTTTGTTTGTACCACAAATTCGAAAGAATTTGGTTTCAGGTGGTACCTTGAATAAGTTAGGATATAGGCAAGTTTTTGAGTCCGGAAAGTTTACCTTGTCAAAAGGTGGCTCTTTTGTAGGATTTGTTTATTTAAATAATAATATGTTTATGTTAAGTTTGAATAAAAAGAATTGTGTTTCTAATTCCGTTTTTGTTGCAAATGAGAATTGTGTTGATTCCTTTTTATGGCATGCACGGCTTGGTCATGTTAATTTTAAAAGAATGGTTGAAATGTCAAAGGACGGCCTTATTCCGGCTTTTGACGTTAAAACCGAAAAATGTAAAACTTGCATGTTGACAAAGATCACTAGACAACCTTTTCCTAATGTGAAAAGGGATTCATTGGTGCTTGAATTAATTCATAGTGATCTTTGTGATTTGCATTCAACTCCGTCTTTTGGTAATAAAAAGTATGTTATTACTTTTATTGACGACGCTTCACGTTTTTGTTATATTTATTTGTTACACTCAAAAGATGAAGCGTTAAAAAATTTTAAGATTTATAAAACGGAGGTTGAATTGCAAATGAACGGTTTAATTAAATTTTTACGCACCGATCGTGGTGGGGAATATTACGACCCCATGTTTTTCCAATTCGTAGGAATAATTCATGAAACTACGACGCCTTATACACCACAACAAAATGGCGTGGCGGAATGGAAAAATAGAGTTCTCAAAGAAATGGTAAACTCTATGTTATCTTACTCGGGATTGAGTGATGGATTTTGGGGTGAATCCATGTTAACGGCTTGTTATTTATTAAATCGAGTTCCTAACAAAAGGAACAAGATTACCCCATATGAACTTTGGTTCAAGAAAATGCCTAACTTGTATTATATTCGAGTTTGGGGTTGTCGGGCGGCGTTCGACTACCCGAACCTAAAAGGAAAACTTTGGGTGAGAAAGGTATTGATTGCATCTTTGTTGGGTATGCCGAGCATTCCAAGGCATATAGGTTCTATGTTATTGAACCTAATGATTCTATAGCGATTCACACCGTTATAGAATCGAGAGATGCATTATTTGATGAGACTAGATTCTCTTCAATACCTAGGTCGAAGGATCTTGTTCCAAATACTAGTGTAACTAGTGAGGTTGAAGAACAAGCAATTGTTCCAACCGAATCTCTGATGCTTCGAAGGAGCAAAAGGGGAAGGATTGAAAAATCCTTTGGTCCCGATTTCCAAGTGTACTTGGTGGAAGGATCAAGAGATGAGATTGGGTCACAATTCTCTTATTGTTATAGTATTGAGGAAGATCCAAAATCATTTGATGAGGCTATGAAGTCTCAAGATATTGCTTTCTGGAAAGAAGCAATAAATGATGAGATGGATTCCATCATGAGGAATAATACTTGGGTATTATCGGACTTGCCACCGGGTTGTAAACCTTTGGGATGCAAGTGGATCTTCAAAAGGAAGATAAAATCCGATGGATCAATCGACAAGTTCAAAGCTCGATTAGTAATTCAAGGCTTTGGGCAACGGGAAGGCATCGATTATTTAGATACCTATGCCCCGGTTGCAAAAATCTCCACGATTAGATTGTTGATAACCTTGGGAGCTATCCACAATTTAGTGATTCACCAAATGGATGTCAAAACGGCATTCTTGAATGGTGACTTGGAGGTAGAAGTTTACATGAAACAACCGGAAGGTTTTATTATGCCTGGGATGGAGCATAAGGTGTGTAAACTTGTAAAATCATTGTATGGGCTTAAACAAGCACCCAAACAATGACATCAAAAATTTGATGAGGTTATCTTGTCCAATGGCTTTATGTTAAACCAAGCGTTCAAGTGTGTGTATAGCAAATTTGACACATTCGGTAACGGAGTAATCATTTGCTAATATGTTGATGACATGTTGATCTTTGGCACCGACCAAAATCAAGTTGATAAAACCAAAGAGTTTTTGTCATCAAAATTCTCCATGAAAGATATGGGAGAGGCAGAGGTGATTCTTGGAATAAGGATCAAGCGTGAGAACAAAGGGATTGCAGTTACGCAATCTCATTACATTGAGAAAGTATTAAAGAAATTTAGTTGCTTTGATTGTTCTCCGGTGAGTACTCCATTTGATCCGAATGTGAAGCTTATGCCCAATTCGGGTGAAGCGGTGTCACAACTCGAGTACTCAAAGGCTATTGGATGCTTAATGTATGCCATGACAAGCACTAGGCCGGATATCGCTTTTGTCGTAGGCAAGTTGAGTAGGTATACTAGTAATCCTAGTATACATCATTGGCAAGCGATAAGACGAGTATTTAAATACTTGAAGAAAACCATTTATTATGGTTTGTCATATGTCGGGTTTCCTTCGGTTTTAGAGGGGATATTCGGATGCAAGTTGGATTACCAACTTAGAAGATCACTCTTCTACGAGTGGTTGGGTATACTTGATTGAGGGAGGTGCCATCTCATGGGATTCCAAGAAGCAAACTTGCATTACGAGTTCGACTATGGAGTCGGAATTTGTGGCGTTAGCCGCTGCCGGTAAAGAGGCGGAGTGGCTAAAGAATTTAGTCCATGAGATTCCGTTATGGTCGAAACCAATATCACCCATTTCTATCCGTTGTGATAGTGCGGCTACTTTGGCTAAAGCTTATAGTCAAGTATATAATGGCAAGTCTAGACACTTAGGTGTTAGACATAGCATGATTCGTAAGCTAATCACGAATGGGGTGATTTCGGTTGAATTTGTTCGGTCGCAACAAAATCTAGCGGACCACTTGACGAAGGGGTTAGCTAGGGACTTGGTTCACAAGTCGGTGATCGGGATGGGATTAAAGTCCATTTGAATCTCTAACGGTGAGATACCCAATTCCCTTCTAATATAACGTTAGAAGTTGAATTCAATGGGAAAGCTCACTCTAAGGAATTGGAGCACAAGATAATCATCCCAAGGTATGTGCTCGGTACTATAAGCGAGGAGGTAATTGTTTTTTTGTAAAAGTGCATGTGCAGGTGCATGATGAAAGGAACTACCTATATGAGTGCGAAGTGTGGCCGCTTCAAGAAGCTTGGACTTAACTTTGATGCACTCACGAATGGATAAGGACACACGTCCTGAATAGTGTCAAGTTTCAACTTTAGAGAATCTTTTAAATTCATGTGTATTTTATTTTCTGGTACTCAAATGGGTTGAAGGGTTCAATCCATAGGACACCCGGATTCTCGAGTATTTGAAATGTGTAATGTACTAAGATGGAAATTCAATCTTCTAGATATTTTCATTTATGCATGAGTTTGTTTCCTATATTAATTATTGTTTGTGAACCAAGGATTGCACTAAAATGGGGGGGAATGTTGGTGATTTTAGTGAAATCATCGGTTCATTTTATGTAATTGGGTTCACAAGATAATAATTGGGTTGGTAGCTAAGTTATAACACGAGCTAGGAGGTGTGGAGTGCACACTCGTGTAAGCTAGCTAGCACCCGGGATTGTTGGACAGACATATTTGGTGGGTTACTTAATGATTGGATTGACAGTGTTTGGCGCGGTTCTCCACGCGGGTACACTCGTGCCGCCAGGCGCGCGGAGCACTGGACTGCTTGTCGACCAGTGCTTGGCGCGGTTCTCTACGCGGGTCCACCCGTGCCGCCAGGCGCGTGGAGCACTGGAATGTTTATCGTCCAGTGCTTGGCGCGGTTCTCCTCACAGGTCCACTCGCGCCGCCAGGCGTGCGGACGTCCAGTTTTGTAACTGTCGAATTTGAATGATAATCAATTTGTAACCCCCAAATCCTCTTGTAACCGACAGTTAATTTTGTCCACAATCAATCCCATTAATGGGGAATATTATTATCATTAATAATATAGGATCGGTTACGATTCTTTTGATGTTTAAATAGGATTGATTTCTGCCAGAATCGAAACCGGTGAATTTGAGATTATCCTCGAGTGAATTTCGTGATACCCAGGCAGAATAGGGTCGAAATATCACTTAAGGAAAGCGAGCTCTCACGCGATCTCTAATTCTTATCCAAGGTCCGATCACTCTCTCTTCTCTCCCTCTACCCATCAAATTCTGCAACAAACAATCCCCAACAGTAAATTCTTGAATTGATATTTATATGTTGTTAATGTAATTTTTGTCAAAAAAAGAAAAGAAATTAAAGGTTTTAGGGTTTGAATCGTGGGTTTTAAACAAATGAGTTTAGTTCATAAAAGTTGTCAAAAAAATGGATTTAATCCATTTCGTTTAGTCATTTTATTGGTTTGATTCTCATATGAATTTCAAAGATGTTCTTTTCTGAATTTTTATATAGTTTTGTGTATTTTGATTTTGTTATCCCAGATTAATCTAGTTGATATATTAACACACAAACACAATAATGATCAAGAGATATATAGATTAACAAAACATACCAATCCCTTGAATAAACAATGAAACCCTTGTGTGTTCTTGATACCCTTGAATACGATGACAATATGGCTACCTTTCTCTCTAAACAATGATTATGAAACTATGAAAGGTTAACCTAAAAACTAATTAACTAAAACTATTTATACTTAGGCTTTTAAGGCCTAATACCTAATGGGCTTATGGGCTTGAGGCCCAATAGCTAACAACTATTAACTTATTACAAAATAAACCCTTTAATACAATTGCAGTTTAAACCCTTAACTTTAACTTTAATCTTGAATACAATTTATGATCCAACAATCTCCCCCTTTGGATTCAAGATTAAAAAAAATTTGCAATTGTCTTCGGGTCTTCACTTGTCTTCTCTTTTCTTGAAAAACTTCAGATATGAGATATGACGTTGATAGCTTCAAAACTTGATATCTTTGAAATCTTCAGCAATCTTCAGATTATGTTCTCCTTCTTTGATAATTCTCCCTTTTTTTTGTATCTTCTCCCCCTTTTTGATGAGTGGTGAGAATCATCATCATCAAAACTTTGCAAAACAATCTCCCCCTTTTCAAGACAATCTCCACCATTGTGTATGATCACGTAAGCACAGTCTTCATGTAACGAGCCCTGTATGGAAATAAGAGCAGTCTTCCCAGATGGAAAGAGTGATTATTTCAATCTTTTCAGATAAAAATCGTCAATTGTAACCGTTTAAATCTTTTCAAATTCAAACTGTTTAAGAGTTGTAACCCTGAATCAACAAATGACTCAGTTAGAATGCCTGTCAGTAACACAAAGTTACTGAGTAACACAAAGTTACTATATAAGGAGCTGGTTTTGATGTTAACTCCCCAGGTCTTCCATTCAATCATCGAATAACACATGGTTATCTATGAACGTTCTGACAGAAAACAAATTTCTGTGTGCTCGTGCATGTGTATGAAAGAACTAAGCACAGATGTTTGCTTTTCATTTTAGGCTCAAAGTATGTAAACTTGTTGAGACAGCAACAAATTATACAAAGACTCAATGTGCATGAGAAAGGGTTCGAATGTGGGGCAACTTTCCTTCTTTTTCAATATTAGTATCTTCCAAATGAAGAACCAATAGCATATGTGTTGCGTCCCCAGAAAATGTGAAACATCCTCTTTTTGAGAAAAGAATGAGTAACTGGTGGGGTTGTATGCAAGAGATGGCATGGGCTAGTTGCCTATTTCAATGATGGTTACCAAAGAATGTGAACCAATCAGATTATGTGGTTGTCCGGCTCAGAAAGTGGTTTGGTGCAGAGTCTAGTATTCTTTTACTCTGATCTCTCACCCTCTTTCTTTTAATGCTCACTTCTAACCAATCTCCCTTTTCCATTTTACCTCTTCACACACCATACCTCAATTCTTTTTAACCCCTCTCCCCTCAATCACTCAGGGAATACTTCCTGGGAAGGAAACACTGGTTATCGTGAATCCATGGAAGTTCTGATAAGTTCTCATACTGAATCCCATTTATTTTCCTAAAAGAACATAGTGTTCAACAAGATTTTTGTACATGTAAGCACAAATACCACTTGTTACATGAAGAATATAATATTCGGAGATGTCAAAACAGAAGATGTTTGACGATGCAATTCTCCCCCTCAAACTAAAAGTGGTTGGCAATAAGCTCATCTCATTTTATCATGAAGAGTAAGATTTTGGAGAATCAAAAACGAATGTTGTTTATATGAACAATATATAAACATATTTTCAATGAAAGCACATGAAATGACGTTTAATTCAATCAACAGTGAATACAAATAACGTGAGTATTATCATAGAAAGATTTAACTTTTGATACATGGTAATAACAAAGTCAAATAGAATGTGCTGAACCGTTATGTGTATGAATACTTGACAAAGTATATTGACAAGATAAAATGCAAGTATTTATCTTTAAGAACACACGGTCAGATAAGCATTTAAGTATCCAAAAATCTGTTAAAATCACAGATATTCTCCCCCTTAACTTAATGTAAATATAATTTTTTTTTTTACATAAATTCAGAAAAATAAAGTAAAGCACTAAGGTGCGGGTCCTAATCTGATGTGATTAGAAGTCATAGTCACTTGAACAAACCTGCATAAATGAAAGAAATAATGGTAATCATTTGTGAAAATGATTCCTCTTTCATTAGCAACAGTTGAAGAATAAAAATGAACACAAAATCTAGACAGAGAATACTCCCCCTTGAATCATGAGTAAGGTCTAAGACATGTTCAACATACCAAGTTTGCTGATTAGAAAATGGAATCGCTTTTCATCCAATGGGTTGGTGAAAAGATCAGCTAACTGGAAGTCAGTTTGAACAAAGTGCATTTCTATGTTACCTTTTTCTACATGATCCTTGATGAAATGATATCGTACATCGATATGCTTGGTCTTCGAATGTTGTACCGGGTTAGCAGTTATAGATATGGCACTCTTGGAATCACAATAAATAGGAACACGCTTGTAGTTGTATCCAAAGTCCCTTAACTGTGTCTTCATCCAGAGGACTTGAGAACAACAGCTAGCAGCAGCTACGTATTCAGCCTCGGCAGTGGATGTTGAAACACAGTTTTGTTTCTTTGAAGTCCAACTTACAAGTTTGTCACCTATAAATTGACATGACCCAGAGGTTCTTTTCCGGTCTAGCTTATATCCTGCATGATCAACATCTGTAAAGGCAGTTAGTTCAAAACGAGAATCCTTTGGATACCAAAGGCCTAAATCAGGAGAGCCTTTGAGATATCTAAGGATTCGCTTAACAGCAGTTAAGTGCGACTCTTTAGGATTAGACTGATATCTCGCACAAAAGCATGTGGCAAACATTATATCAGGGCGACTTGCAGTCAGATAAAGTAAAGATCCAATCATGCTACGATACACCTTTTGATCAACAGGTTTCCCGGAGGGATCTGCGTCTAAGAGTGTACCAGTAGCCATTGGTGTTTTCATGACTGAACTATCTGACATAGTGAACTTTTTCAAAATATCTTTTATATATTTAGCTTGATTAATAAATATGCCGTCGGGTAATTGCTTTACTTGTAGACCAAGAAAGAAATTCAATTCACCCATCATCGACATCTCAAACTTTGTTTCCATTATTTTTGAAAAGTTCTTACAAAATTTCTGATTGGTCGACCCAAAAATTATGTCGTCAACATAAATCTGAATGAGAATCAAGTCCTCACCTTGCCTTTTAAGAAATAAGGTAGTATCAACTGTACCTTTCTTGAAACCAGAAGCAAGTAGAAATTTAGTGAGAGTTTCATACCAGGCTCGCGGTGCTTGTTTAAGACCATACAGTGCTTTGTCTAAAACATAGACATGATCAGGGTGATGAGGATCAACGAAACCTTCAGGTTGAGCCACGTAAACCTCCTCATGCAAAACGCCGTTCAGAAAAGCCGATTTTACGTCCATTTGATAGACAGTAAAGTTTTTATGCGCTGCATATGCTAGAAAGATTCTGATGGCTTCGATCCTTGCAACCGGGGCGAATGTTTCGTTATAGTCAATGCCCTCTTGTTGACAGTACCCTTTTGCGACTAAACGAGCTTTGTTTCTCACTACTACTCCGGCTTCGTCTTTCTTATTTCTGAAAACCCACTTTGTTCCTATAACAGATTTACCTTTAGGTAGTGGGATCAAGCGCCATACCTTGTTCCTTTCAAATTGTAGAAGCTCGTCTTGCATGGCAGAAATCCAGAAGGGATCACGTAGAGCTTCAGACGCTTTCTTTGGCTCTAAGGAGCTGAGGAAGCTTGAAAACATGCAGAAGTTGGCTGTTGCTGACCTTGTCGTGACACCAGATTGTACGTCACCTATCACATTGGTCAGGGGATGATTCTTAGTCCAACGATGTGTGCTTGGTAAGGATTCAACTTGTTGTTGCGTATTGGACGCATCGTTTTCATCGTGCACAGCAGGCAGCTCCATAGATGTACTCGGGACATCTTGTACTGGTGTTTCTGATACTGAGGGTTTTGGACTAGCAGTTGAAGTACTCGGGACTTCGTTTCTAGAAGAGCTATCTGTAGAGACAGATTCAACATTAATAGAGTCAGAAACTAATGGTTGAGTTGTACCTGATGGAGATGAAGTTTCAGTGACTTCTTCTTCGGACGGTCCAGATATGTCTTCAGATATAGTAGGGACCTCCGAGCCTGTACCACTTGTTATCGATGTTGATATGCCTTTTTCAAAATCTGCACATATATCATCAAAGGCATCAATAAACAATAAATCTAACTCAGATGAAGTAGAGTTAGAAGAAGTAGATCTTTGAGAAGCTGGTTCTATTCTGGATTGAATAGAAGCTTTGTCCTTAATTACGAGTTCTGAACTGTTGTGTCCAGAAGTCCTTGTAGAATTCTCGTCAAAGGAGACATTCATGCTTTCAACAACCGTCTTAGTTCGAATAATGTAAATTCGATAAGCTTTGGATGTCAGAGAGTATCCAACGAGATATCCTTCATCCGCTTTCTTATCAAATTTTGATAATCCTTGACGCTCTTTAAGAATGTAACACCTGCAACCGAAAACACGAAGAAATTTGATGTTAGGTGTACGATTGTTGATTAACTCATATGCTGTTTTATTAAATCGCTTGACCACAATGGTACGGTTCTGAGTAAAACATGTTATAGCGACTGCCTCAGCCCAAAGGTACATGGGTAGATTCGAGTAAGCGAGCATAGTACAAGCTGCTTCAACCAGAGTACGGTTCTTCCGTTCAACAATGTCGTTTTGCTGTGGAGTGTAGGCTGCGGAGAAATTGTGTGAAATACCCACGGAAGTAAGATAACTCTTCAGGGTGTCATTCTTGAACTCCATGCCATTGTCACTGTGAATGGTTCTGACTGGCAATTTAAGACGTACTTGAATGCGCTTGATGAAAGCGATAATCAACTCTGGCACATCTGACTTGTTGCGAAGAAACTCGAGCCATGTATACCTTGAGTAGTCATCTATCATTACCAACACATATTTCTTTCCGTTGATAGATGTTGTGCGCATTGGGCCACAAAGGTCCATATGAAGAAGTTCCAGTGCAGATGAGGTCGATGATTCAGATTTGGACTTGAATGAGTTATGCTTCATTTTGCCCAACTCACATGCGGAACAGAGTGAGTCTTTTTCGAACCTCATTTCTGGTAGACCTTTGACCAGACCTTGTCTTTGTAGCTTCGCTATAGATCGGAAATTTTGATGAGACAAGCGTCGATGCCACGTCCACGATAGTGCCTTAGTTGCTTTGGCTAGTAGACATACTGGACGTGTGGCAGACAGTGTGGGAAAATCTACATAGTATAGATTTCCATGGCGCTCAGCTTTGAAGACTTCATAACCATCGGGATCCTCTAGATAGCAATGAGTGGTTGTGAAGCGGACTTGATATTTCATGTCACAGAAGTGACTGGTACTAAACAGGTTGTGATCAAGTCCTTCAACATATAGCACTTTTTGAATCTTCACAACACCGTTGTCGAGCATTCCATAACCCCTGACGTGGCCTTCGGCTTCAGAATTAGCAAATTTAACTGCTCCGGCAGGCTCCTCCACATAGTTATGCAAGAGGTGCTTGAATCCTGTCATGTGGCGTGAACATCCGGAATCTATTACCCACAATCGACAGGCCTGCAAAAGATACAATTAGTTTTGCTTAGGCACCCATATCAGGATGGTTCCTTCGCGGTTAGCATCAAGCAACTCAGGAATATCATCTGGTTTGACTTTCACTCTCCATTCATAACGCGGCTTTGGAACCCATTTCCAAACCATCTTAACGTTTAATTCCTGAAAGTGCTTTTTAGAAGTAGGATTGGCAACCTTAGCTCGATACACTTTGGGTTGTGTAGAAGAATTAGAAATAGAATTAGACTTAAAGTTCAGTTTAGCTTTTCTCTTATTCTGTTTGGACTTTGGAGGGGAGTAGTATGTGAATGAGTTATCCCAACAGTGTTTGCAATATAGATTCTTTCGAGCAAAATTCATAAACTTAGATTTATCAGAACAAACCTTACATCCATGTTTATCAAAAGAATTACTTTTCAAAATAACACTGTCAGAAGTACAACTGTTTGAAGCAAAAGTTTTACTAGATAACATATCATTCTTATTCAAACTACTATCTTTATTCTTCTTACTCCTCCCAACTCCATTTCCTTTTATATCTGAAACAGAAACAGGAACCTTGTTAGTCTCTAACTTAGAAGGTGGTTCTTTTCTTGTGATGTTTGAAGTCTCACCCTTTTCAAAAATACTCGGTGGATATTCAGGACAATCAGAGTAAACAACTGAAGGTTTTGTAGGAGCATCAAATTCTGGATTGGTTCTTACCTTCCAGCTTGGATCATTGAACATCTGTTTATCATTTGAAGCATTTTTAAACAAAGTAATTTTCAAATCATTGATCTCAGTGCAAAGCTCTTGATTTACTTTTAAAGACTTTTCAAGTTTATGTTTGAGATAAAAGTTTTCATCTTCAACCTCATCAAGAGATTGTTGCAACATGTCAATTTGCTTCATCAATTCAGATGTATTATCAATTATCATTCACAGAATTTGACTCCTTTTGAATAGAAACAGGATCATAGTCTGAAGCATTCATCATTTCAGAAAATAATCCTTCAGTCATGGACTCAATAAACTCCGTTTTGTCATTTTGAGAACAAGAACCATTCGTGATAGCATTTTCTTCTTCAACCTCTTCAACAAGTAAAGGTTTAAAAGTAATGGGATTTGAGACTGATGGTATAGTAGATGGATCAACATCAGAATCATACTCATCATAGTTGCATGCAGTCTCAGGTAGAACTGTGTTGGTGCTTACTGATTCTTTGGAAGGTGTGGTAAGTAGTGATTCAAACTCAGTAAATTCGATTTTTCGAGTCGCATAGCTTTTGTTTAAATCACCATATTGAAAACCAACTGATTTAAAAAGATTTTGAGAATCAGTGTCACCAGACTTGTTCTTTCCCATTTCTTCTTGACCTTTGGTCTCAGATAAAGGTGTAGGAGTACTTGCTTCAACAAAAGTTGCACGAATGTCAGGAATGGGTCTGATTGCGGAGCCGAATTTATCAAAATTATATAGATGCTCCGGTGCCTTTTTCAAAATTTCATTAGTTGGCACACCCAAACCTGGTTTAAGTTTGTAAAACCTTTCGTCTTGGAGTTTATTGGTCAACAGATTTAATGTTTGTTCAGTCTGACCTCGTTTCATATTAATGTCCTCCAGTTGCTTGATTTTGGTGTAAGCTTCATTTCTTTCTTTATAACAACTTCAAATTTGATTTGAAACTCACCCTTTTCAGCATTAAGATTCACAAGATCTGTTTCTAAACCATATATTTTTTCTTTTAAAGACGCTTTTTCAGCTTTTAAATCGTCTTTTTCTTTTTCTTTTTCTTCCACAACAACTTTTAAAATAGCATTTTCATCGCGAAAGCTTAATGCAGATTGATGTGCAGAGCTAAGTTTTCCTTTCAGTAAAGCAAATTCATCTTTCATACCATGTATTTGGGCCATTAAAGATTCAATAAGTTCAGAATTGTCACTTACCTCAGAGTTTGCATCTTCGGATTGTGTCTCAGAGTCTTCATCGTCACCTTTCAGCTTTGCCATATAAGATACTTGGGTGAAGTGAGTTTGCTCCTCGTCATCGGAACTTTGATATAGCCAGTTCTCTTCTTCAGCCATTAGCACTTTTCCTTCTTCAACTTTCTTGGCAATAAGTGACTTTCTTGCGTAGTACTCTGAGTTCTTTACCTTCTTGAACTTGCAGTCCCTCGAGAAATGCCCAAATTTGCCACAGTTGTAACATCTTCCTAGTTCATCCTTTCGTTCTTCTCGCTTATCCTCTCTCTTTCCTTCTCGTCTATCATCCTTCCTGTTTTCTCGTCCTTCCCCTCTCTTTCCATGCATCGACTTGTATCGCATCTCAGACTTCTCTTTCTTGTATCCATCATACTTTGGCTTTGAGTAGAATCTTTTCTTGCCAAAGCTCTTCTTGAATCGTCACGTAATAAGAGCCAAGTCCTCGGAGAACTTTTGAATATCTGGATCTGAATCAACTTCCAGTTCTTCATCGCTCGAATCAGAGTCAGAGTCAGTAACTTCGGTAACTAGAGCTTTAGACACCTTTTTCTTCGACCTTGCAGAGGATACAGAACCTTTGCCGGCTATGAGAGCCACATAATCCTTCAGATGATTAGACTCATTATTAAATGATCTCACCTCATCCTCATGTTGAGCAAGAGTAGAGAAGATATCAGTGACATTTTCTCGAGCTATATTCTTGGACATCTGGAGGTTGATAGCAAAGTTCTTCCATTCTGGATTCAGATTCTTGATGAACTTGTAATTTATCTCAGAAGCATATTTAGAGATATTGTTCCTCCGCAAGTCATTGAGGATGATGTTATATATGTTGTAGGTATCTAATAGCAACTCTCCTTCTTTTGCATGAAATCCCTCGTATGCATTTATGCATAGATTCTGCTTAGCTTGTATGGAGGCTTCACTTCCTTCAAACTGCCTTGCTAGTTCATCCCAGATGCCTTTAGCAGTGCTCTGACTGTCGACACGATTGTAGATGTCGTTTGGAATTGCCATTGTCAAATAGATTAGAGCCTCTTCTTCTGTCTTATACTGTTCTTTCTGCTTTTCATTGAAGAACTGATAAGGTTTAGGAATCTCTCTGTCAGGGATTTCTGGAGAGGAATCTGTAGCAGGTTGACCCTTTACTGTGATCATTGGAGTTTGTGGACCTTCAATGATTGCTTTCATGAATTCTCTATTCTTGTGATTCAGAAACTGAATCATTCTGGTCTTCCATTGCTGATACTCATTAGCCATGAGGACAAGAGGTTTGACTTGAGAGCACATCTAGAGAAGCTGATTCGACATCTTAGTTGTACTGTTAGTAATCAAACTTTTCTGTACCAAGACAACCAACTAGATGAGATCGTTAGAATCAAGATAAAAACCACACTTAAAAATTTTTAGAAAAAAAATTTCCAAAAATAATTAAATGTAGTCCTCTCACGCAGTAGATAAAATCAAACAGAGTAATACTGAAAATAAGAAAATTTTGATCACGAACAGAACTTTGTCCCCCTTCGCAGACTTAGTACGGGGGTCCTTGCGGGGGTATGGGGGCAGCGCCCCTAGAGAAAAAAATTTACGCAAAAGTGAACAGTGCTCGCGTGAACAGTATTTGCGCAAAGTGAACAGTACTTACGCAAGTGAGGTTTGCGCATGCAGTGGGGCGCGCAGAGTGAAGTTTGCGTATCAAGACCGGTGCGCAAAGCTGAATTCGACCGGGAAGTTGCTTCGACCGGTAGCTTGTTCGACCGGAACTTGCTTCGACCGGTAACTTGTATAGATCGGTATTGAGATATGACCGATATAGTATTCAACCGGGATTGTGATAGGACCGATAAAGGTATTCGACCTGAATGGCTCTGACCGATAAACGACTGTGTGTGTACCAATTGAATGATAAGATGAGTTCGACCGAAAGTGAATGGACCGATATAATTTGACCGATAATATGCAAGACCGATAATATGCTTAGACCGATAGAATGTTCGACCTATATGGTGTTTGACCTATATGGTGTTCGACCGGTATGTTCTTAACCAGCCCAGAAGTCGATGAACAGAACGAATAATCAACCCAGAAATCAATCACGAACTCAAACACAGATGCACAAATCAGACTATTACACTTAGAAACATGTATTGAACATAACCCAATCAATAACAAAGATTAAAATCAACTTTCATGCATTCAATTTAAAAAACACAGTGTCGATATTCATGCAAACCCAGAAAACTCAAAATCACAAAATTCAATCACTTGATAATTCTCAATGTAATTAATCAATCAGATACTTTTCAATAGAATAAAACTCACTTAATCAGATCAATCTTAATCATAAAAACTCACAGATTCATGAAATCAGATGAACACAAAAAAAATTTCGATGAACAGTGATTTTGCGATGAACAGTGATTTTCGTGAATAGTAAAATCAAAAAAATTTGATTCTTTTGGCTCTGATACCACTTGTTATCCCAGATTAATCTAGTTGATATATTAACACACAAACACAATAATGATCAAGAGATATATAGATTAACAAAACATACCAATCCCTTGAATAAACAATGAAACCCTTGTGTGTTCTTGATACCCTTGAATACGATTACAGTATGGCTACCTTTCTCTCTAAACAATGATTATGAAATTATGAAATTATGAAAGGTTAACCTAAAAACTAATTAACTAAAACTATTTATACTTAGGCTTTTAAGGCCTAATACCTAATGGGCTTATGGGCTTGAGGCCCAATAGCTAACAACTATTAACTTATTACAAAATAAACCCTTTAATACAATTGCAGTTTAAACCCTTAACTTTAACTTTAATCTTGAATACAATTTATGATCCAACAGATTTTTATTCGATTCGTTTTGGGCTCTTTCGGAATTATCGATTAGGTGCTTTAGACATTGTTAAAAGATTTAGATTAGATTAAATTCTTTAGTTCGTAACCATGATTCCATAATTCAGATTCAAGTGTTCTGTTGTAAAGTTCGTTAACGATTCCGATCGTTTTCATCAATTAAGCTTGTATTTCTATAAATCACATCAAGGTGAGTTTTCTTTAACTATTTTCAATGAAATGAATATATATATATATATATATATTCAAATATTTAACATATTGATATCGTATATTATTGATATGTTTGGACTCGGGTTGATAAACGTGATATGATAATTGTTACATGTTTTATTATTAATACATGTATGTGAATTATTGATTCGTGATATATAAATGGACTTTCACAACAGAAGTCGGGTGTGCTAGAGAGTTATATATAGTGCCCACGAATGTGTTTCGTGTGGTGGGTCACAACCGGTATTGATTACGATCTTATCGGGGTGTGTGCAATTAAATTGTGGCAACTGTTGTGGTTAGTTTCATAGGAAGAATGTTAAATCAGTTTGCTCATTTCATCAATAACTGATTTGTTATTTCATTTTATCGGGTTTATTGAGATTGTGAAACTGAAGGGATTTTCTCACTAGACCGTATGGTCTAACCCTCATTTTGTTTTCAAAATATGCATTTCAGGACAAGCGCATATAACTGATAAAGGGAAAGGAAAGTTATGAGCTTATCTTTTTACCTGATTATATATGAAGATGGCAGAAGTATCTGGAAGTTGTTTTTGTTTGAAAGTTGTCATATAAATGTTATGTATTATGACAATTTAGCGAAAAGTTTGTAGTGACTTTTTGATATATTTGTACAATTTTGTACCGAAAGACCAAACTGTATCCTATATGGGTTTGGATATATGTAAATTATGTGATATATGTTATGTGAAATATGTGGGTTGTTACAATCCTTATTGTCTATAACTGAATTAATTGATTATGCCATGTTATTTAGGCATGGGAATTTGCCCCTACTCGTTGGGGAACCCGGTTCACCCGACCCGGACGGGGCCAGGGAATACCCGCAAAAACGGGTTCGGGGACCGGGGCCAGAGATACCCGATATGCTCAAACCGGGGGCGGGGGCGGGTAGCCTACCCCCGACCCGCCCGGTACCCGGATTATATAATATATGTATTATTTATATAATATATTAATAGGGGTAGTTTGTGTGTTTTGTGTATAAGTGGTTTTGACATTTTTGTGTTTTAACTTAATTGACAGTACAAAAACATCCCCAAAAGCAACCCAAAATTGCCAAAAAAAAACGGGTCTAAATCGAGCCGGGTAAGCGGGTACCGGGTGCGGGAGTTGACCGGGTTTTGACCGGGGTCGGGTATTCGATCCCCGTACCCGGCGGGGACCGGGGCCGGGGCCATGTTTTCAAAACCGGGGTTGGGGTCGGGTAAGGGGATACACGCCCCGTTACCATCCCTAATATTATTGTTCAACCCACTAGTCTCATTTGGCCTAACACTTGATTGGTTTGATGTGTATCTCAGGTTCTAGCGGTGCGATCGCCAAGAAGGTTTAGATGACTTTAGATGCAAGCTTGGGGGATATTTTTGGGACGCCAATTATAGAAGACTCATATTTTGAGTTGGATCACAACTTGAATTAATCTTGTTCCTAGATAGGATTTAGATTAAAGGGTTGTCTTCCCTTCATTGTTATTTATTACAAACTTGTAATCTTAACAGGCGTATATTGTTTCCCCTTTTTGGGGTGAGCTCGTGCTTTGGCATATTTTATATACCACATTTCTGTTTCTGGAAATTTTTGTTTATCCCAATTTTTGGGGTGTTACAACTTTAATACCGCAAAAGCATTTAGTTAAAAAACTCACCTTTGGTCCTTGATTAATTCCTTGCTCTAGCGATCTTACAACCTACGATAACATCGATAATTCGGTAAGACACCCTCCCTGAAAAGTTAACTAATGGCATGCGATTACTCTCTCTCACTCTCTCTTGATCTTAAATAGCGACGCTCCCCAACTTGGACTACTCACCCTCAAGACCAACAATTTCCCAAAAAGTTACTGGACAAAAGCCTTCACCCCGGGCGCCTCCGACTCTCGGGGTTACCCCGCCCGAGTAACACAACCCCTCGGACTCCCCCGCCTCCCGGGGTCACGAGTCGGGTTACTCACCCCCCCCCCCCGGGGCTCCCCCGTTTCCCGGGGTCTTGGCCCGGGTTACTCAACCCTCGACTCCCGGGATCAAACATCCCCGGGGTCTCACTGACCGGGACTCCCCCGGTATCTTCCCGCCGCCCGGGACTTCAACCAACACCGGGCCACTCGTCTACCGAGTTCTCCTGGTTAAACTATTCCACAGCGAACCCAAAATCCCCAAATCAACATCAAAACCTCACTAATTAATATGCTTTTACTACCAAAAACAAAGGAGTAAGACAACAAGTTACCCTTAACCAAACTCATTACCAACATAAACCATTTACACGATTATTGAAGAACATTAGGGATTCCCATCCATCTCATACCAAAACCCAACTAATGAATAGTCAGTCAACCTCAAGAACAAAAGATGAAGGAATGAAGGTTACCTTGATCGACTGATGTAGAACTTTTCCTCTAATCCAAGTTTCCTTTGCTTTCCTTCTTAAGATCGCATTCACGTCTCTCTCCCCCCTCTATTACACTTTTCAGCCGCCAAGAACAAATGGGGAGAATCCCTAGGGCTAAAACCCCTTTATTCCTAAATTACAATTAGCCCCTTGAACTTTGGGCTTTGCTCAACTCTTCACCCAAACTCTAAAATTGAGTAATTTGAACCCGGATATTACAGATGACAACAATATCCATTATTTAATTGCACTAAGCGGAAAAACTTAACGACTGTTAGACAGAGGGACCAAAACCATTGGAAGTTGACTAACGTGAGGGACCAAATCCAAGTTTTTAAAATTTAATTAGGAACAATATCCATTAAAAATTATAAACTTTAGGGACCAAAAAAGAACTTTATTCTAAAAGAAATTGAAAACAATAAATCTAATCACGACTTAGAAAAGATTCTCGGAGCATCTTCAACAGAGTTTCTATAATTTTTACGAATCAAAAGTTACAATTTTCAACAAAATTAGACTTAACTCCGCAAACTCCCTATTTCAGAGATTTCAACATTTATTATATTACTGAAACATTTTATAAATTTATCATCGTGAGAGCATCTCCAACAGATTCTCCAAAATGGAGAAATAATAGTCAAAATTTTCAAAAAAAAATCATCAATCTCCAAGAGATTCCTCATTTTTGAAATAAATCATTGATTATATTATTAAAATATTCTATATATTTAATAAAATATTATTTCTCTCACCTAAACATTTCATTTCACAGTTTATCATTAGTGGGATATAATAAAAAATTATTTCTCTCTTGGTAATAGTTTTCGGGTATATCTCTAAATTTGGAGAAGATTACACTCTCTCTTATACTTCTCCATTTTGGAGAAAGTTTTAGAAAAGTTGTTTGAGTAAAAAGTTGTTCAAAATCTCTATTTTCTCCATTTTAAAGAAATTGTTGGAGATGCTCTAATACATTTAAAAAAAAAAAACTTTATAGAGAATATTAATACACTCAATTTCATTAGTAGTAAAGAAGTAAAAAAATTAATTTATCTTTTCTTAATATGTTTTAGAGAATTTTATTAATTTGAAGTTTTCTCTATTTTAGAGAACAATATAGAGAATCTTTTGGAGCAAAATAGATAACAAAAACTTTATTTTTTCTATTGTAGAAAATCTAATAAAGATTCTCTTATAAGCAAAAAAAAATGTAGTTCTTATAAATCATTATAATTGTGGAGAGTTTTTACAAATTATGAAAAAGTCTTATCAATTGCATGAATTACTTCTACTGTGTGAATCAATAAGAACCATCTTACAAGACTAAATGCTCTTGGATAACCTATTGGTGATTTAATGACAAATGAAAACAAAAGAATAATAATAAACATTTAAGCACCACATGTTTCCATGTCTCTTGGTCTATATTTACCCATGGTTCCTTCAGGCACTCTTCACATACAAACACATTCAATTAAATCATGCAAGTTCTTCACATGAAAGAAGGAGATGGAGAGACAAGTTATGCCCAAAAAAATCCCTATTAAGGTAACACCACATAGACACTAGCCAGTGGCGGATCCAGAAAAAATAAATGATGGGGGCCCATATAAAAAAATTAACCAAAAGATACGATTTCATTAAAAATGGTAAGAATGGAATCGTATATGGTATACTCGTATAACATTTTGGGCTATAAGAAACTGAAAAGGGGTCTTCTCTATTTTTTGTTCGGGGCACAGTCACTTAAACATTATAAAATAGAAGTAAAAAAAAATTGGCCTTCCTGACATTGGCTTGGCCTCAAGTAAATCCGCCCCTGACACAGCTTGAAATTATTTTTTTCACCATTTAATTTACTTATACCTTATAATTTACATAAATGCAAAGAAAGATAATATTAATTGATAGTTTAATACCAAAATATGCTATTGTGAACATCTTGTGGAGGTGTAGCCTGCTTGCATGGGAGTAGCAGATCTTGGCTGCTAATCTGGACCAAACTCCTTTATCATTGTCTCTCAGATTTTCCATGGGCTGAACGTTGTCAGTCATCGACATGTACCCAAACTAAGGGTCTCCTGGTCCTAAACCACTATAACTTACACAAGATGTGTTTGTAGAAGGGGGAAAGAGGTTGAATATGTTTCGCACGTTTTATTCTCATTTTATAGCATAGATTGCATTGTTTTTGTGTCCGGTTCTAGCATGTCTCGTGCATTTTTCTTACCTTTTTGTTTAGTTTTTTTTTTTAATTTTCGATGCCTATTACTTTGTCGCATGTATATTCACGTTTTTGCGATTATTTTTAGTGTGTAGGTGTGTGTGGACTCGAGAAAGAGAAGAAGGAAGGAAGTGCAAGCGATGTAGAAAGCGGAAAAGACGGAGAAAAGAAGTTGGAAACTGCTCACGCCCGCGACTGTTTAGCTGTGTGGCTTGCGTCATTGGTACAAGATTTTTCCATGTGTCGTTAGTAAATGGTCCGGTCGTATCCTGTAAAAAAGAAGTTCAATGCCCGTTGCTTTTACCTGAATTATTTATTATGACTAAAAAATTAAAAAAATATCAAAGCAGTAATTTGTAGTCATCAATAGTGAAATTAAAGCAAGAAAAATTTATAAAATATTTTAAAGATGTGTCTCTGTTTTTCATGTGACTCGACTTTAAATCCAATACGAAACACAAATAGATCGAGAGTTTGTTAGAAAAAAAAAATATTAGATGCTTTAGATCTAAACACCTTTTAATTTAAACACTTAGATAGGGTAAAAAGTGATAAAAATCTATTTAAGACAACTAATATTAAAAAAATATTTAAAAATTAAAAAACAAAGACGTCAAAAAAAAAATTAATCTGTTTTTAACGTTATAATTTAACTAATGTTTATATCTTACGATAAACGTTGAGGACTTTTCTTTACAATAAAATAGAAATCCTATTGGTTTTAAATATAAAAGCCCAAATACTCATGTATTTTAGAATTATGAGTTTTTATTGCATGAAACATAAAGCCCATTAGAATAACACATAAAGCCCAATCATTTGAATATAGAGATTGGTTTTTATTCAAAATATTCCCCCTTTCCAAAAACACGAATATACTTTTGGATTGTTCATGAAAATGTTTATCAAAAAACTTCCTTTTTGGAATTACTTTCTAACCTTACATGGTATTGGAAACTTCAAATTTTAATTGTTTTGTTAGATATTTGATTCATAATCAAACATTTTAATTAAATTATGTGTTATTATGGCCTCGAATCATTGTTCTTAGGCGTGTGTATCGGGCGGGTAGGACAGGTTCAAATGGACAAACTAAAATTCCGATCGGATTTCAAATATTGAAACCAAGCCCAGAATTTTGGGTTTCTGATATCGGCTTGCTTGGGGTTCGGGTTGGTCGGGTTCTGGTTGGGGTCGATCGGATTCAAATATAATTATATGCAAAACATATATATATATATATATATATTAAATCAATATTGAGGATGAATTCAATCGATTGAGATGATTTATAAATTTGATGGTAGGTTTAGTATTTAGAAAAGAGTGTGGCTAGCTAGGATTTAGGAGTTTCGATGGACAATTAGATAAATAATATATTTATATAATATCTAAAATTACACATACATACATATATATATATATAGGGAGATGTTCAAATAAGAAGTGCTAAATGTTTTAGAAATAGAGAAGTGGTCATAGTCTTTCATCTGGTCAACATTTGCGGCTTTGACTGTGAATCACTGGATAATTACTCACATGGTCTGCCGAAGATAGAAGGGTAGTTTCGTAATTTTTACAAATAGACGACAAACAAGTTCATATATGAATTATATAGGTTCACATATGAATATGTAGTTCATATGTGAATCACACGAGTTCATATATGAACCAGTTTGCTGCCTATTTGTAAAAGTTACGAAACTATTTGTAAGGACCATTTGTGAGAATATTTGATTTTGTAAAGTCTTGGGGTTGTTTGATGAATTTTGGGACTTGAGGGTCTATTATGTAAATTGAAGGGTAAATACTAAAAAGGGATAATCCCTAGTTTTTCTTTTCATTCTGATTTTGGGTTGGAGGCGACGACTGAAAGAGTGAGAGCAAGGGTTTGGGAGTAATGATCCTAAAGGCAAAGATTATGATTGAAGAAATCGTCATTAAAGGTTAGTCCCATCTCTAGTACCCCATTTGTTTGTTCCCTGCATCTTCTTTGTGAGTTGGAGAATTGGATAGTAGTTGTCTAATGTTGGATACTTAGGGTTCTTTTGTTTTGAGTTTAAGATTTAAATTGGATTAATGGGTATAGTTTTTGGCTTTTGTTTCATGTGGTTAGATATTAATCTATTTGATTTTTTTAAGTTTATTGTGGATAATAGAAGTGAGTGGATATCTGGTTAAGTTTGGGTTCTTCATCGATTTGGGGTTTTAAGTATCGCATCGCAGTGACCGGTTATTACCGGGAGTTGGGGCCAAGTTGGGGACCGGGGAGTCCCGGTCGAGCTAAGCCCGAGGGAGACATGAGCGATGATCAAACCCGGGGGAGGCCGGTTGGCGCCGGGACCCGGGGGGATCCGTTCAACGCAACCGGGGGAGTCCCGATCGGTGGAGTCTGGGAGTTGGGGAGGCCGTGACCGGGGGGTCCCGGGGCCCGGGGTGTGTGACCTCTACCCTTAAGGTTTCAATCTGTTAATTCCTCTCTTTCCATTACTTATTTATAAGGGATCAATCAGTAGCGAAGTGGACAACTTCGAGCAGCTGAGTTTCTGACTTCACAATCTCTTAACCTTTTTGAAATGTTTTTAAACTGAAATTGGGATGTATGAGAACGTGTGGTTAACTAATGTTATGTTGTAAAATGTTCTCGCAAGTTTAACTGCTTATTTTGAAATTATATATGAACTTCTGCGCTAAATGTATAATTTGGGACATGTTGGAATTGCGGTGATTACGGAAATCTCACAAATACCAATGTGTGTGGAATTCGTTTCCTGCACATGTGGACGGGGAGTCTGCTTTGGCCCCGGTGTGAGCGGGGAGTCTGCTTGGGCCCCGATCGTGGATGTGCACATGGTAATGGGAAATTGGGACACAACTGATCATTGTGTTTCCCGCTTGGGATGCAGCATGGAATTTGACTTTTGTTAAATTGTTGTATTTAATTATACGTCTTGGATTGTTATTTATCATAAATTGTTGCAACTGTTATTGTTTATTAAATATTAACGTTTGTCAGGAATTCACTAGACCTTACGGTCTAACCCTCGTTTTTCAATCTAAAAACCCATTTTCAGGAAGAAATGTAGGTAGTGCTTCTGGGAAAGGGAAAGAGAAGGTTTAGAGCTGCTAGCGGACTCGAGTGAAGACTTAGTTTAGTTCATTTGTCGTTTAATTTAGAAACACTCGGTTGTAGTCATGACTTCCGTTGTTTAAATTCTTGTTTTGCGGATATCGGATTTATGATATGTTATGTTTTTGGTTTGAAATCTTGGTTGTTACATTTGGTATCAGAGCCATAGTTTAAGAGATTTAGGTGACCGGATGGGCCTAGCCTTAAACTGCGAACTTAGGAAACCCAACCAAGAGATAGGATGCCTGGGAAATTTCACTCTAGGAACGATAATGATAAGGTAGAAAAGACTTTCATGTAAGGTAAATTTGGGGTTCCACCTGTCCAGTGTAATCGCAAATTTACAGGTACATGTATGTGCTTACATAACCATGTCATGCTAGGTTTCTAAGATTTGGTTCTTTTAGGGTTCGAGCAGTTTCGTCATGTCGGGGAGATTGTTGAGAAGCAGATCAGTACCAGCTGAGGAGTTAAACCCTGTTAACGAGACTCAGGTGGTTGAACAGACAGTACCGGTAAGATAACCCGTTGCCCGTGGTAGGGCCAGAGGACGGGCGAAGAAGACGGTGAGTACAACTCGAAAGGCTACCACTCTAGTGGAACCGGATGTTGTGAATCGGGGGCGCGGGATGACTCAGTCTGGTCGGCGGGCAAGGAACGCGGAAATTCCTGTTAATAGGGAAGTGTCGCATCAAGAGAATTCTACTTCTGTGAGGGGAAGGGGTCAACCGTGAGGTCGGGGTCGTGGGCGTAACCAAGCTTTTGTTACCCATGCTGCCTTTACTGCGGAAATGTGTAAACTGCAAGAGACTCTGAACGTTATTTTAGCTCAGCGGGAGGGGTCAGTATCGGGGAACAAAGACAAAACTGAGAGTAAGGAAGAAACTGAAATGTCCAGTCCACCGATCTCGATGGAAGGTAGTCAACATCAGTTGACTACGCTAGTGGTGAATGAGTCGGCAGCTAAGGGGTGCAGTTACAAAGAATTTCCTACTTGCAAGCCTCCTACCTATAAAGGAGAGTGTGATCCAGTTCTAGCACTAAAATGGGTCAAGGGTATGGAACTGGCATTCGACACCAGCAAATGTGCAAGAGAGGAAAAGGTGATCTATGCATTGTCTATGTTGAGGGACAAAACTGTGATGTGGTGGGATGCGGAATCTGGAGGGCAAGGCTCGTCGGCGGCCAAAGGTATGTCTTGGGAGACTTTCGTGAGCAAGTTCAAAGCACAATTCTGCCCTCTAGCGGCAGTCAAAAAACTGGAAGAGGAGTTTTTGGGTCTGGTGCAAAGAGAGATGACAGTTCAGGAATACACTTCAAAGTTCATAGAAAAGTCTCGTTTCGCAGAGATTTATGTGCCAAGTGAGGAGAGGCGTGTGGAACGTTACATCTTTGGTTTGAGGAGTGACATTCGGGAGTTTGTTGCGAACAAGGAGCCAGCTACTTTTCAATCAGCAATTAACGCAGCGGAGATGAGAGAGAAGGAAAAGAACCGTCAAGCGACTGAGAAGGTGAGCGAGAAGCGAAAATGGGACGGACTGGGAGCAGATGGAAGGAAAGAGAAAACGTTCAGGTCTGATAGACGAGGGGATCGTGGGGTGACGCCCAAGCCATGTGGTAAGTGTCACTGGGTTCATCGGGGTGAATGTGTGGTTGATTCGAGGTCCTGCTACCGATGTGGGGTGTCAGGCCATGTGGCAAAGGATTGTCCGAAGAATCGATCGTGTTTTCAATGTGGGTCGTCTGACCATATAAGGCCAGATTGCCCACAGCTGAAAAAGGGCGGGGTGGTGCAGTATGGCGGAAGACAGGGAAGCCAGGGGGAGGAGAAAAGGCCAGAGCCGACACATTCGAAGGGACGTGTTTTTCATATGACGATGGTAGAGGCAAAAGAAGTACCGAAAGTAGTGTTAGGTACATTTTTGGTGAATTCGTTACCTGCCAAAGTATTATTTGATTCAGGGGCAAATCGTTCCTTTGTATCTCTCGTTTTCTTGAAATGTTTGAATATGCAACCTAAATGCTTAGAGAGGGCATTAGAGGTAGAAACAGCCGATGATAACCGGGTGTTCATTAGAGAAGTCGTCGAGGGTTGTGTCACAGATATAGAAGGGAGTTTAGTACCTCTGAGGTTATATCCTATGGCAATGGGGGAGTTTGATATAGTGTTGCGAATGGACTGGTTGGCTGAAAATAACGCCAACATAGTTTGTAATAAGAAGTTAATTCGAGTACAATTACTGGACAAGGGAACGGTAATCTTGTATGGGAGTCGACGAAATAAAAGGGTTAGCCTTATGTCGATGTTTAAGACAGCTAAATGTTTGAAGAAGGAGTGTGCAGGGTTTTTGGCCTATGTAGTTGATTCCAAAAAGGAGAAACGGGGGATTGGGGAAGTAAGGGTGGTGAGCGAGTATCCGGAGGTATTTCCGGAGGACTTGACGACTTTACCCCTAGATCGTCAAGTAGAATTTCGCATAGACTTAGTGTCGGGTGCTGCACCAATAGTGCATGCTCCATATCGGTTGGCCCCTTCGGAGATGAAGGAAATGATGTCTCAGTTGCAAGAACTGCTAGACAAGGGGTTCGTGAGACCGAATACCTCACCTTGGGGTGCGCCGGTACTCTTTGTGAAAAAGAAAGACGGTACAATGCGGATGTGCATTGATTACCGTGAGCTTAATAAAGTAACGGTTAAAAATAAGTATCCACTTCCGAGGATAGATGATATGTTCGATCAGTTGGAAGGAGCTAGCTATTTCTCCAAGATTGATTTGAGGTCGGGCTACCATCAACTTAAAGTGTGAGAGGATGATATTCCGAAAACGGCGTTTCGAACAAGATATGGGCACTATGAATTTTTAGTGATGCCTTTCGGCCTAACCAACGCGCCAGCGAATTTTATGGACTTGATGAATAGGGTGTATCAACCCTCCCTGGATAAGTTCGTGATTGTATTAATAGACGACATCCTGATCTACTCGAAATCTGAAGAAGGGCATGAGGAACACTTGCGTGTCATCTTGGATTTGCTGAAGCGGGAGAGACTTTTTTCCAAATTCTCTAAGTGTGAGTTTTGGTTGAAGGAGGTTCAATTTCTTGAGCATGTAGTATCCCGAGAGGGGATCAAGGTAGACCCATCGAAGGTTGAGGCAATTCAAGATTGGGAGCAGCCTAAAAACCCGTCGGAAGTGCAAAGTTTTCTAGGGTTGGCAGGGTATTATAGGAAATTCATCAAGGATTTCTCGCGCATCGCAACTCCGTTGACATCCCTCACTAAGAAAAATGTGAAGTTCGTATGGGATGAGGCACAAGAAGAAGTGTTTCAAAGGTTGAAGGGTATGCTGAGTAGTGCACTGATTCTGTCCTTACCAGAGGGAGCGCAGGACTTTGTAGTGTATAGTGACGCGTCAAGGATAGGACTGGGTTGCATGCTAATGCAGCGAGGAAAAGTGATAGCATACGCGTCTCGTCAGCTGAAGGATCACGAGACACGCTATCCCACTCACGACCTGGAGTTGGCGGTCGTGGTGTTTGCGTTGAAGATTTGGAGGCACTACTTGTATGGGACGAAGTGCCAGATCTTAACGGATCAAAAGAGTCTATGTCACCTCTTTGATCAAAAAGAGTTAAATATGCGTCAAAGAAGATGGATGGAATTATTGTTGGATTACGATCGTAAAATCGAATATCACCCTAGGAAGGCCAATGTGGTGGCCGATGCCCTGAGCCGGAAGGAGAAGGGCGAAACTACGAAGGTGGTGGCCATGCGAACGGAAGTGTCGATCAACCTAATGGATGAGATAAAGAAGGCACAAGTGAAGGCACTGTTGCCTGAAAATATTAAGCAGGAGCGAATTCTCGGAATTGTATTCGTCTTATCTGAAGATAGCTGAGGGTTGAAGCGTTTCAAGGGTAGATCTTGGGTTCCAAAATTGGGAGAGATTAGACGAGAAATTCTGGAGGAAAAACATAAGTCAAAGTATTCAGTCCATCCTGGAACGAATAAAATGTATGGATATTTAAGACAATACTTTTGGTGGTCGGGTATGAAGAAGGATATAGCCCACTTTGTGGAGCGTTGTCTTACCTATTTGCAAGTGAAAGTGGAACACCAAAGGACCTACGGAAAGTTGCAACCGCTGGAAATCCCAGTCTGGAAATGGGACCAAATCACCATAGACTTCGTGACCAAGCTGTCGAGGACTCCGAAGGGTTATGACGCTATTTGGGTAATTGTGGACCGGTTGACGAAATCGGCGCACTTTTTACCCATAAAGGAGACGTATTCGATGGAGAGGTTGGCAAAATTGTATATAGATGAAATTGTAACGCGTCATGGAGCGCCAACATCGATAATTTCATATAGGAACAGTCGTTTTACGTCAGCGTTTTGGAAGAGTTTCCAGTGAGAGATGGGGTCACATATAAAGTTGAGTACAACATACCACCCTCAGACCGACGGTCAGAATGAACGAACCATCCAGACACTGGAAGACATGTTGAGAGCATGTGTCCTGGATTTTCGGGGTTCGTGGGAAGGTCATCTTCCTTTGATTGAATTTGCGTACAACAATAGTTATCATGCCAGCATTAAGGCAGTCCCTTATGAAGCTTTGTATGGACGAAAATGTAGAACCCCTTTGTGCTAGAATGAAGTCGAAGAGCGACAACTAGCGGGACCGGAGTTGGTGCAAATCACAGCGGATAAGATTGTTCAGATTCGAGAAAATCTAAAAGTGGCTCGAGATAGGCAAAAGATCTACGCAGACAAACGACGAAAAGACATAGAATTCCAAGTCGGGGATCGTGTTATGCTCAAGGTGTCTCCATGGAAGGGAGTAATATGGTTCGGTAAGAAAGGAAAGTTAAACCCACGTTTTATTGGGCCATTTGCGATAGTTGAGCGAATTGGGGAGGTGGCATATAAGCTCGAGCTTCCCGAAGAATTGCGAAGCATTCATAACACGTTTCATGTCTCTAATCTAAGAAAATGTCTTGCCGACGTGAGTATGGTGGTACCAATGCATGATGTGCAGACCGATAAACGTTTAAACTTTATAAAAGAACCTGAAACGATAACCGACAGAAAAGTCAAGAAATTGAGAAATAAAGAAGTTGGTTTGGAAAAAGTTCAATGGCGTTATAATAAAGGACAGGATGCTATATGGGAGGTTGAATCAGAAATGCGAGCTAAATACCCTCATTTGTTCGAAGAAGAGATTCCGGGGATGGAATCCCCTTAAGGGGGGAGGTTGTAAGGACCATTTGTGAGAATATTTGATTTTGTAAAGTCTTGGGGTTGTTTGATGAATTTTGGGACTTGAGGGTCTATTATGTAAATTGAAAGGTAAATACTAAAAAGGGATAATCCCTAGTTTTTCTTTTCATTCTGATTTTGGGTTGGAGGTGGCGACTGAAGGAGTGAGAGCAAGGATTTGGGAGTATTGATCCTAAAGGCAAAGATTATTATTGAAGAAATCGTCATTAAAGGTTAGTCCCATCTCTAGTACCCCATTTGTTTGTTCCCTGCATCTTCTTTGTGAGTTGGAGAATTGGATAGTAGTTGTCTGATGTTGGATACCTAGGGTTCTTTTGTTTTGAGTTTAAGATTTAAATTGGATTAATGGGTATAGTTTTTGGCTTTTGTTTCATGTGGTTAGATATTAATCTATTTGATTTTTTTAAGTTTATTGTGGATAATAGAAGTGAGTGGATATCTGGTTAAGTTTGGGTTCTTCATCGATTTGGGGTTTTAAGTATCGCATCGCAGTGACCGGTTATTACCGGGAGTTGGGGCCAAGTTGGGGACCGGGGAGTCCCGGTCGAGCTAAGCCCGAGGGAGACATGAGCGATGATCAAACCCGGGGGAGGCCGGTTGGCGCCGGGACCCGGGGGGATCCGTTCAACGCAACCGGGGGAGTCCCGATCGGTGGAGTCTGGGAGTTGGGGAGGCCGTGACCGGGGGGTCCCGGGGCCCGGGGTGTGTGACCTCTACCCTTAAGGTTTCAATCTGTTAATTCCTCTCTTTCCATTACTTATTTATAAGGGATCAATCAGTAGCGAAGTGGACAACTTCGAGCAGCTGAGTTTCTGACTTCACAATCTCTTAACCTTTTTGAAATGTTTTTAAACTGAAATTGGGATGTATGAGAACGTGTGGTTAACTAATGTTATGTTGTAAAATGTTCTCGCAAGTTTAACTGCTTATTTTGAAATTATATATGAACTTCTGCGCTAAATGTATAATTTGGGACATGTTGGAATTGCGGTGATCACGGAAATCTCACAATACCAATGTGTGTGGAATTCGTTTCCTGCACATGTGGACGGGGAGTCTGCTTTGGCCCCGGTGTGAGCGGGGAGTCTGCTTGGGCCCCGAGACGAGAGGGGAGTCTGCTTGGGCCCCGATCGTGGATGTACACATGGTAATGGGAAATTGGGACACAACTGATCATTGTGTTTCCCGCTTGGGATGCAACATGGAAGTTGACTTTTGTTAAATTGTTGTATTTAATTATACGTCTTGGATTGTTATTTATCATAAATTGTAGCAACTGTTATTGTTTATTAAATATTAACGTTTGTCAGGAATTCACTAGACCTTACGGTCTAACCCTCGTTTTTCAATCTAAAAACCCATTTTCAGGAAGAAATGTAGGTAGTGCTTCTGGGAAAGGGAAAGAGAAGGTTTAGAGCTGCTAGCGGACTCGAGTGAAGACTTAGTTTAGTTCATTTGTCGTTTAATTTAGAAACTCTCGGTTGTAGTCATGACTTCCGTTGTTTAAATTCTTGTTTTGCGGATGTAAACCTTTGATATCGGATTTATGATATGTTATGTTTTTGGTTTGAAATATTGGTTGTTACACTATTCCTCTATTTTTGGCATAGCCGCAAATTTTGAACAGTCAAAACCGCAATTCTTGACCGGTCAAAGCCGCCATTCTTGAACAGTCAAATCCAATCTTGACCATATGAAGGGTTATAATTACTTCTTTGTTTCTCATATATTTATCACTTTTCATTGAACCTTTGGCTATTGGTAGCGGAAAACCGTATAGTTCACAGTGGGGGCGCAAATATACACCAACACTATGATCGCTACAAGTAATAAAGTGGTAAATATACCGAGATCGTATCCATAGGGATTGGACTTCAAAGTTTCGAGTACTAAGTCGAGAATACATCTATTTCAATGAGAGTAAAATATTTTGAGTGGTTTTTGTGATTTTTAACAACGAAAACTAAACAAGAAATTAAAATAGGTATGGGTTTAAGTTTCACTTAAGGCAATTATAGTAACAAAATGATCATAAACTTTATGTCTCAAAAACGTCTATAAAAATCTCGATCTCTCGAAAGTGAATCTTTAAAGACCGTGCCCATAAAATGCCCATAAAGTCACCATTATTATCGATTCTTAATCTTGCCGATTTAGCTAAGTTGATATAAAAATCAAGTTATACCAGTATGGAAATTTATACCCAAATCTCTTTGTGATATAAATTTCGACCAATGTTAGAACCTTAGTAAAATCATACAGAACTCGTATCTCTACGTGGTTATCAAAAACTTTCTCAAATTTTTGTGCATCACTTAAACTTTATTTCAAATTCGTCCATCTCTGGGTCAAAGATATAATGTTAACACTTCAAAGTGATCAGTTTATCCGCGTTAAGTTTAGGTTCCGACTCAAGTGACCAAGCTTAAGAATTAGCAATAATGGCAACCACTGGCGGAGCCAGCACATGCCCAGAGTTGTCCTAGGAACACCCTCAAATCAAAATGCCTAAATCAATATTTTTTTAATGAGGGACGTTTCCCACACATTCTCATCAACCTCCAGCACATTCTAGACCAAGCAAGCAATAGTTTGAACTTTTTTGGTTATCAATATAGTATTTTAATATATATTTTTTTATTTAAAGGACAAAATTAATTTTATCTAAGGAATCATTTATCAAATGTTTACCTAGTAAGTGTTTATCTGCTTACTTTTACCTTATTGGATGAACGTGACAAAGATTTAGAATCTTACCCAGTAAGAACGATAATAAGGACCGAGAGTTTTATTCGGTAACTAAGAGTGATGACTCTTATTCGGTAAGAGCTTACCGGATAAAAATGTGGCATACAATACCATTTTAATGGACTAAAATATTACCCGATGACCTAAGTGAAAGTGTTACTATTAGTTGTAAGCATTTACTGGGTAAGTGTTGGTTAAACGGGCCATTAGTTTTTTTTTTTATTTAGTATAGCAAATAATTGGTTTCTCTAATGTAATAAAGTTTCAAACTTTCTTATTTAATGTAAGAAAGTTTCAAATTTTTTCAATCAATATAATAAAAGTTTCAAATTTTTTATTTGATGTACCATATGAAGACATGAATGTCAAGTTTTTCGTCTAATTCATCTTAACATTTTTGTAAATTTTGTAATCTTTTGTAAAGGGGTATCTATAAAAACCCAACCAGAGAATAGCAAAATAACAATTTAAATCTTAACATTAATAATAAAATTCATGCCAAAGCGGCCCCAAGCGTACAATAAATTCCAAGGTTTGCAAAAACAACCTATACACAACTGATATATAATAAGAATAAACTAAAATGCCGGTCTTCTACTCATCCCGCTATACTTTCTCTTTTCCCTTATCAGCTCTGCCTAACTCACGTCGGCCTGAAAAGATTTTTAGTTTTGAAAGAGCGAGGATTAGACCGAAGGTCTAGTGAGTCCCCTCTAACAAATAAGCAATAAAAATAGCTTTCTAGAAATAATTCAACATTTAATAAATGCACAAAGATAAACACGCTACTGACCACACGATCGTCAAAGACGATATGTCTATCTCGCGCTGCATTAAATTTTGGGACACACCCCTAATGGCAAAAACGGGCCACACTCCCCGGCACGAGTAGGCGGGCCACACTCCCCGACTTAGGTCAAAATCTCCACATATAATGTATGCATACATTTAAATTTCAACAATTTATAACACACTTAAACAATTTAATAAAATCATGCCATCGTAAATAAATCAAAGTTTAAAATTAAACTTCACACGCTTTTGTTACCAAAAGTTTTAGTTCAGAAAACTCACCTGACGTCCTTAGCTAAAAGCTTTTCGTCTACTTTTATAATCCGAACCGAAACCTATAAAACAAGGCATTGCCCGGTGAATTAACGATACTTTCTATTTTAACAAAGTTGACCCTAATCCCAAAACTCTCAACGGTCTCCTAAAATTGAGAAAACCCGACTCACTAGAAATCCAACTCAAAGCAACAATTAAAACATCCTACTATACCTAAAATGAAAATGGGCCAATCCAAAACATGAAACCCAACACTAAGAAAATTCAAACAACTTAATCTAAATAACTTCAGATTGGGCTTCGGCCCACATTGCATAATCCATGGACCGGGGCCAAAAGGGCCGACCGGTGTGGCTTCTTGACCGGGGCCAAAGGGCCGACCGGTGTGGCTTCTTGACCGGGGCCAAAGGTCCGATCGGTGTGCTGTGTGCCCGGGGTGTCGCCCCCCCCCCCCCCCCTGACCGGAGTAAAGAAATTCAACCGGGGTCTTGATCCCCACCTCATCCGACCGGGGTGAAAGGTCGATCGGGGTAATCCTTTGACCGGTGCCCTACTTCATTGATCAGTGCTTAAGGAGCGACCGGAGCCCCAACGACCGGGGTCTTTCTATGGGTCTCGACCGGTGCCTCACAACGACCGGACCAGCACAGAACAACGACCGATGCCACACAGACAGCATATCGAACGAAACTCAGAGACCAATAATCAGATATTACCCATTACAAATAAAACTTAACACTAAAAAACAATTTACTGACAACCCATAAACAGATGCAGACTCGACTTCCACCCACAATTCAATAATCACTTATATTTCCCAACATCGCCTCTTAAAATCTTAAACCCAGAACTCAATCTTAGAGACATTAATCATAGGTTCAAATTCCAATAAAAGATTTGGAAAACCATTGATAAACTCTTACTATTAGACAGAGAAGGATTAAAATTTACCTTGTTAAATTGCAGAACACCAAACCTCAGCTTCTTGAGCCCTCTTTGATCGAATTGCCTTCAAATTCCTCTCCCTATCCCAAAACTTGCCAGCCGCCAACAAACCCAAATTCTATTACCTCTAGGATTAAAACCCCTTTTTCACAACTTTCCACTCTAGACCCCTCCCTTATGGTCTTTTTACTTTCTTACCCTAAACTTTTATAATATTTGCTTTAAGCCCGGTTATTACAATATCCCCCCCTCAAAAGAATTCCGTCCCCGGAATTCCTTCGTCGAACAAAATGGGATATTGGCTCCTCATAACCGACTCTAACTCCCAAGTCGCTTCTTGACCCTTATGAAATTGCCACTGAACTTTCACCAGTTGAATTTCCTTGTTCCTTAATTTCTTAACTTTACGATCTAAAATGGCTACTGGTTCCTCTACATAGCTTATCATCTCATCTATTTGGACATCCTCTAACGGTATAACGACATCGCTTTCTGCTAAACATTTCTTCAGATTAGATACATGGAAAACGGGGTGCACTCCACGTAGATCCACAGGTAATTCCAATTTGTAAGCTACCTCCCCAATACGCTCCATAATGGTAAACGGCCCCACAAATCTCGGCCTCAACTTGCCCTTCTTGCCGAAACGAACAACTCCTTTCCTAGGCGAAACTTTTAGCATCACTAAATCTCCCACTTGAAACTCTATCGGCTTCCTTCGCTTATTTGCGTACATCTTCTGACGATCTTGAGCCACCTTTAATCGTTCTCGAATCTGATTAACCTTGTCGGCTGTCACTTGCACGATTTCTGGTCCTGTTAGCTGCTTTTCACCCACCACAATTCCAACATAAAGGTGTTCTACATTTTCGACCATACAACGCTTCAAACGGAGCGGCTCGGATACTGGCATGATAACTATTGTTGTAAGAGAACTCTATCAAAGGTAGATGAGTCTCCCACGAACCTTTGAAATCAATAACACATGCTCTAAGCATATCTTCTAATGTTTGAATGGTTCTTTCACTCTGGCCGTCCGTCAGAGGGTGATACGTTGTACTCAACTTAAGTTGCGTGCCCAACTCTCTTTGAAGGCTTCTCTAAAACGACGACGTGAAACGAGCATCTCGATTTGATACAATAGATGATGGCACCCCATGCCTAGATACATTTTCATCAATGTACAACTTAGCCAACTTCTCCAACGGGTACGTCTCTTTGATCGGTAAAAAGTGAGCAGATTTTGTGAGTCGATCCACTATCACCCATATAGCATCATGCCCCTTAGGTGATCGTGGTAACCCAGTAACGAAGTCCATTGCTATCTCATCCCACTTCCACACCGGTATTTTCTAACGGTTGAAATTCTCCATACGGCCTTTGATGCTCCGCTTTTACTTTCAAACACGTTAGACATCGCTCAACGAAGTAAGCTATGTCTTTCTTCAAGCCTGGCCACCGGTAACTTTGCTTTAGGTCTCGATACATTTTATTGGTTCCCGGATGTATCGAGTATCGTGACTTATGAGCTTCTTCCAACACTCTCTTTCGAAGATCTCCCCGTTTTGGGATCCACACTCTTTTCTCATAACATCTAACCCCACGGTTGTAAACGGTCAACAAGTCGACAATTCCAATGATTCTTTCGCTTTTCAAGTTTTCATCTGACACTGCTTCCTCTTGGTATATCTTGACTTCTTCTAAAAAGCTAGAAGTTGCTTCAACTCGAAACGCCACCACTTTAGATACTGCACTATGCTCCTTCCGACTCAAGGCGTCCGTCACCACATTAGCTTTACCCCGGTGGTAAAGAATCTCACAATCATAATCACTCAGTAGCTCCATCCATCTTCGTTGCCTCATATTCAACTATTTCTAATTGAATAGATGTTGAAGACTCTTATGATTTGTATAAATTTGGCACTTAACTCCGTACAAGTAATGCCTCCAGATCTTCAACGCAAACACCACAGCTTCCAGTTCAAGGTCGTGCGTCGGATAATTCTTCTCATGCTCTTTCAATTTCCGAGACGGGTAAGCGATTACCTTTCCATCTTGCATCAACACGCACCCTAGACCCAACTATGAAGCATCGCTGTAAATCACGAATCCTTCTGTACCGTTGGGTAAAGACAAAATAGGTGCACTACTCAATCTTTTCTTCAATTCACTGAACGCCTCTTCTTGAGTTCCTTTCCATACAAACTTAACATTTTTCCTCGTTCAAGCCGTTAATGGCGTGGCTATCCTCGAGAAGTCCTGAATGAACCTTCGATAGTAGCCCGCCAAGCCAAGGAAACTTCTCACTTCATACGGTGATTTTGGCACCTCCCACTCTGCAATTGCCTTAATCTTCGTTGGATCTACCTTGATCCCGTCTTCCGACACCACGTGCCCTAAGAACTGCACTTCTCTTAGCCAAAACTCGCATTTCGAGAATTTGGCGTACAACTTCTCCCGCTTGAGCAACTCCAACACGGATCGCAGATGCACCTCATGGTCGCTCATGGACTGTGAATAAATTAATATGTCATCGATGAAGACGATGACACACTTGTCCAAAAATGGACTGCACACCCTATTCATCAGATCCATGAATGGTGCCGATGAGTACGATAACCCAAACGGCATGACTTGGAATTCGAAGTGTCCATACCTTGTGCGAAAAGCAGTCTTAAGTACACCCTCCTCTCTCACCTTCAGCTGATGACAACCCGAACGCAGATCTATCTTTGAGAAGTAACTCGCTCCTTGCAACTGATAAAAAAGATCATCGATTCTAGGGAGCGGGTACTTATTCTTGACTGTTACCTTGTTGAGCTCCCAGTAGTCTATACACATTCTCATAGACCCGTCCTTCTTCTTGACGAATAACACTGGTGCTCCCCACAGTGACGTGCTAGGACGGATAAAACCTTTATCCAACAGCTCTTGCAGTTGAGTCATCATCTCCTTCATTTCGGCCGAAGCCAAACGATAAGGAGCCCTTGCTATTGGTGTCGCTCCCGGCATCAAATCTATTCTGAACTCCACTTGCCTATCAGGTGGCAAGGTGGTTAAATCTTCCGGAAACACTTCCAGGTACTCACACACTATCGGAACAGATTCTAACCCCTTCTTTTCTTTCTTAGCGTCTGCCACATACGCTAAAAACCCCACACACCCTTTCACTAGGCATCGCCTAGCCTTGATCATAGAAATCAAGCACGACTTCCTATCCCGACGATCCCCATACACTATAACCTCCTTCTGATCAGGCAAGGCTATACGAATCAACTTCTTATTATAGACAATATTGGCCTAGTTAGACGCTAACCAATCCATCCCCATAATGACGTCAAATTCCCCCATGCCCATCGGGTATAACCGCAATGGAAAAGTATGACCGTCAATGTCTATACTACACCCATCATATACTTCTCCCACTAAGACTCGACTATCATCTGCCACTTCTACTTCAAACCCTTGACTAAGCTTCTTGGGTTTTACAAGCAATTTATGCACGAAATTCGGCGACATAAATGAACGATTTGCACCCGAGTTAAACAACACTTTAGCAAAAGTCGAGTCTATGGGAAAGGTACCTGTTACCACATCTGGCATCTCCACCGCCTCTTCTGCCGTCATATTAAAATCCCTAGCTCTCGCCCGAGCGGGCTCCACCTTCTTCTCGCCTCCCTTATCTCCATAGCCTCCAGCAGCTCCTTTCTTCAACTAAGGGCAGTCGGTCCTGATATGATCAGGTGACCCACACTGATAGCAAGATCTCGACCCGGGGCAGTCACGAGCCATGTGCCTAGTCTTCCCACATTTGAAACACCCTTCCCGCTCCAGCAGACACTCTCCCTTATGAATTCTATTACATTTGCTACACGTCCTATTCTCATTCTTGGATACAACCCGCAGATCAGGGTTAGCGGATTTGACCGATCTGGAATCATGAACTGTTCCCTCCCATTTCCGCTTGTCTCCACCCCTCTCAGTAGCCTGACTATTCTTTTCCTTCTCTCTCAACTCGGCGGCATTCACTGCCGCTTGAAACGTAGCAGGTTCTCTATTCGAGAAAAACTTCCGAATATTACTTCTCAATCCAAAGATGAAACCCTCCACCCGCCTTTCTTCATTAGGCACATAGATTTCTGTAAACCTGGATTTCTCGATGAACTTGGTCGTATATTCTCAAACTGTTATATCCCTTTGTTCCAAGCTCAGAAATTCTTCCTCTAACTTTTTAATTTCCTCCAGAGGGAAAAACTGCGTCTTGAATTTCTTCACGAACTCATTCCAAGGCATCTCTCTAGCTGTCGCTGAACCCTGCCCCCCTGACTCCATGTCCCACCACATTACAGCCTCATCTTTCAGCATAGACAACGTGTACACGACCTTATCCCCTTCAGAACACTTGCTGATATCGAACGCCAATTCCATTCCTTTCACCCACTTCATCGCCAGTACAGGATCACATTCTTCTTTGTAAGTAGGAGGTTTGCAAGCAGCAAACTCCTTGAAACTACAGCCTCTCTCCACCACCGCTTTGGTCAATAATGCAGGAGTTGACTGCGAGTGGCTTCCCACCACAGTCACCGGCGAGTCAGGAATCTCAAACACCTCTCTATCCTCACTCTTTTCCTTACTTGCTGATACTTCAGTAGTTCGTTGAGCCAACAACGCATTCAGAGTTTCTTGCAGTTTTCCCATCTCAGCCGCAAAGGTTTCTTGCGTAACAAATCCCTGCGTTCGACCCCCACCACGGTTCCTTTCCTGCCTTCGACCCCTCACTGAAGCTGAACTCTCCTGAAGAGAGGGTTCTTGACCAGGTCTCGCCTCAACACTTCTAGCTCGGCGAACAACACGAGTCGCCTTTCCCCCTCGAGTTCCCGTAGTTGTCTCGTTCACCTGGGTAGTCGCTTTCTTAGTCGTTTTCCCCTTAGGTCGGCCGCGACCCTTCCCTCGGCTTCCAGCTGCCTGAGGAGGAGCAACTTGTCCATCCTCAATGATCACATTCACTGGTGCCACTTCTACTGTCGGCACCGATCTGCTCCTAGTCACTCTTTCCGACATAGCTACAAATAAAGCACCAACAGAGATATAATAAGAATAAACTAAAATGTCGGTCTTCTACTCTTCCCGCTATACTTTCTCTTTGCCCTTATCAGCTCTGCCTAACTCACGTCGACCTGAAAAGATTTTTAGTTTTGAAAGAGCGAGGGTTAGACCGAAGGTCTAGTGAGTCCCCTCTAACAAATAAGCAATAAAAATAGCTTTACAGAAATAATTCAACATTTAATAAATGCACAAAGATAAACACGCTACTGACCACACGACCGTCAAAGACGATGTGCCTAACTCGCGCTGCCTTAAATTTTGGGACACACCCCCAATGGCATAAACGGGCCACACTCCCCGGCACGAGTAGGCGGGTCACACTCCCCGACTTAGGTCAAAATCTCCACATATAATGTATGCATACATTTAAATTTCAACAATTTATAACACACTTAAACAATTTAATAAAATCATGCCATCGTAAATAAATCAAAGTTTAAAATTAAACTTCACACGCTTTCGTTACCGAAAGTTTTAGTTCAGAAAACTCACCTGACGTCCTCAGCTAAAATCTCTTCGTCTACTTTTATAATCTGAACCGAAACCTATAAAACAAGGCATTGCCCAGTGAATTAACGATACTTTCTATTTTAACAAAGTTGGCCCTAATCCCAAAACTCTCAACGGTCTCCTAAAATTGAGAAAACCCGACTCACTAGAAATCCAACTCAAAGCAACAATTAAAACATCCTACTATACCCAAAATGAAAATGGGCCAATCCAAAACATGAAGCCCAACACTAAGAAAATTCAAACAACTTAATCTAAATAACTTCAGATTGGGCTTAGGCCCACATTGCATAATCCATGGACTGGGGCCAAAAGGGCCGACCGGTGTGGCTTCTTGACCGGGGCCAAAGGGCCGACCGGTGTGCTGTGCGCCCGGGGTGTCCCCCCCCCCCCTAACCGGAGTAAAGAAATTCAATCGGGGTCTTGATCCCCACCTCATTCGACCGGGGTAATCCTTTGACCAGTGCCCTACTTCATTGACCGGTGCTTAAGGAGCGACCGGAGCCCCAACGACCGGGGTCTTTCTATGGGTCTCGACCGGTGCCTCACAACGACCGGACCAGCACAGAACAGCGACCGATGCCACACAAACAACATATCGAACGAAACTCAGAGACCAATAATCAGATATTACCCATTACAAATAAAACTTAACACTCAAAAACAATTTACTGACAACCCATAAACAGATGCAGACTCGACTTCCAACCACAATTTAATAATCACTTATATTTCCCAACATCGCCTCTTAAAATCTTAAATCCAGAACTCAACCTTAGAGACATTAATCATAGGTTCAAATTGCATTAAAAGATTTGGAAAACCATTGATAAACTCTTACTATTAGACAGAGAAGGATTAAAATTTACCTTGTTAAATTGCAGAACACCAAACCTCAGCTTCTTGAGCCTCTTTGATCGAATCGCCTTCAAATTCCTCTCCCTATCCCAAAACTTGTCAGCCGCCAACAAACCCAAATTCTATTACCTCTAGGGTTAAAACCCCTTTTTCACAACTTTCCACTCTAGACCCCTCCCTTATGGTCTTTTTACTTTCTTACCCTAAACTTTTATAATATTTGCTTTAAGCTCGATTATTACAGTATCCACGTCATCATATGTTCACGATTGGCATGTTACCGGTCAAAATAAGTACAAAACATAAAATATTGAAACTTTGTTAAATCGGTTGAGCATAAAAAGGGTATTAAATCAAAATTTATTGCATTTTAATATATTTTGCCCTTATTTAGAAGGATCACCCTTGATAATTTCTCTGGCTCCGCCCCTGATTAGGATGGTTGTGGGCATCATAACATGCCAGTTTTATAGCAGTGTGGTCACATCTTTTAGACGGTAATATCTTCGAGGTAAGTTTTGAAACCTTTTTTTCATTCTTTTTAAATAGCAATTTGTATCAAGTAAAACTTATAAAACAAATCAACGTATGTTTATTTCAATCACTCAAGGTCTACTATGATATCAGATTAAATTCGCACAACTCATATTTCACATTTATTAAGAATATTTTGATAATGTGTCTACTACACAAGGGTAGAGTTAAAGTAGGAGGAGCACATCCTAAATCAAGAAAATGAACAAATTCAATTCACAACAAACACCAATTTGGTGTTATATCTTGTTATATATATGACTGTCACATAAAACAAACACACATGCATCCACTTATCCACACACATCAATTAGAATCATTTCATGCATCCAAAAGAGACAACTTAATTATAGAAGTTGACCATCAAACATGAGTTGCCACCAATACATCCTTATGATTTAACATCTATATATATATATATATATATATATATATATATATATATATATATATACTATCTTATAAAAACGGTATAAAAAACTCTTAATTACAACATTTTAAGCACAAGTTACAACTAATTAAAGTCAATTACTTAATTTACAATTTCTTAATGTTTTGGTACAACCTTTATAAGCACAGTATCTCACATAATCATCTATTTGTGGAATGAATACTCATTTATTAATATATTATTTGTTTTTTTGGTGGAGAATTTTATAAAATATATTTTATATTAGCATAATCTATTTTAAATGTAGATTTTACATTTAAATCTATATTAATGAAATGTAATATAAAATCTTTTTTCTTCCGTATTTTTTTATATTAAATCTCATAATGATTTTTCCATATTTTATTTTATAAAATCATTTTCCATATTTTATTTTATAAAATCTTTTTACATAATGAGATGTAATATAAAATTTTTTCTTCCGTATTTTTTTTGCTAATATAAATTCTATTTTATTTTATAAAATCTACACGTATTTTATATTAGCATAATATAAAATCTACACGTATTTTTTTGATAATATAAAATCTACACGTATTTTTTTTCACGAGCATTAAAAGAAGAAAAAAGAAGGTTGATATGAATTAAAAATAAAAAATAATGAGATACACTAATAAATTATCGTATTATTTAAAATAAAAATATTCCGCAATACTTTCCAAATTAACCAAGTGTAAAGAAAATAAAATAGAAACGATGTAGATATAAAAATATTCTTCCATATTTTTAATATATTTACATTTAAATGTAAAATCGAAAATGAAAATAAAAGATTTTAAAATATTCTCTACATTCACTATAAATATATATAGCTTCTCTATGTATCATTCGAATACAAGAATAAGACAAACGGTAAGGTGTCAATGGCAGAACCTGCAACTGAACAAAAGATATTCCGCTATATTTTTGTTTATTTGAAAAACTACTTTTTTGTATTTTATTTTATTTACTGGGGATTTGTTTATATTTTTCAAAACCCATAATCATATTTTTCGAAGTAGGGGAATAAGATATATATACATATCTTTATTTTTATCGATTAATACTATGAGGTCTTGAAGTCAATAGTCAGATAATTATGTTGTGAGACATGTCGTTTGAATTTTAAATAATATAATACAAAACTATTATCAATATTATTACACAAACTCATAACAACAAACGATTAAGAATATATGCAAGTTAACCACTTATGAAAATACATTCGTTTTTCACATTGTATTTCATTAACATTTAACAGAGAAATTACGTTTCATTTTAACTCAGTTCAATATTCCAACAAAAATTTTATTCTCCCGTGCAATGCACGGGCCCAACACTAGTATATATATATATTCAAGTTCAGAAGAAAAATTATAAAAAAGTAAAAATTAAAAAACACCTAATAACTATTCATATATACAAATAATAAATGTACGTTTATGACTGATGAAAATAGTGTCTTAAACTAATTCGATAAATATACAAATAAAATTCAAAATTATAAAAAGAAAAAGAGTAAACTACTATTTTTGTCCCTGTGGTTTGTTATTTATTACTATTTTCGTTCCTAATCTTTAAAAATTGTTTTTTTGGTTCTTGTTGTTTGCAACTCTTTTCGTTTTTAGTCCCTGAGAATATTAATTTTAGGGACGAAAATGAAAAGGAATTGCAAACCATAATAACCAAAAAACCAACTTTTAAAGTCAGGGACAAAAATGAAACCAGAAGGATGAAAATCGTAAGAAAGGTAGTAGGCACTAGATCTTTAGCTATATGTCGTTTGGTGATGGTGGTGTTGCTAAATAAATGATAAAAACAAAAACGTTTAATTAAAAAATAAATGAAAAGAGGAATCTATTATCCATCCATGCAAATATTTTAATCACAAAATTCCCAACAATTCTTGAAGTCGGTCGTAACTTTCATTTCATTTTTTTAAGCATCATCATCTTTAATAATTTTGGTTTCTTATTATGCCCACTTTTTTATTTTATCATACTCAAAATTTTACCTAATTCTAAAAAAAAATAATAAACCTTTTTATAAATCCAATAATTTATTACAAACTAATTTTTAAATATTATTTTGTATATAAAAAAAAATATGTGTGAAAATACATATACAATGTTGTTTCATATGTTCTAACATTCAGGACATTTTTTTCACATACAAAATAGTCCGAATGTTTCACATATAGAACAACACTACATTTTCACAAATGTTGAAAAAACGCATGAAAACCAATTTACAAGTTTAGTCAAAATATGAAAACATGAGAATAGAAGAAGACATGAGATTTTCCACTGAAATTACATGCGATTACGCAATACGGTCAAAGCCAAGGTTTAATTTAAACACCAAATTTTTTATTAAAATTATTGTAAATAAACCTTATATATAATTTGTATGCATCATATTTTATTTTGCATTTTTGTTTTATTGGGCATGATATACCAACATTATTTTTGTTCCTATGTATGACACCACGTCTTTCCTTTCTTTAAAGCACTGCCATACCATATTTATATTATTATTAAATAAAAGTCAGACCAATTATTTGTTGGAAATATTAAATTTTAAAAAATAAATAGTAATTTCGAAAAACCAACTCAAATATGGTCTTATTGTACAATGAAGGACTTGGTAATAAAATGTAATTTCTAACTTATTTTTCTTTAAATTACCAAATTATTGTTTAGTGGTTGGGTTTAAGGTTTGTGAGAAGTCATAGCAATATATATATATGGATAAGAATTTGAGATGATGTAGAAACACTTTCTTTCAGAATTATTCGATCATTTATCCTGTCTAGGTTGTACGAGATTTCTCGAGAATAATCTCAATTTACACTCGGTGATTTAGATTGTAAATGGAGAAGTATAGACATGAAAGACATTGTAGTGTCTTGTACATTAAAACCAAGAATGACTGCATCTTAAAAAAAGGTAGTTAGTTACCGAAAGTTATTATATAGTTATTGAGCGGATCAAAAACGGCTACTACATTAAATCAGAACGTGATTGGCGTTATGAGTCCAAGTCCTTCCTTTTGATGTGAAGACTCGGCCTTCCGAAGTTGGCCTTCTAAAAAGGTTGATCTTCGGAAACTAAGCTAGTCTTCTGAGCTCAACACATCCTTCAGATTTCAGGACTTGGTACTTTCAGAAGTAATATTGTTTTCTAAGTAACAAAGCCATATGTTCAGCCCCTTGGACCCTGCTAGTGGCGTTGCCCCTAGAACACCCCCCCCCCCCTATGGCAACATCTGGTGATCCCAAATACTATTAAGTTTGTATAAGTCTACATTTCGTACCTTCTAACTCGTGTTATAGTTTTAACTACCAACCTCTTCATTATCTTTTGAATCCAGTTATATAAAACAAATCTAGTGATTAACTAAAATGACTAACCATCATTAACATAGTAATTTCATGATATGTTTAATGACAATATGTTACCCTTTCTATAAACAAGAAAACATGTTGTGAGTCTCGGTTAAACTGTAACATATTTAATTTTTGGGAAGTTGAGTCAAATAGCCAAAGCAGACAAAAAAATTGGTTTTCTAACCATTTCTCTCCTGGTTTTACACTAATGTCACTACATTCGAAATATCCGGGTAGAAAATGTAATTTTTTTTTTCTTGCAATTTTCCTATAAAAAAAGTTTATCTGGGTCCTCATTTTTTTAATTCAAAAATGACCAGATTCGATTTTTTTTTCTTTGTCATTGGTCCTCAGTGGAAACTACAAAAGTAGTGATATTTGTGTTAAACCGGAAGAGAAATGGCTAAGAGTCCAAGAAACCAATTTCTTTGTCTATTTTAACTATTTAAGTCAATTTTCAGCAACTTTTTTAACATAAATAGTAGGTACTGAATTTTTTAATGGTAAAAATAAATAAATTATAGGACATTTTAAAATTTAAATAATAAAATTTTATGTTGACAAAACTAGTCAGGGCCAGCTGCTAAGCAGCTGTGGAAGGTCATTTTTTTCCCTTTGTAATGATTAGTTGGTGCCTTGGTGGTGGTGGTATGTTGGGAGAGAAAGAACATTACAAACACACAAAAATATTCATTAGTTATGACAATAATAATAATAATAATAATAATAATAATAATAATAATTAAGACAAATTGTATATATAAAGAAATATATCTTTAAAATGTTTAGTAAATGTCTAAAAAAAATATTTATATGATACTTTTAACATTTCAAGTTTCAAGATAAGTATTGAAATAAATATTCTTTAAACGGAACTTTAAAAATTAGTTTCAAAAATAAAAAATCAAAATAAGATATATTTATATACGTCCATTTTGTCTTAAAAATTAATTTAATTGCTTTTCATTTTCTTTTTCTTTCTTATTATTAGAAATGGATAAGAGTGGGTCACTAGATATAAAAAACCAATTTATGTGTGTATATTATAAGGCAAAAAGGGTAGTGGATATAAAAAACGAATTAATAACAGAAACAAAATGTAAAGTCGCAATTTTTTATTAGTCTATTATACAAAAAAATAGTAATAAATTGTATAACGAAGGTTATATGTCAAGGTTTAATTTCATAATATTTAGAAAAATAAAAGTTAGATTAATGCTATTCGATCGAATACTTAATTTAATGATAATTAATTAATATTATAATGTATTTATTTCAAATCTTTCTTCTTTTCCTTAAAAGACTTACGGTATCTACAACAAGTTCTCTATATTTTTTTTAAAATAAAAAGAAAAGTTAAAATGTCCAAAAGAAAAAAATTTATTTAACTCCAATAGCATATTCTTTATTTAGGAGATTTCAATAATAGTGAACTTCTTCGAAAAATTTTCCGAAAAAAATGAGACCCACAAAAATGACAGGTATTTTTAAAGCTTGCAACTACACAAGCAAAAAAGATGTCGTTTTGTCTTGAAGCTTTTTTAGATTCTTAAGTGACTAAAAAGCTGTCTAAAAAAGCTTCGTTGTGGATACTCTTACATTGGCTTTAGTGAGAATGTATTTGCATCACATACACATGTATGTACACACATGTGTATATACTAAAAATGTACTCGCGTAATGCAACATGCTTCAATCTCGATTAGAAATTTGAGAATTTAAACCATCAATCAGTTTTATGCTTCTATCATATGTTAGCTAGCCTTAATTTTATTTTGAAGGTTTTGTGTCGATCGTTTTAAAATAGTGAGAAAGTCATCAATTGATTAGTATCAGCAACGCGAATGTTTATATTAGTTGATTACCAGTTAGTTTTATGAAACATGAACTTTTAAAATTTGTATGTATACAATAATAATATTATAATAATAAACTGTAAACTTGAAATTCAAAATAGTCTTAAGAATATGAGATCAATGATTTATTAGAAAAATGTGGTAATTGTTTTATAACACTACAACAAATTTGTGTTTACAGGAAGCATGAAATGTATAAACATTCTAATAAAATAGTTTATAGAACCAAAATATAAATTGTTCGATCTAAAAGTGTTACAAAAGGTTTATAGAACACTTTTTGGGTATTTTAACAAGTTTTTTGGACATCTTCAAAATAAAGTGTTGTATTAGATATATTATACGACGCTTCTGAAAAGTGTCCTATAAAGTATAGACCCATTTTTTATATGATATTTTCAAATGATGCCTTATAAAATAGCTAATAAAAAAACATGTTATAACGCTTAAAAGTGTCGTAAAAACATATTACAACACTTTTAGAGCATCTCCAATGCAAGGTTCTTATAAACAAAAAGTGCAATGTCTTATAAGAACTAACATTGTGGAGAGTTCTTATAAGAACCCAAACCCCTTTAGGTTCTTGCCATTAAGTTTGTGAGATGTGATATTTTCCTTATTATTTTATTTTATATTCTTTACTTTACAATAATTATTGAAGTTGAAAAAAATGTATGAGACACATAAAAAGAGGATCTTATAAAAACTAATATTGTAGACATTTAGAGCATCTCCAATAGCTTCTTCAAAATGGAGAAAATAGGGATTTTGGCCATTGTTTTGCTCCAACAGATTCTCCAAATCTTTCTCCAAAATGGAGAAAGTAGGAGAGAGAGTGTATTTTTCTCCAAATTTGGAGAATTCTCCAAAAATGATTACCATGAGAAAGAAATTGTTTTTTATTATATTCCACCAATAATAAATCTTGAAATAAAATGTGTAGGAAAGAGAAATAATATTTTATTAGATATATACATTATAACAACCCAAAACTTTAACAATAAAGCAGTCTAATAACATAAGAAATCTCGCCAAAAACGGCCCAAATAACAACAATCTAGATCTTAAATGTATGCTAGGTTTGCATTAAAACAACCTATTACAACTGAGATTTTAAATGAAACAAAACATTCTAATGGTAGTCTTCTACTCCGGCTCCCGGTCAAACTTTCTCTTTACCCTTGCACGCGCTCCCTAACTCACGACGACCTGAAAAGGTTTTTAGTTTTTGAAAGAGCGAGGGTTAGACCAAATGTCTAGTGAGATCCCTTAAAACATAGTTCAATCACAATTTACAGAAAGATTAGAATAAATCAATCCTTTCAGCTTTGAAAACATAAACCACGTGTAAAATTCGCTTCTGACACACACTATCGTCACAAAAAGTGACAGCGTGTCTGTCTCATACTGTCTTAGATGGGACACACCCCCATATAGCATAAACGGGACACCCCCTCGGTATGAGTACAGGCGGACCACACCCCCCGACTTTGGCCGCTCACAACAATGTATGCATACATATAACCATCAATAAAACATATACTGCATAAAAAGGAACTCACGTATATGAAGCTCGCGTAAATAAAGATATGTCTTAAAATAACTTCCTCATGTCCTAAATAGTTAAAACACCACAAGCATTTAATTAAAAGTCCACGTTCATAAATAACTTCATAAATTTACGAGGTTTTAAGTTCAGAATACTCACCTTTGGTCCTTGCTTCAAATTATGCTTCCTAACGATCCCACCACCTATAACAACGCCGATAAGTCGATAAGAGACTCCCCAAAAGACTTATACAATTTTTTTCTAACCATTTCCCATGCTAAACCTGCTTATAATTACTGGACAGACCGAAGTCGGCTTATGTCGTATCTCTTGAACTGGACAACCCGACCCCCGAGATAAACAACACCCAATATATCCAAAATCCCCGGGCTCCCCCGTCTCCCGGGGTCACGGCCCGGGTTTCACTTGACCGGACTCCCCGGTCCCCCACTCCCCGCCCGGAGGCGATTTAGGGTTATGCGAACCCAAAACTCAAACGAAACCCTTCCTAAAGCCAAAAATCCCGCAGATTACCCCACATAAATCAGTCTAAACCACAAAATCATCTTAGGGTTCGATTTTGAAGGATTAACACAGGACCATTTATCATCTAACCAAGATTAATGAAGATCAGATGCAATTCCAACAACCCAACCCAAACTCAACCAAAAGGGCTTAAACAATCCAAATACTCTAAAAAGGAAAGCAGATAACTATGGTTTAACAACATACCTTGGAAGAAGTGAAGATTCCCAAAACTCCAAAATCGTTCTCACTTTCGATCACAACCCGGTCTGCTCTTCCTCTCTACTGCTCCAGCCGCCAACAAGAAGGATGAAAGAAATCCTTAGGTATGAAACCCTTAATCATGACATTTACACTTAGCCCCTCAAACTTTTGGACTTAACCTCCTTTTTCCCAAAGATTAAAATTCCCTATTTTAACGCGGTTATTACATACATTATTTTAATAATATAAATAATGATGTCATCTCCAAAATGGAGAATCTGGTGGAGATGAATGCAATTTTTGTTAGAGATTTCAAACTTTGGTTCTCCATTTTAGATTTTTTTTGGAGAATCTGTTGGAGATGCTCTTATATGAGTTCTTATCTTAATGAGTTGGAAATTAGGTGGTAACAAAAAGTGCAAATAAGAGGTTCTTAAGAACCTCCATTGGAGATGCTCTTATATGGGACTACAATGGATATCACGGATCCCTCAGTTTTTGGAGTTCTCAAATAATTAATTGAACCTTATATAAAAGCATAATCAAATAGGAATCACAAAAAAGTCAAGAAGAAAACCGTTGATCATGTGTTGTTTCATATTATAAAACAATGCATCTGAAAGTACAGTGTTGTCTTACAATATGAAACAAAAAATGCTCATAAAAATAATCACTTTGTAAAAAAGGCAGTGCATTTTCAAGTTTGTTATTTCCCAATTTAAAATAACACATGATTACTTGTCCTCAACGTTTTAGTAATTCTTATTTAATTACTCTCATATATATATATATAGAGGGATGTTCAAATGCAAACTTTTTAATGGTGCAAACCCATGCAACCCACTTATCTACCACATATTTTATTTTCTCATTTTTCTATTAAAAAGGTAAAAACAAAATATGTGGTAGATAAGTGGGTTGCATGGTTTGCACCATTAAAAAGTTTGTATTTGAAGGTGGCTCAGATATATATATATTGTGAATTATGATTGATATTTGATGACAAAACAAAAAAATGTTTATATCTGAAAGTTCAAAATAAAAATGTAAAATACGACTGCAATATTTAAACAATTGTAAAATGATTTTGTTTATCAATAACATAAACGTTCGCTAAATATTCTATATCGTCTATTTTACAGTTTCTTTAAGATATAAACCATAAATCAAAATAAAAAAAATGTAACATTTAACACTCACTAAAAATAAAGATAACTCTAACCACTAGAACAAGTTGCCATCATTGAAAATGGAATCTCTAAACTTTAGCATTCATGGGCATCAAACCGGTCCATTCGTTGTCATATAACCATTGTATAAAACCAAATCAAACGAACTCACACTGGGGTTAAATAAAGATAAAATGTATATAGTCTTTTCTCTATCCCAAAAAATAAAATATGTTGTTTCTCTAAAACTATTGCAAAAAAGTAGCTACATATCGTATAACACCAATGTGTAAATCCCAAACGCCATACTAACGATGAGTCATCACTGAAAACTAGTTGTCAATACTAAATTGAGCTAAAAGCAAAGACAAGAGCATGACTATATACAATTTTAATCAAATGATGACCGTAAATGGAGATCTACAGTGTCGTTGAATCTGTTGGCCATTCAAAACTCATTTAACGATATCTGAAAAGGAAAAATCTCATCGGAGAGAAAGCAAAAGGGATGGCCCTTAGAACCATCAATAGAGCCACCGGTCAAAGGGAAAGAAGACAAACAAATTCAATTTAATATCTTATAATATATATATATATATATGTGTATGTATATATAGGGGTGTAAATGAGACGAGACAACTCGCGAGCTACTCGAGATCGACTCGGTCAAAACTCGGTCAACACTCGACTCGAATAGTCTCGGCTCGAACTCGAGCTCGACTCGATATACTAACGAGTCGAGTCGAGCAACCTCATACTCGACTCGATAAGCTCGTGAGATACTCGATATATAAGCAAAATAATAATAATAATTAGTAATATTATTTTAATTTAATTGATGATGATGATAATAATAATAATAATAACAATAATAATAATAATAATAATAATAATAAACTCAAGTTTTTTAAAAAAATGGAAAATGATAGTGTAAAAGATATAGGGTGTGTCTCTAATCCATCCCACATTGGTGGAATATATAACTCAAAGCTTAAAACTCCACTATATATTGACATTTCCCTCCCTTGCTTTTACATTCTTTGTTTTTGCTAAATGGCTTGAGCCTATGGGCTTGTTTTAATAGGAGTACCCTTTAAAAGTGGGTTCACCTTGAGTTCTTTTAAGCTATTTGTTCACCTTAAGTTCTTTTATGTATTAAACGAGTTCGAGTTTCATCCGAGTTCGAGTTCGAGCTTGATTCGAGTTTTCGAGCTCGAGTTCGAGCTTGATTCGAGTTTTCGAGCTTAAGTTCGAGTTGCGATTCGAGCTTGAAACGAGCTCGAGTTCGAGTTTGGAAATTGGTTATCGAGTTCGAGTCGAGTTTGTATTTTCACTACTCGGGAGTTTTCGAGTCGAGTTCGAGCTTGATAATCGAGTTTCGAGTTCGAGTCGAGTATAATGATACTCGAACTCGACTCGCATCATTTACATCCCTATGTATATATGTTGTATTTTTTAAAAATAGAGTACATTGAAATATATATATATATGTGTGTGTATATATACATATGTATTAATGTATAGGGTTCGGTTTCGGTAAAAATGAAAGTTATGGTAAGAAGTGATATCCACCTTGGATGCACATTAGGATGAAATGCACGAAGATTAAATGTACCAGATAAATCCCCATTCAAACATGATTCATTGATGAATTTGAGATTAAAAGTGATCAATGATCCAAGTTCTTTCTTACCTTTCCACCATAACTTTTTTTTCTCTCTCTCACACATATATGTGTAGAGAAAGATTCAAACGAGAACGCTAACTATTTAAAAAAACAAGAAAAACAGCAATCATGTACAAAATCACATGTGATTCGACATTAACCCGGAAAAATGGGACACAGGCGACTTTTCCCACAGCTTCAAGTCGCATGCGAAGTCGCGGGATCACATGTGATTTTGTACGTGAATCACATGTGATTTTGTATGTACCGACCTTTTTTCTTATTTTCTTAAATAGATATCGTTCTCGTATGAACCCACATCTCTCTCTCTCTACATATATATATATATATATATATATATATATATATATATATATATATATATATATATATATATATATATTAATTTGGAATGTGCCTACTATTTGATGATCCCAACAAATACCCCAATGAAAAGGTAATCATGGAGCCTTTATGAGAGGAGATAACTTGACTTACTTTTAGACTCCACCATTCACCCTGACCAATTAAACTCAGAAACTAAAAATTAAAGAAGGAAGAAAATTCATACCAAACTATAATAATTAGTACGCATATTTTGAACCAAAAATCAATCAATTCAGGTTCCGTTTTACAAAATTCAAAATCCATACCAGTCAAAGTTGATCCATCATTCATTTCTTCTACTCCAAATTCATAATTTGTGAAGAGCTTTACAGAGGTAGTAATAATGATCATACTTAACTGCCATTTTCAATCGTCAGGTGAAGAAGTAGTAATTACTGCTAAAATTTTCATTACTATTTCCATTTTTTGAAGTTCAACTGCCATTGTCAACCATACTCTGTTGTTTGAGAAAGCTTTGCTGCTTGGAAATGAAAGCCTCAACGGCAATCCGGAACTCTTCGTTGCTCAGTCTGTCCACCGCCTGAACTGACGTCGAGGTTAATTCACCGTTCCTTCTCTCCGTCACCGACCGACGTAACTCTCGGCGAGATTTCATTGAGATCTGGCTTTTCAGTTTATCAGATTGAGTTCTCTGAAATCTCTCGATCTGCTTCGCTGCCTGTTTGATCGCCGCTTCAGCTGCAACTTCCGACTCCGTTTTCATGATCGCCTTCTCATTCGTAATCATCCGATCTCGACTTTCCGTCACCGCCGCTTGTCTCGTAATCGGTGATTCCACCACCGGTTTCGCCTTGGGAGCGTCTACGGTTGTTTTCTGATGATTATACTTTTGTTCACCGTAGTAGATTCCAGAACCACCGGAATCATTTCCGGCTTCCGAACGACGAGAAAGCACGTAACAAACAACAACAATTACATTTCCGACGAGAAAAACAACGTGTTGATTCATCAAGTAAGACGAAAATGCAACCAGATACTCGCCAGAAATTTTAAAAACCAAAGGAAGACGAGTCGACGACCACGAAATCAACACAACAGCAACGAAAACCTCGATGAACTGCAACAATTTCGACAGATTCGTGAACCGCCTGTATCTGGCAAGCGCATTGGCCTTCTCGGCTTTAACACTGTCAACAAAATCATACGAATCCATACTAGTTTTTTGAAAAAGCAGATGAAAATGAGAAGTGAAAGACAAGAATTGAGAGAGAAATTTGGAAGAAGAAAGAAAAGACAGAGTAAGAGTGTGGGAGGATGGAAAGTTTCAAAATGGGGGTACGAATTTATAAAGGTGGGCAGAGCAGTAGGCGGAAGTGACGAATCAAGGGAACCCAACATAAGATGAAGACCAAGCCACAACCCTCCCTCCCTCCCTCCTATTTACCATTTACCTACCCCACCTCATGCTTTTACTTATAAAATCTTCTATGTATATAGCATTTGTTATAATAAATAGAGATGGTTCATATGATAACAGTTTATGTTTAAAAAAACATGAGAACGGCTGAGTAAATACAAAATCATATGTGATTCACGTGATTTTGTCGTTAGGGCCGAAACCATAATTTTTTTTTCATACGATGACACCATATAATATAGACAAAAAATAATTACAAAAAACACAGCTCTTACCGAGGTGTTTTCATCTTTTTCCGACGTTCAATATTGTCATATGTGTTTTTAACATAATTCCACCATTTCGAGGGATTTTTAAAGCTTTTTGGTTGATTTCGAAAGATTTTTAAAATTTTTTTATCGATTTCGAGGGATTTTTTCAGTTTTTTTGGTTGATTTCAAGAGTTTTTTTTTCTTATAGTTTTTTGTTTAATTACGAGGTATGGTTGCACCTTCTTGAAGTTCCCAAAATAATACGGTTGCACCTTTTACGAATTTAAAATTTTTTACTCTTCACCGGAGAAATAATACGGTGGCACATGCCACCGCGTCAATTTTTAGACTGTTAATGTCGGATTATATATGATTTTGTAAATGATTTATTGTTTTTTTGGTTTCTTAAATAGTTAGTGTTCTCGTTTGAATCTTTTTTATAATAAATATATAACAAATATATAAACTTTGTTGTTATTTTTTGCATTTAATTTTAACGAAAAGTATTGTTTAATTAAATTAATTTATCTTAAATGAAAACCTTTTATATATTTCAAGGTGTTTTATATAATTTTCAAATTTGGTTAAAAACCACGAATTAGAAAAGAGTTAGTTGTAAGTTTTTGTATTTAACTATATAATCAAACATAGTGTTATGTTTTTTTGGTAAAGAGTATCCTAGGCCTTTGGTCCAGACTAATCTCTTGGCAAAGAAACCGACTGCGAAAGCATGCAACCCTGAGGTTAAACCCAGTGGTCACAAAGTTGCGAATGCAGATAATCGAACCCAGGTTGAGCGCTATGAACTCCCCAGGTGATTACCGCTACACCACAAGCCTTGTGGTTAACATAGTGTTATGTTGTAGAAGAAAGGGAATCTTCTTTTATGAACATATGAAATTATGATAACCTTAAGGATTAGTCCATCATATGCTATTTCATATGATTTTTATTTCCATCTAAAACTAGGATTTAAAATATTGATTAACATATATTCGTTTCACAATGTAAACCTTTTTAGCATTATTGTGAAATAAAAGTTATATATAAAAAAATTTCACCTTATGAACTGAATACATATGAAGCAAACACATGTGAAATAGATATATCTTCATCAATACATTAAATGTTAGTCTTAGATGGGGAAAATCATGTGAATAAATGAAAATCACGATTATCACAGTATATGAAGTTTTCAATTGATTAAACTCCCTAGAATAAATGTTCTATCGTGAAATGGATATGATAACAGTATAAAGATAAACTTCTACAGATATTTCTAGAATAAATCTCTTCCATTTTTGTCGTGATCTTTAGGTAGTCTTCTATATTTAAAGGAGTTGTTGTTAAGGACAAGATATGTGTTTCCAGTTGCACTATTTTTTTCCGATTTGATACACTTGTTTTACTCACCAACCGGAAGACAAAGATATGACATATGTGTTCGTTCTTTCTATAACTTTTGTAATGAATAGATACTTTTATAAATCATAGTATGAAAATATAAAAATAAACAACTGTTTTTTGTTTTATTTTTTAGATTTTCAGACTCAATAACTATTGACATGCATGATCTTTTATTCTTTTTTTTTCCTCTTGCCATATGATTTATAAGTATGAGATTTTTGTGTTATAATATCTTTTCCCTTAAAGTTAACACTTTATCTTAATTAATTAGCACAATGTCTTTATATATACAAATAGTTGAGTAGATATATAATGTACTTATTTTTGAATCGTGTGTTGTCGTTTTAAGCCTAGATGAATTGTCAAACAACCTTATGAATTTAGCGTGTCATATCAGTTAAGAATCATTGCTGATTTGATTAATTATGTCTAACTAGAAAAAGAAATACAGTGGAAATAAAGATACAATTATTATCATTTAACGATTGGATAAAAGATAGTGTCAAACTAACAAACAGTTAGTTCATCACCTGATTTTTCAATTGTATAATTTCAATATTCACATTGATTCTTGTAGGTTTTTAACTTGAATAATTATTTCTTTTTGATTAAAAAAATATTGATTATTAACATCTAATTTATAAACATTAAACAAATGTTGAGTTGTAGTACACCCTACAAATTTCATTTCATTTGTATTTTGACCCTTTGCAAGTATTATGGGGTTAATGGAGTGAAAATGGAAAGGAGTACAACTTCATTGTGCTCAAAATCTTGTTTGGTTGCATTTTGGCAATGAAATGAAACATTTCATAGTGAATTTCAAGTATTTGAAAAGCCGATTTTTTATATTGTATTCATGAATGAAATAAAATTACAAATTTTGCCCATTTTTCCTTCTACTTTGGTTTATGAGGGGTATCATGCCCATGTTTTGATCGTACCTTCATTTTGAAATGTAACATGTTGATGAATCTTATGTACAATATTTCTTCCGCTTGTTTTGCTTATTGTCTCAGTAATTATATTAGCACAGGTTTTTGTGAGGTTAATTAAGTAATTAGCAATGGGATGGAAAGAGAGAATGTAGGAGGATGTATGCAGATGTTAAAATTATGAAATTCAATCATATTTTATTGAATCAAAGTGGAAATTGTGAGAAATCTTATTGAATGAAAATTATCTTTATCCATTTTAAACTTATATTTAGATACTCAAATATAAACATCTACACAAATATCAAACTTTTAACTTCATGATGATTTCATTTGTTGCTAATTATATCAGCCATACAAATGAACTTGTTATCTTCCATAATTAAAACACATGTTCATCACATTCCAGTCTGTTGCAAAGTGTTGAATGTCTTATGGGATAATTTATTCTATATATAATCATCGCAACAAAGTCGACTACACGAAAGATGACAATTCATAATGAAGTAACATATGTGGAACTGGTTGTGCCTTTTCAAGACCTTACGAACTTACATGTATTGACCCCATTTGAAACGTTTCTCTAGGCTAACGTCTTTTAAGATAAAATAGAATTTTGGACGAAAAAACACATACACGTAATTTATTGCACTATTGATGGGATGTCTTTCCACCATACAAATTTGGCCCACGCTAAGTAGTTCATCAAGTTCACACAATTTTTTGCACGATATAATCCTTAAGTAGTATGTTATTAATTACTTCCACGATAATTTTAAATTGATTTAAAGATAATCGAGTTAATTTATTATTTTGGGGATTGTGGTATTACAAATTGTATCAGAACAGTAGCCTCTTAAAATATAATGAGTCGAACTTAATTATGCATCTCTTATGGTGCGTTTGGTACGTAGACTGGGTGGGACAGGACGGGACACAAAAAATAGTCCCATGTTTGGTATGCCATGGGACAAAAATCACATGGGACAACATGGGACAAAAAACAAATTTCATGGGACAAAACTTAAGTTTTTTAGTTCCACCAAAATAGGTGGAACAACATGGGACTAAATGTAAAATTACAATATTATCCTCTTTCAAACATATGATTTTAAACCTAAACTAAACGTGGGACAGACAGTTAGTCCTGTTCTGTTCCGTCCCGTCCCGTCCCATCCAGTCTACGTACCAAACGCTACCTTAGGAGCATCAACCAACCTCCATGTCAGGATAAAAAGGGATATCATTTTTGGACAACAAAATATTGTTAGAAATTGGATATGATCTTATACATGCCAATAATTTGTCTAATGGAGCCCATGTGTTTACCTCTTTTAATCTAGTAATTAGTCCATTAATCATTCTTCAAAAACTTAACCCATTTTAAGAAAAGTAAAAGTTATCCGGGGTGGACGATTTGTTATATTATCAGGATGAATGTCTTCAGAGGTGGATCTGGTATATAATTATGGAGGGATGGGCCCCATTAAAAAAGGGAATATTTTTAGGTTAAAACAATTTTTTTTTAACTTTCTACCTTAGTGTCGCCCAGTAATTTCTTGTCTGGACGTCCATCAACCAAAAAATAGTCTGGAAATCAACCAAAAATAACTACCGAAATCAACCAAAAAACCGAAAAAATCCATTGAAATCGACAAAAAAAAAACTTAAAAAGTCCCTTGAAATCAACGATTTTTTTTTTAAAATCTCTCGAAACGGCGGATTTAGACTGAAAATACATCGGATAACTTTTTGCATGCATTTAAGCTACCTTAAAAGTGCATCCACTATGAAATTTTTTTGCATCGGCCACTGAATGTCTCATCCTCTAAGAACATTACTTCTAGTCATTGTATGTCTTTTGATGAGAGTCTGTTTAACTCTCAAATGACTCTAATCTATATGAATCCCATTCATTGTCTGTCTAATAAATAGGTTTAATTTGAAAATAATTTCTTCATTACATAATTTTATGATAACTCATATGCCTTCTTCTAACACTAAGGGGTTGTTTGTTTTTTTTTAAAAACCTCTTAATGACTCTTAAGTCTGAATCGTTCAGATCTTTTTACACACCAACTCTTATTAATCATAACTAAAATAAAACTTCAGATTTTAGACCTCTTAAAAAACAAACGACACCTAATTCAATATTTCTACAATCATATCTCAAACATAATTATTTTGATGTCCTAATCAACGTTTAGTCTTAATGTTAACAATCTAAGGTCAAACTTTAGTTGGACGTTTGAAAAATTAACGACAATTATTTGGAATTCAAAGTAATCAGAATTTATATCCATTTCAGATTTTTTTTGGGGTGGTCAATATGGGTCAACCCATCAACCCTTTTTTTATCCATTTATTATTTTACAAATAATTAATATAATTAAACATTATCGTAAAACTAATACTCCTAAACTAATAATTTATGAGGATATAAACACATGAAAAAAAAAATTGCACGATTTTTAATACATCAAACATGACTTTTTTTTTAACTAATTTTTATTTATTTATTTATTAACGTGTTAATTTAGAAATATATTTATTTTAAAATTAGGAATGGCGTATTGGGTGGGGGTTAAGTTGGCGACAATCTCGTCGACGTATTTGGAGGATTGGCGCAACAAAAGTGGTGGTGGAGGTGGGATGCCTTTGATTTGGCCACTCCATCAAGGTTGGACCACCTTCGATATTGATTTTTGGATAAATTTATTTTAGTATTTTTTTTTTGTTTTAAGGTAAATATTACATATAATATCAACGTATTTTATGTTAATTTTTATTTTAGGCCTTGCAACTATTTCTATGTAAAATATTAACACACTTGGTTTTCATCCATTGTTTTTAATATTAAGGTCTATTAATTATAAATGGTTTTGACCATAACATTCAAATACATTACATTAATTAAAGTATAAAATATGTGGGTGAAAATGGAAAATGTTATCATTTTGCATAAAAGTTATGTTGTTTAATATAAAATCTGACGTAAAACATGTCGTTATTGTAGTCATTTAATCTTTTTATCTAAAACAATTCGATTTTGCAAAAGATGATGTATTTTTTGTATTTTTGTGAAGAAAAAAAAACTAACGTATGATGATCTTAAAATATAAGTACTTTTGAAAAAGTTGTTATTCAGTGGATCAAGTTTTCATTTGATATTCATCGTCATTGACCAAAACGACTAGCTATCTCGACGCAAGGACAACTAGAAAAAATGATCCATATTTTAACTAAATGGCTAACATGTTCGTAGCGTTATATTTAATACGCATCGTTTTATATTTGTAATGCATAGTTGAAATATTTTTAATACCCATAAATTAAAATAATTTGTTTTCAAGTAAAAAATATCGAAGCTAACAATTCAAATAGACACCGAATATTCTAAATAAACCTCCTGTAATTTTTGAACCCTTCTACTTGGTTAATTTAGATAACCTTATTTTGACATTCTAATAAACGTAATATAATTTTCCATCCAAAAGTAAATATTAATGTAATTGTGACAAAACAAAGAGACTTTATCAACAAATTTTTCCTCCGGTAATTTCCAGCGGATTTGTAGAGAATCACCGGCAGATTGACCATCATTAAAGGACTACCAACAAATTTTTTCGTCAGTGACGAAAAATCCGCCGGTAAACACAATCACTGGGCACATTTTTTTCGAAGATGTGATCCGCCGGTAATCTGTTGTTGATGGCTTTTTCCGGCTGGTCAACAATGAATTTTTACGTCGGTGATATCTCTTTGTTTTATAGTAATAATTTAGTACCTTATTTCGTCAAGGATATGTCGGTTAAGGGGTTGTTTGTTTTTTCTTAAAAATCTCTTAATGGCTCTTAAGTCTGAATCGTTCAGACCTTTTTACACACAACCTCTTATTAATCATAACTAAAATAAGACTTCAGACTTTAGACCTCTTACAAAACAAACGGCACCTAAGACTTTGCATCATGTTTATGTTTTGTTGTGGTAAAACACAAAAACACCCCACATGGCAAAAACCCGAAAAATATCCCCATTTTCACCAAAACTTATTTTCATTTATTTAGTTATAATATGATATTTATAAGTTTATAAGATAATTTTGAGAAAAAAAAATAAGTACTTATTTTTTTTTTATTTAATTGATGGATATTGAACCTAAAAGGGCATTTGGAATGGTTGAATGTATGTATAATGATGGAAATTTTGAAAGTAGTTGAAAGTTACAACTTTAAAAGTGGATAATCGTGAAAAAATTGAACTTTATTTGCATGGGTAGCTCATGAAGATAAATGTACTTTCGATTCAATTTCTATGGAGCTTTTTAGGTGTTACACTCACACATATTTCCCTCCATTTAATTTTCTTTTTTACTTTAAAAAAAAAAGAAATAATAAGATATTGTTCGATCAATATTTAGGCTATGTTTGGCAAAAACATCTAACTTATAAGCTAGCTTTTTTTTCTAATACATGTTTGGATGACCATAAGCTAGCTTATTGAAACGCTACTCAAAGTAGCGTTTTGAAAAACTAGCTTATAAACTACAAGCTAGCTTATAAAGCTAGTTTGCCAAACAATGCCTTACAGTTTAGACATGAGTAAACTGTTATAAAGTGTGAGGGATGGAGATTTGCTTTCGTTTGTAATTATAGAAAATATTGTAGCTATTTGATTATTGGTTCATTAAATACTAGTATAAATAAGTTGAATTCATATCTTTTATTTTGTATATTAATAGAAACTTAAAATGATGTTAATAAATGTGCTCGACCATTCTAGTTTTGGACTTTATAACTTGTTTTTCAAATTTTAATTTTTAAAATTTTAAATGTTTTATTATTAGTGATCATTTTGACATTTCGTTTTGTCTTGTCAAATAACATGAAATGTTCTTTAGAGAATGTGGCATTCATTTTATTCAAAGAAAAATTATAATACAACACAATTTATTTATGTAAATTTCGGTTAGATAAATCTTTATAAATAGTTCTTATTTAAAAAAAAAAAAACTTAAAAATATTCTATTATAATTTATTTGAAATTTTCATGAGCTTTTATTTGTTTAATCTTTTATTTGTTTATATTAAAATTGACTATTTTTTTTATTAAACTATGCATAAAATTGGGATGTAACAATACATTTTATCCACCATATAATATAAAAAAATAGAACAAAACGTAGTAAAATGGGATACATTTTGACTTTTTTTCCTATTTAATTCAAGATTCTAAATGGCGTGAGGGCGAGGCCAAGCCTCAAGCCTTAGGAGCCACGGTGAAGACATGACGTTTTCAAGGCGTGACTTATGGCGTCAAATTTCTAATTCATATATAATATTATATATATAAAAACGTATGTTTTGTAGTGTTACTCAATGAGTCAATAGTAATAAGCAAGTTAAATTAGGTTATATATTAAAAACTTGTAAATAGGACATTAAAAACGTAAAGAAAAATAAAACATCTCATTACGATAACTGTGCATTAGGCCATGGCGTGCCATGGGCTTAACGTGGCGTGACACACAAGTCTTGGTGCCATGGCGCGCCATGGCGGCTGTGCAACAAGTTTTTTAGAACATTGATTTAATTTGACAAATCAGCTTTTAAAATCTCAATATTAACTTTATAACAAAACCTCTATAATTTTGATAAAGGAACAAACTTTCAAAATTTCCTAACACATAATTTTGATTTGAAAACAAACATTTAAAATTTCTTATCTTAAGGGAATCAAAATGAGAGCAATTTTACTTTCGTTTCTATTTCGGAAATGTTAGGGGGTGTTTGGTTCGCAGATTCTGATGGAATCTGATGGAATTGGAATGTTGAATTCCGTTGATCAGATTCCATTACATCGTTTGGTTCATTCTTTTTAAGGAATTGGAATGTTGAATTCCAATGAATTCCACAAATGAAGGAATTCAACATTCCTTGGGGGGAGGTGTTATTTCATTGGAATGAAATGTCATATTTTTTTTGGACAAAATTGCCCCTCATCCTAATATGCACCACCACCTCCGGCCACCATTGACCACCACCTCCGGCTACCAACACCGGCCACCACCTCCGGCCACCATCGACCACCTCCGGCCACCACCATCACCTTCGGCCACCATGGACCACCACCAGCCACCACCACCTCCGGCTACCAACACCGGCCACCACCACATTCGACCACCACACCACCTCCGGCCACCGCCATCGCCCACCGCCACCGGCAACCACCACCACCGGCCACCACTACCGTTCAACATTATTAGCAGACACCAACTCTCTCTCTCTCCTTCTCTCTCCTCTTTCTCTCTCCTCTTTCTCTCTCAATCTATCATCTATATCTCCCTCTCTCTCCTATCTCTCCTCTCCTCTCTCTCTCCTCTCTCTCCTCCCTCAATCTATCCTCTTTCCTCTCTCTCTCAATCTATCCTCTCTCCCTCTCTTTCCTCTCTCTTTCCCTCTCTCTCTCTCCTCTCCTCTCTTACTCCTCTCCCTCCCTCTCCCTCTCTCCTCTCCTCTCTATCTCTCTCCCTCTCTCTCTATCATCATCATTCGTGTGCTAAAATAATCAAAGCAATTTTAGTTAAAAAATAAACTATTTAATGACTATTTTATTAAAGTAATTTTTGTTGAAAAAAATTAAAATAAACAAAAGGGTATTTTGGTCATTTATCAAAATTCCATTCAAATTCTAAAACTACAATCTGTGAACCAAACAGAAAAATTCCAATTCATTTACTAGATTCCATTCCAATTCTGTCAACCAAACAGGTGGTCAAACCTGACAACATTTCATTCCAATTCCTTCAAAGTCAAATTCCTTTGACATATTCCATTTCATCTAAAAACATTCTGCGAACCAAACGCCCCCTTATAGTCTAGATCTTTCACTATAAATATTCGACACTCCAGGGTCATCTGTACTCGTCTAGCTCCTCACCTGACTACCCCCTTTCGACATTATGAGATTTGTGCTCATTTAGCCTCCGTTGGAGAGAACATGTTGAAGTCCACATCGACTAAGTTGAATCATTGCTCTTCTATATATACTGAAGTGTTCTTTCTTTCCTCAATGACTCTTTTTAAAAAGTAATTAAAGGAATATTTCTTTGGTTTTTAAATAAAATATATCTCAAACAAGCACAAAACCTTCATATATATATATATATATATATATATATATATATACATCTTATTTTGTAGTATCTCTCATTTTTTTTTTAAATTTCTCTCACTCCACTCACCTACCCTTTGTTATTAAAAGACTATTTAGACAATAAAATCCATTTACAGATCTTTCACTTACACAATTTTAAGCTTTATTGTTATCATTTTATTTTCAGTTTTCATATTTACATTGCCGGTTCGTTTTATAAGCAAGAATTTTACATCAAATAAAAATGAACATATTCAAGAAAGTTACACCATCATATCCTTCCATGATGACCAAGTGATTGAAGGAGATCTTTAGGGTTTGGGACCATGGAAAATCAAAGGAAAATATGTAGGGGTTTCGTTCAATAAAGATTGAAATTATGGTAACTTTTCAACAATTCTAAACACTTTAACCTTTAATCATGTCTTGTAATCATCATTTTGCTCCCCACTTTACAACTTTCCTTTTGTAATTCTAATTTTTTTAGGTTAAAGTAAACCAAATTTCTTATATCATGGAACTACAAATCTTATCTTAATATTCCCTTTTTACTTTGGGATAGCAATACATAATAATGATAAATTAAAATATGATTAATATTATTTAGATAGTTAAAACTTATCAAGAATGATCAGTTTTTAGGTCTACGTGACTTTAATGTAACAAATAAGGAGGTCCCCATAGTTTTAGCTTAACAAATAAGGAGATATTGTAACACTGTGAGGCCCAAAGTAACAGGTTGACCCAATAACTTTAAATCCAACCTTAAACCATGGTGGAAGTTATTAGTAGCCTACGACTTGTAGGCTTATAAAGAGCTTACAAATTCCATTTTTTATCCATGTCGGACAAGTTGTTACAAACCCTTCCACTTAAACTCCTGACGTCCTCATCAGGCCTGCCTAAAATCTTCAACCTTGTAATCAGCGATGTGGGATTCGCCTAAGATGTTACAAACACCCCCTCGCGAGGACTCATTATATCCGATGAAGTTTGCCCCACCATCCCGATGGTACAAGGATCAGATCTGATACCATTTGTAACACCTTGAAGCCCAAAACAACAGGTTGACCCAATAACTTTGAATTTAATTTAATACTATAGTGGAAATTACTGGTAGCCCATAACTTGAGGCATATAAAGAGCTTACAAATCCTATTTTCTATCCATGTGGGACGAGTTGTCACGGATATTCATCCTTACATAATGAGTCATATATATGGGGTTTGACTCTAGGCCAAACACCCACATCAGGTCCCTAGGGACCGTTACGTTGAAGGGCTCTAAACAGTGGCGCCATACCATTATGCAGAATGATCTATGTTTAGCTCAATTATGAAATTTCACTTTACATAATATGAGTTAATGATAATTTACTGAGTATACAATTATAGTTTTCACCAATCACATCAAATTTTTTGAGTTTTAAGTAAAATTATATGTGATATAAGATTTTTGGATACAACAGTTATCGTGGATATGGAACCTCTCGTCCATGGTACTTTTGACGTGAAGTCTATAGATAAATTGGTCAAATATACAACTCAACAAGTAGTTAATAGAGCGATAACCAAATATCTATATTTGTAGTCAATATATAGGATTGATATTCGTATTTGTATTTGTTTCGAGTGGATATGGATAAAATATATATGGTGATATTATATTTTGAAAACGTCGCATGTGGAATTCTATTTCTCATATAACATATTGTTATGATATTTCATAACTTCGTCTTCGACTCATTCTCGAACATGAGACTCATACTTGATCAATTAGTAGCTAGTATATTGAAAGAACGTAAAGTTAACGTTAGATTACTTTTGTTTACTAGAAATAGAATGAGTTCTCCATAGTAGTGGTTTCTATAGTTACATGACATGATAGGTAGTGAAGAGATTTAAGTTTATAGTATCAACCACTCTGCATCTTATGTAATGGTTTTACAATAAGTTTTAACGACGAAGTTAAAAGACCTAACAAGTTCTATCGACGAAGTTAGACAACCTAAAAGGGATCAAAAAATAAATCGTCCTATTAATCTTTTATATAAAACTTATTATACAAGACATTTTCCAAAATGTCCTATAAAAACGTTAATATGCCAATTTTACTTTTTATGTCTTATTAGGTTGCCAAACTTTTTCGGTAAACTTGTTAGGTCGCCTTACTACGTTTCTAACAACCAATTGTAACGACATTGTATATGACACGTAAATTGTTGGTCTAATAACCTTAAAGTTCAAGTAAGTACTCTATTAGGATGCACAAGAAACATCAATAGCAGATACGGATTTCCAGTGGATAATTTATTTTTAATTGATAATTTTCAAATCCATCGATGATCCGTCAGTGATCACCAATAAAAATTTCCGTCGGTAATAGTCTTTTTTCTAGTAGTGATAGTTCTTTTCTTTTCATACGGATATCATGAAAGATCATTCCAATCAAATTCCCTAGGTATCCAATAAGTAGAGCTAGGTTGGAGAATATTACAAGAATCATTACTCTCGCTCCCTGCTTCCAAATGTTGGTGTTTTTCTTAGATTAATTATTGGGCTAAAACAAAATATACATTTATAAAAATATATTTACAATATAAATACATTTTTTTAAAATTTATCCAAAGCATACGTCCGTGGTCTGCTCATAAGGCTGAATATTCTAAAAAAAAACATTTTGTTATAATGTATATAATTCGACTCAAATTTCATTGCACATGTAATTACATGATCAATTAATCCATAAAAATGGTATTCATATAGTTGTTAAGTTACTAAGTAGCTTTTATCTCAACGTGAAATCGTTAAGGTAGTCCCCAAACACACATCAATCTTTGGCGTAGGGCATCTTCAATGAGACCATTTTGACACCAAATTAACGCCAAATTCACACGATTTTGTTATAACGGATTGTTCATTTTTAATAAGTTTTTTAATTTTATAAATAGTAAAACATCAACTTTGATTTAACATTATTTGTTTTATACCATTTTTTGTAATTACAAATTGGTCCTCTAATTTTGAGATTTATGTCCTCTTACTTTGTAAGTTTAACATTCTAAGAGTTTTATGAGTTACCTAATATCATATCATACACAAATTATATTTATACTTTTATGTTTTAATTAATTTAATTTTTATATATTCAACTTATTTTAAAATAATTTACAACATAATAACATAATTAATTAAAACACATCACTGACACATGTGTGTTTGTGTATATATATATATATATATATATACATATATATATATATAACATAACCAACAAAACAATATTTAAATTAATGCATAAAATGTAACTTTTGTTATTTAAAGAAATATTTGTGTTATACAATTGGACAATTTAGGTCGGAATTAGTGATATATAATTTAACTTTGTTAAGTTAATGTAAAAATAAATAATATGGGTATAATTGTAAAGTTAATAAAATAAACATCATATCTCTTAAAAAAAGATAAATGTTAAAGGGAAAAACAAATAGAACAACAATAAAATGAAGAGAATGAATTTGTAATTCTCATTAATCAAAAACCATTTAAATAGGGATGAGTTACAAGTAGATAGCTATGAGATATTTTAGTTCTAATCTAACTCTGATATACTTATCTCTATCGTCATATCCTTTAGACGATGACACACTTATCTTACAACACTCCCCCTTGTGTCGAGTTAAAGGAGTGACGGTGCACAATTGTTGCCTCGTTAAAACCTTACGCCAAAATAAAAACCTAGTGGGAAAAAGTAAAAGTCTGACGAAGGAAAGAGTACAACGCACCAACTTCTTTGTAATACATAGACTTATCCTTCAGTCTAGTTTTCTCTTAAATTTGTACATTAATCATGAGTTAGGAAAACATGATGCTATATAAACCGTTGCCTCACTAAAACCTTACACCAAGGAACAAAACCCAATGGGAAAAATAAAACCTTGGTTGAAGGAAATAACACAACATACCAATATCACAATCATAAATATAGTAGACTCCCCCTTTTGTCTACTACTCCCCCTGATCCGTGCATTAATCAAGGAAGTTTGGAAAATATTTGCATTTACTTTCTACATGTTTCCCAATATATGGTTTTAGGTAATGACTTGGTAAAATATGTCACGTTCTTTTAACACCTTACTTTTTTTTTGTACGGCAATTTGGGCTTCGCCCACACACACACGCACCCGCGGTATCCGGGCATCCAATTGGGCAGCACCGACTAATCCGCGGTGACCCGGCCCAACCCAAATCGACTGGACCCGCCCAGGTACGACTAAGTCCGGTCAAGACCGAACCCGCATACCCATAGACTGGTATGCCCGTAAACCTGGACCCGAACCGACCCGAAGGAGACACCTTACTTGATTCACTTGAATCTAAAGGAGAGTCTTTTATTGCTGATTGTATAGAAACTTAAGCAAAATATGTTTTGTGTTATCACCCTTGATGTATCTTATGTTCATTTCTTCGATACATGATGCATTATTTCCATATATGCAAGTAGGATATTGGTTGAACCCAAAATTACTAGCTCATCTAATATATGTAATGATAATCCTTAATCATATACATTCTTTAATTATCTCATGGAGGGTAATATTCTTGGAATAGTTCATGGAGGTAGTTACAAGGGTTTGCTTAGCTTACTTTCAAGCAATCTGGGTGTTCATTGTGGTAATTCCTTATCCAGTTTGAGAACAACCTTTCCATGAGTCAGACATATACCTAATATCAACAAACACATATCAAGACATTGTTTGGTGTTTTTCTATAAGAGCTAGTACTTTTGTTGCTTATATTCTAAGTAGGTATTGAAGTTCCATTATCAATCCCATTTTTATTTCTATAGGAAAAGTATAAGCCCATGTCAATGGTTCCAAAAGATTAATTTTGATATCATTCAAATGACTTTGCGTTGGCGCTGAGCTAAATCTAGCTAACAAGTTCATTGAGAAATATAATATATGGTCAAATGTATTATGCTAAGTACGATAATGCGCATATTGTAATTAGATAGGGAATTCCAGCTCCCAGCATTTTTCGTCATCATCCTTTAGACGAAATAGATCTTTCCTTATATCCGACACTTTAACCGATCATGGGAATGCTAGCCGGATGCGCTTTGTCCATATTAAATTGCCTGATTATTTTCTGGACATATGAGATCGGTGAATTAATATTTCACAAACTCGGTATCCTAGCTCAAATATCTAGACAAAACCAAGTTTTCCCAAGATCTTTCCTCTCAAAATCAGATTTCAAGTAGCTTGTGGTTTCTCTTATTTCATCAAGAGTGCCTATTATGTTCATAACATTGACACATAGAGTTACTTTGAAAATCTGCAACTTGTTTTTCATAATAAATACGCAAGGGAACAGTTCATCGTTCTTATATATCATTTTCCAATCAAGTATTCCATTAGGCGGGTATACCACATCCGCTTATATTGTTTTAATCTATAAAGTGGGCATTTCAATTTTACTGCAAACACATTTCGTGGTTTAGAGTTACTTGATTTTGGTAATGTAATATCATCAAGCACTTTTATATATCTCTAAATCTAGATCCCCGTAGAGATATGTGGTAACCACATTCATGAGCTGCATTTCCAGTCCTTCGGAAACTAATAGGCTAACAAATTATTCGGATGTCATAACATCCATCATGAGAGAGTAAGTCTCCTCATGGTCAATCCAGGGCGTTGTGAGAAACCTTGCGCCAAAGGAGAGCCTTACATATTAGGACTTCATTATTCTCGTTACGCTTTCTGACAAAGACTGAGTTATGTCCTACGGGCTTTACACTTGGAAGGTTAGCACTACCAGACCAAATACCCGATCATTTGTCAAAGAATATAATTCTTTCTGGATTGTTTCTTTACATTTAGGTCAATATGTTCCTTGTTGATATTATTCAACTAAGTCTGGTTCGATATCGTCGTGCTCGATCATCTTATGAGCCATCATATATGCGAATAAATCATCAATGATTATATATGATTTGTCCATCGACTCATATGTACTCTCATAGTTCATTTGAGATTAATATTAATCTCTAGAATCAATATTAACTTTGGAGCGTCCTCCAGTGATGATTTATGGACATAATTATAATTAGAGACAATCTCATGAGAGTTTTGTGTATTGATGATAAATGGATGTGCCTAACTATTCTCTTCCTTTAGAATAGTATCCATCGAACCAAGTAGCTTCCACCACTTCCATTTGGTAGCTAAGACCTCAACCACACATCCACTATGTGTGATTGCAACGCACTTTCCAATGGCGTTGTGCCCCTGTTGGGGACTTTTTAACCTTGCGAGTATATTTGCAGCTCGTATATGTGATCTTGTCACTTTTGGAATAACATTAAACGTATCAGGTATCGAGTCTGATTTGTTTGACTTCAACATTACGTTGTGAAGTTTTGGGGATCAAAATGAGACAGAGTGGGAATATTCAATGACACTTCCTGTCATTCCCATGGAAAATCCTTTTTTCTATTTCCCCCTAACGACGGGAAAATTGTCTCATGAAAGTGACAACCCACAAATCTAGCGGTAAAGAGATCACTAGTCAAATATTCTAATTAGCGGATAATTGTTGGGGATTCATATCCAACGTATACCAAGTCGTCTTTACGGACCCATTTCGATGCGATGTGGGGGCGCAATTGGCACATATACCACAAAACCAAACATGCGTAAATGTAAACTATCAGACTTATATCCAGTTGCCAACTGGTACGCATGAGGCTGGTTAGCAAGCAGTGGGTCTAAAAACGAAAAAAACTGCATATAATAATTGCATAACCCAAGGTAGATGTGGATAAATTGGTGCGCATTACTAATACCCTAGATGTCATCATATTCTTTTGATAACAACTTCTATGATACCATTTTATATATACACATGGGGTATAGGAAACTCTACATTGATCCTAATACATATGTAATTAACATCAAATCTTTATGATGTAAATTCTCCAGCATTCCAGGTCATGTAGACTTGATGAAATAATCAGGGTGGTGAGCTCTTAAACATATAACTAGTGCTAAGAGTGCAGTATTTCATGCGGACAATAATACGACATGCGTTCATCGTGTCAAAACCAGAACCATAAAGTACTTTAATGGCCCGCATTCTGGATGTTTATGTCCATAAATATCACCTTGTATTAGTTGTAACAATGGAATATTTTTTGTATTATGTCCTTAGCTTTAGGATGATCTCATTCCTGTCTTGGCTAAGGATATACAAAAGTTTTAGGTATTCGAGAGGACATATTATGATGGCAATGTTGTTTCTTATGCTAAAGAAGTCAACAGTTGCAATTTACCTCATTTTGCCTTTCACTCGAAAGAGAATGTGTCTGTGTATTTGACAATACATGGATCACTATGTCATAACCATGGTGTCCTACATGGTCATGTCGAAACATATATGTGTCATTTCTCCAAAGTTCTTTATTGGTGACAAAAAAATTTCGATGACCCAATAATCTACTAGTTTGACACATTAATTTCCATGATATATGTTTCCTTTCATATTCTTTGGAATTTATGTATATATGCTCATTTCCATTTTATACAAACATCTTTACAAGATTCCTATTAATCTTGTACCAACAAGAAAATGACAGTTCATCGTCTAAGTATTTTGGTTGGATGAATTATAAAATAAGTATTTATCTATCATTTTAGATTGTGTGGAATATATCCTACAAAAAATCAAGTTCTCCTCGATACATTCCTATACGAAACGGAGAATATTGAAAGTTTTGTATTTGTTTTGATGTGTTTCTTTACATCTATAATGGTTACATATTCAATTTTACTTAAGAAAAAGAAATTAATTAAAATACTATAAAATACATTTCAAAGAAACCTATGCTTTATCATTCTTAAATTAATATGATATAATTCATTTTTAACTTGTTCCCTTTTCGACAAGAGCACTCTTTAGTGCATTTCTTATTTGACTGTCCATTATCATTTGGAGCAGTAGTTGTATTTCTACTCTAGATGTTGAAAAATCATTCCTGACTCTTACCAAGACCCTGACCCGTTCTAGGGTTTCGTCCACATAGTGCATAAATGTCACATATGTGAAATTATTTTTAACTCTCTGTTCTTTTAAGTTGTTTCCACCTTTAATGATTTCATTATTGATCTCGAGAATTTTCTTTGTCTCGACATATGTGGTGTTGTTATTCGAAAGAACCTTGTTATGTCTCTCAACCATTTGCAGTAGGTTGATGAGTTTGTCTAAAGGTTACATTCCAACTTATATTAGTTCATTAATATTTTTGATATATGAAAGGTGAAAATAATGTTAGGAATCATGTCATCTTCTATGAGTTCCTTGCCACAGAGATTGAGATGCGTTTTGGATATAACATTTCTTTGTTGAAATCAGTTACCTTTTTGTAATCGAGTAAGTGGGTTTCATTCCACTGTACGATTAGTTCGGGAAGTACATATTCATGAGTACTTCCGATTATCCCTTTCGGGACATCCCACATTTCTTTGGGGGTTTCTAGTAAAGGTATTCCTATGAAAATTAGGATTTATATGTCGTCTCAAAACATGAGGGTATTTGCTTGTATCTTCAAGAGGTTGGTTTTAGAGTCAATGGGGAGTTGATGGACTTTAGGTATTTTCTTGTGCCTTTTCAAAATGAGGTTTATATACTCATTTATGATACTCAGATTCTTTTGAGTTTACGACGTTGACTTTGGGATGAGTTGTTTCAACCATTTACATATATAAAGGATAATATATGATTTTCTTTTTGATAAGAAAATGGATTATGGTTATGAAATTTCATTATCATAACAATATTGAATTTTTGTATGCTTATATTTTATTGATAATACTTCATCAATATTTCAATTTGTGAAAAAGAAATCACTCAATCTATTGGATTTCCAGGTAGTAGGGGAATCACATGGATTTCTTAAGTCCTAGAAATCTTAGGGCTGTTTACACCAGTTTGACAAAATCCAGTCGATATCTTGTGATTTATTTCATTTAAATATAACATTATTAATTATAGAGCATTTGACATGAGGCCAAAATGACTATGAGTTTGGCATATGAAGTCAATTTTAATATTTTAATACCTTAATAGTATTTTTTGAACTTTTGGTAAAGATTAAAAGATATGGGCTTGGAAGTGTAACTTCCAAAAATTAATTATATATTTTAAAATTATGAGTAAGAACTCACAATCAAGATAAATGTTTGATTTTAACATTTTCATGTTATTTTTGGACCTTTTGGCAAAATAATAAAAGTTATGGGGGTTGGAATTATAAATTCCAAAGATAATTTATAAGATTGAGATTAATGAGTAGGAACTCAAAATCAAGATAAACATTTGAATTATAACAATTATTAATTGTGATAGACATTTGAATATTAACATAAACAAATAAATAATAAATAAATTGTAAACTAATTGGATAAACATCTAAATATATGGATATTGTAATCTAATTTGATAAACATTAATAAATCATAATAATATTTTAAAACAATAAATATTATCATATACAGAATTAAACGATAATTGATCTAAATAAAATAATATTAACGTAATTAAATTAATCAACTAAACATGTTAAAATTGTAACTAATTAATGATGCATAAATACACGTTTATATGTTAAAAATTATAGCAAAATTTAATATACAATATAAATAACAATATGCTAAAATAAACTCATGTAAAATAAATCGTATTAGTCAATTTAAAAAAGGGATAATGGTTCAATAGATAATGATAAGTTTTAAATCAATTATTACTTTTAAATACAAATTAATATTAATAAGTCCAAGTGTAGAGCAAATAATCTTAATAAACCCAAAGAAATTCTAAAAATAAATAGAATTTTCTATTAATATGTAACAAAAAATTAGAACAACAACAAATGAATTCTTAGGGAATAAAATATAAACATGTACAATTAGATTTATAGTGATTCTATTAAAAAGAAATTAAATGCATAGTCAAGTAGATGCAAAATTAAATAAGGGTACATTGAATTATCGTGGCTAAAAGAGTTAATCACGATTAATGACAATTCATAGAGAAAAAATTGTAACTTTTTGTAGAGATACTTACTTGAATTGCAATATTAGAAAAAAAGCATACCTTCTAATGGTGACAGATTGTGAACGATCGTTTAGTAGCGGCGGAAACGATCTGAGGGAGCGATAGCGCAAACGAGCTACGTGCTGATAACGTGTTAAAGAGAAAAACGAATAGAACAACAATAACATGGAGAGAATGAATTTGTAATTCTCATTAATCAAAAGTCATTTAAATAAGGATGGGTTACAAGTAGATAGCTATGAGATATTTTAGTTATAATCTAACTCTGATATACTTATCTCTATCGTCATATCTTTTAGACGATGTCACACTTATCCTACAACAATAAACATATTTTTGAAAATTTAATAAACATAAGTATTTTATTGAAAACTGAGTAAATTACGTTTTTAGTCCCTGTGGTTTGTTGGAAATTTCTATTTTCGTTCTTATAGTTTTGAAATTACGATTTTCATCCCTATGGTTTGCAATTCATTACCTTTTTCGTCCTTATGATTTAAGTTTTATTGTTTTTTCATCTCTATGGTTTACAATTGATTTCTATTTTAGTCATTCATATTTAAAAGTAGTGTTTTGACTTTAGGGGGGAAAATAGAAATCAATTGTAAACCATAGGGATGAAACCAAAATTTTGAAACCACAAGGACGAAATACACGACTTTTAACAAACCATAAGGACGAAAAATGTAATTTACTCTTGAAAATTTAAATAACTAAAGGTAGAAAGAAAAATTATGATTTGTTGTAGAAAATGATATTACATACCATTAAAAGAATCACTCTTTACACCAAATGATTTTAATGAATGCTATCCTTTCCATATAGGTCTTTTTAAAAAATCTCTACATTTAGGAAAGTTGAAAATAGATGGTACTAAGTTAACTTGACTTTGTGTATCATGTCTGGACCCCTACCACAAATGTGCTTTTAGTTCTTAGGCATATCATATCTTAGCTTCAAAAGTAATTATGATGGCTCTGAATTAGATATTTTGTTGATGGTTTGTTAGGATGTGAATAATCGTGATGATGGTATTGAATTAGGTTTTTGATGCATGTCGAGCATACTGAGTTCAAGCTACGAGTTTACAAGGCCAATTAAGTACGTACTGTTTTGGAAGGCTGAACAACGAGCTGATCGGAAGGGTTGTCATAATTTTTAAAAGACAAATATAGACCTAAAACGGTAACAAACCAACGTGGGACTGATAATATGCGTGTATGGTGACGATGATATATGTGACGTTATCATGTATTGAATGAGACTTCCATGATTATAAAAGAACTAGCTTGTCGACGAGCATTTGGATTATTGAAAGACTTTTACATTTTATCTCTCTCTTGGATAGTAGGTAGAAATGCTTTTACATTCATTATATTTCTATGGATATTTCTCATATATCAATTGATGAGCTAGCTATTAGCTGAAAAACAAGTTGTTACCTAATAAGTTAGATGCTAGCTGAAAATTAATCATGTTTGTTAAAAACTAGCGCTGAGAGTGGTGACTCTTACCCGGTAAGCGGGTTATAAACACTTACCAACAATCCATTTTGATGGCCAGAAATATTACCTCATAAGGTAAATGAGAGTGTTGACTCTTGCTAGTAAACTTTTGATAAACGACCCCTAAGTTATTAAAAATCCATGACAAGGGTATTAATTAAGTTTGAGTGTTGTCCCTTTCGCTGGTCTAGGTCTAGCGATCTTGAGGAAATGTTGGTACAAGCAAGAGGTCAACATTAGAGTCGAAAGAAACCAAATATGTAAAACCCGCCGCATTGTTCGACCGCTTTAGATTCGATATTTTGAAAAGGGAGGGATCGAAAGAAACCAAAGGCCCTGGTAGGGGCTCCCATTTTACGTGTGAACTTATACCAAGGGTGCATATGGGGTGTGGTCTCTGAGATATTTTATAAATTAAATTACATTTTTAGTCCCTATGTTTTGTTAAAAATTTCTAGTTTTGTTCTTATGGTTTTGAAATTACAACTTTCATCCTTATGGTTTATAATCTTTATTACTTTCATCCTTGTGATTTAAATTTTATTGTTTTTTTTCATCCCTATGGTTTATAATTTCTTTCCATTTTAGTCTTTCATACTTAAAACTAGTGTTTTGACATCAGGGACGAAAATACAAATGAATTACAAACCATAGGGACGAAAACCGAAATTTAAAACCACAGGGACAAAATCCAAAGTTTTTAACAAACCACAGGGACGAAAAACGTAATTTACTCTATTTTATATATAGTCTATATACCAATATTATAACTAAAAGTAATCGATACCAAATGACGTCATATACTAGTTGTTTGGTTGGTTTTCTATCAAGTAATGTGTGGATAAGCTAACTGTGTTGGATTAATCTGTCTGTATGGATTGAGAGGGTTTTTTTTTTCATAAATGTAAGGAGCGTGTTTTTTAATTGGAAGAGACAAGTTTGAAAAAAAAAACTTTGCTTTTTTGCATAAAGCTCCCCCCTTGAAGATTACCAAATAAGTCATTTTCTACATCATTAAACCACAATAAGTTGTTAACAAAAAGACCCTAAAGGTCCTTTCGCCTGGTTGTATTAGTGTTTTCAGTAAAGCTCGGCCTTCTCGAAAGTTAAGAGTTTAAATCTTTAGTAAGAATTTTACACGAATATTTATTATATATAAATATTATATTATTAAAAAAAAAATATGGTGATGTTGTAAGCAAAGACATGTTATGGAGCTCTTCAATTTTATGCATGGAAATGCAAGTAACTCTTTGAAGGAACAAAAGTTCCAATGAAACTTGAAATAGGTTCGATATAACCTAGTAAAATTCACTTCGACTTATATAATGTAATATTTTTTAACATTTTGAAAATAAACAGTAAAAAAAAAATACAAACTTTCGTATGTTTAATTTGTTGATGTAGATTATTTTATTAATCATTTGTGGACTTGGGTCGGCACTAGTAAAACCTAATTTTTTTTTATGCTGGCTTCATAATTTGTTCTTACCCGTCTTCAAAACAGTTGGGTTTACCCACAGGTTAACGGGTCTTAAAAAATGTTTAATTTTTAAGAAAACAAATTTGTAAATAAGATCACAAGTTATATAAAATAATTCAAAATATATAGTCATTTTTCCAACATAAAATAAGATGTAAAAATATAACAACTTACATTATTAAGGAAAAAATAGTTTCACAAAATATTGAACATGGATAATTGAAATATTTGAGGTTGATGAAGCAATTAGGTTAGTGGGACCGGGAATTGGGAAGATGGATGAGGGAAATAAGAATTGATGAATTGAACAATGTTTTAAAAACCGGGTCGACCCGGCTAGTTGAACCGGGAACCGGTGAAGAGACCGGGTCAATTACGACCGGTTTTTTGAGAAATTACGACCGGTTTTTTGATAGAACCGGTTGAACTGGTCTTAATGAACCGGTAAAAACCCGGGTTAACCCGGTTAAAAAATCAATTTCATAAAGGTAGCGGCTACAGGCTAGGGTTATTTTCAGTTTTCACAAACCGACTCTACAGTCCACGGCTCCACGCTCGATTCCACACTCGATTCCATCGATTCCACAACTTCCTCCGGCGATTCCACAACTTCCTTTTTCGATTCCACAAACAGCTTCGATCGATTCCATCGACTACAGGTACATCGATTCCTTCTTCTATCGATTCCATATACAACTTCGATCGATTCCATTAGAACAAGGGGTTAATGGTTGTTTAAACTTTAATCAGTGGGTTGATGGTTGTTTAAACTTTAATAGAAATCTGTTAATGGTTCTTCGATTCCTACCATATGTGTGTTCTTACCACTTATAGATTATTGGAGTTTGATTCCTACCATCGATTCCTCATCTTTTAATGTGTGTTCCAATCTTTTTGTTAAAATTCAAATACCCAACACAATCTAGGAAAGATTGTATCTTGAAAAGGTCCACTTGGTAGCTCAAATAGGAAATCTCAAACATAACAAAACACTTAACGATTATGTATTTATGTGTCTACTTCACATGCCATTTGTCAAAAGGAAGTCAACCAAAAACAATCAGAAATCAATGGCAGAAGATTAGCCTCGCATCAATTAATCAATTATAAAGCAAATGTGGATCAAATATTGATGAAAAATAACCAACAGATGGTAAAACTTACCAGAAATGAGGGAACAATGGGAAGTCAGAATTATATCAATTGTCTGTCCTTTCTATTGATTTCTATATCTTGTGTATGAAATATATTCTAAAGAATATTTTTAGACGAAATTTTATACTTTTCACAATATTTATGTGAACGAATGTATTCATTAATATTTTTGTTTTAAATGGTCAATGGACATTTTCAAGTCCATATGGAACCTAGAGACAAAGAACCGATGGGAGCACAATCTCAATCTCAATATCATTCTTTCGTTCAATCAAATGTAAGAATGAAGACGGATAAAGCATGGGATTATGCAACTCTAGTCGTTGATGAAAAGGAAAACAAAACATACATATGTAGTTTTTGTCAAAAAATGCTTAAAGGTGGTGGGATAAATAGATTTAAGAAACATCTTGTCGGTGTTACCGGTGAGGTTGAGAAGAGGTCTTATGATCCTATTGATTATGAATGCTTTGATAAGACGGACTTTTGGGTCACTACTACAGAAATAACTTTTTTAAACGCACCTTTTTAAACGGTTTTTAAAAAAATTCGAAAAAACCGTTTAAAAAGGTGGCCGCGTTTTTTTAAGATTTTTTTTAAACGGTTCTGCGGTTGTGGTACCGTTTAAAAAAGTCATATGACCTTTTTAAACAGTTGTTATAAAAAACCGTTTAAAAAGGGATACGTATTTCACATGGATAATTGAACAAAACCGTTTAAAAAGCCGCCTAATTTTTTTACACGGTTTTTTCATACAGCCGTTTAAAATACATACATGATTTTAAACGGTTCTCTAGAAACAACCGTTTAAAAATGTCAACCACTTTTTCAAACGTTTTCACTATCACAAAACCGTTTAAAAAAATCTTTAAAAATTTAGGGTAAAACCGAACTACATTAATGCGTTTTTATATTCTGATAGGTTCGGAACAATTTGGAGCGAAAAAGAACAAACGATAATTTTTGACAGATTTGCACAACTGTGGCGTTTTGATTATATCTCACTCGTCCGATCTCCGATTTGAGTGATTCAAGATGATCTGGAAACCCAACACACAGATCTACAATGTTCGTGTTTTGAGGTTTTGGTAATTTAGAGTAAATCTGGGTCGAATCTGAAGTTGAAGTTGGGAGTACAAAGTTGGACAGAAAATGAATAAAAGAATTAAAGGTGCCTCTATAAACATAGAAGAATATGTGGTGGAATGGTAAGTGTCGTGGGTTTGCATGGTTGTGGTTTTGAGATTGAGTCTTATGTGCAGCATATAACATTCTTTTATTTTTTAAACCGTTTAAAAAAGCCCCTGACTTTTTCAAACGGTGCCCTTTCAAACGGTTGTAAAACCGTTTAAAAATGTCCAAAACAACCGTTTAAAATACCTATTTCTGTAGTAGTGGGTGGTCGAAGAAGAGCCGGAAGGAGAACTTGATTACAATTATTTAGAAAATATGCTTGACGAGCAAGAGCACGAACCGGCTTCTCAAACGTAAGGTGACATTTTTTTATTTCTATATATATATATATATATATATATATATATATATATATATATATAGGGGACGTATCTTTTGCAAACCAGTCAGATTGTGCAAACTTTGTGAACTAATCTTAGCCGTTCATTAAGTCTAATGAATATATGATTTTATTATGTTTCCTAATTTAAAATCATGATTATAATGAATAAACTTAACATTTTCCATATTTATCACAATCATTATTAATGAATCATAATCATTATCCATAAATATATCTATTGTTTCCTAAAATAGTGGTTTGCATAGTTTGTACAAATTGCTTGGTTTGCAAAAGAAACGCACCCTATATATATATATATTAATTTGGTGTTGTTAGTTTATTATTAGCTTTTTACGTGACATTAATATTTTTTTTATTTAATATTGTAGAAAGTGACTATGTTGTTGATGACCATGAAGTTTGAGAGTGAATTTCAATTACTAAGCAATCGTGAGCTTGATGCATTTAACACTCCAATGTCTCAAGATCCATGATTTGGTTTGAACGTTATGTTTCGTTTTGATGTATTTAGATTGATGAAAAGCTTATGCTTATGTGTGTGTGTGTTTTATGTTTTTGGATTGATGTAAAACTTGTTGTTATGTGTTTTTTTAATGTTTTTGGATTGATGTAAAACTTGTTGTTATGTGTTTTTTTAATGTTTTAACTTGTGGACATCATTCGTAGCCATAACCATTAGCCACTGTGCATTGAACCCGTTCCCATAAAATGGTGCACCATTTAACGTAAAATGAACCCCTTTCACACCTACAAACTCATCTTTGCCAAATGTTTGTCTAAACCCTAGTTCTTGAATTAAGACAAACATCATAATAAAATTTTGATTCTTCCTCATTTCTAGCTCCTTTCTTTAGAGTTGTCTCACTCTCAAGATTAAAATCGACTTTAGGAGAAAAAATTAAGATATATGATAGTATAAGGGGTTGGTTGTTTTTTTAAAAAACCTCTTAATGACTCTTAAGTCTGAATCATTCAAACTTTTTTACACACTACATCTTATTAATCATAACTAAAATAAGACTTCAGACTTTAGACCTCTTAAAAAACAAACGGCACCTAAGTGTATAACAATAACAATATAAATAGTTATTAATAAAGTAAATGAAAACAAATAATATACAATTTAACAATAAACAAATAATAAGAAAAAAATATATAAAATATAATAGAGTATAAAAATTCCAAATTTGGATAATTTTAAAAATTGAACTTTTGGTAAATATATATATATATATATATATATATATATATATATATATATAGGCCGATAATCAAATGAAAACCAAAAATATGTTACAAACCCTTGAGAACCGATATAAAAATATTTTTTTACATTATTTTTTTTCATCAAAACCTATGATTTAAGATATTGTTTCATATATGTTTTTGTTCACCTTGTGAAAAGATTACACGTGAAAAATAAAATTTGATTCACCTAGTGAAATGAAAAATACAGGTAAAAAATATTCATGTGGTGAAACAAATACATGTAAAACTTCATATTACGAAACAAATATATGAGAAGAAATATATTAAATTCAAGCATTTGGTGAAAATATATCATGTGAAAAAATATTTTTATATTGATTCTCACGTGTTTGTAACATATTTGTGGTTATATATATATATATATATATATATATATATATATATATATATATATATATATATATATATATATATACTTTATTGTTTCCACCAATTAAATGCTAGATGTTTGTTGAGATAGTAAAGGTATTGAATAGTTTATTAATTAATGTTATAATCTTATAAAAAAACTGTTGGATTTGATAAAAACAAATTTGGGGTGGTGAATTTTGGTGACGTTTGACAACCTAGGCACTTAGTTGATAAACTAGGTGTTGGCTGAAAAATTAAATGTTAACTGATAAATTAATTATTAACTGAAAAACTAGATGATAAATTAAACATTTTAGATAAAACTAGTTGATAAATGTAAAATATGGGGAAAAAAAGATGTATTAAAAAATTATTCAATTTTACTTACATAAATATTAAAACAAACAATTAATATATTTAACATATATATTAAAATAAGTAGTGATAAACATAAAGAGCTTTTCAATTGGTTAGGTTTAATAGATATTAGAGTAAATTACATATTTGGTCCATGGGTTTATGGGTTTTAACAGTTTAGGTCCCTAAAATGAAATATCTATGGATTGCATCCTCATGGTTTGATTTTTATAACGTCTTGAGTCCCTAAAACTAACTCCGTCCAAAAAATTATGTTAAACAAGTTAAATAAAGGGGTATTTTAGTCTTTCCATTACTTTTTTATTTTCTGTTAAAATAAAGGGACCAAGAATGTAATTTGCTCGTTCATCATGTTCATCTTCCCCCCACCCCATCTTCCCCAACCCCCACGTCTTCCCCCACCCATCTCCGACGACCAACTCTAACGACTATCCCTTCGGCAACCAACTCCAATGACCAGATCCAGACCCTCCCTCCGGCAACTCCCCCTTTCACGTACACCCTCCCTCCGACGACTTCCTCTTCGATGTCCCCCCTCCCCCGACGACTGGAAACCAACACTACCACCTGTCTCTTCCTCTTTTCCGGCTAAGCAGGTCCTCAAATCATTGGGTTTACGAAGGGGATCAACAGGTTACCAAAGGGATCCACAACCGAATTCATCTTCCCCGACTACCTCACGTCGTGACTCCCTCCCTCCAGCGAACACAACCTCCATCTCCCCAGATCGATTCCAACGAACACAACATGCTCCTCATATCGGTTTCTTCAGATCGATTTCTTCTCCAGATCTGCTCTTCGAGATCCCAATTTGCTCCTCCGAAACGATTTCTTCTCCACATACAAGATCAATTTTTTCATATTGATTTCTACCTGTTCTTGTTTTTGAAGATATGAAAAGATCTGTGTTTTTTTTTTGGGTTTCTCAAAACTAGGATAAAACATATACATACATGGAGGATTTGAATCAGTTTCTGCAATGGAGTCTAGTTATCCCATTTGTACTGTTTTGAATCAGTTTCTTCAAGAACAAACAATAAATTTAAGAACCAATTTTCAATCGATTCAGTTTGATATTATTTGGAACAACTGTTGCTTTTGAGAAATTCAGTTTTCAAATAAACATGTGTTTTGGGAAAAGCAACAATTCAATTTCCAAATAAACTGTTGTTTGGGTAAGGTTTGGTCGGAGCTGGAGGTGAGTAACCGGAAAACGGAATTGTTGCCGATCGGAATAGTTACCGGAAAACGAAAGGGAGGAGAGGAAAGAGGGACACATGGCAAGATCTTATTGGTGTTTGTTTTTTTTAGTTTTTTAATGTAAAATGAGGAAAATGTGTAAAATGACCAAACTACCCATCATGTGTCTTGCACATGACCACTTTAATAGAGATAATTTTAACGGAATTAGTTTTAGGGACTCAAGGCATTATAAAAAGTAAACCACGAGGATGCAATCCATAAATACTTCATTTTAGGGATCCAAATTGTTAAAATCCATAATCCCATAGACCAAATATGTAATTTACTTTAGATATTATTGGTTATCATATTTGGAATATCATTATAATTTCTCACACTTCATGGTATAACTTTTACAAGTTTTGAAATGTAACGAATTTTCAAAATTATCAATTAGTATACTAAATATGATTTTTAAAAAATTTGTCACATTAATTGATGGCTTTGACTCTCACATAAAATATGATTAAAAATAAAGTTTGTTGACCGGAAAACTATTAAGTAGTAGTAATAATTAACAATTTTATCATAAGTATTTATAATAAAATATTTTATTAATTATTTCAAAATAATATGAATCATAATTAAAACAATTTGTTTATACTCTTTTTAAAATATATATTAATTATTGATTAAATATTTTATTAATAATCAAATATTTTGATTAATTATTAAATATTTTATTATTTATTTAAATAAAATACCAATTAATTATTTAAAGTTTTCTAAGAAAAATATATTAAGTATTTTATTAATAACATTATTATATATTATTTTTTAATAAAAAATTATATGAATTAATAATTAAGTATTTTAATAATAATTTTGAAAAAAAAATATTTCATTAATAATTAGAAAAATAAATGAAAGAAATAACAATAAGTTTCTGAAACTTACTGAAATTGAAATGTTAAGTCAAGTAACTTTTCAATAAGCTAATTTAGGACAAACAAAACCATATTTTTAATAAATTTAAAAAAGTAAGCTATTTTGTGGTCAAACATAGATTTGAAGTAGTGTTTCAACACGCTACATGAGCTTTTTACCAAAAAAGGATTTTTTATGCTTTTTTTTTCAATTAAATGTTTCTATAAATGGAATTTTTTGTTTGAATGCATACTACAATGTTATTTTTTTTCTTTTTCTTTTTAAGATATGTTATGTCAAGTATTATCTAGTTTATTTTTTTGAACTTATCGCAAAAGTCTTGTTTGAATGGACAAAAGTAGTTTATAAGCAAGTGTTTCAATAAGTTTCATGAGCTTTTTGCCTTTTTCCAATTATACCATTGATATTAATTGTTATTTTTTAATTACTATTAATAAAAATTCATTATTTAATATTAATTTTAAAGTATTATTTTTTTGTAAATTATTCATTAATATTAGTTATTAATTATTTAAAATTATTAATAATCTTATCAATTATTTTTATATTATAATTATTATTACTTTTATTATTATTCAATATATTTAGTCGACCAAAAACAAATATAACAATTTAAAAAAAGTTTTTTTGTAAATTACATAAAATTTAAAGGTATTTCTTTTCTTTTATAAATAATAAAACTTTGATAATTATTTTAATAAAATATTTAATTGATTTTTTTTAAAAAACTATTAATAATTAAGATATATAAGGTTGACCAACTTTGTTTTATTCATATAGTTTATCATCCATCAGCTAGTTTATCAGTTAACACTAACTTATCAGCTAGTTTGTATAATGTAGTCCAAGTCTAAATTCTTATTAATATCATTTTATTAATAAGAGGTGATGTTGAAATCTAAAAACAAAATTAAAAAAAAAATTGTTTTCAAATGAATGTAATTATTTATTTTCTTCAAAATATTATGATGTTGAATTTATATTAAAAACCCACTTTTTCTAATAAATATGTAAAATAATCTTCATATAAATCTTTTATAATTACAACACTATTTTTCAAACAATAAATATGTTACACCCCAATTTTCACTAGGTCGTAACGATATATCATCACTTAAAACATATAAACTAACTATCACATCGTAGCAGAAGACTTTCAACATCGTAAATATCCAACCATCTTGGTCATCATATGCACATTCATATAAATCCATCTTAGAGATATACAATATCTAATAACCAAATAACAATAACTAGATCCAAGCTGCCTAGTCATATGTCATCGAATCATACCTTTACTCTTACTCTTACTGCTCCCACTCTTGCCACATCCTGAGATACACGCTAACTTTAGCTTTACGCTAAGTGAGTTCAAGGTTTCGTCATTTCTTTTATAATTCATCGTGATAATGTAAATCGGAAATAAATCATTGATGTGGTAAAACATTCAAAATTCCATGCACATTCAAACATCTCATGAAAATAATGCACGTGCAACTTGCCCTCACATTAGAAATTTCATACGTCCACTTGCTATGGTGGGGATCCATCAATCTGTCCATCTTTAGTCCAGCTCAGAGTTGCTCGCAAGCACATGTCTTGACTACCGTCCTATAGTGCAGTCTCAGAGGTACCCCCTCTGGTATGTGTGACTACAATCATCATCTTTGGTTTCCTGCCCTCCTCTACCGGTAACCCGGTAATGAGCCCCACACTTACAGCCACATCACCTCATTCCAAGTTAATCATTCGTTAAATATGCATCATATATTCATGCAATTCATTTGATATTAAAATATAGCATACTCATAATTATCTCATATTATAAGATGTTCAACATCACTAGCATGCAAAACAAGTGTATCAAAACATTGCATTCAAATAAATATCAACATCATACTAAAAAAATAATTACATACATGCGTGCACGGTGCATCTCACACCCAAAAATCACATGAAACTCGCCTTGATTTAGCGTAGCTTATCCGTCTTTTGCTCGCTCTCATTCCTACACATACATTAAAAACATACTCTAAGTACTCGTTGTAACAACCCAAAACCAAAAACGGCTAAAAATAGCATTACAACCCAAATGGTCCCAAATAATTAATACAAAGGTTCAACACAAGATCCACAACGGTAATACATGACTACAACTGAGATAATCTATGCATACCAGAACTCCGAGCTTCCACCGGGTCTTTTCCACGACCCGCCTCCCATCAATCCCTTGAACGATCTTCTAACTAAACCCTTACCTGAAAATGGTTTTAGTTTTTGAAAAGCGGGGGTTAAACCATGAAGTCTAGTGAGTTCTCCCTTAAAAACAAATTTAACATCTCAACAATAAATATGAAAACCACCACAAGGCCCATCAATATATGTTAAGTGCATTTTATGCACCTAACTTTGTTTATATTAGTTGCGTCTTTTATGCATTTTAGTCCTTAGTTTAGTTATTTCATGCTTTTTTATTATTTTTTTCCATTTCTTTATCTAATCATGGTTGGAATGGTTTTTGGAATAGTTTTTAAGCTTTTGGTATGCTTTTGTGTAGATTATACGAAGTGTTGGAGGCGGCATGGTGGATGATTCGGAGTATTGAAGAGTGATGCCGAGAAGGAAGTGAAGAAAGAGAAGATAAACACCCGACTAGATGAAGAGACGGAGGAAAAAGTTGAGAATTTGAAGATCGGAGATTTTGCACATTTCACATGCACAAAGGATAGCCTTATGGACGCGAAGAAAACCCTCCAGAACTCAAGAGAAATTTTTCTGAATTTTCTGTTTTGGTTCATGCCAGTGAAGGATTTATGAAGGATTCCTTCATGGACGTGAATGGGCCTTTTTTATTGGGTTTTTTTTATTACTTTTAGGCTTGGTTCGTTAAACCCTTTTAGGGTTTGTTTCTTAAGGGAGCCATAATTTATTTTGGAGAACACGACACACTCTCTTTTGGGAGCTCTCTAGTTGATTTCTACATTTCTTGGGGAAGAAGATCGTCGGACTTGAAGATTATGCCATTGGAGATCGATTTACATTCGGTTTTCATACATTTTTGAGTATCTTCTTCCCTACCCCATAGTTTATTTGATTAATATTTCTTGTTTTGTTTGAATATTATCGTTAATTTAATCGTTCTTGAGCTTTCTTCATCATTCTTTCTATGTTTTTAGTTGTTTACTTCAAGTTTTTAGTTTTTTCTGTGCATCTCTATTGTTTACTTCGTTATCCTTCATCTTTATGTATCTCTATTCCCTACTCCCTACTTTAATCTATTGCAAATCAGTTCCTTCTTATATTCTTTCAATTTTCTGCACTTAATTTCTGCATACTAGGTTAGGTTTAATTTTCTACGCTTGTTATATCTGCATTTAATTAATTTTCTGCATATGTTTGCTTAGTGATTCATTGTTTGTCTTTGATTTCCGTTAGCATTAACGTTACTAGGTTGTGTCTAATATAGTTATTTTGATAGCTTAGATTTAATATATTTTGGATCTTATTGGAGTCTAAATAAACAACTTGTCGCTTGGTTTCAATTTAGTAACCGTTTTATTGGGTAATCGTCCCTTAGGATGGAGGTCTTGGTATTTGACCAATTGTTCTTAAAACAAATGTTGGTATTCTAGCATAACCGTACACATATTGTTGGCATTCTAGCACAACCTAACCCTCATATAGCTGGAATTCTAACACAACCCAATCACAAAATATATGGCATTCTAGCACAGGCCGATAATCACATAATCCTGTATATATATATATCCATTTATCACAAAATTTCATGTACCGATAACATTTCATACATAAACCACAAGGGTTGTGGTGTACTGGTTAAGTCTTTGGAGGATGTGGTGGAATATCCCATCTGCCCAGAGTTTGAATCTAGACGTACACAACAATTGTGGCCACTGAGATTTAATCATGGCTGATGTCTTACCGTCATAATTTGCTAAGGGATTATGTAACACCCGTAATTTTCGGTAAGTAATTGTCACCCGGTCGTTTCTGTGACTTGTAAACAGTGGGGTTTTGTTGGGAAATGTTTTGTTTAAAGTCCCTTGGAGTATCGGGAGTATTGGCAGTGAAAAAGTCGAGTTTCGGTGCTCCGGAAAGGTCCCGCGACAATGCCCAGTGTCATAGTCGCACTGTCACAATCGCAGAGGAGGTACCGTGTCCTGGGGGCACCTGGCGACATTTCCAGGCGACATTGCCCTGGGCAATGTCGTTGGTCATTGTCGCACAAAGGGCCCAGGGCGTTGTTAAGTGTGAATTTCATCCTTTTTCTCATTTATACTTCTCAAATTCCATCCTTTCTCTCCCAAACCGATTCCCACCCCCTTGGTTCGAACCCTAGCCATTCCTATGGCCATCCACCTTGATTTTGAAGCATTTTCATCACCATCCAAGTCTTGGAAGACTAGGATTCAAGAAGCTACCACTCCACCATCTCCATTGAAGTCTCCTTCAAGAAAATCTAGGGTTTTGAGTTCTATCAAAACCCACTATTGTAAGTTCATCCACTTCCTTTCTAAACCTTAAAATAAGTTGTAAATGATCCATTGATGGTTTCCTAAGTAGTAGGTTCCTCTAATTTCGGTTTGGAAGATTTTGAGAAAAGTTAGGTCAAAATTAGGGTTTTGGGGTATAAGTTGAGGTTTGATGTAAAATGTTTGGGAATGTTTCTATATTGGTTGGATATGTTTATTTATGGTTGAAATTTATGGATCTAGGTTTTTGGAGGTTGTGGCTTGAGGATCCAAGTTTCTTCAAGAAAGCTCAAAGTGGGTAAAATCTAGATTTAGCCTAAATCTAGCAAGGTGAGTTCAAGTTGCTTTACGAAAACTATGTACATGCCAAAATGTGTATTTTGAGGTAAAAATATATTTTACTTGGTAGTTATCAAAGTGTGAGTATTTTGATAAGTTTTCATATTTGATAAACTTGGGTTATTTTAATCTCATGTAATGCTCATATTTAGATTTTGAATATTTCAACAAGTAAATAGCATGACTTATGTACTCGTGGTGATTTTGTACAAATAAGGTCCATTTTATGATTTATGCATCTTTAGTGATTTTTGTACAAATGAAGTCTAACTCATGATGTTCGGCATTTTAATGTATTTGAGTTCATAAACCAGTTGAGAAAATCCTTGGTTCCAATACTGACGAGTTTTGGGTTAATCACATCTTTGGGTTACGTGTATGCATAAACGTCGATTAAAGTCACTTCATTATTTGGGGGTCCATTGTTTATTGGTCAAATGGATTTTGAGCATTTTAGCTCGGCGTTGACTTAAAAGAGTCTTGAGGGCATTTGTTCGGTTTTAATGGCTCGATGTAGAGTCCAACCTATGAATTACATATTAATGCATTTTATTGCATATTCATGATAATTACGTGCTCGAGTGCGTTGGTCATTCATGGGTAGTCATGTAATGTTAGACTGTGTTGCATTGGATTCATAGGCACGTAAGTCAGTCTTATTTGATGGTCAGGTGGGTGGTACGGGGTTGGACTCCGGGACTCATGTTTTATGACCTTGACTTTACAAGTAGGCACTAAGAGTGTTGAGTCCGGGTGAGCTATTATGACTATGGGTAGTCCTCTGATGGGCGTTTGAGACCTTCGCCATGTGGGGCAATGCCTTCGTTGTATCCCCCGTGTGCTGAGCCTTTGGCGGTAATCCCGGTGGTATTCGCTAAGGTCAACTGTCTCTTTGGGTGGAACTTGTCAAGAAATCGTAGGGACACTTGGGCGTTTATGTCGTGAAGTGTTATACGATTAACGTTGTTAAGTGGCATACTTTTGTGTTCCTCCACTCTCAACGGATACGGGTATCCCCCTTTGTCGGCCCGTAGTATTTTGGATATTTAATTGTCCATGCTTTAATGTTTGGATTTCATTCCATTTCATGGTCACGTGAGTATTAATTCGAGTTACATGTTTTCGATGACGCACTATATCTTTATGGATTGTTTCCCGCTATTTAAGGGTCGAGTATTATGCCCCACCCGTGTTTGGGTGTTTTGGGACATGAAGTGTTATCCACGTTTTTACAAATTGGGTGTCGAATTATAATCCCGTTTTGGGTGAGTTATGGGTTGCATCGTTTTATAAAGAATGTGTGCTTGGGAGCATTGTCTTTAAAAATGCATATTATGGGGAAAATGTGTCGTTTCCATTTTAAAGTATACCACTTCTAAGGATCTTAATTTGGACTGAATTCCTTTCTTTTAAAGATATATTTATTCATGTTAAAACTCTTGAGCTCACTAGGCGTTAAGCCTAACCTTTTTATTTGTCGGCATGTGCATCAGGTTCCAGTTGGGGGTTTGGACTCTAGTAGCCTCATGAAGAGTTGAGCCTTAGCTTTATGCAAGAGTAAGTTGTTGATGAAGTCTTCCGCAGGTTGGAGACAGTAACTGTTATTGGGTTTTAGTAGCACCCGTCTTTATTATAGATTGTGTGTATTGAGGTTAAATCTTAAATTGTGTTTGTAGATGAAGCAATTATCGATGTATTTAGAAAATTTTAATTTGGTTGCTATTTCCAGATCCAGCCTATACGCTACCTTCCCAACGCGCTCCACGATAGAAACGACCCAACAAAACTAGGTCTTAACTTCCATTTCTTTCTGAATCGGGTCACACCCTTCCAATGCGAGACTGGTAACTTTACATTTGTCCCCACTTGGGACTAAGGACTTATAATTATCAATCTAACCAAATTAGTACCATTCGATTATCTACGCCATTCTGATCAATAGTAACCATCAAATTTACCCCTCTATTACCTCAACTTCCTTAACTGATAGAATTCACACCACGACAACATGCATCACTGACTAAGTACTCACCCAACTCTCCAACATAACACGTCGGCAACTGTAGACATCACCAACAACTCACAATCACGAGTTTCTTCATCAAATAACTTGCCCTTGCAAACAACCCCTCTTAGCACTACATAAGTCAAACGTAGCAGCACTTTCTTTTTCGAACCACATTGATCTCAACTCCTCGACATTATCCAATTCTTACACGCTGAATAATTATCGCCCCAACGTCATCTCTTCAACTTTTCACATATTGGTAGAAACTTTCACAATTAAAAACCTTCGTAATCCACCGGTTCCAACTGGCCAAGTAATATGGCGCATACCTCCCTTTCTCATTGCATCCACAATCACTCAACCAAAAGCGCAACAAAACCCAGCTTCACCCGCTCAACATAGAGCAGACAAACTCATACCAACTATTCCAAATAGTTTAACACTGGGCAACTGTCTCACTTGGAACTCCCTCTTCATGCATTACCAAAACTGACATTATGGTCCTTCGTTCCGTGCACTATATCCCACCACCTCTACCTTTCTCCTTGAAGACTTCAAACCCACTTCTAACGGTCGACTCACTGATTAGAGGTTATCAACACTCACACCGCACCGAAACGCCATCTTCTCTTTCTCATACCCCCGCTAGGGATTTATAAACTTGCTAACAGCAGAATCTGAAAACATACCTCTACATTTTGTGACACTTGCCAAACTTCTTACTCTCATATTTTCCACCTTTCTAACATGATATCTTCACTCTCATCTCGCTACAAAAACCACTGCTCACCCAACATTGCTTACTTTATTCCTTGATGATTCCCAAACGTATCGACTCACATTTACAATACTTTGCTTGATCACCCGACTATCCACCATTCTCACGCGCGATAGTCAACCCAACTCTTCCAAAACATTACCCACTATTCGAAAGCGTCGCACAATCCTCGCTCGGCAAACAGGGTTGCCCAATCTGCTAGAATCCCTTCACTCCCAAAGAATACTCCAACATGCCCACAGATTTCCTATCTACTACACAACCCCCTTGAATTACGCAGTTCGTCACTTTCAACAATAATTCTAAAGATATAAGGTAATCCTGCCCAAAACTTGCCGTAACCCAGAACATACGGTTCCTCTCTTAGATACCCGCCAACCATCATTTGACAAAATTATTCTCAACTTAGCATCCCGACCACATTCTTACCACTTACAACTCTTTCCCCATAGATTTTCGGATGAGAACGCTCCTCCTATAACAATAACGTCAGCCTTATACATATCCTCAAGGAAGCTCCTTACCCCCTTTAATGATTTGCACTCCCCGATATGTCATAAAGACATCACCAACACATGGTTGCAACCATCACTCTACTACCTCATCCTAGAACAACTACAAATCTCCACGACCCTTAGGCAACCATACATACGCCATCCTACTCACACTGGTCGTAATACTAAAATCGGACTCCAAGGCATTTCATGATCTTGTCTTTCTCGAACCTGAATAAATCGCAAAACTGTGATCCTCAAAAACCATCCAACAAGATATGACTCCTTGGCGGCACATCGCAACCTATGGGAATCAACCTCCAGTAGCCCGAAAGATTAAGCGTACTACCTCAAAGACTTAAATGCTCAAAGCACAACCCCTCCCAGCCGTGCTATATATATAAACTTCACTCCCACCTAACCAACAAAACCTCATCGATAACGAACCACCTGACCGAATTAGCGATCTTCCCTTTTGTAAGATCCACACAAGGTTGTCCAACATCACATTAGATACATACCTTTTCCGAATAACTCTTCGCTTCCTCGCAAAACCCCTTAAAACTATCCATAACCACTACTTCATCTTCAGTGTCCCGCTACTAACCACAAAAATGGTTTCTGACTTCCACAACACAATCGGCATTAAGATACTTCCACTATGCCTCCAACCAACAAAGATCCCCAATAAAACCTACATCTTCCACTGCAGCATGCAACAACTAATTGACAAAAATATCTTTACAACTTCAAATTCCACTCCAGACACAACCATTTACCGACATCCACATCTCAAGTCATGGATCCAATAGTAAGCCATTAGAGTACAATCATCCTTAACGTCATAGGTCAATGCCTCCATTAACCACCTCCGCTATTCACCACCCTTACTTAGAAGAATACCAATATAAAGTATTTACTACCCTCTGATCGTGCGACACAATTCCACTCTCAAAACTTTCATCATTCTTAATTGCAACCCTTCCCCACGACCTAGAGAGTTCATAGCCTTCATGCATGTCACAAAATTATTTAAACTCTTGACACGTTTGAAAATTTAGAAGGTACCTACATTATAAAACAAACTTGAGTGTACTCGACACAACTCTGACTTAGCCATGCACAACGATTTCAAGAATCGTTCAACCTCAACTTTACGACAAATTTCTCTTCATCACACCCCAATATCGGTGTTGGCACATTTGAAATTATTTCCATGAACTTTACACACACGATTTATAAAAATACTACAAAATTTCTTACACTGAGCGTGCCAAACGACTCTCACCCTTGTTGATATGACAACACATGTTTGTACCAAACTCACTTATAAAATCATGCGATCAAATGTTGTTTTGATTTTCATAACCAAAAGTCAACTCATTTATAAAGAGATATATAATATTTCCCCCACACCAAAATTCGAAATTTATCACTCAATGCCATAAACTTGTCTTTTCAATTCAACACATATTTGCACGCGTCGACACGTTTTCAAAACAACTACTTCGTAAGGCACACACACGCCAAAATATCTGATGTGAAAGATATGAAAAGCTCCAGCAATTTATTTGACACACAATGCATGGGACTCAATGACATTGAAGGCTATTCACTCTAACAAGGTCAACTGTTTACATTCACTATAATTTATCCCAGACTCCTTGCTTCCGACCAACCAGTCGGAGTCCTCTACTGTGCCACAACCTCCGGCACCATCGTCTTCTAACACCCTTGGAGGCCCAACAACTAGTCACCACCATGACTATTGTTTCACAAATCAAGCGGTAACTCATTTCCATTTGATCCTCACTACATATTATCAGTCAACACTGATATCGTCTCTCAACCACCCTTTAATTAACTACAACTTTAGAAGTCTCATCTCTATCCTTCGATTCTTGGATTAACACTCTCCTGCTTCTCACTAATCAACATACCACTCTACCAAACCGAAGACTCCCTTGGAGCAAAAACCCACCCCCTACCATCATTCTCTTCCTTATGGACTCAGGAGGTCCTTTCTCAATGAAATATCTACCTCCAGCACGATATGCATCCTAAACGATATTAACCTTACTACCCAAAAAACGAACTTCCACCACAAGCGAGACTAACACTATCAATCTGTGGATAGAACTCTCTACCCTGAACCACACTCTACAATAGCAATTGAGCATGCCCATGCACCTGTAAATTCATAATGGCATTGGCCAGATGCGATTCTGAATTTACCTTACATGAGGGTACTCACTATTGTTATCACGCTTCACGATGATCAAGGTCTTTCTTAAAGGCTTCCAATATCTCAGTTGTGTCCATCTACCCCACAGTTTAAGTTTAGGCCCATCCGGTCACCTAAATCCCTTAAACTATGGCTATGATACCAACTGTAACGACCCAACCAGAAGCAACAAGATAACAACTTAAATCTTAATAATATAATCAAATTCAAGCCGAAACGGTCCCAAGCTTACACCTTTAAATTCATAATTTCAAAGACAACCTATACACAACTGAGATATTAACAAACAGAATCTATAAAGACAGTCTTCCAACACTCGCCGCTACGTCTTCTCATCTCCTTTATCTGTTCTCCCTAATTCACGCCTGCCTGAAAAGATTTTTAGTTTTGAAAGAGCGAGGGTTAGACCGTAGGTCTAGTGAGTCCCCTCTGACAGATAAGCAATAAAATAACTTTCCAGCAATTTAAACCAACAGGTTTATAAGCACATAACTATATAACACGCTACTGACCACACGATCGTCAAAGACGATGTGTCTAACTCGCACTGCCTTAATTTTGGGACACACCCCCAATGGCATAAACGTACCACACTCCCCGACACGATAAGGCGGGCCACACTCCCCGACTTAGGTCACAATCTCCACATATAATGTATGCATACATTTAAAAATCCACGATTTAAACACACTTAAATAATCTCATAATAAACATGCCATCGTAAATAAATCAAAGTTTAAAAATTCAAACTTTACATGCTTCCGTTACCAAAAAGGTTTAGTTCAGAAAAACTCACCTGGCGTCCTTTGCTTAATTCCGGAGTCTACTATCACGGTTTGAACCGAAACCTATAAAAGAACATTGATCAGTGAACCCTCTAAACTTCTAATTTAAAACAAGGTTGACCTTGACACCCTACCCTCAACGTCACTTATTCTCTAAAGTAACACAGTCCACTAGAATACCGACTTGAAACAAGTTACCTTGCATTAAAAATGAAAATTGGGCCGATCGACTAAACATCAAGCCCAACAACTAACTAAATGTTTTCCTTAATTACATGCGGGCTTCGACCCACCAAAAATAGAGCCCGACAAATAAAATAAACACACTTAATTTAATTTATGGGCCTCGGCCCACAATGCCCAAACCCGGGGACCGGGGTCTCGCCCGACGTGGCTAAAGACCGGGGTCTCCCCCTTACCAACACTGACCGACCCACTTCGGGGACCGGTGCCATCAACCCACTTCGGGGACCGGGGTCTCCATCGACTGATACCCCTTCTGCTCGAACGAAAACCGCGGAACTCCCACACTCAAATACCACAGAATTGAGATTACAATCAAAATTTTGATAACAGCTCAACCCGATGCCCATTTCACTTACAGAACTCAATTACAACCAAAATTCCCAAACGAAAGGATATTTCTACAGATTTAATCAAAACTAATCCAGAACCAAGAAGAATGATCGGTATCTCAAATGTCCAACCAAAGTTTCGTGAAATCAGAAGATAGATCTCTACTCACAATAAGGAGAATGGAATTAGAGCTTACTTTGGGAGTTTGATGAACACCAAGAACTCAGCCCCTTTGCTCTCCACCGGTCGATCTCTTCAAGCTCTCTCTCTTTCTCCCTTTCCCAATTTAGCAACCGCCAACAACAATTACCCTAACTCTTAGGGTTAAATCCCTCTTAATTCTCTTTTTCATTTCAGGCCCCTTTTCTTATCAACCTACTGCAAAGACTACCCCCAACATTCAATTTATTTCTTGGGTGAGGTTATTACAGTAGGCACTAGGAGGACTGAGTCTGGGTGAGCTATTATGACTATGGGTAGTCCTCTGATGGGCGTTTGGGACCTTCGCCATGTGGGGCAATGCCTTCGTTGTATCCCCCGTGTGCCGAGCCTTTGGCGGTAATCCCGGTGGTATTCGCTAAGGTCAGTTGTCTCTTTGGGTGGAACTTGTCAAGAAATCGTAGGGACACTTGGGCGTTTATGTCGTGAAGTGTTAAACGATTAACGTTGTTAAGTGGCATACTTTTGTGTTCCTCCACTCTCAACGGATACGGGTATCCCCCGTTGTCGGCCCGCAGTATTTTGGATATTTAATTGTCCATGCTTTAATGTTTGGATTTCATTCCATTTCATGGTCGCGTGAGTATTAATTCGAGTTACATGTTTTCGATGACGCACTATATCTTTATGGATTGTTTTCCGCTATTTAAGGGTCGAGTATTATGCCCCACTCGTGTTTGGGTGTTTTGGGACATGAAGTGTTATCCACGTTTTTACAAATTGGGTGTCGAATTATAATCCCGTTTTGGGTGAGTTATGGGTTGCATCATTTTATAAAGAATGTGTGGTTGGGAGCATTGTCTTTAAAAATGCATATTATGGGGAAAATGTGTCGTTTCCATTTTAAAGTAAACCATTTCTAAGGATCTTAATTTGGACTGAATTCCTTTCTTTTAAAGATATATGTATTCATGTTAAAACTCTTGAGCTCACTAGGCGTTAAGCCTAACCTTTTTATTTGTCGGCATGTGCATCAGGTTCCAGTTGGGGGTTCGGACTCTAGTAGCCTCATGAAGAGTTGAGCCTTAGCTTTATGCAAGAGTAAGTTGTTGATGAAGTCTTCCGCAGGTTGGAGACATTAACTGTTATTGGGTTTTAGTAGCACCCGTCTTTATTATAGATTGTGTGTATTGAGGTTAAATCTTAAATTGTGTTTGTAGATGAAGTAATTATCGATGTATTTAGAAAATTTTAATTGGTTGTTATTTCCACATTTGAGGGTGTTACAAGTTGGTATCAGAGCTTAAGTTTGAGAGAATTAGGTATTGATTTCTGGATGCCTAGACTCAAACTAGCGTTTTTATAAGTGATTGTAAGTGAAGTTGCATATTAGGAACCTTAAGATAAGATATTTTGGAGTTGATCGAGTCGCTAGAAACGGTAAACTTGTCGAGGGTCGCAAGGATGAGCATGTACGGTACGTTCATAATGGAACCTGGCCAGTGTTATGGTGAACCTACATGCTACATGGGTATACTTGAACTACCTTGGTATGATTACCGTTGGGGTAGTGAGAAGGTTTCTAAGCGAGTGATCTAAGGAAGGGTTGATGTTTATAGCAATGTCACCTTGGAGTGATAGTTAAGACATGATGAATGCTAGAAGTTGACCATTGTGGGTCAGGACAATTGGTTGGAGTAGAACCTTAGACTTATGGAATTGATGTGTTCGAGGAGAAATTATAAGGTGAACCGATGAAATATTCGAGTATTGTTTTAGGATGTTAAGCATTCGGACGACAATAGTAGGAAATTGAGGAGCGTGACTTCGCGATGTTAAGTGCCGACCAAATACATGCACGAAATTTATTTCTAAAATATGTTTGCATCAATTGTTTCTCATGTATTCGAAGCATAAAGTGTGTTATACTTTGAAGTCTTGGTAAAACATCTAGCACTCATCAGATTTTAAATCGTGAGCTTAAGCATGCATGGAATTGTTTTGTTGCAAGTTATTGCAATTTATATGGAAAAATCTCCCCGTCCCTGTTTTGTGTTTAACGCTATCTTTGGACATCTTAAGATTCGTGTTTTAATGTCATATGTGGTATTGGGCAAGTAACTGTTGAATTTTTAACCTTGACATTGGATCTCCTCCACGTATGTTAAGGTTTTAAAGGAAGAGTTGTCCCACTATTCTCGAGTCGGAATTTTCTGGAAAATTTTAGTCTGTATGAGTCGTGTTTTAATTTTACGGGGTATAGTTTTGCAACCTTTTTGGGTTCGTGGGTGTATTTTGAGATGCGTGGGTTTTAATTTTATTGCATATAATTTACGAGCTTTTGGGTGTCGTATCTCATGAGAGTTTTGTTGAAAAGGGTCTCTTTATCTTACGTGGTGGTTTTAGAGTTTTGACATTTTTAGACTTATTGTCGTTTTACGCTTTTTATGTTGGGAAACAGAGATTTTGACACCGTTTGATTTTACTGTCAATGAGTTTATGAAAGTTTAGTTGGGTTTATGGAATTTTATTTTATGACCATTCGAGCCGCGTAATAAAAAAAAGAAATTTTGGAACGTGTAGACTTGCATTATTGTGTGCGTTAATTTACGAGTTTTGTTTAATACTTTGTCTTATGCGAGTCTTGCACCTACATTTTGCAACCGTAAGAGGCACCTTGAAAATCTTAATGTCGCATGATTGCATCTCGAGTTTTACACGGGTATATGGGCATACTTATGGGTTGAATTTGATTTTCACTCGCGTGAGTAAATATGTGAAATATTTATGTTGTCTCGTATTAAACTTTTAATCTAAACGTGCTTCGATTGTTGACCTTGCTGTTATAAATTTTCTGCAATGCATGAAATGAATTTTCGGGTTGCATATCGTTGTAGTTACCGTCTTGGTCAAATGTGTTTTATCGGTGTGGCTCAAGGCTTTAAACTCGATTTGAAAATTTATTTGCATTCCCATCATTCTACAAAGTTTTGGGGAATAAACTGATGCATAAGAGACTTGTTGAAAATTTTATGCCGCAACGTTTTTGGTTAAAGAAGGAAAAGTTAAAAGTTGTGAAGTTCTCTTTTGGAGTTGTACAAACATTTATTTCACATGTTTGGGGTACCGGAATTTATTTTCATGTTTATAGTGTGAATTTTGCTACACACCTTTTGTGACTGTTTTATTTACGTAAATATTGATCAAAAGAATTTTGGAAATGGTTTTATATGTGTAGCGTCGGTGATCAATTTTCAACCTATCGAGTGATCGGTAGTGGATTTTACTGCACGACCAATTGTTGTAAAGTTTATGTATTTGAAAGTCTTATAAAAGTTTAAATCGGCATGTTAGTTGAAAACCTTGAACTCATTAGGCATATAGATTTAAACCCTGTTGTGAAGGGAGTTGTAATTAAGGAACTAAGGAGTCCTTGGGATTTGAAGCGTCGGATGATCCGACTTGGGGTCAATCTTGAATTTGAGTTTCAGTTTTGAATCGGGTCGCGCGTGAATAGTGGAGGTATTAGATTTTATTTCCCAGTTAATTAAAGAGAGGATCTTTATGCTTCGGTGAACTTGCGGGATGGGGTCTTGTATGATTTTCTACGCATGGTTGGGTTCTAATTAATAGGTCGCTTGTCGGTCCGACATCGTGGCATATGTTGAAGGTGTACCGTCTTAATGGGTTCCGTGATCAAGGAATTCTTTTTGTGGTCCGTTTGTTAGGGATGTAAGATTTGGAAATAATAGTCATTTGTTAAGTGTCAACCTTAATGCAACAATACTCCTGGAATGAAGTATTGGGCGGGATATCCACGTTTTGATGTCACCATTTTTGGGTATTAGGCGTCGACTCGTTTCTTGAAGTCAATGAATCCTGGAGTGTTGGGAGTATCCCATTAGATCATGAGAAATGTTGACCTCGTGGTGGTGGAAATTAAAAGTAGGTTAGATGTTGAGGATTAAGTGTCAATGTGTGTGCAAGTTTCCCCGTTGTGGTAAAGATTTATTAAGGGAACGTTTTGAGGTTGAGAGTAGATTTGAGCGAGTGATAATTGGATCTACTTTAATCAACTACGTAGAGAGCGTATGGGTACGCCTCGAATTGGACGGCGTTGCCAATATCAAGGACGGTTCTTTAAAATTTTTGGGAATTCTTTGGGAATCGATGTCGAGCATTGGTTTGGATTCAGAAGCAGGTTCAACTAAAGTGTGTTGGCCGGTGTGAGATCAGGATTACAAGATGCTCTTGAGGTAGTAAGTGTCATCCAAGGTTGGGAGACAACTGTAGTCTTGTGGGTAAAGACTGCTCAGTGAGTTAAGTGTGCACTTGGATATAAGTGTATTGTGCCCAAGGAGGCTGCTGTCGATAGTATCAGCATAAGAGTTATGATGGAAAGTGGACTAAGGACAATCTATCCTTCGGGCAACGTTCCATTGAGAAGAGTAGATTTCGAGGACGAAATCATTATAAGGTTGGGAGGATTGTAACACCCGTAATTTTCGGTAAGTAATTGTCACGCAGTCGTTTCTGTGACTTGTAAACAGTGGGGTTTTGTTGGGAAATGTTTTGTTTAAAGTCCCTTGGAGTATCGGGAGTATTGGCAGTAAAAAAGTCGAGTTTCGGTGCTCCGGAAAGGTCCCGCGATAATGCCCTGTCATAGTCGCACTGTCACAATCGCAGAGGAGGTACCGTGGCCTGGGGGCACCTGGCGACATTTCCAGGAGACATTGCCCTGGGCAATGTCGCTGGTCATTGTCGCACAAAGGGCCCAGGGCGCTGTTAAGTGCGAATTTCAACCTTTTTCTCATTTCTCACTTCTCAAATTCCTCCTTTCTCTCCCAAACCGATTCCCACCCCCTTGGTTCGAACCCTAGCCATTCCTATGGCCATCCACCTTGATTTTGAAGCATTTTCATCACCATCCAAGTCTTGGAAGACTAGGATTCAAGAAGCTACCACTCCACCATCTCTATTGAAGTCTCCTTCAAGAAAATCTAGGGTTTTGAGTTCTATCAAAACCCACTATTGTAAGTTCATCCACTTCCTTTCTAAACCTTAAAATAAGTTGTAAATGCTCCATTGATGGTTTCCTAAGTAGTAGGTTCCTCTAATTTCGGTTTGGAATATTTTGAGAAAAGTTAGGTCAAAATTAGGGTTTTGGGGTATAAGTTGAGGTTTGATGTAAAATGTTTGGGAATGTTTCTATATTGGATGGATATGTTTATTTATGGTTGAAATTTATGGATCTAGGTTTTTGGAGGTTGTGGCTTGAGGATCCAAGTTTCTTCAAGAAAGCTCAAAGTGGGTAAAATCTAGATTTAGCCTAAATCTAGCAAGGTGAGTTCAAGTTGCTTTACGAAAACTATGTACATGCCAAAATGTGTATTTTGAGGTAAAAATATATTTTACTTGGTAATTGTCAAAGTGTGAGTATTTTGATAAGTTTTCATATTTGATAAACTTGGGTTATTTTAATCTCATGAAATGCTCATATTTAGATTTTGAATATTTCAACAAGTAAATAGCATGACTTATGTACTCGTGGCGATTTTGTACAAATAAGGTCCATTTTATGATTTATGCATCTTTAGTGACTTTTGTACAAATGAAGTCTAACTCATGATGTTCGACATTTTAATGTATTTGAGTTCATAAACCAGTTGAGAAAATCCTTGGTTCCAATACTGACGAGTTTTGGGTTAATCACATCTTTGGGTTACGTGTATGCATAAACGTCGTTTAAAGTCACTTCATTATTTGGGGGTCCATTGTTTATTGGTCAAATGGATTTTGAGCATTTTAGCTCGACGTTGACTTAAAAGAGTCTTGAGGGCATTTGTTCGGTTTTAATGGCTCGATGTAGAGTCCAACCTATGATTTACATATTAATGCATTTTATTGCATATTCATGATAATTACATGCTCGAGTGCATTGGTCATTCATGGGTAGTCATGTAATGTTAGACTGTGTTGCATTGGATTCATAGGCACGTAAGTCAGTCTTATTTGATGGTCAGGTGGGTGGTACGGGGTTGGACTCCGGGACTCATGTTTTATGATCTTGACTTTACAAGTAGGCACTAGGAGGGCTGAGTCCGGGTGAGCTATTATGACTATGAGTAGTCCTCTGATGGGCGTTTGGGACCTTCGCCATGTGGGGCAATGCTTTCGTTGTATCCCCCGTGTGCCGAGCCTTTGGCGGTAATCTCGGTGGTATTTGTTAAGGTCAGCTGTCTCTTTGGGTGGAACTTGTCAAGAAATCGTAGGGACACTTGGGCGTTTATGTCGTGAAGTGTTATACGATTAACGTTGTTGAGTGACATACTTTTGTGTTCCTCCACTCTCAACGGATACGGGTATCCCCCGTTGTCGGCCCGTAGTATTTTGGATATTTAATTGTCCATGCTTTAATGTTTGGATTTCATTCCATTTCATGGTCGCGTGAGTATTAATTCGAGTTACATGTTTTCGATGACGCACTATATCTTTATGGATTGTTTTCCGCTATTTAAGGGTCGAGTATTATGCCCTACCCATGTTTGGGTGTTTTGGGACATGAAGTGTTATCCACGTTTTTACAAATTGGGTGTCGAATTATAATCCCGTTTTGGGTGAGTTATGGGTTGCATCGTTTTATAAAGAATGTGTGATTGGGAGCATTGTCTTTAAAAATGCATATTATGGGGAAAATGTGTCGTTTCCATTTTAAAGTAAACCATTTATAAGGATCTTAATTTGGACTGAATTCCTTTCTTTTAAAGATATATTTATTCATGTTAAAACTCTTGAGCTCACTAGGCGTTAAGCCTAACCTTTTTATTTGTCGGCATGTGCGTCAGGTTCTAGTTGGGGGTTCGGACTCTAGTAGCCTCATGAAGAGTTGAGCCTTAGCTTTATGCATGAGTAAGTTGTTAATGAAGTCTTCCGCAGGTTGGAGACATTAACTGTTATTGGGTTTTAGTAGCACCCGTCTTTATTATAGATTGTGTGTATTGAGGTTAAATCTTAAATTGTGTTTGTAGATGAATCAATTATCGATGTATTTAGAAAATTTTAATTTGGTTGCTATTTCCAGATTTGAGGGTGTTACAGATTAGTCTAGGCATAGCCTTGGACACCCCCCCCCCCCCCCCCAAAAAAAAAAAAAACATTTCATACCATAATGTGAATCTGAATTACGAAACATAGATCACAAACTAAGCAATTTAAACTTAACCAATACTCTTAACAAACTCTAGAGTGCCTAACCGATACCCTGAAATACCCCAAAACGACGCGGAACAAAAAACAAAGAATGTCACCACAATGACTTGCACGGCCTAGCCCATGACCTTATGTCGCGTGGCTAGTCGCGCGACTTTTTCCGACCAACCAAACACGTACACCACCATTAAAAATATGCACATTTTACACAGTTTTGATAATAGATCTGTATATTAAGATGCTAATTTTACATTGTTTATGATCATCTTTTTACACAATTCTAAAACCGTGTAAAAAGCTGCCCAAAAATCTTACTACTGTAATCTTTTACATGGTTAAAACCGTGTAAAAAGTGAATTTCAACAATATAAAAAACCACATTCGTGTTATAATGATTGTGGTGGTGGCGTTGTGCAAAATTTGACCCTCGGGTCACTATATCTTATCGACAAAGGTTCGATAAACAATATCGAAGCTTATATATGTGCATACCTGCAAAAACAAACATGCATAGAGCGTTGCGAGGATCGACGACTTCCCTTCAAAATGAATTTTGCCTTCCATAATTTTCTCAAATGATAGAGACGGCTTTAAAACTACATTGAAACTGATTATACGTTAATTAAACATGAGCCTAACTTGCATATTAAAATTTTGATTTATTTTATTCTGGTCCACGACAAGCTAATTGAAATAATAGCAAAGTTGTATATACATTATAAATATGCTAGTGTTACATAGAATCCAATAATAAAATAAATCTAAAATATTAATGATAATTATCATTGATAAATAATAGAATTACACAGATAAATAACTTAAAGTGATGATGTCACATGAAATCGTAAGAAATTAAAATTGTTAGATAATATAATATATTAGGGTCGGTTTAAATAAGAAAATTAAATATCATGAGAAGTTAAGAATGTAACGTTCACATGTGAATGATGGAAGAAATATATTTAATGATGCATATGTAAACCTATATGAATAATCTGTAATATCGGTTCACATATGTATCTTCTTTCCAGATTTTTTTCAATAATTCACATATAAATAAACAACATGAATAAAAGTTACATTTTTGGATACCCAAAAGTGATCGATCGATCATTAATATTGCATCATCGATTACAAAGGATCGTGTTGTTCGATAGTTACAATATTTAGTTTATACGTATACGTAACATATAAATCAATGAAGTTTATAGTTCTTAATCCCGTCTAGTTCCTTATTTTTTAATCCTTAAAAAACCTCCTACGAACGTGGCTTAGTTTTTTTGATTGTCAGGAAATCAAACGAACCGTCGACGATGGTTCGGTTAGAATCACTTCATTGCCATCCTTATAATTATCCATTCCTTCTACTAGTTGTTGCCAAAATAAACCTCCAGCAGCTGCACCATTTGTTCTTGCTGATGCATAGATTGATTTATAAACCATATTATATAAATTATTTCTTTGGCTCACATTATAACCCCGTTCTTTCAAAGATTTCCCAAACTCCTTAAACAAAACGGGTTTTCGAAGAATTTGTTGGGTGTCGTTAATATGATCGTTGATCAAATGTTTCAAGAAAGCCATTTGGGCAGCATTGTCTGATTTGGGTAACCTGCAAATTAATTGAATGATGTCATAAAAACGATAAGATCGGGTTTATAGGATGTCAAAAACGACTAGGTGTCATCATGGACCACTTTATAGGACACCAAACAATAAAGCGTCATGTCTAAAAATGTTACAATAAGTTTATATGATACTTTTGAACGTCTTGACAAATTCTTTAGAACATTTTTAAAAGGGAAAAGTCCAAAAAAACCCAATGGACTTTAGTGTTTTGAGTGATTAAGTCCTTGGACAATTTTTTGAAACAAATAAGTCCTTGGACATTTCAAAACCTATAAACTAAATTCTTGGACTTTTGATAACTTGTTGAATACATCCTTATTACTTAAAAATTTAACTTGCAACCTATATAGCAAGTAAAACTACAAATTAAAAACAAAGTCACCTACTTTATCCGCCTACAAATTAAAAATAGGAAAATTAACTAAAATAGTCAATCTCATCAACCATATTTATTTTTCTTTTACTATTTTTCAAAGTTTTTTTTTCCTAAAATTGCCAAAGTTTGCACATAATGCTTTTTTTTTCCTATGCAAGGATTGTTTTTTTTCCAAAAAAAATAAAAATAACGAACATCCTCACGTAGAAAATTTTATGTATAAAGATTCACTTTCTGCTTATAGTTTTAGAAAAATTTTACACTTTGCATTCTTATAAAATTATAATTAGTTATTTAATTTATTTTATATCAATTACTTTTTCATTTACATTTTTATTTTATTAACATACACAATCGGATATTAACGAAAATATATCAAAAAAATTAGTTTTTTTTTACAAATTACACCATTATAGTCGTTTCGTCAATACGTTAAAAATGAACTCAATATTGTTTTTTAACTTTATCTTGTATTATTCAATATCATAAATACGTACAAATTATTTTTAATATTTACCCTTTATAATTACAAATTAATCTTATATTATTAAATAAATAACCTTAAAGGATAGAAAGTGTAAATATTAAATATAATTAGTACGTATTTATGATATTTAATAATATGAGATTAAATCCAAAAAAAATCAATATTAGGCTCATTTTAAACGTATTGACGAGAAAATTATATTGGTGTAATTTGTAAAAAAACGTACTTTTTTGATATATTTTAGTTAATATACGATTATGTGTGTTAATATAATAAAAAGTTAAAATGAAAATAAAAAAGTAGAAAATATAAAGTAAATTAAATAACAAATTATAAAGATGTTTTCTATTTTTTTTTGCCAAAAACAGTTTTTAAGGCAAAAGAAATAATATGCTTTGACTATTTTAAGAAAAAACTTTGAAAAGTGCTTAGAAAATTAATTTTGTTGATGAAATTGACTATTTTAGTTAATTTTCTTATTTTTCTTATTTGTAGGGTGATAAAGTAGGTGACATCTTTTTTGTTTTTTCTTCTAATTTGTAGTTTTGTCTATTATGTAGGTTACAAGTTACATTTTTAAGTAATAAGAATGTATTTAACAGGTTTCCAAAAGTCCAATGATTTATTTAGTATGTTTTGAAATGTCTAAGGACTTATTTGTTCCAAAAAATTGTTCAATGACTTAATCACTCCAAACACTAAAGTCCATTGGGTTTTTTTGGACTTTTTCCTTTTTAAAATAAAATGTCGTGTTATCTATCTTATATGACATTTTTGAAATAATGTCATATATAACATAACATCTTTTAGAAAGATGTTTTGATATGACAATTCTCAAAAGTGTTGTATAAAATAGCTAATACAATATTTTATTTAAAAAATATTATAAAAATTTTGTTATATAAGATACCCAAAAAAAATCCTATAAACTTATAATTTGTAACAATTTTAGATCATTTTAGATAGAACGGTTTATTGTTTCTTCCTTATAACATTTATATAGTCATTTTTGACGTTCTATATAATTAAATTAAATTAAATTAAAGGGGCTTAATATATGATATATATACCATAGTTGAGGCCAGCAATGAACAGTTGCAAAATCAATGTGTGGGATTTGATTATTAGCAATGAAATCAGTACCATGTGGTGCCTTATTAGGGTTTTTCTGAGATGAAGATGATCCATAAAACCCTTCTAAACCCACTGTTAACAAGTGATTTCCATCTATGGATTTCAAGTATCCACCCATCTCTGATATCCAATTCTGTATATATATATATAACCAATTAATTAATTAATTAATATATGGTATGTTAATTAGTATTATATATTTATAAGAAAATTATGGTTTTAGTTTCTCATATCCATAACTAAGAAATCAATCAACTTTATAGTTTCTTTCAAAACCTATATATATTCGAGTAAATGAACTATGTACTACAAGAATATAGGGTTTTATTGACAGATGAATTCGCTGATGATTCATTTCATCGGCGAATTACTGGCGAATATCGTCTGCTACAAAAACCCTAGAAAAAAAAATAGATCATATATCATGGTTTCACATCTCAGTTTTTGTGTATATCCATCAAGAAGATGCCATCATGTAGTAATGGAGTCGGCTGAAAAACTAACAAGCTAGGTCCATGTGGTTGCATTTTTTAACGAGTTGGGTCTGTAATGCAACCACAAGGACCCAACTCGTTAAATTATTCGTGGACCAACCTTATTAAAAATTTGAAAACCAGAAAACTTAGATTGCTAAAAAATGCAACCACAAGGGCACATTAAGTTATTTTTTCAAAATAAAGAAACAATAAAGACAAGATCCGTTAAAAAAAACAAAGCACAGGAACGAAAAATGTAATTCACTCTAATCTTAAATATAGTAGCATAACAAAAAGGGAGAAACAGGCTCACTTGAATGGTGGTTCCAGAGGCATCTGAAGGACAACGAGGCTCGTTCATTAGCTCCCACGCCATTATCGTGGAGTCGTTTTTATACACTACCCCAGTAATCGTATTTCGTCTTGTAAAAACAGCCTATCAACACACACATACTAACTTATCAAAATCATAAACAAATCAATCATTTTTTTTTTCTTAAACATAAATTTATGTGCCACTAATAAGAAAAAAACATACCTTAATGTGATTTTTGTAAAAACCTTTAACCATAGGGTTGGTAAAGAAGCCATCTTCATTGTGAATTTGTTGGCCTTGTTGTTTAGCCCATTCTACATATTGGATTTTTCCACCATAGTCATCAAAGTTGTTCACTAGACTCAATATCAACTTCACCCCAAATTTCCTAGCCTCATATAACACAAAATCCAATCCCTACAAAAACATGCAAATTTAAGGATAAATAATTATTGTATGAAAATAAAATGTATTTTGTTTTGGTTTTTAATTTGAAAAATCTACTTTCAAGAGTTTTTATTTTTAAAAAATATATTATATAGTTAATGTAATTAAGAAAACATATCATTTTCTTCAAAAAAAAGAAAACATATCATAACTGTTTTTTTAATATTATTGTTTGTAACATAAAAAATCTAGAAATAATGAAATAAAATATTTCATCATCTTACAAAATTATTTGAGACCTAAAGTATAAGTAGGACGATAATCAAATGAGAACCAAAAATAGGTTGAAAACCGTGAAAACCAATCTAAACCATTGATTAATTTTAATCCATGGTCATTAAAGGCAATGACAATTTTAAAATAAATTGGAAGTGAAACAACTTTAATTAAAACCATAGGATCAAAATCAAATTACGGCTTAGATCGGTTCTCACGGTTCTCAATCTTTTTTTGGTTCTCACATGATTTAACCCCAATATAAGTATTAGGTTAAATTTTAAGTTTTCTGGTAAACAATTAAAAATAATGAAATTAATTATTTATTATATTTGGAGATTTCTTCAAATTCGGGGAATTTCTCACTATCACTCTTCTATTTTTTTCTATTTTATAAAAGGATTTTGAAGTATCTATTGGAATAAAAGTTTATTTATAATCCATAATTTTTTTTTATTTTAAAAAAATTGTTTGGATATATTTTAATAGAAATTAAAAGGTAAAGTTTTAAATTCAATAAAGTGCATATACAATTACAGTAAAAAGTAAAAGGTTAATTTTATAAAATTATAATTTATTAATTATAGTATTAAATTTATAATATTAATAGTAATAAAAGTCAAAAAAAAATTATAACAATAAAAGGTAGGTGAACCATGGATGTGTTAATAGATAGATCAATTAATAATACTAAATCCATTAAAGATTGTTTTAAGATTTTGAACAAAATATTTTTATTATATAATATAGATATGAAATCCAATGAAACGGGACGAAAAGTTTGCAGACGGGACAAATTTAATCTGACATATCCTATTTCAAAATTTATCTGTTATTTATTTATTTTTGACTTGTTAAAACGTTAACCTATCATTCATTTTGTAAATATGGTTGTTGAGTTGGACCAAAACTTGGTTTACTTCATTAAACCATGCATCAAATGGTCATAATCTATGGAAGCATGGGTTGTGTGTGAAAAAAATTAAAGGGAAGAACCTGATACCAATTTTCATTGTAAACACCAGGTGATGATTGTAACGAGTTAAATCCGCCATCACTGAATGCCCAAGTTCTCCCAATCACAAGTGAATTATCAACAGCTGCTTGAAAAGCTGTGGTGACTTTGAATCTCTGAGATGGATTGGATGCCACATCCATTAACCAGTAAGAATTGAATCCATTTGCATAAAAAGGTGCACCATTCAACATGAAATGAACCCCATCGATTGGTATGAACCCATCATCTACCCCTGATACTTGTGTTAACCCTTGTTCATGAATCAAGATCAGAAAAAGGGAAAATACAAACATAATTGGATGGTTGCTCATATCTTGTTCGTTCTTAGCTGGATGCCTGTCAAGAATTGAAGGAATGTTAGTTTAAATGTGTAATATGTTGTTATGGTAAGGAAGTAATCTACAAAGCAAAATGGTGTAGGTAACATATATATATAGGTTTGTTGTACATAATAGACTATCTTAATTAATTAATTAATGATACATTAAATGTGCATAATATACGATCTTATTTAATTAATTATGTATTAAATGTATATAAAAAACTATCCTAATTAACTAATTATATATTAAATGTATATTGTGGACTATCTTAAATCTTAACTAATTAATTAATTTATATATATATATATATATAGAAAGAGAGAGAGAAAGAGAGAGAGAGAGAGGATCAAACGAGAACAATAACTATTTAAAAGAACACGAGAACTAACAAAATCATTAGTGATTTTACATTAACGCGCAAAAAAGCCACGCGGACCTGAAGCCACGGCCAAAGTCCCTTTTTTGCGTGTTAATGTAAAATCACTAATGATTTTGTTAGTTCTCGTGTTCTTTTAAATAGTTACTGTTCTCGTTTGAACCCGACTCACATATATATATATATATATATATATATATATATATATATATATATATAAAATAAATCCCGTGCCAGCCCCAAATCAATCCCAATCCCAAACAATGTTTTTGTGATCGGTCCCAACCAAAATATTTCGACCCGGTTAAGCTTTTCATGGTCCGAATATGAGAACCACTCTCGGTCCCGGGCCAGTCCCAAATCGGACCCACTTAATTTTTTTTTAAATTGATTTTGAATATAAAAAATACTTTTTGAAGAATTGGTCAATCGAATACACTAATAAATAGTTGTTTTTAATAATTGTGTTAATCAAATACCCCAAAAAAAAATGTTTTTGTTATAAAGAAGTTAGTCAATCAAGTATACTTTAAATTATTTAATTGGGTCAATCGAATAAACTGAAAAATATGTTTTTATTATAATACACTTAATAAATTACACTTAAAAGTAGATTTTGGTCTTTAATCAAATACAATTGAAAATACATTCAAAAATAAATATAAAAGTATACTTAAAAATACATCCAAAAATAAATTTATAAATAAACTTTAAACAAAAAATTGGGGTCGATCCCATAACCTGGCCGGGACCGGAGGTCCCAAATCAGTCAAACGGGACCGGGCCAAGCCGGACCCAAGTCGGTCCCGGTTCCGGTCCTGGGCTTGGCTATCTCTAGGTTCATGGGAAAACACTAAATAAATGGAAAACCGAAAAAACCATGAAAAACATATAAAAAAATTCGAACATGGACTGTTAATTTTTATATCAAATCAAACTAGTCAACATGTATATCAACCGTACTAATTAAATTGGTATGAATTAGACTCGGTTTAGTACCATACCAAATATGCAAAATTCCTTGGTACGTAATATATGAAATCGTATACTATGGTACATGGTAGTATTATGGTACAAACATATTTAATTATTTATTAGTTTTTTTATTTTTTATGTATTGAATATTAAACACTGTAATTTTAACTAGCTTGTCTGAACATTTAAATGTTTGCATGTTTTATTTTTTCTAATTAAAAACCTTTAAACATTACTTGTGTTACCTAAAAACTCAAAATGTCGCACAAAATTTAAACATAATAACAAGTTTTCATATTTGTAACTTGAAGTTGAGACAAAACTAATACCAACCAAAAAAAAGTTGGTACCAATTATAGTTGATTGGTACACGATATAGGATTTTGAGTACCGATTATAATTGATCGGTACACGATATCGGGAAAAAAAAACTTAAACTATACCAAGTCCACCCCTAATACTAACAATACTCACTGACATTCACATAAATGTTCGGGAGATGAATTTTACTGGCAAATCGAAAAGACACAACTTACGATGGTGGAAGTTTGGTTGTTCGCAGGGGACGTTTATGTGGGGCATCTGTAAGTCATTAACGATCAGGACCGAGGGTCGTTTATCAAGCGCTTACCCGGTAAACTCTTATCAAGTCACTTACCTTACCGGATGAACATGACAAGTACCGATAATCTTACCCGGTAAGAGCGATGGCAAGGGCCGAAAGCCTTACCCAGTAAGTGAGGGCAACAACTCTTACCGGGTAAGAATTAACTAGGTAAATTCTTGCATACAATGCATTTTAAATGAACTAGAATCTTACGCGAGAAAATATATGAAAGTGTTAATTTTTACCGGTAAAATTTAACACCATCACCAGGACGGATGCATAGTTTGAACTTTGAAGGGTAGGGGGATGGGCCCCATTGGATTTTTTTTTCTTCTCATTTTCTTAGTTCAAAAACAAATATTTTTTTAACTTTCTACTATAAGTCCCTCCCCAGTAATTTTTTACTTGTGTCCCCACCATCCAAAAAATACCTAGAAATCAACAAAAAAAAGTCTATCGAAATCAACTAAAAAACCGAAAAAGTCCATCAAAATCAACAAAAAAACTTAAAAATTCTTCGAAATCAACCAAAAAACTTTAAAAAACCCTCGAAAAAAGTGGAATTAGGCTAAAAACATATCAGTCGACTTTGCGGACCTTTAATCTACCTTAGAGGTGCTACCACTAGGCAAAAATCCTAGATCCACCACTGACTATCACTTACTTACCGGGTAAGATTCTAGTCCATCAAAACATTATTGTGTGCAACAATTTTTCTAGTAAACACTAATCGTGGTAAGAGTCTTTACACTCACTTAACGGGTAAGATTCTCAGTTTTTGCCTTAGCTCTTACCGGGTAAGATTCATGGTCCTTACCATATTTCTTCGTAAGATAATGTGACTTAATAAACGTTTACCCGGATAAACGTTTGGTAAACGGCCCTGAGCATTGTATAATAAAAATATTTTTTTTATTTGTAAAAAAGTTAATTATATGATGTATCATGGTCTTGTTATTGAAAAAAATAAATAAAAAAGAAAAGTTAAAATGAAAATTTTAGAACTGAAGGGACCAGAAACTGCATTCCTACATTCCCCCCTAATCCAAAATTCTTGCTCCATCAATTGCGGTTCGAATCTAAATCTCCAAAACGCTACAAAGATTCTACAATTTCCTCTTAGGTGAGCTTTCAAACTCTAATTGCTGCTATTTTCACTCGATTCATGTGATCATCTGTCTATAATTAGGGCTCCATCTTTCCAATTTCATGATCTATGTAAGGATTTATAGGTTTTTGATGTGCTTTTCATATGTTATTATAATACTGTGCATAGTCAATCAGTAATTTTATTTGAGAACAATCATTTTAGTGATTTCTTTATCTTTGAATATCTTGATTTGTTTACGCTTCTTACACTTGGAGTCTGCTTCAGTGCTTCCCTAAATTTGGAGTGGTGAAGGATTAGGGGTGTAAATGAGACGAGACAACTCGCGAGCTATTCGAGATCGACTCGGTCAAAACTCGGTCAACACTCGACTCGAATATGCTCGACTCGAGCTCGACTCGATATACTAACGAGTTGAGTCGAGCCATTTGATACTCGACTCGATAAGCTCGTGAGATACTCAAATATATTTTTTATGTAATTAACTTATATTATAATTTATAAAATATAATGTAAAAATATGACAAATTTATCTTTATAACTCTATATGTAATAAAATATTAAAATGAGATATAAATTATTTACGGTGATTATGATTTTACATATTAATAAATTTTTATTTAAAAGAAAAATAGGTCAAAGATAATATTAACATAAAAGTTCTAATATTAAAAATATATATAAAGAAAGTATGAAGTTCTCTTCTCCTAAACAAAGCTAACTTACCCCTATCATCTTCCTATATAAATGAATTCTATCCCACATCGCCTAGTAAAAGGATTCTACCTCATGACCACTTTATATAAATTGCAATGTAAGGTTGGGTGGTTTAGGCTCATCTTGTTAGGACAAGATTGATCTTTGAACTAAGCAAATGTTCAAGTTTTAACCTTTTATATTTTGAAATGTTTTGGAGCACCCCCTTAAATTTAAGTCGGTGCACATTCCAAGTTTTTCAAAGTTTTGTATTGAAAATTTTTATCGAGTCGAGTTTGATTCGAGTTCGAGCTTGATTTGAGCTTAAAACAAGTTCGAGTCGAGTTCGAGCTCAAGTATTAGCTTTCGAGTTCGAGTCGAGTATAATGATACTCGAGCTCGACTCGCATCATTTACACCCCTATGAAGGATACATATGACTGTGAGAGGTAGATTTGGATTACATCATCTCATTTGTTGAACTTAGATGAATCGAAACCAGTAACTGGCCTCTAGTTGTGCAAACATTGGATTTAGATTTTTATCGTAAGAAGATTGTTATGATAGTGAAATTATTCAGCTTTTGTTGGAGTTTCACCAAGGTTGATTGAATCTGGGATTGTGCTGAAGCATTTCTTCCGTTGATGATTTCAACTTCTTATTCCAAAAGCAGAAATTTGATGAGACTAACACACAAGGTTTTAAAAAAGCGGAATCGTGCCTCAAGGCGTTTTCCCTCGATGAGGCGAGGCGTAAGCCTCGAGGCGGAAATATATACACTACACAAGAATATATATATACACCAATCTGCATTCCACGCTCAGAAAAAAATATGCAATACACACACACACTTGACACTTGAGTACTAGACACAATATATATATATCATACTAAATTACTAAAAGAATTTACATATACTTTTTTCAATCACGAAATATAGATGTACATGTACTAACGAAGAAAAAAATTATTGATCTATTCATAACATATATATATATATATATATGTATATATTAATATGCTTACAACTCATAAAGAAAAAAATATTAAATATCAACAAAGTTTGAGTAGAAGTGTGACTGTGACCCTCACACGTAGTAGGAGACTAAATATAGAAGAAGTGTAACTAGTGGATACATATACATAATACTTCTATGAACCGAAGAGAATCAAAGAAGAAAATACAAAGAAAACTGGAACTCACGAAGGACAATAGACGAGTAGCAGATAGGGCTTAGGAGAACCGGCGAAGAACAAGGTTTTCAAAAAAGAAATAAAGAAGGTTTTAGTCATTTTTTAAAATAATTTAGCCTCGAGGCGTACGCCTCCCATGCTTTTTAAAACTATGCTAACACAATAACGGATTATGAACCCTACATTATTTGGATTGTATAAGAAATATAAACCATTTGTCTGTTACGAGCTTTCGTCATCTTTATTGACACATTGAGGAATCGTTTTTTTGGTACGAGTTATGCTGTCATTTTGCGTTATGAGGTATGGATATCATTGTACAGGAAGGGAAAAGGTTGGTTTATATGGAAGGAGTAGAGGGTGATACTGCCTCCCCAGTGGCACCACTAGCCAAGTGGAGAAATGAATTCTCAAGGGTCTTCCAGTTTTATCTGGATAAGTCAACACCGCTCCCACTTCATAGGTGGCTTGGGACACTAGCCGTTGCAGCAGTTTATATCTTGCGGGTCTATTATCTTCAAGGGTTTTACATCATCTCATACGGTCTTGGAATTTACATCCTGAACCTGTTGATTGGATTTCTCTCGCCAAAGGTCGATCCAGAGCTGGAAGCTTTGGACGGGGCTTCATTGCCTACAAAAGGTTCTGATGAATTCAGGCCATTTATTCGCCGTGTTCCAGAGTTCAAGTTCTGGTGAGTTTAGCATCCTTTGCATGACCTCGTTAATGTGATTTTTGACCTCAAAACATAAGCTTCTTTTTCTTTGTCATCCAAAAATCGGCAGCAATTTCTTAACTAGATAACGCTCTTGATACTTATAGAAATCATGCTTAACATCCTTGATCCATAGCAACATTCATCCTATGGACAAGAGAGTACACTCGTGGAAGTTCAACTTTTTGTTGCAACATCTTACTTGAGATTATGTAAAGAGTAAATCTACTTAAAATTGGCTCATACATAATTGAATCATGTGATTAAAAATTATATGTTTATGGTGATTTAATTTGGTGATTTAGGTGAAGCAATCAAATATTTATATTTCTTACGATCTCTTTTACTTGGATGATAGCTATGATGACAACTACATTTGTTACCACATTTGCCATGATAATCAAACTATAGACTTTGGTGTTATTTATTATATAATTTCTGCACTTATTGGTTGTTCAATTGCTGGAGTATATCTTCACTTCATCTTTCCAAGTCAATCATATTTTCTTGTTTCTTGGAAGATATTAACCTCTAATAACCTAATAGGATCTTTTTTCCCAGCAGAAGGATTATACCAAATTGTAAAGAATTAAAATTAAACTTCTCTTTGATTCTCATATGATGGATGATAGTTTTAAAGAATTTGTTGCAACATGCAAGCATCAGGGAACTGTAATTCTTTCACACTTTACCTCATTTGAGATTGTAGAGAAGATCTTAGACTCACCTCATACCATCACCTTACATATTCACATTAGCAGCAGTAAGATAAAAAACATGGAGTGGAGTATGTGACTCTTCTTATGCTTCGCTCAGTTACTTGACAAGTTGTGTTTTATATGAAAAGCCTGTATATAAAACGACAGATTGATGGTATATTTTCTTATATTTTAATTAGGGAGAAAAACCACTGTATATACAATATTCTTAATTTATTTTCTATCCACTACCTATGTAGGATACATTCTTAACACACTTTTCCACCCCTTTAGATAGCAAACATCGGTTGAAGGCTAGGATATCTGCAGAAGGGTATATAGGTCGGTTCTGCATTTTCTAACTCCTTCCCGAACAATAGTAGGAACATCCTGCTCTATGTTGTCAGTTTTGGAATGATAGAGGACTAGAATTGTTACTCGTTTTCGGGATTCGAGTTGAAGTCTTGAAACCGCACAAATTCAGGGATAACTTGCTTCCTTCTTGAGTATACTTTGTCAAATCTTGCGATAAGGGCTGGATATGCAGGGTACTCGGGAGTTGAATTTCAGGAGTCAGGATTTGCAAGAGACGCAGGAGTTGAATTTTCAAGAGACTCAAGATTTGTTAGAGAATCAATTGTTGGATTTCTAGTGGACTAAGAGGGAGGAACGTTAATAGGGCTAGGCTGTGTTGACACAGATGGAGATGACAAATCAGATAGCAAAAAATCGGCCTTATCTTTCAATACTGAATTCTCCCATGAAGATAGGGAATGGTGAAGTAGGTTTCTTGTTCATGAAATCGAGTCATTGAACTATTTTGTTAGATGAGAGCCCTTATACCTTTTTGAGTTGAAAAATATCCCACAAATCCAAGATTATTTGTTATATTTGTGATACGAAGATTTGAATAAATGTGGCAAGGACAATCATTGGACTTTTAAATCCAAAAACTCGGGAAGGTAATCGATTGATGATGTGGGTAGTTGTCTCCAAAAAAATTTAGGCACACTTTTTCAAAGAGAGGATCTTGTGGAATCAAGCATGTGACCATTTTTCGTTCAGCTACTCCATTTTGTTGCGGAGTACTGACACACCAGGATTCATGTATTATTCCCTCAAAAATATGGAATTGAAAATAGATTGAAATAATCCTCGGCAGTATCTTACCGAACTTTTTTGATATTGACACTGAACTGAAACTTCATCATAGAACAAAAATTGGGGAGAACAATGCTGAAATAAGACTCTTGTTTCAGGCTTTCAGCAGAGAAATCCAGGTAACACGAGGACAATCATCAATGACTGACACAAATCTTTTAGCCCCATTTACATTAGAAGTAGTGGTCCTAATGTCACTATTAATAAGGTATAAAGGCATGAAACTTCTTTTGTTACTAATTGGAAACAATATACGTTTGTGTTTAGCAAGTTAACATACCTCACAATGAACACATTCAACATCTGAGTGCTTAAATAGATGAGACAAACATTTAAGGATCCTAAATGATGGATATCCAAATCAGCGATGATAAAGCCAAAAAAATTCTTTAGATGAAAGAGACTCTAAAACAAAGGAACATGATGTTATACAACAGTAGTTGATGGATTCAGTGTTTCAAGGTAGTAGAGTCCATCCCATTCTCTAGCATGCCTGATCGTCCCTCCCTGAATCCTTATCCTGAAATACACAGTTACTTCGATAAAGAAAACCGATGTACAAAGCAAATCTTGTATGAACCTCAGTATAGAAACAAGGTTTGTGGTTAGTTTAGGGACATGAAGAAGTGAAGAACATTTTTTAATAACGATGATGGGCCTATCTTGAATAATTGCCACAACTTCATCAAGGGTGGGAATTTCTTGTTTGCCAAGAATCTGTTTTCGAACTTGCCAACTTGGTGAAATTCCAGATTGAGTCCAACAAGGAAATTGTTGACCCCATCTTCATCAATGGTGATTGGATCTAATCATCTAACCAAAATGTATATATATACATACCAATGGTGACTGAATCTATGTTTTTGTAAAAACTAATAAAATGAAGCAAAGGTTTTTTGTCAAACAACCAAGGGTGAATTGCAGGCAGACTATTTAGTTGCAATATTATCTTAAATTTGTTTCTTAGAGCATCTCCAACAGATTCTCCAAAATGGAGATTTTGGGGATTTTTGCTCCAACAGATTCCCCAAAACCTTCTCCAAAGTATGAGAGAGGATGAAATTCTCCAAATTTGGATATTTCTTCAAAAATGATTACTTATGAGAGAGAAATGACTCTTTATTCATTCTACCAATGAGATTGCTTGAATTTAAATGTTTAGGAGAGAGAAAGAATATTTCATGAGTTGTATTAAATATTTTAATAATATAATTAATTGTGTAATCTCCAAAATAGAGAATCTATTGGAGATGAAGGTAAATTTTTTTAGAGAGTTTGACTTTTTACTTCTCCATTTTGGAGAATCTGTTGGAGATGCTTAACTCTATGTACTTTGACTGCTAAACTGTCCAAAGCTCATGCTTGTGTTTCACAATTATAGGTATGCCATCACAAAGGCTTTCATTGTAGCCTTTTGCCTGACATTCGTGTCTGTGCTCGATGTCCCTGTTTTCTGGCCCATCTTGCTCTGCTATTGGATTGTTCTGTTTGTCCTCACAATGAAGCATCAAATCATGCACATGATCAAATACAAATACGTTCCATTTAACATCGGGAAGCAGGCAAGAACCGCTAAAATTTCCCCCTTTTTTGCATGTAACCAAATTGATTTGCATTTGTCTCTTGTACTTATGAAAATTGTTCTGACAGACATATGGTGGAAAAAGGTCACCTGGAAGTAACAGCAATGTACGAAGGCACTGAAGTTAGAACTACAATCAAATAGGACCGCAGATAGAATAGATATCACTCGGGTCTTTCATTTTTGTTTTTATTTCTAGACTTTTGGTTATTGATTACAGAAAATATGTAGTAGGGACCCTTTAGAGTTCTAATTCCTGATCAAACATATTGGTTTCCTGTGTGATTCTCCAATGATAATTCTGCCTGTTGGTTTGTGACTAGTATATTAATCAGTTGACAGGTGGGCCTTCTGTGATTGGTTCAGCTTGGGTTAGCTAAGGTATGTGTGTAATTACAATTTTGACCCCACAAAAAGGGAATTTTTTAGCCTGATGGGATCCGTCACCAAACTGGTAACAAGGACTTGCCAACTACCATAGAGGCTTGAAACTGATTGTCAAGTACTGGTTGACTTTTCATGTATAAACTATAAAGCATATAATATTAGCAATTGGGACAGTGGTCTTGAATAATGTTTGTTTATTGTTAATAATTTCCATTTTATAAAGCATTGCTAGCTAATATGTGCTTTCATTTTTGTAGGAATTCAAGAAGTATATAAACCCCTACCAAATTTATTCTAGCAAATTATTCCTTCAAGAAATGGTGGGAAGAACCTTTCTTGTGATACTATTCTTTTGGGCAGCTCTCACCATCGTCACACCTATCCTCGTTCGCATGTCATCCTCTACGAGTGTCCTCGATTATAACGGTATGTATGTTTTAAGATGTCAATTGAACTCGCGTTTTTGTGTCTAAGAATTGTTGGGTTATTTAGGATCATAACCTTCCAACAGATTTTTCTTTTAAATGCATGACCTTCTAACGTATTTAAGAACACTACCGCCTAACAGAAGAATGCCTTTTTCTGAATTCCTCGAAATTTGTTAGAAGGCCATGTATTTACAAAAAAAAAACTGTCAAAAAGGTTAATCCTGATAAATAACCAAAGAATTGTGTATGTTCAAAGGGAACTGAGGTAAAGTCTGCCTACATTCTACCCTTCCAAGACCTTATTTCGTGTGGGATTGGGGTTCGTTTGGTTTAATTTTGTATGTTGAAAGAACTTTTCGGTATGAATTCGTAGATGAACTTGAAGACGGTGGCCCTCAAAGTAGTAGAGGAATGAGTTTCTTGCCCAGAAGAACACTCGTGTCTACCGAACGCCCTTTTGCACCAGCACCAGCACCGGCACCTTACCGGTGCCCGCCTAAACGTCTGGTGATGCGAAGATACTCAAGTTCATCGAGAAAAGCTTTAGTGAACTATTGATGGCATAAAATTATACGGAGGTGCTACATGGTGCTCGTTATCAGGTTTCGGTGTATATTATTGTTCTTTTTCTAACCAAAGGAAGTGAAAATTTTCTACTGACAACAATGCTTAAAGATGAACGAGCATGAGCATACAACTTACTAAATTGGATCTAAATGGGGTTTTTTTCTTCTTCTAGTAGAGGTATTATTTGCAGGCCTCAATAGGGTGTAACATGTTCTTTTTGTCCAATAGTCCTAATATAACAAAACCCGAACATGTTTTTGAGAGCGCTATTAACGGTTTGGGCTTGCAAACGGGCTAAAATTTCTTTTACATTTGAAAAAGCAAAACTTACATAAAATTCCATAGATGCCTTTTTCTAACTTAAAATACGACTTAAAAATATAACAATGGGAAACAAAATAGTTCTATACAAAAAGTGAAAATATAAAATATGAACATTTTCTCTCCAAGATTTTTATTAACCTCCGGACTCTCAAAATTCTTAGACATAAATTCAAGACATGTATATTGCGTATCACAATATAGTATATACTAGAAATATGCCAAAAAAAAAAAAAAAAAAAAAAAAGCCTAACGGCTAGTTTGACTCTTTAACAATCTTGAAGCTTAAGGCTGGCTGGGTCAATTTTTGTTGCCTGAAAAATCCCAATCGAGCCTATTTTTTTGCCCGCCAAAAGAAGTACCTTTTTCTCACTGAGAACGAACTATGAAGGCACGAACCTTTTGCATCTCTGTAATATGTTTGTCCGAAATTTTTGAATACAAAAAGTATTTAAAATTTAATTATATAGAATTTTATTAATTATAAAATTATAGACGAACGGGGCAGGTTTGTCCGAATTATTTTGTTGTCTTGGCCAGCTCATTAACTTCAATGAGGCTGGTCGGGCGTGCCTAATTTTTTTTAGAATGATAATCCAAACTTATTTTTCTAACTAGCCGAACGGACTCAGTGTAGCACGGCGTAGCATCTGTAAACAACTCTATTTAATAGTGCTTTGTTGTTATAGTATTGTAGATGATGTTTGAAAGGAGAAAATATTTGGAACTCAGTAAATACAAAACTTTATTCGTCAAAATGCCATTCATCAACATTTTGATGTTACATAAACACACAATACGACGTTATATAACCAAATCAACGACAATAGACAACCACGATCATATAATAGTTGATCAAATTCGTTGGCTCAAACAAACCGATTAAGGTATTCATCGACGGTAGTGTACTTTACATCCGGGTAGAGCTCCGAAGCCTCAACACCAAACGATGGTTCTATGTCAAAGTTGGTAAGATCTCCATTCACAAAAATCGAGTGGTTGATTGCTAATAAAATGTTCATCGGGAATCCAGACTCTAAAGCAATCACGAAAATAGAATATGAGAAATGACGAAAAAATAGCAACAAAATCAAATGAAACCAAAGGTTTTTCGTTCATTTGCATACCTTGAATGAGCTTAAGAACTTGTTCCTTGGGAATATAAGTTTTCTCAAGGGATTTTCCAATCTTCTTCTCCCATAGGGAAACAAGATCATTGAAGGAGATAGTGTTTTTAGGGGGTCTGATGTAAAGAATCTTGTTTAATGTTCTCGGATCGTCTACGGCTTTGACTGTGTAGGTACCAATGTCGTGTTCTTCGTTAAAAACAACTACAAAAACAAGTAAACGATCATGAATCATTAACGTGCCACTTTTTGGTATATTTTTCGTTATATGATGCATTCAGGGCTCTTATTTAGCATGTTAAATGTGTGATTTTGAACAATTTTACGTTATTTAGAGTCTTTAATCAATAAATGTAAAACTACAGTCCACCTTAGTGACTCACTAATTTCTATTAGAAAACAAAATTAATATGTTGTATCATCGCCTCAGTATTTTGTATATATGTATATTTGATATCCCACTTTGCATTGTAATGAAAAGATTTAGGTGTAGCAGGGCCTCCAAAAAGATTGGAACGTCCCTGGATGCATCGTTGCAAGAGATCATGGTTACCTTTGGGACTTCCGTCGCCAAGGATGGTTACTTTATCTCTAGGAGGAACGGTGGCTCCGGGTTGAACCAATGTAGGCAGAAAGTAGCCGGCGAAACAGTTGGAAGCAACGTATGTGAATGGAATCCCTTCGGCCTCAATTGCCCTACGAATTTGCACTTTCCCTGCAAATGCTGAACTTGCAGGCTCCACAGCGTTGTGATGATCCACGTCTGTCCCAAACTCAGATGGGAAAAACCTCTACAATACATAAAATGTCAATCATAACGTATTGAAATTTAGTTTATGCGTGTGTGTGTGAGAGAGAGAGAGAGAGAGAGAAAGAGTATATTCACATGTGAATATACATTACATATGAGTATGAGTATATTCACATCTGAATATACATTACATGTGCATTCATTTGGATATTAGCAAAGATACTTATACGTATATAGGTGTATGTGATTACCCATGAAAACATTTCCAGAAGAGGATCGCGTGTTTTACCGGAATGTATAACAAATGACATATACACGTAAATATACATATAAATGGTGTCTATCGGTGAGCATAAGTATACTCACATGTAAATAGTTACCAATTATGGTTGAACTATTTTTGATAATTTAGAAGATCTCGATAAAAAAGAACTCGAAAAAAATATATCGATGTAGATATCAAATTAAAGAGAATAAAACTTCTCATCTTTTAGTATATTTTATTAATTTAAACTGTTATTATATAATAAATGTAATAAATTTAACAATAAAAAACAATAAAAATATCATTTAACGGCTATAAAATAAATATATTATTCAATTGCTATTAAAGAATGAAGGTACATAATAAAAATATCATTTAATGGCATCTCTATTTACGTTGGTGTCCGGATAATTTAGCCCCAAAAGTTGGATCATTATTTTGCATTACTCAAACTTATACAAGAATAATCTATACTATATTGTAAAGATGGCATAAAAAACTCTTAATTACAACTCACTAAGCTTTATGTACTATCATTTAAAGCTATCTACTTAAAGTATCTTAAAAATAACTACTAAAGCCTAATGTACTACCTGTAAAGCTTTTAACCCTAATTAATATATTTCATCCTTATCCCCCAAAATCCTTATCTCTAATCCCCAAACTCTAAAATTATGAAATTTGAATTCTGATAAACATAATCAAAACAGAATAAACATCACAATTTAAATATAAAAAATTTAAAATATATAAGATAATTAATAAATTTTAACAAACTACTTAATTTTTTTTATATATAAAACATTATATTGTTAAGTCTAAATTAAACAAATTTATATATAAAAAACCATTATCACTCAATAAAAACCATCCAAAATCGTACTGTAAATCAATAAAAAAAACAAAAAATAAAAGTAAACATTAAAATCGTGATGTATTAAGCATTATGTACTATTATTTAATGTTAATCTACTTAAAATCTCTTAAAAAACAATTAATGAAGCAATATGTATTACTTTTAAATGATTTTAACCCTAATTAATAAATTTCATCCTTATCCCCCAAAATCCTTATCTCTAATCTCCAAATCCTAAAATTATGAAATTTGAATTCTGATAAACATAATCAAAACAGGATAAACATCTCAATTTAAATATAAAAAATATAAAATATATAAGATAATTAATGAATTTTAACAAACTACTTAATTTTTTTTATATAAAAAACATTATATTGTTAAGCCTAAATTAAACAAATTTATATATAAAAAAACCATTATCACTCAATAAAAACCATCCAAAATCGTACTGTAAATCAATAAAAAACAAAAAATAAAAATAAACATTAAAATCGTGATGTATCTCGCTGCATTGCGCGAGTACGCTTCTAGTAACTAAATAAAAGGATAAGAAAACAATAATTTAGTGTAAAATCATATGTGATTCACGCGATTTTGATCGCAGCCTGAGGTTGTGGGACACGTTGCTCGCACACGATTGCATTGACCGTTAGTGTAAAATCACATGTGATTTTGTACGTGGTTTGGTCGTTTTCCTGTTCTCTTATTTGGTTACTGGTCTTGTTTGAACCTCCTTTTATTTTGCAAATGTATAATAAAAATCCTACCACAAAAGTGTTTTTTTTTCCTGTTAGATCTTTTAACAACGATATTTTACTTGGTATGACTTATTTTTTTGGTTGGAATTAATTGTAACTTTCAGGGCCATTTTGAATAAGAAGATTAAATATCGTCAAAAGTTAAGAATGAATGGCTAACATAAGATTTATATGCGAATCAATGAAAAGAATTGAAAAGCCTATTTGAAGATTCATATGTAAACAGACGTTACAGATTATTCATATGGGTTTATATATGCATCTTCAAATGAATTTTTTCAATGATTCACATATGAATATTTACTTAACATTCTCTTCTTACATTCTCATGACATTTAATCTTCTTATTTGAAGTTCCACTATGACCTTCCAAGAATCAAGAAAGAAACAAACCTTAACATTTCCGGCTTCTTTAATGGCGGCGATGATTTTGGTTTGGTCCGGGATTTGCATATTACCAACGGCTGAAATCACCACATCCACTTGCTTAATCGCCTTCACTAAACTTTCATGATCATTTAGATCTCCCTACATATATGTCCATCATCAAACATCCTTTAATTTCGATAGTTTCAATTGAAAACTGTAGATATTTTGAGAACCATAATAACCAAATATTCATAATGAAGTATATTTATATACATTCATTGTGAACAGTTGGTTCTCATGGTTCTCAACATATTTATAGTTTTAAATGAACATGTTCATAGCGTAAAGAATCAATAGATATAAAAAAACATACGTAAACAAGAGTGACTCCGGAGTTCTTGAAGCTCTGGACAAGCTTACCCTTGACAGGGTCGGCCACCGTGGATTCTCGAACCAGAACAAAAGTCGGGTGGCCAGCCTTTGCGCTAGCGTCCACCACGAATTTTCCGATGTACCCGGTTCCTCCGATGATCAAAATCTTGTTGTTCTCCGATGCCATTTTTCTTTCCAGCAAAGATTTACTTTTGTTGCGACTTGGGAGGTAGCTAATGGACTTCTTTAGTGAAGCAATAGCAAAATTTATGCTTGTTGTGTAAGGAAGGGATTTTACAAAACTGCCCCCAGGTTGATAGGCTTTCCAAATCCTTCTAAGTTGGTGGGCATTAAGTGAACAAAAAAACACAATAATTATTAAGGATGATTAAAACAAAAACAATAATCAATCAATATATATATATATATATATATATTATATATTAAAGAAGAAACCATGTTGATGTATGAGGCCTCTCCTAAGCCTAGAATTATATTTTTCTTTTTTCTCTTTTATTCTCTCAATATCAACTACTATCAACGACAATTTTGGGTCATGTATTGATGCCCGTCTTTTTTTTTTCTTTTTTACATTAAAAACATATATACTCACATAAGTGATTACAAGGTTAGTTCTATAGATCAAAATAATCTATTTGTTTTAGAAAACTAGAAATGTACCCTCGTAATGCAGCGGGTTTCTGAAATCTAGAACTCGAACCCTCGATCATTATTCATACTTTTTGTTAGTCTTTTTTTATTTTATTTTACGATTTTGATAAACCTAGATTTAAAACAAAAATATATTTTAGTTTAGTTTAATTATGGTTTTTTATAAAAAATAATAATAAAAATTTTGTTACGGGTCAAAAAATGTTTAATTTAAATGATAACTATATTTAAGATATTTTATATTTAAAATTAAAAAGATAGCATACTTCAATAAAAAATAAAAATAAGGTGTTTTATCTCGAATTTTCTTATATATATTTATCGGTTAGTTATATCAATAGTTAAAAATTTTAGATATTTTAGAAAATAAAAATAAGTGCTTATCTGCAGTTAGTTACACGAATTCAAACATTGAGCTTTTATAAGCCGTACTTATGTTTAATCAATTTGTACTTTTGGATTTTAAGTAATATGCATTAATAAGTGGTACCTAATGCATAAAAATTAGTTTTTAAGAGTTTAGTTTAAATGCTTTATAATATAGTATAGATATATTAGTTAAAATTCAAAATTATAAGTTAATGAAACATAATTATAACTTATTAAAGTCTCATGTTTTTATTTGTATAACTAACTGCAAATAAACATATTAAATACAGGATAAACACTATGAGATAAACTACCTGTTTTATTTTTTTAAAATATATTTATTAGATCAATACATGTTTTTATAATATAGTATAGATACATTAGTTATGAGATTATAACTAATATAGATATAGATATATTAAGAGCAAATCATAAAATAAAAAATAAATATTGATAATAGTAATATTGATCAAATCGTCCAATAAATATAATAAATATTGATCAAATCGTTCATTAAATATAAAAAACAAATATTTATATTAATAAATGAGTATCCATTCCACAAATAGATGATAATGTGAGATATTGTGCTTTGATAAGTTGTACCAATGTATTATGAAATTGTAAATTAAGTAATTGACTTTAATTAGTTGTATTTTGTGCTTAAAATATTGTAATTAATAGTTTTTTATTTTTCTTTTATAATATAGTATAGATATAGATTCATGAACTTATTTATTAAAAGAAAATTATTTAAAGACTTGATTACTCAAAATAGGAAAGTCACTATTTATTATTATAACCTTTTTAAATTATATATTAAACTAAACTTTAAATTTAATAAATAAAAGTTAAAGGGTACATAATTTTGTCCACTAAGTTTTTGCCTTACATTGCACTCTATCGTGAAGGAATTGATAACTTAAAACATAGTCCACCGAGTTGGTTGGGTTGTAAAACCTCAATTCGGTCCCCCCACACCACCCAAAAAAAATTCAATAATTAAGTTATAATTGTTCTAAAATAAATTATTTAGAATCGAAATTTATAATTACTTTTTTTTGTTGTTAATCATTGGTGTTCTGATCAGTTGACTAATCCTCGTGGCCCCGTAAAACAATCAGGAAAATCCTCAGTGGCCTTACAACACTCGAATCACTACTTTACTTTAACAATTCCTGGATTAATTATATTACTAATATAACAACCCAAAACTTCCAACAATATAAAATAAACGATTAATATAAAATCATACCAACACGACCCCAAGTCTTCAATAGATTTCAAGGTTTGCAGCAAGCAACCTATTACACAACTGAGAATTTAAAACAAATAACTATAAGGAAGTCTTCTAGGTGCGGGGACCGCTCACACCCTCTCCTTGCCTTTACCAGAACCTTCTACTTGGCGCCTACCTGAAAAGGTTTTTAATTTTGAAAGAGCCAGGGTTAGACCAACGGTCTAGTGAGTCCCCTTTAGCAAAAGTTCGATCCCAAGCAATCATATAAAAGATTTATAATAAAATAAACCAATTCAACTTTGTAAACACATTCACACTTTCCACATACATTTTGGCTCACACTACCGCCACCCGAAGATGACAACGTGTCTGGCTCATACTGCCTTACTTGGGACACACCCCAATGGCATAAACGGAACCCCCCCCGACATAAGCACATGCGAAACACCCCCCCCCCCCCACTTTGAGCATAACACACTGGCAACGATGTATGCATACATTCCGACTACTTCAATAACAAATAAAACATTACTTGTATTTAAACAAATCTCACATGCAATGAATATGGCATCATCATCTTTAAAGCTTTTAGATAGAAATCTCACATGCATAAAATATAGCATCATTATCGTAAAAGGGTTTTAGTTCAGAAAAACTCACCTGGCCGCTTGCCTGACTTTCCACACCTACGCTATCGACCGGGAACGGTTTCTTCCTATGGTATAAATGCAATAGGAAGATAATTCAATCTCTTGTCCGCAAAACATAATCGAACCCCCCCAAACCCGAGCACCCTTTTCTTTCTAGAAACTTCCCAACGAACAAAACCTCATTTCTAGACTTCGAACCTCGGACTGATAAAGACGGGAACTTATCAACCAGTTGGGTAGTCCCGGTTTGACCCAGTTGGCAACTCCCGGGATCGCCCGATAGTTAACCCCCTGGGCTCACTCGGTTACATAAAACCTGGGGCCGCCCGGTCATAGAATACTTGGGGTCACCCGGTCAGGAAATACCCGGGGTCGCCTGGTGGCAGCCTACCCTTCCCGACTACAGTGCCGAGTTGGGTTTTGGGTTTGATTTAGGTGCTTCGATGGAGAATGTCGATCTCCGGTAACGGTAATCGACCCACAAAAGCAATCATCAACAACGTTTTCTCACCCAGCAAATCCCTTTGGGATCGACCCAAAAATAAATAAATTCCTTCCCCAAAGATGAAAAGAACACAGTGATCCCAAGTATTCCAAACCTTTGATTAAAAGAATGGAAGCTCAATGGACTAACTCTCAAATTCTTAACACTAATAACAATAGGCAAGGATAAGGCTTACCTAGATGGATTGTAATAACCACATCCAAATGTGATAAGATGGGAGTTTGGGTAAATAGTGGCTAGAAGTTTGAAGATGGAGGGATAGTTTGTAAGTTTGAGAAAAGAAGCTTTAACCCTAATACCCTAGTCTTTTGTGTCATTTGTTCTTGCTTGGTGGCGGCTATAAACGAGAGAGAGAGAATGTAACACCCGTAATTTTCGGTAAGTAAATGTCACCTGGACATTTATGTGTAACACCTCAAAAATCAGAGTAAATTAAAACCTGGAAACCTGACAATATAACGAAAGTAAAACCATAACTTTTCATAAATGGGATCAGTCCTCAAGACTATACAATCCTATACAAGGATTTCATCAAAAGAATGGGACTTAACAATGCCCAATAACAATACTAATCAACTCCAAAAACCTCGAGACTCAAAACTCGTCTCTCCAAAAACCCCGGCAACCCACCGCTAATGGAAACCTGATACACATACCATTTGAGAAAAAGTGTCAGACTTAAAGCCTGGTGAGAACATACAGTTTATGAAGCTCAAAAGATAAAACATTTGCATCAAGATAACATTTCCAAAGAGATTAAGTTTACAATTTAGGTCCTCGCCACAATCGGGCTTTTTCGTTATAAACATACCACAAAAGGTCCGAAAATAAAATATTTTACCAAGGATCGTGGCGTAACACAAAGTTAGGCCAACAATCCGAGTTACGAGCTAAACCAATTGGAGTCCGCGGATACGAATCACAAAGTCCGTGCTTCAACGTGAGATCAAGCCCCAAGCGCAAAACCAAGGTATACTCCTTCACTAGGATCACTATGAACCATGGCTAGTATCCGGCCTCACATAACCGTACCAAGTTGCCCCCGAGGAACAAGTGATCCATAGCTACAATTCTGGGGAATGTAACATCCCAACAATACAGTCTACTCCAAAACCTAGGGATCCACTAGTAATGGTAAGGACTCGTCACAGCAACGAATGTGACCAACCATAAATAAACATATGGTTACAAACACATTTTTATAAACAAAATGCTATTCCCAGTTCAACTTCTGGTAAGAATGAAAATCATTTAAAATAAGTTCCTTTGAATATTTCTTTCGCATAAACGCACAGGTAAAACATCATTTTACTTTTAAAATAAGATAAGATCAAAAAGGTAACTTTTGATATGTATACAGTTTAAAATGATAGTAGGAACTCACCTCCGTTTCCTTCTTCTTAACGAGCGCTACCTATGACAACACCGAAAGAATCGGTAAGTCGAAATACAGATAAACCTCTCGTTACTTGAATAGGACTCAAAGACACAGAAGCTAACAACTTAACAGAACCTAATCCGGTCAAAGGCAACAACCGGTCGAACACCACCCCGGTCGAACACCTCCCCGGTCCAACACTACCCCGGTCGAACAGGCAACACCGGTCGAAGGACAATCCGGTCGAGTCAACCATCCGGTCGAAGGACCATCCGGTCAGATCAACCATCCGGTCGAAGGACCATCCGGTCGAACGACCATCTCCTTTGTTCATCAAGAACAGTTCGATGCAGATGATGAACAACACGATGCAGAACCCAGATCCAAATGAGAAATACTCAGATCTCAACATGGAACGGTTCAAAACCTTCACAACGAGATTCTACACGGCTAAAAGCATTCAGATCAAAGCATTAAGCTAGATTCGTACCTCGATTTGCCCGAAACGATCGACCCTTTACAAAGCTTCTTCCTGCCTTTCTTCCTTTCTCTCTGACTTCTCAAAACCAAAACTGATATTTGTGATATTTATCAAAATATCTAATTTGATTTTATATATATATAACCCAAGTTACATTTAACCCCCCTGAACTTTGGGTAACGGTCAACTTCTCACCCAATCCCAAAATTCAGGGTGTTACATTATGTGACTTGTAAACAGTGGGTTTTTGTTGGGAAATGTATTGTTTAAAGTCCCTTGGAGTATCGGGAGTTTTGACAGTGAAAAAGTCGAGTTTCGAGGCTCCGAAAAGGTCCCGCGACAATGCCCGACGACTATGACAAGTCACAGTCACACATGGCACAGTCGCAGAGGGGAAGCAGAAGCATGGGGCAAGCTGGCGACTATGCCAGGCGACATTGCCCTGGGCATAGTCTCTTGGCAATGTCGCCAAAAGTGACCAACCTGCTGTTAAGGCGAACTTTTCAACCTATTTCTCATTCTTACTTCTCTAAACTTCCCTCATTCTCTCTCAAAACGTTTTTCCTCTTCTCCCTTCAAACCCTAACTTATTTGTGGCTCAAATCCTTGTATTTTATGGAGAGAAAACACCATCAAGTGGTAGAATGGAAAGCTATGATCAAGGATTCACCATCTCCATCTCCATCTTCAACCTCTAGCTCATTTTTGGGTTTTCTAGGTTTTCACCAAAACCTATGTGGTAAGTTTACTTTCTCCATCTCTAAACCTTGTTAGGTGATATAAATGTTCCATTGATGGCTTCCTAGTGTTTGATTCTTTCGGTTTCGGTTTGTAAGATTTTGGAAGGTTTGGGGTAAAAACTAGAGTTTTGACCAAAATGGAGATTTTGATGTCTTATGTTTGGGGATTGATTTTAATGGTTGAATGGGTTCGATTATTGTTGTAAATTTATGTATTTAAGTTTTTGGAAGTTGTTGGCTCAAAGATCCAAGTTTCTTCAAAGGAGCTCAAGTTGGGGTAAAATCTAGATTTAGCCTAAATCTAGCAAGATGAGTTCAAGTTGATTTGTGAAAACGGTGTACATGCCAAAATGTTTATTTTAAAAGTGTTTTGTGTTTTACATGAAATTGTTAACTGCTGATAAGTTTGGGTTATTTGGAAGTGTTAAACTTTATAAATTAATAGGACACCACATTTGGGATTTTGGGCATTGTGATAAATAAATCATATATTTTGGGTATTTTAATGATTTATTTCATGGAGTATATTTTGGGTATAAATGCATTTTATTGGGTATTATGGGATGATTTGGAAGGATAGAAGGTATAAACCCATTTGGAAAATGTTTTGTCCCAATCTAAATTATGTTGGAGTTAACTGTGGGTTTTGAAGCATGGGTTGCGTTATTTCGGATCGTTTATGTTTGATTTCATTTTCATGATTTTCAACGTTGGGTCTTTGGATTTGTTGAGCTTATGGCTCGGTTTGGATTTCATTGGGTCTTGGGGACACTTGTCCGGTTTTAATAGCTCAATGTAGAGCGCTTGGTTATGATTTGCATTTACTGCATCTTATTTGGGAATTACATGTTTTTGAATGCGTTAGTTCATTCGTTTTGAGTCATGTAATGTTTTAGCCCCATCTACTATGGATCCATGAGCACTTTTGTTATTTTGTCCGATGTTGAAACGATTTGGTTTCCACATCGCGGCACGTTAGGCATCAAATTGGGTTATAAGTCCTTCGTGCGGCACGTTAGGCATCAGAGTGTGTTATAAGTCTTTCGTACGAGTATCTATGGGTGTATGCTGAAAGATGCTGAGCTCGATACTTTTATTATTTGTCCAATGGTGGAACGCTAGTTTTCCCCATTGCGGCGCGGCTAGACATCTTCGGTATGGTGTAAGTCCTCCGTGCAGGTATCAATGGGTATGTACTAAAAGATGTTAAACCCGATACTTAATACCAATTTAACGTAATGTGTGGCTTACTTTGTGCACGTCACATTATACGAAATCGGATTTCCCCCGTCACCGAAAGGTGTTGTCTTTGGGCTGAGTCTTTTATACATTTGTTTTCTGTGACATTTTGCATACATGAATTTACCCCATGTTTTAGGGGTTGAGTATTTAATTCCCACCCGTGTTTTGGGGTGTTTTGAGATTGAGGTGTTATTTACATTTTCATAAATTGGGAGTCGATTTATATTCTCATGTTGAGCAAGTTTTGGGTTAAATCTAAGTTTACGAAAGAACGATTTATATTGGGGTCTTAGTCTTTAAAACCATATGGTTTGGTTAGCGATTAACTCGGTGTCCCCATCGTTTAAAATGCATAATTAGTGGTAAACGAGTCGTTTGCATAAGTGAAGTATACCATTTCGAAAGATTATGATTTTAACTGCATTCTTTCTTTTTAAACGATTAATTTTTATATGTTAAAAACTCTTGAGCTCACTAGGCGTTAAGCCTAACCTTTTTATTTGTCGGCATGTGCATCAGGTTCCAGTTGGGGTTTGGTTCTAGCAGCTAAAGAGTTGAGCCTTAGCTTTGTGCAAGTGTAAGTAATTGGTGAAGTCTTCCACAGTTTGGAGATAGTGACTATTATTTGGTTTTAGTAGCACCCGTCCTTGTTATAAACTTTATGTAGAGAATGGATTGTGTGTGTTGAGGTTAAACCTTGAGATTTTGTTTGTATATGAAACATTTATTGATGTATTTAGAAAATTTTAAATTAGTTGTTATTTCCAGATTTGAGGGTTTTACAGAGAATGAGACTTGTGGAAGGTGAAATCAATTTTTGGGTGCATTTGAGGAAGAAGGTTGGCATTGAAGAAATTGGTGTCTCTTGTTCATCAAGGTAAACTCTAACTCTATTCTATTGTTGATTTTAATTGGGAATGTTGGATTGTGAGAGGATTTAGGGAAGAATTGTTGCTTTTACTGTGCTCTAGGGTTGTGGTGTTTCTCTTTGATCTTTAATGGAGTTGGAAATCAACCTTGTAGAGGGATTTATTGGTAAGAGTAGAATAGAGGTTGGTTGTTTCGTGTTGTGTTTCAATCCCATGGAAAATCACCTTTCCAATGTGGGTAGGGTTCTACGGCGCGATTTCCCCCAAAATCGTAGAAGTCGAGACCCAAAAGTGTCCGACCGGGGAGACCGGTGTGAGGGAACCCGGGCGCAGACTTGGGAGGCAGGGGCGCCCGGGGTATGTTATGTCCGGGGAGACCGGAGTGAGGGGGAATCCGGGCGTGGCCGGGGAGTCGGGCGCCCGGGATGGAGTGAAGCCCGGGGTCGGGTTGAGTAGGGGCCGAGAGTCGGTTGTGGTAGCAAGGATCCGGGAGACGGGTTGAGTAGGGGTCGGGCGTCGGCATGGGGAAGCCGGGAGGCGGCCGCATGAGCGACTTGAGGAGGAGTCTAGTCGGAAGGGGGGAGGGTCGATAACCGAACCCAACCCCTAGTGGGACGGGTTAGAGTGTGTATTTTTTAGGAGTTCGTTCCTTACCACCCGGTTAACTTTTCTGGTAGGTTTTGGTCGCGAAGGTTGAGCATTCTTGTAAGGAAGAATTTACGGGAGATCTAGGTGAGTTTTTCTAAACCAAAACCTCGTACGATTATGATGCTATAATTACAAATGTGAGTTTTCTAACTAGAGGTTTTCTGATTTCTCTGTTGTTAAAAGCATGTGAAAGTTTTAAAGCGTTTCTATTATTTATGTATGTTTTATGCCCGTGAGACTTGTTATACTTGAGATATGTTTTTGTTGTGGAAATGTATGCATACATTGTTGTAAGTGCGTTATGCTCAAAGTCAGGGGGTGTGTTCCGCCTGTGCTCATACCTGGGGGGGGGGGGGGGGGTGTTTCGTTTATGCCATTGAGGGGGGGGGGGGGGGGAGGGGTGTCCCAAGTAAGGCAGTGTGAGCCAGACACACTGTCACCTTCGGGTGGCGGTAGTGTGAGCCAAAAAGTGTATTGAAAGTGTGGATGTTTTTATCAAAGCTGAATTGGTTTATTTTAATATAAATCTTTTATATGATTGCTTGGATCTCGAACTGTTGCTAAGGGGTGGGGGATTCACTGGACCGTTGATCTAACCCTCGCTCTTTCAAAACTAAAAACCTTTTCAGGTAGACGCGAAATAGGAGGATCCGATAAAGGCAAAGAGAAGGTGTGAGCGGTACCCGATTCTAGAAGGCTTCCTTATAGTTCGTCATTTTAAATTCTCAGTTGTGTAAAAGGCTGTCTTCTACAAACCTTGAAATCTTATTGTAGACTTGGGATCGTTTTGAGCATGAATTCATATTATTTGTTTATGTTAAATTGTTGAAAGTTTTGGGCTGTTACATGGATTGATGCAGACTTGAATCCCAACGCATAACTCTCCTGTGCCCTCTTCTAAAAAAAATCCAAGCTCTCACCCGCTTAAATGAATTGGGGAAAAGATTTCTAAGGTTTAATCACACTTAGGGGTTGTTTGTTTTTTAAAAAAAAACTCTTAATGACTCTTAAGTCTGAATCGTTTAGATCTTTTTACACACCACATCTTATTAATCATAACTAAAATAAGATTTCAGACTTTAGACCTCTTAAAAAACAAACGGCACCTTACTCAATTTACAACTAGCTCCTCAACTTTGGGCTTTAGACAAAATTATCATCTCAACTTCCTTTAATAACAAAATACGGTTATTACAATTAAAATTAAAATATTCTATAAATAATTATCTCAGTATAATTTAAAAGAAAATTATAAAAAAATGATAACACATTTAACTTCATTGACGGTTACAATGAAAATTATATATCTCTCTATACAATTATAAGTTTTAAAGATTTCTACAAATGCGGATATTTTTTACCTTCTCTATTTTTTTCTATATTTTACATACACTTTAGAATAACTGTTGGAGCAAAAAAAATTATTAAATCACTACTTAAGATAGTTGTTGGAGATGCTATTACACTTTTCTTTGATTTTAAGTATTTATTGATTTTTTGGTTTTCAACTAAAAAGGTTGTTTTTTGAAGTTGTTTACAAAGTTTGATTCAAAATTAAATCACAGGTTAAAAAAGAGTTAACTGCAATTTACTGATTTTTTTAGTTTACAAAATCTAGCAAGTCATAGTGTACGTTGGTCATTTTTTATTTGGTATTCAGAAAAACAGTTAGCCAAATCGAACCATTTATACATATATAAGGGTGGGTTTTGTGAAATTTTCACTTAGATTTGAAGAGATCTAACTACAAATTTTGTGTTTGTGGTTTGTTGAAAATAACACTTTTCAACTTAAGTTTTGAAATTATAAGATGGTCATTGAAGGGGTTTTTTTTTTTTAAAAACCTTTTAATGGCTCTTAAGTCTGAATCGTTCAGACCTTTTTACACATCACCTTTTATTAATTATAACTAAAATAAGATTTCAGACTTTAGACATCTTAAAAAACAAACGACACCGTAGTCTATAAAAACATACAGATTTGGTCACTCTCTCTAACAACCGTTAAAAAATTCTATTAAATGAGGTACATTATTCTTTTATCAATTTTTTTTTATCTTTTACCCAATCAAAAATCATAGCGACCAACATCATAAAATCGGTTTTGATTGGGTAAAAGGAAAAAAAATCAACAAAATGAACGATAATATCTCTTGTTTAACGGAATTTTTTAGTGGCTGTTAGAGGAAATGACCAACTCCGAACACATTTACAAAGCATAATAGTCATTTTGTAATTCCAAAACTATAGGAACAAAAAGTACTATTTTTGACAAACCACAGGGACCAAATATATAATTTACTCTAGATTAAAATATTGATGAATGGTAAAAGATATATTGTGATTTGTGAGTATCATGAATAAGTGAAATTTCAATGACAATAACATAGAAAGCAAAATAAGGTGCACCCATATTTCTTACTTTAATGTATATACATCTTTATTATTAAAACTAGATCAAAATTACTCTAATCTTTTTACAATAATAATTTAAATTAAACAGATTATTATATAAAAAAAGGAGTATTTTATTATTTTTTTAATTTCAAAAGTGTATGTTGCTATTTTTTCTTATTAGCATGCATAATTTTAAAATATTTATGATTTTAAAAATAGGTGGTGGCACTGGTGGTGGTGTATGGGATGATAGATGGTGGTTGGTGGTGGAGAATGTTGTTAAATGGGAATCTTCAAAGAAGAAGATATTGGAATTGGAATACTTGCAAAGTTGCAAAGATAGAAAGAAACATAAAGTTGCCCACAAAAGAGGTTAAGAACACAACACATTCCTTCCAATTCATAGCCATAGCCTTTCTAAGGTAAGGTATAATAATATCAAATTAACCATCCATACATTTGCTTATTTACACCCAAACTCTCTCTCTCTTTTCAATCAATTTCCTTAATCATTCAGACAATCACCATGGCAGATCCTAGATCCACCTTTCGCTTTCGCATGCCGCGCTTGAGACCTTCCGTCCCACCGCCTCGCTCCACCACAAGAAGACCGTCACTTCAACAATCCTCGCCACCAATTCCACCTCAAGGCGGACCACCACCATCATCAACCGCACCTTCACAACCGCCACTACCAACATCAACCGCACCTACACCTACACCACCTTTATCAACCGCACCTGCACCTGCACCTACACCACCTTTATCAACAGCAGGTGCTGCACGTGCACCTGCACAACCTGTACTACCACCACCACCTACATCAACCGCATCTGCATCTGCACCTACACCACCTATAATACCATCACCACCTGTGTCAACCGCAACTACACCTACACCACCACCACTACCTGTATCAACCACAACTGCACTTGCACTATATATACCACCACCATCACCATCAACCGCAACTGCACCACCTGTACTACCCCATGCTTCCGCCAACCCACCATCGCCATCCAGCACACAACTCACCTCTCAACCTTCATCTCCGGCTGGTGTACGACCATCTCCACCACCTTCTCCATTAGCCTCCGAAAACAACATCACCTCTTCGCCACCATCTCCCATCGTAACCACCCCAAAACAAGCATCATCTCCTTCATCAACACCTCTACCATATACACCTTCACATAACAATCAAAAGGATGTTCATCTTACTCTCAATCCGAGACTCCATGCCATAAACGAAGTCGAAGAACCAGAAACCAAAACGACTACTGAAACTAACGAAGAAACATTCACGAAACAACCAAGAATCGAAGCACCAAAAGTAGAAGCAAAGCAACAAGACGCCATTAACAAAACTAGCAACATCCCCAAATCAATGATTTCGCAACCAACCGACACCGAATCTCCTCAAAATCCAAAACCAATAAACAAATCAGAAGCTTCCGCGGATGTTACTAAGAGCGATACAAACCCTAGAAAGCAATTTCCGAACGAAAACCCTCTAAATGTGATCACACTCGCTGGAGACAACAGAGGAACATCCATGCGTATAAATGAAGCAACCAAGCGAGAAACGGCAATCCGTATCCATCGGAGGTATAAAATCGATCCCGATGAAATTGCAGACACCACGACTGATGAAGAAGAAAGCTCGAACGGAAAGAAGTCAGACAAGGATTCGGATTCCATTGACGATCTGGAAAAAAATGCATACATTAATTGCAATATTCAGGGAATCAATAACTCGATGGTGTTCAATAGCTCGTTTTTGGAGAGGAACCCCGGTGTTCATGTAGGTCGGAATCGAGAGAATGTAAACAAACTGAAGAGGAAGAAATCAAAGCCAAAAACGGATACGAATGCATCACGGAGTAGTACGACGATTCGAAGGAGATGCCTTAGAGGTTTTTTCATGGAATCAAGTGATTCTGATCCACACAAGCCTAGGCGCCATGGTTGTCGGTACACCGGCGGGGAGAAGATGGAGGTTGTTTGATTTTATGTTTGTGTTTGCAATGAATTTACAATATATATATATATATATGCATGATGAAAATCCAAGATGGTGCATATTATCGAATGAAAACCGGAGATAATATATGCCCGCAACCAAATTGGTTGTGTACAGTGTACGTTCGATTTGTAGCTTCCTGCCATTTCCATCAATATGTCGACATAACTGGCAACATCCTGGCAAACGAATAAAAATTTCTTGTCCTAAATTATCACGTCTCATTCATGTCCATCAATCACATGAATACATATGATCGAGAGAGAAAAATATGAACTTGAATTAAATAAGTTTAGAAATATATAAAATATGACGTGTTTTAATACACATGATTGAACTAATAAAACATCACACGCATAGCGTAAAAACACACACAAAAAAAAAATTACATCGAGAATGCATTCATAAAATAACATAGCATGAACATAAAACTTGTTGGTAAAGGCTTGGGGAGTTCATAGCGCTCAACCCGGGTTCGAGCCCCACTAGCAACACTTATGGCCACTGAGGATAATTTCAGGGTTGTACGCTTTAGCAGCTGGGCCAAAGACCCTAATTGCCGGGGATTAGTCTGGGCCATAGGCCCAGGATACCCTTTCCAAAAAAAAAACAAATTTGCATAAATATAAACATTTGTAACTTGCATGGACTCATATTGGCTTGCTTTCTCTAATTATCGAGAATAGTGTGGGAACCGCGCGATGCGCGGTAGTTTAAGGACTTTTGGTATTAATATGTAAATTGTACATATAAAAGAATTATAAAAATTAAATATTATAATGAAGAAATCATATTGTAAATGAGAGTGGTTGAATCAACCTTCATGCCACAAAAAATAACCAAACGAAAGTCACTGAAATATATAAAGAAACAACTAAGGTAAACCAAAACAGTCTATGTAGATCCATATGCATAAGGTTCACCTTTGTCAGTAGTCGAAAGCTCTTCTTCCGCATTCACTCAATCCCCAATCATCCATCTCTATCTTCAATATACTCTAATATGATGTGGAATAGAATTGCATTAACGATTATATGTATTAGTGATAGTCATAATAAAATGGAAGAAATAATATAAGTTGAACTTTTAGACTATATGAATATTTAAACTTAGTAAATTACCTTGTTTATTCGGTGGATGGATGAATGTTATTGAACACTGCATGGTAGACAATATTTTTTATGAATGTACGATCATCCATTTCTTCATCGGCATTTATTATGGTTAATCCTTGATGTGATGTCACTCGCGAAACAGCCACATACAGTTGTCCATGTGTGAAAACCTATGAAATGGAATATTTTGCAATTATATGTAAATATAAGGACATATTTAAATATGATAATATAAGAAAAAAATGAGTAGTGTACCTGTTTTGGGAGATATAGACCAACGAGGCGTAAAGATTGTCCCTGACTTTTATTAATTGTCATAGCAAAGCATGGGAGCAACGGTATTTGACGTCGATTAAGCTTGAATGGCCATTTTGATTCGTTGGGCGACATTATTATTCTTGGAATAGTGACACTTTTCCCTTTATTTGTTCCAGATATAATGACACCACGAACAGACCATGTTCCAAGTAAGGTGACAATCAATCGTGTTCCGTTGCACAATCCTTCTGTTTGATTGATGTTGCGTAATAACATAACTGGGGCTCCTACCTTTAGCTGAATCTCGTGATTTGGTATGCTATTGAAGCGCAGACTTTTTAAGAATTCAGTTGGATAAAGGAGGTCTTCCTCATTTGTTTGTACACTTCCTTTGCATACGGTGTCTGAACTTAGATATGTTTTTCCTTCTCCTGGAAGCATGTCCATGATAAATGCGTTCAATTCTTGGACCATATCATTTTTTGGCGTCAGAATTGCCCTTTCAGTTATATATGAAGGATTGTTATAGTTTTCCAAGAGAGAAGGATATATACTTTCGACGATTGATTCAATAGGATTGCCAACTGTTTCTTGGATGATGCCAGGAGGCAATTGTAACAATTCATTGGTTACATCATCGTAGGCAGTGCCATTTCCAATTTGCAACATCCATGAGTCAAACGTCTTAGTATTTATTTTCTCTATTGGTGACAAAGTATTGGATTTCAAGCGCATGTTCTCATTGAGCTCATATACTTTGAACAAAGGCCACAAATAAGATGAGTTTAGTGCAGCATTCACAATGTCGGCTCGATTTCCCCTTGGTATGACTGGCAAAATTTGACGAAAGTCACCACCACAAACAACTGTGAGACCACCAAACGGCCTGTCGTTACTATTTTCATAACGACAACTCATTATGTCACGCAAACTTTTATCCAATGCTTCAAAGGAGTGTTTATGTGCCATAGGGGATTCATCCCAAATAATTAATGTCGTTTTTTGAAGTAACTCAGCTATATGTGTGCCGTGACGAATTTCGCAAGTCGATTCTGCAGTTAAATCCAATGGATTCGAAATCTTGAATGAGTCGTTCTTCCATTTGGTAGTAACAAAGCAGCAATGCCCGAAGTAGCAACCGGTAATACTATCTTTCCTTCTGATCTAAGTCGTGATACGACTGTATTCCAAAGAAAAGTTTTCCCCGTTCCTCCGCGACCGTGGATGAAAATTAAGTCACCTTGATCATTGTACACTGATGCAAGAATGGCATCGTAAGCTTTTTTCTGGCATGCATTGAGACTGGAAAATGCAGTGTCATGAGTGGCCTTCAAATCCTCAATACAGTAGTCAAGTTCTTCATTGACCAATCTGTTACGAAATTCCCGTAAAAGTTCTGTATTTGGGAGTGGCATTCCATCTATGTCTTTTAAAGTTTTTCCCATTTTCAACATGATTCCCTCGATCTCAAACAATGTGTGAGCTTCAATTTGAGCATCCGTTAGTTGCATGTTGTGTGCACTGTATTTTTTACGTTGTAGTGTTGCTATATCTTCAGACAATGCTGCATAATTTCTTTTCCAAAGATTTGGTGCATTGGAGACTTGGCAATTTGCAAGAATTGTGACAAATAAATGTCGTAACTCGTGACCAGTTGCCCAATTTGCTGCCTCTGTTAAGCAATCGACCCATTCATCATCATCATCTAACAATCCAAGAGCATAGCAGGCTCCTTTGAAAGAAGGATATGTGATTCCATTCACTGTTCGAATGTGTTCGAATGAAGTGCATCCTTTTACGAAGTTCAAAAGCATGCGCATATAAAACCTTTCTCCGGATGATGGGTGGGTGAAATATATTCTGCCAACTGATATTCCCTTTTTACGTCTTGTCCAAATTTTTTCGTTTGCATTCCAAACCCAATATTTTGGGAATGCTGAGTAACTAAGTTCTCTAGCATCGGGGTTCCTTTTGTTGGTTTCGAGCCATTCTGTGAACTTTGTTTTGCTTACTCCAGGCTTAACCACGACTGACTCCGGGTTATCATTTTCATTAAAAACAACCGATTGCTCACCTGGAAGATGGAAAGGTAACCGTTCCACTGCAGGATATCTGAAATGAATATCATATTGGAATATACGCCAACATGCTTCGGCAGCCGAAATGTATCTGCAATCTAAATATGTCTTTACTTCATCACGATCATCATCCCGGTTTGCTGAAGAAACTGTAGCAGTAGCTCTATCAGACCCCTTATGTATGTACTTAAACAGGTACTTCACTGCTCTCGAATGATTACAAAGTTCAACATTGATATGAGCATCGAATTTAACAATGAGATCTTTGTTATGAGGTACGACATACCGATTGTCCAACTTGTGTTTTTTTTTCTCCACAAAAGCTCCTGTATCTCTTCTTCTGTATACTGGAAATCCATCTTGATCAATTGTTGTGTGGGGGACAAACTTTTTAGGGAAATGTTTAGAACATTTGCTTTGTATCATGCAGGGGGAGGATGGATAGAGATCTCCGCATGGCCCATGAATCATGAATTTGGTTACTAAGTTAAACCCATCTGGATCGATACTTTGATTTGGAATCTCGGCCATGATGATTCTATCAATACGATCTGGTGATGGGTTTTTTGCTGACGACTCCAAGAAAAGTAATATGTGTGCATGAGGAAGGCCTCTCTTTTGAAACTCAATAGCATACAAACCTGGAAAAAAAATACATGGTTGTTTGTTATCCATGATCATTAAAATACATGCAAATGAGAAGTTTTAATTTGATGTTAGTCGAAATGATAACTTGTGGTAAATAGTTTGTACTTACATGCAATTACAGTTCCAAATGGTTTCCCTGTTTTTAAGTCTGCCATCAACTGTTTAAGCTTTATTTCAAAAACCCTGCTTATAACGTCAACCCTATTTTGATCATCTTCTTGATCTATTAAGCGGAGCATTTCATTTATCTCCGGCCATTTGGGGTTGCAAGTAAATGTTAGGAAAATATCTGGGTACCCAGCTCACTTGCATATGGCCATGGCATCTTGATAATTTTGAACTCTGTACCTTGGACTGCCTGTATGTGATGAGGGTAGTATTATTGACTTTCCGATTCTTTTTCCATCTGTGTCACCACGATTTATGGCGTCCATCAACCCAGAAAACAAATCTGTTCGTAATTGATCTTGATTATTACGAATCCATCGAAATCTTCCTTCTTCAATTGCCATATAAGCATCGACGATGTATTGTTGAAGAAGTATGCCTGAACGAAGAAGAGTATGGCCCTCATTTGATCGTTGCTGCAAACGAAAACAATAATATTGGCGCATTGTTACAAATTGTCTCTTTGAAGAAGATCCGTCCAAGTTTTGGAGTGATATATTTTGCCTGAACCCATCTTCACCGTAAGGATGTATCAACGGGTATGTCATTGACATAAAAGATGGATGGAGATCAGTAATTCGTTGAAGTCCAGATGTACGGTGTTCAACAATAACATCACGCTCGAAATTGTTTTCGCTCAAGTCACCAACAATTAAGCCTGCAACTTCATTAGCAGCTGGTAAATTGTATTGTCCGCCATCTGTTGTCCGATTGTTTATGATCCGCAATCGGAAAACAATGTTCGGTTCAGACTGATATCTGTCTCTTGCCATGCGAAATGAATGGACTAACACGTTGTGTTCTTCTAACATTGTAGATAGATCCTTTGTAATTTGAAGATCAAGGTCGTCAGCTCCAAATTGCCTTCGCATTGCATCAACTCTGTTATTTGTCTCATTTTCAGTGTCGTAGATATAAAGTTGTGCGAATTGAGGTTTCTTCCCAATTTCTGGTAACAAAGAACCAATCCTGTGATAATTTTGGCCACTAACCCTGTAGATGTAGGGACCTTTGCCACGATTAATCTGGGAATCCACACGACATCCGAGCGAAGTGAATGCGAACATTGAATTGTAAGTCCTTATCTCTTTTCGGAAATTGACGCCTTTTTTCCCGGATTCTAAGGAAAGAAGGTAATCAAGTGTTTGTGGTGTTGGAGGAAGCAATGGTAGTTTCACGCGTCCCTCCATCCAACAACTCATAAACTTTGGATTAGATGTCTTTCTGTCCTTTCGAGATCTTTCTTCATACCACATGATGGCACCACAATGTTCACAAGTGTGATTTGGTTTACCAAAATTCCAAGGAGTTGCAAAGTTTCCTGATAATTAAGATCAAACATGTTAAACTTTTTTATTAAGACATATACAAATAATTATAAATGTATTATATATTAAATTTCACTTTGGTAATCTTTATAATTACATTCCGTTAGACGTTTTTTTTACCACATTCATAATTACTAAAAGTTGGTTAAATTTATTTGTAGTTGATGGATAAGAAAAGATAATCAACCAAATTTAATTAAAGAGTTCTTTGTGCCCTCTAATAAGTTTTGTACAAAGTTTGAAATATCAATATTATAATAATAAGATCATAACACTTAGAACTTAAAGGTTCGATAATTGTGGTGATGGCCATTTTTCCATCAAATTATGTCACAAGTTATTCTCGATCATCAGACAGTTGTTTGGCATCAATTACAAAATTTGAATGCAAAATCACATAGGCGGATGTTTAAAGATGTATTTAGGCAAAATTAGTAGGGGTGATTTAATTTTATAAATATAAAGCTTAAAAATGTTACTTATAAAGTTAAGGGACGTACCTTGTCGATTAAGAGTACTGCGGCTTGATTCCGCCAGTGACAAATTTTGAATATTTCTTTGTGCATCCACATTCATTGTAGAGATTGCTAGATCGGAAAACAAATATTCAAATAAGAAATTAAAGTAGTTTATTATAAGAAGAAATAAATAAAAATAAAAAAATAATTAGTTAGATTTTATATGTGTGTGTAAGTTTAAAATGTTAGAAAGCATTGAAGTTTTAAGGCAATTGGTTGGCATTAATTACAAAACTTTGAATGTAAAGTCACATAGTCGGATGCTTAAAGAAATAAAGGGAGTGTTGATGGTGGATAGTTGGAAATAATTATGTGATTAAAAAATAAAAACTATTAGTTACTCTTTATGTATGGATTTAAGCAAAATTAGTTGGGGTGATATTATTTTATAAATATAAAACTTAAAAATGTTACTTATAAAGTTAACGGGCGTACCTTGTCGATTAAGAGTACTTCGGCTTGATTCCGCCACTGACAAATTTTGAATATTTATTTGTGCATCCACATTCAATGTAGAGATTGCTAGATCGGAAAACAAATGAAAGTTATGAAATTCATATATTTCAATACATGTGAATAAGAAATTAAACGATTATAATTGTGTGTGTATATATATAGACATGTATATGTATGTGTTTGTTAAAACTATAATGTTGCATTACAAAATGAATGAATAAATACAAAAATTATAATCTTCAACACATTCAAATAAGAAAGTAGTTACATTATATATATGTGTGTGTGTGTATGTTTAAAATGTTAGAAAGCATTGAAGTTTTAATACCTTCGAAATTCCAATACGTTGGGATCTGATCGACGAATGTGTTAACACATTGAACTTTTAATCTTGTCTTCTCTGGATTTGGTAGTGCAGACCGATTAATAATTTTAATTTTCCTCCGAAGTCTAGCACGTTTACATATAACTTTCCGAGTTACACGTAACTCATGGGCGTGCAAAGGTAGTAATCGTCTTTGTCTGAGTTTATGACGCCTCTCATACCGTGCAAGACGTGAAAGCGGTACACGAATTTCACGAACCTCTTCGAAGTTTTCCATTCACCTGTTGTTTTGTCTACACTGCAAACTAATTGGTCACACATATTAATCATATGTTTTTTGATGAGACTATCCAAGTGTAACATAACAATACATTTCATTAATAAATTATTTTAAAACGAAAAGAATAGTTAACTATATCTAAAACTTAATAACCAAATTACAAACAAAGTAAAAATGTGTGTGTATATAATTTATTAATTATTTCATTTTAGCTTTAAGAAATTTAGCTCTAATTATCTATAACATTTTTATATAATTAGTTAATTTTTTTTAATAAGAAAGCTACAAAGTAAGTAGAAATATATTTGTATTTATTATATTTTGTGTTCTTTTAAATGTGTAGGGTATAATGATTTTTATATCCTTAGTCTTGTGACTATATTAAATCTCATATTGAATCAAGCGTACGTATGTAATGTTTTGTTAATAGTCTTGTAACTATAATGGTTTTTACATACATATTTTTGTAATAATCTAATTAATCAAGCATTTCTAATCAAAAAATTATTTCTATATAACATGTACCATGTAATGACATGTTAACTTTCAACAAATATGTAGGATGCATTTAACTTAAAATAAAATTCATATTTGGCAAGCATATTTGTTACATACCTTATTAACCGATGAGATGGATAATGAGGTTTTCTTCAACAAAATGAAAGATGTTGACACTCTTCTTTTGAAAACATAACACCATAAGCATGTAATAGAACACCTTATGATTATGTGAGTTAGAGTGTCAACATGTCTACTATTTATATAAAAATAATGCCTTTGAATTAATGATATATTAAAGAGGTAAATCATTAAATTTAATAAGAAAATATTGATATATTTAATTAGAATTAAATTAAATAAAATGTTGGAAGAAATTTAAATAAAATAGTGCGTGTATGCATTGATTGAAATTTATACTAAAATAAATTAAAAAAAATCAAAGAAATTAAAGTTTGGATTATGGTTACATTAAAAATATTTCATAGTTAGTTAAATATTATTTTTCAAAGGCTAAAATAAGATAATTAGAGTAATAAAGTGGTAAGTGGTAGCTCATTAGTGAAATGAAGTATTACATTTTAATTAATGTAAAATATTGTTCATATTTAACATATGCAACCGTAATTTTATTTGTACGTTGTGTGCATCAAGGGGATGGAGAAATGCATATGGAATGACAACTTTGCTTAATGTATTTGGGGATGCAAAATGTTGACTGTACTCCAATTCGTTCGGTGGTATTGTTGTTAACGATTCTATTAAAAACCGGTATCGACTCATTCAATAAATCAAAAAAAGCATAGGTATTTAAAAGCTTAGAACCCAAAAAACATGTGTGCTTTAAGACCTTGAGTATACATGGATGAAGCTTTTTCAAAGAACGAACATCACAACACCTCTCCAATTAAGAAGCCAACTTTTTCTGCAAAAATTGATGAAATTGAAGGTATTTTTTCTGCAGTTAAGTTGGAGGAAACCCGATAATAAGCAAAATAAGGCCAAAATAAGCAAACTAAACACAAGACAATAATGTAATCTAATATAATGTTTTTAAAAAAAGGACAACCACTTAAGTTTAATTCAATCTTTAGTAAACAATACCATCAAAGACAAATTTAAGACAATGGCTAAATTGAGATGGACAAAGTTAAAACAATAACAAAATTGAGATAATCAATGTATAAACACCGATCAATTGTTGGTTTCATCATCGTCGACAATAAACTTCCTTTTGTGTATAGTGGTTGAAGTAGGATTGCCAGACGGTTCGATCTCATCATCCAAGCTCTCGATATCACTTGCAACATTCTCCTACATCAAATGGAAAACATAGAAGAAGACAAACAAATGAACTTAAATGTAAGGGAAATGAAAAAAAAGACTTCGGAGATGAGTGAAATTATAAACTAACCATGGTTGCATCGCCAGACTTGTGCTTTTGCAACTTTCTTTTGCGTGTAGTGGTTGGAGTAGGGTTGGTGGGCGGGTTGGTGTCATCAGTAGCATCCAAGTTCTCAATATCACTTGCAACAGTGTCCTATGTGATATGAAAAACATGTAAAGAACAAACAAAAAGACTTAAACGTAACGGGGATGAATAAAAAAGACTTGGAAGATGAGTGAAATTATAAATAACTGACCGTGGTTGCATCGGCGAGCTTGTATTTTTTTTCTAGAGCATAATCCGGATCAAAAACTTTAGAGACGGTAAAAATATCGCTGCCGTGTTTGATATTGTAATCAGACAATTGCAGGCAAAACACAAACTTTTTCCCACAAAGCGAAGTAACTTCATGTGGTAACTCGTTCTTGTTCGGATCAGATTTGTTTAATAGCTTCAAGGGAGAAGAGTCTACCATCCTCTCAGCAAGTTTGTGAAGGACAACACACGTGACGACACCGGTGTCATCCCGAACCGACAAATGTAATTTGAACCTGATCACAAATAGTATGAATGGTTAAATATGTGAATTTCAAAAAGAATAGTAAGCATTAAAAGGTTGGAGCATTTACAATGTCAAAGCATTCTTGTACTCAACATTGCAAGAAGCACATGTGTAGATACCATCAATAGGATTGACTTTTCTACAACATCCTTGGCAACCTAAATAGAACCATCCATATTTTGCCTCAATATGTTCAATAACTCCCAAGATAGTTATTATGTAACCCTATGTACATCGAATAAGATGATGTCAGTATAAAATCATAAATCATTTGATCAAAACATGTAATTTTTTGTTTAGAATTTAATGCGTTACCTTTGGTTTGTTGCTCCACTCTGTCCCTAATAATTGGCGAATACCCATTCGATTCTCAAACATCTCCTCTTCCACTATTTTTTTTGCCTTACCGGAAGAAACCCCCAAGTCTAATCGAGGACATACATTAGCAAAGCTGTTGGCCAATGCCAACACATAGTTGGTGTCAAGATTAATATACACTTTGCTTGCACTTGAAGTTGCAAAGTTTAGGACACCTAGCAAGAAAATATATATTATGCAAAACTTATTTCAAAACGAAAGCTTTAAGGATATGATCCAAAAGATTATAAAAAAGATTACCTTGGAATTGTTTGACTCGGGTAGAAGTAATTATGATTATAAGAGTGGCACCCGAAGAAGTTAGCCCGGTATGGGAGTCGGCAAAGTTTTCACCAAGAGCTCCCCATAAGGTAACTTTGCATGTGACATTGCTAAAGTAAAAAATAAGTGCAACACGAAGTAGTAAACGACCATATGAAAATAAAATTCATCAACATGTGCGTTTGTGGAACACAAACACCATCATAATAAGTGGGAATTTCTAGTAGACCCCTAAATTTGATGATGGATAGAAAGGACAACCAAAGACGTAAAATGGCAAAGCATCATGCTTTAAGGGGAAAAAAGTGAGATCTTTTGACGGTACCAGATTTAAAGATATCCATATCAAACCATTTTTTGAGACAGACCAACAGAGATGGCCAAGGTGCAGCCAAGAATAGTGCTTCTACAAAAAGTGGAAAAGAAAAAAAAACATATCAAATTAAAATTCAGCAACATGTGCGTGTGTGGAACACAAACACAACCATCATAATGAATATATATGTTAAGCCACTTACAGGTTTTCAAAGCTTAAGTGGCAATTTCTAGCAGACCCCTAAATTTGATGATGGATAGAAAGGACAACCAAAGACGTAAAATGGCAAAGCATCATGCTTTAAGGGAAAAAAGTGAGATCTTTTGAGGTTACCAGATTTAAAGATATCCATATCAAACCATTTTTTGAGACAGACCAACAGAGATGGCCAAGGTGCAACATAGTGAACAGCCTCTATTCGAAAGAATAGTGCTGCTACAAAAACTGGAAAAGAAAAAAAAATATTTTACTGCAAAACAAAACAGATGGAAGAAAAGATTTTTCCAATCACATCATCCAAATCAAGCCATGATAATCAAATAATCCAGTAGGTAATGCATCCGCTAACAGAATTTAAAATCGTCAAGTCATGTAACCAAAAACAACTAAAAAACTATTAAAGAAAAAATGTCTACATGAAGACGAATTGAGATAACTTACAACTCTGATATAATTTCCAACTCTCTTTTGCGGAACCCGCCCCTTACAGTCTCAACATCTCCGACAACAGTTAAGCAACCGATAATATCTATACAAAAACAAAAACAAACGTAAATCAAATCAAATCAATCAAGGCAAGAAATATTTAAAAGCTTCTTTTAGACATACCCGTGAGTATGGTGTCATTGTTCAGACGGTCATTAACTGTTTTCTCACTTGCAAATTGGAACCCATACATAGGGATAGGTGGATGATGGGTACCAACTTTTTCAACCTTGGTGAATAGTGTAAATATAATCTTTAACTTTGACTCGACGACCTTGAAGGCTCCAGAATTCTCAACTACCTTGAAATTTTTTAGAACGTACACATTTCCTTCTTCCAACAAATGGTTAAACTTGTTGACCAAGTTCTTCCTAACCATTGCTGGCATGAGGGAACCCAATAAAACAAAGAAAAACAAAGGAATTAACCGTTTCTACTAATAAATGGTATAATAATAAGAATAAAATAACACACATTTTCATCGACCAAAACCATGTCCAAACTAATCAATTCCCCATTCATCTTGGTGTTCAAAGACTGCCATAACCTACATATTCTAATTCTCACAACCCAACTATCATTATCCAACACCAAATCTTTCAATCCAACAAACTCCATATGTAGAAAGATTTGTAAATTGGAAGTTGTGATTATAGAGTAATTAACAAAGTAAATAAACATAATAATCATGTGTATATATATAACATATGTGATTATAGACTAATCAATGTGATTTGCTATCCCATCCTTAAATGAATTAAATGCAATTTAAGAGCTTGAATTAATTATGTAAATGCTACAAATTCTTATGATTAACTAATATCTACAAACATTGATTGAGACAATAACACTAACCATAAATGGAATTAAAACCCAATTAAAAGTTGAAGTTAGGAAGCTAGGTAGACAAAGTAAATTGCAACCAATTATAGTACATTACCCACAATATATAAATGAAATTAAAAGCCATTTAAGAGGTGAAGTTAGGAAGTTAGAAAGACAAAGTAAATTGCAACCACTTGTGGTACGTTAACCACAATACATTTCAAAGTATAATTAGCTTATAATATTATTTGCTAACATAATCCTAAGCTAATTACAATCAATATTAATTTAAAGTCATTTGGTGTCATCTGGGAATATTATCGAACACATGGTGTTCAAAAGACTTGTTATGCTACATCAATTCAACAGACTCAGTTCTGAAGTGAACACTGTGTTAAGAACATTTATGACTTAAAAAATGTTACATTTCTGACTTAAAAACCTGACATTAGTTGCATAATCTGGGTATTCTCAGCAGCCTTTATATCCAATATGTTGATGAATTTAATTATTTGTTTGTTGACTACATGACAGAACATTGTTTGAACCCAACTGTTGACTACATTCATGTTTTTCTCAAAAACTTCCTCATGTATATGGACATTTCTTTTTTGTAAACCCTAAAGAAAATCTATGAAATAACTTTTCTTTCATTCCTCTTTTTTCTTAAATGGATGCAAGGCACAAAGTCTGTTTGCAGTGAGGCCACACTCAGGATTCCTAATATGCTTTTATTGGCTTCTCTTACAGTTTAACTTTTCAGTTCAGGTGTTTGGAGATCTTCCAAAACAATATCAATTATTGTCCCACCAAACCTTGGCCGCAATGTAAACAATACAGTTATCATACTAAATAACATAACTATATCCTATTATTATGCATCATCAAGGATTTTAGATTAAAGTTAAAAAAACAGTTAAAGAAATGTTTTCATGCATTCATTAGATACATATGGTTCATGTCTATTCGTGTGTGCGTTTGTGAGATATAGGAGAAGATGTAGACTTACAGTAAGTATACTTGAGGTGGACGCAATTAACAAAGCGATAGTACCACTGTTAAGTTATTATTAATTAACACCTCCGCGATAACTTCACAAACGCGACATAATTCAACGTTTGAAAGCGACGAAATGACAAAATAACATTCACTTACCAGAGATACCACTCTAACGTAACTCACATTTGCAACCTGTATAATTTTCATAAATGAGTTAGAAAGACCTAATATCGAATTTCACCTATGCATTAAAACACCTGTATAATTTTCATAATTTTCATAATGATTTGCAACATTTGTAGGTGTAGGGTTGTTTGTTACAGTGGTGTAGAAAACACTACAAATGTTGTTGAAAAATTAAAACATAAAGAATATGATTGTATGTTCAAAACCATTTAAACCAAAGTTCATGATATAAATAAACACAAAATCAATAGGATCATTCCAAATTTTGTCAAATAGAAAAAACTGTAATTCATGATTAAACAAATAAGCTAACTTTACCTGACGAACAAAACGTAAATCATGTCCAAAAAATAATATAGAAAATCAAGAACAGGCATACATTTTGTTCTTAAAGGATGTTGAAGTTGTAGCATGTAACATTTACAAATATGAAAGCCTTTTTTTGCGAATCTGCAACTTTTAGAACCTAGAGTTCATGATTCATCAAAAGAACAAACTCTAGTTTGTAATTATCAAACAAACAAACACAATCCAACTACAAACAAAAAATTAATAGGAAAAACATTTCAAAGTTCATCAAATAGAACAAAACCCAGTTCATGATTTATCAAAGGAAAAAAAAAATTAGTAACCAATAGTTGGCATAATCATAAAGAGAAAAAGCGAAAGGGTAATTGTAAATTGCAATACATATCTACCATTACAAAAAAAAAAGAAAAAAAATTGCTTTTAAATGAAACGTGGAAGATAAAAAAGTGAGATAATTAAATTAGAAACCGCATTCCAAGTCCCTAACAATAACACGTCAATAACCTTAGGTTTTCCTTATATATATATATATATATATAGGGTGCGTTTCTTTTGCAAACCAAACAATTTGTACAAACTATGCAAACCAATCTTAGCCGTTCATCAAGTCTAATGAATATATGATTTTATTATGTTTCCTAATTTAAAATCATGATTATAATGAATAAACTTAACATTTTCCATATATATCACAGTCATTATTAATGAATCATAATCATTATCCATAAATATATCTATTGTTTCCTAATATAGTGGTTTGCATAGTTTGTACAAATTGCTTGGTTTGCAAAAGAAACGCACCCTATATATATATATATATATATATATATATATATATATATATATATATATATATATATATATATATATAATTTGCTTGAAGAGCAGTCACCTTAATAATTATGATGAAGAAAGCATTGAGCTACACTCGATTGGAGAGGACATATAGTATATGTAAGAATATGATCTTAAAAATATATATTTTAACATTTTAAATATACGTTTCTGGTATACTAAAATGTCGTTTACCTAAACGCTTACCCGGTAAGCGCTTACTTACCGGTAAAATCCACACTCTAAGGGGTCGTTAACAAAACGCTTACCCAGGTAAGCACTTACCAGTTTATATTACCTTAACTGATGAATATTACAATGACCAATAATCTTACCCAGTAAGAGCGAAAACAATGCCGGGTAAGTGTTTGAGTAAATGGCTGTTAACTTACTTTACCAGGTAAGATTGTAGTCCATCAAAAAGCTACCGTGTGCAAAAATTAACCGATAAGCGCTTACCGGGTAAGACATGTCACCTCCACTTACTGGGAAAGACTCTTCATCCTTATATCGCTCTTACCGGGTAAGATTCTCGGCCCACGCGATATCCATTTGATAAGGTAAATGAGTCGGTCAGCACTTACCGGGTAAGTGTTTAATAAACGGCCTCTAAGTTTCTACTCTGTTGGTGGTTACCCTTACTCTCAAAAGTAGGCTTCAATACAAAGATCAAAATATTAGTCTTATGTTTTTATAAAGATTATCTCAAGATAATTATCCTACCTTCTAATCCTTAATTTGTATCGTTTATTTGTTCAACTCCAATGGGCTCAATGAAATTATTCTAATCCTTAATTTGTATCGTTTATCGTTTATTTGTGTGTGTAACTTTTCACTGATTCTTGTTGTTGTGATGCAGGTCTATTTCCATGACATACCTGATGAGGTCATTGATAAACTGGTAATGTGTGAACGTTACATGTTTGTTCTCGGTATATTTCACAAATTGCAATGTTTAATTAGACATGATCTAAAAAGAAAATGTTTGATTAGTAGCTGAAAATACCATCAATAACACAAAATAGGAGAATCTAGTAGTTGTGATGCAGGTCTATTTCCATGATATACCTGATGAGGTCATTGATAAACTGGTAATGTGAACATTACATGCTTGCTCTCGCTATATTCCACAAATTGCAATGTTTAATTAGACACGATCTAAAAAGAAAATGTTAGATTAGTAACTGAATGTCTTGAAATACCATCAATAACACAAAAAGAGGGGAAAAGAGATACCTGAATTTCGGAGGTGGGAGATGGAGAGTTGAAATTTGAGTTGGATGCAATCATTTCTATTCTGCATTTGCATTTGCATTTGCATCGAAGAGTCCAAAACTGTAAGGCGTCAAAACCAATTTAAAAAACATGTTGTATCATGTGCAAAAACGATAAAAGATCAAGACCACCCTTTTTTCACTTCCATATATCAGTGGATAAAAAAGTTGAACTCGCTTGATGTTTATAGTCGAATAACTATTCGACAGTATTTAGAGTTGATGGAAATCCTTATCTGGTTCGTTCACGTCAGTTAAGTCATTTTCTACATTTCATTTTTCAGTACTTCAAAGCATTTGACCGTGCCATCCCCGACAACGATGAAGAAACCCCGAATCGATGTTAACATTTCGATATGAATTTGTGAAATGGGGGTTTGGTTAATTTTACTGAAAAATTGATAAATTGCTAAAAAAAGGGCAAATAAATAGCTAAAAAAACAGGCCAAATAGTTTTTGATTTAGTGAAAGAAAATCCTCTATGTACACATTCTGATGGATTCTTCCGTTAAGGAAAAGATAGTGAACGATGATGATCACGATGATGACGATATGAATTTGTGAAATGGGGGTTTGGTTAATTTTACTGAAAAATTGATAAATTGCTAAAAAAAAGGCAAATAAATAGCTAAAAAAACAGGGCAAATAGTTTTTGATTTAGTGAAAGAAAATCCTCTATGTAAACATTCTGATGGATTTTCTTTTATTTTACATCATCATCATTTCTATTCTGCATTTGCATCGAAGAGGTGTACCAAGAATCTGTATAAAATACTCCATTCTTTTGATATTGCAGAATCCTTATCATCTCAAGAAGTAACACAAATGGATATATGTTGAAACTTTTTTAGATTATTTCAGATGACGATATGAATTTGTGAAATGGGGGTTTGGTTAATTTTACTGAAAAATTGATAAATTGCTAAAAAAAAGGCAAATAAATAGCTAAAAAAACACGGCAAATAGTTTTTGATTTAGTGAAAGAAAATCCTCTATGTACACATTCTGATGGATTTCCTTTTATTTTACATCATCATCATTTCTATTCTGCATTTGCATCGAAGAGGTGTACCAAGAATCTGTATAAAATACTCCATTCTTTTGATATTGCAGAATCCTTATCATCTCAAGAAGTAACACAAATGGATATCTGTTGAAACTTTTTTAGATTATTTCAGATGTTTGACAAATATTCAAACTATTGTAATTGAAAGTTCAAGAAAATAGGTGGGTATAATTTACCTTCCAAGAGGACGCAATCGGTTCATAACCCTAACCCCGACTTCGTCTCTCGATTCATAACCCTAACCCCGACCTCGCCTCACCACCCGCTGCACACCACGACCAATGGATCCTTCCCTTTGCAGAAACTCCATTCCACCCTCAATAGAGATCCAGATCCAGATCGGCCATCTTCTCAAACCACAACAACGATCGATAGGGGAAAGGGGCATTCCGTATGCTCGAGAGCAGCGACCTAGAGGATGGAGGAAGTCGATAGTCGATGGTAGACGCTAGTAGTAGACCTGATGGGAGAAAGTGAAAAGGCAGATGATGGTTACGAATGGGGAGAAGAGAAATTAGGAAAATCTTGGTTGAAGGAGAAAATAGAAAATAGGGATTCTTGGGCTAAGGGGAGGCCACGTCAGCAGACGTGGTTTCTACTTTAATATATATATAGATTATCCTACAAGGATCAATAAATATCTATTGAACCGGATTATAAGATGTTAATGTATCTAATAGCTAAACAAACTTAATTAATTGGTTTAAATCACATAAAATATTGTCTGTAATATTAATGACAAGTATAAGCATAAGGCAAATCGTGAAATTATTCATGATAATCTACTTTATAATACCTTTAAACAGTTATAATGTTCGTTATTAGTAATTCCGGTTTCAAAATTCAATATAATTTAGTTATTAAGCATGTCGTGACGATCTTTGACCCATATATTGTTCTTTTTGGTTTATTGGTTAACACATAAATATTATTCATATAATTAACCAAATGTGATTGTAATATTAATCTATACTATCTATACTATATTATAAAGTATGGAAGATTTTAAATTTGCATAAAATGATGGTACCTTATGCCTAATAATTCTAAAGTCCATGCATGGAGTTAATTGGGTTGGTGTATGTTTTATATGTTTTATCGCTTTTTGGGTGTTAAGTGAATGTAATCTTCAATCTGTTAAGTAAAACTAAAAGACGGAAATTAGTCACAACTCGAGCTGTGAGCGTAGACGTCAAAATGATTTTGAACGATTAGATGCAAGTGGTTCAACTAGTAGCTCTTTGAGAAAAGAACGTTACAAAATATAGAATGAGTAGTCAGATTTAGTCGTTACTAGTAGACTCGGTTGAAATCTTGAAGATTTCGAAACAAATATAGATCCCAACTTAGGAGGCCTAAGATAGAGGGTGTAGACGAATCACGTAATTCAAGTGGCAGACGCACCTTGGAGTGGTAATATATGTAAGAATATGAAAAACTAGTAAGTGGGGCAAGACCCTAATTTCAATAAGGCCAAGTTTATGCCTTAGATTCTTATGTACAAAGTAATGTGAGTAAGACAAACATAGGTTTGAGGGCCTTCACAAAAGAATAAATAGCATCAGCAGCTCAAGTGGCAAACAAATAATAAAATAATGATAACGACATCATTTTATAAGGGATAATCAAATTTATCGAGTAAGATAAGCAAAGATTAATGTATGTTAGACTATAGAGATAGTTGTGAGAGTCGATGGAGTGGACCATCAACAGAGATCGACAACATAGCTACAAGGATGTTTTGACATGTATCATATGTCAAAGTTAAGAAAATTTAGTAGTTGTTGCGTGATGGTTGTAGTGTATTCAAGCATGTTTGGATTAATGATAAGTCGGGGTGCACAAGAAAAATGTCAATTCTAATGTTAGAGTTAAAAGATAAATTAACTAGTTAATTAAAGAATACGAGTATTCCGGTAGTGTTAGCAAAGTAAATGTTTCGTCAAGGATACGAGAGGACCTGGTAACCTAAACTAGAGATGAGAATGAAGTGCATTCAGACATTCCAACTCGAAGCAAATTTCGAGGACGAAATTTTGTAAAGGGAGGAGAATTGTAACACCTCAACTTTTAGGCCAAGTTGCAAAGCATGTAAGAATAAGGGATCATAGTTGTCAAGAAAGAAAAGAATAGGATCAAGGGTCTAAAATGCTCAGGTGTGAAAGTGAAGGAATTAAATGTGTAAATTCCTTGGTCAAGATAAACCCAAAGTGGGTAAACCCACTTGGCGGAATTCTCGTTGAGAATGAAGTTAAATAGAGAACATGGTTCTCTAATTTCAGGATCACTTGGTCTCGTTCGAAGTCCAGAAAACCGGTGCGAGAAAAAAACTTGGAGCAAAGAGAGTTGGCGGTGGGTGTTATTGAACTCAAGACCATGTGATGTCAAGTATGGAGGCAAACGTCCCCTCGGTAAGTAGCTTCGTCCCTCGTCGAGTAGTTTTAAGGATCGAGTTTAATCTGTGTTTTTTTAAAACATGCTTTACATGTTGGCCAAATTTAGATCTATGCTTGGGTCATCGTACGATAGAAACCGAATCAGGGGGAGTGTAATCGACAACCCTTGGTTAGAACCTACCGGCCAATCGAAGCCACTACTCGACAGCGAACCCAGTAACGGCCAAGGCTGTCGGCGAATGGTGCTGCGTGTGGGGCAATTCGAGAGGCAGAAGGAAACCCGTTGGTCTAGCATCACCGGCGGAGGGGTCTAGTCGGAGTAGGCGAAAGAGATGAGGCCGTGGCACCCCATCTCGACGACCATGGTATGGGAAAAAAGAAGATGAAGCCTTGGTTTTTCTTTTTAAAAGACCATGCATGGTGGTTTTCAGGTGGTCCAATGAAGTTCCATTTGGTTGTAATAGTTTATTAATATTAGTAAATTTTATTATTATTAATATTAATGTAATTAATTCAGATTATTTAATTATGTAATTAATTATATAATAGAATGGTAGCAACGAGTAAATCAATGTTAGTCCAAGAAATAGTTAGTAGACTTTTACGGTAGATTTAGTTTATAATTATATACATGTAACTTTAGAACTCCTAAATTATTGTTAGGTGTTGGGTGTCACGTCAAGATTACAATAGTCGGTCGTATCTCAATCACTCGGCAAACCAGGTGAGTTTTCATGACTCGTTTCCCCAAAGGGGATAATACACGACTAGCTTAGTTTCAGTTCACACAATTTATTTATTATGTTTATATTATTTAAATTGCTAAGCATGTTACAGTGTGCCAACGTTATGCTTATGTTATATGTTCGTATATGATTAATATGTTCATATGTTCATGTGAGTAATCTCAGTCTTGTTACGGTTTAATTATTTACATTGTTCGACGGTTGTGAATTTGTTCGTGATTAGTGATTGGTACATGTGATGGGTTTTAGCGTGAGTCATTGACAAAGTTAAGCTCAATGGTACTCAGAAATTTTCAGCGATAGCTCTCTATCGGGAACCATCAAGAAGTAGCAGTTCAGTTAGCATGGTTTACCTACAACGATAACAGTTATAGTCGTATACTTGATTTCGTGAACTATATGCATCGTAAATGTGTAGTTAGTCATTTGTTATAGAATGTTTAATTGTTAACCTTTTCAGGAACTCACTTAGCTCTGTAAGCTAACCCATGTCGTGTCTCAGGAGAAAATCTCGCGGGGACTAGCAAGGAATGGTAATCGCCATAAATCATGGAATGGATTGTTAGATCGTATATTTTCTTTTTTTGTTTGGTATGATGTAATAAATAGCCTAGTATGGGATAGGCTTTTAGTGAACAATTTTTATTTAGTTTAAAGACTTCCGCTGTCAGTTAAACATTATTGATTAAAATTTAATTCGAGCTTTAGTTTTGCACGTTTAGTTATGAAATTATTTAATTCCTTTCCGTAATACCTTCTGGGGTGTAGGGAGGGTGTTGCAAATTATTAGGCATAAGGTACCATCATGATTATAAAAACTCGTAAATACAAGTTATTAGGCATAAGGTACCATCATTTTATGCAAGATTTTAAAAATCTCTTAATTTACAAGTATCAAAGCACAAGATACATATATATATATTACTACTGCATGCTTCTAACACCCACCAATTTGGTATGTGCAGAGCCTTCCTTTTATGCAGATCTTTCCATGTATCACTATTAATTAATATATTATATTAGTATAATTTTGTTTTAGTTATATTATTAAATATGTAATTGGTTATTTTTTCTAGATGTCATTAAAATATATAAGATAATCATTGAATTCTAACAAAATACTTAATTTTTTTATATAAAAAACATTATATTATTAAGACTAAATTAAACAAATTTATAAAAAAATATTATCACTTTCTCAAAACCATCCAAAATCGTATTGTAAATCGACAAAAAAATAAAATGAAACATTAAAATCGGTGATGTAACACGCTGCATTGCGCGAGTACGCTTCTAGTATTATAAAAGAGACATAAAAATCTCTTAATTACAATATCTTAAGCACAAAATACAACTAATTAAAGCCAATTACTTAATTTACAACTTCATAATACTTTGGTACAACTTAACGAAACACAATATCTCACGTCATCATCTATTTGTGGAATGAATACTCATTTATAAATATAAATATTTGTTTTTTATATTTAGTGGACGATTTATTATTATCAATATTTATTTTTTATTTTATGATTTGCTCTTAATATATCTATATCTATATCTATATCTATATCTATACTATATTATAAAAGAGACATAAAAAAACTATTAATTACAATATTTTAAGCACAAAATACAACTAATTAAAGCCAATTACTTAATTTACAATTTCATGATACATTGGTATAACTTATCCAAGCACAGTATCTCACATCATCATCTATTTGTGGAATGGATACTCATTTATTAATATAAATATTTGTTTTTTATATTTAATGGACGATTTACTATTATCAATATTTATTTTTTATTTTATGATTTGCTCTTAATATATCTATATCTATATTAGTTATAATCTCATAACTAATATATCTATACTATATTATAAAACCACTAGCATCATGCCCGTGCAATGCACCGGGTGAGTAAAGTGTAAAATTTTATCGTAAATGAAAAATTAAAAGCCCTCGAGCATGTAACTCCGTTGGTAAATGGGTTGACTGTTGAGAAACTTTGTTAACCATCCAAACAAAGAAATAGATATGTAGAAATGAAGGAAAGGCAAACATATGAAGGAAACCAGTAACAAATATACACTCAAGCAAGTCAAACAAAAACGAAAAAGAAGACAAAACCTGATACAGAAACACCTCAAAGAAATCAAGAATAAATCAAGAAGGACGGTAATAACAAATACACACTCAAGCAAGTCAAACAAAAACGAAAAAGAAGACAAAACCTGATACAGTTGTTTGAAAAAAAGGCGCTACTCGATCGATCTTTTCGATTTCATCCTCATCTTCTCCATTCAAAATTCATGTTTAAATAAAGATATAAATAGGGGAAGAGGGCATGTTTAGAGATAGAGATACATGAAAATGATGATAACAATGATTTTGAATTTTGATTTGAACGGGTTGGAGGGATTTAGGGATAGGAAGGAAGTTGAACTGGTTTAAGGATAAGGTTAAACATGTTTAAGGATATGCATTGATAGTGTGCTTTAGTAAGTGGTACCATAGGCAATAGCAAGTTGTAAACTTGAAATTGAAGTAAATTAGTATAGATATTGGATGGTTTTTAGAGAGTTTTTAAAGAGTTTTGAATCAATGTTTTATAATATAGTATAGATATTGGATGGTTTTTAGAGAGTGATAATGTTTTTTTTTTTAATTTGTTTAATTTAGGCTTAATAATATAATATTTTTTAAATAAAAAAATAAATAGTTTGTTAAAATTCATTAGTTATCTTATATATTTTAAATTTTTTATATTTAAATTGAGATGTTTATCCTGTTTTGATTATGTTTATCACAATTCAAATTTCATAATTTTAGGGTTTAGGGATTAGAGATAAGGATTTTGGGGGATAAGGATGAAATTTATTAATTAGGGTTAAAAGCATTTAAAAGTAATACATATTGCTTCATTAGTTGTTTTTTAAGAGATTTTAAGTAGATTAGCATTAAATAATAGTACATAATGCTTAATGGATTGTTTTTAAGAGATTTTTATGTCTCTTTTATAATATAGTATAGATACATTGATCTAATAAATATATTTAAAAAAAATGAAACAGGTAGTTTATCTCATAGTGTTTATCATGTATTTAATATGTTTATTTGCAGTTAGTTATACAAATAAAAACATGAGACTTTAATAAGTTATATTTATGTTTCATTAACTTGTAATTTTGAATTTTAACTAATATATCTATACTATATTATAAAGCATTTAAGTTAAACTCTTAAAAACTAATTTTTATGCATCAGGTACCACTTATTAATACATATTACTTAAAATCCAAAAGTACAAATTGATTAAACATAAGTACAACTTATAAAAGCTCAATGTTTGAATTCGTGTAACTAACTGCAGATAAGCACTCATTTTTATTTTCTAAAATATCTAAAATTTTTAACTATTGATATAACTAACCGATAAATATAAGAAAATTCGAGATAAATCACCTTATTTTTATTTTTTATTAAAGTAGGTTATTTTTTTAATTTTAAATATAAAATATCTTAAATATAATTATCATTTAAGTTAAACATTTTTTGACCCGTAACAAAATTTGTTATTATTATTTTTTATAAAAAACCATAATTAAACTAAACTAAAATATATTCTTGTTTTAAATTTAGGTTTCTCAAAATCGTAAAATAACATAAAAAAAGACTAACAAAAAATATGAATAATAATCGAGGATTCGAGTTTTAGATTTCAGAAACCCGCTGCATTACGAAGGTACATTTCTAGTTTGTTAATAAATCGTAACCCAAAATTGCTGATTAAAACTTTTGTGCCAAAATGCTAATTATAGCATCAAATATTAAAAGATGGTGCCAAACATTTGTCAAGCGAGTAAACTTTTAAAATAGATTAAAATCATGTAAAGTAGTGGTTTGATACTAGGTAAAAGTTAATTGTGTCAATGTTAGAAATGGTAAATCCTATGTATTTTTAGTCAAATTCCATCATTTTGAGATATTTTTTCAATTTTTTGTTTGGTTCGGGGGGATTTTATAAATTATTTTTTGTTGATTTCGAGGGACTATTTTAGGTTTTTTTGTTGACTTCGAATAACTTTTTGGTTTTTTGATTTGATTTCAAGAGATTTTTTGAGTTTTTTGATTGATTTCGAAAGATTTTATAACCTTTTTAGTTGATTCAAGAGACTTTTAGAGTTCTTTGCTTGACTTCGAGTAACTTTTTTGGTTTCTTTTTATTTATTTCAAGAGACTTTTTTAATTTTTATTTTCTAATATCTTGGAGCACCACTCAAAATTTAGCGGGTATACCTTTCATTTCCCAAAAATATTTCAACATGCGAAAATCGCTTGAGCATGTGCACAGGGCCCCCTTGGGTCCTTCATAGGTCCGCCCAGGGTTTAAATGACGTGAGGCGTGGCGACGAGGTCAAGTCTCAAGCTTTACGAGCCACAACAAGGCCACGACTTTCTTCAAGACGTGCCGAAAGCGACATGCATATATATACATATATGTATGTATACTTGTCTATGTTAGTGTTATAAAACTAAAAAGAAAAGAATCATTTATATGAAATATATTGAACTTATAAGAAAATGTTATATCAATAGATCAAAATCAAGATTAAATCTCTTGAGTCTCTGCTCACTACTTTCTTCAATATTCAAATAATTCTTGTTCGACTCTTCATGTATGGATTTACCTATTTAGGGTTTTAGTTTTTAACGTCCTTTTAATTTTTATTTTAGTCTGAGGTGACTTACATAATTATTATCATTCATCCCCCGAGTTATATGCTCAAAAATAAAAAATAAAACTCATGCCTTATAAAATAACACGCCATAACGCGTTACAACGAAAGTCAAGCCTCAGAGTGGAGCCACAAGGGTTAACGTGGCGGCGAAGCCAAACCTTGGTGCCATAACGCGCCATAACAAGTTATTTAGAACCATGTATATATCCGCCCTTGCAGATCAGGATATATTATCCTTTTGGACTCAATCCTCCTAACACTCTTAAGTTAAAACTTATATACTTATGATATAAGTGATCGTTTATCTAACCACCATTTTAAAATTATCATATATCTACATATCCCATATTCTTACGGTTTAATTCTTAAAACCCTAACAACATTTATTTGTCTTGTTCTTACAACATTCCTCTTAAGGCTATCACGGTACCATAATAATCTCACTTCCACTGGATGAGTCAACGACACCGCACATCACTATGTGCAAGTAAATTTATGTTTATGTATTTCAACTATAACATATTCTTACATGCATCAAATCTCCATGAATAAACATTTAAAAATTATGTGAACAAATTTATGATTGCATAAATAAACCCTAGAAAACCATCATGAAACTCACTAGGAAGCCTCACCATGGATTTTGATATGTTTCAGATCGATTGATCGAATTAGTTTTGAAACCTAAAATTAGTGTTGAGCAACCACAAGGGTTGTGACGTAGTGGTTGAGGCACTAGGGGATGTGGTGGAATATCCCATCTGCCCAAGGTTCAATTCCAGGCGTACACAACAATTGTGGTCACTGAGTTTATCATGGTTGATTTCTTATAGTCAAATTTTGCCGGGATTAGTCTAGAATAGTCTGAGACACCCTTAAAAAAAGTGTTTAAGCACTATCTCATCATTCATCACATTTCGTTGGACCACTTTGGTCTAAATGCATCAATATTTTAAGACAAAAAAAGTTTAGAGAGGGCATATCAAATGTTGCTACCAATGCAACTTCATCTACACCATATAACTAAACAATCAACAGTTGGGGATAAGGTTGTTATATTTTAAAAAAATTAAAAATGAAAATACTTTATAAAAGGAGGGGTGATCTATGGATAGTAAATTTAATTGGGTTGCATTGGTTGCAATATTTGAAAAGGTTGTATTTGATTTGCATTTCAAATATATATATATATATATATATATATATATATATATATATATATATATATATATATATATATAGGCGAATGATTGTGTGAGAAGTTGAGTTAACTATGAGAAACATGAGAAGTGGATCTGAACCGTCGATCTCTTTTAATCTCAAGCCCTCCCATGAATTGTGGCTTAGAAGAGAATTGATCTGGTGCATCTCGGTGCATCTTATCTCGGTGCACCTCATCTTAATGTGCGTTCATTTTTCATCCAACGGTCGATAACCACTTCTTACCGTTAACTCAACTTCTCATCGGAACCCAACCCAACCCTACACACACACACACACACACACACATATATATAGGGGCCTAATCAAATGAGAACTAGGTTGTTTGTGGTAACCGTGAGATCCAATGTGAGTCACTCATTTAATATAATTAATTTTGTTTTTAAAATAAAGTAAAAGAATAATTTGGTAAATTGATAATTTGACTTTTTTTTAATAAAAAATCAATTCTTTATTTGACTCATTCCAAATTTAAATTATTTCAATTTACCATAATTTATTAATTTAAACCCAACCGTCGACCACAATCTATTGTGTATCACACTATATATCATAGTCATATAATGCCTTACTGCTACAAGTTATTGGGTATCACAGTGTGTATCATAGTCATTTAATTTGTTACTGTTATAAGTTCTTGGGTATCACATGTATCATAATCATTTAATGTTTTACTGTTCAAAGTTATTTGGGTATCACAGTATGTATCATAGTCATTATAATGCCTTACTGTTAAAAGTTATTGGGTATCACAATGTATTTTTCTTGTTTTACGAAGTGTCACATAATATCAGGTAGTGTTTTGCTTTACTAAGTGTATCATGCGATATCTTTTCATTATTTTATTAAGGGTATCACAGTGTGCATCATGTCTTTTGCTAGAATATAGTTTGCCGGGAAAAAGTTCTCCGGAGAGAAGAGAGAGAAAGGAGGAGAGAGACTATTTTTAAAATACCTAAGTTGCCCTTTAATTAAAATCATAAGTTAAAATTACCAAAATTAATAATTTCCTAATTTATTCATTGATTTGTGGTTGAGATTGGATCTCACGGTTATCACAAACAACCAAGTTCTACCTTGAATGGTCCCCTATATATATATATAGGGGTAGTTTAATTTGCAACCCATGAAAATCTTACAACCGATGCAACTCACTTATTAACCGTTGGATTAATGATCGACGGATGTGGGTTGCATGGATTGTAAGATTTACATGGGTTGTAAATTATTCTTGGTATATATATATATATATATATATATATATATATATATATATATATATATATATGACGGTAATCAAATGAGAACCAAAAAAATGATGTGAACCATGAAAACCGATCTAAGCCGTTCATTGATTTTAATCTATGGACATTAAAGGCAATGGCATTTTTGTGATTTTTTTGAGATTTGAAACCATTTATTGAATAAATGGCAAATTGAAAGGGGCATTCACGTCATTTTCCAAATACAATCTTCTTCTTTTCCAGATCTCGTTTCTAGATCTACAACACCCATTCTTCATCATCCCATTGATCCATCGCTCCTTCTTCATCATCTCGTTTCCAGATCTCATTTTAATGGAGATGGATATTGAAGTCCAACTGATGGTCGTGAAGATAGCCAAGAAGCAGCATCAATCGCCATGGATCCATCGCTCGTTCATCATCCCGTTTCCAGATCCCTTTTTAATAGAGATGGAGATTGAAGTCCAGCCGATGGTCATGGAAATAACCAAGAAACAACACCGATTATTGCCGACAAGGGTGTGGAGATGGAGATGGAAAAACTCGGATCGAGGTAAATCCATGGCGGTTGCAACGGAGATGACGACAATTTTCGGCAAAGATCAAAAAACGGTTCTGAATTCGAAATTAAAATTCATAAGGCGATTGGATTCATGTAGTAGTTTCGTGTAATTAGTAATAGACATTTGAATTCATCCAGAATGATGGTGGGGAGAATGTGATGGTAGGTTGCCGAATGATGATGATGAAGAAGGGAAATCTTTTTCCAGAGCAAGAATTACTAAAACACAATTTGTAACTAGAACTGTTCATACTTCATTGTTCATAGATTTGGGTTTTTTTTTTTCCTAAAACTTTGTTTGATTCATGGGATGAAATAACATATAGACAAAGGCTTTTTTTTATTTCATAAGGTGAAATGACATATACACAGTAATTGTGTTTGATTTCATGAGGTAAACTAGATTACTAATGAAAATTGTGTTCGATTTCATGTAGTGAAATAACATGTATATGAACATTATGTTTGGATTTCATGAGGTGAATATATTATGTATGAAAATTATGTTTTTATTGTGAAATAGTATGTATTTCATCTGGTGAATCTCTTTTAGAAAATGACGATTATGCCCTTTTCATGTGATGGAACGACTTTTAATTAAAACCATAAGATCAAAACCATATTACGGCTTAGATCGGTTCTCACGGTTCTCAATATATTTTTGGTTCTCACATGATTTAACACCTCTCTCTATATATATATATACTAGAAGCGTACTTGCGCAATGCAGCGAGATATATCACGATTTTAATGTTTATTTTTATTTTTTGTCTTTTATTGATTTACAATACGATTTTGGATGATTTTTATTGAGTGATAATGGGTTTTTTATATATAAATTTGTTTAATTTAGGCTTAACAATATAATGTTTTTTATATAAAAAAAATTAAGTAGTTTGTTAAAATTCATTAATTATCTTATATATTTTAAATTTTTTATATTTAAATTGAGATGTTTATCCTGTTTTGATTATGTTTATCAGAATTCAAATTTCATAATTTTAGGATTTGGGGATTAGAGATAAGGATTTTGGGGGATAAGAATGAAATTTATTAATTAGGGTTAAAAGCATTTAAAAGTAGTACATATTGCTTCATAAATTGTTTTTAAGAGATTTTAAGTAGATTAACATTAAATAATAGTACATAATGCTTAATAACTCACGATTTTAATGTTTATTTTTATTTTTTGTTTTTTTTATTGATTTACAGTATGATTTTGGATGGTTTTTATTGAGTGATAATGGTTTTTTATATATAAATTTGTTTAATTTAGACTTAACAATATAATGTTTTTTATATAAAAAAATTAAGTAGTTTGTTAAAATTCATTAATTATCTTATATATTTAAAAAAATTTATATTTAAATTGAGATGTTTATTCTGTTTTGATTATGTTTATCAGAATTCAAATTTCATAATTTTAGGGTTTGGGGATTAGAGATAAGGATTTTGGGGGATAAGGATGAAATATATTAATTAGGGTTAAAAGCTTTACAGGTAGTACATTAGGCTTTAGTAGTTATTTTTAAGAGATTTTAAGTAGATAGCTTTAAATAATAGTGCATAAAGCTTAGTGAATTGTAATAAAGAGTTTTTTATGTCATCTTTATAATATAGTATAGATATATAATGTCAGTCATAACAATTTGTGGGTTAGAATAGGAGTTCATAAAGTACAAGGGTTGTCTAGTAATTTCCAAGTAGTCAAGTATTAAATTTGAGACTGGAAAATGCCTGGAATAGGAGTTTCAAACCTAGGCCTTCTCATAATTTTTTGAAAATAAGCTCGTGGCAAAAGTACTATTTAGAAACTTCAGGGGGATAAATTGTAAATCTAGAAAAAACAAAATTCACGGATCAAGAGGGATCCGAACCCTCCCCTTCCCACCTGGATATGTATGTGCAAGAGTCCTTATGGACTAGCCCAATACATGCAACCCAATCTCCAGGCCCATTGACTGATTCAACTGTCTTTTGGGCCCAGCGTATGCACAAATCTTTTGGTAGCAATAGGGTGAGCATCGAAACCGGGTATTCATCTTTGTTGGAACTGAAACCGTTTTGAAATTTCCAGTTTCGGAACTGGAATCGATGTGATTGGTTCCGGTTCCTAAAATATGGAACTGATGGGGACCGGTTCCGATTTCAGTTCTCATTTTTTTGGAACTGTTAACCGCTAGGTACCAGTCAGAACCGGTTTCGGAACCGGGTACCAGTTCTCGCTCGGTACCCAGAACCGGAATCGACTGCTAGCCGCTATTTTTTTAATAAAGTATATTTTATTTATTACATAAATTTAATAAACTACCTTTTAGGGAAGCAACGTTTGTAGTATTTATTAGCATCAACTAATTTTAATGATATGAAGTGTTTTGGAAGCACTGTTTATAGTATTTATTTGTTTTTTAAGCATCATTTGTAGTATTTATTAGTTTTTAGTTTTTATCGTATTAGTTTTCACGTTTGTAGTATTTATTTCTTTACGTTGGCACTTTGTAATATATTAATATTAAATTTTTTTTATAATATGAATGATAAAAAAATTAAAAAATTAGACAGAGGATACCCGGTACCGGTTCCGGTTCCTTCATTCCAGGAACCGCCGGTTCCGGGAATTTTGGGCGGATACCCGCCTTTGCTTACCCCTAGACAGTATCACTTTTGATGGCGGATCATATCTGGTTTACCCAAATTTGTCCCTAACATGTATTTACTATTTTTGACTCGATAATAATTTGATGAAAGTCAACGTCTGACTTGAAGTCGATTTCACCTAACTCATGTGATTTTCTTCTTGATTTTATTCCTAACATATTGCTAAATAATCTCCAAAGATATTTAGAAAATAATTTCGACTCAAATTGGCTTTAAATATTTCATACCTTGTGGTCCATTATATTTAAAATCTCTATCCAATTTGGCAGCAACTGGCCTATTAGCTCAGTTGGTTAGAGCGTCGTGCTAATAACGCGAAGGTCGCAGGTTCGAGACCTGCATGGGCCATTCTTTTTTCTTCTCATTTCTTTTTTCCAATGTAATCAGCAAAACAAATTAATTTGTGACATTAAAGTGAAACGGTTGATGTAGGTTGAAGAATAAACATTGTATTTTACATGGTACCAATAAATTTCTTTGTATGTATTTTGACTCGTATTATAATTTAAAAAAAACATTATAATTTTGATAAATAAACAATATTCTTTGAAAAAAAACCTTTTTGTTTGAGATGTTTTATTTTGAATAAAGAAAATGGAATTTTTAAAAGTAAGTTTTTTCAAAATAAAAATGAAAACAAATTACTTATTTATGTTTAATACAATTTATCTTTTTAATATTTCTCTATTTTTTTAAGATATTGTGTATGTGCAAAAATTATTAAATCATTTGACTCAATTGTCATTTACTAAATAACTTATTTGGTAAGTGGTTAACGGCATATTTTATCTTATTGGATAAACATGACAAGGATTGAGAATCTTACCCAGTATGAGTAATGACTAAGATCGAGAGTCATATTCGGTAAGCGAGAGTGATGGCCCGATAAGCGTTTATCTGATATCTTTTTTTTTTTGCATACGATTTCATTTTAATGGACTAAAATCTTACCCTGTAAGTTAGGTTAAAATGTTGATGATTAACGGTAAGAATTTTCACGTGTTGGAATTGTTATACAAAAGTGATGTTGACTAAATTATAAATTACTAGAAGCGTACTTGCGCAATGCAGCAAGATACATCACGATTTTAATGTTTCATTTTATTTTTTTGTCGATTTACAGTACGATTTTGTATGGTTTTTAGAAAGTGATAATGTTTTTTTTATAAATTTGTTTAATTTAGGCTTAATAATATAATGTTTTTTATATAAAAAAAATTAAGTATTTTGTTAGAATTCAATGATTATCTTATATATTTTAATGACATGTAGAAAAAATAATCAATTACATATTTAATAATATAATTAAAACAAAATTATAGTAATATAATATATTAATTAATAGTGATACATGGAAATGTCTGCACAAAAGAAAAACACTGCACATACCAAATTGGTGGGTGTTAGAAACCTGCAGTAGTAATATGTATCTTATGCTTTGAAGCTTGTAAATTAAGAGATTTTTAAAATCTTGCATAAAATGATGGTACCTTGTGCCTAATAATTTGTATTTATGAGTTTTTAATCTGTACTTTATAATATAGTATAGATTATTATGCTATACATGTGATATAACAATTAATAATTATTAGATATAATATTTATTTCCATTTCACATATTTGAACCCATCATCATCGACTACCGCAACTTTACCTTTCAAGCTTCAAGGGGGCCTACTCTGGCTTCTCGAATGGGATTTTATAAAACCACCAAAAATGAAAAAACATTTTTTAAAGGTAATAAATATATTAAAACAAGAGAGATAACAACACCAACCGCTACTGCAAGATGTAAAAGTATAAATATGCAAAAATCAAACGAACAAAAGGGAAGATGACGACCAACAGAATACTGAACAAGCCACGAGCATCAAAAACTGAAACAACAACAAACTACAAGAATCATTATTGTTTTACTTTTTTGTTTGTTTTCATATTTTAAGAGATTGAACGGTTGAAAATCAATTTAATGGTAACATCTATTTTTGTCGTGGTGTTATTTTTCACTTTTGTTGAATAGTTTTGTTTTATTTTTTTTCAACACTATTATTATAAGACATTTTTTTTTCATTGAATTTTCATTCTATTTGATGGTTAAAAATGATTAATATTTTGTTACGTATTCATATGTGAATTATATTGGTTTGTAAAAATAGATAGTGTTAACCACATAAAGTTCTCATGTCATGTATCATTTTTTATATGCATTGGCTTTAACGCGTTATTTTAAATGGATGTATAGATATGTGAGACCTGGCATGTTTACAGTGAAATACATTATAGAAACTACATACTCTTATTAAATTTACAAAACATATTTTATGTTTTGATTGTTTTTTTAAGGTAAATTATAAAATCCTTCTCTAGACCATTTCTCTATTTGCATAGGTAAATTTGTTGGTTAATAATTACAAGATCCATCTCTAAAAAGTCGAAGAAATGCAAGAAACCTGTCATTTGTGTTAACATCGTTACGCAAACTCCGTTAAATGAAAAGTGCAATTCAACACTTGTAAGAAAAATCATATACATAATATGAGAATATGTGGAACACCAACACAAAATGTGAGAATGTATGATAATCTTATTAGATTGCTCTCCAAAATAGTCTTTGAGTAGAGAAAGAAATTCCAACGTTTTTGAGGATATATAATCTAGGTCTAACTGATGTGGAATTGCAGAACTACCTTCTCCAACAAAGGCTAGATGGACACTGATTGTCCCAGAGTGTTGAGTTCCTAGAATGGTAAAGTAATATTAGTTATGATATCATGTGAGAAATGTAGACCCCATAAGATTATTTTCCAAAAGAGTTATTGAAGAAAAAAGGGACATTCCAACACATATTGAGAAAAAATGGTCAAAGTCTACCGAATGTTGACTCCAACACAAAATATTGCTATTGTTGTTGATGCAAAGCAATAAACTAAAACTTTTGTCCATAAACTGTTTCACCGCATGCAGATTGTTGTTCTTTTGGTCTGAATCGATTCTTTGATCTTGCTTGGGTCCCTCATGCCCTTATATAACGGACATTTTGCTCTTTTTTATCTCCCTTCTGCCTACTGTACTCCGATAACTATAACAATTGTGAAATACGTGAAACCTTATTAGATTACGCTCAAGAGCCCTTGAAAAGAAAAATGAGGTTCCAACATATAATAGAAAAGAAAATGGTTCAAGTCTAGCGAATGTGAATTCTAATACGCCAACATATAATAAAAAAGAAAGTGGTCCAAGTCTAGCCAATGTGAACTCTAAATACGCCTCCTCAAATGGAGACTAGACGAACACAAAATGTAGACTATTGACTCTGATATCATGTGAAAATATATGAAACCCTATCAGATTACTTTTTAAAAGAACTTATGAAAAAAGTAAGAATATTCTAACATATATAGAGAAGAAATGGTACATGTGGGACATTATGGGCAAGGGTGATTTTTGGTATTATAAGAAGTTGATATTGTTTTTAATTTTTATTTTATCGTATTGATTTTGTGTACTTTCGTAACTTTTCTTGAAATTTAAAAAATATAATACTGAAAATGTTCTAAATATAAGTCAATCATGTCATCAAATTTAAGTTATTAAGAGTAGTGTATGTTTTTCAGGAAGTTGAGGGGCTGTTGTGTAATATTTCAGAAGGTGGAGGACTGTGCCTCACTACTTGGAAACATAAAGGGTAGCGGAGCAAATGATTTGAGGGCTTTTCTGCAATTGTTTAAGATATATATATATATATATATATATATATATATATATATATATATATATATATATATATATATATATACGACTTTCTTAGCTAAAAGAAAAGAAGATAACTCATTTTTTTGTATCTGATTTCCTCTCAATTTTCTCTCACGTTTCATCTCTCTAAAATTAGGGTTCCAGTTTTAAATCTTCTTCAAATCTTTTGAAGATTAGTTAGGGTTTTATCGTTTCGTTTGTAAATAATGGTTGTAATAAGTTTGATTATGAAATTTTAAGATGGTATCAGAGCTAGAATCCTTCATCTCGTCGGCGCTCAGGTGACTTTCATCAACCGAATGGTAAATCCTTTCCTCTATCTCTCGTTTTCTGTTATCTTCTTAATTGCTAGGTCGCTCTTTGTTTTCTATTATCTTCGACCTATCATCTCTTGGATCTGTGATCTCTAGTACCGGTTCAAGAGATTCATTTGTTCATCCTTTTCTTGTTTGAAGCATATTAGTTTTAGATTTGTTCTTACTGTGTGTTTCTTTCTCTCCTCATAAGCCTAGGAGCAGATCTCTAATAGATATGTGTTCAAAGCATCATTGAGGAATATTCGAGTTCAGATCTGACTTTGTAGTCTCATCTGTTCTTGCTTTGTGTCTTCAGTCTCATATATTCATGTTCTGTGTCTGTGTTGTTATTTCACGATCTATTATCTCTTAGATTTTATCTTTCTAGATTTGGTTCAAGAGATATTTTTTTTATTATTCTTCTTGCACTTCGTGTATACATACGAGTTCAGATATGACTTTTTAGTCTTATCTGTTCTTACTGTGTCTTTCTTTCTCTCCTCATAAGCCTAGGAGCAGATATCTAATAGATCTGGGTTCAAAGCATCGTTGAGGAATATTCGAGTTCAGATCTGACTTTGTAGTCTCATCTGTTCTTACTTTGTGTCTCTTTCTCTCCTCTTTTTCCTAGGAGCAGATCTCTAATAGATCTGTGTTCTCTAATAGATCTGTGTTCAAAGCATTATTGAGGATTTAACAGATCTCTAATAAATCTGTTTTTCTCTTTGTGTTGTCTTAATCCCCAAGGAGAGATCCATGTTACGTGAATCGAGATTTGACCCTTTGTGATCATATCCTGAACGATTCACCAAAGTTTTTTTTTGCTCTCCGGTTTGCTTCTATTTGCTTTCTTTTCAGTTTTTTTGTGTGTTCCCTTGTGAAGTGAGCCACTGTAAGACCAAATTCTTTAACTCTGATCTCTGTGTGCTCACGGAAGGTCATTTATCTGTATTTTTTCTGGAGCTCTTCTCGAGTTCTACTCTGTCTCTGTGTGTTCAGGTTAGACATAATATCTTGGTTACCTGTGCTTTGTTTCTGGATTCTCTGTGAGGTTCCAGATTTTGTGCTCATTATAATCCGCTGCTATTATATTCAAGGAACTCACTGTAAGTCTGTTCTAATTATTTGCTCGTTTTCCCTCATTGTAAGTCTTCTATTCTATCCTTTGTATGATTTTTTTATTGGACTTCTGAGTGTTTGGCTTGACCTACCATCTATAGAGTGGCAAGGAATCCTGCCTCTAAGCTACTTAGAGTTGTCCTTGTGTGTTTCTCTCTTGTTCTCCTCTGTGTGTTCACTATGACTAGAGGTGAACCCTCTAAAGAGCAAGAACAGCAATCTCTTATCGCTAAACTGGATTTTGGAGATCCCTTATATCTCCATCCTAGTGACATTTCAGGAGCCTCTATCTTAACCTTAAAACTCACTGGAACTGATAACTATAAAGTCTGGTCTTGTGCTATGATTTTGGTTTTGGAAACTAAAAACAAACTTGGTTTCATTGATGGTACTGTTGTGAGATCTGTTAATAATGATGTTTTGGGCAAACAATGGGATAGGTGTAATTCAGTTGTGTTGTCATGGATTTTAAATTCTATATCTGAAGATCTTTTTGCTAGTCAAGTCTTTTCCAGAGTAGCTTCTGAAGTATGGCTTGAATTAAAGGAAACATATGATAAAATTGATGGTTCTGTGACTTTCAATCTTCATCAGAAGATAAATTCCCTATCACAAAATGGATCTCACGTTTCTGGTAAAATAAATCAGATTGGGAATTTCGGACTAAATGATAAAGTTGTTTTATTTAATGTTCTTGTTATTCCTGACTTTCGTGTTAATTTGTTATCTGTTCATAAAATGGCTAGAGATAGCAAGATATTTGTTGGGTTTGATGAGTGTAAGTGTTACCTTCTTCAGGGTTCTCTTCAAAAGAGAATTGTGGGGACTGGTAGCGAGCAAGGTGGTCTCTATTTTTTTGATCAGTTTAATTCTCAAGGTGCAAGTAGAAGTTTTATAAAGAAATCTAATATGTATGTTACTTGTTATATATCTAGGCAGTTACGACATAGTCGGCTGGGACATCCAGCTGATCAGGTGCTAGGGGTTTTAAAAGGAACTCTTGATATTGACAATGAATATGGTTCTGTTCCATGTGACATTTGTCATAAGGCTAAACAAACTCGGGATAAATTCGTTAGTAGTAATCATATCTCTCGGGTTCTCAGAGAATTAGTTCACTTAGATCTCTGGGGACCTTATCGTTTTCCAGTAGAAAGAGATACAAATATTTTTTAACTATTGTCGATGACTACACTAGATCTGTTTGGATATACTTGTTAAAAGGTAAAGATGAAGTCTTTGACAACATTGTTGCTTTTCACAGTTTGCTGATTACCCAGTTTGGGAAACATGTAAAAATATTCAGAAGTGATAATGGTACCGAATTCGTTAATAACAAACTAGGTGAGTTTATTAAGGCTAATGGCATTTTACATCATACGCCTTGCGTTTACACCCCTCAACAAAATGGAGTAGTCGAACGCAAGCATCGACATCTTCTAAATGTTGCTAGGTCTTTAATGTTTCAAGGAAATCTTCCTTTAAATATGTTGAATGAGTGCATTTTGACAGCTACTTATCTTATTAATCGCACTCCTTCTTCTGTTTTAAATGGAAAATGTCCTTATGAATTAGTTTTTGGCTTTGCTCCCGTTTTGACTCATCTTAGAAATTTTGGCTGTTTATGTTTCGCTGTAAAACCTAATATCACTGATAAGTTTTCTTCACGTTCAGAAAAATGCGTTTTTTTGGGATATTCAAATTCAAAAAAGGGTTATAGACTCTATAGTTTAGATTCAAAACAAATCATTGTTTCTAGAGATGTTAAGTTTTACGAAACTATATTTCCTTTTAAGATGAGTTCAGAACAGTCTAATATTGATTCTAGTGGTATAAATTCCTTGTTATTTTACAATCTGATGATTTGACTTCTGATGTGCCCGATGATGAAATTAGGGTGAACCCTTCAAATGAAAATGGTTCTTATCTCTCAAGTGATATTAGCAACAATGATAATTCTGGTAGTCAAGGCAAAGTTGTCGGGTCTATGGACCCTGGTAGTACTGCATCTAGTAATTTAAACAGATCTGCTGGATTAAATGATCTTGGTAGTACTGAGGTTGCCAGTGAATCACGAGCTGCTAATTTTCCCAGATTAAGTGTTCGTCAATCTAGTAATGAACATTTTAATGATGAACATTTGGGGTCCCCTTCTGAGGGCAATGTTTCTGAACAAAATGTTTCCATTATTAGAAAATCTAATTGTCCTTCTAATTTGCCTAAGCATTTTGATGATTATGTAGTAGAGGGAAAAGTTAAATATGGGTTAGAAAAGGTAGTAAACTATTCTTTTCTTAGTGCTAATAATATTTGTTTTACTTCGTCTTTAAATAAGTCTTTTGAACCTGAAAGTTTTTTTGAAGCTAGTAAAGATCATAAATGGGTAGATGCAATGAATCTTGAAATGGAAGCATTGTATAGAAATGGTACATGAATTTTAACTGAATTACCCCTGGTAGAAAACCCATAGGCTGTAAATAGATTTATAAGATTAAATATAAGTCAAATGGTGAAATTGAGCGGTATAAAGCTCGTCTTGTAGCCAAAGGCTACAGTCAAAGAGAACATTTAGATTACGAAGAAACATTTTCACCTGTAGTAAAAATGGTCACGGTTAGGTGTGTTATAGCTTTAGCTGTTCAAAATCACTGGTCTTTATATCAACTTGATGTCAACAATGCTTTCTTATATGGTGACTTAGTTGATGATGTCTATATGAGTCTGCCTCAGGGATATTTTTCGCCTAACGATAGTCGTGTTTGCAAGCTTGTTAAGTCTCTTTATGAATTAAACCAAGTTCCACGACAATGGTACGAAAAGTTATAAAACTGTCTTATTAGATGTGGTTTCTGTCAAAGTACCAGTGACTATTCTTTATTCACCAAGAGTTTTGATAATGTTTTTCTTGTTCTTCTTGTTTACGTGGATGATATTGTTATTACTGGAAATTGTAATACTGAAATTCAAAAGGTTAAAAATTATTTACAGTCTAATTTCAAAATAAAAGATCTTGGTTTGTTAAAGTTTTTTTTAGGAATTGAAATATTGGAAACTGACAATGGTGTATGCATGTCTCAAAGAAAATATTGTCTTGAACTTCTAAGTGATTTTGGGTATTTGGGCTGTAACCAATCAATACCCCAATGGACATGAATCTGATTGTCACAGATTATGCTGAATCTAATGAAAAGGATCCTCCATTAAAGGATTACACAGGGTAACAAAGACTGATAGGTAGACTTATTTACTTATTAGCTACAAGACCTGATATTTCATTTGATGTACAATTTTTAAGTCAATTCATGCATTCTCCACGTCAGTCTCATTTAAAGTTAGCTCTTCGTGTATTACGATATTTGAAAGGGTCTCCTGGTAAGGGTGTAAGTTTTTCTATTTGTTCCAATGTTCTAAAAAACTCGCCGCACAGCCGCCATGGCGCGCCATGGCACCAAGGCTTGTGTGTCACGCCACGTTAAGCCCATGGCACGCCATGGCCTAATACGCGGTTATTTTAATGAGATATTTGATTTTCTTTACGTTTTTAATGTCTTATTTGCAAGGTTTTTATATATACAACCTAATTTAACTTCCCTATTAGTATTGACTCACTGAGTAACACTACAAAACATACGTTTTTATATATAATATTATATATGAAATAGAAATTTGACGCCATAAGTCACGCCTTGAAAACGCCATGGCTTCTCCTTGGCTCCTAAGGCTTGAGGCTTGGCCTCGTCGCTGCGCCACGCCTCACGCCATTTAGAACCTTGATTTGTTCTAATTATGATTTTAAGTTGTCCGCCTTTGTCGATGCTGACTGGGGCAAGTGCTTATCAACGCGAAGGTCAGTAACTGGTTACTGTTTATTTTTGGGTAGTTGTATGGTATCATGGAGAAGTAAGAAACAAACAACTGTTTCTCGCTCTTCAGCAGAGTCTGAATACAGGGCCATGACCTCTGCTCTCTGTGAGATAATCTGGGTTCTTAGTATTCTAGCTGATTTAAAATTAGTAAATTTACTTCCTGTAAGCTTAAACTGTGATAATAAATCAGCTATTCAGATTGCGAATAACCATGTATTTCATGAGAGAACTAAACACATTGAGATTGATATACATCAAGTAAGAGATAAAATTGCTTCTGGTTTATTGAAAACAGAAAAGGTTTTATCTACTGAAAATCCCGCAAATCTTTTTACTAAATCTCTTGGGGCGAATCAACACAACTATCTCATTTCAAAATTAAATATGTTAGATATGTTTAGATGTCAAGATTGAGGGAGGGTGTTGAAAATGTTCTAAATATAAGTCAATCTTGTCATCATATTTAAGTTATTAAGGGTAGTGTATGTTTTTCAGGAAGTTGAGGGACTGTTGTGTAATGTTTCAGAAGGTGGAGGACTGCGCCTCACTACTTGGAAACATAAAGGGTAGCGGAGCAAATGATTTGAGGGCTTTTCTGCAATTGTTTAAGAGATATATATACGGCTTTCTTAGCTAAAAGAAAAGAAGAGAGCTCATTTTTTTGTATCTGATTTCCTCTCAATTTTCTCTCACGTTTCATCTCTCTAAAATTAGGGTTCCAGTTTTAAATCTTCTTCAAATCTTTTGAAGATTAGTTAGGGTTTTATGGTTTCGTTTGTAAATAATGGTTGTAATAAGTTTGGTTATGAAATTTTAAGATAAATTTATTTTATTAATAAAAACGACAGATTTGTTTGGTCTTCGTCCTTATCATGCCAACTGGTTGTGCAAAAAACAATAAAACACACTTAGCCAAATATATATATTAATCGAATTTAAAAGATACGAATCCAAAAAGTATAAAAATCATTGTTCTTTATTTAAAAATAGTATTTCTTATTTTATATTAAACTTATTTCTATTTATAGATTTTAAAAACGACATAGAAAACAAGGAAATAAAATAGAAATTTAAGAGTTTTTAAAGTTTTATTTTACTCAAGTTAACTACGAAAACATTTAAAAAGATTATCCAACTTAATGTTAAAATAGTCGAAAAATATATCATTGTTTCTAATTGTATATGTTTGCTGATTTAGAAGAAGAAATAGGAGAATTGATCAAAATATCCAATTATTTTAACCAACTTTATTTTTTAGTTATTTTTAGAACTAACTTCCCCTTTTAGCTAGCGTAATGCCTATTTTCAGATTAAAAAAATAAAAATCATTACACAAATAGGGATTCTTGACGCAAAAATTCGAATCCTTACACAAATTTGCATAAAGATTTTTATTTTCTTTTAATCTGAAAATTGAGTTTACGCAAATGTACATGTGTAAGACATTTGCGTAAACTCTAATAGGAATTCAATTAAAAATGTGGCTAAAAAATGAAGTTGATTGAAAAGAGAAGATTGACTATTTTTGATCAATTTCCCGAATAAAATATATTTGAAATATGTTATTTTTCATTTATGTTTGGAGTTAGAATAATAGAGTACCTTGGACTGGAAATAGACTTAGTTACGTATAATACATTAACATATAGTAGGGTGGTCAGTAAAAATTCATTAGAGGGTGGTATATTTAATAGGCATATGTAAGGGTTCGAATTTGGAAGTCGTAGTGTGGGAGCTACAATTAGTCAGTTACTCAGCGAATTGAGCTCCTTGTGGGCAATGACTGATGTGTCCTTGATTTTTTTTTTGTGCATAATTTAATATAGTGATTAATATATCTTTGCTCTCAATGTGTTTGTTTCATATGTATTCGGTTTATAATGTTAAACTTTTTAGTTATATTTTTTGTTTAATAAACACTTAAAAAATCTACACATTGTGAAAAAAAAATGTTAACTAATTCACTGATGGAAAAAATCATGTGTGTAACAACAACATAATCAAAATGGACAAGACATAAACATAAGGTTCAAACCGGTAACAAGCCAAGAGTAAATGTCTACAATCCAAGATTCATCTCAAGAGTTGCAGCGGAATTGAAAAGTAATATTGTTGAGATTATTAGAATAACTAAATCAATACAAGTTCTAAGCATCTAGCTAACTAGACAATATCGCCCATACTTCGAGCATCAACGTTCACACTTTCCGTTTTCCTTTATTGGAGCTCTCAACATGGAAATTATGTGAAAAGTTTTTCAGTTTTATAAAAAGCGAGGGTTAGATCAAAAGTCTAGTGAGTTTCCTCTAACACGATAGTTCACACATATAAAGTCATCAAAAATATCATATTAAAATGGTAAGGACTCACACTATTATGATAATGCACACTTACACATCATTACTATGATGTAACACTCCCAAATATGATAAGAGCAACTAATTTAAAATTTCGATATGACATTAATAAATATATTTTTAAAAGGAATAAACTCCACTTAAAATCATAATCTTTCAAATGATTTACTTTAAACTTGGAGACGACTCTTTTCCAATATTATGCATTTTCAAAGATGAACACTTCATTACAAGCATTGTTTATAAAATGATGCAATCCAACACTCCCGCACAAAGAGAATGGGAATTGACTCCCAATTCAAGAAACGTGGATAAAACGTTGTATCCCAAAACACCCAAGCACGGGTGGGGCAAAATGTTCAACCCATAAATCATGGTTAATAACCCACATATACAATACATCACCGAAAACACTGACACTAGGCCCAATACTCACGCGACCATAAAATGGAAGGAAACCAAATATCAAAATATGGGAATGACATATTTCATTCAAGCCTTAATATATGTGGAGGGAATCCAATATTAAGGTCATCATTTATAGTCAACCACACAAGCCAAACGATAATAAGTTAAGGCGTTAATAATTACAATGTTGTTGGCTGACGACGGGGGAGACTCGTATCCGTTGAGAGTGGAGGAACACAATGTTAGGTTACGGGATCTCAAGCACAACGGAAAATAAAACCATAACCCTCCAAGGACCCATACGAACCGGAATAAATCGGGTGTTTCGAAATTATACCTCACAGTTAACAAGACTTTGAATCACAGCAACAAAGCAAGTTTGATGCCTCCACGGTATCCATGCGAACAATTTGAATCATTTGCCTTCTCATGATGCTAGTCACGGTTTCAAAACTTAGAAAGGAAGAAGAGCATATAGTTGTAGGTGATTTTAGAGAGAATTGAAAGAACAAAAACCATCTTGCATACAATGTCATACATTATATATGGACATGAGAGGCATGACATGAAAGCACCACCATCCCTACACCTTACTTGAGTATAGAAGTATCCATGCACCATAACTCATCTTTTCAAGACCATCCCTAGTCAACTTTATTTATGTCCAACATAAATAATATCTGATTTTATTTAATCAGATTAAATCAATACAAATCAGATATAATAATTAAACGTTTTTAATTATTTAAACTCCTTATTCGAATATGTTCAAAGCGTGTGACCCAATGGGTTATCGACATGTTGGTAATAACTATAAATCTCGTATTTAAATTTATAAACAATGAGCGGTATCTAGCAATACATCATCGTCACCCAAATGACGAGAATTGGTGATACAACAAATTATCGGTTTGTAGTCAATTATAGTTTACACATTTAATTTCTTTGTCCTTGATGTCAAGATTGAACACGAGACATTGAATGTGTCATTCTCGTTATGTCCAATCTCTAGTTTCTTGATTCCCGAATATACAAATAAAAACAGAAATTGATATCTCATATCATTTATCTGAGCATGCATGCATTTCCTTAGTATATATTTATCAAGGGGTCTAGAGGCATCACTCCCGTCATAAATGAGGGACAAATCCTATCTCGATACATGCTAGTTCTACCATGTAATTTATAACATACCCAACAATAATTCTGTCACCCAGTTATGGAATGATTAGAACAAATGTCAAAATATATTACTCATACATAACAAACTCCATATTTCTCAAGTCAAAGAACTGCATGTATATTTACCACATGAGAAACACTTATGACACTCATATGACATCCAATGAAGTGTTCTCATAGTGAGTCATGTCCGATACACAAAATCTCCATTTTGTACCCATATGCAGATTCAATATCTCTATATGAATCCCTACATATGCTAGTCATTATCATATTAATTCAACCTTAAAACCCAAAATAATATTTAACTAGGGATATTTAGAATACATTATTCTAAGGTTATTTATTATGAATAATTAAAACACAGAATATAACATAGACATAATAAATTGGGCAATGCCTTTTATTTATTTATTAATTTCATGAAACAAAACTCAAAATTACAATCATCGTATGATTAGCTTTTGGGCATTCACTAACACACAAAAGTATGTCACTCTTGCAATGTTAATCGCATGGCACCTCACGACATAAAAGCCCAAGTGTCCATACGACTTCTTAACAAGTTTCACCTCAAGAGTCGGTTGACCTTGGTGAACATTACAATGAATTCCACCCCGAAGGTCCGACACACTTAAAGACTACCTCTAAGGCATTCCTTCAAGCGGCGGAGGTCCTAGTGCCTACCTCCCCGGTAGCACTTCCTGACTCAACCCTCCTAGTGTCTACTTGAAAAGTTTCCGGTCATAAAACATGGGTCCCGGAGTCCAACCCCGCAATACCCAATTGACCACCAAAACATACTGACTTATGTGTTTATGGATCCAATGCAACACAGTCTAACATTACATGACTACACATGAATGACCAACGCACTCGAGCATGTAATTAACATCAATATGCAACAAGGTGCATTAGTATGTAAATCATAATTGGGCTCTACACTGAGCCATTAAAATCGGACAATTGTCCCCAAGACTCTTTTAAGTCAACACTGAGCTAAAGTGCTCAAAACCCCTTTTTGACCAACAAATAACGGTCCCCAAATAATAAAATGCAATCGAATCGCGTCATGCAAACACAAGCTCCAAAATACATGAATAAACTCCAACACAGTTTAGATTGGGAAAAATTACTTTTCGAATGAATTTATACCCTTTATTCCTTCAAAAACGTCCCATAACACAAAATTAAGTATTTCTCCAAAACAAACGCTAAAAGTGCCTTTTAACCAAATAATCTCCATTTATGCAATAAATCATCAAAATCCTTTCATTTATGACTTATTTATCAAAATGTCTAAAAATCCCAATATGGTATTTCACAAAAATTATAAAATCTTATTTGTTCAAATAGAAAAACTCATCAAAGATTTCAACATTTATAATAATCATGTAAAACACATAAATACTCTAAAATATATATTTTTGGCATGTTCAACTTTTTCATAAATCAACTTGAACTCACCTTGCTAGATTTAAGTTAAATCTAGATTTTCCCCCAACTTGAGCTCCTTTGAAGAAACTTCGATCCTCAAGCCAAAAACCTCCAAAAACCTAGATCCATAAATTTCAACCATAAATATTTACATCCAACCACTTAGAATCGTTCCCCAAACATTTTACATGAAGATCTCACCTTATCCTAAAACCCTAATTTCCATAGATGAAGAAAATAGAAGCTTACCTTAAGCATAACTTGAATCCACCACTCAACATACTTCTTGGGCACCAAAACGAGCTATAAACTTCAAATCTTCAAAATGGTGGAAAGGGTTGGCTGAAACCCTAGAAAATTAGGTGAAGAAGATGAAGATGGAGGGGGTTATGGCTATAGCTTCCAAAAGTTGTTAGATGGTGAAGATTCACTTGATTTTAGGAGAAGAACCCCAAAAATAAGTTAGGGTTCATGAGAGGGTGTGAGGGATCGATCTTGAGAGAGAAGAGGAGAAATTTTGGGGTTTTTAATTGAGAAGTGGGGTTGGAGGCCGGTTTCATCCTTATAAATACGTACAGTGCGCGCGCGCGAGCACTGATGCGAATTGACTCGTGAACGAAACCCTAGAACGGGTCAGGGTCTTGGTAAGAGTCGGGAATAATTTTTCAACATCTGGAGTAGAAATACAACTACTGCCCCAGGTGATAATGAACAGTCAAATAAGAAATGCACTAAAGAGTGCTCTTGTCGAAAAGGGAACAAGTTAAAAATGAACTGTCATTTTCTTGTTGGTACAAGATTAATAGGAACCTTGTAAAGATATTCGTATAAAATGGAAATGAGCATATATACATAAATTTCAATGAATATGAAAGGAAACATATATCATGGAAACTAATGTGTCAAACTAGAAGATTATTGGGTCATCGAAACATTTTTTGTCACCAATAAAGAACTTTGGGGAAATGACACATATATGTTTCGACATGACCATGTAGGACACCATAGTTATGACATAGTGATCCGTGTATTGTCAAATACACATATACATTATCTTTCGAGTGAAAGGCAAAATGAGGTAAATTGCAACTGTTGACTTCTGCAGCATAAGAAACAACATTGCCATCATAATATGCCCTCTCGAATACCTAAAAATTTTGTATATACCCTAATCCTTAGCCAAGACAGGAATGAGATCATCCTAAAGCTAAGGACATAATACAAAAATATTTCATTGTTACAACGAATACAAGGTGATATTTATAGACATAAACATCTAGAATGCGGGCCATTAAAGTATTTTATGGTTCTGGTTTCGACACGATGAACGCATGTCGTATTATTGTCCACATGAAATACTGCACTCTTAGCACTAGCTATACGTTTAAGGGCTCACCACCCTGATTATTTCATCAAGTCTACATGACCTGGAATGCTGGATAATTTACATCATAAGGATTTGATGTTAATTGCATATGTATTAGGATCAATGTAGAGTTTCCTATACCCCATGTGTATATATAAAATGGTATCATAGAAGTTGTTATCAAAATAATATGATGACATCTAGGGTATTAGTAATGCGTACCAATTTACCCACATCTACCTGGGGTTATGCAATTATTATATGCAATTTTTTTTCGTTTTTAGACCCACTGCTTGCTAACCAGCCTCATGCGTACCAGTTGGTAACTGGATATAAGAATGATAGTTTACATTTACGCATGTTTGGTTCTGTAGTATATGTGCCAATTGCGCCCCCACAACGCATCAAAATGGGTCCGTAAAGACGACTTGGTATATGTTGGATATGAATTCCCAACAACTATCCGCTAATTAGAATATTTGACTAGTGATCTCTTTACCACTAGATTTGTGGGTTGTCACTTTCATGAGACAGTCTTCCCATCGTAAGGGGGAGATAGGAAAAAAGATTTTCCATGGGAACGACAGGAAGTGTCATTGAATATTCCCACTATGTCTCATTTTGATCCCCAAAACTTCACAACGTAATGTTGAAGTCAAACGAATCAGACTCGATACCTGATACGTTTAATGTTATTCCAAAAGTGACAAGATCACATATACGAGCTGCAAATATACTCGCAAGCTTAAAAAGTCCCTAACAGGGGCACACCGTCATTGGAAAGTACATTGCAATCACACATAGTGGAGGTGTGGTTAAGGTCGTAGCTACCAAATGGAAGTGGTGGAAGCTACTTGGTTCGATGGATACTACTCTAAAGGAAGAGAATAGTTAGGCACATCCATTTATCATCAATACACAAAACTCTCATGAGATTGTCTCTAATTATAATTATGTCCATGAATCATCACTAGAGGACGCTCCGAAGTTAATATTGATTCTAGAGATGAATATTAATCTCAAATGAACTATGAGAGTACATGTGAGTCGATTGACAGATCATATATAATCATTGATGATTTATTCGCATATACGATGGCTCATAAGATGATCAAGCACGACGACATCGAACTAGGCTCAGTTGAATAATATCAACAAAGAACATATTGACCTAAATGTAAAGAAACAATCCAGAAATAATTATATTCTTTGACAAATGATCGGGTATTTGGTCTGGTAGTGCTAACCTTCCAAGTGCAAAGCCCGTAGGACATAACTTAGTCTTTGTCAGAAAGCGTAACGAGAATAATGAAGTCCTAATATGTAAGGCTCTCATTTGGCGCAAGGTTTCTCACAACGCCCTGGATTGACCACGAGGAGACTTACTCTCTCATGATGGATGTTATGACATCCGAATAATTTGTTAGCCTGGTAGTTTCTGAAGGACTGGGGATCTAAATTTAGAGATATATAAAATTGCTTGATGATATTACATTACCAAAATCAAGTAACTTTAAACCACGTTATGAGCATAATAGGCACTCTTGATGAAATAAGAGAAACCACAAGCTACTTGAAATCTGAATTTTGAGAGGAAAGATCTTGGGAAAACTTGGTTTTGTCTATTTGAGCTAGGACACCGAGTTTGTAAAATATTAATTCACCGATCGCATATGTCCAAAAAATAATCAGGCAATTTAATATGGACAAAACGCATCCGGTTAGCACTCCCAAGATCGGTCGAAGTGTCGAATATAAGGAAAGATCCATTTCGTCTAAAGGATGATGACGAAAAATGTTGGGAGCTGGAATTCCCTATCTAAGTACAATATGTGCATTATCGTACTTAGCATAATACACTTGACCATATATTATATTTCTCAATAAACTTGTTAGCTAGATTTAGCTCAGCGCCAATACAAAGTCATTTGAATGATATCAAAATTAATCTTTTGGAACTATTGACATGGGTTTATACTTTCCCTTATAGAAAGAAAAATGGGATTGATAATGGAACTTCAATACCTACTTAGAATATAAGCAGCAAAAGTACTAGCTCTTATAGAAAAACACCAAACAATGTCTTGGTATGTGTTTGTTGATATTAGGTATATGTCTGACTCATAGAAATGTTGTTCTCAAACTGGATAATGAATTATCACAATGAACACCCAGATTGCTTGAAAGTAAGCTAAGCAAACCCTTGTAACTACCTCCATGAACTATTCCAAGAATATTACTCTCCATGAGATAATTAAAGAATGTATATGATTAAGGATTATCATTACATATATTAGAGGAGCTAGTAATTTTGGGTTCAACCAGTATCCTACATGCATATATGGAAATAATGCATCATGTATCGAAGAAATGAACATAAGACACATCAAGGGTGATAACACAAAGCATATTCTGCTTAAGTTTCTATACAATCAACAATAAAAGACTCTCTTTTAGATTCAAGTGAATCAAGTAAGGCGTCAAAAGAATGTGACATATTTTACCAAGTCATTACCTAAAACCATATATTGGGAAACATGTAGAAAGTAAATGCAAATATTTTCCAAACTCCCTTGATTAATGCACGAATCAGGGGGAGTAGTAGACAAAAGGGGGAGTCTACTATATTTGTGATATTGGTATGTTGTACTCTTTCTTTCAACCAAGGTTTTATTTTTCCCATTGGGTTTTGTTCCTTGGTGTAAGGTTTTAGTGAGACAACGGTTTATATAGCATCATGTTTTCCTAACTCATGATTAATGTACGAATCTAAGAGAAAACTATATTGAAGGATAAGTCTATGTATTGCAAAGAAGTTGGTGCGTTGTACTCTTTCCTTCGTCAGACTTTTATTTTTTCCCACTGGGTTTTTATTTTGGCGTAAGGTTTTAACGAGGCAACAATTGTGCACCGTCACTCCTTTAACTCGGCACAAGGGGGAGTGTTGTAGGATAAGTGTGTCATCGTCTAAAGGATATGACGATAGAGATAAGTATATCAGAGTTAGATTAGAACTTAAATATCTCATAGCTATCTACTTGTAACTCATCCCTATTTAAAGGGCTTTTGATTAATGAGAATTACAGATTCATTCTCTCCATATATTATTATTCTGTTTGGATCTTCCTTTAACATTTTGAGATTTTAAATCCATTTAATATCTCTTATTTTAAAATCAAATATATTTCCTCCATTATATATACACTAATTGACATAGTTGTGTATATATCCGTAGGGGTGAGTTCAAATGAAAACTCATCTTTCATTGTGCACATGAGGACAAATTTTAATCATTGATCAAAACTTAGAAAAATAATCAATGGTTAATACATAATAAAGTTAATTGAGAAGTGATTAAGGACAAAATTGGAAATTTGAATCAGCGCCTACCTTGTTTGACTTTTTATTTTATTTTTTAATTAAAAAAAATTTACCCCCTTAAACTTTAAAATAAATTATCTTAAAAATTACTAATATTTTAATCAAACAAATTACACCAAAAAAACGAGAATTTCGTGCTCTTCGATATGACATCCATTTCGATATAGTTTTTTTCGATTTAACAGTTTTTTACGTGAAATTTTATATATGTGTTATATTCATTATGAAGATGCATGCACGTCCTCGGGTGTCCACATTCAGTATGAATAACAAAGGTGAACATTCATTCACTATTCATGATGAATAATACAATATTCAGGATGAATAATACAACATTCAGAATGAATAATACACGAATTCATGATTCATGTATTATTTATCAAAAATCGTGTATTATTCACCCTGAATGCTATATTATTCATCCTGAATGATACATTATTCATGATGAATAATATATGAATGACTCGTGAAGATGTAGACACATGGCACACTCTCTTTTGTTTCCCAATTCACAACTGAAATTTGGTTTAATTCATTATGAATATGTATGCGCATTCCCGGATGTCCCACATTCAGTATGAATAATTAATGTGAACGTTCGTTCATTATTCATGATGAATAATACAATATTTAGGATGAATTACACAACATTCATGATGAATAATACACGAATTCATAAATCGTGAATTATTCACCCTGAATGTTGTATTATTCATGATGAATAATACATGAATGACCCGTGAAGATGTGGAGACGTAACACACTCTCTTTTGTTCCCTGGTTCACAACAGAATTACTCGATAGGTTCTTGATTCATCTTGATAGGTGTTGGGTTACGGTGCTTAAGAAACGCGATGCCTTACGACGTTGAAGAAAGTGTTGAAGAAGGTGATGTCGAGTTACATACTTACGGTGTCGAGGTGTTGTACAGACTTGAACGTACATAAATATTCATAATGAATATAACACGTATATAGTATTTCACGTAAAAACGGTTAAAAAAAACTATATCGAGATGAATGTCATATCGAAGAGCACGAAATTCTCGTTTTTTTGATGTAATTTGTTTGATTAAAATATTAGTAATTTTTAAGATATTTTATTTTAAACTTTAATTGGGTAAAAGTTTTTAATTAAAAAAGAAAATAAAAAGTCAAATATGGTAGGCGTAAATTTAAATTATCGTCCATTTTTACCCCTAAGCATCTTAAAATAAAAAACTTTATTTAATATGAGTTGTTTGATCAATAGAAATGGAGTGACTGATATTTGTATTCACATGCACAATGAAAATTGAGTTTTCATTTGAATTTTCCTCTATATCCGTAAACAATAAAGGGATGTATAATTTTATTGTAAATTGAGAATTAATAAAAATTAATGCAGTTTTTTATTAAAAAAATTAAAATATATGAAGTATTATGATATATTATTAAGATTGAACGTATTATCATGTATTTAAACATGTGTATTAGCAATACCCACTGTTTCTCGGTTTGGACTCAAGTATACAATACCGGAATCATCATAAGCTTTATTTATTTGGCTTGGGTTTCAACATAGATTTGAAGAAGACTTGAAGAAGCGCTACCCTTATATTTTCGTCAATGCATAGATTTTGGAGACATAATCTAAATTAGGAGGGAAGGATTGTAACACCCGTATTTTGGTACGTCCTGTAACACCCCGAGTTTCGTGAGGTATCAATTCAAGTTAATACAGAAACCGATATATCAAGAAAAAATAAGATTTTTGATTTTGGACTTGAATCCTAGATTTTATAGTCTAGATGGATGAAGGATTCAATTATGAATCCAACGGTTCTTTCCGGAGCGAAAACGGAGCTATAACGAAGAAGTTATGGCCAAAACAGTTTCGGTACGCGCTAGGCTATAATGCCCAGCGATTGTGACAGTGTCACAATCGCCTGTCAAGGTCGCCGGAACCCAGAAATGCTCGGTACAATCTCAGATATTGTGCCCGGCGATTATGACATTGTCACTATAGCCTGGCACAATCGCCTAGGTGTTTCAGGGTGTTAAAATCGCGATTTTCAGCCCCAAACTTCATTTCTTCATAACTCTCTCATTACAACTCCGATTTGGGCGATTCAAGTTGCTACGGTTTCGTTTTTGAGAGCTTTTCAAGGATATGGAAAGATATTGGAAGTATATTGGAGTATACTAGAGTATTTGGTGGTGGTAAGCTTCTCATCTCTCTCACTATTCATCTTCTTCCCCAAAGTTTTCTTGGTTTTCATCCACCTTTTGTTCTCCCTTTCATAGATTGGAGTTTTGTAACCATTTTGGTGAACTAGAAGTGTTTTGGTTGGTGGATTCAAGCTTGGGTTAAGGTAATCTTCTATTCTCTTCGGTTATGGAAGTTAGGGTTTCGGTAGTAATGGAGGTATTCATGTAGATGGTTTGGGAAAAGATTCTTTGTGGTTGATTATGTTTATTTGTGGTTGAATATGTATGGATTTAGGTTTTGGAAGTTTGGTCTTGAGAATCCAAGTGTTCTTCAAATGAGCTCTAATTAGGGGAAAATCTAGATTTAGCCTAAATCTAGCGAGGTGAGTTCAAGTTGATTTGTGAAAACGGTGTACATGCCAAAATGTTTATTTTAAAGCGTTTTACATGAAATTGTTAACTGCTGATAAGTTTTGTTAACTGCTGATAAGTTTTGTTAACTACTGATAAGTTTTGTTAAATGCTGATAAGTTGAGTATTTCAAAGGTGTTTAACTTTATAAACTCATTTAGTACACATCTTTGGAATTTTGGAGCATTATGATAAATAAATCATGTATTTTGGTATTTCTATGATTTATTTTATGGAAGTAGATTTTGAGTATAAATGTGTTTTGATTTGTGTTTTAGAGAAATGCATGGTTTTGTGTTATGGGACATTTTGAAAGAATAAATGTTGTAAACTCACTTGGAAAATGAATTGTCCCAATCTAAACTACGTTGGAATTAATTATATGCTTTGGAGCATGGGTTTATATAAATATGGGTTGTTTATATTTGATTTCATTTTATGAATTTCGACGTTGGGTCTTTGGATTTGTTAAGCTTCTGGCTCGGTTTGGATTTTGTTGGGTTTTGAGGACACTTGTCCGTTCTAATTGCTCGATGTTGAGCGTTTGGTTATGATTTGCATTTACTGCATCTTAGTTGAGCATGTCATGTTTTGAATGCTTTGGCTCATTCGTTTTGAGTCATGTAATGGTTTAGTTAGTGCAATGGATCCATAGGCACGGTGTTCCTCTATCCCCGTTTGGGAAATTGGTTCACCATTTGGCACGGAATAGGCATCGGGATCCATGGTAAGTAGGGTGTGGGCCTATACGGTCGGGCAGCGTCCCATGGACAGTAAGGTGTAATTCCATTGTGCCCGAGTTGCCCGGTTTTGGGGACTCTCAAGAATAGACCTGGAGTGGTTGACTTGATGTTTTCGGGCGATAGACTTGGAGTAGTTGAGCTCGGTGGGTGTTTTATGTGTAACCCACATGTTTTGAATTACTACATAACTATGAGATTTACTTTGTGTTCCGTTATGTACAATGTAATCGTGTCTCCCCCGTCACCAATAGGTGTGGTTTGGTTATGGAGTTTTATAATCCATGTTTTCGAAGACGTTGGTGTATGGGTATTTATCTATGTTTTAAGGTTTTGGTTATTGAAACTCATTCGAGTTATTGAGATGTTTTGGGAAGATGGAGTTAACTACGTTTTTGGTGTTTGATCATTATGAGGTCAGTTATATTTTACGAGCACTTTGGGTTTCAGATTTATTTAAAGAGGTGTGTGTTTTATGATCTTAATCACAAAAAGGGGTGAACGTTGAAAGGAGATTGTTTTAAGATTTAATGTATTTCATTTTTGGTTGCTTTCAAACCAAACGTATGGAATTGTGGAAATCATGATTTTAAATAACATTCTTAAAGTTATTGTTTTATATTTACATCCCTAATGTAAAACTCTTGAGCTCACTAGACGTTAAGCCTAATCTTTTTATTTGTCGGCATGTGCATCAGGTTCCAGAAGGGGGTTCGGTTCTAGCAGTCGTATGAAGTGATGTGCTTAGTGGTTCACGAGTGTAAGCATTTGATGAAGTCTTCCGCAGTTTGGAGATAGCGATACTTTTGGGTTTTAGTAGCACCCGTCTTTATTATAGACTGTTCATATAGAAAGAGTGTGTGTATTGAGGTTAAATATTAAATTGTAGTTGTAGATGATTTATTTATTGGTGTATTTAGAAATTTTTTAAATTAGTTGTTATTTCCATATTTGAGGGTGTTACACGTCCCTCGTATGTAGTTGTAATGAATAACTTGCTTAGATCCCATATTTTTGTATAGAAATGCTTGTAGTATAGTACATTGGAAAAAGGGGAAGTCCAAACATCTTGTGGCTTGGATAGTGACCAATGCTACTTTTACCAGGACTTAACTACCGGTCAAACTCGCAGTACTCACTGTGGAAGTGAGCATTTGTGGTTCATGTGACTTTCACCATGACCTAAGTCGTGGTAAAAGTCGCAGTGGCGACCTGCACTACATAAACACCCGATTCTTGAGCTATGACTTCATTTACTCACTACACTTTTCATTCTCTCTTCCTTGAAATCATTTGGGAAACATTTAAGGGCATTTACTCATCTCCTCCAAGCATTTAAGAGCCTCTAAACAAGAAAATTTCAAGTCTTGATCAACCTCCAAGTTCATCTTCTCCATTTTCTAGGGCTAAACCCATTTTCTAGGTTTTCTCTAAAAACCTAGCATGTGAGTTCTAAAAGCTTTGTAAAACTAGATACATGCCTAAATGTGTTTATCTAACTTCATTATATGCTTTATTTTATTCCTTCTCATTTGATGATTTGATCATATATTCATACTTGGATGAACTTTAGAGTATTTTTGGGCACTTTTGAAGTAAACCAATATATTGCGAATATGATATATATTATTTTATGCTTAGAGTATATACGATATGATTTATATGGAACTTGGTTCATATCTTGATGTTTCTACACAAAATCACATTTTAAGGATTTATTGACCTAACTTGGGAATTTTGTTTATAATTATATATGCTAATTTAATGTTTATGGATGAACTTGTGAAGTTATGAAACAACATTTAAACATGAATGGGAAATTATCTCTTTATGGAATTGTTGGACATTTTCCACTTGGGATTTATGACTAGATGGACTTTCAAGTGGGCACTAACAAGGTTGGGTCTTGAGGTGCTACTCGGAAGGGTAGGCACTAAGAACCACTAAGCTTGAGGTACTATCTAAAAGGTAGGCACTAAGTGAGAGTGAGCCTTGAGGTGTTATTCGTAAGAATAGACACTAAGGCCAACCCATTCTTGAAGTGAAAGTTGTTAAGGGTCATTGGACACTTGGACTATATGATTAGTTATGGTCCTCCTATATCATGGAAGAAGTGGCATACTTACGTGTTTACGCCACTCTCAATGAATATGGGTCTCCCCTGTTGGTCCCGACAAGATTGAAATATGAGACATTATGGAAGGGTCTGTATATAAATAACTTCCTATGATCAACATTTTGGTCTCCTTTCCACTATAATTTGATTAATATTTCCATGTTCATGCTCACTAGAATTTTTGGTTTAACACTTGTTTGGTGTCGGCATGTATCTCAGGTCCTAGCGATGGGATTGCTTAGGTGGTGTTCTAGCCATCTTAGAGAACTTTGGGGGAGCATTGTGCATCTTTTGTATTCTTTTGGCAGTTAAGGAGACACCCGATTGTAATTTTTTTTTTTTTGAAATAAGAGTAATAACTCTTCCTAGCAAGTATTTGATAAACGACTCATAAGTAGTAATAATTCCTTTAATATTCAACTTTTTTTCTTAATAAGATGAACATTTCACATGTCAACCACAAGGGTTATGGCATACTGATTAAGGCCCTGAGGGATGTGGTGGAATATCCCATTTGCCTAGGGTTCGAATCCAGACGTACATAACAATTGTGGTCACTGAGGTTTAATCAGGGATGATGTCTTACGGTCATAATTTGCTAAGAGATTAATCTAGACATAACTAGCTTAAAACACATTTCAAAAAAAAAAAAAACAGAACATTTCACATGTCAACTTAGAAAATAAAGTAATTGTCCATGTGATACTTGTTTGGTGTTTATTAAATCGATAAATTATAAATAAACAATATATTAAATGTATAAAAATAAAATATATTTTGATCTTGTTCTATTAGGTGTAGGTAACGAATATTCACCAACAGTTAGTTGATGTTTGGTGTTTCTTATTTTGTTAGCTCCTTGATAAAAAAAAATTAATAGAGTTAAAAGAAAACCAATTAATCTCGTTAATAAAAAATTATAAATAATTTAATAATTAATAACTTAATGTTGTCAATGCTATATAATTGTTAGATGTTAGATAGAGACATTCACGTCCCCAGTTAGCTTGGTGGTTCCCATGTCTTCGACTCTTTCGAAGTTGTCAATTATGTTGTTTCATGTTGATATATTCGTATTTATCGGATTGATTTTACAACACATGTTAAGGATCAATCTTCGATTTGGTCCACACGGGCCCGATTCCAATTAGGGTTGTAAACGAACCAAACGAACATGAACGAAGCTTTGTTCGTGTTCGTTCGTTTAACTTAACCGAACGAACAAGAATGGTAAACGAAGACTTGTTCGTGTTCGGTTCGTTTATAGCCCTAATTCCAATAGTGCAAAACATAACCATATTTGGTCCTTCTAAGGATCCTTAAGAGGCCATTGGTCTATAACCTATGACCAATCTAGGTTTGATGGTTTTAATTGGATTCAATCGAACCTTCTTTTATTTTTTTATTTTTTATTTTTCTATAGAAAGTTTAGTAGCTTTAATGGAAGCAACATCCAAGCATTTGAAAGTCTTAACAAAATGTTTTTGTTTTTTTTGCTTGAGGCATTGATTTTCTAAATTTTTTATTTAACAGGTCCTTGTTCAGACGCCTAGTCATAAGCGATCGGGTTTCAAAAATAAATAACAAAATTCTTAAATTTACTCTCCATTAATCTACAAATATTTAAAAATTGTGAAGAGAGAGAAATTAATTAGCGGTAAAGTTGTTATTTTACTTAACTGAAAAATGTAATAATTATGCATGTCTAAAACTATGTGTCATTTCTACTGTGGACACTTATTTTGAGACGGAGGGAGTATATAATATCAATGTATCCTTTGAAAAACATTATGGTGGTGATGCATAGTTTGATGGAGAATATTAAATTCACCGTTATATGCAACATATATATTAAGGTTCTAAATACGTGAGACGTAACGTTGTGGCAAGACTAAGGGGCCGTTTACCCAATCACTTACCTAGTAAGCACTTACCGGTAAATTCAACACTATCACTTACCTTACCCGTTAAGATTTTAGTCCATGAAAAACGGCATCGTACGCAATAATTCATCCGGTAAGTGCTAACCGGGTAATAGTCGTAACCATCACTTACCGGGTAAGACTCTTGGACCTTGCCATTGTTCTTACCGGGTAAGATTCATGGTCCTTGCCATGTTCATCGATAAGGTAACGTGACTTGGTAAGTACTTAGTGGGTAAGCGTTACGTAAACGGCTCCTAAGCCTCAAACCTTACACGTTACGATGTTTTTAAGACGTGAAATAAGGTGGAAATTTTGTATGTCATTTATATAATTATATATACATATATGTTTTATATAGATTATTCAATTAGATAATAATATTAAAAAATTTACATCAATATTAGAAAAAGAAAAATCATTATTATTATTATTATTATTATTATAAAGATAGTCTTTGATTAAATATTCAAAATAGAACTTAAAAAGGTAATTTTATAACTTCTTTTTAATCATATGTGAATTCTTGAAACAATGTTATGATTAGTTAATTAATCTATAAAAGTGTAAAATATAAAGTTAAAAAAATTTAAAAATATTTTGTTTGAGAAAAGTCACGCTTTGTAAAAAAACGTATGACGTGCCTCAATACGTCATTGGGTCAGCCATGTCTTACAGAAACGCTATAGGCCTCATCGTAACGATAGAGACACGTCTTACGTCATCATACTGTTCTCATGAATTTACACAATATCATTTTATCTAATAAGATATAAATCATTTTTAGAATATGTAAATAAATAGATCGTAACCAAAATCATAATTGAATAACATCTTTACAATAAATTGACAATTTCACGTGTTTCATCATAGAAAATAAAATACTTGTCCATGTGATACTTCTTGTTGGTATCTTACATATGCATTTGAGGGTGTCTTTTTCACATCAATAAGTAACCATCAATTATTATAAGTAATATGATATAATTTATTAAAAAGAATGTATTTTGATTTTACTTATGTTTTATGATTTAAAAATGTCTATTTTAATACATCCAATACCAACATAACAAGAATGAAAATGACACAGTTTTAGAGCATCAACAACGATGATGGTGGACATTTTTGTTAAATTTTTAAAAGAATTTCTTCCAAAAGGATGTGACACAAGTAAAAATGAAAAAAAAAATAGGCTTATTAAAAGCTTCAACTGCATAAATAAAAGAGAGGATTTTTGTTGTTGGTTGTTTTTTCATATGTTTTGACGGTTTAAGAATATTATATGTTCAAAAAGCTCTATTAAAAGTGCTCTAAAATAGGTTTTCTACGATAAATCTTTTTACAAGTACGAACTTTTAAAGTGTACTTTTCATGATAGCTTTTAAAGTAAAATATATTTCATTTCCATATTATTGGAATATTTGATTATAGACAAGAGCATCTACAATGCATCAGTCATTGAATGACTTTTTAGTTTTGCCACATTAGATTTCCACTAACTTTTTTTTAACAAAAACTTATCCTAAAAACTTTCTCCAATGCAAAAAGTTTTTCATCGATTACATTATAATCTATTCTCATCTATTTAAAATGTTTTATAAAAGCCCCTAATTTAATTTGTCGTTTTAATAAAAATTACTTAACTTATAAAAAAATGAATTCGTTAAAAAACATTAAAGACGATAAATATATTATATGATTCTTATATTATTTTTAATTATTCGATATTGGTGTCATTTTGATGGTCTTAACGAAAGCTTTTTAATAATGTATTTTGTAAAAAAAAATATATTTGGTTCTATTATAAATATGTAATGGTTAGATTAATTAATTAAAATATATTAAGGTTTAAAATGAAAATTATATTAAAAGAAGGGATAAAATGAAAAGTTAAAAGGGGTGAAATGTAAATTGACAATTGCTAATAACAGGTTGATAGATTAAAGGGAAAGCTTTTCAATTAGCTTTTAATTCCAATGATAAAAAGTTATTCAAATAACTTTTTGAAATAGTAAAAAGCTTTATAAAAAGCTCCCATGCTCTGAGAATAATAATTTGACTATATATACCATCAAAAATCATTTTTATTTTGTACTTTATATTATGACTTCAAACTATAACAACCAATTTACTGTATACTCAATTAATAGTTAATTTGTTTTTATAAATACGAACTTTTTCCTTAATAAAAATGTATAATTTGAAACAAAATTTAAAAAGTAAAGTTGTTTGGTGATTAAGACGTTCACGTCCCCAATTCATTTGGTGGATCCCATGTCTCGTTTCATAAGTTGTCAATTATATTGTCACCCGTTCATTTGTTTGTATCGTTTTTTTTTTTAATCAAAGATTAAAGCACGTGTTAAAATAGTATTATATAGATTTTTGTTTCTCATTGAATTCAAAAATTCTATAAACAGCACATTGTTTTATAACAATTATTTTTAAATTGCAAACAAAGAATATTACTATTATGTAGGGCTATAAACGAATCGAACGTTCAGCGAACCGTTCGTGAACTGTTCGGTGGGAAGTTCGTTTATGTTCGTTTATTTAATAAATGAACGAACATAAACACATTTTTTTGTTTGTTTAGTTAAATAAACGAACATGAACAATGGTCTTGTTCGTTCATTTACGTTCATTTATGTTTGTTTATATATATAAATATATTTATATATATTATGACATTAATGTGTCAAAGCATTAATTAAATTAATTTTTTAAAATTCTTTTTTTATACCCCTCCTAAGTTCATCCGTTTTTTTTTTGTTATGTTATTTTTTACGAACGAAATGATGAGTAACGGTGGTTATTTTTTATTCATTTGTGTTCGTTTATGTTTATTTATGTTCGTTCGTATATATTCATTTACGTTCGTTTATGTTCATTTATGTTCGTTCATTTAGCTCTTAATAAACGAACATAAACGAACACGAACAAACATATTTTCTTAACGAAAAAACATGAACACAAAAAATTTCATTCGTTTATCGTTCGTGTTCGTTCGTTTGTTCGGTTAAGTTAAACGAATGAACACGAACAAGCCTTCGTTCGGATTCGTTCGGTTCGTTTACAGCCCTACTATTATGGATGGTTAGAGATAACTCGATGGTCTTTATCCGTATAAAGTATTTTTGGTAAAAAATTTAAAAACAATTTATTCAATATTAGTTATGATTTGTTATTACATAATCTTTTAAAATTCATGTTTACTACTTATTACTAAATATATGTAATTTTTAACTTTTTAATATAAAACTAACTAATAAACATATTTAAGTATAAACTAGAAGCATACTCGTGCAATGCAATAAAATACATCATGATTTTATTGTTTTCTTTTATTTTTTGATTTCTATTGATTTACAGTACGATTTTTTATGGTTTTGAGAGAGTGATAATGTTTTTTTTAATATAAATTTGTTTAATTTAGAATTAATAATTTAATGTTTTTTATATAAAAAAATTAAGTATTTTGTTATAATTCAATGATTATCTTATATATTTTAAATTCTTTATATTTAAATTGAGATGTTTATCAGTTAGTTATGATTTCAAACATATAGCTTTAGAAATTTATACTCATTAATCATGACTTGTAATCTTGAATTTTAAGTAATGTGTATCAATAAATAATATTTAACGCATAAAAACTTATTTTTAAGACTTTATTCGATAGCTTAATAATAATGTAATTTATTTTATGTTTAATAATATAATGATTTTTTTTTGGTAAAATAAACATTAAATATTCTGTTAAATTTTCTTCATTATATTTTAGATTTTTTATATTTAAAATTTGATTTTTATTCTGTATATAGGTTATGTTTGGCAAACTAGCTGATAATCTAGCTGATAACTGATAAGCTAGCTGGTAGCTGATAAACTAGCTGGTGACTGATAAGCTAGCTGATGAAAAAGTTACGTTTGACAAAAATTAGCTTATGAACATGTTAAATTACCAAAAAGGACATTTACAAAAAATAATCAATTATAATATTTAATAATATAATTAAAACAAATTTATAGTAATATAATATATTAATTAACACAAATAAGGTAACAAATAAGATAGTAAATAATATAATATGTTAATTATTTTTTTTTGAAATTTATTATATATATATTATAAATTTTCTATTTTAAACCAAATTTTAAAAACAATCTACATTAACTTATAATTTTAAAAAACCATTACATATAATATGGAAATAAATAATCAAATAATAATTACAAAAATAATGATAATTGATAACTAAAATATATTGATCAATATTAAAAAATTGATATAATTAATAATTCTAAATAATTAAAAATTAATATCAATGTATAATTAAAATTTATATTATAATTTTCAGATAATATTAATTAATAATAATAAATTTTAATAATTAATATTTATTTATAATTAATAGTTAATATATAATAATGAATATTAATGTGAGTATAATTGGAATAATCATAAAAAACTCTCATAAGCTATTTCAAGTAGCTTATCAAAAAGTTAGCTTATAAGCTAGCTTATATTCATCCAAACATGTACCTAAAAAATAAGCTAGCTTATTTTTGCCAAACGATACCTTAGTTATGCGAATGCGATGAGTGATTTTAGGGGAGTTGAATGGGGAGTGATTTTAGGGGAGTTAAAGTGGTTAAAAATAATTATTGAAAATTAATAAATAGCATTAAATGTAGTACATTATGCTTTAATGGTTGTTTTTAAAAGATTTTAAGTAATTAATATTAAATAACGATATATTAAGTTTTAACAATTGTTTTTAAGAGTTTTTAATAAATGTTTTATAATATAATATAGATAATAAGTGTTGAACATTATTAATATGACAAATCCTCAATCATTAAAATTAATTGTATTCTTATTTTTAAATCTAAAATATTTAAATTATAATAAAGAATTAATCAAAATATATCAAAAGCGAGAACTTTGTAATTTATAATTTGACATCTATATCTTTTTTTTATCAGGTTTTCAAGTTAACAAGACATATTTAGCGAAGATAAATTTTAGATTTTCCTTTTTGATAGTTTTTTTTTCTACATTACAGCATCTCCAACAGATTTTCTAAAAGACTAAAATAAAGAAAATAGAGATGTTAGGCAAATTTTACTCCACCAGATTTACCAAAACTTTCTCCAAAATGAAGAAAAGCATGAGAGAGAGAGAGAGAGAGAGAAATTATTCAAATTTGGAGAACTCACCAAAAATGATTACCATGCAAAATAATAAATTTTTATTATATTTTCACCAATAAAAAACTATGATGTTAAATGTTTATGGGGAAAAGTCTAAAAAAACTCAATGGACTTTAGTGTTTGGAGTGATTAAGTTCTTGAACAATTTTTTTGGAACAAATAAGTCCTTAGACATTTCAAAACACACTAAATAAATTCTTGGACTTTTGGAAACCTGTTAAATACATCCTTATTACTTAAAAATGTAACTTGTAACCTACATAATAGGTAAAACTACAAATTAGAATAAAAAACAAAAAAGATGTCACCTACTTTTGTGATAACCGGGTTAAAAGTTAGAAATCGCAAGTTAGGGTGGAGAATGGTCAAAATCCATGTTTTGAGGGGGGCCTAGGTGTAAATAATTATTATAAGGATTTAACCTAGAGTTGTATGCTATTCCTGAAAGCGGCTGAGGAAGTTTGGGAAGGAAGCAGATTTTTGTTGAAGAGGAAAAATCAGAGAAGAAATCGGTTAAGGAATTCTCTCAAGGTATCAATTCTTAATCCATCATCTCATTCTCAATTTTTCCTTTGTAATTACTACATCATTGTTTTTGGGGAATCTGTTAGAGTGATTTTGGACCGAGAAGTAGAAATTAGTTTCTCCAGCACCTAGCTTTTGATAGAGAGATTTTGGTGTTGGGTTTGAGGGAAGGATCGAGTAAGGATGTTATTCTTAATCGCTAGCAAGGATGTAATCGATTTAGGGAGGGTGTTTAATCGAAGGTCTGAGCATTATGGGGTTCGAGAACCCATTATCGCCCCCGGGCGAATCCTCTTATCGATCGAACCCAATACCGGTTAAAGGGGAGTTTTGGTAGAATTCTTTACCGGTCAAAGGGGGGTTCCGGTCGAATTCTTTACCGGTCAAAGGGGGGTTCCGGTCGAATTCTTTACCGGTCAAAGGGGGGGGGGGTTCCGATCGAGTTCCCTATCGGTCAAATGGGGGATACCGAGCGGTCACAAGGTCGGGCCTGGATTGTTTTTGGGCCGAAGCCCAGGTGGTTGTGGGATTGTAATATTTAGTTCCAACTTATCAGATGTATCGGCCCACCCTTGGAATTCTAGGATATCTTGATCTCGAGTCGTTAGGTGTGAGAGCCGATAATGTTTCTATCTTGGTTTACCGATCAATGCTTCCTTTATAGGTTTTGGTTCGGAGTTTTAAAGATAGGCGAAAGCTTTGTGTTAAGGGACGTCAGGTGAGTTTTTTTCTAAATTAAACCTTTTGATGATAAAGGCATGTGAAGTTTATTTATAAACTTTGATTTATTATGATGGCATGATTTTATTAATTGTTCAAATGTGTTATAAATCGTTGCTGAGTATATGTATGCATACATTAATTGTGGGTTACGTGACCTAAGTCGCGGAGTGTGGCCCGCCTACTCATGCCGGGGAGTGTGGTCCGTTTATGTCGTTGGGGGTGTGTCCCAACATTAAGGCAGCGTGAGTTAGACACATCGTCTTGGACGGTCGTGTGGTTCGTAACGTGTTTTATTTAAATGTCATTATTAAATGATGTTTCAAATTCTGGAAAGTATATTTTGTTGCTGAACTGTTAGAGGGAACTCACTAGACCTATGGTCTAACCCTCGCTCTTTCAAAACTAAAAATCTTTTCAGGCCGTCGTGAATTAGGTTGTGCGGCTAAAGGCAAGGAGAAGGTATAGCGTGGGCGGATAGAAGACCGTCATTTAGTTTTTAGTTATTCATTGATCTCAGTTGTGTAGGTTGATTTGTATATCGAACCTTGAATTATCTATTGTAAAACTTGGGACCTCTCTTTTGAGGGATTGTTATCTAATGGTGGTATTTTTAGTATTAAGAATTATTCTGTTTTTTTTTTATTTCTGGTTGGGTTGTTACAGTTGGTATCAAAGTCATAGTTTAAGGGATCTAGGCGACCAATTGGGCTTAGACTTAAACTTAGTGCGTGAATCACAACTGAGATAATAGGATGTCCGTAGGGAGTCGGGTAATAGAGTGGTGAGGACTAACATGTAAGGTAAATTTAGAATTACATCTGGTCAGTGTAATTGTAAATTTACAGGTACATGCGTGTGCTTAACTTGCTTTATTGCTTTGGGGGTTACCTTAATGAGGTTTTTATTGGTGTTTATTTGTAGCTATGTCGGAAAGAGTTACTAGGAGCAGATCGGTGCCAGCAGTAGAGGTGGCACCTGTTAATGAAGTGGTTGAGGATGGACCTGTTGCTCCTCCTCATGCAACTGCTAACCGAGGGAAGGGTCGCGGATGACCCAAAGGGAAGGCGACAAAGAAAGCGACCACGCAAGTAGATGAGCCAACTAAGAGGACTAGAGGTGGGAAAACACCTGGTGTTGTTCGGCGAGCAATAAGTGTTGATATGAGAACTGAGTTGGAAACCTCTCATCAAGAAAGTTCAGCCTCAGTGAGGGGTCGGAGACAGAATAGAAATCGTGGCTGGGGACGAACGCAGGGGTTTGTCACGCAAGAAACCTTTGTGGCTGAGATGGGGAAACTGCAAGAAACCTTGAACGCGTTGTTGACGCAACGATCCAATGAGGCGACGTCAAGTAAGGAGAAGAGTGGGAGCAAAGAGGCGACCGATGTGGCGGATTCACCGATGACTATGATAGAGAGTCGCTCACAAACAACTTCGGCAGTAATGACCAAATCGATGGGTGAAAAGGGATGTAGCTTCAAGGAGTTTGCTGCTTGCAAACCCCCTACTTATAAAGGCGAATGCGACCCGATCCTGGCAATGAAATGGGTGAAAGGAATGGAGTTAGCTTTCGACACCAGCAAGTGTTCAGAAGGGGATAGAGTTGTTTACGCTTTGGCCATGCTGAAGGATGAAGCAGTCATGTGGTGGGACGTGGAGTCTAATGGTCAGGGTTCGACAGCATCTAGAGAAATGTCTTAGGCTGAGTTCGTGAAGAGGTTCAAAGCGCAATTTTGCCTTATGGCGGCAATTAAGAAATTAGAAGAGGAGTTCTTGAGCTTGGAGCAGAAAGAAATGTCAGTTCAAGAGTACACGACTAAGTTTATTGAAAAGTCCCGATTTGCAGAGGTTTACGTGCCTAATGAAGAAAGGCGGGTGAAACGATACATATACGGGTTAAGAGGTTACATCCGAGAGTTTGTCTCAAACAAGAATCCAACAACATTTCAGGCGGCGGTAAATGCAGCCGAGCTACGTGAGAAGGAAAAGAATCGTCAGGCCACCGAGAGAAGCGGCGACAAACGGAAATGGGAAGGGCCTAATCGTGATTCCAAGTCATTCAAATTGTCAAAACCTGATCATAGGAGTAATTCGAAGTTTGAGAGCAAGCCTTGTGGTAAGTGTAATAGGGTCCACAAGGGAGAGTGTATGTTGGAGCGAGAAGGGTGCTATAAATGTGGAAAGGTGGGGCATATGGCTCGTGACTGTCGGGGGTCGAGGTCGTGTTACCAGTGTGGGTCTCCTGATCATATCAGGACTGATTGCCCTCAGCTGAAGAAGGGAACTGCTGGGGTGCTTGGTGATAAAGGGAATGAGAAGAAGGTGGAGCTAGCTCGAGCGAGAGCAAGGGCTTTTAACATGACAGCTGAAGAGGCAGTTGAGACGCCGGATGTGGTAACAGGTACTTTTCCCATAGACTCGATTTTTGCTAAAGTATTGTTCGATTCGGGTGCAAACCGTTCGTTTGTGTCACCGAATTTTGTGCACAAATTGCTAGTGAAACCCAAGATCTTAGCCAAGGGTTCGAAGTAGAAGTAGCCGATGATAGTCGAGTCTTAGTGGGAGAAGTATATGATGGGTGTAGTATTGACATTGATGGTCATACCTTTCCATTGCGGTTATATACAATGGGTATGGAGGAATTTGACGTCATTGTGGGGATGGATTGGTTAGCGTCTAACGATGCCAACATCGTTTGTAATAAGAAACTGATCCACATATCTTTGCCGGATAAGAAGGAAGTTATAGTCTATGGGGATCGTCGGGATAGAAAGTCGTGCTTGATCTCGATGATCAAGGCTAGGCGTTGCTTAGTAATAGGGTGTGTGGGGTTTTTAGCGTATGTGGTGGACGCTAAGAAAGAGAAGAAGGGATTAGAATCTGTTCCAATAGCGTGTGAGTACCCGGAAGTGTTTCCCGAAGATTTAACCACTCTGCCACCAGATAGGCAAGTGGAGTTCAGGATAGATTTGATGTCGGGGGTGGCACCAATAGCAAGGGCTCCTTATCGTTTGGCTCCGGCCGAGATGAAGGAGATGATGACTCAACTGAAGGAATTGTTGGATAAGGGTTTTATCTGACCTAGTACGTCGCCGTGGGGAGAACCGGTACTTTTCGTCAAGAAGAAGGACGGGTCGATGAGAATGTGCATAGATTACCGAGAGCTCAACAAGTTAACAGTAAAGAATAGGTATCCGCTTCCTAGGATTGATGATCTCTTCGATCAGTTGCAAGGAGCGAGTTACTTCTCGAAGATAGATCTGCGATCGGGTTATCATCAGCTGAAGGTTCGGGAGGAGGATGTATCCAAGACTGCCTTTCGCACGAGGTATGGACACTTCGAATTCCTGGTCATGCCTTTTGGGCTGACAAATGCACCAGCAGCATTCATGGATTTGATGAATAGGGTATGCAGTCCTTTCTTGGACAAGTGTGTCATTGTATTCATTGATGACATGCTGATCTATTCACAATCCATGCAAGATCATGAAATGCATCTGCGAGCTGTGTTAGATTTGCTTAAGCGAGAGAAGTTGTACGCCAAATTCTCGAAGTGCGAATTTTGGCTAAGAGAAGTGCAGTTCTTAGGACACGTGGTGTCAGAAGACGGAATCAAAGTGGATCCAGCAAAGATTAAGGCAATCGAAGAGTGGGAGGCGCCAAAGACGCCGTCCGAAGTAAGAAGTTTCCTTGTCTTGGTGGGCTATTACCGAAGGTTCATCCAGGACTTTTCAAGAATAGCTACACCGTTAACCGCTCTAACGAGGAAAAATGTTAAGTTCTCATGGAGGGAGACTCAAGAGGATGCATTCAACGAATTAAAAAAAAATTGAGTGGTGCACCGATTCTGTCGTTACCCAAAGGTACGGAAGGATTCGTAATTTTCAGCGATGCTTCGAAGCTCGGCTTAGGGTGCGTGTTGATGCAATATGGAAAGGTAATAGCTTATGCGTCTCGGCAATTGAAAGAGCACGAAAGGAATTATCCGACGCACGATCTGGAGCTGGCAGCTGTGGTGTTCGCATTGAAGATCTGGAGGCATTACTTGTATGAAGTTAAATGCCAAATTTATACCGACTATAAGAGCCTTCAGCATCTATCCAATCAAAAGGAGTTAAATATGAGGCAGCGAAGGTGGATGGAATTGCTGAGTGATTATGACTGCGAGATTCTATATCACCCAGGTAAAGCTAATGTGGTAGCAGACGCCTTAAGTCGGAAAGAGCATAGTCCAGTATCCAAGGTAGTAGCATTTCGAATTGAAGTGACCTCAAGCTTTCTAGAAGAAGTCAAGCATTGTCAAGAGGAAGCCCTGTCAAGTGAGAATTTGAAAGGTGAAAGAATCGTAGGAATCATTGATCTGTTAATTGTGAACAATCGCGGGGTCAGATGTTATGAACAAAGAGTGTGGATTCTAAAGCGGGGGAATCTTAGGAAGAGGATATTGGAAGAAGCTCACAAGTCGCGATACTCCATACATCCGGAAACCAATAAGATGTATCGGTATCTGAAGAGGAGTTATTGGTGGCCAGGCTTGAAGAAAGATATAGCTTATTTTGTGGAAAGATGCCTCACGTGTTTAAAGGTAAAAGCGGAACATCAAAGGCCGTACGGGAATCTACAGCCGTTGGAAATACCGGTATGGAAGTGGGATGATATAACCATGGAATTCGTGACGGGTCTACCGCGATCACCTAAGGGGCACGATGCTATTTGGGTGATAGTGGACCGACTCACCAAATCTGCACACTTCCTACCGATCAAGGAGACTTATCCGTTAGAAAAGTTAGCTAAATTGTATATTGATGAGATCGTATCTAGGCACGGCGTGCCGACTACGATTGTGTCTGATCGGGATGCTCGCTTCACGTCAATGTTTTGGAGAAGCCTTCAAAGAGAATTGGGTTCGCAACTCAAGTTGAGTACGACATATCACCCTCAGACGGATGGCCAGAGTGAAAGGACTATCCAGACATTAGAGGACATGCTCCGAGCATGTGTGATCGATTTCAAAGGCTCTTGGGAGACTCATTTACCTTTGATAGAGTTCTCCTATAACAACAATTATCACGCCAGTATACAAGCCGCGCCATTTGAAGCGTTGTATGGGCAAAAGTGTAGAACGCCTTTATGTTGGAATGAAGTGGGTGAGAAGCCGTTAGCTGGACCGGAAATCGTGCAAGTGACGGCCGACAAGGTTAACCAGATTCGAGAACGGTTGAAGGTGGCTCAAGATCGCCAGAAAATGTATGCAAACAAGCGAATGAAGCCCATGGAATTTCAAATAGGAGATATGGTGATGCTAAAAGTTTCACCATGGAAGGGAGTCGTTCGTTTCGGTAAGAAGGGAAAATTGAGACCAAGGTTTGTAGGACCGTTTCCTATAGTGAAGCGTGTTGGAGAGGTAGCTTATAAATTGGATCTACTGACGGATTTGTGAGGAGTTCATCCTGTTTTCCATGTATCCAACCTGAAAAAGTGTTTAGCAGAAAGTGATGTTGTGATACCGTTAGAAGACGTCCAAATTGATGAAAAGATAAGCTTCGTAGAGAAACCAATAGCGATTTTGGATCGTAAAGTGAAAAAGTTAAGGAACAAAGAAATTTCCTTGGTAAAGGTTCAGTGGAAATTCCACCGAGGCCAGGAAGCGACTTGGGAACTAGAGTCGGTTATGAAAGAGCAATATCCCAGTTTATTCGATGAAGGAATTCCGGGGACGAAATTCTTTTAAGGGGGTATATTGTAATAACCGGGTTAAAAGTTAGAAATCGCAAGTTAGGGTGGAGAATGGTCAAAATCCATGTTTTGAGGGGGGCCTAGGTGTAAATAATTATTATAAGGATTTAACCTAGAGTTGTATGCTATTCCTGAAAGCGGCTGAGGAAGTTTGGGAAGGAAGCAGATTTTTGTTGAAGAGGAAAAATCAGAGAAGAAATCGGTTAAGGAATTCTCTCAAGGTATCAATTCTTAATCCATCATCTCATTCTCAATTTTTCCTTTGTAATTACTGCATCCTTGTTTTTGGGGAATCTGTTAGAGTGATTTTGGACCGAGAAGTAGAAATTAGTTTCTCCAGCACCTAGCTTTTGATAGAGAGATTTTGGTGTTGGGTTTGAGGGAAGGATCGAGTAAGGATGCTATTCTTAATCGCTAGCAAGGATGTAATCGATTTAGGGGGGTGTTTAATCGAAGGTCTGAGCATTCTGGGGTTCGAGAACCCATTATCGCCCCCAGGCGAATCCTCTTACCGATCGAACCCAGTACCGGTCAAAGGGGAGTTTCGGTAGAATTCTTTACCGGTCAAAGGGGAGTTCCGGTCGAATTCTTTACCGGTCAAAGGGGGGTTCCGGTCGAATTCTTTACCGGTCAAAGGGGGGTTCCGATCGAGTTCTCTATCGGTCAAATGGGGGATACCGAGCGGTCACAGGGCCGGGCCTGGATTGTTTTTGGGCCGAAGCCCAGGTGGTTGTGGGATTGTAATATTTAGTTCCAACTTATCAGATGTATCGGCCCACCCTTGGAATTCTAGGATATCTTGATCTCGAGTCGTTAGGTGTGAAAGCCGATAATGTTTCTATCTTGGTTTACTGATCAATGCTTCCTTTATAGGTTTTGGTTCAGAGTTTTAAAGATAGACGAAAGCTTTGTGTTAAGGGACGTCAGGTGAGTTTTTTTTTCTAAATTAAACCTTTTGATGATAAAGGCATGTGAAGTTTATTTATAAACTTTGATTTATTATGATGTCATGATTTTATTAATTGTTCAAATGTGTTATAAATCGTTGCTGAGTATATGTATGCATACACTAATTGTGGGTTACGTGACCTAAGTCGCGGAGTGTGGCCCGCCTACTCGTGCCGGGGAGTGTGGCTCGTTTATGTCGTTGGGGGTGTGTCCCAACATTAAGGCAGCACGATTTAGACACATCGTCTTGGACGGTCGTGTGGTCCGTAACGTGTTTTATTTAAATGTCATTATTAAATGATGTTTCAAATTCTGGAAAGTATATTTTGTTGCTGAACTGTTAGAGGGAACTCACTAGACCTATGGTCTAACCCTCGCTCTTTCAAAACTAAAAATCTTTTCAGGCCGTCGTGAATTAGGATATGTGGCTAAAGGCAAGGAGAAGGTCTAGCGTAGGCGATTAGAAGACCGTCATTTAGTTTTTAGTTATTCATTGATCTCAGTTGTGTAGGTTAATTTTTATATCGAACCTTGAATTATCTATTGTAAAACTTGGGACCTCTCTTTTGAGGGATTGTTATCTAATGGTGGTATTTTTAGTATTAAGAATTATTCTGTTTTTTTTTTTATTTCTGGTTGGGTTGTTACAACTTTATCACCCTACAAATAAGAAAAATAAAAAAATTAACTAAAATAGTCAATCTCATCAACAAAATTAAATTTTTAAGCACTTTTTAAAGTCTTTTCTTAAAATAGTCAAAACATATTATTTTTTTGCCTTAAAAACTGTTTTTGGCAAAAAAACAGTTTAGAAAACATCTTTATAATTTGTTATTTAATTTACTTTATATCTTCTACCTTTTTATTTTCATTTTAACTTTTTATTATATTAACACACATAATTGTATATTAACTAAAATATATCAAAAAAGTATTTTTTTTTACAAATTACACCATTATAATTGTCTCGTCAATACGTTTAAAATGAGCCTAATATTGATTTTTTTTGGATTTAATCTCATATTATTAAATATCATAAATACGTACTAATTATATTTAATATTTACACTTTCTATCCTTTAAGGTTATTTATTTAATAATATAAGATTAATTTGTAATTATAAAGGGTAAATATTAAAAATAATTCGTACGTATTTATGATATTGAATAATACAAGATAAAGTTCAAAAACAATATTGAGTTCATTTTGAACGTATTGACGAAACGACTATAATGGTGTAATTTGTAAAAAAAAAACTAATTTTTTGATATATTTTAGTTAATATCCGATTGTGTATGTTAATAAAATAAAAATGTAAATGAAAAATTAATTGATATAAAATAAATTAAATAACTAATTATAACTTTATAAGAATGCAAAGTGTAATTTTTTTCTAAACCCATAAGCAGAAAGTGAATCTTTATACATAAAATTTTCTACGTAAGGATGTTTGTTATTTTTATTTTTTTGGAAAAAAAACAATCCTTACGCAGGAAAAAAAACATTATGTGCAAACTTTGACAATTTTAAGAATTTTTTTTTTGAAAAATGGTAAAAGAAAAATAAATATGTTGATGAGATTGACTATTTTAGTTAATTTTCCCATTTTTAATTTGTAGGCGGATAAAGTAGGTGACTTTGTTTTTAATTTGTAGTTTTACCTGCTATATAGGTTGCAAGTTAAATTTTTAAGTAATAAGAATGTATTCAACAGGTTATCAAAAGTCCAAGAATTTAGTTAACAGGTTTTGAAATGTCCAAGGACTTATTTGTTTCAAAAAATTGTCCAAGGACTTAATCATTCCAAACACTAAAGTCCATTGGGTTTTTTTGGACTTTTCCAATGTTTATGAGAGATAAATAATATTTTAGAGTGAATTGTGGATTTGGTCCATGTGGTTTAGTGATTTCTTTGACCATGGTCCTCATTCTATGTTTATTGTGGATTTGATCCTTGTGGTATTCAATTTATTTTGGTTATGGTCCTTCTGACTAACACTTCTATTAACTTTGTTAAATCAAGGACCATTTTAGTCATTTTGCCTATTTTTTGTCTTTTTTTGATAAGAAAAATATAAACAATATTTTTTTACACACAAACACACATGTATATATATATATATATATATATATATATATATATAACGATATTAAAATAAATAAAACAAGACATTATTGTATGATTTAATTGTTTAATTTTTTTAAAATTAATTATATTAAATACGATTTAATTTTATTATTTTATTGTAATTGTGAAAAAAGATATAATTTTATTATTTAATGTAATTAAAATTTCAATTTAAACAAATCAGATCATAAAACTATATCTTATTTATTTAGATCGAATAAAATAAAATATGGTTTTATGATTTGATTTATTGAATTAAAATTTTAATTAAGTTAGATACGATTTAATTATATTGTTTTTTTTACTATCATTGTAACAAACAAGCTTATTGTTGATATTTTAACACAAAAAATCATTGAAAATCGTTGAGAAATGAACTATAATTTTATCATCTTAAAATTAGAAGCTCCAATTTTCATATTGTTTTTCAGTCAAAAACTCAAAATCAATTTTCATATTGTTTTTAGTATGATAAAATTAAAGTTCATTTCTCAACGGGTTTTAATGATTTTTTTGTGTTAAAATATCAACAATAAACTTGTTTGTTGCAATGATAATAAAAGAACAATATAATTAAATCGTTTTTAACTTAATTAAAACTTTAATTCAATAAATCAAATCATAAAACCATATTTTATTTTATTCGCTCTAAATAAAATAAGATATAGTTTTATGATCTGATTTGTTTAAATTGAAATTTTAATTACATTAAAACAATAAAATTATATATATTTTTCCACAATTACAATAAAATAATAAAATTAAATCGTATTTAATATAATTAATTTAAAAAAAATTAAACAATTAAATTATACAATAATGTCTTATTTTATTTATTTTAATATCGTTATATATATATTTATATATATATATTTATTTATTTATATACATGTGTGTGCATGTGTGTATAAAAATATTGTTTATATTTTTTCTTATCAAAAAAGGACAAAAAATAGACAAAATGGCTAAAATGATCCTTGATTTAACAAAGTTAATGAAAGTGTAAGTCAGAAGGACCATGGCCAAAATAAATTGAATACCACAAGGACCAAATTCACAATAAACATAGAATGAGGACCATGGTCAAAGAAATCACTAAACCACAGGGACCGAATCCACAATTCACTCAATATTTTATTACACGTATAAGATATTTTAGTAATATAATTAATATTATAATCTTTAAAATAGAGAAATTATTAAAGTTAAATGTAATTTTCCTTTTAGAGATTTGAATTTTTGTTTTTATTAGCATCTCTAACAGCTATGTTAAAATAGAGAAAAGTGAGATTTTAACAATTTTTTTACTCCAACAACTATGTTATATCATATGCTAAAATAGTGAAAAAAATTGAGAAAAAGTAAAACTCTTCAAATTTGGAGAAATCTCTTAAACTTCATATTTAAGAGAGAGAGAAAATATTTAATTCTTTATCATCAATATGATACATTGAAGTTGTCTCTTTATATAGAAAATAATATTTTATTAAATATATTGAATATTTTAATAATATAATTAATGGTAAAATTGTTAAAATAGAGTAGTTGTTGGAGTTGAATATAATTTTTTTTAGAATTTTTAATTTTTATATTTTATTTTAGGAAAAAATTATATCATAGCTTTTGGAAATGGTTAATGTTATGTTGGGCAAACTAGCTGATAAGCTAGCTGGTAGCTGATAAGTTAGTTGATGAAAAAGTCACGTTTGACATAAAGTAGCTTATAAGAATGTAAAATTACCAAAAAAGACATCTAAAAAAATAATAATCAATTACAATATTTAATAAGATAATTAAAACAAATTTATAGTAATATAATATATTAATTAATACAAATAAGGTAGTAAATAATATAATATGTTAATTAAATTTTTTTTTGAAATTTATTATTATTATTATTATTATTATTATATATTACTAGAAGCGTACTCGCGCAATGCAGCGAGATACATCACGATTTTAATGTTTCTTTTTATTTTTTGTTTTTTTATCGATTTACAATACGATTTTGGATGGTTTTAGAGAGTGATAATGTTTTTTTTAAATAAATTTGTTTAATTTAGGCTTAATAATATAATGTTTTTTATATAAAAAATTAAGTAGTTTGTTAAAATTCATTAATTATCTTATATATTTTAAATTTTTTTATATTTAAATTGAGATGTTTATCCTGTTTTAATTATGTTTATCATAATTCAAGTTTCATAATTTTAGGGTTTGGGAATTAGAGATAAGGATTTTGGGGGATAAAAATGGAATTTATTAATTAGGGTTAAAAACATTTAAAAGTAGTACATATTGCTTCATTAGTTGTTTTTTAAGAGATTTTAAGTAGATTAACATTAAATAATAGTACGTAATGCTTAATGAGTTGTTTTTAAGAGTTTTTTATGCCTCTTTTATAATATAGTATAGATAAATTTTGAATTTTAAATAACCGTTACATATAATATGAAAAAAAAATAATCAAATAATAATTGCAAAAATAATAATAATAGATAACTAAAACATATTGATCAATATTAGAAAATGTGATATAATTATCAATAATTCTAAATAATTAAAAACTAATATCAATGTATAAGTAAAATTTATGTTATAATTTTTAGATAATATTAATTAATTAATAATAATAAGTTTTAATAATTAATATTAATTTATAATTAATAGTTAATATATAATAAAGAATATTAATGAGAGTATAATTGGAATAACCACAAAAGGCTTCTCATAAGCTACTCCAAGTAACTTATTAAAAAACTAGCTTATGTCAATTCAAACATGTTTGGGATTGTTTATTTGAGGTGTTTTTTTGGCTTATTGCGGTGTGGTACCGGAGATAGGCATTTTCTAGTGTTTGGATAGAGAAAAAATCAAAGTGATTATAGCGGTGTCAAACCGGAGATAAACATTTTTTCATAAGTAATTTTGTTTTAACTTATCAACTTATTTGAAAAATGTTTTTTGATTTTTTTGGTTATTTTATATGTATAAGCAATCTCAAACATCTTTAAATAACAACTTATTAACTTATTACGTTTTGGTACCACTAATCCCGAACACCTTATTTTTTGCTAAACTATGCTTAAAAATTTATTAAAAATTTTCAGAAATATTTTATTTTTACTACCATTAAATTATTGAATGGAGGGATCAAAACATAAGCCGCATAATTGGGGATTAATGCAGTCTAACGAGATCAGCTCAAAGACTCCAGGGACCCGTCATCGTCTTCATCTTCATCTTCTTCATCTACATTCACATTTGAGTAGTCGCCTGTCACTATTCCTACGTCTAACGTCTTCCACCTCTCTATTCTTTCTATTCCCCAATTTCTTCCTGCTCTTCTTTCTACACTCCGATTTAGTATTCATGTAGTGCAACAATCCTATATTATAGTGCAACAATCCTATATTACCAAAACACAACGAAGGAAGGATCTAACAAATTCACACTAGCAATGAGTTTCAGGGATGAAAATGAAGATGGGAGAGCAGATAGGGATCTCAGAAAACCATTTCTTCATACCGGTAGTTGGTATCGTATGGGTTCAAGACAATCCAGTATGATGACCTCTTCTCAAATGATCAGAGACCGCTCTGTTTCTGTCCTTGCTTGTGTTCTCATCGTCGCTTTAGGCCCTATCCAGTTCGGTTTCACTGTAACAAATCCAACTCAACTCAAATTATTATTATTATTATCATTATCATTATCATTTTTTTTGTTAGTGTCTTTCGGATGCCAAATTGATCACGATTTTGTTTTTTGCAAATTTGTTTACAATACTCTTGACTTCTGATTGTAGTTGCTTGTTATAAACTTCAATGTAATTAGCAAATTGTTTTAGCTTAAGATCCGTGTCCAATTTTGAAGTTGAAGTTTGACCTATTTCACATCTAGAGTTAGGGTAAAAAAAAGGGGGGAAAACAAGATATGATTATGTAATTCAATTATGTTTTGATGTTTTTTCTTCTTTCAGGGTGGTTATTCTTCACCTACACAAGCGGTTATTACTCGCGATCTAAACCTTACGGTTTCTGAGGTTTGCTTGCTTATCATATTCGTTTGTTTCCTCAAAAGCTAGAAATTCTTTGGACTTCAGTCATTTCACTACCACACGAGGGTTGTAGAAATCCAATCCACTTATCTCAAACAAATTTTGTTTGAATTTTTGATTTTTGGTAATGAACATGAACTGATTTTGAAGCATTGGGTTTCAGTTCTCTTTGTTTGGTTCTTTATCAAATGTGGGTGCCATGGTTGGTGCAATCGCTAGTGGTCAAATTGCAGAGTATATTGGCCGAAAAGGGGTATGCATTTCATTTTATTTTATCTAATTGTATATTTGCTTGTGCTGAATAGAGTTATATAAATGCAATAGATCGAAGAAATGCAACATATTCGGTTTAGTTACTGTTTGGATTGTATTGCTTAAATGACAATTTCGATTTCTGTTATCAAAATTGCAGTCTTTGATGATTGCAGCTATCCCTAATATCATTGGCTGGCTTTGTATATCATTTGCCAAAGTAAGCTCCTAATAGCTGGTCCTTTAATAGAATTTTACGTCTGCAGTTTCTTAAAAGTTTTACATTATAGTCACGATGGCCGTGTTTTTCATAGGATACATCGTTTCTTTACATGGGAAGGTTGTTGGAAGGTTTTGGTGTTGGGATTATTTCATATACGGTAAGTCATATCCACTTATTAGTTGTTTTAGAAAGCGATTGTTTGTAAAAAGCATAATGATACGAATTCTGTTTCTGGATGTATTACAAAGGTCCCTGTCTATATAGCTGAGATAGCGCCTCAAAACATGAGAGGGGGGCTAGGTTCCGTCAATCAGGTAACTTTCTAAAGAAATTCAGTATGTGAATTCATGGTGCTATCACCTCATATGGTCAAAAAAATTACGTTCTTATTTGTTTCTAATTGTTTCGTGTTTGTAGCTATCTGTCACCATTGGGATAATGCTTGCTTATTTGCTTGGACTTCTTGTTAATTGGAGAATACTTGCAATTTTGGGTAAAACTTTCTTATTTCTGATCGTTTTAAGTGATCTTTGAGCTGATTTTAGAATTCTTTTGGCTTAAATTCGGCCAAATGATGTCTAAAGTTTGGGATGGTAATGGGGAAAATCAGGTTAGGTAGTGCATTATCCAAAACTGATAACTTGTCGCATATCTCTCCACATCCTGCCTGGGAACCAAAACCATGACGCAAACGAAATCGGAACAGATTCAATTTGTAACCATTGTCATTAAGTTCTTTTTTAGACAAAAGCATACTTTTGCAAATAAATTATAGACAAATAAATAGGAACACAATAAAATACTTGCATGGAAGTCGTTAGCATTTCCGCAATGTAATTATGGCGTATGGATGTGGGAATATGGCAGGCCATAAGACCTTTTAACAAATTAGGGTTTTGAGCTAAAAAACTTCCTATACATTCAACCCAAACCAAATCAAACGAGCTCAATATATCTTGCCTGGAGGTGGGGTATGGGGTTCATATACGTTTATTAGAATGTAAACATATATAAAATTTAAAAGTACTTATATACATGGGAAAAACAGGGTGAAAAAGGAACCATAGCTGAAAAGAGCAATTTGAGGATCCCCATTGACTTGTCACTTCTATTAATGACTACCCTAGTTAATGTGAAATGGCTTGATAATCGTGTTGAGACCAAAGTTCCATCCATAGCACAAATCAAGCCAAGTCAAAACCTCTTGGCATGGATTCTTGGTGGCAAACCCAATAACATGATTAGAGTCAGCCAAAAATTGGAATAAAATAAAGGCTTTTGAGGGCCAGCTCAACTGGCAAATGAGGGCTCCTCATAAGTCGCAGGTTCGAGGTGCGAGCAAGCTGGCCCGGCTACTGACGATTACAAAAAGAAACTGGAATAAAATTGGCATGACATTTTTCCATATATCCTTTTGCAGGAACTTTGCCCTGCTTAATTTTGATACCCGGTCTCTTTTTTATCCCAGAATCTCCTCGGTGGCTGGTAATCTTAATTAAATCTTTTGCTATGGTTGGAGTTTTTTCAATAGTAGTGACTACTGAGCAATGTTGTCTCAATCTTCCAGGCAAAGATGGGTATGACTGATGATTTCGAATCTTCTTTGCAAGTTCTTCGTGGGTTCGATACTGATATCACCGTTGAAGTAAATGAAATTAAGGTGAATCTCCTGATGATAAATGCCGTGAAGCTAGTCAAACTGGAATACTTGTTTCAATATATGTACATCAAAATGATCTCCATTGAATACACCTATTGATACTGAAAAGCATCCTACAAACTCCTTTATCTTTGTGAAGCCTGAAATAACAGTGAGTGACCAATGTTTTGCATTTTTCAGAGGTCTGTAGCATCGTCAAACAGAAGAAGCACGATTCGTTTTTCAGATCTCAAACACAGAAGATATTGGTTCCCTTTGATGGTAAGTAGTTGTAAATTATCTTCTTTTTTCTCTCCGTCTTCTGATACTAACGAACATGATCTCTCGGGAACTCCAATTGCCTGCAGATAGGAATTGGATTACTTGTCCTTCAACAGTTGAGCGGAATCAATGGTGTTCTCTTCTATTCCAGTAACATTTTCCAATCTGCAGGTCAGTATAATAACTAGGCTATTGTATGGTAACTGATTTGGGAGGAAAATTGTTGAAAACTTGACCCATTTGGGTTTGATTTATATCACCTTCAAACCAGTTGAAACAGTTAATTCTATATTGGTTTGCCAACTCAACTGGTCCAGTTCGTTTTTTTGCTAACGTGGTTTGTTTTCCTGTTCGATTGCATTCCCAGTGATGTTGGTATTACTGGATAAACTTTATAAAAAGCATTTATTTTATATGAGCTCTGAAAGTAGCAATGCATTCCAAAAAAAAAAAACCTATTTTAATTTTGATTCCTCTAACTGGACAGGAATCTCTAGCAGTGATGCTGCTACATTTGGACTTGGGGCTATCCAAGTAAGCACCAACAGCTACTTGTAACAATTTCCCTTCTCCAACTTCATTTTGTAACTTAAACGACATTTTAACCGATAATATTGCACCGTTTAGGTTATCGCAACAGCAGTTTCCACGTGGTTGGTTGACAAAACAGGCCGTAGGATTCTGCTAATTGTAAGGGAACCAATGTTACTACCTAATGCAGACACTTCTATCTAGACTAATCTCACTTTTCCCACATTGTCTTTTAATATTTTTGCTTTTGTTTTGCAAGCTGGGGGGTCTTCACGGAAACAACCTCTCTCCTTGGGGGGTAGAGGCAAGGTTTGTGTACATCTTCCCCCCGCGGAACCCCACCTCTGGGTGGGATATATTGGGTTCGTTTCGTTTGGTTTTATTTCTATCTAGACCAACTTAAAAGGGGGAAAATCTTTGTTTTAGGTTTCCTCTGCTGGCATGACTCTCAGTCTCATAGTTGTTGTGGTTTCCTTCTTCGTTAAGGTTAATGATCTTTTTTCTCCTTGTAATTTGAATAAACCCACAATGTATCTTGGGAAAAGCGATATCTTCTTTTATGCATCAATTTCGTTCTAATATTGTGGAAAAACAATTCAGGGTTTTGTGGAAGACAATTCTTCCTTGTATGCTGCAATGGGTATCTTATCGGTCGTTGGAGTTGTGGTATGTCGTTATTGTGATCACAAAGTTATATGCCGATTGTTGATATGTTTGCCCTCTCAAGTTCTTATCTTGTTTAATCAACTTCTTCAACAGGGCATGGTAATCGGGTTTTCTCTTGGGATGGGGCCTATCCCATGGCTTATAATGTCTGAGGTAATTAATTATATTTAATCTACTGAATGATATTGCAGTTTATGAGTAAATAAATCTTTCCAATTGCTGACATGAATAACATAATCAGCAAGTTGCAACCTCTCTAAAAAAAGAAAAAAAAGTTACAACCTCTCTACCCCAAGGGGTAGAGATAAGGTCTGCGTACATACTACCCTCCCCAGCACTTCTGTATGAGATATACTGATTTCGTTTAGTTTTGAATGTAGATGTGGCCCGATATACAATTTGGTTGAAAATGATACAAATAAGTGATATGGCAACATATTCATTGGTGAATGATGCATTGCTGGTCATTGATTATTGTGTGTTGATGTTGCAGATTCTTCCTGTGAATATAAAAGGACTTGCTGGGAGTATAGCAACATTAGCCAATTGGTTCATCGCTTGGGTGATTACATTGACCGCACCTTTGCTTTTAGCATGGAGCGGTGGAGGTGAGTAACGCTTCTAACTAATATTTGAAAATTCCTTGAGATTTTAATCGTAACCACCACCAATATTAAGATACCTTTTGAATCTTTCTTAAAACAGCCCTTAAAAGGGATTCTTACACACACACACACACACACACACACACACACATATATATGTATATACATGTTTGATGGTCTGTGTCTAGCAGATCTACGTTAGTGTCCATTGATTGATGCAGTTGTTATACATGTTGCAAGGCATAATGGATTATAGTTGGTTATTAGGTTGGATTTGTTTTCGTTTCGACAGGAACCTTCACCCTGTATATGGTTATGTGCGCGGGGACGGTTGTGTTTGCGGCCATGTTGGTACCAGAAACAAAGGGCAGAACATTGGAGGAGATCCAATCTTCACTCAGATAATCATATGTTTGCTGCTTCATCCTTTTTATGCTTAAATATTCTTTCTTTCTTTGCTTGTTTTTTTGTTGTTGTAACTTATTTGTAAGCTGTAATTCTTGTGTGCAAGTGCATATTTATCAATCCCACAACAACATTTGTTGTAATAATAAGAGAGGGAGTTTTGAGAGCTTGTTTTTTAATTTGTCTGTTAGAAGGTAAGAAAGGAATAATAAGCCAAAGTTTATGTGAATTATTAAAAAAAATTAGTTGAAGATGTATATGTGAATCATTAGTTGTGTAAACTTTATTTTGGAAATTATTATTTTATAAAAAATTGTTGGAATATTATTTTTAAGATATTAAATGTATAATCTTTTAATGCTTTGAATTTTATGAAAAAATTATAGAAGACCTGTTAGATGTTATCTCTCTCTCTCTCTATAGGGTAGGGGGACTTTCAAGGGAGATCCTTCTATTTTGTGGTAACTATGAGATCTAATTTCATCCATCCATCTTAATAATCAATGGTATAAAACAATTAAGAAAAATATTAATTAAAATATTAATTAATTAAAAAAAATTAATAAATTAAAATGATTGGATGAGAGTGGATCTCATAGTTACGACAAATTAACAAGATCTCATATGATTAGGCCTCATATAGGGTATATAATCTAACAGGTTTCTATAATTTTTTCATATGAACCCACCTATATATATATATAGGTGGGTTTATATGAAAAAATTATAGAAGACATACGAGAACAACATTTATTTAAGAAAACACGAAAACAGCCGGTTACATACAAAATCATATATGATTCACATGACTATACGCGTGACTCACACATCGTCCCGCGTCCGATTTTTTTGGGTTAGTGTAAAGTCACATATGATTTTGTACATGATTTGTTGTTTTTTGCTGTTTTCTTGTTTTCTTAAATAGTTACCTTTCTCATTTGAACCTTCCTATATATATATATATATATGATCAATTTAAATGGACTTTCTAATTAATTTAACCTTGTTGTAGGATAAGTGTGTCATCGTCTAAAGGATATGACGATAGAGATAGAGATAAATATATCAGAGTTAGATTAGAACTGAAATATCTCCTAGCTATCTACTTGTAACTCATCCATATTTAAAGGTCTTTTTATTAATGAGAATTACAGATTCATTCTCTCCATTTATTATTGTTCTGTTTGGTTTTTCCTTTAACACTTTATCAACACGAAAGCTAGAACAAATTGCATCGAACTACTTCAATACAAGTAAGTATCTTTATATTTTTTTCTCCCTACATATATGAATGTTTAATGTATGTTAATCTTATGAAGGCTTGTGACATAGTCTAACATGGATATATGTTTCATATTAATAACTCATCAAGTTAGTTTTCTTATTTTGAAATCTGATAATAAGTGATTACAAAATAGACAACTTTGAAAAAAAAAAACGAATTGCCAAAATGTCGTTTTATGTTTATTTTAGTTATCCTTGAATAGCAGTCGAGAGAGAATAGAAAGATTAGGGTTTCACGAGTTTGAAAAAAATGATACAAACACCATATAGCAAACCATAAGTTAGATCTGATTGCCTTAGTAAGAACTTGTGCTTATCTGGAGTTTGGCCGGAGTTTCTTTTCCTCTTCTTTCTCGTATGGTTAGTAGCTGCTAGAGTTAGGTCATAGTGGAAGAGGGATAAAATTTAGTTTTTTTTTAATTCGCTTAATTTTGATGGAGATTAAAAATAAAAATAAAACCCATGAATATCTTTTTTATGTTTACGTGGTTGCACCTTTATATTTTTTTAGTAGTTTATCTATATATTAATTAAGTATTATAGCCGTAATTTTTGGTTTAAAGGTCATTTAAGTTTTTAATTAAAATAATATGACTCTAGTTATTTTAAGCATGTTATTATTTATATATGTTTATAGTTTTTAATACGGCTTTATTATTTTTGAATTGATCTACTTACAAATATATTCATTTGTTTATTTTAATAACTCAATTCAAATGTTTATCCAATTAGTTTTCAATATTATTTATTTATTATTTGTTAATGTTAATATTCAAATGTTTATCTTAATTAATAATTGTTATAATTCAAATGCTTATCTTGATTATGAGTCCTACTCATTAATTTCAATCTTATAAGTTATCTTTGCAATTTACACTTTCACCCCCCATAACTTTTGTTATTTTGCCAAAAGCTCCAAAAATAGCATGAAATGTTAAATTTAAATATTTATCTTGATTGTGACTTTCTACTCATAATTTTAACCTATATAATTGATTTTTGGAAGTTACACTTCCAACCCCATATATTTTGGTCGTTACCAAATGCTCCAAAAATATTATTAAGGTATTAAAATTGGTTTCATATGCCAAAATTATAGTCATTTTGGCCTCATGCCAAATGTTCTATAATTAACAATGTTATATTTAAATTAAATAAATCACAAGATATCGACTGAATTTTGTCAAACGGGTGTAAACAACCCTAAGGTTTGTAGGGACTTAAGAAATTCATGTGATTCCCCTGCTATATGGAAATCCAATAGATTGAGTGATTTATTTTTCGCAAATTGAAATATTGATGAAGTATTATCAACAAAATATAAGCATATAAAAATCTAATATTATTATGATAATAAAATTTCATACATAAAATAATAATTATAACCATAATCCATTTTCTTATCAAATAGAAAATCATATATTATCCTGAAATCAACATCGTAAACTCAAAAGAACTTGAGTACAAATATGAATATCCAATGTAAAAACTACTTTTGTCGGAAAAGTACAAAAATATACCTAAAATCCATTAACTCCCTATTGACCCTAAAACTAACATCTTGAAAAGATACAAGCAAATACCATCATGTTTTGAGACGATAAATAAATCCTAACATTTATAAGAATACCTTTACTAAAACCCCAAAGAACAGTGAGATGTCCTGAAAGGGAGAATCGGGAGTATTCATGTACTTCCCGAACTAATCGTACAGTGGAATGAAACCCGCTTACTCAATTACGAAAAGGTAACTAATTTCAACAAAGAAATGTTGTATCCCAAAATGCGTCTCAATCTCTGTGGAAAGGAACTCACAGAAGATGACATGATTCATAACATTATTTTCACTTTTCATACATCAATAAATATTAATGAACCAATATAAGTTGGAATGTAACCTTTAGAAAAACTCATCAACCTATTGCAAATGGTTGAGAGATATAACAAGGTTCTTTCGAATAACCATACCACATATGTCGGGACAAAGAAGATTCCCAAAATCAATAATGAAAATGTTAGAAGTGGAAACAACTCTAAAGGATTGTAAGTTAAAAATAATTTCACACATGTGACATTTACGCACCATGTGGACGAGACCCTAGAAAGGGTCAGGGTCATGGTAAGAATCGGGAATGATTTTTCAATACCTGGATTAGAGATACAACTATTGCCCCAGGTGACAATGGACAATCAAATAAGAAATACACTAAAGAGTGCTCCTATTGAAAAGGGAACAAGTTGAAAACGAACTATATCATATTAATTTAAGATTGATTAAGTATAGGTTTCTTTGACATTTATTTAAAGTATTAAGAATTAATTTCTTTTGCTTAAGTAAAATAGTATATGTAACCATTATAGATGTAAAGAAATACATCTAAATAAATAACAAATTTATCAATATTCTCCGTTCCATGTAGGAATGTATCGAGGAGAACTTGAGTTTTTGTAGAATATTCCACACAATCTAAAATGATAGACAAATACTTATTTTATAATTCATCCAACCAAAATACTTAGACGATGAACTGTCATTTTCTTGTTGGTAGAAGATTAATTGGAATCTTGTAAAGATATCCATATCAGATGAAAATTATAATGGAAATGAGCATATATACATAAGTTCTAATGAATATGAAAGTAAACATATATCATGGAAACTAATGTGTCAAACTAGTAGATCATTGGGTCATCAAAACATTTTTTTTGTCACCAATATAGAACTTTGGGACAATGACACATATATGTTTTGACATGACCATGTGGGACACCATGGTTATGACATAGTGATCCGTGTATTGCAAAATATACATATACACATTTTCTTTCGAGTGAAAGGCAAAATGAGGCAAATTGCAACCGTTGACTTCTGCAGCATAAGAAGCAACACCACCATCATAATATGCCTTCTCGAATACCTAAAAGTTTTGTATACCTTGATCCTTAGCCAAGACAGGAATGAGACCTACTAAAGCTAAGGACATAATACAAACATATTCCATTGTTACAACGAATACAAGGTGATACTTATGGATATAAACATACAGAATGCGGGACATTAAAGTACTTTATGGTTTTAGTTTTGACATGATGAACGCATGTCGTATTATTGTCCACATGAAATACTACACTCCTAGCACTAGCTACACATTTAAGGGCTCACCACCCTGATTATTTCATCAAGTCTACATGACTTGGAATGCTGGAGAATTTACATCATGAGGATTTGATGATTATTGCATATGTATTGGGATCAATGTAGAGTTTCCTATACCCCATGTGTATATATAATGTAACACCCCAAAGCCCAAAGCAATAGGCTAGCCCAATAACTTCGAATCCAACTTAAAACCATGGTGGAAGTTATTAGTAACCCACAACATGAGGCTTATAAGGAGCTCCCAACTCCCATTTTTATATCCATGTGGGACGAGTTGTTACAAACTCCCCCAATTAAACTCCTGACGCCCTCGTCAGGCTGCCCAAAATCTTCCTCCTTGTAATCGACGATGTGGGATTCGCCTAAGATGTTACAACACCCCCCTCGAGGACTCATCATTCCCGATGAGGTTTTCCCCACCATCCCGATTGTACAAGGATCAGCTCTGATACCATTTGTAACATCCCAAGCTGTAACACCCCGATTTTCGAAAGGTATAATTTCAAGTTAATACCGAAACCGATATATTAAGGAAAAATAAGATATTTGATTTTGGACTTGAATCATTGATTTTATAGTCTTAATGGATGAAGGATCCAATTACGAGTCCAACGGTCCTTTTCGGAGCAAAAACGGAGCTATAACGAAGAAGTTACGGCCGAAACAGTGAACGAGAAGAAAGGTGGGAGAACCAGCGACAATGACCAACGACAATGACTAGGGCATTGTCGCATGGAAAAGTCGCCCAAAGTGGGCAGACTGCTGTTAAGTCGCGAAATTCAACCATTTTCCTCATTTCTTCTCATCCAAACTTCTTCTACTCTCTCCCAAACCGTTTTCCTTATTTCCCCTTTAAACCATAACTTATTTTGGCTCAAATCATTGGATTTTGTGGAGGTGAAACATCAAGTGGTAGGATTGAATGCTATGGTCAAGGATTCACCACCTCCATCTTCATCTTCAACCTCAAGCTTATTTTTGGGTTTTCTAGGTTTTCATCAATACCTAAGTGGTAAGTGTATCCCTCCCATTTCTAAACCATGAAATAAGTTATAAATGCTCCATTGATGGTTTCCTAGTGTTTGATTTCTCTAAATTTCGGTTTGGATAATTTTGGGAGTTTTGGGTCAAAATTAGGGTTTTACCCAAAATAGAGATTTCGATGTTAAGTGTTTGGGGAACAATTATTTATGGTGGAATATGTATATTTATGGTTGGACCCTTGTGAAGCTAGGTTTTGGAAGATTTGGCTTGAAGATTCAAGTTTTTCAAAGGAGCTCAAAGTGGGGTAAAATCTAGATTTAGACTAAATCTAGCAAGGTGTGTTCAAGTTGATTTGTGAAAACGGTGTGCATGCCAAAATGATTATTTTAAAGTGTTTGTGTTTTACATTAAAATGTTAACTGCTGATAAGTTTGGTTATTTGGAAGTATTTAACTTTGTAAACGTATAAAACACCCATCCCGGGGATTTTTGAGTATGTTGTTAAATGCATTGAAATGAACATGATTTGATGGCTCATTTACCTAAATGGAAAGTATTGGGTAAGAATGCATTTTTATTATTGTTGGTATTACGTGCATTTTGTATCGGGAAATGTTTTAAAAATACCACCGTGTAAGTCATGGGCGTTTGGTCTTTCCCAACTTTGCAAACGTTTCTGAACTTATGAACCTTGGGTTTTGGGAAAAGATGTAACCCAAGTATTTTATTGAGTAAACCAGTGATAGTAGTATTTAATTGATTTATTGTATGTGTATAAACCTCTTGTGTAATTGTCATTTAAATGTGTGTCATGGGACGTTTTGGAAAGAGTAAATGAGATTATAAACTTGTTTGGAAAATGTTTTATGTTGGAGTTTATTTCATTTAGTTGAAGCATGTGTTTGCATAAATGCGGTCATTGCATTTTATTGCATTTTGCGGATTTTAGCATATGTCGTTTGATTGTTTGAGCTTAAGGCTCAGTTTTTTGGCTTTGTTGGGTAATGGGGACTTTTGTCCATTTTTAATAACTTAAAGTGGTGCTTTGGGTGTGAGTTGCATTTATTGCACTTTATTTTGGAGAATACATGTTTTGAGTGCGTATGTCATTCATTTGGAGTCATGTATTTTAGACTGTAATGCATTGGATCCATAGGCATGTAAGTCGGTCATGTTTAATGGTGAGGACCCTTAGGATTCTCACTTCGGGAAATAATGTCGTGTTGGCATTGGTGTCGTCCCGGTTGTTTGGTAAAGAGGAACCTTTATAGGTTGTACTTCGGGACCATTGGGTCTTGTGTTTGGATGTCTAATTCTTGTGCACGAGGTTAGACATCGAGAGTTATCAAGTAAAGAGTTGAGGCTCCTATCTTGAATGCTAGGGAGTAGGCACCAGGGGTCGAATGAGTACCCTGAGGATGAAACTCTGCTAGAGACCGAACAGGTAATAAGACCGTGTATCCTTGAGGTGTAGCTCGGCGAAGCAGACAATGGGGGATACGGTGTTTGGGACTCGAAATAAAGTCCGACTGGAGGTGTAGCTTGACGAAGCAGGCAATACAGTCAAGACTGGAGGTGTAGCTCGGTAGAGCAGGCAATACAATCACGATCTGAGGTGTAGTTCGACAACATGGTTATGTGGCTTAACTTTGTGTTCCGCCATGTACAATGGAATCGGGTCTCCCCCGTCACCGGAAGGTGTTGTTTGGGTATTGTCGGGTATTATCTTATTATCCATATTTTCGGTGACGTGTTGCGTATATGGGTTTGTTTACCCAAGATCTGTGGGTTGTGTTTTATGCCCGCCCACGTTTGGGGTGTTTCGCGAAGTAAAATCTTATTTCGAGTTATTATAAATTGAGAGTTTGGTCACCGTTTACGTTTGGGTGAGTTTGGGGATAAAATAGTTTTACGAAAGAAGGGTCAAGTTGGGTCCCTTGTTTTAAAGGTGTTTTTGGGAAATGTTGTCGTTTGATATTTAAAGTAAATCTTTTGATTGTCCACGATTTAAATTGCATACTTTCCCTTCAACAAATATATTTATTTCATGTTGTAAACTTTTGAACTCACTAGGCGTTAGCCTAACCTTTTTATTTGTCGGCATGTGTATCAGGTTCCGGATGGGGGAAGAGGTTCTATCGTTTTGGTGAAGTGTTGAGTGCTAGGAGTTTGTGCATGGATGAGTGGTCTAATGAAGTCTTCCACTTAGTCGATGAGAAGAGCAACTATTTCTTTTGGGTTTTAGTAACACCCAACCTTGATTAGTCTTTATACGAGACTTGACCTATTATTTGTTGAAGTTAAATCTAGTGTTTTATTGGAAGTGACTCAAGTGATGAATTGTAGAATAGATTTTATATTTATTGGATGTTTAATTTAAAGTTTTTAAATTAGTTGCTCTTTTCGAATTGAGGGTGTTACACAAGCCAACCGTACCAGATATTGTCCGCTTTGTCCACACACCTGGACTCACGGTTTTAAAATGCGTCTTGTAGAGGAGGTATCCAGTTCCTTATAAGGCAACTTTTTTTCCCCTCCCCAACCAATATGGGATCTTACAATCCACCCCCTTGGGAGACCAACGTCCTCGCTGGCACACTAGTCTGGCTCCCAGCTCTGATACCATCTGTAACATCTCAGGCCAACCGTACCAGATATTGTTCGTTTTGTCCACACACCTGGACTCACGGTTTTAAAACACGTCTAGTAGAGGAGGTATCCAGTCCCTTATAAGGCAACTTTTGTTCGACGAGAGAGAAGGAGAGGGGAGCCAAAGAGAGTTTGTGGTGATCGGAGGTGGAAGAGAGCGGTGTTCGACGTCAAAGCTTGGATTCAGCAAACGTTAGGTATATCATTCTCGTCCCTCTTCGTCGTAGTAAACCTTCCTTATAGTGTGTTGTTATCTCCATGTTGAATCTGGGTAGAAGAGTTAGATCAGTTGCAAGTGTGGGTGTTATATTCACCTCTTGATATGTATATCTATACTACTTTAATATTGGTTTACACCAAATGTCTTAAAGACAAGTCTTTAAGCATGTAGTACAAGACTTTAAAGCATAAAAATAAAAATAAACTCTTAATTACAATATCTAATGCATAATGTACAAACACATTGTGTTCAGGAAGCTATAGGTACAAACACCATACATACCCCCATACCTAATTCAAGAACGAGTACTGGGTAAGGTAGAAGAAATGGTTCAGGGTATGGTTGTGAATTAGGTATGGGGGTATGTCTGGTGTTTGTACCTATAGCTTCCTGGACACAATGTGTTTGTACATTATGCATTAGATATTGTAATTAAGAGATTTTTGATTTTTATGCTTTAAAGTCTTGTACTACATGCTTAAAGACTTGTCTTTAAGACATTTGGTGTAAACCAATATTAAGGTAGTATATATATATATATATATATATATATATATATAGGGGCAGGTTCACACGAGAAGGTATACAATTTGCGAGAAGGCGAGAAGGAATCCTAGCCAACCACCTAATTAAATGGATGGCTATGATTAATAGTGGCATAATTGTAAATTATTAGAAAAATATAATTAAAAAAAATTATGTAATTTAATCATAAGGGCAAATCTGGAAAAAAAATAATAATAATCTTTTAGATAGATACGCGGCTCCCGAGAATTTTGTTTTCAAAATATATCCTAATCATTAACAAGATCAATATCAAGCTTTTTTTCTCTCTCATCTAAAACCATTATCTGATATCAAAAGGAAACTCTGGAAGATCAAAAGGGAACTATGGAAGATCAAAAGCAGGTGGAAGGTCCGACTCCTCAGACCTCGTACGATCGACATTAGGGTTTGTAAAGCAACACATTAATCATCGTTCGCTCCCCATTGATCACAGCAAGTCAGTAACGACATTGTTTCCATTCATCCCAAAAGTCCCTACATTAGGGCTCGAAACTCTGTGAATCACACACATTCGGTCTCGTAAATCTCAGAAGCAACTTCATTAGGGGTTGAAATCGTATTTTTTTCAACAACATACTATTTCTTTGAATACCAAGATATCGATGCAAGAAAGAGGTAATATCTAATCTTTTTTTTCTTAATATGTGTTTGTATTTGGAAGATGAAACTCGATTGTATGATAAATCTATCTGTTGTGATTAATGCAGGGATGCGGAGTAGTAGAAGATTGGCTAAAAATCAAGGAATATTTAAGAACACTTCTGATAATCAAGGTAATGTAGATGAAAATGAAAATAGTTTGGACAGTGAAAGAACGAATTCTGACCTGAGGATGAAGGATAACATTCGTAAGTTTCTTCCTTATTCACATAGTTTATATTGAAAGTAAGTTTTAAAATCATATATGATTTCAAATAATAATGGTCTTAACCATATTAGGGGATGTAAGCAAAAAAGTTTGGTTGAAGTGAACCATAACTTAATTTAGTGTAGATATTATGATGCAATGACTAGTAATATAACGGTTTGGTAATGATGATTTTTTGAAAGTTGGAGGTGTAATCATATGTGATATAATATTTTATATAGTAAGGTTTTGCCACATTGTGTGTTGAACTGTGGTTGTGCATAATATGGTTAAGGCTTTGTAAGGAATAGCTTATGGTATACTTGCATAATCTTCTTGTGTAGAGCTATTAGGCTTCCATTTAAGTTACCATGCTATGTTAAGCATTAATTTAATCATATGTGATTATGTAAAGTAATCATATGTGTGTAATCAATGTGATTACATAAAGTAACCATATATGATTAAACACACCCGCAAAGCATGTAATCATATATGATATCACAATGATATCACAATTTGCGACATCTCGCAAAATGTTTAACCTCTCGCAAGACCCTTCCTCTTGTGAATAATATGGTCAAGAATCTAGTAGGTTTTCATTTAATCTTATGATAATTTTACATAAGCACATATGATCTTATGTGTGTATCTATTAGACTTTCATTTAAGTCGCGGTGATATGTGAAGCAGTAAAGTAATCATATGTGTGATTATGTAAAGTAATCATATGTGATATTATGTAGGTAATAATATAGTTTCTTTGTTTATCATCTACGATTTGAATGAAACTTTTTATGTTGAATTGTATGTATCTGATGAATCTAATGTGACAGAAGTAACAAAAGTGCAACGACAGGTGACTGAGTCCTCACCTACATCTGATCACACTAAAATTACGAGACTTACGATTAGGAAGAGGAAGTTACAAATTGGGGATACCTGTGTGGGAGGTGGGACTTCTACTAGTAATGAGGTTCAACAATTAGCTGAAAGAAGAACGAAGAAAAAGAGTGATGTATTAGTCAGTGAGCAAGTGGAAAATGAAAATTCAGGCACACATAATGTCGGAGTACCAGTTGTTGAGGAGACACCAATCATACGGTTACGGACAACTCCATACCCATTGTTTACTGCCATGAAAAATTTGTCAGATAAACAAGAAAAATGTGTACAACATATGGGTTTTGGGGGACTAATAAGTATGGTGTTGGACGGAATTCCATCTAAACTTGGGTATTTCCTGGCAGTTAACCTTGACACTGATTCGATGACCCTCGGAACGAGAAAAGGTGTAATCAATGTAGATCAAGCATCGATAAGAGACGTGCTAGGCATACCCATGGGTCATGTAGCATATGATGACAATGTGACACCAGACTTCGGCATCACGATAATTGAAGAGTGGAGAAAACAGTACAAAAAGAGTAACATACGACCATCCGATGTTAGCGGGAAGTTAGTATCATCTGAAGTCGCGGATGATACCTTTAAGCTAAACTTCATAGTTCTATTCTACAATACTATGGGAAAATGTAGAAGTAACGGAGTATGCGATCTTAGTGTCTTATCATATGTGACACCAGAAACCAAATTTGAAGAGTTGAATTGGTGTGAGTACGTCTGGTCGTGCTTGAAATACAACAAGAGCTCTTGGAAAGGGGACAATGAAAATGCTTTCTATTGTGGTCCTTTGGCAGCCCTCACTGTAAGTATTATGTACTTTTTTATATTGTTTATATAATCATAATCATATGTGATATGTATCATGTAATCTCAAATGATATATATATATATATATATATATGCCAACCATACTATATTATATTCTACTTCACCATAGCAACTAATTATTTAATTCAATCACGTTGAGTAATGTACATATTGGTTATGATAATACATTGCGATAATTGCAGCTTTTGTATGTCGATCAAGTGAAGTGCGACATACCCCGGGTTATACGACAACGTCCGGTAGTAAAGGCTTGGTCCCTGGACAAATTACGGATTCGAGAGGCAGAAGAGCTTGCAAATGGAGGTTTTGGATTAGGTGACTTTGCTGAGCCATATGTGGGAAATGTAGGGTGCGTGGATGGTGCAGGAACATCGTTACAAGTCATGACTCCAAAAAATGATATTCAGGTAATGATATACAAATACAAGTTTAATTTATTAAAAGAGGCCTAAACGAGCCATAAGATGTTAATTTTTTTAGTGATATGTGTTTAACACTGCTTATCACAAATGATTAAATCTTGGAAAAAGTTATTCTGACAAGTAATCACATGTGATTAACTATGATTGTAGGCATATGTAAAGGATTTAAATGAGACTTACAAGTAGCTGACAGCCTTAAAGACGGAATTTGAAAGAACATTGGATGCAGCATCGGTAAAGTACCCGAAAGCAAGTGAGATTACCGAGTGGCGGCGAAAGCATTTCGTCCTATTCGGTATTGACGTTAACTCAATTGAAGGGCAACCGCAACCAGGAGATGAACCCAACGATGGGGCTGAACAGGTGATACTTGGAAGTGATGGTAAGGTGGACGAGAATCGAGAATTCGAAACACCGACACAATTTTTTCAGCACCCGGATGTAATCCCAGCTGTTGATGTAGCCATATGGGAAGAAATGTCCAGAAAGAAGGGAACTACATCATCAGCATTACCATTAGACTCGATACCCAGCTTTAGTCTTGGGTTGACGCAGGAGTTTGAAGAAAATTGTGCGACTGACAGTAATATGCATGTCCATGTTCCGGAGATGCATATATCGGGAAACAACAAAGGTCGAAACATCATTATGTACGACAAAGGGAAGGGTCCAGCAGATAGTGACAGCAACATTTGTACGAACGTTGTTGACTGATCCTCCAATATGCAGATTTCGACTCAAAACAAGGGTAAGGGCATCGTTATAGTCGATCATGAGAAGATGGCAGAATATAATGAAAGGAGAAGAGAGCCGAAAGTTAGCGTCCAAATATGTTCCCCTTACATGAACAGGTTCGTTGAAGTGAATGCACCAACAACAAAGGACGAAAAAGTGGTGTCCCAGTGGATTTTTGCCATGCAATGAAACAAAAGGTGAGTATTTTTTTTATAAAATATGTTAATTAACAGTGTTAGCACATGTGATCAAGATATTCATCCTTTGTTTATCAAAAAAGTGTAGTCATATATGATTGAAAGTGTAATTATATAAGTGTAATCATATATGATTGAAAGTGTAATCACATATGATTGAATTTCTAATCATGTATGATTGAATGTGTAATCATATATGATTACACGTAATCATATAAGATTACACTTTTGCAAACATATTTGATTACATGTGCAATAAACATGTATGAGTTAAGATAATCATATATGAGTGATTGTGTAATCATATATGATTAAGTGCGTAACAAGATATGGTTATGCATAAGAAAATAAGATTAATAATGCAATCATTTCTTCTACATGTGCAAAACCAATTCTATCTAACTTTGTGTATCACAGTGATGTTGTATTCAATAATGATGAAGGAATACATGGAGATAGAAAACTTTTTGAGAGCATGTCATATGAAACACATATCTTTCATGGGATCATTGACATATGGGCGAGACTTCTGAATCATGAAGAACAATTTCGGAGTAGATCTTCACCATACAGACTGTTTTGCAGCACATCAACTTTGGTAACATATATTTCCTGATTTTCCATACGTAGCATAAAGTCTTTATTTCTTGTCCACAATAATAAGTGTAATGATGAAAGGATAATGGGAATCACAAAACTGTACTGTCATAATAAAAAATTGTTGTTATTTGGCAGAATGAGTTTATGCTTCCCCCAAAGATGGAATATGCAGCTATGTATAGTAAATTTGAGGACCGTCTGAAAGCAAATATGACACATGACCATTCACTGTTGTCGCTGAAAAATGTTGACATGGTAAGTTTCCTATACAACCTATTTTGATCAAACTTTTTAAAAGCACATCTATTCACATTTTCTTGTTTTTGATAGGTAAGCATATGATATGTGAACATGTATTTATACGTGATTTTATCAAGTAATCATATTTTCTTCTAGCAAGAAGTCATATGTTAAAATTATTTGAAATAAATCATGTTTTGTATGTGTCAATTGCAAGTAGTAATATTTTCTATTTGCAAGTAATCATATGTGATACTCTAGAAAATCATATGTGATATTATGAAGTTTTTGTGAATAGATTTAACACAGTCGAATGTATATAACAATAGCCATGTTTTACGTTACAGATATTCTTTCCTGTTCAGAGAGGCACACATTTCTACTTGATTGTGTTCAACTTAAAGAATCCAAGTTTTGTTATCTTGGACAATAGTGCATCTAATCAAGAAATATCGGACAAGTATGGGGATTTACCATATCAACTGGTAAGCTATTAAAAGCTATTTTCTAACGTTTAGTTTGGTAATAATAATTATTATTTTGGATTAATAGTGACAAACTTCATACTATACATTCAGCAAAAAGTTCTGCATGACTATATGAAGACGGTTAAACACCACCGAGTTCAGAGTATAGGCTGATTGGTTCCGAACAGGTATCGGTTGAAGTGGAGAACACTTGATAATGAGTTCGACAGTGGAATATTCGTCATGCGACATGTGGAGTCTTATATGGGTGAAACTGTTAGTCGCTTCAAAACCGAGTTTTTAAATGATTCAAGTGCACAATATTCGCAGCTCCTGAACTTCAGATGCAAGTATTTGACAAAAATGTTGTTGTGGTCCCAAAATAATTTAAGATCAAAGGTGATTGAGCAAGCAACAGAATTTGCGAAGTTAGATTCAAGACTTAGAAGAGACATGGTGGAGACCGCAAACAAAACAAAGCATGTAAGACTGGCGAGTTGAAGGAACATTGCGAATGCTTAGACTTGGTTGTTATTTGGAACATTATGAAATGAGTGTTCTAAAACTTTATGATAGTTATCTCATAGCTGGTATCCATTTGAATCTTAGGCACTCTAAGTTAGGTTATTCCGAATATTTCAAATATAATTGCATAGTATGGGTTTGATTTCGCAATTACAGGCATCCTTTGATAACTGCACGTATCAAGATCATATATGTTTGTACTTGTAATGGTTGTGTTCAAAGTTGGCAATTCACACCATTTAGGAATAGTTTTGTGTATATAATTAATTTAGGGTATTATTTATTTAATAATGTATGGCTACTAGAACTTATCTTTGCAATAACACTGTAAGCATCTACGAATACAAATCACAAAAGAATGTAAGCGTGTATGAAAGCACATGTAATCATGTATGAAAATAAATGTAATCACATATGATTACATTTATAATCGAACATGATTACAAGTGCAATGACACATGATTATGGATGTAATCACAAATGATTATGGATGTAATCTCACATGATTACATATGTAAAGCATATACATTTGTAATCACGCATGATTAGAGCATATGCAATAACATTGCTATCTTGTTTGCTATAATAAAAAATCAAAAGTGAAAATCTCTAAGAAGTATTACATTCAACTCCAACAGATTTGCTATTTTAAAAGTTTTAAAACAACTTATATTATTATAATATTCTCTAATTTATCATCTCAATACACTTTTAAAAAAATTAAATATACAATGATAAAAATTGGATCTTATTGGTGGATTAAATAAAATAATAATTTCACTCTCCAACCATCAAGTTTTAGAGAATTCTCTAAACTTAGAAAAATTCAAACTTTTTTTTTTCTATTTTAGCAAACAATATATCAAAAAAGTTGGAGAGGTTTAGAGAACAAAAACACAGTTTTTTTTCTATTTTAGCAAAGCTATTGGAGATGCTTTAACGGTTATAACCATATAAGACACACAAACACTTGTATACATTTGTAATTACACATGAATACTAGTGTAATCATATATGAATACTAGTGTAATCATATATGATTACACAATCATATATGATTACACAAACACTCATATATGACTACACCAGGTAAAAAACCTATCTATAAAAGCCGAATATATGATAACTTTGTATGTATCTTAGTAATGTCGTACTCGATACTGTTGAAAAGATGTATACAGAATATAAAATTTCTTAGTGCAAGGAATGGATACACTCATATATATCATAGCAGGAATACTCCATAACTATATAACTCCATAAAAATATTGATACATATCAAATGATAATAACATCAGTTAAAAACTTTATTATTGCATGTCTAAAAATGAAATAATGAATAATAAATAAACTAATATATGTTCATGATAAAAAGCAAGTTATACTAAACCAGATATCTTACGATGACCATATCATATGTAAACCAACTACTTAGATTTCGCTTTTTTGAAAGGACAGTTGCGAATGTCATGGTGAGCAAGTTTACCACAACCTTTACAAACTCTTTTCGGACGAGCATTCTTCTTAATAGATTTTTCTCCGGCACCAATCAGTCTTTTTCCGGTGCCACAACCTTTATTTCTAAAGCCTCCAGGAGGAAGTATATCAGCAGTCTCGGGCCGCGAAACTCCCAAAATAGATTCAAATTCATCATCTTTATTGTAACCAACATCATCTACCGGGTCCTCTGGTGCCACTTCGAACTTTAAATTACGAACCTTGTCCACTAACTGGGATAATTTCTCCTCGTCACCACGTAACCTATTGAAAATTTGATCAATCTCATAATGAAGATCCTTGTATAATATGTCAACACGATCGTTACTTCCTGCTTCAATTCTACGAGTACGAAGAATATCCATTGGAATTACACCTCTCATCCATTGCCTAAGAATGTAACGCTGGGGAATCTCTTGAGCATCAACGTTGAATAACACGTGGAATATGTGCCGACACAAAATCCCATGGTACTGAAAATGTTGACAACTACAAACTAAAGATCCATCGGACTGTGATTGAACAACCTGAATGATGAAACAAAATAGTGACTAATATTTTACTTGCGAAATTAAAAATATAACTGTTGGCCTCTTTAAAACAAAACATATGTCAATTAATTTTAGCACATGTGATTATGAATACTTAATCACACGTGATTTCCAAAGACCATTCTTCATTATCACTTGTTACTGTTTGAACAAAATGTAATGTAATCATAAAAGGTGTACCTTAAACTCCCCCTTAGTGATGAAGCTTTTGTCTTTTTGTCTAATGGTATAAATTTGACATCCATCTTCATAAGCAACGTTCCATTGAGCACAGAACCGATCCCCTTTGTAAATCTCCTTTTGAACATGCTGGAAAACATTGCGAGTATATACTGAAGCAACGTGCCTCTCAATCTTCCTTTCAGTTTTAAAGTTGGGAGTACTCATATCTGTGTTATGATCTTGGGTACGCTGCCTATTACGTTGCTTATCCATAGCAGTATCATAGGATAGAATAAAAAACAGAATATTGTCACCGTAATGTGAAAAACTCTTAAAGAAAGAGTTCATGCTTTCAGACCTGGAAGTGGTTTTCATTAACCCACACAAAGGAACATCCTTGAAGTATGCAGAGCTAGCCCGCATTTCAAAGATATCTTTTAACCACCCATGACCTAGTAGATTGAATTCATCCATTAACGCTAACCAATTATCCTCAAAATCTTTGGGATCCAGATATCCATCCCACACAATCTTGTTGAAACGTTTTTTGAAATCTGTTTTCTTAAGACTTGCGGTAATAACCTGAATGAAATAAAACGAACGACATGATTTCTCGTAGGCATTAAATACTAGTACTAAATGAACATTTACATTAAATTCCTAACCTTATTCGGTAACTTGTTTATTATATGCCACATGCAAAGTCGGTGCTTGGCCTCCGGGAAAACAACTGGTAGGGCCTCTTTTATTGCTGCATCTTGATCTGTCAACACCATCCTAGGTTGATGTCCATGAACTTTCAAAAATGCCTCCAACACCCATTTATACATCTTTTTATTCTCGCCATCCACCAACCCTGAGACAAGGACAATAGATTTTCTATGATTGTCAATGCCAATAAACGGAAGAAACACCATTGAGTGCCTGCAAAATTAAAAAACATTTTAACAAAAACTTTGTAATACATAATGAAGTTGGTATTAATCACATGTGATAATGCAGTAATCATATGTGATAATGCATAGTAATCACATATGATATAACATAGTAATCACATATGATTTAACATAATAATCACATGTGATAATGCAAAGTAATCACATGTGATAAAACATTGTAATCACATGTGATAAAACATAGAAATAACATGTGATACTATAAAGCTTGTAATTCTATAATCCAGAATACAACCTTCCAAACAACTGCTTATGTTATAAAATATTTGGGTGCTAGCTAAAGTTAACTATAAACTTAGTGATAAGTACAAAAACTTACTTATTCGAACGATATGTAGCGTCAAATGAAATAATATCCCCGAACTCGGCATAATTAAACATCGATAATTCATCAGCCCAAAATAAACCTTGCAGTTTTCCATTTTCCGCTATGAACTCATACGCAAAATTGGAACCATGCACTTTACGGTCATTAAACATATTGACAACCATTTGCACATCTTTGTTACCAACAAAACTATCTAAATCTCTCTTGAAGTTTTTGTACTCGGTACTAGTAGCACCTACTTCGTCATAGCCACCTTTTAGGCAAGCTTGACGGTGATGTGCCTTCGTTGCACCTATCTTCGCCCTTGCAGCACGGTGAACCATCATTTTATCCGAAAACTGAATTTTTCTTCTACTACGCATAAGATTTTTATCACGCTCATCAAATAATTTATGATTGTGGTTCGGATGAAAGTAATAAAGTTTATAGAAAGAAGTGCCCTGAACGAGTTGGAATCTAACAGACGCTTTGCAATTGGTAACTTTGAAGTTGGTATTACGAAGCTCCTTCCGATTGTCAGAAACGTCTACGCTATTAACAGAACGGTTTCTCGGAACACCTTGTCTATGACACACAATGTACTTCAATTTAACAACACCAACATTGTTCGTCCACTGAGTTGACCGCCTAATATCAAATCCAGCGATATCAGCATACTTACGATACATTTGAATACCTTTACCAAGTGATTCAAACACAATCCCCACAACAGGTTGGATACCATCAGGAACATTAGGAATCACGTTTATAGAGCCACCCGGACTCCGATTAAAATCTTCAAGCTCGATATCGCTATTATGGTGGTCATAATTGTCTGTGAAAAGAAAGACAAATAATCATAGATGCACGAATAATTTATAAAAATGCATGACATAATGTATGAGGGTAGTACCATCATCCTTTTTGGGTGTTACATTTAGAGAATCCTCAGGGATCTCAAGAGCTTCCTCATTGTCGGACTCAAATATTTGATTGTCTTCGGGATCTAGTCCTAGAAAGAATAAAGAGATTTATCAAAACAACTGATGAACAAATATTCTAAAAACACATTGTAATCAAAAGTACATATGTGTGTCTAAATACTCAAACAATTATCACATAAAAGAACTAAACATATGTATTATCACATATGATTAATTGGTACAAAAATGTATTATGGGATGAGGATATGAATAATCACATGTATTCTGGAAAAAACTCTCAAAAACAAACAAAGTGATATCATATATGATACTACTCAATTGTCAATCACTCATCCAACTTATATTTAATAACAATCACATGCGTTTACATCTAGCATAGATTTGTCGGTTCAACGAAAAAACATATAATATTTACAAAATTAAAAGATTACAAAACCTAAATCATAAAACAAAACTAAAAACATACAATTACACTAAAAATCGAAAAATCTTGAAAATCTAACCTGTTGCATCATCATCCTCAGAAAACATCTCGATCTCATCTGAATTATCATCATCAGATACGTTAAGTGATGGAACTTCAAAATCGAAGGGCTTTTGACTTGGATCCATTGATTTTTTTTTTCCGAAATTCAGATCACCTTCTTGCAGAACCTGAATTAGAATAATCGGTAGCTTGGGTTTATGTTTATGTTTTTTTAGAAAAGAATCCGATAACCATGGGTTTAGGTGAAGATTAACTTGGATTGAATTATCTTTCATTTTTTTATTAATGAGGGATAATAAAAAACCGATTAACATGGAATTGTAATTCGGTTATAGATAAACATGAAAATAGAAAGTCATTAATACCCTTCTTAATTAATTATTAATGATTATTAATTAAAAATTAAATTAAATTAATGATTGGCTAGAATTCCTTCTCCCCTTCTCGCAAAATGTATACCTTCTCGCATGATCCTCCCTCTCTCTCTCTCTCTCTCTCTCTATATATATATATATATATATGTACATGTGGGTGTGTTGGAGAAAAGGAGAAAAAGCTATCCATATATTCATATATATTTAAATCATCTAGTGAATGGTTTGATTTAATAACGAGTTTGAATATCCATATATACATATACTAGTTGTGTACCCGTGCGATGCAGCACAGATGAATCACATTTATGAATACAGTTGTTCATCTGTCAATCTTTTTTTTGTTTCGTTCTATTTTCCGTCTCTCTCAATTTAATCATAATAGGTTTGTTTGGTTTAATTGGCAACAAACTAAAATAAATATTGTTTTTCTTGACAAAATATCTAGAAAAAAATTGTAGGAGTCCTGAATTTCCAAATACATATATTCAATACTCGTTGAAAATTTGAAATTCAAGACTAAACAATATAAAAGTTGCAATCTTATGTTCCCGCAACGTACAATGCATCCGGTTCTAAATTTAGGAATTCGAACCCTCAATCTTGCTTTGTTTTACTTTTGTCCCACTTAAATTTTGATTTTTATGTTTTGTGCGAGAATTGGAAGAGCAAGAAAATCTATTAGTTGTTATTAGTTTTGTAGATTATCGGTATTATTAAATATTTATTTTAATACAAAAAGTTAAGAAAATGCATATTTTGATAGTAAAAAGTTCAAAAAAACCAAGTGAATTTTCCCATTTAGAATGATTAAGGGTCGTTTATAGAATGTTTACACCTGTTAAGTGCTTATCGGATCACTTTATCTTATCGGATGAGCATGACAAACATTTAAAATCTTACCCGACAAAAGCGATGACAATGAACGAGAGTTTTATCTGGTAAATTAAGCGTAAGTATTGACTCTTACTGATAAGTTCTTATCGGGTAAGGACGTTGGGTAAATAACCCCAAGTCTTTGAACCTTTTTTTGAAGGTAGAAAACTTAGGGGGTTCAAATCTCACCAAAGTTGAGGAGAGTGTTGAGTTCATTTGTCGTATATAAATATTATATACTTCAAAAGGGAGGAAGAAAAATTGAGAACCCATTTGTGAATTCAAAGTTCCCATCCAGCAGAAAGTATTAAAAGAAACGCATCATTTTGTTGATTTTTTGTTCTTTAACAAAACTTGAAGCAAATACACTACAGAAAGAACCTTAGGGGTTTTTTTACTAAATTTTTGAATAAGTGTTGACTCGGGTAAGAGTACTAACTAAGATAAGAGGTCTGCCTCAGGTAAGCACTTACAGGAAAATAATGTTTACTTAACGTTTTGTATTAAGTGCTAATAAAATAAAAATGACAATTATATCCCTCTATTGAAATTAAATCAAATCTAAATCTAAATCAAATATTAATTTAAGTTTTAAATACTCCCATCAAAAGTTAAATTAAACATTAATTTGGAATATTCAATATCTCTCAAAATTTTACACAAATCAAAATCAACTTTTTAGCCTACACCCCTAGCCCACCCTCTTTCTCCCTTATCTTTTCTATATCACTATTTTCAAGAAAAATAAACCCATTACATCATGATCCTTCTTGGCAATTCCAGTTGCCAACAGTAAAGATATCCAAGGTAAAGTTCAAAAGCTCTGGTCTTCTCGTTATTGAAGTAGATTTCTTGAATATCTTCTGTTGTATTCTTCTTACCCTAAATTTTTTGTTGCTTCTTCTTTTAGCGTTTCATTTTATCATCAACATAAAACAAGAAAACTCATTATGGAAACTCAACAAGATCAAGATTTTTAAAAGAGTGATTATTTAGATTGAGAGTATGTTCCAAGAGTGTGTGGTTGTGTGCGTGGGAGGTGAGTTTGTAGAATTTTCTCTTGTCAGCGAAGAAAAATATTTGAGGGGAGGGTGGATGAGGAAAAAGGTGTTGCTGACTCCCGTAAGCATCGTCTCTATCTCTTACTCCAATCAGATGTTCGGTCAGCACCATCTTCCGGTCAGAGGTGGTTTTTGGTTTGGTAAACACCTCGTCTCTTACCCAAATAAGAACCTCTTATCCGGTAAGAGATGGCAAGAGGTAAATAAACAAACCCTTAGTTTTGACCAAAATTGGGCACCAAGTAATGCATATGGCGAAGCATTTTGATGAATAAAGAAAGCCATCACAACCTGGAAAATGTAGGGTTCAATCAAACATTAAATAGAAAAAGAGAATCCAACCCCACACAACAAAGGGGAATAGTACAAATTTGTTATTGAACTTATTCACTTTTTAATTCTTAAGAAACAAAATCGAAAATTGCAGAAAGAGTATACAAAACCTCAACCCTCAATACCCTCAGCGAATAACGAATCTGAAAATGGAAAAACATGAATCTATTAAATTACCTCATCGTGAACATCATTGCAGATAACATCAGTCTTTTCAGAACAATAGTGAGATCCACCTTCTGCCATAAAATAAACTTCATCGAGAAATTTTGATATTGCCATTTGAATCCCTAATTCTGAATAAATTAAACAAATAGATCACCTCCAAATGAATTAACAATCAAAGGGTACACACAAATCGTGGAAAAAAAGGAACAAATTTTTGACAGTTTTCTCCATTTCAACTCAAGACGAAGAAACATAAGTTTCAAATAAACAAGATTAGAAGACAAAATGAGTATGAATGGTCACCTTGGGAGCGGGAATCACATATTGAGAGCATGAAGGGCTCTTGAAAGCAGAAATGGCACTTTAAGAGCATGAACTGCCGTCTGAAACAACCTTGAGGGAAGAGAGAAAAAACCAGATACAAGATGGAGAACTATGAACCCGCGCCCTTGATATATACGCAACATGGCGTGAAGAAAGAAGAAGAAGAAGAAGTATGTAGGTATGGTATGTGACGTGAATAGCTTCAAGAACGAGTACTGGGTAAGGTAGAAGAAATGGTTCAGGGTATGGTTGTGAATTAGGTATGGGGGTATGTCTTAGGTATGGGGGTATGTCTGGTGTTTGTACCTATAGCTTCCTGGACACAATGTGTTTGTACATTATGCATTAGATATTGTAATTAAGAGTTTTTTTGATTTTTATGCTTTAAAGTCTTGTACTACATGCTTAAAGACTTGTCTTTAAGACATTTGGTGTAAACCAATATTAAGGTAGTATATATATATATATATATATATATATATATATATATATATAGAGAGAGAGAGAGAGAGAGAGGGGTGTTCAAATGCAACCCTTTTTAATGGTGCAACCCCATGCAACCCACCTATCTACCACTCATTTTATTTTCACATTTTTTAATTAAAAATGTGAAAACAAAATGAGTGGTAGACAGGTGGGTTACATGGGTTGCACCATGTAAAAGGTTGCATAATAACTCACCCATATATATATATATATATATATATATATATATATATATAGGGGGAGGATCATGCGAGAAGGTATACATTTTGCGAGAAGGGGAGAAGGAATTCTAGCCAATCATTAATTTAATTTAATTTTTAATTAATAATCATTAATAATTAATTAAGAAGGGTATTAATGACTTTCTATTTTCATGTTTATCTATAACCGAATTACAAATCCATGTTAATTGGTTTTTTATCATCCCTCATTAATAAAAAAATGAAAGATAATTCAATCCAAGTTAATCTTCACCTAAACCCATGGTTATCGGATTCTTTTCTAAAAAAACATAAACATAAATCCAAGTTACCGATTATTCTAATTCAGGTTCTGCAAGAAGGTGATCTGAATTTCGGAAAAAAAATCAATGGATCCAAGTCAAAAGCCCTTCGATTTTGAAGTTCCATCACTTAATGTATCTGATGATGATAATTCAGATGAGATCGAGATGTTTTCTGAGGATGATGATGCAACAGGTTAGATTTTCAAGATTTTTCGATTTTTAGTGTAATTGTATGTCTTTAGTTTTGTTTTATGATTTAGGTTTTGTAATCTTTTAATTTTGTAAATATTATATGTTTTTTCGTTGAACCGACAAATCTATGCTAGATGTAAGCGCATGTGATTGTTATTAAATATAAGTTGGATGAGTGATTGACAATTGAGTAGTATCATATATGATATCACTTTGTTTGTTTTTGAGAGTTTTTTCCAGAATACATGTGATTATTCATATGCTCATCCCATAATACATTTTTGTACCAATTAATCATATGTGATAATACATATGTTTAGTTGTTTTATGTGATAATTGTTTGAATATTTAGACACACATATGTACTTTTGATTACAATGTGTTTTTAGAATATTTGTTCATCAGTTGTTTTGATAAACCTCTTTATTCTTTCTAGGACCAGATCCCGAATACAATCAAATATTTGAGTCCGATAATGAGGAAGCTCTTGAGATCCCTGAGGATTCTCTAAATGTAACACCCAAAAAGGATGATGGTACTACCCTCGTACATTATGTCATGCATTTCTATAAATTATTCGTGCATCTATGATTATTTGTCTTTCTTTTCACAGACAATTATGACCACCATAATAGCGATATCGAGCTTGAAGATTTTAATCGGAGTCCGGGTGGCTCTATAAACGTGATTCCTAATGTTCCTGATGGTATCCAACCTGTTATTGGGACTGTGTTTGAATCACTTGGTAAAGGTATTCAAATGTATCGTAAGTATGCTGATCGCTGGATTTGATATTAGGCGGTCAACTTAGTGGACGAACAATGTTGGTGTTGTTAAATTGAAGTACATTGTGTGTCATAGACAAGGTGTTCCGAGAAACCGTTCTGTTAATAGCGTAGACGTTTCTGACAATCGGAAGGAGCTTCGTAATACCAACTTCAAAGTTACCAATTGCAAAGCGTCTGTTAGATTCCAACTCGTTCAGGGCACTTCTTTCTATAAACTTTATTACTTTCATCCGAACCACAATCATAAATTATTTGATGAGCGTGATAAAAATCTTATGCGTAGTAGAAGAAAAATTCAATTTTCGGATAAAATGATGGTTCACCGTGCTGCAAGGGCGAAGATAGGTGCAACGAAGGCACATCACCTTCAAGTTTGCCTAAAAGGTGGCTATGACGAAGTTGGTGCTACTAGTACCGAGTACAAAAACTTCAAGAGAGATTTAGATAGTTTTGTTGGTAACAAAGATATGCAAATGGTTGTCAATATGTTTAATGACCGTAAAGTGCATGGTTCCAATTTTGCGTATGAGTTCATAGCGGAAAATGGGAAATTGCAAGGTTTATTTTGGGCTGATGAATTATCGAGGTTTAATTATGCCGAGTTCAGGGATATTATTTCATTTGATGCTACATATTGTTCGAATAAGTAAGTTTTTGTACATATCACTAAGTTTATAGTAACTCTAGCTAGCACCCAAATATTTTATAACATAAGCAGTTGTTTGGAAGGTTGTATTCTGGATTATAGAATTACAAGCTTTATAGTATCACATGTTATTTCTATGTTTTATTACATGTTATTTCTATGTTTTATCACATGTGATTACTATGTTTTATCATAGTGATTACTTTGCATTATCACATGTGATTATTATGTTATATCATATGTGATTACTATGTTATATCATATGTGATTACTATGCATTATCACATATGATTAATGCATTATCACATGTGATTAATACCAACTTCATTATGTATTACAAAGTTTTTGTTAAAATGTTTTTTTAATTTTGTAGGCACTCAATGGTGTTTCTTCCGTTTACTGGCATTGACAATCATAGAAAATCTATTGTCCTTGGCTCAGGGTTGCTGGATGGCGAGAATAAAGAGATGTATAAATGGGTGTTGGAGGCATTTTTGAAAGTTCATGGACATCAACCTAGGATGGTGTTGACAGATCAAGATGCAACAATAAAAGAGGCCCTACCAGTTGTTTTCCCGGAGGCCAAGCACCGACTTTGCATGTGGCATATAATAAACAAGTTACCGAATAAGGTTAGGAATTTAATGTAAATGTTCATTTAGTACTAGTATTTAATGCCTATGAGAAATCATGTCGTTCGTTTTATTTCATTCAGGTTATTACCGCAAGTCATAAGAAAACAGATTTCAAAAAACCTTTCAACAAGATTGTGTGGGATGGATATCTGGATCCCAAAGATTTTGAGGATAATTGGTTAGCGTTAATGGATGAATTCAATCTACTAGGTCATGGGTGGTTGAAAGATATCTTTGAAATGCGGGCTAGCTCTGTATACTTCAAGGATGTTCCTTTGTGTGGGTTAATGAAAACCACTTCTAGGTCTGAAAGCATGAACTCCTTCTTTAAGAGTTTTTCACATTACGGTGACAATATTCTGTTTTTTATTCTATCCTATGATACTGCTATGGATAAGCAACGCAATAGGCAGCGTACCCAAGATCATAACACAGATATGAGTACTCCCAACTTTAAAACTAAAAGGAAGATTGAGAGGCATGCTGCTTTAGTATATACTCGCACTGTTTTCCAACACGTTCAAAAGGAGATTTACAAAGGGGATCGGTTTTGTGCTCAATGGAATGTTGCTTATGAAGATGGATGTCAAATTTATACCATTAGACAAAAAGACAAAAGCTTTATCACTAAGGGGGAGTTTAAGGTACACCTTTTGTGATTACATTACATTTTGTACAAACAGTAACAAGTGATAATGAAGAATGGTCTTTGGAAATCACGTGTGATTAAGTATTCATAATCACATGTGCTAAAATTAATTGACATATGTTTTGTTTTAAAGAGGCCAACATTTATATTTTTAATTCCGCAAGTAAAATATTAGTCACTATTTTGTTTCATCATTCAGGTTGTTCAATCACAGTCCGATGGATCTTTAGTTTGTAGTTGTCAACATTTTCAGTAACATGGGATTTTGTGTCGGCACAAATTCCACGTGTTATTCAACATTGATGCTCAAGAGATTCCCCAGCGTTACATTCTTAGGCGATGGATGAGAGGTGTAATTCCAATGGATATTCTTCGTACTCAAAGAATTGAAGCAGGAAGTAACGATCGTGTTGACATATTATACAAGGATCTTCATTATGAGATTGATCAAATTTTCAACAGGTTACGTGGTGACGAGGAGAAATTATCCCAGTTAGTGGACAAGGTTCGTAATTTAAAGTTCGAAGTGGCACCAGAGGAAATCTGTTGGAATTGAATGTAATACTTCTTAGAGATTTTTACTTTTGATTTTTTATTATAGAAAACAAGATAGCAATGTTGTTGCAGATGCTCTAATCATGCCTGATTACAAATGTATAAGCTTTACATATGTAATCATGTGAGATTACATCCATAATCATTTGTGATTACATCCATAATCATTTGTGATTGCACTTGTAATCATGTTCGATTACAAATGTAATCATGTTCGATTACAAATGTAATCATATGTGATTACATTTATCTTAATACATGATTCCATGTGCTTTCATACATGCTTACATTCTTTTGTGATTTGTATTCGTAGATGCTTACAGTGTTATTGCAAAGATAAGTTCTAGTAGCCATACATTATTAAATAAATAATACCCTAAATTAATTATATACACAAAACTATTCCTAAATGGTGTGAATTGCCAACTTTGAACACAACCATTACAAGTACAAACATATATGATCTTGATACGTGCAGTTATCAAAGGATGCCTGTAATTGCGAAAAAAATCCCATACTATGCAATTATAGTTGCAATATTCGGAATAACCTAACTTAGAGTGCCTAAGATTCAAATGGATACCAGCTATGAGATAACTATCATAAAGTTTTAGAACACTCATTTCATAATGTTCCAAATAACAACCAAGTCTAAGCATTCGCAATGTTCCTTCAACTCGCCAGTCTTACATGCTTTGTTTTGTTTGCGGTCTCCACCATGTCTCTTCTAAGTCTTGAATCTAACTTCGCAAATTCGGTTGCTTGCTCAATCACCTTTGATCTTAAATTATTTTGGGACCACAACAACATTTTTGTCAAATACTTGCATCTGAAGTTCAGGAGCTGCGAATATTGTGCACTTGAATCATTTAAAAACTCGGTTTTGAAGCGACTAACAGTTTCACCCATATAAGACTCCACATGTCGCATGACGAATATTCCACTGTCGAACTCATTATCAAGTGTTCTCCACTTCAACCGATACCTGTTCGGAACCAATCAACCTATACTCTGAACTCGGTGGTGTTTAACCGTCTTCATATAGTCATGCAGAACTTTTTGCTGAATGTATAGTATGAAGTTTGTCACTATTAATCCAAAATAATAATTATTATTACCAAACTAAATGTTAGAAAATAGCTTTTAATAGCTTACCAGTTGATATGGTAAATCCCCATACAAAAGCTGCAATTATCGCAATGTATTATCATAACCAATATGTACATTACTCAACGTTATTAAATTAAATAATTAGTTGCTATGGTGAAGTAGAATATAATATAGTATGGTTGGCATATATATATATATATATATATATCATTTGTGATTACATGATACATATCACATATGATTATGATTATATAAACAATATAAAAAAGTACATAATACTTACAGTAAGGGCTGCCAAAGGACCACAATAGAAAGCATTTTCATTGTCCCCTTTCCAAGAGCTCTTGCTGTATTTCAAGCACGACCATACGTACTCACACCAATTCAACTCTTCAAATTTGGTTTCTGGTGTCACATGTGATAAGACACTAAGATCGCATACTCCGTTACTTCTACATTTTCCCATAGTATTGCAGAATAGAACTTTGAAGTTTAGCTTAAAGGTATCATCCGCGACTTTAGATGATACTATCTTCCCGCTAATATCGGATGGTCGTATGTTACTCTTTTTGTACTGTTTTCTCCACTCTTCAATTATCGTGATGCCGAAGTCTGGTGTCACACTGTCATCATATGCTACATGACCCATGGGTATGCCTAACACGTCTCTTATCGATGTTTGATCTACATTGATTACACCTTTTCTCGTTCTGAGGGTCATCGAATCAGTGTCAAGGTTAACTACCAAGAAATACCCAAGTTTAGATGGAATTCCGTCCAACACCATACCTATTAGTCCCCCAAAACCCATATGTTGTACACATTTTTCTTGTTTATCTGACATATTTTTCATGGCAGTAAACAATGGGTATGGAGTTGTCCGTAACCGTATGATTGGCGTCTCCTCAACAACTGGTACTCCGACATTATGTGTGCCTGAATTTTCATTTTCCACTTGCTCACTGACTAATACATCACTCTTTTTCTTCGTTCTTCTTTCAGCTAATTGTTGAACCTCATTACTAGTAGATGTCCCACCTCCCACACATCCCCAATTTGTAACTTCCTCTTCCTAATCGTAAGTCTCGTAATTTTAGTGTGATCAGATGTAGGTGAGGACTCAGTCACCTGTCGCTGCACTTTTGTTACTTCTGTCACATTAGATTCATCAGATACATACAATTCAACATAAAAAGGTTCATTCAAATCGTAGATGATAAACAAAGAAACTATATTATTACCTACATATTATCACATATGATTACTTTACATAATCACACATATGATTACTTACTGCTTCACATATCACCGCGACTTAAATGAAAGCCTAATAGCTACACACATAAGATCATATGTGCATATGTAAAATTATCATAAGATTAAATGAAAACCTACTAGATTCTTGACCATATTATTCACAAGAGGAAGGGTCTTGCGAGAGGTTAAACATTTTGCGAGAGGTCGCAAATTGTGATATCATTGTGATATCATATATGATTACATGCTTTGCGGGTGTGTTTAATCATATATGGTTACTTTATGTAATCACATTGATTACACACATATGATTAAATTAATGCTTAACATAGCATGGTAACTTAAATGGAAGCCTAATAGCTCTACACAAGAAGATTATGCAAGTATACCATAAGCTATTCCTTACAAAGCCTTAACCATATTATGCACAACCACAGTTCAACACACAATGTGGCAAAACCTTACTATATAAAATATTATATCACATATGATTACACCTCCAACTTTCAAAAAATCATCATTACCAAACCGTTATATTACTAGTCATTGCATCATAATATCTACACTAAATTAAGTTATGGTTCACTTCAACCAAACTTCATTGCTTACATCCCCTAATATGGTTAAGACCATTATTATTTGAAATCATATATGATTTTAAAACTTACTTTCAATATAAACTATGTGAATAAGGAAGAAACTTACGAATGTTATCCTTCATCCTCAAGTCAGAATTCGTTCTTTCACTGTCCAAACTATTTTCATCTACATTACCTTGATTATCAGAAGTGTCTTCAATATTCCTTGATTTTTGGCCAATCTTCTACTACTCCGCATCCCTGCATTAATCACAACAGATAGATTTATCATACAATCGAGTTTAATCTTCCAAATACAAACACATATTAAGAAAAAAAAGGATTAGATATTACCTCTTTCTTGCATCGATATCTTGGTATTCAAAGAAATAGTATGTTGTTGAAGAAAATACGATTTCAAGCCCTAATGAAGTTGCTTCTGAGATTTACGAGACCGAATGTGTGTGATTCAGAGAGTTTCGAGCCCTAATGTAGGGACTTTTGGGATTAATGGAAACAATGTCGTTACTGACTTGTTGTGATCAATGGGGAGCGAACGATGATTAATGTGTTACTTTACAAACCCTAATGTCGATCGTACGAGGTCTGAGGAGTCGGACCTTCCACCTGCTTTTGATCTTCCAGAGTTCCCTTTTGATCTTCCAGAGTTGCCTTTTGATATTCAGATAATGGTTTTAGATGAGAGAGAAAAAAGCTTGATATTGATCTTGTTAATGATTAGGATATATTTTGAAAACAAAATTCTCGGGAGCCGCGTATCTATCTAAAAGATTATTATTTTTTTTTTCCAGATTTGCCTTTTTGATTAAATTACAGAATTTTTTTAATTATATTTCTCTAATAATTTACAATTATGCCACTATTGATCATAGCCATCCATTTAATTAGGTGGTTGGCTAGGATTCCTTCTCGCCTTCTCGCAAATTGTATACCTTCTCGTTTGAACCTGCCCCTATATATATATATATATATATATATATATATATAGGGGCAAGTTCAAACGAGAATGTAGTCAATTTGCGAGAAGGCGAGAAGGAATAAGAGCCACATAATTTATTAAAATTAAAAAATAACATAAATAAATAAATTTTTTAAAAATTAGGATAATTACAATTTGAATTGGATAAATCCTTAAAAATCTCATAATATTTTTTAAATTTATTTATTTTTTAATTTTAATAAATTCATAATTTTTTTATCAAATTTATATTATTATTTTCTAGATAAAATCATAATTTTCATCAAATATCACATGTGAAATCCATAACTAATTCATTATTTATTTCATCATTTTTTCTCTATTTTTTAGATTTACGTTTTGAATCACATGTGATTAACTTCGTTTAACATGTGATATATTATTATGTATCACATATGATCCCACTAGATGAATTTTGTAAATATCACATATGATAATATATGTCTGAATATAAATGACGCATAATCACATGCGATAATATTTACATCACAAAAATATCTATAAATATAAATATACATAATCACATATGATTAACTAAAATATATACAATTATCACATGTGATAATATTTATATCACAAAAAGATCTATAAATAGAAGTATACATAATCACATATGATTAACTAAAATATATACAATTATCACATGTAATAATATGGTATGTGATATGCATAAATATTCATATAATGATATCACGTGTGATATTTGGTTAAAATTATGAATTTTTTATTATTAAAAGTATATTTAGAAAAAAAAATAATAAATAATTGAAATTACAAAATAAATAAATCTAAAAGATATAATGAGAATTTTAAGGATTTATCCAATTTAAAATGATAATTATCCTAATTTCTAAAACTATTTTTTATTTTTTATTTATGATTTTTTAATTAATAAATTATGTGGTCCACATTCCTTCTCGTCATCTTGCAAATTAATTTGCTTCTCGCATGATCCTCCCTCTATATATATATATATGTATGTATGTATGTATGTATATATATGTACATGTGGGTGTGTTGGAGAAAAGGAGAGAAAAAGCTATCCATATATTCATATATATATTTAAATCATCTAGTCAATGGTTTGATTTAATAACGAGTTTGACGAGTCAAGATTTGGATTATTAATTATTCTTGATCACTTAGATTTGGAGCGGATAATTATATATATATATATATTATAAAACGTTAAGTCTACAATTATGAACGGGGGTAGATTTATAGGCTTGAGAGTTAAGTCATAATTGACTTTAGTTGACATTTGGCGAGTTGGGTCATTAATGAGATGAATGTGTAAATTGTAGGTCGTGGGTAAGAAGCTAAACCTAATCGATCTACGCAATCAGGTGAGTTTTCATGTGATTTACCCTGGGATGTATGCATATGTACCTTATACATTATTTTGGAGCATGTTTCAATGGTTGAAAATATGATTGATATGTATGTTATATTTTGGATTTATTTACATGTTATTGTATGTTACCATGACATGTATGAGATGGTGGTGTTTTGGTGATTTGCATGCGATTATTTTACTAATTTTAAAGTTACTAGCATGCTATGTTATTTATTTAAATTTTGGTGGTTTATGAAACGGGTTTTAGTGTGTGTCGGGATTACAACCAGTTTGCCGGTAAAAACAAACGGGCTTAGTCCCGTAAAGGAGAACGGCCAGATGTGGGTCGCGCCCACCAGAGCCAAATAAAGGAGATCACAAGGAGGTAATCCTTACCATACTAAGATCAGTTAGGAGATTTTCTTGGTGTCAATATGTTAGCAAATAAATGCATGATATTTTATTTTATTGATGCTTAAATATTTATTTGCTTGATTATGTGTGATTCCATGCACGAAAACCATGAACTCACTGAGCTTTTTAGCTGACTATTAGTATACATCTCAGGAGCGGGAGGTTCAGTTGTGGATAAAGGCAAGGGACCAACTTAGAAGTTGAATTTTCTTTTAAGTACTTTATTTATGGTTGGAAATCTTTAGTTTTATTTAGTTTTCTTTTCTCTAGTTCGGTATGGGACGGACTAAAGTCGTAGAAGTTGTAGTGATCGAAATTATTCCGCTGTGGTTTGGAGTTTAATTTAAGATATTTTATTCTTAGAGGATGAATGATGTAACATCTTTTATTGAGAAATTAAGGGTGTTATAAGTGATTTGTAACACCCTAAAGCCCAAAGCAATAGGCTAGCCCAATAACTTCGAATCCAACTTAAAACCATGGTGGAAGTTATTAGTAGCCTACAACTTGAGGCTTATAAGGAGCTCCCAACTCCCATTTTTCTATCCATGTGGGACGAGTTGTTACAAAAAATATTGTGGATGAAGAGGTTTGAACATGGGTCCTTTGACCCCTTGGTGCATACCCTACCTAAGTTGTATTGCCATTGAGTTACACGTTCACTTGGGGAACAAAAGTTGCCTTATAAGGGACTTGATACCTACTCTACTAGACGCGTTTTAAAACCGTGAGTCCAGGTGTGTGGAAAAAGCGGACAATATCTGGTACGGTTGTCCTGGGATGTTACATATAAAATGGTCTCATAGAAGTTGTTATCAAAAGAATATGATGATAAATAGGGTATTGGTAATGCGCACCAATTTACCCACATCTACCTGGGGTTATGCAATTATTATATGCAATTTTTTTTTGTTTTTAGACCCACTACTAGCTAACCAACCCCATGCGTACCAGTTGGTAACTAGATATAAGCTTGATATTTTACATTTACGCATGTTTGGTTCTGTGGTATTTGTGCCAATTGCGCCCCCACAGTGCATCGAAATGGGTCCTTAAAGACGATTTGGTATATGTTGGATATGAATCCCCAACAATTATCTGCTAATTACAATCTTTGACTAGTGATCTCTTTACAACTACAATTACGGGTTGTCACTTTCATGTGACAGTCTTCCCGTCGTTAGGGGGAGATAGGAAAAATGATTTTTCATGGGAACGACAGGAAGTGTCATTGAATATTCCCACACTGTCTCATTTTGATCCCCAAAACTTCACAACGTAATGTTGAAGTCAAACGAATCAGACTCAATACCTGATACGTTTAATGTTAATCTAAAAGTGACAAGATCACATATACGAGCTGTAAATATACTCGCAAGGTTAAAAAGTCCCCAACAGGGGCACAACGCCATTGGAAAGTGCGTTGCAATCACATATAGTGGAGGTGTGGTTGAGGTCGTAGCTACCAAATGGAAGTGGTGGAAACTACTTGGTTCGATGGATACTACTATAAAGGAAGAGAATAATGAGGCACATCCATTTATCATCAATACACAAAAACTCTCATGAGATTGTCTCTAATTATAATTATGTCCATGAATCATCACTGGAGGACGCTCCGAAGTTAATATTGATTCTAGAGATGAATATTAATATCAAATGAACTATGAGACTACATATGAGTCGATGGACAGATCATATATAATCATTGATGATTTATTCGCATATATTATGGCTCAGATCGAGCACGACGACATCGAACCAGGCTCAGTTGAATAATATCAACAAAGAGCATACTGACCTAAATGTAAAGAAACAATCTAGAAAGAATTATATTCTTTGACAAATGATCGGGTATTTGGTCCGGTAGTGCTAACCTACCAAGTGTAAAGCCCGTAGGACATAACTGAATCTTTGTCAGAAAGCGTAACAAGAATAATGAAGTCCTAACATATAAGGCTCTCATTTGGCTCAAAGTTTCTCACAACGCTCTAGATTGACCACGAGGAGACTTACTCTCTCATGATTGATGTTATGACATCCAAATAATTTATTAGCCTAGTAATTTCCGAAGGACTGGAAATGCAGCTTATGGATATGGTTACTACATATATCTATGGGGATCTAGATTCAGAGATATATAAAAGTTCTTGATGACATTACATTACCAAAATCAAGTAACTCTAAACCGTCGAAATGCGTTTGCAATAAAATTGAAACACTCACTTTATAAATTAAAGCAATCTATGCAGATGTGATATACCCGCCTAAGTGAATATTTGATTGGGAAATGATATATAAGCATAACAAACTGTGTCTTTGCGTATTTATTTAGGAAAACAAGTTCCAGATTTTCAAAGTAGTTTTATATGTCGATGTTATGAACATAATAGACACTCATGATGAAATAAGAGAAACCATAAGCTACTTGAAATCTAAATTTGAGATGGAAAATCTTGGGAAAACTTGGTTTTGTGTAGCTATTTGAGCTAGGACATCGAGTTTGTGAAATATTAATTCACCGATCGTATATGTCTAGAAAATAATCAGGCAATTTAATATGGACAAAGCGCACCCGGTTAGCACTCCCATGATCTGTCAAAGTGTTGGATATAAGGAAAGATCAATTCCGTCTAAAGGATGGCAATGAAAAAGTGTTGGGGAGCTGGAATTCCCTATATAAGTAAAATATGTGCATTATCGTACTTAGCACAATACACTTGACTGTATATTGTATTTCTCAGTGAACTTGTTAGCTAGATTTAGCTCAGCGCTAACGCAACGTCATTGGAATGAAATCAAGTTAATATTTTGGAACCATTGACATGGGCTTATACTTTCCCTATAGAAAGAAAAATGAGATTGATAATGGAACTTCAATATCTACTTAAAATGTAAGCAGCAAAAGTACTAGTGTTGGTCCCGGAGGTGCTTAACAAGTTTGTAGAGGGGGGGGGGGGTTGAATACAAACACAGAAATTAAAGTTTAATAAATTGTTTATTGATAAATCAAACACAATTTACAAGTTTGTTGCGGAATAAGATTAAGACAGACTCAATCTAAACAAACTTAAGAAACACAAAGATGGTTGCACAAGAATATAGAGAAAGGGGGTTTTAGAAGTATAGAAAACAAAGGTTTCTATCTTGGTTCAAGAATAGAGCACCCCCTCAGATGGAGAGGTGATCTTTCTATTTATACCCTATGCATTAAATGCATGGCAGGGTACTTTACACGTGTCATTCAGTGATTGGCTTTGGTAGTCTGACTTTTGGGAGACATGCTTTCGGCCGTATCATGAACAGTGTAGTTGACAGAGTTGTTGTACGATTTGTGGCAGAGATATGTCCGTTCTGACACATCGTACTGTTTGTGCAAGGTAAGACAAAAGGAAACTTGAGGCATAAGCTTTGTGACCGATTGATCGCTGAATATCTCTTTCTTCAGAGATATAAAGAGGTTCAGCTATCGCTGAAGCTTTTCCTCATGTTCCTTCGCGTATAAGTAGAGTTGTCTTTGCTTCACTGATATCCGTATCAGGTCACTAGTAGACTTCTCTTTGTTCAGTGGCTTCGTCTTCGATTCAGGTATGAACATATGTTGACGCGAGACTTGTCTTCAGGGATTACGTTACTGTTTACATCAGAACTATCAGCGATAACTGAACAGGCTCAGTTTGATCACTGATAGTGAAACACTAATACATATCAAATGTTTATAAGAAAGACTATCAGCGATAACTGAACAAACTCAGTCTGATTGCTGATGGTGAAACACTAATACATATTAAAACGTAATTTTCACTAAGTATAGAAACGGGTCGTTATCAAATCACTGAGAGAGTTTGGATCAACAATCTCCCCCTATTTGATAATGACACAGTAACTGAAGAAAATTACTTTTAAAGTTCAAAATAAGGAATAATCAGGACTCATAACATACACGTCCCAATTACTATTTTGAGGGATCTTTTACAGTACTGATGGAGTTAAGTACATCATTGAAATTTTCATTAATCCAAGAAAAGAATTACAAGGTATGAAAATTACAAGTACAAGTGAAGAACTAACTATTGTAAGTTTAACTAATAGATTACAAGAAATAGGAAACTAATCTATCAGCTATCTAAAGAAGACTTGGGAGGATTGATCATATACTCAGGTATTTCTTCTCCTTTTTGCCTTCGATCTGAAGATTCTTGAGAGATGATTGCTTTGATCGATTCAGCAGAGGGAGAGAAGTCACACCATAAGCACAAGAGATCCTTGAGATGACTGAGGGGACAGATAGGAAATTCAGAGACTCTCTGAAATCTGAGTTCTTCCTCATCATCTCTGAAGAAGATTCCAAAAGGTTCTTTAAGAACTTGTCCTGCAACATATGGTCCACCAGGGGGCAGAGATAGATCGAGAACTGAAAGATCAGGAGGAGGACCGAACAGAGCTTCTCTTGAGAACTTGATGGAGGTTTCATTCCTTATCACTGCGACATTTTCAGAGGAGGAGGAGATAGGCTTCCATTTTAATTGCCTTGGTTTGGAAGGAAGAGCAGATGGTACTTTCAACACAGTGGAGACTCTGTTGATGAGGGCTTCTAAGATGCCTTCGACATAGCCTCTGCTGGTTGATTTGGATTTCTTCAGCGCTTCTTTGAACTCTAGCCATTCCATATAACCGAAGGTTTCCAGCTTTGACACGAACATGGCCTTACAGCTTCCATCCTCTCTGGTAATCTCCATAGTGACAGAAACTCGATCCTTCTTCTTTTTCCCAGAGATAGTAACGACTATGATCTTCATTGGGTCAGAACGATAGTCGATTTTGCTTTTACACCATTCGACTGAGCTATCGCTAACCCTTTGTTCTTTTGAGCGCTCCTCTTCAATCTCTTTCAATAGAGCAGCCTGGACTTCAACTGGTTTCTTTTTCAGCTTCTTGTATTTGACTTGAGAGGAGTGAATCTTGAGAGCAAGAGTGGCATCTCTTTGACAGTCAGCTATCAACTTCTCAGCCCTGACAGATTCTTCGATTTCAGCTTCAGTCAGGAACTCTAGATCTGTTGATTGAGAGGGGATCTTCAGTCGTTGATTCTCTAGACGAGAAATCATCTTTGTTCGTCTCTTCATCTCTTCTTCTGACCAGTGAGATGGTCTAGAGGGCCTCCCTGAATGTTGTAGGGGCTCTTCTTCCTCATCTTCTTCATCAATCTCTCTTACAGAGATTGGGATTATTTGATCATCAGCTACAGCAGCTGGGATTATTTGGAGTTCTTTACCCTTAAGCAGGGGAGAGAACTATCTGGTCAGAAAATGAAAAGGTTAGTTTATTTTTGGGGAAGAAGAGAGATAAAGGTTAGAAAGAGACAGGGGTGGGGTTTTATAGAAGGATATAGGAACAAGAGAAAGGCATACCTGAAAAGGAGTCTCCTTAGATAGTGAAACAATCTTCAGGCTTCCCTCAGCAGCAGCATCCTTGGATTTGCTTTGGGAAGGGGTTCCTGAGGATGTTCCATGGTTCCCCCCTGCTTGGACAACTTCTTTCGAAGTTATCGCTGATGATGTGACGGCTGAAGAACGCCATAAAGACTGATCTTCTTCATCGTCATCATCATCATCTTGATGAGGGTGCTGATCCTCTTGATCTTCAAGATCAAGAGCTTCATCTTCATCGTCCTCCTCTTCTTCATCATAGATTAAATCTTCGAGAGAAGGAGGGGCTTTATCAGCAACCATCTCCCCCTCAACATGAGAGGGAGTTTCTTTCTGTTGGACCTCAGCAGCAGCTTCTAACTTCGTATTTTCTTCAGCTTCTTTCTCCCCCTCTTTGTCATTATCACGGAGGGAGAGATCTTTGGAAGGAGATGAAGTGTTTGCAGCGGTCAACTTCTGAACTTCAGCCTCCAAACTGTCCAGACGGCCTTCAAACGCAGGAAGATCTGACGTAGCCTGATGAATGAACTCAACGGCAATATTCAGAGAGGTACGATCATTCTCTGTGAATGAGGGAGTAGGAGTAGGAGTCGGAGCTGGTGCCTTCAGGCGAGTCAGGATTTGCTGAAGAAGAACTTCACAGGAATCAACCTTGGCAGACAAGACATCAAACTGTCGCTTGGAATCCTCCTTCACTTGGTCAATCGCGGCTTGAAGAGCGGAGATTTGAGAGGATTCGGTTTTCGTTGAACATGTAGCTGTCAATATCTTCAGCTCTTCACCAGCTGAATTGACAGCGCTGGTGATGCCATTGATGGCTTCGTGAGAGAATCCACCTTGATTCCCAAACTGTTGACATTGGCGTCAACAGTGGCCATATTAGGACCTGAAAGAAATGTTAGTTGCTGAGAAACAGGCTTATATGGATAGTTGGGAGTAGTGTTTAGGGTTATAGGTTTACCTGAGTTTTCAAACATTTTGTAGAATTGTAGAGAATCGTCAAACGTTTGGTTATCATGTCCTAGGGTTCCAAACGGTGGTTGTGTAGAAATAGATGGAAGGTTAAAGACCAAAGAGATAGAAGGATTAGAGATGGGGATAGAAGAAGTAGGGAGAGGAGTAGTTACCTCAGTTTGTTGTTGAACTGAGATGATGGGGGACGTCACTGTTGTTGTGACAGCGACCGAGATCGCTGGCACGGTTGAAGATGTAGGTGCAGAGGATGTGGAGGAGATGACCACAAAATCATCCAAGGAAGTTTGTCGAGAAACTTCCTCAGGCCTTGAACTAGTGGCGATGGTCTCCTTAGTCACTTTGGCCTTTTTCGAAGGACCAAGGGAACTAACAGATGGTCGTTTGGAGGGGGTAGCGGCAGGGATAGCAGAAGAAGGAACCTCCTGCATGGCCGCTGAAGAAGAAGAAGTGTGTAGAGAGAGTCGAGAGCGAAGATCAGAAATACTTACCTCATTTGGGAGCGGCTTGACCTCCAAGGAGCGCTGGCCCACTTTGGCAAAAGTGCCATAAGCAGTAGTGGGGTAAGTGGCAGGGTAGAGGAACTTCAGGTACGCACAGATGAAGCGTACATAGGGAATCTTGGGATCCCTATCCGTCTTCTCTATTTTTGACCTTAGATCGTCAAAGATAGTTGTGGCGTAGTCGAAATTTCTTCCAGCGATCACGGAGTAAGCCATTTGGACCTGAATCTTGCTGGCCTGGTCCAGTGACCCACTCTTTCCACTCATACACTGAATGAAGTGAGAAAAGATGTAGTTAAGCTGAGAAGGCATGTTCGCCTTCTTTATGAGAGTCAGCTTCTTGTTGGGGATTGTCGTCCTCGGCTTTGAGTCCCAACAATATTCCATTGCATCCAGAAAGTGGATGAGTTCAGCGTCAGTAGGCAAGGCATCAAACCCATTCCTAGGTTTGTTAGGAAATCGCAGAGCTTTCCTTAATCCCAAGGAAGTCATCATCCCTGGTCCGAGATTAGTGCTGAAAGAAATAGCAGGAACCGGATCACCCTTTTTGTTGGTGACGGAGGTTTCTTCAGCGGTGAACCAGAATTGCTGGAGAAGAGTTTTTGAAGGCGTGGGATCCACAGTGATGACGTAGGCAATGCAGGATTGCTTTAGAAACTTTGCAGCGTCCACCAGATGTGGGTATTTGACACCATCAAAATCCAGTCGTGCGAGATGGTTGTTTTTCGGAATCTCAGAGTCAGTGATGGCAAACTTGACGTTCTTGGAAGCGATGAGAGCAAATTGATCCATTCTGAATATGAAGAGAAAAAAAAAACTGAAGAGTAGAAGAAAAGGACTTAGTCTAAAAATAAAGAAGGTTTTACCAGTTTCTTTTTTAGGGAAGAAACATAGATAAACCAACATATTTGAAGATTAATGTGACGTTCTTAGAGGAAGATATAAGAACAGTAAGAAAAACCAAAAGATTTTGAATGAAGAAAATCAAAAACAGTGGTTTTGAAGGAATAAAATCAAAATAAAAATGATTTTATATGATAAAAATCTTATAAAACCCATAATGGCAGTCCATAAACGGAGTTTTAGATTAAAAAGATTTAGAATGAGAGTAAAAAGAAGAAGATAAAAAATAACCTGTTGATCTTGAAAGATGAAGATGATGCAGATGCTTGAGAATGCGCGAATGCTTCGAGAGTTTTCTTGCTTTGAAAGTATTTTCAGAAAGCGTAAAACGATAAGAATGGAAAAACCTTCTTTTTATACGCTTGAGAGTAAGAGAGAGAGAGAGAGAGGCGGGAATACAAATGTTCATCATGACATGGACACGTCCCACGAAGTTGATTGGATAGAAGGGCAACGGACGAACGTGTCAGAAAAAGGCATGTCGTGGATTGTCGGTTTAAATGACGTCATAGGAGAGAGAAAAAAAAACGTTTCATTTGTCCGTTTTGAAATGATGGCTGAAGAAAAATCAACGATAGATTTTCTTTTTGAAAGTATCCCTGATGGTAAAAATAGGGATGGATTTTCTTTGAAGAAGAATCACTGACTAGAAATATCAGTGATAAAATTTTTTTTAAAAACTTTTAATCATTTGAAGAGAGTTCAGTGATTAAAGTTTATATTTTGAAAAAAAACATCTTAACTGAATGAAGATTCAGTTGTAGGGATGGAGAGAACATACCTGAGAGTCAGAATGTTTATCAGAGATGGAATGATAAAGGGGAACTTATGATCACTGACATAATGCATGAACGCTGAAAAATTATTCTTCGAGATTCAACATTCCAAGCTCACTGATGAGAAAGTTGAACCTTGTCTCATCAAGAGGTTTGGTGAATAAATCAGCAAGCTGATAGTCAGTAGGGATGAAATGAAGTTCAATATCACCATTCATCACATGATCTCTGATAAAATGATATATGATCTCTATGTGTTTAGTCTTTGAATGTAGCACTGAATTATTTGCTATAGCGATAGCACTAGTGCTGTCGCAATAGATTGGAATCTTTGATAGCTGAAGGTCATAGTCCAATAGTTGATTTCTCATCCATAAGACCTGAGCACAACAACTTCCAGCGGCTACATATTCAGCTTCAGTTGTGGAAGTGGACATTGAATTTTGCTTTTTGCTTGTCCAGCTTACCAGCTTTCCTCCTAGGAGTTGACATCCACCAGTGGTGCTCTTTCTATCGAGTTTACAACCTGCAAAATCACTATCAGAATAACCAGTTAGATCGAACCCTGAATCTTTGGGATACCAAAGACCGAGATTAGGAGTTCCTTTCAGATATCTGAAAATTCGCTTAACAACGATCAGATGGGATTCCTTGGGTTCAGATTGATAGCATGCACATAAACAAGTAAAGTACATAATGTCAGGTCGGCTCGCTGTAAGATACAACAGGGAGCCTATCATTCCTCTATAGGCAGTGACATTAACAGGTTTTCAGATGGATCTTTGTTAAGTGTCAGGGGAGGTGCCATAGGAGTTTTTATTGCTGAAGTTTGTGTAAGATCAAACTTCTTCAGCATATCTTTAACATACTTACCTTGGCTGATAAAAGTACCTTTGTCAGATTGTTTAATCTGAAGACCAAGAAAATATGTCAGCTCACCCATCATACTCATTTTGTATTCTTTCTTCATTCTTTCAGCGAAGCGAGTACACAGAGATGGGTTAGTAGAACCAAATATGATGTCATCGACATATATTTGTACAAGAATAATATGACCTTTTATCTTTCTGAAAAACAATGTATTATCAATTTTGCCACGTTCAAATTTTTCAGAGATAAGAAAAGATGAGAGAGTGTCATACCAAGCACGAGGGGCTTTTGAATTCAGTTCCATGATCAATTCTTATAGAGCGAACAGTAAGATTATTCAGCACTTTCATCTTTTTAACAAAAGATATTAGTTCTTCTGGAGTATCACTCTTGCAGCGAAGAAAGATAACCCAGGTGTAGCGAGAGTATTCATCTACAATGACAAGCGTGTATTTCTTTCCAGCTTTTGATTGGATATTGACAGGGCCAAACAGATCCATATGTAAGAGTTGAAGAGGACTTGTCACTGAGGAAACTTGTTTAGACTTGAAACTAGCTTTTGTCTGTTTTCCTTTTTCACATGCCGAGCAAAGAGATTCTTTAGCATATGAGTGTTGAGGAAGACCAGAAACCAGTTCCTTAGAAAAGAGAGAATTCAGGGTTTTGAAATTTAGATGAGAGAGCCTTTTGTGCCATAGCCAGTTGACATCAGAAAAGGCTTTAGAAAGAAAACATAAGTTTTCAGTGGTAGTAGAGTCCATATCTATTACATAGATATTTTCTCTGCGATAACCACTGAGAGCAAGTTTTCCTTTCTCATTCACCACTGAACATGATTTCTTAGAAAAGCGAACTTCGTAGTCTTTGTCACATAGCTGACTGATGCTCAGAAGGTTATGCTTCAGTCCATCTACATAAGCGACTCTTCTGAAGGTAGTTGTCCCATTGCTGAGGACACCAAACCCTCGGGTATAGCCTTTTCCATTTCCACCAAAAGTCACAGAGGGACCTTTCTCTTCCTTGTATTCAGTGAGCATGTCTTTTTGTCCAGTCATATGACGAGAACATCCACTATCGAGATACCAGATGCCCTTTGATCCCTGCACATATAAGGAAGATTAAGCGTTGTTTGGTACCCACTTTTCAATGGGTCCTTTTGGGTTAGTGGAGATGGAAGGTTCAACAATCTTCACAGCAGATGAAGATTCAGCTTCAGTGGTAATCTTCACTTTGGTTAATTTCTTAACCTTAGTAGTATTTTTCACCTTGGTTGATTTTTCAGTTTTGGTAACCTTCTCAGCCTTAGAGGCATTTATCTTCACTTTAGTTGTTTTATCAGCTTTAGTGGCAGTTGGACATTTGCTTGCAATATGGTCAGTAAAACCACAGTGATAGCATTTTCTATATTTGAAAGTGGTTTTAGGACCGGGAGTAAAAGGTTTTGAGAATTTAAGATGAGTAGGGCCAGGTCCAAGAATGCTTTTAGCATGAGATCTGGGAGGAATTTTGATTTCTTCAGATCTCTTAGGCTTGAGATCAATCTTTAGCTTTGGAGGACAGAGATCGAAGATTTCTATCACAGAGCTAGAGGATTGATTCGCTGAAGGTTTAGAAGGAACTTTCAGCTTTGCTTTCTTGGTAGCCTTTTGAGGACGAAGAATGGATTTTCCTTTATCCGCAGACTTAGAGCCTTTGGATTTTTCCTCAGGGATAGAATTAGAAGAAGAAGGATAAAACTGATTATAAGAAGTGTCAGAGATAGAAGTGACAAACGTTCCAAACATAAGCATGGAACTTTCTTCTTTAGGCTCATCCTGTGGTGTCCAAAAACCAAGACCAGTTCTATCACTTTCAGAAGTTTGAGCATTTATTATCTCAGAGATCTTTGTTGATGATTTGCACCATTTTTCAACATGAGCCTTTTCTGCTTTTAGAGCAGCGATGGCTTGTTCGCGTTCAATGCTGATGATTTCATTTATAATGACTTGATCTTTCAACATTTCTTCTAAAAGATTCAGTTCTTTGATCTTTTCATGACATTTCTCTAACTGTTCAGCTAAGTTAACATTTTTGTTCTCAGCTAGAGTTTTGCCATTTAGAGCATTATAAAGATCAATAGTCAGCACATCAACGGCGCGACTTCTCTCAGCTTCAGGTAGAGAGGGATTAGTAGAGATAGATACCTGAGATGATATATAGCTCATAGAAGTTTCAGCTGGTTCTTCCACTTCTTCTTTAATCTCAGCCATGAGGCAAAGATTAGCGACTTCTTCATCAGAACTTGATTCTTCTGATTCAGCCCAGTCATGTTCTTCAGCAATGAGACCTTTACCTTTTCACTTGTAGCTTTTCAGCTTTTGATATTTGTCTTTCAGCTTTAGGTATTTGTCATCGATGGATTTTCTTGAGGTAGAAGGTTTGAAGACTTTCTTTGACCTGCACTCACTTGCAAAGTGTCCAATCTTTTCACAGTTATAGCAAGTAACAGAAGCCTTATCAACAGGGGTTGATTTTGGCTTGTCAGTGATAGAGAGAGGCTTATTTCTTTTGAAATTGCTCTTTCTTGCAAATATCTTAAAAGAGTTTGTCAAGAGTGCTAAGGATTCATCAAACTCTGAAAGATCAGTGTCTGATATATCCTCAGATTCAGAATCTAACTCAGTGATAGTGAGAGTAGATCGCTGAGATGGAATTATTTCGGAAGAGACTAAAGCAACAGGAGTGCTTTTGGAGTCTTTAGAATCTTTTATAAGATTCTTCTTCAGAAGGTTTGATTGCTCATAGTTAAGCAATATTCTATATAAGGTGCTGAGAGAAAGAGAATTTAAGTCTTTTGTCAGCTTGAGACAAATTGAATAACTGTCCCAGCATTCAGGTAGACATTCTAGGAATTTGGTCAAGACCTCAGAATTAGAATATGTCCTACCAACAGTTCTTAGATCTATGATTAAGCAGTTAAATCACTGATGAACATCAGAGAGAGATTCATTCTTACCAGCGATGAAACTTTCATACTGTCTTACCAAGTTAATCTTTCGAGTTTCTTGGATTTCAGTGGTGCCTTCGTATTGAACACAAATGGTTTCCCACATTTCTTTAGAAGTTTTAAGATGCATGATGGAATGGAAAACTTCATCAGGCAGAGCCATTGAGATAATGGTTTTTGCCCTTGCATCTATACCAACCTTCTTTTTGTCTTCATCACTCCACTGTCTTATCTCCTTAACTACATAGCGTTCAGGGACAGCAGGAGTGGTGGCAGTAGCTGGAACTGCAGCTATAATTCTGACAGGTTCATAGGGTCCAATTTCTATATACTCAGGTATAGTAGGATCTGCACCTTCAAGAAATAGCATCATTCAATTTTTCCATAGAGAAAAGTTATCTCTGCTAAACCGAGGAGGTTTAGAAAGTGAACCATTATGATAGTAGTTAGTGTTTGTGTTAAGTGCCATTTGAGAATAGCAAAGAAGAGAATAAAGCAAGATCTTGTTTATCAGATTAAACAGTCTGCTTTGATACCACTTGTTGGTCCCGGAGGTGCTTAACAAGTTTGTAGAAGGGGGGGGGTGAATACAAACACATAAATTAAAGTTTAATAAATTGTTTATTGATAAATCAAACACAATTTACAAGTTTTTTTGCGGAATAAGATTAAGACAGACTAATCTAAACAAACTTAAGAAACACAAAGATGGTTGCACAAGAATATAGAGAAAGGGGGTTTTAGAAGTATAGAAAACAAAGGTTTCTATCTTGGTTCAAGAATAGAGCACCCCCTCAGATGGAGAGGTGATCTTTCTATTTATACCCTATGCATTAAATGCATGGCAGGGTACATTACACGTGTCATTCAGTGATTGGCTTTGGTAGTCTGACTTTTGGGAGACATGCTTTCGGCCGTATCATGAACAATGTAGTTGACAGAGTTGTTGTACGATTTGTGGCAGAGATATGTCCGTTCTGACACATCGTACTCGTTGTGCAAGGTAAGACAAAAGGAAACTTGAGGCATAAGCTTTGTGACCGATTGATCGCTGAATATCTCTTTCTTCAGAGATATAAAGAGGTTCAGCTATCGCTGAATATCTCTTTTGGGACGTTATCAAGTTTTAGACTTGAGGTTTGACTAAAGTTAGTCGCGGTTGACCGAGTTGATGTAGGGTTGACATTTCTCGTTTGACCCACAAGGAATTTAACGATAAGATCAAATGGAAATATTTGAGATATATTAAGATACTCGGGTTTCGAGTTTGACTTTAGGTCGGGTCAAGTTTGACCGTAATTGACTTTTGTTGACTATTAGAGAAATTAAGCCATTAATTGGATATGGTGACATTAAATGTGTAGGTGTTCAGTCAAGAGCTATCAATAGTCGATCTACACGGACATGTGAGTCTTCATGAGACTTACACTGGGATGCATACATATGTACAAATTTATTTTGAGCATTATATGAATTGTATGGTGATGTGTGTATAAATGCACGATGTTTCAGTTTTCATACATGCTACAGTATATTTTACATGTATGTTATTTATGATCAGTTGCATGCTTTATGATTAATTGTTTTTAAACAATTCTAGCGTGCCATTTTATACGACATTTTTATGATAAGTTTCAAGGGATGGACATTTGACCAGTAAGTCACGGACAAGTGACATGACCCAGACAAGTGGGTGATAGAACAAAACAGAAAGTTCAACCCAGGGCGTGTTAGTGACAAAATGACCCATACCCGACCAGAAATTTATGAGATCTCAATTGTTTTCAGCGTTGCATGTTTTCAGAAAATGCATACTATTTGATACAGAGTATACAATAGTTGACATGTGAAATGTGAAATGATTTTATTCATGCAAACCATGAACTCACTGAGCTTTTTAAGCTGACTATAGTATGCATCTCAGGGACAGAAGGTTCAAGGTTGGAAAAGGGAAAGGGTGCACGTAGATACTTTCCCTATCCATTAAGGTTTAGCATTTATGTTTGGACATTTATGTTGGATAAATTTTGTAACGCAACTCGGTATGGGACGGGTTAGCATTTAAGTTGCATATTTATTGTTTTAAAAGTCTTCCGCTGTAAACGGTTTTAATTTAGCCGTTATTTTGGAATATTTTAGAGAATTGTTTAGATTACGTAACACTTTTCAAGGCAAACATATGGGTGTTACAACTTGGTATCAGAGCAGTAGTTCAAGAGAAATAGGTTATGATCTATATCCTAAGCTTGAACTGTTGGGTATAAGAATGAGGCCTCAGCTTTAGATACAACTCAATATTAGTATCACATGTTGTAGATGCATCTCAATATCAGTGTACCACAAATTATATGCAACATAACACAATGTAAGCATACTATAAGATTGTGCGACAATGCAATAAGTTTGTGTTTAGTTATAATTGATCCAACTACTTTCCTGATTGTTGTTAAGAATGCACGCATGGTGCTCATAAGTAAGCTTGTGCATGCCAGGGGTATAACAACTAATTCGGGCTTAGGTCTGAGAGTAAGAAATGTATGTTCAGATTTATAAAAAAAAATATATGACTATAATATCACCAGTAGTGCCAGTCGAAACATGAATTGTTTCATATATCAGTTTCAGTTGAAATAACTAGTTTCAGTCAGCGTTCAAGTATATATGTTTTGGGTTGGTATGAGTAAAGGGTCATGTATCTGGATACCGAAATTCTGGTAGGGTATTGCAAAGTTGTAAAAATGATACACATACCGAAGTGACACCCGTATAGGGCTAGGTAGAATAAATAGTATGGGTACATCCCGAGAGTTAGATAACTAAGTGTCAGATTTAAAATCGTCAAGACAAATTCCATCTTAATTGCATCAATAGACTCGGTTAGAACTTAAGTTTTTTTCAGATATCATCTTTCAGTTGACAATTCCAATCTCAGTCGACGTCCAGTTATGTATGTTCATTTAGGTATGTGTGAAGGGTCATGTACCGGGATACCGGTAATTCAAGCAAGGCACTGCAAAGATGCATAAGTGCTACACATGCCGCAAGGGTACCTCTGTACACATGATTGTTCAGTTCAGCTAAGTAACCGGTACAAACTGTGGGCACTGTACTTGGTTGGTTTAGATATGATAGTTGACCCCGCACTACGCCAAGTGAGTCAAGATCTCGAAAATTTCTAGCCATGTTATTTTGTTTTATATGCAAATTGTTTAGATTTATTAGACATCAGTGTCATTGTTTTAGACTAACTTAAAATGTTACATGTTTTGAGGTAACATTTTCCCAGATAATGTTTAGCTTCAAATCATGGCTTTCAGTAACGCCATCTACGTTGAGGAACACTACAGTATCGTTATTGACCTAGTAAGTGTAGTATGTGTGGATCATACTTAAATATGTTGTTATAGTCATTGTCTGCAGTGGTTAATTTATTCGAGAAATAAGACTAAGCAAGTATAACAACAAAAGTTGGTCCCACGACTATTAAAGAAAAGAAGTTATAAAAACAAAAGTATGAGTTGTAAATGTAAAGTTTCAATTTTCTTGGTCACGTAAGTGATAAGAAGAGCATCTAACTTGAGCCAACAAAAATCAAAGGTTGTGCCAGATTGAGAGTAGTCAATAATAGTAATTGGGATACAAGTTTATCTTAGTTAGTAGATTGTTGTCAGGGATTCATTCAGAATCCTCCTAGTTGCATATTTTAGTAACAACATTGACTCGAAAGCAGAGTAAGTTAACTCAAGGTCATAAGCAACAAGTCTTTCAATTATTGAAAGCAAAAAATAAATCAAGGCACAATTATGATGTTTGCCAAAAGTACTAGAAGACTTCGTAGTTTTCAATGACAGTTTGAAGTTTGAATTAGATCTAGTATTAATGCAATGAGGCAAGTTTATCTCCTATGCACATGTCAGTTTGTAAGAAAATGACAAGGTTGATCCAATACATGATCAAGATTTAGCAGTATGGTTATTGCACTCAAGTGTTGTAGATATTACCAACATGGCTCAAAGTATGCTATGTATACATAACATGATAGTTAAAAGTCCATGTTCGATAGGAAATGAACAAGTTTAAGGTAGAGACGTTGTTTAGCATCATTGAATAACTATGATGATAATACTCACTACCATCTAGAATATGCAAAGAACAATCAGAGTTTATCATTTTTTTTAAGTTGTGAGAGTAGATATCAGATTGAGTTCGAACGATCTGACTCAAGCAGTTTGGCAATAAAATATACGAGAGAAAATGCTAAGAAATGTAGGCTCAGATGAATATTGCAGATTTTAGAACAAAATATGGGTTCCAGCATGGAAGGACTGAGAAATACAATGTTAGAAGAATCACGTATGTGCCAGAAGCACCCTTACAGTGATAAGACATATAAGAATTTGAAAAGCTTTTTAGTATGTGTAAGAAAAAAAAGACGTCAATACGTCAAGTCGATGACAGTAAGTTGGGGCAAGCCCCTGGTTTTAGTAAGGACTAGTATATGCCTGTGGGCCAATGTACGAAGTCAAGTGAGTAAGGCAAATGTTGATCCAATATCTGTGATGTGAAGGAAAGTAGGTGACACAACATGTGTTCTCTACTAAACAAAGATATGGTCGAACAATGTAGAATATGTAATATAGTTATGTCACACACTACAAGAAAAGTGAGTTTCAGCGACGCGCCTTTAGCGACAAAATGTTTCAGCCATAAGTTATAGCGACGACATGTAGTCTTTATAAACCGCTTTTGACAATAAATGGACTTTTAACGACACCAAGAGTCGTTGCTATAACTCTTATTTCTTGTGGTGACTGTACATTGACAACGTTTAGTATGAATGATATTTATGCGATAGTGTCTTTAGAAGCTATCAATATGTGATTGAGTAAACATCGGTGTATCAATAAACATTAGATTGTACATCACGTTTGGATACAAGTGTTCATATCAGTGCACATCTATTGTGCATCATGTTTTATGAGTGTTCCCAACAATGTTTAGTTATTGTCTGATACTACAAGCAATGAGTTGTTAGCCATGAAATGTGTGTTTGAATGGATAATGTATTAGTACATTATGTACAAGAAGTTGTCCAGTGTATGCATAAAAATTTAGTAGTCAAACGTGTTGCCAATATGAGTAACATAACAACATACATATAGTAGCAATACATAGTACATGGAAAATCTATGCAAGTAAGCGGCGTAGACCGCTAAAGTTTTAGGCATGTAACAGAAAGATTTTATTGATATCGCATTGAAAGGGTATAGTCACATTTGATGATTAAGGTAAACAAAGTCCAAAACAAGTTGGGTCGAAGAGTTAGTTGCAAGAGTTGATAAAGTAACATATCAACCAAGTTGGCTATGAAAGTCATAATTTAAGTCCTCGACACTCTTTATGTGTGAAAGTTGAGCAAATGTTTAGTTTATAAGTCAACTGTTATAAGTTTGGAATGTGTCGAGCTTAACGAAAATCTCACTTATGTAGAGCAGACTGTCAAGGTGTTGAGCAAGATAACAGAAAGTTTAAAGAGTAAATATATAACTCTCATCCTACTCAAATGGAAATTACTTAAAGGTTCATAAGAAGTACACGGTGCCGGAGAGTAGATGAGGACTAGAAATCCTCAACAGTTCAACCTCAATAATTCCGAGGACGGAATTTCTTAAAGTAGGGGAGATTTGTAACACCCCAAAATGGGGTAAATAAATAAATATGGAAAGAAAAGAAAAGGAAAATAAAATAAAATGGGTTTTTATTTTATTAGACCAAAAGTGTAAATAATGTAGTTTTGAAGGGTCAATTCTACAATTTAATGAAAAAGATAAGTTAATAAAAAGGTTGATTTTCACTTGGATTGAAAATATTATGAATTTTGTGTCACCAAGGGTTGAAGTATAAATCCTAAAAAGTTAAGGAGACAAAACAACAAGGACCCCTTTTTGCCAAAATTTAAAAAATATGATTTAGAGATGGTCTAGAGTATGGCCAAAAAGTTAAAAATATGATTTGGGTATGGTGGTTGTGTATGGCCATCGTGAAGGACAAGTAAGGCCAAGATTTTGGGAGATTTTCTCCAAATATAAATCTTATATATATCAATTACCTATTACAAACATTTACCTACAATTTATTTCAAGAATTGGGAGCTTTGGAGGTAGAAATCGGTGGGAGAAACTTTGTGTTCAAAGTTTGGTTTTTCTTCAATTATGATAAGAATACTCAACCAAATCTTGTGGTTTTTATGTCCATAATATATATTTTTTTGAGGTCCTCTATCGAACCGCATTAGTCTCATATTCTTAGATTTACGTTTTAATGGTACGGTTTGGTGTTCAAGTTGTTAAGTTCTAGTTTTAAAAACTTAACCTCAAGTAAGAAAATGGAACTCATTTCTTGAGGAAAACTTGGGTTCTTTTTGTCAAAGTGTTGGTAAAAGTGTTATAAAGGATTTGGTGTAAAAAGAACAAAGGAAGAAGAACAATAAATGAATCAAAATCGAGCTCAAAAGCTTAAAAAGATAGTAGCCATGGATTCTTGTTATTTTTTTTTTTATGTATTTAAAAGGAAAAAGGAGTTATATGGAGTTGGGTTTGAACCCACAAGCTCTAGTTTGAAGGAACAATATTTTTATCACTAGTCTAATGATTTTATTTGTTCCTTCAAAGTATTGGAATTTTTTTTGTTATTACTGAAAATTCGAGTTCAACAATGATAATTTTTCTATAAGTTTTAGAGCGGTCGTTGGACTTTATAAAATGTAATTTTGACTCGGTTTTAAGTAAATGCGATTATGAAATTACTAAAATACCCCTATTATTAAAGAGCTGGTACTTTAAGTAATAATTGGATATTTTGCTTTTATAAAATTACCAAAATGGTCTATATTGGGACTTGGTATTTTAGTTATCCTTTTTCTAAGGGGATGATTACAATAAATCATTTTATTAAGTGATTTAATAAAGGATTAAAATGTGGCGTCTTTCAGTTTAAATAATACTAAGACGCTTTAATCCCGAACGGTAACTTTATATAGTTACACAATGGCTATTTGACGTTTTGGGACGTTATCAAGTTTTAGACTTGAGGTTTGACTAAAGTTAGTCACGGTTGACCGAGTTGATGTAGGGTTGACTTTATCTCATTTGACCCACAAGGAATTTAACGATAAGATCAAATGGAAATATTTGAGATATATTAAGATACTCGGGTTTCGAGTTTGACTTTAGGTCGGGTCAAGTTTGACCATAATTGACTTTTGTTAACTATTAGAGAAATTAAGCCATTAATTGGATATGGTGACATTAAATGTGTAGGTGTTCAGTCAAGAGCTATCAATAGTCGATCTACACGGACATGTGAGTCTTCATGAGACTTACACTGGGATGCATACATACGTACAAATTTATTTTGAGCATTATATGATTTGTATGGTGATGTGTATATATATGCACGATGTTTCAGTTTTCATACATGCTACAATATATTTTACATGTATTGTAGTTACACAATGGCTATTTGACGTTTTGGGACGTTATCAAGTTTTAGACTTGAGGTTTGACTAAAGTTAGTCGCGGTTGACCGAGTTGATGTAGGGTTGACATTTCTCGTTTGACCCACAAGGAATTTAACGATAAGATCAAATGGAAATATTTGGGACATATTAAGATACTCGGGTTTCGAGTTTGACTTTAGGTCGGGTCAAGTTTGACCATAATTGACTTTTGTTGACTATTAGAGAAATTAAGCCATTAATTGGATATGGTGACATTAAATGTGTAGGTGTTCAGTCAAGAGCTATCAATAGTCGATCTACACAGACATGTGAGTCTTCATGAGACTTACACTGGGATGCATACATATGTACAAATTTATTTTGAGCATTATATGAATTGTATGGTGATGTGTGTATAAATGCACGATGTTTCAGTTTTCATACATGCTACAGTATATTTTACATGTATGTTATTTATGATCAGTTGCATGCTTTATGATTAATTGTTTTTAAACAATTCTAGCATGCCATTTTATACGACATTTTTATGATAAGTTTCAAGGGATGGACATTTGACCAGTAAGTCACGGACAAGTGACATGACCCAGACAAGTGGGTGATAGAACAAAACAGAAAGTTCAACCAGGGCGTGTCAGTGACAAAATGACCCATACCCGACTAGAAATTTATGAGATCTCAATTGTTTTCAGCGTTGCATGTTTTCAGAAAATGCATACTATTTGATACAGAGTTTACAATAGTTGACATGTGAAATGTGAAATGATTTTATTCACGCAAACCATGAACTCACTGAGCTTTTTAAGCTGACTATAGTATGCATCTCAGGGACAGAAGGTTCAAGGTTGGAAAAAGGACAAGGGTGCACGTAGATATTTTCCCTATCCATTAAGGTTTAGCATTTATGTTTGGACATTTATGTTGGATAAATTTTGTAACGCAACTCGGTATGGGACGGGTTAGCATTTAAGTTACATATTTATTGTTTTAAAAGTCTTCCGCTGTAAACGGTTTTAATTTAGCCGTTATTTTGGAATATTTTAGAGAATTGTTTAGATTACGTAACACTTTTCAAGGCAAAAATATGGGTGTTACAACTTGGTATCAGAGCAGTAGTTCAAGAGAAATAGGTTATGATCTATATCCTAAGCTTGAACTGTTGGGTATAAGAATGAGGCCTCAGCTTTAGATACAACTCAATATTAGTATCACATGTTGTAGATGCATCTCAATATCAGTGTACCACAAATTAGATGCAACATAACACAATGTAAGCATACTATAAGATTGTGCAACAATGCAATAAGTTTGTGTTTAGTTATAATTGATCCAACTACTTTCCTGATTGTTGTTAAGAATGCACGCATGGTGCTCATAAGTAAGCTTGTGCATGCCAGGGGTATAACAACTAATTCGGGCTTAGGTCTGAGAGTAAGAAATGTATGTTCAGATTTATAAAAAAAAATATATGACTATAATATCACCAGTAGTGCCAGTCGAAACATGAATTGTTTCATATATCAGTTTCAGTTGAAATAACTAGTTTCAGTCAGCGTTCAAGTATACATGTTTTGGGTTGGTATGAGTAAAGGGTCATGTATCTGGATACCGAAATTCTGGTAGAGTATTGCAAAGTTGTAAAAATGATACACATACCGAAGTGACACCCGTATAGGGCTAGGTAGAATAACTAGTATGGGTACATCCCGAGAGTTAGATAACTAAGTGTCAGATTTAAAATCGTCAAGACAAATTTCATCTTAATTGCATCAATAGACTCGGTTAGAACTTAAGTTTTAGTAAAACCACTTGACGGAACACAAAAGTAAGCCACTTGACGTATTAATAAAACCAAACACATAAAAGTACCCACAATGGATGTCAGGCTCAGTAGCTTTAAACGTACACCTACAGAAAGTCAACTTCAACCACATAGGGTCCTTACGTTGAGATCCTCACCCAATATCGTGTACTAGCACGTAGGGCTTATACCTCATCCGATGTTTAAACGTGCCTCAATGTAGAAAACTAGAGTTCCATCATCGGATCAAAGATTTTATATATATATATATATATATATGTGTGTGTGTGTGTGTGTGGGTTCATGACGCCCAAATGCAACCAAATATTCCATTCAATGTCCACAAAACCAATCATTAATTTCCAACAATTAAAATACCACCTTATATGCAAAAATCACGAATTCATATATTTACTCCCAAGTTTCCAAGAGGTTCCGTTCCAAATTGTTAAATGGTACTTCCACACACACCAAGTCATTTTACCCAAATCCTCATTCAATAATACATAACCATATTTCAAAACTCAAATCTTGATTTCCAAGTATTTAATCACAAGGTTATAGTAAACATATTTCTCATGTACAAAGCCCACAACTAAACCAAAATGTATACTCTTGACCCTAAAATCATACCCTTCCACATAACCCCCAAAATCTTCAAAATTAGGTTTTAGTGAAAACTCACCCAACTCGAATAAATAAAAAATGGAGATGTTGAGAAGGTTAAAATCCACATTTTAACATGTATAAAGTTTATAAAAGAGAATGAACTCACAAGTTAGGTTTTTGGTAAAAACCTAGAAAACCAAGTTTGATGAGAGGAGGATGAAGATCTTGACTATCCAAGCTAAGCTCCTTAAATCTTAAGGCTTTAGACGAAATTAATGCTCTTCCAAACTTGAAGGTAACAACCTAGGGTTCCCTAAAATCGAATTTATGAAGAGGGAGGGTGTTGGTGAGGAGTAAATGAGGAAAAAGGGTGAAATCCCGTCTTTAAGATCTGCAGGGGCTTCCCGTGGCTTTGGTCGCGGCTTGGGGCCGCACCCTAACCAGCGCGTGCCTCAGAGATCCAAACACCTAGCGAGTCGTGCAGCTTTGGCCGCGGCTTCAAGGCCGCGCCCTAGCCCGCGTAACTCACTATCTTTCAGCCAAGTCCCAAAACTCTATTCCAATACCAAGGCACGATTCTAAACTTCAAAGTTCCAAATGAATCTATATTAGCAAAATCCCTGAGGTTAATAATTAGACTCATAAGAAAGACCCCTAACGTACCATAAATTTTACGGGTGTTACAATCCTCCCCAACTTGAAGAGGATTTTGAGTTATGCGAATAGGTGAGGGTATCTTCGCTTCATATCCTCTTCGGCTTTCCAGGTCACATTGGCACCGCGATGGTGCTTCCATTGCACTTTCACCATTGTGACCTCTTTATGCCTAAGCCTTTTGGTCTCTCTCTCCATTATGGCTTCGAGTTCTTCGACACAACGGTTGTCGTCCACCCGAATCTCTGATAACGGTATCACACTTTCTTCTTCCTCCAAACACTTCCGTAGATAACACACGTGGAACGTAGGGTGGATTACGTCCATCTCTGGTGGTAAATCTAACTTGTAGGCTTGTAGTCCAATGCACTTGATCACGGTGAACGGTTCGAGAAAACGAGGACTTAATTTCCCGCGCTTTTCAAACCGTATCAAGCCTTTCCATGGGGACATATTTAGCATCACCCGGTCCCCCACTTGAAATTCTACCGGTCGTCTCTTCTTGTTGGCATAACTCTTTTGTCGATCATGTGCCACCTTCAGACGTTCCTTTATAGCCCGGACTTCATCAGTCGTCTCTTGCACAATTTCTGGCCCGGTAAACTGCTTTTCGCTCGCCTCTAGCCAACATACAGGGGTCCTTCATTTCCTCCCGTACAAAGCCTCAAATGGTGTCGCACCAAGGCTAGAGTGGTAAATATTATTGTATGTGAATTCTACCAAGGATAAGTGGGTATCCCAATTACCACCAAAATCAATCACACATGATCTAAGCATGTCTTCCAAGGTTTGAATTGTCCTTTCGCTCTGACCGTCTGTCTGTGGATGGTACGTCGTACTCAAGTTCACCCGCGTACCCAATTCTTGATGTAACCCTCCCCAAAATCTTGAAGTAAATCGGCTATCACGGTCGGAGACTATAGACAAAGCTATACCGTGCCTAGAGACCACTTCATCAATATAGAGCTTTGCCAATTTATCCATCGATAAAGTTTCCCGCATCGCTAGAAAGTAAGCACTCTTTGTCAACCGATCAACAATCACCCAAATGGTGTCGTTACTTCTCAGCGTCTTTGGTAGCTTGGTCACAAAGTCCATGGTAATCTTGTCCCACTTCCACTCGGGTATTTCCAAGGATTGTAAGCTCCCATACGGACGTTGATGCTCGGCCTTTACTTGCGAACAAGTCACACACCGCTCCACGTAATGCGTCACGTCCAACTTTATAACCGGCCACCAATAGTACAACTTTAAATCCCTATACATCTTGGTGCTTCCCGGGTGAATGAAGTATTTGGATTTAAGAGCGTCCTCCAAAAGTAGCTCTCGATTTCCTCCAATATTTGGCACCCACACGCGCCCATTAAAGAATTTGATCCCACGGCTATCGTTCGTCAAGTGTAGTCGTTGCTTGGTCACCACTTCTTCCTTGAGGTTTTCTTCCAACAAGGCTTCGGCTTGAGCCTCCTTAATTCGATCCATGAGGCTTGATACCAACTCAATTCTTACGAGTTTGGCTCGAAGTTTCCCACTATATTCTTTCCGACTCAAGGCATCGGCCACAACGTTTGCTTTACCCGGATGGTAGAGCAACTCACAGTCATAGTCCTTAAGCAATTCCAACCATCGCCTTTGCCTCATATTTAGCTCCTTTTGATCGAAAACATACTTCAAGCTCTTGTGATCCGTATACAAGGTACACTTAGTGCCGTAGAGATAGTGTCGCCATAATTTTAACGTGAACGCTACTGCCGCTAGTTCCAAATCATGAGTGGGGTAATTTTTCTTGTGCACCTTTAGTTGCCTCGACACGTAGGCAATCACTTTCCCTATTTGCATGAGTACGCACCTTAGACCCATCTTGGATGCATCGCTATAAACCACAAAATCCTCCGATCCCTCCGGCAAGGATAAGATAAGGGCTTCACACAACTTCTTTTGACAAGTCCGGAATGCTCTCTCTTGAGTGTCGGTCCACACAAATTTCACGTCTTCTTAGTCAGAGCCGTCAACGTAGAAGCAATCTTGGAGAAGTCTTGGATGAATCTTCGATAATAACCCGCTAAGCCCAAGAAGCTTCGAATCTCGGATGGACTCTTAGGCGGTTCCCAATTCATCATAGCTTCTATCTTGGCGGGGTCGACCTTCACAACGTCTTTCGTCACCACGTGCCCTAGGAATTGCACTTCTTTCAACCAAAATTCACACTTGGAAAATTTAGCGTATAATTTCTCTTTCCTCAAAACCTCCAATACTTCTCGAAGGTGTCGTACGTGATCGGATTCGTCCTTGGAGTAAATTAGGATATCATCAATGAACACGATTACCGACTTATCAAGGAACTGTCGGCACACTCGGTTCATCAAATCCATGAACACCGCCGGGGCATTCGTTAAACCGAAGGGCATCACCAAAAATCCGTAATGTCTATAGCGCGTTCTAAAAGTTGTCTTCGGGATGTCGCCTTCCTTGAATTTTACTTGGTGGTAGCCCGAACGTAGATCGATCTTCGAGAAGCATCCCGCTCCTTGGAGTTGGTCAAATAAGTCGTCGATCCTAGGAAGTGGGTACTTATTCTTCACGGTTACCTTGTTCAACTCTCTATTATCTATGCACATCCGCATGGTGCCATCTTTCTTCTTCACGAATAGGACCGGTGCTCCCCAAGGCGATGAACTCGGTCTCACGAATCCCTTCTCAAGAAGGTCTTGTAGTTGGCCCATCATTTCCTTCATTTCCGAAGGAGCTAAACGATAAGGAACTCTAGCTATGGGAGTTGCTCCTGGTGCTAAATCAATCTTGAACTCCACTTGGCGATCGGGTGGTAACCCAGGCAAGTCATCCGGGAAAACATCGGGGAACTCGTTCACCACCTTCACATCTTCTAGCCTTTTCTTCTCAAGATTGGCGTCTATAACATATGCCAAAAAGGACGAGCATCCTTTCGATAATCACTTCCGTGCTTTCACCATACTAATAATTGCCAACTCGCCCTTCCGTCTTTCGCCGTATACGGTCACCGTCTCATCATTCGAAACTGGGATTCAAACCATCTTCTTTGCACAAAGAATATCGACACGATTCTTTGCTAACCAGTCCATTCCTATGGCAATATCAAATCCTCCAATAACCATCGGCATTAAATCAGCCAGAAACTCCCTTCCTTCAATTTCCAACTTGCAATCCCTAAGAACATCCCGGACCACTACTTGGTCACCATCCGCTAGTTATACTACTAAGGCATATTCTAAGCTACTAGTGGGCACAAGCAACTTTTGACAGAAAGCACTCGACACAAATGAAAAACTTGCGCCGGAATCAAACAATATACGTGTAGGTACGGAGTTTAGAAGAACATACCCGACACTACATCAGTCGAAGCCTTCGCCTCTTCAGTGGTCATCTGAAAGGCTCTTCTCGTCGCTCTTGGAGGATCCATCTTTTTTCCCCTGCTACCCCCGACCTTCAACTTTGGTCGCTCGCTTCTGATATGGCCTGGTACCCTGCATTCAAAACAAATATGTCCCCTAACCGGACAATCCCTGAAACTGTGGCCCGACTTACCACACTTGAAGCAGGGTTCATACCCTAAATTACACAGACCAAAGTGTTTGATCCGGCACTTGGAGCAATATGGGACCTCTTTTATAGGACCGGTCCCTCACTGATTATTGTTGAACTGTCTTGGTCTCTTGAAGTGTATTGCATTTCCCTCCCATCTCCTTTTCTCAGTTATTCCGCCTCTCTCCACCTTCTCAAGACCATAAGAATCTTCTACTAATTGGGCTTCCTCGATCGCCTCCCGAAGAGTAGAGGCCTTGGACACTTGTACCATGTTCATCATCTCTGTCGGTAAACCTTTAATGTAGGCTTTGATCTTTTCCTTCTCGGTTGGAACCAGATGTCCCACCAAACCCAGTTTGTCCATGAACAACTTGTTGTACTCTTTCACGGTCAAACTCCCTTTCTTCAAATTCCAAAACTCGTCGATGATCCGATCCATAGACCTCTCATTGCAATACCCTTCAAGCACCTTCTGCTTGAAAGTTTCCCAGTCCAACTTGTCTAACACCGAAGCCTCTAAATACAAAGAGTAAATGTTCCACCATGTGAGGGTCGCCCCTCGTAACATTTGAGAGCCGAATGTTGCTTTTTGGACCTCTCCACAACCACTTGTCCGGAAAGCTTGTTCCATCTCCTGTTTCCAATTCATGCAGACTATTGGGTCATCGTTTCCCTTGAACTCGGGTGGTTTGCAGCTCAAGAAGGTCTTGAAATAGCATGACTTCGTTGGTTGTCGTGCTTCCATAGTTGCCACTCTGTCCGTTAGGATTTCATTTCCAATTCCCCCGGATCCTACTGCAATCATATTTTCTGCAACCGTCTCGTGCCTGCGGTTGTTAGTGTCCCTATCCTCGAGCAACTTCAGAAACATCTCTTGTTGTTGAGCCATAGTTGCATTCATGGCTTGCATCATACGGTCCATCATTCTGGTCTCCGGAGTTACTTCTTCCATTATTGGCTCGGACGTGGCTATGTTGCGGCGGGGTATATGCTCAGGCCCTCTGCCCAAAACGTTATGCTGGGGTGGGGGCAATTCTACCGCTGTTACCCTTGGTTGGTCGGCCATAGATGTCGTCGCTTCAAGACCATCCGGCCTATTACGAGTGTTTACCATTTAGTCTGCCACATATATACGAGAATAGAGGTGAGAAACAGACTAGAGGATTTAAACGTAAGGAACACACCACCACATGCATTAATCATCATAACAGTAGTAATCTAAGCATGCTCACGTTATAACACATTCATAATAGCAGTAGCTAATTGAAATTATGAACACGTCACACATAAGAATCCTTACTACCACCGTCACAACTCTCAACTTATGTAATCCCGTCGGTTCTAAGACTATATTATCTTAAGAGTTCCTACCCAATCTCACCATTCATCACTTATCCGATCTAAGCTTAAGTCTAGGTACCTTACTTTCATACCTAGTTCACTTAAACTACGGCTCTGATACCAACTTATAACACCCTAAAAATAGGAGTTAATTTAAGCCTAAAATAAATGCGGAATAAACAAGTCTATCATAATAGAATCACCCAAAAAGGGGAATAATCGTATGGCGTTTACAATAAAATAATCAAGTGAAATTGACTCAACAACCTACTAATTTAGACCAACTAGTTCTAGATTATGAACGGGTGTCGACATCCCACTTCCAAAAGTATATCGTCACTATATCAATATACGCCTCTATGATTTTTCAAAATGCTATTATCCTTCAACGACTCTCCACTCAAGCCCGATGAATCACACCGCTAGAGTGACCTGTTATACATGTCATTTTAAGAAAAAGTGTTAGGCTAAAGCCTAATGAGATCAAACATTTGCAATGGGAAAATCAGTACTTTCAAATGAAATAGTTTAAGAAGTGTTAGTGGAATTCATATAGGTAAATCTCAACTTAAATACAAATACCTCTTAGGTTGACGGGGAGACCCGCTTACTAACACAAATGCCGGAACACAAAAGTAAGCCACTTGACGTATTAGTAAAACCAAACACATAAAAGTACCCGCAATGGATGTCAGGATCAGTAGCTTTAAACGTACACCCACAGAAAGTCAACTTCAACCACATAGGGTCCTTACGTTGAGATCCTCACCCAATATCGCGTACTAGCACGTAGGGCTTATACCTCATCTGATGCCTAAACGTGCCTCAATGTGGAAAACTAGTGTTCTATCATTGGATCAAATATTATATATATATATATATATATATATGTGTGTGTGTGTGTGTGTGTGTGTGTGTGTGTGTGTGGGTTCATGACGCCTAAATGCAACCAAATATTCCATTCAATGTCCACAAAACCAATCATTAATTTCCAACAATTAAAATACCACTATATATGCAAAAATCACGAATTCATATATTTACTCCCAAGTTTCCAAGAGGTTCTGTTCCAAATTGTTAAATGGTACTTCCACACACACCAAGTCATTTTACCTAAATCCTCATTCAATAATACATAACCATATTTCAAAACTCAAAACTTGATTTCCATGTATTTAATCACAAGGTTATAGAAAACATATTTCTCATGTACAAAACCCACAACTAAACCAAAATGTATACTCTTGACCCTAAAATCATATCCTTCCACATAACCCCCAAAATCTCCAAAATTAGGTTTTAGTGAAAACTCACTCAACTCGAATAAATCAAAAATGGAGATGTTGAGGAGGTTAAAATCCACAGTTTAACATGTATAAAGTTTATAAAAGAGAATGAACTCACAAGTTAGGTTTTTGGTGAAAACCTAGAAAACCAAGTATGATGAGAGGAGGATGAAGATCTTGACTATCCAAGCTAAGCTCCTTAAATCTTGAGGCTCTAGACGAAATAGGGTTCCCTAAAATCGAATTTATGAAGAGGGAGGGTGTTGGTGAGGTGTAAATGAGAAAAAAGGGTGAAATCCCGTCTTTAAGATCTGCAGGGGCTTCCCGCGGCTTTGGTCGTGGCTTGGGGTCGCGCCCTAACCCGCGCGTGTCTCAGAAACCCAAACACCCAGCGAGTCGCGCGGCTTTGGCCGCGGCTTCAAGGCCGCGCCCTAGCCCGCGTAACTCGTTGTCTTTTAGCCAAGTCCCAAAACTCTATTCCAATACTAAGGCACGATTCTAATCTTCAAAGTTCCAAATGAATCTATATTAGCAAAATCCCTGAGGTTAATAATTAGACTCATAAGAAAGACCCCTAACGTACCATAAATTTTACGGGTGTTACATTATTTTTTCCATTGGGTTTTGTTCTTTAGTGTAAGGTTTTAGTGAGACAACAGTTTATATACCATCATGTCTTCCTAACTCTCATGATTAATGTACGAATCTAAGAGAATACTAGACTGAAGGAAAAGTCTATACATTGCAAAGAAGTTGGTACGTTGTACTCTTTCCTTTGTCAGACTTTTATTTTTTCCCACTAGGTTTTTATTTTGGGGTAAGGTTCTAACGAGGCAACAATTGTGCACCATCACTCCTTTGACTCGGCACAAGGGGGAGTGTTGTAGGATAAATGTGTTATCGTCTAAAGGATATGACGATAGAGATAGAGATAAATATATCAGAGTTAGATTAGAACTGAAATATTTCCTAACTATCTACTTGTAACCCATCCCTATTTAAAGAACTTTTGATTAATGAGAATTACAAATTCATTCTCTCTATTTATTATTGTTCTGTTTGATTTTACCTTTTTAACAAACCTTTAATTTTTCAAAGCAATAGTATTCTAAAATGGTTAATTATTATACTTCAATTTTTATTTAAAGATTGGAACCAACATGAACCATATACCAACATTGATCCATACCCATTAAAATGGAATAAAAACAAAGTCAAAATATCCAATCAAAATGCAGTAAAAAGCCAAAAGTAGCCAAGAGACAAGAAATCTGAAAATCATACACAATCCACCTCCATCATACCACAATCTTACCTATGAAATCATCGAGACAGTTTCCAATCCACACCGTTAAAAAAAACACTCAAATGAAATGATGGGTCCACATATCCTAAAACTCATTATTACTCCAACCCACGTTAAAATAGAACCCCAAAAATCATCGTACGCAAAACCACAAGGGTTGTGACGTACTAGTTAAGGTCATGGGATGTGATGGAATATCCATCTGTCTAGGGTTCGAATCCAGGCGTACACAACAATTATGACTACTGAGGTTTAATCAGGGCTAATGTCTTAGCATCATAATTTGCCAAGGGATTACCTAGCTCGGCATAGCCTAGAACACCCTTCCAAAAGATAGATAGATAGATAGATAGATCACCGCACACAAAAACTTGCATAGTAGGCCACCATATGTATATGCCAAAACACAAAATTGTCGGCCGGTTGAAGATGCTCTTACAAACACTCTGATAAAGACATCTAACGAGTTATCTAACGAGTTTTCTTCAATAAAATTGGATGATGCATAGAATTCACGCCTAAAGAAAAGAACTGTTCATTCATGTTCGATTTCAAACTTCTGAACTGAAACATAGCAATTGTTTTCAAAAGCTATGACCCCGCCATCTTTATGCATCTAGTCGCCTCTCTAAGGTTGTGGTAAAATAAGGGGTTGTTTGGTTCATGGAATTGGAAGGTTTGAAGGAATTAGAATTGGAATGGCCAATTCCATTAACCAAATTCCTAGTCCATATTTGGTTCATTGAATTCCACAATTTAAGTAATTCATCATTCATGACTTAAGTGAAGGAATTGAATTTCTATCAACCGAACGCATGGTCAAATTCCTTCAAATTCCTTTAAAATCAAATTCCTTCGATGAATTCCAATTTCATCAATTTTCATTATGTGAAATAGACACCCCTAAAGGTTTTATAAGAGGTAACGTAATGCCATGTTAACCCCTCTGCGTAAGGCAAGATCCGCGTCATAGCATCTTGAAACACATTATGACACATTTTTAAAACGTAATTTAACTTTATTTAACTTTTTAATTATTATTTGTTTATATAAAAAGTTTGTCATACTTTTTACTTTTCAATTTATTGCCTTAAGACTCAACCTCGCTACCACGTCATTTTCGCCTATTATAAACATTTTTGTACCAGTTAAAAGCACAAAGTATACCAGAATCCATGTTCATGTGGTTCATTAAGATACCATGAGCCTTGGTGCCAAGAAAAGGTGCACCAACCATGGTTTTGTATCAACTTAAGCGACATTTAACTAACGTAAATTGGGTAAGCGTTAGCACTGACCGAGTCCGAAAACGACCAATTACTCGGTCAGCATATTTGTGGGTCAAAATGTGTCGGTATACAATATTCCATCTTATCGGGTACGGATCATAAAGAATACATTCCCAAATAACAGAAACCACAAACACAAAGACCATTGAAAAAGATTCAACTTCAATGATCAACAAACAGTACAATGAAACTAATAAGATCAACACAAATCTAAACCAATGGTACCTATAGTAGCATAATCAAACTTTAGAAACTAGTTCGACCGGATACTTATTGATGCAATCCTCCCATGGACCGTTAACCGGTGGTTTCACATTCCGTAACGCCTTCCAAACCGCACTGTTGCATTTGAACCCACTCCCGAATGCAATCTGCCACACGCGGTGACCCTTTCGCATCCGCCCTTTTGACTCGGTATACGCTAACTCGTACCAAATCGAGCTCGAAGAAGTGTTGCCGAATCTGTGGAGCGTCATTCGAGACGCCTCCACGTGGGTCGGCAACAGCTGCAGATTCTTCTCGAGCTCATCGATCACCGCTCTGCCGCCAGCGTGAATGCAGAAATGATCGAACGCTAACTTGAAATCCGGGATGTACGGCTTCACATCGTCGTTGAAGAGCTTTTTCGCAATCAAAGTACAGAAAAACAGGAGCTGTTCGCTGATCGGAAGAACGAGCGGACCCAAAGTCGTGATGTTCGTCTTCAACGCTCCACCCGCAATCGCCATGAGATCTTTCGACAACGAAACCCCGGTTTTCCCGGCTGGATCCTGTTCCTGATACACACAACGAAACGCCTTATCGTCAGCCCCACGATGCGTTCGAACGACGTGAACAAGCTTATACTTGGCTCGTCCTTGATCCACGGACTTGTTCGACAACAGAACCGCGGAACCCCCAACTCTAAACAAACAATTCGGGATCAACATCGACTTCTTGTTTCCGAAATACCAATTCTGAGTAATGTTTTCGGTACTCACAACGACGGCATAACTATTCCGGTGAACCTGTAACAAATCTTTAGCAAGATCCACCGCAATCACACCAGCACTGCACCCCATTCCCCCCAAATTAAAGCTCCTAACGTTACCCCTAAATTTGTATTTATTAACAATCATAGAAGATAACGAAGGAGTTGGATTGAACAAACTGCAATTCACAACAAGAATTCCGATATCTTTTGGTTTAATTCCGGTGGCGGTGAACAGATTATCCAAAGCACCATACATAACCTGCTCCGCCTCTTCTCTGGCGGCGGCCATGGACGGCCGTGGAGGTACAAAATGCATAGCTTCAGGTACATATGTTTCTTCACCGAGTCCAGATCTTTCCAGAATCTTCCTTTGAAACTCCAACGATGAGTCATCGAAATCGCCGGTTAACCTAGAGTGCTTCATGAATCGTTCGTACGGAGCTTTGAGGTGATCGGGAGGACGATAACAGGCGTAATCGACGAGGTAAACGGGTTTGGGTCGGGTCATGATGTAGACGGTGGATCCGAATACTAAAACGGCGGAACAGATGATGACACTAACGAGATTGTATTGGAGATGAATCCATAACTGACGGATGTCGTTAGGGTTCATCTGAGATGCTTCGATTAAGATGACGATCATAACGGGGACTAAACATAGGGTTAACAAGTGAGAGATGAGATAATGGTAACCTAATTTGACGTACTTGAGATTGACGCTTTGGAGGAAATCAGGGAGCCTGCGATTGGAGTGGCGTTGATTGATCTGGACGCCGACGGTGGTTCCTCCGCCGCCTGCGGCAGCGGCGCCACCGTTGGTGTTGAGATTGGCGCCTCCGTCCATGGTGGCGGATCGATTTGCACCGCCGAGTTGAAGATTGATTTGGGGGAAATTGGAATTTGGATGATTTTGAAGAGATTTTAATGGTGGAAAATGTTTGGGGGTAATGGATGATGATTTGATACCTTAATGGAGGTGTTGAGCATCATCTGCTGCTACCCCAGTGAGGAATGTCCCTCTTAAATCAGGGTCTTTTTATTACTTGTGATATTAAGAAATGGAAGTTGAGTGAATTTTACATATTTAGTCCTTGTGTTTAGTTGAAAGTTATGGTTAGGTACTTAGAGTTTGTTTATTAATTAGGTCATTGTGGTTTGCAATTTGTTACAAATGGTGCTAAACCTGTTAGCTCCGTTAAAAACAATGTTTTAAAAACCGGGTTGACCCGGCAGGTTGAACTGGGACCCGGGAAAGAGGATGGTCAATTGCGACCGATTTTATGACAATTTATGGCCCGGAGTGAACCGATCGGTTTCATCAAAAAACCAGTTGAACCGGTTGATGTATTTGGATTGATGAAAAACTTATGCTTATGCCAGTTATGTGTGTTTTTTTTATGTATTTGGTTGACCCGATGGTTGAACTGTGACCCGATCACCACACAGGGTCAACCAAAAAACCGGGTTTTAAAACATTGGTTGAAAACATATTTGTTAACTAAGGAATAGTTTGATCATATTTTAACCTAAAAAATATCATTTTAAAACACTCGTTTAGATGTTGTCACGTGTCCCCCTTTCTTACATCTGATTTAACCCTCTCCTTGCCTTATCTCCCCTCGTAACACCTACTCTTTCAACTCAGAGTTTAACGTGATCTCATTCAACAAAATACCCTAGAAGATATTCACAAAAAATGAAACAAAATCTTCAAAACACATGATTTTGTTTATGATTTTCAATTGAGAACGAAGAGCCATAACATAGAAAATAACTTTGGATTTTATCATCAATAACTTATAATTACAATTTTCAACTAGGTTTATATTACTACTGATACTATTGTAAACTCAACTAAAAATTCTTAATTTACTGCTCTCTACATGTTCATTCGTTAACTGAGAAGCTTTAGTAAATTCATTTGAACCAGAGGACGCCAAACCACCCTCTCTTGTGAAATCATTTGTTTGTCTAAGTTGTAGCTTTCCAATAGTTCTCTGTAATGGCACGACGGGATCGTTTTCCATTTGGGTACTTCGATTTCCATGGTGTTAAAGAAGAACCTTTCATGCTATGATCTATGGTAAATCACATGGATCAGACTTGCAAACATCAATCTCAGGGATGATGGAGGCCGACAAAGGTGAGATTGGACCTTGCACTTTAAGTATTGTGTCACAAGCTCTTCATCTGTTGGGTTAAACCTAAACCCACTAAGCAATTGAAAACACCATTCTTGACGAAATTGAGTTTTTCTATTTCCTAATTTGCAATAAGAAGTAAATGGTAAAGTCTTTTCAGATTAGGGTTCTTGGATCATTAGAAACCTATTGCAAGGATTTGGGAACAAGAGAAAAAGGTGTGAGGTGTAGGTATGTAAGGAGGGGAGTCGTGGGTATACATATAACAGTAAATACAGTAGAAAAAGAAGGGAGCTATGATCTACCTTTGGAGAAGATGAATGGTGGTAGGTAGTGTTGGTCTCATGTCGCTGGAGGGGAGGAGTCCACATGGCAACTCCAAATTGGGTATTTTGAAACGTTTTTTTTTTAAGTAATTGTTAAAAATACCAAAATGTTCCTAACTTAACCCTAATTTTTTTAATGCAGTTAGCAGGAGAGATCTAATCTACAGCGAATTGCAAACCATGGTGATTGCATTGTAAAAAATAAATTGTAGGGATCTAACTATAATTTTCACTAAAATATAGGGATCGTATGTAATTTACCAATGTTTTAAAAACCGGTTTTTTGGTTGACCCGGTGTGGTGATCGGGTCACGGTTCAACCGGTTGACCCGGTTTTAAGAAATTCTATGTATTTTTCATTTTCCTGCATACATATATAAATAAAACCAAGAATTTGATGTCCACAAGTAAAAACTTTAAAAATACACATAACAAGTTTTACATCAATCCAAAAACATTAAAAAAACACATAACAACAAGTATTACATCAATCCAAAAACATAAAAAACACACATATAAGCATAAGTTTTTCATCAATCTAAATACATCAAAACGAAACATAACGTTCAAACCAAATCATGAATCTTGAGACATTGGAGTGTTAAATGCATCAAACTCACGATCGCTTAATAATTGAAATTCACTCTCAACTTCATGGTCATCAACAACATGGTCACTTTTTACAATATCAAATAAAAAAAATATTATAAAAAATTGATTTTTTAACCGGGTCAACCCGAGTTTTTACCGGTTCAATAAGACCGGTTCAACCGGTTCTATCAAAAAACCGGCGGTTCGATCCGGGCCGTAATTTCCCAAAAAACAGGTCGTAATTGACTCGGTCTCTTCACCGGTCTTATTAATTTTTCTTGAACGATACTTATGATTAATGAGTAAAATTTTTTATTAAAAATTATGTCAAGTTAAAAATAATATTCTTTTAGATATAATAGTAATTATATATATAGGGAGATGTTCATTTGATAAATGGTAAATGTATGAGAAATAGAGAAGTAATCCTAGATTTTCATTCGGTCAAGATCGGATTTGACTGGTCAAATATCGTGTATTTGACTGGTCAACAATTGCGGCTTTGACTGGTCAAAACTTGCAGTCATTCCAAAAATAGAATGACGGTTTTGTAATTTTTACAAATATACGGGACGAGTATATATATGAACTCTTTTAACTAATTCATATATGAACTTTCGTGATTCATATATGAACTAATTAATTGATTCATATATGAACTAATTAACTGTAGGTTCATATGTGAATCAGTTGAACTAATTAACAGATTCACATATGAACCTTTGTGATTCACATATGAACTAATTAACTAATTCATATATGAGCGTATAGTTCATATGTGAATCACATAGGTTCACATATGAACTCGTCTTGCGTATTTTACGAAACTACCCCTCTATCTTCTACAGACCATGAAATGAATTATTCGATGTTTCATGGTCAAAGCCGCAAATGTTGACCAGATGAAGGACTATGATCATTTCTTTATTTATCATACATTTACCATTTCTCAAATGAACCTTAGGATATATATATATATATAGAGAGAGAGAGAGAGAGAGAGAGGTGGGTTATTTTGTTAACCAATAAAATGTTATTAACTATGCTAACCATCATTGACCAATAAGAAAGCTTCAAAATCTTTGGTTGATTAAACTCATTAATTAAATGCTTAAGGGTAAAGTTGATAGTTCATGTAGTTTTTTAGCCTCATTAATGAGGAGTTACAAAAATTATCATCCATGAACAATAATAATATGAACATTCAAACATACGAACATTCATGAACAATAATATTATGAACATTCAAACATACGAACATTCATGAACATCCAACGTACGTCGGTTTCAATTTTGATTGAGAGTAATTAATGAGCCAAGCTTTATGTCTCAAAATATTGGGGAAATATTTTCCCAAAAATACCCCTTTTCACATTGGTTCAATAAATCGGAAATTTAAATAAAACACATTAGATGCATATTAATTTACATTAAATCTCATCCACCCAATCTCATCTTTAATGGTGAGGATTGGTTCACAAAGTTAATAACAATTACAAGGTTAACAAAATAACCCAACCCTATATATATATATATAATATATACATCACAACAAATAATGGTAAAAGGTCTTTCAGGAAAATGTGCAAAACTTAACCGTCTTGTTGCAAAATTCATAGCCTTTTGTAAATCGTAGGGATGTTTAGTGGTGGCGCCTAGATGATGACGGGAAGTTCACGGTCAAAAGTTGAAGACTTTAGTTGAGGAGAAATGACGCACAACTGGTGATCCTAATCCAGAAACTCAATGGAACAAGCTTGTACCAAGAAAGATCAACATCTTTATATGGCGGGTTATCCACAGTCTGCTCCCGTTAGAGTTGTGTTAGATGATTGAGGAATTGATTTGGACACAATTCTTTGCCTGAGGTGTAACAAAGACTCCGAGATGATAGATCATTGCTTTGTGAATTGCTCGATTGCTAGAAAGGTTTGGGTCCTGTTCCAAAATTAGTGGAACATTGATATCGATTTTGGTCGATTCACGCTCGAGACTATAAATTTCCAAGGAGATCATTCCTTCTCTCCATGGTTAAATCAGGTTCTACATGCCTCTATCCGCGCTACCTGCTTTGGAGCCACTGCAACAACACAATCTTTAGAAACAAGTCGGACTCTGCCGAGATGCTATTTGCCTAGATGCAAGTCAGAATTTCTGAATGGGTATCGAAACAAATCAGTAAAGGAAACAACTCTTGAGATTTGTGGATTGAGAATCCATCTCACCTCTACCTCATAGGTTGAGACGCCCCTCGGGATCATTCCCCTCGGTCGAGTCTTTCCTGTTGTTTTGAGATTTAACTCGTGATTATAGTGTTTGTTTCTTTTCCCTTTCATATTTACTACACCTTGCAGTTTTCAGTTTTCTTGGGTGTTCCTTACCTGTAATTTCCCTTCTTTTTCTTAATAAAATTTTGCTGCCTTTCAAAAAAAAAATCGGAATTATTTTAGTTAGATTAAGAAGTTCATATTAAAATATAATAAAGAGTAAACTTCACTTTTGATCCCTAACATTTGTCAGTTTTAACGAATATCGTCCCTAAACTGACGAAACTCGAATTTGGTCCCTTATGTTTGTAATTTCACTTTGGTTTTTGTCACTCCCACTAACGACCGTTAGCTTTTTTCGTTAAGTCTAGTTTAATGAGGGGCATTTTGATCATTTCTATCATTTAGGTGTCGTTTGTTTTTTGAGAGGTCTGAAATCCGAAGTCTTATTTTACTTCTGATTAATAAGAGGTGGTGTTGAAGTCTGAAATCTGAATCAACAAGACTGTATGTTTCTGTAACGTCTGGAGGCGTCTTGAGAGAAAGAAAAGCATAAGAACTGAGGTGACGATAAGAGGTTTTAAGAAGTTAGGTCACCACTTCTTATTTCAAATGTATTTAAGAGTTAAGAGGTTCTGAAAACTAGAAAGAAAAAAAAACGGTCTAAATGTAAAAAGATCTAAACGATTTAGACTTAAGAACCATTAAGAGGTTTTTTTTAAACAAACAACCCCTTACTTGAATTCTTATTAAAAATTAAAAAAGAATTGTATTATATATATAATGCTATATACATATACAAAAAAACATACTAACAAAACTGACAACAGGGATCATGTCCCTTTTTCTTCATTCGATCCCATCTCCTTCTTCAATCTCCGATGAGATCAAGCATTGAAAATCCCAAAATATTCTGCCCCTTCCTCGTCCTCCCTATGGTGAACATCATCGACCCTTCCCCATTCCCCATTCCCCGTTCCTACATCAAGACGTCATAAAAAAAACCACCAAAACCCTTTTACCCAACCTTTAAAAACCTACATAAACGCTTTCGATTAATACCGATTTGAAATTAAAATCAAGAAAATGGGGAAGCTACCATCACTCTAAGCCAGCAAGAACCTAGGGTTACTAATCTGGATTCGTAGTAGAAAAATTAGGGCTTTTAGCTCTCCTTATAACAGTAAAGAGGTAGAAAATCAAGATGAAGATGACGATGGGGAAGCTACCATCAATCGACGAACTTCCACCCCCAACCACGTCGGCTTCACTGCGTTTTTAACCAACTTAGATCATGAACCTCTTCTATTCATCGTGATCCCTTTTCTGTTTGTCTTGGTCTTTAAGTATGTGTTTTTTGTTGGATGGTGGTGAATGGCCGACGAAATGAGGTGTTTAGGAAGATGGTTTCCGGTGAAGTAGGGTGTTGGGGAAGAAGGGACGAAATGAGGGTGGGTCCATTACTAGAAAAAAGAATTGTTCAATGACAAAAATACCCCTCATTTAAATGAAGTTAATAGAAAACTTAGTGTCCGTTAGTGGGAGGGACTAAACTAAAGTGAAATGACAAACGTGAGGGACCAAATCCGAGTTTCGTTAGTTTAGGGACGATATCCGTTAAAATTGACAAACATTAGGGACCAAACATGAAGTTTACTCTATAATAAATAATTAACTAAATGTAAGTTAAATTAATAATAGAATATACCATTTCTTTCAAAAGTTTGTGTTGAAAATTCTCTTTTTATACAAAATCAATATATTATATTAAAGTTATCAAATAATTCTTAATGGATAAATAAAAGAGTAAAATTCACTTTTCGACCCTAACGTTTGGCAAATTCACTGGTTTTCGTTCCTCAACTTTGTTTTAATAGATTTGTCCTTCACGTTTGACACCTCGCAACAATTTTCATTCCTCCTTCTAACAGTCGTTAACTTTTTCCGTTGAGTCCAATTAAATTAGGGGTATTTCAGCCATTTTACCTATTATCACAATATTATATTAAAATTTTGTCTCCTGTAATCCACAGAGACCAAGAATCTAATTTACTCTTTAAAATATTTTTTTTGTAATCCACAAGAACTTTTTATCTAAATATTATATACGGTCTGTTTATTTTGCAAACCAAACAATTTCAACAAACTATACAAACTAAAATCCACCAATTACGTAATTTTTTTTGTTTTCCTTTTTTTATTTATTTTAATTCGTAGATGGCATTTTAGGGATTTTAACATATTTTTTTTATTTCACTTTTTGAGATATATTATTTATTTTAAATATAATATTCAATTTCTTTTTAGCTTCTCCATCTTCATGAAACCGAGATAATTAAACCCAGATCTTCATAAACCATTATTCTTCATGAAACCAAATATAGGAAACTCAAATCTTCATGAAACCACGATCCTTCATGAAATCATAATTCTTCATGAAACCATAACTCTTCATGAAATCCATATCTTCAAGATATTGATAAATGAAACTAGATCTTCATGAAACAAGCCAATAAACAAAATCATAAACAAAAACACATCTAAAGAAAACCAGTAAACAAAAATGATGAAGATCTTCATGAAGAAACCAACAACAAAATTATGAAAAAAATCAACAAACCAAGATCTTCATGAAGATTGAAAAAACAAATCAGTAAACCAAATCTCTTTCTCTCCGAGAAACCAAATTGATAATAGATGATGTAAAACAAGAAACAAGAAAAAACTGATCCAAATAAACAAATTGAAATCCAGAATGCAGAATCTATCTCCGTCGATAGAGGATGTTGTAACAAGAAACAAGAAGAAGCAGGTCTGCAGAAAACAAATCGAACTCAAGAAGAAGTCGATTTGCAGAACCCATCTCCGTCGATAGAGGATGTAGAAACAAGAAACAAGAAGAAACCGATCTGCATAAAACAAATCGAACTCAAGAAGTCGATCTGCATAACCCATTTTCGTCGAAAACACATCTCCATGAAACCCATCTTTGTCGAAACCCATATTCAAGAAGGGGAAGATACTGCTTTGTTTCTGTGTATACAAACCACAAGAAAAAACCAAAAAGAGGGGGAAGATGGGAGATAGATGTAAGAGGAAATCGGTCGGAGATGGCAACATATGATATTGGCATAGAGGAGGGAGGAAGATGGAAGATGGGTGGGGAAGGCAGAGATTGTAACTGTCTATGAGTGACCGTCGATATAGGAGGTGATCGTGTAACACCCGTAATTTCCCTAAAGATCGGTTTATGACCATCTAAGGAAATCAGTCAGCGATCGACTGAGCGAAGAGGTCGGTGATCGGTTTAGCACAAGATGTGGGAAGGGACTCCAGTGATACGCGCGGCTTAGCCCGCGGCTTCAAAGTCGCGGCTAAACCCGCGTAACCCACTGTGGTGCGCAGCTTTGTAGCACGCGCGGCTTGGTCCGAGACTTCAAGGTTGCGGCCAAGGCCGCGGGAGTCATCTGGTCGATTTTAAACCCAAAGTTCTAGGGTTTTTCTCATTAGCCGCCATCTCTATTTCTCTCCTCTCCACTTGGCGATTTTGAGAGTTTTAATCTCAGTTTGGGAAGCATCCATGGTGGATTCTTCATAAAGGAGTATGCAAGTTCGATGTTTGGGGAGCTCGGGTTGAAGAGTTGGATTGGGTGTTCTCGGAAGTCTCTTTGTCTTTAGGGGTAAGTTTTCTTGTAATAAGTTATAAAATGCTCCATTGATGGTTTCTTAGTGTTTGGTTTCCCAAATCTCGAATTTGGTAAGTTTTGGAGAAAACTAGGGTTTTGATCTCGTTTGGGGTTTTGGTATATTGTTTAGGGGAAATACTTCTAAATGGTTGAGTATGGGTATTTATGGTTTGAAATGTTTGGATCTAGGTTTTGGAAGTTTTCGGCTTGAGGATTCAAGTGGCCTTCAAAAGAGCTTGTTGAGTGAAATCTAGATTTAGCCTAAATCTAGCAAGGTGAGTTCAAGTTGATTTGTGAAAACGGTGTGCATGCCAAAATGGTTATTTTAAAGTGTTTTATACGAAATGGTTAACTGCTGATAAGTTTGGAATATTTTGAAGTAAATTATGTTTTACTTGGTTATTTGTCAAAGGGTGAGTATTTTGATAAGTTTTCATATTTGGTGAACTTGGGTTGTGTTAACCTCATAAAATGCTCATATTTGGGTTTTGAATGTTCTAACGAGTAAATAGCATGGTTTTCACATTCATGGTGATTTTGTATAAATGAAGTCTATTTCATGTGATACGTATTTCGGGTACATTTGCATTCATAAACCTTTTGGAAAACCTTTGGTCCCATTATTTGTTGAGTTTTTGGTTAATCATGTCTTTGAGGTATGTGTCTTCATAAACGTTGTTTAAAGACATTTCATTATTTGGGAAACCGTTAATGGTTGGTCAAATGGATTTTGGGCGTTTTAGCTCGGTGTTGACGTAAAAGGGTATTGAGGACATTTGTCCGGGTTTTTATAACTCGATTTAGAGTTCAAATTGGGATTTACGTCTTAATGCATTTTATTGCATATTTATAATTACAGGCTCGAGTGCGTTGTCATTCCTGGGTAGTCGTGTAATGTTAGACTGTGTTGCATTGGATCCATAGGCACGTGAGTCGGTCTTTCTTAGTGGTTAATGAGGTGGTGCGGGGTAATCTCCGGAAATCCACCTTAGGACCCTATCCTTTCATGTCATACATCAAGAGGGCTGAGTTATGGGTTTGTGCTATCATGGCTGGAGTAGTCATTGGATGGGCGTTATAGAACCTTCGCCATGTGGGGCAATGCGATGGTTGTATCCCCCTTGTGCCGGGCCTTTGAAGCGATATTCAGGTTAATAGTCGCAAGGTCAGTTGACTACGGGGTGTAGCTGAAAGGAGTCGTAGGGACACTTGGGCTTGTAGGTCGTGAAGTGTCATACGATTAACGTTGAATGAGTGGACTACTGTTGTGTTCCTTCACTCTCAACGGATACGGGTAGCCCCCGTCGTCGGCCCGTCGTATTTTTGGATATTTAATTGTCCGCGTTTTAATATTTCGAGTTTGTTCTATTTTATGGTCGTGTGAGTATTACTTCGAGTTGTGGGTTTTCTATGACGTACCACTTACACATTAGCACATTTGAGTATCGAACTATGACCCCGCTTTGGGTGAGTTACGGGTTGCATCGTTTTATAAAAAATGCATGTTTTGGGAAGTAGTGTCTTTAGAAGTGTATATTATGGGGAAATGTGTCGTTTCCAGTTTGAAGTTTAATATTTCGAAGGATTTTTCGTTATAACTGATTTCCTGTCTTTTAATGATTTATTCATTCATGTTAAAACTCTTGAGCTCACTAGGCGTTAAGCCTAACCTTTTTATTTGCCGGCATGTGCATCAGGTTCCTGTTGGGGGTTCGGTTCTAGCAGTGCTTTGGGGAGTCGAGCCTTAGCCTTGAGCTAGAGTAAGTAGTTGGTGAAGTCTTCCACAAGTTGGAGTTAGTAACTGTTGTTGGGTTTAGTAGCACCCGTTCTTGTCATAGATTGTATGTATAGAAGGAATGTATGTATTGAGGTTAATTATTAAATTGTGGTTGTAGACGAATCAGTTATTGATGTATTTGGAAATTTTTAATAAGTTGCTATCTTCAGAATTAAGGGTGTTACAGATCGGCAAGTCGGTAGGGGAGAAGGAGTGAAAGGAGGAGGAGATTATACGGTTAGGTTTACAAAGATCTATATTATGCTTAATTTACCCTCACGTGTACCTCACCCTTATAAAATAGAATCAATATGTCTAATAATTTACATTGTTGCCATTGCTTTTTCCAAGACCATTGATCAGATGAATTAACGGTAGAGATTGAGTTTGTGAAGTTTGTTAGAAATGATAGGTTTGCAAAAGATACGCACCCTATAAAATATATATATATATATATATATATATAGAGAGAGAGAGAGAGAGAGGAAAGGTCAAACGAGAACACTAACTATTAAAAAAAACAAGAAAACAGTAAACCATGTACAAAATCATATATGATTCAGCATTAACGGCCCAAAAACTGGACGCGAGCGACTTTACCCGCGACTTAAGTCCCGAGCAAAGTTGCGTGAATCATATATGATCTTGTATATACTCGGTCGTTCTCGTGTTTTCTTAAATAGATATTGTTCTCGTATGAACCCACCTCTATATATATAATATACATATATACATGTCGTCCCTAATATATATACACATATATACATACACGTGTGGATTACAAAAAATATTTTAAAGAGTAAATTACATTCTTGGTCCCTGTGGATTACTAAAGACAAAATTTTAAATTGTGCAAATAGGTAAAATGACCAAAATACTCTTTATTTAATTGAACTTCATGGAAAAAGTTTACGGCAGTTAAGAGAAGGGATGAAAATCGTTGCGAGTTGTCAAATGTGAGGAACAAATCTGTTAAAATAAAGTTGAGGGACAAAAACCGTTGAAATTAACAAACGTTAGGGATCAACAATAAACTTTACTCTAAATAAAATATAATTAAACTTAGAGTAAACTACAAATTTGGTCCCTGAGGTTTACCAAAAAATACGAAAGTAGTCCCTGAACTTCAATAAGTGCAGATTTCATCCCTGAGGTTTTAATTTCGCTATGAAAGTGGTCCCTCCGGCTAACGACGTCAACAAAGTTGCCGTTAAAGGCCCCATGTGCGTAACACGTGATGGGCATTTTTGTCATTTCGTCTATTCCCTCCCATTTAAATGCCTTTTGGTTAAACCGATTTTACATTTTCAAGAAAACCCTCCTCAATCATCATCCTCACGTCACCCTGGCATGCCATTGTTAACCTGGACCAAAATTTGTTGAGCTTCGATTGTTCATCTTTTAAGTTTATTGAAAGTAAGTTCTCGATCATGGGCTCCTGGATGATTAGAAAGGAGGAAGCTAATGAGCTTTATCCCGTTTTTGTGTATGGTAAGTGTCCCTGTTTTTTTGATTATGTACATTTAGAGTAGAGTAAACTACAATTTTGGTCTATTTATTTGATGTTAACTCTTTATCTTTTTATACAGAACATTATCCTACCCTTTTCACAATGAGAATAAACTATGGAGGTTTCTTCACAAAGTTTCCTGGCAGAAGATATGTTAGAGGTAAGAGTGCATTTGTTGATTTGATGGACACTGATAAGTTATCAGTACATGAGATACATGCAGTTATGCTAGAGTTAGGTTACAAGGAAGATGAAATCATGTATTACCACTTCTTAACTCCTGGGAGTGACTTGGATTTTGGCTTAGAAGCTCTAGGGAATGATAGTGATGTGCTAAAGCTTCTGAAGTATGTTCCTAGATTGAAATTTGTTGATGTGTATATAGAGCATGGTATGACAATGTTAGACACATACAATTCACCTCCACTCAAGAGGAGAATGGTAATAGAGGAAATAAATGAACCTGGTGGATTGGTAACAAAGGTTAACAGAAGTAAGGTGAACAGATGTAAGAAAAAATTGTTTCTTGAATGGGTTGATAACAAAGGTGAACAAGGTGTGGATAAAATATCCCAAACAGAGAATACTTTTGATCTAAATGAAAATGTAGATGGACAGACAACTGATGTAGCAACTGATATGGACAAGCCACTTGATGTTAATGAAATGTTAACTGAACAGGGGCATAATGTGGACTTGCCTTTTGATTTGAATGAAGTGTTCCCTGAAAATGACATTGATAATGAGAAGGGTGAGGGACTTGATAAGAGGAAGGGAGTTAGTAATGAGAAGGGGGGCTTGATTACTTGGAATACTTGAATGAGTGGGATGACCTTTTTGACATTCAATCTGCCACACAATTTGAAAATAAGAGTGAGGGGCTTGATAAGGGGAAGGGAGTTGCTAAGGTAAATGAAGTTGAAGACAATATAGCTGAAGATGAGGATGACAGTGGCATAGAAGAGGATGATAGTGAAGACTTAGATTATGTTGATGAAGGCAACATCTTAGAAGAAGTTGACATTGATATGTGTGACTATGTTGATGGCAATGTAGAGTTCATGGGACAGGAGGACAAAGTAGTTGTTGACAATGACATTGATATTGATGATTGTGCATAAGTTATACACTCTGATGAATTTTCAACTGAAGATGAGGATGACAGGGAAGGAGCTGGTGGATCAAAGGTGAAGAGATCAAGGGAGATACAATCTATTTTTTATCTGGGGCAAAGGTTTGGGAGCAAAACAGAGGTGATGAAAATAACAAACGATCATGCAGTGGAGACTAGGAGAGACATTATATTGGTTAAAAATGACCAACATCGTATTAGGGCCATATGTAGAGGCACAATACCAGAGTTCAAAGATGTTGGATGTAGTGGGCCTGTTGGGCCAAGTGGGACACTAAAAGGTAGAAAGCCCAAGTATAGAAGGGGTGGTCCAACTTGTCCATGGGTTTTACACATCTCAACTAGCCAACATGTTGAAACCTGGACAGTGAAAACCTATGAGGCTACACACAAGTGCCTCTAATCCAGAGATATATCTGTGGCCACAACATCTTTTCTTGCAGAGAAGATACAGGAGGATATCATATCTAATCCAACTATTCCTAATTCTGCTCTTCAAACCCAATTACAGCAGAAGTATGAGATAAATGTCTCAGGAATGAAAGCATTGAGGGTCAAAACAATGGCACATCAGAAGATCTGTGGTGATTATGAAGAACAATTCCACTGTCTTAGAGATTATATTTGTGAGCTGAAGAGATGCAACCCAAGAACCATTGTTAAATTGGATGTTGAGCCTGAACCAAACCCAAATGTCACTACAAGGAAGTTTAGGAGGATCTATATTTGTTTGGGGCCATTGAAGGAAGGGTTTAAGGCTGGCAAAAGAGACTTGTTAGGTCTAGATGGCACATTTATGAAGGGTCCTTTCCCAGGACAGGTGTTCACAGTTGTGGGCATTGATCCTAATAATGACACATACCCACTTGCTTATGGGATAGTAGAAGTTGAGTCATATGCATCATGGAGCTGGTTCTTGCAGAATCTTAGAGAGGATCTTGATCTTTATGTGAATTCCAACTTCACATTCATAAGTGATAGGCAAAAGGTAATTGCTTTATGCTAATTAGTTTATGGTAATTGATTTATGTTCAGTACTCTATGTTAAATACTTCAATTTTCTTTTACAGGGAATACTTCCAGCAATTGCAAAATTGTTCCCATGTGTAGAACACAGATTCTGCCTGAGACACATTCATGAGAACATGAAACAACAGTGGAAGGGGAAAGCTTACAAAGACCATCTTTAGAAATGTGCAACAGCTACAACTTTACCCCAATTCCAAACTGCAATGGAGGAGTTAAAAAACTTTAATCAGGACTGTTATGCAAGGTTGAATCAGATCCCTCCTCAACACTGGAGTAGGTCACATTTCACAGGTAAACTTATCTTAATGTACTTACTCTTATGCTGATTAAAGTAAGTTTAAGAATGTTTCACATAAAGAACACTATGCTTTTGTTTTCCTTCAGGTAGGTGTCATTATGATGTACTGCTGAACATGTGTGAAGTATTCAACAAGCAGATTGTAGAGGCTAGAGATAAACCAATCATATCAGCCTTGGAGTACATTAGACACTACCTTATGAAAAGGATTGTACATGTGCTAAAGGTAATAGAGAAATGTGAGGGACCACTCACTCCAACAGCAACAAAGACAATGGAAAAAATCAAGCATGAAGCAACCCAATACAGAGTGATATGGAATGGAGGAAACAAGTATGAGTTATGTGGTCCTTGGAATGATCAGGTGATTGTTGATGTATATGCAAGAAGTTGTTCATGTAGGAGGTGGGAACTAACTGGAATCCCTTGTAAGCATGTTGTTGCTACAAACTGGAATATGGCCCTAAATGGAGCAAATGTTGACCTGCCTGAAAAATGGGCTGATAGAGCCTATTGGATTGAAACTTGGAAAACCATGTACATGTTCAAGGTAGAGCCTATCAATGGCAAAGCATATTGGCCTAGATATGCCTGTCTAACAAAATTGATTGCACCAACCTATCATAAGCAGATTGGGAGGCCAAAGAAGAAGAGAAAGAAGGGTGTTGATGAGAGGTCCACAAAGGGGAAGAGCAAGCTGAGGAGGGGTGGAAAGTCTGTCACATGTGCAAAGTGCAAGAAGCAAGGTCATAATTCAAGGACTTGCAAAGGAAATTAGATTTGGTTTGTATGTTGGCAGTTTATGGAACAAGTTTATGTTTATGTAGTATTTTGGGTGTGTTTGAATCAAAACAATATGGTATGTATTTTGTATGTGTTTGTTTTGAACTTATTGGCAGATGTGGTTTGTAGTTTAACAAACTTGTTCCCTTTTGTTGTCAATTAATGCAAATGTATGTCAAGGATACTGATGAACTTAACAAAATTGTTCCCTTTTGTATACTCTGTTCTATTACAAATGGGAAATACATAACATTACAGCTCCATCATTCAATTAGTCTTGCAAAACACTTCCCATGTGCAATTGTTCTGTAACAAAACACTACACATCACACATAACATTGCAATTAAGATGAATGTTGATGAAACAAGAAACTTTTTCATTGATTTTGTTCAGCATTACAAACATTACAACTCCATCCTACTCAATTAGGTCAACAAGAAGATTGTACAAATAAACATAACCCAGCTACAAACCAATAAAAATTTTAAAATCTTGACTTCCTTTTCTTTTGCTTTGAGGGAAGCTTCAACTCTGTTCTTTGATCTTAGCAATCCAGGGATGACCTCAATGGATCGATTACACAACTGTTGAGCATACCAAGAAAAAAAAATCACATCTTGAAACCTTCCTTGGACACCCATAAAACCTACGCCCAGGGTTTTTAGTGGTCCATGATGTTCTAATCGTTGCAGGTAAACCACATTGACAAACCACCATTGTCGTTGTTGGGAAGGAGAATAACAGAAAGAAGAAGAAAGAAAAAGAGGGGAGATGTGAGTAACAGAGAAGAAGAAAACGATCTGGAAGAGGAACAGAAAAGGGGTTTAAATGGGAAGGAATAGACGAAATGACAAAAATGCCCATCACGTGTTACGCACATGGGGCCTCTAATGGCACTTTTTTTGACGTCGTTAGCCGGAGGGTCCACTTTCATAGCGAAATTAAAACCTCAGGGATGAAATCTGCACTTATTGAAGTTCATGGACCACTTTCGTATTTTTTAGTAAACCTCAGGGACCAAATTTGTAGTTTACTCTTATATTTATTAAATAGAAACCCAAATTGAATGCGTGTGGGTTAAAAGCTGAAGAACATGGAGCCGACAAAATATGATGCAAGTAGTAGTCTACCCCACAAACACCTGTATTCCCCATCGCTGTCTTCAACCCACATACAAAATTCTCAAATTTCCATACGGGAAGAGTAAAATTCCAACGAATTATCCTATTTTTAATAATTAAGTTTTTAAAAATAATTTTAATAAAAAATTATTAAACTTTCTTATTCTTGAATTATTTTTTTAATAAAAATAATTAAATTTACTCATTTTAAATGATTTAAGTTTCTAAGCATTTCTTTGTAATAAATTAAACGATCAAACTTTTAAAAATTAATTATTTATATCATTTTAACCCAAAAAGCTACCTATAACTGACCGAGAAGGTTTTAAAGTGAAAATAAACCTAACTCAGTTTTACAATTTTCAAACCCTGTCATTCAAACCCCATACAAACCAGGGACGGATCTAATGTGTGGAATTCGGTGGCACGTGCCATCGTATTATTTTCCGACGAAGAGTAAAAAAATTTAGGTTCGTGAAAGGTGCTACCGTATTATTTTGGAAACTTCAAGAAGATGCAACCGTACCTCATAATCAACCAAAAAACCAAAAGAAATTATCGAAATCAACCAAAAAAACCGAAAAAGTCTCTTGAAATCGATAAAAAAAACTTAAAAATCCCTCGAAATCAAGCAAACAACTTAAAAATTCCTCGAAATTGTGGAATTAGGCTAAAAACACATCGGGTAATATTGAACGTCGGTAAAAAGATGAAAACACGTCGATAAAAACCGTGTTTTTTGTAATTATTTTTTGTCTATATTATATGATGTCACCGTATGGAAAAAATTCTGGATCCGTCCCTGATGCAAACACTGGTATCACTCCCCCTCACCACTCCTCGTTGCTCCGCCGTTGTCTATTTTCTATATAACCTATCATGTTGTTGGCCTATGTTATCGATCTCCCTCTTTTAGATTTGTATTTTATCTTTTGATTCTTTCTTTTTCGACATAAAAAATAGATAAAAAGGAGTAGGCGATATGGAGAATGGATAACGATGGGTCAACGAGGAGTGGGAAGGGTGAGCGACACCGTTGTATGCAAGGGGTTTGAATGATGTAGGATTTGAGTATGGTAACATTGATTTAGTTTTTTGTTTTTAATTTTAAAACATTCTTAATCGGTTACATATAACTTTTTTTTGTTAAAAGAATGTATGTAACCAATTTTTAAAAGTTTGATGGTTTATTTTATATAAAAAAAAAGTTTAGGGACTTAATAATTCAAAATGAGAAAGTTTAATGGGTTTTCATTCAAAAAATAGTTCAGGGATAATTTGTTTGGTTTTTCTAAACTTTTCCCTTTATATATATATATATATAGAAAGAGAGAGAGAGGTAAAGGATCATGTGAGAAGTTGAGTTAATGGTGAGAAGCGTGAGAAGTAAATCTGAACTGTTGATCTCTTTTAATCTCATGGCCTCCCATGAATTGCGGCTTAGAAGGGAATTGATATGGTGCATCTTATCTCGATGCATCTCATCCTAATGTGCGTTCATTTCTCATCCGATGGTTGATAACCTCTTTTCACGCTTCTCACTGTTAACTCAACTCCTTACCGGAACCCAACCCTATATATATATATATATATAGAGAGAGAGAGAGAGAGAGATGTGGGTTCATGCGAGAATAATATCTATTTAAGAAAAACACGAGACGACCGAGTACATACAAATCATATATGATTCACGCAACTTTGCCGTGAGGCAAAGTCACCCGCGTCCATTTTTCTGGCCGTTAATGCCGAATCATATATGATTTTGTACATGATTTGTTGTTTTCTTAAATACCTAGCGTTCTTATTTGAACCTTCCTGTCTCTCTCTTTATAAAATATTATATTTCAATATTTGATTAAATCTTTGAAGGCAATATAATATTAAAAGAAAAAAACAAGGAAGAGCATAAACGAAACCTCTCAATAACAACTACGAGATGCAGTTAAGAAAGAGAACGAGGAAGGCTAAAAACAACAATTGAGCATCCAAAGAGTGCAAACAAGGCAGAAAGCCTATGAACTATACAAAATTAAAATGTCAAGAAGTAGTCCCGAAGTGAAAAACCAGTCCTTGAAATGAAAAGGTTAAATATACATATACTAAAAATAAAAATAAGAAACAACTCATTAAAAGGATGTCGACCGTCTCTTTTCCAAATACACACCAATAATGTTGCAATCACATTCATTGTCAACGATGAAAAATGCGACGATAAGACAACCATTATCAAGGACATTGATGACTTCATGTTCTTTCATGGAATCGAATGGTCAGGAAGGCCTCAACTCATTGATACATGTTTTATCCATGTAAATTATAACCGGATTTTTTTAACGTATTTAATTTATAAAAAATGATCATGTTGATCAAATATATAATGGTCCCTTAGGTTATGTTTGACAAACTAGTTATATTTGTCGAACAAAAATTAGCTGAAAAGCTAATTAACGAATATAAATTGATTTAAAAATACATGATGAAAAAATTACTTGATTTTTATATAGTATTCTTATATTATATAATACTAGAAGCGTACTCGCGCAATGCAGCGAGATACATCACGATTTTAATGTTTCATTTTATTTTTTTGTCGATTTACAGTACGATTTTGGATGGTTTTGAGAAAGTAATAATGTTTTTTTTATAAATTTGTTTAATTTAAGCTTAATAATATAATGTTGTTTATATAAAAAAAATTATGTATTTTGTTAGAATTCAATGATTATCTTATATATTTTAATGACATCTAGAAAAAATAATCAATTACATATTTAATAATATAATTAAAACAAAATTATAGTAATATAATATATTAATTAATAGTGATACATGAAAATATCTGTATAAAAGAAAGGCCTTGAACATACCAAATTGGTGGGTGTTAGAAGCCTGCAGTAGTAATATGTATCTTGTGTTTTGATACTTGTAAATTAAGAGATTTTTTAATTTGTATTTAAGAGTTTTTTATCGATGCTTTATAATATAATATAGATAAATTGTTAACGAGTAAAAAAAAACATTATATTTATATTGAATCATCTATATCTATATTTATACTATATTATAAAAACGGCATAAAAAACTCCTAATTACAACATTTTAAACACAAAATACAACTAATTAAAGCTAATTACTTAATTTACAATTTCATAATGCCTTGGTACAACTTATTCAAGCACAGTATCTCACATCATCATCTATTTATGGAATGAATACTCATTTATTAATATAAATATTTGTTTTTTATATTTAATATCTCACATCATCATCTATTTGTGTAATGGATACTCATTTATTAATATAAATATTTGTTTTTTATATTTAATGGACGATTTGATCAACATTATCTACTATTATCAATATTTATTTTTTACATTTATTGGACGATTTGATCAATATTACTATTATCAATATTTATTTTTTATTTTATGATTTGCTCTTAATATATCTATATCTATATTAGTTATAATCACATAACTAATACATCTATACTATATTATAAAAACATGCATTGATCTAATAAATATATTTTAATAAAAAAATAAAACAGGTAGTTTATCTCATAGTGTTTATCCTATATTTAATATGTTTATTTACAATTAGTTATACAAATAAAAATATAGGACTTTAATAAGTTATAATTATGTTTCATTAACTTTTAATTTTGAATTTTAACCAATATATCTATATCTATACTATATTATAAAGATGACATAAAAAAACTCTTAATTACAACTCACTAAGCTTTATGTACTATCATTTAAAGCTATCTACTTAAAATCTCTTAAAAATAACTACTAAAGCCTAATATACTACCTGTAAAGCTTTTAACCCTAATTAATATATTTCATCCTTATCCTCCAAACTTCTTATCTCTAATCTCCAAACCCTAAAATTATGAAATTTGAATTATGATAAACATAATCAAAACAAGATAAACATCTCAATTTAAATATAAAAAATTTAAAATATATAAGATAATAAATGAATTTTAACAAACTACTTAATTTTTTTTATATAAAAAACATTATATTGTTAAGCCTAAATTAAACAAATTTATATATAAAAAACCGTTATCACTCAATAAAAACCATCCAAAATCGTACTGTAAATCAATCAATGAAAAACAAAAAATAAAAATAAACATTAAATCGTGATGTATTAGGCATTATGTACTATTATTTAATGCTAATCTACTTAAAATCTCTTAAAAACAATTAATGAAGCAATATGTACTACTTTTAAATGCTTTTAACCCTAATTAATAAATTTCATCCTTATCCCCCAAAATCTTTATCTCTAATCCCCAAATCCTAAAATTATGAAATTTGAATTCTGATAAACATAATCAAAACAGGATAAACATCTCAATTTAAATATAAAAACTTTAAAATATATAAGATAATTAATAAATTTTAACAAACTACTTAATTTTTTTATATAAAAAACATTATATTGTTAAGCCTAAATTAAACAAATTTATATATAAAAAAATCATTACCACTCAATAAAAACCATCCAAAATCGTACTGTAAATCAATAAAAAACAAAAAATAAAAATAAACATTAAAATCGTGATGTATCTCGCTACATTGTGTGAGTACGCTTCTAGTTAGCTAAAAAGAGTATATTACTTTCAAATTCATCCCCTTAAATATCATTAATCTTTTGCCTATAATTAGAATTTTTTATACCTTCAATTTTTCTTCTTTTTGAGACTATGCAGTAACCCGTTTCTCTTTGTTTTGAACTTATACGACTTCATAAATAATTTACATATAAATGTTTATTATTGATGCGTAGCAATTATGAATATAATATTTGCCATCTACACATCTGCTTTGGAATTTATATAAGAAGTTAAAAAGATGATGGAGACCAAATTGAATAATTGACAGAAACATTTATAAAATAGTGATAACATAACACACATATAAAAAAGAAAAAATTGCATCAAAATGGAACGAACTATCATCTATTTTCTATTTTGGGGAACTAACTTTTAAAATCATTATTTTAAGGTCTAAATCAAACTTTACATTTATTTAAGGGTTTGGTTTACCTGATAATCTACTATTGATGATGTGGTTTAGGTAAACGCTAACAAACATTCCATGTCATAATTAAAATTTAATTAACAAATCTAAAATAATGATGTGGCATCAATAATCGGCATAACTTTTTTATTTGACAACTAAAATTTAATATTGTTGGGTTTTAAAGAGTAGATTACCTTTTTCGTCCCTGTGGTTTGTTGAAAATTTTAGATTTCGTCCTTATATTTTAAAATTTCGGTTTTCGTCCCTATGGTTTGCAATTTATTTCTATTTTCGTCCCTGAAGCCTTTTAACTATGAAGGACTAAAAATAGAAATGAATTGTAAACTATAGGGACAAAAAAAGCAGCAATATTTATATCATAAGGACGGAAAAGTTAATGAATAAAAAACCATAAGGATGAAAATTGTAATTTCAAAACCATAAGGATGAAAGTAGAAAAGTTCAACAAACCACAGGGACTAAAAACGTAATTTACTCTAAAATAAATTGTAACCATTATACGCAACGGAAATTAAAAAGAATTTTGGTTACAAAATTAAATAGAAAACTTTTCTAAAACTTAAAACCCAATCGAATCCAATGATGCATTTAATTAAATAAAAACCACACCATAGGGTGTTTAGAGATGTACCTTTTCAGATATGTTGTGTTTGAACTAGCTGAGTACTTAGAAACCAATCGAAGTTTCCTCTAGCGGTATTCACACACGAACACGCGGAATTCCACCGGGTACTAGCCCAATAACCCTAGATCTATATGTGTTTTACAGAAAAGAAAAGGGTTTCTTTTCTGTATTTTTCTGAAAGGCTTTTCTAACTCAATTGTATGTCAAATGGTTTAGTCTAACCCCTTATTTATATCAGAAGAATTATAGTTAGACTATAATTCAATTAAGGATTAAATAAGGTTTAGTAATTATCTCTAATATTTAAATTCAAATTCAAATTCAAATTCAAATTCAAATTCAAATTCAAATTCAAATATATATATATATATATATATATATATATATAATTATTCTTTTAAACTTTAAAATATAATTATATAAGTATATATAAGTATCTTTTTAAATTTTAAAATATAATTATATAATTACAGATAATTCCCCGTAATTAAGATAATTACGTTTTCACTCTGTAATTATCATAATTACAGTTTAACATATATTTTTTCATAAAATTCGGGTTTCTACAAATGGAAACAAACACATTCTTTGTGTGCGACCCTATAGGTTTACATACTCTTCAGCAGTATCTCTGTGTGACATGTGTCGTGGACATATAATAACTCATGAATATTATTTTATATATTAAAAAATAATTAAAATATTTATTTATTTAGTCTTAAAAACTAAACAAAAATACTTTTTACACATTTTTAAATAAATTTCTTTCTCAAAAAAATTTAATTAAACAAGATTAGTTTTACACTTAAAAAAATAGTTTTTAAAATACAAGTTAAAAATAAAATAAAACACAAACCCTAGAGTATCCACCTTTCAAAACGCCACCCTTCATTAACCTCCAGCGTCCCCTCCTTCATCAACCCAAAGAAGAAACTCCGTTAAAATCAAGAACATATGAACATCGATCAAATGTTTATTTTATTAGTTTTTTTTTTTCTATTTATAAATCTTTATCTTCTTCATCTTAACCCTCAAGAACAGAACTCAAAAACATAAATCAATGAAATCTTGTTCATCTTCCCCCTCTTAGCTAACCCGGTTTCGAAACTGCATACCGAGAGCATCTCTTTCCCAAAAAAGTTTTAAGAATACGAGTTTTTTTTTACTCTCCTCCCTTTTCCTCTTTTTCCTTGCCTTTCCTTCGTAAAAAGGGTTTCGAGAACACAATGTAAGAGCATCTCTAACATATTCTTTAAAATTTCTCCAAAATGAATAATCAAAACTCAAAATCTAAAAAAGTTACATTAAACTTATATCATACATTTAATAAGATATTATTTCTTTCTCATAAACATTTAACATCAATGTTTCTTATTTGTGAGAATATGATAAAAAAATTAGATCTCTCTCATAGTAATCATTTTTGGAGAGTTCTTCAAATTTAAAAACATTCACCCTCTCTCTCTCTCTCATGCTTTTTGCCATTTTGGAAAAAGTTTGGAGAATCTATTGGAGAAAAATTTAACCCAAAATCTCTAAAAGAAATTTCATTTTGGAGAACCTATCAATGGATTCTCGAAATTTTTTCAAATGGAGAATGAAACTTCAAAATTTCTAAAACAAAAAAAATATTCAACTCCAACTGATTTTGGAGATTAAAACATTAATTATATTATTAAAATATTTTATTCATCTAATAGAATATTATTTCTCTCTACAAAGTTAACTTCAAAGTTTCCTATTAGTGGAATATATTAAAAAATCTCTCTCTTAACTAATCATTTTTTGACTGTTCTCTAAATGTGGAGAATTTTACACACTTTCTGCATTTTGGAGAAGGGTATTGGAGAATTGGTTGGAGTAAAAAAACATGCAAAAATCCTCAAAATCTGTATTTTTTCCATTTTTGTGGCACCCGTGATTTTGAGAGTTCTTGATTCACGTTTATCGTGACCGTTTGACCTTTATAACGTAAATTTAATAATGTTTATATTTCCTTATCATAGTGGCTCTATGGAGGATCGAACATGACACGAAAAACGGGAGAAAAAAAGGGCGAACACAGAGCCCCACAACCTGGCACCCAACCCTGGGTCACTGCCTAGGCCGCACAAGTCGCTGGGGTGGCTCGTGGAAGCGTGCGACTTGCCTCGCAGCCTCAAGCCGCGGGCAAGGCTGCGGGAGTGGAGCTGGAGGTTTAAATCACAAAATTTAGGGGTCTTTGTTCATTTAGTTGTATCTTCTTCATCCTTGGTCCGATTTTGATGATTCTTGAACCTAAGGACTCGGTTTTTAAAGCTTTTCAAGTACAGATAAAAGAGGATTAGGTGGATCCACGGGTTTATGGTCAAGATAATCTCCTCATCTTTGCATCCAAAAAGCTAGGGTTTGATGTTCTTCATCTCCTCTTTATATCTTTCGATTTTGGTGTAACTTTAGAGACTTTTGTAACGCCCGTAGTTTTGTTTAGAACTTGTATATATATTTACATGTTTGTGTGTCCTTATATCTTTCAAATCAAAGTTAAAATGTTAAGGCAGTAACTTACGCGACCTAGGGCGCGGCCTCAAAGCCGCGGAACTCACTAAAGTTCAGGCTTTGGAACACACGTGCGACTTGCGGCACGGCCTCAAAGCCGCGGCCAAAGCCACGGGACCACCTGCAGGTCCTAAAACGGGACATGGAATATGTATAGAGATGGATATTGCATGTATATTAGATGAACCATGAGTAAGCGCTAGGAGGATGTAGTCTTGGGTGCCACCATGACGGTATGCACCTAGACCTCCGCCATTTGGAGTAATGCCTGGGAGGTAGTCTTCAAGTGTGTCGGGCCTTCGGGATGTTGCTCATGAGAGTGAACATCAAGGTACATTGACTTGAGGTGAAACTCTTTGGTGTGATGGGTCTCCCCCATTGATTCCTTTATGACCCTTTGTTCTTATAAGAATATTGCAATCCTTTTTTGAGATTTACTTAAAATAGAATTTAGTGCAAGTATACACCTTATCCTACTATCGTCTCTTAATAAGTAATAGTGGTACAAAGTACTGAATATCGATCATCAGGGAATTCTGTGAAAGTTTAATCAGAAAAGTCCAGTAATTAAAAGCTAATTTCAGATGGCGAATTCGAATAAATATTTTAACGAGTCTAAGTTAACACTAAGAAAAGTTCAGTCGTGAGAAAAGGCAAAGGGTGCAAAGGTTCGTTAGGGCAAAAATAAATGATCCAGTAAAAATATATTATAGCAGTCTCGTTTATCCCAGAATTAACATTTAATATAATCTTTTTAGGGATCATACATTTTCATACAGTTAATTAGTCGTTAGTTAATTATCTGTAATCTTTAATTACCTGAAATATGCTCAACGACACTTTCAACTATATTTTTGACACATTTTTACTTTTTCATCGGTCTCGGGCATAAGTCTGCCTTGCACCCCAAACTAAGGTTTTAGCCTATCATTGCTTGGTTTTTCTCACAAAAGAAATAAATACTGAAAAGCAATTACTGAAATCGAAAATTAAGAAAACAAGGTGCAAGTACTAAATTTAAAAAGAAAACTTGTCGCGCAAGTAATTAATATCTGAAGTGAATACAGAAATTTAAATTCCAGAGAATGTAAATTACTGGAAAGTAAATTGCAGGAAATGTAAAGTGTTGTAAATTAAAGTAATGGAAAAGTAAATAAAGCAGTAAATTGCAGAAAGTAAATGTGCTGTGAGTGGTGCCAGATTTGGTAACTTGCGCGGGAAGTTTCGTTGAAAACTAGAACACTTGCAAAAACGCGGAAGCAATAATTTTACTACTTAGAAAAATCACCGTTTGGCACAGAAGGAATTTAATCCAAAAGAACACCAAATATGCCGGCTTAGTTCTAAGAGTGAAATCAAAAGCAACCGAAAGGATTAAAACAAATGAACCTTGAATACTTTAGAGATTACTTGAAATTTGCCTCAACTAATTAATACCAGTCTCGTGTTACAAAAGAAAATAATTCCAATGGAAGTCACGATTTTAAAGACTATCTTAACTAAGAGAACAAAGTTGAACCAAGCAACGATTCTTATGTAGACAATTTGTATCAAACAAAGGTAACCGAACAATTTAGAAATCGATGTTGGGAGATCACAAGCAAGGTCACGACCTTAAGATGATGATTTGGAGTTCGAAAATTGATTTGTAACAAACAAGAAGCAACTTGAAATTAAAAACTAACACTTGTAACAAAAGATGGAATTGAAACCAAATTACTTGAATTACTTCAACAATACTTGCAAATAAAATACCAATGTATGCCTACAATTCGAACTGCTTGAGAAATAATGATCACAAAGTTCCTTGACACAAGTTTACTTGATTCAAAAGGTGATCCAAAGACTCTAAGATTGTTTGATGCACAAGATGATCAATAGATAGATTAAAACACAACACTTGCAACCTATTTATACAAAAACTAAACTTAGTCTTCAAGGTAGGTAAATCCAAGTATCATGCACATGGGCCAAAGCCCCTTTCTTCCTTCCATTTTTTCGGCCAATAAGAGAGCCCAAACATACGGCCCAATTGATCAAACAACAATTCAAGTCTTGAGGCCCAAAAGTCTTCCAACAAAAGTCCAAGAGCAAGCCTACTTTAAGCCCATTTTCTCTTCTCGATGGCTTCTCCGGAATTTCGAAAATTCTGAAAATAAAAAGATAAAAATAAACGTAAGAAACTAGACTAAAATTCAGCAGATCATTAATAAATAAACAAAACCTAAGAATATCCTAAAAGGGTGTAAAATAAAATAAATAAAGACTCAATTCCTAATTTGGGCAAATAAAAGACTCTTAAATAACACAAAAAGTGATGTTTTTGGGTTAATAAATTAACACCTATCACTCTTATCGACTATAACTGATATAAATGTTTATGTCATGCTTTTGTACAACTCATTAGGCTCGTTTGGCCTAACATTTGTTTGGTTTGTTATGTCTCTCAGCCTCTAGTGACGGGACCGCCAAGAAGGTCTAGATGACTTTAGATGTGAGCTTGAGAGCTTTTTGGGATGCCATTATAGAAGATGATTATTTTGGAAGTAGATGACAACCAATTGTAATCTTATTTCTTGTCTAGAATCTAGATTAAGAGGTTGTTATCTCTCATTGTTTATTATTACAAACTTGTAATTAAACAAGCATTTATTGTTCTCTTTTTAGGTAAGCTCGTGCTTTGGCATTAATTTGAATATCATATTTCCATTTCCGAAAATTTTGTTTATCCTAATTTTTGGGGTGTTACACTTTTGTGGTAACGGAAACCTTGTGGGAGTATTGGCTAAGAATCAGATAGCTCGCTTGGAGATTTTATGTCTTCACCAAAGGAGACACAAGTTATGGGGTAAAACCTAGTTTTAACCTAAATCTAGCAAGGTGAGTACTAGTTGATTTGTAAAACTATATACATGTCAAAATATATCCATTTTTGTGTTTGAACACACCTCTACGTGTTTTTTTCACTTTTGATGGAGTTTTGTAAATATTTGGGTATTTATGCATGTTGGAGCCATTAAATCCTAAAGAATGATTTTATTGTGTATATTGGGTGTTTTGAGATTCTAGATGTTATGATTTTCCCAAATGAGTTTTCATGGAATGTTTAGATGATTTGGAGTAAAACCGTTATTTGACTCTTTAAACGATGCCACAAATTTATATTAATTTCATTAGATTCATTGAATGAGTCGAAGGGTTTAGTAGCCTGTTTGAGGTCAAATATCATATTGGGATGCTACACATATATCTCATGAACTTTTATTGATGGCATTTTAGGCTTTGAGTCATAAGTGTAAATATTTGGTAAACGCTAGGGATGGAAACGGGGCGGGTAATGCATCCCCCATCCCCGGTCCCGACCCCCGTTTAAACCCCCTGTCCCCGACCCCGTCCCGATTAATCCCCGACGGGTTCGGGGGGAAGGAATCCCCGGTGACTCCAATTGAATGACCAAAGCACTCAAAACATGTCATTCTCAAATGACACGTAATAAACGGCATCATACACAAAACTCCACAAAGGGCTATTAAGCCGGACAAATGTCCTCAAAACTCATCTTAGTCAAAACCGAGCCAAAGGCTCAACAATTTACTTAAATATCCAATGAAAGCCAGTGTAAACATTAAAACACGTTTGACCAACGGTTATGCAAACACAACGACCAAAAGTATGATTAACTCAAAACTCCTCATTGGTTGAGGCAAACCATTTTCCAAATGAACTCATACCCTTATATTTCCAAAATGTCTCATAACACAATAATATACATTTTCCAAACGGTTTATAAGATCAAATACATAAAAATGACATTTACATCAAATTAACTCCATTTATATATAAAATCATCAAGAAAACATATCAACATGATTTATTTACCAAAATGTTCAAAAATCCCAAATGTGGGTGTTTCACAAAATTTATAAAACCAAATAATCCAAATGAGTAAAACTCTTCAAATATCTCAACTTTTAATAAAAATCATGTAAACACATAATCACTTTAAAATGGACATTTTTGGCGTGTACAACGTTTTCACAAATCAACTTGAACTCACCTTGTTAGATTTAGGCTAAATCTAGATTTTACCCCAACTTGAGCTTCCTTGAAGAAACTTGAATCCACAAATAAATCCTTCCAAAAACCTAGATTCACAAGTTTCCAACCATAAACATTCATATTCTACCATTTAGAATCGATCCCTAAACATTTTATATCAAAATCTCCATTTTGGCCAAAACCCTAGTTTTGACCTAATTTCTCCAAAATTCTCCAAACCGAAATTTGATAAACATAAACACTAGAAAGTCATCAATGGAGCATTTATAAATTATAGCAAAGTTTAGAAACTAGGAGGATGAACTCACCATTTAGGTTTTGATGAAAACCTACCCAAATTCCTTGAAGATGGAGGTGATGATGACGAGCTCTTGACCTTTGCTTCCAATCCACCACCAAATACTCTTTAATATTCCCAAAAGTAACAATCTAACCTTGAAAATATCTAAAAAAACGAAACCATAGCATTTTGAATCGCCCAAAACAGAGTAGAAATGAGCAAGATATGACAAAATGAAGAAAATCCTGATTTTATGCACTGTGAGATTGGCGCGACCCTGACATGCTACAGTGCCATTTGTCACTGTAGCGGGCACTGTCGCCCGGGATGTACCGAGGGACCCTTGCCTCGTGCGACCCTGCCATGCTACAGTGCCCTATGGCACTGTAGCCAGACTCGTACCGAGAGTTTTTTTACCGTTCTTCGATCGCTTTCTCGACAGATTTCCCGACCGTTCCTCGACCGTTCTCTCGGAACATTTGATGTTATTATGCCAGTTATCCTGCCATTGTCATAATTACATGACACATTCCTTGGGACGACCAACCACTTGGTAATCACCGTTGCAGTTGTGACATATGTCACAACTGCATGACACTATAGTCGGGACTACCACACTTTCAAGACCATTGGTGATATTGTGACAGATGTCACAACCACATGTCACTATAGCCGAGACGACCATACTCTTAGTACCATTGGTGATATTGTGACAAATGTCACAACCACATGGCACTATAGCCGAGACGACTATACTTTTAGTACCATTGGGGCTATTATGACAGGTGTCACAACCACATAGCACTACATCCATACTCCATATGTGGTTCTTCCTTTACCTATTCACCTAGTTCAACACTTTTCTTCAATTGGGATAGAAATTCAGGGTGTTACACTAGGCATTAAGCCTAACACATTTGTTATCGACATGTATGTTAGGTCTTAATGGGATCTGAGTAGTGCTTGGAGCTTTGTAGAGGTTCCGGAAGGATGTCTTAGGTGCGTCATCCGGTTTTTGGAAGATAGCAGATTCGACGGTTTTAGTAACACCTGACTCACTCTAATTCATTTTGACGGATTAGATAGTCCCGATTAGAACTCTAATACACTTTCTTGTCTTCTTTCCTTTGTAAACTTGAAGTATTTTGTTTTTAAAGCTATGTATTTAATGGATTTTGGAAGCTTTAATTTGTCTGCTATTTTTAAAATTTAGGGGTGTTACATAGAGAATCTTGAAGATACTGTAATAGACATAACTTTTTATACGAAAGGAGTTACGAAACGGTCGAAACCCATGACTAATCACATGGAAAGGTCTTAATAAGCCGCATACCTAGGCAAATACATATATTTGGTTGTTTGGCCTAACCATAGCCTCGAATTCCACCGTTTGGGGATTTCATTTTGGTATTCTCCAATTTTCAATATGTTGTCATTTTATATTATTTTTAATGTATATCACATTAATTCAAAGATTTCTATCAATTACAGATATCTAGATAGAACCTTTCAATATTTTAGACATAATATGTATTAAAGAGCTATTTTTAGTGTTGTGAATTATTTAAGGGTATTAAATAAATGAAAGTTCACACATGAGCATGATTTGAAAGCTTGGTATATGACATCACGAAGCGAGCCAAAAAGACGAGATCTTAGAAGTTTAAGGTATAAAATGAACTTGAAGGATCACTTTGCACTTAATTTAAACGATGCAAAAAATAAAATCAAGTGTTGAAGTGTCATTAGTAACTGAAGTGTTGAAAGCTAATAGTTGAGAAGTTAAACTATTAGTAGTCAAAAGACGAAAGACAAAATATGAAAGACGAAGACATTTATATGAAAAACCTGGACATCCGATGGATGCCTAACTATTTCTAACATAAGCTAGTTGTTACAACACCATGTAGATGTTTGCAAGCATCCCAATTTTGAAATTCGACTGTTGGCTACGACATGAGTGTTTGAAAAATAAATTCTTCAAAAAATTATTTCACAAAATTATTTTCTCACTTAGTTTGGACGATTAACAATCACTCAAACTTGAAAAAAAAACGTTCCAAGTAATCATAGATTTCCTAGGTTGAAAGCTTCATCAAAGTTGGCATTCGATTCATTTTTCAAAGTCGATCTTCAAGCTTCAAATAAATGGTGGAAACTTCTTTGTATGCCCAAAAGTATATAAAAATCACAAAAATCGATATGTAGTTTTAACCACAAAAGTTTGGAGAAATTAGATATAGGATCAGGATTTTAAACACAAAGATTGGGGGAAAATAAAAGTTTTTCGTTGACATCTATTCTCGTGTCATCTTTATTAATTCTTAGAACTCGAGGCTTTTATTTGACCATAGTGTATGGACAAAATTTGTAGTTTACTTTTATTATAATTAAAAAAGTCACCAAGATATTAATAGTCAAGTTGCATAACCTTGTGGGTTTGTATATTTGTAACTGTAAATTTCTAATGAACGTTTATTAGCATTGTCATAGCATCCTTTAGACACGTCTTGTGCTTTATCTGGGCCATGATTTCATGTACATCACATTACGCATAATTAGGCATGTATTTGTTGAATTAGTGTCCTGATTCAATTTTTCGGTTACATGACTACCCTCATCATATAATTGTGAACATTAAACAACTCATGATCATATAATATGTGTAGATGAACACCTCGAGACGCGTAATGTTGGTCCCAAAGGGGTTATACAAGAGTAAACAGTTTGTAGAAGGGGCGATGAATATAAACACACAATTTTTATTTTTTAAATTCTTTTTATTGATTAAGAAAGAACCAATACATAATTTACAGATTGTTGCGGAAATAGAAAAGGAAAAGGCTAATCTTGAGAATTACTAAGTTTTCTTGCACAAAGAAAGATAAGAACAAGAGAGAAGAGAAAATAAGGATGAAGATGAAGGCTTAGCATAGAAGAAGTGTCTTCTATGCTATTTATACCTAGTGCATTAAATACACCTCAGAAGGTATAGTCCATGTGTCAAGAGATGAGTGGAATGCATGTCCTTATCCTTTTGATGCAACGTGCTTTTGGCCGCATGTAAACAGTAAGACTAGGTATTTGGTAAACATAATTGAGGATAGAAAAGCAATCGCAACATGTACCTTCGTCATTTTGTGCAAGAGAGTAAGACAAACTAATCTTGATGCGTAAGACTCTTGATCAGTGATAGAGTTGAATCGTTGAGGACTCTTTAGCTATCGTTGAGTTTTGGTCAGACTTCACGCTTGTTGTAGACAGTCTTGATATCACTGGATGCCGCTTCAAATCACGAGTAGACTGGTCTCTTTCTTCAGTTACATCTTTGACATCGCTGAAGGTTTATCTGGTGTGAATTTTGTCTTTGAGGAATACTTAAGTTTATTTTGTTACAATACAAGTTCAGCGATCACTGGACAAACTCAGTGATGATTGCTCAAACTGAAACAAATAACTTTAACAAACTTAAAGTAAATTTCACCAAGTATAAAGGATCATCATCAAATCATAAAGAGAGTTTTGATCAACACATAATACATGTGCATTTATCAGATTTAGCAAAACTGAACATGAAACTAATCTTGGCGTAGGTTTCACTATTACCTCAGAAAATCAACATGTACCACACTTTTGGACGTATAGGACACTCCAATAAACATGTTATTACGACCAATAGCACAATTGGTCAAACCATTTGAATTATTTTATTTAATGTCTTTGAATGGTTATTATTAGGAAAATATTGTTCCTAATTTAGCTCCTTAGATAGGACATGTAATTAATCCTTTCCATTGTTGTAATCGTCTATATATAGCCTCTTGTGTATACAATCTTCATCAATTCAAACAATACTTTGATACTGTATATGGTATAAGAGCATACTTTGATCTAAAGAACCGATCCAAACCCTCATAACCAATTCTGTCATCTCCTTCAATCAATCTTCGTGAGCCTTCAAACCCTAAAAATGGCGTCCAAACCCACTATCCAAATCATAGCCGCTACCCACTTTCCAATCAAACTAACATCCAATAATTTTCCAGTGTGGCGTAAACAGATTGAATCAACGTTGATTGGTCTCGAACTTGAATAGTTCATCTCAGGCACAAGCACCCAACCCACACGTCTCATATCAGACAAAGATGGTGAAAAAAAGAACCCCAAATTCCTTCCATGGTATCGCCAAGATCAAGTCATCATCAGTGCGATTCTTGGAAGCTGCTCGGAAACTATTCAACCTCTTTTTTCCTCTGCTAATACTGTCAGAGATGCCTGGGAACGATTAAGCTCAAGCTTTGCCAGTGCTTCACGTTCCCGAATAATCTCCCTCAAATCCAAACTGGTTCAAAACCCCAAAGGTAATCGCACTATTGCTAAATATCTCCAAGATATGCCTCTATTGCAGATGATCTTGCCCTAGCACAAAGCCCTATAGCCGAAGAAGATCTACTTGTTCACATCCTATCTCAACTAGGTGACGACTACAAAACCATTGTGGCTGCCATAAAGGTTCGAGAAAATCCGTTATCTTACCCGGAACTCTTTGACAAATTAAGTGATTTTGAAAGAGCACTCAAAGAAGCTACACCAAACCCTAAACCAATTTTGGCTACTGCTAATTATGCTACCCGTCAACAAGGACGACAACACTACCAGTACCCGTCTGAAACTCCTGGCTCACAGAGAGGTGGCGGACACAATAACAGAGGAACAGGTCGCTCATCTTGAACAACACCTCAGCCACATGGAGGCCGACAAAATCACATCAACATCTTCTGCCAATTATGTAATATTTCGGGGCATCAAACTCGGGACTGCCGGAAACTATCCAAGTTTCTGAGAGACAACAACATTACCATCAGTAACCCTGATTCAGCAACTCCTACAGCAAAAGTCACAACATCTGGATCAACGCCTATTTCTCCAACCTGGTTATTTAACAACGACTCCTCAAATCATGTCACCTCTGATCGGTCTACACTTCATAACATCTTTGAATACGAGGGACCTAATGAAATAATACTTGGTGATGGTAAAGGTTTGAAAATATCTCATGTTGGCTTTAAACACATTAACACACCTATCAAAACCTTATATTTACCAAATGTGTTATGTCTTCCTAAGTTACATCGAAACCTTATATCCGTTGCTAAAGTGTGCAAGATTAACCAGGTTTCTGTTGAATTTTTTCCCTTTCATTTTTTTATGAAGGATCTTCGCACGAGGGCGCGTCTTATGCTAGGGGAGAACCTTGAAGATGTCTACTACACTAACCTCCCATCCACATTGCAACTCAATGCCACCCCCAAAAGCTCTCAACTTGTCTGGCACCACAAATTAGGCCATCCATCGATCAAAGTATTCAAGTCTCTTGTCTCAAACATAGGTCTTAGTTCTAAGCAACTTTCTGATTCCAATATGCATTGTTCTTCTTGTTCAATCAATAAAAGTCACAAGCTACCCTTTGGTCCAAATTCATTCGTTGTTACAAAACCACTTCAATTAATATATTCTGATGTGTGGGGTTCTGTTCAAACATCCATTGACAATTTCACTTATTACGTCATTTTTGTATATTACTACTCGAAATATGTTTGGCTCTACCCTATGAAACGGAAATCTGATGATCAAACATATCCTCATCTCATGTGACCCCTACACCTCATGTCCTGCCACAACAGCTACCACGTCCAGCATCACCATCCCATTCTCCAACCCCTACTTCTCAACCCACTTCACCACTGTCAGCTGCCTCTTTTTACCCTACACAGCCTTCTGCTCCACATACCCCACCTTCCACACCGCAAACTCATCCATCCACTCTTGTTTCAACTTCCACTAACTTGTGTCCCACCCCAACCGTCCCCACTTCTCACGATGATAATTCCATTCTCTCATCCGCCTCCCCTCAACCACAACGAACCGGAAATAAAAACCCAAAATACTTCAATTCCTCTTTCATCAACTCCACCACTCTTCATCCCATTCCTTCCACCATTGAACCCAACACTCATACTCAAGCTCTCAAAGATCCTAAGTGGCAACATGCCATGGATCAAGAGTTCAATGCCCTCATGCAAAACGGAACTTGGGAATTAGTCCTAAGAGCTTCTCACAACCCAATTGGATGCAAATGGGTTTTTCGGGTCAAAAGGAATCCCGATGGTACTATTTCAAATTACAAAGATCGTTTGGTTGCCAAGGGATTCCTTCAACAATACGGGAAGGATTATTTCGACACATTCAGTCCAGTAACAAAACTGGTCACTATTCGAGTCATCCTTTCTATTGCTCTCTCTCAAAGCTGGCCCTTACGACAACTTGATGTGAACAATGCCTTCTTTCATGGAACTCTACATGAAGAAGTCTTCATTACTCAACCACCCGAATTCCTTCATCCCTACTTCCCAAACCACATATGCAAACTTAGAAAATCTCTCTATGGCCTTAAACAAGCCCCGAGAGCATGGTTCATGGAACTCACATCCTTTCTTCATACTTGTGGTTTTAGGAAGTCAAGGGTTGATGCCTCTCTATTCATCTACAATCATGCCAACATTTTGTGTTTCTTTATGGTCTATGTCGATGACATTGTCCTTACAGGTAACAATACTGACTTTCTAAACCAATTCACTCACTCTTTAGCCAAGCGTTTCTCCATCAAAGACTTAGGTCCCCTCCATCACTTCCTTGGTATTGAAGTAATTCCTACTCAACACGGTCTCTTCCTCTCCCAACATCGATATATTCAAGACATTCTAACCCAGTTCAATATGGATGGTGCAAAAGTGGTTTCTACTCCTCTCAACTCTTCAATTATTCTCACTCCCATGGACGGGTCCCCAAGTGTTGATCCTACACCTTACCAGAAGTTAGTGGCCTCTTTGCAATATTTGGCTTTCACGAGACCAGATATCTCCTTTGTTGTGAATCGACTTTCCCAGTTCATGCACTCCCCGTCCCAACTTCACTGGCATGAATTAAAACGGGTTCTTCATTACCTCAAAGGCACAATTCATCATGGCCTATATCTTAAGCGTGGATCCTCACTTGCTCTCAAAGCATTCTCAGATTCAGATTGGGGAGGGGTCTCAACTAGTGGTCGCTCAACCACTACTTATATTCTTTATCTGGGTTCCAACATTATCTCATGGCTATCAGCACGTCAGAAATTTGTCTCCCGATTTTCCACAGAGGTGGAGTACAAAGCCTTAGCCAATGTTGCGACTGAAATCTCTTGGGTCCAACATTTACTTACAGATCTTGGTGTCACACACTCATCTTCTCCTACGGTATTATGTGATAATATGGGTGCCACGTACTCCTGCGCCAATTCAGTATATCATTCTCGAATGAAACATGTTGCCTTGGATTACCATTTTGTACGTGAAAAGGTAGCGGACGGTTCGTTAAAGGTTCTTCATATCAACTCAGCAGATCAACTTGCGGACGCACTAACAAAGCCTCTCAGTCGCAGCTCCTTCGTCCGTCTTCGCTCCAAGATTGAAGTATCCGATGGATCCTCCATCTTGCGGGGGAGTATTACGACCAATAGCACAATTGGTCAAACCATTTGAATTATTTTATTTAATGTCTTTGAATGGTTATTATTAGACAAATATTGTTCCTAATTTAGCTCCTTAGATAGGACCTGTAATTGATCCTTTCCATTGTTGTAATCGTCTATATATAGCCTCCTGTGTATACAATCTTCATCAATTCAAACAATACTTTGATATTGTATACATATCAATATAGAAAATTTCGTTGTTAAATATGTTTAGGATAACCCGTTATTAAACTGAATTTGTTGGACCAAACAACAAGCTGGACTTCAAAATGCATTAGTTTGCGTGGAAGGGGTTCAAACATGGTTGATAAGCCATAAGGGGTAGAGATATGCTAAACACGGGTCGGCTTGCCTTGTCATCGACAAGGGACTAGTACTGATTGGGACCAGTTAAGACCCGTTGGTCCGAGACCGGTTACACTTTCTCAAAAAATTCAAGGCTTGACCCGAAACTGATTACGAGACTGGTTATGCATAGGAACCAATTTTTCAAATAAATGCTATATTTAAAGCTTTTTACAAATTATAATATAAGTTTTCAAGTCAATGTAAATTTAAAATGTATTATAATGCTCAATAGGGGTGCTCAAAGTTCCGACCAACCCAACCCGAAAAAACCTAAAAAAACTCAAATCGAGGTAACCCGACACATAGTAGATACAAAATTAGACCAAACCGCATCTATTGAGTTGGAATTGGGTTAGGGTAATTTGAACCCAACCCAACCAGATGAACCTGATGCCTTTCTATATTGTGAATTTAATATGATTGTTAAATTATTGATTAATATATATATATATATACACACACACACGTTAGACCAAATTGTAGTTAGTTATATTCAAAATTATATTACAATTTCAACCGTAAATTATTTTCTTATTCACATAAACCTTCAACCTTTTTTTTGAGCTTGTTAGCCTTTTGGTATGTTCTCATTTTTATTTTATTTCATTGAAACATAAATGTTTAGCTAGATTGTAAAATAACATACGAAAGTTTCAATCCGATCAACCCAACCAAACCAACCCGCACGGTTTGGGTTGGGTTGGGTTGATATTTTTCAAACCGCAAAAACTGGATTGGACTGTTCAAATGCCTTCAAGTCGACCAACCCAACCCATATGCATGCCTAATGCTCAATTTTAGAATTCGTAATTATAAAAAGAGTAAATTACAGATTTGGTCCATGTGGTTTCATGAAAATTTGGATTAGGTCCCTCAAACGAAATAATTACATGTATGGTCAATGTGGTTTCATTTTGGTTATGGATTGGGTCCCCGTCTCTAACAGCATTAACTCTGACTCTGTTAAGTCAAGGACAATTTAGTCTTTTTATTACTTCCCCTCGTTTGATATTAAAAAAACAAAAAACTCAGACATTACAAACATTACACATGTATCAGCTCTTACAACCCTTCCTACAACCCAGAGAAGAACTACTTTTCTCCGGTCAGGTTCCACCTCCCTATCCATTTCTTTAGTGATCTACAACCCCTTATCCCCCTCCTCAAAAAAAAAAAAAAAAAAAACCAACCCCTTCCCTCCTGGTGCTTCACCTCCATTCCTCCACCTTCCAACGCCATTACCTCTTTCAATCGGAACACAACAATTAAAATCAAGAATGAGGCATAAAGTTAGCACAATAGTTTAACAAATTTCTAGTTTTAAAACAACCAAAAGACTTCCAAAGTAAATTCTATCAATAAATCAATGAACTGAGGAAGAAGAAGGGGACGTTGCTAGGTTGTGGAACAACGGGGACCAGTGAGGAAGAAGAAGGGGACAACGGTGCTGACGATCAGAATAGGAAAATGGTGAAAGAAATGCTCCATTGACAAGCATCTGGCACTATGAGGAAGAAGAAATAGGTTGCTTCATTGAGTTTTGACCCGATGATATATTCGTGAACTGAGATTTCATAAATCCAGACCACTATTTGTCAATGAAAATCCCACGATTTGTTGATGAAAATCCAGACCAAGACGAAACTTAGATCTCTGTTCCCTCGATTTCTCGTTGAAATCCTAGTAACTCTGGATCTGGATCGATGAACTCTATTGGCTTGTGTAGAGGCGGTGGGTGACAGTAGAATGGAGACGGAGAAGGAGAGGGAGAAAGGCTTCCGGTGATGAAGTTGTTTGGTAGCAGTAATCGGAGAGAGTAAGGGATAAGATAAAGGAGTGTATGGAGAGGAAGAAGGTGAGAGACAGTGCCGGAGGCGGAGATGGTGAACAAGGGGAGAGAAAGAAGATCGACTTCGGCCTCTTTTTTTCCTGGTGGCAGTAAGGAGTGGCCGAAAAGAATGGAGGATGGTCGGCGTTTCTCTGTATCTGTGAGGGGTGAGGGATGTTGTACAACTGCATATATCTACACATTATATTGTATATAAATAAATATATAAAATATATCAAATCAATTTTCCTTAATTAATGAAAAATAAAAAAAAGACTATACTACCCTTGATTTTAACAGATCCTATGTTACCGTCGTTAGAGACAGGGACCCAATCCATAACCAAAATGAAACCACAATGACCATACATGTAACTATTTTGTTTGAGGGACCTAATCCAAATTTTCATAAAACCACAGGGACCAAATCTGTAATTTACTCTTATAAAAATTTGTATAAATTTTTTGTGCAAAAAAAGAAAAAGGAAGATCAGGGCGGGTCGGGTCGGGTCGGGTCGGGCCTGGCAAAGGCCCATTGCCCTTTAATTAAAATAGCCCTACCTTTGCAATTCGATTTTGTTTGCTCTCAGTCTTTTCTGCTAAGCAATCCAGTGCCAGCCATGGAGCCAGCTGAGTCTCCGTTTAGGGTATTTATTATATTCTTCCTTTAAACCTTCTCATTTTCATTCTTTGAGGAATTGAATCCATTTACTTACCCTAAATCACTCCTCCAATCATATGGACGAATTTCATGCTTTTTGGAACTTGATTATTTGCTAAATTATCGTTGTTTTTCCATTGATCATAGAACGAAGTCGACGAGTTATATGTTTTATTGTGAAAGCACTTAAACTTGTCGAAGTTTGAATTTTTAGAAGGGTTGTTTAAGTTGGTTTATTTATGAAGCGCAATTGAATTTTAAAAAAGTGTAATCAGAACTTGTTTTGATCTTTTCTTTCAAGCATTTGTTATAGACATCAATCAACAGTAAATGGGGTTATTAAACTAGTATGTAGTGTTAACATGAGATGTTTGACTGCTAAAGTGATTCTGATATTGTGCAGATAATCCTGGGATCATCTTCAATAGCCCGTCGGAAAATATTAGCTGAAATGGGATATGAGTTCACTCTCATGGTATTGTTGTGTCTCTATTAGACACGTCGATGTATATTATATATGAAACAATTTCATCAATTTAGCCAATTTTATGAATCAATTTCATTAACTTAACCAAAGAAATCGACGGTTTGTACGGTTTGCAAAATTAAGGTGGTTTGCATTTGATCTCTTTCCTATATATATATATATATATATATATATATATATAGAGAGAGAGAGAGAGAGAGAGGAGGGGGGGGGAAGGATCATGCGAGCAGCTAAACATTTTGCGAGAAGCAGAGGCGGAGCGAGGATTTAAAGTTAGGGGGAGCATCGAGTATAAATAAATATAAATTTTGTTTAATTCCAAGAACAAGTGAATATTATTTCATTTAACAAATTAACAACCATTATAATTTAACTTAGAAAAACATTTTTAGCTTAAAATATGTGGTGCTAATTGTCAAGGGGGAGCCAAATGCCAACAGTTTATCATTCACAAGTAATAAAAAATAAAAAAAATTAACTTAAAAAAGGGGATAGGATGTGAGAGTGAGGGGGAGCCAATACCCCCTCTAGTTATAGTGTGGCTCCGCCACTGGCGAGAAGTGTGATATCATATATGATTACACGACCCATGGGTGTGTTTAATCATATATGATTAAGCTTGTGTATGCTTGTGTATCATATATGATATCACACTTCTCGCATTCTCGTAAAATGTTTAGCTTTTCGTTTGAACTTGCCCCTATATATATATATGTGTATGTATCTTTGTGTTCATATAGAATGTGTATCATCTAACTCTTCTTTCTACTATTTTAGTCTGCAGATATAGATGAGAAAAGCATCCGAACCGAAAAACCAGAAGAGTTAGTGATGGCCCTTGCAAAGGCAAAGGTAGGATTTTGTTTTAACATTCTGAAACTAAAACATCTTGATGATTAAAAGCTGGCACAAGCTCCATTTCATTGCTTCAGTTTATAGTAGTTAAAAAAACATCCCTGCACAATACAATCACATGTTAAGAGTGTTAATGTGATTGACCTTGTCTCGACTGCTTACAAAGTCGGTGGTAGTCATTATTAGCCTGTTTCTGATTACAAAACACATTTTTCTCACATATATATCTTCGATTCTGATCTCTTTAATCATAAATTCTCATGTAGCGGTTGCTATCATCTATTTATGTTTTTGGCATCATGTTTTGTTCCAGGCTGATGCCATTGTGTCCAAGCTTCAAACTAGTGATAACCAAGGGAAGGATGCAAAACCAAGTATTTTAATAGCATCCGATACAGTACGTATATTCTCTCTCAAATTAGTCATCTGAACTACTGATAGTATAGTTTTATTCGAATTTGAAATATTCCGTGGCTTCACTGTTGACCTTCCCAAATACTAGAGCAACTATATCAATGCAAGAAGAAAGCAACTGCCGTTTGAGTTAGTTGCTTTTGTGCTTGACTTGATTAGTGTATTCACTGCTTTTTAATGATAGTGTTGTTGATGTTGCATGTGTAATTCTGTAATAGATGAAATTGATTATTCCGTGAGAGTCATTAGTCATACTAAATTTCACTTTCTTGTTCTTAATTTGTGTTAATTAATAGTTGTTATTAGGCAGAAGGTAACCCAAAGCTCCAAATTGGTGAAGACAAGGATGCTCAGCCAACACTACTAATTACTTGTGACCAAGTATAAATCAATTCCTTAACTTTTCATTATCCGCCAAACCAAATGAAATAATATGTAAAATTTGAATTCCTCTCGCCGTTGATGTTATATGTATGCCAATAAACAATTTTTTTTTTAAATCAGAGATTTTGGCAATATGTTTGGACAAGTATTAAGCAAAATGGTTTAGCTTTTCAACAATTGAGTTGTTTCTTCTTTAATCAGAAGAAGGATAAAAATTGCATTTGAAAGAAATTTATGGTTTTGGTTCTTGTTTCTAAACTACTCATGATTTGTGATTTATAGGTGGTGGTCTACGAAGGTACGATAAGGGAAAAACCCTCCAACGATGAAGAAGCACGCCAGTTTATTAAAGGTTTGCTTCTTCTTCAATTTTCAATCGTATGCTCTGGTGGCTTCTTGGTTTTGGTGGTCTTATAAGCAGATGTCACAGGTTATTCGGGTAAGCATGCAGCTACCGTTAGCTCTGTTTTTGTTACAAACCTGAAGACTGGATTCACAAAAGGCGATTGCGACAAAGTGGAGGTACTTTTTGTTTAGGTTAATGCATCTTTAAGGTATATTAATGAGTCATATTACACCACCATTTTGTATTAATGGGGCCTTTAGTTTGCTTCTGCTTTTCAGGTAATATCTTTTTGAGTTCACAATCTGTTTGTCAAATCATCTTAACAACAAGTGCCTATACCTGTTTTTTTTCCTTCTGAAAATGAATGAAAGAAATAGTTTCCGAGACCAATTATATATGCTATACATGTATACAACAATGTTACTTGGTAATTCATTGATGTGAAAACTTTTGTTGATGGTTGCAGATTTATTTCCATGATATACCGGACCATGTTATTGATAAGCTGGTAAACAACGTTACCATTGCAATTTCATGTTGTTTTTAGTACAATTTGGATCACATATATATACATGTGTCTTTCTCTTATTTTTGCACAGCTTGAGGAGGGTCTCGTGCTCAATGTTGCTGGGGCGCTGATAATTGAACATCCTTTAATTGTTCCATATGTCAAAGAAATGGTTCGTCTCCCTCTCCCTCTTTCTTAATCACTCGTTCGAGTGTGCATACAAACACCAACTGTAATTAAATGATACATGTTTTTTACAAGTATACAATACATATTTATATACGGCAAATAGTCACGCAACCCTGATACTGCTGGGCTAATGACCCCTTGTTTTTGAATGATACATGTTGAAAACATGATATAGATCGTGGGATGCAGTGATCTCAAAATTTCAAAAACATTTAGTGAGAGTATAAATGGGATGTTTTATGGTTTAAAGTGATTGTTGTGATTATATACATAAGAGTTTGATTAGATATATTTGTGTGCAGAAAGGGACAAGTGATAGTGTGATGGGACTTCCTAAAGCCCTCACTCACAAATTACTGAAGGAGGCTATCAAGGCATGAGTTTGGTTTTTGCAAATTATAGATTAGATGGCCTCAATGTTGATGCTCAAAATTGGGGTATCGTATTGTTTCTATATACGATTTGTACTTCATATATATATATATGAAATCTTTGTGTTGAGACATTATTGTTTGCTAGATGCATATGATTCTAATTCTATTATTGATAAAAGAAGTTGATCTTATTTAAATATCCTTTTAAAAGGAAAAAGGTCAAATATTGATTCTGTCAGTGTCACTTTTTATTATTTGGGATAGAGAAAAAGTTTGTTGTACACATTACATTCTTTATTTTAGTTCGTTTCGTTTCGTTTGGTTTAATCAAGAAATGCATTTTGACAGCTACGAGGTTTTAGGAAGACTGATTTCAAGCTTTATGATGATGGATTATAGTGAAAAATATATTATTTACCAAAACGATAGTAAACAAAATAAATTATAAATGGTGACGGCGACGACAACGATGATGGTAGAGGTGGCGGCAACGGTGGTTGGGTGATGCAGAGACGACAATCGTGGTGGTGGTAGCAATGGCAGCGGTGGTGGTAGCGTCTAGAAAGAGTAAAATATACAGACTTTACTTCTATCACGAAGAGTAGAGCAGGCAAGTAAAGACAAAAGGTCAGGAATGGTGAAGATTTCGAAATATGGATAATAAGAGTATAGAAATAGAAGCAATTACAAGAAAAAACATAACCAATCTCCCATCCTCCACCTCTCTAACTCCCCCTACCTCCCTCCCGTCTACTTTAACTATATATATATATATATATATATCCCCACTCCTAGTCCGCTACCCTAATCCTAAGTCTTCAAAAGCTCCTATCAAAGATAATTGCCCTAGGAAATTCTAAAGCTGCCATGTCTAACCTCAACTGATCATCCCACGTCCTCCTCGACCTCTCCCTCCTCCTTTCCCCCTCAACCGTCACATATTTTATCCTCCTTACCGGAGCCGCCATCTCTCTTCTATGAACGTGACCAAACCACTCCCAACACTGTCCGAAACACCTTGTTCAATATCATGTCAAACATGATTATACCACACTCGTGTGCCTTCCTAATCGACCAACACTCCAACAGATACAACATAGCTGCTCAGATGACGACCCTATACAGTTTTCCTTTTAGTCTTCACACAACACCCCTGTGACAGCTCTCCGCTTCATGAAATTGGACATGTGATGTAAGAAAAGACAAATTGAAATTTTAGGAGTATTGTTTGTTTAAATTCAAACCACACTAATAATATATTGCAAGCATCAAACACAAGTAACATACTCAAGCAACATACGGAAGTCAGGTAACAAACAAACTTAAGGTAGGTTTAACAGTTTGTCTGGAACTGGAAGTATTGTTGTTGACTAAGAGAGAATGTCGGAGTCATGAGGCATGAAATCCTCGGATGGCCGATAGTATTTAGCAGGAGAGTAGAGCCCCAGATTACTAACTTGACTTGTGTACAAACACGCAAATCGCTCCACCTGGTCTGCAAACCGTGAGTTTTGGTACCCTGTTTTCATCAGCTGCCCCCACACCGGATGGAACTACACACAATACACAAAACCAATCATATATATATATATTATGTCATATCTATCAAAAACTATACATATACCTTCCTTCCTTAAGGACCTACTTATATATAATTATTACCTTTTGGTGGAAAATTCTTTGAGACTCTTGATGTGCTGCCCGAACACGTGCACGCTGACCCTAAATAACCACAATTTCAGTTTCATCACACTATATATGCTTACTTCCAAATGGATTTTATTCATTTTACAACACCAACCTCAAGTAGGTCAAGCTTTGAAGAGATCTTTTCCTTTTCCCCAGCACCCAGGTTTTCATGCCTATAATTAATTAACAAAAAACAGCTCAAATAGTTATAAAACAACTCGAATAGATATAAAACAACTAGAATAGTTAACAACATAATGTGTTGGTTTTCAAGGGAAATACGTACTCAAGGGACCATTTTAAATGATGGGTTTGATCTTCAATCTGATCTCGCTCACTCCTCAGCAGTTGCAGTTTCTGCACAAATATATGTATATATACAAGTTTAGTAAAAACACAAGAGACTTCTAGTCCAAATTGTATTCCTAGACCTAAGAAAAGTAAAGGCTTACAACAGTAAGGATTATACATGCAGAATATGATATGAAGCATGGCAAAACCGTATAAACGTTGCATCAACCCACTATAGGGAGGGTAGTATTTACTCATGAGATAAAGCCAGCCAAAAATGTTAGGGAGACAGAAATTTGATCCATAATCTCTTGTGCATCATTCGATTTTGTGAGTTCCGAGCTATTGGCAATATGCAGGCAAAAGGAGAGCGTGCATGCACACACACACACACACACATATTTTATTCCTCTCCACCAACAAGGACCATAAAACAAGCTTGATGAGTAACCCGGGAGAGATTTCACCCCAAATCGTGGAAAATCCTTTTATTCCTCTCCACCAACAAGGACCATAAAACCAAGTGAAGGCGGACAGAGAATGGTCTTCTGTTAATTCTGAGCACCTTCAATTTTCAAGCTTTAGTGAGACCCTATGCTGAGAAAGGTGAGACCCGCAAAAGACAGACCTATTCAAAGATATAGCACCAAACCTTAAGACAAAAGTGGCAATGAACTAATATGGGACTGATGGACTCCTCATTCGTGTTGCGTATAGGACAAACGGTTAGCCATCACAACACCTTTCTTTCATAAAACTATCACAGCCAGCTATCCCGTTGAGGGAAACTCAAACAAAAAATCAAACTTTCTGTGGAACCAAACTCACAATAAGGATTTTTTTTTCAGCTGCCAATCACGTAGCAGACAGCTTATATTAACAACTAACACGAAGAATCACTTTTGTCAAGTGTTCTTGTTTCTCTAATATTTTGTATGCCTTTTTACATATATACTAATATACATATACATATATACACATCTATGTATGTATATTGTATATCAGCATATATATATATATATATTTATAGGGGTTGTTTAATTTGCAACCCTTAAAGAGCTTGCAAACCTTGCAACCCACATCTTAACCGTCAGATTCATGATCGGCGGTTACAATAGATATGGGGCCCAATATTTTTAATTAAAAAAAAAGAAAAATAAAAATAAAATAACCGTCAATCATGAATCCAACGGTTAAGATGTGGGTTGCAAGGGTTGCAACCTTTTTAAAGGTTGCAAAATATCCTTCCACTATATTTATATACATACATACATACATATATCCATAGAATGTACACACACATATGCTTCTGTGCATGCGGAGGCACATGGATTGCAATTCGAATGTGTGTTGTGTGGTATGGAATATTCAGCAGTGCAGCACTAGGGCATTGATAGTCGTGTGTTCTACTTCTACACATGCACTACATATCTTTAGCACATGGCACACGATTTATAATGCTGACTGCTATCATTAACGGGACAGCAACGCAGATTATTGCAAAACTTGCTATTCTTCCGTCACTTCTCACATAAATAAGAAAAAGAAATGCCTGAGAACCTACTTCCATTGAATTAATTAACATGGAAAGAAAAGGAAACTAGGGATAACAGGATCAAAATATCATTAGACAATTACTTTTATGTACATAATAATCAGACCAAGTGTAAGAGAACCTAAATATGGCCATAAACTAAAACCTTGCTAATTAGGGACTAGTCTTGAATTTAATATAGATCACAACATAACTGAGATTTTTGCATGATATATATTCAAAGCTCAAAATCCAAGCATGAAACACACACACACACATGTAGAGGAGGGTTCAAGAAAACGCTAACTATTTAAGAAAACAAAAAAACAACAAATCATGTACAAAATCATATATGGTTCACGTACAAAATCATATATGATTGCGGGAGACTAAAGTGGCCGCCAAAGTCGTCCGCATCCATTTTTTTTGGCCGTTAATGCCAAATCATATATGATTTTGCACATGATTTGTTGTCCCCATGTTTTCTTAAATAGTTAGCATTCTCGTTTGAACATTTCTCTCTCTCTCTCTTTATATATATATATATATATATGTTAGTATTACAATCCATAACATTAAAAGAAGTACCAGACAAGTTGGCATCATATCATTACCATGATTCCAAATTGACTATATGTATCTAAACTGTAGAATTCAAACTCTCTTGCTAATCAAATTTGTATAACTTCATAAGACTTAAAACCCCAAATCAAGACACACACACACACACATACATATATATAGATATAAATATATGTTAGTATCACAATCAACAACATTAAAACAGGAAACAGACAAATTGACATCATATCATGACTACCATGACTCAAAATCGACTATATGCATCTAAAACGTAGAATTCAAACTCTCTTGCTTAGCGAATTTGTATAATTTCATAAGACTTAAAACCCAAATCAAGACTCGCATGACTAAGAAGAGATGGTGAATCCAATGCATAATGTTTTTGGCTAATACAACATCCAAATCACAGCTTTTAGGTGTCTTCTAGTATCCTTGTTTTATTTGACATTTATGGTTTAATGGTTGAAATATAATGAAGCATCATAGTCTAGTAAGATCACTGCACTGCCAATGGAAGTAGAATGAAGTCAAAGATGATGACAGCTTTGGGATGCAATGTTAAGAATGGACGATGATGAGAATGCAATACAACACAAACATCAAGATCAGGCAAGGAGGAGACTATGTGGTTCTAAAAATGTGAAGCGAGAGTCACCAAGAAACATTAAGAGGTTGACAAGGGATACATGCCACTAAAGGTATTTCTTGTCATCATAAGATATGATCTTACCTTCACATGGTGGTCAATTCATTATGATCTTTTACACACAAACATCACACTCTCTTTTCATTAACATTTGAATCTTGCAGTTTTAATACAGGAAACCTTTTGCAATTAACAATTTGTAGTTGTGATCAATCATACACAATTCCACATTGAAAAATCCTAAGAAAAATGTCTATCTGAATTTAAAATGTGTGAATGGCAGAGAAAAGTTTACTGCCTTAACCACAAGGGCAATTCTGTAAACTATTTGAATGTTCCATCATTTCTGTGTGCCTACATGGAATGATGTTTTGCAACAATTAAGTATTTAAGACATCATATATTGAAACCTTATTCCTCAACAGTTGATAGCAAAAAGATACTGGTGAAACCCTTTCCAACATTACCTTTCGAGTGTCCTGTGAGGATGAGAGAACTTTAACCTCCTTTTCAAGTTCTGGAACAACAAGCATTGTCCTCCAACCTGTTCCATGTAATTGAATTACAATGTGAGATTGCGATTAAAAAACAAAATAATGTCATTTTGATACAGATTGATAACCATGGAGCATAAAGATTGAGATAAGCTAGCTGCAATAATAAATTGCATGATCCTAGTTGAGCCTTGTCGTGTGTGCTAGCTCATGCCAGTAAAGTAGTCCACGAACCAATGCCAGTTATAAGAATGGATGCTTCTAAAAGAGCACAATTAAAGGAAGTTAGACTGAGGATCTATTATGACTGAATACAGAAAGTCGTACCCAGAATCTTTTTGCTGCGTAAAATATCCCCATATATATGATCTCCGACATAAAGAACCTAATGATAATTGAATAGTATATGTTAATTATCTGAAAGAAGTACTCAATAAATTAAGGAAACAACAATCAACAGAACATATGATTCAAGACTATCAGTGCACAAGGGCAAAGACAAATTAACTAGATAAGAGAACAATTGACGAATTCACTCACAATTATGAAGTAAAGTATATGAAGACAACAACAATTGACAAAATATAGATTGAAGACTATTGTAAGAGAAAAACTAAAGTAACTAGATAGCAGATAGGATGTCAACATAATTGCACCACTTTCATGTTATGGGATTCAAGACTATCTTCATAACATCAAATAACTAGCATAGGACGTAGCAACGTTAAGCAAAACCATGAACTTGTTCTTTGGTAGCGATAAATTAGTATATGCTTATGAGATAGAAATCAGACAACTCTAGAGCAGCATACACTAAAATACCACAAATTTAACATGTACCTGAAATAAAGGAAGGTTCAAAGAATCAACCAATAACTACCAAAGAACAGGCAATGGAGAACCAAAAAAATAAAATACAATACCTGTGAACTTGCCCCAACATTGAGTAGTTTATGCAGATGACCGACATTGCCTCCCTGAAACAGTTGTTCCAGGAAGTTATATGTAATCAGATAACATGCCCCAAGGGTCTTCTATGATTACAAAATAACACAAAATTTCACCGTCCCATGTAATCTGATATTTAGATTATACAATACCTGAAATACTTTGCATCGCATATTTGGGATCTGATGTGGCAGTTCTATATCAGGGTCTCCCACCTAGTGATAATTACTGTGTGTTAAGTATATGAAGAAGCAGAGGGGTTTTAAAAGAAGAGTGAAAGAGATCTACTCACAAACCTGAGCTAGTGGAGTACCATTGTCAGTATTAACAAGCTTCCCTGAGTCCGTCTCAACAGCAAAAAGATTAGCACGATTTTCATCATGGAAAAAGCTTGGTTTCGCACTGCATAAACATTTTTTTATTTTTAAGACATGTTTTTCTACACATAAACTATGTACTAGTTTCATCAGTATACACCAATCTCCCAAAAAGAGGAACAACACAAGCTATGTGCATTTGATCCATAATTTTCAGATCAGCCAAAATAACTGTATGTTTCCATCAATTTCATTTTACACAGACAACACCAAATATTAAAAGACTACTTTATACAATTGAAATTGAACAACTAGAAACATAAAAAACTAATTCTTAAAAACCCAAATTTTCCATTATTAAATAGGCGAAAGACCCTCTCAAAAGCATAGAGTTTCCCTTTCCCATTCAACCTATAATTCAACAAAGGCATTCTCAAATGGGATCCACAATTTATGCCAGGGTACTCACATTTCAGAATATTACCATATTTCACTGCCTACATCATCACACATACCTCCTCAAGAATGGCTTTAGAATTTATACAACAGGATCCAAAACTGTACAAAAAAGAGGGATCTGGTAGTCCACAGCCAAGTTTCATGTGACATATAACAAATCACTAGACTCTTTGGTGGTTTAGCAGCAAACAGTAAATGCTCATCCTAAGTTAGAAGCCACATTGCATACCATATCCATTAGGCTTATATAGAGTACAAGTTCATAATATTAACCACAAAATTTGTTATACCGTTCCTGATCTAGTAATTATCTTGCTTAGCACAATACATGAGTAATCGCATGAAACAGTTCACCCTTTCCACATCAACTGCAGTCATGAATAACTTGTAAATCATATGTGAAGATAAACCAGACAATGATGTGGTAAAATAACATTAATCCACCTCTGCCATGTACATAACTCCTTATTCCAAGGGCACATCCAGGTAACCAAGTGTTAACTAAAGTTTCTGTGCAGACCCATGAAGAAACTTTAATGGAGAGCTTATAAACTTCAATAACAAAAATAGATGGGAAAATTATGAATGAACGCTATCACTTTGCCTCTTGACACAATCAACAGTGACCTGCAGCTGCTGCTCAGTACCTTGTAGTGAGCTCTCCTTGACAATTATATAGTGCAGTAAAAAGCATATAGCAGTGTAGGATCTTTAAACAAAGAAAAACCAGAACCTGCCAGTGATGACAAAGTCAAAGTGTTGGAGCCAATCAAGACTTAAAGAGGAACTGCCAGCCATCGTCCGGGGCCCAAATAGAAAATTCATCACGACATTTGTATAATCCCAAAGGCTGCATCAAATTAACAAATCTTAGGTCATACTATTATACCGAGGTTGCTAGTACGACTCTACGTAGAACAGCAAAGAACTAAAAGCATGTGCAATTGATAAATTGCTATTAGCATGACCAACACATACGACACATATGAACAAGTGGAATAATACGGTCTGCCTTCTGAGGCAGTATTCTCTTTACGAACAATTGTACATCCTCTCTAAAAAATGCAATAGACATTTATGGATTTAAGTTTAGTTTCGATGATTACATGTAGCTTTCATTCTTGCAGTTAAGCGTTACTTGCACATAGCCTTTACTTATGCTCTGGGCTGGGATCCGTAGCCCACCTATTTTAAATGGCTAGCACAGTGTTCCATGTCACATTACCTACACTGGGACCGGAAGCTCAGTTTTTGATGGAACTTGTAGCAATATTTGTGATTGGGAGATGAAATGCAGGGAGGAAAGAATAAGGGAGAGAGATGAGACAAATTTTCAATGTTATTTCATTAGTGAACCAGACCACTATATATACACTTTAGAGAAGGCTATAAACAATACTAACTGAAAGTATAGCAAACTAACTGTACAACTAACTACTTAGTCTAGTCTAACATCCCCCCTTCAAGCTGGAGGTTGTGTCAACTAACCAAGCTTGCATAGAATAGCTGAATATGCAGGACCTGGAAGTGTCTTTGTAAATACATCTGCAAGCTGAGAAGAAATAGGTGCAAAAATCCAGATTAACGATGTCTGCCTATAACTGTAACTGCTGCCTTACATAATAGCAATCCAACTCAATATGCTTAGTCCATTAGTGAAAAAACAGTATTGCTAGCTACGTGTATGCTTGCTAAATTATCGCACTTCAAAGCAATTGGAGCGATATTCTCAACCCCCAAATCAGCTAACAATCTGCTTAGCCATGTGAGCTCAGTAGTAACTCTTCTCATGGACGTAAATTCAGCTTCAGCAGATGACAAGGACAGGGTAACTTGTTTCTTTGACTTCCATGAAACTGGACTCCCCCCAAAAGAAACAAAATACCCACTAACAGAATGGTGTGAGAAAGGACAAGCAGCCCAATCAGAACCACAATATGCTAGAAGCGTAGAAACCACCTTGTTAAAAAGCAAACATGAGAACTAAAAGCCCATAGATACTTGAGAACATGCATGTCAGCATCCCAATGAGCCTGAGATGGATTCTGATTGAACTAACTTAAAACTGAAAACTGAAAGCCAAATCAGGACGGGTATGAACCAAGAAATTGAGTTTGCCAATAAGTTGTTTGTCGGTTGTAGGATCAACGAATGGGTTGGGCATTTCAGGCATCAAGTTGATATTAGAAGGCAACAGAGAAGTCACCCCTCCAGAAGAAAGAACTCCATATTCATCTACGAATTCCATGAGATATTTCTTTCTAGTAAGAAACATGCCTTGATCATCTCGAAAACTCGAGCCCAAGAAAATAATTGAGAAACCCCAAAATTTTGATCTTAAATGTGGTGAGGAGATAAGCTTTCAAATCTTCTGTCTCACTTGAATTATCTCATGTAACAGTCATGTTGTAAGCATACACAACAACAATAGCGAATTAAGTAGCAGATTTCCTATAAAGCAGGGAATAGTCATTTTGAGAGTGAGTAAAACCCTTCATTTGTAGAGTATTAGACAACTTAGAATACCACTGTCTTGAGGCTTGCTTGAGACCATATAATGATTTCGTTAGCTTACAAACAAAATTTGGATTTGTGCACTGCATTCCAGGAGGACTTCTCACATATACTTCCTCATGCAAGAATGTATTATTGATGTCAAGTTGATGAATTACCCAATTTCTTTTGACAACAAGAGCAACTATACATCAAATGGTAGTAAACTTGACCATAGGTTAGAGTGTTTCATAGTGGCTGGTAGAAGAACACATGATAACAAGAACAAGTGGCAATGTTAATTCATTTAATAAAAGCACATTGCCAACATGTTCAACAAATAATTCAGTTCCATTGCGTAAGAAAACTTTATGTGAGGATTGACTACACATGTGATCTGATTTTGTGAGGATTGACTACACATGTGATCTGATGCCCTAGAATCTATAATCCACAAGCTAAAAGTAGGAATAGTTAGATCTGTCATATCTGCACAAGCCACAAATCCGTTTGTTGCCTCAGAAAATTCCAAACTGGAGTCAAATGTTGGATTGCTGAACTCTTCCCCCATGATTATCAACAACCAGAAATTGATTCAAAAGTACAACAAAGTAAACCCTAGGATCTTGAATCGCAACAATGATGAATCCAGACAATAGTGGCAGGTAGAGACTGACAACAAAGATTCACGAAATTAAGATAACCCAAAGGAGGGTTCAAAACTGTTGAAAAAATGGGTTTTTATGGATGTTGTACAACTCACCTTGCCCTTGATACAAGCTGCCGATGCATAGAGGCTCAAATGTGGCCTGGACACTTCCCAGGCGCCATAGGCCGCACGGCCCGAAGTCGCGTCACTGGCCATTTGAATGGAGATGCTTTAAGTAACTGGGCCACATTTCAGGCGATAGATCACACAACCCCATGCCGCCTGCGCCCTTCTCATGCCCCCTCACAAAACCGCACGTCCCACTTAGGTCACGCTGGGAGCCGTCTGGAGACTCTATCACCATAATTCTTTTGTTGAGGTTCTGACACTTCTTCCTCCAGCCCTCTATTTACATAGCGAAGGAAGGCAAAGGCTCTTGCTCGAATTGACGCATATATAAGGCTTTCGCCTTGGTTTCTTGAAGAGGGCTTGCATCACACTATTTCCTCTTTGGTTTTCCTTTGGTTTACTCATTTTCCATATATATAGAGTAACATTTGTTTTGGGAAACATTGGGTAGCTGATTCGTTGATCCAAGAATCTTGTAAACACGTTGTAATTTATCCCGGTTAATAATATATCGAACTCTCTCTCCCTATGGACATACACTATCACCCTGATAGTGGAACCACGTTAAATCTGTTGTCTCGATTTTCGTGCCGCTTCGATATTTGATCGTATATTTGGGAATGCGGAGAGGAAAGAATAAGGCAGATTTCTGTGTTATTTCATTAGTGAACCAAGACACTATATATACACTTTAGAGAAGGCAATAAACAATACTAACTGAAAGCATAATCAACTAACTTTACAACTAACTAATTAGTTCAGTCTAACAGTATTGGAGAGGAGAAAGGTTAAGAAAAAGAATGCAGCAGTGGATCAAGTGCTGACCCAGTGGTCAAATACACCTGCAGATGGTACCTAGGAGGACTGAAGTGTGATTTAATCCAAATTCCCAAATTTCAAGCCTTGGGGACAAGGATATCCTGAAGAAAGGGGTATTCAAGCGACTCCTAGAGAGAACCAGGAAAACAAAAAAAGTTGAAAATACTGCTGAAACTAAAGAAGGTTGCCTATATGATGGAGGGTAGTCGGGAATCGTAATTAACTATATTACTATTTACCATTTTTAACAAATCCTGTTAGAAGAGAGAGGGGTAGCCAAGCCTATCTATGAATACCATTACAAGTAAGAAGAATTCATTTAAAAAAAAAAAAAAAATATCGCTCTTCTACTTCTACTATCTGTTATCTTCTCACTTCCCCTGCTGAACATCTTCTATCTGCCATCATACTATTGGTAAGTTCAGTTTGAAACTCGAACACCAATTCGCAACAAAATATTCATCGGTATGAATCAAAAGAAAAGGTTAATCATCATGGACAAAACAGATAAATTAGATGAAGCACACACTATAGAAGTAAGATTGAATGTCAATGCATCTCACAGCAACAGGGCTTGGTATCTTGTATATTGTGAGTTATTTGTCTTGGTTCATGCATAATGCATTGTGAGGGAAGTACATCTAAAGGCAGCAAACAAGGTAAGAAAGAATTAACAGCACCATAAACTATGGTGTCAAGACTTTAAGCTGACAGGTTTCTATAACGGTGACTGGGCTGGATCCATAGATGACATAAGAGTGGTTTGATTGCAACAGAAAATTTGGTGATTATATTAGTTTATTGAAATTTTCAATTTTATCAAACATTTTAAGCTAAGAATTTAAAAAAATTGTGTAAAATTTGATCTTAAATAATTATTAAATTTAAATTTTCAAAAGAAGATGCAATTGCTTGTAGAAAAGTTCACACTATTTATCAAAACTGTTCAACTCAAGATTGAAATGATAATAATGATGCTGATAACAAAAACTTGATAAAGAACAAAAGAATTAATGTATCTTTCTAACTAATAGGTCAAATAGACCAACTGCCATTAATTCGTTGCTTTTGCCACCCCTAATATATGCGATACGATAACAATTTAAGAGCATAGACTATACCTGTTTGTCACTAAGAATACAGCACGACCAGAAGTTTTAAGCATTTTTAGCATTGGAGCTATCAAGTTGTCCTCGTTGATGTACCTGATAATTGAACTGTTTAAGAAAATGGAAAATACAAAAAAAAGCCACTAAATTGCAATAAAAGTACATATATATAATGAAGGCCTCAAAGCAATGATGTCAAGCCTTTCAGACCGGAAGGCATGTACTACAACCACAAGTGATATTGAAAATCAAACCGAGTGCTCAAAGAGCTGCAAAATAGTCAATGGCAGATGTCCACCCTCAAGCTTCTCACAGACATCTGGAAAGTTGCACAATATGTAAGGAACTTGGTGCATTTGGCATAGAACCATAATCGTAACAACCAAACGGTACTGAACTTCTTTATTAAGTAAATAAACAAGACCACTTCTTTTTTCTTCCTTTTGTGCTTGGACTGGCATAACACCACTCTTCCCCAAAATGCCAATGCTACTATAAACTATGCATCTGCATCCACTAGGACAATGGCTTACGGTCTCTCATCTGGAGATGCTCGTATGACTTGATTATTCTCAATGAACATTGAGGTTGACTACAAGTCATGTAATTCAGTATTTAGATAAAGTGAATGGTGGTATACACAGGGGTTAAAAACAGTTCATCAAAGGAAAAAATTTACAATATAATATCCCAAAATATAAGAATCTCAATCACTTCAATGCACAACATAACTCCATTAGCTTACTAAAAGGATAATTCCCAGATTGTATGATAAGACCTAAATCCTAATAGTTAAAAAATTCAAGTCTTTGCCCCTTCATGCATATCATCTGACTACACACCAAAAACAGAACTTGACAGACATCATTCTAGGAACCCCAACACATCCAATATCACACCGTTCTCATTGTCTTTGTTAACGATATAGTCGTGACCGGAAATGATCATATAGAAGTTGCTCATCCTATTGTCAAGGGATGCTAAGATTAAAAATCTCGGAAATTTAAACTATCTCCTTGGAATGGTAGTAGCTAGATCAAAAAACGGATTCTACCTCTAAAAAATGTATAACCTAGACCTCCTAAAAGAAACAGGAATGTGAGGTTGTAAACTAGTTGACACACCAATTTATCCATACAACAAAGTAGAATCCAAACAAGACCAAGTTAGTGGGAAGGTATCAAAATTTAGTGGGAAAACAGATCTACCTTTCACAGACAAGACCAGACATAGGGTTCTCGATAAGTGTTGTAAGCCAATTTATTATCAGTCCCACATAGGAACACATGGAAGCGGCATATCGAATCCTAAGGTATCTTAAAAGGTACAGCGGGCAATGAATAGCAGTTACCAAAGGTTTAGATAGAGGAATAAAGTGTTCACTAATGAAGAGTAGGACGGATCTCTCTCTGAGACCAAAGGTCTACCTCTAGTTAATCTACATTTGTATGAGGCAATCTCGTTACATGGAAAAGTAACAAACAATATGTTGTTGCAAGAATTAGTGCAAAAGTCAAATATCAAGCAACGGCACAAAGAATATGTGAAGAGATGTGACTTAAAGAACAATTAATTGAACTCAAAGTTGAGACTTCAGAGTCAATCTTGCTCTGGTGTGAGAACCACACAACTATGCATATCGCAAATAATTTCGTTCACCGTGAGCGAATAAAATATATTGAGATTGATCAACATTTCACAAACACGAAAACATTCAAGCAAAATTCATCAATTTCAGATGGACACCCTCATGGCAACTAACCTGACTAAAGCATTCAAAGACCTAAATTTAAAAGCATACGCTCCAAGTTGAGAATCATCAATATATACTCCCTAGTTTCGAAAGGTGTAGAAATAATTCTTTGTAAACATGAAGTAGAATTCTTCTTAAATAGGTATTAATTAGAATTTATTATTTATTGTAATTAGTTTCATCATTTAGAAAATTAAAATCTTACTTTTAGGTTACTTTCCTTTGTAGTGGGATTCCTTTCATGTGACTTTTAAGTGTATAAAAGGTCTTGTAATTTCTGTTTTGAAATAAGAACAAAGGATTCCACTCTAAGTGAACACAATCAAGATCTTGTTATCCTGAATTGCCAAACATTGATTGGACTGGCAACACATGGATGTGAAAATGCATTCCTACATGGAGATCGGAAATAAGAGGTGTATATAAATATTCCACGTTGATTTGGTGACAACAAGAGAACACGAGGAAAAGTTGGTAGATTGGAGAAGACATATATGACATGTAAAAGTTCCCCAAACATGGTTAACAAATTCAATAAGCCATGATCTCTTTTAGCAATCAACAAAGCCATGTTGATCATACCATTTTCATAAGACATTCCAAGGGCAAGATCATTCTTATAGTTTATGTTGATGACAAGAGATGATAGAGAAGAAATGACTTGACTGGAGAAGCTTTTGGCTCACGAATTTGAGATCAAAGATGTAGAAAAGATAGATACAGTCTCGGGGTCAAAAAAAAAATCTTCATTTCTCAAGAGAAAACATATTTGGATCTTTTGATACAAATTGATACATCGGGTTGTAAGCAAGCATAAACATCCATTGTTAGAAATCACAAGTTGCAAGCAAGGATTTGGGAGTTAATTGATAGGGAGAGATATCAGAGATTGGTTCGAAGATTTATTAATCTTATATAGTAGACAAGACATTAAACCCATTCCTGCATGATCCTCGTAATCCCGACATGCAAGTTATCTTTCTAGTTTTATCTTGTCTCAAGTCTGCTCTTGAAAAATGTCGTATTTTCCCCAAATATGCTCCCTTCAAGATTGATGCTTTTACAGATGCGGGTTGGGTTTGATCTCCGGGAGGTCTACATTCAGTTTTTTGCATGCTGGTGGGAGAAAACCGAGTCACTTAGAGAAGCAAGAAGTAATGTAGTTGCTCGATCAAGTGCTCAAGCATGTATAAGGTTGTGGCAACAAAGTAACAAATTATCCTTGTTGTGACAACAAAGTGACAAATACCTTGAACCGTGACAAAAAAGTTGCTACTAGTATCGGACTCGAAAATGGGATGCTGCTTGGCTGAATAAACCGGTCATCATCATTTCTTCAATCAATTTCTCGATCTCATCTTTTTCGTATTGCAGGTAACGGTACGGGCTCACATTAATCGGATCTACCCATTCTTTCAATACTATGCCATGCTCTCTCCCCATCTTGGCACTAACCGGTTTGGAAGCTAAAACACATTGTGATATTAACAATACTACTGGATCAGACATCTCTTGATCTCCCGTTGCTCCGATTGTATGTGTCCCAACTCCACCAAACACCTATACTCATCTTTATAATTTCCATAACCTTGCTTACTTGTCCACCCATTTATTTGATTTTAGTTGCAGTTTAAGATGTTCCGTTTTTCTATCTTTTGTGCCACATTCATCGTCTTTAAGAGTCCGACTAGAGCCGTCAATCTCACCTCTACTCGAACCTTCAGAGTGAACCCACTCACAAACTGGCTCACAAGTATTTCCTCAATACATTTAGTTAACGGGGTTGCGCGAATTACAGTTTTCCTTTTGTATTCCAATATTGTACCTTCTTGTTTCACGACTAAGAATTATTCACGGAACATTCCTTCTGCAATTGACCAAAATTGCGTCAAAAACAATCGTTTCATCTCTTGCCATGATCAAATCAGCCTTCTTTTATGTTCCCATTGAACCATTGTAAGGCATCTCCTTCAAAAGCGAGGAATGATACTTCAGTTTGTTCCTCTTGTGTTAATCGGATTCCGAAGAAAGTACATTTCTACCCGAAACAACCAACCATCCAGGCCGGAAAGGTCAAATGTCAGCAACTCTAGCTTGGACCCTTGATCGTCGAGAACCGATTTTTCACCCCGTCGCAATCGTTCCTTTCACGGCATTTCCAACTTGATTATGAGATTTCTCCTTCCGATGACGACCGATTATTCGGATTTCTAAGGATTTCCTCATGCATCCGAGTAATACTTCCATATGCTTCATCATTCTTTGAACCTCTGCCCCAGACGTCGCCCCTTAGCTTGCCGACTTCAGCTTGCATGTTACTCATATTGTCCTCAATTTCATCCATCCTTGAATGATGCGGATCTCACCACTCTAATACCAATTTGATACAATTTGCTACTAATTTCTAGAAAAAGATTGAGAAAGTGGTAGTCATTGACTAATTGACAACTATTGTAGAGGAGACACTTTCCACAACGACCTTGAGGTCAAATACAATGAACAAAACAGAATGAATCCTCTCCTTAGCCTTTACTCTATTTATATCACACACCCACCAACTCTTATAACTACTTCAATTTGATACGTGTTTATTTACTAGAATACCCTACCCCATACTATCCTTTATTCCTTCTCATATATGTAAATCTTATTGCGGCCGTATCAATTGTTTTGGTGAATTTAACATGTGATCATCTGGGCACAAAGGAATAACCTTATGAGTTACTCCAAAGCATGCTTGTGCAAACTAACAAAGATATTAAAAAAAGTGCAAAAGGTATGCCATATGCTACCAAGATTCTACTAGCATCCATAGTCATCAAACCTTCCCCTAGGAGTCTCTCGTGATCAACAATTTTGGTCAACAATAACAGCAGAAACTTGTGGCAAGGCACCTATCATGCTATACTTGGCAGTAGGCTTGAAATGGTAATGGAAGAAATTGATAATTGTTTTCAAATCCCATGACACGTAAAATTCCTAAATTCAATAAATGAGATCAAACTTGTGTTGGTTGACATTATTCGTATTAAATTTGAATATAGTTATATTCAATATATATTAAATTGATTGAATTTTTAACACTTATAAATAATATAATTTATATTATATGTGCCATTAAACTAATACGAGTTATTAATAGAGTAAAGACGACAACACATGATATGTCCTATCTTTCTCTCTCTCTCTATATATATATGTATGAAACCCATTAATTTAAAAACCTTACACTTCGTATTGGTCATATTTATAGCTAACTCTTAAAAAGTTATTTCAGGTTCAGGAATTATCAAAAATGAAAATTTCATTTGTTATACTTTTGTTCTTTACTTTAAAGTTTAAAAATGGCACTTTGTTATTCTCTTAAAAGCGGAACAAATTTAGATTCGAATTAAGAAATATTTTTATATTCATATATGGTAGTTTTAGTTTAATTGAACATTTGAACTCTAATTGCAAATTCGAATAATATCCAACGAATATAAATGCGGATGTCGCTTTTTCATATCCATCAAGTTCGAATTCGAATCTAAATCTATTTTGCTAATTGAATAAGAAATTGGGCATCTAATTAACATCAGTTTACACAGGCCAATTCATAAGTGTCGAGAAAAGTTTATGTTGCCTAAGCAATGCCGTCGAAAACAAAATTGATGCCCAGTGACCCGAAGTGATCCAATGGGTTAAAAAGACGATCTTAGAATAGAAAAAAGTACCAAAACAAAGAAAAATGAAAAGAGGATAAGAAGAAGAAAGAAACTCCCATGTCTTTGTTTCCTCCATCATTTTCTTGCACCTTGATGTGTATACGATTCATCTTCACTAAAAGAGATCCAAAAATCCCTTGCTCCCACATGTGTATATGAATTGTAAATCTTACATATCCATTCAACAAATAAGCAGATCATATATTTTGCTCAACTTAAATGCAAGTATTTACTATTAAGGGATTAATGAAAAATTTTCTGTAGTATTATGTTCTTTTAACCATCATATCTCAATCTCAGGTCGGTTTTTTGTTCCTTTTGTGTGCACCCCTTTTTCATGCTTACTGTTATAACTTCTGATGAAGGTCTTCAAGGAAACCATCGCTATACTCTTTGCGGTAGATGACAAGTCTGCATACATCCCACACCCTAGACCCCACTCAGGGTGGTATATATCGTGATCATTTGGTTTGGGGTGGTTTGTTATAACTTTTGATCTTCCCACACCCAAGACCCCATATCAGGGATACGTTGTGCTCATTTGGTGTGGGTTGTTATAACTTTTGATCCCTATCATCTCTATTGTTTGGTGGTTTTAAAAATCATATGTTCTATGTTTGATCGCCAAAAGATGATTTAATTCTCTACTTCCTTGACTCTTCATCGTGACGCAACTACTATGCTGCATCACCCTTGAGGCTTAAGTAGGAACCCGGATTGGCTTCCACATGTACGTTATAAGCTGTCGTTTTTAGACAGCTAGATATCTCCACAATGTATAGGGCAGCAAATGACCTCAGCCAACCACCTCCTCTTAGAGAGAAGTTCCCCTTATCCATTCAATAAATTTCCCATCCCTCCACCCCAACTTTCACTCTTCACAGTCATCTAAGACTGAGATCCAAGGTCAGGTGCAAGCTAAATTTTATTTCAAAATAGTTGGTGCACAGTCCTAAGGCATATTTTAATTGGTAAGATTAACTAATATTCATGTGGTTACTTTAGTTATGAAATGCAATCATATCTATTTCAGTATATCTCATAAAGTCATAATTAATAGTTGGTTTAGTAGATTCTAGTGATTCTACAATGACACTGTTTCCCCCTGTTTCAACATGTCTCGAGCGAAAGCTTCCCAACTTTCAGCTTTCAGTACCCTTCTTCCCATCGATGAGAGATGGTTGCGAATGCTCCCGATTAAAATGTCTGTCCACTAGGTTGTCATCTGCAAGACGTTGGTGTGGATGCAGCCGACCTCTTTTTGCAAAAAAGTATTTCTAGGCAATGGAATAACCGATTCACTCAACATCACAAACCTCTCAATTTCCATTTCAGAGTAGATGAGGTTGTTATAATACTATTTTAGTTCTAATCTGTTCATTAGCTGGTAGATGTTACCTAAAGAATCTTAAATGGCAGTCAACATGATCGGTTGTTTTTTTTTTGTATTTTTAGTATAATTTACCTTCATATCTACCAAATATGAGTTAAGTTATTGGGTAGAGAAGTTGACCCACTCATCTTATTGATTTATGTCTGGTTTGTATGATGGGGCTTCAATTTATAAATTTTGATCAGAAAACTACCCCCCCCCGGGGCGCCTCTTAGCAAATTGGCTTTGGCCCTGGCCATAGTAAAGGCTTAACCACAAAACCAGATAATTAAGTGTACACTCCTAGCATAATGGCAAAAGCCGTACCGAGTAATTAGCTAATACCATTCCCCATCCTAAAGATATTGTCCTAGCTATCCATGATCTTATTAATATAGCTTCTCTCACAATTTGTGCCTGACTACTCAATGGTTAAAAAAGAAAAGACTTATATCTAAAGCTGAAAGAAATAAATCATATCAATTATACCAAGAAATAAAGTCAAGGATCTATCAGTTGGAGATGTAACAGCACATCAAATGTTGCCAATAATTCAGGAAAGCAATAGGACAATCAGCAATAAGTAAAAAAATTAGATATTGCTCAAAAGTAGTTGGTAAATTAGTTCAATAAATTAGTTGGTAAAGTATTTAAATTTTTTAATTCTGGATTGATTTAAAACTATAATTAATGCAGAATGCAACTAGTTTTCCTAATATTTTAGGGTTCAAAAAGTACTGTGGTTAACACAAGACATGATAGAAAATTGTCGAATATTTTAAGGGTTTCATTTTAAAAAACTATATTAGAAATATAAAGAAAAAGAGAAGTTTAAGACAGGAATTGAACATGTATCTCCACTTTACCAAACACTAACCAGTCAAGCTACAGCTTTTATTTGCTTTTTCCTTTTGTGAGTTCACTATTTCAGATACGAGTTTATCATGGTAATTTCCATTTATTACTATACATTATCATAATTCATAAAAATCACATGCCACATGACAACATGGGCACCTTAGTTCCACCCCCTGCTCAGAAGAACATTATAGTCTTGCAACATTAAGATCACAAAATGTAAGCCAAATGCTATTTTTCATTATACCAGAAGCATATATTAAAAATAAAAAAGCACATACTTTTTTGGATCTTTTGCAACCATCTTCTTCAAAGTTCCATCACGATGGCACAGATCAACAGCAGAGCGGACATCTTTATACATACAAGAATAGCTGCAAGAACGTCTTTGTAACATTAACATATGCTGAGATACAGATTCAAATAATAAACAAGTATAGTCAACGTAATGCATAAAAAAGAAAAAAATATGTATACACTCCATAATTATAGAGTCAAACGCCCGACACATTCCTTATATAATTTAAAGGCAAAAAAGAAGAAAAGTCACTATTTGACAAGTAACATAGTCACTTCAACAATTATTAACTATATGACAACTGTCCATGCCCAGATCACCAAATTCTGAGCACAACAGGTGGCTTGGATCCATGCAAAATCACACAATCAATCTATTACCGACAATTCCTTGAACTACATTATGCCTTGCACAACCGTGTTATATCCTAGTTTGCCTGTTAATAACTAATACATTGAAAACCAAAATAATCCATCGGCAAGTGAACGTGTGTTGATACAAGGACAAAAAGGTTGAATTACTTTATCAGATCATATACTAGTTAGCATGTTAATTAGACTAATACAATTCAAACCCGCAAAATCCATGTGCAAGCGATTGTGTGACGATGTGAGCAAAAAAGGTATAAAGGAAAGAAAAGTAGGAGCTACTATTGAAGGGCACAACATGCCATCTTAGCTGACCTAACCCCTAACGCCATTAATAGGAACTACCACATCTGGTTTTCAAAATCTTCCATCATTCAAGCTTGATCCGAGTTTAAGTTAGTTACCAAGGCCCCGATGAACGTTGGCCGTAACTATAACGGTCTCTCACACAACCACCTACCAATATGTGACTAGTAATTGCTCATACATCCCAATAAGTGCATTAAAACTCATACCTTACTGTGGTAGTCTGAAATTGAACAACGGAAACAAAACAAAAATGTGACGACTTAATAAGAACAATCCCATGTATGTCCATGGATAAAATCTATCAAACCATTTTTCAGGATCAATGCCATTCCCTTTTCAATACAACAATTATGATCTTCAGCCTTATTACCATGATTACTGCATACTATATCATATAAGAATATCTTGAACACTTATTTTCAGCTTTTATAAGGGCAAATTTAATCTTATTTTTATGCCATCATTTGGTACATAATTTACTGATGTGAATGACTTTGTTAATAACCATAAATATCTACAGATCATATATATTTCTTAAATTTGTCTTTCCCGCTTCTGCTTATTAACACAAGACATCTCAGGAGAAAATAATTTGCCCTTACCTGTGATTAAACAGAAACAGTGACAAGTTGGAATTGAGCATGAAAAATCGAAAGAAACAAAATCGCAGGTATGGCATGTGAATATAAGATATACGAAGACATGTGCAAGATTTATCATCTTATCACATGGCCAAGGAACTAATTCTAAATGTTCTTTAATAGATAAAAGAATTGGCTCTATACATTGGTCATATAGCTAATATACAGGTGAGGAACATGTTAAACATAAACCCCAAAGCAGAAAAGAAGGCTATGCATCATTCTTGAAGGAGCCTTCCTATCCATGGTAATCCGAATTAAATTGATCATGGTATTATTTTACGATCACGCAACATAAAAGAAGTTCCATCTGCTCCAAATTTAGAAGTCTACTTCCAATATGGAAATAAAACTTAATGTTTTGAAATTCTGAATTCACATTTTTTCAGACGCATCTCCAAAATATCTTTTGCAACACCCTTTTTGGGGTACATTTATTTATCAATTCTATTATCTACAACCAAACCATTCTTACAATTTTTGAATTCGACAAGTACATGTTAATACTGACAAGTCAAATATGGAGGTCTCTTCTAGAGGATGGAGGGAGTAATTACGACATTTCCTCTCCCCCACCCCCATCCCACACACCAGAATATACTAAAGGTTACCTGCGATGTAATCTTAAATTGTATCCCTCTTATTCTAAAATGAGTTCACATCCAGGTTTTCTGGGGTTTTACTTGTACTATTTCATCTTTATAGCAACCATAGCAACTAAATGGTAACTGAATTAGTTGCGACTGACCAGTACATCGTTGAAAACTAAAGTTAATAACAACCAAGCGAGTTTCATAACATGTTGAAACAAAAGTTCATTGTATAATCAAATTCAGGCCCATATTCCATAAGCAGTTAAACACTATAAAGTAAATAAATAAATAAATCATTCATTACTCTAGACATCAGTTTTCCATTGGTCGATTACAACTACGACATCAATCAAAAATTGGAAATATGTTGAGTTCACTATATTTGCAAGTTATATAAAGGTTCAAGTTATATGCACCCCTTACTCTTTTTCTTCAGAGATTTTCCCTGGATTACTATCCTTGAAGTCGACCAGCTGAGCAAATAAATAAGCTTCAGCTAGCGAGAAAAGGGTGTCGATATGTGCATAGTCAGGCCCATCAAATGCATCTCGGATGAAGGTATTCCCATATGTAGCAACTTTTTCGTTCTTCGATATTAACCTAAATCCATGATAGGCTACTTTCACATATTTGTGCCTGTCCATCTGCGAGAGATCAAGAAAGGATCAGAATAATAAAGAAGAAACAATTAGAAATGGGAAAGAACTCTAAGGTAATTAGCTCAAAACATTGCTACTCTCAAATCGGTGTAATTACGCATACATAGACAAGCACATGAATATGAAGGAACAACCAGTTAGTTATATTTGATACTTGACAAGCACAAACCTTCAATATATTTCCTCTCTTTTTATCTAGAACCAGTCCTCTGACCATGTACGTCCAATCAAAAGACCATTCCAGTAGCTGCATCAAAACAGAAAACACAGAAGAGTAGATATTATAGAAATAAATATAGATTCATATTTGAAATACTAAAACAATTCTAAAATCACACATTTAACTCACATTTGATAGAACTGACATATGTATGTATATAATAGAAAATGATAGAAAGCCAATCTCTAAACGAATCAAAAGCAAATAAGCTGACTAGTTTCACTTCAAATTTACTCACTGTAACAGAAAGATAGTCAAATAAAGAATAATTATGATTGCTTTTATTTAGTTATGGTTTACTGGGTAAGTGGTTATCATATCCTCCATGTTACATAGAAAGAGAACCTGCTCATTTTCAGTCTGAATTCAGTACATATTTTGGCTGATCCCAGTTGGATACAGACCAAGTTAAGTAGGGGTCATCTGATGATTCTATATCCTCTTCGGTTATAAAATTTAGTAAATTGGCAAGTCACAAATACATGTTACCATAAAATCAGATGGTTATTGAATAGGTCAAGTAATTAAAGAAGATAAATGCTGTTTCATATGAATTAACAGCACATATGTCAATATTATGTATCAGAGACGGAATGCATGTTCAGCATGCAAAATCATGTGCAACAACCCCATACAACCTAGCTTAATGTGTTTGCAAGCCAATACAACATATACTAAACCACAAACAATAGCAGTCTAGATCCTTGCAGAGAAAGCAGGGTACAAGGGGCAACATAGGATGCACATGACCATCAAAAGCATGGCTGTTTAGGTTCTGACATCCCTTGAAGGGACAACTGAAGTTGTTAGTTTCAGATTGAAAGTTGAGTCACTTTGTACTTCATTATTAGCCTTCAAGTCTTTAAATTTATTAGAGAAAGCAATAATTATCAATGTGAATCAAGCCTTACATGTAGGAATTCACAACTAATACCAAAGTATTTGTATCAAGCATTCTACATAAGTAATTTCTAAAAACCACATTTTACCAGGTTCCGCAAGATCAATATAAACTAACCTCTTTAGGATATCCCAAGTCAGTTACTAGCTTCTTGACCGTACCATCATATGCTAGGGATTCAAAAGTTTTAGGTTTGTACTGTGCCAGTGTATAGTCCATATCAAAGCCAATAGCAACTATATTTTTCATATTCACAGCACTGTTACAGAAAATCTGTTTGCCTATATCAATGTTTTGCCTTCCTTCAGGAGATGCCCATAAGGCCAGAACCTGACCATCTTCACAGCCATTAATTCCTCGTTTCTCTGGCATAACTCCATCTGTGCAGTAGGCATCCATTTTACAACTTGCTCCTAACTGATGAAGGACCTGTTTAAATGAAAATTAGTAAATTATCTTTCTGATAGTTGATGAAAACATCACTTAAAACAACACCATTTCTGAGACTAATTGATGCAGTAAAAATGACCCAACAAGGACCAGAGTTCAAGATGATAAAAACAATTAATGCACAAAGCCAGTCCAACAGTAGCTGAAAGTAAACTACATTAGTGATGACACAAATAGCATGGGCAGCTGCAGTTACAATAGAAATTCATTTAAATCAGCTGCTATTAGGTTTGTCATCGTATATCAAAAATGAAACCAAACTGATGAACTATGAGAACTTATGGCTAAGTTATCTCTTGCTATAAGCCTATAACATCTTATAATCATATCAGTTCACAAAATAATTCTAGCTTCCCTTGAGCATGAACATTAATTCTCTATGTTGAATAGAATGTTTTGCACAAGAAAAACTGAAACGTAAGTAAGACAGCATGCTTATATAACTGAAAAGCACCACAAATTGCTTTTCAGCACAGGATACACAAATGCTAATAATGGTATAAGAGGTTTGCGACCTGTTAAAGATTAAGTTTTATAATTTTTATATAATTATATAATAGACCATGATTCCAATAAATCATCAAAGTTTATTAGACAAGAACCAATATAAGAAAGCATAATTAAAAGAAAGCAGAAGAGGAATGGATTTTATTTACACTTAATTGGGAAAAAAGACACAAAATCGAACCCTAAACTAATGATACGACATAGTATTCAACTGTTATAGCACTTCATTGGCAGCTCTATAAATATTAATTGATGAAAATGAGTTGACATGTTATTGATGAAAACTAAAGTATGGTAGTGCCCAGCATTTAAAGAGGATCTGTGTCAACACCATCAAAACTAGTGTTTATGTATTAACTAGATGCCCAAAAAATTTCTATAAACGACAATGTCCAGTGAAAGAACACAAAGGTCACAGCGCAAATGCTCAATTCGTTGTTATACCCCCAAGATCTGCTGTGACAAACAACTAAAATCCCAAAAAGAACCCAATAAGCATCTACGTAAATGATTACCACCTTCAAACTATCCCTATCCATCAAAACATGGATGCAACCATACGAGAAAAGAAAGAAGAACAAAACATGCTTTTGAGTAGAACCCAACATAAGAACACATACAAGCCCTAAAATGAAAAACCAAAGAGCATTTGAGTAAAATTCCAAAGCAGAAGAAATAAAACCTCAAATCCATTAACTCACAGATCAAAATTTCATGCCACCACCTAGTCCCTACAGAAATACGATATACAAAAAGAATAGCATGCCCGTAAAGCAAATTCAACAGTATACAAGTAAAATAACAATGAATAAATTTCAAACATTCAGTTCAGCAACCATAAAAAGTCCTTTCCAGATCAAAGAAGAAGAGCACAAAAATAGTAACATTCCAATAATGTTTCTAAAACAAGCACAAAACCTCGAATTATTTAGCCTATCAAACCCAAAACTTGCATGCAAAGTAAAATCCAACAGCGAAACGTACAGAAATAAGGGGATTGTAAAATATTTGTTAAACAAACATTTCATAACAGATAGAAAATTCGGAGCATTGTCTAGTAGTAAACAATAAAATAATAATTGGAGCAACCCATGAGACCTTTTGGTAGTGCAGAGCTTTTGAGAAGCTAGAAAAACCTAAATCGGTGTTCCAAGAACCGAAATTGGGGAAAACCAAAAGGCGAAGGGTGATGGATAAAAAATAAGCAAATTGAAGCGGTGAGGGTTTTGTGAATACGCATCTTATCCCTTGCCTTAAAAAAAGGCATTTTGGGACAATGAATCAGCGCGACAAGTGGGATCCAATATGGAACACGCAGCGTCGTCGTATCGGTTGGAGGTTGACGTTCGATTGCAACCTGGCAGCGTTGTTAATGATGATGACGATGTACAATATGGAGTCATCAAAATGCGGTTACGCACATCAATTGGAAGTTAGCGATTAATAGCAAGATTTGTAATCGCAATCGGTAGTTCATTTCTGGACGGAATCGGATTCCCCTGAAAACACGCTTCGTTTTCAGGGGAATAGTAATTGAAGGGGGATTTTGTATAAAAACGGCGGTGTGTGACACGTGGATGGGGGTTTGTGAAGTGTATTGTTACCGGAGTCACTTGCGGCCGTGGCGGAGGGCCGCGGCGGAGCGACGGTGGAATGCTTTTTTCCGGTGTGGTGGTTTGTCGATGGACTGACGGAGGTGGAGTGAAGCTGGGCGGGGGAATTGTGATTTTTCGATGATGTAAAGATTAACCCCCTGTACTTTTCACAGTGTTTCAAATTGGTCCCATTATGATTTGACGTTTTTACTTTTGTGGCCCATACTTTAAAAACATGTGCATTTTGTCTCACCATAAGGTGTCGTTTGTTTTTTAAGAGGTCTAAAGTCTGAAGTCTTATTTTAGTTATGATTAATAAGAGGTGGTATGTAAAAAGGTCTGAACGATTCAGACTTAAGAGCCATTAAGAGGTTTTTTTAAAAAAACAAACAACCCCTAAGTGTGTAGAATGACATTTAGGCATAAAAAAGGTGTATCCATTCATGCTTTCCCATTTGTGGATGAAAATTGGGATTCAAATAAAGATATTTATATTTTGTGAGATATTTTTTTAAAAGATGCTACATACATCTATAAGAATTATCATCGTTTATTTATTTTTTGTTGACTGTTTATTAGAATGATATAATAATATTCAGTAAATAAAGTACATTCTTTAAGAGTGAATTGTGGATTTGGTCCCTGTGGTTTAGTGATTTCTTTGACCATGGTCTCCATTCTATGTTTATTGTGAATTTGGTTCTTGTGGTATTCAATTTATTTTGGTCATGGTTCTTTTGACTAACACTTCCATTAACTTTGTTAAATCAAGGACCATTTTAGCCATTTTGTCTATTTTTTGTTCTTTTTTGATAAAAAAATATATAAACAATATTTTTATACACACATGCACACACACACATGTATATAAATATATATATATATATAACGATATTAAAATAAATAAAATAAGACATTATTGTATGATTTAATTGTTTATTTTTTTTAAATTAATTATATTAAATACGATTTAATTTTATTATTTTATTGTAATTGTGGATAAATGTATATAGTTTTATTGTTTTAATGTAATTAAAATTTCAATTTAAACAAATCAGATCATAAAACTATATTTTATTTTATTTAGAGCGAATAAAATAAAATATGGTTTTATGATTTGATTTATTGAATTAAAATTTTAATTAAGTTAAAGACGATTTAATTATATTGTTCTTTTATTATCATTGCAACAAACAAGCTTATTGTTGATATTTTAACACAAAAAAATCATTAAAATCCGTTGAGAAATGAACTTTAATTTTATCATACTAAAAACAATATGAAAATTTATTTTGAGTTTTTGACTGAAAAACAATATGAAAATTGGAGCTTCTAATTTTAAGATGATAAAATTATAATTCATTTCTCAACGGTTTTCAATGATTTTTGGTGTTAAAATATCAACAATAAGCTTGTTTGTTGCAATGATAGTAAAAGAACAATATAATTAAATCGTCTCTAACTTAATTAAAATTTTAATTCAATAAATCAAATCATAAAATCATATTTTATTTTATTCGATCTAAATAAATAAAATACAGTTTTATGATCTGATTTGTTTAAATTGAAATTTTAATTACATTAAAACAATAAAACTATATATCTTTTTTCACAATTACAATAAAATAATAAAATTAAATCGTATTTAATATAATTAATTTTAAAAAAATTAAACAATTAAATCATACAATAATGTTTTATTTTATTTATTTTAATATCGTTATATATATATATATATATATATATATATATATATATATATATACATGTGTGTATGCATGTGTGTATAAAAATATTGTTTATATTTTTCTTATCAAAAAAGGACAAAAAATAGGCAAAATGACTAAAATGGTCTTTGATTTAACAAAGTTAATGAAAGTGTTAGTCAGAAGGACCATGACCAAAATAAATTGAATACCACAAGAACCAAATCCACAATAAACATAAAATGGGAATCATGGTCAAAGAAATCACTAAACCACAAGGACCAAATCCACAATTCACTCATTCTTTAATAAAATATTGAGATAACAAAGCGTGTGATCATTGATTTGATCTAAACCAGAACCTTCAAAAATGTAGTATCGAATGGAGATTTGGGATTATTTAGAAATCCAAGGTTTGGACGATGTCAGGCCAATAAATAAATCATGCCAACTTTAATTTTGTTTGATAATCCATGTACTTTTATTTTTACCTTTTTTGTGATAATGTATCATTGAAGAGTTTATTCTTAATAAATGATTAAAGGTTTGTATTACCATCATTTTTTTCTTTTTTTACGGTGAATCATACAAATTATGTATGAGTAACGAAAACCCCTCCCCTTCTTACCAGAAAGTCATTTTTTTGACTAAAAATTGATGTATTTGGACAATAATATCCTTATATTTTTGTAAATAAAGTTTTTTTAAAGCATAATAATTAAAATGACCAACAATGTGTTTTTCATTTCCATATCTTCGAGAACTATGAAAACACAAAATTTAAGGTTCTTTTATCTATTTATATTTGTATCTTCACCTAATTTGTTAGATGAGCATCAAGAGTTATCGCAAGAGTTCATCTGCTTAATTCTCAAACCTAATATTCATATTCACATATGTTTCTTTTAACAAATTAGCTTATAGTAAATCACACGAAGTTTTTCAATGAACTCAATACCCTCCTTATAACCTACTTCATGTAGGATGTACCGTGTTTGTCTTATTCGGTTTGGTTGTATGTTTTTATTTCAGCCTTTTTAATAATTGTTTCATGTAAAAAATGAGAACAATAAAATAAAGTTTTATGTTAATGAGTTTAACTTAGTATCTGTAAAGTCAAAAATAGTTAATAAATACTTTCGTTCATAAACCAATATTATAAATGACGAAATATTAAATTTCTATAGGTAGATTTTGATTTTTCATAAACTCATACCGTCGTAAAAAACACTGCTTTCTTAAATAATTTCAATCTTCTAAAAAAAGGAAATTAAAAACTAAAATGGTGCCAAACACCACCTTGCAAAGCAACTTGACTTCCCATACGAAACTTTGGTGGAGTAACAAAGTAAAAGGACCATATTTGCATTATTTGTATCCTAAAGGGTTTAAGATGTTAAAATAATAAAGAAGAGGGGGGTGCAATTATTACACACCCTAACAAAAACAATATGGATGGTAGGAGGGTGGTTAACTAAAAAACTGTCAGGCTGTAAGAGCATCTCCAATAGCATTGCTAAATTTTTTCTAAAATAGATAATGGAAAGTCAAAATATCTAAAAACATTTTCTTCTAACTCCAACAACTTTTCTATTTTAGAGAGTCAATCATTATTTATATTATTATAATATTCCATAATTTATCATCCCAATACACTTTTTTAAAAAAAAACTTAAAATAAAATGTTAAAAATTGAATCTTATTGGTTGGATTGAATAAAATAATATTTTCTCTCTCCAATTTAGAGATTATAGAGAATTCTCTATATTTAGAGATTTTTTGATATTTATCTATTTTAGCAAACAATATAGCAAAGCTGTTGGAGATGAATAGCAAAGAAAAAACCATTTTTTTCTATTTTAGCAATGCTGTTGGAGATGTTCTAAGAGTTTCGAACCGCACGTAGCAGAATATCCTGCTTGATACCTTCTTCTAAAATTTTGATGGGACCCTTCATCTCATCCTCATAGTTTGACTTTTTTTTCTCTATAAGAAAAAATGATATTTATCTTAATTTATTATAAAAGAGCCTTCTATCTATGTAATTTGTATTGGATTTTATTATTCATACTAACGATCGTCCAACTTATCCGTTAACTGTAAGGGTAAATTGGTCTTTTTAGCATCTTTTAATTTACATTTTTTCAAACCACAAAGACCAAATCTGTATTTTACTCTAGTTTATATTAGGGTCTGATTCCATGTGAGGATGCTAGATCCCACTGGCTAGCTACCACCCATGTGATGAGGCCCAATCTCAATAGCCACCTATCGACGACACCCTACAACTCTGACGCTACGTCTCACTTCAGCTTCTATCTCAAGTACCCACTTCCTTATCAGCATGCAAACGCATTTCCCTGTAATCGAGCAGGCAACCTAGCAGACAAAAACTCAGACAATGTAGATATGTGATGCAGATCAAAAGAGATAGTTTTCGGATCTGGCTTTCCTAAGTGATGCAAAATCATCACCAATCGCTTAAGGACGGTTTGGAGGTGATTTTGACAAAAATCCATATCTAAAATCGATGGTTTGCAAGGATGAAGAAATAACTTGAAAACCCCTAATCTGAGTCCTCTCAAGTTCGTTGTCGTAAACCAGCAAGGTCGTCACCGTAAGGTTTGCACGGACAAACAAATGTTGGTTCTTTCAGTTTGAGATCGATTTTCCAACTAGTTTTTTTAGTTTGTTTGCTTTTCTTTTTACATATGCTTCTCCTTTTTATTTATGGTTTGAATCAATCAGATTTTTGATTCAAGGTTTGATTTCGCTTTAAAATTTTGATTTTAGGGTGAGCATGACAATATATATATATATACATATATAGTCTTAGGTTCATTTGAGAAATGGTAAATATATGAGAAATAGAGAAGTAATCTTAGCATTCACACGGTCAAGATCGGATTTGACTGGTCAAAAGTTGCGGCTTTGACTGGTCAAAAGTTGCGGTTCTTCCAAAAATAGAAGGACACTTTCGTAATTTTTACAAAATACACGGGCTGTGTTCATATATGAACCTGTATAATTCACATATACATATGAACTATATGTTCATATATGAACCAGTGCAATTCACATCTGAACTCTTTTAACTGATTCATATATGAATCAGTTGAACTAACTAACAGATTCATATATGAACCTTTGTGATTCATATATGAACCAATTAACTGATTCATATATTAATCTGTATGAATCAGTTGAACTAATTAACAGATTCATATATGAATCTTTGTGATTCATACAGATTCATATATGAACTCATCCCGTGTATTTTACGAAATTACCCCTCTACCTTCTATAGACCACGCAAGGAATTATCCGTTGTTTCGCGGTCAAAGCCGCAAATGTTGACCAGATGAATGGCTAAGATTACTTCTCTATCATTTCTCAAATGAACCTCTCCCTACATATATATATATATATATATGTGAACGATTTTATGTTAAATGGTTATGATTGATTGCATGTTGATCTTTTAGATTTATGGTATAATGTTTAGGTTTATGGTTTTGGTGGATGTGGTGGTAAATCAAATTTCAGACGATTTTGTTTTTTGGATTTCACCCCATTTCTTTAGGGTTTGCTTTAGGGTAAGATTTTCATTTATGTTTTTTCATGTTAGGTTTGATGTATGTTTTTTTTTTTGAGTTTGATTTAAAGTTTATATCACAATCTTTTCAACATGAAATTGAATCAGATTGTGGAAAGTTTATTGGTGATCTTCTTCTTTTCTTATGTGAAGAAGATGAAATTCAACTAAAAATAATTGAAATAGAGAAAAATGTTAAAAAGACGAAAATACCCTCGTAATTAGTGGAACTAATAGACGGACATTAAACGTAGGGACCAAATCAAGACAAATTGCATAGTTAAAGGATTCTTTTGTAGTAAATGATGATAAAAGACTAGTTCTATATAAAATGTCAACCTTAAGGACCAAATCCGTAGTTTACTCTTATATTTAAATAGAATATATTTTTAATATAAATATCATTTTTTACAAATTACAGATTCAATAATTCGTATACTTATAAATTAATTTTTATGTGTTGAAACAACACAAATATGAAACATGTACGAAAATGCAATGTTTATACAGTTTTGCTTTATAAGTGAAACATTCATTACTATTTTTTTCAAAACACATAACAATTTATGTTGTGTTATCGAGGTTTTTTCATAAAGAAAAAGAAGGGAAAGGGAAGAAAAATAGGGAGGAAGAAAAAATTATATATTCTTAAGTTTTTTTTTTAAAGAGGGAAGGGAAATGAAAGGGAAGGAAAATTATATTGATTTTCCTCCCAAATGTAGGAAGGAAAGAAAAGAAAAGAATCTATAACAATTATAAAATCATACATCTATCCATCAATTACATACCATTGTAAAATAAATATGGGCATATTTGTAAAATTGACATCTTTCATTTCCTTTTTTTTCTCTGCCACTCAAGAACATGGATTTTCCCCTTCATTTCACTTCACTCTTAAGAACACAAACAAAAAAAAATTCTTTTATTTCTTTTCCTTTTCCTTTCTTTTCTTTTCCTTCCCTTTCATTTATTTTATTTCCTTCCAAAACTCGAGAACATAGCGTAAATGTTTCACATATCATACAACACTATATAACCATTGTATTTTATGAAACAACAAACGAAAACAAGTTTGTAAGGTTGTATGATTTACTGAGTTTGTAGATAATTATGCATCAATTTAAATAGTTAATCAAACTATGAAATTTTATACTTCTTCTGTCCCAAAATAAGTGTTCGCATTTATATTTTAGTTTGTTTCAAAAAAGTATATGTTTTTAAAAGTAAATGTCTACTTTTCATTCTACCCTTCAATTTTAATTATGAGATGAAAAAAGTTTTTATTTCTATTATTAAGAGCAAAATTGTCATTTAATTAATTAGAAATAAGAACAATTACACATTAAAAAAACCATATGCCCTTTTCATTGTAGACATTTATTTTAGGACGAATGAAGTAACTTACAAACCTAGTTTGCAAATAAAATATTATATGTTGTTACTAAAACAATATTATAGGAAATCAAAATTGGTCTTTATTATCGATCTTTCTTATGGTGTAATACAAATAACATATTTGTCAAAGTACTTGATGGGGATAGTTGAGTCTCATTTGTTTATTTCAGAAAACCAGACGAACTTACTAAATTTCATAAGAGTATGGTTTAGGGTGTACGTAAAATAAGTATGCATGTCAGTCTTTTGCTCTAAAGAATAAAATGGTTGAGCTCTTTCATTTTAAGCGTATAAGAAATCTTTCGTTTTTTCATTAAAAAAGTATATGGTTTTATGTGTTGTGAAGGAAGTAAATTGAAATCGCGTCTATTAAAGTATTAAGAGTATCTCCAACAGCTTCTCCAAAATGGAGAAGTAAAAAATGAAAATCTCAAAAAAAAAATCACCTTCATCTCCAACAGATTCTCCATTTTGGAGATTACACAATTAATTATAATATTAAAATATTCAATACAACTCATAAAATATTATCTCTCTCCTAAACATTTATTTTAAACCAATTTTATTGGTAGAATGAATAAAAAATAATTTCTCTCTCATGTGTAATCATTTTTGGAGATATCTCTAAATTTGGAGATTTTCATCTTCTCTCTCATGTTTTCTCCATTTTGGAGAAGGTTTTGGGGAAGTTGTTGGAGCAAAAAACCCCCAAAATCTCCATTTTGGAGAAGTTGTTGGAGATGCTCTAATGAGATGGTTGATGACTTTGTTATTTTTTAATTATTTGTTTTATAATTAAATTAAATCTTTAAATTTAAGGTACCTGATTTTTTTTTAATAATTAAAAAAAGGCAAGATGGACAAATACAAGCATTTACTTACTTCATTCAACTTCAACTCGTTTTTAAGCAGTTTGAAGTGTGAGCGATTCTGTATTTAGACTTAATACATTGCCTTTTAATTTAAGATCCTATTTAAATAGGTTTTCAGTTATCAACAATTAATTAAAGGAACAAACACCTTCATATGTTGTTAGAATTTGTTGCTCTTTGAGGGACATCAACAACTCGGTTAGGCTAGCTGTGATTTTTCGGGACGCAAATGGGTCTTTAGTGGTTGCTCGTACTTCTACTCTGACGGGAATCCCACTTGTAAAGAAGTGTGAGGCCCTTGCCCTCTTGGAAGCTATGTCATGGGCAATTGACCTTGGGTATCATAGAGTTATTTTTGAGTCTGATGTCCAACAAGTTGTTGTTGCTATCAATTCCGCCAGAGATGATGATGAAAAGGTAATTGGAAAAGTGATTTTTCATTATCATTTACATAACTATATATACAAAGGAGATGCACAATTACAGGAGATAAATAAGGTAAATTACAATAACCATTGACTAATCTAAAATTTGAATATATGCTGAAGTAATGATAATGGCTAACTAATTATGTATAATATTATTATTGCTAATACGCCCCCGCAAGATGGAGGTTCCGTCAGAAACGCCAATCTTGGATCTTAAGTGCAAGAAGGGAGCCCGGGAGAGCGGTTTAGTGAGAGCATCCGCTAGTTGATCTTTAGTGTTGATATGATGAACTCGAAGAGTACCGGCAACCACCTTTTCACGAACGAAATGATAATCTAAGGCCACATGCTTCATTCTTGAATGATACACGGGATTAGCACACAAATACGTAGCACCGGTATTATCACAATAAAGGAGAGGTGAGACCGGTATTGAGATGCCAAGATCTTTGAGAAGATTTTCGACCCATGCAAGCTCGGCGGCGGCATTTGCAAGCGCTTTATATTAAGCTTCGGTGGAGGAGCGCGAAACCGACTTTTGACGAGCAGACTTCCATGAGATAATATTGCCGCCGAGATAGATGACATAAGCAGTTGTGGAACGGCCAGCGGAAGACACACCCCCCCAATCGGAATCGGAGAAGGCAGTGATCTCAAGAGGTGAGTGTTTTTGTAAGAAAAGTCCATGATAAATAGTTCCCTTGAGGTACCGTAGCAAGCGTTTGAGAGCCTGCCAATGTGTTTGAGTGGGTTGATGCATGAACTGAGATAGTTTATTTACCGCAAAGGAGATATCCGGACGAGTAAAGGCAAGATATTGCAGCGAACCTACAAGCTTTCGATATGGTGTCGGGTCAATTTTGGGTGTCCCGTCCTCGAGAGTTAACACCTGCGAGGAGCATAAAGGTGTTTGAACAACCTTTGCGCCATCCATTTTATGCATTGTTAAGAGATCATAGATGTGGCGGTGCTGTGAAAGGAACAAGCCATGGGTGGTGGGTATGAGTTCAACACCCAAAAAGTGACTAGGAGACCCTAAGTCTTTTAGAGAGAAGCGAGAGGAGAGGCGCTGAACAAAGGCATTGACAAGCTCATCGTTGTTGCTTGTCAAGATTATGTCGTCGACATAGACTAGAAAATAACAAGTGACCCCATCGCGATTGTAGATAAAAAGCGAGGCATCCGCATGGGATTTGAGAAAACCAAACTCGACCAAGAAGGTGGTGAGAGCCATATACCAAGCACGTGGTGCTTGTTTGAGTCCGTATAGGGATCGACGGAGCTTGCACACGTGTGTCGGGAATTGTTGATTGACATACCCGGGAGGTTGTATCATATAAACTTCCTCTTGCAAGTGCCCTTGTAAGAATGCATTGTTGACATCTAATTGGCGGGAGGACCAACCCCGAGATAAGGCTAGAGCAAGAATGGTGCGAATGGTAACCGGTTTTGTCACCGGGCTAAAAGTGTCAAAGTAATCCTTGCCGTATTCTTGCAAAAAACCTTTTGCAACAAGACGAGCCTTATACTTGTCGATGCTCCCGTCGGGATGACGTTTGACCCGAAAAACCCATTTACACCCAATTGGTTGACGAGAGGTAGGAGCCACTAGTTCCCAAGTTTGATTTCGGAGTAGAGCGTTGTATTCATCATCCATCGCCTTGCGCCAAAGTGGGTCTTTAGACGCTTGTAGGTGGGTAGTGGGTTCAAGGGAGTGTGGAATGGTATGAACTGTGGTGGTATTAACAAACTGAGGATTGTAGTATTTAGGATTTGGCTTCCTGTTTCGAGGAGGCAAGGGAGGGATGGACGTAAAGGTAGTGGATGACGGGGTGGTTGGGACAGGTGAAGCAGGTTCGTTGGAGAGAGAAGGAGGGGACAGTGGGATAGGTGATTCGGTGAAGGGGTTAGAAGGTGGAGGGGATGCAAGGGACGGTGCATGGGGGATTGATGGAGTTGATGAAATGGGGGTTGGGTAGAAGGTGACGAGGTAGTAGGATGGGGTGAGGTAGGAGGATGGGGTAAAGGGGAAATAGGGAGGGATTTAAGGAATGCATCAGTGGTGGGTAGAGGGAGTGGGTTGGGAAGGATCCCTTTGGAAGGAAATTTATTCTCAACAAATGAGACGTGGCGAGAATGATAGAGACGATGTGTTGTAGGATCAAGACATTTGTAAGCGGATTTGGCCATAGAGTAACCAAGAAATATACACGGTTGGGATTTTGGTTGAAGTTTAGATGTAACATACGGTTTGAGCCATGGGTAGCACAAACACCCAAACGTTTTGAGTTTGGTATAGTTTGGAGTCGTACGGTAGAGTATGTGATAGGGAGATTTTGATTGGAGAATCGGTGTGGGTAGGCGATTGATAAGGTAAACCGTCGTTTGAAAGGCATGAGACCAAAATGTGAGTGGTAGACCGGCATACTGCAAGAGTGCAAGGCCGGTTTCCACAATGTGACGATGTCGCCTCTCCGCGATCCCATTTTGTTCGGGTGTGTGCGGAGGAATTGTGAAGTGGGAGATGCCCATGGATTGTAAGAATGGTAGAAGACCCACGTATTCACCACCGTTGTCGGTGAAAATGGAGATAATTGGGGTTTGGAAATTTTTTTCCACAAGTAGTTTATATTGAGGAAAAATAGTTGAGACATCAGACTTGCGTTTGAGGGGATAAAGCCACACATATTTGGAATAGTAGTCAACAAACACAACATAATATGTGAACCCGTCAATGGATTGTTGAACGGGTCCCCAAACATCCGAGTAAATAAGTTCTAACGGTTTAGTGGCCACAAATGAATTTGGTCCAAATGGCAACTTGTGACATTTATTCATAGAACAAGATTGACAATGGAAGGTAGAACTGGACAAAGACTTAAAATTAAGACCGAGATCTTTACAAAGAAGTTGAAAAATACGAAAAGACGGATGTCCAAGCCGATGATGCCATTGGAGAGGTGAGGTTGAGGTGGTTGCATTCACTTGAGGAGATGAGGGTGAATAGTTGAGGTAGTACACATCATTGATGTTCTCCCCTCGCATTATAGACGCCCCCGTGTTGAGATCCTTCACAACGAAATGAAGAGGAAAGAATTCAACGAAAACTTGATTAGTACGACATAATTTTGCAACAGAAATTAGATTAGTACGCATGCGAGGAACACATAGAACATCAGGTAAAGATAATGATTTAGTTTTATTGAAAAAACTAGTAGAACCAAGATGTGTAATGGTTAAACCAGTACCATCACCAAGGAGGATTTCATCGGGACCTCCGTAGTCGGAGACAGAGGCGAGAGTAGACGGACAGGAGGAGAGATGGTGGGAAGCACCGCTGTCCATCATCCACATTGAGTTTGCTGGAGCAGACGTGGCTAGGTTAGCAACCGGGTTGGACGGGTTGTTTGTGAACATAACTTGATTGTCTTTGAGAAACTTAACAAGTTTCCGACAATCACGGGTCTCATGACCGGGTATGGTGCAAAAGTTGCAGAATTGAGCCGAACGGGTAGAAGTGGAACTTGGTTGAGACTTGGTGAAACGATTGGGTCGCTGGGACGAAGAGGGTTGGAAACGAGTGTTTCGGTTGGACAGATCTGAGGGGGAACGAAAAGAGTTGCGAGCCGGCTGCCGTTGGGTAGTATTGGTCGTTGCAATGATGGAGGGAATAGGCTCAGCAGCTGCCAAGGAACGTTCAAAGTCCACTAGCTTGTCAAAGAGATCCGGGTACGTGATCGGGGTGTCACGAACCTTGAACGCAGCAGTGAGAGATGCATATTCATTTCCCAATTGAGAGAGAATATAAACCATAAGATCCTCGTCACTGATCGTATTTTGAACGAGTGCTAACTCGTCAGCGATCGAGCGCATTTCATTGAGGAACTCAGCAACGGGCCTGGTTCCTTTAGGATTTTTGGTGAGTTTGGTTTTTAGAGAGATGATGCGGGATCGAGAAGTGCTCGCAAAGGAGGCTGATAGGCGATCCCAGGCATCCTTGGCAGTGGATGCGGATGCGATAAGTGGCTGGATTTCATCAGAACAGGAGCCTAAGATAGCGCTATAGATGCTATGGTCTTGGAGAGCCCATAGGGCATAGGCCGGGTTGGGTTTGGAATCGGCAAGAGTTTTGGCTGGCGCTGGGGTGTCACCAGTGATGTAGCCGGCAAGATCAAGACCGACCAGCGAGGATTGAACGTGGCGTCTCCATACGGGGAAGTTCTGGGCAGTGAGTTTGATGTTGAAGTGAGTGGAGGCGGAAATGGTGATGATGGTGGAAGCCATGGATGAACAGGGTAAAGGAAGAAGACGGTCGATTAGGATGAGAAAAAAAAGGCAGGGATCGATGGAGGAAACTCGTGAGAGTGTTTCTTTGCTCTGATACCATGAAAAGGTAATTGGAAAAGTGATTTTTCATTATCATTTACATAACTATATATACAAAGGAGATGCACAATTACAGGAGATAAATAAGGTAAATTACAATAACCATTGACTAATCTAAAATTTGAATATATGTTGAATTAATGATAATGGCTAACTAATTATGTATAATATTATTATTGCTAATAGATGAAACGAAATTCGGAGATATTGTCTCGAGATGTCGTGGGTTACTTCTACAACATGCTTCTTATTCAGTTTGTTTCACTAGGCGACAAACTAATGGAGTTGCTCATGCGTTAGCACAGACAACACAATTATCTTCTTGTCCCATCTCGTACTTTGATACGCCAAGTTTTATTACTTGTTTTATAAACGATGTATTCCCTTTAAATGCTCATTAATATAATCTTTTGTTTATCTTCAAAAAATTAAAAAAAGAACTTTCATTAAATTTCATGAGAATTTATAAAACGAACATATTGCAAATAAATGCTATGTTGCATATCTATTATAAAAACGAAGATCTTGTGGGCACATATGTCATGATTAAATCTTTTATTAGTAGATCAATGATTAGATACCATGATTAAACTTAACATTACATTAAAAGTGTTATGCAATAGTTTAGGGTTAATGTCTATTGAATTAAAAAATAAATAAAATGATTGTTCAATTTTTATATTTTCACATATTTCAATTATAAAGCATTTATTAAACATGTATTTGTTAAAGGAAAAAGAAATAGAACAACGGTAAGAGAGAATGAAATCTATATTCTCATTAATCATAATCCCTTTAAATAGGGATGAGTTACAAATAGATAACAATGAGATATTTCAGTTCTAATCTAACTCTGATATACTTATCTCTATCTCTATCGTCATATCCTTTAGACGATGACACACTTATCCTACAACACTCCCCCTTGTGCCGAGTTAAAGGAGTGACGGTGCACAATTGTTGTCTCGTTAAAACCTTACGCCAAAATAAAAAACCAATGGGAAAAAATAGGACGAAGGAAAGAGTACAACGCACCAGTTTCTTTCCAATACATAGACTTTTCCTTCAGTCTAGTTTTCTCTTAGATTCGTACTTTAATCATGAGAGTTAAGAAAATACGATGGTGTATAAACTGTTGCCTCACTAAAACCTTACACCAAGGAACAAAACCCAATGGAAAAAAATAAAACCTCACTACTAAAAAAGTGAGTTTCAGCGACGAAATGTTTCAGCAAGAGGCTATTGCGACGACATCTCGTCTCTATAAACAGCTTGTGACGATAAATTGCCTTTTAGCGATGACAAAATTCGTTGCAAAAACCCTTGTTTCTTGTCGTGCCTTGGTTGAAGAAAAGAGCACAACATACCAATATCACAAATATAGTAGACTCCCCCTTTTCTCTACTACTCCCCCTGATTCGTGCATTAATCAAGGGAGTTTGGAAAACATTTATGTTTCCCAATATATGATTTTTGGTAATGATTTGGTAAAATGTGTCATGTTCTCCTGACATCTCACTTGATTCAATTGAATCTCGAGGAGAGTTTTCTTATTGCTGATTGTAGATGACTTAAGCAAAATATGCTATGTGTTATTATACTTGATGTATCTTATGTTCATTTCTTCGATACATGATGCATTTTTTTCCATAAATACAAGTAGGATATTGGTTGAACCCAAAATTACTAGCTCCTCTAATATATGTAATGATAGTCCTTAATCATATACATTCTTTAATTATCTCATGGAGAGTAATATTTGTTTGGATTAGTTCAAGGAGGTAGTTACAAGGGTTTGCTTAACTTACTTTCAAGCAATCGGCGTGTTCTCTATGGTAATTCTTTATCCATTTTGGGAACAACTTTTGTATGGGTCAAACAGATACCTAGTATCAGCAAAGACATACCATGACATTGTTTGGTGTTTTTCTATAAGAGATAATACTTTTGCTACTTGCATTCTAATTAGGTATTGAAATTCCATTATCAATCCCATTTTTCTTTTTATAGGGAAAGCATAAGCCCATGTTAATGGCTCCAAAAGATTGACTTGATATCATTCCAATGACGTTGCGTTGGCGCTGAGCTAAATCTAACTAACAAGTTCATTGAGAAATACAATATACGGTCAAGTGTATTGTGGTAAGTACGATAATGCACATATTGTACTTAGATAGGGAATTCCAACTCCCAACACTTTTTCGTCACCATCCTTTAGACGAAATGGATCTCTCCTTATGTCCAACACTTTGACCGATCATGGGAGTACTAACCTGATGCGCTTTGTCCATATTAAATTGCCTGATTATTTTCTGGACATATGCGATCGGTGAATTAATATTTCACAAACTCGGTGTTTAAGCTCAAATAGCTAGATAAAACCAAATTTTCCCATGATTTTTCATCTCAAATTTAGATTTCAAGTACCTTGTGGTTTCTCTTATTTCATCAAGAGTGCCTATTATGTTCATAACATTGACATGTAGAGCTACTTTGAAAATCTGGAACTTGTTTTCCATAATAAATACTAGGGGTGTTCATCCAAACCGTACAAACCGCCCACACCGCACCGCAAAACGCGGTTTAGGACTTTCGCGGTGCGGTTTGCAGTTTGCATTTTTACCAAACCGCACTATGCGGTGCGGTTTGCGGTTTTAAGTTTTCAAACCGCGGTTTAAACCGGACCGCACCGCACCTTTTATATTACTTTTAAATTTTTTATTTTAAACATATATATATATATAATTTAATTTAATATTTATATAATTGAGCTTGTGTTTTTAAATTTCAATTATGGACTATAAGTATTTATAAGTCTTCTTAAAAGTTTAAGGCCCAACAAATGAAAAAAAATTGGGCATTGGCAATTGGGAGTCAAGATGAAGACGAAAGAAAAAGTTGGAGACGTCACTTTATCCGTTTATCGTATTGAAACAATTTATTTTTTTAGACTATTTCTTTGACTCTTTTTAATTATGCATTTTAGAGTTGGATATATTCAAACTCTTTCTTTTTTTGGACTGCAGTCACTAAATAGTTGATTTTCTAATGTATTTTAAACTTATAACTTTTTGGATTGTACGCATAAAGTGCGATAGGGACAAACCGCATAAACCGCACCGCACCGCATTTCGTGGTGCGGTTTGAGGTATATGAGGTGCGGTTTGCGGTTTGGGAAAATGCTCAAACCGCACATGCGGTGCGGTTTTGACCCAAACCGCACCGCGAACACCCCTAATAAATACGCAAGGGAACAATTCATCGTTCTTATATATCATTTCCCAATCAAGTATTCCATTAGGCGGGTATACTACATCCGCCTAGATTGCTTTAATCTATAAAGTGAGCATTTCAATTTCATTGCAAACGCATTTCGTGGTTTAGAGTTACATGATTTGGTAATGTAATGCCATCAAACACTTTTATATCTCTGAATCTAGATCCCCATAAAGATATATAGTAACCACATCCATGAGCTGCATTTCCAGTCCTTCGGAAACTACCCTAATAAATTATTTGGATGTCATAACATCCATCATGAGAGAGTAAGTCTCCTCGTGGTCAATCCAGAGTGTTGTGAGAAATCTTGCGCCAAAAGGAGAGCCTTATATATTAGGACTTAATTATTCTCATTACGCTTTCTGACAAAGACTCAATTATGTCCTACGGGCTTTACACTTGGTAGGTTAGCACTACCGGACCAAATACCCGATCCTTTGTCAAAGAATATAATTCTTTCTGGATTGTTTCTTTACATTCAAGCCAATATGCTCTTTGTTGGTATTATTCAACTGAGCCTGGTTCGATGTCGTCGTGCTCGATTATCTTATGAGCCATTGTATATGCGAATAAATCATCAATGATTATATATGAGTTGTCCATCGGCTCATATGTACTCTCATAGTTTACTTGATATTAATATTCATCTCTAGAATCAATATTAACTTCGGAGCGTCCTCCAGTGATGATTCATGGACATAATTATAATTAGAGACAATCTCATGAGAGTTTTGTGTATTGATGATAAATGGATTTGCCTCACTATTCTCTTCCTTTAGAATAGTATCCATCGAACCAAGTAGCTTCCACTACTTCCATTTGGTAGTTACGACCTCAACCACACCTCCACAATGTGTGATTGCAACGCACTTTCCAATGGCGTTGTGCCCCTGTTGGGGACTTTTAACCTTGCGAGTATATTTGCAGCCCATATATGTGATCTTGTCACTTTTGGAATAACATTAAACGTATCAGGTATCGAGTCTGATTCGTTTGACTTCAACATTACGTTGTGAAGTTTTGGGGATCAAAATGAGACAGAGTGGGAATATTCAATAACACTTCCTGTCGTTCCCATGGAAAATCCTTTTTCCTATCTCTCCCTAACGATGGGAAGACTGTCTCATGAAAGTGACAACCCGCAAATCTAGCGGTAAATAGATCACTAGTCAAATATTCTAATTAACAGATAATTGTTGAGGATTCATATCCAACATATACCAAATCGTCTTTAAGGACCCATTTCGATGCGCTGTGGGGGCACAATTGACACATATACTACAGAACCAAACATGCATAAATGTAAAATATCACACTTATATCCAGTTACCAACTGGTACGCATGAGGTTGGTTAGCAAGCAGTGAGTCTAAAAACGAAAAAAAACTGCATATAATAAATGCATAACCCCAGTTAGATGTGGGTAAATTGGTGCGTATTACTAATACCCTAATATCATCATATTCTTTTGATAATAACTTCTATGAGACCATTTTATATATACACATGGGGTATAGGAAACTCTACATTGATCCCAATACATATGCAATTAACATCAAATCCTTATGATGTAAATTCTCCAGCATTCCAAGTCATGTAGGTTTGATAAATAATCAGGGTGGTGAGCCCTTAAACGTATAGCTAGTACTAGGAGTGCAGTATTTCATGTGGACAATAATATGACATGCGTTCATCGTGTCGAAACCAGAACCATAAAATACTTTAATGTCCCGCATTCTGGATCTTTATGTCCATAAGTATCACCTTATATTCATTGTAACAATGGAATATTTTTGTATTATGTCATTAGCTTTAGGACGGTCTCATTCCTGTCTTGGCTAAGGATCAGGGTATACAAAACTTTTAGGTATTCAAGAGGGCATATTATGATGGCGGCGTTGCTTTTTATGCTGCAGAAGTCAATAGTTGCAATTCGCCTCATTTTGCCTTTCACTCGAAAGAGAATGTGTCTATGTGTATTTTGCAATACACGAATCACTATGTCATAACCATGGTGTCCCACATGGTCATGTCGAAACATATATGTGTCATTGCCCCAAAGTTCTTTATTGGTGACAAAAAAATGTTTCGATGACCCAATAATCTACTAGTTTGACACATTAGTTTTCATGATATATGTTTCCTTTCATATTCATTAGAATTTATGTATATATGCTCATTTCCATTTGATACGAATGTCTTTACAAAGTTCCTATTAATCTTGTACCAACAAGAAAAATGACAGTTCATCGTCTAAGTATTTCGGTTGGATGAATTATAAAATAAGTATTTGTCTATCATTTTAGATTGAGTGGAATATGTCCTACAAAAAATCAAGTTCTCCTCGATACATTTCTATATGGAACGGAGAATATTGAAAGTTTTGTATTTGTTTTGATGTATTTCTTTACATCTATAATGGTTACATATTCGATTTTACTTAAGCAAAAGAAATTAATTAAAATAATATAAAATAAATTTCAAAGAAACCTATGCTTTATCATTCTTAAATTAATATGATATAGTTCATTTTTAACTTGTTCCCTTTTCGACAATAACACTATTTAGTGCATTTCTTATTTGACTGTCCATTATCACCTAGGGCAATAGTTGTATTTCTACTCCAGATGTTGAAAAAATCATTCCCGACTCTTACCAAGACCCTGACCCGTTCTAGGGTTTCGTCCACATAGTGTATAAATGTCACATGTGTGAAATTGTTTTTAACTTTATGTTCTTTGGAGTTGTTTCCACCTTTAATGCTTTCATTATTGATCTCGAGAATTTTCTTTGTCTCGACATATGTGGTGTTGTTATTCGAAAGAACCTTGTTATGTCTCTCAACCACTTGCAGTAGATTGATGAGTTTGTCTAAAGGTTACATTCCAACTTATATTAGTTCATTAATATTTTTTATATATGAAAGGTGAAAATAATGTTAGGAATCATGTAATCTTCTGTGAGTTCCTTGCCACAGAGATTGAGACGCATTTTGGATATAACATTTCTTTGTTGAAATCAGTTACCTTTTTGTAACCGAGTAAGTGGGTTTCATTCCATTGTACGATTAGTTCGGGAAGTACATATTCATGAGTACTCCCGATTATCCCTTTCGGTACATCCCACATTTCTTTGGGGGTTTCTAGTAAAGATATTCCTATGAAACTTAGGATTTATATGTCGTCTCAAAACATGAGGGTATTTGCTTGTACCTTTTCAAGAGGTTGGTTTTAGAGTCAATGGGGAGTTGATGGACTTTAGGTATTTTCTTATACCTTTTCAAAAGGAGGTTTATATACTCATTTATGATACTCAGATTCTTTTGAGTTTTGTTTCAACCATTTACATATATAAGGGATAATATATGATTTTATGTTTGATAGCACAATGGATTATGGTTATAATCATTATTTTATGTATGAAATTTCATTATCATAACAATATTGGATTTTGTATGCTTTAATTTTATTGATAATACTTCATCAAAATTTCATTTTGCGAAAAAGAAATTGTTGGTCCCGGAGGTGCTTAACAAGTTTGTAGAGGGGGGGGGGGGGGTTGAATACAAACACAGAATTTAAAGCTTAATAAATTATTTATTGATAAACCAAACACAATTTACAAGTCTGTTGCGGAATAAGATTAAGTAGAACTCAATCTAAACAAACTTAAGAAAACACTAAGATGGTTGCACAAGAATATAGAGAATGAGAATTTGAGAGGTATAGAAAACAAGGGTTTCTATCTAAGTTCAAGAAGAGATCACACTCTCAGATGGAGAGGTAATCTTTCTATTTATACCCTATGCATTAAATGCATGGCAGGGTACTTTACACGTGTCATTTAGTGATTGGCTTTGGGAGTCTGACTTTGGGAGACATGCTTTCGGCCGTATCATGAACAATGTAGTTGACAGAGTTGTTGTACGAATTGTGGCAGAGGCATGTCCGTTCTGACACATCGTACTGGGTGTGCAAGGAAAGACAAAAGAGACTTGAGGCATAAGCTAAGTGATCATCGATCGCTGAATATCTCTTCCCTCAGAGATACAAAGAAGTTCAGCTATCGCTGAAGCTTTTCCTCAGGTTTCTTCGCGTATGAGTAGAGTCGTCTTTGCTTCACTGATATCCGCATCATGTCACTAGTAGACTTGTCTTTTGTAACACCCTAAAAACCAGGGTAAATTTAAAACTGCAGAAACTGTACAATTAAGCATCAACCAAAGGTATAAACCTCCCAAAAAGGGGAACTGTACTTAACCTTTACAAAAATCTGAATACGGATAAGGATCCCAACGACAAACCAATCTAAACATTACTATCTAGATGTCATAAGTTGTTGATCCAGAATCATCCAAAATGTGGGACTTAACAATGCCCAACAATCCAATACTAAACATCTCAAAAACCCTCGGGATCAGTCCCGACACTCAAACCCGTGGCAACCTGCCGCTAACGAGAACTTGAATACATATCATTTGAGAAAAAGTGTTAGGCTTATAAAGCCTAGTGAGAACATACAGTTTATACATAAACAGAGATATAAATATTTGCATTCAAACGGAAATCTTTCAAACAAGCATTTCCAAGTTAACCGTTGATAAGAATAAAATCCATTAAAATAAGGTCATAAACCTTCTTTCCAGAACCTCACAATTTAATGCACATGTAGTTCTTCGTTTTGATAACCATATAGAACCTCACAATTTAATGCACATGTAGTTCTATTTTTGTTAACGGCCAGAACCTCACAATTTAATGCACATGTAGTTCTTTTTGTTAACGGCCAGAGCCTCACAATTTAATGCACATGTAGCTCTTTATTTACTTTACTTGGTAACCTCCAAATAATATTAGTCGACTCAAAACCTAGGATCCACTAGTAATAGTCTAGACTTGTCACAACATCATTCGTGACCAACCATATATAACCATATGGTATACAAAACATTTTATAAACAAAATGTCTTTTCAAGTTCAACTTCTGGTAAGTATGAAAATCATAAAAATGAGTTCATAAACATTCTTTTGCATAAGCTACATAATCAGCAAGTAAAACATCATTTTACTTCAAATAAGTTAGAATCCATCATTTTAGTCAAAAATGATCGGGAACCCTAAAATCTCCCAAAACTCAAGTTATATCAAATATGCAGAAAACTTAGATCTGAAACCATGGAGATATATAGGAGTTCCAAAAGGTAGCTTTTGATATGTATACAATTTTTAAAATGATAGTAGGAACTCACCAAACAGGTTTATACGAAAACCCGAAAAACCAGATATCGACCACGACGAATAGGTGAAGCTTTCTACACCGAAACCCCGAGCAATGCACTTAATACTAGCTATCAACGGATCTTCAAAGATCGAAGAAACCAAAGAGAATCTTAGAGAGAGAGAGAGAGAGATTTGAAGAGAGAGAGAGAAAAAAACTAGCATGAGATATTTGTGGCTGACAACCCTTAAGTCGGCCAGAGGGTTGCACGGCTTACACCGCGGCCTTCAAGCCGTGGGAAAAGTCGCGCGTGCCACAAAACTGGAATACTCCAGTGGGCCACGCGGCTTACTATCTGCGGCCTAGCCCGCGCGTGTCAACAAATCTGGGAATCCTCCAGAGGGTTACGCGACTTACCTCGCGGCCTACAAGCCGCGGCATAGCCCGCGTAACTCTCTGTTTCCCACAATTTCAACCAAAACCCAAACACTAACTCTCGATTCAAAACTCGGCGTTTACGACAAAAGGTAAATGCAAGAATACAACGATATATATAATGAAAATCCAGGGTGTTACAATCCTCCCCAACTTGGGAATGATTTCATCCCCGAAATCCCAACTATATAAAGAGATGGGGATATCTTCGCTTCATATCCTCCTCAGCTTCCCACGTCACGTTGGCTCCCCTATGATGCTTCCACTACACCTTGACCATAGTGACTTCTTTGTGACCCAACTTCTTAGACTTTCTCTCTAAGATAGTGTCAGGCTCTTCTACACAACGATTACCCTCGTCTACTGTTAACTCGGAGAGAGGGATGACGCTTTCCTCTTCCGCCAACACTTCCGAAGGTAACAAATATGAAACGTGTTGTGTATTCTGCTCAACTCTGGCGGCAGTTCCAATTGGTAGTCTTGCAAACCCACCCGCTTGAGCACTTTGAAAGGTCCGAGGAAACGGGGACTTAGCTTCCCACGCTTTTCGAACCGTATAATGCCCTTCTACGGCGATACCTTCAGCAACACACGGTCGCCCACTTGGAATTCCATCGGACGTCTCTTTTTATCGGCATAACTCTTCTGCCGATCCTGAGTCGCTTTCAATCTTTCACGAATGCTCTTGACCTTATCGGCCGTCTCTTGCACAATTTCAGGTCCGGCGAACTGCTTTTCTCCCGCTTCAAGCCAACATACGGGAGTTCGGCACTTTCGCCCGTACAACGCCTCAAAAGGTGCCATTCCAATACTCGAGTGGTAGCTATTATTGTAAGCAAACTCCACCAAAGGCAGGTGCGAGTCCCAACTACCCCCGAAATCGATGACACAAGACCTCAACATATCTTCTAACGTCTGGATCGTTCTCTCGCTTTGCCCGTCGGTCTGTGGATGGTAAGTCGTACTCAACTTAACTCGTGTACCCAGTTCTTTCTAAAACCCATCCCAAAAGTTCGAGGTGAACCGACTGTCGCGATCTGACACGATCGACAAAGGTATTCCATGCCTCGAGACCACTTCATCGATATACAGTTTTGCTAACTTATCCATCGGTAAAGTCTCGCGCATAGCCAAGAAGTGAGCGCTCTTTGTTAATCTATCTACTACCACCCAAATGGTATCGTGACCTCGAAGAGTTTTAGGCAACTTAGTCACGAAATCCATGGTGATATGCTCCCACTTCCACTCGGGAATCTCTAAAGACTGAAGACTCCCATATGGTCGTTGATGTTCGACCTTAACTTGCGAGCACGTAACACAACACGCCACATACCGCGCCACATCAAGTTTCATTACCGGCCACCAATAGTGCAGCTTCAAGTCCCTGTACATCTTCGTACTTCCTGGATGAATGGAATACTTGGACTTGTGAGCATCTTCAAGCAGTAGATCCCGGTTACCCCCAATCTTGGGTACCCACACACGACCGCTGAACAGTTTTACCCCACGGCTATCTTCCGTTAAGAGTAAACATTGCTTCGTCATGACTTCCTCTTTGAGATTCTCTTCTAACAAGACTTCAATTTGCGATGCCTTGATCTTTTCAACAAGGGTGGATACTAACTCGATTCTCGAACAGGTAGCCCGAATACTTCCGCTATAGTCTTTCCGACTTAACGCATCGGCTACCACGTTTGTCTTCCCAGGATGGTAAAGCAACTCACAGTCGTAATCTTTAAGCAATTCGAGCCACCGCCGTTGCCTCATATTCAACTCTTTCTGATCAAAGACATACTTCAGGCTCTTATGATCTGTGTAGAGTGTACACTTCGTGTCATAGAGATAATATCGCCAAAGCTTCAAGGCGAACACTACTGCTGCTAACTCCAAATCGTGGGTAGGATAGTTCTTCTCGTGTATCTTAAGCTGCCTCGAGGCGTAAGCGATTACCTTGCCCCGCTGCATCAACACACAACCTAAACCCATCTTCGAAGCATCGCTATAGACCACGAAGTCTTCTGACCCTTCAGGTAACGACAAGATCGGAGCTTCACATAATTTCTTTTGAAGAATCCGGAATGACTTCTCTTGCGTTTCGGTCCAATCAAACTTCGCATTCTTCCGAGTTAGAACTGTCAAGGAAGAAGCGATCTTCGAAAAATCCTGAATAAATCTTCGATAATATCCCGCCAGACCCAAGAAACTTCGGATCTCGGACGGATTCTTGGGAGGCTCCCAATTCATCATAGCTTCAATTTTGGAGGGATCTACCTTCACTCCGTCTCGGGTGACAACATGACCCAAAAACTGTACCTCTTCAAGCCAAAAGTCACACTTGGAAAATTTGGCATACAATCTTTCTTTTCTCAGCACATCAAGAACTTCGCGAAGGTGCTGCTCGTGCTCCAACTCGCTCTTAGAGTACACGAGTATGTCATCAATGAATACGATGACCGACTTGTCGAGGAATGGTCGGCACACCCTATTCATCAAATCCATAAATACCGCTGGTGCGTTCGTTAGGCCAAAAGGCATCACGAGAAACTCGTAATGGCCGTAACGCGTTCTAAAGGCTGTCTTCGGAACGTCTTCTTCTCTTACCTTCACTTGGTGATAACCCGAACGTAAGTCAATTTTGGAAAAACAACCCGCTCCTTGCAGTTGATCAAACAAGTCGTCGATTCTCGGAAGCGGATATTTGTTCTTCACTGTCGCCTTGTTCAACTCTCGATAATCAATGCACATTCTCATTGTGCCATCCTTCTTCTTGACAAATTGGACCGGAGCTCCCCACGGTGACGAGCTCGGTCTTTCAAAATCCTTCTCCAAAAGCTCTTGGAGTTGTGCCATCATCTCTTGCATCTCTGATGGCGCTAAAAGGTAAGGAGCTCTAGCAATAGGAGCTGCTCCTGGCACAAGATCAATCCGAAACTCTACTTGACGATCAGGCGGTAACCCAGGCAAGTCGTCAGGAAAAACGTCTGGAAACTCCCGCACAATCTTTACATCGACCAACTTTGACTTCTCTAACTTGGCGTCGATCACATAGGCTAGGAAAGATGAACATCCTTTCAACAAGCACTTGCGTGCCTTCGCCATTGTGATTACTGCCACTTCACCTTTTCTTTTCTCACCATAGATCACAACGAATTCACCACAGGGATTGGGAAGTCGGATTAACTTCTTAGAGCACACGATCTCGGCATGATTGTTTGACAACCAATCCATACCGACCACAACGTCAAAACCTCCGATTATCATCGGCAGTAAATCGATCGAGAATTCTCTTCCCTCGATACCGAGAGTACACTTCTTCAGAACATCACGGATTAGAACCTTACTACCATCATCTATCTCTACCACTAACGCATCCTCAAGACTAGTAGTGGGCATAACAATCTTTTGACGAAACAACTCAGATACGAAAGAGAAACTGGCACTCGTATCGAATAAAATACGAGCAGGTACAGAGTTTATAAGAAAAGTACCTGATACCACATCAGCGGATGCCTTGGCTTCATCAGTCGTCATCTGGAACGCTCGACCCGGAACCCTAGGTGGGTTCTCCTTCTTCGCTGGCGCGTTGCCCGATACAAGCTTCAGGCAATCTCTCTTTACGTGACCCGGTGCCTTGCACTCATAACATACAAGTCCTCTGATCGGACAGTCACGAAAGATGTGTTCAGACTTACCACACTTGTAACAAGGTTGAGGAGCGGCATTACAGCTACCGTGGTGCTTGGTTCGACACTTGTGACACCACCTAGCTTCCTGCTGGCTGTCGAAGCTTCGGTTCCCGGAAAAAGGTCGGGATCTCCTGGGAGGCACAGAACTGTTCTCCCACTTTCTCTTGTCAGACACTACCACCGCTTTCTCAGCTTTGCTTCTCAAGAACAACTCCTCCATAAACTGAGCTTCTTCAACCATCTCTCGGAGATTGGAAGCTTTAGAATTGTGGACCAAAGATAACAGGTCCGCTGGTAGGCCATTAAGATAGGCTTTCATCTTATCTTTTTCCGTTGGGGCCACGTGCCCCACCAAATCCAGCTTTTCCATGAACTGACGGGTGTACTCCCTCACCGTCAGGTTTCCTTTTACAAGAGACCGAAACTCTTTCTCGATTCGGTCCATAGTCCTTTCACTGCAGAACTCTTCCAACAACTTCTTTTTAAACTCGGCCCAAGACAACTGAGCCAACACAGTAGGAGACAGGGTGGATTGAACGATATTCCACCAAGTGAGGGCCGTATCCCTAAGCAATTGGGTACCAAACCGCACCCTCTGATCATCCCCACATTCGGAAGAGCCAAAAGCCTGCTCGATTGCTCGGATCCATTTAACACATGCAACTGGGTCTTCGGAACTAGAGAACTCTGGTGGTCCGCAACCCAGAAAAGATTTGTAGGAACAACTCTTCCCACCTTTCGGAGCACCAACAACCCTGTGCTCTTCAGTTCTGACTCCGCTCTCAGAGCCCCCAGATCCAGTCAACACATTCTCTTCCACTGCCCCATGCCTTCTTAGGCTCACGTCCCGGTCTTCCAACATTTTCAGAAAAACCTCTTGCTGTTTCTCTATGGCCGTCGTCACCATTTGCATGACGCTGGCCATCATATCAGCTTGAGGGCTAGCCAACTGAACAACGGGACTGGTGGACGTCAGAACCACTCTTGGTCCTAGATCCACTTCCCCAGTAAGTAACGGTGGCATGCCCGAAGGAATGACGGTCGTCGCCCTAACCACGGGATCTCGCTCGGCCAGAGCCTCACAATTTAATGCACATATAGCTCTTTATTTACTTTAATTGGTAACCTACAAATAATATCAGTCGACTCAAAACCTAGGGATCCACTAGTAATAGTCTAGACTTGTCACAACATCATTCGTGACCAACCATATATAACCATATGGTATACAAAACATTTTATAAACAAAATGCCTTTTCAAGTTCAACTTCTGGTAAGTATGAAAATCATAAAAATGAGTTCATAAACATTCTTTTGCATAAGCTACATAATCAGCAAGTAAAACATCTTTTTACTTCAAATAAGTTAGAATCCATCATTTTAGTCAAAAATGATCGGGAACCCTAAAATCTCCCAAAACTCAAGTTATATCAAATATGCAGAAAACTTAGATCTGAAACCATGGAGATATATAGGAGTTCCAAAAGATAGCTTTTGATATGTATACAGTTTTTAAAATGATAGTAGGAACTCACCAAACAGGTTTATACGAAAACTCGAAAAACCAGATATCGACCACGACGAATAGGTGAATCTTTCTACAACGAAACCCCGAGCAATGCACTTAATACTAGCTATCAACAGAGCTTCAAAGATCGAAGAAACCAAAGAGAATCTTAGAGAGAGAGAGAGAGATTTGAAGAGAGAGAGAGAAAAAAACTAGCATGAGATATTTGTGGCTGACAACCCTTAAGTCGGCCAGAGGGTTGTGCGGCTTACACCGCGACCTTCAAGCCGCGGGAAAAGTCGCGCGTGCCATAAAACTGGAATACTCCAGTGGGCCACGCGGCTTACTAGCCGCGGCCTAGCCCGCGCGTGTCAACAAATCTGGGAATCCTCCAGAGGGTTACGCGACTTACCTCGCGGCCTACAAGTTGCGGCATAGCCCGTGTAACTCTCTGTTTCCCATAATTTCAACCAAAACCCAAACACTAACTCTCGATTCAAAACTCGGCGATTACGACAAAAGGTAAACGCAAGAATACAACGATATATATAATGAAAATCCAGGGTGTTACATCTTTGTTCAGCAGCTTCGTCTTCGATTCAGCTATGAACATCTGTTGACGCGAAACTTGTCTTCAGGGATTACGTTTACATCAGAGAACATCAGCAATAACTGAATAGACTCAGTCTAATCGCTGTTAGTGAAACACTAATACATATGAGCATTTATAAGAGAGATCATCAGCGATAACTGAACAGACTCAGTCTGATCGCTGATGGTGAAACACTAATACATATTAAAACGTAATTTTCACTAAGTATAGAAGAGGGTCGTTATCAAATCACTGAGAGAGTTTGGATCAACAATCTCCCCCTATTTGATAATGACAAAGTAACTGAAGAAAATTACTTTAGTTCAAAATAATGGAATAATCAAGACTCATAACATACATGTCCCAATTACTATTTTGAGGGATCTTTTACAATACTGATAGAGTGAAGTACTTCACTGAAATTTTCATTAATTCAAAGATAGAATTACAAGGTATGAAAATTACAAGTACAAGTGAGGAACTAACTACTGTAAGTTTAACTAATAGATTACAAGAAATAGAAAACTAATCTATCAGCTATCTAAAGAAGATTTTGGAGGATTAACCATATAGTCAGGTATTTCTTCTCCTTTTTGCCTTCGATCTGAAGATTCTTGACTAATGATTGCCTTGATCGGTTCAGCAAAATGAGAGAAGTCACACCATAAGCATAGGAGATCCTTGAGATGGCTGAGGGGACAGATAGGAATTTCAGAGACTCTTTGGAATCTGAGATGTTCCTCATCATCTATGAAGAAGATTCCAAAAGGTTCTTTGAGTACTTGCCCTGCAATATATGGACCACCAGGAGGCAGGGATAGATCAAGTACTGAGAGATCAGGAGGAGGACCAAACAGAGCTTCTTTTGAGAACTTGATGGAGGTTTCGTTCCTTATAGCAGCATCATTCTCAGATAAGGAGGAGACATGCTTTCTTTTTAGTTGCCTTAGCTTGGAAGGAAGAGTAGATGGCACCTTCAGGATGGCAGCGACTCTATTGATGAGAGCATCATTTATCCCTTCAACATAGCCTTTGTAGGTTGACTTGGATTTCTTCAGCGCATCTTTGAACTCTAGCCATTCCATGTAACCGAAGCTTTCCAGCTTTAAAACGAACATAGCCTTACAACTTCCATCCTCTCTGGTTATCTCCATTGTGACAGAAGTTCGGTCCTTCTTCTTTCTCCCTGAGATGACAACGGCTACGATCTTCATTGGGTCAGAGCGATAGTTGACTTTATGTTTGCACCATTCGACTGAGTTATCGCTGACCGCTAGTTCTTTTGAGCGCTCTTCTTCAATTTCCTTTAATAGAGCAGCCTGGACTTCCACTGGTTTCTTTTTCAGCTTTTTGTCTTTGACTTGAGAGGACTGAATCTTGAGAGCAAGAGAGGCATCTTTTTGACAATCAACTATCAGTTTCTCAGCTCTGACAGATTCTTCGATTTCAGCTTCAGTTAGGAACTCTAGTTCTGTAGAAGTTGTTTGAAGAGGGACCTTCAGCCGTTGACTTTCTAGATGAGAGATCATCTCTGTTCTTCTCTTCATCTCTTCCTCTGACCAGTGATATGGTCTTGAGGGCCTTCCTGTATGGTGCAGGGCTTCTTCTTCTTCATCTTCTTCATCAATCTCATTTACGGAGATTGGAATTATTGAGTCATCAACTATAGAAGCTGGGATTATTTGTAGTTCCTTACCCTTAAGAAGGGGAGATAACTGTCTGGTCAGAAAATAGATAAAATAAGTTAGTGTTTGTTTGGGAAGAAGAAAGATAAAGGCTAGAAAGAAACAGGGGTTGGGGATTTATAGAAAGATATAGGAACAAGTGAAAGGCATGCCTGAGAAGGATTCTCCTCAGATAGTGAAACTTTAGTCAGGCTTCCCCCAGCAGCTGCACCCTTAGATTTGCTTTGGGAAGGGGTTCCTGAAGATGTTTCTTTACTCCCCCCTGTTGTGACAGCTTCTTTCGAAGTTATCACTGATGATGTGGCTGCTGCAGAAAACCATAAAGATTGGTCTTCTTCATCGTCATCATCATCATCTTCTTGGTGTTGCTCTTTATCTTGATCTTGAAGATCAAGATCTTCATCTTCTTCATCCTCCTCCTCTTCTTCTTCATCTACAAAGACATAATCGTAGGAAGAAGATGAAGGGGCTTTGTCAACAACCTTCTCCCCTCAACATGAGAGGGAGGATCTTCCGGGTGAACCTTAGCAGCAGCTTCCTCTTTATTTTCTTCAGCAACTTTCTCCCCCTCTTTGTCATTATCAGTGAGGGAGAGGACTTTAGGCGGAGAGGAAGGTTGGGCAGCGACAAACTTACGAACTTCAGCCTCCAGAGTTTCCAGGCGTCCTTCAATCACATGGATGTCTGAAGTAGCATGATGAATAAATTCAACAGCGACATTCAGAGAAGTGCGATCATCTTCTGTGAAAGAAGGAGTGGGCGTCGGAGCTGGTGCATTCAACTTCTCAAGGACTTGTTGTAGGATGTTTGTGCATGAATTGATCTTTGCAGATAATCCCTGGACATTGTTGCTGAGAGTATCCACACGTCCCTGAAGGAGTTGAGAATCCTCCTTGACTTTGACAAGCTCGCCCTGAAGAGTTGTGATCTGGGAGGATTCGGCTTTGGACGAGCAAGTAGCTGTAAGTTTCTTCAGCTCTTCACCAGCGGTATTCATCGTGATGGTGGTTTCGTTGATGGAGGTGGTGAGAGAATCCACCTTGACACCCAAACTGTTGACATGAGCGTCAACAGTCGCCATATTAGGACCTGAAAGAAAAGTTAGTTTATGAGAAACAAGCTTATATGGAGAGTTGGGAGAAGTGTTTAGGGTTATAGGAGTACCTGAGTTATCAAACAGTTTGTAGAATTGCATAGATTCTTCAAAAGTTTGATTGTCAGGTCCTATGGGTGCAAACTGTGGTTGCGTAGAAATGGATGGAGGGTTAGAGACCAAAGAGATAGGAGGACAAGTAATAGGGATAGAAGAAGTTGGGAGTTGGGCAGCTACCTCAGTTGTTACTGAGATGGGTGGTTGCGTCACTGATGTTGTGACTGCGACTGAGATCGCTGGCACAGTTGATGATGTAATAGCTGAGGATGTGGAGGAGAGACCCACGAAATCATCCATGGAAGTTTGTCGAGAAACTACCTCAGGCATTGAACTAGGGGCTATGGTCTCCTTAGTCAATTTGGCCTTCTTCGAAGGACCAGAAAGACTAACGGATGGTCGTTTAGAAGCAGTTTTAGCGGCATGGTTAGCTGAAGAAGGAACCTCCGGTGCGGCCGCTGAAGATGAAGAATGGAGAGAGAGACGAGAGCGTAAAGTAGAGATACTTACCTCGTTGTCGAGCTGTTTGACTTCCAATGAACGCTGACCCACTTTGGAGAAGGAGCCATCTGGAGTAGTGGGGTAAGAATCAGAGTAGAGAAACTTTAGGTATGCACAGATAAACCGTACATACGGGATCTTGGGATCCCTCTCCGTCTTCTCTATCTTTGACCTGAGATCGTCAAAGATAGCAGTGGCATAGTCAAAGTTCTTTCCAGCGATGACTGAGTAAGCCATTTGAAATTGAACTTTGCTTGCCTGATCAAGTGAACCACTTTTCCCACTCATACACTGAATGAAGTGAGAGAAAATGAAATTCAGTTGAGAAGGCATGTTTGCCTTCTTGATAAGAGTCAGCCGCTTGTTGGGGATGGTCGATTGGGGCTTGTTATCCCAACAATATTCCATATCATCCAGAAACTGGATGAGTTCAGCATCAGTTGGCAGAGCGTCAAATCCACTATTGGGTTTGTCAGGAAATCTGAGTGCCTTCCTCAGGCTGAAAGCTGTCATCATGCATGATCCTAAGTCAGTGCTGAAAGAGATAGCAGGAACTTGGTCACCTTTCTTGTTGGTGATGGAGGTCTCTTCAGAAGTAAACCAAAACTGTTGGAGAAGCGTTTTGGATGGTTTGGGATCAACAGTAAGTGCGTAAGCAATGCAAGATTGTTTTAGGAACCTAGCAGCTTCCACTAGGTGTGGGTATTTGACACCATCGAAGTCCAAACGTCCAAGATGGTTGTTCTTGGGGATTTCAGAGTCAGTGAGAGCGAACTTGACTGTCTTGGAAGCAAGAAGAGATGATTGTGCCATTTCTGAATATGGAAAGAAATGATAATAGAAGGAAAGGATTAGTCTTAAAAATAAAGAAGTTTTTACCAGTTTCTATTTGTAGAAAGAAACGTATAAAAACTAAAATATTTGAAGATTAAGACATTGTTCTTAGTTGAAGAAGGAAGAACAATGAGAAAACCAAAGGTTTTGAAAGAATAAAATAAAAAAGAATGATTTTAGTGAACAAAAATCTTGTAAAAACCCTTAATGATGGAACATATATAGGAGTATATAACAAAATTTTAAAAGGAAAAGAAGAACAAGGTAACCTGTTGATCTTGAAGAACAAATACCAGAGGAGGTGTTTGCTAGAATTGCCATGAGAGAGAGAGTTCTTGTTCAATAAGATTTCCAGAAAGTGTAAAAGATAAGAATGAAAAGAAACATTCCTTTTATACGTATAGAGAGAGAGAGAGAGAGAGAGAGAGATCGAGGCGGGAAAACAAATGTTCATCATGACATGGACACGTTTGACGAAGTTGATTGGATAGAAGGGCAACGAACGAACGTGTCAGAAAAAGGCATGTCGTGGATTGTCGGTTCAAATGAGGAAAGAGAAAAAAACGTTTCATTTGTCCTTTTCGAAATTATCTCTGAAGAAAAGTCAGAGATAGGTTTTCTTTTTGAAAGAATCCTTGATAGAAATTCAGAGATTGATTTTTCATTTCAGAAGGATCACTGAAGAAAAATGTCAGTGATAGAATTTGTTTATCAAAAAGCTTTTAATCATTTGAAGAAAGAAAATGATTATTTTTATTTTTGAGAGAAAACAACTTACTGAATGAATATTCAGTGATGGAGAATAAGAGAACATACCTGAGAGTCAGAAATTTATTCAGAGATAGAGTGATAAAGGGGAACTTAGAATCACTGACATAATGCAGGAAGATGAAGAGTTACTCTTCAAGATTCAACATTCCAAGCTCACTGATGAGAAAGTTGAACCTTGTCTCATCAAGAGGTTTGGTGAATAAATCAGCAAGCTGATAGTCAGTGGGTATAAAGTGAAGTTCAATATCACCATTCATCACATGATCTCTGATAAAATGATATCTGATCTCTATGTGTTTCGTCTTTGAATGTAGCACTGGATTGTTTGCTATAGCGATAGCACTAGTGCTGTCGCAATAGATTGGAATCTTTGATAGTTGAAGGTCATAGTCTAATAGTTGATTTCTCATCCATAAGACCTGAGCACAACAACTTCCAGCGGCTACATATTCAGCTTAAGCTGTGGAAGTGGACACTGGATTTTGCTTTTTGCTTGTCCAGCTTACCAGCTTTCCTCCTAAAAGTTGACATCCACCAGTGGTGCTCTTTCTATCGAGTTTACAACCTGCAAAGTCACTATTGGAATATTCAGTTAGATCGAACCCTGAGTCTTTGGGATACCAAAGACCGAGGTTAGGAGTCCCTTTCAGATATCTGAAAATTCGCTTAACAGCGATTAGATGGGATTCCTTGGGTTCAGATTGATAGCGTGCACATAAACAAGTAGAGTACATGATGTCAGGTCGGCTCGCTGTAAGATACAGCAGGGAGCCTATCATTCCTCTATAGGCAGTGACATTAACAGGTTTTCCAGATGGATCTTTGTTTAGTGTCAGAGGAGGTGCCATAGGAGTCTTCATCGCTGAAGTTTGTGTTAAATCAAACTTCTTCAACATGTCTTTAACATACTTACCTTGGTTGATAAAAGTACCTTTGTCAGATTGTTTAATCTGAAGACCAAGAAAATATGTCAGCTCACCCATCATACTCATTTTGTATTCTTTCTTCATTCTTTCAGCGAAGCGAGTACATAGAGATGGGTTAGTAGAACCAAATATGATGTCATCGACATATATTTGTACAAGAATAATATGATCTTTTATCTTTCTGAAAAATAATGTATTATCAATTTTGCCACGTTCAAAATTTTCAGAGATAAGAAAAGATGAGAGAGTGTCATACCAAGCACGAGGGGCTTGTTTTCCTTACGATAACCACTGAGAGCAAGTTTCCCTTTCTCATTGACCACTGAACATGCTTTCTTGGTAAAGCGAACTTCATAGTCTTTATCACATAGCTGACTGATGCTCAGAAGGTTGTGCTTCAGTCCATCTACATAAGCGACTCTTCTGAAGGTAGTTGTCCCATTGCTGAGGACACTAAACCCTCGGGTATATCCTTTTCCATTCCCACCAAAGGTCACAGAGGGACCTTTCTCTTCCTTGTATTCAGTGAGCAGGTCTTTTTGTCCAGTCATATGACGAGAACATCCACTATCGAGATACCAGATGCCCTTTGATCCCTGCAAACATAAGGAAGATTAAGCCTTGTTTGGTACCCACTTTTCAATGGGTACTTTAGGGTTAGTGGAGATGGAAGGTTCAACAATCTTCAAAGCAGATGAAGATTCAGCTTCAGTGGTAACCTTCACCTTGGTTAATTTCTTAACCTTAGTGGTATTCTTCACCTTGGTAGATTTTGCAGCTTTGATGACCTTCTCAGCCTTGGAGGCATTCATCTTCACTTTAGCTGATTTATTAGCTTTAGTCGTAGTTGGACATTTGCTTGCAATATGGTCAGTAAATCCACAGTGATAGCATTTTCTATATTTGAAAGTGGTTTTGGGACCATGAGTAAAAGGTTTTGAGAATTTAAGATGAGCAGGTCCAGCTCCAAGAATGCTTTGTCAGGATCGAATTCTCAACAAGAATTATGAATACTCAGAAACAATATTAAAGAAACTGCGGAATAGCACTTTAATATTCAATAAGCAGAAAAACAATGAAACAATTAATCACAATCAACTTGTAAACTTTATTTAATGATTCAAGTTACAAGATTTTCATTCACAACCTCAATCTTGAAGAACAGGCTCTTTCAAGACGAATTCTACTTCTCTAGAATTAGGAACTATGCCTTGAGGTTGATTTTCTCTCTAGAACAAAAACTCAGAATTACATCTTATTCTAAACGATTCTATACATATATTGAAATTAAAGATAATTACAAAACTTAAAAAGATCTTCAAAATAATCTTCATAATTATCTTCAAGCTTTCCATGTTTATCTTCAGACGCTATCTCTTCAGCATTATCTTCTCATTATCTTAGAAGCAGCATTAATCACCTTAATCACCTTGGAAGCATTAACTGAGTCTTGGCAGCATTAACTACTAAGCAGCACTAACCACTAGCAGTACTAACTAGCTAAGCAGTACTAACTTTGTTCAAGCAGCAGTAACTTTGACTAGCAGTATTAATTCTACTAGAAGTAGTAATACCTAGCAGTATTAACTTTAAGATCATCTGGCAGTACTAACTCTGAACTGGCAGCATTAATGACTTAGTCACATCTTCAGTTCCCAACAATCTCCCCCTAACTTGACTTTTAGAAAGAGAAGTCAAGTTCTTCAGATGCTCCCAAAATACCATTCTTCAGATTCCTGTATCAACATTTAGCCCCAAACTTTGATTGATCATTCTCTGAATTAGATACTTGGCCATTTCTGAATTTTCAACACATCCAAGCTTCTTCTTCAACATAGCATGAAGCTTCATTCTGCTGTGGTTGTATACTCTATCCACTAGAAAGTATTTTATGTGATTTCTATCGAAAGTCACTGCATATACTCCACTAGTTTCATATAGAGTCCAATTTGTGACTGCTTGAAACACATTTCTTATGATATGCTCCACTTCTTCAGGTTTGAACATCATATACAGATACTCCATCACCAGTTTTGTAATTGACATCCCTGGAGCTTTTAACTGATCTTCATACACCTTCATCCCTATTTCAAACATTTCTTCTATATCAGATCTTGAGCATGTTCTGACAATCTCGGCCTAAGTGTTGAATACCTCACACTTATCATCCTTCCTCTTGATCCTGATATACTCCTTTCCATCCACTGTCAATGTATCCCAGTGAATAACTTCAGGAGGCTTTACACCAACAGGTTCTGCTGAAATTGGTTCAGGCACTTTGTCCATCACTACCATGTACATCTTTAAATCATCAGTACTTGAAGGTTCTTTCTTTTCAGATGACTCAGGTGCCTCTTCTTCTTCAGCAACCTTTTCATCCTCTCCTTCTGTTATTCTAGGCTTCTTGATCATCTTTCTCCTAGCCATCATCTTTGTCCTTTTTAAAGTCCTTAGACTTTCACCAATAGTGGCTTCCTTCTTTGGAGTTTCTTGTTCATCAGGGAATGGTTTTTGTAAGAAATCATTGCTCTCTTTTATTCTTTTCTCCATTTCAACCCTTGCAACTTCATCCCCTTGAAGCTTGATCATTTCTGTATCATATAACCCTTTAAGTTGCTCAAAAGACATGTTTGAGAACATTTCCACTTTGACACCTACAACACCCTTGAGGAAAGTAATCATTTTCTTCCTCTCTTGAGTACCCAGGTATGTCTTTGAAGGTTGCCTTTTCTTTGCAGCCATTTTGATCTTTCCAAACTTCCTCAAAGATGTGGCTTTCTGCTTGGCTTGTTCTGTTGCTAGGCTTTGTTGATAGGCTTTATTTAGCTCTGCAGCCATTGCTTTTGCTATCTCTCTATCTTTTTCCACTTGCACAGTTTCAGCTTCTTCAAGTTCAGCCTGTATCTTCCTAGCTAGAGCTTCATCTGATTCAATCAGCTTCTGCTTTTTCATTGGTTTATCAGATTCAACTAGCTTTGCCTTACCTTTCTCTTTACCCATCACCTTCTCAGTGCTAAAGTTCTTTGCTGCACAACTCTTTCTTTTATGACAACTCCTTTGGCCTTTGAGGTGACCTTAGGAGTATCATGTTTGGCTTTGATGAGTGTTTCTGCAATCTCCAGCTCTGTAAGGACCTCTTTTACTGTTTCTGCTGCTTCTTTCAGATCAGTAGTATTAACCATTTCTGCTGCTTCTTTGCTTGAACTGGCAGTATTAATGGTTTCTGCTGCTGTTGATTCTGTTACTGCTTCTTGTACAATATTTTCTGCAGATATTTGCTCCCCCTCAAACTCAACTTTCTCTTGCTCCCCCTTAGCTTTGGCATCTTCCTTATTGACATCAACTTCTGTCTCCCCCTTTTTGGGAGCATCAGGCACTGGTTTCCTCCTTCTTAGTACAAATTGTTTTCTTCTTTTCTTGGCATTGAGCTTTCCCACCAGTTGCTTAAGTTTTGAAATCTGCTGTTGTTGGGAGATGACCACTTGCTGCAAGGCTTTGATTTCCTTTCCTTGATTAACCACATCAACATTGATGTTGGCTATTGTTTCCATCAATTCTAAGTAAGTATAGCTATCCTCACCTTCTTTAGGTGTTTTACCCACCCTTGAAGGATCATTGGAATCTTTTTCCATCAATTCATCAGTTTCAGTTCTGTCCTCACCCTTTTTGGATGTTTTGCCCATCCTTGAGGGATCCTTGGATCTTTTAGTAGTGACCTTCTGCCTAGTAGAAGCATCAACTACCCCCTTGGTTTCTTGGCACCGGGGTCCTTTGGTTGATTTCTCAGCCAAAGTTGCCATGGGGAAGGTCTTAGAGATGCTACCACTGTCCTTCTCTGTGCTAGCAGAAGTAGTGGCAGCCTTCTCACCCATATGCTCATCCATCTCCTTAGAGAGTACCTCCTCAGGGTTGGGAGACACCCTATTGGATTCCCTTTGGATATTCTCTATTGGAGAATGCTCCAATAGAGGGCTTTGAGGCTCTTGGTTAATAGTAGGTACAACAAGGGAAGGAGCCTTGTGTACCTTTCTCTTGGCATAAGTCTTGGAAATTTGAGGAGTGGGTTTAGCAGCAAAGGACTGAGGAAAAATGTGAGAGAGGGAAGGTTGGGATTGGCTCTCAGTGGGTTGGTCTAATGAGGGCCTTGACCCTGAGGCCATACCTTCTTGTGGTTGGGACACCACCATCATTGTTGAGAACAATGGGGTGTCAACTCCTTCCGAGTCCCTAGCAGATCTTCTCATGTTTGAGAAGACCTTGCCTTTAGGGGGTTTAGGTACATATACCCCATCAAAGTGAGGTATATCCGTCAATTCATTGGTTATAACTGCCAGTACAAACTTGGGATACATGAAGAAACTCTTCTTGTTGTCCAGGTTTGAGACAAGATCATTGAAGATCATCAGTGAAAAATTATATTTTCTAGCAGTAGATAAACATACCAAAGCATAGGCAATGGGACTGCTAAATTGGCTCCAGCCAGTAGTTTTCTTAGAAATACAGTGCATCAGGGTATGAACAAAGAACCTCCATTGGGGTGTAAATTGAGCTTTGAAAAACTTGAAAATCCCCAATTGGCCTTCATACCCCATCCTGGTGAGGTTTGAAAACAAATCCTCATTTGGAATAGAAGATATACCTGAAGCATCGTCTAGACGTAGACAGATGCGAATGGTCTCCTCAGTAACTGTCAAGGGTTGTTTTGATGCACTGCACTCCATTTTCAGTGCTAGTAGTGGCGTTGGCCCAGAATTGCCTTTGGTGCTCGATGAAGATGGTAGGAGACACAGTGAGAGCATGAGCGATGTGGCTTGACTTTAGGAAATCGACTATCTGGTGAAAACCTTCGGCTTGTTTTGGCTTTTGGAGCATGGATATCTCGTTGTGCTCATCAATAAACGCCATTGAAGCCATCTGTACGCAAGGATTCTTGCCTAGCGAGCACTGGACACTTGAGAGAAAAGAGTGAGAGAGAAGATGAACAGTAGACAAAGAGTCGTTATGATCTTTTAGGCGGGGAAAGGGTATTTATAGCTTTTGGATTATAAGCAGTATTAACCTTAAAAAGATAGTGAAAGCAGTATTAACAGTGAGGAGTATTAAATGAGAGGAGTATTAACCACTAGCAATATTAACAAACTAGCAGTATTAACTGAGAGCAGTATTAACCACTAGCAGTATTAACTAACTAGCAGTATTAACTGAGAGCAGTATTAATTACTAGCAGTATTAACTAACTAGCAGTATTAACTGAGAGCAGTATTAACTACTAGCAATATTAACTAACTAGCAGTATTAACTGAGAGCAGTATTAACTACTAGCAGTATTAACTAACTAGCAGTATTAATTGAGAGCAGTATTAACTACTAGCAGTATTAACTAACTAGCAGTATTAACTGTGCACTGGCAGTAGTTAAAAATTGTACTGGCAGAACTAAAACTGTACTGGCAGTATTAACCATACTTACACTTTTAAGCTTGTGATGAACTGAGTACTGCTCTACATTTCCTGAGAAAGAACATTAGTAACACCAAGAATAACCAATATACAGGTATTGAACCACTTTTTAAGTAGGATCTTATTCAGAGTTGATCATTCCCACACTTGTTACCAAGAAAGTGAATCTACCCACATCAAAGGCTTTGGTGAATAGATCAGCAAACTGGTTATCAGTATGAACTTTTACAACTTGAATAAGCTTCTTTTCATTGTAGTCTCTTATAAAGTGATACCTGATCTCAATGTGCTTTGTCTTTGAGTGCTTGACAGGGTTATTGACAATGCTAATAGCACTGCTATTATCAATAAAGATTGGAGTGTGTAGAAAGGTTACCCCATAGTCCAGCATTTGATTCTGAATCCATAAGACTTGAGAACAGCAACTTGCAGCTGCTATGTACTCTGCTTCTGTTGTAGATGTGGACACTGTGGTTTGTTTCTTGCACTGCCATGATACTAGTCTTGCACCTAAGAACTGGCATCCTCCAGAAGTAGATTTTCTGTCCAAGCTTGCTCCACCTAAGTCACTGTCTGAGTATGCAAGTAGGTCAAATGATGAGTCATGAGGATACCAAAGTCCCAATCTAGGTTGCCCTTTGAGATATCTGAATATCCTCTTAACAGCTTGATAGTGTGATTGCTTTGGCCTAACTTGAAATCTTGCACACACACAGACTGGAAACATTATATCTGGCCTAGAGGCTGTAAGATACATGAGAGAGAGCCAATCATGGATCTATAGTGATGAACATCTATATCCTCCCCCTCAAGATCTGCTGTGATCTGCTTGTGTGTCTCCATAGGTGTGCTGGCAGGCTTTGAGTCTGAGAAACCAAACTTGGTTAGAATGTTCTGCACATACTTGGACTGACAAATAAAAATACCATCTGACTTCTGTTGGACTTGGAGTCCAAGAAAGAAAGTAAGTTCCCCCATAGAACTCATTTTGAACCTTTGATGCATTAGATCCTCAAACTCCTTGCACATATTGTCTCTTGTGGATCCAAAGATGATATCATCCACATAGATTTGGACCAGCAAGATGTCCTTCTTCTTTCTCTTGATGAACAGAGTTTTATCAATTACTCCTCTTTCAAAGCCATTTTCCAAGAGATAGGATGACAGAGTGTCATACCATGCTCTTGGTGCTTGATGTAGTCCATAAAGTGCCTTCTTCAGTTTGTATACTCTGTCTGGATAGCTTGGGTTTTCAAACCCTGGTGGTTGACAGACATAAACTTCTTCTTCAATTGAGCCATATAGAAATGCACTTTTTACATCCATTTGATAGACTTTGAACTTCATATAAGAAGCATAGGCCAGGAACAATCTGATTGCTTCTATCCTAGCCACTGGTGCAAATACTTCTTCATAATCTATTCCTTCTTCTTGTGTATATCCTTGTGCCACCAACCTTGCTTTGTTCTTTACTACTATTCCTCTCTCGTCTCTCTTATTCCTGAAGACCCATTTTGTACCTATTGCTCTTTGACCTTTAGGAAGGTATACCAGAGCCCAAACATCTTGCAGCTTGAACTGTAGCAGCTCTTCTTGCATGGCTTCTATCCAACTGGAATCTTTCATAGCATCATGAGCCTTCTTAGGCTCAAGCTGGGATAGAAAGCACTGTATGCTGTTGGTCTTGCATATCTTGCAGCCTGCTTTGATTTCTAGTCATCATAGGAGAGGAGATATCTCCTATTACCAGCTGAGGAGGATGATTCTTTTGTGTTCTTGTTTGATGACTAGGTTCTTCATTGAGTCCCACCTCTAGATTAGTATCATCCAACTCAACTGAAGTGATTTCAGCAGCTACTTCTGGTTCTGTATTTTCTTGACTCTCCTCATCTCTTGTTTCTTCTTCACTCTGATTTGGTTCAGTAGATGGCTCCTTTTCACAGTCTTCAACAGGAGCCACTGTAGGTATGGGAAAAATCACATACTGAGGTATGTTTTCTTGAACTTGTGTAGTCCCTGATCCTCCATCACCTGAACCTGCATAATCATCACTACTGAAACCAAAAGAGTTAGTTAGTGAATCAATGTCAAACAACCACTGAGGACCAGACCCAATAGGATTTGGTGTGTTCTCATTGCATTTGACATTGTCACTTTCCTCAATTATTCTAGAAGAAGAATTAAAAACTCTGTAGGCCTTACTTTGAGATGAGTAACCCACAAGAAATCCATCATCTGCCTTGCTATCAAATTTTCCTAAGTGATATTTGGTATTGAGAATTGTACAAGGACACCCAAATGGTTTAAAAAATCCAATAAAGGGTTTTCTTTTATTTAAGAGCTCATAAGGTGTCTTGTTCTTTGGCTTAATCACTAGAACTCTGTTTTGGACATAACAGGCAATATTAACTGCTTCAGCCCAAAAAGTAATTGGCAATTTTGAATCAGCTAACAGAGATCTAGCAGCCTCAATTAGTGTCATATTCCTTCTCTCAGCAACTCCATTTTGTTGTGGAGTCCTAGGAGCACTATATTGTCTCTCAATGCCTTTCTCTTCACAAAAGGTGTTTAGATCAAGATTTTTAAATTCAGTTCCATTGTCTGATCTAATGACTTTTACTTTCTGATTAGTTTGGTTTTCAATTCTTAGAATAAAGGATTTGATCAGTCCACTTGTCTCATCCTTAGTCCTTAGAAAATATACCCAAGTAAATCTAGATTAATCATCAACAATAACTAGGCAATATGATTTCTTCCCTATGCTCATCACATTTGTAGGACCAAACAGATCCATATGTAATAACTGGAGACAAGAAGAAATTGTATTTAACTCTTTGGTCTTATGAGAAGTTTTGTGCTGTTTGCCTTTAAGACAAGCAACACAATGATCATCACATGAAAAGACTTTTGATGGTAAACCTCTTACAAGGTTGTTTTTAACAAGTTTGTTCATTGTCTTGAAGTTCATGTGACACATCCTTCTGTGCCAAAGAGAGGATTCATCCACAGAAGCTTTTGAAACAAGACAGTTCAGGGATGAATCACTTGAAACATTGTCCATGTCTAGACAATAAACATTGTCCTTTCTTGGAGTTCTAAGTAGTATCATGCTTTCATCAACTACTTTGAATCCTGGAACAAGGATCATACATTCTGTATTGGTAAATAATATACTATGTTGTTTGTCACAAACCTGTGATACACTTAACAGGTTGTACTTTAACTGATCAACATAGTAGACATCCTCAAATGTCATCTTACCTTTTGTGACATTACCTTTTCCACTTATTTTTCCACCTGCAAGATTGTCTCCAAATGCAACATGTCCTCCATTGATATGCTTGAAATCCTGAAGACATGACATGGTGCCTGTCATGTGCCTAGAGCAACCACTATCCACATGCTAAATGCTCTTCCCCTTGAGCTGTTGGTTGCCCTGCACATAAGATAAATCAGTTAGTATTGATTAGGAACCCAAGCCAAAGTGGTCTTGGGTACCCCTTTCTCATCAAAATATTTGCATTCCTTCTTGACAAGATTTTTAAACTTTGACTCCTCATTGCTGGAGTACTTTGTCACAATAATGGGTTTGGCTGCACATTTGCTAGAAGCAGTACTGGTTTTAGAAGAACTAACTGCATTAGCAGCACTTGCATGCTTAGCAGTACTAACCTTGTTAGAAGTAGTAACTGTGTCAGCAACAGTAACTGTGTTAGCAGTAGTAACCTTTGAAGAAGTACTAACAGTGTTAGAAGCATTAATATTCTCAGCAGTACTAACACTAGTAGCAGCAGTATTACTTCTGGCAGCACTATCGCTGTCAGCAGTACTATTTGATGTAGCAGTACTAACAGTTTTAGTGCTTCTAGGCACCCACATTTTAATACTCTCTTTTAAAACCTTTTTCTTTATTTGGCCTTTGGTTTCAACAGATTTCTTAGCTACATGTTTCTTTCCAGCCTTCCTATAACCAACAGGTTTTTGCACAAATCTTTGAAAGTTCATCCTTTGGTTAATAGGGTTAAAGAAACAGTACTTAGCCAAATGATTCAACTTGCCACATATGAAACAAGGTTTTGGTCTGATTATTTTACTCAGATCAACTCCTTGTTTCTGAGCCCATTGATTATTCCAGTTTCTTTGATTACCTCTCTTTGTACCAGAATTTAGGCTCTCAGTTTTATTGCAAGCACAATGTTTACAAGGGCCAGGATTCACAATAGTGGTCTGTTTGTAATGGACCTTGTTAGCCTTTCCTTTGGTCTTCTCTATCTCTTTAGACTTGACCCATATTTTTCCACATCCCTCATTGGTGATGATGTTGTTTTATAAGGGTATCTCTTTACTCACAACATTGTTCTTATTCTCACTGGCTTCATTCTCAGTCATATCCTCAACAACCACCTCATCCAAAGGATCTATCTCAAATGCTTCCTCAGACAAGTTCTTTTTCTCCTTGGTCTCTAACAAGTCTGATGTAGGAGGGATGTAATTGTTGTTGTAAGGAGGGGGGGTGTTGTTGTATCCAACACCAGGCTTCATCTTATCATGAATCTGAGACTTTAGAAGAGAATCCATTGCTTTTGAAGCATATGAAAACTTTTCTATATCAAGCTTAACCTTAGCTAGTTCTTCTTTCAACTTATCATTCTCTTCTTTTGACTTAGACAGTTTGGTCTCTAACTCATTCTTTTCCCACTTCCAGTAGTTTGTGTCATAAGAATGTTGAAGTTCATTGGCTTGGAAGCCTTTGATTTGATCTTCAAACCTCTCAACTATCAACACATAATCTCTTCTGTCCTTTTCTAATCTTTTGAGGTCATCACACATGTTTTGGTTGTGATCCCTGTACCTTTTGACAGTGTCTATGCAAGATTGAGTACAAAGTTTAGAAATTACCTCAGAGGGGAGATCAGACACCTCTGCCATAAGAGCTTGATTCTGAATGGCTTCCTCAGCTTGGTCACTCCAGTCAAACCCCATTCCTTGTTGAGAAACAAGGGCTTGAGCAGAGTTCTTGTTTTGATTGTAGCCTCCATTCTGAGCTTGTTGGTGGTTGTTATTTGGCACACCACTTCTGCACTCTCTAGCAAAGTGTTCTTTCATGTGGCACTTATAGCATTCCACCTTTGTCTTGTCAAAACCAGCTCCATCTTCTCTTCTTTGAGAGAAGTTGTTTCTCCCAGTTCTTTTAATAAACTTCTTCACCCTCATAGATAACATGGCCATCTGCCATTTAATGTCCATCTCCTCCAAATCATCAAGGTGAATTTGTTCCAGATCATCATTAATCAAGGAGTTATTGCTATGACTTGACAAAAAGGCTTCAAAGACAGTTTCAGTGCCTTTTTCTAAATTCACTCCACTAGCAGCACTAACTGCTTCAGGGTTGGCAGTAGTATCAGCAGATGCTGATAGAAGTGCTGCATTATGAATATACCCAGTGGGCTTCTTCTTAGCTTCTACTTCTGATTCAAAAACTCTTAAATCATTATACAGATCATCTAGTTCCTTCTCTTCCAGATTGTCACTCTGTCTATATGAGACAGTGTACATAGTCCATTCATCCCCAAGAGATCTGAGGAACTTCCTGTTGATATCATCTTGCTCTATCTTCACTCCAACAGTAGCCAGTTCACCAATAAGCTTGTTGAACCTGTCAAAAGTTTGAGTCATAGACTCATTCTTTGAAGAAGTGAAGTTCTCATACTGCTGCTTTAGAACATCCCTTTGATTTCTTTTGGTGCTCTTAGTTCCAGCAAATCTTTTCTCTAGAGCATTCCAGAGAATCTGAGCATCAGTGCAGTTGCAGAATTGATGCTGATATTCATTGGGGATGGCCAAAAGCAGAGTGCTCAAGGCCTTCATCTCTGTCTGCCTGATCTTCCTCTCACCATCTGTCTTAGGTGGAGATCTTTTCCCATCTGGTCCAATCTGGCCTTCAGTAGAGGGGCCATTCTCAATAACATCCCACATTGAGTAGTCAGTGAGGAGAATGTATTGCCTGATTCTGATCTTCCACATATCAAACTCATTGGGTTTGAGCATTGGAACCTTAGAGACAAGAGTACTGTTTGATTCTGCAAAGTTTTCCATGATGAATGAATGTTTCTGAGATAACTAGCTCTGATACCACTTGTCAGGATCGAATTCTCAACAAGAATTATGAATACTCAGAAACAATATTAAAGAAACTGCGGAATAGCACTTTAATATTCAATAAGCAGAAAAACAATGAAACAGTGAATCACAATCAACTTGTAAACTTTATTTAATGATTCAAGTTACAAGCTTTTCATTCACAACCTCAATCTTGAAGAACAGGCTCTTTCAAGACGAATTATACTTCTCTAGAATTAGGAACTATGCCTTGAGGTTGATTTTCTCTCTAGAACAAAAACTCAGAATTACATCTTATTCTAAACGATTCTATACATATATTGAAATTAAAGATAATTACAAAACTTAAAAAGATCTTCAAAATAATCTTCATAATTATCTTCAAGCTTTCCATGTTTATCTTCAGACGCTATCTCTTCAGCATTATCTTCTCATTATCTTAGAAGCAGCATTAATCACCTTAATCACCTTGGAAGCATTAACTGAGTCTTGGCAGCATTAACTACTAAGCAGCACTAACCACTAGCAGTACTAACTAGCTAAGCAGTACTAACTTTGTTCAAGCAGCACTAACTTTGACTAGCAGTATTAATTCTACTAGAAGTAGTAATACCTAGCAGTATTAACTTTAAGATCATCTGGCAGTACTAACTCTGAACTGGCAGCATTAATGACTTAGTCACATCTTCAGTTCCCAACATGCTTTTATCATAAGATCTGGGAGGAACTTTCATTTCTTCAGATCTCTTAGGCTTAAGATCAACCTTTAACTTTGGAGGACAGAGATCAAATATTTCTATCACAGAGCTAGAAGATTGATTCGCTGAAGGTTTAGAGGGAACTTTCAGCTTTGCTTTCTTGGAAGCCTTATGAGGACGAAGAATGGATTTTCCTTTATCCGCAGACTTAGAGCCTTTGGATATTTCCTCAGGGATGGGATTAGAAGAAGAAGGATAAAACTGATTATAAGAAGTGTCAGAGATAGAAGTGACAAACGTTCCAAACTTAAGCATGGAACTGTCTTCTTTAGGCTCATCCTATGGTTTCCAAAAACCAAGACCGGTTTTATCACCGCCAGAAGCTTGAGCGTTTATTATCTCAGTGATCTTTGTTGAGGAATTGCACCATTTTTCAACAGTAGCCTTTTCTGCTTTTAGAGCAGCGATGGCTTCTTCGCGTTCTATGCCAATGATTTTATTTACAACAACTTGATCTTTCAAACTTTCCTCTAAAAGAGTCAGTTCTCTGATCTTTTCATGGCATTTTTCCAGCTGTTCAGTTAAATCATTGTTTTTTCTTTCAGCTAGAGATTTGCCGTTTAGAGCATTATAAAGATCAATCGTCAGCACATCAACTGCGCGACTTCTCTCTGATTCAGGTAGAGAGGTATTAGTAGAGATAGATACCTGAGATGATATATAGCTAATAGAAGTTTCAGTTGGTTCTTCCACTTCTTCTTTAATCTCAGCCATGAGGCAGAGATTAGCGACTTCTTCTTCATCAGAACTTGATTCTTCAGATTCAGCCCAGTCGTGTTCTTCAGCGATGAGACCTTTACCTTTTCGCTTGTAGTTTTTCAACTTTTGATATTTCTCTTTCAGCTTAAGGAATTTGTCATCGCTGGATCTTCTCGAGGTAGAAGGTTTGAAGACTTTCTTCGACCTGCACTCACTTGCAAATTGTCCAATCTTTTCACAGTTAAAGCAAGTAGCAGTAGCCTTATCAACAGGGGTTGATTTTGGCTTGTCAGTGAAGGAGAGAGGCTTATTTCTTCGGAAATTGATCTTTCTTGCAAATCTCTTAAAAGAGTTTGTCAAGAGTGCTAAGGAATCATCAAACTCTGAAAGATCAGTGTCTGATAGATCCTCAGATTCAGAATTTAACTCAGTGATGGTGAGAGTAGATCGCTGAGATGGAATTATCTCTGAAGAGACTAAAGCAACAAGAGTGCTTTTGGAGTCTTTAGAATCTTTTATAAGATTCTTCTTCAAAAGGTTTTATTGCTCATAGTTAAGCAATATTCCATACAAGGTGCTGAGAGAAAGAGAATTTAAGTCTTTTGTCAGCTTGAGACATATTGAATAACTGTCCCAGCATTCAGGAAGACATTCCAAGAATTTTGTTAGGACCTCAGAATTAGAATAGGTCCTACCAACGGTTCTTAGATCAATGATTAAGCAGTTAAACCGCTGATGAACATCAGAGAGAGATTCATTCTTACCAGCGATGAAACTTTCATACTGCCTTACCAAGTTAATCTTTCGGAGTCTCTTGGATTTCAGTGGTGTCTTCATATTGAACACATATGGTTTCCCACATTTCTTTAGAAGTTTTAAGATGCATGATGGAATGGAAAACTTCATCAGGCAGAGCCATAGAGATAATGGTCTTTGCCCTTGCATCGATACAAAACCTTTTTTTTTGTCTTCATCACTTCATTGTCTGATTTACTTAGCAATATAGCGTTCAGGAATAAAAGGAGTGGTGGCAGTAGCTGGAACGACAGCTATGATTTGGACAGGTTCTAGGGTCCGTTTACTACGTACTCAAGTATAGTGGGATCTGCACCTTCAAGAAATAGAATCATTCGATTTTTCCAGAGAGAAAAGTTATCTCTGCTAAATCGAGGAGGTTTAGAAAGTGAACCATTATCATAGTAGTTTGTGTTTGTGTTAAGTGCCATTTTAGAATAGCAAGGAAGAGAATAAAACAAGATCTTGTTTATCAGATTAAACAGTCTACTCTGATACCACTTGTTGGTCCCGGAGGTGCTTAACAAGTTTGTAGAAGGGGGGGGGGGTGAATACAAACACATAATTTAAAGTTTAATAAATTGTTTATTGATAATTCAAACACAATTTACAAGTTTGTTGCGGAATAAGATTAAGTAGAACTAAATCTAAACAAACTTAAGAAAACACTAAGATGGTTGCACAAGAATATAGAGAATGGGAATTTGAGAGGTATAGAAAACAAGGGTTTCTATCTAAGTTCAAGAAGAGAGCACACTCTCAGATAGAGAGGTAATATTTCTATTTATACCCTATGCATTAAATGCATGGCAGGGTACTTTACACGTGTCATTTAGTGATTGGCTTTGGGAGTCTGACTTTGGGAGACATGATTTCGGCCGTATCATGAACAGTGTAGTTGACAGAGTTGTTGTACGAATTGTGGCAGAGGCATGTCCGTTATGCCACATCGTACTGGGTGTGCAAGGAAAGATAAAAGAGACTTGAGGCATAAGCTAAGTGATCATCGATCGCTGAATATCTCTTCCTTCAGAGATACAAAGAAGTTCAGCTATCGTTGAAGCTTTTCCTCAGGTTTCTTCGCGTATGAGTAGAGTCGTCTTTGCTTCACTGATATCCGCATCAGGTCACTAGTAGACTTGTCTTTGTTCAGCAGCTTCGTCTTCGATTCAGCTATGAACATCTGTTGACGCGAAACTTGTCTTCAGGGATTGCGTTTACATCAGAGAACATCAACAATAACTGAACAAACTCAGTCTAATCGCTGATAGTGAAACACTAATACATATGAGCATTTATAAGTATTATCATCAGCGATAACTGAACAGACTCAGTCTGATCGCTGATAGTGAAACACTAATACATATTAAAACATAATTTTCACTAAGTATAGAAAATGGTCGTTATCAAATCACCGAGAGAGTTTGGATCAACAGAAATCACTCAATCAATTGGATTTCCAGGTAGTAGGGAATCACATGGATTTTTTAAATCCCTACAAACCGTAAGGCTATTTACACCCGTTTGACAAAATCCTTTTGATATCTTGCGATTTATTTAATTGGTAGATTTTGACATGAGGTCAAAAAACTAAAAATAAAACCAAATTCAGAAAAAATATTATCATATCAACATTATGTGAGCTTTTGGCACAATGACAAAAGAAAAAAAAAATATTGGGTTGAAAGTGTAACTTCCAAATATGAATTAAGGTTGAAATAATGAGTAGTAACTCATAATCTAGATAACATTTGAATAATATTTTAACATATTCATGTTATTTTTGGAGTTTTTAGTAAAACACCAAAAGTTATGGGAGTTGGAAGTATAACTTCCAAAAATTAAATATAAATTTTAAAATTATGAGTAGGAACTCACAATCAAGATAAACATTTGAATGAGATAAACATTTATATAAGATAAACATTAAAATATTATATGGTAAAATAAATCAAAGAGTACATCCATAATTAAATTAATAAATGGTAATTGACCCGAATAATTAAATAAAACGTCAAGCCAGTTAAATAAATTTATTGTACATTTAAATAATAATTGATTATCACTTTTGGAACAATAAATATATAATATTGATAAGATAAACCAACTTGCATATTATTAATAAACATTTGAGTAAATAATTGAAGTACTCATATAATTTGAGTGAAACGACAAACTCGTGTTTAAATAAACAACATTCGCAAATCCAATATGATTAAATAAACTAGTCTAATTTAATATTAAATCAAATAATTATGCTCGTTTTAATAAAATTAATGTATACATGAAATTGTTGTTGGCACATACAACACATTGATACATATATTTAATTTATAGATAGTGTTGAGATTATAATCAAAATTTCAATCCACATAATTATCTTTATCTATATTGCATTCATCATCCAAGAATGTAGTTGTAAAAAAATAGCTATTATCATTTAAAAAAAAGCCTAAAAAGGGAGAGTAAATATAGACCTAAATCATGGTCAAATTAATTAAAGGATCCATGTTATTAAACCAAAATCCAAACGAAACATATGAGTTAGGTTGTTTAGTTTTCACAATTTAATTGTACTCGTGAAATAAAATATATCAATCATCCAAATTAAAGTTAATATAATTATGCTTGAAAAATAAATGAATAAAGTAAACCTTAAAACAATTACATCAACAATAATAGTCGTAACCACAAGGGTTGTGGCGTGGTGGTAAAGGCTTGAGGAGTTCATAGCGCTCAACCCGGGTTCGAGCCCCACTAGCAGCACTTGTGGCCACTGAGGATAATCTCAGGGCTGCACGCTTTAGCAGCTGAACCATAAGCCCTAATTGCCAGAGATTAGTCTGGGCCATAGGCCCAGGATACCTTTTCCAAAAAACAATAATAGTCGAAATCAATAAAACTATATTGGCCATTGTATAAGTTTCTAAATTTTTTTTATGAAGATATGATGTTGTTTTTCTTCAAAATAAAGTTAAAAGGAATTTTATGGATAAATATCATGGACAAAGGTGTAGACATACGGAAACCAGTGGGATCAAAATTCGATTATGCAAAACAAATATATCTCAAAATGTTGGATATATAGTTGTATTATGCAAACTTTTAGATTTACCCTCAAAATAATATATATCAATATTTAAACAAAAAGAATTAAAGAAACCACTTACTTGATCATTAAATTGATGAATCAATTTTAAGAGTACCGACTTCATCCATTTTGGTCTTCTGGTTCTTCCCATTCATAAACCATCTTTTATAAGGTGTCGTATTTGATAATCTTCCTATAACATTCGTGCTGATAACATGTTAAAGGAAAAAGAAATAGAACAACGGTAAGAGAGAATGAAATCTATATTCTCATTAATCATAATCCCTTTAAATAGAGATGAGTTACAAATAGATAACAATGAGATATTTCAGTTATAATCTAACTCTGATATACTTATCTCTATCTCTATTTCTATCGTCATATCCTTTAGACGATGACACACTTATCCTACAAAATTATATTAAGATTAAATTACAAAATTCGTCCATGAACTACTTTTTCAGCATATAATTTTAACCAATTGATTTTTATACTATAATTCATCTGAAATAGTCATATCTTAAATATTTACATTCGGAAATTAACATGTACACAACACATGATTGGCTATAAGCATTTTTCGTACATTTGCTCTCTTATCTTCAAATTCAATATTCAACATTTATCATTTCTTCTTCAAGTTCACGAGGGTCATTTTAACACCATAAAAACTGGACAAGATTGTGAAGAATGATACAAGTTTGGGACAATGGTAATAAGAGCAAAGAGGTGGATTCAAATACATGGTCATTCCTTAGCACATTAAATGTTAGATTTTAAATAGGACCTCAAAATTATGGGGCCCAATTTTACATTTGTTTGAGTATTCATTAGCAATCAACAAATGTAAAGTTATAGTCCCCCCCTCAAACGTCTCTATAATTTATGTCAGAAGACAAAAGTAATATGTCTCATCATTCTCTCTCTAATTTGTAGTTCCTTCTTCAATCATCTTATGCTCTCAATTCCGTGATTGAACTCCCCAAAGGCTTAAAAGCCAAAATTGCATACTTAGACCTCGATTATGGATACTCAACAATTTCATATTTTTATTCGATACATCTTTTGCCTCTTTTTTTGTACTTCTCATCATCGTGTGAGCTCCACATGTAGAGCAGGTAAATTTGATTTCCTTTTTGTTACCCTCTTCAAAATTCTCTGGTCAATTGCCTTCGAATTGTTTGCGATTCCTCAAAGGACTGTTTTTTTTTGTTGTAAATTAGGTTCATATTGTTTAGATTCAGATAATCATATTGTTAGTTGTTTAGGGTTAGGTTTAAATTGTTGATTGCTTAGGTTTGATTTAGGTTGTTAATTGTTTAGGTTTAATACTTTTATGTGATTAACATATTTGTATCTATGCTATTCATATTAGAGTATAATTAAAAGCTTTTGGATGTAATAGCCATCTAAAAGATTGGCACGTCCCTGCTCAAATGTAAAAAGAAAATGAGACTTTTTGAATCAAGACGTGATAGGAAGTTGTTGAGTTCCATGGCAACGATTCAAGGGGATGGCTATGAGAGAATATCGAGCACTTACTCTCCCTCTCGTTGCATAAGCGTACCTGTAAGGAAAAGAAAATCAAAGGTTTTTGAGATGCGTCTAGGAGAAAAAAGCATGAGAGGTTGCTTCAAGTTCAGGAAGTTGAAAGACGACTTAAGGTAAGATTTAAGTATCAAATCTTGATATTATGTTGGCTTAGGGCATGTTCACTAAACACTTACCGCTTCTTATCGGGTAATGTTGCTGACCCGGTAAGCATAATGTTGTTTACTGCACCTTCTGATCCACAATGTCGTCGATCAAAATGTTGTCCCAATAAGGATATATAGTTTCACTTACTCGATCAACATTTACCCGATTCATGCTTACACAATTTTTATTGGTAAACAGTCCTTTAGTAACTCGTGGTGCTATGCGAAGATTTTGTATGTTAATGGAGTTGAAAAGGAGATTGAAATGTCGACAATTTAACATTTTGGTAGTATGTTCTTGTGGTATGAGTACCATGTTAATCATGGATTTAAGGTGTGCTTTTATTATTTATAATGGTATATATGCTAGATATACATGTTGGTATGTAACACCTTAAAAATTGGGGTAAATTTAAACTAGAATATTTGCGGAACTTAGTACAACTAACATAAATAAATCACCCAACGAGGGGAATAGTAAGGCGTTTATAAGCAAAATAGTATAAAGAGATACTATAGACAACCTACAATCTAAACCCAAATAATCTAGATTATAAACGGGTGTCTAGATCTCTTCTCCAAATGTATGATTTAGAATCCAAAAGTGCGCCACTAAACATTGCCACCATAAATGCTATGCTAAGTCACCTGACTCTTCACGCAACCCCGAGGAGCCCCACAGCTAGGATGACCTGTTATACATGTCATTTTAAGAAAAAAAAAATGTTAGGCTAACGCTTAGTGAGAACAAACAATTATGATTGAAACAATAATAAGATCATTGGAAATGAGTGATGAAAATACCAAAATATTAGCCTTGGGTGGAATTAACAAATTTCACAAATACCTCTTGGGTTGACGGGGGAGACCCGTTTACCAACATCAGTGACGAAATTACACTAAAGTAAGGCACTTGATATGTCAATAAAACCAATCACATAAGCTAAACACGTATTGGATATCAAGCTCAACTCCTTTAAGTCTATTGCCTATGGAGTCTCAACTTCAACCCCTCTAGGGCTATACGTTGAGATATCCAAGTCCACAGAAAACAATTAGCACTTTAGAATTACGCATTACTGCTCATGGACAATGCCCGACCGAAAGCCCACATCTTACTTACCATGAGACCCGATGTCTATTCCGTGCTACAATGTGGAAAAGTAGTGTCCCATCATTGAATATAAAGACTTGAATGCCTATGGATTCATTACACTAAAATCACATATAAGTACAAGTTCAAAACGTACAATCCCTACCCCATTTATGAAAGGCAAGTGTAGCACCAAAACATAATAATAGATAAATTTTCTCATCATAATATCTTAACTTCAAAAACTTAACAATAAACCATGAAATCCCAAAATCCACCAAGTACCATCATAAACATTATTTCAACATAGGAAACCATTTTCCATAAGTTCTTCATCAAAATTATTAAGGTGCCGTTTGTTTTTTAAGATGTCTAAAGTCTGAAGTCTTATTTTAGTTATGATTAATAAGAGGTGATGTGTAAAAAGGTCTGAACGATTCAGACTTAAGAGCCATTAAGAGTTTTTTTAAAAAAAAAACAAACAACCCTAAGTGTTCTCAAAACCATAATTTTGACCTAGAATTCTCAAACTCATATTGGTGATGAAAATGTAGCCAAAATCTATAAGAACCATAAGCAACTCTTAGATACCATGTATTCATCTTTCTAAACATTTTTATCTCATCAAAAACTTAAAATCTTCCAAAAACAAGTTTAGGTCAAAACTCCATCCAAATCAAGAAATAACTAGTAAGGAGATGTTTAGAAAGTTAAAACACACATTTTGACATATATAAGGTTTTAGAAATGAGAATGAACTCACAATGTAGGAGAAAGAACTAGGTTCTTACGGGTTTTGCATCGACTTGAAGTGAGTTTCTTTGTTAAAGTTATAATAATCGGTTCAATACTGATTGTTTCGTATACAAGAATGGTTTAGTTATTATTTTATTGTTGCTTGACGACCATTGATTTGGTCGATAACTACCAAGACGTCAATAACTCGATAAACTTGGAACAAATCACATAAATTGGATCCCCATGGTTTAGATAAATTAGATTAGTTATTTTCTTTTTATCATGCCTAGTGTTGGCATATATTGGTCTTGAGGATATAATGCTATAGTATCGGTGTGAAAACGGTATAAAAATTACCCAAATCGGCCAGAAATACTATCCATTGCGTCGGGTCAAAGAGAAAGGGTATCGGTTGAGTTTCAAGTCAAAGGCGGGGCGGGTCGGAGCGCCACTCGGATGGGTCGGGTTGGAACGAATGCAGGCCATGCACGTTCTACCTGGACTCTGGACTTGGGCTGGGCTTATATTAATTATCTTTCTGCTGGGCCGTTTTCTCTTTATTCAGTGTTGGGTCGAAAGTGGGAGCCCAGTTTTATTTTCCAAATAAGTTATTGAACACAGTTAATTATTATTATTATTAGTTAATTATTTTAATTCAGTTTTATTAATTATTTAATTATTCCAGAAATCACAATTACCGAGGAAATGTACTACTAATAAATTCTTTTTATTAAATTTATTAATAATTAAAATTTCATAAAATGTTTAAAGGTTTTTTTTTTAACAATTTAATACATAGATTTTTATGATTTCCGTCTGAATTTAGTTTTTGAAAATTACTTAAATGCCCTTGGGGTATAACTTGTTTGAATTGTATTGAAATAGTTTATTTTGATGTCAGGAATTCCAATTTGTTCAAGGATAATATATTTCTATTTTATCTCTTTCGATTTTATTTATAAGTTTGTCTGATTGTGTATGGTATTGAGAGAATGATATAGTGTTTTGTGGGTATGATGTATTAGTAAAGTTCAACATTTATTTTGTATTTGAACATCTTTATCAATTGATTATGAGTTATTTTTATAAAATTCATACGTATTAATAATATGTAAATGTTATATAATATAGTAAAAATATTGTATGAATTTATGAATACACTCATGATTGAGATTTTGAAAATCGAGTTAAAAAAGAAAAAAACATATGTATTAATATGGATATGTGGCAGAGGCAGAGGCCGAGGTAGAGGTCAGGAAAAGAGTATTGGTACAACTTTATCTACCCAAAATAGTTCAACAACAAGTAGGGGTATTTATGGGAAGTCCCTTCGAATGAAGACAATTTTCAGACGATAAAAATTATAGAGTTACTAAATGATTAGAATTTATAGTTAACCATCTAGTCGTTGGTTTCCGGTGACAATAGTAGTTATCATGAGAAGTGTAAGAAATTTTTTTCACCCTTCGATCAATCCTAATTGAAGATCAATTGAAAATTCTCTTCTAAGCTATTTCAAGGGTTATTTTGAGTCTTAATCTAAACTATTAGATCAACACTAATTAAAAGTGATCAATGGTCCGATTCCCTAATTACACTTCTCACCTTAATACCTACTCTCATACAATCATTCATCTAACCATCTATGACCTAAGGCGATTCAACTAGTATTTTAATGTGAACTTAAAGGAATGATACAATATAACCCAACTCTCCTCACTACCATAAAATCTGTCTAAGATGGAAGTTTCACAAATTCACCCTGACTTGATTAAATGGCTATTTCAGTATTAGTCACGAAATTAGTTTTTGAAAAATATTTATCAAAATATTGGCATAAATCAAGCAATTACAAAATTTTGATAAAGCATACATAATTGATAAAGTCGTGTCCGTTGGGATAACACGATATTTTCTATTATAATCCTAATTTTAAGGAATCCTTATTCCTTAAAGACCGCCCTTCTTTGGTATAAAATTAATTGATGAAGCAAACAGAAATTTTTTTTTCGAAAAAAGTGAAGCATCATGCGTGTTATGCCTTAGATATCATAATGCTTCAAAGCTAAACAATCAATCATCCAGATTATAGTTGCAAGAAAATTATCGTTGCGGAAACAATAAGTTACAAAGAAAGTTGTAACTGATAAGTGCAACTTTAGTAGAAGTATTACGAAAGGCTTTCAAAAGAAAGGGTTTTTTTTTTATTTTAAAAAACCCTCTTAATAGCTCTTAAGTCTGAATCATTTAGACCTTTTTACACACAATCTTTTATTAATCATAACTAAAATAAGACTTTAGACCTCTTAAAAAATAAACGGCACAAAAGTATCAAATATTTATACAGACAAAAAGTCAACTAAATAAAAGATTTGATGTCAAGATAATGTTATATAGAATTCCAAGAAAAATTGGACATTTACTATCGAATTATAAATCCATATATGACATGATTGCCCATACCCAACATTGAATTTTGGATGAGATTTGATTCGCCCTTACTTTATTCACCAATTGGAAATGTCTTATTGGATTGCATTTATTGATGATAACTTATTTAATGATATCATCTGGTTTGTTTAGTTCTTGGTTTGAGTTTTCATTTTCTTAAATTATGTTTAAAATAAATATATTTTTATTTCATTTTTGATAGTATAGTTTTAAAAATGTTTATTATTTAAAGTTTTGTAGTATGAAAAATATCTATATTGTGACTATGCGTGTGCTTTGAAAAATGTTCTTAAAAATAGACACTTTTCAAACTATAGATTTTTAAATAAATAGTTTCTCAAACTGCTATAAGTGTGCCTACGTAATGCAGCGCAGTACATTTTGATATTGAGGTTGAAAACTTGAATCTTGATTATTACTTCTTTTTATTCTCTTTCTCTCTTGATTCTATGGTTTTGTGTAGTTTTGATAGAGCGAAAGAATATTCGGTTGATTAATAATTTTATGAAGTATTTTATCGGATTCATAAGACTTGATGCTTATTTTATAATTGAATGTTTTAAACATGAGGCTTTAACAAAATAACAAGTTTCATAGTTTTAGGAGATTTTTAAAATGAAATAGTGTTTTATAATAGTAAATATAATAGAATGAATACTCGTGATCCATACATTGAAAACCCGGTTATTGATATAATTTTTTAATATTTTTTATTGATAACAATCTTTATTAAATTACACCCAAACATCAATCATCCAATTGATAACATTTTTTATTAAACCAACAAAATCTTATAGTTATCACATATACAACAAAGGATCCTTAGGATTCAACGAAATTACCCCAGTCCCCAAGTACTCCGATGGTTTTTGGCCTCAAAATCGATAGTCGATACCTAATGTCAAAACAACTATACAATGAACGTGGGTATGCGAACAAGTATTCCATTCCTGGTTGCACGGTGTTGATCCCTAATATCGACTTAAAGTTGACACCTGATATGGGAACTAAAACCCCAAATCTTACATCTCTAACGAACGAACCACAACATCTCCTTTATTCCCGAAGGCTCTCCAAGATGGTACACCTTAAACACATACATGATGTCGAACAAATAACTCTTCAACTCAAATCCACTCATATGCAATCGACGACACTAGGCTTTAACCCGAAGATTTACCGAAACGGAAAGATCACGACTTAAATAACTGGGATAATATATAAATCTAATACCTCAATTATTCATACGTGAACCGACTCATAAGGCTAAAATCCACAATTCAAATCTGGCCACAAGGTGGATCATATGACACTTCAATTCTCAATGACTCTTCTAGTCATTAATTACAACTTTTTTCACAAAATGGTTTAAATCTATAGCTCTAATGAGTTCAAAGTTTTTCAAGTATGAGGCTCAACTAATATGCCAATTCACATTTTTAAAAGATTTATCGAATATAAAATCTTTAAAATCAATCTTACGTGCACATAAAATTATTATCACAACTAGGTAATGTACGAAGTGGCTACAATGCCACTCACATCAAACAAATCAATATACGTTTTTTTTGTTGACCAATAACAATGACGACAACAAACGAAAATGCACAAAACGAACATTAATGCAAACCATCTCGGTCCCGTTATACACTTACTGATGCTATGAGTATAAATAAATTCGTGTACTGAAATAGTGCGCAATAAAATGCGTTCGTACCAAAACTCAATGGGAAAAAACTACACAACCGAACGCCATCAAAATCTTCACCTTCAAAAACAAAATTGCATAGGATAAAATTCTCAATAAAACTTTCTACACAAATACACACAATTAAACAAGCATATGCATTTCTAAATTACATCATTCGGACACAAAAAAACATGAAATAAGATTTAACAAAACTCAAGGGACATCCATACAACCAAATAATATCAAAATTCTCACCTCCAATGATGAAATCGCATAAGACCAAATTCTCAATAAAAATTTAAACATAAACACACGTAATAAAGTAAGTTTGTGCATTTCAAATTTCACTCTTGAGCCACAAAAGATGTGAAACAAAATTCCAACAAAATTTGCAAACAAACGTAGGAGATAGAGTAACTTCATGCATTTTAAAACTCGACCCCAAATCACTCATATACGTCAAGTTATAAATCAAAATGTGTCATACCACATGCCCATATAAAACTCGAAGCAAAGATTGTACAACAATCGGGTTTCCAAAATTTCTCATTTAGCAATAAAATGACATGGAACGAAATTCCCAACACTTTGCATGTACAAGTATGAACTAAGGTTGTTCCTTGTGATTTACAACCTGCCCCAGACTTCACATGTGCCAAATAATTTCTTAAAACTTGTAACAATATTTTTGCATGCCCTGAGGGGAGAAATGAAACAATTCTTGTCAGTTTCGAATTTAAAACTATTTAACAACATGCTCTTCGATAAATTGCAATACTAACAAAGACAGGATGAAGAAGATTCTCAATAAAACGTGTATGTAACCTTATACAACCAAAACCATTTAGGAACTTTCAAAATATGGACTACATTCTTGTGTGTGCCAAAACATTCACCAAAAGTGCAAAAGTTTTGACAAGCATGAAATAATTCATGCAATTTATTTCAAAAATAATTATCGTGCATGCATTTTGTCGAGGTCCAAAATCTTAGAACCACGCACGCCAAGTCTACTAGTAACATTACTAACCTTGGGAAACTCATATATCTCAAAGCGATAACCCACATCTAAGCAGATTAATCTTACAACTTTCTTCCCAAAGTAATGATGATCCAACAAGTTTATGGCTCACACTTAACCAATTTCCCTGACCCACAATGGTCATTTTAAAATGATTAACATACTTGACTGTCACACAAGGTGACAACACTATAAAACATCAATGAGTTAATGCTCTATAACCGAACCAAACATTCACTACCCCCATCAATCACCACAATAGGGCGATTCAAGAACACATATGTAACGGAAAATTCATGATAACACTGGCCAGGTGCACTATGAATGTACCATACATGAGGATCCTTGCTACCTCATCGAGATTTTCGACGATAGTGTTTCTATCGACCTCAAAATATTCTATCTTTGCCTAATCGTACATTCTCACTTTCATCCACCTAGAAAAACGCTAGTTTGAGTCTAGATATCCGAAATCAACACCTAAATCTCTCAAAATTATGCTCTGATACCAACTTTTAACATCCTCAAATTTGGAAAGAGCAACTAATTTAAAATTTCATTAATACACCAAAATTTGAATCACCTAAAATAACAATTTAAGGTTTAACTTCAATAGACACAAATCAAATCATATACAAGGTCTATAATAGGGACAGGTGATACTAAAAACCAATAACAGTCGTTATCTCTAAAAGCGGAAGACGTCATCAAATAGCTAGAACCTTCTCGTGCATCAAACTGAATATCGACTTTTCACTGTGTCGCTAGTACCATAACCCCGTCAAGGACCTGATGCACATGCCGACAAATAAAAAAAAGGATTAGGGAAAGTTCAATGGAAAAAGGGGAAGCTAAGCCCATACTATATTAGACCCTTTGGAATTATTGAACGAGTTGGGGACGTGGCATACAAGTTAGAACTACCTGAGGAATTGAGGGGTATCCACAACACATTTCAAGTCTCCAATTTGAGAAAATGTCAAACAAAAGTTGATATGGAGGTGCCTTTACAGGACGTACAAGTGGATGAGAAGTTAAATTTCGTCGAAGAACCAGAGGCGATTGGGATCGTAAAATAAAGCTCTTGAGGTTGAAAGATATCAACTTGGTGAAAGTTCAATGGAAGTTTCACAAGGGACGGGAAGCAACGTGGGAGCTAGAATAGGAGATGAGGTCCAAATACCCACACCTTTTCGACAAAGAAATTTCGGGGACAAAATTCTTCTAAAGGGGGGAGTGTTGTAACGACTGTTATCTCGAAGTAACTTCTAAATGAGTTAAGTGGTGTCGAAAGGGTGAAATAAGGAAGTATGGGGTCCATTTTGTAAATTTTATGCATTAAAGACCTAAAACCCTAGTCATATTGTCATTTTTCTAGCTTTAGTATTCTGTGTGTGGGCGGCGCTCAAAATAGAGATGGTGGAGAAATTGCTCTTGTGATTTGTGAAGCATTGGAGGTTTGCTCTTGAAGTTCCTTGGTAAGCAGTGTGGGGGAATCTGTAACACCCTAAAAATAGGGATAACAAAAATCCGGAAAAACGGACATGAGGTATACTAAAATTGCCATAGCAAGAGCCTCCCAAAAATGAGGAATATATAAGTATAAATAACCTGTTTAATCACAATTGTAATTTAACGGACAATAAACAACAACCAACTAATCTAATTTCTACGTCTAGAAAAGAGATTACAAAAAGGGTTGTTATCTATAAACCCAAACGGTCTATATCCAAAAGTATAACGCGTCCATGTGCAATTCCCCAAGCTCTCACCCCAAATCAACTAAACCTGCTTAGGACCGCCGCCGCTAGAACCTGAGATACACATCGACACCAAACAAGTGTTAGGCCAAAAAGCCTAGTGAGTTGAACAATAATAAGCATGCATGAACAGTCACATTTCTTATCAGCAGTTAACCATAGTTCAACAAATGCGGAGTCAATAGGGGAGACCTATAGCACCAATCAAGTCCCACCCAAGAGTCGATATTCCTTGATGCCCTTAACAAGGAACACCCCAAAGGCCCAGCACACCCGAAGACTATCGCTAAGAAAATTCCCCGAATGGCGGAGGTCTAGGCACATACCATCACAGTGGCGCCCAAGACTATATCCTCCTAGTGTACTGACTTGGTTCATCCACATAACATTTATAAGGGGTCCTTTAGGTATATTTCAACCCACATAATTCATACCAACTACGGGTATAATATTACCACCTTATCCTCGTGATGTCTAACAAAAGACCCAATGTAAATCATGCTCATCATGCATATAAACATATCACCAAAATGGTGTTCCAACTAGAATCATCATAATACCCATATGTGCATACATTTAACATATCAAGGTACCCACATTATGTATCTATGAGACAAATCCCAAATAATGATACATATAACAATAATCATGGCAAATCACCCTTATATATACATCCTCCAACTATTTTCATGAAGAAATCCCCAAACATTTGAACATATAGAGATAAGGTAACAAATAGGAGATTATGATGTGTATCTAGTTTTAACAAAGGTTTAGTAAACTCACAATCTAGGATTTGAACCCAAAACCTAGAAAATATGGAAACCCTAGAAGTTGGAGAAGATGAGACTTGAAGGTGAGAAATGAGAATCTTGAAGAACACTTCAATGGGGACACTTGGGTGAAGCTTGATGACCACTTAATGCTCCCAACAACCCAAAACCCTAGAAATGAATGAGGTAGGTGATGAAACCCTAAAAATCGCCTCCAAGAAGAGCTCTCCCGTTTTTGTAAAGTGTTAATGTGAGAAATAAGACTGCCAAAGTGTTTTTAAATCAACCAGACCACGCGGGCGATAATGCCCGGCGATAGTGCCATGGGCACTATCGCTTGTCACAATCGCGGAGGTCCCCACCCCCACGGTACAAGCCCGGCGATAGTGCCTTTGGCGATAGTGCCAAGGCACAATCGCGTGGCACAATCACTGGCATCCAACAGCCCACGGTACGTCTCTGGCGATAGTGCCTCCGGCGATAGTGCCAATGGCACAATCGCCAGGCACAATCGTTGGCATCCCAAAACAGTACAAAACTTAACCAAATTCGATGGCGAGGGCGAGGTTTGAACGATTAACAAAGGTAATTCAATACATGACATTTTAACATAATTCAAGATCATAAAATGTACACAAAGACACACATTCACACATAAGCGAAATCAATGCATTAAGGGAGACATAACACTTACCTTAAGAATTTACGGGTGTTACAGAATCCATCTCCAAGAGGTAAGCCATCTAATCCTTGATTAGATTTATAAAATTTATGGTTTCATTAGAAATCCCTTTTTGAGCTAAACATTGAAATGGTTAGGTTAATATAATCGATTTGGGGATTTTGAGTAGCGTTCGGGTGGAAATCGTGAAATTGATTTTGAAGAAAAATAACATCTCTCTCTAATATTTGGTTAAGTAGATATCCATAAATTTTATAGAGGATTTGGGGATTTGATTTCACCTGGAAGTTCATGTCTGTGTGCTTGTTGCAGACCGATTGATAATAGCAATAGAAAGGAAAATTCCATCGAGTGAGGATTGGAGTTCGACGACCCCTTTGGTCGAGTTTCTATCTCGATTGTCATCTTACCGAGAGAAGATCACGATCGGCCTTCACCCCCGGGCTCTCGCATTCGGTCTCCTCGATATCGCTTGAGCCGGGAGTATCCCACCCGAGCGACCCGGGCCCTTCCTAAGACTCAGGCTTAGCCTTGAGCCGGGTGTGGCAAGACCCGGGCTGGTATTTGAGCCAGGTGTGGAGCGCTGGGAACCCGCATCGAGCCGGGTGCAGTGCCTGGGAGGACCCGGTCGTAGGTTGACAGCGCGGGCCAGGCCGCTCCATCTAGGCCGAGGCCCAACCAAGTGTGAATATGGGATTTTTTCTAGTTTTTAATTAAATGGTCCAGTAGGAATCATTACTTTGTCGATTGAGAGGAATAGCTTGCGGGACTTTTAGTTGGGAATTTTATGTCGTGTTTAACTCTGGGCTCGTAACAAAATATTGTAGGGGCTCGATCCTTCAGGAATTATTTCGTGTGGGTGTGCCGAGTTTCAACCTGTCTGGTGAGTTCCTTTACTAAAAACCATTCTAATTGAAAATGGCGCGTTATGATGATGTTCTATGTAATTATTTCATAGTGTGTAATAATTGAGAAATATGAGTACTTGGTTTATTTTATTATTGTACATAAATTTTGTACGTAAATATCTATATGTGAACTGGCGTTATTTGTAATTTGTGCGCCATGGCTTGTTGTCAATCATCGGGGATGGTTGAAACGCGTGTATGGAATTTGTTTCCTTACACGCGAGAACGAGATATACTAGGGGGTCGAATGGGGATCTACTGGGGCCCCCGAGAGCGATTAAACGGTAAAGTTTCCGGGATAGATTCCGGACATGGAATTGTTCACGAGTATGCACTGATTGGTATTTTTAAGTTAATTTGTTTTCCGTTATTATTTTTTTAAAACTGGTCGAGGTTGGGAATTCACTAGACCTTTGGTCTAACCCTCGCTTTCAAACTCCTTAAAAACCCATTTTCAGGTAAAGGGAGTGTTGGTGCTTCGTCGAAAGGGAAGGAGAAGTGTTGAAAGCTAGTGACCGGAGCGTATGCTTTAGTGCGGTGTAGTTGCGAGCTAGAGTTTCTTGGTTGTGATAGAACTGTTATTTTTAAAACACGTTGACTTTATGTTTCCGAATATTTGTATTGGGACCCATTTTGGGTATTTAATTGCTTTTTATGTTATCTATTCGTTTTGGGTTGTTACAAATCCATACACAAAACGTCACCGAAAACATGGATAGAAATCAATACCCAAAACAACACCTTTCAGTGACGGGGGAGACCCGATTCCATCGAATGTAGCGGGTACATAAAGTTAAGCCACTTATCAATGTTCTTGAGATTCACTTCGGGTCATGGATTTCTGTATACGACTCCTCTGAGCAACCACCGCAACATACCCAAATGACCCTAGTGTCTACTCGACTTCTAAATGAGTCTCACCTCCGTATCCGGCTCACCATGGGCACCACCGTAAGACCTAGCTTCGTATAAAGCTCCCATGAGTACCACCACAAACTTTAAATAAAACACCTTCGAAGAGACACGAATCACATAGCTTTCTAAAAAAACGGATTAATTTTGAAGGGTTGGATCAACATTTCAACTGGGGCAGGGCATGGGACATGAAATCGACCATAGATCAATTCCTTTTTTAGGGAGGGTCTTGAATACATTCCTAATTCTGAATGACTTGGGGACCACTCACTAGACCCAAACATGGACATCAAAACTCCACGTTGAATAAATAGACTCCTATACCTATGGATCAAATGCATTACTGTAACACCCTAAAAATTGGGCTAAATTTAAAATTAGAAAATTCGGCAATATGACGTCTATAATTGGAAAAAACTACCCGAACGGGTAAATTTTTAATAACGTTTACACAACTTGTGAATGAATATTAAAATTGACAACAAACTAATCTAAACATATTACATATAGATTATAATGGTTGTCAACCCAATTCCCAAAATGATATATTTTGCACGCCAAGTCTTCAAATATAACTATCACCAAAAACGCCTCTATGACCCCACACTCTTCTCTCAAACCTTGGGCGACCCGCCGCTAAGGGAACCTATTATACACATCATTTGAGAAAAAGTGCTAGGCTTAACGCCTAGTGAGAACAGACAATTTATATCGATAATTTTGGAGATGATTTCAATGTAAAATATATAAGTAAACGTTCAATGAGTTGGATTTATAAAATGCAATGACAACCACATAAGAACCTTTTGGTCAAAACATCTTGCGATGACGGGGGAGTCCTGATTTCCAAGAATCGTGGCAGAATACAAAAGTAGGCCACTCTCTGAGTTGTGAGCTCAATACTTGGATCCATGGCCACAAACAACGCCGGCTCGTACTCAGATGTGGGGGAGGGCACCCGAGGATCCAAGTCATACTCATTCACTATGATTACATTTACGGTCCATGGCTAGTAACCGGTCTCACATAACCGTACCAAATTGCCTCCGAGGGCCCAATGTCTCAACTAGTTACATATGGGGAAGAACATCCCAAAAACTAAACCGATACCTATTCCTATGGATCCAATAGTAATAGTCTAAGGCTTGTCACAATTACATTTGTGACTAAATGATATCAATTGTCACACCCCGCTAAAGCAGAAACACGGGGCATAACAGCTCGATACGCATAGCACAAGAATAAAGTCATACCACCATACATACACTTCGTAACATATTACAATATTCAAAGACATAATATTTATCATCAACTACAAACCCATGTCTTAAACAAGTTGGTTTATACAAAACAAAACATTCCCACGTTTGACCAAGACGTATGCGGTATAAACTTTATGGCTTACCCTCTTTGTTCCCTGAAAAGCATGTATAAAAACAAGGTCAACTACAAAGAGTTGGTGAGTTCACAGGTTTTAATGATGCACAAAAATATTTCATATGCAAAGTTTGATAAACGGAACTTTATCGAATAATTCGATATCTTAATTTGAAAACGATTCATGGGTATTGCCAATTCAACAATTGTATGACTTGAGTCGGTATTTATTAAACCACGTTGAGCCACTACTAAACCGTCCTGGACTTAAACTTTCAACGCCCCACGTGAGTTACCTCAGCGGTGGTCAAGCCACATAGATAATCACTTCTCTAGCATAGTGCACCCTTACTCGTCAGTATAAGGTGGGTTTGTCAGACCAAATAGCGCTATCCACTAATACTATAGGCCCATTTTCAGATGAGTTAATAGTAGTGTACCAAGGGGACTTTACTTCACTTAGACTCAACATACCAACAATTTCAACGTCATACCGTTATAATTCAAAGTGCTTATAAATAAGCCTTAACGATTTAATAAACGCAATACATTATAACCAATCATGAATCTTAATGAACTTAATTAAGCATGCTTTCCACCCCAAATCAATTAAAATGATTAAAATGGGGCTGTGATTACTCACCTTGCGAAGTGAATGCGGATACTTTATAGTAGCGCTAGCCGACGGTTGTCAATCCCTAAGTTTCCTATAACGAAAGTTGCCACAAGAATTTACATTATACCCGTCCCTAAGTCCAAGTAATCCGTCCAAGTGACTAATGAAATGCCGTTAAGTATTTGTTAATGTCCAAAACCATCCTTAAATCACTTTAAGTCCTTATATACCTTAATACAAGATTTAAGTTCATTAAGACCATTTTTTTTTAAAAATCAGCTCTTGTTGTCCGGAATTTTGGTCTACAAAATGGTAACAGAAACCTATCTTTCCAAAGGACAAATCCAACCAAAATTTTTGTGGTACTACTATACTGAGTAATGAATAAATCTGCATTTTTTTTATAATTTTTGGAGGTGTTTTGATACCCCAAAAATATTCCACAAAACAGAGTGTCACTGATTTTCAGATCAGTGACGTACTTCACTTGTGGCTAACAATTGGGATACCAAAACTCAGAATTAGACAATAAGCCCTATATGGATGCAAATCTAACTCAAAAACCTTTCATGTGGAAAAAGATTCACCCAATTTGGACAAGAATTGAAGGAGTTATGACCTCTGCAAGTTAAGTATATGAATCTGCCATTTCTGGACAGATTGCACCACTTTTTCTTAAAATTCATTTGAGTGATCAAAACTCCTCTAATTTGGGTGTTTCCGGACTTTTTGGAAAGATAACACCTTAAACTTAAGATTGGTAGCAAAAAGCCCAAATTTTGACATGTAGAACATGAGTTATGCACGTTGGAAGTAGGTCCACTTTCTGGACAACAAATCTGTGGTAAATTAAGATTATGAAAATTGAAATGGTGATCATTTTACAATTGGTTTATTGAAATAACCATATGTTATCACACCATAATCAATCATAACATAGTCTTGACATGAAAACCTTATGGTTTATGGACTCATAGCAATCTATAGATGCTCATCCAACACCCATATGAACAATCTACTAACTAAAGTGATATAAACATCACTTTTATGTTCTTAATCATTTGGAATTGAGAGTTTCCATCTTAAGAACATATGTAAGCTAAACTATTCTTTGTGTAAACATAATCACTATACCATTATCATCAATATTTCAAACTTTACATGCATGCATTCTTTAAGTGAAAGAATAAGCCACTAATGTATCAAAATTCCATATGCATGAACATCAAACCAAGATTCTTGATGGAAAACCAATTCTTTCTTTGAAATTGTAATCAAAACTTGCAACATAACATTGTATCTACCAAAAGTAATCCATTTCATGAACAAAAACCCAATTTCCATAACCACATCATGCATAATTTCATTATTTCAAGTTAAAATCGAAAATACCTAAATGTAGACAAAAAGGTAGGTTTTGGATGATACCTTGTGAAATTGATGTTCAAACTTTGTTCTAATCTTCAAATTGATGTCCAATTTCTTGATTCCACTCTTGATTTAGCTTCAATTTTGAAAATGATATGGAGATGGTAGTGGTGAGAGTTCGGCCGAATGGTGAAGAGAGGGAGTGGGAGAGTTTGTTTTTCAAATAAGATAAAACCCTTTTTAATCAAATAATTAAATTAATTAATTTATTAATCAAAGAAATTTAGATGATGACACATGTCATAGGTGATTAATCACTCTTTTTTTTTTAAAATAAACTTTTGAATATTATATAATGTAGACTAATTTCTAAAAAAACCCAGATATAATTGAGAATCGTCATACCCGATTCTCAATTTTTGCTAAAAACAACTAATATGCAAAATGATGAAAATAATTTAACTATAACCTTATAACTTTAAAGTTTTATGGATTTTGGACTTTAATCTTAATTTTTGGCATTTCAGGACAGTGACGGTCAGACACGGGACTGTTCCGGGTATTCTACGCAACTTCCGTATTTTCAGGAAATTCTTAACTTAAAGGCTTTAATAAATTTTCTAGGAGTGACAACGCTATAAATTGTTTTCTATTAAATCAAAAGTTAACCTTTTGACATAGATTTGACAGTTGTCACATCAATGAACATAGTTATCATAAGGGAACTTTCTTAACACAATTTCCTTGCAAATAATTCCCCTTTAGTGCATTTAAACCCCGATGTAGATTAGTTAGGGTTTACTTCCACTTCTCATACAAAATGTCTTCAAAACAATGTTTTTCCAATACTTCGCATTATTTTAAAATCAAACCATAACCATTTTTAGGTTACCATCAGATTCCAACTAAAATCTCCATTTTAGAAAACCCTAGTTATCATAAGAATGGTTTTCCATTATATGTTTACTCATAAATAAATAAATGGAGCATGAATAGTTTACCAAGTAAGCTCTCTACAATAATTTCCCAAAAACAAGGTTAGAACCCTAAAATCTACAAAATCCATTTTTAGGTTAAAATCTTGCAAACAATAAAATGTAAACATGGAGATGATAATAGGTTTAAAAAGTCTAGTTTTGATGTGTATAAGGTTTAAAAGAGTTGAATGTACTCACAACTTAGGTTTTTGGTCAAAAACCTAGAAACCCTAGATCTTGAAGTGAAGATGGAGAAGTGGAGTGCCAACGTCTTGAACCCTAAGCTTCACAACATAAATGTCTTGAAGAGTTGAGCCAAAAGGAGCCTTCAATGCCCTAGAAATCGGAGTTAATGAGGAGAGAGTGAGAGGAAATGAATCTTGGGAGTTAGGGAGAAGTAATGAATGAGAAGGGTCAAAAAATCGCATTTAATGGTCAGCTGGTACCCGACCGCGACATTGGCACACAATAGTGACATTCATCACTATCGTCGGGTATAATCGCCCGGGTGTACCGATAGTTCGGTCAACCCCGCGACAATACCAAACGATAGTGACAAATGTCACAGTCGCGAGGCATAGTCGCTGACTATGTACCGAGAGTGGCTTCGGCCATGCGAGATTGCCAGGCGATTGTGACCACTATCACTGTTGCCGGCATAGTCGCCCAGACTCTCCCCGACCCTCAAAAATGCTGATTTACACCTGAAACACTCACGATTCCAATCTCGACTCAAAGGTAAGCATTTCTAAAGGATTAAGACTATAATAGAAGAACTTAGGAGCAACCAAGAAGAATTAATTTACCAAAAAAAAATCTGGGTGTTACAATCCTCCCCAACTTGAAAATGATTTCGTCCCCGAAATCCAAGTTACACGAAGAGGTGAGGATATCTCCGCTTCATATCCTCCTCGGATTCCCACGTCAAGTTGGCCCCACGATGATGCTTCCATTATACCTTGACCATAGTGACTTCCTTGTGGCGAAGTTTCTTGGACTTCCTTTATAGGATAGCGTCGGGTTCCTCCACACATCGATTACCCTCGTCCACTCTTATCTCAGAAAGAGGAATGACGCTTTCCTCTTCCGCCAAATACTTCCGGAGGTAACAAATATGAAACGTGTTGTGTATCCCGTCCATCTCCGATGGAAGTTCCAATTGGTAGGCTTGCAAACCCACCCGCTTAATTACCGTGAATAGTCCAAGGAAACGGGGGCTTAACTTCCCGCGCTTTCCGAACCGGATAATGCCTTTCCACGGTGACACCTTAAGCATCACACGGTCACCCACTTGGAACTCCATCGGCCGCCTCTTCTTATCAGCGTAGCTCTTTTGCCGATCTTGAGCCGCTTTCAACCGCTCCCGGATGCTCTTTACTTTATCGGTCGTTTCTTGCACAATTTCGGGTCCGACAAATTGCTTCTCGCCCGCTTCAAGCCAACTGGTCGGTGGATTACGTAACCCGAAAATCACAAATGGAATCCCATGCAAGTATACATGTAAAACCACTATCGTTTGAACAAGTAATAAAGTGGTACTAAGTACCAAGTATCGATCCCACAGGGACAATAAAACAAGCCGTGATTCTTAAGTCAGTCTTAAAAGGTGATTTCAGAAAGAGATTTGGAAGGAATGATCTTTGAGTGTTGTTGACAGTAAATTAAAATGCTTAACACAGATTTAAAAGAAAGCAAGGGTGCAAGATCCGGCTGGAGTTGTAAGCAACTAAATAATAGGACTGATGCTGCAGCAGATGCTGCAGCACTAGGTTCTCAACTTCACTATCGGTTCACAAAACCCTTTTGCAAGGTTAATATTAGAATAGGTTTACCGGCAACGACTAATTAGGCGACCTAACCGGTTCCGCACAGATATTATTATGATCCCCGTATAGTTTACAATCAATAAAGATTGAGAGGGTTTGTTACAACCCCTATAACACTTCAGTGTTCTGAAGAATATGCTAGCTTGCAAACAAGCCGCTCACCCAAGTGAAACAATGTACGTCACCTCATCAAGAAGCACTTGGTTGAAACTCAGAAACAAGGAGTGAATAGTAAAGTTGATAGCTAGTAGCAAAACATTAATCCATACTACATAGGCTTTTATCTCCCAACCATCACTTACAGCCAAGCTAGGGACTTACCCCATCATCGCTTGACACATGGTGTGCGACATTATTGGAAAGATAATAAGCATATGCATGAAAAGTAAATGACTGGAATTGGACAACATAAATGTAAAAGACAGAAATGTAAAGCAGAAATGTAAAACCGAAATGTAAATGACAAGAAATGTAAAGATGCCGTGAATGGTGTTGTGACACTGAACAGTAGCGTACTGGAATTAAAGACTTAATATTAAAAAGCTTAAAGTAACTAGTTAAGATAGCTAGATGAGCTATCCAACCGTGAATATTGTCTCCAAAATACTGAAAGGAGCCCTCTATTTATACATAGAGGAGCTCTTACAAAGAATCTAAGAAAGCATCTAAAAAGAGCATCAAAAGTACAAAGGTACAATGGTCCCCACCACTTCTAGGAATCAAAGTGTCAAACTTAGTACAACAAGCATCTTTAAGGAATCAAATTATTGTCAAAGGAGCATATATTCCCTGCTCCATGTCTTCTTTCCAACGAAATTTCCAAGTATTTCCCCAAAGATCTAGTTGCACCAACCAAAAAGTTTATGAAGCTTCGTCTATGACTGCAGTCCTTTTGCTGTGGCTCCTGTTGTAGCATCATCCATCAGTAAATTGACATAAAAGCACAAAAGTAAGATCAATTTCCACACTTAGCTCCCAACTCAACAAATGATAAAATTAAGAATAAAGGACTCAAATATTGTGATTTGGGAAATGAAAATGTTAGAAAATCCTACTAAAAAGTGATGGAAAATGTGATAAGTTATCCACTCATCACCAGCACACAGGGGCTCTGCACTTCCGCTCATACAACGCCTCAAACGGTGCCATCCCAATGTTCGAGTGGTAACTATTATTGTAAGTAAACTCTACCAAAAGTAGGTGAGAGTCCCAACTACCCCCGAAATCGATAACGCAAGACCTTAGCATGTCTTATAGCGTTTGGATCGTTCTCTCGCTTTGCCCTTTGGTTTGAGGATGGTAAGTTGTACTCAACTTCACTCACGTACCAAGCTCTTTCTGCAAGCCATCCCAAAAGTTTGAAGTGAACTGACTATCGCGATCTGAAACGTTAGACAAGGGCACTCCATGCCTCGAAACCACCTCGTCGATGTAAAGCTTTGCCAATTTGTCTATCGGTAGTATCTCGTGCATGGCCAAGAAGTGAGCGCTCTTGGTCAACCGATCAACTATTACCCATATGGTATCGTGACCTCGAAGAGTTTTGGGAAACTTAGTCACGAAGTCCATGGTAATATGCTCCCATTTCCATTCGGGGATGTCCAAGGATTGAAGACTCCCATACGGTCGTTGATACTTGGCTTTCACTTGTAAGCACGTCACACAACGCTCCATATAATGTGCCACATCAACTTTCATTACCGGCCACCAATAGTGTAGCTTCAAATCCCTATACATCTTTGTAATCCTTGGATGGATGGAATACTTGGACTTGTGGGCGTCTTCAAAAAGGAGTTCATGATTGCCCCCAACCTTGGGTACCCATATACGACCGTTGAACAATTTCACCCCACGGCTATCTTCCGTTAAGAGCAAACGTTGCTTCGTCATAACTTCCTCTTTGAGATTCTCCTACAACAAGGCTTCTACTTGAGATGCCTTGATTCTCTCAATAAGGTTCGACACTAGCTCGATTCTTGAAAGGGTAGCCCTAATACTTCCGCTATAGTCCTTCCGACTTAACGCATCGGCCACCACGTTCGCCTTACCGGGGTGGTAAAACAACTCGCAATCGAAATCCTTGAGTAATTCAATCCACCGTCTCTGCCTCATGTTAAACTCTTTTTGATCAAAGACGTATTTTAAACTCTTATGATCCATGTAGATCGTGCATTTCGTGCCATAGAGGTAATGCCGCCAAAGCTTTAAAGCGAACACCACAACCGCTAACTCCAAGTCATAGGTAGGATAATTCTTCTTGTGAACCTTGAGTTGTCTTGATGCGTAAGTGATCACTTTGCCTCTTTGCATTAATACACAACCCAAACCCATTTTGGAGGCGTCGCTATAGACCATGAAGTCTTCCTATCCCTCGGGTAGCGATAAGATTGGAGCTTCACACAACTTCTTTTGTAAAGTCCGGAACGCCTTCTCTTGCGCTTCGGTCCATACAAACTTGACATTCTTTCGGTTTAGAGCGGTTAGTGAAGAAGAAATCTTGGAGAAATCTTGGATAAATCTCCGTTAATATCCCGCCAAATCCAAGAAACTTTGTATCTCGGATGGACTCTTGGGAGGTTCCCAATTCATCATTGCTTCGATCTTAGATGGATCCACTTTCACCCCATCATGAGTGACAACGTGTCCTACGAATTGAACCTCTTCTAACCAAAAGTCGCACTTTGAGAATTTGGCATACAACCTCTCCTTTCTAAACACTTCCAGAACTTCATGAAGGTGTTGTTCATGTTCCGATTCACTCTTGGAATACACGAGTATGTCATCAATAAATACAATGACCGACTTGTCGAGGAATGGTCGACACACTCTATATATCAAATCCATAAACACCGTCGGTGCGTTTGTTAGTCCAAACGGCATCACGAGGAATTCATAATAGCCGTAACGCGTTGTAATTGCCATCTTCGGGACATCCTCACCTCTCACCTTCACTTGATGATATCCCGAACGCAAGTAGATCTTTGATAAATACCCCGCTCCTTGGAGTTGGTCGAACAAGTCGTCGATCCTCGGGAGCGGATACTTGTTCTTCACCGTTGTCTTATTCAGTTCACGGTAATCGATGCACCTTCTCATTGTGCCATCCTTTTTCTTGACAAACAAGACTAGAGCTCCCTAAGGCGACGAGCTCAGTCTTATAAAACCCTTCTCCAAAAGCTCTTGGAGTTGAGCCATCATTTCTTGCATCTCCGATGGTGCCAACCGGTAAGGGGCTCGAGAAATCGGAGCTGCCCCTGATACCAAGTCAATCCGAAACTCTACTTGACGATCGGGCAACAAACCGGGTAAGTTGTCCGGGAAAATGTCGGGAAACTCGCGCACCACCCTCACGTCTTCAAGCTTCTTTTTTTTGAGCTTGGCGTCTATCACATAGGCTAAGAAAGACGAACACCCCTCCACCAAGCATCTACGCGCCTTAGTCATAGTAATAACCACCACATCGCCCTTCCTCCTTTCTCTATATACAACCACCATTTCATTATCTGACTTAGGGATTCAGATCATTTTCTTGGAGCATAGGATTTCGGCATGATTTTTCGCCAACCAATCCATACCGACCACCACGTCGAATCCACCAATGACCATCAACATCAACTTGATCAGGAATTCCTTCCCTTCGATTCCAAGAGTACACTCCCTCAAGACATCGCAGATCAACACTTGGCTACCATTTGCTATTTCTACCACTAAAGCATTTTCTAGACTATTAGTGGGCATAACAAGATTTTGACGAAAAGACTCTGATATGAAAGAGAAACGGGCACTCGAATCGAAAAGTACACGAGCTGGTACAGAGTTTAGGAAAAATGTACCCGTTACCACGTCGGTGGATGCCTTAGCCTCATCGGTCGTCATCTGGAAAGCTCGACCCGAAACCCTGGAGGGTTCTCCCTTTTCTCTGGTGCGCTACCCGATTTAAGTTTCGGGCAATCCCTCTTCACATGCCCCGGTGCCTTGCACTCGAAGCAAATAATCCCTCTCACAGGGCAGTCTCTGGTGGGATGATCAGATTTCCCACACTTGGCACAAGGGTGAAGAGTGGTGTTACAATTGCCATGGTGCTTGCTTCGGCACTTTTGGAACCACCTAGATTCTTGTCAGTTGACAAAATTTCGATTCCCAACGAAAGGTCAAGACCTCTTGGGAGGTCCAGAATTGCTTTGCCACTTCCGTTTCTCTCCCACCACCACAACTTTCTCCAAGTTGTCTCTAGCATAGACATCTTCCAAGATCTGCGCTTCCTCTATTGTCTCACGGAGATTATAATCTTTAGAGTTGTGGACCATTGACATCATGTACGCCGGTAGGCCCTTGAGATAGGCCTTTATCTTCTCTTTCTCCGTCGGAGCCACATGCCCCACTAGCCCTAATTTCTCCATGAAGTGAGAGCCCGGAACTCTTCTTCAATACGGTCCAAGTCTCTCTCGTTACAGTACTCCTCTAATATCTTCTTCTTGAACCCGACCCAAGACAGTTGAGCCAAAACGGTAGGGAAGAGGGTGGAATTGGTGACATTTTACCATGTGAGTGTCGTATCCCTAAGCATTTGGGAACCGAATCTCACTCTCTGACCTTCCTCGCACTCAGATGAGTTGAAGCCCTGTTTGATCCCTTGAATCCACTTCATGCAAGCAATAGGGTCTTCAGAACCGGAGAACTCTGGTGGCTTACAACATAGGAAGGACTTGTACGAGCAAGCTCTCTTGCCTTGACTTACCTCATTAATTATTGGTTCCTCCGTTTGGTTCACATGAACCGTACCACCGGATACAATCACCTGAATGTTCTCCGCAACTGTCTCATTCCTCCGGTTACTCACATCACGGTCCTCAAATATCTTCAGAAGAGATTCTTGGTGCTTGGCCATTGCTTCATTCATCATCTGCATTAGATTGGCTATCATCTCAGATTGGAGAGTTACCTCTCAAACAACTGGGTTGGACGATTCCAGGTCCACCCTTGGAATGATCTCAGGCCCTCCGCCTAGAAATGGTTGGGTAGATGGGCACACAACGACCTTAACCCTCTCCGGTTGATCAACCATTGAAGCGGTCGCCTCTCTACCATCCACATGTGTACGCGGTCTACCACACGTACTAACCATCTTTGATCTGCCATACACAACAAGGAAAGGAGTAAGAAAGAGATTAACAGAATTAAGCACGAAGGAAACATATTACTACATTCACCAATTGTCATAACAACAGTAAACCAAGCACACTCACGTAAAACATCCTCATAATAACGTGTTAAGTCAGATTTTATAGTAATCATTGTATTTATAGACTTGGTCTAATACTGTGTTTAGGTTGTGTATACTGTGTAGTATTGACCAGGGTATTTAAGTCCCTTGTGGCTTTGTGTTTTGTAAGGATTCTCACGCATACGTTCAATACATTCATATCTTGCGCTTCAAACTCTCTCTCTACTCTCTCTCTCTCTACGATTTAGTTGATTTTGGGTATCAATTGGTATCAGAGCAGTTCTAAATCTGAGAGAATTGAGAGAAAAGTTTTTCGATTCTGAATTTGCTGTTGAATCAGGAAATTTGATCGATTTTCTTGATTTTCTCAAGAAAATCTCATTTTTTTGATTTTTCATCAAATTTGGATTGGTTTTTGAACGAATTTTCTTGAAAATTGGTTTGTTGGATTCGTTTTTAATAGAAGATCACTTTTAATTCACATCATTTTTCAAGAAAATCACTTTTTGATCTTCAATTTTGGGTTTTATCGAGTTTCTGGAAAAGTTCTTGAAGCGTACTGTTCTTTTTAAAATTTCTTGATTTTGCGAGTTTTGATTAAATTGTTTGATTCAAAGTGTTTAGAAACTGTTTTTCGAACAATTCTGTGAAAGAAATTTGTATTAAAATCGGTTCTGTAATCAAATTTAGAAAAAATCTGAATTTTATCACGTTTTGCGCCAGATTTGGATTTTGCGCCAGTTCATCAGAGGTTTGCGCGAGTTCATCTGGAACTTTGCGCCAGTTCATCCAGTTTCTTCAGTTGCATTTTTCGCGAAAAGTCCAATTTTTCGCTATCTGTGCATCGCGCAAATCTTTATTTGCGCCATCTACTTGTCACGAAAAGAGAGGTTCTCGCCATCAAAGAATCACGCAAATCAGTTTTGCGTCATCTTTGTCTAGCGCAAATAAGTTTTGCGCCATCTCCTTCTTGCGCAAGTTACCTTTGCTCAAGCAAATAAGTTTTGCGCTACCTTCTGCTCAAGTAAAGTGAAAGTTCTCATCATCATCATCATCTCGCGCAAAGTCTATTTTGCGTCTTCTTCATCTAACGCAAATCTCAGTTTGTGTCATATTTGACTAGCGCAAAGAAAAGTTTGCGCCAGCTTCTTCTCACGCAAAAGAAAGTTTGCGCCATCTGTTGTTCACGAAAATTTCTAGTTTGCGCCATATCCTCTGTTTCAGACTTAGCATTTTTCTGACTATGGATTCTGAAAAGTTTGCATTTCAAGCTCAGTTCTACAAGAGTGATATCATGATGTCATTAGGCACAGAAACTCGTCCTCCAGTTCTGGTTGATGAGAATGAGTTCACTCAGTGGCAAGACCGGTTTCTGAATTTCATCGAGCGTCAAAAGAATGGAGATGACATGATGAAGATTTTATCTGAATGATCTTTTGTAAAACCCACTCTGGCTTCTGGATTATCAAAGCCGACTGCCGAGTACACACCTGATGAGTTGGTACAATATAAAGCCGATCGTGATGTAAAGGCTAATCTGATGCTAGCTTTGCCAAATTCTATCTACAACAGGATTGATTGCTTCAAGAACAATCCTAAACTAATGTGGTTACAGCTAGAGAAGATTATGCTTGGGTCTTCAGTTGCAACACAACTTCGGCATACACGCTATATGAACAACTTTGAAGAATTCAAAGCCAAAGATGGGAAGTCACTGAAAAATGTTTATGACATATTTTGTGCGGTGATAAATGATCTGAGGAAGATAAAAGTGGAAAAGACTGATCTAGAGACAAATCTGAAGTTCCTCAATGCTTTGCAACCGGAATGTAATAAATCTTGCCATCGCTTGAGGAATGATGTCAGAATATCATCTATGCAAATCCAAGAGTTGTACGAGATTCTAATGACAGATGAATGCATAGTCATAGAGAAGAAGGCCAAACTTGACAAGAAGAATAAGAAAACAGTGGATCCGGTTGCACTTCTAACGAGCCATCTAGATGATCAAGCATTATCTGAGAATGCTTATGACGGTGCAATTGATGATGATGGCGAGGCACTTTAGAAAGCTATGATTTTTCTCTCTCAACACTATCAGAAGAAGTTCCAACCTCGTTCGGGTTCCAACAATCTTCGCTTCACTTCTGGGTCTCAGAATGTCCAAGTGCCCGAGGCTAAGAAACTTGCTGCATGTTTCAACTGTGGAAAGCCGGGTCATATTGCTAAGGAGTGTCGAGTGAAGAAAGTTCGGGATTCGACATATTATCGGAAGAAATTGGAACTAGCCGAAAAGAGAGAGAATGGAACTACTTTGCTAGCTGAAGAAGAATTTTGGCTAGATCACTCCGATGATGAAGCTGATAATATCGAGACTACTCATATGTGCTTCATTGGAGATGATCAGAGTGATGAAGATTCCACTACTGATGAAGATGGGGTAATTTATGAGTTTGATTATACTTTTATTTCTTCACAGATGAACGTTATTATAACTGCTTTACATGATTTTCGCTCGAAGTTATTATCTGAAAAGCTTTTAAATTCAGAAAAGTCAAATTTGATTGATAAATTACAAATTTCTTTGAAAGATGAAAAATCTATTTTGGCCCATACAAAAGAAATCTTTCAAAAGAAATTAGATGATTTAAAAAAATCAAATATGACTTATCTTGAGTCTTTGACTGAAATGACCAAATTAAAAGATAATTTTTCGGATAAAATAAATGAGTTGGAAGAAAAATTATATCGAAGGAATCAATCTGAACAAACTATTTATTTGAACAAACCGCGGAGTTATGAGTCTATAAAAGAAAAATGGAGACTTGGTTTTGAAAATCCTCATTGTTTAAACAATGGTACCGAAAAATCTCATACTTTATATAAATACGATTATCTAACTCTTGATAAATATGCTCCTCAATTTAAAATTGATTGGATGAATGAAAAGCAAGTGTTAGAAATCGAAAATGAGAAAAGGATGAATAATAAGAAAAAGGAAATTTCTTTTGTCTACACGAGCGAAAATGCCAAATATTTTCCAGAAAAATCAAGGAAGAACAGAAAGAGTTTAAATGACGTTTCTCCTATTAAATCTTCGTTGTCTGATGATTATTTCGATATCTGTTCTACTAACACTAATAAATAAAATATATCTCTAGTTTCTTATGATTCTAAGAGATATATTCCTCCATTAGTGTTAGAAAGCAAAATCATTGACCTTGAAGATAAAATAGAAGAACATCATATTCAAAGCGTAATTGAAACATATATTATTTTTTCTTTTATGACTTCAAGTCTTGAAGAAAAATTAATTTCTCAAAAACAAGATTCTGTTTCTGATCTTTCTTCTGATTTTAAAGAAAACAAAAATAAATTTCTAAAATCTGAAAAACTTTTCTCAAAATTTTTCTGACTCCGAGGCAAGTTCAGATTTATTGTCTGATCAGTTGGGTTTATTAGGTAAACTTGCTTCTTCTGATTTAAATCTTAAATCAAAAATTCTTGATGAATCTTTTACGCTAAATGATGATTATTATAAACCAAAGCGTAAAAGAAGAATGTCAAAGAAGTCAAAGAAACAAGCTAAAGTCATTTCTGACAGTTCTAATTCTTGTGATTCAAATATTTCAGATAGGACTTTGAGCACTTCAACAAAGCAGATATGGAGGGTCAAGCGGACATCTAATGAATCTACGACTGATGAAGATAGATATGTAGACAAAGTCTATAAAAGTGATTCATTTGTTACATGTAATAAAATTTCAAAATACTCTATAAAGCAAATGATTCGAATTTCAAAAGATGTCTCATATTCTTCTTCTGATTCTAGTTCAGATGATTATGCTTTTTCTTCTACTGATTCTTATGTTCATTATTCTGATAATATGTCTCGTGCTTTCAATGTCAAATCTAACAAGTTTTCTCCCATAACAACTGCAACTAACAAACATGGACCCAAATATAAGTGGGGTTCCAAAATCAAAGCTTGATTCTAAGTTGCAGGCACCTAAAGTCAAGGGAGAGTAAGAGAAAATATTGGCTTCTAAGTACATCAGCTTAGAACCCGTACTTCAATGGACTTCGACTTCTAAACATGTTAGTTTAGGACTCGTTCTTCAATACTTATAGCTTCTGGACTAATGAGAAACTGTGAGTACATCTACTTAATTCCGCTGCATATATCTCTGATTATGATGTTGTTCCAGTGTTTTCTCCTATTTTTTCAAGAATCTGAGCAAGTTCAACTCACTCTTGAATTTGTACAACACAAATCTTTCATTTGAGACACAAATTCATTATATTCTATGTGGAAGAAGATATTATTGAATTTTATTTTGTTACGACTAAATATCAATTTGCCGAATTCTTTACATTTGTCTTATATGAAAATTTTCAAACTCGGCATTTGAATTTAAAAGTTTAAACCTTTACAAATTTTATTCTATAAAGTAAAAGTGTTATTTTCTTTCTTTTGAATAAAATGTGTGTCTCGGATAAATTTTCAAGTTGCTTTGTTTATATTGAAGTTTTATATGTTCATTTTTCAAGTCTAACAAAAGTTGAAAAGTTAGCAACATGTTTGAAGCTTTTGATATTGCTTTAAAGTTATGTGATTCGGAATATTTATAGTTTACAATGCTTGGAAATCCTAAAAAGTCAGAATTATGGATTGTAATGAAAATATGGGCTAAACACTTTAATGTAAAACCGAGTGATTGAGATGAAAATTAAATATATAAAATACAGAAATCTCTAAGTTTAAAAGTTTGTACCTGTGACCTTTCTGGTTTGGGAAAGTAAGTTCCGTGGGATGCTTGTCATCTGGTCCCCTAAGGTCAATTGGTCTGGGAGTGATCAAACCCAAATCCTTCTATAGAACCAGATCGAAAGTCATGTTCTACTGGTATGAATGGGTTTAGGATGTGTCGATGTAGCCTTTCTGATATGGGAGAGTAAGTTCCAAGGGTGCTTGACACCTAGTCTCCTAAGGCCAACTGGTCTGGGAGCGGCTGACCCAAATCCTGCAATAGGGTCAGATAGAAAGTTACGTTTACGACATGTTCTTTACTTACCAAACTTTTTGATTAAAAGATGCCAAAGTGCACAAGATTAAAAGATGCCAAAGAGCACACTCATGTGAAGATGCCAATGTGCACAATGCTAAAAGATGCCAATGAGCACACATCTTATGATACTTGGTGATATGTTTGAGTTGCGATAAACCTATAAATTTGTGAAAATCTTAAATTTTGATGGCTTAGTGTGAGTACATGCAAAGTTTTCTATTATATTTTTAGAATTACATTTTCTTGAAGCTAATCGAAGTTCGCATGTGAGCACACTGAATAGATTGATGAAAGTTTTTGAAACTGAACATGTCTTAACTTGATATGCAATGAAACTTGTATCTGTATCCAACAACATACACTTGAATTCATCTGATGGATTAATCTGTGATATTTTACTAAGTAGAATTTAATTTGTTTAGTGTTTAAAATTTTATATGTTTAGTTGTTTCAAAATACATATTCAGTATATTTTTCTTTCTACATTGATGTTTCAATCATTGTGTTCTCATCTATGTGTTTTAATGGGTTTGTGCATTATTCAAGGGGGAGTGAATAAGAAAATTATTCTAAAAGATAATATCTTATTTCGAGGGGGAGTATCTGGCTTTCTATACAAATGCTAATTTGAATTGTCATATTTAGTGCATTTGTGTAGGGGGAGTCAAAGAGCTTATCAGGTGATTTTTTTTTTCAGACTTCAAGTTAGATTTGCGCCAACAGTTGGTAGCGCAAAACTCAACTTTGCGCCACCTTCATCTAGCGCAAAACTAAGTTTGCGCCACCAACAGTTAGCGCAAACCTCTCCTCTTTCTCCTTTACTCTGATTTTGCAGATCTGAACCTGTCTCGTCTCCAACATTTGCATGACCAAGTTGATCCTGATCATCAAGGTCATGAGGGGGAGAAGTTAAGGAGAAGTTAAAGAGACAAATAGTTCAAATGTTTATCTGCTGATCAAGATTTGCTCAAGATTCTATTCTCTCAGCTACTAATTCTTTTGCTGTTCCAGCTCCAATCACCACAGTTCATTCAAGTACATTTGAAAAAGATGCGTCGTCTAGAGCACAAGCTGATGAACCGATTGTTCTTTCAAGCTAATTACAAACAGGTCCAGACTTGTCAAGACAGCAAAGGCAACATAGACTGAAAGATGCTAAGAAGAATTTTTTTTAAAAGTCAAGAAGCTTCTTCATTAAGTCGCTTAGATGGTCCAAGTTGATTTCGAAGATTGATATTGAAGACCACAGCGCCAATGATTACTAAGGGGGAGATTGTTAAGTCAGATTTTATAGTAATCATTGTATTTATAGACTTGGTCTAATACTGTGTTTAGGTTGTGTATATTGTGTAGTATTGACCAGGGTATTTAAGTCTCTTGTGGCTTTGTGTTTTGTAAGGATTCTCACGCATACATTCAATACATTCATAACTTGCGCCTCAAACTCTCTCTCTCTACGATTTAGTTGATTTTGGGATTATCATAACGTTAGCTAAGTAAATTATGTACATATGATACGTAAGAGTTCCCGTTACCGTCACTACAATGCTCGATTAACATAATTTTCGTTGACTCTAAGACTAACCTATCTTATAATTTCTACCCAACCTCACAAATCATTACTTAGTAATCTCAACATAAATCTAGACATCTTACATTCATGCCTAGTTCATTTAAACTAGAGCTCTGATACCAACTTGTAACACCCTAAAAATTGGGCTAAATTTAAAATTTGAAAATTTGGCAATATGACATTTATAATTGGAGAAAACCACCTGAACGGGTAAAGGTTTAATAGTGTTTACACAACATGTGAATGAATATTAAAATTGACAACAAACTAATCTAAACATATTACATCTAGATTATAATGGTTATCAACCCAATTCCCAAAATTCTATCTTTTGCACGCCAAGTCTCCAAATATAACTATAACAAAAAACGCCTCTATGACCCCACACTCTTCTCTCAAACCTTGGGCGACCCGCCGCTAAGGGAACCTGTTATACACATCATTTGAAAAAAAGTGTTAGGCTTAACGCCTAGTGAGAACAGACAGTTTATATCGATAATTTTGGAGATGATTTCAATGTAAATAAATAAGTAAACATTCAATGAGTTGGATTTATAAAAAGCAATGACAACCACATAAGAACCTTTTGGTCAAAACATCTTGCGATGACGGGGGAGTCCTAATTTCCAAGAATCGTGGCGGAACACAAAAGTAGGCCACTCTCCGAGTTGTGAGCTCAATACTTGGATCAATGGCCACGAACAACGTCGACTCGTACTCAGGTATGGGGGAGGGCACCCGAGGATCCAAGTCATACTCATTCACTATGATTACATTTACGGTCCATGGCTAGTAACCGGTCCCACATAACCGTACCAAATTGCCTCCGAGGGCCCAATGTCTCAACTAGTTACATATGGGGAAGAACATCCCAAAAAATAAACCGATACCTATTCCTATAGATCCAATAGTAATAGTCTAAGGCTTGTCACAATTACATTTGTGACTATATGATATCAATGCACATAGTTATCATAAGGGAACTTTCTTAACACAATTTCCTTGCAACTAATTCCCCTTTAGTGCATTTAAACCTCAATGTAGATTAGTTAGGGTTTACTTCCACTTCTCATACAAAATGTCTTCAAATCAATGTTTTCCAATACTTCGCAATATTTTAAAATCAAACCATAACCATTTTTAGGTTACCATCAGATTCCAACAAAAATCTCCATTTTAGAAAACCCTAGTTATCATAAGAATGGTTTTCCATTATATGTTTACTCATAAATAAATAAATGGAGCATGAATAGTATACCAAGTAAGCTTTCTACAATAATTTCCCAAAAACAAGGTTAGAACCCTAAAATCTCCAAAATCCATTTTTAGGTTAAAATCTTGCAAACAATAAAATGTAAACATGGAGATGATAATAGGTTTTAAAAAGTCTAGTTTTGATGTGTATAAGGTTTAAAAGAGTTGAATGTACTCACAACTTAGGTTTTTGGTCAAAAACCTAGAAACCCTAGATCTTGAAGTGAAGATGGAGAAGTGGAGTGCCAAAGTCTTGAACCCTAAGCTTCACAACATAAATGTCTTGAAGAGTTGAGCCAAAAGGAGCCTTTAATGCCCTATAAATCGGAGTTAATGAGGAGAGAGTGAGAGGAAATGAATCTTGGGAGTTAGGGAGAAGTAATGAATGAGAAGGGTCAAAAAATCGCATGTAATGGTCAGCTGGTACCCGACCACGACATTGACACTAACATTCATCACTATCGCCGAATATAATCACCCCGGGTGTACCGAGAGTTCTGTCAGCCCCGCGACAATGCCAAGCGATAGTGACATATGTCACAGTCGCGAGGCATAGTCGCTGACTATGTACCGAGAGTGCTTCGGCCACGCGAGATTTCTAAGCGATTGTGACCACTGTCACTGTTGCCGACATAGTCACCTAGACTCTCCTTGACCCTCGAAAATACTGATTCACACCTGAAACACTCACGATTCGAATCTCGACTCAAAGGTAAGCATTTCTAAAGTATTAAGACTATAATAGAAGAACTTAGAAGCAACCAAGAAGAATTAACTTACCGAAAAAAAAAATTTGGGTGTTACAATTACAGTCTAAAACATTACATGATTCAAATGAATGACTATGCACTCAAACATGTAATTTCCATCAAAATGCAATTAAATTCATCATATGTGCAAAGCTCCTCATCGAACTAATAAAACTGGGCAAATGCCCTAAGACTCCTTTGAGTCATAATCGAGCCAAAAGGTCCACAAATCAATTGACCATTTGTTAAAAGTCATAAAATGCAATAAAAACGCATTTGACACTCAGTTATGCAAACACATGCTCCAAAAAACATGATTAACTCAAAAACCCATCATTGGTTTGGACAAACCATTTTCTAAATGAAATCTTACTCACATATTTTCTAAATGTCTTATAACACAATAACGTGCATTTTCCAAACGGTTTATAAAACCAAATACATAAAAAATGTATTAATCATCCAACAAAATCCATTTCTACAACAAATCACCAAATGAACACATTCTTGAGGTTTACTCATCAAAACATTCAAAAACCTAAAGATAGACATTTTACAAATTTTATCAACCCAAATTTATCGAATATGAAAACTTTGTCAAATACTCAACACAATGAAAAATACTAAGTAAACACATTATTTCTTCAAAATACACATTTTGGCATGTACATAGTTTTCACAAAGCAACTTGAACTCACCTTACTAGGTTAAGTTAAACTTAGGTTCCAAATCCACCTCTACTTCCAAAGTGGTGGAGACTTTAGATCCACAAGCAAAACTTCTAGATCTATGATGTATAGCTTCTCAAAAACAATTCCTTTACTCCCAAAACATACATAAACAACCCAATAGGAGAAATTAGGGTTGAGGTAGAAAAGACCAAACCCTTGGTTAAGAGATGGTTGGATATAGGCTTACCTTTCGACTTATAAGAACCCCAACTCTTTTAGAAAACTTCAATCCTATTTGTTTCCATCTTGAAAATCTTTGAAATACGGATCTATAGCAACAAAAATCGCCCAAAACGGATGAGAAATGAGCAAGATATGACCAAATGAAGAAAATCCCGATTTTAAGCACTACAGGTCTGGTGTGACCCTGACATGCGACAGTGCCCTCTGTCACTGTGCAGGGCACTGTTGCTCGGGATGTACCGAGGCTCCATTACCTCTTGCAACCCTGCCATGCTACAGTTCTCTATGGCATTGTCGTTGGGCACTGTAGCCAGACTCGTACCGAGAGTTTTTTGACCGTTCATCGATCGTTTTCCCAGCCGTTTCTCGATCGTTTTCCCAGCCGTTCCTCGACCATTTTCCCGGTACATTTGATGTTGTTATGCTAAATATCGTGCCATTGTCATAATTTCATGGCACATTCGTTGGAACGACCAAACACTCGATAACGCCGATGCTATTGTGACTGCATGACACTATAGCCGGGACTATCACACTTTTAGTACCATTGGTGTCATTGTGACATATGTCACAACCACATGACATTATAGCCGAGACGCTCATACTCTTAGTACCATTGGTGCGATTGTGACAAATGTCACAACCACATGACACTATAGTCATACTCCATATTTGGTTATTCTTTTACCGATTCACCCAGCAACACTTTTCCTTAATTGGGATAAAAATCAAGATGTTACATGTGGTGACAAAATAAAATAAATAGATAAGTCATTTAAATAAACAATCCTAAACACACTCTTAGAAAAAAGTAATACAGATTTCTAAAAATAACATTTTAAACTTCTAATCCTATTGTTTAAAAAGTATAAAATAAAAACATTATAAAAAATATGTATTGTTAATTTATATTTAATGTTTTAGTAGTTATTTTTTTTTGAAATATTAATAGTTTTTAAAAACAAAAAATAGAACATTTTTAATAAAATATAAATAAACCATTTAAATATATCAGTATTACCACCTCAGTTGTACATGATTTGACCGTTATCGTGTTTTATTAAATAGTTAGCGTTCTCGTTTGATCCTCCATATATATATATATACACATATATATGAGGTTGGTTCATACGAGAACAATATCTATTTAAGAAAGCAAGAAAAAGGTCGGTACATACAAAATCACATGTGATTCACGTACAAAATCACATGTGATATCGCGACTCCGCACGTGACTTGAAGCCGCGGGAAAAGTCGCCCGTGTCCCGTTTTTCCGGGTTAATGCCGAATCACATGTGATTTTGTACATGATTGCTGTTTTTCTTGTTTTCTTAAATAGTTAGCGTCCTCATTTGAACCTTTCTCAAATCCGATAATCAAATGAAAACCAAAAATATGTTACAAACCCTTGAGAACCGATATAAAAATAATTTTTTACATGATTTTTTTCATCAAAACCTATGATTTAAGATATTGTTTCATATATGTTTTTGTTCACCTTGTGAAAAGATTACACATAAAAAATAAAATTTGATTCACCTAGTGAAATGAAAAATACAGGTAAAAAATATTCATGTGGTGAAACAAATACATGTAAAACTATCATATTATGAAACAAATATATGGGAAGAAATATATTAAATCCAAGCATTTGGTGAAAATATATCATGTGAAAAAATATTTTTTTTATTGGTTCTCACATGTTTGTAACATATTTGTGGTTTTCATTTGATTTAGCCCCTATATATATATACATAGGGTCCCTTCATTTGCTAACCACGACATTGGTGCTAACCGTGCTAACCAATTTTCGACCAATCAAAAGCTTCCTAGAGTTTATGTCATTCACTCAATGCTATTAAATCTCAAAGGGTATTATTGGAATTTTACAATTTTTGGCCATTAATTTTTTTTTCCATATTTTAAGGAAGTTTTTAATTTGGTAGTTATCTTAATATTAAATATAATTTTTTTAAATTAAACTTGGTAATTTCCTAATTCACGCCACATTTATCTTGTTTCCATAGTTCAATTTTTTTTAAAATTGGTAGTTATCTTTATTTTGTAATATAATAATTTATTATTTCTAGCGTATTCAAAATACATATATGCACATCAAGACTTAATAATTTGAACAATGCACACATGCACAGAAAACAAAAACATTTTAAACATTAAAGTTTGAAACTTAACATATAATCATATGCACATATGCAATCTTAAAAGATGCACAAATGCATATATGCACATGTTGCATATATGAATATACAATTTACATCGAATTGCATATATACACAGACTGCATATATGCACAGGTTGCATATGCATATATGCACAGACTGCATATATGCACAGACTGCATATATGCACAGATTCACTGTTCTAAATGACCCTATCGGCAACCTCGTGGCTCTGCGAATCCACGTATCTCGATCTATTCGCTACAAAGCAAACAATCCCCTGAACCTCGATCTCGGATTTCAACCATTTACAGAACCGTATCAAGTTCGGGTTTTGGTCGTGATATCCTACGTAAACATAGCAGCTCCTGAGTTTCGCATTCGTAGGCGATACCGACTCTTTCGCGAAAGAAATCTGAGGTACCAGAAACGAAAACGAGATACGCGGTGCTATCGGATTGTTATCGAAAGACGGTAGAGGAACACAGTTGACGATTTTCAGCTTCGTATCGTCGGAAAAATCGCATCTTTCTGACGTGGGAGTGTAGGAAGTGCTCGGGATATCGTCGTTGGGGGACCACAGTAGGATACTGGAGTCGATGGTGAGTAAATGAAGTCGGTGTGGTGGTGGCGCTGGTGGTGGTGGTCGAGGGCGGATTCGGGTCATCTCTGGTGGCTCTCGGAGATATGTAATTGAAATTGAAGGTGGTAGACGGCGACAATTTAGAGACGGAGAGTTATATGGAGATGATGATGAAATTGAAATTAAAATTAAAAAGGATAATTTCAAATTAAAAAGATAACTCCCAAAAATAACTAAATGCATAATTTAAATTTAAGATTCTCTCTGATTTCATGCTGTGATTATCTTCAAAATTAATTAAAATAAATTTCAATTAAAATATAAAAGAAAATGTATTTTGACCGAAATACCCCTGTGCATACATGCATTTTATTTTTATAAACCGTTTTTTATATTTTATTTTAATAAAAAATCAATTAATTGTGGACCATTGATTTCATCAATCTACGGTTGAGATTGGTTAGCACGGTTAACACCAATGTCACGGTTAGCAAATGAATTAATGGGGCCTCTACATATATATATATATATATATATATATATATATATATATATATATATAGGGTTAGGTTCAGGGGAAAACCTCAAAAAAACGGAAAACTGAAGAACACCCTGGTAGCCCTTCATCTGGACGGTATGCACTTGTGCATACAAGTAATTTGTAACATGCACACGTGCATATGCACAAGTGCATAATGCACTTGTGCATAAAAACCAAAAAACAACATAATTTACTTGTATGCACTAGTGCATACCGTCCAAATGGAAGCCTACCAGGGTGTTCTTCATTTTTTCGTTTTTTTGAGGTTTCCCCCTGAACCTCCATATATATATATATAGATAGATAGATAGATAGATAGATAGATAGATAGATAGATTTGCCATAGCGTTATTGCTCGCTTTGACTCCTAATACTTGAGGTTTGATCTCGCCACCATGCCATCATTGCCATTTAATACCGTGATTAACATCATGACACTAACTATGAATATTAATATACGATGCAATGCAGTGAGAAGCACAATTTAAGTAATTCCAAGCCGCAAATCAAACTGTGTAAAACGGTGTAAAAATACACACAACAAACTGTACCACAAAAACTTTAACTTCCACAGTTTAACGTGGTGCGAATGGATTATACGATTTATACAATATTTTTAAAATCCTTATTTGTATTAATAAAAGAGAACGACTAACTAAAAAATTGGTTTTAATTTTTTTTATTAAAAATACTTTATAATAAAGTAAAGATTTCTCATCATCGTTGTTTCTCATTTTATTTAACCGATTCGTTTTTCAATCATAACACGTTATCTGCAACGTGTATCTCGTGTTTTCTTTTTCACCTTTTTTTGGGTGTGTAAGGTGGGATGAGGAGCTTGGTGGGGCTGGGGCTCAAGAAATCGTGTAATTTCATACAAGTTTTTGGGTTTAGAGTGATAAATATGGTTTATAATCTTTGGTTTAGAGTAGAAATGTATAAGGATCGGGTTTAACATGTTTTTAAAAGATATGTTTTTTTAGCAAAAAGAAAAAAACTGGGTTAAAAAATACCAAATCCAGGCTTATCTGGTCATTGGGCAAAAATTTAGGATATCCTAAAAAAGGAAATACCAAATACATATATGTAAAATATAATTATTTGGGAAAAGTTTGAAAAATCCAACAAACTATCTAATTTTGAATGGTCAAGTCCTTAAACTATTTTTTTGAATAATAAAACCCTTAAACTTTATAAAACCGGTTAAATACATTCTTGTAACTTATAAAAACAAGTTAATGTAATAAAAAATTGAGAAAAGTATATAAAACCCAACAAACTATCTGATTTTAAATGATTAAGTCATTGAATTTTTTTAACTAATAAATCTCTAAACTTTCTACTAAATCTTCTTACCAAATAAATTGTTGATTTTTTTTTTGAACAAAAAATCCCAAAGTTTTTCTTTTTTTGAATAAACAAAATCATGAACTTAATTTTGAACTAAATCCAAAAAAAAAATTTGAACAAAAAATATATACAATTTCGCTCACCAACAATAAAGTAAAATGAACCAATTAAACAGACAAAAATTATACCATTTTCATTATTAATTTCGAAATATTCAAAAGGTATGTCTAAAGCATAAATAAATACAAAAAAAATTATACTTATAATTTCACAGAATATACCAAAAAGAAAAACGATCATCTTTTCACAAAATATACCAAAAAAACACTCATCCTTCCACAAAATATACCAAAAAAACACTCATCCTTCTACAAAATATACCAAAAAAAACGTCAATCCCTTCACAAATATACCAACAAAATGGACTTTTTTTGGGTATATTTGTGAAGGGATAGACGTTTTTTGGTATATTTTGTGAAATGATGATCGTTTTTATTTTTGGTATATTCTGTGAAATGATGGGTATAATTTTTGTATGTATCTATTTATACTTTAGACATAACTTTTGAATGTTTCAGAATTAGTAATGGGAAATTGTATAATTTTTATCTGTTTAATTGGTTTATTTTACTTTGTTCTCGGTGAAAGGAATTGTATATATTTCTTTGTTCACGGTTTTGTTCAAAAAAGAAGTTTCGGGTTTATTTGTTCAAAATTAAGTTCATGATTTTGTTTCTTCAAATAAACTTTAGGATTTATTTGTCAAAAAAAAGTTTAATAATTTATTTGGTAAAAAGATTTAGAAAAAAGTTTAGTTATTTGGTTAAAAAATTTAGGGATTTAATCATTCAAAAACAGATAGTTTGTTGTATTTTTTTAGACTTTTTCTAAATTTGTATCACATTAACCTGTTTTTACAGGTTACAAGGATGTATTTAACTGGTTTTAAAAAGTTTAAGAGTTTTATTATTCAAAAAAATAGTTTAAGGACTTAATCATTTAAATCAGATAGTTTGTTGGGTTTTTTCAAACTTTTCCCTAATTATATAATAATGAAGTGGACAATTATTTTAAAAAATATCTTCAACTTTCATTTAGTAGTAAACTAATTAATTGTAAAAAGTAAAAGTTAGTTAATTTATGATATTATAAAATAATTATGTTTCATTTTTTATCTTTTTGTTTTAAATATTCTGTGTATCTTCAATTGATTTTTTTCCGTTGTTTTCAATATTTTTCATATTTCTTTTCATCGTTTTTAGGGGTTGTTTACCAAATCTTCCATTAAGCCCTGTATAGATAAATGTGTCTGTCTGGATAAATGTGTTTGTCTGGATAAACTGGTGATGTTGTTTACTTTTTTATCTGAATAAACAATCTGAATAACAGAAATGACCAATTTACCCCTGAACATATACATAGATAATAATTAACAAAACCAAATTACCATTCCAAAACCAATATATTAACAATATATAAAAAAACAATATATAAACAATAATAAAAAAAAAACTATATATAAACAATAATCACACTTTTAATTACATTGATGAATTAAAAATGACCACACAAATGTTTATACAAAGGTATTGGATTTGTTTTTTCTTGATGGTTCTTGACCACACAAATGTTTCTGAAGTTTACTGGATGGTTCATTTGTTCATCTTTGAAGGAAAGAAACAGATTGACCACACAAAGAGCATCGATGGTACCAGTAAAAACAATGGTACAAATAAAATCAAAGTAAAGAAACGAGAGCATCGATGACACAAGTTAATCGATGGTACCAATTAATCGACAGGGAATCAACAGAGATGGTCATCGGCCGGAGGTGAATCGACAGGGAGGTTGATCGTGAAGAGGAGGCGTGGCATGAATGAGGCTGCGTGAGAAGAGAAGGCTTGAGGCGTGGTTTTCTATTAGGGTTATATGTCTGATGTTTCTTTTTGTTTAAATGGTAGAATTGTCAAAAATATTTCATTAATGGGGACAACACATCTTTCTCCTACTTAGCAAATGTAACACCCGTAATTTTCGGTAAGAAAAGGTCACCCGGACGTTTTTGCAACTTGTAGATGGTGGGATTTATGTTGGGATAACATTATTTTAAGTCCCTAAGAGTTTCGGGAGTGTCGGCTTGGAAAAAGTCGAGTTTCGGGACTTGGTACGGGTCCGGCTACAATGACCGACGACTATGACATTGTCATAGTCGCACTGGCAAAGTAACAACCAAGTGGCAGCCTTCTGGACCATTTGAGCAACTATGACATGCGACAATGACATGTCAAAGTCGCATGTCATTGTAGCACACTGGTACCAGACTTGTTAAAAGTCGGATTTTTAGCCCCATATTCATTTCTTCATAACTCTCTCATTTCAACTCTGTTTTTGACGATTACAGTTTCGTTTTTGAGAGCTTTTCAAGGTTAGATTGTTAGTTTTGGGAATATCCAAGAATCTTTGGTGGTGTATTGGAAACAAAGGTCAAGAGCTCATCATTATCACCACCATCTTTAAGAAATTTGGGTTTTTCTAGGTTTTCACCAAAACCTAAGTGGTGAGTTGATCCTCCTAGTTTGTAAACTTTATTATGAGTCATAAATTATCTATTGATGACTTCCTAATGTTTATTTTTCTCAAATTTCAGTTTGAAAGATTTTGAGAAAAGTTAGGTCAAATTAAGGTTTTTGGCCAAAATGGAGATTTTGATATAAGATGTTTGGGGAATGATTCTAAGTGTTGGAATATGTGTATTGATGGTTGGAAACTTATAGATCTAGGTTTATGGAGGATTTGGCTTGATGATTCAAATTTGTTCAAAGAAGATCAAGTTGGGGAAAAATCTAGATTTAGTCTAAATCTAGCAAAGTGAGTTCAAGTTAATTTGTGAAAACGTTGTACATGCCAAAATGTTCATTTTAAAGTGTTTTGTGTTGTACATGAAATTGTTAACTGTTGATCACTTGATAAGTTTTGGTTATTTGGAAGTGTTTAACTTTATAAACTCATAAAACACCCACATTTGGGACTTTTGGGCATGTTGATAAATAAGTCATAAACGGAAGTGTGATATTAACTCATTGCATGCATGAAGATTATTTGTTAAAATGCATTTTTGTATTGATCGGAAATATGCATAATTTGTGTTATTAGAGGTTTGAAAACATCATCGGATGAGTCCTTGGGTTTTGGTCATTTCCGACCTTGTGAACATTTTGGAAAACTTCAAAACTTTGTTTTGGGGAAAAGATGCATTTTAAGTATTTCAAAGAGTAAATTCCGAGCAATTGAGCACGTGTCTATGGTATAACCTTGTTTGAGAAATGGTCTATCTTATTCTAAGTTGTGTTGGAGTTGGTCGTGTACTTTGGAGCACGTGTTTTCATAAATGTTAGTCGAGTGCATTTTATTTCCTTTGTCAATGAGTCATTTGGTTATGTGAGCCTGTGGCCTGATATTTTATTTTGATTGGATTTTAGGACATTTGTCCAGTTTTGATAGCTCGACTTAGAACTTTGGTTGCGATATTGGATGATGGACTCAACTTAAGGACCATTTATAGTTGAAGTTGATATCCCGTGGGTGTACATTTAAAGCCACCGAGCCTGACATCCCTTGCATTTGGAATCATTATGTCAAATGATGGAAGGCTAGTTTTCCACATTGAGGCACGTTTAGGCATCAGATTGGGCTGTAAGTCCTATGTGCTAGTACACGATATTAGATGAGGAACTCAACGTAAGGACCTTTCGCGGTTGAAGTTGACATTCCGTGGGTGTAAGTTTAAAGCCACTGAGCCTGACATCCATTGCGTATGCTTGTTTATATGACTAGTCTTAACAACATAAAATGGGGCTTACTTGTGTACCGTCACATTTTATGGAATCGGGTCTCCCCCGTCACTGAAAAGTGTTGTTTTGGGTATTGTGTTTAGTATTCATGTTTTCGGTGACGTTTTACATTTGCGGATTATATATATGATTTATGGGTTCAGTATTACGCCCCACCCGTGTTTGGGTGTTTCGGGATGTAAAGCTCTATCCGCTTTTCATAACTTGGGAGTTTGATTTCTATTCTCATTTGGAGTGAGTTTTGGGTTGAACTTAATTTACCAAAGAACGTTTTAAATTTGGGATCTTCTCCCTTAAAATAGTTTGAATTGGAAAACGTTCATATTGGAGTTTCTTTCGCCTAAATTGCATATTATTGGAAAATGAGTCATTTTCATAATTGAAGCATATCACTTTGAAAGATTATGATTTAAATTGCATTCTTCCTTTTTAACGATATATTTATTATGCTGAAAACTCTTGAACTCACTAGGCGTTAGCCTAACCTTTTTATTTGTCGGCATGTACAACAGGATTCGTTGGAAATAGTTCTAGTGACACCGTGAAGAGAGGAGTGCTAGTTGCGTGCTCGGGGAGTGATTAGTTTGTTGAAGTCTTCCGCCTTTGTTTTGAGAAGAGCAACTCGTGTTTAGGGTTAAGTAACACCCGACTTCGGTTTTGTACTTGTGTATTATTGGAGTTTATATTTGTTGAGGTTAGTTATAGAAGTTTTAACTTGAGGTATTTTGGATTTCGAATTGGAGGAAGTTTTGTTCTTTATGTTGACTTTATATCGAAATTTTAATTTAGTTGCTCTTACCAAATTTGAGGGTGTTACAACGAATAAGCCGAAAATGTTTGTGCGAATAAGCCATTAAGCCCCAAGTAAACACTCCAAACGTCTGTGCGAATAAGCTGGTTTGGTCATTAAGCTCATTAAGCCCCAAGTAAACACCCCCTTAGTGTTCTTTAAGTGTTCAAATTGAACGTTGGTTAGATCTAAAATATCTGATATTCCTTCTATAATAAACATTTGACTCCATTTGCAGGGGCGGATGTAGCCCGCAATTACTGGTGGGATGGCCCCCCATTAAATGGGAAAAGAGAGGATTTTCATAGGTAAAAATGTGTTTTTTTTAACTTTATACCTTCATCCCCCCCCCCCCCCCCCCCAAAAAAAAAAAAAAGTAAATTTTTGTCTGGGACCTCATCAACAAAAAAAAATGCATCGAAACCAACCAAAAAACATTTTCGGAATTAACTAGAAAAACCGAAAAAATCTCTTAAAATCGACAAAAAAGCTTAAAAATCCCTTGAAATCAACTAAAAAAACTTTAAAAATCCCCCGAAACGGTGGATTTAGGCTAAAATGCATCGAACAACTTTACGGGCATTTAATTTACCTTAAAAGGTGCCCCCACCAGGAAAAAATCCTGGATTTGCCACTGTCCATTTGTTTTGCATGTTAAAATTTTAAAATATTTTATAAAATTTTCTTGCATTAATATCACTATCAATGACTACAAAATTATTGTTTTGATTTTGTTCTAACTTTTAGTCATAATATATAATTTGGGTAAAAGTATCAAACCTTGACCAGTTTTTTTTTTCGGGTTATGGCTCGACCTTGACTAGACCAGTCTTCTGGTTTTATCCAGATTTTTTTTATCTACCTGTTAAAGATTGGTCCAAGTTCGAAATTTAGGACCAAAACGGGTTGATTGGTCCCGGGTTCGAAATTTAGGACCAAAACGGGCCCTATAAATGGTTCTTGGGATCAAGCCTTTTTAACCGATTAGATCGGACCTTGACCAGACCAGTTAATCGATCATTATGCATCTGTAGTTTAAAGCATGGTTTATTTTTAAGTGTGATATATTGAGTTTATTTGAATCAGTTTAATTAGGGTTTACAGTAAGATTAGGTAGAACTGTAGAAGAAAGCTTACACAAATACACAATTAGTTCCAACTTTTTCTTCATTTTGTATTACTGATACTAAAAAACGCATGATGTTTTCCTATAACGCCCCCCAAAACTTACATACGGTCATTTAGACATACCATCATTAAAAAAAGGTCTAAAATATTATGTACACGTATTTCATTTGCATTTAGTGGTTTATTTAATTGTCGAGTATGTTATCCTACTTTTGCAAACCAACATCTTTATCCCTACCCCCTTCCCATACGACAAGAAAACAAAACTTTAGTGAATGACGGGTGTTTTAAGTCTTTAACGCATTGTTTTCTTTAAGAAACGAAACTTCTTGATTATTTTTCGTATGTTTTTTAATTAGTTATAAACGAGACTAGATTCATATACAAGAAATGAGACAAGTGTTCAATTATATCATAATATTAAGAGATTCTTCTATTTGTACTGATAATAACTGTTTCTTTACCTTAAAACGTAGTATTTGATCCCTTCATATCTTCCAAACTATCTCCTTATGATTGCAAGGTCTTGTCTTTATTGTTCGTCTAATCCTTAAAACGGTAATATTTGATCCATTTAAATCTTTTAAACGAGTTCCCTATTACTTCAAGGTCTCGACCTTAACGTTCTTCTATTGTCATTAAATCCCATGTTTTAGATATTACTTAATAGTAGAGTAGGCCAACAGAGTTAGAAAAAGACTTTCTGTTGTTTGCTTCTTTGAAAAACTATACTTCATTTGTTCTATAGGAATTATAATATTGTTTGCTTCTTTTAAAAAATATACCTCATATAGATCTTTTAAATGAAATACTATGTTAACACAAATTAAAATTCAAATAGTTGACTATATACAATTATACAATGATTTAGTTGAAACTTATTCATACAATTATTGTATCATAATCTCATTTTTGTCTTTACTTAATAGATCATTATCGATAAAAGTTTCTATCTATTGATATCGTTTTTCTGGTGTTAAAAAAAAAAACAATAATGCAGTTATTTTAAAAATAAGCATAATTTGAATCTATTAACACAAATGAATATGACTTGACGTTCCTGATAAAATATTTATATAAATAAAGTATTATGATATAAACTAAAATAAAAACTCAGATATTTATTTATCAATTTAATATTTATTGCAATTATTAAATTAAATAACTTTTTTCTATTTGAAGTAATAATCATTAATTTGCAGTTCTTAATTAATCTTCGAGATAAAATTATTGATGCTAAAAAATTAAGTCCGAATTTGTTAAGAATTAGAAAAAGTGAAAAAATAGATAAAATTCCAGAAGCTTTACCGGTTCAATTATTTTACCTGGTGAACAGAATAAGGATTGAGAATCTTACCTGGGAGGGAATGCAAGAATCAAGAGTTTTACCCGATAAGCGTTTACCAGGTTATAAACATTTACTATCAATTCATTTTAATTAATGACCGATAATGGTTCCCCATAAGGTAAGTGAGAATGATGACTCTTGTTGATAAGCGGTTATCCAGTAAGCTTTTGGTAAATTACCCCGAGTCTTGAAGATATTTGGCATCATGGAGCTTTGAACTACAAGTTAAAAGTTGTAGGAATTTATTGCAATGGTGTCTTATATGAAGTTCTATATTAATAGACTCTTTTATAAAACTTACATTTATAAATTATAAGATCAAACAATAAAACATATATTTTAAAGTGTAAGTTTATAAGACATTTTTAGACGTTACAACAAGTTTTTTTAGAATAATTTAAAAATAAAGTATCATATTAGTTATTTTATAGAGCAATATTTAAAAAATATTATATAAATACAACTATCCTATCATATCAGAAAAAAATATAAATCATTTTTATCAAATATTGACATCAATTATTACAATATGAAGTCACAATAAAAGCACATCGTTGAGTATGGTTGTGTTTTTTAGGGTGTGTTTGGTTTGCGGGATTGGAATCGATTTGGAGGGATTTGGATTTCAAATTCATTCCAATCCTTTGTTTGGTTTGCGGGAAAGGATTTCGTTGACCAGATTTCAAATCCGTTGACCATTTTAAAATCCCTCATATGATGGATTTGGAAATCCTTGGCATTCGGCCTGGATTTGAAATTCAAATCCGATGGATTCTAAAGCGTGATCCATACTTCAATTTGTATCGATCCAAATCCAAATTTGATACAAATTGTATCGATCCAAACCAAGCAAGACTTGTAAATGAATGAATTTGAAATCCATTCAAAATCCTACAAACCAAACACATGAAGGGATTTCAAATCCCTCCAAATCCAAATCCCTCCTTGAAATCCAATCCATTCCATTCCAATCCCGCAAGCCAAACGCGCCCTTAGGGGCCGTTTACCAAACGCTTACCCGGATAAGTGCTTACCAATAAAATTTAACACAATCATTTACTTAGCGGGTAAGATTTTAGTCCACCAAAACGATATCGTATTCAACAATTTTCCCGATAAGCGCTTACGGGTAAAATTTAACACTATCACTTACTTACCGGGTAAGATTTTAGTCCACCAAAATGGTATTGTATGCAACAATTTTTCCGGTAAGCGCTAACCGTGGTAAGACTTTTCGCCATCACTTACCAGGGTAAGACTCTGGGTCCTTACCTTAGCTCTTACCGGGTAAGATTCTTGGGCATTGTCATCTTCATCCATAAGGTAAATGACTTGGTAAGCGCTTACCCGGGTAAGCGTTTGGTAAACGGCCCCTTAGTGTTTAATAAAAAAAATTACATTAAAAAATAGCAATATTAAGAAATATTTTAAGACATCAGAGTTGAATTGGTAGCTGATCACCCTATCATCTCCACCATCTGCTTAAGCAATACGAGTGTTTAAAAGACCGAGAAACTGAGCCAAACTGTTTTATTTAAAATAAAGAAAAAAAGATAACAGAATAAATCAAAAACTAGACATTCATGGGTACCCGATCCTAACCGGACTTGCTCCAAGTTGTATCAACTATTACGGTGGATGATTAAATTTGGTAGGTATGAAGTTGTGGAGTCAATATCAACTGAAGAATTGATGATTTTAAACAATTAAACTTATTTTACTTTGGAATGTTTAGATTATTTTTATATAGCTGGATAATTGGTTTAAATATTCTATCTTAGTATTATTTATATATTGCCAATCATATTTTTTTATAAAAATTCAGGTAACCATAAACCAAACCGCAGATAACTGTCTTATTTCGGTTCAACCTATGGTTCAATTATCATTCGATTCAACCTATGGTTCAATTATCAGTTCAGATATCCAAATACCTATCGCATACGGTTCAATTTACATTAATAAACATAACTTCATAGTACCTAAATTCAAGCAACATCAATAAACATAACTTCATAGTACCTAAAACAATACCAACCATTAAACAAAACAAATTGGTACTTTATTATCAAAAGAAAAAAATCGATAATATAACTATTACTATACAATACATATCCAACCAATATAACAATCAATAGACCAAAAAATTTGCCAATATGGCAATGACATGTAGTTCAGTTGGCAAAATGGGAGTAATTTCACCCAAATACAGGACAGGTCCTAGGTTCAACCCTAACCGTTGAATGAGTCAAAACATATTCCCTTATGTTAGAATATGAAGATGATTGAAGAGAGACGATGAATATGCTGAAGGTTTGAGACTTCAATATATTAATTGAGAGAATAAACGTACAATACGATAAAATAATAATGAGAGAGATTACCTAGACTAGAAGATACAAGGTATATATATACAAAGACTATATGGGTCAGGGCCTTATACACACATGGGCCTGGGCCTTATAACATATATACACTAACATCCCTCCTCAAACTCAATCGGGAGAAGAATGAGCCAGATGGAGTTTGGAAACTAGATCACGAAACCGTCCTGGTAAATGAGCTTTAGTGAAAATGTCGGCCGGTTGATCAATAGTTGAAATAGGAAGAAGCTGGATAGTCTTACGAGTCACGTGTTGACGAACAAAGTGACAGTCAATTTCAATATGCTTCGTTCGCTCGTGAAAGACATCATTGTGAGCAATCTGAATCGCACTGTTGTTGTCACACCACAATGAAGTTGGAGAATGTTGAGGAGCCCCCATGTCAGAGAGTAGCCAGCGTAACCACACAAGTTCTTGAGCCGTGTCAGCTAGTGCTCGATACTCAGCTTCAGTACTGGATCGAGCTGTGAAAGATTGTTTCTTGCTCCGCCAAGATATGAGTGAGTCTCCAAGAAAGAAACAGTAGCCGGTAGTGGAGTGACGATCAGTCATGTCACTGTCCCAATCAACATCAGAAAATCCTCGCAAAGTCAATGATGATGTGGATGTAAAATGAAGACCGTGAAACATGGTCCCTTTTAAATATCGAAGGATGCGCAGGACAACAGCATAGTGATCAGAACAGGGTGCAGACATGAATTGACTGACGGTATGAACAACATAGGCAATGTCAGGTCGAGTCACTGTCAGGTAGACAAGTGACCCCACTAACTGTCGATATAAAGTAGGATCACGCAAAGGAGGTCCAGCATTCGGAGCCAAATGAAGGTTGTGCTCAAGAGGAGTGGATGTAGTTTTGTTGTCAGTAATCCCCGCTTTTGACAAGAGATCTGAGGTGTATTTGGCTTGACAAAGATAAATTCCCGATGGATCTGAGAGCACCTCAAGACCAAGAAAATAGTGTAAAGAGCCAAGATCCTTCATCTCAAAACAGGAGCTGAGAGATGTCTTGAGATTAGCTATGCCTGTAGAGTCACTGCCAGTAATAATCATATCATCCACATACAAAAGAAGTAAGATTGTGCCAGCCTCAGTGGTCCGAGTAAACAGTCCTGAATCATAGTTGCTGGGTGAGAAACCCAGAGAGGTGACTGTGGAACTGAACTTCTCAAACCAAGCTCGCGGAGCTTGCTTGAGTCTATAAAGAGCCTTCCGAAGACGACAAACATGAGCTTGTGGAAGTCGAACGCCTAGAGGAGGTGTCATGTAGACTTCCTCAGATAAGTCACCGTTCAAGAAGGCATTCTTAACATCCATCTGAAAGAAAGGCCATTGTTTTGTAGTTGCGATGGCTAGGAGACTGCGAATAGAAGTGACTCGAGCAACAGGTGCAAATGTTTCCTCATAATCAATGTCGTACTCTTGATTGAAGCCCTTTGCCACCAGGCGAGCTTTGTATCTATCAATAAAGCCATCAGATTTTGTATTGATTTTGAACACCCATTTGGAACCAAGGGGTGACTTTCCCGGTGGAAGAGGAACAGAGTCCCATGTCTGAGCTTTGTCAAGAGCCTGAAGTTCCTCATCCATAGCTTTCTGCCAATCAAGATTAGAGGAGGCTTCCTTGTAGGAAGTAGGTTCGTGATTTGACAACAGAGTAGCATAAACATGATAATCACGGAGATGAGAAGGAACCTGTCTTACCCGATCTGATCATCTAACATTCGGAGATTGAGACGTTCCTGGAGCCAAAGACTCAGCATGCAGCTCAGATGTTGATTGTGCGGATGGAGCAGATGATTGATGTTGATCAGGAAAACTATGAGATGCAGGTGGTATAGGGGCAGGAGACTCTGAAGGAGAGGCAGAGTCAGAAGATGTTTGAACACTTAGCGGAGACGATATGATGTCAGATTGGAGTGAGTCCAATGAGACGGAAACATCAGTAAAGAACGAAGCGGTGAAGGTAGGGGACTCACGAAACTTGTATATAGAAGAAAAAGGAACATGTTCCCAGAAGGTAACATGACGAGATATACGAAGACGCTGGGAGATAGGATCCCAACAGCGATAACCCTTGTGCTCAATACCATATCCAAGAAAGCAGCAAAGTCTGGAGCGAGGTTCAAGTTTGGTATGTTCATGAGATTGTAACTGAACAAAACAAGCACTACCCCAAACTTTTAGAAGTTCATAGGCAGGGGTGACCTCATGAAGAGCCTCATAAGGAGACTTATTATTAAGGATGGGAGTAGGATGACGATTGATAGTATAAACTACAGTGAAAGCAGTTTCACCCCAAAAACGTTCTGGACATTTAGCAGAAATGAGAAGAGTGCGAACCGTATCAAGAATATGACGGTGTTTGCGTTCGGCACGAGCATTTTGAGGAGATGTGCCGGGACAGGAGTACTGAGAGAGAGTCCCCTGAGATTGAAGAAAGGAGAGAAGAGAGGACTCTTTGTATTCCATAACATTGTCAGCTCTAAGAATCTTTATAGATTTTGAGAATTGGGTGTGAATCATCCGAGCAAACATAATATAAATTTTAGGTAGTTCCGAACGATGTTTCATGAGATATATCCATTTGAAACGTGTATGATCATCAATAAATATAACAAAATATCGAGCACCCCCCATGGATGGATGTGGTGCTGGTCCCCATACATCAGAATGAATAAGATCAAAAGAAGAAGTAGAATTAAATTCATTCGTTTCGAAAGATAAAGCATGATGTTTGCCAAGTTTGCATGATAAACAAGAAATATTGTCAGTTGATACACAATTTCCTAACACTCCTAAATTAGCTAATGATTTTATTTTGGCTAGAGATAAGTGACCTAGCCGGGCATGCCACAAATCAAAAGAAGAATTGTTGGAAACTGAGGCAACAAGACTTGAAGAGGGTAATGGAAGACGAAGGTAGACCACTTCAATCATCCGTCCAACTTTACGGCCGAGTCCAAGGATCTGCTTGGTCTTTGGATCCTGTACAACACAACCAGAAGAATGAAATAAAATGATCAAATTAGATTTGAGAAGTTGTGCAATCGAAACTAAGCTCAGAGATAGTTTCAGAACATTTAGAACATCCGGTAATTGTATATGAGGAGTGGATACATTTCCACTAAAAGATACCGGTAGGCCAGTATTGTCAGCAGTTCGTACTGACGTAAAATGCTGAGGTGGTTTCTTAGAAACAAAACCATCAGTGCAGGGTGTCATATGGTTGCAACACCCAGAGTCAAAAAGCCATAAGTTACCTGATGCAGCTGAGTTTGGATAATTCATACCCATAGCACCAGACATGATCTGCTCCATGAGTTCCTGATTGCGACACATCAGTTCCATTAGGTCAGGTGAGGAGACTGAAGAAACCTCGTTATCAGCGATAGTAGACCCAGCAACAGCGTGAGTCCGATTCTGAGGGCTAGTGTGCTTTGAGTTCTTAGGGCAGTCAGACTCATAATGGCGCGGATGAGTGATGCCACACCTACGGCACTTGCGAATAGGACAATCAAGAAGGAGATAAGCAATAGAATGGCAAAAGGCACACTCAGATGTGTTCGTCTTTCCCACATATTTGGAATGGTTGCTGTTGGTCCATTTACCTTTGGACTTGGGATGAGACGTATAGAGAACGCTATCAGTAGCGGACATCGTTGAGCGCATGTGAAGACGAGTTTCTTCACTTAACAGTTCTGATATGGCTTCTTCAAGAGTGGGTAGGGGCTTCCTATGAAGAAGAGAAGCACAAACATTCTCAAATTTATCTGTAAGACCCATCAGAATGGTAATCAAATGTAGCTGGTTGAAGTAGGCTGTGAATTGTTGAGTTGTTTCATCAAAAATCTATGGTGCTCCAAGACTTATATGATCTCTGAGAGACTGCATTTCAGAGATATAAGAGTTTACAGATTGATCAGGAAGCTGATGTTTGTTATGAAAGGTGGTACACAGTTGATACTGATGAGATAGGCCCGATGACGTGTACCGCTTGGCGAGAAAATCCCAGAGACTCTTGGCGGTGACATAGCCAAGAAACTGTTGATTGATCTCAGGAGTAGTGGAGGCATTAATGAAACCCAGAATATGAGCATTATTGATGTCCCACTCATTCATGCGTTTAGCAAAATCAACAGCATTCTCAGTTGCTGCCTGAACTGGAAGTTTGGATGCACCAGTAACATAGGTGTAACGTCCATGAGATTTTAGCAGAATTGTCATATGGTGATGCCCTAGGATGTAGTTGCTACCATTGAAAACAACCGAGATGGGATTTGAGTGACTGAGATTGGTAGCCATAGATGGGACGAGAAACAGTTCAGATTTGCACTAGAGTGACCGGCATGGACCGGTATGGTGTTGCGACCGGTATCAGGTATGAGCTCGACCGGTATTCTCGACCGACCGGTGTCAATCGACCAGAGTTGGAATGGACCTGAGTGTCAACCGGTATGGTGTCGACCGATATGTAGTGACCGGTATGAGTGTCGACCGGTACGAGTGTAGACCGGTATGAGGTTTTACGACCGAAGTTCTTCCGACCGGTATGGTGTCGACCGGTATGTAGTGACCGGTATGAGTGTCGACTGGTATGAGTGTCGACCGGTATGAGATTTTACGACCGAAGTTCTTCCGGTCTGCGTCTAGGGTTTCGGTACGATTTGAGTGTGCGATTCGAAAGCGGACAGAGAGGGAGGCGTACAGTGAAACGACGATTCTAAGGCGACGAGAGACAGAGAGGGCGGCGAGACGACGATGATTGAAAGAAACGATGATGACGGTGATAGTGAAAACAAACCTACAGCTCTGATACCATGTTAGAATATGAAGATGATTGAAGAGAGACGATGAATATGCTGAAGGTTTGAGACTTCAATATATTAATTGAGAGAATAAACGTACAATACGATAAAATAATAATGAGAGAGATTACCTAGACTAGAAGATACAAGGTATATATATACAAAGACTATATGGGCCAGGGCCTTATACACACATGGGCCTGGGCCTTATAACATATATACACTAACACCTGACACTAATGTTCTTAGAAGCATGTTTCGTGTGAATCGATTGGAGTCGCTGGTAAGTAAAATTTTTACCCACATTCACTACTAGACAAAGAACTTTTTCCGGCGGATTTTCGACAGATTTCCGGCGGAAGTCAAACGGGTCAAACCTCATAAAAGCCTGTCACATGAGACAAACTTCTATTACTTGTAATTGCCATATGCTTCAACTACATTTGTTAGGCGGGGAGTTGGGATGGTGATTTGCCTCGACCCGGTGGGAAACCCGGTTCACCCGACCCGGACGGGGCCGGGGAATCCCCGCCAAACCGGGTCCGGGGGCCGGGGATCCCCGGTAGGCTCAAACCGGGGTCGGGGCCGGGGCCGGGTAACATACCCCCCGACCCGCCCCGTACCCGGTATATATATATATATATATATATTATTTTTTTAAATTTATGTTAATAACCTATATGCTTTTACTATATGAACAAAATATATAGATGTTATAGAATAATAATTGGTCTAGTCCTCCAGTTTACTTAATTTGTGGGTATGGTTTGTTAAGCGCAATTCATGGGAGGGACATTTGATTAAAAAAGATCAACGATTGAGATCTACTTCCCACGCTTCTCACGTTAACCTCAACTTCTCACACACGATGATTCGCCTATATATATTCTTTTAACTCTGAATAAAATAAAGTTTGACTTTCTAAAAAAATTATAAAAATAAATTAGTCCAGTAATCTAAACTCAGTTTCCAATTATCGATTAACTCCTTATTTTTTATTATTTATTGTTAGATGTTTAATGGTTAATTGTGGGGTTACAGTTTTACTTTTTGTGTGGATTATGTAATTTGAAATGGTTGTCTGTGAGTGAGGAAATTCACAAATAGTAGAAAAAAGAACAGGACATTAGGTAAAACACCAAAAAGTTTATACAATTAAAAAAAATTATGAAAACTCTTCTGTCGAGGACCGGGTCTAAAACGGGGACGAGGACCGGGGATTGACCGATTTATTGACCGGGGACGGGATAAGGATCCCCGTACCCGCCGGGGACCGGGGGCGGGGCCCTTTACCATAAACCGGGGTCGGGTCGTGTAAGGGGATCCCCGCCCCGTCACCATCCCTAGCGGGGAGGAGTTATATGCATGTGACAATAAACTAAGGGGTTGTTCGGTAGGAGCTTAATGGGCTGTATGAGGGATATAACTTATTCGCTCAGCTATAAAAAGTTGTTCGGTTGTGGCTTATTCGCTCAGCTATAAAAAGTTGTTCGGTTGTGGCTTATTCGCTCAGGCAGTGGCTTAATCGGTAAGCTAGAAAACACTTGTCATTTACACTCAACCATTTTATTTCCCTATTTACCCTTACCTCCTCGACTACTCAAAAACACCTAAAAGAGAAGACGCTTCTCTTCAGCTTCTCCATCCTGTTTAAAGCAACACTTCTCCAGGCTCCATTCATCTTCTCCCTCGAGATTTCCTTTCCCGTTGTTTCAGTAAATCGTTTTCTATTTCAAGACTCGATTTTATGGTTCAAGATTCTGGTTCAAGACTCGATTTTATGGTTTAAGACTCTGGTTTCAATATAGTTCAAAGTCGATTTTCTGAGTTTATAAAGGATTAGAGCATAAAGAAGGATTTTCTGGTTCGATTTGAAGCCTCCATCAAGAGACAGCAGAAGCATAAAGAAGAGGCATAAGTTGTGCAAAAAAATAAATAAAGAAGAAGCATAAAGAAGGACGGTGTAGGGTGTGGGGGTTAGCTCAGTTGGATAGGTAACATCCTGGGGGGGTGTGGGGTGAAAGCCACACTACCCCGGTTCGATTCCCACGAGCGACACTTTCCTGAGATATCCAGACTCTGGGTCTGGTCCTTTGGGTCCGGGACCTGTTCGGGTGGGTTCAGTCTATGGGACCCTCTACCCTGCCGGTCGGTTTCAGCCAAAGGCTGGGCTGGGTCGCAGCGGATTAGTGGGATTGCCCGTAATGGAGGCCCGATACCGCTGGAACGTGTGTGTGCGTTAACTTGCCGTTCAAAAATAAATAAATAAATAAATAAAGGACGGTGGAAGAGACTAGAGAGAGATGTAGTTGTTTTTAATTAAATAGTATATGAATTATTTTTTCTAAAATTTGATGTTAAATTATGTTGTTTTTATTTAAAAAAACATTTACATTGATTTTTTTTTATAATTTTAAGTTATCTATTCAATATTTTTATTAAATAATTGTTTTATTCAGATAAAAATCAAAAGTAGGGGTAAAATGGTTATTTCTGATATTCAGATTGCTTATTCAACATAACAACCGAACAATAACTTATCTATCAACATACAAACAACTTTATCAATACATACAACATTATCCATTCAGGTCTTAACAAAAAACAAACCGAACAACCCCTAAGCATCGTAAAACAATCCACAAAATGTTTTTGAATGATATATAATTAGAATTGAAATTGAATTTTTTTATAGATGATAATAATTATATTCTTTAATTAATTGATATTTACAAATGAATGTTTTTAACATATTTTAAAATATTATTATAAATAAATCTTGTAAAATAACGTGAAATACCAAGTATTATTACCAACTATCCTCATGAGATTTTTAAATCTAATGTTTATGGGAGAGGTTCCATATTTTTTTAAAAAACCAAACACGAGATTGGAATGAAATCCAATTCTAAATTCCTCCAAATCCCACAAACAAAGAGACCCAAAGAGGATTTAAGGCAACACACACGTAAATCAATGCAAAAGACCATATGTATAAATAAGATGTCAATAAAATGTTTTATACTTCATTGTCGAATTACCATTTTTACATTAAATGTATTTTACATAAACATAAAAGTTAAATCTAATCTGACTGAACAATTAATCTTTAAGGATCTAGGAATAGAATCACGTGAGCAAACATCTAGATTAGTTCATATCAATATTGACATTAATTTGACTTGAGTCCCATAAAAGAATTAGATTCACATACTATGCTAGTTACAATCAGTGAACGATTTAGAAATTAGTAGATAAATCTAAATTGCACAAACAAAATCAACGAACAAAGTTAAATCAAAATAGATTTTTGTCATGATCAAACAAACCATCATCATATGAATCAAAAGTCAACTCTAAATAATGTCTAGAATAGAAGTTCTGCTACCATAAACTCCGAATTAGAAGGTATGTACCATAAATCTCAAATTTACTTTACTTAATTAACCAAACAGGTTACTGAAAAAGTAAGAGAATACCTTGATTAGAAGACACCAAAAGCGAAACGTTCAAGTGGCAACAAGCATAAAGTGAAACAGTAGAAACTTGAAGAACGTTATCGTCGCAATAGGTTGATAAAAAATAAATAATGTGACAGGATTTTTCTCACAATTTTTTTAAGGTTCATTGCAACAATATGCGTTGCCATATAACAAAAATTATGAAATGAGAACCTTTAAATGATTTTTTAACCTAACAGTCCTCTACAACGATCAAAACCGATTGTCACAATAGCTCTCTTTCCTTATACAATTTGTTCTAACAAATATGTAAAAGACTGTGACTACAATTCTATGAATTATTTGTTTCAAATTCTATTTTTCCATTTATAATTGGTATGTGGTATGTATCCATATTTCACTATCAGTTGACAACACTAAACGTATTCTATCTAATTATTTTTATTGAATATATTTTTTAAAAAGGAAAACTCAGAATAATAAAAAAGAAGAGGTTGTTTCTTTACCTCTTAATAATTTCATTAAGAGACAACCTTTAAATCGCTCAGAGGTGAATCTTATTTGGCAAAAAAAAAGTTTGTCTCTTAATGGTTCCAAAACCTTCTGAATGATTTTGTATCTTGGGTCTCTCTTAACCATTCAGCGTCCTAATTTCATTCTAAACAATTACCAAAAAATCATATTTTCATGTTTCACTATATCATAAGAGACTCTTACTAATTTTGACTATTTAATCATTTTGAACCAAATAATTCACTACATACCAAACAGTCTCGAAGTATTAATCCGACGTGGTTGGACTTTGCGAGAGTCAATCACATGTCACGTGATTGACCACTTGTAAATCGTAAGTCACGTGACCAATAAATGAACATGTCCGGTTGCCCCACTTGAAGGGTGTCCTCAAAAGTTTGGATCAGAAATTTTGTTATCGGTTCCCATTCTTCAATAATTGATGGGATATTTTCTAATACTTTGATTATATTTTTTTGAGTGAATTGCAAATTTGGTCCCTGTGGTTTATTGTTTTTCTCATATTTGGTCCCTATAAAATTTTTATTGCAAGAAACTTCCTGTGGTATACAAAAGTGCTCGGATTTGATCCCTGTGACTAACGTCCGTTAGATTGCAGGTGTTAAATCTCCTCATGTGCCTTGCACATGAGGGTATATGGGTCATTTTACTCCACAAGGACCAGAATTGCAATAAAACACAAGGACCAAAATTGCAATTTACTCTTTTATATTATACCTTTTTCAAAAAAATAGTATTTATATTATATAATTAGTAAATAATTATCACTTAATTAAAAAATAACTTATTTAATGAAACATCAAAATTTTATTTAGTTAATAATTTATATTTAAGTTTTATCGACTAAAATTATAATAAAATAATTTATATTTTCGCTTTTACTAAATTTCATTTTTAATAAAAAAATAAATTATTCAATAAAAATAAATTAAAAACATGCGTTTTTTGAATTTTAATATAAAACATAACACACACACACACACACACATATATATATATATATATATATATATATATATATTATAGAAAAATCTAACGTATATTAAAACGATATATGAAATTACCTTTAAAAAATTTATTATAACTAAACTTATATCTTATTGAACTCGACTCTTTTTAGATTTTTTTAAAAATAAATTACCTACGATTTTTGTTTTAGAGATGTTTGAAAGAGGATGAGCGAACAAATATTCCTAACAAAATTATGTAATATCCAACCCATTTTTATGTTTTTTTGATCAAACCTCCTTCTCAAATATTCCTAACAAAATCCATATGCTTTAATCTTTTTGCATGTTAACATCATTTTAATAATTGTAGGGGTGTAAAAAAAACAGGAAAACCGAGAAACTGAGCCGAACCGTTTGTGTAACACTCTAAAAATTAAGCGGAAAAATAAAATTCGAAAATTCGGCAATATAACGTTTGAAAATAGGACAATTCCATCACTCTAAAATAGGGGATAATTTAAACCTGTGGAATATGGAAAATTATTTCAAAAACCCTAGTGTAACATCCCAAACGGGGTATAAGGTACGGTAATTACAACCCAATAAATGAAGCATAATGCGACAACCTACTAATCTACAAGGAGTAGCTAGATTATGGTCGGGTGTCGCTATACTTCCAAAATGTATCTCTTCAAAACAAACTGTATGTTGGTCACTATGTATCTTCCAAAAAGACCACTCACGACTCCAAGGTCGTTCCCTCAATCCCGGCGTGCCCCACCGCTAGGAAAGCCTGCCAAACATGACAACAAGAACAAGTGTTAGGCTAAAGCCTAGTGAGAACAAGTCAAATAAGAATTAAAGTACTAAACCCATTCGAAGTCTCGCAGAACATATAGCCATGAGCCAAAACCAACAAACCAAATAAACCAAATAAACCATTAGTGATTAGATACGATATGAATAACACCAATCACATATTGTGATCAACTCCTATAAGTCTATTGCTCGAAAACATCAAGTCAACCCCTCTAGGTCTATTCTTGAGAGTTCCAAAATGGGGAACTCCAGCACAAGGGAATTACACCTTACTGCCCATGAGACGCTGCCCGACCGTATAGGTCCACACCTTACTTATCATGGTGACCCGATGCCTATTCCGTGCTAATGGTGAATCCCAAAGTCCAAAGCGAGAACATGGGAACACCGTGCCTATGGATCCATTGCACTTAAAGACCAAATACTTGAAACATACAAAAACATATCATACTCCAATAAATCAATTATGTAAATGACCTTATACATACAATGGTATGACCACAAGGTCTTGACTTGTATAAATGTAAGGACTCAAAAGCATAACCCAAACATGACGTTCCATATAGATACATTTATTCCGTTTTAAAGTCATAATTATTATTGATTGAGCCAATACTTGCATTTTCTCCAAAACCCTAATTTCTCTATTTTGGTTACTCAAAACCCATGGCCTTAAGATTGACCAACAAAATAGTAGAAGACATAATAAACCATCAATATTAGTCCAAAGGAACATTCTTCCCATTAATACTTGGAATTTGCAAAAACCCTAACTTTTATAATCACATTTATGATAAAAGACTTGGATGATCAAAACCCCATGAATATATATATATATATATACACATATAACTATATAGGGGAGATTAAGAGATGAAAGAACTCACCTTGCAAGGATTATACCCAAACCCTAGATTTTGAAGGAACAAGAAGGTGATGAGAAACCCTTGAGACTTGAATCCTTGAACCCTTTATGAAGAACTTATCAAAACCTAAAATGGAATACACATAAGTCTTCAATGTTCCCAACTACAAGAAATCAATGAGGAGAGATGGTAAAACCTACCTCTTGCTAAGAAAATCGCCCCACACAGCTTCCAAAATCAGAAAATGGTTCAAATGGTCAAAAATACGATTTTTAATGAACCTGGACCCGATCGCGACCTTGACTCGCGAGAGTGACAATCTCACTCTCGCGTGGCACTCTCGCCCGAGAAACACCACTCTCAATACAAAGTTGGCGATTGTGCCCCGCGAGAGTGACACATGTGACAATCGCGCGGGCACTATCGCGCCCCTACCCCAACTCTCGGTACATTCTCTGCGGTTGTGCCCCGCGAGAGTGACCTCTATCACAATCGTGGGCACAATCGCATGGCCCGTACCGAAGCCCGAAATTGACCGTTTTCAACCCGCACGTTCCTACCCTTAACGCTATACTATAATTTAGGGTAAAATGCCAAATTAGAGACGTACCGAAAACACGGGTGTTACAATCCTCCCCAACTTGGAGAAGATTTCGTCCTCGAAATCTTGGCTAGGGAAAAAGGTGAGGGTACCTTCGTTTCAAATCTTCTTCAGCCTCCCATGTCACGTTAGCACCTCGATGGTGCTTCCATTGAACTTTTACCATCGTGACTTCCTTGTGACAGAGCTTCTTTGTCTTCCTTTCTAAAATCACCTCGGGTTCCTCGATGCACCGATTCCTATCGTCCACCCTGATTTCGGAGAGTGGAATGACACTCCTCCTCCGCTAAGCACTTACGAAGATAACACACATGAAATGTGCTATGGATTCCATCCATTTCCGGAGGAAGTTCCAACTGATAAGCCTGAAGCCCTATCCGCTTAAGCACCTTGAAAGGTCCAACAAATTGGGGACTTAACTTTCCACGCTTCCCGAATCGGATGATCCCTTTCCAAGGGGATACTTTCAACATAACACGATCACCCACTTGGAACTTTATCGGTCGCCTCTTCTTGTCGGCATAGCTTTTCTGCCGATCTTGAGCCGCCTTTAAGCGTTCACGTATATTTTTCACTTTGTCCGCCGTCTCTTGAACAATTTCGGGTCCGGAAAATTGTTTCTCCCCCGCCCCTAGCCAACATACGGGGGTTCGGCACTTTCGACCGTATAAAACTTCAAACGGTGCCATCCCTATACTTGAGTGATGGCTATTGTTGTATGCGAATTCCACCAAAGGTAGATGCGAGTCCCAACTACCTCTAAAATCAATCACACAAGATCTCAACATATCCTCCAACGTCTGGATTGTCCTCTCGCTTCGGCCGTCGATCTGAGGATGGTAGGTCGTGCTCAACTTCACACGTGTGCCCAATTCCTTTTGCAACCTATCCCAAAAATGGGACGTGAACCGACTATCGCGATCCGAGACAATAGATAGCGGTACACCATGTCGAGATATCACTTCATCGATATATAACTTTGCCAATTTGTCCATAGGTAGAGTCTCCCGCATGGCCAAGAAATGAGCACTCTTGGTCAAACGGTCCACTATCACCCAAATGGTGTCATGACCTCGCAATGTCTTTGGCAATTTCGTCACGCAGTCCATCGTGATGTGCTCCCACTTCCATTCCGGGATCTCCAATGATTGTAGACTTCCGTAAGGTCTTTGGTGCTTGACCTTTACTTGTAAACAAGTCACGCATCGTTCCACGTAGCGCGCCACATCAAGCTTCATTACTGGCCACCAATAATGCAATTTTAGGTCTCGGTACATCTTCGTGCTTCCCGGATGGATAGAATACTTCGACTTATGGGCGTCTTCGAGAAGGAGCTCTCGATTGCCCCCAATTTCCGGCACCCAAACTCGTCCATTGAAAAGTTTTACCGTTCGACTATCTTCCGTCAAAAGTAGATGTTGCTTCACCATAACTTCTATCTTGAGATTCTCCGCTAGCAAAGCTTCAACTTGTGACGCCTTGATCCGGTCAATGAGTGTTGAAGCTAATTCAATCCGTGTAAAAACAGCCTTGGAACTCTCCCCATAATCCTTTCGGCTAAGGGCGTCGGCGACAACGTTTGCTTTTCCTGGGTGGTATAGTAACTCACAATCGTAATCCTTCAACAATTCCAACCACCTCCGTTGTCTCATATTCAGCTCCTTTTGGTCAAAGATATGCCTCAAACTCTTGTGGTCCGTGTAAAGAGTACACTTCGTACCATAGAGGTAATGCCGCCATAACTTCAATGCAAACACCACCGCGGCTAACTCCAGATCGTGGGTTGGGTAGTTGACTTCATGCACCTTGAGCTGCCTCGATGCATAAGCAATTACCTTACCCCTTTGCATAAGGACGCATCCCAAACCCATTTTTGACGCGTCACTATATACTACAAAATCTTCAGTCCCATCATGCAATGATAGAATTGGAGCTTTGCAAAGTTTTCGTTGTAGGGTTCAGAACGCCTTCTCTTGAGTCTTGATCCATACGAACTTAACATTCTTTCGTGTTAACGACGTTAATGATGAAACTATCTTCGAGAAGTCTTGAATGAATCTTCGGTAGTACACCGCTAGTCCTAGAAAGCTTCGGATTTCGGACGGACTCTTTGGAGGTTCCCAGTTCATCATCGCCTCGATCTTCGCGGGATCCACCTTCACTCCTTCTCTTGTAACCACATGACCCAAAAACTGCACCTCTTAAAGCCAGAACTCGCACTTTGAAAACTTCGCGTATAGCTTCTCTTGTCTTAGTATCTCCAATACTTCCCGGAGATGGAGCTCGTGCTCCGACTCTCCCTTGGAGTATACTAGAACGTCGTCGATGAATACTATCACCGACTTGTCAAGGAATGGACGGCACACCCAGTTCATCAAATCCATGAATATTGCTGGCACGTTGGTTAGGCCGAATGGCATTACTAGAAACTCGTAATGACCATACCGCGTCCTAAACGCTATCTTTGGAATGTCATCCTTCGCCACCTTCACTTGATGGTAACCCGACCGTAGGTCAATTTTGGAGAAGTAACTCGTGCCTTGCAGTTGATCAAACAAATCGTCAATCCTCGGAAGCGAATACTTGTTCTTCACCGTCACCTTGTTCAACTCTCTGTAGTCGATGCACATCCTCATTGAGCCGTCTTTCTTTTTAACGAACAGGACCAGAGATCCCCAAGGCGACGAGCTCGGCCGTATGAAACCCTTTTCAAGTAGGTCTTGAAGTTGCGTCATCATCTCTTGCATCTTTGTAGGGGCCAACCGATAAGGAGCTCGAGCAATCGGAGCCGCCCCCGGAATAAGATCAATGCGGAACTCCACCAGGCGGTCGGGTGGTAAGTCGGGAAAATCTTCCGGAAATACATCGGGAAATTCACACACCACACTAACATCTTCTAATTTCTTCTTCTCAAGCTTGGTGTCGATCGCGTATGCCAAAAAAGATGAGCATCCCTTCGACAACCATTTCCGTGCCTTAACCATCGAGATTATCGCCACCTCGCCTTTCCTTTTCTCGCCATAGATTATCATCGGCTCTCCATTCATAACGGTTAGTCGGATCATCTTCATAGAGCACACAATTTTTGCTTGGTTCTTCGACAACCAATCCATTCCCACCACTACATCAAATCCACCAATTTGCATAGGCATCAATTCTATAGGGAATTCCTTCCCTTCGAAGTGAAAAGTGCAACCTCTCACGATATCCCGGATCACTATTTGACTACCATCGGCTATTTCTACCACTAAGGCATCCTCTAAACTACTCTTAGACATGGAAATCTTTGGATAAAATACATCTGATACAAAAGAGTAGCTAGCACCTGAGTCAAACAATACACGCGCAGGTATGAATTTTAGGAGAAACGTACCCGACACCACATTGGTTGATGCTTTGGCTTCTTCCGCCTTCATTTGAAAAGCTCTCATGGTCGCTCTCGGAGGCTCCGCTTTCTTCCCGCCGGCCCCTCCGATCTTCAGCTTTGGGCATTCCTCCCTAATATGCCCTTGCTCCTTGCATTCAAAACATATTTGCCCCTTGACGGGACAATCTTTAAACGTGTGTCCGGGCTTCACGCACTTGTAGCAATTGCCGGGAACGAAGTTACATGGGCCGAAGTGTTTGCTCCGACATTTGGAGCACCACTTGGAATCACGCCTAGGGTCGGCGCCATGGTGAATGTTACCGGCATATCTAGGCTTCTTTGAGAGCGTCGAGCCACTCTCCCACCTTCTCTTCTCGACTTGACGACTACTTTCCTCTTTCCCTAGATTGTAAGCGTCTTCCATTAGTTGTGCCTCTTCAATTGCCTCACGAAGAGTGGAGGCTCTTGACACCCGTACCATTGACATCATGTCGGACGCAAAACGTAAAGGTATTCATATTACAAATCTTACTAGAACTGCTCGTTTTTTATCAGAAGCTTGTGATTTGGTTTTTGATGCAGCAAGTAGGGGAAAACAATTCTTAATTGTTGGCACTAAAAATAAAGAAGCTGATTCAGTAGCATGGGCTGCAATAAGGGCTCGGTGTCATTATGTTAATAAAAAATGGCTCGGTGGTATGTTAACGAATTGGTCCACTACAGAAACGAGACTTCATAAGTTTAGAGACTTGAGAACCGAACAAAAAACAGGGGGACTCAACCCTTGATGTAAGCCTTGATCTTTTCCTTCTCGGTCGGGACCAAATGTCCCACCAACCCCAGCTTGTCCATGAACAGACGGTTGTACTCTTTCACCGACAAGTTACCCTTTTTCAAGTTTCTGAATTCTTCCACTATCCGGTCCATCGACCTCTCGTTGCAATATTCCTCTAATAGTTTCTCCTTGAACGTTGCCCAGGTCAGTTTGGCCAAGACAGTCGCTTCGACTGAAGTGGAATACACGCTCCACTAAGCGAGGGTCGCGCCTCTCAACATTTGTGAACCAAAGACTGCTTTCTGTTCTTCTCCGCACTCACTCGATCGGAAATATTGCTCCATCTCACGTAACCAGGTCACACATGCTATCGGATCATCTGAACCTTTAAATTCAGGTGGTCGGCAACCCAGAAAAGCCTTGAAAATGCAACCCCTTGTTGTTTGCTTGCCTCCCGGATTTGTGGTCGCGTTAGAAGGGATTACAGGTCCGGTACCCCCGGATCCCGGCACGACAACGTTCTCATCCCCCTTTTCATGCCTACGGTTGTTGGTGTCACGGTCCTCTAGGAGTTTGAGGAACATTTCTTGTTGTTGTGCCATCGCTCGGTTCATAGCCACCATCATACGGTTCATCATCCTCGTCTCTGCCGTCACCTCCTCCATGATGGGTCCATTTGCTTCTAGGTTGCAACAGAGAATGTGCTCGGGTCCCCCGCCCAACGCATTTACCACGCAAGGAGGTTCTTCCACAGCAGTTACCCTCGGTTGGTCGACCGTGGATACTGTGGCCTCCTGACCTTCCGGTCGGTTTCGGGTATTAACCATAAGTCTGCCACACATAAATATACCACAGAATGAGAGACAAGTTCACAGAATTAACACAAAACGTACTATTACACTTATCAAATATCATAACAATAGTAGATCAAACATACTCACGTAAAACATCTTCATAATGACGTTAGCTAAGTGAAATTATGAATACATTATACGTAAGAGTTATCATTACCATCACTACAACTTTTAACTTGTGCAAGTTCCGTCGACTCTAAGACCAACCTATCTTAATAGTTATACCCCATCTCACGGTTCATATCTTAACAGTCACAACTTAAGTCTAGGCATTCTACATTCATACCTAGTTCACTTAAACTAATGCTCTGATACCAACTTGTAACACTCTAAAAATTAAGCGGAAAAATAAAATTCGAAAATTCGGCAATATAACGTTTGAAAATAAGACAATTCCATCACCCTAAAACAGGGGATAATTTAAACCTGTGGAATAGGGTAAATCATTTCAAAAACCCTAGTGTAACATCCCAAACGGGGTATAAGGTACGATAATTACAACCCAATAAATGAAGCATAATGCGACAACCTACTAATCTACAAGGAGTAGCTAGATTATGGTCGGGTGTCGCTATACTTCCAAAATGTATCTCTTCAAAACAAACTGTATGTTGGTCACTATGTATCTTCCAAAAAGACCACTCACGACTCCAAGGTCGTTCCCTCAATCCCGGCGTGCCCCACCGCTAGGAAAGCCTGCCAAACATGACAACAAGAACAAGTGTTAGGCTAAAGCCTAGTGAGAACAAGTCAAATAAGAATTAAAGTACTAAACCCATTCGAAGTCTCGCAGAGCATATAGCCATGAGCTAAAACCAACAAACCAAATAAACCAAATAAACCATTAGTGATTAGATACGATATGAATAACATCAATCACATATTGAGATCAACTCCTATAAGTCTATTGCTCGAAAACATCAAGTCAACCCCTCTAGGTCTATTCTTGAGTGTTCCAAAATGGGGAACTCCAGCACAAGGGAATTACACCTTACTGCCCATGAGACGCTGCCCGACCGTATAGGTCCACACCTTACTTATCATGGTGACCCGATGCCTATTCCGTGCTAATGGTGAATCCCAAAGTCCAAAGCGAGGACATGGGAACATCGTGCCTATGGATCCATTGCACTTAAAGACCAAATACTTGAAACATACAAAAACATACCATACTCCAATAAATCAATTATGTAAATGACCTTATACATACAATGGTATGACCACAAGGTCTTGACTTGTATAAATGTAAGGACTCAAAAGCATAACCCAAACATGACGTTCCATATAGATACATTTATTCCGTTTTAAAGTCATAATTATTATTGATTGAGCCAATACTTGCATTTTCTCCAAAACCCTAATTTCTCCATTTTGGTTACTCAAATCCCATGGCCTTAAGATTGACCAACAAAATAGTAGAAGACATAATAAACCATCAATATTAGTCCAAAGGAACATTCTTCCCATTGATACTTGGAATTTGCAAAAACCCTAACTTTTATAATCACATTTATGATAAAAGACTGGATGATCAAAACCCCATGAATATATATATATATATATATATACACATATAACTATATAGGGGAGATTAAGAGATGAAAGAACTCACCTTGCAAGGATTATACCCAAACCCTAGATTTTGAAGGAACAAGAAGGTGATGAGAAACCCTTGAGACTTGAATCCTTGAACCATTTATGAAGAACTTATCAAAACCTAAAATGGAATACACATAAGTCTTCAATGTTCCCAACTACAAGAAATCAATGAGGAGAGATGGTAAAACCTACCTCTTGCTAAGAAAATCGCCCCACACAGCTTCCAAAATCAGAAAATGGTTCAAATGGTCAAAAATACGATTTTTAATGAACCTGGACCCGATCGCGACCTTGACTCGCGAGAGTGACATTGTCACTCTCGCGTGACACTCTCGCCCGAGAAACACCACTCTCGGTACAAAGTTGGCGATTGTGCCCCGCGAGAGTGACACATGTGACAATCGCGCGGGCACTATTGTGCCCCTACCCCAACTCTCGGTACATTCTCCGCGGTTGTGTCCCGCGAGAGTGACCTCTGTCACAATCGCGGGCACAATCGCATGGCCCGTACCGTAGCCCGAAATTGACCGTTTTCAACCCGCACATTCCTACACTTAACGCTATACAATAATTTAGGGTAAAATGCCAAATTAGAGACGTACCGAAAACACGGGTGTTACAGTTTGATCCGAAACCGAAAAAACCGAAACCGGGAAAACCGAAAACGAAAAAGACCAAAAACCGAAAAACCGAGTAAGACCAAAAACCGAGTCGAAAACCGAAAAACCGAGAAACCGAAAACACCAAAAACCGAAAAACCGAAGAATTTCTAAAAACCGAAAAACCGAAAAACCGAGAAATTTAACCGAAAAGACCTAAAACCGAAAAGACCAAAAACCGAAAAACCGAGAAACCGAGCCTAACCGAACTGAGAACACCCCTAAATAATTGTACGGTAATTTATATAAAAAATCTAAAAAAAGTCGAGTTCAATAAGATATAAGTTTAGTTATAATAAATTTTTTAAAGGTAATTTTATATATCGTTTTAATATGCGCTAGATTTTTCTATAATATATATATATATATGTTATGTTTTATATTAAAATTCAAAAAACGCATGTGTTTAATTTACTTTTATTGAATAATTTTTTTTATTAAAAATGAAATTTAGTAAAAGCGAAAATATAAATTATTTTATTATAATTTTAGTCGATAAAACTTAAATATAAATTATTAACTAAATAAAATTTTGATGTTTCATTAAATAAGTTATTTTTTAATTAAGTGATAATTATTTATTATTTATATAATATAAATACTATGTTTTTAAAAAATGTATAACATAAAAGAGTAAATTGCAATTTTGGTCCTTGTGGTTTATTGCAATTCTGGTCCTTGTGGAGTAAAATGACCCATATACCCTCATGTGCAAGGCACATGGGGGGATTTAACACCTGCAACCTAACGAGCGTTAGTCATAGGGACCAAATCTGAGCACTTTTGCATACTACAGGGAGTTTCTTGCAATAAAAATTTTGTATGGACCAAATGTGAGAAAAACAATAAACCACAGGGACCAAATTTGCAATTCACTCTATTTTTTTTATATCCACAATTATTTTTTATACTTTTAAAGTTAACTCAGAGTTACTTTAAAAATTGTTCTTATAGGTAAAATGTAAAAAGAATTATTAAACTCCACAAATTAAAAACTACCATAAAACTCCACAGTAGTAAGAATGACAAAAAACACCGCATCCAATAGAGAACCCAACACCCAACCCCAGTTTGATCGAACTGATCGGGGATGGGGATACCATTCATCCCCGACCCTAAACCTAATCCCGAGTATTAATTATACATCTTTTGTGTATATATATATATATACATATAGATAGATAGATAGATAGATATATGCTAAGTTTAATAATAATATTAGAAACTCAACAAGTACGTATAATGTATAAATATAATCAATCTTCTATGATGAAAAGTTGTAAAAAGAATTACATTATGGATTTCATTGTTTGTGGGAAACTTTTGTTCACTACTAGAAAAATGAGCAAATCTCACGAAATAATACCGACGGTCGAAATTCGTCGGTAATTACCGATGGATTACCACGGATCCGGATATTACCGAAGGATTACCGATGGATCCGTCGGCAATTCCGTCGGTGATACCATCGCCGACGATGTTTAATACGACAAGGGTTACCGACGGATCCGACTTTCACCGAAAATCCGTCGGTGAAAGTCGTTTGTTTTTGTAGTGGTTGATATAACGATGTGGTTATATAATACTTCAATTATTAAGTATTGTAATTGATATATTTGTGTTTGAACTAATTCTTTTTTATGATACTCTTATATAAATGTAACAATTAATTTAGGTGATGAATATTTTAGCATGTCGTTTAAACGTAAAATTAACATTTCTATACATAATATATAAAAGAGTAAAATGCAAACTTGGTCCCTGTGGTTTACAATATTTAACGAGTTACGTCCCTCAACATAATTTTTAACGATCAACATCCCTCTACATTCCTTATTATAACGGATGAGATCCCTGATATTAACATTGTCAAAAGTACAGTTAAGAATGGGTAGTTTTGTCCATTCATCCTTCACTTCCCTTTAACTATTAAGAATGCTACTTTATAACATATTTGGTCCCTATTTTGAATTTTAAACAAAAAGTTAGAGGCATATTTGGTCCCCATGGTTTACAAAAAATGAGTAACATCCCTCAAAGATTAATATAAAAAACATGCTTATATCTAATTTTTATAAATATAAAACATGCTTATTGTTTGGGTAAAATTTCACAAGTCATGACCGACACAAGAAAACCAAACATGTCCAATCTTAAGACCATTCTTGTATTAAGATAAAGTCCTGAAGATCACACACACCGAGAGTTATAGGCGTCACTTATGACGACGATCATAAGTTTCTTATGACCATGATCGAAGAGTCTCTCGACGACTCATACCTTACGATCTTTAAAACGTAACTAATGATTAAATGTTATTTATTACCTACGTCCGTTTTTCTTTATGACACTTTATTACCGGTACCACGCCCATTCATGGACAACGGTCATAATGGACAAACTCCATCAAAGTCATTCAATGTACGGACCGTTGGGACATTAAACGTGCATTTATGAAGACCAAAACTATATATAAATGCTTGAAGAATCGTTTTGGGACAAAACTGATTTGGCATACGCATCACTCAAGAATACTCAACTTAGTTTCTCTCTAGCAAGAACTCTCGAAGAAGCTGCTTGATCGCACGACGAACAACACAAACTTGCGATTTGTTTATTTATACTTGTAATATTGTCATTTGTATTTTCGATCACTCATTCTAAAGGACGCCGTCCATGTTTGATGTAATATCCGGGTTCACAAAAAAAACTTAATTTTGGAGTTGGAGGAATAAATGACTAGAGCCCAAAGTTCAGGGGGTTTTAAGTGTAAAGTTGGATTAAAAAGGGGTTTTAACCTAGGGATTCTTCCCATTTTGGCGGCTGAAAAGAGAAAGAAGGGAAGGAGAAATCTAGGAGGCGATTTTGAGGAAGATTTCAAGGAAGATTTAATTGCTCTTGGAATTTCATCTTGGTATCGATTTCCTCAAGGTAAGGAACCCTTTTTGTTAGTGTTCTTCTTTGAGAAAGTTCTTGTAAATCCTTTGACTATAGCTTTAGTTGATGTTTATGTTGTTGGGTTAGCCGACTCTGCACCCCTCTCGTTTGAGAAGGGGTTTGCGTCCTTATAGAACGCGACCCAATCGGTTGTTGCTGAGGGTTATCGCCGACGATGGTGGAAAGATTTGGTTGACGCAGTATGGTGGTCGCTGCACCTGTCGCCTTTAGATTAGACCATTGCCGAACCTGAGTTTTTTTGTCAATGAATTGAACACCGGGCGACCCCGGTCAAGAGACACCGGGCGACCCCGGTAAAGAGACATCGGGCGACCCCGGGATTGAGGGCACCGGTCAACGATGGTGTTGAAGGGCTCCGGTCAACACCGGTCGAAGCCGAGCATGGTACCGGGCGATAGAGAGGTTGGCACCGGGCAAGGCTTGACCCTGGTCAACCTGTGGGTGTCGGGCGTTTGGGGGAGAGACCTCGGTCGACCTCCTCACCCTGGGTGTGATTTATGTTGTAGTCGACCAACTCATTTTCTGCATGTTGGTCTGCTCTCAATTAATGCAATGGGCCAACTTTCAATTGTTTAATTGTTGGGCCATAATTGATAGTTTGTCCTAATTACTTTTTGGACCGCGCATCCTTAAGCTTGGGCCGAGTTAGATCGATGGTCCAATATTCTTCGACATATTTAGTACGTTATAAGGAAATTTTCTGTAAGACCTGAACCGTGGAAAGGGTCATGGTCGACCCAATGGGAAAGGAAAGACGACTCATAAGACAACCACTCAAGTGGAGGGACCGGAAGCAAGAGTTCCAGGGAAGAGGACGGTGCGTGCTGCCCGTCGAGCCAAGGGTGTGGATGTGATAGCTGAACAAGAATCCTCTCGTCAGGAGAGTTTAGCTGTTGTGAGGGGAAGGGGACCGGCCGAGAACCGTGGTGAAGGTCGGGCCCAGACTTTTGTAACGCAAGAGACTTTTGCCACTGAGATGGGGAAACTTCAGGAGACGTATCAGGCACTTATGGCACATCAGACTAGGGAAGCATCGACAAGCAGGGGAAGGAGCGAGGAGAGGGAGACGACTGAAATGGTTAACTCACCAATGACCGTGGTGGGTAGCCACACTCAGTCAACTCCGATAATGGAAGCTAAGGCAGTCACAGAAAAGGGATGCAACTACAAGTCATTTGCGGCATGCAAGCCTCCTGTTTTCAAGGGAGAATGTGATCCAGTGGTAGTAATCAAGTGGATTAGATAGATGAAACTAGCTTTCGATACCAGTAAGTGCGCGGAAGAAGACAATGTAGTGTTTGCCTTGTCCATGTTGAGGGACGATGCCGTGTTTTGGTGGGAGGCCGAGACCGGGGGAAAGGGTTCAAAGGCAGCTAAAGGTATGGCTTGGGAGACTTTTGTCGCCAAGTTCAACTAGCAGTTTTGTCCATTGGCAGCGGTGAAAAAGTTAGAAGAGGAATTTCTGAACTTGGAGCAGGGTGAAATGACGGTCAGCGAGTATATGACCAAATTCCTGGAAAAGCCACGTTTTGCTGAGATATATGTGCGCAATGAAGAACAACGGATAAACAGGTATCTGTTTGGGCTAAGGGGCAACATCAGAGAGTTGGCAGTTGCAAGAGAACCTGTTACCTTCCAGGCGGCCGTCAACGCAGCGGAAATGACGGAAAAGGACAAGAATCGTTAATTGTCTGAAAGAAATATGTAAAAGAGGAGTAGGAAGTATCTGTGCGTGAGGTTAAGAAGGAAAAATTTGTAAGACCTGAACCGCGAACAACGTCAAGGGTTGAGTTTAAACCGTGCAGTACTTTCCCTATAGACTCGAATTATGATAAGGTGTTGTTTGATTCGGGCACAAACCGTTCGTTTGTGTCACCAAACTTCGTTCATAATTTGCGTGTGAAACCCAAAAAGCTTAGTCTTGGGTTTGAAGTAGAAGTAGCAGATGATAGTCGAGTCTTGGTGAGGGAAGTATATGAAGGGTGTAGTATCGACATCGATGGCCATCCATTCCCGTTACGATTGTACCCGATGGGTATGGGGGAATTCGACGTCATAATGGGGATGGATTGGTTAGCGTCTAATGATGCTCATATAGTGTGCAATAAGAAGTTGATCCTGTTGGGTCTGAAATGTGCTAAGGATGGATAATACTGCCGAGCTTAAAGATTAATACTGCTGAAGATATTAATACTGCTACTTGAAGAATACTACTGCTAGTAGAATTACTACTGCTTGAAGAGTTAGTACTGCTAGAAGAATAGTTAGTACTGCTTGGAGAGTTAGAACTGCTAGTAGTTAGTACTGCTTAAAGAATAATGCTGCTAGCATGATTAATACTGCAAGCATGGTTAGTACTGCTGAGGAGATTAATGCTGCTAGAAGATTAATGCTGCTTCTGATGATCATGGAGATAAAGATGGATTGATACGAAAGACTAGGAGCTGAAGATAATGATGAATATAATTATGGAATGGATGCTAAAGATCAATATTTTTTTTGTAATTATCTTGTAATCAGTTCTGTATATATAGTCTAGAAGTATTTGATAGTTAGATATAGTTTTTGATAGTCTTATACGTTTAGAGAGAATAAACCTCAAGGTTCTTTGTAATCCTTTCAATAGAGAAGTATTGAACGTCTGTTGAGCTTGTTCAACAGATTGAGGTTTTGTTTGTAATCATTAAGTTAAATCAATATAACTTGTGATTTGAGTTTATACACTGTTTGATTGATTTACTGTTAAAGTGTTTTTCCGCGACTTCTTTAACATAGTTTCTCAAGTTTAAATTCTTGTTTAGAATTTCGATCCTGGCAAGTGGTATCAGAGCCTTCAACTCAGAAATCAAAAATCATCATGGACGGATCTCATGACAGTGTTCTTGTTTCAAAGGTCCCCATGCTCAAACCCAATGAGTTTGACATGTGTAAAATCAGAATCAGGCAGTACATTCTTCTTACAGACTACTCAATGTGGGACATCATTGAGAATGGTCCCTCTGATGGTGGAAAGATAGAAGCAGATGGCAAGAGAACTCCACTAAACACTGATGGAGAAAGAAAGATGAGGCAGACTGAGAGGAAAGCCTTGAGCACTCTGCTCTTGGCAATTCCTAATGAATACCAACATCAGTTTTGCAACTGTTCTGATGCTCAAATCCTGTGGAATGCATTGGAGAAGAGATTTTCAGGTACTAAAAGCACTAAGAGAAATCAGAAGGCAATTATCAAACAACAATATGGGAATTTTATGTCTACAAAGAATGAGTCCATGACTCAAACCTTTGATAGATTCAACAAGTTGATTGGAGAGTTGGCCACTGTTGGTGTCAAGATGGATCAGGATGATATCAACAGAAAATTTCTAAGATCTCTTGGTGAAGAATGGGTGATTTACACTGTATCCTTTAGACAGAATGATAATCTGGAGGATAAGGAGCTTGATGATCTCTACAATGATCTGAGGGTGTTTGAAGCAGAAGTTGAATCTAAGAAAAGGCCATCTGGATACTCTCATAATGCTGCCCTCCTATCATCCACTACTGATTCTACTACTAATACAGAATCAATTAGTACTTCTTATGGCTCAAAACAGGATGGATCCAATGATTCTGTTTTGGAAGCATTCCTTGCTAGTCATGCTAAATCTGCTCTTATTAATGATGATCTGGAGCAGATCAATGTAGATGACCTTGAAGATATGGATATCAAGTGGCAGATGGCAATGCTCACCATGAGAGTCAAAAGATTCATCAAAAGAACAGGTAGAAACAATTTTGCCATGAGAAGAGAAGATGGTGCTGGATTTGATAAATCCAAAGTGGAATGCTACAAATGCCATAATCTGGGACACTTTGTAAAAGAGTGAAGAGGAGGAACTGCTCAACAACATGGAAGCAATAATCAACAACCAAAGTTCACTAACTATAACAGGAATTCATCTCAAGCTCTTGTTTCACAAGAAGGGATGGGCTTTGATTGGAGTGATCAAGCAGAGGAGGCAATACAGAACCAAACATTGATGGCTGAAGTTTCAGAGTCATCAAGCACTGCAATCCCAACTGAGGTAAAATATAACCTTTGCTCTAAAGCATGTCTTGAAACTGTTAAAAAGTACAGGGATCACAATCAGAGCATGTGTGATGACCTTAAAAGGTTAGAGAAAGATAGAAGAGGCATATTGTTGGGAACTGAAGAAAAGCTTAAGTGCTTAATGCTGCTAGTACAGAATTACTACTGCCAGAGGAATTCAAGTTTAATACTGCTAGGTATTACTGCTTCTAGTAGAATTAATGCTGCTAGTCAAAGTTAGTGCTGCTTGAACAAAGTTAGTACTGCTTAGCTAGTAAGTACTGCTAGAGGTTAGTGCTGCTTAGTAGTTAATGCTTCCAAGTTTGAGTTAATACTTCCAAGGTGATTAGTGCTGCTTATGAGATGAAGATCCGGATTAAAAGAATGACAGTTGGATAGATTGAAGATATTCATGGAAGATATTCTGAAGATATTTTAATTAATTGTAATTATCTTTTGTTCAGTATATGTATAGAATTGATAGAGTAGTTTTAAAGGTGATAAAATTCTGAGTTTTTGTTAGAGAGAGAATCAACCTCAAGGCATAGTTCCTAATTCTAAAGAAGTAGAATTCGTCTTGAAAGAATCTGTTCTTCAAGATTGAGGTTGTGTGTGTAATCTTGTGATTTAAAGCATTCAATACAAGTTTACAAGTTGTTCATCATATTTTCTGTTTGTTTATTGTTTCATTGAATATCAAAGTGTTATTCCGCAAACTCCTTTGATATTAGTTTCTGAGAATTTATTCTTGTTGAGAATTCGATCCTGACAAGTGGTATCAGAGCCTGTTCTCTCAGAAACATCTATTCATTCATCATGGAAAACTTTGCAGAATCAAACAGTACTCTTGTTTCTAAGGTTCCAATGCTCAAACCCAGTGAGTTTGACATGTGGAAGATTAGAATCAGGCAATACATTCTTCTCACAGACTACTCAATGTGGGACATCATTGAGAATGGACCCTCTGAAGCAGGAAAGATTGGACCAGATGGGAAAAGACCTCCACCAAAGACAGATGGTGAGAGAAAGATCAGACAAACAGAGATGAAGGCCTTGAGCACTCTGCTCTTGGCCATCCCCAATGAATATCAACATCAATTTTGCAACTGCACTGATGCTCAGATTCTCTGGAATGCTCTAGAGAAAAGATTTGCTGGAACTAAAAGCATCAAAAGAAATCAAAGGGATGTTCTGAAGCAGCAGTATGAGAACTTCACTTCTTCAAAGAATGAGTCAATGACTCAAACTTTTGACAGATTCAACAAGCTTATTGGTGAACTGGCTACTGTTGGAGTGAAGATGGAGCAAGATGATATCAACAGAAAGTTCCTCAGATCTCTTGGGGATGATTGGACTATGTACACTGTCTCATATAGACAGAGTGACAATCTGGAGGAGAAGGAACTAGATGATTTGTATAATGATCTAAGAGTATTTGAATCTGAGGTAGAAGCCAAGAAAAAGCCCACTGGGTACATTCACAATGTTGCACTTCTATCAGCATCTACTGATACTGCTGCCAATCTTGAAGCAGTTAGTGCTGCCAGTGGAATGAATTCAGAAAAAGGCACTGAAACTATCTTTGAAGCCTTTTTATCCAGTCACAGCAACAACTCTTTGATTAATGATGATCTGGAACAACTTCACCCTGACGATCTGGAGGAGATGGACATTAAATGGTAGATGGCCATGTTATCTATGAGGGTAAAGAAGTTTATTAAAAGAACTGGGAGGAACAACTTCTCTCAAAGAAGAGAATATGGAGCTGGTTTTCACAAAACAAAGGTGGAATGTTACAAGTGCCACATGAAGGGACACTTTGCTAAAGAGTGCAGAAGTGGTGTGCCAAACAACAACCACCAACAAGCCCAGAATGGTGGTTTCAATCAAAACAAGAACTCTGCTCAAGCCCTTGTTTCTCAACAAGGAATGGGATTTGACTGGAGTGACCAGGTTGAGGAAGCTATTCAGAACCAAGCTCTTATGGCAGAGGTGTCTGATCTCCCTTCTGAGGTAATTTCTAATCTTTGCACTAAATCTTGCATAGACAATGTCAAAAGGTACAGGGATCACAACCAAAACATGTGTGATGACCTCAAAAGATTAGAAAAGGACAGAAGAGATTATGTGTTGATAGTGGAGAGGTTTGAAGAACAAATCAAAGGCTTTCAAGCCAATGAACTTCAACATTCTTATGACACAAACTACTGGAAGTGGGAAAAGAAGGAGTTAGAGACCAAACTGTCTAAGTCCAAAGAAGAGAATGATAGGTTGAAAGAAGAATTAGATAAGGTTAAGCTTGATATAGAAAAGTTTTCATATGCTTCAAAAGCAATGGATTCTCTTCTAAAGGCTCAGATTCATGATAAGATGAAGTCTGGTGTTGGATACAACAACACACCCCCTCTTTACAACAACTATATCTCTCCTACATCAGATCTGTTAGAGACCAAGGAGAAAAAGTACTTGTCTGAGAAAGCTTTTGAGATAGATCATTTGGATGAGGTAGTTATTAAGGATATGACTGAGAAAGAAGCTGGTAAGAAGAGGAACAATGATGTGAGTAAAGAGATACCCTTAGAAAACAACATTGTTACCAATGAGGGTGGTGGAAGGATCTGGGTCAAGTCTAAAGAGATAGAGAAGACCAAAGGAAAGGCTAACAAGGTCCATTACAAACAGACCACTGTTGTGAATCCTGGACCTTGTAAACAGTGTGCTTGCAATAAATCTGAGAGCCTAAATTCTGGTATAAAAAGAGGTAACCAAAGAAACTGGAATAATCAATGGGCTCAGAAACAAGGAGTTGATCTGAATAAAATAATCAGACCAAAACCTTGTTTCATATGTCGCAAGTTGAATCATTTGGCTAAATACTGTTTCTTTAACCCTATTAACCAACAGATGAACTTTCAAAGATTTGTGCAAAAACCTGTTGGTTATAGGAAGGCTGGAAAGAAACATGTGGCTAAGAAGTCTGTTGAAACCAAAGGCCAAATGAAGAAAAAGGTTTTAAAAGAGAGTATTAAAATGTGGGTGCCTAGAAGCACTAAAACTGTTAGTACTGCTACATCAAATAGTACTGTTGACAGGGATAGTGCTGCCAGTAGCAATACTGCTGCTAACAGTGTTAGTACTGCTGAGAATTTTAATGCTTCTAACATTGTTAGTACTTCTTCAAAGGTTACTGCTGTTAACACAGTTACTGCTGCTAAAACAGTTAATACTTCTAACAAGGTTAGTACTGCTAAGCATGCAAGTGCTGCTAATGCAGTTAGTTCTTCTAAAAACAGTACTGCTTCTAGAAAATATGCATCCAAACCCATTATTGTAACAAAGTACTCCAGTAATGAGGAGTCAAAGTTTAAAAATCTTGTCAAGAAAGAATGTAAATATTTTGATGAGAAAGGGGTACCCAAGACCACTTTGGCTTGGGTTCCTAGTCCATACTAACTGATTTATCATATGTGCAGGGCAACCAACAGCTCAAGGGGAAGAGCATATGGCATGTGGATAGTGGTTGCTCCAGGCACATGACAGGGAACATGTCATGCCTTCAGGATTTCAAGCCTATCAATGGAGGACATGTTGCATTTGGAGACAATCTCACAGGTGGTAAAATAAGTGGGAAAGGTAATGTTACAAAAGGTAAGATGACATTTGAGGATGTCTACTATGTTGATCAGCTAAAGTACAACCTGTTAAGTGTATCACAGGTTTGTGAGAAACAACATAGTATATTATTTACTAATACATAATGTATGATCCTTGCTCCAGGGTTCAAGGTAGTTGATGAAAGCATGATACTACTTAGAACTCCAAGAAAGGACAATGTGTATTGTCTAGATATGGACAATGTTTCAAGTGATTCATCCCTGAACTGTCTTGTTTCAAAAGCTTCTGTGGATGAATCCTCTCTTTGGCACAGAAGGATGTGTCACATGAATTTCAAGACAATGAACAAACTTGTTAAAAACAATCTTGTAAGAGGTTTACCATCAAAAGTCTTTTCATGTGATGATCATTGTGTTGCTTGTCTTAAAGGCAAACAGCACAAAACTTCTCATAAGACCAAAGAGTTAAATTCAATTTCTTCTTGTCTCCAGTTATTACATATGGATCTGTTTGGCCCTACAAATGTGATGAGCATAGGGAAGAAATCATACTGCTTAGTTATTGTTTATGATTACTCTAGATTTACTTGGGTATATTTTCTAAGGACTAAGGATGAGACAAGTGGACTGATCAAATCCTTTATTCTAAGAATTGAAAACCAGACTAATCAAAAAGTAAAAGTCATTAGGTCTGATAATGGAACTGAATTTAAAAATATTGACCTAAACACCTTTTGTGAAGAAAAAGGAATTGAGAGACAATATAGTGCTCCTAGGACTCCACAACAAAATGGAGTTGCTGAGAGAAGGAATAGGACACTAATAGAGGCTGCTAGATCTCTGTTGGCTGATTCTAAATTGCCAATTACTTTCTGGGCTGAAGCAGTTAATACTGCCTGTTATGTCCAAAAGAGAGTACTAGTAGTCAAACCAAAGAACAAGACCCCATATGAGCTTTTAAATAAAAGAAAACCCTTTATTGGATTTTTCAAACCTTTTGGGTGTCCTTGTACAATTCTCAATACCAAATCTCACTTAGGTAAGTTTTATAGCAAGGCAGATGATGGATTTCTTGTTGGTTACTCATCTCAGAGTAAGGCCTACAAAGTTTTTAATTCTTCTTCTAGAATAATTGAAGAAAGTGACAATGTCAAATGCAATGAGAACACACCAAATCCTATTGGGTCTGGTCCTCAGTGGCTGTTTGACATTGATTCACTAACTAACTCTTTTGGTTTCAGTAGTAATGAGTATGCAGGTTCAGGAAATGGAGGATCAGGGACTACACAAGTTCTAGAAAGTATATCTCAGTCTGTGATTTTTCCCATACCTAAAGTGAATCCTGTTGAATACTGTGAAAAGGAGCCATCTACTGAATCAAATCAGAGTGAAGAAGAAAGGAGAAATGAGGAGACTCAAGCAAAAAAGAACCTGAAGTAGCTGCTGAAATCACCTCAGTTAAGTTGAATGATTCCAATCTAGAGGTGGAACTCAATGAAAAACCTAGTCATCAATCAAGAACACAAAAGAATCATCCTCCTCAGCTGGTAATAGGGGATATCTCTTCCCCTATGATGACTAGACATCAAAGCAGGCTGCAAGATATGCAAGATCAACAACATACAATGCTTTCTTGTTTTCTATCCCAACTTGAGCCTAAGAAGGCTCATGATGCTATGAAAGAGTCCAGCTGGATAGAAGCTATGCAAGAAGAGATGCTACAATTCAAGCTGCAAGATGTTTGGGATCTAGTAGATCTTCCTAAAGGTCAAAGAGCTATAGGCACAAAATGGGTCTTCAGGAATAAGAGAGATGAAAGAGGGATAGTAATAAAGAACAAAGCAAGATTGGTAGCACAAGGGTATACACAAGAAGAAGGAATAGATTATGAAGAAGTATTTGCACCAGTGGCTAGGATAGAAGCAATCAGATTGTTCCTGGCCTATGCTTCTTATATAAAGTTCAAAGTCTACCAAATGGATGTAAAAAGTGCATTTCTATATGGCTCAATTGAAGAAGAGGTATATGTCTGTCAACCACCAGGGTTTGAAAACCCAAGCTATCCAGACAGAGTATACAAACTGAAGAAAGCACTTTATGGACTGCATCAAGCACCAAGGGCATGGTATGACACTCTGTCATCCTATCTTTTGGAAAATGGCTTTGAAAGAGGAGTCATTGATAAGACTCTATTCATCAAGAGAAAGAAGAAGGACATCTTGCTGGTCCAAATCTATGTGGATGATATCATCTTTGGATCCACAAGAGAAAGTATGTGCAGGGAGTTTGAGGAACTAATGCACCAAAGATTCAAAATGAGTTCCATGGGGGAACTTACCTTTTTCCTTGGACTCCAAGTCCAACAGAAGTCAGATGGTATTTTTATCAGTCAGTCCAAGTATGTGCAGGACATTCTAACCAAGTTTGGATTCTCAGATTCAAAGCCTGCCAGCACACCTATGGAGACACACAAGCAGATAACAGCAGATCTTGAGGGGGAGGATATGGATGTGCATCACTATAGATCCATGATTGGCTCTCTCATGTACCTTACAGCCTCTAGGCCAGATATAATGTTTCCAGTCTGTGTGTGTGCAAGATTTCAAGTTAGGCCAAAGCAATCACACTATCAAGCTGTTAAGAGGATATTCAGATATATCAAAGGGCAACCTAGATTGGGACTTTGGTATCCTCATGACTCATCATTTGACCTACTTGCATACTCAGACAGTGACCTAGGTGGAGCAAACTTGGACAGAAAATCTACTTCTGGAGGATGCCAGTTTTTGGGTGCAAGACTAGTTTCATGGCAGTGCAAGAAACAAACCACAGTGTCCACATCTACAACAGAAGCAGAGTACATAGCAGCTGCAAGTTGCTGTTCTCAAGTGTTGTGGATTCAGAATCAAATGCTGGACTATGGGGTAACCTTTCTACACACTCCAATCTTTATTGATAATAGCAGTGCTATTAGCATTGTTAACAATCCTGTCAAGCACTCAAAGACAAAGCACATTGAGATCAGGTATCACTTTATAAGAGACTGCAATGAAAAGAAACTTATTCAAGTTGTAAAAGTTCATACTGATAACCAGTTTGCTGATCTATTCACCAAAGCCTTTGATGTGGGTAGATTCACTTTCTTGGTAACAAGTGTGGGAATGATCAACTCTGAATAAGCCCCTTCATAAAAGTGGTTCACTACCTGTATATAGTTTATTCTTGGTGTTACTAACTTTCTTTCTCAGGAAATGTATAGCAGTACTCAGTTTTTCACAAGCTTAAAAGTGTAAGTATGGTTAATACTGCCAGTACAGTATTAGTACTGCCAGTACAGTATTAATACTGCCAGTGCACAGTTAATACTGCTAGTTAGTTAATACTGCTAGTGGTTAATACTGCTCTCAGTTAATACTGCTAGTGGTTAATACTGCTCTCAGTTAATACTGCTAGTGGTTAATACTGCTCTCAGTTAATACTGGTAGTTAGTTAATACTGCTAGTGGTTAATACTGCTCTCAGTTAATACTGCTAGTGGTTAATACTGCTCTCAGTTAATACTGCTAGTGGTTAATACTGCTCACTATTAATACTGCTTTCCCTATTCTTTTTAAGGTTAATACTGCTTTTAATCCGAATACTATAAATACCTTTTGCCCGCCTAAAAAGTTCATAACGACTCTTTGCATACTGTTCACTTGCGCTCTAACCCTTTTCTCTCAAGTACCAAGTTTTCAGACAAGAACACTCAAGTTCAATGGCTTCAATGGCGTTTATTGATGAACACAACGAGATAGTCATGCTCCAAAAGCCAAAACAAGCTGAAGGTTTTCACCAGATAGTCGACTTTTTGAGGACAAGTCATATTGCTCATGCTCTCACTCTGTCCCCTACCATCTACATAGAGCATCAGAGGCAATTCTGGGCCAATGCCACCATCGTTACTGAAGATGGTGTCCAAATGATCAAGACAAGGGTGTGTGAAAAACCCCTAACAATTACTGAAGAGGTGATACGCATCTGTCTACGTCTAGATGATGCTGCAGGTATAACCTCTATTCCTAATGAGGAATTATTCTCAACTCTTACAAGAATGGGGTATGAAGGCCAAATGGGAATTTTCAAGTTTTTCAAAGCTAAATTTTCATCCCAATGGAGGTTCTTTGTTCATACCCTGATGCACTGTATTTCAAAGAAAACTACTGGCTGGAGCCAATTTAGCAGTCCCATTGCATATGCTTTGGTTTGTTTATCTACTGCTAGAAAATATAATTTTTCTCTGATGATCTTCAATGATCTTGTCTCACACCTGGACAACAAGAAGAGTTTCTTCATGTATCCCAGGTTTGTACAGGCAGTTATCACTAATGAATTGACGGATATACCTCACTTTGATGGGGTATATGTACCTAAACCCCCTAAAGGCAAGGTTTTCTCAAACATGAGAAGATCTGCTGGGGACTCGGAAGGAGTTGACACCCCATTGTTCTCTACAATGATGGTGGTATCCCACACTGATGAAGGTATGGCAGCAGGGTCAAAGCCCTCCTCAGACCATCCCACTGCTAGCCAATCCCAACCTTCCCACTCTATATCTATTCCCCAGTCTCTACTTCAAAAGCCCACTTCTTTAATTACCCAAACTTACAAAAGGAAACAGGTCAAGAAGGCTCCTTCCCTTCTTGTACCTTCCCCCACTAAGCCTTTAAGCCCTCTATTGGAGCATTCTCCAATAGAGAATATCCAAAGGGAATCCAATAGGGTGTCTCCCAACCCTCAGGAGGTGCTCTCTAAGGAGATGGAAGAGCATATGGGTGAGAAGGCTTCCACTACTTCTGCTAGCACAGAGAAGGACAGTGGTAACATCTCTAAGACCTTCCCCATGGCAACTTTAGGTGAGCAATCATCCAAAGGTCCCAGGTGCCAAGAACCCAAGGGGGTGGATAGTGCTTCTGCTAGGCAGAAGGCTTCCACTACTAAAAGATCCAATGATCATTCAAAAGGGGGTAACACTCCTAGAGAAGGTGAGGACATATATAACTATGACGAATTGATGGAAACCATGGGAAACATCAATATGGATGTGATCAAACAAGGTCAAGAGATTGAAGAGCTTAAACTCATTGTTCTGTCACAACAAGAACAGATCCTCAACTTGAAGCAAATGGTAAGGAAATTGCTTCTCCAAAAGAAGAAGAAGCAATTTGTACTCAGAAGGAGGAAACCAGTGACTGATGCTCCCAAAAAGAGGGAGTCAGAAGTTGATGAAAATATGGAAGATGCAAAAGCTAAGGGGGAGCAAAAGAATGCAAAGTTTGAGGGGGAGCAAATAACTGCAGAAAAGGTGGCACAAGCAGCAGCAGAAACCATTAATACTGCTGGTTCAAGCAGAGCAGCAGAAATGGTTAATACTGCTGAACCAATGGAAGCAGCAGAAACAATGAAAGAAGTGCTCACAGATCTTGAAATTGCAGAAACTCTAATCAAAGCAAAGCATGATACTCCCAAGGTCATCTCAAAGGCCAAAGGAGTTGTCATCAAAGAAAGAGGTGAAGCTTCAAAGAGTTCAAGTAAAGAGAAGGAAATGAGTAAAGAGAAAGGCAAGGAAAAGCTAGTTCAACCTGATCAACCAATGAAAAAGCAAAAATTGATTGATTCAGATGAAGCTCTAGCTAGGAAAATACAGGCCGAGCTTGAAGAAGCAGAAACCATGCAAGTGCAAAAGGATAGAGAGATAGCTAAAGCAATGGCTGCAGAGTTAAACAAAGCCTATCAACAAAGCTTAGCAACAGAACAAGCCAAGCAGAAAGCCACATATTTGAGGAAGCCTGCTAAGATCAAAATGGCTGCAAGAAAAAGACAACCTTCAAAGACATACCTGGGTGCTCAAGAGAGAAAGAAAATGATTACTTTCCTCAAGGGTGCAGTAGGTGTCAAGGTAGAGATGTTTTCAAAGATGTCTTTTGAGAAGCTCAAGAAGATGTATGATGCTGAGATGATAAAGCTTCAAGGGGGTGATCTTGCAAGGGTTGAAATGGAGAAAAGAATGAAAGAAAGCAATGATTTCTTACAAAAACCATTCCCTGATGAGCAAGAAACTCCAGAGAAGGAAGCAACAATTGGTGAAAGTCTAAGGACTTTAAAAAGAACAAAGATGATTGCCAGGAGAAAGCCTACAAAGAAGCCTAGATTAGTGGAAGAAGAGGCTGAAAAGGTTGCTGAAGAAGAAGAGGCACCTGAGTCATCTACAATGAAAGAACCTGCAAGTACTCAGGATGTCAAAATGTACATGGTAGTGATGGACAAAGTGCCTGAACCAATTTCAGCAGAACCTGTAGGAGTTAAACCTCCTGAAGTCATTCACTGGGATGTTTTGGAGGTAGATGACAAGGAGTATATCAGACTGAAGAGAAAAGATGAGAAATATGAAGTGTACAACACTTGGAACAAGATTGTCAGAACCTGCTCAAGGTCTGATATTGAAGAAATGTTTGAAATAGGGATGAAGTTATATGCAGATGAACTGAAAGCTCCAGTGATTTAAATTACAAAGCTGATAATGGAGTATCTGTGCATGATGTTCAAACCTGATGAAGTGGAGGAGATAATAAGGAATGTCTTTCAAACAGTGAATAATTGGACTCTATATGAAACTAGTGGAGTATATGCAGTGACTTTGGATTTGAATCACACTGAGTACTTCCTAGTGGATAGAGTGTACAACCATAGTAGACTGAAGCTTCATGCCATGCTGAAGAAGAAGCTAGGATGTATTCCAAATTCAGAAATGGCTAAATATTTGATCCAAAGAACAATTAATCAAAGTTTGGGATTGGATGCAAATACTGGAATTTAGGTCATGATGGAGTTTTGGGAGCATCTTGAAGAAGATCTGAAGAACTTGACTTCTTTTCCTAAAAGTCAAGTTAGGGGGAGATTGTTGGGAACTGAAGAAAAGCTTAAGTGTTTAATGCTGCTAGTACAGAATTACTACTGCCAGAGGAATTCAAGTTTAATACTGCTAGGTATTACTGCTTCTAGTAGAATTAATGCTGCTAGTCAAAGTTAGTGCTGCTTGAACAAAGTTAGTACTGCTTAGCTAGTTAGTACTGCTAGAGGTTAGTGCTGCTTAGTAGTTAATGCTGCCAAGTTTGAGTTAATACTTCCAAGGTGATTAGTGCTGCTTATGAGATGAAGATACGGATTAAAAGAATGACAGCTGGATAGATTGAAGATATTCATGGAAGATATTCTGAAGATATTTTAATTAATTGTAATTATCTTTTGTTCAGTATATGTATAGAATTGATAAAGTAGTTTTAAAGGTGATAAAATTCTGAGTTTTTGTTAGAGAGAGAATCAACCTCAAGGCATAGTTCCTAATTCTAGAGAAGTAGAATTCGTCTTGAAAGAATCTGTTCTTCAAGATTGAGGTTGTGTGTGTAATCTTGTGATTTAAAGCATTCAATACAAGTTTACAAGTTGTTCATCATATTTTCTGTTTGTTTATTGTTTCATTGAAGATCAAAGTGTTATTCCACAAACTCCTTTGATATTAGTTTCTGAGAATTTATTCTTGTTGAGAATTCGATCCTGACACATATCAAGCCAATGAACTTCAACATTCTTATGATCTCAACTATTGGAAGTGGGAGAAGAATCAGTTAGAGATAAAACTAGAAAAATCTAGAGAAGAGTGTGAAAAAGTTAAGAGTGAATTTGAGAAGGCCAAACTAGACATTGAGAAATATTCCAATGCTTCTAAAGCAATGGACTCTTTACATAAATCTTAAATTCATGACAAACTAAAGAGAGGTATAGGCTACAACAACACTCCTCCACCTTACAATAATAACTATATTCCTCCCACCTCAGACCTCTTAGAAAGACAGGATAAGAATGGCTTACCTGCAGGAGCCACAGAAGTAGATCCATTAGACAAAGTAGTGGTTGAGGCAGATTCTGAAGAAGAGAACTCTGAGAGTAAGAATAAGGAAGACCATAAAGATATTCCCTTAGAAGACCATATTCTTACAAATGAGAGAGGGGGTAAACCATTTATCAAAAGTGATAAAGTGGAGATGTACAAGACAGAGACATAGACTGTTAAGAGTGAGAAAGCTGAGACCTCCAGGAAAGGAAAAGAAAAGGTACAGGGAGTTAACTACATGCAAACCTCTATTGTAAATCCCTGTACTTGTCAACAGAACAAGCCCCATACACATGATAAAATAAGGGGAAATCAGAGAAACAGAAATAATCGGTGGGCTCAAAAATAGGGAATTGATCTAAGCAAAGTCAATAGACCAAAGCCTTGTTTTATTTGTGGCAAGTTAAATCATCTAGCCAAACACTGTTATTTCAATCCTATTAACCAAAGATTTTCTTTTCAAAGACAAACACAAAATTCAGTTGGTTATAGGAAGCAATCAAGAAATCACATGGCTGCTAATATGAGAACAGTACCAATGAAAACTGGGACTGCAAAATCTCAAATTCAGAATAAGTTTGCTAAATGAAAAGAAAATACTCCAAGCAAGTCAAGGAGTAACTCATAGAAAAAGAAAGCAAACAACTTTGTCAAGATTTGGGTTCCAAAAATCAAGAAATCTGTTAGTACTGCTACCTCAAATAGCACTGCTAACAAAAATAGTACTGCTGACCAAGTTAGTACTGCTAACCAAGATAGTACTGCTAACCAAGTTAGTATTGCTAACAAGGATAGTGCTGCTACCAGAATTAATGCTGCCAAGCCCATAATTTTGACAAAGTATTCCAACCATGAGATTCCTAAATCTGATCATCTCATCCAGGCTAAGATTACTGATTATAAATATGTTGATGAGAAAGGGCAACCCAAGACCACTTTGGCTTAGGTTCCCTCTAAAAGCTAACTGTTTTATCCTATGTGCAGGGCAACCAACAGCTCAAGAAGAGGAGCATTTGGCATGTAGATAGTGGTTGCTCTAGGCACATGATAGGTAACATGGTCTGCCTTCAAAACTTCAAAACGTTTGATGGAGGACATGTTGCTTTCGGTGATAATCCAGCAGGAGGTAAGATCAGTGGATAAGGTATGGTGTCAAAAGGTAAGATGTCCTTTGAAGATGTATACTATGTTGAGAAATTGAGATACAACCTGTTAAGTGTATCACAGGTCTGTGACAAGAAACATAGTATATTATTTACTGAGACTGAATGTATTATCCTTGCTCTAGGATTCAAGGTAGTTGATGAAAATATGATACTACTTAGAACTCCTATGAAGGATAATGTTTATTGTTTGGACTTAGAGAATGTATCATCTGATTCATCATTAAACTGCCTATTTTCAAAAGCTTATGTAGATGAATCATCTCTTTGGCACAGAAGGATGTGTCACATGAATTTTAAAACAATGAACATTCTTGTGAAAAACAACCTTGTAAGAGGTTTACCTCAAAAAGAGTTTTCATGTGATGATCACTGTGTTGCTTGTCTTAAAGGCAAGCAGCACAAAACTTCTCATAAGTCCAAAGAAATAAATACAATCTCTTCACCTCTTCAATTATTGTATATGGATCTCTTTGGTCCTACTAATGTGATGAGTATTGGAAAGAAATCCTATTGCTTAGTCATTGTTGATGATTTCTCTAGATTTACTTGGGTATATTTTCTGAGGACTAAGGATAAGACAAGTGGACTGATCAAATCCTTTGTTCTTAGGATTGAAAACCAAACTAATCTAAGAGTTAAAGTCATCAGATCTGATAATGGAACAAAATTTAAAAACAATGACTGTAACAGCTTTTGTGAGACTAAAGGTATTGAGAGACAATACAGTGCTCCTAGAACTCCTCAACAAAATGGTGTTGCTGAGAGGAGAAATAAGACACTAATTGAGGCTGCTAGATCATTGTTGGCAGATTTAAAGCTACCCATCACTTTTTGGGCAGAAGCAGTTAATACTGCTTGTTATGTCCAAAACAGGGTTCTAGTAGTCAAATCTCAAGGCAAGACACCTTATGAACTTTTTAACAAGAAGAAACCTTTTATTGGCTTTTTCAAACCTTTTGGGTATCCTTGCACAATTCTCAACACCAAATCTCACTTAGGTAAGTTTGAAAGCAACGCTGAAGATGGATTTCTTGTTGGATACTCCTCTCAAAGTAAGGCATATAGAGTATTTAATAGTTCTTCACGGATTATAGAGGAAAGTGACAATGTCAAATGCAATGAGAACACACCAAATCAAATTGGTACAGGTCCTGATTGGTTGTTTGACATTGATTCACTAACTAATGCTTTGGGTTTTAGTAATGTGCAAAATGCAGGAACAAGCTCAGAAAAGGTACAAGCACAGAGTTCAGAGTTTGTGCTGTTTCCAATACCTACAGTAGATCCTGTTGAATTTTGCCAGCAAGAAAAGAATGATACTTCAGAATCAGAAGATTCTGATCCAGACCAGGACGAAGATGCTAAAGCAGATGAAGAGGACAAAGGTGATGAAGAGAATAAGAGTGATAAAGAGGATGCTCAAAATTCAGGAAACACAGGTCCTAAGATGCCCATACTGTCAGAAGATGATACTGATGAAGAAAATTCTTCAGTATATGGTGGAAGCACTCCTGAGAAGAATGACTCTAATCTGGATGCAAATATCAATGAGGAGGTTGCACATCAAACAAGAACTCAGAAAAATCATCCTCCTCAGTTGGTAATTGGTGACATCAATTCTCCTAAGATCACAAGGCATCAAAGTAAGTTAGGAGGATTGAAAGACTTGCAGTCAGGGTTGTTATCTTGCTTTCTATCCCAGATTGAACCCAAAAAGGCTTATGATGCAATGAAAGACCCAAGCTGGATAGAGGCAATGCAAGAGGAGCTGCTGCAGTTTAAGCTGCAAGATATATGGGATCTAGCTGACCTTCCTCCAAGACAAAGGGCAATTGGTACTAAATGGGTTTTCAGGGAACAAGAAAGATGAGAGAGGAATTGTAATAAAGAATAAGGCCAGACTTGTGGCACAAGGGTACATACAAGAATAAGGAATAGACTATGAAGAAGTATTTGCACCAGTAGCCAGAATTGAGGCAATTAGGCTGTTTCTAGCCTATGCTTCTTTCATGCAGTTCAGATTATTTCAGATGGATGTCAAGAGTGCATTCCTATATGGGACCATTGATGAAGAAGTATATGTTTGTCAGCCTCCAAGATTTGAAAATCCCAACTTTCCTGATAAAGTATACAAACTGAAGAAGGCACTCTATGGGCTACATCAAGCACTAAGAGCATGGTATGACACTCTGTCTACCTATCTCTTGGAAAATGGTTTTGAAAAGGGAATAATAGACAAGACTCTGTTCATCAAAAGGAAGAAGAAGAACATCCTGCTTGTGCAAATCTATGTGGATGACATCATCTTTAGATCCACAAAAGATTATATGTGCAAAGAGTTTGAGGAGTTGATGCACAAAAGATTCAAGATGAGCTCTATGGGTGAACTTACATTCTTTCTTGGGCTACAGGTTAAACAGAAGAAAGATGGTATCTTCATCAGCCAATCCAAGTATGTGCAGGATATACTTACAAAATTTGGATTTTCAGAGTCAAAGCCTGCAAGCACACCTATGGAAACACACAAATAGATCACTGCAGATCTTGAGGGGGAGGACGTAGATGTTCATCACTACAGATCTATGATAGGCTCCCTCATGTATCTAACAGCTTTAAGGTTCTTTGTAGTCCTTTCAATAGAGAAGTATTGAACGTCTGTTGAGCTTGTTCAACAGATTGAGGTTTTTTTTGTAATCATTAAGTTAAATCAATATAACTTGTGATTTGAGTTTATACACTGTTTGATTGATTTACTGTTAAAGTGTTTTTCCGCGACTTCTTTAACATAGTTTCTGAGTGTTTAGTTTAAATTCTTGTTTAGAATTTCGATCCTAACAAGTGATATCAGAAAATTGGAGCTATAAAACGAAAGAAATCTATTGCTACCAAGAAATAGGCAAAGAGGCCAAGAATTGAAGAAGTTGAAAAGGAGAATGAAAGTGAAAGAGCAGAAGCAGAATCAGCAGAACATGTGCTAGAGCAGAATCAAGATCCTTCAAGTCAACCAAGACAATCTGATGTGCAATTTGATTTGTACATGACAGTATCTGATAAAGAACCTCTGAAGGTTGATCCTATTTCAGTGAATGCTCCTGAAATCATTCATTGGGATATTTTGAAAGACCAAGGCAAAGAATACTTCAGGATCAAGAGAATGGGTGATCATTATGAAGTGTATGCTACATGGGGTAAAATTATCAGAAGTTGTTCCAGGTCTGATTTGGAAGAAATGCACAAAGTTGGGCTGAGCTTATATAGCAAAGTGTTGGAAGAAGCTGGGATGTGTCTAACAAAGATGGCCTTGGAGTACTTGTGCATGGTGTTTGAGCCTGAAAGAGTGCAGTATGTTATCAAAGACTTGCATCTTGAGAATGGATTCAAAAGAATAGATAATTGGATGCTATTTGAAAATTGTGGAGTCTTTGTGCTAACTATTGATAAAAGCTATCATGAGTACTACTTGGTGGACAAAGTGTATGACCATAGCAGAGCAAAGCTACAAGGAATGTTGAGAGCAAAACTGGTATGTCCTAAAGATTCAGAAATGGCCAGAATAGTGATCAAAAGAACAATTAATCAAAGTCTGGGACTGGATCCAAATCTGGGCAATTAAGCTGGAGTTTTGAAAGCATCATGAAGATCCTATGCTGAAGAACTTAACTTCTTAATTTGAAAAGTTAAGTTAGGGGGAGATTGTTGGGTCTGAAATGTGCTAAAGATGGATAATACTGCCGAGCTTAAAGATTAATACTGCTGAAGATATTAATACTGCTACTTGAAGAATACTACTGCTAGTAGAATTACTACTGCTTGAAGAGTTAGTACTGCTAGAAGAATAGTTAGTACTGCTTGGAGAGTTAGTACTGCTTAAAGAATAATGCTACTAGCATGATTAATACTGCAAGCATGGTTAGTACTGCCGAGGAGATTAATGCTGCTAGAAGATTAATGCTGCTTCTGATGATCATGGAGATAAAGATGGATTGATACGAAAGACTAGGAGTTGAAGATAATGATGAAGATAATTATGGAATAGATGCTAAAGATCAATATTTCTTTTGTAATTATCTTGTAATCAGTTCTGTATATATAGTCTAGAAGTATTTGATAGTTAGATATAGTTTTTGATAGTCTTATACGTTTAGAGAGAATAAACCTCAAGGTTCTTCGTAGTCCTTTCAATAGAGAAGTATTGAACGTCTGTTGAGCTTGTTCAAAAGATTGAGGTTTTGTTTGTAATCATTAAGTTAAATCAATATAACTTGTGATTTGAGTTTATACACTGTTTGATTGATTTACTGTTAAAGTGTTTTTCCGCGACTTCTTTAACATAGTTTCTGAGTGTTTAGTTTAAATTCTTGTTTAGAATTTCGATCCTGACAGATCCAAATAGCGTTGCCTGGTAAGGAAGAGGTGGTAGTGTATGGAGATCGTCGGGATAGGAAATCGTGTTTGATCTCTATGATCAAGGCTAGGCGGTGCTTAGTAAAAGGGTGTGTGGAGTTCTTAGCGTATGTAGAAGACGCTAAGAAGGAGAAGAAGGGGTTGGATTCGGTACCGATGGTGAGCGAATACCCGGAGGTGTTATCGTAAGATTTAACTACGTTACCCCCGAATCGACAAGTGGAATTCTGAATTGACCTGATGCCCGGATCGTCACCTATTGCAAGAGCGCCCTACCGATTGGCACTGACAGAAATGAAGGAGATGATGACACAACTTCAAGAACTACTCGACAAGGGGTTTATCCGACCTAGAACATCTCCGTGGGGAGCACCAATGTTGTTTGTTAAGAAAAATGATGGATTCATGAGGATGTGCGTTGACTACCGCGAGCTTAATAAGGTAAGAGTCAAGAATAAGTACCCGCTCCCCAGAATTGATGATCTTTTCGATCAATTGCAAGGAGCGAGTTACTTTTCGAAGATAGACCTGCGATCAGGTTATCATCAGCTGAGGGTAAGGGAGGAGGATGTGCCTAAGACTGCCTTTCCTACAAGGTACGGGCACTACGAGTTTTTAGTCATGCCCTTTGGGTTGACAAACTCCCCCGCAGTATTCATGGATCTGATGAATAGAGTGTGTAGTCCGCTCTTGGACAAATGTGTGATCATCTTCATTGATGACATACTGATTTACTCATGATCCATGGGGGAGCACGAGGCACATCTGAGGGTAGTGTTGGAGCTGCTTAAGTGCGATAAATTGTACGCCAAGTTCTCGAAATGCGAATTTTGGTTAAGAGAGGTACAATTTCTAGGGCACGTGGTGTCCGAAAATGGGATTAAGGTCAATCCGGCTAAGATTGAGGCTATCAAAGGTTGGGAAGCACCAAAATTGCCATCAAAAGTAAGAAGTTTTCTGGGATTGGCGGGTTATTATCGAAAGTTCATCCAGGACTTCTCGAGGATAGCCACGCCATTAACGGCTCTAACAAGGAAGAACGTTAAGTTTGTGTGGGTGGAAGCTCAAGAGAACGCATTCAGTAAATTGAAGGAGAGCCTGAGTAGTGCACCTGTCTTGTCCCTACCCAACGGGACTAAAGGATTTGTGATCTACAACGACGCTTCAAAGTTGGGTCTGGGGTGCGTATTAATGCAAGACGACAAAGTGATCACCTACGCGTCCTGCCAGTTGAAAGAGCACGAGAAGAACTACCCAACGCATGATCTGGAGCTGGCAGGAGTAGTGTTTGCCCTGAAGATTTGGAGACATTACTATATGGAGCTAGGTGTCAGATCTATACTGATCACAAGAGCTTTCATCATCTATTCAATCAGAAGGAGCTCAATATGAGGTAACATAGATGGATGAAACTATTAAGCGATTATGATTGCGAGATTCTTTACCATCCGGGTAAAGCCAATGTAGTGGCTGACGCCTTGAGTCGGAAGGAACGTGGCGAGGCAGCGAAGATAGTGGCATTTTGGGTTGAGGCGACTTCCACCTTCTTGGAGGAAGTCAAGAGTCTACAAAAGGAAGCACTCTTATAAGAAAATTTGAAGAGCGAAAGAATAGTCGGAAATGTAAATTCATTAACAGTAGACAGTCGGGGAGTGAAATGTTTTGGTGAGCGAGTGTGGATACCGAAACTGGGCGACCTTCGAAAGAAGGTGGTAGAGGAAGCGCATAAGTCTCGTTATTCTAATTCATCCGGTAGCAACAAAATGTATCGAGATTTAAAGCAAACTTATTGGTGGTCGGGTCTGAAGAAAGATATCGCTTATTTCGTCGAGCGATGCCTGACGTGTCTAAGGGTGAAAGCGGAGCATCAAAGGCCTTACGGGGAGCTGCAACCGTTGGAAATACCAGTATGGAAGTGGGATGAAATCACGATGGACTTTGTCACCGGACTTCCGCGATCACCTAAAGGGCACGACGCCATTTAGGTGATTGTGGATCGACTGACAAAGTCAGCTCATTTTCTACCAATCAAGGAGACGTATTCGTTAGAGAAGTTGGCAAGACTTTACATAGATGAGATTTTATCTCGGCATGGAGTGCCATCGTCAATTGTATCATATCGAGATGGCCGTTTCACGTCGACATTTTGGAGGAGCCTACAAAGAGATTTGGGCTCGCAACTCAAGTTGAGTACGACTTATCACCCACAAACGGATGGCTAGAGTGATAGGACCATCCAAACATTGGAAGACATGCTTCAAGCATGCGTAATCGATTTCAAGGGCTCGTGGGAAGTTCACTTTCCATTGATAGATTTTTCCTATAATAACAGTTATCACGCCAGCATTCAAGCAGCACCGTTTGAAGCGTTGTACGGTCGCAAGTGTAGGACACCTTTATGTTGGAACGAGGTTGGAGAGCGGAAACTGACAGGTACAGAGATAGTACAAGTTGTAACCTATGTAGACCATCTGATCTGGCTTATCCTGGTTTAGTACGACAGCTTACAAGTGATAATCGTCGTCGGTCCTAGGAACGTCCTGGTTCTGTAATTGCTATACTGTCTGCTTCGGGGGCTTCAAAGAGACTTTGTAACATTCCCTAGCAACTATTCTTTCGCCTTTGATCTCCTGTACCCCCCATTGCGTGGGGAATTTCAAGGTTTGATGGTACGTCGAAGGTACAACTTTCATATCGTGGATCCATGGTCGCCCAAGGATGACGTTATAAGCTGATGAACAGTCGACGACGTTGAACTTCGTCTGTCTGTTGATTCCTTTAGCATATACTGGTAATGTAATTTCCCCCATGGTACTTGTCGCTCCTCCGTTAAATCCAACGAGTGTAGTCGAACGTCGTGTAATCTCGGATTTCTCGATTCCCATTGCTTTCACTGCATCAAAAAAGATAATGTTAACTGAACTACCTCCGTCGACGAGTATCCTCTTTGTCAGACAATTTCCAATGCTTAATTGGATAATTAGTCCGTCATGATGTTTCTGATGTACATCGTCGAGATCTGCTTGGTCGAACGTTAAGGGAAAAGCTTCTAATTCTGCATCCTCTTTGGGTCTTGCCTCCTTTGGAATTGGTCGGTCGTTGGGACCGCGACTAACATGTCTCTTTGCAGCTGAATATGTGGTCCCACAGACATCAGAGCCTCCGGTGATACAATTAATCACCTTGGCATGTTCTAGGGATGTGGGACGCACATCCTTTTTTCCCGTCAATTCTTGTAAATAACCTTTCGTATTAATCCAAGACAGTTCTTCTTCAAAGCGATGCAATCATCCGTTATATGACCAAAGTCACTGTGGAAATCGCACCATTTTGTCTTGTCTTTCTTATCACTGTCTTTGTCTCTTTTCTTTGGCCATCGAACGTTTTGTTGGAGCTGTTTCAGGGACGTGACGACGTCCTTGGATGATCCAGTGAAACCATAAGATGATACCTTAGGATACTGGACATATTTGGAAGTCGTCGGCCCTTTCTTTTCAAATCTGACATTTGAAATCTGTCTGCCAGGCTCTGATCGACTGGTCGACTTCGGTTTGAAGTCTGGATTTTTAACACCTAGGCTTTTCTTGTCGCTCGAGTGTTTATTTCTGAAGGCGAAGTCATCTTCGACCCTCATATGAGCGAGCGTCCTTGCTCGTACGTCTTCGAAAGTTTCTGGAGGATATTTCGTAAGGTCGAGATACAGCCCTGAACTATCGTCCAGACCTCGTTTGTATGCTTCTATAGCTGTTTTTACGTCGCAATTTTGGATACAAATCATCTCCGCGTTGAAACGGTTAAAATAGTCCCGGATGGACTCTCCATTTTTCTGTACGACATAATAAAGGTCGCTCGTCTGTTTTTCCATTTTTCGGCTGCTGGCGAATTGTTGAGTAAATTGATTCACCAATTCTCTTGAAATTGATACGGTATTGATACAATCCACATAACGAATGGCGACGCCTGAAATCCTGTATGTGGTTCGACATCAACTGGAACTGCTGCCCCCGGCAATTTGGCCAGCATCGACGAGACACACTCATTCTGTTCTTCCAGGAGTTTCAACCGTTGCACAACGGGATCTATTGGGATACCCCCAGAGATACCCAATGGAACATAACCTGATCCGTTGAAATTAGTTGGCTGTGAAGAATCAGAGGCATATCCATTGAATGGCGTAGAATTCATAGGCATAGTTGGGATTACGAAGGTCGTAGGATTAACTAGTGGTGGACGAGGGTAATTAGGAAATGGAGAAGGTACGTTCCAAGCACCGGTATAAGCATTCGTAGTCCCCGTCATACTGTTTCCACCCTGGTTCCTTAGATGCTCAATGGTTTCAGCTGCATGTCGAGCCTGGGCGGTTAGGGAGTCAATACGGGCACGAGCAGCAGTCAACTCCATGTTCATTTGGGCCACAACATGATCTTGAGTTCCTTGGAATGACATTGTCCTGAATGAATAAAAAAGAGAAACACTCTAAGGAAAACGTTAGTACGTCGTATGATTATCGAATATTTTCTTTAGATGGGGCCCCACGGTGGGCGCCAAACTCTTTTTGCCAAAAATCTCCCAAGGGAAATTTAAGGTAAATGTGGAGCTTAATCCAACCAAAGAAAGTAACTTTGATAATCGTATGACAATAATAAGATTAAAATAAATGAGACGAGGGAATTGGTGACGCGGAAAACCCCTAAAATGGGTAAAAACCGCGAACGAGTGTGAGTCGTTGTGCACTATGGACGTCAATCAGGGACGTCGTCCTTGTTAACAAGTGTTACAAATGAAATGTAATGTAAAACAATACAATAAAGTAAAGTCGGTCGTGCGTCGTGTGTATTTAGACTTCAGTCGTGTGTCGCGTGACAAACGGTAGTAGGCTTTATGAATTTCGAGAGAAACTAAGTTAATTGGAGAGCGTAACTTGTGAGCTTGTAAGGTCTCAGAATTAGATGCCCGAATGTGAAGTTCCATCTTCATATTTATACTCCAATTTTCCGTTGACAAGTCTTGAATGCGTATCTTTAATAGAATAACCGTTTGATATTGATGATTGCGTCTGTTACGTCCGTTGTTTTTGATGATGCCAACCGTTACAATCTTCGGTCATGAATGTCTCTTGAATCCTGCATTAAACATGACATAACGTATGTCACAAGTTAGTAACTGAAATCATGTCGTACGACTAACTTTGTCGGACGGATATTTGTTCATTTAATCGAAGTCGCCTTAAAGGAAGGGCGTCGGTTATCGCTTGTCGTACGACGATAGACTGTTGGAATTTTTACCCAAACAATATATATAAATAACCTGTTTAATCACAATTGTAATTTAACGGACAATAAACAACAACCAACTAATCTAGTTTCTATATCTAGAAAAGAGATTACAAAAAGGGTTGTTATCTATAAACCCAAACGGTCTATATCCAAAAGTATAACGCGTCCATGTGCAATTCCCCAAGCTCTCACCCCAAAGCAACTAAACCTGCTTAGGACCGCCACTGCTAGAACCTGAGATACACATCGACACCAAACAAGTGTTAGGCCAAAAAGCCTAGTGAGTTGAACAATAATAAGCATGCATGAAAAGTCACATTTCTTATCAGCAGTTAACCATAGTTCAACAAATGTGGAGTCAATAGGGGAGACCCATAGCACCAATCAAGTCCCACGCAAGAGTCAATATACCTTGATGCCCTTAACAAGGAACACCCCAAAGGCCCGGCACACCCAAAGACTATCTCTAAGAAAATTCCCCGAATGGCGGAGGTCTAGGCACATACCATCACAGTGGCGCCCAAGACTATATCCTCCTAGTGTACTGACTTGGTTCGTCCACATAATATTTATAAGGGGTCCTTTAGGTATATTTCAGCCCACATAATTCAATACCAACTACGGGTATAATATTACCACCTTATCCTCATGATGTCTAACAAAAGACCCAATGTAAATCATGCTCATCATACATATAAGCATATCACCAAAATGGTGTTCCAACTAGAATCATCATAATACCCATATATATGCATACATTTAGCGTATCAAGGTACCCACATTATGTATCTATGAGACAAATCCCAAATAATGATACATATAACAATAATCATGGCAAATCACCCATATATATATACATCTTCCAACTAATTCCATGAAGAAATCCCCAAACATTTGAACATATAGAGATAAAGCAACAACATAGGAGATTATGATGTGTATCTAGTTTTAACAAAGGTTTAGTAAACTCACAATCTAGGTTTTGAACTATCAGGATCTGAATTCTTAACAAGAATAAACACTCAGAAACAATATTAAAGGAGTTTGCGGAATAACACTTTAATATTCAGAACATCAATGAAACAGTGAATATGAATCACAACTTGTAAACTTTATTGAAAGATTAAAGCTACAAGTTTTCAAACAAAACCTCAATATTGATGAACAGGCTCACCAATACGAATTCTACTTCTCTAGAATTAGGATTATAAACCTTGAGGTTAATTCTCTCTATGAAAACAAAAGCTCAGAATCAAAAATTAATTCTAAACTATTCTGACTAAGTCTATACATATACTAAAGATAAAAGATAATTACAAAATATAAAAGATCTTCAGTATAATCTTCCAAAGTTATCTCCAAACCTTCCATGAATAACTTCAATCAATACAGATGTCTTCATTGCCATACGAAGTCTTCATCTCATAAGAAGCACTATCTTCATGAGCAGTATTAATACACAGCAGCATTAACATTCTGAGCAGTATTAAGTTCAGCAGTACTAACTACTAGCAGTACTAACATCATCAAGCATTATTAACCTTGATTAGCAGTATTAATCTGTCTCAGCAGTAGTAACTTTTCTCAGAAGTAGTAACCATGTTGTGCTAGCAACATTAACCATACTTGAACAATTCTTCAATGTCCAACAATCTCCCCCTAACTTGACTTTTAGAAAGAGAAGTCAAGTTCTTTAATTATGATCTTTAATATGCTTTCAACACTACAACTTAGTTGCCCAAATTCGGATCCAGACCCAGACTTTGATTGATTGTCCTTCTTACCACAATTCTGGCCATTTCTGATTCCTTTGCACACACTAGCTTAGCTTTCAGCATCCCATTCAGCTTTTCCTTGCTATGATCATATACTTTGTCCACCAGGTAGTATTCATGATAACAATTATCTATTGTGATCATGTATACACCACAGTTTTCAAAGAGTATCCACTTATCAATCTTCTTAAATCCATACTCATGATGTAGATCCTTGATCCTGTAAACCACCTTTTCTGGTTCAAACATCATACAAAGATATTCCATTGCAATCTTGAGTACGATTTCTTCAGTTCCTTTCAAAACATGCTCATAAAGCTTCATTCCCACTTTATACATTTCTTCTAGATCAGCCCTGGAACAACTTCTGATTACTTTCCCCCAAGTGGCATATACTTCAAATATATCACCAACTCTTTTCAGCCTGAAGTAATCCTTTCTATTTTCCCTCAAGATATCCCAGAAGATGATCTCTGGAGCCTTCACAGAAATTGGAACAGCCTGAACTGGTTCTATTACAGTCATATAAAGACTCACATGCTCATCAGATTGCTTATTGGACTGCTCTGGGTTTTGCACAGATTCTGCTGAAGGTTCTGCCTCTTTTTCAGCTTTTTCAACCCTTGGCTTCTTGGACTGTTTCTTGGAAGCTATGGTCTTTACTCTTTTTGCAGATTTTACTTCCACAGTAACATTCTCTTGTTCTTCCTTCTTTTCTTCAGCTTGATCCTTTGAAGGTGTGGTTTCCTCAGGGAATGGTTGTTGGATGTTGCGATCATGTCTCTCTTTCATCCTTCTTTCTGCTTCTTCCCTTTGAGAGGAATCCCCTTGGAGCTTTGCCATTTCCTTCTTAAAGAGCTCCTCAACTTGGTTGTATGCCATATTAGTAAACATCTCTCCGTTGACACCAATTGAACCTTTCAGGAAATTGATCATTTTTCTCCTTTCCTGATTGGCCAAAAAGATCTTAGAAGGTTGTCTTTTCTGCTTCTTGAATGACATTCTTTGCTTTGATGCTTTGACTGCTATTTTCTTGGCCTCAGCTGCTGCTTTCATGTTTTTTTGATACTCTTCATTGAGTTTTCTGGCCATATTAAGTGCAAGCTCCCTGTCTTTTTCAGATTGGAGTTATTCCTCCTTTTCCATTTCTGCTTGAAGTTGCTTTGCCACTTCTGCATGTAACTCAATCTGACTCTTCTTCTTTGAAGGTTGTTCAGGTTCAACCATCTTTCCCTTTCCCTTTACATCCTTCAAACTTGTCTCACTGCTTTCTTTTCTCTTCTTTGAAAGGCCTCCTTCTTTAATGACCACTCCCTTGGCCTTTTGAGTAGCCTTAGGAGTGTCATTCTTGGCTTTTACCAATGTTTCTGCTATTTCCAACTCTTCAAAAGATAACCCTGTTACTGCTGCTACCTGTTCTGTTACTGCTGCTGCTTGAACTTCTATTTCTGCTGCTTGTGCTACTGTTTCTACAGCTTTCTCCCCCTCAAACTCAAATCCCATCTCAGATGTACTTTCCTTTTCTGCTTCAGCCTCTGGATTCTCCCCCTTGTTGAAAGCATCATTAGCACTTTTCCTCTTCTTTAACACAAATTGCCTTCTTCTCTTCTTTTGCACCAATCTTGTCACCATTTTCTTCAATTTGGTAATCTGTACTTGTTGAGACAGAATTACCATTTTCATTTCTTCTATGTCTTTGCCTTGCTTGATGACATCCAGATTAATGTTGCCCATTGTTTCCATCAATTCATTGTAGTCATATTTGTCCTCACCTTCTCCAGGAGTGTTACCCCCTTTTGAAGGATCATGGGATCTTTTAGTAGTGGAAGTCTTCTGCCTAGCAGAAGCACCTCCACCCCCTTGGTTTCTTGGCACCTGGGACCTTTGAATGATTGCTCATTCAAAGTTGCCATGGGGGAGGTCTAATTGATGTTACCACTGTCCTCCTCTGTGCTAGCAGGAGTAGTGGCAGCCTGCACACCCATATGATCATTCATCTCCTCAATGAGCACCTCATTGGGCTTGGGAGACACCCCTGTGGTTTCCCTATAGATATTCTCTAATGGAGAATTCTCCATTAGAGGGCTTAAAGGCTCTGTGGGTGAAGGTACAAGAAGGGAAGGAGCCTTCTTTACCTTTTTCCTGATGTAGGTATTGGTGATTGGAGAAGTTGGTTTTTGAATAAGGGACTGTGGGATTGATATGGTGATTGAAGGTTGGGATTGGCTTTCAGTGGGATGGTCTAATGAGGGCCTTGACCCTGAAGCCATACCTTCTGGATTGTGGGACACCACCATCATTGTAGAGAACAATGGGGTGTCAACTCCTTCCGAGTCCAATGGAGATCTCTTCATATTTGAAAAGACCTTGCCTTTGGGGATTTTAGGTACATATACCTCATCAAATTGAGGCATATCCGTCAATTCATTGGTTATAACTGCCTGGACAAATCTTGGGTACATATAGAAACTCTTTTTATTTCCCAAGTTTGACACAAGGTCATTGAAAATCATTTTTGAAAAATTGTACTTTCTGGCAGTGGCCAAGCAAACCAGAGCATAAGCAATGGTACTACTGAACTCACTCCAGCCAGTAGTCTTTTGGAAATACAATGCATAAGGGTATGAACCAGAAAACGCCATTGGGTATAAAATTTAGCTTTTGAGAATTTGAAAACACCCAATTGGCCTCCATACCCCATTCTTGAAAGATTGGAGAACAAGTCCTCATTAGGAATAGAGGTAATACCTGCAGCATCGTCTAGTCGTAGACAGATGCGAATCACCTCTTCGGAAACTGACAAGGGTTTGTCACACACCCTTGTCTGGATTAACTGCACACCATTTTCTGTAACAGCAGTGGCATTCTCCCAAAATTGTCTCTGGTGCTCTATGTAGATTGTTGGAGACACTGTCAGAGCATAAGCGATATGGCTGGACTTGAGAAAATCTACTATCTGGTGAAATCCATCAGCCTCCTTCGGCTTTTGAAGCATTGCGATTTCGTTGTGCTCATCAATGAACGCCATGGATGCCATTGAGCTTGAGTGTTCTTGCCTGAAACTTACTAGGTGCTTGAGAGAAAAAAAATTAGAGAGAAGATGAATAGTAATCAAAGAGTCGTTATGAACTTTTAGGCGGGCAAAAAGGGTATTTATACAATTCGGGACATAAGCAGTATTAACTCAGAGCAGTATTAACTAACTAGCAGTATTAACTGAGAGCAGTATTAACCACTAGCATTATTAACGAACTAGCAGTATTAACTGAGAGCAGTATTAACCACTAGCAGTATTAACGAACTAGCAGTAGTAACTGAGAGCAGTATTAACTACTAGCAGTATTAACTAACTCTGGCAGCATTAACTACACTTACACTATGGAAGCTTGATTTGGTCTGAACAAGGCAATTTATTTCCTGAGAAAGATGATTAGTAACAACCAAAAACAACCAAATAACAGGTATACAATCACTTTTTAAACATGAGCTCATTCAGAGTTGATCATGCCCACACTTGTGACCAAGAAGGTGAATCTACCCACATCAAAATCTTTAGTGAATAGATCAGCAAACTGGTTGTCAGTATGAACTTTAGCAACTTGAATAAGCTTCTTTTCATTACAATCTCTAATAAACTGATACCTGATCTCAATGTACTTTGTTTTGGAGTGCTTGACTGGATTGTTAACAATGCTTATAGCACTGCTATTGTCAATGAAGATTGGAGTGTGAAGAAAGGTTACCCCATAGTCCAACATTTGATTCTGAATCCATAGAACCTGAGAGCAACAACTTGCAGCAGCAATGTACTCAGCTTCTGTTGTTGATAAGGACACTGTGGTTTGTTTCTTACACTGCCAAGATACTAGTCTTGCACCCAAAAGCTGACATCCACCTGAAGTAGACTTTCTATCCATATTAGCACCACCCAAGTCACTGTCTGAATATGCAATCAAGTCAAAGTTGGATTCATAAGGATACCAAAGACCTAATCTAGGTTGCCCTCTTAAGTATCTGAAAATACTCTTAACAGCTTAAAGATGTGATTGCTTTGGCTTGACTTGGAATCTGGCACACAGACACACTGGAAACATGATGTCTGGTCTTGAGGCTGTAAGATACATGAGAGATCCAATCATTGATCTATATAGATGGACATCAACATCCTCCCCCTCAAGATCAAGAGTGATCTGTTTATGAGTCTCCATAGGTGTGCTTGTTGGCTTTGAGTCTGTTAAACCATACTTATTCAGGATGTCTTTCACATACTTTGATTGACTTATAAAGATCCTATCTTTCTGCTGTTTCAATTGAAGCCCAAGGAAGAAGGTAAGTTCACCCATTGAACTCATTTTAAAGCTCTTGTGCATCAACTTTTCAAAGTCTCTACACATCTGATCTTGTGTGGATCCAAAGATGATGTCATCCACATAGATCTGAACAAGTAGGATGTCCTTCTTACTCCTTTTAATGAAGAGGGTCTTGTCAATTATTCCCCTTTCAAACCTATTTTCTAAGAGATAGGTAGACAGAGTATCATACCATGCTCTTGGGGATTGATGTAGACCATAAAGTGCTTTCTTCAGTTTGTATACTCTGTCAGGATATGATGGATTTTCAAATCCAGGGGGCTGACAAACATATACTTCTTCATCAATTGTACCATATAGAAAGGCACTATTCACATCCATTTGATATACCTTGAACTTCATGTATGAGGCATAGGCTAGAAATAGCCTAATTGCCTCAACCCTTGCAACTGGGGCAAACACTTCTTCATAATCTATGCCTTCTTCCTGAGTGTACCCTTGTGCCACAAGCCTTGCTTTGTTCCTGATCACAATTCCTCTCTCATCCTTTTTATTCCTGAAAATCCATTTGGTGCCAATAGCTCTATGACCTTTTGGAAGGTCTACCAAGTTCCAAACTTCTTGCAATTTGAACTGCAGTAACTCTTCTTGCATAGCTTCTATCCAACTGGAGTCTTTCATTGCATCAAAAACCTTCTTAGGCTCAATCTGAGATAGAAAGCAAGAGAGTACTGTGTGTTGCTGATCCTGCAGCTCTTGAAGTCTGCTTTGATTCCTTGTTATCATAGGAGAAGAGATGTCTCCTATGACCAGCTCTGGAGGGTGGTTCTTTTGAGTTCTAGTCTGATGACTAGGTTCTTCATTGATTCCCACTTCTAAATTGGACTCATTTAAGTCAGCTGAGGTGATCTCATCAGCTACTTCTGGCTCTTCATGCACTTGATTCTCCTCATCTCTTCTTTCTTCTTCACTCTGAATTGGTTCAGTCATAGTCTCTTTTTTCACAGAAATCAACCGGTTCCATTGTAGGTATGGGAAAGATCACAGACTGAGGAATAATGTCTTGTACTTGTACTTGTTCATCCCCTGATCCTCCACTTCCTGAACCTGCATGATCATCACTACTGACACCCAAAGAGTTGGTTAGTGAATCAATGTCAAACAACCACTGAGGACCTGAACCAATAGGATTTGGTGTGTTCTCATTGCATTTGACATTGTTACTTTCCTCAATTATTCTAGAAGAAGAATTAAATACTCTGTAATCCTTACTCTGAGATGAGTAACCAACAAGAAAACCATCATCTGCCTTGCTATCAAACTTACCTAAGTGAGATTTGGTATTGATAATGGTACAAGGACACCCAAAAGGTTTGAAAAATCCAATAAATGGTTTTCTTTTATTTAAAAGCTCATATGGTGTCTTGTTTTTAGGCTTGACTACTAGAACTCTGTTCTGGACATAACAAGCAGTATTAACTGCTTCATCCCAGAAAGTAATTGGAAGTTTTGAATTAGCTAACAGAGATCTAGCAGCCTCAATCAGTGTCATATTCCTTCTCTCAGCAACACCGTTTTGTTGTGGAGTCCTAGGAGCACTGTATTGCCTCTCAATTCCTTTTTCCTCACAAAAGGTGTTTAGGTCATGATTTTTAAATTCAGTACCATTGTCTGACCTAATGACTTTTACTTTTTGATTTGTTTGGTTTTCACTTCTTAGAATAAAGGATTTGATCAGTCCACTTGTCTCATCCTTAGTCCTTAGAAAATATACCTAGGTAAATCTAGAGTAATCATCAACAATAACTAAGCCGTATGATTTCTTACCTATACTCATAACATTTGTAGGCCCAAACAGATCCATATGCAACAACTGAAGAGAATTAGAGATAGTGTTCAACTCTTTGGACTTATGAGAAGTTTTGTGTTGTTTGCCTTTGAGACAGGCAACACAATGATTATCACATGAAAAGACTTTTGAAGGTAAACCTCTTACAAGGTTGTTTTTAACAAGTTTATTCATAGTTTTAAAGTTCATGTGACACATCCTTCTGTGCCAAAGTGATGATTCATCCAAAGATGCTTTTGAAACATGATAGTTTAGGGATGAATCAGTTGAAACATTTTCCATATCTAAGCAATAGACATTATCCTTTCTGGGAGTTCGTAGTAGTATCATCTTTTCATCAACTACCTTGAATCCAGGAGCAAGGATAATGCATTCAGAATCAGTAAATAATATACTATGCTTTTTGTCACAAACCTGTGATACACTTAGCAGGTTGTACCTTAATTGCTCAACATAGAATACATCTTCAAAGGTCATTTTACCTTTGGTTACATCACCCTTACCACTAATCTTACCTCCATCTGGAGTATTTCCAAAGGCAACATGTCCACCATCAATTTTCTTGAAATTCTTGAGGCAAGACATGTTCCCTGTCATGTGCCTAGAGCAACCACTATCAATATGCCAGATGCTCTTCCCCTTGAGCTGCTGGTTGCCCTGCACATAAGATAAAAACAATTAGTATTGATTGGGAACCCAAGCCAAAGTGGTCTTGGGTCTCCCTTTCTCATCAAAGTATTTACATTCCTTTTTGATGAGATTTTTAAACTCAGAGAACTCTTTACTAGAGTACTTTGTCAAGATGATTGGCTTAGCAGAAACATTAGAAGCAGTACTAACCTTAGAAGTACTAACAGAGTCAGCAGCACTAACAGGTTTAGCAGTACTAAGCTTGTTAGAAGTACTAACAGAGTTAGTAGTATTAACATTAGAAGAAGTACTAACAATGTTAGTTTTAGCAGTACTAATACTCTTAGCAGCACTAACATTGGTAGCAGTAGTATTGCTTCTAGCAGCACTATCATTGTCAACAGTACTATTTGTGGTAGCAGTACTAACAGTTTTAGTGCTTTTAGGAATCCACATCTTGGCACTCTCCTCAACAGTCTTTTTCTTCATGTGGCTTTTAGATTTAACAGATTTCTTAGCCACATGGTTCCTTTCATTCTTCCTATAGCCAAAGGGTTTTTGCACAGATCTTTGAAAATTCATCCTTTGGTTCATAGGATTGAAATAACAGTATTTAGCAATATGATTGAGCTTTCCACAAATAAAACAAGGTTTTGGTCTATTGATTTTACTCAGATCAACCCCTTGTTTTTGTGCCCACTGATTATTCCAGTTTCTTTGATTATCCCTCCTTTTATCATGATTTAGGGGCTCAGATTTAGTACAAGCACACTGTTTGCAAGGAACAGGATTCACAACTGTGGTATGCTTGTAATGGACCTTACTAGACTTTCCCTCAGTCTTCTCTATGTCCTTAGATTTTACCCAAATCTTTCCACAACCCTCATTGGTAATAATGTGATTCTCTAGAGGAATCTCATCACTCACAGTATTCTCCTTACCCTTACCAGCTTCTTTCTCAGTTTTGTCCTCAACAACTACTTCATCTAAGGGATCTATCTCAGTGGCTCCCTCAGGCAAGTCCTTCCTATCTTTGGTTTCTAGCAAGTCTGATGTAGGAGGGATGTAGTTGTTGTTGTATGGTGGTGGTGTGGTATTGTACCCAATTCCTCTTCTCAGCTTATCATGAATCTGAGTTTGTAGTAAAGAGTCCATTGCTTTAGAAGCATTGGAAAACTTTTCTACATCTAGCTTAACTTTGGCTAGCTCCCCTCTCAACTTTTCACTCTCCTCTTTAGACTTTATCAGTTGGAGTTCTAGATCCTTTTTCTCCCACTTCCAGTAGTTTGTGTCATATGAGTGTTGAAGTTCATTGGCTTGGAAACCTTTAATTTGTTCCTCAAACCTCTCAACAATTCTCACATAGTCTTTTATATCTTTTGCTAACCTCTTAAGGTCATCACTCATATTCTGGTTGTGATCCCTGTACCTTTTAACAGTGTCTATGCAAGTTTTAGAACAGAGATTAGAACTTACCTCAGTTGCGAGATCAGATACCTCTGCCATGAGAGCTTGATTTTGAATAGCTTCTTCTGCTTGATCACTCCAGTCAAACCCCATTCCTTGTTGAGAAACAAGGGCTTGAGCAGAGTTTCTGTTCTGGTTGAAGCTACCAGTCTGAGCTTGTTGGTGGTTATTGTGAGACACTCCACTTCTGTATTCCCTGGCAAAGTGTCCCTTCATATGACATTTATAGCATTCTACCTTTGACTTGTCAAAACCTGCTCCATCTTCTCTTCTTTAGGAGAAGTTATTCCTCCGAGAAGTTGGAGAAGATGAGACTTGAATGTGAGAAATGAGAATCTTGAAGAACACTTCAATCGGGACACTTGGATGAAGCTTGATGACCACTTAATGCTCTCAACAACCCAAAACCCTAGCAATAAATGAGTATGTGTTTGAAACTCCTGAAAATCGCCTAAGAGAGAGTTCTCCCGTTTTTTTGTAAAGTGATAAGTGAGAAATGAGACTGTCAAGTGCATTAAATCGACCAGTCCCCCGCGGGCGATAGTGCCCGGCGATAGTGCCATGGGCACTATCGCGTGTCACAATCGCAAAAGCTCCCCCCCCCCCCCCCGCGGTACAAACTCGACGATAGTGCCCTCCACGATAGTGCTATGGCACAATCGCATGGCACAATCGCGGGTTACCCCGAACCCTCGGTACACCTTCGGCGATAGTGCCCTCGCGACAGTGCGCGTGGCACAATCGCTTGGCACCCGAAACAGCCCGAAAACTGAACCGAAAACGATAACGAGCACAAGGTTTGCACGATTAAAGATGGTAAATCAATACATGACATTTTAACATAATTCAAGATCATAAAATGTACACAAAGACACACACTCACACATAAGAGAAATTAATGCATTAAGGGGGACATAATACTTACCTTAAGAATTTACGGGTGTTACAATCCTCCCCACCTAAATGGGATTTCGTCCCCGAAATCTTAACCTAGGCAAACAAGTGAGGATAACGCTTCTTCATATCATCTTCCGACTCCCAAGTAATGTTAGCACCCCGATGGTGCTTCCATTGGACTTTCACCATAACCACGTCTTTATGCCTCAACTTCTTCACTTTCGATTCTAAAATCGATTCCGGTTCTTCTACATAACGATTCCCATTGTCCACCCGAATTTCCGACAAAGGAATTACGCTTTCCTCTTCGGCTAGACACTTCCGAAGATAACACACGTGAAATGTGGGATGTATTCCATCCATTTCCGGCGGTAAATCCAACCGATAGGCTTGCAAACCAATCTTTTCCAAAATAACGAATGGTCCAAGGAAACGAGGATTGAGCTTCCCACGCTTCCCGAAACGTATGATCCCCTTCCACGGAGACACCTTCAACATGACCCGGTCACCCACCTGAAAATCAACCGGCCTTCTCTTCTTGTCCGCATAACTCTTTTGTCGATCTTGTGCCGCCTTTAGCCTTTCCCGGATCTCTTTCACCTTGTTAGCCGTCTCTTGAACGATTTCCGGCCCGGCAAATTGCTTTTCGCCCGCTTCTAACCAACAAACCGGGGTTCTGCACTTCCGTCCATACAAAGCCTCGAACAGTGCCATTCCGATACTAGAATGGTAATTGTTGTTGTACACGAACTCTACTAGAGGTAGATGTGAATCCCAACTTCCCCCGAAGTCTATTACACACGACCTCAACATATCTTCTAGAGTCTGGATCGTCCTCTCTCTTTGACCATCCGTTTGAGAATGATACGCCGTGCTCAAATTCTGTCGAGTGCCCAACTCCTTTTGCAAACTAGCCCAAAAGTTCGAAGTGAATCGGCTATCCCGATCCGATACTACAGATTGCGTAACTCCGTGCCTTGACACCACCTCGTCGATGTACAGTTTAGCCAATTTATCTATGGGCAAAGTCTCCCGCATCGCAAAAAAGTGCGCGCTCATGGTCAACCGATCCACGATCACCCAAATTGTATCGTGGCCACGCAAGGTCCTTGGTAACTTTGTCACGAAATCCATAGTGATGTTGTCCCACTTCCACTCGGGAATGGACAACGGTTGCAAACTTCCATAAGGTCTTTGATGTTCCGCCTTGACTTGGAGACAAGTGACACACTTCTCCACATAACTAGCCACATCTAGCTTCATTACTGGCCACCAATACATTAACTTTAAATCTCTATACATCTTGGTGCTACCAGGATGTATAGAGTATTTCGACTTATGCGCTTCTTCAAGAAGCAACTTCCGGTTTCCTCCCAACTTCGGCACCCAAATCCGTCCTTGAAAGAGTTTGAGACCACGACCGTCTTCCGTTAACAGCTCCTTTTGTTTTACCATTACTTCGGCCTTGAGGTTCTCTTCCTTAAGTGCTTCCACTTGACTTGCCTTAATGCTTTCCAACAAACTTGTGACCACATCGATCCTTGTAAGGGACATTTTGACACCATCACCATGATTCCTTCGGCTCAATGCATCCGCCACCACATTAGCCTTACCGGGATAATAGAGTAGGTCACAATCGTAATCCTTCAAAAGCTCTAGCCATCTACTTTGTCGCATGTTGAGTTCCTTTTGGTCGAAGATGTACTTGAGACTCTTGTGATCCGTGAAAAGAGTACACTTAGTCCCATACAAGTAGTGTCGCCACAAATTTAATGCGAAAACTACCGCCGCCAACTCCAAATCATGAGTCGGATAGTTCTTCTCATGATTCTTTAATTGTTGCGACGCGTAGGCTATTACCTTCCCCCTTTGCATTAATACGCACCCAAGTCCCATCTTGGAAGCGTCACTATACACCACAAAGTCTTCCTATCCATCGGGTAAGGATAAGATCGGGGCTTCGCACAACTTCCGCTTGAGCGTCTGAAACGCTTGCTCTTGTGCATCGGTCCAAAGAAACTTGACGTTCTTCCTTGTAAGAGAAGTGAGCGGTGTAGCCGTTTTTGAGAAATCCTGAATGAAACGCCGGTAGTAACCCGCTAAACCCAAGTAGCTTCGGATCTCCGTCGGACTTGTTGGGGGTTCCCAACTCATCATTGCCTCGATCTTTTCCGGATCCACTTTTACCCCATCCTTTGATACCACATGCCCCAAGAATTGCACCCCTTGAAGCCAAAATTCGCACTTCTAGAATTTGGCGAACAACTTCTTCCTTCTTAGAACCTCTAATACCTCCTGTAAGTGTCTTCCATGCTCGGAATCATCCCTTGAATATATTAAAATATCGTCGATGAAGACGATCACGGATTTATCCAAGAATGGGCGGCACACACGGTTCATCAAATCCATGAATACGGCCGGAGCATTGGTTAAGCCAAACGGCATCACCAAGAACTCATAATGACCGTATCTCGTCCGGAAAGTCGTCTTCGGAATATCTTCGTTTTTCACTCTCACTTGATGATAACCGGACCGAAGATCAATCTTTGAGAAACATCCCGCCCCTTGGAGTTGATCAAAAAGATCGTCGATGCGAGGTAGAGGATACTTGTTCTTCACCGTGACTTTGTTAACTCCCGATAATCTATGCACATCCGCATGGATCCATCTTTCTTCTTCACGAACAAAACCGGTGCTCCCCAAGGTGACGAACTTGGTCGAATGAAGCCCTTCTCTAATAACTCTTGAAGTTGCATCATCATCTCCTTCATTTTTGTCGGTGCCAAACGATATGGAGCACGAGCTATCGGAGCCGCTCCCGGTGTGAGGTCAATCTGAAACTCTACTTGCCGTTCCGGCGGTAATCCGGGTAAGTCTTCCGGAAAGACGTCCAGATAATCTTGCACTACCTCCACATCTCCCACCGAATTCTTTTCTTTCTTTGCGTCCACAACGTAGGCCAAGTATGAAGGGTAGCCCTTCGCTAAAAACTTGTGAGCCTTAAGAGATGAGATAATAGGATTATTCCTCTTTCCTTTCTCTCCATAAATGGTAACCACCCCATTTTCCGGCAATGGCACTTGGATTCTCTTTTTGGAGCAAAAGATGTCCGCTTTATGCCTCGCTAACCAATCCATGCCTATGACTACATCGAACCCTTCTATAGCCATAGGTAGTAAATCTACTCTGAAAGAATTTCCATCGATCTCTAGAGTGCAATCACAAAAACGGTCACGAATGATCACTTGATCCCCATTAGCTATTTCTACTACTAACGCATCGGGAAGAACACTAATAGGAATGGTGAATTGTTTACAGAAAGCATCCGACAAAAGGAACATGTAGCACCCGAATCAAACAAGACACGAGCAGGCATGGAGTTTACTAAAAACGTACCCGAAACGACGTCCGCGGTCTCCTTTGCCTCCTCGGTAGTCATCTAGAAAGCTCGACTCGGTGCCCGTGATGGTTGCTCGACCCTAGCCGTCGAACTCACAGAATGTCCACCACCTCCTCTAACCAGCCTTGGACACTCTCGCTTAATATGCCCCGGCTCTCCGCATTCATAACATACCGCCCCACGGAGGGAACACTCTCGAGTTGTGTGGTTTTTCTTACCACACTTGTTACACCCGATTGGACTGGAGAGAGTCCTTGTAGCGCACGGCCCCGAGTGCTTTGACCTGCACTTGTGGCACCACCGATCTTCACGGCGTTGATCACCCGATCTCCCGTTTACAAAGGGTCTAGATTGACGAACGGGCCCAGATGGCCCCTCCCACTTCCGTTTCTCACCAACATACCTCTTCTCATCCCTTTCCGAAGTGATGGCGTTCTCAATGAGTAAGGACTCCTCGATAACCTCTTGTAGATTCAAACACTTAGCATTCCTTATATCCGTTCGCATTCCAGCCGGTAAACCCTGTTGATATGCTTTCATCTTCGACTTTTCGTCGGGGACTAAATGCCCCACCAAGTTTAGCTTCTCCAAGAAGAGCTTGGAGTAGCCAACAATCGACATATTCCCCTTCTTCAGATTTCGGAACTCCCGCTCTAACTTGTCCAACGACCGTTCGCTGCAGTATTTGTCCATGATCTTCTTCTTGAACACCGTCCAAGTTAGCTTAGCCAGAACTTCCGGGGTGAGGGCGGATCGTGTGAGGTTCCACCAAATTAGAGCCTCTCCCCGAAGTAGCTGAGAAGCAAACTAGACCCGTTGAGAAGGATCGCATTCACTGGACTCGAAGGCCATCTCTAACTACTTGAGCCAGTACATACAAGCAACCGGGTTGTCTGAACCCGCAAACTCCTTAGGGTGACACCCCAGAAACGTCTTGTAGGTACACTCTTTAATCTTTGATCTGATTCCCTCAGCAGATGGTTCTTCAACCGTTACCACATTCGGCCCACCCGAACCCACAATAACGTTTTCAGTCATAGTCTCGGGTTGACGGTTGCTGACATCTCGATCCTCTAGAAGTTTCATGAAAAACTCTTGCTGTTGGGTCATGGCTGAAGTCATGGCCAACTGTTGTTGAGCCAAAGCCACATTCATGGCCAACATCATGCTATCCCGAAGCCGGGTCTCCATGGTGACTTCCTCCATGATGGCGTTACCTGAGTTGAGGTTCCGGCGCGGAATGTGATCAGGCCCTCCTGCAAAGATTCTGGGTATAAGAATGTCATCGGAGGTTTCCCCCACCGGGGGTCGTACTGCTGCAGATTCCATTTCTAGTTGCCCTTCTGGCATGTCCGGTAATCTACTTCGAGTGTTTATCATTAATAATTTGCCATGCACGTACGAGAAATAGATTGAGAAAAGACTAAGCGAGTTGAACTCATTGTACGTACAACTACCTTCATCAATTATCGTAATAACAGTAAACCAAACATACTCACGTAACAATGCATTCATAATAGCAGTAGCTAAGTGAAATTATGAACGAACCATACACAAGAATTATGGTCACCATCATCTCAACTTTCAATTACAGTAATTCCGTAATCCTAACGCTCTCCCCACCTAGGATTTCTACCCCAAGTGGACAGTGAAGTCATAAAGTCTAAAGCTTAAGTCTAGATACGCTAAACCATACCTAGTTCACTTAAACCTGGATCTGATACCAACTTGTAACACCCTAAAAACAGGGATAACAAAAATTCGGAAAACGGACATGAGGTATACTAAAATTGCCATAGCAAGAACCTGTTTAATCACAATTGTAATTTAACGGACAATAAACAACAACCAACTAATCTAGTTTCTATATCTAGAAAAGAGATTACAAAAAGGGTTGTTATCTATAAACCCAAATGGTCTATATCCAAAAGTATAACGCGTCCATGTGCAATTCCCCAAGCTCTCACCCCAAAGCAACTAAACCTGCTTAGGACCGCCTCCGCTAGAACCTGAGATCCACATCGACACCAAACAAGTGTTAGGCCAAAAATCCTAGTGAGTTGAACAATAATAAGCATGCATGAACAGTCACATTTCTTATCAGCAGTTAACCATAGTTCAACAAATGTGGAGTCAATAGGGGAGACCCATAGCACCAATCAAGTCTCACCCAATAGTCGATATACCTTGATGCCCTTAACAAGGAACACCCCAAAGGCCCGGCACACCCGAAGACTATCGCTAAGAAAATTCCCCGAATGGCGGAGGTCTAGGCACATACCATCACAGTGGCGCCCAAGACTATATCCTCCTAGTGTACTGACTTGGTTCGTCCACATAACATTTATAAGGGGTCCTTTAGGTATATTTCAACCCACATAATTCAATACCAACTACGGGTATAATATTACCACCTTATCCTCATGATGTCTAACAAAAGACACAATGTAAATCATGCTCATCATACATATAAGCATATCACCAAAATGGTGTTCCAACTAGAATCATCATAATACCCATATATGCATACATTTAGCGTATCAAGGTACCCACATTATGTATCTATGAGACAAATCCCAAATAATGATACATAACAATAATCATGGCAAATCACCCATATATATACATCTTCCAACTAATTCCATGAAGAAATCCCCAAACATTTGAACATATAGAGATAAAGAAACAACATAGGAGATTATGATGTGTATCTAGTTTTAACAAAGGTTTAGTAAACTCACAATCTAGGTTTTGAACCCAAAACCTAGAAAATATGGAAACCCTAGAAGTTGGAGAAGATGAGACTTGAATGTGAGAAATGAGAATCTTTAAGAACACTTCAATGGGGACACTTGGATGAAGCTTGATGACCACTTAATGCTCTCAACAACCCAAAACCCTAGCAATAAATGAGTATGTGTTTGAAACTCCTAAAAATCGCCTTAGAGAGAGTTCTCCCGTTTTTTTGTAAAGTGATAAGTGAGAAATGAGACTGTCAAGTGCATTAAATCGACCAGTCCCCCGCGGGCGATAGTGCCATGGGCACTATCGCGTGTCACAATCGCGACAGCTCCTCCCCCCCCCCCGGCGGTACAAACTCGGCGATAGTGCTTTACGCGATACTGCCATGGTACAATCGCGGTTTACCCCGAACCCTCGGTACACCTTCGACGATAGTGCCCTCGTGACAGTGCCAAGGGCACAATCGCGTGGCACAATCGCTTGGCACCCGAAACAGTCCGAAAACTCAACCGAAAACAATAACGAGCACAAGGTTTGCACGATTAAAGATGGTAAATCAATACATGACATTTTAACATAATTCAAGATCATAAAATGTACACAAAGACACACACTCACACATAAGAGAAATTAATGCATTAAGGGGGACATAATACTTACCTTAAGAATTTACGGGTGTTACACAAGTGACGGCCGATAAGGTAAACCAAATTCGTGAAAGGTTGAGAGTAGTCCTGTCAGGATCTAATTCTTAACAAGAATAATAACACTCAGAAACAATATTAAAGAAGTTGCGGAAAAATACTTTAATATTCAACTATCAATGGAACAGTAAAACTATGAATCACAACTTGTAAACTTTATTGAATGATTAAAGTTACAAGCTTTCAAACAAAACGTCAATCTTGATGAACAGGCTCACCAAGACGAATTCTACTTCTCTAGAATTAGGATTATAAACCTTGAGGTTAATTCTCTCTTAGAACAAAAACTTAGAATGATTGTATTATCTAAACTATTCTGACTAAGTCTATACATATACTGAAAATAAAAGATAACTACAAAATATAAAAGATCTTCAGTATATTCTTCCATAATTATCTTCAATCTTTGATCTGCACGGATTTCCACAATTATCACATAAGCAGTATTAAGTTGTAATAGCATTAACCACTCTGAGCAGTACTAATCTCCAGCAGCACTAACTCTACTTAGCAGTAGTAACTTCTTCAAGCAGTATTAACCTTGATTAGCAGTAGTAATCTGACTCAGCAGTAGTAACCATGATGTACTAGCAGTAGTAATCATACTTAAGCAAATCTTTAGTTCCCAACAATCTCCCCCTAACTTGACTTTTAGAAAGAGAAGTCAAGTTCTTCAGATAAGGTCTTCAAGATGCTTTTAAAACCTAGGTTTACACCCCTAGATTAGGATCCAAACCCAAGCTTTGATTGATGATTCTGCTTACCACAATCTTTGCCATTTCTGAATCCTTTGAACATGTAAGCTTGGCATTCAACATTGCTTGCAGTTTACCCTTGCTGTGATCATAGATCTTATCAACCAAGTAGTACTTATGATAAGCTCTGTCTACAGTGATGACATAGACTCCACACCTTTCAAATATCATCCAGTTTTCTATTCTTTGGAATTTATTCTCTAGATGCAAATCTCTGATCACATGTTGAACTTTGCTAGGATCGAACATCATACACAAGTACTCCATGGCTAATCTGATTAAGTTCCTTTCTTCTCCTGTCAGCTCCTTTTCATATAGACTCATTCCAACCTTAAACATCTCTTCTAGATCTGATCTTGAACAACTTCTGATGATTCTTCCCCAAGTAGAATACACTTCATATATGTCTCCCATTATCTTAATCCTAAAGTATTTCTTTCTTTGATCTTCCAGGATATCCCAAAAGATGATTTCAGGTGCTTTCATGGAAATGGGATCTGCTTGTACTAGTTCATCATCTGTTACAGTCATGTAAAGCTCAAAGTGCACATTAGATTGACTTGCTTGTTGTGCACTTTGACTTGATTGCTCTGTATGCCCTACAACAGATGGTTTTGTCTCCTTTTCTACTTCATCAACCCTTGGCCTTTTGGACTGTTTCTTGGAGGCTAGAGTTTTCACTCTCTTTGCAGATTTAACTTCCACAGCAACATGCTCTTCCTTCTTTTATTCATCCTTTTCCTTTGAAGGAGTGCTTTCCTCAGGGAAGGGTTGTTGGATATTTAGATCATGTCTCCCTTTCATCCTCCTTTCAGCTTCTTCCCTTTGAGTGGAATCCCCTTGAAGCTTAGCCATCTCCTTTGAATACAACTCCTCTATCCTACCATAGGCCATGTTAGTAAACATTCCTTCAGGAACTCCAAGAGCTCCTTTCAGGAAGTTTATCATCTTTCTCCTTTCTTGATTAGCCATATAGGTTTTAGAGGGTTGTATTTTCTAAGTCTTTACAAGCATTCTGTGCTTGGTTGCTATCACTGATTTTTTTCTTAGCCTCAGCTGCAGTTTTCAGGCTCTTTTGATACTCCTCATTCAGCTTTGTAGACAGATCTAGAGCAATCTGCCTATCTTTGTCCTGTTGAGTCTCTTCTTCTTGTTGTAGCTCATCCTGCAGCTTCTTTGCCAATTCCTCATCTAGTTCAATCTGTTTTAGCTTCTTTGGTTGCTTTGCAGATTCATCCACCTTGACCTTTCCTTTCCTCTTCAATTCTGCCTCACTGATTTCTTTTCTTTTCTGCTCAAGGCCTCCTTCTTTAATTACCACTCCTTTGGCCTTTTGAGTAGCATTGGGAGTGTTTGTTTTGGCCTTTAGAAGGGTTTCTGCTATTTCTATCTCTTCAACAGATAGCCCTGTTACTGCTGCTTGTGCTTTTTCTGTTACTGCTGCTTTACTAGTTTCTGCTTCTTTGTTTTTTGTTTCCCTATTTTGATCCCCCTCAAATTGAGCTTCCATACCACTAGTACTGAGTTTCTCCCCATCATCTTGTTTCTCCCCTTTTTGAAAGCATCTCCTCTCTTCTTGAGGACATACTGTTTTCTTTTTCTTTTCTACAACAACTTCTTCACTAGCTTCTTCAATTTGGTAATCTGCACTTGTTGAGACAGAATTACCAATTTCATCTCCTCTATATCTGCTCCCTGTTTGATGTCATCTAGATTAATGTTACCCATTGTATCCATCAATTCTTGGTAGGAATATCTGTCCTCACCTCCTTTGGGTGTGTTTACCACCCTTGAAGGATCCTTGGATCTTTTAGTAGTAGAGGTCTTCTGCCTAGCAGAAGCACCTGCTACCCCCTTGGGTTCTTGGCACCTGAGACCTTTGAATGATTTCTCATTAAAAGTTGCCATGGGGAAGGTCTTATTGATGTTACCACTGACATCCTCTATGCTAGCAGGAGTAGTGGCAGCCTTCTCACCCATATGCTCATGCATCTCCTCAGTGAGCCCCTCCTTGAGGTTGGGAGACACCCCTGTGGTTTCCCTATAGATATTCTCTAATGGAGAATTCTCCATTAGAGGGCTTAAAGGCTTTGTGGGTGAAGGTACAAGAAGAGAAGGAGCCTTCTTTACCTTTTTCCTTATGTAAGTATGGGTTTGATACCACTTGTCAGGATCTAATTCTTAACAAGAATAATAACACTAGAAACAATAATAAAGAAGTTGCGGAAAAATACTTTAATATTCAACTATCAATGGAATAGTCTGTAAGGAGGATGTACTGCTTGATCCGAATTTTCCACATGTCAAACTCATTAGGTTTGAGCATGGGAACCTTTGAGACAAAAGTACTGTTTGATTCACCTGTGTTGTCCATGATGAATGAAGGTTTATGAGAATACTTGGCTCTGATACCACTTGTCAGGATCTAATTCTTAACAAGAATAATAACACTCAGAAACAATATTAAAGAAGTTGCGGAAAAATACTTTAATATTCAACTATCAATGGAACAGTAAAACTATGAATCAAAGCTTGTAAACAAACTTGTAAACTTTATTGAATGATTAAAGTTACAAGCTTTCAAACAAAACCTCAATCTTGATGAACAGGCTCACCAAGACGAATTCTACTTCTCTAGAATTAGGATTATAAACCTTGAGGTTAATTCTCTCTTAGAACAAAAACTTAGAATGATTGTATTATCTAAACTATTCTGACTAAGTCTATACATATACTGAAAATAAAAAATAACTACAAAATATAAAAGATCTTCAGTATATTCTTCCATAATTATCTTCAATCTTTGATCTGCACGGATTTCCACAATTATCACATAAGCAGTATTAAGTTGTAGCAGCATTAACCACTCTGAGCAGTACTAATCTCCAGCAGCACTAACTTTGCTTAGCAGTAGTAACTTCTTCAAGCAGTATTAACCTTGATTAGCAGTAGTAATCTGACTCAGCAGTAGTAACCATGATGTACTAGCAGTAGTAATCATACTTAAGCAAATCTTTAGTTCCCAACAAGTCCGCTTTGGAAGGAAAGGTAAGTTGCGACCGAGATTCGTTGGGCCATTTACTATCCTAGAACGCGTTGGGGAAGTAGCTTACAAACTGGAATTTCCTGTGGAGTTGCGAGGAATCCATCCCACATTCCACGTGTCAAATCTAAAGAAATGTTTGGCAGAAACCGATGTAGTTGTACCGTTGGAGGATATCCAAGTGGATGAACAGTTGAGTTACATCGAAGAACCAGTGGCCATATTGGATCACAAAGTCAAGAAGCTGAGGAGTAAGGAAATTCAATTGGTGAAGGTAGTGTGGAAGTTTCACAAAGGGTAAGAGTCAACGTGGGGAGTAGAGGCGGACATGAGGTCCCAATATCCCAGTCTGTTTAACGATGGAATTCCGGGGACATAATTCTTTTTAGGGAGAGATATTGTAATATCCGGGTTCACAACAAAAAATACTTAATTTTGGAGTTGGAGGAATAAATGACTAGAGCCCAAAGTTCAGGGGGTTAAGTGTAAAGTTAGATTAAAAAGGGTTTTAACCTAGGGATTCTTCCCATTTTGTCTTGGCGAATGAAAAGAGAAAGAAGGGAAGGAGAAAGCTAGGAGGCGATTTTGGGGAAGATTTCAAGGAAGATTTAATTGCTCTTGGGATTTCATCTTGGTATCGATTTCCTAATGGTAAGGAATCCTTTTTGTTAGTGTTCTTCTTTGAGAAAGTTCTTGTAAATCCTTTGACTATAGCTTTAGTTGAGGTTTGTGTTGTTGGGTTAGCCGAATCTGCACCCCTCTCGCTTGGGAAGGGGTTTGCGCCCTTATAGAACGCGACCCAATCGGTTGTTGTTGAGGGTTATCGTCGGCGATGGTGGAAAGATTTGGTTGACACAGTATGGTGGTCACTGCACCTGTCGCCTTTAGATTAGACCATCGCCGAACCTGAGGTTTTTTGTCGAGGAATTCAACACCGGGCGACCCCGGTCACGAGACACCGGGTGACCCCGGTCAAGAGACATCGGGCGACCCCGGGCTTGAGGGCACCGGTCGATGATGGGGTTGAAGGGCTTCGGTCGACGCCGGTTGCGGGATACCGGTCGAAGCCGAGCATGGTACCGGGCGATAGGGAGGTTGGCACCGGGCAAGGCTTGACGCCGGTCAGCCTGTAGGTGTCGGGCGTTGGGGGGAGAGACCCCGGTCGACCTCCTCACCCCGGGCGTGATTTATGTTGTAGTTGACCAACTCATTTTCTACATGTTGGGCTGCTCTCAATTAATGCAATGGGACAACTTTCAATTGTTTAATTGTTGGGCCATAATTGAGAGTTTGTCCTAGTTACTTTTTGGACCGCACATCCTTAAGCTTGGGCTGAGTTAGATCGATGGTCCAATATTCTTCGAGAGATTTTGTACGTTTTAAGGAAATTTTCTGTTATAAAATTAGAGGGTATCGAGAGATTTACCAGTCTACGTCACTTTTGTATAGGAACCGTTTCCACCCGTAAGAGTTATCAAGAGGGCTTAGGCAAGGACATCAGGTGAGTTATTCACAAGCTTTGAAATGATGTTGCCTTATTATTTACATGCGAGAATTATTTAAATGTTAAAGATATTGCTATTATTGTTGTTTTAGTAGAAATGTATGCATACATGGTCATAAGTGTGTTAGGCTCAAAGTCGGGGGGGGGGGGTGTTCCGTTTATGCCATTGGGGGGTGTCCCAATAAGGCAGTGTGAGCCACAGACACGCTGTCACCTTAGGGTGGCGGTAGTGTGAGCTGAGAAGTTTGTTGAAAGTTTAAATGTCTTCGTTGAAGCTGAAAATGGTTTATTTTATGATAAATCCTTGAAAGTTTGTTGAGTTAAAACTGTTGTAAGAGGGGACTCACTAGACCATTGGTCTAACCCTCGCTCTTTCAAAATCTAAAAACCTTTTCAGGGAGGCGCCAGGTAGAAGAATCGGTTAAGGGCAAAGAGAAAGTGTGATCCGTTCCCGATCTAGAAGACTCCACTTTATTTAGACGCTTTAAATTCTCAGTTGTGTAATAGGTTGTTTCGACAAACCTTAAGACTTGATGTTAACTTGGGGCCGATTTGGCGTAAGACTTTTATTTTGTTTTTATGCTTGTTTGGAAATGTTTGGGTTGCTATATTTGACGTCCATAGTGCGCTTGACGATCTTTGCTATCACCCGCGGTTTTTACCCTCGACAGGGTTTTCCGCGTCACCAAAATCTCCGTCTCTCATTTATTTATTTTCCCTGTCGTACGATTTGTCGATCGATCGCTTACTTTAGTTGTTAAAGTTTCACACCGACCTTAAGTCATCTTTAGAACGATTTTTGGCATTACCACTTATATACCAAGTATTTGTATCATAATATTATAAGTTATTTTTTTTATTTCAATAGATATAATTGTTTTATAAGCTAATTAAATGAGAAATACAAGTTTTAGTTCCTACTACTTTTTAATATTTGTTTATAAGAAAATATCATGGACAATTATGTGAATTCTTTGTTTATTCATAACTACATATTTTCAATATAATTTATATATTGTATACTATTATAGCAATATATTTAAAATTAGGTATAATTATTTTTAGAACTATTGTAATAAAACATAAAACAATTAGCTCACAATACGAGTAAGATAATTATTTATCGATAATTATAGTTTTAAAAGATAATTGGTTTGTTTCTTATAAGTTACATTGAAAATGTCTATTATGAATATACAAAAGAAAACATATGAATGTCCAATTGTCCATGATATTTTATTATAAACAAATATTAAAAAGTAGTAGAAAATAAAACTTATATTTCTCAATTAATTAGCTTATAAAACAATTATGTCTATGAAAATATAAAATAATTTATAATACTAAATGATACAAAGAGTTTAGTATATAAGCATGTTTTATAATAATCTTTTGAGGGACGTTACTCGTTCTTTTATTTTAAATCATAGAGACCAAATTTGCATTCAACTCTTTGTTTAAATTCAAAGAGGAACCAAATATGTTATAAAATAGTATTCTTTCCTAGTTAAAGAGATGTGAAGGGTGAATGGACAAAACTACCCCTTCTTAACGGTATTTTTTTTTGGCGATGTTAATATCAAGGGACCCTATGCATTATAAAAATGAAAGTAGAGGGACTTGCTCGTTAAAAATTCCTTTGAGACATTACTCATTAAATTTTGTAGACCACAGAGACCAAATTTGCATTTAACTCTATATAAAAACATTGTGTAGTAAATTAAGTTGTGTAGGGATTTTCCCCGATAGAGACCCCGTTCCCCAATGGGGACGAGGATAAAGATGAAATCTTATTCCCAGAAGGGGATGAGATAGGGATGCCGATAGGGATTGGGGATCGGGATTACGATCATCTGTACACCCGACCCGATTGCCATCTATACAAATTCATCATTAACAATCGTGAGGATCTTTTAATTATCACTCAATGAGATTGAAACACTCCAAATATAATATGTTATTCCCTAATGTAATGCATTTTCAATTCTTTCCAAGTAATGTAATCTTAGATGATTCTCTAATGTAATGCATTTTCGATAATTGACTAACGTAATCTTTAATTTTCAGCTACATTCTTATACTAAATATATTATTAGATATTGTTTGAAACAATTTCAATAATTTTATATTATTAAAAAACATATGTTAAGTTTATTGAATGTAGATTAAAAAAAAGATAAATATATATTTTTTATTTACTTAAGGATAATTTTATAAATATTTACTTATTTATAAATTGAACTCATTAGAACAAAATAAATAAAACTTGTATAAAAAACTACCCATAAAAATAATGAATATTTCAAAATTAATATTAATTTAAAAATACATTTTAATATTAATTTAAATTAATATATTTTACCATTGTATAAATAAAACTTGTATAAAAACTACTCACAAAAATACATTTTAAAATTACTAAATTTAAATTAATACATTTTACCATTGTATTTTATAGATCTATTAGAAATATATAATAAAATGATTAAAAGAACAATAGCGGAAGAAGAAACGATACAAGAAATTGAGTTCTTGTACAATGAGTTGGCTTCTTGTTAAGTACCTGTGACTCGACAAGTACTTCATTAAAAATGCTCGTATGATAATCTTTAACAAACTACTTTTAGCAATTTGACTGATTTGTTATCATCTTTTTGGATGAATCTAACCTCGTATTCATTATTTTGCTTAAACTAGTAGGGATGGGTATTTAGGATCGAAGCTCGTTTGAGTATTTATAGTTAAAGATACTTGGATTAGGTTGATTTTGATCCTCAGGTTAAAACTGTAACACTCTAAAATCTGGAAATAACAACTAATTAAAATTTTATAAATACATCAATAAATGGTTCATAAACAATCACAATTTAAGGTTTAACCTCAACACACACAATTTATTCTCTACATACAGTCTATAACAAGGACGGGTGCTACTAAAACCCAATAATAGTCACTATCTCCAAACTGCGGAATACTTCACCAAATACTTACACTTGTGAAAAACTAAGCACATCTCTTCATAGTAATGCTATAACCAAACCTCCAACTGGAACCTGATGCACATGACGACAAATAAAAAGGTTAGGCTTAACGCCTAGTGAGCTCAAGAGTTTTCAACATAAATAAATTAATCGTTTTAAAAATGAATGATGCAATTAAAATCATAATACTTCAAGATGATATGCTTCACTTATGAAAACAACTCGTTTTATAATAATATGCATTTTAGGCAAAGAAACACCGATAAAAACGTTTTCCAATCCAAACTACTTCAAGGACAAGATCTCAATATAAAACGTTCTTTCGTAAATTAATTTCAACCCAAAACTCACTCAAAACGTGAACAAAAATAGCACTCCCCATTTATGAAATACGGTTAATACTTTATATCCCAAAACACCCAAAACAATGGTGGGACATAATACTCAACCCATAAATCAAAGATAAACTCCATTTATACAAAACGTCACCGAAAACTTGGATAATAAACTCAATACCCAAAAACAACACCTTTCGGTAACGGGGGATACCCGAATTCCATCGAAAGTGGTGGTCACCTAAAGTTAAGCCACTTATCAATGTTCTCGAGCTTCACATAGTGCCATGGATCCCTGTATACAGCTCCCAACCGAGCAACCACCGCAAGATACCCAAATGCCTCAAGTGTCTACTCGACCTCTACATGACTGTCACCACAAAAGCCACAAGTCCCCGTATCCGGCTCACAATGGGCACCACCGCAAGATTTATCTCCGTATACGGCTCTGCAGAGACCACCGCAAGCTTACATAAAAACATGACTTGGGGACACTAAATTCCACGATGAGTAACTAGACTGGATTACAAACGGGCATCGAGTTCAACCACCCACGATCTATACCTCGAGCCCTTCAATAGATGTTATGCGGTTATCGAGTTCAACCACCCACGATCTATACCTCGAGCTCCCGCTAGCCATAAAACAATATCCAGTCCTAAAACGGGGGTAAAGTCCCCACTAAATCAACCGATTGAATCATATGCCTATGGATCCAATACATTACGGTCTAAAACGTTACATGACTCAAACGAATGAACTAACACATTCAAAACACATAACTCTCAATTAAGATGTAACTACGTACACCGTACGTCCAAGGCTCCTTAACGAGCTACCAAAACTGAACAAGTGTTACAAAGACTCAACCGAGTACAAATCAAGCCCCAAAAGGCTTAATAGACGTTTGGCTAAAACACGAGAGCCAATACAGTTACACAACTAAATTATATCTTTCCCCAAAACTTTGTTTCCCAAAGCACAATTGGCCTTCGGCCCAAACCAAAAGGTTTACCATTTCTAAAATTTTCCCAAAGTCGGGAATGACCCAAAACCAAATGGACTCACCCATTCGTAATTTTCAAAATATCCCATTTCATGAATGATGCATAAAACCAGACAAACACTTAAAAGTGTATTTTTTGACCAAATATCTATTTATGTAATAAATTATCAAAACACATTCATTTATGACACATTTAGCAAAATGCCCAAAAATCCCAAATGTGGGTGTTTTACAAGCTTAGTAAGTTAAACACTTCAAATAATCAAAAGTTACCGAATAACTCAACAGTTGACATTTTTTTTTATCTAAATCACATAAATACTTTAAAATGAACATTTTGGCATGTACAACGTTTTCACAAATCAACTTGAACCCATCTCGCTAGATTTAGGCTAAATCTAGATTTTACCAAACTTGAGCTTCTTTGAAGAAATTTGAATCCGCAAGCAAAACCTTTCAAAACCTATATTCACAAGTTTCCAACCATGAATATTCTTATTCAACCATCTAGAATAGTCCCCCAAACATTTTACATCAAAATCACCAAATTTGGCCAAAACTCTAATTTTGACCTAACTTCTCCAAAATCATCAAATCCAAAATTTGAGGAATACAAACATTAGAGAGTCATCAAAGGAACATTTATAACTTATAGAAAAGATCTAGAAGAGAGGAGAATAACTCACCACTTGGATTTTGAGCAAAACCCCAAAATCTAGAAATCTCAAGAGATAAGGAAGAACACTTGATTTAGCCCTTGAGGTTGAAGTCACAAGTTTGGTGATGAAGAAACACTTTGGACTCCAAGGAAATGACCACAAAGTAAGTTAGGGTTTGAAATGGGGAGTGAGGAAACGATTTGGGAGAGAAAGGGTGAAGGGTTATGAGAAATTGTAGCAAAATCGGCTCATTTAAACATCTAGCCCCCGGCCGCGATGGTGACCGCGAGTCACTCTCGCCGAAGATGTACCGCGGATATAAGGCCCTCCGCGAGAGTGACACGCGATTGTGACACATGTCACTGTTATCCCAGTTTTATCTAGTTGGTTATCAATCAATCAAGTAATCAAGCAACACAATAATAATCAAGAGATATAAAGATTAATAATAACGTACCAATCCCTTGAATAAACAATGAAACCCTTGAGTGTTCATGATACCCTTTGAATACAGAGAAAACTTACAGCGACTATTTAGAAAATTATCAGAGTTCTTACAAGGTTAACCTAAAACTAAACTAATCAAAACTTTAAATACCCAAGCCTTATGGGCTTTAACCTTAATGGGCTTTCTAATGGGCTTGGGCCCAATAGCTATTAACTATTAGCTTATTACAATTTAAACCCTCTAACTTAACTTTAGCACAATTGCAGTTTAAACCCTGAACTTTAACTTTAATCTTGAATACAATTTATGATCCAACAATCTCCCCCTTTGGATTCAAGATTAAAAAATTTTGCAATTGTCTTCACTTTTCTCTTGAGAATCTTCAGATTTGACGTTGATAGCTTCAAAACTTTAAAACTTCAAAATCTTTGAAAATTTGAATATCTTCAGATCTTCAGATTGTATTCTCCCTTTTTGTATCTTCTCCCCCTTTTTATATCTTCTCCCCCTTTTTGATGAGTGGTGAGAATCAACATCATCAAAACTTGGCAAAACAATCTCCCCCTTATCAAGACAATCTCCCCCATTGTGTATGATCACGTAAGCACAGTCTTCATCATGTAACGAGCCCTGTATGGAAATAAGAGCAGTCTTCCCAGATGGAAAGAGTGATTATTTCAATCTTTTCAGATTAAAATAGAAAGTAGTAACCATTTGAATCTTTTCAAATTCAAACAGTTTAATAGATGTAACCCTGAATCAACAAATTACTCAGTTAGAATGCCTGTCAATGACACAGAGTCACTGAGTAACACAAAGTTACTATATAAGGAGCTGGTTTGATGTAGACTCCCCAGGTCTTCCATTCAATCATCGAATAACACATGGTTATCTATGAACGTTCTGACAGAAAACATATTTTTGTGTGCTTGTGCATGTGTATGAAAGAATTAAGCATAGATGATTGCTTTTCAATAAAGGCTCAAAGTATGTAAACTTGTTGAGACAGCAACAAATTGTACAAAGACTCAATGTGCATGAGAAAGGGTTCGAAGGTGGGGCAACTTTCCTTCTTTTTCAATATTAGTATCTTCCAAATGAAGAACCAATAGCGTATGTGCTGCGTCCCCAGAAAATGTGAAACATTCTCTTTTTGAGAAAAGAATGAGTAGCTGGTGGGGTTGTATGCAAGAGATGGCATGGGCTAGTTGCCTATTTCAATGATGGTCACCAAAGAATGTGATCCAATCAGATTATGTGGCTGCCCGACTCAGAAAGTAGTTTGGTGCAGAGTTTAATATTCTTTTACTCTGTTCTCTCACCCTCTTTCTTTTAATGCTCACGTCTAACCAATCTCTCTTTTTCATTTTACCTCTTCACACACCATCACTCAATTCTTTTGACCCTTCTCCCCTCAATCACTCAGGGAATACTTCCTGGGTAGGAAACACTGGTTATCGTGAATCCATGGAAGTTCTGTTAAGCTCACACACTGAATCCCATGTATTTTCCTAAAAGAAACATGTTGTTCAACAGGCTATTGTACATGTAAGCACAAATACCACTTGTTACATGAGAAATAAGACTTTCGGAGATGTCAAAACAGTTATGTATGACGATGCAATTCTCCCCCTCAAACTAAAAGAGTTTGACAATTAAGCTCATAGGAGTTTTGTCATGAAGAACAATATGTTGGAGAATCAAAAACGAATGTTGTTTATATGAACAATATATAAACATATTTTCAATGAAAGCACATGAAATGACGTTTGATTCAATCAACAGTGAATACAAAGAACGTGAGTATTACCATAGAAAGATTTAACTTTTGATACATGGTAATAACAAAGTCAAAATAGAATGTTCTGAACCGTTATGTGTATGAATACTTGACAAAGTATATTGACAAGATAAAACACAAGTATTTATCTTTAAGAACACACGGTCAGATAAGCATTTAAGTATCCAAAAATCTGTTAATATCACAGATATTCTCCCCCTTAAATCACTATAGGGTTCTTTTTTTTTTTTTTTTTTTAAAGATTAAGAAAAAACAGAAAAATAAGGCACTGAAGTGCGAGTTCTAATCCGATGTGATTAGAAGCCATAGTCACTTGAACCAACCTGCATAAGTGAAAGAAACAATGGTAATCATTTATGAAAATGATTCCTTTCTCGTTAACAACAGTTGGAAAATAACACACTATCAAGATTTGTAATACTCCCCCTTGAATCATGAGTAAGGTCTAAGACATGTTCAACATACCAAGTTTGCTGATGAGAAATTGAAATCGCTTTTCATCCAATGGCTTGGTGAAAAGATCAGCTAACTGGAAGTCAGTTTGAACAAAGTGCATTTCAATATTACCTTTTTCTACATGATCCTTGATGAAATGATAGCGTACATCTATATGCTTGGTCTTCGAGTGTTGTATCGGATTAGAAGTTATAGATATTGCACTCTTGGAATCACAATAAATCGGAACGCGCTTGTAGTTGTATCCAAAGTCCCTTAACTGTGTCGTCATCCAGAGGACTTGAGAACAGCAGCTAGCAGCAGCTACATACTCAGCCTCGACAGTGGATGTTGAAACACAGTTTTGTTTCTTTGAAGTCCAACTCACAAGTTTGTCACCTATGAATTGACATGATCCAGAGGTGATTTTCCGGTCTAGCTTACAACCAGCATGATCAGCATCTGTAAAGGCATTTAGTTCAAAACGAGAATCCTTTGGATACCAAAGGCCTAGATTAGGAGAACCTTTGAGATATTTAAGGATTCGCTTAACAGCAGTTAAGTGCGACTCTTTAGGATTAGACTGATATCTCGCACAAAAGCATGTGGCAAACATTATATCCGGGCGACTGGCAGTCAGATAAAGTAAAGAACCAATCATGCTACGATACACCTTTTGATCAACAGGTTTCCCGGAGGGATCCGCGTCTAAGAGTGTACCAGTAGCCATTGGTGTTTTCATGACCGAACTATCTGACATATTGAACTTTTTCAAAATATCTTTTATATATTTAGCTTGATTAATAAATATGCCTTCGGGTAATTGCTTTACTTGTAGACCAAGAAAGAAATTTAATTCACCCATCATCGACATCTCAAACTTTGTTTCCATTATCTTTGAAAAGTTCTTACAAAATTTTGGATTTGTCGACCCAAATATTATGTCGTCAACATAAATCTGAATAAGAATCAAGTCATCACCTTGCCTTTTAAGAAATAAGGTTGTATCTACTGTACCTTTCTTGAAACCAGAAGCAAGTAGAAATTTAGTGAGAGTTTCATACCAGGCTCGCGGTGCTTGTTTAAGACCATAAAGCGCTTTGTCTAAAACATAGACATGATCAGGGTGATGAGGATCAACGAAACCTTCAGGTTGAGCCACGTAGACCTCCTCATGCAGAACGCCGTTCAGGAAAGCCGACTTTACATCCATCTGATAGACTGTAAAGTTTTTGTGCGCTGCATAGGCTAGAAAGATTCTGATGGCTTCGATCCTTGCAACCGGGGCGAATGTTTCATCATAGTCAATGCCCTCTTGTTGACAATACCCTTTGGCGACCAAACGAGCTTTGTTTCTCACGACTACTCCAGCTTCGTCTTTCTTATTTCTGAACACCCACTTTGTTCCAATAACGGATTTACCTTTAGGTAGTGGGATCAAGCGCCATACCTTGTTCCTTTCGAATTGTAGAAGCTCGTCTTGCATAGTAGAAATCCAGAAAGGATCACGTAGAGCTTCAGCCGCTTTCTTTGGCTCTAAGGAACTGAGGAAGCTTGAAAACATGCAGAAGTTAGCTGTTGCAGATCTTGTTGTGACACCAGATTGTACGTCACCTATCACGTTGTCCAGGGGATGATCCTTAGTCCAACGATGTGTCCTTGGTAGTGCATCAACTGTTTGTTGCATATTGGACGCATCGTTGTCATCTTGCACGGCAGGTTGCTCCACAGATGTACTCGGGACATCTTGTACTGGTGTTTCTGACACTGAAGCTTCTGGACTAGCGGTTGAAGTGCTCGGGACTTCGTTTCCATATGAACTATCTGTAGAGACAGATTCAATATTAGTAGAGTCAGAAACTAATGGTGTAGTTGTACCTGATGGAGTTGAAGTGTCAGTGACTTCGTCGGAAGGTCCAGGCATGTCTTCAGAGATAGTAGGGACCTCCGAGTTTGTACCACTTGTTATTGATGTTGATATGCCTTTTTCAAAATCTGCACATATATCATCAAAGGCATCAATAAACAGTAAATCTAACTCAGATGAATTAGAGTTAGAGTCAGAAGAAGTGAATCCTTTAGGTGCTGGTTCTATTCGTGATTGACTAGAAGCTTTGTCTTTAAGACCGAGTTCTGAACTGTTGTGTCCAGAAGTCATTGTATAATTCTCATCAAAGGAGACATTCATGCTCTCAACAACCGTCTTGGTTCGAATAATGTAAATTCGATAAGCTTTGGATTTCAGAGAGTATCCAACGAGATATCCTTCATCCGCTTTCTTATCAAACTTTGATAATCCTTGACGCTCTTTTAGAATGTAACACCTGCAACCAAAAACACGAAGAAATTTGATATTAGGTGTACGATTGTTAATTAACTCATATGTTGTTTTATTAAAACGCTTGACCACAATGGTACGGTTCTGTGTAAAACATGCTGTAGCGACTGCCTCGGCCCAAAGGTACATGGGTAGATCTGAGTAAGCAAGCATAGTACGAGCTGCTTCAACCAGAGTGCGATTCTTCCGTTCAACAATGTCGTTTTGCTGTGGAGTGTAGGCTGCGGAGAAGTTGTGTGAAATACCCACGGAAGTAAGATAACTCTTCAGGGTGTCATTCTTGAACTCCGTGCCATTATCACTGTGAATGGTTCTTACTGGCAGTTGAAGACGTACTTGAATACGCTTGATGAAAGCGATAATCAACTCTGGCGCATCTTACTTGTTGCGAAGAAACTCGAGCCATGTATACCTTGAGTAGTCATCTATCATTACCAACACATACTTCTTTCCGTTGATAGATGCTGTGCGCATTGGGCCACAAAGGTCCATATGAAGAAGTTCCAGTGCTGATGAGGTCGATGATTCAACTTTGGACTTGAAGGAGCTACGCTTCATTTTGCCCAACTCACATGCGGAACAGAGTGAGTCTTTTTCGAACCTCATTTCTGGTAGACCTTTGACCAGACCTTGTTTTTATAGCTTCGCTATAGATCGGAAATTCTGATGAGACAAGCGTCGATGTCACGTCCATGATTGTGCTTTAGAAGCTTTGGCTAGTAGACATACTGGACGTGTGGCAGACAGTGTAGGGAAATCTACATAGTATAGATTTCCATGGCGCTCAGCTTTGAAGACTTCGTAACCATCGTGATCTTCTAGATAGCAATGAGTGGTTGTGAAGCGGACTTGATATTGCATGTCACAGAAGTGACTGGTACTGAACAGATTGTGATCAAGTCCTTCAACATATAACACTTTTTGAATCTTCACAACACCGTTATCGAGCATTCCATATCCTCTGACGTGGCCTTCGGCTTCAGAATTTGCAAATCTAACTGCTCCGGCAGGCTCCTCCACATAGTTATGCAAGAGGTGCTTGAATCCTGTCATGTGGCATGAACATCCGGAATCTATTACCCACAATCGACAGGCCTGCAAAAGAGACAATTAGTTTTGCTTAGGCACCCATATCAGGATGGGTCCTTCGCGGTTAGCATCAAGCAACTCAGGAATATCATCTGGTTTGACTTTCACTCTCCATTCATAACGCGGTTTTGGAACCCATTTCCAAACCATATTAACATTCAATTCCTGAAAGTGCTTTTTAGAAGTAGGATTGGCAACCTTAGCACGATACACTTTTGGTTGTGTAGAAGAATCAGAATTAGAATTAGACTTAGAGTTCAGCTTAGCTTTGGTTTTATTCTTTTTGGACTTAGGAGGGGAGTAGTATTTGAATGAATTATCCCAACAGTGTTTGCAATAAAGATTCTTTCGAGCAAAATTCATAAACTTAGATTTATCGGAACAAATCTTACATTCATGTTTATCAAAAGAAGTACTATTCAAAATAACACTGTCTGTAGGACAACTACTAGAATTCAAACTATTCTTTTTATTCAAACTAAGATCTTTATTCTTCTTACTCTTCCCAACTCCATTTCCTCTTATATCTGAAACAGAAACAGGAACCTTGTTAGTCTCTAACTTAGAAGGTGGTTCTTTTCTAGTGCTCTTTGAAGTCTCACCCTTTTCAAAAATACTTGGTGGATATTCAGGACAATCAGAGTAAGCAACTGTAGGTTTTGCAGGAGCATCAAATTCTGGATTGGTTCTTACCTTCCAGCTTGGATCATTTAACATCTGTTTTTCATTTGAAGCATTTTTAAACAAAGTAATTTTCAAATCATTGATCTCAGTGCAAAGCTCTTGATTTATTTTTAAAGACTTTTCAAGTTTATGTTTGAGATCAAAGTTTTCATCTTCAACCTCATCAAGAGATTGTTGCAACATATCAATTTGCTTCATCAATTCAGATGTATTACCATCCATAGAATTTGATCCCTTTAAATCAGAAACAGGACCAGAGTCTGATGCATTCATCATATCAGAGAATATCTCTTCAGTCATTGACTCAATAAACTCCGTTTTATCATTTTGAACACAAGATTCATCCGCGGTAGCAGCAACTTCTTCAACCTCTTCAGGAAGTAAAGGTTTAGAAGCAATGGGAGTTGAGACTGATGGTATAGTAGATGGATCAACATCCGATTCATACTCATCAATTTTGCATGCAGTCTCAGGTAGAACTGTGTTGGTGCTCACTGATTCTTTAGAAGGTGTGGTAAATAGTGATTCAAACTCAGTAAATTCGATCTTTCGAGTTGCATAGCTTTCGTTCAAATCACCATATGTAAAACCAACAGATTTAAAAAGATTTTGAGAATCAGTGTCACCAGACTTGTTCTTTCTCATTTCTTCTTGACCTTTGGTCTCTTCAGAAAGTTTAGGAGAACTTGCTTCAACAAAAGTAGCGCGAATGTCAGGAATGGGTTTTATTGCGGAGCCAAATTTATCAAAATTATATAGGTGCTCCGGTGCCTTTTTCAAAATTTCATTAATTGGCACACCCAAACCTGGTTTAAGTTTGTAAAACCTTTCGTCTTGGAGTTTATTGGTCAACAGATTTAATGTCTGTTCAGTCTGACCTCGTTTCATGTTAATGTCCTCCAGTTGCTTTATTTTGGTGTAAGCTTCATTTCTTTCTTTATAACAAACTTCAAATTTGATTTGAAACTCACCCTTTTCAACATTAAGATTCACAAGATCTGTTTCTAAACCAGATATTTTTTCTTTTAAAGACTCTTTTTCAGCTTTTAAATCATCTTTTTCCTTTTCCTTTTCTTCCACAACAACTTTTAAAATAGCATTTTCATCACGAAAGCTTAAAACAGATTGATGTGCAGAGCTAAGTTTGCCTTTCAGTAAAGCAAATTCATCTTTCATGCCATGTATTTGGGCCATTAAAGATTCAATAAGTTCAGAATTTTCACTTACCTCAGAGTTTGCTTCTTCGGATTGTGTCTCAGAGTCTTCATCGTCACCTTCCAGCTTTGCCATGTAAGAAACTTGGGTGAAATGTGCTTGCTCCTCGTCATCAGAACTTTGGAACAGCCATTTCTCTTCTTCAGCCATTAGTACTTTTCCTTCTTCATCTTTCTTGGCAATCAGTGACTTTCTTGAGTAGTACTCTGAGTTCTTCACTTTCTTGAATTTGCAGTCCCTTGAAAAGTGCCCAAATTTGCCACAGTTGTAGCATCTTCCTGGTTCATCCTTTCGCTCTTCTCGCTTCTCCTCTCTCTTTCCTTCTCTTCTATCTTCCTTCCGATCTTCTCGTCCTTCCTCTCTCTTTCCATGCCTCGGCTTGTATCGCATCTCAGACTTCTCTTTCTTGTATTCATCATACTTTGGCTTTGAGTAAAATCTTTTCTTGCCAAAGCTCTTCTTGAATCGTCGCGTAATGAGAGCCAAGTCTTCAGAGAACTTTTGAATATCAGGATCTGAATCAACTTCCAGTTCTTCATCACTTGAATCAGAGTCAGAGTCAGTAACTTCGGTAACTAGAGCTTTAGACGCCTTTTTCTTCGACCTTGTAGAGGATACAGAACCTTTGCCGGCTATGAGAGCCACAGAATCCTTCAGATGATTAGACTCATTATTCATAGATCTCACCTCATCCTCATGTTGAGCAAGAGTAGAGAAGATATCGGTGACATTTTCTCGAGCCATATTCTTCGACATCTGGAGGTTGATAGCAAAGTTCTTCCATTCTGGATTCAGATTCTTGATGAACTTGTAGTTTATCTCAGAAGCAGATTTGGCGATTTTGTTCCTCCGCAAGTCATTGAGAATAATGTTGTACCTACTATAGGTATCTAAAAGCAGCTCTCCTTCTTTGGCATGAAATCCCTCGTAAGCATTTATGCACAGATTCTGCTTAGCTTGAATAGAAGCTTCACTTCCTTCAAACTGCCTTGCTAGTTCATCCCAGATTCCTTTAGCAGTACTCTGACTGTCGACACGATTGTAGATGTCGTTTGGAATTGCCATCGTCAGATAGATTAGAGCTTCTTCTTCTAACTTGAGTTGGTCTTTCTGCTTTTCAGTGAACAACTGAACAGGTTTAGGAATATCTCTGTCAGGGATTTCAGGAGAGGAATCTGTAGCAGGTTGACCATTTACTATGATCATTGGAGTTTTGGGACCTTCAATGATTATTGTCATGAACTCTCTGTTCTTGTGATTCAGAAACTGAATCATTCTTGTCTTCCACTGCTGATACTCATTTGCCACGAGGACAGGAGGTTTGATTTGAGAACCCATCGAAAGAAGCTGATTCGACATCTTAGCTGTACGGTTAGTAAATAGACTTTTCTGTACCAAGACAACCAACTAGATGAGATCGTTAGAATCAAAAGTAAAGACTACACTCAAAAATTTTCAGAAAAAAAATAAATTTCCAAAAATAATCAAATGCAGTCCTCGCTCACAGTATAAAGCACTAATATCTATGAATAAAATACTGAAAAATTAAGAAGATTTTGATCAAGCACAAAACTTTTGTCCCCCTTCGCAGACTTAGCACCTCAGACTTCTCTTTCCGGTTAGCGGGTGGGGTCAAGGGGCAACGCCCTTGCGGGGGTATGGGGGCAGCGCCCCTAGAGAATTTTTTTTTGACAATTAGATACCCTATCACAGTTTGCAAAAAATCGATCGGGGATGTGCTTCGAAGAATGAACTGTACCGGTCGAAGGAAAGACCGGAGTATGCAAGTACCCGGTCGAATGGCAAGACCGGAGTAACAATTATCCGGTCGAATGGGAAGACCGGAGTAACAAGTATCCGGTCGAAGGTGCAAGACCGGATTAACAAGTATCCGGTCGAAGGTGCAAGACCGGATTAACATGTATCCGGTCGAAGGTGCAAGACCGGATTAACAAGTATCCGGTCGAATGACGAAGACCGAAGTAACAAAGTATCGGTCAAATACTAGACCGGAAACCACTAAGGTCCGGCCGATACTCCTATACGGTCGAAGGAAAGACCGGGGAATACTAAGGTCCGGTCGAAGGAATGACCGGAGATCACAACTATTCGGTCGAAGTAAGGACCGATGTTTACAACTACCCGGTCGAATGGAATGACCGGAGATTACAACTACCCGGTCGAAGGCTCAGGTCGAATAGGTATCGGTCAAACAACAATATCGATAAACACGATGAATGACCGAAGAACAGGATGAGTTTCTGGGATTCGACCGAAACCAAACCCAGAAACTTTAATCGACCGAAAACACAATTAAACCAACAACTAAGCAATCCTTCGATCGAATGAAGCACAAAAACACAAATAATCAATTACTAATCGACCGGATGCGATAACAGATTCATAAAATCGGATGAACAGTATTTTTTCGATGAACAGTATTTTTTCGATGAACAGTAAATTTTTCGATGAACAGTATTTTTTCGATGAACAGTGAATTTTTCGAAAAAAAATAGATTTGTGAATAGTAATCGATGAACAGTAATCTGTGAATAGTAATCGATGAATAGGCTCTGATACCAATTGTTATCCCAGTTTTATCTTGTTGGTTATCAATCAATCAAGTAATCAAACAACACAATAATAATCAAGAGATATAAAGATTAATAATAACGTACCAATCCCTTGAATAAACAATGAAACCCTTGAGTGTTCTTGATACCCTTTGAATACAGAGAAAACTTACAGCGACTATTTAAAAAATTATCAGAGTTCTTACAAGGTTAACCTAAAACTAAACTAATCAAAACTTTAAATACCCAAGCCTTATGGGCTTTAACCTTAATGGGCTTTCTAATGGGCTTGGGCCCAATAGCTATTAACTATTAGCTTATTACAATTTAAACCCTCTAACTTAACTTTAGCACAATTGCAGTTTAAACCCTGAACTTTAACTTTAATCTTGAATACAATTTATGATCCAACAGTCACTTTCGCTGTCACTTTCGCCTAGGCTCCCCGAAGCCCGAAAATCCGATCTTTTTCGATACTAAGGTCCTCGACACTCTTTGGAACTTTTAGTAGTGTTTTCCCAACATGAATCCCACCAAACACAAGGTACAGAAACGCATGGGTGGCTCTATACTTACCGAAAATTAAGGGTGTTACAATCCTCCCAACCTTAAAAATGAGATTTCGTCCTCGAAATCTAGATTTCAACAAAACGTTGCCCGTAGGATAGATTTTCCTTAATCCATATTACAGAACCACTACCGTAATCCTTATGCCGATACTCATGATCGCCGTCCCCTTGGGCACGTTACACTTATGTCCGAGTGAACACTTAACTCACTAAAGTAGTCTTTACCCACAAGACTACGGTTGTCTCCCAACCTTAGGTGACACTTACTACCTCAAGAGTAGTTTGTGACCTTGACAGGCCCTTTTGTGTTCCTTAGGGAAATGAAATAATACCAAAAAGCAAGTATACAAATTGGTACTATGTCGCCTTACAAGTAATAAAACGGTAAAGATACCAGATATCGTCCCACAGAGATTGGACTAAAAAGTGTGTTAAAAGTATAATGAAAGATGAGATTTCAAATGACGAATTTAAAGCAATATTTTGGAGGGTTGGTTATCACAGATCTAAATGAACAAGAATAAATGAGAATCAAGGGTGTAAGACTTTTGATGGTATATGAATCCAAAATCCAGCAGGTAAATGCTACAGCACTATCATAGCATGATGCTATAGGAATGATGCAGCATGCTTCTGACTATAACTAGTTTTTTATCTATCTTAAGACACGTTCCTCTCGGACTCTCACCATCCCATAATTCCAGTATCTATGAACCATCTCATCTCTGAGCAAGGTTCCAGATAAGGGAGTGATGGGAGTGGAGTTCTCAAAATATACGACAAAACAAATTCTCTTCGTTAAAAGTTACTCTTTCGAAATAACCCCCGTACCTCCCAAGTTGATGTATTCCAAATAGCTTATCTCTAAGTCTATTCCATTTTAACCCTTTGAAAAAGTGACAACTTATCAAGAATGGATCATTTTAAATGACACAAGTAACAACTCTCGTTGCAAGTAATTCTTTCGATATTACCTCTCATGTCACTAAATTGACGTGTTATTCAATAGCCTATCTCTAGGTCCATGACACTATTACACTATCAAAATGATCAATTTGTCAAGGAGTTGTGTTATCGTGATAAAACTTGAGTTGGAATAATAAAATTTCGTTAAAGTCACAAAAACCTACTTTCTTTTAGATCCATATAACCACCATTTGCCTCACACCCAAGCTAAGATGATTAGCTACTCATTACCATAAGGAAAGAAAAACAACTACTAAGAATTACAACAATAAACATAATATAAATTGCTCTTGTAATGTAAAATACTTGAAAATATATATAAATATATATATATATATATATATATATATATATATGACTTGAAATGTAAAGACAAGAATGTAAATTACAAGGAAATGGAAATGACAAGAAAGTAAACTTGAAGGTAAATACAATGAACTTTAACTACTGAAATCTAAAACAAAAGATTTAAAGGAAAGGCTAGAGATGCAATATGAAGAAAGAAAATACAATAAAATGCAATGTACAGGTGGGTGCTGTTTCAATGCTGCAAGCATGCATGTTCAATGATGAAGATCATATGAAGATGATGACGTACACGATGAAGATCGTAAGAACAGAAGCATGAATTCTGGAAATTAAAGGGACACAGGACTGGAAGATGACCAGTTCGTGAATTAGACAGAAAGTAAAAGGATTACACTATGCATAACAAGATGGAAAACTTTAAAGAAAATATGAAGAGCAAGATGAATACTTAAAGATTAACAATTGGAATTAAAGAACTAAAGAGTGTTATACGATCAGCCCCCAAGTTACTACAGATTAGATGCAAACCCAAAAGACATTAAGAAACATAAACTAAGATGATGAAGATAGATATATCCCCTTATGAGCAACTAAGCCTTCCTTTTATAGACAAGAGGAGTGGCAAAGTTGTTATTAAGGGGAATCTAATTGTACTTAGGCTAGTCTAAAGCTAACTAGAGTTACCAAAGCTTGTCCCAACTTAACTAAACTATTACAAACCAGATTAACTAATAGTTCAAAGGTTACAAAAGATTAATTCCAAGACAAAAAAATATCAGATTCGGTCTTCATTTTCTTCCATCAAAACGATCAGCTCCATGTTGTGCCAATGCTGCAGCATGCCCTGTTTCCAAATAGATTTCCAAAAGATAACCAAATCAGCCTACAATCTTAATAGAACAAGTAAACCACACAAATTCAGCTCCAAGACACAATAAATGGAAGATAAGGTAGAAAATGACTCAAAGTGGGATTTGGAAGTGAAAAATCCTATCTAAAAGACTAAAAGAAATGTGCTTAAGTACTCAAAATTGAGTACTTATCACCACCCCAAACTAAAAACTTTGCTTGTCCCCAAGCAATAAAAAGAACAAAATAAAAGACCTTAAATGTGAAAGTTTTGCATTTGGAATACATTAAGTGTATATCATGAGTTTGAGCATGCCAAGTCTACATCATATAGCCTTTCATAAATCCAAAGTAACCAACAATCTCATCCTGGATGCTTTAACATGAACCATATGCTAGCCTTATATTCTTTTTGTTATGGATACACATCCTACATCACACCTTTTTTTTTCATGGCTTTGAGTGTATGGGTTTCTCTCCTTTGGCTTTTTCTTTCCTCTCCATGCCTTTTCTCACACATGTACCGACACTTGATTTTTTCAAACTTTGTGTATTTTCTGTTGGGTACATACACCAGCCCCTGTGAGACTTTTGTGGTGTTGATCTGCCACTTTTCATGGCTTTTCTTGTGCCATTTTAGACACCCCCACCCCAAACTAAGAATTTTGCAATGTCCTTATTGTAGGAAGGAAAAGTGTTTTGTCTTTGACATTTGGTGGCTATGGTGCAAGAAAAGGATGATACCAATCATATGAGTGTGAATTGTGTAGAACATGGTTCAAATTGTGTCCCAAGCAACTATTAGGCTAGTTCTAGCATGTACTACTTCTAACAATGAGATGCGGACTCATGAAATTATTATGGATATACAATTCAACTAATCATATCAAAACATGATCCAATGCAAATAAGACAAACCTATAAAGTGTAAAAAAAATTATCCCATCCTAAAAACTAAAAATAAACAGAAATGGAGCAGAAAAGGATGTGATTTAAACTTGTCCTACTCAGGTTGAGTAGGCTGTGTGTGGCCAACAGGGGCTGCAGATGATGTTGCTTTGTGGCTTGATGTTGCAGCACCAGTGTGGACACTCCTCTCGGCAATCAAATTCTCTTTCAAGCTCTTGATTTCAGTATTCTGCTTTTTCACCAACTTCTTCAGCTTCTTTACTTCGGCATTTTCCTCCTCTTGATCCCTTCTCTTTCTGCCATCAACCATGGAATGCACCTCCACCTTGAGATCTTCCAGCTTCTCCATAAACTCACTTCTTTGCTGTAGGATTGTGTCCATAAGATTGCTGTTTTGGACTAGCACTTCCTGCATCATCCCCACCATCTCATTTGCCCCAATACCTTTCTCTTTTCTATCTCTCAACCTTTGTATTGCCTTCATGTCCATCTGATGTCTTTCTCTCTGCTCTTTCACAATCAGATCATCAATGTATCTAGGGACACTCATCTGAGTCAGCAGTTGGGTCAACATCCCAGGGAAGTAAAATTATCCCCTTGACTTTGATCTTGAAGAGCATTCCCTTATACTTTTCATGATGATCCTTCCAAAGTTGATGGTTTTACCTGTCACAGGCAATAGAGTAAAAGCATTCTGTCCACATTGATGAAAGTATCATGAGAGGTTGGTGAGATGGTGTGCCTCACAAAGTTGATCCATACATTGGAATCATCTGTGAGGTTGGAAGCTCTGAATGTCCTCAACATGATATTGGTATGGCTTTCCCAAGTGGTTTGAGGTTTTCCTAGTACTGCAACAACTTCAGCAAGGTCATTAACAGTGGCATGATGCACAAGTGCGTAGTATTCTATTTTCTTGGGTGGGTTGAGTTCTAGGAACTGGTTGATCCTTTTGGCAGTAAGGTGATCATTGGTTCCTCTAACCTAAATCTTTGAGGCTGAAGTCACAGACATCTCACAGTAGAACTCTCTAATAAGAGTGAGATTGTAGGAAGTGTACACATGACATAACTTGTTGAGACCTTGGGTATCAACTACCTGTCGAATGAAATGGAATTCCCTCATACTGTGCTCGTCTATTCCTTTCTCAGGGAACCCAATCTTAGTTTGAAATTTAGGCCACATCTTTGCTGCAGCCTTGGAGCTGAACCCATTATGAGGTGAGGTTGGCCTTGGCAAGAGAGACACAACAGGTTCCTCATTTCTCTCTTTCCTTCTCATAGACTGCTCATGCTGCAAGGATGCTGCAGAATAGTAGTTGGTGTCACTAGGTTTGGTTCCGGATGGTTCTCCCTCAGTTATCACTCTTTTGGCTTTCTTCTTCCCTCTAGGTCCCTTACTGGTTGTCTTTTTAGCATGCACCTTTCCCAATCTCTTTCTTTTCCTAGTTGGTTTGACTACCGTTGGTTCCTCTTCCTCAGTCCACACAATGTCATTTTGAGGGAAATCCACAAATGGGTCCTCAAGGTTTTCACTTATATCTCTATCCACCTCCATACTCTCAATGATGGTTTCCTCATTTCTCCCTATTTCTTTTTCAAGGACACCAACTGGGCTCTCAGTGTTCTTTCCAACAGGGGGTTCCTCAAGTAGGTCAAGATTTTCAACAGTGATTTCTACTTCTTCATCAGTTTGGTTAGGCTTCGGGTTAGTGGTGATTATTTTATCAGTAGAGTTCAAGGGCCCAAATGAGCAATCAAACTCATACTTTCGAAAATGATCAACATTTACCTTTGTCGAAGAAATGGGTATTCCAGACTCATCCTCAGAACATGAGGTGATCAGGCCATCGATCATAGATTTTTTAGCAGAAGAAGATACCTGAGAGTTTGCAATGGTGATGAAGTTGGGATGAAGAATGACTGCAAAAGGTTTACTTGCTGGAATCTCCCCTGCTGTTGGTGGTTTTGCTGAAGTTTCTTTTCTTTCGGCCATTAGAGTGCCCTCGACCTCAGAAGCATTTGGGAATAGAGCTTTTGGAGAGATTCGAGCTTGTGGGGGAATGGAGTTGTCCTCCAAAACCACTGGAGATTGAGGATTGCTAGCGCTCGGAGTTTGATTAACAGCCCTATTTCGCGGGCTTCTTCTTCTTTCGGCACTAGTAGGGTTTCGAACCATGGCTCGTTTTACTCTAGCCATGGCGGACGTTGATCACAGAGAAAGGGGAAGAAAATGGTGATGTTCTTGAGAGGTGTTCGGTTTGAGATGGAAGAAGCAGGGGTGAGGAGTGAGAGGGAGATTGAAATGGTTATTATTACGAAAAAAGGGTTTTCTTGGGAGATGAAAGGACAGTGACTTGAAAGGAGTACTTATCTGATTAAAAATTGGATGGAGCAAGTTGTAATTTGGGTTTTAACCTTTGGGTTTTTAAGGTAAGTACTCAAGAAGGAATCTTTTAGAAGCTTCTTAATCATTTTGGCTATAAAATAGACAAGATGCCTATAATAGCTAAAATGAGGTGATCTGATGTCATCTCTTGTATTTATCCTTAAACCAACCCAAAAATGCTTCTGATATATTCCCCAAACTTTCAGCCGGACATTCCCTTTTTCTTTTGAAAATTCAGATCTTTGGTGCTGTAGCATTGGAATAGCATCTTATGTTTCCTCTTTTTCCTAAATTAAGGTTGCACACTAACAAACAAATTACAAAAGACTAACAAGTAAAATTACTAAACTAATTAAACAAAGATTATTTACACAGATTGTGGAACTTTGAGATAGTTCCCATCTTTAATTGAAGCTTTTTAGCATAGAGTGACCATCTCCACAGAGCCATGCTGTGGAGATGCTACAACATCATGGTATAACTTTACTCTCTGTCCATTGACCTTGAACACACTATTGTTCTCCGGATTGACTAAGTTTACAACCCCATATGGATATACTTTGTGGATGAGAAATGGGCCTGACCATCTAGACTTAAGTTTGTCTAGAAACAATTTCAGCCTAGAATTGAACAAAAGACATTTTTGGCCTGCTTTCAACTCTCTGTGCCTAATCCTATTGTCATGCCATTTTTTTGTTTTCTCTTTGTATAACTTGGCATTTTCATAGGACAGGTTCCTATGCTCTTCTAACTCACAGAGTTGTAATTTTCTTTTGTTGCCAGCCTCATCTAAATTCATGTTCAACTCTTTTATAGCCCAATATGCTTTACGTTCAAGTTCCAAAGTGAGATGACAGGCCTTCCCAAAGACTAGCTTGTATGGCGACATACCCAAAGGTGTTTTAAAAGCAGTTCTATATGCCCATAAAGCATCATCTAGTTTGAAAGCCCAGTCTTTTCTGTTTGGTTTAACAACTTTTTCAAGAATCCCTTTTATTTCCCTATTTGAGAGTTCAGCCAATCCATTGGTTTGTGGGTGGTATGCAGTGGCAACCTTGTGTTTCACATGGTATTTTTCAAAACTTTACTCAACAAATAGTTTATAAAGTGGGTACCCTCATCACTAATCAGTGCCCGGGGGGGTACCAAACCTTGTAAAAATTTGTTTTTGTAAAAACGTTACAACAATTTTAGCATCATCTGAAACACATGCTATTGCCTCTACCCATTTTGAAACATAATCAACAACAACTAAAATATATTGACAATTGTTTGAAGGGGGGAAACGTCCCATAAAATCTACTCCCCAGACATCAAATAACTCAACTTCCAAGATTCCATTCAAAGGCATTTCATTTTTCTGAGAAATGGAACCACTTCTCTGACATTTATTACATCTTTGAACAAAATTATGGGAATCTTTAAAGAGAGTTGGCCAATAAAATCCTGATTGAAGCACTTTAGCTGCTGTTCTTTGGCCTCCAAAATGTCCTCCATAAGTTGACTGATGGCAATGCTGTAGAATTGCTGCAGCTTCAGTTTCTGGGATACACCTTCTCAACAATTGATCTGTACCAAGTTTAAACAGAAAAGGGTCATCCCACAAGTAAAATTTGCAATCATGGAGAAATTTCTTAAGCATGTGATGAGTATAATCAGAAGGTATGATGCCACAAGCCAAATAATTTGCTATGTCAGCAAACCATGGAAGTTGTGCCTGCACCATAAGAATCTTTTCATCTGGAAAAGTCTCTACAATCTCTCCTTCTTTTCTACTTTCAACCTATTTTTCTAACCTGGATAAATGGTCAGCCACTTGGTTCTCAGTCCCCTTCCTATCAATAATCTCTAGGTCAAACTCTTGCAACAACAAAACCCATCTTATCAGCCTAGGTTTAGCATCTTTCTTTGATATCAAATATTTAATGGCAGCATGGTCAGTATGTACAATGACTTTTGCTCCCATCAAATATGATCTAAACTTTTCAAATGCAAAAACCACAGCTAATAATTCTTTCTCAGTTGTTGTGTAATTAATTTGAGCTTCATTTAGGGTTTTGCTTGCATAGTGGATGGAATGAAAAAATTTCTCTTTTCTTTGACCTAACACAGCACCAACAGCCCAGTCACTTGCGTCACACATGATTTCAAAAGGTTTGTCCCATTCAGGAGCCACAACTACTGGTGCAGTTACCAAAGATTTCTTGAAGGTGAGGAATGCATTTCTACATTCATCATTAAAATCAAACTTTTGGTCATGCTGTAATAATAGACATAAGGGTTTTGAAATTTTTGAAAAGTCCTTTATAAGCCGTCTATAAAATCCAGCATGGCCAAGAAAGCTCCTGATACCTTTAACAGTTGTTGGTTCAGGTAGTTTTTCAATTACTTCCAGTTTAGCTTTGTCTACCTCGACTCCTCTTTTTGAAATTAAATGACCAAGGACAATCCCTTCTGTTACCATGAAATGACATTTTTCCCAATTAAGGACCAGGCCAGTCTCTTCACACCTTTTAAGACTTTGTTTCAAATTATCCAAACACTGATCAAAAGATGAACCATAAACAAAAAAATCATCCATAAATATTTCAATGAATTTTTCAAGCATATCAGAAAATATGGACATCATGCATCTCTGAAAAGTGGCAGGAGCATTGCAAAGTCCAAAAGGCATCCTTCTGAAAGCAAAGGTGCCATAAGGACAAGTGAAGGTAGTCTTCTCCTGGTCTTCTGGTGCTATGGCTATCTGGTTGTATCCCGAGTATCCATCCAAGAAGCAGTAGTACTCTTTTCCAGCTAACCTGTCCAACATTTGATCAACAAAAGGTATGGGAAAATGGTCCTTTTGAGTAGCCTTGTTCAGCCTATGGTAGTCCATGCAAATTCTCCATCCGGAGACTATTCTGGTAGGGATGAGTTCATTCTTGTCATTGGTAATGACAGTGATCCCTTCCTTCTTGGGTACACATTGGACTGGACTAACCCAAGAACTACTGGCTATTGGGAAAATAATTCCTGCATCTAACCATTTCAAAATTTCCTTTTTCACTACCTCTTTCATGACAGGGTTCAATCTTCTTTGTGGCTCTATGGAAGTGAAGTTCTTGTCTTCTAAGATGATCTTATGTTGACAAATAGAGGGACTAATCCCTTTAAGGTCAGCAATAGTCCATCCTATGGCTTTTGTGTGTAACTTCAACATATCTACTAACTTCTTCTCTTGATGCAATTCTAGGGTGGCAGAGATGATGACAGGTAGTTTGTCTTTTTCTCCTAGAAAGGCATAATTCAAGTGGGATGGGAGTTGCTTCAACTCTAGGTCAGGTGGTGAGATTATTGATGGAGTAAATGAGTTTTGTTCATTACTTTCCAGCAGCTCAAATGCTGCAACATCCAAAGGGGCAGACTCTTTCTCTATGGTCTTATCATCATCATCATCATATTCCTTTTCTAAGTCTTCCAAGGCCAGGTCTTTATCATCCTTACCTTCTATCTTACTAGCTTGTTTGACTCCCTCCTCATGACACATTTCCTCAATGACACCTAGGCTTGAGCAGTCTTCTAGATCACTAGGGTATTTCAGAGAATTGAAGACATTGAATGTGACTTTTTGGTCTTGTAGTCTCATGGTCAACTCACCCTTCTGGACATCTATCAAAGTTCTACCTGTAGCTAAGAAAGGTCTTCCCAAAAGTATGGGAATATCCTTGTCAGCCTCAAAGTCTAAAATGATAAAGTCAGCTGGAAAAATGAACTTGTCAACCTGGACTAACATATCTTCAATTTTACCCTTTGGATATGCAATGGTTTTATCAGCTAGAATGAGTGTAACTGTGGTAGGTCTGGCCTCTCCTATGCCTAAGATTTTGAAAAATGTACAATGGCATAAGGTTGACACTAGCACCTAAATCACATAGTGCCTTCCCAACCTCTTTCCCACCTATGGAGCAAGGAATGGTAAAACTCCCTGGATCTTTTTGCTTAGGGGGAATTTTGTTGGTCAAGAGAGCACTGCAACCTTCTGTGAGTGCAACAGTCTCATATTCATTCAACTTCTTTTTCTTGCTCAATATGTCTTTTAGAAACTTGGCATAACTGGGCATCTACTCAATTGCTTTAACAAGAGGGATGTTGATATGCAATGCTTTGAAAACATCCAAAAATTTCTTGAATTGCAATTCCTCCTTCTCATTCCTTAACCTTTGGGGGTAAGGAATGTAAGGGGGAACTGGTTTGATAACAGCTTGATTTGACTGTTTTGAGCAAGATGGATCCAGTATGCTTTTGGTCTTGGTTTCATTAGGTGAAATCACAACTGTGGTCTTTGGATCAGTCAAAAGTGGACTTGAACTTGTGATCTTAAGATTTTGATTTTCTACTTGAATTTCTGGCATTGGAATTATAGGAATTTCTGGAACAGGAATAGATTTGGGTGTTTTCTCAGAATTTGTTTTGGTTGTTAGTCCCAATTCCTTTTCCATAGATTCAGGCAATTCTTTACCACTCCTAAGTGTGACAGCTTTCACATGTTCCTTTCCTGGAGCCTTGGGTATTTCAATGTTACTAGGCAAAGTGCCTGAGGCTCTGTTGTTCTGATTAAGTGCAATTTGACTGACTTGTGTTTCCAAACTCTGGAGAGTTTCTTGTGTCTGACTCATGAATCCTCTCATCATTGCTTCAAGAGAGAGATTTGAGTCATCATGTAGAGGTGCATGATGTTGATTTTGAAAAGGTGGTTGAGTGTGATGATTGTTTTGAAAACCTTGATTACAATTATTCTGATGATGATTATTTTGAAAATTTCCCTTGTACTGGTTTTGAGAACTGCTTGTTTGATTTTGAAAATTGGAGTTCCCTTGATGCTTTGGTGCTGGTGGATTTAAACATGGACTGTTCCAAGAGAAGTTTGGGTGTTGTTTCCAGCTTGCATTGTAATGGTTGGAGTGGGGAGCAGGTCTGTTTTGAACAAAATTTACAGATTAATAATTATGTGGATAGTGTTCATAGGAATGTTCTCCACCACAACACACACATTGCACAGAAAGAACTGCTGAAGCAGGTGTAGGGACAGTCGGTTGCGTTCCTTGACCAGAAGTTATATTTTTAAGCATGTTGGTCATAGAAGCAAGCTGAGCTGTCAATGCAGTGTATGCATCCACATCATGCATTCCAGTAGTCTTCCTTTGAGTTTGGGCCCTTGGATCAGCCCAATGTCCATTGTTTGTTAAAATCTTTTCAAGAATCTGTTGGGAACTGAAGAATTCATCAAGTATGGTTAATGCTGCTGGTTCAAAGTTACTACTGCTAGAAGACTTAAAGGTTAGTACTGCTGAGTGTTACTACTGCTAGTACTATTAATACTGCTAGTCAAAGTTAGTGCTGCTTGAACAAAGTTAATACTGCTTAGCTAGTTAGTACTGCTAGTGGTTAGTGTTGCTTAGTAGTTAATGCTGCTGAAGATTAATACTGCTTATATGATGAAGATTCGTATGAAAGGATATACATGGAAGCTTAGAGATATACATGGAAGATATACTGAAGATATTTTATTTATTGTAATTATCTTTGTATTCAGTATATATATTGTATAGTTTAGAATAGAGAGTTAACTTTTGTTTTTCATTCTTTTAGAGAGAAAATCAACCTCAAGGCATAGATCCTAATTCTAGAGAAGTAGAATTCGTATTGGTGAGCCTGTTCATCAATATTGAGGTTGAGTGTGTAATCTTGTAACTTCAAAGCATTCAATACAAGTTTACAGTTTGTTCTTCATATCTACTGTGTTGATTTACTGTTTTGATTAAATATCAAAGTGTTATTCCGCAAACTTCTTTGATATTGTTTCTGAGAATAAATTCTTGTTAAGAATTCGATCCTGACAAGTGGTATCAGAGCCAAACTCTCTCAGAAACAGTTATTCATCATGGAAAATCTTACAGAATCAAGCAGTACTTTGGTTTCTAAGGTTCCAATACTCAAACCAAGTGAGTTTGACATGTGGAAGATAAGAATCAGACAATATATTCTTCTCACTGATTACTCAATGTGGGATATCATTGAGAATGGTCCTTCTGAAGCTGGAAGGATAGGACCAGATGGGAAAAGACCTCCACCAAAGACAGATGGTGAGAGGAAGATCAGACAAACAGAGATGAAGGCCTTGAGCACTCTGCTCTTGGCCATTCCCAATGAATACCAGCATCAATTTTGCAACTGCACTGATGCTCAGATTCTCTGGAATGCTCTAGAGAAAAGATTTGCTGGAACTAAGAGCATCAAAAGAAATCAAAGAGATGTTCTAAAGCAGCAGTATGAGAACTTCACTTCCACAAAGAATGAATCTATGACTCAAACTTTTGATAGGTTCGACAAACTCATAGGTGAACTGGCTACTGTAGGGGTAAAGATGGAACAAGATGATATCAACAGAAAGTTCCTCAGATCTCTTGGGGATGAATGGACTATGTACACTGTCTCATATAGACAGAGTGACAATCTGGAAGAAAAAGAACTTGATGACCTATACAATGATCTAAGAGTTTTTGAAACTGAGGTAGAAACCAAGAAGAAGCCATCTGGTTATATTCACAATGCTGCACTTCTTTCAGCATCCACTGATACTACTGCCAACCCTGAAGTAGTTAGTACTGCCAGTGGAGTAAGTTCAGAAAAAGGCACTGAAACTATCTTTGAAGCCTTTTTGTCCAGTCATAGCAGCAATTCTTTGATTATGGATGATCTTGATCAAATTCACCCTGATGATCTGGAGGAGATGGATATTAAATGGCAGATGGCCATGTTATCCATGAGGGTGAAGAAGTTCATTAAAAGAACTGGAAGGAATAACTTCTCTCAAAGAAGAGAAGATGGAGCTGGTTTTGACAAGACCAAGGTGGAATGTTATAAGTGTCACAAGAAAGGACACTTTGCTAGAGAATGCAGGAGTGCTGTTCCAAACAACAACCACCAACAAGCTCAGAATGGAGGATACAATCAGAACAAGAATCCTGCTCAAGCCCTTGTTTCTCAACAAGGAATGGGATTTGACTGGAGTGATCAAGCTGAGGAAGTCATTCAGAACCAAGCTCTTATGGCAGAAGTGTCTGATCTCCCCTCTGAGGTAAGTTCTAATCTTTGCACTAAATCTTGCATTGACACTGTTACAAGATACAGGGATCACAATCAAAGTATGTGTGATGACCTCAAAAGATTAGAAAAGGACAGAAGAGATTATGTGTTAATAGTAGAGAGATTTGAAGAGCAAATCAAAGGCTTTCAAGCTAATGAACTTCAACACTCTTATGACACAAACTATTGGAAGTGGGAAAAGAATGAGTTAGAAACCAAACTGTCTAAGTCATTAGAAGAGAATGATAGGCTGAAAGAGGAACTGTCAAAAGTTAAGCTTGACATAGAAAAGTTTTCTTATGCTTCCAAAGCAATGGATTCTCTTCTAAAGGCTCAGATTCATGATAAGATGAAGCCTGGTATTGGATACAACAATACACCCCCTCCTTACAATAACAACTATATTTCTCCTACATCAGACTTGTTAGAAACTAAGGAGAAAAAGGACTTGTCTGAAGAAGCTTTTAAGATAGATCCTTTGGATGAGGTAGTAGTTAAGGATTTGACTGAGAAAGAAGCCAGTGAGAACAGGGATAATAATGTGAGTAAAAAGATACCATTAGAAAACAATATTATCACCAATGAGGGATGTGGGAAAATCTGGGTCAAGTCCAAGAAGATAAAAAAGACTAAAGGAAAGGATAACAAGGTCCATTACAAACAAACCACAGTTGTGAATCCTGGATCTTGTAAACAGTGTGATTGCAATAAAGCCAAGAGCCTAAATTCTGTTTTAAAAAGAGGAAATAAAAGAAACTGGAATAATCAATGGGCTCAGAAACAAGGAGTTGATCTGAATAAAATCAATAGACCAAAACCTTGTTTTATATGTGGCAAGTTGAATCATTTGGCTAAGAATTGTTACTTTAACCCTATTAACCAACAGATGAACTTTCAAAGATTTGTGCAAAAACCTGTTGGTTATAGGAAGGCTGGAAAGAAACATGTGATAAAGAAATCTGTTGAAAGTAAAGACACTTTAAAGAAAAATATTTTAAAAGAAAGTGTCAAAATGTGGGTACCTAGAAGTACTAACAGTGTTAGTACTGCTAACAATATTAGTACTGCTAACACAGTTACTACTGCTAACAGTGTTAGTACTGCTGAAAATATTAATGCTGCTAATACTGTTAATACCTCTTCAAAGGTTAATACTGCCAACACAGTTACTGCTGCTAACACAGTTACTACTGCTAACAAGGTTAGTACTGCTAAGCATGCAAGTGCTGCCAAGGCAGTTAGTACTTCTAAAACCAATACTGATTCTAGCAAAAATATTTCCAAGCCTATTATTGTAACAAAGTACTCCAAGAATGAGGAGTTAAAATTCAAAAATCTTGTCAAGAAAGAATGCAAGTATTTTGATGAGAAAGGGGTACCCAAGACCACTTTGGCTTGGGTTCCTAATTCATACTAATTGATTTATCTAATGTGCAGGGCAACCAACAGCTCAAGGGAAAGAGCATTTGGCATGTTGATAGTGGTTGCTCTAGGCACATGACAGGCAACATGTCATGCCTTCAGGACTTCAAGCATATCAATGGAGGACATGTTGCATTTGGAGATAATCTTACTGGTGGTAAGATAAGTGGAAAAGGTAATGTCACCAAAGGTAAGATGACATTTGAGGATGTCTACTATGTTGATCAATTAAAGTACAACCTGTTAAGTGTATCACAGGTTTGTGACAAACAACATAGTATATTATTTACTAATAATGAGTGTTTGATCCTTGCTTCAGGGTTCAAGGTAGTTGATGAAAGCATGATACTACTTAGAACTCCAAGAAAGGACAATGTTTACTGTCTGGATATGGACAATGTTGATAGTGATTCATCTCTAAATTGTCTTGTTTCAAAAGCTTCTGTAGATGAATCCTCTCTATGGCACAGAAGGATGTGTCACATGAATTTCAAGACTATGAACAATCTTGTTAAAAACAACCTTGTAAGAGGTTTACCTTCAAAAGTCTTTTCATGTGATGATCATTGTGTTGCTTGTCTTAAAGGCAAACAGCACAAAACTTCTCATAAGACCAAAGAGTTAAATTCTGTTTCTTCTTGTCTCCAGTTACTGCATATGGATCTGTTTGGTCCTACAAATGTTATGAGTATAGGCAAGAAATCTTACTGCTTGGTTATTGTTGATGATTACTCCAGATTTACTTGGGTATATTTTCTAAGGACTAAGGATGAAACAAGTGGTCTTATCAAATCCTTTATTCTAAGAATTGAAAACCAAACTAATCAAAGAGTAAAAGTCATTAGATCAGATAATGGAACTGAGTTTAAAAATCATGATCTAAACATCTTTTGTGAAGAAAAAGGTATTGAGAGGCAATATAGTGCTCCTAGGACTCCTCAACATAATGGTATTGCTGAAAGGAGAAATAGAACACTAATAGAGGCTGCTAAATCTCTGTTGGCTGATTCAAAATTGCCAATTACCTTCTGGGCTGAAGCAGTTAATACTGCTTGTTATGTCCAAAACAGAGTTCTAGTGGTCAAGCAAAAGAACAAGACCCCATATGAGCTTTTAAATAAAAGAAAACCTTTCATTGGTTTCTTCAAACATTTTGGGTGTCCTTGTACAATTCTAAATACCAAATCTCACTTAGGTAAGTTTGATAGCAAAGCAGATGATGGATTTCTTGTTGGATATTCATCTCAGAGTAAGGCCTACAGAGTTTTTAACTCTTCTTCTAGAATAATTGAAGAAAGTGACAATGTCAAATGCAATGAGAACACACCAAATCCGGTTGGGTCTGGACCTCAGTGGCTATTTGACATTGATTCACTAACTAACTCTTTTGGTTTCAGTAATGAGTATACAGGAACAGGAAGTGGAGGATCAAGGATCACACAAGTTCAAGAAAGTATATCTAAATCTGTGATTTTTCCCATACCCACAGTAAATTCTGTTGAAGACTGTGAAAAGGAATCATTTACTGGACCAAGTCAGAGTGAAGAAGAAACTAGAGATGAGGAGACTCAAGAAAATAATGAAGTGGCATCTGAAAACACTTCAGTTGAGTTGCATGAATCTAATCTTGAGGCTGGACTGAATGAAGAACCTAGTCATAACACCAGAGTTCAAAAGAATCATCCTCCACAGCTGGTAATAGGAGATATCTCTTCTCCTATGATGACTAGACATCAAAGCAGGCTTCAGGAAATGCAAGATCAACAGCATACAGTGCTTTCTTGTTTCCTATCACAGCTTGAGCCTAAAAAGGCACATGATGCTATGAAAGAATCTAGCTGGATAGAAGCAATGCAAGAAGAACGGTTACAGTTCAAGCTACAAGATGTATGGGATCTAGTAGACCTTCCTAAAGGTCACAGAGCAATTGGCACAAAATGGATTTTCAGAAACAAGAGAGATGAAAGAGGTATTGTCATAAGAAACAAAGCAAGGCTGGTGGCTCAAGGATATACTCAAGAAGAGGGGATAGATTATGAAGAAGTTTTTGCACCTGTGGCTAGGATAGAAGCAATCAGACTATTCCTAGCCTATGCTTCTTACATGAACTTCAAAGTCTATCAAATGGATGTAAAAAGTGCTTTTCTCTATGGCTCAATTGAAGAAGAAGTATATGTCTGTCAACCACCAGGGTTTGAAAACCCAAACTATCCAGACAGGGTATACAAATTAAAGAAAGCACTTTATGGACTACATCAAGCTCCAAGAGCATGGTATGACACTCTGTCATCCTATCTCTTGGAAAATGACTTTGAAAGAGGAGTCATTGATAAGACTCTATTTATCAAGAGAAAGAAGAAGGATATCTTGCTGGTCCAAATCTATGTTGATGACATTATCTTTGGATCTACAAGAAACAACATGTGCAAGGAGTTTGAGGATTTAATGCATCAAAGGTTCAAAATGAGTTCCATGGGGGAACTTACTTTCTTCCTTGGACTCCAAGTTCAACAGAAGTCAGATGGAATCTTCATCTGTCAATCCAAGTATGTGCAGGACATTCTAACCAAGTTTGGTTTCTCAGAGTCAAAACCTGCCAGCACACCTATGGAAACACACAAGCAAATAATAGCAGATCTTGAGGGGGAGGATATAGATGTGCATCATTACAGATCCATGATTGGCTCTCTCATGTATCTCACAGCATCAAGGCCAGATATAATGTTTCCAGTCTGTGTATGTGCAAGATTCCAAGTTAGGCCAAAGCAATCTCACTTTCAAGCTGTTAAGAGGATATTCAGATATCTCAAAGGGCAACCCAGATTGGGACTTTGGTATCCTCATGACTCACCTTTTGACCTAATAGCATACTCAGACAGTGATCTAGGTGGGGCAAACTTGGACAGAAAATCTACTTCTGGAGGATGTCAGTTTTTGGGTGCTAGACTAGTCTCATGGCAGTGCAAGAAACAAACCACAGTATCCACATCTACAACAGAGGCAGAGTACATAGCAGCTGCAAGTTGCTGTTCTCAAGTCTTATGGATTCAGAATCAAATGTTGGATTATGGGGTAACCTTTCTACACACTCCAATTTTTATTGACAACAGCAGTGCTATTAGCATTGTGAATAATCCAGTCAAGCACTCAAAGACAAAGCACATTGAGATCAGGTATCACTTTATAAGAGATTGTAATGAAAAGAAACTTATTCAAGTTGTCAAAGTTCACACTGATAATCAGTTTGCTGATCTATTCACTAAAGCTTTTGATGTGGGTAGATTCACTTTCTTGGTAACAAGTGTGGGAATGATCAACTCTGAATAATCTCCTTCACAAAAAGTGGTTTTATACCTGTATATTATTTCTTCTTGGAGTTACTAATCTTCTTTTTCAGGATATGCATAGCAGTACTCAGTGTTTAGCAAGTTTAAAGGAGTAAATTAGTTAATACTGCTAGTAGTTAATACTGCTTTTAGTTAATACTGCTAGTAGTTAATACTGCTTTCAGTTAATACTGCTAGTGGTTAATACTGCTTTCCGTTAATACTGCTAGTAGTTAATACTGCTAGTCAGTTAATACTGCTTTCAGTTAATACTGCTAGTAGTTAATACTGCTTTCAGTTAATACTGCTAGTGGTTAATACTGCTTTCAGTTAATACTGCTAGTGGTTAATACTGCTAGTGGTTAATACTGCTTTCAGTTAATACTGCTAGTGGTTAATACTGCTTTCAGTTAATACTGCTAGTGGTTAATACTGCTTTCAGTTAATACTGCTAGTAGTTAATACTGCTAGTTAGTTAATACTGCTAGTAGTTAATATTGCTCTAGGTTAATACTGCTTATGTTCCAAATACTATATATACTCTGTGCCCGCCTAAAAGTTCATAACGACTCTTTGCATACTGTTCTCTTGCGCACTAAACCTTTTCTCTCTCAAGTTCGAAGTTTTCAGGCAAGCTTTTCACTAAGATCAATGGCATCCATGACTTTCATCGACAAGCACAATGAGATTGCGATGCTACAAAAGCCAAAGCAAGCTGAAGGATTTCATCAGATTGTGGATTTCCTCAAGTCAAGCAACATTGCTCATGCTCTTATTGTATCTCCTACAATCTATATCGAGCATCAAAGGCAGTTCTGGGCTAATGCCACCATTGTTGTTGAGAATGGTGTGCAAATGATCAAGACAAGAATCTGTGATCAATCACTAACAGTTACTGAAGAGGTTATTCGCATCAGTCTACGTCTAGACGATGCCTCTGGTATAACTTCTATCCCAAACGATAAACTGTTTTCCAATCTTACAAGAATGGGGTATGGAGGCCCATTGGGTGTTTTCAAATTCTCAAAAGCCAAATTTTCACCCCAATGGCGTTTCTTTGTCCATACTCTTATGCATTGTATCTCCAAAAAGACTACTGGATGGAGTGAGTTCAGCAGCACTATTGCTTATGCTTTGGTGTGCTTGGCCACTGCCAGAAAGTATATTTTTTCTAAAATGATTTTTAGTGATCTTGTCTCAAACATGGGAAACAAAAAGAGCTTCTTTATGTATCCCAGGTTTGTTCAAGAAGTTATTACTCATGAATTGACGGATATACCTCAACCTGTTGGGGTATATGTACCTAAACCCCCCAAAGGCAAGGTTTTCTCAAATATGAGAAGATCTGCTGGGGACTCTGAAGGAGTTGACACCCCATTGTTCTCTACAATGATGGTGGTGTCCCAACCCAATGAAATTATGGTAGCAGGGTCAAGGCCCCCATTAGACCAACCCACTGCTAGCCAATCCCAACCTTCCCTCTCAAAATCTATTCCCCAGTCCCTTCTTGAAAAACCAACCTCTCCTATCACCCAAACTTACAAGAGGAAACAGGTAAAGAAGGCTCCTTCCCTTCTTGTACCATCATCCCCCAAGCCTTTAAGCCCTCTATTGGAGCATTCTCCAGTAGAGAATATTCAAAGGGAATCCACAAGGGTGTCTCCCAACCCAAAGGAGGTGCTCTCTGAGGAGGAGGTAGAGCATATGGGTGATGAGGCTGCCACTACTCCTGCTAGCACAGAGGAGGAAAGTGGTAACATCAATAAGACCTCCCCCATGGCAACTTTGAATGAGTCATCATTTGAAGGTCCCTGGTGCCAAGAAACCACGGGGGTGGACAGTGCTTCTGCCAGGCAGAAGACTTCCACTAATAAAAGATCCCATGATCCTTCAATAGGGGGTAACACTCCTGGAGAAGGTGAGGACAGATATAACTATGATGAATTGATGGAGGCAATGGGTAACATCAACCTAGATGTTCTGAAACAAGGAAAAGAAATAGAGGAGATGAAGCTGGTGATCCTGTCACAACAAGTCCAGATTGAAAAATTGAAGAAGATGGTGACCAGGCTGGTTCAAAAGAAAAGAAGGAAACAGTTTGTACTCAAAAAGAGGGACAAAGTTCAAGATTCTTTCAACAAGGGGGAGAAGCATGAAGGGGAAACTGTTGAAAAGAAAGCTGAAGTTGAGGGGGAGACAGAGGAAGAGATGGAAACAGAAACAGTTACTGCTGCTGAAGTAAAATTAGCAGCAGAAACTGAAGCAGCAGAAATAGGGCTCTCTGTGGAAGAAATGGAGATAGCAGAGACTTTAGTAAAAGCAAAGAATGACACTCCTAAGGCTACTCAAAAGGCCAAAGGAGTGGTCATCAATGAAGGAGAACCTCAAAAGAAGAAAATGAAGGAGGATATAAAAGGAAAAGGAAAGATGATTGAACCTGAACAACCTTCAAAGAAGAGGAGTCAGATTGAAATGGATGAGGAGATGGCAAAGCAGCTTCAAGAGCAAATGGAGAAAGAGGAGCAATTTCAAACAGAAACTGATAGAGAGCTTGCAAGGATAATGGCCAAGAAGTTAAATGCAGAATACCAAAAGAGTTTGAAAGAAGCAGCTCAGACAGCAACTCAGGTCAAGAAACTCCAAGTTAAGAAGATGCCAATTCAGAAACAAAAGTAGAAAAGACAACCCTCCAAGACATTTTTGGCCAATCAGGAAAGAAGAAAAATGATAAACTTCCTGAAAGGTGCAATTGGTGTTAAGGGGGAGATGTTTACCCACATGGCATTCTCTCAGGTTGAAGAGTTGTATAACAAGGAAATGGCCAAGCTTCAAGGGGATTCAGCACAAAGGGAGGAGGCTGAGAGAAGGATGAAAGAGAGACATGATCTCAACATCCAACAACCATTCCCTGAGGAAACCACACCTTCCAAAGAAGAAGCAGAAGAGAAGAAGGAAGAACCTGGAAATGTTGGTATAGAAGCCAAGTCTGGAAAAAGAGTGAAATCAATTGCTCCAAAAAGGCAGTTGAAAAGGCCTAGGGTGGAAGAAACTGAAAAGGAAGCAGAACCTTCAGTCACATCCCCAACAGAGCCAGTACAGAGTCAAGAGCAGGTCACTAAGCAAACAGATGAAAGTATGGATCCGTACATGACAATAGTGGAACCTTTGAAAGCTGTTCCAATCTCTATGCAAGCTCCAGAAATAATCTTCTGGGATATTCTGAGAGACAATGGAAAGAATTTCTTCAGAATCAAGAGAGCTGATGGTTCATTTGAAGCTTATTCAACATGGGGGAAAGTCATTAGAAGTTGTTCAAGAGCTGATATGGAAGAACTATATAAAGTTGGGATGAAACTTTATGAACCTGTGTTGAAAGGTACTGAAGAGAATCTTCTCAAAGTGACATTGGAATACTTGTGCATGATGTTTGAGCCTGAAAGAGTGCACCATAGGATTAAAGATCATATGCATGAGTTCATATTCAAGAAGATTGACAAATGGATACTGTTTGAAAACTGTGGAGTATACATGATTACTATTGACAATTGTTATCATGAATACTACCTGGTGGACAAAATCTATGAGCATAGCAAGGAGAAGTTAGAAGGGATGCTTAAAGCTACACTGGTTTGTACAAAGGATTCAGAGATGGCCAAGATTGTGGTGAGAAGAACTGTAAATCAAAGCTTGGTCCTAGATCCAAATTTGGGAAATTGAATCAGAGGTGTTGAAAGCATCTTGAAGATTAATTCTGAAGAACTTGACTTCTTTTCCTAAAAGTCAAGTTAGGGGGAGATTGTTGGGAACTGAAGAATTCATCAAGTATGGTTAATGCTGCTGGTTCAAAGTTACTACTGCTAGAAGACTTAAAGGTTAGTACTGCTGAGTGTTACTACTGCTAGTACTATTAATACTGCTAGTCAAAGTTAGTGCTGCTTGAACAAAGTTAGTACTGCTTAGCTAGTTAGTACTGCTAGTGGTTAGTGCTGCTTAGTAGTTAATGCTGCTGAAGATTAATACTGCTTATATGATGAAGATTCGTATGAAAGGATATACATGGAAGCTTAGAGATATACATGGAAGATATACTGAAGATATTTTATTTATTGTAATTATCTTTGTATTCAGTATATATATTGTATAGTTTAGAATAGAGAGTTAACTTTTGTTTTTCATTCTTTTAGAGAGAAAATCAACCTCAAGGCATAGATCCTAATTCTAGAGAAGTAGAATTCGTATTGGTGAGCCTGTTCATCAATATTGAGGTTGAGTGTGTAATCTTGTAACTTCAAAGCATTCAATACAAGTTTACAGTTTGTTCTTCATATCTACTGTGTTGATTTACTGTTTTGATTAAATATCAAAGTGTTATTCCGCAAACTTCTTTGATATTGTTTCTGAGAATTAATTCTTGTTAAGAATTCGATCCTGACAGAATCTCATATCCAGTATTGTAGGTATTAGAAGTAAAAGCCCCTCCTGAAGTCGCATCGAGCATTTGTTTTGCATTGGGAACAAGCCCATTGTAAAACGTCTCAAGTTGAATACAGTAGGGAATGCTATGATGAGGGCATTTTCTCAACAATTCTTTAAATCTTTCCCACGCATCCAGAATAGCTTCATCATCCATTTGTTTAAACATGCAAATCTCATTTCTGGATTTGGCATTCCGTGTGGGTGGAAAATATTTTCGCAAAAAAATTTTGGCCATATCACTCCATGATGGCACAGAACCTGGTGCTAATGAATTGAACCAAACTTTTGCTCGATCCCTTAAAGAAAATGGGAATAAAGTGAGCCTTAAGGCATCAACAGATACCCAGGAATTAGAAAAACATCGGTGATTTCCATAAAAGATTTTAAATGTGAATGTGGATCTTCCGATGGTAATCCGGCAAATTGACCATTTGCTTGCAACATGTGAAACATGATGGGTTTTGGTTCAAAATGTAAAGTTTCTAAGTGTGGCCTAACAATTCCTGAATTTAATTGCTCAAAATTAGGATTTGCATAGTCCATAATTCTTCCATCTTTTGAGTTTGCAAGGTCAATGATGTTTTGTGGTTCAACATTACCAACAGATCCGACATCATCTTCTTCCTCATTATGATTTGGTTGATTTTGAAATTGATGAGGTGGAGGATTTTGAAAATTTGGTTGATTATTTGCAAAAATTGGCGGCGGCTGATTTGATTCACTAAAGGTGGTCTCATTTGATTTTCCAACGGCGGTGGTTGATTTTCCAAAAGTGGTGGTCTAAGATGCATGTTTTCAAAGCCCGGGGGAGGTCCTTCCATATTGAGAGGATTTATGTTTTGGAAAGTTCTTTGAATTCTCCTTCTTTGATGGAAGGTTCTCTCAATATCTGGATCTAACTCAAAAAGTTCCCCGCGTTGTATTATTGGCATGCACCACTTTTTAAAAATCTTTTGAAACTCCCAATGGTGGTAGAAAAACCAAATCTTTTAACACTTTTGACTTGCCAATCCCCGGCAGCGGCGCCAAAAACTTGACAGACCCTTTTGTGTTCCTTAGGGAAGTGAAATAATACCAAAAAGCAAGTATACAAATTGGTACTATGTCGCCTTACAAGTAATAAAATGGTAAAGATACCAGATATCGTCCCACAGAGATTGGACTAAAAAGTGTGTTAAAAGTATAATGAAAGATGAGATTTCAGATGACGAATTTGAAGCAATATTTTGGAGGGTTGGTTATCACATATCTAAATGAACAAGAATAAATGAGAAGCAAGGGTGTAAGACTTTTGATGGTATATGAATCCAAAATCCAGCAGGTGAATGCTACAGCACTATCATAGCATGATGCTATAGGAATGCTGCAGCATGCTTCTGACTATAACTAGTTTTTTATCTATCTTAAGACACATTCTTCTCGGACTCTCACCATCCCATAATTCCAGTAGCTATGAACCATATCATCTCTGAGCAAGGTTCCAGATAAGGGAATGATGGGAGTGGAGTTCTCAAAATATACGGCAAAACAAATTCTCTTCGTTAAAAGTTAATCTTTCGAAATAACCCCCGTACCTCCCAAGTTGATGTATTCCAAATAGCTTATCTCTAAGTCTATTCCATTATAACCCTTTGAAAAAGTGACAACTTATCAAGAATGGATCATTTTAAATGACACAAGTAACAACTCTCGTTGCAAGTAACTCTTTCGATATTACCTCTCATGTCACTAAATTGACGTGCTATTCAATGGCCTATCTCTAGGTCCATGACACTATTACACTATCAAAATGATCAATTTGTCAAGGAGTTGTGTTATCGTGATAAAACTTGAGTTGGAATAATCAAATTTCGTTAAAGTCACAAAAACCTACTTTCTTTTAGATCCACATAACCACCATTTGCCTCACACCCAAGCTAAGATGATTAGCTACTCATTACCATAAGGAAAGAAAAACAACTACTAAGAATTACAACAATAAACATAATATAAATTGCTCTTGTAATGTAAAATACTTGAAAATATATAAATATATATATACATATGACTTGAAATGTAAAGACAAGAATGTAAATTACAAGGAAATGGAAATGACAAGAAAGTAAACTTGAAGGTAAATACAATGAACTTTAACTACTGAAATCTAAAACAAAAGATTTAAAGGAAAGGCTAGAGATGCAAGATGAAGAAAGAAAATACAATAAAATGCAATGTGCAGGTGGGTGTTGTTTCAATGCTGCAAGCATGCATGTTCAATGATGAAGATCATATGAAGATTATGAAGTACAGGATGAAGATCATAAGAACAGAAGCATGAATTCTGGAAATTAAAGGGACACAGGACTGGAAGATGACCAGTTCGTGAATTAGACAGAAAGTAAAAGGATTACACTATGCATAACAAGATGGAAAACTTTAAAGAAAATATGAAAAGCAAGATGAATACTTAAAGATTAACAATTGGAATTAAGAACTAAAGAGTGTTATACGATCAGCCCCCAAGCTACTGCAGATTATATGCAAACCCAAAAGACATTAAGAAACATAAACTAAGATGATGAAGATAGATATATCCCCTTATGAGCAACTAAGCCTTCCTTTTATAGACAAGAGGAGTGGCAAAGTTGTTATTAAGGGGAATCTAATTGTACTTAGGCTAGTCTAAAGCCAACTAGAGTTACCAAAGCTTGTCCCAACTTAACTAAACTATTACAAACCAGATTAACTAATAGTTCAAAGGTTACAAAAGATTAATTCCAAGACAAAAAAATATCAGATTCGGTCTTCATTTTCTTCCATCAAAACGATCAGCTCCATGTTGTGCCAATGCTGCAGCATGCCCTGTTTCCAAATAGATTTCCAAAAGATAACCAAATCAGCCTACAATATTAATAGAACAAGTAAACCACACAAATTCAGCTCCAAGACACAATAAATGGAAAATAAGGTAGAAAATGACTCAAAGTGGGATTTGGAAGTGAAAATTCCTATCTAAAAGACTAAAAGAAATGTGCTTAAGTACTAAAAAATGAGTACTTATCAGACCTCAACTTCACACCGGCCAATTCACCTCAGCTCAACATACTTCTGGACCCAAATCAAAGTTCGACATCAACCTCCAAGGAATCCTCTAAATTTTTAATGCTACCAGACCGTCCTTCCGAGACGTACCAATACGGTCTCCAGGTAACTGGTTAAAGTAGATCCGACTATCACTCAACCCCGATCTACTCTCAACCTTAAACATTCCATTAATAAGATATTTACCTTATCAGGTAAGCTTATACACATCAATACTTAATTACCAACATCTAGTCTTCCTTTAAATTCCACCACCGTGAGGCTAACATTCCTCATAATCTAACGGGATATTTCTAAACATTCTAAAGATCACTGGCCTCAAACAGACAAGTCGGCTTGCACTGAGCCAATTCTCAAAAGATTTAAGTCGACACCTAGTATGGAAATGAACTCCAAACATATAGCTTTACGAACACACCAAAACAAACTCAATATTCCCAGGTGCCCATAAAGATGGTACACCACTAACACTTAGCATGATGTCGACTTCAACCTACCCATTCAAAACCAACCGCACAAGGTTTTAACCCGCAATTTTACCGAAAGGAAAGATTATCGCTTACATACTGGAAGAATGCGTAATTTTAATATCGCCGCTTCATTTCCCAAGGACTCCCTAGTCCCAAAATACAGCTCCTTTCACGGTAGGGTTTTAAATCTATAGCCCCAATGAGTTCAAGGTTTTTAAAACTAATATGCCAAGTTGAAATTTTGTAAAACTTTTAAACGCAAAAGTTTTATAACAATTTATCGTACGTGTAAAAATCTACTTCTGTTTACTCGGTAGGTGTGCATAGTGGTCACCACCGCCACACATATAATATCACTTTTAAAGCATTTGATCATAACCCACGTTATTAGTAGCGGTAACAAAAGGAGTGCAACAAATTTCAATTGGACCGCTAAGGTCCTAGCATGCAACGATGTTCATACAATCCCAAAAGAGGAATTTTACAGTTTCCACTAAAAATTCTTTTCATTAGACCGCAAAATGTCATGAAGTAAAATTTTCAACAGGGCCATATACATCGGTTTATGCCGAGTACATAAGAGAAAAATAATTTTATGTACTAAAACAGTGGGTAACAAATATGTGTAGAAATCCCAAGAGTAGGACTTCTCAAGCTCAAGATCAACTTCCAAAATCTTCTTTTAACCTTAAAATAACGTGGAATGAAATTTTCCAACAAAACCTGCATACATAAACTTTTTTCTCAAATCTCATAAAACTGTAGGTGTATGTGACTCGACCAAACGTAAATAAATTTTTAATCTGTTTCCAAACCTTAGACAACACGAATAAAGTGCACTTGCCCCAAAATGGTGGCTATAAAACCATGTATGTCCGTAAATCGATATAATGCATTGTGTGAGACGATAACAAAAGAATCAACAACTGAAGGAGTTATAAAGCAAAAGTTCGACTCGAACCTTTAAATATTCTTTCACATGCTTACCCGCACAAACGTGTAAGTCATTTCAAATGCTAAATAGCATACGACGTAGCACGCTTGCCTAAAGCCCCAAAGAGACACCCCATGACATTGAAACTTCCCAAGACAATATGTGAGTCAACATTCATTAATAAAACTCATAAACGTCTTTATGGTTACGAAAGCATAGGATCAAATTTGCATGAGACAAAAGTATTAAACAAAACCCATAAGTTAACGCACACAATAATGCAAGTCTACGCGACTCAAAATGTCATAAAATAAGACACCATAAAACGCAACTGAATCTTTCATAAAACTCATTAACGCTAAAATCAAGCGGTGTCAAAATTTTCATTTCCCATCATAAACAAAAACATAGACGACGATAAGTCCAAAATATCAAAATTCTAAAACTACAACGTAAGATAAAGTGACCCCTTTTCAACAAAACTTACATGAGACACGACGCCCAAAAGCTCGTAAGTTTACACGCAATAAAATTAAAACCCACACATTTCGAAGTACACTCACGCGCCCAAAACGTCGCAAAACAATATTCCATAAAATTCAACACGACTCGTACAAACTAAAATTCCCAAGAAAATTCCGACTCAAAAACATGGGAACAACTCTTCCTTTAAAACCTTAACATACGTGGAGGAGGTCCAATGTCAAGGTCAAAAATTCCACATTTACTTGCTTAATTCCCCAAATAATATTAAAACCCAGATATTACAAGATCCGTAAATAGTATTTGACACAAAACGGGGATAAAGAGATTTTCAATAAAATATTTGCAACCACGTGCTACAATCATGCATGTTTAAGCTCACGGTTTAAAATTTGATGAGTACTAAATGCTTTACCGAGACTTTATAATACAACTCACTTTATGTTTTGAGAACATGAGAAACAATTTATGCAAACTTATTTTTAGAAATAAATTTAGTGCATGAATTTGGTCGGCACTCACATCTTAGGATTACGCTTCTCAATCTCCCGTCATACTATTGTCATTCGGAAGCATCAAACATCTTAAGACAACAATCACCCTAATTTGGTCAACTTACGATTTCTCCTTGAAAAAGAGTCAATTTGATAAGTTTATGTTTCTAATTCAACTAATGACTTCAACCCAAAATGGTCAACTAATTTCATCTGACATGCTTAACCATCACTCAAATATGACAATGCTATAAACATCATCTCTTCTTTCGACTACTCGCCTAGAAACTTCCACACTGCCCCAACGATCACCATGCCAAGGCAGTTCAAGTATACACACGTAACACGTAGGTTCATCATAACACTGGCCAGGTGCCATTATGAACGTACCATACATGATCATCCTTGCGATCCTCGACAAGTTTCCCGTTTCTAGCGACCCGGTAAATTCCAAAATATCGTATCTTAAGGTACCTAATGTGCAATTTCATTTTCAATCGCCTAAAAGAACGCTAGTTTGAGTCTAGGCATCCCGAAATCAATACCTAATTCTCTCAAACTTAAGCTCTGATACCAACTTGTAACACCCTCAAATCTGGAAATAACAACTAATTAAAAATTTCTAAATACATCAATAAATGGTTCATAAATAATCACAATTTAAGGTTTAACCTCAACACACACAATTTATTCTCTACATACAGTCTATAACAAGGACGGGTGCTACTAAAACCCAATAATAGTCACTATCTCCAAACTGCGGAATACTTCACCAAATACTTACACTTGGGAAAAACTAAGCACATCTCTTCATAGTACTGCTATAACCAAACCCCCAACTGGAACTTGATGCACATGACGACAAATAAAAAGGTTAGGTTTAACGCCTAGTGAGCTCAAGAGTTTTCAACATAAATAAATTAATCGTTTAAAAAGGAATGATGCAATTAAAATCATAATACTTCAAGATGATATGCTTCACTTAAGAAAATGACTCGTTTTCTAATAATATGCATTTTAGGCAAATAAACACCGATAAAAACGTTTTCTAATCCAAACTACTTTAAGGACAATATCTCAATATAAAACGTTCTTTCGTAAATTAATTTCAACCCAAAACTCACTCAAAACGTGAACAAAAATAGCACTCTCCATTTATGAAATACGGTTAATACTTTATATCCCGAAACACCCAAAACAATGGTGGGGCATAATACTCAACCCATAAATCAAGGATAAAATCCATTTATACAAAACGTCACCGAAAACTTGGATAATAAACTCAATACCTAAAAACAACACCTTTCGGTGACGGGGGATACCCGAATTCCATCGAAAGTGGCGGACACCCAAAGTTAAGCCACTTATCAATGTTCTCAAGCTTCACAAAGAGCCATGGATCCCCGTATACGACTCCCAACCGAGTAACCACCGCAAGATGCCCAAATGCCTCTAGTGTCTACTCGACCTCTACATGAGTGTCACCACAAAAGCCACAAGTCCCCGTATCCGGCTCACAATAGGTACCACCGCAAGACTTAGCTCCGTATACGGCTCTGCAGAGCACCACCGCAAGCTTACATAAAAACATGACTTGGGGACCACTCACTAGACTTCAAACGCGGACACTAAATTCCACGATGAGTAACTAGACTGGATTACAAACGGGCATCGAGTTCAACCACCCACGATCTATACCTCGAGCCCTTCAATAGAGGTTACGTGGTTATCGAGTTCAACCACCCACGATCTATACCTCGAGCTCCTGATAGCCATAAAACAATATCCAGTCCCAAAACGTGGATAAAGTCCCCACTAAACCAACCGACTGACTCATATGTCTATGAATCCAATGCATTACAGTCTAAAACGTTACATGACTCAAAAGAATGAACTAACGCATTCAAAACATGTAACTCTCAATTAAGATGCAACTAAGTACACCGTACGTCCAAGGCTCCTTAACGAGCTACGAAAACTGAACAAGTGTTCCAAAGACTCAACCGAGTACAAATCAAGCCCCAAAAGGCTTAATAGATGTTTGGCTAAAACACGAGAGCCAATATGGTTACACAACCAAATTATATCTTTCCCCAAAACTTTGTTTCCCAAATCACAATTGTCCTTCGACCCAAACCAAAAGGTTTACCATTTCTAAAATGTTCCCAAAGTCGGGAATGACCCAAAACCAAATGGACCTACCCATTCATACTTTTCAAAACATCTCATTTCATGAATGATGCATAAAACCAGACAAACACTTAAAAGTGTATTTTTTTGACCAAATATCTATTTATGCAATAAATTAACAAAACACATTCATTTATGACACATTTAGCAAAATACCCAAAAATCCCAAATGTGGGCGTTTTACAAGCTTAATAAATTAAACACTTCAAATAATCATAAGTTACCAAATAACTCAACAGTTGACAATTTTTATGTAAATCACATAAATACTTTAAAATGGACATTTTGGCATGTACAACGTTTTCACAAATCAACTTGAACCCACCTCGCTAGATTTAGGCTAATTCTAGATTTTACCAAACTTGAGTTTCCTTGAAGAAATTTGAATCCGCAAGCAAAACCTTCCAAAACCTATATTCACAAGTTTCCAACCATGAATATTCTTATTCAACCATCTAGAATAGTCCCTCAAACATTTTACATCAAAATCCCCAAATTTGGCCAAAACCCTAATTTTGACCTAACTTCTCCAAAATCAACAAACCCAAAATTTGAGGAATATAAACATTAGAAAGTCATCAAATGAACATTTATAACTTATAGAAAAAATCTAGAAGAGAGGAGAATAACTCACCACTTGGATTTTGAGCAAAACCCCAATACCTAGAAATCTCAAAAGATAAGGAAGAACACTTGATTTAGCCCTTGAGGTTGAAGTCACAAGTTTGGTGATGAAGAAACATTTTGGACTCCAAGGAAATGACCACAAAGTAAGTTAGGGTTTGAAATGGGGTGTGAGGAAATTATTTGGGAGAGAAAGGGTGAAGGGTTATGAAAAATGGTAGCAAAATCGGCTCATTTAAACATCCAGCCCCCGACCGCGATTGTGACAAGCGATAGTGACAGTGTCACTATCGCGAGTCACTCTCGCCGAAGATGTACCACGGCCATAAAGCCCTCCGCGAGAGTGACACGCGATTGTGACACATGTCACTTTCGCCTAGGCTCCTCGAAGCCCGAAAATCCGATCTTTTTCGACACTAAGGTCCTCGACACTCTTTGGAACTTTTAGTAGTGTTTTCCCAACATGAATCCCACCAAACACAAGGTACAGAAATGCCTGGGTGGCTTTATACTTACCGAAAATTACAGGTGTTACAAAAACTATGTAACAAGTTTGAAGTAGTACTAAGTTCAAAAGACACTTTTACAAAGTAGCAGCTTTATAGCTCTATAAGCAAACCCGATTTGAGAGCAGTTAGGGAAGGTTTAGGACTGATTAGAGGATTATTTGAGGACCGTTCCTTACAATTCAGTCATGTTTTGGGGATAAGCACGAGTAACAAACTAATTAGGAAAAAGACTAGTTCGAACCCAAACTAAAATGGTTCCAAACCTGATTATTATCATTTTAGCCATACATTTACTATTTTCTCATACATAAAACATACGTATTAAAGTGAGTAATAAGTGGTGCACATATATACATCTATACACATACACATACACATACACAGATATACACATACACACAATACATTAAAAAAATCAAGAATGTAGGTTGAGTCTGATTGAAACCAAATCGGGAGGAATAAGTCCCCTTTGGACAACTAACCTATTAAATTAAGAATTTTGGTTTAAGGATCAATTGTATTATGACCGGCTATGGGCATTAAGCTAAAGGACAAACCATTTCCATTTTTTAACATATCTTAATAAATATAATAATTATTTTCAAATAAAATATTATCATAAAAAAAAATAGAGTAAATTATGATTAAGGTCCTTATGGTGTTATGTTTTTCATTCACCGACTTTGTTTATTACATAAAACCCCTTGTTGTACGAGTCTTTTGGTCATTCACCCTAATGATTGCTATCTTTCCGTTGTTAAGTGTTGTAACACAACCCTAAAAATAAGGGTAAATTTAAACCTGAATATTGACATGGGTAAATATCTTAAATAAACGAATCACCCAATAAGGGAGAAATAGTAAGCCATTTACAAACGAAATATACGAATAAGTAAACCAACAACCTACTAATCTAAACTAGACTAAGCTTAGATTAAGTTCGGGTGTCTCTATTTTATTGCAAAAGAATCCTGTCCACAAAATCAATCGCGAAAAAACTATTCTTCTCAAAAGTGTGAATACCGGCAACCAAACTCTCCGCTCAAACCCTTGGAGTCCCACCACTAGGAGAACCTAATACATGTCATTTTAAGAAAAAAGTGTTAGGTTTGATGCCTAGTGAGATCAAATATTTAATATAAAAGATTTCATAAATAAGACGTTAAGAGTTCACAAGTTATGTATAAATTGCATTCCATATGATCACGTAAGAACCTGTCGGTCTAAAATTCATTTTGCGATGATGGGAGAAACCCGATTTTCATGGATTGTAGCGGAACACAAAAGTAAGCTAACTTCCAAGTTGTAGAGCTCATACTAGGATCAATGACCACGAGTTCTCCGACCCATAATATATGTATGTATATGGGCCCCCAGTGATCCTAGTCATACCCATTCACTAGGATTACATTAACGGTCAATGACTACTATCCGACTCCATATGACCGTACCAAGTTTTCCTAGATGACTCAATGTCTAAACTAGTTACAAACGAGAAACATCCCAATAAAACAAAGTCGACTCCTATGGATTGTGACAAACTATAATCACACATATAGTTCTCATAAAACAACATTTCCATGAAATGCTTCTTTTATACGGATATCATAATATAGAGTCAAGACTATATAAATTTCCAAATGAAACCATTTACTTTCCATGTAAGATATTGTCCAAAAACCAGCTTTGCCAAAAGGTCCACAAAAATATAACCATTTTTATCCCCTTCCAAAGTATGACCATATTTCTCAATAAAAATTATAATCATATCCCAAGATGAAATATACAAGTACCAAGTGATGAAGATGCATTTAAAACTTCATAAATCAACACATTTAGTAAATCCCATCACTTACCATCAAATGAGCAAAAAAACTTAAAAATCTCCCAAATTACTCAAAAAATAGGTTAAAGTTCATAAAATGAGAAAATATGCATAAGAGATATTTAGGGGGTGTTTGGGATTGCTTATTTGAGGTGTTTTTTAACTTATTGCGATATGACACTGGAGATAAGCACTTTCTAGTGTTTTGATGGAGAAAAAATCAAAGTGCTTATAGCGGTGCCAAACCGGAGATAAACAATTTTTCGTAAGTCATTTTGTTCTAACTTATCAACTTATTTGAAAAGTGCTTATGACTTTTTTGGTTATTTTATATGTATAAGCAATCCCAAACACCTTTAAATAACAACTTATTAGCTTATTACGTTTTGGTACCACATTAAGCTAATCCAAACACTTTTTAGAAAACTCCGATTTGGCACCGCATAAGTTGATAAGCACTTTTCAAAATAAGCATCATAAGTTGTTTTAAATAAGCAATCCCAAACACCCCCTTAGGAGACTAAATCCACAAGTCTTTGACATGTATAAAGTTTTATAAAGAGTAGGATGAACTCACCTTGCTAGATTTTATAGAAAATCCTAGATCGTTGATGAAACCCTAGAAAATGGAGAAAACACAAAGATCTTGAAGCTTTAAGTAACCACATTGCTCAAATCTTGTTTTAATATGGAAATCCTTCGAGTTTGAGGAAAGCAAAGTGGTAGAAATGAGAAGTGAATGAGAATGGAGCTGAAAATCGCATTAAATGGTCTGGACCCCATCCGAGACCATGTCATGCAAATGTGTACTAGGCACTATCGCAGGCACTCTTGCCCCATTTGTACTGTAGACTGACTCTTCTCTACGATCTTGCCCCGGCGATAGTGACCATGTCAATGTCGCATGACACTATCACCCCACACGTACGGAACCCAAAATTCCACTTTTCCCACCTGAAACGCTCTCGACTCGCTTAGTGACCAAAAGTAAAACATTCCCTTAACATAAACTAACATTTACAACTTATTAGAATGAGAAAATATAACTTTTACTTACTGAAATTTTCAGACATTACAAGTGCCCCATCACATGAGATTTTGTTCATTTTGCGCTATAAATATAATGTTGCATCTTAATGAAAAAGAAAATAAAACATTCTCTCTTTATCAAAAAGGATTTGAAAAGTAGGAACAGAAGGATATCAAAACACCAGCATAAAAAATAAATCAAGAATTAAGAAGACCAAAAATCACATCATACTCTTTTTTATTGTAACACCCTCAATTTGGAAAGAGTAACTAATTTAAAATTTTATAATTATGCCTCAAGGAATGGATAAAACTTCATGCGACAAGTCTATACTTAAAATACGATTCTAGAATTTTCCATCAACATAACAAATGAAATCTTACATAGATACTAACTCAAGGTAGGGAGTTACTAAACCCAAATACAAGTTGCTCTTCTCAACACTAATGCGGAAGACTTCACCAAGCCACTCACTCTTGCACATACATCTAGCACTCATCACTTCGCAGAAACGCTAGAACCATTTCCCCCACCGGAACCTGATGCACATGCCGACAAATAAAAAGTTTAGGCTAACGCCTAAGTGAGTTTAAGAGTTGTCAACATGAAACAAATATATTTGTTAAAGGTAAGAATGCAGTTTAAATCATTATCTTTCAAAATGATTTACAATAAATATTAAACGACTCATTTTTCAATAACACACACCTTTAAAACAAGCAATCCAACATGAACATTCTTTCGTAAAACAACTCCAACCCTAATTTCACCCAAAACAAGATTAGTAATTAAACTCCCCATTTTATAAAATTGCGGATAAGACTTTATTTCTCAAAATACCCAAACATGGGAGGGCATAATACTCGGCCCATAAATCACGAATAAAAACCGAATATACAAAACGTCACCGAAAACATGGATAACAAAATAATACCATTTAATACCCAAATAACACCTTCCGGTGACGAGGGAGACCCGATTCCGTGGTATGTGGCGGAACACAAAGTTAAGTCACCTAGCCACGTTGTCGAACTACACCTCAGATCGTAACTGTATTGCCTGCTCTGCCGAGCTACACCTCCATTCGGACTTTATTTCAAGTCCCAAAACACCGTATCCCTCATTGCCTGCTCCGCCGAGCGACACCTCAAGGATACACGATCTTATTGCCTGTCCGACCTCTAGTGGAGTTTCATCCCCAGGGTACTCATTCGACCCCTAGTGCCTACTCCCTAGCATTCAAGATAGGAGCCTCAGCTCCTCACTTAATAACTCATAACCTCTAACCCTCGTGCACAAGAATTAGGCATCCAATCCCAAGACCCATGGTCCTGAAGTACAACCCATAAAGGTTCCTCTTCACCAAACAACTGGGACAACAACGATGCCAACACGACATCCCAATGTGAGAATATCAAGACTCCTCATCGTTAAATATGACTGACTCACATGCCTATGGATCCAAATGCATTAAAGTCTAAAATACATGACTCCCAATGAATGACACACGCACTCAAAACATGTATTCTCCATAAATTGCAATAAATGCAACTCACACCTAAAGCTCCACTTTAAGTTATTAAAACCAGACAAAAGTCCCAAAGACGCGACAAAGCCGAAAACCGAGCCTTAAGCTCAACCACTCAAATGACCATATGCTAAAATCCACAATATGCATTAAAATGCAACCAACCACGTTTATGCAAACACATGCTCCAAAAATGCAGGAATACACTCAAACACCATTTAGATTTTAACCAAGTCATTCTCAAAACAAATTTATAACCCCATTGGCTCTCTTAAACATCCCAAAGTACAAGGTCGGCATTTTTCATAACCCATAATAAAAATACAATCACTCCAAAGGATTAACAAGCGTATGATAGATCTAAGACATCCTTAATAAAGATTTACTCAACAATTTATTTGAAATACATCTTTCCCAAAAACCACAAAGATTTACAACAACCGAAAGGTAAACAGGGTTGGGAATGACCAAAATCCAATGACTCGTACATTGGTATTTTCAAAACATTTCACAACAAGAAATACACTTATTTCCAATAGCCACAAAAATGCATTTTTACCAAATACCCTCCATTTGTGAAAATGGTTACCAAATCATCTTTCATTATGATACATTTATCAACAATCCCAAAAATCCCAAAGATGTGTGTTTTATAAGTTTATAAAGTTAAACATTTGCAAATAACCAAAACTTATCAGGTGATCTGCAGCTAACAATTTCATGTAAAACACAAAACACTTTAAAATGAACATTTTGGCATGTACATCGTTTTCACAAATCAACTTGAACTCACCTTGCTAGATTTAGGCTAAATCTAGATTTTATCCCAACTCGAGCTTCCTTGAAGAGAATTGAATCCACAAGAAAATTCTTCCAAAACTTAGATCCATGAGTTTCCTATCATAAATATACATGTTCAACCACTTAGAATCGATCCACAAACATTTTATATCAAAATCCCTAATTTAGCCAAAATCCTAATTTTGACCTAATTTCTCCAAATTCATCAAACCCAAAACTTGAGAAACCAACCACTAGGGAATCACCAATGGAGCATTTATATCTCACAATAAGGTTTAGAAAAAGAGATGATGAAATTACCGCTTAGGTTTTGGTGAAAACCTAGAAAACTCTACCATGTAGTTTGAGGTTGAAAAAGAAGATGGTAAACTCTTGACTCTAGCTTTCAATCTTCACCACTTGATGATAGAACACTTCTAGAACACAAGGATTGGACCTAAAATTAGTTAGGGTTTGAGGGGAAGGAAAGGGAAACGTTTTGAGAGAGAATGGAGGAAGTTTAGAGAAGTTAAAATGAGAAATAAGGCTGAAATTCGCAACTTAACAGCAGTCTGGGCCACTGGTGCGACAATGACCAGCGTCATTGCCTAGGGCAATGTCGCCAAGCTCCCCCAGGCCTCTGTTCCTTCTCTGCGACTGTGACAGTGCGACTATGACACTGTCATAGTCGTCGGGCATTGTAGCGGGACCTTTCTGGGGCCCCGAAACTCAACTTTTTCAATGCCAATACTCCCGATACTCCAAGGGACTTTAGATAATGTTTTCCCAACAAAAAATCCCACTGTTTACAAGATACAAAACGTCCGAGTGGCCTTTACTTACCGAAAATTTCGGGTGTTACATTTATAGAAATCAAGAATCAAGAAGAAAATTTGTTTGACTTTAGGTTTTAAAAAAATACAAATGCAACCAAAAGCCCCAATCCAGACAACAGGCCACTAGCATCTTAATTTAATATGTCATTTTTTTATCAACGAAAGTTTTTCTACTACTTCATTGTTGATTTGATTTGGGGGTTTTGATTTCGTCTCGATGGTAGTTGCATTGATTGATATGGGTTTTGATTTCATTCTAGTGCGAGTTACATCTTTAAGTTTTTGTTGGTAGAATTCGGTTATGACTTCTTGCTTGTTTGAAAATTTTCATTCTTTGAAGGAATTGGAACGAACAATGAAGTTTGACCATGTATTTGGTTGGAATAAATTGAAATGAAATCTACTAAAAGACTTGGAATTTGCATGTTTTGTTGGTGGGTTGTAGTTTCGAATTAGAAAGAAATAATAATAAATGACCAAAATACCTCTTTATGACATTTCATACTATGTTGCTTAAATTGTAAATACTATATAAGGATAAATTAATGATTTTATTAATTGACGACAATGGTGGTGGTGGCAGCAATGACGATGGTGGTGCTAATGATAATGGTGGCGGCAGCGGTGACGGAGACGACCACAAACGGTGGTAGAGGTGGTAGTGGTGGTGTTGGCAACAATGGTGGTGGGCGAGGGTAGTGGTGATGTTATAGTTAGCTTGGTTTATTTAGGGTAGTTTATCTTTTTGAAAAGAAGTGGGTAGGAATGAAATTTAATTCCATCACAAACGCAATACGTGATGAAATCTGTGAATGATGGAATCTACGGGATTCAATTCCATATCATATGCAAGCCAAACAACTTAACTAAATTTAGTCAACGGAGTTGGCCATTTTAATTTTTCAGATCCAATTGCAATATTGCGATGAGGACTTAGGTTGCTTTTAGTTTGCAAGATTGGATTGGATTTCCAAATGAATTTCATTCCAATCCTGTAACACCCTAAAAATATGGACCAATTTAAACCTGTATAAATGCGGAAAAGACATCTAATAATTTAAGAGTATCACCCTAAAGGGGGAATAGTATGGAGGTTACAAACCCAAATGAATTTAAGGATATAAATCGACAACCTATTAATCTAAATCAACTATTTTATATTACAGTCGGATGTCGCTATCCTCCAAAAATGATAACCAACAAAACAATTCACGCCAGACTATATTTCTCCAAAAATGACTACTCTCGACCATTTGGTCGTCCACTCAATCCCGACAAGCCCCGGCGCTAAGATGACATGTCATATATGACAACCAAAGAAACAAGTGTTAGGCTAACGCCTAGTGAGAACAAACAATTTAAAACGGTAATTATAAACCATTTGGAATTGTACGGTTGGATATAGCCAAGAACTAAATCAAAACAAACAAGTAAACCATTAGTGATCACACCATATTAAAATCAAACATCATTCACCTTAGTGAGCTCAACTCCTCTAAGTCTATTGCTCAAAACATCAAGTCAACCCCTCTAGGTCTGTTCTTGAGAAGTTCCAAAATGGGAAGTTATGCACAATGAAATTACATCTTACTGCCCATGGGACGTTGCCCGATCGTATAGGTCCACACCTTACTTACCATGGTGACTCAATGCCTATTCCGTGCTAAAGTAGTGAACTCAATGTCAAAACCAAGACATTAAGAACACCGTGCATATGGATCCATTGCACTAAGACCAACTACCAAAATGAATTCCAATACACTCACAAATGATCATGTATAAAAGGATTTAAGCCAATTTACATGTATAAAATTTACCAACGTGCTCCCAACCTTAAAAGGGAAAATCATTATCACCAAACCATCAACGGAATATTGAATGAAGAGAGAGAGAGAGAGAGAGAGATGACCAACCTTTTTCCTCCCAAAAATCGACTCAACCAAAGCAAGAATAAGAAATGAGGGTAAAAAGTTGGATTTATGAAATAAATGGATTTAGGCCCGACCGCTATAGTGCCCGGCGATTGTGACATTTGTCATAATCGCTAGCAAGGTCGCGCCATTTGACCCCCTCTCGGTACACTCTTCGCGACAGTGCCCAGCGAGAGGGAAACCATGTCACAATCGCGGGCACAGTCGCTAGCTCGCCCCAACATTTGGTACAACCCACGCGACAATGCCCTGTGATAGTGACAGGGTGTCACAGTCGCGAGCATTGTCGTTGGCACTGTACCGAAGCCCGATTTTGGTGATTCTGATCCACCATGACACTCGACATAAAGGGATAAATATACCATGGTTCCAGCACAATTCAAAAAAAGTCGGAACAAGACAACTATCAAGACAATAACATTTGAGGCTCAGGAAAATAGAGATTATTACTTACTGGAAATCCAGGTGTTACAAATTGTAACACCCTCAAATCTGGAAATAACAACTTATTAAAATTTTCTAAATACATCAATAAATACTTCGAACTACAAACATAAATTGAGAATTAACCTCAATACTCCCATCATCTTATGCATACAATCTATGAAAAGGACGGGTGTTACTAAACCCAAACAATGGCTATTCCCCAACCTGCGGAAGACTTCATCGACTACTCACTCTTGTAAGGCTAAGGCTCAACTCTTCATAGCACTGCTAGAACCGAACCCCTGACGGAAACCTGATGCACATGCCAACAAATAAAAAGGTTAGGCTTAACGCCTAGTGAGCTCAAGAGTTTTAATATAAAGAATACATCTTTAAAAGAAAGGAATTTAGTTTAAAGCAAGATCCTTCGAAATAATTAACATTAAAATGTAAACGACACATTTTTCCCATGATATGCACTTTTAAAGACAATGCTCCCAATACTCACATTTCTTATAAAACGATGCAGTCCAAAACTCACCCAAAACGGGGTCATAGTTCGACACCCCATTTGTGAAAAATGTGAATAACCATTCATATCCCCAAACATCCAAAACCTGGATAGTAAGTAAAGCCCTCAATTTATAAGAATATGAAACAAAACTTTACTTCTCAAAATACTTCAAACGTAAACGGAGTATAATACGCAACCCATAAATCTTGAGTAAACAATTCCCATAAGTAAAACGACACCGAAACATAAATAATAAAATGACACAATTACATACCCAATTAGCACCTTCCGGTGATGTGCCTGGCGGAATACAAAGTTAAGCCACATAACCATGTTATCGAACTGCACCTCAGATCAAAGACTTTAGAGCACACTAACATAAGCTTCACCTCAAGTCCCCAACACCTTTAGTGCACACCACTTAACGGGTGTCACCTCAAGGACACGGTACCTTTAGTGCCCACTCCGTCGAGTTGCACCTCAAGGTTAACCGAGCTTAGTGCCCATTCGTTTCCTAGTAGAGTTCCAACCTTAAGGTTCTCATTCGACCTTTAGTGTCTACCCACTAGCATTCAAGATAGGAATCTCAACTCCTTACTTGATAACTCAAACATGCAACACCCAAATGACACGAAAAGTACGTCATTATACTCAACAACTCCACAACGGTTATTACCCCGGACAAATGTCCTCAAGACTCAATTTAGTCAAAACCGAGCCCAAGGCCCAACAACTTTTGTAAACCCCCAAATGAAAACCAGTATAATGTTGAAACGTGCTTGACCGATAAATAACAATTCCCATACAATGAAATGACTTTAAACGGCGTTTATAAAGACACATACCTCAAAGACGAGATTAACCCAAAACTCAACATATAATGGGACCAAAGGTTTTTCAAAAGGTTTATGAATGCAAACACACCAAAATGCATATAACATGAAATAGACTTCATTTGTACCAAATTCACCAAGATGCATAACTCATGTTATTACTTACCAAGATGACCAAATCCCACTTATGAGCGTTTTATGAAACTAAAATAAGCCAAGTTTATCAAATATGAAAACTCCTTAAAATACTCACACTTTAACAAATACCAAGTAAAATACATTTTTACTTCATATTACTCAAAATTTATCAGCAGTTAGCCATTTCATGTAAAACACTTTAAAATAACCATTTTGGCATGTACATCGTTTTCACAAATCAACTTGAACTCACCTTGCTAGATTTAGGCTAAATCTAGATTTCACCCAACGAGCTCTTTTGAAGACCACTTGAATCCTCAAGCCGAAATCTTTCAAAACCTAGATCCGAACATTCCAACCCATAAATATCCATAATCAACCATAAGGAAACATTCTCCAAACATAAAAATACCAAGATCCCAACAAGATCAAAACCCTAATTTCTCCAAAACCATCAAATCCGAGATTTGAGATATCAAACACTAAGAAACCACCAATAGAGCATTTATAACCTTAATACAATAAAACTTACCCTTGAAGACGATGAGACTTCCGAGAACACCCAATCCAACACTTCAACCCGAGCTCCCAACCGTTGAACTTGATGAGGAAGATGAAGGTTTTGTGGTTCAAGGTCCCAACTAGCTAGATGATTGAGAATCATGAGGTTTGGGGAGAGAAAACCCCCCAAAATGGGTTAGGGTTCGGTCTTTATGAAAGGGAGAGGTTGAGAGAGAATAACAATAGAAGAGAATGAGTTTTGAATGAGAAATGAGGCTAAAATCCGATTTTAATTCGGTCAGACCCCGCACGCGACAGTGCCTGGCGATAGTGACATTGTCACTATCGCGTGGCACAATCGCGCGGAGTGTACCGCGGCTAACACTCTCCCCGCGATAGTGACCTGGCGATAGTGACAATTGCGCCAAAGGTACCGAGGCTCGAAAAGTCCAAAAACTCGCGATTCACGCATGGGTTGATTTAAGATTCGAAGGCACAATGTTTTCCACTCAAAAGATAGGCGGAGAGATTACCAATGAAAGGCGGAAACTTACTTACGAAAAGTCGGGTGTTACAATCCTCCCAACCTTAGGATGATTTAAGCCTCGAAATCTAGGTTCCCACGAAACCTTACCCACTGAAGGATTGCCCTTAGACATCTGTCAGCACCACTAACACGACCCTTACACTGATACTCACAGTAGTTGCTCTTCTTGTGCACATTATACTCATAACCGAGCGCACACTTAACCCTCCAAAGTAACCTTTCACCCACAAGGTTACGGTCGTCTCCCAACCTTGGGTGACAATTACTACCTTCAGGCAGCTAGTAGCCTCAACTTCCCACCGACCAGTTTCCTTTCGAAACAACACAGTTCCAGACCCAACATCAAAGATCCTAACCAAACTTCCACAATCCTCATATTTCAACTGATCCATTCCTACTGTTGATAAAGTTGGCCTCCTAAGGCACACCAATGCGTCCCTTGGGCAACTGGTTAACCCAGATTTGGTTAACACTCAACTTCGTTCCAATTCCAGTCTCACGACATTCCTTTCGATAAAATCTTCATCGCCACGGGAATGCTTATACGCATCGATACTTAATCATCAACGCCTGACCTTCCTTTAAATTCCATTACTGAAAGGTCACTAATTCCCATGATCCAACCGGGATACATCCCAAACCTTCCAAGTTCCATTGACATCAAATAAACAAGTCGACGCCTATGGCTAAACGGTGACCCCAAAAACGTGGACATCCCGTCCACAAATTCCATTCCAGACGGATAACCGTACTAAGGTTGACACTTAACAGAAGGCTAAAATTTCAAATCTTACATCTCTAACAAACGGACCACAAGAATTTCCTTTGATCGCGGGACCCACTAAGACGGTACACCAACAACATAAACCATGATGCCAAAAAGACGAGCAATTCACCAAATCGAACCCAAACTAAGCGCAGATAATCACCTAAGACCTTATCCCGCATGATTACCGAAGTATAAAATCACCCCTTAATTAACTAGGAAGACTTAAATCCACTACCTCCATAAAACAAGCGCGTACAGATTCGAAACTGGAATCCGAAATTCAAAACTGACCCCAAGTCAGATCATCCGACGCTTCAAATCCCAGAGACGCTCTCAGTCTCTTTTTACAACTCCCCTACAATAGGGTTTAAATCTATAGGCCTAATGAGTTCAAGGTTTTCCAACCAGTATGCCTGTTTAAAAAAATATATAAAATTTCAAACGCATAGACCCTTTTTAACGATTAAACGTGCGGTACCAATACACTACGTAAATAAAGACAATAATAAAACACGTGTAACAGTTTACACCGTAAATGTAAGAATAGGCGCTTGCACCACAACCCGTGCAAACAAAGATTTGAACAACTCCAAAAGAGAACTCACAATTTTAACTTTAAAATCCTGCCTCTTTAATCAAGAGACGTTGCGACATAAAGATATCAACGACTCTATATGCAACGGGTTTTCCCCAAAGCTCGAAAGAATGATGGGAATGCAAATAAGATTTCAAATCGAGTTTAAGCTTTAAGTCAAATCGATAAACATACTTGACCCAACAGAAAATTCAATGACAAGAATGTCGCTAACTCGATAAATGTATTGCAGAAATTTCTAACAGTAAAAGTTGGTGATTGAAGTATGATCAGAACAAAAGTCCTGTTTGAAAGAACGTAAATCCTTTACATGATTGATCACACCAACGTTATAATTAAATCCAAATGCAAGATAGTATATGACGATTGGCATTCGTTAACGAAACCCATCAAATAACTCACACAATGATGCATATGCACGTGTTCTCAAAATTATTTAACGCAACGCAAAATGACGTAAGACGAGACACCCTAAACTCAACTGAATTTTCGTAAGACTCGCTAACGTGACAACCAAGTGGCGTCAAAATTTCATTTCTCAACAAAAGTGTAAAATGACAATACGTTTAAAATATTAAACTTCTAAGGGTTTCCCTTTTTGGACGCAGTGAAAGGTAAAGTGACACTTTTCAACATAATTTACACGGGACATGATGCCGAATAAACTCGCAAGATTATATGAAACAAAAGTTAAAACTCACGCAAAAGGACATCGCAAAACCATACTCCGAGAAATTTAACAAAACTCGCACAAACTAAAATTCTCAAGAAATTCCGACTCAACATGTGGGAATAACTTTTCCTTTAAAACCATCGACATACGTGGAGGAGATCCAATGTCAAGGTCAAAAATTCCACAATTACTTGCCCAATACCTCAAATAGCATCAAAACACGGATCTCAAAATATCCAAAAATAGCGTTAGACACGAGACGAGAATAAAGAGATTTTCGATAACAATTTGCAATTACGTGCAACAAAACATTTTCATGAATGTTTAAGCTCACAGTTTAAAATCTGATGAATGCTACATGCTTTACCGAAACCTTATAATACAAAACACTTTATGTTTCACAAACATAAGAAACAATTTATGCAAATTTATTTCAGGAATAAATTTAGTGCATGAATTTGATCGGCTCTTGGCATCATAGGACTACACTTCCCAATAACCCGACACACTATCATCACCGGAAGCATCCAACATCTTAAAGCCACACTCTCAATAATTTGATAAGCTTACGAATTCTCCTTGAATAGAAACGATCTACCAACTCACGAATCTAATCCAACCAAGATTTTCGACAACAGGAGGATCAACTTAGTGACTTCCTCGCACTTAGCTATCACTCCCAGGCGACCTTGATATAAACATCAATCCTCCCTTAGCTAACTCGCTTAAAACCTTCCTCACTACCCCCACGGTCATCATATCAAGGTAGCGCAAGTGCACACATGTAGCATGTAGGTTCACCATAGCACTGGCCAGGTGTTGTTATGAACGTACCGTACATGACCATCCTTGCGACCCTCGACAATTTTCTCGTTTCTAGCGACTAGTCAACCTCGAAATATCTTATCTTAAGGTACCTAATGTGCAACTCCACTTATCTTCGCTTAAAAGAACGCTAGCTTGAATCTAGGCATCCTAAAATCAATACCTAAATCTCTCAAACTTAGGCTCTGATACCAACTTGTAACACCCTCAAATCTGGAAATAACAACTTATTAAAATTTTCTAAATACATCAATAAATACTTCAAATTACAAACATAAATTGAGAATTAACCTCAATACTCCCATCATCTTATGCATACAATCTATGAAAAGGACGGGTGTTACTAAACCCAAACAATGGCTATTCCCCAACCTGTGGAAGGCTTCATCGACTACTCACTCTTGTAAGGCTAAGGCTCAACTCTTCATAGCACTGCTAGAACCGAACCCCTGACGGAAACCTGATGCACATGCCGACAAATAAAAATGTTAGGCTTAACGCCTAGTGAGCTCAAGAGTTTTAATATAAAGAATACATCTTTAAAAGAAAGGAATTTAGTTTAAAGCAAGATCCTTCGAAATAATTAACATTAAAATGTAAACGACACATTTTTCCCATGATATGCACTTTTAAAGACAATGCTCCCAATACTCACATTTCTTATAAAACGATGCAGTCCAAAACTCACCCAAAACGGGGTCATAGTTCGACATCCCATTTGTGAAAAATGTGAATAACCATTCATATCCCCAAACATCCAAAACCTGGATAGTAAGTAAAGCCCTCAATTTATAAGAATATAAAACAAAACTTTACTTCTCAAAATACTTCAAACGTAAATGGAGTATAATACGCAACCCATAAATCTTGAGTAAACAATTCCCATAAGTAAAACGACACCGAAACATAAATAATAAAATGACACAATTACATACCCAAGTAGCACCTTCCGGTGATGTGCGTGGCGGAACACAAAGTTAAGCCACATAACCATGTTATCGAACTGCACCTCAGATCAAAGACTTTAGAGCACACTAACATAAGTGTCACCTCAAGTCCCCAACACCTTTAGTGCACACCACTTAACGGGCGTCACCTCAAGGACACGGTACCTTTAGTGCCCACTCCGTCGAGCTGCACCTCAAGGTTAACCGAGCTTAGTGCCCATTCGTTTCCTAGTAGAGTTCTAACCTCAAGGTTCTCATTCGACCTTTAGTGTCTACCCACTAGCATTCAAGATAGGAATCTCAACTCCTTACTTGATAACTCAAACATGCAACACCCAAATGACACGAAAAGTACGTCATTATACTCAACAACTCCACAACGGTTATTACCCCGGACAAATGTCCTCAAGACTCAATTTAGTCAAAACCGAGCCCAAGGCCCAACAACTTTTGTAAACCCCCAAATGAAAACCAGTATAATGTTGAAACGTGCTTGACCGATAAATAACAATTCCCATACAATGAAATGACTTTAAACGGCGTTTATAAAGACACATACCTCAAAGACGAGATTAACCCAAAACTCAACATATAATGGGACCAAAGGTTTTTCAAAGGGTTTATGAATGCAAACACACCAAAATGCATATAACATGAAATAGACTTCATTTGTACCAAATTCACCAAGATGCATAACTAATGTTATTACTTACCAAGATGACCAAATCCCACTTATGAGTGTTTTATGAAACTAAAATAAGCCAAGTTTATCAAATATGAAAACTCCTTAAAATACTCACACTTTAACAAATACCAAGTAAAATACATCTTTACTTCAAATTACTCAAAACTTATCAGCAGTTAGCCATTTCATGTAAAACACTTTAAAATAACCATTTTGGCATGTACATCGTTTTCACAAATCAACTTGAACTCACCTTGCTAGATTTAGGCTAAATCTAGATTTCACCCAACGAGCTCTTTTGAAGACCACTTGAATCCTCAAGCCGAAATCTTCCAAAACCTAGATCTGAACATTCCAACCCATAAATATCCATAATCAACCATAAGGAAACATTCTCCAAACATAAAAATACCAAGATCCCAACAAGATCAAAACCCTAATTTCTCCAAAACCATCAGATCCGAGATTTGAGATATCAAACACTAAGAAACCACCAATAGAGCATTTATAACCTTAATACAAGAAAACTTACCCTTGAAGACGATGAGACTTCTGAGAACACCCAATCCAACACTTCAACCCGAGCTCCCAACCGTTGAACTTGATGAGGAAGATGAAGATGAAGGTTTTGCAGTTCAAGATTTCAACTAGCTAGATGATTGAGAATCATGAGGTTTGGGGAGAGAAAAACCCCCAAAACGGGTTAGGGTTCGGTATTTATGAAAGGGAGAGGTTGAGAGAGAATAACAATAGAAGAGAATGAGTTTTGAATGAGAAATGAGGCTAAAATCCGATTTTAATTCGATCAGACCCCGCACGCGACAGTGTCTGGCGATAGTGACATTGTCACTATCGCGTGGCACAATCGCACGTAGTGTACCACGGCTAACAGTCTCCCGCGATAGTGCCTTGGCGATAGTGACATTGTCACTATCGCGTGGCACAATCGCGCCAAAGGTACTGAGGCTCGAAAAGTCCAAAAATTCGCGATTCATGCATGGGTCGATTTAAGATTCGAAGGCACAACGTTTTCCACTCAAAAGATAGGCGAAAGGAGGAAAGATTACCAATGAAAGGCGGAAACTTAGTTACGAAAAGTCGGGTGTTACACAAATCCCATGTTTGGTTTGAAGATTTCCTGGATTTGAAATCACACAAACATAAGATTTGAAAAATCCCACAAATCCCATATTTCACGGAATTTTGTAGGATTTGTATATAATTATGTTCTAAAATGTAAACATGTGTTTTGTAATAATCAATTAATAAAACAATTTAATTATTTTTATAATTATTCATACATTGTTTTTTTAAATTAATAATAAAGAATAGAATTCAATTCCAAATCCTCCAATTCTAAATCCTTCCACGAAATCAAAACCCTCAAAATCATTCCATCAAACCAAACGCATCCTTAGGGGCTGTTTGGCTCATGGAATTGGAAAGAATTTGAAGGAATTGGAATGGCCAATTCCATTGACCAAATTCCCAACCCATGTTTGGTTCACGAAATGAAAGCGATGAGATCCTTCCGATTCCATTGAATTCCATAATTTAAGGAATTCATCATTCCTTGTCTTAAGTGAATGAATTGAATTCCTACCAACCAAACGTGTGGTCAAGTTCCATCAAATTTCATTCCAATTTCTTCGATGGATTCCAATTCCATCAAATTCTATTCTGTGAACCAAACGCCCCCTTAGAGTTTTGATTAGGGTTTATTGACGTTTTTGTGCTTGGTAGTCAACACGTGAGAACTCCTCCTTTTCGTGAGAACCATGAGAGCAAATTCGAAGTTATCGATCTCTTTTGATCGATGGACTTGACAATATTTTTGTAAAGGAGGGATACTTTTCTTTTGGATTCTCGCATCTGGGTATGTTATGAATGAATTTCGTGAATGTGTGTGTGTGAAGTTTCAATATTTTTCTAATAAGATGGAATATTGAAAGTATATAAAGTCTCAATATTTTAATTAAGAATGTGTGGTAGTGAAGGAATATAAAGTTTAATGTATTTCATGTAAAGGTATGTGAAGTTTCAGTATATTTCTTATTAAGATGCACTAGTAAATGTATGTGCATGCACGTGAAGGTATGGACACGTCCTGTCTCTTTTACAACCATGCAACTAAAGTTCTATTTATTCACGAAACTGCCACCACGTCTATAGTATCCATCCATAAAAAACAACTAAAGTTCTCACCTTCTCCAAACAACCATGCAACTAAAGCTCAGAAGGTATTCTTCCGATTTTTTCTCCAAACTCAATAGTTCTCACTTGAGTTATCTCGTTCACTCTTTGTATATATGTAGACACAAATATGTATGTATGTATGTATGTATGTATTGATTTTATTGTAATGTACAAATATGTCGGTAACAATTTTGATTAATCGTAAACATGTATATGACTTTAGATAACGCTATGGAAGTAGAAACGTAATATTGTTGAATGGTTGTGTTCATCTGTGTGGTCCAAATCTCGTTTGAAATTAACCCACAAGTCATATTTTTGAACCGATATATTTATGATGTATTGGATCATAAATTGTATTCAAGATTAAAGTTAAAGTTAGGATTCAAATTGTAATAAGTTGATAGTTATTTGTTATTGGGCCCCAAGCCCATTAGGCTTATACGGCCTAAGTATAAATAGGTTTTAATTATTAGGTTTTAGTTTGAACCTCTCATAATTACAATTCTGTTTAATGTGGTATGTTATTCTGATTTATTATCTCTTGATTTATATTGTGTTGTGTGTTAATCTATCAACTAGAATACTGGGTTCAACAAGTGGTATCAGAGCCTAAAGAATCAAACTTTTTAGATTTAAACTGTGTTTATCGATATCTATATCTGTGAAAATCGATTTCATGAATTTATGTGTTTTTATGCTTAAAATCGAATTGATTAGATGTGTTTTATGCTATTGAACGTTATCTGATTGGTTAATTGCATTGTAAATCATCAATTGATTGGTTTTTTGATGATTTTTGGATCTGGGTTCGTATATTCATTAATCTCTTGATTTATACTGGGTTCAAATCGATTGGCTTTTGGAGGATTTTTAGAATCTGGGTTCGACAAGTTAATAAACCGGTCGAACACTGTGTTCTTTAAATTGTTTGATAAAAAGTGATTTTTGATCATTAATTTATGTGTGGGTTTGGTCGATGCATGTTTATGGGTTCAAAAGTAGTTTTTATCCAACTATTGATTCTAACGATCTCATCTAGTTGATTGTCTTGGTACAAATTAGTTTGATTACTAACCATACAACTAAAGATGTCTGAAGGTTATAGCTATGATTTTGACAAGATGACTCTTTCTGAAGCAAAAGCAAATGTTAAACGTCTTGTTGGACAGTTGTCAAGATATACAAGCATGGTTATTGACTATGAAAAACAGAATAAAAATCTCAAATCCGAGATATTACCTTTCAAAGCTGAGAACAAGGATTTAAAGATTCAGAACTCATCTATTCTTACTCAGATCAATGTTTTAAAAGAAAAGTCAGAGGACTCAGAGAAAGATTTTATTTGCTCAGAATGCATTAATTATTCTATAATTAATTTTGCAGGAATTATTGAGAAAGAAAGAAAAGAATTTGCTAAGAAATTCACTGATTTCTCAAGAAAAGCCTTTGAAGAGAAGAAATCTTTAGAGCTTAAATGTGTTAGGCTTTTTCAACAAGTTTCAGACTTTGAGAAAGTTATCATTCTAGAGAGAGAAAAGGCTGAGAAAGAGAAGAAGACAGCTGATCAGAAGAATGTAAATAAAGACTTTTCTAAAGAAAAGAAAGATTTAGAGACTGAGATAACTAAGCTGACAAGAGAGTTATCTGAGCTATCAACAATCATTCTGAAGGAAAAGAAGACGAATTCTGAACTGCAAAAGAAGTTTGATCTGATTGCAAAGGAAAGAAACAGTTTGTCTTCAAAGATAAAGGAACTTGAAGAGATAGTATTCAAGGTGAAGGTAACCGAGCACAAGACGCCAGAGTCAATAGCTCAATCACCAAGAGATGATCAAACTGATTCAGATTGTTCACTAAAAAAGGCTTCAAGTTCACATTTTTCAAATGTTTTCTATAATCCTTTCTGTTATTTAGATGATGATCTTACTTCTAAATCTACAGATCATATTCGTCCTTCTAACCTTTTCTATGACAAAAATGTTGATGGTTCAGGTAACTTCACGAAGGACAAGTCTCGGAAGAAAAGGTTCTGGAGAAGGGAAGATGAAGAAAAAGATAGAGGAAATTGGATCTGGAGAGTTAAAGGATCTCCAGAAGAAAAGAAGAAAGAAGAATCATTTGTGCATACATCAAATGCTAAATGGAACTATGATTCAAAAGGTAGAACTTTTGGTAAACCTGATCTGGTTTACACTATCAATCAACTGATCAGGTTAGCACAAAAGAAAATTAGTTGTTCCTACTGTGGCTCAAATGATTTGTAAGAAAAGATTATGTGAATAACTTGTATGGTTCTTATTTTATCTCTCCTACTAGAACTGCAACTAACCCATTAGGACCCAACTACCAGTGGGTACCAAAAGCTAAATCTGTGTTGCAGGCACCCAAGGTTTAAGGGGGAAAAAGAACAATGACTTCTGATTGCTACAGATCAGAACTCTTGCCTCATTGCCAAAAAGATGACTTCTAAGTACAACAGCTTAGAACTCGGACTTCAATGTCAAATAGTTTGACTTCTGAATTTACTTTAATCCTAGTAATTCAGAACTCGGTTTCATGATTAAGGATTATACACATATTAAGGGGGAGCTTATATGCTTTATACTTTTAATGATGTATTTTCTGATTTTTCAGGAGAAGATTAGATACTATTCTCACCGGAGAATATGTAGAATGGCTCTTGAATAACACAGTTCAAGACTCGATCTTCATTGGTAAAAATAAATGATATTATTCTCACCAGAGAATAAGTAATCATGGTTTTTGAATACTTAAGTTCAAAACCCATACTCAAATGTTTTCTTCTGATAGGATGCTTAAATGATAACATCTTTTATAGAAGTTTTTGATTTGAGGGGGAGCTGATTGTTATATCTTTTAGAAGGAGAAGATATATATGATTTTTACTATCATTGTCATATCTTTCTGATAAATTTTTGTGTTACAGATATCAAGGGGGAGGATATCTGAGTTTTTGTTGAGAACACTTAAATGAACATATTCATTTCAGGGGGAGTTAAGGATTATGACTTACAGGTATATCCTTCTAATCCTTATACTCTATCACTTGTTGAAAGAAGAACAACTTTCACTAGTGAAAAATGATTTATTAAATGTTCAAACCACTTCCTATTCTTCAGAGATTTTCATGAATTGTGAAGTGTGATCTTAAATGATTTTTGAGCTTAAATGCCAACTACCTTTAGTTTGAGGGAGAGAATAGCATTGTCAAAACAACTCATGTTTTTTATTTCTCCAAAATTTTTATTCTTCATGTTTATTTGTATTCCTTTGCTTTCATATACAAATGGCTGTTGAACAGCATATTATTTTAGGACAATACATGGGATTTGATGTGTGAGCTTAACAGAACTTCCATGGATTCACGATAACCAGTGTTTCCTACCCAGGAAGTATTTCCTGAGTGATTGAGGGGAGAGGGGTCAAAAGAATTGAGTGATGGTGTGTGAAAAGGTAAAATGGAAAAGAGAGATTGGTTAGAAGTGAGAATTAAAAGAAAGAGGGTGAGAGAACAGAGTAAAAGAATATCAAACTCTGCACCAAACTTCTTTCTGAGTCGGGCAGCCACATTATCTGATTGGTTCACATTCTTTGGTAACCATTATTGAAAAAGGCACCTAGCCCATGCCATCTCTTGCATACAACCCCACCAGCTACTCATTCTTTTCTCAAAAAGAGAATGTTTCACATTTTCTGGGGACGCAGCACATACGCTATTGGTTCTTCATTTGGAATATACTAATATTGAAAAAGAAGGAAAGTTACCCCACCTTCGAACCCTTTCTCATGCACATAGAGTCTTTATATAATTTGTTGTTGTCTCAACAAGTTTACATACTTTGAGCCTATATTGAAAAGCAATCATCTATGCTTATTTCTTTCATACACATGCACAAGTACACATAAATTCGTTTTCTGTCAGAACGTTCATAGATAACCATGTGTTATTCGATGATTGAATGGAAGACCTGGGGAGACAACATCAAAACCAGCTCCTTATATAGTAACTTTGTATTACTCAGTGACTTTGTGTCGCTGACAGGCATTCTAACTAAGTCATTTGTTGATTCAGGGTTACCACATTTACTTTATTTGAATCTGAAAAGATTGAAATAATCACTTTCTCCATTTGGAGAGACTACTCTTATTTCCACACAGGGATCTATACATGAAGACAGTGCTTAATTGAATTCTATAAAGACAAGGGGGGATTGTTTTGATATGTTTTGATGATGATGATTCTCACCACTCATCAAAAAGTGGGAGAATAATCAAAAGGGAGAATATACAAAGGGGGAGAATATAATCTGAAGACTGCTGAAGAATTTCAAAGATATCAAAGTGTCTGAACTTATTTAAATATCAAAAGCCTGACTGAAGATGATCGTCAGAAGGACACTTCAAGAAGATAAAGACGAAGACTATTGCCAAAAAAAATTTAATCTTGAATCCATAGGGGGAGATTGTTGGATCATAAATTGTATTCAAGATTAAAGTTAAAGTTAAGGGTTTAAATTGCAAGAGTATTTAATACTCTAGGGGTATTTGTATTTATTTAATAGTTAGTTTATTTGTGGGCCTCAAGCCCATAAGCCCATTAGGCATTAGGCCTAAGTATTTATAGTTTTAATTAATTAGGTTTTAGGTTAACCTCTCATAATTACAATTATCATATTAGTGAGGTAGTCGTATTCGGTATCAAGAACACACAAGGTTTTCACTGTTTAATCAAGGATCGTGGTATGTTATTCTGATTCATTAATCTCTTGATTTATATTGTGTTGTGTTGTTGGTCCCGGAGGTGCTTAACAAGTTTGTAGAAGGGGGGGTTGAATACAAACACAGAGATTTAAAGTTTAATAAATTGTTTATTGATAAATCAAACACAATTTACAAGTTTGTTGCGGAATAAGATTAAGACAGACTCAATCTAAACAAACTTAAGAAACACTACTAAGATGGTTGCACAAGAATTTCAGAGAATGGGGGATTAAGGAATATAGAAAACAAAGGTTTCTATTTGGAGTTCAAGGATTGAGCACCCCCTCAGATGGAGGGGGTGAACTTCCTATTTATACCCTATGCATTAAATGCATGGCAGGGCACTTTACACGTGGCATTCACTGATTGGCTTTGGAAGTCTGACTTTGGGAGACATGCTTTCGGCCGAATCATGAACAGTGTAGTTGACAGAGTTGTTGTACGAATTGTGGCAGAGGCATGTCCGTTCTGACACATCGTACTGAGTTGTGCAAGGTAAGACAAATGGAAACTTGAGGTATAAGATTTGTGATCATTCAATCGCTGAATATCTCTTTCTTCAGAGATATCAAGAGTTCAGCGATCGCTGAAGCTTCCCTCATGTTCCTTCGCGTATAAGTAGAGTTGTCTTTGCTTCACTGATATCCGCATCAGGTCACTAGTAGACTTCTCTTTGTTCAGCAGCTTCGTCTTCGATTCAGCTATGAACATCTGTTGACGCGAGACTTGTCTTCAGGGATTACGTTACTGTTTACATCAGAACTATCAGCGATACTGAACAGAATCAGTTTGATCACTGATAGTGAAACACTAATACATACTAAATGTTTATAAGAAAACTATCAGCGATAACTGAACAGACTCAGTCTGATCGCTGATGGTGAAACACTAATACATATTAAACGTAATTTTCACTAAGTACAGAAAATGGTCGTTATCAAATCACTGAGAGAGTTTGGATCAACATGTGTGTTAATCTATCAACCAGAATATTGGGTTCAACAAAGAAATCTAACAGTTTAAATGAATATTATTGTAATATCACTTTGGTCACATCAAATGTATCGATTGATTTTCTTTCCTAGCTGGAAATCAGGGTGATTCATCAGAATTTTATTTATACAAAAACGGTACATATCTCTAATATATTATTAAAATTCTAATACGGTTAATTAGTTTTTTTGTAAAGTTTTGAAAGCCAAAATTTTAGCTCCACATTTCTTCCATTTTTTATGATTCAAAGTTACATTTAGCACATTTATAATTAGTTATTTAATTTACTTTATATCCCTTGTTTTTTCATTTTTCATTTTACACCCTTATAATGTTAACACAAATAATCGTATATGAACAAAAATGCAATGAAAAGATATGTTTCTTTTTTTACAACTTATACCATTATAATCGTCTCGTCAATACCTTCAAAACGAGACTAATATTGAATATTTTTTTTAATTTAACCGTGCTATTAAATATCATGAATATCTACGAATTAATTTGTTTTCTATTCATATGGCTTTATTTATTTTTTTCATCTTTAGCATATTAAAAACACATAATCATAGACCAACTAAAATATTTAAAAAACGCGTTTCAGTTTTTTTTATAAATTATACTACTATTATTTGTTCGTCAATATTTTCAAAATAAGTTTATTTTTTAATATATTTATTGATTTAGTACTATTATAAAATAGAATAAATACTTATCAATTTTACTATATATATATATATATATATATATATATATATATATATAGAGAGAGAGAGAGAGAGAATATAGCATACCGATAAATATTTATAACGATTATTGTAGAAAAAAACGAGGTATACAAATCTATACATATCTATATTAGGTTTTTTTATTGAATTAATTAAAATTTTATAATCAGGTAAATTATAAAGGTATACAACTAACATCAATATAGACAAAAATGAAATATGATTGAAAATGCATACCAAAATACCTCAGAGTCAATGCATGATTCACATATAAGTGCACCAAACGACTCAAGCACCATGTTTTCATAGACTAAAGTATCGATAAGGACGATGAATACAAACTTAAAATGAAACATTGTTGTCATTTTGATTTCGAGATGTTTCCTAAGCAGATACATACATTTGTCAATTGTTCTTTCGATTTCACGATTTTTCGTATCAGATCGTGCACGGATGAAATAAATATTTTAGACATTAATATATCAAGTATAATAATTAATAAAGATATTTTAAAAGAATGCTTTTGAACTTCATATTATATATATTAACATTTAACATGAATGATGAACAGTAACTTACATTTGGTCCTTGAGGTTTTTAGTAAATTACAGATTTGGTCCTTGAGGTTTTATCTCCCTGTTAGATTTAGTCCTATATTTGTAGAGTTACAGATTTGGTCCCTATAGTTTTATTTTCCTCTTGGATTTAGTCCCCATAATTTGTTGATTCCAAAATAGACTTTTGATTTTGCATTTGCGTAACGTTTTGGTCCTCGAAACTAAAAGTTGTTAGCTCCTAACCGTTAAGTAAATGACATTAATTTCGATCATTTATAACTTTTTCATTTTCTAATTTAAATAAATAAAAGTTATATTATAAAAATTATTTTTATTATATAAGCATAAAATAAAGATCCCTTAACATGAATCGCATCTCAATGACTGTGTCTTCTCCAACCCAAAACATTCCGCCTTCCCCATCAATCCAAGCACATAATCGTAGGTGATTCACGCACCAATTTTTTATTTATTAATAAAGTAATTTATCATAATTTATTTTATGTTTAATAATGATGTAAAATTTGTTTAATTCATATTTTTATTATAATTTAATTTATGTTTAATAACAATGTAACTTTTTTTAGGTTTAATGATGTAATGTACCATTTGCCAATTTATTTTCGCTTCCTATTATACACACACATCATCCTCATAGTGCATTTTGTAAATTATAGTCATGCTGCTAACAGACACAAAATGTTTTGTTCTCATAATTAGTCATGCTCAAATTTATGGTCTTAATATTTCTTTCCTTCCGCAACGACGTGCGGACATTAATCCCACCTCGTTAATATATTATTTAACAAATTACTAAGTATATAGTAGTGGATCCCTAGAACCGATTAAGAGATATAATTAGAATTTTTTTTTTTTTGGATGATATGTGATTGTACCTGCTAGATTCTTCACGCTTCCGTCACTATATACATTAATTCATGAACGTTGATTTCTTGGCTGTTTTGAGTGAAAACGTTGTGATGGTGGTAGCAATGTATTTAATTTAATCCAATTATTTGCTGGAGGTTGAATTTTAACAATTGATTAAATGTAATTAACTTTGGACAATGATCCAATCCAATTCAATGGTTGATTGACCGGATCGGTTTTATCTATCGGATATTAATTATTATTATTGATTATTTGTTGGATTAGATTAGATCTTTCTAATATTTTGAACTATTTATCCATACATTTTACTTATAAATAATACTCATAAATAGATATCCATATAATCGAACCACTAACACAATTTAAATCATAAGAAGAAGAAAAAAAACAAACTCGTACATCAAAATACCAAAGTAAACCACGTAAAATAAAGCATTCATTGTGCAATGGCCACAAGGGTTTATAAAATTTCAATAGTTGTTTTAAAGTTATTTAAATGTAGTATGGATTTAAGATCCTATACATCATTTCAAGGCACCCCAAGTGTCGAAATCTGCATACGAAGCTTAGGATTTGACTTGGTGATTATTTTTCTCAAATTCAAGGATTTTCATCCATATGTTTTTTATTTATTGCAAAACAGTAAAATTTATAAGTTTTACTCTAGAGGTTGAATTCCCTTTTTTGAACCATTTCTTCAACCTATAGATATTTCAGCTATCATCTTTGTAGATTCAAGGCAAATATCAGGCTCAACTCCGACCCCAACCCTATCCTCATTGTACTATTCAAAAGACTGGGTTACCACCACAGTGTCATGCCATATAGGCTTGTCGTGATCAACTTTAGGTGATATCGTCACAGTTTGTGCCAATAATGGAGGTGGCCCAAAAGCGACCTTCAAGTCAACCCTCATCACAATTTTAGGTTAAATTAACATTGTGAACACATTAGATTTAATCGACCCGATAAATCAATAAAACCATATGTTGTTGCCATTATTAGGTGTAAGCCTTAATTTTCGTTTACACCCCTCCAAGATATCAGTCATCTACTCAGGTCCTCTATATGAAGTTCAACCTTGCCCTCTCATTTTCGACATATTTTTAAAATCGGTCTTCCTTCACACTAGTTAATTAAATGACAATTTACAACCTCCTACATATTTATATTTTCTCCCTCTATGCAACATCATTTAGTTTTCATTTTTACTTTTTGTGTGTACACAATTATTTAGTCACTTCACTGTATGTCAATAGTTTATTATATAAAGAGAGACACGAGATCATATGAGAGTGTCCATTTTCTATGAGACCCATGAAACCAACTTGGAGGCCTTGGATTAGTTGATCTTACCAAACCTTTAACAGCAAAACATTCATTATTCACATGAACAACACAATGAACCTTCATAGAAAAACACACAAAACCTTCACATGAACCTCACACTAAATTTTCACAGCGGTCTCATAAACCCCCCTGAAAAGTGTCTGTGTCATTGAAATCCACGACAATTTCAAGCACTATTTGACTCTCTTTTCAAAGTCCTTTTCATCTTTTCCTCGCGGTACTTGTTTGCTATCGGTCTCACGCCGGTATTTAGTCTTGGACATACATACATATATACACACATACACACATGTGTGTTTGTATAATAAATGATAACTTAGGGTTGAAATGGGTAAAATGTAAGTATATGTACAACATACAAGTTGATGTATCATTTTAAGAGGGCTGCATTTGTCCTTTATCTATGTACTACTCAAGTGAACAAAAAATCAAAGTTTTAGTTTTTAAAGTCTGGAAATTGACAATCGTGGATTTGTTCCCCGCAAATTTAGAAGGAAAAAAAATATTTACTCTCTGAAAACTAATGAGTTACGTTCTTTTTGTACATTTTATGCTTCTTGTTGTTTGTTTATATGTAAAATAAGACGTATATCATACCGTTTCATTATGAAAATAAAAAGTGTTTGACAAAATAGTTTCATTTTGTTTATAACGTAATTTTAATGTTGTAAAATCAATCAAAAAAATAATTCATAAGATCCAATAATCGAATAAAAAACGGGACGCTTCCTGAATAATAAAAAGTATAAACACAGTTGCTTTCTCTTAACATATATTAAATGTGCTTAAAAGAAACATTGAGTAATTGGACATTGGTAAATGATATGTCTGTATACATGTCATCTTCAAATCTCACTTTAAGGTGCACGGACAGACCCACTAATTTTTCTTATGGTGACACTATATAATTAATATAATATGATGTATACCAAAAATAATTACAAAAAAACACGATTTATATTGACGTGTCTTCATCTTTTACCAACGTTCAATATAGACCGAAAAATTATTACAAAAAGTATAGTTTTTATAGGATTGAGAAACAACTCCTAAATTTATGCTCGACGTGTCTTAATCTTTTGGAAGCGATCCATGACATCTTCATTCTTAACACATTATCATGTCCTTTTTCTATGGCATTAATGAGGGCAACATTTAAACAATCATAACCAATTCGATTACATAGATCTGACTTGAGAATTTTCATCGCTGAAAAGCATCTTTCAACCGTAGCAGTTGCAACAGGCAAAACCAGTGTTAGCTTCAATAATCGGTACACCAAAGGATGAGAAATATGTTTTCTTGTTGCCACCATCAATCTAGTAAGGTCGGCAATGCCATTTAAGTTGGCAAATCTGACATTATTCTACACAAAATGATAGTAGATGTCAAGTTCGTGCTCAAGAGTCTTTTCCTTGTTATCAAAATCACGTGGATACATCTCACTCAACTTCAGTAGGCTTGATTTTTTAAACTGAGAAAAGGAAATGCGTGGATTCAAAGTTGCGATATTGTGATCTAAGTCGAAGCTTATCTCACTAAGGAAGATTGTTAACATCAATCATATTGTTGGAAGTATCACCGGTTGATGAAGCTTTTCATTTCAATTTTTTTAATATAGAATTAACAACTATTCAAGTAATAGCTAAATATGTAAACGGGTAATGGCTAAATAAATATGTAAATCAAGTAACAACTAATGTAAAATGTATACCTAAATACCAAATTAGTTGTTTTGATTTTTGAGATTTGAGGGATCGAAATTTCAGATTCAACCTCCACCCTCCATTGTCCACACTCCATAAATGAGAAAACAAGAAAACAGAGCAGTAGTCAAGACTCAAATCACTGAGTAACCTTATCAATTTATTGGGTCATTGCGTGTTTTTTAATTTTTAAATAAATAAGGAATGGGGAATAAGTCAATCAGATAATGAATGTGTGTTACAATCTAATATCCTAATATATATATATATATATATATATATATATATATATATTTGCAATTTTCAATTGCACCCTTTGGACTTTCAAAAATAATACGATCGTACATTTCACGAATCTAAATCTTTTTAACTTACGATGGAGGGACAATACGGTGGCACGTACCACCATTGACACTTAATTTTGTCCGCCCCTATCAGGGTGCGATATATTAATTGATTTAGTTTGGTTTGGTTTGGTTTGGTTTTAGAAACATTGAGTGATCATTTAGAGCATAATGGTGGATTGCGTAACTAGCTGATATACAAAGCTTGGATTTTTATATCAACAAGTTGAATTTTTTTTTCCTTAACAATTACATATATTAAATGTAGATAAAGATTACTAAATTTCTTAATGGCCCTGAAGCCGAACATGTCCTTCCTTCCCTTATAATCGTATTTAAGCCTCTCCTCTTCAATTTCGTTCGTTATTATACTAAACCTTGATATTTTCCTTGAGCAAATACATGGTTGATATCTTATTGACAAACCACATATTTCATCCTTCGTTCCACTGTGACTTAGGTACTCCATTGACATGTCTCATTCAAGTCCATCCCTTAATTTTAACGGTCAGTATATCAAGTCAATTCGAAAAAACGAACTGAACTCTCATCGTTTCTAAGATTGTTTGCCTTTCTTCGATTGTGGGTCTCATATCAATATTTTCATCACTCGTTGTCACAAAGGGGTGTGAAACCTAGCATGATCTACTAGTGAACCTTTAATCTTGTGAGCGAGAAGATCCATGTTTCTATTGACTCTCTTGAAATTCTACATAATGTTGTCAGAATCATTGTAGCATTGTCATAGACTCTTTGTCGTTGTAACATTCTCACTTGGTTGCTTCAATAGCATCAGTTGATAAAGACCATTTTTACAATTATCATTTGAGGTTTTTCTTTTCGATAGACGAGAATAATAAGTTGACATTTTCTCAAGGATTTGGGTGTATTTAAGATGATGAAGTTTACTAACCATTTGCCGTGGATTGGAGGCTTTAGACCCTCCTCGTTGACTCCATTTCTCTTCTTTGCCCAACACAAAAATAAAAAATAAAAAATAAAAAATCTCCATCCTCCAATGAACGACATAATTGTAATGCATTTTTAATTTGTTATTGTTTTCTTGTTTGAACCCGCTATCACAACGGTTTTGAATCTAATCATAGTAACCAACAAACTTTGAAGCATCGTGATTTAGTTTTTGCCAACGATCATAAGTGCTTGACAAATTCTAAATGATTGAGAAGTATTGCCATGATACCTATCATTTTTTTTTTAATGTCATTCAAAAGGGTTGACATGTTTTGATCAACATCAATTGTAACGTCTTGACGTATTATTTGATTCAGATGTTACACAACAATATGTCATATGTGGCTGTCCATAGACCTATTTTTTTTAACTTCCGCTTCCTTGCTCCTTGACTCCATGTGGTTGAATAAAATTTTCACGTTGAGGAAAAATTTTATATGCTTATTGGAAATACTAAAAAATTGACAGAAAATTTGGGTAGTTAGAATTTAGGTACTTTAAAATGCTAGGATTTTAGTACATTGACATTTGAAAATCGGCAAGTTTATCGTTAGAATGCTAGGATTTGGTGTTTCATGATATGCTCTTTAGACACCTCCAATTTTTTTGTTGAGTTTCAATTATATTAAGCATAAATTATTTTGCCAGAAAAAGGGTAATTGGAAATTTATTAACTCAATGTCCCTGTCTACTTTAGATGGAATAACGGATCAAAACCAGTATTTGAAAAAAATATGGGTCTGAACAATTTGAGTTATAATGTGTTCTTAATGGAATTAAGTGAGTGGTAATAGTTAGTAGGATTAAGGTCTGATATAGTCTCTGATTTCAATAAATTTTTGTTGGTAATCTCTGTGTATTCTATGAGATTGTGGGGTGCGAAGTCGGGGGTTTACCTCGGGCGATCGCCTCAACCTGGGCGTCATTCAATACCGGGGATCGATACCGACTGTTTTGCATGCAAGTTTAAGTAAAGTTTATGAATGTTTATGCTGAAAACATCTGATATGTGAGAATTGTTAAAATGCTTATGATTATGTATTTTGTTACTCTTAGTGGAAATGTATGCATACATTGTTTTAATTGCGTTATGCTCAAAGTCGGGGGGTGTGTTCCGTCTGTGCTCATACCGGAGGGTGTGTTCCGTTTATGCCATTGGGGGTGTGTCCCAAACAAGGCAGTGTGAGCCAGACACACCGTTACTCGCGGGTGACGGTAGTGTGAGCCAACGCGCGTGTCGAAAGTGTGATGTTTTATTGGTAAAGTTGAATTGAATTTATTTTCTCCATCTATTTCTTGATTACGTGAATTTGTAGTGGTAATTGAGGGGACTCACTAGACCGCTGGTCTAACCCTCGTTTTTTTTTCAAAAATTAAAAATTGTTTCCAGGAGGGCGTGAAGCAGGTGGATCGAGTAGAGGCAAAGAGAAGATGTGAGCAGCTACGTTAGTAGAAGACTCCTTTTTATAAATTTCAATTTACTCTTAGTTGTGTAATAGGTTGCTTTAGTGCAAACCTCGGATTGAATGTTATTTTGGGGCCGTTTAGGCATGAAGTTTTGATATTATTGTTTATGTTAAACTTGGTATTTTGGGTCGTTATAGCATTAAATAGCTAGCGGTAAATATTTTAAGTTTTCATTCTTTATTTAAGTTTTAAGTAATTAACATTAAATAGCGGTACATTAAGCTTTAACAGTTGTTTTTAAGAGTTTTTTATCCGTGCTTTATAATATAGTATAGATAAAACATTCAAACATAAAATCTCACAAGAATATGTCATAAGGTACCAAACAACCGAGATATTTAAACATCGTCTATAATATTCAATAACGAGAAATAGAAAGTAAAGGAAAAAAATATATACAATACTTAAAACAATGACCTGTTCAAGATCTTCGATAAACTCCAAAGCTTTCGGTATCAAATTATTACAGAATATTATCCAAATATATATATATTACAAACCCTAAATTTTGAAGAACTTAAAAGTAGAAAGAAAGAAGAGAGAGAAGTAAATTATTGTGATGAGATATGGATGGGTGTCATCAAGATTGGGCATGGGAAGGAGATATCAAATCTACTTTACACAAAAAGATGGCTCAAAATGTGGTCTTGGAACAAGGGTTAATTTACAATAAAAGAATAAGGCAAGTAGGGATGATCAACAAAATGACCAAAAATCCACTTCTCTTGTCTTTTTCTTCTAAATATATTTTGTATATTTATTTATTTTTATTTTATTTTTTAACTTCTTGCAATTATTCGGAAATCAATTAAACCAAAAAGATATCTGAATACGACCCGACTATGAAATAAATAAATAATAATACAATGTAATCTAAATTAGAGTACCCTTTACGTTAAACATAGACAATTTAGCCGAAACTAATATACAAAACAGCTAAATGAACAATAAAAATTTGTTAAAATAAATGATTTAAAAGGTTGAACAATTATGGTTTTTTTTTTGGTCACACTCTAAAATTTCATTAAAAATATGAATGAAAAATTACTTAAATTATAAATAAGTAACACAATTTCCTTTGAATGAAAAAACTTAAAAAAAAATAAATGTATGTCATATGAGTTTGTATTTATGATTTTAATATCGAGAACATATTGCGTTCTCGAGTTTTTTTCTTCTAGAGAAGTGAAAAAGATTTTGTTTTCGAAGGCTTTTTTTGGAAAGACGAGAAGGAAATTAGAAGGAAATTTTATGTGATTTTCTCTCTAAATATTTTCTTAAAAAGTAGGGAAAATTGGAAAAAAAAAATTGTATGATGAATTGTCATTGATTAAGGAAAAAACAAAGTTAATATTTTTAATCTCCAAAGTCGAGAAACCAAAGAAAAGGGTGACGTGGCGTTTAGTTTCGTGCCAGCATTGCAGTTGGCACAATGGCACGGTTCAAGAAAACACGTACCACAAGGATAAAGAGGGTCGTTTACGTATTGGGTTGATTGGATTGAATACATTAAAACAGTTTAACCTAATGTTTGCGGTTTGAAAAATCTCAACCTAATCTAAATCAAACCAAAGTGCAACCAACCCAACTTAAATCATACGAGTTGGTCAGGTTGATACTTTGGTACATCAAAATATTCTCCTAACTTGTTTTCTTTATTCTATTCAAAATTTCTTTTTCATCATCAATCAATTGGTACAACTTATTCATACTTTTTAAATCTCAAGTATATATCACATTTAATTAATTTTCTTAATTTACACAAATATATATATATATATATATATATATATATATATATATAGAGAGAGAGAGAGAGAGAGAGAGAAAGGATCATGTGAGAAGTTAACATTTTGCGAGAAGGCGAAAAGTGTTTAATCATATATGATTACACGGCTTGTAGGTGTGTTTAATCATGTATGATTAAATGTCTTTGTATTGCCAATATAACATGTGTTTAATCATATATGATTAAACTTGTGTATCATATATGATTAAACGCTTCTCGCCTTCTCGCAAAATGTTTAGCTTCTCGTTTGAACCTACCCCTATATATATGTGTGTGTGTGTGTGTGTGTGTTCACAATTATTGAACATATATATACAAAGAAGTTATATAGAGATAGAGAATAGATTGAAAATATACGTATATAAAGAAGGTGCATGATTGTGTAATTATCTAATATACATATTAATAAAGAGTCAACAATCATATTAAATCCAAGAAATAAAAGAATATCGGGTTCATCGGGTTGGGTTCAAATAATATCAACCCAATATCTACGATTTGAAAATTTTACAACTCGATTAGACATCGAGTTATTTTGGGTTAAATTATTTCGCGTTGGATTGAGTTAGGTTAATCGGGTTTTTGAACATCCCTAATCATATATATGAAGCGTTCAAAAAGAATCCAAGGACCCTTTTCTTTCCAATTTTAAGGCAGGTTTATTTAATATAATATTTTTTAATTGTTAAATAAGTGTCTACTATTTTAATTTATATTTATTTTTAAAATATATATATATATTCATTCTACCTTTAATTATGAGATGAAAATAGTTTTTCTCTCTATAATTAAGGATAAAGTTGTTATTTTGTTAATTAATAAGTATAATAATTACATATTTTAAAATTATGTACTTTTTTAATTGTGGACATTTATTTTGGGACAGATGAAATATGAATAAAATGATTGGAGTAAATTATATCATACGTTTGCCGTTCAAAAAAAAATTTATATCATACGTCATTGTGGTTTGTTCAGAATTTAGATATGGTCCATCCTTCAAAATAAGTACATTAAACGTTCTTGTGATTTGCATTTTGTTTCGACGTGGGTCCCATCGATGAAGTCGCTCAATATACTTATTTTAAAGTGTTAAGAAAAACAAAATATATTGTTGTTTGGTAAATGGTCATAGTTAATTAGTTATATTTATTTTAGTTTTAGTTTTTTGATTTTGATTATAATTTGTTTTCTTTATTGTATGTTAACTATTATTTTTATGTTTATAGTATATATTTAATTTATGAAAAAAGTTTTGCGTCCATAGTATGGCTACCGAGTCGATCTTATAGTCATTATGGAAGAATTAACCTTAGTGTCATAGGGAAAGGAAGCCAGACATGCAAAGACAGATTTAATTCCTCGAAACTTTGTTGTGAAAACCTACCACCACGTAAAAACACTCTCGAACAGGATCTTGTGCACCCGCTTAACTTATTTTCGTAAGTATAATCTTTTGTGAGATATATGAAAGGCATATCCGCTAAATTTTGAATGGTATTCCGATATATTAGAAAATACAAGGAACATCAACCAAAAAATTCTCTCAAAATCAATCAAAAAGTCAAAAAAGTCCCTAAAAATCAACCAAATAACTTATAAAATCTCTGAAAACGGTGGAATTCCACCTAAATGGTGCATCTGCTCAGAAAAATTCCTTGGTATGCCACTGCTTATAGTCATTATGGAAGAATTAATCGTAGTGTCCTAAGAAAAGGCAGCCAGACAAACAAAGACATATTTGATTCTCTGAAATTTTGTTGTGAAAACTCCCCACCTTTACGTTCATACACGTTAAAACACTTGATATATTATAGTTGTATTTTATAAACTAGATATAATATTTTCAAAATGAGTCATTATATGATACAGGGAGAATTCGGGAGTTAATAAGGATTTTCAAAAATAATTGGAAAAGAGGAAAACGGGATCGAATAGAAAAATGAGCTCGAAAGAGGCTCGGAATTTGGTATCGGAAAAGAGGCAAATATAAAGTACCGAGTATAAAAAGGATTGTGACGGAAATCGAAGAACAGGTCGAAAAATACAAACGGACGAGAAAGCAGGTGTCATGCGACTTGTTTCCCTTCCATGCGAGTTTGATGCGTCCTAAGCCGCCACAGTACCCGCGTAACACACTGTTGGTTTTCTTTGTTGGCGGCTTGCATGCGACCAAGGTCGCCTATCAGTCGCATAAGACACTGTTGGTATTCTAAAGAGATTTTCCAACCTACGTGACCATGCATCCTTAAGCAATTGGAAGTCTTTAATTTATAATTTACTTTATCTTTAAATTCCTTTTTGAATTATCTTTATTAGTTATCCTTAGGATTAGTTTAGTTTTGGTAATTATCTTTTTTCTAGTTTAGGTTATAAATAGGATAGTTAGGTTTCATTGTTAATGAAGTTATCAATCAATAAAAGCTTTTGTTTTTAAGAGTTCTCTCTTAGATTCGAGTTTTACGTTCCGTAATTCTCAACCGTAAAAGGGTTTAGACGCTTGTCGATCTTTCCGCAAACCTACGCTGCATCATTATAATATTATAATCATTGGTGGTCTATTAATGAACATAACGAAGTACCATATTTTTTCTCTCTAATGTGAGCAAGTAGAGATGGAGTGGAGAGAGAGAGAGAGAGAGAGAGTAGTGTGAGAGAGAGTGGTGAGAGAGAGTGTGGAGAGAGCGAGAGAGGGTGTGCGAGAGAGAGCGAGAGGTGGGGCATTGGAACAAGATTAGGTATAACGGGCAACTGCTGACCCGGACAACCAGTGGACATAGATCTTCATACCAGACCTCATTCTTGTTTTTCAATTTTCCAAGAAGCTGGGAGGTGTCTGACTTATGGGGAACCTTCAAGAAGTACGGGACGGTATCGGACATATACATGTCAAGAAAATGAATGAGAAATGGGGAGAGATTCGGGTTCGTAAGATTCAGATTCGTTGCGAACAAAAAACAGTTGGAATTTACGTTGAATCAGATTTGGCTGGGAACATACAGACTTAGAGTATTCCTTGCAAACAATGGATAAAAGGAGATAACCTCGATCGAGAAGCATCACAATGGAAAAAACTCTACAATGTCGGGGGGCAGAGTAATGCACAAGCACAATGGGTTGACAACAATAGATCGTTCGCTGATGTGGTGAAAAAAAAGAAAATACGAAGGGAGTTGTAATGATGGAACAATCCAACAGAATTTGGGAAGATGGGAACCAGATGAAAGGAGCATGGAATACCTTCAAGATTGCGCGGTGGGATCTCTCGTGTCGATGGATAACTTACAGGCGGTAAAAGCGATATGTAACCCGAAAAAGAGGGAGAACGAGGGAATCAAGTTAGTGGGAGGACGAAATATCCTGATAAAGTTCGATTCTAAGGACACAAGAGACAAAGTGGTGGAAAACAAGGTTCATGGAATTCACCATTAGGTTAAAGACTTAAGAAAATGGTCGGTCGGATTTCAAGCATCAGATAGACTAATCTGGATAAGAATTGAGGGCGTACCATTGCATGTTTGGAAGGAAGAAACATTCATAGAGATTGCGAGTAGTTGGGGAAAAGTTTTAAAAATGAAAAGCTATAATATGATGGAATATTCAAATCTAACGTGGGGAAAATCTCTCATAAGTTCGGGTTTAATGTCGAGAATCTGCAAATAAAAAAGTATTAAAGTCGGGAACTTATTTTACGTGATTAAGGTGGAAGAAGAGGACCAAAGCATGATGGAATTACGGGTAGATGCCGAAGAATCAGAGGAGTCTTGGGACAACGACGGCGACGGAATTGATTCGTCCGTCCCGTCCGAATGGAGTGAGGAGTTGAGCGACAAAGAAGAGCGTGTAGATGAGCATAATTTTCCTGGAGAAACACAGGGAAAGGGCGGGAATAGAACATCGATACCAACGAAGTCGCCACCAAAGACCATACCACAAAACCCACCGGAAAACTCAATGGCCGAAGGGGGGGGTGTTGGGAACGCAGTGTGGAGTTGAAGGGTCGTCGGAGAAGCTTCTCATCGATCAAAGCTCACCATCGAAAGGGACAAACTCAAATTTCAAGACTCAGCCGACAGACAACATCATGGGAGGCGCACATATCCAAACCAAGTTTCAGGGTACAATAAAAAGTAAGAATTCTAATACATCAGATGAAATTGCTGAAATGGGTGGGCTAGGGATCGAAAAAAGTAAGACAATAAATGGGCTAGATAATATTAGGACAGAATCTGGGCCATCATGTGGTGGAGTTATAAAAAATGGGCTGGATAATAAAATGATAGAATCTAGGCCACTATTTAGTGGACCTAAACAATCTGGGAAGGAGGATAACTCTCGACAGAACGATGGAAGAGTTGAGGAGGATTGAGAGCACTGCAACATGGGGAAAAGGCAGAAGCTTACAAGTTGTAACAAAGTGAAATCAAACACAAGAAGGATTGAGAACCTAGGCTTCGGAGGAGGTCGGGTGAGTTTTCATTTCATGAAACAGTTAGCAAGAAAAAAATTGATCGAAGACGGATGCGATAAAAAAACAGGAAAGAAAAAATCGATAAGGGGGGGTCCATCTCTGAGTCGACTAAGGCGGTGCTCTCCAATGAACTTAGTAGCGTGGACAGCCGAGAGGCCTTGGAAGCGTTTGGGAACAGAATTGGAGTCTTGTGGCAATCGAAAAGTGGGAAAGGCAAGGAGCGGGACAAATGGAAATGATCAGCGAGCATGAGGTAAGTATCGCTTCTGCCCTGTTGCAATTATGAAGATAATATCAGTTAATATTATGGGGATGGGATCGAAATCTAAGAGAGATTGGGTAAAAGAAATTTGCAGAAAAGAAAATCCATGTTTGATAGCGATACAGGATACGAAGATGAAGGAAATAAATGAAAGAACTATTTCAGATTTTTAGGGTATAAAAGATGGGGACTTTGCTCAATCCCCGGCCAATGGGAATTCGGGTGGACTCTTAATGGCGTGGAATAAAAAATCTTTTCGGGGTGAATATGTAATTCAGGAGGAGAACTTTATTGTGGTTGTGGGAAAGTGGGAGGATCGAGAAGGGTTAGTAGGGTGCGTCAACGTCTATGGACCTAGGGACCAAAAGGACAGGATGGAACTTTGGGGAAAGTTAGAGCTACTGTGTGAAAGAGAGGAGATACGATAGGTATTATGTGGCGATTTCAATATTGAGCATGAAAGACTAAATTCGGTTGTAAATGCGAAAGGAACAGAGGAATTTAATAGATTTATTAGAAGGAGCAAGCTAATCGATGTCCCAATGGGTGGAAAGAAATTCACTCGAGTGAGTGATGATGGTAAAAAAACATAGCAAATTGGACCGATTTTTGGTCACGAAAGGATTTGATGCACTATGGAAAAGCTTGGGAGCTAAAGTCTTGTAAAGAAAATGGTCGGACCATACGCCGATTATGCTAACCGACCAAGGACAAGATTTTGGACCAAGACCTTTTAAGTTCTTCGATGCTTGGCTTAAAGATGAAAGCATGGGGGGAGTGGTAAGGGAGGCGTGGACCAAGGAGGTGACTTCAACAAAGCCGGATTGTATTTTCTGGGATAAACTAAAGAACGTCAAGACCGCGTTAAAAGGGTGGAGCAAAATACACTGGGGAGAAATCGAATGAGACTTGGTAACCAAGAGAGAAGCGGTGAGAAGATGGGAAGACGAGGTCGATGGAAATCGGATATCTCCGGTTGATAGACAAAAGTGGGTCGAGGATCGGAAAAAATGGTTATAGTTGGAAGAAAAAAGTTTGGGCATGGAAAAACAAAGGGCGAAGGTAAAATGGATCAAAGAAGGAGATGGAAATTCAAAAATATTCCACACGGCAATTAAATATAGAGAAAGGAGAAACTATATCTCGGGGCCCAATATCAGTTCATAATGGACGGAGGATCCAAAAAGAATAAAGGATTTCATATCCTCTTTTTTCAAAGACAAGTTCTCAAACCAGCGGAAGGGTCGGCCACAACTACGATCGGAACGAGTATAAAAATCTTTAAGATATTTGAGAATTATTCAACTTGAGTTATGAGTACAAATGATTTTTTATTTTTTAATAATTCTTAATTATTAAATCCCCAGATACCGTCATTGCTTCTTCTTCGGGAAAAGAAGTTCACGACAAACATCGGCGTGCGTGTAAACGAGGTGCTCTACCAACTGAGCTATAGCCCTTAGTGTTCCTCTTCTTTCTTTTTTGATTACCTTCCTCGCGTATGTATAAGGCCGAATCCATTCGATTTCTATAGCTTTGTATCGGCTAAGTTCACGAGTTTCACCGCTTGTGCGGGCCCCCGTCAATTCCTTTGAGTTTCATTCTTGCTCACACGGATCCTAAGTGATAAAAGAAAGAAGAACAGAGTAATATCGGAAGACGAGGATTGGAATGCGATTAGGGAGTGTGGAAATAACAAGTCTCTGGGACCGGACGGGTTCACAATTGGCTTTATAAAAGCTTTTTGGGCAACAATAAAAGACGACTTGATGGCGGCAATATCTTGGATCTTGGAGAAGGGGGAGATTAGTGAGGGGTGCAACGCGACTTTCTTGACCTTGATCCCAAAGACCGAAAATCCAATGGAGCTTAATGAGTTTAGACCAATTAGCCTTATTGGGATTTTCTATAAAACTGTGGCAAAAGCGTTGGCGGAAAGGTTAAAAAAAGGTTATGGGAAAAGTAATTAGTAAATAACAAAGTGCCTTTATAAAAGGAAGATTTATCCTTGACGGGGTGCTCATAGCTAACAAGACGGTGGCTTACCTTAAAAAGACGAAGAGGAAAGGAATGATTTTGAAGGTCGATTTTGAAAAAGCATACAACACGGTAGATTGGCAATTTCTACTTGACATGATGAAGATGATGGGGTTTGGGGGGAAATGGAGAGGATGGGTCAAAGCATGTCTAGAATCATCTACGGTATCCGTCTTGGTTGGCGCTCCATCCAATGAATTTCACATGGAGAAAGGTTTGAGGCAAGGGGACCCGCTCGCTCCATTTCTTTTTTTGGTGGTAGCCGAAGGCCTCCACGTGATGATAGAAGAAGCCACGACCAATGGACTTTTTGAAGGCCTAAAAGTGGGAAGAGATGAGATATCGATTTCTCATCTCCAATAGGTGGACGGCGTGATCTTCTTTGGAGTATGACAATTATCTAACTTAAAAAATTTAATGAAGATACTTGAATGCTTCCATCTTATTTCGGGACTCAAGATAAATGTGAGAAAAAGTAAGCTATTTGGGGTGGGCGCGGCGGTTGAAGAAATCCAAGCATGGACGAGAGGGTTGGGATGTGAAAGTGACACTCTCCCCTTCACGTATCTTGGGTTACCGGTTGGCGCGTCAATGCGAAGAGGTGATCATCGGAAATCGGCAATCGAGAAAGTGAAAAATAAACTTGCAAAATGGAAGACTAGAATGATCTCGTTCGGAGGAAGATGGACTTTGGTTTGCTCGGTTTTAGGTAGTATTTCGTTATATTTCTATTCTTTGTTTTGTGCCCCGAAAAGAGTGTTAAAATCCTTGAGAGTGTGAGAATTTTTTTTAGGGAAAGAGGGGGGGAGGTGAGGAAGCGATTAAATCAAAGGGGTTGGCTTGGGTCAAATGGGATAGCGTATTGGGGAGCTTTAAAAGGGGTGGATTAACATTGGGTCATTGAGGGATGCAAACTGGGGACTTCTCGGAAGTGGTGGTGGAGATTTCATATGGAGAAAGACTCGTTTTTGGTAGAGGTGATTAGGAGCACTTAAGGGGGGGGTGGCGGCCTCGTAGGTGAACTACTTAGAAGTTTGGGGGGGGGGGGGGGCTTCGACATGGAGTAAAATTGTGGAAGTGGGGAGGGAGTTGGATAAAGAGGGTATTTCATTCTCGGACTCTTTTAGAAAGGAATTAAGGGCGGGTTTGGAAACGCGATTTTGGGGAGATAGGTGGGTTTCAAATATAAGTGTCAAGAATGCCTTCCCACGTCTTTATCATCTTGAAACATGTAAAGAGGTGTCGGTTTTCGAGATAGGTCAATGGAGAGATAATGTGTGGGTTTGGAAATGGGGGTGGAGAAGGGAACCGATGGGGAGGGCGTTAGGGGAGTTAAATGATCTAAATGAGTTGATCCGAAATGTTGTTCAGAAAAAAGAAGGGAATGATAGGGTTAGGTGGAGTTTAGATCCTAATAGAGGTTTCACGGTAAGAAAGTTAAGGCATTTATTATAAGAGAGGAGGGTAAATGGTGGTATGTTTGGAGTAGAGACGAAGTAGCCTAAGTCGGTTCCAAAGAAAATAACTATTTTCTTCTGGAGAGCGAGTTTAGGGAGGATCCCAACAAGGGTGGCTTTGGACAACTTGGGTATAGAACTAGGCTCTATTTTATGCCCGAGATGCGAATGCGGTGTGGAGACAGTGGACCATGCGTTAGTGAGTTGTGAGGGCTTAAAAAAGTTATGGCAAGAAGTCGGGAATTGGTGGAATTTGAACTTGGACTCGGTAGATTCCTTGTCTGATCTTTTTGGTGTAGTGACGCGGCTGGGAAACAACGTAAAAGGAGCGCAAAGGTGGGAAGCGGTTAGTTGGTGTGTGTTGTATCTAATTTGGATCAATCGCAACATGTTGGTCTTTGGAAAGAAAGAAGGGGAGATCTCGGGTCGATTATTTGAATTTCAACAAAAAAAAATTCGATTGGGTTACAAAGAGGGATTGTTACCTAGCTTGTAATTGGGTAGATTGGCTCTCGAACCCTCGATCAAGTTAGAGAACGACACCACGGAAGAGGAGTGCGGGAGGGGGTTGTGTGTTGTTGCCAGACAACTGTTGTTGCTGCTAGGACTGCGGGCAACCCTCGGGTCGCTGTGTAGGGCTGGATCGGAAGCAGTGGCATGGAGTTGATCAACCAGGCAAGTACGTTCCTTCTGCAACTGTGCTAGTTTGCTACTCGAAGTGAATCGAGGGTTGTTGTCGGTTTCCAAGTCCTCTGTTCAGACAAAACCGTAGCTACGTATCTGCAAAATTGTGGAGTACTGCGTCATAAGGCTACTGTGGGTCAGCCATGGATGTTTGCGGAATGGTTTTATTTGTTGATCAATCGGGCAATTATGTTCCTTCTGCTGTTGTGCTAGTTTGCTACTCGCAAACTACACTGCTTGTTGTTGTTTTTTAGATATTTGTTTTCGTTCGCCATCTTTTGCTTTGGTTCGATTGGTGGTGTTTCGTTGGGCTTTGTCTGTTTTGTTTTGTTCGTTGTAACCTTTGGTAAACATTCTTTGGTTGGTGTGGTAATATATGTGGTTTTGTTACCGTTCAAAAAAAATATTTTTTCTCTCTAAACATATGCTTTTAACGATTACTAATTTGTATCATAAATATAAGACAAAATATATTTATATAAATAAAATATATGCTCTTGAACTTATATTTAACTAATGCTTATTACAAAAATATTGTATACCTCCAAACCTACGCATTATTACAAAAAATATTGTATACGGTTTCCTCTTTAATTAATGCTTTTGATTTTATTTATTTAACCCCTTAACAATAAAAATAATCTAAATTAACTCATATTCGCAATTATTAGAAAAATATTGTATACCTCAAAAAAAACAATTAACGGGATATCAAAATAGAGGTGGATTCATACGAGAACAACATATGTTTAAGAAAAACATGAAAACAACCGATTACATACAAAATCATATATGATTCATGTACAAAATCATATATGATTCAAGCAACATTGCGCGCGACCTTTAGGTCACGCTGGACATCGCTTGCGTCCGATTTTTTTGTATTAGTGTAAAATCACATATGATTTTGTACATGATCTGTTGTTTTTTGTTGTTTTCTTGTAATCTTAAATGGTTAGCGTTCTCGTTTGAACCTTCCTCTATATACATATAATATATATATACATATATATATAGAGAGAGAGAGGTGGTTTCATTTGAAAATCACTCTTATTTTACTTTGAAACCCACTTTTAAACCATGGATGAAAACAATTGATGGCCATGATTGATTTGGTGTATTTATGATATTAATGAAATTATTTTGATTTTTTATATTAAAAAGAAAATGATGAAAGGGTTATCTTGTACTTTTGCATTGCAACATAATTTAGGAAATGGGATGGAATCCCAGATTTCAGAGGAACCATAATCAAAAATCAGAATTGTGCAACAACTATTGTTTTCACCAGTTTCATATTCACCATCCACCATCCGCCACCCCTCCATGAAAGTCCACCGCCGACCTCCATTTTCTCCGATGATGAACGGAGTTGAACGAATATGAAATCGGCGATGAACGGAGATGAAATTGCCGATGAACGAAATACCCATAAAACGACGACCTCCATTTTCTCCGGTGATTAACAGATACGTAAATAGGCGATGAACAGATATATAAAACATGGTGATGAACCCAGAAAACGTGGTGATGAACACAGAAAACCCAGAGAAAACATGGTGAAACCAGAAAATACATAAACACCACCTGCAAATCATGGATGCCACCTATCTGCTCGTCACCCACATTCATCCCTAAGAAAACTAGATAAGGTGATTATGATTCTAATATTAAAATGGTAATTATTATTCCCATATAATGAAATTTTATTTAGCCATTAAAAGAGGAAACTTTGTTCAAAAGATTAAAAAAATAATAAATTCCCTAATTAAACGGTTACAATATAGTATAATGTACAATTTAATTGCAAATGGATAAATACCTAAAATAAAATCGTCTAAAAAGAATGATAATTATGTCTCTGACATTAAAAAAACCGGAAAAGAAAAGAAAATCACTTATTGTTTGGTTTCGGTTTGTAAAGTTTTTATTTTAGGAGTGGTTTTCAAATGATCGCTCCCCTATATATATATATATATATATATATATGTATATATATATATGTATATATATATATGTATATATATATATGTATATATATATATGTATATATATATATGTATATATATATATGTATATATATTATATGTATATAGAGGAAGGTTCAAATGAGAACACTAACTATTTAAGAAAACAAGAAAACGAAAAATCATGTTGAAAATCATATACGATTCAGCATCAACAGCCCAAAAACTGGACGCGGGCGACGTTGCCCGCGACTCAAGTCGCGAGCAAAATCGCGTTATGATTGTGTACGTGAATCATATATGATTTTGTATGTACCCAGTCGTTCTTGTGTTTTCTTAAATAGACATTGTTCTCGTATGAACCCTCCTCTATGTATATATATATGTATAGACGAAGTGTGAGAAAAAGAGTTAAAATGAGAAGGTAAGAAGGGATCAGGACACTTGATCATTTTTTAATCTCAAACTAACCCCATGAATCACGCTTGACACTTGATCATTTTTTAATCTCAAACTAACCCCATGAATCACGCTTGACACGGGAATTTATCTTGTGCATTTAATCCTAATGTACATCCAAGGGTGGATATCCCTTCTTACCCTTTCACCATAACTCTCTCTCCATCTTCCGTCTTTGGCTCAAAGTCTGAACAGTCTCGGGATCTTTCTCTCTAGGTATGGTTCTCTATTTCATTCTCACCGGAACCCAACCCTATATATATATATATATAGAGAGAGAGAGAGAGACATAGAGTCTCATTCTTTTGTTAACCAAGAGATTAGTGTTAACTTTGTTAACCTAAATGGACCAATCACATTTCACTATTTTATTTGGTTTCATCCCACAAATGAAGGGTAGTTTTGAAAATTTTTGAAGAGCATGGGGTATAATGGTTTCCTTAATTATCTTATAGATAATGCTGGAATGTTTTCAAAATGGTTTTCTTAGGTGTCGTTTGTTTTTTAAGAGGTCTGAAGTCTTATTGTAGTTATGAATAATAAAAGGTGGTGTGTAAAAAGGTCTGAACGATTCAGACTTAAGAGACATTAAGAGGTTTTTTTAAAAAAACAAACAACCCCTTAATTATCTTATGGATAATCATGGAATGTTTTCAAAACGTAATTGTTTTTTTACGATGTTTTCTATTGGAAGCATCTTTACCGTCTTCAACCCTATGTTCGATGGAAACTAACCTAGCACTTCTAGGAAATCTGCTGGAGAAAGTTAGTTTGGATTCCGATGGCACCGAAATCAAGAAGAAAACCATTCCATGTGAAAGGAGTTCTGCAAACGGGTTGAAGAGATACGGAGCAGGCAGTTATGGGAGTATGTATCTTTATATCATCTTTCTCTCTCTCTCTCTCTCCCCCCTATACTTTATCTCTCCGTCATGGAGCCCTCATCCCCCGCCAGATATAACACCAGATCTGGGTTTAGCGGAATTTCCAGATTGTGCAATAGAGATTGCACAAGATTTGGGTATGCATCTCCAGATTATGCAACTAATTGCAACATATCTGAGTTTTGGGGAATTTCCTTCAAGCAACAAATTATGCAACATAATCAACATACATGGTTTTTTGGGATTTCCTTCAAGCAATATTATGCAACATCTGAAAATGTAACCGTAGGTCGTGTAGATCGAGGTATTCAACATGTTCATAAGTGAACTCAAGAGTTCATAAGTGAACTGAGTTCATAGTTGAACTCATACGTATGTGTAAAAGTGAATCTGGTATTCAACATGTTCATAAGTGAACTACATGAGCTCATGTAACACCCTAAAAATTTGGGGTAAATTAAAACCTGAATAATGGCATAAACCTTGACCTGAATAACAAGAGTCACCCAACAAAGGGGAAAATAGTATGGCGATCACAAAATCAATTTAGAGATAGATTCGACAACCTACTAATCTAAACAATACTAGTCTAGATTATAATCGGGTGTCACTATCTCTTTCAAAAGAATCTCCTTCTCGCAACCCAAAAGTCGCCCTCTCTATATCTCATCAAAAGCTCTACACGGTCATATGCCTCTCCGCTCAATCCCGAGGAGCCTCGCCACTAGTATGACCTGATATACATGTCATTCAAGAAAAAGTGTTAGGCTAAAGCCTAGTGAGAACACATAGTGGATAAATAAATTATTAACACATAATCGTAATACACGTGGCTTCTAAACATTGCTTGTAGCCAATCGTCACATATAAAGTACCATTCAACCTCTAACAGATTGTTCATCAATACCATCATACCATTGGGCATGTGTGGCATCAACCCAGACCAGGTCTTTATCCAGTTGAGACGTCAACCCAAACCGGGTCTTTAGTCGCATCGAACATCAACTTAAACCGAGTCTTTAGTCACCTCAAGCATCAACTCAAACCGAGTCTTTAGCCACTTTGGATCTCAACTCAAACCGAGTCTCTAGCCGTATTGGACCTCAACTCAAACCGAGTCTTTAGTCATGTTAGACCTAAACTCAAACCGAGTATTTATTCACTTTAGACATCAACTCTTCTGAGTCTTTAGTCTTACTAGTAGGTTGGGGAATCACCCCATGACCATATACCTTCGGGTTACAATGACCCACAATTTTACCTTTCACTTACCACAACTTCACCTAAACGTGATATCCATGGAGTATTGTCATTAACAACATGAACCCTTCTATTCACCTAAAAACTCATATCATATGTTTACACAAACTTTCCAACCTCGATCCATCAAAATCCAACCATCTTCACAAATATGATTTTAGGTCAAACTTATCCCAACCACACAAGATTGAGAAATGCATGTAAAGGATGTAAATACTCATGTTAGACATGTATAAAGTAGGATGGACAAGAATGAACTCACCTTGGAGATTTCTTAGAAGAAATCAAAACCGTAGAGAAGGTAGGTAGAAAAGTGAGGGATTGAGAGCTTGCTACAAGCTAGGTTCTTCACAAGGATCACACCTAGAGATGCATTAAATCCCCATTAATGCTCATGGGAGCTCAATAAATGAGGAGCGTGAAACTAGGGCAATAATCCTTACCAAAAACGCAGGAGAGAAAAACCCAATTTGCTCCCAAATTCAGCTCCAAATGCCTAAATCCTGTAAATAGGGTTTTTATACTTCCAGCCCCCGCTGGCAACTATGACCGACGACAATGCCCTGGTCATAGTCGCGGGGCAATGCCGCTCCCTCGACCCCGCTTATTGAGTTTTGTCCAGCAGGCCGCTTGTTGGCGGTGAGATTGACACGCGACTATGCCCTGGTGGCATAGTCGCCAAGAACAGTCTCCCCAGGCGTACCGGGCGCATCCTCGACCCAAACTGATTCTTTTTCGACGAGGGGAAAGTTAGCCAAATTTCGTGTTCCACCATTAGGCGAGGAGGTATACACATGAACGTTTTTAAATACTGAAACAAACATAAAAGAGAAAATCTTCCCGAAAACACAGGTGTTACAATCCTCCCCAACTTGGGAACGATTTTGTCCCCGAAATCTCTACTATATAAACAAATGAGGATATCGACGTTTCATATCCTCCTCCTCCTCCCAAGTCACATTTGCACCCCAATGATGCTTCCATTGAACTTTGACCATCGTGACCTCTTTGCGTCGAAGTCTCTTGGTCTCTCTTTCCAAAATGGTTTTGGGTTCTTCGATACATCGGTTGTCGTCCACTCTTATCTCTGATAACGGTATGATGCTTTCTTCTTCCGCCAAATATTTTCGCAGATAGCACACATGGAACGTAGGGTGAATACCATCCAGTTCCGGTGGTAAGCCCAGCTTGTAGGCTTGCAACCCGATGCGTTCAAGGATAGTGAAAGGTCCAAGAAAACGGGGACTCAACTTCCCGCGTTTTCCGAAATGAATCAATCCCTTCCAAGGGCATACCTTTAACATAACTCGATCTCCCACTTGAAATTCTACCGGTTGTCTCTTCTTATCGGCATAGCTCTTTTGTCGGTCTTGCGCCGCTTTCAGCCGTTCTCGTATTGCCTTCACTTTATCTGTCGTTTCTTGCACAATTTCAAGCCTCGCAAAATGCTTCTCTCCTCCTTCTAACCATCACATGGGAGTCCTACATTTCCTCCCATAAAAGGCTTGAAACGTTGTCACGCCCAAGCTAGAATGGTAGCTATTGTTGTAAGCAAATTCCACCAAGGCAAGTGGGTGTCCCAATTGCCACCAAAATCGATCACACAAGATCTTAGCATGTCCTCCAAGGTTTGAATCATCCTTTCACTTTGGCCGTCCGTTTGTGGGTGGTATGTCGTACTCAAATTTACCCGCGTACCCAATTCTTCTTGAAGCGCTTGCCAAAATCTCGACGTAAACCGACTGTCACGATCCGACACTATAGATAAAGGTATTCCATGCCTGGAAACGACCTTATCAATGTATAATTTTGCCAACTTATCCATTGGCAAGGTTTCCCGCATAGCTAGGAAATGAGCACTTTTAGTCAAGCGATCCACTACCACCCATATGGCATCATTTCCTCTTAATGTCTTCGGCAGTTTGGTCACGAAGTCCATTATGATATTTTCCCATTTCCATTCAGGTATCTCCAATGATTGCAAGCTAACATAAGTTTGTTGGTGTTCGGCTTGTACTTGGGAACAAGTCACACACCTCTCCACATAGTGCGCCACATCTAACTTCATGATCGACCACCAATAGTGCAACTTTAGGTCTCTGTACATATTTGTGCTTCCCGAATGGATGGAGTACTTTGACTTGTGCACATCTTCCAAGAGTAGTTCCCTATTTCCTCCAAGTTTCGGTACCCACACGCGACCGTTGAACAATTTAATTCCCCGGTTATCTTCGGTTAAGATCAACCGTTGTTTTGACATCACTTCCTCCTTGAGGTTTTCTTCCAACAAAGCCTCAGTTTTACCCCAAATGTGAGTCTCCTTTGATGGAGACTTGGAATTTTCAAGGAATCTCTTATAAATGTTAGATCCAACACTCCCACAAGGTTTTCTTTACCTCAAAGCTAACAAAACCATACCAAAGTTGAAAAGTGTAAGGAAGATGATAAAAACATCAAACCCTAGTATCTAAATCAAGAGGTGAGTAGATTACCTTGACCATAAACCCTTGGATCAACCCAAGATCACCAATCCTCTTCTATTTCATCTTGAAAAGCTTCAAAAAACGAAACCCTGGGTCCAAGAATCACCCAAATCGGACCTAGGATGAAGGAGATGCAACCAAATGAAGAAAAACCCTAAAAATGTCGATTTTAAGCTTCCAGGTCGCTCTCGCGGCCTTGCCTGCGATTTGAGGCTGCGCGGTAGGTCGCGCGTGTCTTTTGACGTCGACCCAGCGACTTGGGTGGCTTGTGCCGCGACCTCAAAGCCATGCACCAAACCTCGGGAATCCATTTCCCCCGGTTTCCTTCCGTTTTCATGTCAGATTCGATCCTCGATGGCTCCACTACAAAAGGGAAGTAAAACCTTACTAAACCTCTATTATGATGGTCATACGGTTACGGTATTATGGTTTAAGGGTCTCCAAAATCGCGAGTGTTACATTAACGTAAGAATGGGACCATATATATATAGTGTATACACACACACACATTGTGGATCATGTGAGAAAAAGATTTAAGGTAAGAATGGTAAGAAAAAATCTCCACCCTTGATTTTTTTGATCTCATGCCCTCCAATGAATTGTGCTTTATAAGAGATTTGATCCAATGCAATTTGGTGCATCTCATTAGTGTTGATCTTCAATTAGGATTGATCGAAGGGTGGAGATCACTTCTTATCCTTCTCACTATAACTTCCCTTCTCACCGGAACCCAACCCTTTATATACATAGACGAATGATCGTGTGAAAATATAAGTCAAGGTCAGAAGTGTAAGAACGGATTTGGACCTTTGATAACTTTTAATTAGTGTTAATCTAATGATTCAAGTTAAGTACCAAAAGAATCCATGAATTAGCTTAGAAGGGTATTTTCAATTGACCTTCAATTAGGTTTGATCAAAAGGTGGAGATCATTTCTTACCTTTCTCACAATAACAACTATTTTTACTAGAAACCATATATATATATATATAGGGAGAGGTTCATTTGAGAAATGGTAAATATATGAGAAATAGAGAAGTAATCTTAGTCATTCATCTGGTCAACATTTGCGGCTTTGACCGCGAAGCACCGGATAATTCCTTGTGTGGTCTATAGAAGGTAGATGGGTAATTTCATAAAATACACGGGATGAGTTCATATATGAATCACAAAGATTCATATATGAATCTGTTAATAGTTCAACAGATTCATATATGAATCTTTGTGATTCATACAGATTCATATATGAATCTTTGTGATTCATACAGATTCATATATGAATCTTTGTGATTCATACAGATTCATATATGAATCACAAAGGTTCATATATGAATCTGTTAGTTAGTTCAACCGATTCATATATGAATCACAAAGGTTCATATATGAATCAGTTAAAAGAGTTCAGTTGTGAATTGCACTGGTTCATATATGAACATATATTTCATATGTGAATTATACATGTTCATATATGAACACAGCCCGTGTGTTTTGTAAAATTTACGAAATTGTTCTTCTATTTTTGGGATAGCCGCAACTTTTGACCGGTCAAAGCCGCAACTTTTGACCGGTCAAAGCCGCAATATTTGATTAGTCAAATCCGATCTTGACCATATGAATGGCTAGGATTACTTCTCTATTTCTCATATATTTACCATTTCTCAAATGAACCAAACAATATATATATATATATATATATATATATATATATATAGAGAGAGAGAGAGAGAGGGAGGGAGGGAGGGAGGGTCAAACGAGAACAATAATTATTTAAAAGAACACGAGAACAAACAAAATCATTAGTGATTTTACATGAACGTGCAAAAAAACCACGCTAACCTGAAGTCGTGGTATATAGAGTCGGGTTCAAACGAGAACAATACATATTTAAAAGAATACGAGAACTAACAAAATCATTAGTGATTTTACATTAACACACGAAAAAAGGACTTTCGTCGCGGCTTCAGGTCCGCGTGGCTTTTTTGCGTGTTAATGTAAAATCACTAATGATTTTTGTAAGTTCTCGTGTTCTTCCTAAATATATATATATATATATATATAAAATGATGGAGCCATATGGCAACTTGCCCCCCCCCCCCCCCCCCAAAAAAAACTTTTAGAGAAAAAGTTTCATATCGGTTATGAGAAGAGGAGCACATGAGTCATCTCCGACAATAAGAAAGTGAGAAGTAAAGTGATGATGGATAGTAAAATTTATATTTATAGCCCTTGTACTATAGTGGACTTCTAAACAATGACACTAACTTTTTTAAAAGCGAATAACATAAAAAATATGTGCCATATGTATATTACATTAAACTATATAAAAACGACTTGATAGTTGTTATGATGAATGCAATATATCGCTTTTAAATGATAAAATCTCATAAGAACGGTGTGACGTTTGTTGTTCCATTAAAAAGGATTACAATGGAGAAAAGGACATGTTATATTATATAATAATCATATGTATTATATTACATAATATGATGATAGAAGGATAAACGTGTTCTTGTTGCATCAAAATTTGAATTTGGGAGAAAAATGCCACCAATAAAGGTCAAAATGGTAGTAGATGATAATGGTCGATTCCAACAATTTACTGCTCGACATAGACAAATCAAGGAAAACGAAGTTCGCTTCACACTTTTGAAATGCATCAATTGATCCTTTACGGAAAGAATGTATTAGTTCCACTGCTTAAACACGTATGTATTTTTTTTAAAGTGTTACAATGTAACTCATTTTATTTAATTGAATTCTTGTTTTAAAAATTAAGATAATTTAACTTAAAATTAATATGAACAAATTAGTTCAGTTAAATTATTATAATAATTTAATTTACAAGTTATTATATAATTAAAAAGTACATATGAGCATAGTTTGTATAGGTAATGAATATTAAAAATTATAATTAAATACAAGAATTCTATTTTAATGTATAAATGGGTTTGATACGGTCTAAAAGACACAATGGAGGTGTCTTAACCAAAACCTTTTCTAAGTCATGGATGTACGAGCCAACTTACGTACACCTTCATTAATTTTGAGGCTAGTCAGAAAATTCTTTGGTGATCTTACAGGACTCGAACAGTTGACCTTTGAGAAGGATCTGCAAAGACCCAAACCTTATTATCGGTTAAGATAACCCCAAAAAGTTTAACAAAATCATTTTTCTAATATGCTATGGTTTCATTATTTTTGCTTGTCTTTTTAGTTATATGATATCAACTTATTAGAAATTAAAATATGTATAAATACAAATTTATTTGAAAAATATTACTACTTCAATACATTTATATTTATATTACAATAAATTACATGTTTCATCCCTGAGGTTATATGTTTTGTAAAGGGTCTTGTCCCATTTTTTAAAAATTCAATGAGTTGGATCCTTATTCCTTAATGCAACCATTGAGACCTAGGTTGTTGATTTACTTACCAAATGCATTGAAAGACTGCAACCACATGGAACAAACTCATTAAGAAAAACGTAATAACAAATATATAACTCGTTAAAAACGTAACCATAAGGACATGCTTCATTGATTTTTTTAAAGGGACAAAAACCGGTAAGGATACCTAACCACATGGACAAAACATGTAATTTACTCTTATATTTATTAAATTAACATTTTTTAGATACAAGAAAAAAAAATTACTTATCAAATTTTCCTATTTTATAAATTAACAAATGAAAAGCGAAAATAAACCTAAAAACAAAGTATATTATAAGTTGATTACGAAATTTTATATTTATATTTATATATGTTTCTTTATGTTATTATATATTGTATTAGAATTCACATTCTTAGCATGTTATCAACAAAATGTTTAAAAAAAAGGTAAAGAGTAAAGTTCGGTTTTGGTCCCCAACATTTATTCTCGCCTAACCCTCCTCTTTGACTGATGATCAATATGGGAAAACTAATTTCAACAGATCTCGTTCTTAAACTTCATTAACTCGGTTTTGGTCCCTCACGTTTGTCAATTTTTAATAGTTTTTGTCCCTTCGTCTATTGCCAGTTACTTTTTTCGTTAAGTCCAATTAAATGAAGGGTACTTTAGTCATTTTACATATTTTATTAGTTTTTTATTAAAATTTAAAAAACATATTATATATCAGGTACCCTATAATTTAAAGCATATTATAAATATAAATGTTACAAATGACGGGGATGTGGGGCTTGGAAACAAAATACAAGATCACTACCACCGCCAATTTTCGATAGAATTCTTGAGAGAATAATTGCGCTAATGAATAAAAAAATCGAAGTTTAGATTGGAAAATGTAGCAGTGGGAGGTCGAAATGGGAAAAGGGATAGGAGGTGGTTTTGATTCTCGGTGGTAACATGAAGAAGAAGAAGGTTTTTGGGTTCACGATCCCAGGGAAAGGGAAATGGAAATGGTGGTGGTGTGATTCATAGTGGCTGGAGCTCGATTGAAATAGACATAGTGGTGCGGTGGCATCGAGTTTCCACTGAAGAGGGCGTTGATTTCAGCGGGGAAGAGGAAATGAGGGGGGGTGGAGGAGAGGGAAGAAAAAGGAGAACGAAACTGAAGGTTAGTGTTCTTTTCTTATTTCACCCACATCCCAACAATCACAAACTTGATGTTAGGTTTTCAAATTCAACCCTATCCAAGATGAATCTCACCGGAGGGTTTGCAGGTGGGGGCATTCTCAAATCGGGGGTTTATTATTTTGGCAAGTAGGGGTTTACGGGGGGAGCCGAATAAAGAGGGTTTTTTATTTTTTGGCTATAGAAGGAGGCCGGTGCTGCAGGTTTGAGTTTCTAAGCTTGAGAGATGAAGATGAAAACGACAATGCGAGGGAAGAGGGGGGCTATGGTTGGGCGATGTGGATCTCATTGGTGGGTGGGGGGGGGGGGGGGGAGGTGTTGTATTCTTATTCTTTTTTGTTTTTTATTTTACAATTTATAATAGAATAATATATATATATATATATATTAATTTAAATTTTTAAGAAAATGGATAAAAAGACCAAAACGTCTTTTACTAGAAGAAGAGAATAAACCCATCTTAGGAGGAAGCCAGTCCTTGTGAATGGACGGAGCCAGGTGTTCTTATTTTACGACGGTAGCAGGGGCGGACTTAGAGTGAAAAAGGAGGAGGGAAGGACCCCACTCAAAAAGTTAAAAATACAATTTTTTAAGGTTAAAAATAATTTTTTTTTTAATTTCTACCATAGTTCTCTCCACTGATTTTTCGTATGGGACCCCCATCAACTAAAAAAGTACCTCAAAATCAATTAACAAACCAAAAAAAGCTCTCGAAATCAATCAAAAAACCGAAAAAGTCCCTCGAAATCGCCAAAAAGACTTTGAAATCCCTTGAAATCAACCAATAAAACTTTAAAAATCCCTCGAAACGGTGGAATTAAGCTAAAAATATATCGGGCGACTTTACGGTCCTTTAATCTATCTTAAAGGTGCCCTCACCAGGAAAAAATCCTGGATCCGCCACTGGACGGTAGGGACATTTATTTGGACTTAAGGGGAAAAATTAATAGCCGTTAGACGGAGGGACATATAATCCATTGAAAAATGATCAAACGTGAGAGACCAAAACCGAGCTTATAAAATTTAGGGACGACATCAGTTGAAAAATACAAAGTTTACAAACATCAAGGACCAAAATTGAACTTTGCTAGAAAGTAAACCAAAAAGTTGATGCAATGATTTTGTTTCTTTAGCAGTGTTCTCCACGAACTTGTTTATTCCAAAAAAAAAGTATATGCATTATTTTGCATGTCTTAATCAGCCTTTTCATATGATTGAATTGACAAAAAGGCATAGCATCATCACTTTTAACACCATCTATCACAATTCACAACTATTCAATAATTTTTTTTTTAATACAAAGTATTAAAAATTAAAATCTCTTATATCCAAATCAAACTACTACTTTACTTTAGAGATTATAATATTAAATATATTTTATAAAATATTATTTTCCTGTTATAAATTTTTAATTTCAATGTCTCTGTTGGTTGAGAAAAGATTAAATATTATTTATCTCCCTTAAATATAAAATTATAGAGATTTCTCAAAATTTAGAGATCTCTACACCTTTTTTTTTTCTATTTTAACATACATTGTAGCATAAATGTTTTAACAAAATTGTCTTCTAAATCACCAAATCTACAATAGTTATGCTAAAGTTTTTCTAAAATAGAGTAAAAAAATCAAAATCTCTAAAAAAAATTATCCAACTCCAACCGTAATTCTATTTTAGTAACTCTAGTGTTAATTATCTTATTATAATATTCAATTTATTTAATTATATTATTCAAATATTCAATATATGGAAAGTTGGGAGAGTAAAAATTATTTTTTTAGGGGTAAAAATTAGTTTTTGAATGAAACTATCTATTTAAATTTAGAGATTTTTAGAGCATCTTCAACATCTATGCTAATGTTTTTGTAAAATACAGTAAAAAAATCAAAATCTCTAAAAAAAATTATTCAACTCCAACCGTTATTTTATTTTAACAACTCTAGTATTAATTATCTTATTAAAATATTTAATTTATTTAATTATATTATTAAAATATTTAATATATAGAAGTTTGGGAGAGGAAAATTTTGCTTTTTGGGGTAATAATTAGTTTTGTGGGGACTATCTATTTAGAGATTTATCTATTTAGAGATTTCTCCAATGTTCTCTTAATTTGGTTTAGAGACAGATATCCAACTTTGATGACAAAGACGCGGGTAATATAAGCTCAAATCTAATTGACGTCACCGAAAACAAAAGGCAATAGTTGGAGCCTCGTGTCCCATCCTACAAGTAGTTGTTGATGATGAATGAGTATAAAACCCTTTAATAGCTATTGCCTTTTCTCAAGCTTCAACGTCTAAATTTGGGTTATCATTGTTCACCGACAATCTCTTAACTGGTTGACACCGATAGGTGTAACTGGACTAAGCACCAAAGATATGAAATGAAGGAGACTTGGTGAGAGAATCTTTGACGTATTTGGATTCTGGTGGGACACGAAGAACCTACTGCCATTTGTGAATCTAGGAACCAACGAACTAATCTTGAAGTTCCTCATATTGTACTGCGCTCATAAAGCTAGGAGTTTTTTTTCTTTGTAGAGGTCTGTTTTCATGGGAGGGATTTGATTTCTAGGAGGCGCTTATGATCAACTGACGATGGCCACTTGCAATGGTGGGTTTGGAGGTAGTGCTCACTTAAGCTCCAACCTCATACAGTTACCAAAACTAGCAATGAGTTTTTTCTCCGATTTTACACAAAAAAAAAACATAAACATAAATTGTTGGAAGTTGTAAAGGATTAAAGCAATGTCGGTGTGGTATGGGAGGCCCGAGATGCCTCCTCAATCCTCATTAGGTATAATCAGGGAAGACAGTGGAGAAATGAGGAAAATGACCAAAATGCATCTCACTTAAGTAATAGAACTTACCTTCCGTTAGTGAGACGGATCAAATCTAAACAAAATATCAAACCGTGCAAAATCAAGAAAATCGACAAACCACGTGGATCAAAAACGTATTTTACTCAAAACTATTTCACAAAATGAAAAAGGGCAAATCCAAACAAAATAGCAAACTATGATGATAAAATTAAAATAAACATATTTTATATACGAAAACCAATAAAATGAACAAATCACATGACCAAAAATGTATTTTACTTAAAAATATTATACGTTTCATAAAACATCTATTTATAAACTTTTTTGCGAATTATTGAAGTCTTGAAGCGTACTCGCGCAATACAGCGAGATACATCACGATTTTAATATTTTATTTTACTTTTTTGTCGATTTATAGTACGATTTTGGATGGTTTTGAAAATGGGATAATTTTTTTTATAAATTTGTTTAATTTAGGCTTAATAATATAACGTTTTTTATATAAAAAAAATTAAGTATTTTGTTAGAATCCAATGATTATCTTATATATTTTAATGACATCTAGAAAAAATAACCAATTACTTTATATAATAATATAATTAAAACAAAATTCTAGTAATATAATATATTAATTAATAGTGATACATGGAAAGATCTGCATAAAAGAAAGGTTCTGAACATACCAAATTGGTGAGTGTTAGAAACCTACAGTAATAATATGTATCTTGTGTTTTGATACTTGTAAATTAAGAGATTTTTAAAATCTTGTATAAAATGATGGTACCTTATGCCTAACAAATTGTATTTAAGAGTTATTTATCCATGTTTTATAATATAGAATAGATATAGATTAGGTGGGTTTTTCTTCATGAATATTCATTTATAAATTGGATGTGAACCAACTGACTCTTGTGTTCACAAGTTCCCATTCTACATCCTCACCTTTCTTCTCTCTCTTTCTGTGACAATTAATGGAGGACAACGCAGAAGCGCCGCTTCTTATCTCTACAAATGTCTCAAAGAACGCTCACTTCACCGGCGACGTCGACGATATCTCTCCGATCAAAGGAGTAAGTGATTTCTTTGTTCAATTTGGAGTCGAATCGAAGAAGCTCTGGTACCTTGCAGGTCCCGCCATTTTCACTTCTGTTTGTCAATACTCTCTCGGTGCCATCACTCAAACATTCGCAGGTCATGTCGGAACTCTCGATCTCGCAGCTGTCTCCGTCGAAAACTCGGTCATTGCCGGTTTCTCCTTGGGGATTATGGTTAGTGTTTTGTTAAATCTGATTTGTTTCAGATTCCGTTAATCGATAATAGTTCTAGAAGATTCTGAAATTGAATAAAAGCTTTGAAATCAATGGAAAATCGACTCAAATAGCCATTTTACACTAACAAACCCGTCTCCTAGTCATTTCTCTCTATTTTTTACAAAAATGTCACTCCATCTGCAATAAAAACGAACCTCATCAATTTTTGTTATTTTTTTGGCGGACCTGTGCCTAAAAATTGTGGATGTAGTGATATTTTGGTAAGAGTGGGAGACAAATGACTAGAAAACAAATTCAAAAGTGTAAAATGACTATTTGAGTCGATTTCTCAATCAAAATCTCCTTTACACCGATTAATTTGTCAATCAAAACATAAACTAGATTGATTTATAGATCGATCAGTTTGTGATGTGTAATTATGCATGATGTATGAAATGAATCCACAGGTTGGGATGGGAAGCGCACTGGAGACTTTGTGTGGTCAAGCATTCGGAGCAGGTCAAGTAGACATGTTAGGAACGTATATGCAGCGATCGTGGGTTATCCTATTCGTCACCGCTCTGATTATGCTTCCGCTCTACCTCTTCGCTACTCCGTTACTCCTATTGATCGGACAAAAGGAATCCATATCTAACTTAGCAGGAAAAATGGCATTATGGATGATCCCGCAGCTCTTCGCTTACGCGTTCAATTATCCGATCGCTAAGTTTCTACAGGCGCAGAGCAAGATCATGGCGATGTCTTACATATCGGCAGTGGCGTTGGTGCTTCATACGATTTTTAGCTGGCTGTTTATGTTGAAATTGGAATGGGGGCTTTGGGGAGGAGCTATAGTGCTCAACTTTTCGTGGTGGTTCATGGTGGTGGCTCAGATGATTTATATTCTTAGTGGTACTTGTGGTCGAGCATGGTCTGGGTTTAGTTGGGCTGCCTTCACTAATATATGGGGATTTGTTAAGCTTTCATTTGCATCAGCCATCATGCTTTGGTACCACCTTAAATTACCATTTTACCCCTTATCTATCTTTGGAAAAATAATTAAATGGTGTTTGGTGTTAACGTGAGAAGTGGATCTGAACCATTGATCGCTTATAATCTTAAACTCACCCATGAATCGTGCTACACAAGGGAATTGATTTGGTGCATCTTGATGCATCTCATCCTAATGTGCATCCAATGGTTGTTAACCATTTCTCACGTTAACTCAATTTCTCATCGAAATCCAACCAGTTTGGTTAAAGGTATTAAGGAGTCATTAATAGAATTGAGTATAAAAAAAACTGTTTAGTTTTATATTAATATAATGGGTTCATTCGGTTCATAAACCCAAAATTTTTATTTCAGATTAAATTGAAAAATGAAATTTTACTCTCATTTTCATTATCCGTTATTATGTTACTTTTGTAAAGGTAAATGAAAAAACTTATATATAAAGAGTAAAAGTAAATTAAAAAACCAATAAAATTTATTTTTACCATTAAAACATAATTTTTATATTTCGAGTAAATTAATAAATGTGGTTTTAAAAACTTGGTGCAGTTTGGAAACATGGTATTTTATGGCATTGGTACTATTTGCTGGATATTTAAAGAACGCCGAAGTTGCAGTGGATGCGCTCTCCATATGGTTAGTATTACTTCTCATTATTACTTTTTTTTTTTTTTTTGAAATATTTCTCATTTATTATTATTATTTTATTACAAAATCTTGATAATGATTGTTATTTGTTTTCTGGATTCATAATACAACAATTAATGTTTTAATATTCAAAAAATCAATACACACATATTTTGGGGTTGATATGGAATTTTAAAATTAAATAGATGATTTAACGGCAAATACTTTATAGTTGTTGCTGATTTAAATGCACAATTTTAAGATAACTAGTTGACACCAAATTTATTACAACATTTTTTTGAAAGTTTTTCTATAGGAATATTTCAATGTTGAGTGTTGACCACAGCAAGGAAAAATTCAAATTGAACTGTAATTCATCATTGCGGAAAAATTCAAATTGAACTCTATATTATTATTGGCCTCTCTCTTTCATTCACGTATTTGGTGATTGGTTTACCTTAGCGTCATGGGGCATGATTTTGAACTTTTGTCGGGTGATATATATGTATATATGGGTTTTGATGAGAAGTTGAGTTAACAGTGAGAATCGTGAGAAATGGTTATCAATTGTTGGATGAGAAATGGACGCACATTAGATTGAGATGCACCGGGATACACCAGATCAGTTCTTTCTAAGCCGCAATTCATGGGAGGACATGAGATTAAAAGAGATCAGCGGTTTAGATCCACTTTTCACGCTTCTCAACGTTAACTCAACTTCTCACACGATCATTCATCTATATATATATATATATATATGAAAAATCCTAAATATATAAAAGATAGAAGAATACTTCTGCAACCATTAGATTAATTGATTAAATAGATGTGATTAAAGAGACAGTAACATCTTTATTTTTAAATTAAAAAATCTCCTACTACTATTTTTTAAATAAAAAAAATACGAAATATGATCAAAAATAGGCGAAAGATCGTGTGAGAAGTTGAGTTAACGTGAGAAATGGATCTGAACCAATAGATGTGATTAACGAGACAATTACAACTTTATTTTTAAATTAAAAAATCTTCTACCCCTATTTTTTAAATAAAAAAAATACGAAATATGATCAAAACATAGGCGAAAGATCGTGTGAGAAGTTGAGTTGACATGAGAAACGTGAGAAGTGGATCTGAATCCTTGATCATTTTTAATCTCAAGCCCCCACCCATGAATCGGCTTGATACCGAGATTGATTCGATGCATCTTATCTCAGTTCGTCTCATCCTATTGTGCATCCACAACGGTTAATAACCAATTTTCACGTTTTTCAAGTTAACTCAACTTCTCACCGGAACCCAACCCTGTATAATATAAAATATATTATATACATACATATTTTATATACAAACAAATAGAATAAAAACAAATTCAAAAATTGACAACTTAAAACAAAGTAATATTATGCAGTTTGTGGCGATAATGTCAAAACTCTATTCTCCTTCCACTGCTTCGTTGTATACAGTTGTTTTTTTGTGTGATAATTGTTTTTATTCTTGTCGTTTTAGTATTTTGAATAAATTAAAAAAATTATGGATTCAAACTTAAGTAAAATATTATGCTTCTAGTAATATTTAAATGGAATCACCATAAATGTTTTGTGTTACGTCCTATTCTTATTGCTCATTATAAATAAATCAAAATAATCATAAAATAATAACTAAAAAGAAAAATTCTGATCCCAATATCCATTACATTAAAATCACAATCACTCTCTGGGTAATTAATTGGCTCCTTTTCCTTGGTTGTATTAATACTGCGTTTTCAAATAGCATGAAAGGGGGGATTAATTTTATGTGGGGTCGATTAATTATATATTAAAATATATTTTGTTTGTAACAAAATTTGCAGCACAAACATTGTTGGGTGGGCAATTATGGTAGCACTTGGATTCAATGCAGCAGTCAGGTTAGTTTTTATCCCAATCCAACATTTGTTGGGGTTAAATTAAACCAGATAATTAATTTAATTGATCCAACAACCTTTTTAAAATGGAGATTTTGTTCCAACAGATTCTCTAAAACTTTCTCCAGAATGGAGGAAGATTCAGAGCATCTTCAACAACTTCTTCAAAATAGAGAAAATGGGGATTTTGGGGGTTTTTTTTTTTGCTCTAACAGATTCTCCAAATCTTTCTTCAAATTAGAGAAAGTAGGATAGAGATTTTGGATTTTGGTTATCCATTTTAGAAAAAATTTGGAGAATCTGTTGGAGATGCTCTGAAAATCTCCAAACTTGGAGATATCTCAAAAAATGATTACATATGAGAGAGAAATGATTTTTTATTCGTTCTACCAATGAAATTGATTTAAATTAAGGCTATGTTTGGCAAACTAGCTGATAAGCTAGCTTTTCAAAACGCTACTATGAGTAGCTTTTCAATAAGCTAGTTTATGGTGATCCAAACATGTACAAAAAAAACTAGTTTATAAGTTAACTTTTTTTTTTTTTTGCAAAAACAATGCCTAAATGTTTAGGAGAGAGAGAATATTTTTTGAGTTGTATTGAATACTTTAATAATATAATTAATTGTATAATCTCTAAAATAGAGAATTTATTAGAGTCTTGGACATGAATGTGATTTTTTTTTTTGAGACTTTCACTTTTTATTTCTACATTTTGGAGAAGGTGTTGGAGATGCTCTAATTAAACCCAAATTTTAAAAAAATAATTATTGGATGCAGTGTAAGGGTCTCAAATGAATTAGGGGCAGCCCACCCGAGAACTGCGAAATTCTCAATCGTGGTGGTGATCATGTCGTCGTTTATCGTCGGTATACTGCTGGCCATCCTCCTTGCTATTTTCCGGCATCAATATCCGGCCATATTTGCTGATAGTTTAGAAGTTCAACAAGCTGTTTACACACTTACTCCGTTGCTAGGAGCATGCCTTATCATTAATAACATTCAACCCGCACTCTCCGGTATGTATTTTTTCTTCATTTCGTTTTACTTTTGCAATTGTATATCAACAAAGTTATCTTGATCGTTGGATTGGGGACATTTTGGACGAAGAGATGACAGTTCCTTTAATTAGTAGCAGATCCAAGAATTTTGGTGATGGGGCGGAACTTAGGAGCAAGTTCTTAACAGGAACAATAAATTTTGGTTAAAACACGTACTTTTTAGAGTAAAAAAAATATTTTTCTTTAGGTTTGACCCGGGGCGGTTGATCCCCTATTCTGGCTATGGATCTGCCCCTTGTGCATAGGAGTTGAGTCCAAGAGCGGACTCAACTAGTGAATAGGGGGGATGGCCCCCATTAAAATTTAAAAAAAATGGATAAAAACAAATTTTTTTAAAAACTTTCTACCCTAGTTTTTCCACTGTAATTTCTCGTTGGGCCCCACCAAACGAATAAACCAAAAAAAGTAGCTAGATTTAACAAGAAAAAAAAAAGCTCTTGAAATCAATAAAAAAAAACCCTTAAAAGTCCCTCGAAATGGCCGAAATAACTTAAAATCCCTAAAAATCGACCAAAAAACTTTAAAAATCTCTTAAAACGATGGAATTATGATAAATACACATTGGACGACTTTACGGGCCTTTAATCTATCTTAAAGGTGCCATCACTAGGAAAAAAATCCTAGATCCGTCACTGATTGAGTCAAGCCGAGTTTGCTTGACTCAGACCTAACTCATGAAAAAAGTATGTTTGCTTAGCTAGCTAGGCTTCACTCATGTTCAGAATTTTTCACAAATTTTGTTCTAATAAGGGTATTTTACGTCTATTTGATTATTAGTTAAAGATTCTGATAAACTGTAGTATAATATATATATTTTATTATGTGGAAAATGTATATAGGGGTGGCAATTGGGGCAGGATGGCAAGCTGAGATCGCTTATATCAATATTGCATGCTACTACATTTTTGGCATACCTTTGGGACTCGCTTTAGGATTCGCAGCCGATTTTGGTGTCATGGTACATATTTTACTCGTCTCTCTACTATTTTTTATTACTATATTATTCAACGTACAAAATAATATTGCATGCATATAAAGGTTTTTTTCCTTTTTCCATTTTTGGATCATTTCTAGTACATCATACAATGGCACCAATTCTTTTTTCATTTCTCCCGTTAGTTTTTTAAGTCGCACCATGAACCTGATAAATTTTAGATCTTTCGATCAATGGATCTTACCTTAAAAAGAACACATAGGCAATAGCCAGCGACAGGAGCATACGTATTCAATTAAAATGGGGCAGGTGCCAAGTAGTGGATTCAGAAATTTTGTTAATGGGTGCTGGAATTCTTATTTATAAATTTTTCGGGGTCAAAAGTAAATATATATATATATTTATCTGAAATCAAATTTTGAAAATTTATGGGGTTCCCCCAACCATTGGGCATAGATATTCCCCTGCCCCTAATCACATTATTTTTCACAATGTAAAAAAAAAGACTTTGTGTAATGAGTCGGGCCCCCAACGCCCAATCACATATGCCCCTGGTCGTCTGAGGTGCTGGATCCGCCCCCGGTTAACGGGAATCAAACCTTAAGACCTTATACTATATATTTGATTATTATAGGAGTCAAATTGATTTTTATATTAATTACATTGTGAATACTATCACGTTACAGGGTATATGGATAGGCATGTTGACTGGAACTGTGGTACAAACTTTAATTTTGTTCTGGATTTGCTACAGAACCAACTGGGACAAAGAGGTACTTTCTATCACCTCAATTAGCTCTGGTCATCATCCATGGTCAACTTTTAATTATTGTATTTTTTGAACTTTTTACCTTTTAGTAAAAAAAAAATTGAATCGAGTTTAATTGAAATTGAATTAAGACTTTTTTTTTTTTTTCTAAAATTTAATGGGATTTAATTTAATTGTAGGCATCGATGGCGGAAGACAGAATAAGACGATGGGCAGGAGAAAAAGAGGAGGTGGGAGAGCAATCCAAGTTGATTTATTGAAGGAGGAGAGTGATGATAAATTAATTATTTTGTTTGATTTTAATTAATTAGTGGTTGATTCAAATCTTGGGTGTTCCAAATCCCAGGTTTGCTTTCATATTTTTGAAGGAATTATGCATTTTAAGAACTTTTAATCGCCCCTTTAAACACCAAGTATTCAAACATTTAAGTGCAATTATTTACTTAAATTGAATTCACAAATTAATATTCATCCAACATGGCCTACATTAAGTTGCTTACAATGTTCCTTAAAAATTACTATATATAACAATATTTATATTCAGTAAAACTCACCTAGACTTCTCACTTTTTTTGTGGGATCGACCACATCCCCCAGGACCTTAACCAATACGTCACAACCCTTATGGTTTAGACTCCTCACCTTTACTGAAACTATACATCCAAAGAGGTTGAGATCTATCGTTGGTAATGTAAGTGCACGAGAGACTGTTTCAACTTGAGATATAGAACATACCCCTCAAAACTTTTGTTTGGAGCCCTCAAGATTTTATACCCTTTTAGCCAAATTTTGCGATTTCCTATTCCAGTTTTTGAAGAATGTTAGATTAATGATTATATTTAAGTGAATTTGATATGGTATTCTTTTCATTTTATAAATTTATTTTATTTTACTTTTAAGATTTTTAATGCAATATATGGTTTTGAACTTTTATTTTTTGTTTCATTTATTACTCATCAAGTCGATCTATAATCTTGATACTAGTGTGACAATTACGTGAACAAATCGAACGAAGTCAAAAAATTATACATGATCCTTTGATATATGTATTCAATTTTTGCATATAGGACCATTTGACCAATACCACAACCCCCACCACTCCCACTTGTGACATGGCTCTAAGTCTCACCATCGCCACCACCATCGCCACCACCACCAACGTCAATAAATAATATAGTTTCCACCACTAGCCACACCCACCCACCCACGCTAACCAACCTTCATTGTCGCCACCATCGTTGCCCATAAAATAATTGAGTTTATGTATTCTTTAACGATATTAGTCAGATAAACTATAGCAATAACAAAATAAATACCATCAAATCAAATCCATATTAAACATAGTCATAAGTTCTACAAAACTGGAAGAACAGAAATCCATAATTCACTATAAATTAGAATTAGGAGTGCCCATTATAAGTGACACACAACAAAATATGTAATAACAAAAGGTCAAAACACAAATCATTATAAATGGCATACAACAAAAGTATGTAATAATAAAAGGTCAAAACACAAATCATTGTAGTTTTTTTTGAACAGTGTGTGTTTATTGTAGTTTTGTTTATTATGTACTTTTGTTGTATACCATTTATAATGATTTGTGTTTGACCTTTTGTTATTACATAAAACTACACTACAAATAAAATATTTAGAGCAAACTTCAATTTCTTTCAAAAAAAAAAAAAACTACAATAAACACACTCTGTTCAAGAAAATATTTAGAGCAAACTTCAATTTTGACCCTTAAGGTTTATTGAAAAGTTTGAAAGTGGGACTTGAATTTTGACAAGTCTAAAAATCATTACTGTGGTTTTCATTTTTGTTTTGAAAATGGTCCCCAGTTGTTAACTTTGTTTATTTTCTTCGTTAATCAGGAACGTGTCCAGAAATTTTTTCATACGGTGACACCATATAATATACATTTTTTTTACAAAAAGCACAGTTTTAATCGACGTGTCTTCATTTTTTTACCGACGTTCAATAATGTCTGATGCGTTTTTAGCCTAATTCCACTATTTCGAGAGATTTTTAAAGTTTTTTTGCTTGATTTCGAGGTATTTTTATTTTTTTTTATCGATTTCGACGAATTTTTTCGGTTATTTTGGTTGATTTCAAGAGTTTTTTTAGTTAATTTCGAGGTACAGTTACACCTTTTTGATATTTACCAAAATAATATAGTTGCACCTTCTGTCCCTCACGTATTTCATTTATAAGCCTGTTGTATTTTTTTTAATAATATATTGCCTCTTAAAAAAGGGTTAGACTAAATACACCCTAGTCTAATTTTCAATCACACCCTAGTCTAGGAAAAACCCAATAACTATTCTCTTGTTTTCCGAACCAAACACACAAAGCGATACTTTTATTTTTTTAAATGATATTTACAATTTTGGTCCCTGAACTCATTTTATTTATTTACTTTATATCTTTTTGTTTTATATTTTACATTTTACATTTTTATTATATTAACACATATAAGCGTATATTAACTAATATAAGTTAAAAAAATAATTTTTAATTTTAACAAGTTACACCATTATAATCGTCTTGTCAATACCTTCGAAATGAGTCCAATATTGAATATTTTTTGATTTAATTGTTATAAGAAGAAAAATACAAATTGTACAAAGTCCAAAATTAATTTTTAAAAACTAATCCTCTATATTTACAAAAGTTTGTTGAGTTGGTTTGAGTTGCTTATAGAATTCTAGACGTGACATATACATGGTCATTCAGCTGCTGACGTGATTTTGTCCGGGGTCCATAATGCTGAAATGGGAGGCATTGGGTACTCTCCTTCTAACTGGACCATCACGTAATGATTGTTGTTTACGTGTGAAATTGTAAGGACCCGATGGTATTGAAACTCTTCGGGACCTTTCCAGAGAGGAAAACAAGTCATACAACCTCCAATGGTTAAAAGGTGAAAGATCACACCAAACCTATTGGCTATCAATATACCTGTCTCAGGCATAGTCATCCAGTGTTGCTCTGGTGCTGGCGATTCCCAAAAAGACAACGAAGTAAGTATTTCATCGATTCCATAGAAAACTCTAGAGTATGCCGCATATGAACTCGTTAACTCATCTAATAATTCATGACGAACATAGGGCCATTGGTCTTCGCCATACCCGAGACAAACAACTATTGATCGGAAACCACAATTCCCATCACCCCTTACATCTTGTATATCCGTGATGTATGGATGAAAGATTTCTAGAATTTGTTTCAACAAGAAACTATGTCCCTCCGGCAGTATCTCGTTTAAGTCAATTTGGTGTGACCATTGGCTTATTGGTTCCTCGTTCAAGTCCATGAAAGATGAGCTATGCCTAGGGGGTTCCTCGTTCAAGTCCATGAAGGATGAGCTATGCCTAGGTGGTTCCTCGTTCAAGTCCATGAAGAATGAACTATGTCTAGGCAGTTCTTGATTCAAGTCCGAACAACTGTATCTGTGAGGAACTTCAGTTTGATTATGAACACGCTTCACTTTTGGGCGTCCACAAGTGTTCTTCTTGACCGAAGGTTCACCGATCAAGATTTTTGATGGATCTGTTATCCCCCTCAACTTTCTTAAAAAACTGGATTTGCCATGATCCGGTTGATTGATGAATATTTCTTTAAACCTTTGCATATCATGATCACAATTAAGATCACCATATTCCACAGATATAGAAGGCGACAAATCAAGCTTTTTCCAAAATGCATCAACCGAATCTAATGGAATGGGCATATCTGCAGTCAAAATAATAGAATATCATTAAACAATAATAATGGCATGAATATCAATTTCAATTAAATGTAGATATATATAAATATCAATTCAATCTTGTAGATTAAACATACCTGCACCGACGTATATCGCAAGTTCGTGCGCACACGGTAACCCAAAACACGTACGCAGTTGACAACCACAGTTCTCCGGAGTTAAGAAAATTCCATTTGATCGATGAAGCTCTTCTACAATTTTATCCATGGCATACTCTGAAACAAAACTCTGTAGTTGCTGGAACAACGATTTGTTGAATTTTGGCTTGTGAATGATTGTGCATCTTTCAAGACTTTCTTTGATAGCAGTGTCTTGTGACTTTACAACTTTTTCAATGACATGTAAATTACAGATTTGGTCCCTAACGTTTGGCGTTTGTTACAGAATTGGTCCCTAAAAGAAAAATACATTTTACAAAGTTATAATAAAATGTAATTGTTACAAAAAGGAAAATACATTTTACAAAGTTATAAGAAATCAAAAGTTACAAATTTATAAAATAAAATAAAATCAAAAGTTACAAATTTTATAAATTTATAAAATCAAAACACATACATATATATGTCACGTCTAGAATTCTATAAGCAACTCAAACCAACTCAAAAAACTTTTGTCAATATAGCGGATTAGTTTTTAAAAATTAATTTTTGACTTTGTACAATTTGTATTTTTCTCTTTATAACAATTAAATCAAAAAATATTCAATATTGGACTAATTTCGAAGGTATTGAGAAGACGATTATAATGGTGTAACTTGTTAAAATTAAAAATTATTTTTTTAACGTATATTAGTTAATATACGCTTATATGTGTTAATATAATAAAAATATAAAATGTAAAATATAAAACTAAAAGGTATAAAGTAAATCAATAAAATGAGTTCAGGAACCAAAATTGTAACTATTATTAAAAAAATAAAAAAAATAAAAAATGAATGGTTGTAGTGATTGGTTAGGAAATCAATGGAATAATTCTAACATTATTGCACCCTAGCCATGTAGACTAACGTGCACAAAGTAACACCCCTAAAAAAAAAATGTCACCGCACTAATGCATTCTTTCTAGTGTATCCAATCACTTTAAATTTTTAGTGTGGTTTCAAACATATAAGATTTTGTTGTTTATTTTAATGATCAAATTTGGGCGTCAACTACTTTTAATGTTGACTACATTTGTCATACTTTTAAAAGTTATGTATGATGATGTTTATGCTCTTACATGATGATGAAATATGTAAGATCATGTGGTACCGATAAAAAGGTGGTTTTGAGTAATGATGCATCATACATATTCTTATAGTTCTTGGTTTCAAATTAATCACATTTTCAAATTGTTGATGTTATGATAATCCATGGAGATTGGTATTTTTGTGTGCTCAATTCAATGCTAGGTGACATATTTCTTTGACACACTACTCGTATGTTGATCATCTCAAAGGAATCAGTTTAAGGGTGTGAAAATTGAATGAAACAAAACTAATCGACAACAATACTAACTGTATTAATTAAATTTGTATCAACATTTTCGTTCAATACAACCATACAAAGAGTACAAAGTCGGTTGTGGTACATGGTACAAGAAAACGATTACCATGATACTACCGTACCATACAAAAATGTCACCATCAATGAGATATCTCCACATGGATAGGCGAATTGACAAAGAACGAATTCCTGAACAACTTTGCAAACCCTAAAAAATTAGAAAAGATACAATTTTTTCAAAAAAAAAATGAAATTTATACAAGAAGTTAATAAATAAATGTCTACTCACAATTAAAGTGAGTTTGCAAAACCCATTTTGCGAACACCGGCGCACTATTTTGGGCAAAGTCTGAAAAATATGGTTATTTCGTCATAAACCCCCCAAAAAATAGCTATTTTAGTGATTAACCATTGTTTTATTTTAGAGTGAGTTAAATCATTGGTACATGTGCTTTTGCTGTTTTTTGGTTTTGGTCACTAAAATTCATTAAATACATTAATGGTCCTTACTTTGTGTTTCACATAATAGACTAGTCCAACGTGTTAACATCGTTAACTCCACCTCCGTTAACCCAGTCATATGCCCTCAGATGAGAGGTAAATCCATCTTTTTACCCTTCTCTTTCTCTGTTGACCCCTTCCCCTCCCCTTTTTCTAGTGAACACCACTCTCCATCCTAATAACTGTCAAACACAACTCCCAAAACAAAAATGAAATCAAAACCTTAAAGAAGACATAGAAATCATTAAGTTCATTCTCACACAAAATCAAGAAATCAAAAAAATCTAGATTAAAACCATCAAACACAAATCTAAAATCAAGAACATCAAATATACCAAGACCATCAATAAACAAATTTATATGTGATACAAAACCGATGCAAATTTAAAACCCTAAGCTGAAAACCTTAGAATTAAAACCCAAAATCAGAGTTGAATGATTCATCGAGCTTTGGGGTTTCAACCTAATTATGCATCGAGCAAAACCACACAGTTTACTGTTGATATGTTCTTCGTCTTCTAGAAATAGAGAGTTGGAAGTGGTGGGTTTCGACCTAGATCTGAATTCTTCATTCTTCGTCCTCATCTTATTGTGATGCAATTTTTGTTCTCCTTCTACGGTTTCGACCTACATCTGCATTAAGGTTTTCACCATGAAGGAAGGCAATGAAAGTGGAGCTTCTACATCTTTGACTTGCTTCGGAGAAAGGGGAGGGGAGAGGATAGATCGTCGGGAGGGAGAGGAGAGCGGCGATATTCACCGAGAAAGATAAGGGGAGGGTTTGTTCAGAAAATAAGAACCATTTTACTTGATGAATTTTGATAAATATCAAACATCCTCATCCATAAAATACTGATTGTGTGTATACTTGTATCTCTGTTTATTGCTCCATGATGATTGATATCCCTGATTGATATCAATTATCCCTTTTTTATTCCTTGACTGATTGATGTTCATACTTAGTTTGTACCATTTGTAAAGCTATTTATATAGCTCCTTATTGTCTCAAATAAGATAAGTCTTTCTCAAATCCTTACACGGTATCAGGGCCTAGATCAATTCTTCTTTTTTAAACCTCTGTTCTTGCAATATGGGTGGACAATTGGCCATGAAAAACACCATTCCCAACTCTCAAGAGCCCTCCAAACCATTCATTCTCGTCAACTTCAACAACTGCATCAAATTAACCCATTTGAACTATCTATCCTAGAAAACCCAAATCCACTCCAATTTTTTTGGCTATGATTTATTTAAATTTGTTGATGGCACTTATCCCTCACCTCCCAAAACAATCACAGTTGGCTCCAAAATATCCACTAACCCGACCTATCTTTCATGGAAACACCAAGATAAACTCATCATTGGAGCTCTCATTGGAACTCTCTCTCCCACCATTGTTGTAACACCCCAAACTTTGGAGCAAATCCTTAGTTAAATGTCTATGTTCATTTTGATGTTTGCACCCCTTGAAACCCGTCGTGAAAACGAGTTTGAAACATCGGAATTTAGAAGGGAAAAGACCCTCGACGACTATGCCTCGGCGACAGTGCCCTTGGGCATTGTCGCAGGTCACAATCGCCATCTCAGTACCACTTACGGTACACATCCGACGAGTATGCCCGACGATAATGCCCGGGGCATACTCGCGTGTCATAATCGCAGGTTGGCTGGACCTGCGGTACATTTCGGGCGAGAGTGCCCGGCGAAAATGCCCTTGGCACTCTCGCATGTCATAATCGTCGGCGACTAGTGGGTTCTTTTCCATTTAATCCGATTTTTAGAGCCTTATTTGGTATTGTTGGGAACTTTTGCAAGAACGTTTTTCTCTCATATCCAAGGTAAATTTCCTCTCATCCTCCCTCTCTTCCCTCATTTAATGAGCTCCCAACCACTTGCTTGTAACATTTATGGTCATCAATGGAATCCTAGGGTTTAAAGGAAGTAGCTATCATCTTTGGGGAAGACTCAAGTCGTCATCTCTACTTCTAGGGTTTGCTATATTAGGGTTTTCACATCACAATCCTATTGGTGAGTTTCTTAACCCTTACATGATTATAAATGCAAATATTTACTTGTATATGATTTGTAGGTACATGAGAGTTTTGACTAAATATTAGGTTTTGTGAGTTTTGTTGAATATGGAGTATTGATCCCCTGTTATTGGTGCTTAATAATGTTTAATAAGTGCTTACCTACTCTCTATCACGTTTAACATGGAATATAAAATTAGCGAGAATCATTTTTTGCGAAAGTGGGATTTTAGCCTAAGTGAACATCTCTTGTAAACGGGACTCGTTTTCTTAGCTCATTATATCCTTCCTTGGTAATAAATAATGGGTTGTCTTAATATATGTATGAGTTTTTGCCTTGCCATGAGTAAATATGAAATATGTGTGGAAATCATGTTTAAAGTGATAGAATGAGCATGTATGGATAATGTCATTTTATTTGGTTATGATAATAATGTGGAACTTGAGGTCTATTTCCTTGTGCACGAGGATTTAGATGGCATGATATACATGTTTATAATTGTTGACCATACTGGTCACTAGCGAGTAGGCAATAAGGGACGCAAGTCCTTGAGGTGTAACTCGTCTAGATTGGATAGACACTAATGTCCGTAAGTCCTTGAGGTGTAACTCGACGAAGTAGACAATAAAGGCATAAACGGTTTGAGGATTGTGATGTTTTTTTATGGCATGGGAACTAAAGCCGGGACATGAGGTGAAATCCAATAACATCACGGGTGACCCCATTCACGTGTTCTCGTCACCCAAGATGGAAACGGGCATCCCCCGTATTTCAAGAGATATCTCTTGTGTATTTGTTTAGGTGTGGAATATCTTTTCCAAGTTGAATGTTGGGTTGGGTTCAACCCTTTGGGTACATCGGTAACAATTAATTATGTTATTATTGTTTACATCATAAACTGTTAAATCTTTGTAATATCACTAGACTTTGGTCTAACACTTGTTTTGGTGTTTAATGGCTCTCAGGTCCTACTAGTGGTGTACATAGGGCATCTTGATTTGTTGGGCGCGCACTTAGGAATCTCGGAGGACCGGGCTCTTTAGGAATCTTTTGAGAAGAGCATTTTGGAGTCATAGAGACACCTACCTTTAACCTAGTTTTAATTGATGTTCTAGATTAAATAGGTTGTTGTGTATTATGTCTTATTCTTCCGCTACTTTATTAATGTAACTAACCCAACTTTATTGGGTTTTAGTCATTCATATTTACAAGACTTATAAACCTTCATATTTTAGACGTCATATTGTCGAATTTTTTTTACGTTTTAAATTTACCCAATTTTTAGGGTGTTACAATTGCTCCCCTCATTGTTCAAACTATCACATCTCATGAGGCGTGGACAATACTTGCCACAACCTATGCCAACCCTTCTCAAGGACATCTTCTTTAAGTCAATGATCGTCTTGACTCTCTCACCAAAAACAATCAAAGTATAATTGAATACATGCAAGCCATAAAAGCTTGCACGGACCAACTCTCTCTCATGGGCAAACATATGGACAACGAGGATATCATCGCTAAAGTAAAAGGCCTAGACTGTGAATCCTACAAGTCCGTCATTGTTGCTATTTGCGACACACCGATTACCTTTGAAACCCTCCATGAAAAACTTATCCACCACGAGATTATCCTCAAAAAACAAGTTTCTCCACCCACCTTTCCTACTACAACCCATGTTGTCAGCTACAGGCCAAATCTAAATTGTCGTCCTCAACGACCAATAGCCTCACCTGGTCTCCTACCCACCCCCACCAACTTATGAAAAATCAAATTCCCAAACCTTATCATGGAAGATGTCAATGGTGTCGTGTTATTAGCCATGTTGTCTCTCAATGCCCAACCTTCAAACAACTACTTCCCTACATCGTCTTCCCCCTCTAACCCATAGTCCTGCTACCCCTTCCACCTTTCGCCACACTTATCAACAACCGACCACCTATAACCCACAAGCACACACCGCAATTGTTCAAGCTCATGTCGAATCCTCCTAGTTAGTGGATAGTGGATTAACTCACCATATGACCCACGACCTCGCCAACCCCTCCCTCCATGCACCATATGATGGCTCTGATGATCTTATTATAGGAGATGGGTCGAGCTTCCAATATCTCACATTGGTTCTTTTTCTCCTTCCACTTCTACTAAATCTTTCATATTTAATGTCTTGCATGTTCCCTTAATCTCTCATAATATACTTTAAATTTCTCAATTTTGTAAAGATAATTATGTCGTTGTTGAATCCTTACCGTCTTCTTTTCATTTCAAGGATTACACCACGATAACCATACTCCTCTAAGGACTGATTAGTGGAGGTGTCTATAAATGGAACACCACTTCTCCCTCCGTTTACACTAGTATATTTACTTCATCTCAAGCATGGCACCATCGCTGAGGACACCCTTCTATCAACATACTTAAGATTATTAACAGTCAATTTTCTTTAATAATTTCGTCAATATCATTTTCCCATTGTAACTCATACAATATCAACAAAAGTCACAAGCTTTCTTTATCTCAATCTTCTCTCACTTCTCATGCTCCTTTAGAATTACTCTTCTCTAATGTGTGGATTGCACATGTTTTGTCTCATGATAATTACAAATACTATGTAATTTTTTTACTACTTCACCAAGTATATATGGTTTTATCCTCTCAAGAGAAAATCTGATACATACCCCACATTCCTTCGTCCAGAACAGGACTTAGGGACTGTTTGGCAGTTGTTGAATGGTTTAGTGCACAATGATTAAGTGGTCTGAATGATTAAGAGGTTTTTATGATATAGTGTAAAATGAAATATGGTTGTTTGTTAATTGTTCATAATAAAATCAGGGCGCTTAATGGTTAAGGGAGGGTCAGGATACAAAATCATTCAGAGGATTTTGGAACCATTAAGAGGCATCCATTTTTCTCGCCAAACAAGATTTACCTCTTAGCGATTCAGAGGTTGCCTCTTAATGCAACCATTAAGAGGTAAACAAACAGCCCCTTACCCTTCTATCCCATGCCAATCATCCTCTCTCCCTTTGGCCATATGCCTTCACAATCGCCATATACCTCATTAACAGGCTCTCCACCTCAAAGTGCCTACTACTGCTTAGACATGTGTACTCACAAGGTTTACACATCTCGTCATGTCAAATTTATTGAAAACGATTTTTCTTACTCCTCTTTAAGCTCTCCTTCAAATACTCCTAATGTTCCTACTGCAGACTAATGGTGTAATATGTCATTTCCTATCAAACCAAGCTCCCCAGCAGCCCAACAACACCCTTCACCACCCACACTTTCCCCACTAATCTCCCTTCTATCTAACCGGCCTTTTCACCCCACAAACACAACCCAAACAACCACCCTATCAACTACAATTGAGCAAACATCGAACCAACCCAATCACTCAACCTCATCACCCCCACCCCAACCCTAACCCTAACCCCACATCCGCTCCCACCCTCTAGAACCATCGTTACACGTCTTGGTAACAACAACATCAAACCTAACCCAAAATAAGCCAAAAGTGTCACTATAATACCATTGAACCCACCACTGTTAAACAAGCTTTGAAAGACCCCAATTGGCATCATGCCATGCTCAAAGAATATTGTGCTCTTACCTGCATCAACATTTGGTCCGTGATTGATATAAGTTATCTCTTTTCATTCCTTAATTGATTGTTGTCCATACTAATTTATACCATTTATAAAGTTATTTATATAGCTCCTTTTTATCTCAAATAAGATAACTCTTTCTCAACTTTTTATAAATTTTAGGATTAAAACCAAAATACAAAGACCTAAAATGTAACTTTTATATTTTTAATGTAATGATTAAATTCATCTATTTGTTCTATTGATTGATTCCTTGATCATAAAATCACAATTTTCAAGAAACCCTTTTAATGATGCTACATATCTTGACACCATCCCTTGATTTGGAGCCCCATCAAATCGTTTCCACCATCAAATCCTTCTCCATCTTTGCCACCTCTTTCCACCATTCCTCTTCTTTCTCTCACTTTCTCGATTCTATGGAAAGCCATTTTCCATCGACAAACAGAATTCTCTTCAAATGTCACAGTGATATTTTTACCATTTTTTCCAAATATAATGTTGATTTATGTAAATTATTATGGACAAGTTTTATTATTCGTTGATCATATAGATGTAATTTTTACGTCAAATATATAAATTAGGAAAAATTGCATCAAAATGTAACAAACTTTACCCTGATTTCTGTTTTGGGGAACCAACAATTCAGGGACGGATCTAGAAATTTTTTTATATGGTGGCACCACATAATATAGACAAAAAACAATTACAAAAAGCATGGTTTTTATCGACGTGTCTTCATCTTTTTACCGACGTTAAACATTGTCTTATGTGTTTTTTTGGCTTAATTCCACCATTTCGAGGAATTTTTAAAGTTTTTTGGTTGATTTCAAAAGTTTTTTTTTTGGTTTTTTGGTTGATTACAAGTTACGGTTGCATCTTCTTGAAGTTTCCAAAATAATACGGTAGCACCTTCCAAAACGATACGGTTGCACCTTTCACGAAGCTAAAATTTTTACCCTTCGTCGGAGAAAAGATACGGTGGCACGTGCCACCCATGCCACAAAGCTAGATCCATCCATGCAACAATTAAAATTATCATTTAAGGGTCTGGAGCAAAGTTTACGTTTATTTAAGGGACTTGTTGACCGGTTGAATAGGTAACCGGTCACCTTAATATGATGTGGAAAACCATAAATTAAAAAAAGTATTATGTGGATTTTTAATGCCATATCATCACATTGTTATGTAAAGTAATTAAAGATTTTAAGAAGAAAAAAAGATTTTCTCCTGAATTAACTCCCCCACCCAAGTAACCCTTCATCTCCTCCATCCTTCTTCTTCATCGCTGCAACCAACCCACCACCGTCCTCAATTTTTTCCGGTGGATGCTCCTTTCTTCTTCATCACTGCAAACGAATCTACCTCTGCCCCTCCATTTTTTTTCCAAATCTACCCGCCTACGTTATCTACGTCCTCGTCTCCTCGAAACGACGCCCTCCTCTTCTGTGACTACATGAGTTCACGACCACAGGTTTGAACCCCAACGTTAGTGTTCTCCTTCTTGTATCTGTGTAAATCGAAACCGAAACCCCAACATCGGTGTTCTTTTCCTTCCCCTATTGATGTAAATCGAAATCGCAACCTCAGACGCGATTCTTCTGTTGCCCATCGCTGTAGTTTTTTTATTTAGATTTCTCAGATTTAGATTTCCAAATTTTTGTTAGATTTTTTATTTTTTATTTCAAGTCTCACAGATCAGATTTTCACACTATCCCACTTGCCATCAATCTTTTGTCAGATCCGTTACTTTCTTATCCCTTATCTTCATAGTCGTTGATACTGGTCATGGTCACTCTCTCATATATTGCTTTTCCGAATCTAGTTTCAGGATGATTTTGCTTTCATATATTGCTCTTCTTGGTGGATTATTAATATAAACAGTTTGTTATATTTGTACTTCATAAGTGTGTTTGGGTGGCTCTTGTGGGGAATGAAATACATGATGAGCACACATTGGACCTATTTTGGGGATCAAGGAAGTGGTTGCAGGTTGCTGGAAAAGAGGCATGGGAGTTTTTTTTTGGAACCACTGTCATCATTTAAATGTAAATATGACATGGAATATTAGTGGCAAAATAATAGAGATAAATCATCATTAACAATTTAAATGTAAATATGACATGGAATATTAGTTGGCAAAATAATAGAGACAAATCATCATTAACAGGTCAACAAGTTATCAAGACCCTTAAATAAACATAAACTTTGCTTCAGGCCCTTAAATGATGATTTTAATTGTTGGTTCCCCAAAACAAAATCAGGTTAAAGTTGGTTCTATTTTGATGCAATTTTCCCTATAAATTATAAACAATTGACATCTATTTTGGAATTATGTCTATAACTAGTAAATATAAATAATAAAAGATCAACTGTTTCTTATCTTATTTATAGAATAACAATAATTCTCATGTTTACCCCATCGGTTTCTACTATAACGAGAAGGTCGTTTCAATTTATGTATTTTTTGAAAACAAGGACAAACAATAGAATGGAAGGCGAGCTTTTGAATGAGGTCTCTGATTTTGTTTATCGAAAAAGAAATTGTTGAAAATATTAGTTTGGAAGAAATTATACAGCATTTCAAAAGTTGCAAAAGACCAACGAGTTCTACTTTGATAAACGATATATAAAAATGTTCGACCCTAGGGTTCTAAGAGCCATGTCCCAACCCTCTGAAACACCTCACAATAACTTTTTCCAAAGCCTATATCTTGAACTTGTTAAATTAAGTAGATCAATATACAAGAGTGTCTCCAACATATTTGGAGAAATGGAGGTTTGGGGAATTTTTTTTTTGCTCTAACAATCTAACGTATTGTACAAAACCTTCTGCAAAAGGGAGAAAGGTAAGAGAGAAGTAAAAATTTTCAAATTTTAAGAACTCCCTAAAAATAATTGTTTAGATGTGAGAAATGATATTTTATTATTCTCACTGCGTTTGGTTCGCAGAATGAAATTTGATGGAATTGGAATCAATTGAAGAAAATTTGACTTTGAAGAAATTGAAATGGAATTTGACGGAATTTGACCACGCGTTTGGTTGGTAGAAATCGGATGGAATTCAATTCTTTCACTTTAGGCAAGGAATGATGAATTCCTTGATTTGTGGAATTCAATAGAATTCAAAGGATTCCATCATGATCAATATGTGAACCAAACAAAAGAATTGAAATTTGGTCAAAGGAATTATCCATTCCAATTCCTTTCAATTCCTTCAAAATCCATGAACCGAACACCCCCTAATAGTTTTTTTTAGAGAAAAAAGACTTGTAGTTTATTGTATATGATAATCCAACATTTCTAAAAATACATTGTTAAAACCTCATCGAATGTAATAAATGTTGTGTATGAATCGAGTGTAAATATTATATTATATACTTAAAAAAAGGTTTATGATAATACATCACTGCATATTGGTGCAACTAGAAATGAATCATAAATTGATACAATCAATGACACTCCAAGTGTAAAAATGAAGAATGGACCATGATACCTTTCATATAGACACGTGATGACATTAATTAATATGATATTTGGTCTACGCCATTATAAACATCAACACAACCACTTCAAATTTAGGTTTCTCTGTTAAGAATATACGAGTCAAACCCGACGATGAATCATGACAAAGTGATGTAAGACGAATGGCACGGATCGATCGTTGTTATACCAAACTCGATTTACTTTAGATATGGCTTTGGTGTCTGATTGACCGTTAAAACATGTTTTTGGAACTGACACACACAAACGAATCAAATTTATCACTTCGTCATGATGTATGAGCTTTATCGACCAGTCAGGCTCGTTTCAGGCCTGAAAACAATCTTTTTCCAAGTATTTTCTAAGTTTATTTGTATTTCGTATTTGTTTGGATAATTAGTCTTATTTTAGTTACTTAGGATTTCGCTTCCTTGTTGCTTTATGATTTCTTTTCCCCTTATATAAACCCTCGGAAGCAGACTCGTTCCTGACATTTTATAGGCCCTGGATGAGATGTAAAAAGATGCCTTTGGTAAGTACGATTTTTTTTTCAATATATTGTTTTTATCATCAGAAATAACATTGAAAATTTGGATTTGTTCCCCAGAACAAAGTAATTACATGTATAGTCACCATAGTTTCATTTTTGTTATGGATTGGGTCCCTTGATCCTAACACCGTTAAATTGAGGGTGTTTTGGTCTTTTTAATTTTTTCTTTTAATAGTATAATATTTACAAAGGTAAAAGTTTCGTAGTTAATAACCAAAAATCTAACAGGTTCATATACAAAAGTAAAATTCATGTAGATGTAATAATCAAAAGATAGAGTCGGTGAAAAAGGAATGGTTGAGAATATATCAAGGTTTTATAGGCAAAGTAGTTTTAGATTTTATCAAAGAGGTGCTAGCCTAGTGGTAAGGCCCTGGGCGGATAGTGCATGGTATGCCTATCTACCAGGGTTCGAATCCTGGGGGATGCACTTCGGCGATACCCAGACCTTGGGTCGGTTCGGGTCCAGGTTTACAGGCATACCAGTTTATGGGTATGCGGGTTCGGTCTTGACCGGGCTTAGTCGTACCTGGGCGGGTCCAGTCGCTTTGGACTGGGTCGGGTCGCCGCGGATTAGTCGGTGCTGCCCAATTGGATGCCCGGATACCGCGGGTGCGTGTGTAGGCGTAGCCCAAGTTGTCGTACAAAAAAAAAGTAGTTTTAGATTTTGATACTAGATCAAAAAACTTAGATAAACCATACCATTCAAATTAACTTTTTACATAGTTTCTTCTCCAATTTAATTAATTAATACATTTTGGGCTCTTTAATATAATGTTAAATTCTTTTTAGGTCCTATTAGACATTAAAGAGTTGTCTATTTTATTTACTAATTTTTCAAACTAATAATATATATAATATAGTATATGCTTAAAAAAATTGGGGCCCTATTTCTTGTGGGCTCGCCCTCCCTCATGGACGACCCCTGCTCATAAGGTCTTACGGATTTGATTAGCTCATGATTATGTATCCAATGGATGATCTCATTCTTGCTATGTTTTAGTTCGTCTTGGTTCTCATTTTGCTACCTTCATTCATATACACTACAACAAATTGGGTTTATAGATGCTTAAAATGTTTAAATGTCCAATTAAATAGCATACTTTATAGGACTTAGGTTTATAGGACACTTTTAAACTTTTTAACAAGTTTTTTAGGATGCCTTTAAAATAAAGTGTCGTATTTGTTATTTTATAGTACACATTTTCAAATAATGTCATATAAAATAGCTAATACAACATTTTATTCTAAAAGTATTCTAAAAAACTTGTTAAAGCGCCTAAAAGCGTCATTAAAACCTATTGTAACACTTTTAGATGAAACGTTTTATAGTTTGGCCTTATAAGGTATAAGTTATTAGGACACTTAATCATTTTAAGGAATCCTATGGACCCAATTTTGTTATAGTTATATCTCGAGGATCAATTGACTGGTGAGACTGCTACCAACCAATCATTAGTCTGACGTTGAAGATATAGAAGTTTGTAGTGCCATTTGGAAGTTCGATTTTTAATTTTAGAATCTCGTGCTTAGAAGAATTCGAAGGATTAAAATTTCATTACTCGAGCGGTGTCAGGGTTTATTGATAGAGCCAAACCCTCAAGAAATCAAAGGTTCAAATCTCATTAAAATCGAAAAATGTGTGTGAATATTTGAGCATATAAATAGTATACACTTAAAAAGTAATTTGCGAAAGGCCTGTCTCTTGTTGCTTTCACACGATTTCATTTCAACTTCATCAACATTATGGTATAAATTCACAAACATTAATTCATGACGCCCGAAGTTCCTACACCTTCATTCAACGTGTTGCTGCAAACAACAAAAAATATAAAAGCTCAAACGTTACAACAATTATTTTTTGATGATGACAAATAAAATTATGTTTGTTATTCACAAGGTTTAGACGTTGCATTAACAAAAATACTATTTTCAAAATATATTAAAGCAAACAAACGCCAACAATTTCTAAAAGTATTTTCTTCAAAATTTCTCTAAAATAGATAATTAAAAAAATCATAATCTTATTGGAAACCAAATTTCATTAGAAACTTTGGAAACCAAATTTCAACCATTGATCTTTTTAATCAATGGTCAAGATTCATTTGAATTATATATGGTAATAAATTAATTAATTTATTAATAAAAGATAATAGTAATATGTCAAAAGGGTAAATGTGTCTTTTTCTTTTGTGTTTCAAATTTGACAACAAAGATTAAATATGGTAATAAATTAATTAATTTATTAATAAAAGATAATAACAATATATCAAGATTACATTTTTATTACTTGTTCATCAATATACAGTATGTAAAAACCCAATTAAGTTACATTACCATAATTGTTTCATTACCTTTCCATTATTTTCCACTATATCAAATATGTTTCATCAGGTTTCATTATATTAATATTTTGTTTCACTATATCAGATTTCACTATTTTAATATTATTTTGTTTCATTACCTTTTCATTATGTTTCACTATATCAAATCTGTTTCATCAGGTTTCACTATATTAACATTTTATGTTTCATCAGGTTTCACTATATTAATATTTTGTTTCACTATATCAAATCCATTGTGTTTCACTATATTAATATTTTGTGACTGGAGGTAATATTGAAGATTTCATATGAATATAAACTTTCATTCATTGGATGAATCAATCACTGATTCATAAGAATCAGAAAAATAATTTGATTTGTAGCTTGCGTATGAATCATTTTGTGTTTACCTAAATTAAATGTTTCATGTTTAAATTAATAAATGATCAATATTACCATATATAAAATACATTAAAATTAAATAATTAATATTATAATAATAATAATAACACTTACCATATATATTATGAAATTATGTAAAAGACTAAAATAACCTTATCAATTAAAAATAAAAAAAGGAAATTCAATGATTGGTTAATTTCGGTTTCCAAAGTTTCCAATGTAATATTGGTTTCCAATTGATCCCTCCCCCATATATATATATATATATATATATATATATATATGAGTATTATTTATCAGTCCTGAATATTTAATTTCAAAAATTCTTATCGGCAAAAAAACATTTATCTCTTGTAAACAATCAATTGTAGGAAACAATATGTTTCGTATATTTTCTCCATTTTTGAGGAAGTTTTGGAGGATTTGTGGAAGTAAAAAAATCCCTAAGGGCCCGTTTGCTTTGAAGGGTTTGAAATCTTTGGTTTAGAATTTGGAATGGAATTTAATTTTTGAAAATATTTGTTTATTTCGGTAAGATTTGGAGGCAATAGTGAGATTATGACAAAGTTGATGAAAGAGGTCAGGTAGAAGTTCAATTGAAGCAATTGAAATCCATGGAATAGATTTGAAATGACAACTATCTCCAAGGGATTTCTAAACTCGTTTGTTGTGGGATTTCACTGAAATTCCTAGATATCCTAGGATTTCAAATCCAAACATTTTTTTAAGCCGAACTTGTGATCGAAATCAAATTAAATTCCAAACATGAAAGGACATAGGCTTGGCATCACATATGTCTGCCTAATAGTTTGTTTTCATGACGGTATTTTGCATTGAATCGCTATCAACACCACTGTTTTTTTTGTCATAAATATGTTAAAAGCTTGTACAGAAATGAGAAGGTTGAGTATATTAAATGAGAGCATTAAATTCGTGAACTTTTACTTTCAAATAATTTAATAATTTACATTTAATCAGTGTCGTATTTGAGGTTAAGGGGCTGTTTGCTTAGCTCTTAATGTAACCATTAAGAGCCTACCTCTTAATCGGTAAGAGGTAGAGGTTCTTTGGCAAAAAAAATTTGTTCTCTTAATGGTTACAATTACCTCTTAACCATTTTGTGTTTAGGGTTCCCCTCAACCATTCAGATGCTAGTTATTTCTATTGCTACCCTTCTTTCAAAAAAAAAAAAAAAATAGGAAGCCGTCCTTCTCCCTTCTCCCACGAACGCGCCCCTTCTCCCTTCTCCCTTCTCGCCGGCGTTGCTTCCACTGCTCTCGCCGACGTTCAACTCCAGCGTCGCTTCCACAATTCTTGGCGGCGAATCCATTCCACGCTTCCTCTCGGGTTTTTTCTCGGCTGCAGGTACCATCGCTTCCTCTCATTTTTTTCTTCTTTTCTTCCACAGCTGCAGGTACCATCGACCCCTCTTGATTTTTTTTTTGCTAAAATCCAAACTTTTTGCTGTATTCTGTACTTCAAGAGCATCTTCTCCATTGCCGTAAACATCCAGTTTAAACCCATTAAGGTCATTCTTTTGCTTGGCCAACAAATCTATTAGCTCCCGGTATCCCTTTGCCCAAACCATCTTCCCCAAGAAATATGCCCCTTTCGAGAACCGTTGCTCCCCACCCTCCTTTTCTGCAGCCATTCGTTCCCCGATTTCCAAAAACTTAGGGTTCACACCGTGCACATTGCAAATCACGGACTTGGGTAAATCTTGGGTTGCAGCAGAAAGCCGAAGAACCTGAATATAGAACATATAAAATTACAACAATTTCTAGACAAATAAGCTTTGCATAAACCATGAACAGGTGATAGATAACCAGAACATGGAACATAGGAGTTGTGTACCTTATCACCTTATCCCTCTTGATATACTCAAGGTAATTCGTGTGAACAACACCAACAACATGATTGAATTTATCAGTCCATCTTTTACCATGATGGTACCAGTTCAGATGTTCTGGTTCTTCAAGGATAGCAATGTCCGCTTCCTTTGATGAAATAAACTGGGAAGTATCTCCAGCAGGTATTATACTAAGCCTTTCTTTTTGAAACTGAACAAGAAGATTATGCATATTTTTGAACTAATAATATTGATTATGTAGTTATATTTGCAAAATAATTGTTTTATTCAGATATCTGCCAAACAACTATCTGCCATTCAGAACTAAATCATTCAGAGGGTTAAAGTTGTTAGATCACAAATTTATTGGATTCAAGAGCATCCAATCTGAAGTTTGGAATCTGAAGCTAAAGCTGAAAAGCCACTCTCAAGATTAGTCTAATGTTAGTTTGTAATAAATGTCAAAGTTAATTATTGTGTTAATTAATAGTATTTTATATTATTCCTAAATAATAATATATATTTAGTTTAGTTTAGATATTATATTAGTTTAGATAATATCTTCTTAGATATTATGTGTTTGTAATGTTAGGTGAGATATCTAACATATCTTATCTGATCTACCAATAACACACACAACACACATTTTTACATCAAGAGAGAAAAGAGAAAAGGGAGAGAGCTTATCGAAGAACATCAACCTTGTAATCGAAACAGGTTGGTTAATCTATCATATGTTTGTTGTTTGATTATCTGGTAAAGATCGTGTTCAATCACACGGACCCACAATTGGTATCAGAGCTTGAACCAGATTCAAAATCAAACTTTTAAAAAGTCTCTGTGTTCTTCATCTTCAAGAACACTGTGACATCGATCAAAATTGTCAAAAAGTGGTTGTTATTGAAATCATAAGGTTGTAAGGTGTTGTAGTTTATAAGGCGATCAGTGTGTCAAAGTTTAGAACTGTAAATCGATTTCCATGTTGGTCAATTTAAGTATTAATCGAATCAGATCTTCGAAGAAGACACTGTTCAATCCGGTCCCAGTTCCGGTCGAAGACACAATTTCCATACCGGTCACTACACTACCGGTTGAAGTCTACACTCTGGTCACACTCACACCCACACCGGTCGATAACTCTACCCGGTCTCGGTCGAAAATACAACTATCCGGTCGTTTGATCCGGTCGATACACCAATCCGGTCGACCACACCTCGATCGACAACCCCGGTCGCAACATCAGTCCGGTCGACAGGAATCCGGTCGACGCAAAATACCGGTCGTAGGTCCGGTCAAGCATCTCTCCGGTCGATACATCATACCGGTCGGACACCACTTTTGCGCCATCAACACGTCACACAAAACTCATTTTCGCGCGACCAACTACTCGTGCAAAACTCAAAGCGATCGACCTTCATCTCACGCAAATCCCTGTTTTGCGCCAACCACATCTAGCGCAAACTCTTTTTCGCGCCAACCTTCACTCGCGCAAAGTTCCAACTCGCGCGACCCACTTCTCACGCAAAGTTTGACTTTTGCGCCACCTTCAAGTAGCGCAAATTAAGCTTTTTGCGCCAGTTCCAGACTTAGTCAAATAATTCCGTATTTATCTGATTTTTTTCTGGACTAACGATCAGTACAAGTTCTCTTTGCACATTATTCAAACAGGACGACTTCAAGAGAAGCCCTAGCTATCGGAACTGACTCAAAGCCACCAGTTCTCTTCAGGAGAGAGTATGAGCAGTGGAAAGATCGGTTCATGGACTTCATTGAAAGACATGAGTTGGGTGTTTTAATCAGGAAATCCTTAGAAGAAGGAGTTATGGCACCTATTTGGAGGACTCCTCCAGAGGGAACTGATGAGCAACCATATCAACTTAAGTTTGAAGAACTAGATGGTGAAAACCAAAAGAGAGCAAAAGCTGATAGATTAGCAAAGTCTTATATTCTTCAAGGCATTCCAAATGAAATATATGTGAAGTTAGACAGCTATAAAGCCTCTAGCAAACAGATGTGGGATCAGCTAGAGAAAATGATGCTAGGTTTAAAGGTTGGGAACAAACTCAAGATATCCAACTGCCTAAACAACTATGCAGAATTCAAAGGTAGAGTTGGAGAATCTCTAAAAGAAACATACGACAGATTTGTGACCTTGCTGAACGAGTTAAGCAAGAACAAGGTCAATAAATCGCAGATAGAGCTGAATGTCAAATTCCTGAGCATCCTCCAGCCTGAATGGAAAAGATTTACAAGGCAAATAAAGCAAATCAAAGATCTGAACGATATTCCACTTCACGAGGTATATGAAACCCTCAAGCAGAATGAGGAAGAGGTGGATGAGATCATGGATGATAAGAGACGGTCTGAGAAGACAGTTGATGATTCAGTTGCTCTTGTTGTGAATCAGAAGAAGATGACTGTGTCTGAATCAGATGATGTTGAAGCGAACTCTGACTCTGACGACTGTGAACAAATAAAGCAGGCTATGCTTATATTGACTAAGGCTTTTCAGAAGAAGTTCTACACAAAGTCGAGCTCAAACAGTCAGAGGTATACATCTGGTCCGATCAACTATATTCACAAGGAGAGGGTTGAAGGAAAGAGGTTTGAAGGAAAGAGGTTAGAGGAGAGGAAGCCAGAAGAGAGAAGGTATAAAGCAGAAGAGATCAAACATCTAGAACCTCCAACATGCTATAATTGTGGTAGACTTGGACATTTTGCCAAAGACTGACGAAGACCCAAAGTCCGGAACTCTGACTACTACAAGAACAAAATGTTGCTTGCCAAGCAACAGGAAGCTGGAAAAGCATTGATGGCAGAAGATGAGTTCTGGTTGGATCAATCAGACGAAGAAGATGACAAAGACGAGAAGGATGAGACAGCGCATCTATGCTTCATGGGCAAGATAGAAAAAGAAGTTGAAGCAGATTCCGATGAAGATGAGAACGAAGAGGTATGTGATTTAGATAAATCAGATTTCTTAAATCAAATGCATGCCATGATGTTAAAACTCCAAGAATTAGAGTCGAAACTTAAGCGTGAAAAGGGTGTTATTATTGAACAAAACCAGTCAATACAGAAACTTAGCAATTACCTTGCTGAGAAGAAAGTATTGATTGAGACTTTACACAAAAACAATGACACCAGCGCAAAAGAACAGACCATAATTCTTAAAGAGGTTACTGAAACAAAGACTAAATTGCGAAAGAGTGAGTTTGATTTCAAAGAGCTTACGAAATTGCATTCTTCAACTTCCAAAGAAAACGAATCTTTACTTGCAAAATTAAAAGCTTTGGAAGAGAAGTTATACACATTGGGTCAAACTGAACAAACCATTCATCTAAACAAACCCAAAGAGGAAATAGAGAAATGGGGACTCGAATATGAGAATCCACACTACCTTAAAAAGGGTATATCTGAAGTGCCAGCACTTTATGATATTACTTTTATGAAACTTTCTCACCGATTCCCTGAACTTAAAGTTTTCTAAACTGGACTGTCTAAAGAGGATGAAGCCAAGGAAACATAAAAACGAAAGAAATCATCTAAAGTTTACCTTCCATTTTATTATGCGAAGTTGAATAATAGTTATAATGATGATCCAAAATATCAAAAGAAATCTCTTTCAAATGACTTCTTTCAGAGTTATTATGTAAAAGAAATGGAGGCGAAGCCTATTAAAGGTAAAATTTACGTCCATCTTCTCGTTTTGGAAAGTAAAATTTCTGAACTTGAGACATCTTTAACAGATGAAAGACTTTTGATTGATATTGAACAAATCGTGTTTTCATCTGTGCTAAAGTACTCTGTTCTTTCTAAATCATCAAATGCTTCAAAATCTGATGACATGTTTGGTTCAACTGATGGAGGGTATGATTTTCTAAACTCTGATGGTGTTTTAGATGATTGTTTTGATCAATTTGATTTTAATGTCAAACTTTCTAATCATTCATCTTTTGTTGCGAAATCCATTGGATTATCCAGTAAGTTTGTGAAAAGCAAATCATCAACGAAAGTTGATGAAACAGTTTTTGTGAAAACTATGAATGCGAAAGGTAAGAAGAAATCTCACCATTCACAGAAACCGATCACTACTGGTAACCCAAAGAAGATGCATTCAGTTGTTTCTCAAAGATCTAACTCAAAAGTCTCAAATATTTCAGATCTGAGCAAGCTAGGAGTTAAATCTCAATGGCAACCAAAACGGATGATTGCCGAGACTGCTAAATCTTTTTGTAGTGTTGATTGTAATAAGACTCCGACTAGTAAAGATGTTTTGAATGCGAATGTTGCTACTATTTTGAAACCAAAACTTGTCGTTTATCGCAAGAAATATTCTATGAAGCAATTATTCCAGTTACGTATGTCTGCTAGAAAGTCTTCATATTATGATAAACATGTTTATGCTTCTTGTCAATATTCTGATGTTTGGTATGTCACTTATCATGTTCACTCTTATCATGCTAATTCTTCATTTGATTCTCAAAAGCAAAGAGGACCCAATTTCAAATGGGTACCAAAATCATGTACTAACACTGTAGGACCCATTTACAAGGGGGTACCTAAACCTCTTGTTTCGTAATTTCTCTTGTGCAGACCTGTCATATGTGGTACTTGGATAGCGGGTGTTCCAAGCATATGACATGGCAGAAAGGTATGTTGACCAACTTTATAGAGAAGTATTGCAGAACAGTTCGATTTGGAAATGATCAGTTTTCACCAATTATGGGTTATGGTGATATGGTACACGACAAAGTCACGATCAAGAAGGTGAGCTATGTTGAAGGCTTAAGACACAACCTTTTCAGTATAGGCCAGTTCTGTGACAAAGGCTTAGAGGTAAATTTCAAGGCCAAGAGGTGTTCTGTTCGCACTGAACAAGGCGAGGAACTCTTGGTCGGCACGAGAAAGTCCGACCTCTACACAAATAATTTGTCAAACGTCCAGACTGACAAGCAGGTTTGTCTACTCTCAAAAGCCTCGATGCAACAAAGCTGGTTATGGCATTGACGACTTTCTCACCTCAATTTTCGGTACATCAACAAACTGGTCAGTGGAAAATTAGTGCACGGACTTCCTGAACTCAAGTACGAAAAAGAACACTTGTGTGCAGCGTGTGAAAAAGGAAAGATGAAGAGGGCTCCGCACAAACCAAAACCTGAACCGAGTACAAGCTCTCCGTTAGAGTTGTTGCATATGGACTTATGCGGTCCAATGCGAACGCAAAGTCTAGGCGGAAAGAAGTACATACTAGTTATCGTGGACGACTATTCGCGATACACGTGAGTCAAATTTCTACATTCAAAAGATGAGACGCCCGAAGTTCTCATTACATTCCTGACGACGACCTAGGTGAATCTGCAGAAACCAGTCAAGCTTTGATATGCATTGAGAATTCAATGCATAAGAACACATTTTCTTTCTTTTTAGATAGATCATTTTGTTTAATCCCAACTTTGAGTCCATTTTTCTTATCTTATTTTCCCTTTTCTGTTATATGGAACTAAGTTTATGATTTTCCTGTCTTTTACTACTTATGGAAGCTAACATATGTTTTACGCTGATTTCATTACTGCCAGTCAATGCTACAGCATCCCGATCTGCTTGTTGGAAGAGCCATGGACGAATTTGATGAAGATGACCAACGAAATTAATCCAAATCCAACCTTTTGTTACAATGGAACCAGATATTTTTGGCAATAATAGAAGTAGTAGTTGGCTGGAGTTGGAGTGTTGGCATCACTTGGAGTGTAACTTTGGAAAAAACTTTAGTTGTTGTACTTTTATTATTATTTTAAGCTTTTTATTTACATCTTTGTCATCCTTGTTTGGTATAAATAGGGGTGATGGCTTTGTGTTTCTAAGATTATATCAGTTTTAGAACTGATATTGTGACTCTCTCTCTAGAACTTTTAATATCAAGTCTTTAATCTTTTAAAATTCTTGTTCTTACACATGGGTTGCTATAGCATTGCATGACAGATTCTTCTATTTTAATTTATTGTTTTATGTCATTTACTTTATGCTCTTTACTTTCAGTCATTTATATTTAGTAATTTATATTCTGTCATTTATTTTCCGTCATTTACATTCCGTCATTTAATTACCGTCATTTACATTATGTCTTTACTCTATGTTATTTACATTTCTTGCAATTTAATTTACGTAATGAGTAGCTAATTTTATAGTTTGGGTGTGAGACAAAAAGGGAGGTTGTAAACCAAAAACTAGTGGACTTTGTTCTTCAATAACATTGTTCCACTATGTCATTTTAAGTTTTATAAATCCAAACGCACTTCTTGACGAATTGATCACTTCTTAAAGTGTGAAAGTGCCATGGACTTAGGAATAAGCCATGAAAAAGCACGTCAGTTTTAATGATACGGGAAGTATACTTGGAAGAGTTGTTAGCAAGGGAACTTGCTATCTTTGTTATTCAAACCGATTGATTCTTGACAGGTTGATCACTAGCCAAAGTGTTAAACTGTAGTGGACTCAGGAATGAGCCATTAAGAACACATCAACTTGAATGATATGGGAATCAACTCGGAAAGGTGATTTTTAAACAAAGGCATTTGTTTTTCCATATAATTTAAAGAAACCATTTGACACTCACACTGGTCCGGAAATTTGCATAGGCATATGTTGATGGAAGGCTAAACAGCAGTGCAATGGTAGATATTCGGAAGGATACTCTTTAAAGTATGGCAGGATCTAATTCTCAACAAGAATTATGAATACTCAGAAACAATATCAAAGAAGTTGCGGAATAACACTTTGATATTCAATAAAACAGTAAACAAACAGTAAATCTGATAAATAACTTGCAAACTTGTATTGAACGATTTTAGTTACAAGATTACACACACAACCTCAATCTTGAAGAACAAACTCTTTCAAGACGAATTCTACTTCTCTAGAATTAGGAACTATGCCTTGAGGTTGATTTTCTCTCTAGAACAAAAACTTAGAAATTACTCTATCTATTCTAAACAATTCTATATATACTGAAAATAAAGATAATTACAAAACTAAAAAAAATCTTCAAGATAATCTTCATAATTATCTCCAAGCTTTCCATGTATATCTTCAGACACGCTCTCTTCATTATCTTCACATTATCTTTAGAGGCAGCATTAATCATCTTGATCACCTTGGAAGCATTAATTGAGTCTTGGCAGCATTAACTACTAAGCAGCACTAACCACTAGCAGTACTAACTAGCTAAGCAGTACTAACTTTGTTCAAGCAACACTAACTTTGACTAGCAGTATTAATTCTACTAGAAGTAGTAAAACCTAGCAGTATTAATCTTTGAAATCCTCTGGCAGTACTAACTCTGAACTGGCAGCATTAATGACTTAGTCACATCTTCAGTTCCCAACAATCTCCCTCTAACTTGACTTTTTGAAGAAAAGTCAAGTTCTTCAGATGCTTCCAAAACTTTTATTGATCCAGTCCCATGTTAGGATCCAGTCCCATGCTCTGATTGATAGTTCTCTGAATTAGATACTTTTCCATTTCTGAATTTTCAACACATCCAAGCTTCTTCTTCAACATTAAATGAAGTTTCAATCTGCTATGGTTGTATACTTTATCCACTAGGAAGTATTCTATGTGATTTCTATCCAAAGTCACAGAATATACTCCACTAGTTTCATATAAAGTCCAATTGGTAACTGCTTGAAGAACATTCCTTATTATCTCCTCTACTTCATCAGGTTTGAACATCATACACAGATACTCCATCACCAGTTTTGTAATTGAAATCCCTGGAGCTTTCAACTGATATGTGTACAACTTCATCCCTATATCAAACATTTCTTCAATATCTGACCTTGAGCATGTTCTGACAATCTTAGCCCAAGTACTGTAGACTTCATACTTTTCATCTTTTCTCTTCAGCCTAATGTACTCTTTTCCATCTACCTCCAGTACATCCCAGTGAATGACTTCAGGGGGTTTAACTCCTACTGGTTCTGCTGAAATTGGTTCAGGCACTTTGTCCATCACAACCATGTACATCTTTACATCCTCAGTGCTTAGCTGCTTTTTCTTTTCTGATGGTTCAGGTGCCTCTTCTTCTCCAACAACCTTTTTCTCTTCTTCTACTCTAGGCTTCTTTTCAGTTTTCTTTCTTCTAGCCATCATCTTAGTTCTCTTCAGAATCCTTTGACTTTGCCCTATAGTAGCTTCCTTCTTCTTTTCTTCCTTTATCTCTTCCTTTTCTTTTGTAGGAGTTCCCTCTTCACTTTCAGGGAAGGGTTGATTGATATTCACATCATGTCTCTCCTTGGCTTTCTTTTCAAACTCCACTCTATCCTTTTCATTACTCTTCAGTTTTCCCATTTCTTTCTCATATAGGTCCTTGATTTGATCAAAAGTCATCTTCACAAACATTTCTTTCTTTACACCAATTGCACTCCTCAAGAAAGTTATCATCTTGTTTCTTTCCTGAGTTGCAAGGTAAGTTTGTGAAGGCCTTCTCTTCTTTGCACTTGATCTGGCCATCATAGCCTTTCTTAAGCTTATTGCTCTTTGCTTTGCTTTTTCTGTTTCCAACCCTTTCTGAAAAGCTTCATTTAATTCATTGGCAAGTGCTCTGGCTATTTCTCTGTCTTTCTCAACCTGCTCTTTCTCTACTTGATCTAACTCTTCTTGCATTTTCTTGGCTAATGCTTCATCTGACTCAACCATCTTTTGCTTTTTGGATGGTTGATCAGATTCTATCATCCTTTCTTTTCCCTTTTTCTTTGCATCTGCAGCCATTTCTTTCTTTTCTGTTCTCTTTGCTCCCCCTTCATTTATGACCACTCCCTTTGCTTTGGGAGTGTCATTCTTTGCTTTGACAAGCATTTCTGCTATTTCAATCTCTGCTTGAGTTAACCCTGTTACTGCTGCTTTTGAAGTTTCAGCAGCACTAACAGTTTCTGCTGCTGGGGTTGTTTCTGCTGCTTTAGCACTTTCTGCTTCTATTTCACCTTCAGCTTTTTCTTCAACAAACTCTCCCTGTACTTCAACAAAATCCCCTTCAATCTGTTGATCTGACTTTTCTGATCTGAAACTCTCCCCCTTTTTGGAAGCATTCTTATTTTTCTTGTTGGTTGCCCCCTTTCTCCTTCTGAGAACAAACTGACTTCTTCTGTTCTTGGCCATGAGCTTTCTCACCAGTTGCTTGAGTTTGGAAATCTGCTGTTGTTGGGAGAGGACCACTTTCTGCAAGGCTTTGATTTCTTCTCCTTGATTAACCACATCAACATTGATGTTGGCTATTGTTTCCATCAATTCCAAGTAAGTATAGCTATCCTCTCCTTCTTTAGGTGTTTTACCCACCCTTGAAGGATCATTGGAATATTTTTCCATCAATTCATCAGTTTCAGTTCTGTCCTCACCCTTTTTGGATGTTTTGCCCATCCTTGAGGGATCCTTGGATCTTGTAGTAGTGACCTTCTGCCTAGCAGAAGCATCAACTACCCCCTTGGTTTCTTGGCACCGGGGTCCTTTGGTTGATTTCTCAGCCAAAGTTGCCATGGGGAAGGTCTTAGAGATGTTACCACTGTCCTTCTCTGTGCTAGCAGAAGTAGTGGCAGCCTTCTCACCCATATGCTCATCCATCTCCTTAGAGAGCACCTCCTCAGGGTTGGGAGACACCCTATTGGATTCCCTTTGGATATTCTCTATTGGAGAATGCTCCAATAGAGGGCTTTGAGGCTCTTGGTTAATAGTAGGTACAACAAGGGAAGGAGCCTTGTGTACCTTTCTCTTGACATAAGTCTTGGAAATTTGAGGAGTGGGTTTAGTAGCAAAGGACTGAGGAAAAATGTGAGAGGGGGAAGGTTGGGATTGGCTCTCAGTGGGTTGGTCTAATGAGGGCCTTGACCCTGAGGCCATACCTTCTTGTAGTTGGGACACCACCATCATTGTTGAGAACAATGGGGTGTCAACTCCTTCCGAGTCCCTAGCAGATCTTCTCATATTTGAGAAGACCTTGCCTTTAGGGGGTTTAGGTACATTTACCCCATCAAAGTGAGGTATATCCGTCAATTCGTTGGTTATAACTGTCTAGACAAACCTGGGATACATGAAGAAACTCTTCTTGTTGTCCAGGTTTGAGACAAGATCATTGAAGATCATCAGAGAAAAGTTATATTTTCTAGCAGTAGATAAACATACCAAAGCATAGGCAATGGGACTGCTAAATTGGCTCCAGCCAGTGGTTTTCTTGGAAATACAGTGCATCAGGGTATGAACAAAGAACCTCCATTGGGGTGAAAATTGAGCTTTGAAAAACTTGAAAATCCCCAATTGGCCTTCATACCCCATTCTGGTGAGGTTTGAAAACAAATCCTCATTTGGAATAGAAGATATACCTGAAGCATCATCTAGACGTAGACAGATGCGAATGGTCTCCTCAGTAACTGTCAAGGGTTTGTCACAAACCCTTGTTTTGATGCACTGCACTCCATTTTCAATGCTAGTAGTGGCGTTGGCCCATAATTGCCTTTGGTGCTCGATGTAGATGGTAGGAGACACAGTGAGAGCATGAGCGATGTGGCTTGACTTCAGAAAATCGACTATCTGGTGAAAACCTTCGGCTTGTTTTGGCTTTTGGAGCATGGAAATCTCGTTGTGCTCATCGATAAACGCCATTGAAGCCATTTGTATGCAAGGATTCTTGCCTAGCGAGCACTGGATACTTGAGAGAAAAGAGTGAGAGAGAAGATGAACAGTAGACAAAGAGTCGTTATGATCTTTTAGGCGGGGAAAGGGTATTTATAGCTTGTGGATTATAAGCAGTATTAACCTTAAAAAGATAGTAAAAGCAGTATTAACAGAGGGCAATATTAACCACTAGCAGTATTAACTAACTAGCAGTATTAACTGAGAGCAGTATTAACTACTAGCAGTATTAACTAACTAGCAGTATTAACTGAGAGCAGTATTAACCACTAGCAGTATTAACTAACTAGCAGTATTAACTGAGAGCAGTATTAACCACTAGCAGTATTAACTAACTAGCAGTATTAACTGTGAGCAGTATTAACTACTAGCAGTATTAACTAACTAGCAGTATTAACTGAGAGCAGTATTAACCACTAGCAGTATTAACTAACTAGCAGTATTAACTGTGCACTGGCAGTAGTAAAATTGTACTGGCAGTACTAAAACTGTACTGGCAGTATTAACCATACTTACACTTTTAAGCTTGTGGTGAACTGAGTACTGCTATACATTTCCTAAGAAAGAAGATTAGTAACACCATATACAGGTATTTGAACCACTTTTTAAGTAGGATCTTATTCAGAGTTGATCATTCCCACACTTGTTACCAAGAAAGTGAATCTACCCACATCAAAGGCTTTGGTGAATAGATCAGCAAACTGGTTATCAGTATGAACTTTGACAACTTGAATAAGCTTCTTTTCATTGCAGTCTCTTATAAAGTGATACCTGATCTCAATGTGGTTTGTCTTTGAGTGCTTGACAGGATTATTAACAATGCTAATAGCACTGCTATTATCAATAAAGATTGGAGTGTGTAGAAAGGTTACCCCATAGTCCAGCATTTGATTCTGAATCCATAAGACTTGAGAACAGCAACTTGCAGCTGCTATGTACTCTGCTTCTGTTGTAGATGTGGACACTCTGGTTTGTTTCTTGCACTGCCATGATACTAGTCTTGCACCCAAAAACTGGCATCCTCCAGAAGTAGATTTTCTGTCCAAGTTTGCTCCACCTAGGTCACTGTCTGAGTATGCAAGTAGGTCAAATGATGAGTCATAAGGATACCAAAGTCCCAATCTAGGTTGCCCTTTTAGATATCTGAATATCCTCTTAACAGCTTGATAGTGTGATTGCTTTGGCCTAACTTGAAATCTTGCACACACACAGACTGGAAACATTATATCTGGCCTAGAGGCTGTAAGATACATGAGAGAGCCAATCATGGATCTATAGTGATGAACATCCATATCCTCCCCCTCAAGATCTGCTGTTATCTGCTTGTATGTCTCCATAGGTGTGCTGGCAGGCTTTGAGTCTGAGAAACCAAAATTGGTTAGAATGTCCTGTACATACTTGGACTGACAAATGAAAATACCATCTGACTTCTGTTGGACTTGGAGTCCAAGAAAGAAAGTAAGTTCCCCCATAGAACTCATTTTGAACCTTTGATGCATTAGGTCCTCAAACTCCTTGCAAATGTTGTCTCTTGTGGATCCAAAGATGATATCATCCACATAGATTTGGACCAGCAAGATGTCCTTCTTCTTTCTCTTGATGAACAGAGTTTTATCAATTACTACTCTTTCAAAGCCATTTTCCAATAGATAGGATGACAGAGTGTCATACCATGCTCTTGGTGCTTGATGCAGTCCATAAAGTGCCTTCTTCAGTTTGTATACTCTGTTTGGATAGCTTGGGTTTTCAAACCCTGGTGGTTGACAGACATATACTTCTTCTTCAATTGAGCCATATAGAAATGCACTTTTTACATCCATTTGATAGACTTTGAACTTCATATAGGAAGCATAGGCCAGGAACAATCTGATTGCTTCTATCCTAGCCACTGGTGCAAATACTTCTTCATAATCTATTCCTTCTTCTTGTGTATACCCTTGTGCCACCAACCTTGCTTTGTTCTTTATTACTATTCCTCTCTCATCTCTCTTATTCCTGAAGACCCATTTTGTGCCTATTGCTCTTTGACCTTTAGGAAGGTCTACCAGATCCCAAACATATTGCAGCTTGAATTGTAGCAGCTCTTCTTGCATGGCTTCTATCCAACTGGAATCTTTCATAGCATCATGAGCCTTCTTAGGCTCAAGCTGGGATAGAAAGCAAGAAAGAACTATATGCTGTTGGTCTTGCATATCTTGCAGCCTGCTTTGATTTCTAGTCATCATAGGAGAAGAGATATCTCCTATTACTAGCTGAGGAGGATGATTCTTTTGTGTTCTTGTTTGATGGCTAGATTCTTCATTAAGTCCCACCTCTAGATTGGAGTCATTCAACTCAACTGAGGTGATTTCAGCAGCTACTTCTGGTTCTTTATTCCCTTGACTCTCCTCATCTCTTCTTTCTTCTTCACTCTGATTTGGTTCAGTAGATGGCTCCTTTTCACAGTCTTCAATAGGATCCACTGTAGGTATGGGAAAAATCACAGACTGAGGTATGTTTTCTTGAACTTGTGTAGTTCCTGATCCTCCATTACCTGAACCTGCATAATCATCACTACTGAAACCAAAAGAGTTAGTTAGTGAATCAATGTCAAACAGCCACTGAGGACCAGACCCAATAGGATTTGGTGTGTTCTCATTGCACTTGACATTATCACTTTCCTCAATTATTCTAGAAGAAGTATTAACAACTCTGTAGGCTTTACTTTGAGATGAGTAACCCACAAGAAATCCATCATCTGCCTTGCTATCAAACTTTCCTAAGTGAGATTTGGTATTGAGAATTGTACAAGGACACCCAAATGGTTTAAAAATCCAATAAAGGGTTTTCTTTTATTTAAGAGCTCATAAGGTGTCTTGTTCTTTGGCTTGACCACTAGAACTCTGTTATGGACATAACATGCAGTATTAACTGCTTCAGCCCAAAAGGTAATTGGCAATTTTGAATCAGCTAACAGAGATCTAGCAGCCTCAATTAGTGTCCTATTCCTTCTCTCAGCAACTCCATTTTGTTGTGGAGTCCTAGGAGCACTATATTGTCTCTCAATGCCTTTTTCTTCACAAAAGTTGTTTAGATCAAGATTTTTAAATTCAGTTCCATTGTCTGATCTAATGACTTTTACTTTTTGATTAGTTTGGTTTTCAATTCTTAGAATAAAGGATTTGATCAGTCCACTTGTCTCATCCTTAGTCCTTAGAAAATATACCCAAGTAAATCTAGGGTAATCATCAACAATAACTAGACAATATGATTTCTTCCCTATGCTCATCACATTTGTAGGGCCAAACAGATCCATATGTAATAACTGGAGACAAGAAGAAATTGTATTTAACTCTTTGGTCTTATGAGAAGTTTTGTGTTATTTGCCTTTAAGACAAGCAACACAATGATCATCACATGAAAATACTTTTGAAGGTAAACCTCTTACAAGGTTGTTTTTAACAAGTTTGTTCATTGTCTTGAAGTTCATGTGACACATCCTTCTGTGCCAAAGAGAGGATTCATCCACATAAGCTTTTGAAACAAGACAGTTCAAGAATGAATCACTTAAAACATTGTCCATGTCTAGACAGTAAACAATGTCCTTTCTTGGAGTTCTAAGTAGTATCATGCTTTCATCAACTACCTTGAATCCTGGAGCAAGGATCATACATTCTGTATTGGTAAATAATATACTATGTTGTTTGTCACAAACCTGTGATACACTAAACATGTTGTACTTTAGCTGATCAACATAGTAGACATCCTCAAATGTCATCTTACCTTTTGTGACATTACATTTTCCACTTATTTTTCCACCTGTAAGATTGTCTCCAAATGCAACATGTCCTCCATTGATATGCTTGAAATCCTGAAGGCATGACATGTTGCCTGTCATGTGCCTAGAGCAACCACTATCCACATGCGAAATGCTCTTCCCCTTGAGCTGTTGGTTGCCCTGCACATAAGATAAATCAGTTAGTATGGATTAGGAACCCAAGCCAAAGTGGTCTTGGGTACCCCTTTCTCATCAAAATATTTACATTCCTTCTTGACAAGATTTTTAAACTTTGACTCCTCATTGCAAGAGTACTTTGTCACAATAATGGGTTTGGCTGCACCTTTGCTAGAAGCAGTACTTGTTTTAGAAGAACTGACTGCATTAGCAGCACTTGCATGCTTAGCAGTACTAACCTTGTTAGAAGTAGTAACTGTGTCAGCAGCAGTAACTGTGTTAGCAGTAGTAACCTTTGAAGAAGTACTAAAAGTGTTAGAAGCATTAATATTCTCAGCAGTACTAACACTGGTAGCAGCAGTATTGCTACTGGCAGCACTATCTCTGTCAGCAGTACTATTTGTTGTAGCAGTACTAACAGTTTTAGTGCTTCTTGGCACCCACATTTTAATACTCTCTTTTAAAACCTTTTTCTTCATTTGGCCTTTGGTTTCAACAGATTTCTTAGCCACATGTTTCTTTCCAGCCTTCCTATAACCAACAGGTTTTTGCACAAATCTTTGAAAGTTCATCCTTTGGTTAATAGGGTTAAAGAAACAGTACTTAGCCAAATGATTCAACTTGCCACATATGAAACAAGGTTTTGGTCTGATTATTTTACTCAGATCAACTCCTTGTTTCTGAGCCCATTGATTATTCCAGTTTCTTTGATTACCTCTTTTTGTACCAGAATTTAGGCTCTCAGTTTTATTGCAAGCACACTGTTTACAAGGGCCAGGATTCACAACAGTGGTCTGTTTGTAATTGACCTTGTTAGCCTTTCCTTTGGTCTTCTCTATCTCTTTAGACTTGACCCAGATTTTTCCACATCCCTCATTGGTGATGATGTTGTTTTCTAAGGGTATCTCTTTACTCACAGCATTGTTCTTATTCTCACTAGCTTCATTCTCAGTCATATCCTCAACAACCACCTCATCCAAAGGATCTATCTTAAATGCTTTCTCAGACAAGTCCTTTTTCTCCTTGGTATCTAACAAATCTGATGTAGGAGGGATATAGTTGTTGTTGTAAGGAGGGTGTGTGTTGTTATATCCAACACCAGGCTTCATCTTATCATGAATCTGAGCCTTTAGAAGAGAATCCATTGCTTTTGAAGCATATGAAAACTTTTCTATATCAAGCTTAACCTTAACTAGTTCTTCTCTCAACTTATCATTTTCTTCTTTTGACTTAGACAGTTTGGTCTCTAACTCATTCTTTTTCCACTTCCAGTAGTTTGTGTCATAAGAATGTTGAAGTTCATTGGCTTGGAAGCCTTTGATTTGATCTTCAAACCTCTCAACTATCAACACATAATCTCTTCTGTCCTTTTCTAATCTTTTGTGGTCATCACACATGTTTTGGTTGTGATCCTTGTACCTTTTGACAGTGTCTATGCAAGATTGAGTACAAAGATTAGAAATTACCTCAGAGGGGAGATCACACACCTCTGCCATAAGAGCTTGATTCTGAATGGCTTCCTCAGCTTGGTCACTCCAGTCAAACACCATTCCTTGTTGAGAAACAAGGGCTTGAGCAGAGTTCTTGTTTTGATTGTAGCCCCCATTCTGAGCTTGTTGGTGGTTGTTATTTGGCACACCACTTCTGCACTCCCTAGCAAAGTGTCCCTTCATGTGGCACTTATAGCATTCCACCTTTGTTTTGTCAAAACCAGCTCCATCTTCTCTTCTTTGCGAGAAGTTGTTCCTCCCAGTTCTTTTAATAAACTTTTTCACCCTCATAGATAACATGGCCATCTGCCATTTAATGTCCATCTCCTCCATATCATCAGGGTGAATTTGTTCCAGATCATCATTAATCAAAGAATTGTTGCTATGACTTGACAAAAAGGCTTCAAAGACAGTTTCAGTGCCTTTTTCTGAATTCACTCCACTAGCAGCACTAACTGCTTCAGGGTTGGCAGTAGTATCAGCAGCTGCTGATAGAAGTGCTGCATTATGAATATACCCAGTGGGCTTCTTCTTAGCTTCTACCTCAGATTCGAAAACTCTTAGATCATTATACAGATCATCTAGTTCCTTCTCTTCCAGATTGTCACTCTGTCTATATGAGACAGTGTACATAGTCCATTCATCCCCAAGAGATCTGAGGAACTTCCTGTTGATATCATCTTGCTCCATCTTCACTCCAACAGTATCCAGTTCACTAATAAGCTTGTTGAACCTGTCAAAAGTTTGAGTCATAGACTCATTCTTTGATGAAGTGAAGTTCTCATACTGCTGCTTCAAAACATCCCTTTGATTTCTTTTGGTGCTTTTAGTTCCAGCAAATCTTTTCTCTAGACCATTCAAGAGAATCTGGGCATCTGTGCAGTTGCAGAATTGATGATGATATTCATTAGGGATGGCCAAGAGCAGAGTGCTCAAGGCCTTCATCTCTGTCTGTCTGATCTTCCTCTCACCATCTGTCTTTGGTGGAGATCTTTTTCCATCTGGTCCAATCTGGCCTTCAGTAGAGGGGTCATTCTCAATAACATCCCACATTGAGTAGTCAGTGAGGAGAATGTATTGCCTGATTCTGATCTTCCACATGTCAAACTCATTGGGTTTGAGCATTGGAACCTTAGAGACAAGAGTACTGTTTGATTCTGCAAAGTTTTCCATGATGAATGAATGGATGTTTCTGAGAGAACAGGCTCTGATACCACTTGTCAGGATCTAATTCTCATTAAGAATTATGAATACTCAGAAACAATATCAAAGAAGTTGCGGAATAACACTTTGATATTCAATAAAACAGTAAACAAACAGTAAATCTGATTAATAACTTGCAAACTTGTATTGAACGATTTTAGTTACAAGATTACACACACAACCTTAATCTTGAAGAACAAACTCTTTCAAGACGAATTCTACTTCTCTAGAATTAGGATCTATGCCTTGAGGTTGATTTTCTCTCTAGAACAAAAACTCAGAAATTACTCTATCTATTCTAAACAATTCTATATATACTGAAAATAAAGATAATTACAAAACTAAAAAAAATCTTCAAGATAATCTTCATAATTATCTCCAAGCTTTCCATGTGTATCTTCAGACGCGCTCTCTTCATTATCTTCACATTATCTTTAGAGGCAGCATTAATCATCTTGATCACCTTGGAAGCATTAACTGAGTCTTGGCAGCATTAACTACTAAGCAGCACTAACCACTAGCAGTACTAACTAGCTAAGCAGTACTAACTTTGTTCAAGCAGCACTAACTTTGACTAGCAGTATTAATTCTACTAGAAGTAGTAAAACCTAGCAGTATTAATCTTTGAAATCCTCTGGCAGTACTAACTCTGAACTGGCAGCATTAATGACTTAGTCACATCTTCAGTTCCCAACAAAGTACATGGTGGAACTTGTTGTTGCTGAACTAGTGCTATAGCATTTCTATAGCATTGGCCTCCAGAATTTGTGTTTACTCCTCACTTTATGTCTTGCACCCATTCTATCTTTATACATCTTGTTAATCATATCACTATTAACCAACTCAAACAAAGTCTTCAAACTCGCCATCTGAAGTTAGTTTTTCATCTCGAGATCTAGCAACATAAGATACCTATCCCTGTGGAATACGATACTTGGTTCTTACCATTTTATTACTTGAAAATATGATATTGGATCCCGTTGTATACTTGCTATGAGATTCAATTATCACATGTCTTAGAGGTGTGTAAACTTTTTGTATCAAGTTTTTGGCGCCGTTGTCGGGGATAGGCGTAAATCTATTGTTGTTTAGAGATTGAGTTTTGTTAAGCTAATTTTTCTACCATCTTTGTTGCTCGTCATACGTCTCCATGTATGTCTGAATAACAAATCTTTGAGTTTTTCTTTCTGTGAATATGGATTCCATGGCACATTCGTTTGGGCCGTATGAAACTGTTTTCTGTGACTATTGTGGTGGAAATCATTTCTCGTATAATTGTCCTTCGAACCCCGAATCCCATTATTTCATGGAAGATAGTAATTGTGTTGGGAACTGAAGATGTGACTAAGTCATTAATGCTGCCAGTTCAGAGTTAGTACTGCCAGATGATCTTAAAGTTAATACTGCTAGGTATTACTACTTCTAGTAGAATTAATACTGCTTGAACAAAGTTAGTACTGATTAGCTAGTTAGTACTGCTAGTGGTTAGTGCTGCTTAGTAGTTAATGCTGCCAAGACTCAGTTAATGCTTCCAAGGTGATCAAGGTGATTAATGCTGCTTCTAAGATAATGAGAAGATAATGCTGAAGAGATAGCGTCTGAAGATAAACATGGAAAGCTTGAAGATAATTATGAAGATTATTTTGAAGATCTTTTTAAGTTTTGTAATTATCTTTAATTTCAATATATGTATAGAATCGTTTAGAATAAGATGTACTCTGAGTGTTTTTGTTCTAGAGAGAAAATCAACCTCAAGGCATAGTTCCTAATTCTAGAGAAGTAGAATTCGTCTTGAAAGAGCCTGTTCTTCAAGATTGAGGTTGTGAATGAAAAGCTTGTAACTTGAATCATTAAATAAAGTTTACAAGTTGATTGTGATTCACTGTTTCATTGTTTTTCTGCTTATTGAATATTAAAGTGCTACTCCGCAGTTTCTTTAATATTGTTTCTGAGTATTCATAATTCTTGTTGAGAATTCGATCCTGACAAGTGGTATCAGAGCAAGTTCTCTCAGAAACATTCATTCATTCATCATGGAAAACTTTGCAGAATCAAACAGTACTCTTGTCTCTAAGGTTCCAATGATCAAACCCAATGAGTTTGATATGTGGAAGATCAGAATCAGGCAATACATTCTCCTCACTGACTACTCAATGTGGGATGTTATTGAGAATGGCCCCTCTACTGAAGGCCAGATTGGACCAGATGGGAAAAGATCTCCACCTAAGACAGATGGTGAGAGGAAGATCAGGCAGACAGAGATGAAGGCCTTGAGCACTCTGCTTTTGGCCATCCCCAATGAATATCAGCATCAATTCTTCAACTGCACTGATGCTCAGATTCTCTTGAATGCTCTAGAGAAAAGATTTGCTGGAACTAAGAGCACCAAAAGAAATCAAAGAGATGTTCTGAAGCAGCAGTATGAGAACTTCACTTCTTCAAAGAATGAGTCTATGACTCAAACTTTTGACAGGTTCAACAAGCTTATTGGTGAACTGGCTACTGTTGGAGTGAAGATGGAGCAAGATGATATCAACAGGAAGTTCCTCAGATCTCTTGGGGATGAATGGACTATGTACACTGTCTCATATAGACAGAGTGACAATCTGGAAGAGAAGGAACTAGATGATCTGTATAATGATTTAAGAGTTTTTGAATCAGAAGTAGAAGCTAAGAAGAAGCCTACTGGGTATATTCATAATGCAGCACTTCTATCAGCATCTGCTGATACTACTGCCAACCCTGAAGCAGTTAGTGCTGCTAGTGGAGTGAATTCAGAAAAAGGCACTGAAACTGTCTTTGAAGCCTTTTTGTCAAGTCATAGCAATAACTCCTTGATTAATGATGATTTGGAACAAATTCACCCTGATGATTTGGAGGAGATGGACATTAAATGGCAGATGGCCATGTTATCTATGAGGGTGAAGAAGTTTATTAAAATAACTGGGAGAAACAACTTCTCTCAAAGAAGAGAAGATGGAGCTGGTTTTGAAAAGACAAAGGTGGAATGCTATAAGTGCCACATGAAAGGACACTTTGCTAGAGAGTGCATAAGTGGTGTGCCAAATAACAACCACCAACAAGCTCAGAATGGAGGCTACAATCAAAACAAGAACTCTGCTCAAGCCCTTGTTTCTCAACAAGGAATGGTGTTTGACTGGAGTGACCAAGCTGAGGAAGCCATTCAGAATCAAGCTCTTATGGCAGAGGTGTCTGATATCCCCTCTGAGGTAATTTCTAAACTTTGTACTCAATCTTGCATAGACACTGTCAAAAGGTACAGGGATCACAACCAAAACATGTGTGATGACCTCAAAAGATTAGAAAAGGACAGAAGAGATTATGTGTTGATAGTTGAGAGGTTTGAAGATCAAATCAAAGGCTTCCAAGCCAATGAACTTCAACATTCTTATGACACAAACTAATGGAAGTGGGAAAAGAATGAGTTAGAGACCAAACTGTCTAAGTCAAAAGAAGAAAATGATAAGTTGAGAGAAGAACTAGCTAAGGTTAAGCTTGATATAGAAAAGTTTTCATATGCTTCAAAAGCAATGGATTCTCTTCTAAAGGCTCAGATTCATGATAAGATGAAGCCTGGTGTTGGATATAACAACACACCCCCTCCTTACAACAACAACTATATCCCTCCTATATCAGATTTGTTAGATACCAAGGAGAAAAAGGACTTGTCTGAGAAAGCATTTAAGATAGATCCTTTGGATGAGGTGGTTGTTGAGGATATGACTGAGAATGAAGCCAGTGAGAATAAGAACAATCCTGTGAGTAAAGAGATACCCTTAGAAAACAACATCATCACCAATGAGGGATGTGGAAAAATCTAGGTCAAGTCTAAAGAGATAGAGAAGACCAAAGGAAAGGCTAACAAGGTCCATTACAAACAGACCACTGTTGTGAATCCTGGCCCTTGTAAACAGTGTGCTTGCAATAAAACTGAGAGCCTAAATTCTGATACAAAAAGAGGTAATCAAAGAAACTGGAATAATCAATGGGCTCAGAAACAAGGAGTTGATCTGAGTAAAATAATCAGACCAAAACCTTGTTTCATATGTGGCAAGTTGAATCATTTGGCTAAGTACTGTTTCTTTAACCCTATTAACCAAAGGATGAACTTTCAAAGATTTGTGCAAAAACCTGTTGGTTATAGGAAGGCTGGAAAGAAACATGTGGCTAAGAAATCTGTTGAAACCAAAGGCCAAATGAAGAAAAAGGTTTTAAAAGAGAGTATTAAAATGTGGGTGCCAAGAAGCACTAAAACTGTTAGTACTGCTACAACAAATAGTACTGTTGACAGAGATAGTGCTGCCAGTAGCAATACTGCTGCTACCAGTGTTAGTACTGCTGAGAATATTAATGCTTCTAACACTGTTAGTACTTCTTCAAAGGTTACTACTGCTAACACAGTTACTGCTGCTGACACAGTTACTACTTCTAACAAGGTTAGTACTGCTAAGCATGCAAGTGCTGCTAATGCAGTTAGTTCTTCTAAAACCAGTACTACTTCTAGCAAATGTGCAGCCAAACCCATTATTGTGACAAAGTACTCCAGCAATGAGGAGTCAAAGTTTAAAAATCTTGTCTAGAAGGAATGCAAATATTTTGATGAGAAAGGGGTACCCAAGACCACTTTGGCTTGGGTTACTAATCAATACTAACTGATTTATCTTATGTGCAGGGCAACCAACAGCTCAAGGGGAAGAGCATTTCGCATGTGGATAGTGGTTGCTCTAGGCACATGACAGGCAGGATTTCAAGCATATCAATGGAGGACATGTTGCATTTGGAGACAATCTTGCAGGTGGAAAAATAAGTGGAAAAGGTAATGTCACAAAAGGTAAGATGACATTTGAGGATGTCTACTATGTTGATCAGTTAAAGTACAACATGTTAAGTGTATCACAGGTTTGTGACAAACAACATAGTATATTATTTACCAATACATAATGTATGATCCTTGCTCCAGGATTCAAGGTAGTTGATGAAAGCATGATACTACTTAGAACTCCAAGAAAGGACAATATTTACTGTCTAGACATGGACAATGTTTCAAGTGATTCATCCCTGAACTGTCTTGTTTCAAAAGCTTATGTGGATGAATCATCTCTTTGGCACAGAAGGATGTGTCACATGAACTTCAAGACAATGAACAAACTTGTTAAAAACAACCTTGTAAGAGGTTTACCATCAAAAGTCTTTTCATGTGATAATCATTGTGTTGCTTGTCTTAAAGGCAAACAACACAAAACTTCTCATAAGACCAAAGAGTTAAATACAATTTCTTCTTGTCTCCAGTTATTACATATGGATCTGTTTGGTCCTACAAATGTCATGAGCATAGGGAAGAAATCATATTGCCTAGTTATTGTTGATGATTACTATAGATTCACTTGGGTATATTTTCTAAGGACTAAGGATGAGACAAGTGGACTGATCAAATCCTTTATTCTAAGAATTGAAAACCAAACAAATCAAAAAGTAAAAGTCATTAGATCAGATAATGGAACTGAATTTAAAAATCTTGATCTAAACAACTTTTGTGAAGAAAAAGGCATTGAGAGACAATATAGTGCTCCTAGGACTCCACAACAAAATGGAGTTGCTGAGAGAAGGAATAGGACACTAATTGAGGCTGCTAGATCTTTGTTAGCTGATTCAAAATTGCCAATTACTTTTTGGGCTGAAGCAGTTAATACTGCCTGTTATGTCCAAAACAGAGTTCTAGTGGTTAAGCCAAAGAACAAGACACCTTATGAGCTCTTAAATAAAAGAAAACCCTTTATTGGATTTTTTAAACCATTTGGGTGTCCTTGTACAATTCTCAATACCAAATCTCACTTAGGAAAGTTTAATAGCAAGGCAGATGATGGATTTCTTGTGGGTTACTCATCTCAAAGTAAGGCCTACAGAGTTTTTAACTCTTCTTCTAGAAAAATTGAGGAAAGTGACAATGTCAAATGCAATGAGAACACACCAAATCCTATTGGATCTGGTCCTCAGTGGCTGTTTGACATTGATTCACTAACTAACTCTTTTGGTTTCAGTAGTGATGATTATGCAGGTTCAGGTAATGGAGGATCAGGGACTACACAAGTTCAAGAAAACATACCTCAGTCTGTGATTTTTCCCATACCTACAGTGGCTCCTGTTGAAGACTATGAAAAGGAGCCATCTACTGAACCAAATCAGAGTGAAGAAGAAACAAGAGATGAGGAGAGTCAAGAAAATACAGAACCAGAAGTAGCTGCTGAAATCACTTCAGTTGAGTTGAATGACACTAATCTAGAGGTGGGACTCAATGAAGAACCTAGTCATCAAACAAGAACACAAAAGAATCATCCTCCTCAGCTGGTAATAGGAGATATCTCCTCTCCTATGATGACTAGAAATCAAAGCAGGCTGCAAGATATGCAAGACCAACAGCATACAGTGCTTTCTTGCTTTCTATCCCAGCTTGAGCCTAAGAAGGCTCAAGATGCTATGAAAGATTCCAGTTGGATAGAAGCCATGCAAGAAGAGCTGCTACAGTTCAATCTGCAAGATGTTTGGGATCTGGTAGACCTTCCTAAAGGTCAAAGAGTAATAGGGACAAAATGGGTCTTCAGGAATAAGAGAGATGAGAGAGGAATAGTAGTAAAGAACAAAGCAAGGTTGGTGGCACAAGGGTATACACAAGAAGAAGGAATAGATTATGAAGAAGTATTTGCACCAGTGGCTAGGATAGAAGCAATCAGATTGTTCCTGGCCTATGCTTCTTATATGAAGTTCAAAGTCTATCAAATGGATGTAAAAAGTGCATCTCTATATGGCTCAATTGAAGAAGAAGTTTATGTCTGTCAACCACCAAGGTTTGAAAACCTAAGCTATCCAGACAGAGTATACAAACTGAAGAAGGCACTTTATGGACTGCATCAAGCACCAAGAGCATGGTATGACACTCTGTCATCCTATCTCTTGGAAAATGGCTTTGAAAGAGGAGTAATTGATAAAACTCTGTTCATCAAGAGAAAGAAGAAGGACATCTTGCTGGTCCAAATCTATGTGGATGATATCATCTTTGGATCCACAAGAGACAACATGTGCAAGGAGTTTGAGGACCTAATACATCAAAGGTTCAAAATGAGTTCTATGGGGGAACTTACTTTCTTTCTTGGACTCCAAGTCCAACAGAAGTCAGATGGTATTTTCATTTGTCAGTCCAAGTATGTGCAGGACATTCTAACCAAGTTTGGTTTCTCAGACTCAAAGCCTGCCAGCACACCTATGGAGACACACAAGCAGATCACAACAGATCTTGAGGGGGAGGATATAGATGTTCATCACTATAGATCCATGATTGTCTCTCTCATGTATCTTACAGCCTCTAGGCCAGATATAATGTTTCCAGTCTGTGTGTGTGCAAGATTTCAAGTTAGGCCAAAGCAATCATACTATCAAGCTGTTAAGAGGATATTCAGATATCTCAAAGGGCAACCTAGATTGGGACTTTGGTATCCTTATGACTCATCATTTGACCTACTTGCATACTCAGACAGTGACTTGGGTGGAGCAAACTTGGACAGAAAATCTACTTCTGGAGGATGCCAGTTCTTAGGTGCAAGACTAGTATCATGGCAGTGCAAGAAACAAACCACAGTGTCCACATCTACAACAGAAGCAGAGTACATAGCAGCTGCAAGTTGCTGTTCTCAAGTCTTATGGATTCAGAATCAAATGCTGGACTATGGGGTAACCTTTCTACACACTCCAATCTTTATTGATAATAGCAGTGTTATTAGCATTTTTAATAACCCTGTCAAGCACTCAAAGACAAAGCACATTGAGATCAGGTATCACTTTATAAGAGACTGCAATGAAAAGAAGATTATTCAAGTTGTAAAAGTTCATACTGATAACCAGTTTGCTGATCTATTCACCAAAGCCTTTGATGTGGGTAGATTCACTTTCTTGGTAACAAGTGTGGGAATGATCAACTCTGAATAAGATCCTACTTAAAAAGTGGTTCAATACCTGTATATTGGTTATTCTTGGTGTTACTAATGTTCTTTCTCAGGAAATGTAGAGCAGTACTCAGTTCATCACAAGCTTAAAAGTGTAAGTATGGTTAATACTGCCAGTACAGTTTTAGTACTGCCAGTACAATTTTTAACTACTGCCAGTGCACAATTAATACTGCTAGCGGTTAATACTGCTAGCGGTTAATACTGCTCTCAGTTAATACTGCTAGTTAGTTAATACTGCTAGTGGTTAATACTGCTCTCAGTTAATACTGCTAGTTAGTTAATACTTGCTAGTAGTTAATACTGCTAGTTAGTTAATACTGCTATTGGTTAATACTGCCCTCAGTTAATACTGCTAGTTAGTTAATACTGCTAGTAGTTAATACTGCTCTCAGTTAATACTGCTAGTTAGTTAATACTGCTAGTAGTTAATACTGCTCTCAGTTAATACTGCTAGTTAGTTAATACTGCTCTCAGTTAACACTGCTAGTTAGTTAATACTGCTAGTGGTTAATACTGCTCTCAGTTAATACTGCTCACTGTTAATACTGCTTTCACTATCTTTTTAAGGTTAATACTGCTTATAATCCAAAAGCTATAAATACCCTTTCCCCGCCTAAAAGATCATAACGACTATTTGTCTACTGTTCATCTTCTCTCTCACTCTTTTCTCTCAAGTATCCAGTGCTCGCTAGGCAAGAATCCTTGCATACAGATGGCTTCAATGGCGTTTATTGATGAGCACAACGAGATAGCCATGCTCCAAAAGCCAAAACAAGCCGAAGGTTTTCACTAGATAGTCGATTTCCTGAAGTCAAGCCACATCGCTCATGCTCTCACTGTGACTCCTACCATCTACATAGAGCATCAAAGGCAACTCTGGGCCAATGCCACTACTAACACTGAAAACGGAGTGTCGTGCATCAAAACAAGGGTTTCTGACAAACCCTTGACAGTTACTGAGGAGACCATTCGCATCTGTCTACGTCTAGACGATGCTTCAGGTATATCTTCTATTCCAAATGAGGATTTGTTTTCAAACCTCACCAGGATGGGGTATGAAGGCCATTTGGGGATTTTCAAGTTTTTCAAAGCTCAATTTACACCCCAATGGAGGTTCTTTGTTCATACCCTGATGCACTGTATTTCTAAGAAAACTACTGGCTGGAGCCAATTTAGCAGTCCCATTGCCTATGCTTTGGTATGTTTATCTACTGCTAGAAAATATAATTTTTCACTGATGATCTTCAATGATCTTGTCTCAAACCTGGACAACAAGAAGAGTTTCTTCATGTATCCCAGGTTTGTACAGGCAGTTATAACCAACGAATTGACGGATATACCTCACTTTGATGGGGTATATGTACCTAAACCCCCTAAAGGCAAGGTCTTCTCAAACATGAGAAGATCTTCTAGGGACTCGGAAGAAGTTGACACCCCATTGTTCTCAACAATGATGGTGGTGTCCCAACCACAAGAAGGTATGGCCTCAGGGTCAAGGCCCTCATTAGACCAACCCACTGAGAGCCAATCCCAACCTTCCCTCTCTCACATTTTTCCTCAGTCCTTTGCTGCTAAACCCACTCCTCAAATTTCCAAGACTTATGTCAAGAGAAAGGTACACAAGGCTCCTTCCCTTGTTGTACCTACTATTAACCAAGAGCCTCAAAGCCCTCTATTGGAGCATTCTCCAATAGAGAATATCCAAAGGGAATCCAATAGGGTGTCTCCCAACCCTGAGGAGGTGCTCTCTAAGGAGATGGATGAGCATATAGGTGAGAAGGCTGCCACTACTTCTGCTAGCACAGAGAAGGACAGTGGTAACATCTCTAAGACCTTCCCCATGGCAACTTTGGCTGAGAAATCAACCAAAGGACCCCGGTGCCAAGAAACCAAGGGGGTAGTTGATGCTTCTGCTAGGCAGAAGGTCACTACTACAAGATCCAAGGATCCCTCAAGGATGGGCAAAACATCCAAAAAGGGTGAGGACAGAACTGAAACTGATGAATTGATGGAAAAAGATTCCAATGATCCTTCAAGGGTGGGTAAAACACCTAAAGAAGGTGAGGATAGCTATACTTACTTAGAATTGATGGAAACAATAGCCAACATCAATGTTGATGTGGTTAATCAAGGAAAGGAAATCAAAGCCTTGCAGCTAGTGGTCATCTCCCAACAACAGCAGATTTCAAAACTTAAGCAACTGGTGGGAAAGCTCATTGCCAAGAAAAGAAGAAAACAATTTGTACTAAGAAGGAGGAAACCAGTGCCTGATGCTCCCAAAAAGGGGGAGACAGAAGCTGATGTCAATAGGGAAGATGCCAAAGCTAAGGGGGAGCAAGAGAAAGTTGAGTTTGAGGGGGAGCAAATATCTGCAGAAAATATTGTACAAGAAGCAGTAACAGAATCAATAGCAACAGAAACAGTTAATGCTGCTCAAGAAAATAAAGAAGCAGAAACTGATAATGCTGCTGAAATGAAAGAAGCAGCAGAAATGGTGAAAGAAGTGTTGAGTGATCTTCAGAGCAGAAATTTGGAAGAACTTGAGACAGCTGAAGCATTAATCAAAGCCAAGCATGATACTCGCAAGGTCACTTTAGAGGCCAAAGGAGTTGTCATCAAAGAAAATGTTGAAGTTGTCAAGAAATTCAGTGTTGATACAGCAAAAAGCAAGGACAAAGGCAAAGCTAAGATGGTGGAATCTGATCAACCAATCAAAAAACAAAGGTTGGTTGAGTCAGATGAAGCTTTGGCCAGAAAGATACAAGCAAATATTGAGCAAGAAGAAAGAGTCCAAGTTGAGAAAGACAGGGAAATGGCTAAGGCTTTAGCTGCAGAATTGAATAAAGCCTATCAACAGAGCCTGGCAACTGAAACAGCTCAGAAGAAAGCTGCAATCCTTAAGAAGTCTGTGATGGTCAAGAAAGCTGCAAAGAAGAGACAACCTTCAAAGACTTTCCTTGGCACTCAAGAGAGAAACAAGATGATACCTTTTCTCAAAGGTGCTGTAGGAGTAAGAAAGGAAAGGATCTCCAAGATGACATTTGAGCAGATCAAAGAGTTATATAGTTCTGAAATGGTCAAGCTTCAAGGGAATGAAACTGCCAGGGTGGAGATGGAGAAGAGAATGAAAGAAAGCAATGATTTCATGCTAGAAAAACCTTTCCCTGATGATCAAGAAACTCCAAAGAAAGAAGCCACTATTGGTGAAAGTCTAAGGACTTTAAAAAGAACAAAGATGATGACTAGGAGAAAGATAATCAAGAAGCCTAGAATAACAGAAGGAGAGGATGAAAAGGTTGCTGAAGAAGAAGGGGCACCTGAGTCATCTGAAAAGAAAGAACCTTCAAGTACTGATGATTTAAAGATGTACATGGTAGTGATGGACAAAGTGCCTGAACCAATTTCAGCAGAACCTGTTGGTGTAAAGCCTCCTGAAGTTATTCACTGGGATACATTGACAGTGGATGGAAAGGAGTATATCAAGATCAAGAGGAAGGATGATAAGTGTGAGGTATTCAACACTTGGGCCAAGATTGTCAGAACATGCTCAAGATCTGATATAGAAGAAATGTTTGAAATAGGGATGAAGGTGTATGCAGATCAGTTAAAAGCTTACAAGTTGATTGTGATTCACTGTTTCATTGTTTTTCTGCTTATTGAATATTAAAGTGCTATTCCGCAGTTTCTTTAATATTGTTTCTGAGTATTCATAATTCTTGTTGAGAATTCGATCCTGACAAATTGGTATACCTCACACTTCAATGGTTACAATCAATCATGGGAGGATCATCCTAATTTGTTTTTAAATGGTCAAGATCGTGGCACTTTCACATCACCAATACCTCCCTACCAAGATTGGAGTAACACTTACTCGAATACTTTTGACCAATCTTGGGAGGAACAAGTTGATTTTTCTAGGAGTTTTCAAGGGGATGATTTTAACAACTCATTTTTATCCCCTACACCTTCTTTAGAACAAACTAAAAACTTTGAATCTATTGAAACTTTGATGAATGATTTTTTACATAACATAAATGGAGTTGTTATTAACATAACGACCTGTGTTGGAGAGATCATTAGTGAGCGTAATAGACAAAACCAAATTCCTATACCAACTGAGATTGAAAAATTTGAGTGTATTGGTAAGGATGAGGGTGAAACAAATACCTTGGAAAATAGTCAAGAGATAGAGAGTTCCGAGGAAGCATCTAAGCATTTGAGCAACCCCTCTTCACTTCAAAATAGTGAAGAGGTGCAACAAAATGCCAAGATTGTCACTAACCCATGCTTTGAACCTGTGCAGAATGAATATATTGTTACAGATACCGCAACAGTCCTGAAGCAAAGTTGTTCAGAAAATGTTCAAGTTGTTTTGAACGATGGACGCGACGGTAAATCCAAGGACTCAGGAAACTTCTTAAAATCATGTTATACTTTTGGTGAGGTGATTTTGGAAAATCTTCATGGGATTAAATGTTCCCCCATCTATTCCATTAAAAGCTTGTGCCATGATCATAGAGTGAACCGAGTGGTGAGAAAAGTATATAAGCATAAGTGGAAAGAGAAACACCAAAATGAGTTGGTGAGGATCGTTCAGGCTAAGGAGCATACTGATGTGCTCCAACAAATTCCACCATTCTTCAAGAAGTTGTCAACAAGTTATCCATCAGCTGAAGAATGAGAGCACAAAAAAAAATGCAGAGCTTGGTACCGCAACATGCAACATCAGCAACAGAGGCTTCACAGCCTACTCCTAAGGAGTATGACAGGTTCAAATCACTTCACTTAGGTGCCGTTTGTTTTTTAAGATGTCTAAAGTCTGAAGTCTTATTCTAGTTATGAATAATAAGAGGTGGTGTGTAAAAATGTTTGAATGATTCAGACTTAAGAGTCATTAAGAGGTTTTTTTAAAAAAACAAACAACCCCTTAGTCTCCATATTTTTTTATGTTACTTCTTTTATTTTGTGTCTGGGATTAATTTGTTGATTTATAGATTTATTTTCATGTTAAGATCATCACATGTTACTTGCATATCTTTTGAATTCATAGCCTAAATAATTTTTTGGAACACATCATTGCACCTAGTTTATGTATGCATTAGAGCTAGCTTTCACTTTCTTGGGACACATTGGAAATGAACAATCTGTTTGGGACATGATCTAGGCCATCTTTCACTCACCATAATCCACTTGTAGCCATTATACACCAAAGCACATTGTTTCCTCACAATGAGGATATTGTGAATTTCAAAGTTTGAGGTTGTAAAGTTTAGGGATATGGAAGTTGCATAATGGCAAAACAAGGCTTGAGCATAGCTCTAACTTGATGCCTTAACAAAACACCCAAAAATACCCCATAGGGGTAAGGTGCACACAAATGTCCCATAGGGGCAAGGTGCACAAAAACAAAAAAAAAGAGCACAAAAGTGCCAAAATTGAAAAAAAAATTGTTGAGAATTTGTGTGGAAAAAGGCTAGGTGAGACAAAAATTGCCAAAAATTAGTGACCCTACCAAAGCTCTTTTGATCCTAAATTTGATTGTGACTAGGAATGGATGACTAGGAATTTATGAAAGGCTATGGATTTTATGTGGTATCTTTTTGCAATGTGTGTGCACTTAATGCATTGATCTTGCATATCTTTTAATTGAGTCATTTTCTTTCTTTTATTTTATTTGCTTGGGGACAAGAAAAATTTCAAGTTTGAGGTTGTGATATACATTGAGAATTCAATGCATAAGAACACATTTTCTTTCTTTTTAGATAGATCATTTTGTTTAATCCCAACTTTGAGTCCATTTTTCTTATCTTATTTTCCCTTTTCTGTTATATGGAACTAAGTTTATTATTTTCCTGTCTTTTACTACTTATGGAAGCTAACATATGTTTTACGCTGATTTCATTACTGCCAGTCAATGCTACAGCATCCCGATCTGCTTGTTGGAAGAGCCATGGACGAATTTGATGAAGATGACCAACGAAATTAATCCAAATCCAACCTTTTGTTACAATGGAACCAGATATTTTTGGCAATAATAGAAGTAGTAGTTGGCTGGAGTTGGAGTGTTGGCATCACTTGGAGTGTAACTTTGGAAAAAACTTTAGTTGTTGTACTTTTATTATTATTTTAAGCTTTTTATTTACATCTTTGTCATCCTTGTTTGGTATAAATAGGGGTGATGGCTTTGTGTTTCTAAGATATAATAAATCAGTTTTAGAACTGATATTGTGACTCTCTCTCTAGAACTTTTAATATCAAGTCTTTAATCTTTTAAAATTCTTGTTTTTACACATGGGTTGCTATAGCATTGCATGACAGATTCTTCTATTTTAATTTATTGCTTTATGTCATTTACTTTATGCTCTTTACTTTCAGTCATTTATATTTAGTAATTTATATTATGTCATTTATTTTCCGTCATTTAATTACCGTCATTTACATTATGTCTCTACTCTATGTTTTTTACATTTCTTGCAATTTAATTTACGTAATGAGTAGTTGATTTTATAGTTTGGGTGTGAGACAAAAAGGGAGGTTGTAAACCAAAAACTAGTGGACTTTGTTCTTCAATAACATTGTTCCACTATGTCATTTTAAGTTTTATAAATCCAAACGCACTTCTTGACGAATTGATCACTTCTTAAAGTGTGAAAGTGCTATGGACTTAGGAATAAGCCATGAAAAATCACGTCAGTTTGAATGATACGGGAAGTATACTGGGAAGAGTTGCTAGCAAGGGAACTTGCTATCTCTGTTATTCAAACCGATTGATTCTTGACGGGTTGATCACTAACCAAAGTGTTAAAGTGTAGTGGACTCAGGAATGAGCCATTAAAAACACGTCAACTTAAATGATATGGGAATCGACTCAGAAGGGTGATTTTTAAACAAAGGCATTTGTTTTTCCATATACTTTAAAGAAACCATTTGACACTCACACTGGTCAGGACATTTGCATAGGCATATGAAATGAAATCCCGAAATGAATCGTTCGTTTTGAAATTAAATGAATCGTTTGTTCGATATATATATATATATATCTCGAATTGTTTTTACTTTATTTCAAATCAATAACTTTTATTTCAAGGGGTAGGTTGAACCCAGGGACGGATCTCAAGGGGTGCCCACGATGGCACGTGCCACCGTATTGTTTCTCCCTCGCAAGGTAAAAAATTAAGGTTTGTGAAAGGTGCAATCGTATTGTTTTAGAAGGTGCAACCGTATTATTTTAGAAGTGCAACCGTACCTCGTAATCAACCAAAAAGCCAAAAAAAACTTTTAAATCAACCAAAAAACACGAAAATGTCTCTTGAAATCAACTAAAAATACCGAAAAAATCTCTCGAAATTGATAAAAAAAACTTAAAATCCCTCGAAAAACTTTAAAAGTCCTTCAAAATGGCGGAATTCGGCTAATAACACATCGGACGATATTGAATGTTGGTAAAAAAATGAAGGCATGTCGATAAAACCCATATAAAAAACTATGGTGTCACCGTATGAAAAAGTCCCTGTGTCCGTCCCTCTGTCCCTGGTTGAACCGAACCGCATCGAACGGTTATCGGATTTTTTGGTTATCGAATTTTTCGGTTTCAGATTAAACGGTTCGGCTCGTTTTCTTGGTTTTCCGGTTTTTTGAACACCCCTAACAAACACATGTTTTGCAAAATGACTTGGAACCCTGTGGAGTAAAAAAATGAAATTGCAATGCAAATAACGTTGAACCATGTCGAGTGAAAAATGCAATTGCAATATACTCCATACCAAAACGTATTTTTAAACGTATTTTTTGACATATTTTAATATATAATAAAATAATTAAATTAAAAAATATTCAATATCAGACTCATTTCGAAGGTATCGAAGAGACAATTATAATGGTGTAATTTGTTAAAATCAAAAGTATTTTTTTAAACATATTTTAGTTAATATACGATTATATGTGTTAATATGATGATGGTGTAAAATGAAAATTAGAAAAGTAAAAGGTATAAAGTAAATCAATCAAAATAGTTTAAGAACCAAAACTGTAACTATTAATTAAAAAAACCGGTGTGAGAGAGATAGATGAGGTAGGGGGTATGGGGGTGTAAGAGAGAGATGATGTAAGGGGGTAGCCTTAACAACACCCTATTTTTAACACCTATTTTTATTCATTACTAGACATAAAAGTAAAATGGTAATAATTGTTGTTCAAGACATTTCTATTCATCATAGACATCAAACATAATTTTATATTAATTTATACAAATAACTTAATTCACATAAATAAATAAATTCATACAAATAACTTAATTGAAATAAAAGTTAATAAGAAGAAGAAAAATACGACCCCAAAGATTAGTACGAGTTCCTAAAAACACGTCAAAATCTCAACAAAATTTTTTATGTATTGATGGTTACAAAACATACAAAAACGAAAGAGGGTGACCAAAAGGAATCATTGTTTGCTCCAAAAAAGTGTTTATACATTATTAAAGCAAGTCTTTTAATAGTAATGATTTGATACATTGTTAAATAAGAAAGATTAAATCAAAATACAATATATATATATGGTCCATTTATTTTATTAACCAACTCATTAGTTTTAACCGTGTTAACCAATCACAAACGTAGATGCATCAGATCAATGACTAAGATTAAAAACTGATTTTCATATACTACCTTAATTAGTCTCACGCGCCTAAGACTTTGCGCATATGCACAAAGGGGTAATTTGGTAAAAACAAAAATCATAAACATGGCAAGTAATCATATCTACGGTAACTGGTCCACATTTGAAGTAACTTTATCCATGGTAACTCCTTGTTTTTGGTCAAACTTATAAAAAAAGTTTGGACTCTCAATTAGTTCAAATTTTTAATTAATAAAATCTTGTTTTGCTACATATCTACACATATGCATTTATACACATATGCACAAAAGCATGTATGCACATATGCATTTATGCACATGCACACTTTTTTTTTGAAAGGCAAAATTTTATAACCACAAAATACAGTCAAATTACAACCAAAATGCCAAGACCAAAACAAAACCACCCTTACTGCAGGTCACAAACATAACTAAATAACCTTGATAATATCATGGTAAGTAAAACACAATAACAACATGGATGATTTATACGACACTCAATAACGACATCAAAACATGACAGGTCAAGTTTGCGAGAGGCAAACTCTCGAACTCCTTCGACGACCGCTACCTGAATTCACTTATCGCTGCCACGCTCCTTTCCAGATCACCTCGTGATGTGTTATAGTAGAGAGTCCGAAGCCGTGAACCACCTTGAACCGTCGACTGAAATCTTGTTGTTGCGTCTTTTTATCCACTCCAACATGATCAATTGGATCTCGTACAATTGATCCACAATTTTCTTTTTATCGCCTCTAAATACTACCCTATTTATGTGCTCCCAAATTAGATACAAGGCTGCCCAAATCACCCCAATCCAAAGCGATTCGGTCGAATAATTATTAACCGAAATCGCTCCTTCTTGGAGAATTTCTCGTATCGACGTCGCCGCTTCCAGGTTTTTGTGCCACCATCTTCCAATTAAAATCCAAAATTGTTTTATCTACAGTTTGGCACTAAACAGATTGGTACCAAAAGTTGAATTCTATTATGACAAACCATAATACATATACAATAAGAGACAGGAAACAAAAAGGAAAGGAACAATGATTGAGGACTCTAAAAAGGAAACATATATACGATTGATACGATTGAGAGAGAATTATGGGAGAAAATTATGGTTTCCAATACTCCCCCTCAAGTTGGCACATGTAAGTTTCGAATGCCCAACTTGACAAGTAACGTCTGTAAAGAATGAGAGCCAAGTGGTTTGGTGAGCAAGTCAGCGATCTGTTGTTTAGAGTTAACGTGTACGGGTTCGATCTCCTTTCGTTCAACACGTTCATGAACAAAAAAACAGTCCATTTCAACGTGTTTCGTCCGCTTATGGAAAACGGGGTTGTTAGCTATGTGCTTAGCTGCTTGATTATCACATACCAGCGGCGTGGGGCCAGCCACGGCAGCATCTAATTCTTCCAGTAACCAACGAACCCATATAATTTCACTGACTGATGTGGCCATGGCCCGATATTCTGCCTCGGCAGAAGAACGTGATACCACTACTGTTTCTTGGATTTCCAAGAGATTGGGGCTCCGCCCAACAGGAGTACATAACCCGTCCTCGATCGTCTACTAAGAGGCATCCGAGCTAATCGGAATCGCAATAGTCAACAAGGTTGATTTCACCCGTTTTAGGCAAAAGGATGCCTTGGCCAATTGTGGTTTTAAGATACCGTAAGACTCTGTTTACAGCCTCCATGTGATTGTGTCTTGGGTCTCCAACGAATTGACTTATAATATTCACGGAGTAGGCTATATCCGGACGAGTAACTTGTAGATAAAGCAAACGACCCACAAGCCTTCGGTATCGTCTTGCGTCGACCTTTTCTTCTTCTTCTCCTTTGTCAAGTTTTAAGTTTGGTTCCATGGGGAACGAACTGGGTCGACATCCTTTCAATCCACTATATTCAAGAATATCCAAGGTGTACTTTTGTTAGCTAAGGACCAAGCCTTCAGATGTTCTTGCAACTTCTATTCCCAAAAAGTATTTCAAAGGACCAAGGTCCTTTATGCTAAACTCTTTGTCAAGATGGGACTTTGTTCTTACAATCTGTTTCATGTTGTTTCCTACAAGGATCACATCATCCACATATATGAGGGCTGCCACATACACATCTGCGTCTTTGTAAATGAACAACGAATGATCTGCTCTTGACTGTTTATAACCAAGATTAATGAGTGACTTTGTGAACTTGTGATACCAATTTCGAGACGCTTGTTTCAAACTATAGATCGATTTCTTGAGTTTGCAAACCCTTGTTTCATTCTCGTTTGAGAATCCTTGTGGAATCTTCATATAAACATCCTTCTCTAAATATCCATGCAAGAAGGCGTTGTCCACATCGAGTTGTTGAATCTCCCACACCCATTTCACGGCAATAGCAAGAAGGGTCCTCATCGTTACTAATTTAGCAACGGGAGCAAACATGTCATGATAATCCACCCCTTCCATTTGCGTAAAGCCTTTTGCCACGAGTCTCGCCTTGTATCTTTCCACCTCACCACTTGGTTTGAACTTGATCTTGTACACCCATTTTGAATCGATGTCCTTCTTTCCCTTAGGTAATTTTTCAAGAGTCCACGTCCCATTTTGTTCGAGATCATGGATCTCCTTCCTCATAGCCGCTTTCCAATTCTTGTTTTGAGCTGCTTGACTAAAGGATTTTGGCTCATCATGATCATTGATGGCAGATAAGAAGGCTTTGTGAGTGTTAGAAAAATGTTCATAAGAAACATAATGACATAATGGATGTACCGTTGAAGACTCTTGATTGGAGGCGGGTTGCGGGTGATCGATTGATGGGGGGAGCTCTACTTGATAATCACTCAAATGTTACGGCTGCATTCTTTGTCTTTTCTGTCTCCCTTCTTCGGCCTCCTGTTGAACGGTGGGTATCCCCACATGTGATTCCATATGCATCTCTTCAACATGAATATCATTTTCATCTTCGCCACCTTGCATGCTTTGATTTTCTTTAACTAATTCTTCCAATTGGTTTTCCAAGGTGTCTTCCACATTTTCAGTTTGCTCAACTTCATTGGTTTGCATGGGAACTCCCCCTGTTTCCATATTTTCGACGGGCTCTTCATGCAATTCACGACATTGGGAGATTGGATTCAAGTGTTCGAATATCTTTTGTTCAAGGTTCTTCAATTCCATTTTGGAAAAAGGAAAAAAATCTTCGATGAATCTAACGTCTCTTGTCATCACCATCTTCCTTTGTTCTAGATCATAGATTTTATATCCCTTTTTACCAGGAGGATAGCCCAAGAACACTCTCGGCTTTCCTCTTGGTTCGAACTTGTCCCCGTTTGTTTCAGTGTTTTTGTAGTAGGCCAAACAACCAAAAACCCGCATATGATCATATTCAAGATGACTTCCGAATAGGATTTCATATGGAGTCTTGTTGTTTATAACCTTGGATGGTAACCGGTTCACTATGTACGTTGTTGTTAGAACGCACTCCCCCCAAAAGGTTGTAGGGAGGTTTGCTTCATAACCGCAAGGCTCGTGCGATCTCCAAAAGGTGCCTATGCTTGCGCTCAACCACCCCGTTTTGTTGTGGGGTATGAGGGCAAATAGTTTCTAGGATAATTCCTTGTTTCTTATAAAAATGGTTCATGTGATTTGACACAAATTCCCCACCGTTATCATACCTAATTCTCTTAATACCTTCTCCAAATTGTGTTTTGAACATCTTATAAAAGTCAATCAAACAGGTGCTTGCTTCGTGTTTATGTTTCAGCAAATAAACCCATACCGCCCTACTATAGTCATCGACTATCGTTAGGAAATAATTTGCCCCCGTAAGAGACGGTCTCCTATATTTGCCCCAAACATCACAATGAATCAAATCAAAACATCCACTAGTTTTAATGCAACTAACTGGAAATGGTAATCGAGTGAGTTTGGCCTTATTACATGAGTCACAAATTCTGCCTTTAAAATTCGAAGAAACACCTTTAAGAAAACTAATGCGAGATAACTTCACATTGGATGCATGCCCAATTCGTTTGTGCCATGAGTCAATGGTCACGATCATCACTTGCCTTTCTTCTTTTATCCCCCCCCCCATCCAATAGAGACCACCACGACAGTCACCCGCTCCAATCAAGCTCCCCGTCTTCAGATCCTGCAATACGAAGAAATCAGGAAAAAACGTCACTGCACAATGAAGGTCTTTAGTTAATCTTCGAACAGATAAAAGATTGCATGTAAAGTTTGGCACAAAAAGAAATCCTTTAACATTCACTCCTTCCTTGAAAATCAAATATCCTTTCCCTTTAACAGGGATCGATTCCCCATTTGGGATGGTAACTGGCCTTTCGAGCGTGTTCATGGTTAAGTTTTCAAGCAAGTGTCCTTGGTGGGTTATGTGTTCGGTTGCGCCCGAGTCCACAACCCAATTGTTATCAACCCTTATTCTACAACGGGTTCTTCTCGGTTTTCTCCAAACAACTTCAGAAAGCTTGTATATTACTCCTCTGTCATGCCCGGTATAGGACACGGTTTCGTCTCCACCATTGCAGCCCTTGGCTTTGGTTTGTCCCTTTTTCCTTTTCCCGGCCACCACTCCGGGTAACCAATTCTTTTAAAACACCCATCTCTATCGTGCCCATCTCTTCCACAATGATTGCAATGTTCGGTTTTGTCAACTTGAGGACCCTTTTCAGTCTTTGTCCATCCCTTTTCTTGTTGGTGTCGCGTTTGTTCTCGACGCCCTTGAAAACTGGCTTGGAAAGCAGCAGCTTCACGAATTGGCCTTTTTGATGCAGCAACGGTACGTTTTTGTTCGTCTTCCGCCACTAGGTAATAGACTGTGCTTAGTTTTGGTGTTGGTTTCATTGCCAATATTTGGGTCTTAATAACACTAAACTGATCATCAAGCCCCATTAAGAACTCGTAAGTTCTTTCTTTCTCCTTCAATTCGGTTAGTTTCTTTCCGAGCCCACACGTACATCCATCGCATGAGCACCGAGGAGTAAGCAAAATCGATTCCATCTCATCCCACAAGACACGCAGTCTCGTGTAATAAGCAGAAACCGCCGTACCATCTTGTCGAGTCGCATTCAGCGATTGCTTCAGTTCATACGCCTTGGGGCGCTTTCCTTTCCAAACCGCTCCTGCAAATCCTTTCAGATCTCAGTCACTGTCTTAGCGTATTTCACACTGTTATGAATCTCTTTCTCCATGGTTGTAGTTAACCAACCTTTAATCATTGCATCGCAACGCATCCAAGGCATGTATTTGTCCGATTCCATCTCTGGCTTCTTGATCGAGCCATCAATAAAAACCAGTTTTGTTTTTAGCGAACAGAAAATTCATCATTTCCTGTTCCCAACCGTTGTAGTTCTTGTCGGTAATCACATCGTTCACGTGCATTTGCTTTAGGTAGTCGGAAGCGTGTAGATAAAAAGGAGAGTTGTGGTCAATTGTCTCACCTTCATTCTTGTTCCTCTTTGCATCGTCTCCTGCCATTGGAAACGATTAGGTTTTTTTTTTGGGGGGGTTTTGGATTGGTATGCTCTAATACCATAAACAGATTGGTACCAAAAGTTGAATTCTATTATGACAAATCGTAATACATATACAATAAGAGACAGGAAACAAAAAGGAAAGGAACAATGATTGAGGACTCTAAAAAGGAAACATATATACGATTGATACAATTGAGAGAGAATTATGGGAGAAAATTATGGTTTCCAATAGGCACCGCTATAAGCACTTAGATTTTTTCTCCATCCAAACACTAGAAAGTGTTTATCTCCGGTACCACACCGCAATAAGCTAAAAAGCACCTCAAATAAGCAATCCCAAACACCCCCTAAATATTGCACATGGCCCAATTTATAAATTAATGTGTTGATTACATTTGATCTCATCAGTCAGCTTTAACATCAATGGTTAATATTTTGGTTAACAAAGTTAGCATGAAATATAGGGTTAACAAATGAACTCAACCCTATATATATATATATATATATATATATATATATAGGGTCAGGTTCACGTGAGACCAAGCTGTTTCCGTGAGACCAAGACTTAAAACATGAAACTTCACACCGAAACACTGTGAAGGTAAAAAACATTCGAACCTTCATAATGTAATCACACTATGAAGGTAAAAAAACCTAAACCAAGTTAAAAAAAATCAAACTTTCACAGATAAAAGACTGTGAAGGTATATCCGAACCTTCACAGTGAAGACGCTGTGAAGGTAAAAGAAAACGAACATTCACAGCGAAAAACACCGTGAACGTAACATTTACGGTGTTTTCCCTATGAAAAGTTCGATTTTTTTTACATTCACAGTTTTTTGGTGTGAAGTTTCATACTTTAAAGTTTGGTCTCACCGGTCTCACGAAAACTGTTTGGTCTTACGCGAACTTAAGTCTATATATATGTGTGTGTGTGTGTGTGTGTGTATGTGTGTGTGTGTGTGTGTGGTTTATTATATAGGTGGAGGTTCAAACGAGAACACCCCGTTTTACGAAAATGTGAGAACGTTTATAGGCTTTTAAATTAAAATTAAAAGAAAATAAAGTAATTAGTTAAGGATAATCATGTGATTTTGTATTTATTTGTTGTAATACTGATGACTTCTTTATATCTAAATTCACGTACATATAATATATGCAACGACCACAATGTATCAATCATTATCACGTTATTATCACAGCAAAATCGCATAATGAACAGATAGATCGATGATTTTGGAGGTGACAATCACTAGTATTTGATTATCACAATATTATCACGTCGTTATCACAACAAAATCACATAATTAATCATATCATTATTGATATAAATCTCCCAAAAAGGATTTAAACTTCTCAAAATAGGCAACATGACGTTTGTATTGATATAAACCTCCCAAAAAGGGGTATCAGTCTTTAAGACTTTACAAAAACCTGTACTGATATAAGGTTCATCAACAAACTAATCTAAATATAACTATCTAGATTACATCAGTTGACGATTCAAAATTCATCAAAATAATGGGACTTAACAGATGCCCAACTATCAATACTTAGTCATCTCAAAATGCCTCGAGACCAAGCTCGTCTCTCAAAACCCTTGGCAACTCACCGCTAAGGGAAACCTGTTATACATATCATTTGAGAAAAAGCGTTAGGCTTAAAGCCTAGTGAGAACATACAGTTTATCAATTTCAAGAAATATAAATATGTTCACCCAAACGGAAACCTTTTCAAATAAGCATTTCCATGATAGCGGTTGATAAGAATAAAATTCATTAAAACAAGGTCATAAACCTTCTTTCCAGAACCTCACAATTTAATGCACATGTAGTTCTTCGTTTTGGTTACTATATAGAACCTCACAATTTAATGCACATGTAGTTCTATATTTTGTTAACGGCCAGAACCTCACAATTTAATGCACATGTAGTTCTATAATTTGTTAACGGCCAGAACCTCACAATTTAATGCACATGTAGTTCTTCATTTACATTACTTGGTAACCTCAAATAATGAAATATAAGTCGACTCAAAACCTAGGGATCCACTAGTAATGGTACAGACTCGTCACAACAACTTATGTGACCAACCATAGATAATCATATGGTATAAACACATTTTATAAACAAAATGTCATTTCCAGTTCAACTTCTGGTAAGAATGAAAATCATTAAAATGAGTTCATAAACATTCTTTCACATATCCACATAATGTGCAGGTAAAACATCATTTTACTTCAATAAGATAAGATCCATCATTTAGTAAACAAAATGATCGGGAACCCTAAAATCTTCCAAAACTCAAGTTATATCAAATATGTAGAAAACTTAGATCTGAAATCATGGGGATATATAGGAGTTCCAAAAGGTATCTTTTGATATGTATAAAGTTTAAAATGATAGTAGGAACTCACCCAATAGGTTTAAACGAAAACCCGAAGAACCAGATATCGACCCTCTTGACAAGACGAAGCTTTCTACACCGAAACCTCGAGCAATGCACTTAATACACTCGATTAATGGAAGCTCGAAGATCCAACCAAAGCTAACAAAATTTAGAGAGAGAGAGAGAGAGATCTAGAGAGAGAGAATGAGAGAGTTTTCTGAAACTCAAAATGAGATATTTTGTGTTTTGAAACCCTTAAGTCGGTCCAGGCAATGTCGCGGGTTATGCCGCGACTTCAAGTCGCGGTGCAACTCGCCCGTGTCCTCAAATCAAAACCCAAACAGTGGATGTCGCGACTAATGCCGCGACTATAAGTCGCGAGCAACTCGAGAAATGCCCAATAACTCAACCCAACAGTGAACGTTGCGGGTTATGCCGCGACTACTGTTCCCCATGCAACTCGCGACATACCAAAACCCACAATACATCAGTGAACATCGCGACCTATGCCGCGACTCTAAGTCGCGAGCAAGTCGCGGAACTTACTGGAACTTCACAATTTCACCGAAACCATAAACTCGAACGTTATACTGGATACGATGATAACGATAAGAGTTAAACACGAGATTTACAACGATAAATATGTATTGAAAATCCAGGGTGTTACATGGACTCTCCGACATCCGATTCTTCAGAAGATGATGATTCGGTGATGTGGCGGATCAGAAGGCCAGTTCAGGCAGCATTCTTGAAGAAGGATGATATCGTGAAGAAGATATGGGTGGCAAAATTCTTGAAGAAAGAAAAGATATTTTAGGGTTTAGTTACATGTGTGACATCCCAAAATAAGACAAATGAATAAATATGAAAAGAAAGAGGAAAAGGAAAATAAAACAAAATGTGTTTTATTTTATTGACCCAAAAATATAAAGAAAAATGTGAAAAGAGACCAATTATGCCATTTAATAAAAGTGATAAGTGAATAATAGAGCTTATATTCACTTAGATGGAAAATGTTAAAGTTATTTGTCAATAGGGGGTAAACTGTAATTTTTAGTAAGTTGCAAGGGGCAAAACAACAAATGGTCCAAATTCGAGGGACCTGTTTTGTAATAAAATCAGAAAATCTGATTTGGTGATGGTAAAGCCGTATGGCAGTCAATGCAATGTGTGGGTGTAAGGATATATTATTCCTTTTGACTTTTTCACCAAATTTTAATATATGTAAGTTGCTATAATTTCTGGATCATACCTTCATTTTCTTTTAACAAACGAAAGCTCTCGAAGAAACCATGGCTAAGTTTTGGTTCTTTTCTTCACATTTGAGGTAAAATACTTAACTAAATTTTATGATTTTTAGTTCTATGACTTCGTTTTAAGAGGTATATCGAACCCTAGTAGTCTTTTGTCTCATATTTGTGTTTTTATGGTTTAAATTAGTGTCCAAAGTTGTTGGGTTTTAGTTTTCAAATCTCAACTTTAAATGAGAAAATGAAACTCGTTTCTTCATGAAATTTTATGTTCTTTTTGTCAAATTGTGGGTAAAAGTGTTACCAAAGCTTTCTTGCAAAAAGAATAAATTCAAGCAAACAAAAGATAGTCATTTTGAAGCTAAAAAAAAAGGAAAACAAAGTGATGTTGTTTGTTTTTACTTATTATATATAAAAAGAAAAGGGGTAAGAGTTGGAGTTGTTGGTTCCAACGAATGGAAGTCATAGAACCTCAAAGTTATAGAGTGGGGGCTTAGGGGTTGTTTGACAGTTGCTTAATGGTTTAGTGCGGAATGATTAAGTGGTCTGAATGATTAAAAGGTTTTTATGGTATAGTGTAAAATGAAATATGCTTGTTTGCTAATTGTTCATAATGAAATCAGAGCTCTTAATGGTTAAGGGTGGTTAAGGGAGGGTCAGGATACAAAATCATTAAGAGGATTTTGGAACCATTAAGAGGCAACCCTTTTTTTTGCCAAACAAGATTTATCTCTTAGCGATTCAGATGTTGCCTCTTAATGGAACCATTAAAAGGTAAACAAATAGCCACTTAGCCTTTTGACCCTACAACCATGTTGCTTTTTAACATATTTGAATATTATTATCATTTTATTTTTGAGCTTCAAACCTTTTGATTATTTTCACTTTATTATTTATTTTAAGCTTTAGAGAATAGTGATATCTCTAGACTTGAAAAAATATAAAAGTTGACCCTATTCTAATTTCATGAACTTATGAAATTACCAAAAATGCTCATATTATTAAGAAATCAGTATTCTCAGTATGTTGTAACTGAAATGGTCTACACTTGGGATTCGTATTTTAGTTATTTGATTCTAAGAGGATTGATATAATAAATTATTTATGTCTTAATAGAGTGTTGATGAAATTAAAGTGTCGTTTTTGGATTTAATAAATATTTGGACGCTTTAGTTCAGAATAAAGATTTTATATAATATATGACAATTTATTTGACGCTATGGGATGTCAATAAGCCGAGTAGTTGGAGAGATTGATCTATAAAATTATAAAACGATTATTTTGACGTTTTATGACGTCATCGAGTTTTAGACTTGGGTTTTGACTAAAGTTAGTTGAGGTTTACCGTGTTGACCAACGGTTGACTTTTACCTCGTTTGACCCACAAGTATTTTGACGATGAAATCAAATTGAGATATTTGAGTTATTAAGAGACCCGATTTTGGAGTTTAACTTTAGGCCGAGTCGGGTTAACCATAGTTGACTTTTGGAGAAAGTAAGTCATTAATTGGATATTATGACATAAAATGTGTAGGTTTTCGGATGAGAGCTATGAGTAGCCGACTTACACGCAATCAGGTGAGTCTTCATTAGACTTACAATGGGATGCATATCTACATACAAATTTATTTTCAGCATTATATGATTTGTATGATGATGTGTACGTATGCATGGTGTTTTAATTTACATACATGATACAATATATTTTACATGTATGTTATTTATGATCAGTTGCATGTTATGTGTTTATTTTGTTTTCAAATAACTCTAGCATGTTATTTCATATGAAAGTTTTATGATTAGTTTTAACGGGTGGGCATTTGACTAGTAAGTCACACGACAAGTGACACGACCCCGTAATGGGTGTCCAGACAGGTGCAGGTCGGACAACCCAGGGAATGCAAGTGACAAGATGACCCATACCCGACGAGACGGTTTATGAGATCTCTTTTACAAGTTTTTATGATCAGTTTTAACGGGTGAACATTTGACCAGTAAGTCACACGACAAGTGGCACGACCCCGTAATTGGTGTCCAGACAGGTGCAGGTCGGACAACCCATGGAATGCCAGTGACAAAATGACCCATACCCGACTAGACGGTTTATGAGATCTCTTTTCTTTCAGTGTTGCATGTTTTCATAAAATGCATACTATTTTATCAGAGTTTACAAATTAATATGTATGATGTGAAATGATTTTTATTCACGCAAACCATGAACTCACTGAGTTTTAGCTGACTATAGTATGCATCTCAGGGACAGAAGGTTTCAGGTTGGACAAAGGAAAATGGTACACTTAGAGACTTGCCTAGCCTATCTAAGTTAAAGATTTATGTTCAGGCATTGTTAAGTGCATTTTATGCATACATCATTTTAGTTTAAAATTGCATTTTGTGTCGTGTTTAGTCGTTTGCATATAGTTTTTATTTTATTTTTAGTTAATTTTCGAATAATCATCGTTGGGGATATTACATTGGCATTTTTGTTGTTTTGTTGGGTTTTGACAGATAATTTACTTTAAAAGCGTGAATATTGATGATGATGAATTTTTGGAGCATTTGATCAATTTTTATGTGATGGATCAATTGAAGAATGATGGCTCAAATTTGGATCAAGATTAAAAGAAAGAATTGATGAGGGAATCTTTTAAAAGAAAGGAAATAAAAAGGGGCGTTTTCAGAAGTGTTGCAATCTTCAGGGGCTGTTTTGAAATTTTTGTTTTATATAAAGAATTGGTTTTGTTTAGGGTGCGTTTGGTACGCAGACAGGACAGGACAAGATGGAATAGGACAGGACAGAACAGAACAGGACAGTTGTCCAGCGTTTGGCAAGACATGACAGAACAAGACTAGACCGGTTAAATGACGAATTTATCCCAGATGAAAAATCATAGATTACATCACATAAAACTAATTGACATCACTAATACATAGTGCAATGGATTATCAAAAACATAAAACTAATTTATCACGATTGGATTTTGGATATGGAAATCAAAACCCAAATTTTAAGTTTCGGATTTTAGGTTGTTTCGTGTTCGGGTTGGTCGGGTTTCGGATTGATGTCGGTCGGATTTGGGTATTATATAATGCAAAAGTTATATATAAATTCAATCGTTTTTTAGGATGAATACAATCGATTGAAAGATTGATGAAATCGATAGCAAGTTTAAAATTTAGAAAATATTTCAACAGACTATAATTTACGATTTTCAAAAATAATTAGATAAATATATATATATATATATATAATTTAAAATATAGATTTATGTTATTTCGGGTTTTCTAACGGGTTGGGTGGCCAACGATAAAACCCAATCCGAACCCGGATATCCTCCCAAAAGTCGGGTTTCGGATTATCGGATTTCGGGGTATTCGGGTTTTGCAAAAACACCTTATCTTCGGTTCGGATTTGGATTTTGGACTATTCGGGTTTTGCACACCCCTAGCTTGGAGGCGTGGATGATGAGAAATGTTTTATGTTTTTAACAAAGGGTATATTAATCAAATATTGTTGTTCTACTTAGTTCCAAGGGGTTGGAGTGGGACAAGTGTGTCCCATGCTTGTTCCACTTAGTTCTAGCGTGTCCCACATATGGTCACGCCAAACATGGGACAAGTCTGTTATGTTCTTTCCTGTTCCACTATGTTCTGCATACCAAACGCACCCTTAGGGTTGATACCCAACTCTTTCTCACCCTCACGACGACGCATAGCCATTTTCTTTTTATTTCTTTGTTTTTTTTTCCTTTTAGTTTTAGTTTTTATGTTTTATGTTTAGGTGTCAATTGTTAGGTTTTAGTTTTTCTTATAAGTTTTATAGTTTAGATTTTAGGTTTAGCTTAGTTTTTATTTACTTGTAATCTCTCGTTCCTTAAGTCTTTCGATATGTGAAGAAGATACGGTGTTTTGACGGATCGAAGATGAAGATGGTTATGTGACAGATTTTCATCCACATTCAACATCCGTTGTAACGTTTCGTTTTCTCCATATTTTATATTTATGTTTAAATCTATATTTACTTCTCCCTTTTCAATTTCTTGCACCGCTTCTTAATTTATTTATCGCTTTCGTAAGCTAAAAACGATTCTTGGATAGTGACACTCCTTGGATCGATTTTTATAGTTTTCGTAGATTAATTTTATAGTTTTATTTAGATTTATGTTTACGTTTTGTGACATAGTTTAACTTTCGTTCTTTTGGGTAATCGTCACTTTAGATAGACGTTGTGGTATTGATCAATTCTTTTTATAATAAACTTTTGAGTTTTAATTGGTTGATTTTTCATATAACGAAAGTTAAATTTGCATAATGAATTCCCACCATTACCAAATCTAAAGTTGACATTACCCAATGTCCGTTAGTTTGCTTTGATCCATTCGTTTATTTGTTTATTTAATTGGTTTTAATTTCAAAAATCAAAATATTGATGATTTCCCGTAGCTTGGTCATAGTCTAGAACGAGTCCGTATTTAATCCATCGCCTCCTTGTGATCGACCCATATGCTACACCTCATGTACGCTTTTGGTTATAAATTTAAAACACATCAGGCATCTATGACAGATAAATTTGTAACGCAATCTGGTATGGGATGGGTTAGCATTAAGCTAAATATTTATTGTTTTAAAGTCTTCCGCTGTAAACGGTCTAAAATTTTAATTTCGCCGTAATTTTGGAGTATCTTTAGCGGAATGGTTTCAAATTACGTAACATTTTTTCAGGCGAAAATATGGGTGTTACAAGTTAATATCTGAGCAGTAGTTCAAGAGAAATAGGTTATGTTCTATAGCCTAAGCTTGAACTGTTAGATGTAAGGACAATACATCAACTTTAGATAAGAATCAATATTAGTATCGTATATTGATCAATATGAGCATAACATGTATTAGACGCAACATAGTTCAACATAAGTACAATATAGCATTGTGCGGCAATGCAGTAAGTTTAAGTGAAATTATAATTATCTAATTTTCTTCTTTTAGACAAGAATAGTGCTAAGAATGCAGGTAGGGTGCTTGGAAGTAAGCTAGTACAGAGTATGGCAGAATAACTTGTGAGAGTAAGATATGTATTGTTCAGATTTAGAAATGTCAAAGCACATCTACTTCTAATAGCACCAGTCGCCTTAGATGGAACTTGAGTTATTTCGTATATCTGTTTGTAGTAGAAAATCCCAGTATCTGTTAGCTTTCAGTTATGCATGTTAAGTTGGTTATGTGTGTGAACGGTCATGTACCGGAATACGGGTGGCTCATGCAGGGGACTGTAAAGATGTGAAAATGGTACATGTTCCACGACGGTGCCTCTGTACACATATATATTCAGTTCAGTTAAGTAGCATATACGTATTGTGGTCAGCGTACGTGGATGGTTCAGATAAACAGATAACCCACACACTACGCCAAGAGAATCTGTAACACCCTCATTTTAGCCATGAGTCGTGTCACGTCAATCTCACTAAATAACAATAAATACACAAAACATGACGGCTAATAAAGCCATTTCACAGCAGAAGTCTTACTAAATTTATAAATAATTAATAACCCAACGCTAACATGTCCCATACCGGGTTACGTTACAAAATGAGTTTGAACATAAACTCTAAACATCCAAAATCTATCAGTATCTAAGTGAGAACCTTTCCCTTGTTCATCCTTGAACCTCTTGCTCCTGAGATGCATACTAATAGTCAGCTTTACAAAGCTCAGTGAGTTCATGGTTTTCGTGCACAAATTATACATGTCCATCTTGCATAATAACAAATAAACACCCAAATAAAAATGATATGCATATTTGTTTCAAAAACCCCTTTAGATGATAATGAGATCTCTTTAATTGAACCGTGGGGTTAAGGTCTTACCGTCGTCGGCATTTTCCTGGGTTATACGGCTCTCCCTTGTCCGATCACCCATCCCTTGGAAGTGTCATCCCTTACGACTTATCGACTCATTCCCATACCCGATTGAAACTCATGTCCCATTTATAACATGCCAATTGATGTTTAAAACACGTAAACAAATAGCATGCAAACCATAATAATAATTCACATACATGTATCAAACCCATAAACATGTATATCCAAAAATAGCATAATGCTCATAACACATTTGTCCCAAATAAATATCATGCTCAAATAGTTTGTACATAAGCATGCATCCCAGTTTAAAGTCTCATGAAGACTCACCTGTTCGTTCGTGTAGGCAGATTAAAGTCAACACCCGGTCAATAACCTACAATTTCATCCCATAATATTTAATAAATGGTATAAACTCCCAAAAGTCAATTTACGGTCACCTTTGGTCAACTTCAATGCACCAAACTCTATAATATCCCATAATGTCTAATTGATCTTTATATTAGACAAAGTCATCGTTTCAACGTAGTCTCATATTCAAAAATCCCAAATAACATCACTAAAAATGATTATTAAACCATTTAATAATCCCCTCTCTAGGAAAAAATTAGTTAAATAAATTTAATTATCTAAAGTAAATCAATATGTTAACTAAATAAAATTTTAGATTAATATATCAATTAAATTAGACAGTAATTTAAATAATTAATTATAACCTAATTAATAATTAAATCCTTAATCAACAAAAACTCAATTAATATGATTAGACCACGTTATGGAGCCCAAAATCACAACTTAGAGCACGCATCCCATAGCGTGTCGTCAGACATCGATCGTTGGAAATACACGAATTCCTCTCTTTTCACGGTTTTCATTCGTTTTCTCTCATTTCTTAATATTTTTCCATGATTTTTAAATTAATAGGGCCACCATAATATTTCTCAATTCCATAACAAGAATCATGAATTTTCATTAATCATAATCTCCCAATTTTGAGTTCAAAGTCTCGATTTTTTAAGAATTTTCGAGACTAATATTTATCCGGTTAAATTAACCTGATTTAACATCGTTTTCCACCATCTCTTTTGCATAGAAAAATGATGATAATCACCAATAACCTAAAACATAATTTACATCCCTTAAAACTAAATAAACAACTCAAATTTCGAGTTTTACACAACCCCGCCGTCGAGACCGTCGCCACCACGACGTTTTTCCCAAATTACTCGACATACGACCATTATTGGCCCTCAAAACATATACCATTTTAAAGGTAATCGAATAACATATCCAACCATATAAATAACAACAAATTTGGTTAAGAAATGTACCTCCAATAGCGATTTTCGTTCGAAGAAACCGTAACCCATTCGATCATCGATTTCTCACTCATTTCTCCATGATTTTTCTTGAATTTCTAAATTGATTTATTCCCCTTACAATCACCTCTTAAATACTAAATTATTCTCAAAATTAAAAGGAAGGAAATTAAATGCAATTAATAGCTTCCAAATAAAAATGACGTTTCAATTTCTTTCACTTCAAAGGTTTGCCAAAATGGCAAAACAAGCCTCTCTACATTTAAATAGATACATTTAGCCCCTAGTTTCCCACTTTCTATTCTTGTCAACTATTCCCTTTGCACTTTCTCTTTTTTATCATTTTTGGCCCAGTGAAAATTCATCATAAATTTCCCATTTCTCTTTATTTTCACAAATATTTATTTACCCCATTTTTTGGGTGTCACAAATCTCCCCTCCTTTATGAAATTCCGTCCTCGGAATTATTTTGGTTGAATAGTTGAAGATCTTTAGTCCTCTTCTACTCCATGTTCACATGTCATTTTTGAACATTTATGAAACTTTACATGTGATTAATAAGATAATTTACACGTGGATTATACCTTTAGCCCATAACCATTTGGTTTCCTTTGTCCAACATATGGACTAGTTCTTTCATATAAGCTAGTTTATTACTGGACTCGAAATCTTCTAGGTTCTCCTTGATTCAGTTGCTACACATTTCCTCAAACATAAACTCTTGAAGTGTGTCAGTTATACAATTTAGATCATCTGGTAGCTTTAACTGACGAGCTACCGCTCTTAACGACGAGCTATCACTCTTATCTTGTAATAATCTCAAATGGTCTGATGTACCCGAGACTCGTCGTGCGCCTCTTTCTAAACCTCATTGTCCTCTTTCCATGATGATATTTTTTAACATCACTTTATCTCCTAATTCAAGCTTCAACGGTCAACTCATTTTATTCACACAACCAAGTTGTGTATCCCATACGACCTTTAACTTTCCCTTACTTACACTATTTTATTTGATGATTTATGACCTAAACCCAGTCCAATCATCTAGCTTTTCCCGTCAATAGTCCAATACACTTGTGTCCTACCTTAAGACTATAATATACCGATAGGAGTTGGTTATCCCAACTACTTCTAATCTCAAATGTGCAACCTCTTAACATATATTCCAGAATTTGTATCATCCCTCGATTTGACTACCAGTTTGAGGATGATATGAAATTTCTAGTTGAGTTCTCTATCTCATCTGAACAACCGTCCAAGATCTGGAACAACACTTGTTTGTCCACATCCGTTTTCCCTGATCCCATAATAAGGCTATTAGCCCAATCTCACTTCTTACATTCCCCTATATTGATGTTATTTAGTGACTTGTACCACTTTCTGTTAACCATTATACACGTAATATTGAAACAACTTTACATCCCGATTGTCCAATTCATCAGGGAAAATTATACATAATTCTAACTTGGATTTTTAAGGTTTGTACGGGTGAAGGCCATTCTTCCCTTTAGGAATAATCTCATCCTTATTGGTCTACTTCCAATGAAGTACTCTTATCGCTTCTGGTGGTCTTACCCCTAATAATGTGTTTGTCACTGACATAAATGCACCCTGCATACTTATACAACTTTCCTTTTTATCTAACATCTTTATTGGCAATAACATACTACTTTCGCCCATACCAAAAAGGCATGCTGTGACTTCTATCAGTTGCTACAAAACCACTTTGTGTAGACCAAACTACACATATCCCCATTTACTGACCTTCCTTTTGGTCATGTACCGACACATTAGGCGAAATTTCCATGTGCGTCCCTTAGCTCCCCGGAGCTGTTCTGACCGATACTTTAATATTCGTATTAGAATAAGGATACCCGATATTTTTCCCCAAGCAAGTTTCTAAATATAGAACTTACTATGAACATTATTGTTATTAGTGTCAATAATAATTTATTCAATTGTTAACCCATGCATCTTCTCTCGTTGCACTACTAATCTTATCAATGTTTCCCATCTTGATAGTGTCTGGCGTCTAATTAGTCCTTGTATAATTTGGACAATGACACAAAATTTAACAAGCATGTGGTCATTCCCGATACCACTTCTCGCAATGTCTTTGAGTACTTTGTTCCCCAAATCATAGTACTTACATGTTATGCTTTTATGGAACTCTATCCCATCCCATAGAGTCTCATATCCCAGGTTTATTAGAAATATACAAACCCCTATTGAAATGTCCAGCTCGATAAGTGACTTAATCACTGACCATTAGCCCTCACATATAGTCCATGACTTCTCGTATCACTTGAATTTCGTTTTGAAGTAACGTTTATAATTTTTAGTTTAAAATCATGGGCTTTCAATAACGTCATTTGGGTTGAGAAATGTGACAGTAGCATTATGTACCTAGTGAGTGTAATGTGTAGACCTTACTTGGAAAAGTTGTTATAATCGTTATTTGCAGTGTGCTTGGTTATTCGAAAAATAAGGCTAAACATGTATAACAACAAAAGTTGGTCCCACAACCGTTAAAAAAGATAAATGTAAAATTATTAAAAAGGACATCTAAAAAAATAATCAATTACAATATTTAATAATATAATTAAAACAAATTTATAGTAATATAATTTATTAATTAATACAAATAAGGTAGTAAATAATATAATATGTTAATTAAAAGAATTTGAAATTTATTATTATATATATTATAAATTTTGAATTTTAAACCAAAATTTTAAAAAAAATCTACCTTAACTTGTGATTTTAAATAACCGTTACATATAATATGAAAAAAAATAATAATCAAATAATAATTACAAAAATAATAATAATTGACAACTAAAATATATTAATCAATATTAAGAAAAATTGATATAATTATCAATAATTCTAAATAATTAAAAATTAATATCAATATATAATTAGATTTTATGTTATAATTTTAAGAAAATATTAATTAATAATAATAAATTTTAATAATTAATAGTTAATATATAATATATAATATTAATGAGGACATAATTGGAATAATAAAAAAAAAACTCGTCATAAACTATTTCAAATAGCTTATAAAAAAGTTAACTTATAAGCTAGTTTATGTTTATCAAAATATGTACTTAGAAAATAAGCTAGGTTATAATTTTATCAAACGATGCCTTAATGGTGTAAAAAAAATTGGTGAAAGGACAAAAAAGCTCTTTATTTAATAAATTTTTTTAAAAACCATTAGAAAGACCTAATCCAGGCATATTTGCAACCCACGATTAAGATCTTGTAATTATAAAACTATATAAACGAAAAATGTTATTTATAGATCAAAAGTAAAATAAATCCACAGTCACAATGATAAAAAACCATAATTAATTTAAAATAAAATTATATATAGTTGACAAGGACAACCACAAAAAGCAAAATTGTAATTCACTTGTAAAATTATTAGTATTCTATTTTTTAGCTTTGCTCTTTTTGATCGTAGGACGTAAATATATGCCGAACACACACTGACCCACCGTACACCATTGGTGGGTAGGTGGCTCTCGGTCCTTGGATAAATAAATATTCATGGATTCATTCAGTCAGTCCACCACCATTCCAAACCATAGAATCCGTTTAGACTGAAGCTGTCTCACAATTTCAATGGAACCCCATGTAGATGCACCGCTTCTTAAAGATGTCTCAAACAACCTTCACTTATTACGCAACAACATCGAAGATAGTCCTCCCATCACCGGACCAAAGGACTTCTTTCTTCAATTCGGAATCGAATCGAAGAAGCTCTGGTATCTCGCCGGCCCCGCCATCTTCACCTCCGTCTGCCGGTACTCCCTCGGCGCTGTTACTCAAACGTTCGCCGGTCATGTCGGAACCCTAGATCTCGCAGCATTCTCCGTCGAGAACTCTGTCATTGCCGGTTTCTCTTTAGGAATCATGGTTCGTGTTTCAATTCATCTCCTACTTTATTTTAGATGCCAATAGTTTCTAGAAATTTCTTCAAATCAATCAAACTTATCTGTTCAATTCATCTCCTACGTTATTTCAGATGCCAACGGTTTCTAGAATTTTCTTCAAAATAAATAAAACTTTGAGCATTTCCAACCGTTCTTCGAAACGGAGAAAATAGAGATTTTGAGTTAATATTTTGTTTCAATACCTTTTCCAAATCTATTTCTAAAATGGACAAAGCAAGAGACATCCAAACGATTTATTACCGAGGATCAATAGGAAACTTTGAAAATAAATATATAAAGAGATATAATATTTTAATATTATAATTTATTAGAAACGTACTCGCGTAATGCAGCGAGATACATCACGATTTTAATGTTTCATTTTATTTTTTTGTTTTTTTGTCGATTTACGGTACGGTTTTGGATGGTTTTGAGAGAATGATAATGTTTTTTTTTTATAAATTTGTTTAATTTAGACTTAATAATATAATGTTTTTTATATAAAAAAATTTAATAATTATTTTATATATTTTAATGACATCTAGAAAAAATAACCAATTACATATTTAATAATATAATTAAAACAAATTTATAGTAATATAATATATTAATTAAATGGTGATACATGGAAATGTCTGCATAAAATGAATGTCCTGTACATACAAAATTGGTGGGTGTTAGAAGTCTGCAATAGTAATATGTATCTTGTGCCTTGATACTTGTAAATTAAGAGATTTTTAAAATTTTGTATAAAATGATGGTACCTTGTACCTAATAATTTGTATTTAAGAGTTTTTTATCCGTGCTTTATAATATAGTATAGATATTGGATTCTCGAAATTTGTTGGAGATGAATACAATTTTCTTTTTTGGAAATTTTGAGTTTTGGTTCTCCATTTTGAAGAAATTTTGGAGAGTCTGTTGGAGACTCGACCTCTTGTCTGTCCAATTCATCTCCTATGTTATTTCAGATGGCAACGGTTTCTAGAATTTTCTTCGAGATCTAATTTCTCCCAAATTACTTTACCAATTATACTACTACAAATTAAACGGAAACGTAGTTGATCAATTGTGTTTTATTATTCATAAAAAAAAATGAAATCCACAGCTTGGAATGGGAAGCGCATTGGAGACTCTATGCGGGCAAGCATATGGAGCAGGACGGGTTGATATGTTAGGTGTATATATGCAGAGATCTTGGGTTATTCTTTTGGTCACGGCTCTGTTGATGTTGTCGCTTTACATCTTCGCGACTCCGTTACTGTTGTTTATCGGACAAACGGAAGAGATCGCGCACGCAGCGGGGAAGATGGCGTTATGGATGATTCCTCAACTATTCGCGTACGCGATAAACTATCCGATTGCTAAGTTTTTGCAGGCGCAGAGTAAGATAATGGTGATGGCTTACATAGCTGCGATTGCGCTGGTGCTGCATACATTGTTTAGTTGGCTTTTGATGTTAAAGTTGGGGTGGGGGCTTCTGGGAGGAGCGGTGGTGCTGAACCTGTCGTGGTGGTTCATCGTCGTGGCTCAGCTTATCTATATTTTTAGCGGCTCATGTGGTCAAGCGTGGTCCGGGTTTAGCTGGGCCGCTTTCAGTAATCTGTGGAGCTTTGTGAAGTTGTCGTTCGCGTCAGCCATCATGCTTTGGTAAGACGAAGTAAATTCCGTTTCTCTTTGTATCGTATCTGTATCTGTATCGATCATACAAATCTCACCTTTTCATCAAATTACCCGAATGGGCAATGCTATTTGCAATCATTTTAATGTTAGAATCAGGTCGAGTGAAAAATAAGTTTTGACGTTGATTTATATGAGCAGGAAGTTTCTAGGGAGGGATGAATTTAGTCTAGCCCTATACATTGCTAAATGCAGCCTTCTATATTGTTAAATGTACACCTATTTATTAGATTAAAAAAAAGTTGATATTAATATAATTTCAGTTTAAATTTATTTATATTTAAGTTGTATCAAAATAGAATTATCTTGTAAAGATTCTTGTTTGAAAAATCAATTTTTTTAGTGTATTGAGAAATATAAAAAAGAATTAAATAAAAAGTTTTGGTAATTGGTTTGAAATAGATATGAAACAAATTTTGTATTTTATTTTTATATAGTTTCTCATTAATTTATTTATCATCATATAAATTGTAGCTTTATATCCTATAAGATTAAAGTTGATATAAGTTTGTTTTCTAAATTTATCCTATTAACGTATACATAAAGAAGGTCAATTTTATATTCGTTCTTCTTTTGAACAACATATATTTGATTCTCTTGTTCTTATAAATTTTAAAAGTTGGGTTATAACCATTTAAACAAAATCATTAACCTTAATTAATTTAATTTAAATATTTGGTGCAGCTTGGAAACATGGTATTTTATGGCATTGGTACTATTTGCTGGATACCTAAAGAATGCTGAAGTTGCGGTGGATGCACTCTCCATATGGTTAGTACTATCTTTCGTTCTAAAATAAATTTCTATAATGAAAAAATATATTGTTTTAATAATATATAATTATTACACTTTTTAATTAACAAAATAAATAAATTAAAGAGAGAATTTTTTTTTACACCTCATAATAATTAAGAATAAAATGAGAAAATAGATATTTACTTTTGAAAATTGACACGATAAACTATAATAATTATGTTGACATTTATTTTGGGATGGAAGAAGTATAATTTGATTATAAATAATTACTTATTTGTGCTAAATAAATAAATATAAAAGTTTATTTATTAAAATTATATTTTACCCATAAGTAATTATTAACATTGATTTAAGATGTTATTTATTCACACAAATATTCGTTCATAGGTTTTTATCAACATATTTTGTCACAAGAGTACAATAATTAATGACAGTGGAATATGAATCATAAATAAGAACTTTAGACGATGTGGACAAACTAGAAGGACATTTTCGGAAAATGTCATTTTTAAAGTATATTTCCCTGTTACTATACTTGCTAGTTGCTACCAGACATAACATTAAAAAACAGATTGTGTCTTGGTCATTAATCCTTATGCTTATATCTCAGTTTTTGATTTATTTAGAGACTGAACTCATTAAATAATTGCAGCCGTAAAAACCCAAGTAAATTGCAATCACATGGGTTCGTTAAAAAATACAACTACAAGGACTCAGTCCCTTGAGTTTTCAAAAAAGGACGACAAGGAATGTTAAGAACACTTGACAACAAGGACCAAACATGTAATTTACTTAATAATTTATGATTACATTAAACTCTTCTAAAAAATATTTCAACATTATTTTTTTTTCTAAATATTTCAGCTTTAGAAAAAAAAAATTATTTAAAAATACTAGAAGTCTAGAAGCGTACTCGTGCAATGCATCGAGATACATCACGATTTTAATGTTTCATTTTATTTTTTGTTTTTTTGTCGATTTACAGTACGATTTTAATTGGATGATTTTAAGAAAGTGATAATGTTTTTTTTATAAATTTGTTTAATTTAGGCTTAATAATATAACGTTTTTTATATAAAAAAAATTAAGTATTTTGTTAGAATTCAATGATTATCTTATATATTTTAATGATATTTAGAAAAAATAACCAATTACATATTTAATAATATAATTAAAACAAATTTATAGTAATATAATATATTAATTAATAGTGATATATGGAAAGGTCTGCATAAAAAGAAGACCCTCCACATACCAAATTGGTGGATGTTAGAAGTCTGCAGTAGTAATATGTATCTTGTGCTTGGATATTTGTAAATTAAGAGATTTTTAAAATCTTGCATAAAATGATAGTACCTTGTGCCTAATAATTTATATTTAAGAGTTTTTTATCCGTGCTTTATAATATAGTATAGATTTATAGTAATATAACATATTAATTAATAGTGATATATGGAAAGGTCTGCATAAAAGGAAGACCCTCCACATACCAAATTGGTGGATGTTAGAAGTCTGCAGTAGTAATATGTATCTTGTGCTTGGATATTTGTAAATTAAGAGATTTTTAAAATCTTGCATAAAATGATGGTACCTTGTGCCTAATAATTTATATTTAAGAGTTTTTTATCCGTGCTTTATAATATAGTATAGATTTATAGTAATATAATATATTAATTAATAGTGATATATGGAAAGGTCTGCATAAAAGGAAGACCCTCCACATACCAAATTGGTGGATGTTAGAAGTCTGCAGTAGTAATATGTATCTTGTGCTTGGATATTTGTAAATTAAGAGATTTTTAAAATCTTGCATAAAATGATGGTACCTTGTGCCTAATAATTTATATTTAAGAGTTTTTTATCCGTGCTTTATAATATAGTATAGATAGTATAAATATAATATATTAATTAATAGTGATATATGGAAAGGTCTGCATAAAATGAAGGTTTTGCACATACCAAATTGGTAGGTGTTAGAAGTCTGCAGTAGTAATATGTATCTTGTGCTTTGAAACTTGTAAATTAAGAGATTTTTAAAATCTTGCATAAAATGATGGTACCTTGTGCCTAATAATTTATATTTAAGAGTTTTTTATCGATGCTTTATGATATAACTAGTGTTGGGCCCGTGCATTGCACGGGAGGATAAATTTTTTGTTGGAATATTGAACCGAGTTAAAATGAAATGTAATTTCTCTGTTAACAGTTAATGAAATACAATGTGAAAAACGAATGTATTTTCATAAGTGGTTAACTTGCATATACTCTTAATCGTTTGTTGTTATGAGTTTGTGCAATAATATTGGTAATAGTTTTGTATTATATTATTTAAAACTCAAACGACATGTCTCACAACATATTTATCTGACTATTGACTTCAAGACCTCATAGTATTAATCGATAAAAATAAAGATATATGTATATATATATATATATATATATATATATATATCTTATTCCCCTACTTCGAAAATTATGATTGTGAGTTTTGAAAAATATAAACAAATCATCGGTAAATAAAATAAAATATAAAAAAGTAGTTTTTCAAAGAAACAAAAATATAGTGGAATACCTTTTGTTCAGTTGCAGGTTCCGCCATTGACACCCGACCGTTTGTCTTCTTCTTGTACTTGGATGATACATAGAGAAGTTATATATATTTATAGTGAATGTAGAGAATATTTTAAAATCTTTTATTTTCATTTTCGATTTTACATTTAAATGTAAATATATTAAAAATATGGAAGAATATTTTTATATCAATATCGTTTTTATTTTATTTTTCTTTACACTTGGTTAATTTGGAAAGTATTGCGGAATATTTTTATTTTAAAGAATACGATAATTTATTAGTGTATCTCGTTATTTTTTATTTTTAATTCATATCAACCTTCTTTTTTTCTTCTTTTAATGCTCGTGAAAAAAAATACGTGTAGATTTTATATTATCAAAAAAAATACGTGTAGATTTTATATTATGCTAATATAAAATACGTGTAGATTTTATAAAACAAAATAGATTTTATATTAGCAAAAAAAATACGGAAGAAAAAATAGTTTATATTACATCTCATTATGTAAAAAGATTTTATAAAATAAAATATAGAAAAATCATTATGAGATGTAATATAAAAAAATACGGAAGAAAAAAGATTTTATATTACATCTCATTAATATAGATTTAAATGTAAAATCTACATTTAAAATAGATTATGCTAATATAAAATCTATTTTATAAAATCCTCCACCAAAAAATCAAATATTATATTAATAAATGAATATCCATTCCACAAATAGATGATTATGTGAGATACTGTGCTTGGAAAGGTTGTACCAAAGCATTAAGAAATTGTAAATTAAGTAATTGGCTTTAATTAGTTGTAATTTATGCTTAAAATGTTGTAATTAAGAGTTTTTATGCCGTTATTATAATATAGTATAGATATAGATATAGATTATATGGTTTTAGTTTAAAATTAAAATATTACACAACCTATGAATGTTTTCCATATTGGCGTCTATGTAACAAATAAGAAATTTGGTTATTGGTTTGTTGCTTTGTTATGGATATACATTAACTTTTTCGGGTAGGTAGGGAGATGAAAGAATCAAATAGGAAATAAAATAAGTTAGCAACATGCCAAAATTAGAAGACAGAGCTGTTTAATATGTAACAAAAAGAAATCATTTTATTTTGTTTTTATTTATATTTATATTATCCCAAGTCAGAATTTCTTATATTATTTGTTTTCATATAATCTTAATCAAATAAAAACATTAAAAAGGTTAGGGGGAAAAAGCTAAAGTCTCAAAATGATCGAGATTGGACCCATGCCTTCAATGATTTGTTACGGTACTAATTCAACCCTCATAAAGTTTTTGATCATATCTTATTCTTAAAAAGTCTATGGTTCAAAACTTATTCGAATCTTATCAAATTCTAAAAAAGGGTTAATAGAAATATAGACGGGACCAATCAAAATAGGATAAGAATATCTAATATAAATCAAATCTTAATTTTTGTTCAGAGATTTTTTATGACCATTTTTATATTTTGAACTAATTAGGTGTTGTTTGTTTACATCATAATGGTTTTATTAAGAGATAACTTCTAAATCGCTAATAGGTGAATCTTGTTTGGAAAAAGAAAAAAAAAACATGTCTCTTAATGGTTTCAAAACCCTCTGAATGATTTTGTACCTTGACCCCCCGTTAATCATTCAGAGTCTTAATTTCATTTTGAACAATTAGCAAACAACCGTATTTCATTTTGCATTATATCATAAGAGTCTATTAATCATTCTGCACCAAATCATTTCGTAACTACCAAACAGCCCCGAAATCCATATTCAAGAACAAATACTTGGTATGAATATGATTGGTAGATAATTTCGAATCACACGTTAGATTTCGTCTGGAACCAAAATAAGTTTAGAAATTGGCTTCTCTCTTATTTTGACATTGCATGTGATTGTGATGTGGTTCGGTGTTACGGCATTCCACAATGTGATTTTTTAAAGGTTTTTGGGAGGTTTTTTTTTTTTACTTGAGGTATTTTAATGTGATGGAAGGTTTTTGGAGGATTTTGATCAGACGTCGTAATTTTATGATCTTTGTTTTTTTTGAAGGTTTTTCGTATTTAATCAGTCATAACTTTATAGAATTTTATTAAAAGTTCCTATTTAATTAGTTTTATTTATTATTATTATCAAAGTAATTATAGTTCAATATAATTAATAAGTAATTAAAGTATTATATTTTTTTGATATATTTAAATTAATAAAAATTATATATATTTTTATTAAAAAAAATTACAGATTCTTTGAAAACCAAATTTTTATAAATTTTTATGGTAACGTACTTTTATACAACTTCGATGGATTTTTGATAATCTAATTTTGATACATTATAATATATATTGTATTAGTATATTTATATAAAAAATTATGTTAAATAAGTACATGATTAAAGTAATAATATTGTTTCAATAAAAATAATATATTTGTATAAATTGTAATATATCAATTTTTATCAATAAAAATATGATTGATATAAAGTTAAAATAATGAGAAATTGAAAAGTTTGAAAAAGCTATGGAAAAGCTTGAGAAAAATTATGTCATAGTACAGTAGAGATATATATTGAGGTTTTTAAATTATTAAGTTGACAATAATATAAATAAAAAATCTATAAAAATATCTCAATGGAAAACTAACAAATAAGGTAAAACTAACAAATAATATAATTTTAAAAATAAATGTATTGAAATTGTCGTCTCTGTATAATCGATAATTCTTAATAGTTTTTACAATAATAATGATATTAAAACTAAACCAGATATAATATATAATAAAAATAAAATTCAAATATCCTCATTTTAAAAATAAATGTATTGAAATTGTCGTCTCTGTATAATCGATAATTCTTAAAAGTTTTTACAATAATAATGATATTAAAACTAAACCAGATATAATATATAATATATAATAAATAATTAAATCCAAAAATATTCAATATTGGGCTCATTTCGAATGTATCGAAGAGACGGTTATAATGGTGTAACTTGTTAAAATTAAAACGTATCTTTTTAACGCACTTTAGTTAATATACGATTATATGTGTTAATATGATAAAAATGTAAAATGAAAAATAGAAAAGTAAAGGGTATAAAATAACTAACTAAATAATTATAGGGGTATAAAATGTAAATATATATATTAAAATCATATATTTGTTTGGCAAACTAACTTATAAGTTAGCTTGTAGCTGATAAGCTAGCTTTTCAAAACGCTACTTTGAGTAGCGTTTCAATAAGCTAGCTTATGGTCATCCAAGCTTATAAGCTAGCTGAAGCTAGCTTTTTTTTGCCAAACATAGCCATAATCGAATCAAAAATTTCACCCCGGGATATAATCTTTTTAACGCATTTTAGAATAATCTTTTACCCGGGATATAAATTGAATTAAAAATTTCACCTCCAACCCCGGGATATCTCTCTAAATCCCGGGGTAACCCCTCTATTTCTCAATAAATTTAACAACCTCGGGATGGGTCTCATCCCGGCCAAAAAGGGTATTTCGGCAAAACAAAAGAGATTTAGGGCATTTTGGTAATACGATATTGAAATACGGTCATTTTAATTAATTTCCCAATTCAAAATGGACAACATCTGTACTATGCTTGTTAAATTTCTTTCTTTTCTTACTAAAAAATTATAATTCAAACTTAAATTTATATATTTACATAGATAACTCTCCTAGTTTTATCATTATATGGTCCTAATATTTGTTTTATTAACAATTTACTACTTGCAGTAAATTGTATGAATAATGAATATGATAACGTATTTGGTCTATTTTTTGTTGGTTTGATATATTTTCAAAACTTTTATTTAGGTTAAATTTGACAAACTAGTTTATAAGCTAGTTGTTGGCTGATAAATTAGTTTTAGTGGATACGCTAGATGATGAACTAATCACATTTGGTAAAAACCAAATGATAAACTAGTTAAAAAATGTAAAATTATCAAAAAGGACATCTGGAATAAGTTTTTATACAGATTGTAGCTAATAAACTTTTGTACAATTGGTATAAAAATGTATATGTATTATACTAGATTTTACTTGTCTAAAACTCTTCGTTATATATAGTTGTTCAATTTCTAAAATAACTAAATATGATGTATTAATCATCATCTTCACTAAATTGTTGCTACATACATCCTAGTTTGTTTATTGTTAACATCAACATTCTTTTCTACAATAATTATTGCAGCACAAACATTGTTGGGTGGGCAATTATGGTTGCAATTGGATTCAACATCGCTATCAGGTGTGTTTCAAAAAATTAGCCTTCTTTAACAAACATATCATTTACCCCAAAAATATTTATTTTGATTAAAATATTTATTAAAACCGTTGTTAAATTGATGTAATTAATGAGTAATCGTGTTTGTTACAGTGTAAGGGTGTCGAATGAATTAGGGGCAGGCCACCCAAGAGCTGCGAAATTTGCGATCGGGGTGGTGGTGTTTTCCTCATTTGCATTCGGTACTTTGCTCGCCATTCTCCTTGTCATTTTCCGGCATCAATATCCAGCCGTTTTTGCGGATAGTGAAGAAGTTCAACAAGCGGTTTACGCCCTCACTCCATTGCTAGCAGCTTGTCTTATCATCAACAATATTCAACCTGCTCTCTCCGGTATGTATATATCTATACTATATTATAAAGCATTAGAATTTTAATTCTTAAAAACTATTAATTTTTCAAGAATACAGGTGTTAAAAACATTATACAAATTAATAATGCGTACAAAACCCCTTTTGTAAACATCAAGAATTGAAGCTTGAGGGTTTTTGGAAAACTAATATTACCCAGCTTTCCAAATGAACGCATTAAGTTTTGGAAACTCAGATATTTATCTCCATTTAAAAAAAATCTAAATAATCAACTAAGTTATATAAAAAAAAAAAAAATTGATTCCTATATTGATATATATTTTATTTCAATATTTCAATCATGAGTATATTCACATGCGAATATATATTTTGATATAATATTTTTACTATTATTACTTGCTATTACCATATATATACAACTTAATAGTATGTTTGAACTTTATAAAAGTAACTAATAAGCTAGCAACTGATAATTAAAGATGTTTAAACAAGCATAGAGTCCTACTAATACAACAAAATACTCTATAAAACTGATAATCAACAAAAAATCCTCTCAGTTTCTCAAAACAACACAAATTCATAAATTAAAATCAAAAGAGATGAAAACTAACATTACCTAGCCTTCTACTGCTTGATAAATTATTTATTACTTTGTAATTAATAACCTTTAGCTAGCTAGGCTTGATTTTGACACTACAACAAGTTGTCACCTTGGCATGGTACTTTTGCATAGCTAAATCTGTGTTTCGGGTAGCCAAGAGCATCCGTAAAAATTGAATTTTTTTCCCAAAACAGCGGACAAAAACCAAGTTCTTTAAAAGCTTGTAGTACTACTCCACATGCAAAAACATGGGGTTTTTTAATTTTTTTTTTCTCCTAGTATTTTCACGAATGGTCTGGAATTGAATTTCATTCCAATCTTGTATTTGGTTTGAAGGAAAATGTATAGTAGAAATGAAATCTCATCATGAGAGTGGTTGGTATTTCGCAGGATTTAATAGGATTTGTTTATAATAGTGTTTTAGAATATGCTAAAAACATTTGTTTTGTAATAACTAATTAATAAAAAAGGTAGTTTAATTATTTTTATTTTAAAAAATTATTTATAGAAATGGAAATCAAAATCCTACAAATTCCAGATCCTTCGAAAACATTTCATCAAATCAAACAAACCCTAAGATAGATAGGTCAAAAACCAAAGTATATATAGTGAATGAAATATATGTGTGGAAGATGAGTGTGTGTGTATATATATAGGGGTGGCAATAGGGGCAGGATGGCAAGCTGTGATCGCTTATATCAATATCGCATGCTACTACGTGTTTGGCATACCTTTGGGACTCATTCTGGGATTCGTAGCCGATTGGGGTATAAAGGTATATATATATATATATATATATATATATATATATATATATATATGGGAACTATCTTCTTATTAATTAAATTAAGCATATATATATATATATGGAGATCGAATAATAATAATAATATTGCATGCAGGGTATATGGATCGGCATGTTAACTGGAACTGTGGTTCAGACCACCGTCTTGTTCTGCATTTGTTACAGAACTAACTGGGACAAAGAGGTACTTTAATTATATATTTCACTCCCATTATACTTGTTTCATTTTTCAACTTCTTCTAATTACACATATTATATATAATATATATATAGAGAGAAAAAAAAATGTTCAAACGAGAATGCTAACTATTTAAGAAAACATGAGGATAACAAATCATGTGCAAAATCATATATGATTCGGCATTAACGGCAAAAAAAAAATAGATGCGGGCGACTTTGTCGGCCACTTAAGTCGCTCGCAATCATATATAATTTTGTATGTGAATCATATATGATTTTGTACTTAATTTGTTGTTTTCTTAAATAGTTAACGTTCTCGTTTGAACTCGTATGTATATATATATAGAGAGAGAGAGATCCAAATGAAAATAAAGTCAAAGCAAGAGAACAAGACTCATTTCATATGTGATTTTAGAGTAAAATCACATCTGATATAAGATTTCATGCATGTTCTCTTACTTTGACCCTATTCTCGTTTGAACTCAACCCTCTCTCTCTCTCTCTCTATATATATATATATATATAATGGCGAAGGATCGTGTGAGAAGTTGAGTCAACGGTGAGAAGCGTGAGAAGTGGATCTGAACCATTGATCTCTATTAATCTCAAGCTCTCCCATGAGTTGCGGCTTAGAAGGGAATTGATTTGGTGCATCTCATCCTAATGTGTGTCTGTTTCTCATCCAACAGTCAATAACCACCTTCTCACAATTAACTCAACTTCTCACCGGAACTCAACCCTGAAATTGTTAACATACCTTATATTCTTATAATGAAATGTTAACATATGTGAACCGGCCCCCCCTAATTAACAAAATGTTTCTAACGCTTCTCTTGAAAACCCAATGAAATAGTGAAATTAGTTTAGAGTTATAACAAGTGTTTTGTTGTTAATTTGTAGGCGTCCATGGCTGACAAGAGAATTAAAGAATGGTCAGGTCAAAATAATAGCAATGAATCATGAAGGCGACTAAGGGGTTGTTTGTTTTTTTTTTAAATCTCTTAATGACTCTTAAGTCTGAATCGTCGTTCAGACATTTTTACACATCACCTCTTATTAATCATAACTAAATTAAGACTTTAGACCTCTTAAAAAACAAACGACACCTTATTTAATAATGGTTGTAACAACATGTCACTTAATTATTTTTCCACAAGTTATTCATAATCATTGTTTAAATCCCGAATAACCCATCCAACAACCAAATAGGGAAAAAAAAAATATCAGATTCTAAACGTGTTTAAATGTTCCAAACAATGTAAATACATGAAAACAAATCATATTTAAACGTGTTCAAATGTTCCAAACAATGTAAATACAATGATGAACAAGACGATTTAATATGTTCCACTATCAGTATATGTTGGAAAGTATTTACTGCAAGAGGCGGAACAGATTTAATAATAATAAAATAAACTTTGAAAATATGAAAAACTTGTTTTTATCAACCTCGAAAATGAGAAATGGATAGAAGTCTTTCATGTTAAAGACTCATTGAGTCTATATCCTAGAAAAATGAAAAATAAAAAATGAAGAATGAAAAACGAAAAATGAAAAAATGAAAATTGAAGATTGAAAAATAAAAAATAAAAAATGGAATGGAATGGCTAGAGTTTTCCAAAACTAGTATCATGACAAAACCATGTTCTATTTATAGTTACGGGTAGGGGTGTGTATCAGATGGGTCGGGCGGGTTCGGGTGGGAAAATCAAAAACCTAATCGGATTTCGAATATGGAAATCAAGACCCGAATTTTAGGTTTCGGATTTCGGATTGCTTTCAGGTTCGGGTTGGTCGGGTTGATGTTGGTCGGTTCGGGTATTAATATTAATGCAAAAAATATAGTATATAAATTCAATCGACTTTGAGAATGAACTCAATCGATTGAAAGATTGATGAAATCGATAGTAGGTTTATAAATTAGAAAACATTTCGATCGACAAGAATTTATGATTTTCAAAAGATAATTAGACAAATAAATATATTTATATAATATATAAATATGTATGTCTTACTATGGGTTTTCGGACGGGTCGGGTGGCCAGAGATCAAACCCAACCCGAACCCAAACATCCCCAAAAAAGTCGGGTTTCGGATTTTGGGGTATTCGGGTTTTGCAAAAATACCTTATTTTCGGTTCGGATTCGGATTTCAGACTTTTCTGGTTTGCACACCCTAGTTACGGGGGTAGGGATGGAAACGGAGCAAGTATTGAGCGGGTAATATATTCCATGTCCTCGACGTGTTCGGGGAATTGTTGGGTATCCATTTAGTAAAAAACAATTTATTTTAAAATTAAAACTATAATGATCGTTACTACATTAATTACTAATATTTACAAATCAAATATATTTGTCATTTAATAATAAATTTATGCATATATTATATATATTTATACACACATGCTATATACATATATCAAAAAAATTAAATTTTTAATCGGGTCGGATTGAGGGGGGGGATGCCATCCCCAACCCCGCTTCAGGTATGAAAATAAATCTCTGTCCCCATCTTGTTAACCGCCAAAGCGGGGATCCATGCTCTGTTAGGGAATCCATGCCCCATTAGGGTTAGTTACCCGCCCCCGTATGTAAAATTTTCTCTCACTATAGGGACGAGTGTTGTCGAAGGACTAAGGTGGCATTTGGTTCACAGTTTCTAAAGGGATTTGATGGAATTGGAATGTTAAATTCCGTTGAATGAATTTTATTCCCTCGTTTGGTTCATTTTTTTAGGGAAGGAGTCTTCAAAATCCAATGAATTCAACAAATAAAGGATTTGAACATTTCCTTGATAATAAGGTGGTATTTTGATGAAATTAAATTTCATTTTCTACTTTCTGCTCGGTTTATACTCTCTCAATTTATATTTGAAATATTTTTTTTAGAAAAAAATACAATTCAATAAACCATTTCGTTTTTTTGGCATATTTATGTCGGTTTTTTTTGCATGTCCGTTTTTTTAAATGTTAGAAAATAATCAAATTAAAATTAAACAACTAATGTAGTTATTATAGTTATTAAAAGGTATATCCATAAGTAATAATCAATTACTATCATTATCATAATCCAATTTAACTAGTGTTATACCCGTCCGTTGGTCGGGTATACAACACGACTTTAATATAGATTCAGTTATTTGATTAGTCACTCATTAATCTAGATTTGAACTCGTCGTTGCAACGTTTTTCAACCACCGTATTAAAGAAAAGACGACTCAATAAGCTACAACAAAAAATGTTGAATTCAAATTTTGAAATTCAAACTTTTACATCAATTTTGGAAGAAAGGTTGTCTTATATTCCTTTCTGACCGCCATTACTTCCGGTGAAAATAACAAAAAACAGTACAAAGAAAGAAAACACATATTAAGAACCAGTAATGAAGTTAACAAACACACCATTTACATCAATGGGCATCCTATTTTAGAAAGAAGAAAAAAGGTCAAGGAAATGATAGTTAACATTTTAACAGGTAAAGGGCTGGAGTCGTTCAAGATAGCTTAAAACAATGAGGATTTCAAATATTCTGTCACAATGATAACGTATCTGATGGCATATTTCAAATGTTATATCACCCTTTTCATTGCACCTGTGTTGAACACACTTCCTGTGAGGCATACGTACCGCATAAACATCGTTCATATACGAAAATTAATAACCACCACAAACATTAAATCATCGATTTCTACAACTAATGATTTGGATGATGATCATTATTATGATAGAAAGTCCAAAGGAACAAAGTTAAGGACGCGATTGATTACCTTAATACTGCCATTGCAAGCAAGAATCAGTGGTCCAAGTACAATCTTTCCCTTTCTTACTCCATTGATTAAACAACTAAACCAAAAAAAAAACACCACCAACTGCAAAACTAAAATCAAACTTTCATAGTCACGAACTAAATTACAACAGAAATCCCCAATTACAACACCAAAAATCACCTCCAATATCCAGTGCCAAATGTGATATATCATCAGACTGATTCGACAACAGAACTGTAGGATCTCTCTCTTCAAAATTCCCTGAATTGTTGCACCACTAAGATCAAGCAACGGCCGTGAAGTTGACAGTTGAATTGAAATCCCCACCTGTCGCACCATCCGCACTTCGCCCTCTTCTCAACTCTTTCCTCGATGTCTTCTTTAAAAATAAAGCAATAAGCTGATGTAAAAATATGAACTACATTTAATTCAAACCCCAAATCAATCATATTATATGCAGACTCTTACAATCAAAGTGGTGGTGTTGATTTTTCCCGATGGCAAGATCAAACAGACTTTTTAACACAAATGCAAGTCATTCACAAGCCGTATCAAGAAGTAGGGCAAGCCACGATTTGACAGCAGCAAGAGCAATCTCTATAGTTGCTTCTGCAATTCCTCTTCCCCCTCCTATTGGTAAGCACTTACACGATAAGCGTTGGGTAAACAGCCACTAAAATAAACTTTGCTCCCAATGGTTTAAAGACAATTAATGTGGAATAAAGGAAGTGGTCATGATAATCTACATTTATAATCAGCGATTTGAATGTCCTCAATTTATTGGTAGTGGTACAATTGCTATAATAAATATAATATATAAGGGTGTACAATATCATCTCTCTTAACAACAACTCTGCATCTATGCACATGATGCTCACTTCATCTCCCCAACTTTAGATAATAGCTCCTGGGGAATTAAGTTTTTTACGCCCAATGTGTACATAGGATTTTGATTTTCTAGAGCGGTGCTAGGAGGTGATCTCTAAAGTAATATGCATTAGAATATGCAAGTAAACAACAGGTAGATATCCTAGTTCCCAACATAATAAAAGCTAAAACTTTTGCTCGTAATTAATTTAAACGATGTTAGCAACATTTAGGGTTGATTAATTTGGTTTTATATAATTATAACATCACTTTTACATTACTTAAGAATATTGAGGATTCAAATTCTACAACTTTGTGTTTAGTACTTTATATTTTTATTTAATAAGCCTTTGGAAGATGTGATGCTAGATAACAATTTGGTGTGCATAAAAATAAGAAAATATGCAAAGTGACCTTACAATTGCTTTGGAGGAAAAGAAAAAAAATCTTAAGAAATTGTGAAAGGAGTAAAGCCTTATTAGCAAATCAACTATTACTATATTCATGAGGAAAAGAAAAAGAAAACTTTTTGAATGTTCAAATTTCTTCAAATCAACTATTACTTTACAAAGAGGCAGGGGGATGCTTCCAAATGAAAATGATCTTAGAGATGTGTGAAAGGGTTGAGACCTTATTAGCAAGTTCTTAGCTAGAAACACTACAATTACCGAAAATAGGAACCAAATAACAAAAAAATTACCCAAAAATAATCAAGAACCTCAGCAACCTGAACATATCAGATAACACCGGATCAAATTCCTAAATAAAAGTGACGTAATTTGCAAAGATAATGGCAGAAAATAAGATTGGTATTAGTACACATTATGAATCTTGGCAAAAACAAACCCTTAAAATGCACCTCTGAAAAAAACCAAAAAAAAACAAAATATACATACCTCAAAAGTTGTTTATAAATATTTGTTTAAAGTAATGAGAAATGTTGAGAAATTTTGGCATAATTTCGGAAAAGAACCACTATATCGAAAGCATATGGAGGAACAAAAAGGGAATTTGACCTTTAAACTATTGGCTATTGCTCATAAACTGTTTCAGTTGTTTTTTAGTGGATGGACCTCATAAAAGGCTTCGTTGCTATTTTCAGACTGTAACAGAGCCACATACCACTATCTCTTCCCGCTTTTCCACATTTTGTCGTGGTAGAATTGCTTTAAACGAAGATACAATTTGGAAAATATATACAACTAACGTAAGTTACTTAGTATGGTGTGACCTAAAGTATTGAGATAATGTAGAACAGTTAGATTAACAAATGTGTTTATTCATATATTGCACAAAGTGTATGTATAGAAAATGCTCCGAATGTTAATCTATGCATCAATAAGCACATTGTTACAGGTTTACTATCCCTTGCTAGAGTGATATGTCAACTCAAGGAAAAATTAGACAAACATGCATATAGTCCCTCCAGTCCCACCTTGAAATTTAGTTTGTTTTTTTTATCTTGCATCGTTAGTCAGGTACACGATGTGACTTTAATCTAAATTAAGGTATAAATCCTTAAGTGTAATTCTATATTATATTAATCTTTTTTTTTTCAAATTCATGTGATCAATGAATCCAAATTAATCTAGAATACTTCCTCGATTATAATGAACATTCAAATAAATCAAAAGAGAAACTCTCAACTTTATTTTAGATGCAGATACAAGTAATGATTTCTTTCTGGAGAAGTGAGAAATCCTCAAAGTAACCTATGAACCTATCGAGTATAAGTAATCAGCTGAATTCACTTCCCCAACAGCAACAGGAACTTATCCAATAAGTAAGCAAATTTAATTAGAGAAATATATAAATGATTAAAACATTGATATTCTTACAGCTGTTCTAATCTTCGCAAATTTCCAAGTTCCGATGGCAGGAACTGCTGAAATTGTTTGTGCCAAATCCCCTGCAACATAAAAAAGTTATAGAAGATAAAATTGCAATCAACAAAGAATCAAACAGTAGAAGAAGTTGATGGTTCATGACACAAAGACAAATAAAGTAGGAAACATATACAGCGATCTAAGGTCCGTAAGCCACCCTAACTCAGGTGGAACCTCCCCAGATAATGCATTAATGCCGACAGTCCTGTACAACATTTGAAATTCGTCATAAATCTCAGATGTATTCTTAAAGATGTAGATGTAACAGTCTAATTTTAAGGTATGTCAATTTAATAATGTCGTAACAAAAACTAATACTTATTTAGTAAAAATAAATAAGTTAATGTCTAGAGGTATAAAATTATTACAATTTAATAATATGTTATTATGTGAATATTAATATTTTATCATGTTAATGTTAATATTTTGTCATGTTATATATATATATATAAAAACATATATATATTATGTGTGCATCGTCAGTGAGTTGATGATTTGATTAAATAAATATATATATATATATATATAATATATAAAATATATATATTAGTAATAATAATTGTAACAATAAAGTTAAATAAACACTTTTGTTTTTCAAAGAGTTTTCTTGGTGACTCATCTATTTTATTCAACATGCTAATGACACGTATCAAGGCTACTAAGGACACTTGTTTAAATCTTATAATGACACTACAACAAAACAATAGACCTTTCCAAGTATATAAACATCATTTAACTCTCAGATTTTATTTTTAACCACTTTAGAAATAAGTTAAAAAAAAAAAAAAAAAAAAAAAAACTTTTAGGAAGTTAGGAGAAGAAGATAACTTCATCAAAATAGTTGAAAGATCTTCCAAAGGTAATCATATGTTAAAATTTAAAATATTTTACTTATTTCTCTCTTAAAAGAAATATACATATAATATGTTACTCTTTTATCTTTTCATGATTCAACTTTATAAATATGTCATTATACATGTTTGCATGAATGAAACTTACATGGTATGAGTGCTATTTCATATTTTCATTATTGAAATATGAGGTACGGTGAAATTTTGTTACCGAGGAGATTTGATAACTTATGTTGTAACCGTGAAATCGGTAGAATATAGTTATCTAACGGACAACAAAACCCGTAAACGGTGAAAAATCCGTAAAAGAAAAAGATCTAAATAATGATCATATTTCTCTGTTGAGAGATCTAAAATTTATATTGGAAATGAGGCACAATTTCTGATATGTATTCATGTTCTTTCATGAATAATTGTATGTAATTTTATTTATGTGCATGTTATGTATATGGCAATAAAATATTTTATATGTTATTAAAATATAAGACATATGATTACTCGACATTATTTTGCTTAAAATACGTTTTATATCCCTTTTTCCACAGATAAAAGTGCATGATAAAACCAAGTATCCAAGGTATGGAGTTGAAGACTTCAAAGTTAGAAGATTTCAATATAATATATGTAATATTAATGTTGTATGTTTAATTTGTACAAGTGATCCGTGTAAGGTTATATTCATAATATGTGGGTGTTATATTAGTATTAACTTTTATATTATTTTAAAAAAAAAATTAGAGTGTTACAGTAGAGGTTGAAAATGATCACCAAGTTTAAAAAATGAAGGAAAAATAGAAGGATGGCTTACATGTACTGCATCCGAGTTAAATTACCAATGGAAGGTGACAAGGAACGTCAAGTAGTTCTGGTCCACCTTGTTGTAGCAAATACTTGATTATTTAGCAGAATGAAGCATAGGCATTCATAAAAACCCAGTTTATATGTGTGTGCACGTATATATACACACACAGATAAAATAGTTGTAGATTTTAACTTCCTATAGTTACTGAAAATAGTAATCAACATGGTTTTTTAACCATGTTAATTGTATGTTTTACAACTAACCATCGTATTTGTTAAAATATACAAGATAAAATAAAATATCCCAAGGTGAGCTATTCAATCTATCATACTTCTCATTACATTATTAAAAAAAAACCATTCGAAACCATCTACATTTACTCAATCTACTAATCTAGTACACATTTTCTTTTTTGCACTTCCTATAATACAATGGTTAGTTTGCAATAGAAGTACAATTATGATTGTTAAACAACCAACTCAATATCTTTCTTATTAATCACTACTTAAATTCCATCCATACATCAAAATGAGAGATGCTAGTTTTGGTCAATGACAATTTGGTTAATTATTTTGCACCATTCAAAGAAAATTACTTGTTTGCAAATAATGAACACCAAACATGAAGAGAAGATAAAAACATCTTTCAAGAAAACTTTAAAGACAAACTTCACACCCTAAACATATGAAAGCGAGTTACTGTGTATGCAAATTTCTTTTCCTTCTGTCCATTTTATATAGTTTTTTCCATAGCAAATCACATAAATAATCTTTCTGCATGCAACCATATCTTCATGGTTCCTACATATATGCCACTAACCTTGCCCCTTTCATGATCGAATCCTGAAAAAAATCAAACAATAAACCCACGTATTGAAAAATGCCAAAAGACAAATATTTAAATCGGTCGGATTTAAATCAAAGCAAATTTAGAAACAGTAAAATACAAAACAAAAACCTGCTTCAGAACTCGATTTAGGAATTAGGTTTAGAAATCTGGAAATTGGTAGTTTAAGAGACAGACTTGGAAGCGAGGGGAGGATGGAGTCGATTGAAGGACCAGATGATGGAGTCGATGAACCCACAGTCGAGATGATAGAATCGATTGAAGGAGGCTTCATCTTGGAGATTCATCTTGGGGGGAGATATGAGCGATTGAAGGAATCCATAAACCCTCGAATTCATTCAGTTCAATTGATTTGCAGAGACTTCATATTGGAGAGGAGAAGAGGAAACGTGGGGGAGAAAAAATATGCGATTTTGAAGAAGGTGGAGGGAGTGAGGAATCAGTTTTGTGAGGGGTGGAATACGATTTTGGAGGAAAGTGGGGGAGATATACAGGGAAGTGGAAAGATGTTTGAGAGGAAAAGTGGAGATGATTTAGGGACGGTTCTCTAAGCATGTACGAAGTGCAAATAAATTTGTACCTTTTAATTTAAACGGTCTAGATTAAATTTGAGATTGAATTTAAACGATCGAGATCGAATCACCTGACGGTTGACTCGTCTCCATCCATATATATATAATTTTGGAAATAGAAAATATCTATTTGCATTAAAAAATGTTGGGATCTGAAAAATTCATCCAAATCATATGCATTTTTTTGAATAAAGTATTTTTAACTTTAAAAAAATAAAAATTCTCAAAAAATGGTATTTTGTTCATTTACTAACATTTCATTCCAATTACAAAGCTATATTTAGTGAATCAAGCAAGCAGATTCTAATTTCTTTAGCATATTCTATTCTAATGTATGTCACGAAACACGTGATTAAACCTAATAACATTCTACGAACCAATAACAATTGAATTCAAAAATTAAATCAAAAAATTAATAACCTCATTCTATTTATAGTTAAAGAAGAATGATTTGATGAAATATTGAAAACTGAATTTAAAATTTAAAATCAAGAAATTAATGGTAATTTATCTAAAAAATCATGAGTTAATTATAAACTCATGACACAATTAATTTTCTAACAATACAATTTCCATTCACCTTTTTTTTAACAATTTCTCACATGAACGAAATTGACCACCGGCATAAAAATGTAATAGAGGTATGAAGTCAATATTTGTATATCATAGGTAGACATCAACTCTTGCACATTCCCTTGTTAAAGCATATTACTTTTTAGGCTAAACATAGATGCAACATTCTTTGAACTTTCTGCATTTGTAAAAAGGCTTTATGTATTTGTGAAAAGGATGATATAGCTCACACAAATATCTTTATAACATAGTTTTGTGTTTTTCATAGGTGTCTTCTACGTGATCATTAACCTGTTTGTGTTTAGAGATGCATAAGGCCCGGGCTTTTCAGGTCTGAGCCTGAGCCTTCCAAATTCGTTTTAGTAAGCAAAAAACGTTTGGACTTTTTCAAGCCCAAGCAAGGCACAGGCTTTGGATGTAACAGTAGGTCCGATCAAACTTTTTTAAACCAGACATTTTCAGGTCTGGCCGGACTTTTAAGGCTCGGACCTATGTAGGATTTTTTTTGTGGCTCTCTTGTTGTCATCAGCACACATGGCTACACTTTGGAGATTGAGAAAAAAACATGTTAAAACCTTGACGGTTTTCATATGTTGGCACTTAACGAGCACTCCATTAAAGGGTGCAACTTTGTGTCAAGTATGACGCAAAGTGGCATCCATTTGTTAAATAAACCAAAGTGTTAAGAGAGGTAAGTCTCCTTCACTTGTGACTGTCAAAAATAACCGAAACCGAATAATCCATCCAAACAAAATAGTTTGAGTTAAATGGTTTCGGGTTATGACGAAGAATCGCGTGAGAAGTTGAGTTAACATGAGAAGCGTGAAAAGTGGATCTGAATCCTTGATCACTTATAATCTCAAACCCACCCATGAATTGTGCTTCATAAAGGAATTGATCTTATGCATCTCGGTGCATCTTATCTTGATGCATCTCATCTTTAATGTGCATCAAACGGTTGATAATCAGTTATCACGCTTCTCACATTAACTCAACTTCTCACCGGAAACCGAATAACACATTCTATATTATTTTATATATTTCATTTTTATAATAATAAACCGAATATACGTTACACTATTATTATTTTACATATTATATTGTTATATAAAGTTTTTCACTAAATGGTATATGATAGTATTTTTTTTAAGATTATGTTTTTTGCTTGATGTACAAAGTCGCAAGTAGGGGTGTAAATGATTCGAGCTCATTTATTTCGAGTTTGAATTTAATCATTATCGAGCTCGAGTTGATCTCGAACAGAAAATAAAGTTTGCCTAACTTAACGAGTCGAGCTCCATAACACCAATGTTCGACTTGACTCGTTCGAAAGCTCGATTAAACTTTATGAGTCAAGTCGTCAAGCCGAGTCATTCGAGCATACACTTTTTCGAGCCAAACATATTTATATGTTTATAAGTTACATGATCAAGTTATAAAAATTATCAAGCTTGAGCAAATAAACGATTTAATCGTTATCAAGTTCGAGCTCGTGAACAAGCAACGAGCTCAAGGTCAAACATTAAAAAATATTCGAGAGCCCAACTTTGAAAAAGTTATTCAAGCTAAGTCAAGCTTGAGCCTGATATAATTTTTTTCGAGCCTAGTGATAACTCTCATTTTGAGCGTTATTTACACATCATTTGTGTGAGTTTTTCTTTCATTTTAGTTATGTTTCCTTTTTATTTGTTTATGTTTCTTCCTTTTGTTATTTTATTTTCATTTGGAGTTGTTGAGAATGTTTTTATGGTTAAATACATCATTTTTGGGTTAAAAACGTTACTAGTTGGTTTGTGGGCACATTCTGCCCACTGTGGGCACTTTTGTACTTTATAGCAAGGACAAAGTGGGTAAGGTTCCCGCCAATATGAGCCGTAAACCACATGATTTTTGATATGGAAATCTCAGGGACACTATTTGTAATCATGGTGTACTTTGGTCCAAAGGATTTCTCTCAAAAGATTATAGATTTGCATCTATAAATACAAGACTTGGGAAGGCTCATCATCTCCATCATCAAAGAAGCAACAATGTAGAAGTCTAACTCTCTTACATTTAAGTTGTAGTTTTATTTAGTCTTTAAATTTCGTGCATTTAATTTCCGCATTTACTTTCCATCTAAGTTTGTAGTTTATTTCTCTCTTTATTTTAAATGCAAGTAGTTAACATGTATTTCTTTTCTTACATTATGTCTTTTATTTTTATTATTATGTCGACTTGAGACTAGTAGGCAACAGTTGGGTGTGGTAATCGTTACTAGCTCTTAAGTTTGGTCACTTGAGTCAGGACTTAAACTCAACGCGGATAAGCCGATCACTTTGAAGTGTTAATATTAGATCTTGACCCCGAGAGGTGCGGATTCGAAATATGGCTTAAGTGATGCACAAATGTTTGAGAGAGTCTTTGATAACCATGTAGAGATATGGGTTTTGTATGATTTGCTAAGGTTCAAACGTCAGTCGAGATTTATATCACAAAGAGATTTGGGTATAAATCTTCATACTGGTAGAACTTGATTTTTATATCAACTTAGTTAAATCGGCAAGATTAAAAGTTAGTAACAATTGACACTTTATAGGAACTTCGTAGGACAGGTCTATAAAAATCCACTTTCGAGAGATCGGGCTTTTGATAGACAATACGTGCTAGAAAGTGACTAATCATTTTGTTACTACATGTATCTCAAGGAAACTTACACTCATACCCATTCTTATTTACTTGTTTAGTTTTTGTTGTTAAAAACCCAAAACTCGCTCAAAAATATTTCCTTCTTCTCTCGTTGAAATCGATGTATTCTCGACTTAGGACTCGAAACTTTGAAATCCCATGTGGATACGATCTCGGTATATTTACCATTTTATTACTTGTAGCAATCATAGTGTCGGTGTATACTTGTAATGTCACTGTGGCCACTTTATGGACCTATACGGTTTTCCGCTACCACCTAGCTTGAATAACCTGATACTCGACTTGGCTCGGCTCGTTTACCCCTTAGTCATAAGACAGAATAATGTCTTTTAATAAATATTGGTTTTCGGTAGATGATGTTTTTTACTTGATACAAGTCAATTACTAAATATGAATCTATGATACAATTATAAACGGGGATTAACGGGCATTGAATTTGGGAAAATTATTGGTGCAAGTGCCTAGCAGTTGTAAGAGCAACAACAACAGCCAGGAAGTCTAGCCAATGCAAAAAAATATAAATTATTATTCACTTTAACCGATTACCAAACCCAATAACTCGAAACTGATTAAATTGTTTTGGTTATCGATTAGTTTTAAAAAGTTAAAAACCAATTAATCCGCCAAATAAACTGAAAATCTATTTAACCAACCAAATAACACCATGACTTTCACTAGTTTCTTCATTATCTCATTCTCACAATTGGTTTTCTTGACCATAATAGGTCATTTCCCGTTGATAGCCAATTCAAAAGGTTGCATCCAATCGTCGAATTGTCAACCTTAGTTCAAACGCTTCTTTATTTTTTGTACTGTTGTCAATAAGTACAATCTTGACATCATGTTCGAATCTCCAATAGCAAGTTTTCAAACTTTTAGCACAGTAATTTTATTTCGTTGCATACCACCGACCATTGTTATGGGTCATATAGGTTTTTCATAAATAAAAAATATTGGGTTCGAAAATGTGGAAAATGAGTTAATCCTATTACCAAAATCGATAAATGATAAAAAAAATGTATATTATTAGTATTGTTATTAGTATTAAAGAAAATTGGTTGGACATGTGCATTTATATTGTGTGTACAATCCAAGTACAATAATAGAGTTATGGGAGTGGGTCCAAAAAGAAGTAACGACTCTTCCTATAGGATTTTCTTTCGTATTCATTTGACTTTTATTTTTTATAATTTGATCTTTTTCATACTAAAACTATAAATTTTTATATATTATTATTTGCATAAGATGTTCCATCTACATGACCTTAATATCAAAACAACAAAAATGTCTATTAGAAAATTATTATTTTACAAGTTTTTATAAAATAGTTCTTAATAAATAATCAATTAAGAATCTTTTACTTATAAAAAACCAATAACGCTTGGTTTTTATTCAAATATGAATTAAATCAACTAAAGAATATGCATAGCATCGAAGCTTATTCCAAGTTTGTTTGGGATATTTTTACTCGTGATTCTCGTAACCTTTTAAGTGCTCGTTTCCATTGGTCCAAGATTCTTTCAATCGAAATGTACATAAACTAATTTGGATATCTACAGTCATAAAAAAAAGTCTTTCAATAAAGGCAAAACTTAAAACCTTAAAGGTTCTGATATCGTGCAATAACTAGTTTAGAGCATCCACAGTAAAGGTATTCGAGACGGTCTTTTAGAAGATTTTTATAATAACCTCGACCATGAAATAGGTTTTTGTCTAGTCACAAGCCCTACAAGAACCCAACTTTTAGTTTCACTTTATTGTTTCATTATTTTCTTTTATTATTTGATTTCAATAACTCTATAAAATATATCTTTATTTGAAAATGTTTATCAGTTAGTTTTATGAAGTTTGAACACATTGTACACTAATAAATTATGAACTTGAATTTCAAGATAACTTTAAAAAGAATAAGATAAATGAATGTTCTATTATATACTGTATAGCAAAGTATTAAGGAATTCAAGTGAAAATGAGTTTAAAGTAAATGAATGCATTTCTCCTCAAAAGGAATGTAATACAAGTTCTGTATAATTTTAGTTTATGTTTTCAATAATCAATCTACTCGGTCGCTCGGTTCAATTCAAAAAAGGCAAAACTTATAACGGCAAATCGGTCCATGGTTCTAGCAAAAACTCAAACAAACCACCGTTGGAATCAAACCCGACCCAACCCGACCAACTCAGCTCATTGGACTCGTAATCTATTTTGATCTATCCTATTACGAACCATTATCCAATCTGCGCAACATATCCATATCACTATTTCTAATGTTTTTATTCAACTATATGTCCCCACGATACAAAATAAACTCATGAGAGGGTGTGATCGTCCCATCAACTCTCCTTACCATTGCCCAAGTGTATAGCACAGTTGATTTCGGTGTGAATTGTGATATATTTACACAAATAGACAAACGTTCAAGTCTGGCAGTCTGTGGGTTACGATTCCTTGGGGGAATTAGGCTCGGTGTGAGCACTAACCTCTTAAACCAACCACCTAGTAGATCGTTATGTACCTGATTTGCCTATCACATGATGCTCGTAAGACATGAAAGGTGTTTGTCGTCTCCATGTTGCCGTTTTCAAACCCTTTTCCACAAACTCTACAAGGAGTCATGTTCTCAAAGAACCAAAAAGAAAATATAAGCAGTCACTATATACATGTATTAAATCCTAAAACATATCCAAAAAGCATATTTTAAATCATGTGGAAAGAGCATACAACACTAAGACCCAATGCAATTTTCAAGAAAAGTATAGCAGTAAAACAATGTCAAATTCCAAATCTATTGGTATGAGATCGAACAAGTCTATCGTTGTAAACAGACGCCTATATATCTAAACCCATCATCCTCCTTCAAAACGGAAAATAATTACAAAACCACTGCTTACCGATCAACAGATATTGATGAGTTACACAGGAATCGCCAATCCCTTCTTGGCCATGCTATCAAGAACGTCGTTCAAAGCTTGACAAAGTCCAAAAATCTGCAACAAACACATCGATTTAGAAGGAAGCTAAACAAATAATTTAACAGGTTAAAAGATTTAGAAGGAAATATCGATTCAGCCCAAAGTTGGTTCCATTTTGAACCAAATTTCCCGTTGGAAAATTACGAGTTATCAACATAATTTGCAAATGGGACATATGCTGCTTAGTGATTCAACAAAATGGACAAGACAATAATCAATCACCTGTTGATCCCATTGTTGGAGTTCTTCATTGTCATCCTCAAAATGAATAACGGCTTCCACCTGATATATGGAAACCACAACAGGAATCATACATCATATTTCAACAAAATATAAGTTGCTTGATATTTTTCCTTGCATTACAATTGCAACAAATTCCCACTTTCCAATTCACATGAAAATTGCAACCATTATTTTCTGGCTGAGCTTAATGTTAAAATTACCTACTCGCCCATTTTCATCATAGCAAATAATGGATTGAATTGTTTTTGCTCCACAAGTTCCTCCAATTTTGTTGAAAGGCGATTTAGACATTTAATGGATAGTCGAATATTTCTTTTAAACCAAGTGCAAGTCATTGTCACAATCGGCACAAGGGTATAACATAAGCTCTGTTTATTTTCAATCACTAACAAGGTGATACATATGCAATAAAACTAATTCCCTTCGTCCCAAAATAAGTGTCCACAATGAAAAATGCACACTTTTAGGAATGTGCAATTATTACACTTTTTAATTAACTAGATGACAATTTAACCCTTGATTATAGAGAGAGAAACTTTCTCCATCTCATAATTAAGGGTAGAATGGGAAAGTATACATTACTTTTATAAGTGGACGCTTATTTTGGAACAAAGTGCGTTTGGTTTGCAGACTGGGTGGGTCAGGACGGGACAAAAACTCACTGTCCCACGTTTGGTGTGACATGGGACAGGACAAAAATTCACTGTCCCACGTTTGGCGCGACATGGGACAGGGACAAAGACTTGACAGGGTGGGACAAGATGGGACAAAAGGGTATTTTCTTGTTCCACCAAAATAGGTGGAACAACATGGGAAAAAAATGAGACAGAAACTAAAAATCATTGATCTACCGCCATTTTATATATAATCCTAACATAGTATTAGTCTTAAGGGTCACCACTACCCATCGCCGTCACTACCACCATCGACGGTCACCAGTAGCCACCGCCAACCACCGTCGGCCACCTCTACCTACTTCTCCACCATAACAACCTCCTCCACCACCTCCACAACCATCGGTCACCGCCACCACCACTACCATCGTCGACCACCTCTACTAACACCCATGACCACTACCTATGGCCGCCACCACCATCAACGGCCACCGATAGCCACCACCAACCAATCGTCGACCACTTCCACCTCTTCCTCGACTACTATAACTTCCTCCACCACCTCCACAACCACCGCCTATCGCCACCTCCACCGATCACCACCACCCATTGTCACCGCCACCACCGACGCTCACCGCCAACCACTGTCGCTTGCCGCCAACCATCGTCGCTCGCCGCCAACCATCGTCGGTGACCTCCGCCTCTTCCTCCACTACAATAACCTCTATTACCACTGTCCACCGCCACCACCACTACCATCGTCGACCACCTATACCTCCACCACATCAATCACAAAAACATCCTGCACCACCCACCATTATCCACTATCTTTCATGTTCTTCACAACTACCGTCCTTCACCGGCCACTCATCGCCTTTATCTTTACCTGTTGTTGCTATTATGCATCCGCCAATTCATTAAGATCTTCTGAATTGAATCAAATATTATATTTTCTTTATATGAATCGGATTTTTTCGAACTACCATCAATTATTTCAGATTCTTCATTCAAATTTCCTACCATTGTTTTTTGTATGTATTTATCTGTATAAAAATCGTGTAAAAAATAAAAATGTTTTTTAATTAAATTATTTAAAGATATACTTTATTTGTGTTATTTATAACTATTATATGACATAAAATTATCAAACAACTTTTAGGGAAATTTGTCCGGTCCTGTCCTATCCGGTCCTAGTCATACCAAACACAAGACAGACATTTATCTTGTCCAGTCCTAGCCTCTTGTCCTGTCCATTCCTGTCTTGTCCTGTCCAGTCCCGTCCAATTATGTCTGCGTACCAAACGCTACCTTAGGTAACAAAAGTGATTAAGTTGGAATATAACAGTTTGAAGATTTGAGACCCATTCCCGGTCTGATTTCCAAGTCCATTAATTGTTTGAATTGAAGAGCAATTCAAACTCCACATCAGGATTGTCCACTTTCATTAAATTGTTCAATATTTTCATTCTCTTAGTTCAGATTACAAAATCAAGGTTTGGTTTAATTGGCTCCAGCTTTGCCAACTTTCACCTCACTGTTAGGTGAATAATGAGCATAGATGATATTTACGGGTTGAGCAAAACAATTTGTTTATGATAAACAGATATTTCGTAGTGCAAACAGAAATGTCAATGTCCACTAAAGAGTTGGCAAACTAAGTGATTATATTCTAATAAAAGAAAATAATAAAAAGGGATATGCAAGCAATTAAATACTATACATACCTGATCTATAGACCCCCTCATTCTATCTTCACAAATCATTCTTGATGCAATTTTTTCTGCCTGCGAAGAACATAAAAAAGAAAGTGCCATTTACCATATGCGGAGTAATATAAAAACCAAAAAAGAAAAATTATAAGATGAGGCTGGGGTCAAATGCTTAGGTCAGAGACATTGTGGAAGCTGGGCAATGGGATAGGCAAGAACATATATGTAACCTTATTGAAAAGGTCGGAATATGCATGGCAAGTGCATTAGTGAACACAAGCTCCTGTCTAGGAATGCAGAAAACACCATCAAGAGGCATGTTAATTTATTCTATATATTTAGTGACGCTGCTCTTCATACCTAGATGTTCACAGACAAATTTGCTACACATCTATATCTTCACCTTCAGATTTAATAGCCAATTGTCTATATGTAGGCATGTGAGAGAAACGACTCATTGTGTAAGAAAAAGAAAAGGAAGCAAAATAAGACTTCCATTTGGTGCCAAATGACCTGACGTACTTGAGTTTACCGGTCACAGCTACATGTGTCATAAATGGGACGCCTATCTTGGAATGACTGGAATATAATTTAAAATATTTTAAATTCCTGATAAACATGTAACATCCTAACATCCTAGAAGAGTAAGTTAGTGTAACCAAGTCATACATACAAGTTCATACTTCATAAAATGGCAAGCCATACAAATGGAGCAGCTAATTCAAAGAAAACATTACTGTGGGAATGAAAGCATACCTTGTGAGGCGCAATGCCCAGCAGTGTGCCCAGCTCATCAAAGCTATTTCAAATACAAAATTGGGAGTTAGCTATAAGTGTAAAATGACGTAACTTAACAAAGTGATAAACAGCTGGACCATATGTGAACATAAATTTGAACATTAAGATATCTTTTGGCAACGTTTACGTTTTGAGGAAGTCTAGACGATGTAGAAAAACTGGAGTTAGCAACCATTTATATACTTGCTAGAAAGCCAAAATCACTTCATGTAACATTGTAAATGCTAGTAACAAGTTTATAAACTTAGACTTTGATATTTGGTGGTTTGAATAAAGGTCTTGAAATAAAAGACAAAAGACATTGACTTTTAACTTGATGATATCGAAGTTCCAAAAACAACGAGCATAGTTTCTATATCCTTTTCTTCCATTTATTTCAAGCTATTGCCACTTAATCTCCTTTATCTTTCCATCCTCCTTCCCTTTCTACATGTCCCTTATTCACCTCACCCTATCCCAATCTGTGACACCCAACATCACCCTGCCATTTTATGGCCTACATCATCTTCTCAAATACTACACATTTTCACAACGATAGTACATATGAAACACATATCCTCTGATTTTTAGTTTATATTTTTTTATAATTATTTAGACCAAGGATATCTGAAACAAACAAGATGTAATAATTGGATTTTTATCATCTTCTCATATTGTGGGTGTTAATGGTGAACGGTTGGATGACGTTGCCATTGAATATGACAGAGCCCACAATGTGGAAATAATGATTGTAATGAGCTGATGATGATCACATGGATGTGACAATAGCTGATGAGCATTTAGAAAAGGAAATTGTAACAAGAATTTCAAAACAAACTACATAAACTATTTGAAAAGATGTACTTCTAAATTTTATATTTTATGTTTATTATAAGAAAATAGTCTTACTGAAAACAGTTTGATCTCATTATCAAACAAAAATTGAAACAATGTTTTTCAAAAAAAAACAAAAAGAGAGATTCATTATAACCAAATTTGGCTTACAAACAGATTTGTTTCGGCCGTTTGCCATGTTCATTGTGAATCCTATTAAGATAGTAAAAGAATAAATAGATATGCAACTGTGCATCCCAGATACATGGTGAAAGGAGAAATAGAGATGGAACAAGAAAATGGAGAATGGAAGAAAATAGAATGAAGAATGAAGCTAAAGATTGCTTATTTCACCAGAATCATAATGTTTAGCAATTCCTCAGTTTTGGTTTAACAAGATAAACAAATGACAAGATAGTACTACCCTTACAAACTTGAGTCACTTTCTGGAACATTCTTAACTATCTACGGAATTATTGAAAGTAACTTCTTAAAGTGAATTTGTTAAAACTGGTCCATTTGTTGCTTACAATCTTTCTTGCCTTTGTCAAACACATCAAAATGTGTTTCCATGGCACTTTTTCCGTACAACTAGAAAACCAGAAAGCTTGTGTTTAGTCTATACAACAAATATGTTTTTTCCTAATACACATCATGCATGGCACTGATATTTACAAAAAATAATGAGAAAAACATATATACCTTAAGCAACTTTCAAACAAATGGGGACTTAATGAAAAGCAACAATATTGGTATACCTTATGTTTGTATACAGTTTGCTTGCACTCAAGAGATTATGTTCGATCATTGCGCGATCAAGCACAGTAAAATTGTCCGGTAAAAGGGCTTTCTGTTGAAGAAGCAAATGTAAGAAATCAAATATAGCCAACAGCCTATCACGATTAAGAACAAAGTTGATCACTAAAGGCTGTAATGGTACCTGATGTGCCTTCAGCTCTTCAGAAAATGCATCTATCTCAGGTTTCCTCAAAATTCTCTCTAAATACACCTAAAAAACTCAAAACCATGATAACTATCATGCACCATTGAAGTATAACAATCTTTAAGCATAAGCCTTCATCCATATACCAAAGGAACTTGGGAATGAATTTTGATTTTTGGATCAAAGATAATACCTTTTGCAAAATCGGATAAATCTTTAACCTTGAGCATCGTTCATCCTTTGAGAGGGAAATAAATAAAAAAGGAGTGTTAGCATTTGACAATAGAGTGCATGAAATAAAACCAATTGGCAACTAAAACCCCATTAGCGACCATGATCACATGTCTCCAACAAGGTGAAGATGACCACACTTCCCTTTTCTAATAGAACAGTAGCCAACAAGACATAATTTTACATGATTTAGAAAGCTCAGTATGCTTTCAGAAAGCTGTAATAAAAATTGTCAAAATTTTGTCAAACTAGCATATTCCGAAAGGGAGACCAAAAAAAAAGCAAAATGCAAAATTCCTTGAAGAATCACATGACAGTAAGTTAATGGCATACTTGAAAAGCAAACCAAACAAAAAATATATAAGAGCTGCCTAGTCCAACTGAACATTATGGCATATCACTGGCACAAACATCACTAGAGTTGTAAAGATGCGAAAAGGATGGATTAGTAGCCAAATGCCTTCAAGCAAAAGTATTTACTTTGTACAAAGTTGCAAGAACACGAGAACGTTGAGGACCCGCAGCAGCCAAAATTGTGCAAGTCACTGCAGCAGCTAGAGCCTGCTCTAGTGCATCTTCATCAATCACTCTGTGACAGATTAAGGACCCATGAGTCAATTGTCAATGGAGGAAACAAAAATAACTACGTAGATTTGGATATTCCCTGTTCTGAAGTATGGATGAAGAAGATGGGCAGAACAGTTAATGCAATTGATGCTTCTTAATTGAAAGATAAATATTATATTTACAGATAAACTATGTTGACATGTAATTATGTTATGCAATTATTTCAGATTCTTCATTATTTATCTGTAACTATGTTGTCTGTAATTATGTTCTATTGACGGCTTATATATATTTATCTACGTCATTTAATTATGTTATGCAAAAGTATTTACTTGACGGCTGTTCTATTGAAGTATGTAATTATGTAATTATGTAATTATGTAATTATGTAATTATATTTACAGATAAACTTGCTTGTGGATAAGATGTGGTTGCTCCCTATGAAGCACAAGGTTACTGCTGCATCCACACTTGGTGCCACAAGGTGCAGGTGTAGCCAGACAATCACCGGGTGTGCACCCAATTTATTAAGATTAAAAAAATTACATGGATATAGCTTGGCTGAATTTGGTACAAGACCGATTTGGCTCAGACGCATCCCAAAAAACATACCATATCATGACTATTTTTTTTGTGGCAAAACAGGTTTGGGAATGGCTATAATGATGTTAACAGTTCAATGGGTTGCAAGGTCTTAAAAGCGAAACAAGGCAAACACACATAGATAAATATATATATATATGAGAGAGATGTTAGAATTGTAATCACAAAGTCAAGTTTACTAGAATGCTTACTCATCTCCAATTTGCCGCTTTTCAATTTGTGAAATGTCATAATAGCGAAGCGCAGCTTCCAAGAACTTCCTTTTTAAATCTAGTATCCTTGCATAGCAAACCTTAAAGAAAAAGACAAAGAAAAGAAAAAATAATCAAGTGTTAATTTAACATAATGCAGACACATCAATCCCATTGAGAACTCAAGTTAAACCAAACTTCAAGTGGTCTCAACCTTGTATTGTAAATTCAATACTTCATGTTGACTGTTGCTAACCAAAAATGAAGCTTTGTTAATAAAAGCCTCTGCATTCACAGCATCGTCATCCTGCCAAAATGAAGTCACATAATAAATCCCACTAATAATCTACAATAAGACAAGCAACAGAAAGATGATAGCAGGCCTAAGCAGTTGTTATTAGCTATGAAAGATCAAATGTGCACCCAAAAAACATAATAATAAGACCTAAGCAGCAGGCTGTTAGCAAAAAACATAAAAGTGCAAAGATGGTCTACCAATGTAGGATGTGCGGAAGTCCAGAGTATGCAACCTTACCCCAAGCATGCACAGAGAATACTCTTGTGATTGAAACATAAACAACCTTCCCTTTGTGTCAAGATGACAACTGATGTTAAATAATAACGGAACTGAGATAGCAGAAGCAAGTTTGAGGAACAAAATGCATATATGAGCACTCACTTTCCATTTGAGAGAGATAACCTATCAACCTACATCATGAATTATGGGAAATTACCTATCGTTTTAACAGAGCCTACGTTAACACAACCATCCCACAATTTCATTTACACAAAAATTGACAAGGAGACTGCGCAAGAACTAGAGATAATGTAAGCTACTAGCCTACTACTAGTCTAATATTATTGTATAGTCAACTAGAACAAGAAAACCTCCTACTGCCAAAATTTTCACTCCAGGCATGTGATGCACCCTTTCATCGCATGAAGTACGCAAGTATATCACCACAAGCCCCATGTCCAGGTGCATCACCACTCCCGGATGTACCAAGTCCATTGTGGGAAAAAGACTCGCCAAAGTTTGTTAGGTGTGTTGGGATGTAGGCTTCGGCCCATTGATCAAAATAGGGGGAGGCGCAGATGGGAGCCGGCCCTAGGCTCTCTACCCTAGTTTCCTTAATTAGGAGTTTACCCTAATTATGTTTGTCTATTTATTTTGATCCCATTGTACTTGTAAACATTGCAGCACCTAAATAATAAGAAAAAACCCTAGTTGCCCCCGTGGACTAGCACGATCACCCTGATCGTGTGAACCACGTAAATTCTTGTGTTCTTCTCTTGCTTTCGGTTCTGTGCAGATTGTGTGTGTAACGTTTAACCCTAACAACTGGTATCAGAGCATTAGACTCTTGATCTGTTACACTCAATCGCTGCAATCCTCGCCGTTGCCGTTGTCCGCCGCCGCCGTCTGCCGTCGCTCAAAAAGGTTCTTTTTCTGTTCTTCTATCACCAACAGTTTTTTTTTCATTATCGATCAGACTGATTGCAAAGGTAGTGTTCAATAGAACAGCCGTCAAGTTCAGGCAGTCGGCCACTGCTGTGTTTGAACGCTATTCTCAGTCGTGACTCGATTTGTAAACCCTAAAAGTTTGGGATAATTGCTGAAGACGGAAAGACCAAGATTGAAATTTTTGATGGACAAGATTTTGGATGGTGGAAGATGCAAATTGAGGATATGTTGTGCCAGAAAGACTTGGATCAAGCCTTGACAGGAATAAAACCCGAGAAGATGGAAGACGTTGTATGGGCTGCTCTAGACAGAAAAGCCATGGATGTTATCAGATTTACACTGGCCAAGAATGTGGCCTTTAACATTGTGAAGGAGACTACTGCATGTGGATTGATGAAAGCTTTGTCAAACATGTATAAAAAAACTTGTGCTTCTAACAAGGTATTTCTGATAAGACAGTTAGTAAACACCAGAATGAGAGAAGGTATGTCTATTACCTCACACATTAATGATTTCAATACCATTATATCCCGCTTGTTATTTGTTGATATTAAGTTTGAAGATGAAGTCCAAGCTTTGCTCTTGTTATCCTCGTTACCGGAAAGTTGGTCGGGAACTGTCACTGGCATTAGTGGTTCAGCTGGAACCTCTAAACTCACCTTTGAAGGCATACGTGATTTCATCCTAGGAGAGGACATAAGAAGACGGAGTTCTGGAGAATCATCTAGTGCTTTGCTAAGCACTGAAGGGAGAGGTAGAAAGACAGAAAGAGGTAATGGCAGAGGCAGATCAAAATCAAGAAAGAGGAGCCAGTCAAAACCAAGGAAAGACATCCAATGTTGGAAGTGCAAAGAAACTGGGCACTTCAGAAATCAATGCCCTAAACAATGAAACAGAGAGGTGAACGCAGCAACTGATGATTCAGAAGAAGCCCTTATCTGCTGTGTTGAGAATTCAGCAGAGTCTTGGATCTTGGATTCTGGTGCATCCTTTCATGCTACTTTCAGCACGAAGATGATGAAGAATCTACGGACAGGTAACTTTGGTAAAGTTCATTTGCCTGACCATCGCACTCTTGATATCACAGGAATAGGTGACACAGACATAAAGACTTCATTGGGTACCACTTGGACTTTGAAGAACGTTCAGGTCATTCCCAGCCTTAAGAAAATGTTGATTTCTACTGGGCAGCTGGACAATCAGGGATTTAGAACTACCTTTGGTGATGGGCAATGGAAGGTTGTCAAACAAAACCTTGTAATCGCCATGGTTAAAAGGCGAGGCACTTTATACATGGTTGATGTTCCTGATAGCGAGGTGAATGCAGTGACTAGCGGGCTGAATTCTTCCGGATTGTGGCATCAACGACTCGGCCACATGAGTGAAAAGGGAATGAAGATGTTCGTTGAAAAAGGGAAGTTTCCTGATCTAAAAAGGGTGGATTCATAATTCTGTGAACCCTATGTACTTGGCAAGAAAAAGAAGGTATCCTTTGTGAAGACGGGTCAGACACCGAAAGCTCAGAAATTAGAGCTTGTTCACACGGACATTTATGGACCGACACTAGTTTCTTCCTTGGGAGGATCGAACTACTATGTGACCTTCATCGATGATTCAACACGCAAGGTATGGGTTTACTTTCTTAAGAATAAGTTTGATGTTTTCAACACTTTTAAGAAATGGATAACTGTTGTTGAATTGGAAACTAACCTGAAGGTAAAGTGCTTGAAGTCGGATAATGGTGGGGAATACATTAGCACAGAGTTCACTAACTATTGTGCTGAACATGGCATTCGGATGATAAAGACAGTTCCAGACACTCCTCAGCAGAATGGAGTGGCAGAAAGGATGAACAGATAGGCATGGAAATGGGCCCCGACCCGTCGGGGAACCCGGTCCACCCGCCCCGATCGGGGATGGGGATTCCCCGCTAAACCGGGGATGGGGATGGGGACGGGGATCCCCGTTTATCTCAAACCGGGGATGGGGACGGGGACGGGTATCGCACTCCCCGCCCCGCCCCGCCCCGTCCCCGTTATATATTTTAATTAATATTTAATATATGTTATTTAATTAAACTAAATCGGTAATTCATAATTTTCTATTTCTTAACTAGGTTTATAATATAAAATTGTTATTTTTTGGATGTCAATCAAAATACAATTACTCGATATCTTTTGGTACGTGTGAAGTTAAGTTTTTTTTTTTTCCGAATTCGGTTGAATTTCTTTTGGTTTTAAGTTATTAATTATTATATGATGTTGTGATTTTTTTATACTAAATTAAATTTCTTTCGATTTTAGGTTTATTGGAAATATGTGATATTTAAACATGTGCGGTGTCTCATATATTTTATTTAAATAGCTTACGTAAACGGAAAAAAAATCCCCGTTTCCCCGTTGGGGATCCCCGTTCCCCGTTGGGGATGGGGATGGGGATGTGATTATATTCCCCGGCGGGGACGGGGACGGGGATGAAGATGAGGGATTGGGGACGGGGATGGGGATTGAGGTCCCCGCCCCATCCCCGCCCCATTTCCATGCCTATGAACAGAACTTGGAATGAAAGGGCCAGGAGTATGAGACTTAATGTCGGGCTTCCAAAGACGTTCTGGGTTGATGCAGTTAACACTACAGCTCATCTTACCAACCGAGGAATATCAGTACCATTGGGCTTCAAGATACCAGAGGAAGAGTGGAAAGGTGAAGCAGTAAAGTATGAACACCTGAAGGTGTTCAGATGCAGTGCCTATGATCTGATGAAAGATGGTGACAAGTTGGATGCAAAAGCCAAGAAATACACCTTCATTGGATATGACTCTGATAGTATGGGCTACAGGCTTTGGGACTTTGAAAGCAGAAAGATAGTCAGAAGTAAACATGCAACGTTCAACGAGGCTAAGCTTTATAAAGACAGGAGCACAGTAAACTCAAATGATCAAAAAGAACAAGTTGAGTTTGAAAGTGATGACATCAAATTCATAGGGCCAGAAGATACTCAGGTTAGTGGGATTATTGAGCTTGACTTTCAGAATAATGACGAGTCTGAAGATGTTCATGAAGATGTCAACAGTGAAAGCTCAGAGGATGAAGAAGAAACATCTTCTCCGGTACAGCCTCAACCAGTTCAATCACATTGGGTCAGGAGATCTACCAGAGTCTCTAAGCCTCCTGAAAAATACACTCCATCAGTCAATTATCTTCTTTTGACTGAGAATGGTGAACCAGAAAGTTACTCTGAAGCAGTTAAGCCGGAAGATTCGTTGCAGTGGGAGCGTGCAATGAAAGAAGAAATGGGATCTCTAAACAAGAACAAAACTTGGGTTTTAACCAAGCTTCCGCAAGACAAAAGAGCGTTGCAGAACAAATGGGTATTCAGGATCAAGGAAGAGCATGATGGGTCTAAACAGTATAAAGCTCGTTTAGTGGTCAAGGGTTTTCAACAGAAAAAGGGGATTGAAACTCTCTCCAGTGGTGAAAATGACCACCATCAGATTGATCTTAAGTATTGTAGCTACAGAGGGCTTACATCTAGAGCAGCTAGATGTCAAGACAACATTTCTACATGGTGACCTTGAAGAGGATATCTACATGGCACACCTGAGGGGTTTGGGTTTCAGGTTGCTGGTAAAGAAGACTGGGTCTGCAAATTGAAAAAGAGTTTGTATGGTCTAAAACAAGCACCCAGGCAATGGTACATGAAGTTTGATAACTTCATGGAAAAGACCGGGTAAAACAAATGTGAGACGGGCCATTGCTGTTATGTGAAGAAATTCAAGGGCTCCTATATCATTCTACTTCTCTATGTAGATATGTTAATTGCAGGTGCAGATATGAAAGAGATCAACAAGTTAAAGAAACAAATGTCTGAAGAATTCGAGATGAAAGACTTGGGTCCAGCCAAACAGATACTCGGTATGAGCATTGCTAGAAACAAGAAAGATGGATCTTTGATAATATCCCAGGAGAAATACATCGGGAAAGTGTTAGAAAGATTCAAGATGAACGATGAGAAAACAAAACCTAGAAACACACCCTTGGGAAGTCATTTCAGACTTACCAAAGATTAGTCTCCTAGATCAGAAGATGAGAAAGCAGATATGGCTAATGTTCCTTATGCATCCGCTATTGGTAGTCTCATGTACGCCATGGTTTGCACGAGACCAGACATAGCCCATGCCGCCGGGGTTGTTAGTCGCTTTATGTCAGATCCGGGAAGAGAACATTGGGAAGCAGTCAAATGGTTGCTCAGGTATTTGAAGGGTACTTCAAAGTTGGGATTATGTTTCAAAGGTAAAGATTCAGTTCTAAGAGGATATACTGATGCTGATTTGAGTGGATGTAAAATGACATTTAAAAGCACTACTGGGTACGTCTTTACAGTGGGAGGAACAGCCTATTAGTTGCATGTCCAGACTTCAGAAAAGTGTGGCTTTATCAACAACAGAAGCTGAATACATGGCAGTTGCTGAAGCCAGTAAAGAGCTAGTGTGGGTAAAGGACTTTCTTGAAGAACTTGGGAAAAAGCAAGTTGATTACTCGTTATACTGTGACAATAAGAGTGCAATGAAACTTGCTAAAAATCCAGTCTATCATGGGAAAACAAAGCACATTGGGAGGAGATATCATTTTGTCAGAGAATTGATCCGTGATGGTACGATGAATTTGAAGAATATCTCAGGTGCAAAGAATCCAGCAGACATGTTCACCAAATATGTGACGCTGAATAAGCTGAAGTTCTGTATGACTTCAGCCGGCCTTCAGGAATAGTGTTGAGAAGGCAGGTGGCAACTAGGGGGAGCTCAAGCTCAGTTGTTGTTTACAGAAGTACAGAGGAGTGCAGGTGAACGTGTTTCAAAGCCTCCAAGTGGGAGATTGTTGGGATGTAGGCTTCGGCCCATTGATCAGAATAGGGGGAGGTGCAGATGGGAGCCGGCCCTAGGCTCTCTCTACCCTAGTTTCCTTAATTAGGAGTTTACCCTAATTATGTTTGTCTATTTATTTTGATCCCATTGTACTTGTAAATATTACAGCACCTAAATAATGAGAAAAAACCCTAGTTGCCCCCGTGGACTTGCACGATCACCCTGATCGTGTGAACCACGTAAATTCTTGTGTTATTCTCTTGCTTTCAGTTCTGTGCAGATTGTGTGTGTGTGTGTGACGTTTAACCTAACAAGGTGGCACTTATATCTAGATTAAAGAAACATTTTGAATCATGTTACTGAAATTGTGCACTCCAGTGACTTCACCACCCAGTTACATCATGAACAAACTAAAAGAAGAAATGGCATACCCTATCAAATTGACCTGAAGCTAAAGAATCAATGGTCAAATGCCATAACAAATTGCAGCCGATTTTCAAAAACCAAAAATAGCCTATGAATTTGGGCATAGGGTAATTAGACCACTATTCAGGTGGGATATACATTGCCTAATGTTTATATAGATGTCTAAGCATGCAAAATTAATCATCAGGAATAGTTCTTCAATGGTTTTCACCATTTTCTTCATAGCAGAAGCGCTGCCATTAATTATCATCATTTGATATCTCTAATCATATATGCATGACATCCCAATTCAATAGCGGTTAAATCATGGCTCAATTCAATAGCAGTTAAATCAGGGCTTACTTTAACTAATGGTTCCACAAAGATGATAACTATTCACAACAAACAGCAACAATGTAACGCAAAAAATGCAAGATCGTTGACACAATCACACAACTAATTATGATCTAGTGCTTCAGATCAACATATATTTAAGGATGAAATTGACATTCTCTAATTGCATAACATTTCATTGTCCCATCAATAGACAAGAGAAACACTTTTTCCTGTTAGCTAAACAATACCTCGAGGTATAGTCGAGCAATTTGCACACATTTTGTCAACCTGAACTTATCATCAATCACTCTGCAAAGAAGAAATTGGCATAAATTAGTCTATATTAGAGGGGTCCCTAAAATATGTTGACAATCATGAAAGAGGCAAGAAAAACATAAAACCAAAGCACAAAATATGCAAGTGTCAGTAACTGGACTAAACTAATATCACTGAACTTCCAAAAATTGCCACTTTATAAATATTAAGAATAGTAGAAAAGGAAATTCCATTGTAAATTGAAGACAGGCATACAATAGAAGATGAGACATGGGTTTGGGGACTTTTGGTTGTTCCTTGTATGCTCTATCGTCCAAAGCAGTTGATTTCATTTCATTATCGTATTAATCACCGCATCAGACTGGGCACCCAAAAGCAACAGCACATCTCCACATACCACAATTCGCCAGCATTGACCAATTTTTAAGCACATCACTCTCACAGGACAACTTTTCTCTATATTTCTAGGTCCTCTTTTACTTTTCTGATATGTTCATGTCACAGTTACTATGGTCTTTTTAGTTAAAAGTTTACAAGTGCAAGCTACATATACAATCATTAGATCTTGTTATTAATATGATGGATCACACTGCTCACTACCGAAGTAATGTGAAAGTCCACATTGCCATAATGTGCCTCATTTTAAATGGTCGCATGTTGACGCATCATCTTCAACTTATCAGAGATTCCCCACTATTATCGAAGCACTATTCCGTTTTCCAGATTAATCAGAGTTGAATGTGAAGATGGCATTTGCAGGGTGCACCTAAGAATGTGATTGCCAAACATGTGGCAGAGAGAGCATGACAAGAAAAGTAACTTAAACAGAATCCATGAGTACCTCAATTGATCTTATAGGCTTTATGTTAATGTTCAAAGCTTTGGCTATTTTTCTATTCTAAGAATGAACAGGGTTTGGAGTTCATTTTATTTAATAAATATTACACTTGTGGCATAAAATTTGCAACATGTTTGTCATACAATAAATAATTAACAGGATCTTCATTCTCCTACCTCATTCCAGAGTCAAGATCAATGCCACTGAGCATCTGTGCCGCTTTTGACCATAACTGTTCAGACTCATACAACTCTGCAAGCTTCTCTCGAATAATAAGAACCTGCATGTTGCAGGGTCTATATGAAACTCTTGTGTAAATATAAAGTAAATTATAGAATTACATCTTAAGTGATCATTCTATAAGTGTTAAAGTCCTGTGAAAAAAACAACCACTAAAGTATTGCATCTTATAAAGCCTAAAAGAGACTAGCTTAGTGCATAATTCTAGAGATGCTAGCACCATCTTGGGATGACATACAGAGTTCTATTGACAGAATTGTTGTAATCATTAATTGTGAGAAACGTCGTTCCCTCAAAAGGATCCTTGTGATTTATTGTTAGACAGAAATCTACATATAAGCATGTGAAATCTTGGAAAGTTGAAAAACACTAAATCTTACAATAAGAAAGACAAAATGCTATACGTATAATTTATAAAAACAGGCAGAACACAGTTGCTGAACATGATAACTTAATCCAAGCCGAACTACCCTGTTACAAACAATTTATAGAACGGCTAGGTAATTTATGAACTCAAGTGAACAAAAGTTTGTGTTTATACAGTTGAATCAAATATAAAGTACTACTGAAGTTCATCAATTCACTGGCGGTCTATATGGCACCAGCCACCAACAAAATTTCACTGGGAATCTCCCATAAAAGGATTAAAGTTTTCCACTTTGTGTTGTTTGCTAGTAACTCAATTTCATATGGCTAATGCAACTTAATCCTGTTGCCACCCACAGGAAACAAACCCCCAGAAACCTCACATGTCAAAGCTATACGTACAAAAAGTAGTTTCAGTGATCACCACTACACGATAATGTAGTTAATTTCTACTGCAAAATACTACTAAAAGCATATACATAGATGACTTAGTGAAAAACAAACCTGTTCCTCGAAAGACACAACTCGAGGCTGAATCTGATGGAGCGTGTAATGAGCGATCTCCTTTTGATTCTCAGGCTCCAACCTCCCCAACTCTTGTGCAAATGTCTGTAGCAGCTGTCTTGATACTACCAACGGAACATCGTCCGAGAGAACTGTGAAAACACAATACAAGAATCAATTAAGTAAAACAACACACATATAAAAGAAATTACACATACTGAATCATAATCTGTCAGACAAAACCCTAACTGTGGTCAATGAACTTTTTGGCTTGTACTATGTCGTTCGATGCAATCACGGAAGAAAGAATGTGCTTGTATTCTTCAATCTTTTGGCGTTGATCACCAATTGCGGAAGCGCTGGCGAATGCACTTTCCATTTGCTCGGAAGTTGGAATTTTAGATTCGAAGTTACTGATTTTGGAACCCTAGAAATTTGCACAGCACTTGGGAGTTCTACTTCCACCTGCTAGTGATACTATTTGCACACTCTCGATAATAAAAGTAAATTTGTTTTAACGCCCCTGAAGTTTTAAGTTCTTGCACTTATTCCACTAAACTTTGCAAATTTGTTCATTTTGGTCTCTAAAAGTTTTAAACCATCAATTGGCACGCCAATCATTGGCCATCAAAATCTAATAAAGTTCGATTTTTTTTTCTATTTAGTGTAAAAAACAATTTGTTTATCAATCAATGTAACATAGTAAAAATAAAATATTTTGTACCGACTAACCGATAACATGTTGATCCTGTAGCAATTGATGACGTGGATACTCATTTACGAAATATTTATGAAAGAGCTTTGCTGAAATTACTAAACATAACCAAAACAAACTATGTTGTTTTGATACATTTTACCCTTAGGGGCCGTTTGGTTCGCAAAATATTTTTGGATTGAATGGAATCTGCGAACCAAACGCCCCCTTATTCTTTATACATTTATCTCTCTGACCTTGACAAGTTGACATTGTAAAAATACATAATTTAAACTTTGAAACAAATTTTGCAACAGGGATCGTTATCAAGGATAAAGTTAAGGGATTCGAACTATTAATTACTGGAAAGCAATCACAAAGCTTAGTTCAATAAGATTAACATCTGAAATCTTTGTTTATATTATATTGGAATTAAGTGTGATTGAGATCTTAATAAATATAAAAATGTTTAATTCATTAAACTAAAAAAAACTGAACAAACAATTAAGATCTTAATATCATTTTATGGATGATTCTTTTAAATTTTTAATACATAAACTTTATTAATATGCAAGTGAAAACATATAAATTGTTCCTTGGAAACAACATACATATTCTTATATCAGACTAAAAAATATAATTGTAATATAGTTATAGAATGATGCATTAGACAACTATTTAAATAGGCTTCAAAAGATCTAATACTAGGCTTGAATCAGTTGTGACAACTACAGAAAAACATAAAACACACACATTTGTCTACCAATTCCTAATAATTCAACAAAACTTTATCTAAGAAATTGTTCCAATATGATAGTAAATAACTCTGAAGAAAATTTCTTATATTCTGGCATGAAGGATATCATAGTTGCATATCAATTACATTATGTAATAATTGTTTAGATGGTTGAAGGAAAATTTTTGCGACTTTTCGATGAGAAATAAAAATGAATACTAAAAATCCAAGTGACTGCTTTCAAAGTAACAAAAAGGAAGACAACGGTTAAGGATTTATCACTTATTTCTCTTATTCAAACCCATGCACGAGACTTTTATCTCACACACTTACACAGTTCCTAAGGCCATCTCCAAACAGCCAACCTTTTTGTCAATAAGATTCTTCTAAATGTCTGACATATGTGTCCGTAAAATTGTGATTATGAGTAATAGCCACCAAATATGGTGGATCACTGTACACATCGCCATTCAATATTCAATTTATTTTTATATTTAATAGTGTTTTATATATTAATTAATATATTTATTTTGTTTAATAACTAATGTATTTTGTGCAGTTAAATTGTGTTTTATTGTTAAAAATTAAAATATGAAAATTATGTTTTTAGTATATGATTGAAGTTAGAATTTTCTTTTTGGTATTGATGGGCCCACTATTCTGCTTTTGTATTGTGATTGGAAATGGTCCAAATGATAAAATTAAAATAATCCTTATTGTTAACCGAGATAGTTGGGTTGGCCTTCAGTATAAATTTAAAAAAAAAGGAATCTTTGTGTATCGGTGTCACTTAGTGTTGGGGTGGATATGCCAAATACTACACCAAACAAGATTTTTTGTCCCAAAAACAAGTAGAAATCCAAGTGCAAAACCCAAACAACAAATGCGGCTAACGAGATATAAAACGTTGCAAACGTGATGGGGTGTTCATCCAGACCGCACAAACCGTCCACACCGCACCGCAAAACGCGGTTTAGAACTTTCGCGGTGTGGTTTGTTGTTTGTACTTTTACCAAACCGCACTATGCGGTGCGGTTTGCGGTTTTGAGTTTTCAAACCGTGGTTCAAACCGCACCGCACCGCATCTTTATATTATTTTTTATTTTTTAATTTTAAACATATATATATATATATATATAATAGTTTAATTTAATATTTATATAATTGGGCTTTTAATTATGGACTTTAAGAGTTTAAGTTTTGGACTTTGCTAAATAAACCTTTTAATTATGAGCCTCTTAAAAATGTATGTTTCAACAAATGAAAAAATGCCCTAGGTTAGGACGTTCACGACTGAAAACGTCACTTAATCCGTTTATCGTATTGAAACAATTTATTTCTTTAGACTATTTTTAGTTATGCATTTTGGAGTTGGATGTATTCAAACTCTTTATTTTTTGGACTACGGTCAATTCATCGTTGATTTTCTAATGTATTTTAAACTTATAATTTTTTGGATTATACGCATAAAGTGCGATAGGGACAAACCGCATAAACCGCACCGCATTTTGCGGTGCAGTTTGGTGCGGTTTGAGGTATATGCGGTGCGGTTTGCGGTTTGGGAAAATGCTCAAACCGCACATGCGGTGCGGTTTGCGGTTTTGCCTCAAACCGCACCGTGAACACCCCTACGTGATACTAGCCGATAAATACTAATCCACAAAGTAACCAACAACAATACATGCAAAAATCAAAGCATATACATGAAATCACAATAAATCGATATCAAGATTTAACATGGTTCCACTACCGGTATGATAATGTACATCTACAGGGATCCAAAATCATGGAGGAACACACCATTTTGAAATCAATAGTAGCATGGAGAGATGGGGGTGTAATCAAGTGGCAAAAAAAACAGGGAGAGCCAAAGGCATCAAGGTTTTTCCAATACTCACGCATCTCACAATGCTCCAACTCTTTGTGCAGCATAAATAGTGTAATAGAAATATTACAACACTTACCTTACCAAGTGAGCATGACAAAGGAAAAAAAAAAAAAGAAAGACCAAATCCTTGAAAAAACAAACACACCCATAATGTCCAAGTTTGCAATTTACTCTTAACAAAACAAATGAAGAATCAAAATATTGTCATAAACAAAAGAACCCAATACTCTTTTATGCTAAAAGTTCCTAATAAACAGAAATTATAAAAACCATATATATAAAATCAAGCAATAGAACAGTTTCAAAGTAAAAGAATCCTATATGACCAATTGGCCACAATCTAGAAGAAAATTTGAACATGTGATGATGCTTGCTATACTCTTCCTTGGATCTTTACAGGCTTCTTTGGAATCTTAAAGGCAGCAAAAACAGATTGACTAAGCTCAACAACATTATCCTCATCATTCGATTGCACCGAAGAAGACCGCTTCAGTATCTCAAACAGTGAGCTACTGCTACTGCTACTGCTACTCTCACCAACAAGCTTTGTAAGTTGATCACTAGATCTGGCTTGTGACTGTGAGCTGCGGTAATAGTTGGTTGTTGTAACCTTCTTTGTTTGGATTTCTCTTGATGTCTGCATGCCATAACCCATGAATGATCAATGCAAACAACATGGATGTAGCTCAGCTAAGTGCTAACTAATAATAACAATATATTTGCATCCTATGACACCCGTTTGTTTCACAGATTTTCATAGGATTAGAGTAGCAGAATTGTTACAGGGACTCAAATGTCTTTTCAAAATCTTCACAACCTTTAAAAATCTTTTTGACAAATCTTTATCTCTAAGAAAACTTTTTCACAAACCGATGATCTTCATGGAAACAGCCTGGTTTAAAGAATACATTTGTATGTTTAATCATGTAATGTCCACCTTACCACGTGTCTAGGCTACTAATTTGATCAACTCTTCCATTCTTAAAGCGCTACTATACTAGCACTAGTTTCTTTTTAGAGTCAAATAAATACTTTTGCATTTGTAAGATTCAGTCTAGCACATTTTTTGGCCACTAATTTAATTAGCACTTCTGTTTACAAACACAACTTTAGTGTTCATGCAGTGTGGGTATCATCTTTCAAGGGTAAATTGGAATATAAAGTGCAAGTGCATTTAAAAAATCCAGTTGCACCATGCCGAAATGCATGCTTTTCAAGAACTGGGAAATAAGGTCTCGTAGAGTAGTCTACATATGCGTGTACAAGTGAAAGAGAAGTTAAGTAAATGAAATCATGAGAATTTTGTTCTAAATGATATTTGGAACACTTACAGTATCTGATGTGTCCTCTGAAATTGAGACTGAACTTCGGCTATTGCTGTCATCTCGTCCAAATATGAAAGATCGAACAGCAGTGGATCCTTGCTTGGAGGAAATTGAAACAGAATGGTTTGACACTCGACTCAGGAAAGATGACTGCAACATTAAGATCACAAAATGAACTACTATAATGACATTCTTGATTTTTGGATACCATAAACATCAAACAAAAGAACAGCAGATATAGCTTGAAAAGATGGTTGTGCAAAGTTGATAAACGCAGCTATATGCAACAATTAATGTTTGAGTTTTGCAAACTATGCCTTGGTTATGGCTACTCTTGGGGACATAAAATTCTCAACTGAAATTTATGCATGATACACTATATATCTGCAAAATTTCAACCAGAAACTTTATAACTTTGTACTAGTACATTAGAACCTTGTCCAATAAAGCTTAGTTAGATGTATCCCAGGATTCTAGAACAGCAATAAACCCAAAAGTATATCGATCATAAAGCTACCATTCAGGTTCAAAAACAAAAATTAAAGCAATGGATTTCGGGTATGGCAGAATGACTATGCATAAATCCACACAAAAACCCAAAGGAGCTGAGCTTTGATTCTATGCAAATAATCATTCTGTCCTAAAAATGCTAAAAAGACAAGAGCCACCGTCCTTATAAATACTAAAAGATTCAACTATAGCATGCCAATTCTTGGAACAGTTTGGCAAGCCCATACATGAGACAGATGAAACACCAAGTACTTGAGATTATTGTATGCCAACCATTGTAAACCTCATCACCTTAGAAGAGCTATTGCTATTCCCTCCTGTGAGCATTGTATCAAAGAATGCTGCTGCAAAAAAAAAGTATCATGTAAGTAAGACCCAGACAAGAGTTTTAAGTAGTCTAGTCTCTACTCAGATTCACAAATTTATGTTCACTACTTACATGTTGGTTTTGCCTTCTTCCGAGCCTCAGGCCCAATATTTAGCTTCTTGATGAGACCAAAAACTTCTTTTGAATCCTCATCATCAACTGGTGACACTAATTTACCCTTCTCTTCCTGTACGATTATGATATTAGTCTAAAATTTAGAAATTGATATTGATGAAAAAACCATGAATCTAGCATAGGACAGGAAAATAATCATAACTTGAAAAATGAATCCAAAAAAGAATACTAAGAAATCACTCACAGCTTTGTTAAAAAGACACCGTCTAGCTAGTAGCTTCTCTGTTTCCTCATCGTCCGATGATAAGAAATCTTCATCTTTATCAGTGAACATCTGAGCAATCATTTCTTTTGCTTTCTTTGAATTCATTCGAGCAACATGCGGTCGTTCTACCTCTTCTTCAACATCATCAACCGGCTCTACATCCTCTTCACCTTCCTCCTCATCAAGTAATGATGCCTCTCTGAGTTTAGAAGCAACATTTAGCCTTCGCAAGAGATCATCAGTTCCAGCTGCATCCTTTTCTTCAAGCCACTTCTGATGAAGTTCATTGCGAGCTTCCTTGTCAATTGGTCTTTCTACATATCCAGTTGCTATCATCTTACGAAGTTCCTCAGCATCACCATCATCTTCATCTTCTTCATCATCTCCAAACCGCATTCGGTCATCATCACTATCATCTTCTTCCTCAGCCTCATCATCAACAAATGCTTTAACAGGATCTCCTTTCGGGGAAGAACACTCTTTGGCATGTTTATGAACATGGGGATCAATATTCTCCTTGTCATATTCTTCTTCATCAGAACTGCAAAATTGGCAAAGAATCATATATGTAGATTATAAGCATTAACATTATCATATGAAAGAGAGCCCCCCCTCTATACGATATCAAAAAAAAATCAATTTTGACTCAAGCTACTGCCAATGATATAATAGCAGTGTCAGCCTACCAAAACTACATTTCAAAGCAGCAGACAGACTAAATGTTGACCTTAACTTACATGTCATCAGGCACAGAATCAAGCTTTAATTTTATGGTCAGCAAAGAAGGTCCCATTTCCTCTTCCTGAGAACTAATAGTCTGCTCACAGGCCTCCTCATCTTTAGACTCTTTACTATGGCTTGTTTGGCAATCACCAAAAAGTTCCTACAATTAGCATAGCAACTGAGAATACATGGACAATAATGGTCAAATATAAGTTTTGTAAAATCTTTTTTAGAAGAGGTAGAAATAAAAAAGAACCTCGGTATCATCAACTGGAGCTCGAAGAACAGGTGTAGGCTCCTCATCCAAAGCCTGTAAGAGCATGGAAAAAGATACCTTCATATGAAAACTTCTACTGGATAACAAGTGAAAACATCTCAGTAACATGTGATTAACAGAACATTTTCGCCTTAATGTCAGTAATATGAAGCTTCGATATGCTTTGTCAGCATAGTAATTGAATTGTTAACCACTTGAGAATCATTCTTCTAATTTCATGAATTGTGAATCAACGTAAACCATTTCTGATATGATTAAAATTTAAGATGATATTGATATGTCAAACCTACAGATTGACATGAAACAAAGTTACCTTGAATTCCAAGCAGAAATTTATAAATCCTTGGTCGATTCACAAAGGAGCAAATAAGGTAAGAGGTATAGGATAAAATTAGGAGAACCCAATAATAACAGTTAGACTAAGCAATAGAAAAGCAATTCATCACTGCAAAGCTCATTGTATTCGCATAATTTCCTGCATAAATGGAATTGAACGAATATCCAAACCATAAATCTTGTGGTTCTGACAAATGTAGCCTTCTATAGAAAGTGTTCAAATTTTATTAATTGATCATAGGTGTGAGCAAGTGACCACATGCAATTCATGAGGGAATAAGAAACATTCTTAATACCACAACACATAGCATAACATAGTTTTATCATCCATGACTGCATACCATTTGTGAACATGCATTGTCACAACTCTTCTGTTCTCCACAGACATCAGGTCCATCCATACATATATCATCTGACCCAGGCTCTCCATTCTGAACACTTGAAACTTTCTCCTCTTTCACCGACTCTGATGACAAGTCACCAACTTCTGTTTCTACACTCTTGGAATGATCTGTTACAGACTCTTTTAGACAACCATCATATTCGTTGACAGATTCACTATTACTTGGCTGGCAAAACCTACATATTAAACAAAAAAAAATCAATAAACCCAAAGGCGTAAGTTACACATATCAAATCAAAACAAACCAAGATCAATATTCAATACTCACTTCTTTGACATCTCAAGCTTCCTTTGTCTTATCTTTTCCAAGATGGATGATATGGGCTTTTGCACAAGTGGTACTGGTTTAAACGCAGCACCTCTAGTTTCTAACAAAAGAAATACATAGAATATATAAAGTGGTGAAAAAGTTAAATATAATGCATTGCTAAAATTTAATAGCATCAAGCTGATTATACAGGATTCAAGCAAGCACCTCTTAAAAGTCTCTGAGATTCAGCATGAAGTTGCTCAAGATGAACTCTTCTTTCCTAAATCCACGAATCAACAATGAACAAAGAAACAGGATCAGAAATAGCTCAATGCCAATAAAGTAATTATGATCTTTTAGCTTTTTTTATATTTTTAATATAGAAAATAAAAGCCTCATAAGAATATAAGATGCCCAAAACATCAAAACACGTAGAAGATATCAGAAATGTACCTTTTCCTCCCTTCTTTTGTTGGAAGACGAGGTTTTCGCTTTTGGGTCCTCACTGGAACTCTTGAGTCTTTTTTTCTTCCCTTTCTTCTCATTCATCGCACCCTCATCAACTTCTTTCTCCCCATCTTCCCTAGTTTTCATGTGTATAGTTTCTCCTTCCTTTCCACCCACTTGATCCACTCCACTCCCATTAATCTCGTCGTCAAACTCCAATACCCTCTTTGTTACCTTCCGATCTGTTCTCACAGACGTATCACCACAACCAGAACCTAATTTCTCTTCCATCTCATCATCATTCAAACCCTCTTCAAATTCCAAGTCCCTCCTTCCTACCTTCCGATCGCTATTCACACGTGTATCATCATAAAATAAGCCCAATTCCTTTTCTTTTCCATCATCACCGAAACTCTCTTCAATTTCTGATGCTTTCTTAGTTTCCTTCGGATCTCCATCCACAGGCGAGCCATCAAAATCAGATCTAGATTCTTTACCCTTCACATCGCCATCAAAACCTTCAGACGGCGGAGACGACTGAGACGGAAGAGGCTCGCTTGAATCATCAAATGCTCGGATCTCCGATGATTCTAGGGCTTCCAGTCTCGCAAAGTCAACTCTAGGCAAGTCAATGAGTTCAATCACTGATTCGACCGGCGCTGATTGATCCGCAACAACCGTAGACTTCTTGAGGCGTTTGAGCCTTCGGTGCTTGGGTGAAGGCGAAGGCGAAGGCTCGTCGTTTGGAAACGAAAAGGACTCATAATCGTCATCGCTTTCCATGGTCTGTGATTGAAATTGACGGAATTAGGGTTCTGATTTGGTGAAGGAAGATGAAAAATGGGATCTGAATTGAGTGAATTTGCAGGTGAGAAGAAAAGATAAACAAGGGGAAGTTATGGAGGGAGATGCAAAAAAATGGGGAATTTGGGCGCCAGATGATGTTTCGAAAATTTGTCAAGAAGGCGCTAAAACTGACGTTTGCTAAAACAACCTTTGGGTTTGGTTTAATGTTACTTTCACCCCTTGTAAGTTTTGTAAAGCCTATATCAGTCCTTTTACTTAGGTTGGCAAAGTGAAATGTTATTTGCGCCTCAAAGGTAATTCCTTCGTTTTAAAATAGGTACGGTTCATATTTAAGAGAAATATTCAAACGAGAAAGCTAACTATTTAAGAAAACAACAAATATGTACAAAATCATATGTGATTTTACAAAAACCGACAAAAACTGGACGCGGACGACTTTTAAGTCGCGTGAATCATATATGATTTTGTATGTCCTCGATTATTCTCATATTTTCTTAAACATATATTGTTCTCGTATAAACACATCTCTCATATTTGATATATAATTTATTGAGAATTTTGTTTGAATAATAATTAAATATTTAAAGTATGGCTTCAACGTAAATAAACTTATAAACCAAAAGCAATGTCTTAAAAAATACATTTGAATTCTCAATTGTCTCTTAAAATAAAATGTGTACTTATTTTTTAGTAGACATTGTTTTCACATATGATTGAAGCACGAAAATGATATTTTTCTTAACAATGTCTTGATTGTTGATAAAAACATCCCAGTTTTTTAGACCTAGCCCAAGTAAGCGACTAATATGATCAAAATATTAAAGTACATATTCAAGGGTCAAGAAAAGTCATTGTTGGAATCATATGGTTCATCAACTCGAACCTAATTATAGATAGGAAGTTTTATTTTCAGTTGGGAGTTGACAAGGGATGATAAATACCTGTCATTGTGGTCACCATCAAGAATCCATCTAATAGAACTCTCTCCGTTTATCTCACACAAAATCAGAAGCAACTAGTGAGGATTGGAGTACAAGGAGTAGCATAAATCTGCAACAAATTATAGGAAGAGATTGGTCGACTAAGATATGATTTTCAATGTGAATCTTGAGCTTTTACATTTAATAAGTAATTAGAAGCATATTCGCGCAATGCAGCGAGATACATCACGATTTTAATGTTTCATTTTATTTTTTTGTCGATTTATAGTACGATTTTGGATGATTTTGAGAAAGTGATAATGTTTTTTTTATAAATTTGTTTAATTTAGGCTTAATAATATATTTTTTTATATAAAAAAATTAAGTATTTTTGTTAGAATTCAATGATTATCTTATATATTTTAATGACATCTAGAAAAAATAATCAATTACATATTTAATAATATAATTAAAATAAAATTATACTAATAATATATTAATTAATAGTGATACATGAAAAGGTCTGCATAAAAGGAAGACCCTGCACATACCAAATTGGTGGGTGTTAGAAGCTTGCAGTAGTAATATGTATCTTGTACTTTGATACTTGTAAATTAAGAAAATTTTAAAATCTCGCATAAAATGATGGTACCTTGTGCATAATAATTTGTATTTAAGAGTTTTTTATCCGTATTTTATAATATAGTATAGATAGATATATGGTGTTAACCGTTAATAATGGTATGATATAGATTACAAGATTTTGTTTTGGACGATCATAATTAAGACTTGTCACTGTATTTGAACGTTCCATTATATGTATCCTATTGCATATTAAGGGCTTCATTCACTATTCTTCCATTTTATGAAGATATTAAATTAGATGTTTGTATGTTGTGGTATTAAGAAAATTACAAAAATATATGAATAATTGATTGAAATGGTAATTAATAGATTAGAAAATTAAAACTTTGTATGGTTAAAGATCATATAACGGAACGGCTCTAATCTATTGGATTTGATTGAAACCGTTGACAAAATCCAACATCCAAAATGATGATTAAATCGGTGTGGTTCCACCTACATCCACTGAATTTCAAATCGATAAACACCCTAAAACTAATTCTCAACGAGTTCATTTTGACTTGACTACGTTTGGTGAACTAACTGATAAATTAATTGTTGACTATTAAGGTAACTTTTTAGATGACAAACTAGTTAATAAATTAATTAAAATCAAGAAATTAATTAGCTTATAAGGTAGATGACAATTTAAGATGTTATAGTAATACATGTGAGAAAAAAGAACCCTTTGAAGCTTGTTGAAAGTTGAAACGCCACTTGAAGTATATTTTTAAAATATCAGCTTGATAACTTACCAAACAAAGTTTTTTCAATAAACTTAAAAAATAAGTTAAACTCATGATTGTCTGAACTTAAAATTATACTTTTTGTGGAACGAATCGAGTAACATTGTAACAATATTTGCAGAAGATTGAAAGAGTAACGTAGAGAAATGGAATATAATATGTTTCTCCGAACATGGAAGTAATACTCACCCATTGCAAGCGACATTTGCATCAATAGAATCTACATCGTACGCGTAACAATCTCATCTACAACAATCAAAGAGAAATAACATACAAAGACACTCGTAAATGATGTTGTCATAGCATCGGAGTAACACATGAAGGTTGCTAGACTAGAAAGTCGGATTTTTGGGCACAAATAATCAACCATGATGAACTTGGTCACCCCGACGTCCTTTCCCTCTATAAAATAAGGTATGAAGTCATTTTTTAACCATGTTGATCCCATGGCCATCATATGAGAGGTAAATTATATGGTCCCAATGGCAGGCGGGGTGATTGAAACCTCAAACCTCCCGCTCATTATGCAATGATGTCCACCTCCTCACAGCATTTTCAATAAATTCTCCAAAATTTATCTAAAATGGAGAATCAAAAACCAAAATCTCCAACAACAAAAAAAACACTACATTCAACTTCAAACTCTCTGGTTTGAAAATTATATATTAAAATATTCAATATATTTAATAAAATATTGTTTTTATCTCCTAAAACATTTGATTTCATAGATTCTTATTGACGGGAATGATAAAAAAAATCATTTATCTCTCCTAAGCAATAATTTTAGGTGAATTCTCTAATTTTGGAGAATTTACTATGATCTCCATTCCGGAGAAATTTTAGAGAAAAAGATTAGCATAAAATCTCCATTTTGGAGAATCCGTTGGGGATGTTCTTAACTGCTATAAGCTAAAGCCAAGAGGACCTCAGGTCCTCTCCTCTACGGACTACCTGTGCTTAAATAGGATCCCTAACCTCAGCGAGGCCAACGGCAAGACAACCGAAGAAAACCCATGGCAGGCACTTCGGCGGTTAGCCCCAATGTATTACAAAAAAAAAAACATAACAAATATGGGAGAATAGAAACCAAGTCTTATGGCTCAATATGAAACCAAAAGTTTAGACAAGGATGATGTTTATAAGCATTTGTAAAGTATCTAAACAGGTACATAATTTTAGTAACAAGAACAAGTAAACTGATGCCAATTAATGGGAATATGTTTCTCTAACCTCAGAGAAACTGCAACAGAGTTTTACATTTCGAAATCCCACGAGCTCTCAGCAGTTAATCTTGGGATTTTTAATCCATCCTCCAAGTTGAATAGTGCTGAAACCTGGCAAAAGCAAAATATATGTAGTTAGAAAATGCTTTGGAGTGTAAACATGCCGATTATATTTTAGTAACGGGACTTTCTATTACACAAAACATTGATCATGGTGATTACGAATAGGAGGATGATCTCATCATGTTCCTGTTTCGAAACAAATTAGTGTTTGGGTGAATTGGAATATTCTGAAAGTGCATACAGAAATTCAGGAGAAAAATACGTATACAGAAATTCAGGAGAATAATACGTATTTAAAACAAATTATGCATCAAAAGTGAAATTATTCAGGTAAGATAATTAAATAAAATGAAACTGCTTTATATAAATAGGATAAGCTTGACACTTATGATTCATCAGAAGAAAATCATGATCCGGAAGGAGACAAAAAATGGGCGAATTTATGGCAAAAAATATAGATCAAGTATCTTAAAAAAACAGTTTCAGTGAAGAGCATCAATCAAGGAATGTTTTTGTCATGAATACGAATGATTTCAGATATGGTAAAATATAAAAAATACAAACATCACAAATCTCCTGTAGATCTATAAACACATAAAAGTTGACATACAAATAATGATAATTGATCATAAAATGCCCAAATGCAAACTGGTTATCATCCAAGGAGTAGCTCAATGATCAGGCAGGGACTTCCAATCACTAGATTTAGGAAGTTCATTCGGCCAACCAGAGCTAAGAGGGTATTTCGAGCTCATTGACTGGTGGCCAAATGTATTAAATTCCCTTCAAAAATAACAAATTAGGGGAGTTTGTTGGACAACTATCTTCAAAATTTTGTAATCTGACCATGGTCCATCGGCAAAATGGTTGTTCTAGCCTGAAAATTATATAATAGAAAAGGATTGCAATTGTTGTGGGATGTCTCAAAGATGGAAACTATTGCACTTTTCATGAGGAGGGAATGGAGTAATAAAGATTTCTCTATGGCAGGTGCTGTTATTTCAATTTTCAGCCTACCTTAGCCAAGTCTCAGGGTCCATTTGGTTTGTAGGAATGGAATGGATTTCATATAGGGATTTGGAAGGACTTGGATTTGAGAGGAATTGGAATCCTTTTGTGTGCTTGGTTTGTAGGATTGGAATGAATTTGAATTCCATTGTTTAAAAAAATCATTATAAAAAATATAAAAATAATTAAATTACCTTTTATTTAACTGATTATTAGAAAACAAGTGTTTTTAACATATTTTTAAACATTATTATATAAAAATCCTACAAAATCCCTTGAAATCCTAGCCATCCCCTTGGGATTTCAAAATCCTATGTTGGAGGGATTTCAAAGAAATCCTAGGATTTCAAATCCAGACAATCCTGCAAACCAAACACGGGATTGGAATGGATTTGAAATCCAAATCCCTCCAATTCCAATCCATTCCGGCAAACCAAACGCGCCCTCAGGGTCTAGTAACCTTGCTTTTAGAATGCAATATGGTAAAAGATTACATTATCAACCTACAAATCTGATCTTAATTGTGTGTATATCATCTCTTTGCAGTCGGTTATAAAGATTTTCCACAAGAAGCCTATTTAAGAAGATTTATTGGTGAAACAGTTCCCTACTCCTACTTTAGTCAAATAAACCTACAAGATCATTTATTATATGCATTCCATATCAAGTAAAAAGCTATCATGCATCTAATACATAAACTTCCATCAACATACATAATGAGAAGCCGAGGAGCCTTGGTGCACAGAATCAACAGCCTCTTGCATAACGCCAGTAAAAGTCTTATTTTCAAAATATAAGGAAAATGTTGTGTAGGAAGACATCCCTACCCAATACTCAGTGCACCAAGATCACTCCTAACGCATAATCAAAGATCACGTTTTTTGGAATAATTAGTTGCTAATCCAGTTGTATACTTAATCAGCACACAGGATCAACAGGCTAAACGTTCATGAATACAAGACCCCAAATGTCCCTCGATTCAGGCTTGAGAGATTTTTCTGAACTCTAACTTAAAAGCCACCTTAGTGCAATCAGCATTTGGTTACAAAATGTAGAGGCTAGCAATCCCCACTCCACATGCACCTCAGTTCGACAAGGGCCATGTACAATTTATGAAAAATTTGTCAAACAAAAAGGTAAACTGAAATACTAGCACACACAAGACGGCACAAGGTGCAATCTCTTCTGTGAGGGCCTAAACAAGGAACACATACAAAGCAGAAGAAAGAGAGGACACTGCAAAAAATCCCATATCAAAGCACTTTTGTCTAGTTTAACGAATGGTGCCTAATTTGTATCTTACAAGTGTAAGGATCACACCAGACAAATCAAACACCCTCCTTAACCATCGTCCATCATTAATGAGTATATGTTCAAACAATAAATGGACACAGGGATAAATAACCACTCTCTTTTTTGGGATAAAGATAACCACCGCTTTCCAGTGCACTATTACATCTAAAAGGGCCCAGAACAATGGCATGCACGACAACGGAAAGCACATAAGTCAACATTTAGGACCCTTTGAGATTGCTTAGATTCAACACGTTATAAGCACGTCAAAGAAGAAAACAATGCACTTATTTATCTGAGATAAAACAACTTGCTTTAAGCAACCTCAATTGATGCTCTTAGGGAGAAGCACCATTGTTATACCCTGATTGGAATCCAGAGTTGTTGAAATTAAAGGAAGAAAAGGTATGGTATCAGAGGATTTCAGATCGTTGAGAAAAGATGTTGAGACTGTGAAGAAATGGAAGGAGATGCTAACCAGTTTATACGAAGAGCAAGTGAAGGAACCAAAGGGCCTTTGGCCTAGCGGTATTGGAGCCTTTGGCCTCCTAGGAGGTTAGGGGTTCAAACCTCACCAAAGGTGAGAAGGGTGTGTGAGTTTATTTATTGTATTTGCCGTATATAAATATTATATACTTCAAAAAAAAAGCAAGCGAAGAAGATGACGAGTCGAATCAAAACTTTCATTTATTCCACCTTGAGGACAAGGTCAAAATTTGGGGGCGGGTATTGTTAGAGTATCTCCAACAGCTTTCCTATAATTTTTCTAAAATAGAGAACCAAAAGTGAAAATCTCTAAAATGTATTACATTCAACTCCAACAGATTTGCTGTTTTAGAAATTTTAAAACAACTATATTATTATAATATTCTCTAATTTAGCATCCCAATACACTTTAAAAAAATAACTTTAATATAAAATGATAAAAATTGAATCTCATTGGTGGGATGGAATAAAATAATATTTCTCTCTCCTATTTAGAGAATTATAGAGATTTCTCTATATTTAGAGATTTTTCCATGATTCTCTATTTTAGCAAACAATATAGCAATGTTGTTGGAGAAGAATAGCAAAGCAAAACCCCTTTTTTCTATTTTAGCAATGCTGTTGGAGATGCTCTTATACCCTAGGTACTATAGTCAATAAGTCAAATAGACAACACTACGGTACAAGTGGCTAATGCACCGGTACATATGGGTAATGCACCGGTAATATATGTAATACATGGAATTGTAGCTTTAGATAGTATAAATAAAGAGAGCGAGAGGTTAGAAGAAAATCAATCAGTTTTGTGTGATTTGTTTTGGTGAGAGCCTATGGTGAGAACTCGGCCTCTCGAAAGCCTAGAACACTTGATGTATTAATCTGATTGATGTCACGGGGTTAGAGGAAAACATTTTAGCCATGTTTAGGAGCTATAATCATCTAAAAAATTGTTATAATAACATGGATTTAAGATCTTAAAGCTTAGGGAACCTCCTTAGAGTTCTAGAACGGAAAAAATAAGCCAATTGAAAAAAAAAATCATTATAAATCATATAAGTAGCTTTTTACTGGTGGGTTGTTTGGGTACATGAAAAAACGTGTTCACCAAAATATATCATAATAGCTAGATTTATTTTGCGATGTCAATTTTTGTTCTAACAACTATTTGTTATTATATATTTTGGTGAACTTTCATAATTTTTCTGATGAGCCGACATGGAGACAGAAACCTTAAGTCGTATACTCAAATAAATAGAATGGATAAGAATAAATCCAAATCCGCTTAATGCCCGTAGTGCTGAATATGGGTCTTGAATGTGCTAATCAAATGCATATGTTGAATTAGCATCTCTGGTCCATATAACATCCATTTTACACCCCTAGTGCTTATAATCAGGTATTTTTGAAAGTCCCGATTCCTGAACCTAAGTTGTGAGTAGTCCAGATTAAGAATTTTAAAGCAAATGGTTGACCTCCCTTCCATTAAACAATGCAAGCAATCAGGTAAAATAAGGACAATGATGAGATACCTTGTAAGATCCAATCATCTTTGATTTCGTCGACCAATCTAGTGCCAAATTTTGGTTGGATGTCTGATACACAGCCTTTAACACATGATCTGCATAAACCTTCCTAGAAACCGCAAAATCCCATGAATCTTTGGCCAAATCATAGCTGGGCTCAAACGTAGTCACTCCTCCATGGACATAAGTGTACTTCAACTTGCAATTCCCAGAACCAAGCACATGATTAGCCGATACCTTGTTGGCTGAATCAATCACTAGCGTTCCATCAAGCATAGTCCGCTGATCTCCTCTACTGTGACTGTACACCATGTTTAATGGTTTGTCTGAAATTCTAATTGTGTTCATGAACATAAATCTGAAGTCCTGTAGTGCCAACAAAACGCACAAAATGTAGTTCAGGAACAACAAAGACATAACAATTTACACACACAGTATATATCTTCAATTAAACATGTATAGGCATATGTTCAGCCTATATGTGTTGATAAACTAACATCTTAGGTCCACAGTACTTCATATACATCCAATACAATCAACTGAAACCATTAACCACAAACACTTGAAACAGAAAACATGGCATACACATATGGGACCGTATATACAGCCTTCCATATAAGTTGCCTAATTGTATTTGTAAACAAAATTCTGAAGCCCTGTTGTGTCACCAAAACGCAATTCAGAAATAATTACAGGACACAAAAATATGTCTGTATACATATAGAAACACATATAATGTCAAAGAATCGTGTGAGATGTTGAGGTTAACGTGAGAAGTGGTTACCAACAGTTGGATGGGAAATGGATGCACATTAGGATGAGATGCACCAGATTAATTCTCTTCTAAGCCACAATTCATGGGAGAGCATTTGATTAAAAGTGATCAACGGTTCAGATCCACTTCTCACGCTTCTCACGTTAACCTCAACTTCTCACGCAATACATATAATAGTAATGTGTATAGCTGGCTTATGGGCATATAAATTTATATGTATGTGACCTAACTTGTTCATAAAAACAAAAACCTAAAATCAACAACACAACACGAAACAATAAAATCAGAAAATCTACATGTAACATATACATATCCGACTGAATTCACAAACTGACCTACAAAGTACGAACTCCAAATAATGGTAAAAACCACAAATACATGAACAATATCTACAGCAGATGCAAATTCGTATAAGCATCCATATATGTTATCTAATTAACAAAGCATATCTACAAATTTATATGTATGAGACCTTTTCAGTACCTTTTTAGGGACATTGTAATCGATGGTGAAGGATCCAGGTTTGTCGACGGCTAGAGCTAGACCGTTTAAACAAGGGCCGTTGACTAGAGTAGCATCAGTCATGGAAGCACGGAGTTTGACATCGCCGGCGTTAAAGGCGAGGGTGACGGCGGAGGCGGCGGTGGCCTTGTCGGCGTCGTACTTTGCCTTGAAAGACGCCTTCATTTGTGGAGCCGGAGTTGAGTGAGGTTCGCAAGGAATATGTGTGTACCTTGTAGAAGAGCCGTAGGCCGAGTTATCGGTTTCTCCGACCAATATTTTGTAGGGGTTTGGTGGAAAACGTTTTTTCTTTTTTCTTTTTTCTCTTCGTTCTGTGTATTGACAATTACCAAAATCTCCTTTGTATTTTCCTTTTCTTATTTTCTGTATATACAAAATGTGAGGGAGGTTGGAAATTCTAAATAAATTAAAAACTAAAATATACCATATAAATCAATAGATTAATTAATTTAATGGATGTGATTAAATGAACGTTTACAACAATATTTTTTGAATTCAAAAACTCTAGATCCATATTTTTTTATTTGAAAAAAGATGAAAAAATAAATAAAATTCGAGCAAAATAAATTATACCTTTTGTTAATTTAACATCCATATTGATATATTTTTTCATCCATTTTTTCATGATTTTTCGATTTTTCACTTATTTAGAGTTTTTTTTTCTGAACATGACCCTACAAAATATATACTCTAATATGTAATTAATTATCGAATAAACTACAATTTTGATCTGTGGGTTACGTAAAACTACAAACAATATTCTTAAAAATCAATAAATATATAAATGGTTAGTAGAGTTTGTATTTTGTTATGAAAATAGTCCCTTATTTTTAACATTGTTAATTAAAGTGTCATTAGGTGAGGGATGTTTTTGTCTTTTTAGTTTTTAACCTATTTTTTAAAATTTTCTTTAAAAATGAAAAAAAATGTTGTAGGATAAGTGTGTCATTGTCTAAATGATATGACGATAGAGATAAAGATAGAGTTAGATTAGAACTGAAATATCTCATAGCTATTTACTTGTAACTCATCCCTATTTAAAGGGCTTTTGATTAATGAGAATTACATATTCATTCTCTCCATTCTATTGGTGTTCTATTCGTTTTTCCTTTAACACGTTATCAACACGTAAGCTCGGTTCGTTTTAGCCGCCGCCAACGATTTTCTGTTCATTCCCGGACACTATTGAATGGTTTGTTTCATACTACTTTAATCCAAGTAAGATAATATGTTTTTCTTTTTTTATATGTGAGTATTTTAAGATCATGTTATAAATTAAATATAATTTATGATATGATATATAGAAATTTTTTTATATTTTTATTATTGATATCAATGAATTGAAAAAATTAAAATCAAATCGACAAGTTTCTTTAGAAAAATTAAAATCAAATTAACAATATTTATTGATATAAATAATCAAATAAATAAATTTAGATAATGATAAGAAAAAGAAGTAAAAAAAATATTATTTATTGGAATTCATTGTGATTTCGGCGTTGTTATTTAAATTAACTTATTATATTGTTTTGTTTTTATTTTTTGCGGTAAAAAAATACATAAAAATAATTAATTTATTTTTTGGTGGAACATAAGATTTTTTTTTCAGTGACCAAACTTATAATAACATGATTTTTCAATATTTGTAGTCATTGATTTATATTGTTATCAATTAGTTAATAATTATAAGATTTTTATCTATACCAACTATATTTAAGATCTATTTATTTATTTATTTATTTATTTTGAGCAAGCTTAATTAGATTTGTTAGACCTGTTTTTTTAGGCTACTTCAAATCACTAATAAGACTAGTACTTAATTTAATTTTGCTTTCAACTCATTTAATTTTAAATTGAGTTAATATAATTTTTTTTTGTTTTAGACATATCGTTCTTTATTTAGGCATCCTCAATAGTTATAATTTTGATATGTTTGTTGGTTAATTTTAATTATGTTAATATTGTTTATTTATTTGGATAACTAATTTGATTTAAACCATTTAAATTTACTAATATATTGTTGTGGGATATGATAATCAATTATTATTTAAATGAGCAGTAAATTTATTTAACTTTATTGTTTTGTCATTTTATTTAATTATTTAAATCAATTATCGTTTAAATTTGGATGTATTCTTTGATTGATTTTACCATAAAATATTTAGATGTTTATCTTATTAATGTTTATCAAATTAGATTGCAATATTCATATATTTATAAATTTTTAATTTAAATGTTCGTCTTAATATTGATAATATTTAGATGTTTATCTAATTAGTTTACAATATTAATTGTTTATTTATTATTTGATTATGTTAATATTTAAATGTTTATCTTCATTAATAATCTTATAATTAATTTTTGAAAGTTACACTTTCAATCCCCATAACTTTTGTTATTTAACAAAGGCTCCAAAAATAGCATGAAAATGTTAAATTCAAACATTTATCTTGATTGTGAGTTCCTACTCATGATTTTAAGCCATATAATTAATTTTTGAAAGTTACAATTCTAACCCCATATATTTTGGTCTTTACCAAAAGCTCCAAAAATACTATTAAGGTATCAAAATATTAAAATTGGTTTCATATGCCAAACTCATAGTCATTTTGGCCTCATGCAAAATGCTCTATAATTAATAATGTTATATCTAAATGAAGTAAATCACAAGATATCGACTGAATTTTGTCAAACGGGTGTAAACAGACCTAAGGTTTCTAGGGACTTAAGAAATCCATGTGATTCCCCTGTTACCTGGAAATCCAATAGATTGAGTGATTTTTTTTCGCAAATTGAAATATTGATGAAGTATTATCAATAAAATTAAAGCAAACAAAAATCCAATATGGTTATGATAATGAAATTTCATACATAAAAAGATTTATAACCACAATCTATTGTCTTATCAAGCTGAAAATCATATATTATCCCTTATATATGTAAATGGTTGAAACAACTCATCCCGAAATCAACGTCGTAAACTCAAAAGAATCTGAGTATCATAAATAAGTATACAAATCTTCTTTTGAAAGGTGCAAGAAAATACCTAAAGTCCATAAACTCTCTATTGACCCTAAAAAACCAACCTCTTAAAAAGGTACAAGCAAATACACTCATGTTTTGAGACGACATATAAATCCTAACTTTCATAGGAATACCTTTACTATAAACCCCCAAATAACTGTGGGATATTCCGAAAGGCAGAATCAGGATTATTCATGAAATATGTATTTCCCGAACTAATCGTATAGTGGAATGAAACCTACTTGTTCGATTATAAAAAGGTAACTGATTTCAACAAAGAAATGTTATATCCAAAACACGTCTCAATCTCTGTGGCAAGAAACTCGCAGAAGATGACATGAGTAAATATTAATATAAGTTGGAATGTAACCTTTAGACAAACTCATCAACCAACTGCAAGTGGTTGAGATACATAACAAGATTCTTTCGAATAATACCACGTATGTCGGGACAAAGAAAATTTCTGATATCGTTAGAGGTGGAAACAACTCCAAATGATTGAGTTAAAAACAATTTCACACATGTGACATTTATGCACTATGTGGACGAAACCCTATAACGGGTCAAGGTCTTGGTAAGAGTCGGGAATGATTTTTCAACATCTGGAGTATAATACAACTACTGGCCCAGGTGATAATTGACAGTCAAATAAGAAATGCACTAAATAGTGCTCTTGTCGAAAAGGGGAACAAGTTAAAAATGAACTATATCATATTAATTTAAGAATGATAAAGCATAGGTTTCTTTGAAATTTATTTTGCTTAAGTAAAATTGAATATGTAGCCATTATATATGTAAATAAATACATCAAAACAAATACAAAACTTTCAATATTCTTCGTTTCTTATAGGAATGTATCAAGGATAACTTGATTTTTTGTAGGACATATTCCACAAAATCTAAAATGATAGACAAATATTTATTTTATAATTCATCCAACCGAAATACTTAGACGATTAGGAACCTTGTAAAAATATTCGTATAAAATGGAAATGAGCATATACACATAAATTCCAATGAATATGAAAGGAAACATATATCATGGAAACTAATGTGTCAAACTAGTAGATTATTGGGTCATCGAAACATTTTTTGTCACCAATAAAGAACTTTGGGGAAATGACACATATATGTTTCGACATGACCATGGTTATGACATAGTGATATGTGTATTGTCAAATACACAGACACATTCTCTTTTGAATGAAAGGCAAAGGGAGGCAAATTGCAACTGTCGACTTCTGCAACATAAGAAGCAACATTGTCATCATAATATGCCCTATCGAATACCTAAAACTTTTGTATATACCCTAATCCTTAGCCAATACAGGAATGAGATCATCCTAAAGCTAATGACATAATAAAAAAATATTCCATTGTTACAACGAATACAAGGTGATATTTATGGACATAAACATCCATAATGCGGGTCATTAAAGTACTTTATGGTTCTGGTTTCGACACGATGAACGCATGTCGTATTATTGTCCACATGAAATACTGCACTCTTAGCACTAGCTATACGTTTAAGGGCTCACCACCCTGATTATTTCATCAAGTCTACATGACTTGGAATGCTGGAGAATTTACATCATAAGGATTTGATGATTAATTGCATATGTATTAGGATCAATGTAGAGTTTCCTATACCCCATGTGTATATATATAAAATGGTTTCATAGAAGTTGTTATCAAAAGAATATGATGACATCTAGGGTATAAGTAATGCGCACTAATTTACCCACATCGACCTGGGGTTATACAATTAGTATCTGCATTTTTTTCTCGTTTTTAGACTCACTGCTTGCTAACCAACCTCATGCGTACCAGTTGGTAACTGGATATAAGTCTGATAGTTTACATTTACGCATAGTATATGTGCCAATTGCGCCCCCACATCGCATCGAAATGGGTCCGTAAAGACGACTTGGTATATGTTGTATATGAATCCCCATCATTATCTGTTAATTATAATATTTGACTAGTGATCTCTTTACAACTAGATTTGCGGGTTGTCACTTTCATGAGACAATCTTCCCGTCGTTAGGGGGAGATAGGAAAAAGAATTTTCCATGGGAACGACATGAAGTGTCATTGAATATTACTACTCTGTCTCGTTTTGATCCCCAAAACTTCATAACTTAATGTTGAAGTCAAACGAATCAGACTCGATACCTGATACGTTTAATGTTATTCTAAAAGTGACAAGATCACATATACGAGCTGCAAATATACTCGCAAGGTTAAAAAGTCCCCAACAGGGGCACAACGCCATTGGAAAGTGCGTTGCAATCACACATAGTGGAGGTGTGATTGAGGTTGTAGCTACCAAATGGAAGTGGTGGAAGCTACTTGGTTCGATGGATACTATTCTAAAGGAAGAGAATAGTTAGGCACATCCATTTATCATCAATACACAAAACTCTCATGAGATTTTCTCTAATTATAATTATGTTCATGAATCATCACTGGAGGACGCTCCGAAGTTAATATTGATTATAGAGATGAATATTAATCTCAAATGAACTATGAGAGTACATATGGGTCGATGAACAAATCATATATAATCATTGATGATTTATTCGCATATACGATGACTCATAAGATGATCGAGCACAACGACATCGAACCAGACTCAGTTGAATAATATCAACAAATAGCATAATTGTTGGGTCATCTGAAGATTTGAAGATGACCTCCTGATCTTTCATCTTATATCATCCTACTTAGAATATGTTTAAGGTTCTGTTAGCAGCTTGGTTTCTATACAAATGTTCGGTGAAGTCGAAGATCAGCCGAAGAAGACAAAGTAGGAGTACATCTCTCAAAGCGGATTGAAGATAGTCTCCTAAGCCTAAAGCCAAGCATGCCCAAGTGTTCAACACCATCAGCCAGGATGGTGTCAATCACACATCTTCGGGAAAATCCGAAGATCTCCCATCTTCGGGAAAATCCGAAGATCTCGCATCTTCGGGAAAATCCGAAGATCTCCCATCTTCGGGAAAATCCGAAGATCTCCCATCTTCGGGAAAATCCGAAGATCTCACATCTTCGGGAAAATCCGAAGATCTCCCATCTTCGGGAAAATCCGAAGATCTCCCATCTTCGGGAAAATCCGAAGATCTCACATCTTCGGGAAAATCCGAAGATCTCACATCTTCGGGAAAATCCAAAGATCTCTCAAGCCTTCGGCAGCCGATGACCTCTCCTTAGAAGCTGAAGATGTTCTCACATCTTCAGGAGCCGAAGATGCCTGAAGATTTCCTTCTAACACATTATACTTATCTGACAAAGTATATTGTGATATCTTGCATTGACGTGGACCTCATCTGGAGATCAGATAAAGTAAGTTTTGTCTACTACACCATTTTAAGGAAAGGTCTCTACCATCCTTCTGCAGGTCAACACTTCAAGCCAAAACACCTCAAGACAAAAGGTACATCCTGTACCTTGCTGAAGACCTGTGTCCATCCTTTGCTCAACAGGTGTCCCATGCATTTAATGCATGAGGCACTATATATATGAAGGATGGTTCAACATGCAAGATCACCAGCTCTCAAGCATTCAAGCTCTCTAAGTGCACTGGCATTCTCTCTCTAAGAAGTTCTTATTGTTTTCTAAGTGTTTTACAATTGTTCTTCATTTCTCTTAGTGTAAGATTGTTTGAATAGATTTCATCTATTCTCTTCCGCAACAATCAAAAGTTTTCTATGTGTAATTCTTGATTTCAAATCAATAAGAATTAAAGTAAGTGAAAAACTGTGTGTATTGTATTCAACCCCCCCTTCTACAATACTTTTCTTCTTTACTATCTGCTATTTGGGACCAACAAGTGGTATCAGAGCGGTTTAGTTTAACACAATAAACTAGATCCGTGATGGCAACCTCTTCTTCTTCTTTAAAAAATGATTCCTCTCAAAACTTCAATGCTGGTTCATACGACAATGGCTCTATAGCCAAACCACCAAGGTTTAACCCCAATAACTTTTTCTTGTGGAAAAGTCGTATGATACTCTTTCTAGAAGGAGTTGACAGCAGATATCCAACTATTTTACATGAAGGTCCTTTTATTCCTAGAGTTTGGGACCGATATAATGCAGACAAGGGAAAAGCTGATGAGGACTCTTCTGAAGAAGAAAGAACTTCAGCTAATGGGAGATACATTCTAAAGGACCCCATTAAATACAATGATGAAGACAGACGTCTTATAGCTCTTGATACTAAAGTCAGAGCCATCATTGCCCTCTCTCTGTCTGATGAGGTCTATCATTCTCTTGTTAACCTTTCTACTGCAAAAGAAATGTGGTCCACTCTGTGTGTTCTTTATGAAGGTACGTCTGAGGTGAAAAAGAGCAAAAAGATTGCTCTTGTAAGAAAGTATGAACTCTTCTCTCATGAGAAGGGTGAGTCTCTCTCAGACTACTACAATCGCTTTAACAGTCTTCTCAATGATCTTAAACTTGTGGGTCGCATATATGACAATGAGGAAGTCTTGTGCAAGTTCATGGACTGTCTTCCTGAGTTTTGGGAAAACATCTGTACTTGTATCAAGTCTACCAAGGATCTTGACTCTATGCCTCTCACTGCCTTGTATGGCACCCTCTTCAACTATGAACAGTCTAAACTGCTTAGGAAGTCATTCACAAAAGACATCAAAGGCTCTTCTCTAGCCCTTGTCGGTGAATCTTCCAAAAGTACTGTGTGTGTCCCTAGGATCACCTATCCTTCTGACTCTGACAACGATAGTCAAGAGGACCCCAATGACCCTTCAGAAGCCTATCTCAGTGAGGCTGATGATGAAGGAGAGGAGACCTCTGTGGCTCAGTTGTCAGATGGTGTTGCCATGCTGGCTGGCTTTTCTAAAGGCAAACCTCACTTCCCTTCTAGAAAACTCAGGTTTTCTAGAAAACCCTCCTCTACTTTTTCAAAAAATGTTTCCTCTGACAAATCAGATGAGGAATGTTACAGGTGTGGGAGGAAGGGACACTTTGCTTCTGAATGCAGAAGCAGGTCCTCTGATAAGTCTAGACTGCCCTCCTCCAACCGTACATCCTCTAGGTTTGTCAGAACCAAGTCTGATTCCTTTCAACCCTCTTTTCAAAAATCAAAAACTTCTGCTCCTTCAAACTCTGACCGTGCTGAAAAGTACAAGGCCAAATACAAGAGAGAGAAGGAAAGGAGTGCTCTTCTAGCCAACAAAGGAAAAGGTCTTCTTGCCGAATCTCATGATTGGGCAGATGAACCAACTTCCGAAAGTGACAAGGAAATGGCCAACCTTTGCTTTATGGCTAAAATAGATGATGTTGATGATGGTGAAACCTCTTCCACCTCCATGGCTCTTGTGTCTGCTGAGTGCTCCACATCATCTTCTCAGGTACATCCATTTTTCTCTCTCTCTGATGCTGAGAAAATTGAAGACTTTGACTCTTTGACCATTGACTTCTATGAAGCCAAGGATGCAAAGAAGAAGGCAAAGGCTCAGATAAAATCTCTTTCTTCTCAACTGCAAATCTGTCTTTCTCAACTAAAACACTTTGACAAAATCAAGGCTGAGCTTGAAGATTTGAAAACTATAAATTTTACTCTTGCTAAAGAGAAAAATAAACTTCTTAAAAAGTTTAAAAAGGAGCAAGAAACTGTGAAAAAGTGGACAAGCTCTTCCAAGAACTTAGAAAAGATTTTTCAGGATCAAATATCTTGTGATGACAAGTCTGGACTAGGCTTCGGGAAATACGACCTTGAACCTCCTTCTGACACCCATGCTCCTTTCTCTCTTCCCTCATTCTATGAATCCTCTGAAGAGAACTATGACAACTCTGAACCTTTGGACTCTTCTGATCCCTCTAAAGATCTCAAGTTTGGAATGTTCATCAAAGCTAAGAGCATTGATTCACCCAATAAAAGTGAGGAAACCCAAGACTCAAATGACCCTTCTAAACCCATTACTGAGTCTATGTGTTCCTTAAAAATAAATGAGTCTTCATCTTCTGAACCCAAACCTTCTTCTTCTAAGCCTTCTTCAAACAAAATCTCTTTCTCCAAAAAGGGAAAATCTATTGCCAATCTTCCTCACCAAAAGAAACTTCCCAAGAAAAACTCAAAGAAACCATCTTCTCTTCCAATCCCCAGAGCTGTGATGTTAAATAAGCTAAATTCCAAGACACCCTCTTCTATTCCTTCAACTGAATCTGGCAAAGGTATCTTGGGTCCTAAGCCTCTTGACTTTCCTCTAACCTCCAAGGCCATGAAAGTCAATGTGACCAGTCATCACAAGGAATCTGGTCAAAGCTCCAAAAAGGTTTTTACATATAGAAAATGTTATAACTGTGGTAATACCTCTCACCTTGCTAAGAATTGTCCTCTGGAGAGAATTGATAAAAATGATTCCAAGGATACTTCTTCTCCTTCTAACTCAAAAGGACCCATTTCCAAATGGGTACCAAAGAACTGATTTTCTTGTGATTGCAGGGTCTAGGGCACCAACAAATCTGGTATCTCGACAGCGGGTGCTCAAGACATATGACCGGCAACAAATCTCTCCTTGTTAACTTCGTGCCTACCAAAGGTCCTTCTGTCACCTTTGGCGATAACTCTAAAGGAAGGACTAAAGGTTATGGAACACTCTCAAATGGTTCCATCACCTTTAATAAAGTAGCTTATGTTGAAGGCTTGATGCACAATCTCCTAAGCATAAGCCAACTGTGTGATCTGGGGTACAAGGTGATGTTTGAATTATCTTCATGCATCATTTTCAACGAAAAGATGGAAACTGTACTCTCTGGCTACCGCAAAGAAAATGTCTATGTCATAGACATGGGACATAGCTCATCCTTTGGAACAAACATCTGTTTTGTCTCTGAAAACTCTGCCAAAAGATGTTGGCTTTGGCACAAGCGTCTCTCTCACCTCAACTTCAAGACTTTGAATGTCCTTTCAAACCAGGAGCTTGTTACGGGCATGCCAAAGTTATCCTTTGTGAAAGAAAAGCTGTGTGCTGCATGTGAGAAAGGGAAACTCACAAAATCTTCCTTCAAGTCCAAGCAATGCTTCTCCATCAATCAGCCTCTTCAGATGCTCCACATGGATCTATGTGGACCAGTCAGTACTCCAAGCCTTGGTGGTAGAAGGTACATTCTGGTTATTATTGATGAATTCACTCGTTACACTTGGGTAATTTTTCTCAGGTATAAAAGTGACACTACTGAAGAAATTATAAAGTTCATCAAAAAGTCTGAAGTGTTGAATGGGCAGCTGGTAAGATCTGTAAGAAGTGACAACGGAACAGAATTCAAGAACAGTATGTTGGATGACTTTTTCAATGAAAAGGGCATCTCTCAGAACTTCTCTGCCGTCAGAACTCCACAACAGAACGGTGTAGTGGAGAGAAAGAACAGAACGCTATGTGAAGCTGCCCGATCCATGTTGAGTGAATCTCACCTCCCTACCTACTTTTGGGCCGAAGCAATCAACACTGCATGCTTCACCCAAAATAGGTCTATCATTGTAAAAAGACATAATAAGACTCCTTATGAAGTCTTTTATGGTAGAAAACCCAACATTGGTTTTCTTCATGTCTTTGGGTGTGTCTGCTACATTCTCAATGATAGAGAAAATTTGGGAAAATTTGATCCCAAAGCTGACGAAGGAATCTTCGTGGGATATTCTCTCACTTCCAAAGCTTTCAGAGTCTACAACCTCCGAAGGAAGTGTATTGATGAATCCATCCATGTCAAGTTTGATGACCTCAAGATATCATCACTCTCTTGTGATGATGAAGAATTGAACAGATGGATATCCTCCTGTGTTGATGATAGTCCTCTTCCAACATCATCAGACATTCCCTACACAGTTCCCACTTCTCTCTACCAAAACAATGAACCCTCTACATCTCACAACCTCTCCTCTCATCAAGAAGATGATCCTCAGCCTACCCAACCTCAACATACACTCCAAATCATTCCAGTCTCTCCATCTGACATTCCCTCCTCACCTATACAAGCTGATCTTCCATCCATCTCTCCTCAAAATTTCCCTTCCAACTCTCCTCTGCAAATCTCTTACCCTCCTTCTTTACCTCCTGCCCTCAAGTGGACAAAAGATCATCCCATTGATCAAATCATTGGTGATCAACAGGCTGGTGTACAGACTCGAAGAGGTGTTGGTAACATTTGTCTCTTTGTTAACTTCCTTTCTCTCATTGAACCAAAGAAAGTTGACGAAGCTCTAGCTGATCCATGTTGGATCACTGCCATGCAAGAAGAACTTTCTCAGTTCGAAAGGAACAAAGTCTGGAGATTGGTTCCTCGTCCTTCCAGAAAAACCATTATAGGAACCAAGTGGGTCTTTCGGAACAAAATGGATGAAGAAGGCACGGTGATCAGAAACAAGGCTCGACTGGTTGCACAAGGCTATAGGCAAGAGGAAGGAATTGACTATGATGAAACATTTGCTCCAGTTGCCAGACTTGAAGCCATCAGAATCTTCCTTGCTCATGCTGCCTACAAGAACTTCAGAGTCTTCCAGATGGATGTCAAGAGTGCCTTTCTGAATGGGGAGCTAGCTGAAGAAGTCTATGTGAAACAGCCCCCTGGCTTTGAAGATCCAGTCCATCCTGACTATGTGTACAGGTTAGACAAAGCTCTCTATGGTCTAAAGCAGGCTCCTCGTGCCTGGTATGACACTCTTGCTGACTTTCTCCTGAAGAACAAGTATGCAAGAGGTAAAATTGACAACACTTTGTTCATCAAGCAAACCTCAGGTAATCTTATTCTTGTTCAAATTTATGTGGATGATATCATTTTTGGTGCCACTGATGAGTCACTATGTGATGAGTTTGCCTCTCTCATGAAAAGCCAATATGAGATGAGTATGATGGGGGAGCTTACCTTTTTCTTAGGACTTCAAGTTAAACAATCTTCAGAAGGAATCTTTATAAATCAAAGCAAATACATACGTGATCTTCTGAAAAAGTTCAATTTTGAAAACTCCTCTCCCATGAAAACTCCTATGGCACCACCTTTGAAACTCCATGCTGATCCGGATGGTGTATCTGTGGATATCACCAGCTACCGAGGCATGATCGGCTCTCTTCTTTATCTTACTGCGAGTAGACCGGATATTATGTTTGCTACTTGCCTGTGTGCGCGTTACCAAGCCAATCCGAAGGAATCTCACTTGGCTGCGGTTAAACGCATTTTTCGGTATCTAAAAGGTACCATGAATCTGGGTCTTTGGTATCCCAAAGACTCAGGTTTTGATCTAATGGGGTATTCAGATTCTGATTTTGCAGGCTCTAAGATTGACAGAAAGAGCACCACTGGCAGCTGTCAACTCCTTGGTGGCAAGCTTGTTAGTTGGTCTAGCAAGAAGCAGAACTCAGTCTCAACCTCTACCGCTGAGGCTGAGTACGTAGCTGCTGGAAGTTGCTGTGCTCAAATCCTTTGGATGAAGAACCAACTGAGAGACTACAATCAACTGTACTCTCATATCCCGATTCTGTGTGACAACTCAAGTGCGATCGCAATCGCAAACAATCCAGTGCTGCACTCTCGTTCCAAGCACATCGACATCCGGTATCATTTCATCCGGGATCACATCTCCAAAGGTGATGTCGAACTCCATTTCATCCCTACCGACCTCCAACTGGCGGATCTCTTCACCAAGCCTCTTGACGAAGCTAGGTTCAAGTTCCTCATCGGAGAACTCGGTATGTTAAATGCCGATTTTTAATTCAAAAAAAAAAAAAAAAAAAAAGAAATCAAAAAAAAATTTGAGAGATAGAACAGAAAAGAAATCAAAAAAAAAATTGAGAGATAGAACAGAAAAGAAATCAAAAAAAAAAAAAAAAAAAAAAATATTGAGAGTTAGAAAAGAACGAAAAAAAAAAAAAAAAAAAAAAAAAGAAATCAAAAAAAAAATTGAGAGATAGAACAGAAAAGAAATCAAAAAAAAAAATTGAGAGATAGAACAGAAAAGAAATAAAAAAAAAAAAAAAAAAAAAATATTGAGAGTTAGAAAAGAACGAAAAAAAAAAAAAAAAAAAAAAAAAATTTCTTCCTAACTTTTGGCCGATATCTCTCTCTCACTCTCTCCACCCCGTCGGTAGCCGACCACCCAAACCACCCCATCGGCTACCGACCTAACCCTCACCCCCTCGCCGAACTCTCTCTCTCTCGGCCTCTTTCCCTCTTCGGCCCCCTCTCCTTTCGGCTCTCTCTTTCTCTCTAGCTCTCCCTAACCGACCGACCCCCTCCCTCCTTCCCGTCGGCTACCGACCCCACCCCCCCTCCCTCCTTCCCGTCGGCTACCGACCCCCTCCCTCATGCCCGTCGGCCACCGACCCCCCTCCCTCCCCTTCCCTCCCTCTCCTCTCCCTCGGTAGCCGACTCCCTCATCCCCCCTCCTTTTTTTTTTTCGGCCCTTCTCCTCACTCGCTCGGCTCCCGACCTCTCTCCCTTTCCCTTACCCATTCGGCCACCAATCCCCCTTCCCATGTTTGGCGAACAAACACCCCCTTATACCTCCATCGGTAGCCGACCACCACCCACGTCGGCGGCCGACCACCACCCCATCGGCAGCCGACCCCCCCCCCCCCCATCCCCATCGGCCGAACAAACCCCCCCCCCCCTTTTTTTTTGTTGTTTGTCCTCTCTCCCACTCCTTCCCTACTACCTTTCCCTATTTTCCAACCCTTCCTTTTCATTTCCCACTTCCCTAGACTTCCCCTATTCCCCCATCCCATCCCTCCTACTTCCCTTCCCATCCTACCTTCCTACTTTTATTTTATTTTTCCTTCCATATCTTTTCCTTCCCTATTTCTTTTTTCCTCCATCTATCCCATCCTACCTTCCTACTTTTATTTTTTTTCCTTCCATACCTTTTCCTTACCTATTTCTTTTTTCCTCCATCTATCCCATCCTACCTTCCTACTTTTATTTTTTTTCCTTCCATACCTTTTCCTTCCCTATTTCTTTTTTCCTCCATCTATCCCATCCTACCAAATCTCACCTTTTCCTTCCATAATCTTTTCCTCTCTTCTTTTCTTTCCCCAACTTCTAGACATCATCCATCCAATCTTCTTACACACTATTATCTCCTACCATTATTACCTACCTTTTCAAATCCCTTCCTTTTCTTTTTCCCTCCTATTCCCACTATAAATATAACCACCCCTCATCCTTTTCTCATCATCCTTTCTCTCATCAACAACCTACATTTTTTTCTCTCCTCCATGACTTCCCCTTCTTCTCCCAAGGTTGTCAAGAAAAATATGATGACACCTCCTTCCTCTCATGCAGATCTCATTTTCAACCCATGCAACCATGTTGCAAGGTTGGAAAGTGATCCCAAACACAGTGAATTTAACTCTATAGCTTCCTTCCTCCTTAAATCCCCTCTTCACTTTGCCTTGACACACAACCCACCAAAAATGAGCAAACTGCTCATTGGCAATTTTTGGCTTACGTGTGTCTATGATAGCATATCCCAGAAGGTGTCTGCTTCCATTCTCTCAGACCCCACTTCACCCGATCTCACTTTTGGTGTTGATGAGGTTCGGTCGGCTCTACACCTTCCTTTGTACCAGTCTTATGAAGCATTCCCACTTGGCAACGAGCACGAGGAGGTTGTTGCGGCGCTGAACTACCTTCCTGGCGACCATGCCCGGAGTCCGCAGACACTGCTACGCAAAAACATGGGAGGTATATGGCATTTCTTCTTCTCTCATGTTCTTTTATGCCTTAGCAAGAAAACGGGTGGCCATGATCAATGTCCATCCTACATCACCCAGCTCGCTCATGCTCTTCTCTTTCAAAGAAAGATTGATTTTGCCCGGTACTTCTTCCATGAATTAGTCAGTGTGATCAACCCCCACAAGCGGCCGCATGTCGCCTTTCCTCGATTTATCTGGCTCATTCTGTACCAAAAGTTTGCTACTACTATTGATGCCTCTCGTAGCATCACCTTCGACTACAAGGCGCCCATTGTGACCAAACCTCTTCTTCATAAGGGGCCTTTGGCAACTGACAGTCCTCTGCTTCCAGGTATGGTCTCTTTCCTTACTTCTCCCAATCTACAGTGGGGAGAAGCTAAGGACACTCCGGTGTCCCAAGGTCCCTCCTCTGTAGTGGCCCCTTCCCCCTCACCTCTTGTGACGTCGGCTAGCACTCTCTCATCCTCAGCTACCGACACCGCCGCACTTGCCCAAACGGCCATACCACCGAACGGACCTTCGGTGGTTACCCAGGTCACCACCACCACCTCTAAGCGGCGGCACTCTACCTCTTCCCCTCCCTCTTCTCCCAAAAGAAAGAGGAAGGTTTCTAGGGCCGTCCCACATACTCCATCCTCCGATTCTTCACAATCGATGGATGTTGATATTCTCCCATCCGGGCCCGGGGATTCCGACATACCCACTGCCACCACCTTTGTATCCTCCCAAAAGGATGCAACTGTAATATTTGGGGACCCACAACTTCCCTCTTCCACTTTCTCCTTGGTGGATGAGGATGACTTGGTCTTCTCCCCGGACCAAGGATCTGCTTTCTCACTGCACGGCCTGTCACCCGACCAATTTATGGTCGATGCTTATGCACCGCCCGGTGAAACACGGGTCTTACCAAAGGCCAGTGTGGAGGGTATTTCACAATTTTTAGCTTATTTGCAACAGGGAAACGAGCAAGTGTCACCTTCCCAATTCCTTCTACTTCTACTGTGCGGGACACTCCTACTTCTGCTCCCATCATTCCCCCAGAGGTTCTGGCCGATATTCAGGAAGCCAACCGACAGCACCGCCTCATTGGTGCTCAGTTTCGTGAACATCAGACCGTTCTGGGCTCTCTTGTCAAAGTCACTTGTGACAAACTGTTATCTCTTGAGACCTCCAATCAGCACCTCACTGCCTTGGTCACTGCTCTTCAAGCAGCCTCTAGTGCTCGTGATAAGGAGGTTCGTAGGCTTCAAGCGGCTTCGGAGTCTCATCGGGCCATCACTACTCAAATTCTTGAGTCCTTGCAGTCTCTTCATCAAAAGGTTGATTCTGTGTTGGTTGCTCCCCCGTCAGCCGCTGAGGGGGAGAAAGCGACGGTTCCCCTTCCTTCAGACAGCGACTGTCAGGGTCCCACTCCCATCACCAATGCTCCAACTGAGGGGGAGCATTCTAGACAAAGCAGAGACAAAGGAAAGAGCAAGCTATCTCCAGATGAAGAGGCCCTTTTATCTCAGCAACAAAAGTCTGATTCTCTAAAGGCTTTTGTTTCTGAAGCTGATAGGCTCAAACTTCAACCACCAAACAAAGTCACCTCTGATTTTGGCCTTTCTAAAGCTAAGCTTGATACTCATGACATCCCTTGGTACAGAAAGACTTTAATGGAAAGAAAGTTGAAGTCTAAAATTGTTGAAATAAAGCTTGGCACCACCAAATGCTCAGATGAGGTTCGGATGTTAATCATTAGAGAAGACAAAAGTCATCACTCCACCAAATTCAGCGATCTTGAAGACTATGGACTCTCTGAATGGTACGAACTCTCTGAACTCTTATCTAAATCTCTTAGTAGGCACAAAGTTTTGGCCAAAAAGACCATCAATCGTCTTCTTGAAAAAATGAAAGACATTGCAAAAGATTATAAGCATTCTTCTGAAGAAGAAGCTCAAGTTCAATGTCTCAAAAAGATGTGTCTCTCCTCCTCTCCACAACTCTCCTCTTCTGTCACTCAAAACCTCTTCAAGGACATGGTTGCCAAGGGAATGATTCCTGATATAAAGAATCTAAATATGAAGACTCCAGGTGGTCCGTGTCCGACCCATATTTCAGGCACTACTGGTACTGTAGTGTTTAGGCCAACCAAAGGAGTCTTTTTCCTTAATGAAAAGGAAACTCCCATGTTCTTCAGACATAAGGAGATCCCCATTGCTGACACCAAATTTCTGGTTGCTATCCTATCTCTTATCCCCATAAGTTCTGAAGGTTCTCTCTTCCGTCGGGATATCCTTGCTGAGCTCCACAAAAGACAGAAGAAAGAATGAGGTTCTTCTCTAAATCTTTTTATCTTTCTAATGTACTTGTAACCGTTGTTTTGCTAAGTGATATTTAATACAAATGCATTTCCTCTATTTAGTCTGTACAAATATACTTCATTCTTTTATTCTTTTGTAAATGTCGGATATTCTTATAAATCCTTATATCAAAAAAAAAAAAAAAAAAAAAAAAAAAAAAAAAAAATCTATGTGAAAAGAACCCAAAAAGAGTAAATACGGGTCAAAATGAATTTATTCAGTATACTCTTTGTTTCATTCTTTAGTATGGATGTCATCATCAAATAGGGGGAGATTGTTGGGTCATCTGAAGATTTGAAGATGACCTCCTGATCTTTCATCTTATATCATCCTACTTAGAATATGTTTAAGGTTCTGTTAGCAGCTTGGTTTCTATACAAATGTTCGGTGAAGTCGAAGATCAGCCGAAGAAGACAAAGTAGGAGTACATCTCTCAAAGCGGATTGAAGATAGTCTCCTAAGCCTAAAGCCAAGCATGCCCAAGTGTTCAACACCATCAGCCAGGATGGTGTCAATCACACATCTTCGGGAAAATCCGAAGATCTCCCATCTTCGGGAAAATCCGAAGATCTCGCATCTTCGGGAAAATCCGAAGATCTCCCATCTTCGGGAAAATCCGAAGATCTCCCATCTTCGGGAAAATCCGAAGATCTCACATCTTCGGGAAAATCCGAAGATCTCCCATCTTCGGGAAAATCCGAAGATCTCCCATCTTCGGGAAAATCCGAAGATCTCACATCTTCGGGAAAATCCGAAGATCTCACATCTTCGGGAAAATCCAAAGATCTCTCAAGCCTTCGGCAGCCGATGACCTCTCCTTAGAAGCTGAAGATGTTCTCACATCTTCAGGAGCCGAAGATGCCTGAAGATTTCCTTCTAACACATTATACTTATCTGACAAAGTATATTGTGATATCTTGCATTGACGTGGACCTCATCTGGAGATCAGATAAAGTAAGTTTTGTCTACTACACCATTTTAAGGAAAGGTCTCTACCATCCTTCTGCAGGTCAACACTTCAAGCCAAAACACCTCAAGACAAAAGGTACATCCTGTACCTTGCTGAAGACCTGTGTCCATCCTTTGCTCAACAGGTGTCCCATGCATTTAATGCATGAGGCACTATATATATGAAGGATGGTTCAACATGCAAGATCACCAGCTCTCAAGCATTCAAGCTCTCTAAGTGCACTGGCATTCTCTCTCTAAGAAGTTCTTATTGTTTTCTAAGTGTTTTACAATTGTTCTTCATTTCTCTTAGTGTAAGATTGTTTGAATAGATTTCATCTATTCTCTTCCGCAACAATCAAAAGTTTTCTATGTGTAATTCTTGATTTCAAATCAATAAGAATTAAAGTAAGTGAAAAACTGTGTGTATTGTATTCAACCCCCCCTTCTACAATACTTTTCTTCTTTACTATCTGCTATTTGGGACCAACAATAATGACCTAACTGTAAATAAACAATCTAGAAAGAATTATATTATTTGACAAATGATCGGGTATTTGGTCTGGTAGTGCTAACCTACCAAGTGTAAAGCCCGTAGGACATAACTCAGTATTTGTCAGAAAGCGTAACGAGAATAATGAAGTCCTAATATGTAAGGCTCTCCTTTGGCGCAAAGTTTCTCACAACGCCCTGGATTGACCACGAGGAGACTTACTCTCTCATGATGGACGTTATGACATCCGAATAATTTGTTAGCCTAGTAGTTTCCGAATGACTGGAAATGCAACTCATGAATGTGGTTACCACATATCTATATGAGAATCTAGATTTAGAGATATATAAAAGTGCTTGATGATATTACATTACCAAAATCAAGTAACTCTAAACCACGAAATGCGTTTGCAATAAAATTGAAACGCCCACTTTATAGATTAAAACAATATAAGCGGATATGGTATACCCGCCTAATGGAATACTTGATTGGGAAAGGATATATAAGAACGATGAACTGTTCCCTTGCGTATTTATTGTGAAAAACAAGTTCCAGATTTTCAAAGTAGCTCTATATGTCAATGTTATAAACATAATAGGCACTCTTGATGAAATAAGAGAAACCACAAGCTACTTGAAATTTGATTTTGAGAGGAAAGATCTTGGGAAAATTTGGTTTTGTCTAGATATTTGAGCTAGGACACTGAGTTTGTGAAATATTAATTCACCGATCGCATATGTCCAGAAAATAATCAAGTAATTTAATATGGACAAAGCGCATCCGATTAGCACTCCCATGATCGGTCGAAGTGTCGGATATAAGAAAAGATCCATTTCGTCTAAAGGACGATGACGAAAAATGTTGGGAGTTGGAATTCCCTGTCTAAGTACAATATGCGCATTATCATACTTAGCATAATACACTTAACCATATATTATATTTCTCAATAAACTTGTTAGCTAGATTTAGCTTAGCGCCAATGCAAAGTCATTTGAATGATATCAAAATTAATCTTTTGAAACCATTGACATGAACTTATATTTTCCCTATAAAAAGAAAAATTGGATTGATAATGGAACTTCAATACCTACTTAGAATATAAGCAACAAAAGTACTAGCTCTTATAGAAAAACACCAAACAATGTCTTGGCATGTGTTTGTTGATATTAGGTATATGTCTGACTCATAGAAAGGTTGTTCTCAAAATGGATAAGGAATTACCACAATGAACACCCATATTGTTTGAAAGTAAGCTAAGCAAACCCTTGTAACTACCTCCATGGACTATTCCAAAAACATTACTCTCCATGAGATAATTAAAGAATGTATATGATTAAGGACTATCATTACATATATTATAGGAGCTAGTAATTTTGGGTTCAACCAGTATCCTACTTGCATATATGGAAATAATGCATCATGTATCGAATAAATGAACATAAGATACATCAAGGGTGATAACACAAAGCATATCCTGCTTAAGTTTCTATACAATTAGCAACAAAAGACTCAACCTTTAGATTCAAATGAATCAAGTAAGGTGTTAAAAGAATGTGACATATTTTACCAAGTCATTACCTAAAACCATATATTGGGAAACATGTAGAAAGTAAATGCAAATGTTCTCCAAACTCCCTTGATTAATGCACAAATCAGGGGGAGTGGTAGACAAAAGGAAGAGTCTACTATATTTGTGATATTTGTATGTTATGCTATTTCCTTCAACCAAGGTTTTATTTTTCTCATTGGGTCTTGTTCCTTGGTGTAAGGTTTTAGTGAGGCAACGGTTTATATACCATCATGCTTTCTTAACTCATGATTAATGTACGAATCTAAGAGAAAACTAAACTGAAGGATAAGTCTATGTACTGCAAAGAAGTTGGTGCGTTGTACTATTTCCTTCGTCAGACTTTTATTTTTTCCCACTGGGTTTTTATTTTGGCGTAAGGTTTTAATGAGACAACAATTGTGCACCGTCACTCATTTAACTCGGCACAAAGGAGAGTGTTGTAGGATAAGTGTGTCATCGTCTAAAGGATATGACGATAGAGATAAAGATAGAGTTAGATTAGAACTGAAATATCTCATAGTTATTTACTTGTAACTCATCCCTATTTAAAAGACTTTTGATTGATGAGAATTACAGATTCATTCTCTCCATTCTATTGATGTTCTATTCGTTTTTCCTTTAACAAAAAGTATATTATATTATAAATATATAATTTTATATGTAGGGGATGGATTATTTACAAACCACTATATACTAGTATTATTTTCATTCATCAACGACTTAGATCAATTAAAGTTATTTATGTTGAACAATTTAATTAATTAATAAGGATTATATCAAATTTGGTTTAAAAGAGTAAAATTGTCAAAATAAATAAATAACAAAATAATACGGTTATTATAAATACAATTACCGAGATGTGGTTATCAAAATCCCTAAAATCCAATAAATCATACCAAAAATTCAAAGAGTTTTCGTAATATATAGTGAAACATATTTTGGATTAAATCATTATGAATTGAAATTTGTTTTGAAAGAAATATTTTTGGATGAAACCATTGGTCATTTGGTTATTAGATGAAACTAGCATTTGATGGTTTCACTGCTAAAATAAGTTTGGATGAAACCAATATTTCATTTGACAGTTTTATTACTGAAATGGATTCATTTGATAGTTTCATTATTGACGAAAACAAGAATATATCTATATCTATCTATACTATATTATAAAGTACGGATAAAAAACTCTTAAATACAAATTATTAGGCACAAGGTACCATCATTTTATGCAAAATTTTAAAAATCTCTTAATTTACAAGTTTCAAAGCACAAGATACATATTACTACTGTATCATTCTAACACCCACCAATTTGGTATGTGCAGGACCTTCCTTTTATGCAGACATTTCCATGTATCACTATTAATTAATATATTGTATTACTATAATTTTGTTTTAATTATATTATTAAATATGTAATTGGTTATTTTTTCTAGATGTCATTAAAATATATAAGATAATCATTGAATTCTAACAAAATACTTAATTTTTTTATATAAAAACATTATATAATTAAGCCTAAATTAAACAAATTTATAATAAAAAACATTATCACTTAATGCAAAACCATCCAAAATCGTACTGTAAATCGACAAAAAAATAAAATGAAACATTAAAATCGTGATGTATCTCGTTGTATTGCGCGAGTACGCTTCTAGTACTATATTATAAAGCACGGATAAAAAAACTCTTAGGCTATGTTTGGCAAAAAAAACTAGCTTATAAGCTAGCGTACACGTTTGGATGACCATAAGCTAGCTTATCAGCTACAAGCTAGCTTATAAGCTAGTTTGCCAAACAAATTAAATACAAATTATTATGCACAAGATACCATCATTTTATGCAAGATTTTAAAAATCTTTTAATTTACAAGTTTCAAAGCACAAAATACATATTACTACTGCAGGCTTCTAACACTCATCAATTTGGTATGTGCAAGACTTTCCTTTTATGCAGATCTTTCCATGTATCACTATTAATTAATATATTATATTACTATAAATTTGTTTTAATTATATTAATAAACATGTAATTGGTTATTTTTTTTATATGTCATTAAAATATATAAGATAATCATTGAATTATAACAAAATACTTAACTTTTTTTATATAAAAAACATTATATTATTAAGCCTGAATTAAACAAATTTATAAAAAAAATTATCACTTTCTCAAAACCATCCAAGATCGTACTGTAAATCAACAAAAAAACAAAAAATAAAATGAAACATTAAAATCGTGATGTATCTCGCTGCATTGCACAAGTACGTTTCTAGTAATAAAAATGCTTCATCACTCTTAAAAATAAACGGTTAGGAAAATAATAATAAAATTTTTTCCATAAATAAATGGTTACATCAATGAAAATCCCAAAAATAAACGATTTATTGGATTTTGATTTATTTAATAAAAATACTAATATTAAAAAAAATAAAATCAGATGAAACCTTGTCAATTTGTTTCGTGTGGAATATAATAATATTAATAATTTTTCTCCAAAAATGAACGGTTTATTATTTAAATCCAAAAAAAATATGGGATATGATAATTTTCTTATATAACCGTGAACTTCAAATTGACGGAATGACCTTTATAAAATAATTTTTTGATTAATCCATTTAAGTTTTTATAGTTTGTACAAATGAGAAAGTTTACAAATGATTTAACCCCTTTATATGTATACACACTAGTGATAGCCAAATGGGCCCGACCCGAACTGATAAGTCAACCGAAGCCCGACCCGGTAAAAGCCCGGCCCGGTAGAAGACCGGTTCATAGCTCGAATACATAGACCGGTTCTAGTATTTGGAGGTTTTGGCGGCCCGACCTGGGACCGTTTTTTGGCCCGACCCGACCCGATCTGAGTTTTTAGTACAATCCATGGGGTGAGGGTGGGAGTTCGGGAGCGGAACTTTCTGATTTTTAACTAGGGGTGTTCGCGGTGCGGTTTGGAGCAAAACTGCAAACCGCACCACATGTGCGGTTTGAACATTTTCGCAAACCGCAAACCGCACCGCATATACCTCAAATCGCATCAAACCGCACCGCGAAATGCGGTGCGGTTATGCGGTTTGTTCTTATCGCACTTTATACGTACAATCCAAAAAATTATAAGTTTAAAATACATTAGAAAGCCAACGATTAAGTGACCGTAGTCCAAAAAATAAAGAGTTTTAATACATCCAACTCCAAAATGCATAATTAAAAATAGTCAAATAAATAGTTTAAAAAAATAAATTGTTTCAATACGATAAACGGATAAAGTAACATTTTTTCATTTGTTGGGCCATAGACTTTTAAGAGACTTATAATTAAAATGTTTATTTATCAAAGTCCAAAACTTAAACTCTTAAAGTCCGTAATTAAAAACACAAAACCCAATTATATAAATATTAAATTAAACTATTATATATATATTAGAAGCATACTCGCGCAATGCAGCGAGATACATCACGATTTTAATGTTTCATTTTATTTTTTGTTTTTTTGTCGATTTACAATACGATTTTGGATGGTTTTGAGAAAATGAATGTTTTTTTTTATAAATTTGTTTAATTTAGGCTTAATAATATAATGTTTTTTATATAAAAAAATTAAGTATTTTGTTAGAATTCAATGATTATTTTATATATTTTAATGATATCTAGAAAAAATAACCAATTACATATCTAATAACATAATTAAAACAAATTTATAGTAATATAATATATTAATTAATAGTGATAAATGAAAAAGTCTGCATAAAAGGAAGACTCTGTACATACCAAATTGGTGAGTGTTAGAAGCCTGCAGTAGTAATATGCATCTTGTGCTTTGATACTTGTAAATTAAGAAAATTTTAAAATATTGCATAAAAAGATGGTACCTTGTGCCTAATTATTTGTATTTAAGAGTTTTTTATCCGTGTTTTATAATATAGTATATATATATTTAAAATTAAAAAATAAAAATAATATAAAAGATGCGGTGCGGTGCGGTTTGAACCGCGGTTTGAAAACTCAAAACCACAAACCGCACCGCATAGTGCGGTTTGGTAAAAATACAAACCGCACCGCGAAAGTTCTAAACCGTGTTTTGCGGTGCAGTGCGGTGTGGGCGGTTTGGATGAACACCCCTATTTTTAACAAGTATATTTTTTCTTATAATTGATGTAATAACTCAAGATTATAAATAAAACATTTTAAAGTGTATTTGATTTATCCAATCCAATTTTTATTTTTTAAAGTTTAGTAATTGATATAATTGAAGTTTTTTAAAGTTTATTATATAATTAATTGTATTATAAATAAATTAATTTAAAAAAAAAACAAAAAATAAGAAGGCCCGATCGAAGGACCGGTTCCCGGCCCGACTCGATTTATAATAAACCGGTTCACATACGAGGTTAACCGGTCCACCGATGTTAGTTCAAAAACCGGTCTGACCCGGCCTGAAGCCCACTTGGCCCGGTCCAAGATGTTACTGTTTGGTCCCGAAGCCCGTTTTGGCCCGGCTCGGCCCGAGCCCGGTTTTTTGCCATCACTAATACACACATGTGAACACCAGTGTAAGTGTGTAACCCTCCATGCCTTCCCTTATCGTGGTAACCCCCTGCCCCATCCCCTTACGATTGCCCTTCTTAGCACCACTGTCACTATCTCCAACATTGCGGAAGACTCCACCAACTACTTACTTTAGTGTCTAGTTAAGGCTCTACGCTTCATAAAACTGCTAGAACCCAACTCCCAACTGGAACCTGTTGCACATGCCGACAAATAAAAAGGTTAGGCTTAACGCCTAGTGAGCTCAAAAGTTTTCAACATAAATAAAGATGTCTGTGAAAATAGATAATGCAGTTTAATTCATAATCTTTCAAAAGGTATACTTTGAATATGCAAACGACTCATTTTCCAATAATATGCATTTTAGACAAGAACACCAATTTGGACATTTTCCAAACCAAACTACTTCAAAGATGATGATACCAATGTAAGCCGCCCATTCATAAATTAGCTTTAACCCAAAAGTCACTCAAAGCGTAAATATAAATTGAACTCTTCATTTATGAATATACGGTTAAACCTTATATCTCAAAACACCCCAAAACACGGGTGAGGAATAATACTCAACCCATAAATCAAGGGTAAAACCCAATTATGCAAAACGTCACCGAAAACTTGGATAATAAAACTCAATACCCAAAACAACACCTTTCGGTGACGGGGATTCCCGATTCCATAAAATGTGACGGTCCACAAAGTAAGCCCATTTTATGTTGTTATGACTAGTCATATAAACAAAAGTACACGCAAGGGATGTCAGGCTCAGTAGCTTTAAACGTACACCCACGGGAACTCGAGTTCAACCCCGTCGGGTTCCTATGTGGAGCCCCTCATTCAATATCGTAATACTTGAGCACGAAGGACTTATACCGCACCCGGTACCTTAACGTGCAGCACGAAGGACTTACATCGCACCCGATACCTAACGTGCCTCGACGTGGAAAACTAATCGTCCCAACGCCGAAACAATAATAAACCAAATACGGGGTCATGACTCCCAAATGCATCAAATAAGCCAAATAATGCGTATAAGTCCCAACAAGGCTCGAAGTCGAGCTACCAAAACTGGACTATTGTCCAAAAACCCCATCAAAATAACAATGCCAAGCCGCAAACTTAGCAACCAATTGACTCATTAATAAATGGAATAAAAACACGATAAAACGCACTCACCCAACGGATATGCAAACACCACGACCAAAAGTGAGATTAGTTCAAAACTCAACATTAGTTGAGACAATCCATTTTCCAAATGAACTCATAACACAAAATATGCATTTTCCAAATTTAACTGCTTATAAGAATGAAAATCATAAAATGAGAGTATAAACATTCTTTCAAGTTACCTCACAAAAATGTGCAAGTGATACTTTATAAAACACTCCATTTCATGACGATGCATAAGACTCGACAAACATTTAAAAGTGTATTTCTTTGACCAAAGATCCCTTCATGTAAAAAAAAAGACTTCAAAACACATTCGTTTGTGACACATATATCGAACGTCCAAAAATCTCCAATGTGGGTGTTATACAAGGTTTGTAAAGTTAGATAATTCAAATAATCAAGGATTAGAAAATAACCCAACATTTGATAATTTCATGAAAAACACATAAAACACTTTAAAATAGACATTTTGGCATGTACAACGTTTTCACAAATCAACTTGAACTCACCTTGCTAGATTTAGGCTAAATCTAGGGTTTTCCTCAACTAGAGCTCCGTTGAAGAACACTTGGATTCTCAAGGCAAAACTTCCAAAACCTAAATCCATGCATATTCAACCATACATAAACATAATCAACCACAAAGAATCGTTTCCCAAACCATGTGCATGAATACCTCAACTAATACCGAAACCCTAACTTCCATAACTTAAGAGAATAGAAGATTACCTTAACCCAAGCTTGAATCCACCAACCAAAACACTTATAGTTCACCAAAATGGCCACAAATCTCCAATCTATGAAAGGAAGCACAAAGGGTGGGTGAAACCCTAGAAAACTCGGTGAAGAAGATGAAATGGGAGAGATGAGGAGCTTACCACCACAAAATACTCTTGTATACTCCAATAGACCTCCAATCTCTTGATAGATCCTTGAAGAGCTCTCAAAAACGTAACCGTGGCACTTTGAATCACCCAAATCGGAGCTAGGATGAGAAAGATATGAAGAAATGAAGTTTGTGGCTGAAAATCGCGATTTTAACACCCTGAAACACCCAGGCGATTGTGTCAGGCTATAGTGACAATGTCATAATCGCCGGGCACAATCGCTAAGATTGTACCGAGAGTTTCTGGGCTCCGGCGACCTTGACAGGCGATTGTGACACTGTCACAATCGCCGGGCATTATAGCCTAGCGCGTACTGAAACTGTTTTGACCATAACTTCTTTGTTATAGCTCCGTTTTCGCTCTGGAAAGAACCGTTGGACTCGTAATTGAATCATTCATCCATATAGACTATAAAATATAGGATTCAAGCCCAAAATCAAAAATCTTATTTTTCCTTGATATATCGGTTTTTGTATTAACTTGAATTGATACCTCACGAACTCGGGGTGTTACAATCACCAAATTAAAACATGAAAACTCCCAAGTCCACATCTTGTTGGACCTCGGCCCGCTTGGAGGCGGCCGGGCTCGCGCTGTGTAACACCCTCAAATCTGGAAATAGCAACAAATTTAAATTTTCTAAATACATCGACATTTCATTCATCTACAAACATAATTTAAGATATAACCTTGATGCACACATTATATTCCATGCATACAGACTATAATGAAAACGGGTGCTACTAAAACCCGATACAATCACTATCTCCAAATTGCGGAAGATTTCACCAACTACTTACATTTGCACAAAGCTAAGGTTCAACTCTTCATAGCTGCTAGAACCAAACCCCAAAGTGGTACCTGATGCACATGCCGACAAATAAAAAGGTTAGACTTAATGCCTAGTGAGTTCAAGAGTTTTACATAAGAAAATATAGCATTAAAAGAATGGATCTCGTTTGGAATCATGACCGTTCAATTGATGTACTTTAAAACGTATAAAATAACTCAGATCCAATGTTATGCACTTTCAAAGGTGGACACTTCATTTCAAACATGATGTATAATTTGAAATAACTTAAAATATCTCGAAACATGAATATGAAACGACTTCCATTTAAGATATGCGGATAAAACGTTATGTCCCAAAACACCCTAGCACGGGTGGGGCAATTATTCGACCCATGAATCGTTATCAAAACCACATATACCGTACGTCTGAAAACATGGACACTAGATCCACTACTCACGCGACCGTAAAGACCCAATGACAATAAAATAAGACGTCCTTAATTTAAAATACTGATAGCCAACAACGGGGGAGACCCGTATCCGTTGAGAGTGGAGGAAACACAAAAGTATACCACCCATGCAACGTTAATCGCATGACACCTCCCGACATCACAGCCCGGTGTCCCTACGACTCCTTTACAAGTGTCACCCCAAGTCAGTTGACTTTGATGGATCATTCCGAAGAACTCCATCCCGAAGGCCCGACACACTTAAAGAGTACCTCCCAGGAATTACTTCAAGCGGCGGAGGTCCTAGCGCCTACTACTCCGGTAGCACTAGCCGACTCAACCCTTCTAGCGATCACTTGTAAAGTTTCCGGTCATAAAACATGGGTACCGAAGTTCAACCCCGCAATACCCAAATGACCATCCCAAAAACAGACTGACTTACGTGCCTATGGATCCAATGCGACACAGTCTAACCTCACCGGACTACGCATGAATGACCAAAGCACTCGAGCCCGTAGCCAACCTCAACACGCAACACAATGCATTAGTACGTACGTCATAACTGGACTCTACATTGAGCCATATAAAACCGGACAAGTGTCCTCAAAACTCCTTTAAAATGACATCGGGCCAAAATGCTCAAAACCTCTTTTTGACCAATGATTACGTTTTTCAAATAATAAACGCACTCGACCCATACCATGAAATCACACACTCTAAAATGCTTGAATGAACTCCAACACAGTTTAAGTCGGGACAAAAAAGTTTTTCAAATAGACTTATACTCTTAATCCTCTCAAAACGTCCATAACACCAAATTAAACCTTTTTACCCAACAAACACTAAAAATGCCTTTTTAACCAAATAATCTCGTTTATGCAATAAGTAACCAAATACACCCATTTATGACTCATTATCAAGATGCCCAAAAATCATAAGAATGTGTGCTATATGAGTTTATAAAGTTAAACACTTTCAAAATAACCAAACTGATCAGCAGTTAACAATTTAGTGTAAGATATAAAACACTTTAAAATAACCATTTTGGCATGTACATCGTTTTCACAAATCAATTTGAACTCACCTTGCTAGATTTAGGCTAAATCTAGATTTTACCCCGCTTTGAGCTTCCTTGACGAAACTTGAATCCTCCAAGCCAAAACCTCCAAAACCTAGATCCAAACATTTTCAACCGTAAATAACCATATTCAACCATATAGAAACATTCCCCAAACATAATACACAAAAATCTCCCTTATGGTCCAAACCCTAATTTTGACCCAAATCTTCCAAAATCTTACAAACCGAAAATAGAGTAATAAAGCACTAGGAAATCATCGATAGAGCATTTACATCACTTAATATGGCTTAGAAATGGAGAAAGCAAACTTACCACATAGGTTTTGAGCAAAACCCTAAAACTTATAAATCTCGAGGAATGAGAAGGAACAATTGATCTAGCACATGAGGTTGGGGTTGCAAGCTTGATGATGATGGGACACCTTAGAATCCATGGAAATGACCTTAAAATGGGTTAGGGTTTGTGGGGAATGAAGGAGGAACGATTTGGGAGTGAATGGGGAGGTTTGGATATGAGAGAATGAAGAAAAGGCTGAAAACTCGAACTTAACAACGCATTGGTCCTCTGGTGCGACATTAATGTCGCCAGGTGTCCCCAGGTCATGGTACATCCCCTGCGACTGTGACAGTGCGACTATGACACTGTCATAGTCGCCGGGCATTGTCGCGGGACCTTCCCGGAGCCCCGAAACTCGACTTTTTCATTACCAATACTCCTGATACTCAAAGGGATTTTAAACAATACATTTCCCAACAAAACCCCGCTGTTTACATGTCATGAAAACGTCCGGGTGACGATCACTTACCAAAAATTACGGGCGTTACAATCCTCCCAACCTTAGAATGATTTCGTCCTCGAAATCCACTCTTCTCAATTGAACGTTGCCCGCAGGATAGATTGTCCTTAATCCACTTTCCATAAACACTATCATAACCCTCATGCTGATACTCACGCCAGCCGCCCCTCTTGGGCACATAACACTTATGTCCGAGTGAACACTTAAATTATCGGTTTGTAGTCAATTTTAGTTTACACATTTAATTTCTTTGTCCTTGATGTCTAGATTGAACACGAGACATTGAATGTGTCATTCTCGTTATGTCCAATCTCTAGTTTCTTGATTCCCGAATATACAAATAAAAACATAAATTGATATCTCATATCATTTATCTGAGCATGCATGGATTTCCTTAGTATATATTTATCAAGGGGCCCAGAGACATCACTCCCGTCATAAAGGAGAGACAAATCCTATCTCGATACATGCTAGTTCTACCATATGATTTATAACATACCCAACAATAATCCTGTCACCCAGTTACGGAATGATTAGAACAAATGTCAAAATATATTACTCACGCATAACAAACTCCATATTTCTCAAGTCAAAGAATTGCATGTATATTGACCACATGAGAAACACTTATGACACTCACATGGCATCCAAAGAAGTGTTCTCATAGCGAGTCACGTCCGATACACAAAATCTTAATTTTGTACCCATATGCAGATTCAATATCTCTGTATGAATCCCTACATATGCTAGTCATTATCATATTACTTCAACCTTAAAACCCAAAATAATATTTAACTAGGGACATTTAGAATACATTATTTTAAGTTTATTTATTATGAATAATTAAAACACAGAATATAACATAGACATAATAAATTGGGCAATGCATATTATTTATTTATTAATTTCATGAATCAAAACTCAAAATTACAATCATCGTATGTATTTTTGAGGTATGTATACTCTCTCCCAGCTTCATACGTTGCTCCCTCTTGTGTGAGAATTGCCAAGCTTAAGTGTTTGAGGTTTTAGAAGCTTGAGGCAACAACAGAGACTTACGCGGGCTATCGCGCGGCCTGGAGACCGCGACCAAAGCCGATGGACTCACTGGAGTCTCCAGGCCAAGGACACGCGCGACCTACGCCGCGACTCCATAGTCGCGGCCAAAGTCGCAGGAAAGGGTCTGCAGGCCAAATACGGGATTTTCTCCTTTTTACAATTGTTTTGCATTTTGGGGTTTTGGAGTGCGATTTTGGAAGATCCAAGAGGTAGGGTTTTCTCTTTATTCATTCATTGCTTTTAAATGCAAAGCTCTTAGGCATTTATTGGGTTGGTTTAGGTTGGTGGTGGTGTTTATGAACTTGGGATTGAAGTGTCAAGTCTTCTCCTAAACTCTACCCTCAAGTGTCATCATCTAAGGTTTCCTATAACCTTACAAGGTGAGTTTTCTAACCATTGTTCTTACATATTTACTAGGGTTTATGTGTATTACTCTCATTCATACATCTTAAGTACATAATGGGTTTTGACCTATTTTGACCTAACTATGGGATTTGGAATATTAGGGTTTTGGAACTTGAACAAATATGTTGGGAAAATGTGATAGATTGTAAATAATGGTATCTTATGAATCCCTACATGCTTTAGAACTTACTCTTATTTCATGGGACTTTGGTGAATCCAAAATGAAACTTGGGTTTTGGTGAGATTCCAGTATTGGGTTGGTTAGTAATAATCTTGTCAGTAAAATGAGTTTTATATGTTACTGTCGAATGTCGATAGATTGGCATTGATAAAGTCTCCTTATTAATGGAGCCAAGACTTGATGTTAGAAGGCTTATACATGTAATGTGGTCTTAACACTTGTGTATATGATTATTGATGAAAGTGTTAAAATGCTTTGTATTTAGTCTTAGTGCAATGGATCCATAGGCACGGTGTTCCTATGTCCCCGTTTTGGACATTGGGTTCACCACTTTGGCACGGAATAAGCATCGGGTCACCATGATAAGTAAGGTGTGGACCTATACGGTCGGGCAACGTCTCATGGGCAGTAATGTGTAATTCCCTTGTGCTAGAGTTCCCCGTTTTTGAACTCTCAAGAATAGACCTAGAGGGGTTGACTTGATGTTTTCGAGCAATAGACTTAGAGGAGTTGAGCTCATTATGTGATTGGTGTTATTTGTACCATATTTAACCACTAATGGTTTATTTGATTTGTTGGTTTTAGCTCACGACTATATCCTCCACGTGACTCCGAATGGGTTTAGTACTTCCATTCTTATTTGACTTGTTCTCACTAGGCTTTAGCCTAACACTTGTTCTTTATTATCATGTTTGACATGTCATCTTAGCGGTGGGGCACGAGGGGACTGAGGGAACGACCTTGTGGTCGTGAGTGGTCTTTTTGGAGAAACATAGTGACCAACATACCTTGACTTTTGAAGACATACATTTTGGAAGGATTGCGACACCCGACCATAATCTAGTTAACCAAATATAGATTAGTAGGTTATCGTTTTATGCTTCATCATTGGGATTGTAAATGATTTACTATATACCCCGTTATGGGATGATACTCTTGGGCTGAATTGTTTACCCTTTTTATACAAGTTTAAATTATCCCCTATTTTTAGGGTGACAGGTTTCTCTATTTTCAAACGTCATATTGCCGAATTTTCAAAATTTATTCCGTCTATTTTTTTAGAGTGTTACAAACGCCCAGAGCCTCCCAGGTTTGGGCACTGCACCCGGCTCGACGTGGTTCCCTGGTAGCGCTCCACTCCCGGCTCAACACTATCCCGGGTCTGTCACTCCCGGCTCACCTTGGTACCGGGTGGTTGGTGATCCCGGGTTGGGCACTCCTGATGCACCCGGGGAGGGCGACTCTCGGGCGACCAAGGGTTTTCTAGCGATTTAGAACTATAGCGATTCTAGACAAAATTCATTTCCATTGCTACCTAAATCGATTAAACCACCAACTTTAGAGGGAAGATTGATTCATTTAAGATTTAAGCCAATATTATCATCTAATCATCATCCTAAATCCAATAGACACCCCATTTCAATATAACTCCCTTACTATAATTTTATCTAAAACATCAAGCTTAAAAGATATGATTCCCACAACCAGATAAGGTTAAATTGATTACCTTAAGAAGAAGAAATCCACTAATTGCTTCTCACGATTGCACGGTTTGAATCCTTCCAACTTCAATCTTTCATCAAAATGCTTATCCTCTTCTTTTTCTTTTCTCAGCGCCGCACAACACAATTCACTATAATGAGGGAAGGTATAGGGGTCTATGGCACTATTAGACTAATTTTCCAAAAAGCCCCTCAGCCACCCTTTATTTACATATATCACCATTATTTGAAGAAATTGACAACAATACCCCACGAAGGTCACAGTCGTTACATGCATGAAGGGGATAAAATGAGAGGAAAAAACCTGCAAATCACATAATGAACCGATAAAGCCGATGATCGTGGATGTGATCATCATTGGTTACAAATTTATCATATTATTATCACAAAAATCACATCATAAGAAGTATTCGATTTATCAAAACATTATCACAACAAAAACACATCATAAGAAGTATTCAATTTATCAAAAAATTATCATATCATTATCGATAACGGAAGTATTGACATAAGATCATCTCCAACAAATTCTCTAAAATGGGGAATCAAAATTCAAAATCTCCAAAAAAGATTGCATTTAACTCCAACAATTTCTCTAGGAGATTGCAACATTCATTATATTATTAAAATATTTAATGTAACATCCGTAACTTTCGGTAAGTAAGGATCACCCGGACCTCTTTGCAACTTGTAAGTGGTGGGATTCACGTTGGGAAAACATTATTCAAAACCCCCAAGAGTGTCGAACATCTTGGTGTCGAAAAATTTCAAATTTTGGAGCTCGGGGGAGGCTGGGCGATAGTGCCCGCGACAGTGACAAGTGTCACTGTCATCGTGTCAATGTCGTGGGGGTGGTACCACCCGCGGTACACTCTCAACGAGAGTGCCCTGGCGAGAGTGCGCTGGGCACAATCGTCGACGGCCCCTGGTCCCTTTAAAACTCGATTTTTGAGCAACCCCTTCTCATTCTTTCAACCCCTTTCACTCTCTTCTCTTCAAAATCGACCCTTAAACACTAACATCATATTTTACGCATCCAAGACACCAAATCTAATGTGTTCCAAGTGTTTCTCCACCACCCAACAAAGATTGGAAGCTAGGGTCAAGAAGTTTCATCTTCATCTTCATCTTCAACCTCAAGCTTTATTTTAGGGTTTTCTAGGTTTTCGTCAAAACCTAAGTGGTAAGTGTATCTTCCCCATTTCCGAACCTTTTTATAAGATATAAATGTTCTCTTGATGATTTTCTGGTGTTTGGTTTGTCAAATTTCGAATTTGATGATTTTGGAGAAAATAGTTCAAAATTAGGGTTTGACCAAGTTGGGTTTTTTTATGTAAATGTTTGGGGAACTATTCTAAATGGTTGAGTAAGTATGTTCATTGTTGGGAAATTGTGATGATAGGTTTTTGAAGGTTTTGCTCGTGGATTCGGATTTCTTCAAGAAAGCTCAAGTTGGAGTAAAATCTAGATTTAGCCTAAATCTAGCAATGTGAGTTCAAGTTGATTTGTGAAAACGTTGTACACGCTAAAATGTTTATTTTAAAGTATTTATGTGTTTAACATGAAATTATAATTTGTGGAGTTACGTGATGGGTTTTGGTTATTTGAGAGGTTTGGTTTTGTAAACCTTGTAAAACATCGATATTGGGGAATTTTGGGCATTTTGATAAATGAGTCATAAATGGGTGTGTTTGGTGATTTATTGCACAAGTGAGATTATTTGGTTAAAAAGACATTTTAGTGTTTGTTTTGGAGAAATGCGTAATTTCGTGTTATGGGTCGTCTTGAAGAAGTAAATGGCATAAAATCATTTGGAAAGTAATTTGTCCCAATTTAAACTACATTGGAGTCTCTACACGTATTTTGGGAGTGTGTCTGCATGAAGTGAGTCAATTGCGTTATTCTTTTAGGAAGTCGTTAATCGTTGGTCACAAAAGAAGTTTTGAGCATTTTGGCTCGGTGTCGACTTAAAAGAGTCTTGAGGACACTTGTCCGGTTTTGAATGGCTCAAGTAGCCCCATCATGACGTACGTACTAATATACCTTGTTGCATTTTGGTGTTGGTTACATGTTCGAGTGCGTTGGTCATTTCGGGTTAGGCATGTAATGTTAGACTGTGTTGCATTGGATCCATATGCACGTAAGTCAGTATGTTTTGGGATGGCCAATTGGGTATTGCGGGGTTAAACTCCGGTACCCATGTTTTATGACCGGAAACTTTACAAGTGATCGCTAAGAGGGTTGAGTCTGTTAGTGCTACCGGGGAAGTAGGCGCTAGGACCTTCGCCGCTTGAAGTAATGCCTGAGAGGTAGTAGTGCGTCGGGACTTTGGGGTGGAGTTATTCGGAATGTTCATCAAGGTCAACTGACTTGGGGTGACACTTATTAAATAAGTCGTAGGGACACCTGGCTATGATGTTGGGTGGTGTCATGTGATTAACGTTGCTTGGGTGGCATACTTTTGTGTTTCCTCCACTCTCAACGGATACGGGTCTCCCCCGTTGTCGGCTACCAGTATTTCAAATATAATGATGTCTTATTTTATTGTCATTGGTTCTTTATGGTCGACAGTAAATGAGGGCCTTGATATTGGATCTTCTCCCTCGTATATTAAGGTTTGAATGAATTATGGCATCCCCGTGTTTTGGTATTTTGATTCTTTTCATTTATGGTCGCGTGAGTATTGGACCTGGTGTCCATGTTTTCGGACGTACGGGATATGTGGTTTTGATGATGATTCATGGGTCGAGTATTTTTCCCCACCCGTATTTGGGAGTTTTGGGATATAACGTTTTATCCACGTTTCTTAATTGGGAGTCGATTCATATTCATGTTTCAAGTTAGTTTAAGTTGCATCAATTTATAAAGCATGTTTGAAATGAGATGTCCATCTTTGAAAGTGCATGATATTGGAAAATAGTTGTTTCCACGTTTTAAAGTACAGTAATTGAAAGGTCGTGATTTCAAGTGAGGTTCATTCTTTTAAAGTTATATTTGTCCATGTAAAACTCTTGAACTCACTAGGCGTTAGCCTAACCTTTTTATTTGTCTGCATGTGCAACAGGCTTCGTTGGGGGATAGCTCTAGTGACACTATGAAAAGAGAAGTGCTAGTTGTGTGCTCGTGAGGTGAGTAGATTGGTGAAGTCTTCCGCGTTAGCTTATGAAGAGCAACCTGTATTGGGGTTATGTAGCACCCGACTTCAGTTAGGTCCTTGTTTAATATTGAAGTTTATAATTGATGAGGTTAGTTATAGAATGTTATATTTGAGGCATGTTGAACGTTGATTTGTAAGTGGAAGTGATGTTTTAAATTTATACCGCAAACGTACGGGTATTGTAGCATACGGGTCGATCACAGTGAGGCGATGGACCAAACACGGACTCGTTCTAGACTATGGCCTAGCTACGTGAATTCATCAATGTTTGGATTTTTTTATAAATTAAAACTAATTAAATAAACAAATAAACGAAGGAAGCAAAACAAACTAACGGACATTGGGTAATGTCAACTTCAGATTTTTGGTAATGGTGGGAATTCGTTACGCAAAATTACTTTAACCCTCTTTCGAAGTGGAAAAACTTTTCTAACCCAAGACTCATATTACTTTCGCAATATGTGTACGTTGGGAAGAAACATTATGTTTTAAAACGAATATTTTTCCCTATCAACGTCCCTAACTATTTATCATGTTAGGACCGTTGTCATTGATTAACTTGATCCAAGTAAAAGATCAAACTTTCATTTCATCAAAACCAATCGATTTAACTAAATGATTTGTTAAAAACCAATTAAATCAATTTCAACTTTCGTTAAAATCAAAATGGATTAAAACTCAACATCCGCTTAAAAAAAACAATTAATCAATATCAAGACCTTCGATCTAAAGAGATGGTTACCCAAATGAACAAAAGTTAAACTACGAAACAAAAAATAATATAAATCTAAACAAAACAATAAAATTAATCTACGAAAGCTGTAAAGATCGATCCAAGGAGTGTCACTCTCCAAAAATCGTTTTTAGCCTACGAAAGCAGTAAATTAAATTAAGAGTTGTAACACCCCGAATTTGGAGTCTTAATGGTGTTGCGATCTAGTTAGCCAAGGGAGAAGAATCGAAAATTTGAAAGCTCGGCAGTGCTTGGCGCGACTTACCACACGGGTGGAGCCGCACGGCTAACCGCGCGGGTCTCTATCCATCCGCAACTTCAGTGTTCCGCGCGGCTCACGACGCGGGTGAGCACCCGCGGGCACCCGTTCGGGCGCGCAGACCTCATTTAAATGAAGAAATTCGGCCAAAACCCTCATTTTACCCATCTCAACTTTTAGGAACTCTTGGAGGCTACGTTTTCCTCCCAAGAACTTGGTAAGTTCCATCACTCATCTTCCTTAATCATCAATGCTTTCCACCAACCTCATTTATTGATCATTAATGGTGATTTAGGTGGTATTTAAGCATCCATTGTGGTAGATTCAAGTCTCCTCAAGATCCTAGCTTATTCTCCTTAAGCTTTTGAGTTTTAGGGTTTTGGAATACAACCCTACAAGGTGAGTTCATCCTTTTTATAAAACTCTATACATGTTAAAATCTTATTTTAACCTAATAGACATCTCCATTTTCATTATGTAACTTGGGGTGCATTTTCACCCAAACCCCTATTTTGGATATTCTAGGGTTCATATGTGTGGAAAGGATTTTGAGAAAAGGGAAGAGGATATTTTGGATATATGTATAAAGAAAGCTTATCATTATGTTTTCTATCCTCTAGCTTCAAGGATTTATAATAAATGGGTTTATGCTATTTTCATCTAACTGCTAATAATTTTGCATATTGGAAATTGTTTACCATGGATGGAGAAATTGGAACCTCTTGGTGATATTATGCAAGTATTATGAGAAAAACCTTCTTTTATAAATATTTGAACATACATCTTAACATTGAAGCACCGATTAGCTTTTTAGCTCTTTGTGACATATTTGGTTGCATTGGGAGTCATGACCCCATCATTGTTGTGCATTTGGTCCGACGTTGGAGACGTTAGTTTCCCTCGTCGAGGCACGTTTAGGCATCAGATTGGATTATAAGTCCTACGTGCTAAGTATTACGATATTGGATGAGGATCTCAACGTAAGGGCCCTTTGGGTTGAAGTTGACTTTCCGCGGGTGTACGTTTAAAGCCACTGAGTCTAACATCCCTTGCGTGTACTTTTATGTGTTTTGGCTTTACTGACTGTCTAGTGGCTTACTTTTGTGTTCCGTCACTAATGTTAGTAAGCGGGTCTCCCCCGTTAAACCAAGAGGTAACTGTTAATGGTAAAAGCATCATTATTCCTATCATCACTCCATTTTCTTTATTTACGCTTATCGTTAAATATTTTAATTCAACTGTTGATCTCACTATGCGTTAGCCTAACACTTTTTCTTAAAATGACATGTATAGCAGGTCAATCTAGCGATGGGAGTCGTCGAGCTTGAGCGGACGACCTAGGGGTCGAGAGTGGTCTTTTTGGGAAATGCATTGACCAATATATTGGTGATAGTGGATACTCATTTTTAGAAGAATAGCAACACCCGACCATAATCTTCTTGTTTTAAGTTAGATTACTAGGTTGTTGTACATTATTTTCATTTGATTATTTGTAAAGGCTACAATCATATTCCCCGTTCTCGGGATGATACATTGGGTTTGTTATGACATGTTTTAATTCACTCCGGTTTACCCAGTTTATAGTCGTCATATTGCGAAATTTTCGAATTTTTATTTCTCTAAAATCTAGGGTGTTACAAGAGCGGTGCAAGAAATTAAAAAGGGAAAAGTAAATAATAGGGAGAGAGATCCAAATATATAAATAAATAAAAAGGAGAAACGAAACGTTGCAACGGTGTTGAATGTTGATGACATCTGTCACATTCCATCTTCACCTTCAATCCGACGAAACATCGCACCTTCACATCTTCAAAGGACTCAACGAACGAAGAAATCACAAATAAATAAAAACTAAACTAAACCTAAATCTAAATCTAAATCTAAAATCTAAACTAAAAAACTTATAAGAAAAACTAAAAACTAACAATTGAAATCCAAATAAAAAACAAAAGGCTAAACTAAAAAAAAAAGAAGAAAAAACGGACGCAGTCGTCGTGGAGGTGAAAAGGAGATGGATTCACAAAACATAAAATGATTTTCTATTAACAAAACAAAATTTTCAAAAATAGCCCCTCAAGTTTGTAGCTCTTTCAAAAATAGTCCCGCTTGATTTATTCTCTTTCAAAAGCTTATTTGCTGAATTTATTTCTTTCAAAATTGGTCCAACATTTGTCATTCTTCTTGGATTTGCCCACCAAATAAAGATCGATCAAAAACTTTAAATCCATCATCATCCATTTCACGTTTTCAACGTGAATTACCTGTCAAAACCCGAGAAAACCACAAAAATGCCAATGTAATATCCCCCATCGATTATTAAACGAAAATTAACTAAAAATATAATAAAATCTACATGCAAACAATTAAATTAAATGCAAATGCAATTATAAACTAATATGAATTCATGCACAAAATGCATTTAATAGGAAGTTTTGTTCCTTATTTGATATTAAATTGAGATTTTTAATTAGTTGTTCTTACCAAATTTGAGGGTGTTACAAGTTGGTATCAAAGCTTAAGTTTGAGAGAATTATGTATTGATTTTTGGATGCCTAGACTCAAACTAACGTTCTTATAAGTGTTTGTAAGTGAAATTGCACATTAGGTACCTTAAGATAAGATATTTTGGGGTTAATCGAGTCGCTAGAAACGGGAAACTTGTCGAGGGTCGCAAGGATGATCATGTACGACACATTCATAATGACACCTGACCAGTGTTATGGTTAACCTACATGCTACATGTGTATACTTGAACTACCTTGATATGATGACCGTTGGGGGTAGTGAGAAAGTTTATAAGCGAGTGATCTAAAGAAAGGTTGATGTTCATAGTAATGTCACTTGGGAGTGATAGTACAAATGATACCGATATAGATTCAAAATCTAGAAGACAATACAAACCTTAATCATCTCATAACAATTTACCCAAAACTTTGTAGTACCACAAATATATGTCATCCAACATTCTAACTAGTCCTTATAAAATGTTTTAGCACTTTTCATATTTCTCGAATAACCTATAATTAATTCAACAATACCGCTACTTTCTAAGTATATCAAACTACAACTATCCTTACAAATAAATGAGGTCAAGAATTACAGTCATATCCTTCATTCAAAGACTCTAAAACCTAATCACTTAAAACAATTGTCTTTGCAAATCCATCTACTTATTTAAATTGCTTCCTTGAAATTAGATTGCCAACATCCACATATTTTAACCATGAACAGTGCAACCAAACTTCAATAGCATACCACCTATTGTAATTTTAAGAGATTTTGTCATTAGACAAATAAATATTGATTTTGATATAAAGTCACATTCAAACTTTTAACATCTTAATAGTATTTTTTTGAAGCTTTTGATAAAAGACCAAAATATATTGGGGGTTGAAAGTGTAACTTCCAAAGAGTAATTATAAAATTAAAAATTATGAGTAGGAACTCATAATCAAGATAAAGTTTTGAATATGATAAGCATTTGAATTTAATTATAACAACTATGAATTAAGATAAACATTTAAATAAAATAAAATACTTAAAAATAAATGACACCAATTAGTCTTAAAATATATTATTCAATAACGCCACAAATGACTAAACAGATCACAAAACATTTTGACTATTATATGATCCTAAATTGCAAATATAGTTCACAGATAACAATTACAATAGGAGGACGGTAATCAAATGAAAACCTTAAAAATGTTGAGAACCATGAGGACCGATATAAGCCATAATTTGGATTTGATCCCATGGTTTTAAGTGAAAGTTGTTTTTAATTAGAAAAAGGGCATAGTCGTCATTTTAGTAACATAGATTCACCGGATGAAACACATATTCACCAATTGAATCATAATAAAAATTATTATTTTTTATAAGGTTAATAATGACAGTGTTTCATTTACATGTTATTTAACCTTATGAAATCCAAACATAATTTTCATACATGTTATTTCACCACATGAAATCAAACACAATTTTCATCTAATCTATTTCACCTCATGAAATCAAACACAACTTTCGTTTACATGTTATTTCACCTCATGAAATCAAACATAATTTTTCTATATGTTTATTTCATCTCATGAAATCAAACACAATTTTCGTCTATATTTTATTTCAACTCATGAAATCAAACACAACTTTAGGAAACAAAAAACCCTAAATATGTTACAAAACTAACTTATCGATTTCCGTAGCAAACAAAAAAAGAATAAACAAACCCTAGATAAAGAATAAAATCAACTCAACCACTATTTCATGTTACTTTATTCTATCAAAAACATTAAACCGTCCCTGAAATTCAAATTTGAGAAACCAAATATCAGCTTGGGGGTGAAATCGATGGTTACTCGGAAGAAACGATATGTTTTGCAGAGGTTGAGACAGAGATGCTTGAAAAACGAATTGTAGTCGTAACACCCCCATTTTTCAATCGTCGCCGCAAATCGTTTAACAAAACCCTGCTTTATATAATATAAAAACCAACATCAGTTTCGAGAAGAAAAAAAGTGTAAGAAAAGAAGAAGAAAGGAATCTCCGATGTAGGTTTCTCGGTCCTTCTATGCTCAATTGATAAGGTAAATGACAATAATAATCGCTTACCCGTTAAGCGTTCAAGTAAACGATCCTTTAGTTCCATATTGCGCCAAACATAAAACAATGCTATAATTTCCTGTCTTGTACATTAAACACATCTTGGAAAGACTTGATCCATATCATTTTATCTTCTATCTTTTATCCCTTCATGTTATATGGTCTATCTTTACTTCCCTTTTAATACATTTTGGACATACTAGATATATAATATAATTATAAATTAAAACATCTACATGAATAATAAGTTAATAAGGTTTTACAAATATATGCAACCTTAAAATGTCAAATGACGATTTAAAAAATATATATCAATCTTGACATTGAAATAAAATAAAAGAATAAAAAAAAAAACTGACAGTATGTTTGAATAATAATAAAACAAATAGTTTTTTTTTTCAAAATAATAAATAGAATATTTGATTTATATAAGTAATTGATTTAGACGGTAAAATTATTATAATTCAAAAGATAAAAATTAAATATTAAGTTGGTTAAAATTAAAATTCAGTTAATTTTACATTGTTTTATGATAACTATTTCTTATTTATTTTACCTTTTTAACCATAGCATAGATAACAACAACAACGTTCAATATAAAATTGAAAATACTGATCACAATTCACACCACAATTTCAAAGCAACCCTGGGGTTCTACGGACTTACCGTACTCCCACCACATACGATAAATTCCTCTTTTGGTCTACCAATTCAAAACCCTAGTTGCCGCCAAACGTGTTGGCGCCAGATCTGAACAATTATATTACCTCGCTTCCGTCTCCATCTCCGAAGCTCAGCTCCAACCACATCTGCATCTCACTTCTCGCAGGAAACACAAGCAATCTGGAATTCAGGTAAACTGAAAACATCCTCGTTACAGGTTTCAATCTGTGGCTTATTTCATAAATCTATTTGATTCTTTTTATATGTGTTCGATAGATCTGCTATGAGTTTCTTTTGGTAATTAGGTTATTTGTTCTTGTAATAGACAAATTTGTTGTTTAATCGGAAGGAGTTTTAGATCTACTTTTAACAAAAGAAGGGAAATTATCGGCGTTCAATTAGCTTTCGCTTGGAATTCATCCAAAAAAACTTCCGTCGAAACACACTGCGGTGATTGTTTTAGACTTTTGTTTAGATTCTTTAGATTTCTATGTTATTTGACTGAATCGAAGTTCATGCGATAGTTACCGTACTTGTTCACGATCTAGTTTGGTAGATGCTGTTGAACACTTTTGGTGATTATGAATTTGTAAATCAGTATTGCTTTGGTCCTGCTATGTTAATGTTGAACTGGACCTAAACGGAGATACTTTTGATTCATCTTCTTGGATGAGTGGATAGTTGATGAATTGAAGGCAATGAAACGAGGATCATGTAGCCATTCTACATCTGTAAATAATAATTGATTCATTCAAATGATTTTTTTGCTTGTCCAATCTCAATGCAAGCCTATCCCTTGAACAAGGTTTTTTAGTTGATAAATATTTGGTGGTACTAAATGATGTAAGTTAACTCATGAAGTTCTGTAGCTTAGAGTACTATAATCAGCGACTTACAACCATTAAGTCAAATTGTATATCTTTTTACAAGCAGACATTGATGTGGTTTGATTATTTAATTCGAGTCTCGACTATAGGTCCTTGATCTTAAATTTACATATCTCTTGTTATTTCTAACACTCAACACTGTCTTCTTGATGGGGGTTGAAGCTAAGAATTTTTTCTCTTTGCTTTCTACTGCCTGTAAGTAGTATTTCTAACAGTTAGGAGTCAAGATTGATTGTTGTATATATTTAAAGCTATCAACAATTGTATTTTGTTCAGCAATGTTCAGTTGCTTTATATGCTTAAACATTTTTGGTATCTTTTCATTTATGAAATCATTGTCTAATCCTATCAGGTGTCTCTCTTTGGACAGAACAATCACACAATAGTGTTCAAGTAATACTCAAAGAGTCTAGGGTTGGTTGTCAAATAATGAAGCTAAGAGCTTGCGGTACTTCTCATTTTATCTGGTCTATAAAAGACGGCATGGTGAAAAAGGCCCACAATGTGGATTCACATGGAAGGCCGGGTCTCAAGTTTAAGACGCTAGAAGATATATATCACTCCTCAGATGCTGAACATAAGTTTCAGGATGGTTATGATCATACAAAAATTGATGGTAGCAGCTCAGGGAATGAATACACACCCATGCCCTATGCAGATCGAAAAACAAGAGCACGAAGTGGTCATGTTGTCGAGGAGGATGAACCAGAATGTCTATTAAATGAAAACAGTTTTCAGGAACTGACATTGTCACAGCTAAAGAAAAAGTGTAAAAGAAAGAAAAGGAAGGCTTCAGAATCTGTTCTTCTAACCCCAAAGGCAGAGGATGATGATCCTGATCTTAGTGAACCACTGTGTAAATACAGAGTTAAGGTTTCAAAGAGTTCAAGGTCCAATATGATGCCTGCTAATGAAAGTTTTCCAACATCTTCTAGAAGTACTCTAATAAATGCATCTGAATCAAGTACAGGTAACGATGGTGCTCTCCTGTTCAGCAAAGATCTTGCAATTGTTAATGTCAAACTTGAAGCTCCTGAAGTGGAGTACTTTGAACATGGAGAGACAACCCACATGGCTGATGGTCCTTTAATTTGTGATGGGCCAGTGAGCTTCATTGCTTCTGAATCTGGATTTGTACTTGTCAATAGAAGTTCTGCAACATCTTCTAGAAGTACTCAATTAGCTGCATCTGAATCAAGTACGTGTACCGATCATGCTTTCCTACTCAACAAAGATCTTGCAGCTGTTAATGTCAAAGTTGAAGCTCCTGAAGTGGAGTACTTTGAATGCAGAGAGACGACCCACATGACTGATGAACCTTCAGTTTGTGATGGGTCTGTTAACTTCATTGCTTCTGAATCTGGATTTGTACTTGCCAATCATGACCTGAAGAGCACAGAATCAGGGTCAGTCACAAATGATGGGGAAATATGTATACTTAATGAAGCTTCACTTGAAAATTTGGATGACATCACAGATTCCTTTCTTGTTTCTCCAATGATTGGGGAAAACATGGACTTGGATAATGAAGAAAATATGGCAAATAATTTCCTGCAGTTGCCATCATCTGAAGTGGACAAAGAAGAATGTGTCAACCAGCAACCTTCAATTGTAAGCTCCTTGGAAGACGATTCTCCTGTTGAAGATCTGACCGCAAGCACATCTGATTGCTCTCAAAGTCATCTCTACATTCAGCAAACACCTGAGCAAACCAACTACATCTCTGGTCTTCAAGATTCAAATTCAACAATTGATGGCGACCATAATTGTGCGGATCTTGGTCAGGTAAGTGATTCACACATGGTTGAGGAGTGTGCTGAAGGTTCATCCACAAATCAGGAATATGGTTCTCCAAGCTTGATGCCTGATTACTTGTGTTTACCTTCAAAGTCACATCCTTGGCCGAGCCTTGATGATGACGATCATGTGGTATCTGTAGAGGCCAAATCACCTATTTTGGAGAAGAAGCAAAATATGACGTCAATGAATGCTGATGCAGACTTCAACTCCTTGAATTCTGACAACAATTCTGTTGTTCCTGAGGATACTTTGATTCTTCAAGAGCAGCCATCTTTTGTTTCTGAGGACACTTCTATTATTCAAGAACAGCTGTCATTTTCTCCTCCAAATGCCTGTTCAGAAGTGAAGTTCTCAAATCACAACCATCAAACTGATGTCAAGACTGAGGCATCAGAGATTAGAAACTCTGATTGCACAGAACTTCGACATTCTGAGAGGCTTTCTTCGACAAGAAAGGTGCTTGATAATAGTCGGTTCATCATTGAGTTACATTATTTTCTATTATGAAAGATGCTTATTTTGTGTGTATTTTACAGGCCATTTCTCCAACCTCTCAGGAAAAGCTATGTTTGGCAATGAAATCTGCAGAGTTGTTAGATGACATGGACCATTACAGTAAGTCAATAGATTCAATATGTTTTTTAACCGCTTGAACAGATTACCTCTATTATATCATTATATGGTTTTAGTTGATGGCAAAAGTTCAAATGAGAATCATAAATATTTTGAGAACTGTGGGAACCAATATATATATATATATGCATGGATGCATATACACTAACAACACTATCAAAATATGTATCATGCAGTTAGTATATTCAACAATGTATATGTACTACATATGCAACTATATATGCATCGGTGCATATATTCATTGAAATTCATATAATGTATATGCATCAATGCATATAGTGGTTCTCATGGTTTTATAAAATATTTATGGTTCTCATTTGAATCTTTTCCTATAGTCGATAGTTCTTTTCTTTGTTGTGGCTTAACATATGATGTTGATTTTCAGAATGCAAGGAGAAATTGTACTTTGGAGAACAAACTGAGAACAAGTTTTCATCAACTAATTCAGATGTTGAGGAGAGTGCATCACATGTGCAACTTCAACAGCCCACCAGGCTCATCCAGAACAAAGATGTTACCAGCCCCAAACACATGCTTAAGAAACCAAAGAGCTTCAAAAGGGGGTCTCCTCCCAAAAGATGCCTTCCACCTAAAGGCTGTCTTGACGGGCCCCGTCTATGTCGTTCACTGCCTCGTCTTAGCTCAGGGTGTACCTCCATTCAAGGGTGTTCTGAGAGTGCTATTGCATTTTCACAGAGACAGATGCATGATATCGAATCTCTTGCGTCGAAGCTAATGACTGAATTGAATTCCATGAAGGTCATTGTAGAAGAAAAAATGCTCTACGAAGCATACCGTTCCACATCCCTGAAAAATGAGGCTGATGAGGTATTAACAACTGAGAATATGCTTCATGGTTATATATAATATAAATACACACATGTATGTATATGATTATCCACACATATATTTGCTTCCTGTCAGCTACTGTGAGCTGTTTTACTTTGTTCAGTCAATATTATGGGGAATGCATACATATACAACACACAGCATGTATTTAACTACTGTTATCACATTTTTGATAGGTGAAATCAGCCATCAAGAGTGCAACAAAAACTGAAGAAACGGCAAGAAAATGGTTATCCATGATGGCGAGGGACTGCAATCGTTTCTGCAAAATCATGGTTTGTGTTTCTTTTTATCATAACCCATTCCCAAATCCGATCAGAACGCAAAAATTATGGAGTAGTAATTTGTTTTATAGCTCTCTAGTTAAAAAACAGTCTCATTTAAGATATTTAACGGTTGAACTCACTAGTATTACAAAAACAACTGCAATATCGCACACTTGGCTCCCAAGAGAAACGTGCTACTGCCACTAGTTTAGAAAGTGATTATCAGTTTGTCTTAAATAACTTGATATCGAGTTTGAAAAGGTTGTAAGGGATTAATTGGGATTAATTTCTTATCTGCAGAAACAAAACGAGGATGATGATGCATCTGATCCTGCGACTGCCTGTGGGAGCACAGTTGAGGAGAAGGTTGTTCAAAGAGAAAGGAAGAAAATCAGTTTTGCCGATGAAGTTGGTGGAACGCTTTGTGACGTCAAAGTCTTTGAGGTTGATGGAGCTTCATTAGAGTTGAAGGAATGAATCATCATCACCAGCATAATAATAATAATAATCTTCATACATTCTTTCATTTGGCACATAAAGTTGTTGATAGCCGAATGCTAGGCTCCATTTCCATTAACCATTATTTTCTTGAGCTTTTTAAAAATTTTCATCTCTAGGACTAGAAGGAATGTAGTGCACTTTGATCTATTAGTTACTAGTTGTTGAAATCTAAAACCACAATTTGTGATGGGAAGCTTGACTTGTAAGGATAATGAGTTTGCAAATTCTAGTACAAGGTGTTTGTTGGGTTATATAAGAATTGCATGCCTAAATTAAATGTGTTTTATATATATAGGGTTAGATTCCTGTAAGATCATCCTTTTTGAGACCACCTCCAAGTCATTAGATCTCTTTGATCTCAAAAATGATCTTTTATTCTAAATAATGGTTTCATATGATCCTACACCACCACCATCACCTCCAACCTCTACCGCCACCAAGAACCACCCCCGCCCACCTAACACTAGTCACCACCCCAACCCACCTCCACCTAATACCACTCATCGTATCCCACCCAACATCCACTCAACCATTTGATTTGACAAAAACACAAATTCATTTGATATAACACTCAGAGATATTCTTGATTTGTTACCCGGAGTTATTAACTGGACCTATCATTCGGATTTGAGAATTCGGAAAATGGAAGGATCTGAAGTTTATATTTCGGAGAAAATTACTAAGATATGATTTTCTTGTAAAAGATTTATTATTGTTATTATCTGTATTTGGTCCAAGAGTAAAAAGCCTTCAACAAAATTGAAGAACAGTTGAAGTGAAGCCAATAGTCAGCAAAGCGGATTGGATTGTTATCTAGCCGATTGAAGATCAGTACGAGATAAAGTCAAAAAATGTCTGACAAATACTACTTTTAACAAGCCGATTCTTAAGTATGAATTTAACCAGCAAGTTTGACTCACCAATTCTTGTCCTGGTATTGAAACATGTTTGACATGTCAGACAAAACAAGTTCAAAAGTACTATTATATTAGTACCATACTTCATTTACTACTCCCTCTACATACAAAATGATGGATTGGGTTAACAGACGTCTACATCAAAATTTGTATTTAAAACAATCATATTTTTCAATGATAATAAAAGTAATTGTAATTTAGAAACAATAAATGTATAAATTTTACTAATATTCAAAACTCGTTTTAAAGGCAATGATGAGATTTTTTTAATGGGATAATTAGTACAACAAAATACGTACCTTTTAAATGTAATTTAGTCAAAAACATTATTAATTAATTAATACTATAATAACATATAAATGAACAATAAAGAAAGGGAAGCAAAATAAAGTAAATAAAATTTGTAATATACAAAAATTAACTTAAAAATTAAATTGTAAAGTGGAACGAAAATATAAACCATTGACAAACACATGAACAAAAATCCTACAAAAAAGAAAAAGAAAAAACCAAAATACGGTTAACTAATTTACTCTTTTAGTAATTTGAAAGCCCATTTATGTACGGCCCAGTCTAATGATACTGGATTGACCATTGAAGGCTTCCCCCTCGTCTCTTTAGCAACAACTGCAAACCCTACCTTTAATCTTATTTAATCACATCCGAACAGCCTCTCATTCATACTCTTTTGAATCGAATGTTTTCTTTGATGATCAGAGCATAAATCTCCTTGATTTTTGCATCTAATTTCAGTTTACTTCGGTTTGCTCATGGTAAGATCGTACTAGTTTTGCTAGAAACTTGGATATTTATCGTAAATTAAACAGTACTAATTGCAGAATCAGTTATTTTTTTTTGGAGATTCTTGTCTCTATGCGTGTGAATTTTGCATCTGGTTTACTCTCTCCTTGTTTTCTGAAAATCGAAGCTAATCAAGGAATTATATCCGGTGCATATAGCTAATTTCAGGATGGCTTACCAGCGCATTACAGTTTTTGAGATTGTTTTAGTGTCAAATGGACCTTCCTATATTGAAAAACGATGATAATTAGTTAGTGTTTTTCATCAGCGATTTTGAATCTATCCGTGTTTTCTTCTCAATTGTTACATGAAAATGGCATATGATGAAATCTCAGTTTTATGCTTAACTCACTGATTTAACCATGGTGACTACATAACTCCGCTTATTATCTGATGCCTCTTTTCTGTTACTTTAAATTCTTCTGATTTTAATTTTGATATTGATCGGAATTTTCTGAATAATCGACGATGAGAACAAGCGGACGGGCGGTCTGAACTGATGCCTTGTTGATTGTCTGCGTAATTTCCAATATTTTGGAATTAATTATCTCTGAGACTCTCAGTTCATATTCATTTTTAATTTGTGTTTTTTCTTTTTCACGAAATCTGATTTGAGTGCGCAATTGCGCTTGTTGAAAATTTGATTGTAGAATTAATGGATTGCAATGATGAGTATGCAAATTTTATGTCTGGACTTATGAGACCAACGTCTGTGAAATGATGCGCATACATCTGAGCACGAAATTGATGAAAAAACAACTATTGATTACCAATGACAAAAAAAGTCAAAATCAAATCTCCCTTTCTACATTTTCAAGGTATTAATTTGCAACACTCATCAGAAACTCAAGGTTCGGGTTAAATGGTTGGAATAGAAATCTCTTATTTATGTTTCTTGTTTCACTTTGTTTAGGATTAAATGGGGGAAGAAGGTAAAGGTGTTTCTGTTGTTAGATCCACCTAGCTGTTTAGTAAATCTTCCCATAAATTATAGTAACAGAAGTATAATGCTTGTACACCAAAATGTAGTATGGTTTGCAAGTTTCGCTCTTCTGTCACATAGTAAACAAATGCTAGTGTTAGAAGATGTGTTCTTGCCCTGGATGAAGGACTTTTGATTATGGTTTATAGAAATCAAGTAATCACTTGTTATTTTCTAACATTCTTAATGATGGAATCATGTTTTCCAATTCAAGATTCAACGTTGCCAGTGATAGAATCATGTTCCCAGCAACACAATAAAGATTTTGCAGCCACAAAGAATGTGAATCCTTCACCTTTTATTGAAAGAAATGCTATGGTTTTGTATAGGCTCTACAATAATAACATAAACCCGAGAAAGTTGCCTGCCCACTTACATATAATTTGCTAAATGGGTTATTAAAATAAAGGAGGAAATGGAAAAAAATAGCCAAGTTCATCTTGTGCATTATGTAAACAAACAAGTGCAACTTATTCGTAATTTCTAGACAAAAAAACTATAAAAATGTAAGTAAAGTCCCTTGTTAAAAGAAAAATATTAAAGGAAGGGCAAAAATATTAAAGGAAGGGCGAAGAGATGTTATAAAAAAAAGAGGGAGGTGATAAAGTTTGTAATTATGTCTTCTTGATAATGAATTTTGAGGTGCTCACTATGAATTTTTATAAAGTTTAAGGGAACATCTTTAGGTTTTATAATTTACTAGTGTTGGGCCCGTGCATTACACGGGAGGATAAATTTTTTGTTGGAATATTAAACCGAGTTAAAATGAAACGTAATTTCTCTGTGAAAAACGAATGTATTTTTATAAATGGTTAACTTGCATATATTCTTAATCGTTTGTTGTTATGAGTTTGTGTAATAATATTGGTAATAGTTTTGTATTATATTATTTAAAACTCAAAAGACATGTTTCACAACATATCACTATTATTGAAATAATTATAAATATGAAATACGTTTTTACAGATTTTGCAGTTTTTCTGAAACCTCCTCGACAACACTTGACAATCACTTTGAACGTATAAATCTGTAGATTAATTAACAACATTCAACCCACATCAAATATGACAAAGAAAATAAATGATTTCTATCTTTTGTAACCGACAACTCAACTGGTATAATTCAAATTCACTCAGTACCACTTGAAAATTTATCTGACTATTGACTTCAAAACCTCATAGTATTATCTTATTCCCCTTACTTCGAAAAATATGATTGTGGGTTTTGAAAAATATAAACAAATCCTCAGTAAATAAAATAAAATATAAAAAAGTAGTTTTTCAAAGAAACAAAAATATAGTGGAATACCTTTTGTTCAGTTGCAGGTTCCGCCATTGACACCCGACCGTTCGTCTTCTTATTGTACTCGGATGATACATATAGAAGCTATATATATTTATAGTGAATGTAGAGAATATTTTAAAATCTTTTATTTTCATTTTCGATTTTACATTTAAATGTAAATATATTAAAAATATGGAATAATATTTTTATATCTACATCGTTTCTATTTTATTTTCTTTACACTTGGTTAATTTGGAAAGTATTGCGGAATATTTTTATTTTAAAGAATACGCTAATTTATTAGTGTATCTCGTTATTTTTTATTTTTTATTCATATCAACCTTTTTTTTCTTCTTTTAAAGCTCGTGAAAAAAAGATACGTGTAGATTTTATATTAGCAAAAAAATACGTGTAGATTTTATATTATGCTAATATAAAATACGTGTAGATTTTATAAAATAAAATAGATTTTATATTAGTAAAAAAAATACGGAAGAAAAAAGAGTTTATATTACATCTCATTATGTAAAAAGATTTTATAAAATAAAATATGGAAAAATCATTATGAGATGTAATATAAAAAAATATAGAAGAAAAAAGACTTTATATTACATCTCATTAATATAGATTTAAATGTAAAATCTACATTTAAAATAGATTATGCTATAAAAAATATATTTTATAAAATCCTCCACAAAAAAAAAAATATTTATATTAATAAATGAGTATCCATTTGTAACACCCTCAAACTCGGAAATAACAACTAATTTAAAATTTTCTAAAATACATCGATAAATAAATTATCTTCAAACACAATATAGGATTTAACCTCAATAAACACATTTATTCTCTACATACAATCTATAATAAGGACGAGTGCTACTAAAACCCAATAATAATCACTATCTCCAACTGCGGAAGACTTCATCAATCTACTTACTCTCGTGTAAGTCTATAGCTCAACTCCTCAAAGCACTGCTAGAACCAAAACCCAACTGGAACCTGATGCACATGCCGACAAATAAAAAGGTTAGACTTTACGCCTAGTGAGCTCAAGAGTTTTCGTTAGAGATAAATAAAGCGATAACTTTAGGAATGTTATTTAAAATCATGAATTCCCAAAATGCAATACAACTAATTTAGAAACAACTAGAAATGAAATACTTTAAATCTTAAAACAATCTCTTTTCATCATTCACCCCTTTCGTGGTTAAAATCATAAAACACACGCCTCTTTAAATAAAGCCAAAACCCAAGGCGCACGTAAAACATAAATGATATTATAATGATCAAACGTTGAAAACGTAGATAACTCAAACTTCCAAGATATCCCAATAACTCGAATGAGTTTCAATAACCGAAACCTTATAACATAGATAAATACGCACACTCAGACGTCCCCGAAAACATTGATTATAAAACTCCATATCCAAAACCCACACCTAATGGTGACGGGGAAAACCCGGTTACATGGTACGTGACGGACACAAAGTATGTCCCATAATTATGTAAGAAATCAAAACATGTGGGTTACACATAAAACACCCACCGAGCTCAACTCCTCTGAGTCTATCACTCGAAAACATCAAGTCAACCCCTCTAGGTCTATTCTTGAGAGTTCCAAAACGGGGAACTCTAGCATAAGGGAATTACACCTTACTGCCCATGAGACGCTGCCCGACCGTATAGGTCCACACCTTACTTATCATGGTGACCCGATGCCTATTCCGTGCCAAGTGGTGAACCTAATGTCCAAAGCGGGGACATAGGAACACCGTGCCTATGGATCCATTGCACTAACTAAACCATTACATGACTCACAACGAATGAACTAATGCATTCAAAACATGTAATTTTCAACTAAGATGCAGTAAATGCAAATCATTACCAACCGCTCAACATTGAGCTATTAAAAGCGGACAAGTGTCCTCAAAACCCAACAAAATCCAAACCGAGCCATAAGCTCAACAAATCCAAAGACCCAACGTTGAAATTCGTAAAATGGAGTCAAACATAAACAACCCATACTTATGTAAACTCATGCTCCAAAACATAGAATAAATTCCAACGTAGTTTAGATTTGGGACAAATCGTTTTCCAAGTGAGTTTATAACATATATCCTTTCAAAACGTCCCACAACACAAAACCATGCATTTCTCCAAAACACAAAATGAACACATTTATACTCAAAATCTACTTCTATAAAATAAATCATTAAGATACCAAAATATATGATTTAATTATCCAAAATGCCCAAAATCCCAAAGATGTGTGCTAAATGAGTTTATAAAGTTAAACACCTATAAAATACTCAACTTATCAGCAGTTAACAAAACTTATCAGCAGTTAACAAAACTTATCAGCAGTTAACAATTTCATGTAAAACGTTTTAAAATAAACATTTTGGCATGTACACCGTTTTCACAAATCAACTTGAGCTCACCTTGCTAGATTTAGGCTAAATCTAGATTTTACCCACTTAGAGCTCATTTGAAGAAACTTGAATCCTCCAAGCCAAAAGTCTCAAAAAACCTATATCCATACATTTCCAACCGTAAATAACCACATTCAACCATATAGAAACATTTCCCAAACATTACACATCAAAATCTCCATTTTGGTCCCAACCCAAATTTCGACCTAGATTTCTCCAAAACCATCAAACCCGAAATTGATAAACCACACACTAAGATAATCATCAATGGAGCATTTATAACTTATGTAAAGGTTTAGAAATGGAAGGGATAGACTTACCACTTAGGTTTTGATGAAAACCTAGAAAATCCAACAATGAGCTTGAGGTTGAAGATGAAGATGGAGATGATGAAACCTTGACCATAGCTCTCCATATTACCACTTGATGGTGTTTCATCTTCAATAAAACACAAGGATTTGAGCCAAAATAGGCTAGGGTTTGAAAAGGGAAGAAGGAAAACGAATTGGGAGAATATAGAAGAAGTTTGGGTGTGAAGAAATGAGGAAATAGCTGATTTTCGCGACTTAACAGCCCCCTGGAGTGTTTGGGCGACTTTGCCAGGCGACATTGCCCTGGGCAATGTTGCTGGTCATAGTCGCAGCCAGCCAACCTTCTTCTCGTTCACTGTTTCGGCCGTAACTTCTTCGTTATAGCTCCGTTTTCGCTCCGGAAAGAACCGTTGGACTCGTAATTGAATCCTTCATCCATCTAGACTATAAAATCTAGGATTAAAGTCCAAGATTAAATATATTATTTTTCCTTGATATATCGGTTTCTGTATTAACCTGAAGTGATACCTTTCGAAAGTCGGGGTGTTACACCATTCCACAAACAGATGATTATGTGAGATACTGTGTTTGGAAAGGTTGTACCAAAGCATTAAGAAATTATAAATTAAGTAATTAGCTTTAATTAGTTGTAACTTGTGCTTAAAATGTTGTAATTAAGAGTTTTTTATGCCGTTTTTATAATATAGTATAGATAAGAGAAGTCCCTAAAAATTTCATAAATTTCAACGAGAGAGCTTCATTCGAGTTTGAATTTGAGATTGGTTCAAGCTTTAAACGAGTTCGAGTTTAGAAAATTGTTATCGAGTTTGAGTCTAGTTTAGCTTTTAACTACTCGCGTGTTTTCGAGTCGAGTTCCAACTTGGGAAAAGGCTATCGAGCTTGAGTCGACTTGTATAATTTACACCCCTAGTCGTATTATAGGAGGAAACTTTAAGTACATAGCTAATAAAGGGTCTAGAAGTAAGATTCAGTTAAAATAATGCAAGTATCTTGATCTTTTTCACAAACTGAGATATATTTCTACCGAATGGAGACCATTCTTTGTAAATGCCTTATATATTTGGTGTGTGAAACAAATCATGTCTAGCTCAGTTGGTTTCTCCAAAGGCGGTAACATCCTGGGGGGGTTGTGGATGGTATCCCAATCTACCCGGGTTCGAATCCAAGGGGAGTCAATTTGAGGGCATGAGGAGTACCCAGTCCTTGGGCCGATCCAGTCGTTGACTGGGCTGCCCCCAACCCAGTCTTAGATTGTGGTTGGGCTCTAGGTTCAGCGTAAGCTGGGCCGGGACAGCGGCGGATTAGTGGGCTGCCCATGGATGCCCGATACCGCCGGGGAGGTATGCGTGCATGTGTGCGTGTGTTCGTGGTAGTCGTTCATTGGTTCGATGCCGCTATGCCTTCCAAAAAAAATATTTGGTGTGTGAAATTTGTTACCTATTCACATAGAGGGTGTAACATCCCAAAAATCGAAATTTGGACTACAATGAAAGAAGTCAAAATCAGAGGTTAAAAGTGAAAAATGTTAGAAGTTTAAGGTATCAAGGGGTGTAATGAAAATAAGGGAAAGTTCAAGTAGCCAAATGTAAATTTCAGTAAATTTGGGGGGTCAAGTGACATATATAGATAGGTCACAATTCGGGTCGAGAATATGGGCATGTTTCTGTGTTGTATGCACGATTTGTATGTTAATACGAGTAAAACCCCTAAAAAAATATAGAGTAAACTACGATTTTTGTCCATGTGGTTTGATGTTTATAACTATTTTTGTCATTGGTTTTTAAAAACTGCTTTTTTCATGTTTGTGATTTTCATTTTGCTTCTATTTTAGTCCCTCCATCCATCTCTATTAAAAATTAACGTTAAAAATCCAAAAATAGTTTTGAAAAGTTACATATTTGGTCCTTGTAGTATATGGGGTTTTAAATATTCATCTTTAAAATTTCATTTATTACTTTTTCATTCTTTATCATATTTTAATGCTATACACACATGTATATATATATATATACACACACAGAGATAGGTTCATACGAGAATGGTAACGATTTAAAGGAATAAAGGGACAATTTTTGACCAATCATAATTATTAAACAAATAATTAATTTTTTAAATAAAGAAATAAATAAAAGGGTATTTTGGTCTTTTTTTACTCCTGATTATTTTAGGATAATCTTCAATTACTAAATATAATTGATTTCCTAATTATTAGCTCACTCTCTCTCTATCTCTCGATTTAAACCTAATCCTTCTTCTGATGATAACGTATCGATAGGGTCGATTTGAGAGGGCCGGTTCCAGAGATGAAGAGGATCGATTTGAGAGGGTGTTTCAGGGATGGATCGATCGGGGGCAACAAGTTTTTCTTCTCTCGATTTAAACCTAAAACATTCACGTTCTTCTGATGAATCCTTCTTCACTATTTCATGGTGGCATCCACAACAGAGAAAATCAACGAAATCGTCGAAGGTGGTTCTGAAGGCAAAGGGCAAATCAACGAAAGGATCATGGTGTTTTATTTTTTTTGCAATGAGATCCGTGTTGTTGGTTTGGTTTTGTGACTTTTACATGTTTGTCATTTTCGTGGATTTGTTTTTTTTTCTTTTCTTCAAGTGTTTATTGATTGTGTATTCCATGTGTTTGGTGCGAGATTTTTGTTTAAAACATATTTTGTGACTGATAGTGTGCTTAACGTTAGGGTTATAGTGGTTTTTGAAGTTTTTTCCCTTCTAATTTGGTCCTATTGTTGAATTGGTGTTTTATTGTTTTGATCCTTACTCGTTAGAATGAAATTCGCCATTGTATTTGTATATAGTTTGGGAAGTGAAGCTCACTGTTTGCTATCATATGTTGCATTTAGCGAAATTTCTCAAATGTAGTAGCGATGTTTTTGGATTACGAGTTTTATATGGATGAAATTTTTAGGAAATTTCAGGAAATTAATCATGGTCATTTGTTTGTTAGTTTTGATTATTTATGATCTTATTTGGATGATCACATATGATTTAAAGTTGCAAACCTAATAGAAACATTTTGTCTAAGTTATTTAGAACAAAACCACATATGATTTTGGTGTTAAGTATTATAGCCAAGTTATTTAGTACAAAATCAAAGATTTTGGTGTTAAGTATTTAGAACAAAATCACATGTGATTTTGGTGTCAAGTATTATAGCCAAATTATTTAGTACAAAATCATATATGATTTTTGGTGTTTAGTATGAATTTGGTGTTAAGTATGAATTTGGTGTTAAGTATTTAGAACAAAATCACATGTGATTTAGGGTTGCAAACTAATAACATCATTTACTATAAGGTATAATCACATGTGATGCATACTACACTTAAACAATCTGTCAAATTTCTTTACAATATAATCATAAATGATTTTGGATTGCATATTGTACACTATATGATCATCTGTGATTTGGGTTACATATTCGGGATTTGCTTGAAAAAACAAACAGACCAGGTAAACTACCAAAATGGATTAACCGGATTTGATTTAATAAAGGAAAAGGATAAATACGTTTTTAATTTAAATTAAATATTATAATCCATGTTTTTTTGGAAGTTAATACTATCCTAACATAATGACTTTATTGCCTTTTACTCTTAATTTTAGAAACTATTATTTTCGGAATTAATTTAAAAAATGATTGGCTGAGAATCGTCCCTTTATTCTTTTAAATACACTATGTTCTCGTTTGAACTCACCCCTATATACACATATAGTATATATATATATACACACACACATATAGTATATATATATATATATATATATATATGTTTTTAATTTAAATATTAATTTTTTTGATTAATTAATAAAAAATAAAGTTTAAATGAAAATATAGAATAGTGGGAGTAAAATACATTTAATAAAACCAATACAATGGTATAAAGTAAAACTATTTTTTTTCCTCTAATCCTATTAAACTTTTTCTGATGGTAACTTAAAATAAATAAAAAAACCATTAATTTTAGGAAATTTCAACTTAAAACTTTGAAAAAGTTGTATCGTTTAGATATCAATAATTTTATTGAAGTCATTCATTTTTTATTATTATAGTTATAATACTTTTGAAAGCCTACAGTTTAATTGTTGGGTCATCTGAAGATTTGAAGATGACCTCCTGATCTTCCATCTTATATCATCCTACTTAGAATATGTTTGAGGTTCTTTTAGCAGCTTGGTTTCTATACAAATGTTCGGTGAAGTCGAAGATCAGCCGAAGAAGACAAAGTAGGAGTACATCTCTCAAAGCGGATTGAAGATAGTCTCCTAAGCCTAAAGCCAAGCATGCCCAAATGTTCAACACCATCAGCCAGGATGGTGTCAATCACACATCTTCGGGAAAATCCGAAGATCTCACATCTTCGGGAAAATCCGAAGATCTCACATCTTCGGGAAAATCCGAAGATCTCACAAGCCTTCGGCAGCCGATGACCTCTCCCTAGAAGCTGAAGATGTTCTCACATCTTCAGGAGCCGAAGATGCCTGAAGATTTCCTTCTAACACATTATACTTATCTGACAAAGTATATTGTGATATCTTGCATTGACGTGGACCTCATTTGGAGATCAGATAAAGTAAGTTTTGTCTACTACACCATTTTAAGGAAAGGTCTCTACCATCCTTCTGCAGGTCAACACTTCAAGCCAAAACACCTCAAGACAAAAGGTACATCCTGTACCTTGCTGAAGACCTGTGTCCATCCTTTGCTCAACAGGTGTCCCATGCATTTAATGCATGAGGCACTATAAATATGAAGGATGGTTCAACATGCAAGATCACCAGCTCTCAAGCATTCAAGCTCTCTAAGTGCACTGGCATTCTCTCTCTAAGAAGTTCTTATTGTTTTCTAAGTGTTTTACAATTGTTCTTCATTTCTCTTTGTGTAAGATTGTTTGAATATATTTCATCTATTCTCTTCCGCAACAATCAAAAGTTTTCTATGTGTAATTCTTGATTTCAAATCAATAAGAATTAAATTAAGTGAAAAACTGTGTGTATTGTATTCAACCCCCCCTTCTACAATACTTCTTTTATTTACTTACTGCTATTTGGGACCAACAAGTGGTATCAGAGCGGTTTAGTTTAACTCAATAAACTAGATCCGTGATGGCAGCCTCTTCCTCGTCTTTGAAAAATGATTCTTCTCAAAACTTCACTGCTGTTTCATACGACAATGGCTCTATAGCCAAACCACCAAGGTTTAACCCCAATAACTTCTACTTGTGGAAAAGTCGTATGATACTCTTTCTAGAAGGAGTTGACAGCAGATATCCAACTATTTTACATGAAGGTCCTTTTATTCCTAGAGTTTGGGACCGATATAATGCAGACAAGGGAAAAGCTGATGAGGACTCTTCTGAAGAAGAAAGAACTCCAGCTACTGGGAGATACATTCTAAAGGACCCCATTAAATACAATGATGAAGACAGACGTCTTATAGCTCTTGATACTAAAGTCAGAGCCATCATTGCCCTCTCTCTGCCTGATGAGGTCTATCATTCTCTTGTTAACCTTTCTACTGCAAAAGAAATGTGGTCCACTCTGTGTGTTCTTTATGAAGGTACTTCTGAGGTGAAAAAGAGCAAAAAGATTGCTCTTGTAAGAAAGTATGAACTCTTCTCTCATGAGAAGGGTGAGTCTCTCTCAGACTACTACAATCGCTTTAACAGTCTTCTCAATGATCTTAAACTTGTGGGTCGCATATATGATAATGAGGAAGTCTTGTGCAAGTTCATGGACTGTCTTCCTGAGTTTTGGGAAAACATCTGTACTTGTATCAAGTCTACCAAGGATCTTGACTCTATGCCTCTCACTGCCTTGTATGGCACCCTCTTCAACTATGAGCAGACTAAACTGCTTAGGAAGTCATTCACAAAAGACATCAAAGGCTCTTCTCTAGCCCTTGTCGGTGAATCTTCCAAAAGTACTGTGTGTGTCCCTAGGATCACCTATCCTTCTGACTCTGACAACGATAGTCAAGAGGACCCCAATGACCCTTCAGAAGGCTATCTCAGTGAGGCTGATGATGAAGGAGAGGAGACCTCTGTGGCTCAACTGTCAGATGGTGTTGCCATGTTGGCTGGCTTTTCTAAAGGCAAACCTCGCTTCTCTTCTGGAAAATCCAGGTTTTCTAGAAAACCCTCCTCTACTCTTTCAAAAATTGCTCCCTCTGACAAATCAAATGAGGAATGTTACAGGTGTGGGAGGAAGGGACACTTTGCTTCTGAATGCAGAAGCAGGTCCTCTGATAAGTCTAGACGACCCTCCTTTAACCGTACATCCTCTAGGTCTGTCAGAACCAAGTCTGATTCCTACCAACCTTCCTTTCAAAAATCAAACTCGTCTGTTCCTTCCAACTCTGACCGTGCTGAAAAGTACAAGGCCAAATACAAGAAAGAGAAGGAAAGGAATGCTCTTCTAGCCAACAAAGGAAAAGGTCTTCTTGCCGAATCTCATGATTGGGCAGATGAACCAACTTCCGAAAGTGACAAGGAAATGGCCAACCTTTGCTTTATGGCTAAAATAGATGATGGTGAAACCTCTTCCACCTCCATGGCTCTTGTGTCTGCTGAGTGCTCTACCTCATCCACTCAGGTACATCCATTTTTCTCTCTCTCTGATGCTGAGAAAATTGAAGCCTTTGACTCTTTGACCATTGACTTCTATGAAGCCAAGGATGCAAAGAAGAAGGCAAATGCTCAGATAAAATCTCTTTCTTCTCAACTGCAAATCTGTCTTTCTCAACTAAAACACTTTGATAAAATCAAGGCTGAGCTTGAAGATTTGAAAACTATAAATTTTACTCTTGCTAAAGAGAAAAATAAACTTCTTAAAAAGTTTAAAAAGGAGCAAGAAACTGTGAAAAAGTGGACAAGCTCGTCCAAAAATTTAGAAAGGATTTTTCAGGATCAAATATCTTGTGATGACAAGTCTGGACTAGGCTTCGGGAAATATGACCTTGAACCTCCTTCTGACACTAATGCTCCTTTCTCTCTTCCCTCATTCTATGAATCCTCTGAAGAGAACTATGACAACTCTGAACCTTTGGACTCTTCTGATCCCTCTAAAGATCTCATGTTTGGAATGTTCATCAAAGCTAAAAGCATTGACTCACCTAATGAGAGTGAGGAAGTACAAGACTCAAATGACCCTTCTAAACCAATTATTGAGTCTATGTGTTCCTTAAAAATAAACGAGCCTTCCTCTTCTAAACCCAAACCTTCCAAAGTTCCTCAGCATTCTCCAAACAAAGTCTCTTTCTCCAAAAACGGAAAATATGTTTCCAATCTTCCTCCCCAAAAGAAACTTCCCAAGAAAAACTCAAAGAAACCATCTTCTCTTCCAATCCCCAGAGCTGTGATGTTAAATAAGCTAAATTCCAAGACACCCTCTTCTATTCCTTCAACTGACTCTGGCAAAGGCATCTTGGGTCCTAAGCCTCTTGACTATCCTCTAACCTCTAAGGCCATGAAAGTCAATGTGACCAGTCATCACAAGGAATCTGGTCAAAGCTCCAAAAAGGTTTTTACATATAGAAAATGTTATAACTGTGGTAATACCTCTCACCTTGCTAAGAATTGTCCTCTGGAGAGAATTGATAAAAATGCTTCCAAGGATACTTCTTCTCCTTCTAACTCAAAAGGACCCATCTCCAAATGGGTACCAAAGAACTGATTTTCTTGTGATTGCAGGGTCTACGGCACCAACAAATCTGGTATCTCGACAGCGGGTGCTCAAGACATATGACCGGAAACAAATCTCTTCTTGTAGACTTCGTGCCTTCCAAAGGTCCTTCTGTCACCTTTGGTGATAATTCCAGAGGAAGTACTAAAGGTTATGGAACACTCTCAAATGGTTCCATCACCTTTAACAAGGTAGCCTATGTTGAGGGATTGATGCACAATCTTCTAAGCATAAGCCAACTGTGTGATCTGGGCTACAAAGTGATGTTTGAATTATCTTCATGCATCATTTTCAACGAAAAGATGGAAACCGTACTCTCTGGCTACCGCAACGAGAATGTCTATGTCATAGACATGGGACATAGCTCATCCTTCGGAACAAACATTTTCTTTGTCTCTGAAAACTCTGCTAAAAGATGTTGGCTCTGGCACAAGCGTCTTTCTCATCTAAACTTCAAGACTTTGAATGTCCTTTCAAACCAGGAGCTTGTCACGGGCATGCCAAAGTTGTCCTTTGTGAAAGAAAAGTTGTGTGCTGCATGTGAGAAAGGGAAACTCACAAAATCTTCCTTCAAGTCCAAGCAATGCTTCTCCATCACTCAGCCTCTTCAGATGCTTCACATGGATCTGTGTGGACCAGTCAGTACTCCAAGCCTTGGTGGTAGAAGGTACATTCTGGTTATTATTGATGAATTCACTCGTTACACTTGGGTAATTTTTCTCAGGTATAAAAGTGACACTACTGAAGAAATCATAAAGTTCATCAAAAAGTATGAAGTGTTGAATGGGCAGCTGGTAAGATCTGTAAGAAGTGACAACGGAATAGAATTCAAGAACAGTATGTTGGATGACTTTTTCAATGAAAAAGGCATCTCTCAGAACTTCTCTGCCGTCAGAACTCCACAACAGAACGGTGTAGTGGAGAGAAAGAACAGAACGCTATGTGAAGCTGCCCGATCCATGTTGAGTGAATCTCACCTCCCTACCTACTTTTGGGCCGAAGCAATCAACACTGCATGCTTCACCCAAAATAGGTCTATCATTGTAAAAAGACATAATAAGACTCCTTATGAAGTCTTTTATGGTAGAAAACCCAACATTGGTTTTCTTCATGTCTTTGGGTGTGTCTGCTACATTCTCAATGATAGAGAAAATTTGGGAAAATTTGATCCCAAAGCTGACGAAGGTATCTTCGTGGGATATTCTCTCACTTCCAAAGCTTTCAGAGTCTACAACCTCCGAAGGAAGTGTATTGATGAATCCATCCATGTCAAGTTTGATGACCTCAAGATATCATCACTCTCTTGTGATGGTGACGAATTGAACAGATGGATATCCTCCTGTGTTGGTGATGGTCCTCTTGCAACATCATCATCGGACATTCCCTACACAGTTCCCACTTCTCTCTACCAAAACAATGAACCCTCTACATCTCACAACCCCTCCTCTCATCAAGAGGATGATCCTCAGCCTACCCAACCTCAACATACACTCCAAATCATCCCAGTCTCTCCATCTGACATCCACTCCTCACCTATACAAGCCGATCTTCCATCCATCTCTCCTCAAAATTGCCCTTCCAACTCTCCTCTACAAATCTCTTACCCTCCTCCTTTACCTCCTGCCCTCAAGTGGACAAAAGATCACCCCATTGATCAAATCATTGGTGATCAACAAGCTGGTGTACAGACTCGAAGAGGTGTTGGTAACATTTTTCTCTATGTGAATTTCCTTTCTCTCATTGAACCAAAGAAAGTTGACGAAGCTCTAGCTGATCCATGTTGGATCACTGCCATGCAAGAAGAACTTTCTCAGTTCGAAAGGAATAAAGTCTGGAGATTGGTTCCTCGTCCTTCCCGAAAAACCATCATAGGAACCAAGTGGGTCTTTCGGAACAAAATGGATGAAGAAGGCACGGTGATCAGAAACAAGGCTCGACTAGTTGCACAAGGCTATAGGCAAGAGGAAGGAATTGACTATGATGAAACATTTGCTCCAGTTGCCAGACTTGAAGCCATCAGAATCTTCTTTGCTCATGCTGCCTACAAGAACTTCAGAGTCTTCCAGATGGATGTCAAGAGTGCCTTTCTGAATGGGGAGCTAGCTGAAGAAGTCTATGTGAAACAGCCCCCTGGCTTTGAAGATCCAGTCCATCCTGACTATGTGTACAGGTTAGACAAAGCTCTCTATGGTCTAAAGCAGGCTCCTCGTGCCTGGTATGACACTCTTGCTGACTTTCTCCTGAAGAACAAGTATACAAGAGGTAAAATTGACAACACTTTGTTCATCAAGCAAACCTCAGGTAGTCTTATCCTTGTTCAAATTTATGTGGATGATATCATTTTTGGTGCCACTGATGAGTCACTATGTGATGAGTTTGCCTCTCTCATGAAAAGCCAATATGAGATGAGTATGATGGGGGAGCTTACCTTTTTCTTAGGACTTCAAGTTAAACAATCTTCACAAGGTATCTTTATAAATCAAAGTAAATACACTCGTGACCTTCTGAAGAAGTTCAATTTTGAAAACTCCTCCCCCATGAAAACTCCCATGGCACCACCTTTGAAACTCCATGCTGATCCGGATGGTGTATCTGTGGATATCACCAGCTACCGAGGCATGATCGACTCTCTTCTTTATCTTACTGCGAGTAGACCGGATATTATGTTTGCTACTTGCCTGTGTGCGCGTTACCAAGCCAATCCGAAGGAATCTCACTTGGCTGCGGTTAAACGCATTTTTCGGTATCTAAAAGGTACCATGAATCTGGGTCTTTGGTATCCCAAAGACTCAGGTTTTGATCTAATGGGGTATTCAGATTCTGATTTTGCAGGCTCTAAGATTGATAGGAAGAGCACCACTGGCAGTTGTCAACTCCTTGGTGGCAAGCTTGTTAGTTGGTCTAGCAAGAAGCAGAACTCAGTCTCCACCTCTACTGCTGAGACTGAGTATGTAGCTGCTGGAAGTTGCTGTGCTCAAATCCTCTGGATGAAGAACCAACTTAGAGACTACAATCAGCTGTACTCTCACATCCCGATTCTGTGTGACAACTCTAGTGCGATAGCCATCGCAAACAATCCGGTGCTACACTCTCGTTCTAAGCACATCGACATCCGATATCACTTCATTCGGGATCACATCTCTAAGGGTGATATCGAGTTACATTTCATCCCTACCGACCTCCAACTGGCGGATCTCTTCACCAAGCCTCTCGACGAAGCTCGGTTCAAGTTCCTCATCGGAGAACTCGGTATGTTAAATGTCGATCTTTAATAAAAAAAAAAAAAAAAGAGCGATAGAAAAGAAATCAAAAAAAATAAAAAAAAAATAAAAAAAAAATAAAAAAATAAAAAAAAATAAAAAAAATCAATAATAAATCAGTATTTTTTTTTCATGTCAGAATTTTTTTCCTTTCTCCTTATCTCTCACTCATTCCCTCTCTCTCTATCTCTCACCCTCTTCGGCTCTCTCTCTCTCTCTCTCTTCCCCCCCTCTCCTCCCTTCGGCCTCCTCTCCCCTCGCCGATCTCTCTCTCTTTCCCTTAACCACTTCGGTAGCCGAAGACCCCCCCACTAGCCGAACCCCCCTTAGCCGAACTCACCCCCTCAACCGCACACCCACCCTCCTTTTCTTCGGCCCCTTCCATCACCCACCACATCCCCATTTTTTTTCCGACCCCCAACAAACAAACCCACCCCCCTTAATTTTTTTTTTGGTTTTCGGCTCTCCTCACACCTACATCCACTTAGCCGAACCCCCCTCCCCCCCCCCCCATTTTTTTTTCGGTAACTCCCTCCCCCACCTGCCTTTAATTTTTGTCCTTTTCCCTCCCAATTTTTTTTATCCTTTCCTTCTTTTCTTTCCTTCTTCCCAAGAATTTACACCTCCTAACCTACCCATCCCATCCCTCCTTTTCTTACACCTCCTACTTCCCTTCCCATCCTACCAAATCTCACCTTTCCTTCCATAATCTTTTCCACTCTTCTCTTCTTTCCCCAATTACTAGATATCCTCCATCTCTTAAATACCTCCTACATACCTTCCTCCCATCTCTTCTCCTCCTTATTAACCATCCTCATTTTTTTCCCACTTCCAATCTCACCATGATTACCTACCTTTTTCTTCCCCCTTCTCTTTCTCTTTTCTTTTAATTTCCTGTTAAAAAAAAAAAAAAAAAACCAGAAAAGAGCCCCCACAAAAAAAAAAAAAAAAAAAAAATGGGCCACTGAATTTCTGAGTTCTTCGTGTCTTGTATTTTTTCTTGGTGTTTGTACCATTTCTTTTCTATGTGTTGGGGTCATCATCAAATAAGGGGAGAAAACTTGTTGGCTCTCTGGTTGATTTGGTGATGACTCTTCTACCAACACTTAGAAATTCATGAAGATCCTTTGAACAATGTCTTTCTCTACACCGATCGCCCTCTACTGCCAGGTATGTTCTCCTTCATAAAATCTCCCGATCTACAATGGGGTGATACTAAGGACACTCCGGTGTCCAAAGGTCCCTCAACTGTAGTGGATCCTTCTTCCCCCTCCTTAGTGACGTCGGCTAGCAATAAATCCTCAACTGCTACTGGCACCGCCGCACTTGCCCAAATGGCCATACCACCGAAAGAACCTTCGGCGGTTACCCAGGTCACACCCCATATCTCAAAGCGGCGGCACTCTACCACTTCCCCTCCCTCTCCTCTCAAGAGGCTGAGGAAGGTTTCAAGGGCCAAGCCACCTACTCCACCTACCGATTCTCTACAATCAGCAGGTGTTGAAATTCTCCCATCTAGGCCCGGGGACTTTGCTAAACCCAAAGCCATCTCCTTTGTATCTTCACAAAAGGATACAATTGTAAAATCGGGGACCCTTATTATTCCCTCATCAACCTTTTCCTTGGTTGATAAGGATGACTTGGACTCCTTCCCTATCCAAGGTGCCTCTTCTCCACCTCACAGCCTATCACCCAGGATTCTCAGTCCTGATGCTTCTGCACGATCCAAGGATGAATCTGCCCTTCCAGGAGCAGGTTTGGAGGATCCCGGAAATCTTCTGATTTCTTTCTTTCCGACACCATTAATTAGTTGAGGGGGAGTATGAGTTGAGGGGGATCATCTTACCACTCAAGCTTAAACTCTGCTAAAACTAATGGACTATGTGATCAAAGCCACCTGACATTAGTTGAGGGGGAGTATGAATTGAGGGGGAGCAACCAACCACTCAAGTTCAAACAATCCCGACTACTGTCTTCTATATCTTTGTATATTTTTTCTTTCTCATTCTTTATTCATTGTATTCATTTATTCGTTTGTATAGCTATACTTTTCCTTTCACTATGTAAATGTCCGTTATACAAAAAATAAAAAAAAATAAAAAAAAATAATAAAAAAATAATAAAAAAAAAATCCAAAAAGAATGGTCTATGTGAAAAGAACCCAAAAAGAGTAAAAATGGGTCAAAATGCATTTATTCAGTACACTCTTTGTTCTATTCTTTAGTATGGATGGCATCCTCAAATAGGGGGAGATTGTTGGGTCATCTGAAGATTTGAAGATGGCCTCCTGATCTTCCATCTTATATCATCCTACTTAGAATATGTTTGAGGTTCTTTTAGCACCTTGGTTTCTATACAAATGTTCGGTGAAGTCGAAGATCAGCCGAAGAAGACAAAGTAGGAGTACATCTCTCAAAGCGGATTGAAGATAGTCTCCTAAGCCTAAAGCCAAGCATGCCCAAGTGTTCAACACCATCAGCCAGGATGGTGTCAATCACACATCTTCGGGAAAATCCGAAGATCTCACATCTTCGGGAAAATCCGAAGATCTCACATCTTCGGGAAAATCCGAAGATCTCACATCTTCGAGAAAATCCGAAGATCTCACATCTTCGGGAAAATCCGAAGATCTCACATCTTCGGGAAAATCCGAAGATCTCACATATTCGGGAAAATCCAAAGATCTCTCAAGCCTTCGGCAGCCGATGACCTCTCCCTAGAAGCTGAAGATGTTCTCACATCTTCAGGAGCCGAAGATGCCTGAAGATTTCCTTCTAACACATTATACTTATCTGACAAAGTATATTGTGATATCTTGCATTGACGTGGACCTCATCTGTAGATCAGATAAAGTAAGTTTTGTCTACTACACCATTTTAAGGAAAGGTCTCTACCATCCTTCTGCAGGTCAACACTTCAAGCCAAAACACCTCAAGACAAAAGGTACATCCTGTACCTTGCTGAAGACCTGTGTCCATCCTTTGCTCAACAGGTGTCCCATGCATTTAATGCATGAGGCACTATAAATATGGAGGATGGTTCAACATGCAAGATCACCAGCTCTCAAGCATTCAAGCTCTCTAAGTGCACTGGCATTCTCTCTCTAAGAAGTTCTTATTGTTTTCTAAGTGTTTTACAATTGTTCTTCATTTCTCTTTGTGTAAGATTGTTTGAATATATTTCATCTATTCTCTTCCGCAACAATCAAAAGTTTTCTATGTGTAATTCTTGATTTCAAATCAATAAGAATTAAATTAAGTGAAAAACTGTGTGTATTGTATTCAACCCCCCCTTCTACAATACTTCTTTTATTAATTACTGCTATTTGGGACCAACATTAATTAATAAAATAAATAAATTTCTTAATATTTTTACTTGTTATTTTATCGAAATTTTATTATTTTTAAAAAAATGGTTAGTTTTTTTTTATATTCTTTTTTCAAAAGGTTGGCTTAAAATGGGATATTGATAAGTAATAAAAAAATCAAATAATTTTTTTTAAGATTATTGATAAGTAATGATATATTTCTTTTTTTCAAAGTTTTTCGTTAAAATCTCCTAAAATTAATAGTTTTTTTTTTATTGATTACTTAATCTTTTTATTTATTTAAAATTACCATCTGAATAAGTTTAATAGGACTCGAGAAAAAAATAGTTTTATCTTATACCAACCTGTTGTTTTTTTATTTTATTAAATTCATTTTACTCCCACTACTATTCTATATTTCATTTAAACTTTATTTTTTTATTAATTAATCATATTTGTTTAATATTTAAATTAAAAACACACACACACATATATACATACATTATTATATGTATGTATATATGTGTGTGTGTGTGAAAATATAATAAAGAAAGGAAAAGTAGTAAATGAAATTTAAGGATAAAATATTTAATTAGTACTCCATATAGCACAAGGACTAAATATGTAATTTCTTAAATCAATTTTTTGATTTTAACCCCTATTTTTAATAAAATTGGATGGAGGGACAAAATGTAAACAAAATAGAAACCATAGGGATGAAAAAACAGTTTTTAAAGACCAATGACGAAAATCGTTATAAACATCAAACCATAGAGACTAAAATCATAGTTTACTAAAAAATATATGAAAATGAGTGGATTGGAGGAAGAAATTGAGTGGTTTCGGTTTCGAACTATGAACAGAGGTAAAAATACTTTTGAAATTTTAGGTGTGCTTTGGTTTGTAATATTGGATTGGATTTAAAGGGATTTGGAATTCAGTTCCACTAAAATCTCATGTTTGGTATGAAGGAATGGATTTGAAATTCTGGAATTTTATTGAAATCCCAAAAACATAAGATTTTAAAATCACATGGGTGGGGTGTTGGGTATTTCACAGGATCTTAGAGGATTTGTTTGTAATAAAGTTTTAAAATGTGTTTAAAAAACAATTGTTTTGTAATAATCAATTAATAAAAAAGTAATTTAATTATTTTTATAGTTTTCTATAATTTGTTTTTAAAGATTATATTTATAAAGAATAAAAATTCAATTCCATTTCGAATCCTACAAACCAAACACACCAAATATTTCAAATCTTTTAAAATCCAAATTCTTCCAATTTCAAACACTTCAATGAAATCCAAATCCCTCAAAACTATTTCATCAAACCAAACATCCTCTTAGGTCCCGTTTGGTTTGCGGGAATGGATTGGATTTGGATTTCAAATCCATTCCAATCTTGCGTTTGAATTGTAGGAATTGAATGTATTGACCGGATTTGAAATCCTTTGACTTTTGCAATGGGACGGGATTTCAAATCCAAATCCTGATGGATTTGATAACTCGCTTCAGACTTTAATCGACTTTCACTCCAAATCCTACAAACCAAACACATGAAGGGATTGCAAACCCCCCCAAATCCTCCAAATCCAAATCCTTACATGAAATCCAATACATTCCAATCCATTCTCGTAAACCAAACACGCCCTTAGTGTATAGATTGCGAGGTCCAATTGATAGCGTTATAAATTCGCTAGTGGTTTGATAGCCAAAACACGTGTATTACTAAACAATCCTAAGATTTGGCATGTTATTGCGTTTTTATGTGTGTAGATAGTGAAGATTTACATGGAAGCGAAGCAACAAGGACAAGTTAATGCATACCTAGACGGGACTTTGGACGTGAACACTAGTGTTGGAAGGAAGCAAGAGACAAGAATGCAAAACATACAACTTTTAGAACGAGATAATCATGCTTTGAGCCTTTGACAAAGAAACAAGAAAAATAACCCGACAAGTCTTGAGCACTTATGGAAGAACCGAGAATAGTCGGATGCATTAATTCGAGGGCGATACGAACAAAGAAAAATGAAAGGAGGTTGTTGAATAGCCTTACGATGTGGTGGTATTATGATCATATTTCACTCATTTTAGAATCTATAAAGGCGATTCAAAATTCTCTAGAAATCTAACTAAAATTGCTACAAACTTTTTTGTGTTTTGAGTTTTTGAAAATGTAATCTTTATCGGGGTGAAAATTAGTGTTTAAGTTGGAGTCGCTATGCTCACAACAACAAAAATTCGAGTTTAATGAAGGGCAAGATGGTCATTGAATGTTTTCTTATTAGTTTATCCATGGATTAGGGTTAGAAAAGAGTTGATTCCTCTAGTTGTTCCTAAAATTCTTGTTCAAAGCCTTTAACTTCTATGTATTTTATGCCAATAAAATCGATGGAAATTTTGGTTCAAGCTTCAAATAATGGTATTTCAGTATCGATGCAACGATAAGCACATCCTGGGAGCATCATGTGAAACCCCAAGTGTGATTTTTTTTTTTTATCATTAATTTGTTTGATTTGAGGTGTACAAATATGATTATTTATGTAGGAACAATATGTGACATATATTGTTAGAGTTGAATAATAGAATCTATGAACTTTTGTAATTTTACAAATTTTAAAGGGCGATGAAGTATATATTATTAATTATGACATTGTGATTTTAAAATACAATTAGGATTCGAGTTAAGATAAACATGTAGTTATTTATATTTTTTGAAAACTTGTCCAAATTGATAATGAGATTTAGTCATGTAAAATGTATTTTATAAGGGATCTTATATATCACATTAAAAATATATTAAATTGTTTATTCTTATCTGAATAAGAGGTTAGGTGTTTACCAATCCAAAATCGAGCTATGACCGTTGATAATGTATTTGACCAGAGAGATAGGATAAATGCTTACTCCAACCAATGATAAGATATTAAATTACTACCGAGTGATATATATATATATATATATATATATATATATATATATATATATGACTTCTAGGAAATAAAACAGATGTTGACATGCAAGGAAAATACTAGTTAGCCTTGAAATAGGAGGTGAGTTTCATGTATTATATATTTTTTAAATTGAAATACATGTTAAAATGTGTTTTCAACGATATTTATATGTTCATGTATGTGTTTACTGTAACTTAAACAATTTGTTTTTGTGCATGGAAATTAGTAGTATTTATTACGTACCTGTTTCATTGAGAGCATGAACATTCTTTTAAAATGAAAAACGGCTTGCTATATGTATGCAGACGAGCACCAAAATGACGAGGTCATGGATAGATGCGAGTTTGTGCAAACTTAAGTACGATGGTCATATGCCTGATGTTAGTGTAACTGAGATTTTCAGCTATGTACAAGAATGAATTATAGATGGTTGACGAAACTCTGACAAAGGAAGTACATGAGTTGTACTAAGAGGCGGATCTACCCTTTGGATAGTGGGTTCCTGTAAAATCACTAACTTTTTGTTGCACAATGTACATTTTCCTAGCCGCTTAACGATACAATCATATTTTTTGAACCATAAACAATTTCGTTTTGGTGAAAACATAAGCCTAACCAATAACTTTAAATCTTCTAAAATGTGAATATCAATTGATAAGAATTTTTGTTGATAACTAGAGTAAATTTGTTTTTGTTTTCTGTTAATATTTGGAGGTTAGGGTTAATTTGATTTTATTTGGAGCTAACTCTTTAAGGTTAATATGTTTATTGTTAACTTGTTTATATTGATATTAACATGTTTCATTTGTGAATATTTGCCCCTTATTCTTAAGACTTTAAGGGTTAATTTAGGACTACATTTTTAGGGTTAATTTATTTATATTAGAGGCTAAATCTCTATACTTTAGGGTTAATTAGTTTCTTCAATTGTTTGAAGATGGACATATTTCTTTTAAAAAAATATCATCTTATATAGACCCATAAAATATATCTTCTAAATATAGATGGAGACTTGGGATCACGTGAGATCAGCTTGTTTTCGTGAGACTCGTTATACCACGTTTTTGCACTTGAAACTTCACAATAAAACACTGTGAAGGTAAAAACCTTCACAGGAAAACACTGTGAAGGTTCAGATTTTTTTTACTTTCACAGTGTTTTACTGTGAAGTTTCAAGTGTAAAATTGTGGTCCACGGGTCTCATGAAAACATGTTGGTCTCACGTGAACCCAACCCTATAGATGGAATAATAGTATGTTTTTGTTTCCTTTTGATATTTATTTTTTATTTTATTTAGAATTAATTTCATTTATATTTTATACTATAGGAATTATTTTGTGATCTCACTAAAAAAAAAAAAAATAGATTTGTCTCTATTTGTACTTGGTACATGTGATGCTGCGATCTAAATAGTTGATCAGTACTATTATTGCGTGGGATAAACAGGTCCACATTATTGGTATATGTTCAAAAGTGTAATTTTGAAAATTAAGTTATGAAACTTATTAGAATTTAGACATTGCCAAATTTATTATGTTTATTTAATTGTTTGCATCAATTGTATTTCTAATTGTCCAACTTAAATATTACAAGTACATGATAACCATTTCACTATGTGGTACCACTCCACTTTCGACAATCCAAGAAGATAAATCGTTATCTTTTCTATCTCAAAATAAATGTCCATAATAATAATTAAAAAAAATATATGATTTTAAAAATATGTAATTCTTTTTATCAACTGAAGGACACTTTTGCTCTTAATAATAGAGAGAGAATTTTCCTTATCTTATTTTTAAGAATTGAATGAGAAAACATACTCTTAGAGGCCATTTACGAAATACTTACCCGGGTAAGTACTTACCAGTATCACTTACCTTACGGTCCTTCCCTATTAAGCATGGAAACTACCTAAAATCTTACCCAGTAAGAACCATAACAAGAACCAAGAGTCTTACCCGGTAAGCGAGGGAAATGACTTTTACCGAGTTCAAGACGCTTACCAACAATCAAGTTTGATGGTCGAGAATGTTATACGATATGGTAAGTTAGGGTAATGTCCTTGCCGATAAGCACTTACAGCTTACCCGGTAAGCATTTTGATAAACAACCCCTTACTTTACTTTAAGAGTAGATACATATTTTATAGACACTTTTTCTTAGAATGGAGGGAGTATAAGATTGTTAATTAAACATAATCCCGGTTTGCAAAAGAATCAAGGTTTTATCTAGTACACACTGAAAATTAATAACAAGCCGAGCCGACTTCAACATTACGATAAGACGACGTTAGCATTTTAGGTAGAGCTCGAATCAAATAAAACTACATTATCACTACACATCCTAGTCCCAAATAAAATGTGAAAGCAAAAAACTTGTTACCATCATAAATAAATAAGACCACCACCCCTGACATTCATCTGGGTTGGGTCCAGAGTTCACAAAATTGGTAGGAGCAAACCAACATTACATTAGCTTCTTCTTCTTTCAGCCCTGTAACCGAACCAAAAAAAAAGAAAAAGAAAAAGAAAAACGAAAACCGTTTCCCCCCTAAACTTGATAATAATCATTTACAGTCATCTTCTCTATCTCTGCACTCGAGATTAAGCGTATTTACAACTACAAATAACAAACCTAGTCCTCGACCGTCTGAATCTCTCCCATCATGATCCTGTTGCTAACGACATTAAAACCTAAAACTGCAGGACTAACCTTCTTCCCTTTCTTCCCCTTCTTCTTACCACCCTTGCTGTCTGCATTTGCATTGCTGCCACCCACCTCAGTATCCCGGGGCCCATCATGGACGCGGTATGATGCATCTCCGGAAACCTGTTTCCTGCTTTGGAACGCAATCTCCAGCACGTCAGAAGGCATGAAGTCTTTGTAGTTAAGGAACTTGTCAATGAACTCGTGATCACGGTCATAAGACCCGAGGTTCTCCTTCAGCAGTATCTCTGCCTCTGATCTCGACTGCTTCAAACAAAATTCCAAGAAACTTGTATCTGAAAACAAAAACGCCCCACAAAACATCAACATCACATATAAAAGTGTTGTGTATTATATCATAAGTACCAATGGATGAATCTTTACGATTACATGAAGTTGAAAGCGACAAGAAGGGCGAAAGATGGCTGAACAAAACGTCAACGAGCGGGCATGTTTTTCCATCACAAATTGAAGCATATAATCAAATATTTTCCTTCCAGGGTTTTGCAAGTCAGCATCAGGGTTTGAATAAATGAATTTGTGGTTATCGTTTAAGAATCAAACAAACTTTTGATAAAGTTCAATTCATATTCCCACTGAGAGGGAACAAGGTCATAAATTCCTATCTGTTCCTAAATTCTGTGAATACCCACATAAAAGCTTAATATTGTTCATTGAAATGTTAACTGCATGACTTGCCTTCAACTATTAGAGTTATTTAGCTCAATGACCTTCTGGAGAAGCTCATTTTGCAATATCACCCTCTAATGTATTTCTAATTTTTTTTATGGGAGCAGGCTATTTTGAACCAAAAGCAGGTCAAATGAAGGTCAATGAGCCAAAAAAAATTAGGTCATGCTCATAATTGAAAACTCATTTAAAGGTCATTTATCCAAAGGACCCTTATTATGCAACAGAAGGAAGTTCTGCATCAACTCCTGACTCCCAGGACTTCAGGTTGGTAATTAATTTCAAGATCATTCATTTGCAACACAAGCAATAACATAAATCAAACTAGAACAGTACTTCTGAATACCTTTTGTTCCTATAAGCCTGACACACTCACTCTCACACCAATCTCTAAAGTCCATTGCCTCTGCAAAAATACAGTAAACAGTCAATATCAGAATACAGTAAGGCATTCACTAGAGCATCTCCAACAGATTCTCTATAATTTCTCCAAAATAGAGAACCAAAAGTTAAGATCTCTAAAAAAATTATTTTCAGGTCCAACAGATCGTCTATTTTAGAAATTTCAACATTAGTTGTGTTACTAAAATATTCTATAATTTTATCTCCAATTACACTTTAAAAAATAATAAAAATAATAATAATTCAATCTCATTGGCGGGAATGAATAAAAAAATTCTTCCTCTAACTTGGAGTTTTGTTTTCTCTAAAAGAGAATCTATTGGAGCAAAATAGAGAACAAAACCTGCATTTTCTCTATTTTAGAGAATCTGTTGGAGATGCTCTTATCTAGTATCTAGTCACCTTACCTGAATGTTTAGTTAGCACGTCTCTTTTCCCCTTTGATGCAGGAGATGAGGAAAGAGAAATTTCAGCAGCCCTGCTACCCATAGACTTCTCTCGGCTCAAGGACCCACCAGAAGTTCCTTTTCCAGGGGTCTTCTTTGCCCAACCACCCTGGTTTGCAAGTTGAGGAAAATCCGACCTGCATGAAGAAAATGTTCCAGAACATTAAGAAATCATGACCAAGAAAGCATACAAGTCGTACAAATTAAGCATCACTTAAAGATAGAAGCCTCCATTATGTTTCAATAAATTGCCATATAAGGGGTGCAAGATGAATAAGTATCAGTGTCACATGTTCCATTACTTGACAACAAATACTGGCCTACACTACAGCCCATGAAGACCTTAATAACTCCATACTGGCAACCTAGTATGCTACTGATTTGCACCCATTACATTAATAAATAAAATAAAGTTCACAACCATCAGATCATGAAAAATATTCTCAAAACACTTCTTTCATGTATTGACACGTAGAAGCTAAAATTGATAGCACAGATAAATTTGTGTGTAATGGTTTTGCATGTTTAAACAAGTGTCACACATCCATCTAGCAGCAAGTGACTTAAAACAAACGATTTTGGTAAGAGTGTACATTTAATACGTGTAACATCAATATAGAATTCATCAGATGTAATACTGAAAGGGATAGCATATGATTCAAATAACTACGGAACTTGTTAACATCACCCTCCAGTCCAATACACCAGAAGAACCACAAGTGAGTAAAGGTAAGAAAATGAAGTTAATCATGGTTGAATCAGGCATGAAAAATAGGTACATAGAGACATCAAGAATGGAGATAAAGGGACATACTGCTTTGTTTCTTGCTTCGGATGATCAACTGGACCCCAGAACAGATCGTCGTCTACTTTGTTTTTTGATTGAGCGGAACCATGGGATATAATCTGGATAGGGGATGCAACCTTTGCAGGAGATGACATGGAAGATGACCAAGAAGGACCATTTCCACGGGTTGACTGAACAGATGCAGATTTTTGAGGGGTTGGCACCGGTGTTTGATGCTGGCCGGAAGAAACCTTTTTCTCTTGTTCCTTCAGAATGTCCCTCAAAGATGTGCGTGTAGCAGACTTTCCCGAATCAGTGGACCAAGCTGGAGCAGGTGAAGGAGCGGCAGCCTCCCCTTTCCAGACCACAAAATCTCCCAGCGAAGGACCAGATGGAACAGCTGGTAACAAATCCTTCTCCTGTAGTGCTTGGCGTGAACTTTTACCTTTCTCGTTGGGACTTGAACTAACTGGAATTTCAGCAGCAGCAACAGGCACTGAAACCTTGGCTCCTAAAGCCTTAGCTTTTGCAGACTTTTTGCGACTCCTTTTAGTTTCTTTAGCCTCAATAAAGTTTCCATCGTCTACTGAATCTGATTGAGAACCGGTCACAGGTAACGCTGAGACATGAGAGATACTGTCAGAACTTGCAGACTCTCTTTCATTAGGTTTCCCCATAACTTCTCCAGCAAAAAGATCATGCAACTGCCCCTTCTTGCTCTTTTGATTCAAAGAACCCTCAGCAACAGTTGACTCAGAACTGACACGGTCTATACTATTTTCCTTATGATCTGAATTTCCAACAACACCAGCCCAAGCTGTGGATATATTCATGGAGCCTAGAGACGTTGAAATATCAGAAACAGTCATTTCTGCCTGTGCTTGCACCTGTGCCTGTGCTTGTGCTCTCCACTGCTCTTCCTGCTGAATTTCGAGCAATGACTTTGGCTTAAATCCCGGTGCAGGTTTCCATGCTCGTTGACCTGTAATTACTTGTGCGTGGTGTTGTGGGATAGATCCTGACAGTTCAGCTTCATTCTTTTTCTCAGATTGGATATTACTACCGGACACACGGTTGGGATCTACTGTGACTACATCAGATTTACTCTCTCCCACTTCTCCTGGATATGCTTCATGCTTAACATTCTGCATATCAAAATCGACCTGACTGACTTTGTTCACTTCAGGTTCAGATTGCTTTGGCTGCTGTGTTTTAGATGGTGTCTTTGCCAGGTCAGAGGATTGTGCCTTAGAGGACTTCTGTTTCTTTGACTTCTTTTCAGAAACTTTTTTAACCTCGCGTGCTTCAACAACTTTTCCTTCTTTATGAACAGAAGGTTCATTAGATGATTTATTTTGAATCTTCGGCAAATCGACAATATCAACAGAAGACGGCTTGAAATTATCAAGATGTTCAGGCCTTGTAACTTCATTGTCGGGAGCTTCCACAGAGGGCACAACTGATGAATTTTCAAATTGGTCTGCAGGTACAGACATCAAATCATCACAGGTTGAAATTGCAACATTTTCTTCAGCTCTCAAACCAACTGAAATTGCTTGCTCCTGTAAACAATTGTCATCAGAACCCTTCCTATGACCATTTTCATCACTTTGTTCTGGCATCATAGCATCCGAACCTTTTTGATGAACTCTATTATCCATCAATTGATGGGGCAAATGTATCGAAGTTTCAGATTCACCGATAAGGTTTCCATCTTGCGAAACAACTGGAGGCATATTAACGAAGTCAGTAGTCCTTGTATCCTGAATATTAATAGCTTGATTCTGTGATCCCATCTGGAACATTTCATGTGCAGGCTGAAACCCAAGATGATCCAACGCCGAGCTCGCAAGAGGTAAGCCCAACGTCTGCAGCTGTCCATAAGATTGCTTGCCTAAATGCTGCTGGGAATGTTGCTCAGTGAGCACCTGGGAAAGCAGTTGCTGTCGCAATAACTGTTGCTGCTGCTGCAGCTCCTGCTGTTGCTGTTGCTGTTTAAGCAACAAGTATTCATCCAATATTGACAGCTGCTGTGTAGGCATTGGGGCCTGAGGTTTCAACTGTGACATGTGTTGCTGTTGCAATAAACTTAACAGTTGAGGTTCTTGAGAGAGGCCAGAAGCAAGCAACTTTTCAGGGATTAATGAACCAGACACATTATCAAAACCTTGAGCATGCAAATTTTTCAGTGTGGACAGATTCTGTGGTTGCAGCCCTTGATGGACTCCAAAGGATGTTGGATGAGGAAATTTTTTGCCATGAGCCATGTCCAGCTTATCCTGATGTGGGTCCAGACCACCATGAACTGAGAAATTTGACCAACTCGTTACTCCACTGTTCACTGCTGAGGTAGGCCTATCAGATAATCCCTGAAGGATGGACATGAACTCGGAATTCGGGACATTTGGGGGATGCGGTTGCTGACGAAGATTCTCGGCTACAGCTGACAGAACATTGGATTGTGGAATAGCAGGATCTTGATGAATATCAGACTTGGGGCCAATAGAAGCTGCATCCCTTCCAGTCCAAAGAGAGTAAGGATTAGGCAATGATCTTTGCCTTTCAAGCTGTATCCTCTTGGCCAATTGGTACAAGTTATCCCCACCCTCTGTTCCTAAGGGAGGAACTGTGTTGGAATTTCCAAAATATCCCTGCATACCTGTACAGTGAACAAACAAACCATCAGTCCTAAAGCAAAACCATATACATATATGTATATACAATCACATAATCCATCATATATTTTTATAGTCAAATCCAATTCACTTATCAAGACAACCTTCAGAGAGACCAAACTTCTCCGGTGGGCCACCACCCATGTTACTAGACATCAGTGACTCAATAAACCTATTCTCAGCCTCAGCAGTTGAACCATGTTGAAATCTTGGTTCATTTTTCAGCATGGTATTCTCACCTGAGCCAGTGTAAAGCTTACAAAAGCTGGTGAAGTTTGGCTTACTGGATTCATCGATGACTTCACTTTGTTTTGCTGCACTGAAACCTGGTGGTGGTCTGGCCTTCGCACGCAGATGAGGCATAACATCACCAAGTAAACTAAATGGCGAGTCCTGTGGTGCATTTGCGAGACGCACTAGCAGATCTATCCCAAAGTATCCAGCCTCAAACCAACTAATGATATCACTGCCAGTAAAAGGACCTTGAATTGCACCCTGAGGGTCTTTATAAAAAAGAACCAGGTCTTCAGGAGATGGCTGAGAATGTATCCTTGTTTCTTGTTCCCTGTCTGAAATTCCCGATGGTTGCCTTTTAATAACTGGATCCTCGCTAACCTGCCGTTTAGGCCCTTCTTTGGAGTAAGATGGATTTGCAGAACTGCCACTCCATTCATTGGCTGTATCCTTTTGAGACTGCGACCAGCTTATATCGGTTCTTGACCTGAAGTCAGCTGGGATATCCCTCGAGTCATGTGAGTTTGATTGTACTCGCTCTCCTGTGGATAAAGAACGCCAAGGTGCCCCAGAGTGAACTGAGGTTCCATGCATTCTTGATTCTCTAGTAATTCCCACATCATTATTCCTTGCATAAGAAGCACCATATTCTGCTTCTGCAGATAAACAATGATAAATATTCATCATCTAACAGTTCCAAGCATTACAAGTATATTGATATAAACAGAAAACCACTAAGAATCAAAAGCCTTGCAAACAGCCAGTGTCTTTCTTATCTCATATTTCTTTAGGGGTACTGTAAAGAACAGAAATAATGTCTTATGACCATTTAATCTCTTTGTCGTAAAATTCGAGCAATTGTAGAATTATGTCACCTAGCAGCAGTGGCATTCATGTCACAATCACATGCATATCATATATAGTAGTAACTTCAGAAACAGAATTGTAACAAAAAAAAGGTTGGTGATCCTCTGATATCAGCCCTGCAGCCGGCTCCATACAAGAGCACCTGCTTCTCACTAGACAAAGGCCCAAAAGAATTGAGTACTTACCTTTAAAACCATCAGCAGTCTCGTCTTTGTAATTGTCGGCAGCAATTGGTAGATCTTCTCTACTCCCTGCCCACAAAAGCCATATCAAACAATCATATTACAAACTGTATAGCTGTAGTTGAATAGATTCAATAGAAAGAAAGTCTACTGTACCAAATTTGGTTCTTCTCGATTGCACATCAACCATGTTACGCCCAACAGATCCATCTTTAGTAATTTGGGGAGCACCACTACTTAGTATGTCCCCTTTGTCAATCCCCTTCAATATAAACTGCCAAAGAAACAACATACTTATTTAACTCTAGTACTAAACAAGGGATCAAAAGTTATTACCCTTAAAATTACCAATTCCTCAGGGGTAGGTGCAACAAGTGCAAGAGGCTCCAATGGTTCTTCCTGTGTAAGTGAAGGCACTAGCATGACACCATCTAACATCCTTTCACTGGATCTCATATCAGTCATCCTGTACACGTCAATTAGCTTTGCCCTGCTGTATCTCACAGGAGAGGGCTCCTCATGACATCGGTCAATCTTATCAGAAAAAGATGCTAACGAATGTGAATCAGTAGATGTATTATTCATTGGGTTCCCTTCAAAGACACCCCTTCCCCTACCAAGGGAAAAGGTTGGATTAAGATTTTCACCACGTCCTCGACCATGAACAGCCATAGGAGAAAGCTTGTTTGAGGTTGGGCTTTGGTAAGGAGGCTCTACTCTACCTCGATTGAGAGCGGAACTGGATCTCCATGGCCGGGGATGATCAGTATCCCGCTCATCCTTTACATGATTCAGATGTGACAAGCCTTTGTCAAGTGGAACATCATGATCCTTTCCAGAATCGGTCCACTTGTCACGCAGACTATCAGTTTCCTTGTCATCAGGGCCCCAACGTGTATTCCATTTGCTCTCACGACGCTGATCATGATTTGCATCCTTAGTTCCTGAATCAGCCGATCTCTCAGATGGTGCACGTCGTACTTCTCCATGGTATCTTCCAGAGGAGGTGTCCGACCAACGGTCCACCTTGCGGTTGTCCCCAAGCTCTTTATCACCCTCCCTCCACCTGTCCTTGCGAACAGGGGTATTTGTCTCTCTCTCCTCATCACGCCAGCGCTCACGGTTATCAAGCATGGAAGGGCGAAACACATCCTTCTTCTGGATATCATGGACCTGTTCATTGTTTCCATGTGATTTCACGATACCCGGGCGATTGGCAAAAGTTGGAAATGGACTTGTATGAATCTCCTGCGTAGAAACACATATAAAAGAGTATAAAAGTATAAAATTTATAAGCTAATGAAGCTAAAATATTTAACTGGATAAAGCACTGACATTGAAAAGCAACAGACTATCAGGTATCATAATATTAATCCAAACAGGTCTTACAGTTAAAGTAAAAAAGAAAAATTACAGTCACACACCCCAGATACAGTTCCAGCCTTATTCTCCCCGGGTTTCGGCAGAAGCCACTGTGGTGAAAGCGGAATAGAACTGTCAGACCCTTGCCCATCTACACAATTAAACAGCCAAAGACTGATTAGATCATCCGCATGAAATTTAGAGATGCAAAAAACAATAAAATGTGAATCTTTTTAGTAATTACATGTCATAAAATAGGCATGGGAGAAAAACAACTTGATCACAGTTCACATACCACCAAGCAATATCATGCTGACCATAGTACAATAATGCAGGATGTATTACCTTATTTCCAAATAGTAAAATCAAAATGCATTGACATTACATAGCTAACATCCCTACTAATTGACTGAATTACCAAAGCAGATGCTTTTAATAAAAGTATGTAAGTCGACAAGAATAAGACTAAAACAAAATGGATTATCTAAATAGTCTTGGTATGAAGTTCTCATCATGTGCACTTAGTAAGCCAAATGTAGGATATAACAGTTTAAATTAAAAAAAAAACTGTAGATGGCAATCATAACAACAGCTGTGCTTTTTATCTTTCCTTAAAGTAGTCTCAATGAAGAAGTCACCTTTGCATTAGATGTTTGCTTGTGATGACTTCTAGCATAAAGCATTATGACCAGATAAAATTAACTTCAATAACAAAATATAAGCAATGAATACCAAACCAAGCAATAACTTGCAGATTCGTTCAGAAATCACTTTCCCATAAGTAATAGATTACAGCAATTACTGTTCAGATGTCATGCTTCTGCAAGCTACAACTACAAACAACTTCATTCTATAATCTGCTTTTCAAGAAGTAGAATTCTATTGCACAAGTAAGATCACCAATTCATCTGTTGCTACTTTTCTAGTACCAAAATGTTCAACCAATGAGTAGTGGGAAAATTTGACAAAAACAAATAAGTTTTATGGCAACCGAAGTTTATAGTGCCTCCAGACCACCGCACCTGACTCAACAAAAAGACAAATACACTACAGTGATTAATGACAAAGAAAACTAAGTTGATGAAAAGGAGTCTTCTCCATAGAATTTGTACATATATATACATAAAATTGAATTGTTGCTTAGCATAAGTAATGGTGCCTCGGATTCATCACGTTATCTGAAAAAAAAAATGCCTTCATCTTAAGTGCTTATTTATGGCACAGCTTTATTTTGTCCACTCTCTCTATGCGGTACATGAATGCAGAAAGATACCAAAAAAGAGACTCAAGAACCTTGATTTGTAATTGAGCTAAATTGGAAGTATCATGGTAGTCAAGACACAAGATAAGCCATAGAGCACAACTTATGAAGCATCATGGACAATTTCCAAGACAAAAAGTTAAAAGTATATGATAAAAAATCTAGTTCCAAGTAATATATTGAACTAAGAATATCAAGTGAACAAAAGCATAATCTTTCACAATTTAACAACCAAGATAATTGAAAAGAGGTTTTGATTTTACTAGTTTAGTGGAGAAGCAAACGGGAACAAAGAGTGAAGCCTATATAAGTAATCAAGTAAAAAGAATCACTCACAATTAGATAAAACTTATTGTGAAATAAATATGAAGAAGATTGGAGAGAGGCACAACAAAAATTTGCAAAAAGAGCAGATGCATGAGCTGCCTGAGTTGTTCAAAACCAAGGACAGGTAGAGAACGGGCTAACGGCTTGTCAAAAGAAAATTGGCAATGACACATTACTCGTCAAGAACAGAAAGATGTAGAAATAGTGGTCGGATTTTGTTCTCCTTCGATGTTCTTAAAATCCCAGCTTAAGTGGCCACCTAGGAGTTAGGCTTGCCTCCTTGCTTTAATTAGTTAAGGCTTAAGACCACTTGACATAGGGCCTAGGAGTTAAGCATCCTTGACCATTTTGATTAGTAACTAATCATTGAAAAAGTATTTCAGAACGTAAAACAGGCATTTATCAATTGGCTTCTCTCAACTTGGAGGGACTTTCCTGATCCTTTGATTAGTGATTGTATATATTGATATCATGTCAATATCTCGATTCTTATATGTTTACACAATCCAAAAATAAGTATTTCCATATACTGAAATGGACCACTTATGCCCATTCAGGTGATCACGTGCATGAAGGCTACTCAGCCATCTAGCTCCACTTAACGCTTTCTAAAACACTCTATTTCATTGAACTTTTTATTTATTTTATCTTATTATAATTGCATTAGTTCAATAAAAGAATATGGGACAACCGTGTAATAAAACTAAAAGGTTGAGTCGCCTAGATTTTACTTTCATTAAAATAAACCCAAACTTTGTAGTTGCTCCATTGTGTCCAAAATCTTTGTGCCATTGCACTTCTCTTGCCACACCATACTAAACGGTGAGACACCACCTATGAAATGTGCAGCGCCTTTGCACCATGGTACGTGCCTTGGTAAATATGGGTACCACCCCATACCAGATATAAGACATGAGGCAAGACAACAAAAATGTAAATGGTTTGCTACACTCTGAACTCCCCAATCAAGTTAAATACATATAATACTCTGTGACCATTGAAATGTATTTTCTTATAGAAAATGCAACAAACACATTTGCTAGTTTGCTACACTTCCATAAAGTAATAGCTTAAGGTGTTGCTCAAACAGCCACATGCACATAGATTCTGCATTGAAATTGATTTATAACAAATTTCATTCATGATAATTCTTTTCAGTGTACATCTGATTTCCTAACCAGATGATCAACAGTACTTGAATGACAAAAAGTTGTAGCCATCCATGCTGAGATGGGGTAATACACAAATCATATAGCAAGACTCCACATCAAGATTACTACCTAATAATAATCACAAATTAACAAAAGAAAAATCTCAAGCAGTCCTTTACTACACGGAATGGGGCGCATCCCCAGCAAAATTAGTGCAGGAAATGATGATAAGTAAAATTGATGAATAACATCCGAGTATGTGTAACAGATAAAATACCAACCACTGTCACTCTCAGATTAGACCTACAAGGAAGGAATTAAAATTTAAAAAAAGGAAACCACTCCGTGTGTCTATTGACTCTATTCAAAACCCTAAAAAGTCTAGAACCAACACAGTCCACACAAAACGTTGACACCACAGAGATTTCACACTTTTCGTTCACGAAACAACACATAACGTAAAAAATACGAAGAAAAATGGCAAGAGACAGAAAATAATTTTCCATTTTAATTCGTATACAAGATAATTCAAACACTCGGCGGTTCAAAAACCAGTCACATAAAACCAAAAACTATAACTCCAGCCTTAATGCATTCATCTCACCAAAACCGCCTCAATCTCTACACAAAAAGTAGGATTTAGAAGAACGTACAACAAATTAGAAAGTTTTAGAAAGAAATCGAAGTTGAATCAAGCGAATGATATAACAGGAGATTAAAATGTTAATTTCATTCACCTCTGGAGATCTGAGCGTGATGATGAGAATGAAGGAAGTCGGTTTTGTCGGCCATTGATGATCGGAGAGGAACGGAGATTGATGAGAGCTCGGAGACGCCAAGGGTTTCTTTTGCTGTGTGAGAATGACTGCGTATACGAAGGTGCAAGCAACTTAGACACGAATGCGGGGGAAATAAAGGAATAGGATTAAGGGCAAGTGAGTGTAGATAAAATGGAAATAAAATAAAATAAAATAAAATTGAAAATGAAAATGAAAATACAATTTATAGAAAAACCCTTGATGTTCATGGTTTCTTACAATTGAGTCCCTAACCAAATTACGAGTATCATATACTATAAATTGTGTTATAAGAAATCAATCAAATTTGTTTTATATGAGTTACGACGTATTAGTTATATTTCAAATGTTCGGGACTAGAGAGACTCAACCTAATATATGTGACAAATTTCGTGATCAGTTATGTATATATCTTATAAGTTGTTTGGTTGGGTTTTTTATTAAGTTCTGTATGGATAAACTTGTCTATGTTGATTAATATGTCCATATGAATTGAGAAATATTTTATTTAGGAGGTTTCTTTTCATAAATGAAAGGAGCGTATTTTTTAATTGGGAGGGGTAGGTTTAGGAAAAAAAATTGACTTTTTGTATAAAGCTCTCTCCTAAAAGCTCACTGAATAAACCATTTTCTATATCAATTAGGTGTGAGTTCCATTAGCTCATTAAGCTACTAACAAACAGTCCCTTAGTGATACAGTATAAATGTTTTCTTTTTGTAACCAGTATGTTGGATTATAGACATATGGTTTCCTATGAAAAACAGGACCTATGTATACTATAGTTGGAACGTGAACAACTAATATGACGTGGTTGATGACAACTGGTATTTGATGCCACGCAGTTTAATATGTTTTATGGTCAATAATGACAATGCCTTCATTGAGGATCGTTGGGTTCGTTTAGAAGTTTGTTTATAAATCAGTGTAACATCAACACCCACGTGTCAAACTCACGACAACTTTTCTCTCTATTTCTTTCGTTTAGTTATGAACAAAAGCAAATTAATGTACAAAGAATCATGAACTTAGTGTAGTTAGATTATACATGTTATACGACATGTGTTTATGATTTTGATTGTTTCATGATAAATGGATCTCCATAATTTGTCACGTCCTACTTTCCTAGGATCGTGATGTCTACTGAACATTATAAAATACTAGACAATGGCATAAATACTCTAAAATGAATTGTAGCAGAAGAATGAAATATCTGAACAAATATTGAATAGTCTGAAATACTTCAGAAATATGAAATATGAAACTTATCCATGCATAATCATCTCAGACTAAATACTAATGCATCTCAGCAAGGAAGCAGATGTTGTTTGAGAACATTATAACCCATGCCTACTTTTGGGTAATTCATAGAAGTAGCAATTTGGCTATTAATTGGGTTGGTTGGCTTACTAATCCTTCCATTACCATTACTTCTATGTAATTGTTTTTTTTTCTCTAGCTTCTTGCTAGTTTTATAAAATTTCGCCGTTCAAAAAAAAAATACTAATGCATCTGAAATAATGAAACTTAGCAATTGAATTTATGTGGCATATGACTTATCAACATGATAAAATATGATAAACATAAAGGTAACTCCAAATTGGTGGAATTACGTTGTCCATTCTTGTTGGCCCATGCATTCTTAACTCATGCGATAGTTAGAGGCGTTTGCATGTTGAGAGGGTAGGGGCACTTGCCCCCAACAAACTCGTTTTTATGCGTGAAGCTAATCCAGGGGATGTTTTTTACATACATTCATGCTTTTGGAAAGAGTGTTGGAGTTATGGGGAAAAATTATAGCTACAATGCCTATAAAGTCATCATCAATTAAACTCTAATGCCCACAATTCTTAAGATTCCAACCCAACTAAAGTCATCTTATTTCTCTTATTTATTTGCTATAATGCTATTGATTTGATAAAATTGTTATTTTCCAATTCTTTTGGCATCTTATTATTTTATAGATTTATTTGTATTGTCATTTGTTAATTATAGGTTTTTTATTTGTTACTTGTTATTTGATTTAGGGTTATTGATTTTGTTATTTGATTTAGGTTTGTTATTTGATTTGAAGATTGCTACTAGCTTGTCTTTTAGACGAAGGACGTGTGAAATAGGAATAAGGTGAGAAGCGTAAGAAGGGATCTGGACCATTGATATTCTCTTACCTTTCTCATAATAACTTTCATTCTCACCGGAACCCAACTCTTGTCTTCTATTTATCATTTCCTTATAACTTAAATTAATTTCTTGCCTCTTGATTTTTGCTACTGACTACTAATTTATATGTTCATTAACTATAAAATTTTAACTAACTTTGTTAAAAATTGGTTTAATGCCAAGTGGCAACATGTTGTTTTATTAGTTCAATGATTTGCTCATCTAGCCATCTGGTCCTTTATGATTACTCAAGTTTTATATTCATGTGTAATGTGTCCATTTGCTTTCAGTTTAACCGAAATAATAAAATAAATAATTAGTAATACAATGTGCTTTGTTTAACCGAGAAAACAAAATCATTTAAGCTAAAAATCAAATAATCCGAACCTGTTTTGATTAAAATGAGTTATTTGGATTCAGTTAAATCCCTAAATCCCTTTAGTTTAGAGCCAATCCAAAGAAAGAGCCGGAAGTTGTAACTATGGTCATTGCACTTGGCCCACGAACCACCATCTATCTTATTGCTTCCCTAAGAAACAAATAACTAAACTCAGAGAGAGAGAACCCTAATATGAAACAAACATTTTTACAATTTGGTTAAAATTTAATTCTCTTAAACCATATAATCTTTTGTATGCATAATTACAAGATTCCATTGTAAATTAATGAATAAATTACTTATAGTGGGAATTTTATTAGTACGTACACCAAGTGACAAAATCTAAAGAAACAAAAGCATAAAGCTTTGGCATTTAACTTGAAAGGAGACGTGTATAATGTATCAACCCTCGCTAGCACCTCAAATTTCCAAATAGATGGTATCAAGAGGAAGTTTTATATGCTCAAAGAAAAATAAGTCGAGTGCAAAAATAGTTATGTCCACAAATTTAAGCACTCAGTTATACATAGAGCACCACAATCAATAGAAAAAAACATAATGATTATATTGCTCTTTGTTTTCGGGAAGGGTGTCCTAGGCTATGCCTAGACTAGTCCCTTGGCAAATTAATGATTGTAAGACATCAGCTATGATTAAACCTCAGTGGCCACAATTGTTGTGTACGCTGGATTCAAACCCTGGACAGATGGGATATTCCACCACATCCCCCAGGGCCTTAACCAGTACGCCACAACCCTTGTGGTTTATTGCTCTTTCTTTGTAGCAAGTTTATTGTTGGACTCCATCCAAACTCAAAAAGGGAAAAGAAAAAAAGGTTGAACATTGATTTTTGAGTTAAAACCCGGTATCCAAAAAACAAAAGTGTTGTAAACTACAACAGAAACATAGAATCACCAAATTTCTTTTTGATTACGCCACCTTGTATTGATGGTTATATGATCATTAGTTCATCCTTCCGATAAAAAGATATGAACAATTAATATTTGACATTAATTTCTTAGAGTTATTGGCCCATTTAAATTGAATTTTAACTTAACTTTATTTATGCAAATACTTGGTTCCAGTTTTGGGCAACATCTTAAACAAATAAAAATGTAATGAAACGTTTAATTAGATGAATTAATGAACTGAACGGTCCTAACCAAAAAAGAATCATAATTATATCTACTTTATCTTTTCGCCATTTCTTTCTTATACCAGTGACAATTGGATAAACAAATGCTTGAAAGGTTTAGAAATAGGGATTTGGAAAGAAAATGATGTCTGGTCAAGTAGTTGAAGTGAGCCATAAAAATAACGGATGGATTGCCGAGATGAGTCGTCTTGAGATCCCATTAATTGGATATACAAGCAACTGCAATTTCAATAATAAAAAGATCAAATAGTGTTTATAGACATCACAATAGATGAAAAAAAAGAAGTTGGGTTCAGATGTTGATTATGCTGCTGGAGATTAAACACAAAAGATGGGAGGGAGCAACAATAGACATAGGTAGAACAAAGACATGGAATTTATACATAGGTAGAAGAAAGACATGGAATTTATAGGTTATTGCTTTTCAGTTTCTTCTTCCAAGGGAGGGGAGTAGTTGTTTTCTAAAAGAGCGGATTGCATGTTTGGTCCCTATGGTTTTACTACTTAATAAAATGTAAATTCACCAATCATTGCCAAGTCATTCCTTGATTCATCTTTAATTACTTCGACCGTTTTAATTACACATTGTTATTTTATTAATTATCAATTTTTTTTCTCATTTTCTTGAGTTTTGTTGTACTTATTTTGGTGGGGAAAAAAGAATGTGTTGTTTAGATTAGGGGTGTGCAGAAAGTCAACCGATCCAATAAGAACCGACCTATCCAACTAGAACCAATCGATCATGATTGGATATCCAATTGTAATTGGATCAGATCATATTGAAAGTTTCAACATCTAATTTGGATCGGTCGGTTCTCGGATGGCAATCCAGAACCGACCAAAATAGACAGGACTGAACCTGTAACACCCGTGAATTTAGCAAGTAATGATCTCATTTTCTCCACATAAGTTTTTAGGATTGATACATTTACTAAAAACGAATCATTTGGAATGATGTATTTCTATATCGTTAAATCCTGTTCAAAAACTTGAAATTTTGGGTTTCGGGATGTGTTAAGCGACTATGTCCGACCAATGTGCCATTAGGCACTACCGTGGGGCAAGGTCGCAAGCTTAAGCCCCTATCGGTAAATTCTGGGCGACAGTGCCCGGCGAGAATGCACGGGGTCATTGTCGTGAGTCACCCTCACGGGAAGAGCACAAGGCTCGGTACCAAGCGGGTGATTATGCCTGGCGAGAGTGCCAGGGCACAGTCGTGTGGCACTATCGTCGTCGGGGGCAGGGGCATACAAATGCGATTTTAGCCAACATTCACCTCATTTTCTCTCAACCACTTTCATCTTAAATCCTCTCAACTTAGAGAACTCCATTAATGGTGATTTAGGATCATCCTAAAGGGTCTCAACCATCACTTCTTCAAGATTCTCATCTTCAAGCTAGGGATTGGAAGACTAGGGTTGCAAGTTCATCATCTCTCACCCATTTTCAAGAAATCCCTAAGTTTATAGGTTTTTATCAGAATAAGTGGTGAGTTTATTCGCCTCTTTTTTAAACTTTTATATGAGTTATAAATGCTCCATTTATGACTTTCTAGTGTTTTATTTCTCAAATTTTGATTTGGATGATTATTGGAAAAGTTAGGTCAAAATTAGGGTTTTTGTCAAAATGGAGATTCTTGGTGAGAGGTGTTTGGAGAATAATTCTAAGTACTTGGATTGTTTGTTTTATGTTGGGAACTTGTGGATCTAGTTCTCTTTGAAGGATTGCTTGTGGATTCAAGTTTCTTCAAGGAAGCTCGATTGGGGTAAATTCTAGGTTTAACCTAAATATAGCAATGTGAGTTCAAGTTGCTGTGTGAAAACTATGTACATGCCAAAAATGAGTATTTTGAAGTAATAATGTGTTTACTTGGTATTTATCAATGTGTTAAGTATTTGACAAAGTTTTCATATTCGGTAAATTTGGGTTGATAAATCTTGTAAAATGCCTAGCTTTGGGTTTTTGAATGTTTTGATAAGTAAACCTCAAGAATGTGTTCTTTTGGTGATTTGTTGTACAAATGGAGTTTGTTTGATGATTAATACATTTTTTTGTGTATTTGGTTTTATAAATCGTTTGGAAAATGCACGTTATTGTGTTATGAGACATTTTGGAAATATACGAGTATGATTTTCATTTCGAAAATGGGTTGTCCAAACCAATGATGGGTTTTTGAGTTAATCATGTTTTTAGGGCATGTATCTTGTATGAATTTTGGTTAAATACGTTTTTATCGCTTATGATGAATTTTATTGAATGGTCACTTGAATTGTTGAGCTTTTGGCTCGATTTTGACTCAGATGGGTCTTGGGGACATTTGTCCAGTGTTATTAGCTCAATGTGGAGCTTTGGACGTATTTATGCATTTAAAGTGCATATTTTGTTGGACATTACATGTTTTGAGTGCGTTAGACAATTCGATTGAGTCATGTAATGTTTTAGACTGTAATGCATTGGATCCGTGGGTATAGGAGTTTGTTGATTCAGCGTGGAGTTTTGATGTCCATGATTGAGTCTAGTGAATGGCCCCAAGTTATGTTTTATTTAAAGCTTGTGGTGATGCTCATGGGAGTCGTATACGAAGCTAAGTCTTGCGGTGGTTGATGGGTGTAAGAACACACCTACAGACATATGATGATTAGACCTCAAAGCAAGTATACAACGTGGTCCAATATTGTATTTCAAGTAATAAAATAGTAAGAACCAAGTATCGTCCACAAGGATTGGAGTAAAAGTATAATAAAAGTGTTATAAAAGAGAAGACTTCAGATGGCGATTTTGAAGACTTTGATTGGTTTGAGTTAACAATAGATTAAGTTAACAGAGAATAAAGAAAGCAAAGGTGTAAGAATTTTGGTGAGCATTAAACACAAGTTTGTGGACCAATGTTGCAGGGATGCTACAACATTGTGTCTCTTAACAACTAGTTTCACCATCTACTTTGAGAGTGATCCTTCCGAATTCTCACTGTAGCACTAGTGTTTAGTTTCTACCAGCACATTCCTATGCAGTATTTGAACCGATGATAGTGTCAAACGATGTCCTCAAAGTATATGGATAAACAAATTCCTTTGTTAAAAATCACTCTTCCGAGCCGATTCCCATATCATCCAAGTTGACGTGTTTCAAGTGTCTCATTCCTGAGTCCTCTACATTTTAACACTTTAACTAGTGATCAACTCGTTGAGAATATATCGATTAGAAAAAACATAGATGCCAAATTTCTTGGTTAGCAACTTTTCCAAGTATAATTCCTATATCATTCAAATTGACGTATATTCATGTGGCTCATTCCTGAGTCCACTACACTTTACCACTTTCAAAGTGATCAATTCACCAAGAAGTGCATTTATATTTATAAAACTTAGAATGAAATGGTGGAACATCGTTATTGAGAAACGATGTCCACTTTCTTTTGGTTTAAAAACTCACCCGTTGTCTCACACCCAAGCTAATGAAATTTGCTACTTATAACGGAAAGTAAATTGCTAGAAATGTAAAGAACGAAAATTAAATGCATAAAGTAAATGGCGTAATGTAAATGACAAGAATTAAATGACTGAATGTAAGTGCGATAAGCGTAATAAAGTAAAGAACGTAAAGCGATTAAGAACAAGAAGTAAAGTAATTGCAAGACTTGCATTAAACCATGAAAATGCTTGCAAAGAAATGTAACAATTGGTATAGGACCAATTGGATCGACCAAAACCAAGCTCCTAACCCTATCTATTTATACAAAAACTTAGAGTAGAGCCCAAAGGTTAGAGGCTTACTTAGAGCCAAAACTACATAAAGTCAACAAAAGTACAATAAAGTAACTAGAATTGTCTTTTTCCAACTGTTAGGTCCAATGAGATCAAGAATGATTGAATAATAAACAATAACAATAAATCATAGGGAAGAAATCTGTAGATTTATTCATACGAAAAGTAAAGTACCTACAGAGAGAGTTTTCAGCCGTATGTCTACATTGCAGAATATGAAAGTTACCCTAAACACACTTCAAGATTCCTATTTGTACCCCAAAGCCCTTGTATACATTTTAAGCCCTAACCCATATACAAGGCCCAATACACAATATGTAGATTACTTTACTAAACTTCTAAATAGAACATATTTATGTTCTAACATTCTCTCCCTAAGTTTTGTAAAGTAATCATTCTCTGATCAGCTCCAGCTTCAATTCCTCTCCCCCTTGATTTCTTTATAAAACTTAGTGTTGCATAAACTTCAAATCTCCTCTATCTCCCCTTTGAAAATAGCTCTTATCCTTGGAGTTTCAAATGAAATACCATATCTGATGTAGACCATGACCTCGACTGAGTGCATATAAAAACAACATTTGACTCTTGTAAACCCAACACATTCCGTATGCCCACAAGAATGATATGTGTTGAATTATGGAATGACATCCAAGTGCATCTTCAGTATATAACATCTGATATGTCTTTGAACCACGAGTTGAAATAAGAATTCAGCTTAAGAACTTTATCTGATAAGCTTACGGGCGGTAGCATCCGGTAGCAACACTACAAGGCAAGGGTTAGAACTTATAAGGTAAACAATGTTCAACAACTGATAGAAGATACTCATTTTCTGACTGCTTTCCAGAATACTGAACAATCAAACCCATAACTCCTTTCTTCACGAATCAGCTGGATGATTATAGGCACTCAGGATTCTGAATCACAACTCAAGCATCAGAACAATGATTGCAGTTCCTCACACTACTGAGTGATCAATTCAGAAGAATGATAAAGTGCTCTCAACGGTCTAACAATAAAAAAAGCTTTTCAGACTGATGATTGCAGATGCTCAGGCAGCTAACTCAATCCAATCAGAGACTAAATCATCAAATCCAGAATCTGAAAATCTTGAAAAACATGAGCACTCGTGAAAGAATAATCAGTTGCTAAAGATATGTGACCAACATATGATAAGAGTGATGTCACATATGCATTTCGCGTATAAAGCTTAGGAACAGGGCAAACTTGTATCAAACTGGGTTCAGAACAGTCAGAGTTCTTAAAAATCACAAACTTTTCGCAAAACACCATCAATTCGCAGATCACTATTCACGTTTGAGCACAATTCGCATGATAGACTAAGCTTAACACCACAATTCACATAGGCTTGCATGCGAATCCTCACTTTTCGCAAGCACCTATATATGTGAAATTCTCGCATTTCGCATACCTCACATCTACGAATCCTCAGAATTCGCATCACACTTACTTGCGAATCCTTGATTTTTCGCAACACTCTAATCTGCGAAATCTCTACTTTTTGCAACACACTTGCATGCGAATCCTTGACTTAGAAAATTTTCATATTGGAAGCCACTTTTCGCATAGACACATCATGCAAAATCTTTGACATTTCGTATCAAGTGGCCTGCGAATTCCTAAGAACTCGCACACAACGTATGTACAGTAGCATGCGAATTCCTTACAATTTGCACATGACTTGCGAATTCCTCACTTGTAAAATTTTGTTGTGTCCAAGAAATGTTCCATGCGAATTCTTATAAAATCCTTCTTTCTGCGAATTCTTTTCAATATCTGCGAGTTCTTCAACTGAATCATGCGAATTCCATAGATCTCGAATGATTTTTCACATTTCTTCCAATTAAACCTTCAAAGCTTCGAATTTTGAGTTGAAACTTTGACAGCAGGTTCGAAAATAACTCTGGAGCACATTTGTAGTTGATCATCTTGTCTAATTTTGACTCTAAAGTACATTTTGATCACACCACAGTGGTATATATTTTCAAACAAGAAAAACTCAAAAATCGACCAATTTGACTTACTGAAATGAAATTGGAACGATTAATTGATTCAATGATGATAGATAATAACCACATAACCAATTTTAACAACAAAGAGCATCTAATCCAACATCAATTTCAGAATTCAAAATTTCTTTTTAGAGACTATTTTATTCAACCAACCAGATCTCGACCGTGCAAAGAATAATATCTCTGTTAAGCTCTGATACCACTTGTTAGGTCCAATGAGATCAAGAATGATTGAATAATAAACAATAACAATAAATCATAGGGAAGAAATCTGTAGATTTATTCATACGAAAAGTAAACTACCAACAGAGAGAGTTTTTAGCCGTATGTCTACATTGCAGAATATGAAAGTTACCCTAAACACACTACAAGATTCCTATTTATACCCCCAAGCCCTTGTATACATTTTAAGCCCTAACCCATATACAAGGCCCAATACACAATATGTAGATTACTTTACTAAACTTCTAAATATAACATATTTATGTTCTAACACCAACGATAAAACAAATCAACATTTTTGTCTTCAAAAAGTCTTTATTCCCAAGCTTTTAATATATGATGTCATAGAATAAATGGTTGAACGAATTAAGCCATCCAAAAAGACGTCTTTGCTGCAATGTTGTGGGAATGTTGTCGATTACTGCTAAAATGTCAAAAAGTAATAAGAAAATTAGTCTACCACTAAAGTAACATAGGAATCATCACAACTTTAAGCTTCATGACAAAAAGTGGAAAATAATATAGAAAAAGACTCAAAGTAGGGATTGGAAAGTAAAATAGATTATCATAAAAGAGAGAAAAGAGTGATAATACATTGATATCCTAATGCATATCAGTGGTGCCCATGGTGAGCCGAATGCGTGGACTTGTAACTTTTGTGGTGAGACTCATCTAGAGGTTGAGTAGACACTAGGGTTATTATGGGATGAAAACGGATAAAGTCGTATACCACGTGGTTTGATGAGTTTCGTTGGGTAGAGTATAGCATGAAAACGAACAAAGCCTATTGTTTATGTTGTTACTTGTTTAGGGATGAAAATCCACATTTTGGTAGTGATGCATTGGTCACAAATGGGTTTAATAATTGGGCTAAAAAGAAAAGGTTGTTGGTGCGCGTTGGTGAAGCTAATAGTTTCCACAACCGAGCACAAAGGAAATGTGGAGCTTTGGTTCAACAAAAACAATCTATTGCCATGGCTTTTCAAAAACAAACCGGAAAAGAGAAAATTGAATATAGAATGCGATTGAATACGTCAATAGATTGCTGTAGATTGTTGCTTAAAATTGGTTTACCATTTCAAGTAATTTGAAAATTTGGCAATATGATGTTTATAAATGGAGTAAACCACCCAAACGGGCAAATGTATTATAGTGTTTACAAAACCTGTAGAAGAATATAAAAATCGACAATAAACTAATCTAAATAAATTATATCTAGATTACATTGGTTGTCAACCCAATTCCCAAAATATTAAAATCATTTGAACTCCATGACTCCAAATATCTATCATCCCAAAAATGCCTCAAGCGCCCACGCTCATCACTCAAACCTTCAACAACCCACCGTTAAGGGAACTTGTTATACACGTCATTTGAGAAAAAGTGTTAGGCTTAACGCCTAGTGAGAACATACAGTTTATATAAATAATTTGGAAATAAATTAAATGCGACGATAAGTAACCTTTCAAAGAGTTGGGTTTATAATTGCAACAATAACCACATAGAGGCCTTACGGTCCAAAATACATCTTACGATGACGGGGGAGACCCGATTTTCCAAGGATTGTGGCGGAACACAAAAGTAGACCACTTTCTAAGTTATTCAGCTCACCATACTAGGATCAAGGCCACGAGTTCGCCGGCTTGTACTTAGATGTGGGGGAGGGCACCCAATGATCCTAATCATGCTCATTCGCTAGGATTTACATTTACGACACACGACTAGTATCCGGTCCCACATAACCGTACCAAGTTGCCACCCTAGGGTCCAATGTCTCAATTAGCTACAAACGAGATTTAACCCAAAAATTAAGTTGACTCTGTACCTATGGATCCATTAGTATTAGTCTAGACTTGTCACAATTACTTTTTTTTTTTGGTAATCGTGGGTTTTTGGGCCAACTTACGAGCACCGACTAATCCCCGGGCACCACGAATGGCCTGGAGTCATCGCAGGTGAACCTCCATGGCCACAAGGGCTTTGGCAGCGCCTGGATTTGAACCCTGGGTAGATGAGATATTCCACTACATCCCCTAAAGGGTTTACCAGTGCGCCACAACCCAAGTGGTTGTCACAATTACATTTGTGACCAACTATAATCAAACATATAGTTATCAGTACCAATCATTTCCCAAAATGCTTTGTATAAATAACACCAAATAAAACCAAATACATTCAAGAGTCACATTATGACTATTTTCTATTTGTTAATATAGATTATTTACAAATACACTTGCCCTCTAGCATTGTCGACAGGCATTCTCGCCCTGGCGGTACCGAAGCTGAATTTCAACCAATTACACCCAAAATCCTCATGACCTGAATAGGAGTTTAAGGTAAACCTTTTTCTAAGGATTCTTAAATACAAAAATACAAGAATTAGATGGAGTGACGAATTAAACGTACCGAAAATTCGGGATGTTACAATATTAGACAATGCTTCGGGGAATTGTCAATTGACCTATCCAAAAATTCAGAAATATATTACTAATTGCTTTGCAGAAAAGTAATAAAAACCGATTGTAAAAGAGATTGGACACGATGTGTTTGTTTTGTTAGTTGACAAGTCTAGTGACATCTCAAAAAATGAACAAATGGTCGTGGTTTTGAGATACGTTGATGCACGTTGATCAATTAAAGAAAGATTTGTTGGTCTTCTTCACGTGACAGAGACAAAGTTCTGAAACCCTTAAAAGTGGAGTTGATGCTTTATTTGTTAAACTTGGATTGAGCTTGAAAAAAGTAAGTACTTAATTTATTGTTTTCTATTATTGTTCATTTCTTCTAATTTTTTTATAGGCTAGAGGTCAAGGTTATGATGGAACAAGTAATAAGCGTGGTGAGTTAAAAGGATTAAAAGCTTTGGTCTTGCAAGATAATATCTCCGCATATTACATACATTATTTTGCTCACCAACTTCAATTAGTGGTTGTGGCGGTTGCAAAAGACTGCCCAGGTCTTTGGAGATTCTTTGAAATGTTAAGTTTGGTATGCAATGTGGTGAACGGTTGATACAAATGTTTGCACACCACTAAGACATGTGATAATTGAATCTCAAAGCAAGTATACAATGAGACCCAATATCGTCTTTCAAGTAATAAAGTGGTAAAATACCGAATATCGTCCCACAGAGATTGTTGTAAAAGTGCAATAAAAGTGTAATAAAAGAAATGATTTCAGATGGCAAATTTGAAGACTTTGTTTGGTTTGGTTAACAGTTAAATTAAGATAACAGAGAATAAAGATAGCAAGGGTGTAAGACTTGTGGTGAGTATCAAATACAAGTTTCTGTGGACCAATGCTGTAGGGATGCTACAGCATTGCGTCTCTCAGCAACTATTTCCACCACCTACTTTAAGAACGATCCTCTCGGATTCAGCCGTAACACTTGGATTTAGCTTCAACCAGGCACATCTCTGTGCAGTATCAGAACCAGTGATAGTGTTGAACGGTGCTCTTAAAGTATATGGATAAATAAACAAGTTTATTAAAAATCACTCTCTCGAGTTAATTCCCATATCATCCAAGTTGACGTGTTCCAAATGGCTCATCTCTGAGTTCACTACACTTTAACACTTTGACTCGTGATCAACCCGTCGAGAATATATCGATTAGAAAAACATAGTTGCCAAATTTCTTGGTAAGCAACTTTTCCAAGTATACTTCCTATGTCATTCAAATTGACGTGTATTAATGTGGCCCATCTCTGAGTCCACTACACTTTACCACTTTCAAAGTGATCAATTCGTCAAGAAGTGCGTTTGGATTTATAAAACTTAGAATGAAATGGTGGAACATCGTTATTGAGAAACGACGTCCACTTTCTTTTGATTTAAAAACTCACCATTTGCCTCACGCCCAAGCTAATGAAATTAGCTACTCATGACGGAAATTAAATTGCAAGAAATATAAAGAGCGGAAATTAAAGACATAAAGTAAATTGCGTAAAGTAAATGACAATAATAAATTACGGAATGTAAATGCGATAAGCGTAAATAAATAAATAAATACAAGAAAGCAAGAAATAAAGTAAATACGAGACTTATATTAAAATGATTACGAAAATGTAACAATCGGTTTATGAAACCGATTGGGTCTTGAGAACCAAAAGCTTTTAGCTACTTGGAACTTTAGAGTACTTGCTAACCTGAAGTTTGAGAGAATAATCACTACTTGAGATTACTTACTTGCACACTAAACAAACACCTAAACCCACCTATTTATACAAAAGAAGTTGGGTAATAACCATTGGGCAAAGACCAACTTGGGGCCCAAGATTTCACAAAAGACAAAGTTAGAATTAATAAAGTGTTTTTGACATTTTCCCAAAAGCAAAAAGCAAATCTGATGGTTTCTTCAAAAATCAGCAGCCCACATCTTCAACAAAAGCCTGACCCAATAACCATGACAACTGGATCCATGAAGCCCATCCAAAAGTCTGTTGTCATCCAATGCTGTGGGAATGTTGTGACTAACTGCTGCAAGATTTAAACAATAAACATAAAATAAGCTACTATTTAACCAAAAGATGAGTTTCACTACCACATTAAGCCTCATAAAGAAATATGGAAAATAACATACAAAAAAGACTCAAATTAGGGATTTGAAAATAAAACAACTATCCTAAAAGAGAGAAAAAGAGTGAAAATGCATTGATTTCTCAATGCATATCAACGGTTCTTACAAACGGAAATATATGATGCAGGAGAGTTACAAATCAAGGGTGCAAGAATCCTTTGGTATCCCTGACTACCCGGGTTCGAACCCCGTGGTGAGCATGTTGTGATATCCAGATCATGGGTCTGCCACTTAGTGGTACCCTTAATTGGGCTGGGTCGTGGTCGACGGTGATTAGTCGGGTGGCACCCTTAAGTGGGAGCCCGAATACCCCGGGAACGTGTGTGTGTGTTAACTTGCTGTTAAAAAAAAGCCCTTGGAGCCGGTGAAATCGAAAGTGGAAAGTGGTTAAACCAACAACTTAGTCTTACACGAGTCGTAGATATAAGATCTAGTTCTCATCAGAAATCAATTGTGAGTTTAATCAACTTGTTTTTCCGATGTCGTGAAGTTACTTAATTGGATCTTGGAAGACAGTGATGGTCCCACTCATAGTCAAGCATTTGGTATTCTTGAATATTTTCAAACCTTTTGATTTGTGCTTTTTTTGCATTTGATGTTGGAGCTTTTAGTGGTGACAAACTTGCAACACCTGCAATTTCATAATTTATCCTCGATGGTAATACGGGAGTCGATTGACTCTTGGAACGTAAAGGTATTGGAAAATCAGGAAGGTTTTACAATGGAACCATCGGGAATCGAATCAGACGCGAAGAATGCGAGAAAACAGGTTTTGGAGTGCGACGGGTTGGTGCGCGACTTTGGGCCACGGCCTAGGCCGCGCAACTTACTGGATTCGAGCTTTGGGGACACGGGCGACTTGCCCCGCGATTTGCAAGTCGCGGGGTGTAACACCCGGAAATTCTCAAGGTAAGTATTTATTCCCTTTGAATGCATTAAATGTACCTATGTGAGTATATGAGCCTTTGTATGCGTTTTATGATAGTTGATATGTTGAAATGTCGTATAATCTGACTTACCGTCCTTAATTGTTCAAATCTCGCGTTAGTTTTTAAATCAGGTCAAATTTCGGGACGTTCGGGGTGTGGCGCGACAGTGACAGGCGACTATGATATGGTCAATATCGCCGTGTCAATGTCGCACAAGGTGTACCGTAAGTGGGGTGGTTTCGGCGACAATGCCACCGCGATAATACCTTGGGCAAAGTCGCAGGGCAAAGTCGCGAGGTGTGTACCGTAGCTCATGGGGAGACGACGACTATGACACGCGACAATGCCCAGGGCATTGTCGCCGGGCAATGTCGCCCGCGGTGTCCAGTCTTCTGTTTTTTTTAAACCAAATCTGATACCTCATTTCTCACTTGTTCATTCAAAAACGGGAACTCTCTCATTTGGGTGATTTTTGAACCTCTCAAACACACACAAACTTATTTCTAGGGTTTTGGGTTGTTGAGGGCATTAAGTGCTCATTCAAGCTCCTTTCAAGTGTCCCCATTGAAGTATCATTCAAGATTCTCATCTCCTTGCATTCAAGTCTCTTCATCTTCAAAAGCTAGGGTTTCATCTTTTCTAGGTTTTGGTCAAAAACCTAGATAGTGAGTTTACTAATCCTTTGTTAAAACTAGATACACATCATAATCTCCTACTTGTTACTTTATCTCTATATGTTCAAATGTTTTGGGTTTTCTTCATGAAAATAGTTGAAAGATGTAAATTTATGGGCGATTTGCCATGATTATTGATTATATGTATCATTATTTGGGATTTGACTCATAGATACATAATGTGGGTACCTTGATATGTCAAATGCATGCATATATGGGTATTATGATGATTCTAGTTGGAACACCATTTTGGTGATATGTTTATATGCATGATCAACATGATTTACATTGGGTCTTTTGTTAGACATCACGAGAATAAGGTGGTAATATTATACCCGTAGTTGGTATTGAATTATGTGGATTGAAATATATCTAAAGGACCCCTTATAAATGTTATGTGGACGAACCAAGTCAGTACACTAGGAGGATATAGTATTGGGCGCCACTGTGATGGTATGTGCCTAGACCTCCGCCACTCGGGGAATTTTCTGAGCGATAGTCTTCGGGTGGGCCGGGCTTTTGGGGTGTTCCTTGTTAAGGGCATCAAGGTATATCGACTCTTGGGTGGGACTTGATTGGTGCTATGGGTCTCCCCTATTGACTCCACATTGGTTGAACTCTGGTTAACTGTTGATAAGAATTGTAACTGATCATGCATGCTTATTATTGTTCAACTAACTAGGCTTTTTGGCCTAACACTTGTTTGGTGTCGATGTGTATCTCAGGTTCTAGCGGCGGCGGTCCTAAGCAGGTTTAGTTGCCTTGGGGTGAGATCTTGGGGAGTTGCACATGGACGCGTTATACTTTTGAACATAAACCGTTTGGGTTTATGGATGACAACCCTTTTTGTAATCTCTTTTCTAGTTGTAGAAATTAGATTAGTCGGTTGTTATTTTATTTGTCCGTTAAAATTACAAATTGTGATTAAACAGGTTATATATATACTCCCCATTTTTGGGAGGCTCTTGCTTTGGCAATTTTAGTATACCTCGTGTCCGTTTTCCGGATTTTTGTTATCCCTATTTTGAGGGTGTTACAAGTTGGTATCAGAGCTTTAGTTTAAGTGAACTAGGTATTGTTTAGCATATCTAGACTTAAGCTTTAGACTTTATGACTTCACTGTCCACTTGGGGTAGGAATCCTAGGTGGGGAGAGCGTTAGGATTACGGAATTACTGTAATTGAAAGTTGTGATGATGGTGACAAGAATACTTGTGTATGGTTCGTTCATAATTTCACTTACTACTGCTATTATGAATGCATTGTTACGTGAGCATGCTTGGTTTACTATTATTATGATAATTGATGAAAGTAGTAGTACGTACAATGAGTTCAACTCGCTTAGTCTTTTCTCAATCTATTTCTCGTACGTGCATGGCAGATTAAATGGTAAACACTCGAAGTAGATTACCGGACATGCCAGAAGGGCAACCCGAAGTGGAATTTGCAGTGGTACGACCCCCGGTGGGGGCAACCTCCGATGACATTCCTATACCCAGAATCTTGGCAGGAGGGCCTGAGCACATCCCGCGTCGGAACCTCAACACCGGTAACGCCATCTTGGAGGAAGTTACCATGGAGACCCGACTTCGGGATAGCATGATGTTGGCCATGAATGCGGCTTTGGCTCAACAGCAGTTGGCCATGACTTCGGCCATGACCCAACAACAAGAGTTTTTCATGAAACTTCTAGAGGATCAAGACGTCAGTAACCGTCAACCCGAGACTATGGCTGAGAACGTTATTGTGGGGTCGGGTGGACCGAATGTGGTGACGGTCGAAGAACCATCCGTTGAGGGAATCAGAACGAAGACTAAAGGGTGCACCTACAAGACGTTTCTGGGATGTCACCCTAAGGAGTTTGCGGGTTCCGATAGCCCAGTTGCTTGTATGTATTGACTCAAAGAGATGGAGATGGCCTTTGAGGCAAGTGAGTGTGATCTCTCTCAACGAGTCAAGTTTGCTTCCCAACTACTTTGGGGAGAGGCGTTGATTTGGTGGAATCTCACTCGATCCGCCCTCACCCCGGAAGTTCTGGCTAAGTTAACTTGGCCGGTGTTCAAAGAGAAGTTTATGGACAAGTACTGCAGCGAGCGGTTGTTGGACAAGTTGGAACGGGAGTTCCGAGATTTGAAGAAGGGGAATATGTCGATTGTTGGCTACTCCAAGCTCATCTTGGAGAATCTAAACTTAGTGGGACATCTAGTCCCCGACGAAAAGTCAAAGATGAAGGCTTATCATCAAGGGTTACCAGCCGAGATGCGAACGGCGGTAAGAAATGCTAAGTGTTCGACTTTGCAAGAAGTTATCGAGGAGTCCTTACTCATTGAGGACGACATCAATTCGGAAAGGGATGAGAAGAAGTATGTGGGTGAGAAACGGAAGTGGGAGGGGCCATCTGGGCCCGTTCGTCAATCAAGACCCTTTGTAAGCGGGAGATCGGGTGCTCAACACCGTGAAGATCGGTGGTGCCACAAGTGCAGGTCAAAGCACTCGGGGCCGTGCGCTACAAGGACTCACTCCGGTCCAGCCGGGTGTACCAAGTGTGGTAAGAAAAATCACACGACTCGAGAGTGTTCCCTCCGTGGGTCAGTATGTTATGAATGCGGAGAGCCGGGGCACATGAAGCGAGAGTGCCCAAGGTTGGTTAGAGGAGGTGGTGGAAATTCTGTAGGCTCAACGGCTAGGGTCGAGCAACCACCAAGGGCACCGAGTCGAGCCTTCCAGATGACTACCGAGGAGGCGAAGGAGACCGCGGATGTCGTTTCGGGTACGTTTCTAGTAAACTCCATGCCTGCTCGTGTCTTGTTTGATTCGGGTGCTACGTGCTCTTTTGTGTCAGATGCTTTCTGTAAACGATTCACCACTCCCATTAGTGTCCTTCTCGATGCGTTAGTAGTAGAAATAGCTAATGGGGATCAAGTAATCATTCGTGACCGTTTTTGTGATTGCACTCTAGAGGTCGATGGAAATTCTTTCGGAGTAGATTTACTGCCTATGGCTATAGGAGGATTTGATGTAGTCATAGGCATGGATTGGTTAGCGAGGCATAAAGCGGACATCTTTTGCTCCAAAAAGATAATCCAAGTACCATTGCCAGAAAATGGGGTGGCTATCATTTATGGGGAGAAAGGAAATAGGAATAATCCTATTATCTCATCTCTTAAGGCTCGCAAATTTTTAGCGAAGGGATACCCTTCGTACTTGGCCTGCGTTGTGGACGCAAAGAAAGAAAAGAAGTCGGTGGGAGATGTGGAGGTAGTGCAAGATTATCCGGACGTCTTCCCGGAAGACTTACTCGGATTACCGCCGGAACGGCAAGTGGAGTTTCAGATTGACCTCACACCGGGAGCGGCTCCGATAGCTCGTGCTTCATATCTTTTGGCGCCAACAGAGATGAAAGAGATGATGACGCAACTTCAAGAGTTGTTGGAGAAGGGCTTCATTCGACCGATTTCGTCACCATGGGGAGTACCGGTACTATTCGTGAAGAAGAAGGATGGATCTATGCGGATGTGCATAGATTATCGGGAGTTAAACAAAGTCACGGTGAAGAACAAGTATCCTTTACCTCGCATCGACGACCTTTTTGATCAACTTCAAGGCGCGGGATGTTTCTCGAAGATTGACCTTCGGTCCGGATATCATCAAGTGAGAGTGAAGAAAGAGGACATTCCGAAGACGACTTTCCGAACGCGATACGACCATTACGAGTTTTTGGTGATGCCTTTCGGTCTAACCAACGCTCCGGCCGTATTCATGGATCTGATGAACCGTGTGTGTCGCCAATTCTTGGATAAATCTGTGATCGTCTTCATCGACGATATTTTAATATATTCAAAGGATGAGTCCGAGCATGGAAAACACTTACGGGAAGTATTAGAAGTTTTAAGGAGGGAGAAATTGTTCGCAAAATTCTCGAAGTGCGAATTCTGGCTTCAAGAGGTGCAATTCTTGGGGCATGTGGTATCAAAGGACGGGGTAAAAGTGGATCCGGCAAAGATCGATGCAATGATGAGTTGGGAGCCTCCAACAAGTCCGACGAAAATTCGAAGCTTCTTAGGTTTGGCGGGTTACTACCGGCGTTTCATCCAAGACTTTTCCAAGATAGCTACACCGCTCACTTCTCTTACAAGGAAGAACGTCAAGTTTCTTTGGACTGATGTACAAGAACAAGCCTTTCAGACGCTCAAGAGGAAGTTGTGCGAAGCTCCGATCTTATCCCTACCCGAAGGATCGGAAGACTTTGTTGTGTTTAGTGACGCTTCCAAGATGGGGCTTGGGTGTGTCCTAATGCAAAGGGGAAAGTAATAGCCTACGCGTCGCGGCAATTAAAGGATCATGAGAAGAACTATCCGACTCATGATTTGGAGTTGGCGGCGGTAGTTTTCGCGTTGAAGTTGTGGCGACATTATTTGTATGGAACCAAATGTACTCTTTTCACGGATCACAAGAGTCTCAAGTACATCTTCGACCAAAAGGAACTCAACATGAGACAAGGAGATGGCTAGAGCTCTTGAAAGATTATGATTGTGATTTACTCTATCATCCTGGTAAGGCCAATGTGGTGGCAGACGCATTGAGTCGGAGAAGCCATGATGGTGGTGTTAAATTGTCTTTTACAAGAATCGATGTGGTATCAAGTTTGGTGGAAAGCATCAAGATGTGGCAAGTGGAAGCGCTCAAATCCGAAATCATGGTAAAGCAAAGTGGGCTTTTGACGGAAGATAGTCGCGAACTCAAACTCTTCCAAGGTCGAATTTGGGTGCCGAAGTTGGGTGGAAATCGGGAATTACTTCTAGAAGACGCGCACAAGTCGAAGTATTCTATACATCCCGGTAGTACCAAGATGTATAGAGACTTAAAATTAAATTATTGGTGGCCGATGATGAAGTTAGATGTGGCTAACTATGTAGAGAGATGTGTCACGTGTCTTCAAGTCAAGGCGGAACATCAAAGGCCGTATGGGAGTTTACAACCATTGTCCATTCCCGAGTGGAAATGGGACAACATCACTATGGACTTCGTAATGAAGCTACCAAAAACCTTGCGAGGCCATGATACAATTTGGGTAGTCGTTGATAGGCTAACCAAGAGTGCACACTTTCTCGCAATGAGGGAGACTTTACCAATGGAGAAATTGGCCAAGCTCTATATCGACGAGGTGGTGTCGAGGCACGGGGTCCCGCAATCTATTGTGTCGGATCGGGACAGTCGTTTCACGTCAAACTTTTGGACTAGTTTGCAAAAGGAGTTGGGCACTAGACTGAATCTGAGCACGGCTTATCATCCTCAAACGGATGGACAAAGCGAGAGTATGATCCAGACGCTAGAAGATATGTTGAGGTCGTGTGTAATAGACTTCGGGGGAAGTTGGGATTCACACCTACCTCTAATAGAGTTCGCGTACAACAACAGTTACCATTCTAGTATCGGAATGGCACCGTTCGAGGCCTTGTATGGACGGAAGTGCAGAACCCCGGTTTGTTGGTTAGAAGCGGGCGAAAAGCAATTCGCCGGGCCGGAAATCGTTCAAGAGACGTCCGACAAGGTGAAAGAGATCCGGGAAAGGTTAAAGGCGGCGCAAGACCGACAAAAGAGTTATGCGGACAAGAAGAGAAGACCGACTGAGTTTCAAGTGGGTGACCGGGTCATGTTGAAGGTGTCTCCGTGGAAGGGGATCATACGTTTCGGGAAGCGTGGGAAGCTTAGTCCTCGTTTCCTTGGACCGTTCGGTATTTTGGAGAAGATTGGTTTGCAAGACTACCGGTTAGATTTACTGCCGGAAATGGATGGGATACATCCTACATTTCACGTGTGTTACCTTCGGAAGTGTCTAGCCGAAGAGGAAAGCGTGATTCCGTTGTCGGAAATTTGGGTAGACAATGGAAATCGGTGTGTGGAGGAACCAGAGTCAATTCTGGAATCAAAAGTGAAGAAGTTGTGACATAAAGACGTGGTTATGGTTAAAGTCCAATGGAAGCACCATCGGGGTGCTAACATTACTTGGGAATCCGAGGATGATATGAAGAAGCGTTACCCTCACTTATTTAAGCTAGTGTAAGATTTCGGGGACGAAATCCCAATTAGGTGGGGAGGATTGTAATACCCGGAAATTCTCAAGGTAAGTATTTATTCCCTTTGAATGCATTAAATGTACCTATGTGAATATATGAGCCTTTGTATGCGTTTTATGATAGTTGATATGTTGAAATGTCGTATAATCTGACTTACCGTCCTTAATTGTTCAAATCTCGCGTTAGTTGTCGAATCAGGTCAAATTTCGGGACGTTCGGGGTGTGGCGCGACAGTGACAGGCGAATATGATATGGTCAATATCGCCGTGTCAATGTCGCACAAGGTGTACCGTAAGTGGGGTGGTTTCGGCGACAATGCCACCATGACAATGCCTTGGGCAAAGTCGCGAGGTGTATACCGTAGCTCATGGGGAGACGACGACTATGACACGCGACAATGCCCAGGGCATTGTCATCGGGCAATGTCGCCCGCGGTGTCCAGTCTTCTGTTTTTTTTAAAACCAAATCTGATACCTCATTTCTCACTTATTCATTCAAAAACGGGAACTCTCTCATTTGGGTGATTTTTGAACCTCTCAAACACACACAAACTTATTTCTAGGGTTTTGGGTTGTTGAGGGCATTAAGTGCTCATTCAAGCTCCTTTCAAGTGTCCCCATTGAAGTATCATTCAAGATTCTCATCTCCTTGCATTCAAGTCTCTTCATCTTCAAAAGCTAGGGTTTCATCTTTTCTAGGTTTTGGTCAAAAACCTAGATAGTGAGTTTACTAATCCTTTGTTAAAACTAGATACACATCATAATCTCCTACTTGTTACTTTATCTCTATATGTTCAAATGTTTGGGGTTTTCTTCATGAAAATAGTTGGAAGATGTATATTTATGGGCGATTTGACATGATTATTGATTATATGTATCATTATTTGGGATTTGACTCATAGATACATAATGTGGGTACCTTGATATGTCAAATGCATGCATATATGGGTATTATGATGATTCTAGTTGGAACACCATTTTGGTGATATGTTTATATGCATGATCAGCATGATTTACATTGGGTCTTTTGTTAGACATCACGAGAATAAGGTGGTAATATTATACCCGTAGTTGGTATTGAATTATGTGGATTGAAATATATCTAAAGGATCCCTTATAAATGTTATGTGGACGAACCAAGTCAGTACACTACGAGGATATAGTATTGGGCGCCACTGTGATGGTATGTGCCTAGACCTCCGCCACTCGGGGAATTTTCTGAGCGATAGTCTTCGGGTGGGTTGGGCCTTTGGGGTGTTCCTTGTTAAGGGCATCAAGGTATATCGACTCTTGGGTGGGACTTGATTGGTGCTATGGGTCTCCCCTATTGACTCCACATTGGTTGAACTCTGGTTAACTGTTGATAAGAATTGTAACTGATCATGCATGCTTATTATTGTTCAACTAACTAGGCTTTTTGGCCTAACACTTGTTTGGTGTCGATGTGTATCTCAGGTTCTAGCGGCGGCGGTCCTAAGCAGGTTTAGTTGCCTTGGGGTGAGATCTTGGGGAGTTGCACATGGACGCGTTATACTTTTGAACATAAACCGTTTGGGTTTATGGATGACAACCCTTTTTGTAATCTCTTTTCTAGTTGTAGAAATTAGATTAGTCGGTTGTTATTTTATTTGTCCGTTAAAATTACAAATTGTGATTAAACAGGTTATATATATACTCCCCATTTTTGGGAGGCTCTTGCTTTGGCAATTTTAGTATACCTCGTGTCCGTTTTTCGGATTTTTGTTATCCCTATTTTGAGGGTGTTACACGGGGAAGGCTGTGGGATTCTATCTGGTAGCTTAAACTCGATTTTTTTGAACCAAACTTCATTTTCTCATAACTTCTTCCTCCCAAATCCGATTTGAGTGATTCTTGAACCCATAGTCTCGTCTTTTGGAGCTTTTCGAGTAGAGAAAGAAGGGGATTGAAGATATTGAGTGGATCCAAGGGTTTATGATCAAGGTAATCTATTCATCTCTCCATCTATAAAGTTAGGGTTTGGTGATCTTCATCTTGTTTTGCATCCCTAGGGTTTGGTATAACTTGGTGAATGTTTGTGGTAATGGATCTGTAGAAAGCTTGGAGCCAGTGAAAGGATCCAAGATAACCTCTTCAAAGGAACTCAAGTTTGTGGGTAAAACCTAGATTTAGTCTAAATCTAGCAAGGTGAGTTCTAGTTGCTTTGAAAAAACTATATACATGTCAAAATGCACATATTTTGGGTTTTAAAAGTATATCCATTAGTTTACTTCATTTCGGTAAGTTTTGTGAATATTTGTGCACTACCTATATTTGAGTTATAAATCATTGAAAATGGGTCACAATATTTTATGAGGGGTTTGAGTCACCAAAAAGGGGATTTTAATCTAACATACATGTTTCTTGAACATTTGAAGAAGTTGGGTATTGTGTTGTTTGGGTTCCTAATATGGGAAGATTTGAAGTATAAATGATTTAAATGGAATTTTAGTGTGAGTTGGGGAGTTTTTAGAACGATTATGGAAATATGGTCATTTTGGGGCTTTACTTAATCTACATGTTTTATATTTAAAAACTCCGAGTCATTCGATTTTAAAAGTGTGAGTTTGTTGGAACGAATGCCTTTTTAATTGGGAAGGTTTGATAAAGTTGTACATCGGTTTACGCAACCATATTGGTTCTATTTGAGTGTCAAATGTTTTATGACGCCTTACGGCTAGATTTGTACACTAACGAGTTTTGGGACGTTGTCCGGTTTAAATGGATCCTTATGGAGTGTTTTATGGAAATGCAATTATTATACAAATGTTGGTTATTACATGTTTTGGATGCGTTAGTTCATTCATACAGAGTTATGTAATGTTTAGATTGTAATGTGATGGATCCATAGGCATATAAGTCGTTATGTTCATCATGGAGTTTAGATGTCCATGTTTGAGTCTAGTGAGTGGTCCCCAAGTCATGTTGCTATGTAAACTTGCGGTGGTGCTCTTGGAGAGTCGTATATGGAGCTAAGTCTTGCGGTGGTGCCCATGGTGAGCCGGATACGGGGACTTGTGACTTTGTGGTGAGACTCATCTATGGTCGAGTAGACACTAGGATCATTTGGGTATCCTACGGTGGTAGCTCAGAGGAGCCGGATACAGGGATCCATGGTCTTATGTGAAACTCAAGAACGTTGATAAGTGGATTAACTTTGTGTGCCCGCCACATTCGATGGAATCGGGTCTCCCCCATCACCGAGAGTTGTTATTTGGGGTATTCCCTTACCCTTACCTTCGGTGTTGAAACGTACCATTTTAATTACACAAGAGTCTTTTAGGTGAAATACTGTGTGGTTGCGTTTTGGGGAAATTTTGGACGTCGAATAATTATTTAAAATGGGTGTTTGGAAATTAGAAGTAACTCGATTTGCAAATAAAGCCTCTTTATAATCAGTGTTTCTAGAATAGCCTTATTCAGAGTAAAATGTTCGTTTTAACTGTTTTATGAATTATATGATGAAAACTGCTTTAACTCACTAGGCGTTAAGCCTAACACTTTTTCTTTTTGACATGTATATCAGGTCCTAGAAGGATTTGAGTGACGAGCGGAGCTTGGTAGAAGTTCCAGTAGGATGGCTGTAACACCCTTGATTTCGGTATGCATTTATTTTGATCATAAATTCATTTATTGAACCGTACATTTGATCGTGGGTGCATTCAGGTCAAAATCGGGTGGTTTTGGGATCGGTACAACTGGGGCGACAGTGCCCGCGATTGTGACAAAGGTCACTCTCGCGGGGCACTCTCGTGGGGTTTGTACCGAGAGTCGATGGCTTGGCGCGATAGTGACCAGCGATTGTGACAAGTGGCACTATCGCGGGGATTGTACCGCGAAGCCCACAATTCGGGTGATTGTGACACGCAATTGTGACAATGTCACTATCGCGGTCGGCACCAGACCACTTAAATGCCATTTTCGCGATTTTTAGCTCATTTCTAACATTTGGGAGCTTTGGAGAGCCGATTTTGAAGAGAGAAAAAGGTAGGGTTTCATCTCTTTTCATTTATTGCTCTAAGAGGAGATCATCATTTGCATTTATTGGGTTCGGTTAGGTTGTTGAAGGTGATTGGAAATCTTGTGGTTGAATCACCAAGTCGTCTTTTACATTCTACCCTCAAGTGTTGTAACCTAGGGTTTCCTTGAAATCATCTAAGGTGAGTTTTCTTAATCATTCCTATAATATAAATTCTAGGGTTATGTGTTTATGAACTTATCCTTGCCTCCTAATCACATTTGAGTTTTGTTGTGTTTTGACCTAACTATGGATTTTGGAGATATTATGGATTGGTTTAAACAAGGTTTTCATTGATGGTGTTTTAAAGAATTAATGATTTCATGTTTACTCGCTCTTTTGATAACTAATAATTGCTACTTGGAATTTTGATAAACACCTAAAGTGAAAACTAGGGTTTTGGGAATATTTTATGTGTTAGACCAATTATTGGACATGTTGGCTTTTGAAACGGAATTGTTGTATTATCATTGATGGGGTTATGTTTACGAAGGTTCCTTAATCAATGTGAGATAAGCCCATGTTAGTAACTCACATATTTGGGATTTGGTTTTATGAATTACATGCATGATCAATATGGTTGTATTAGCATGTTTTGGTATTTGGTGTTAGTGCAATGGATCCATAGGCACGGTATTCCAATGTCTCGTCCGGACATTTGGTTACCCTTGGCACGGGATAGGCATCGGGCTCCATGGTAAGTAGGGTGTGGGCCTATATGGTCGGGCAGCGTCCCATGGACAGTATGGTGTAATCCCAATGTGCATGATTTCCCCTGTTTTGGGACTCTCAATAATAGACCTGGAGTGGTTGACTTGATGTTTCGAGCAATAAACTTGGAGTAGTTGAGCTCGCTATGTGATTTGAACTGATGTCAGTATTTACTGAATGCTAATGGTTTATTTGATTTGTTTGATTTAGCTCACGGCTAGATCGGCTACATGACTTCAATCGGGTTTATTGTTTAAGTTATTTTCTGCTTATATGTTCTCACTAGGCTCTAGCCTAACACTTGTTTGATTGTCATGTATGGCAGGTCACTCTAGCGGTGGGACTCGTCGGGATTGAGAGGACGACCTTGGGGTCGAGAGCGGTATTTTTGATGACTTAGTGACCAATATTTAAAGTATAGATATTTTACCTTTTGGAAGAATAGCGACACCCGACATTAATCTTGCTTGCACAAGTTAGATTACTAGGTTGTTGAATTCTTTATTTGTTCTTGGGTTGTAATAGCCATACTTGGTTCCCCGTGTTGGGTTGATGTACACTGGTTTAGATGGTTATACTTTTATCTTACAGGTTTTGGATCTCCCTTTTTGGGTAGATTGGTTTCTACCATTTATAGACGTTATATAGCCAAATTTTTAAGATTTAAATTCACTCTAAATTTTAGGATGTTACAAGTTGGTATCAGAGCCTTAGTTTAAGGGAACTAGGTATAATTGTAAGATGCCTAGACTTAAATTGAGATTATTAAGTTATGACTTGTGAGATTTGGGTAGAACTCCTAAGATAGGATGGTTTCAGAGTCGATAGAACTTACGTGAATTGAAAGTTGTAACGATAGTGATGAAAACTCTTACGTATTAAGTATTCATAATTTCACTTAGCTAACGTTATTATGAATATGTTTTACGTGAGCATACTTGATCTACTGTTGTTATGATAATTGGTGAATGTAGTAGTACGTTTCCTTATGTTATTCGTGCGGTTCACTTCTCATTCTGTATTTGGCCTTGTGTGGCAGGTAATGGTTACCGCCAGATATAGACAGGAAGGGCAAGACACCACGGCATCCACGACCGATCAACCACGGGTGACCGTGGTGGAAGAGCCCTCACATCCGGTTAATGTGTTAGGCGGGGGACCCGGACACATTCCCCGGCGCAATATAGAATCGAGAGAGCCCATTATGAAAGAGGTGACGGCGGAGACGAGGATGATGGGCCGAATGATGGTAGCCATGAACCGAGCTATGGCGCAGAAACACTAATTATTCTTAAAACTCTTAGAGGACCGGGACAACCACAACAACCGTAGGCATGAAACGGTGGAAGAGAACATTGTCGTGGCGGGATCCGGGGGTACCGGACCCGTAATCCCTACTAATGCTACCACAACCCCGAGGGTTGGACAAACGACGAAAACTTGCACATTCAAGGCCTTTCTGGGTTGCCGACCACCATAGTTTAAAGGTTTAGACGACCCATCAGTCTGTGTGGGTTGGATTCGGGAAATAGAGCAGGCCTTCCGATCAAGCGAGTGTGGGGAAGGATAGAAAGCAATTTTTGGCTCGCAAATGTTGAGGGGGACGACCCTCACTTGGTGGAATGTGTATTCCGCTTCCCTTGAGGCGACTGTCTTGGCCCAATTGTCTTGGGCAACATTCAAAGAGAAGCTACTTGAAGAGTATTGTAACGAGAGGTCGATGGACCGAATAAAGGAAGAGTTTCAGAACTTGAAGATGGGTAACCGGTCAGTGAAAGAGTACACCCGGATATTTATGGACAAGTTGGGATTGGTGGGACACTTGGTCCCGACGATGAAGGAGAAAATCAAAGCCTACATTAAGGGGCTTCCGTCCGACATGATGTCAATGGTTAGAGTGTCGAAGACTTCTACTCTCCGAGAGGCGATAGAGGAAGCACAACTAATGGAGGATGCTTATACCTTGAAAAAGGAAGAAGGTTCTCGCCAAGTCGAGAAGAGAAAGTGGGAGGAAACTCCCTAGCCTCCAAGAAGCCAAGACCGTTCAACAACAACAATTACCACCGGGGGGCCGACACTAGGCCCGAGGCTAAGTGGTGTTCCAAGTGCCGAAGCAAACATCTCAGTCCATGCAACTTCGTTCCCGGGGCTTGTTTTAAGTGTGGAAAGCTCGGGCATGCTTATAAGGATTGTCCCGTCAAGGGATGCTTGTGTTACGAGTGTAAGGAGTCGGGTCATGTTAGAGACGAATGTCCAAAATTAAAGACCGGCGGAAGTGGCGGGAAAAAGACAGATCCTCCAAGAGTGGCCAAAAAAGCTTTTCAAATGTCTTCCGAGGAAGCCAAGGCCTCTACTGATGTGGTGTCGGGTACGTTTCTTCTAAATTCTGTGCCTACTCGTGTATTGTTCGATTCAGGTGCTAGCTTCTCATTTATATCCAGTGCATTTTGTCAAAAGTTTGCCATGCCTATGAGTAACTTATATGAAGCCATTGTGGTAGAAATAGCTAACGGGGGCCAAGTGATAATTCGGGATGTAGCAAGGGATTGCACCCTTGAGTTGGATGGCAGAAAATTTCTGGTTAGTTTGATGCCTATGCAAATTGGCGGGTTCGATGTAGTAATAGGGATGGATTGGTTATCGGAGAATCACGTCGAGATTGTGTGTTCCAAGAAGTTGATCCGTTTACCCGTAGCAAACGGAGAGATGACAATCATTTATGGTGAAAGGAGGAAAGGCGAAGTGGAGATTATCTCAATGATCAAAGCGCGGAATTTTTTGGCGAAAAGGATGCTCATCCTTCTTGGCCTATGCTATCGACACCAAACTCGAGAAGAGGAAGCTAGAAGAAGTAAGGGTGGTACGTGATTTTCCCGATGTGTTCCCGGAAGACTTACCCGGTTTGCCACCCGATCGACTTGTGGAGTTCATAATTGATCTCGTTCCGGGGGCATCCTCGATTTCCCGAGTTCCTTACCGACTGGCTCCTACCGAGATGCAAGAGATGATGACTCAACTCCAAGACCTTCTTGAGAAGGGTTTTATTCGACCGAGTTCGTCACCTTGGGGAGCACCGGTTTTGTTCGTCAAGAAGAAGGACGACTCGATGAGGATGTGTATCGACTACAGGGAACTGAACAAGGTAACGGTAAAGAACAAGTATCCACTTCCGAGGATTGACGACTTGTTTGACCAATTGCAAGGTGCGGGTTGCTTTTCAAAGATCGACCTTCGGCCGGGATACCACCAAGTGAAGGTGGCAAAGGGTGACATCCCAAAGACGGCGTTTAGGACGCGTTACGATCACTACGAGTTCTTAGTGATGCCGTTCGGTTTAACCAACGCCCCGGCTATATTCATGGACTTGATGAAACGGGTGTGCCGACCATTCCTTGACAAGTCGGTAATTGTGTTCATCAAAGACATTTTGGTTTACTCTAAGGACGAAGAGAGTCATAAGCGACACCTTCGAGAGGTGTTAGAGGTTCTAAGGAGAGAAAAACTTTACGCAAAGTTTTCAAAGTGTGATTTATGGCTTCAAGAGGTGCAATTTTTGGGGCATGTAGTGTAACGCCCGTTTTTTCGTAAGTAAGTTTTCGCCCTTCGTTGGCAATCTCTCCGCCTTTCGCCTATCTTTTTGGGTGGAAAATGTTGTGCTTTCGAACCTTGAGTCGACCCATGCGAGAATCGCGAGTTTTTGGCCAGTTTAGGCTTCGGTACAGTTGGTACGATAGTGACTCGCGATAGTGACAATTGTCACTATCGCGTGGTACAATCTCCGGAGTACCACAAGACTCGCGGTACAATCCGAGCGATAGTGACTCGCGATAGTGACATTGTCACTATCGCGTCGCAAGGTCGCGCGCGACGTCTGGTCTTCTAAATGTCCGAAAATTACACCATTCTCCTCATTTCTCACTTCTATCTTCTCCCCTTTTCTCTCCCAAACCTCAAAGACGAACCCTAACCCATTTTGAGGGTTTTCCCCCTTGAACCACATGATTCTTCATCATCTAGCTAGTGGGATCTTGAACCACAAAACCTCCATCTTCATTTTCCTCATCAAGTTTAACGTGTGGGAGCTCGTATTGAAGAGTTGGAATGGGTGTCCTCGGAAAGTCTCATCACCTAGAATGGTAAGCTTTCTTGAAATAAGTTATAAATGCTCCATTGGTGGTTTCTTAGTGTTTGATTTCTCAAATCTCGGATTTGATGGTTTTGGGGAAACTAGGGTTTTGATCTCGTTGGGGATTTTAGTAAATAATGTTTGGGGAATGTTTCTAAACGGTTTGGTATGTGTGGATCTAGGTTTTGGAAGTCCTCGGCTTGAGGATTCAAGTGGCCTTCAAAAGAGCTCGTTGGGTGAAATCTAGATTTAGCCTAAATCTAGCAAGGTGAGTTCAAGTTGATTTGTGAAAACGGTGTACATGCCAAAATGTTTATTTTAAAGTGTTTTCGTGTTTTACATGAAATTGTTAACTGCTGATAAGTTTTGTGTATTTTGAAGTTAAAATATATTTTACTTGGTAGTTGTCAAAGTGTGAGTATTTTGATAAGTTTTCATATTTGATAAACTTGAGTTGTTTCAATCTCATAAAATGCCCATATTTGAGATTTGGATATCTTGAGAGGTATTAGCATGATTTATGCATTTTTGGTGATTTTGTACGAATAAAGTCCATTTTATGATTTATGCATCTTTGGTGATTTTCGTGCAAATGAAGTCTATTTCACGTTATATGCGCTTTGGGGTGTAATTGCATTCATGAATCTTTTGGAAACTCTTTGGTCCCAATACATGTTGAGCTTTGGGTAAATCACATCCTTGAGGTATGTATCTGCATAAACGTCGTTTAAAGACATTTCATTATTTGGGGGACCGTTGTTTGTTGGTCAAATGGATTTTGGGCATTTTAGATCGGCGTTGACGTAAAAGAGTACTGAGGACATTTGTCCGGTTTTAATGGCTCGATTTAATGTCCAAATTGTGATTTACGTCTTAATGCATTTATTGCATATTATTGATAATTACAGGCTCGAGTGCTTTAGTCATTCATGAGTAGCCATGTAATCTTAGAATGTGTTGTAATGGATCCATAGGCACATGAGTCAGTCTTATTTGTTGGTCAATTGGGTGGTACGGGGTTGGACTCTGGGACTCATGTTTTATGACCGAAACTTGACAAGGAGGCACTAGGAGGGTTGAGTCTGGATAGTGTTGTTGGGAGGTGAGTATTGTGACCCCCGCCAGTTGGGGAATTTCCTTAGTTGTAGTCCCCTGTATGCCGGGCCTATGGGGAATTTCCTTAGTTGTAGTCCCCGGGGTGTCGGGCCATTTGGGGAATTTCCTTAGTTGTAGTCCCCGGTGTGCCGGCCCTTTTGAGGTGGAGTTCTTCTGAACGACCACCAAGGTCAACTGTCTCTTTTGGTGAACTTGTCAAGAGGTCATAGGGGCACTTGGGCTTTCGTGTTGTGAAGTGTCATGCGATCAACGTTGGTTGAGTGGCATACTTTTGTGTTCCTCCGCTCTCCACGGATACGGGTATCCCCCGTTGTCGGCCCCCTGTATTTTGGGATATTTAATTGTCTATGCTTTAATATTTAGATTTCATTCCATCTTATGGTCGCGTGAGTATTAAGTTCCAATTCCATGTTTTAATGGCGTATCATATTTATATGGATTGTTTTCCGTTATTTAAGGGTCGAGTATTATGTCTCACCCGTGTTTTTGGGTGATTTGGGATATGAAGTATTATTTACCTTTTCACAAATTTGGGTATCGAACTATGACCCCATTTGGGCGAGTTTCGGGTTGCATCGTTTTATAAGAAATGTGTGTTTGAGAGCATCGTCTTTAAAAGTGCATATTATGGGAAAATGTGTCATTTCCATTTTGAAGTATAATATTTCGAAGGATCTTGCTTTAAACTGAATTCCTTTCTTTTAAAGATATATTCATTCATGTTAAAACTCTTGAGCTCACTAGGTGTTAAGCCTAACCTTTTATTTGTCGGCATGTGCATCAGGTTCCTTTCGGGGGTTCAGTTCTAGCAGTGCTATGAGGAGTTGAGTCTTAGCTTTATACAAGAGTAAGTAGCTGGTGAAGTATTCCACAGTTTGGAGATAGTGATCGTTATTGGGTTTAGTAACACTCGTCCTTTTCATAGATGGTATGTATAGGATGAATGTGTGTATTGAGGTTAATTCTTAAATTGCGTCTGTAGTCAAAGTAATTATTGATGTATTTAGAAATTTTTAATAAGTTGCTATCTTCAGATTTTAGGGTGTTACATGTAGTTATGAAGGAAGGAGTGAAGGTGGACCCCGTAAAGATCGAGGCTATGATGAACTGGAAACCACCCAAGAGCCCGTCAGAAATCTGAAGTTTTCTTGGATTGGCGGGGTACTACCAGAGATTCATCCAAGACTTTTCTAAGACAGCCTCAACGTTGACGGCCTTAACCCGAAATAACATGAAATTTGTGTGGACCGAGAGTCAAGATAAGGCGTTTCGAACCCTGCAGAAGAAGCTTTGTGAAGCTCCCATTTTATCTCTACCCGATGGGACGGAAGATTTCGTGGTTTACAGCGATGCGTCGAAGATGGTTGCGTTCTAATGCAAAGGGGTAAAGTGATTGCTTACGCGTCACGACAACTCAAGGTTCATGAAGTCAACTACCCAACCCACGATTTGGAATTAGCAGCGGTGGTGTTTGTCTTAAAGTTGTGGTGACACTATCTTTATGGTACGAAGTGCACCCTTTATACGGATCACAAAAGTCTGAGGCACATTTTTGATCAAAAGAAGTTAAACATGAGGCAGCGAAGGTGGTTGGAGCTATTAAAGGATTACGACTGCGAGTTGCTTTACCACCCGGGTAAGGCAAACGTCGTCGCCGATGCTCTTAGTCGAAAGGACTACGGGGGAAATTCCAAAGCTACTTTCACGCGGATCGAGTTGACATCTACACTCATCGACCGGATTAAAGCGTCGCAAATAGAAGCTTTACTAGAGGAAAACCTCAAGGAGGAGGTCATGACAAAGCAACATCTACTCTTGACGGATGATGGTCGAGAAGTAAAGTTTTTCAATAGGCGAGTTTGGGTGCCTAAGATCGGGGGCAATCGAGAACTTCTCCTCGAGGATGCCCACAAATTGAAGTATTCTATCCTCCCGGGAAGCACAAAGATGTACCGAGATTTAAAGTTACATTATTGGTGGCCAATTATGAAGCTCGATGTTGCACGCTATGTGGAACGATGTGTGACGTGCTTGCAAGTGAAAGTCGAGCACCAGGAACCTTACGGTAGCTTGCAATCTTTAGAAATTACAGAATGGAAATGGGAACACATCACGATGGATTTCGTGACGAAATTGCCAAAGACTTTGCGCGGTCATGACACCATTTGGGTGGTAGTGGACCGTTTGACCAAGAACGCTCATTTCTTGGCCATGCGGGAGACTCTACCTATGGACAAGCTGGCAAAGATGTATATCGATGAGGTGATATCTTGTCATGGTGTACCGCTATCTATTGTCTCTGATCGTGATAGTCGGTTCACATCGCATTTTTGGGATGGTTTGCAAAAGGAATTGGGCACGCGTGTGAAGTTGAGAACGACCTACCATCCTCAAACCGACGGTCAAAGCGAGAGGACAATCCAGATGCTAGAAGATATGTTGAGATCTTGTGTAATCAACTTTGGGGGTAGTTGGGACTCGCACCTACCTTTGGTGGAGTTCGCATACAACAATAACTACCACTCAAGTATTGGAATGGCACCGTTTGAAGCTTTATACGGTCGCAAGTGCCGAACTCCCGTATGTTGGCTAGAAGCGGGGGAGAACCAATTTGTCGGACCTGAAATTGTACAAGAGACGGCGAATAAGGTGCGAGATATACGTGAGCGCTTAAAAGTGGCTCAAGACCGACATAAAAGTTATGTCGGCAATAAGCGGCGGCCGATGGAATTCCAAGTGGGAGACCGTGTTATGTTGAAGATGTCCCCTTGGAAGGGGATTATACGTTTTGGAAAACGTGGTAAGTTGAGTCCCCATTTCCTTGGGCCTTTCACCGTGATGAAACGTGTAGGGCTGCAAGCTTAACAATTGGAACTCCCTTCGAAAATGAGTGGAATCCATAACACCTTTCATGTGTGTTACCTCCGTAAATGTCTAGCGGAGGAGGAGAGTGTCATTCCACTTTCCGAGATTAGGGTTGATGAGGGAAATCATTGCATAGAAGAACCGGAGGCAATATCGGAGAAAAAGATGAAGAAGCTTAATCATAAGGAGGTCACAATGGTAAAAGTCCAATGGAAGCACCACCGCGGTGCTAATATGACATGGGAGGCCGAGGAGGATTTGAAACGAAGATATCCTCACCTCTTCACCTAGTCAAGATTTCGAGGACGAAATCTCCTCCAAGTTGGGGAGGATTGTAACACCCTCAATTTCGGTATGCATTTATTGAACCGCACATTTGATCGCACGCGTATTCGGGTCAAAATCGGGTGATTTTGGGTTCGATACAATTGAGGTGACAGTACCCGCGATTGTGACAAAGGTTACTCTCGCGGGGTTTGTACCAAGAGTCGATGGCTTGGCACGATAGTGACCAGCGATTGTGACAAGTGTCACTATCGCGTGGCACTATCGCGGGGATTGTACCGCGAAGACCACAGTTCGGGCGATTGTGACAATGTCACTATCGTGAGTCACTATCGCGGTCGGCCCCAGACCACTTAAATGCCATTTTTGCGATTTTTAGCTCATTTCTAACATTTGGGAGCTTTGGAGAGCCGATTTTGAAGAGAGAAAAAGGTAGGGCTTCATCTCTTTTCATTTATTGCTCTAAGAGGAGATCATCATTTGCATTTATTAGGTTCGGTTAGGTTGTTGAAGGTGATTGGAAATCTTGTGGTTGAATCACCAAGTCTTCTTCTACATTCTACCCTCAAGTGTTGTAACCTAGGGTTTCCTTGAAATCATCTAAGGTGAGTTTTCTTAATCATTCCTATAATATAAATGCTAGGGTTATGTGTTTATGAACTTATCCTTGCCTCCTAATCACATTTGAGTTTTGTTGTGTTTTGACCTAACTATGGATTTTGGAGATATTATGGTTTGGTTTAAAAAGGTTTTCATGGATGGAGTTTTAAAGAATTAATGATTTCATGTTTACCCGCTCTTTTGATAACTAATAATTGCTACTTGGAATTTTGATAAACACCTAAAGTGAAAACTAGGGTTTTGGGAATATTTTATGTATTAGACTAATTATTGGACATGTTGGCTTTTGAAACGGAATTTTTGTATTATCATTGATGGGGTTGTGTTTACGAAGGTTCTTTAATCAATGTGAGATAAGCCCATGTTAGTAACTCACATATTTGGGATTTGGTTTTATGAATTACATGCATGATCAATATGGTTGTATTAGCATGTTTTGGTATTTGGTGTTAGTGCAATGGATCCATAGGCACGGTATTCCAATGTCTCGTCCGGACATTTGGTTACCCTTGGCACGGGATAGGCATCGGGCTCCATGGTACGTAGGGTGTGGGCCTATACGGTCGGGCAGTGTCCCATGGACAGTATGGTGTAATCCCAATGTGCTTGAGTTCCCCTGTTTTGGGACTCTCAATAATAGACCTGGAGTGGTTGACTTGATGTTTCGAGCAATAGACTTGGAGTAGTTGAGCTCGCTATGTGATTTGAACTGTTGTCAGTATTTACTGAATGCTAATGGTTTATTTGATTTGTTTGATTTAGCTCACGGCTAGATCGGCTACATGACTTCAATCGGGTTTATTGTTTAAGTTATTTTCTGCTTATATGTTCTCACTAGGCTCTAGCCTAACACTTGTTTGATTGTCATGTATGGCAGGTCACTCTAGCGGTGGGACTCGTCGGGATTGAGAGGACGGCCTTGGGGTCGAGAGCGGTCTTTTTGATGACTTAGTGACCAATATTTGAAGTATAGAGATTTTACCTTTTGGAAGAATAGCGACACCCAACATTAATCTTGCTTGCACAAGTTAGATTACTAGGTTGTTGAATTCTTTATTTGTTCTTGGGTTGTAATAGCCATACTTGGTTCCCCGTGTTGGGTTGACGTACATTGGTTTAGATGGTTATACTTTTATCTTACAGGTTTTGGATCTCCCTTTTTGGGTAGATTGGTGTAACACCCGTAAATTCTTAAGGTAAGTATCATGTCTCTCTTAATACATTAATTGTGCTTATGTGTGAATACGTGTCTTTGTGCGCACCTTTATGATCATTATTATGTCGAAATGTCATATAATTGACTTACCTTTGTTAATCGTTCAAATCTCTCACTCGCTATCGAATTTGGTTAAGTGTCGGGCTGTTTTGGGTTGGCGCAATTGTGCCTGGCGATTGTGCCATTGGCACTATCGCCGGAGGCACTATCGCCAGGGACGTACCGTGGGCTGAGGGATGCCAGCGATTGTGCCTTGGCACTATCGCCAAAGGCACTATCGCCGAGCTTGTACCGTGGGGGTAGGAACCTTCACGATTGTGACATGCGATAGTGCCCATGGACTATCTCCCGCGAGGTCTGGTGGATTTAAAACACTTTGGCAAACTCATTTCTCACTTTCACTTTACAAAAAACAGGAGAACACTTCTTGGAGGCGATTTTTAGGGTTTCATCACCTACTTCATTTATTTTCCTAGGGTTTGGGTTGTTAGGGTCATTTATTGATCATTAAGTTTCATCCAAGCTTATCTAGTGAAGATTCTCCTCAAGCTACTCCTATCCACTTCAAGTCTCATCTCCTCAAATCTAGGGTTTTCATCTTTTCTAGGTTTTGGTACAAAACCTAGATTGTGAGTTTACTAAACCTTTGTTAAAACTAGATACACATCATAATCTTCTATTTGTTATTTCATTCTCTATGTGTTCAAGTATTTGGGATTTCTTGATGAAAATGGTTGGAAATATGGATGTTGGTGATATGCTATGTTTTAGGTTATGTGTACCATTATTTGGGGCTTCTCCCATGGATATATAAAATGGGTAGCGTGATATGTTAAATGTATGCATATATGTGTTATGAGGGTTTTAGTTGGAAAATCACTTTGGTTACATATTTATATGCATGATGTATATAATTGTCATTTGGGACTTTTGTTGGACTTCATGAAGATAGGATGGTAACATTGTACCCGTAGTCGGTATGGAAATATGTTGGGTTGAAATATACCTAAGGACCTCCTATATGCATTATGTTGGACGAATCAAGGCAAGTTCACTAGGAGGATGTAGTCTTGGGGCACCACCGGGATGATATGTGCCTAGACCTCCGCCACTCGGAAAGTTTCCTTTACGGTCTGATCTCCGGGTGTGCCGGGCCTTTGGGGTGTTCCTTGTTAAGGGCATCAAGGTGCATCAACTCTTTGGAGTGGAATTGATTGGTGCTTTGGGTCTCCCCTAATGACTCCACATATAATTGAATACTGGTTAACTGCTGATAAGAAATTGTGACTGTTCATGCATGCTTATTATGGTCCAACTCACTAGGCTTTTTGGCCTAACACTTGTTTGGTGTCGATGTGTATCTCAGGTGTTAGCGGTGCGACTCCTAGGCAAGTTTAGATGCTTTGGGCAAGAGCTTGGGGATTTTGGCACTTGAACTATTTTTGGAAGATTTGGGTTTATAGATGACACCCCCTTTGTAATCTCTTTTCTAGATGTAGAAATTAGATTAGTTGGTTGTTGTTTATTTATCCGTTGAATTACAGATTTGTGATTAAACAGGTTATTTGTATATTTCCCCCTTTTGGGAGGCTCTTGCTATGACAAACTTTATACCACTTCTCCATTTATGGAAAGTTTTTGTTATCCCTATTTTTAGGGTGTTACAATTGGTTTCTACCATTTATAGACGTTATATAGCCAAATTTTTAAGATTTAAATTCACTCTAAATTTTAGGATGTTACAATGGCTTTAGTGACGTCATCCAGTTTGGTGAAGATAACAACTTTGGTGGTTTTAGTAACACCCGACTAATTTTGTCCCCGTTTGTGGGACTAGATAGTTCCGTTAGAACTCTGATACGTTGTCATAGTGATTCTTCCTTGTAACTTTAGATATTTGATATTTCAATGCTATGTATTTAAGAGTTTTTGGAAGTTTTATATTGTCTGCTATTTTCGAATTTTAGGGGTGTTACAAAACTTATTGTCGAAATCTCTTCAAAAAAAGGATTAAAACATCTTGGAAGCGACTTCATTGATAGAAGGAACAAAGGCACAACTACAAGTGTATAAGACAAGTGGGTTTGAGACCCTTTTGAAAAAGGTTAACTCGTTTTGTGACTTGCATAATATCGAGAAGAAGGACATGGCGGATGCATATGTGAATAAAATAAGAGTAAGGCACCGAACACACATTACCAACCGACATTATTATGAGTATGATATATTTAACACCGTCATGGATTTGCAAATTCGAGAATTCAGTGATCGCTTTAGTGAGGTAAGCACCAAATTGATTAAAAATATGGCGGCTTTGAGTCCCCGTGCCTCATTTTCTATGTTCAACAAAGAAAGTTTAGTGAACCTTTATGAGTTTTATCCGTATGATTTTGATGTCATGTAAATGGCAATATTTCGGGTGAATTAGACTTATATTATCCTATGGGCATCAACATGAAATGTTTGCCAACTTTAATGGTATTGACGAATTAGCTATAGCGATGGTCGAAACAAATAGGCATCTTACTTATCCATTAGTTTATCGATTATTGAAGTTGGCGTTGACTTTACCCATTGCAATTGCTTCTGTTGAAATATATCTGTCTACAATGAAGCTTGTGAAGTCGTTTTGCACAATCAAATGGGGGATGAGTTTTTGAATGCTACAATCATTTGTGTCGTCGAAAAATAAGCGAGTCGCAATGTCAAAAATGATGATGCAATTAACCGCTATTAAAAGATGTGGCCTCGTCAGGAACAATTGTAAAAGGTAACTTGTTTTATCGACTTATCGTTTTAATGAAGTCATATGTTTACTTTAAAAAAATTAGCTTTTCGTTTGTGCACCCGTTCACCTAAAACACTGGGTCCGCTACTGCCTAGATAAACCATGTGTAATCACTAAATCAATGGAAGATTTTTAAACAAAATACTTAGGGGTCGTTTACCCAAATGCTTACACGATAAGCGCTTAGGTAGGAATCAACACTATAATTTTTTTTATCGGGTAAGATTATGGTACATCAAAACGATATCGTATGCAACCATTTATCCGGTAAGCGCTTACCCAGGTAAGATTTGTTACTCTCACTTATCGGGTAAGACTCTCCATCATTATTGTTGCTCTTATCTGGTAAGATTCTTGACCATTGCCATGTTCATCGAGTGAGAAAAATTTAGTAAATGACCACTAATTTATCTTGCTGGTAAGCGCTTACCCAGTAAGAATATTGTAAACGACCCATTAGACAACTTTTTGAACTTTCCCACCCATCAAGAATCACCCCAAAGGATTTAAAACCAATTTTATACGAATATTTGAAGATTGTTACTCAATCCCGTCATTAAACATAATTGTTCTATTAAAACCGACTTTTAACCAATTTATTGTCAAAATCATCTCTTGCACAAAGCAGACAAATTGTAGAGGACATCTCAACAGTTCTAGGGACATATTACACACCTCAAACTGACCTATGAACGATTCATTATGATGATTTACAAGATTTGGACAACACCCAAAAGTCAAAGTGTAACACCCCTAAATTTCTCGAGTAAACTCCTTAACCCTTTAAGACGTCCACTTTGTTTATATATATATATATATATATGAATCATTGAGTCGCCATTCCATCTAGTTCCTTGGTTATGAATTAGACTTTACACCGTATGCGTATATGTAGGGGTGTGCAAAACCTGACCGCACCCGAAAACCGACCCTGAAAAAACCCGAACAATCCGACCCTAACCACCCGATCATACCCGAAGTCCGAAGTCCGAATTCCGAATTTTAGGATGGATATATCGGTTCGGGTAGGGTCTTAATATATGTCACCCGATCCGACCCGAAACCCGAAAACTATTTACTAAATATACATACTATTTTTTTATTAATTTTCCTAAAACTTAATCGTATCTACTTTTGTCGCCTCTCGGACTCTCAAGTCTCACCGTTGGTTCATCAATTTAATCTTTAATGTTCAAGGTTTCAAGCATGAAGCATGTTGTACGAAAGTTTTGTTTGAGACTTTGAGTCGTTATAATTTTATAAACATATAATTATTAATAGTAAGATATGTTAGTTTTTTTTTTCTAAATTGTGTTAATTTAAAAAACTGTACGTTTAGATGTATGAACGTTCAATTTATTTTTCTTTTTTTGCTACACAGTTACACAAGACATGAGTTCTAAAAATCTGAATGAAAAATAAAAAATAAAATATTGGATTAACCCGAAACCCGACTAGGCCCGACATTGAAAACCCGATTCCCCCGATTGCAATATTCGGGGCCTAAATAGCCTACCCGAAACCCGATCAGGCTTTTCATTTTCCCACCCGACCCGACCCGACCCATGCTCACCCCTACGTATATGTACCAAGTATAATACTTTATGTGTGTGCATGATTATATTGTATGTATGTGAGTTCATGTATATAAGTATGTAGATTTTTTGTTGGGTTACGAGATCTCAAGCACAACGGAAAATAAAACCGTAACCCTCCAAGGACCCATACGAACCGGAATAAATCGGGTGTTTCGAAATTATACCTCACAGTTAATGAGACTTTGAATCACAACAACAAAGCAAGTTTGATGCCTCCACGGTATCCACGCGAACAATCCGAATCCTTTGCCTTCTCGTGATGCTAGTCACGGTTTCAAAACTTAGAAAGGAAATAGAGCATATAGTTGTATGTGATTTTAGAGAGAATTGCAAGAACAAAAATCTTGCATACAATGTCATACATTATATATGGACATGAGAGGCATGACATGAAAGCACCACCATCCCTACACCATACTTGAGTGTAGACGTATCCATGTACCATAACTCATCTTTTCAAGACCATCCCTAATCAACTTTATTTATGTCCAACATAAATAATATCTGATTTTATTTAATCGGATTAAATTAATACAAATAAGATATAATAATTAAACGTTTTAATTATTTAAGCTCCTTATTCGAATATGTTCAAAGCGTGTGACCCAATGGGTTCTCGACATGTTGGTAATAATTATAAATCTCGTATTTATATTTATAAACAATGAGCGACATCTAGCAATATATCATCGTCACCGAAATGACGTGAATTGGTGATACAACAAATTATCGGTTTGTAGTCAATTTTAGTTTACACATTTAATTCCTTTGTCATTGATGTCTAGATTGAACACGAGACATTGAATGTGTCATTCTCGTTATGTCCAATCTCTAGTTTCTTGATTCCTGAATATACAAATAAAAACAAAAATTGATATCTCATGTCATTTATCTGAGCATGCATCCATTTCTTTAGTATATATTTATCAAGGGGCCCAGAGACATCACTCCCGTCATAAAGGAGGGACAAATCATATCTCGATACATGCTAGTTCTACCATGTGATTTATAACATACCCAACAATAATTTTGTCACCCAGTTACGGAATGATTAGAACAAATGTCAAAATATATTACTCACACACAACAAAGTCCATATTTCTCAAGTCAAAGAATTGCTTGTATATTGACCACATGAGAAACACTTATGGCACTCACATGACATCCAATGAAGTGTTCTCATAGCGAGTCATGTCTGATACACAAAATCTCCATTTTGTACCCATATGCAGATTCAATATCTCTATATGAATCCCTACATATGCTAGTCATTATCATATTACTTCAACCTTAAAACCCAAAATAATATTTAACTAGTGACATTTAGAATACATTATTCTAAGGTTATTTATTATGAATAATTAAAACACAGAATATAACATATACATAATAAATTGGGCAATGCCTTTTATTTATTTATTAATTTCATGAAACAAAACTCAAAATTACAATCATCGTATAATTAACTTTTGGGCATTCACTAACATTTTTATCTTTGATCAATGTTTTATAAGCAAACAAGTTCGAGATCATGCATGCTAGAACCTGTTACCAAAATAGAAACCCTCATATAAGCACTACGGATGTCGAGGTTGAGTTTTTGTAGATCCAGAGGCAACCGACGACTTTGCCACGACGACAATGCCATGGGCAAGGTCGCATGGTCATTGTCGCTCAAGGCCTCAAATTCGACCATCATTCTAGTGAGCTCGGGGTGGGGATCGATTTGCCCCGGTGCAATGCCACGTTTATAGTCGCACAGGCATTGTCGCCCGTGGGGACTCACCTGCTGTTTTGAAAACGATATTTAAGGCTCAAAATCTGATTACTTTTCACTTTATCAGTTTAGATCGATCACTCTCTTCTCTTGGGCGATTTTTCTCCCTTTTCTTCTCCCAACCTTTTTCATTTATTGCTATCAACAAACCCTTGCATTTAGTGCTCTCAAAGGGGTTGTTGGATTCAAGTTATTTGCACTTGTGGGTAGGGATGGTGATTTGCCCCGACCCGGGCGGGGCCGGGGATTTCTCGCAAAAACCGGGTACCAGGTCCGGGGATCCCCGCTTGATTAAAACCGGGGTTGGGGCCGGGTAACACCCCCCCGGCCCCGCCCCGTACCCGTTATATATATTAATATTAATTTAATTAATTTATTAATATATTGATATATAATTTATGTTATTCCCAAATTATATATTTGCTTATTTGATTTTTATAATTAAATGGTTATGTGCATTCATGAAAACATGCACACACACACACACACACACACACATATATATATATATATATAATTAGGGGCCTAATCATATGAGACCCTATTAGATTGTGGTAACTATGAGATCCAATCTCATCCATTCATCTAATATTATTTTATTTTTTTATTTATTAATAATGAAGGATATTTTGGTCATTTGATAAATTAAAATATTAAAAACAAAATTGTAACTGAAAAAATCAATCATTTATAAATTAAATATATTGTTTCCTAAAATTTATCAACCAACTGATTATGAGATATTCTGTTTACTTTTTAATTTGGTCGTATGAAATTTTAAATTATATATCCTTTCCATCGTTCACATTGTAACACGATGTTAATCACAGTGTAACACAATAGTAATCACAGTGTAACACGATGTTAATCACAGTGTAACACAATGTTCTTTGAGTGCATCACAATAGTAATCATAGTGTAACACAATGCTAATCACAGTGTAACACAATATACTTTGAGTGTATCACATTGGTAATCACAGTGTAACACACTATATTTTTGGTATTCATCGGGATAAAGTTTGATTGAATGATAAGTTTCAATATTTTGAGATAATCTTATCTGATTTCATTCCAAAATTATCGGACCCGCCTAAATTAGATCACAATGAATTATAAATTTTTTTTTGACAATTTTACCCTTTTTACCTATTTTAATGACCTAAAATTGTGTTTTTAATTAATATATCTCTTATTTATTTTAAACCATTGATTACTAAGATAGATGGATGAGATTGGATCTCATGGTTACCACAAAATACTAGGGTCTCCCATAAAAGGCCCCCTATATAATTATATATATATATATATATATATAACTTTCAAGTTTGATTTATGTAAAACAAATTAAGAAAATTAAAAAGTAAATTTGACCGGGTCGGAAACGGGTTTGGACCGGGGACGGGGAAACGGGGATTTGACCGGGGTTTGACAGGGGACGGGATAATAATCCCCATACCCGTCCGGGGCCGGGGGAAGTTACCAAAAACCGGGGCCGGGGTCGGGGATTGTAAAACCCGCCCCATACCCGCCCCGTTGCCATGCCTACTTGTGGGTGTTCAAGCTTCAAGAAGGAAAGCAAGTCTCTCAAATCTACCTACCATTTTTAGGGTTTTACTCTACAAACCCTAGTTTGTGAATTCTTACTCCTTAAATGCTCTTGTACATACTTATTTCTTACAATACCATCTACACACACACACACACACACACATATATATATATATATATATATATATATCATCCACTTGGATGTTGACCTAAAATCTAGGGTTTCATGGTTTTGGTCATTAAGAATAGGTAAATCATTGTTAACTTGTTTAATAACTTTGTAGAAGGTATTTGATTGAGAAATATGCTTTGAATAGTCTACAAGAATGTGATGAGTAAATATCTTAAAATGGAAAGTTTCTTTATGATGAATTCTATGTCCATGAGTAGGAGTATAAAGTATGTTTCCTTGTATATATTTATCTTGTCAATGATTATATATTGTGAACTTTGATTTTTTTCTACATCCTTATGCACGAGGATGTAGCTTGGCCATTGAATGGACCTATTGTGGTCGGCCATTTCAGGTGTAAACGAGTAGGCACTGGGGGACGTAAGTCCTTGAGGTGTAACTCGTTTAGAATGGATAGACAATAATGTTTCGTAAGCCCTTGAGGTGTAACTCGACGGAGTAGGCAATAAAGACATGGTATGGGTTTGAGGTTGTGATGTCTTGATGGCATGGGAACTAGGACCGGGATATGAGGTATAATCCAGTAACATCATGGGTGACTCCACTCCCGTGTACATGTCATCCCGATGGAAACGAGTCTCCCCCGTATTTCAAGGGTTATCTCTTGTGTGTTTACATTCAGGTTTGAGAAAAATGTGGCAAGGGGAATTAACATTGTGATGACAATGGAGTTCGGTAACACAAATTTTGTATTATGATATTTTTGTTTGTAGATTTTATAATTTTGTGAGATCTCACTAGGCTCCGTCCTAACACTTTTTATGGTTGTTGTTTTTCTCACATATCCCACTAGCGGAGGTATCTAGGATGTCGGGCTTGTCAACCGAGCACATAGGAGATCTGGAAGTGCTGGTATTTTGGGGAATTTTGTGAAGATAGATTATAGTGGAATGACAACACCCATTTTAATCTAGTTTGATTTAATTCTAGATTAAGTAGGTTGTTGTAATCTTTATGTCCCGTCATTTTACAAACTTTATGGTGCAAACTAACCCAAGTAAATATGGGTCGTTAGTTGTCTCAATCTTGGAAATTGTTTATACTTTGAGGTTTCTATTTACAGGGTATATTGGACCTTCGTATTTTTAAACGTCATATTGCCGAATTTTCGAGTTTTTTATTTGCCCAATTTTTTAGGGTGTTACACACAACATCCCCAACAACGTGGAAATCACTTTTGAAGGAAGAAAATGTGAAATTTAAATTCACATATACTCAAAACAGATACATACAACCTATGTAGCTCCAACATTGAGCTCCCAACATTATAAATGCAAGATTTTGACCAAGAAGAAGAAATCCTAGGTTATGGAGGTTTACCTTGGTGGAGCTCAAAAGGAAGCTTCAGTGGTGATTTTGATATATAATCTTCAAGCTAGTATTCATCAATCAACACCAACATTTTTTCATCTTGAATCACACCAAGTATCTTCTCTACTAGATCTCATCTACCCAGGGTTCAAATCCAGGCGCTGCCAAAGCCCTTGTGGCCATGGAGGTTCACCTGCGATGACCCCAGGCCATTCGTGGTCGCCCGGAGATTAGTCGGTGCGCGTAAGCTGGTCCGGAAACCCACAGTTACCAAAAAAAAATATCTTCTCTACTTGCAAAGAGGGGAGGTTTTCTTCCATTTGAAGATCTAGAACAATAATGATGTGTAGGGGATTTGAGGGTTTTATACCCAACATATTTTAGCAAGTTTACTTTATAAGTGCATCTCCAACAGTTATGTTAAAGTTTTTCTAAAATAAAGTAAAAAAATCAAAATCGCTAAAAAAATTTGCATTCTACTCCAACAGATATTCTATTTTAGCAACTCTAGTATCAACTATCTTATTAAAATATTCAATATATGAAAAGTTGTAAAAGAAAAAGTTTGCTTTTTAGGGGTAATAATTAGCTTTGGAAAGAAACTATTTATTTCGAGATTTCTCTAAATGTATAGATTTTTACAACCTCACTCATCTTTTCTCTATTTTAGCATAAATGATAGTATAGTTGTTGGAGCAACAAAAAGGCTAAAATCTCATATTTTTTTTTTCCATTTTAGCATAGCTATTGGAGATACTCTAATATTTTGACCACCCAACTTTTCTTAAATGATAAAATGCACCCAAACTTGAAAACACATCCATTGGTTTATCATAAAACACATTAAACCCATAATGATTAAATTTACCTAAAATACGGGTGTTACAATTTGTCTCAAAATAAGTGTCAAATTTCAAAAAGTAGATAACAAAATTTTCACATTTATCCTTAATTAATGTACAAGTTTATAAGAGTTATGAAAAGAGAGAAAAATTAAATAAACATGACAATGTCATTTAGTAACAAAAATATATAATAATTATACCTGGCTAAAACAACACTTAGGTGGCGTTTGTTTTTTAAGTGGTGCTGAAGTCTGAAGTCTGATTTCACTTCTGATTTTTAAGTGGTGGTGCTGAAGTCTGAAATTTGAATAAAAAAGACTGTTTGTTTTTGCAAGCTGAAAGCGTCTGAATATGTATTATTGACTATTTTGTCCCTTTCTTCCACCCTTTCTTCTGCTATAGGATCAGCACCGATTTTTGCAGGAAAACAACATCAAACATGATTTTTGTTTAAGTAAATCTAAATGAATAAAGCATCTGGAACCAAATTTAAAGGACATTTGTAGCTCCAACGAACTTTGCAGTCAAAGAATCCCATTGTTGTAAATTATTTTTGCTCATCTTTGAAACCCAAGAAACAAACAAGTTTGAATTAGTTACAAAACAAAGAAAAAGACAACAAATTTATCAAATAATTTACAGCAACATAATCCCATTGCTGTAAATTCTTTTTACTTATCTTTGAAACCCAAGAATCAAACAAGTTAAGATGAAAGAAAAAAACCCATGAAATCAGATAAAAACCCATGAAATCAAATAAACAAGTTCAGAATCAAACGAGCTTCTATGAATCAGATGAAAGAAAAATCCCATGAAATCAGATAGAAAATCTTAGCCTGCAAACCAGAAAGTACAAACTAAAACCCATGAAATTCAACATTCAAAAACCTTAGATCTACAACCTCAGTGACAAACCAGTAGATCGAACCACAGTGACGAACCAGAAGATTGAACCTCAGGGACGAAGCAGAAGATTGAACTTGCACAGTGATGAACCAGAAGATTGAGACACAGGGACGAACTAGAAGATTGAGATCGGTAGCAGGTGAGATCGACGAACCAGAAGATTGAAGGAGGCGTTAGAATCTGATGGAGGCATGAAAAGTGAAAATAAGTGGTATCCCAAGCACTTTTTCGGTAAGACCCAAACAAGTGATAAGTGGATCTGAAATAAAGGAAAAAACAAACGGTCTTAATTCCCATATGTCTGGCCGAAAAAGTAAAAAGTGGTGGATAAATACTTAATTTTAAAAAACAAACAGCCCCTTATTTTATATGAGAGATGGAGTGATTATTTTTCATCTATTCAAATAAAACTTTATAATAAATTTGAAAAAATAAGTTAGCTCATGTTTATAAAAAATGGCATAAAAATTCTCACACCCAGGCACGCTCTTCCCCTTTCACGATTCCCACACATCCCCAAGTTCATCACAACAAAAATTATATACTCATCTTGGTTCAATCGCGTCGCTGAAACATTACTTTTGATTATGAACGCTTTTCTGTAATCTCACCAGATACTTTTTCTACCTAAGGTGCGTATAAACGATAATTCAACCTCTCCACGACTTATTTTCTTGTAAATTTTGCTGCATTTTGTGGCTATTTGTCTGTAATTATTGTATATCAGTATGAAAATCGAGATGTTATTTTGTGTATTTGTGATGTACGATGCTTAAGATCTGTTGATTTTGTTGTTTTATAGGGTTTTCTACTGATGTTTAGTAAATTGTTTTCGTTTTGATTTTTTTTACTTCAGTACTCTGATAGATTGTTTGACTTTAGAGTTTGGTAGGTCAAGTTAGCTCAGCATCTATGGAAGATCAACATACTTCATTTGATTATTGTTTCTCTTATGTGAATTAGGGCATTTCTTATTGAAGTGGAGTTAAGTAGGAAGAAGATTTAGATTCTTATGATGGTTCTTGCTTTCCTCTTCATTTTGGCACTAAATTTGCGTTTTGCATCATTGAGTTAGGTTAAGTCGGGTCATGTAGGCTCCATGCACTGGATTCTATGAACAACACAAGTACTCTCTTTATCATTTGCAAGGATCTATCATTAATTTTGGACTCATTTTGTAAAAGCAGAAATTAATCACTAGGGATGAGTTTATATGATTTCAGAAGTCATCATGCATCACAAACCCAAGTATACCAAAAAAAAACCCCTACCAAAATGCAGTGCATTGAAGCTAGCAAGCTTTGGGCTGTTGTGCTTTAATCAACATCTCATATTTGGGTACACTTTCTTAAATGATTGAGCTCTTTATTTGTGAAGTTTGCTAGTATGTTGAAGCTCCCTGCTAAGGAGTGTTTAACTATTGCTTTGGATATCAACGTTCGTTGTTGTGGATATTGTGTTGTTGAATATTTTTAATAGCGTAGGAAGTTGAACAACCCCATACCCTACTTTCGATATTTCGAATGGGATATCTTGGTAAGTTTGTTTGGTTTTTAGGAAGTTGAACTAGCAAGTAGCAAATGCCACTAATCACTGAGTGGGCATTTTGGCTTACTTCTACAGATTAGCATCTATATGACTATACATGGATTTGATAATAAACAAAGTATGGTTCAATAAAGTAGCTTTATTTGTTTACCTATATAAGTGCTGTAACTTTTGCATATTTTATTCTTCTTACTAAAGATTATATTCACTTTCTGCATTTTGTGAGCTGGACTTTCACTGCATCAAAGTAGCTTTGTTTTTAGGTACCTCCTCTATTAATTATGTATTTTTTTTGCCTAAACATCTGAACACTAGAACATCTACACTTGTATCCCTATTTGGAAGTATAAACTGTGAACAATTATATCTTTTTTTATAGTCATTTGATAGAACATCCATATTTCTTTATATAAGTGTTATTGCTTTCATGTTTGTCATAGGTAATTCAGTTTTGTATCTATAGTTGCACTATTTGTGACCATGTCCATCTTTCGTCGCCGAGGATCTTCTCAGCAACAGCAAGAGCAGGAGCATCAGGAGCTGCAATCAGAGTCCAAGGTAATGACAAGTTTTATAATATGAACCCGGGATTTTTTTTGGATCCCCGAAAATTACAGCCTAGAAAATCTCTAGTGGCCTTGAGGAGACTCGCACTGGCGACCTATGGTGAGGAGCCCCAAGGCTTGGCTTTTTATTTGCCAATTGAGCTGGCCCTCAAGGTTAACTGGGATTTAACATTAGCAAATTCTAGAACTGGAACCGGGAGTTAACATTAGAGGTATAAGTTGTGTTCCAAGGTAATTACAAGTTGTAAAATATCTCATGATGGTTGCTGTGATATCCTGTGGTCACTGCAGGTCAATGAGCTTAAAGCTGCTCTTGGACCGATTTCTGGACGCAGTTTACTGTACTGCACTGATGCATGCTTGAGAAGATATTTGGAAGCTCGGAACTGGAATGTAGACAAAGCCAAAAAGATGTTGGAAGAAACACTTGTCTGGAGATCAACGTATAAGCCCGAAGAAATTCGTTGGGTTAGTGAACCATGTTTCATTCATGTTACATTCATGTTAATAATTCATAAAAATATGGGATGATAAAGAATTGATTCCAAACCACGATGCTAGCAGATGGCGGGCCTGTGCTTTTATTTTTATTCATTTTTCCCAGTTATTGAAAAAGAAAAAAAAAACTCCAAAGTCATCTCAATCTCGTATAACCGTATAGGCATATTCATATATAATTGTTACTGCTCTCATTGCTGTCAAATTATCTAAAACTCCTTATCACTTGTGCCAACTACTTAAATTTCTTCAAATTGTTAGCATGAAGTTGCAGTTGAAGGTGAAACTGGGAAACTATTCAGAGCAAATTTTCATGACCGAGTTGGAAGAACTGTTTTGATATTGAAACCAGGACTGCAGGTGATTGAACAATCCTCACCTGTGTTTTAAACTTTTGGACTAGGCCAAAATGCAGTAAAACGTAACGAAGTTTGTCTTAATTCCTGTTCAGTATAACAATGATTTTTTTTAATCAGTGTAACAAATGTTAAATTCTTTCTTCTCCATACCCATATTACCTGATAAACAGGCTTTCAGCTTACACATAAGTTGATTCTGATGTGACGTTTTTCCATGTAATAAAAAAATTATAATATAACTTCGACAATTTGGAATCAACACCATGAGTATTTACAAGATCTACCGTTTACTGGTCAAATGGGTATGTTACAAGAAGAATTGAAAATTTGTTACACTAGTCGAGATTTTTTTTTTCACAGTTACTCTAAATAGGAATTAACGCAAACTTGGTTGCATTTTGGCTTTTGGACTAAACACTCTTTTTTACCAAACTTATGTCAATACACATTCTGCAGAATACAACATCAATGGACAACCAAATCAAACATCTCGTATACCTGATGGAAAACGCTATGCTTAATCTTCCAGAAGGCCAGGAAGAGATGGCATGGTTGATAGACTTTACCGGGTGGTCGTTTAGTACCAACGTACCAGTTAGAACTGCTAGAGACACTATCAATATACTGCAAGACCATTATCCTCAGAGGCTAGCTGTGGCATTTTTGTACACTCCGCCACGAATTTTTGAAGCATTTTGGAAGGTACGTGTCGGAAATCTCACATTGATGCCCGTATTTTCCATTTTTATTTCTTAGATCATCTACATTTCTATGCATCAGGACTGAATGGAAAAAAGATCTGCTGTCCCCAAATCCCTTGTCCCCTTCCTGTCCCACCAATAAGTTGATCTTTTTATCCTCTCTCCTCGACAAAGTGATGATGTGGCGTCACGTGCATAGGGAGGGGATATGGGATTTGGGGACGACAAATTTTTATTCAACTGAATGTCGCTGCTATATCTGATCAATGTGCAGATTGTTAAATATTTCATGGATCCAAAAACATTTCAAAAGGTGAAATTTGTGTACCCAAAAAACAAAGAGAGCGTGGAGCTCATGAGATCATATTTCGATGTGGATAACCTCCCAACTGAGTTCGGTGGAAAGGCGACTATGAAGTACGACCATGAAGATTTCTCGAGATTAATGGCTCAGGATGATGTGAAAGCTGCTAAATTCTGGGGTTTTGATGAAAAGTCTGCTTCTGTGACCACCGGCTACGCTGCTGGAGCCACGGTTGCTCCAGAGCCTGCTTAGCTTATGAGCCGATCCAACAGGATGCAGACTAGGAGTTATTATAGCAAGCGAACTGTTCTGTTTAGCCTCGTTACATAGTCAAAATGCTTACCTGAGATGACCATTAGATCGATGATGGCTCAAACTCTTTTGGGGATGTTCTCCCTGCTGAATTTGCTTATGAATCATCTCTATTTGATGACGACATTTGATGGTTATACTTGTGGAACTTTGACCCTGTTTTTTTTATGATTTGTGCATACAATTTGCACGACCATTTTGAAAGCTTCAGAAACAAGTAGCAACTATGGGTCATGTGTGGAGTTCGAACTAGGAATCACATAGCGTTCTTCACCTGGCTTTGTATCATGCCGAAGAGAGAGCCTTTGGGTAGGTGTGTTGGTCGTAAAGTTTTTTCGGTTTCGGCTTGAGCCATAAAATGAACAAACCCTATCCGGTTTCAACAATTTTAAACGGGAGCTAATTATACAATCAAGCTTTATTTAACTAAACACTTATGGTGTCTTACCGGATAAGAAACACTTATCTGGCTAGAAATGATGGCTTTTTACCAATAATCTTATTTTGCAACAATGAGCTAATAAGCTACGTAATTCCTCCTAATGGTCGACAACTTTTACCCGTTGAGGGATATTTTAGTATTTTTAAAGACTAAAATAGGCATTACAAAGAGATGCCAATTCCAAGCATTTTTGCAAAACACAATGGCTAACATAGTGTCAAAAACGCATTCCACACGTCATGACGTGCCTTTCAAAACCCTGAAAAACGCATTCCACACGTCATGACGTGCCTTTCAAAACCCTGATACCACTGGTGTATTATAGAAGATCTAAGCAAGGTTCTAAATGGCGTAAGGCGTGGCGGCGAGCCCAAGCCTTAGGAGCCTTTTCAAGGCGTGACTTATGACGTCATTTTTCTAATTCATATATAATATTATATATAAAAACATATGTTTTGTAATGTTACTCAATGAGTCAATAGTAATAAGCAAGTGAAATTATAGTATATATTAAAAAACTTGTAAACAAGACATTAAAAACGTAAAGAAAAATCAAATATTGCATTACGAAGTTGTGCATTAGGCCATGGCGTGCCACAGACTTAACATGGCTTGAGACACAAGCCTTGGTGCCATGACATGCAACGAGGTTTTTTAGAATAGTGGATCTAAGTGATGCTAAACACTTGATGGATCAACAAAATCTACCTGCACAAAACCATTTACTCCCCTCTCAAGGTTTTATGGATCAACAAAATCTATTTACACAAAAACGATTACAATTCAATAACAACAAAAAACCGACTAATCGACCGTTCCAAATCCATGTAGTTTTTACTCGTTCCAACCGGCTATCAACACACTCTATAGCATATCATCAAACGGTATAAATGAAGACGGAAACTTTGTAACAAGAATTACAAAAGCCGCCTTCTAAAGTTTCGGGTGGTAGATTGGTAAGTACGAACTAGAAGACCAACTCCAATCCCGACTCCAAGGCAAATGCCAAGGCCTAAGCCAACACCAACCCTAACACCGGCATTAAACCATGTGAGTTCTCCATCTTCGCCTTCCATGTACTCTGGCTGGCTCCAATTTAGGCTGTTATTGTAGTCGTACTCATTTTCCGTCTTGTAAGGTCCGTATTCCGCTTCCTGCATACACCAAGATAGTGTCGGTAACATAATTATAATGACATATTCAACTAAGAGCAAAATGCATTACAATGTAATGAAGTTTACTTTCTTTTTCTCAATTAATGTAATAAACGTTCAATTCTTCTTGTTTCATACCCGTTTTTTGCAGATAAATGGGTTTTCAGCCTACGTGGCATCAGTTGATTTTGGTTGATTTTGATGTAGCAAATTTTGAAGTAATCAATAATTACAACTTGGCATGCTTGTAATTGGTTACAAGATTTAACTGTTTTCTGGCCAAAATGAGTACAAAATAGGAAGAATTGAACGATTGCAACACTATATAGGAAGCAAGGCAAAACTTGTTGCATTTTGAAGCATTTTGGCCTTCGGTAACAACAAAAATTTAAGCAGGTTCCAACTCCTTTGCATTAGCATATAGGCATATATGCATACAGATTGGAAAACATATACATACAGATTTTGTAGCATTTGAGAGACCCAAAGATAAAAAAAACGCTTATGGAAGGATCTTATATACGAGTTCAAACGGCGTATATTTTCTATGACGAAGAGTGCTTGCAAAAGATATCTACATATAGGTTTTCTAGTTGTGAAAGAAGGGTATGCATACACATAAGGGCACACCAAATGAACCCAACGGTTTATGGGCACGGAGACGTCCTCAACAAGAAAGGTTCAATTAATCTGAACCACAGTTCGTATAAAAATATCATACATTTTCTATACGTATAGTGCTTGTCCGTGCATACACTGTATGTGTAATACCTACCCCAAAACCAAAGCAACAGACTAGCCTAATAACCTCTAAATTAACTTAAAGCCATGGTAGAAGTAGATGGGGTAAGATGTAGGCAGACCTGTCGTCTACCCATAAGTAAAACTCTTATGCATCTTATATAGAAGTTCAAGTAGCATATATTTTCTATACTATTAGTACTTGTCAACAAGTATTAAGTGAACAAACTCTTATGCATCTTATATAAATGTTCAAATAGCATATGTTAACCAAAGACAAGACTCAAGACCAACTAATTTATGAAACAATAAGAGTATAATATTAACCATATATATGATTCATATGAACTTGGAAACCGATTTCTAAAACAACATTAATGAATCTTGAATTTTGAAAATTACCTGAAGATCGAGTCTAGATGTAACATCGTTCCGAGATTCTTTCGTTTCACCCTCCGGGATCGTATCCAACGCCCCTTTTCTACTTACCTTCTTTCTAAAACTAATCTGCAAAGTCTTGGTCAAAATAACCGGCGCTCCCAAAAACGAACCCGCGACATAAGCTTCGATCATCGGTGGCATCGAATCCGAACCCACAATTTGTTTCCCTTTCAACGCCCTTGTGCCAGCACCAATCATCGAATCACATTTCATACTCCATCCCTCTGCATCATTCGTCTTCGAATTACCGACAAAACCATTGCTATTCTTCGACATCTCCAAAACCCCGGAAAGAATAAGATATTCCCCATCAAAAACCTCGAATTTAACACTTCCCGACAACCGTATACTGTCCGTGCTCACAAACGTAGCCTCTTCGAATTTCTTGTCGACTCGGTTCCTTCTTAGCCGACAAGAACTCCCTTCCGAGTCAAGGGTGCATCGTCGATTGTTGACTTCAAGAATGGTATCGGGGTCCAACGGAATATGTCTAAGAGTGAGATATTCAGGGGTGTAGCTATTGACCATAAAATTACAGATTCGAACATAGAACACCCTTATATCGAACCAAGCTAATAACGGTTTAGAATACGGTTGATAATTAGGATACTTGATGATCTGAAGGTTGTTCTTGGTTGTTCCATTCAAATTCTCCATACTTCTAGAAGCTTAATTCTCATGGAAAGAAGCTACAAATCAACCCTGTTTTGCAACATTAAAAAGTTTAATGATTGAATTGACGATTTTGTTCAAATTATAACGAATTAAGAGGCAGAAATTTAGATCATTGAATTGAAGCATATGAAGATAACATAATTAGGGAAAGTGGAACACTAAAAACCTAATAAACTACAAACCCTAAAAAATTAGAAGATACCCACTTAAAAAAATCTTGATTTTGATTTGGGATTAACTTATTTTCTAAAATTTTGAAATACCCAATTGGGAAATCCATATGCAAAGCTCAAATTCTTGTTTACAATCAAACTTATAGAGAAATATGAAGCAAGAAATCACACAGCAGCAAAAAGAAAAGCACAGAAAAAAGAGTAATTTCTCAAGAACACTGATAAATTTATGGATAAAAAGAGAAAAAAAGAAAAGAAAAAAACAAACCTGAAATCAAGGATCTAAAGCAAACACATCTGAAACTCCCTCAGTGTGTGTTTTTGTGTGTGTAAAAAGATAAAGAAATTGAAACCAAATTATGCTCAATAGATACCCAGCAAACCCTAATATTATAAAAACTCATAAAGATCCAAAAAAAAACAAAAAACAAAAAACAAAAATGAAATCAATCAAGACAAAAACCACAAACAAATTGTTAATAAACTTACTTACCCACCAAGTCTCTCTCAATACCCACTTCGAAAATGCCCAAATCAAATAGAAGCCCCAAGTGATTTCATTAATCGCTTTCAAGAAAATTGGTTTAGAACCCTAAAAAGATTCAAACTTTCTTGTAATAAATTAAAGAAAACAGAGCCACTAGAAAGATTGATTCGATATCTTGAAGACCCAGATAGATGGTGAAATATCTTTTGTAAACAAGTATTGAGAGAATACGATCATATAAGATGCATACACGTATGTATGTATGTATGTATTGATGGTGATGGAACCAGAGAAAATTAGAAGTTTCCTTTCTTATCCAAAAAATGGGAGTTTTGGAAAATGAAATTCATTGAGGTGGTGGTCGGTTTTGTTTTGTATATTAAATTAAAATCATATTATGTTGTTAACATGACCAATGGAAGTAAACTTACACAAATCAAGAAAGAATTGGTACTACTATTTGCATCCCAAAACATGTATAATCGATCATTGCCCAACAAAAAAAACGTGAAAATTGTTTTATAAAGTGAGAAGAGAAAGAAATCTGTTTTTTTTCTTTTTTCCAATTAATGTAATAAATATTTAATTATTTTTATTTTATGTTATTACTAGAAGCGTACTCGTACAATCAATGCAGCGAGATACATCACGATTTTAATGTTTCATTTTATTTTTTTGTCGATTTACACTACGATTTTGGATGGTTTTGAGAAAGCGATAATGTTTTTTTTTTATAAATTTGTTTAATTTAGGCTTAATAATATAATGTTATGTTGTTAGAATTTAGTGATTATCTTATATATTTTAATGACATCTAGAAAAAATAACAATTACATATTTAATAATATAATTAAAACAAAATTATAGTAATATAATATATTAATTAATAGTGATACATGGAAATGTCTACGTAAAAGGAAGACCCTGCAGATACCAAATTGGTGGGTGTTAGAAGTCTGCAGTAGTAATATGTATCTTGTGCTTTGATGCTTGTAAATTAAGAGATTTTTAAAATCTTGCATAAAATGATGGTACCTTGTGTCTAATAACTTGTATTTAAGAGTTTTTATCCGTGCTTATAATATAGTATAGATTAGTGGTAGCCTATGGATTTTGTGTTTATTGGTGATGTGGATGATATTTTTTTTCAGTTTATATTATAATTTTTTATTACTTAAACAAATATCGTAATATGAACCAATTGATTTTAGGTAGACTAAAAAACACATTTATCGATTAAAATAGTCACGGAATATAAAGAAATTGAATATTTGTTACAATAATTGAGAAAAGAAATTAATCGTTAAGGTAAGTTTCGTTACATCTTCATGTATTTTCCCCTTTTTATGTTATAATTCTTAAAATTTAATTTTTTTAAATCATGATGATTTGAATTTATCAATTCAATCAGTAGAATATATTACTAAAAGGATTAATATGATCAACAACTTTCTTCAATTTTTAAAGTTCGTTTCTGACTTACCCAAATGCCAAAAACCTCTTCAATTTTGCTCAAATACCTCATAACCCCGCGATTTTAACCCTCGATCGTGGGGTCAATAAATTTTTTTTGAAAACCAAACCTAAGTCCACGATGGAACCCGGGATCAAGGTGACAAATTAGATTCCCTTTTTAATTCCTTTATGTAAAACCCCACTCACTCCATTAGTTTTAGGGAGTTTAAAAATCGAGGGGTATGACCCTCGATCGCGGACTTAAATATTCATTGGGGGGGGGGGGGGAATGGTTCATCGTGGACTCCTACTCGTTTTTGAAAATTTTTTAATCAACCCCGCAATCGAGGGTCAACATCGCAGGGTTATGGGGTATTTGAGCAAAATTGGAAAGGTTTTAGGTAAGTCATAACTGAAGTTCGGGAATTTTAATTAAATAAAGACGCACACACGAAAATGGTGTGATACATGTGTCGTCGTTTTTCACCCGACAAAATGTGCACCTAACGCACATAATCACTCATCAATTACCGTCTTCGATTGACTTGATAGCCCCTATTATATTGAAATTAAATGTCCAATTTTTACTCTTGTCAACTAATTTTATGTTGTATTCTTTTTATATTACTACAAAGAAATTGATTTACCAAATAATTACTATTATATATTTTTAATAATATCGAATTCACTTTTAAAATTATATAACTCGGTAAACGTTTTCTACGTAAGAGTCTTCTCCAGACTTGCTAAGAAAAGATAATAAAAAAAACAAAATACCCCTAAGTTTGTTTTAGATATGGTCCCTACAGCTTTTTTATTCCAAGACAAACTTAAAACCACATGGACGAAATCTGTAATTTACTCTATTATTTAATTGAAAATAAGAGGAAGAGATAAAAAGACCAAAATAGTTAAGGAAAAGTCCAAAAAACCCCCAATGAACTTTAGTGTTTGGAGTGATCAAATCTTTGGACAATTTTTTGGAACAAATAAGTCCTTAGACATTTCAAAACACACTAAATAAATCATTGGACTTTTAAAAACCTGTTAAATACATTCTTATTACTTAAAAATATAACTTGTAACCTACATAATAGGTAAAACTACAAATTAAAAGAAAAAACAAAAAAGATGTCACCTACTTTATCACCCTACAAATAAGAAAAATAAGAAAATTAACTAAAATAGTCAATCTCATCAACAAAATTAATTTTTTAAGCACTTTTCAAAGTCTTTTCTTAAAATAGGCAAAACATATTATTTTTTTGCCTTAAAAACTGTTTTTGGCAAAAAAAAACATCTTTATAATTTGTTATTTAATTTACTTTATATCTTCTACCTTTTTATTTTCATTTTAACTTTTTATTATATTAACAAACATAATCGTATATTAACTAAAATATATCAAAAAAAGTATGTATTTTTATAAATTACACCATTATAATTGTCTCGTCAATACGTTTAAAATGAACCTAATATTGATTTTTTTGGATTTAATCTCACATTATTAAATATCATAAATACGTATTAATTATATTTAATATTTACACTTTTTATCCTTTAAGGTTATTTATTTAATAATATAAGATTAATTTGTAATTATAAAGGGTAAATATTAAAAATAATTCGTACGTATTTATGATATTGAATAATACAAGATAAAGTTCAAAAACAATATTGAGTTCATTTTGAATGTATTGACGAAACGACTATATTAGTGTAATTTGTAAAAAAAAAATTAATTTTTTGATATATTTGAGTTAATATCCGATTGTGTATGTTAATAAAATAAAAATGTAAATGAAAAAGTAATTGATATAAAATAAATTAAATAACTAATTATAACTTTATAAGAATGCAAAGCGTAAATTTTTTCTAAAACTATAAGCAGAAAGTGAATCTTTATATATAAATTTTTCTACGTGAGAATTTTTTTTTTTAAAAAAAAAACAATCCTTATGCAGGAAAAAAAAATTATGTGCAAACTTTGACAATTTTAGGAAAAATGTAAAAGAACAATAAATATGGATGATGAGATTGACTATTTTAGTTAATTTTTCCATTTTTAATTTGTAAGCGGATAAAGTAGGTGACTTTGTTTTTAATTTGTAGTTTTACCTACTATATAGGTTGCAAGTTAAAATTTTAATTGATAAGGATGTATTCAATAGGTTATCAAAATTCCAAGGATTTAGTTAACAGGTTTTGAAATGTCCAAGGACTTATTTGTTCCAAAAAATTGTCCAAGGACTTAATCACTCAAAACACTAAAGTCCATTGAGCATTTTTTGGACTTTTCCCAAATAGTTAATGGGTCTCTTTTTTAGAGAGTTATGTGGTGTTTGTCTTTTAAGAGGAATGAAGTTTGAAGTCTTATTCCACTTTGGATTAATAAAAAGTGGTGTTGAAGTCTGAAATCTACATTAATAAGTGTTTACTTTTGTAACGTTTAATCTAGATCAATAAGATTGTTTTGTTTGTGATAACAATTAATCAGAAAAATGTCACCACTTCAAATTTCAGATTTATTTAAGAGTTAAGAGAGTCTGAAATCTGAAAAAAAAAATACAAAAAAAATGTTTTTGTAAAAATGTCTGACTGATTCAGATTTAAGAGGTATTAAGAGGTTTTTTATTTTGAAAAAAACAAACAACCCCTTAGTCTAAAGAATGAAAGCCGAAATGACGAAAATCATAATTAATTCATATCAGGGACAAAAATAGAAATCTTAACAAACCACAGGGACAAAAATAGAAATCTTAACAAACCACAGGGACTAAAACTGTAATTTGATGTTTAATTTTTATGAGAGACAAAAAGCAAGTAGTTGTAATGCTTATCTCAAGATTCATTGTAACAATAACTAACAAGCAACACCCACACTGACAAGTGACAACTTCTTGCTACATGTTTTTTGTATGCATATATCCTTTTTGCACAAAATAAAACACTATTATAAAATCATATAAAACATCTCCAACAAAATTTTCAACTAAAAGTAAAAAAAAAAATCTAAAAAAAATTATAAGCTAAAGGTCAATATTTCAAAGATTTCAACAATAACTATATTAATAAAATAATCTATAAATTTATCATCTCAATACACTTTGAAATATTTTTACTATAAAATAATAACAATACATTCAATTTCATTCGTGATAAAGAATTAAAAAACTATTTCTCCCTCCTCAAATTAAATTTTCCATCAATGAATATGAACCTTTTCAATGTCATCATCCATTTAATCATCAAAGCTATTGCCATTAGCATCCATTTTCTCAAAACTAGAATTATCCTGGATACATTGATAGATGGTAGAAATGCAAGTTATTTCAACCAAAACTAAAACCTCTACCAAAATAAGCTTTTACAAAAATTTCAACCAACAGGAACTCTGGGAGAAGTGGTTCACCACTCATAAAATCTACTGCTTTTAAAACCATCATGTAAAAAACTATAATAAGCAGATTCAGTTGAGAATTTAGGAAGGATTTATGAAGATATGAGTTGTGTTGTGATGATATTTTTTCACACACCTGGTCACGTTGGTCAACGGCTTGATTTGTGGTTCCTCTCTTTCTTATACCGAGCCTGTTCTGGATCAAACCCACCTTCATTAGCTCCGTAGACGGCCCATGATGGAGTAGGGGCCATGTATTCGTTGCTGCCAAAAGGTTCCCCCGAAGCCACCTAATTTATATTTGGACAAAATCTTTAAATACATAAACGATCCGATGATTCATAAGTTGAAAGGGCTGTTGGCCCAACAGTATCCGAATTACCAGTAGATCCCAACCTAACCTGCGTGGAGGTCAAGGTTCAAACCTCACCAAGGTTGCGTTTGGCGTGCAAATAGGACGGGCGAGAGTGATGTAGGTGGGTGAAAGAATTGTGTTAATGTTTTAGAGTTCTAATTTGAGATGGGTAGTTCAGTAATTTACTAATCTTATCCCATGCCCCGGATTTTTGTTCCACCTATTTTGGTGGGACAAAAAAAATGCATTTTTGTCCCATCCAGTCCTGTCACTGTCTAAATGTCGCACCAAACAGGACAAGTTTTTGTTCTGTCATGCCCCGCTTGCCAAACGCGCTCAGGTGATGAGTGTGAGTTTTGTGCATATAAATATTATATATACTTTAAAAAAAATGTCGAAGGAAATCAGATAAAGCTACCAACCAAGTCATGAAACTTCTCGTAGTCTATCCATGTGTGCCACTGACCATCAATCTTGAATTTATCCACTTTTGCTAGAAGAACACAACAAGAGTGCACATGCTCGCAAGCAACCTCATACTCCCCATTGCTCTTTTCAGCCAAGGCCTCCGAAAAGGCTTTCACATCCGCATGCCAAGGCACGTTTTCCATAGTCAACTTTGAGGTAGCAGACCTGTGATGATCATTGTTTTATTCTAAGCACACAATGATAAAATATGTATATATATATATAAGAGGAAAGATGGCGATTTTTATTTCATGGCAAGTACTTACGTTCCACAATATGTAACACCTTTGATTTCAACAAAATCAGGGTTTCCGATGCCAAAGAGACTAGAATATGCATCTACGTCCTCTGTGTTCCATCCTTTAACGAGTGTCAAACGATACACAGTCCGCTGTTGCTTATCCCTCAAAGCTTTCAACGAATCCTGAAATTCACGTTAATAATGTATGAAATCACAGACAGTATACTAGGGTGGGAACAAAATATCAATTTAGGTTGCAATCAACCATCATAAGGCACAAAGAATTTACAAAAAGGGTATAACGCCACCCTCTGAAGTGCCCCACTGTACTTGGTACCACGGCCATCATTTCATTGGGGAATTAAATTGTGTCCCAGGGTGGTGGTGCCTGGAGTAGAGTCCCAGACCACCCATTCATTCTGCAGGATACGTTTGGTACGCATAAGGGGACACCGGTCAAATACTGGATTACTGGACGGGACATGACTGGATGGGCAAGAGTGAGGTAGTCAGGTGAAAGAATTGTCAAAGGTTTTAGGGTTTTAATTTGACGCGAGTAGTTTAGTAATTTACCAATCTTGTCTCACCTCCCTGATTTTTGTTCCACCTATTTCAGTGGGACAAAAATGCAGTCTTGTTATCTTGTCCCAGTCTAATGTTTTGCCAAACTTCGAACAAGTTCTTTGTTTTGTCTTGTCCCGTTCTATCCTACGTACCAATGCACCCGCAAGGATGTCCACCTCCTTATCTGCCAGACAAAAAGAGTGCATTTCCTTGTTCCCCAATGGTTCTCAATCTATTTAAAGTGCATTTGCATTACCAAGAGAAGGTACATACAACAAACCGTTCCCAGAAGTCCCCAAAGAGTGGTCTATCAATTGCCTTCATGCTGTCCTTTGTTCCAGCATCTACGCTGACATATAACTGCACAACTCAAGAAAACAGAACCATGTAAATACATAGACCAAAGAGCAAAACACTCAAAAAATCTAACAAACTAAAGGACAATGGATAAGGGGAATGCTAACCTGTGTGATGGGTGTTAGTGACACAATCTTCTCAGGAAACTGTGCATTTGTCACAAGAAAAGTGGAAATTCGCCTTTGGTGGAGTTCTTCTATAAGTGAATTGATCTCAGGGTACATGATAGGCTCCCCAACAAGTGACAAGGCACAATGCCTGGGTAACAAACCTTCTGATAAGCGCTCTGCTGTAACACCTGCAGGTATACCATTCCTAATTAATTCACATAGTAAATATTACATACAATTAGTCAACAAATATAAGTATTCATCTAAAGGCACTTTGTTAACGTTTCTCGATTTGTGACTAATTGCAGTATACGAAACGGACATGAAAACAGTTCTCCAACTGATAGAAGCCATGAAGTTCAAAATATGAAGTACCGACTGATAACCGGTTGAATAACATAATGATATTTTTGTTTGTAACATAATGACGAAAACACACTGAACTCATGATGGGTTGAAATAAGATAAAAAATCAAATCAAAGCTAACACACCTAGTAAATTCCACACCGAGGTAGGCCTGAGGAGGGTAGGATGTACACAGACCTTTTCCTCTACCCCAAGGGGTAGAGAGATTTTCTGTGAAGACCCCCGGCTTACAAAAGAAAAGAAACAAGAGATCAAGCCACCTGAAATAGGATACAATGGAGCATGAAAAATGCTCAAGTTTTCGTAATATAAAAGCTGAGCGCCATCGTCGAAGCAGACGAGGCAGGCTTTCATATACCCAAGTTGAAGTGAGGCGAGATCACCAGAGACTACGTGATAGGCTTACTAACAGACACACCGTGAGGGTATAAAATATGTGATATTGACACGGATAGATCACCGTGTCTGCTCACTTCCCCAGACTCATCAGAGTACTTCCGTATAAGGCTACACTTTATATGTTTGAAGAAGTTGGCCTGCATCTCATGCACCTTGTCTCTTCTATAGATAGCCATATTGTTCCCAAGAGTGTTGAGTGTTCTTTACTTCTTCTATTAAAAAGCATATATACAGTTTAATAAACCTAACTAAACTAATGGCATGTCAAAGTTTGAACGTTAGCTTAAACTAAGTTAAAAAGAATCACAACCCGATTTAATTGTACAATCTGCATGTCCCCAAAATGTCTTTGGCATGCAACCGAAAATCCTTCTCATGTGCTCCATACAGCTGTAACAACAGCGTCAAGCTATCTTGAGGAGCTTGCCACTGACTGGGCAGCTTAGGTGATCCTCATCAAAATCTCCAAATGATCATGCTCCGACTCATCATCATCATCAATAAGCCCAGGTCCTTGGCATCACGTCAAGCAAATTAGAGATCAGAGTCTGCTGTCCATCTCCTCTACCATAACCTCACTATCTTCCTCTTCAACAAAGACCAGAAGACAACCATGGCCACCCTCCTCTAGCTCAACCCCTCGAATCTGTATTAGCTAGTTACTACTGTTCTCCAAGGAATATGGATAGAAGTTCCACATCCACGTGTTTATAGAGTGAACATGTCAAAATGTAGTGGCATATCTACAGAATCATGTCATCTCTTGATGATAGAGCCGTAAATGTGAACAGTTTAGAGGTACCTCATGAATTGGGTCTCCTAGTTAGGATCAGCATCTATCTTTAAAGTCGGTCTTATTCCATGTAGAAATGCAGTCCTCACAATCAATTATTTGATGACTGAATAAAAAATAGTTGAGCTATTTTATTGATGGTGTAAAACAGATGCCTTTGGTTACCTTGAATGTGGTGCTCATCAGCTCATGTTTCTTTGGTGTGATAACCTAGAGACCTAGTTCCTTTATTGTTCCCAGAATCCTTTCTCTTCTCCCAAAATCTGTGCCTCACCATTTTTGCATCAAAGCATGGTTCCTCCATCAGCTTCTTAGTCCTTGAGTATTCATGGGAAGAATATTGTTAACCCTAACATTCAAAAATTGTACAGCACGGCTGTCACTGTCATCAATTCAAACCCCAGTTGTCACGTCACGGCTATCACAAACACCATCAAACTCTAGCTTTCGTCACTGCCACTGATACGGTTGTAATTACACAAAGTCTAGTGGCTGTTTTGTAACTTCTCGGGAGTTCAGGAGCTAAAATGCAAATCTGAAAATTTTGGGGGATGCTACATAACTTCTAAAAGTTGAGATACAGATACGTAATTTCAAATTTTTCAAAACATGTTCTGTAATTTCTAAAAGTTAACGGTCTTTTCTGCAAATTCTAAAAGTTTAGAGGGATTTCTATAAATTAATTTAAATGAAGGTTGATATTTTTATTCCTAAACCTCTTCAAAAGGATGAGTGAACTTGATATTGTTTCACTTGCTTGTAGAAAGATCAAATCTCACACCTCAATCTGCTTCATTCCTTGCAACATCCCTAGTCTAAAATCCATATCAATTTGTCATCCCAAATATATTTGGTGATGAGATGATTAATGTTTGTTGTGGCATTATACCAATGAATGTAGCCCATGTTTTACTTGGAGAGTCGAGGATGTATCATGTTTGTGGTAAGCATGACAAAGAAGAAAAAAGCCATGATTTTAACTGCAGGAAAAAGACTGATTGTGTTTCCGGAGTAAACGGAAGGGCCATGGTGTAGATTATCATTTGAGAGCCAAAGTTGACAAACACATGCCTATAAGCTAAGAACTATAGATTGCTGACCAACAACCGGGGGGGGGGGGGGGGGGGGGGGGGGGGGGGGGACAACGAGACTGAAAAGCAGAATACAAACAATAATGTGGTCACATCCATGATTGAAGCTGCCAAATACGAGATATAGTACCAGATTCAACTCAATCAAATGAAGAGGTAAGAACTGAAGCGTAAGCGGGAGTCAAAAACAAGAATGTAAAGGAGAATATTGTTGCTGATTTTTATTCTAAGGATGTTAAGCATATCTATTTTGTTATCCCACGAGATTTACTTGAAGCATATCTAAGCACACGATCGGTTTTTTAATCTTATGTTGTCCGTAAACAATTTCAAGAGACAACGTCAAGCATACAATAAGATTGTTGCACAACCGGTTTATAATTCTTGAAAACGTAAAAGCTTAAAGCCAGATTTTCTTGAGCGATGGGGACAATGATGTGGATCATGAAATTAGAGCAAGACAAAATTATGTGAGAACATATTATATTAGGATACTTCTTAATATTTATCTTACGATATTTCTTATAATCTTTAGGGCAAGTATTGAGAGGATAAACATCCATCTTTATTGTTAGTCTCACTATATATGGAGATGTAATCCTCATTATTAATTGGGTGAAACAATCCCCCACTTTAGATGCCTTTGGTTATATTGAGAATGACACTAAGGAGATCCTAGTGTTTCTTTGGTGTGAAGCCCTAGAAACCTATGTTCCTTCATTGTTTTTTCACAATGTTTCTTTTTCTTCCAAACCTGTCCTACATCAGCTACAATAACATTATCAATCATTAAGGAGACAAATGCTACTATCAGCATCTTTGGATCAGCAATCTAGACATAAAATATAAGTCGTGCACAATCACTTCCATGGACATGTGCCATTACAGACATGCTCAGCTTGTGGTTGTGACTATCAATGAGGGAGACGAGGTATGGAGTGGCCGAGGTGGGACAAAGACTAGATCTGTACCTTTGGCGGGATGCCCTATGCCTTCTAGATATGATAATAGTGAGATAAGAGAATGAACCACCATTTGATAGTTCTGATGCAAATGAGGCTAAATGGACTCCTAGGATGAGGAACGTGGAAGAATCCCAAAAGACCAGGCCATCCTATAACTTTTAGAATGACAAGGATTTCGAACTAAAAAGAGAAAAATCCTACAATTGTGCTAGTCCAAGTTGAAACACCAACGATTCAACTAGTCACAAGAAGCTGCAAAGGAATGAATAACATTTCTAAGGATCTTAGAAATTAAACTATGAATACCGCATACAAAGTAGAACAGCACCTTCCACTGAAAAAAGGAGCAAACTGGAAACAATTCAAACCAACACGGCAACACATATGTGGTTGGTTCTAATGATTGACAGACATGGTGTTGCCAAAACAAGCAAAGCATAGAACATGCAAGAATATGATGTGGCTAATCATTTTTGTGCATAGCATATGGTAACATTCACAAACAAGGTCATCAGACACAAATTCATGAAACCCACCTGGAACTCCTTTCATTTGCTTTATCATTTTCTTATGCTGTTCTATGGCAGAATTCACAATCATTAATGGATCATCCATCTTCCACTGCCAACTTTTTCCAACAGGATTAGTGTGATGTCTCCAACAGAAAACACATTTATTTGCACATGCCAAACTTGGTGTTGCCTCCATGCACCTGTTAACATGAAAGCAAAGATTCAAATGTACACTGCAATAATATAGAATTGACACAAAGTACAATGAAATAAAACAAAACCCTCATCTATATAATATGACAATTGCACAACTGCATGAAATCAAAAGAAATGCCTTTTGTCAGACATGAACAGGATGGCATGAAACCACAGATCTATAAATAGTACAATACTTCCGATAACAATCAGAGAGCAGGTTTGAATAAATGTTACATAGTCTTATGTTGATGTAATCTTAACTGGTCAAAAAACACATGCATATGATACGTATAAATACTGTAAGTTATACGAATATCTGAAAAACAGAACTATCAGGACACGAGAAATACAGATCTCTAACTTCAAAGAGTTACTTACAGGATACATATTTGTAAAGCACCAACAAGCAAGAAAGTCGTATTGGCACTTAGTGCAATATGCAACCGGTACATGTTCTCAGAGGCGGAACCAACAAAGTTTTTAAGTGGTGGTACCATTTCAGTATAAGAAAAAAATTCTACGGAAATTTTTCATAAAATTGTTATAGATCTATTGGTTGGTTCCGTGCCCTTGGACAAAAAGAACATGTGTTCGAACCCTGTCTTCGAAATTTTCTAAAAACACAAAAACCATATAAAAAACCCCAAAATTTAAGCTAAAAAGTAAGAAATTTGACAAAAGCAGGACTCAAACCCGGGCCTTTTGTACAAAGGCAGCAACTTTAACCATTTCTACAATTACAAACTTGTGCCATTAGTTTATTTTCAAAAAATTTAAGGGCATCCAAAGAAACGATAGTTACCTACAGGATACATATTTGTAAAGCACCAACAAGCAAGAGTGTTGTATTGGCACTGATGCAATATGCAACAGGTACATGTTCTTGGAGGTGGACCCAGAATAGTTTTTTAAGAGGTGGTACCATTTGACTATCAGGAAAAAAAAAATCTCTGGAAATTTTTCATAAAATTGTTAATAGATCTGCTGGTCGGTTTCTTGCCCTTGGACAATAAAAGCCGGTGTTCGAACCCTGTGTTCAAAATTTTCTAGAAACACAAACTATATAAAGACATTATGCAGGTTCATGGCAGGTGCATAATTTTTTAACCCCGTCTCATAAATATTAATTGCAAGTGTACATCGGGATTTTAAAGTTCATGGCTACAGCAAACGAAAATACTCACCTGTGACTCTCGATTCCATAAAAAGAGTGCTTATAGCAACCTCCACGTCCTCTGAGTTGCGATTTGGTCCACCTACATATTTTGACACCGCTGTGTGAACCAATGATCTTATAACCCTGCAATTCACACAATAGAAACAACCCTTTAGCATTAAAACTGCCACTGGTTTAAAAACCTCATGAGTGTATTTGTCAATTTCAGAAAAAACTCATAGCCTATTAAGGTTACTAAATGCAATCATTTAGGAGTTTCTAGAGTGAGAATGATCTAAGAAACATGATCATCTTTACCCAAAGAGAACAGAACTAGATTACAAACAAGCTCAATTATGAATATACCTGCTTTGTCAGGCTAGCCCTGATCACTGGAGTTACCATCTCTTTCACCCCATTCTTTTTTCCATTACTTGTAATCACTCCCACATCTTTCTTTGAAGGTGCTTTGCCTGCAATATCTTCTAAATCAACAATATCAGAATCCCCTCCATTTTCTTCATCTTCATCCTCATAATCATCATCTTCCTCATAATCCGATCCATCTATCAGCTCATAACCATTCGCATCCCCATTTTCCACGATTAAATCACTCCCATCTCCACTCAACTCACCTACTTTCAAAACCCTAATCACCTCTTTACTCCAAACACCAAAGGCCTTATCCAACTCACCCTCATCAACATCCCCTTCACATAGAGGCAAAATCTCCATTCCTCCAAGCGATCGCATTTTCGTCGAAAAACCTCTCGCAACCGCGTTAAAATTATCTCCATAAGCTTTGCTCCCAACTCCAAACACAGCAAATTTGCATTTATTAAGCAACAGAGACCCGACTCTGAAGTCCTCAGCACTCTCCGACAACCAATTCGATAAGAAAACGCCGTTGGACGGCGGCTTTCCGTCTTCCCATGTGGATGCGATGATCAAAACTAGGGTTTCCTGATGCAGGTCTTCAGGTTCATAGACATTAGGGTCAACAAGGTCAAATGGAAGGTTATTGGAGGTTAAGAGGTTGAGGAGACGTTGAGCTAGTTCCTTAGAGGTGCCTGTTTGAGAGATGAAGAAGAGTTTTCCTTTTCGAGTAGCGGAGGTGAGACTAGGGTTTGAAGGAGACGGAGATGGTTTAGGGTGACGGAGACGGCGGGATTTGTAGAAGCAGTAGAGTGTGGTGGCGGAAAGGAAAGCGAGGACGGTGAGGTGTGTTGTGAGAGCGGTGGTGGATATTCTGCTGGTGGTGGTGGCGGCGGCGCCGGTGGAGGACATTGTTGCGGAGGTGGCGCGCGGTTGAGATGACGGAGGCTGGGTTTAGTTTAAAGTGGCGTTGAGGTGACAGAGTTCGAAGTTCAAACCCAAACAAAATTCATATTTTAACTAGGCATATATACCCGCACGATGCAGCGGAATGTAAGTAAAAAACGAACAATTAATGTTACTTCCTTATATACATGTCATCAACAATCAACCATAACCTAAGAATCACAACTTATGAAACCTAAACCCATAAAGATATTCAATAATTAGTTTATATTACAATTATTGACGAAAAAAATTATAATGATATAATTTATAATAAGAATGAAACATATTTTACGATTATGTGTTTTTAACGTGCTAACGGTGGAAAAAAAATAAAACATATGGATAGAAAACAAATTATTTCGTAGATATTCATGATATTTAATAGTATGGTTAAATTAAAAAATATTCAATATTGGACTCGTTTTTGTAACACCCGTATTTTGGTACGATCTCATCTAAAGCTTCAGTTTACCTTTAAGTATTGATCCAGACATGTTTTACTGTTATCGTTAGACTTAGTGTTGGGATCGTGGGTTTTTCGGGTCGAAGTCTGGAAAATTTTGAGCCTCGGTACTCGGGGGCGATTGTGTTTGCGATTGTGACAAGAGTCACTCTCGCGGGGCACTATCGCGAGGATTGTACCGAGACTCAGATGTGGGTGGCGACAGTGCCCGCAATTGTGACAAGAGTCACTCTCGCGAGACACTCTCGCGATAATTGTACCGAAAGTTGGGGGTAACGCGCGATTGTGACAAGTGTCACAATCGCGAGGCAAGGTCGCGGTCGGGGTACAGTCCTTTTAAAACTCATCTTCACGACCTAAAATTCATTATCTGATTTGGGAGCTGGCTTGGGGCGATTTTCTTGGTGAAAAGTAGGGTTTCTCTTCCCTCTTCATTAATTGCTTCTAGTCTTGAGCATTAAATGGTTATTTATGGTTTCATTTAGGTTTTGGTAACTTTGACCTCAAGGGATTAAGGATCTAAAGCTTCTTGTGATTCTCCTCTTTCTCTAAGTTCATCCATTACCTAGGGTGGTGAATAATCCTTACAAAGTGAGTTTTCTTAATCACTTTTCCCTCATAAATGCTATAGTTGTTGTAGTTATAAACTTTCCTTTGTCTCCTAATCACATTGAATTCTTGTTGGGTTTTGACCTAACTAGAAGTTTTGAAGATATCACGATTATTTGACTAAACGAAGTTTTATGGTATGATATGTTAAAGAAAGTAATGGTGTTCATGTTTACCCAATCATTTGTTAACTAAAATGGGTTATTTGGGGTATTGGTATCATATAAAGAGAAAGCTAGGGTTTTGGGAATGTGTTGTGTATTAGACTAATTTTTAGACACAATGACTTTTGAAACAAGGTTCTTGTATTATCAATGATGGGATTGTGTTTATGAGGTTTTCTTAACCATTGTGAGATGAGCCATGTTAATAACTTCTATGTTTTGGGATTTGGTCCCGTGAATTATATGTGTGATTATACATGGTTGTAATAGCATGTTTGGTAATTGGTTTAGTGCAATAGATCCATAGGCACGGTATTCCAATGTCTTGTCCGAACATTTGGTTACCCTTGGCACGGGATAGGCATCGGGCTCCATGATAAGTAGGGTGTGGGCCTATACGGTCGGGCAGCGTCCCATGAACAGTAAGGTGTAATCCCATTGTGCCCGAGTTGCCCGGTTTTGGGAACTCTCAAGAATAGACCTGGAGTGGTTGATTTGATGTTTTCGAGCAAAAGACTTGGAGTAGTTGAGCTCGCTATGTGGTTTTGAACTGTTGGCAGTATATATTGGATACTAATGGTTTATTGGCTTTATTTTGATTTAGCTCACGGCTAGATCGGCTACATGACTTCAAACGGGTTTATTGTTCACATTAATTTCCGCTTATTTATTCTCACTAGGCTTTAGCCTAACACTTGTTATTGGTTGTCATGTGTGGCAGGTCATTCTAGCGGTGGGATACGTCGGGATTGAGTGGACGTCTTTGGGTTTGAGAGCGGTCTTTTTGATGATCTAGTGACCGACATTTTTGAAGTATAGATTATTGCTTTTGGAAGAATAGCGACCCCCGATCTTAATCTTGCTCACCCAAGTTAGATTATTAGGTTGTCGAGTTTATTCTTTATTTTGCCATGGGTTGTAATTACCGTATTATAGTCCCCGTGTTGGGTTGACATACTTTAGTCCGTTTGGTCGTCTTCTTTATTACAGGTTATTGGATTCCCCGTTTTGGATAGATTGGTTTATACCATTTACAAACGTTATATAGCTGAAATTTCAATTTTTAAATTGACCCCAATTTTTAGGTTGTTACAATTTTGTAGGTATTGACGAGACGATTATAATGGTATAATTTGTAGAAAAATGAACGTATTTTTTCATTGCATTTTTGTTAATATATGATTATTTGTGTTAATATGATAATGGTGTAAAATGAAAAATGAAAAAGTAAGAAATATAAAGTAAATTAAATAAGTAATTGTAAGAGTGGTAAATATAATTGTAAAAAAGTTTGTACAATAACCGTTTTAGTTTTTTTCATTATATAGTATAGATATAGATTTAAAAAATGTTTTGATAATTTTTTTTTGAAAAGTAAAAATGTTTTGATAATTAAAAACGACAAAAAAATATTTGGTTCATAAAATGTTTTTGATGTTAATAAAATCTCTTGAGAGAAATTGGAAAGGAAAAGATTTGAAATCGTAATTTTTTTGATTTAGGGGTTTTAGACCCTGTAAAAATTGACACGACACGAATATATCTATCTATACATATAATAAATAAGTAACTAGAGGAACACGTGTCGCCTTCTGGTGAGTTCATTTTTTTTATTTCCCGTCTAAACATGAACCTGAACGCATTTTTCACTATAAGTTCATTTAGCAAATCCACATTAATTGATTTCATTCCTTATTTAATCTTTCCTTAATTCAATTTTTTTAATTTATACATTACATTTACTACCCTTATAATTAGATAGGTAGTTTACTTTTAATCTCTTACTTTTTTATTTTTCATTTTAGACTCTTATCATATAAACATAAATAATGTATATGAACTAAATTGTATTAAAAAAACATTTTTATTTTTTATAAATTATACAATTGTAATTGTTTCGTCATTACCTTCGAAATGAATCCAATATTGAATATTTTTGGATTTAATTATATAATTATAATTAAATATCATAAAAATATACGAATTAATATGTCGTGATGATATTTAGTATATATATATATATATTTTTTTTCTATCATGAAGTTTTATAAAATAACATTTTTAATTTTTAATTTTATTTTTCTTGACATTATGATATTTAGTATATATATATATATATATATATATATATATATATATATATATATATACATACTAGTTGTGTACCCGCGCAAAGCGGCGGGATACATCTTGATTTCGAGGTTGACAACTAAAACACATAATCTTGATTCCTACTTCTATCTATTCTATGTTCAAGTTGCTTCTATCTGAAACTGCATATATTCTATGTTCAAATTGCTTCTATCTGAAACTGCATAGCACCTCAAAACCCAAGCTTGGTAGATTATCACATTAACATCATATCTTGACTATAAAATGTGTCAGGGAAGGAACCATATTTTGTTGAATCACAGATAGAGCTGAGGAGATTGATCAGTTATAACTTTACATTATAATCAATGTAAAATCATCAGAAGCATAAACTTAAATTCCGATCACCTGCATTTACAAAAACTGATTTGTGCAGTAGGCATGATCTATAGACACATAAATATGATAAAACCATAATTCCCATTAGTATTATAGAATGACAAGTCACATTCTTGGAGCTCCATGTACATCATTCTTGGAGCCCAGAGGCCATTAAGTATTACATTGCTGCCACCATTGTAAAGTTGAAGGTTTGCTCCATTCCTAGACGATTATTAGGAAGTGTTAACTTACAAAACGTACAGACTGCTATGCATTTCAGGGAAAGTTGGTTCAAATGGATCAAGAAATAGCAAATTTTCTGCTAGTAGAGATATTCTTTGAGAAACTGCAAGAATCACTCGTTGTCCAATATATGACTCACTTCCTAGCTTGCGAAGCAGGTACTGAACATGGAACTGAACATCATTGTGAACATGATGGGATATTGAACGACGACAATGGAGACCACAAATTCGGCCAATTTGGAACTGGAATTGCTGCAAGTAGTGTTTCCATAAGCATACCGGCTTCGATAACAGCTTGTAGCAGGTTCCCTTTTTGTGGCAAGGCCTTTCCTTTGATCATCCTCTCCATCATCAAGGTAGCATGATCGATTATTGGGACACTTCCCGATCCATGAAAGCCGTTGGATAACACAAATGATGTGTTGTTGTTGATGTTAGAGAACTCTGGGGAGGTCACCGGATCGAAAAGTGAATCTATGGGCGATGAACTGTGATTGTATGCATCGGAAAAACTATTCGATTATGCAATACTTGAGTTAGCTTCTGTAGGTTTCATTAAAGGGCTCTGTTGAAGTTGATGAAATTGATCGATTGCAACGCAATCTGAGATCATCGTAGTATTGTGCATAGAAGGCATAATCTTGATGAATAGGTTCTGAATTTGATCTCTTGCTTCATCTCTTTCATTGCAAACAAGTTTCAAGAGGTGTAACAGTTGTTTCACTGATTCATTGTTTCTATTCATTTCTTCATTTGCTCTTGCTTTTACGGCCTCAATTCTTGTGATGTGTAATGAATCTTGAGCTTCAGTTCATCAACGCTCTACAATTTCCAAAAATCACAAAAAAGAAGTTGATGAATTAATGCAAAAACCAACTTTAATTTTCTGAATGAATTTTTAATTGCACTAACTGGGTATCAGAAATCAACAATCAGTAAAGATCATATGGAGATATAGAACCATTTGTGTAACAAATATTTGAAGGGTATGATTTAAAATATAAAAATATGGACATGATTCGAAAAAACACGACTTACTATAAAATGAGTTTTTAGTTAAGACTTCATTTTAAAACAGCCGACTCCTATAAAAACTTAGTTATTACATCAACTATTAACTATAATTTATTATATCAAACTTCAATACAAGAAGGTATTCCTAGAGAAATTTTTTAAGCCATCAAGGAAAATGAAATTACGAGCGAAATCTATAGACCATATATGCAGTTTTATATTAATCCATTAGGGATATAATATTAGAACATGCAAGTCTGATTGTCTGACTTGCAAAATTAGAGACACTAAATTCAAGGTTAATATGAACATATTGTCCCGCAGTGTTGAGACTTGAATCCTGGTAAAAGAAGTCATACGTGTTCGTGCAACTATAGTAGTGCCCATTGAACAACATAAATGATTTTGTCTCCAAATAAGTTACAGAACATCATCATCTGCCTCTGCCTTGGACTGGGTATAATGTAAAATTGTAGTCAAAATAGCAGTGAATTAGTTGAAGTACCCGTAATCCATTTTAATACCACTTATTACAATCCATCATTTTTTATAACTAATCTAAACCATCATCAATTATAAGGAATATCATGATTCATGAGCCATTACATTATAAAAAATATTAAATTCCAAAAGAGTTGTTATCATGGCATAGAATTGGTGAGAGTTCCCAAGCCCCAAAGAGATAAACAAAGATGCACAACAATAAATGAGCATGATGTGAAAGCATATTTGTTAAAATTACAGAACAGAAAAAAATGCTTACCATTTCCTTGTAATGTAGTGCACATTTTTCTAACTAAACGCAGTGACAAGCTGCCAACAATCCCTTGGACAGGTTCAATATTCTTTCCCTTGGACAAGATATTCTTGATTGCATCTTCAGGAATAGAAAAAAAGGAAAAACCATAAGAATAAACTATAGGTTCTAATTTGAAGGAGGCAGAGGGTTATAGACACAGGTGTCAGCAAACGAATCCAACATTCATGTCATTGGCATGGTTCTTGTTGTTGCTTTCCCAAATACCCATATGTCACAATTTCTAAATACTAATTTATTCTAGCATATGCTTTTTACATACTTTTTAGTGCTCAAATAATTTATGAAAAGGAGAAAATGTGCAGACCCTGTGCAACCAACGCACATGCTAACTATGTTATGAGTACTAAGTACACTGGCATTATATTTCAGTCATAACAATGTAATCTCTAACCTACATAACTAAAAAACACTAAAATGTGGGCCTATACACATAAAACTCATTTCTACTCCGACCACACACTAAAGAGACACCAAAAATCCACTGGACACAAGATTTTGCCAGTGGGTTTACTCCCATATATTGCAGTCTCCCTGACAAAACACATTTTTGCCGGCCAAAATACCAACCGGTTGGAGAGTAACGACCGGCAAAAGAGGACTTTTACCAGCTGGTTGGAGATGCTCTAAATGATAGAGATGGATCAAGTACAATAATATGGTAAATCATCATATCAACTATATTATACACCATATCATGTTGAAGCAAACAACTAAACATGCAATACAAACACACACAATATGGTAACAAAAGAACGTCTGATGGGTAAATGTGAAAAGAGTCAAGTGGCCACATATATACTTCAGAACGAAATGAGAGAGATACCTAAAATGAAGTCTACAGCTTGGTGTGACCAGTTTGCAAAATTAGTATCATCAATCTGTAACAAAAACACAGGCAGAAAGTAAAAGGTAGAAAATAAATGTAGAATGAAGGATGGGATGAATACAATTGATTAGGTGGCCAACAAACTCTTACAGAAGGAGTATCACATAGCTCCACAAGAAAATCAACTGAGGCACTAAGATGTTCAGTTTCCTCAGCAATATACTCTGCCAATGCAAATAGTGTATGCAAAGAAATTTCAATATCAATTTCTACTATCTTGACATGTCCAAACAACCAAATTTGTAGCGCACCTGTCATGATCAGAACATACCTACCACATAAAAGCCATCTCTGATTTAATAGAACTCTATAGACCACTTCTCCTCTTATGTATGCTTATTAAGGATCCAATTTGGGTGGTTTAATTTCCTATGTCGCGGATTGTTATTTACATAAATGAAAGGCAACATGCTAATAAAACTATGAAGGTAACACAATTTGTTTAAATTGTAAGTTGTAACATTAGTAAATAGTCCTCAAATGAGTAGTACTTCTTAGTTAACTGAAAAAACAAATTGACAAGGCTATATCTTTTACCAAATGATAAACCAGACATCAAGAAAATTGCATTTCGTGGACTAAATAAAGAATGGGAAGCTTAGTAGCAGAAGGAAGTCCTAAAATATTTTTATTGTATGTGAAGTGATCTATATATACCAGGTAAAAATAATCGTTGTTTGGAACCCTCATTTCTTCTTTTTCTTCTTTCCTTCAGTCTCACGGCACCACCAAAATCACCCAAATCACTCCCAAATGAGACAAGACACTTATAAGCAAACCCAACTGTGAAGAAACCATGAAGAAATCGTACCTGAGAGAAATACGCCTTGAAGAAACAAAGAAGCCCTTTGTGCAGATTCGATTTGAATCGATTTGCAGACCTGCATATTTCGTCTTTCTTTACCTGAGATGGAGTGATAGAGATAACCCGAAATTGAGAGAAACATAAACAAACCCTTGTTCCTATATGAGAAGAAATCGATTTGAGAGAAACATAAGCAAACCCAACTGTGAAGAAACCATGAAGAAGGATTGAATGTCGATGAACAAGGATTGAATGTCGATGAACAAGGATAAATCGGAGAGAGAGAGAGAGAGAGAGATTTACCTATGAATGTCGATGATTATGAACAAGGATTGAATGTCGATGAACAAGGAAGCAGAGCACAGTGTCGTGTCTATTGAAGGAAGCGACGTCTAAAACAAAACCCTAAAAAGTAAATGTGAATTAGGATTTGTACGAATTATGAATCATCAAAGCGATTCCGTGTTTCATTAAGTTGTACCAAAGCTTTATGAAGTTGTAAATTAAGTAATTGACTTTAATTAGTTGTATTTTATGCTTAAGAAGTTATAATTAAGAGATTTTTATGTCATTTTTATAATATAGTGTAGATAATAAATAAGTAATTAGAAGAACATGTGTCATCTTCTTATGAGCCAATTTTTTCATTTCCCGCCTAAACATGTATCTGAACGCATTTTACATTATAAGTTCATTTAGCACATCTACATTTTACATTTACGTTCTATTATAAATTTTGTTTTATAACTTCTTAATATTTATTCATATTTTTTATTAAATTTTTGCAAAACATCGTTTGTGAAAACTGCCTAAAACAAGGACATTTTGTAACCAACTGCAAAAAAACAACTCTTAAGGGAAAAAAGCTTGGAAAAGTAGCATCGTACTTTCGATATCATTCATATATGTAATATAAGTTTTCTGGCATGATTTAATTTTTTAAATTACCCCGTGTAATACACGAGGTCGAATCTAGTATATATATATATATATATATATATATATATATATATAGTGGAAGAATATTTTGCAACCCTGAAAAAGGTTGCAACTCTTGCAACCCACATCTTAACCGTTGGATTCATGATCGACGGTTATTTTATTTTTATTTTTTTGTTTTTTTAATTAAAAATATTGGGCCCCATATCTATTGTAACCGCCGATCATGAATCCGACGGTTAAGATGTGGGTTGCAAGGGTTGCAACCTTTTACTAGGGTTGCAAAATATCCAACCCCTATATATATATATATATATATATATTAGGGGTTCATAATTTTTTTTTATTTAGGGGTTAACGAACGAACATAAACGAATACGAACAAACACATTTTTTTAACGAACGAACATGGACACAAAAAATTATTTTTTCTTTTACCGTTCATGTTTATTCATTTGTTCGGTTATGTTTAACGAACGAACATGAACAAGCCTCCATTCATGTTCGTTTGGTTCGTCTGCAAGTTTTCTTTTGTTTGTTCGGTTAAGTAAGATGTAATATATATATATATATATATAACTTTATGATTTTTATATATTAGCGACGAGTTGGGCGGGTTGAACCATGCCTAACCCAATTTCAACCCTTTTAATTGGCGGTTTAGCGGTTTGATGGGTTGAGTTTAATTGGGTTGTTAGCGGTTTGGGTTGGGCGGGTTTCACGGGTTGACGGTTTTTTGTACACGCCTACCCGTTTATATATGTATATATATATATATATGTATATATATATAGGGTGCGTTTCTTTTGCAAACCAAGCAATTTGTATAAACTATGCAAACCAATCTTAGCCGTTCATCAAGTCTAATGAATATATGATTTTATTATGTTTCCTAATTTAAAATCATAATTATAATGAATAAACTTAACATTTCCTAATTTAAAATCATGATTATAATGAATAAACTTAATATTTTCCATATATATCACAATCATTATTAATGAATCATAATCATTATCCATAAATATATCTATTGTTTCCTAATATAGTTGTTTGCATAGTTTGTACAAATTGCTTGGTTTGCAAAAGAAACGCACCCTATATATATATATATATATATATATATATTACTATAAGTTTTCTTTTTAATGCTTTGGATTTTTAATGTTTTAGATTTGGTTAGAACTTATAAGTTAGAACTATAAAATTTGGATTTCTAATGTTTTTATTTGAACTTTGGATTTGTATTTTTTTTTTGTGTGTGTGAATATTTGATTTTTAAGTTTTAGTTTTATAAATGTTAAAAGGGTTAAACGGGTTGGGCGGGTCGGGTTAGGGTTGAGATTTTCTGGTCCGTTTATTAAACGAGTCGGGTTAGGGTTATACACTCTCAACCCGTTTAAATTTGAACCCGACACAACACGACACGTTTGTTAGGTCTAGGTTATTTACACAACGCTTATCGGTGATAGTCAATACTTTCACTTAACTTACCGGGTAAGATTTTAGTCAATTAAAACGGCATCATATACAACATTTTTATCCGGAAGCGCTTACCAGGTAAAAGTCGTCAATCTCACTTGGCGGGTGGGACTCTCAGTCCTTGTTATCGCTCTTGCTTGGTAAGATTACCGGTCTTTCTCCTATTCATCCGATAAGGTAAAGTTAGCCGATATGGACTTACCGGGTAAGTGTTTAGTAAACAACCCTTTAGCTATGTGATTAATTGATGGGAAATGAAATCAAGAGGTCGTTTACTAAATATTTACTGATATCGTTTACTATATTGATTGAGCATGACAGATACTGAGAATTTTACCCAATAAGAGGTATGTGAAAGACCGAGAGTTTTACCCAGTAAGTGAGGGAAACGATTTTTACCCGATAAACACTTATCAAGTTTAAGACGCTTACCATTGATGACCAATAATGTCACATGATAATGTAAGTGATGGTGATATCTTTTGCCGGTAAACGCTTACCCCGTAAACGTTTGGTTAACGGGCCTAAATTCAATTTTACTTTTTAATTTTTTGTTTAGTTGGGAGAATGTAGCTTCGAAATTATAATGTAAATAATATAAATGATAGTTTTACTTCTTAATGATATTGTTGTAATTTATTGTTTACATATTTAATTATCAAAGTCTTTTTAACAAGTTATATAGGGGTGTACATGAGTTAGGTTGGTCGTATTATTTAAAACATTTGAATAACTCAGCCTAAGGGTTGGTTGTTTATCAACATTAATCGGATAAGAATCATCACACTCACCTTATTTAGTAAAATTATCAGTCATCAAAATGGTATAGTATGATTTTTGGTAAGCGTATTTTATTCGGTAACCGTTCACCGGTAAGAGTCACTACCCTCACTGATCGGGTAAGATACCATCGACTCAGCCCAGCAAAAATAAAAAACCCCGGTTAGTACATGACCGATTAGCATGAAAACACTTATCATACATTCAAAATTCAAACCCAAAATTTCTAAATCATGGTCGGTTATACACAGGGTTGGTCAAAGCCCAAACCCGAAGGCTCGTTTTTAGTGGGATCTTTTTTGGGTAATCTTCAGAAAAAACCATACGAGAAAAACTTTTACTTTTTTAGGCACCTTTAAACTTTTTATCATGTAATAATCAAGAAACCATAAATCAATGATGCAAGAAACTTTTTATTATGGTTTCTATGATTTTCTAGGTATCCAGATAAAAAGTGGGCTCATCGTAAAAATAAATTGAGACAACGCAACTTGCAACACCACAATGACTTGCGTTGAGTGTCGACGCTCAAAAAGCAAGCCAAAACTTGCTGCACCACAAGAAAACATATATTGCGGCGTTGATCTGTTGTTTCTTGGTTATTTTGTGAGTAAAAAAAAGTGGCTATAACATAAAACTTTTTTCATAAGGTGGCCATTTAAGATGATAACCCGTTTTTATTTATTTATTGTTTTGGACTTTTAAATTTACTTTTTAGCCCCTAAAACTAGCCGAGGGATTTTATTGAAAGGGGAATGATCATATCAGAAGAATAGTTAAGGTGAGAAGGATTTGGACCCTTGATCACTTTTAATTTTAAACCCACCCATGAATCGAACTTGATACGAGAATTGGTCCGGTGGATCTCATCCTAATGTGCATCAAGGGTAGAGATCATTTCTTACGATTCTCACCATAACTTCACTTCTTAACGAAACCCAACCCTTTATTGAAAATGTGATTTTTGAGGATTTTGTATGTTAATGAAAATGTGATTTTTTTAGTTGGTTTTCACGGAAGTTAGTTTATCTGCTGTTGTAATGTCACTGCAACAAAATTGGGTTCACAAAACGTTCAAAATGTTTAGCATACTTTATAAGACTTAATTTATAGGATCAAACTATAAAGTGATCTATTTAAAAGTGTTACAATAGATAGTATTCCATGTGTTACAGTAAAAATGCATGTTCCACTTTGTTTCTGTTTGTTCCATATAAAAGTTTTACAAAACATGAAACAATATCCCTGTTTTGTTCTGTTCAGTCCTATCATATCCATTGTACTAAACGTACCCTTAATTTTAAAACACAGACAAAAATATTTTTAAGATAGTTTTTTCATTTATAATGAGTATGGGATTTGATCATGCGATAGTGATTGAAAACCAAAAGAATTACTTGAAATTAACTTTAAGAATTTTTAAATAGACAATGATGCAATTTTAAGTATTTTATTGTTGATAATTTTTACTAATTTGTAACATTATAAGTTTATACGGTTATTATGTTTGCATCAAATATTGTAATTTTCAAAGGTGATTTTGTGGAAAAACACGTATCATATATTGCGAGTATAATTAAGAATAAGACCAAAATTTTGGTAATACCCGTCAAATGTCGAATTCAATTTGGAAGACAAGTCCCAAGTTCGGTACCATGTCACCGAGTCTCCCATTTTAGATGTAAGCGATGAGTTAAGGTTTTGCCTGATCTCGTTTCACATGTAGATGTGTACACGGATCAGACCTTAACCAGTCATTTTTAGCCAAAAAAGAACCGGGTCGAGCTTTAACCGGTTATTGGCCAAAATTTTAGCATTAAATCTAGATCGGTTGTCCTAATCAGTCCTTTTGGGATTTAAAAAAAATAACAAATACATATGTAAATGATGTAGACAATTATTTTAATATACCTCGAATTTTCATTTAATTGTAAACTAATTAATCACAAGAAATGAAAATTAGTTATTATGACAATGTAAACTAATTATTTCTTTTGACATCTTTGTTTCTTATCTTTTCGTCCTGAATCCTTTTCATATTCTTCATTGCGTTTAGCGTTCTTTAAACAATCAAACTGAATGGTGTTTCAATATAAAACATTCAATATTCTTTCTCCATTTATGTTGCATGTAGGTATAAAATCGAGACACACGAAAAAACATTAGTGCTTTCTTTTAAGTGGTTAAGAGCTTGTCCTAGGTTCAAAATTTAAACCCATTACGGGCTTTCGTGTATAACCGGTCCTTATACCGACCCTTTTTTAACCAGTTTTTTGTAAGACCGGTCCTAACAGGTTTTTTATGCATCTCTACTCAGTACTCCCATGTACCGAAGGTTCTACGAGACAAGTTGAACAACCTCCAAGTCAGAGTTTGCTAGTGTATTTACTTTGAAGTCATCCAACAAATATGTTCATGGAAGATTGTTGATTTTCATGAGTTGATTCGCATGGACAATCCACGTTATTTCTAACCAAATCGGGGTGAGATCAAAAGCTTTTCCAAAGATGTAATGCTTTTTACACTCCCACATCGGCTAGACTTGGACACTTTCTCTTCAATATATGTTGAAACTCCCATGATCTGTTTAAGAGCTCTTTTATAGAGTAATTTGATGGGGTTCCCAATCTTCTCACACACGTTTTTATCATCAGGGACATATCTGCTAGAGTTCCACATCAGCTAGATTTGAACGCTTTTTATTCGATATACAATCAACAATCACATCAAGAGGTGCCATTTTCAATCATTGATTTTTGACACAACTGAGTTCTTAAAAAAACACAATGGCACAATACATCCAGCAAAAACCAAAACCAAGTTTGATGCAATTACCATTGATTCATGCATCTTAGGAAAAGAGCTATGCAACTTTCAAGTCACAACACCATTCCATCATTATTTAGGAATACTCCATATGAACACCAATTGCCTTCAAAAACCCATCATTCCTCCCATGAAAACCAACCACTTTCCCACAAGGTGCTGTTGAACTGAAACAAGTATACCCAACACCACTTTCTTCTCCATAAGGCCCATGAATCCTCTTATTTGTGTGAAAAGTGATGGACGTTATAGCCTCCAATCCATTATATCCCTTAACGGGTCCATAAAACCCCGAGATCCCAGTCAAATACTCATCCGTACCATCTAAATTAACCTTCCAAACGCAAATTTAAGTTTCTGTTATCATCCGAGACCGATCATGAGGTTTACGAAATGCAAAAAGTTAATGTGTTTTTTTGTGCATACCATTGATAGGAGTTCCATTTTATCTCCGCCTGTTCCTCCATGCATCGGTGACAAAACGGATTTAGCATCTCTTTTAACATATTCAAATTGAATGGCACAAATCGCATTCAAAGACTTTCCGCCATGAACAATTACTTTTTTGACAACAGAGAAAACTCATCATCCCAAGGTTTACCTTCAGAAGAACCCCAAGGTCCTGCCTCCCTTGGCATTGCCATTCTAGACATACTACAACATAGCTGTAGTGAAAAAAATAATCACAAGTATATAAGAGGATATGTTAACTAAATAACAACATGAATAATCAGTATTCACATATGAATATTTTACAGACATGGTTACTATTATACCAACTTGCATGACCATTTTTACTTTACAATGGTCTTAGCTTTGCCTCTTGTACTAGTAGTTGTCGGTATTGTACCTCTTGCTTGTTTGCACACACTCTTACCTGTATTCTTTTGTGTGTTCTAATTTTTGTTTTGCAAACTAGGGGTCTTTACGGAAAAAAACTCATTATCTCTTGGGGTACTATAAATCTCTACATACACGGTACATTTTACCCTTCACAGACCCTAAACATAGATGGTTAAATACTGAACAAATATACCAAAAAGAGACTTTTAGACAATAAGAGATGGACCTCATGCATGGAATTGTCTTTGTCTTCACATTTAGAGTTTCGACCAAATGCAAGTGATTCGGGCATCACATAAATCTCAATGGCATCAAGGTATTTGTCAACACGTCCATGAAATCCAACAATCTTATCACCTTTCCCATCGTATGAGAAACGAGTGCCTATTTCCAAACCATAAGGACCATAATGGTTCTGATTTGTGCCAAAGCGTAATGACATCACGACGCCATAGAGACCAATTGTCCCACTTATCGACACTAAATATTCATTGGGGTAGTCGATGCAAATCTGCAGATGTAGAAACATGTCATTCATTAGAGTTGTGGCATACTGGTTAAGGCCTGGGGATGTGGTGAAATATCCCATCTGCTCAGGGTTCGAATCCCAGGCGTACACAATAATTGTGGCCACTGAGGTTTAATCAGGGCTGATGTCTTACGATCATAATTTGCCAAGAGATTAGTTTAGGCATAGCCTAGCACACCCTTTCCAAAAAAAAAACTACATTAAGATAATATTTGGTACCGTGTCAGTTTGATTGATGGCTTTGCTACCGAAAAATGAGCTTTCAGTTTCACCTGTACCACAGTCGTTTTGGAATTTGATGGAATCAATAACCCATCCATGTTCAACGGTTATCTTCTTAATGAAGCCTTTGGGCATATAAGTCCAGGTTTTCCCGTATGAACCACCCTATGGTCTAAGACTAATGCATCCATCAAAACTGGTTTTAGCTCCCTGCCAACCACCCAAAATCATAATAGCTTTATATATACAACACATAAATTAACACTACTTCATGCTTCAAATAAGAATAATAATTGAAACCCTACCATCAGAATGTTGAGATCTGAATTTAGATTGTTACCAACCTTGAAAAGTATCCACTACCTGCAACAATCAACCCCAATGAATCTAAGCTAAGCCGTAAGGAAACACCAGTAGAATTAATCATTAATTATCCGGGCAAATGATCGTGTGAGAAGTTGAGATTAACGTGAGAAATGTGAAAAGTGGATCTGAACCGTTGATCACTTTTAATCTCATGCCCTTGCGCCTTAGAAGGGAATTCATCTCATCCTAACGTGCATCAATTTCTCATCCAACGGTTGGTAACCGCTTCCCACGTTAACCCTCAACTTCTCACCGGAACCAAACCCTAATCCTAATCATCTGTACAATCATCAAACCAATTGCATAACAACAATCCGATAAAGAATGAAAGTTATTCTACACGACAACGAGAGAAATAATACAATAAATTCATGAGACACATCCAATTTAACATTTGATCGCATCCTTATCTTAACTCCAAATTTACTCAAACAGGGATTCTACAAATTCTCAATAGTTACGGTACGATCATATTCCATGTAATTTTCTGATGTAAATGAGACAATCATATTGTAACTTTTTTGCATTCCTAAACTGGATTCAAATTGTGAAACAAACATACAAGTATAATAGCACAAATAAAATCGAACGAAATTAGAAGTTAATTACACCCTAAACGAAAAGCACAACATCATCAGTCGATAGATAACAGTGATTGACTACTTTTCAAATTTCAAATACGCAAATACAAAGAAGAAACTAATTATAGAGGTTGAAATATGAACCCTAGTTGCCTTTTCCAACTGAAAGCTCTGAAGAAATGGGAAGAACGAACCTGCAATTGCAGAAAATGATGTAGAAGAAGAAGGTTTTATTATGGGGTGTTTGGGATTGCTTATTTGAGGTGCTTATTAACTTATTGCGTTTTCAAACAACAAATAAGCTGTTTTGAGTGTTTGGATTGGAAAATGCTTATGACTTTTCCACTCCGCTAATAAGTAGTTTTTGATAAGTCATTCTCAACTGACCTATTTGAAACTCCTTATTAACTTATTTAACCAAATTACATATTTTCCCCTTCTTCCTATAAGTTAATAAGCACTTTACAAATAACCATAAGTTAATAAGCACTTTTGCAAATAAGCATAAGTTGTTTTAAATAAGCAATCCCAAACACCCCCTATGACGTGTTTAGAATAGAAGATAGAGTAAACTACGTTTTTAGTCCTTATGGTTTGTTGAAAATTATTATTTTTATCCACATGTGTTAAAAATTACGATTTTCATCCTTATAACTAAAAATTGAATCCTTTTTATGTCTCTGTAGTTTTACAAGTTATTGCTATTTTCGTCTCTCGTACTTAACAATAAACCACTTACAAAGTTAGTCTCAAGAATAAAAATAGCAATGAATTGAATCATAAGAATGAAAATAGTAATTTCGAAAACAAAGGAAGAAGGACAGTTGCGCACCTTCTACAAACCACACCGACTAAAATCGTAGTTTACTCTAGAAATAAGATGTGGGCTTCAAAATGGCATTCACGCATTACAAATCACTTTCCCAATATACATGGTAATTATACCTGACAAGTTGAGGACCCCGGTTCACCCGCCCCATTTGGGGCTTGGGATTCCTCGTAAAACCGGGTACTGGAGCCAAGGCTAGGGATTCCCGATTGTCTAAAACCGGGGCCAGGGTCAGGTAATGCATTCCCCAACCCGTCTCGTCCCCGATATATTTAATATATATACTTTTCTAATATTTTTTGTTAATTTCCATAATTCTAATCCTTATTAATGTTATATTATATATTTTTTTTCTTAATTTATTTACGACAAGTATGATTTTTAAAAGAAATTAATTTCATTATCTTAATGCAAATTATGCAATCACAATTTACGAATTTATTTTAAAAATAAAACTTAATTTAATTCTTAAATATAAACGGACCGGGGACGGGTCAGGGATTGACCTGGGATGGGCCTGGGATAGGCCCAAGAAAAAAACGGGGAGGGAATTAGATTCTCCGTACCCGTTGGGAACCAGAGCCGAGGGTGAGATAGATGGAGAAAAATCCTCTGTCTCCATTTTACCTATTCCAAACTTGTTCACAAATAAAAATTTCACACCTCATTTCTATTTTAATACTTAACATATAAAAATATAATGGTTGTTAACTTAAATCTTTTTTTTTTTTTTGAAAATAAGTTGTTAACTTAATGGATAAGCGCTTACCAATAAAATTTAACACTATCACTTACTTAGCAGGTAAGATTTTAGTCCACCAAACGGTATCGTATGCAACAATTTTACCTATAAGCGCTTACCGGTAAAATTTAACACTATCACTTATTTACCAGATAAGATTTTAGTCTACCAAAACGGTATCGTATGCAACAATTTTCCCGGTAAGCGTTAACCGTGGTAAGAGTATTCGCCAGCACTTACCAGGGTAAGACTCTTGATCCTTGTCTTAGCTCTTACCGCTAAAATTCTTGGTCATTTCCATCCTCATCAATAAGGTAATATGACTTGGTAAGCGCTTACTCGAGTAAACGTTTGATAAACAACCCCTTAATCTTCTATACATTCCTTCCGGTCTTTATTAAATAGTTGACTACGGTTTTAGTCCCTGTGATTTGTCAAAGTTTCTATTTCAACCTCTTTAATTCATCAAAAGTTTTATTTACATTTCAACTTTTATCTTGAATGTATAATTTATAGTCTTATAAATTCTTGTTTGTTTTCTTTTATTTCTAACACGTTTTTTTAGTTTTCATTTTATATCTTTATTAAATTAAATTAAGTACATTATGAATATGTATTTAATTTCATAAATTATACCAAAAGTTTTATCAGTACCTTTAAAATAAGTATAGTATTGAATATTTTATAATTATTCGAAATTTATCCGATATATTTCTGTAAATCCATCTACACTAATACAAAAAAAATATTTTTTATCATTTAAGTTGGTTTTAAAATATGTATTGTTTTTCTTTTTTACGTAAGACTAAAAATCCAAATTTGTCTATATCTATTAATAATAACGACCAACTATTTACGAAATTTATGATGCCATTTCGGTTTTCTTTAATTTAAACATGTTTATAAAACAAATATATGTATCAAATAAAAACTTTATAATACAATTATTGATTCTTTTTCAAAATATAAATTTAAATAACCAATTAATGATTAAATATTGTTATTGTTTATGACTTAAAATGTTTATCCATGTTCTTTTGTTTTAAAAAAAACTAATATTTTTCAACTTCAAATCTAGTTTAATAATTAATAGGAAAAAATCAAAAATAAAGTTTAATTATTAAATAAAGTTTTCAATGGTGAAATCAAGAAAAATAAAATGTTAAAATATTTCAACTAAAACTATCACCTTTTAGTACTAACAAAACTAAAACTTGTATTTCATAAATGAAAATAAATATTAGTTTTAAACCGGAAAAAACAGTAGGAAAGTATTAAAAAAAAACCTAGGGACGAAAATAAAATATTTGACAAATCACAGGGAATAAATTGTAGTTTACTTTTCATTAAAGTTACTTCTCTCTATAATCTATTTCTTACTTGAAGATGGATAGTTTAGCTAACTACATTAACAACCCTTATATTTTTATATATTAATTATCTATACTATATTTTAAAGCACGAATAAAAAACTCTTAAATACAAATTATTATGCACAAAGTACCATCATTTTATGTAAGATTTTAAAAATATCTTAATTTACAAGTATCAAAGCACACGATACATATTACTACTGCAGGTTTCTAACACCCACCAATTTGGTATGTGCAGGACCTTTCTTTTATGCAGACATTTCCATGTATCACTATTAATTAATATATTATATTACTATAATTTTGTTTTAATTATATTATTAAATATGTAATTGATTATTTTTTCTAGATGTCATTAAAATATATAAGATAATCATTGAATTCTAACAAAATACTTAATTTTTTATATAAAAAATATTATATTATTAAGCCTAAATTAAACAAATTTATAAAAAAAACATTATCACTTTCTCAAAACCATCCAAAATCGTACTGTAAATCGACAAAAAAAATAAAATGAAACATTAAAATCGTGATGTATCTCGCTGCATTGCGTGAGTACGCTTCTAGTTAATTATAAAGCACAAATAAAAAACTCTTAAATACAAATTATTAGGCACAAGGTACCATCATTTTATGCAAAATTTAAAAATCTCTTAATTTACAAGTATCAAAGTACAAAATACATTTTACTATTGCAGACTTCTAACACCCCCAATTTGGTATGTGCAGGACCTTCCTTTTATGCAGAACTTTCCATGTATCACTATTAATTAATATATTATATTACTATAATTTTGTTTTAATTACATTATTAAATATGTAATTGGTTATTTTTTCTAGATGTCATTAAAATATATATAAGATAATCATTGAATTCTAACAAAATACTTAATTTTTTTATATAAAAAACATTATATTATTAAGCCTAAATTAAACAAACTTATAAAAAAAAAAAACATTAGCACTTTCTCAAAACCATCCAAAATCATACTGTAAATCGACAAAAAAATAAAATGAAACATTAAATTGTGATGTATCTCGTTGCATTGCACGAATATACTTCTAGTTAATTATTAAAATAGAAATGAGGTGTAAATTTTTTATTCGTGGACAGGTTTAGAATAGGTAAAATGGGGAGGGATGATTTTTTTTTCTTAGATAGATAAACCCGGTATGGGTAGATCAATTTGTTAATTTTCTGAATTAAAAATTTTGTATTTTGTTAAATCTTTTAAATTGTTATACGTTATTAATTTGTAATTTATACTATTTATCAAATCATTGACTTAATTAAAAAAAAATAAAAATTATGTATTTGTTAAAGGAAAAACGAAACAGAATAACAACATAATAGAGAGACAATGAAATCTGTAATTCTCATTAATCATAAGCCCTTTAAATAGGGATAAATTTACAAAGAAAAGCAAACATTCATTATGGTAACTTCTAATACTAGGAAAATATTACAAAAATCATTTCCTTTTGATGATGGCACATAATCCTACAACACTCCCCCTTGTGCCGAGTCAAATGAGTGATGGTGCACAATTGTTGTCTCGTTAAAACCTTACGTCAAAATAAAAACCCAGTGGGATAAAAAATAGGACGAAGGAAAGAGTACAACGCACCAGTTTCTTTGCAATATATAGACTTTTCCTTCAGTCTAGTTTTATCTTAGATTCATACATTAATCATGAGAGTTAGGAAAGCATGATGGTATATAAACAGTTGCCTCACTAAAACCTTACACCAAGGAACAAAACCCAATGGGAAAAATAAAACCTTGGTTGAAGGAAATAGCACAACATACCAATTTCACAAATATAGTAGACTCCCCCTTTTGTCTATTACTCCCCTTGATTCGTGCATTAATCAAGGGAGTTTGGAAAACATTTGTACTTGCTTTCTACATGTTTCCCAATATATGGTTTTAGGTAATGATTTGGTAAAATGTGTCATGTTCTCTTGACATCTTACTTGATTCAATTGAATCTCGATGAGAGTTTTCTTATTGCTAATCATATAAGACTTAAGCAGAATATTTGATGAATCTTATGTTCATTTCTTCGATACATGATGCATTATTTCCATATATGCAAGTAGGATACTGGTTGAACCTAGAATTACTAGCTCCTCTAATACATGCAATGATAGTCCTTAATCATATACATTATTTAATTATCATGGGGAGTAATATTATTGGATTAGTTCAAGGGGTAGTTACAAATGATTGCTTAATTCACTTCCAAACAATCGGCATGTTCCTTGTGGTAATTCTTTATCCAGTTTGGGAAAAATCTTTGTATGGGTCAGACAGATACCTAATATCAGCAAAGACATACCAAGACATTGTTTGGTGTTTTTCTATAAGAGCTAGTACTTTTGCTACTTACATTATAAGTAGGTATTGAAGTTTCAATATCAATCCCATTTTTCTTTCTATAGGGAAAGTATAAGTCTATGTCAATGGTTTCAAAAGATTAATTTGATATCATTCCAATGACGTTGCGTTGGCGCTGAGTTAAATCTAGCTAACAAATTCACTGAAAAATACAATATACGGTCAAGTGTATTGTGCTAAGTACAATAATGCACATATTGTACTTAGATAGGGAATTCCAACTCCCAACATATTTCGTCATCATCCTTTTGACGAAATGGATCTTTCCTTATATCCGACACTTTGACCGATCATGGGAGTGCTAACCGGATGCGCTTTGTCCATATTAAATTGCCTGATTATTTTCTGGACATATGCGATCGATGAATTAATATTTCACAAACTCGGTGTCCTAGCTCAAATATCTAGACAAAACCAAGTTTTCCCGAGATCTTTCCTCTCAAAATTAGATTTCAAGTAGCTTGTGGTTCCTCTTATTTCATCAATAGTGCCTATTATGTTCATAACATTGACATATAGAGCTACTTTGAAAATTTGGAATTTGTTTTCCGTAATAAATACGCAAGGGAACAGTTCATCGTTCTTATATATCCTTTCCCAATCATGGATTCCATTAATTCTTATATATCCTTTATAGATTAGATTTCTTTAATCTATAAAGTGGGTGTTTCAATTTTATTGCAAACGCATTTCGTGGTTTAGAGTTACTTGATTTTGGTAATGTAATATCATCAAGCACTTTTATATATCTCTAAATCTAGATCCCCGTAGAGATATGTGGTAGCCACATTTATGAGCTGCATTTCCAGTCCTTCGGAAACTACTAGGCTACAAACTATTCGGATGTCATAACATCCATCATGAGAGAGTAAGTCTCCTCATGGTCAATCCAGGGCGTTGTGAGAAACCTTGCGCCAAAGAAGAGCCTTACATATTAGGACTTCATTATTCTCGTTACGCTTTCTGATCAGTTATGTCCTACGGGCTTTACACTTGGTAGGTTAGCACTACCTTACCAAATACCCGATCCTTTGTCAAAGAATATAATTAATTCTTTCTGGATTGTTTCTTTACATTTAGGCCATTATGCTCTTTGTTGATTTTATTCAACTGAGCCTGGTTCGATGTCGTCGTGCTCGATCATCTTATGAGCCATCATATATGTGAATAAATCATCAATGATTATATATGACCTGTCCATTGACTCATTTGTACTCTCATAGTTCATTTGAGATTAATATTCATCTCTAGAATCAATATTAACTTCGGAGCGTCCTCCATTGACGATTCATGGACATAATTATAATTAGAGACAATTTCATGAGAGTTTTGTGTATTGATGATAAATGGATGTGCCTAACTATTCTCTTCCTTTAGAATAGTATCCATTGAACCAAGTAGCTTCCACCACTTCCATTTGGTAGCTACGACCTCAACCACACCTCCACTATGTGTGATTGCAATGCACTTTCCAATGGTGTTGTGCCCTTGTTTGGGGACTTTAACCTTGCCAGTATATTTGCAGCTCGTATACGTGATCTTGTCATTTCTAGAATAACATTAAACGTATCAGGTATCGAGTCTGATTCGTTTGACTTCAACTTTACATTATGAAGTTTAGGGATCAACATCAGACAGAGTGGGAATACTCAATGACACTTCCTGTCGTTCCTATGGAAAATCATTTCTCCTATCTCCCCCTAACGACGGGAAGATTGTCTCATTAAAGTGACAACCCGCAAATCTGGCGGTAAAGAGATCACTAGTCAAGGATTCTAATTAGCGGATAAAAGTTGGGAGTTCATATCCAACATATATCGAATCGTCTTTAAGGACCCATTTTGATGCGTTGTGGGGGCGCAATTGGCACATATATTACACAACCAAACATGCGTAAATGTAAAATATCAGGCTTATATCCAGTTACCAACTGGTACGCATGAGGTTGGTTAGCTAATAGTGGGTCTAAAAACGAAAAAAAAATTGCATATAATAATTACATAACCCCAGGTAGATGTGGGTAAATTGGTGCGCATTACTAATACCCTAGTTGTCATCATATTCTTTTGATAACAACTTCTATGAGACCATTTTATATATACACATGGGGTATAAGAAACTCTACATTGATCCTCATACATATGCAATTAACATCAAATCCTTATGATGTAAATTCTCCAACATTCAAAGTCATGTAGACTTGATGAAATAATCAGGGTGGTGAACCCTTAAACGTATAACTAGTGCTAGGAGTGCAATATTTAGATCCTGACAATAACATCTCTTATACCCTCCTTGTGTAACTTTACCCACGAGTGGGGTATTAGGTCAACTCCACAAAATCAAGTGAGTAGATACATAATCTATATCAATACTAGCACGTTATTTAAGCATAGATATAAGAGTAGGAGAGTTAAGAAGTACACTCACTTTGTTGATTTCTCATAAGAAATCAAACCCTAGAAAGGAGGATGGAGAGTTGGAGGATTGAGAAGTTGCCACAAGCTAGAATCCTTACAAGACCGCACCTAAGGATGCATTTACTTCACCATTAATACTCATCCAAGGACATTAAATGTTGTTGGTGGAAACTAGGGCACAAAGACTTACCAAAATCGCAGGAGCAAAACCCTCCAAAGCTTCCCAAAATCAATTCCAAATGATAAAGTCCTGAAATGGGGTTTTTAAACCCTCAGCACCCGTTGGCGACATTGCCACGGCGACAATGACAATCGACAATGACATTGTCATTGTCGCGGGTCATAGTCGCGAGGGTCCAACCCCTCACGGTACACCTTTGGCGACAATGCCCCATCGACAGTGACCATGTCATAGTCGCAGGGCACAATCGCCGGGCTCGTACCGAGAGCCCCCAAACTTCGGCGACATTGCCCTAGCGACAATGACACCCTGTCATAGTCGCGAGCATAGTCGCGGTCAGCCCGAATTTTCTGGACATTAGCATCTTCAACCCACGATGCTCAAAACTGATAAAAATCGATATTAACTAACAATTCCCAACAATGATAAGGTTCCAAAACGAGAAAGATTAATTCATGGGTTCTCAGAAAATTCGGGGTGTTACACTGGGGGAGTCAACATCAAACAGCTCCTTTCCAATGTGTATTTGTTACACACAGTGACTTAGTGTTACTGACAGGCATGTTAACTGATTCATTAGTTGATTCAGGTGTTACACGACTATTTTGTCTGGATTTGAAAAGATCTGGACGAATATCTTTTGAATTGACGGATCAGAGGCTCCAACTGAAAGACATTTCTTGATATATGTGAAAGAAATGTGAAAGATCAAAGGTTTAGAGAACTCTTCCAACTATTCTGAAGATAGAGAAGAGAAGAGTTAATCAAAAAAATATTCTTCAAAGTGTTCTAAAGACATACTGATCTGAGAGAAATTTTCTTTGAAGATACTTTGCTAAAAGCATTCGAAGCTAAACCTGGAGACTATTACAAATTAAAGAGAGAAAGAGATTGCATCTTCTGAGCTGAAAGAGAAGATCAAATTGCTAAATCATTTTAGTAATGATCTTGATCCAAAGGGGGAGATTGTTAGACCACAGTCTCATTGGATTCAAGATCATCCAAACTGAAGTTCGCAATCCGAAGCTAAAAGCTGATAAGTCGCTCTCAACAATAGTCTAGGGTCAGTTTGTAATAAATGTCAAAGTTGTTTTTAGTATTTTATATTAGTTCCTAAATATCTAGATATTATTATTTAGATATTTAGTTTAGATATTGTTGGGAACTGAAAGAATTGCACAAGTATGGTTAATGCTGCTAGCACAACTTGGTTACTACTTCTGAAGTTACTACTGTTGATACAGGTTAATGCTGTTGACCAAGATTAATACTGCTAGAAGAAGTTACTACTGCTGAGCATAGTTAGTACTGCTAGTAGTTAGTACTGCTAAGGGATTACTACTGCCAACTTCATTAATACTGCTGAACATGATTAATGCTTCTGAACATGGTTAGTGCTGCTTATGAGATGAAGACTTCGGATGGCAATGAAGACAGCTGATAGAAGATATTCATGGAAAGCTTGGAGATAACTATGGAAGATTATATTGAAGATCTTTTCTATTTTGTAATTATCTTTTACCTTTAGTATATGTATAGACTTATTGAGAATAGTTTAGGATAATTAAGTTAGATTATTCTGAGTTTTTGTTTTTCATAGAGAGAATCAACCTCAAAGTTTATAATCCTAGTTCTAGAGAAGTAGAATTCGTATTGGTGAGCATGTTCATCAATATTGAGGTTGTGTGTGAAATCTTGTAGCTTTGAATCATTCAATAAAGTTTACAAGTTGAGTTTCATATTCACTGTTTTCATTGATATTCTGAATATTAAAGTGTTATTCCGCAAACTTCTTTAATATTGTTTCTGAGTTCATTATTCTTGTTAAGAATTAGATCCTGACAAGTGGTATCAGAGCAAGTATTCTCAGAAACTCTTATTCATCATGGAAAACACAGTTGAATCAAATAGTACTCTTATCTCAAAGGTTCCAATGCTCAGATCTAATGAGTTTGACACGTGGAAGATTAGGATCAAGCAATACATTCTCCTCACAGATTACTCTATGTGGGACATCATTGAGAATGGCCCATCTGCTGCAGGAAAGATTGGTGCAGATGGAAAAAGAACCCCACCAAAGACGGATGCAGAAAGGAAGACAAGGCAGATAGAGATGAAAGCCTTGAGTACACTGCTCTTGGCTATTCCCAATGAATATCAACACCAATTCTGCAATTGCACTGATGCACAGATGCTCTGAAATGCTCTAGAGAAGAGATTCTCTGGTACCAAAAGTACCAAGAGAAATCAAAAGGCAATATTGAAACAACAGTATGAAAACTTTATGTCAACTAAGAATGAGTCCATGACTCAAACTTTTGACAGGTTTAACAAGCTAATTGGTGAACTAGCTACTATGAGAGTACAGATTGATCAAGATGATGTAAACAGAAAGTTCTTAAAGTCCCTTGGAGATGAATGGACCATGTATACTGTTTCATTCAGACAGAATGAACAATTAGAAGAAAAAGAACTTGATGATTTGTACAATAACCTTAGAGTATTTGAAGCTGAGGTGGAGGCAAAGAAGAAGCCTTCTGGATATGTTCATAATGCTGCACTCCTATCAGCATCAATTGATTCTACTGCTAACCCTAAATCAGTTAATGCTGCAAATGGAGTAAATCAAGAAAAAGGCACTGAGTCTGTTTTTGAAGCCTTTCTGTCCAGCCATGGAAACTCTTCTTTAATCAATGATGACTTGGAACAACTTCATCCTGATGATCTTGAAGAGATGGATATTAAATGGCATATGGCCATGCTTTCCATGAGGGTGAAGAAGTTCATCAAGAGGACAGGGAGGAACAACTTCTCCCAAAGAAGAGAAGATGGAGCAGGCTTTGATAAGTCAAAGGTGGAGTGCTATAAGTGTCATCTAAAGGGACACTTTGCCAGAGAATGCAGAAGTGGAGTGTCTCAAAACAACCACCAACAAGCTCAGACTGGTAGCTTAAACCATAACAGAAACTCTGCTCAAGCCCTTGTTTCTCAACAAGGAATGAGGTTTGACTGGAGTGACCAAGCAGAAGAGGCTATTCAAAATAAAGCTCTCATGGCAGAGGTATCTGATCTCCCAACTGAGGTAAGTTCTAATCTTTGTTCTAAAACTTGCATAGACACTGTTAAAAGGTACAGGGATCACAACCAGAATATGAGTGATGACCTTAAGAGGTTAGCAAAAGATATAAAAGACTATGTGAGAATTGTTGAGAGGTTTGAGGAACAAATTAAAGGTTTCCAAGCCAATGAACTTCAACACTCATATGACACAAATTACTGGAAGTGGGAGAAAAAGGATCTTGAACTCCAACTGACAAAGTCTAAAGAGGAGAGTGAAAAGTTGAGAGGGGAGTTAGCCAAGGTTAAGCTAGATGTGGAAAAGTTTTCCAATGCTTCTAAAGCAATGGACTCTTTACTACAAACTCAGATTCATGACAAGGTGAGAAGAGGAATTGGGTATAATACCACACCACCACCATACAACAACAATTACATTCCTCCTACATCAGATTTGCTAGAAACCAAAGATAGGAAGGACTTGCCTGAGGGAGCCACTGAGATAGATCCCTTAGATAAGGTAGTTGTTGAGGAAAAGACTGAGAAAGAGGTTGGTAAGAGTAAGGAGAACATTGTGAGTGGTGAGATTCCTCTAGAAAACCACATTATTACCAATGAGGGTTGTGGAAAGATTTGGGTAAAATCTAAGGACATAGAGAAGACTGAGGGAAAGTCTAGTAAGGTCCATTACAAGCAGACCACAGTTGTGAATCATGTTCCTTGCGAACAGTGTGCTTGTACTAAATCTGAGCCCCTAAAACATGATAAAAGGAAGGGTAATCAAAGAAACTGGAATAATCAGTGGGCACAAAAACAAGGGGTTGATCTGAGTAAAATCAATAGACCAAAACCTTGTTTTATTTGTGGAAAGCTCAATCATATTGCTAAATACTGTTATTTCAATCCTATGAACCAAAGGATGAGTTTTCAAAGATCTGTGCAAAAACCCTTTGGTTATAGGAAGAATGAAAGGAACCATGTGGCTAAGAAATCTGTTAAATCTAAAAGCCACTTGAAGAAAAAGACTGTGAAAGAAAGTGTCAAGATGTGGATTCCTAAATGCACTAAAACTGTTAGTACTGCTACCACAAATAGTGCTGCTGACAATGATAGTGCTGCTAGAAGCAATACTACTGCTATCAATGTTAGTGCTGCTGACATTGTTAGTACTTCTTCAAATGTTAATACTGCTAACTCTGTTAGTGCTGCTAACAAGGTTAGTACTGCTAAACCTGTTAGTGCTGCTAACTCTGTTAGTACTTCTAAGGTTAGTACTGCTTCTAGTGTTAGTGCTGCTAAGCCAATCATCTTGACAAAGTACTCCAGTAAAGAGTGCTCTTATTTCAAAAATCTCATTAAAAAGGAATGTAAATACTTTGATGAGAAAGGGAGACCCAAGACCACTTTGGCTTGGGTTCCCAATCAATACTAATTGTTTCATCTTATGTGCAGGGCAACCAGCAGCTCAAGGGGAAGAGCATCTGGCATGTTGATAGTGGTTGCTCTAGGCACATGACAGGGAACATGTCTTGCCTCAAGAATTTCAAGAAAATTGATGGTGGGCATGTTGCTTTTGGTAATACTCCAGATGGAGGTAAGATCAGTGGTAAAGGTGATGTAACCAAAGGTAAAATGACCTTTGAAGATGTATTCTATGTTGAGCACTTAAGGTACAACCTGTTAAGTGTATCACAGGTTTGTGACAAAAAGCATAGTATATTATTTACTGATTCTGAATGCATTATCCTTGCTCCTGGATTCAAGGTAGTTGATGAAAAGATGATACTGCTAAGAACTCCCAGAAAGGATAATGTTTATTGCTTAGATATGGAAAGTGTTTCAACTGATTCATCTCTAAACTGTCTTGTTTCAAAAGCATATTTGAATGAATCATCACTTTGACACAGAAGGATGTGTCACATGAACTTTAAAACAATGAATAAACTTGTTAAAAACAACCTTGTAAGAGGTTTGCCTTCAAAAGTCTTTTCATGTGATGATCATTGTGTTGCCTGTCTCAAAGGCAAACAACACAAAACTTCTCATAAGTCCAAAGAGTTGAACACAATCTCTAATTCTCTTCAGTTGTTGCATATGGATCTGTTTGGTCCTACGAATGTTATGAGTATAGGTAAGAAATCATACTGCTTAGTTATTGTTGATGATTACTCTAGATTTACTTGGGTATATTTTCTAAGTACTAAGGATGAGACAAGTGGACTAATCAAATCCTTTATTCTAAGAATTGAAAACCAAACAAATCAAAAGGTAAAAGTCATTAGGTTAGATAATGGTACTGAATTTAAAAATCATGACCTAAACACCTTTTGTGAGGAAAAAGGAATTGAGAGACAATACAGTGCTCCTAGGACTCCACAACAAAATGGTGTTGCTGAGAGAAGGAATAGGACACTGATTGAGGCTGCTAGATCTCTGTTTGATACTTTCTTGGATGAAGCAGTTAATACTGCTTGCTATGTCCAAAACAGAGTTCTAGTAGTCAAGCCTAAGAACAAGACACCATATGAGCTTTTAAATAAAAGAAAACCATTTATTGGATTTTTCAAACCTTTTGGGTGTCCTTGTACCATTCTCAATACCAAAACTCACTTAGGAAAGTTTGATAGCAAGGCAGATGATGGTTTTCTTGTTGGTTACTCATCTCAGAGTAAGACCTACAGAGTTTTTAATTCTTCTTCTATAATAATTGAGGAAAGTGACAATGTCAAATGCAATGAGAACACACCAAACCCTATTGGTTCTGGTCCTCAGTGGTTGTTTGACATTGATTCACTAACTAACTCTTTGGGTTTCAGAAGTGATGATCATGCAGGTTCAGGAAGTGGAGGATCAGGGGATATACAAGTACAAGACATTATTCCTCAGTCTGTGATTTTTCCATTACCTACAGTGGACCCTGTTGAAATATGTGAAAAAGAAACTGTTTCTGAACCAATACAGAGTGAAGAAGAAAGAAGAGATAATGAGACTTTGGAGAATGAAGAACCAGAAGTGGCTGATGAGATCCCCTTAGCTGACTTAAATGATTCCAATCTAGATGTGGGAATCAATGAAGAACCTAGTCACCAGACAAGAACTCAAAAGAACCATCCTCCAGAGTTGGTAATAGGAGACATCTCTTCTCCTATGGTAACTAGGAATCAAAGCAGACTTCAAGAGTTGCAGGATCAGCAACATACAGTACTCTCTTGCTTTCTATCTCAGATTGAACCTAAGAAGGTTTATGATGCAATGAAAGATTCCAGTTGGATAGAATCCATGCAAGAAGAGTTACTACAGTTTAAGTTGCAAGATGTTTGGGACTTGGTGGACCTTCCAAAAGGTCATAGAGCTATTGGCACCAAGTGGATCTTCAGGAATAAAAAGAATGAGAGAGGAATTGTCATCAGAAACAAAGCAAGGCTTGTGGCACAAGGGTACAATCAGGAAGAAGACATAGACTATGATGAAGTTTTTGCTCCAGTTGCAAGGGTAGAGGTAATTAGGCTATTTCTAGCCTATGCTTCATTTATGCAGTTCAAGGTATACCAGATGGATGAAAATAGTGCCTTTCTTTATGGAACTATTGATGAAGAAGTATATGTCTGTCAACCCCCTGGATTTAAAAATCCATCATATCCTGACAGAGTATACAAACTGAAGAAAGCTTTCTATGGTCTGCATCAAGCCCCAAGAGCATGGTATGATACTCTGTCTACCTATCTCTTGGAAAATGGGTTTGAAAAAGGTATAATTGACAAAATCCTTTTCATCAAAAGAAGAAAGAAGGACATCCTACTTGTTCAGATCTATGTGGATGACATCATCTTTGGGTCTACAAAAGATCAGATGTGTAGAGACTTTGAAGAGTTGATGCACAAGAGATTTAAAATGAGTTCAATGGGTGAACTTACTTTCTTCCTTGGGCTTCAAGTGAAACAACAGAAAGATGGAATCTTCATAAGCCAATCAAAATATGTGAAAGACATCCTGGACAAATATGGTTTATCAGACTCAAAGCCAGCAAGCACACCAATGGAAACACACAAACAGATCACTGCTGATCTTGAGGGGGAGGATGTTGATGTCCATCTTTATAGATCAATGATTGGATCTCTCATGTATCTCACAACCTCCAGACCAGATATTATGTTTCCAGTATGTGTTTGTGCCAGATTCCAAGTCAAGCCAAAGCAATCACATCTTCAAGTTGTTATTAGTTATTATATTAGTTTAATTATAATATCTAGATATTATAATTAAACTAATATAATAACTAATAATATCTAAACTAAATATCTAAACTAAATATCTAAATAATAATATCTAGATATTTAGGAACTAATATAAAATACTAAAAACAACTTTGACATTTATTACAAACTGACCCTAGACTATTGTTGAGAGCGACTTATCAACTTATAGCTTCGGATTGCGAACTTCGGTTTGGATGATCTTGAATCCAATGAGACTGTGGTCTAACAACTTTCTTCTCCGTACGGCCCATGTTTCATCTTGTTTGTGAGAAAAGTGATGGACATTATAGCTTTCAATCCTTTGTATCCCTCGATGGGTCCATAAAACCCCGAGATCCCGGTCCAATACTCGTCCATAAAATCCAAATTAACCTGCCGTGGTCAAAGTTAAGTTTGTGTCATCAGCCTAGCTAGATAGATAGATCGATCCGATGAAATGCAAAAACATAAAGTGCATTTTGTACATACCACTGATATCAGTTCCATTTGATCTCCGCCTCTTCCTCCATGCATTGGTGACAAAACCGATGTATTGTCACTTTTAACATATTCAAATTGGATGGCACAAATCACTTTCAAAGACTCCCCAACATGAACACGTACTTTTTTCACAGTTGAGAAAACTCCGTCGTCCCAAGGTTTACCTCCACAAAACCCCCAAGGTCCTGCCTCCCTCGGAATTGCCATTGTAGAGTATGACTGTAGTCAAAAAATTAATCATAAGTGCGTATATATATATGTATATATATATATATGAAAGATCATGCGAGAAGTTAAACATTTTGCAAGAAGGTGAGAAGTGTGATATCATATATGATTACACGGCTTGTGAGTGTGCTTAATCATATATGATTACACGGCTTGTGAGTGTGCCAATATAACGTGTGTTTAATCATATATGATTAAACGTGTGTATCATATATGATTAAACACTTCTCGTCTTCTCGCAAAATGTTTAGCTTCTCGTTTGAACCTGCCCCTATATATATATATATATATATATATATATATATAGAGAGAGAGAGAGAGAGAGAGAGAGAGAGAGAGAGAGAGAGGAAAGATCATGCGAGAAGTTAAACATTTTGCGAGAATGCGAGAAGTGTTTAATCATATATGATTATACGACCCGTGGGTGTATATGATTAAACGTCTATGTATTGCCAATATAACATGTGTTTAATCATATGTGATTAAACTTGTGTATCATATATGATTAAACACTTCTCGGCTTCTCGCAAAATGTTTAGCTTCTCGTTTGAACCTGCCCCTATATATATATATAGGGTGAGTTAATACGATGACGTTAACTATTTAAAAAAACAATAAAAGCCGTTAATGTACAAAATCCTACATGATTCACGTACAAATTTGTTGAATTTTTCTCCAAAGTCAATCAAGGTGAAAGTCCAAAACAGTACCTAAAGTACTTTTGATGTTAGTTTCGTACTAGCTCAACCCACAAAAACCCATGTAACTCACTGTTTTGGATGCAAGAAAGAAATGAAGCACGTGACTTTGTGGTGACTTACACCTCATGTAAGTCACATTCAACCCACCTTAATCATTGAGTTTGGACGACTCCTTTATGCAACAATCAGTTTCCATTTCTTGCCATGTGAGTATCACGTGATAAAAATAGATCATGGGACGGTGGTTGCAATATATGGTTTCCTCCATTTTTCCCTAGTGATTACTACTCACTCTCTCTAAATACATCTCGATCTCTCTCTAAAATTAATAAACCCTAGTGATTAGTACTCACTCTCTCTCTAAACACATCTCGATCTCTCTCTAAAATTAATAAACCCTAGTGATTAGTACTCACTCTCTCTCTAAACACATCTCGATCTATCTATAAAATTAATAAACCCTAGTGATTAGTACTCACTCTCTCTCTAAACACATCTCGATCTCTCTCTAAAAGTGATTAGTACTCACTCTCTCTCTAAACACATCTCGATCTCTCTCTAAAATTAATAAACCCTAGTGATTAGTACTCACTCTCTCTCTAAACACATCTGGATCTCTCTCTAAAATTAATAAACCCTAGTGATTAGTACTCACTCTCTCTCTAAACACATCTTGATCTCTCTCTAAAAGTGATTAGTACTCACTCTCTCTCTAAACACATCTCGATCTCTCTCTAAAATTAATAAACATAGAGAGTAGTTTTATTAGACGAAGGCTTCAATTTCGTTTTTTGATTTCTCCATTTTAATTTCATTTAATTATCGTGATAGTGAACTTCTCGGTGGCTTCCTTCGCCCGTGGTTTTTCCCGTTTTGGGTTTTCCACGTAAATACGGTGTCATCTTTTCCTTTATTTTTCTGCATTTATTTACATATGTGTGTTGGGTTTCTCGATTAGTTTGGGTTATTTGTTCGTCGAAGTTTTCGATAAATAATTCTCATTTCTGCTTGAATCGATACGGTTCTAATTTGGAGCATCGATTTTGGGTTGTTCTTGAAACGTTTACGGTTCGATTTTTACAACAAAAATCATATATGATTTATGTACAAAACCATATATGATTTACGTACAAAACCATATATGATTTATACGACTTTGACCCGTGACTTAAGTCGTGGTCAAAGTCGCCCTCGTCAACTTTTTGCCGTTAATGTAAAATCACATGTGAATTTGTTCATGATTTTACACTATATATATAGTGAGAGAGAGAAAGGTTCAAACGAGGATGCTAACTATTTAAGAAAAGAAGAAAACAGCAAAAAACCAGCAAATCATGTACAAAATCATATTGATTTTACCTACAAAATCATATGTGATTTTACATTAACCCAAAAAATCGGATGCGGGCGATAAAGGTCGCACGCATAGTCGTGTGAATCATATATAATTTTGTATGTACTCGACTGTTTTCGTGTTTTCTTAAATAAATGTTGTTCTCGTATGAACACATCCCTCCCCTCCCCCCCCCCTCCCCCCCCCTTCTCTCTCTCTCTCTATATATATATATTGTAACACCCTAAAAATAGGGATAACAAAAACTTTCCAAAAAAGGAGAAGTGGTATATAATTGTCATAGTAAGAGCCTCCTAAAAATGGGGAAATAATTAAACCTGTATAATTACAGTTGTAATTTAACGGAAAAGAAATAACAACCAACTAATCTAATTTCCAAACTAGAAAGAAGATTACAAAAGGGTGTTATCTATAGATCCAATGTCTTCACTAAAATGCACATCTATGCACCATAAACCCCACGCTCTTACCCCAAGCAACTACGCCTGCCTAGAAGCGGCGCCACTAGAACCTGAGAAACACATCGACACCAAACAAGTGTTAGGCCAAAAAGCCTAGTGAGTTGAACGAGAAAATAACATGTTAAAGCATATACAAATTCTTAACAGCAGTTAACCCAATTTCATTAAAGGTGGAGTCAACGGAGGATACCCATAGCACCAATCAAGTTCCACCCAAAGAGTCGAGGTACCTTGATGCCAACTACCATGAGTGACATCCGAAAGGCCCAACACATCCGAGGACTACAACCATGACATTACCCCGAATGGCGAAGGTCTAGGCACATACCCACACGGTGGCGCCCAAAAATACGTCCTCCTAGTGTCTACTGACTTGGTTCGTCCAACATAATTAATTAATAGGCCTCAAGGCACAATATGACCAAGAATATTTTCCATACCAACCATGGGTACAGTATTACAAGCCATTTAATATGAAGTCCATAACAAGACAAATATAACCACATTTTATTCATGTAGTTTGACCCATAAAATGGGGTCCCAAGTAGGATAACATCTTCATAACAAGATACACATGTTCATATACCAATATCTCAAAGCATGATGTAGACAAACATGGGTTCATAAAGAAACCTCCAAATACTTGAACATAAGCCATGAATATTTCAAGTAAGATACAAAATGATAACAAGTAACAGATTATGATATGTATCTAGTTTTAACAAAGGATTAGTAAACTCACAATCTAGGTTTTTTTGACCAAAACCTAGAAAAGATGAAACCCTAGCTTGAGAAGATGAGCTTTAAGAACCCTAGGGCCTAGGAGGTATTCTTGAGAGGAGAATCCAACATTAGTTATAATATTAAAATATTTCATTTATTTATTAAAATATTATTTCTCTCTCTACACACAGTTATTACTGACAAAGTTATTACTAATCAACCCAATACTTAAAGTCTCACCAAAACCCAAGTTTCATTTTGGATTCACCAAAGTCCCATAAAATAGGAGTAAGTTCCAAAGCATGTACGGAGTCATAAAATACCATTATTTATAGTCTAATCACATTTTCTCAATATATTTGTGCAAGTTCCAAAACCCTAATATTCCCAAGTTTCATAATTAGGTCAAAATATGTCAAAACCCAATATGTACTTAGGATGTATAAACGAGAGTAGTAACACATAAACCCCAGTAAATATGTAAGGATAATGGTTAGAAAACTCACCTTGTAAGGTTATAGAAAATCTTAGATGATGACACTTGAGGGTAGAGTTTAGGAGAAGACTTGACACTCCAATGGGAAACCCTACCTTTTGGCTCTTCCAAAATCGCTCTCAAGAGCTCCAAAATGCAAAACAATGGGAAAAAGGGGGAAAATCCCGTATTTGGCCGGCCTGCAGACCCTTTCCCGCGACTTTGACCGTGGCTATGGAGTCGCAGCGTAAGCCGCACGTGTCCTTGGCTCGGAGACTCCAGTGAGTACTGCAACTTTGGTCGCGGTCTCCAGGCCGCGCGGTAGCCCGCGTAAGTCCTGGAGTTGCCTCAAGCTCCTAAAATCTCAAACACCTAAGCTTGGCTAATTTCACATAAGAGGGAGCAATGTATGCAGCTGGAAGAGAATATACATACGTCTCCGATGTGAAAGCAAAATTTACGGGTGTTACATAATGTCAAGTTCTGAACTACATCAATCAAGAAAGCTAAATAAACAAATAAAATCAAACCTTTGCAGTTGAAGTTACACTCAAAAGAACCATACCAATCCCTCCATTCTGCAGGTAATTGCAACTTAATCCATTTGAATCAGAAGCCCATTGGTTCATTGATGTTTTATCATCTAAAGTTCTTAAACCATGGAAAACTGATCTCAGAATTGGTAATTTCTTTACAAGTGAAGTGTACTTTTGTAAAGATTACATGTACATCAAATGTACATTTTTTTGTTAAGATTACATGCAAGAATGAATAAATCATAATTTTTAATATATTGGTTATTTGCATTTAATATTTTATAGGAATTACACATATAAAATTTAAAAGTTTTTACAAGTTTTATATCTATATTTTTATAAATAGCATACTTTGCACAATGTTATCAACTTATCTCATTGTCACGCTTAATCAGATTGACCAAGATTCCCAATAAAAAAAAAAAATGGATAAGAGTTTTCATAAATAACATAGTGACATCCATATAAACACCAAGAAGGGGACCTTTTTCATGGAGCTTGGAATGAAACCTAGTGCAGCTGTCCTAAGAAGGGACTAAAATTTCACTCATGACCTTTTTAATGGCATGTGACTGTGGCCAAGAATCAATATTAACAGAGCTTAGATGCTCACAATTCTGGTTCCATATTGACATACAATATGATGAATAATGTGATTGTGTTTATTTCATTGTGTAAAAGATGATGAGCATAATGTGGTGAATAAAATGACTCACTCAAATAAGTGGGTCATTTTAAATCATGAACATCAATGTATGGCATTTTACAGAGCCTAAGCTTGAGGTTATAAAGCAGAAATTCAAATAAACCATGTAAAACTTCCCAGGGAAATGTTCATAATTATCAGAGACCGGTAGGCAGAAACCAAAGCAAGGAAGCAATCCAAAAGCACCTTCTGCTAAAAAACCAATAACACACACAAGAGGAAAGTTTTGTTGGAAGAAACCAAAAACGTAAAGTATTTTTGAATTGAGACACATGAATAAAGGTACCGTGCTGTAAAAAACACCGATGATCAACTAAAGTAAATCAAGATATTAACAACCACAAAGTTTCCTATGCTAGAAGTTAAAACTTTGAAGTATGAAAGTAAAACAAACAATTTGTAAATGAAAATGCATAAAAGAAAGAAACTGTAAATGATAGATACAGAAAACAAAACATTCTGTAAATGAAATATAATACCTTCAATCGATATATCTTTTGATTGCAATAACTCAAGCTAATAAATCCAAAGAAAAGATACTTACAGTAAATAAACATTTGAGCTATATATATAACATAATTTGTAAAAGAAAAAAATATATATAACATACCTCCAACTCCTATGCTATTTTAGAAATTTTTTCTCCAATTACTATGCTAAGCTTTCTTCTAAATAGAGAAAAAAAAAGGAATGGAAAAATCTTGAAGTTTGGAAGAAGATAGATTTTAGGATATGCTCTTTATTTCTTCAAATTTGAAGATTTCCTTGTACTATCTTCTTTTTCTTTTAAAGAACAGTTTTAGTTGTTAAAACAAACTTTTTTCAAATCTCCAAAAATTATAAAATATGCTCTTTATATAGGTTTACATATTTATCTTCCGGTTAGAAAATTTTCAATTAAATTACTTTAACGGATAATATGGGAATGACCAATAATCTTACTTGGTAAGAGCAAAAGCAATAATCAAGGGTCTCCCTTCGTAAGTGAGGGCGATAACTCTTACCCGGTTAGCCAATTACCGGGTAAATTTTAGTATACGATGCCGTTTTAATGAACTAAAATAAAATCTTAACCCCGGTAAGTGATAGCATTGAATTAACCGATAAGTGCTTACCGGGGTTATTAATGTTTGACTAAACGGCCCCTTCGCAAAAAGCTCCATCTGTTGCATCTCACGAATATACAAATATCCAAAAAAAAAAAAAAAAAAAATCTTTGATAATTCCAAACATACATCTTTGGTGCTTACCAAAGTTTAAGCATAACAAAGAAAAATGACCCACCACAGTTTAGATGTGCAAAACAGGACGGTTTCAACAAAAGCATCATAAGAATCTGAGTTTCAGGAACAATGAGAAAAAGAAGGTTGTTCTTGTTGGCTGGCAGGCAACAGCTACAGCTTCAAAAAAAAATCAACCACAGCTAGTTAGTATCCGTTTTAATTCGAATGCAACATTTACAAATGCTTCAAGTAAGCTATTCGATTCCAATGGTAACATCCTTACACCAACTCACCTTTCTGCATAACGGATTATCTAAAAATGGGCATGAAAGCCAGCATCTCGTTCAAGTTGTCATATATAGTTGTTGTAATCATCATCATCATCAAAGTATCCATTATATTTGTAGAATTCATCGAATTCATCATCAGAATCATCATCATAACCATAAATATATTGACAGCCTTCAAGAGGATCATCGGGGAGTTTTAGACATTTAATTTGTTGTGAACATCTTTTCCCAAGGTCTCCCTTGAGATCAATGAACCAGCACCTCCGCAAGTCAAGTGATTTAAGATGACGACAACCATCCAGAATCACCTGCAACCCAATATTCGACATGTTGTTTCCAATGAGTTCAAGGTGCTCTAACTCATGTAAGTTCTCCCCAATAGTTATCGCTATCTTATCACAAGTAACTTCATAATCCCCATAGAATACCCCTTCATTTAATTTAAGAGTTTTTAGCAAAGAGCAATAAGTGCAAATAGTTTTAACATCTTTTTCTGAGATATATCTCGAGTAAAGACCGAGCCCCTCTAATAATGGAAATTTCTTCAAGACTTCCGTCCAGCTTCTATATGAAGAAGTATAGCAAGATATGATTTCAAGGCGTCTAAGCCAACTTGATCTGTGAGAAGAATAGAAACAATTAAACGGAAACATCATTAGTAATGCATATTGGGGATCATATTTTATCTAATTCTGAAATCCAATGCAAAGCTATCAAAACTTTAATAAATAAACCTGAAATCTTTTGTAACAAAAACTAATTGGCTAAAAATATACAAGCTAAGTTAAAATGATTTCACTGAATCAATTTAGAACAATGTGATGGTTAAAGTAGTAATGCATTGCATATTTGGGTTTTATTATAATAAGTAGAAACACACAAAAATCCAATCACAACAAGCTCCCATACCTATCAGCAACATATTGAAGCAGCTCATCACCAAAATAACCAATGGTGATATCAATCAATTGGCCTTGGCTTCTATCCACAGCATGCTTATACATAACAAGGTCCTTGTCTATTGAATTTAGATCGGGATAGTCTATACAAATGACTCTCCACATAGATGGATCCTTGCAAATTTTCCGCCAAGCAGTGCAAACTTTTTGGGCATTCTCAAGTATGTCATCAACACCAACACGGGAGAGTATATTGGCCATAACATCCGATGGGAGCTCCAACCAATTCCTTGTTGGTTGCTTCACCTGCCATTGCTGCTTGGGTTTTTGTCGATTTGATTTTGAAGTGGATGGCATTGTCACTTTTGCATGTACAAAGCAAACATAATTTTAAACCAATCATTTACATATACATAAATATATGCACACACGCACACACAAATACAATCAATTTCTTTTACATAATTAAATTGAATAATATAGCGGGTAAGACCAAATATACAAATTAAGAGAACCTAAATGCTTTTACAAACATGCTATTCAAAACACCCTAGCAATTTTCAGGAAACAAAACAGGAGACATTCATAGTTACAATAACAAGAACATGCAGTTTGCATACAACTATGGCAGAGCAATGGGAACCATGAATTGGACTTGACATAGAACAATGGACAATCAAATAAACACGAGTAAATTTTTCATGGGTATGTTTCCCTGTAACACAATCCAATAATCAAACACTTCCTTAAATCTTTCAAGTGGATCATATTCATATACACCGTTATATCATCCCTATTGTCTTTCCATTGATTAGAAGATTGCTTATTCCTATATTTAAAAGATCCAAGTGGTTATTTAATTAATCATGTATGAGAATATGGTAATAAAACGTGACTACCAGGAATGACGAATTGAAAATAGATCAAAGACTTACAATAATGACGTCAAATATGAAGGACGAGGTGAATAAAGTTGAAACCTTGACATACAAGGAATAAAAACAAGAAAATTTCTAGTAGAAGAACAAAAAAAAAATACAGAAAAAGAGGACCCCAACTCAAATCAAGAATCAAAAAATCTGAGCCCATATACATGCAAAATTGAGGCCCTAGTGCTGTTAATATAGAAATTTGAAATTTGCTTTCAATGAATAATATATAATTTAATCGAATGCCAATGCAAAAAAGTTTGACAGTTGAATTTATAAGAGTAGGAGACCAGAACAAAACTCTAGTTAAATGTACATTTATCATTATCCTTTTTTAATTTGTTTTTGTTCTTGCTTTTGCTTTTATGTATATTGATTATGTGTTAGGGTTTGAGTTCATCACTCTCATAATTTTTCAAGTTCATCTGGTTATTTTTACGAACACCTGGCATACATAACTAATGAACTCAAAAGAACTGTGATGATAGGCTTTAATTTATATTTCATCCTCAGAAGATATGGCAGTTCATAAGGTAAATAAACAAATTAACACAAACAGGTAAAAGAAATGGCATTGTTCATACCTGAATCGCAGATAGAGAGCGAGAACGGATAGAGGAGGAGTGACGAGCTAGTGAATACTGATCATGCCCTGATGGCAATGGAAATATGATTCGTTCGATGACACTGATTGGTCAATGGCAAAAGAAATACCAACGGTTTTTATTTATTCGTGATTTTTTTTATATTTTTACAAATCATCTATAATGGGTAATTCCAAAAGACAAATTGCACCGATCGATTTCCATTGGAGATTTTGACCGATGGAAAACTATGTACGCACGCGGGTGTGTTTGTGGAGCAGTATACTATCTTCGGGGTGTTTGGGATTGCTTATTTGAGGTGCTTTTTAATTTATTGCGATTTAACGTCGGAGATAAGCACTTTTGAGTGTTTGGATGAGGAAAAATTAAAATGGCTTATAGCGGTGTCAAACTGCTGAAAAACACTTTTTGATAAGTCATTTGGTTTTAACTTATCAACTTATTTGAAAAGTGCTTATGACTTTTTTGGTTATTTTATATGTATAAACAATCCCAAACATCTTTAAATAACAACTTATTAGCTTATTACATTTTGGTACGCTAATCCAAACACTTTTTTAAAAAGTCCGATTTGACACCGCATAAGTTGATAATCACTTTTTAAAATAAGCGTAAGTTGTTTTAAATAAGCAATCCCAAACACCCCCTCGTTTTCCAATATCTTTCATCGTTTCACCTCCTTCTTCTTCTTCTACTTCACCTTTATTAGGAGAACCCCAACTTCTTCACATACTATCTAACTACAGGTTCCTTCTTCCAAACGATGTTTAACTTGTAATTTCGTTACAGTTTATCTGTTCTATTTTACTTTTATATGTTTGTTGATTTCACCATTTACAATCCAGTTTAGTTTCTTACTATGATTCTTAAAAAATGGCACCATTCTAACATATTTTATTTACACAGTGATCATCAAGCATATCGTTGTTCTCTTTTTTTTTATAATAATTATTTCTTGAGTAATGAAGTACGATTTTTTGCTAATGTTGCAGGTAGTAGACACTGTTGAAGGTTGGATAACAAACAAACTGAGATCGCACAAGTCTGATGGTAGGGTTTCAGTTATTTTTCATATTATCTTTAGTTGTGCTTTTATATGATTTATGTCTTTAATTTTATAGATCAGCTATATATTATGGGTTTGGATTGTTTGCTGCAGGGAGATGAAACCAATATTGAAGGATGCCTAACTCATGGACCGACCATGGGGTGGTTCACAAGGGAAAAGTTGGAGTTATATGCCCAAAGGCCTTATTAAGGAGATTGCCATTGGTGTCTTAATTGATGCCATTCAATTTTTAAGTGATGGATATGCATATTTTGGTGACAATGATGCCCCTTTTATGCACAAGGTACTTGATATTATTCTTAATGTAGTTTGATGCTTTTGAAGATGCGTTTTAGCATTCTTGTTTGTTATACCATTGGGTCAACAAGTTGATGAGTTTGGTCAATAAGAGTTTGGTCAATAAGGGGTAGGATTTTGACATAATTAGCCATTTTGACCGATATAATTCACCTCGGAGCCATGTCTTGTCTCATTTTTACCATTTTATCAATACTCCACAAGTGTCATATGGGTATTGATAAGTTAAAAATTAAAGTTCACTTGTGGGCAATTATTATTTAAAAAAATAATTAAACTCTTTCCCCTTTATCTTAAATTTGTGGCACATTATTTTTCAAACTTCTTCACTTGCATGAAAAGGAAAGAGGCCCACTTGTGGCTAGCTAGTGATTATTTATCTCTACTTACAATCTTTCTCTTAATAAAATGCACCCTCTGCGAGTTGCAGTAAGGCACTGGCGGACAGGGGCGGAACATAAGCTTCCCGGCCGCAGGGGCCGGAGATAATATATACAACTTCAAAAATATAAAAAATACATTATTCAAAGTTATAACGTAGTAAAAACTCTAAAACTAGACGTTAAATATGAAATATCAAACATCGCTTATTAAAATGGAACCCGTCGATCTTTTGCGTATGCAAAACATCGCATAGTAATTTTTCGCCTGTGCCCCCACCAACCAAAAAACCAAATAAAGTACCTTGAAATCAATCAAAAAAGTCTCTCAATATCAAGCAAAAAACCCGAAAAAGTCTCTCGAAATCGACAAAAAAAAACGTAAAAATCGACAAAAAAAACGTAAAAGTCCCTCAAAATCAACTAAAAAACTTTAAAGATCCCTTGAAACCGTGAAATTACGCTAAAAACACATCGGACGATATAGTGTGGAACAATATTTGATTAACATTTTAAGCAATATATATTATTTTGGATCTTTGTAACACCCGGTTTTTCGTAAAGCAAGTTCCATCCTTCGTTGGTTATCTCTCTGCCTTCCGTCTATCTTTTGAGTGGTAAATGTTGTGCTTTCGAACCTTGAGTCGACCCATGCGAGAATCTTGAGTTTCGACCTTTTTCGGAGCTCGGTACGTGTGGCGCGATTGTGACTCGCGATAGTGACATGTGTCACTATCGCGTGGCACAATCGCCGGGGGTGTACCACCCGCGGTACATTCCTCGCGAGAGTACCCTCGCGATAGTGACAATGTCACTATCGCGTGGCAAGGTCGTCCGCGGCCCCTGTCTCCTAAAATGTCTGAATTCTCACCCTTTCTCCTCATTTCTCACTTCCATCTTCTTCTCTTTTCTCTCCCAAACACTAAAACCGAACCCTAACCCATTTTGATGGTTTTTCCCCCTTGAACCACATGATTCTTCATCATCTAACTAGTTGGAACCTTGAACCACAAAACCTCCATCTTCATCTTCCTCATCAAGTTCATCGGTTGGGAGCTCGGGTAGAAGTGTTGGATTGGGTGTTCTCAGAAGCCTCTTTGTCTTCAAGGGTAAGTTTTCTTGTATTAAGGTTATAAATGCTCCATTGATGGTTTCTTAAGGTTCATTATCTCAAATCTCGGATTTGGTGGTTTTGAAGAAATTAGGGTTTTGATCTTGTTTGGGATCTTGGTATTTTTATGTTTGGGGAACATTTCCTTATGGTTGAAAATGGTTATTTATGGGTTGGAACTTTGGATCTAGGTTTCGGAAGTTTTCGGCTTGAGGATTCAACTGGTCTTCAAAAGAGCTCGTTGGGTAAAATCTAGATTTAGCCTAAATCTAGCAAGGTGAGTTCAAGTTGATTTGTGAAAACGTTGTACATGCTAAAATGTCTATTTTAAAGTATTTATGTGTTCTACATGAAATTATCAAATGTTGGGTTATTACTAATCTATGATTATTTGAAGTATTTTAACTTTACAAACTTTGTATAATACCCACGTTTGGGATGTTTGGGCATTTTGATAAAGGCGTTACAAATGAATGTGTTTTGAGGTCTTATTTCACAAATAGATCTTTGGTCAATGAAATACGTTTTAAATGTTTGTTGAGTCTTATGCATCAGTCATGAAATGGGATGTTTTATAAAGTATCACTTGCACATTTAGGTGAGGTACTTGAAAGAACGTTTATAGTCTCATTTTATGATTTTCATTCTTATCAGCAGTTAAATTTGGAAGATGCATATTTTGTGTTATGAGTTCATTTGGAAAATGGGTTGCCTCAACTAATGTTGAGTTTTGAACTAATCTTACTTTTGGTCGTGGCGTTGACATATCCGTTGGTCGAGTGCGTTTTATCGTATTGTTATTTTCATTTATCAATGAGTCAATTGGGTTGCTAAGCCTGCGGCTTGGCATTGTTATTTTGATGGGGTTTTGGACAATTGTCCAGTTTTGGTAACTCGACTTCGAGCCTTGTTGGCAATTTTGGATGAAGCTCATTAGGTATCGGGTGCAATGTAAGTCCTACGAGCTTCACGTTAGGTATCGGGTGCGATGTAAGTCCTTCGTGCTGTACGTTAAGGTACCGGGGTGCGGTATAAGTCATTCGTGCTCAAGTATTACGATATTAGATGAGGGGCTCGACATAGGAACCCGACGGGGTTGAACTCGAGTTTCCGTGGGTGTACGTTTAAAGCTACTGAGCCTGACATCTCTTGCGTGTACTTTTGTTTATATGACTAGTCATAACAACATAAAATGGGCTTACTTTGTGGACCGTCACATTTTATGGAATCGGGAATCCCCTGTCACCGAAAGGTGTTGTTTTGGGTATTGAGTTTTATTATCCAAGTTTTCGGTGACGTTTTGTATTATTGGGTTTTACCCTTGATTTTATGGGATGAGTATTATGCCCCACCCGTGTTTTGGGGTGTCTTGGGATATAAGGTATAACCGTATCTTCATAAATGGAGAGTTCAAGTTATATTTACGCTTTGAGTGAGTTTTGGGTTAAAGCTAACTTATAAATGGGCGGCTTACATTGGTATTATCATCTTTGTAGTGGTTGGGTTTGGAAAACGTCCAAATTTGTGTTCTTTGTTTAAAATGCATATTATTGGAAAATGAGTCGTCTTCACATGTAAGACGTGTCATATTGAAGGACTACGATTTTAACTGCATCCTTTCCTTTAAACGATTATTTTATATATGTTGAAAACTCTTGAGCTCACTAGGCGTTAAGCCTAACCTTTTTATTTGTCGGCATGTGCATCAGGTTTCAAGGTTGGGAGTTGGTCCTAGCAATCCTATGAAGAGTTGAGCCTTAGCTCTGTGCAAATGTAAGTAGTTGGGAAGTCTTCCGCAACGTTGGAGATAGTAACTAATATGAGGTTTTAGTAGCACCCGTCCTTACCAAAGACTTTTGTATATAATGAATGGTTGTATTGAGGTTAAATCTTAATTTGCAGTTGTAGATGATTTGTTTATTGATGTATTTAGAAAATTTTAAATAAGTTGCTATTTCCAGAATTGAGGGTGTTACAAGTTGGTATCAGAGCATAAGTTTGAGAGAATTAGGTATTGATTATAGGATGCCTAGACTCAAACTAGCGTTTTTATAAGCGATTGTAAGTGAAGTTGCACATTAGGAACCTTAAGATAAGATATGATGGAGTTGATCGAGTCACTAGAAACGGGAAACTTGTCGAGGGTTGCAAGGATGAGCATGTGCGGTACGTTCATAATGGCACCTGGCCAGTGTTATGGTGAACCTACATATTACATGTGTATACTTGAACTACCTTGGTACGATTAACGTTGGGGTAGTGAGAAGGTTTCTAAGTGAGTAATTTAAGGAAACGTTGACGTCTATAACAATGTCACGTTTAAGTGATAGTTAAGTGCGTTGAATGCATTAAGTTGATCGTCTTGGGTAAGAATAATTGGTTGGAGTAGAACCTTGAGCTTATGGAATTGACGTCATACGAGGGGAGATTGTAAGGTGAACCGATGAAAGATCCGAGTGTTGCTTTAAGAGGTGGAGTATCCGGATGACAATGGTAGGAAATTGAGATTGTTGTCCTAAGATGCTTGATACACCCGGATGGTATTAGTATGTCGGGTTGTTGAGAAGCGTAGTCTAGAGGAGTGAATGCCGACCAAATTCATGCACTAAATTTTATTTCTGAAATAAATTTGCATAAATTGTTTCTTGTGTTCGTAAAACAGAAAGTGGTTTATATTATAAAGTTTTGGTAAAGCATTTAATACGCATCAAATTTTAAACTGTGAGCTTAAGCATGCATAAATTGTTTTGTTGCACGTAATTGCAAATTGTTATAAAAAATCTCTTTATTCACGTCTCTTGTTTAATGCTATTTGTGGATATTGTAATATCCATGTTTTAATGTCATTTGAGTATTGGGCAAGTAGCTATGAGATTTTAACCTAGGCATTGGATCTCCTCCACATATATCAATGGTTTTAAAGGAAAAGTTATTCCCACGCGTTGAGTCGGAATTTCTTGAGAATTTTAGTTTGTGTGAGTTTTGTTGGAATTTCATGGAGTATTGTTTTATACGATGTCTTTCCATGCGTGAGTTTTAATTTTGCTTCTTTTAAGCCTACGAGTTAGTTGGCGTCGTGTCCCATGTGAATTTTGTTAAAGGTGTCATTTTACCTTTCATTGGATTAAAAGAGGAAACTCTTAAAGGCTTAGTGTTTCAGCCATATTGATGTCTTACATTCTTGTTGAGAAATGAAAATTTGTCACTACATGATTTTAGCATTATTGAGTTTTGCGAAAATTCAGTTGGGTTTAGGGTGCCTCGTCTTACGACATTTTGCGTTTCGTAAAATAATTTTGAGAACATGTGCATATGCATCATTGTGTGCGTTAATTTACGAGTTGTGTTCAATACTTTGTTTCATGCGAGTCTTGCATCGACACTTTTGCAACCGTAAGAGGCACCTTGAAAAATCTAAATGTCGCATGATTGCATCTTGAGTTTCACATGAGTATATGTGGATACTTTTGGGTTGAATCCGACTTTCACTCGCGTGAGTAAATATGTGAAATATTTATATTGTCTTAAATTAAATTTTAATCTAAGCGTGCTTCGCTTGTTGACCTTGCTATTATAAAATTTCCACAATACATGAAATGAATTTTCGAATTGCATATCGTTGTAGTTACCATCTTGGTCAAACGTGTCATATCGAGGCGGCTTAAAGTTTTAAACTCGATTTGAGAATTATTTGCATTCTTATCATTTCATCGAACTTTGGGGAATAAACTGTTGCATATGGATTGGTTAATAATTTTATGTCGCAACGACTTTTGGGTTGGGAAGTCAGAACTTTAAAATTAATTTGTGAATGTCTCTTTTGGGAATTGTACAAACTTTTATTGCACATGTTATAGTGCAGAAAGTTATCTTTCATATGCATAGTATAAATTGATGCATTACTAGGACCATGGTAGTCCGTTTGAAAATTTTGTTGCGCATCTCTTGTTACCATTTTATTAACGTAATTACTGATCAAACGAGTTTTGGAAATGGTTTTATATGCGTAGTGTTGGTGATCGATTTTGAAACCTATCGAACGAACGGTAGTGTATTTTTACCGCGCGGTTAATCGTTATAAGACTTGAGTATTTGAAAGTTTTATAAAAGTTTAAATTGGCTTATTATTTGAAAAACCTTGAACTCATTAGGCCTATAGGTTTAACCCCTGTCGTGGAAAGGAGTTGCAATGAAGGGGCTAAGGGAGTCCTTAGGAGTTGAAGCGTCGATTGATCTGGCTTGCGGTCAGTCTTGGATTTTTGGACTTGGGTTTTCGAATATGCGCGCATTTGTATTAATGAGATTAGTAGACTTAAGTCTTCCCAAGTATTTAAGGGGCGATTTTATGCTCCGGTGATCATGCGAGTTAAAGTGTTAGGTAATTATTGGCAATCAGATTGGGTTTCGTTTTGGTGGTTTGCTAGTCGGTGTCACATCATGGGCTGTGTTGTCAGTATACCGTCTTAGCGGGTTCCGCGATTAAAGGAAATTTTGGTGACCTGTCTGCTAGAGTTGTAAGATTTGAAATTTTAACTCTCTGATTTGGTGTCAACCTTAGTGCGACTATCGGTCTAGAATGGGATTTTGGACGGAAGGGCCATGTTTTCGAGGTCACCGTTTGGCCCTAGGTGTCGACTTGTTTTCTTGGGGTCAGTGGAGCTGGGAATGTTTGGATGTATCCCAGTCGAACCATGAGAAATATTGACCTTTCAGTGATGGAATTTGGAAGGAGTTTGGGTGTTGAGGATTAAGTATCGATGTGTTTAAGCATTTCCGTGGTGGTAAAACTTGTATTAAAGGATTGTTGTGGGGATTGGTGTTGGATCGGAGTTGAGTGTTGACCGAATCTGGGCTAAGCAGTATCTGAAGAACGTTTTGGTGCGCCTTAGAAGAATATCTTTATCGATATTAAGGATAGATCAGTTGAAATCTGAGGAACTTGGAAGTTTGGTTGCGATCTTTGACGTTGTGTTCGGAACCGTAGATCCGAAGGAAAGTTTGGTCAGCAAGAATTTGGGGTCACTAACTACCTGGAGGTAGTAATTGCCAACCAAGGTTGGGAGACGACCGTAACGTTATGGGTAAAACTTACTTGGGTGAGTTAAGTGTTCGCTCGGTCATGAGTGTAATGTGCCCATGAGGGGGCAGTTGACGTGTGTATCAGTATAAATGGCATGTTAGAGGTGTTGGAATAAGGGTTAAGGGAAATCCTTCTATGAACAAGGCTTCATGGGGACCTAGATTTCGAGGACGAAATCATTCCAAGGTTGGGAGGATTGTAACACCCGGTTTTTCGTAAAGCAAGTTCCATCCTTCGTTGGTTATCTCTCCGCCTTCCGTCTATCTTTTGAGTGGTAAATGTTGTGCTTTCGAACCTTGAGTCGACCCATGCGAGAATCTTGAGTTTCGACCTTTTTCGGAGCTCGGTACGTGTGGCGTGATTGTGACTCGCGATAGTGACATGTGTCACTATCGCGTGGCACAATCGCCGGGGGTGTACCACCCGCGGTACATTATCCGCGAGAGTACCCTCGCGATAGTGACAATGTCACTATCGCGTGGCAAGGTCGCCCGCGGCCCCTGTCTCCTAAAATGTCTGAATTCTCACCCTTTCTCCTCATTTCTCACTTCCATCTTCTTCTCTTTTCTCTCCCAAACACTAAAACCGAACCCTAACCCATTTTGATGGTTTTTCCCCCTTGAACCACATGATTCTTCATCATCTAACTAGTTGGAACCTTGAACCACAAAACCTCCATCTTCATCTTCCTCATCAAGTTCATCGGTTGGGAGCTCGGGTAGAAGTGTTGGATTGGGTGTTCTCGGAAGCCTCTTTGTCTTCAAGGGTAAGTTTTCTTGTATTAAGGTTATAAATGCTCCATTGATGGTTTCTTAAGGTTCATTATCTCAAATCTCGGATTTGGTGGTTTTGAAGAAATTAGGGTTTTGATCTTGTTTGGGATCTTGGTATTTTTATGTTTGGGGAACATTTCCTTATGGTTGAAAATGGTTATTTATGGGTTGGAACTTTGGATCTAGGTTTCGGAAGTTTTCGGCTTGAGGATTTAACTGGTCTTCAAAAGAGCTCGTTGGGTAAAATCTAGATTTAGCCTAAATCTAGCAAGGTGAGTTCAAGTTGATTTGTGAAAACATTGTACATGCCAAAATGTCTATTTTAAAGTATTTATGTGTTCTACATGAAATTATCAAATGTTGGGTTATTACTAATCTATGATTATTTGAAGTATTTTAACTTTACAAACTTTGTATAATACCCACGTTTGGGATGTTTGGGCATTTTGATAAAGGTGTTACAAATGAATGTGTTTTGAGGTCTTATTTCATAAATAGATCTTTGGTCAATGAAATACGTTTTAAATGTTTGTTGAGTCTCATGCATCATTCATGAAATTGAATGTTTTATAAAGTATCACTTGCACATTTAGGTGAGGTACTTGAAAAAACGTTTATAGTCTCATTTTATGATTTTCATTCTTATCAGCAGTTAAATTTGGAAGATGCATATTTTGTGTTATGAGTTCATTTGGAAAATGGGTTGCCTCAACTAATGTTGAGTTTTGAACTAATCTTACTTTTGGTCGTGGTGTTGACATATCCGTTGGTCGAGTGCGTTTTATCGTATTGTTATTTTCATTTATCAATGAGTCAATTGGGTTGCTAAGCCTGCGACTTGGCATTGTTATTTTGATGGAGTTTTGGACAATTGTCCAGTTTTGGTAACTCGACTTCGAGCCTTGTTGGCAATTTTGGATGAAGCTCGTTAGGTATCGGGTGCGATGTAAGTCCTACGAGCAGCACGTTAGGTATCAGGTGCGATGTAAGTCCTTCGTGCTGCACGTTAAGGTACCGGGGTGCGGTATAAGTCATTCGTGCTCAAGTATTACGATATTAGATGAGGGGCTCGACATAGGACCCGACGGGGTTGAACTCGAGTTTCCGTGGGTGTACGTTTAAAGCTACTGAGTCTGAGATCTCTTGCGTGTACTTTTGTTTATATGACTAGTCATAACAACATAAAATGAGCTTACTTTGTGGACCGTTACATTTTATGGAATCAGGAATCACCCGTCACCGAAAGGTGTTGTTTTGGGTATTGAGTTTTATTATCCAAGTTTTCGGTGACGTTTTGTATTATTGGGTTTTACCCTTGATTTTATGGGATGAGTATTATGCCCCACCCGTGTTTTGGGGTGTCTTGGGATATAAGGTCTAACCGTATCTTCATAAATGGAGAGTTCAAGTTATATTTACGCTTTGAGTGAGTTTTGGGTTAAAGCTAACTTATAAATGGGTGGCTTACATTGGTATTATCATCTTTGTAGTGGTTGGGTTTGGAAAACGTCCAAATTTGTGTTCTTTGTTTAAAATGCATATTATTGGAAAATGAGTCGTCTTCACATTTAAGACGTATCATATTGAAGGACTACGATTTTAACTGCATCCTTTCCTTTAAACGATTATTTTATATATGTTGAAAACTCTTGAGCTCACTAGGCGTTAAGCCTAACCTTTTTATTTGTCGGCATGTGCATCAGGTTTCAAGGTTGGGAGTTGGTCCTAGCAATCCTATGAAGAGTTGAGTCTTAGCTCTGTGCAAATGTAAGTAGTTGGGAAGTCTTCCGCAACGTTGGAGATAGTAACTAATATGAGGTTTTAGTAGCACCGTCCTTACCATAAACTTTTGTATATAATGAATGGTTGTATTGAGGTTAAATCTTAATTTGCAGTTGTAGATGATTTGTTTATTAATGTATTTTGAAAATTTTAAATAAGTAGCTATTTCCAGAATTGAGGGTGTTACAATCTTCTTGATGGTTTAAAGTGATGTATGAATGGAGTACACAAAATTTACTTAACATTTTAAGCCGTATATATCATTTTGAATCACATTTCTCACACTTTTCACCATTAACTCAACTTCTCACCGGAACCCAACCCTACCGGTTAAAATGTTTATAAAAAATGCAATTAGTTGGAGAAGATAAAGCAAAATTAACATTATGGATGGAATGAGTATAATTAGTAGAGCATGGTAGAAAAGGTGGCAGGGCCAAATTAATTCTTTATCTATTTCATACCTAAACCAAAATTACCATTGTTGAAGATTGCTCTTGTGATTTCAAAAGGTGGCCCTGGCCCTGGCCCTAAGGGCCCTCCGCCCCTGCTTAGGTATTGAAAAAGTAGTAAAACTATGAGAGAAATGGCTAAGGGATGAATTGTACATCATTTTACATGTCCGACCTCTAATGAAGCGCATGATTCTGCAGATTTGTATTGACTACCCAAATGAATATTTAACGTCAATAAGTGGGACATTTGTAGGCTATGGAGGATTTGTCATTGTGATGTCCTTATGCTTTGGCACAAATCAAATGCTTTATGGTCCTTATGGTCCGGAAACTGGCACCCGTTTCTCATACGATGGAAAAGGTGGTATGATTGTTGGATTTCATGGGCGTACTGATAGATACCTTAATGCTATTGGAATTTATGTGATGCCAAAATCACTTGCATTAGGTCGAAACATAAAATGTGAAGACAATTCCAGTCGTGAGGTTCGCTTCTTAAAGTCTTTTTTTGTTATGTTTTTGTGTCAATTACTTATGGTTCAAACCGTATCTAATTAAAACCTATATATAGTTAAAACTTATTTTGTTATCTGTAGTGGCCAATGGGTATTTTATTAATAAAGGGTTTATTACCTTGGGACGATGGGGTTTTCTCCGCTGTCAAACAAGTACATGTTCTTGTCGAAGAGTCTTTGAACATAATCTATTCAATTCAATTTGTATATGATAAAAGGGATGAGAAATCCGTTTTATAACCAATGCATGGAGGAACATGCAGAGATAAAATGGAATCGGTATCAGTGGTATGTACAAAAATAAACGTTATTTTTATTTCTTTGCATTTTATATATCCTCATGATTGATACAGAAGTTTGACCTTACAGGTTAATTTGGGTGGTACAGATGAATATTTGACTGGGATCTCGGGGTTTTATGGTCCCGTTAAGGGGTACAAATACAATGGAGTGGAAGCTATAAAGTCCATCACTTTTCACACAAACAAGAGGAAACATGGGCCTTATGGAGAAGAAAGTGATGCAGGGTATACTTGTTTCACTTCAACAACATCTCTTGGGAAAGTTGTTGGTTTTCATGGGAGGAGTGATAGTGTAACACCCCGATTTTTCGAAAGGTATCATTCTGAGTTAATACAAAAACCGATATATCAAGGAAAAATAAGATATTTAATTTTAGACTTGAATCATGGATTTTATAGTTTAGGTAGATGAAGGATTCAATTACGAGTCCAACGGTTCTTTCCGGAGCGAAAACGGAGCTATAACGAAGAAGTTACGACCAAAACAGTATCGAGAAGAAAATCAGGAGGAAGCGGGCGACTTATGCTGTTGGTCCCGAAGGTGCTTAACAAGTTTGTAGAAGGGGGGGGGTTGAATACAAACACAGAAATTAAAGTTTAATAAATTGTTTATTGATAAATCAAAATACAATTTACAAGTTTGTTGCGGAATAAGATTAAGACAGACTCAATCTAAACAAACTTAAGAAACACTAAGATGGTTGCACAAGAAATTCAGAGAATGGGGGATTTTTAGAGAGATAGAAAACAAGGGTTTCTATTTTGGAGTTCAAGGATTGAGCACGCCTTCAGATGAAGGAGTGAGCTTCCTATTTATACCCTATGCATTAAATGCATGGCAGGGTACTTTACACGTGGCATTCATAGATTGGCTTTGGTAGTCTCACTTTTGGAGACATGCTTTTGGCCACTTTATGAACAGTGTAGTTGACAGAGTTGGTGTACGATTTGTGGCAGAGACTTGTCCGTTCTGACACATCGTACTGGTTGTGCAAGGTAAGACAAAAGAAAACTTGAGGCATAAGCTTTGTGATCGTTGATCGCTGAGTATCTCTTCTTCCAGAGATAAAGAAGTTCAGCTATCGCTGAAGCTTTTCCTCAGGCTTCTTCGCGTAAGTAGATTTGTCTGGTCTTCGCTGATATCCGCATCAGGTCACTAGTAGACTTATCTATTGTTCAGTGGCTTCGTCTTCGATTCAGCTATGAACTATGTTGACGCGAGACTTGTCTTCAGGGATTACGTTAACTGTGTTACATAGGAAACTATCAGTGATAACTGAACAGACTCAGTTTGATCGCTGAAAGTGAAACACTAATACATATTAAATGTTTACAGAAAGGTCATCAGCGATAACTGAACAGACTCAGTCTGATCGCTGATGATGAAACACTAATACATATAATAACGTAATTTTCACTAAGTATAAAAGAGGGTCGTTATCAAATCACTGAGAGAGTTTGGATCAACAATCTCCCCCTATTTGATAATGACAAAGTAACAAAAGAAAATTACTTTATGATTCAAAATATAGGAATAAAAAGGACTCATAGAATGCATGTCCCAATTACTATTTTGAGGGATCTTTTACAGTACTGATAGGGTTAAGTACATCACTGCAATTTTCATTTAATTCAGGGATAGAATTACAAGATATGAAAATCATAAGTACAAGTGACTAACTAACTACTGTAAGTATAACTAACAGATTACAGATAAGAAAACTAATCTATCAGCTATAAGAAGATTTGGGAGGATTGATCATATACTCAGGTATTTCTTCTCCTTTCTGTCTTCGTTCCAAAGATTCTTGACTGATAATTTCTTTAATTTTTTCAGCAGCAGGGAAGAAGTCACACCATAAGCATAAGAGATCCTTGAGATGATTCAGAGGACAGATAGGAATCTCAGAGATTCTTTGAAATCTGAGTTCCTCATCATCATCTCTGAAGAATATTCCATAAGGCTTGTCGATTACTTGACCAGCTTGGAAGGGACCACCAGGAGGCAGAGATAAGTCCAGAACTGAAAGATCAGGAGGAGGACCAAACAGTGCATCTCTTGAAAATTTGATAGAAGTTTCATTCCTGATGATGGCGACATCTTCAGAGGAGGAGGACCCAATTTTTCTCTTGAGTTTCAAAGATTTGGGAGGAAGAGGAGATGGCAGCTTTAGTACAGAAACGACTCTATTTATGAGGGCTTCAAGGAGTCCTTCAACGTAGCCTCTGTATGTAGATTTGGATTTCTTCAGCGCATCCCAGAACTCTAACCATTCCGTAAATCCGAAGCTTTCAAGTTTTGATACGTACATTGCTTTTTGGGTTCCATCCTCTCTGGTAATCTCCATGGTCACTGAGAGTTGATCTTTCTTCTTGCGACCAGAGATAGTCACGGCTGATATTTGAAGAAGATCAGAACGATAATCCATCTTTTGTTTGCACCATTCGATAGACTTATCGTTGATCTCTTGTTCTTTGAAGCGTTCCTCTTCAATTTCTTTCAGTAGTGCAGCTTGAACTTCCACAGGTTTGCTTTTCAGCTTTTTGTCCTTGACTTGAGAAGATTGAATCTTTAAAGCGAGTTGGGCATCTCGTTTGCATTCAGCGATCAGCTTCTCAGCTTTGGCAGATTCTTCTCTTTCAGCTTCAGTAAGGAAGTCGAGCTCTGTGGATATTTGAAGAGGGATTTTCAGCCGTTGACTTTCTAGTTGAGCGATCATTTCAACTCTTTTCTTCACCACTTCCTCTGACCAATGAGATGGTCGAGAGGGCCTTCCTGGATGGACCAGGGAATCTTCTTCTTCTTCATCAATCTCAGCGATAGAGATTGGGATTATTTCTTCAGCGATAGCCGCTGGTATTATTTGTAGTTCAGAACCCTTAAGCAGGGGTGAGAACTGTCTGGTTAGAAAAAGAAGGAAAGAAGGGATAAGTGTATTTTTAGAACGAGAGAGATAAAGGCTAGAAAGACATAGGGGTTTGGAAAGAGTAGAAAAGTGGTACAATTGAAAGACATACCTGAGAAGGATGCTCCCCCTCAGATTGTGATCCAGTCCTCAAGCATTCTTCAGCGATTGGTTGCTTGTCTTTGCTTTGCGAAGGAACACTTGAAGATGTATCACCTCTCACCCCTGTTTTGACAACCTCTTGCGAAGTTGTCCCTGATACGACGTTCGGCTTAGAGAACCACATAGATTGGTCTTCATCGTCGTCGTCGTCATCGGAGGGCTGATCCTTTTCTTGATCAACAAGATCTAGATCATCTTCCTCTTCATCGTCTTCTTCCTCATCCTCTTCAAAGAGAATGGAGTGAATCGATGAGGATTCTTTTGCCTTCTCCCCCTCAGATTGAGAGGGAGGTTCCTTAGCTTCCCCAGCAGCAATAGAGGTTTCTTCAGTTTTCTCCCCCACTTTGTCATTATCAGCGGTAGGGGATTGTTCAGCTGCTGGAGTAGCTGTTGAAGCTTTTAGCACTTGAACGTCAGCCTCCAGACGCTTAACTCGGTCTTCAACCGCAGGTATGTCGCATGTGGCATCATGAATGAATTCCACAGCGATGTTGAGGTTGGTACGATCATCTTCAGTGAAGGAGGGAGGCAGCGCTGGAGCTGGTTCATTCACTTTCTGTAGAACTTGCTGAAGAAGGGACGTGCAGAGGTCAACCTTGGAAGAGAGACCCTGAACGTCAGCTGTAAGAGACTCAAATCGTCCTTGAAAGAGTCGAGAGGACTCTCTGAGTTGGACGACTTGTTCTTCAAGAGCTGAAAGTTGAGAGTTCTCAGCTTTAGATGAGCAAGTGGCGGTCAACTTCTTCAGCTCCTCACCAGCCTGATTGACGGCGTTGGTGGTTTCATTGATGGTGTTGGTGAGAGCATCCACCTTTTCTCCTAGACTGTTGACATGCGTGTCAACAGTCGCCAAGCTAGGACCTGAAAATAATGTTAGTTCAGATATGGGCTTATTTGGAGAGGGGGGGAGAGAAGTGTTTAGGATTATAGGTGTACCTGACGTATCAAACATTTTGTAGAACTGCATAGATTCCTCAAAAGTTTGATGCTCAGGTCCTATAGGGAAAGAAGAGGTGGCAGGTTCAGAGACCAAATGAGGAGAGAAGGGAAGAGTTTTGGGGATAGAAGTAGGGATGGGGTTAATCTCAGGAAATGAGATAGTAGGTGGGGTTACTGATGATGTGACAGCGAGTGAGATCGCTGACACGGCAGTATGAGTGACTGCTGAAGTTGTGGAGGAAAGACCCACAAAAGCATCTAAGGTAGCTTGTTGAGAAGCTCCCTCAGGTATAGTACTAGAAGGTGTACTTTCCTTAGTCTTTTTGGCCTTTTTGGAAGGACCAATTGGACTAGCTGATGGTCTTTTAGAAGTAGTGGTAGCGACAGGGATAGCAGACGAAGGAACCGTCTGCGTGGTCGCTGAAGATGAAGAAGAATGGAGAGAGAGACGAGAGCGAAGGAGAGAGATACTTACCTCGTCGGCGAGTGGCTTGACCTCCAGTGATCGTTGACCAACCCTGGCAAAGGTGCCATCATCTTTGGTGGGATAGGTGTTGGGATAGAGGAACTTGATGTACGTACATATGAAACGTACGTACGAGATCTTGGGATCTCGTTCAGGCTTCTCTAATCTCGACCTCAGATCTTCAAAGATGGCTGTGGCGTAGTCAAAGTTTTGACCAGCGATAACGGAGTATGCCATCTGCAGTTGTGTTTTGCTGGCTTGATCCAGCGAACCACTCTTCCCACTCATGCACTGAATTATGTGCGAGAAGATAAAGTTCAGTTGTGATGGCATCTGAGCTTTAAGAATCTTGGTGAGCTTCTTGTTAGGAATAGAGGATCTTGGTTTGTTTTCCCAACAATAGCCCATTGCGTCCAGGAAGAATATCAGCTCATCATCAGTGGGGAGTGCGTCGAATCCACTCTTTGGTTTGTCAGGGAATCGTAAAGATTTCCTGAGGCTAAGAGCGGTCATGCTCCCTGGCCCTAATTCCGTGCTGAACGAGATAGCAGGGACTCGTTCGCCTTTCCTGTTTGTAAGTTCAGTTGCATCAGCAGTGAACCAGAACTGCTGAAGTAGAGTCTTGGAGGGCTTAGGATCCACAGTGATCGCGTAAGCTATGCATGACTGTTTGAGGAATTCAGCAGCTTCCACCAGATGTGGGTATTTGTCAGCTTTGAAGTCGAGTCTGGCCAAATGATTACATTTAGTAATCTCAACTTCAGTGAGAGCGAATCGTACATGCTTGGAAGCAACGATTGAAGACTGTGTCATTTCTGTTATGGAAAGAGGCATAATAGAAGAAATGATTTAGATTAAAAATAATATGATTACCAGTTTCCATAGATGAAGGGAAACTGGAAAATTATCAAGTTATTTTTAAGAGAAAAAATAGTGTTCTGGGTAGAAAGAAGGAAGAACACTTTAAAACCAAAAGGTTTTTATTTAAAAACATAAAATCAGAAAGAATGATCTTTAGTTTTAAAAAACGTTTTATAAAATCCATAGAAAGCGAGTAGGATTTTAAAAAAATAAAAAGCATATGAACAAAGCATATAAACATGAAATAAACCTGTGTATCTTGAAGAAAAAGAGTTGCAGATTCAATATTCTGGGTTTACTTGCTTGAGTGTTCTTGAGAGAATGTTTCTTGCTTTGAAAGTTTTGAAAGCGTAAACCGTATAAAGGAGAGAAGAATTCCTTTTATACGAAGAGAGAGAAGAGAGATAAGAGAGAGAATGAAGCGGGAAAAGAAATCATCATGACATTTACACGTTCCACGAAGTTGATTGGATAGGAGGGCAACGGACGAACGTGTCAGAAAAGGCATGTCGTGGATTGTCGGTTCAAATGACGTCATAGAGGAGAGAGACTGTTCATTTGTCCGTTCAAATGATCACTGAAGAAAAGTCAGTGATAGATTTTCCTTTTTAAAAGTATCCCTGATTGTAAAGATAGGGATAGATTTTCCTTTTAAAAGATCACTGATTGGAAATATCAGTGATTAATGTATTTTTCAAAAAAAAAGCTTTTAATCATTTGAAGAAAGTTCAGTGATTAAAGTTTATATTTTGAAGAAAAACATCTTTGAGGGAGAGAGAACATACCTGAGAGTCAGAATGTTTATCAGAGAGAATGATGAGGGGAACTTTTGATTACTGACACAATACATGAACGCTGAAGAATTATTCTTCGAGGTTCAGCATTCCAAGCTCACTGATGAGAAAGTTGAACCTTGTCTCATCAAGAGGTTTGGTGAAAATATCAGCAAGCTGAAAGTCAGTAGGGATAAAGTGAAGTTCAATATCACCATTCATCACATGATCTCTGATAAAATGATATCTGATCTCTATGTGTTTTGTCTTTCAATATCACCTTAGTGGTATTTTTCACTTTGGTGACTTTATTTGCCTTAGAGGCATTTTTCTTCACTTTGGCTGTTTTATCAGCTTCGGTGGTATTTGGACACTTACTCGCAATATGGTCAGTGAATCCACAGTGATAACATTTTCTATATCTGATGGTGGATTTATAACCAAAAGGTTTTGAAAACTTAAGATGAGCAGGTCCAGCTCCAAGAATACCTTTAGCACGAGATCTGGGAGGAATTTTTATTTCTTCAGATTTCACGGGCTTTAGATCAACCTTCAGCTTTGGAGGACAGATATCAAAGATTTCTGTCACTGAGCTAAAAGGTTTATCCACTGAAGGTTTGGAGGGAACTTTCAGTTTGGTTTTCTTGGAAGCCTTCTGAGGAGGGAGAATAGACTTTCCTTTATCTGCAGGCTTAGATCTTGCAGATATCTCCTCAGGGATGGGATTAGAAGAAGAACAGGGATAGAATTGATTATAAGAAGTGTCAAAGAAAGATGTGACAAAAGTTCCAAACTTAAGCGAGGAACTTTCTTCTTTAGGATCATCCTGTGGTGACCAAAAACCAAGACCAGTTTTATCACTTTCAGGAGTTTGAGCATTTATTATCTCAGAGATCTTTGTTGATGATTTGCACCATTTTTCAACATGAGCCTTTTCTGCTTTTAGAGCAGCGATGGCTTGTTCGCGTTCAATGCTGATGATTTCATTTATAATGACTTGATCTTTTAGCTTTTCTTCTAAAAGATTTAGTTCACTGATCTTTTCATGACATTTCTCTAGCTCTTGTGTTAAATAAACATTTTTATTTTCAGCTTGAGTTTTGTCGTTTAGAGCATTATAAAGGTCAATCGTCAGCACATCAACAGCGCGACTTCTCTCAGATTCAGGCAGAGAGGGATTTGTAGAGATGAATACCTGAGATGATATGTAGCTCATAGAAGGTTCAGATGGTTCTTCTACTTCTTCTTTAATCTCAGCCATGAGGCAAAGATTAGCGACTTCTTCTTCATCAGAAGATGATTCTTCTGATTCAGCCCAGTCATGTTCTTCAGCGATGAGACCTTTACCTTTTTGCTGATAGCTTTTCAGCTTTTGATATTTGTTTTTCAGCTTATGGTATTTGTCATCACTGGATCTTCTTGAGGTAGAAGGTTTGAAGACCTTTTTAGACCTGCACTCACTAGCAAAATGTCCAATTTTTTCGCAGTTATAGCAAGTGGCTGTAGCCTTATCAACCGGAGTTGATTTTGGCTTTTCAGTAAGAGAGAGAGGTTTACTTCTTCGGAAGTTACTCTTTCTTGCAAATCTCTTAAAAGAGTTTGTCAAGAGTGCTAAGGACTCATTAAACTCTGAAAGATCAGGGTCTGATAAATCCTCAGATTCAGAATCTAACTCAGTGATGGTGAGAGTAGATCGCTGGGATGGAATTATCTCTGATGAGACTAAAGCAACAGCAGTGCTTTTGGAGTCTTTAGAATCTTTTACAAGATTCTTCTTCAGGAGATTAGATTGCTCATAGTTGAGCAATATTCCATACAGAGTGCTTAGAGAGAGAGTATGTAAGTCCTTTGTCAGCTTAAGACATATTGAATAACTGTCCCAGCTTTCAGGAAGACTTTCCAAGAATTTTGTTAGGACCTCAGAATTAGAATAGGTCCTTCCAACAGTTCTTAGGTCAATGATCAGGCAGTTAAACCGCTGATGAATGTCAGAAAGAGATTCATTCTTACCAGCGATAAAACTTTCATACTGTCTTACCAAGTTAATCTTTCGGGTCTCTTGGATTTCAGTGGTGCCCTCATATTGAACACATATGGTTTCCCACATTTCTTTAGAAGTTTTTAGATGCATGATGGAATGGAAAACTTCATCAGGCAGAGCCATTGATATAATGGTCTTTGCTCTTGCATCTATGCCTACCTTCTTTTTATCTTCATCACTCCACTGTCTTATTTCCTTAACGACATATCGTTCAGGGACAGCTTCAGTGGTGGCAGTAGCAGGAACAGCAGCTATAATTCTAACAGGTTCATAGGGTCCGTTTTCTATATATTCAGGTATAGTAGGATCCGCACCTTCAAGAAATAGCATCATTCGATTTTTCCATAGAGAAAAGTTATCTCTGCTAAATCGAGGAGGTTTAGAAAGTGAACCATTATCATAGTAATTTGTGTTTGTGTTTAGTGCCATTTTAGAATAGCAAGGAAGAGTATACAGCAAGATCTTGTTTATTAGATTAAACAAACCGCTCTGATACCACTTGTTGGTCCCGAAGGTGCTTAACAAGTTTGTAGAAGGGGGGGGGGGTTGAATACAAACACAGAAATTAAAGTTTAATAAATTGTTTATTGATAAATCAAAATACAATTTACAAGTTTGTTGCGGAATAAGATTAAGACAGACTCAATCTAAACAAACTTAAGAAACACTAAGATGGTTGCACAAGAAATTCAGAGAATGGGGGATTTTTAGAGAGATAGAAAACAAGGGTTTCTATTTTGGAGTTCAAGGATTGAGCACGCCTTCAGATGAAGGAGTGAGCTTCCTATTTATACCCTATGCATTAAATGCATGGCAGGGTACTTTACACGTGGCATTCATAGATTGGCTTTGGTAGTCTCACTTTTGGAGACATGCTTTTGGCCACTTTATGAACAGTGTAGTTGACAGAGTTGGTGTACGATTTGTGGCAGAGACTTGTCCGTTCTGACACATCGTACTGGTTGTGCAAGGTAAGACAAAAGAAAACTTGAGGCATAAGCTTTGTGATCGTTGATCGCTGAGTATCTCTTCTTCCAGAGATAAAGAAGTTCAGCTATCGCTGAAGCTTTTCCTCAGGCTTCTTCGCGTAAGTAGATTTGTCTGGTCTTCGCTGATATCCGCATCAGGTCACTAGTAGACTTATCTATTGTTCAGTGGCTTCGTCTTCGATTCAGCTATGAACTATGTTGACGCGAGACTTGTCTTCAGGGATTACGTTAACTGTGTTACATAGGAAACTATCAGTGATAACTGAACAGACTCAGTTTGATCGCTGAAAGTGAAACACTAATACATATTAAATGTTTACAGAAAGGTCATCAGCGATAACTGAACAGACTCAGTCTGATCGCTGATGATGAAACACTAATACATATAATAACGTAATTTTCACTAAGTATAAAAGAGGGTCGTTATCAAATCACTGAGAGAGTTTGGATCAACATATGCCGCGAGACAAGTCGCGAAATCCACTGTTCCAGCTTAAATCGCGATTTTTCAGCCCCAAACTTCATTTCCTCATAACTCTTGATCCACAACTCCGATTTGGGTGATTCAAAGTGCCACGGTTTCATTTTTGAGAGATATTCAAGAATCTAGCAAGATATTGGAGGTCTATTGGAGTATACAAGAGTATTTTGTGGTGGTAAGCTTCTCATCTCTCTCACTTCATCTTCTTCACCAAGTTTTCTAGGGTTTCATCCACCCTTTGTGCTTCCTTTCATAGATTGGAGATTTGTAACCATTTTGGTGAACTAGAGATGTTTTGGTTGGTGGATTCAAGCTTGGGTTAAGGTAATCTTCTATTCTCTTCGGTTATGGAAGTTAGGTTTCGGTATTAGTTGAGGTATTCATGTATATGGTTTGGGAAACGATTCTTTGTGGTTGATTATGTTTATGTATGGTTGAATATGTATGGATTTAGGTCTTGGAAGTTTTGTCTTAAGAATCCAAGTGTTCTTCAAAGGAGCTCTAGTTGGGGGAAATCTAGATTTAGCCTAAATCTAGCAAGGTGAGTTCAAGATGATTTATGAAAACGGTGTACATGCCAAAATGGTTATTTTAAAGTATTTATGCTTTGCATCAAATTGTTCACTACTAATAAATGCTGGGCATTTGGTTATATCTCACCTTATAAACTTGTGTCACATGCATATTGGTGAGTTTGGGCATTCGTCAAATAAATCATGTTTGAGAAGTTTCATTTATGCATATTTTATAAATGGAATCCATTTGAGATAAATGTCATTTATATGATTATGTACTTACAACTATTTGGGAAAATGCATATTAATGTGTCAAGAGGTATTTTGGAAATGTAAGGGTAAAATGGTCCTTTTTGGAAGATGGTTTGCCTCAACCAATGTTGATTTGGAGTTGTTTACACTTTTGGGATCATTGTGTCTTTGTCAGTCGGCTAAACGTGTTTTAATGTACAAAGGCTTTCATTGGAAATTTACGTAAAGTGTTGGGCCTTTGGCTCGGTTTTGATTTAAATGAGTCGTGTGGACTTTGGTCCGGAGTTATAACCAACGGGGGTTTTAACTGAGATGACGATTAATTTCGTATCATTGGTGAGTTACATGTTTTAGGTGCGTTGGTCATTCAATTGGAGTCATGTAACGTTAGACGGTGTTGTAATGGATCCATAGGCACGTAAGTTCTGTCGGTCTTGTAAGGCCGGAGGTTTTGGGTTACTTTTAGTGACCGCTCGGGTTTGCTAGCGAGTAGGCAATAAGCGGCACGAGCCGTTGAGGTGTAACTCGTCTAGGTTGGATAGGCACCAGTGTCCGTAAGTCCTTGGGGTGGAACTCGACGGAGTAGGACTAGAGACAGTAAAACGGATTGAGGTTGTGATGTCTGGTATGGCATGGGAACTAAGTCCGGGATACGTGGTGAACTCCAACAACATCAAGGGTGGCCCCATTCACGTGTTCTCTCCACCCAATATGGAAACGTTTAGAGGACATGCAAGGAAGTCGCGTGAACGACCTACTTACGTGTTTTCTATTCTCGGTGTTTACGGATCTCCCCATCGTTGATTCGTGGTATTTTATTTGGTAATGTGGTATTTTACCAAGAGGAGTTTTTAAGTGGTTGACGGCAAATCATGGCTTTAATATAGGGTTCTTCCCACGTACATTAAGGTTCGCATGGAAAACGTCATTTCCACGTGTCGGTATTCATTCTCGTCCATTTTACGGTCGTGTGAGTTTTGGGTTTAAAGTCGTGTTCATGGCGATATTTAATTATATAGATCTTCATCGATGATTTATGAGTTGTGTGTCACGTTTCACCCATGTTGGGTATTTCAAGTTGTAATGTGTTAACCGTGTTTTATAAAATTGGGAGTCCGCCCTCTATTTTACTTTTAGCAAGTTCCGGTTTACTTTACATAATTACGTCTCATAGTGAGATCCTCGTCTTTAAAGCAGTTTGGTTTGGTTAACAGTTAACTCGGTGTCTATTTAGCACAAAGCGCATCGTTATTGATAAACGAGTCGTTTTCATAAGTGAAATATATCATTTTGAAAGATTATGGTTTTATTCGCATTATTCCTTTCTAAATGATTAAATTATATGTTGAAAACTTTTGAGCTCATTAGGCGTTAAGCCTAACCCTTTTTATTTGTCGGCATGTGTATCAGGTTCAGTTGAGAGATGGGTTCTAGCAGTCCTATGAAGAGTAGAGTCTTAGCTAGACGCAAAAGTAAGTATTGGGTGAAGTCTTTCGTACGTTGGAGATAGTGACTATGTATGAGTATGAGTAGCACCCGCCTTTTTATGGTCCGTTGGTATAGATTGTTTATGTGTATTGCAGTTGAATCTAAATTTGGGGTTGTAGATGATTCATTTATTGATGTATCTAGAAAATTTTAATAAGTTGCTATTTCCAGATTTGAGGGTGTTACAAATAGTTTTTTAAGTGCCATTGGTGTTCATATGGAGTATTTCTGAAGATAATGCAAGTGTTTTGACTTTGAAGTTGTAATAGCATCAAACTTGGTCTAGCTTTTTGTGGCATGTATTATGCCATTGTGGGTATTTTGAAGAAGTTTTGTAGGGTCAAAAACCAAGATTTTTGTAAATTGAAGAATCTGTTATTTCTTCATATGTTTGAAAATGGCAATTAATCTCATTGGTTTTTAATGTGGTTGTCGTTCATAACGAAAAACTTGATCATAACGGCATAACCCATGTTGGATAGGAACATGCCTAGTGAAATACATTGCAACAACGATCAAATCACATCTTATGACTTATGAGAACCAATAAATTTCCGAAACTCTTCATTTAATGACTCAATGTGCAACGAAAATGTAAAAAGATCAACTATAATTAAGTCTATAATTAAATACATCGAAATGGTATATAAAGAGTTGGCTTTCTATTCATTCTACCCTTTAAACCGTAACTACAAGGGAAACCAATGGTTCAGCCATCTTGTTTCACACACATGAATTGGTTAGAATGGCAGTTATTCGTATCTCTAATCTTATAACAAATAGAAATGAGAATCTTATATATATATATATATATATATATTAGAAATGTACCCTCGCAATGTAGCGAGTTTCTGAAATCTAGAAATCGAACCCTCGATCATTATTCACATATTTTTTGTTAGTCTTTTTTGATTTTATTTTACAATTTTGAGTAACCTAGATTTAAAACAAAAATATATTTTAGTTTAGTTTAATTATGTTTTTTTATAAAAAATAATAATAAAGTATTTTGTTATGAGTCAAAAAATGTTTAATTTAAATGATAACTATATATATTTAAGATATTTTATATTTAAAATTAAAAAGATAGCATACTTCAATAAAAAATAAAAATAAGGTGTTTTATCTCGAATTGTCTTATATTTATCGGTTAGTTATATCAATAGTTAAACAATTTAGATATTTTAGAAAATAAAAATAAGTGCTTATCTGCAGTTAGTTACACAAATTCAAACATTGAGCTTTTATAAGTTGTACTTATGTTTAATCAATTTGTACTTTTAGATTTTAAGTAATATGCATTAATAAGTGGTATCTAATGCATAAAAGTTAGTTTTTAATAAGTGGTACCTAATGCACATGAGTTCTAATAGCAAGTTTTTTCCATCATGATTCGATAAGTAGATTGAACCTTATACTCACTGCTTCTGCTATAGTGTTGTATTTGTCTATCCGTTGTGCATTTGGGCTCGATGGAATTCCTGTTATATAAGCCACATCCTTGCCTCCCCTTGAGATGGGCTTCCCTTTCCAGGATCCTAACCATTGCTAAACCCGATCTTTTAACCTGGTCGTAAGCTTTTAAAATGTCGAAATTTTAGAGTTATGTCCCCACTTTTTGCTTTATACTTTCCTTCTTGTGGTGTAACACTTCAATGGTGACCATTACATTGTCCCGTCACAAAATTACGATAAATTTAGGCAATAAGGACTGAAATCTGTTTGCTAGGACCTTTGACGAAGTTCTGTAGAGGACATTACATAATGAAATCGGTCTTAGGTCCTTCATTGTGGTCGGGGACTCCACTTTAGGCAGCTCGGCCACATTTGTTTCATTCACGGTCCCTGGCAACGTAACATGCTTTATCCACTCGATACAATATCCTATCCTTGTTAGTCATGAGTCATCAGTGACCAAGTCAAATTTAGGAGTAGCTTTGAATAATCCTAGTTTTTAGGAGTAATTTGGTATTTTTCTGTTTGAGTATTTCCTTTATTCTTGCCTTGTTTTTTAGATCGTGGGTACTCTGTTTTCCCTTGTTTGTTTGGCTATTTAAAGCCCAGTCTGGTTATTGATTAAAGCAAGCTTGATAGCTAATCTCTGATTTCTCTGTTATGTGTTTTTGTGCTATTTCTGTGTGTCACAAACAGTGGTATCAGAGCCATACAAGGAACCTGTGTGTGAGTGAAAAACACGTGAGAGTAACCCTCATCAAAACCCATGGCTGAAAGCAGTGCTGTAGCGATGAAGATGATAACCGAAAGCAACTCCGCCTTTGTGTCTGTACCGGTCTTTGATAAGTACTATGACCACTGGTCTATGTTGATGGAGAACTTCCTGCGGCAAAGAAAGTTATGGGGGCTGGTTGACGAAGGTATTCCGCAAGTAGCGCCACCTACAACCTTTGCTGCAGTGGTTGCCGAGAAAACGCCGTCAGAGGCACAAAGAAAGAAAGAGGCAGAAGCACGTCAACAAGTGGAACAACTAAAAGAGGACGATTTGAAAGTCAAAAATTTTCTTTTCCAAGCCATCCACAGATCTATCATGGAAACTATCCTTGATAAATCAAGTTCGAAAAGCATTTGGGACTCGATGAAGCAAAAGTATCAAGTCACCAGTCGAGTGAAACGTGCTCACAGACAGTCCCTGAAGAGAGATTTTGAAGTCTTGCAGATGAAAGAAGGGGAGAAAGTGGATGAGTATATCGCTCGTACTCTCACCTTGGTGAACAAGTTGAAGATGAATGGTGGAGAAAGCATGTCACAAGTTGACATTGTTGAAAAGGTTCTCAGATCATTAACGCCTAAGTTCGATTATGTTGTTTGTTCCATAGAAGAATCGAATGATCTGGATTTAATGACTTTGGATGAACTCCAAAGTAGCCTCTTAGTTCATGAACAAAGATTGAATCGAAGTAGCGGAACATCATGAGAAGAACAATCCTTAAAGATCACCAATAGAGACGGAAGTGGTCAAGGAAGAGGTCGTGGAGCTGTTAGAGGCAGAGGTCGTGGACGAGGTAGAGGAGGTTTCCACAAAGAGACGCTAGAATGTTACAAGTGTCACAAGTTAGAACACTTTCAGTATGAGTATCCCAACTGGGTGAAAAATGCCCATTACGTTGAAGAGGAAGATGATGAAGAAATGTTGTTGATGGCCTATGTAAAAGCAAACCCACTGAAGAAAGAAGTCTGGTACTTGGATACGGGATGCAACAACCACATGTGTAGGGATAAAATGTGGTTCATTGAACTTGATGAAACTTTTCGTCATGCTGTGAAACTCGGCAACAACTCACAGATGAGCGTCATGGGAAAAAGAAACCATTAGAGTACAAATAGATGAGGCGATTCATGTAATCTCGGAGGTATACTATGTCCCTGAACTGAAAAACAACTTGTTTAGTGTTGGACAGCTTCAAGAAAAGAGGTTATCCATATTAATCAAAGACGACATTTGTAAGCTTTATCATCCGACCAGAGGTCTGATCATACAAACAAACATGTCTGCAAATAGAATGTTTGTATTACTTGTCTCATTGACTGCAGGATCAGAATGCTATCAAACAGCCTCTGAAGAAACAAATACAAACTTGTGGCACAGGAGGTATGGGCACTTACATATGAAAGGGTTGAGGACCTTGGCATACAGAAAGCTAGTCGATGGCTTACCGATTCTCAAAGGAACTTCACAGGTGTGTGCAGAATGTGTAATCGGCAAACAACAACGTGCCTCATTTCCAACAAAAAGTCAGTGGCGAGACACTTAACCTTTGAAACTTGTACACTCGGACATTTGTGGTCCGGTCACTCCTGAATCAAATAGCCACAAAAGGTACATTATTACGTTCATAGATGATTATAGCCGTAAGATGTGGACTTACTTCTTGCATGCCAAGTCAGAAGCATTCAACATATTTCAAAGGTTTAAAAATATGGTGGAAAAGGAATCAGGAAACCCCATATGTTGTTTACGTAATGATCGAGGGGGGGGGGGGAGTTTACCTCGTTGAATTTCCATAAGTTTTGCAGGGAAAATGGCATCAGCAGACAACTTACCGCAACCTACTCTCCACAGCAAAACGGGGTTGCAGAAAGGAGAAACCGGACACTGATGAACATGGTACGGTGCATGCTTGCCGACAAAGAAGTGCCAAAAGAATATTGGCCAGAAGAAGTGAACTGGGCTACACATGTCTTGAATCGCTGTCCCACATCTGCGGTAAAAGATATGACGCCCGAAGAAGACTGCAGTGGATGCAAACCCTCCGTTCATCATTTCAGAATTTTTGGATGTGTAGGCCATCTTCACATTCCAGATGTGAATTGAAAAAAACTTGATGACAAAAGTTTCAAATGTGTGTTTCTGGGAGTCAGCGAAGAATCCAAGGCCTACAGAATGTATGATCCAGAAGAAAAGCGAAGCATCATTAGCCGTGACGTCGTATTTGAAGAAGAAGGAAAATGGAGCTGGGATAAATCAAAAGAAGGGGTGAGCATACATGTATTAGAGTGGGATGAATCTAAAGAAACCATTGAAGAAGAAGAAGAGGAACCTGATGCGGAAAAAGAGACACTTGAAGAAGAAACTGATGGCAACTTAAACGCACCAGGTGGTGACAGCCCAAACTTACCGTTTGCTACTGTTGCAGGTGAAACTAGCGCGAACACACAGATCCAAGGAAGGAAAAAACGAAGACCGGGCTGGATGGAAGACTATGTGGTTGATGAAGGTCCGGTCGATAAAGAAATCCAACAATTTGTCATGTTCACCTCATCAGATGATCCTGTCACGTTTGAAGAAGTTGTCAAAAGTCCGCAATGGAGAGATGTTATGACCTTGGAGATTCAAGCCATTGAAAGGAACCAGACATGGGAGTTAACCGAGTTACCTAAGAGAGCAAAGAAGATAGGTGTCAAGTGGCTCTTCAAAACTAAGCTTAATGAGAAAGGTGAGGTGGACAAATTCAAAGCCAGGTTAGTGGCAAAGGGGTACGCTCAAAAGTACGGGGTCGATTACTACGAGATATTTTCTCCCGTTGCTCGATGGGACACTATTCGAGTCATCATAGCACTTGCAGCAAGTAGAAGTTGGCCGGTCTTCCAACTTGACGTAAAAAGTGCCTTCCTGCACGGGGAAATCAATGAATAGGTATTCATCGAGCAACCTAAAGGGTATGAGGTCAAGGGCGCTGAAAACAAGGTATACAAACTCAAGAAAGCGTTGTACGGGCTAAAACAAGCTCCGCGAGCTTGGTTTAGTATACTTTATGGCTGAGGGTTTCGGAAAATGCTCAAGTGAACATACCCTCTTCGTGAAACATGGAGAAAATGGAGCCATACTTATAGTCAGCGTATATGTAGATGATCTCATCTTCACTGAAACAGTGAAGAGTTGATAAAAAAATTTAAAAGTTCAATGATGCAGAAGTTCGACATGACCGATCTCGGCAAAATGAAGTACTTCCTTGGAGTATAAGTCATTCAAGGGTCACAAGGGATCTTTACCAACCAAAAAAAGTACGCATGTGAGGTACTCGAAAGATTCAAAATGGAGAAATGCAACCCCGTGAAGACACCCATCGATCCTGGAAGCAAACTCACGAAGGATGAAGGAGGCAAAAAGGTGGACTCTGCTGTTTTCAAGCAGATTGTGGGAAGTCTCATGTACCTGACAGCAACAAGGCCCGATCTCATGTATGCTGTAAGTCTCATAAGTCGTTATATGGAAACTCTTACAGAGTCGCACCAAGCTGCTGCAAAGCGAGTTCTCAGGTACGTGAAGGGAACAACTGATATGGGAGTACTCTACAAGAATGGAGGAGAAGAACAGTTGGTTGCGTTTTCAGACAGCGATTACGCAGGGGATACTGAAGACCACAAAAGCACCTCAGGCTATGTGTTCAAGTTAAGCTCTGGAGCTGTGGCTTGGAATTCAAAGAAACAACCGGTAGTGTCACTTTCCACTACAGAAGCCGAGTTCATTTCAGCAGCCGCTTGTGCCTATCAGAGTATATGGATGCTAAGGATTATTGGAAAGCTTGGGATTAATCAGAAAAAGTGTGTTATTTACTGTGATAATAGCTCGACGATAAAGCTTTCCAAGAATCCAGTTATGCACGGAAGAAGCAAACTCATAGACGTAAAGTTTCATTTCCTTCGAGACTTGAGCAAAGATGGGTCCGTGGACTTAGTACACTATGGCACCGAAGATCAAGTTGCTGACATTATGACCAAACCGTTGAAGTTGGATAAGTTTCTAAAGCTGAGGGAACTGCTGGGAATGTGCTTATACTCATGATGTGTCTGTTCCGAGGATAAACTGACTATATGAAGGATAGTTCAGTTTAAGGGAAGATATGTTAGTCATGAGTCATCAGTGACCAAGTCAAATTTAGGAGTAGCTTTGAATAATCCTAGTTTTTAGGAGTAGTTTGGTATTTTTCTGTTTGAGTATTTCCTTTATTCTTGCCTTGTTTTTCAGATCGTGGGTACTCTGTTTTCCCTTGTTTGTTTGGCTATTTAAAGCCTAGTCTGGTTATTGATTAAAGCAAGCTTGATAGTTAATCTCTGATTTCTCTGTTCTGTGTTTTTGTACTATTTATGTGTGTCACAAAGAATCCTTCCCCAACAATGGTCAGAATTTCTGATAAAAACCCATCCTCCGGCACCTGTAACCTCACTTCATGTTGTCTGTCAATGTGTCCAATCACTCCACGTATAAGTATATTCACAGTAACATTACAAGTGTTCTTTTATTTAAAAAAAGAAAAGGTTATGCTTTACCTCATATATATATATATATCCAAAAATTACTCTGTGAATACCAATTCTATTATGTTGTTCTAAAGTTATAAAATATCCTCTTATATACCCTTATAGATTAATTTTATCATTGCAGTTATCTTGTAGTATGTCTAGAATGCCAATGCCAAGGGAGGCTGGACCTTGGGGTGCTTTTGGAGGTAAACCTTGGGACGATGGAGTTTTCTCCAATGTCATAAAAGTAATTGTTCATGGTGGAGCGTCTATTTTGAATGAGATTCATGCCATTCAATTTGAATATGTTAAAAGAGATGGTAAATCTGTTTTGTCACCAATGCATGGTGGAATATATGAAGATGAAACGGAACTGCTATCAGTGGTATGTACAAAAATACACTTTCTTTTTTTTGCATTTCGTCAATCTCATGATCGGTTTAGGCTGATGAACCTTGATCTTGACGTTGGCAGGTTAATTTGGATGGTACCGACGAGTATTTGAGTGGGATATCAGGGTTTTATGGACCCGTTAAAGGATACAATGGACTGGAAGCTATAGTGTCCATCACTTTTCATACAAACAAGACGATATATGGGTCATATGGAGAAGAAAGTGGTGCAGGGTATACTTGTTTCACTTCAACAGCATCTCCTGGGAAAGTAGTTGGTTTTCATGGGAGGAATGATGGGTTTTTAAGTGCAATTGGTGTTCATATGGAGTATTTATGAAGATGATGGTATAACTATAACCCCTTTCGCTAAGATGCTTGAATCAATGGTAATTGTGTCAAACTTTGTCTAGGTTTGTGTTGGATGCATTTGGGTTTTGTCGAATGTTTATTCAAAAGAAAGAAAATTTTCTGGGTACACAGTACATGGATTTCTGGACGTGAACAACGTTTTCAACTTTTGTTAGATTTTCCCCCCTTTTTGCGATGTTGTATCGGAACAAACGTCTTTGTTTTTTAAATTTGGTCGTCCATACCGTTCATGCGCAATGTATCGGACAAATTTGTAGTGTGTTAATTAATGTTTATGGAGTTAGTTTGTATTTACGTTTTGCTAAAAGAGGCAAAAGTAATGCATCTATGGTGGAAGAAGGATACTTAATAGTTTGATCTTAGTGTTTAACATTTGAAACTCTATTCAATTATTGCACTTCCTTTGTTTCTAAATGATATTAGTGTTGACGAGAGATCACGTGAGATATAATAGTTACGGTGAGAACGGTAAGAATACTTTGGAGTCTTTGGATGCAGGGGCGGAACACGACCTTTGTAATCTGGGGGGCCTGAAATATAATATGACAAAAATTTAGTGACGCAAATGAAATGATATGTATGTACGTTGTTTTTTTTCTTCTCTTTTTCTATGATCTATTATTTAATTTTAAAGAAAAATTACTAATATAAGACTAAGAGGTCGTTTAACGCTTACTCGATAAGTGCTTGCCATGTCATATTAACTTACCGGATAAACATGGCAAGAACAGAGAATCTTACTCGGTAAGAGCATTGGTAAGGACCAAAAGTCTTAGGGGGTGTTTGGTTGGGGGTATTAAAAGATAAGGAATTGGAGTGATATTCATTGTAGGTGTTTGGAACAAACAAGGAATAGAAATCTTAATAAGAGAAAAACAAATTTTTTTTGATTCTCAATTTTAAAAAGTTTGTTAGAGATGCTCTAAATAAAACACTAAATATATTATAGAGGCTTGTCAAAATATAGAGAAGAGTAAATTACAAATTTTGTCTATGTGGTTTGGTAAAATTTTGGATTGGGTCCCTCAAATGAAATAATTACAGAGATGGTCACTGTGGTTTCGTTTTTGTTATGGATTAGGTCCCTCATGTTAATGGCCGTTTGAAATCTTTGTTAACCTAGAGGTATTTTCATGTGTTTGCTACTTTAGGAAAGTTTTAATTGCTTGAAGGACCTGTGTTGACAAATTCTAAAACTTCTCCAACCTCTTCCGAGGTTAACATGAACAAAAACAAACCCAAAACCCATATATAAAATCAAACGAAAACAAAGATTCAAAAAAAATGAGTTTATGTTTAATTTTGTTCTTCAATTATTTTTTTCCCTATTGAGACCACCCTAGGGTTTAATGCAACAACAAGGGTGAACATTTCTTCTCTGTTGAAATCAAATTGCTGGAAAATTCTTCGTATTTTCTCCGATCTGCTACATCTTGTCGCCATTTTCGTGGGTTAAATTTAAAGAAAACAAAAACTTCAGTAAATTGAAATGGGTTTAAGGTGTTTTTCAGAACCCCAATTTCAAAAGGGAAAAATGGATGAAATTGGGTTTAAAAGATGGAGAAAAAATAAACCTAAAGAAAATTAACTCTCAGAACTCATGTTGCTTGCTTGCTACTGCTTGTTGTTGGTTAACCTAAAGAAAATTAACACCCAATCGGGTTTGATTCCAAAATCTCTTCTTGTTGGTTACTCGTGAATACATGCCGCTTGCTTGCTACTGCTTTCATTGGCTTAAAGCACACATTTTAAAAGATGGGGAATTTGGGATGTAATTTCTGCAAATTAGATATGGAATGGAATTGGGTGCACATATTTGATTGTTTGGGTTGAGAAATCATGTAAATTTGATACGAACAAGATGAAAAAAAGTGGGGGATAGAGAGAGAGAGAGAGAAAAAAAGGGTTTGTGTTTAATTTTGTTCTTCAATTATTTTTTCTAGGTTTGAATCTTTGTTTTTGTTTGATTTTATATATGGTTTTTGGGTTTGGTTTTGTTCATGTTAACTTGGGAAGAGGTTGGAGACAGAGAGATGAAGTTTCTTGAGTTTTAGAATTTGTCATCACAGGTCCTTCAAGCAATTACAGCTTTCATAAAATAGCAAAAACATGAAAATACCTCTAAGTTAACAAAGATTTCAAACGGTTGTTAACATGAGAGACCTAATCCATAACAAAAATGAAACTACAGTGACCATCTCTGTAATTATTTCATTTGAGGAGCCCAATCCAAAATTTAACCAAGCCACAAGGACGAAATTTGTAATTTACTCTATAGAGAAATTTTCTTTTCTTTTAATATAAAATAATTGTATGCTTACTTTCATTTTGAAAAGTGATTTAAGGTTTATTAGAAAATCTCTTAAAAGACATCTTAAGTGCATCTCCAATATTTATGCTAAGACGAAGATTCATGTGAAAATAAGGATTCGTTTGGTTTGTAGGAACGGAATGAAATGGAATGGACTGGATTTCATATAAGAATTTGGATTTGGAGGGATTTAGATTTGAGATGATTTAGAATCCTTTTGTGTGTTTGGTTTGTAGGATTGGAATGGATTCGAATTCCATTATTTATAAGAAAATTTCATTAAAAATATTATGAAAAAATATAAAAGTAATTAAGTTACTTTTTATTTTACTTTTTATTTAACTGATTATTAGAAAACAAGTGTTTTTAATGTAACACTCGGTTTTTCGCCAAGTAAGTTTCCGTCCTTCGTTGGTAATCTCCCCGTCTTTCATCTGTCTTTTTGGGTGAAAAATGTTGTGCCTTCGAACCGTAAATTGACCCATGCGAGAATCTCGAGTTTTGGACCTTTTTGGGGCTCGGTACATCTGGCGCGAGATTGACTCGCGATAGTGACATGTGTCACTATCGTGTGGCACAATCGCCGAGGGTGTACCAACTCGCTGTACATTCCCCGCGAGAGTGCCTCGCGATAGTGACACATGTCACTATCGCGTGGCATAATCGCCGTCGGGGTCCGTTAGATTAAAATTCAGATTTAAGCCTCATTTCTGATTTCTATCTCAACCATTCCATTTTAATTCACTCTCTCTCAACCTATCCTTCCAAGAACCGAACCTAGGGTTCATTTAACCCTCATTTACCTCTCGTATCTCTAGTTGTTGGGTACTTCATCAAAGGGTTCAAGTTGAGATTTATTCACCATCTCCATCTTCATCTTCTTCATCACCTTCATAATTTTTCTAGGGTTTTCATCCAACCCTTTTCATCGCTTAAAGTTTGGGAGTTTATGGCTCATTTTGGTGACCTAGAAGTACCTTGGTTGGTGGATCAAAGTTATGGTTAAGGTAACATCTTGTTTTCTTCATTTATGGAAATTAGGGTTTTGGACATATGATGAGATCTTGTGTAAAATGTTTGGGGAACAATTATATATGGTGGATTATGTATATTTACAGTTGGAAACATGTGGATCTAGGTTTTGGAAGAATTTGCTTGTGGATTCGAGTTCCTCCAATAAAGGCTCAAGTTGGGGTAAAATCTAGATTTAGCCTAAATCTAACAATGTGAGTTCAAGATGATTTATGAAAACGGTGTAAATGCCAAAATGTTTATTTTAAAGTGTTTGTGTTTTTCATCAAATTGTTAACTGCTGATAAGTTTTGGTTATTTTGTTATATCTCACTTTATAAACTTATGTGACACACATCTTTGTGATTTTGGGCATTTTGACAAATAAATCATTTTGATATGTTTCTTTGATGCATAATATATAAATGGAATCCATTTGATGTAAATGTCATTTATATGATTTTGTACTTACAACTAATTGGAAAATGTGTATAAATGTGTCATGAGGCATTTTGGAAATATAAGGGTAAAGAGTCCATTTGGAAAATGGTTTGCCTCGACCAATGTTGAGTTTGAGTAAATTATACTTTTGGTCGTTGTGTCTACATCACCGTCGGTTAAACGTGTTTTGATGTTTACAAAGGCTTTCGTCGGAGATTTACGTAAATTGTTGGGCCTTTGGCTTGAGGACATTTGTCCGAATTTATAACCGTCTTGGGGTTTTTGAGTATGATGACGAATAATTCGTGTCATTTGAGAGTTACATGTTTTGGGTGCTTTGGTCATTCAATTGGAGTCATGTAATATTGGACAGTGTTGTAATGGATCCATAGGCATGTAAGTCTGTCTGTTTTGGAAAGCCTGAGTTTTTGGTTACAGTGGTGACCACTTGTGTTTGCTAGCAAGTAGGCAATAGGTGGCTCGAGCCGCTGAGTTGAAACTCGTCTAGATTGGATAGGCACTCATGTCCGTAAGACCTTGAGGTGGAACTCGACGGAGTATGGCAAGAGGCAACAAACGGTCTGAGGATTGTGATGTCTGGTATGGCATGGGAACTAGGATCGGAATATGTGGTGAAATCCAATAACATCATGGGTGGCCCTATTCACGTGTTCTCGCCACCCAAGATAGAAACGTTTAGATGAAATGCAAGGAAGTTGTATGGGCGGCCTACTTGGGTGTTCCTCTATTCTCTATGTATACGGGTCTCTCCGTCGTAGATCCGTGGTATTTTAAATATTAATGTCGTATTTTACCAACTTTGGTTTGGGTGGTCGACGATAATGATGGCCTTAATATTAGGGTTTTCCCACGTATATTAAGGTTTGAATGGAATGCATCATTTCCACGTTTCGGTACTTGATTTCGTCCATTTTATGGTCGTGTGAGTTTTGAGTCTAATATCTATGTTCACAACAATATTTGTTTATATAGATTTTCATCTATGGTTTATGAGTTGCGTATCATGTTCCACCTGTGTTGGGTATTTCGAGATATAACATTTTTACCCACGCTTTATAAAATTGGGAGTTCTCTCTCTATTCTCACTTTGAGCAAGTTTTTGGGTTAAGTCTAAATTTACGAAAGAGCATTTTATATTGGAATCTCTGCCTTTAAAACAGTTTGGTTTGGTTAACGCTTAACTCGGTGTCTCTTTCGTTTAAAAATGCATAATTATGGATAAACGAGTCGTTTTCATAGGTGAAGCATAATTTTTCGAAGGATTATGATTTTTAATTGCATTCTCCTTTTCTTTAAACAATTCATTTATATATGTTGAAAATCCTTGATCTCACTAGGCATTAAGCCTAACTTTTTTTATTTGTCGGCATGTGCATTAGGTTCCAGTTGGGGTTTGGTTCTAGCAGTTCTATGAAGAGTCGAGACTTAGCTTTACACAAGTGTAAGTAGTTGGTGAAGTCTTCGGCGACTTAGAGATAGCGACTGTTATTGGGTTTTAGTAGCGCCTGTCCTTATTATAGACTGTATGCATAGAATGAATTATGTGTGTTGAGGTTAAATCTTAAATTGTGTTTGTAGATGAAACAATTATCGATATATTCAGAGAATTTTAAATTAGTTGTTATTTCCAGATTTGAGGGTGTTACAAGTTGGTATCAAAGCTTAAGTTTGAGAGAATTAGGTATTGACTTTTGGATGTCTAGACTCAAACTAGCGTTCTTATAAGTGATTGAAAGTGAAGTTGCACATTAGGCACCTTAAGATAAGATATCTTGGGGTTGATCGAGTCACTAGAAATGGAGAATTTATCGAGGGTCGCAGGGATGATCATGTACGGTACGTTCATAATGGCACCTGTCCAGTGTTATGGTGAACCTCAAGCTACATGTGTATACTTGAACTACCTTGGTATGATGACCGTTGGGGTAGTGAGAAAGATTCTAAGCGAGTGATCTAAGAAAGGGTTGATGTTCATAGCAATGTCGCTTTGAAGTGATGGTTAATTGCGATGAATGCATTAAACTGATCATCTTGAGTCAGAATTATTGGTTGGAGTAGAACTATAAGATGCTAGACTGATTCTACCTTGAGGAGAAATGGTAAGTCGACCAAATTAGCGTGATTGTTGCTTTAAGATGTTTGATGCATCCGGATGACAATAGTATGGCAGGATATTGAGGAGCGTAATCCTAAGATGGGAGTGCCGACCAAATTCATGCACTAAATTTATTTCTAAAATAAGCTTGCATAAATTGTTTCTCATGTTCTCAAAACATAAAGTGAGTTACATTGTAAAGTCTTGGCAAAACATTTAACACTTATCGGATTTTAAATCGTGAGCTTAAGCAAGCATGAAGTTGTTTTGTTGCACGTGATTGCAAATTATTATCGAAAAATTCTTTATTCTCGTCTCGTATCTAACGCTATATATTTTTTGATATTTTAAGATCCGAGTTTTAATGTTATTTGAGGTATTGGGCAAGTAATTGTGGAATTTTTGACCTTGACATTGGATTTCCTCCACGTATGTTAAGGTTTTAAAGGAAGAGTTGTTCCCATGTTTTTGAGTCGGAATTTTCTTGGGAATTTTAGTCTGTACGAGTCGTGTTGAATTTTATGGAATATTGTTTTACGACGTTTTGGGCGTGTGAGTGTACTTTGAGATGCGTGGGTTTTAATTTTATTGCGTGTAAATTACGAGTTTATAGAGCGTCATGTCTAATTAAAGTTTTGTTGAAAATGGTCACTTTATCTTACATTGTGGTTTTAGAATTTTGACATTTTAGACTTATGGTCGTCTTATACTTTCATGTTGGGCAATGGAAATTTTGACACCGCTTGATTTTAGCGTTAATAAGTTTTATGAAAATTCAGTCGGGTTTTATGGTGTCTTATCTTATGACATTTTGTGTCGCATAGATAAATTTTAGAACGTGTTTACATGCATTATTGTGTACGTTAATTTATAAGTTTTGTTAATAGATGTCATCTCACGTGTTGTTTTGGAGAAGTTTCATTTTCACGTGATCTATCTTTGAGCTTTATTCAAGTCTCAACCATGGTATACTAATTTTATTTAGATTAGATTATACTGTTGGTGTGGGTAAACGTATAAGAAATTTATGTTGTTTCAGATAGAACTGTTGATTTAAACGTGCTTCAACTGTTGGCTTTGCTGTCATAAGTTTTCCGCAATGCACGAAATGAATTTTCAGGTTTGCATGTAGTTGTAGTTACCGCTTTAGGTAAGTGCGTTTTATCTGTGCGGCCCAAAATTTGAACTCGAATATTAAAAAATTTATTTACATTCCTATTGTGTTACTAAATTTGGGGAAGTAAATGGACGCATATGGGCCTTGTTGGGAATTTTATCTCTCGACGTTTTGTGTTTTTTAAGGAAAAGATTTTAAAGTTGAAGCTGTAAAAACCTCTTTTGGGAGTTGTACAAACTTTTATTGCACATGTTATAGTGCGGAGAATTATTTTCATATGCAAAATATAAATTGTTGCATGCTAGGACCATGGTAGTCCGTTTGAAAATTTTGTTGCGCATCTTTTGTCACTATTTTTACTTACGCTAGTGTTGATCAAACGAATATTGAAAGGGTTTTATATGCGTGACTTTGGTGACCATTTTGCACACCTGCCAAGCAAACGGTAGTAGATCTTACACGTACAATTAATTATTGTAAAGATTTTACATTTGAGAATTTTATAAAATTTCAAATTGGCATATTAGTTGAAAACCTTGAACTCATTAGGGCTACAGATTTAAAACCCTATTTTGGAAGGAGTTGTAATTGAGGTACTAGATTTATATGTTACCCCGCATATAAGAGATGATCTTTTCGGTAAATCTTTGGGTTGAGCCTTGTGCGATTTGCTTGAGTGCGGTTGGTTCTGGATTGATGAATTATTGTTCGACAAATGTTTGGTTTTGGTGGTGTACCATCTTAATGGATATTTGTGAATGATGATGATGTGATGATTGTTCGTAAAGCTGTATGATTTGGAGTTTTTGATTCCATATTAGGTGTCAACTTTAATCCTTTGGGACCAGTTCAGTGCAAGCCGACTCATTCTTTGGAGTCAAATGATCTTTGGAATGTTTGGAAGAACCCCGGGGGAGCATGTGAAGTGTTAACCTCGCGGTGGTAGAGTTTAGAGGGAGATTAGACGTTGGTAAGTAAGCGTTGAGGTGTATGATTTTATTGATGTGGTGAGGATCTTATTGTTAGAATGTTTGAGGTTTGAGGATAGATCGGAGTTATGTGGGAGCCTGATCTAGATTGGCCAACTCTCGGGAAAGCGTATTGGTACGTCCTTGGAAGGAAGGCCTTACCAATGCCAGGGATGAGTTGTTAGGAAATTTTGGTAATTCTCTTGGCTGGTGTTGACCATTGGAAGGCGGATTCAAAATCGAGGATGAGCTGGAGTGATCTAGTCAGTGGGAAGTGAAGTCACAAACTACCCTTGGGGTAATATGTGTCGCCTAAGGTTGGGAGGCGACCGAGATCGCATGGTCAGGAATCACTACAATAAGGTTTGACGTTTACTCTAGTATGAGTGGGCCTCTTCAAAGTGGATATGTGGTGTGTGTCCTTATAGAAATCGGTGGGTGGGGGGGGGGGGGGCAGTTTCGTCAGGAAGTTAATGGGTTTTGGCTCAATGATGAGATGGCTAGAGACAACCCCTCGGAAAGGGAAGCGGTCGTTTGGGAAATGACATCATTGGGATCTATTATATGTCACTACCTTTGGGGTCAGAGGAAACCTAACAGGTGTTGAGGATGGTAATGGAATGCCTTGGGTGAGACTGGGATTTCGAGGACGAAATCATTCTAAGGTTGGGAGGATTGTAACACTCGGTTTTTCGCCAAGATGGATGATACAAAATTTATTAAAAATATTGTTTACAATGAAGTATTTCATAATATTACATTGCCTACTCCCACGTTACAGGTAATACATTCTCTATATTTTTAAACATAACTCATTTTATTACTAACTTTCCATTCATTTCTTTCTTTTTCCATACCTAGGAATGAACCTCCAATTGCAGATGCACATCTTCTTTTTGTAGTTACATTAATAACGACACAAATTGCGAGGTATATTTTTTTTTCATTCTCTCTTTCTTCTCGCTTTCAAATGTTTCTCATCTATATTAATTTCTTGCTAATCTTAGTTCTTAACCATTATGTGTGAGACCGCTAATGACAAATGTTTTCATGACATACATGCTTACTATCTTGGATTAATCTGTCGAGAAAATGGAACGCGATCGTCTTGCTGAAGGTTGACCTTCGAAACTTTGTCATGTCACGTCTCTACCATCCGTCTCCAAGTTGGTGTTCTCAATGACAATGGGGGTGGTTTCTCTCTGCATAACTGCTTAACAAATCCTGTTTTGTTTCAAGTAGTTTAACTGCTCATGATGGAAATGAATATATATGTTTTCCATGTTGCTAAACGTTTAGGATGAACTTTAACAACAAACATCCCAATCTCTACTTTTCATTTTCGATTATTATTTTTTTTAGATTTCAAATTGGATTTTTTTTGGTTCGATGACTTATAAAATTGACCAACATTTATTTTTACCGCTACATTACTGATAAGTTCAAAAGACAATATCTTCATAGATTACACTATTCGTCGTACTTATGTTCATATAATAATCGTTCGATTTGCCACGCAAGGTGCGGTGTTGTTACCTAGTTATACCATAATTTTATATAGTTTACTTCTCGATAATTGGTTTGAAACATTGAGCATATACACCATTACACCAATTAACATATGATCAATCGGTTTATATCAAAGATAAAATAATAAGATATTGAGATGAATTTAGAGCATCTCCAACAACAATGCTAAAATAGAAAAAAATTGGGTTTTTGTTTTCTCTACTTCTCCAAGTGCTATATCTTTTGCTATAATAGAGAATCATGAAAAAATCTCTAAACATAGATAACTCTCTATAATTATATAAATAGGAAAGAGAAATATTATTGTGCGGTCCCCTTCTTTTGTAAACCATGAGATTGATATTAACCGTGTTAACCAATGTCAACCGTAGATTGATGATCAGATCGACGATTCACAATTAATTGATTTTACATTTTAAATAAAAAAATCCCAAACAGTTAATAATAAACATTGCATATATGCACAAGGGTATTTTAGTAAAAATATCATCCCATTTATTTAGGGGAACACACACATACCAAAAACAAACCCCACCTAATTAGGGATTTTTTTCCCAAGATAGATTTAACATATCGAAACTTCATGCGCATACCAAAAACAAACCCTATCTATTTAGGGATTTATTAAGAAGTCCAAATATATGGTAAAATTTTGAGCCCATGGTCTTTTGATCATTTAAAATTTCCTTAAAATTCCAATAATATTCATAACATATTAGGCTGACTTGAATATGTGCATACGTGGATGCAGTGCATATGTGCACATACGCGTATGTGCATACAATGCATATGTGTACACATGCATATGGATAGTCAATGCATATGTGCACACTTTAAATACAACATCAATAACACTTATGGTGTATATGTGCATACAGTTCATGTTCATATGTGTAGACTTGCATTATTGTGAAATTTGGATTCCATGTTATTCCAACATGTGCATATGTGTACAGACAAACGATAAACGAGCATACATTATGCATTTCTTTACTTCTTATGATAAACATTGTGAAATGAATAATGCTTATATGCACACTGTAAAAAGCAACATACATATATACTCAAAAACACATTCTTACTGTATGTATAATGTTGAATATAATTACAAATGCTTTTACCGATATTCGATTCTGGATATAATGAATTAGTAGATGGGCGATTACCGAAATTGGTTCGTTGAGTGATATGTCGTCAAGTCCGGTAGAATTACCGAACTCTTAGGATAACCCCGTATTCAAAGACTGAACAGTCTCGTTATGACGGCGGAACGAGGGATCGTCTTTAGTTTCAAAAATTGATTCCAACAGACTCTCATTATCGAGAAAAAACGTTATTCGATTGTCACTCATTGTGCTAATCACTCGAAACAAAACGCTCGATGGATTTATTTCACAACGGTTGAGAATAAAAAAAAAACAATTAGAACCGTGGAAAAAATGTGCAGATGTAATGTTGAATTTTGCTAAAAATAAGGAAGAAGATGACTATTATAGATAAGATCTAGTTTTAATTTTAAATTATTCTAATTTTAATTTTAAATAGATAATTACCAAAATAAAGAAATCTATAAAATATGGAAATACACTTATTAGGCGTGTAACAAGAATTTCCGGTTTTACCCCTTTAAGAATTAATAGGATAGACAATCTAAAATGATTATGATTGGTTGAAAATTGGTTAACACGGTTAACACCAATGTCTTAGTTAACAAATGAATGAACCTCTATTATTGTATTCCTTCCACCAATAAGATTCAATTTTTATCACTTTATATTATGTTTTTTTAGAGTGTATTATGATGATAAATTAGAGAATATTAATAATAATATAAGTTGTTTTAAGATTTCTAAGATAACAAATCCGTTGAAATTGAATGTAATACTTTTTAGAGATTTTTACTTTTGATTCTCTATTTTAGAGAAATTATAGGAAAGCTGTTGGGGATGCTTTTAAAGATTTATGTAAATTTAGAGATTTTTTACAATTTCTCTCCTATTTTTTTTTTTCTGTTTTAGCATAGAGGATAGCATAACCGTTGGAACAACAAAAATGCTAAAATCACAATTTTATCGATTTTAGCATAGCTGTTGGAGATGTTTTAAAAATCTCTAAATTTAAAGAAATCTTTTTATTACCCCCAAAACTAAATTTTTCTCTCCCAACTTTTCATATATTAAATATTTTAATAATATAATTAAATAAATTAGATATTTTAATAAGATAGTCAATATTAGATTTGTTAAAATAAAATAGTTGATGGAATTGAATGTAAAATATTTTAGAGATTTTGATTTTTTTACCGTATTTTAGAAAAACTTTAATATAACCATTGGAGATGGTCTGATAAAATATTTTGGTGGCTTAGAGCATCTCCAACAACTTCTCCATTTTGGAGAAAATGAAAAAAATGGAGATTTTGGGTGTAAAATGAGTTATAACAGCTTCTCTAAAATTTTCTTCAAAATGAAGAAAGTAGGAGAAAAAATACATTTTTCTCCAAATTTGGAGATATCCCAAAAAATGATTACGAAGAGAGAGAAATTATTTTTTATTACATTCCACCAATGAGAAACTTTGAAATCAATTGTTTAAGTGAGAGAAATAATATTTTAATAATACTAGAAGCGCATTCGCGCAATGCAGCGAGATACATCACGATTTTAATGTTCATTTTGTTTTTTGTCGATTTACAGTACGATTTTGGATGGTTTTGAGAAAGTGATAGTGTTTTTTTTTATAAATTTGTTTAATTTAGATTTAATAATATAATTTTTTTATACAAAAAAATTAAGTATTTTATTAAAATTAAATGATTATCTTATATATTTTAATGACATCAAGAAAAAAATAACCAATTAAATATTTAATAATATAATTAAAACAAATTTATAGTAATATAATATATTAATTAATTGTGATACATGGAAAGATCTGCATAAAAGAAAGCCCTGCACACACCAAATTGGTGGGTGTTAGAAGTCTGCAGTAGTAATATGTATCTTGTGCTTAGATACTTGTAAATTAAGTGATTTTTAAAACATTGTATAAAATGATGGTAGCTTGTGCCTAATAATTTGTATTTAAGAGTTTTTTATCCGTGTTTTATAATATAGTATAGTATAGATAGATAGTATAGATATAGATAATCAATAATTTATCTCCAAAATAAAGAAACTGTTGGAGATGATTATAACTGTTAGAAGATGAATATGATTGTAGAACACGATGAATATGCTGAAGGTTTGAAACCTCGATATATTGACCGAGAGAAACTTACAATACAGAATGTAAAATTATGAAGGAGAGATAATTAACCTAAACTACAATACAACAAATATATACGTAGGCTAGATGGGCTTGGGCCCTAACATGGGCCTAGGCCTCTATATACATTAACATCCCCCCTCAAACTCAATCGGGAGAAGAATGCGTCAGATGGAGTTTGGAAACTAGATCGCGAAACCGTCCTGGTAAATGAGCTTTAGTGAAAATATCAGCCGGTTGATCAAGAGTCGAAATAGGAAGAAGCTGAATAGTCTTACGTGTCACATGTTGACGAACAAAATGACAGTCAATTTCAATATGCTTCGTTCGCTCGTGGAAGACATCATTGTGGGCAATCTGAATAGCACTGTTGTTGTCACACCACAATGGAGTTGGAGACTGTTGAGGAGCCCCCATGTCAGAGAGAAGCCAGCGTAACCACACAAGTTCTTGAGCTGTATCAGCTAATGCTCGATATTCAACTTCAGTACTGGATCGAGCTATGAGAGATTGTTTCTTGCTTCGCCAGGATATAAGAGAGTCGCCAAGAAAGAAACAGTAGCCAGTAGTGGAGCGTCGATCAGTCATGTCACTGTCCCAATCAACATCAGAAAAACCTCGCAAAGTCAAAGATGAGGTGGATGAAAAATGAAGACCATGAAACATGGTCCCTTTTAAATATCGAAGAATGCGCAGAACAACAGCATAGTGATCAGAACAAGGGGCAAACATGAACTGACTAACAGTATGAACAACATAGGCAATATCAGGTCGAGTCACTGTCAGATAGACAAGTGACCCGACTAACTGGCGATATAAAGTAGGATCACGTAGAGGTGGACCAGCATTTGGAGCCAGATGAAGGTTGTGTTCAAGAGGAGTGGATGCTGTTTTGTTGTCAGTAATCCCAGCTTTTGACAAGAGATCTGAAGTATACTTGGCTTGACACAGATAAATACCCGATGGATCAGAGAGCACCTCAAGACCAAGAAAATAGTGTAAAGAACCAAGATCCTTCATCTCAAAATAGGAGCTGAGAGATGACTTCAGATTGGCTATGCCTGTAGAGTCACTGCCAGTAATAATCATATCATCCACATACAAGAGAAGTAAGATTGTGCCAGCTTCAGTTGTCCGAGTAAACAGCCCTGAATCATAGTTGCTGGGTGAGAAGCCCAAAGAGGTGACAGTTGTACTGAATTTCTCAAACCAAGCTCGCGGAGCTTGCTTTAGGCCATAAAGAGCCTTTCGAAGACGACAAACATGACCTTGTGGAAGATGAACGCCTGGAGGAGGTGTCATGTAGACTTCCTCAGATAAGTGACCGTTCAAAAAGGCATTCTTAACATCCATCTGAAAAAGGGGCCATTGTTTGGTAGCAGCAATGGCAAGAAGACTGCGAACAGATGTGACGCGAGCAACAGGTGCAAAAGTCTCCTCATAATCAATACCATACTCTTGATTGAAACCCTTGGCCACAAGCCGAGCTTTGTACCGATCAATAGAACCATCCGATTTGGTTTTGATTTTGAACACCCATTTGGAGCCAATGGGTTTCTTGCCTGGTGGAAGAGGGACATAATCCCAAGTTTGAGCCTTGTCAAGTGCCTGAAGTTCCTCATCCATAGCTTTCTGCCAATCAGAGTTAGAAGAGGCTTCCTTGTAGGAAGTAGGTTCGTGATTTGATAGCAGAGTAGCATAAACATGATAATCACGAAGATGTGAAGGAACTTGTCTTACCCGTTCTGATCGTCTAACATTCTGAGATTGAGAAGTTTCAGGAGCCAAAGATTCAGCAGGTACCTCAGATGTTGGCTGTGCGGAAGGAGCAGATGATTGATGATGATCAGGAAAGCTAGGAAAGGCTGACTCAGAAGGAGTTGGAACAATAGGTGGAGGTGATATAATGTCAGATTGGAGTGAGTCCAATGAGACAGAAGCATCAGTGAAAAATGGAGTTGTGAGATTAGGAGACTCACGAAACTTGGATATAGAAGAGAAAGGAACATGTTCCCAGAAGGTAACATGTCGAGAAATACGAAGACGCTGGGAGAGAGGATCCCAGCAGCGATAGCCCTTGTGCTCAATACCATATCCAAGAAAGCAGCACAGTCTGGAGCGAGGTTCAAGTTTGGTATGTTCATGAGATTGCAGTTGAACAAAGCAAGCACTACCCCAAACTTTTAGAAGTTCATAGGCAGGAGTGACCTCATAAAGAGTCTCATAAGGAGACTTATTATGAAGAATGGGAGTAGGGTGACGATTGATAGTATAAACGGCAGTAAACGCAGCTTCACCCCAAAAGCGTTCTGGACATTTCGCAGAGATGAGAAGAGTGCGAACTGTATCAAGAATATGACGGTGTTTGCGTTCAGCACGACCATTTTGAGGATAAGTGCCAGGGCAGGAGTACTGAGAGAGAGTCCCCTGAGAGTGAAGAAAGGAGAGAAGGGATGACTCTTTGTATTCCATAGCATTATCAGCTCGAAGAATCTTTATAGATTTTGAGAACTGAGTGTGAATCATCCGAGCAAACATAATATAGATTTGAGGTAATTCCGAACGATGTTTCATAAGATATATCCATGTGAAACGAGTGTGGTCATCAATAAAAATAACAAAATATCGAGCACCACCCATGGATGGATGTGGTGCTGGTCCCCATACATCATAATGAATAATATCAAATGAAGAAGTAGAATTAGATTCATTCAATTCAAAAGGTAAAGCATGATGTTTGCCAAGTTTGCAAGGTAAACAAGAAAGACTGTCAGTTGATACACAATTTCCTAACACACCTAAATGAGCTAATGACTTTATTTTGGCTAGAGATAAGTGACCCAGTCGGGCATGCCACAACTCAATGGAAGAAGTGCTAGAAACCGAGGCAACAAAACTTGAAGAGGTTAAAGGAAGACGCAGGTAGACCACTTCAATCATCCGTCCAACTTTACGGCCGAGTCCAAGGATCTGCTTGGTCTTTGGATCCTGTACAACACAACCAGAAGAATGAAATAAAATGATCAAATTAGATTCAAGAAGTTGAGCAATCGAAACTAAGCTCAGAGATAGCTTTGGAACATTTAGAACATCCGGTAATTGTATAAGAGGAGTGGAAACATTTCCACTAAAAGATACCGGTAGACCAGTGTTGTCAGCAGTTCTTACTGACGTAAATTGCTGAGGTGATTTCTTAGAAGCGAAACCATCAGGGCAAGGTGTCATATGATTGCAACACCCAGAATCAAAAAGCCATACGTTACCTGATGCAGCTGAGTGTGGAGAGTTCATACCCATAGCACCAGACATGATCTGTTCCATAAGTTCCTGATTGCGACGCATCAGTTCCATTAGATCAGGTGAGGAGGCTGTAGAAGCCTCAGTATCAGCAATAGTAGGCCCAGCAACAGCATGAGTCCGATTCTGAGAACTAGTATGCTTTGAGTTCTTCGGACAGTCAGTCTCATAGTGGCGCGGATGCGTGATGCCACACTTACGGCACTTACGGATAGGACAGTCAAGAAGAAGATGAGCAGGAGAATGACAGAAGGCACACTCGGATGTGTTCGTCTTGCCCACAGATCTGGAATGATTGTTATTGGTCCATTTGCCTTTTGGCTTGGAATGAGACGTGTAGAGAACACTATCCGTAGCAGGCACTGGTGACCGCATGTGAAGACGAGTTTCTTCACTTAGCAATTCTGAGATTGCTTCTTCAAGAGTAGGTAAAGGCTGCCTATGAAGAAGTGAAGCACGAACATTCTCAAATTTATCAGTCAAGCCCATCAAAATGGTGATCAGGTGCAGCTGGTTGAAGTAGGCGGTGAACTGTTGAGCGGTTTCATCAAAAATCTGAGGTGCTCCAAGACTGATATGATCTCTGAGAGACTGCATTTCAGAGATATAAGAATTGATGGATTGATCAGGAAGTTGACGTTTGCTCTGAAAAGTGGTCCACAGTTGATACTGATGAGATAGACCAGATGATGTATACCGCTTGGCGAGAAAATCCCAGAGACTTTTGGCTGTAATATAACCAAGGAACTGTTGGTTGATCTCAGGAGTAGTGGAGGCATTAATAAAACCCAAGATACGAGCATTATTAATATCTCACTCTTTCATTCGTTTGGAAAAGTCAACAACATTCTCAGATGTTTCTTGAACTGGAGCTTTGGATGCGCCAGTAACATAGGTGTAAAGACCATAAGACTTTAACAGAATTGTCATATGATGGTGCCAAAGAATATAGTTGCTACCGTTGAAAACAACGGAGATGGGATTTGAGTGACTGAAATTGGTAGCCATGAAAAAAAAGGAAAAGATACTAAGAAACAGTATTAAAGACCGGAGAAAAGTTCGACCTCGACCGGATGAATGCTCGACCGGATGAATGCTCGATCGGAGGGAGTGTTCGACCGAAGGAATGCTCGACCGGATGAATGCTCGACCGGAGTGGGTGTTCGACCGAAAGGGGTTTCGACCGAAGGAATGTTCGACCGGATGAATGCTCGACCGGAGTGGGTGTTCGACCGAAAGGGGTTTCGACCGAAATGATGTTCGACCGAAGTGAGGTGTTCGACCGAGGGGGTGTTCGATCGAGGGGTTAAAGACCGGTAGAAAATCGACCGGTGTTGCAGCAAGGGTTTCAACAGATCGATCGATCGACGGCAAAGGCAAGAACAGCGGCGGCGATGGCAAGAACAACGACGATGAACAGTAAAATCGTGATGAACAGTAAACCGATGAACAAACCTACAGCTCTGATACCATGTTAGAAGATGAATATGATTGTAGAACACGATGAATATGCTGAAGGTTTGAAACCTCGATATATTGATCGAGAGAAACTTACAATACAGAATGTAAAATTATGAAGGAGAGATAATTAACCTAAACTACAATACAACAAATATATACGTAGGCTAGATGGGCTTGGGCCCTAACATGGGCCTAGGCCTCTATATACATTAACAATAACTTTTTTAGAAATTTTGAATTTTAGTTCTCCATTTTAGAGAAATTTTGGGAAAGCTATTGGAGATCTATTAAAATGGGATACTTCTTTGGCTTTCTTTTTAAACTTTTCCCAAATTAAAAAAAGTGACTCTTGTTGATTACCAATGAAAAACGATGTACATACGCTATACGCTGGTATTGGTGTTTGTGGAGCAGTTTACGAGCCATGGCTTTTACGTTTTCCAATCTCTCTCATCGTTTCGCCTTCTTCTTCAGCTGTATTCCGAGAACCCCAACTTCTTCACACATCACATTAATATCTCCTCTTGACTCTTCTTCATTTCTTCTTCTCCAGCATTCTATCTAACTACAGGTTCCTTCTTCCAAACGATGTTTAACTTGTACTTTTGTTGCCGTTTATTTGTCATACTATTATACTTATATATGTTTGTTGATTTCACCATTAACAATCCAGTTTAGTTTCTTACTATGATTCTTAAAAAATGGCACCATTCTAACATATTTTATTTACACAGTGATCAAGCATATCGTTGTTCTTTTTTTATAATAATTATTTCTTGAGTAATGAAGTACGATTTTTTGCTAATGTTGCAGGTAGTAGACACTGTTGAAGGTTGGATAACAAACAAACTGAGATCGCAAAAGTCTGATGGTGGGGTTTCAGTTATTTTTATGAACTTTAGTTGTCATTTTATTTGAAGTATAAAGTGGTATATGATTTATGTGTTTAATTTTATGGAGCTTTTATATATGGTTTGGATGGTTTACAGGGAGATGAAACCAATACTATTAAAGGATGCCTAACTCATGGACCATGGGGTGGTTCACAAGGGAAAAGTTGGAGTTATATGCCCAAAGGCCTCATTAAGGAGATTGCCATTCTAGGTGATGGCTCAATTATTGATGCCATCGAATTCTTAAGTGATGGATATGCATGTTTTGGTGACAATATTGATGCCTATTCTTTGGACAAGGTACTTGATATTACCTTAATGTACGTAGTTTGATTGATGCTTTTGAAGATGAGTTTTAATTAGCATTTTTGTTTGTTATACCATGAGGTCAACAAGTTGATGAGTTTGGTCAATAAGGGGTAGGAATTTGACATAATTAGCCATTTTGAACGATATAACTCACCTCACCTCACCTCGTAGCCACTCATTTTTACCATTTTATCAGTACTCCACACGTGTCATATGGGCATTGATAAGTTAAAAAAAATTACACTTCACTTGTGGGCCTTGATTATTTAAAAAAATAATTCATGAACTCTTTCCACTTCACTTGGCACATAATTCCTCAAACTTCTTCACTTGCGTGAAAAAGGAAAGAGTTCCACTTGTGGCTAGCTTGTGATTATTTATCTCCACTTACAATCTTTCTCTTAATAAAATGCACCCTCCCCGAGTTGCGGTAAGGCACTGGCGGAGGTATTGAAAAAGTAGTAAAACTATGAGAGAAATGGCTAAGGGATGAATTGTACATCATTTTACATGTGCAAGCAAGGAATATAATAGTGCCTCTAATGAACCGCATGATTCCGCAGATTTGTATTGACTACCCAAATGAATATTTAACGTCAATAAGTGGGACATTTGGCGGCAATGGAGGATCTGTTGTTTTGACGTCAATATGCTTTGGCACAAATCAGAAGCTTTATGGTCCTTATGGTTCAGAAACTGGCACTCATTTCTCATACGACGGAAAAGGTGGTATGATTGTTGGATTTCATGGGCGTGCATATGGTAGGTTCCTTAATGCTATTGGGATTTATGTGACGCCAAAATCACTTGCATTTGGTCGAAACATAAAATGTGGGGACGATTCCAGTCGTGAGGTTCGCATCTAAAAGTCCTTTTTTGTTATGTTTTTAGTCTTCAATTATTTATGTTATCTGTAGTGGCCAATGGGTATTTTCTTGTGCTTAACCACATATCTAAAAAATTTCTCTTATAAATATACCTTTGGTTAATGGTTTCACTACAATCATGTTTTAAAATGTCTAAAAAGGCAAGGCCAAAACCTTGGGGGGCTTCTGGAGGTGAACCTTGGGATGATGGGGTTTTCTGGGATGATGGGGTTTTCTCCGCTATCAAACAAGTACATGTTCTTGTGGAAGAGTCTTTGAACATAATCTATTCAATTCAACTTGTATATGATAAAAGGGATGGGAAATCCGTTTTATCACCAATGCACGGAGGAAAATGCAGAGATAAAATGGAATCGGTATCAGTGGTATGCACAAATTTACACTTTTTTTTTGCATTTTATTGATTAACCTCATGATCAGTGTAGGCTGATAGCAGAACTTTGACTTTACAGGTTAATTTGGATGGTACAGATGAATATTTGACTGGGATCTCGGGGTTTTATGGTCCCGTTAAAGGATACAATGGAGTGGAAGCTATAAAGTCCATCACTTTTCACACAAACAAGAGGAAACTTGGGCCTTATGGAGAAGAAAGTGTTGCAGGGTATACTTGTTTCACTTCAACAACATCTCCTGGGAAAGTTGTTGGTTTTCATGGGAGGAGTAATGGTTTCTTATGTGCAGTTGGTGTTCATATGGAGTATTTATGAAGATAATGGAAGTGTTTTGACTTTGAAGTCTGTATGATTCTTCTGCTAAGATGCATGAATCAGTTGTAATTGCATCAAACTTGGTTTAGCTTTTTGTTGCCATTGTGATTTTGAAGAAGTTTATAGGGTCAAAAACCAAAATGTTTGTACTTTTTGTTGCCATTGTGATTTTATTTTTCAATGATTTTCTTTTAACTTTATTTGATTATTTAATGATATTTAGAATTTTTCATGATTGATATTGACTATTTTTATGTTTTATTAATTGATAACTTGATTGAAACAAATAATCCTAACATCCTATTTATAATCTAAACTAAGAAAAAGATAATTATGAAATTTATATTAATCCTAAGGATAGCTTAGTGGTAAGGGCCTGGGGGGATAGTGCATAGTATGCCTATCTACCAGGTTTCGAATCCTGGGGGATGCACTTCGGCGATACCCAGACCTTGGGTCGGCCTTCGGGTCGGTTCGGGTCCAGGTTTACGGGCATACCAGTCTATGGGTATGCGGGTTCGGTCTTGACCGGGCTTAGTCGTACCTGGGCGGGTCCAGTCCATTTGGGCTGGGTCGGGTCGCCACGGATTAGTCGGTGCTGCCCAATTGGATGCCCGGATACCGCGGATGCGTGTGTGTGTGGGCGTAGCCCAAGTTGCCGTACAAAAATAAAATATTAATCGTAAGGATAACTAATAAAGATAATAGAAAAGGAATTTAAAACAAGCTAATAAATCAAAAGACTTCCAAGTGAAAGAGGAAAGCATGGTCACGTGAGCTTTTTGTGAAATCAACAGTGTCTTGCGCGAGTTTTTATGCGACCCAAGTCGCATTGAACCCGTATTCGGTTCTGTTTGCCTCTTTTTTTATGCCAAATTCCGAGTGTCTTGCGAGCTCGTTTGTTTCTCTTCGATCCCGTTTTCCTCTTTTCCAATTATTATTAAAAATCCTTATTAACACTCGAATTCTCCCTGTATCAGTCACCCTCACTTGAAAAGAACTCGTCCTCGAGTTCACTTGAAAAAGGTATTCATCTGACCCGTAGAACAATCGTTTCTTCAAAACATTTGGATTCACAACTTGCCCTCCAAAATTCAAAAAATTTGACCGGTCTTCAAATCCCAACAGAGATTGTCGTGATCGTCTCCATACGAGAGATATTTTATCAAATTCAAAAGGGTAAGAGATTAAAGTAACTTTATCGGGAATTGTTTCGGTTTGAACCGGAGCTTTGGGTGCGGTAATAATGAAAGTGTCACCTTCAGAATCACCGTTCTTGACTTCTTGTGACAACGGTTTCGTTGGCTCGAGAATGTTCTTAAGCAATTCACTTTCGATTTCTTCGGTGGCTGATCCAAGATCTGGTTCGGATACTTTGGCCTCGATAACAATTTCTTGTTGTGACTTGGTCACGACTTCATCTTCAACTTTGTCCGGCAAGACTTCGTCGTCTTGTTTCGATGGATTCTCCGGAATGGGTGGTTGTCTGACCAGAGAAGTAACCGAACCGATAGTACGATTGTTGATGTTGCTCTTCTTGTTGGTGCCTATATCAAAGCTATCAACCGGAGTCACGAAGATCAAATGGTCACCACAATGGAATAGAACGAGGTCGTATCGACGCTTGTAAGTAGCATGATTGTCGAATTGCCATGGTTGGCCCAATAGAATGTGGCAAGCATCCATATCAAGGACATCACATAGTACCTCTTCTCGATAGTATTTGCCAATTGAGATGGGTACTCGACAAGTTTTTGTAACTTTAACTTGAAAACCGTTCTTGATCCACCCAAGAGAATAAGAACATTCATGGGGTTGAGTGGGTAGATTAAAGTAATCGACCAATTTTTGGGATACTAGATTTTCGCAACTCCCGTTATCAATGATGAGGTTACATACCTTTTTATGAACGGAGCAATGCGATCGAAAAAGATCTTCGTGTTGGCTTTCCTCTTTTGACGAAAGAAGTATTCGTTGAAGTACGATATGAATTTTTTCTTCTTCCTCCTTCTTTTCGGATTCGGAACTCGAGAGATCGACCCGGGTACGATTGCCATTGCATGGCGCCATATCCGGTCCTTCAAACCTGTCTCTTCTCCGACGATTGTCGTTGACGATGTTGGGTTGAAGCCTGTTAACAGCCGCTGTCAGATTAGTGAGTGATGTGGATAAGGCCACATTCATCTCTACTAAACCCGCTTTGGTAGTCGGTTGTCGATCTGCAATTGTTAGTGAAAAGACAGGCGAATCCTGCTCTGATACCAACTGACGCAGCGTAGGTTTGCGAAAGGATCGACAAGCGTCTAAACCCTTTAACGGTTGAGAATTACGATGTGTAAAACTCGAAAACTCAAGAGAATACTCTCTAAAAAGCTAAACTTTTATTAATTGATAACTTGATTGAAACAAATAATCCTAACATCCTATTTATAATCTAAACTAACAAAAAGATAATTATGAAATTCATATTAATCCTAAGGATAACTAATAAAGATAATAGAAAAGGAATTTAAAACAAGCTAATAAATCAAAAGACTTCCAAGTGAAAGAGGAAAGCATGGTCACATGAGTTTTTTGTGAAATCAACAGTGTCTTGCGCGAGTTTTAATGTGACCCAAGTCGCATTGAACCCGTATTCGGTTCTGTTTGTCTCTTTTTTGATGCCAAATTCCGAGTGTCTTGCGAGCTCGTTTTTTTCTCTTCGATCCCGTTTTCCTCTTTTCCAATTATTATTAAAAATCCTTATTAACGCTCGAATTCTCCCTGTATCACCGAGCTACGAGTATCTTTTTATAGCTCGAATTATAGAGCTTATTGTTGTTTTTCGGTTACATAATCGGTTTTATGAGATGAATAAAACCGGTTGTCGGTTTCATAATCGTTTTTATGAGATGAATAAAAACGGTTGTCGGTTACTTAATCGTTTTTATGAGGTGAATAAAAACGGTTGTCAGTTTCATAATCTTTTTTATGAAACAATTATGACTCTTTAATTTTTTAATGGGGGAGTTTCATTTTATACTTGATCTCCTCAAGTATAAATAGGAGCTCCTACCTTATTCTATGAGCACTGAAAAAAAGAAAGAAATATCTCTGCTCTCTTTCGATCTCTCTGCTCTCTACCAAAATATTTCTGTCTCAAAATTTGCATTAAGTTCAACCACTATCGCTGTTAGTGTTTGAATACTCTGCATCAAATCCTGGAGGTTTAGCAAGTGTAAGTCTCACAACGATTAAAGAGATTCGTTTAAAACCTTTAAGGACAGGTTTATAAAACCATGCAGTTCTATTTGTGGGTGCTGTTCGTTGGAGATCGTCTAAACAGGTTGGTTTTAATTTTGTGTTCTGTCTTTCTTTTCCGTCCAATAGAGTGGACACTCTGTTTCTACCCCTTCTTCTAACGAATCTATCGAGAAGGATAGTCTCGTTATTAGGTTCACCTAATAATCATTCATAACAGTTTTCGTAATTATTAAATTATTAATCTTTCGAAATAAAGTTTGTAATTTTTGGTTTTATAATTAAAATCGTTGTTTTAATATTAAATCTTGTTGCGTTAGTTTAATTGAATTTTCTAATCGTAAAATTCAACAATCTTAAAGGTTTTAAAATCGTAAAAATGGAATCCGGAAATGTTCGTATGATGCAACAAGAACCGGTGAAATTGGATAGCTTTGACGGGTCAAACTATACCCGTTGGGTTGAAAAGGTCAAATTCATGCTCATGGTTTTAAAATTGTTCTTTGTCTTGGATCCTACTCTGCCACCCATTCCCCATAATCCCGTTCCTGAGGCCGGGAGAGAACCTGATTTCGCCAGAATAGCCGAGCTGGATAAGGAGCGGCTACTCCGTAAGGAGTCTGAAACACTGGCTTGTGGGTACATAAAAAGTGCCCTATCTGACAGACTGTATGATCTTTATGCCCCGATAAACTGTCCTAGAGAACTTTGGACAACTTTGGAATTTAATTACATGGCATAAGAAGAAAGAACTAATAAATATCTTGTGTCTCGATACTTGAGATTCCAAATGGTTGATGATAAGCCAATACTTGAACAGATTTATGAACTTCAAGTATTGGAAAATAAAATGAGAGTTCTCAATATTCCTCTTCCTGAAATCTTCCTTGTGGGGGCTGTTGTTGACAAATTGCCCCCATCATGGAAGGATTTTCAAAAACGTATGATGCATAAATCCGAAGATTACTCTTTGGATGATTTGATAAAACACATCAGGATTGAGGAAGAGGTGAGAAATCGGGACAAGAAGGGTAAGGCCATAATGAGTGCCAACAGCGTGCAGGCTGGTGGCAAAGGAAAAGGGAAGTCTTCTGGACCCGTGAAAAAGTGGAATTCGGGTCCACAAAAGAAGAACTTCAAAAGGTCTGGTCAGTCAGATAGTCAGGGACCAAAGAGACCAAAGACAACTGGTAAATGTCACGTATGCGGAGAGACGAGACATTATGCAAGGGAATGTAAGGAGCGCAAGTCTGGTCCACCGACCGCAGCTAATGCGGTCGTAGACTTAGGACATCTTGTGGCCAATCTGAGCATGAATGAGATCTATATGCTTGCTGAAGATTCAACCCGGGTGATGGCTGGGAGAGGTGGTTGATATTTGGATTCTGGAGCCACGGTTCATGTGTGTGACTCCAGATCCAAATTCTCTGAGTACAATCCAGTTAGAGACGGAAGGCATATTGTGACAGTGAACCGCGGTAGAGCAGATATCGCAGGTATTGGAACTGTGCATCTAAGGTTTTCTTCGGGAAAAACCTTAAGTTTGAAAAATGTGTTACACGTGCCTACTGTATGCAAATGTCTTGTATCCCTAAGCAAACTTGATGAAAATGGGATAGGAATTGCTATGGAGGCTGGGAAGATCGTGCTTCACAAGAGATAACACTACTTTGGCAAGGCATACCGTCAACTGGGTATGTATCGCCTTAGTTTTTCTGAGGATGGTGATGACAGTTCCGACGCTAGTACTAGTGAGTCACTTGGTAGCAATGTTTCACACATGTCTAAGAATAGTGTTGGTTTTTCAGTTTCTGTTATTGATGTAATTCCTTTTGATATCAATGAAATTAATTCTTTTGAGTATTTTGCTTGTTCAATTTCTTTATGGCATAGTCGTTTGGCTCACACAAATGTTAACAATATTGAAAAAATGCAAAATAAAGGTTTAATTAAAATTGATAACAAAGAGTTTGGAAAATGTGAAACTTGTGTAAAATCGAAGTTTACAAAGAAACCTTTTCCATCAGTCAAAAGGGATACATCTTTTTTGGAGTTGATTCACTCTGATATATGTGAATTGAATGGAATACTTACCCGTGGTGGCAAACGGTATTTCATTACATTCTGTGATGACTTCAGTCGTTATTTATATGTTTATTTATTACATTCAAAAGACGAAGCTTTTGATGCTTTTAAACTTTATAAAGCTGAAGTAGAAACAACTCGAAAAACAAATAAAAAGACTACGATCAGACAGAGGAGGTGAATATTTTAGTAGAGAGTTTGATGCATTATGCGAAGAGAAGAATGACATCAAACATGAACGCACCTCACCTTTTACTCCCCAACAGAATGGTTTGGCGGAACGTAAGAACCGAACGCTTGTTGAGATGGTTAACTATATGTTGAACCAATCGGGTTTACCAAACAATCTGTGGGGAGAAGCATTACTGACTGCTTGCCACATTCACAATCGAATCACTAGTCGTGTGATTCCAACCAGTCCATACGAGCTATGGAAAGGAAGAAAGCCTAACTTGGAATACTTTAGAGTTTGGGGTTGTATTGCTTACTATCGTACTCCTGATCCAAAACGATCTAAATTAGGAGCCTGTGCCATTAAAAGCATATTCGTAGGATATGCTAGAAATAACAAGGCTTACAGATTATTGGATAAAGAAACAGGAGTGATAGTAGAATCTAGAGATGTGGAATTCTTTGAAGACAAGTTTTCAGAAGATGCTGAAAACTCGGATAGAACATTGGCTCAAAATCTTCCTAGCACATCTTGTGATAGTTCGAAAACCCCAACTGTAACACTCGGATTTTAGTTCGGAGTACTTTGAAGCGAAATATATATATATATATATATATATAGCAAAAGAAGGATCATATATCACTCGTCTTAGACCCGATTTAAGTGATTCAAGTTCCTATGGAAAATTAACACATATAACTACAATTTTCGTGTTTGGAGTTTTTGTAAATTCGAGCAACATCGGATCCAAAGTTGATGCCGAAGTTGGGATAAATTCTGAATCAGTTGGAGAAATAATAAAGGAATTAAATGGGATGTTGTAAACAAAAAGGAAATTGTAGCAGGTTGGTAAAGGTGTGACATACCTATGCTGTAGCCTGTAGGTCATGAGTTCGATTCGCCACATTCTCTCAATTTTATTTTTAATACAACAAACAATCTTGGCCCAATGGGAATACCAGGCCCAACTGACGAATTTAGTTCTTCCAAGCCATGACCCAGTTTGCTTCTTACTATTAGGGATTGAAAACAACCAAATTAAAGGGCATGAAGCACTAGTGGAGTGAACTTTAGAGGCAACAGCGGCTGCCGCTGTATATTGTTTAGAATTTTTTTTATCTACTAAATGCATTTCTTTTGATCTGGTGGTAACGATGTTTGAAGAACCGAGTTGAAGGCTTTAATGGGATGCAAATCTAACTCTTCAAGGGGATAGTAAAAAGAATTAAGCTCTCTTCATGGCTTGTGACTCCTAAAAGTTGAAAGGTATAAACTCCCTAACTCTTAAATCTAAGGTTTGTTAATTTATTGGGGTAAATTTTAGGGTTCTTTATGATTTGGTATTTATTAAAACTCTTTGTTGTAGGGAACTTCTCTTATAGTAAATATTTTGAAAGCTTAAATTTATAGCTTCTAGAAGGATTTTGATAGATTAATATATGTGTAGTATGGGTTGGATGGTTTTAAATAATTTGTAGTTGATATGGTTGATTTTAGGTGCTGTCCATATCTTGTAAAAATCGTAATAAATCGCTCATAGATCGGTTTGAGGCACGTAATATGTTTTTGGAACCGTTGAGATGTCCAAGTTGTATGTTTTGAGGAAGAGCTGATTCAGAGTGTAAGTATGCCAAAAATCGAGTTTTTTAGGACAACACCGTTTCATGACGGGATTAAGTAAACCGTCTTCAAGTATTCGTATAAAATTGGTTTTAAATCCGGTTAGGGTGATTCTTGATGAGTTGGAAAGTTCCTAGAGTTGTTTAAATATTTTGTTTAGAGTCCTGTAATTGATTTGGTGATTACACATGATTTATCTAGGTAGCAAGACGATTTCACAAGTCGGATGAAACCTAGGTTTAACTTAACCTAGCAAGGTGAGTTCAAGTTGATTTGTGAAAACGGTGTGCATGCCAAAATGGTTATTTTTGAAGTGTTTTACATCTTACATGAAATTTGTTAACTGTTGATCAGTTTGGTTATTTTGAAAGTGTTTAACCTTATAAACTTACATATCACATATCCTTGTGATTTTTGGGCATTTTGACAAATGAGTCATAGATGGGTGTGTTTGGTAACTTTTGCATAAATGAGATTATTTGGTTAAAAGGCATTTTTGGTGTTGTTGGGTAAAGGTTTAATTTTATGTTATGGGACGTTTTGAAAGGATAAAAAGCATAAATCCATTTGGGAAACCTTTTGTCCCGACTTAAACTGTGTTGGAGTTCATTCAAGTATTTTGGAGCGTGTGATTGCATGGCATGGGTCGAGTGCGTCTATTATTTGAAAAGTGTTAATCATTGGTCAAAAAGAGGTTTTGAGTAATTCGGCTCGATGTCATTTTAAAGGGTTCTTGAGGACGCTTGTCCGGTTTTATATGGCTCAATGTAGAGTCCAATTATGATGTACGTACTAATGCGCTACATTGCGTATTGAGGTTGGTTACGGGCTCGAGTGCGTTGGTCATTCATGTGTAGTTCGGTAAGGTTAGACTGTGTTGCATTGGATCCATAGGCACGTAAGTCAGTCTGTTTTGGATGGTCGATTGGGTATTGCGGGTGACCTTCAGTACCTATGTTTTATGACCGGAAACTTTACAAGTATGCATTGGGAGGGGTTGAGTCTGGTAGCGCTACAGGCAAAGTAGGCGCTAGGACCCCTGTCGCTTGAAGTAATGCTTGAGAGGTAGTCTTTAAGTGTGCCGGGCCTTTGGGGTGGAGTCCTTTGGGATGTTCATCAAGGTCAACTTTACTTGGGGTGGGTTTGTAAAGAAGTCGTAGGGACACCTGGCTGTGATGTCGGGAGGTGTCATGCGATTAACGTTGCTTAGGTGGCATACTTTTGTGTTCCCTCCACCCTCAACGGATACGGGTTTCCCCCGTTGTCGGCTATCAGTGTTTTTAAATATAAGTATGTTTTACTTTATTGTCATTGGGTCTATATGGTCGGCGGTAAATGAGGACCTTAATATTGGACCATCCTCCTCGTATACTAAGGTTTGAATGAATTATGTCAACTCTGTGTTTTGCTAATTAAAGTCTGCTCGTTTAAGGTCGTGTGAGTATTGGACCTAGTGTCCATGTTTTTCGGACGTACGGTATACATGGTTTGATGATGGTTCATGTTTCGAGTTAGTTTAAGTTGCATCAAGTTATAAAGCAAGTTTTAAATGAGGTGTCCATCTTTGAAAGTGCATTATTTTGGAAAAAAGTCGTTTCCACATTTTAAAGGACGCCAATTGTCTGGTCATGATTTCAAATGGGGTTCATTCTTCTAAAGATATATTTACTCATGTAAAACTCTTGGACTCACTAGGCGTTAGCCTAACCTTTTTATTTGTCGGCATGTGCATCAGGTTCCGGTTGGGGTTCGGTTATAGCAGCTATGAAGAGTTGAGCCTTAGCTTGTGCAAGTGTAAGTAGTTGGTGAAGTCTTCCGCAGTTTGGAGATAGTGACTACTATTAGGTTTTAGTAGCACCCGTTCTTGTTATAAACTGTATGTATGGAATGAATGTGTGTATTGAGGTTAAATCTTAATTTATGATTGTAGATGAATCATTTATTGGTGTATTTAGAAAATTTTAAATTAGTTGCTATTTCCAGATTTGAGGGTGTTACACCAACCAAGGTTGACGAACCACGTAGAAGTACTAGAGTAAGAAAAGAGAAAAGTCTAGGTGATGATTTCTTCTCCTATCTAGTCGAAGGAACACAAAAGAAAGTGACTAGAGAAGTCATTTTATCGATTAACATCGAAGATGATCCTAAGACTTTTAAAGAGGCCATGTCTTCAAGAGATGCTCCACTGTGGAAAGAAGCAATAAACGATGAAATGGACTCTATTATGGGAAATGGAACTTAGGAATTAGCTGATTTACCCAAGGGAGCAAAACCCATAGGTTCCAAGTGGGTATTCAAAAGAAAGTTACACCCAGATGGTTCAATCTCAGCATTTAAAGCTAGATTGGTAGCTAAAGGATATAGATAGAAAGAGGGTATCAATTATTTCGACACCTACGCTCCAGCTGATAGAATTAGCTTAATTAGAATTCTTATAGCAATCTCAACCATAAAAGGACTGCATATTCATCAAATGGATGTGAAAACAACCTTTTTGAATGGTTACTTAAACGAGGAGGTTTATATGAAGCAACCCGAAGGGTTTGTGGTACCCGGACAAGAGAACAAAGTGTGTAGACTCATTAAGTCTCTGTACGGTTTAAAGCAAGCCCCAAAACAGTGGCATGAAAGATTTGATACTACTATCACATCTTTCAGGTTCAGACATAATGGAGCTGATCGGTGCATTTACTCGAAATGTACCAAAGAATCCACTGTAATTATCTGTCTTTAAGCGATCAAATTGAACTGTGTTTCATTATAAAACATTCTATACTCTTTCTCCATTTATGTTGCATGTAGGTATAAAATCGAGACACACGAAAAAACATTAGTGCTTTCTTTTAAGTGATTAAGAGCTTGTCCTAGTGACATGATCTTAATTCTAAACAAGAATAATCTCTCAGAAAACAATATTAAAGAAGCTGCGGAATAGCACTTTAATATTCAGAAAAACAATGAAACAGTGAATCAACAGAATAACTTGTAAACTTTTATTGAATGATTGAAAGTCACAAGCTTTTACAAACAACCTCAATATTGATGAATAGGCTCACCAATACGAATTCTACTTCTCTAGAATTAGGGTTCTAACCTTGAGGTTGATTCTCTCTATTGAAACTAAAAACTCAGAATAATTGTTCTCACAAAAATTACTAAACTATTCTATACATATACTGAAGGCAAAAGATAATTACAAAATAATAAAAGATCTTCAGTATAAACTTCCATCTTTATCTCCAACTTCCATGCATATCTTCAGTCCATCCAGCTGTCATCCTTCCATGCGAATTCTTCATCTTATAAGCAGCATTAATCTTCAGCAACATTAATACTCTGAGCAGTATTAACTCCAGCAGTACTAACTATGCTCAACAGTATTAATCTCTTCAAGCAGTACTAACTTTGCACTAGCAGTACTAATCTTGTTTAGCAGTATTAATCTTCAACTGGCAGCATTAATTGTACTTAGCATTTCTTCAGTTCCCAACAATCTCCCCCTAACTTGACTTTTAGGAAGAGAAGTCAAGTTCTTCAGATGCTCCCAAAATATCATTCTTCAGATCCCTGTATCAACATTTAGCCCCAAACTTTGATTGATCATTCTCTGAATCAGATACTTGGCCATTTCTGAGTTTTCAACACATCCAAGCTTCTTCTTCAACATTGCATGAAGCTTCAGTCTGCTGTGGTTATATACTCTATCCACTAGGAAGTATTCTATGTGATTTCTATCCAAAGTCACTGCATATACTTCACTAGTTTCATATAGAGTCCAATTGGTGACTGCATGAAACACATTTCTTATGACATGCTCCACTTCTTCAGGTTTGAACATCATACACATATACTCCATCACCAGTTTTGTAATTGAAATCCCTGGAGCTTTTAACTGATCTACATATAACTTCATCCCTATTTCAAACATTTCTTCTATATCAGACCTGGAGCATGTTCTGACAATCTTGGCCCAAGTGTAGAATACCTCATACTTATCATCCTTCCTCTTGAGCCTGATATACTCCTTTCCATCCACTGTCAATGTATCCCAGTGAATAACTTCAGGAGGCTTTACACCAACAGGTTCTGCTAAAATTGGTTCAGGCACTTTGTCCATCACTACCATGTACATCTTTACATCATCTGTACTTGAAGGCTCTTTCTTCTCAGATGACTCAGGTGCCCCTTCCTCTTCAGCAACCTTCTCAGCCTCTCCTTCATTCATTCTAGGCTTATTGATTATCTTTCTCCTTGCCATCATCTTTGTTCTTTTTAAAGTCCTTAGACTTTCACCAATAGTGGCTTCTTTCTTTGGAGTTTCTTGCTCATCTGGAAAAGGTTTTTCTAGCATGAAATCATTGCTTTCTTTCATTCTCTTCTCCATCCCCATCTCCACCCTGGTAGTTTCATTCCCTTGAAGCTTGAGCATTTCTGAATCATACAACTCTTTAATCTGTTCAAATGGCATTGTTGAGAACATCTCCTTTCTGACTCCTACAACACCTTTGAGAAATGTGATCATCTTGTTTCTCTCTTGGATACCAAGATAAGTCTTTGAGGGTTGTCTCTTCTTTGTAGCCTTCTTGACCATCACAGATTTCTTAAGAGTTGCAGCTTTCTTCTGAGCCATTTCAGTTGCTAAGCTTTGTTGATAAGATTTATTCAGTTCTGCAGCTAAAACCTTTGCCATCTCCCTATCTTTGTCTACTTGAACCCTCTCTTCTTGCTCAAGATCAGCTTGCATCTTCCTGGCCAAAGCTTCATCTGACTCAACCAACTTTTGCCTTTTGACTGGTTGATCAGATTCCACTAGCTTAGCTTTGCCTTTATCTTTGCTCATCACCTTCTCAATGCTTGATTTCTTTACAGCCTCACCTCTTTCTTTGATGACAACTCCTTTGGCCTTTGAGATGACCTTGGGAGTATCATGCTTGGCTTTGATCAGAGTTTCAGCAATTTCAAGATATGTTAGTACCTCTTGTACTATTTCTGCTGCTTCTTTCAGATCAGCAGTATTAACAGTTTCTGCTGCTTGGCTTGACTCAACAACATTAACTGTTACTGCTTCTTGTTCTGTTACTGCTTCTTTATCTTTTTCTGCTGCTTGTACAAACTCAGTTTCCACAGCTTGTTGCTCCCCCTCAAAATCAACATACTCTTTCTCTTGCTCCCCCTTATTTGTGGCATCTTCCATATTGACATCAGCTTCTGACTCCCCCTTTTTGGGAGCATCAGGCACTGGTTTCCTCCTTCTTAGTACAAATTGTTTCTTCTTCTTTTGCAGAATCAATTTCTTCACCATTTGTTTCAATTTGACAATCCGTTCTTGTTGTGACAGAACTATCATTTTCAACTCTTCTATATCTTTGCCCTGTTTGATCACATCCATGTTGATGTTTCCCATGGTTTCCATCAATTCAAAATAGTTATATCTGTCCTCACCTTCTCTAGAAGTGTTACCCTCTTTTGAAGGATCATTGGATCTTTTTGTAGTGGGAGCCTTCTGCCTAACAGAAGCACTCTCCACCCCCGTGGGTTCTTGGCACCTGGGACCTTTGGATGATTGCTCACCTAAAGTTGCCATGGGGAAGGTCTTATTGATGTTACTACTTACCTCCTCTGTGCTAGCAGGAGTAGTGGCAGCCTTAGCACCCATATGCTCAACCATCTCCTCAGTGAGCACCTCCTTGGGGTTGGGAGACACCCCTTTGGTTTCCCTGTAGATATTCTCTAAAGGAGAATTCTCCTTTAGAGGGCTTAAAGGCTCAGTGGGTGATGGTACAAGAAGGGAAGGATCCTTTTTTACCTTTTTCCTTGTATAAGTTTGGGTGACAGGAGAAGTTGGCTTATGAATTAGGGACTGGGGGATTGATATAGAGTGGGAAGGTTGGGATTGGCTAGCAGTGGGATGGTCTAATGAGGGCCTTGACCCTGCTGCCATACCTTCTTCAGTGTAGGACACCACCATCATTATAGAGAACAATGGGGTGTCAACTCCTTCCGAGTCCAAAGGGGATATCTTCATGTTTGAAAAGACCTTACCTTTGGGAATTTTTGGTACATATACCTCATCAAAGTGAGGCATATCCGTCAATTCGTGTGTTATAACTTCTTGTACAAACCTGGGGTACATATAAAAGCTCTTTTTACTTCCCAGGTTTGAGACAAGATCACTGAAAATCATTTTAGAAAAATTGTACCTTCTGGCAGTGGCCAAACAAACCAAAGCATAAGCAATGGTACTGCTAAACTCACTCCATCCAGTAGTCTTTTTAGAGATGCAGTGCATAAGTGTATGAACAAGAAAACGCCATTGAGGTATAAAATTTTGCTTTGGAGAATTTAAACCCACCCAACTGGCCTCCATACCCCATTCTAGATAAGTTTGAGAACAATTCCTCATTGGAAAGAGAAGTAATACCTTCAGCATCGTCTAGACGTAGACAGATGCGTATCACCTCTTCAGTAACTGACAAGGGTTTGTCACACACCCTTGTTTTCAGAATCTGCACACCATTCTCTGTGACCATGGTGGCATTCGCCCAAAATTGCCTTTGATTCTCTATGTAGATGATTGGAGACACAGTTAGAGCATGGGCGATATGGCTAGACTTCAGAAAATCCACAATCTGATGAAATCCTGCAGCTTGCTTTGGCTTTTGTAGCATCGCGATTTCATTGTGCTCATCGATGAAGGCTATGGATGCCATTGAACTTGAATGTTCTTGCCTGAAAAACTTGGTACTTTGAGAGAAAAGGGTTAGAGCGCAAGTGAACAGTATGCAAAGAGTCGTTATGAACTTTTAGGCAGGCAAAGGGTATTTATAGTGTATGGGACATAAGCAGTATTAACCTAGAGCAGTATTAACTAATAGCAGTATTAACTAACTAGCAGTATTAACTGAGAGCAATATTAACCAACTAGCAGTATTAACTGAGGGCAGTATTAACTAATAGCAATATTAACTAACTAGCAGTATTAACTGAGAGCAGTATTAACTGTACTTACTCTTTTTGAAGCTTATGAAGGTCTGATCAAAGCAATAACTTCCTGTGAAAGATGATTAGCAGCACACAAATAACCAAAATAGCAGGTATATAACCACTTTTAAAAACATGAGCTCATTCAGAGTTGATCATGCCCACACTTGAGACCAAGAAAGTGAATCTACCCACATCAAAGGCTTTAGTGAATAGATCTGCAAACTGGTTGTCAGTATGAACTTTGGCAACTTGAATAAGCTTCTTTTCATTGCAATCTCTGTTAAAGTGATACCTGATCTCAATGTGCTTTGTTTTGGAGTGCTTGACTGGATTGTTAACAATGCTTATAGCACTGCTGTTGTCAATAAAGATTGGAGTGTGAAGAAATGTTACCCCATAGTCCAGCATCTGATTTTGAATCCATAGAACCTGAGAGCAGCAACTTGCAGCAGCAATATACTCAGCTTCTGTTGTTGATAAGGACATTGTGGTTTGTTTCTTGCACTGCCAAGATACTAGTCTTGCACCCAAAAGTTGACATCCCCCTGAAGTAGACTTTCTGTCCATGTTAGCACCACCCAAGTCACTATCTGAATAAGCAATCAAGTCAAATGTAGATTCATATGGATACCAAAGACCTAATCTAGGTTGCCCTCTTAAGTATCTGAAAATCCTCTTCACAGCTTGAAGATGTGATTGTTTAGGCTTGACTTGGAATCTGGCACATACACACACTGGAAACATGATGTCTGGTCTTGAGGCTGTGAGATACATGAGAGATCCAATCATTGATCTGTATAGATGGACATCAACATCCTCCCCCTCAAGATCATCAGTGATCTGTTTATGAGTTTCCATTAGTGTGCTTGCTGTCTTTGAGTCTTTTAAACCATATTTATCCAGGATGTCTTGCACATACTTTGATTGACTGATAAAGATCCCATCTGACTGCTGTTTCACCTGAAGTCCAAGAAAGAAGGTAAGTTCATCCATTGAACTCATTTTAAAGCTCTTGTGCATCAACTCTTCAAAGTCTCTACACATCTGATCTTTTGTGGATCCAGAGATGATATCATCCACATAGATCTGAACTAATAGGATGTCCTTCTTACTTCTTTTAATGAAAAGGGTCTTGTCAATGATGCCCCTTTCAAACCCATTCTCCAAGAGATAGGTAGACAGAGTGTCATACCATGCTCTTGGGGCTTGATGTAGACCATAGAGTGCTTTCTTCAGTTTGTATACTCTGTCAGGATATGAAGGATTTTCAAAACCAGGTGGCTGACAGACATATACTTCTTCATCAATTGTACCATATAGAAAGGCACTATTTACATCCATTTGATAGACCTTGAACTTCATGTATGAGGCATAGGCTAAGAACAGCCTAATTGCCTCTACCCTTGCCACTGGGGCAAACACTTCATCATAATCTATGCCCTCTTCTTGAGTGTACCCTTGTGCCACAAGCCTTGCTTTGTTCTTGATCACAATACCTCTCTCATCCTTTTTGTTCCTGAAAATCCACTTGGTGTCTATAGCTCTATGACCTTTTGGAAGGTCCACCAAGTCCCAAACATCCTGTAGCTTGAATTGAAGTAACTCTTCTTGCATGGCTTCTATCCAACTTGAATCTTTCATTGCATCATAGGCCTTCTTAGGCTCAATATGGGATAGAAAGCAGGAGAGTACTGTGTGTTGTTGATCCTGCAGCTCTTGAAGTCTGCTTTGATTCCTTGTAATCATAGGAGAAGATATGTCTCCTATTACTAGCTCTGGAGGATGATTCTTTTGTGTTCTAGTCTGAAAACTAGGTTCTTCAAGGATTCCCTCCTCTAGATTGGAATCATTTAATTCAGCTGAGGGGATCACCTCAGCTACTTCTAGCTCTTTATGCACTGAAGATTCCTCTTCTCTTCTTTCTTCTTCACTCTGTATTGGCTCAGTTATAGTCTCCTTTTCACAGAATTCAACAGGTTCTTTTATAGGCATAGGAAAGATCACAGACTGAGGTATAATGTCTTGAACTTGTGTAGTTCCTGATCCTCCACTTCCTGAACCTGCATAATCATCACTACTGAAACCAAAAGGGTTAGTTAGTGAATCAATGTCAAACAGCCACTGAGGACCAGACCCAATAGGATTTGGTGTGTTCTCATTGCATTTGACATTGTCACTTTCCTCAATTATTCTAGAAGAAGAATTAAAAACTCTGTAGGCCTTACTCTGAGATGAGTACCCAACAAGAAAACCATCATCTGCCTTGCTATCAAACTATCATAAGTGAGATTTGGTATTGAAAATTGTACAAGGACACCCAAAAGGTTTGAAAAATCCAATAAAGGGTTTTCTTTTATTTAAAAGCTCATAAGGTGTCTTGTTTTTAGGCTTGACTACTAGTACTCTGTTTTGGACATAGCAAGCAGTATTAACTGCTTCTGCCCAGAAAGTTATTGGCAGTTTAGAGTCAGCTAACAGAGATCTAGCAGCCTCAATCAGTGTCCTATTCCTTCTCTCAGCAACACCATTTTGTTGTGGAGTCCTAGGAGCACTGTATTGTCTCTCAATTCCTTTTTCCTCACAAAAGGTGTTTAGGTCAACATTTTTAAATTCAGTACCATTGTCTGACCTAATGACTTTTACTTTTTGATTGGTTTGGTTTTCAATTCTTAGAATAAAGGATTTGATCAGTCCACTTGTCTCATCCTTAGTCCTTAGAAAATATACCCAAGTACATCTTGAGTAATCATCAACAATAACTAGATAGTATGACTTCTTACCAATACTCATAACATTTGTAGGGCCAAACAGATCCATATGCAATAAATGAAGAGAATTAGAGATTGTGTTCACCTCTTTGGACTTATGAGAAGTTTTGTGTTGTTTGCCTTTGAGACAAGCAACACAATGATCATCACATGAATATACTTTAGAAGGCAAACCTCTTACAAGGTGTCAGCATCGAATTCTCAACAAGAATAAATTCTCAGAAACTAATATCAAAGGAGTTTGCGGAATAATACTTTGATATTCAATGAAACAGTAAACAAACAGTAAATATGATGAACAACTAGTAAACTTGTATTGAATGCTTGAAATCACAAGATTACACACACAACCTCAATCTTGAAGAACAAACTCTTTCAAGACGAATTCTACTTCTCTAGAATTAGGAACTATGCCTTGAGGTTGATTCTCTCTAAAACAAAAAACTCAGAATTAATTTTTAATTCTAAACTATACTATCAATTCTATACATATACTGAACAAAAGATAATTACAATTAATAAAATATCTTCAGTCTATCCAGCTGTCATTCTTGTAAATCGGATCTCCATCTCATAAGCAGCACTAATCACCTTGGAAGTATTAACTGAGACTTGGCAGCATTAACTACTAAGCAGCACTAACCTCTAGCAGTACTAACTAGCTAAGCAGTACTAACTTTGTTCAAGCAGCACTAACTTTGACTAGCAGTATTAATCTTTGAAATCCTCTGGAAGTAGTAACTCTGAACTAGCAGCATTAAACACTTGAACTTTTCTTCAGTTCCCAACAATCTCCCCCTAACTTGAATTTTATAAAGAGAAGTCAAGTTCTTCAAATGCTTCCAAAACTTTCACTGATCCAATCCAATATTAGGATCCAATCCCATGCTCTGATTGATAGTTCTCTGAATTAAGTACTTTGCCATATCTGAATTTGTTGCACAACCCAGCTTCTTATTTAGCATTGCATGAAGCTTCAGATGAGTGTGATTGTAGAACCCATCCACTAAGTAATACTCCATGTGAAAAGTATCCAAGGCTAATTCATAGACTCCACTCCTTTCATATAGAGTCCATCCTCTAACAGTTTTGAACACATCTCTGATTAAGTGCTTCACTGCTTCTGGATTGAATATCATGCACAAGTACTCCATGACCAGCTTCACTATTGGTAACCCTGGAGCTTTCAACTGATCTGCATATAACTTCATTCCAACTTCAAACATTTCTTCCAAATCAGATCTTGAACATTCTCTGACAATTTTGTTCCATGTAGCAAATACATAGTACTTCTCATCCTTCCTTGTCAATCTGATATATTCCTTGCCATCCACTTCCATAGTATCCCAGTGGATAACTTCAGGAGGTTTGAATCCAACAGGTTCAGCTATAATAGGCTTTGGAATTTTATCCATTACCACCATGTACATATTTATATCTGAACACTGTGATGCTTCCTGAACTTCAACTTTCTTTTCTTCATTCTTAGGTGCCTCTTCTTCTTCAGCAACCTTTTTCTCTTCTTCTACTCTAGGCTTCTTTTCAATCTTCTTTCTTTTGGCCATCATCTTAGTTCTCTTCAGAATCCTTTGGCTTTTCCCTATAGTAGCTTCCTTCTTCTCTTCTGCCTTTATCTCTACCTTTTCTTTTGTTGGAGTTCCCTCTTCACTTTCAGGGAAGGGTTGATTGATATTCACATCATGTCTCTCCTTGGCTTTCTTTTCAAACTCCACTCTATCCTTTTCATTGCTCTTCAGCTTTCCCATTTCTTTCTCATAGAGGTCCGTGATTTGATCAAAAGTCATCTTCACAAACATTTCTTTCTTTACACCAATTGCACTCCTCAAGAAAGTTATCATCTTGTTTCTTTCCTGAGTTGCAAGGTAAGTTTGTGAAGGTCTTCTCTTCTTAGCACTTGTTCTGGCCATCATAGCCTTTCTCAAGCTCATTGCTCTTTGCTTTTCCTTCTCTGTTTCCAACCCTTTCTGAAATGCTTCATTTAATTCATTTGCAAGTGCTCTGGCTATTTCTCTGTCTTTCTCAACTTGCTCTTTCTCTGCCTGATCTAACTCTTCTTGCATTTTCTTGGCTAATGCTTCATCTGAATCAACCATCTTTTGCTTTTTAGTTGGTTGATCAGCTTCTATCATCTTCTCTTTCCCTTTTCTTTTTGCATCTTCAGCCATATCTTTCTTTTCTGTTCTTTTTGCTCCCCCTTCATTTATGACCACTCCCTTTGCTTTGGGAGTGTCATTCTTTGCTTTGACAAGCATTTCTGCTACTTCAATCTCTGCTGGTGTTAACTCTGTTACTGCTGCTTGTGAAGTTTCAGCAGCACTAACAGTTTCTGCTGCTTGTTTTGGCTCAGCAGTAGTAACAGTTTCTGCTTCTGGGGTTGTTACTGCTGCTTTCTTTTCTTCAACAAACTCCCCTCAATCTGTTGATCAATCTGTTCTGAGCTTGAATTCTCCCCCTTTTTGGAAGCATTCTCCTCCTTTTTGTGTGCCCCCTTTCTCATCCTTAAAACAAACTGCTTTCGTCTTTTCCTGGCAATAAGTTTTCCCACCAATTGCTTGAGTTTTGAAATCTGCTTTTGTTGTGAGATGACCACTTGCTGCAATTCTTTGATTTCCTTTCCTTGATTAACCACATCAACATTAATGTTGGCTAATGCTTCAATCAATTCCCAGTAAGTATATCTATCCTCACATTCTTTAGGTGTTTTACCCACCCTTGAAGGATCCTTGGAATGTTTTGCCATTAATTCATCAGTTTCAGTTCTGTCCTCACCCTTTTTGGATGTTTTGCCCATCCTTGAGGGATCCTTGGATCTTTTAGTAGTGGACTTCTGCCTAACAGAAACACCTATGTAACACCCCGAATTTTAGTTTGGTTTTGCGAGGTTGTAAAGAAGAGAAGAAGTTGATGTTTCTGTCCCGTGCACCCTCCTTCAAGAAAAATGCACGAGTCGTGCGCAAGGATCAGGGTGCGAGGCAGTGGAAAACGCACGGGCCGTGCGCCCTCCCCTTTGGAAAACGCACGGGTCGTGTGCTATGTTGGGATGTGTGCAAAGCCTTGGCTAAATATCTCTTTTGGTTGAATCTTTTGATTTAATCAAAAGATCTCAGTTTTCTTCTCTCTCTCTCATCCTTTTCTCTCTTTTCTCTTTCGATCTTCAAGGTCTTGTTTGGTTGCTAGTTTTCGGTGTTTCTAGCAAGGGGTCGGTGTTTTAAGCTTCACCTCTACGTCGTGATCGTTATCTGGTTTTCCGGGTTTTATTCTAAAAACCTATCGGTGAGTTCCTACTACCATTTTACAAACTTTATACATGTCAAAACTCTTATTTGCGAAATCTGAAGTATTTCTACGGTATGATTTTATGTTCTCTACATTTTGATATAAATGAAGTTTTTGGTGATTATCGGGGTTCCCGATCAGTTTTGACTAAAATGACGGGTTCCGCCTTATCAAAAGTAAAATAATGTTTTACTTGCCCATGTTGATGGCTTATCGAAAGATTGTATATAAACTGATTTTATGATTATCTTTCTTACCAGCAGTTGGTCTGGAAAATAGCATTTTGAAATATAAATGTGTTGATAGCTATATATCTAGCTTTGTTGGTCACATGAAATATTGTGACAAGTCCTGACTGTACTAGTGGATCCCTAGGTATCGAGTCGACTTATGGCTGGGAAGGATATGCCCCTTCCGTTGTAGTTAGCTACATTTGATCCTCGGGGGCAACTTAGGTACGGTTATGTGAGACCCGATCCTAGCCATGGTTCAGATGTAGTCTAATGAACGAGTATGACATGGTTCCTTGGGGGCCCTCCCTCACATCGTAGTACGGACTGAAGAGTTCGTGGCCATGGTTCCATGTATTTAGCTCATAACTCGGATTTGGTGGTCTACTTTGTGTTACACCACAATCCTTGGTAAAATGGTCCTTTTGTCATCGTTTAATGAGTTTTGGACCGAAAAAGTCCGGTTGTGGCAAAATGTTATCTTTATGAGCTAAACCTTTATGAAAAGATTTCCTTATAATACTGATGTTTATATCTTTTGAGCTTTATAACTGTATGTTCTCACCAGGCTTTAAGTCTGACACTTTTTCTCAAATGATATGTATAACAGGTTTCCCTTAGCGGTGGGATGCATTGGGTTTTGAGAGACAAGTTGGGTCTCGGGGTATTTTGAGATGACTAAAGTGTTGATAGTTGGGCATTGTTAAGTCCCATTCTTTTGATGAATATTGGATTGTCAACTGATGTAATCTAGATAGTTATGTTTAGATTAGTCTGTTGATAAACTCTAAATCCGTACAGGTTTTTGTAAAGTCTTAAGGACTGACTCACCTTTTTGAGAGGTTTATAGCAATGCAGATGTCTTATTGCCTTATTTATGAATTTTTAATTTACTCTGATTTTTAGGGTGTTACAACCTACTACCCCCTTGGTTTCTTGGCACCGGGGTCCTTTGCTTGATTTCTCAGCCAAAGTTGCCATGGGGAAGGTCTTAGAGATGTTACCACTGTCCTTCTCTGTGCTAGCAGAAGTAGTGGCAGCCTTCTCACCCATATGCTCTTCCATCTCCTTAGAGAGCACCTCCTCAGGGTTGGGAGACACCCTATTGGATTCCCTTTGGATATTCTCTATTGGAGAATGCTCCAATAGAGGGCTTAAAGGCTTAGTGGGTGAAGGTACAAGAAGGGAAGGAGCCTTCTTTACCTGTTTCCTTTTGTAAGTTTGGGTAAGTGGAGATGTGGGCTTATGAAGCAGAGACTGGGGAATAGATATAGAGTGGGAAGGTTGGGATTGGCTAGCAGTGGGATTGTCTAGTGAGGGCCTTGACCCTGCTACCATACCTTCTTGTGGTTGGGACACCACCATCATTGTTGAGAAGAATGGGGTGTCAACTCCTTCCGAGTCCCTAGCAGATCTTTTCATATTTGAGAAGACCTTGCCTTTAGGGGGTTTAGGTACATATACCCCATCAAAGTGAGGTATGTCCGTCAATTCATTAGTAATAAGTGCCTGAACAAACCTGAGATACATGAAGAAACTCTTCTTGTTGTCCAGGTTTGAGACAAGATCATTGAAGATCATCACAGAAAAATTGTATTTTCTAGCAGTGGATAAACATACCAATGCATAGGCAATTGGACTGCTAAATTGGCTCCAGCCAGTAGTTTTCTTTGAAATACAGTGCATCAGGGCATGAACAAAGAACCTCCATTGGGGTGAAAATTGAGCTTTGAAAAACTTGAAAATCCCCAATTGGCCTTCATACCCCATTCTGGTGAGGTTTGAAAACAAATCCTCATTTGAAATAGAAGATATACCTGAAGCATCGTCTAGACGTAGACAGATGAGAATGGTCTCCTCAGTAACTGTCAAGGGTTTGTCACACACCCTTGTTTTGATGCACGACACTCCATTGTCAGTACTAGTAGTGGCATTGGCCCAGAATTGCCTCTGATGCTCTATGTAGATGGTAGGGGACACGGTGAGAGCATGCGCAATGTAACTTGTCCTCAAAAAGTCGACTATCTGGTAAAACCCTTCAGCTTGTTTTGGCTTTTGGAGCATCGCGATCTCATTGTGTTCGTCGATGAATGCCATGGATGCCATTGAACTTGAATGTTCTTGCTTGAAAACTTGTTACTTGAGAGAAAAGGGTTAGAGCGCAAGTGAACAGTATGCAAAGAGTCGTTATGAACTTTTTAGGCGGGCAAAGGGTATTTATAGTATTCGGGACAAAAGCAGTATTAACCTAGAGCAGTATTAACTAACTAGCAGTATTAACTGAGAGCAGTATTAACCACTAGCGGTATTAACTAACTAGCAGTATTAACTGAGAGCAGTATTAACCACTAGCAGTATTAACTAACTAGCAGTATTAACTGAGAGCAGTATTAACCACTAGCAGTATTAACTGTGCACTAGCAGTATTAAAACTGTACTGGCAGCACTAAAACTGTACTGGCAGTAGTAATTATACTTACACTTTTGAGCTTGTGAAGAACTTAGTACTGCTATACATTTCCTGAAATAGAAGATTAGTAACACCAAGCATAAACTATATACAGGTAGTGAACCACTTTTAAGAAGGGGCTTATTCAGAGTTGAACATTCCCATACTTGTTACCAAGAAAGTGAATCTACCCACATCAAAGGCTTTGGTGAATAGATCAGCAAACTGGTTATCAGTATGAACTTTTACAACTTGAATAAGTTTCTTTTCATTGCAGTCTCTTATAAAGTGATACCTGATCTCAATGTGCTTTGTTTTTGAGTGCTTGACAGGATTGTTAACAATGCTAATAGCACTGCTATTATCAATAAAGATTGGAGTGTGTAGAAAGGTTACCCCATAGTCCAGCATTTGATTCTGAATCCATAAGACTTGAGAACAGCAACTTGCAGCTGCTATGTACTCTGTTTCTGTTGTAGATGTGGACACTGTGGTTTGTTTCATGCACTGCCATGAAACTAGTCTTGCACCCAAAAACTGGCATCCTCCAGAAGTAGATTTTCTGTCCAAGTTTGCTCCACCTAGGTCACTGCCTGAGTATGCAAGTAGGTCAAATGATGAGTCATGAGGATACCAAAGTCCCAATCTAGGTTGCCCTTTGAGATATCTGAATATCCTTTTAACAGCTTGATAGTGTGATTGCTTTGGCCTAACTTGAAATCTTGCACACACACAGACTAGAAACATTATATCTAGCCTAGAGGCTGTAAGGTACATGAGAGATCCAATCATGGATCTATAGTGATTCACATCCATATCCTCCCCCTCAAGATCTGCTGTTATCTGCTTGTGTGTCTCCATAGGTGTGCTGGCAGGCTTTGAATCTGAGAAACCAAACTTGGTTAGAATGTCCTGCACATACTTGGACTGACTGATAAAAATACCATCTGACTTCTGTTGGACTTGGAGTCCAAGGAAAAAGGTAAGTTCCCCCATGGAACTCATTTTGAATCTTTGATGCATTAGTTCCTCAAACTCCCTACACATACTTTCTCTTGTGGATCCAAAGATGATATCATCCACATAGATTTGGACCAGCAAGATGTCCTTCTTCTGTCTCTTGATGAATAGAGTCTTATCAATGACTCCTCTTTCAAAGCCATTTTCCAAAAGATAGGATGACAAAGTGTCATACCATGCTCTTGGTGCTTGATGCAGTCCATAAAGTGCTTTCTTCAGTTTGTATACTCTGTCTGGATAGCTTGGGTTTTCAAACCCTGGTGGTTGACAGACATATACTTCTTCTTCAATTGAGCCATATAGAAATGCACTTTTTACATCCATTTGGTAGACTTTAAACTTCATATAAGAAGCATAGGCCAGGAACAATCTGATTGCTTCTATCCTAGCCACTGGAGCAAATACTTCTTCATAATCTATTCCTTCTTCTTGTGTATACCCTTGTGCCACTAACCTTGCTTTGTTCTTTATTACTATCCCTCTTTCATCTCTCTTATTCCTGAAGACCCATTTTGTGCCTATAGCTCTTTGACCTTTAGGAAGGTCTACTAGATCCCAAACATCTTGCAGCTTGAATTGTAGCAGTTCTTCTTGCATGGTTTCTATCCAACTGGACTCTTTCATAGCATCATAAGCCTTTTGAGGCTCAAGCTGGGATAGAAAGCAAGAAAGTACGGTATGCTGTTGGTCTTGCATATCTTGCAGCCTGCTTTGATTTCTAGTCATCATAGGAGAAGATATATCTCCTATTATCAGTTGAGGAGGGTGATTCTTTTGTGTTCTTGTGTGATGGCTAGGTTCTTCATTGAGTCCCACCTCTAGATTGGAGTCATTCAACTCAACTGAGGTGATTTCAGCAACTCCTTCAGGTTCTTTATGTGCTTGACTTTCCTCATCTCTTCTTTCTTCTTCACTTTGATTTGGTTCAGTAGATGGCTCCTTTTCACAGTCTTCAACAGGATCCACTTTAGGTATGGGAAAAATCACAGACTGAGATATACTTTCTTGAACTTGTGTAGTCCCTGATCCTCCACTTCCTGAACCTGCATACTCATTACTACTGAAACCAAAGGAGTTAGTTAGTGAATCAATGTCAAACAGCCACTGGGGACCAGACCCAATAGGATTTGGTGTGTTCTCATTGCATTTGACATTGTCACTTTCTTCAATTATTCTAGAAGAATAATTAAAAACTCTGTAGGCCTTACTCTGAGATGAGTAACCAACAAGAAATCCATCATCTTCCTTGCTATCAAACTTACCTAAGTGAGATTTGGTATTGAGAATTGTACAAGGACACCCAAAAGGTTTGAAAAATCCAATAAAGGGTTTTCTTTTATTTAAAAGCTCATATGGGGTCTTGTTCTTTGGCTTGACTACTAGTACTCTGTTTTGGACATAACAGGCAGTATTCACTGCTTCAGCCCATAAATTAATTGGCAATTTAGAATCAACCAACAGAGATCTAGCAGCCTCTATTAGTGTCCTATTCCTTCTCTCAGCAACACCATTTTATTGTGGAGTCCTAGGAGTACTGTATTGTCTCCCAATTCCTTTTTCATCACAAAAGGTGTTTAGGTCAATATTTTTAAATTCAGTTCCATTATCAGACCTAATGATTTTTACTCTTTGATTAGTTTGGTTTTCAATTCTTAGAATAAAGGATTTGATCAGTCCACTTGTCTCATTCTTAGTCCTTAGAAAATATACCCAAGTAAATCTAGAGTAATCATCAACAATAACTAAGCAGTATGATTTCTTCCCTATGCTCATAACATTTGTAGGGTCAAACAGATCCATATGCAATAACTGGACACAATAAGAAATTGTATTTAACTCCTTGGACTTATGAGAAGTTTTGTGCTGTTTGCCTTTAAGACTAGCCACACAATGATCATCACATGAAAAGACCTTTGATGGTAAACCTCTTACAAGGTTGTTTTTAACAAGTTTGTTCAATGTCTTGAAATTCATGTGACACATCCTTCTGTGCCAAAGAGAGGATTCATCCACAGAAGCTTTTGAAACAAGACAGTTCAGGGATGAATCACTTGAAACATTGTCCATATCTAGACAATACACATTGTCCTTTCTTGGAGTTCTAAGTAGTATCATGCTTTCATCAACTACCTTGAACCCTGGAGCAAGGATCATACATTCTGTATTAGTAAATAATATACTATGTTGTTTGTCACAAACCTGTGATACACTTAACAGGTTGTACTTTAGCTGATCAACATAGTAGACATCCTCAAATGTCATCTTACCTTTTGTAACATTACCTTTCCCATTATTTTACCACCTGTGAGATTGTCCTCAAATGCAACATGTCCTCCATTGATATGCTTGAAATCCTGAAGGCATGACATGTTGCCTGTCATGTGCCTAGAGCAACCACTATCCACATGCCAGATGCTCTTCCCCTTGAGCTGTTGGTTGCCCTGCACATAGGATAAATTAGTTAGTATGGACTAGGAACCCAAGCCAAAGTGGTCTTGGGTACCCCTTTCTCATCAAAATATTTACATTCTTTCTTGACAAGATTTTTAAACTTTGACTCCTCATTACTGGAGTACTTTGTTACAATGATGGGTTTTACAGCACATTTGCTAGAAGCAGTACTGGTTTTAGAAGAACTGACTGCATTAGCAGTACTTGCATGCTTAGCAGTATTAACCTTGTTAAAAGTAGTAACTGTGTTAGCAGCAGTAACTGTGTTAGCAGCAGTAACTGTGTTAGCAGCAGTAACTGTGTTAGCAGTAGTAACCTTTGAAGAAGTACTAACAGTATTAGAAGCATTAATATTCTCAGCAGTACTAACACTGGTAGCAGAAGTACTGCTATTAGCAGCACTATCCCTGTTAGCAGCACTAACAGTTTTAGTGCTTCTAGGCACCCACATTTTAATACTTTCTTTTAAAAACTTTTTCTGCATGTGGCCTTTGGTTTCAACAGATTTCTTAGCCACATGTTTCTTTCCAGTCTTCCTATAACCAACAGGTTTTTGCACAAATCTTTGAAAGTTCATCCTTTGGTTAATAGGATTAAAGAAACAGTACTTAGCCAAATGATTCATCTTGCCACATATGAAACAAGGTTTTGGTCTGATTATCTTACTCAGATCAACTCCTTGTTTCTGAGCCCATTGATTATTCCAGTTTCTTTGATTACCTCTCTTTGTACTAGAATTTGGGCTCTTAGTTTTATTGCAAGCACACTATTTACAAGGGCCAGGATTCACAACCGTGGTCTGTTTGTAATGGAACTTTTTAGCCTTTCCTTTGGTCTTCTCTATCTCTTTAGACTTGACCCAGATTTTTCCACATCCCTCATTGGTGATAATGTTGTTTTCTAAGGGTATCTCTTTACTCACAGCATTATTCCTATTCTCACTGTCTTCTTTCTCAGTCAAATCCTTAACCACCACCTCATCCAAAGGATCTATCTTAAATGCTTTCTCAGATAAGTCCTTTTTCTCCTTGGTCTCTAACAAATCTGATGTAGGAGAGATATAATTGTTGTTGTAAGGAGGGGGTGTGTTGTTGTATCCAACACCAGGCTTCATCTTATCATGAATCTGAGCCTTTAGAAGAGAATCCATTGCTTTTGAAGCATATGAAAACTTTTCTATATCAAGCTTAACCTTATCTAATTCTTCTTTCAACTTATCATTCTCTTCTTTGGACTTAGACAGTTTGGTCTCTAACTCATTCTTTTCCCACTTCTAGTAATTTTTGTCATAAGAGTGTTGAAGTTCATTGGCTTGAAAGCCTTTGATTTGTTCTTCAAACCTCTCCACTATCAACACATAATCTTTTCTGTCTTTTTCTAATCTTTTGAGGTCATCACACATGCTTTGGTTGTGATCCCTGTACCTTTTGACAGTGTCTATGCAAGATTTAGTGCAAATATTAGAAAATACCTCAGAGGGGAGATCAGACACCTCTGCCATAAGAGCTTGGTTCTGAATGGCTTCCTCAGCTTGGTCACTCCAGTCAAATCCCATTCCTTGTTGAGAAACAAGGGCTTGAGCAGAGTTCTTGTTTTGATTGTAGCCTCCATTCTGAGCTTGTTGGTGGTTGTTATTTGGCACACCACTTCTGCACTCTCTAGCAAAGTGTCCCTTCATGTGACACTTGTAACATTCCACCTTTGTTTTGTCAAAACCAGCTCCATCTTCTCTTCTTTAAGAGAAGTTGTTCCTCCCTGTTCTTTTAATAAACTTCTTTACCCTCATAGATAACATGGCCATCTGCCATTTAATGTCCATCTCCTCCAGATCATCAGGGTGAAGTTGTTCCAGATCATCATTAATCAAAGAGTTGTTGCTGTGACTGGACAAAAAGGCTTCAAAGACAGTTTCAGTGCCTTTTTCTGAATTCACTCCACTGGCAGCACTAACTGCTTCAGGGTTGACAGTAGAATCAGTAGATGCTGATAGAAGAGCAGCATTGTGAATGTACCCAGTGGGCTTCTTTTTGGCTTCTACCTCAGTTTCAAAAACTCTTAGATCATTATACAGATCATCAAGTTCCTTCTCTTCCAGATTGTCACTCTGTCTATATGAGACAGTGTAGATAGTCCATTCATCCCCAAGAGATCTGAGGAACTTCCTGTTGATATCATCTTGCTCCATCTTCACTCCAACAGTAGCTAGTTCACCAATAAGCTTGTTGAACCTGTCAAAGGTTTGAGTCATAGACTCATTCTTTGAAGAAGTGAAGTTCTCATACTGCTGCTTCAGAACATCTCTTTGATTTCTTTTAATGCTTTTAGTTCCAGCAAATCTTTTCTCTAGAGCATTCCAGAGAATCTGAGCATCAGTACAGTTGCAAAATTGATGCTGATATTCATTGGGAATGGCTAAGAGCAGAGTGCTCAAGGCCTTCATCTCTGTCTGCTTGATTTTCCTCTCACCATCTGTCTTTGGTGGAGGTCTTTTCCCATCTGGTCCAATCTTTCCTGCTTCAGAGGGGCCATTCTCAATGATGTCCCATACTGAGTAGTCTGTGAGAAGAATGTACTGCCTGATTCTGATCTTCCACATGTCAAACTCACTGGGTTTGAGCATTGGGACCTTAGAGACCAGAGTACTGTTTGATTCTGCAAAGTTTTCCATGATGAATGAATAGATGTTTCTGAGAGAACAGGCTCTGATACCACTTGTCAGGATCGAATTCTCAACAAGAATAAATTCTCAGAAACTAATATCAAAGGAGTTTGCGGAATAACACTTTGATATTCAATGAAACAGTAAACAAACAGTAAATATGATGAACAACTAGTAAACTTGTATTGAATGCTTGAAATCACAAGATTACACACACAACCTCAATCATGAAGAACAGACTCTTTCAAGACGAATTCTACTTCTCTAGAATTAGGAACTATGCCTTGAGGTTGATTCTCTCTAAAACAAAAAACTCAGAATTAATTTTTAATTCTAAACTATACTATCAATTCTATACATATACTGAACAAAAGATAATTACAATTAATAAAATATCTTCAGAATATCTTCCATGAATATCTTCAGTCTATCCAGCTGTCATTCTTGTAAATCGGATCTCCATCTCATAAGCAGCACTAATCACCTTGGAAGTATTAACTGAGACTTGGCAGCATTAACTACTAAGCAGCACTAACCTCTAGCAGTACTAACTTTGTTCAAGCAACACTAACTTTGACTAGCAGTATTAATTCTACTAGAAGTAGTAATACTTAGCAGTATTAATCTTTGAAATCCTCTGGCAGTAGTAACTCTGAACTAGCCGCATTAAACACTTGAACTTTTCTTCAGTTCCCAACACAAGGTTGTTTTTAACAAGCTTATTTATTGTTTTAAAGTTCATGTGACACATCCTTCTGTGCCAAAGTGATGATTCATCCAGATAAGCTTTTGAAACAAGACAATTTAGGGATGAATCAGATGGAACACTTTCTATATCTAAACAATATACATTGTCCTTTCTGGGGGTTCTTAGTAGTATCATCTTTTCACCAACTACCTTGAATCCAGGAGCAAGGATAATACATTCAGAATCTGTAAACAGTATACTATGTTGTTTGTCACAAACCTGTGATACACTTAACAAGTTGTACCTTAATTGTTGAACATAGAAAACATCTTCAAACGTCATTTTAATTTTGGTCACATCACCTTTACCACTGATTTTACCTTCATCTGGAGTATTCCCAAAAGCAACATGGCCACCATCAATCTTCTTGAAGTTCTTGAGGCAAGACATGTTCCCTGTCATGTGCCTAGAGCAACCACTATCAACATGCCAGATGCTCTTCCCTTTGAGCTGTTGGTTGCCCTGCACATGAGATTAGACAATTAGTATTGATTGGGAACCCAAGCCAAAGTGGTCTTGGGTCTCCCTTTCTCATCAAAATACTTACACTCCTTTTTGATGAGGTTTTTAAAATCAGAACACTTAGTATTTGAGTACTTTGTCAAGATTATAGGTCTAGCAGCACTAATACTAGAAGCAGCACTATCTTTAGAAGTACTAACAGAGTTAGCAGTACTAACAGGTTTGGCAGTATTAACCTTGTTGGCAGCACTAACAGAGTTAGCAGTATTAACATTTACAGAAGTACTAACAATGTTAGCAGCACTCACATTGGTAGCAGTAGTATTGCTTCTAGCAGCACTATCACTGTCACCAGCACTATTTGTGGTAGCAGTACTAACAACTTTAGTGCTATTAGGTATCCAGATCTTGACACTATCTTTCCCATTCTTTTTCTTCATGTGGCTATTAGATTTGACAACTTTCTTAGCCACATGGTTCTTTTCTTTCTTCCTATAACCAAAAGGTTTTTGAGTAGTTCTCTGAAAGTTCATCCTTTGGTTCATGGGATTGAAATAGCAATATTTGGCAATGTGATTAAGCTTTGCACAAATAAAAAGGGTTTTGGTCTATTGATTTTACTCAGATCAATCCCTTGTTTTTGTGCCCACATATTATTCCAGTTTCTCTGATTACCCCTCTTTTTATCATGTTGTTGGGGCTCAGATTTATTGCATGAACACTTGTTGCAAGAGATAGGGTTCACAACAGTGGTCTGTTTATAATGAACCTTCTTGGTCTTTCCCTCAGTCTTCTCTATCTCTTTGGACTTGACCTAATGCTTTCCACATCCCTCATTGGTAATTATGTGGTTTCCTAAAGGAATCTCACCACTCACAGTACTGTCCTTATTCTTGACATTTTCTTTCTCAGTTTTATCCTCAACAACTACTTCATATAAGGGATCTATCTCAGTGGCTCCCTTAGGCAGGTCCTTCCTATCCTTTGTCTCTAACAAGTCTGAACTAGGAGGGATGTAGTTGTTGTTGTAGGGTGGTGGTGTGGTATTGTACCCTATTCCTCTTCTCAGTCTATCATGAATCTGAGTTTGTAGAAGAGAGTCCATTGCTTTAGAAGCATTGGAAAACTTTTCTACATCTAGTTTGACTTTAGCTAGCTCTCCTCTTAACTTTTCACTCTCCTATTTGGATTTGGTTAGTTGAAGTTCTAGGTCATTCTTCTCCCACTTCCAGTAGTTTGTGTCATAAGAATGTTGAAGCTCATTGGCTTGAAAACTCTTAATCTGCTCTTCAAACCTCTCAACAATCCTCACATAATCTTTTATGTCCTTTTCTAATCTCTTAAGGTCATCACTCATGTCCTGGTTGTGATCCCTGTACCTTTTAACAGTGTTAATGCAATTTTGAGTACAAAGATTAGAAGTTACCTCTGTTGGGAGATCAGACACCTCTGCCATTAGAGCTTGGTTTTGGATAGCCTCTTCAGCTTGATCACTCCAATCAAACCCCATACCTTGTTGAGAGACTAGGGCTTGTGCAGAGTTTCTGTTATTATTGAAGCTTCCAGACTGTGCTTGTTGGTGGTTGTTGTTGTGAGACACTCCACTTCTGCATTCCCTAGCAAAGTGTCCCTTCTGATGACATTTATAGCATTCCACCTTAGACTTGTCAAAGCCTGCTCCATCTTCTCTTCTTTGGGAGAAGTTGTTCCTCCCAGTTCTCTTGATGAACTTCTTGACTCTCATAGAGAGCATGGCCATCTGCCATTTAATGTCCATCTCTTCAAGATCATCTGGATGGAGTTGTTCCAAGTCATCATTAATTAGAGAAGAGTTTCCATGACTGGATATAAAGGCTTCAAACACAGATTCAGTGCCTTTCTCTTGATTTGCTCCATTAGCAGCACTAACTGATTCAGGGTTAGGAGTAGAATCAATTGATGCTGATAGGAGTGCAGCATTGTGAACATACCCAGAAGGCTTCTTCTTAGCCTCTACTTCAGATTCAAAAACTCTTAGATCATTGTATAGATCATCAAGTTCCTTTTCTTCCAGTTGATCATTCTGTCTGAAAGAGACAGTATACATGGTCCATTCATCACCCAGGGACCTTAAGAACTTCCTGTTTAGATCATCTTGATCAATTTGTACTCCAACTGTAGCTAGTTCACCAATTAGCTTGTTGAACCTGTCAAAAGTTTGAGTCATGGACTCATTCTTGGTTAACATAAAGTTCTCATACTGTTGCTTCAGTATGGCCTTCTGATTTCTCTTGGTACTTTTGGTACCAGAGAATCTCTTCTCTAGAGCATTCCAGAGCATCTGTGCATTAGTGCAATTACAGAATTGGTGTTGATATTCATTGGGAATAGCCAAGAGCAAAGTGCTCAAGGCTTTCATCTCTGTCTGTCTAGTCTTTCTTTCTGCATCAGTTTTTGGTGGAGTCCTCTTTCCATCAGCACCAATCTTTCCTGCTTCAGATGGGCAATTCTCAATGATGTCCCCTATAGAATAATCAGTGAGGAGTATGTATTGCTTGATTCTGATCTTCCACATGTCGAATTCATTGGGTCTGAGCATTGGAACCTTTGAGACCAAGGTACTGTTTGATTCAACTGCATTTTCCATGATGAATAAGATTTCTGAGAATACAAGCTCTGATACCACTTGACAGGATCTTAATTCTAAACAAGAATAATCTCTCAGAAAACAATATTAAAGAAGCTGCGGAATAGCACTTTAATATTCAGAAAAACAATGAAACAATGAATCAACAGAATAACTTGTAAACTTTTATTGAATGATTGAAAGTCACAAGCTTTTACAAACAACCTCAATATTGATGAACAGGCTCACCAATACGAATTCTACTTCTCTAGGATTAGGGTTCTAACCTTGAGGTTGATTCTCTCTATTGAAACTAAAAACTCAGAATAATTGTTCTCACAAAAATTACTAAACTATTCTATACATATACTGAAGACAAAAGATAATTACAAAATAATAAAAGATCTTCAGTATAAACTTCCATCTTTATCTCCAACTTCCATGAATATCTTCAGTCCATCCAGCTGTCATCCTTCCATGCGAATTCTTCATCTTATAAGCAGCATTAATCTTCAGCAGCATTAATACTCTGAGCAGTATTAACTCCAGCAGTACTAACTATGCTCAGCAGTATTAATCTCTTCAAGCAGTACTAACTTTGCACTAGCAGTACTAATCTTGTTCAGCAGTATTAATCTTCAACTGGCAACATTAATTGTACTTAGCATTTCTTCAGTTCCCAACACCTAGGTTCAAAATTTAAACCCATTACGGGCTTTCGTGTATAACCGGTCCTTATACCGACCCTTTTTAACCGGTTTTTTGTAAGACCGGTCCTAACAGGTTTGTTATGCATCTCTACTCAGTATTACCATGTACCGAAGGTTCTACGAGACAAGTTGAACAACCTCCAAGTCAGAGTTTGCTAGTGTATTTACTTTGAAGTCATCCAACAAATATGTTCATGGAAGATTGTTGATTTTCATGAGTTGATTCGCATGGACAATCCACGTTATTTCTAACCAAATCAGGGTGAGATCAAAATCTTTTCCAAAGATGTAATGCTTCTTACACTCCCACATCGGCTAGACTTGGACACTTTCTCTTCAATATACGTTGAAACTCCCATTATCTCTTTAAGAGCTCTTTTACAGAGTAATCTGATAGGGTTCCCAATCTTCTCACACACGTTTTTATCATCAGGGACATATCTGCTAGAATTCCACATCAGCTAGATTTGAACGCTTTTTATTCAACATACAATCAACAATCACATCAAGAGGTGCCATTTTCAATCATTGATTTTTGACACAACTGAGTTCTTAAAAAAAACCACAATGGCACAATACATCCAGCAAAAACCAAAACCAAGTTTGATGCAATTACCATTGATTCATGCATCTTAGAAAAAGGGCTATGCAACTTTCAAGTCACAACACCATTCCATCATTATTTAGGAATACTCCATATGAACACCAATTGCCTTCAAAAATCCATCATTCCTCCCATGAAAACCAACTACTTTCCCACAAGATGTTGTTGAACTGAAGCAAGTATACCCTATACCACTTTCTTCTCCATAAGGCCCATGAATCCTCTTATTTGTGTGAAAAGTGATGGACGTTATAGCCTCCAATCCATTATATCCCTTAACGGGTCCATAAAACCCCGAGATCCCAGTCAAATACTCATCTGTACCATCCAAATTAACCTGCCAAACACAAATTTAATTTTCTGTTATCATCCAAGACCGATCATGAGGTTTACAAAATGCAAAAAGTTAACGTGTTGTTTTGTGCATACCATTTGTGTCAGGATCGAATTCTCAACAAGAATTAATTCTCAGAAACAATATCAAAGAAGTTTGCGGAATAACACTTTGATATTTAATGAAACAGTAAATCAACACAGCAATTATGAAGAACAAACTGTAAACTTGTATTGAATGCTTTGAAGTTACAAGATTACACACTCAACCTCAATATTGATGAACAGGCTCACCAATACGAATTCTACTTCTCTAGAATTAGGATCTGTGCCTTGAGGTTGATTTTCTCTCGAACTTAGAATCAAATATTATCAAAAATTCTATTTTCTATCTATACTATACATTCTATTCATATACTAATCAAAAAGATAATTACAATAAATAAACAAATCTTCAGTATATCTTCCATGTATATCTCTAAGCTTCCATAATCTTCAGATTATCCAGCTGTCATTCCATCCGAATCTCTTAAGAAGCACTAACCATGATCAGCAGCATTAACTTCTTCTAGCAGCATTAACTACTAAGCAGCACTAACTACTAGCAGTACTAACTAGCTAAGCAGTACTAACTTTGTTCAAGCAGCACTAACTTTGACTAGCAGTATTAATTACTAGCAGTAGTAACACTCAGCAGTATTAATCTTTAAGTCTTCTAGCAGTAGTAACTTTGAACCAGCAGCATTAACCATACTTAAGTTTTTCTTTTCAGTTCCCAACAATTTGTAACACCCCGAATTTTGAAAAGTATCATTTCAAGTTAATACAGAAATCAGTAGCTTTAAAGGGAAAAAATAAGATATATGATTTTGGACTTGAATCCTAGATTTTATAGTCTAAATGGATGAATGATTCAATTACGAGTCCAACGGTTCTTTACGGAGCAAAATCGGAGCTATAACGAAGAAGTTATGGCCAAAACAGTGAGCGAGAAATAAACCGGGCGACTTATGTCGCGACTTAAAGTCGCGGCATAACCCGTGAAATCCACTAGTCGGGCATAAAACCCGATTTTCAGCCTTAAAACTTCATTTCTTCATAACTTTTGATCCACAACTCCGATTTGGGTGATTCAAGTTGCCACGGTTTTGTTTTTGAGAAATCTTCAAGGATCTAGCAAGAGATTGGAAGTATATTGGAGTATACAAGAGTATTTTGTGGTGGTAAGCTCCTCATCTCTTCCTCTTCATTTCTTCACCAAAGTTTTCTAGGGTTTCATCCACCCTTTTTTCTCCCTTTCATAGATTGGAGGTTTGTAACCATTTTGGTGAACTAGAGGTGTTTTGGTTGGTGGATTCAAGCTTGGGTTAAGGTAATCTTCTATTCTCTTCAGTTATGGAAGTTAGGGTCTCGGTATCAGTTGAGGTATTCATGTATAAGGTTTGGGAAACGATTCTTTGTGGTTGATTATGATTATTTATGGTTGAATATGTATGGATTTAGGTTTTTGGAAGTTTTGACTTGAGAATCCAAGTGTTCTTCAAAGGAGCTCTAGTTGGGGGAAAATCTAGATTTAGCATAAATCTAGCAAGGTGAGTTCAAGTTGATTTGTGAAAACGTTGTACATGCCAAATTATTTATTTTAAAACATTTATGTGTTTTACATGAAACTATCAACTGTTGGTTTATTTGATAACTTTTGATTATTTGAAGTGTTTAACTTATTAAACCTTGTAAAATACCACATCTAGGTAGTTTTGAGATATTTTGATAAATGTGACACAAAGGAACACGTTTTGGTGATTTATTGCATAAATAGGTGTTTGGTCAAAAATGCACTTTTAAGTGTTTGACGGGTTTTATGCATCATTCATGAAATGAGATATTTTGAAAAGTACGAAGGTGTGAGTCCCTCGGTTTTGGGTCATTTCCAACTTTTGGGAACATTGTAGAAAACGATAATCCTTTTTGGGTTTTTGGCCGAAGGCCAGTTGTGAATTGAGAAACAAAGTTTTGGGGAAAGACGTATTTTGGTTTATGTAACCACATTGGCTCTCGTATTTTAGACAAACGTTCATTATGCCTTTTGGGGCTTGGTTTACACTCAAATGAGTCTTTGGAACATTTGTTCAGTTTTGGTAGCTCGTTAAGGAGCCTTGGACGTATGGTGTACTTAGTTGCATCTTATTTGAGAGTTACATGCTTTGAACGCGTTAGTTCATTCTTTTGAGTCATGTAACGTTTTAGACTGCATTGCATTGGATCCATAGGCATATGAGTCAGTCGGTTGGTTTAGTGGGGACTTTATCCCCGTTTTGGGACTGGATATTGTTATGGCTAGCGGGAGGACTCGAGGTAGATATCGTGGGTGGTTGAACTCGACGACCGCATAACCTTTATTCAGGGCTCGAGGTAGATATCGTGGGTGGTTGAACTCGATGCCCGTTTGTAATCCAGTCTGGTTACTCATCGTGGAATTTAGTGTTCGCGTTTGAATTCTAGTGAGTGGTCCCCAAGTCATGTTGTTGTTATGTAAGCTTGCGGTGGTGCTCTACAGAGCCGTATACGGAGCTAAGTCTTGCGGTGGTAGCTCAGATGAGCCGGATACGGGGACTTGTGGCTTTGGTTGTGACACTCATTAGAGGTCGAGTAGACACTAGGATCAGTGGTGTCTTGCGGTGGTAGCTCAGAGGAGCCGGATACGGGGAACCATGGTCTTATGTGAAGCTCGAGAACATTGATAAGTGGCTTAACTTTGTGTGCCCGCCACTTTCGATGGAATTCGGGTATCCCCCGTCACCGAAAGGTGTTGTTTTTGGGTATTGAGTTTTATTATCCAAGTTTTCGGTAGCGTTTTGTATATATGGATCTTATCCATGATTTATGGGTTGAGTATTATACCCCACCCGTGTTTTTGGGTGTTTCGGGACTTAAAGTTTTAACTGCATTTTCATAAATGGAGAGTTCGATTCCTATTCACGTTTTGAGTAAGTGTTGGATTGCATTACTTTATGAAATAACGTTTGGCGTTGAAGCGTCCACTTATAAATTGCATAGTATTGGAAATGGGTCGTTCTCATATTTAAAGTAATTCATTTTAAAGGATCATGATTTAAGTTGCATTATTTCAGTTTAATGATTTTTATAATCATGATGAAAACTCTTGAACTCACTAGGCGTTAGCCTAACCCTTTTTATTTGTCGGCATGTGCAACAGGTTTTGGTTGGGAATAGCTCTAGTAACACTGTGCTGAGAGGAGTGCTAGTTGTGTGCTCAAGAAGTGGTTACCTTAGTGAAGTCTTCCGCACTTGTCTCGGGAAGAGCAGCTTATAGTTGGGATTATGTAACACCCGACTTTGGTCTAGTCCTTGTTTAAGACTAGAGTTTATATTTGTTAAGGTTGAATAGAAAGTTTTACTTTGAAGATTTATCTTTTTACTTGATGTAATATTGAAATTTTAAATTAGTTGCTCTTACCAAATTTGAGGGTGTTACAAGTTGGTATCAGAGCTTAAGTTTGAGAGAATTAGATATTGATTTTGATGCCTAGACTCAAACTAGCGTAATTTTAAGTGATTGAATGTGAGATTGTACAATTAGGCACTATAAGATTGGATGTTTTGAGGATATTGGAGTCATTAGGAGTGGGGATCACGTCAAGAGTAACAAGGATGATCATGTACAGTACGTTCATATTTGCACCTGGCCAGTATTATGGTGAACCTACGAGCTACATGTGTATACTTAGACTACTTTGATGTGATGTTAGTTGGGGTAGTGAAGAAGTTCTAAATGAGCAACCATTATGAGAGGTTGATGACTTTAGTATTCGTCACTTGGAGTGACGGTAAGTCTGGTGATTGAATTAAGTGAACCGTTTCTGGTCGGATTGATTGGTTGGATTAGAACCATAGACTCTTGGAACCGATGTTGTTTCGGGGAGAAATAGTGGGGTAAACCTATGAAATCCTTGATCTTCGCCTTAAGATGTTGAGCATCTGGATGACGATAGTGTAACTAATAAATCAAGGAGCGTGGTTTCGTGGTGCCGGGTGCCGATCAAATTCATGCACGAAATGTATTTCTGAAATAAATTATGTGGATTATTTCTCATGTTTCCAAATCGTCATGTGGAATATATTACAAATCTTGGAGCAATGTTTTAGCACACACAAGGTTTTAAACCATGATTTCAAACATGCACAAAATTATTTCATGGCATGAGGTTGCAACTTGTTGAGATTTTCTTATTCTCATTTTGTCCAACGCTAATTTCAGATTTTGCGATGTGCGCATTTTGATGTTGTCTAGGGTCTTGGACAAGTAACTGCGGTTTATGACGTTAACATTGGATCTCCTCCACGTATGTTAAGGTTTTGGACGAAGAGTTATCTTCCATTATTTTGATGTTTGAATTTTATTGAGAATTTTATTTTATAGGGTTTTGTTGATTCAATGTGGAAATTTTAATGGCGTCCAGTTGTATTGTTTTTCCCCTTGAGTTTTATGGGAACAGTTTGGTTGCACATATCACGTACGCATATTTTATTAGGAAGTTCCGTCACGGTGTTTTAGCCAATGTTTTAGAACGATGAGAACATATTTTTATTTGGCTTTGATCATGGAGCCGACATAGACTATTTCATGTTTTTACCAAGGCACGTACTCATGTCACTTTACTATTTTTGTTGTGGGATTTTATTACGTGCCATATTGTGGCTAAAAGAGAGAAAACTTTGAGAGTAGGATATCATGAAATTGTTGTTTTGGGTTTTACAAGCATTTTATTTGTACGGCTTAAAGTTTGTAATCAAACTAAATTACTCTTACGTTTGATCAAATTGCATGCATATGTTTTTACTAAGTTTTGGGGAATTTTAATTCATTACATTACATGGTTAAATGTGAACTATTGGGATTTGATTTCGGGAATATCCTCTTCTGTAGTTTGGTGCAAACGTTTGTTATACACTGTTTTAGTACATAAAACTATTTCTCATCCGTGACACAAATTTATACATGTTGGGAACATAGCGGTTCCTTGGGAAAAGATTGTTGAAATGTTTTTCGTTGGTGTCAGTATTACTTTGACCATTTATCAAATATTTTTCTGAAATGGTTTTATATGTGTGGCGGTTGTGATCACTTTGTATACCTACCGAGTAAACAGTAGTAGATTTTATTCTTACAACTAATCGTCATAAAACTTTTACATTTAGAGGATTTATAAAAGTTAAATTGGCATATTAGTTTGAAAAACCTTGAACTCACTAGAGCTATAGGTGCAAACCCTCTTGTGATAGAAGTCGTGTTTAAGGACTGAAGGAGTCCTCAGAGGTTGAAGCGTCGTAGGACTTGACCTATGGTTAGTTTGAATTTGGGATTTCAGTTTTGTGGACTGAATTCATGCAGAGGTAATTGATGTATTAGATTTATGCACTCTTCCGTTATTTAAGTGGTAATCTATATGTTCGGTAAAATGCGGGTTAAAGCCTTGGATGGTTAATTGTTTAAGGACTAGAGATTTCCTTGGGAGTTGAAGCGTCGGATGAGTCGACTGGTGACCAGTTTCATACCTTGGATTCAGTTTCATGAACTAGTTCACGCAGAAGTATTTGATGCGTTAGGTTTATGTTTTTTTTTCCAGTTAATTAAGTGATGACCTTTTCGTTGCGATAAATCATTGGGTTAAACCTTATGCGGTTGCTTTTGGTTGGTTTTGAAGTTGGGGATTTATGGTACGACAACATGCTATGTGTCTGTGGTGTACCACCTTATTGGCATTTGTGGTTATTGGTGATGTTATGAGTGGCTAGTAAGGACGTTTGATTTGGACAATTATTTCCAAGAGTAGGTGTCAACTTCGTATCGACATTACTAATTGGGAATGGAATATTTGTTAGTATATCCGCATTTCATATAGTTGTGTTAAGGATAGGTGTTGACACTCGGTTTTGGGAAATAACGTTAGTATGCCTCAGTGCACATCTGTTGAACCTGGTGTTGCAAGTTAAGTGATAACATTAAGGAATGTAGGTATTAATACCTAGGAATCAATCGTTGATAATATTGTAATCAACGAAGTTTCGCTGATTCGACAATCGATGTTAGAAAGCATTGAGGGTTGCGTAGACGCGAATTTTGGGGCAACTCGCTATCTACAGATGTTGTGTTTGGGTGGTTAGCTTGAGGATTTGATTTATTGTTGTGCTGAACCGTATCAAACTTGTTGATGGGAAATTTCGTGGAAGAAAGAACAATAAGCCTTTTTGGGTGTTGCTTATGGGGGATATTTAGTGAGGATATCGTTATGGACCTTAAGTAGGAATCTCTTATTGAAAAGGCCTTGATTTGTTGAGATTGTAAGAATCGTTTTGTAACAGCAGCAGATGATCAACTCATCAGTTATATATATGGATTCAGTCGCCACTCGGGTAAAGTCGTCATGGATGGGGCTACATGGAATTGAAAGGGGTATGGTTAATCAATAGTTGGGTCGTTTCTACAGATTTTGTTATGTTCATAAAAGGCAAGAAAAAAATGTAATGTGATTCAATGAAGGGCGATTAGAGGTGTGTAAGGTCAAGTTCACTCTGGGGTACCATTGGGAGAGTGGTTAGCTCAGAGTTGTAAGCTATCTTGAGGTGTTATGTTCAATCTAAGGTTGGGAGGCAACCGAAAATTTATTGATAGGGGAATGAATTGATAAGGACTCGATGCTCTTTCCGTCACCGGTAAGATGCATTGAACCATAGAATTTGAGTTTATTGTGGCTTGTTATGTGGAATTCAAAGTCAATGTCAACCGGGATGTAATCGGGTTCGTATATGAGGTAAGGTTTCAAGAAGGTATTCCTTTTTTTTGGATAGAGAATCAATTGATCTCGCCAAGGGCGATGTTGGGTGATTGGTTGGTGCTAGATTTCGAGGACGAAATCTCTTTTAAGGTTGGGAGGATTGTAACACCCCGAATTTCGAAAAGCATCATTTCAAGTTAATACATAAATCAGTAGCTTTGAAGGGGAAAAATAAGATATATGATTTTGGACTTGAATCCTAGATTTTATAGTCTAAATGGATGAATGATTCAATTACGAGTCCAACGGTTCTTTCCGGAGCAAAATCGGAGCTATAACGAAGAAGTTATGGCCAAAACAGTGAGCGAGAAGTAAACCGGGTGACTTATGCCGCGACTTAACCCGCGAAATTCACTGGTCGGGCATAAAACCCGATTTTCAGCCCTAGAACTTCATTTCTTCATAACTTTTGATCCACAACTTCGATTTGGGTGATTCAAGTTGCCACGGTTTTGTTTTTTAAAGATCTTCAAGGATCTAGCAAGAGATTGGAAGTCTATTGGAGTATACAAGAGTATTTTGTGGTGGTAAGATCCTCATCTCTTCATCTTCTTCACCAAAGTTTTCTAAGGTTTCATCCACCCTTTGTTCTCCCTTTCGTAGATTGGAGGTTTGTAACCATTTTGGTGAACTATAGGTGTTTTGGTTGGTGGATTCAAGCTTGAGTTAAGGTAATCTTCTATTCTCTTCAGTTATGGAAGTTAGGGTTTCAGTATCAGTTGAGGTATTCATGTATAAGGTTTGGGAAACGATTCTTTGTGGTGGATTATGATTATTTATGGTTGAATATGTAAGGATTTAGATTTTTGGAAGTTTTGACTTGAGAATCCAAGTGTTCTTCAAATGAGCTCTAGTTGGGGGAAAATCTAGATTTAGCCTAAATCTAGCAAGGTGTGTTCAAGTTGATTTGTGAAAACGTTGTACATTCCAAAATGTTTATTTTAAAACATTTATGTGTTTTACATGAAACTATCAACTGTTGGTTTATTTGATAACTTTTGATTATTTGAAGTGTTTAACTTATTAAACCTTGTAAAATACCACATCTAGGTTGTTTTGAGATATTTTAATAAATGTGACACAAAGGAACACGTTTTGGTGATTTATTGCATAAATAGGTGTTTGGTCAAAAATGCACTTTTAAGTGTTTGACGGGTTTTATGCATCATTCATGAAATGAGATATTTTGAAAAGTACGAAGGTGTGAGTCCCTTGGTTTTGGGTCATTTCCAACTTTTGGGAACATTGTAGAAAACGATAATCCTTTTTGGGTTTTTGGCCGAAGGCCAGTTGTGAATTGAGAAACAAAGTTTTGGGGAAAGACGTATTTTGGTTTATGTAACCACATTGGCTCTCGTATTTTAGACAAACGTTCATTATTCCTTTTGGGGCTTGGTTTACACTCAAATGAGTCTTTGGAACATTTGTTCAGTTTTGGTAGCTCGTTAAGGAGCCTTGGACGTATGGTGTACTTAGTTGCATCTTATTTTAGAGTTACATGCTTTGAACGCATTAGTTCATTCTTTTGAGTCATGTAACGTTTTAGACTGCATTGCATTGGATCCATAGGCATATGAGTCAGTCGGTTGGTTTAGTGGGAACTTTATCCCCGTTTTGGGACTGGATATTGTTATGGCTAGCGGGAGGACTCGAGGTAGATATCGTGGGTGGTTGAACTCGACGACCGCATAACCTTTATTGAGGGCTCGAGGTAGATATCGTGGGTGGTTGAACTCGATGCCCGTTTGTAATCCTGTCTGGTTACTCATCGTGGAATTTAGTGTCCGCGTTTGAATTCTAGTGAGTGGTCCCCAAGTCATGTTGTTGTTATGTAAGCTTGCGGTGGTGCTCTACAGAGCCGTATACGGAGCTAAGTCTTGCGGTGGTAGCTCAGATGAGCCGGATACGGGGACTTGTGGCTTTGGTTGTGACACTCATTAGAGGTCGAGTAGATACTAGGATCAGTGGTGTCTTGCGGTGGTAGCTCAGAGGAACCGGATACGGGGAACCATGGTCTTATGTGAAACTCGAGAACATTGATAAGTGGCTTAACTTTGTGTGCCCGCCACTTTCGATGGAATTCGGGTATCCCCCGTCACCGAAAGGTGTTGTTTTTGGGTATTGAGTTTTATTATCCAAGTTTTCGGTGGCGTTTTGTATATATGGATCTTATCCATGATTTATGGGTTGAGTATTATACCCCACCCGTGTTTTTGGGTGTTTCGGGACTTAAAGTTTTAACTGCATTTTCATAAATGGAGAGTTCGATTCCTATTCACGTTTTGAGTAAGTGTTGGATTGCATTACTTTATGAAATAACGTTTGGCGTTGAAGCGTCCACTGATAAATTGCATAGTATTGGAAATGGGTCGTTCTCATATTTAAAGTAATTCATTTTAAAGGATCATGATTTAAGTTGCATTATTTCAGTTTAATGATTTTTATAATCATGATGAAAACTCTTGAACTCACTAGGCGTTAGCCTAACCCTTTTTATTTGTCAGCATGTGCAACAGGTTTTGGTTGGGAATAGCTCTAGTAACACTGTGCTGAGAGGAGTGCTAGTTGTGTGCTCAAGAAGTGGTTACCTTAGTGAAGTCTTCCGCACTTGTCTCGGGAAGAGCAGCTTATAGTTGGGATTAAGTAACACCCGACTTTGGTCTAGTCCTTGTTTAAGACTAGAGTTTATATTTGTTAAGGTTGAATAGAAAGTTTTACTTTGAAGATTTATCTTTTTACTTGATGTAATATTGAAATTTTAAATTAGTTGCTCTTACCAAATTTGAGGGTGTTACACCATTGATACGAGTTCCATTTTATCTCTGCCTGTTCCTCTATGCATCGGTTACAAAATGGATTTAGCATCTCTTTTAACATATTCAAATTGAATGGCACAAATCGCATTCAAAGACTTTCCGCCATGAACAATTACTTTTTTGACAACGGAGAAAACTCCATCATCCCAAGGTTTACCTTCAGAAGAACCCCAAGGTCCTGCCTCCCTTGGCATTGCCATTTTAGACATACTACAACACAACTGTAGTGAAAAAAATAATCATAAGTATATAAGAGGATATATGTTAACTAAATAACAACATGAATAATCAGTATTCACATATGAATATTTTACATACATGGTTACTATTGTCTCAACTTGCATGACCTTTTTTACTTTATAATAGTCTTAGCTTTGCTTCTTGTACTATTAGTTGTCGGTATTGTACCTCTTGCTTGTTTGCACACACTCTTACCTGTATTCTTTTGTGTGTTCTAATTTTTGTTTTGCGAACTAGGGGTCTTTACGGAAACAGACTCATTATCTCTTGGGGTACTATAAATCTCTACGTACATGGTACATCTTACCCCTCACAGACCCTAAACATAGATGGCTAAATACTGAACAAATATACCAAAAAGAGACTTTTAGACAATAAGAGATGGACCTCATGCATGGAATTGTCTTTGTCTTCACATGTAGAGTTTCGACCAAATGCAAGTGATTCGGGCATCACATAAATCCCAATGGCATCAAGGTATTTGTCAACACGTCCATGAAATCCAACAATCTTATCACCTTTCCCATCGTATGAGAAACGAGTGCCTATTTACAAACCATAAGGACCATAATGGTTCGGATTTGTGCCAAAGCGTTATGACATCACGACGCCATAGAGACCAATTGTCCCACTTATCGACACTAAATATTCGTTAGGGTAGTCGATGCAAATCTGTAGAAGTAGAAACATGTCATTCATTAGAGGCATTATTCCATGCTTAATTGCACGTCTACAAAATGCTAAAACACTTCTTCAATGACATCAAACTACATTAACCACAAGAGTTGTGGCGTACTAGTTAAGGCCCTTGGGGATGTGATCGAATATCCCATCTGCTCAGGGTCCGAATCCATGCGTACACAAGAATTGTGGCCACTGAGGTTTAGCCAGGGATGATGTCTTATAGTCATAATTTTCCAAGAGATTAGTCTAGGCATAGCCTAAGACACCCTTTCCAAGAAAAAGACTACATTAAGATAATATTTGGTACCGTGTCAGTTTGATTGACGGCTTTGCTACCGAAAAATGAGCTTTCAGTTTCACCTGTACCATTGTCGCTTTGGAATTCGATGGAATCAATAACCCATCCATGTTCAACGGTTATCTTCTTAACGAAACCTTTGGGCATATAAGTCCAGGTTTTCCCGTATGAACAGCCCCATGGTCCAAGAGTAATGCATCCATCAAAACTGGTTTTAGCTCCCTGCAAACCACCCAAAATCATAATAGCTTTATGTAACAACCTGAACATTTATTTATATAATAAAATAACATTCATTACTAAATACTGTCCCAAGCTTAATTTTCCGAATACAAGGTTCTTAACTATCAACTATTACACAACTGAGTCTCAAAAATATAACTATTGCAGGAAGTCTTCTATCTCCTGCTTATAGCTCATATCTTCTCTTTACCTTTATCTGCTACTTTTCGATAACCTGAAATAGGATTAAAATTTCAAAATATCGAGGGTTAGACCAAAGGTCTAGTGAGTCCCCTCCAATTACTACTACAACAGTTCAAATATTAATTAAAACATTTAAACAAAACTGTATATCTCAATACATAACTTGCTTTTTAAATCAAATTTTAAAACACTTTATGCTTCACATGCATAATTAAATCTACTGGCCATCACTGACTACTTTCTACGCTCGCAAGCGTACTTTAAACTACTGACCAACATTCCCGTCAAAGACGGTATGTCTGTCTCGCACTGCCTTATTTTAGGGACACACCCTAATGGCATAAACGGGTCACACTCCCCGGTACGAACAGGCGGGTCACACATCTCGACTTAGGCCAGACTTCTGACTCAAATGTATGCATACACCTAGTCCCGACTGTATATAAAACAAGTTTATATACCTGAGCATAAACATGCCAAACTGATTAAATCAATCTTTTGAAATAATTCTGCATAACTTTCAATATTATAAATGCGCAGTATATAAAACTCACATTTATAAAATAACTGCTCAAATCATAAAAGATTTAGTTGAAAGAATCACCTCTGATTCTTCTGAATTAAACTCTGACTTTTATTGATTAACACCACCTACGATGGTATTAAAACAAAGGTAAGCTAACTTGCAACTAACACTCTTTCTTTCAAAAGACTCATCAATTGAAATCTACTGTTTTTAACCCGGTCAAAACCAATCTGATAAAAACCTTTTAGACCAAATATCAAAATATCGGTCGAACACATAGACCGAATAACACTTACAAAACAATGTATCGGTCAAACCCTCTATACCGGTCAAACCACAATACCGGTCGAACCACTTCCGGTCATTTACAACCTACCGGTCGAACTACTATCGGTCCTTTACAACATACCGGTCGAACCACTACCGGTCTAACCACTATCGGTCCTGCACACTATATCGGTCGAAAGCAACAACCGATACATCATCTTCCCGGTCGAATCAAGAACTTAAGTCGGCTTAAATACAGTTCAACCCAAAAAACTTTTGATCAATTAAATCGATCAAATACACGGTTAAAAGCTTGATTATCAAGACTATTTACCTACTATAACATGCAGATAGAAGTATGAAGCTAAAAAAACATACCTCTATTTGACAAAAACGGACAATTACAAAATCTCCTTCTCTTTATCTGGTTTCTCTTTGCTTTCTCTCTTTGAAAACTTAGGTCGGCTCCTTACAAAATATCAGAATGAACTCTCAATTCCATTTAACTGATACTTATATGATAATAACCAAAATTTTCAAATAACCCCCTTGCACTTTGGTTCTCGTTACACTTTTCACCCAGCTTCCAAAAATTAATAAAATTTCAAAACTGGGTATTACAATCTTCCCCCCTTAAGAGAATTTCGTCCCCGGAATTCTATCGCTAAACAAATGGGGATACTAAGATTTCATATCTGTCTCTACTTCCCACGTAGACTCTTGCCCTTGGTGAAATTTCCACTGAACTTTCACTAAGCGAATCTCTTTGTTCCTCAACTTCTTTATCTTGAGGTCTGTAATTGCTATAGGCTCCTCAATATAACTTAGTTTCTCATCTACCTGAATATCTTCTAAAGGAACAACTATATCTGCTTCTGCCAAACACTTCTTCAGATTGACACATGAAATGTGGAATGAATCCCACACAAACTTTCTGGTAGATCAAGTTCATAAGCCACTTCACCAACATGACCAGTGATGATAAATGGTCCTACAAATCTTGGTCTCAACTTTCCTTTCTTCCCAAATCTGACTACCCCTTTCCAGGGCGAAACTTTCAGCATTACCTTATCTCCTATCTGAAACTCTATAGGTTTCCTTCGTCTATCAGCATACATTTTCTGACGATCTTGAGCAATCTTCAATCTTGCTCGAATCTGGTCGACTTTATCAGCTGTTACCTGTACAATTTCTGGTCCCGCTAACTGTTTTTCACCCACCTCATTCCAACATAGAGGTGTTCTACATTTACGACCATACAAAGCTTCGAACGGAGCCGCTTGAATGCTAGTATGATAACTATTGTTGTAGGAAAATTCAATCAACGGCAAATGAATCTCCCACGAACCTTTAAAATCAATAACACATGCACGAAGCATATCTTCCAATGTTTGTATAGTTCTCTCACTCTGACCATCTGTTTGAGGATGATAGGTCGTGCTCAGTTTAAGTTGAGAGCCTAATTCTCTTTGCAAACTTCTCCAGAATGCTGATGTAAATCGAGCATCTCTGTCTGATACAATAGACGACGGTACTCCATGTCGGGTTATTATCTCGTCGATATACAATCGAGCCAACTTTTCTAGTGAGTACGTCTCCTTGATCGGTAAGAAGTGAGCTGACTTTGTGAGTCTATCCACTATCACCCAAATAGCATCATGCCCCTTAGTTGAATGTGGTAACTCAGTAACAAAATCCATAGTAATCTCATCCCACTTCCAAACTGGAATTTCTAACGACTGAAGTTCCCCGTAAGGTCTCTGATGCTCAGCTTTAACCTTTAAACCTGTCAGACATCGTTCAACAAAATAAGCAATATCTTTCTTTAAACCTGGCCACCAGTAGTTTTGCTTCAAATCTCTATACATCTTATTAGTTCCAGGATGAACTGAATACCGAGATCTATGTGCTTCTTCCAATACTTTCTGCCTCAGACCTCCTGCTTTTGGGATCTATACCCGCTTATTGAAACACTTTATTCCTCGATTATCAACTATTAACGAGTTAACAATCCCAACTATTCTTTCACTTTTCAAATTTTCTTTTGACGCTGCTTCTTCTTGATATTTTATAACTTCTTCCAAGAAATTAGAAACAACATCAACTCGAAACGCTACCACCTCTGCTATTTCTCCATGCTTTTTACGACTTAGAGCATCTGCTACTACAATGGCCTTGCCTAGATGGTATAAAATATCACAGTCATAATCACTTAATAACTCCATCCATCTACGCTGCCTCATATTCAGCTCTTTCTGATTGAACAGATATTGAAGGCTCTTGTGATCTGTGTAAGTCTGACACTTGATCCCATACAAGTAATGCCTCCAAATTTTCAAAGCAAATACTACAGCTGCCAACTCTAAATCGTGCGTCGGATAATTCTTTTCATGTTCTTTTAACTGTCGAGATGCATAAGCAATCACCTTGCCTTCTTGCATTAACACACATCCCAGACCCAATTTTGAAGCATCGCTATAAATCACGAATCCTTCTGTTCCGTTGGGTAAAGACAAAATAGGAGCACTACTTAGACTCTCTTTCAACTTACCGAACGCTTCTTTCTGAGCCTCCGACCAAAAAAACTTTACATTCTTTCTTGTTAAAGTTGTTAATGGCGTTGCTATCCTTGAAAAGTCCTGAATGAACTTTCTATAATAACCAGCTAATCCAAGAAAACTTCTTACTTCAGATGGTGTTTTCGGTGCTTCCCACCCTTTAATGGCTTCAATCTTAGTTGGATCAACCTGAATCCCATCTTTTGACACCACGTGCCCTAAAAATTGTACTTCTTTCAGCCAAAATTCACATTTTGAAAACTTGGCATACAACTTTTCACGCTTAAGCAATTCTAAAATCGCTTTCAAATGAGTTTCATGATCTTATTTAGAACGTGAATAGATCAATATATCATCTATAAAGACGATGACATATTTATCTAAAAACGGACTATACACTCTATTCATCAGATCCATGAAAGTTGCTGGTGCATTGGTCAAACCAAATGGCATAACTAGAAACTCATAATGTCCATACCTTGTACGAAATGCAGTCTTATGCACATCCTCCTCCCTCACCTTCAACTGGTGATGCCCAGATAATAGATCGATTTTAGAAAAGTAACTCTCTCCTTGAAGTTGATCAAAAAGATCGTCAATCCTAGGAAGCGGATACTTATTCTTAACGGTCAACTTATTGAGCTCACGGTAATCTATGCACATTCTCATAGACCCGTATTTCTTCTTAACAAACAATACTGGCACTCCCCAAGGTGAGGTATTAGGGCAAATAAACCCCTTGTCTAACAACTCCTGCAACTGAGTCATTATTTCTTTCATCTCTGCTGGTGCCAATCTGTACGGTGCTCTTGCAATCGGCGCTGCTCCGGGAACTAAATCAATACGAAATTCCACTTGCCGATCAGGAGGCAAAGTGGTTAAGTTTTCCGGAAATACTTCTGGATACTCACTGACTACCGGAACCGACTCTAATCCCTTCTTTTCCTTCTTAGCATCTATCACAGAAGCTAAGAATCCCATACACCCTTTTACTAAACATTTCTTAGCTTTAATCATAGAAATCAAACATGACTTTGTATCCCTTCTATCTCCAAATACTACTATCTCTTCTTTTACTGGTTGTGCTATGCGAATCAATTTCTTATTGCATACTATATGAGCATCATTAGACGCCAACCAGTCCATTCCCACGATAACATCAAATTCTCCCATACCCATCGGGTACAGTCGAAGTGGAAATACTTGTCCATCAATGACAATATTACTACCATTATACACTTCTTCTACTAATATTTGACTATTATCAGCCACTTCTACTTTCAATTCATGCCTAAGTTTCTTAGGTTTCTCATTCAATTTATGCACATAATTAGGAGACACAAAAGAACGATTTGCGCCTGAATCAAACAATACTTTTGCATAATTTGAATCTATAAAGAAAGTACCTGTCACTACATTAGGTATCTCCGCCGCTTCTTCTGCTGACATGTTGAACACTCTAGCTCTCGCTTTAGCTGGCTCTCCCTTTTTCTCACTTCCTTTCTCTACATTTCCCCCGACCGATCCCTTTTTCAACTGTGGACAATTGGTTCTGATATGATCAGGAGATCCACACTTATAACAAGACCTCAAATTCTGGCAATCCCGAGCCAAATGCCCAACCTTCCCACACTTATAACAGCCCTCTTGATTAATCTTGCATTCTCCCTTATGCAATCGGTTACACTTACTACAGGGCTTATTTTCAAACTTATTAACAGAACGATGCTCAAACTTTGCAGACTTAAACGGTTTGGAATCACGAACTGTTCCTTCCCACTTTCTTTTATCCCCACTTCGTTCTGTGGCTTGCCTGTTCTTTTCTTTCTCTCTCATCTCCGCTGCATTTACTGCCATTTGAAAAGTCGATGGTTCTTTATTCGAGACAAATTCCCGAATATCACTTCTTAATCCAAAGACGAAACGTTCTACTCGTTTTTCTTCATTCGGTACATAGATTCCTGCAAATCTAGACTTTTCGATAAACTTTGTAGCATATTCTCGCACTGACATTCCTTTCTGCTCTAAACCCAGAAATTCTTCTTCCAGGTTTTTAACTGCCGCCAGAGGGAAAAACTGTGCTTTAAATCTTTTTACAAACTCACCCCAAACCAATTCTTTAGCTACAGTAGAACTTTGACCTCCGGATTCCACATCCCACCACATTACCGCTTCATCTTTCAGCATTTGACAAAGCATAGACTACTTTATCTTCTTCAGCACACTTACTCGTATCAAATGCTAACTCCATACCTTTTATCCATCTTAACGCTAATACGGGATCACATTCCCCTTTATATGTAGGAGGCTTGCAAGCAGCAAACTCCTTAAAACTACATCCTTTTCCTGTTACAGCTTTAACTGACACAATGGGACTTGACTGAGGATGACTACCCATTCCAGTTACTGGTGATTCTGCTACCTCAGTCACTACTTTATCTTCACTCTTTTCTCTACTTGCTGAAACTTCATTAGTACGCTGAGCCAACAAAGCATTCAACGTTTCTTGTAACTTTCCCATTTCTGCAGTAAAGGTTTCTTGCGTAACAAAACATTGCGTTCTACCTTTACCACGGTTTCCTGTCTGTTTTTGACCCCTCACAGAAGCCGAACTTTATTGATGAGAAGTTTCTTGCTCATCTCTTATCTCTACACTTTCATTCTGACGAATACCACGACTCATCTTCCCACCTCGAGTTCCCACATTGGAAACTCCTATCTGAGTAGTTGTTTTCTGAACGGTCTTACCTTTTGGTCGACCTCAACTCTTTCCTTGGATAGTAGTCGGGTTGACATTAGTCATTCGTTCTTCGGCAATGACTTTATTCTCTGGCTCCATTTCAGGATTCACTATAGATCTACTCCTGGTCACTCGCTCAGATATACTTCTCTCTCTGATAAGAATAAACATAAGATATTCAATCTAACATGCTACACATTACGGCAGTTTAAGCAAAAGCATGTACTTGTAAATTCACAATTACACTGGCCAGATGGAATTCCAAATTTACCTTACATGCTAGTCCTTACTACCTTAATGTTATCTTCTTACGGTCTTCCTACTACTCAGTTGTGCTTTTACTATCTCAGTTTAAGTCTAGGCCCATCTGGTCACCTAGATCCCTTAAACTAGTGCTCTCATACCAATTGTAACAACCTGAACATTTATTTATATAATAAAATAACATTCATTACTAAATACTGTCCCAAGCTTACTTTTCCGAATATAAGGTTCTTAACTATCAACTATTACACAACTGAGTCTCAAAAATATAACTATTGCAGGAAGTCTTCTATCTCCTGCTTATAGCTCATATCTTCTCTTTACCTTTATCTGCTACTTTTCGATAACCTGAAACAGGATTAAAATTTCAAAATAGCGAGGGTTAGACCAAAGGTCTAGTGAGTCCCCTCCAATCACTACTGCAACAGTTCAAATATTAATTAAAACATTTAAACAAAACTGTATATCTCAATACATAACTTGCTTTTTAAATCAAACTTTAAAACACTTTATGCTTCACATGCATAATTAAATCTACTGGCCATCACTGACTACTTTCTACGCTCGCAAGCGTACTTTAAACTACTGACCAACATTCCCGTCAAAGACGGTATGTCTGTCTCGCACTGCCTTATTTTAGGGACACACCCTAATGGCATAAATGGGCCACACTCCCCGGTACGAGCAGGCGGGTCACACATCCCGACTTAGGTCAGACTTCTGACTCAAATGTATGCATATACCTAGTCCTGACTGTATATAAAACAAGTTTATATACCTGAGCATAAACATGCCAAACTGATTAAATCAACCTTTTGAAATAATTCTGCATAACTTTCAATATTATAAATGCGCAGTATATAAAACTCACATTTATAAAATAACTGCTCAAATCATAAAAGATTTAGTTGAAAGACTCACCTCTGATTCTTCTGAATTAAACTCTGACTTTTATTGATTAACACCACCTACGATGGTATTAAAACAAAGGTAAGCTAACTTGCAACTAACACTCTTTCTCTCAAAAGACTCATCAATTGAAATCTACTGTTTTTAACCCAGTCAAAACCAATCTGATAAAAACCTCTTAGACCAAATATCAAAATATCGGTCGAACACATAGACCGAATAACACTGTCAAAACAATGTATCGGTCAAACCCTCTATACCGGTCAAACCACAATACCGGTCGAACCACTTCCGGTCATTTACAACCTACCGATCGAAAGCAACAACCGATACATCATCTTCCCGGTCGAATCAAGAACTTAAGTCGGCTTAAATACAGTTCAACCTAGAAAACTTTTGATCAATTAAATCGATCAAATACACGGTTAAAATCTTGATTATCAAGACTATTTACCGACTATAACATGCAGATAGAAGTATGAAGCTAAAAAAAACATACCTCTATTTGACAAAAACGGACGATTACAAAATCTCCTTCTCTTTCTCTGCTTTCTCTTTGCTTTCTCTCTTTCACTCTTTGAAAACTTAGGTCGGCCCCTTACAAAATATCAGAATGAACTCTCAATTCCATTTAACTGATACTTATATGATAATAACCAAAATTTTCAAATAACCCCCTTGCACTTTGGTTTTCGTTACACTTTTCACCCAACTTCCAAAAATTAATAAAATTTCAAAACTAGGTATTACACTTTATATATACAACACATAAATCAACACTACTTTATGCTTCAAATAAGAATAATAATTGAAACCCTATCATCAGAATGGTGAGATGTAAATTTAGATTTTTACCAACCTTGATAAGTATCCACTACCTGCAATAATCAACCCCAATGAATCTAAGCTAAGCCGTAAGGAAGCACCGCCAGAATTGATCATTAATCATGAGAAATTGAGGTTAACATGAGAAGTGGATTTGAACCGTTGATCACTTTTAATCTCATGCCCTCTCATGAATTGCGCCTTATTGTAAGGGAATTGATCCGGTGTCGGTCATCTCATCCTAATGTGCATCAATTTCTCATACAACGGTTGGTAACTACTTCTTACGTTAACCTCAATTTCTCACTGGAACAAATTGCATAACAACAATCTGATAAAGAATGAAAGTTATTCTACACGATAACGAGGTAAAACACAATAAATTCATGAGACACATCCAATTTAACATTTGATCGCAGCCCTATCCTAACTCCAAATTTACTCAAACAGGGATTCTACAAATTCTCAACAGTTACGATACGATCATATTCCATGTAATTTTCTGATGTAAATGAGACAATCATATTGTAACTTTTTTGCATTCTTAAACTGGATTCAAATTGTGAAACAAACATACAAGTATAATAGCACAAATAAAATCGAACGAAATTATAAGTTAATTACACCCTAAACGAAAAGAACAACATCATCTGTCGATAGATAACAGTGATCGACTACTTTTCAAATTTCAAATACGCAAATACAAAGAAGAAACTAATTATAGAGGTTGAAATATGAACCCTAGTTGCCTTTTCCAACTGAAAGCTCTGAAGAAATGGGAAGAACGTGGCAGAAAATGATGTAGAAGAAGAAGGCTTTATTATGACGTGTTTAGAATAGAAGATATAGTAAACTACGTTTTTAGTCCTTATGGTTTGTTGAAAATTATTATTTTTATCCATATGTGTTAAAAATTACGATTTTCATCCTTATAACTAAAAATTTATTCCTTTTTATGTCTTTATAGTTTTATAAGTTATTGCTATTTTCGTCTCTCGTACTTAACAATAAACCACTTACTTAGTCTCAAGAATAAAAATAGCAATGAATTAAATCATAAGAATGAAAATAGTAATTTCGAAAACAAAGGAAGGACAGTTGCACCTTCTATAAACCACATTGACTAAAATCGTAGTTTACTCTAGAAAATAAGACGTGGGCTTCAAAATGGCATTCACGCATTACAAATCACATTCCCAATATACATGGTGATTATACCCATCAAGTTGGGGACCCCGGTTCAGCCGCCCTTTTTAGGGCTTGGGATTCCTCGTAAAACCGGGTACTGGAGTCGGGGCTGGGGATTCCCGATTGTCTAAATCCGGGGCAGGGTCAGGTAATGCATTCCCCAACCCGTCTCGTCCCCGATATATTTAATATATATACTTTTCTAATATTTTTTGTTAATTTCCATATTTCTAATCCTCTTTAATATTATATTGTATATTTTTTTCTTAATTTATTTACGACAAGTATGATTTTTAAAGGAAATTAATTTCATTATCTTAATGCAATCACGATTTACGAATTTATTTTAAAAATAAAACTTAATTTAATTCTTAAATATAAACGGACCGGAGACAGATCAGGGATTGACTTGGGATGGGCCGATGATAGGCCCAAGAAAAAAACGGGGAAGGAAATCGATTCTCCATACCTGTCAGGAACCAGAGCAAAGGGTGAGATAGATGGAGAAAAATCCTTTGTCCCCATTTTACCTATTCCAAACCTGTTGACAAATAAAAATTTCAAACCTTATTTCTATTTCAATAATTAATATATAAAAATATAATGGTTGATAACTTAATCTTCTATACATTCTTTCCGGTCTTTATTAAATAGTTGACTACGGTTTTAGTCCCTGTGATTTGTCAAAGTTTCTATTTCAACCCCTTTAATTTATCAAAAAATTTATTTATGTTTCAACTTTTATCTTGAATGTATAGTTTATGGTCTTATAAATTCTTGTTTACTTTCTTTTATTTCTAGTACGTTTTTTTAGTTTTCATTTTATATCTTTATTAAATTAAATTAAGTACATTATGAATATGTATTTAATTTCACAAATTATACCAAAAGTTTTATCAGTACCTTTGAAATTAGTATAATACTGAATATTTTTATAATTATTCGAAATTTATCTGATATATTTCTGTAAATCCATCTACACTAATACAAAAAAAAATATTTTTTATCCTTTAAGTTGGTTTTAAAATATGTATCGTTTTTCTTTTTTACGTAAGACTAAAAATCCAAATTTGTCTATATCTATTAATAATAACGACCAACTATTTACGAGATTTATGATGCCGTTGCGGTTTTCTTTAATTTAAAAATGTTTATAAAACAAATATATGTATCAAATAAAAACTTTATAATACAATTATTGATTTTTTTTCAAAATATAAATTTAAAATCGTTGTATTGAAAAGTAAATAACCAATTAATAATTAAATATTGTTATTGCTTCTGACTTAAAATGTTTATCCATGTTTTTTTGTTTTTAAAAAAATTAATAATTTTCAATTTCAAATCTAGCTTAAGTATTAATTAGGAAGAAAAATAAAATGTTAAAATATTTCAACTAAAACTATCACCTTTTAGTACTAACAAAACTAAAACTTGTATTTCATAAATGAAAATAAATATTAGTTTTAAACAGGAAAAAACAGTAGGAAAGTATAAAAAAAACCTAGAAATAAAAATAAAATATTTGACAAATCACAAGGACTAAAGTTGTAGTTTCTCTCTATAATCTATTTCTTTCTGGATAGTTTAGCTAACTGCGTTAACAACCGTTATATTTTTATATATTAATTCTTAAAATAGATATGAGGTGTAAATCTATTAAATTGTTATACGTTATTAATTTTTAATTTATACTATTTATCAAATCATTGACTAAATTAAAAATAAAAATTATGTATTAATAATTTAATCATGATATACTGATTATTAAGTTAAATATTTAAATAATCATTATATTCATCAAATAATCGTTAAACTATAAAATTATTGCATTAAGCTTTGATTACTTAAAGTCCAAATTTTCCATGGAAGCCGGCTCAAAATATTCAGTCTTAGGTATATTTCCACATGAGTCTTATTGTTTGGGCATGACCAGACAACTACTGATTCCGACAAAATCTATAAAACATTTATTTGAATTTCCCTTTCGTGTTCCCCCTATTGAACAAAATGCAAAAACCACATATCCACAAGCGAAGACGTGTCGAAGTTAAATCCCTTGGGATTATTAAAATTTAAACATAAATCAATGCACTAGATTATGCATACTAGGCTAAAAGCAGTAGATTGTCTGGTTCCTATATATAGGTTGTGGTCAACGAGAAAGGGGTGGTATGCACATATAAAGTAGATCGCTAGCTTCTATCACTACACAAGTCGATTAGTCCGAACTCAAAAAACTTCAAGGACTAGGAAGGCCCTTTTTTACTCGTACGAAATTCCCTTTCATATAGGTGCTCCAGAAAGAAGATTCGATGTGTGTGTGTGCGCGCGCGTTGTACACGCATTTGTCCTAACCCTATTATTAACGACATTAAAACTGTGAGAATACGTGGAACGCTCTATATATATATATATATGTGTGTGTGTGTGTGTGTGCGCGCACGTGCGCTGTACACGCATTTGTCCTAACCCTATTATTTACGACATTAAAACTGTGAGAATACGTGGAACGCTCTCTGTATTACTCTACAAAAGATGAGTAGAGGGACTCTAACCAAGACACGTGAAGATCAACAAGGTTGCCATTTTCCAACATTCGAAGTTCCATTTACATGCAAATTCTTGGTTTTTAATTGGCATAACAAAGTTCATCATAATAACCAACAATGGCACAATACATACACCAAAAACCTAGATCAGTTGGTTGATACAATTACCATTGATTCATGCATCTTAGCAAAAGGGTTCATTTTACAATTAGAAAACTATTTCCATCTAGCTTCCATCATCTTCAAGAATACTCCATATGAACACCAATTGCACTTAAAAAACCAGCATTCCAGCCATGAAAACCAACTACTTTCCCAGGAGATGATATCGAAGTGAAATAAGTATACCCTGCACCACTTTCTTCTCCATAAGGCCCATGTTTCATCTTGTTTGTGAGAAAAGTGATGGACATTATGGCTTTCAATCCTTTGTATCCCTCGACGGGTCCATAAAACCCCGAGATCCCGGTCAAATACTCGTCCGTAAAATCCAAATTAACCTGTCGTGGTCAAGGTTAAGTTTGTGTCATCAGCCTATAGCTAGATAGATCGATGAAATGCGAAAACATAATGTGCATTTTGTACATACCACTGATACGAGTTCCATTTGATCTCCGCCTCTTCCTCCATGCATTGGTGACAAAACCGATGTACCGTCACTTTTAACATATTCAAATTGGATGGCACAAATCACTTTCAAAGACTCCCCAACATGAACACGTACTTTTTTCACGGTTGAGAAAACTCCGTCGTCCCAAGGTTTACCTCCGCAAAACCCCCATGGTCCTGCCTCTCTCGGAATTGCCATTGTTGAATATGACTGTAGTCAAAAAATTAATCATAAGTGCGTGTATATATATAGGGGTGGGTTAATACGATGACACTAACTATTTAAAAAAACAAGAAAAGCCGTTAATGTACAAAATCCTACATGTGATTCACGTACAAAACCATATATGATTTATACGACTTTGCCCCGTGACTTAAGTCGTGGTCAAAGTCGCCCGCATCAATTTTTTGCCGTTCATGTAAAATCACATGTGAATTTGTACATGAGAGAGAGGAAAGTTCAAACGAGAATGCTAACTATTTAAGAAAACAAAAAAACAGCAAAAAAGCAAAAAACCAACAGATCATGTACAAAATCATATGTGATTTTATACTGACCCCAAAAAAACCGGATGCGGGCGATAAAGGTCACACGCATAGTCGTGTGAATCATATATGTGTGAATCATATATGATATTGTATGTACTCGACTGTTTTCGTGTTTTCTTAAATAGATTGTTCTCGTATGAACTCATCCCCTCCCTCCCTCCTGTTGGATCAGACACAGATTATACACAACATACACTTCTATTATTTAGAACAATTCAGTAACATTTACATAGACTAACTATTACAACATATATAGATAATGAAGGGATGTGACCCTTCATGAACCGACGCATCAATAGAGGGTTGACAGTTTAATAACTGTCAACAATATTAACTGTCAAGTAATACAACCAAACGTCCCAAACACCTGCACCTTACTAGTTTATATTTCAACACACCCCCTTAAGCTAGTAAGGGTAAGACTCCCAACTTTTCTTGCATGTTGTTGAAATTCCCAAACTGCAGAGCCTTTGTCAAACAGTCAGCCAACTGGTCTTTAGAACCACAGAACTCAACTTTCATCTCTTCATTAGCAACCAACTCTCTAATGAAATGGAACTTTATCCGTATATGCTTACTCTTTCCATGAAACACTGGATTTTTAGTGAGAGCAATTGCTGACTTGTTGTCACAAAAAATAGTAGTTGGATGAACTTGTGGATGCTCCAATTCTGCCAGAACAGATCTTAACCAAAGGGCTTGACAACCAGCTACAGATAAAGCCATATACTCTGCCTCAGCAGAGGATAAAGCCACCACACTTTGCTTCTTGGATTGCCATGAAATAGCCCCTGAACCCATGTTAAAAACAAAACCTGTTGTACTCCTTCCATCATCCATACAGCTTCCAAAGTCACTGTCACTATACCCTTTAAGTTCAAACTCCTTACACCTTGAATAAATAATCCCATGGTCTAAAGAACCTTTTACATATTTAAGAATTCTCTTACCTGCCTCCCAATGATCTGTTTTAGGTGAGTCCATAAACCTGCTGATTACACTAACTGAGAAGGTCAAATCTGGTCTGGTTGCAGTCAGATACATAAGACTGCCAACCATACTCCTGTATAATCTACCATCCACACTTTTCTCTTCGCTCTTTTTGACAATTTTAAACCAAACTCCATAGGAGTGTTTATAGGATTAGACTGTCCCATATTGAATTTGTCCAACAGAGTTTGAGCATACCTTTTCTATGAAATCTTGATCTGTCCTTTGTCTTGCTTCACTTCAATCCCCAAGAAATAGTGGAGCAAACCCATGTCAGTCATGTCAAACTCCATTTTCATAGTCCTTGAAAGTTTCTATCATCTTCTGTGAATTGCCAGTGAATACAAGGTCATCGACATAGATGCAAACTATGAGAATTGTACCTGAACCTTTCTGTGTAAAGAGAGTATGCTCCTGAGAACATTTTTTGAAGCCTTTCGACATAAAATATCCTTCAATCCTGTTGTACCAAGCCCTTGGGGCTTGTTTAAGCCCATAAAGAGCTTTTCGAAGATGGCAAACCTTATGCTCCTCCCCTCGTTTGACATATCCTTCCGGCTGATCAATATAGACATCTTCTTCAAGGCTGCCATTTAAAAAAGCAGACTTGACGTCCATTTGGTGCACTTTCCAGTTGTGTTGTGCAGCAATTGAGAGCACTAGTCGTACTGTTTCTAGCCTGATGACAGGGGCAAATACCTCTTGGTAGTCAATTCCATACTTTTGTTTGTACCCCTTTACAACCAACCTTGCCTTGTGTCTATCAACCTCTCCTTTTTCATTTAACTTAGTCTTATACACCCATTTAACTCCAATGGCTTTGTGATTCTTGGGAGGATCAACTAATTCCCAAGTATTATTCTTCATAATTGCTTCTATTTCCTTATCCATTGCTATCCTCCACTTTTCTTCTTTACTTGCTTCTTCATAAGTGATGGGATCTGCATCAGAAAATAAGGCAAAGTCTGCTACTTCATCCAGATCTATTCTTCTTGTAGTTTCATAAATGCTATTCAAACTTCGAAAACCCCTCTTAGGTATACTCTCTGGACTTGATGATGATGGTGTTATTTCTGGACTGTGTTGTTCCAGATTATGATCTGTAGATGGGCTGCTACTGGGAGGAGTCAGAGGATGATCTCTTTGATCAGATGCTGCCTCTATCACTAGTTGAATATCACTTGTAACATGAGTAGCACTTACAATATCACTTGATTGTAACGAATCCTTCCAAGCCTTATTTTCCTCAAAAACTACATCCCTGCTGATGATTATCTTCTTGGTAACAGGATTATATAACTTATACGCCTTTGATTTCTCACTGTAACCAACAAAAATTGTTCTTTCTGACTTGTCTTCTAATTTGCTTCTCTTTTGCTCTGGTATGAGAGAGTATGCTAGACACCCAAAGGTTCTTAGGTGAGCCACAGTGGGCTTAAATCCACTCCAAGCTTCTTGGGGTGTCATGTTAGATAAACTTTTGGTTGAAGTCCTGTTCATAAGGTAGCAAACACAGGCAACTGCTTCTGCCCAAAAACTATTATCTAAGCTTTTACTCTTCATCATACTCCTTGCTTTCTCAATGATAGTCCTATTGGACCTTTCTGCTACCCCATTTTGTTGGGGAGTATATCTAGTGGTTAATTGATGGTGTATACCATTTTCCCTTAGAAAATCTGAGAAGTAAGTAGAGTTGTATTCTCCACCCCCATCAGATCTAAGAGTTTTAATTTGATAACCACTCTGTTTTTCAACAAAGGACTTGAATAATCTAAAGGTGTTGAATACTTCTGATTTTTCTTTTAAAAAATATACCCATAACTTTCTACTGTAATCATCAGTGAAAGTTAAGAAGTACCTATTTCCTGCCAATGATGGAGTGTTCATAGGTCCACACACATCTGTGTGGATGAGTTCAAGTGGCTTTGTAGCCCTCCAAGCCCTTTCTGAAGGAAATGACTCCCTTGACTGTTTGCCATACATACAGCCTTCACAAATTTCGTCCAAAGTATTGTTGATGCTAGCAATCCCTCTTACAAGATTATGCTTGTACATATAACTTAGATATCCCAAGTTAGTATGTCCAAACCTATTGTGCCACAAGATTGAATTTGATTTGGTAGATGTATGCAAAGAGAAAAGAGTATTCCCTTTGAAATTAACTGGAAACATTTTGTTTCCTGTCATCAATATTCTACCAAGTATACTCCCATATGGATCCTTTATTTCACACATACCATCCTTAAAATGAAGATCATACTTCTTTTGAATTAATTGTCCCACGCTAAGCAAATTGTATCTTAATCCAGGGACAAAATACACATTAGATATCCTCTTCTGTCCCATCTTAGTATTCACCGATATATCACCTATGCTTTGTACGATTAATCTCTTATCATCTCCCGTTCTCACTTCCTTTTTGTATGATTCGTCTACTTGAATAAACATGTTCCTATTCCCTGTCATGTGGTTACTGCAGCCACTGTCGATGTACCAAGTATCATAACCAGTAACCTCTTCTGTGCTTAAGATCATGAACATGGTATCTTCATCTCTTTCATCTTCCATATTAATAAAAGTGGATCCCCTTTCTTCTGCAATACTTTTTCTACAATATTTGGCTATATGGCCAATCTTCTGACAATGGTAACATTGTAACGTATTTCTTCCTTTGAATCTGTTCTTTCCTTCACTTTGTTGATCAAAAATTTTACTTCTCTCTTGGGCAGTGGATTGCAACTGGAATGCTTGTTCAAAGGGTGAGGCATCAAATTGCCTCATCCTTAACTCGTGTGATTGCAAAGTCCCAAGTAATTCTTCAAGTGAAAACGTTGATAAATCCTTTGATTCTTCAATTGCTACCACTATATATTCGAACTTCCTTGTCAAGCTTCTAAGTATTTTTTCAACAACCCTTCTATCCTCTATTGATTCTCCATTCAACCTTAACTGATTTAACACAAGTATTGATCGATTGTAGAATTCTTCCACAGTTTCTGAGTCCTTCATCTTCAAACTGTCGAATTCACATCTCAAGGTCTGCAACTTAACCACTTTGACTTTATCTTCTCCACGATAGGATCTGTGAAGCATGTCCCATGCCTCCTTAGATGAATCGGCAAAGGAAATTCGTTCAAATATGACTTCATCAACGGCCTGATAAATCATATACAGTGCCTTTTTATCCTTTTTTCTTAATTCTCTCAATTCAGTCTCTTCTTCTTGAGTTAATTCATCGAAATCAACGGGTTCTTCATAGCCTTGTTCAACCATATCCCATAGTTCTTGGGATTCAAACAAAACTCTCATCTGAATGTTCCAATGGTGATAATTTCTTCCATTCAATTTTGGAAGAGGTGTGTGTAACAAACTATTTGATGTAGAAGCCATCTAAGTATGTGGCTCTGATACCACAATGTTGGATCAGACACAGATTATACACAACACCTCCCTCTCTCTCTCTATATATATATATACATACATATACACGAGGATATTTTAACTTTAAAACAACATGAATAATCAGTATTCACATATGAATATTTTGCAGATACGAGGACTGAGCAATATCTTAACTCCCTAGTTTTAGAAAAGGCTTGAAATTAACATAAATGGTTAGAAAGACTTTTAAAGGAAAGGATATGATGGATGAACCTCAGGCGTGGGACTGGGAATGGGATTATTTTTACGAGTAGAGTTTCTTCGACCAAAAACAAGTGATTCGGGCATCACATAAATCCCGATAGCATCAAGATGGTGATCAGCACGCCCATGGAATCCAACAATAACGCCATCTTTCCCATCATACGAGAAACGAGTGCCGGTATCCGAACCATAAGGACCATAATGCTTCTTATTTGTGCCAAAGCATAATGACTTCAAAACGATAGATTGTTTAACGGTTCCATAAGTACCACTTATTGACGTTAGATATTCATTAGGGTACTCGATGTGAATCTGCAAAATCACAAATATGCATGTGGCTCATTTTAGAGGCATTCATTAATTATTTGTTGCATGCACAAAAATACAACTGTTTTCCGGACCAGCTTAAGCATCTCTGACCACCATGCTAAAATAGAAAAATGAGATTTTAACATTGTTGTTGCTTCAACAACTATGCTATCCTCTTTCTAAAATAGAGAAAAGAGGAGCGAGTTCGTAAAAATCTCTAAATTTAGAGAAATCTCTAACTAGATAGCTTCCCTGCAAAACTAAATATTAATTCTAAAAAGCAAAATTTTCCTTTCTCTCATTACATATATTGAATATTTTAATAAGATATTTAATGCTTAGAGTTGCTAAATTAGAATAGCGGATGGGGTTGGATGCAAATTCTTTTTTAGAGATTTTAACTTTTTACTCTATTTTAGAAAAACTTTAGCATTGTTATTGGAGATGTCTATGCACACCGACTAAATCTAAATCCCGGACGACCACAAAATGGCCTAGAGTAGGCTTTGCCACCACAACCCCAATGGTTCAAAAAAATATAACTGTTGAGACTATGAATATGAGGTACCGTATCAGTTCGAGTGCCACCCTTGCCACCAAAAAACGAGGTTCGAAATCTAATGCTGTGAATAATTAATTTTCCATGTGCAATGGTTATCTTGTTGATGCAGCCTTTGGGTCCAAAATTCCAGTTCTTCCCTTGTGAACCACCCCATGGTCCTACAGTTATGCATCCTTCAGATTTGGTTTTAGCTTCCTGCTGCAAATTAACCATCAAAAAGGCAATCCATTATACTTATACAACACATAAATCTGGGTGCTACTTTATATATGCTTAACATTAAGTATTTGAAACCGTAGTACCATATATATATATATGAGGCTATCTATATATTGAGATCTGAGTTTAAATTGTCACTTAACCATCAACAATCAGCTTTGATGAAGAATCTAAAAGTTGTAGGAAACCATTAATAAAAGAGTGTGATATATAGAGGTTGAGAGATGAACCCTAGTCACCTTTTTCAACAAAATAGAAAGGGGTGTTATTTGCAACAAAAACTGCAAATAGTGAATGCACTGGGATTTGTAATCTCATTAACAATCAAATCAAATACATAATATATTTTATTTTATTATTATTATATTATTATTATAATATAATATAGTTTATATTAATTAGTATAATTATATATATATATATACATATGTCTCTTATATATTGTATTGTATTAAATATATTATATATTATCTATATTATACAATGTAAATATATGTGTATATATATTGCGATTTTTTTATCTATTTTATTGTATATATATATATATATATATCTATTTATTAATTCTATTATATATAGTTCATATTGATTATTATTATTACTAAATACATATATCTTATATATTAGGGAAATTAATTAAAATACCCGTATTTCGATCCCGTATTACCAAAATACCCCAAATCTCTCTCATTTTGCCGAAATACCCCTTTTTTCCGGGATCGTGGCCGGCATTGACACCCATCCCGGGGTTACCTTCATCGGCGGCATGAATAGTGGCCGAAATACCCCTTTTGGCCGGGATCGTGGCCGGGATTGACACCCATCCCGGGGTTAGCATCATCGGCGGCGTGAATAGTGGTTTTCCCGGCGTTAAGCCAGGATGAATAAGGGAATCCCGGCATTAGTACGGGATGAACAGTAATTTCCCGGGGTTGGGGGCCGGGATGGAAGAGATGTCTTGATCAAAATAAAATCGACGGTGGGGATTAACTTAAATTAGGTTTAGAAGTGTTCCCCCATTATTATAAAAGCATATGGTCCCCAATTCAAACCCCACCCCACACAACCACTTCCTCTCTTCTACTTCTAACTCTCTCTTCTATCTCGTGTATATCACGCTCGGATTTCGATTCGAGTTATTGGAGTTTTAGCAATCTTCGATATGTCTCGTCTACTTACTTTGGTAAGTTTTCTTTTAACCTCATTGTAGTTTTATATTTTATAAAATATTTGTTGTATGTTATTTAGACTATGTGTTTGATTATGTGTTTATTTTAGAGATTATGTGTTATGTTTATGTTGTTAATATGCTAGAGTATTTCGTGTTTTTTAGAGTGTTGCGTTAATTTTAGAGTGTTACGTTAATTTTAGAGGTTGCGATAATTTTATAGTGTTTCGTTAATTTTAGAGGTTGTGTTAATTTTAGAGTATTGCTTTAATTTTAGAGTGTTGCGTTAATTTTAGAGTGTTGCTTTAATTTTAGAGTGTTGCGTTAATTTTAAAGAGATTGCGTTAATTTTAGAGTGTTGCATTAATTTTAGAGAGATTGCGTTAATTTTAGAGGTTGCGTTAATTTTAGAGTGTTTCGTTAATTTTAGATAGATTGCGTTAATTTTAGAGTGTTGCGTTAATTTTAGAGTGTTGCTTTAATTTTAAATATTTTGCGTTAATTTTAAATATTTTGCGTTAATTTTAGAGTGTTGCGTTAATTTTAGAGTGTTGTTTTACTTTTAAATATTTTAGAGTGTTGCGTTTATTTTAGAGGTTGCGATAATTTTAGAGATTGCGTTAATCTTAGAGTGTTGCTTTAATTTAGAGAGATTGCGTTAATTTTAGAGTGTTGCGTTTCATTTAAAGTGTTGCGTTAATTTTAGAGTGTTGCTTGATATTATATTGTATGTTTGGGGCCATTTTGGCATTATTATAACACTACAAGAAAAACATTAGTTAGTGACGAAAATTTTAGTGACGACTTGTATTTTGGTCACTAATTTCAACATTAGTAACAATAGAAAAGGTTGTCACTAAAATTTGGTCGCTAATATAAATATAGTGACAAAAACTAAAATTTGGTCACTAGAGTGGTCACTAATTCTCATGGCTAAAATAAGATTATTCATATCTATCTAATTTAATGACGAAATTTGTGACGATTATGTTTTTTGTCACTAATATTATAAATCCATGTGTTTTGTGACATAAATAATAGTCACTGAGTTAAAAGAGTTGTCACTAAAATGAAAGTGATAGTGACAAAAAATAATGGTCACTAATTTCAAAGAGTTAGTGACTAAATATAGTTGTCACTAAATATTATTTAGTAGTTAATGTTAGAGAATGGATTAGTGACAAAAAATAGTGGTCACTAACATAAAAATATTAATAACAAAAAATAGTTGTCACTAAAATTAAAGTGGTATTGACCAAAAATAGTGGTCACTAATTTCAAAAAGTTAGTAACTAAAAATATTTGTCACCAATAATATTTAAGTAGTAATGTTAGAGAATGGATTAGTGACAAAAAAAAATAGTAGGCACTAACATAAAAATATTAGTAACAAAAAATAGTTGTCACTAAAATAAAAGTGGTAGTGACCAAAAATAGTAGTCACTAATTTCAAAGAGTTAGGTGCCGTTTGTTTTTTAAGAGGTCTAAAATCTGAAGTCTTATTTTAGTTATGATTAATAAGAGATAGTGTGTAAAAAGGTCTGAATGATTCAGACTTAAGAGTTATTAAAAGATTTTTAGAAAAAAACAAACAACCCCTTAGTGACTAAAAATATTTGTCACTAATAATATTTAGTAGTTAATGTTAGAGAATAGATTAGTGACAAAAAAAAATAGTGGTCACTAACATAAAAATATTAGTAACAAAAAATAGTTGTCACTAAAATAAAAGCGGTAGAGACCAAAAATAGTGGTCACTAATTTCAAAGAGTTAGTGACTAAAATTATTTGTCACTAATAGTATTTAGTAGTTAATGTTAGAGAATATATTAGTAACAAAAAAATAGTGGTCACTAACATAAAAATGTTAGTAACAAAAAATAGTTGTCACTAAAATAAAAGCGGTAGTGGCAAAAAATAGTAGTCACTAATTTCAAAGAGTTAGTGACTAAAAATATTTGTCACTAATAGTATTTAGTAGTTAATTAGTGAATAGATTAGTGACAAAAAAATAATAGTCACTAAAATAAAAATGTCAGTAACAAAGAATAGTTGTCACTAAAATGAAAGTGGTAGTGACAAAAGTAGTGGTCACTAATTTCAAAGAGTTAGTGACTAAAAATATTTGTCACTAATAGCATTTAGTAGTTAATGTTAGAGAATAGATTAGTGACAAAAAAAATAGTGGCCACTAACATAAAAATATTAGTAACAAAAAATAGTGGTCACTAACATAAAAATATTAGTAACAAAAAATAGTAGTCACTAAAATAAAAGTGGTAGTGACCAAAAATAGTGGTCACTAAATATATGTGTTAAATATAAAAATATAGAACAGAAAGTTAGACATGAGATAAGATAATAAAATCATGACATAAATATAAAAATCTGAAGTTTAGGGGCTAAAATTAACATTTCATTCTCATTTTAGAAACACTCGACCATCGACCCGAATTAAACCCTAACTATCTATCGTTCTCCATCGACCATCGCCCCTACGAGTTTGAAGCTATTGAAGAAATGATGCGATTGAAGAAGTTTCATCCCTGATTATTGAAGCTATTGAAGGTGAGCCTCCTGTATAAGAGTTTCTTCTATTGAAGGTGAGCCTCCTGTATTGGTTTGATCTGAATCTCTTAATTATATTTTATGGTGATAGATTTGATTCTGATTTCAATCCTGGAGTCTCTTGGTTTATGAACCTCACGTTTAATTTCTCTCAAATTGAATCGATCATGAACCTCACTTTTAATTTCTCTCAAATAAAGTTGAAGTGTGACAAGAATCATAAAGCCCTAAGGTCACAATCTACTGGATCAGACTCAAACTTGGTCGATTCTAAAGTTACCATTTACAGTCACATGTCACATGGTGTGTCTGTGTGTGGTGTTGTTCACTGGGTTGTAACTCAAAAGCCCCCTCCAAATATTAATTACTTAATAGCTTCACAGGCACAACTTTCAATTGGTTAAGTATTAGTTAAGCCAACACTTTAGTAACACAAGGATCAATAACAAATTCACATTCTAGGATCCAGGTTCTATTCATTTATCGTCTCGTCTAGTTTTTGTAACTCAGACTTCTCACTGTCCTAATCTATCAAATTCACTCAACTGTCTTGCTCCTACGCCTGTTGTTTCGATCCGCTTCACTTCATCAAACTCCCCAACTGAATGGAATCTATCAAATTCACTCAACTGGTCACAGACTCTGTTGTTTGTATAGAGGCTGTGAATTCCTTATCTAGCTACCATTTGATAAACAAAGTGCCTCCATATATATATATATATATATATATATATATATATATAGGACGTATATATATATATATATATATACTTGGAAATTAAGCAATACTATGTGAAAAATATATAATTTAAATTGTAAAAAAGTTGCTTAAAAACCCAAAATCTATATTTTGGAAAATCTTTGGAGATGCTCTTGTAAAATAAACCCAACAAAAAGAAACAAACTCTACACTCGATCTCAATTGCCCACCACTTTCTTCCTTCCCATCATTGTCAAATTAAACATATGCTTTTATTTAACAGTATGGATATATCCGAGGTTTATATCTAATAACAACCATAAATTAAATCCACACTAGTACAAAAAAGGTCATTAGTGACGGTTAAAAACCGTTACCATAGGTATTCCGTAACGGTTTTCATGGACATAAAAATCGTCACCTTATCTGCCGTCACTTTTGGTACACTTTTGGTTACGTTTAAAAAATGTTACCAAATCACATCAAAAACCGATACCATAAGCTAAAACCGTCACCTTAGGTGTATAAAAAAACCAATTTTTTTCCTAAAACCGTCACCTTAGCATGACATACGACAATGTTTATTTGTTAAAACCATCACCGTAGCATGACATACGAAGACTTTATTTTTCAAAAATCGTCACCATAGCATGACATATAGTGACTTTATTTTTCAAAAATCGTCACCTTAGGATGACATACGGTGACATTTATTATTCAAAATCATCACCGTAGCACGATATACGGTGACGTTTATTATTCAAAATTGTCAACGTAGCATGACATACAATGATGTTTATTTTTCAAAACCGTTGTCGCAACATGACAAACAATTACGTTTATTTTTCAAAACAGTCACTGTATCATTACATTCGGTTACGTTTATTTGTCAAAATCATCACCATAGCATAATATACAACGACGTTAATTTGTTAAAACTGTCACCACAACATGACATATGGTGACGTTAATTTTTCAAAACTATTATCATAACATGCATATGGTGACGTTTATTTGTCGAAATCGTCACCGTAGCATGACATTTGGTGATGCATATTTGTCAAAACCGTCACCAAAACATAACATACGGTGACATTTATGTTTCAAAATGTCACTGTAGAATGACATACGATGACGTTTAAATATTCAAACTGTCACCGTAGCATGATACAAAGTGACATTTATATATTCAAAACCATCATCGTAGCATCATATATAATGACATTTATTTTCCAAAACCGTCATTGTAGTATTACATATGGTGATATTTATTCAAAACCATCATCATAGAATGACATACAATAACATCAATTTTTCAAAACCGTCACTGAATAATAGCTTATGATGACGCTTTCTTTTAAAATCGTCACAATAACATGTCATACAATCACATTTATTTTGAAAACCGTCATATTAGCTAAACAAATGGTGACGTTTATTTTCTCAAAACTGTCATCATAACTTGACATATTGTGACGTTAAATTATCAAATTAAACTGTTGCCATAAAACATAAACAATCTTTTGGTGACGGTTTTTATCATTTGCCGATAAAATGAAAATGAATTCAAAAACTCAGAATATGAACCAAATGATTAATGAACAATAGGGTAATAATTACATTATAAGAATGATGTATGAGAACACTAATTAGAGAAGTACTATATATCTGAAATAAATATTTTTCTTATCTAAGCTATACTCCCATGCTTCCATCTCTTCACCATCCCGTTAATAATTGCATAATTGTTATTTCCATTTATAACCTTTTGCTTTTAGCCCTTATGATTAGAAGTTGTTTGTGGTACCTGCAAATAGATAAGAAAACAACCGATAAATACAACAAATCACGAGAGAGTGACGAATTTTTTACATATGATTAAAGAAAACATAATATGAAAAAAGTTCAGACTTCTAAACATTAAAGCAAAACTTTAGCCAATAAAAACTTTTACACATTTATACAATAAAAACAAAAGTGACAACTTACAAATCATCACAGACGGATAGCCATTTGATTAGTCAGAATAGTACATTGATCAAATGCTTACAATGTTTATGGATCGATGAAAAATAATCGGTTAAATGTAACCGTTTAGCATCATGAATTCATAATTAATCAAGGTTTCATAAGGTTAAATCATAAATGGATTATAGGTTGTTTGTTTTATTAAGTAAACAAGATCAATGTCATAATTGTTGTTTAAACCATGTTTTATGTACCAGAATGTTACTTCATTCTTTTTAACTATTAAGTTTATAAGTATTGAATTTCTTTCAATACAAAATGCCACATTTTTGAGATATGTATCTCACGGGTATGGATTATATAGATGAGAATTTTTTAAGTTTTTCTAAGCAACTTATAGCTAGGTATGCTTCCTTGAAAGTTCATGCAAATCTATAACCTATCCAAAAGGTTATGTAAAAAATGTAGCTAAAACATATAAAAGTCAAAAGTCAAAAGCAACATTATAAATGAACTTGGCTTCAACATAAGCAGAAACCAAGTTAAAAATTAATATAGAGATGTAGATATCTTAGAAGCAAAATGGTTATTCTCACCTAGTTATAACAGGCACTTTCAGTTCTTTAAGACACAACTTTTCATACCCATATGCGAAAACATAGAAAATCATTCATCCAATGTATCTTTGGATCAACAACAACTAAACTATCATCCAAAACTAAATGAGGTAGGCAATAAAAGGAAGATGGTGTTACAAGTAATTCCTAATCCTTCACTCTTCATTATGATGTTGCTGTATATTTATTCAACAGTTCTATTGTTCAAATTAGTAGGGTGGATGGTGGATTAGAGACCATAAGGTCATCTCGACCAGTAAATTAACAATTTCATTTCAAAATAATAGTAGAAGTAGTCGACATATCAATATGGGGATTTATGCATAACTGTGCAGAAACCATAAAATTCACATTTAGGAAATTCGACATAAGCTATTAGCTATGAAAGAATCCATTTTCTATGTGGGTATTGTATAAACAAGTAAATTAGTTGACGTTGATGACTGATGAGTAGAAACCGAACCTTCATCTCGCCCCTTTTACAAATCTAGGAGATATATTGCATACCAATATGAGGATTTCCCTTTGTTGTTTTATTCCAGTGTATTTAATTTTCCATCAAATGATCTGTTGCCTGTTCAAATCTGGGGGGAAAACATTAAAAAATAACGAATAAAGTAAATCGAAGGATAAAAAAGACAAGAAAATAACCAAGAAATTCAAGAAAAAAAAATGTGAAACTTAAAATAATTGATGATAATCCATATGTCAAGATTCTAATCAAACACAACATCCAAATTATGAATGATTCCAGAAAATAAAAAGCATCCCATCTAAATAATCAAGAAATAACTAAGAAACTTCAACACTTAAACATCAAAATTGAATATAAATCGATTTAAATATCCAAAAAACCCACTGAATATAAAGAAACCTAAACGTAATGTTGTTTAACAAACCTTGGGTCCTCAAAAATTCATGATGCAGTCCATAAGTGTGGAATTTGAACCCAAATTTATCCATTATACCATAAATTGGGCAAAAAAGCATTGAACATATGTGATCAAAGTCATTAAACTGACTTTTAGATCAATATGCCTCCTCTGATTAGTATTATGACTACGTCATCATGGAGAAGAAATACCTAATGAATCAAGGACCCTAACATCAATTCCAACAAAATTACTTCAAAACTGCAAAAAAGAGTTATACATAACACAATAATCAACTCTATAATTGCGCATAAACTTTCCAAAAAACACAAATCGTTGATCATTTTTTTTGTAATAATTAATACAACCATCAACAAACGGATAATCGTAAGCATCCAAATCAAACAAAAATCATGAAATCGGATTAAGACGGTGATTAAACGATGAACTGCAAATGTTAAAACTCAATCAAACCAAATTCCGACCAAATAATTTCCTCAAAACATGAAACCCTACCATATAATAAATTGAAATTAGCAAAACCAAATCAACAAACACCAAAACTGTAGAAAATCTTCACCTGAACTGAAGAAGAATGAGGCGCTGTGAGAAAGGAGTCAAGCCGATTTGATGAGACAAAGAGGAGTCTGACTGCGGAGGGAGGAGGCGTGAGTTACTGATTTAGGGCAGGGTTTTTTAATATTGGAGAGGGGTACGATTTAAGATATTGTTTTAGGGGAAATAAAGAGGGGCTATTTTAGAGGGAATTTAGAATTTTAAGAGAAAATTAAAAGGGAAATTATAAATATTTTTTTTGGATCTAAATATTTAAAACTTTTCTTATAACTAAATGCTAGAAGCGTAGTCGTATAATGCAGCGAAATAGATCACGATTTTAATGTTTCATTTTATTTTTTGTTTTTTATCGATTTACAGTATGATTTGGATGATTTTAAGAAAGTGATAATGTTTTTTATAAATTTGTTTAATTTAGGCTTAATAATATAATGTTTTTTTATGAAAAAAATTAAGTATTTTGTTAGAATTCAATGATTATCTTATATATTTTAAATTTTTTATATTTCAATTGAGATGTTTATCTTGTTTTGATTATGTTTATCAGTTAGTTATGAATTCAAACATATAGTTTTAGAAATTTGTACTCATACATCATAACTTGTAATCTTAAATTTTAAGTAATATGTATCAATGAACAATACTTAATACATAAAAGCTTGTTTTTAAGTGTTTATTCGATAGTTTAATAATAACATAATTTATTTTAGGTTTAATGATATATTGTTTTTATATAAAATAAACATTAAATATTCTGTTATATTTTCTTAATTATATTTTAGATTTTTTAATTTAAAATTTGACTTTTATCCTGTATTTAATTATGTGGAAAGTGATTTTAGAAGAGTTAAAGTGGCAAGAGATAAAGATTTAAAGTTAATATATATCACTAAAATGTAATACATAAAGTTTTAATGGTTGTTTTTAAGAGATTTTAAGTAATTACCATTAATTAACGGTACATTAAGCTTTAGTAATTGTTTTTAAGAGATTTTTATAAATGCTTTATAATATAGTATAGATGATTATAAATTTTTTATTAAATTTATTATCTTTTTAATTTTAAATTAAATGATCCCTAACAAAATATTTTATCATTATTTTAAAATTACAATTAAACTAAAATAAAATACAATTTTATTATAAATCCAAACTAGACTAAACATTAAATGACGAAATAATAACCAACATATCTCTAGCTTTCTCAAAACTATAAAATAAAATCGAGAAAGACAATTAACATAATGGATTTCAGTGGCCCTTCATGGGCTATATTGAGTTTTAATGAACTATATTGGATATTGGGCATTAAGGCCCAATAGAACCGAGTGAAGTCAAGTAGAATTAATTAAAGTTTTATAGATCCATTAAGTCTCAATTAAACCCTTTAAAGTCAATATAACTCTTTAAAGCCTAATAGAACCCTTTAAAATCCGATAGATCCATTAAGTCCCAATGAAACCATTTAAGCCCAACCGAACCCTTTAAAGACCGATTGATTCATTAAGGACCAATGAAACCCTTTAAAGGCCAATTAAACCGATTAAAATCTGGTCGAATTAATTAAACCCAATAGATCCTTTAAGACCTAATGAACCCTTTAAATCCCGATAGATCTATTAAAGCCCAATGAAACCCTATAAAACAGTATAGAATCCTTTAAATCCCGATAGATCCATTAAGGCCCAATTAAACCCTTTAAAGCCCAATAGTACCCTTTAAATTCCGATAGAATCCTTTGAAGCCCGATAGATCCATTAAGGCTCAATTAAACCCTTTAAAGCCCAATAGAACCCTTTAAAGCCCGATATAACCCTTTAAAGCCCAATAGATTCATTAAGGCCCAATGAAACCCTTTAAGCCTAATCGAAACCTTTAAAGCTCGATAGAACCCTTTAAAGCCTAATAGATTCGTTAAGGCCCAATAAAATCCTTAAAAGGCCGATAGAACCGATTAAAATCCGGGAGAATTAATTAAACCAATAGATCCTTTAAGACCCAATGAAGCCATTTAAATCCGGACAGATCCTTTAAGACCCAATGAAACCATTTAAATCCCGACAGATCCATTAAGGCCCAATGAAACCCTTTAAAACCTAATAGAACCCTTTTAAGCCCGATAGACCCATTAAGGCCCAATTAAACCCTTTAAAGCCCAACAGAACCCTTTAGAGCCTCATAGAACCCTTTAAAGCCCAATAGATCCATTAAGGCCCAATGAAACCTTTTAAGCCCAATCGAACCATTTAAAGCCCGATAGATTCGTTAAGGCCCAATGAAACCCTTTAAATTTTGATAGATCCATTAAGGCCCAATGAAACCCTTTAAAACCTAATAGAATCCTTTAAAGTTTGATAGATCCATTAAGACCCAATGAAACCTTTTAAAAGCCAATTTAACCGAGTAAACCTTATGGTAAAAACCATGTCAAAATATCATCATACCTTTTTACACGATTTTTAAATCAAAACCCTGTAAAAAAGTTCAGATATATCTTTACACAGTTTTTAAGCCAAAACCGTGGAAAATGGTTTGATTTTGTTATATGATTTATTCTATAACCGTGTAAAATTGTCTCCGGGTAGTCTTTTACACGGTTTTTTCCATAACCGTGTAAAAACAGGGCGTGTAAAAATGTTATTTCTGTAGTAGCATTCAAATTTTAAAATAGTTGTTAATAGTCGCATTTTAGATTAGCACTTTTTAGAAAAACAAAGAAAAATATCAAATAGGTGAAAAGAAGAGACCTTAAAAGGTTATAACCAACATATATTTTTACATATGTACATATTTTGGTATGTGCATCCAAACAGTTATTTTTTAAATAAAAGTTTAATAAAATTTAAATATAATGTTTGAATTTCATATTAATAAATATTAAAATTTTATTACATCACCATTTTATTTAAAAGTTATTAGTTTAAATAAAAAATTAATAATAAAAATTAAAACGTTACAAGATTGTTATTTATAAAGAGAGATTAAAAAGATGTTAACGAGTTATAAGTCTCAAGTCAATAATAATAAAAGCGATAACAACAATAGAAATTAATTAAATATACTTAATAACACCAAATTCTACAAGATTTAGTTGTATTGTAAAATTTATAGCTATATTGAAATATAAAATATATACGATTTAAAAAATCAGGTGTAATAGATTATTTTGATTATGTTTTAGAATCTTAAGATTAAATCTTGTTATTAAAATAAATTTTCTCAAAGTTGATTTTGTCCCCACCTTTTTTTCCTACTTTCCTAATTTTCTTATCTAAAACTGAATTATAAAGATATATTTTATACTACTCTTTTGACTTCCCTCTCCTTTTCATAAAGAAATTAGAGTAAATTACATTTTTCGTCCCTATGGTTTATTAAATTGTTTGGTCCTATAAACTTAATAACATATAAAATAGTTTATTTGGACACTTCGACATTCTAGCATCTTATTTTACTGTAATGATGACATACGATGATGTTTACCATAGTATGACATACGATGACATTTATTATTCAAAACCACGACTGTAGCATGGACATACGGTAACATTTATTTTTCAAAACCCTCAACGTAGCATGGACATACGGTGACATTTATTTTTCAAAATCGTCAACGTAACACGACATATGGTGCCGTTTATTTTTCAAAACCGTCACTATAACATGAAATATGATGACATTATTAGTTAAAATCGTTACTGTAGCATGACATATGGTAACATTTATTTTTCAAAAACGTCACTGTAGTATGACATACGGTGACATTTATTTTTCAAAAACGTCAACGTAGTATCACATATAGTGACATTTATTTGTCAAAAACATCACCATAGTTAGACATATAGTGACGTTTATTATTCAAAATCGTCACCATAACATAACATACAATGATGTTTATTTTTTCAAAATCGTTGTTGTAGTTGACGTATGGTGACATTTGTAATTCAAAACCATCACCGTAGCATGATGTACAGTGACATTTATTTTTCAGAGTTGTCATTGTAACATGACATATAATGACATTTATTATTTAAAACCGTCACCGTAGCGTGGTGCTCGTTGACGTTTACTATTCAAAACCGTCATCATAACATGACATATGGTCATGTTTATTATATAAAACCGTCATCGTAGTATAACGTAAGTTGACATTTATTATTCAATCAGTCACCATAGCATGATATGTGGTGATAGTAATCGTCATCGTTATGACATTAATTATTCAAAAACGTCACGGTAACATGACATATTGTGACGTTTATTTTAAAAACCGCTACAATAGAATGACAGATCGTGACGTGATCAAAACCGTCACCATAGCATGACATATGGTGACGTAAATTATTCAAAACCGTAAATGTAGCTTGAGATATGGTGACGTAAATGTAGTAATACTGTTACCGTAGCATGATATATGATAACGTAAAATTTTCAAAAACCGTTGTCATAAACTACATTTTGGTAACGTAAAATTTGCAAAACTGTTGCAATAGAACCTGGTAACTTTTGGAAACGGGTTTTAAATAAACGTTACTATATATATTTTAGTTTTGGTAACGGTTTTTTTTAAAACGTTACAACATAAAACAACGGTTTAGACAAAAACCGTTACTAAATGGTCCTTGATGGCAACGGTTTTTAAAAACCGTCACAACATAAAGCAACGGTTTTTTAAAACTGTCCTAAACCGTTACCTTAGGGGACCTTTTATTAACGTTTTTGCCTAAAACGTTGGTTTATGTTTCTAGTGTTTTGGTAAATGTAACGTTTTTTTTTATAAAAACCATTACTAAAACAATTCTCTAACTTTTTCTGTGACTTTTTGTAGCGGTTTTTATCAAACCGTTACAAACCTATTTTTTCAAAAGCGTCACAAAAAGCTATTTTTGTACTAGTGCCAGGACTTTGAGTTTGTTGCTCAACCTCGTGTTTCACATCTTAAATTAATCCTGATGTGATTCTCTACTGTGCTGCTGGATCTGTGGTTGCACAAAATTTATTAAAGAATCGCCTACTCGAAGAAGGAATCAGTGAGGTACTAATCAAGGACTGTGAGCAGATCATGCTCTTGGAGTTTTCTAAAATACAAGGACAAGTTGAACTTCTTTGCCAAGAGCGTTCAAATCTGCTCGACACCTTGAGGCAGTTGGAGGTATATTTTTTTGAGTCTGGTGCTTGAGAATCTACAAGTTATTGGCAAACCAAACTGACCCAGTAAACCCCACTCGAAGTTTAGGTGCAATATACACGTTATTACCTTTACCCCTTGGGGTAGAGGAAAGGTTTGTGTACTTAAATCGGGTTTTTTAAGTTATGATGAGTTTTTGAACTTCTAGTGATACAGTTCTACCGAAAAAAAAACTAGTTACACATAAATTGCACCTGAGCATTAGTAACAGTACCCTATACCATTAGCATTGTCGGGCTAATTGCTATCAACTCATTAGGATCTTTAAAGGATAAGAAACAGATATTGGTGAAACTAATTTAGGTTCTAGCTTTAGTTGGATATCCTATGAATCTGAGTTGAGTTAAGTTGAGGTAAATAGTTACTGGAACCGCCATTAGCTCATAAACCATATTTCCTGGAGAGAGTATGAGTTGTGGGTCTATAGATAACAAATTAAAAAACCAGCCTCATGTTATGGCTCAAATGATTGATAAAAAGGCCATTGCTGAGTCTGGAGACCTTCAAATTGAAAGGAGAAAGAAGCTTCCGGATCTTGCTGAGAAAGAAAAGGGGATCAGTTTGTGGTCTTTGATTAAAGACAATGTTGGGAAAGATCTCAGACGAGTTTGTCTCCCTGTTTATTTTAACGAACCAATATCATCTCTACAAAAGTGTTTCGAGGACCTGGAGTACTCTTACCTTCTAGATCGCGCTTATCAGCATGGAAAAGAGGTACCACTCATATTAATCAGCCTTTTCTTGCCATCTTTTCATACGTGTAATGGTTTCTATAAGTGGTTTCCATTATTATTAATCTTGCTCTAAATCTGATCTCTGATGTGATTCCGGATTGTGCTCCTAGGGAAACAGTCTTGAAATAATCTTAAACGTTGCTGCTTTTGCCGTTTCTGGATATGCTTCTTCAGAAGGACGACATTGTAAATCGTTCAACCCTTTATTAGGGGAAACTTATGAAGCTGACTATCCTGAGAAAGGTGTTCGCTTCTTTTCCGAGAAGGTCTGTTGGTTTTAGCTTAAGTTAGTAGTAACCCTTTATAGTTTTGAAACTTATGCCATTTTTTTTTTGGAAAAGGTTAGTCACCATCCGACCCTAATAGCCTGTCATTCCGAAGGTAAAGGGTGGAAATTTTGGGGGGATAGCAACATTAGGACAAAGTTTTGGGGGAGATCAATTCAGCTCGACCTGTTGGTGTTCTTACCTTAGAATTTGATGATGGCGAGGTTTTCCAGTGGAGCAAGGTATCGAATATGCAACCAATTGCCTTATTGAGTCTCTTTTTAGTCTCGTGGCGGCTATCATATTTGTGTTTTTTTTTCTGCTGTCAGGTCACAACCAGCATTTATAATCTTATTTTGGGTAAAGTTTATTGCGATCATCATGGAATGATGCATATATGTGGTAATCGAGAATACTCATGCAAGCTCAAGTTCAAAGAACAATCTATTCTTGAAAGAAATCCCCGCCAGGTAAATGTTTGAGAAATGGTAGATATAGATGAAGGTGTTTTTCTGTTTAAACTTCTTCTGACCATGTATACAAAAAAAGTACAAAAAACTACAGATCCCCATCATAAGATTCTATTGTGCACACATTTTTACTTGGTCAGTATAAACTGTAGAGGTCAGGTCTGCGTATATCTCACCCCTCAGACTCTACTTTTGGGTGGGATTTACTGTGTCAATTTGGAGTACTGACATTGGACGCGTGTTATTGAACAGGTACATGGGTTTGTTGAAGATGCTAGCGGTAAGAAACATGCAACGGTATTTGGGAAGTGGGATGAGAGCATGTATTACATAAATGGAATCGCTACTGTGAAACCGAAGGATATGGGTGACGCAAATCTATTGTGGCAAAGAACTTTGCCTCCCACCAATCTCACTAGATACAATCTAACATATTTTGCCATCACATTGAACGAGTTAACTCCAGGATTGCAGGTAGAGATGATTCAAACTGTGTGTGTATATATATATATATATATTACTTTTAATTTCATTGTTTCTGATTCGGGGTGTTTGATAGCGGGTTAAGGAGAAGCTTCCACCAACGGATTCGAGACTCGGGCCTGATCAACGGCATCTGGATAAGGGAGAATATGATATGGTAAATGTTGAAAAGCTACGTCTCGAAACTAGGCAGAGAATGGTATTTCAATTCTTTGCTGACTTCATATTATTGATAATTTACCATTCTCTACTCTAAACTTTTCTTTTGCAGTCGAGGAAATTACAAGAAAACGGATGGAAACCACGATGGTTCCAAAAAGACGGCGAAGACAGTACCTTCCGTTATATATAACATAAACAAATATATTTAAAGAGGAGCAGAACCAAATGAAGGACAAAATGAACCTCATGATGGCACAAAAGCGAGAGAAACCCCATCCCTCTCTTTCCTTTTTTACGTCCCCATTCAAAGTTATCTGCATTTGGATCTCAAAACTAAGAAGTCTATCTTCTATTTTTGTTAGTCATCAAGTGATTTAGTGTGATTTAGTGATAAATAAATTGATGACTTTGACATGCTTGTTTGGTTCAAAGAACTATATTTTTTGGATCAAAGAATTGTACTTTTTGCAAATGAAATTAATTTTAGATTTTCATCTTTACAAATTATAAATTTATGACAAATTTTTTATTCATTTTTTATAATTAGTGACCACATTTTTTGGTCACTAATGAAAGTTAACGGACGTTAACTGAGCCGTTATGTTGACAATTAGTGACGACTTTTAACAACTTAGTGACGAAATTTAGTGACCACTTTAGTTGTCACAAACATAGTGACCACTTTAATTTTGTCACTAATTAGTGACCAATTTTGTATTTCGTCACTATTGTCAATTAGTGACGGACCTTTAGTGACGAAAAGTGACGACCGAAATTTTGGTCACTAAACGACATTAGTGACCAATTTTCTATCGTTAGTGACCAATTTCTTTTTGTCACTAATTACCATTTTTCTTGTAGTGTAAGAAGATTAAATTGTTATCTTGCTATTCTTTGGTTGGGTTGTTACATAAAGTTTTTTATTTGATACATATTTCCAAAAACATTTAATTAAATGAAATAACGATACAGTTTTTAAACCCAACTTAAAATAAGTATTTTTGGAAAGTGTAGACAAAGTTTCATATATAGAGGTTGCGTTAATTTTAGAGTGTTGCTTTAATTTTAGAGTGTTGCGTTAATTTTAGAGGGTTGCTTTAATTTTAGAGTGTTGCTTTAATTTTAGAGTGTTGCGTTAATTTTAGAGTGTTGCTTTAATTTTAGAGTGTTGCGTTAATTTTAAATATTTTAGAGATTGCGTTAATTTTAGAGTGTTGCGTTAATTTTAGAGTGTTGCTTTAATTTAGAGAGATTGCGTTCATCTCCAAGTGTTGTGTTTTTTTTAAATAACTATAATCATAAACCTTTTAATCGCAACATATCGATTTGGAATTTTGTCAAACGGGTGTAAATAACTTAGTTTGTAGGGATTTAAGCAATCCATGTGATTCCCCTACTACCTGGAAGTCCAATAGATTGAGTGGTTTCTTTTGGGCCCACGAACTTCGCCGACATACGCCACTTACAATTTTCTTGTTCACAGACAGCCACGTATCTGCTATTGTCGGATTTATCTGTTCTAAACACAAAACCCTCTTCCAAGAACTTAATTCCGAGCTGTATGGCCATTTCCTCCTTAGTATCAATTAGTTGTCCTTCATGTATGCTTGTACCGCGATTGTAAGGTACGGGTTGGTAGGGTGGTATATTGGTCTCCGGGTTTGGAAGGGAAAGAGGCATATCAAAATAATCGTTATACTCACCAAGTGATTTATTGCTAGGGGTATATGTTTCTTCTTCTTCGTCATCATCGGTATCGGTATTTGATCTGTCCAGATCAGATATACCCGTTGTGAAAACATGGGTTTCGTCATGAGCAACTCCAGCAAACCGTCTTTCTTCGTCTTCTTCTTCCTCTGCTTGTTGTTCTTCTTCTAGTTGTGTCTCCGGAACAACATCGGGATAAGAGTCGTAAGGATGATATGAATGATCAGAATAAAGTGTGGTGTCGTAGGATGCCTGAAATTGAGAATCAGGCTCCTATTGACTACCACCGAGATGGATTTCGTCATCACCTCCGGCATCATCTTCGTCATCACCTTCGTCGCACATCAATGTTGCCTCCTACACAAAGACTTTTGGAGGTGTTTCTGAATCGACTGCAATTTGCATAAAACCAAGGATTAGTTCATCGCTGTTTAGCTCCACTAGTGAGCGATCTTCACGTTTGAACACCAACTTGCAAGTAGCAGAATCTTCGATTCCACATTTTCCCATGGCGTAATGAAGAAACCTCTTATATGTATAGATTACTGGAATCTGTACACCACGTTTTGTGTACCCAATATAATCTCACTCATTGTTGTTTTGAACCCACTGACCATCGAAACATAAATAGAGCTTAGCTTTTACAATAGGTGAACTCATCTTTCCAATTGTATGAAAAATGAAGCAATTCAAACAATGAAAGTTGAGAGAAAGAAAGAAAAATGCAATGGATGTGATGAATGCCTTGCATTATACTGATCTTTAAAGGCAAAAATTATAGCTGATTATTATTAGTTCAAGGACAAATACAATTCAATGACAAGTACAATTATTGTATGACAGAGTAGAAAAAAACAGTAGAAAGAATCAGCAACAAAAACGTGAAAAACACTGGAATCACATGAAATCATAGGACCAAACCCTCTTTTTCTCAAACCCTAACCCTAAATTACCCAATCCCGGCCCCCATCCCGGACTAACGCCGAGATTTCACTATTCATCTCGGCCTAACTCCGGGATTTCACTATTCACGGCGTCTTTGAATGTAACCCCGAGATTGGTAAGCATCCCGGCCACGGATCCCAGAAAAAAGGGGTATTTCGGCAAAATGAGAGAGATTTGGGGCATATTGGTAATACGGGATTCAAATACGGGTATTTTAATTAATTTCCCTATATATTGTGATTTTTTTAAATATATTAATATTATCATATATTTTAATACTCAAGAACATTTGTGATACTATTGTCCTCTTTTCGGTAAACTTACTCCGGTCAAACTTATTTCGACATACATCACCGTCATATATATTGTGATACGCATACTTAGAGGTGCTCACAGGTTGGGTTAATCGCATTGAAAACATTTCAACAACCCATAAGACGACATTATATATATTTCGACCCTACAAGTTTTGTAAAGTTGTAATATATATAGATTTGATATGTATAAGTTATCAATCGACAATAACGAGCAATGGAACTCATAAGACGACATTATTGAAAAGTTATATGTAATACCTTAATATTTGATAAATGATAGATTGTATTTCAAAGAAAAATTTCATTATTTTTATGTTTTCAAAGAAAGTTATATGTATTATCTTTTTCAACAAAATAGAAATCGGAAGGTCAGGAATTGAATCTGCTGTTAAAATGTTGATCAAGAACAGAAAGTAAAAATTGAAGGGCATTGCTATTCCTACCCCCTCCTCACTCACAATCACTCACATACCCCCACCTATATCACTCACATACCCTCTCCTACCTCACTCACATACTCCCTATAGGAGGGGTTATGTTTAGAATTCACCTAATTGAAGTGTAGAGTGAGAGATTGGAAAAGGTGTAGCCGTCGCATCACCGCCAACCACCTTGTGTGGCTGGCGGTGGCAACAATCACCTCCTATCCTACGATTTTTTTTTTTTGGTTTCTATATGGTGGGATAATTGCATCCTAGAGTAAAGTTTATTATTGGTCCTTAACATTTCATCATTTCAACGGTTTTAGTCCCTAAGGTTTATTTTCTTACTTTATCCACTTATGTTTGACAGTTCGTAACGATTTTCATCCCTCCTCTCTTAACAACCGTTAACTTTTTTTCGTTGAATCCGATTAAATGAATGATATTTTGGTCATTTTACTTGTTTTCTTATTATTTTTGTTTTTACCCCTAAAAAAATCAAACTTTAAGGATCTATTGTGTAATTAACTATAATATATATGTATATATATTTATTTTTATATTAGAAGCGTACTCGCACAATGCAGCGAGATACATCACGATTTTAATGTTTCATTTTATTTTTTTATCGATTTACAGTACAATTTTGGATGGTTTTGAGAAAGTAATAATGTTTTTCTTATAAATTTGTTTAATTTAGGCTTAATAATATAATTTTTTTATAAAATTTTTTAAGTGTTTTGTTATAATTCAATGATTATCTTATATATTTTAATGACATCTAGAAAAAATAAACAATTACATATTTAATAATATAATTTAAAAAAAATTATAGTAATATAATATATTAATTAAATAGTGATACATGGAAATGTTTGCACAAAAGGAAGATCATGCACATACTAAATTGGTGGATGTTAGAAGTTTGTAGTAGTGATATGTATCTTGTGCTTTGATAATAGTAAATTAAGAGATTTTTAAAATCTTGCATAAAATGATGGTACCTTGTGTCTAATAATTTGTACTTAAAAGTTTTTTATCCGTGCTTTATATATATATATATATATATATATATATAGGGGTTGTCTAATTTACAGCCCTTAAAAAGGTTGCAAACTTTGCAACCCACATCTTAACCGTCGGATTCATGATCGGCGGTTACAATAGATATGGGGTCCAATATTTTTATTTAAAAAAATAGAAAAATAAAAATAAAATAACCGTCGATCATGAATCCAACGGTTAAGATGTGGGTTGCAAGGGTTGCAACCTTTTTAAGGGTTGCAAAATATCCTTCCACTATATATATATATATATATATATATATATATATATATATATATATATATATATATAGAAGCGATCAAATGCAAACCACCTCTATTTATACAAACTTACAAACTAATCTCAGCCGTTCATCTAGTCTAATTAATATCTAATTTTATTTTGTTTATTTAAATAATGTCATAATCATAATAAATGAATTTTATCTTCTTCTATATATATATATATATATCTCAATCGTATTTAATAAATCATGATTATTATCCATAATTATCTCAATTATTTCATAATATAATGGTTTGTAATGTCTTAGTTTGCACTATAACCCATCCATATTATATATATATATATATATACTACTACTACTACTTTATAATGCATTCATATCAAACTCTTAAAGACAACTCTTCAAGCATGAGGTAAAATCATTTTAAGCATGATTTTCAAAAAAACTATGAATTACAAACATGTTATGCACAATTTACAAGTCCTTAAAGCCTACTTTTGATCCTGACCACCCACACTAAGGGCATCCGCAATGGTCAAGTCTTTTAAAGACTTGATCTATTTGTCACGTCATCAAAAAGTCATCTTCAAATTACTACTCCAATAGTCAAGTCTTCCTAAAACTTTTTGTTGCATTTTTAATTCATTTTTAATATATATACATAAACTATCCTCATCTATTTGAAATGTTTTATAAAACTCCTTCCATTATTTGTCGTTATTTAAAGCACAAATACGTTTTTTAAAACAAATATTATACAACAATAACATAAAATTTAATAAAAATATTACAAAACGATAATGAAAAACTGAAAGTAAACCTAAATTCCATATTTCATCTTAATTTCCTCCGTCAACATTTGTTGATACCTTAGTTGTTCGTTTCCTTGCGTATTTTCCATTAACATTTTTAGCTCGTTGATTTTTTTTGAAGACTTGTACGAATCTTTTAGCTCCTTTAAGTGTTCAGTTGCACCATTTATCGTGGACATCCGTAAAGTGTTTGTTTCGTTGATTATGTCTTTTACTTCATTTATGTAGTTTTTGAAGACTTGTACAAAAGTTTCTAAAAATAATATGTAGTTTTTTTTATAAATATAAACTATCACTAGTACAAAAATGACCTTTTGCCACGGTTTTGGAAATAAAGGTCAGCCACGGTTAAGCTTTAAACCGTGGCCAAAAGTTATAAATAAAATTAGAGTATTGTTTTAGCCACGACTTAACTCAATAACTGTGACCATTAACAAACACATCCAAACATAATGTCACGATTTTAATAAAAATGTGACTAAATGCTTCGATATGGTGACACTTTTTTTACTGTGGCCAATAGCAGTCAAAAACCATGGCCATATATAGACATATAGTCATGGTTTTTTGTCTTAACCATGACTTTATGTTGTGACGGTTATAGTCCGTGACTATAGATAGAAATACGGCCACATGAAGCCAATTTTCTGTGGCTAAAATAAAATATATATTGTCACGAAACCTTATTAAACGTGGCCAAAAGACAAGGTGTTTATGGCCACTGTTTTCGTTATCTTATGTCATCAAAAGGTAACAAATAGCTACGGTTTTACTAATTAAGCCTAACTATAGGTCATGGATTGGCAACGGTTAGTATGAAACTTTTATAGCTAAAAGTATATAGTTAAGGCCACGTTTAAAATAAGCTGATGACTAAAAGGTAACCAATAGTCATGTTTCTAACAATTCAGTTCATCTAACTAATAAGTAATTTATCGTCACGGTTTTTGTTATTGTGTGTGATCAACTGTTAACCAATAGTCATGGTTCTCAAATTTAATTGTAATTATATGTCATGAATTAGTCACGGTTTTTATCATTTTTGTCGCCAAAAGTATAACCGACATATGTGTCCACAAGGTAACCGGTAGTCACGCTTCTAACAATGTAGTTCGTGTGGCTAATAAGTAGTTTACGACCAAAATTATTATTTTTATGTGTGACCAAAAGTTAACTGATAGTCACGGTTTTAAAGCTTAAGTGTAACCATACGCCATGAACTATCCATGTTTTTTTTTCTCATTTTGTGCGCAAAAAAAGTAAACGTTTGGCCACGATTATAAAAATTAAGCATAAATATATGTCATGATTTGGCCATGATAAATATCAAATTTGCATGGTAATAAATATAGTTAAGATCACGATTAAAATAAATTCATGTGGCTTTAAGGTAATCAATGGTCGTGAATTGTGTGGCTATAAGTAGCTTATAGCCACAGATTTACTATATATGTGTGTGCTAAATGTAACTAGTATTAACGATCCCACAAATTCATCGTAACTATATGCAGGGGCGGACCTACAACTACGGGAGGGGGGTCCCGTGCACCCACTCACTTGATTGCCATAAAGGAAAAAAAGATAGGCGCCTTGAAGGTGTGCACCCACTTGATTTTAAGGGTGCCCTGAAATATTTTAAATTTGAATTTATAACACAAATAAGCAATTGGTGGGATGGTTTGTGGTGATTAAGTTAAAGTTTCCCCTAGCTAGAGGTCTGGGGTTCAATCCCAACACTCTGCATGGTTAAAATAAACTGGTCACAGTAAACACTTGTGTGGCTATAAGTAGTCTATAGTCATGGTTAAAATAAATACATGTGGCTATAAAATAATTAATGGCCATCACAAAAACAAATTGTGTTGCCATAAGTAGCATATGGCCACGGTTTTAACTATTTTTTGTAGGAAAAGGGTAAGCAATAGCCACAATTTCAAATATTTTACGTAGCAAAAAGATAACCAATGGCCATGGTTCTACAAAATATGTGTAACTATATGTCATGAAATGGCCACAGTTAAGATGAATTATCATGACTATACGTAGTTTATGGCCACTGTTATATGAAAAATACTAAACTACCAATTTGTTTGATAACGTTATGGTTATGGTTTTTATGTTATGGCTACGCTTTTTCATGTGATATAGTGACACAATTTAAACGTGGCCATAAGGGTACCAAAAATCACACAAGAATAGGCCATGTTTTGGCTGAAAAAAAAACCGTGGCGAAAGGGCTACGACCACGGTTTTTAACCGTTGCAAAAGTGACTTTTTGTACTAGTGTATATATACTTAAAACTATGATTTCTAAAAACAAAAGTATTTAATTTTTGTGTTTTTTTATTTTTGATATTTACGAAAGCGTTCCAATAATGTATTTTGTTAATAATAATAATAATAATAATAATAATAATATTATTATTTTATATATTTAATAAATGAATTATTATTAAATGAAGAGTAAACTCCAACTTTGGTCCCTGAGGTTTATTGATTTCTTTGAAAGAGGTCCCTATGGTTTCATAATTCAAGTTTACATCCCCAGGGTTTGGATTTTGCTCTAGAAATGGTCCCTGACCCCTAACGACGTCAAAATGGTCCGTTAGTGCTAGGGGTATTTTGGGTATTAATGGTTTTCCCTCAAATTTTAACCAAATTAACTCTTCATATTCAATAAACTGAGTTAAACTCAGTTTACCAGTTAACCATCGTCTTCACTTCACTCTTGCACACACTCACAAACCCTCACGAAGATCAAAAATCGAACATAGTAGGAGGTTCGTTTGTTCTCAGGCGAGAGCTACACGAAGGCTGGAGTCCCACAGATATCTACGGTAAGTGTCCATTGAGCTCTGTTTTTTCCCATTTTCTTATCACCATCTTCAATGGAGTAAGGATGAACCATTGAGCTTTTTTTTGATGATTTTGTTCACAGAGATTTACGAAACACTGATAACAGTAAGGATGAACCATGGAGGTGTTTTTACTGGATTACCAGGAAGAAGATACGTGAATGGTAATGTTGATTTTATTGATTTGGTTAACACTGAGGGTTTATCTCTGCATGAGTTCGATAAAATGGTGTTAGCATTAGGGTACGATAGAGATGAAGTAAAGTTTTACCATTTCTTGATTCCTCAAAGTGACCTTGATACTAGTTTGAGACCTTTAGTGAATAACCAAGATGTCTTGAACTTTCTAAGATATGCCCCTATGATTAAAGTCATTGATGTATTTGTAGAGCATGTACAGACAAATGTGTTTCCCCCAAATCAACATAATGATGTTATGGAGGAACACATTGCTTTGAATCAAAGCATGGATCATATAATTCATAGCTTTGATCCTTTTATTGGGTTGGACTCAGAGTTACCATCACATAGAGGTAATGGAATAGACTTGAACCAAGGAGTTGACTTAAACCAGGGAGGGGACTTGAACCAAGGAGGGGACTTGAACAATGAAGCTGACTTAGAAAGTGGCAACCATGGGGATTTAGAGAGTCATAACAATAATGGGTTTAATTCATTTGATGAATTTGATATGGAGGATTATGTGGATAGCTATGGGGAGTGGTTGGGAGTAAATGGGGAAGGAAGCCAAAATGTGGAGGGTGATATTGATCCCTTTGATGTTGATAACTTTGACTCAGAAGATGAAAACAGTTTTTGCAAGAAGGTTAGGCATACCACAGACCATAAGCATATTGACTTTTATGTTGGGCAGTCTTTTGGGAATAAAGAAACCATAAGGAATTTGATCAAGCAGCATGCAATTGACACTAGAAGAGATATAGTGGTGGTAAAAAATGACACAATCAGATTTAGGGCCATTTGTAGGGGTTCAATGCCTAACTTAAAGGAGTCCAGTGGGCCTGGTAAAGGAAGAAAGGGTAGATGGAAGAAGTCCAATGGGCCCACTTGTCCATGGGTTTTGTATTTGTCAGCCTCAACAGATGAAGCAACTTGGAGTGTGAAAACCTACCTTGACAAACATAAATGCTTCCAAACTAGGGAGGTTGGTATGACCACTGCACATTTTCTCTCAAATCATATCACAGAACAGGTCAAGGTAGATCCGAATATTCCATTGAAGGCAATTCAATCCCAATTATCAAAGAAGTTTGATATCTTTGTGTCACCTGGTAAGGCTATGAGGGCAAAACAGTTGTCCATGAAGAAGATTTGGGGAGACTATAAGTCACAGTACCATCACCTGAGGGATTACCTGAATGAGGTAAAAAGATGCAATCCAGATACAACTGTTAAGCTAGAAGTTGAGCCAGAACCCAATCCAAACAGTGATACCAGAAAATTCAAAAGGGTGTACATATGTTTGGGAGCTTTGAAAAGAGGATTCAGGGCAGGTAAGAGGGATCTGTTAGGTCTAGATGGGACTTTTATGAAAGGTCCTTTTCCAGGGCAAGTGTTAACAGCTGTGGGTATTGACCCAAATCATGGCATATATCCAGTTGCATTTGCAATAGTAGAGGCAGAGACAACAGATTCATGGATATGGTTCTTAGAGTGCCTTGGAGATGACCTTGATCTTCAATCAAATTCCAACTTCACTTTCATTAGTGACAGACAAAAGGTATGAACTTACTCTATTTTGCTATGATCTCACTCTGTTTTGCTTATGAACCTGATTAATAATTTGCTCTTGTTGCATATAGGGTATTCTTCCAGCAATTGCCAATTTGTTCCCTTCTGCTGAACATAGATTCTGCCTTAGGCATATCCATGAGAATATGAAAATACAATGGAAGGGGAAAGCATACAAAGATCACTTATGGCAATGTGCAACAACTCCTACTATCCCACAGTTTAAAACAACAATGGACAACTTGAGAAGGTTCAATACAACTTGCTATGAATGGTTGAACAAGATCCCCCCTCAACACTGGACCAGATCACACTTCACAGGTATAACTGAACATTAGAGTGATGTGCTTTTGAATGATGCATCTTATGATATGATTTTTATTTGAACTTTTCTTGAATATTGATTATGTTACATGCTTCTTACACTCACAGGCAGATGTCACAGTGATGTGCTTTTGAATAACATGTGTGAGGTATTCAATAGACAAATTGTTGAGGCTGTGGACAAGCCAATTTACTCTTGTCTGGAATACATTAGAGTTTATCTAATTAAGAGGATTGTTAATGTATGCAAAGTAATTGAGACTTGTGATGGACCACTAACCCCAACAGCAAACAAGATGATGGACAAGGCCAAGAGAGAGGCATCCAAATATCATGTGTTGTTTAGTGGTGGAGATAGGTATCAGGTATGTAAACTAAACTTGTGTATGCAAAGTAATATAAACTAGACATGTTTCTGATATGTTTCTTTTCACATAGGTATATGGCCCTTGGAATGACCAGTGCATAGATGATGTGAGAGTAAGGACCTGTTCTTGTAGGCAGTGGGAGTTAACTAGAATTCCTTGCAAGCATGATGTGGCTACAAACTGGAACATGGCAGCAAATGGTTCTGATGTGGTACCTGAATCATGGGTGGACAATTCATACAGATTGAGCACATGGAAGGAGATGTACAACTTCAAAATTGAGCCAATCAATGGAAGCATGCTATGGGAAAAAGATAATTGCCCAACTACTTTGGTTCCACCAAATCATCATAAACAGGTTGGAAGACCAAAGAAAAAGAGAAGGAAGACAACTGAAGAATTGTCTCAGAGAAGTGGGGACAGTAGTAAAATGTCAAGGAAAGGGAAGACTGTCACTTGTGATAAGTGTAAGAACAAAGGTCACAATTCAAGAACATGTAAAGGGCAAGGAGGACCTTCACAGGATAGGGCATGAGTTGGTTGTTTGTTTGGTTAGTGTTAGTGCTCACTTATCTAACTTGGAAAGGTGTTTTGGTAATTGGTAGTATGTTGTGTTATGGACAAAGTATCTTATGGTTGTATGTTCTATGTTATGGTTTGGTTGTATGGACAAAGTATCTTATGGTTTGGTAATTAGTAGACTGCTTTGTGTTAATGGAATGAAACATGCTTGGTGTTATGTTTTGTGTTAATGGAATGAAACATGTTTGGTGTTATGTTTTGTGTTAATGGAATGAAACATGCTTGGTGTTATGTTTTTGGTTCATTCTTAATGGACAAAAACAGTGTGCTTTCTTAAAGGACAAAAACAGAGTTTCCTTTCTTAATGTACAAAAACAAGGATTGATCAAAAGAATTGTCATTTGCATTTGCATTGATCAAAAGACTTTCATTTGCAGAGGATAACAAGGATTGATCAAAAGACTTCCATTACAAAGAGTATTACACTTAATCAAAGACTTCCATTACAAAGAGTACAAACAGATGAACAAATTCATCTTAAGCTTTCCAATTACACTTAATTCCTACCAAACAAAAACCAACATTCCAAAAAGCTATCCCAAAAGAGAAGACAACATTCCCAGATTACTTCAAACAGAAATATATACAAAAACCTAAAAAAACCCAACTAATTACTATAATCAAATTCAACTTAAAAATTTCCCTTTCTCTAGCTTTCACACATTGCTCAACTCGATTCTTGGATCTTATCAGACCAGAGATGACATCCATAGACCTTGCACAAATGGGTGGATCAAACCAACCAAAAAAATGAACATTGACCCTGTCAAAATGAAAACAAAGGGTAATTAGGTTGGAATAGAAAAATGAGATGATTTTGTGAAGGAGATGAAAAAAATCGAGCCTTGGTATGAAGGAAATGTTGAAATTCGAAATTAGCTTACAATTCCTCCACAAGTGTAGAACCAACGGCCGGGATTTGAGTTTGTCCACGAGGTTCTCAAGTAGCTTGGACACTGCAGTAGCAGAGCACCATTTTGGTTGGAGAAGGAGAAGACTTTCGAATTTGGAGAAGGAGATGAGCTCTGGAGAAGAACACAGTGGAGAAGAGAGGTCGCTAAAATGGAGTTAGGGGAAGAGTTAATTTGGTTAAAAAGGAGGGAAAAATTTTAATACCCAAAATACCCCTGGCACTAACGGACCATTTTGACGTCGTTAGGGGTCAGGGACCATTTTTAGATCAAAATCCAAACCCTGGGGATGTAAACTTGAATTATGAAACCATAGGGACCTCTTTCAAAGAAATCAATAAACCTCAGGGACCAAAGTTGGAGTTTACTCTTAAATGAAAGTGTAAAATTAAAAATGTAAACCTATGATTGTTGAGGGATCAAATATAAACATTTTATAAATCTTCAAACACTTGACATCCACCAAGTCATTGGATGTCAAGTGATTCTTCAAGTCATTTCTCCAATGGATACTCCTTTCATCAAGTGATTCTCAACCTTTTTATCAAGTCATTATTTTTACCATTGGAGATGCTCTAAGTTTGGTATGCTCAGAGATTTCTGTCTACCTCTCCAAAGTTTTTATTCTTCTTCCAGCTTTAGTGGTTCTCAATAATTCAAATTTCAAACTCCATATTCATGTATCTGGAACAACTTATTTGCTCCCAATTTTTGATTTATCCACAAGGTACCGTCATTTCATGCAATAAATTTAAAAACTACGAACTTACGAGATAAAGAGCATAATGTACACCTTGTTGATGCACTTCCACCTAAACCACCTAAATTGAATTTTCATACTAACTTTCCAACTTCCAGCTTTTTTTCTCCACCAATTCCAGCTTTCTTTCCAGTAGAGCAATTCCGTTTGGGTTTATGTGCATATTCAAATTTCAAACCTTTTACATATGTGCAGGAATTTTAAAAATCTCGTAATTACATATTGATATGCATATTGTACACATTGTTGATGCATACTTTTATGAAGTCAAAGTTTATGTTTTATGCTTCCAATTAATGTTTACATAAAAAGATGCAGGTTCATACTTCCAGAGCATGTATCAGCTCTCTGACTTTTCCTTTATAAAAATTAATACCAATCAAATGAAATCTCTCACCCCACCCCAAATTCAAAATTCAAATTTTCAAAGATTGCCTACTAGGCCCTACTTAACCCGTGAATTTGAGCAGCTTGGGAGTGAAGAAGAAAAATGTTGAGAAGAAGCTTGGAAGGAATTTGGAAAATATGTTTAGGCCATCAAACTTTCTGGGGATTGAATCAATTTTTTCGACTCAAAGAAGATGAGATTGATCAAAACCCATGTCATGAAAATCAACAAACCTTCTCTTATATCAATTCAGGTATATATAAATGATTTCCATAAACACCCATATTCTTCCAATTTATGCCATTTTCTACTAATTTTTAACTAATTTTGTTGCAGAATCCATATGGGGATTTAATCATCCTGAGCTTAAAGCCATTCGTGGGTGTTCATATATATTTTGTTCTTGAAAAATTTAGAAAATTATCATTATATAATTTTCCTTTAAATTGATTTATAAAATATATTTCTTTTTAATTTATCATGACCTACCGGAGAGACCAAATGGATATAATTATGCTGGAATGGAATCTGAAAACTATCAGCTATGGAGTTCAAAACAACAGAAAATACGAGCAGGCAGGTATTTTCTCATTAAAATTGCAACATTTTTTTATAATACATCAAACGTTGTATTTTTTCTAAAACTTTGCAAACCTTCATAAGTCAAACCTTGTGATTTTCCAACCGAGTTATTGCTTTTGTCTTATCGTGTTTGTTGATGTCGTGGTTCTGCGGTGAAGTGGTGCTCGTCAGAGAGATGCTGCTCTTCGTGAAATGGACAGAGGAAGAGAGACGCCCGGTGAGTTAGCGGGAGAGAGGAGATGGCGACCTAGGGTTTGTATCAGGTTTGGGGAAGGAGTTTGAATGACCTGATTGAAAGATGTTGGGCTTACGGAATATATTGGGCTAGGATATGGTTGATACTGAATTACCAATGACTTGATGATGCATGATTGGGGTACATATCTAAAGCTTTTGGTTTCGACTTGGGCTTATCCAATATTTATTCAATCATCTTTTGTAATGGTTTGGTCTTTGGTTTGAGAGTTAGGGGTTGTTTACCCAAATATTTACCAGTAACCATTTATCGGTTAAATTCATCGCTATTACTTACCTTATCGCGTAGATTAAAATAATAGGCAAAGATTCACTTACCGGATAAGATTCTCACTATTGTTTTCGCTCTTACCAGACAAGATTATTGGTCATTGCCATATTTATCGGTTAACGTAATATAACTTGGTAAGTACTTACCCAAATAAGTGTTTGGTAAACGGCCTCTTTGACCGTTGTTTTTGTTTTCTCAAAACATTTTATGGGTTGCCATTTTGTTTTTAGGAGGCTATGCCTTTCTTAGAGTTGTAGTCGCTCTTTCTATTTTAGAATAATATTTTTCTTAGGCATTTTGTCCCATTTGATTTATTGTAAGGCGTTCCCAACGGATGTTTCCTTTTTCCCAGAAATCAAATAAATAAAGACAACATTGAAATAAGATGTAGATAAAATTCAACATCTAAATAGGAAAAGTAACATATGACGTATTATTAATATCTCATGGAATTTATTTATCTATAAGATGAAATTGAATAAAATAATAACATAAAAATAATTGTAGGAAAAAGTTCAAGAAAACCCCCAACAAACTTATCTATTTTATATGATTAAGTCCTTAATCGATAAACTTATCCAAAACCCCATCATCTTAGGAATTCAAAAGCAATCATAAACATATGAACAAATCAATAAAATGGTTCGAGATTATACCACTAATCGAAACTTAAACTTTCTTCACGGCCACTCGTTCCAACATCAATTTCTCCTGGATTTCTTGAGCTACTTTATTTCTTAGGGGGCGTTTGGTTCGCAGATTCTGATGGAATCTGATGGAATTGGAATGTCCAATTCCTTTGACCAAATTCAATTCTCTTGTTTGGTTCATTCTTTTCTATGGAAGGAATGTGTGAATTCCACCAAATTCCACAAATGAAGGATTTGAACATTCCATCCTAAAACCCAACGATTTCAATGGAATGTAATCTTATATTTTGATAATTCCAAATTCACCTTTTACTCCAAACTAAACCCTACTAATATTGATTATCAACAAACACCAACTATCTCTCTCATCTCTATCTCCCTCTCTCCTCTTTCGCTATCTCTCTCTCCTCTCTCTTTATCTCTCCTCTCTCTTCCCTCCCTCTCCTCTCTTTATCTCTCTCTCCTCTCCTCTCTCTCTCTCCCTCTCCCTCCTCTCTCTCTCCTCCAATCTATCCTCTCTCTCTCTCTTCCCTCTCTCTCCTCTCTATCTCTCTCTCCTCCACTCTCCCCTCTCTCTCTCCCTCTATCCTCTATCTCTCCTCTCTTTATCTCTCTCTCCTCTCTCTCACCTCCACTCTCTCCTCCCTCTCTCTCTCTCTCCTCTCTCTCTCTCTCTTCCCTCTCTCTTTATCTATCCTCTCTCTCTCCTCTCTCTTTCTCTTCCCTCTCTCTTTATCTCTCCTCTCTCTCTTCCCTCTCTCTTTATCTCTCCTCTCTCTCTCCTCCACTCTATCCTCTATCTCCCTCTATCCTCTCCTCTCTCTCTCCCTCTCTCTCCTCACCCTCTCGGCATCATTCATGTGCTAAAATAATAAAAACAATTTTTGTTAAAAATTAAACTATTTAATGACTATTTTATTAAAGTAATTTTTGTTTAAAAAATTAAAATAATCAAAAAGGGTATTTTGGTCATTTACCAAAATTCCATTCCAATTCCGAAGCTACAATCTGTGAACCAAACAGAAAAATTCCAATTCATTTAACAAATTCCATTCCAATTCTGTCAACCAAACAGGTAGTCAAACCTGACAACATTCCATTCCAATTCCATCAAAGTCAAATTCCTTTGACAGATTCCATTCCATCCAAAAATATTCTACGAACCAAACACCCCCTTAATGTTGGTTCCGTTTAGAGACACTACACTTTCAAAAATAAGAATTGTACTTAACCTCAAGGAAACTTGACAATGGATGCCACAATATCTTTCAAGAAATCAACACATGGTCCTTATTTCTCCAAGTGTCATATTTCCTTTTGTATTTTACAAAACAGCCCCTAGGCCTTGTTTGTTTTTTAAAAATAAACACTTAAATGTCACTTATCACTTTTTCGGTCAGAGGTATACCTAGGGGTGTACGCGGGTTGGGTTGGGCGGGTTGGGACGTTTTTACAACTCAACCCAATTATGGCGGTTTGGAAAATCTCAACTCAACCCAACCCATTCAAAAATATAACCCAACCCAACCTAACCCTTGCGGGTTATGGTGGGTTGGGTTGGCGGGTTAGTAATATACATAAATTTTCCGATTGAAATACGATAAATAATACTAAAATTATTCTCAACAAAGTTATTAGTTATTACAATTAGGGCTTGCTCGTGTTCGTCCGTTTAACTTAACCGAACAAACGAACGAACAAGAACGGTAAATGAATGAATTTTTTTTTCACAATATATAAATATATTTATATAATAAACAAACGTAAACGAACATAAACAAATGTAAACAAACATAAATTAATGCAAACGAACGAACATAAATGAACGAACCTTCACGAACATATTAAACGAACGAGACCATTGTTCATGTTCGTTCATTTAACTAAACGAACAAAAAAATGTGTTCATGTTCGTTCATTTATTAAATGAACGAACATAAACGAATTTCCCGCCAAACGGTTCACTGAACGTTCGGTTCGTTTACAGCTCTAATTACAATCATCCAATTATAAATTAAAATTCATAAGTCTTAAAGTTAATTTGGGTTGTGAATAAACTGCATATTATATATATATATATGTATGTATAATATACCTTTATAAAAAAATAGCGGCGGGTTGGCAGTTTGGGTTGGGTTGAATTTTTCTAACCCAAATTCAACCTTTCTAATTAGCGGTTTGGCGGTTTCCGGTTTCGCGGGTTGGGTTTAATTGAGTTGGGAGCGGTTTGGATTGGTCAAGTTTCGCGGGTTGACGGTTTTATTTACACCCCTAGGTATACCAATTAAGTGTGTTTGTTTTTTCCTCTAATTCAGATCCACTTAACACTTAATTTTCACTGACCGAAAAAGTGATAACCCCATCACTTTTTTTCACTTATTTCCACATCGGCGCTTTTCCAAATCGTTTCCAGATGGTTTCCAAATCTTTCCTAGACTTGTTCGATAATATCTGAAATCGATCTCCCAAATCGATCGATCTCCAAATCGATCGCTCTCCAAATCGATCGATCTCCAAATCGATGAGTGGGACACTCGCTTTTCTCCAAATCAAACGACGTCCTCCTCTTCTCCTCTCCAAATCGACAGCTTCGACTCTAAATCGGGACTTGCAGGTTCGATTTTATGCTTCTGTCGATTTTATCTCTGTCTTAACCTTTGTGCTTCTGTGAAATTTGTTCAATTTTATGTTGGGTTTGATCTCAAGAGTCAGTTTTATGTTGGGTTTTTCAAACAAAGTTTTGCTTCTTTCTTTGTGTCGTCTTCCAATATTCTCTGTTTTTCTTCTGGTTTTCTTGCTTTTACTTTGCAAGAAATGAAGTTTTAAAAATCTTGAATTCCTACCACTACTTGTGTCAAATCTTGGATTCTTGATTTTGATTATAGTGACGAGAATATAGGGGTATCATCGAGTGAGGTAATAAGGGTTGTAACAATGAAATTGGTCAAGAATGCAGGTGTCATGTGTGATTGACTATTAGCATCTGTCAAGAATGCAAGTCTCTTTTTTGTGAGCTCCAGAAGGCAAAAAAAAAGGAAAATGAAAACAAATGCAGGATTGAAATTTGGATCTTGATTTATGTGTTAATTCTACAATATTGATTTGTAGCTTGATTTAAGTTGGATCTTGATTAGGTATTGGATGAATAACAAATAGCATTTTGGTATCAAGAAATCAAGTTGGATAACTTGATCTTATTAGATGAATTACAAACCACATCGGTTTAGCGTAGCGTGGGGTGGGTCAACGACAGTTTGCCGGATCTACTACTGTTGGGTTTGGGTCTGATGCGGGTTTGATCGCGGGGATGTCTGTGGGCTAGGGGTTGTTTGTTGTGGAGCTGTTTGGTGTTGTATGTCGAGGGTATATCGGTCGGGTGGTCGTCGGTTCCTCGGTTGGTCTTTGTTGCTGCAGCCTTAGTTTGCTCCTCGCAAATTTACTTTCGCTGCTCGACATCTTTTGCTGGCGGTTTTGGCTTGCGGGCAGTTTTGGTTTCCCTGTTTCGTCATTGTTTCGGCTTGTATCGTTATGTTTTTGTTCCGCTGTAAAACTTACCTTATGGTTTGGTTGTGTTTATAAAATTTGCTGCCGTTTAAAAAAAATAATAGTCTGATGTAGGCTACCATAACAACAATTGGATTATTGGAGACATTTCTTATATATAATTGTGAACTTCTTACATAAAACATTCAAATATATGAATTTGAAAAGTATGTTTGTATTAACTACTACTTTAATAAGATTTGAGTGTAAAGGGAGATTGATTTTCGTTATTATGAAACTTCGTTCATATTTCAATTTGTTCATATCAATCGATGTACTTTGATAGGATGTAGATGTTTGTGGTTCATCTAATATTGTGTTTATGATTTTTTTGAATTCCACTTTATAACACCCGCGATTTTCGGTAAGTAACTGTCACCCGAGCGTTTCTGTGACTTGTAAACAGTGGGTTTTTGTTGGGAAATGTTTTGTTTAAAGTCTCTTGGAGTATCGGGAGTATTGGCAGTGAAAAAATCGACTTTCGGAGCTTCAGAGAGGTCCCGCGACAATGCCCGACGACTATGAAAGTGTCATAGTCGCATTGTCACGGTCACAGGGAAGGTACCATGTCCTGGGGGAAGATGGCGACATTGCCTGTCAATGTCGCACTAGAGGCCCAGGGTGCTGTTAAGTGCAGGATTTCAGCTTTCTTTCTCATTTTCCTTCTCCAAACTCTCCCCTTTCTCTCCCAACACGTTTTCCCTCTTCTCCCTTCAAACCCTAACTCTTATTTGGCTCAAACCCTTGTATTTTATGAAGATGAAACTCCATCAAGTGGTAAAATGGAAAGCTTTGGTCAAGGATTCACCATCTCCATCTTCTTTTTCAACCTCAAACTCATTGTTGGGTTTTCTAGGTTTTCGTCAAACCTAAGTGGTAAGTGTATCCCTTTCATTTCTAAACCTTAAAACAAGTTATAAATGCTCCATTGATGATTTCCTAAATATTATGTTTCTCCATTTTCGGTTTGGAAGATTTTGGAGGAGTTAGGTCAAAATTATGGTTTAGGGTATAAGTTGAGGTTTTGATGTAAAATGTTTGGGGAATGTTTCTATATGGTTATTTACGGGTGAAAATGTTTGGATCTAGGTTTTGGAGGTTTTTGGCTTGGAGGATTCAAATTTCGTCAAGGAAGCTCAAAGTGGGGTAAAATCTAGATTTAGCCTAAATCAAGCAAGGTGAGTTCAAGTTGATTTGTGAAAACGGTGTACATGCCAAAATGTTTATTTTAAAGTGTTTTGCGTCTTACATGAAATTGTTAACTGCTGATAAGTTTGATTACTTTGAAAGTGTTTAACTTTATAAACTTATATAGCACACATCTTTGTGATTTTTGGGCATCTCGATAAATGTGTCATAAATGAATGGGTTTTTGATGAATTATTGCATAAATAGGTATTTGTTCAAAAATGCACTTTTAAGTGTTTGTCGGGTTTTATGCATCATTCACGAAATGAGATGTTTTGAAAAGTACGATTGTGTGAGTCCTTTGGTTTTGGGTCATTCCCGACTTTGGGAAACATTTTAGAACTGGAACACCTTTTGGATTTTGGGCCGAAGGCCAATGGTAATTTGAGAATCAAAGATTTTGGGGAAAATGTGTATTTTGGTCTATGTAACCATATTGGCTCTCGTGTTTTAGCCAAACGTCTAATAAGCCTCTTGGGGCTTGATTTGTACTCGGTGGAGTTTGGAACAATTGTTCGGTTTTGGTAGCCTTGGACGTATGGTGTACTTAGTTGCATCTTATTTGAGAGTTGCATGTTTTGAATGCGTTAGTTCATTCTTTTGAGTCATGTAACGGTTTAGACTGTAATGCATTGGATCCATAGGCATATGAGTCAGTCGGTTGGTTTAGTGGGGACTTAATCCCCGTTTTGGGATTGGATATTGTTTATGGCTAGCGGGAGCTCGAGGTATAGATCGTGGGTGGTTGAACTCGATAACCGCATAACCTCTATTGAAGGGCTTGAGGTAGAGATCGTGGGTGGTTGAACTCGATGCTCGTTTGTAATCCAGTTTGGTTACTCATCGTGGAATTTAGTGTTCGCGTTTGAAGTCTATTGAGTGGTCCCCAAGTCATGTTTTTATGTATGCTTGCGGTGGTGCTCTGCAGAGCCGTATACGGAGCTAAGTCTTGCGGTGGTGCCCATTTTGAGCCGGATACGGGGACTTGTGGCTTTGGTAGTGACACTCATTAGAGGTCGAGTAGACACTAGGGTCATTTGGCTATCTTGCGGTGGTAGCTCGGTTGGGAGCCAGATACGGAGATCCATGGCCTATGTGAAGCTCTAGAACATTGATAAGTGGCTTAACTTTGTGTGCCCGTCACTTTCGATGGAATTCGGGTATCCCGCGTCACCGAAAGATGTTGTTTTTGGGTATTGAGTTTTATTATCCAAGTTTTTGGTGGCGTTTTGTATATTTGGGATTTATCCTTGATTTATGGGTTGAGTATTATGCCTCACCCGTGTTTTTGGTGTTTCGGGATATAAAGTTTTAGCCGTATTTTCATAAATGGAGAGTTCAATTTTTATTCACGTTTTGAGTGAGTGTGGGGTTAAACCTAAATTATGAACGGGCGGTTTATATTGGTATCTTCGTCCTTGAAGTAGATCGGATTGGAAAAACGTTTAAATTGGTGTTCTTTGCCTAAAATGCATATTATTGGAAAATGAGTCGTTTTCATATGTAAGACATATCAAATTGAGAGATTATGACTTTAACCGCATTCTTTTTTTTTAAACGATTAATTTTTATATGTTGAAAACTCTTGAGCTCACTAGGCGTTAAGTCTAACCTTTTTATTTGTCGGCATGTGCATCAAGTTCCAGACGGGGGTTTGGACTTCTAGCAGTACTGAAGAGATGTGTCTTAGTGCTCGCAAATGTAAGTTTTTGGTGAAGTCTTCCGCAGTTTGGAGATAATGACTATTATTGGGTTTTAGTAGCATCCGTTCTTATTATAGACTGTATGTATGGAATGAATGTGTGTATTGAGGTTAAATCTTAAATTGTGATTGTAGATGAATTATTTATTGGTGTATTTAGAAAATTTTAAATTAGTTGTTATTTCCAGGTTTGAGGGTGTTACACACTTGATTTGTATGTGTTCATTCACGTGAATAAAGTAGCACAAATAAAACCATCAAAAGGTAGTATAATTTAATTAAAAAAAATTGATTCAGATTTCAGACGTTTATCAGTTTACAAAAACTAACAGTCTTATTGTTTCAGATTTCAGACTTCAACACCACCTCTTAAAAATCAAAAGTGAAATCAGATTCTAGACTTCAGACTTCAGCACCTCTTAAAAAAACAAACGCCACCTAATTAAGTATATGAAATTTACACATAATCCGTTTGACTTTACATTATTTTTATTTTTAATATAAATATATACTCAAATAGATTCTAGTTAGTCTAACAAACTTTACATTGTCTAATATTTTTTAATATAAATATATACTCAAATAGATTCTAATTAGCCTATTTGATATTGTCTAATATTTTTAATATAAATATGTATTCAAATAGATTCTAATTAGTCTAACAAACTTGTAGAAATGGACACTTCATATAATGTTAATGATTTTTCATCGCTAAACGAGATACATGGAGCTTGACAAGAGTTCGTATGACTTCGTTTGGGAAGATGTTAGGGATCAAGACTATTCATTTTTCTAATTGATCAAAATGTAATTTTAATTGCATGGTAATTTTTTTTATTTTAAATCTATTTAAGCTAAAGAGAAAACAATTTTCAATTCGGCTTAGTTTTTCTATGACAATCAATAAAGCTCAAGGCCAGACAATTCCGAATGTATGTGTTTATCTACCGGAATTAATATTCTCACACGGGCAACTTTACGTGGCGTTGTCCAGAGGGATATCACAGGGCAATATAAAGGTGTTAGTGAAGCCTGCAAAAACATTCAATCGTGCCGGAGTCTACACCTCAAACGTCGTCTATCAAGAAATTTTACGTGATGAATAAGATATAATCAACAATTATATTATCACACGTGTGGTACCATATGTTTCTATTAAAATCATTGTGCGGTTTTTTGCAGGAAATATTTATGGATGATTGCATCATGAAAACTAAGCAACATCCTAGATATACGGATGAGCATTATATACAAATGATTGTATTTCTTTGTTCAGTCAATAATTTCAAGTTTTGTAAAGAGTTTCGGGTATATGGGTTTAGAAGCCCAATATATGTGCAAGTATTTTTTTCATTCGATCTTGCTAATACACCATATTAATCTTCAACTTTATATATTAGTTGACTTGTAAATTAACCACGCAAACTCATGACATAAAATTGAAAGTAATAAAGAAACATGATTCAAGGCTAAACTAATGTTTCGGAATTGTGATTCACCCGCGCTACATCGCGCGGGTATACCACTAGTATATATATATATGGTTTAACCCTCTCTCTTTGCCTCCCCCAAACCCAATGGTCTCGCGTACCTCAAACAGACAGGTTTTGTTGGTGATTTTAGTGAAATCATCGGTTCATTTTATGTAATTGGGTTCACAAGATAATAATGGGGTTGATAGTTAAGCTATAACATGAGCTAGGAGGTGTGGAGTTCACACTCGTGTAAGCTAATTAAAACCCGAGATCGTTGGATGGTTATGTTTGGCGAGTTACTAAGTGGGAAAAGGCTGAGCACGACCTGTGCGTTTTTCCTGTTATAAACGACACGACCCGTACGTTTTTGTTCATAGAATGAGCACGGGCCATGCATTGTCGACAGAAAGTTTCGCACGACCCAGGCGTCTTTTTTCTTGAAATTGGCACGGGTCGTGCGTGGTCGTCAGAAGGTTTTGCACGGACCGTGCGTTTTTCCTCTTGAAATTGGCATGGGCCGTGCGTTTTCATCAGTTTTGTAACTGATAGAAATTCTTGTAACCAGCAACATTAATGTCCAGCAATCAATCCCATTAATTGGGAAATTATTATCATTAATAATATAGGATAGGTTACGATTCTCTTGGTGTTTAAATATGACCGATTTTTGCCTAAATCGGTATTGTGAATTGAGATTATCCTCGAGTGAATTTCGTGATACCCAAACAGTATAGGGTCGAAATATCACTTAAGGAAAGCGAACTCTCACGTGATCCCACATTTTTATCCAAGTTCTATCATTCTCTTCTTCTCTCCACCGATTTTCTGCAACAAGTGTCTTCTTCCCCAACATATCACGGCCTTACCGCCTGCCACCCCTCATTCACCCTCGTTCCTCCATTCCATCTCTGACGATCGAGAAGAGAGACTGGTCAAGAGACAGAGAGATCGAGAAGAGAGACAAATTCCATGTCATACGAACACCACCGATTCACTTTGAATTTGTATAAGCTAACTTATGTCCATCTAAACATGTTTGCAAAAAATAAGTTAGCTTATAAATTAACTTATTTTTGCCAAACGATGCATGCATGCTTTTGCCAAAGAGCAATCTTTCCCTTAATGGAAAACAGAAAAGGAATGATTAAAAGCAATGATAAATATATGTGTATCGGGAAAAAAGAGGAAGATTTAAAATGTTTCATGATTAAAATCTGTTAATATATGTAATGCAAAAATGTTGGAATTTTAGTGTGAGGTTGGAAGTTTTCCATCCCACATTGGTAGAGACACAAAAGAATTCTATGTTTATAAGCCTATCCTCTCAAATGGGTATTGAGTAAAATGGTGGGCTTATGGTGGGGGTCTCAAAGAAGTGCAATGCACACGCGCGCGCGTGGCCGTGGCCGAGGCCGAGGGCGCGGGCGCGGTTCTCGCGATGAGTCGCGCACTTTGCACTTCGCATCGGAGCTGAGGAGCCTCGCTACGAGCTTTCTTTTTGGAGGTCGAGATATTGAAATAATTAATTTGAGTAGATAATTACTAAAAGGTTCGATTTTCTTCAATTTTTTCAGATAAACTTCAAATTTTAACTTATTAAAAACGTGGCTTTTTATTCTGAAAATCAGTTGGAGACTAATTAATTAACCTGTTAATCCGTTTCTTGGGGATTAATTAAGGGATATTCTCAGATTATTCCTTGGTTTTTCAAGTATAAATTGAAGTTTACAGCTCTTGATTAAACACACAGTTAAGAAAAAACACGAATTGCTTATGTGCTCTCTGCTCTCCATCGATCTCTAAGCTCTCATATTCTCGTTCTCTACTTAAGTTTTGTCTCAAACTTGCATTATAACTTAACACTATTGCTGTTAGTGTTAAGCATACTGCATCAAATCCTGGGGGTTTGGCTAAGTGTTAATCTCACAGCAACTAAAGGGATCCGCCAAAACCTTTAAGGACAGGTTTACATACCGTGCAGTTCAAGTTCGAGTGTGGGTTCGTCAAGATCGTCTAAACATGTTAGTTTTATATTTATGTTCTGTATTTTGTTTCCGTCCAGTAGAGTGGACACTCTGTTTCTACCTTTTTCTTCTAACGAATCTATCGAGAAGGATAGTATCGTTGTTAGGTTCATCTTATTATAATTAAAACATATTGTTCTTATTTAATTATTAAATCTTTGATAATAAAGTTTGGATTTTTTTACTGTTTTATAAATAAATCTTGTAGCTTTATTTATAATTGAATTTTACTAATCGAAAAATTCAACAATCTTAAAGGTTTTGATTTGAAAAAATGGATACCGGCAACGTTCGTTTGATGCAACAAGAATTGGTAAAACTGGATAGCTTTGACGGGTCAAACTATACCCGTTGGGCTGAAAAAGTCAAATTCATGCTTATGGTTTTAAAGTTGTTTTTTGTCTTGGACCCGACTCTACCACCCATTCCCGATAACCCTGTTCCCGAAGCCGGGAGAGAACCTGATTTCGCCAGAATAGCTGATCTGGATAAGCAGCGGCTACTCCGTAAGGAGTCTGAAACACTGGCATGTGGGTACATAAAAAGTGCCTTATCTGATAGACTGTATGACCTTTATGCCCCGATAACTTGTCCTAGAGAACTCTGGACAACTTTGGAATTTAAGTACAAGGCACAAGAAGAAGGAACCAATAAATATCTTGTGTCTCGATACTTAAGATTTCAAATGGTAGATGATAAGCCAATACTTGAACAAATACATGAACTTCAAGTATTGGAAAATAAAATGAGAGTTCTCAATATTCCTCTTCCTGAGATCTTCCTTGTGGGGGTTGTTGTTGACAAATTGCCCCCATCATGGAAGGATTTTCAAAAACGTATGATGCACAAGTACGAAGATTATTCTTTGGACGATTTGATAAAACACATCAGGATTGAGGAAGAGGTGAGAAATTGGGACAAAAAGGGCAAGGCCATTATGAGTGCCAATAGCGTGCAGGCTGGTGGCAAAGGAAAGGGGAAGTCTTCTCGACCCGCTAAAAAGTGGAATTTGGGTCCACAAAAGAAGAACTTCAAAAGGCCTGGTCAGTCAACAAGTCAGGGACCAAAGAGAACTGGGAAGTGTCACGTCTGCGGAGAGATGAGGCATTATGCAAGGGAATGTAGGCAGCGAAAGTCTGGCCCACCGGCCGCAGCTAATGCGGTCGTAGACTTAGAACATCTAGTGGCCAATCTGAGCATGGATGAGATCGACATGATAGCTGAAGATTCAACCAGGGTGATGGCTGGAAGTGGTGGCTGGTACTTGGATTCTGGAGCCACGATTCATGTGTGTGACTCCAGATCCAAATTTTCTGAGTACAATCCGATTGATGACGGAAAGCATATTGTGACTGCAAACCGCGGTAGAGTAGTTATCGCGGGTATTGGGACTGTTCATCTAAGGTTTTCTTCGGGAAAAACCTTAACTTTGAGAAACGTGTTACACGTGCCTACTGTATGCAAGTGTCTGGTATCCCTAAGCAAGCTTGATGAAAATGGGATTGGAATTGCTATGGAGGCTGGGAAGATAGTGTTTCACAAGCGACAACGCTTCTTTGGCAAGGCATACCGTCAACTTGGTATGTATCGCCTTAGTCTGTTTGGGGAGGGTGATGACAGTTCTGATGCTAGTACTAGTGAATCAGTTGTTAGTAATGTTTCAAAATTGTCTGAGAATAGTATAGGTTATTCTGTTTCCATGATTGATGTAATTGCTTCCGATTTTAATGAAATTAATTCTTTTGAGTATTTTGCTTGTTCAATATCGTTATGGCATAATCGTTTAGCACACACAAATGTAAAAAATATTGAAAAAATGCAAAATAAAGGATTAATTAAAATTGATAACAAAGATTTCGGAAAATGTGAAACTTGTGTAAAATTGAAGTTTACTAAGAAACCTTTTCCATCAGTCAAAAGGGATACAACTATTTTAGAGTTGATTCACTCTGATATCTGTGAATTGAATGGAATACTTTCCCGTGGTGGTAAACGGTATTTCATTACATTCTGTGATGACTTTAGTCGGTTTTTATACGTTTATTTATTACATTCAAAAGACGAAGCTTTTGATGCTTTTAAACTTTATAAAGCTGAAGTAGAAAATCAACTCGAAAAACAAATAAAAATACTACGCTCAGACAGAGGAGGTGAATACTTCAATCGAGAGTTTGATACATTCTGCGAAGAGAATGGCATCAAACATGAACGCACCTCACCTTTTACTCCTCAACAGAATGGTTTGGCGGAACGTAAGAACCGAACCCTTGTTGAGATGGTTAACTGTATGTTGAACCAAGCGGGTTTACCAAACAATCTTTGGGGAGAAGCATTACTAACTGCTTGCCACATTCACAATCGAATCACTAGTCGTGTGATTCCAACCAGCCCATATGAGCTATGGAAAGGTAGAAAGCCAAACTATGATATCGAAGTGAAATAAGTATACCCTGCACCACTTTCTTCTCCATAAGGCCCATGTTTCATCTTGTTTGTGAGAAAAGTGATGGACATTATGGCTTTCAATCCTTTGTATCCCTCGACGGGTCCATAAAACCCCGAGATCCCGGTCAAATACTCGTCCGTAAAATCCAAATTAACCTGTCGTGGTCAAGGTTAAGTTTGTGTCATCAGCCTATAGCTAGATAGATCGATGAAATGCGAAAACATAATGTGCATTTTGTACATACCACTGATACGAGTTCCATTTGATCTCCGCCTCTTCCTCCATGCATTGGTGACAAAACCGATGTACCGTCACTTTTAACATATTCAAATTGGATGGCACAAATCACTTTCAAAGACTCCCCAACATGAACACGTACTTTTTTCACGGTTGAGAAAACTCCGTCGTCCCAAGGTTTACCTCCGCAAAACCCCCATGGTCCTGCCTCTCTCGGAATTGCCATTGTTGAATATGACTGTAGTCAAAAAATTAATCATAAGTGCGTGTATATATATAGGGGTGGGTTAATACGATGACACTAACTATTTAAAAAAACAAGAAAAGCCGTTAATGTACAAAATCCTACATGTGATTCACGTACAAAACCATATATGATTTATACGACTTTGCCCCGTGACTTAAGTCGTGGTCAAAGTCGCCCGCATCAATTTTTTGCCGTTCATGTAAAATCACATGTGAATTTGTACATGAGAGAGAGGAAAGTTCAAACGAGAATGCTAACTATTTAAGAAAACAAAAAAACAGCAAAAAAGCAAAAAACCAACAGATCATGTACAAAATCATATGTGATTTTATACTGACCCCAAAAAAACCGGATGCGGGCGATAAAGGTCACACGCATAGTCGTGTGAGTCGTGTGAATCATATATGTGTGAATCATATATGATATTGTATGTACTCGACTGTTTTCGTGTTTTCTTAAATAGATTGTTCTCGTATGAACTCATCCCCTCCCTCCCTCCTGTTGGATCAGACACAGATTATACACAACATACACTTCTATTATTTAGAACAATTCAGTAACATTTACATAGACTAACTATTACAACATATATAGATAATGAAGGGATGTGACCCTTCATGAACCGACGCATCAATAGAGGGTTGACAGTTTAATAACTGTCAACAATATTAACTGTCAAGTAATACAACCAAACGTCCCAAACACCTGCACCTTACTAGTTTATATTTCAACACACCCCCTTAAGCTAGTAAGGGTAAGACTCCCAACTTTTCTTGCATGTTGTTGAAATTCCCAAACTGCAGAGCCTTTGTCAAACAGTCAGCCAACTGGTCTTTAGAACCACAGAACTCAACTTTCATCTCTTCATTAGCAACCAACTCTCTAATGAAATGGAACTTTATCCGTATATGCTTACTCTTTCCATGAAACACTGGATTTTTAGTGAGAGCAATTGCTGACTTGTTGTCACAAAAAAATAGTAGTTGGATGAACTTGTGGATGCTCCAATTCTGCCAGAACAGATCTTAACCAAAGGGCTTGACAACCAGCTACAGATAAAGCCATATACTCTGCCTCAGCAGAGGATAAAGCCACCACACTTTGCTTCTTGGATTGCCATGAAATAGCCCCTGAACCCATGTTAAAAACAAAACCTGTTGTACTCCTTCCATCATCCATACAGCCTCCAAAGTCACTGTCACTATACCCTTTAAGTTCAAACTCCTTACACCTTGAATAAACAATCCCATGGTCTAAAGAACCTTTTACATATTTAAGAATTCTCTTACCTGCCTCCCAATGATCTGTTTTAGGTGAGTCCATAAACCTGCTGATTACACTAACTGAGAAGGTCAAATCTGGTCTGGTTGCAGTCAGATACATAAGACTGCCAACCATACTCCTGTATAATCTACCATCCACACTTTTCTCTTCGCTCTTTTTGACAATTTTAAACCAAACTCCATAGGAGTGTTTATAGGATTAGACTGTCCCATATTGAATTTGTCCAACAGAGTTTGAGCATACCTTTTCTATGAAATCTTGATCTGTCCTTTGTCTTGCTTCACTTCAATCCCCAAGAAATAGTGGAGCAAACCCATGTCAGTCATGTCAAACTCCATTTTCATAGTCCTTGAAAGTTTCTATCATCTTCTGTGAATTGCCAGTGAATACAAGGTCATCGACATAGATGCAAACTATGAGAATTGTACCTGAACCTTTCTGTGTAAAGAGAGTATGCTCCTGAGAACATTTTTTGAAGCCTTTCGACATAAAATATCCTTCAATCCTGCTGTACCAAGCCCTTGGGGCTTGTTTAAGCCCATAAAGAGCTTTTCGAAGATGGCAAACCTTATGCTCCTCCCCTCGTTTGACATATCCTTCCGGCTGATCAATATAGACATCTTCTTCAAGGCTGTCATTTAAAAAAGCAGACTTGACGTCCATTTGGTGCACTTTCCAGTTGTGTTGTGCAGCAATTGAGAGCACTAGTCGTACTGTTTCTAGCCTGATGACAGGGGCAAATACCTCTTGGTAGTCAATTCCATACTTTTGTTTGTACCCCTTTACAACCAACCTTGCCTTGTGTCTATCAACCTCTCCTTTTTCATTTAACTTAGTCTTATACACCCATTTAACTCCAATGGCTTTGTGATTCTTGGGAGGATCAACTAATTCCCAAGTATTATTCTTCATAATTGCTTCTATTTCCTTATCCATTGCTATCCTCCACTTTTCTTCTTTACTTGCTTCTTCATAAGTGATGGGATCTGCATCAGAAAATAAGGCAAAGTCTGCTACTTCATCCAGATCTATTCTTCTTGTAGTTTCATAAATGCTATTCAAACTTCGAAAACCCCTCTTAGGTATACTCTCTGGACTTGATGATGATGGTGTTATTTCTGGACTGTGTTGTTCCAGATTATGATCTGTAGATGGGCTGCTACTGGGAGGAGTCAGAGGATGATCTCTTTGATCAGATGCTGCCTCTATCACTGGTTGAATATCACTTGTAACATGAGTAGCACTTACAATATCACTTGATTGTAACGAATCCTTCCAAGCCTTATTTTCCTCAAAAACTACATCCCTGCTGATGATTATCTTCTTGGTAACAGGATTATATAACTTATACGCCTTTGATTTCTCACTGTAACCAACAAAAATTGTTCTTTCTGACTTGTCTTCTAATTTGCTTCTCTTTTGCTCTGGTATGAGAGAGTATGCTAGACACCCAAAGGTTCTTAGGTGAGCCACAGTGGGCTTAAATCCACTCCAAGCTTCTTGGGGTGTCATGTTAGATAAACTTTTGGTTGAAGTCCTGTTCATAAGGTAGCAAACACAGGCAACTGCTTCTGCCCAAAAACTATTATCTAAGCTTTTACTCTTCATCATACTCCTTGCTTTCTCAATGATAGTCCTATTGGACCTTTCTGCTACCCCATTTTGTTGGGGAGTATATCTAGTGGTTAATTGATGGTGTATACCATTTTCCCTTAGAAAATCTGAGAAGTAAGTAGAGTTGTATTCTCCACCCCCATCAGATCTAAGAGTTTTAATTTGATAACCACTCTGTTTTTCAACAAAGGACTTGAATAATCTAAAGGTGTTGAATACTTCTGATTTTTCTTTTAAAAAATATACCCATAACTTTCTACTGTAATCATCAGTGAAAGTTAAGAAGTACCTATTTCCTGCCAATGATGGAGTGTTCATAGGTCCACACACATCTGTGTGGATGAGTTCAAGTGGCTTTGTAGCCCTCCAAGCCCTTTCTGAAGGAAATGACTCCCTTGACTGTTTGCCATACATACAGCCTTCACAAATTTCGTCCAAAGTATTGTTGATGCTAGCAATCCCTCTTACAAGATTATGCTTGTACATATAACTTAGATATCCCAAGTTAGTATGTCCAAACCTATTGTGCCACAAGATTGAATTTGATTTGGTAGATGTATGCAAAGAGAAAAGAGTATTCCCTTTGAAATTAACTGGAAACATTTTGTTTCCTGTCATCAATATTCTACCAAGTATACTCCCATATGGATCCTTTATTTCACACATACCATCCTTAAAATGAAGATCATACTTCTTTTGAATTAATTGTCCCACGCTAAGCAAATTGTATCTTAATCCAGGGACAAAATACACATTAGATATCCTCTTCTGTCCCATCTTAGTATTCACCGATATATCACCTATGCTTTGTACGATTAATCTCTTATCATCTCCCGTTCTCACTTCCTTTTTGTATGATTCGTCTACTTGAATAAACATGTTCCTATTCCCTGTCATGTGGTTACTGCAGCCACTGTCGATGTACCAAGTATCATAACCAGTAACCTCTTCTGTGCTTAAGATCATGAACATGGTATCTTCATCTCTTTCATCTTCCATATTAATAAAAGTGGATCCCCTTTCTTCTGCAATACTTTTTCTACAATATTTGGCTATATGGCCAATCTTCTGACAATGGTAACATTGTAACGTATTTCTTCCTTTGAATCTGTTCTTTCCTTCACTTTGTTGATCAAAAATTTTACTTCTCTCTTGGGCAGTGGATTGCAACTGGAATGCTTGTTCAAAGGGTGAGGCATCAAATTGCCTCATCCTTAACTCGTGTGATTGCAAAGTCCCAAGTAATTCTTCAAGTGAAAACGTTGATAAATCCTTTGATTCTTCAATTGCTACCACTATATATTCGAACTTCCTTGTCAAGCTTCTAAGTATTTTTTCAACAACCCTTCTATCCTCTATTGATTCTCCATTCAACCTTAACTGATTTAACACAAGTATTGATCGATTGTAGAATTCTTCCACAGTTTCTGAGTCCTTCATCTTCAAACTGTCGAATTCACATCTCAAGGTCTGCAACTTAACCACTTTGACTTTATCTTCTCCACGATAGGATCTGTGAAGCATGTCCCATGCCTCCTTAGATGAATCGGCAAAGGAAATTCGTTCAAATATGACTTCATCAACGGCCTGATAAATCATATACAGTGCCTTTTTATCCTTTTTTCTTAATTCTCTCAATTCAGTCTCTTCTTCTTGAGTTAATTCATCGAAATCAACGGGTTCTTCATAGCCTTGTTCAACCATATCCCATAGTTCTTGGGATTCAAACAAAACTCTCATCTGAATGTTCCAATGGTGATAATTTCTTCCATTCAATTTTGGAAGAGGTGTGTGTAACAAACTATTTGATGTAGAAGCCATCTAAGTATGTGGCTCTGATACCACAATGTTGGATCAGACACAGATTATACACAACACCTCCCTCTCTCTCTCTATATATATATATACATACATATACACGAGGATATTTTAACTTTAAAACAACATGAATAATCAGTATTCACATATGAATATTTTGCAGATACGAGGACTGAGCAATATCTTAACTCCCTAGTTTTAGAAAAGGCTTGAAATTAACATAAATGGTTAGAAAGACTTTTAAAGGAAAGGATATGATGGATGAACCTCAGGCGTGGGACTGGGAATGGGATTATTTTTACGAGTAGAGTTTCTTCGACCAAAAACAAGTGATTCGGGCATCACATAAATCCCGATAGCATCAAGATGGTGATCAGCACGCCCATGGAATCCAACAATAACGCCATCTTTCCCATCATACGAGAAACGAGTGCCGGTATCCGAACCATAAGGACCATAATGCTTCTTATTTGTGCCAAAGCATAATGACTTCAAAACGATAGATTGTTTAACGGTTCCATAAGTACCACTTATTGACGTTAGATATTCATTAGGGTACTCGATGTGAATCTGCAAAATCACAAATATGCATGTGGCTCATTTTAGAGGCATTCATTAATTATTTGTTGCATGCACAAAAATACAACTGTTTTCCGGACCAGCTTAAGCATCTCTGACCACCATGCTAAAATAGAAAAATGAGATTTTAACATTGTTGTTGCTTCAACAACTATGCTATCCTCTTTCTAAAATAGAGAAAAGAGGAGCGAGTTCGTAAAAATCTCTAAATTTAGAGAAATCTCTAACTAGATAGCTTCCCTGCAAAACTAAATATTAATTCCAAAAAGCAAAATTTTCCTTTCTCTCATTACATATATTGAATATTTTAATAAGATATTTAATGCTTAGAGTTGCTAAATTAGAATAGCGGATGGGGTTGGATGCAAATTCTTTTTTAGAGATTTTAACTTTTTACTCTATTTTAGAAAAACTTTAGCATTGTTATTGGAGATGTCTATGCACACCGACTAAATCTAAATCCCGGACGACCACAAAATGGCCTAGAGTAGGCTTTGCCACCACAACCCCAATGGTTCAAAAAAATATAACTGTTGAGACTATGAATATGAGGTACCGTATCAGTTCGAGTGCCACCCTTGCCACCAAAAAACGAGGTTCGAAATCTAATGCTGTGAATAATTAATTTTCCATGTGCAATGGTTATCTTGTTGATGCAGCCTTTGGGTCCAAAATTCCAGTTCTTCCCTTGTGAACCACCCCATGGTCCTACAGTTATGCATCCTTCAGATTTGGTTTTAGCTTCCTGCTGCAAATTAACCATCAAAAAGGCAATCCATTATACTTATACAACACATAAATCTGGGTGCTACTTTATATATGCTTAACATTAAGTATTTGAAACCGTAGTACCATATATATATATATGAGGCTATCTATATATTGAGATCTGAGTTTAAATTGTCACTTAACCATCAACAATCAGCTTTGATGAAGAATCTAAAAGTTGTAGGAAACCATTAATAAAAGAGTGTGATATATAGAGGTTGAGAGATGAACCCTAGTCACCTTTTTCAACAAAATAGAAAGGGGTGTTATTTGCAACAAAAACTGCAAATAGTGAATGCACTGGGATTTGTAATCTCATTAACAATCAAATCAAATACATAATATATTTTATTTTATTATTATTATATTATTATTATAATATAATATAGTTTATATTAATTAGTATAATTATATATATATATATACATATGTCTCTTATATATTGTATTGTATTAAATATATTATATATTATCTATATTATACAATGTAAATATATGTGTATATATATTGCGATTTTTTTATCTATTTTATTGTATATATATATATATATATATCTATTTATTAATTCTATTATATATAGTTCATATTGATTATTATTATTACTAAATACATATATCTTATATATTAGGGAAATTAATTAAAATACCCGTATTTCGATCCCGTATTACCAAAATACCCCAAATCTCTCTCATTTTGCCGAAATACCCCTTTTTTCCGGGATCGTGGCCGGCATTGACACCCATCCCGGGGTTACCTTCATCGGCGGCATGAATAGTGGCCGAAATACCCCTTTTGGCCGGGATCGTGGCCGGGATTGACACCCATCCCGGGGTTAGCATCATCGGCGGCGTGAATAGTGGTTTTCCCGGCGTTAAGCCAGGATGAATAAGGGAATCCCGGCATTAGTACGGGATGAACAGTAATTTCCCGGGGTTGGGGGCCGGGATGGAAGAGATGTCTTGATCAAAATAAAATCGACGGTGGGGATTAACTTAAATTAGGTTTAGAAGTGTTCCCCCATTATTATAAAAGCATATGGTCCCCAATTCAAACCCCACCCCACACAACCACTTCCTCTCTTCTACTTCTAACTCTCTCTTCTATCTCGTGTATATCACGCTCGGATTTCGATTCGAGTTATTGGAGTTTTAGCAATCTTCGATATGTCTCGTCTACTTACTTTGGTAAGTTTTCTTTTAACCTCATTGTAGTTTTATATTTTATAAAATATTTGTTGTATGTTATTTAGACTATGTGTTTGATTATGTGTTTATTTTAGAGATTATGTGTTATGTTTATGTTGTTAATATGCTAGAGTATTTCGTGTTTTTTAGAGTGTTGCGTTAATTTTAGAGTGTTACGTTAATTTTAGAGGTTGCGATAATTTTATAGTGTTTCGTTAATTTTAGAGGTTGTGTTAATTTTAGAGTATTGCTTTAATTTTAGAGTGTTGCGTTAATTTTAGAGTGTTGCTTTAATTTTAGAGTGTTGCGTTAATTTTAAAGAGATTGCGTTAATTTTAGAGTGTTGCATTAATTTTAGAGAGATTGCGTTAATTTTAGAGGTTGCGTTAATTTTAGAGTGTTTCGTTAATTTTAGATAGATTGCGTTAATTTTAGAGTGTTGCGTTAATTTTAGAGTGTTGCTTTAATTTTAAATATTTTGCGTTAATTTTAAATATTTTGCGTTAATTTTAGAGTGTTGCGTTAATTTTAGAGTGTTGTTTTACTTTTAAATATTTTAGAGTGTTGCGTTTATTTTAGAGGTTGCGATAATTTTAGAGATTGCGTTAATCTTAGAGTGTTGCTTTAATTTTAGAGAGATTGCGTTAATTTTAGAGTGTTGCGTTTCATTTAAAGTGTTGCGTTAATTTTAGAGTGTTGCTTGATATTATATTGTATGTTTGGGGCCATTTTGGCATTATTATAACACTACAAGAAAAACATTAGTTAGTGACGAAAATTTTAGTGACGACTTGTATTTTGGTCACTAATTTCAACATTAGTAACAATAGAAAAGGTTGTCACTAAAATTTGGTCGCTAATATAAATATAGTGACAAAAACTAAAATTTGGTCACTAGAGTGGTCACTAATTCTCATGGCTAAAATAAGATTATTCATATCTATCTAATTTAATGACGAAATTTGTGACGATTATGTTTTTTGTCACTAATATTATAAATCCATGTGTTTTGTGACATAAATAATAGTCACTGAGTTAAAAGAGTTGTCACTAAAATGAAAGTGATAGTGACAAAAAATAATGGTCACTAATTTCAAAGAGTTAGTGACTAAATATAGTTGTCACTAAATATTATTTAGTAGTTAATGTTAGAGAATGGATTAGTGACAAAAAATAGTGGTCACTAACATAAAAATATTAATAACAAAAAATAGTTGTCACTAAAATTAAAGTGGTATTGACCAAAAATAGTGGTCACTAATTTCAAAAAGTTAGTAACTAAAAATATTTGTCACCAATAATATTTAAGTAGTAATGTTAGAGAATGGATTAGTGACAAAAAAAAATAGTAGGCACTAACATAAAAATATTAGTAACAAAAAATAGTTGTCACTAAAATAAAAGTGGTAGTGACCAAAAATAGTAGTCACTAATTTCAAAGAGTTAGGTGCCGTTTGTTTTTTAAGAGGTCTAAAATCTGAAGTCTTATTTTAGTTATGATTAATAAGAGATAGTGTGTAAAAAGGTCTGAATGATTCAGACTTAAGAGTTATTAAAAGATTTTTAGAAAAAAACAAACAACCCCTTAGTGACTAAAAATATTTGTCACTAATAATATTTAGTAGTTAATGTTAGAGAATAGATTAGTGACAAAAAAAAATAGTGGTCACTAACATAAAAATATTAGTAACAAAAAATAGTTGTCACTAAAATAAAAGCGGTAGAGACCAAAAATAGTGGTCACTAATTTCAAAGAGTTAGTGACTAAAATTATTTGTCACTAATAGTATTTAGTAGTTAATGTTAGAGAATATATTAGTAACAAAAAAATAGTGGTCACTAACATAAAAATGTTAGTAACAAAAAATAGTTGTCACTAAAATAAAAGCGGTAGTGGCAAAAAATAGTAGTCACTAATTTCAAAGAGTTAGTGACTAAAAATATTTGTCACTAATAGTATTTAGTAGTTAATTAGTGAATAGATTAGTGACAAAAAAATAATAGTCACTAAAATAAAAATGTCAGTAACAAAGAATAGTTGTCACTAAAATGAAAGTGGTAGTGACAAAAGTAGTGGTCACTAATTTCAAAGAGTTAGTGACTAAAAATATTTGTCACTAATAGCATTTAGTAGTTAATGTTAGAGAATAGATTAGTGACAAAAAAAATAGTGGCCACTAACATAAAAATATTAGTAACAAAAAATAGTGGTCACTAACATAAAAATATTAGTAACAAAAAATAGTAGTCACTAAAATAAAAGTGGTAGTGACCAAAAATAGTGGTCACTAAATATATGTGTTAAATATAAAAATATAGAACAGAAAGTTAGACATGAGATAAGATAATAAAATCATGACATAAATATAAAAATCTGAAGTTTAGGGGCTAAAATTAACATTTCATTCTCATTTTAGAAACACTCGACCATCGACCCGAATTAAACCCTAACTATCTATCGTTCTCCATCGACCATCGCCCCTACGAGTTTGAAGCTATTGAAGAAATGATGCGATTGAAGAAGTTTCATCCCTGATTATTGAAGCTATTGAAGGTGAGCCTCCTGTATAAGAGTTTCTTCTATTGAAGGTGAGCCTCCTGTATTGGTTTGATCTGAATCTCTTAATTATATTTTATGGTGATAGATTTGATTCTGATTTCAATCCTGGAGTCTCTTGGTTTATGAACCTCACGTTTAATTTCTCTCAAATTGAATCGATCATGAACCTCACTTTTAATTTCTCTCAAATAAAGTTGAAGTGTGACAAGAATCATAAAGCCCTAAGGTCACAATCTACTGGATCAGACTCAAACTTGGTCGATTCTAAAGTTACCATTTACAGTCACATGTCACATGGTGTGTCTGTGTGTGGTGTTGTTCACTGGGTTGTAACTCAAAAGCCCCCTCCAAATATTAATTACTTAATAGCTTCACAGGCACAACTTTCAATTGGTTAAGTATTAGTTAAGCCAACACTTTAGTAACACAAGGATCAATAACAAATTCACATTCTAGGATCCAGGTTCTATTCATTTATCGTCTCGTCTAGTTTTTGTAACTCAGACTTCTCACTGTCCTAATCTATCAAATTCACTCAACTGTCTTGCTCCTACGCCTGTTGTTTCGATCCGCTTCACTTCATCAAACTCCCCAACTGAATGGAATCTATCAAATTCACTCAACTGGTCACAGACTCTGTTGTTTGTATAGAGGCTGTGAATTCCTTATCTAGCTACCATTTGATAAACAAAGTGCCTCCATATATATATATATATATATATATATATAGGACGTATATATATATATATATATACTTGGAAATTAAGCAATACTATGTGAAAAATATATAATTTAAATTGTAAAAAAGTTGCTTAAAAACCCAAAATCTATATTTTGGAAAATCTTTGGAGATGCTCTTGTAAAATAAACCCAACAAAAAGAAACAAACTCTACACTCGATCTCAATTGCCCACCACTTTCTTCCTTCCCATCATTGTCAAATTAAACATATGCTTTTATTTAACAGTATGGATATATCCGAGGTTTATATCTAATAACAACCATAAATTAAATCCACACTAGTACAAAAAAGGTCATTAGTGACGGTTAAAAACCGTTACCATAGGTATTCCGTAACGGTTTTCATGGACATAAAAATCGTCACCTTATCTGCCGTCACTTTTGGTACACTTTTGGTTACGTTTAAAAAATGTTACCAAATCACATCAAAAACCGATACCATAAGCTAAAACCGTCACCTTAGGTGTATAAAAAAACCAATTTTTTTCCTAAAACCGTCACCTTAGCATGACATACGACAATGTTTATTTGTTAAAACCATCACCGTAGCATGACATACGAAGACTTTATTTTTCAAAAATCGTCACCATAGCATGACATATAGTGACTTTATTTTTCAAAAATCGTCACCTTAGGATGACATACGGTGACATTTATTATTCAAAATCATCACCGTAGCACGATATACGGTGACGTTTATTATTCAAAATTGTCAACGTAGCATGACATACAATGATGTTTATTTTTCAAAACCGTTGTCGCAACATGACAAACAATTACGTTTATTTTTCAAAACAGTCACTGTATCATTACATTCGGTTACGTTTATTTGTCAAAATCATCACCATAGCATAATATACAACGACGTTAATTTGTTAAAACTGTCACCACAACATGACATATGGTGACGTTAATTTTTCAAAACTATTATCATAACATGCATATGGTGACGTTTATTTGTCGAAATCGTCACCGTAGCATGACATTTGGTGATGCATATTTGTCAAGACCGTCACCAAAACATAACATACGGTGACATTTATGTTTCAAAATGTCACTGTAGAATGACATACGATGACGTTTAAATATTCAAACTGTCACCGTAGCATGATACAAAGTGACATTTATATATTCAAAACCATCATCGTAGCATCATATATAATGACATTTATTTTCCAAAACCGTCATTGTAGTATTACATATGGTGATATTTATTCAAAACCATCATCATAGAATGACATACAATAACATCAATTTTTCAAAACCGTCACTGAATAATAGCTTATGATGACGCTTTCTTTTAAAATCGTCACAATAACATGTCATACAATCACATTTATTTTGAAAACCGTCATATTAGCTAAACAAATGGTGACGTTTATTTTCTCAAAACTGTCATCATAACTTGACATATTGTGACGTTAAATTATCAAATTAAACTGTTGCCATAAAACATAAACAATCTTTTGGTGACGGTTTTTATCATTTGCCGATAAAATGAAAATGAATTCAAAAACTCAGAATATGAACCAAATGATTAATGAACAATAGGGTAATAATTACATTATAAGAATGATGTATGAGAACACTAATTAGAGAAGTACTATATATCTGAAATAAATATTTTTCTTATCTAAGCTATACTCCCATGCTTCCATCTCTTCACCATCCCGTTAATAATTGCATAATTGTTATTTCCATTTATAACCTTTTGCTTTTAGCCCTTATGATTAGAAGTTGTTTGTGGTACCTGCAAATAGATAAGAAAACAACCGATAAATACAACAAATCACGAGAGAGTGACGAATTTTTTACATATGATTAAAGAAAACATAATATGAAAAAAGTTCAGACTTCTAAACATTAAAGCAAAACTTTAGCCAATAAAAACTTTTACACATTTATACAATAAAAACAAAAGTGACAACTTACAAATCATCACAGACGGATAGCCATTTGATTAGTCAGAATAGTACATTGATCAAATGCTTACAATGTTTATGGATCGATGAAAAATAATCGGTTAAATGTAACCGTTTAGCATCATGAATTCATAATTAATCAAGGTTTCATAAGGTTAAATCATAAATGGATTATAGGTTGTTTGTTTTATTAAGTAAACAAGATCAATGTCATAATTGTTGTTTAAACCATGTTTTATGTACCAGAATGTTACTTCATTCTTTTTAACTATTAAGTTTATAAGTATTGAATTTCTTTCAATACAAAATGCCACATTTTTGAGATATGTATCTCACGGGTATGGATTATATAGATGAGAATTTTTTAAGTTTTTCTAAGCAACTTATAGCTAGGTATGCTTCCTTGAAAGTTCATGCAAATCTATAACCTATCCAAAAGGTTATGTAAAAAATGTAGCTAAAACATATAAAAGTCAAAAGTCAAAAGCAACATTATAAATGAACTTGGCTTCAACATAAGCAGAAACCAAGTTAAAAATTAATATAGAGATGTAGATATCTTAGAAGCAAAATGGTTATTCTCACCTAGTTATAACAGGCACTTTCAGTTCTTTAAGACACAACTTTTCATACCCATATGCGAAAACATAGAAAATCATTCATCCAATGTATCTTTGGATCAACAACAACTAAACTATCATCCAAAACTAAATGAGGTAGGCAATAAAAGGAAGATGGTGTTACAAGTAATTCCTAATCCTTCACTCTTCATTATGATGTTGCTGTATATTTATTCAACAGTTCTATTGTTCAAATTAGTAGGGTGGATGGTGGATTAGAGACCATAAGGTCATCTCGACCAGTAAATTAACAATTTCATTTCAAAATAATAGTAGAAGTAGTCGACATATCAATATGGGGATTTATGCATAACTGTGCAGAAACCATAAAATTCACATTTAGGAAATTCGACATAAGCTATTAGCTATGAAAGAATCCATTTTCTATGTGGGTATTGTATAAACAAGTAAATTAGTTGACGTTGATGACTGATGAGTAGAAACCGAACCTTCATCTCGCCCCTTTTACAAATCTAGGAGATATATTGCATACCAATATGAGGATTTCCCTTTGTTGTTTTATTCCAGTGTATTTAATTTTCCATCAAATGATCTGTTGCCTGTTCAAATCTGGGGGGAAAACATTAAAAAATAACGAATAAAGTAAATCGAAGGATAAAAAAGACAAGAAAATAACCAAGAAATTCAAGAAAAAAAAATGTGAAACTTAAAATAATTGATGATAATCCATATGTCAAGATTCTAATCAAACACAACATCCAAATTATGAATGATTCCAGAAAATAAAAAGCATCCCATCTAAATAATCAAGAAATAACTAAGAAACTTCAACACTTAAACATCAAAATTGAATATAAATCGATTTAAATATCCAAAAAACCCACTGAATATAAAGAAACCTAAACGTAATGTTGTTTAACAAACCTTGGGTCCTCAAAAATTCATGATGCAGTCCATAAGTGTGGAATTTGAACCCAAATTTATCCATTATACCATAAATTGGGCAAAAAAGCATTGAACATATGTGATCAAAGTCATTAAACTGACTTTTAGATCAATATGCCTCCTCTGATTAGTATTATGACTACGTCATCATGGAGAAGAAATACCTAATGAATCAAGGACCCTAACATCAATTCCAACAAAATTACTTCAAAACTGCAAAAAAGAGTTATACATAACACAATAATCAACTCTATAATTGCGCATAAACTTTCCAAAAAACACAAATCGTTGATCATTTTTTTTGTAATAATTAATACAACCATCAACAAACGGATAATCGTAAGCATCCAAATCAAACAAAAATCATGAAATCGGATTAAGACGGTGATTAAACGATGAACTGCAAATGTTAAAACTCAATCAAACCAAATTCCGACCAAATAATTTCCTCAAAACATGAAACCCTACCATATAATAAATTGAAATTAGCAAAACCAAATCAACAAACACCAAAACTGTAGAAAATCTTCACCTGAACTGAAGAAGAATGAGGCGCTGTGAGAAAGGAGTCAAGCCGATTTGATGAGACAAAGAGGAGTCTGACTGCGGAGGGAGGAGGCGTGAGTTACTGATTTAGGGCAGGGTTTTTTAATATTGGAGAGGGGTACGATTTAAGATATTGTTTTAGGGGAAATAAAGAGGGGCTATTTTAGAGGGAATTTAGAATTTTAAGAGAAAATTAAAAGGGAAATTATAAATATTTTTTTTGGATCTAAATATTTAAAACTTTTCTTATAACTAAATGCTAGAAGCGTAGTCGTATAATGCAGCGAAATAGATCACGATTTTAATGTTTCATTTTATTTTTTGTTTTTTATCGATTTACAGTATGATTTGGATGATTTTAAGAAAGTGATAATGTTTTTTATAAATTTGTTTAATTTAGGCTTAATAATATAATGTTTTTTTATGAAAAAAATTAAGTATTTTGTTAGAATTCAATGATTATCTTATATATTTTAAATTTTTTATATTTCAATTGAGATGTTTATCTTGTTTTGATTATGTTTATCAGTTAGTTATGAATTCAAACATATAGTTTTAGAAATTTGTACTCATACATCATAACTTGTAATCTTAAATTTTAAGTAATATGTATCAATGAACAATACTTAATACATAAAAGCTTGTTTTTAAGTGTTTATTCGATAGTTTAATAATAACATAATTTATTTTAGGTTTAATGATATATTGTTTTTATATAAAATAAACATTAAATATTCTGTTATATTTTCTTAATTATATTTTAGATTTTTTAATTTAAAATTTGACTTTTATCCTGTATTTAATTATGTGGAAAGTGATTTTAGAAGAGTTAAAGTGGCAAGAGATAAAGATTTAAAGTTAATATATATCACTAAAATGTAATACATAAAGTTTTAATGGTTGTTTTTAAGAGATTTTAAGTAATTACCATTAATTAACGGTACATTAAGCTTTAGTAATTGTTTTTAAGAGATTTTTATAAATGCTTTATAATATAGTATAGATGATTATAAATTTTTTATTAAATTTATTATCTTTTTAATTTTAAATTAAATGATCCCTAACAAAATATTTTATCATTATTTTAAAATTACAATTAAACTAAAATAAAATACAATTTTATTATAAATCCAAACTAGACTAAACATTAAATGACGAAATAATAACCAACATATCTCTAGCTTTCTCAAAACTATAAAATAAAATCGAGAAAGACAATTAACATAATGGATTTCAGTGGCCCTTCATGGGCTATATTGAGTTTTAATGAACTATATTGGATATTGGGCATTAAGGCCCAATAGAACCGAGTGAAGTCAAGTAGAATTAATTAAAGTTTTATAGATCCATTAAGTCTCAATTAAACCCTTTAAAGTCAATATAACTCTTTAAAGCCTAATAGAACCCTTTAAAATCCGATAGATCCATTAAGTCCCAATGAAACCATTTAAGCCCAACCGAACCCTTTAAAGACCGATTGATTCATTAAGGACCAATGAAACCCTTTAAAGGCCAATTAAACCGATTAAAATCTGGTCGAATTAATTAAACCCAATAGATCCTTTAAGACCTAATGAACCCTTTAAATCCCGATAGATCTATTAAAGCCCAATGAAACCCTATAAAACAGTATAGAATCCTTTAAATCCCGATAGATCCATTAAGGCCCAATTAAACCCTTTAAAGCCCAATAGTACCCTTTAAATTCCGATAGAATCCTTTGAAGCCCGATAGATCCATTAAGGCTCAATTAAACCCTTTAAAGCCCAATAGAACCCTTTAAAGCCCGATATAACCCTTTAAAGCCCAATAGATTCATTAAGGCCCAATGAAACCCTTTAAGCCTAATCGAAACCTTTAAAGCTCGATAGAACCCTTTAAAGCCTAATAGATTCGTTAAGGCCCAATAAAATCCTTAAAAGGCCGATAGAACCGATTAAAATCCGGGAGAATTAATTAAACCAATAGATCCTTTAAGACCCAATGAAGCCATTTAAATCCGGACAGATCCTTTAAGACCCAATGAAACCATTTAAATCCCGACAGATCCATTAAGGCCCAATGAAACCCTTTAAAACCTAATAGAACCCTTTTAAGCCCGATAGACCCATTAAGGCCCAATTAAACCCTTTAAAGCCCAACAGAACCCTTTAGAGCCTCATAGAACCCTTTAAAGCCCAATAGATCCATTAAGGCCCAATGAAACCTTTTAAGCCCAATCGAACCATTTAAAGCCCGATAGATTCGTTAAGGCCCAATGAAACCCTTTAAATTTTGATAGATCCATTAAGGCCCAATGAAACCCTTTAAAACCTAATAGAATCCTTTAAAGTTTGATAGATCCATTAAGACCCAATGAAACCTTTTAAAAGCCAATTTAACCGAGTAAACCTTATGGTAAAAACCATGTCAAAATATCATCATACCTTTTTACACGATTTTTAAATCAAAACCCTGTAAAAAAGTTCAGATATATCTTTACACAGTTTTTAAGCCAAAACCGTGGAAAATGGTTTGATTTTGTTATATGATTTATTCTATAACCGTGTAAAATTGTCTCCGGGTAGTCTTTTACACGGTTTTTTCCATAACCGTGTAAAAACAGGGCGTGTAAAAATGTTATTTCTGTAGTAGCATTCAAATTTTAAAATAGTTGTTAATAGTCGCATTTTAGATTAGCACTTTTTAGAAAAACAAAGAAAAATATCAAATAGGTGAAAAGAAGAGACCTTAAAAGGTTATAACCAACATATATTTTTACATATGTACATATTTTGGTATGTGCATCCAAACAGTTATTTTTTAAATAAAAGTTTAATAAAATTTAAATATAATGTTTGAATTTCATATTAATAAATATTAAAATTTTATTACATCACCATTTTATTTAAAAGTTATTAGTTTAAATAAAAAATTAATAATAAAAATTAAAACGTTACAAGATTGTTATTTATAAAGAGAGATTAAAAAGATGTTAACGAGTTATAAGTCTCAAGTCAATAATAATAAAAGCGATAACAACAATAGAAATTAATTAAATATACTTAATAACACCAAATTCTACAAGATTTAGTTGTATTGTAAAATTTATAGCTATATTGAAATATAAAATATATACGATTTAAAAAATCAGGTGTAATAGATTATTTTGATTATGTTTTAGAATCTTAAGATTAAATCTTGTTATTAAAATAAATTTTCTCAAAGTTGATTTTGTCCCCACCTTTTTTTCCTACTTTCCTAATTTTCTTATCTAAAACTGAATTATAAAGATATATTTTATACTACTCTTTTGACTTCCCTCTCCTTTTCATAAAGAAATTAGAGTAAATTACATTTTTCGTCCCTATGGTTTATTAAATTGTTTGGTCCTATAAACTTAATAACATATAAAATAGTTTATTTGGACACTTCGACATTCTAGCATCTTATTTTACTGTAATGATGACATACGATGATGTTTACCATAGTATGACATACGATGACATTTATTATTCAAAACCACGACTGTAGCATGGACATACGGTAACATTTATTTTTCAAAACCCTCAACGTAGCATGGACATACGGTGACATTTATTTTTCAAAATCGTCAACGTAACACGACATATGGTGCCGTTTATTTTTCAAAACCGTCACTATAACATGAAATATGATGACATTATTAGTTAAAATCGTTACTGTAGCATGACATATGGTAACATTTATTTTTCAAAAACGTCACTGTAGTATGACATACGGTGACATTTATTTTTCAAAAACGTCAACGTAGTATCACATATAGTGACATTTATTTGTCAAAAACATCACCATAGTTAGACATATAGTGACGTTTATTATTCAAAATCGTCACCATAACATAACATACAATGATGTTTATTTTTTCAAAATCGTTGTTGTAGTTGACGTATGGTGACATTTGTAATTCAAAACCATCACCGTAGCATGATGTACAGTGACATTTATTTTTCAGAGTTGTCATTGTAACATGACATATAATGACATTTATTATTTAAAACCGTCACCGTAGCGTGGTGCTCGTTGACGTTTACTATTCAAAACCGTCATCATAACATGACATATGGTCATGTTTATTATATAAAACCGTCATCGTAGTATAACGTAAGTTGACATTTATTATTCAATCAGTCACCATAGCATGATATGTGGTGATAGTAATCGTCATCGTTATGACATTAATTATTCAAAAACGTCACGGTAACATGACATATTGTGACGTTTATTTTAAAAACCGCTACAATAGAATGACAGATCGTGACGTGATCAAAACCGTCACCATAGCATGACATATGGTGACGTAAATTATTCAAAACCGTAAATGTAGCTTGAGATATGGTGACGTAAATGTAGTAATACTGTTACCGTAGCATGATATATGATAACGTAAAATTTTCAAAAACCGTTGTCATAAACTACATTTTGGTAACGTAAAATTTGCAAAACTGTTGCAATAGAACCTGGTAACTTTTGGAAACGGGTTTTAAATAAACGTTACTATATATATTTTAGTTTTGGTAACGGTTTTTTTTAAAACGTTACAACATAAAACAACGGTTTAGACAAAAACCGTTACTAAATGGTCCTTGATGGCAACGGTTTTTAAAAACCGTCACAACATAAAGCAACGGTTTTTTAAAACTGTCCTAAACCGTTACCTTAGGGGACCTTTTATTAACGTTTTTGCCTAAAACGTTGGTTTATGTTTCTAGTGTTTTGGTAAATGTAACGTTTTTTTTTATAAAAACCATTACTAAAACAATTCTCTAACTTTTTCTGTGACTTTTTGTAGCGGTTTTTATCAAACCGTTACAAACCTATTTTTTCAAAAGCGTCACAAAAAGCTATTTTTGTACTAGTGCCAGGACTTTGAGTTTGTTGCTCAACCTCGTGTTTCACATCTTAAATTAATCCTGATGTGATTCTCTACTGTGCTGCTGGATCTGTGGTTGCACAAAATTTATTAAAGAATCGCCTACTCGAAGAAGGAATCAGTGAGGTACTAATCAAGGACTGTGAGCAGATCATGCTCTTGGAGTTTTCTAAAATACAAGGACAAGTTGAACTTCTTTGCCAAGAGCGTTCAAATCTGCTCGACACCTTGAGGCAGTTGGAGGTATATTTTTTTGAGTCTGGTGCTTGAGAATCTACAAGTTATTGGCAAACCAAACTGACCCAGTAAACCCCACTCGAAGTTTAGGTGCAATATACACGTTATTACCTTTACCCCTTGGGGTAGAGGAAAGGTTTGTGTACTTAAATCGGGTTTTTTAAGTTATGATGAGTTTTTGAACTTCTAGTGATACAGTTCTACCGAAAAAAAAACTAGTTACACATAAATTGCACCTGAGCATTAGTAACAGTACCCTATACCATTAGCATTGTCGGGCTAATTGCTATCAACTCATTAGGATCTTTAAAGGATAAGAAACAGATATTGGTGAAACTAATTTAGGTTCTAGCTTTAGTTGGATATCCTATGAATCTGAGTTGAGTTAAGTTGAGGTAAATAGTTACTGGAACCGCCATTAGCTCATAAACCATATTTCCTGGAGAGAGTATGAGTTGTGGGTCTATAGATAACAAATTAAAAAACCAGCCTCATGTTATGGCTCAAATGATTGATAAAAAGGCCATTGCTGAGTCTGGAGACCTTCAAATTGAAAGGAGAAAGAAGCTTCCGGATCTTGCTGAGAAAGAAAAGGGGATCAGTTTGTGGTCTTTGATTAAAGACAATGTTGGGAAAGATCTCAGACGAGTTTGTCTCCCTGTTTATTTTAACGAACCAATATCATCTCTACAAAAGTGTTTCGAGGACCTGGAGTACTCTTACCTTCTAGATCGCGCTTATCAGCATGGAAAAGAGGTACCACTCATATTAATCAGCCTTTTCTTGCCATCTTTTCATACGTGTAATGGTTTCTATAAGTGGTTTCCATTATTATTAATCTTGCTCTAAATCTGATCTCTGATGTGATTCCGGATTGTGCTCCTAGGGAAACAGTCTTGAAATAATCTTAAACGTTGCTGCTTTTGCCGTTTCTGGATATGCTTCTTCAGAAGGACGACATTGTAAATCGTTCAACCCTTTATTAGGGGAAACTTATGAAGCTGACTATCCTGAGAAAGGTGTTCGCTTCTTTTCCGAGAAGGTCTGTTGGTTTTAGCTTAAGTTAGTAGTAACCCTTTATAGTTTTGAAACTTATGCCATTTTTTTTTTGGAAAAGGTTAGTCACCATCCGACCCTAATAGCCTGTCATTCCGAAGGTAAAGGGTGGAAATTTTGGGGGGATAGCAACATTAGGACAAAGTTTTGGGGGAGATCAATTCAGCTCGACCTGTTGGTGTTCTTACCTTAGAATTTGATGATGGCGAGGTTTTCCAGTGGAGCAAGGTATCGAATATGCAACCAATTGCCTTATTGAGTCTCTTTTTAGTCTCGTGGCGGCTATCATATTTGTGTTTTTTTTTCTGCTGTCAGGTCACAACCAGCATTTATAATCTTATTTTGGGTAAAGTTTATTGCGATCATCATGGAATGATGCATATATGTGGTAATCGAGAATACTCATGCAAGCTCAAGTTCAAAGAACAATCTATTCTTGAAAGAAATCCCCGCCAGGTAAATGTTTGAGAAATGGTAGATATAGATGAAGGTGTTTTTCTGTTTAAACTTCTTCTGACCATGTATACAAAAAAAGTACAAAAAACTACAGATCCCCATCATAAGATTCTATTGTGCACACATTTTTACTTGGTCAGTATAAACTGTAGAGGTCAGGTCTGCGTATATCTCACCCCTCAGACTCTACTTTTGGGTGGGATTTACTGTGTCAATTTGGAGTACTGACATTGGACGCGTGTTATTGAACAGGTACATGGGTTTGTTGAAGATGCTAGCGGTAAGAAACATGCAACGGTATTTGGGAAGTGGGATGAGAGCATGTATTACATAAATGGAATCGCTACTGTGAAACCGAAGGATATGGGTGACGCAAATCTATTGTGGCAAAGAACTTTGCCTCCCACCAATCTTACTAGATACAATCTAACATATTTTGCCATCACATTGAACGAGTTAACTCCAGGATTGCAGGTAGAGATGATTCAAACTGTGTGTGTATATATATATATATATATTACTTTTAATTTCATTGTTTCTGATTCGGGGTGTTTGATAGCGGGTTAAGGAGAAGCTTCCACCAACGGATTCGAGACTCGGGCCTGATCAACGGCATCTGGATAAGGGAGAATATGATATGGCAAATGTTGAAAAGCTACGTCTCGAAACTAGGCAGAGAATGGTATTTCAATTCTTTGCTGACTTCATATTATTGATAATTTACCATTCTCTACTCTAAACTTTTCTTTTGCAGTCGAGGAAATTACAAGAAAACGGATGGAAACCACGATGGTTCCAAAAAGACGGCGAAGACAGTACCTTCCGTTATATATAACATAAACAAATATATTTAAAGAGGAGCAGAACCAAATGAAGGACAAAATGAACCTCATGATGGCACAAAAGCGAGAGAAACCCCATCCCTCTCTTTCCTTTTTTACGTCCCCATTCAAAGTTATCTGCATTTGGATCTCAAAACTAAGAAGTCTATCTTCTATTTTTGTTAGTCATCAAGTGATTTAGTGTGATTTAGTGATAAATAAATTGATGACTTTGACATGCTTGTTTGGATCAAAGAACTATATTTTTTGGATCAAAGAATTGTACTTTTTGCAAATGAAATTAATTTTAGATTTTCATCTTTACAAATTATAAATTTATGACAAATTTTTTATTCATTTTTTATAATTAGTGACCACATTTTTTGGTCACTAATGAAAGTTAACGGACGTTAACTGAGCCGTTATGTTGACAATTAGTGACGACTTTTAACAACTTAGTGACGAAATTTAGTGACCACTTTAGTTGTCACAAACATAGTGACCACTTTAATTTTGTCACTAATTAGTGACCAATTTTGTATTTCGTCACTATTGTCAATTAGTGACGGACCTTTAGTGACGAAAAGTGACGACCGAAATTTTGGTCACTAAACGACATTAGTGACCAATTTTCTATCGTTAGTGACCAATTTCTTTTTGTCACTAATTACCATTTTTCTTGTAGTGTAAGAAGATTAAATTGTTATCTTGCTATTCTTTGGTTGGGTTGTTACATAAAGTTTTTTATTTGGTACATATTTCCAAAAACATTTAATTAAATGAAATAACGATACAGTTTTTAAACCCAACTTAAAATAAGTATTTTTGGAAAGTGTAGACAAAGTTTCATATATAGAGGTTGCGTTAATTTTAGAGTGTTGCTTTAATTTTAGAGTGTTGCGTTAATTTTAGAGGGTTGCTTTAATTTTAGAGTGTTGCTTTAATTTTAGAGTGTTGCGTTAATTTTAGAGTGTTGCTTTAATTTTAGAGTGTTGCGTTAATTTTAAATATTTTAGAGATTGCGTTAATTTTAGAGTGTTGCGTTAATTTTAGAGTGTTGCTTTAATTTAGAGAGATTGCGTTCATCTCCAAGTGTTGTGTTTTTTTTAAATAACTATAATCATAAACCTTTTAATCGCAACATATCGATTTGGAATTTTGTCAAACGGGTGTAAATAACTTAGTTTGTAGGGATTTAAGCAATCCATGTGATTCCCCTACTACCTGGAAGTCCAATAGATTGAGTGGTTTCTTTTGGGCCCACGAACTTCGCCGACATACGCCACTTACAATTTTCTTGTTCACAGACAGCCACGTATCTGCTATTGTCGGATTTATCTGTTCTAAACACAAAACCCTCTTCCAATAACTTAATTCCGAGCTGTATGGCCATTTCCTCCTTAGTATCAATTAGTTGTCCTTCATGTATGCTTGTACCGCGATTGTAAGGTACGGGTTGGTAGGGTGGTATATTGGTCTCCGGGTTTGGAAGGGAAAGAGGCATATCAAAATAATCGTTATACTCACCAAGTGATTTATTGCTAGGGGTATATGTTTCTTCTTCTTCGTCCTCATCGGTATCGGTATTTGATCTGTCCAGATCAGATATACCCGTTGTGAAAACATGGGTTTCGTCATGAGCAACTCCAGCAAACCGTCTTTCTTCGTCTTCTTCTTCCTCTGCTTGTTGTTCTTCTTCTAGTTGTGTCTCCGGAACAACATCGGGATAAGAGTCGTAAGGATGATATGAATGATCAGAATAAAGTGTGGTGTCGTAGGATGCCTGAAATTGAGAATCAGGCTCCTATTGACTACCACCGAGATGGATTTCGTCATCACCTCCGGCATCATCTTCGTCATCACCTTCGTCGCACATCAATGTTGCCTCCTACACAAAGACTTTTGGAGGTGTTTCTGAATCGACTGCAATTTGCATAAAACCAAGGATTAGTTCATCGTTGTTTAGCTCCACTAGTGAGCGATCTTCACGTTTGAACACCAACTTGCAAGTAGCAGAATCTTCGATTCCACATTTTCCCATGGCGTAATGAAGAAACCTCTTATATGTATAGATTACTGGAATCTGTACACCACGTTTTGTGTACCCAATATAATCTCACTCATTGTTGTTTTGAACCCACTGACCATCGAAACATAAATAGAGCTTAGCTTTTACAATAGGTGAACTCATCTTTCCAATTGTATGAAAAATGAAGCAATTCAAACAATGAAAGTTGAGAGAAAGAAAGAAAAATGCAATGGATGTGATGAATGCCTTGCATTATACTGATCTTTAAAGGCAAAAATTATAGCTGATTATTATTAGTTCAAGGACAAATACAATTCAATGACAAGTACAATTATTGTATGACAGAGTAGAAAAAAACAGTAGAAAGAATCAGCAACAAAAACGTGAAAAACACTGGAATCACATGAAATCATAGGACCAAACCCTCTTTTTCTCAAACCCTAACCCTAAATTACCCAATCCCGGCCCCCATCCCGGACTAACGCCGAGATTTCACTATTCATCTCGGCCTAACTCCGGGATTTCACTATTCACGGCGTCTTTGAATGTAACCCCGAGATTGGTAAGCATCCCGGCCACGGATCCCAGAAAAAAGGGGTATTTCGGCAAAATGAGAGAGATTTGGGGCATATTGGTAATACGGGATTCAAATACGGGTATTTTAATTAATTTCCCTATATATTGTGATTTTTTTAAATATATTAATATTATCATATATTTTAATACTCAAGAACATTTGTGATACTATTGTCCTCTTTTCGGTAAACTTACTCCGGTCAAACTTATTTCGACATACATCACCGTCATATATATTGTGATACGCATACTTAGGGGTGCTCACAGGTTGGGTTAATCGCATTGAAAACATTTCAACAACCCATAAGACGACATTATATATATTTCGACCCTACAAGTTTTGTAAAGTTGTAATATATATAGATTTGATATGTATAAGTTATCAATCGACAATAACGAGCAATGGAACTCATAAGACGACATTATTGAAAAGTTATATGTAATACCTTAATATTTGATAAATGATAGATTGTATTTCAAAGAAAAATTTCATTATTTTTATGTTTTCAAAGAAAGTTATATGTATTATCTTTTTCAACAAAATAGAAATCGGAAGGTCAGGAATTGAATCTGCTGTTAAAATGTTGATCAAGAACAGAAAGTAAAAATTGAAGGGCATTGCTATTCCTACCCCCTCCTCACTCACAATCACTCACATACCCCCACCTATATCACTCACATACCCTCTCCTACCTCACTCACATACTCCCTATAGGAGGGGTTATGTTTAGAATTCACCTAATTGAAGTGTAGAGTGAGAGATTGGAAAAGGTGTAGCCGTCGCATCACCGCCAACCACCTTGTGTGGCTGGCGGTGGCAACAATCACCTCCTATCCTACGATTTTTTTTTTTTGGTTTCTATATGGTGGGATAATTGCATCCTAGAGTAAAGTTTATTATTGGTCCTTAACATTTCATCATTTCAACGGTTTTAGTCCCTAAGGTTTATTTTCTTACTTTATCCACTTATGTTTGACAGTTCGTAACGATTTTCATCCCTCCTCTCTTAACAACCGTTAACTTTTTTTCGTTGAATCCGATTAAATGAATGATATTTTGGTCATTTTACTTGTTTTCTTATTATTTTTGTTTTTACCCCTAAAAAAATCAAACTTTAAGGATCTATTGTGTAATTAACTATAATATATATGTATATATATTTATTTTTATATTAGAAGCGTACTCGCACAATGCAGCGAGATACATCACGATTTTAATGTTTCATTTTATTTTTTTATCGATTTACAGTACAATTTTGGATGGTTTTGAGAAAGTAATAATGTTTTTCTTATAAATTTGTTTAATTTAGGCTTAATAATATAATTTTTTTATAAAATTTTTTAAGTGTTTTGTTATAATTCAATGATTATCTTATATATTTTAATGACATCTAGAAAAAATAAACAATTACATATTTAATAATATAATTTAAAAAAAATTATAGTAATATAATATATTAATTAAATAGTGATACATGGAAATGTTTGCACAAAAGGAAGATCATGCACATACTAAATTGGTGGATGTTAGAAGTTTGTAGTAGTAATATGTATCTTGTGCTTTGATAATAGTAAATTAAGAGATTTTTAAAATCTTGCATAAAATGATGGTACCTTGTGTCTAATAATTTGTACTTAAAAGTTTTTTATCCGTGCTTTATATATATATATATATATATATATATAGGGGTTGTCTAATTTACAGCCCTTAAAAAGGTTGCAAACTTTGCAACCCACATCTTAACCGTCGGATTCATGATCGGCGGTTACAATAGATATGGGGTCCAATATTTTTATTTAAAAAAATAGAAAAATAAAAATAAAATAACCGTCGATCATGAATCCAACGGTTAAGATGTGGGTTGCAAGGGTTGCAACCTTTTTAAGGGTTGCAAAATATCCTTCCACTATATATATATATATATATATATATATATATATATATATATATATATATAGAAGCGATCAAATGCAAACCACCTCTATTTATACAAACTTACAAACTAATCTCAGCCGTTCATCTAGTCTAATTAATATCTAATTTTATTTTGTTTATTTAAATAATGTCATAATCATAATAAATGAATTTTATCTTCTTCTATATATATATATATATCTCAATCGTATTTAATAAATCATGATTATTATCCATAATTATCTCAATTATTTCATAATATAATGGTTTGTAATGTCTTAGTTTGCACTATAACCCATCCATATTATATATATATATATATATATATACTACTACTACTACTTTATAATGCATTCATATCAAACTCTTAAAGACAACTCTTCAAGCATGAGGTAAAATCATTTTAAGCATGATTTTCAAAAAAACTATGAATTACAAACATGTTATGCACAATTTACAAGTCCTTAAAGCCTACTTTTGATCCTGACCACCCACACTAAGGGCATCCGCAATGGTCAAGTCTTTTAAAGACTTGATCTATTTGTCACGTCATCAAAAAGTCATCTTCAAATTACTACTCCAATAGTCAAGTCTTCCTAAAACTTTTTGTTGCATTTTTAATTCATTTTTAATATATATACATAAACTATCCTCATCTATTTGAAATGTTTTATAAAACTCCTTCCATTATTTGTCGTTATTTAAAGCACAAATACGTTTTTTAAAACAAATATTATACAACAATAACATAAAATTTAATAAAAATATTACAAAACGATAATGAAAAACTGAAAGTAAACCTAAATTCCATATTTCATCTTAATTTCCTCCGTCAACATTTGTTGATACCTTAGTTGTTCGTTTCCTTGCGTATTTTCCATTAACATTTTTAGCTCGTTGATTTTTTTTGAAGACTTGTACGAATCTTTTAGCTCCTTTAAGTGTTCAGTTGCACCATTTATCGTGGACATCCGTAAAGTGTTTGTTTCGTTGATTATGTCTTTTACTTCATTTATGTAGTTTTTGAAGACTTGTACAAAAGTTTCTAAAAATAATATGTAGTTTTTTTTATAAATATAAACTATATATACTTAAAACTATGATTTCTAAAAACAAAAGTATTTAATTTTTGTGTTTTTTTATTTTTGATATTTACGAAAGCGTTCCAATAATGTATTTTGTTAATAATAATAATAATAATAATAATAATAATAATATTATTATTTTATATATTTAATAAATGAATTATTATTAAATGAAGAGTAAACTCCAACTTTGGTCCCTGAGGTTTATTGATTTCTTTGAAAGAGGTCCCTATGGTTTCATAATTCAAGTTTACATCCCCAGGGTTTGGATTTTGCTCTAGAAATGGTCCCTGACCCCTAACGACGTCAAAATGGTCCGTTAGTGCTAGGGGTATTTTGGGTATTAATGGTTTTCCCTCAAATTTTAACCAAATTAACTCTTCATATTCAATAAACTGAGTTAAACTCAGTTTACCAGTTAACCATCGTCTTCACTTCACTCTTGCACACACTCACAAACCCTCACGAAGATCAAAAATCGAACATAGTAGGAGGTTCGTTTGTTCTCAGGAGAGAGCTACACGAAGGCTGGAGTCCCACAGATATCTACGGTAAGTGTCCATTGAGCTCTGTTTTTTCCCATTTTCTTATCACCATCTTCAATGGAGTAAGGATGAACCATTGAGCTTTTTTTTGATGATTTTGTTCACAGAGATTTACGAAACACTGATAACAGTAAGGATGAACCATGGAGGTGTTTTTACTGGATTACCAGGAAGAAGATACGTGAATGGTAATGTTGATTTTATTGATTTGGTTAACACTGAGGGTTTATCTCTGCATGAGTTCGATAAAATGGTGTTAGCATTAGGGTACGATAGAGATGAAGTAAAGTTTTACCATTTCTTGATTCCTCAAAGTGACCTTGATACTAGTTTGAGACCTTTAGTGAATAACCAAGATGTCTTGAACTTTCTAAGATATGCCCCTATGATTAAAGTCATTGATGTATTTGTAGAGCATGTACAGACAAATGTGTTTCCCCCAAATCAACATAATGATGTTATGGAGGAACACATTGCTTTGAATCAAAGCATGGATCATATAATTCATAGCTTTGATCCTTTTATTGGGTTGGACTCAGAGTTACCATCACATAGAGGTAATGGAATAGACTTGAACCAAGGAGTTGACTTAAACCAGGGAGGGGACTTGAACCAAGGAGGGGACTTGAACAATGAAGCTGACTTAGAAAGTGGCAACCATGGGGATTTAGAGAGTCATAACAATAATGGGTTTAATTCATTTGATGAATTTGATATGGAGGATTATGTGGATAGCTATGGGGAGTGGTTGGGAGTAAATGGGGAAGGAAGCCAAAATGTGGAGGGTGATATTGATCCCTTTGATGTTGATAACTTTGACTCAGAAGATGAAAACAGTTTTTGCAAGAAGGTTAGGCATACCACAGACCATAAGCATATTGACTTTTATGTTGGGCAGTCTTTTGGGAATAAAGAAACCATAAGGAATTTGATCAAGCAGCATGCAATTGACACTAGAAGAGATATAGTGGTGGTAAAAAATGACACAATCAGATTTAGGGCCATTTGTAGGGGTTCAATGCCTAACTTAAAGGAGTCCAGTGGGCCTGGTAAAGGAAGAAAGGGTAGATGGAAGAAGTCCAATGGGCCCACTTGTCCATGGGTTTTGTATTTGTCAGCCTCAACAGATGAAGCAACTTGGAGTGTGAAAACCTACCTTGACAAACATAAATGCTTCCAAACTAGGGAGGTTGGTATGACCACTGCACATTTTCTCTCAAATCATATCACAGAACAGGTCAAGGTAGATCCGAATATTCCATTGAAGGCAATTCAATCCCAATTATCAAAGAAGTTTGATATCTTTGTGTCACCTGGTAAGGCTATGAGGGCAAAACAGTTGTCCATGAAGAAGATTTGGGGAGACTATAAGTCACAGTACCATCACCTGAGGGATTACCTGAATGAGGTAAAAAGATGCAATCCAGATACAACTGTTAAGCTAGAAGTTGAGCCAGAACCCAATCCAAACAGTGATACCAGAAAATTCAAAAGGGTGTACATATGTTTGGGAGCTTTGAAAAGAGGATTCAGGGCAGGTAAGAGGGATCTGTTAGGTCTAGATGGGACTTTTATGAAAGGTCCTTTTCCAGGGCAAGTGTTAACAGCTGTGGGTATTGACCCAAATCATGGCATATATCCAGTTGCATTTGCAATAGTAGAGGCAGAGACAACAGATTCATGGATATGGTTCTTAGAGTGCCTTGGAGATGACCTTGATCTTCAATCAAATTCCAACTTCACTTTCATTAGTGACAGACAAAAGGTATGAACTTACTCTATTTTGCTATGATCTCACTCTGTTTTGCTTATGAACCTGATTAATAATTTGCTCTTGTTGCATATAGGGTATTCTTCCAGCAATTGCCAATTTGTTCCCTTCTGCTGAACATAGATTCTGCCTTAGGCATATCCATGAGAATATGAAAATACAATGGAAGGGGAAAGCATACAAAGATCACTTATGGCAATGTGCAACAACTCCTACTATCCCACAGTTTAAAACAACAATGGACAACTTGAGAAGGTTCAATACAACTTGCTATGAATGGTTGAACAAGATCCCCCCTCAACACTGGACCAGATCACACTTCACAGGTATAACTGAACATTAGAGTGATGTGCTTTTGAATGATGCATCTTATGATATGATTTTTATTTGAACTTTTCTTGAATATTGATTATGTTACATGCTTCTTACACTCACAGGCAGATGTCACAGTGATGTGCTTTTGAATAACATGTGTGAGGTATTCAATAGACAAATTGTTGAGGCTGTGGACAAGCCAATTTACTCTTGTCTGGAATACATTAGAGTTTATCTAATTAAGAGGATTGTTAATGTATGCAAAGTAATTGAGACTTGTGATGGACCACTAACCCCAACAGCAAACAAGATGATGGACAAGGCCAAGAGAGAGGCATCCAAATATCATGTGTTGTTTAGTGGTGGAGATAGGTATCAGGTATGTAAACTAAACTTGTGTATGCAAAGTAATATAAACTAGACATGTTTCTGATATGTTTCTTTTCACATAGGTATATGGCCCTTGGAATGACCAGTGCATAGATGATGTGAGAGTAAGGACCTGTTCTTGTAGGCAGTGGGAGTTAACTAGAATTCCTTGCAAGCATGATGTGGCTACAAACTGGAACATGGCAGCAAATGGTTCTGATGTGGTACCTGAATCATGGGTGGACAATTCATACAGATTGAGCACATGGAAGGAGATGTACAACTTCAAAATTGAGCCAATCAATGGAAGCATGCTATGGGAAAAAGATAATTGCCCAACTACTTTGGTTCCACCAAATCATCATAAACAGGTTGGAAGACCAAAGAAAAAGAGAAGGAAGACAACTGAAGAATTGTCTCAGAGAAGTGGGGACAGTAGTAAAATGTCAAGGAAAGGGAAGACTGTCACTTGTGATAAGTGTAAGAACAAAGGTCACAATTCAAGAACATGTAAAGGGCAAGGAGGACCTTCACAGGATAGGGCATGAGTTGGTTGTTTGTTTGGTTAGTGTTAGTGCTCACTTATCTAACTTGGAAAGGTGTTTTGGTAATTGGTAGTATGTTGTGTTATGGACAAAGTATCTTATGGTTGTATGTTCTATGTTATGGTTTGGTTGTATGGACAAAGTATCTTATGGTTTGGTAATTAGTAGACTGCTTTGTGTTAATGGAATGAAACATGCTTGGTGTTATGTTTTGTGTTAATGGAATGAAACATGTTTGGTGTTATGTTTTGTGTTAATGGAATGAAACATGCTTGGTGTTATGTTTTTGGTTCATTCTTAATGGACAAAAACAGTGTGCTTTCTTAAAGGACAAAAACAGAGTTTCCTTTCTTAATGTACAAAAACAAGGATTGATCAAAAGAATTGTCATTTGCATTTGCATTGATCAAAAGACTTTCATTTGCAGAGGATAACAAGGATTGATCAAAAGACTTCCATTACAAAGAGTATTACACTTAATCAAAGACTTCCATTACAAAGAGTACAAACAGATGAACAAATTCATCTTAAGCTTTCCAATTACACTTAATTCCTACCAAACAAAAACCAACATTCCAAAAAGCTATCCCAAAAGAGAAGACAACATTCCCAGATTACTTCAAACAGAAATATATACAAAAACCTAAAAAAACCCAACTAATTACTATAATCAAATTCAACTTAAAAATTTCCCTTTCTCTAGCTTTCACACATTGCTCAACTCGATTCTTGGATCTTATCAGACCAGAGATGACATCCATAGACCTTGCACAAATGGGTGGATCAAACCAACCAAAAAAATGAACATTGACCCTGTCAAAATGAAAACAAAGGGTAATTAGGTTGGAATAGAAAAATGAGATGATTTTGTGAAGGAGATGAAAAAAATCGAGCCTTGGTATGAAGGAAATGTTGAAATTCGAAATTAGCTTACAATTCCTCCACAAGTGTAGAACCAACGGCCGGGATTTGAGTTTGTCCACGAGGTTCTCAAGTAGCTTGGACACTGCAGTAGCAGAGCACCATTTTGGTTGGAGAAGGAGAAGACTTTCGAATTTGGAGAAGGAGATGAGCTCTGGAGAAGAACACAGTGGAGAAGAGAGGTCGCTAAAATGGAGTTAGGGGAAGAGTTAATTTGGTTAAAAAGGAGGGAAAAATTTTAATACCCAAAATACCCCTGGCACTAACGGACCATTTTGACGTCGTTAGGGGTCAGGGACCATTTTTAGATCAAAATCCAAACCCTGGGGATGTAAACTTGAATTATGAAACCATAGGGACCTCTTTCAAAGAAATCAATAAACCTCAGGGACCAAAGTTGGAGTTTACTCTTAAATGAAAGTGTAAAATTAAAAATGTAAACCTATGATTGTTGAGGGATCAAATATAAACATTTTATAAATCTTCAAACACTTGACATCCACCAAGTCATTGGATGTCAAGTGATTCTTCAAGTCATTTCTCCAATGGATACTCCTTTCATCAAGTGATTCTCAACCTTTTTATCAAGTCATTATTTTTACCATTGGAGATGCTCTAAGTTTGGTATGCTCAGAGATTTCTGTCTACCTCTCCAAAGTTTTTATTCTTCTTCCAGCTTTAGTGGTTCTCAATAATTCAAATTTCAAACTCCATATTCATGTATCTGGAACAACTTATTTGCTCCCAATTTTTGATTTATCCACAAGGTACCGTCATTTCATGCAATAAATTTAAAAACTACGAACTTACGAGATAAAGAGCATAATGTACACCTTGTTGATGCACTTCCACCTAAACCACCTAAATTGAATTTTCATACTAACTTTCCAACTTCCAGCTTTTTTTCTCCACCAATTCCAGCTTTCTTTCCAGTAGAGCAATTCCGTTTGGGTTTATGTGCATATTCAAATTTCAAACCTTTTACATATGTGCAGGAATTTTAAAAATCTCGTAATTACATATTGATATGCATATTGTACACATTGTTGATGCATACTTTTATGAAGTCAAAGTTTATGTTTTATGCTTCCAATTAATGTTTACATAAAAAGATGCAGGTTCATACTTCCAGAGCATGTATCAGCTCTCTGACTTTTCCTTTATAAAAATTAATACCAATCAAATGAAATCTCTCACCCCACCCCAAATTCAAAATTCAAATTTTCAAAGATTGCCTACTAGGCCCTACTTAACCCGTGAATTTGAGCAGCTTGGGAGTGAAGAAGAAAAATGTTGAGAAGAAGCTTGGAAGGAATTTGGAAAATATGTTTAGGCCATCAAACTTTCTGGGGATTGAATCAATTTTTTCGACTCAAAGAAGATGAGATTGATCAAAACCCATGTCATGAAAATCAACAAACCTTCTCTTATATCAATTCAGGTATATATAAATGATTTCCATAAACACCCATATTCTTCCAATTTATGCCATTTTCTACTAATTTTTAACTAATTTTGTTGCAGAATCCATATGGGGATTTAATCATCCTGAGCTTAAAGCCATTCGTGGGTGTTCATATATATTTTGTTCTTGAAAAATTTAGAAAATTATCATTATATAATTTTCCTTTAAATTGATTTATAAAATATATTTCTTTTTAATTTATCATGACCTACCGGAGAGACCAAATGGATATAATTATGCTGGAATGGAATCTGAAAACTATCAGCTATGGAGTTCAAAACAACAGAAAATACGAGCAGGCAGGTATTTTCTCATTAAAATTGCAACATTTTTTTATAATACATCAAACGTTGTATTTTTTCTAAAACTTTGCAAACCTTCATAAGTCAAACCTTGTGATTTTCCAACCGAGTTATTGCTTTTGTCTTATCGTGTTTGTTGATGTCGTGGTTCTGCGGTGAAGTGGTGCTCGTCAGAGAGATGCTGCTCTTCGTGAAATGGACAGAGGAAGAGAGACGCCCGGTGAGTTAGCGGGAGAGAGGAGATGGCGACCTAGGGTTTGTATCAGGTTTGGGGAAGGAGTTTGAATGACCTGATTGAAAGATGTTGGGCTTACGGAATATATTGGGCTAGGATATGGTTGATACTGAATTACCAATGACTTGATGATGCATGATTGGGGTACATATCTAAAGCTTTTGGTTTCGACTTGGGCTTATCCAATATTTATTCAATCATCTTTTGTAATGGTTTGGTCTTTGGTTTGAGAGTTAGGGGTTGTTTACCCAAATATTTACCAGTAACCATTTATCGGTTAAATTCATCGCTATTACTTACCTTATCGCGTAGATTAAAATAATAGGCAAAGATTCACTTACCGGATAAGATTCTCACTATTGTTTTCGCTCTTACCAGACAAGATTATTGGTCATTGCCATATTTATCGGTTAACGTAATATAACTTGGTAAGTACTTACCCAAATAAGTGTTTGGTAAACGGCCTCTTTGACCGTTGTTTTTGTTTTCTCAAAACATTTTATGGGTTGCCATTTTGTTTTTAGGAGGCTATGCCTTTCTTAGAGTTGTAGTCGCTCTTTCTATTTTAGAATAATATTTTTCTTAGGCATTTTGTCCCATTTGATTTATTGTAAGGCGTTCCCAACGGATGTTTCCTTTTTCCCAGAAATCAAATAAATAAAGACAACATTGAAATAAGATGTAGATAAAATTCAACATCTAAATAGGAAAAGTAACATATGACGTATTATTAATATCTCATGGAATTTATTTATCTATAAGATGAAATTGAATAAAATAATAACATAAAAATAATTGTAGGAAAAAGTTCAAGAAAACCCCCAACAAACTTATCTATTTTATATGATTAAGTCCTTAATCGATAAACTTATCCAAAACCCCATCATCTTAGGAATTCAAAAGCAATCATAAACATATGAACAAATCAATAAAATGGTTCGAGATTATACCACTAATCGAAACTTAAACTTTCTTCACGGCCACTCGTTCCAACATCAATTTCTCCTGGATTTCTTGAGCTACTTTATTTCTTAGGGGGCGTTTGGTTCGCAGATTCTGATGGAATCTGATGGAATTGGAATGTCCAATTCCTTTGACCAAATTCAATTCTCTTGTTTGGTTCATTCTTTTCTATGGAAGGAATGTGTGAATTCCACCAAATTCCACAAATGAAGGATTTGAACATTCCATCCTAAAACCCAACGATTTCAATGGAATGTAATCTTATATTTTGATAATTCCAAATTCACCTTTTACTCCAAACTAAACCCTACTAATATTGATTATCAACAAACATCAACTATCTCTCTCATCTCTATCTCCCTCTCTCCTCTTTCGCTATCTCTCTCTCCTCTCTCTTTATCTCTCCTCTCTCTTCCCTCCCTCTCCTCTCTTTATCTCTCTCTCCTCTCCTCTCTCTCTCTCCCTCTCCCTCCTCTCTCTCTCCTCCAATCTATCCTCTCTCTCTCTCTTCCCTCTCTCTCCTCTCTATCTCTCTCTCCTCCACTCTCCCCTCTCTCTCTCCCTCTATCCTCTATCTCTCCTCTCTTTATCTCTCTCTCCTCTCTCTCACCTCCACTCTCTCCTCCCTCTCTCTCTCTCTCCTCTCTCTCTCTCTCTCTTCCCTCTCTCTTTATCTATCCTCTCTCTCTCCTCTCTCTTTCTCTTCCCTCTCTCTTTATCTCTCCTCTCTCTCTTCCCTCTCTCTTTATCTCTCCTCTCTCTCTCCTCCACTCTATCCTCTATCTCCCTCTATCCTCTCCTCTCTCTCTCCCTCTCTCTCCTCACCCTCTCGGCATCATTCATGTGCTAAAATAATAAAAACAATTTTTGTTAAAAATTAAACTATTTAATGACTATTTTATTAAAGTAATTTTTGTTTAAAAAATTAAAATAATCAAAAAGGGTATTTTGGTCATTTACCAAAATTCCATTCCAATTCCGAAGCTACAATCTGTGAACCAAACAGAAAAATTCCAATTCATTTAACAAATTCCATTCCAATTCTGTCAACCAAACAGGTAGTCAAACCTGACAACATTCCATTCCAATTCCATCAAAGTCAAATTCCTTTGACAGATTCCATTCCATCCAAAAATATTCTACGAACCAAACACCCCCTTAATGTTGGTTCCGTTTAGAGACACTACACTTTCAAAAATAAGAATTGTACTTAACCTCAAGGAAACTTGACAATGGATGCCACAATATCTTTCAAGAAATCAACACATGGTCCTTATTTCTCCAAGTGTCATATTTCCTTTTGTATTTTACAAAACAGCCCCTAGGCCTTGTTTGTTTTTTAAAAATAAACACTTAAATGTCACTTATCACTTTTTCGGTCAGAGGTATACCTAGGGGTGTACGCGGGTTGGGTTGGGCGGGTTGGGACGTTTTTACAACTCAACCCAATTATGGCGGTTTGGAAAATCTCAACTCAACCCAACCCATTCAAAAATATAACCCAACCCAACCTAACCCTTGCGGGTTATGGTGGGTTGGGTTGGCGGGTTAGTAATATACATAAATTTTCCGATTGAAATACGATAAATAATACTAAAATTATTCTCAACAAAGTTATTAGTTATTACAATTAGGGCTTGCTCGTGTTCGTCCGTTTAACTTAACCGAACAAACGAACGAACAAGAACGGTAAATGAATGAATTTTTTTTTCACAATATATAAATATATTTATATAATAAACAAACGTAAACGAACATAAACAAATGTAAACAAACATAAATTAATGCAAACGAACGAACATAAATGAACGAACCTTCACGAACATATTAAACGAACGAGACCATTGTTCATGTTCGTTCATTTAACTAAACGAACAAAAAAATGTGTTCATGTTCGTTCATTTATTAAATGAACGAACATAAACGAATTTCCCGCCAAACGGTTCACTGAACGTTCGGTTCGTTTACAGCTCTAATTACAATCATCCAATTATAAATTAAAATTCATAAGTCTTAAAGTTAATTTGGGTTGTGAATAAACTGCATATTATATATATATATATGTATGTATAATATACCTTTATAAAAAAATAGCGGCGGGTTGGCAGTTTGGGTTGGGTTGAATTTTTCTAACCCAAATTCAACCTTTCTAATTAGCGGTTTGGCGGTTTCCGGTTTCGCGGGTTGGGTTTAATTGAGTTGGGAGCGGTTTGGATTGGTCAAGTTTCGCGGGTTGACGGTTTTATTTACACCCCTAGGTATACCAATTAAGTGTGTTTGTTTTTTCCTCTAATTCAGATCCACTTAACACTTAATTTTCACTGACCGAAAAAGTGATAACCCCATCACTTTTTTTCACTTATTTCCACATCGGCGCTTTTCCAAATCGTTTCCAGATGGTTTCCAAATCTTTCCTAGACTTGTTCGATAATATCTGAAATCGATCTCCCAAATCGATCGATCTCCAAATCGATCGCTCTCCAAATCGATCGATCTCCAAATCGATGAGTGGGACACTCGCTTTTCTCCAAATCAAACGACGTCCTCCTCTTCTCCTCTCCAAATCGACAGCTTCGACTCTAAATCGGGACTTGCAGGTTCGATTTTATGCTTCTGTCGATTTTATCTCTGTCTTAACCTTTGTGCTTCTGTGAAATTTGTTCAATTTTATGTTGGGTTTGATCTCAAGAGTCAGTTTTATGTTGGGTTTTTCAAACAAAGTTTTGCTTCTTTCTTTGTGTCGTCTTCCAATATTCTCTGTTTTTCTTCTGGTTTTCTTGCTTTTACTTTGCAAGAAATGAAGTTTTAAAAATCTTGAATTCCTACCACTACTTGTGTCAAATCTTGGATTCTTGATTTTGATTATAGTGACGAGAATATAGGGGTATCATCGAGTGAGGTAATAAGGGTTGTAACAATGAAATTGGTCAAGAATGCAGGTGTCATGTGTGATTGACTATTAGCATCTGTCAAGAATGCAAGTCTCTTTTTTGTGAGCTCCAGAAGGCAAAAAAAAAGGAAAATGAAAACAAATGCAGGATTGAAATTTGGATCTTGATTTATGTGTTAATTCTACAATATTGATTTGTAGCTTGATTTAAGTTGGATCTTGATTAGGTATTGGATGAATAACAAATAGCATTTTGGTATCAAGAAATCAAGTTGGATAACTTGATCTTATTAGATGAATTACAAACCACATCGGTTTAGCGTAGCGTGGGGTGGGTCAACGACAGTTTGCCGGATCTACTACTGTTGGGTTTGGGTCTGATGCGGGTTTGATCGCGGGGATGTCTGTGGGCTAGGGGTTGTTTGTTGTGGAGCTGTTTGGTGTTGTATGTCGAGGGTATATCGGTCGGGTGGTCGTCGGTTCCTCGGTTGGTCTTTGTTGCTGCAGCCTTAGTTTGCTCCTCGCAAATTTACTTTCGCTGCTCGACATCTTTTGCTGGCGGTTTTGGCTTGCGGGCAGTTTTGGTTTCCCTGTTTCGTCATTGTTTCGGCTTGTATCGTTATGTTTTTGTTCCGCTGTAAAACTTACCTTATGGTTTGGTTGTGTTTATAAAATTTGCTGCCGTTTAAAAAAAATAATAGTCTGATGTAGGCTACCATAACAACAATTGGATTATTGGAGACATTTCTTATATATAATTGTGAACTTCTTACATAAAACATTCAAATATATGAATTTGAAAAGTATGTTTGTATTAACTACTACTTTAATAAGATTTGAGTGTAAAGGGAGATTGATTTTCGTTATTATGAAACTTCGTTCATATTTCAATTTGTTCATATCAATCGATGTACTTTGATAGGATGTAGATGTTTGTGGTTCATCTAATATTGTGTTTATGATTTTTTTGAATTCCACTTTATAACACCCGCGATTTTCGGTAAGTAACTGTCACCCGAGCGTTTCTGTGACTTGTAAACAGTGGGTTTTTGTTGGGAAATGTTTTGTTTAAAGTCTCTTGGAGTATCGGGAGTATTGGCAGTGAAAAAATCGACTTTCGGAGCTTCGGAGAGGTCCCGCGACAATGCCCGACGACTATGAAAGTGTCATAGTCGCATTGTCACGGTCACAGGGAAGGTACCATGTCCTGGGGGAAGATGGCGACATTGCCTGTCAATGTCGCACTAGAGGCCCAGGGTGCTGTTAAGTGCAGGATTTCAGCTTTCTTTCTCATTTTCCTTCTCCAAACTCTCCCCTTTCTCTCCCAACACGTTTTCCCTCTTCTCCCTTCAAACCCTAACTCTTATTTGGCTCAAACCCTTGTATTTTATGAAGATGAAACTCCATCAAGTGGTAAAATGGAAAGCTTTGGTCAAGGATTCACCATCTCCATCTTCTTTTTCAACCTCAAACTCATTGTTGGGTTTTCTAGGTTTTCGTCAAACCTAAGTGGTAAGTGTATCCCTTTCATTTCTAAACCTTAAAACAAGTTATAAATGCTCCATTGATGATTTCCTAAATATTATGTTTCTCCATTTTCGGTTTGGAAGATTTTGGAGGAGTTAGGTCAAAATTATGGTTTAGGGTATAAGTTGAGGTTTTGATGTAAAATGTTTGGGGAATGTTTCTATATGGTTATTTACGGGTGAAAATGTTTGGATCTAGGTTTTGGAGGTTTTTGGCTTGGAGGATTCAAATTTCGTCAAGGAAGCTCAAAGTGGGGTAAAATCTAGATTTAGCCTAAATCAAGCAAGGTGAGTTCAAGTTGATTTGTGAAAACGGTGTACATGCCAAAATGTTTATTTTAAAGTGTTTTGCGTCTTACATGAAATTGTTAACTGCTGATAAGTTTGATTACTTTGAAAGTGTTTAACTTTATAAACTTATATAGCACACATCTTTGTGATTTTTGGGCATCTCGATAAATGTGTCATAAATGAATGGGTTTTTGATGAATTATTGCATAAATAGGTATTTGTTCAAAAATGCACTTTTAAGTGTTTGTCGGGTTTTATGCATCATTCACGAAATGAGATGTTTTGAAAAGTACGATTGTGTGAGTCCTTTGGTTTTGGGTCATTCCCGACTTTGGGAAACATTTTAGAACTGGAACACCTTTTGGATTTTGGGCCGAAGGCCAATGGTAATTTGAGAATCAAAGATTTTGGGGAAAATGTGTATTTTGGTCTATGTAACCATATTGGCTCTCGTGTTTTAGCCAAACGTCTAATAAGCCTCTTGGGGCTTGATTTGTACTCGGTGGAGTTTGGAACAATTGTTCGGTTTTGGTAGCCTTGGACGTATGGTGTACTTAGTTGCATCTTATTTGAGAGTTGCATGTTTTGAATGCGTTAGTTCATTCTTTTGAGTCATGTAACGGTTTAGACTGTAATGCATTGGATCCATAGGCATATGAGTCAGTCGGTTGGTTTAGTGGGGACTTAATCCCCGTTTTGGGATTGGATATTGTTTATGGCTAGCGGGAGCTCGAGGTATAGATCGTGGGTGGTTGAACTCGATAACCGCATAACCTCTATTGAAGGGCTTGAGGTAGAGATCGTGGGTGGTTGAACTCGATGCTCGTTTGTAATCCAGTTTGGTTACTCATCGTGGAATTTAGTGTTCGCGTTTGAAGTCTATTGAGTGGTCCCCAAGTCATGTTTTTATGTATGCTTGCGGTGGTGCTCTGCAGAGCCGTATACGGAGCTAAGTCTTGCGGTGGTGCCCATTTTGAGCCGGATACGGGGACTTGTGGCTTTGGTAGTGACACTCATTAGAGGTCGAGTAGACACTAGGGTCATTTGGCTATCTTGCGGTGGTAGCTCGGTTGGGAGCCAGATACGGAGATCCATGGCCTATGTGAAGCTCTAGAACATTGATAAGTGGCTTAACTTTGTGTGTCCGTCACTTTCGATGGAATTCGGGTATCCCGCGTCACCGAAAGATGTTGTTTTTGGGTATTGAGTTTTATTATCCAAGTTTTCGGTGGCGTTTTGTATATTTGGGATTTATCCTTGATTTATGGGTTGAGTATTATGCCTCACCCGTGTTTTTGGTGTTTCGGGATATAAAGTTTTAGCCGTATTTTCATAAATGGAGAGTTCAATTTTTATTCACGTTTTGAGTGAGTGTGGGGTTAAACCTAAATTATGAACGGGCGGTTTATATTGGTATCTTCGTCCTTGAAGTAGATCGGATTGGAAAAACGTTTAAATTGGTGTTCTTTGCCTAAAATGCATATTATTGGAAAATGAGTCGTTTTCATATGTAAGACATATCAAATTGAGAGATTATGACTTTAACCGCATTCTTTTTTTTTAAACGATTAATTTTTATATGTTGAAAACTCTTGAGCTCACTAGGCGTTAAGTCTAACCTTTTTATTTGTCGGCATGTGCATCAAGTTCCAGACGGGGGTTTGGACTTCTAGCAGTACTGAAGAGATGTGTCTTAGTGCTCGCAAATGTAAGTTTTTGGTGAAGTCTTCCGCAGTTTGGAGATAATGACTATTATTGGGTTTTAGTAGCATCCGTTCTTATTATAGACTGTATGTATGGAATGAATGTGTGTATTGAGGTTAAATCTTAAATTGTGATTGTAGATGAATTATTTATTGGTGTATTTAGAAAATTTTAAATTAGTTGTTATTTCCAGGTTTGAGGGTGTTACACACTTGATTTGTATGTGTTCATTCACGTGAATAAAGTAGCACAAATAAAACCATCAAAAGGTAGTATAATTTAATTAAAAAAAATTGATTCAGATTTCAGACGTTTATCAGTTTACAAAAACTAACAGTCTTATTGTTTCAGATTTCAGACTTCAACACCACCTCTTAAAAATCAAAAGTGAAATCAGATTTTAGACTTCAGACTTCAGCACCTCTTAAAAAAACAAACGCCACCTAATTAAGTATATGAAATTTACACATAATCCGTTTGACTTTACATTATTTTTATTTTTAATATAAATATATACTCAAATAGATTCTAGTTAGTCTAACAAACTTTACATTGTCTAATATTTTTTAATATAAATATATACTCAAATAGATTCTAATTAGCCTATTTGATATTGTCTAATATTTTTAATATAAATATGTATTCAAATAGATTCTAATTAGTCTAACAAACTTGTAGAAATGGACACTTCATATAATGTTAATGATTTTTCATCGCTAAACGAGATACATGGAGCTTGACAAGAGTTCGTATGACTTCGTTTGGGAAGATGTTAGGGATCAAGACTATTCATTTTTCTAATTGATCAAAATGTAATTTTAATTGCATGGTAATTTTTTTTATTTTAAATCTATTTAAGCTAAAGAGAAAACAATTTTCAATTCGGCTTAGTTTTTCTATGACAATCAATAAAGCTCAAGGCCAGACAATTCCGAATGTATGTGTTTATCTACCGGAATTAATATTCTCACACGGGCAACTTTACGTGGCGTTGTCCAGAGGGATATCACAGGGCAATATAAAGGTGTTAGTGAAGCCTGCAAAAACATTCAATCGTGCCGGAGTCTACACCTCAAACGTCGTCTATCAAGAAATTTTACGTGATGAATAAGATATAATCAACAATTATATTATCACACGTGTGGTACCATATGTTTCTATTAAAATCATTGTGCGGTTTTTTGCAGGAAATATTTATGGATGATTGCATCATGAAAACTAAGAAACATCCTAGATATACGGATGAGCATTATATACAAATGATTGTATTTCTTTGTTCAGTCAATAATTTCAAGTTTTGTAAAGAGTTTCGGGTATATGGGTTTAGAAGCCCAATATATGTGCAAGTATTTTTTTCATTCGATCTTGCTAATACACCATATTAATCTTCAACTTTATATATTAGTTGACTTGTAAATTAACCACGCAAACTCATGACATAAAATTGAAAGTAATAAAGAAACATGATTCAAGGCTAAACTAATGTTTCGGAATTGTGATTCACCCGCGCTACATCGCGCGGGTATACCACTAGTATATATATATATGGTTTAACCCTCTCTCTTTGCCTCCCCCAAACCCAATGGTCTCGCGTACCTCAAACAGACAGGTTTTGTTGGTGATTTTAGTGAAATCATCGGTTCATTTTATGTAATTGGGTTCACAAGATAATAATGGGGTTGATAGTTAAGCTATAACATGAGCTAGGAGGTGTGGAGTTCACACTCGTGTAAGCTAATTAAAACCCGAGATCGTTGGATGGTTATGTTTGGCGAGTTACTAAGTGGGAAAAGGCTGAGCACGACCTGTGCGTTTTTCCTGTTATAAACGACACGACCCGTACGTTTTTGTTCATAGAATGAGCACGGGCCATGCATTGTCGACAGAAAGTTTCGCACGACCCAGGCGTCTTTCTTCTTGAAATTGGCACGGGTCGTGCGTGGTCGTCAGAAGGTTTTGCACGGACCGTGCGTTTTTCCTCTTGAAATTGGCATGGGCCGTGCGTTTTCATCAGTTTTGTAACTGATAGAAATTCTTGTAACCAGCAACATTAATGTCCAGCAATCAATCCCATTAATTGGGAAATTATTATCATTAATAATATAGGATAGGTTACGATTCTCTTGGTGTTTAAATATGACCGATTTTTGCCTAAATCGGTATTGTGAATTGAGATTATCCTCGAGTGAATTTCGTGATACCCAAACAGTATAGGGTCGAAATATCACTTAAGGAAAGCGAACTCTCACGTGATCCCACATTTTTATCCAAGTTCTATCATTCTCTTCTTCTCTCCACCGATTTTCTGCAACAAGTGTCTTCTTCCCCAACATATCACGGCCTTACCGCCTGCCACCCCTCATTCACCCTCGTTCCTCCATTCCATCTCTGACGATCGAGAAGAGAGACTGGTCAAGAGACAGAGAGATCGAGAAGAGAGACAAATTCCATGTCATACGAACACCACCGATTCACTTTGAATTTGTATAAGCTAACTTATGTCCATCTAAACATGTTTGCAAAAAATAAGTTAGCTTATAAATTAACTTATTTTTGCCAAACGATGCATGCATGCTTTTGCCAAAGAGCAATCTTTCCCTTAATGGAAAACAGAAAAGGAATGATTAAAAGCAATGATAAATATATGTGTATCGGGAAAAAAGAGGAAGATTTAAAATGTTTCATGATTAAAATCTGTTAATATATGTAATGCAAAAATGTTGGAATTTTAGTGTGAGGTTGGAAGTTTTCCATCCCACATTGGTAGAGACACAAAAGAATTCTATGTTTATAAGCCTATCCTCTCAAATGGGTATTGAGTAAAATGGTGGGCTTATGGTGGGGGTCTCAAAGAAGTGCAATGCACACGCGCGCGCGTGGCCGTGGCCGAGGCCGAGGGCGCGGGCGCGGTTCTCGCGATGAGTCGCGCACTTTGCACTTCGCATCGGAGCTGAGGAGCCTCGCTACGAGCTTTCTTTTTGGAGGTCGAGATATTGAAATAATTAATTTGAGTAGATAATTACTAAAAGGTTCGATTTTCTTCAATTTTTTCAGATAAACTTCAAATTTTAACTTATTAAAAACGTGGCTTTTTATTCTGAAAATCAGTTGGAGACTAATTAATTAACCTGTTAATCCGTTTCTTGGGGATTAATTAAGGGATATTCTCAGATTATTCCTTGGTTTTTCAAGTATAAATTGAAGTTTACAGCTCTTGATTAAACACACAGTTAAGAAAAAACACGAATTGCTTATGTGCTCTCTGCTCTCCATCGATCTCTAAGCTCTCATATTCTCGTTCTCTACTTAAGTTTTGTCTCAAACTTGCATTATAACTTAACACTATTGCTGTTAGTGTTAAGCATACTGCATCAAATCCTGGGGGTTTGGCTAAGTGTTAATCTCACAGCAACTAAAGGGATCCGCCAAAACCTTTAAGGACAGGTTTACATACCGTGCAGTTCAAGTTCGAGTGTGGGTTCGTCAAGATCGTCTAAACATGTTAGTTTTATATTTATGTTCTGTATTTTGTTTCCGTCCAGTAGAGTGGACACTCTGTTTCTACCTTTTTCTTCTAACGAATCTATCGAGAAGGATAGTATCGTTGTTAGGTTCATCTTATTATAATTAAAACATATTGTTCTTATTTAATTATTAAATCTTTGATAATAAAGTTTGGATTTTTTTACTGTTTTATAAATAAATCTTGTAGCTTTATTTATAATTGAATTTTACTAATCGAAAAATTCAACAATCTTAAAGGTTTTGATTTGAAAAAATGGATACCGGCAACGTTCGTTTGATGCAACAAGAATTGGTAAAACTGGATAGCTTTGACGGGTCAAACTATACCCGTTGGGCTGAAAAAGTCAAATTCATGCTTATGGTTTTAAAGTTGTTTTTTGTCTTGGACCCGACTCTACCACCCATTCCCGATAACCCTGTTCCCGAAGCCGGGAGAGAACCTGATTTCGCCAGAATAGCTGATCTGGATAAGCAGCGGCTACTCCGTAAGGAGTCTGAAACACTGGCATGTGGGTACATAAAAAGTGCCTTATCTGATAGACTGTATGACCTTTATGCCCCGATAACTTGTCCTAGAGAACTCTGGACAACTTTGGAATTTAAGTACAAGGCACAAGAAGAAGGAACCAATAAATATCTTGTGTCTCGATACTTAAGATTTCAAATGGTAGATGATAAGCCAATACTTGAACAAATACATGAACTTCAAGTATTGGAAAATAAAATGAGAGTTCTCAATATTCCTCTTCCTGAGATCTTCCTTGTGGGGGTTGTTGTTGACAAATTGCCCCCATCATGGAAGGATTTTCAAAAACGTATGATGCACAAGTACGAAGATTATTCTTTGGACGATTTGATAAAACACATCAGGATTGAGGAAGAGGTGAGAAATTGGGACAAAAAGGGCAAGGCCATTATGAGTGCCAATAGCGTGCAGGCTGGTGGCAAAGGAAAGGGGAAGTCTTCTCGACCCGCTAAAAAGTGGAATTTGGGTCCACAAAAGAAGAACTTCAAAAGGCCTGGTCAGTCAACAAGTCAGGGACCAAAGAGAACTGGGAAGTGTCACGTCTGCGGAGAGATGGGGCATTATGCAAGGGAATGTAGGCAGCGAAAGTCTGGCCCACCGGCCGCAGCTAATGCGGTCGTAGACTTAGAACATCTAGTGGCCAATCTGAGCATGGATGAGATCGACATGATAGCTGAAGATTCAACCAGGGTGATGGCTGGAAGTGGTGGCTGGTACTTGGATTCTGGAGCCACGATTCATGTGTGTGACTCCAGATCCAAATTTTCTGAGTACAATCCGATTGATGACGGAAAGCATATTGTGACTGCAAACCGCGGTAGAGTAGTTATCGCGGGTATTGGGACTGTTCATCTAAGGTTTTCTTCGGGAAAAACCTTAACTTTGAGAAACGTGTTACACGTGCCTACTGTATGCAAGTGTCTGGTATCCCTAAGCAAGCTTGATGAAAATGGGATTGGAATTGCTATGGAGGCTGGGAAGATAGTGTTTCACAAGCGACAACGCTTCTTTGGCAAGGCATACCGTCAACTTGGTATGTATCGCCTTAGTCTGTTTGGGGAGGGTGATGACAGTTCTGATGCTAGTACTAGTGAATCAGTTGTTAGTAATGTTTCAAAATTGTCTGAGAATAGTATAGGTTATTCTGTTTCCATGATTGATGTAATTGCTTCCGATTTTAATGAAATTAATTCTTTTGAGTATTTTGCTTGTTCAATATCGTTATGGCATAATCGTTTAGCACACACAAATGTAAAAAATATTGAAAAAATGCAAAATAAAGGATTAATTAAAATTGATAACAAAGATTTCGGAAAATGTGAAACTTGTGTAAAATTGAAGTTTACTAAGAAACCTTTTCCATCAGTCAAAAGGGATACAACTATTTTAGAGTTGATTCACTCTGATATCTGTGAATTGAATGGAATACTTTCCCGTGGTGGTAAACGGTATTTCATTACATTCTGTGATGACTTTAGTCGGTTTTTATACGTTTATTTATTACATTCAAAAGACGAAGCTTTTGATGCTTTTAAACTTTATAAAGCTGAAGTAGAAAATCAACTCGAAAAACAAATAAAAATACTACGCTCAGACAGAGGAGGTGAATACTTCAATCGAGAGTTTGATACATTCTGCGAAGAGAATGGCATCAAACATGAACGCACCTCACCTTTTACTCCTCAACAGAATGGTTTGGCGGAACGTAAGAACCGAACCCTTGTTGAGATGGTTAACTGTATGTTGAACCAAGCGGGTTTACCAAACAATCTTTGGGGAGAAGCATTACTAACTGCTTGCCACATTCACAATCGAATCACTAGTCGTGTGATTCCAACCAGCCCATATGAGCTATGGAAAGGTAGAAAGCCAAACTATGATATCGAAGTGAAATAAGTATACCCTGCACCACTTTCTTCTCCATAAGGCCCATGTTTCATCTTGTTTGTGAGAAAAGTGATGGACATTATGGCTTTCAATCCTTTGTATCCCTCGACGGGTCCATAAAACCCCGAGATCCCGGTCAAATACTCGTCCGTAAAATCCAAATTAACCTGTCGTGGTCAAGGTTAAGTTTGTGTCATCAGCCTATAGCTAGATAGATCGATGAAATGCGAAAACATAATGTGCATTTTGTACATACCACTGATACGAGTTCCATTTGATCTCCGCCTCTTCCTCCATGCATTGGTGACAAAACCGATGTACCGTCACTTTTAACATATTCAAATTGGATGGCACAAATCACTTTCAAAGACTCCCCAACATGAACACGTACTTTTTTCACGGTTGAGAAAACTCCGTCGTCCCAAGGTTTACCTCCGCAAAACCCCCATGGTCCTGCCTCTCTCGGAATTGCCATTGTTGAATATGACTGTAGTCAAAAAATTAATCATAAGTGCGTGTATATATATAGGGGTGGGTTAATACGATGACACTAACTATTTAAAAAAACAAGAAAAGCCGTTAATGTACAAAATCCTACATGTGATTCACGTACAAAACCATATATGATTTATACGACTTTGCCCCGTGACTTAAGTCGTGGTCAAAGTCGCCCGCATCAATTTTTTGCCGTTCATGTAAAATCACATGTGAATTTGTACATGAGAGAGAGGAAAGTTCAAACGAGAATGCTAACTATTTAAGAAAACAAAAAAACAGCAAAAAAGCAAAAAACCAACAGATCATGTACAAAATCATATGTGATTTTATACTGACCCCAAAAAAACCGGATGCGGGCGATAAAGGTCACACGCATAGTCGTGTGAATCATATATGTGTGAATCATATATGATATTGTATGTACTCGACTGTTTTCGTGTTTTCTTAAATAGATTGTTCTCGTATGAACTCATCCCCTCCCTCCCTCCTGTTGGATCAGACACAGATTATACACAACATACACTTCTATTATTTAGAACAATTCAGTAACATTTACATAGACTAACTATTACAACATATATAGATAATGAAGGGATGTGACCCTTCATGAACCGACGCATCAATAGAGGGTTGACAGTTTAATAACTGTCAACAATATTAACTGTCAAGTAATACAACCAAACGTCCCAAACACCTGCACCTTACTAGTTTATATTTCAACACACCCCCTTAAGCTAGTAAGGGTAAGACTCCCAACTTTTCTTGCATGTTGTTGAAATTCCCAAACTGCAGAGCCTTTGTCAAACAGTCAGCCAACTGGTCTTTAGAACCACAGAACTCAACTTTCATCTCTTCATTAGCAACCAACTCTCTAATGAAATGGAACTTTATCCGTATATGCTTACTCTTTCCATGAAACACTGGATTTTTAGTGAGAGCAATTGCTGACTTGTTGTCACAAAAAAATAGTAGTTGGATGAACTTGTGGATGCTCCAATTCTGCCAGAACAGATCTTAACCAAAGGGCTTGACAACCAGCTACAGATAAAGCCATATACTCTGCCTCAGCAGAGGATAAAGCCACCACACTTTGCTTCTTGGATTGCCATGAAATAGCCCCTGAACCCATGTTAAAAACAAAACCTGTTGTACTCCTTCCATCATCCATACAGCCTCCAAAGTCACTGTCACTATACCCTTTAAGTTCAAACTCCTTACACCTTGAATAAACAATCCCATGGTCTAAAGAACCTTTTACATATTTAAGAATTCTCTTACCTGCCTCCCAATGATCTGTTTTAGGTGAGTCCATAAACCTGCTGATTACACTAACTGAGAAGGTCAAATCTGGTCTGGTTGCAGTCAGATACATAAGACTGCCAACCATACTCCTGTATAATCTACCATCCACACTTTTCTCTTCGCTCTTTTTGACAATTTTAAACCAAACTCCATAGGAGTGTTTATAGGATTAGACTGTCCCATATTGAATTTGTCCAACAGAGTTTGAGCATACCTTTTCTATGAAATCTTGATCTGTCCTTTGTCTTGCTTCACTTCAATCCCCAAGAAATAGTGGAGCAAACCCATGTCAGTCATGTCAAACTCCATTTTCATAGTCCTTGAAAGTTTCTATCATCTTCTGTGAATTGCCAGTGAATACAAGGTCATCGACATAGATGCAAACTATGAGAATTGTACCTGAACCTTTCTGTGTAAAGAGAGTATGCTCCTGAGAACATTTTTTGAAGCCTTTCGACATAAAATATCCTTCAATCCTGCTGTACCAAGCCCTTGGGGCTTGTTTAAGCCCATAAAGAGCTTTTCGAAGATGGCAAACCTTATGCTCCTCCCCTCGTTTGACATATCCTTCCGGCTGATCAATATAGACATCTTCTTCAAGGCTGCCATTTAAAAAAGCAGACTTGACGTCCATTTGGTGCACTTTCCAGTTGTGTTGTGCAGCAATTGAGAGCACTAGTCGTACTGTTTCTAGCCTGATGACAGGGGCAAATACCTCTTGGTAGTCAATTCCATACTTTTGTTTGTACCCCTTTACAACCAACCTTGCCTTGTGTCTATCAACCTCTCCTTTTTCATTTAACTTAGTCTTATACACCCATTTAACTCCAATGGCTTTGTGATTCTTGGGAGGATCAACTAATTCCCAAGTATTATTCTTCATAATTGCTTCTATTTCCTTATCCATTGCTATCCTCCACTTTTCTTCTTTACTTGCTTCTTCATAAGTGATGGGATCTGCATCAGAAAATAAGGCAAAGTCTGCTACTTCATCCAGATCTATTCTTCTTGTAGTTTCATAAATGCTATTCAAACTTCGAAAACCCCTCTTAGGTATACTCTCTGGACTTGATGATGATGGTGTTATTTCTGGACTGTGTTGTTCCAGATTATGATCTGTAGATGGGCTGCTACTGGGAGGAGTCAGAGGATGATCTCTTTGATCAGATGCTGCCTCTATCACTGGTTGAATATCACTTGTAACATGAGTAGCACTTACAATATCACTTGATTGTAACGAATCCTTCCAAGCCTTATTTTCCTCAAAAACTACATCCCTGCTGATGATTATCTTCTTGGTAACAGGATTATATAACTTATACGCCTTTGATTTCTCACTGTAACCAACAAAAATTGTTCTTTCTGACTTGTCTTCTAATTTGCTTCTCTTTTGCTCTGGTATGCTAGACACCCAAAGGTTCTTAGGTGAGCCACAGTGGGCTTAAATCCACTCCAAGCTTCTTGGGGTGTCATGTTAGATAAACTTTTGGTTGAAGTCCTGTTCATAAGGTAGCAAACACAGGCAACTGCTTCTGCCCAAAAACTATTATCTAAGCTTTTACTCTTCATCATACTCCTTGCTTTCTCAATGATAGTCCTATTGGACCTTTCTGCTACCCCATTTTGTTGGGGAGTATATCTAGTGGTTAATTGATGGTGTATACCATTTTCCCTTAGAAAATCTGAGAAGTAAGTAGAGTTGTATTCTCCACCCCCATCAGATCTAAGAGTTTTAATTTGATAACCACTCTGTTTTTCAACAAAGGACTTGAATAATCTAAAGGTGTTGAATACTTCTGATTTTTCTTTTAAAAAATATACCCATAACTTTCTACTGTAATCATCAGTGAAAGTTAAGAAGTACCTATTTCCTGCCAATGATGGAGTGTTCATAGGTCCACACACATCTGTGTGGATGAGTTCAAGTGGCTTTGTAGCCCTCCAAGCCCTTTCTGAAGGAAATGACTCCCTTGACTGTTTGCCATACATACAGCCTTCACAAATTTCGTCCAAAGTATTGTTGATGCTAGCAATCCCTCTTACAAGATTATGCTTGTACATATAACTTAGATATCCCAAGTTAGTATGTCCAAACCTATTGTGCCACAAGATTGAATTTGATTTGGTAGATGTATGCAAAGAGAAAAGAGTATTCCCTTTGAAATTAACTGGAAACATTTTGTTTCCTGTCATCAATATTCTACCAAGTATACTCCCATATGGATCCTTTATTTCACACATACCATCCTTAAAATGAAGATCATACTTCTTTTGAATTAATTGTCCCACGCTAAGCAAATTGTATCTTAATCCAGGGACAAAATACACATTAGATATCCTCTTCTGTCCCATCTTAGTATTCACCGATATATCACCTATGCTTTGTACGATTAATCTCTTATCATCTCCCGTTCTCACTTCCTTTTTGTATGATTCGTCTACTTGAATAAACATGTTCCTATTCCCTGTCATGTGGTTACTGCAGCCACTGTCGATGTACCAAGTATCATAACCAGTAACCTCTTCTGTGCTTAAGATCATGAACATGGTATCTTCATCTCTTTCATCTTCCATATTAATAAAAGTGGATCCCCTTTCTTCTGCAATACTTTTTCTACAATATTTGGCTATATGGCCAATCTTCTGACAATGGTAACATTGTAACGTATTTCTTCCTTTGAATCTGTTCTTTCCTTCACTTTGTTGATCAAAAATTTTACTTCTCTCTTGGGCAGTGGATTGCAACTGGAATGCTTGTTCAAAGGGTGAGGCATCAAATTGCCTCATCCTTAACTCGTGTGATTGCAAAGTCCCAAGTAATTCTTCAAGTGAAAACGTTGATAAATCCTTTGATTCTTCAATTGCTACCACTATATATTCGAACTTCCTTGTCAAGCTTCTAAGTATTTTTTCAACAACCCTTCTATCCTCTATTGATTCTCCATTCAACCTTAACTGATTTAACACAAGTATTGATCGATTGTAGAATTCTTCCACAGTTTCTGAGTCCTTCATCTTCAAACTGTCGAATTCACATCTCAAGGTCTGCAACTTAACCACTTTGACTTTATCTTCTCCACGATAGGATCTGTGAAGCATGTCCCATGCCTCCTTAGATGAATCGGCAAAGGAAATTCGTTCAAATATGACTTCATCAACGGCCTGATAAATCATATACAGTGCCTTTTTATCCTTTTTTCTTAATTCTCTCAATTCAGTCTCTTCTTCTTGAGTTAATTCATCGAAATCAACGGGTTCTTCATAGCCTTGTTCAACCATATCCCATAGTTCTTGGGATTCAAACAAAACTCTCATCTGAATGTTCCAATGGTGATAATTTCTTCCATTCAATTTTGGAAGAGGTGTGTGTAACAAACTATTTGATGTAGAAGCCATCTAAGTATGTGGCTCTGATACCACAATGTTGGATCAGACACAGATTATACACAACACCTCCCTCTCTCTATATATATATATATATACATACATATACACGAGGATATTTTAACTTTAAAACAACATGAATAATCAGTATTCACATATGAATATTTTGCAGATACGAGGACTGAGCAATATCTTAACTCCCTAGTTTTAGAAAAGGCTTGAAATTAACATAAATGGTTAGAAAGACTTTTAAAGGAAAGGATATGATGGATGAACCTCAGGCGTGGGACTGGGAATGGGATTATTTTTACGAGTAGAGTATCTTCGACCAAAAACAAGTGATTCGGGCATCACATAAATCCCGATAGCATCAAGATGGTGATCAGCACGCCCATGGAATCCAACAATAACGCCATCTTTCCCATCATACGAGAAACGAGTGCCGGTATCCGAACCATAAGGACCATAATGCTTCTTATTTGTGCCAAAGCATAATGACTTCAAAACGATAGATTGTTTAACGGTTCCATAAGTACCACTTATTGACGTTAGATATTCATTAGGGTACTCGATGTGAATCTGCAAAATCACAAATATGCATGTGGCTCATTTTAGAGGCATTCATTAATTATTTGTTGCATGCACAAAAATACAACTGTTTTCCGGACCAGCTTAAGCATCTCTGACCACCATGCTAAAATAGAAAAATGAGATTTTAACATTGTTGTTGCTTCAACAACTATGCTATCCTCTTTCTAAAATAGAGAAAAGAGGAGCGAGTTCGTAAAAATCTCTAAATTTAGAGAAATCTCTAACTAGATAGCTTCCCTGCAAAACTAAATATTAATTCCAAAAAGCAAAATTTTCCTTTCTCTCATTACATATATTGAATATTTTAATAAGATATTTAATGCTTAGAGTTGCTAAATTAGAATAGCGGATGGGGTTGGATGCAAATTCTTTTTTAGAGATTTTAACTTTTTACTCTATTTTAGAAAAACTTTAGCATTGTTATTGGAGATGTCTATGCACACCGACTAAATCTAAATCCCGGACGACCACAAAATGGCCTAGAGTAGGCTTTGCCACCACAACCCCAATGGTTCAAAAAAATATAACTGTTGAGACTATGAATATGAGGTACCGTATCAGTTCGAGTGCCACCCTTGCCACCAAAAAACGAGGTTCGAAATCTAATGCTGTGAATAATTAATTTTCCATGTGCAATGGTTATCTTGTTGATGCAGCCTTTGGGTCCAAAATTCCAGTTCTTCCCTTGTGAACCACCCCATGGTCCTACAGTTATGCATCCTTCAGATTTGGTTTTAGCTTCCTGCTGCAAATTAACCATCAAAAAGGCAATCCATTATACTTATACAACACATAAATCTGGGTGCTACTTTATATATGCTTAACATTAAGTATTTGAAACCGTAGTACCATATATATATATATGAGGCTATCTATATATTGAGATCTGAGTTTAAATTGTCACTTAACCATCAACAATCAGCTTTGATGAAGAATCTAAAAGTTGTAGGAAACCATTAATAAAAGAGTGTGATATATAGAGGTTGAGAGATGAACCCTAGTCACCTTTTTCAACAAAATAGAAAGGGGTGTTATTTGCAACAAAAACTGCAAATAGTGAATGCACTGGGATTTGTAATCTCATTAACAATCAAATCAAATACATAATATATTTTATTTTATTATTATTATATTATTATTATAATATAATATAGTTTATATTAATTAGTATAATTATATATATATATATACATATGTCTCTTATATATTGTATTGTATTAAATATATTATATATTATCTATATTATACAATGTAAATATATGTGTATATATATTGCGATTTTTTTATCTATTTTATTGTATATATATATATATATATATCTATTTATTAATTCTATTATATATAGTTCATATTGATTATTATTATTACTAAATACATATATCTTATATATTAGGGAAATTAATTAAAATACCCGTATTTCGATCCCGTATTACCAAAATACCCCAAATCTCTCTCATTTTGCCGAAATACCCCTTTTTTCCGGGATCGTGGCCGGCATTGACACCCATCCCGGGGTTACCTTCATCGGCGGCATGAATAGTGGCCGAAATACCCCTTTTGGCCGGGATCGTGGCCGGGATTGACACCCATCCCGGGGTTAGCATCATCGGCGGCGTGAATAGTGGTTTTCCCGGCGTTAAGCCAGGATGAATAAGGGAATCCCGGCATTAGTACGGGATGAACAGTAATTTCCCGGGGTTGGGGGCCGGGATGGAAGAGATGTCTTGATCAAAATAAAATCGACGGTGGGGATTAACTTAAATTAGGTTTAGAAGTGTTCCCCCATTATTATAAAAGCATATGGTCCCCAATTCAAACCCCACCCCACACAACCACTTCCTCTCTTCTACTTCTAACTCTCTCTTCTATCTCGTGTATATCACGCTCGGATTTCGATTCGAGTTATTGGAGTTTTAGCAATCTTCGATATGTCTCGTCTACTTACTTTGGTAAGTTTTCTTTTAACCTCATTGTAGTTTTATATTTTATAAAATATTTGTTGTATGTTATTTAGACTATGTGTTTGATTATGTGTTTATTTTAGAGATTATGTGTTATGTTTATGTTGTTAATATGCTAGAGTATTTCGTGTTTTTTAGAGTGTTGCGTTAATTTTAGAGTGTTACGTTAATTTTAGAGGTTGCGATAATTTTATAGTGTTTCGTTAATTTTAGAGGTTGTGTTAATTTTAGAGTATTGCTTTAATTTTAGAGTGTTGCGTTAATTTTAGAGTGTTGCTTTAATTTTAGAGTGTTGCGTTAATTTTAAAGAGATTGCGTTAATTTTAGAGTGTTGCATTAATTTTAGAGAGATTGCGTTAATTTTAGAGGTTGCGTTAATTTTAGAGTGTTTCGTTAATTTTAGATAGATTGCGTTAATTTTAGAGTGTTGCTTTAATTTTAAATATTTTGCGTTAATTTTAAATATTTTGCGTTAATTTTAGAGTGTTGCGTTAATTTTAGAGTGTTGTTTTACTTTTAAATATTTTAGAGTGTTGCGTTTATTTTAGAGGTTGCGATAATTTTAGAGATTGCGTTAATCTTAGAGTGTTGCTTTAATTTTAGAGAGATTGCGTTAATTTTAGAGTGTTGCGTTTCATTTAAAGTGTTGCGTTAATTTTAGAGTGTTGCTTGATATTATATTGTATGTTTGGGGCCATTTTGGCATTATTATAACACTACAAGAAAAACATTAGTTAGTGACGAAAATTTTAGTGACGACTTGTATTTTGGTCACTAATTTCAACATTAGTAACAATAGAAAAGGTTGTCACTAAAATTTGGTCGCTAATATAAATATAGTGACAAAAACTAAAATTTGGTCACTAGAGTGGTCACTAATTCTCATGGCTAAAATAAGATTATTCATATCTATCTAATTTAATGACGAAATTTGTGACGATTATGTTTTTTGTCACTAATATTATAAATCCATGTGTTTTGTGACATAAATAATAGTCACTGAGTTAAAAGAGTTGTCACTAAAATGAAAGTGATAGTGACAAAAAATAATGGTCACTAATTTCAAAGAGTTAGTGACTAAATATAGTTGTCACTAAATATTATTTAGTAGTTAATGTTAGAGAATGGATTAGTGACAAAAAATAGTGGTCACTAACATAAAAATATTAATAACAAAAAATAGTTGTCACTAAAATTAAAGTGGTATTGACCAAAAATAGTGGTCACTAATTTCAAAAAGTTAGTAACTAAAAATATTTGTCACCAATAATATTTAAGTAGTAATGTTAGAGAATGGATTAGTGACAAAAAAAAATAGTAGGCACTAACATAAAAATATTAGTAACAAAAAATAGTTGTCACTAAAATAAAAGTGGTAGTGACCAAAAATAGTAGTCACTAATTTCAAAGAGTTAGGTGCCGTTTGTTTTTTAAGAGGTCTAAAATCTGAAGTCTTATTTTAGTTATGATTAATAAGAGATAGTGTGTAAAAAGGTCTGAATGATTCAGACTTAAGAGTTATTAAAAGATTTTTAGAAAAAAACAAACAACCCCTTAGTGACTAAAAATATTTGTCACTAATAATATTTAGTAGTTAATGTTAGAGAATAGATTAGTGACAAAAAAAAATAGTGGTCACTAACATAAAAATATTAGTAACAAAAAATAGTTGTCACTAAAATAAAAGCGGTAGAGACCAAAAATAGTGGTCACTAATTTCAAAGAGTTAGTGACTAAAATTATTTGTCACTAATAGTATTTAGTAGTTAATGTTAGAGAATATATTAGTAACAAAAAAATAGTGGTCACTAACATAAAAATGTTAGTAACAAAAAATAGTTGTCACTAAAATAAAAGCGGTAGTGGCAAAAAATAGTAGTCACTAATTTCAAAGAGTTAGTGACTAAAAATATTTGTCACTAATAGTATTTAGTAGTTAATTAGTGAATAGATTAGTGACAAAAAAATAATAGTCACTAAAATAAAAATGTCAGTAACAAAGAATAGTTGTCACTAAAATGAAAGTGGTAGTGACAAAAGTAGTGGTCACTAATTTCAAAGAGTTAGTGACTAAAAATATTTGTCACTAATAGCATTTAGTAGTTAATGTTAGAGAATAGATTAGTGACAAAAAAAATAGTGGCCACTAACATAAAAATATTAGTAACAAAAAATAGTGGTCACTAACATAAAAATATTAGTAACAAAAAATAGTAGTCACTAAAATAAAAGTGGTAGTGACCAAAAATAGTGGTCACTAAATATATGTGTTAAATATAAAAATATAGAACAGAAAGTTAGACATGAGATAAGATAATAAAATCATGACATAAATATAAAAATCTGAAGTTTAGGGGCTAAAATTAACATTTCATTCTCATTTTAGAAACACTCGACCATCGACCCGAATTAAACCCTAACTATCTATCGTTCTCCATCGACCATCGCCCCTACGAGTTTGAAGCTATTGAAGAAATGATGCGATTGAAGAAGTTTCATCCCTGATTATTGAAGCTATTGAAGGTGAGCCTCCTGTATAAGAGTTTCTTCTATTGAAGGTGAGCCTCCTGTATTGGTTTGATCTGAATCTCTTAATTATATTTTATGGTGATAGATTTGATTCTGATTTCAATCCTGGAGTCTCTTGGTTTATGAACCTCACGTTTAATTTCTCTCAAATTGAATCGATCATGAACCTCACTTTTAATTTCTCTCAAATAAAGTTGAAGTGTGACAAGAATCATAAAGCCCTAAGGTCACAATCTACTGGATCAGACTCAAACTTGGTCGATTCTAAAGTTACCATTTACAGTCACATGTCACATGGTGTGTCTGTGTGTGGTGTTGTTCACTGGGTTGTAACTCAAAAGCCCCCTCCAAATATTAATTACTTAATAGCTTCACAGGCACAACTTTCAATTGGTTAAGTATTAGTTAAGCCAACACTTTAGTAACACAAGGATCAATAACAAATTCACATTCTAGGATCCAGGTTCTATTCATTTATCGTCTCGTCTAGTTTTTGTAACTCAGACTTCTCACTGTCCTAATCTATCAAATTCACTCAACTGTCTTGCTCCTACGCCTGTTGTTTCGATCCGCTTCACTTCATCAAACTCCCCAACTGAATGGAATCTATCAAATTCACTCAACTGGTCACAGACTCTGTTGTTTGTATAGAGGCTGTGAATTCCTTATCTAGCTACCATTTGATAAACAAAGTGCCTCCATATATATATATATATATATATATATATATATAGGACGTATATATATATATATATATACTTGGAAATTAAGCAATACTATGTGAAAAATATATAATTTAAATTGTAAAAAAGTTGCTTAAAAACCCAAAATCTATATTTTGGAAAATCTTTGGAGATGCTCTTGTAAAATAAACCCAACAAAAAGAAACAAACTCTACACTCGATCTCAATTGCCCACCACTTTCTTCCTTCCCATCATTGTCAAATTAAACATATGCTTTTATTTAACAGTATGGATATATCCGAGGTTTATATCTAATAACAACCATAAATTAAATCCACACTAGTACAAAAAAGGTCATTAGTGACGGTTAAAAACCGTTACCATAGGTATTCCGTAACGGTTTTCATGGACATAAAAATCGTCACCTTATCTGCCGTCACTTTTGGTACACTTTTGGTTACGTTTAAAAAATGTTACCAAATCACATCAAAAACCGATACCATAAGCTAAAACCGTCACCTTAGGTGTATAAAAAAACCAATTTTTTTCCTAAAACCGTCACCTTAGCATGACATACGACAATGTTTATTTGTTAAAACCATCACCGTAGCATGACATACGAAGACTTTATTTTTCAAAAATCGTCACCATAGCATGACATATAGTGACTTTATTTTTCAAAAATCGTCACCTTAGGATGACATACGGTGACATTTATTATTCAAAATCATCACCGTAGCACGATATACGGTGACGTTTATTATTCAAAATTGTCAACGTAGCATGACATACAATGATGTTTATTTTTCAAAACCGTTGTCGCAACATGACAAACAATTACGTTTATTTTTCAAAACAGTCACTGTATCATTACATTCGGTTACGTTTATTTGTCAAAATCATCACCATAGCATAATATACAACGACGTTAATTTGTTAAAACTGTCACCACAACATGACATATGGTGACGTTAATTTTTCAAAACTATTATCATAACATGCATATGGTGACGTTTATTTGTCGAAATCGTCACCGTAGCATGACATTTGGTGATGCATATTTGTCAAGACCGTCACCAAAACATAACATACGGTGACATTTATGTTTCAAAATGTCACTGTAGAATGACATACGATGACGTTTAAATATTCAAACTGTCACCGTAGCATGATACAAAGTGACATTTATATATTCAAAACCATCATCGTAGCATCATATATAATGACATTTATTTTCCAAAACCGTCATTGTAGTATTACATATGGTGATATTTATTCAAAACCATCATCATAGAATGACATACAATAACATCAATTTTTCAAAACCGTCACTGAATAATAGCTTATGATGACGCTTTCTTTTAAAATCGTCACAATAACATGTCATACAATCACATTTATTTTGAAAACCGTCATATTAGCTAAACAAATGGTGACGTTTATTTTCTCAAAACTGTCATCATAACTTGACATATTGTGACGTTAAATTATCAAATTAAACTGTTGCCATAAAACATAAACAATCTTTTGGTGACGGTTTTTATCATTTGCCGATAAAATGAAAATGAATTCAAAAACTCAGAATATGAACCAAATGATTAATGAACAATAGGGTAATAATTACATTATAAGAATGATGTATGAGAACACTAATTAGAGAAGTACTATATATCTGAAATAAATATTTTTCTTATCTAAGCTATACTCCCATGCTTCCATCTCTTCACCATCCCGTTAATAATTGCATAATTGTTATTTCCATTTATAACCTTTTGCTTTTAGCCCTTATGATTAGAAGTTGTTTGTGGTACCTGCAAATAGATAAGAAAACAACCGATAAATACAACAAATCACGAGAGAGTGACGAATTTTTTACATATGATTAAAGAAAACATAATATGAAAAAAGTTCAGACTTCTAAACATTAAAGCAAAACTTTAGCCAATAAAAACTTTTACACATTTATACAATAAAAACAAAAGTGACAACTTACAAATCATCACAGACGGATAGCCATTTGATTAGTCAGAATAGTACATTGATCAAATGCTTACAATGTTTATGGATCGATGAAAAATAATCGGTTAAATGTAACCGTTTAGCATCATGAATTCATAATTAATCAAGGTTTCATAAGGTTAAATCATAAATGGATTATAGGTTGTTTGTTTTATTAAGTAAACAAGATCAATGTCATAATTGTTGTTTAAACCATGTTTTATGTACCAGAATGTTACTTCATTCTTTTTAACTATTAAGTTTATAAGTATTGAATTTCTTTCAATACAAAATGCCACATTTTTGAGATATGTATCTCACGGGTATGGATTATATAGATGAGAATTTTTTAAGTTTTTCTAAGCAACTTATAGCTAGGTATGCTTCCTTGAAAGTTCATGCAAATCTATAACCTATCCAAAAGGTTATGTAAAAAATGTAGCTAAAACATATAAAAGTCAAAAGTCAAAAGCAACATTATAAATGAACTTGGCTTCAACATAAGCAGAAACCAAGTTAAAAATTAATATAGAGATGTAGATATCTTAGAAGCAAAATGGTTATTCTCACCTAGTTATAACAGGCACTTTCAGTTCTTTAAGACACAACTTTTCATACCCATATGCGAAAACATAGAAAATCATTCATCCAATGTATCTTTGGATCAACAACAACTAAACTATCATCCAAAACTAAATGAGGTAGGCAATAAAAGGAAGATGGTGTTACAAGTAATTCCTAATCCTTCACTCTTCATTATGATGTTGCTGTATATTTATTCAACAGTTCTATTGTTCAAATTAGTAGGGTGGATGGTGGATTAGAGACCATAAGGTCATCTCGACCAGTAAATTAACAATTTCATTTCAAAATAATAGTAGAAGTAGTCGACATATCAATATGGGGATTTATGCATAACTGTGCAGAAACCATAAAATTCACATTTAGGAAATTCGACATAAGCTATTAGCTATGAAAGAATCCATTTTCTATGTGGGTATTGTATAAACAAGTAAATTAGTTGACGTTGATGACTGATGAGTAGAAACCGAACCTTCATCTCGCCCCTTTTACAAATCTAGGAGATATATTGCATACCAATATGAGGATTTCCCTTTGTTGTTTTATTCCAGTGTATTTAATTTTCCATCAAATGATCTGTTGCCTGTTCAAATCTGGGGGGAAAACATTAAAAAATAACGAATAAAGTAAATCGAAGGATAAAAAAGACAAGAAAATAACCAAGAAATTCAAGAAAAAAAAATGTGAAACTTAAAATAATTGATGATAATCCATATGTCAAGATTCTAATCAAACACAACATCCAAATTATGAATGATTCCAGAAAATAAAAAGCATCCCATCTAAATAATCAAGAAATAACTAAGAAACTTCAACACTTAAACATCAAAATTGAATATAAATCGATTTAAATATCCAAAAAACCCACTGAATATAAAGAAACCTAAACGTAATGTTGTTTAACAAACCTTGGGTCCTCAAAAATTCATGATGCAGTCCATAAGTGTGGAATTTGAACCCAAATTTATCCATTATACCATAAATTGGGCAAAAAAGCATTGAACATATGTGATCAAAGTCATTAAACTGACTTTTAGATCAATATGCCTCCTCTGATTAGTATTATGACTACGTCATCATGGAGAAGAAATACCTAATGAATCAAGGACCCTAACATCAATTCCAACAAAATTACTTCAAAACTGCAAAAAAGAGTTATACATAACACAATAATCAACTCTATAATTGCGCATAAACTTTCCAAAAAACACAAATCGTTGATCATTTTTTTTGTAATAATTAATACAACCATCAACAAACGGATAATCGTAAGCATCCAAATCAAACAAAAATCATGAAATCGGATTAAGACGGTGATTAAACGATGAACTGCAAATGTTAAAACTCAATCAAACCAAATTCCGACCAAATAATTTCCTCAAAACATGAAACCCTACCATATAATAAATTGAAATTAGCAAAACCAAATCAACAAACACCAAAACTGTAGAAAATCTTCACCTGAACTGAAGAAGAATGAGGCGCTGTGAGAAAGGAGTCAAGCCGATTTGATGAGACAAAGAGGAGTCTGACTGCGGAGGGAGGAGGCGTGAGTTACTGATTTAGGGCAGGGTTTTTTAATATTGGAGAGGGGTACGATTTAAGATATTGTTTTAGGGGAAATAAAGAGGGGCTATTTTAGAGGGAATTTAGAATTTTAAGAGAAAATTAAAAGGGAAATTATAAATATTTTTTTTGGATCTAAATATTTAAAACTTTTCTTATAACTAAATGCTAGAAGCGTAGTCGTATAATGCAGCGAAATAGATCACGATTTTAATGTTTCATTTTATTTTTTGTTTTTTATCGATTTACAGTATGATTTGGATGATTTTAAGAAAGTGATAATGTTTTTTATAAATTTGTTTAATTTAGGCTTAATAATATAATGTTTTTTTATGAAAAAAATTAAGTATTTTGTTAGAATTCAATGATTATCTTATATATTTTAAATTTTTTATATTTCAATTGAGATGTTTATCTTGTTTTGATTATGTTTATCAGTTAGTTATGAATTCAAACATATAGTTTTAGAAATTTGTACTCATACATCATAACTTGTAATCTTAAATTTTAAGTAATATGTATCAATGAACAATACTTAATACATAAAAGCTTGTTTTTAAGTGTTTATTCGATAGTTTAATAATAACATAATTTATTTTAGGTTTAATGATATATTGTTTTTATATAAAATAAACATTAAATATTCTGTTATATTTTCTTAATTATATTTTAGATTTTTTAATTTAAAATTTGACTTTTATCCTGTATTTAATTATGTGGAAAGTGATTTTAGAAGAGTTAAAGTGGCAAGAGATAAAGATTTAAAGTTAATATATATCACTAAAATGTAATACATAAAGTTTTAATGGTTGTTTTTAAGAGATTTTAAGTAATTACCATTAATTAACGGTACATTAAGCTTTAGTAATTGTTTTTAAGAGATTTTTATAAATGCTTTATAATATAGTATAGATGATTATAAATTTTTTATTAAATTTATTATCTTTTTAATTTTAAATTAAATGATCCCTAACAAAATATTTTATCATTATTTTAAAATTACAATTAAACTAAAATAAAATACAATTTTATTATAAATCCAAACTAGACTAAACATTAAATGACGAAATAATAACCAACATATCTCTAGCTTTCTCAAAACTATAAAATAAAATCGAGAAAGACAATTAACATAATGGATTTCAGTGGCCCTTCATGGGCTATATTGAGTTTTAATGAACTATATTGGATATTGGGCATTAAGGCCCAATAGAACCGAGTGAAGTCAAGTAGAATTAATTAAAGTTTTATAGATCCATTAAGTCTCAATTAAACCCTTTAAAGTCAATATAACTCTTTAAAGCCTAATAGAACCCTTTAAAATCCGATAGATCCATTAAGTCCCAATGAAACCATTTAAGCCCAACCGAACCCTTTAAAGACCGATTGATTCATTAAGGACCAATGAAACCCTTTAAAGGCCAATTAAACCGATTAAAATCTGGTCGAATTAATTAAACCCAATAGATCCTTTAAGACCTAATGAACCCTTTAAATCCCGATAGATCTATTAAAGCCCAATGAAACCCTATAAAACAGTATAGAATCCTTTAAATCCCGATAGATCCATTAAGGCCCAATTAAACCCTTTAAAGCCCAATAGTACCCTTTAAATTCCGATAGAATCCTTTGAAGCCCGATAGATCCATTAAGGCTCAATTAAACCCTTTAAAGCCCAATAGAACCCTTTAAAGCCCGATATAACCCTTTAAAGCCCAATAGATTCATTAAGGCCCAATGAAACCCTTTAAGCCTAATCGAAACCTTTAAAGCTCGATAGAACCCTTTAAAGCCTAATAGATTCGTTAAGGCCCAATAAAATCCTTAAAAGGCCGATAGAACCGATTAAAATCCGGGAGAATTAATTAAACCAATAGATCCTTTAAGACCCAATGAAGCCATTTAAATCCGGACAGATCCTTTAAGACCCAATGAAACCATTTAAATCCCGACAGATCCATTAAGGCCCAATGAAACCCTTTAAAACCTAATAGAACCCTTTTAAGCCCGATAGACCCATTAAGGCCCAATTAAACCCTTTAAAGCCCAACAGAACCCTTTAGAGCCTCATAGAACCCTTTAAAGCCCAATAGATCCATTAAGGCCCAATGAAACCTTTTAAGCCCAATCGAACCATTTAAAGCCCGATAGATTCGTTAAGGCCCAATGAAACCCTTTAAATTTTGATAGATCCATTAAGGCCCAATGAAACCCTTTAAAACCTAATAGAATCCTTTAAAGTTTGATAGATCCATTAAGACCCAATGAAACCTTTTAAAAGCCAATTTAACCGAGTAAACCTTATGGTAAAAACCATGTCAAAATATCATCATACCTTTTTACACGATTTTTAAATCAAAACCCTGTAAAAAAGTTCAGATATATCTTTACACAGTTTTTAAGCCAAAACCGTGGAAAATGGTTTGATTTTGTTATATGATTTATTCTATAACCGTGTAAAATTGTCTCCGGGTAGTCTTTTACACGGTTTTTTCCATAACCGTGTAAAAACAGGGCGTGTAAAAATGTTATTTCTGTAGTAGCATTCAAATTTTAAAATAGTTGTTAATAGTCGCATTTTAGATTAGCACTTTTTAGAAAAACAAAGAAAAATATCAAATAGGTGAAAAGAAGAGACCTTAAAAGGTTATAACCAACATATATTTTTACATATGTACATATTTTGGTATGTGCATCCAAACAGTTATTTTTTAAATAAAAGTTTAATAAAATTTAAATATAATGTTTGAATTTCATATTAATAAATATTAAAATTTTATTACATCACCATTTTATTTAAAAGTTATTAGTTTAAATAAAAAATTAATAATAAAAATTAAAACGTTACAAGATTGTTATTTATAAAGAGAGATTAAAAAGATGTTAACGAGTTATAAGTCTCAAGTCAATAATAATAAAAGCGATAACAACAATAGAAATTAATTAAATATACTTAATAACACCAAATTCTACAAGATTTAGTTGTATTGTAAAATTTATAGCTATATTGAAATATAAAATATATACGATTTAAAAAATCAGGTGTAATAGATTATTTTGATTATGTTTTAGAATCTTAAGATTAAATCTTGTTATTAAAATAAATTTTCTCAAAGTTGATTTTGTCCCCACCTTTTTTTCCTACTTTCCTAATTTTCTTATCTAAAACTGAATTATAAAGATATATTTTATACTACTCTTTTGACTTCCCTCTCCTTTTCATAAAGAAATTAGAGTAAATTACATTTTTCGTCCCTATGGTTTATTAAATTGTTTGGTCCTATAAACTTAATAACATATAAAATAGTTTATTTGGACACTTCGACATTCTAGCATCTTATTTTACTGTAATGATGACATACGATGATGTTTACCATAGTATGACATACGATGACATTTATTATTCAAAACCACGACTGTAGCATGGACATACGGTAACATTTATTTTTCAAAACCCTCAACGTAGCATGGACATACGGTGACATTTATTTTTCAAAATCGTCAACGTAACACGACATATGGTGCCGTTTATTTTTCAAAACCGTCACTATAACATGAAATATGATGACATTATTAGTTAAAATCGTTACTGTAGCATGACATATGGTAACATTTATTTTTCAAAAACGTCACTGTAGTATGACATACGGTGACATTTATTTTTCAAAAACGTCAACGTAGTATCACATATAGTGACATTTATTTGTCAAAAACATCACCATAGTTAGACATATAGTGACGTTTATTATTCAAAATCGTCACCATAACATAACATACAATGATGTTTATTTTTTCAAAATCGTTGTTGTAGTTGACGTATGGTGACATTTGTAATTCAAAACCATCACCGTAGCATGATGTACAGTGACATTTATTTTTCAGAGTTGTCATTGTAACATGACATATAATGACATTTATTATTTAAAACCGTCACCGTAGCGTGGTGCTCGTTGACGTTTACTATTCAAAACCGTCATCATAACATGACATATGGTCATGTTTATTATATAAAACCGTCATCGTAGTATAACGTAAGTTGACATTTATTATTCAATCAGTCACCATAGCATGATATGTGGTGATAGTAATCGTCATCGTTATGACATTAATTATTCAAAAACGTCACGGTAACATGACATATTGTGACGTTTATTTTAAAAACCGCTACAATAGAATGACAGATCGTGACGTGATCAAAACCGTCACCATAGCATGACATATGGTGACGTAAATTATTCAAAACCGTAAATGTAGCTTGAGATATGGTGACGTAAATGTAGTAATACTGTTACCGTAGCATGATATATGATAACGTAAAATTTTCAAAAACCGTTGTCATAAACTACATTTTGGTAACGTAAAATTTGCAAAACTGTTGCAATAGAACCTGGTAACTTTTGGAAACGGGTTTTAAATAAACGTTACTATATATATTTTAGTTTTGGTAACGGTTTTTTTTAAAACGTTACAACATAAAACAACGGTTTAGACAAAAACCGTTACTAAATGGTCCTTGATGGCAACGGTTTTTAAAAACCGTCACAACATAAAGCAACGGTTTTTTAAAACTGTCCTAAACCGTTACCTTAGGGGACCTTTTATTAACGTTTTTGCCTAAAACGTTGGTTTATGTTTCTAGTGTTTTGGTAAATGTAACGTTTTTTTTTATAAAAACCATTACTAAAACAATTCTCTAACTTTTTCTGTGACTTTTTGTAGCGGTTTTTATCAAACCGTTACAAACCTATTTTTTCAAAAGCGTCACAAAAAGCTATTTTTGTACTAGTGCCAGGACTTTGAGTTTGTTGCTCAACCTCGTGTTTCACATCTTAAATTAATCCTGATGTGATTCTCTACTGTGCTGCTGGATCTGTGGTTGCACAAAATTTATTAAAGAATCGCCTACTCGAAGAAGGAATCAGTGAGGTACTAATCAAGGACTGTGAGCAGATCATGCTCTTGGAGTTTTCTAAAATACAAGGACAAGTTGAACTTCTTTGCCAAGAGCGTTCAAATCTGCTCGACACCTTGAGGCAGTTGGAGGTATATTTTTTTGAGTCTGGTGCTTGAGAATCTACAAGTTATTGGCAAACCAAACTGACCCAGTAAACCCCACTCGAAGTTTAGGTGCAATATACACGTTATTACCTTTACCCCTTGGGGTAGAGGAAAGGTTTGTGTACTTAAATCGGGTTTTTTAAGTTATGATGAGTTTTTGAACTTCTAGTGATACAGTTCTACCGAAAAAAAAACTAGTTACACATAAATTGCACCTGAGCATTAGTAACAGTACCCTATACCATTAGCATTGTCGGGCTAATTGCTATCAACTCATTAGGATCTTTAAAGGATAAGAAACAGATATTGGTGAAACTAATTTAGGTTCTAGCTTTAGTTGGATATCCTATGAATCTGAGTTGAGTTAAGTTGAGGTAAATAGTTACTGGAACCGCCATTAGCTCATAAACCATATTTCCTGGAGAGAGTATGAGTTGTGGGTCTATAGATAACAAATTAAAAAACCAGCCTCATGTTATGGCTCAAATGATTGATAAAAAGGCCATTGCTGAGTCTGGAGACCTTCAAATTGAAAGGAGAAAGAAGCTTCCGGATCTTGCTGAGAAAGAAAAGGGGATCAGTTTGTGGTCTTTGATTAAAGACAATGTTGGGAAAGATCTCAGACGAGTTTGTCTCCCTGTTTATTTTAACGAACCAATATCATCTCTACAAAAGTGTTTCGAGGACCTGGAGTACTCTTACCTTCTAGATCGCGCTTATCAGCATGGAAAAGAGGTACCACTCATATTAATCAGCCTTTTCTTGCCATCTTTTCATACGTGTAATGGTTTCTATAAGTGGTTTCCATTATTATTAATCTTGCTCTAAATCTGATCTCTGATGTGATTCCGGATTGTGCTCCTAGGGAAACAGTCTTGAAATAATCTTAAACGTTGCTGCTTTTGCCGTTTCTGGATATGCTTCTTCAGAAGGACGACATTGTAAATCGTTCAACCCTTTATTAGGGGAAACTTATGAAGCTGACTATCCTGAGAAAGGTGTTCGCTTCTTTTCCGAGAAGGTCTGTTGGTTTTAGCTTAAGTTAGTAGTAACCCTTTATAGTTTTGAAACTTATGCCATTTTTTTTTTGGAAAAGGTTAGTCACCATCCGACCCTAATAGCCTGTCATTCCGAAGGTAAAGGGTGGAAATTTTGGGGGGATAGCAACATTAGGACAAAGTTTTGGGGGAGATCAATTCAGCTCGACCTGTTGGTGTTCTTACCTTAGAATTTGATGATGGCGAGGTTTTCCAGTGGAGCAAGGTATCGAATATGCAACCAATTGCCTTATTGAGTCTCTTTTTAGTCTCGTGGCGGCTATCATATTTGTGTTTTTTTTTCTGCTGTCAGGTCACAACCAGCATTTATAATCTTATTTTGGGTAAAGTTTATTGCGATCATCATGGAATGATGCATATATGTGGTAATCGAGAATACTCATGCAAGCTCAAGTTCAAAGAACAATCTATTCTTGAAAGAAATCCCCGCCAGGTAAATGTTTGAGAAATGGTAGATATAGATGAAGGTGTTTTTCTGTTTAAACTTCTTCTGACCATGTATACAAAAAAATTACAAAAAACTACAGATCCCCATCATAAGATTCTATTGTGCACACATTTTTACTTGGTCAGTATAAACTGTAGAGGTCAGGTCTGCGTATATCTCACCCCTCAGACTCTACTTTTGGGTGGGATTTACTGTGTCAATTTGGAGTACTGACATTGGACGCGTGTTATTGAACAGGTACATGGGTTTGTTGAAGATGCTAGCGGTAAGAAACATGCAACGGTATTTGGGAAGTGGGATGAGAGCATGTATTACATAAATGGAATCGCTACTGTGAAACCGAAGGATATGGGTGACGCAAATCTATTGTGGCAAAGAACTTTGCCTCCCACCAATCTCACTAGATACAATCTAACATATTTTGCCATCACATTGAACGAGTTAACTCCAGGATTGCAGGTAGAGATGATTCAAACTGTGTGTGTATATATATATATATATATTACTTTTAATTTCATTGTTTCTGATTCGGGGTGTTTGATAGCGGGTTAAGGAGAAGCTTCCACCAACGGATTCGAGACTCGGGCCTGATCAACGGCATCTGGATAAGGGAGAATATGATATGGCAAATGTTGAAAAGCTACGTCTCGAAACTAGGCAGAGAATGGTATTTCAATTCTTTGCTGACTTCATATTATTGATAATTTACCATTCTCTACTCTAAACTTTTCTTTTGCAGTCGAGGAAATTACAAGAAAACGGATGGAAACCACGATGGTTCCAAAAAGACGGCGAAGACAGTACCTTCCGTTATATATAACATAAACAAATATATTTAAAGAGGAGCAGAACCAAATGAAGGACAAAATGAACCTCATGATGGCACAAAAGCGAGAGAAACCCCATCCCTCTCTTTCCTTTTTTACGTCCCCATTCAAAGTTATCTGCATTTGGATCTCAAAACTAAGAAGTCTATCTTCTATTTTTGTTAGTCATCAAGTGATTTAGTGTGATTTAGTGATAAATAAATTGATGACTTTGACATGCTTGTTTGGTTCAAAGAACTATATTTTTTGGATCAAAGAATTGTACTTTTTGCAAATGAAATTAATTTTAGATTTTCATCTTTACAAATTATAAATTTATGACAAATTTTTTATTCATTTTTTATAATTAGTGACCACATTTTTTGGTCACTAATGAAAGTTAACGGACGTTAACTGAGCCGTTATGTTGACAATTAGTGACGACTTTTAACAACTTAGTGACGAAATTTAGTGACCACTTTAGTTGTCACAAACATAGTGACCACTTTAATTTTGTCACTAATTAGTGACCAATTTTGTATTTCGTCACTATTGTCAATTAGTGACGGACCTTTAGTGACGAAAAGTGACGACCGAAATTTTGGTCACTAAACGACATTAGTGACCAATTTTCTATCGTTAGTGACCAATTTCTTTTTGTCACTAATTACCATTTTTCTTGTAGTGTAAGAAGATTAAATTGTTATCTTGCTATTCTTTGGTTGGGTTGTTACATAAAGTTTTTTATTTGATACATATTTCCAAAAACATTTAATTAAATGAAATAACGATACAGTTTTTAAACCCAACTTAAAATAAGTATTTTTGGAAAGTGTAGACAAAGTTTCATATATAGAGGTTGCGTTAATTTTAGAGTGTTGCTTTAATTTTAGAGTGTTGCGTTAATTTTAGAGGGTTGCTTTAATTTTAGAGTGTTGCTTTAATTTTAGAGTGTTGCGTTAATTTTAGAGTGTTGCTTTAATTTTAGAGTGTTGCGTTAATTTTAAATATTTTAGAGATTGCGTTAATTTTAGAGTGTTGCGTTAATTTTAGAGTGTTGCTTTAATTTAGAGAGATTGCGTTCATCTCCAAGTGTTGTGTTTTTTTTAAATAACTATAATCATAAACCTTTTAATCGCAACATATCGATTTGGAATTTTGTCAAACGGGTGTAAATAACTTAGTTTGTAGGGATTTAAGCAATCCATGTGATTCCCCTACTACCTGGAAGTCCAATAGATTGAGTGGTTTCTTTTGGGCCCACGAACTTCGCCGACATACGCCACTTACAATTTTCTTGTTCACAGACAGCCACGTATCTGCTATTGTCGGATTTATCTGTTCTAAACACAAAACCCTCTTCCAAGAACTTAATTCCGAGCTGTATGGCCATTTCCTCCTTAGTATCAATTAGTTGTCCTTCATGTATGCTTGTACCGCGATTGTAAGGTACGGGTTGGTAGGGTGGTATATTGGTCTCCGGGTTTGGAAGGGAAAGAGGCATATCAAAATAATCGTTATACTCACCAAGTGATTTATTGCTAGGGGTATATGTTTCTTCTTCTTCGTCATCATCGGTATCGGTATTTGATCTGTCCAGATCAGATATACCCGTTGTGAAAACATGGGTTTCGTCATGAGCAACTCCAGCAAACCGTCTTTCTTCGTCTTCTTCTTCCTCTGCTTGTTGTTCTTCTTCTAGTTGTGTCTCCGGAACAACATCGGGATAAGAGTCGTAAGGATGATATGAATGATCAGAATAAAGTGTGGTGTCGTAGGATGCCTGAAATTGAGAATCAGGCTCCTATTGACTACCACCGAGATGGATTTCGTCATCACCTCCGGCATCATCTTCGTCATCACCTTCGTCGCACATCAATGTTGCCTCCTACACAAAGACTTTTGGAGGTGTTTCTGAATCGACTGCAATTTGCATAAAACCAAGGATTAGTTCATCGCTGTTTAGCTCCACTAGTGAGCGATCTTCACGTTTGAACACCAACTTGCAAGTAGCAGAATCTTCGATTCCACATTTTCCCATGGCGTAATGAAGAAACCTCTTATATGTATAGATTACTGGAATCTGTACACCACGTTTTGTGTACCCAATATAATCTCACTCATTGTTGTTTTGAACCCACTGACCATCGAAACATAAATAGAGCTTAGCTTTTACAATAGGTGAACTCATCTTTCCAATTGTATGAAAAATGAAGCAATTCAAACAATGAAAGTTGAGAGAAAGAAAGAAAAATGCAATGGATGTGATGAATGCCTTGCATTATACTGATCTTTAAAGGCAAAAATTATAGCTGATTATTATTAGTTCAAGGACAAATACAATTCAATGACAAGTACAATTATTGTATGACAGAGTAGAAAAAAACAGTAGAAAGAATCAGCAACAAAAACGTGAAAAACACTGGAATCACATGAAATCATAGGACCAAACCCTCTTTTTCTCAAACCCTAACCCTAAATTACCCAATCCCGGCCCCCATCCCGGACTAACGCCGAGATTTCACTATTCATCTCGGCCTAACTCCGGGATTTCACTATTCACGGCGTCTTTGAATGTAACCCCGAGATTGGTAAGCATCCCGGCCACGGATCCCAGAAAAAAGGGGTATTTCGGCAAAATGAGAGAGATTTGGGGCATATTGGTAATACGGGATTCAAATACGGGTATTTTAATTAATTTCCCTATATATTGTGATTTTTTTAAATATATTAATATTATCATATATTTTAATACTCAAGAACATTTGTGATACTATTGTCCTCTTTTCGGTAAACTTACTCCGGTCAAACTTATTTCGACATACATCACCGTCATATATATTGTGATACGCATACTTAGGGGTGCTCACAGGTTGGGTTAATCGCATTGAAAACATTTCAACAACCCATAAGACGACATTATATATATTTCGACCCTACAAGTTTTGTAAAGTTGTAATATATATAGATTTGATATGTATAAGTTATCAATCGACAATAACGAGCAATGGAACTCATAAGACGACATTATTGAAAAGTTATATGTAATACCTTAATATTTGATAAATGATAGATTGTATTTCAAAGAAAAATTTCATTATTTTTATGTTTTCAAAGAAAGTTATATGTATTATCTTTTTCAACAAAATAGAAATCGGAAGGTCAGGAATTGAATCTGCTGTTAAAATGTTGATCAAGAACAGAAAGTAAAAATTGAAGGGCATTGCTATTCCTACCCCCTCCTCACTCACAATCACTCACATACCCCCACCTATATCACTCACATACCCTCTCCTACCTCACTCACATACTCCCTATAGGAGGGGTTATGTTTAGAATTCACCTAATTGAAGTGTAGAGTGAGAGATTGGAAAAGGTGTAGCCGTCGCATCACCGCCAACCACCTTGTGTGGCTGGCGGTGGCAACAATCACCTCCTATCCTACGATTTTTTTTTTTTGGTTTCTATATGGTGGGATAATTGCATCCTAGAGTAAAGTTTATTATTGGTCCTTAACATTTCATCATTTCAACGGTTTTAGTCCCTAAGGTTTATTTTCTTACTTTATCCACTTATGTTTGACAGTTCGTAACGATTTTCATCCCTCCTCTCTTAACAACCGTTAACTTTTTTTCGTTGAATCCGATTAAATGAATGATATTTTGGTCATTTTACTTGTTTTCTTATTATTTTTGTTTTTACCCCTAAAAAAATCAAACTTTAAGGATCTATTGTGTAATTAACTATAATATATATGTATATATATTTATTTTTATATTAGAAGCGTACTCGCACAATGCAGCGAGATACATCACGATTTTAATGTTTCATTTTATTTTTTTATCGATTTACAGTACAATTTTGGATGGTTTTGAGAAAGTAATAATGTTTTTCTTATAAATTTGTTTAATTTAGGCTTAATAATATAATTTTTTTATAAAATTTTTTAAGTGTTTTGTTATAATTCAATGATTATCTTATATATTTTAATGACATCTAGAAAAAATAAACAATTACATATTTAATAATATAATTTAAAAAAAATTATAGTAATATAATATATTAATTAAATAGTGATACATGGAAATGTTTGCACAAAAGGAAGATCATGCACATACTAAATTGGTGGATGTTAGAAGTTTGTAGTAGTGATATGTATCTTGTGCTTTGATAATAGTAAATTAAGAGATTTTTAAAATCTTGCATAAAATGATGGTACCTTGTGTCTAATAATTTGTACTTAAAAGTTTTTTATCCGTGCTTTATATATATATATATATATATATATATATATATAGGGGTTGTCTAATTTACAGCCCTTAAAAAGGTTGCAAACTTTGCAACCCACATCTTAACCGTCGGATTCATGATCGGCGGTTACAATAGATATGGGGTCCAATATTTTTATTTAAAAAAATAGAAAAATAAAAATAAAATAACCGTCGATCATGAATCCAACGGTTAAGATGTGGGTTGCAAGGGTTGCAACCTTTTTAAGGGTTGCAAAATATCCTTCCACTATATATATATATATATATATATATATATATATATATATATATATATATATATATAGAAGCGATCAAATGCAAACCACCTCTATTTATACAAACTTACAAACTAATCTCAGCCGTTCATCTAGTCTAATTAATATCTAATTTTATTTTGTTTATTTAAATAATGTCATAATCATAATAAATGAATTTTATCTTCTTCTATATATATATATATATATCTCAATCGTATTTAATAAATCATGATTATTATCCATAATTATCTCAATTATTTCATAATATAATGGTTTGTAATGTCTTAGTTTGCACTATAACCCATCCATATTATATATATATATATATATACTACTACTACTACTTTATAATGCATTCATATCAAACTCTTAAAGACAACTCTTCAAGCATGAGGTAAAATCATTTTAAGCATGATTTTCAAAAAAACTATGAATTACAAACATGTTATGCACAATTTACAAGTCCTTAAAGCCTACTTTTGATCCTGACCACCCACACTAAGGGCATCCGCAATGGTCAAGTCTTTTAAAGACTTGATCTATTTGTCACGTCATCAAAAAGTCATCTTCAAATTACTACTCCAATAGTCAAGTCTTCCTAAAACTTTTTGTTGCATTTTTAATTCATTTTTAATATATATACATAAACTATCCTCATCTATTTGAAATGTTTTATAAAACTCCTTCCATTATTTGTCGTTATTTAAAGCACAAATACGTTTTTTAAAACAAATATTATACAACAATAACATAAAATTTAATAAAAATATTACAAAACGATAATGAAAAACTGAAAGTAAACCTAAATTCCATATTTCATCTTAATTTCCTCCGTCAACATTTGTTGATACCTTAGTTGTTCGTTTCCTTGCGTATTTTCCATTAACATTTTTAGCTCGTTGATTTTTTTTGAAGACTTGTACGAATCTTTTAGCTCCTTTAAGTGTTCAGTTGCACCATTTATCGTGGACATCCGTAAAGTGTTTGTTTCGTTGATTATGTCTTTTACTTCATTTATGTAGTTTTTGAAGACTTGTACAAAAGTTTCTAAAAATAATATGTAGTTTTTTTTATAAATATAAACTATCACTAGTACAAAAATGACCTTTTGCCACGGTTTTGGAAATAAAGGTCAGCCACGGTTAAGCTTTAAACCGTGGCCAAAAGTTATAAATAAAATTAGAGTATTGTTTTAGCCACGACTTAACTCAATAACTGTGACCATTAACAAACACATCCAAACATAATGTCACGATTTTAATAAAAATGTGACTAAATGCTTCGATATGGTGACACTTTTTTTACTGTGGCCAATAGCAGTCAAAAACCATGGCCATATATAGACATATAGTCATGGTTTTTTGTCTTAACCATGACTTTATGTTGTGACGGTTATAGTCCGTGACTATAGATAGAAATACGGCCACATGAAGCCAATTTTCTGTGGCTAAAATAAAATATATATTGTCACGAAACCTTATTAAACGTGGCCAAAAGACAAGGTGTTTATGGCCACTGTTTTCGTTATCTTATGTCATCAAAAGGTAACAAATAGCTACGGTTTTACTAATTAAGCCTAACTATAGGTCATGGATTGGCAACGGTTAGTATGAAACTTTTATAGCTAAAAGTATATAGTTAAGGCCACGTTTAAAATAAGCTGATGACTAAAAGGTAACCAATAGTCATGTTTCTAACAATTCAGTTCATCTAACTAATAAGTAATTTATCGTCACGGTTTTTGTTATTGTGTGTGATCAACTGTTAACCAATAGTCATGGTTCTCAAATTTAATTGTAATTATATGTCATGAATTAGTCACGGTTTTTATCATTTTTGTCGCCAAAAGTATAACCGACATATGTGTCCACAAGGTAACCGGTAGTCACGCTTCTAACAATGTAGTTCGTGTGGCTAATAAGTAGTTTACGACCAAAATTATTATTTTTATGTGTGACCAAAAGTTAACTGATAGTCACGGTTTTAAAGCTTAAGTGTAACCATACGCCATGAACTATCCATGTTTTTTTTTCTCATTTTGTGCGCAAAAAAAGTAAACGTTTGGCCACGATTATAAAAATTAAGCATAAATATATGTCATGATTTGGCCATGATAAATATCAAATTTGCATGGTAATAAATATAGTTAAGATCACGATTAAAATAAATTCATGTGGCTTTAAGGTAATCAATGGTCGTGAATTGTGTGGCTATAAGTAGCTTATAGCCACAGATTTACTATATATGTGTGTGCTAAATGTAACTAGTATTAACGATCCCACAAATTCATCGTAACTATATGCAGGGGCGGACCTACAACTACGGGAGGGGGGTCCCGTGCACCCACTCACTTGATTGCCATAAAGGAAAAAAAGATAGGCGCCTTGAAGGTGTGCACCCACTTGATTTTAAGGGTGCCCTGAAATATTTTAAATTTGAATTTATAACACAAATAAGCAATTGGTGGGATGGTTTGTGGTGATTAAGTTAAAGTTTCCCCTAGCTAGAGGTCTGGGGTTCAATCCCAACACTCTGCATGGTTAAAATAAACTGGTCACAGTAAACACTTGTGTGGCTATAAGTAGTCTATAGTCATGGTTAAAATAAATACATGTGGCTATAAAATAATTAATGGCCATCACAAAAACAAATTGTGTTGCCATAAGTAGCATATGGCCACGGTTTTAACTATTTTTTGTAGGAAAAGGGTAAGCAATAGCCACAATTTCAAATATTTTACGTAGCAAAAAGATAACCAATGGCCATGGTTCTACAAAATATGTGTAACTATATGTCATGAAATGGCCACAGTTAAGATGAATTATCATGACTATACGTAGTTTATGGCCACTGTTATATGAAAAATACTAAACTACCAATTTGTTTGATAACGTTATGGTTATGGTTTTTATGTTATGGCTACGCTTTTTCATGTGATATAGTGACACAATTTAAACGTGGCCATAAGGGTACCAAAAATCACACAAGAATAGGCCATGTTTTGGCTGAAAAAAAAACCGTGGCGAAAGGGCTACGACCACGGTTTTTAACCGTTGCAAAAGTGACTTTTTGTACTAGTGTATATATACTTAAAACTATGATTTCTAAAAACAAAAGTATTTAATTTTTGTGTTTTTTTATTTTTGATATTTACGAAAGCGTTCCAATAATGTATTTTGTTAATAATAATAATAATAATAATAATAATAATATTATTATTTTATATATTTAATAAATGAATTATTATTAAATGAAGAGTAAACTCCAACTTTGGTCCCTGAGGTTTATTGATTTCTTTGAAAGAGGTCCCTATGGTTTCATAATTCAAGTTTACATCCCCAGGGTTTGGATTTTGCTCTAGAAATGGTCCCTGACCCCTAACGACGTCAAAATGGTCCGTTAGTGCTAGGGGTATTTTGGGTATTAATGGTTTTCCCTCAAATTTTAACCAAATTAACTCTTCATATTCAATAAACTGAGTTAAACTCAGTTTACCAGTTAACCATCGTCTTCACTTCACTCTTGCACACACTCACAAACCCTCACGAAGATCAAAAATCGAACATAGTAGGAGGTTCGTTTGTTCTCAGGCGAGAGCTACACGAAGGCTGGAGTCCCACAGATATCTACGGTAAGTGTCCATTGAGCTCTGTTTTTTCCCATTTTCTTATCACCATCTTCAATGGAGTAAGGATGAACCATTGAGCTTTTTTTTGATGATTTTGTTCACAGAGATTTACGAAACACTGATAACAGTAAGGATGAACCATGGAGGTGTTTTTACTGGATTACCAGGAAGAAGATACGTGAATGGTAATGTTGATTTTATTGATTTGGTTAACACTGAGGGTTTATCTCTGCATGAGTTCGATAAAATGGTGTTAGCATTAGGGTACGATAGAGATGAAGTAAAGTTTTACCATTTCTTGATTCCTCAAAGTGACCTTGATACTAGTTTGAGACCTTTAGTGAATAACCAAGATGTCTTGAACTTTCTAAGATATGCCCCTATGATTAAAGTCATTGATGTATTTGTAGAGCATGTACAGACAAATGTGTTTCCCCCAAATCAACATAATGATGTTATGGAGGAACACATTGCTTTGAATCAAAGCATGGATCATATAATTCATAGCTTTGATCCTTTTATTGGGTTGGACTCAGAGTTACCATCACATAGAGGTAATGGAATAGACTTGAACCAAGGAGTTGACTTAAACCAGGGAGGGGACTTGAACCAAGGAGGGGACTTGAACAATGAAGCTGACTTAGAAAGTGGCAACCATGGGGATTTAGAGAGTCATAACAATAATGGGTTTAATTCATTTGATGAATTTGATATGGAGGATTATGTGGATAGCTATGGGGAGTGGTTGGGAGTAAATGGGGAAGGAAGCCAAAATGTGGAGGGTGATATTGATCCCTTTGATGTTGATAACTTTGACTCAGAAGATGAAAACAGTTTTTGCAAGAAGGTTAGGCATACCACAGACCATAAGCATATTGACTTTTATGTTGGGCAGTCTTTTGGGAATAAAGAAACCATAAGGAATTTGATCAAGCAGCATGCAATTGACACTAGAAGAGATATAGTGGTGGTAAAAAATGACACAATCAGATTTAGGGCCATTTGTAGGGGTTCAATGCCTAACTTAAAGGAGTCCAGTGGGCCTGGTAAAGGAAGAAAGGGTAGATGGAAGAAGTCCAATGGGCCCACTTGTCCATGGGTTTTGTATTTGTCAGCCTCAACAGATGAAGCAACTTGGAGTGTGAAAACCTACCTTGACAAACATAAATGCTTCCAAACTAGGGAGGTTGGTATGACCACTGCACATTTTCTCTCAAATCATATCACAGAACAGGTCAAGGTAGATCCGAATATTCCATTGAAGGCAATTCAATCCCAATTATCAAAGAAGTTTGATATCTTTGTGTCACCTGGTAAGGCTATGAGGGCAAAACAGTTGTCCATGAAGAAGATTTGGGGAGACTATAAGTCACAGTACCATCACCTGAGGGATTACCTGAATGAGGTAAAAAGATGCAATCCAGATACAACTGTTAAGCTAGAAGTTGAGCCAGAACCCAATCCAAACAGTGATACCAGAAAATTCAAAAGGGTGTACATATGTTTGGGAGCTTTGAAAAGAGGATTCAGGGCAGGTAAGAGGGATCTGTTAGGTCTAGATGGGACTTTTATGAAAGGTCCTTTTCCAGGGCAAGTGTTAACAGCTGTGGGTATTGACCCAAATCATGGCATATATCCAGTTGCATTTGCAATAGTAGAGGCAGAGACAACAGATTCATGGATATGGTTCTTAGAGTGCCTTGGAGATGACCTTGATCTTCAATCAAATTCCAACTTCACTTTCATTAGTGACAGACAAAAGGTATGAACTTACTCTATTTTGCTATGATCTCACTCTGTTTTGCTTATGAACCTGATTAATAATTTGCTCTTGTTGCATATAGGGTATTCTTCCAGCAATTGCCAATTTGTTCCCTTCTGCTGAACATAGATTCTGCCTTAGGCATATCCATGAGAATATGAAAATACAATGGAAGGGGAAAGCATACAAAGATCACTTATGGCAATGTGCAACAACTCCTACTATCCCACAGTTTAAAACAACAATGGACAACTTGAGAAGGTTCAATACAACTTGCTATGAATGGTTGAACAAGATCCCCCCTCAACACTGGACCAGATCACACTTCACAGGTATAACTGAACATTAGAGTGATGTGCTTTTGAATGATGCATCTTATGATATGATTTTTATTTGAACTTTTCTTGAATATTGATTATGTTACATGCTTCTTACACTCACAGGCAGATGTCACAGTGATGTGCTTTTGAATAACATGTGTGAGGTATTCAATAGACAAATTGTTGAGGCTGTGGACAAGCCAATTTACTCTTGTCTGGAATACATTAGAGTTTATCTAATTAAGAGGATTGTTAATGTATGCAAAGTAATTGAGACTTGTGATGGACCACTAACCCCAACAGCAAACAAGATGATGGACAAGGCCAAGAGAGAGGCATCCAAATATCATGTGTTGTTTAGTGGTGGAGATAGGTATCAGGTATGTAAACTAAACTTGTGTATGCAAAGTAATATAAACTAGACATGTTTCTGATATGTTTCTTTTCACATAGGTATATGGCCCTTGGAATGACCAGTGCATAGATGATGTGAGAGTAAGGACCTGTTCTTGTAGGCAGTGGGAGTTAACTAGAATTCCTTGCAAGCATGATGTGGCTACAAACTGGAACATGGCAGCAAATGGTTCTGATGTGGTACCTGAATCATGGGTGGACAATTCATACAGATTGAGCACATGGAAGGAGATGTACAACTTCAAAATTGAGCCAATCAATGGAAGCATGCTATGGGAAAAAGATAATTGCCCAACTACTTTGGTTCCACCAAATCATCATAAACAGGTTGGAAGACCAAAGAAAAAGAGAAGGAAGACAACTGAAGAATTGTCTCAGAGAAGTGGGGACAGTAGTAAAATGTCAAGGAAAGGGAAGACTGTCACTTGTGATAAGTGTAAGAACAAAGGTCACAATTCAAGAACATGTAAAGGGCAAGGAGGACCTTCACAGGATAGGGCATGAGTTGGTTGTTTGTTTGGTTAGTGTTAGTGCTCACTTATCTAACTTGGAAAGGTGTTTTGGTAATTGGTAGTATGTTGTGTTATGGACAAAGTATCTTATGGTTGTATGTTCTATGTTATGGTTTGGTTGTATGGACAAAGTATCTTATGGTTTGGTAATTAGTAGACTGCTTTGTGTTAATGGAATGAAACATGCTTGGTGTTATGTTTTGTGTTAATGGAATGAAACATGTTTGGTGTTATGTTTTGTGTTAATGGAATGAAACATGCTTGGTGTTATGTTTTTGGTTCATTCTTAATGGACAAAAACAGTGTGCTTTCTTAAAGGACAAAAACAGAGTTTCCTTTCTTAATGTACAAAAACAAGGATTGATCAAAAGAATTGTCATTTGCATTTGCATTGATCAAAAGACTTTCATTTGCAGAGGATAACAAGGATTGATCAAAAGACTTCCATTACAAAGAGTATTACACTTAATCAAAGACTTCCATTACAAAGAGTACAAACAGATGAACAAATTCATCTTAAGCTTTCCAATTACACTTAATTCCTACCAAACAAAAACCAACATTCCAAAAAGCTATCCCAAAAGAGAAGACAACATTCCCAGATTACTTCAAACAGAAATATATACAAAAACCTAAAAAAACCCAACTAATTACTATAATCAAATTCAACTTAAAAATTTCCCTTTCTCTAGCTTTCACACATTGCTCAACTCGATTCTTGGATCTTATCAGACCAGAGATGACATCCATAGACCTTGCACAAATGGGTGGATCAAACCAACCAAAAAAATGAACATTGACCCTGTCAAAATGAAAACAAAGGGTAATTAGGTTGGAATAGAAAAATGAGATGATTTTGTGAAGGAGATGAAAAAAATCGAGCCTTGGTATGAAGGAAATGTTGAAATTCGAAATTAGCTTACAATTCCTCCACAAGTGTAGAACCAACGGCCGGGATTTGAGTTTGTCCACGAGGTTCTCAAGTAGCTTGGACACTGCAGTAGCAGAGCACCATTTTGGTTGGAGAAGGAGAAGACTTTCGAATTTGGAGAAGGAGATGAGCTCTGGAGAAGAACACAGTGGAGAAGAGAGGTCGCTAAAATGGAGTTAGGGGAAGAGTTAATTTGGTTAAAAAGGAGGGAAAAATTTTAATACCCAAAATACCCCTGGCACTAACGGACCATTTTGACGTCGTTAGGGGTCAGGGACCATTTTTAGATCAAAATCCAAACCCTGGGGATGTAAACTTGAATTATGAAACCATAGGGACCTCTTTCAAAGAAATCAATAAACCTCAGGGACCAAAGTTGGAGTTTACTCTTAAATGAAAGTGTAAAATTAAAAATGTAAACCTATGATTGTTGAGGGATCAAATATAAACATTTTATAAATCTTCAAACACTTGACATCCACCAAGTCATTGGATGTCAAGTGATTCTTCAAGTCATTTCTCCAATGGATACTCCTTTCATCAAGTGATTCTCAACCTTTTTATCAAGTCATTATTTTTACCATTGGAGATGCTCTAAGTTTGGTATGCTCAGAGATTTCTGTCTACCTCTCCAAAGTTTTTATTCTTCTTCCAGCTTTAGTGGTTCTCAATAATTCAAATTTCAAACTCCATATTCATGTATCTGGAACAACTTATTTGCTCCCAATTTTTGATTTATCCACAAGGTACCGTCATTTCATGCAATAAATTTAAAAACTACGAACTTACGAGATAAAGAGCATAATGTACACCTTGTTGATGCACTTCCACCTAAACCACCTAAATTGAATTTTCATACTAACTTTCCAACTTCCAGCTTTTTTTCTCCACCAATTCCAGCTTTCTTTCCAGTAGAGCAATTCCGTTTGGGTTTATGTGCATATTCAAATTTCAAACCTTTTACATATGTGCAGGAATTTTAAAAATCTCGTAATTACATATTGATATGCATATTGTACACATTGTTGATGCATACTTTTATGAAGTCAAAGTTTATGTTTTATGCTTCCAATTAATGTTTACATAAAAAGATGCAGGTTCATACTTCCAGAGCATGTATCAGCTCTCTGACTTTTCCTTTATAAAAATTAATACCAATCAAATGAAATCTCTCACCCCACCCCAAATTCAAAATTCAAATTTTCAAAGATTGCCTACTAGGCCCTACTTAACCCGTGAATTTGAGCAGCTTGGGAGTGAAGAAGAAAAATGTTGAGAAGAAGCTTGGAAGGAATTTGGAAAATATGTTTAGGCCATCAAACTTTCTGGGGATTGAATCAATTTTTTCGACTCAAAGAAGATGAGATTGATCAAAACCCATGTCATGAAAATCAACAAACCTTCTCTTATATCAATTCAGGTATATATAAATGATTTCCATAAACACCCATATTCTTCCAATTTATGCCATTTTCTACTAATTTTTAACTAATTTTGTTGCAGAATCCATATGGGGATTTAATCATCCTGAGCTTAAAGCCATTCGTGGGTGTTCATATATATTTTGTTCTTGAAAAATTTAGAAAATTATCATTATATAATTTTCCTTTAAATTGATTTATAAAATATATTTCTTTTTAATTTATCATGACCTACCGGAGAGACCAAATGGATATAATTATGCTGGAATGGAATCTGAAAACTATCAGCTATGGAGTTCAAAACAACAGAAAATACGAGCAGGCAGGTATTTTCTCATTAAAATTGCAACATTTTTTTATAATACATCAAACGTTGTATTTTTTCTAAAACTTTGCAAACCTTCATAAGTCAAACCTTGTGATTTTCCAACCGAGTTATTGCTTTTGTCTTATCGTGTTTGTTGATGTCGTGGTTCTGCGGTGAAGTGGTGCTCGTCAGAGAGATGCTGCTCTTCGTGAAATGGACAGAGGAAGAGAGACGCCCGGTGAGTTAGCGGGAGAGAGGAGATGGCGACCTAGGGTTTGTATCAGGTTTGGGGAAGGAGTTTGAATGACCTGATTGAAAGATGTTGGGCTTACGGAATATATTGGGCTAGGATATGGTTGATACTGAATTACCAATGACTTGATGATGCATGATTGGGGTACATATCTAAAGCTTTTGGTTTCGACTTGGGCTTATCCAATATTTATTCAATCATCTTTTGTAATGGTTTGGTCTTTGGTTTGAGAGTTAGGGGTTGTTTACCCAAATATTTACCAGTAACCATTTATCGGTTAAATTCATCGCTATTACTTACCTTATCGCGTAGATTAAAATAATAGGCAAAGATTCACTTACCGGATAAGATTCTCACTATTGTTTTCGCTCTTACCAGACAAGATTATTGGTCATTGCCATATTTATCGGTTAACGTAATATAACTTGGTAAGTACTTACCCAAATAAGTGTTTGGTAAACGGCCTCTTTGACCGTTGTTTTTGTTTTCTCAAAACATTTTATGGGTTGCCATTTTGTTTTTAGGAGGCTATGCCTTTCTTAGAGTTGTAGTCGCTCTTTCTATTTTAGAATAATATTTTTCTTAGGCATTTTGTCCCATTTGATTTATTGTAAGGCGTTCCCAACGGATGTTTCCTTTTTCCCAGAAATCAAATAAATAAAGACAACATTGAAATAAGATGTAGATAAAATTCAACATCTAAATAGGAAAAGTAACATATGACGTATTATTAATATCTCATGGAATTTATTTATCTATAAGATGAAATTGAATAAAATAATAACATAAAAATAATTGTAGGAAAAAGTTCAAGAAAACCCCCAACAAACTTATCTATTTTATATGATTAAGTCCTTAATCGATAAACTTATCCAAAACCCCATCATCTTAGGAATTCAAAAGCAATCATAAACATATGAACAAATCAATAAAATGGTTCGAGATTATACCACTAATCGAAACTTAAACTTTCTTCAGGGCCACTCGTTCCAACATCAATTTCTCCTGGATTTCTTGAGCTACTTTATTTCTTAGGGGGCGTTTGGTTCGCAGATTCTGATGGAATCTGATGGAATTGGAATGTCCAATTCCTTTGACCAAATTCAATTCTCTTGTTTGGTTCATTCTTTTCTATGGAAGGAATGTGTGAATTCCACCAAATTCCACAAATGAAGGATTTGAACATTCCATCCTAAAACCCAACGATTTCAATGGAATGTAATCTTATATTTTGATAATTCCAAATTCACCTTTTACTCCAAACTAAACCCTACTAATATTGATTATCAACAAACACCAACTATCTCTCTCATCTCTATCTCCCTCTCTCCTCTTTCGCTATCTCTCTCTCCTCTCTCTTTATCTCTCCTCTCTCTTCCCTCCCTCTCCTCTCTTTATCTCTCTCTCCTCTCCTCTCTCTCTCTCCCTCTCCCTCCTCTCTCTCTCCTCCAATCTATCCTCTCTCTCTCTCTTCCCTCTCTCTCCTCTCTATCTCTCTCTCCTCCACTCTCCCCTCTCTCTCTCCCTCTATCCTCTATCTCTCCTCTCTTTATCTCTCTCTCCTCTCTCTCACCTCCACTCTCTCCTCCCTCTCTCTCTCTCTCCTCTCTCTCTCTCTCTTCCCTCTCTCTTTATCTATCCTCTCTCTCTCCTCTCTCTTTCTCTTCCCTCTCTCTTTATCTCTCCTCTCTCTCTTCCCTCTCTCTTTATCTCTCCTCTCTCTCTCCTCCACTCTATCCTCTATCTCCCTCTATCCTCTCCTCTCTCTCTCCCTCTCTCTCCTCACCCTCTCGGCATCATTCATGTGCTAAAATAATAAAAACAATTTTTGTTAAAAATTAAACTATTTAATGACTATTTTATTAAAGTAATTTTTGTTTAAAAAATTAAAATAATCAAAAAGGGTATTTTGGTCATTTACCAAAATTCCATTCCAATTCCGAAGCTACAATCTGTGAACCAAACAGAAAAATTCCAATTCATTTAACAAATTCCATTCCAATTCTGTCAACCAAACAGGTAGTCAAACCTGACAACATTCCATTCCAATTCCATCAAAGTCAAATTCCTTTGACAGATTCCATTCCATCCAAAAATATTCTACGAACCAAACACCCCCTTAATGTTGGTTCCGTTTAGAGACACTACACTTTCAAAAATAAGAATTGTACTTAACCTCAAGGAAACTTGACAATGGATGCCACAATATCTTTCAAGAAATCAACACATGGTCCTTATTTCTCCAAGTGTCATATTTCCTTTTGTATTTTACAAAACAGCCCCTAGGCCTTGTTTGTTTTTTAAAAATAAACACTTAAATGTCACTTATCACTTTTTCGGTCAGAGGTATACCTAGGGGTGTACGCGGGTTGGGTTGGGCGGGTTGGGACGTTTTTACAACTCAACCCAATTATGGCGGTTTGGAAAATCTCAACTCAACCCAACCCATTCAAAAATATAACCCAACCCAACCTAACCCTTGCGGGTTATGGTGGGTTGGGTTGGCGGGTTAGTAATATACATAAATTTTCCGATTGAAATACGATAAATAATACTAAAATTATTCTCAACAAAGTTATTAGTTATTACAATTAGGGCTTGCTCGTGTTCGTCCGTTTAACTTAACCGAACAAACGAACGAACAAGAACGGTAAATGAATGAATTTTTTTTTCACAATATATAAATATATTTATATAATAAACAAACGTAAACGAACATAAACAAATGTAAACAAACATAAATTAATGCAAACGAACGAACATAAATGAACGAACCTTCACGAACATATTAAACGAACGAGACCATTGTTCATGTTCGTTCATTTAACTAAACGAACAAAAAAATGTGTTCATGTTCGTTCATTTATTAAATGAACGAACATAAACGAATTTCCCGCCAAACGGTTCACTGAACGTTCGGTTCGTTTACAGCTCTAATTACAATCATCCAATTATAAATTAAAATTCATAAGTCTTAAAGTTAATTTGGGTTGTGAATAAACTGCATATTATATATATATATATGTATGTATAATATACCTTTATAAAAAAATAGCGGCGGGTTGGCAGTTTGGGTTGGGTTGAATTTTTCTAACCCAAATTCAACCTTTCTAATTAGCGGTTTGGCGGTTTCCGGTTTCGCGGGTTGGGTTTAATTGAGTTGGGAGCGGTTTGGATTGGTCAAGTTTCGCGGGTTGACGGTTTTATTTACACCCCTAGGTATACCAATTAAGTGTGTTTGTTTTTTCCTCTAATTCAGATCCACTTAACACTTAATTTTCACTGACCGAAAAAGTGATAACCCCATCACTTTTTTTCACTTATTTCCACATCGGCGCTTTTCCAAATCGTTTCCAGATGGTTTCCAAATCTTTCCTAGACTTGTTCGATAATATCTGAAATCGATCTCCCAAATCGATCGATCTCCAAATCGATCGCTCTCCAAATCGATCGATCTCCAAATCGATGAGTGGGACACTCGCTTTTCTCCAAATCAAACGACGTCCTCCTCTTCTCCTCTCCAAATCGACAGCTTCGACTCTAAATCGGGACTTGCAGGTTCGATTTTATGCTTCTGTCGATTTTATCTCTGTCTTAACCTTTGTGCTTCTGTGAAATTTGTTCAATTTTATGTTGGGTTTGATCTCAAGAGTCAGTTTTATGTTGGGTTTTTCAAACAAAGTTTTGCTTCTTTCTTTGTGTCGTCTTCCAATATTCTCTGTTTTTCTTCTGGTTTTCTTGCTTTTACTTTGCAAGAAATGAAGTTTTAAAAATCTTGAATTCCTACCACTACTTGTGTCAAATCTTGGATTCTTGATTTTGATTATAGTGACGAGAATATAGGGGTATCATCGAGTGAGGTAATAAGGGTTGTAACAATGAAATTGGTCAAGAATGCAGGTGTCATGTGTGATTGACTATTAGCATCTGTCAAGAATGCAAGTCTCTTTTTTGTGAGCTCCAGAAGGCAAAAAAAAAAGGAAAATGAAAACAAATGCAGGATTGAAATTTGGATCTTGATTTATGTGTTAATTCTACAATATTGATTTGTAGCTTGATTTAAGTTGGATCTTGATTAGGTATTGGATGAATAACAAATAGCATTTTGGTATCAAGAAATCAAGTTGGATAACTTGATCTTATTAGATGAATTACAAACCACATCGGTTTAGCGTAGCGTGGGGTGGGTCAACGACAGTTTGCCGGATCTACTACTGTTGGGTTTGGGTCTGATGCGGGTTTGATCGCGGGGATGTCTGTGGGCTAGGGGTTGTTTGTTGTGGAGCTGTTTGGTGTTGTATGTCGAGGGTATATCGGTCGGGTGGTCGTCGGTTCCTCGGTTGGTCTTTGTTGCTGCAGCCTTAGTTTGCTCCTCGCAAATTTACTTTCGCTGCTCGACATCTTTTGCTGGCGGTTTTGGCTTGCGGGCAGTTTTGGTTTCCCTGTTTCGTCATTGTTTCGGCTTGTATCGTTATGTTTTTGTTCCGCTGTAAAACTTACCTTATGGTTTGGTTGTGTTTATAAAATTTGCTGCCGTTTAAAAAAAATAATAGTCTGATGTAGGCTACCATAACAACAATTGGATTATTGGAGACATTTCTTATATATAATTGTGAACTTCTTACATAAAACATTCAAATATATGAATTTGAAAAGTATGTTTGTATTAACTACTACTTTAATAAGATTTGAGTGTAAAGGGAGATTGATTTTCGTTATTATGAAACTTCGTTCATATTTCAATTTGTTCATATCAATCGATGTACTTTGATAGGATGTAGATGTTTGTGGTTCATCTAATATTGTGTTTATGATTTTTTTGAATTCCACTTTATAACACCCGCGATTTTCGGTAAGTAACTGTCACCCGAGCGTTTCTGTGACTTGTAAACAGTGGGTTTTTGTTGGGAAATGTTTTGTTTAAAGTCTCTTGGAGTATCGGGAGTATTGGCAGTGAAAAAATCGACTTTCGGAGCTTCGGAGAGGTCCCGCGACAATGCCCGACGACTATGAAAGTGTCATAGTCGCATTGTCACGGTCACAGGGAAGGTACCATGTCCTGGGGGAAGATGGCGACATTGCCTGTCAATGTCGCACTAGAGGCCCAGGGTGCTGTTAAGTGCAGGATTTCAGCTTTCTTTCTCATTTTCCTTCTCCAAACTCTCCCCTTTCTCTCCCAACACGTTTTCCCTCTTCTCCCTTCAAACCCTAACTCTTATTTGGCTCAAACCCTTGTATTTTATGAAGATGAAACTCCATCAAGTGGTAAAATGGAAAGCTTTGGTCAAGGATTCACCATCTCCATCTTCTTTTTCAACCTCAAACTCATTGTTGGGTTTTCTAGGTTTTCGTCAAACCTAAGTGGTAAGTGTATCCCTTTCATTTCTAAACCTTAAAACAAGTTATAAATGCTCCATTGATGATTTCCTAAATATTATGTTTCTCCATTTTCGGTTTGGAAGATTTTGGAGGAGTTAGGTCAAAATTATGGTTTAGGGTATAAGTTGAGGTTTTGATGTAAAATGTTTGGGGAATGTTTCTATATGGTTATTTACGGGTGAAAATGTTTGGATCTAGGTTTTGGAGGTTTTTGGCTTGGAGGATTCAAATTTCGTCAAGGAAGCTCAAAGTGGGGTAAAATCTAGATTTAGCCTAAATCAAGCAAGGTGAGTTCAAGTTGATTTGTGAAAACGGTGTACATGCCAAAATGTTTATTTTAAAGTGTTTTGCGTCTTACATGAAATTGTTAACTGCTGATAAGTTTGATTACTTTGAAAGTGTTTAACTTTATAAACTTATATAGCACACATCTTTGTGATTTTTGGGCATCTCGATAAATGTGTCATAAATGAATGGGTTTTTGATGAATTATTGCATAAATAGGTATTTGTTCAAAAATGCACTTTTAAGTGTTTGTCGGGTTTTATGCATCATTCACGAAATGAGATGTTTTGAAAAGTACGATTGTGTGAGTCCTTTGGTTTTGGGTCATTCCCGACTTTGGGAAACATTTTAGAACTGGAACACCTTTTGGATTTTGGGCCGAAGGCCAATGGTAATTTGAGAATCAAAGATTTTGGGGAAAATGTGTATTTTGGTCTATGTAACCATATTGGCTCTCGTGTTTTAGCCAAACGTCTAATAAGCCTCTTGGGGCTTGATTTGTACTCGGTGGAGTTTGGAACAATTGTTCGGTTTTGGTAGCCTTGGACGTATGGTGTACTTAGTTGCATCTTATTTGAGAGTTGCATGTTTTGAATGCGTTAGTTCATTCTTTTGAGTCATGTAACGGTTTAGACTGTAATGCATTGGATCCATAGGCATATGAGTCAGTCGGTTGGTTTAGTGGGGACTTAATCCCCGTTTTGGGATTGGATATTGTTTATGGCTAGCGGGAGCTCGAGGTATAGATCGTGGGTGGTTGAACTCGATAACCGCATAACCTCTATTGAAGGGCTTGAGGTAGAGATCGTGGGTGGTTGAACTCGATGCTCGTTTGTAATCCAGTTTGGTTACTCATCGTGGAATTTAGTGTTCGCGTTTGAAGTCTATTGAGTGGTCCCCAAGTCATGTTTTTATGTATGCTTGCGGTGGTGCTCTGCAGAGCCGTATACGGAGCTAAGTCTTGCGGTGGTGCCCATTTTGAGCCGGATACGGGGACTTGTGGCTTTGGTAGTGACACTCATTAGAGGTCGAGTAGACACTAGGGTCATTTGGCTATCTTGCGGTGGTAGCTCGGTTGGGAGCCAGATACGGAGATCCATGGCCTATGTGAAGCTCTAGAACATTGATAAGTGGCTTAACTTTGTGTGCCCGTCACTTTCGATGGAATTCGGGTATCCCGCGTCACCGAAAGATGTTGTTTTTGGGTATTGAGTTTTATTATCCAAGTTTTTGGTGGCGTTTTGTATATTTGGGATTTATCCTTGATTTATGGGTTGAGTATTATGCCTCACCCGTGTTTTTGGTGTTTCGGGATATAAAGTTTTAGCCGTATTTTCATAAATGGAGAGTTCAATTTTTATTCACGTTTTGAGTGAGTGTGGGGTTAAACCTAAATTATGAACGGGCGGTTTATATTGGTATCTTCGTCCTTGAAGTAGATCGGATTGGAAAAACGTTTAAATTGGTGTTCTTTGCCTAAAATGCATATTATTGGAAAATGAGTCGTTTTCATATGTAAGACATATCAAATTGAGAGATTATGACTTTAACCGCATTCTTTTTTTTTAAACGATTAATTTTTATATGTTGAAAACTCTTGAGCTCACTAGGCGTTAAGTCTAACCTTTTTATTTGTCGGCATGTGCATCAAGTTCCAGACGGGGGTTTGGACTTCTAGCAGTACTGAAGAGATGTGTCTTAGTGCTCGCAAATGTAAGTTTTTGGTGAAGTCTTCCGCAGTTTGGAGATAATGACTATTATTGGGTTTTAGTAGCATCCGTTCTTATTATAGACTGTATGTATGGAATGAATGTGTGTATTGAGGTTAAATCTTAAATTGTGATTGTAGATGAATTATTTATTGGTGTATTTAGAAAATTTTAAATTAGTTGTTATTTCCAGGTTTGAGGGTGTTACACACTTGATTTGTATGTGTTCATTCACGTGAATAAAGTAGCACAAATAAAACCATCAAAAGGTAGTATAATTTAATTAAAAAAAATTGATTCAGATTTCAGACGTTTATCAGTTTACAAAAACTAACAGTCTTATTGTTTCAGATTTCAGACTTCAACACCACCTCTTAAAAATCAAAAGTGAAATCAGATTCTAGACTTCAGACTTCAGCACCTCTTAAAAAAACAAACGCCACCTAATTAAGTATATGAAATTTACACATAATCCGTTTGACTTTACATTATTTTTATTTTTAATATAAATATATACTCAAATAGATTCTAGTTAGTCTAACAAACTTTACATTGTCTAATATTTTTTAATATAAATATATACTCAAATAGATTCTAATTAGCCTATTTGATATTGTCTAATATTTTTAATATAAATATGTATTCAAATAGATTCTAATTAGTCTAACAAACTTGTAGAAATGGACACTTCATATAATGTTAATGATTTTTCATCGCTAAACGAGATACATGGAGCTTGACAAGAGTTCGTATGACTTCGTTTGGGAAGATGTTAGGGATCAAGACTATTCATTTTTCTAATTGATCAAAATGTAATTTTAATTGCATGGTAATTTTTTTTATTTTAAATCTATTTAAGCTAAAGAGAAAACAATTTTCAATTCGGCTTAGTTTTTCTATGACAATCAATAAAGCTCAAGGCCAGACAATTCCGAATGTATGTGTTTATCTACCGGAATTAATATTCTCACACGGGCAACTTTACGTGGCGTTGTCCAGAGGGATATCACAGGGCAATATAAAGGTGTTAGTGAAGCCTGCAAAAACATTCAATCGTGCCGGAGTCTACACCTCAAACGTCGTCTATCAAGAAATTTTACGTGATGAATAAGATATAATCAACAATTATATTATCACACGTGTGGTACCATATGTTTCTATTAAAATCATTGTGCGGTTTTTTGCAGGAAATATTTATGGATGATTGCATCATGAAAACTAAGCAACATCCTAGATATACGGATGAGCATTATATACAAATGATTGTATTTCTTTGTTCAGTCAATAATTTCAAGTTTTGTAAAGAGTTTCGGGTATATGGGTTTAGAAGCCCAATATATGTGCAAGTATTTTTTTCATTCGATCTTGCTAATACACCATATTAATCTTCAACTTTATATATTAGTTGACTTGTAAATTAACCACGCAAACTCATGACATAAAATTGAAAGTAATAAAGAAACATGATTCAAGGCTAAACTAATGTTTCGGAATTGTGATTCACCCGCGCTACATCGCGCGGGTATACCACTAGTATATATATATATGGTTTAACCCTCTCTCTTTGCCTCCCCCAAACCCAATGGTCTCGCGTACCTCAAACAGACAGGTTTTGTTGGTGATTTTAGTGAAATCATCGGTTCATTTTATGTAATTGGGTTCACAAGATAATAATGGGGTTGATAGTTAAGCTATAACATGAGCTAGGAGGTGTGGAGTTCACACTCGTGTAAGCTAATTAAAACCCGAGATCGTTGGATGGTTATGTTTGGCGAGTTACTAAGTGGGAAAAGGCTGAGCACGACCTGTGCGTTTTTCCTGTTATAAACGACACGACCCGTACGTTTTTGTTCATAGAATGAGCACGGGCCATGCATTGTCGACAGAAAGTTTCGCACGACCCAGGCGTCTTTTTTCTTGAAATTGGCACGGGTCGTGCGTGGTCGTCAGAAGGTTTTGCACGGACCGTGCGTTTTTCCTCTTGAAATTGGCATGGGCCGTGCGTTTTCATCAGTTTTGTAACTGATAGAAATTCTTGTAACCAGCAACATTAATGTCCAGCAATCAATCCCATTAATTGGGAAATTATTATCATTAATAATATAGGATAGGTTACGATTCTCTTGGTGTTTAAATATGACCGATTTTTGCCTAAATCGGTATTGTGAATTGAGATTATCCTCGAGTGAATTTCGTGATACCCAAACAGTATAGGGTCGAAATATCACTTAAGGAAAGCGAACTCTCACGTGATCCCACATTTTTATCCAAGTTCTATCATTCTCTTCTTCTCTCCACCGATTTTCTGCAACAAGTGTCTTCTTCCCCAACATATCACGGCCTTACCGCCTGCCACCCCTCATTCACCCTCGTTCCTCCATTCCATCTCTGACGATCGAGAAGAGAGACTGGTCAAGAGACAGAGAGATCGAGAAGAGAGACAAATTCCATGTCATACGAACACCACCGATTCACTTTGAATTTGTATAAGCTAACTTATGTCCATCTAAACATGTTTGCAAAAAATAAGTTAGCTTATAAATTAACTTATTTTTGCCAAACGATGCATGCATGCTTTTGCCAAAGAGCAATCTTTCCCTTAATGGAAAACAGAAAAGGAATGATTAAAAGCAATGATAAATATATGTGTATCGGGAAAAAAGAGGAAGATTTAAAATGTTTCATGATTAAAATCTGTTAATATATGTAATGCAAAAATGTTGGAATTTTAGTGTGAGGTTGGAAGTTTTCCATCCCACATTGGTAGAGACACAAAAGAATTCTATGTTTATAAGCCTATCCTCTCAAATGGGTATTGAGTAAAATGGTGGGCTTATGGTGGGGGTCTCAAAGAAGTGCAATGCACACGCGCGCGCGTGGCCGTGGCCGAGGCCGAGGGCGCGGGCGCGGTTCTCGCGATGAGTCGCGCACTTTGCACTTCGCATCGGAGCTGAGGAGCCTCGCTACGAGCTTTCTTTTTGGAGGTCGAGATATTGAAATAATTAATTTGAGTAGATAATTACTAAAAGGTTCGATTTTCTTCAATTTTTTCAGATAAACTTCAAATTTTAACTTATTAAAAACGTGGCTTTTTATTCTGAAAATCAGTTGGAGACTAATTAATTAACCTGTTAATCCGTTTCTTGGGGATTAATTAAGGGATATTCTCAGATTATTCCTTGGTTTTTCAAGTATAAATTGAAGTTTACAGCTCTTGATTAAACACACAGTTAAGAAAAAACACGAATTGCTTATGTGCTCTCTGCTCTCCATCGATCTCTAAGCTCTCATATTCTCGTTCTCTACTTAAGTTTTGTCTCAAACTTGCATTATAACTTAACACTATTGCTGTTAGTGTTAAGCATACTGCATCAAATCCTGGGGGTTTGGCTAAGTGTTAATCTCACAGCAACTAAAGGGATCCGCCAAAACCTTTAAGGACAGGTTTACATACCGTGCAGTTCAAGTTCGAGTGTGGGTTCGTCAAGATCGTCTAAACATGTTAGTTTTATATTTATGTTCTGTATTTTGTTTCCGTCCAGTAGAGTGGACACTCTGTTTCTACCTTTTTCTTCTAACGAATCTATCGAGAAGGATAGTATCGTTGTTAGGTTCATCTTATTATAATTAAAACATATTGTTCTTATTTAATTATTAAATCTTTGATAATAAAGTTTGGATTTTTTTACTGTTTTATAAATAAATCTTGTAGCTTTATTTATAATTGAATTTTACTAATCGAAAAATTCAACAATCTTAAAGGTTTTGATTTGAAAAAATGGATACCGGCAACGTTCGTTTGATGCAACAAGAATTGGTAAAACTGGATAGCTTTGACGGGTCAAACTATACCCGTTGGGCTGAAAAAGTCAAATTCATGCTTATGGTTTTAAAGTTGTTTTTTGTCTTGGACCCGACTCTACCACCCATTCCCGATAACCCTGTTCCCGAAGCCGGGAGAGAACCTGATTTCGCCAGAATAGCTGATCTGGATAAGCAGCGGCTACTCCGTAAGGAGTCTGAAACACTGGCATGTGGGTACATAAAAAGTGCCTTATCTGATAGACTGTATGACCTTTATGCCCCGATAACTTGTCCTAGAGAACTCTGGACAACTTTGGAATTTAAGTACAAGGCACAAGAAGAAGGAACCAATAAATATCTTGTGTCTCGATACTTAAGATTTCAAATGGTAGATGATAAGCCAATACTTGAACAAATACATGAACTTCAAGTATTGGAAAATAAAATGAGAGTTCTCAATATTCCTCTTCCTGAGATCTTCCTTGTGGGGGTTGTTGTTGACAAATTGCCCCCATCATGGAAGGATTTTCAAAAACGTATGATGCACAAGTACGAAGATTATTCTTTGGACGATTTGATAAAACACATCAGGATTGAGGAAGAGGTGAGAAATTGGGACAAAAAGGGCAAGGCCATTATGAGTGCCAATAGCGTGCAGGCTGGTGGCAAAGGAAAGGGGAAGTCTTCTCGACCCGCTAAAAAGTGGAATTTGGGTCCACAAAAGAAGAACTTCAAAAGGCCTGGTCAGTCAACAAGTCAGGGACCAAAGAGAACTGGGAAGTGTCACGTCTGCGGAGAGATGGGGCATTATGCAAGGGAATGTAGGCAGCGAAAGTCTGGCCCACCGGCCGCAGCTAATGCGGTCGTAGACTTAGAACATCTAGTGGCCAATCTGAGCATGGATGAGATCGACATGATAGCTGAAGATTCAACCAGGGTGATGGCTGGAAGTGGTGGCTGGTACTTGGATTCTGGAGCCACGATTCATGTGTGTGACTCCAGATCCAAATTTTCTGAGTACAATCCGATTGATGACGGAAAGCATATTGTGACTGCAAACCGCGGTAGAGTAGTTATCGCGGGTATTGGGACTGTTCATCTAAGGTTTTCTTCGGGAAAAACCTTAACTTTGAGAAACGTGTTACACGTGCCTACTGTATGCAAGTGTCTGGTATCCCTAAGCAAGCTTGATGAAAATGGGATTGGAATTGCTATGGAGGCTGGGAAGATAGTGTTTCACAAGCGACAACGCTTCTTTGGCAAGGCATACCGTCAACTTGGTATGTATCGCCTTAGTCTGTTTGGGGAGGGTGATGACAGTTCTGATGCTAGTACTAGTGAATCAGTTGTTAGTAATGTTTCAAAATTGTCTGAGAATAGTATAGGTTATTCTGTTTCCATGATTGATGTAATTGCTTCCGATTTTAATGAAATTAATTCTTTTGAGTATTTTGCTTGTTCAATATCGTTATGGCATAATCGTTTAGCACACACAAATGTAAAAAATATTGAAAAAATGCAAAATAAAGGATTAATTAAAATTGATAACAAAGATTTCGGAAAATGTGAAACTTGTGTAAAATTGAAGTTTACTAAGAAACCTTTTCCATCAGTCAAAAGGGATACAACTATTTTAGAGTTGATTCACTCTGATATCTGTGAATTGAATGGAATACTTTCCCGTGGTGGTAAACGGTATTTCATTACATTCTGTGATGACTTTAGTCGGTTTTTATACGTTTATTTATTACATTCAAAAGACGAAGCTTTTGATGCTTTTAAACTTTATAAAGCTGAAGTAGAAAATCAACTCGAAAAACAAATAAAAATACTACGCTCAGACAGAGGAGGTGAATACTTCAATCGAGAGTTTGATACATTCTGCGAAGAGAATGGCATCAAACATGAACGCACCTCACCTTTTACTCCTCAACAGAATGGTTTGGCGGAACGTAAGAACCGAACCCTTGTTGAGATGGTTAACTGTATGTTGAACCAAGCGGGTTTACCAAACAATCTTTGGGGAGAAGCATTACTAACTGCTTGCCACATTCACAATCGAATCACTAGTCGTGTGATTCCAACCAGCCCATATGAGCTATGGAAAGGTAGAAAGCCAAACTATGATATCGAAGTGAAATAAGTATACCCTGCACCACTTTCTTCTCCATAAGGCCCATGTTTCATCTTGTTTGTGAGAAAAGTGATGGACATTATGGCTTTCAATCCTTTGTATCCCTCGACGGGTCCATAAAACCCCGAGATCCCGGTCAAATACTCGTCCGTAAAATCCAAATTAACCTGTCGTGGTCAAGGTTAAGTTTGTGTCATCAGCCTATAGCTAGATAGATCGATGAAATGCGAAAACATAATGTGCATTTTGTACATACCACTGATACGAGTTCCATTTGATCTCCGCCTCTTCCTCCATGCATTGGTGACAAAACCGATGTACCGTCACTTTTAACATATTCAAATTGGATGGCACAAATCACTTTCAAAGACTCCCCAACATGAACACGTACTTTTTTCACGGTTGAGAAAACTCCGTCGTCCCAAGGTTTACCTCCGCAAAACCCCCATGGTCCTGCCTCTCTCGGAATTGCCATTGTTGAATATGACTGTAGTCAAAAAATTAATCATAAGTGCGTGTATATATATAGGGGTGGGTTAATACGATGACACTAACTATTTAAAAAAACAAGAAAAGCCGTTAATGTACAAAATCCTACATGTGATTCACGTACAAAACCATATATGATTTATACGACTTTGCCCCGTGACTTAAGTCGTGGTCAAAGTCGCCCGCATCAATTTTTTGCCGTTCATGTAAAATCACATGTGAATTTGTACATGAGAGAGAGGAAAGTTCAAACGAGAATGCTAACTATTTAAGAAAACAAAAAAACAGCAAAAAAGCAAAAAACCAACAGATCATGTACAAAATCATATGTGATTTTATACTGACCCCAAAAAAACCGGATGCGGGCGATAAAGGTCACACGCATAGTCGTGTGAGTCGTGTGAATCATATATGTGTGAATCATATATGATATTGTATGTACTCGACTGTTTTCGTGTTTTCTTAAATAGATTGTTCTCGTATGAACTCATCCCCTCCCTCCCTCCTGTTGGATCAGACACAGATTATACACAACATACACTTCTATTATTTAGAACAATTCAGTAACATTTACATAGACTAACTATTACAACATATATAGATAATGAAGGGATGTGACCCTTCATGAACCGACGCATCAATAGAGGGTTGACAGTTTAATAACTGTCAACAATATTAACTGTCAAGTAATACAACCAAACGTCCCAAACACCTGCACCTTACTAGTTTATATTTCAACACACCCCCTTAAGCTAGTAAGGGTAAGACTCCCAACTTTTCTTGCATGTTGTTGAAATTCCCAAACTGCAGAGCCTTTGTCAAACAGTCAGCCAACTGGTCTTTAGAACCACAGAACTCAACTTTCATCTCTTCATTAGCAACCAACTCTCTAATGAAATGGAACTTTATCCGTATATGCTTACTCTTTCCATGAAACACTGGATTTTTAGTGAGAGCAATTGCTGACTTGTTGTCACAAAAAAATAGTAGTTGGATGAACTTGTGGATGCTCCAATTCTGCCAGAACAGATCTTAACCAAAGGGCTTGACAACCAGCTACAGATAAAGCCATATACTCTGCCTCAGCAGAGGATAAAGCCACCACACTTTGCTTCTTGGATTGCCATGAAATAGCCCCTGAACCCATGTTAAAAACAAAACCTGTTGTACTCCTTCCATCATCCATACAGCCTCCAAAGTCACTGTCACTATACCCTTTAAGTTCAAACTCCTTACACCTTGAATAAACAATCCCATGGTCTAAAGAACCTTTTACATATTTAAGAATTCTCTTACCTGCCTCCCAATGATCTGTTTTAGGTGAGTCCATAAACCTGCTGATTACACTAACTGAGAAGGTCAAATCTGGTCTGGTTGCAGTCAGATACATAAGACTGCCAACCATACTCCTGTATAATCTACCATCCACACTTTTCTCTTCGCTCTTTTTGACAATTTTAAACCAAACTCCATAGGAGTGTTTATAGGATTAGACTGTCCCATATTGAATTTGTCCAACAGAGTTTGAGCATACCTTTTCTATGAAATCTTGATCTGTCCTTTGTCTTGCTTCACTTCAATCCCCAAGAAATAGTGGAGCAAACCCATGTCAGTCATGTCAAACTCCATTTTCATAGTCCTTGAAAGTTTCTATCATCTTCTGTGAATTGCCAGTGAATACAAGGTCATCGACATAGATGCAAACTATGAGAATTGTACCTGAACCTTTCTGTGTAAAGAGAGTATGCTCCTGAGAACATTTTTTGAAGCCTTTCGACATAAAATATCCTTCAATCCTGCTGTACCAAGCCCTTGGGGCTTGTTTAAGCCCATAAAGAGCTTTTCGAAGATGGCAAACCTTATGCTCCTCCCCTCGTTTGACATATCCTTCCGGCTGATCAATATAGACATCTTCTTCAAGGCTGTCATTTAAAAAAGCAGACTTGACGTCCATTTGGTGCACTTTCCAGTTGTGTTGTGCAGCAATTGAGAGCACTAGTCGTACTGTTTCTAGCCTGATGACAGGGGCAAATACCTCTTGGTAGTCAATTCCATACTTTTGTTTGTACCCCTTTACAACCAACCTTGCCTTGTGTCTATCAACCTCTCCTTTTTCATTTAACTTAGTCTTATACACCCATTTAACTCCAATGGCTTTGTGATTCTTGGGAGGATCAACTAATTCCCAAGTATTATTCTTCATAATTGCTTCTATTTCCTTATCCATTGCTATCCTCCACTTTTCTTCTTTACTTGCTTCTTCATAAGTGATGGGATCTGCATCAGAAAATAAGGCAAAGTCTGCTACTTCATCCAGATCTATTCTTCTTGTAGTTTCATAAATGCTATTCAAACTTCGAAAACCCCTCTTAGGTATACTCTCTGGACTTGATGATGATGGTGTTATTTCTGGACTGTGTTGTTCCAGATTATGATCTGTAGATGGGCTGCTACTGGGAGGAGTCAGAGGATGATCTCTTTGATCAGATGCTGCCTCTATCACTGGTTGAATATCACTTGTAACATGAGTAGCACTTACAATATCACTTGATTGTAACGAATCCTTCCAAGCCTTATTTTCCTCAAAAACTACATCCCTGCTGATGATTATCTTCTTGGTAACAGGATTATATAACTTATACGCCTTTGATTTCTCACTGTAACCAACAAAAATTGTTCTTTCTGACTTGTCTTCTAATTTGCTTCTCTTTTGCTCTGGTATGAGAGAGTATGCTAGACACCCAAAGGTTCTTAGGTGAGCCACAGTGGGCTTAAATCCACTCCAAGCTTCTTGGGGTGTCATGTTAGATAAACTTTTGGTTGAAGTCCTGTTCATAAGGTAGCAAACACAGGCAACTGCTTCTGCCCAAAAACTATTATCTAAGCTTTTACTCTTCATCATACTCCTTGCTTTCTCAATGATAGTCCTATTGGACCTTTCTGCTACCCCATTTTGTTGGGGAGTATATCTAGTGGTTAATTGATGGTGTATACCATTTTCCCTTAGAAAATCTGAGAAGTAAGTAGAGTTGTATTCTCCACCCCCATCAGATCTAAGAGTTTTAATTTGATAACCACTCTGTTTTTCAACAAAGGACTTGAATAATCTAAAGGTGTTGAATACTTCTGATTTTTCTTTTAAAAAATATACCCATAACTTTCTACTGTAATCATCAGTGAAAGTTAAGAAGTACCTATTTCCTGCCAATGATGGAGTGTTCATAGGTCCACACACATCTGTGTGGATGAGTTCAAGTGGCTTTGTAGCCCTCCAAGCCCTTTCTGAAGGAAATGACTCCCTTGACTGTTTGCCATACATACAGCCTTCACAAATTTCGTCCAAAGTATTGTTGATGCTAGCAATCCCTCTTACAAGATTATGCTTGTACATATAACTTAGATATCCCAAGTTAGTATGTCCAAACCTATTGTGCCACAAGATTGAATTTGATTTGGTAGATGTATGCAAAGAGAAAAGAGTATTCCCTTTGAAATTAACTGGAAACATTTTGTTTCCTGTCATCAATATTCTACCAAGTATACTCCCATATGGATCCTTTATTTCACACATACCATCCTTAAAATGAAGATCATACTTCTTTTGAATTAATTGTCCCACGCTAAGCAAATTGTATCTTAATCCAGGGACAAAATACACATTAGATATCCTCTTCTGTCCCATCTTAGTATTCACCGATATATCACCTATGCTTTGTACGATTAATCTCTTATCATCTCCCGTTCTCACTTCCTTTTTGTATGATTCGTCTACTTGAATAAACATGTTCCTATTCCCTGTCATGTGGTTACTGCAGCCACTGTCGATGTACCAAGTATCATAACCAGTAACCTCTTCTGTGCTTAAGATCATGAACATGGTATCTTCATCTCTTTCATCTTCCATATTAATAAAAGTGGATCCCCTTTCTTCTGCAATACTTTTTCTACAATATTTGGCTATATGGCCAATCTTCTGACAATGGTAACATTGTAACGTATTTCTTCCTTTGAATCTGTTCTTTCCTTCACTTTGTTGATCAAAAATTTTACTTCTCTCTTGGGCAGTGGATTGCAACTGGAATGCTTGTTCAAAGGGTGAGGCATCAAATTGCCTCATCCTTAACTCGTGTGATTGCAAAGTCCCAAGTAATTCTTCAAGTGAAAACGTTGATAAATCCTTTGATTCTTCAATTGCTACCACTATATATTCGAACTTCCTTGTCAAGCTTCTAAGTATTTTTTCAACAACCCTTCTATCCTCTATTGATTCTCCATTCAACCTTAACTGATTTAACACAAGTATTGATCGATTGTAGAATTCTTCCACAGTTTCTGAGTCCTTCATCTTCAAACTGTCGAATTCACATCTCAAGGTCTGCAACTTAACCACTTTGACTTTATCTTCTCCACGATAGGATCTGTGAAGCATGTCCCATGCCTCCTTAGATGAATCGGCAAAGGAAATTCGTTCAAATATGACTTCATCAACGGCCTGATAAATCATATACAGTGCCTTTTTATCCTTTTTTCTTAATTCTCTCAATTCAGTCTCTTCTTCTTGAGTTAATTCATCGAAATCAACGGGTTCTTCATAGCCTTGTTCAACCATATCCCATAGTTCTTGGGATTCAAACAAAACTCTCATCTGAATGTTCCAATGGTGATAATTTCTTCCATTCAATTTTGGAAGAGGTGTGTGTAACAAACTATTTGATGTAGAAGCCATCTAAGTATGTGGCTCTGATACCACAATGTTGGATCAGACACAGATTATACACAACACCTCCCTCTCTCTCTCTATATATATATATACATACATATACACGAGGATATTTTAACTTTAAAACAACATGAATAATCAGTATTCACATATGAATATTTTGCAGATACGAGGACTGAGCAATATCTTAACTCCCTAGTTTTAGAAAAGGCTTGAAATTAACATAAATGGTTAGAAAGACTTTTAAAGGAAAGGATATGATGGATGAACCTCAGGCGTGGGACTGGGAATGGGATTATTTTTACGAGTAGAGTTTCTTCGACCAAAAACAAGTGATTCGGGCATCACATAAATCCCGATAGCATCAAGATGGTGATCAGCACGCCCATGGAATCCAACAATAACGCCATCTTTCCCATCATACGAGAAACGAGTGCCGGTATCCGAACCATAAGGACCATAATGCTTCTTATTTGTGCCAAAGCATAATGACTTCAAAACGATAGATTGTTTAACGGTTCCATAAGTACCACTTATTGACGTTAGATATTCATTAGGGTACTCGATGTGAATCTGCAAAATCACAAATATGCATGTGGCTCATTTTAGAGGCATTCATTAATTATTTGTTGCATGCACAAAAATACAACTGTTTTCCGGACCAGCTTAAGCATCTCTGACCACCATGCTAAAATAGAAAAATGAGATTTTAACATTGTTGTTGCTTCAACAACTATGCTATCCTCTTTCTAAAATAGAGAAAAGAGGAGCGAGTTCGTAAAAATCTCTAAATTTAGAGAAATCTCTAACTAGATAGCTTCCCTGCAAAACTAAATATTAATTCCAAAAAGCAAAATTTTCCTTTCTCTCATTACATATATTGAATATTTTAATAAGATATTTAATGCTTAGAGTTGCTAAATTAGAATAGCGGATGGGGTTGGATGCAAATTCTTTTTTAGAGATTTTAACTTTTTACTCTATTTTAGAAAAACTTTAGCATTGTTATTGGAGATGTCTATGCACACCGACTAAATCTAAATCCCGGACGACCACAAAATGGCCTAGAGTAGGCTTTGCCACCACAACCCCAATGGTTCAAAAAAATATAACTGTTGAGACTATGAATATGAGGTACCGTATCAGTTCGAGTGCCACCCTTGCCACCAAAAAACGAGGTTCGAAATCTAATGCTGTGAATAATTAATTTTCCATGTGCAATGGTTATCTTGTTGATGCAGCCTTTGGGTCCAAAATTCCAGTTCTTCCCTTGTGAACCACCCCATGGTCCTACAGTTATGCATCCTTCAGATTTGGTTTTAGCTTCCTGCTGCAAATTAACCATCAAAAAGGCAATCCATTATACTTATACAACACATAAATCTGGGTGCTACTTTATATATGCTTAACATTAAGTATTTGAAACCGTAGTACCATATATATATATATGAGGCTATCTATATATTGAGATCTGAGTTTAAATTGTCACTTAACCATCAACAATCAGCTTTGATGAAGAATCTAAAAGTTGTAGGAAACCATTAATAAAAGAGTGTGATATATAGAGGTTGAGAGATGAACCCTAGTCACCTTTTTCAACAAAATAGAAAGGGGTGTTATTTGCAACAAAAACTGCAAATAGTGAATGCACTGGGATTTGTAATCTCATTAACAATCAAATCAAATACATAATATATTTTATTTTATTATTATTATATTATTATTATAATATAATATAGTTTATATTAATTAGTATAATTATATATATATATATACATATGTCTCTTATATATTGTATTGTATTAAATATATTATATATTATCTATATTATACAATGTAAATATATGTGTATATATATTGCGATTTTTTTATCTATTTTATTGTATATATATATATATATATATATCTATTTATTAATTCTATTATATATAGTTCATATTGATTATTATTATTACTAAATACATATATCTTATATATTAGGGAAATTAATTAAAATACCCGTATTTCGATCCCGTATTACCAAAATACCCCAAATCTCTCTCATTTTGCCGAAATACCCCTTTTTTCCGGGATCGTGGCCGGCATTGACACCCATCCCGGGGTTACCTTCATCGGCGGCATGAATAGTGGCCGAAATACCCCTTTTGGCCGGGATCGTGGCCGGGATTGACACCCATCCCGGGGTTAGCATCATCGGCGGCGTGAATAGTGGTTTTCCCGGCGTTAAGCCAGGATGAATAAGGGAATCCCGGCATTAGTACGGGATGAACAGTAATTTCCCGGGGTTGGGGGCCGGGATGGAAGAGATGTCTTGATCAAAATAAAATCGACGGTGGGGATTAACTTAAATTAGGTTTAGAAGTGTTCCCCCATTATTATAAAAGCATATGGTCCCCAATTCAAACCCCACCCCACACAACCACTTCCTCTCTTCTACTTCTAACTCTCTCTTCTATCTCGTGTATATCACGCTCGGATTTCGATTCGAGTTATTGGAGTTTTAGCAATCTTCGATATGTCTCGTCTACTTACTTTGGTAAGTTTTCTTTTAACCTCATTGTAGTTTTATATTTTATAAAATATTTGTTGTATGTTATTTAGACTATGTGTTTGATTATGTGTTTATTTTAGAGATTATGTGTTATGTTTATGTTGTTAATATGCTAGAGTATTTCGTGTTTTTTAGAGTGTTGCGTTAATTTTAGAGTGTTACGTTAATTTTAGAGGTTGCGATAATTTTATAGTGTTTCGTTAATTTTAGAGGTTGTGTTAATTTTAGAGTATTGCTTTAATTTTAGAGTGTTGCGTTAATTTTAGAGTGTTGCTTTAATTTTAGAGTGTTGCGTTAATTTTAAAGAGATTGCGTTAATTTTAGAGTGTTGCATTAATTTTAGAGAGATTGCGTTAATTTTAGAGGTTGCGTTAATTTTAGAGTGTTTCGTTAATTTTAGATAGATTGCGTTAATTTTAGAGTGTTGCGTTAATTTTAGAGTGTTGCTTTAATTTTAAATATTTTGCGTTAATTTTAAATATTTTGCGTTAATTTTAGAGTGTTGCGTTAATTTTAGAGTGTTGTTTTACTTTTAAATATTTTAGAGTGTTGCGTTTATTTTAGAGGTTGCGATAATTTTAGAGATTGCGTTAATCTTAGAGTGTTGCTTTAATTTTAGAGAGATTGCGTTAATTTTAGAGTGTTGCGTTTCATTTAAAGTGTTGCGTTAATTTTAGAGTGTTGCTTGATATTATATTGTATGTTTGGGGCCATTTTGGCATTATTATAACACTACAAGAAAAACATTAGTTAGTGACGAAAATTTTAGTGACGACTTGTATTTTGGTCACTAATTTCAACATTAGTAACAATAGAAAAGGTTGTCACTAAAATTTGGTCGCTAATATAAATATAGTGACAAAAACTAAAATTTGGTCACTAGAGTGGTCACTAATTCTCATGGCTAAAATAAGATTATTCATATCTATCTAATTTAATGACGAAATTTGTGACGATTATGTTTTTTGTCACTAATATTATAAATCCATGTGTTTTGTGACATAAATAATAGTCACTGAGTTAAAAGAGTTGTCACTAAAATGAAAGTGATAGTGACAAAAAATAATGGTCACTAATTTCAAAGAGTTAGTGACTAAATATAGTTGTCACTAAATATTATTTAGTAGTTAATGTTAGAGAATGGATTAGTGACAAAAAATAGTGGTCACTAACATAAAAATATTAATAACAAAAAATAGTTGTCACTAAAATTAAAGTGGTATTGACCAAAAATAGTGGTCACTAATTTCAAAAAGTTAGTAACTAAAAATATTTGTCACCAATAATATTTAAGTAGTAATGTTAGAGAATGGATTAGTGACAAAAAAAAATAGTAGGCACTAACATAAAAATATTAGTAACAAAAAATAGTTGTCACTAAAATAAAAGTGGTAGTGACCAAAAATAGTAGTCACTAATTTCAAAGAGTTAGGTGCCGTTTGTTTTTTAAGAGGTCTAAAATCTGAAGTCTTATTTTAGTTATGATTAATAAGAGATAGTGTGTAAAAAGGTCTGAATGATTCAGACTTAAGAGTTATTAAAAGATTTTTAGAAAAAAACAAACAACCCCTTAGTGACTAAAAATATTTGTCACTAATAATATTTAGTAGTTAATGTTAGAGAATAGATTAGTGACAAAAAAAAATAGTGGTCACTAACATAAAAATATTAGTAACAAAAAATAGTTGTCACTAAAATAAAAGCGGTAGAGACCAAAAATAGTGGTCACTAATTTCAAAGAGTTAGTGACTAAAATTATTTGTCACTAATAGTATTTAGTAGTTAATGTTAGAGAATATATTAGTAACAAAAAAATAGTGGTCACTAACATAAAAATGTTAGTAACAAAAAATAGTTGTCACTAAAATAAAAGCGGTAGTGGCAAAAAATAGTAGTCACTAATTTCAAAGAGTTAGTGACTAAAAATATTTGTCACTAATAGTATTTAGTAGTTAATTAGTGAATAGATTAGTGACAAAAAAATAATAGTCACTAAAATAAAAATGTCAGTAACAAAGAATAGTTGTCACTAAAATGAAAGTGGTAGTGACAAAAGTAGTGGTCACTAATTTCAAAGAGTTAGTGACTAAAAATATTTGTCACTAATAGCATTTAGTAGTTAATGTTAGAGAATAGATTAGTGACAAAAAAAATAGTGGCCACTAACATAAAAATATTAGTAACAAAAAATAGTGGTCACTAACATAAAAATATTAGTAACAAAAAATAGTAGTCACTAAAATAAAAGTGGTAGTGACCAAAAATAGTGGTCACTAAATATATGTGTTAAATATAAAAATATAGAACAGAAAGTTAGACATGAGATAAGATAATAAAATCATGACATAAATATAAAAATCTGAAGTTTAGGGGCTAAAATTAACATTTCATTCTCATTTTAGAAACACTCGACCATCGACCCGAATTAAACCCTAACTATCTATCGTTCTCCATCGACCATCGCCCCTACGAGTTTGAAGCTATTGAAGAAATGATGCGATTGAAGAAGTTTCATCCCTGATTATTGAAGCTATTGAAGGTGAGCCTCCTGTATAAGAGTTTCTTCTATTGAAGGTGAGCCTCCTGTATTGGTTTGATCTGAATCTCTTAATTATATTTTATGGTGATAGATTTGATTCTGATTTCAATCCTGGAGTCTCTTGGTTTATGAACCTCACGTTTAATTTCTCTCAAATTGAATCGATCATGAACCTCACTTTTAATTTCTCTCAAATAAAGTTGAAGTGTGACAAGAATCATAAAGCCCTAAGGTCACAATCTACTGGATCAGACTCAAACTTGGTCGATTCTAAAGTTACCATTTACAGTCACATGTCACATGGTGTGTCTGTGTGTGGTGTTGTTCACTGGGTTGTAACTCAAAAGCCCCCTCCAAATATTAATTACTTAATAGCTTCACAGGCACAACTTTCAATTGGTTAAGTATTAGTTAAGCCAACACTTTAGTAACACAAGGATCAATAACAAATTCACATTCTAGGATCCAGGTTCTATTCATTTATCGTCTCGTCTAGTTTTTGTAACTCAGACTTCTCACTGTCCTAATCTATCAAATTCACTCAACTGTCTTGCTCCTACGCCTGTTGTTTCGATCCGCTTCACTTCATCAAACTCCCCAACTGAATGGAATCTATCAAATTCACTCAACTGGTCACAGACTCTGTTGTTTGTATAGAGGCTGTGAATTCCTTATCTAGCTACCATTTGATAAACAAAGTGCCTCCATATATATATATATATATATATATATATAGGACGTATATATATATATATATATACTTGGAAATTAAGCAATACTATGTGAAAAATATATAATTTAAATTGTAAAAAAGTTGCTTAAAAACCCAAAATCTATATTTTGGAAAATCTTTGGAGATGCTCTTGTAAAATAAACCCAACAAAAAGAAACAAACTCTACACTCGATCTCAATTGCCCACCACTTTCTTCCTTCCCATCATTGTCAAATTAAACATATGCTTTTATTTAACAGTATGGATATATCCGAGGTTTATATCTAATAACAACCATAAATTAAATCCACACTAGTACAAAAAAGGTCATTAGTGACGGTTAAAAACCGTTACCATAGGTATTCCGTAACGGTTTTCATGGACATAAAAATCGTCACCTTATCTGCCGTCACTTTTGGTACACTTTTGGTTACGTTTAAAAAATGTTACCAAATCACATCAAAAACCGATACCATAAGCTAAAACCGTCACCTTAGGTGTATAAAAAAACCAATTTTTTTCCTAAAACCGTCACCTTAGCATGACATACGACAATGTTTATTTGTTAAAACCATCACCGTAGCATGACATACGAAGACTTTATTTTTCAAAAATCGTCACCATAGCATGACATATAGTGACTTTATTTTTCAAAAATCGTCACCTTAGGATGACATACGGTGACATTTATTATTCAAAATCATCACCGTAGCACGATATACGGTGACGTTTATTATTCAAAATTGTCAACGTAGCATGACATACAATGATGTTTATTTTTCAAAACCGTTGTCGCAACATGACAAACAATTACGTTTATTTTTCAAAACAGTCACTGTATCATTACATTCGGTTACGTTTATTTGTCAAAATCATCACCATAGCATAATATACAACGACGTTAATTTGTTAAAACTGTCACCACAACATGACATATGGTGACGTTAATTTTTCAAAACTATTATCATAACATGCATATGGTGACGTTTATTTGTCGAAATCGTCACCGTAGCATGACATTTGGTGATGCATATTTGTCAAGACCGTCACCAAAACATAACATACGGTGACATTTATGTTTCAAAATGTCACTGTAGAATGACATACGATGACGTTTAAATATTCAAACTGTCACCGTAGCATGATACAAAGTGACATTTATATATTCAAAACCATCATCGTAGCATCATATATAATGACATTTATTTTCCAAAACCGTCATTGTAGTATTACATATGGTGATATTTATTCAAAACCATCATCATAGAATGACATACAATAACATCAATTTTTCAAAACCGTCACTGAATAATAGCTTATGATGACGCTTTCTTTTAAAATCGTCACAATAACATGTCATACAATCACATTTATTTTGAAAACCGTCATATTAGCTAAACAAATGGTGACGTTTATTTTCTCAAAACTGTCATCATAACTTGACATATTGTGACGTTAAATTATCAAATTAAACTGTTGCCATAAAACATAAACAATCTTTTGGTGACGGTTTTTATCATTTGCCGATAAAATGAAAATGAATTCAAAAACTCAGAATATGAACCAAATGATTAATGAACAATAGGGTAATAATTACATTATAAGAATGATGTATGAGAACACTAATTAGAGAAGTACTATATATCTGAAATAAATATTTTTCTTATCTAAGCTATACTCCCATGCTTCCATCTCTTCACCATCCCGTTAATAATTGCATAATTGTTATTTCCATTTATAACCTTTTGCTTTTAGCCCTTATGATTAGAAGTTGTTTGTGGTACCTGCAAATAGATAAGAAAACAACCGATAAATACAACAAATCACGAGAGAGTGACGAATTTTTTACATATGATTAAAGAAAACATAATATGAAAAAAGTTCAGACTTCTAAACATTAAAGCAAAACTTTAGCCAATAAAAACTTTTACACATTTATACAATAAAAACAAAAGTGACAACTTACAAATCATCACAGACGGATAGCCATTTGATTAGTCAGAATAGTACATTGATCAAATGCTTACAATGTTTATGGATCGATGAAAAATAATCGGTTAAATGTAACCGTTTAGCATCATGAATTCATAATTAATCAAGGTTTCATAAGGTTAAATCATAAATGGATTATAGGTTGTTTGTTTTATTAAGTAAACAAGATCAATGTCATAATTGTTGTTTAAACCATGTTTTATGTACCAGAATGTTACTTCATTCTTTTTAACTATTAAGTTTATAAGTATTGAATTTCTTTCAATACAAAATGCCACATTTTTGAGATATGTATCTCACGGGTATGGATTATATAGATGAGAATTTTTTAAGTTTTTCTAAGCAACTTATAGCTAGGTATGCTTCCTTGAAAGTTCATGCAAATCTATAACCTATCCAAAAGGTTATGTAAAAAATGTAGCTAAAACATATAAAAGTCAAAAGTCAAAAGCAACATTATAAATGAACTTGGCTTCAACATAAGCAGAAACCAAGTTAAAAATTAATATAGAGATGTAGATATCTTAGAAGCAAAATGGTTATTCTCACCTAGTTATAACAGGCACTTTCAGTTCTTTAAGACACAACTTTTCATACCCATATGCGAAAACATAGAAAATCATTCATCCAATGTATCTTTGGATCAACAACAACTAAACTATCATCCAAAACTAAATGAGGTAGGCAATAAAAGGAAGATGGTGTTACAAGTAATTCCTAATCCTTCACTCTTCATTATGATGTTGCTGTATATTTATTCAACAGTTCTATTGTTCAAATTAGTAGGGTGGATGGTGGATTAGAGACCATAAGGTCATCTCGACCAGTAAATTAACAATTTCATTTCAAAATAATAGTAGAAGTAGTCGACATATCAATATGGGGATTTATGCATAACTGTGCAGAAACCATAAAATTCACATTTAGGAAATTCGACATAAGCTATTAGCTATGAAAGAATCCATTTTCTATGTGGGTATTGTATAAACAAGTAAATTAGTTGACGTTGATGACTGATGAGTAGAAACCGAACCTTCATCTCGCCCCTTTTACAAATCTAGGAGATATATTGCATACCAATATGAGGATTTCCCTTTGTTGTTTTATTCCAGTGTATTTAATTTTCCATCAAATGATCTGTTGCCTGTTCAAATCTGGGGGGAAAACATTAAAAAATAACGAATAAAGTAAATCGAAGGATAAAAAAGACAAGAAAATAACCAAGAAATTCAAGAAAAAAAAATGTGAAACTTAAAATAATTGATGATAATCCATATGTCAAGATTCTAATCAAACACAACATCCAAATTATGAATGATTCCAGAAAATAAAAAGCATCCCATCTAAATAATCAAGAAATAACTAAGAAACTTCAACACTTAAACATCAAAATTGAATATAAATCGATTTAAATATCCAAAAAACCCACTGAATATAAAGAAACCTAAACGTAATGTTGTTTAACAAACCTTGGGTCCTCAAAAATTCATGATGCAGTCCATAAGTGTGGAATTTGAACCCAAATTTATCCATTATACCATAAATTGGGCAAAAAAGCATTGAACATATGTGATCAAAGTCATTAAACTGACTTTTAGATCAATATGCCTCCTCTGATTAGTATTATGACTACGTCATCATGGAGAAGAAATACCTAATGAATCAAGGACCCTAACATCAATTCCAACAAAATTACTTCAAAACTGCAAAAAAGAGTTATACATAACACAATAATCAACTCTATAATTGCGCATAAACTTTCCAAAAAACACAAATCGTTGATCATTTTTTTTGTAATAATTAATACAACCATCAACAAACGGATAATCGTAAGCATCCAAATCAAACAAAAATCATGAAATCGGATTAAGACGGTGATTAAACGATGAACTGCAAATGTTAAAACTCAATCAAACCAAATTCCGACCAAATAATTTCCTCAAAACATGAAACCCTACCATATAATAAATTGAAATTAGCAAAACCAAATCAACAAACACCAAAACTGTAGAAAATCTTCACCTGAACTGAAGAAGAATGAGGCGCTGTGAGAAAGGAGTCAAGCCGATTTGATGAGACAAAGAGGAGTCTGACTGCGGAGGGAGGAGGCGTGAGTTACTGATTTAGGGCAGGGTTTTTTAATATTGGAGAGGGGTACGATTTAAGATATTGTTTTAGGGGAAATAAAGAGGGGCTATTTTAGAGGGAATTTAGAATTTTAAGAGAAAATTAAAAGGGAAATTATAAATATTTTTTTTGGATCTAAATATTTAAAACTTTTCTTATAACTAAATGCTAGAAGCGTAGTCGTATAATGCAGCGAAATAGATCACGATTTTAATGTTTCATTTTATTTTTTGTTTTTTATCGATTTACAGTATGATTTGGATGATTTTAAGAAAGTGATAATGTTTTTTATAAATTTGTTTAATTTAGGCTTAATAATATAATGTTTTTTTATGAAAAAAATTAAGTATTTTGTTAGAATTCAATGATTATCTTATATATTTTAAATTTTTTATATTTCAATTGAGATGTTTATCTTGTTTTGATTATGTTTATCAGTTAGTTATGAATTCAAACATATAGTTTTAGAAATTTGTACTCATACATCATAACTTGTAATCTTAAATTTTAAGTAATATGTATCAATGAACAATACTTAATACATAAAAGCTTGTTTTTAAGTGTTTATTCGATAGTTTAATAATAACATAATTTATTTTAGGTTTAATGATATATTGTTTTTATATAAAATAAACATTAAATATTCTGTTATATTTTCTTAATTATATTTTAGATTTTTTAATTTAAAATTTGACTTTTATCCTGTATTTAATTATGTGGAAAGTGATTTTAGAAGAGTTAAAGTGGCAAGAGATAAAGATTTAAAGTTAATATATATCACTAAAATGTAATACATAAAGTTTTAATGGTTGTTTTTAAGAGATTTTAAGTAATTACCATTAATTAACGGTACATTAAGCTTTAGTAATTGTTTTTAAGAGATTTTTATAAATGCTTTATAATATAGTATAGATGATTATAAATTTTTTATTAAATTTATTATCTTTTTAATTTTAAATTAAATGATCCCTAACAAAATATTTTATCATTATTTTAAAATTACAATTAAACTAAAATAAAATACAATTTTATTATAAATCCAAACTAGACTAAACATTAAATGACGAAATAATAACCAACATATCTCTAGCTTTCTCAAAACTATAAAATAAAATCGAGAAAGACAATTAACATAATGGATTTCAGTGGCCCTTCATGGGCTATATTGAGTTTTAATGAACTATATTGGATATTGGGCATTAAGGCCCAATAGAACCGAGTGAAGTCAAGTAGAATTAATTAAAGTTTTATAGATCCATTAAGTCTCAATTAAACCCTTTAAAGTCAATATAACTCTTTAAAGCCTAATAGAACCCTTTAAAATCCGATAGATCCATTAAGTCCCAATGAAACCATTTAAGCCCAACCGAACCCTTTAAAGACCGATTGATTCATTAAGGACCAATGAAACCCTTTAAAGGCCAATTAAACCGATTAAAATCTGGTCGAATTAATTAAACCCAATAGATCCTTTAAGACCTAATGAACCCTTTAAATCCCGATAGATCTATTAAAGCCCAATGAAACCCTATAAAACAGTATAGAATCCTTTAAATCCCGATAGATCCATTAAGGCCCAATTAAACCCTTTAAAGCCCAATAGTACCCTTTAAATTCCGATAGAATCCTTTGAAGCCCGATAGATCCATTAAGGCTCAATTAAACCCTTTAAAGCCCAATAGAACCCTTTAAAGCCCGATATAACCCTTTAAAGCCCAATAGATTCATTAAGGCCCAATGAAACCCTTTAAGCCTAATCGAAACCTTTAAAGCTCGATAGAACCCTTTAAAGCCTAATAGATTCGTTAAGGCCCAATAAAATCCTTAAAAGGCCGATAGAACCGATTAAAATCCGGGAGAATTAATTAAACCAATAGATCCTTTAAGACCCAATGAAGCCATTTAAATCCGGACAGATCCTTTAAGACCCAATGAAACCATTTAAATCCCGACAGATCCATTAAGGCCCAATGAAACCCTTTAAAACCTAATAGAACCCTTTTAAGCCCGATAGACCCATTAAGGCCCAATTAAACCCTTTAAAGCCCAACAGAACCCTTTAGAGCCTCATAGAACCCTTTAAAGCCCAATAGATCCATTAAGGCCCAATGAAACCTTTTAAGCCCAATCGAACCATTTAAAGCCCGATAGATTCGTTAAGGCCCAATGAAACCCTTTAAATTTTGATAGATCCATTAAGGCCCAATGAAACCCTTTAAAACCTAATAGAATCCTTTAAAGTTTGATAGATCCATTAAGACCCAATGAAACCTTTTAAAAGCCAATTTAACCGAGTAAACCTTATGGTAAAAACCATGTCAAAATATCATCATACCTTTTTACACGATTTTTAAATCAAAACCCTGTAAAAAAGTTCAGATATATCTTTACACAGTTTTTAAGCCAAAACCGTGGAAAATGGTTTGATTTTGTTATATGATTTATTCTATAACCGTGTAAAATTGTCTCCGGGTAGTCTTTTACACGGTTTTTTCCATAACCGTGTAAAAACAGGGCGTGTAAAAATGTTATTTCTGTAGTAGCATTCAAATTTTAAAATAGTTGTTAATAGTCGCATTTTAGATTAGCACTTTTTAGAAAAACAAAGAAAAATATCAAATAGGTGAAAAGAAGAGACCTTAAAAGGTTATAACCAACATATATTTTTACATATGTACATATTTTGGTATGTGCATCCAAACAGTTATTTTTTAAATAAAAGTTTAATAAAATTTAAATATAATGTTTGAATTTCATATTAATAAATATTAAAATTTTATTACATCACCATTTTATTTAAAAGTTATTAGTTTAAATAAAAAATTAATAATAAAAATTAAAACGTTACAAGATTGTTATTTATAAAGAGAGATTAAAAAGATGTTAACGAGTTATAAGTCTCAAGTCAATAATAATAAAAGCGATAACAACAATAGAAATTAATTAAATATACTTAATAACACCAAATTCTACAAGATTTAGTTGTATTGTAAAATTTATAGCTATATTGAAATATAAAATATATACGATTTAAAAAATCAGGTGTAATAGATTATTTTGATTATGTTTTAGAATCTTAAGATTAAATCTTGTTATTAAAATAAATTTTCTCAAAGTTGATTTTGTCCCCACCTTTTTTTCCTACTTTCCTAATTTTCTTATCTAAAACTGAATTATAAAGATATATTTTATACTACTCTTTTGACTTCCCTCTCCTTTTCATAAAGAAATTAGAGTAAATTACATTTTTCGTCCCTATGGTTTATTAAATTGTTTGGTCCTATAAACTTAATAACATATAAAATAGTTTATTTGGACACTTCGACATTCTAGCATCTTATTTTACTGTAATGATGACATACGATGATGTTTACCATAGTATGACATACGATGACATTTATTATTCAAAACCACGACTGTAGCATGGACATACGGTAACATTTATTTTTCAAAACCCTCAACGTAGCATGGACATACGGTGACATTTATTTTTCAAAATCGTCAACGTAACACGACATATGGTGCCGTTTATTTTTCAAAACCGTCACTATAACATGAAATATGATGACATTATTAGTTAAAATCGTTACTGTAGCATGACATATGGTAACATTTATTTTTCAAAAACGTCACTGTAGTATGACATACGGTGACATTTATTTTTCAAAAACGTCAACGTAGTATCACATATAGTGACATTTATTTGTCAAAAACATCACCATAGTTAGACATATAGTGACGTTTATTATTCAAAATCGTCACCATAACATAACATACAATGATGTTTATTTTTTCAAAATCGTTGTTGTAGTTGACGTATGGTGACATTTGTAATTCAAAACCATCACCGTAGCATGATGTACAGTGACATTTATTTTTCAGAGTTGTCATTGTAACATGACATATAATGACATTTATTATTTAAAACCGTCACCGTAGCGTGGTGCTCGTTGACGTTTACTATTCAAAACCGTCATCATAACATGACATATGGTCATGTTTATTATATAAAACCGTCATCGTAGTATAACGTAAGTTGACATTTATTATTCAATCAGTCACCATAGCATGATATGTGGTGATAGTAATCGTCATCGTTATGACATTAATTATTCAAAAACGTCACGGTAACATGACATATTGTGACGTTTATTTTAAAAACCGCTACAATAGAATGACAGATCGTGACGTGATCAAAACCGTCACCATAGCATGACATATGGTGACGTAAATTATTCAAAACCGTAAATGTAGCTTGAGATATGGTGACGTAAATGTAGTAATACTGTTACCGTAGCATGATATATGATAACGTAAAATTTTCAAAAACCGTTGTCATAAACTACATTTTGGTAACGTAAAATTTGCAAAACTGTTGCAATAGAACCTGGTAACTTTTGGAAACGGGTTTTAAATAAACGTTACTATATATATTTTAGTTTTGGTAACGGTTTTTTTTAAAACGTTACAACATAAAACAACGGTTTAGACAAAAACCGTTACTAAATGGTCCTTGATGGCAACGGTTTTTAAAAACCGTCACAACATAAAGCAACGGTTTTTTAAAACTGTCCTAAACCGTTACCTTAGGGGACCTTTTATTAACGTTTTTGCCTAAAACGTTGGTTTATGTTTCTAGTGTTTTGGTAAATGTAACGTTTTTTTTTATAAAAACCATTACTAAAACAATTCTCTAACTTTTTCTGTGACTTTTTGTAGCGGTTTTTATCAAACCGTTACAAACCTATTTTTTCAAAAGCGTCACAAAAAGCTATTTTTGTACTAGTGCCAGGACTTTGAGTTTGTTGCTCAACCTCGTGTTTCACATCTTAAATTAATCCTGATGTGATTCTCTACTGTGCTGCTGGATCTGTGGTTGCACAAAATTTATTAAAGAATCGCCTACTCGAAGAAGGAATCAGTGAGGTACTAATCAAGGACTGTGAGCAGATCATGCTCTTGGAGTTTTCTAAAATACAAGGACAAGTTGAACTTCTTTGCCAAGAGCGTTCAAATCTGCTCGACACCTTGAGGCAGTTGGAGGTATATTTTTTTGAGTCTGGTGCTTGAGAATCTACAAGTTATTGGCAAACCAAACTGACCCAGTAAACCCCACTCGAAGTTTAGGTGCAATATACACGTTATTACCTTTACCCCTTGGGGTAGAGGAAAGGTTTGTGTACTTAAATCGGGTTTTTTAAGTTATGATGAGTTTTTGAACTTCTAGTGATACAGTTCTACCGAAAAAAAAACTAGTTACACATAAATTGCACCTGAGCATTAGTAACAGTACCCTATACCATTAGCATTGTCGGGCTAATTGCTATCAACTCATTAGGATCTTTAAAGGATAAGAAACAGATATTGGTGAAACTAATTTAGGTTCTAGCTTTAGTTGGATATCCTATGAATCTGAGTTGAGTTAAGTTGAGGTAAATAGTTACTGGAACCGCCATTAGCTCATAAACCATATTTCCTGGAGAGAGTATGAGTTGTGGGTCTATAGATAACAAATTAAAAAACCAGCCTCATGTTATGGCTCAAATGATTGATAAAAAGGCCATTGCTGAGTCTGGAGACCTTCAAATTGAAAGGAGAAAGAAGCTTCCGGATCTTGCTGAGAAAGAAAAGGGGATCAGTTTGTGGTCTTTGATTAAAGACAATGTTGGGAAAGATCTCAGACGAGTTTGTCTCCCTGTTTATTTTAACGAACCAATATCATCTCTACAAAAGTGTTTCGAGGACCTGGAGTACTCTTACCTTCTAGATCGCGCTTATCAGCATGGAAAAGAGGTACCACTCATATTAATCAGCCTTTTCTTGCCATCTTTTCATACGTGTAATGGTTTCTATAAGTGGTTTCCATTATTATTAATCTTGCTCTAAATCTGATCTCTGATGTGATTCCGGATTGTGCTCCTAGGGAAACAGTCTTGAAATAATCTTAAACGTTGCTGCTTTTGCCGTTTCTGGATATGCTTCTTCAGAAGGACGACATTGTAAATCGTTCAACCCTTTATTAGGGGAAACTTATGAAGCTGACTATCCTGAGAAAGGTGTTCGCTTCTTTTCCGAGAAGGTCTGTTGGTTTTAGCTTAAGTTAGTAGTAACCCTTTATAGTTTTGAAACTTATGCCATTTTTTTTTTGGAAAAGGTTAGTCACCATCCGACCCTAATAGCCTGTCATTCCGAAGGTAAAGGGTGGAAATTTTGGGGGGATAGCAACATTAGGACAAAGTTTTGGGGGAGATCAATTCAGCTCGACCTGTTGGTGTTCTTACCTTAGAATTTGATGATGGCGAGGTTTTCCAGTGGAGCAAGGTATCGAATATGCAACCAATTGCCTTATTGAGTCTCTTTTTAGTCTCGTGGCGGCTATCATATTTGTGTTTTTTTTTCTGCTGTCAGGTCACAACCAGCATTTATAATCTTATTTTGGGTAAAGTTTATTGCGATCATCATGGAATGATGCATATATGTGGTAATCGAGAATACTCATGCAAGCTCAAGTTCAAAGAACAATCTATTCTTGAAAGAAATCCCCGCCAGGTAAATGTTTGAGAAATGGTAGATATAGATGAAGGTGTTTTTCTGTTTAAACTTCTTCTGACCATGTATACAAAAAAAGTACAAAAAACTACAGATCCCCATCATAAGATTCTATTGTGCACACATTTTTACTTGGTCAGTATAAACTGTAGAGGTCAGGTCTGCGTATATCTCACCCCTCAGACTCTACTTTTGGGTGGGATTTACTGTGTCAATTTGGAGTACTGACATTGGACGCGTGTTATTGAACAGGTACATGGGTTTGTTGAAGATGCTAGCGGTAAGAAACATGCAACGGTATTTGGGAAGTGGGATGAGAGCATGTATTACATAAATGGAATCGCTACTGTGAAACCGAAGGATATGGGTGACGCAAATCTATTGTGGCAAAGAACTTTGCCTCCCACCAATCTCACTAGATACAATCTAACATATTTTGCCATCACATTGAACGAGTTAACTCCAGGATTGCAGGTAGAGATGATTCAAACTGTGTGTGTATATATATATATATATATTACTTTTAATTTCATTGTTTCTGATTCGGGGTGTTTGATAGCGGGTTAAGGAGAAGCTTCCACCAACGGATTCGAGACTCGGGCCTGATCAACGGCATCTGGATAAGGGAGAATATGATATGGCAAATGTTGAAAAGCTACGTCTCGAAACTAGGCAGAGAATGGTATTTCAATTCTTTGCTGACTTCATATTATTGATAATTTACCATTCTCTACTCTAAACTTTTCTTTTGCAGTCGAGGAAATTACAAGAAAACGGATGGAAACCACGATGGTTCCAAAAAGACGGCGAAGACAGTACCTTCCGTTATATATAACATAAACAAATATATTTAAAGAGGAGCAGAACCAAATGAAGGACAAAATGAACCTCATGATGGCACAAAAGCGAGAGAAACCCCATCCCTCTCTTTCCTTTTTTACGTCCCCATTCAAAGTTATCTGCATTTGGATCTCAAAACTAAGAAGTCTATCTTCTATTTTTGTTAGTCATCAAGTGATTTAGTGTGATTTAGTGATAAATAAATTGATGACTTTGACATGCTTGTTTGGTTCAAAGAACTATATTTTTTGGATCAAAGAATTGTACTTTTTGCAAATGAAATTAATTTTAGATTTTCATCTTTACAAATTATAAATTTATGACAAATTTTTTATTCATTTTTTATAATTAGTGACCACATTTTTTGGTCACTAATGAAAGTTAACGGACGTTAACTGAGCCGTTATGTTGACAATTAGTGACGACTTTTAACAACTTAGTGACGAAATTTAGTGACCACTTTAGTTGTCACAAACATAGTGACCACTTTAATTTTGTCACTAATTAGTGACCAATTTTGTATTTCGTCACTATTGTCAATTAGTGACGGACCTTTAGTGACGAAAAGTGACGACCGAAATTTTGGTCACTAAACGACATTAGTGACCAATTTTCTATCGTTAGTGACCAATTTCTTTTTGTCACTAATTACCATTTTTCTTGTAGTGTAAGAAGATTAAATTGTTATCTTGCTATTCTTTGGTTGGGTTGTTACATAAAGTTTTTTATTTGATACATATTTCCAAAAACATTTAATTAAATGAAATAACGATACAGTTTTTAAACCCAACTTAAAATAAGTATTTTTGGAAAGTGTAGACAAAGTTTCATATATAGAGGTTGCGTTAATTTTAGAGTGTTGCTTTAATTTTAGAGTGTTGCGTTAATTTTAGAGGGTTGCTTTAATTTTAGAGTGTTGCTTTAATTTTAGAGTGTTGCGTTAATTTTAGAGTGTTGCTTTAATTTTAGAGTGTTGCGTTAATTTTAAATATTTTAGAGATTGCGTTAATTTTAGAGTGTTGCGTTAATTTTAGAGTGTTGCTTTAATTTAGAGAGATTGCGTTCATCTCCAAGTGTTGTGTTTTTTTTAAATAACTATAATCATAAACCTTTTAATCGCAACATATCGATTTGGAATTTTGTCAAACGGGTGTAAATAACTTAGTTTGTAGGGATTTAAGCAATCCATGTGATTCCCCTACTACCTGGAAGTCCAATAGATTGAGTGGTTTCTTTTGGGCCCACGAACTTCGCCGACATACGCCACTTACAATTTTCTTGTTCACAGACAGCCACGTATCTGCTATTGTCGGATTTATCTGTTCTAAACACAAAACCCTCTTCCAAGAACTTAATTCCGAGCTGTATGGCCATTTCCTCCTTAGTATCAATTAGTTGTCCTTCATGTATGCTTGTACCGCGATTGTAAGGTACGGGTTGGTAGGGTGGTATATTGGTCTCCGGGTTTGGAAGGGAAAGAGGCATATCAAAATAATCGTTATACTCACCAAGTGATTTATTGCTAGGGGTATATGTTTCTTCTTCTTCGTCATCATCGGTATCGGTATTTGATCTGTCCAGATCAGATATACCCGTTGTGAAAACATGGGTTTCGTCATGAGCAACTCCAGCAAACCGTCTTTCTTCGTCTTCTTCTTCCTCTGCTTGTTGTTCTTCTTCTAGTTGTGTCTCCGGAACAACATCGGGATAAGAGTCGTAAGGATGATATGAATGATCAGAATAAAGTGTGGTGTCGTAGGATGCCTGAAATTGAGAATCAGGCTCCTATTGACTACCACCGAGATGGATTTCGTCATCACCTCCGGCATCATCTTCGTCATCACCTTCGTCGCACATCAATGTTGCCTCCTACACAAAGACTTTTGGAGGTGTTTCTGAATCGACTGCAATTTGCATAAAACCAAGGATTAGTTCATCGCTGTTTAGCTCCACTAGTGAGCGATCTTCACGTTTGAACACCAACTTGCAAGTAGCAGAATCTTCGATTCCACATTTTCCCATGGCGTAATGAAGAAACCTCTTATATGTATAGATTACTGGAATCTGTACACCACGTTTTGTGTACCCAATATAATCTCACTCATTGTTGTTTTGAACCCACTGACCATCGAAACATAAATAGAGCTTAGCTTTTACAATAGGTGAACTCATCTTTCCAATTGTATGAAAAATGAAGCAATTCAAACAATGAAAGTTGAGAGAAAGAAAGAAAAATGCAATGGATGTGATGAATGCCTTGCATTATACTGATCTTTAAAGGCAAAAATTATAGCTGATTATTATTAGTTCAAGGACAAATACAATTCAATGACAAGTACAATTATTGTATGACAGAGTAGAAAAAAACAGTAGAAAGAATCAGCAACAAAAACGTGAAAAACACTGGAATCACATGAAATCATAGGACCAAACCCTCTTTTTCTCAAACCCTAACCCTAAATTACCCAATCCCGGCCCCCATCCCGGACTAACGCCGAGATTTCACTATTCATCTCGGCCTAACTCCGGGATTTCACTATTCACGGCGTCTTTGAATGTAACCCCGAGATTGGTAAGCATCCCGGCCACGGATCCCAGAAAAAAGGGGTATTTCGGCAAAATGAGAGAGATTTGGGGCATATTGGTAATACGGGATTCAAATACGGGTATTTTAATTAATTTCCCTATATATTGTGATTTTTTTAAATATATTAATATTATCATATATTTTAATACTCAAGAACATTTGTGATACTATTGTCCTCTTTTCGGTAAACTTACTCCGGTCAAACTTATTTCGACATACATCACCGTCATATATATTGTGATACGCATACTTAGGGGTGCTCACAGGTTGGGTTAATCGCATTGAAAACATTTCAACAACCCATAAGACGACATTATATATATTTCGACCCTACAAGTTTTGTAAAGTTGTAATATATATAGATTTGATATGTATAAGTTATCAATCGACAATAACGAGCAATGGAACTCATAAGACGACATTATTGAAAAGTTATATGTAATACCTTAATATTTGATAAATGATAGATTGTATTTCAAAGAAAAATTTCATTATTTTTATGTTTTCAAAGAAAGTTATATGTATTATCTTTTTCAACAAAATAGAAATCGGAAGGTCAGGAATTGAATCTGCTGTTAAAATGTTGATCAAGAACAGAAAGTAAAAATTGAAGGGCATTGCTATTCCTACCCCCTCCTCACTCACAATCACTCACATACCCCCACCTATATCACTCACATACCCTCTCCTACCTCACTCACATACTCCCTATAGGAGGGGTTATGTTTAGAATTCACCTAATTGAAGTGTAGAGTGAGAGATTGGAAAAGGTGTAGCCGTCGCATCACCGCCAACCACCTTGTGTGGCTGGCGGTGGCAACAATCACCTCCTATCCTACGATTTTTTTTTTTTGGTTTCTATATGGTGGGATAATTGCATCCTAGAGTAAAGTTTATTATTGGTCCTTAACATTTCATCATTTCAACGGTTTTAGTCCCTAAGGTTTATTTTCTTACTTTATCCACTTATGTTTGACAGTTCGTAACGATTTTCATCCCTCCTCTCTTAACAACCGTTAACTTTTTTTCGTTGAATCCGATTAAATGAATGATATTTTGGTCATTTTACTTGTTTTCTTATTATTTTTGTTTTTACCCCTAAAAAAATCAAACTTTAAGGATCTATTGTGTAATTAACTATAATATATATGTATATATATTTATTTTTATATTAGAAGCGTACTCGCACAATGCAGCGAGATACATCACGATTTTAATGTTTCATTTTATTTTTTTATCGATTTACAGTACAATTTTGGATGGTTTTGAGAAAGTAATAATGTTTTTCTTATAAATTTGTTTAATTTAGGCTTAATAATATAATTTTTTTATAAAATTTTTTAAGTGTTTTGTTATAATTCAATGATTATCTTATATATTTTAATGACATCTAGAAAAAATAAACAATTACATATTTAATAATATAATTTAAAAAAAATTATAGTAATATAATATATTAATTAAATAGTGATACATGGAAATGTTTGCACAAAAGGAAGATCATGCACATACTAAATTGGTGGATGTTAGAAGTTTGTAGTAGTAATATGTATCTTGTGCTTTGATAATAGTAAATTAAGAGATTTTTAAAATCTTGCATAAAATGATGGTACCTTGTGTCTAATAATTTGTACTTAAAAGTTTTTTATCCGTGCTTTATATATATATATATATATATATAGGGGTTGTCTAATTTACAGCCCTTAAAAAGGTTGCAAACTTTGCAACCCACATCTTAACCGTCGGATTCATGATCGGCGGTTACAATAGATATGGGGTCCAATATTTTTATTTAAAAAAATAGAAAAATAAAAATAAAATAACCGTCGATCATGAATCCAACGGTTAAGATGTGGGTTGCAAGGGTTGCAACCTTTTTAAGGGTTGCAAAATATCCTTCCACTATATATATATATATATATATATATATATATATATATATATATATATATATATATATATATATATATATAGAAGCGATCAAATGCAAACCACCTCTATTTATACAAACTTACAAACTAATCTCAGCCGTTCATCTAGTCTAATTAATATCTAATTTTATTTTGTTTATTTAAATAATGTCATAATCATAATAAATGAATTTTATCTTCTTCTATATATATATATATATATATCTCAATCGTATTTAATAAATCATGATTATTATCCATAATTATCTCAATTATTTCATAATATAATGGTTTGTAATGTCTTAGTTTGCACTATAACCCATCCATATTATATATATATATATATATATACTACTACTACTACTTTATAATGCATTCATATCAAACTCTTAAAGACAACTCTTCAAGCATGAGGTAAAATCATTTTAAGCATGATTTTCAAAAAAACTATGAATTACAAACATGTTATGCACAATTTACAAGTCCTTAAAGCCTACTTTTGATCCTGACCACCCACACTAAGGGCATCCGCAATGGTCAAGTCTTTTAAAGACTTGATCTATTTGTCACGTCATCAAAAAGTCATCTTCAAATTACTACTCCAATAGTCAAGTCTTCCTAAAACTTTTTGTTGCATTTTTAATTCATTTTTAATATATATACATAAACTATCCTCATCTATTTGAAATGTTTTATAAAACTCCTTCCATTATTTTTCGTTATTTAAAGCACAAATACGTTTTTTAAAACAAATATTATACAACAATAACATAAAATTTAATAAAAATATTACAAAACGATAATGAAAAACTGAAAGTAAACCTAAATTCCATATTTCATCTTAATTTCCTCCGTCAACATTTGTTGATACCTTAGTTGTTCGTTTCCTTGCGTATTTTCCATTAACATTTTTAGCTCGTTGATTTTTTTTGAAGACTTGTACGAATCTTTTAGCTCCTTTAAGTGTTCAGTTGCACCATTTATCGTGGACATCCGTAAAGTGTTTGTTTCGTTGATTATGTCTTTTACTTCATTTATGTAGTTTTTGAAGACTTGTACAAAAGTTTCTAAAAATAATATGTAGTTTTTTTTATAAATATAAACTATATATACTTAAAACTATGATTTCTAAAAACAAAAGTATTTAATTTTTGTGTTTTTTTATTTTTGATATTTACGAAAGCGTTCCAATAATGTATTTTGTTAATAATAATAATAATAATAATAATAATAATATTATTATTTTATATATTTAATAAATGAATTATTATTAAATGAAGAGTAAACTCCAACTTTGGTCCCTGAGGTTTATTGATTTCTTTGAAAGAGGTCCCTATGGTTTCATAATTCAAGTTTACATCCCCAGGGTTTGGATTTTGCTCTAGAAATGGTCCCTGACCCCTAACGACGTCAAAATGGTCCGTTAGTGCTAGGGGTATTTTGGGTATTAATGGTTTTCCCTCAAATTTTAACCAAATTAACTCTTCATATTCAATAAACTGAGTTAAACTCAGTTTACCAGTTAACCATCGTCTTCACTTCACTCTTGCACACACTCACAAACCCTCACGAAGATCAAAAATCGAACATAGTAGGAGGTTCGTTTGTTCTCAGGCGAGAGCTACACGAAGGCTGGAGTCCCACAGATATCTACGGTAAGTGTCCATTGAGCTCTGTTTTTTCCCATTTTCTTATCACCATCTTCAATGGAGTAAGGATGAACCATTGAGCTTTTTTTTGATGATTTTGTTCACAGAGATTTACGAAACACTGATAACAGTAAGGATGAACCATGGAGGTGTTTTTACTGGATTACCAGGAAGAAGATACGTGAATGGTAATGTTGATTTTATTGATTTGGTTAACACTGAGGGTTTATCTCTGCATGAGTTCGATAAAATGGTGTTAGCATTAGGGTACGATAGAGATGAAGTAAAGTTTTACCATTTCTTGATTCCTCAAAGTGACCTTGATACTAGTTTGAGACCTTTAGTGAATAACCAAGATGTCTTGAACTTTCTAAGATATGCCCCTATGATTAAAGTCATTGATGTATTTGTAGAGCATGTACAGACAAATGTGTTTCCCCCAAATCAACATAATGATGTTATGGAGGAACACATTGCTTTGAATCAAAGCATGGATCATATAATTCATAGCTTTGATCCTTTTATTGGGTTGGACTCAGAGTTACCATCACATAGACATAGAGGTAATGGAATAGACTTGAACCAAGGAGTTGACTTAAACCAGGGAGGGGACTTGAACCAAGGAGGGGACTTGAACAATGAAGCTGACTTAGAAAGTGGCAACCATGGGGATTTAGAGAGTCATAACAATAATGGGTTTAATTCATTTGATGAATTTGATATGGAGGATTATGTGGATAGCTATGGGGAGTGGTTGGGAGTAAATGGGGAAGGAAGCCAAAATGTGGAGGGTGATATTGATCCCTTTGATGTTGATAACTTTGACTCAGAAGATGAAAACAGTTTTTGCAAGAAGGTTAGGCATACCACAGACCATAAGCATATTGACTTTTATGTTGGGCAGTCTTTTGGGAATAAAGAAACCATAAGGAATTTGATCAAGCAGCATGCAATTGACACTAGAAGAGATATAGTGGTGGTAAAAAATGACACAATCAGATTTAGGGCCATTTGTAGGGGTTCAATGCCTAACTTAAAGGAGTCCAGTGGGCCTGGTAAAGGAAGAAAGGGTAGATGGAAGAAGTCCAATGGGCCCACTTGTCCATGGGTTTTGTATTTGTCAGCCTCAACAGATGAAGCAACTTGGAGTGTGAAAACCTACCTTGACAAACATAAATGCTTCCAAACTAGGGAGGTTGGTATGACCACTGCACATTTTCTCTCAAATCATATCACAGAACAGGTCAAGGTAGATCCGAATATTCCATTGAAGGCAATTCAATCCCAATTATCAAAGAAGTTTGATATCTTTGTGTCACCTGGTAAGGCTATGAGGGCAAAACAGTTGTCCATGAAGAAGATTTGGGGAGACTATAAGTCACAGTACCATCACCTGAGGGATTACCTGAATGAGGTAAAAAGATGCAATCCAGATACAACTGTTAAGCTAGAAGTTGAGCCAGAACCCAATCCAAACAGTGATACCAGAAAATTCAAAAGGGTGTACATATGTTTGGGAGCTTTGAAAAGAGGATTCAGGGCAGGTAAGAGGGATCTGTTAGGTCTAGATGGGACTTTTATGAAAGGTCCTTTTCCAGGGCAAGTGTTAACAGCTGTGGGTATTGACCCAAATCATGGCATATATCCAGTTGCATTTGCAATAGTAGAGGCAGAGACAACAGATTCATGGATATGGTTCTTAGAGTGCCTTGGAGATGACCTTGATCTTCAATCAAATTCCAACTTCACTTTCATTAGTGACAGACAAAAGGTATGAACTTACTCTATTTTGCTATGATCTCACTCTGTTTTGCTTATGAACCTGATTAATAATTTGCTCTTGTTGCATATAGGGTATTCTTCCAGCAATTGCCAATTTGTTCCCTTCTGCTGAACATAGATTCTGCCTTAGGCATATCCATGAGAATATGAAAATACAATGGAAGGGGAAAGCATACAAAGATCACTTATGGCAATGTGCAACAACTCCTACTATCCCACAGTTTAAAACAACAATGGACAACTTGAGAAGGTTCAATACAACTTGCTATGAATGGTTGAACAAGATCCCCCCTCAACACTGGACCAGATCACACTTCACAGGTATAACTGAACATTAGAGTGATGTGCTTTTGAATGATGCATCTTATGATATGATTTTTATTTGAACTTTTCTTGAATATTGATTATGTTACATGCTTCTTACACTCACAGGCAGATGTCACAGTGATGTGCTTTTGAATAACATGTGTGAGGTATTCAATAGACAAATTGTTGAGGCTGTGGACAAGCCAATTTACTCTTGTCTGGAATACATTAGAGTTTATCTAATTAAGAGGATTGTTAATGTATGCAAAGTAATTGAGACTTGTGATGGACCACTAACCCCAACAGCAAACAAGATGATGGACAAGGCCAAGAGAGAGGCATCCAAATATCATGTGTTGTTTAGTGGTGGAGATAGGTATCAGGTATGTAAACTAAACTTGTGTATGCAAAGTAATATAAACTAGACATGTTTCTGATATGTTTCTTTTCACATAGGTATATGGCCCTTGGAATGACCAGTGCATAGATGATGTGAGAGTAAGGACCTGTTCTTGTAGGCAGTGGGAGTTAACTAGAATTCCTTGCAAGCATGATGTGGCTACAAACTGGAACATGGCAGCAAATGGTTCTGATGTGGTACCTGAATCATGGGTGGACAATTCATACAGATTGAGCACATGGAAGGAGATGTACAACTTCAAAATTGAGCCAATCAATGGAAGCATGCTATGGGAAAAAGATAATTGCCCAACTACTTTGGTTCCACCAAATCATCATAAACAGGTTGGAAGACCAAAGAAAAAGAGAAGGAAGACAACTGAAGAATTGTCTCAGAGAAGTGGGGACAGTAGTAAAATGTCAAGGAAAGGGAAGACTGTCACTTGTGATAAGTGTAAGAACAAAGGTCACAATTCAAGAACATGTAAAGGGCAAGGAGGACCTTCACAGGATAGGGCATGAGTTGGTTGTTTGTTTGGTTAGTGTTAGTGCTCACTTATCTAACTTGGAAAGGTGTTTTGGTAATTGGTAGTATGTTGTGTTATGGACAAAGTATCTTATGGTTGTATGTTCTATGTTATGGTTTGGTTGTATGGACAAAGTATCTTATGGTTTGGTAATTAGTAGACTGCTTTGTGTTAATGGAATGAAACATGCTTGGTGTTATGTTTTGTGTTAATGGAATGAAACATGTTTGGTGTTATGTTTTGTGTTAATGGAATGAAACATGCTTGGTGTTATGTTTTTGGTTCATTCTTAATGGACAAAAACAGTGTGCTTTCTTAAAGGACAAAAACAGAGTTTCCTTTCTTAATGTACAAAAACAAGGATTGATCAAAAGAATTGTCATTTGCATTTGCATTGATCAAAAGACTTTCATTTGCAGAGGATAACAAGGATTGATCAAAAGACTTCCATTACAAAGAGTATTACACTTAATCAAAGACTTCCATTACAAAGAGTACAAACAGATGAACAAATTCATCTTAAGCTTTCCAATTACACTTAATTCCTACCAAACAAAAACCAACATTCCAAAAAGCTATCCCAAAAGAGAAGACAACATTCCCAGATTACTTCAAACAGAAATATATACAAAAACCTAAAAAAACCCAACTAATTACTATAATCAAATTCAACTTAAAAATTTCCCTTTCTCTAGCTTTCACACATTGCTCAACTCGATTCTTGGATCTTATCAGACCAGAGATGACATCCATAGACCTTGCACAAATGGGTGGATCAAACCAACCAAAAAAATGAACATTGACCCTGTCAAAATGAAAACAAAGGGTAATTAGGTTGGAATAGAAAAATGAGATGATTTTGTGAAGGAGATGAAAAAAATCGAGCCTTGGTATGAAGGAAATGTTGAAATTCGAAATTAGCTTACAATTCCTCCACAAGTGTAGAACCAACGGCCGGGATTTGAGTTTGTCCACGAGGTTCTCAAGTAGCTTGGACACTGCAGTAGCAGAGCACCATTTTGGTTGGAGAAGGAGAAGACTTTCGAATTTGGAGAAGGAGATGAGCTCTGGAGAAGAACACAGTGGAGAAGAGAGGTCGCTAAAATGGAGTTAGGGGAAGAGTTAATTTGGTTAAAAAGGAGGGAAAAATTTTAATACCCAAAATACCCCTGGCACTAACGGACCATTTTGACGTCGTTAGGGGTCAGGGACCATTTTTAGATCAAAATCCAAACCCTGGGGATGTAAACTTGAATTATGAAACCATAGGGACCTCTTTCAAAGAAATCAATAAACCTCAGGGACCAAAGTTGGAGTTTACTCTTAAATGAAAGTGTAAAATTAAAAATGTAAACCTATGATTGTTGAGGGATCAAATATAAACATTTTATAAATCTTCAAACACTTGACATCCACCAAGTCATTGGATGTCAAGTGATTCTTCAAGTCATTTCTCCAATGGATACTCCTTTCATCAAGTGATTCTCAACCTTTTTATCAAGTCATTATTTTTACCATTGGAGATGCTCTAAGTTTGGTATGCTCAGAGATTTCTGTCTACCTCTCCAAAGTTTTTATTCTTCTTCCAGCTTTAGTGGTTCTCAATAATTCAAATTTCAAACTCCATATTCATGTATCTGGAACAACTTATTTGCTCCCAATTTTTGATTTATCCACAAGGTACCGTCATTTCATGCAATAAATTTAAAAACTACGAACTTACGAGATAAAGAGCATAATGTACACCTTGTTGATGCACTTCCACCTAAACCACCTAAATTGAATTTTCATACTAACTTTCCAACTTCCAGCTTTTTTTCTCCACCAATTCCAGCTTTCTTTCCAGTAGAGCAATTCCGTTTGGGTTTATGTGCATATTCAAATTTCAAACCTTTTACATATGTGCAGGAATTTTAAAAATCTCGTAATTACATATTGATATGCATATTGTACACATTGTTGATGCATACTTTTATGAAGTCAAAGTTTATGTTTTATGCTTCCAATTAATGTTTACATAAAAAGATGCAGGTTCATACTTCCAGAGCATGTATCAGCTCTCTGACTTTTCCTTTATAAAAATTAATACCAATCAAATGAAATCTCTCACCCCACCCCAAATTCAAAATTCAAATTTTCAAAGATTGCCTACTAGGCCCTACTTAACCCGTGAATTTGAGCAGCTTGGGAGTGAAGAAGAAAAATGTTGAGAAGAAGCTTGGAAGGAATTTGGAAAATATGTTTAGGCCATCAAACTTTCTGGGGATTGAATCAATTTTTTCGACTCAAAGAAGATGAGATTGATCAAAACCCATGTCATGAAAATCAACAAACCTTCTCTTATATCAATTCAGGTATATATAAATGATTTCCATAAACACCCATATTCTTCCAATTTATGCCATTTTCTACTAATTTTTAACTAATTTTGTTGCAGAATCCATATGGGGATTTAATCATCCTGAGCTTAAAGCCATTCGTGGGTGTTCATATATATTTTGTTCTTGAAAAATTTAGAAAATTATCATTATATAATTTTCCTTTAAATTGATTTATAAAATATATTTCTTTTTAATTTATCATGACCTACCGGAGAGACCAAATGGATATAATTATGCTGGAATGGAATCTGAAAACTATCAGCTATGGAGTTCAAAACAACAGAAAATACGAGCAGGCAGGTATTTTCTCATTAAAATTGCAACATTTTTTTATAATACATCAAACGTTGTATTTTTTCTAAAACTTTGCAAACCTTCATAAGTCAAACCTTGTGATTTTCCAACCGAGTTATTGCTTTTGTCTTATCGTGTTTGTTGATGTCGTGGTTCTGCGGTGAAGTGGTGCTCGTCAGAGAGATGCTGCTCTTCGTGAAATGGACAGAGGAAGAGAGACGCCCGGTGAGTTAGCGGGAGAGAGGAGATGGCGACCTAGGGTTTGTATCAGGTTTGGGGAAGGAGTTTGAATGACCTGATTGAAAGATGTTGGGCTTACGGAATATATTGGGCTAGGATATGGTTGATACTGAATTACCAATGACTTGATGATGCATGATTGGGGTACATATCTAAAGCTTTTGGTTTCGACTTGGGCTTATCCAATATTTATTCAATCATCTTTTGTAATGGTTTGGTCTTTGGTTTGAGAGTTAGGGGTTGTTTACCCAAATATTTACCAGTAACCATTTATCGGTTAAATTCATCGCTATTACTTACCTTATCGCGTAGATTAAAATAATAGGCAAAGATTCACTTACCGGATAAGATTCTCACTATTGTTTTCGCTCTTACCAGACAAGATTATTGGTCATTGCCATATTTATCGGTTAACGTAATATAACTTGGTAAGTACTTACCCAAATAAGTGTTTGGTAAACGGCCTCTTTGACCGTTGTTTTTGTTTTCTCAAAACATTTTATGGGTTGCCATTTTGTTTTTAGGAGGCTATGCCTTTCTTAGAGTTGTAGTCGCTCTTTCTATTTTAGAATAATATTTTTCTTAGGCATTTTGTCCCATTTGATTTATTGTAAGGCGTTCCCAACGGATGTTTCCTTTTTCCCAGAAATCAAATAAATAAAGACAACATTGAAATAAGATGTAGATAAAATTCAACATCTAAATAGGAAAAGTAACATATGACGTATTATTAATATCTCATGGAATTTATTTATCTATAAGATGAAATTGAATAAAATAATAACATAAAAATAATTGTAGGAAAAAGTTCAAGAAAACCCCCAACAAACTTATCTATTTTATATGATTAAGTCCTTAATCGATAAACTTATCCAAAACCCCATCATCTTAGGAATTCAAAAGCAATCATAAACATATGAACAAATCAATAAAATGGTTCGAGATTATACCACTAATCGAAACTTAAACTTTCTTCACGGCCACTCGTTCCAACATCAATTTCTCCTGGATTTCTTGAGCTACTTTATTTCTTAGGGGGCGTTTGGTTCGCAGATTCTGATGGAATCTGATGGAATTGGAATGTCCAATTCCTTTGACCAAATTCAATTCTCTTGTTTGGTTCATTCTTTTCTATGGAAGGAATGTGTGAATTCCACCAAATTCCACAAATGAAGGATTTGAACATTCCATCCTAAAACCCAACGATTTCAATGGAATGTAATCTTATATTTTGATAATTCCAAATTCACCTTTTACTCCAAACTAAACCCTACTAATATTGATTATCAACAAACACCAACTATCTCTCTCATCTCTATCTCCCTCTCTCCTCTTTCGCTATCTCTCTCTCCTCTCTCTTTATCTCTCCTCTCTCTTCCCTCCCTCTCCTCTCTTTATCTCTCTCTCCTCTCCTCTCTCTCTCTCCCTCTCCCTCCTCTCTCTCTCCTCCAATCTATCCTCTCTCTCTCTCTTCCCTCTCTCTCCTCTCTATCTCTCTCTCCTCCACTCTCCCCTCTCTCTCTCCCTCTATCCTCTATCTCTCCTCTCTTTATCTCTCTCTCCTCTCTCTCACCTCCACTCTCTCCTCCCTCTCTCTCTCTCTCCTCTCTCTCTCTCTCTTCCCTCTCTCTTTATCTATCCTCTCTCTCTCCTCTCTCTTTCTCTTCCCTCTCTCTTTATCTCTCCTCTCTCTCTTCCCTCTCTCTTTATCTCTCCTCTCTCTCTCCTCCACTCTATCCTCTATCTCCCTCTATCCTCTCCTCTCTCTCTCCCTCTCTCTCCTCACCCTCTCGGCATCATTCATGTGCTAAAATAATAAAAACAATTTTTGTTAAAAATTAAACTATTTAATGACTATTTTATTAAAGTAATTTTTGTTTAAAAAATTAAAATAATCAAAAAGGGTATTTTGGTCATTTACCAAAATTCCATTCCAATTCCGAAGCTACAATCTGTGAACCAAACAGAAAAATTCCAATTCATTTAACAAATTCCATTCCAATTCTGTCAACCAAACAGGTAGTCAAACCTGACAACATTCCATTCCAATTCCATCAAAGTCAAATTCCTTTGACAGATTCCATTCCATCCAAAAATATTCTACGAACCAAACACCCCCTTAATGTTGGTTCCGTTTAGAGACACTACACTTTCAAAAATAAGAATTGTACTTAACCTCAAGGAAACTTGACAATGGATGCCACAATATCTTTCAAGAAATCAACACATGGTCCTTATTTCTCCAAGTGTCATATTTCCTTTTGTATTTTACAAAACAGCCCCTAGGCCTTGTTTGTTTTTTAAAAATAAACACTTAAATGTCACTTATCACTTTTTCGGTCAGAGGTATACCTAGGGGTGTACGCGGGTTGGGTTGGGCGGGTTGGGACGTTTTTACAACTCAACCCAATTATGGCGGTTTGGAAAATCTCAACTCAACCCAACCCATTCAAAAATATAACCCAACCCAACCTAACCCTTGCGGGTTATGGTGGGTTGGGTTGGCGGGTTAGTAATATACATAAATTTTCCGATTGAAATACGATAAATAATACTAAAATTATTCTCAACAAAGTTATTAGTTATTACAATTAGGGCTTGCTCGTGTTCGTCCGTTTAACTTAACCGAACAAACGAACGAACAAGAACGGTAAATGAATGAATTTTTTTTTCACAATATATAAATATATTTATATAATAAACAAACGTAAACGAACATAAACAAATGTAAACAAACATAAATTAATGCAAACGAACGAACATAAATGAACGAACCTTCACGAACATATTAAACGAACGAGACCATTGTTCATGTTCGTTCATTTAACTAAACGAACAAAAAAATGTGTTCATGTTCGTTCATTTATTAAATGAACGAACATAAACGAATTTCCCGCCAAACGGTTCACTGAACGTTCGGTTCGTTTACAGCTCTAATTACAATCATCCAATTATAAATTAAAATTCATAAGTCTTAAAGTTAATTTGGGTTGTGAATAAACTGCATATTATATATATATATATATGTATGTATAATATACCTTTATAAAAAAATAGCGGCGGGTTGGCAGTTTGGGTTGGGTTGAATTTTTCTAACCCAAATTCAACCTTTCTAATTAGCGGTTTGGCGGTTTCCGGTTTCGCGGGTTGGGTTTAATTGAGTTGGGAGCGGTTTGGATTGGTCAAGTTTCGCGGGTTGACGGTTTTATTTACACCCCTAGGTATACCAATTAAGTGTGTTTGTTTTTTCCTCTAATTCAGATCCACTTAACACTTAATTTTCACTGACCGAAAAAGTGATAACCCCATCACTTTTTTTCACTTATTTCCACATCGGCGCTTTTCCAAATCGTTTCCAGATGGTTTCCAAATCTTTCCCAGACTTGTTCGATAATATCTGAAATCGATCTCCCAAATCGATCGATCTCCAAATCGATCGCTCTCCAAATCGATCGATCTCCAAATCGATGAGTGGGACACTCGATTTTCTCCAAATCAAACGACGTCCTCCTCTTCTCCTCTCCAAATCGACAGCTTCGACTCTAAATCGGGACTTGCAGGTTCGATTTTATGCTTCTATCGATTTTATCTCTGTCTTAACCTTTGTGCTTCTGTGAAATTTGTTCAATTTTATGTTGGGTTTGATCTCAAGAGTCAGTTTTATGTTGGGTTTTTCAAACAAAGTTTTGCTTCTTTCTTTGTGTCGTCTTCCAATATTCTCTGTTTTTCTTCTGGTTTTCTTGCTTTTACTTTGCAAGAAATGAAGTTTTAAAAATCTTGAATTCCTACCACTACTTGTGTCAAATCTTGGATTCTTGATTTTGATTATAGTGACGAGAATATAGGGGTATCATCGAGTGAGGTAATAAGGGTTGTAACAATGAAATTGGTCAAGAATGCAGGTGTCATGTGTGATTGACTATTAGCATCTGTCAAGAATGCAAGTCTCTTTTTTGTGAGCTCCAGAAGGCAAAAAAAAAGGAAAATGAAAACAAATGCAGGATTGAAATTTGGATCTTGATTTATGTGTTAATTCTACAATATTGATTTGTAGCTTGATTTAAGTTGGATCTTGATTAGGTATTGGATGAATAACAAATAGCATTTTGGTATCAAGAAATCAAGTTGGATAACTTGATCTTATTAGATGAATTACAAACCACATCGGTTTAGCGTAGCGTGGGGTGGGTCAACGACAGTTTGCCGGATCTACTACTGTTGGGTTTGGGTCTGATGCGGGTTTGATCGCGGGGATGTCTGTGGGCTAGGGGTTGTTTGTTGTGGAGCTGTTTGGTGTTGTATGTCGAGGGTATATCGGTCGGGTGGTCGTCGGTTCCTCGGTTGGTCTTTGTTGCTGCAGCCTTAGTTTGCTCCTCGCAAATTTACTTTCGCTGCTCGACATCTTTTGCTGGCGGTTTTGGCTTGCGGGCAGTTTTGGTTTCCCTGTTTCGTCATTGTTTCGGCTTGTATCGTTATGTTTTTGTTCCGCTGTAAAACTTACCTTATGGTTTGGTTGTGTTTATAAAATTTGCTGCCGTTTAAAAAAAATAATAGTCTGATGTAGGCTACCATAACAACAATTGGATTATTGGAGACATTTCTTATATATAATTGTGAACTTCTTACATAAAACATTCAAATATATGAATTTGAAAAGTATGTTTGTATTAACTACTACTTTAATAAGATTTGAGTGTAAAGGGAGATTGATTTTCGTTATTATGAAACTTCGTTCATATTTCAATTTGTTCATATCAATCGATGTACTTTGATAGGATGTAGATGTTTGTGGTTCATCTAATATTGTGTTTATGATTTTTTTGAATTCCACTTTATAACACCCGCGATTTTCGGTAAGTAACTGTCACCCGAGCGTTTCTGTGACTTGTAAACAGTGGGTTTTTGTTGGGAAATGTTTTGTTTAAAGTCTCTTGGAGTATCGGGAGTATTGGCAGTGAAAAAATCGACTTTCGGAGCTTCGGAGAGGTCCCGCGACAATGCCCGACGACTATGAAAGTGTCATAGTCGCATTGTCACGGTCACAGGGAAGGTACCATGTCCTGGGGGAAGATGGCGACATTGCCTGTCAATGTCGCACTAGAGGCCCAGGGTGCTGTTAAGTGCAGGATTTCAGCTTTCTTTCTCATTTTCCTTCTCCAAACTCTCCCCTTTCTCTCCCAACACGTTTTCCCTCTTCTCCCTTCAAACCCTAACTCTTATTTGGCTCAAACCCTTGTATTTTATGAAGATGAAACTCCATCAAGTGGTAAAATGGAAAGCTTTGGTCAAGGATTCACCATCTCCATCTTCTTTTTCAACCTCAAACTCATTGTTGGGTTTTCTAGGTTTTCGTCAAACCTAAGTGGTAAGTGTATCCCTTTCATTTCTAAACCTTAAAACAAGTTATAAATGCTCCATTGATGATTTCCTAAATATTATGTTTCTCCATTTTCGGTTTGGAAGATTTTGGAGGAGTTAGGTCAAAATTATGGTTTAGGGTATAAGTTGAGGTTTTGATGTAAAATGTTTGGGGAATGTTTCTATATGGTTATTTACGGGTGAAAATGTTTGGATCTAGGTTTTGGAGGTTTTTGGCTTGGAGGATTCAAATTTCGTCAAGGAAGCTCAAAGTGGGGTAAAATCTAGATTTAGCCTAAATCAAGCAAGGTGAGTTCAAGTTGATTTGTGAAAACGGTGTACATGCCAAAATGTTTATTTTAAAGTGTTTTGCGTCTTACATGAAATTGTTAACTGCTGATAAGTTTGATTACTTTGAAAGTGTTTAACTTTATAAACTTATATAGCACACATCTTTGTGATTTTTGGGCATCTCGATAAATGTGTCATAAATGAATGGGTTTTTGATGAATTATTGCATAAATAGGTATTTGTTCAAAAATGCACTTTTAAGTGTTTGTCGGGTTTTATGCATCATTCACGAAATGAGATGTTTTGAAAAGTACGATTGTGTGAGTCCTTTGGTTTTGGGTCATTCCCGACTTTGGGAAACATTTTAGAACTGGAACACCTTTTGGATTTTGGGCCGAAGGCCAATGGTAATTTGAGAATCAAAGATTTTGGGGAAAATGTGTATTTTGGTCTATGTAACCATATTGGCTCTCGTGTTTTAGCCAAACGTCTAATAAGCCTCTTGGGGCTTGATTTGTACTCGGTGGAGTTTGGAACAATTGTTCGGTTTTGGTAGCTCGTTGTGGAGCCTTGGACGTATGGTGTACTTAGTTGCATCTTATTTGAGAGTTGCATGTTTTGAATGCGTTAGTTCATTCTTTTGAGTCATGTAACGGTTTAGACTGTAATGCATTGGATCCATAGGCATATGAGTCAGTCGGTTGGTTTAGTGGGGACTTAATCCCCGTTTTGGGATTGGATATTGTTTATGGCTAGCGGGAGCTCGAGGTATAGATCGTGGGTGGTTGAACTCGATAACCGCATAACCTCTATTGAAGGGCTTGAGGTAGAGATCGTGGGTGGTTGAACTCGATGCTCGTTTGTAATCCAGTTTGGTTACTCATCGTGGAATTTAGTGTTCGCGTTTGAAGTCTATTGAGTGGTCCCCAAGTCATGTTTTTATGTATGCTTGCGGTGGTGCTCTGCAGAGCCGTATACGGAGCTAAGTCTTGCGGTGGTGCCCATTTTGAGCCGGATACGGGGACTTGTGGCTTTGGTAGTGACACTCATTAGAGGTCGAGTAGACACTAGGGTCATTTGGGTATCTTGCGGTGGTAGCTCGGTTGGGAGCCAGATACGGAGATCCATGGCCTATGTGAAGCTCTAGAACATTGATAAGTGGCTTAACTTTGTGTGCCCGTCACTTTCGATGGAATTCGGGTATCCCGCGTCACCGAAAGATGTTGTTTTTGGGTATTGAGTTTTATTATCCAAGTTTTCGGTGGCGTTTTGTATATTTGGGATTTATCCTTGATTTATGGGTTGAGTATTATGCCTCACCCGTGTTTTTGGTGTTTCGGGATATAAAGTTTTAGCCGTATTTTCATAAATGGAGAGTTCAATTTTTATTCACGTTTTGAGTGAGTGTGGGGTTAAACCTAAATTATGAACGGGCGGTTTATATTGGTATCTTCGTCCTTGAAGTAGATCGGATTGGAAAAACGTTTAAATTGGTGTTCTTTGCCTAAAATGCATATTATTGGAAAATGAGTCGTTTTCATATGTAAGACATATCAAATTGAGAGATTATGACTTTAACCGCATTCTTTTTTTTTAAACGATTAATTTTTATATGTTGAAAACTCTTGAGCTCACTAGGCGTTAAGTCTAACCTTTTTATTTGTCGGCATGTGCATCAAGTTCCAGACGGGGGTTTGGACTTCTAGCAGTACTGAAGAGATGTGTCTTAGTGCTCGCAAATGTAAGTTTTTGGTGAAGTCTTCCGCAGTTTGGAGATAATGACTATTATTGGGTTTTAGTAGCATCCGTTCTTATTATAGACTGTATGTATGGAATGAATGTGTGTATTGAGGTTAAATCTTAAATTGTGATTGTAGATGAATTATTTATTGGTGTATTTAGAAAATTTTAAATTAGTTGTTATTTCCAGGTTTGAGGGTGTTACACACTTGATTTGTATGTGTTCATTCACGTGAATAAAGTAGCACAAATAAAACCATCAAAAGGTAGTATAATTTAATTAAAAAAAAATTGATTCAGATTTCAGACGTTTATCAGTTTACAAAAACTAACAGTCTTATTGTTTCAGATTTCAGACTTCAACACCACCTCTTAAAAATCAAAAGTGAAATCAGATTTTAGACTTCAGACTTCAGCACCTCTTAAAAAAACAAACGCCACCTAATTAAGTATATGAAATTTACACATAATCCGTTTGACTTTACATTATTTTTATTTTTAATATAAATATATACTCAAATAGATTCTAGTTAGTCTAACAAACTTTACATTGTCTAATATTTTTTAATATAAATATATACTCAAATAGATTCTAATTAGCCTATTTGATATTGTCTAATATTTTTAATAGAAATATGTATTCAAATAGATTCTAATTAGTCTAACAAACTTGTAGAAATGGACACTTCATATAATGTTAATGATTTTTCATCGCTAAACGAGATACATGGAGCTTGACAAGAGTTCGTATGACTTCGTTTGGGAAGATGTTAGGGATCAAGACTATTCATTTTTCTAATTGATCAAAATGTAATTTTAATTGCATGGTAATTTTTTTTATTTTAAATCTATTTAAGCTAAAGAGAAAACAATTTTCAATTCGGCTTAGTTTTTCTATGACAATCAATAAAGCTCAAGGCCAGACAATTCCGAATGTATGTGTTTATCTACCGGAATTAATATTCTCACACGGGCAACTTTACGTGGCGTTGTCCAGAGGGATATCACAGGGCAATATAAAGGTGTTAGTGAAGCCTGCAAAAACATTCAATCGTGCCGGAGTCTACACCTCAAACGTCGTCTATCAAGAAATTTTACGTGATGAATAAGATATAATCAACAATTATATTATCACACGTGTGGTACCATATGTTTCTATTAAAATCATTGTGCGGTTTTTTGCAGGAAATATTTATGGATGATTGCATCATGAAAACTAAGCAACATCCTAGATATACGGATGAGCATTATATACAAATGATTGTATTTCTTTGTTCAGTCAATAATTTCAAGTTTTGTAAAGAGTTTCGGGTATATGGGTTTAGAAGCCCAATATATGTGCAAGTATTTTTTTCATTCGATCTTGCTAATACACCATATTAATCTTCAACTTTATATATTAGTTGACTTGTAAATTAACCACGCAAACTCATGACATAAAATTGAAAGTAATAAAGAAACATGATTCAAGGCTAAACTAATGTTTCGGAATTGTGATTCACCCGCGCTACATCGCGCGGGTATACCACTAGTATATATATATATGGTTTAACCCTCTCTCTTTGCCTCCCCCAAACCCAATGGTCTCGCGTACCTCAAACAGACAGGTTTTGTTGGTGATTTTAGTGAAATCATCGGTTCATTTTATGTAATTGGGTTCACAAGATAATAATGGGGTTGATAGTTAAGCTATAACATGAGCTAGGAGGTGTGGAGTTCACACTCGTGTAAGCTAATTAAAACCCGAGATCGTTGGATGGTTATGTTTGGCGAGTTACTAAGTGGGAAAAGGCTGAGCACGACCTGTGCGTTTTTCCTGTTATAAACGACACGACCCGTACGTTTTTGTTCATAGAATGAGCACGGGACATGCATTGTCGACAGAAAGTTTCGCACGACCCAGGCGTCTTTCTTCTTGAAATTGGCACGGGTCGTGCGTGGTCGTCAGAAGGTTTTGCACGGACCGTGCGTTTTTCCTCTTGAAATTGGCATGGGCCGTGCGTTTTCATCAGTTTTGTAACTGATAGAAATTCTTGTAACCAGCAACATTAATGTCCAGCAATCAATCCCATTAATTGGGAAATTATTATCATTAATAATATAGGATAGGTTACGATTCTCTTGGTGTTTAAATATGACCGATTTTTGCCTAAATCGGTATTGTGAATTGAGATTATCCTCGAGTGAATTTCGTGATACCCAAACAGTATAGGGTCGAAATATCACTTAAGGAAAGCGAACTCTCACGTGATCCCACATTTTTATCCAAGTTCTATCATTCTCTTCTTCTCTCCACCGATTTTCTGCAACAAGTGTCTTCTTCCCCAACATATCACGGCCTTACCGCCTGCCACCCCTCATTCACCCTCGTTCCTCCATTCCATCTCTGACGATCGAGAAGAGAGACTGGTCAAGAGACAGAGAGATCGAGAAGAGAGACAAATTCCATGTCATACGAACACCACCGATTCACTTTGAATTTGTATAAGCTAACTTATGTCCATCTAAACATGTTTGCAAAAAATAAGTTAGCTTATAAATTAACTTATTTTTGCCAAACGATGCATGCATGCTTTTGCCAAAGAGCAATCTTTCCCTTAATGGAAAACAGAAAAGGAATGATTAAAAGCAATGATAAATATATGTGTATCGGGAAAAAAGAGGAAGATTTAAAATGTTTCATGATTAAAATCTATTAATATATGTAATGCAAAAATGTTGGAATTTTAGTGTGAGGTTGGAAGTTTTCCATCCCACATTGGTAGAGACACAAAAGAATTCTATGTTTATAAGCCTATCCTCTCAAATGGGTATTGAGTAAAATGGTGGGCTTATGGTGGGGGTCTCAAAGAAGTGCAATGCACACGCGCGCGCGTGGCCGTGGCCGAGGCCGAGGGCGCGGGCGCGGTTCTCGCGATGAGTCGCGCACTTTGCACTTCGCATCGGAGCTGAGGAGCCTCGCTACGAGCTTTCTTTTTGGAGGTCGAGATATTGAAATAATTAATTTGAGTAGATAATTACTAAAAGGTTCGATTTTCTTCAATTTTTTCAGATAAACTTCAAATTTTAACTTATTAAAAACGTGGCTTTTTATTCTGAAAATCAGTTGGAGACTAATTAATTAACCTGTTAATCCGTTTCTTGGGGATTAATTAAGGGATATTCTCAGATTATTCCTTGGTTTTTCAAGTATAAATTGAAGTTTACAGCTCTTGATTAAACACACAGTTAAGAAAAAACACGAATTGCTTATGTGCTCTCTGCTCTCCATCGATCTCTAAGCTCTCAAATTCTCGTTCTCTACTTAAGTTTTGTCTCAAACTTGCATTATAACTTAACACTATTGCTGTTAGTGTTAAGCATACTGCATCAAATCCTGGGGGTTTGGCTAAGTGTTAATCTCACAGTAACTAAAGGGATCCGCCAAAACCTTTAAGGACAGGTTTACATACCGTGCAGTTCAAGTTCGAGTGTGGGTTCGTCAAGATCGTCTAAACATGTTAGTTTTATATTTATGTTCTGTATTTTGTTTCCGTCCAGTAGAGTGGACACTCTGTTTCTACCTTTTTCTTCTAACGAATCTATCGAGAAGGATAGTATCGTTGTTAGGTTCATCTTATTATAATTAAAACATATTGTTCTTATTTAATTATTAAATCTTTGATAATAAAGTTTGGATTTTTTTACTGTTTTATAAATAAATCTTGTAGCTTTATTTATAATTGAATTTTACTAATCGAAAAATTCAACAATCTTAAAGGTTTTGATTTGAAAAAATGGATACCGGCAACGTTCGTTTGATGCAACAAGAATTGGTAAAACTGGATAGCTTTGACGGGTCAAACTATACCCGTTGGGCTGAAAAAGTCAAATTCATGCTTATGGTTTTAAAGTTGTTTTTTGTCTTGGACCCGACTCTACCACCCATTCCCGATAACCCTGTTCCCGAAGCCGGGAGAGAACCTGATTTCGCCAGAATAGCTGATCTGGATAAGCAGCGGCTACTCCGTAAGGAGTCTGAAACACTGGCATGTGGGTACATAAAAAGTGCCTTATCTGATAGACTGTATGACCTTTATGCCCCGATAACTTGTCCTAGAGAACTCTGGACAACTTTGGAATTTAAGTACAAGGCACAAGAAGAAGGAACCAATAAATATCTTGTGTCTCGATACTTAAGATTTCAAATGGTAGATGATAAGCCAATACTTGAACAAATACATGAACTTCAAGTATTGGAAAATAAAATGAGAGTTCTCAATATTCCTCTTCCTGAGATCTTCCTTGTGGGGGTTGTTGTTGACAAATTGCCCCCATCATGGAAGGATTTTCAAAAACGTATGATGCACAAGTACGAAGATTATTCTTTGGACGATTTGATAAAACACATCAGGATTGAGGAAGAGGTGAGAAATTGGGACAAAAAGGGCAAGGCCATTATGAGTGCCAATAGCGTGCAGGCTGGTGGCAAAGGAAAGGGGAAGTCTTCTCGACCCGCTAAAAAGTGGAATTTGGGTCCACAAAAGAAGAACTTCAAAAGGCCTGGTCAGTCAACAAGTCAGGGACCAAAGAGAACTGGGAAGTGTCACGTCTGCGGAGAGATGGGGCATTATGCAAGGGAATGTAGGCAGCGAAAGTCTGGCCCACCGGCCGCAGCTAATGCGGTCGTAGACTTAGAACATCTAGTGGCCAATCTGAGCATGGATGAGATCGACATGATAGCTGAAGATTCAACCAGGGTGATGGCTGGAAGTGGTGGCTGGTACTTGGATTCTGGAGCCACGATTCATGTGTGTGACTCCAGATCCAAATTTTCTGAGTACAATCCGATTGATGACGGAAAGCATATTGTGACTGCAAACCGCGGTAGAGTAGTTATCGCGGGTATTGGGACTGTTCATCTAAGGTTTTCTTCGGGAAAAACCTTAACTTTGAGAAACGTGTTACACGTGCCTACTGTATGCAAGTGTCTGGTATCCCTAAGCAAGCTTGATGAAAATGGGATTGGAATTGCTATGGAGGCTGGGAAGATAGTGTTTCACAAGCGACAACGCTTCTTTGGCAAGGCATACCGTCAACTTGGTATGTATCGCCTTAGTCTGTTTGGGGAGGGTGATGACAGTTCTGATGCTAGTACTAGTGAATCAGTTGTTAGTAATGTTTCAAAATTGTCTGAGAATAGTATAGGTTATTATGTTTCCATGATTGATGTAATTGCTTCCGATTTTAATGAAATTAATTCTTTTGAGTATTTTGCTTGTTCAATATCGTTATGGCATAATCGTTTAGCACACACAAATGTAAAAAATATTGAAAAAATGCAAAATAAAGGATTAATTAAAATTGATAACAAAGATTTCGGAAAATGTGAAACTTGTGTAAAATTGAAGTTTACTAAGAAACCTTTTCCATCAGTCAAAAGGGATACAACTATTTTAGAGTTGATTCACTCTGATATCTGTGAATTGAATGGAATACTTTCCCGTGGTGGTAAACGGTATTTCATTACATTCTGTGATGACTTTAGTCGGTTTTTATACGTTTATTTATTACATTCAAAAGACGAAGCTTTTGATGCTTTTAAACTTTATAAAGCTGAAGTAGAAAATCAACTCGAAAAACAAATAAAAATACTACGCTCAGACAGAGGAGGTGAATACTTCAATCGAGAGTTTGATACATTCTGCGAAGAGAATGGCATCAAACATGAACGCACCTCACCTTTTACTCCTCAACAGAATGGTTTGGCGGAACGTAAGAACCGAACCCTTGTTGAGATGGTTAACTGTATGTTGAACCAAGCGGGTTTACCAAACAATCTTTGGGGAGAAGCATTACTAACTGCTTGCCACATTCACAATCGAATCACTAGTCGTGTGATTCCAACCAGCCCATATGAGCTATGGAAAGGTAGAAAGCCAAACTTGGACTATTTTAGAGTTTGGGGTTGTATCGCTTACTATCGTACGCCTAATCCAAAACGATCTAAATTGGGAGCCCGTGCCATTAAAAGCATATTCGTAGGATATGCTAGAAATAGCAAGGCTTATAGATTATTGGATAAAGAAACAGGAGTGATAGTGGAATCCAGAGATGTGGAATTTTTTGAAGACAAGTTTTCAAAAGATACTGAAAACTCGGAAAGAATATTGGATCCAAATCTTCCTAGCACATCTCGTGACAGTTCGAAAACCTCAAACAAGGTTGACGAACCACGTAGAAGTACTAGAGTAAGAAAAGAGAAAAGTCTAGGAGATGATTTTTTCTCCTATCTAGTGGAAGGAACTCATAAGAAAGTGACTAGAGAAGTCATTCTTTCGGTTAACATCGAAGATGATCCTAAGACTTATAAAGAGGCCATGTCTTCAAGAGATGCTCCACTATGGAAAGAAGCAATAAACGATGAAATGGACTCTATTATGGGAAATGGAACTTGGGAATTAACTGACTTACCCAAGGGAGCAAAACCCATAGGTTCCAAGTGGGTATTCAAAAGAAAGCTACACCCAGATGGTTCAATCTCAGCTTTTAAAGCTAGATTGGTAGCTAAAGGATATAGACAGAAGGAAGGTATCGATTATTTCGACACCTATGCTCCAGTTGCTAGAATTAGTTCAATCCGAACTCTCATAGCAATCTCAGCCATAAAAGGACTGTATATTCATCAAATGGATGTAAAAACAGCCTTTTTGAATGGATACTTAAATGAGGAGGTTTATATGGAGCAACCTGAAGGGTTTGTAGTACAGGGACAAGAGAACAAAGTGTGTAGGCTTATTAAGTCTCTGTACGGTTTAAAGCAAGCCCCAAAACAGTGGCATGAAAGATTTGATACTACTGTCACATCTTTCGGGTTCCGACATAATGGAGCTGATCGGTGCATTTACTCGAAATGTACTAAAGAGTCCACTGTAATTATCTGTCTTTACGTTGATGATATGCTGATCATCGGAACCAATCTAGGAGGCATCCGTGAGACGAAAAACTACTTATCCTCGAACTTTAAGATGAAAGATCTTGGAGAAGTAGACACAATTCTTGGAATTAAAATTAAAAGGTCAGGATCTCAAATATCTCTTAGTCAATCTCACTATATAGAGAAGATCCTGACTAAGTTTCAACATTTGAATATAAAGGAGTTCAATACACCTTTTGATTCATGTGTGAAACTTGACAAGAACCCTGGAAGAGCAGTGGCTCAACTAGAGTATGCTAGTGCAATAGGATGCATGATGTATGTAATGCATTGCACTAGACCGGATATTGCTTTTGCTGTGAGTAGGCTAAGTCAATATACAAGCAATTCGGGACCAGATCACTGGAAGGCAATAAGTAGAGTGCTGGGATACTTGAAAAGAACCAGTGATCTAGAGTTGACATACACGACGCATCCTGGAATCTTAGAAGGATATTATGATGCTAGTTGGATAGATCATTCAAGTGACTCTAAATCCACAAGTGGGTGGATTTACACACTTGGTGGTGGAGCGATTTCTTGGGCAAGCAAGAAACAAACATATATTGCTCATTCGACTATGGAAGCCGAATTCATAGCCCTAGCTGATGCGGGCAAAGAAGTCGAATGGATTAGAGATCTGTTGACAGATATCCATTTATGGCCACATCCAACTCCTTCGATTCCTATGTACTGTGACAGTGAGGCCACACTGTCAAAAGTATATAATGTTGTGTATAATGGGAAGTCGCGACACATAGGTCTCCGACATAATTATGTGAGACAACTTATAGAAAATGGTACCATTAGTATTGTGTATGTCAAGTCGCGTGGAAACTTGGCAGATCCATTGACTAAGCCTCTGACGAGAGACTTCGTGGAATCAACTACCAGAGACATGGGTCTGAAACCACTCAGAATTGGTTAGTAATGGAAACCCAACTTGAATTTAGTGCTCCTATCTCTCAAGTTTAAAGGGTAATAACAAGTTACTTAACTGATAGAAGGTACTATCGAATGATAGACCCATGTAAGGTATGAGATAGTACGTCGTTGCCGAGAACAAGGATGAGTTAGTTCTCTTAACGAAGTTTAGAGGCATCTTAGCAACGAAGATGTTATAGAACTTTGCCTATACGACTGAGAGGTGGTGCCGCCTCAAAAGAAGAGTTGTGGTTCCTCTTCTAAAAGGTCATGAAACAGGGTTTTTAGCGCATGGCCATATTCGCGCTCAGTGAGAATGCAAAGACAAAAGGTGATGTGTGTGAATAAGCCGAAGTAATCACAAGATTCAAAGTTTAAATCCTACGGATACTTCTGAATTGATTTCTTCTTGCATATCCACATTAAACGGGGTTTAATCTTAGTGATACCACTGTGACATCATTTTTTATTGAATGTCAGAAAACTTTCCAACCTGGTGGGGGATTGTTGGAATTTTAGTGTGAGGTTGGAAGTTTTCCATCCCACATTGGTAGAGACACAAAAGAATTCTATGTTTATAAGCCTATCCTCTCAAATGGGTATTGAGTAAAATGGTGGGCTTATGGTGGGGGTCTCAAAGAAGTGCAACGCACACGCGCGCGCGTGGCCGTGGTCGTGGCCAAGGGCGCGGGCGCGGTTCTCGCGATGAGTCGCGCACTTTGCACTTCGCACGTCCGCATCGGAGCTGAGGAGCCTCGCCCCGAGCTACGAGCTTTCTTTTTGGAGGTCGAGATATTGAAATAATTAATTTGAGCAGATAATTACTAAAAGGTTCGATTTTCTTCAATTTTTTCAGATAAACTTCAAATTTTAACTTATTAAAAACGTGGCTTTTTATTCTGAAAATCAGTTGGAGACTTAGTCTCCAACTCAACCTGTTAATCCGTTTCTTGGGGATTAATTAAGGGATATTCTCATATTATTCCTTGGTTTTTCAAGTATAAATTGAAGTTTACAGCTCTTGATTAAACACACAGTTAAGAAAAAACACGAATTGCTTATGTGCTCTCTGCTCTCCATCGATCTCTAAGCTCTCATATTCTCGTTCTCTACTTAAGTTATGTCTCAAACTTGCATTATAACTTAACACTATTGTTGTTAGTGTTAAGCATACTGCATCAAATCCTGGGGGTTTGGCTAAGTGTTAATCTCACAGCAACTAAAGGGATCCGCCAAAACCTTTAAGGACAGGTTTACATACCGTGCAGTTCAAGTTCGAGTGTGGGTTCGTCAAGATCGTCTAAACAGGTTAGTTTTATATTTTTGCTCTGTATTTTGTTTCTGTCCAGTAGAGTGGACACTCTGTTTCTACCCTTTTCTTCTAACGAATCTATCGAGAAGGATAGTATCGTTGTTAGGTTCATCTTATTATAATTAAAACAAATTGTTCTTATTTAATTATTAAATCTTTGATAATAAAGTTTGGATTTTTTTACTGTTTTATAAATAAATCTTGTTGCTTTATTTATAATTGAATTTTACTAATCGAAAAATTCAACAAAAAATATGTGTTATTCAAGTTTGAGATAAAAACATAAAAGGAATATAGTTGAACACATAAATTAATTAAGACTATTACAATGATGTAATCCATTTTGTGTTTAGATCACAATTTATGCATGAGGTTATACTAAAGCAGCAAGCAGTACATTAAATTACCATTGTTAGGACTTAGAACCATACTTTAGATGATACAAAATACGTTGGGTATAACCGAATCTTATACTAAATCCATAAAAATTAATGTAATTCTAATAGGTAATACCAAATCTTACATCAAAATATAAGATTTTTGGTATATCCTTATTATCTATACTATATTATAAAGCACGGATAAAAAACTCTTAAATACAAATTATTAGGCACAAGGTACCATCATTTTATACAAGATTTTAAAAATCTCTTAATTTATAAGTTTCAAAACACAAGATACATATTACTACTGCAGAATTCTAACATATACCAATTTTGTATGTGTAGTACCTTCTCTTTATGTAGACATTTTCATGTATCACTATTAATTAATATATTATATTACTATAAATTTGTTTTAATTATATTATTAAATATGTAATTGATTATTTTTTCTAGATTTCATTAAAATATATAAGATAATCATTGAATTCTAACAAAATACTTAATTTTTTTATATAAAAAACATTATATTATTAAGCCTAAATTAAAAAAAATTATAAAAAAAAACATTATCACTTTCTCAAAACCATCCAAAATCGTACTGTAAATCAACAAAAAAACAAAAAATAAAATAAAACATTAAAATCGTGATGTATCTTTCTGCATTGCACGCGTACACTTCTAGTCTATTTTTATTGGTGTAAATGAATAATATTATATCGAATTTGGTGTAAGATGTTTGGGCTGTTTACTAAATGTCGACCCGATAAGCACTTACCAATTACCATATCACTTACCTTACCAAATAAACATGACCAAAAATCTTACCAAATAAAAGCGATAGCAAGGACTGATAGTCTTACCCAGTAAACACTTACCAGATAAATTATTGCAACTGATACCGTTTTTATAGACTAGAATTTTACCAGGTTAGCAGACCTTAAATCTCTCCATTGGAATGATTTGGTGTAAAATTTTGGAAATAAAATTCTGTAGAATTATTGCAACATTTCTTGAAGTGCCAATATGATCCAACAAACAGGTTGTGGGCAGACCCAACTTGAACTGATTCTTTCTAAACACCCCCACCAACCTTATGAACAGCAGCAGTAGCAAAAGGGCTATACAGCCTTCCAACTCAAAAAACTTTTCATGCAACTAAAACCTAGCTAGACCAAGGCTGATGCAATTTCACTGATTCATGCATCTTAGCAAAAAAAAAAAAAAACTATATAAAGTTTTCAAGTCAAAACACCTCCATTATTGTCATCAGAAATACTCCATATGAACACCAACTGCAGTTAAGAAACTATCACTCCTCCCATGAAAACCAACAACTTTCCCAGGAGATGCTGTTGAAGTGAAACAAGTATACCCAACACCACTTTCTTCTCCATAAGGCCCATGTTTCCTCTTGTTTGTGTGAAAAGTGATGGACGTTATAGCTTTCAATCCATTGTATCCCTCGATGGGTCCATAAAACCCCGAGATCCCAGTTAAATACTCATCCGTACCATCCAAATTAACCTGCAGCCAACCTCAGGATCATCATGCAGTTGAGGAAATGCAAAACAATTAGGTGACATTTGTTTTTTAAGAGGTCTGAAGTCTTATTTCACTTCTGATTAATAAGAGGTAGTGCTGAAGTCTGAAATCTGAAGCAACAAGACTGTTTATTTTTGTAACGTCTGGAGGCATCTTGAGAGGTTCTGAAAACTGGAATGTAAAAAGGTTTGACCGATTCATAGTTAAGAGCTATTAAGAGTTTTTTTTTTTTGAAAAAACAGTCCCTTAATGTGTATTTTTGTACATACCACTGATACGAGTTCCATTTTATCTCTGCATTTTCCTCCGTGCATTGGTGACAAAACGGATTTAGCATCCCTTTTAACATATATAAATTGGATGCCATAAATCACATTCAAAGGCTCTTCCACAAGAACCAGTACTTGTTTGATGGTGCAGAAAACTCCATCATCCCAAGGTTTGCCCCCAGAAGTAGCCCCCCAAGGTCCTGTCTCCCTTGGTGTTGCCTTTCTAGACATTTTAGAACATGGCTGCAGTGTAACACATTAATCACAGGTATATATATATATATACATATATAAGAGGATATTTTAACTTGAGAACAACAACAAAATCAGTATTGGCTGAGGAAATTAATTCTACAGATATATGTGGTTAAGTGCAACCCATTTCTATAATTAGGGTTCTTCGTGGGGCGGTTTGCTGCAGTTTAGAGCCAACCGCGCTATATATGCCTCAAACCGCAAAAAACAGCGGTTGACACAGTTTTGTACCTAAAGCATTTCGATCCAAAGTTATAAAGTCACATAAAAAATAAATTCAACGAAGATGTTTCCATATTCCATACAGTAAAAAGTCCCATAAGGTCCGAAATGTGTATTTAAAAATAATGTAGAACAAATTAATTAAGAGTTCCATAGTAAGTCCAAATACATCTAAAAAGTAAAATTCTAAATAAATTAGATGATGACGTATGACAAAAGACAAAATAAAATAATTCAAATAAGAAATATGTAACGTAAAACTTAAAAAGGAAAATTTAAAAGTTAAGAAATAAGCAATAATGTATTAATTATTTTCAACTAATTAATAATATTAAAATATATATTTGAAAAAAGTTACAAAAACGTGTGGTGCGGTGCGGTTTGAACCGCGATATGATTATTCAAAACCACAAACCGGCCTCACCGCAAAATGCAGTACAATAAAAATGCAAACCGCAATCCACACCGTGAAAGTTCTAAACCCCACATTATGGTGTGGTATGAGCGGTTTGTGTGCTTTTGAAAATGTTGGTTGCATTGGAGAGGGTTTTTAAAGATATGTTTTTCTTAAATAGAAGTAGTGGAAATATGATGTGGCTAAAGTAAAAAGTCATCAAATGACTTAACCATTGTGGATGCTCTAATGTGTGGCTGTGATGTACCCATTAATGGTAACAAAATAGGTCTTAAAACATTAAATACAGAACATAAATATCAAAAAGAGACTTTTAGATACTAAGGGATGAACCTCATTTGTAGAATTGCCTTCTTCATATGATTTATTGATGACATAAATCCCAACAGCATCAAGGTATTTGCTAAAACGCCCATAAAATCCAACGATCACACCACTTTTCCCATCGTATGAGAAACGATTGGCAGCAGGCACAGCATAAGGACCATAACGGTAAGGATCTGAACCATAAGGACCAAAACGATTCCTATTTGTGCAAAAGCATAATGACGTGATGATCACAGATCCTGCATATCTGCCAAACGTCCCACTTATTGACGTCAGATATTCATTAGGGTAGTCGATGCAAATCTGCATAATTAGAAGAAACATGTCGTTCGTTAGTTAGAGGCATTATTCCTTCCTTGCACCGTTGCATGCATGTGTACACAAAAATGATAAAACACATCTACAACTAGAGATAAGGTTTGGCTAAATGCACACCGCATCTACTTATATATGTACGAGTCAAGAACAGAAGAAGGGGATCGCCACAATCAAGAAGCAAGCTAAAAGCTGTTGTTTAGATAATTATTAATATCGTTCTCACGTACAAATTTTCAATGTGGGGTGGGCTAATTAAATGCACCCGTGTGATTGCTAAATCCCCCCTACATATATCCCTCTGACACACATAACAACATCAAAAGTTCTTTTTACATTTTCAATGTATAATTTGACGATTTCGATCTATACAGGGTGCATATAGCAACACCCGCTTGCTATATGTACACTTCTTCAAGTCAAATCATGCATTAAAATTGTAAAAAGTATGCCAGTGTTAGAAATAATTAGTAGTGAGGTGTGCATTTAGAATCACCCATTCAGATAATTATATATGGTACCGTGTCGGTTCGACTGCCACCCTTGCCACCAAAAAACGAGCTTTCAGTTTCGCTTTGGAATTTAATGCTATGAATAAGTTTTCCATGTACAATGGTTATCTTCTTAATGAAGCCTTTGGGCATAAATGTCCAGGCTTCCCCATCTGAACCACCCCATGGTCCATGAGTTATGCATTCTTCACCTTCAAAATTGGTTTTAGTTCCCTACATACCATCCAAATTAAAACAATAAAAACACAAACAAGTACCACTTTATACTTCAAATAAAAACACAACAAACCTACAAAAGTGTTTGGGATTGCTTATTGAACTCCCTTATTGACTTATAACTTTTCCTCACCGTTAAAACCAACTTCAACCCATAACACCAAAAACACTAAAATTGATGGACATTAAAAATAAATTCAACTCCAACCGTACTTTAAAAAAAAAACTAAATCGTTTAAATACAAATAATAATGATATTAAAAAAAAAAAGAAAAAAAAAAGGTTAGTGGTGGGCCATCCCCATTTTGGAGGGTGAATAGTTTGTACACCAAATTTGGTGTTTTTTTTTCTTGAAAGAAAAATGGACCTCCAAATATTTTTGAAATTTGGAGTATGGTTAGACTCTACCATACTGCAAATCACCAATTTTGCAGTATGGTTGGAGTTGCTTTAGTAACTATTTTTAGTGTTTGGGTTGGAAAAAAAAAATCTTAAGAAGTTTTTGATAAGTTAAACCATTTGAAACAACTTATGATTGTTTTTTGTTATTTTACATGTATATGCATTCTCAAACACCCATAAATAACAACTTATTAGTTTTGTACGTTTTGGTATCGCAATAAACTAATCTAAACATTTTTTTTATAAAAGTCCTCTTTGTCACAAAATAAGTTGATAAACACTCAACATAAGTTGTTTTAAATAAGCAATCCCAAACACCCCCTAGTTAATATTGAAAACCAACCATCAGGCGACTGATATCGATTGTAACCCAACCTTCAACAATATATACCACCTGCATGCAATGCAATGCAACACAGCAATAATCAGCCCCAATAGATCTAATCTAAGCCCTAAAACTAAAGCAACCATAATAAAGTGGTTTCTTTCTGATAGTGAAACAAACATATATATATAAGTAAAAGAATTAATATAGAACAAATAAACTCCAACGAAATTACACCCTAAAATCGAAAAGAACATCATGAGAGAGTAGACAACAGTGAGCATATAATTATTCTGATTTTGCCATAAAATACAAAATTAAAGTTATTATTATTATTATTATCTAATGAGACGGTTGAATTATGTGTAGTTACCTTTTTCAAGTGAATGATGATCCTGAAGAACGAACCTGCTGCAGTTACTACATAATAAAATGGTGATCGAGGAAGAAATTAATTAGAAGAGGATAACAAATTGAAGGAAGGGGTAGAAGAGTGTAGAGTTGTGTCTTGGCAAAGGTGTAGCCGTCGCATCACCGTCAAAAAGACTGTCTGAAATTAATGTAGATATTATCTGAAATTTAATTAATATTATCTCAATTTTATTATTATTAATTAATATTATCTTAAATTTATACATAAATTTTAATTATACATTGATATTAATTTTTAGAGTGAATCGTGGATTTGGTCTTTATGGTTTTGTGATTTCTTTGACCATGGTCCTCGTTCTATGTTTATTGTAGATTTGGTCCTTGTGATATTCAATTTGTCTTGGTCATGGGTCCTTCTGATATTCAATTTGTCTTGGTCATGGGTCCTTCCGACTAACATCTTCGTTAATTTCATTAAATCAAGAACCATTTTTATCATTTGCCATTTTTTTGTCCTTTTACAATAAGAAAAAAAACAATACTTTTATACACGTATAAAGATATAAAAATAAATAAAATAGAATATTATTGTATGATTTGATTGTTTAACTTTTTTTAAAAGATTAACTATATTAATACGATTTAATTTTTAAAGTTTTTTGTTCGATTTCGAGGTATTTTTAAGTTTTTGTTATCTATTTCCATTATTTATGCTATTAAATCGTATTAATATAGTTAATCTTTTAAGAAAGTTAAACAATCAAATCATACAATAATATTCTTTTTTATTTATTTTAATATCGTTATATGTGTGTGTATAAAAGTATTGTTTTTTTTCTTATTGTAAAAGAACAAAAAAATGGCAAATGACAAAAATGATCATTGATTTAACAAAGTTAACGGAGATGTTAGTCAGAAGAATCATGGCCAAGACAAATTGAATATCACAAGGACCAAATTCACAATAAACATAGAATGAGGACCATGGTCAAAGAAATCACAAAACCACATGGACCAAATCCACACTTCACTCTAATTTTTAATTATTTAGAATTATTGATAATTATATCAATTTTTTAATATTGATAAATATATTTTTAGTTATCAATTATGAATATTTTTGTAATTATTATTTAAATGATTATTTAAAATTATAAATTAATATAGATTTTTTTTTAAATTTAGTTTAAAATTCAAAATTTATAATATATATAATATAAATTTCAATATATTATATATTACTATAAATTTGTTATTCAAATTTATTTTGTATTAATTAATATATTATATAACTAGAAATTTGTTTTTATTATATTATTAAATATTGTAATTGATAATTTTTTTTCTATATATTTTTTTTGGTAATTTTACACGCTTATAAGCTAATTTTTGTTAAACATGATTTTTTCATCAGCTAGCTTATCAGCTACCAGCTAGCTTATCACTCATAAGCTAGTTTATCAACTAGTTTGTCAAACATAACCTAACATTTATATAAAATAGCTAACGTATAAGTTAGTTTATGTGTATCCAAACATGTATCCAAAAAATAAGCTACTTATGAGCTAGCTTATTTTTGCCAAACGATTTATGTTCCGGTAAGAATAAAAGTTATGTTTTTAAGGGAAGAAGAAAACATTTATATGCATTCATCTATATTCAACTATCTTTATTGACTTATTTTTATCATTAAACCCAAAACTCTAACAAATACATGCATGAGAAAGTGATAAAATTAATGTACGTAAAAGTTCGTGAAAATGCTTAAGATAGATATGAAAATAAAGGTAGATGAATCATGAATGTAGTTAAAGATAATCAAATGCAGATAAAGATCGTTTTAGGCATTGAAAGTTGTTGAAAAAAATTACGTTAGATTAAAAATCAAATAATTTTTTTTTCTTCTCACCATAACTATTATATCACACTTGATCTCTTGTCAACACTAATATCATTTAGAAAGAAAAGAAGTGCAATGATTGAATAGTTTTTCAAATGTTAAAAACACTACGATCAAACTATTATGTATCCTTCTTCCACCTAGATGCATTACTTGACTGTTTTAGCAAAACGTAAATACAAACCAACTCCATAATTCATAAACATTAACTACACACTACAAATTTGTCCAATACATTGCACAGTAAACGGTATGGCCAACCAAATTTAAAAAAGAAAGCAGTTTGTTCTGATAAGACGTTGCAAAAACGGAAAAAAAAAAATCTAACAAAAGTCGAAAACGTTGTTCACATCCGGAAATCCATGTACCCGGAAAATTTCTTTCTTCTGAAAACATTCAACAAAACCCAAATGCATCCATTCCAGCAAAAACCTAGACCAAGTTTGATGCAATTACCATTGATTCTAGTCATCTTAGCAAAAGGGTTATACAGTCAACACTTCTACCATCTTCAGAAATACTCCATATGAACACCAATTGCACTTAAAAACCCATCATTCCTCCCATGAAAACCAACAACTTTCCCAGGAGATGCTGTTGAAGTGAAACAAGTATACCCTGCACCACTTTCTTCTCCATACGGCCCATATATCGTCTTGTTTGTATGAAAAGTGATGGACGTTATGGCTTCCAGTCCATTGTATCCTTTAACAGGTCCATAAAACCCCGATATCCCACTCAAATACTCGTCAGTACCATCCAAATTAACCTGCCAATGTCAAGATCGAGGTTTTGTTATCAGCCTGGACCGATCATGAGGTTGACAAAATGCAAAAAAAAAAACGTGTATTTTTGTACATACCACTGATAGCAGTTCCATTTCATCTTCACCTGATCCTCCATGCATTGGTGACAAAACGGATTTAGCGTCTCTGTTAACATATTCAAATTGAATGGCACGAATCGCATTCAAAGACACTCCGCCATGAACAATTACTTTTATGACATGGGAGTAAACTCCATCGTCCCAAGGTTTACCTCCAGAAGCTCCCCAAGGTCCAGCCTCCCTTGGCATTGGCATTCTAGACATACTACAAGATAACTGCAGTGATAAAATTAATCTATAAGGTATATAAGAGGAGTTTTTCTAACTTTAGAACAACATAATAGAATTGGTATTCACAGAGGAATTTATAAAGATATGAGGTAAAGCATAACCTTTTTTTTAAAAATAAAAATAAAAGAACACTTGTAATGTTACTGTGAATATAGTTCACAGCAGATGTACAAGTTTTTTGTGTTGACAAAAAAGTTATGTGAGGTTATGGAGGATTGTATACAGAATCTACTGTTGGAAGATGATGGAGAAAAAGGGCTGGGGTTCCATGATCTTGATGGAGAAAACAAAGTGATTGAATACGAACTTTGTCTTGTTGAAAGTTCGTTATGGGCAAGAGCTTGAACTTCCCAGTGAAGAAGCAGAGAATGGATGGGGAGTCACGATCAAGGACCTGGGATCAAGATTGATATTATTTCGTTCCACCACCGCATCAATGGGTGATGGACAATGGCGAGGAATTTCGATTACCATCTGCTGATGCTGCATGAGATGAAACCAGGATAGGATCCGATGGAGGTTCCCCTGCACCTAGCGAAATTCTGGGTGCAGTTCTACGACCTACCTCCCAGATTCTTTTCAGAAATCATGGTTTAAGCACAGGGAAACTTTATCGGGGCATTTGTTGAATACAACAAAAAGAAGGTGTATGTCGTTGGGTCAATGGCTCTGCAGTACCGGATTACTGGTAGATCCCAACCTCCTTGGAGATCAAGGGTTTAACCCCCACCAAAGGCGAGAAGTGTGTGAGTTTGCCGTATTACCGTATATAAATATTATATACTTATATGTGGAGTGATCGGACACAATGACAGACAGCATGAAGTGAGGTTCCAGGTGCCGGAGGATGAGATTACTAGACAACGGAATGTTCCAGGTGCCGGAGGATGGGTTTTTATCAGAAATTCTGACCATTGTTGGGGAAGGATAGGATATTGTATCGAGTGGATAAAGCATGCTACGTTGCCAAGGACCATGAATGAAACAAAAGTGGTAGGGCTGCCTAAAGTGGAGTCCCCGACCACAATGAAGGACCTAAGACCGATTTCATTATGTAATGTCCTATACAGAATTTCAGCAAAGGTCCTAGCAAACAGATTTCAGTCCTTATCGCCTAAATTTATCGTAACGGAGCAATCGGATTTTGTGAAGGGACGGCCTATAGTGGACAATGTAATGGTCACCTTTGAATTGTTACACCACATGAAGACAAATTATAAAGCAAAAAGTGGGGACATAGCTCTAAAATTTGACATTTTAAAAGGTTGTGACCAGATAGAAAGATCGTGTTTAGCAATGGCTACAATCCTGGAAAGGGAAGCCCGTCTCAAGGGGAGGCAAGGAAGTCTTGGTGAAAGCAGTAAGGCTATCTGTATTTATTGCATAAATGTCTTCTTGCTACAAGTGATGTTCGCCCAAGAATCCAAAGAATGATGAATTCTTTGTGGTGGGGAACAAAAGAGAATAGATGTAAGATAACATGGCTTAGTTGGGAGAAGCTTTGTGTGAGAAAGGAGAACAGAGGAATGGGTTTTCGCGACCTCCATGGCTTCAATTTAGCAATGCTGCAGAAACAAGGTTGAAAGTTTCTTTACTTTTCCCAATTTTCAAAGCTAAATATTTCGCAGATGGGGATTTTACACAATCAAAACTCGGTAGTAACCCAAGCTTTATTTGGAGAGGCAAGCGGTTTCCCGAGCAGTGATAAATTGCGACTATCGGTGGAGAGCGGTAGAGGGCAGGGGACAAGCATAAAGATCTGGGATGAGCCTTGGTTAAGGAAAGTAGGGGTGCTCAAAAAACCGACCAACCCGGGAAAAAATCAACCCGAGGTAACCCGACATATAATCGATACAAAATTAGGACAACCCAAATCTATTGGATCAGGCTCAAAGTAACCCGACCAACCCGACAACCCGATAAACGTTTTAGCGACTTCTCTAAAATTATTTATATTTTCCTTTATTATGTATAAGTTACCAAAAACAACTCGGCAATAACGAGCAATGGAACTCATAAGAGGACATTATTGGAAAGTTATATGTAATACCTAAATATTTGATAAACCTGTATATTCTTTTGAATGATGGATCATATTTCAAAGAAAAGTTTCCTTATTTTTATGTTTTCAATATTGTTTTTACTTTGTTTAAACACAACCCGACCAACCCGAATGGGTTGGGTTGGGTTGCACTTTTGTTTGGGTTAGGTTGAAAATTCTCAAACTGCCAACATTGGGTTGGGTTGTTTAAATGCCTTCAACCCGATCAACCCAACCTGTGAGCACCCCTAAAGAGAAGGAAATAACTTTAGAGTACAGACTCTGGTGAGAGACGAGTTGTGAACCTAACTGTCATGACTTAATCAAGCAAAGGGACAATCAACGCGATACGAGGGTTCTGCTTTCTGCAGGAGGTATTTTGGCCAAGTGATGTTGCTTATATAACAGGAATTCCATCGAGCCCAAGCGCACAACGGATAGACGAATACAACACTATAGCAGAAGCAACAAGTACAACACTAAATTGGGGTCATGAGATGGATTACAAACAAGTGATTTTCAAGTTCGATTCCCAGGTGGGATGAGGATAACGCCAAATTTGGAACCATCATGAAACAATGTCAGCACCTACTACAAATCTACAATCCAAACCATCGTTCAAGGTCCAATTTGTTAGGAGGGATAGATATATTGTAGAACACGCCTTGGCAAGAAAATCTCGGTTCTATCATCTATGCTTTGCCAACTACAGGCACGGCCTCTATTGATCGGCTCGTTGAAGGGTACGTTTGGTTTGGATAAAGCTTGAAACATAAATGGTTAAACACTAAAAAAAGAACATGAATCACCAAAAAGACTTTAAGAGATTAAGTGATGAACCTCATGCGTGGAATTGTTTTCACATGTAGAGTTTCGACCAAATGCAAGTGATTCTGGCATCACATAAATCCCAACAGCATCAAGGTATTGATCAACACGACCATGAAATCCAACAATCACACCACCTTTCCCATCGTATGAGAAACGAGTGCCAGTATCCGAACCATAAGGACCATAATGCTTCAGATTTGTACCAAAGCATAACGACTTCACAACAACAGATCCTTTATAGTTGTCAAATGTCCCACTTATTGATGTTAGATATTCATTAGGGTAGTCGATCCAAACCTGCATAATTAGAAACATGCCAGATCATTAAGAAAACTATTCCTTGCTTGCAAAACAGTATTCAATAATCAAACTACATTCGGATAATATCAGGTACCGTGTCTAATTGATCACCGCCCACACCACCAAAAAACGAGCTTTCGCTTTTACCCATACTACAGTCGCTTTGGAAAGTGATGGCATCGATAACCCTTCCATGTACGATATTTATTTTGTTAATGAAGCCTTTGGGCATATAATTCCAATTTTCCCCCTGTGAACCACCCCATGGTCCTTGAGTTATGCATCCATCAAAACTGGCGTTAGCTCCCTTCACAAATCACAATACAACACAAAAATTAATACTCCTTTATGCTTCAAATAAAAACACACAAGAAAATAAAAGGTAATAATAATTGAAACCCTAGCTAGCTACCATGAGGCTATTGAGATCTGTATTGCTACCCAATCTTCAATAATCTCTACTACCTGCATATATATGCAACGATCAGCCCTAAATTGATAAATCTAAGCAGTAACTAAAACATTAACAAAAAGTGATTTTGAATTCCACAAGAAATCATACATAAATAATCAAAGGAAGAATGTAGAAAAGAAGAACACTATGCATGATCACAGGGTAACTAAAATACGCTGCTTAAGCTTGGATGTTTCACATACATAGTTAAATAAACATGAGCTGATTTGAATCCATACCACAATTAGGTTAAAAAGGTGAACCAAGAAGATCAGCAGTAGACCGCTCCAACTGAAATTTCAAATTTGAAATGCGCAAATACTGTTTATCTGAGAAAGGAAAGTAATCAAAGAGGTTGAAATATGAACCCTAGTTAGTTACCTTTTTCAACTGAATGATGATCCTGAAGGAAGGAGGGGGTAGGAAGAAGGAACCTGCAAATTAAGAAGAGAAAGGAAAGTAGTGCGTCGATTAGATAGAGATTTAAAAAAGATTATTATTATTATTATTATTATTATTATTATTATTATTATTATTATTTTCTTTTTGAATTAAAAAAATGGGTTATTTCAAAAGGAATAAACTTTTGGGCTTCTGCGTCAACAGGGTGTGACTTTGGAGTTTGGACATCCGTTGATCAACGTTTTCAACTTTTGTTTAGAAATTTTAATTTTGGGTTTAAAGAAAATATTTATGTTGAACAATGTTTTTTTTATAATCATGGGTGTTAGATCGTCTCCAACAGCTTTGCTATAAGAGCATCTCCAACAGTATTGCTAAAATAGAAAATTTTGGTTTTTTCTTTGTTATTCTTCTCCAACAGCTTTGCTATATGGTTTGCTAAAATAGAGAAAGATCAAAAAATCTCTAAATATAGAGAATTCTCTATAATCTCTAAATTGGAGAGAGGAAATATTATTTTATTCAATCTAACCAATAAGATTCAATTTTTAATATTTTTTTAAAGTTTTTTTTAAAAAGTGTATTGGGATGATAAATTATGGAATATTATAATAATATAAATAATGATTGATTCTCTAAAATAGAAAAGTTATTGGAGTTAGAAGAAAATGTTTTTAGAGATTTTGACCTTCCATTCTCTATTTTAGAAAAAATTTAGCAATGCTCTCTAAAATAGAGAACCAAAAGTGAAAATCTCTAAAAAAATATTTCATTCAACTCCAACAGATTTGCTATTTTATAGATTTTAAAACAACTTATATTATTATAATATTCAATAATTTATCATCCTAATACATTTTAAAAAAAACTTAATATAAAATTAAATGTCATTCGTGGGATGGAATAAAATAATCATTTATCTCTCCTACCATCAAGTTTTAGAGAATTCTCTAAACTTGGAAAATTTTCAAGTTTTTTCTATTATAACAAACAAGATAGCAAAGCTGTTGGAGAGGTTTAGAGAACAAAAACCTATTTTTTTCTATTTTAACAAAGCTTTTGGAGATGCTCTTATGAATCAATTTGTACGCACCTTAAATTTTAGGGGTCCCACAAAACAATCAGAAAAATCCCCAAGACTCTTCTATATCTGTGAGTTTTATAAGAGAAAACCATTGTTTTTATCAGTGGCAAATAGAGATGGAAATGAGGCAGGTAATGCAACTGTCATCCCTGAAGCCTGTTTAAGCATCCCATCCCGAACCCCACCCCGACCAATCGCCTATGGGTTCGGTGAGAAGAAACTATTGGCGGGTTTGGTGAACTTGCTAGGTATCCGTTTAGTAAAACAAAATAAAAACAATGTATTTTAAAATTAAAATTTTAATAAATTGTCACCATATTAATTACCAATATTGAAAATTAAATATATTTATCATTTATTAATAATTGTATACATATATACAATATATATTTATTTATACACACACTATATACATATATGAAATAAAACAAAAAAAATTAATAGGAGTTGGATTAGGGGCAGGTAATAATATTCCCGACCCCGCTTACGATATGAAAATAAATTACGTCCCACCCTGTTACCCACCAAACTGGGCCGCCACATCAATTAGCACCAGGTGAAGTTCACCTGTGTGGTTCGCCGGATGATGTATATATATACACTATATACATGTTCATATAATAAGGACATATTCAAACGAGAATCTAAACATTTTGCGAGAAGACGAGAAGTGTTATATCATATAGATGTCTTAAAAACTCTAAGGGCTGTTTGGCAGTTGTTGAATGGTTTGGTGCAAAATGATTAAGTGGTCAAAATGTTTAAAAGACTCGTATGATATAGTGCAAAATGAAATATGGTTGTTTGCTAATTGTTCAAAATGAAATTAAAACTCTGAATGGTTAATAGAGGGTCAAGATACAAAACCATTCAGAGGTTTTGGAACTATTAAGAGAGACTTTTTTTGTCAAACAAAGTTCACCTCTTAACGATTCAAATATTGTCTTTTAATGGAACCATTAATGGATAAACAAACAACCCCTTCTTTCTTTTTCTTTTTTTTTTTTTTTTTTTGTTTTGTTTTGTGAGATGCATTTAGCAACGATTGACCTTCCCCTTGATGGAAGAACTAACTTTTCTTTTGTTAAAAGTGTACTTTGTACTTTCTTGTGAGTTTAATATATATTTTTATATTTGTACAATATAATTTAAAGGTAATATGAAAAATGTTAATTAATATTTACAAATTTTATTTATTTATTTGGTCTACTTTTTTTTAAAAAAATTTAGTATAAGTTTTTTGTATTTTGTTGTAACAAGTTTTATTTTTTTAAATAAACAAAAATATATGAGAAAACATGTTTAAATTTGTATAATTATTCATAAATAGATAAATAAATATATTATTATTTCTTATTACCTTTTTATATAAAATGTATATCTATCTATTAATATTGCACTTTTTTAACCTCACTGAAAATGATGTTATGTGATGGTTATTTTTCCAAATATTTTTAAAAATAATAAATTAAAATTTTAATAAAAAATTGTAAAATAATTATTTAAGAAATTATGAGCTAAGTGATTACAGTCTAAAAATATCGACATAAAGAAGCTTCCATTTGAAAAATCTTGAGGATCACTATGTGTGTTTGTATATACACACAAGTTCATGTAGGATGGACCAGACATAATTATCTTCAGGGTATAAAAAGATATTTAAACCTTATTTTTTGAACGATCAAAATAAGGTAAAGCTTGAAGATAAGTTTTGTACTCTATTAATTTCTCAGTCCCTCTAGTCGGGTGGGCGCCGACCGGTCTTTCGACCAGATCCCCCTAAAAACCGTACGTGCGGGTCTCCCCGCATGCGGCTCACGCCATTCGAGGTGGCCCAACCCAGCATTCATTCTAAAATCCTGTAGTGAAATTGAGACTGCTCGACTTCGGAAGCAAATTCGCGTGTAGGCAGCGCTGTCTGTCGTACCGTTGACTCTATCTATTCATTGAATTTGCTTGATTCCATTTTTTAGATAGGCTCGCTCCCTCTTTTTCGCACCAAAAAATCGACTTCCTTTTTGATTTCCTTCTTGATCAATGACAACTGAAGCATTGTAATCATATCCTAAAAGGCCCTATTCTATAAAGCACATGTATTTACTAGGACTGCTACGTGGGGTAAGCTAGCGAAGTTCTTTCTTTCACGGTGCCTATCTCGATTCTTAAACAACCTCTACCGTCCGGTCGAGTAAGCTTCGCTCCTTTATTCGTACATCTCTTTCTCGAATGGAAATTTCCCAATAGTCAAGGTAAGACGAAGAATAACATTAGTGGGTATAAGGAGAAGCAGTAGGAGAAGGAGTGTAATCAATATTGAATGAAGTTTATGTAGACTGAAAGCTTAGTAAACTAGCCCAATAGGCTATTCATGTAACTAGTTAAAGAAGAGAAGAGCTAGCACGAATCGTCTTTGCATCGTAAACTCCTGCTAAATGAATGCCTTTGCTTTGAAAGTCTTTCTGTTCCTGATTCAACTCCTTCATGCCATTGATTGATGCAAGTCTTTTTCCTTGTGTAAGAGATATTCCATCAAGTAAGTTTATAGAGACTGAAAGCTGCCTAAACTGGATCAATATTTAGCCAATCCCTTGCAGCTTTATCTCACTTCTACTTCTCGTGGGGCATTGCGATAGGAAGGAATGCCCAGTATACTACTTGAGCCGAGTGATCACAGGTCCGGGGACAAGGTACTTAGTTGTGGAAGGGCACTGCCTCACATTAGTCTTTGTTACTCAGAAGTTGCGTCACTACTTCATGTCCTTCACAGTTCATATTGTGACAAGATGTGACCCAATCAAACACTTAATGTCTCGAGCTATACTATACTCATAGGGAGAGCTGCTCGGCGGTTCCTCACTCTAGCAGGTTATGACATGAAATGTGTAACTCCCAACGCAATTACAAGTAAAGCCTTAGTTGATTTGATTGCCCATTTCCCGAGTGGAGAATATGAATATGCACCTCCATCAGAGCAGAACTCTCAGCTGCAGTATTGTAGGAAGCCAACAAATTTAAGAAAACTTGCCTCCAATGTCAATTCTACCCATGTCCAGCAGAATGTGCCTTAGAGCATTATATTATGAAGACTGGAGAAAGCCCTATATTGTATTGATTTTATGGATCACAAAATCCTCCCCTCTGAAACAAAAGATGTAGTTGGAATAAAGAAAAGGGCATTTCGCTTCTTTGCTAAGCAAGGATAACTTTACAGGAAGGGCTATAATGGCCATCCTCCCCATCCCTCGAGAGGATGTGCAACAGGTTCTCGAGGAAGCCCACGCCCCAGGACATATTGGCGGCGCAAAGATATAATCACCTGATGACCCCGGGGTACTATTGGCCAACTATGGAGATAGATTCAGCAACATTTGTTAAGAGGTGCAAGGTTTGTCAACTACATGGCAACCTCATACATGCTCCAGCCGTGGAACTCCCTACCCATTTAAAACTTGCGCCCTCGATTTCATCGGGAAAATAACCACTCCCTCGAGGGGCAAAATTTTCATTTTAGTAGCAACAGAGTTGTTCACCAAATGGGCGGAAACAGTTTCATCTACCTACACAAGCTCGATCAGGAGATAGGGAGGATCCAACAGAAGTACGAAATTCCGATTGTTCAGAGAATAAGATCGGTTCTATTAAGGACAGGTTGTATTGATGACCAAGAAGACTTTGGAGAAGAAGCAAGCTTCAACCCTCCCCAAGACAACAGAGCCATCATTGTGGGGAGGGTAAAGAGCATCCAACGCAAAGCGGCCTTTCATTCCCTTGTTTCGTCGTGGCACACCCCTCCCACAAGCACCCCCTGGCTCAGGGGGGACCAGAAAAGGTCTTTCGTTTTCCCCCCTTCGTCGGCCCTTGCCGCCTTCCTTAACAAGCCCTCGAGCCTCCTTTGTGCCTCCCCCTTTGTGGGGTCCGGACCCCTACGAGTGAGCAGAAAAGGGAGGAGGAAAGAGGCCCTGGTGAACCGTCATAATTAGTGAACAAGTGTAAGTTTCGCTGCCCGACAGTAAAAAAATAAGAACATCATTACTCTCTTCAAATGATGTTATTAAATACTTATGAGAGTATTGTAGGAGGAAAACCATTTGTTTTTATATAACTTATAGGGGTAATTAACCTAGTTTCAACTTTCAAGAATGATGATGAAGAAGCAAGTAAGAATATGAAGCTTATCCTAGGTACATTTTCAGTGTATTTATTTAAAGAAATTGCATTTTTCGTTGCATTTTGAATCGTCAAATGGAGAGTTTTTGGTGGGTATGCAACGAGTCATGTTAAAGTTTGTATTTTGAATAAAGAAAATAGGGGTTTTGCTTGGCAAGATTCGTGTTTTAATTTCTATTTCTATAGTTCTAAGGATTTGAAAATATATAGCTAATTACTCTTTCAACATCATATAAAATGGAGAGTTTTTGGCATACAACGAAACAAGTCGGGTAGAGCAAAACTTGAAGCAAATATGTTTAGTTCTTTCTACACATAGGGCCGGTCCTGACATTTTGTGGCCCTGTGCGAATAATTAAATATGACCCTTAATTTTTTTTAAATATACTATTAATTAAGTTTTTTCTACTATATTCCTATGTATATTTAATAAGTAATCGATTATTGAAAAAACTATTCATTTTTTCTTCCCTTTTGACGTTTAAAATTAATTATCCGATTCAAATTTTCTGGTTGTAGATATCATATATTTATAAAAGCAATCAATGCTACCGGTAATTACAAAAAACACATAACATCAAAACGTTTTATATATCTATCTTTATTAGAAAAGAATTAGTTTTTTTTTTCTAAATTCCATTACATAATCAAAGAAAATTATATCAGAAATTATTAAAAATATATTAAATACTTAATAATCAAAATTGTTGAATCAGATTTTGTACCTAAAATTTTAGAAATGAAAAAGGTAAAAAGAGAGATAGTTTGACGACAAATGATGACAACGAATGAAGATTGAAAAAACAAAATAGAAGAAGTAACTAAGAATGAGGAATTTTGGGTTTAAATTTTGAAGAATAAGTTAAAAAGCAGATTATTAAAAAGAATTACATAATTTAATTATCAGATTGATTAAGAAATAGGAAATAAAAAAGGGAAATTAATTAAAATAGTCATTTCAGAAAATACACTTACCCTCTTAGCCATTATCTGTCTTATTTTTGTGAAATAGCCTGTAGGTTCGTGAAAAGGGTTCGTATATACGAACTCCTCCCAGAAACTCAAAAAAAATATCAAAATTTGGTATAGGTTTGTAAAAAGGCTTCGTATATACGAACATAGCTCAAAAATTCAAAAAAACCTAGGTTCGTGAAGTGGGTTCGTGCATGAAAGGTTTGAAAGTATTAGAAAAATTTACATATTTGGCCCATGTTCATGATCTAGTTCATATATACAAAGCAAGCTAAAAAAATTAATTTTTTTTATTAACTAGGGCAAAAAATGTAAGTTTTTTTTTATATAAAAAACAAGTAAGTTCATATATACAACGATATTTACGAATAGGAGCTAAAATTGTAATTTTTTTAATTTATTTGAAAAGCCTTTCTGTTTTACGATGAGGAGCCAAATGTGTAACTTTTTAAATGACTCTCAACTTTCCACGAACCCTTTTTACGAATCTGATTTTTTTAAGCTATGTTTGTATATACGAACACATATTACGAACGTGAATCAAATTTTTGACTTCAAAAGAGGTGTTCGTATATACGAACTCCTTTCACGAACCTAACGGCTATTTTACTAATTTTTGGGAGACTTTGACTAGGTGGTAAACCCGATTTTCTGAAATTACTACTTTAATTAATTTATCAATAAAAAATCTTAAAGATTTTAATTAAGAAACAAAGACTAGCCATCAAAAATTTAATTAAAAAACAAAATTAATTTAAAATTTTGAAACAACATACAAGATTCGAACTATGGTTGATTAAGAAATAGGAAATAAAAAATCATAAAGATTTTAGTTAAGAAACAAATAGTCATCAAAAATTTAATTAGAAAACAAAATTAATTTAAAATTTTGAAACTACATACAAGATTCAAACTAAGGACCTTCTACCACGCTATCACAAATTCTATGCCGCTTGGCCTTGCCACTGTGCCAGGTGACATTTTTTGTGATAATATGTTTTAATAAATTTATATACTAGATTATTATAAATTGTATTTTTATAAAATAAGAGGCCCCTCGAAAAATGGAGGCCCCGTGCGACGGCACCGGCTGCACACCCCAGGGCCGCCCCTGTCCACACAAACATCCTATATGTTATCAAAGATCGTTGGTTTTCACAATATGATACAAAACGAACAACCCATTTGTTTCTAACCAAATTCGGTTTAGATCAACTTATGATCAACAATCACATCAAGACTCTCGAGAGGTTGCCGTTTTCAAACATTTGAAGAAATAACAAATTCTTCAACGACAAAATCTTGATTTTTTTTTACCCTACAATGTTCTTAAAGAAAACCCACAATGGCACAATACATCCAAAAACAAACCTACACTCAGTTTGATGCAATTACCAATGATTCAGGCATTTTACCAAAAGGGCAATACAGTCACAATACTTCCATCATCTTCAGAAATACTCCATATGAACACCAATTGCACTTAAAAAACCATCATTCCATTTCCTGCCATGAAAACCAACAACTTTCCCAGGAGAGGCTGTTGAATTGAAAAATGTATACCCTGCACCGCTTTCCCGTCCATAAGGCCCATGTATCGTCTTGTTTGTGTGAAACGTGATGGACGTTATAGCTTCCAATCCATTGTATCCCTCGTTGGGTCCATAAAACCCCGAGATCGCAGTCAAATACTCATCCGTACCATCCAAATCAACCTGCCAAAGTCAAGGTTTTGTTATCAACGAAGACTGATCATGTTGTTGACCAAATGCAAGAAATTAGCATGTATTTTTGTACATACCAGTTCCATTTTATCTCCACCTGTTCCTCCATGTGTTGGTGACAAAACAGATTTAGCATCCCTTTGAACATATTCAAATTGGATGGCATAAATCACGTTCAAAGACTCTCGAAAATGAAGACGTACTTGTTTGACAGTAGAGAAAACTCCATCATCCCATGGTTTACCTCCAGAACCCCCCCAGGGTCCTGCATCCCTTGCCATTGCCATTCTAGAACATAACTGTAGTGAAAAAGTTAATCAGAAGTATATAAGAGGATATTTAACTTTAGAATTTGACGAATATGTGGTCGTCCAAATAGCCATTAATGATATCAAAATAGGTTTTAGACAGGACTTAACGGTTAAACAGTAATAACATAACAGAAATACGAAAAAGATGTGTTTAGATACTACCGGATGAACCTTGGGTTTGGAATTGTCTTCAAATGCAGAGCTAAGACCTAATGCAAATGATTTGGGCATCACATAAACCCCAACAGCCTCAAGGTATTCGGTTGCAAAAGTACGCCCATGAAATCCAACAATCATAACACCTTTCCCCGAGTATGAGAAACGAGTGCCCTTAGAATCTGAACCATAAGGACCATAACAGCTATGATTTGTGCCAAAGCATAATGACTCCATGGTGACATATTCACCGTCGCTACTAAATGTTCCACTTATTGACGTTAGATATTCATTCGGGTAGTTGATGAAGATCTGCAGAATTAGAAACATGTCGTTCATGAGGGACAAAATTACTTCATTTCCTTGCTTGCACATTTAGATAAAAATACAAAAACAAGCTTCAGTTACATCTACATTCAAGGTTCCAAATGACTAAGGTGTGGCATGACGTTGAGGTCAAGCCTCAAGCCTTACGAGTTATGTTGAGGCCACTGCGTTTTTCAAGGCAACAAATCTATATAATATATATATATAGGCGATGGATCGTGTGAGAACTGAGAAGTTAAGGTTAACGTGAGGAGATGATCTGAACCGTTATCACTTTTAATCAAATGTCCTCCCATGAATTGCAACTTAGAAGGGAATTGATCTGGTGCATTTTGGTGCATCTCATCCTAATGTGCATCCATTTCTCATCCATGATCCAACAGTTGATAACCACTTCTCACGTTAACATCAATTTCTCACCGGAACCTAACCCTATATATATAGAGAGAGAGAGAGAAAGAGAGGGAAAGAGGGAGGTTGAGGCGAAAACCTAAAAAAAAAAAAACTAAGGATCACCTTAGTAACCGTTCATCTGGATGGTATGCACATGTGTATACAAGTGATCGAAATGTGTTTTGGTTTTTATGCTCGTGTGCATCTTACAGATTACTTGTATATATGAGTTTGTGTTAATGTTGTCAATAATATTGTACAACATTTTAAATCCATATAAGGTAATAAAACTAAACAAAGAAGAAAAACCATTTATATTAAATATACAAAACTTATAAAAAAAATGATATTTAAAATCATTCAGGATCAAATCTCTAGAGTCTCAGCTCTTGCTTTCTTCTAAGTTCTATCTTCAAGTATTCAAGGAATTTGTTTTCAACTCCATGTGTTCGGTAATGGGAGTAACAATTTACTGATAGGGTTTTAATTTTTATTTTATTTAAGTTTTATGTCTCGTACACGATTATCATTTATCCCCAAATTAAATATTATATATAAAAAAAAGTAATAAAAACCCCACACCTTAGATTGGCACACCACAGGGTTTAACTTGGTGGTGAAGCTAATAATACATTCAGATAATATGAGGTAGGTATGTACCTCATCCATTTTATCACCACGTTTGCCACCAAAATGTGAGCTTTCACTTTCAACACTATAGAATTTGATGCCACCAACATAGTTCCCATGTACAATGACTATCTTCTTAATGAAGCCTTTGGGCATATAAATCCAGTTGTTCCCCATTGTACCTCCCCATGGTCCATGAGTTACGCATCCTTCAAAATCGGTTTTATCTCCCTGCAAGCAAACCATCAATAATCATAATAGCTTTATATAACACATAAATCGGTATCAATTTATGCATCAAATAAGAACACAAATAATCAAAACCCTACCATGAGGCTATTCAGATCTGAATTTAGATTGTTACTCAACCTTCAACAGTATCAACTACCTGCAACAATCAACCCTAATGAATCTAAGCTGTAACAAAACAGTATAACATAAACTGATTTTGCTTTCCACCACAAATCATACTTAAATAATGAAGGAATAATGATAGAAAAAGAAGAGCAATATGCAGGATCACAGTGTAAATAATATATGATAGAATGCTGCCATTTTTTAAGAAATAAAGTGGATTCTAATAGTGAAACGAACATACAAGTACAGTAGAACAAAAAAACTTCAATGAAATTACAAGTTAAACGAAAAGAAGAAGATCATCAGACGGCAAAAAACAGTGCAAACTTGAGCGTTTTTTGTTTCTGATTTTCTCATCAAATGCGCAAATACTGTTTAAGAAACTATAAATGAGAGAGCTAAGGTTGAAAAATGAACCCTAGTTACCTTTTTCAACTGAATTATGTTGAAGAAATTGGAAGACGGAACCTGCATTTGCATAAAATGCTGTAGAGGATTGGCGCATCACCGTCAGCTAGCCTCTTTTAGCACCTACACTCGTAGCCATTGACAGGGTCTTTACATAAATCGTCCCTGTGGTTCTTTGTAACTTCACCTTTTATCCATTGGCTCAAAATAATTACCCAAACCCCCTTGCCTATTTTTTATAGGAAAATTGGCACAAATAGTCATATTACATTAAGGATTACATCTCCTAACCAAATCTCCCCAAGTTTTGCAAATTTAGCCCTAGGTCTGCAATTGAGGACCTACAGGTCCGCAACCCGACAACTAAAAGTCAAAAAAGCCGCAGATTGCGACAGGTCCACAATGGGTTGGGTCACCCAGGTCCGCAATCCGCAATATCTCGACACGTGTCATCTCCATAACAAACATTAATGCAAGTCCACAATCAGACCTAGATTCTTAAGTGCGGACCTAGGGCCAAATCTGCAAATACGGGAGAAACATGACTAGAAGATGAAATTGGTGATGTAATATGCTATTTATGCCAATTTCCCTTTTTTATATTCACCGGTGATACCTGGCCCAATGGAAATTATTTAAATTTTCAATCTTATTGTTCACAAAATAGCCAAAATTGGAAATTTATAAAATTCAAAAGATTTTGAATACAATATTGATTTATATATTAATATTTTAATAGTTATATTATTAAAATTAAGAGTTTTTTAAAACAAAATTTTATAATATAGTAGGGGATCTAAGAGCATCTCCAACATTCTATAAAATGGAAATTTTGGGGATTATTTTTTGGAAGAGTGTCATAAGTTATGCCTATATTAATCCTTTGACAATTATAACTGTAAGACTTCAACCTTGATTAAACCTTAGTGACCACAATTGTTGTGTATGTATGGATTCAAACCCTTGATTGATGGGATATTCCACCACATTCCCCAGGGCTTTAACTAGTACGCCACAACTCTTGTGATTATTCTAGGGATTTTTGATCCAACAACTTTCTCGAAATCTTTTTCAGAAAGGGGGGGGGGGAGTTGAAATTCCTCAAAACCTTCTCCAAAACATTAATCAATTGGGTTGTGGTGCAGTCGTAAGACTTACGAGGATGTAGCGGATATCTCATCTTTTTTCGTGTTCGAATCCAAGCGTTATCAAAGCTATTGTGGTTATGGAGGTTAATTGGCGATGACTCCAGGTCATTCGTGGTCGCTCGGGGATTAGTCACTACGTGTAAGCTGATCTCGAAAATCCATAGTTACAAAAAAATTCTGCAATATTGGAGAACTCTCCAAAAATGATTACCTATGAAAAAGAAATTATTTTGTATTCCTCCTAACCAATAAGAATCCTTGAAATTAAATGTATAAGAGAGAGATAATATTTTATGAAATATATTAAATATTATTGAGCAATTGCCCAATATTGCCCAATAATATAATTTATATTGTAATTTCCAAAATGGAGAAGTTGTTGAAGATGAATATAATTTTTTTATTTAAGATTTTAACTTTTGATTCTCCATTTTAAATATCTATCGGAGATGTTCTAAATAAAACACTAAATAAATTTTAGAGGCTTATCAAAATTTAGTGAAATTTCCGTTTTTTTAACGTAAGAGAATTACATGTTTACTTTCATTTCGAAAAATGATTTAAGGTTTATTAGTAAATCTTTTAAAAGATATCCTAACAGCATCTCCAACATCTATGCTAAGACGAAGGATCGTGTGAAAATAAGAGTTAAGATGAAAATAGTAAGAAGGGATTTAGACCCTTGATCTCTTTTAATCTCAAAATGAGTTAAGGTTTATTAGTGTTGATCTTTAATTACTATTAAGATTGATTCAAGAGTGGAGATATTTTTCTAGCCTTTTCACCATAACTTTCATTCTCGCCGGAACTCAACCCATATGCTAGACTATCCTTTAAAAATAGAGGAAAAAAGAATGTAGAAATCTCAAAATTTGAAAGAAAAAAGAGAAAATATAACATACCTCCAACAACTATGATATTTTTGAAATTTTTTCTACAACATCTATGCTAGTTTAACATTCTTGACTCTTGTTAATTATCGATAAAAACAATGTTAAATAAGGTGGTGTTAATTACCAACTAATTTAATTGACCTCCAACTGACTTAAAACAAAAATAACCTCTAATGATTTTGCTGAAAAACATCAGCTAAAACATTCTAACATATTTTATATTTACACCGTGGTCAACTATATCGTTATTCTTTTTCTATCAACCAATATTACAAATTATTTATATAGGTTTACGTATTTATCATTTGGTTAGAAAATTTTCAATTATTCACTTATATGAACCATTTATTAAACCTTCTTATGATAATTCAATAAAAATAATTAAATTATTTTTTACTAATTAATTATTATCAAGGTTCTAAATGGCGTGAGACGTGGCGTGGTGGCGAGGCCAAACCTCAAGCCTTAGGAGCCATGGCGAAGCCAAGGCGTGACTTATGGCGTCAAATTTTTAATTCATATATAATATTATATATAAAAACGTATGTTTTGTAGTGTTACTCAATGGGTCAATAGTAATAAGCAAGTTAAATGAGGTTATATATTAAAAACTTGCAAATAAGATATTAAAAACGTAAAGAAAAATCAAATATCTCATTACGATAACTGTGCATTAGGCCATGGCGTGCCATGGACATAACGTGGCGTGACACACAAGCCTTGGCCATGGCGGCTGTACGACGAGTTTTTTAGGACAGTGATTATTATAAAACTTATGTATGCAACATATTTAAAAACACTATTAGAAACAAAACTTTCAAAATTCCGTGAAAAAAAAACTAATCCATGAAATTTCTAAATTTAATATTTATGAGATGTCACTGAAATCCCGGGATTTCAATTCCGGATTTTTCTTTGAACCAAACACATGATTGAATTGAAATTAAAATCCAAATTCCACCGAATCTCATCAAATTCTACAAACCAAACTACCTTGAGATTCGAGAGAACTAAGCTCGATGTAAAAATCTAGTGAGAGAAGCCACGCAAACCACGAAACAAGATAAAAACGAGCCTACAAGCCTATTCAGTAAACCATGAGTCCATGATCCAATGAACCAGAAAACTGTTCAATCGGCCAACCGAAAACTTAGGGGCCATTTACCAAACATGGGTAAGCGTTTAACAAGTAATATATTACCTTAACCGATGATATGACAATGACCAATAACCTTACTCGGTAAAGAGCAAAAGCATTAATCAAGGGTTGGTAAGTGAGGGCGATGGGTTTTACTCGGTTCGCTCTTACCGGGTAAATTTTTGTATACGATGCCATTTTAATGCACAAAAATCTTAACCCCGGTAAGGTAAGTGATACCGCTAAATTTAACCGGTAAGTGTTTGAGTAAACGATCCCTTAGCGAAGAGCATCATCTGTTGTATCTCACGAATATACAAATATCAAAAGAAAAATCTTTGATAATTCCAAACCAACATCTTTGGTCCTTACCAATGTTTGAGCATAAAAATAAAAAAGACCCACCACAGTTTAGATGTGCAAAAAAGGATTCAACAAAAGCATCATCAGAATCTGAGTTTCAGGAACAAGCCCAAAATGAAGGTTGTTCTTGCTGGCTGGCAGGCAACAGCTACAGCTTCAAAAAAATATCAACCACAGTTAGTATCCGTTTTAATTCGAATGCAACATTTACAAGTGCTTCAAGTAAGCTATTCGATTCCAATGGTAGCATCCATACACCAACTGACCAAGTTTCTGCATAACGGATTATCCAAACATGGGCATGAAAGCCAGCATCTCGTTCAAGTCGTCATATATAGTTGTTGTAATCATCATCATCAGAGTATCCATTATATTTCTAGTATCCATCAGATTCATCATTATTAATCGCTATCAAATCCATAAATATATTGACAGCCTTTAAGAGAATCACTGGGGAGTTTTAGACATTTAATCTGTTGTGAACATCTTTTCCCCAGGTCTCCCGCCTCGAGATCAAGGTACCAGCACATCCGCAAGTCAAGTGATTTAAGGTGACGACAACCATCCAGAATCACCTGCAACCCAATATTCGACATGTTGTTTCCAATGAGTTCAAGGTGCTCTAGCTCATGTAAGTTTTCCCCAATAGTTATCGCTATCTTATCACAAGTATCTCCAGTATCCCAAAAGAATGTATTTTCCCCTATATTTAATTTAAGAGTTTTTAGCAAAGGGCAATAACAGCCAACAGTTTCAACAACTTCTATTGAGATCCATTTCGAGTAAAGGCTGATTTCTTCTAATAATGGAAGTTTCTTCAAGACTTTGGTCCAGGTTCTATACGAACAAGTATAGGAAGATATGATTTTGAGGCGTCTAAGCTGACTCGATCTGCAACAAGAACAGAAGCAATTAATTAAATGGAAACATCACTTAGTGGATCCAATTACGTACAACAAGCTCCCATACCTATTCGCAACATAATGAAGCAGCTCATCATCATCAAAAGGTCCAAAATCACCAATGGTGATATCAATCAATTGACCTTGGCTTCTATCCACAACATGCTTACACATAGCAAGGTCCTTGTCTATTGAATTTAGATCGGGATAGTCCATACAAATCACTCTCCACATAGATGGATCCTTGCAAATTTTCCGCCAAACAGTGCAAACTTTCTGGGCATTCACAAGTATGTCATGAACACCAACCCGCGAGAGTATATTGGCCATTACATCCGATGGGAGCTCCAACCAATTCCAACCAAATGCAAGAGATTCGGGCATCACATAAATCCCAACAGCATCAAGGTATTGGTCAACACGACCATGAAATCCAACAATCACACCACCTTTCTGATCGTATGAGAAACGAGTACCAGTATCCGAACCATAAGGACCATAATTATTCTGATTTGTGCCAAAGCATAACGACTTCACAACAACAGATCCTTTATAGTTGTCAAATGTCCCACTTATTGACGTTAGATATTCATTAGGGTAGTCGATGCAAATCTGCATAACAAGAAACACGCCAAATCATTAGGAAAACTATTCCTTGCTTGCACATGTACAATTTTTCTTTTTCTAAAACATGTATTCGATGATCAAACTACATTCGGATAATATCAGGTACCGTGTCTAATTGATCGCCACCAACACCACCGAAAAACGAGCTTTCGGTTTTACCCGTGTTACTGTCGCTTTGAAAAGTGATGCCATCTATAACCCTTCCATGTACAATGTTTATTTTGTTAATGAAGCCTTTGGGCATATAAATCCAATTTTCCCCCTGTGAACCACCCCATGGTCCTTGAGTTATGCATCCATCAAAACTGGTGTTAGCTCCCTTCACAAATCACAACACAACACAAAAATTGATACCACTTTATGCTTCAAATAAAAATTAACACAAAAGAAAAGGTAATAATAATAATTGAAACCCTAGCTAGCTAGCTACCATGAGGCTATTGAGATCTGTATTGTTACCAATCTTCAACAATATCTACTATCTACCTGCATATATGCAACAATCAGCCCTAAATTGATAAATCTAGGAAGTAAGAAAACATTAACAGAAAGTGATTTTGCATTCCACAAGAAATCATACATAAATAAAAAAGAAAAACAAGCATTATCACAGTGTAACTAAAATACGCTGCTTAATTAAGCCTGATTTGAATCCATACCACCATGTGTTAGAAAAGTGAACCAAAAAGATCAGCAGTAATTAAACTTTCAAAATTCAAATTTGAAATCCGCAAAATACTGTTTATCGAGAAAAGAAAGTAGTTAAAGACGTTGAAATATGAACCCTAGTTAGTTACCTTTCTCAACTGAATGATGATCCTGAAGGAAGAAGGAACCTGCAAATTAAACAGAAAGCAAAGTAGTGCGTCGATTAGATAGAGATTTAAAAAAGATTATTATTATCTATACTATATTATAAAAATGGTATAAAAAACTCCTAATTACAACAATAAGCACAAGTTACAACTAATTAAAGTCAATTACTTAATTTACAATTTCTTAATGCTTTGGTACAACCTTTCCAAGCACAGTATCTCACATAATCATCTATTTGTGGAATGAATACTCATTTATTAATATAACTATTTGTTTTTTTGGTGAAGGATTTTATAAAATAGATTTTATATTAGCATAATCTATTTTAAATGTATCTATTTGTGGAATGGATACTCATTTATTAATATAACTATTTGTTTTATCATATTTTTCGAAGTAGGGGAATAAGATATATATATACATATCTTTATTTTTATCGATTAATACTATGAGGTCTTGAAGTCAATAGTCAGATAAATATGTTGTGAGATATGTCGTTTGAGTTTTAAATAATATAATACAAAAATATTACCAATATTATTGCACAAACTTATAACAACAAACGATTAAGAATATATGCAAGTTAACCACTTATGAAAATACATTCGTTTTTCACATTGTATTTCATTAACTGTTAACAGAGAAATTACGTTTCATTTTAACTCGATTCAATATTCTAACAAAAAATTTATGCTTCCGTGCAATGCACGGGCCCAACACTAGTTGTTATTATTATTATTAGAGTAAATTACACTTTTGGTCCCTGTGGTTGTCATTCACTATCAACTCTATTATCTCTTTTAAACTAATTACAATTTTGGTCCCTGTGGTTGTCAATCCCTTTCACTTTTGGTCCCTCAAACTAACTTCAGTTAAAAAGGTATGTTAACTCCAGGGTATTTTGGACTTTTCAATATTTCTTTACTTATTTTCTTATTTTTTATCCTTGTTGAATGAAATCCCACCTCTAACCCGTCCTTTCAGTTCCCACTCCGGACACATCCCGAGCCCACCCCCGGCAACAAACCCACCCTTTCCACCTCTCGTGTTCTCCGATAATGTAACCCAAAAATCTAGTCACCACCAACTAACATCAAAACCTAATTCAAATGGAGCCAAAGTTTACTTGTTATTCGATCGAGAAATTGGGGATTCCGTCAAAATTCGGGAACCATGGCTTCTCAAACGAGAGAGATAGAGAGTTAAAAAGAGAACGGGGAAGGGGAATGAGACCTGCATCAAGTCGAAGCTTGAACCACACCCAAATCTGAACCAAAACCCCTCCTACCAAATTCAAAACAAATCTAGATCTAAAAATCCATAAAACACAGATTGAAACAAATGCATCTTCAAGATTAAATCCAGAAATAAAAGTCCATAGAAATACATAAACCATATCAGATTTGAACTTAAAATATAGATATTAAATAAAAACCAAATCTGAATCTAAAAACACATACAGTAGACCTACAACACAAATAGAGATGATGATGGCCTCTTGACTGCAGATGTCGTTGGCGATGGTGGTCTTTGAGACAAAGGTCATAGTGAAGGGAGATGGCCAGAAGCAATGGATAGCAGTGGCGTTCCATGGCGATGGCTACAAGCATCGGTAGCAATGGGTTCCATAGCGATGGCTACAAGCAATCGATAGCAGTTGCGTCTCATCCTAGCAGTGACCGACTTAAGGTTAGGGTTCTTCTCCAGAGTTGATGCTCGACGATGGAGAAGTAAAAGAGAGAAGGGGTCAAGAGAGAAGATAAGAGAGAGAGAGAGATTGGTGCCCGACGGTAAACGAGATCGTCGGAGATCGCAGGAGAAACGAACGGGGTTGGAGGCAGAATCAATCCCTTGCTTCTTCACATATGGGAGTTGGATTTTAGCTCAGAATGTGCGTGTATATTATATATATATATATATCATATGTGTTTAATTTTTATTAAAAATTAAGAAAACAGTAAAAAGACCAGAATATCCCTATAGTCAACATACCTTCTTAACAAAAGTTAGTCTAAGGGACCAAAAGTGAAGCAAAATGGCAACCACAATGACTAAAATTGTAATTAGTTTAAAAGAGGGACTAGAGTTGATAATGAGTGGCAACCATAGGGACCAAAAGTGTAATTTACCCTTATTATTATTATTTTCTTTTTGAATTAAAAAAATGGGTTATTTCAAAAGGAATAAACTTTTGGGCTAGGGCCTGACCAATGGTTTAAAAATTGGGTCGACCCGACCGGTTGGACTGGGATCCGGGAAAGAGGGCAGGTCAATTGCGATCGGGTTTATGGCAATTATGCTCAAGAATGACTTGGTGGTTGAACCGGTTTTTTTAATGTATTTGATTTTTTTAATGTATTTATGAAAACTTGTTTATGTGTCTTTTTTAAATGTATTTAGTTGACCTGGTGGTTGAATCGTGACCCGGTCACCATACCGAGTCAACCAAAAAACCGGGTTTTAAAACATTGGGTGTGACTTTGGACATCCATTGATCAACGTTTTCAACTTTTGTTTAAAATTTCTCATTTTAGCTTTTTGGGTATATAAGAACATATTTATTTTCACTCTTTGAAAAATGTTTCTTTAATTTATGACGTTGGGTGTTTGGATCGGTTTGTACGCATCTCGACTAATCTCAAGGGTCCTGAAAAATAATGGAAAATCCCCAAGACTCCTCTATATATATTTGAGAGTTTTATAAGAGAAAACCATTGTTTTAATTAGTGGTGGATCTAGAAACTTAGATGATTATGATCAAATTTAGGAGTGTCAAAAAGTTTCTGAAATCAAATAAATCACCTAAACTGAAATGGTTTCAGATTATTCCGTTTTGAAGTTTAACGATTTAGTTTTACTTGCTTCTTTTACTATTTTGGCTAAAACAAGTAGTAAATTATACCATAATTTTATACAGTTTACTTTTAGCTAATTGGTTTAAAACTTTGAGCATATAAACCAATTAACGTATTATCAACAGCCAATCGGATTATATTAAAGCTAAAATAACAAGATATTGAGACGTTTTTAATAAAACAATATAGAAGAACTATATATTTAAAAGCTTAAGGTTAAAATGGATTTACTAAACGATACATAAGATATTGAGATGGATTTATTATGTTGGTTTGCAAAAAAAAAAAGTCAAATATACTGGTTTGATAAAAAATAAATGAGTTCTTTTAAGTATGGAACCAAACTACTTGTGGGGGGAGAATCCTTACTGTTAGGTCTGATTTTATAGTAATCATTGTATTTATAGGCTTGGTCAAATACTGTGTCTAAAGTCGTATACTGTGTTGTATCTGACCAAGGGTATTTAAGTCCCGTTGGTCTTGGTTCCTTGTAACACTTTTCACGCATACATCAATATACACATACTTTGTGCTACCTTGTCTCTCTCTCTACTTTCTCTCTCTAGAGATTCATTGATCTTGGACTCACAATTGGTATAAGAGCTATCTGAATCTTGAGAGGATTGAGAGATTGTCTTTTTCGTCCCTGAATTTGTAGATTAATCGAAAATTTGATTGATTTTCTTGAATTTTTCAAGAAAATCTCGTTTTCTTGAGTTTTCATCAAATTTGGGATTGTTTTTGAACGAATTTTTGTGAAAATCGGTTTGTTGGATTCGTTTTTGATTGCTAAACATCTTTGATTCACATCGATTTGCAAGAAAAACTTGTTTTGATTGTTGTTTGGGTAAAAGATAACAAAGGTTCTTTGTCGTACGTCTATAGATTCCAAACAGTCCATTAGCCCATAGTCACACGACCAGAGAAATAACTGACGTCCTTCCTTTGAGCGACTTTGACCAGACTATCAAAACCCGTCCACGATGGCGGTCGTACGACATGATTTCAGTTACTAATTTGCAACATACTTTATATTATATTTAATGCAGGATTTCAAGGACGTTTATGATAAGAGATCATAACGGAAGACGTTACCAATAACAAAAGATATAACAGATGCTATCATCAATATCAAACGGTTACTCTATTAAAGATATGCATTCAAGACTTGCTAACGAACATTTGGAGTATAAATATGAAGATTGAACTTCACATTCGGACATCTGATTCTAAGACCTCACAAGCTCACGAATTACGTTATCAAAGATTGCTCAGACCTTCAAAGCTCATAAAGTATTCTCCCGTTCAAACACGCGACACACGACAAGAATTTTAATTACACACAACGCACGACCGACTTTACTTTATCGTATTGTTTTACATTGTATTACACTTGTGACACTTGTTATTAAGGACGACGTCCCTGATTGACGTCCATAGTGCACGACGACTCATACTCGTCCGCGGTTTTTACTCATTTTAGGGGTTTTCCGTGTCACCAATTCCCTTGTCTCATTTATTTCACTTTTATTACTGTCGTGCGATTATTAAAGTTACTTTCTTTGGTTGGATCAAGCTCCACATTTACCTTAAATTTTCCTTGGGAGATTTTTGGCATAAACAGTTTGGCGCCCACCGTGGGGCCCCATCCAAAGAAAATCTTCGATAATCTTACGACGTACTAACGTTCTCCTTCGAGTGTTCTCTTTTTTCAGTTATTCAGGATAATGTCATTCCAAGGAACTCAAGATTATGTTGTGGCCCAAATGAACATGGAACTGACTGTGCTCGTGCCCGTATTGACGCCCTAACAACTCAGGCTCGACAGGCGGCAGAAACCATCGAGCATCTCAGAAGCCAAAGTGGAAACAATGTGATTGGGACTACGAATGCTTATACTGGTGCTTATAACGTACCTCCTCCATTGCCTAATTACCCTCGTCCACCACCAGTTAATCCTGCAACCTTCGTAATCCCAACCATGCCTATGACTTCTATGTCGTTCAATGGATATGCCTCTGATTCTTCACAACAGACTAACTTCAACGGATCAGGTTATGTTCCATTTGGTGTTCCCGGGGGTATACCAATGGATCCCATTGCACAACGATTGAAGTTTCTAGAAGAGCAGAATGAGCGTGTCTTGTCGATGCTGGCCAAATTGCCGGGGGCAGCAGTCCCAATTGATGTCGAGCTACGAACAGGATTTCAGGCGTCGCCGTTCGTCGATGAAATCGCTTTGGTGGACATCCCAAAGAAATATAGCATCCCGACCTTCTCCCCAAAATATTCAGGTATCACTGATCCGACAGAACACGTCGCCCAATACAAACCGCTTATGTGGACTATTTCGATACCACATCAATTCCAAGAAGTCTGCATGTGCAAGAGTTTTGGAGCAACCTTGACTGGAGCAGCGTTACAATGGTTGATCAATCTCAAACCCAAAACTATCGGGTCTTTTGCAGAATTAGTGAACCAATTTTCTCAACAATTCGCTAGTAGTCGAAAAATGGAAAAACAAACGAGCGACCTTTATTATGTCGTACAAAAGAATGGAGAGTCCATCCGGGACTATTTTAACCGGTTCAACATAGAAATGATTAGTATCCGAAATTGCGACGTGAAAACAGCCATTGAAGCATACAAACGGGGTCTAGATGATAGTTCAGGGTTATATCTTGACCTTACGAAATATCCTCCAGAAACCTTTGAAGACGTACGAGCAAGGACGCTCGCCCATATGAGGGTTGAGGATGACCTCGTTTTCAGAAATAAACATTCAAACGACAGGAAAGGTCTAGGTGTTAAAAAGCCAGACTTCAAACCGAAATCAACCGTTCGATCAGAGCCTTCCTGACAGATTTCAAACGTCAGATTCGAAAAGAAAGGGCCGACGACTTCTAAATCTGTCCAGTATCCTATGGTGTCATCTTATGGTTTCCCTGGGTCAGCCAAAGACGTCGTCGCATCCCTGAAACAACTCCAACAAAACGTTCGATGGCCAAAGAAAAGCGATAAGGACAGTGATAAGAAAGACAAAACAAAATGGTGCGATTTCCATAATGACTTCGGTCATGTAACGGATGATTGCATCGCCCTGAAGAAAGAACTGTCCTGGCTTAATTCGAAAGGTTATTTACAAGAATTGACGGAAAAGAAGGACGTGCGTCCCACATCCCCAGAGCATGCCAAGGTGATTAATTGTATCACCGGAGGTTCTGATATCTGTGGGACCACATATTCAGCTGCTAAGAGACATGCTAGTCGCGGTCCCGACGACCGACCAATTCCAAAGGAGGCTAGACCCAAAGAGGACGCAGAATTAGAGGCTTTGCCCTTGACGTTCGATCAAGCAGATCTCGAATATATACATCAGAAACATCATGACGGACTAATTATCCAATTGAGCATTGGAAATTGTCTGACAAAGAGGATACTCGTCGATGGAGGTAGTTCAGCTAACATTATCTTTTTTGATGCAGTGAAAGCAATGGGAATCGATAAATCCGAGATTACACGACGTTCGACTACACTCGTTGGATTTTAACGGAGGAGCGACAAGTACCATGGGGGAAATCACACTACCAGTATATGCTAAAGGAATCAACATACAGACGAAGTTCAACGTCGTCAACTGTTCATCAGCTTATAACGTCATCCTTGGGCGACCATGGATCCACGATATGAAAGTTGTACCTTCGACGTACCATCAAATCTTGAAATTCCCCACGCAATGGGGGGTACAGGAGATCAAAGGTGAAAGAAAAGTTGCTAGGGAATGTTACAAAGTCTCTTTGAAGCCCCCGAAGCAGACAATATAGCAATTACAGAACCAGGACGTTCCTGGGACTAACGACGACTATCGCTTGGAAGCTGTCGTCCTAAACCAGGATAAGCCTGATCAGATGGTTTACATAGGTTCGACGCTCGACCCTTCTTTTAAAAAGAGACTAATATCTTTTTTGCAGGATCACAATGATTGTTTCGCATGGACGTACGAAGACATGGTGGGTATCGATCCAAATATCATTTCTCATAAACTCAACGTTGATCCATCGTTCAAGCCTGTTCAGCAGAAAAGACGAAAATTCTCTCCTGAAAGAAATAAAGTTATCAACGATGAAGTTGATAATTTGCTTAAAACAGGAAAGATACGAGAAGTCAAATATCCAGACTGGCTCGCCAACGTTGTTGTCGTCCAAAAGAAAAATGGCAAATGGAGAGTCTGCATTGATTTCACAGACCTTAACAAGGCTTGTCCAAAAGATCCATTTCCATTGCCACACATCGATTCTATGGTCGACGCTACAGCTGGACATGAATTACTCACTTTTATGGACGCATATTCTGGATATAACCAGATATTGATGCATCCTGACGACCAGGAAAAAACAACCTTCATGACAGATAAAGGTATTTATTGTTATAAAGTAATGCCTTTTGGTCTTAAGAATGCAGGTTCGACGTATCAACGATTGGTGAATATGATGTTCAAAGAACATTTGGGCGATACTATGGAAGTATACATCGACAACATGCTTTTCAAATCAAAGCATACGGACGATCATATAGGACATTTGAAGCAATCGTTCGACATTTTGCGTGAATACAAAATGAAGTTGAATCCGACAAAATGTTCTTTTGGAGTTCGAGCTGGCAAATTTCTCGGTTATATGGTCACACGACGAGGAATCGAAGCTAACCCAGACCAAATTAAAGCAATTATCGAGCTAAAATCACCCAGAAATTTTAAAGAAGTCCAACGTCTAACAGGACGTGTAGCAGCGTTGAACAGGTTCATCTCTCGGTCGTCCGACAGATGTTACCTATTCTACAACGTCCTGCGAAAAAATAAAGGATTCGAGTGGACTGATAAGCACGAGGAGGCATTGCAACAACTCAAGAAATACATGACCTCACATCCCTTCCTCTCTAAACCTGAGAAAGGTGAAGCTCTTCAACTCTACCTGGCCGTCAGCATTAATTCGGTAAGTGCAGTTCTTATACGAGAAACAGACGGACAACAACTGCCAATCTATTATGTAAGTAAAACTCTACTAGACGCTGAAACCAGGTACTCATCTATAGAAAAACTCTTGCTTTAGTTAGTCATGGCCGCTAAGAAGCTACGACATTATTTTGAATCGCATCCTATAACTGTGGTAACTAACTTTCCATTAAAGTCTGTGTTAAGAAAACCTGAATTAACAGGACGACTAGCTAAATGGAGCATATACCTCAGCAATTATGATATGGATTTCAAGCCTAAGACGGCGATCAAATCACAGGTCTTGGCAGATTTTGTTACAGATTTCAGTCCGGAATTAGAAGAAGCGACGACGTCCAACGAGTTAATTATGGCGACTTTGCACGACATTACTTGGACGCTCGACGTCGATGGTTCGTCGAACATACGAGGAACAGGCCTGGGTGTCGTCCTACAGTCCCCACAAGGGGGCAAAATAGTGTACTCCATATGGTGAGACTTCAAGGCAACAAATAATGAGCCAGAATATGAAGCACTGATTGTAGGAATGAAAATTGCTCATGACTTGGGGGCAACATGTCTACATGCCCGGAGCGACTCGTCCCTAGTTGTTAACCAAGTTAATGGAGAATTTGCAGCAAAAGATTCAAGGATGATTGCTTATTATAAAATAGTAAAGGAAGAAGCAAAGAAGTTCAGTCGCTTCATAGTCGAACAGGTACCAAGAGATCAGAACACTCAAGCTGACGCATTATCCAATTTGGGATCAACACTTAATCAAACGACATTCGACAATATCCCAATAGTTCACCTTGCAACACCATCCATCAAAGACGATGATAAAATTTTGGTCGCATCAATTAGGAAGAAAACTCCTGGTCGGACGACATTAAAAATTATCTGGAGAACGATCAACTGCCTGATGACAGAATGGAAGCAAGAAAGGTTAGATTTAAAGCATCAAGGTATGTTATGATCAGAGGACAATTATATCGAAGATCTTCGACTGGTCTGAATCTGCGATGTATCACCAACAAGACGCAAGTCCAGAAAATCCTACAAGATATGCACGATCGTGAATGTGGAAAGCACTCAGGAAGTCGCAGTCTAGCCAACCGGATATCACGACAAGGTTACTATTGGCCGACATTAAGGCAAGATGCGATCAGGTATGTACAGTCGTGCGACGCATGTCAAAAACACACAGGTATGTCTCACAAACCCTCTGAACCCTTGCACTCGACTTTGATCCCATGGCCCTTTATGAAATGGGGGATGGACATTGTTGGGAAACTACCACCTGCCCCTGGGCAAAAAGTATTTCTTTTAGTTTTAACAGATTATTTCTCTAAGTGGGTTGAAGCAACGACTTTCTCCCAGGTTCGGGACAAAGAAGTCGTTTCTTTTATCCAAACTAACATCATTTGTAGGTTTGGAATTCCATCTGAAATAATGTGCGACAACGGGACACAATTCATCAGTGATCGAACGCGAATATTTTGTGAAGAAAGGAACATCAAGTTGGTAACATTGACGCCTCGATATCCACAGTCGAATGGTTTAGCCGAGTCGAGTAATAAAACTATCATCAATTCAATCAAGAAAAGACTCAAAGTTGCCAAGGGGAAGTGGGTGGAAGAATTGCCTTCCGTTCTATGGGCTAATCGTACGACACCTCGTACGTCCACAGGACAAACTCCCTTTTCCTTAGTCTATGGATGTGAAGCTGTGTTACCTATTGAGATACGACTACCGACTTCAAGACACACGTCCGTTGAGCATAACTTGGTCGACCTAAGTTATGACCTCAACGCTTTAGAAGAGCTTAGAGAAGCTGCGCACATTCGCATGGCGGCACAGAAACAAGTGGTCGAGCGACATTTCAACAAAAATGTCCAGATCAAAGTTTTTCAAGAAGGTGATTACGTTCTACGTCGAGTATTTCAAAATACTCAAGAGGTCAATGCAGGTAAGATTTCCACTAAGTGGGAAGGTCCTTATCAAATCTCTAGCATCGTGGGTAAGGGAGCTTATAAAATCCAAACCCTCGACGGTCGAGATATCCCACGAAGCTGGAATGCAGTTCATTTAAAGAGGTATTTCTTTTAAATTTCATATTTATTTCCTTCGATTATTTCTTAAGAAATATTACTGACTTAAGCATCGGAGGGTCGTTGGTCAAACCAACGACCACCCCACTAATGTTGTTTTTCGCAGGGACGCACGACTTATTTAAAAATCTTTGTGTCGAGTAAAACTCATGTGATCCTTTGTGTTTCTTAAGCTCCCTACTCATCTCTTCGATTTCTCCTCAATTTTTGTTGATCCTTTGTGTTTCTATACCTCTCAAGTAAGTAATCTTTCTCTCTCTCACTCCCATTTCACCTACATTGTTGAGATTGCAAGGTTAGGTCACCATTTTCTTCCATGTTCAAATTTTTGTGAAATTATGCAATGATCTAGGTTTGGAGTTGTTTATTATCATGTAAATGCATCAGTTAACTCCACATTGTTCATATCTTGCACCAATTCACCATGGATTGAAACTAGGGCACAATTTTGACTTTATGATTGTATGATTTTGACATTGTGATTTTGGGTTATTTTGCTAGTTTAATAGAACCTTTCAAGTTCTTGCAAACAAGTTTACCTAAAATCTTCTATTGTCATGCTTTTTGAGTCAAGTGTGTTAGATGCATTTTGTGCTAAATTGCCTAAATTCTTATATGCATGCCTCTTGTGACCTAGTTTCCCACATTGAGTTGCTACATAGTTATATCATCTTGGTTTTTCTTAATGTGGTTGATTAATCTTTCTTAGTTGATGGTATGGTATTTTGCTCACATGACACATTATTTTGATCATGCCATGCAACTTGTTCCGGGTAATTGTTTTATGCTTAACTGGAGAATTTTTGGTGCTGGTATTACTTTGATTAAGCGTAATCTAAATCGTGGTACACGTTTCCATTCATTTGTAAACAATTTACTCGTGGCTTAATTCTCCAATTTTCTTGTAGATTTCATCATGGTGCGCAACAACTTCCTCAGACGCGATCGATTCAAACTTTTCGACAGGCTGGATGCAGACGAGCAACTGGAATTGGCGAGTGCGCCAAACGCACACTACAAAGATAGATATGCTTAGATAAGTGCACGTGGATTTTAACCAGAGAGGGCCATAGCACTAGAGGGGCTTGACTCGACGTCCATTCCGGGCACAGTCACTGCTCGCGGTTGGGAACACTATATCCGTACTCTGCCGAGATACCATCTGGGATTGGTACGCGAGTTTTATGCGACCATGGTTCCGGAAGTCTTCTGCACCGAGGGGATCGTCTGGGTTAGGGACACTCAGGTGGAGATTTCAGCATCCGCCATCAATGAGTATCTGCATGCCCCCGCTGTGGTTGCTCGTGACTTTGACGACCATGGTGGCATGCCTGTCGATGTTGTTCGCCACTACTCTACTGGTTATTTATCAGGTAGCCTACGCTGTGACAGGTCGGACATGTGGGGCCAATGGGACGAATCAATGAACCATGGTGACCTGCACCCGAACGTCGCATTCTGGACTGTCTTCATAAAATGCAGCCTGTTACCATCCAGCCACCGCACCAATGTCTCAATGGAAACCGCCCAGATCCTATTTGCCATCCAACACAACTACATGTTCGATGTTGGCCACATCATCTTCAACCAGATCCTCAAATTTGGTTGTGAGATGCGCAGTCTCATTTATTTTCCGTGTCTTATCACTTATTTTTGCAAGAGGGTTGGGATAGCAACATCGTCTGATGAAGGTGCCCTTGAAGCACCTAAGTTGGATATAGGCAAGAAAGCCTAAAATCATTTCTGCACCCATCATGGTTTACCCAACCTTCCTACGGAAGGTAGGCGATACAGAAACAGGGGACGTGGTGCAGCTGCGCAGCCTCAAGATGAAGTTAGACAGGGCGCCGCGGGTAGGGGTGCTAGACCACCACCACCTCCGATTGGTAGACGGCAGGATGTGATACCATCCTTGGAGCGGCTCAGTCAAGCTGTAGAGCGGTTGAGCGAGGGTCAACAGAGGACTAGCGCGGAGGTGAGGCAAATCAACCAGCGCCTTGGTCGGGTTCTAGATGAGAGACATTATAACGTCACATATCAGTGACGATATAGAGATCCCGGCTCCGTACCATCATCATTGTGGCCTCGTGAGGAAAGCGACGACTGGCCGATTTGTTTTCTCTTCCATTTTGTAATGTTGTCTCTCCGTTAGTGTATGTACACTTTCAAGGTGATGGTTAAATTATACAGAACCGACTGTGTAACTAATGGGGCACATTGGGGACAATGTGTCTCAAAGGTTTGGAGTTGTCGTTTTGATCTTTTTAGTGGGTCGACTTGTATGAACTTTTATTTTGATCATTAGAAATGCATAGGTTGTATATAATGCTTATTTAATCGGAATGAATATATGTGTTGATGGTTATTGGTTAAGTGAATTGGAAAAACTTTTCTTGACATGCATATTGTTGTTGAGTCATGTTTGTAGAGAGATAGTGTAGTTGTGTACGCAAATTGTGGACATTAGTAGAGACCACCCTAGTGAGATTTTGAGCTTTAATGCCTTCATTTCTGAGCGATGCTTCAACCTTGTTCACCATCTTTATACACGTTTCAATTCTTTCAATTTGATAGTTCGATCTCATTTGTTTTTGCATTGGGTAGTACATACTGGTCTTTAAATTTTAACATGTGTATTACTTGTGAATCATGTGGACTTTGAGAAACGATATCGAGCTTTTTGTGCAATTTCTGTTGGTCTATCATTTCTAACCCCTCTTTCTCTACCCTTTTTGTTGATATGTGATCCCGTAACCACTTTGTAGCCGTTATTTAAACCTAAATACTTTGACTTAGCCGGATACACTAACCTACCCCGTAGTCTAAGCGCATCATGGATTGAGAAAGATGGCCAATAGTGTCAGGACAATTCTGGGGTGAATCGATAAAAGCCATGAAAGAGTTCTTAAAAAAATAAAAAATAATAATAAAAAATAATAATAAAGTTGGCATGTAGCCATGATTGATGGAAGTCTTGCTTTGGATGTGTGGTTGTGTAAAAGAAGAAGAGAATGTGAAGTTACTCTTAGTTTTGATGCACTTAGGACTAATGAAGCCATGACCATTCTGTATATTCCTTATTCTTAACCCGTTTTACATCCCCTTAAGCCCCGATTGACCGTTTAGAAAGCATGATTTGTGAACAATACATGTGTAATTCATATCGTACTACTCAATTCCTTCCATGAGATCTTATTTGACTTTAGCATGTTTCTATTCTATCACATGCGGATGATCTTGCTAAATTGTTGTACATTAACTCGCCCGCATGTGTTTGTGATAAGTGTGAACCTAGGATTCAAGTGTTAAGAGAGCATCCCGTGAGGTTAGGGTCGAAGCGAAATCCTCCACTAGTTGTGTACATGATGAAATTGATCTTAATGAACATGTTCTTGATAGTAGTTCATGTCAATATTACTTTTATCCAAACTTAATTAACCAATAAGCTAGGAAACGTATGTTGGTTCTTGTCAGGATCGAATTCTCCACAAGAATAAATTCTCAGAAACTAATATCAAAGGAGTTTGCGGAATAACACTTTGATATTCAATGTAACAGTAAACAAACAGTGAGTATGATTAACAACTTGTAAACTTGTATTGAATGATTAAAATTACAAGATTACACACTCAACCTCAATCTTGAAGAACAAACTCTTTCAAGACGAATTCTACTTCTCTAGAATTAGGAACTATGCCTTGAGGTTGATTTTTCTCTCTAGAACTAAAACTTAGAATGAATAATAATATCAAAAGTTTTTCTCACTATTCTAAACAATACAATATATATACTGAAGATAAAAGATAATTACAATTTATACAATATCTCCAGAATATCTTCCATCATTATCTCTAAGCTTCCATGAATATCTTCAGTTTATCTAGCTGTCATCCTTTCCATACTGATCTTCATCTTATAAGCAGTATTAATCATAAGCAGCATTAATACTCTGAGCAGTATTAATCTCTTAGCAGTAGTAACTCCAACAGTACTAATCTTGAAGAGCAACATTAACTTTGTTCCAGCAGCATTAACCACAGAAGTAGTAATCATGATGAACTAGAAGCATTAACCATACTTGGTAAATTCTTCAGTTCCCAACAATCTCCCCCTAATCTTGACTTTTAAAAAGAGAAGTCAAGTTCTTCAGATCTGATCTTCAAGATGCTTTCAACACCTCAGGTTCAATTGCCCAAATTTGGATCTAGGCCCAGACTTTGATTGATAGTTCTTCTCACCACAATTCTGGCCATTTCTGAATCCTTAGTACATACTAGCTTAGCTTTCAGCATCCCTTCAAGTTTCTGCTTGCTATGATCATATATTTTGTCAACTAGGTAGTATTCATGATAACATTTATCAATTGTAATCATGTACACACCACAGTTTTCAAAGAGTATCCAATGATCAATCTTTTTGAACACATACTCATGATGAAGATCTTTAATCCTATGCACCACCTTCTCTGGATCAAACATCATACATAAGTATTCCATTGCTACTTTAAGAAGATTCTCTTCAGTGCCTTTCAACACAGGCTCATAGAGTTTTATTCCCACTTTGTACATTTCCTCTATGTCTGCTCTTGAACAACTTCTGATTACTCTCCCCCATGTTGAATATGCTTCAAATGCACCACCTTCTCTTTTGAGTCTAAAGAAATCCTTTCCATTGTCTCTTAGGATATCCCAAAAGATGATCTCTGGAGCCTTCATGGAGATTGGAACAACCTGTACAGGTTTTACTATAGTCATATACAACCCCATATGCTCATCTGATTGCTCTTTGGACTGTTCTGGGTTCTGCACAGGTTCTGCTGAAGGTGTGACTGAAGGTTCTGCTTCCTTTTCAGCTTCTTCCACCCTTGTCCTTTTAGACTGCCTTTTGGAAGCAATTGTCTTCACCCTTTTAGCTGATTTTGCCTCTACACTTACAAACTCAGGCTCTTCCTTCTTTTCTTTTGTAGGTGTAACTTCCTCAGGAAATGGTTGCTGAATGTTTAGATCATGTCTTTCCTTCATTCTTCTTTCAGCCTCTCCCCTTTGTGAGGAGTCCCTTTGAAGCTTAGCCATCTCTTTCTTGTACAGATCCTCAACCTGACTGTATGCCATATTGGTAAACATTTCCCCTTTGACACCAATTGCACCTCTCAGGAAGTTAATCATTCTTCTTCTTTCCTGATTGGCCAAAAAGGTCTTAGAAGGTTGTCTTTTCTGCTTCATTACTGGCATTCTCTGCTTAGACACTTTCACAGAGCTTTTCTTGGCTTCAGTTGCTGCTTTTAAACTTTTTTGATACTCAACATTTAGTTTTCTGGCCATTATCTTTGCAAGCTCTCTATCTGTTTCTGTTTGAATTTGTTCCTCTTTTTCCATTTGTTCTTGAAGCTGCTTTGCCATCTCCTCATCCATTTCAATCTGACTCCTCTTCTTTGAAGGCAGTTCAGTTTCAATAAGTTTTTCCTTTCCCTTTCCCTTCAAAGTTGCTTGACTTGTTTCTTTTCTCTTCTTTGAGCCTCCTCCTTCATTAATGATCACTCCCTTGACCTTTTGACTAGCCTTAGGAGTGTCATTCTTGGTTTTAACCAAAGTCTCTGCAATCTCCAGTTCCTCTACAGAGAGCCCTGTTACTGCTTCTTCTGTTTTTGCTGTTTCAGCAGCATTAACAGTTTCTGCTGCTTGAGCAACTTCTGTTTCTCCCTCTATTGCATCCTCTTTCTCCCCCTCAACTTCAGTCTCCCCCTCAACTTCAACTCTCTTTTCAACTGAACTTTCCTTTTCTGTTTCCCTTTCTTGCTTCTCCCCCTTGTTGGAAGCATCTTGAGCATTTTTCCTCTTCTTTAGAACAAATTGCTTTCTCCTCTTCTTATGCAATAACCTTGTCACCATTTTTTCTTTAGCTTGGCAATCTGAACTTGTTGGGACAGAACTACAAGTTTAAGTTCTTCTATATCTTTGCCCTGTTTGAGTAAATCCATGTTGATGTTTCCCATGGTTTCCATCAATTCATAATAGTTATATCTGTCCTCACCTTCTCCAGAAGTGTTACCCTCTTTTGATGGATCATTGGATCTTTTTGTAGTAGAAGTCTTCTGCCTAGCAGAAGCACTATCCACCCCCTTGGTTGCTTGGCACCTGGGACCTTTGGATGATTGCTCACCCAAAGTTGCCATGGGGAAGGTCTTATGTATGTTACCACTGACCTCCTCTGTGCTAGCAGGAGTAGTGGCAGCCTTAACACCCATATGCTCAACCTCCACCTCAGTGAGCACCTCCTTGGGGTTGGGAGACACCCCTTTAGTTTCCCTATTGATATTCTCTAAGGGAGAATTCTCCCTTAGAGGGATAGAAGGCTTAGTGGGTGATGGTACAAGAAGGGAAGGAGCCTTCTTTACCTGTTTCCTTGTATAAGTTTGGGTAATTGGATAAGTGGGCTTATGAAGTAGGGACTGTGGGATAGATATAGAGAGGGAAGGTTGGGATTGGCTAACAGTGGGATGGTCTAATGAGGTCCTTGACCCTGCTGCCATACCTTCTTCAGTGTGGGACACCACCATCATTGTAGAGAACAATGGGGTGTCAACTCCTTCCGAGTCCAGAGGGGATCTTTTCATGTTTGAAAAGACCTTACCTTTGGGAATTTTTGGTACATATACCCCATCAAAATGAGGTATATCCGTCAATTCATGGGTTATTACTTCTTGTACAAACCTGGGGTACATATAAAAACTCTTTTTACTTCCCAGGTTTGAGATAAGATCATTAAAAAGCATTTGAGAAAAATTGTACTTTCTGGAAGTGGCCAAGCACACCAAAGCATAAGCAATGGTGCTACTGAACTCACTCCATCCAGTAGTCTTTTTAGAGATACAATGCATAAGGGTATGGACAAAGAAACGCCATTGGGTTGAAAATTTAGCTTTTGAGAACTTGAACACACCCAATGGGCCTCCATACCCCATTCTAGTAAGGGTTGAGAATAATTCCTCATTAGGAATAGAGGTTATACCTGCAGCATCATCTAGACGTAGACAGATGTGTATCACCTCTTCAGTAACTGTTAGGGGTTTTTCACATACCCTTGTCTTGATCATTTGGACACCATCTTCAGTAAAAATGGTGGCATTGGCCCAAAATTGCCTTTGATGCTCTATGTAGATAGTTGGTGATACAGTGAGAGCATGGGCAATGTGGCTTGACCTGAGAAAGTCCACAATTTGGTGGAATTCATTGGCTTGTTTCGGCTTCTTTAACATTGCAATCTCGTTGTGCTCGTCAATAAACACCATTGAAGCCATCTGTATGCAAGGATTCTTGACTAGCAAGCACTGGATACTTGAGAGAAAATAGTAAGAGAGAAGATGAACAGTAGACAAAGAGTCGTTATGATCTTTTAGGCGGGGAAAGGGTATTTATAGCTTGTGGATTATAAGCAGTATTAACCCTAAAAATTTAGTGAAAGCGGTATTAACAGTGAGCAGTATTAACCACTAGCAGTATTAACTAACTAGCAGTATTAACTGAGAGAAGTATTAACCACTAGCAGTATTAACTAACTAGCAGTATTAACTGAGAGCAGTATTAACCACTAGCAGTATTAACTAACTAGCAGTATTAACTGAGAGCAGTATTAACTAACTAGCAGCATTAACTGAGAGCAATATTAACCACTAGCAGTATTAACTAACTAGCAGTATTAACTGAGAGCAGTATTAACCACTAGCAGTATTAACTAACTAGCAGCATTAACTGATAGCAGTATTAACCACTAGCAGTATTAACTAACTAGCAGTATTAACTGAGAGCAGTATTAACCACTAGCAGTATTAACTGAGAGCAGTATTAACCACTAGCAGTATTAACTTTGCACTGGCAGTATTAAAACTGCACTTGCAGTATTAATCATACTTACACATTTAAGCTTTGTGAAGGACTGAGTACTGCTATACTTTTCCTGAAAAAGAAGATTAGGACCACCAAGAATAAACAATATACAGGTATGGAACCACTTTTTAAGTAGGAGCTTATTCAGAGTTGATCATTCCCACACTTGTTACCAAGAAAGTGAATCTACCCACATCAAATGCTTTGGTGAATAGATCAGCAAACTGGTTAGCAGTATGAACTTTTACAACTTGAATAAGTTTCTTTTCATTGCAGTCTCTTATAAAGTAGTACCTGATTTCAATGTGCTTTGTCTTTGAGTGCTTGACAGGATTATTAACAATGCTAATAGCACTGCTATTATCAATAAAAATTGGAGTGTGTAGAAAGGTTACCCCATAGTCCAGCATTTGATTCTGAATCCATAAGATTTGAGAACAGCAACTTGCAGCTGCTATGTACTCTGCCTCTGTTGTAGATGTGGACAATGTGGTTTGTTTCTTGCACTGCCATGACACTAGTCTTGCACCCAAAAACTGGCATCCTCCAGAAGTAGATTTTCTATCCAAGTTTGCTCCACCTAGATCACTGTCTGAGTATGCAAGTAGGTCAAATGATGAGTCATGAGGATACCAAAGTCCCAATCTGGTTTGCCCTTTGAGATATCTGAATATCCTCTTAACCGCTTGATAGTGTGATTGTTTTGGCCTAACTTGGAATCTTGCACATACACAGACTGGAAACATTATGTCTGGCCTAGAGGCTGTAAGATACATGAGAGAGCCAATCATGGATTTATAATGATGAACATCCATATCCTCCCCCTCAAGATCTGCTGTTATCTGCTTGTGTGTCTCCATAGGTGTGCTGGCAGGTTTTGAATCTGAGAAACCAAACTTGGTTAGAATGTCCTGCACATACTTGGACTGACAGATAAAGATTCCATCTGACTTCTGCTGAACTTGGAGTCCAAGGAAGAAAGTAAGTTCCCCCATGGAACTCATTTTGAACCTTTGATGCATTAGTTCCTCAAACTCCTTGCACATGTTGTCTCTTGTGGATCCAAAGATAATATCATCCACATAGATTTGGACCAGCAAGATATCCTTCTTCTTTCTCTTGATGAACAGAGTCTTATCAATGACTCCTTTTTCAAAGTCATTTTCCAAGAGATAGGATGGCAGAGTGTCATACCATGCTCTTGGAGCTTGATGCAGTCCATAAAGTGCTTTCTTCAATTTGTATACCCTGTCTGGATAGCTTGGGTTTTCAAACCCTGGTGGTTGACAGACATATACTTCTTCTTCAATTGAGCCATATAGAAATGCACTTTTTACATCCATTTGATAAACTTTGAATTTCATATAAGAAGCATAAGCCAGGAATAATCTAATTGCTTCTATCCTAGCCACAGGTGCAAATACTTCTTCATAATCTATTCCTTCTTCTTGTGTATACCCTTGAGCCACCAACCTTGCTTTATTCCTTATTACTATGCCTCTTTCATCTCTCTTATTCCTGAAGACCCATTTTGTGCCTATTGCTCTTTGGCCTTTAGGAAGGTCTACCAGATCCCAAACATCTTGCAGCTTGAATTGCAGTAGCTCTTCTTGCATGGCTTCTATCCAACTGGACTCTTTCATAGCATCATGTGCCTTCTTAGGCTCAAGATGGGATAGAAAGCAAGAAAGCATTGTATGCTGTTGGTCTTGCATCTCTTGCAGCCTGCTTTGATTTCTAGTCATCATAGGAGAAGAGATATCTCCTATTATCAACTGAGGAGGATGATTCTTTTGAGTTCTGGTGTGATGACTAGACTCTTCATTGAGTCCAACCTCTAGATTTGAGTCATTTAACTCAACTGAGGTGATTTCAGCAGCTACTTCAGGTTCTTTATTTTCTTCACTCTCCTCAGCTCTTCTTTCTTCTTCACTCTGATTTGGTTCAGTAGATGGCTCTTTTTCACAGTCTTCAACAGGATCCACTGTAGGTATGGGAAAGATCACAGATTGAGATATTCTGTCTTGAACTTGTGTAGTCCCTGATCCTCCACTCCCTGAACCTGCATAATCATCACTACTGAAACCAAAAGAGTTAGTTAGTGAATCAATGTCAAACAACCACTGAGGACCAGACCCAATAGGATTTGGTGTGTTCTCATTGCATTTGACATTGTCACTTTCTTCAATTATTCTAGAAGAAGAGTTAAAAACTCTGTAAGCCTTACTCTGAGATGAGTAACCAACAAGAAATCCATCATCTGCTTTGCTATCAAACTTACCTAAGTGAGATTTGGTATTGAGAATTGTACAAGGACACCCAAAAGGTTTGAAAAATCCAATAAAGGGTTTTCTTTTATTTAAAAGCTCATATGGGGTCTTGTTCTTTGGCTTGACCACTAGAACTCTGTTTTGGACATAACAGGCAGTATTAACTGCTTCAGCCCAGAAGGTAATTGGCAGTTTTGAATCAGCCAACAGAGATCTAGCAGTCTCTATTAGTGTCCTATTTCTTCTCTCAGCAACTCCATTCTATTGAGGAGTCCTAGGGGCACTATATTGTCTCTCAATTCCTTTTTCTTCACAAAAGGTGTTTAGATCAAGATTTTTAAATTCAGTCCCATTATCTGATCTAATGACTTTTACTTTTTGATTAGTCTGGTTTTCAATTCTTAGAATAAATGATTTGATCAGTCCACTTGTCTCATCCTTAGTCCTTAGAAAATATACCCAAGTAAATCTAGAGTAATCATCAACAATAACTAAGCAGTATGATTTCTTCCCTATGCTCATCACATTTGTAGGGCCAAACAGATCCATATGTAATAACTGGAGGCAAGAAGAAATTGTATTTAACTCTTTGGTCTTATGAGAAGTTTTGTGCTGTTTGCCTTTAAGACAAGCAACACAATGATCATCACATGAAAAGACTTTTGATGGTAGACCTCTTACAAGGTTGTTTTTAACAAGTTTGTTCATAGTCTTGAAGTTCATGTGACACATCCTTCTGTGCCATAGAGAGGATTCATCTACAGAAGCTTTTGAAACAAGACAGTTCAGGGATGAATCACTTGAAACATTTTCCATGTCAAGACAATAAACATTGTCCTTTCTTGGAGTTCTAAGTAGTATCATGCTTTCATCAACTACCTTGAACCCTGGAGCAAAGATCATACATTATGTATTAATAAATAATATGCTATGTTGTTTGTCACAAACCTGTGATACACTTAACAGGTTGTATTTTAGCTGATCAACATAGTAGACATCCTCAAATGTCATCTTACCTTTTGTAACATTACCTTTTCCACTTATTTTACCACCTGTAAGATTATCTCCAAATGCAACATGTCCTCCATTGATATGTTTGAAATCCTGAAGGCATGACATGTTACCTGTCATGTGCCTAGAGCAACCACTATCAACATGCCATATGCTCTTCCCCTTGAGCTGTTGGTTGCCCTGCACATAAGATAAATCAGTTAGTATGAATTAGGAACCCAAGCCAAAGTGGTCTTGGGTACCCCTTTCTCATCAAAATATTTACATTCTTTCTTGACAAGATTTTTAAACTTTGACTCCTCATTTCTGGAGTACTTTGTCACAATGATGGGTTTGGAAACACATTTGCTAGAAGCAGTACTGGTTTTTTAGGAGTACTAACTGCCTTAGCAGCACTTGCATGCTTAGCAGTACTAACCTTGTTAGAAGTAGTAACTGTGTTAGCAGCAGTAACTGTGTTAGCAGTATTAACCTTTGAAGAGGTACTAACAGTATTAGCAACATTAATATTTTCAGCAGTACTAACACTGGTAGCAGCAGTAATGCTTCCAGCAGCACTATCCCTGTCAGCAGTACTAACCGTTTTACTGCTTCTAGGCACCCACATTTTAATACTTTCTTTTAAAACCTTTTTCCTCATGGGGCCTTTGGTTTCAACAGACTTCTTAACCACATGTTTCTTTCCAACCTTCCTATAACCAACAGGTTTTTGCACAAATCTTTGAAAGTTCATCTGTTGGTTAATAGGGTTAAAGAAACAATGCTTAGCCAAATGGTTTAACTTACCACATATGAAACAAGGTTTTGGTCTGATTATTTTATTCAGATCAACTTCTTGTTTCTGAGCCCATTGATTATTCCAGTTTCTTTGGTTACCACTTTTTATACCAGAATTTAGGCTCTCAGATTTGTTGCAAGCACACTGTTTACAAGGTCCAGGATTCACAACAGTGGTTTGTTTGTAATGGACCTTATTATCCTTTCCCTTACAGAATCAAAGAACCTAACAAATGTAGGCGGAATACACTCATGATCTGCTTCACAAATGGGAGATTGGGTCGAAATCTATTTGTGAGATTAGGGTTCTCTATCTCCTTAGACTTGACCCAGATCCTTCCACCTCCCTCATTGGTAACAATGTTGTTTTCTAAGGGTATCTCTTTACTCACAGCATTATTCCTATTCTCACTGACTTCTTTCTCAGTCATATCCTTAACACTACCTCATCCAAAGGATCTATCTTAAAGGCTTCCTCAGACAAGTCCTTTTTCTCCTTGGTCTCTAACAAGTCTGAAGTAGGAGAGATATAGTTGTTGTTGTAAGGAGGGGGAGTGTTATTGTATCCAATACCAGGCTTCATCTTATCATGAATCTGAGTCTTTAGAAGAGAATCCATTGCTTTTGAAGCATATGAAAACTTTTCTATGTCAAGCTTAACCTTAGATAGTTCTTCTTTCAACCTATCATTCTCTTCTATGGACTTAGACAGTTTGGCCTCTAACTCATTCTTTTCCCACTTCCAATAGTTTGTGTCATAAGAATGTTGAAGCTCATTGGCTTGAAAGCCTTTGATTTGTTCTTCAAACCTCTCAACTATCAACACATAATCTCTTCTGTCCTTCTCTAATCTTTTGAGGTCATCACACATGTTTTGGTTGTGATCCTTGTACCTTTTGACATTGTCTATGCAAGATTGAGTACAAAGATTAGAAATTACCTCAGAGGGGAGATCAGACACCTCTGCCATAAGAGCTTGATTCTGAATGGCTTCCTCAGCTTGGTCACTCCAATCAAACCCCATTCCTTGTTGAGAAACAAGGGCTTGAGCAGGGTTCTTGTTTTGATTGTAGCCTCCATTCTGAGCTTGTTGGTGGTTGTTATTTGGCACACCACTTCTGCACTCTCTAGCAAAGTGTCCCTTCATGTGGCACTTATAACATTCCACTTTTATCTTGTCAAACCCAACTTCATCTTCTCTTCTTTGAGAGAAGTTGTTTCTCCCTGTTCTTTTAATAAACTTCTTCACCCTCATAGATAACATGGCCATCTGCTATTTAATGTCCATCTCCTCCAGGTCATCAGGGTGAAGTTGTTCCAGATCATCATTAATCAATGAATTGTTGCTGTGACTGGACAAAAAGGCTTCAAAGACAGTTTCAGTGCCTTTTTCTGAATTCATTCCACTGGCAGCACTAACTGCTTCAGGGTTGGCAGTAGTATCAGTAGATGCTGATAGAAGTGCAGCATTGTGGATATGCCCAGTGGGCTTCTTCTTGGTTTCTACCTCAGTTTCAAAAACTCTTAGATCATTATATAGATCATCAAGTTCCTTCTCTTCCAGATTGTCACTCTGTCTATATGAGACAGTGTACATAGTCCATTCATCCCCAAGAGATCTGAGGAACTTCCTGTTGATATCATCTTGCTCCATCTTCACCCCTACAGTAGCCAGTTCACCAATGAGCTTGTTGAACCTATCAAAAGTTTGAGTCATAAAGTCATTCTTTGAAGAAGTGAAGTTTTCATACTGCTGCTTTAGAACATCTCTTTGATTTCTTTTGATGCTTTTAGTTCCAGCAAATATTTTCTCTAGAGCATTCCATAGAATCTGAGCATCAGTGCAGTTGCAAAATTGATGCTGATATTCATTGGGGATGGCCAAGAGCAGAGTGCTCAAGGCCTTCATCTCTGTCTGTTTGATCTTCCTCTCACCATCTGTCTTTGGTGGAGGTCTTTTCCCATCTGGTCCAATCCTTCCTGCTTCAGAAGGACCATTCTCAATGATATCCCACATTGAGTAGTCAGTGAGAAGAATGTATTGCCTGATTCTGATCTTCCACATGTCAAACTCACTGGGTTTGAGCATTGGGACCTTAGAGACCAAAGTACTGTTTGATTCTGCAAAGTTTTCCATGATGAAAGAATAGTTGTTTCTGAGAGAACTAGCCCTGATACCACTTGTCAGGATCGAATTCTCCACAAGAATAAATTCTCAGAAACTAATATCAAAGGAGTTTGCGGAATAACACTTTGATATTCAATGTAACAGTAAACAAACAGTGAGTATGATTAACAACTTGTAAACTTGTATTGAATGATTAAAATTACAAGATTACACACTCAACCTCAATCTTGAAGAACAAACTCTTTCGAGACGAATTCTACTTCTCTAGAATTAGGAACTATGCCTTGAGGTTGATTTTTCTCTCTAGAACTAAAACTTAGAATGAATAATAATATCAAAAGTTTTTCTCACTATTCTAAACAATACAATATATATACTGAAGATAAAAGATAATTACAATTTATACAATTTATACAATATCTCCAGAATATCTTCCATCATTATCTCTAAGCTTCCATGAATATCTTCAGTTTATCTAGCTGTCATCCTTTCCATATAGATCTCCATCTTATAAGCAGTATTAATCATAAGCAGCATTAATACTCTGAGCAGTATTAATCTCTTAGCAGTACTAATCTTGAAGAGCAGCATTAACTTTGTTCCAGCAGCATTAACCACAGAAGTAGTAATCATGATGAACTAGAAGCATTAACCATACTTGGTAAATTCTTCAGTTCCCAACAGTTCTTATTAAATTCGTATTAGTCTTCCCTCATGTATATTGTTTAAAATGATCGTTCATATTATCCCCTTTCGAAAACCCATTGCCTTGGTAAGCTTGCTTGTTATTTCATTGTTATATTTCCTTATGCCAATTTTTGCTTGAGGACAAACAAAAGCTAGGTTTGGAGTTGTTGATAACTTCGTTATCTGACGGGTTTTTACTCTCCGAATCATAAGTTTACGGCTCGTCTTGAAGTAATAATTGGTATTTCGGACGAATATTTTGTGCAAGTGTTATGTAGGCATACAATATGTCAAGTGGAAGGAAAAAATGCTTATTTATGTTCCATTCTGATGTACCAGTTGAAGACAATATCGAACCAAGCGAACGAGCGAAGAAAGAGACCACAATTCAGGTCCATGCGACAATGACCAGGTCATTGTCGTTGGTCAAAGTCGCACCTCATGTACCGTAGATGGGTGGTCAACGGTGACAATGACCATGCGACTATGACATGGTCATAGTCGCGCGTCATAGTCGCAGGCGTAGTCTGACGGTATAAAAAGCTGCAGGAAATCATTGTCTAGGGTTATCTTGAGATTGACGGAGGCTAGGCGCATAGGGAGACTGTTGGAGACGATTTTGAAGCCGAAAAGACATTGGATTGATTGAGAAGGTGGAACAACAATTGGATCATACAATTGGTAGCGAGTATCATTCATCGAGGGAGTTTTTATTCATTCCATTTGATTTTTGTTGAGAAATAATGTTTTTGGGTGTTGCGATTTTCTCTACTATGGGTTTAATTGCTATTAGTAACATGAACTAAACCTTTTGAGGTTGGGGGAAGGATGGATTTTGGCTTTTCACCGTTGAATATATGATTAATGCAATCTTTTGAGTTTTTACACTTGTTGGTTGAAGTTTGTCTATCTTATGTTTATTGTTTATGAGATTGGCCATCTTATTTATCTTATTGATTGTTTTTCCCATTGAGAAATTGGATTTACAATTTGATAAAAGTTAGATAAACCTAGGGTGAGATATTGGATAGAGATATACCAAGCAAATCCTAGTTTTGTGTTGTGATTCTTTGCTTAATGAATTGAATGCTTCTTTTTATCGATCGAGAGATGGTAATAGATATTGCATGATTTATTCTTGCTATTACTCGAGAGAGAGTAGTGAATACAATTGGAATCACTAAATTCAACCTTATGTATTAACTCATTGAATGTGTATCATGTGCTTGTTGGTGAGATCCAGATGAAATCCGACCCCTAGCCCTTTTCTCTAATCATTTAAGTAATCTCTTGTGGTGTGAAATATTGCTTGAATAGTATTTCCATGCCTGCTTCATTTTCTCTAGATAATTCTTATCAACAGTTAGCTGATACAACCCAACCTTTTGATTTAGTCTAGTTAATAGTTGATATAGTCTTGTGGTACTCAATACCAAGTTCCTACGGTTCGATACTCGTACTTCCGTACGTATTACTTGATACGACACCGTACACTTGCGGTCCATGTGGGGAGGGTGTAAACCCAACCTATCAGTTGCATTATTTTATAAAGAATGTTTTGTATTGGGGCGTTTGTCCTTAAAAAAATGCATGTTATTAGAAAACGTGTCGTTTCCATATTTAAAGTAAATCATTTTGAAAGATTATGATTTAAATTGTATTCTTTTCTTTTAACAATATATTTAATCATGTTGAAAACTCTTGAACACACTAGGCGTTAGCCTAACCCTTTTTATTTGTCGGCATGTGCATCAGGTCACGGTTGGGGAAGGGTACTAGCGACCCTGTGAAGAGATGGGTACTATTTTAATGCATGAGGGTGAGTAGCTTGGTGAAGTTTTCCACAATTATCCTGGGAGTAGCAACACATATTTGGGTTTAGTAGCACCCGACCTTTATTTAGTCTTTATATAAGATTTGAGTGGTTATTTGTTGAGGTTAAATCTAGAATTATATCTGAGGTGTTCCAAGTATTGATTTGTAGAAAATGATTTTTATTCTTCATGTGATGTAATAATGAAAATTTTAAATTAGTTCATCTTTCCAAATTCGAGGGTGTTACAATAATGAACACCAAGAATAACCCAAATTTAAAAACTTAAATCAAATCTATATTTAAAAACCGAAACCTAAATCAAACCCATATATATTAACCAAAATCAAATCCACTTAAAAAAAACCTAAATCAACCCTATCTGTTAAATCATATGTAAGAGCAACCACACTAAACAACTTGTTCGATATTTGAGAGAAGAGATACAGATCGAGATCTGAGAGAAGATAAGGGATAGAGATCTGAGAGAGAGGGAGAGATAAAGATCGAGAGAAAAGAGAGAGAGAGAGAGAGAGAGAGAGAGAAGAGATACATATCGAGATCTGTGAGAAGAGAAGGGATAAAGATTTGAGAGAGAGATAAAGATCAAGAGAAGAGATCGAGAGAGATCGAGAGAAGAGACAGAGATAGAGAGAGAGAGAGAGAGAGAGAGAGAAAAGATACATCTTTCTATTTCTATTCAACTTTTTTTCGACCCATTTCTCAATCGAATATCCATGTCATATTTAAACGTTTCTTCCTCTTTCTATTCAACTTTTTTTCGACAAATTTTTTTAAGTTCATATTGAAAATCTTGAAGTAGTTCATAAATTTAGGGGCCGTTTACCAAACGCTTACCCGAATAAGCGCTTACCAATAAAATTTAACACTATCACTTACTTAGCGGGTAAGATTTTAGTCCACCAAAACGGTATCGTATGCAACAATTTTTCCGATAACCGCTTACCGGTAAAATTTAACACTTTGAATTACTTACCGGGTAAGATTTTAGTCCACCAAAACGGTATCGTATGCAACAATTTTCCCGGTAAGCGCTAACCGTGGTAAGAGTCCTCGCCATCACTTACCAGGGTAAGACTCTTGGTCTTTGCCTTAGCTCTTACCGGGTAAGATTCTTGGACATTGCCATCTTCATCCATAAGGTAATATGACTTGGTAAGCGCTTACCCGGGTAAGCGCTTGGTAAACGGCCCCTGAGTGTTTAGTTTTCTAATGGGGTTCTTTTCTCGGTGACTTATGTAACTGTTGACTTCACAAATTCTATCTTGAAATTGAAGACCCTTCAAGTTTTCTATTGAATTTATTGTTAGTTGTATGTGTTCATTGTTGTAGAAATGGAAAATATACTATGTATTTGATTATGATGTAAGCTTCAAAGTGAAGCCCTCGGAGATCCTAACTCATATTACTATTGATGCCAAGCCAAGGGAAAGAAACTTTACTTTACTGAGACCATTGAGCTCTAGATCGGCTAGAAGAATTGCAACCCCAAAAGACAAACGTTTCGGTGCGGTAATTAGGTTGCTCAATATACTATTGGAAGTAAAAATATCAACTTACCTATATTATATTATAGGCTAAGGGTTGTAGTTGCATGTAACTCTATAACTAAAGATTTGTTTTTGTTGAAAAACACTTAATTATTTACATTGAAATGACACATTTTATTTATCTATCTCGTTTTCAATTTAGATCTCTTTTTGGTGTGAGAATAAGCTAATACAGGCAAGCTATGCAGAAGCAGACCAACCATCAAAATCAGATGTATTTCCAACTTCCAAGTCTTGCTTGTTGCCTCCAATCCTGGCTATCCCTTCCTCTTTTTTCTGTTACCGATCATGGTTGAAGACGATGTATATCTTATTATAGTTAGTGTATTAAGGGTGTTTTAGTCTATTTAAACTTGGAAGTAATCTTAGTTGGTTGGTTTATGTGGAGCTAAGGGGTTAGCCTAGCAGATTAGGAAAAACGATTTTATCATTCCCTATCTTCAATTCTTAGCACCTGCAATTATTCCCATTTTTTAAAACACATGCAGTTTGTATCGTCTACAACTGATCTTTACTCCTAATTCTATTTCCAAACTTTATTGTTCAATTCCGTAAAGTCACTTCTAATTGTTAGCAACAATAAAAACCCTATGGTGTTTCACTTGAGTGTCTTGGGGGACAACAGATAGATCCTTTTTCAAAACTACATTAGAAAGTTTAGAACAAGTATTATATGATATCTGGCTGGGGGTTTCAGTGGAAAAATGCTTCTATATATCATTCTCAATTGATTTGTATAATTGATTTTTGTTTTTCTAATATGGATTTGAACGAGGGTTTTAAGTTTGGGTTTGATTGAGAGTTATGAATCTGGGAATGTTTAGGGAATGTTCATGTGTTTTAGGTGATGAATGTTCATGTTCTTTAAGGGATAATTCTTCAAGTGATGAATGTTCAAGAAAAAAAATATATAAATAATTAAAAATGGTAAAATAGAATAAAAGGGTATAATGGTCATTTTGCCTTAGTACTTAACGGATTTTTAGATAACAAAATGCATACCTGGAGGGTTATCATGTTATAAATGAAGTTAAAGGACCAAATTCGTAATAATGGACATACCCGAGGGACCAAATCCGTAATTTACTTTATCTTAAAATTATGTTCAGATAGATAAGAACAACCTTATAGAATGTTTGACATTGATTCGCAGGTTCAATTATGGCCCAATTGTTACTTCACGAATATTTGATACAAAAGTTACATGGTATGGAGCATTTGGGCAACTTAGAACACCTCGAATAGATTTTTCAAAATTGATAAAATAAAGATTTTGGGAATTTTAAGCAAATTTTTGTGCCAAGTGATTCTTCAAAATAGAGAAAGTAGAAAAGAGAGGGCGTGGAATTTTACGGATTTGAAAGAATTATTGAAAAATGATTATCATAGAGAAAAATATTTTTTTATTATATTACCATCGATAAGAAAGCTTTAAATTAAATGTTTGAAAAGAGAAAATCAATATTTTTATTATATGTATGAAGTAATTTTTAATAATAAAATTAAGAGTAAATTACGTTTTTAGTCCCTGTGGTTTGTAAAAAATTGCGAATTTCGTCCCTGTGGTTTTGAAATTTCAGTTTTCGTCCCTAAGGTTTACATTTCATTTCTATTTTCGTCCCTGAGGCCAAAACACTATTTTTAGGGATGAGGACTAAAATAGAAATAAATTGTAAACCATAGGGATGAAAAAAGCAATAAAAATTAAACTATAAGGATGAAAAAGGTAATGAATTATAAACCATAGGGATGAATATCGTAATTTTAAAATTATAGGGACGAAAATAGAATTTTTTAACAAACCCCAGGGACTAAAAACGTAATTTACTCTAAAATTAATATTGTGACATTAGAAACGGAAAAGTTGTTAGAGTTGAATGTAATTGTTTTAGAAATTTTTTGAATTTTAATTGTGGATTTTGTAAGTTTTTAAAGAATTTGTTGGATAGGGCAAACCATTCTATTAATACCTCAACTATTCTTGTCATGGCCACTTGTGTGTGTGTATATATATATATATATATATATAGTCTTAGGTTCATTCGAGAAATGGTAAATATATGAGAAATAGAGAAGTAATTCTAGCCATTCATATGGTCAAGATCGAATTAGACTGGTCAAATATTGCGTCTTTGACTGGTCAAAAGTTGCGGCTTTGACTGATCAAAAGCTGCGGCTATTCCAAAAATAGAAGGACACTTTCGTAATTTTTACAAAATACACGGGTTGTGTTCATATATGAACATGTATAATTTACATATGAACTATATGTTCATATATGAATCAGTGTAATTCACATCTGAACTCTTTTAACTGATTCATATATGAATTAATTAACTGATTCACATATGAACTAATTAACTGTAAGTTCATATATGAATCAGTTGAACTAATTAACAGATTCATATATGAACTAATTAATTTATTCTCATATGAGCTAATTAACTGATTCATATATGAACGGATAGTTCATATGTGAATCATATAGGTTCATATATGAATTCATCCCGCGTATTTTACGAAACTACCCATCTACCTTCTATAGACCATGCAAGGAATTATCCGGTGCTTTGCGGTCAAAGCCGCAAATGTTGACCAGATGAATGACTAAGATTACTTCTCTATTTCTCATACATTTACCATTTCTCAAATGAACCTCTCCCTATATATATATATATATGTTGAAAATCTTGAGGACTAATCTAATCTATTGATTAGATTAAATTAAAGGCCATTTAAAAAAGAAATTTATTTGAAATAAAATGGTTAAATAAGGGTATTTTTGTCAAATTAGAAGTAAATTGAAAGGCTATTTTGGACATATCATATTAGTTTTCATTCTAAAACCTCTAGTCTCATCCTTTTCATATCATATTATGTTTATGACAATCCAGACCCCCCCCCCCCCAACATAAAGAACAATTCTAGACCATCTCCATTAGCGGCAACCACTTCGTCTCCGGAACACCTCCCCCATCTTACATCTCTCTCTCTCTCCACTAACACCCATTAAATATGTGAACTCACCAATCGTCTATCTGTAACGACAATAAAAGAGGATAAAACTAGGTCAAATGATGAAGGAATATTGGTTGGAGGCAGCGTTGATGAACGAAGCCCTGGTGGCGGAGCCTCTGTTACGATTGAAACAATCTTCATCTTTTGAACCACCGTTCCCACTTCTGAACCCAAAAGATGCCAACTTTCTAAGCTTATTAGCCTCTTCGCACTTGAATCCCTACCCCTAGGGGTGTATGCGGGTTGGGTTAGGCGATTTTTTACATTTTTACAACCTAACCCAATTACGATGGTTTGAAAATTTTCAACCCAACCCAACCCTTGCGAGTTTGGGCGAGTTGGGTTGGGTTGGCGAGTTAGAAATATATATAAAGTTGGCAAATGAAATATGATAAATAATACTTAAAATATACCCAATAAAGTTATTAGTTATTACAATCATCCAAATAAATATTAAAATCCTTAAGTCTTAGAATTAAACTTCAAACGTTTGAATGGTAGCATTCGATTCAAATCATCAATCAAGTATGATTATGTTGGACCTATCCGACTCCAATTAGTTGATGAACATATTCTTTGTTCGACCTTTATTAACTCTTTCTTCAATTTAATCCTCTCATCGCAAAACAACTGATAAATAGGATAAAAATACGAAGTAAAAACCTACAAGAAACATATGAGATTTCTTTACACAATAAAGAGTAAACTTCTAACAACATTAATGAAATGAAAAATGAAATCCATGGTTCCAACTTCTAGTTTGAAACATACTTCCATATGTTTATTAACCACAAGGGTTATGGCGTACTGGTTAAGTCCCTGGGAGATGTGGTGGAATATCCCATCTACCCAGGGTTCGAATCCAGGCGTACCCAACAATTGTGGTCACTGAGGTTTAATCAGTGTTGATGTCTTACAGTCATAATTTGCCAAGGGATTAGTCTAGGCATATCTTAGGACACCATTCCAAAAAAAAAAACATACTTCATATGTTCATTTATGCAATGAAATCAATGTCGATCTAGTTGTTTCAATGTATTCATGCACTTGTGTTTATTGAAACGTATTGATCGACCTAGTTGAATTAATTCGGGACTTGACCTAGTTGGATTAATTTCGGGCTTTGGGCTGTAAATTGGATTAATATACGTATATATTATTTCTGTTGTAAATTAGACTACTATATGTATATATTTTTTAGGATGTAAATTATAATGGTTGTAAATTATATATATGTATAATTTTATCGAATTTATATATATTAGCGACAAGTTGGCGGGTTGGATTGGGTTGAGTTATGTTAACCCAATTTCAACCCTCTTAATTAGCGGGTTGGCTGTTTGGCGGGTTGACGAGTTGGGTTTAATTGGGTTGTTAGAGGCTTGGGTTGGACGCGTTTTACGGGTTGACGGTTTTTTGTACACCCCTACCTACCCCAGCTTCTCATCGGGCGAACCCCATTCCGAATAAGTGGAAGACTGGTTCATTGACCGAAGGTTCATAGTGGCTCCTACACCGCGATCTATGAAACTGTGGTTGCGTTGTTTAGCAAAAGAAACCAGATCTTGAATTCATCATGGCCTGAGCCACTGCCGCCGATGAAATTGAACCCGACGGTTGTGGGTTTTCTCACAGGAGAAGATGGGTAATTAGACGTTGGGTAGGATGATCGGATGGCGCTCGAATTCTATCGAATTTACTAGCGCCCTGATGAAGATGATACATTTGGAAACAACCCATGGATTTGAGATAAGAAAGATGGATTTAGAGATCCATAAATTTCTTGTTTTTTAGGTTTTTTTTAAAAGAGTGGTGAATCTGTGTATTTTTTTTTCAAATTTCTCCATTAAATTTCTTAATTTAGGGTTTTTTGTATTTGATTTCCCAGATCTACAGAATTTGTGTGTTTAATCTCGTGAATCTATGTATTTCAACCGGTGAATGTTTCATGTGGTGAATTTATGTCTTTCATTTGGTAAATATGTGTGTTTCATCTAGTGAATATGTGTGTTCCATATGGTGAAATAGTATATAGATGAAACACTGTAATTATTAGCTTTAAAGAAAATAATAATTTTTATTATGATTTAGTTGGTGGGTATGTGTTCCATTTGGTGAATCGTTGTTACTAAAATGACAATTATGCCATTTTAAAACCATAGGATCAAAACCAAATTACGGCTTAGATCGGTTCTCACGGTTTTCAACTTTTTTATGGTTCTCATTTGATTATCGTTCTATATATATATATATATAGATAGATATATATTGTAATCATTTGTTAATCCATACTAGTTGTGTACCCACACAATGTGGCGGAAGCCGTAAATGTAAACGATTTGAAGCTTTGGTGGTTTAGTTAGAGAAAACTTTAACAACAATATGATTTACACTTAGCCAATACATATTAACACGACTCGATGAAGTTCACAGTGCTAAGCATGTTGGAAGTCTACGTTGTAAGATTACGCAAAACATGACTATGGTGTTAGTGCTAAACATGTTGGAAAATTTCTCCACAATTACGACAAAAAATACAAGAGAACTTATAATAACTTAATAATGTGAAACATGTTGGATTTTTTTTTAACCACAAGGCTTGTGGTGTAGCGGTAATCACCTGGGGAGTTCATAGCGCTCAACCCGGGTTCGATTCCCTGCATTCGCAACTTTGTGGCCACTGGGTTTAACCTCATGGCTGCATGCTTTCGCAGTCGGTTTCTTTGTCAAGTGATTAGTCTGGGCCAAAGGCCCAGGATATCCTTTCCCAAAAAATGTTGGAATTTTTTTTCCACATTTGCGAACAAAAAATACAAGATAACTTATAATAACTTAATAATGTGAAACATGTTGGAAGTCTACGTCATAAGATTTGTCGCATAGAAACAGGATAAGCGAATGTATGATCAAGTGGTTGGTATATTAATGTATCATATGTCAATGAAGAAATAAATAAATACCTTAACTTTTGTATTATGACATGCCACATGTTGTCTTCTAACAAAAAGCATTTATATTCTTATAAAGTCTCAACGAAGTTGCATGAGGAAAGTTTTATGTCAGTTTTTTTTGGAAAAAAAAGAGGGAACCCATAGGCAAAACTTTATTCAAGAATAAACAAAAAATTACAATTTACGAAGGACATGCCCTTGAGAAACAAAATACCTCCCTAAAAAGTATTTGGAAAACCGATAACAAAGAAGCAACTCCAGTCTAAACCTAACAATCGAGTTACAACCCCAATCTCCCACCCAACAAGTAAAACCAAAGCCCAAAAATGCAAGATAAGGAAAGCCATAGAATGAAGCATAACAATAGAAGTAAAAATGGAACAGTAACCAAAGACCAAATGGAACCAGAGCTCATTCAAATTAATCTAGAAGTAAAGATCATTAAAACAAAACATATATTGTAGAAGTAATAATTAACAAAGCTTTGGTAATGTTTGATTCACATGTATATATAGACACCAAACATAAGATATAAAAACTTGAGGTGGCCACCAATCGAGTTTCTGAATTGGTTCAAACTGAAACACAACGAATCATCCAAAATGAAAAAAATTAGTTTTTATAAAAGTGAAAAGCCTATATTGGTGTTAATTAGTAATTGATTATAATCTGAAATGTAAAATTATAAGTCAAATAGTTCGATGTAAACTTACAAGTTCATGGACAATTTTTTTAATCTTCAAACTGAGATAAAGAAGACCACGGCAGTCAATTAGGATGTGGGGACCAGGCATCTCAGCGAGTAGAAAAAGAAATTTACCTAAGGAAAACAACATTCGGAACAAAAAAATAGTGACCGGAAATTAGGATTCTCCTCACCATGTGCATAGTAAAATTTAAAAAATCTTCAACATTTCCAACCTATGTGATCGGTTGTTTAATTCGAGTTTATTTTCTCGTCAATCACCCATATCTAATGTGTTAAAATGGTAAAACCAAACTAGATTAATATGTTTTTGTGTTTTGATAGATTAATAAGTTTGAACAAAATACAATTACAATATTCTCTCCCAAGATCATCCAACTTATTTCTTCAAAAAAAGAAAGATCATCCAACATATACCAAATAACATCCATTTATCTTGGATTAAAACAGAAAGAGCAACTTCAAAACAATTGCAATCTGCTTAAAAGTCATTTCATCACAGGAGACCAAAAATCTAGAATTAACAGTAGCGTTATACTTTGATATTCTATCAGCATACCCAGAGGGAGGTACCGCTCCACAAACAGAACAATCAAATTTAGAATATAACTCTCATCAGTTAACCCATGAAATGAACCATCCAAATTTTAAAATTGCATCACATAAGCCAATAAATCCAACATCAGATCACAAGCAATGTGATCATAGGCCATTGCCAAGCTCGTGAATTTAACAACAGTGCAGAAGCAAAAACCAGACCAACAGAGCAGCTTCATGGCCATGTGAATTGTGATCGTAGAACCAAAATTTATACATCATGTTTTGTACTACCTTCTATGCCTCTGTGATCTTGAAGGATACCAAGCCTTGGACAGAACCTGACAGCAACATATTTTAAATTTTAGCAGCAATAAAAAAACCTTCAATTCTAGCAAAAGATTCAAACAGCAAAAGAAACCTTAAATTGACAAGAGATAAAACAGCAAGAAGGAAAAGAAACCTTGAATTAATTTCATAGCAAAAGAAATCTTAAATTAACCGGCGATAAAAAAAACAGCAAAAGAAATTTTAAACTAACCAGCGATAAGAAAACAGCAAAAGAAATCTTAAGTTAACATGCGCTAAAAAAACAGCAATGGAAACCTTAATTTTAGAACCATATACGATTATTGGAGTTTGAACTTTGTGCTGCGAATGGAGTAGAAAGGGGAGCTGGAGTGTCAAGGATTGTGGAAGGAGTTGGAGGGGGTTGATTTGGCACAACCGAGGGTACAAGAGAAGGTGATGGCATTGGTGCCATTGTTGGTGAAAACAAGAGTGAAACCCATTAAAATTTCAAAAAAAACCCTAAAGTGATACCTTAAGCTTTGTTAATTGCTTTTAAGACTTTTTAAAAAATTATGCTTAAACAAGTAATACCTTAAGCTTTGTTACTTGATTTTAAGACTCTTTATGAATTTGCTTATAAGGAAGTATAGACGTAAGTTACCATGCGTTCACTTATTTATAGACCTCTCATCAAAGGCTCAGGATCATTATTATCAAAGTACTGTCTGTGAAGTATAAACTGGACTCGGGCGGGTCAACTCGGTCCGGAACCGACCCAAAGTCTGGATGCTTGACCAATTCTTTCTGCACGTTGGAGAAGTTCCTGTTTTTCTGGTTGGAAGAAGTCAGACTCATGGAGAAAGTAGTGGCAATTTTTTTCTCCCATTATCTATTTCAGTTTCCTTTAGCTTTCCTTGTTCTAGCATTTCTATTTAAGTAGTTTTATGTTTTGAATTTAGAGTGAAGCAGTAGCTTTCTTTTATTTAACGTACTGTAACCTTCTCTTTGAATTTAAGAAGCTTTTCCACAGAAATTCTAAGTTTCCATTTCTTCCCTGTGTTATTTTTTTATCGTCCAAACACTTGGAGTCAACCAACAAGTGGTATCAGAGCCTCGTTCGTGTATGACCAAGTGTATGCCAAAACCGACCATGCCTAGTTCATCGTCTTCTTACGTTGATGACTCTTCCTCTCAAAGGATTGGAAAGGATGGTATTGTTACGCTACATTATCCGATGCTCACAAAGACGAACTACTCCGTGTGGGCTCTAAAGATGCGGGTGAACTTGCAGGCACAAGGAGTGTGGGCTGCAATTCAAAGCGGAGAAGTCGATGAACGCCAAGACCGGATGGCCCTGGCTGCAATTTACCAAGCGGTTCCAGAGGATGTGCCGATGATGTTAGCCGAGAAGGACACGGCTAAGGAAGCGTGGGAGACGCTTCGAATGATGCACATGGGAGCCGAACGAGTAAAGGAAGCCAAAGTACAGACCTTGAGAAGTGATTTCGAGGTGATTAGGATGAAGGACAGTGAATCGGTGGACGATTTTGCCATGAGATTGAATACAATTGTGACCGGTATTCGATCTCTAGGCGAAAAAATTGAAGAAATCACAGTGGTGAAGAAGTTTCTACGGGCTGTTCCATTACGGTTTATGCAGATCATAACATCAATCGAACAATTTGGAGACTTGAAGAATATGACGGTGGAAGAGGTTGTGGGCCGACTTAAGACCCATGAAGAAAGGCTCCGGGGTTTTGGAGATCGAGAAGGAGAACCGTCACTATTGTTGACACATGCCGAGTGGTCGTCGCGTCCCAAGCGAACCGACGAGAAAGACTCTTCGAGTGCTTCAAGGGGAAGAGGAGGTTTTCGTGGCCGTGGCCGGGGACGAGGCCGAGGTCGTGGACGTGGTCGAGGCGGAGATCGTGAGCCGACCGCAAACAGGTTCGAGCAGAGACCTCCTCGAAAGGATAAAAGCAAAATCAAGTGTTTCACTTGCGAGAACTTTGGCCACTATGCATCAGAATGCCCAAACAAGAAGCACGGTGAGGAGGCAAACCTCACTCAGACTGAAGACGAAGAACCTGCGCTGATGATGGCAATCGTCAGTGAGGAGGCACCTGAAAAGGTCTTCCTGGAGGAGAAGATTTAAGTTAATCTTCTTATGTCCGGTGAACTTCGAGTTGAATACGATGTTTGGTATCTCGACAACGGTGCTAGTAACCACATGACCGGAGATCGGTTAAAGTTTCACGAGCTAGACAAAATGATTTCGGGTCAAGTGAGGTTCGGTGATGGCTCGACAGTAGCAATTATGGGAAAGGGATCGATTTTATTTGATTGCAAGAACGGCGATCAACGACTTCTAAACGAGGTATATTTCATCCCTAACTTGAAAAACAATATAATCAGTCTTGGGCAGATGACAGAGGAGGGAAGTCGGGTTGATATGAACGGAACGTGGTTACACTTGTTCGATAGGAATAATACCCTTCTCATGAAGGTTAAAAGATCTCCAAGCCGGCTGTACAAAACTCTCCTGATGGAAAACACACAGGTCGTCCGACTTGTCTGTTATCAGCACAAGATGAACCGGCTTGGGTCTGGCACTCGAGACTCGGCCATGTTAACTTCTATTCCATGAGAAGACTTGTCGAGAAAAATATGGCAGATGGTGTCCCTTTAATCGAACACCCAAATCGAGTATGTGAAGGGTGTGTCCTTGCAAAACAGACCCGTACTCCCGTACCCGGATCGAGCGGTTTTTCGGGCTCAAAAACCACTCCAGCTTGTACACGCAGACTTATGTGGTCCGATCACACCAACATCTGTCGGAGGCAGTAAGTATTTTCTGCTTTTGGTGGATCACTTTAGCCGATGGTCGTGGGTTTATATGATATCTGCAAAATTTGAAGCTTTGGATGTTTTCAAACGGTTCAAGACGATGATCGAAGAGAGTTCGGGTTTTAAAATAAAAACACTCCGTACGGATCGAGGAGGAGAGTTTACATCACTAGGCTTCGGAAAATTTTGTGATGAAAACGGCATTGCAAGGCATTTGACAGCACCGTATTCGCCCCAACAAAACGGAGTTGTCGAGCGGCGAAATCGAACGGTAATGGAGATGACAAGGAGTCTTCTCAAAGAAAAAAATGTACCGGGAGAGTTTTGGGGAGAAGCTGTTAGACATGCGGTCTACCTTCTAAATCGGTTGCCGACCAAGTCACTTCCCGACGTTACTCCATACGAAGCTTGGTACGGTAAGAAACCAAACCTTGGACACTTAAAGGTTTTTGGTTGTGTTGTGTTTGCAAAAAATGCAGGTTGCCATTTGAAGAAACTTGATGATCGAAGCAAAAGGATGGTGTACTTTGGTGTCGAAGATGGAACGAAAGGCAATCGTTTGTATGATCCACAAGACCGAAAACTACGAGTTGCTCGTGATGTTGTGTTTGAAGAAAAAGAAGGATGGAATTGGTTCAAAGAAAAGGAGGAACAAAGACAGTAACCAATATCTTTACTGTGATCCAACCTCAACCCAAAAACCCATCCGAAATCCCACAAAATAGCCCCGAACTCATACCAAATCAATCCGAAAGCCCCGTAACCGAAACTGCCAAATCTGGACAGCCCACTTTAGAGACTGGCCAGAATGACAACCCAAAATTTTCAACAAATGAGCCTATTTCATCACCTTTGTCATCTACCAGCAGCTCCTCAACCGAAATTGGACCTCAAGGACTTCGTTCCTTGGCCGATATTTATAAATACGCCAAGAACGTGACTCTCGACCCTGAAGAGTTAATGCTGATTGATATGGATCAACCATCAAACTTCGAAGAGGCGGTGAATTTCAAGGCATGGCGGGAAGCTATGCAAGTGGAGTTGGAGGAATCGAAAGGAACAAGACGTGGAAACTTACCGACTTGCCACCGGGCCATAAAGCAATCGGTTTGAAGTGGGTCTATAAAACAAAGAAAGACAGTGTGGGAAAGGTGGTGAAACACAAAGCTCGGCTCGTCGCGAAAGGCTTTGTACAAAGACAAGGGGTTGATTTTGATGAGGTTTTCGCACCGGTTTAAAGACTTGATACCGTAAGGCTAATCCTAGCCTTAGCGGCTCAATATGGGTGGGTTGTCCACCATCTCGATGTCAAGTCAGCCTTCCTCAACGGAGATCTCGAGGAAGAGGTTTACGTCACCCAACCGGAAGGATATGTTGATAAGAAACAAAGCCACAAGGTGCTCAAACTGTTCAAAGCTCTTTATGGCCTACGACAAGCACCTCGAGCTTGGAATGTTCGACTGGATAGAAGCATGAAGAGGATCGGTTTCTCGAAGTGCTCACAAGACGCAACAACTTACATAAGAAACTCAAAGGCAAAAACTCTCATCGTCGGTGTTTATGTAGACGATTTAATTATCACCGGGTCGAACAATGAAGATGTTATGGAATTCAAGGAACAAATGAAGAACGAGTTCGAGATGAGTGATCTCAGATTACTTGCTTACTACCTTGGAATTGGAGTGTCACAATCCAAGTGGGGAATAGCCTTGCGACAAACAGGCTATGCAACAAGGGTCTTAGAGCAATTTGGGATGAAAAATTGCAACCCAGCTAAGTCTCCTATAGAATCGAAGCTAAAAGTCACAAAAGACGAAGGAGGTGAAGAAGTCGATGCCACCGAGTATAGAAGAATGGTGGGATGTTTGAGGTACTTGACGCATACTCGTCCCGACTTGTCCTTTTCGGTTGGAATTGCAAGTCGTTTCATGGAAAAGCCGACAACTTTGCACTTCCATATTGTAAAACGCATCCTAAGGTACGTGAAAGGTACTCTCAACTATGGACTAAATTATGGCAATGGTAGAAAAATCGAACCTCTGGTCGGTTTCTCGGACAGTGATCATGGTGGTGATTCGGTCGAAAGCAAAAGTACGAGCGGGATGATCTTTTATTTCGGCAAGAATGCGATTACATGGCAGTCTCAAAAACAGAAGACTGTTGCGTTATCCTCGTGTGAAGCTGAGTTTATGGCAGCAACAAGTGCAGCATGCCAAGCCATATGGCTTGCAAATCTCGTGAAGGAATTGACGGGGCGTAGTGTTTTACCGGTCACTTTGTATGTTGATAACAAATCGGCAATTGCCTTGATGAAGAACCCGGTGTTTCATGGACGAAGCAAGCACATCAACATCAGATTCCATTTCATTCGAGAATGTGTTGAATACGGGCAAATTGTTGTGGAACATGTCAATTCGAAGGATCAACGAGCGTATGTCTTCACCAAAGCGTTGGCGCAAGTGAAGTATACGGAGATGTGAAACATGCTCGGAGTGACGGACACCAAGCTTAGTCCAGTTTAAGGGGGTGAATGTGAAGTATAAACCGGACTCGGGCGGGTCAACCTGGTCCGGAACCGACCCAAAGTCTGGATGCTTGACCAATTCTTTCTGCACGTTGGAGAAGTTGTTTTTCTGGTTGGAAGAAGTCAGACTCATGGAGAAAGTGGTGGCAATTTTTTTCTCCCATTATCTATTTCAGTTTCCTTTAGCTTTCCTTGTTCTAGCATTTCTATTTAAGTAGTTTTATGTTTTGAATTTAGAGTGAAGCAGTAGCTTTCTTTTATTTAACGTACTGTAACCTTCTCTTTGAATTTAAGAAGCTTTTCCACAGAAATTCTAAGTTTCCATTTCTTCCCTGTGTTATTTTTTTATCGTCCAAACACTTGGAGTCAACCAACACCGTCTACTATAAATTCTATCATCTGAGTTACAAACTCCAATAGGTCATTAAAATTAAACAAACATAAATAAGGTTCAATTCACTTACAACCCTAATGTATATATATTTTATCGAGCCATCCAAACTGCAAACCCAGTTTTCGTTCAAAGTTTCGGTTACATCATCACACATTCCTCCTTGAGCTCTTTGAAGTTTGAACACCATCACCCGGCTAAATGCATGAGTATAAGAAAATAATTCATTTTGCTTGGGCAACTATAACCTTTTCAAAGTGACCAACAATAATAACAAGAAATCAAGTCTCAGAAGATCATTAGAAATACCAACAGGTATACAAAAAATTAAGTTTTTTACCCTACAAATATGAAAAACCCACAATGGCACAATACATCCAACAAAAACCTAGACCAAAGTCTGATGCAATTATCATTCATTCATGTATCATAACAAAATCTCCTAGAAATACTCCATATGAAAACCAATTGCAGTTAACAAACCATTCCATTTCCGGCCATAAAAACCAACTACTTTCCCAAGAGATATTTCTTGTGTTGAAGTGAAATAAGTATACCCAATACCACTTTCTTCTCCATAAGGCCCATGTTTCCTCTTGTGTGTGTGAAAAGTGATGGACTTTATAACTTTCAATCCGTTATATCCCTCAACTGGTCCAAAACACCCAGAGATCCCAGTCAAATATTCATCCGCCACATCCAAATTAACCTGCCAAGCTCAAGTTTAAGGAGTATTGAGTATTGTATGCATAGGCTGTACAGGAGGTTGAAACAAAAAGCAAACAATTAATGTGTATTATTGAACATACCACTGATACCAGCTCCATTTTATCTCCACATACTCCTCCATGCATAGATGACAAAAATAATTTAGCATCCCTTTTAACATATACGAATTGGATGGCACAAAGCACTTTCAAAGACTCTTCCATAAACACATGTACTTGCTTGACAGTAGAGAAAACTCCATCATCCCATTGTTTACCTACAAAAGCCCCCCAAGGTCCAGCCTCCCTTGGCATTATCATTCTAGATATACAGCTACAACATGTCTGTAGTTTAAAAATTAATCACAACAAAAAAAATTATGTGGTATTCAATTTTTTTTTACAGATGAGGTTATCAAAATACCTATTAATGATAACAAATTAGGTTTTAGACAAGACTTGAAACATTAAAAAAACCCAAATGAGATGTACCTCATGCATGGAATTCTGTTCAGTTGTATAGATTCGACCAAATGCAAGTGATTCAGGCATCACATAAATACCAATAGCATTAAGCCCGTCTGGGTGCCCACGGCCATGAAACCCAACAATTACACCACCTTTCCCATCGTAAGAAAAATGAGTACCAGTACGTGAAGAAAAACGAGTACAATAAGGACCATAACGCTTCTGATTTGTACCAAAGCATAATGAGTTCACGATAACAGATCCTTCACATTTGTAGAACGTGCCACTTATAGACGTTAGATATTCATTAGGGTAGTCGATGCAAATCTGCCGAATTAGAAACATTATTAGAGGCACTATTCCTTGATTGCACATGCACAAAAAACTAAAAAAATTACTTCAATGACATACAACTCCAATCAGATAATATATCAGGTACATACCGTGTCTGTTTGAGTGATATATTGACAGTCACCAAAAAAAAATCTTTCAGTTTCGGCTGTACAACCCTCACTTTCGAATTTGATGCAATCAATAGTGAACTTTCCATGTACAATGGTTATCCTTTTAATGATGCCTTTGGGCATACAAACCCACGCTTCCCCTTCTGAACCACCCCATGGTCCAAGGGCTATGCATCCTTCATAATTGGTTTCAGTTCCCTGAAACCATCCAAAAGAATAGACATACATAAATTGGAACCACTTTATTCTTAAAATAAAAACATAACAGATGATAATAATCATCTGCAGATGTAGAGGGAGTAAGGAGAGTTAATTTTAGATAGTAAGGGATGAACCTCATGCATGGAAGTGTCTGCAGATGTAGAGTTAAGATCTAATGCAAATGATTTGGGAATCACATAAATCCCAATAGATTTAAGAAAATTTTCGCTATAGCATCCGTAAAATCCAGCAATCATAACACCTTCCACCTTAAATGAGAAAGAAGTACGCCCCTTAATAAGACCATAAGGACCGTATTGGTTCTGATTTGTGCCAAAGCATAATGACGTAACCAACACATCAACTACTCCAGAGTTGACAACCATCCCACTTATTGACGTTAGATATTCATTAGGGTAGTCGATGCAAATCTGTAGAATTAAAAACATGTACAAATAAATTGTAAAACAATCTTCAATGATAGCAAACTACGTACATTCAGATAATATTATAAGATACCTCATCAGTTTTTTCGCCATTCTTGCCTCCAAAATGTGAGCTTTCAGTTTCACCTGTATTAGAGCCGCCGCTATTAAATTTGATGCCATGAATAAACCTTCCATGTACAATAGTTATTTTCCTAATAAATCCATTGGGCTTATAAATCCAGTTTTTCCCCATTAAACCACCCCATGGTCCATGAGTTATGCATCCTTCAGAATTGGTTATATGATCTCCCTGCAAACCATACAAAAAGACAATAGCTTTTTATAAACCACAATAATCAGTACCACTTTATACTTCAAATTAAAGAACAACTAAAAATCACACCCAAAAATAATTGAAACCCTATACCATCAGGTTATTGGAATTGAGATTCAGATTGTTATCCAATCTTGAACAGTTAATATCTATTAATACCTGCAACAATCAGCCCAATGAATCTAAACGGTAAGAAAACATTAATAAACTTTAAAATGATTTTGCATTCCACCAGAAATCGTACTTCATTACACAATGTATAATGATAGAAAAAGAATAATGATATGCATGAGCATGGTGTAAATATATATGCTGCAATTATTTAAGATACTAAAGTGGATTCTAATATTGAAACAAACATACAAGTATAATACGCAAATAAACTCCAACAAAATTACAAGTTAATTACACCTTAATTAAACGAAAAGAAGAACATCATTTGGAAGAAAGAATTAACCTGCAGTTATATAGAATGCTGGAGAAGAATAAAAAGGCCAAATCGTGAGGTGTGTTGAGTACGTATAGTACTGTAGGGTTCTCCAAATAGTAATTAATGCTGAAGAAGAAGCCAAGAAGGCGAAAGAAGCAGAGAGATTAGAAAACGTAAAGCCATGTCTAGTAATCTGCAGAACAAATAATTAATACCAATAACACCAACGCGCGTAAAATGAAGATCTAGGTTTTTTTTTTTTAAACATAATCCTTAGTCATTTTTCATAATCCTTAGGTAGCGTTTGTTACGCAGACCGGATAAGATAAGATAAGATGGGATGGGACGGGACGGGACGGGACTAACTGTCTGTCCCACACATTTAGTTTAGGTTTAAAATCATATGTTTGAAAGAGGGTAATATTGTAATTTTACATTTAGTCCCATGTTGTTCCACCTATTTTGGTGGAACTAAAAAACTTAAGTTTTGTCCCATGAAATTTGATTTTTGTCCCATGTTGTTCCATGACATACCAAACATGGGACTATTTTTTTTGTCCCGTCCTGTCCCACCCAGTCTGCGTACCAAATTTACCCTAAGAAGAAAGATGAAAATAAATTGAAAATCCATCTATCTATATCTATCTATATATCTTTATATTTATAAAAGCAAATCCTTAAAATGATGACATGACACAATGAGAATCAAGAATTCATCAAATGGTGAATTTTGGTGAATTCTCCATTGTCCCACATTGGTGACAAATGTGAAAAGTTGGAAGTAAAAGTGATTATATAAAGGATAAGATATTGCTTGAATGTTCATCCAAAATTTGATCTATTTGTTGGGTTAAATAGTTTGTTTCATTTACATGACAAAACATTTCATTTATAAGTTAAAATCTTTATCTTATATATATATATATATATATATATAAAATAAAAGCAAATCTTTAAGATGATGACATGGAACAATGAGAATCAAGAATTCATCAAATGGTGAATTGTGGTGAATTCTCCATTGTCCCACATTGGTGACAAATGTGAAAAGTTGGAAGTAAAAGTGATTATATAAAGGATAAGATATTGTTTGAATGTTCATCCAAAATTTGATCCATTTTTTAGGTTAAATAGTTTGTTTCATTTACATGACAAAACATTTCATTTATAAGTTAAAATCTTTATCTTTATATATATAAAAGCAAATTCTTAAGATGATGATATGGCACAATGAAAATCAAGAATTTTTATATTTATAAAATTTATAAAAGCAAATCCTTAAGATGGTGACATGGCTCAATGAGAATCAAGAATTCATCAAATGGTGAATTGTGGTGAATTCTCCATTGTCCCACATTGGTGACAAATGTGAAAAGTTGGAAATAAAAGTGACTATATAAAGGATAAGATATTGCTTGAATGTTCATCCAAAATTTGATCCATTTGTTGGGTTAAATAGTTTGTTTCATTTACATGACAAAACATTTCATTTATAAGTTAAAATATTTATCTTTATCTTATATATATTAAAAGAAAAACCAAAGAAGATGACTTGGCATCGTGAGAGTTGAGTATCCTACAAATATTGAAATGTGGTTAACTTTATTTATCCCACATTGGTGGGAATAAGGAAAAATGAAAGTTGAAAATGTGTATATGAAAGGAGGAAAACATCATTTTATAACAAATCATGTTGTTGACTCAAATGAGTAAGTACTCTAATCTTACAAAATGGTTTCTTTAAATCTTGAAAATGTAGTTAAGTTTACTTATCCCACATTGGTGATATAGAAGAAATTTGAAAGATGGAATTGTGTATATGAAAGGAGAAAGTCTTTTTTTTTTTTTGTAGCAAATCATGTTATGAAAGGAGCAAGTCTTTTAATACATAAAATAAAATAAAAAATCTAGAATTTATATATATAATAAAAATTATAATCAAAACTAAAATTTATTAGAATCAATATGTAAAAAAAATGAAAAAATGTTATATAAAGATTAATTTAGAATAATCAAATATATAAAATTAGAAATAATAGCTTATTACAATTATAATATATAAACTATTTTGGTTTAGTTTTTTTTAATTTAAATTGAAATCAAACTATATATATTGAGAAAACAAACTATGAAGAAACAGTCTTATGTAGATCGAAAAAACTCGAACAAATGAAATGAAAATTTAACAACTCAATCAGACTTGCCTAGAGTCGAAGTGGTGACAATACTAACGAGTATTGTTACTCTTCGTGCAACCGTAGGTTTGGGAAGGAAGGATTTCGAGAAGGGTTTTTGGTCAAAGTTGCAAACAAGAACATTACAACAAATGTAAGGAAATTATCAAAATTTCTCGCAATTATGCAAAACTAGGTAACAACATCACATTTGCATGAGTTGCAAACAAGTACATTACAACAAATGTAAAAAAATTATCAAAATTTCTCGCAATTATGCAAAACTAGGTAACAGCATCACATTTGCATGGTAAATCAAATATTTTATGAGAATATATGTAAGAATATAAATCAATATATTATGAGTTATGACAAAACAATTCTCATAATACACCTCATGATTATAATAATTAGTCTCACACATTTCTTTTTATCATTTTGAGCTAATTACAAAGTTTGATGATGTAGAACTTATTAATTAATTATATATATCAAAAGACACAATCGAGGATAATGAAACAACTTCATATCAAATTTAATATCGATTCATATTAGTTTAATATCTGATATAAGATTATCGCCCATTTAACTTCAATATTTTCAAAAAAATTTATTATCACCGCGCCGAACACTAGTATCTATATAAAAGTAGGATGTTGGAAGTCCTACGTGGCACCTCTACAATACAGCATTTGACAAATCTTGCTTTCTCATTTTTTCTAACTTTTTAATTTATTTTTAATATGTAAAATATTAATTCTCCTTAAACCCATCAACTTCTTTACCCTATGCCCGTGAAACCCAAAGGATCCTCTGGAGCAGTTTAGTTTGTATCAGACCAACAACAACAGATTAGTTTCAAGTAAAAGGTTATTCACATGTACAACTAGCTCTCTACAACCCCATGTCCGGATCAAGGAGAAGGACAACCTGAAACTCTAGATTACAGAGTCTTCTTCGTGGATAATTCTGGCAAAAAGGTTTGGGCATTTTTTCGATTATGGTGTCCTTGCCCGTTAATTTCATCGGATTTGATTATTTGATGAACTTTAGGACTTTTGGTTATTTGCTTGCTAATTTTTTTAAAGAATGTTTATTCGAATGTCTATATATACCCACATCGATTTCCACCGTTTTCAACCGATTTCCATTTGTTCACATCGATTTCAATCAGTGCGGTTCCATAGACACCGATTTCAACCGATTTTCATTTGTTCACATCGATTTCAATCAGGTAACCTGCAAATCCCTAATCAATTTCATTCGCCGTTGAATTCATCTCTTGATCTGGTCTTCTCCCCCACGATCTGCTCCTGGTACGACTTCCTCTTATCTCTCGATATGTTCTTCATTAATCAACATAATCATTTTTTAGGTTTGCTTCTGTGTTATTCATCAACATTTTGCCCCCATTGTGTTTTTTTACTTCTGTTTTCTTCATTCGACCTGCTATTTGTTGTTTCTACGTATTGTTCTGTGTAATTGAAAGTTAAAGAAAGTTGATTATATCATACAGTTGATTGTTAGGGCTTAGAAAACAGTTTTTGGTTTAGGGTTGACAAGATTGCACAAATTTATGTTATGTAAGTTACTTTCTTTTGAACACTGATGATTATATTTTTCAATGATTTTACAGATTTTGATTTATAAATCTGAGTTTTAATTTTCTATTTTTGTGAAATTTTGGAATTTTGTTGTTTGATTTATCTACAGTTAATGGATGTCCATCGACAAAAGTTTAATATCTGTCGTTGATGATTGTTAGATTTTTCTTGCAGAGCATTTTTTTACTGACGGATATTTTTCATCTAAAATTCGTCGTCCGTTGTTTACCCCATGTTGTTGCCATTTTGCTGCTCCGCCTTTGTCATCGTCGACCACCAACCTCCCATCAATTGTCCTTGTCGTGAGTTGTCGTTGTCCTGCTGTGGTACGCTCATCAGATCAATTTCAGTGTTTCTGGTAAGTAATTTTGCATCTTTGATCGTTTTTGTTTAAAATATTGTTTTTAATTAAAATATTGATTCTCAAACCCATCAACTTCTCAACCTATTTGGGTGCTCATTGAAGTCTGGTTATCTGTTGTTGCCTCATCTGTTTGGGTGGTGTCAGTATGAGATGATGATGATAATGATTTGTGTGACAGTTTTATAGGGTAGTGGGTATTGGTGATGAAGATGTGAATAATACAGAGATGGTGAGACCAGGTCTTGGTTGAATGATATAGACTTATGTTAGGGTTAGTTTCATCAACGCGCTTTTTTTGGCATGAAAAATTAGATTGATGTGCATTTTGTGGTTGGAATATTGCCGAAAATGGCCACTGCAAATTCATAGTACAAGGGACAACGTAAAAGAGAGGTTATAGCATATAGGTCATACTAATAAGCTCTTTTACATGGTAAATGCCTCCAAACCTGAGACAACTTTGAATTTTGATTAGTGCAAATCGACCCCTTATTTGATATATGTAAATATATAGTGGTTTTTGTTAATGAAGAAACTTGATAGTTCCATATACAAGCAGAGCTTTTGTATTTAATTATCTACCTTTTTATAATTCTGTTGGTTGTGGGGTAATAAGATCAAGAGTACCATTATGCATACCATATAATCACCTCTAATGTTTGTGATGCCATATTGTTCCTAACGATGAATCTAAACTTGCTGACTTCCAAGCAATAAGAAAACTCACTTTTGAGTTTGAGGCCTCTCTTAAAGAAGTTATGTGGCAAAGATGAAAGGTTGAATGGTGGGTCTCCTTTGGCTTCCCCACATTCAGTCTTTTTTAGTTATTTAAAACTTAAATATTGTATTGGTTCTATTGTTGATGTTTATTTATTATATGATGTTGTTTATGCTTTTGATTTTGTTATCTTTGTTGATCATTGTAGGACAATCACCGAGCATGACAAGATGATAACACCACTCAAAAGTTGATGATAATTGATAATAGTGGAGCAACCAATGGGACAGTTTTAATAAGGTACACAAGAGAACTTTGGTAAATTTGAATAATTTATAATAAGTTTGATAATAACTTTATTCAATGGTAATTGGTTGGAGAGATGGTGTTAAATACTTCATGATAAACTATATTTTTTTAATCATTTTACTCCCGTTACAATTGTTATATTACATGATTTACCAATATCATAAACCATACTCCTCATCTTGATATTTCACAGGTCTTTACACATGGGTAACTATATGTTGCTGTCTCTCGAGTTACATCACGTGAAGGGCTAACCGTTCTTAATGCTGATGAAGAAATTGAGGATCGTAAAATGATAAAAAAAAAATAGTTTATCATGAAGTATTTAACACCATCTCTCCAACCAATTACAATTGAATAAAGGTAAAAATCTATCAAACTTATTATAAATTATTCAAATTTATATTCACATAATATGTGTCTAGCTTAAATTATTTTCTTTAATAATTTTTTTCCAAAAATACATCATTGACTATTAATATTAACCAATATTTTTTGTTTTCAATTGCAGAACATTGAAGTTAATTTTAATGCAAGTTGCACATTTCAATTGTGGTATTCCCTTGGATTATGCAAATGACACTTCATCCCATATAATTTAATTTTGTTTTTGAAGTCTTTTACAACACAACTTTACACTTGCATTGTTATTTTGGTGATTAAACATTGTTCCATTTAGTAGTATTATATATGCTAATTTAATTTAAATCAAGTGTATAACCACTCAAGTTGAGAGAATTTTAGTTGTCATTGTTGTTTATTTTGTAGATAATATGATTACAAATTTACAATTACACAAAAATAACATATATATTGATAGGGTGATTGAAGATAGAATGTCTATATTTTGATATGTCTACTATATAAATTAAGGCATATTTATACAAAACAAATGAATTAAATTTAAAAATATGATTACTAAGAAATTCTAAAATTATTTTTCGAACACTGCGCAACGCACGGTGCATTCACTAGTTCTCTTTATTTTGATAAATCTGTATATTGGATTACTAGTTATCTACCCGTGCGATGCAACGAGATACAATTATTAACTGATTTCACCTTATACTTTAAATATCTTTTTTAGTCCCTAACTGTTTTTCAACATAACACTTGTATTGGATTAATATACTTGTCAATTCTCACTCTTTTAAGTTTTTAACTATTTATTTTGAAGTTAAAAAATATTCGAATGAAACTCTATAACTAAAGATTGTGAATTACAATCCTGTGAAAAATGTTTAATCGCTTCACACTCCATAGATAATCGGGAAAATCTTAGTATAAGCAAAGTTCTTGATACATTACAAGCTCAGATGATTAGTTCATGAAAATACATATCATTAACAAAAACATATATGATATCGTTGAAGTTCACATCACCAAACTACCTCCTAAAGTTGCAAGTATCTTGCACAAATAAAAAAACTCTTAGCATTAAACAAGTATTTCACTATAGCATTGAACACGATCTTTACTTGCTCTTACAAAAGCCACCTTCTGCAAAAAATTCTCAAGTTCCAGCACCTTAAGGGGGCATTTGGTTCACATAATGTTTTTGGATGAAATGAAATATGTCAAAGGAATTTGACTTTGATGGAATTGGAATGTAATGTTGTCAGGTTGACAAAATTGGAATGAAATATGTTAAATGAATATAAATTTTTCTGTTTGGTTCACAAATTGTAGCTTCGGAATTGGAATGACATTTTGATAAATGACTAAAATACCCTTTTTAATTATTTCAATTTTTTTAAACAAATTGAGAGGAGAGAGAGAGAGAGGATAGAGAGAGAGATAGGAGATAGAGAGGAGAGAGATAAATGAGAGAGAAAGAGAGGAGAGAGAGAAGAGAGAGAGAGGAGAGAGAGAGAGAGGGGGGAGAGAGAGAGGAGAGAGAGAGAGATTGAGAGGAGAGAGGGTTTTTAATTTTGTTAAGAGGGTATTTTTGTCATTTTCAAAATATTGGATGGAATGGAATTCAATTCCATCACTTTTGTGAAGGAATGACCAAATCTACATTTGAAGGAATTCAATTCCATTCCATGGGTAACCAAACATAATGATGGAATTTGGTCAATGGAATTCTCCATTCCAATTCCATCAGATTCCGACGGAATCCAGCGAACCAAACACCCCCTAAGATTCTTCTATTTCTCCAACTCAACCTTCTAGCCCTCAACCATACTTGATCGAACTCAAAAAAATGCAAGTTCGACTCATACCTATACTATAAATCAGGGATGATGGCATGTTAGCCGGGATTTTCCTTTCGAGTTGTTGTGCAAGGCTCGGATTGCATTTCCTACCCCCTAAATGCAAACAAAACAAATTGGAGAAAAAACAGAAGACTAAGGTTAGATCCCTCATCATAAATACAAAAGAGACCGTAATACCATAATTAAACTGCTGATCAACAAATATAGCAATGACATTTTGAAATAAAGCATCAAATCTAATTCATGTTAACAAAAATATAAGCTAACAAGAGAACCAAACCCAAAGTCTAATGGAAAGTTAAGCCACTAAAAAATGATATTGATTATTTAAGCTTATAGAATAACAAACAACAAAATCCTCATTAGTAACTTTTATTGAGGATTTGGTGTTTATCATAATACAGGAAATATTATCATAACCATAGTTTCATTCATGTTAGTTTTGTCCACATACATCTTTCTTGATTGTATTTTGTAAACGTTAAAAAATATAAGCAATTGCATATTTTCTTTCCTCATGTAGAACAGATAAGTCTAATCAAGTAATCAAATACCAAAAACTCAAATTGCTTACAAACTAAACCCACCCCACCCCCACGAATGAAATATTGGCAAATGGCAACTCATATTTGGTCCATATTTTATCATATAATTCTCACAAGCATTGTTTTCTTGACTATGTAGTAAATTTATCATATGGCTACTGGTTCAAGGATGGGAAATCTTATGCCACATTAAGATACCTGGAAACAAATGTAGTTACTGGATCTCATAGCAGCTGGAATGCATTAATGATGTATCTATGTCTGGGTGCAGTTTAGTGCAGTGAATGCTTTAAGATGACAAGTTTGTGCATTGTTGAGTAATATACTGCTTTGTACAACTTGTGCATTATTATGAGTGTATTATTTTCTTTCCTTATGTGCCTATTTAAAGATATATTATATGCCTCTATTTATACAAATCAATTGAGAATGATATATAGAAGCCTTTTCCCACTGAAATCCCCAGCCAAATATCATATCATACTTGTTCTAAACTTTCTAATGTAGTTTTGAAAAAAAGATCTATCTGCTGTCCCCCAAGACACTCAAGTGAAGCACCATAAGCTTTTGATTGTTGCTAACAATTAGAAGTGACTTTATTGGAATTGAACAATAAAGTTTGGAAATAGAATTAGGAGTAAAGATCAGTTGTACACGATACAAATTGCATGTGTTTTAAAAAATGGGAATAATTGCAGGTGCTAAGAATTGAAGATAGGGAATGATAAAATCGTTTTTCCTAATCTGCTAGGCTAACCCCTTAGCTCTACATAAACCAACCAACTAAGATTACTTCCAAGTTTAAATAGACTAAAACACCCTCAATACACTAACTATAATAAGATATACATCGTCTTCAACCAGGATCGGTAAGGGAAAAAAGAGGAAGGGATATCCAGGATTGGAGGCAACAAGCAAGACTTGGAAATACATCTGATTTTGATGGTTGGTCTGCTTCTGCATAGCTTGCCTGGATTAGCTTATTCTCACACCAAAAAGAGATCTAAATTGAAAACGATAGATAAATAAAACGTGTCATTTCAATGCAAATAATTAAGTGTTTTTCAACAAAAACAAATCTTTAGTTATAGAGTTACATGCAACTACAACCCTTAGCCTATAATATAGGTAAGTTGATATTTTTACTTCCAATAGTATATGGAGCAACCTAATTACCGCACTGAAACGTTTGTCTTTTGGGGTTGCAATTCTTCTAGCCAATCTAGAGCTCAGGGGGTGTTTGGTTGGGGGTATTGAGGGGTAAGGAATGAGAATGATAATGAAAAGTGTTGTTTGGTTTAGTATATTATAATGGATTCATTACCCTAAATCCATTAATTTTCATTCCCAATCAAATTGGGGGGAATGGAAATTGATTCATGTTCTTCCTCATTTCTCATACATCTCTTGTCGTTTTCTACTGTAATCCATCATTCCTTCACCACAACCCTACTCCAGTGAGTACCACAACTCTACTCCACCGTCTCTTCCCTACCCTTTTTGCCACGGTTTCCACCATGAGTATTTTGTTGTTGTGGTTTAACAAATCTCAGAAGGTAGGATAACAACCAATTTGTCAAAGAACGGGGGTATGCTTCATCTCCGACGTCGATCTGCTTCATCTCCGACATCGGTGTCGGCGTCGATCTGCTTCGTCTCCGGCGTCGGCGTCGATCTGCTTCGTCTCCGGCGTCGGCGTCGATCTGCTTCGTCTCCGGCGTGAAGAAACAAAACACCCACCATTTACATGTCTTCTTCCCCCACCGGTAGATATGCTTCGTCTCCGGCATGGTTTCTCCGATGGAGATTGGAGACGAAGCAGTTGATAGGGTATGTTGTTTGCTGGTGAAGGAGAAACATAGCCGGCGACAAAGGTTGTTTTAGGCCGTGAAATGGCAATAATTTTTAAAGATAGAAATACAAACCCTTGATTAACCAAACAACATCAATACAATCCTCATTCCTATTCCTATTCTCTTATATTCCCATTCTTATTTTCATTCCCATTCCTCAAAATGAACCAAACACCCCCTTAATGGTCTTAGTGAAGTTAGGTTTCTTTCCCTTGGCTTGGCATCAGTAGTAATCTGAGTTAGGATCCCTGAGGGCTTCACTTTGAAGCTTACATCAGAATCAAATACATAGTATATTTTCCATTTCTACGACAATGAACACATACAACTAACGAAAAATTCAATAGAAAACTTGAAGGGTCTTCAATTTCAAGATAGAGTTTGTGAAGTCAACAGTTACATAAGTCACCAAGAAAAGAACCCCATTAGAAAACTAAACACTAAATTTATGAATTACTTCAAGATTTTCAATATGAACTTAAAAAAATTCATCGAAAAAAAGTTGAATAGAAAGAGGAAGAAACGTTTGAATATGACATGGAGATTCGATTGAGAAATGGAGAGATCCAATACCCCCCACCTGCACCAAAAAAAGTTAAATAGAAAGAAGAACAAATAATATAAAAAGCCATTTGAAAGATTCAAAAAAACACATGAATATCCATGGATAAATGTCAGAAATCGGTGATCTTTAGCAACCCCATGAACTGTAATAAGAACATATCTAATAGAACTCCAAACACAAACATCAGGAGCAAGAACGGTCTTTTTGAAAACTTGAATCGTCTTCGTTATTGAAAATGAAAATAACTAAGAACCCTAATAGACAAACATGAGTTGAAAGAAGATGAAAGATCTAGCCTATTTAGAAGTGGGTGGTGATTGACGAAAAGTGCCATCAGGACTTCTGGAGCATGAACAACCTTCTTGAGAGCATGAATCGTCTTGTTTCCACCTTGAGAACATAACTTGGCGTATGAACGGGTATATATGAACTTATAGCTCAAATCCAAAAAACCCCAAAGTTAAGGGAGAAAATCCAAGCAAAAACCGACAGTAAATCCAAGAAAAAACCAAAATTATGATAGAACAAACACTCTCTCAAACAAACCCTAAATAATCATAAATTGATGCATGAATCAAAAAGAAGATTCAAACCAACAAAACATAACATAATGAAGAGGGGAACAAACCGTATGGAATCAGGAGGATAAGTCAGAGGATCGGTGGATCTTGAATGGAGCATTGAACCCTAACCATATTGATATATGGTCTTGCATCAGTAAACAACGAATCGACATCTTGGGAAAATAAGTTTGTGAAGCTCGAATCGACATATTGGGAAAAGAGATTGGGAGCGTGCCGAGGAGAGGTTGTACATTATGCATAAGAAGCTTGTAATTAAGAGATTTTAAGAAATTGTGCATAAAGTTGTTGTACCATAAGCTTTGTGGTTTGTTTTTAAGAGATTTTCAAATCTGGTTTATAAGATAGTATAGATTTATATGTATCTTAAAAAACTATGCTAAAATAAGTATTTTTTTAAAAGAGAAAAATAATATTGTAAATTTTTCTTTTTAATAAAAGACATTTAATCTTGAAATTAAATGATTAGGAAACGACTATATTTCATAATCCGGATATCTGCGTTGTTCACGCGAATTATATCGGATAAATTTGTCTTTTGGGTATAAAAAGATATGTAAACCTCGTTTTAGTGTAGAAAATGTCTCACCCTTTAAACGTTGTTATATGATATATTTTGAGTGTAGTAAAAGAAATATCATTTGCTTTTATATGGAGCGTAATCAAATGAAAATTTCATATATTGTGATAATTGTGAAAAAATTAACCATAAGGTTTTATTTTACATGATTTCCCCCCTCTAAGGTTATTATTTAACGTATTAATGAACATATAGTTGTTTCACAATGTGTTTGATGCATATGAATTTGGTTCACAAAGTGAACTTTTTTTACATGTATTTTTGTTTCACAAATAGGCTAAAAAGATTCATAGTGTGAAACAAAATTATCATAGTCTAAAAATTGATTCTTGTTATTATAACACTTGCCACAAACTCGATATCCGGTCATTGTTTCTTCGTAAAACTCTCGGCATGATGATCGTACTCATCTTCCATTTCCTCGCTATCTACCAAATTGTATAAAAAGTCATAAGGTAATATGACTTGGTAAGCGCTTACCCGACTAAGCGTTTGGTAAACGACCCCTAAATCTTACCCGGTAAGTTATAAGTGAAACATGTTGATTATTGCCGGTAAGCGCTTACCGGGTAAGTTTTGGGTAAACGGACCCTATGTACACAAAGTGGAGAAGAGATTCTACCTATTAATTTGCAACCCTTAAAAAGGTTGCAACTCTTGCAACCCACATCTTAACCGTTGGATTCATGATCGACGGTTACAATAGATATGTGGCCCAATATTTTTGATTAAAAAAAACAGGAAAATAAAAATAAAATAACCGCCGATCATGAATCCGACGGTTAAGATGTGGGTTGCAAGGGTTGCAACATTTTTAAGGGTTGCAAAATATTCTTCCACTATATATATATATATATATATATATATATACTAGGTTCGACCCCGTGTATTACACGAGGTAATTTAAAAAAATTAAATAATGCCAGAAAACTTATCTTGTAGATATGAATGATCATTGAAAGTATGATGCTACTTTTCCAAGATTTTTTCCTTTCAGAATTGTTTTTTTGCAGTTAGTTACAAAATGTCCTTGTTTTAGCCAATTTTCACAAAGAACGTTTTGCAAAAAATTAATAAAAAATATGAATAAATATTAAATATTTATAAAACAAAATTTATAATAGAACGTAAATGAAATTATGGAAAAATACTTAGTTAAAATTGATATGAAATTGCAAAAAGAAAATCACGACAATTTAGTGATTATTTGTATCAAATCTCATACTAATTTTAGCAAATCTCATACTAATCACGACACATTAATTCATATATATTTATGATATTTAATAATATAATTAAATTCAAAAGTATTCAATATTAGACTCATTTCGGAGGTATTGACGAAACGATTACAATGGTATAATTTGTAAAAATAAAAATGTTTTTTTAATGCATTTTAGTTCATATACATTATTTATATTTATGTTTATATGATAAAGATCTAAAATGAAAAATAAAAAAGTAAGGGATTAAAAATAAACTACATACCTAATTATAAGGGTGATAAATGTAAGGTATAAATTAAAAACATTAAATTAAGGAAAGATTTAAGGAGGAATGAATGTGGATGTGTTAAATGAACTTATAATGTAAAATGCGTCCAGATATATGTTTAGGCGGGAAAATGAAAAAAATGGGACCAGAAGGCGACACGTGTCCTTCTAATTACTTATTTATTATATGTATAGATATGACAATTCTGTTCGTAATGATGGATTTATATTAGTAAACATTTAGAACTTCAAATCTTGTTTATGGTCCATTACTTGCTTTGTTAGTCTAGTTTTTTAGGAACTGTTTATTTCACTCATGTGTTTTTCACTTATGTATACAAAAACAGTCTATAGCATGTGGATCTGTATATCAGTGTATAATATCTCTAAAGAAAGTAGATTGGCTTATAGGATTCCTTTCTTCTGCACATGCATGTTAATTTCACTGTTAGTTTGATAATTAATTGCAATGGTCATATAGGGGATTTATTTATGGTAGAAAGGTGATGCTTGTATCACCATAGCATTAGCAGCAGGTCCATGATTTGTGAGGCAAATTACAGAAGAGTTTCTTGATGAATTTCTTCCATTAATCATTATTTATGGATGATCTAATGTATCATTGAAAGTTTAGTGTTCTGCACATGTTTGATCCACAGTTACACATTATGTTTAAATATGTAATTTGGGTAGTCCCCACATATAAAGTAGGTGAAAATCAAAACAATGGTAGAAAGAGTGAAATAAGATTTGAATGGAATTTTTGCAATAGCATTGATGTATGAAGAACAATGATGATTAGGGCTCGAAACATAAAAAGGCCACATAAAAAACAACGATCATTGATGACAAAGTAGAACCTATGTTTTCTCTCAACTAAAAACACATTATTGAATACAATAACTAATAAACATATCAGAAGTTATGAATCGGCCGCCATTGTTTCTGTTCTTGGTTGCTTCCTGATCGCGATCAAACCATCAAAACGCATCCACAATTTGCTTCTGCGACTACATAATCAACTAGAGGTCGTCGGAGAAAACACAGAAGGGGTGTCGCCGGGAACTGAACTAGACGTTGATCGACTTCAACAGTGGTGTCGATTTTGATACGACATAGTTTTACCTAATAGATATTCTAATAACTTTTTTACTTTTACCTACTAGACATTGTAATAATCTGTTACTTTTTTCCAAAGGTGTGGGTTACCATCCGCCACATGTCGTGAGTATTGGTCCCTATAACAGATCTGTTAGGGTAGTCTAGAACCTTCTTGTGTGAGTTGATATAAGACCATACGGTTATGATGTAAGGGTATCTGGATGATCACATTTATGATATAATATGAAAACACCAGAGTTGTTCTCTGTGTGCAATTGAGTAACCCAGAGTTGTTCTCTGTGGGTTTATATTTGTTCCATCATTGAATTCCATTCAGCATCTATCAGATTTCAACCAACAGGTTTTTTGATCGATTCTTCAACAGGTCTTTCGATCGACTTCAACCCTGGTTTGCGTTTTTTGATTGAATGAGGAAGGAATTGTTTTTTAATCGATTATATCAGGGAGAGAATAATCGATATGGGTATAAGAACGTTTTATGATCGACATAGGAGGGAGTCGTATTCTTATAGAGTTAAAAACAATTTGCTTAATGGGCTTGGCCTGGTTAGAAAAGAAAGAGGAAATTTGAATAGACTAAAATGTCCCTCTCACTAACTGAGAAAATTAACGGAGTTAGTGACGGGGGATCACTTTCAAAGCAAAATAAGAACCACGGGAACGATTTATAGAGTTATCAAAGCATATGTCCCACTTTCAAAGATTTCGTTAAACCACGGGACCAAAATTAGAGTTTACTCTAGATATTTATTTTCACTCTTTGAACATTATTTTTTATAACTGTGGATGTTTGGACCAGTTTATACGTACCTCAATCAATCACAGGACCTGAACAACACTCAGAAAAATCCGGAGTGGCTTGCAAGACTCCTCTTTATTTGAGAAGAAAACCATTGTTTTTATTAGTGACGGATCAAGAAACTTTTAGGCGATTGAAATCAGATTTAGGAGTGTCGAGAAGTTTCTAAAAACAAATAAATCACCTGAACCAATATGGTTTAAGATTATTTAATTTTCAAGTTTAACAATTTAGTTTTAGTTATTTTCTTTTATTATTTTGGCTAAACCAAATAGTAAATTATACCATAATTTTATATAGTTTACTTCTAGATAATTGGTTTGAAACTTTGAGCATCTACACCAATTAACATATGATCAATCGGTTTATATCAAAGATAAAATAACAAGATATTGAGATGAATTTAGTAAAATGATACAGAAGAACTATATATGTAAATGCTTAATATTGAGATGAATTTAACAAAACGATACATAAGATATTGAGATGGATTTATTTATTTCGGTTTGGAGAAAAAATCAAATATGTATGGGTCTAGTAAAAAAAAACGAGTGAGTTCGTTAAGTATTGAATATAACTATGTGTGTGTGTACTTTATCTAGTAAAAATCGCTTCTGATATCAAGTAAAGTGAAGTAGTAATGGGTTCGAACCACTTCAAATAGGGTGCAATTATTTCCTTTTAAATTCTTTATGAATATGATGTGGTTTAGCTTTATTTATGCATTTTTGTGAGTTGTTACTTGTTACTTTGCAAACAGAGTTCTACAAAATCGCAAAACTTAAGGACGCGTTTGGTTTGCCAGAATGGATTGAAATTGGAACGACTTGAATTTCAAATTCATTCCAATCTCGTGTTTGGTTTGTGGGATTGTCCGAATTTGAAATCCTAGGATTTCATTGAAATCCGTCCGGCATAGGATTTTTAAATCCTAAAGGGATGACTAAGATTTCAAGGGATTTCGTGGAGTTTTATATAATAATATGAGTGAATTGTGGATTTGGTCCCTGTGGTTTTATGATTTCTTTGAACATGATCCTCATTCTATGTTTATTGTGGATATAGTTCTTGTGGTATGCAATATATTGTGGTTAGTGTCCCTAAACACTAACATCATTAACTTTAAAGGGTTAAAGGCATCATGTGCCTTGCACACTATGGGTATAATAGTCATTTTATTTTTCTCTTTCAATTTATTTTATACACCTTTAAAATAAACAATACTAAATTGTAGATTTGGTCCCTATGCATCACTCATCATCTTTAAAACACATTTATCATCTCTCTTAATTTTTTTTCATCCAATCTTCATTGTCAAAGTATAAGAAAAACTAACTTATTAAAGTGCAAAAAAAAAATTACTTGCATTTAAAAATAACAATTGTTTGAACCCAACACTACATCCTAAAAAAGACAACATATCAAAATAACAATTGTTTGAAACCAATATTACATCCCCAAAAAGACAACACATCAAAATGACAATTGTTTATATCAACATTTATGTAGTAATTGTTGGCAACGGTTTTGTTTATTTTTTGACGACATCTAAGTGACTTGAGTAGGAAGTACATTAATTCTTTTCATAAAATGCATAGACCATTTGGAAACCATGATGTGGGAAAAAGCTTATATGTATGTCAGTTGACATCTGTAAACACAAATATATTATGACATAGGAGGTTGAATGGAAGACAATAGCGTCATAAGAGCATCTCCAATCGGCCGTTAAATCGCCTATCAAAATTTATTTATACCAAAATTAACATTTTAACATTAATAATTTGTTTTTAAAATTAACATATTTATATTAAGTAAATTATATATACATTTAATATATATTTGATGTTTTTTTAGAATGTAATTGGAGTTGGTTTTTTTTTTTTGGTGTTGATGGACCCACCAAATTTGGTATTTTTGTGTTAAATTTGGTGTTGTGGTTTGAGATGCTCTAAATAGTCATGCTTGAATTACACACCAAGTCACTTGAAACTTGTTGGGGATCCATACCCTTTCAATTAGCATTTTAATATCTAATGCACTATATAATGAAGTTTGGATCTCCAAAATGAAGATGATTATATCACATTTCCAAATGGTCTATGTATTTTATGAGAAGAATTAATGTACTTCATACTCAAGTCACTTAGATGACATCAAGAAAATAAATAAAACCGTTGTCAACAACTACTACATAAATGTTGATATAAAACAATTGTCATTTTGATGGGTTGTCCTTTTGGGGATGTAATATTGGTTTCAAACAATTGTTATTTTGATAGGTTGTCTTTTTTAGGATGTAGTGTGGGTTCAAACAATTGTTATTTTTAAATGCAAGTAATTTTTTTTTGCACTTTAACAAATTAGTTTTTCTTGTACTTTGACAATGAAGATTGGATGAAAAAAAAATTAAGAAAAATGATAAATGTGTTTTAAAGATGATGAATGATGCATAGGGACCAAATCCACAATTTAGTATTGTTTGTTTTAAATGTGTATAAAATAAATTGAAAGTGAAAAATAAAATGACTATTATACCCATAGTGTGCAAGACACATGATGTCTTTAACCCTTCAAAGTTAATGATGTTAGTGTTTAGGGACTCTAGCCACAATATATTGCATACCACAGGGACCATATCCACAATAAACATAGAATGAGGACTATGGTCAAAGAAATCACAAAACCACACGGACCAAATCCACAATTCACTCTAATAATATTTAATAATATGTTAAAAACACTTGTTTTCTAATAACCAGTTAAATAAAAGGTAGTTTAATTATTTTTTTATTTTTTTATAATTTTTTAATGATTTTTTATAAATAATAGAATTCAAATTCATTCCAATTAATTCTACAAACCAAAAACACAAAAGAATTCTAAATCCTCTCAAACCCAAATACCTCCAAATCCAAATCCCTATATGAAATCCAATTCATTTCATTCTTACAAGCCAAATTGGATAGGGCAACACGGTGGCAGTATGATGGGTGTTTAGAAAGTTGGATAATTTTCAATGCATGAACTCGTACTATATAAGTAGGATGAATACTTGTATTATACAAGCAATTAGTGTACTATTTAATTAAGTTTCTAAAGTTTGCAAAAAATACTTTTAAATTATGTACAAATAGATATCAACAATTCTATAGAGTGTTTGGCATTGATTCACAGGTTTGATTGTGGCCCAATTGTTACTTAACGAACATTTGATACAAAAGTTAAATGGTTAGGGAGCATTTGGGTAACTCGTAACATCTTCAAATTCAATAGATTCTTCAAAATTGATAAAATAAAGATTTTGAGAATTTTAAACAATTTTTTGTCTCAACTGATTCTTCAAAATCGAGAAAGTAGAAAATAGAATGTGTAACTTTAAGTCCCGGTACATTTTCGTGCTTCCCGGATGAATATAATACTTTGATTTGTGGGCATCCTCGAGAAGAAATTCTCGATTGTCCCTAATCTTAGGCACCCAAACTCACACATTGAAAAACTTTACTCCCCGGCTATCTTCCGTCAAGAGTATGTGTTGCTTTGACATGACTTCTCCCTTGAGGTTCTCTTCTAGCAAGGCCTCGACTTGCGACGATTTGATCCGGTCAATAAGTGTTTATGCTAACTCGATCCGCGCAAAGGTAGCTCGAGAATTTCTCCCGTAATCTTTACGGCTTAGAGTGTCGGCAACTACGTTTGCCTTACCCGAATGGTAAAGCAATTCGCAATCGTAATTCTTTAATAATTCCAACCACCTCCGTTGCCTCATATTCAGCTCCTTTTGATAAAAAATGTGCTTCAAACTCTTGTGGTCCGTGTAAAGAGTGCACTTCGTGCCGTATAGGTAGTGTCACCATAATTTTAAGGCAAACACCACCGCCGCCAATTCCAAATCGTGGGTTGGGTAGTTGACTTCATGAACTTTGAGTTGTCTTGACGTGTAAGCGATCACCTTACCCCTTTGCATTAGAACACAACCCAAACCCATCTTCGATGCATCGCTATACTCAACAAAGTCTTCTGTCCCATCGGGTAAGGATAAGATGGGAGCTTCGCAAAGCTTCCTTTGTAGAGTTCGAAACGCTTTCTCTTGACTCTCGGTCCATTTGAACTTCACGTTCTTTCAAGTTAAGGGCGTCAATGAAGAAGCTATTTTGGAAAAATCTTGGATGAATTTTCGGTAATATCCCGACAATCCTAATCGGATTTCTGACGGACTATTGGGAGGTTCCCAATTCGTCATAGCCTCGATCTTTGCGGGGTCCACTTTCACTCCTTCCTTCGTAACTACATGCCCCCAAAACTATACCTCTTGGAGCCAAAAGTCGCACTTTGAAAACTTTGCGTAAATTTTGGTTTGTGGGATTGTCCGAATTTGAAATCCTAGGATTTCATTGAAATCTGTCCGGCATAGGATTTTGAAATCCTAAGGGGATGACTAAGATTTCAAGGGATTTCGTAGGAGTTTTATATAATAATATGCTAAAAACACTTGTTTTCTAATAATCAGTTGAATAAAAGGCAGTTTAATTATTTTTATATTATTTTATAATTTTTTAATGATTTTTATAAATAATAGAATTCAAATCCATTCCAATTCTACAAACCAAAAACACAAAAGAATTTTAAATCCTCTCAAACTCAATTACCTCCAAATCCAAATCCCTATATGAAATCCAATTCATTTCATTCTTACAAGCCAAATTGGAGAGGGCACGACGGTGGCAGTATGATGGGTGTTTAGAAAGTTGGATAATTTTCAATGCATGAACTCGTACTATATAAGTTGGATGAATACTTGTATTATACAAGTAATCAGTGTACTATTTAATTAAGTTTCTAAATTTTGCAAAAAAATACTTTTAAATTATGTACAAATAGATATCAACAATTCTAGAGTGTTTGGCATTGATTCACAGGTTTGGTTGTGGCCCAATTGTTACTTAACGAACATTTTATACAAAAGTTAAAATGTTAGGGAGAATTTTGGGTAACTCGTAACATCTTCAAATTCAATAGATTCTTCAAAATTGATAAAATAAATTTTTTGAGAATTTTAAACAAATTTATTTTTTTGGATAAGGGTATCCTGGACCTTTGGTCCAGACTAATCCCTTGGCAAAGCTGGGTCTTTGGCCCGACTGCTAAGCGTGCAGTCCTGAGTTTATCCCCAGTGGTCACAAGTTGGAAGTGTCTGGAATCGAACCTGGGCAGGCGCTATGAACCCCCAAGCCGTTGCCAGTACACCACAAACCTTGTGGTTATTTTAAACAATTTTATGTCTCAACTGATTCTTCAAAATCGAGAAAGTAGAAAATAGATTGTGATTTTATAAATTTAAGGATTTCTTCGGAAGTGATTACCATAAAAGAAAATTCATTTTTTATTACACTATCCAATAAGAAAGCTTCAAAGTATGTGTTAATTTGAAAGATAAAATTAATATTTTTAAAATGTATGAAATATGTTAATAATAAAATTAATATTGTAACATTCAAATGGAGAAGCTGCTAGAATTGAATGTAATTTTTTTTTCAAAATTTTGAATTTTAATGTATTTTCTAATTTTTTTTAAAGAATTTGTTGGGTAAGGCAAACTATTCTATTTATAGTTCAAACTCGATTGCTCCTCATGGGCCTTTATTTTCAAATTTTAAAAACTGAAAAAAAATCTACGATGAGTTCCATTTTAAAGAATCGTGTGAGATGAAAGTTAAAGTGAAAAGGTAAGATGAGATTTGGACCCATGATCACTTTTAATCTCAAACTCATCCATGAATCATATTTGATACATGAATTGATCCAATGTATTTAGGTGCATCTAAGGGTGGAGATTGTTTTCTTACCCTTTTTACCATGATTTTCATTCTCACCAGAACCCAATATATATATTCAAATGAGAAATGCTAAGTGTGTGAGTAGGGCTGTAAACGAATCGAATGTTCAGTGAACCATTCGGCGGGAAGTTCGTTTATGTTCGTTTATTTAATAAACGAACGAACATGAACAAGTTTTTTTCGTTCGTTTAGTTAAACGAACGAACATGAACAAAGGTCTCGTTCGTTCATTTATGTTCGTGAACGTTCGTTCATTTATGTTCGTTAAGGTTCGTTTAGTTATGTTCGTTTACGTTCGTTAAGGTTCGTTTACTTAATGAGTATATAAATCTCCTTTTGAAATGGACAAGAAAATACCTAAAGTCCATCAACTACCTATTGACCCTACAACCAACCTCTTGAAAGGTACAAAGCAAATACCCTCATGTTTTGAGACGACATATAAATCCTAACTTTCATAGGAATACCTTTACTAGAAACCCCAAAAAACTGTGGGATGTCCCTAAAGGGAGAATCGGGAGTATTCATGAATATGTATGAACAAATATAAGTTGGAATGTAACCTTTAGACAAACTCATCAACCTACTGCAAGTGGTTGAAAGACACAACAAGGTTCTTTCAAATAACAACAACAGATATGTCGGAACAAAGAAAATTCCCGAGATCAATAATGAAAATATTAGAGGTGAAAACAACTCTAAATAATAGTAAGTGAAAGACAATTTCTCACACGTGGCATCTATGTACCACGTGGACAAGACTGTAGAAAGGGTCAGGGTCATGACAATAGTTGGAAGGATTTTTCAATCTTTAGAGCAGAGATGCAACTACTTCCTAGTTGATATTTGAAACATCCTCAGATTTGGTAAGAACAACTAATAAATTTTTTTGATATCACATCAAATAAAAGACAAACTTCTTCCTACAAATCAAAACTCAATATAAAAATTATATAATTAACCTTAACAATCAAAACTTCATTATTAAGCAAGGAATAAACCGAAGTCAGGTGCTACTTATCCCCAATACAAGTTGCTCTTTTCAAAACTAGTGCGGAAGACTTCTCCAAGCTACTCTCACTCGTGCACGCAACTAGCACTCATCTCTTCACAATAACGCTATTACCATTCCTCAAACGAAACCTGATGCACATGCCACCAAATAAAAAGGTTAGACTAATGCCTAGTAAGTTCAAGAGTTTTCAATATGAATAAATATATTTGTTAAAAGGAAAGAATGCAGTTCAAATCAAAATCTTTCAAAATGATTTACTTTAAATATTAAACAACTCGTTTTTCAATAACACACATTTTTAAAGACAAGTACCCCAACATAGACATTCCTTCATAAAGTAAATTCAACCAAAAACTTACTCAAAACTTGAATAGAAATTGAACTCCCAATCTATAAAGCGCGGATAAAACTTTATTTCCCTGAACACCCTAAACACGGGTGGGGCATAATACTCAACCCATAAATCATGGATAAAAATACACACACACACACACACACACATATATATATATATATATATAACATCACCGAAAATATGGATACTAAAATACAATACCCAAAACAACACATTTCGGTGATGGGGGAGACCCGATTCCATATAATGTGGCGTGCACACAAAGTTAAGCCACATAACCATGTTATAAGCATGTTTTCAAGGATGGACAACCATTGACATCAACTCTATCCAAGTCTTTTGTCAAGGTAGACATCAACCGTATCCAGGTCTTTAGTTCGGTGCAAATGTGGGTTCAACTCTATCCAAGTCTTTAGCCCAAAGAATCACCAAATTCAACCCTATCCAGGTCTTTACCTTGGGATCTCACCATTCTTGACACACTTGTTCATTTAGAAATTACATCGTATCACCAATGCCTATTTCCAAATCATGACTCGGGGATTTTATCCCCATTTACACGATAAAGCCAACCTCTATGCCTACGGATCCATTGCATGACAGTCTAAAATACATGACTCCAAATGAATGACACACGCACTCAAAACATGCATTCTCCAAAATAAAGTGTGATAAATGCAACTCGCCCCCAAAGCTCCACTTAAGTTATTAAAACTGGACAAATTTCCCCAGGACCCGACAAAGACGAAAACGAGCCATAAGCTTAACCAATCGAATGACCATATGCTAAAATCCACAAAACGAAATAAAACGCAATCGACCAACATTTATGCAAACACAAGCTCCAAAATACTTGAATAACTCCAACACAATTTAGATTGGGACAAATCATTTTCTAAATGAGTCTATACCATTTATTCTTTCAAAAACATCCCATAATACAAAATCAATCATTTCTCCAAAACACACACTAAATATACATTTATACTCAAAATATCTACTTCCACAAAATAACTCATTAAAACACAAATACTTGTGATTTATTTGTCAAAATGCCCAAAATCCCCAATGTGGGTGTTTTACAAAGTTTATAAAGTTAAACAATTCAAATAATCCAAACTCATCAGATAACTCAACAGTTGATGATTTCATGTAAAACATATAATCATTTAAAATTTGACATTTTGGCATGTACACCGTTTTCATAAATCAACTTGAACCCACTTTGCTAGATTTAGGCTAAATCTAGATTTTCCCCAACTTGAGTTCCTTTGAATAAATTTGAATCTTCAAGCCAAAACTCCCAAAAACCTAGATTCATAAATTTCCAACCATAAATACATGTATCCAAGTGTTTAGAACCCTTCCTCAAACATCTTATATCAACATCTTCATTTTGACAAAAAACCCTAATTTGACATAATTTCCCCAAAATCATCCAAACCGAAAATGGAGAAACCAATAACTAGGAAATCATCAACGGAGCATTTATATCTTATAACAAGGTTTATAAATGGAGAGAATGAACTTACCACTTAGGTTTTGGTGAAAACCTAGAAAATCCTAAAATGAAGCTTGAGGTTGAAGATGAAGATGGAAATGATGACTTCTTGATAGCTAGCTTCCTTCCTTCAAGACTTGAGGTTTTGTGCAATCAATGAACCAAAATCACCATAGATGAGTTTGGTTAGGTTTTGGGAGAGTTTGGAGAGGAAAGGAGAAGAAATTAGAAGTGAGGAATGAGGAATGAAAGAAAGCTGAATTTTCGTATTTGACAACAGCCTGCACACTTTGAGCGACAATGACACGCGACTATGACACAGTCATTGTCGTGTGTCATAGTCGCACCAAGTGTACCATGGGTGCTCCAACTTGTGCAACAATGACCGTGCGAGAATGACATTGTCATAGTCGCCGGACATTGTAATCGGACCCTTTCCAAACCCCGAAACCCGACTTTTTCAAAGCCAACACTCCCGATACTCTTAGGGACTTTAAATAATGTTTTCCCAACATAAATCCCACCATTTCCAAGTTGCAAAAATGTCCGAGTGATCCTTACTTGCCGAAAATTACGGATATTACAATATTGGATAGTCAAAGAAGAAATATATTAATTACCAGTCATTTCGAAAAAGGAACAAGTTGAAAATAAACTATATCATATATAAGATTGGTTATGTATAATTATATTTGAATGTGTTTTAACTCAAAATAATTCCCCAAACCCCCTTGCCTATTTTTTTCTATTCACCGATGGTACCTGGCCCAATGGAAATTATTTAAATTTTCAATCTTATTGTTCACAAAATAGCCAAAATAGGAAATTGATAAAATTTGAAAGATTTTGAATATATTATTGATTTATATATTAATATTTTAATAGTTATATCATTAAAATTAAGAGTTTTTAAAAACAAAATTTTATAATATTGTAGGGGATCTAAGAGCATCTTCAACATTCTACAAATGGATATTTTAGAGATTTTTGCTCCAACAACTTCTTTAAAACCTTCTCGAAATTTCTCAAAACCTTCTCATAACCTTAACCACTTGGGTTGTGGCGTAGTGGTAAGGGTAAGGGGGATGTAGTAGAGATCTCATCTTTTTTCGTGTTTGAATCCAGGCGTTATCAAAGCTCTTGTGGCTATGGAGGTTAACATGCAATGACTCCAGGTCATTTGTGGTCGCTCGGGGATTAGTCGGTGTATGTAAGCTCGTCCCGAAAACCCACACAAAAAAAATTCTCCAATATTGGAGAACTCTCCAAAAATAATTACCTATGAAAAATAATTCATTTTTTATTCTTCCTGACCAATAAGAATTCTTGAAATTAAATGTATAAGATAGATAATATTTTATGAAAGATATTAAATATTTTAATAATAAAATTCATATTGTAGTTTTTAATAAAACACTAAATAAATTTTAGAGAATCGTAAAAATTTAGTGAAATTCCCGTTTTTTCTTAAATATAAAAGAATTAAATGTTTAACATTTATTAGTTTAACATTCTTGACTCTGGTTGATTACTGATGTAAAACAATGTAAATACGCCCATGTTGATTACCCCACTAATTTAATTGACCTCCAACCAACTTAAAACAAAAATAACCTCTAATGATTTTGCTGAAAACATGAGCTAAATGATGATCATTGTGAACTGACAATAAGCTTTAAAGGACTAGAGAAAAGTCTGTCCGGAATCAAGTGACAATGGATCTCTATGTGAACAAGGCAATCTTTCGGCAGCTGTTACAACCATTACAACAACTATTACAATTCACTTTAGTTTCTTATTTACGATTCTTAATTAAAAAATTGGCAGCATTCTAACATATGATATATTTACACTATATAGTTATTCTTTTCCTATCAACCAATCTTACAAATTATTTATATAGTTTACATATTTATCTTCTTGTTAGAAAATTTTCAATTATTTACATATATGAACCTTTTCTTAAACCTTCTTATGAATTGAACTCCATTATTTATAGATAATTTATAAATATTAATTAAATTACTTTTTACTAATTAATTATTATAAAACATATGTTTGCAACATATTTAAAAACACCATTACAAACAAATCTTCTAAAATTCCTTGAAAAACAAACTACTCCATGAAATTTCTAGATCCAATATTTATGAGATATCACTGAAATCCCAGGATTTCAATTCCAGATTTTTCTTTGAACCAAACAAAGGATTGAATTGGAATTTAAATCCAAATTCCATTGAATCTCATCAAATCCTACAAACCAAACTATCTTGATATTCAAGAAAACTAAACTTAATGTAAAAATCTAGTCAGAGAAGCCCAACAAACAACGGAACACTATAAAAACAAGCCTACAAGCCTATTCAGTAAACCATGAGTCCATGACCCAATAAACCAGAAAATTGTTCAATCGGCCAACCGAAAATTTAGGGACCGTTTACACAACGCTAACCTAGATAAGCGTTTAACAAGCTATATTACCTTAACCGATGATATGACAATGACCAATAATCTTACTCGGTAAGAGCAAACGCAATAATCAAGGGTCTCTCCTAGTAAGGGAGGTCGATGACTCTTACCCGGTTAGCGCTTACCGGGTAAATTTTTTTATACGATGCCATTTTAATGGACTAAAATCTTACCCCCAGTAGTGATAACGCTAAATTTATCCGGTAAGTGCTTACCAGGTAAGTGTTTGAGTAAACGGCCCTTCACAAAAAGCTCCATCTGTTGCATATCACGAATATACAAATACCAAAAAACTAATCTTTGATAATTCCAAACTTACATCTTTGGTGCTTACCAAAGTTTGATCATAAAAATAAAAATGACCCACCACAGTTTAGATGTGCAAAAAAGGATTCAACAAAAGCTTAAAAAAATATCAACCACAGTTAGGTGTCGTTTGTTTTTTAAGAGGTCTAAAGTCTGAAGTCTTAATTTAATTATGATTAATAAGAGGTGATGTGTAAAAATGTCTGAATGATTCAGACTTAAGAGCCATTAAGAGATATTTAAAAAAAAAACAAACAACCCCTTAGTATCCGTTTTAATTCTAATGCAACATTTACAAATGCTTCAAGTAAGCTATTCGATTCCAATGGTAACATCCATACACCAACTGCATAACGGATTATCCAAACATGGGCATTAAAGCCAGCATCTCGTTCAAGTCGTCATATATAGTTGTTGTAATCATAATCATCAGAGTATCCATCAGATTCATCATTAGAAGCATCTGAAAAATCGCTATCAGATGGATAAATATATTGACAGCCTTCAAGAGAATCATCGGGGAGTTTTAGACATTTAATCTGTTGTGAACATCTTTTCCCCAGGTCTCCCTCGAGATCAAGGTACCAGCACATCCGCAAGTCAAGTGATTTAAGGTGACGACAACCATCCAAAATCACCTGCAACCCAATGTTCGACATGTTGCTTCGAATGAGTTCAAGGTGCTCTAACTCATGTAAGTTTTTCCCAATAGTTATCGCTTTCTCATCAGAAGTATCTCCGGAATCCCAAAAGAATGTATTTGCCCCAATATTTAATTTAAGAGTTTTTAGCAAAGGGCAATAACAGCCAATAGTTTCAACAACTTCTTTTGAGATCCATTTTGAGTAAAGGCTGAGTTCTTCTAATAATGGAAATTTCTTCAAGACTTTGGTCAAGCTTCTATATGCAGGAGTATAGGAAGATATGATTTTGAGGCGTCTAAGCTGACTCGATCTGTAAGAAGAACAGAAGCAATTAAATGGAAACATCACTTAGTGGTACATATTAGAGACAAGTTTTATCTAATTCTGAAATCCAATGCAAAGCTATAAGAAAGTAGTTAAACCTAATATATATATTTCATAACAAAAAATATCAGACACAGTCCAGTCTGCTAATTATCGTTCAAAATGTAACTATAAACGTTGAAATAAATCAACTTAGAACCATGTAATGAATAAAGTAGTAATGCAGAGCATATTTGGCTTTTATTATGAGCAGAAACACACAAAAATCCAATTACAACAAGCTCCCATACCTATTCGCAACATATTGAAGCAGCTCATCCTCATCACCAAAAGGTCCAAAATCACCAATGGTGATATCAATCAATTGACCTTGGCTTCTATCCACATCATGCTTAACCATAGCAAGGACCTTGTCTATTGAATTTAGATCGGGATAGTCCATACAAATGACTCTCCACATAGATGGATCCTTGCAAATTTTCCACCAATCCGTGCAAACTTTCTGGGCATTCTCAAGTATGTCATGAACACCAACTCGGGGGAGTATATTGGCCATTACATCCAATGGGAGCTCCAACCAATTCCTTGTTGGTTGCTTCACCTGCCATTGCTGCTTGGGTTTTTGTCGGTTTGATTTTGGAGTGGATGACATTGTCACTTTTGCATGTACAAAGCAAACATAATTTTAAAACAGCCATTTACATATACATATGTATATATATATATATATATATGCACACACAGAAATACAATCAAAATTCTCTCAGGAAACACAATTGCAGGAGACATTGATGGTTACAATAGCAAGAGCATGCAATTTGCATACAACTATGGCAGAGCAATGTGCACCATGAATTGGACTTGACATAGCACAAACAACAATCAAATAAACATGGGTATATATCACTGTAACACCATCCAATAATCAAACACTTCCTTAAATCTTTGAAGTGGATCATATACACCGTTATAGTTACATAGCATGAACATGCAATTTGTATACAACTATGGCAGAGCAATGTACACCATGAATTGGACTTGACATAGCACAAAGGAATAGGTGGATAAAGTTGAAACCTTGACATACATGAAAAAAGAAAAAAAAAAGAGAAAAACCCATCAACAAAAAGATCAATATAGTTGTTTTGTAAATTATTACATAACAAATATGAACTTGAAAGAGAATAAAAACCAAAAAATTCCAAAAGAACATCAGAGAAAACACAGAAATGAGGACCCTAACTCGAATCAAGAATAAAAAATCTAAAGCACAAATACATGCAATGCAAACAAGTTTGACACTTGAATCTATAAGAGTAGGCGACGAGAACCAAATCTAGTTGAATGTACATTTATCATTATCCTCTTTCAATTTGTTTTTGCTTTTGTTTTTATGTATATTGATTATGTGTTACAGTGTTAGGATTTGAGTTCAACACTCTCATAATATTTCAAGTTCATCTGGTTATTTTTACGAACACTTAGCATACATAACTAATGAACTCTATAAAACTGTGATGATAGGCTTTATATTTCATTAACGAGAACAGCATAGTAAGCAAAACAACAAAATCAAAAAATGCCAGTTCAAAAGGTAATTAAACGAACAAACCCAAATCATCGAAACCAAAACAGGTAAAGGAAATGGCATTGTTCATACCTGAATCGCATATAGAGCGAGAACGGGTAGAGAAAAGAGTGACGAGTGAGAGAGATAGTGACGCCAATGAAAATATAATTCGTTCGATGACACTGATTCGTCAATGGCAAGAGAAATACCAACGGTTTTTATTGATTTGTGAATTTATATAAATCATCTATAATGGGTAATTCCAAAAGACAAATTGCACCGACTGTTCTTACTTTTATACATTGTCTTAAATATAACTAGGGTGATTCAACTGCAACCCAACCCAACCCAAATTAGGTGAGATTTTCAGCCCATTTAATTTAAAGAGTCAACCGTTCTAATAGAAAACTTTGGTTTTTTCTTTACTAGTTAGTTACCCGCGCAATGCGGCGGGATTCAAAATCTGAATAAGTGTAAGTAAAATTGCATGATACAATTATGTTTTTACCAAGTAACACATAGTTTGGTTTACCTTTATGTAGAGTGTGAAAACAAGTATAAAACAAATATGTTATATGGATGTCAAAACATATTCAATTACATTGAATATCATGCTATTATATTATATGATCCTAAAAATCATTAAAAAAAGTAATGTTTGATTCTACTATAACATCATGTCATGAATTTGATTCTTTCCGTATTTTTTGTAACTATGGGTATCTAGATCAGCTTATATGCATGGGTTAACTCTTCGATTGACCTCGAGTGGGCTATTATTTCTATATAGATACAACTTAATCAACCTTCAAAAATAGACGAAATTGAGTATCAAGATTGATTGAACTCTAAAATATAACAATATACATGAGAATCACCGACATTGAAACAACTTCTTTATTATTTATATACGTTAAACCACCAAAAATCATGTCTAAATCGATAAAGTTCAGGTAACAATGAAACAACTTTGACAACAAAAAAGATCCCAAAAACAATATGTGATTGGTATGTACAAGTAATTCAATTTGTTAAGCTTTCATATACTAATAGTATGTGCTTGGAGCAAGTCCTCAACTATCAGATTCTGCAAACATTTGATTCAAACGTTAGAAATGGAAGGAAAGAAAGAATCTTCATAGAAAGAAAACCAATTATCTATGATGAATATGCCATCAATATTCACCCACAAATTTAACATAGTTCTCAATAAGCATAAAAATTAAGCTTACATCCCATAATGAGTACTCGTAACTTCATTATATAAATCTATGTTGAAAACTTGATTATATAATACCATATCTTCCACTAATAGTTAAGTGTTTCTCACAAACATAACTTGAAAGTTAAATGGTTTATCTGTAGAAAGTGTGATCATAAAAAAAAACAAATAGAAGTTACCCACAAATCAATTACACATTAAAGGAACCAAGGAGACGTATATCCTAAGTACTCGATTAAAAATTGGAGAAACGAAAGCATTTTGCACACATGGTAGCTTCTAACAAACCAATAAATCCTAGGTAAAACTATTGGAGTTTAGAAGCATAAAAAAACTAAAAATTGTCTTTAATATGGATAAATTCCAAAGAATTATTTAATAAACAATAATATAGGAGCAACACTACTACCTTGATTAGTGTATTATATTCTTGCTTTGATCTGCATATTATAATATATGAGCAACACTACTACTTTTTCAGCATGAACACATTCCTTATTCCTATGCTTGCAAATTGGATGTGTGAGAATATGTGGATCCCATTAGATTACCCTATCAAAGGTTCCAAACATAAAATTAGGGTGCGTTTTGTACAAGGGAAAAGATAGACTAATAAAGGGAAAATATAGACTAATAACTTGTTATCTCACATTTTGACACAACATTTGACTGGGTAGGACGGGACATGATTGAGGCAAAAATGCGGTTTTTTTGTCCCTCGTGGAACAAAAATATGGGAAATGGGGGCAAGATTATTGAGTTACTACTAAAGCATCTTATGTCAAATTAAAACCCCAAAGCCTTCTACAACTATTTCATTGACCTAAGTCCCTTAAATCCCCAGCATGTTGCTTATAACTACCAACTTAAATTGATTCATTATGAAAAGAAAATGCTTTCACACAAATAAAGACTCACATTTTCCTTCAAAGTTTGTCTTTGCCATTAATGTTGCTCTTCTACATATCTTTATCCTTCACATTTTTGTTGCCTCTAGCAATGGCTTCCTTTGAATTTCTCTCTCTTTCAACACACATGTATTCAATTTCTTCTGCTCAATCTGTTTATCCACATGCTCACCCCCTGTTTTGATCTTGTCGCCAATCTCTTAAACACATTGCAAAATTCTGTTATGTGATTCAACTAAATGCCTCATTATCCACCATTTTCTTCTATGCTTAAAAAGTTGGGTTTCACATTTTTGTTCATCAAAGTTCCTCTTTTCTTCAAATAAAATAGTGAATTAATATTAGGCATGTAAATGATTCCGTATCAATCGTTCAAAAGCTAAATTTGTTTTTGTACCTCTGATTTTGGTCATCCATTAGTTGCTATTTGAAGCTTGACAAAAAACGAAACAAACTCGAATTTTTTATATCCATAAAGCTAAAAAAATAACCCATTTGAGTTAAAGAGTAAACCATAACTATCAAATTGTTAAATAAAACAGGACCACATTTGAGGATTGGCCTTAATGTAACTATTCATATCCTTTTAAGTAATATCTTTAATATTGCCAGGTTGTTAATGTTGTCATTCCAAATTTGTAAGGCATGAATGAAACAAGATGATGCAAAAAATCTCAAGAGTTGATACCTTAGAAGGATTTGGGACGTTTTTATGAAGAAATCATCCACTATTTTAGGATGATTACAGTTTGTAAACATCAAATACAACAAAACATAACAAAATCAATAATCGAGAAGATATGGAGAATAGAGCAAACGTGGAGATGAGAAATAAATTAGAGAATTCGAGTACAATAATTCCATTGAATCGCTTGAAATCATAAAACCTAAAAGAAAGAAAAGGCCGCAAAACCACAACAAATCGAGAAAAGACATCAAACCTATCTTGGAAAGAATGAAACTAAAAACGGGAAATCATACCTTAAAATGGTTTGTTGCTTTCAATTTTGAGTTGTACAGAGATTGGAATCCGAAACCTGTCAATACAAAAAGAAAAATATGCCAATGATTGCTTTAGTAAAAGAAAGTAAGTTAAGTTAAAACATATTCACAAACAAAGGCACAGATACAACATTTCAATCTTCATATGTGAGGAGGAATTTTCTTATATGATGTGTGAGAATGTTGCTAATCACTCGAAGCAAAAAATTAACACAGATGCTAGTATGAAACACGACAATTTTAATCCTATCCCTAAATCAAGCGTAAAAAAAATACCTATCCGTCGGCCACCGTTGTCGTGACCGTCGTAGTCGCCGGAATGAGAGAATCAGCAAGTGAGGGAGAGACTTAGGTCGGTGAAATAGTTGTAGAAGGAATGAGAGAACCAGCAAGCATGTTTTTAAATCCTAATTACATCCGGCGGCACATTGACAATTTGACACATCGACCAAACCAAATTATTTCTCTTTTGTTCACAAGACTCGTCGACTCTACTGTCCACATAGTCAAAAATCAAAGTTCAAAACCCAGTGTCTCCGTCCCATCACCTTCTCTTCCCCTTGCCTCCTCTACTCGTTGCCTTTAAGCCGTCAACCCGTCAATACCCTTCTCTCCCTCCACATTCTCTTCCCATCGTTGCCTTCACGTAGTTATCTTAGTTAACATTCAATTCATGGGGTTTTAGTTCTAATATGGGTTAAGTCGATCATTGATGATATTGTTCAGCCTCGTTCATAAACAAATCGTTTAGAGCTTTAGAAGATCTTGATCTATACATTTATAACCATATCTCTGCTTCCACTTCCATTCTCTTAAATGGAATAAGAAAGTTCTCCTAAACCGGGATATGAAACCCCTATCAATTGCAATTTCAATCGAGAAGAGATCTGGAATTTCAATCAGGTCAAATTATACATTGAAAAATTTTAAAAGTAATTCTTGATGTTGATGTATGTGAAAAGGAAAATAGTAGGTAGGAGTGTAATTAACGATATATAAGTGTGTATTTAGCCCACCCCTTCCTCAAAATGAGTGAGCGTTACGAGTGTAGCTAGACTGTCATATCACTGTCGACCAGCCTGCTTTAATTTTGACACCCGTGCAATACAACCCTCTTCAATATCGGTTTAAGTTTGAGAATTTTTACCCTATACTTCTATCATCCATTTCACTTAATGCTTGTTTTGATGATTTTACGATCGAGGTGGTGAAGTTTGAAGTTCTCATTTCTTATTGATAAAGATGTGGTGTTGAAATCTTAGAGCATCTCCAACAGCTATGTTAAAGTTTTTCTAAAATAGAGTTAAAAATCAAAATATCTAAAAAAATTTGCATCCAATTCCAAAAGTTATTCTATTTTAGCAACTTTAGTATTAATTATCTTATTAAAATATTCAATTTATTTAATTGTATTATTAGAATTAGGGGTGTTCGCGGTCCGGTTTGGGCGGTTTAACCCCTCAGACCACAAACCAAACCGCAAGTGGCGGTTTATTGATTTTTCAAACCGAGCGGTTTGACATCAAGTGCCCAGACCGGTCAAGTCGGACCGCGGTTTAGGTGGTTTGGTCGACCGGTTTAGGCGGTTTGGGCCTTTTAGTGGACTTTTAAGTTTAAACATAAAAACATATAAAACTTTGAATTTTAAAGGCTCGTTGGATTGAGTCCATTTGAAATAAAGAACAAAGTCCACAAAAGTTAACTAAATATCCGAAGACAAAACACTAAAAAAAAAGGAATATGCAAAGTGCAAATAAAATCAACGGCTTCACTTCTTCATTTTTCCGTTATTTGTATTCCACAATCCATAAAGATTTCAATCTTTTAAAATACCTTGGGCCTTTTTGTATATACTTGAACATTTGGGCTTTATATCATCTATTCTTTATAATAAAGAAATATATAAAAAAATAAAAAATATATATTTATATATTTGGCGGTCGGTTTGGTCCAAACCGCCCAAAAAAACCTCCAAACCGCAGACCGGACCGGACCGCCCGGTTTGGCAATTTTCCAGACCAGACCGGACCGCCAGACCGCTCAAACCGCCAAAAACGGTCCGGTTTGACTTGGTTCGACCGGTTTGAGCGGTCCAACGGTTTTTATGAACACCCCTAATTAGAATATTCAATATATGAAAAGTTGGCAGAGGAAAAATTTGCTTTTTAGGAGAAATAATTAGGAGGTGTTTGGTTGGAGGTATTGTGGGGTAAGAAACGAGAATGATAATTGAAAATGTTGTTTGTTTTTACATAATATAATGGACACATTATTCCGAACCCATTAATTATCATTCCTGACCAAATTGGGGGAAATGAAAATCTTATTCCCGGCCAGTCACATTTTCCCATACAACCTCATCTCTCGATGTTGAATGAAACATAATTTTTTTTCATGTTGGACGACATATATTTGTATTAAAAATATTTTATAAAACAATTTTTTATTTATTATATTGGTTTAACCAAACAACATCAATGCAATGTAATGCTCGATGCTATTCCAATTCTACTTCATTCCCATTTTAGAAAAAAAAAACTATTTATTTAGAGATTTCTTTAAATTTAGAGATTTTTACAATCTCTCTCATTTTTTCTCTATTTTAGTATAGAGGATAGCATAATTGTTGGAGCAACAAAAATACTAAAAGCCCAATTATTTTCTATTTTAGCATAGCTGATTGAGATGCTCTTAAAGCATAGCAATAGGACTTTTGTTTTTAGAACTGATAAAAAAAACTGAATGTTTTTAATCATCTATTTTACTCCATCTAATATAAATTATATTTTTACTCATAAATATTTAATATATAAGATAATTATCAATAAATCTTTTGTAACTATTACACTTAGGGGTTGTATGTTTAAAAAAAAAAACTCTTAATTGCTCCTAAACAAGTCACACATCGATGTTATAAGCATAACTTCAAGGATAAACAACCATTGGCATCAACCCAAACAAGTCTTTAGCCAAGGTAGACATCAACCCTATCCAGGTCTTTAGTCGTAGCGGACATCAACTCAAACCGAGTCTTTAGTCATATCGGACATCAACTCAAATTGAGTCTTTAGTCAGGATAAACAACCATTGGCATCAACCCAAACAAGTCTTTAGCCAAGGTAGACATCAACCCTATCCAGGTCTTTAGTCGTAGCGGACATCAACTCAAACCGAGTCTTTAGTCATATCGGACATCAACTCAAACCGAGTCTTTAGTCAGGATAAACAACCATTGGCATCAACCCAAACAAGTCTTTAGCCAAGGTAGACATCAACCCTATCCAGGTCTTTAGTCGTATACAATACAACCGACTTTTATGCCTATGGATTCATTGCATTACGGTCAAAACATTACACGACTCAAAGGAATGACACTAAAACACGTAATTCCCAATGAAGGTGCAACTAGGTACACCATACGACCAAGGCTCCTTAACGAGCTACCAAGATTGAACAAATGTTCCAAAGACTCCACCGAGTACAAATCAAGCCCCAAGAGGCTTAATAAACGTTTGGCTAAAACACGAGAGCCAATGTGGTTACACCAACCAAAATACACATTTTCCCAAAATATTTGATTCTCAAATTATCATTGGCCTTCGGCTAGTTGCCTATTTCAATGATGGTCACCAAAGAATGTGAACCAATCAGATTATGTGGCTGCCCGGTTCATAAAGAAGTTTGGTGCAGAGTCTAATATTCTTTTACCCTGATCTCTCACCCTCTTTATTTTAATTCTCACTTCTAACCAATCTCTCTTTTTCATTTTACCTCTTCACACACCATCACTCAATTCTTTTGACCCCTCTCCCCTCAATCACTCAGGGAATACTTCCTAGGTAGGAAACACTGGTTATCGTGAATCCATGGAAGTTCTATTAAGCTCACACACTAAATCCCATGTATTGTCCTAGAAGAACATGTTGTTCAACAGTCTTTTGTACATGTAAGTACAAAGGAATAAACATGAAGAATAAAAATTTGGAGAAGTCAAAACATTAGGTGTTTGACAATGATATTCTCCCCCTCAAACTAAAAGGAGTTTGATAATTTAAGCTCTAAGGAGTATTTCTATTAAGATCTTTTGATATTTAAGCTCCCCCTCAACTGAAGATTTTTTTTTTTAAAACAGAAAAAATAAAACACTGAAGTACGAGTTCTAATCTGAAGTGAGTAGAAGCCATAATCACTTGTACAAACCTGCATAAATAAAAGAAAAATGGTAATCATTTGTGAAAATGATTCCTCTCTTGTTAGCAACAGTTGAAGAATAAGACACAAGATCAAGATTTAGAATACTCCCCCTAAAATCATGAGTAAGGTCTAAGACATGTTCAACATGCCAAGTTTGCTGATTAGAAATTGGAATCGCTTTTCATCCAACGACTTGGTGAAAAGATCAGCTAACTGGAAGTCAGTTTGAACAAAATGCATTTCAATGTCACCTTTTTCGACATGATCCTTGATAAAGTGATAGCGTACATCTATATGCTTGGTCTTCGAATGTTGTACCGGGTTAGCAGTTATCGCAATTGCGCTCTTGGAATCACAATAAATAGGAACACGCTTGTAGTTGTATCCAAAGTCCCTTAACTGTGTTTTCATCCAGAGGACTTGAGAACAGCACCTAGCAGCAGCTACATATTCAGCCTCGACAGTGGATGTTGAAACACAATTTTGTTTCTTTGAGGTCCAACTCACAAGTTTGTCACCTATAAATTGACATGATCCAGAGGTGCTTTTCCGGTCTAGCTTACATCCTGCATGATCAGCATCTGTAAAGGCAGTTTGTTCAACATGAGAATCCTTTGGATACCAAGGGCCTAGATTAGGAGAGCCTTTGAGATATCTAAGGATTCGCTTAATAGCAGTTAAATGCGACTCTTTAGGATTAGACTGATATCTCGCACAAAAGCATGTGGCAAACATTATATCTGGGCGACTGGCAGTCAGATAAAGTAAAGAACCAATCATGCATACACCTTTTGATCAACAGGTTTCCCGGAGGGATCTGCGTCTAAGAGTGTACCAGTAGCCATTGGTGTTTTCATGACTGAGCTATCTGACATATTGAACTTTTTCAAAATATCCTTTATGTATTTAGCTTGATTTATAAATACGCCGTCGGGTAATTGCTTAACTTGTAAACCAAGAAAGAAATTCAATTCACCCATCATCGACATTTCAAACTTTGTTTCCATTATCTTTGAAAAGTTCTTACAAAATTTCTGATTTGTCGACCCAAATATTATGTCGTCAACATAAATCTAAATGAGAATCAAGTTCTCACCTTGCCTTTTAAGAAATAAGGTAGTATCAACTGTACCTTTCTTGAAACAGAAGCAAGTAGAAATTTAGTGAGAGTTTCATACCAGGCTCGCGGTGCTTGTTTAAGACCATACAGTGCTTTGTCTAAAACATAGACATGATCAGGGTGATGAGGATCAACGAAACCTTCAGGTTGAGCCACGTAGACCTCCTCATGCAGAACGCCGTTCAGGAAAGCTGACTTTACATCCATTTGATAGACTGTAAAGTTTTTGTGCACTGCATAGGCTAGGAAGATTCTGATGGCTTCGATCCTTGCAACCGGGGCGAATGTTTCGTCATAGTCAATGCCCTCTTGTTGACAATACCCTTTGGCGACCAAACGAGCTTTGTTTCTCACAACTACTCTGGCTTCGTCTTTCTTGTTTCTGAAAACCCACTTTGTTCCTATAACAGATTTACCTTTAGGTAGTGGTATCAAGCGCCATACCTTGTTTCTTTCGAATTGTAGAAGCTCGTCTTGCATAGCAGAAATCCAGAAGGGATCACGTAGAGATTCAGACACTTTCTTTGGCTCTAAGGAACTAAGGAAGCTTGAAAACATGCAGAAGTTGGCAGATGTGGATCTTGTCGTGACACCGGTTTGTACGTCACCTATCACATTGTCTAGGGGATGATCCTTAGTCCAACGATGTGTGCTTGGTAAGGCTTAAACTGTTTGTTGCGTATTTGACGCATCGTTGTCATCATGCACTGCAGGTTGCTCCATAGATGAACTCGGGACATCTTGTACTGGTGTTTCTGATACTGAAGCTTCTGGACTAGCAGTTGAAGTAGTCGTGACTTCCTTTCCAGAAGAGCTATCTGTAGAGACAGATTCAGCATTAGTAGAGTCAGAAACTAATGGTTGAGTTGTACCTGATGGAGATGAAGTTTCAGTGACTTCTTCTTCGGACGGTCCAGGCATGTCTTCAGAAATAGTAGGGACCTTCGAACTTGTTATTGATGTAGATATGCCTTTATCAAAGTCTGCACATATATCATCAAAGGCATCAGTAAACAATAGTTCTAACTCAGATGAAGTAGAGTTAGAGTTTGAAGAAGTGGATCCTTTAGTAGCTGGTTCTATTCTGGATTGAATTGAAGCTTTGTCCTTAATTACGAGTTCTGAACTGTTGTGTCCAGAAGTCCTTGTAGAATTCTCATCAAAGGAGACATTCATGCTCTCAACAACCGTCTTAGTTCGAATAATGTAAATTCGATAAGCTTTGGATGTCAAAGAGTATCCAACGAGATATCCTTCATCCGATTTCTTATCAAATTTTGATAATCCTTAACGCTCTTTAAGAATGTAACACCTGCAACCGAAAACATGAAGGAATTTGATGTTAGGTGTACGATTGTTGATTAACTCATATGCTGTTTTATTAAATCGCTTGACCACAATGGTACGGTTCTGAGTAAAATATGCTATAGCGACTGCCTCGGCCCAAAGGTACATGGGTAGATCTGAATATGCAAGCATAGTACGAGTTGCTTCAACAAGCGTGCGATTCTTCCATTCAACAATGTCGTTCTGCTGTGGAGTGTAGGCTGCGGAGAAGTTGTGTGAAATCCCCACAGAAATAAGATAACTCTTCAGGGTGTCATTCTTGAACTCCGTGCCATTATCGCTGTGAATGGTTCGAACTGGCAATTGAAGACGTACTTGGATGCGCTTGCTAAAAGCGATGATCAATTCTGGCGCATCTGATTTGTTGCGAAGAAACTCGAGCCATGTATACCTTGAGTAGTCATCTATCATTACCAATACGTATTTCTTTCCGTTGATAGATGCGGTTCGCATTGGGCCACAAAGATCCATATGAAGAAGTTCCAGAGCAGATGAGGTTGATGATTCAGATTTGGACTTGAATGAACTACGCTTCATTTTGCCCAACTCACATGCGGAACAAAGTGAGTATTTTTCGAACCTCATTTCTGGTAGACCTTTGACCAGACCTTGTCTCTGTAGCTTGGCTATAGATCTGAAATTTTGATGAGACAAGCGTCGGTGCTGCGTCCACGATTGGGCTTTAGAAGCTTTGGCTAATAGGCATACTGGACGTGTGGCAGACAATGTAGGAAAATCTACGTAGTATAGATTTCCATGGCGCTCAGCTTTGAAGACTTCATAACCATCGGGATCCTCTAGATAGCAATGAGTGGTTGTGAAGCGGACTTGATATTTCATGTCACAGAAGTGACTGGTACTAAACAGATTGTGATCAAGTCCTTCAACATATAGCACTTTTTGAATCTTCACAACACCGTTATCGAGCATTCCAAATCCTCTGACGTGACCTTCAGCTTCAAAATTGGCAAATCTAACTGCTCCGGCAGGCTCCTCCACATAGTTATGCAAGAGGTGCTTGAATCCTGTCATGTGGCATGAAAATCCGGAATCTATTACCCACAATCGACAGGCCTGCAAAAGAGACAATTAGTTTTGCTTTGGCACCCATATCAGGATGGGTCCTTCGCGGTTAGCATCAAGCAAGTCAGGAATATCAGCTGGTTTAACTTTCACTCTCCATTCATAACGGGGTTTTGGAGTCCATTTCCAAACCATCTTAACATTCAGTTCCTAAAAGTGCTTTTTAGAAGAAGGATTGGCAACCTTAGCTCGATACACTTTGGGTTGTGCGGAAGAATTAGAATTAGAATTAGACTTAAGAGTTAGTTTAGCTTTTCTCTTACTTTGTTTGGACTTTGGAGGGGAGTAGTATTTGAATGAGTTATCCCAGCAGTGTTTGCAGTATAAATTCTTTCGAGATAAATTCATAAACTTAGATTTATCGGAACAAACCTTACATTCATGTTCATCAAAAGAATTACTTTTCAAAATAACACTGTCTGAAGTACAACTATTTGAAGCAAAAGTTTCACTAGATAACCTATCAATCTTATTCAAACTACTATCTTTATTCCTCTTACTCCTCCCAACTCCAATTCCTTTTATATCTTAAACAGATGCAGGAACCTTGTTAGTCTCTAACTTAGAAGATGGTTCTTTTCTAGTGCTATTTGAAGTCTCGCCTTTTTCAAAAATACTCGGTGGATATTCAAGACAATCAGAGTAAACAACTGAAGGTTTTGTAGGAGCATCAAATTCTGGATTGGTTCTTACCTTCCAGCTTGGATCATTGAACATCTGTTTATCATTTGAAACATTTTTAAACAAAGTAATTTTCAAATCATTGATCTCAGTGCAAAGCTATTGATTTACTTTTAAATACTTTTCAAGTTTATGTTTGAGATCAAAGTTTTCATCTTCAACCTCATCAAGAGACTGTTGCAACATATCAATTTGCTTCATCAATTCAGATGTATTATCATTCACATAATTTGACCCCTTTAAATCAGAAACAAGATCAGAGTCTGAAGCATTTATCATTTCAGAGAATATCTCTTCAGTCATGGACTCAATAAACTCCTTTTTATCATTTTGAACACAAGATTCATTCGTGATAGCATTTTCTTCTTCAACCTCTTCAATGAGTAAAGGTTTAGAAGCAATGGGATTTGAGACTGATGGTATAGTAGATGGATCAACATCCGATTCATACTCATCATATTTGCATGCAGTCTCAGGTGGAACTGTGTTGGTGCTTATTGATTCTTTGGAAGGTGTGGTAAATAGTGATTCAAACTCAGTAAATTCGATCTTTCGAGTCTCATAACTTTTATTCAAATCACCATATGTAAAACCAACTGATTTAAAAAGATTTTGAGAATCAGTATCGCCAGATTTGTTCTTTCCCATTTCTTCTTGACCTTTGGTCTCTTTAGAAGGTTTAGGAGAACTCGCTTCAACAAAAGTCGCACGAATGTCAGGAATGGGTATTATTGCGGAGCCAAATTTATCAAAGTTATATAGGTGCTCCGGTCCCTTTTTCAAAATTTCGTTAGTTGGCACACCCAAACCTGGTTTTAGTTTATAAAACCTTTCGTCTTGGAGTTTATTGGTCAACAGATTTAATGTTTGCTCAGTTTGACCTCGTTTCATATTAATATCCTCTAGTTGCTTGATTTTGGTGAAAGCTTCATTTCTTTCTTTATAACAAACTTCAAATTTGATTTGAAACTCACCCTTTTCAACATTAAAATTCACAAGATCTGTTTCTAAACAAGATATTTTTTCTTTTAAAGACGCTTTTTCAGCTTTTAAATCATCCTTTTCTTTTTCTTCCACAACAACTTTTAAAATAGCATTTTCATCACGAAAACTTAAGACAGATTGATGTGTAGAGATAAGTTTACCTTTCAGTAAAGCAAATTCATCTTTCATACCATGTATTTGGGCCATTAAAGATTCAATAAGTTCAGAATTGTCACTTACCTCAGAGTTTGCATCTTCGGATTGTGCCTCAGAATCTTCATCGTCACTATCCAGCTTTGCCATATAAGATACTTGGGTGAAGTGCGCTTGCTCCTCGTCATCGGAACTTCGGAACAACCAGTTTTCTTCTTCAACCATCAGCACTTTTCCTTCTTCAGCTTTCTTGGCAATAAGTGACTTTCTTGCATAGTACTCTGAGTTCTTTACCTTCTTGAACTTGCAGTCTCTTGAGAAGTGCCCAAATTTGCCACAGTTGTAGCATCTTCCTGGTTCATCCTTTCGTTCTTGTCGCTTCTCCTCTCTCTTTCCTTCTCTCCTATATTCCTTCCTGTCTTCTCGTCCTTCCTCTCTCCTTCCATGCCTCGGCTTGTATCGAATTTCAGACTTCTCTTTCTTGTATCCATCATACTTTGGCTTTGAGTAGAATCTTTTCTTGCCAAAGCTCTTCTTGAATCGCCGTGTGATTAGAGCTAAGTCCTCAGAGAACTTCTGAATATCTGGATCTGAATCAATTTTCAGTTCTTTATTGCTTGAAGCAGAGTCAGAGTCAGTAACCTCGGTAACTAGAGCTTTAGACACCTTTTTCTTTGACCTTGCAGAGGATACAAAACCTTTGCCGGCTATGAGAGCCACAGAGTCCTTCAGATTATTAGACTCGTTATTGATAGATCTCACCTCATCCTCATGTTGAGCAAGAGTAGAGAAGATATCAGTGACATTTTCTTGAGCCATATTCTTGGACATCTGGAGGTTGATGGCAAAGTTCTTCCACTCTGGATTCAGATTCTTGATGAACTTGTAATTTATCTCAGAAGCAGATTTAGCGATATTGTTCCTCCGCAAGTCATTGAGAATGATGTTATACATGTTGTAGGTATCTAGTAGTAGCTCTCCTTCTTTTGCATGAAATCCCTCGTGAGCATTTATGCATAGATTCTGCTTAGCTTGGATAGAGGCTTCACTTCCTTCAAACTGTCTTGCTAGTTCGTCCCAGATTGCTTTAGCAGTGCTCTGACTGTCTACACGATTGTAGATGTCGTTTGGGATTGCCATTGTCAGATAGATTAGAGCCTCTTCTTCTATCTTATACTGTTCTTTCTGCTTTTCAGTGAATAACTGATAAGGTTTAGGAACCTGTCTGTCAGGGATTTCTGGAGAGGTTTCTGTTTCAGCTTGACCCTTGACTGTGATCATTGGAGTTTGTGGACCATCAATGATTGCTTTCATGAATTCTCTGTTCTTGTGATTCAGAAATTAGATCATTCTCGTTTTCCATTGCTGATACTCATTAGCCATGAGGACAGGAGGTTTGACTTGAGATCCCATTGAGAGAAGTTGATTCGACATCCTAGCTGTATGGTTAGTAATCAAACTTTTTTGTACCAAGACAACCAACTAGATGAGATCGTTAGAATCAAAATAAAAACTACACTAAAAAATTTTCAGAAAAATAAATTCCCGAAAATAATTAAATGCAGTCCTTTCAATCAGAATAAAGCACAAATAATACTGAACAAACCGAACTGTGAATAGTGAATAGTGTGAACAGTACTTGCGCAAAGTGAATAGTAATTGCGCAAAGCGAGGTTTGTGGGTCTAGTGGGTTGCGCAAAGTGAAGGTTCACGTATCAAGTGGATTGCGCAAACTGAGATTCGACCGGAAAGATGTAAAGACCGGTATTTTGTTCGACCGGGAGCTTGCTTCGACCGGTAAGTGATAGGACCGATACTATGCTTTGACCGGTATTGGTCTTCGACCGATACAAAGGTATGGACCGATATAACTATTCAACCGGTATTCTATTTGACCGATAAACTGTATTCGACCGGTATACTTTTAAAGGTCTCGACCGGTAATGGACTAGACCGATATGGTGAACTCGACCGGTAGTGTGATAGACTGGTATAGGCTTTGACCGATAGATGATATGGATCGATAATCTATGTTCAACCGATAAGGTGCTATGACCGGTATCGAGTTCGACCTATATGGTGCTTTGATCGGTATAGTGTTCGACCGATATGTTCTTAATTCAACCTAGATTGTCGATAAGCAGCCTAGAAAATCAAACACGAACACAAAATCAGATGCAAAAATCAGGCTATTGCACTCAGAAACATGTATCGAACACAACCCAATAAATAACAAAGATTAAAATCAACTTTCATGCATTCAATTTAAAGAACACAATGTCGATATTCATGCAAACCTAGAAAACACAAAATCAATAAATTCAATCACTTGATTCTTTTTAATGCAATTAATCAATCAGATAGCATTCAGAAGCATGAACCTCAACTAATCAGATCAACTTTAAACCAATAAATACATTAATTCATGAACTCAGATGAACAGAAAAAAAAATCGATGAACAGTAATCGAATGAACAGTAACTTTCGATGAACAGTAACTTTCGATGAATAGTAACTTCAATTTTTTTTTTGATTCTTTTGGCTCAGATACCCCTTGTTATCCCAGTTTAATCTAGTTGATGAACAATCACAGAACACAATAATAATCAAGAGATATAAAGATTAACAAAACATACCAATCCCTTGAATAAACAGTTAAACCTTGTGTGTTCTTGATACCCTTGAATACAGAGAAAAACGGCTACCTCTCTCTAAACAATAATTATGATAATGATAATAATGAGAGTTAACCCTAAAACCTAAATAACTAAAACTTTAAATACCTAGGCCTTATAGGCTTATGGGCTTTCTAACAGGCTTTAGGCCCATTTACAAATAAGTATTAACATATTACACTTTAAACCCTCTAATCTTTAACTATCAAACAAATACAGTTTAGACCCTTTAATTTTGAATACAATTATTTGATCCAACAGTGATTTACCTCTGTAATACTCAAGAATTTGAGCCAAGAATGACCCAAAATCGCCATACATGACTTTGGTTGGTTCTAGAGAGTGTTTGGGGATGAATGGGAAGTGAGGGATGAAGAAATGGCTTAAAATCCGCATTTAATAGCAACCAAGTCCCCTGGGGGCGACATTTCCAGGCGACAATGCCATGGCAATGTCGCAGGGCATTGTTGCAGCAATGCTCCAGCATTCGGTACCTTCCATGCGACTGTGACAGTGCTACTTTGACACTGTCATAGTCGACGGACATTGTCGTGAGACCCTTCCCAAGCCCCGAAACTCAACTTTTTCAATGCCAACACTCCCGATACTCTAAGGGACTTTAAATAATGCTTTCCCCTCAAAATTTCACCATTTTCAAGTTCCAAAAACGTCCGGGTAACTTTTATTTATCGAAAATCACGGGTGTTACAATCCTCCCAACCTTAAAAGAGATTTCGTCCTCGAAATCTAATTCCCTATTTAACGTTGCCCGCAATATAAGTTGTCTCTAATCCACTTGCCAAAACAACCACGGTAAACCTTATGATGCTACTCATGACAAATGTCCCCTTTGGCACATTACACTTATATCCGAGTGAACACTTAACTCACTAAAGCAGTCTTTACCTATAAGACTACGGTTGTATCCCAACCTTGGGTGACACTTACCACCTCAAGAGTAGTTTGTGACTTCAACTTCTCATTGAACAATACACCTCAACCCAACATACTTCTAAACCCAAACCAAAGTTCGACATCAACCTTCAAAGAATCCTCTAAATTCTTAATACTTGTTTCATGATATTGACAAGGTCGTCCTCCCGAGTCGTACCAATACGCTCTCCATGTAGTTGGATAATGCAGATCCGGCTATCACTCAAGTCTGTTCTACTCCCAACCTCAAAACATTCTCTAAATAAAATCTTCACCACAACGGGGAAAACTTATTTGCATCGATACTTAATCACCAACATCTAACCTTCTTTTAAGTTCCATCTCAGAGAGGTCAACATTCCCAAGACCCAACGGGGTACTTCCAAGCATTCCCAGATTCATGGACTTCAAGAAAACAAGTCGACGCCTAAAACCAAACGGTGATAACGAAAACGTAGGCATCCCGTCCGATATTTCATTCCGGAGGTATTGTCGCGCTAAAGTTGACACCTAACAGGGTACTAAGATTCCCAATCTTACATTTCTAACCAACGAACCACAATATTTCCCTTGCTCATGCAAGCCCATCAAGACGATATACTAGCAACGTATAACGTGATGTCTAACGGTCCATCGACCCGACAACTCCAATCCAACCTTACCTAGAATCATACAAGACCTCATCTCACAGTTTTACCGAAGCATAGAGATCATCTCTTAATTAACTGGGGAACAAAATCTAATACCTCCACTATTCACGCGTGATCCGATTCAGAAACTGAAACTCAATTCAAGATTGACCACAAGTCGGATCATCCGACGCTTCAAATCCCAAGGACTCCCTAGTTCCTTAATTACAACTCCCTTCACAACAGGGTTTAAATCTATATGCCTAATGAGTTCAAGGTTTTCAACTAACATGCCGATTTAACTTTTATAAAGCTTTCGAATACATAAGCTTTATAACAATTGATCGTGTGGTAAAATTCACTACCGATCACTCGATAGGTTGAAAATTGATCACCGACGCTACACATATAAAACCATTTCCAAAATTCGCTTGATCAATATTTACGTAAATAAAACGGTAACAAAATATGTGTAGCAAAATTTACACTATAAACATGAAAATAAATTCCTGCACTCCAACACGTGCAATAAATGTTTGTACAACTCCAAATGAGAACTTCACCATCTTAACTTTACAATTTTCCCTCTTTAACAAAAAATGTTGTGGCATAAAATTTTCAAAAAGTCCCATATGCATCAGTTTATTTCCCCAAAACTCGGTAAAACGATAGGGACGTACATAAATATCAATTCATGTTCAACTTTGGGTCGCACAGGTAAAACGCACCTGTCCAAAATAGTAACTACAACGACATGCAAACTGATACTCATTTAGTGCATTGCGGAAAATTTCTTACAGTAAAATCAATAACTGAAATATGTTCAGAACAAAAGTTCTATCTGAAATAACATAAATCTTTTTATATGCTTACTCACACCATCCGTATAATTTAATCCAAATATAACACGTGGGATGACATCTATTAACAAAACATATAAATTAACGCACACAATAATGCATGTATACACGTTCCAAAATTAATCTACGTGGTGCAAAATGTCGTAAGATAAGACACCATAAAACCCAACTGAATTTTTCATAAAACCCATCAACGCTAAAAATCAAGTGGTCTCAAAATTTTCTGTTGGGAACTGAAGAAAAGCTCAAGTATGGTTAATGCTGCTAGTTCAGAATTACTACTGCTAGAGGACTTCAATAGTTAATACTGCTGAGTATTACTACTGCTAGTAGAATTAATACTGCTAGTCAAAGTTAGTGTTGCTTGAACAAAGTTAGTACTGCTTAGCTAGTTAGTGCTGCTAGTGGTTAGTGCTGCTTAGTAGTTAATACTGCCAACCAATTAGTGCTGCTTATAAGATGAAGATTTGAATTAGAAGAATGACAGCTGGATATTTTGAAGATATTCATGGAAGATATACTGAAGATATTCTATTTATTGTAATTATCTTTTTGTTCAGTATATGTATAGATTTGACAGAATAACTTTTGATATAGATTAAATTCTAAATTTTTGTTTAAGAGAGAATCAACCTCAAGGCATAGTTCCTAATTCTAGAGAAGTAGAATTCGTCTTGAAAGAGCTTGTTCTTCAAGATTGAGGTTGAGTGTGTAATCTTGTGATTTTGATTATTCAATACAAGTTTACAAGTTGTTAATCATATACTGTTTGTTTACTGTTACATTGAATATCAAAGTGTTTTTCCGCAACTTCTTTGATATTGTTTCTGAGACTTTATTCTTGTTGAGAATTCGATCCTGACAAGTGGTATCAGAGCTAGTATTCTCAGAAACCTACATTCAAAATCACATCATCATGGCTAAAGGTTCAGAGTCTTCATGCTCAGAAATTCCTACAGAGGTAACATCTAATCTTTGTTCTAAATCCTGTATTGAAACTGTTACAAGGTACAGGGATCACAACCAGACAATGAGTGATGACCTTAAAAGATTAGAGAGAGATATAAAAGACTATGTAAGAATTTTTGAGAGTTTTGAGGAACAAATTAAGAGTTTCCAAGCCAATGAGCTTCAACACTCTTATGACACAAACTACTGGAAGTGGGAGAAAGATCAGTATGAATTTAAGCTTAAACAGAAAGAAGAGGAGAATGAGAAGATAAAGAGGGAGTTTGAGAAAGCCAAGCTGGATATTGAGAAATTTTCCAATGCTTCTAAAGCAATGGACTCTTTGCTCCAAACTCAAATCCATGACAAACTTAGAAGAGGAATAGGCTATAACACCACACCACCACCATACAACAACAATTACATCCCTCCTATATCAGACTTGCTAGAGACCAAGGATAGGAAGGAATTATCTGATGAAGCCACTAAGGTAGATCCATTAAAAAAAGTGGTGGTTGAAACAGACTCTGAAGAAGAGAACTCTATTGAAAAAAATAAGGAGAACAATGTGAGTGGTGAGATTCCTCTAGAAAATCACATTATCACCAATGAGGGATGTGGAAAGACTTGGGTCAAATCTAAGAACATTGAGAAGACTGAGGGAAAGTCTAACAAAGTCCACTACAAACAGACCACAGTTGTGAAACCTGCTCCTTGTCAACAGTGTGCTTGCAATAAATCTGACCCCCAAAAACATGATAAACCAAGGGGAAATCAGAGAAACTGGAATAATCAGTGGGCACAAAAACAAGGGGTTGATCTAAGTAAAATCAATAGACCAAAACCTTGTTTTATTTGTGGAAAGCTTAATCATGTTGCCAAATACTGTTATTTCAATCCTATAAACCAAAGAGTCACTTTTCAAAGACAACCACAAAACTCTTTTGGTTATAGAAATCAAGGAAGGAATCATATGGCTGAGAACAGAGCACCTAAAAAGTAACATGCTCAGAACAAGTTTGCTAATACAAAGAAAAATGCTCCAAATAAGCCAAGGAGTAATTTAAAGACAAAGAAAGCAAACAACTTTGTTCAAGTTTGGGTTCCAATTGTAAAGAAACCTGTTAGTACTGCTATCCCAGATAGTACTGCTAACATAAATAGTGCTGCTGCAACCAATACTACTGCTAACAAGGATAGTGCTTCTACTAGTATTAATGTTGCAAAGCCTATAATCTTGACAAAGTATTCCAGCCATGAGATTCCTAAACAACTCATCCAGAACCAAACTGACAGATTATATAAATGAGAAAGGACAACCCAAGACCACTTTGGCTTGGGTTCCCTCAAAGACTAACTGATTTATCAAGTGTGCAGGGCAACCAAAAGCTCAAGAGGAAGAGCATTTGGAATGCAGATAGTGGTTGCTCTTGGCACACAACAGGTTGAAGTTAGTAATACTCCAGAGGAAGTAATGATCATGAAGGATCAAGAAGAAAAGGAACAGGGGATGAACAAAGTAGTAAAAAGTATGAGTAAAAGGATAGTTAATACTGCTAGTGGTTAATACTGCTTTCAGTTAATACTGCTAGTGGTTAATACTGCTTTCAGTTAATACTGCTAGTGGTTAATACTGCTTTCAGTTAATACTGCTTTCAGTTAATACTGCTTTCAGTTAATACTGCTAGTGGTTAATACTGCTAGTGGTTAATACTGCTTTCAGTTAATACTGCTAGTAGTTAATACTGCTTTCAGTTAATACTGCTTTCAGTTAATACTGCTTTCAGTTAATACTGCTAGTAGTTAATACTGCTTTCAGTTAATACTGCTTTCAGTTAATACTGCTTTCAGTTAATACTGCTTTCAGTTAATACTGCTAGTGGTTAATACTGCTCTCAGTTAATACTGCTTGTCGTTAATACTGCTCTAGGTTAATACTGCTTATGTCCCGAATACTATAAATACCCTTTGCCCGCCTAAAAGTTCATAACGACTCTTTGCATACTGTTCACTTGCGCTCTAAACCCCTTCTCTCTCAAGTTCAAAGGTTTCAGGCAAGAACTTTCAATAACAATGGCATCAATGGCATTCATAGACGAGCACAATGAAATCGCGATGCTACAGAAGCCCAAACAGGCCGCTGGTTTCCACCAGATTGTGGATTTCCTCAAGACAAGCCATATTGCCCATGCTCTCACTGTATCGCCATCCATCTATATCGAGCATCAAAGGCAATTCTGGACAAATGCCACCATTGTTACTGAGAATGGTGTGCAAATGATCAAGACAAGGGTGTGTGACAAACCCTTGACAGTTACTGAAGAGGTACTTCGCATCAGTCTACGTCTAGACGATGCCTCTGGTATAACTTCTATCTCTAATGATGAACTGTTTTCTACTCTTACAAGAATGGGGTATGGAGGCCCATTGGGTGTGTTCAAGTTCTCAAAAGCAAAATTTTCACCTCAATGGCGTTTCTTTGTCCATACCCTTATGTATTGTATCTCTAAAAAGACTTCTGGCTGGAGTGAGTTCAGTAGCACCATTGCTTATGCTTTGGTATGCTTAGCCACTGCCAGAAAGTATAATTTTTCCCAAATGATTTTTAATGATCTTGTCTCAAACCTGGGAAGTAAAAAGAGTTTTTATATGTACCCCAGGTTTGTCCAAGAAGTTATTACCCATGAATTGACGGATATACCTCATTTTGATGGGGTATATGTACCAAAAATTCCCAAAGGTAAGGTCTTTTCAAACATGAAAAGATCCCCTCTGGACTCGGAAGGAGTTGACACCCCATTGTTCTCTACAATGATGGTGGTGTCCCAAACTGATGAAGGTATGGCAGCAGGGTCAAGGCCCCCATTAGACCAACCCACTGCTAGCCAATCCCAACCTTCCCACCCTAAATCAATTCCCAGTCTCTTCTTGATAAACCAACTTCACCAATCACCCAAACATACAAAAGGAAACAGATAAAGAAGGCTCCTTCCCTTCTTGTACCATCAACCCCTAAGCCTTTAAGCCCTCTAAGGGAGGATTCTCCCTTAGAGAATATCTACAGGGAAACCACAAGGGTGTCTCCCAACCCAAAGGAGGTGCTCTCTGAGGTGGAGGAAGAGCATATGGGTGAGAAGGCTGCCACTACTCCTGCTAGCTCAGAGGAGGTCAGTGGTAACATACATAAGACCTTCCCCATGGAAACTTTGAATGAGCAATCATTCAAAGGTCCCCGGTGCCAAGAAACCAAGGGGGTGGATAGTGCTTCTGCTAGGCAGAAGACTTCCACTACAAAAAGCTCCTATGATCCTTCAAAAGAGGGTAACACTTCTGGAGAAGGTGAGGACAAATATGACTATGATGAATTGATGGAGACAATGGGTAACATCAACCTGGATGTTATTAAACAAGGCAAAGAGATAGAAGAAATGAAATTGGTAATCTTGTCCCAACAAGTACAAATTGCCAAATTAAAGAAAATGGTGACAAGGTTGGTGCACAAGAAGAGGAGAAAGCGGTTTATTTTGAAGAAGAGGTCAAATAATAAAGATGCTTCAAACAAGGGGGAGAAAGAGGCTGAAATAGAGAAAGAAAGTACAACTGAGAGGGCATTTGAGGTTGAGGGGGAGGAAGAGGCAGAAAAAGAAACAGAATTTGCTGAAGCAGTAGAAACTGTTAATGCTGCTGAAGCAACATAAACTGTTAATACTGCTGAAGCAGCAGTAACAGGGCTTTCTGTTGAAGAAATGGAAATTGCTGAAACATTGGTCAAAGCAAAGAATGACACTCCTAAGGCTACTCAAAAGGCCAAGGGAGTAGTCATCAATGAAGGAGAAGTTTAACAGAAGGAAACAGAAAAGGCAAAGGAGACAAAAGGAAAAGGAAAGGAGAAGATGGTTGGAGCTGAACTGCCTGCAAAGAAAAAGAATCAGATTGAAATGGATGAGGCAATAGCAAAGCAACTTCAAGACCAAATGGAAAAGGAGGAACAGCTGCAAACATAAAAAGACAGAGAACTTGCAAAGATCATGGCTAGAAAGTTGAATGCAGAATATCAGAAAGGCATCAAAGAAGCAGCTCAAGCCAAGAAACTTCAAGTCAAAAAGATGCCCATTCAAAAACAGAAAAGACAACCCTCCAAAACATTTTTGGCCAATCAGGAAAGAAGAAAGATGATAAATTTCCTGAAAGGTGCAATTGGTGTCAAGGGGGAGATGTTCACCAACATGGCATACACTCAGGTTGAGGAGTTGTATCAGAAAGAGATGCTCAAGCTTCAAGGGGATTCAGTCCAAAGGGAAGAGGCTGAGAGAAGAATGAAGGAAAGGCATGACCTGAACATTCAAAATCCATTCCCTGAGGAGACCACACCCTCAAAAGACAAAACTGAGGAGATGAAGGAAGAACCTGAGAGTGTTGGTGTAGAAGCCAAATCTGGGAAGAGGATGAAGACAATTGCTTCCAAAAAGCATTCTAAAAGGCCTAGAGTGGAAGAAACAGCAGAAACAGCAGAACCTTCAGTCACACCTTCAACAGAACCTGTGCAGAGCCCAGAACAGTCCAAAGAGCAATCAGATGAGCATATGGGGCTGTACATGACTATAGTAAAACCTGTACAGGTTGTTCCAATCTCCATGAAGGCTCCAGAGATCATCTTTTGGGATATTCTAAGAGACAATGGAAAGGATTTCTTTAGACTCAAAAGAGAAGGTGGTGCATTTGAAGCATATTCAACATGGGGGAGAGTAATCAGAGGTTGTTCAAGAGCAGACATTGAGGAAATGTACAAAGTGGGAATGAAACTCTATGAGCCTGTGTTGAAAGGTAAAGAAGAGAATCTTCTTAAAGTAGCAATGGAATACTTATGTATGATGTTTGATCCAGAGAAGGTGAGGCATAGGATTAAAGATCTTCATCATGAGTATGTGTTCAAAAAGATTGATAATTGGATACTCTTTGAAAACTGTGGTGTGTACATGATTACAATTGATAAATGTTATCATGAATACTACCTAGTTGACAAAATATATGATCATAGCAAGCAGAAACTTGAAGGGATGTTGAAAGCTAAGCTAGTATGTGCTAAGGATTCTGAAATGGCCAAAATTGTGGTGAGAAGAACTATCAATAAAAGTATGGGCCTAGATCTAAATTTGGGCAACTGAATGAGAGGTGTTGAAAGCATCTTGAAGATCAGATCTGAAGAACTTGACTTCTCTTCCTAAAAGTCAAGTTAGGGGGAGATTGTTGGGAACTGAAGAAAAGCTCAAGTATGGTTAATGCTGCTAGTTCAGAATTACTACTGCTAGAGGACTTCAATAGTTAATACTGCTGAGTATTACTACTGCTAGTAGAATTAATACTGCTAGTCAAAGTTAGTGCTGCTTGAACAAAGTTAGTACTGCTTAGCTAGTTAGTGCTGCTAGTGGTTAGTGCTGCTTAGTAGTTAATACTGCCAACCAATTAGTGCTGCTTATAAGATGAAGATTTGAATTAGAAGAATGACAGCTGGATATTTTGAAGATATTCATGGAAGATATACTGAAGATATTCTATTTATTGTAATTATCTTTTTGTTCAGTATATGTATAGATTTGACAGAATAACTTTTGATATAGATTAAATTCTAAATTTTTGTTTAAGAGAGAATCAACCTCAAGGCATAGTTCCTAATTCTAGAGAAGTAGAATTCGTCTTGAAAGAGCTTGTTCTTCAATATTGAGGTTGAGTGTGTAATCTTGTGATTTTGATTATTCAATACAAGTTTACAAGTTGTTAATCATATACTGTTTGTTTACTGTTACATTGAATATCAAAGTGTTTTTCCGCAACTTCTTTGATATTGTTTCTGAGACTTTATTCTTGTTGAGAATTCGATCCTGACATTTTCATTTCCCAACATAAACAAAAACATAAGACGACAATAAGTCTAAAAATGTCAAAATTCTAAAACCACAACGTAAGATAAAGTGACCATTTTTAACAAAACTTTCATGAGACACGACGCCCAATAAGTTCGCAAGTTTACATGCAATAAAATTAAAACCCACGCATCTCAAAGTACACTCACGTGCCCAAACGTCGTAGAACAATATTCCATAAAATTCAACACAACTCGTACAGACTAAAATCCCCAAGAAAATTCTGACTCAAAACCATGGGAACAACTCTTCATTTAAAACCTTAACATACGTGGAGGAGATCCAATGTCAAAGTTAAAAATTCTACAGTTACTTGACCAACACCCCAAATAACATTAAAACACGGATATTACAAGATCCGACAATAGTGTTAGACACGAAACAGGGATAAAGAGATTTTCAATAAAATATTTGCAACCACGTGCAACAATCATGCATGTTTAAGCTCACAGTTTAAAATCTGATGAGTGTTAAATGCTTTACCACGACTTCGTAACATAAATCACTTTATACTTCGAAAACATGAGAAACAATTAATGTAAATTTATTTAGAAATAAATTTCGTGCATGAATTTGGTCGGCATTCACATCTTAAGATTACGCTTCTCAATTTCCCGCCATACTATCGTCATCCGAAAGCATCAAACATCTTAAAACAACAATCACTCTACTTTGGTCAACTTACGATTTCTCCTTGAAATAGAGTCAATTCAATAAGCTTTTGTGTTGGGTCTGAAATATGCCAAACATGGTTACTACTTCTAGTTCAACATGGTTACTACTTCTAGTTCAACATGGTTACTACTTCTGAAGTTAATATTCATCATAGTTACTACTTCTGAAGTTAATATTCATCATGGTTACTACTTCTGTGGTTAATGCTACCAGTTGTAGTTAATGCTGCTGGAACAAAGTTAATGCTGCTAGAAGAAAACAGTTAATACTTCTAGTTAGTACTTCTGTGATTAATACTGCTAGTTGATGATTAATGTTGCTCAACAAGATTAGTACTGCTAGTTCAAAGTTAATACTGCTTGAAGAGATTAATGCTGCTGAGCATGGTTAGTACTGCTAGAGTTAATACTGCTCAGAGTATTAATGCTGCTGAAGAATAATGCTGCTTATGTGATAAAGAATTCGCATGGAAGGATGACAGCTGGATGGACTGAAGATTATGGAAAGCTTGGAGATAATGATGGAAGATATTCTGAAGATATTTTATTAATTGTAATTAGCTTTTATCTTCAGTATATATATAGTATTGTTCAGAATTGTTAGATAACTTAACTTTATTTTATTCATTCGTTCTAAGTTTTTGTTCTAAGAGAGAATCAACCTCAAGGCATAGATCCTAATTCTAGAGAAGTAGAATTCGTCTTGAAAGAGTCTGTTCTTCAAGATTGAGGTTGAGTGTGTAATCTTGTGATTTTAATCATTCAATACAAGTTTACAAGTTGTTAATCATATACTGTTTGTTTACTGTTACATTGAATATCAAAGTGTTATTCCGCAACTTCTTTGATATTGTTTCTGAGACTTTATTCTTGTTAAGAATTCGATCCTGACAAGTGGTATCAGAGCAAGTATTCTCAGAAACCTGCAATCATCATTCTTCCTTGAAATCAGAAATCATCAATGGCTAAAGTTTCAGATTCTTCAAGCACATAAATCCCCACAGAGGTAATGTCTAATCTTTGCTCTAAAACTTGTATGGAAACTGTTAAAAGGTACAGGGATCACAACCAGACAATGAGTGATGACTTTAAAAGATTAGAGAGAGATATAAAAGACTATGTAAGAATTGTTGAGAGTTTTGAGGAACAGATCAAAGTTTTCCAAGCCAATGACCTTCAACATTCTTATGATACAAATTACTGGAAGTGGGAGAAGAATGACCTAGAACTTCAGCTGAAAAAGTCTAAAGAGGAGAATGAGAAGATAAAGAGTGAGTTTGAGAAAGCCAAGCTGGATATTGAGAAATTTTCCAATGCTTCTAAAGCAATGGACTCTTTGCTCCAAACTCAAATCCATGACAAACTTAGAAGAGGAATAGGCTATAACACCACACCACCACCATACAACAACAATTACATCCCTCCTATATCAGACTTGCTAGAGACCAAGAATAGGAAGGAATTGTCTGATGAAGCCACTAAGGTAGATCCATTAGACAAAGTGGTGGTTGAAACAGACTCTGAAGAAGAGAACTCTAATGAAAAGAGTAAGAAGAACACTGTGAGTGGTGAGATTCCTCTAGAAAATCACATTATCACCAATGAGGGATGTGGAAAGGCTTGGATCAAGTCTAAGAACATAGAAAAGACTGAGGGAAAGTCTGAGAAGGTCCATTATAAGCAAACCACAGTTGTGAATCTTGTCCCTTGGAAACAGTGTACTTGCAATAAATCTGAGCCCCAAAAACATGATAAAAAGAGGGGAAATCAGAGAAATTGGAATAATCAATGGGCACAAAACAAGGGGTTGATCTGAGTAAAATCAATAGACCAAAACCTTGTTTTATCTGTGGAAAGCTTAATCATGTTGCCAATTACTGTTATTTCAATCCTATCAACCAAAGAGTTAATTTTCAAAGACAAACTCAAAACTCCTTTGGTTATAGGAAGCAAGGAAGGAATCAAATGGCTGAGAACAGAGCACCTAAAAAGTCTCATGTTCAAAATAAGTTTGCTAAACCATAGAAACATACTCCAAATAAGCCAAGGAGTAATTTAAAGACAAAGTAAGCAAACAACTTTGTTCAAGTTTGGGTTCCAATTGCAAAGAAACCTGTTAGTACTGCTAACCAAGTTAGTACTGCTAACAAGGCTAGTGCTGCTTCTAGTAGTAATGCAGCCAAGCCTATAATCTTGACAAAGTACTCCAGTCATAAGATTCCTAAATAACTCATTCAGACAAAACTGACAGATTATATTAATGAGAAAGGTCAACCCAAGACCACTTTGGCTTGGGTTCCATCAAAGACTAACTGATTTGTCAAGTGTACAGGGCAACCAAAAGCTCAAGAGGAAGAGCATTTGGAATGAAGATAATGGTTGCTCTTGGCACATAACAAGGAACATGGACTGTCTTCAAATTCTTTAAAAGATTTGATGGAGGACATGTTACTTTTGATCCAGCAGAAGGTAAGAAAAGTGAAAAAGGTTGCTAATACTGAAAGGTAGTTAGTACTTCTAGTTCAGTGAATACTGTCAGACTGTGTTAATGTTGCTGATAAGGGTTACTACTACTAATGTAAGTTTTTTTTATACCTAAAAATAATCTTCAATGATTTAATGTCAAACCTGGATATCAATCAAAAAGCTTTTGTCTGTATCCAAGGTTTGTACAAGAAGTACTTAATAAGGAATTGACGGATATACCACACTTTGATGGGGTATATGTACCTAAACCCCCTAAAGGCAAGGTTTTCTCAAATATGAGAAGATCTGCTAGGGACTCGGAAGGAGTTGACACCCCATTGTTCTCAACAATGATGGTGGTGTCCCAACCACAAGAAGGTATGGCAGCAGGGTCAAGGCTCTCACTAGACAATCCCACTGCTAGCCAATCCCAACCTTCACACTCTATATCTATCCCACAGTTCCTACTTCATAAGCCCACTTCTCCTATTACCCAAACTTACAAAAGGAAACAGGTAAAGAAGGCTCCTTCCCTTCTTGTACCATCACCCACTAAGCCTTTAAGCCCTCTATTGGAGCATTCTCCAATAGAGAATATCCAAAGGGAATCCAATAGGGTGTCTCCCAACCCTCAGGAGGTGCTCTCTAAGGAGATGGAAGAGCATATGGGTGAGAAGGTTGCCACTACTTCTGCTAGCACAGAGAAGGACAGTGGTAACATTTCTAAGACCTTCCCCATGGCAACTTTGGGTGAGAAATCAACCAAAGGTCCCAGGTGCCAAGAAACCACGGGGATGGATAGTGCTTCTGCTAGGCAGAAGGCTTCCACTACTACAAGATCCAAGGATCCCTCAAGGGTGGGCAAAACATCCAAAAAGGGTGAGGACAGATCTGAAACCAATGAATTGATGGAAAATGATTCCAATGATCCTTCAAGGGTGGGTAAAACACCTAAAGAAGGTGAGGACAGTTTAACTACAAAGAATTGATGGATACACTTGGTACAATTAGTCTGAGAGTTCACAATCAAATTATGGAGATAAAAGAGATGAAAAGGTGATCACTTCTTATCACTAGCAAATAGATCATATCAAGAAGCTGGTACTGAAAAAGAAGAAAATTAAAGTTTGTATTGATATGAAATCTTATTTTGAGGGGGAGATAAGTGAAGAAGCTGAAATAAAGCAGTAACTACATCAGAAACATAAAAGAAGATAACAGCAGAAACTGAATCAAGAAGAACTAGTAATTGCAGAAAGTTTTGAAATTATCATAAAGACCCTATGTTGAAGAACTTAACTTCTCAGTTTTGAAAAGTTAAGTTAGGGGGAGATTGTTGGGTCTGAAATATGCCAAACATGGTTACTACTTCTAGTTCAATATGGTTACTACTTCTAGTTCAACATGGTTACTACTTCTGAAGTTAATATTCATCATAGTTACTACTTCTGAAGTTAATATTCATCATGGTTACTACTTCTGTGGTTAATGCTGCTGGAACAAAGTTAATGCTGCTAGAAGAAAACAGTTAATACTTCTAGTTAGTACTTCTGTGATTAATACTGCTAGTTGATGATTAATGTTGCTCAACAAGATTAGTACTGCTAGTTCAAAGTTAGTACTGCTTGAAGAGATTAATGCTGCTGAGCATAGTTAGTACTGCTAGAGTTAATACTGCTCAGAGTATTAATGCTGCTGAAGAATAATGCTGCTTATGTGATAAAGAATTCGCATGGAAGGATGACAGCTGGATGGACTGAAGATTATGGAAAGCTTGGAGATAATGATGGAAGATATTCTGAAGATATTTTATTAATTGTAATTAGCTTTTATCTTCAGTATATATATAGTATTGTTCAGAATTGTTAGATAACTTAACTTTATTTTATTCATTCGTTCTAAGTTTTTGTTCTAAGAGAGAATCAACCTCAAGGCATAGATCCTAATTCTAGGGAAGTAGAATTCGTCTTGAAAGAGTCTGTTCTTCAAGATTGAGGTTGAGTGTGTAATCTTGTGATTTTAATCATTCAATACAAGTTTACAAGTTGTTAATCATATATTGTTTGTTTACTGTTACATTGAATATCAAAGTGTTATTCCGCAACTTCTTTGATATTGTTTCTGAGACTTTATTCTTGTTAAGAATTCGATCCTGACATTATGGTTCTAATTCACCTAATGACTTCGACCCAAAATGGTCATCTAATTGCATCTGGCATGATTAACAATCACTCCAATACGACAATGCTATAAACATCCACTCTTCATTAGATCACTCGCTTAGAAACTTTCTCACTACCTCAACAGTCATCATACCAAGGTAGTTCAAGTGTACACATTGTAACACCCTAAAAACTAGCGGAATAAAAAATCGAAATTTCTGCAATATAACGGCTATAAATAGATAAAACCTGGGTATAAAACCTGCTATAATCAATCCCAAAGTATCATCCCGATAAAACGGGTAAACAAACTATAACCATTACAATTAACCAAATGAAGAATACACTAACAACCTAATAATCTAACTTAAATAAGGAAGATTAACATCGGGTGTTGCTATTCTTCCAAAAGTATGCCCGCTGTCCAAAATATCGATCTACACATCTCCCAAAAAGACCGCTCTTGGCCTCAAAGCCATCCACTCAGTCCCGACGAACCCCTTCGGAAACCTGACCTGTTATACATGTCATTTTGAGAAATAGTGTTAGGCTAAAGCCTAGTGAGATCAAACATTTACAGTTTAAGTAAACAAACGTAAAAGTGAGTAAAAGAGTTTATTTTTATACAACAACAATAATGGTAATAATAAAAATAATGCTCTTTGAAATATAGCAAATACCTTTTGGGTTAACGGGGGAGACCCGCTTACTAACACAAATGACGGAACACAAAAGTAAGTCATTCGTTGAGTCAGTAAAGCCAATAAACAAATAAAGTATATGCAAGGGATGTCAGGTTCAGTGGCTTTAAACGTACACCCACGGAAACTCAAGTTCAACCCCGAAGGGTTCCTACGTCGAGCTCCTCATCCAATATCGTAATACTTGAGCACGAAGGACTTATAACCCAATCCGATACCAAACGTGCCTCGACGTGGAAAACTAGTCGTCCCAACGCCGGAACAATAATAAACCAAATACGGGGCCATGACTCCCAATGCATCAAATAAGCCAAATAATGCGCATAAGGCCCAACCAGAAATCCCAACAATGGTTAACATACAATAAGTGACATGAGGGGTAATTCCCACCAAAACTACTTCCATTGTTACCAAGAGACCACTAGTAAAAATATAGATGATTCCCTTTTTATTTCAAATCCCCAAAATATGAAGTGAGTTTAATATGCAAACTTATCAGCAGTTAACCACAATACCAATATTTCCAAATTCATAGTTTTGCATAGCGATGCTATTCTCTCAAAGGTATAACCCAAGTAAAACAAGCTAAAGAACATTATTAAAGCTCATAAAACGTTATTTCCCAAAAATCACCATAAACACTTATATCTCCAAAAGTTAGGTTTAGCAAGAAATTCCACAAATCAAATATATGAAAGAGAAGATATTAGGTATTTAAAATCAACCTTTTGACATGTATAAAGTTTAGTAAAATGGGTAAGAACTCACCTTAGTGGTTTTCTTAAAAGAAAACCAAACCCTAAAACGAAGGAGATGAAGATGATTTGTATAATCACTTGAGAGATTCTTACCAACACTTCCTAAAAGTGTTAAGGACTACCATTAATGACTATGAACCACCATAAATGAGGAGAGAAGTCTAGATGAGAAACACTTACCGAAATCAGTAGAGAGAATCACTCCCAAACCCTAGAAATCAGATAAAAATGACTGAAAATCGCGACTTGGCTTTTTATACCCGAAACCCCCGTCGGCGATAGTGCCCCGGCGATAGTGACATATGTCACTATCGCGGGCAAGGTCGCGAGCGCCTCACCACCTTCGGTACAGATTGGGCGATAGTGCCCCGACGATTGTGACCATGTCACTCTCGCGGGCACAATTGCGAGAAATGTACCGAGGCCCTAAGGCCTTCGGCGATAGTGCCCTCCGCGATTGTGACACCCTGTCACTCTCGTAGGCACAATCGCGAACAGCCCCAAATTTCCCAAATTTGATGATTTTTAACCCACGACGCTTAAATCCCACTTTCTCGATATTAAGCTATTAAAATCAAAATATATATATATATAAGTTTCAAAGCAAGAAGAATACTACATGGGTTCTCAGAATTCGGGGTGTTACAATCCTCCCCAACTTGGGAATGATTTCGTCCCTAAAATCCTACTAACTAAACAAGTGAGGGTATCTACGCCTCATGTCTTCTTCCGCTTCCCAAGTCACATTGGTGCCGCGGTGGTGTTTCCATTGAACCTTTACCATCATTACCTCTTTATGTCGGAGCTTCTTGATTATCCTTTCCAAAATAGCCTCGGGCTCTTTGATGCAACGATTATCATCCACTCGAATTTCGGACAAAGGAATGACGCTTTCCTCTTCCACTAAGCACTTACGTAGATAACATACGTGGAATGTGGGATGAATCTCATCCATCTCCGGCGGTAAATCCAATTTGTAAGCTTGGAGCCTGATGCGCTCGAGAATAATAAACGGTCCTAGGAAACGGGGACTTAGCTTCCCACGCTTCCTAAACCAGATCAACCCTTTCCAAGGAGACACTTTCAACATCACACGATCTCCCACTTGGAACTCTACCGGTCTTCTCTTTTTGTCGGCATAACTCTTCTGACGATCTTGTGCCGCTTTTAACCGCTCTCGAATTGATTTGACTTTGTCGGCCGTCTCTTGCACAATTTCCGGGCTAGCAAACTGCTTCTCCCCCGCCTCTAACCAACACACGGGGGTCCTACACTTCCGTCCGTACATAGCTTCAAATGGTGCCATCCCGAGACTAGATTGGTAACTATTGTTGTACGCAAATTCCACCAAAGGTAGATGGGCATCCAAACTACCACCAAAATCAATCACGCATGATCTAAGCATATCTTCAAGCGTTTGAATCGTCCTCTCACTTTGTCCGTCCGTTTGTGGGTGATAAGTCGTGCTCAAATTCACTCGTGTGCCCAACTCTTGATGCAAGGCTCCCCAAAATCTCGACGTAAACCTGCTATCCCGATCAGAAACTATCGACAAGGGTAACTCGTGTCTAGAGAAAATTTCATCTATGTACAGCTTTGACAACTTATCCATTGGCAAAGTTTCCCGCATCGCTAGAAAGTGAGCACTCTTCGTCAATCGATCAACGATGACCCAAATGGTGTCGTTCCCTCTCAAAGTCTTCGGTAACTTGGTCACGAAATCCATGGTGATCTTATCCCATTTCCACTCAGGTATTTCAAGCGATTGAAGGATCCCATAGGGTCGTTGATGCTCGGCCTTCACTTATGAACAAGTCACGCATCGCTCCACATAATGAGCTACATCCAACATCAAAATTGGCCACCAATAATGTAGATTCAAATCCCGGTACATCTTGGTGCTCCCTGGGTGGATAAAATACTTGGATTTATGCGCATCGTCCAAGAGTAGCTCTCGGCAACCACCAAACTTTGGTACCCAAACTCGACCATTGAAGAACTTTATCCCTAGACTATCTTCGGTCAACAATAACCGTTGCTTTGGCATCACTTCTTCCTTGAGGTTTTCTTCCTTTAATGCTTCGGTTTGCGCTTCTTTATTCTTTTCCATGAGACTTGACACCAACTCGATTCTTGTAAGCTTGGCTTGAAGTCTCCCGCTATACTCTTTTCGACTCAAGGCGTCGGCCACCACGTTTGCTTTACCCGGGTGGTAGAGTAATTCACAGTCGTAATCCTTAAGTAACTCCAACCACCTTCGTTGCCTCATGTTGAGCTCCTTCTGATCAAAAACATACTTCAAGCTCTTGTGATCCGTGTACAAGGTACACTTTGTGCCGTAAAGGTAATGTCGCCACAACTTTAATGCAAATACTACCTCCGCTAACTCCAAATCGTGAGTGGGGTAGTTCTTCTCATGCACCTTCAATTGCCTAGATGCGTACGCGATTATTTTTCCTCTTTGCATAAGTACACATCCAAGTCCCCTTTTGGATGCATCACTATAGACCACAAAATCCTCCGATCCCTCCAGCAAGGATAAGATCGGAGCCTCGCATAATTTTCTTTGCAACGTTTTAAATGCTTTCTCTTGCTCCTCGGTCCACACAAACTTTACATTCTTCTTAGTCAACACCGTCAACGAAGAAGCAACTTTGGAGAAGTCTTGTATGAACCTTCGTTAATACCCCGCCAAGCCTAGGAAGCTCTGAATCTCGGATGGACTTTTGGGTGGTTCCCAATTCATCATAGCTTCAATCTTGGTCGGATCCACCATCACTCCATCCTTTGAAACTACATGCCCCAAGAACTGTACTTCCTTCAACCAAAACTCGCACTTGGAAAACTTTGCATAAAGCTTCTCCTTCCTCAAGATTTCCAAGACATCTTAAAGATGACGCGCATGATCGACTTCATCCTTCGAGTAGATAAGAATGTCATCAATGAACACGATGACCGACTTATCTAAAAAGGGTCGGCACACGCGGTTCATTAAGTCCATAAACACCGCTGGGGCATTCGTCAAACCGAAGGGCATTACTAAGAATTCGTAGTGACCATAACGCGTCCTAAAAGCGGTTTTAGGAATGTCTTCTTCTTTGACTTTCACTTGATGATAACCCGAACGGAGATCGATCTTCGAAAAGCAAATCGCTCCTTGAAGTTGGTCGAACAAACCATCAATCCTAGGGAGTGGATACTTGTTCTTCACGGTTACCTTATTCAACTCCCTATAGTCGATACACATACGCATGGTACCGTCCTTTTTCTTCACGAATAAGACTGGTGCTCCCCAAGGCGAGAAACTCAGCCTTACGAACCCTTTCTCTAAAAGCTCTTGCAACTGGCTCATCGTTTCCTTCATCTCTGACGGAGCCAACCGATAGGGAGCTCGGGCTATAGGAGCCGCTCCCGGCGTCAGATCAATCTTGAACTCCACTTGACGGTCGGGTGGTAAACCAGGAAAGTCGTCCGGGAATACATCAGGAAACTTCCTTACCACCTCGACATCTTCTAGCATCTTCCTCTCGAGTTTGGCATCTATCGCATATGCCAAAAAGGATAAGCATCCTTTCGCCAAACACTTTCGCGCCTTCGCCATACTAATGATTGCAACTTCACCCTTTCGCCTCTCGCCATACACGGTCACCACGTTACCATTCGAACCCGGAATTCGGATCAACTTTTTAGCACAAAGAATTTCCGCGTGATTGGTCGACAACCAATCCATACCGACTACAACATCAAATCCTCTAATGACCATAGGCATTAGATCTATCGGGAACTCTTTCCCTTCGATTTCAAGTTTGCAATTTCTTAGAATATTCCGAACCACTACTTGATCACCATCGGCTAGCTCTACCACTAACGCCTCGTCTAAACTAGTAGTGGGCATGGATAGTTTTAGGCAAAACGAACTCGATACAAACGAAAAACTAGCTCCTGAGTCAAATAATACATGCGTAGGTACGGAGTTTAGGAGAAACGTACCCGACACTACATCCGCTGATGCCTTCGCCTCTTCGGTGGTCATCTAAAAAGCTCTCCCTGTTGCTTTAGGAGTGTCCATCTTTTTGCTTCCACTAAAGTTCGCCTTTAACTTCGGGCATTCATTCCTAACATGGCCCGACTCTTTACACCCAAAACAAATTCGCTCTTTGATTGGATAGTCACTGTAACGGTGGCCGGGTTTTCCACATTTAAAACATGAGTCGGACCCCGAATAGCAAGGACCATTGTACTTACTTTGGCATTTTGAACACCACGGGGTATCCCGCCTCGGACCATTCCCCCTCTGATTGTTGTTGAAGCGGTTTGGCCTCTTCGAAGATGTGGGACCCCCTTCCCACTTCCTTTTCTCGACCACTCCACTCCTCTCCATCTTACTCGAGCCGTAGGAGTCTTCTATTAACTGTGCTTCTTCGATTGCCTCTCGGAGAGTAGAGGCCCTTGATACCTGAACCATATTCATCATTTCTGTAGGCAAACCTTTGATGTATGCCTTGATTTTCTCTCTTTCGGTGGGGACCAGATGTCCCACCAACCCCAGCTTGTCCATAAAAGATTTTTTGTACTCCTTCACCGACAGATTTCCCTTCTTCAAACCCCGGAACTCATCTATGATTCGATCCATAGCTCGTTCATTGCAAAATTCTTCCATAACCTTCTTCTTGAAGGTCTCCCAGCTCAGTTGGGCCAAAACGGTGACCTCAATAGAAGTAGAAAATACATTCCACCATGTGAGGGCCGCCCCTCTAAGCATTTGAGACCCAAATACGGCTTTTTGACCTTCCCCACACTCGCTTGATCGGAAAGCCTGCTCCATCTCTCTAATCCAGTTCATGCATGCTACCGGATCATCTGTGCCCTTAAATTCTGGTGGTTGGCATCCAAGAAATGCCTTGAAGGTACAAGCCTTAGGCAGTTGCCTCACATCGGGAGGTGGAGTTTCATTAGAAGGGACAACGGGTCCCGAACCTCCAGATCCCACCCCCAATTACATTTTCTGCCACCGCCTCAGGCCTACGGTGGTTAACATCACGGTCGTCCAAAAGCTTCAGGAATACTTCTTGTTGTTGAGCCATAGCTGCGTTCATCGCTTGCATCATCCGTTCCATCATTCTAGATTCCGGAGTTACCTCTTCCATAATCGGATGAGTTGCAACTAGGTTTCGTCGAGGTATGAATTCCGGTCCTCCACCCAACGTGTTTACCAAAGGTGGGGGCAAATCATTATTAGTTACTCTCGGTTGATCCGCCGTGGACGCCGTAGTATCTTGCCCTTCTGGCCGATTACGCATATTAACCATCGTCTGCCACACACGCGAGAATATAGGTGAGATGAAGATGAACAGAACATGAACAAGGAAACGTACTACCACGTTCATTAATTATCATAACAGCGGAAAACAAGCATAATCACGTAAAACATCTTCATAATAACGTTAGCTAGGCGAAGTTATGAACATGCGATACATAAAAATTTTCATTCCCATTACCATAACGCTTAACTTGTGTAGCCTCCGTCGACTCTAAAACTATCTTATCTTAAGAGTTCTACCCAATCTCACAAAATCATTGCCTAATTTCACAACTTAAGTCTAGGTACTCTACATCCATACCTAGTTCACTTAAACTAATGCTCTGATACCAACTTGTAACACCCTAAAAACTAGCGGAATAAAAATTCGAAATTTCTGCAATATAACGGCTATAAATAGATAAAACTTGGGTATAAAACCTGCTATAATCAATCCCAAAGTATCATCCCGATAAAACGGGGAAACAAACTATAACCATTACAATTAACCAAATGAAGAATACATTAACAACCTAATAATCTAACTTAAATATGGAAGGTTAACATCGGGTGTTGCTATTCTTCCAAAAGTATGCCCGCTATCCAAAATATCGATCTACACATCTCCCAAAAAGACTGCTCTTGGCCTCAAAGCCATCCACTCAGTCCCGACGAACCCCTTCGGAAACCTGACCTGTTATACATGTCATTTTGAGGAACAATGTTAGGTTAAAGTCTAGTGAGATCAAATATTTGCAGTTTAAGTAAACAAACGTAAAAGTGAGTAAAATAGTTTATTTTTATACAACAACAATAAAGGTAATAATAACAATAATGCTCTTTGAAATATAGCAAATACCTTTTGGGTTAACGGGGGAGACCCGCTTACTAACACAAATGACGGAACACAAAAGTAAGTCATTCGATGAGTCAGTAAAGCCAATAAACAAATAAAGTATACGCAAGGGATGTCAGGTTCAGTGGCTTTAAACGTACACCCACGAAAACTCAAGTTCAACCCCGAAGGGTTCCTACGTCGAGCTCTTCATCCAATATCGTAATACTTGAGCACGAAGGACTTATAACCCAATCCGATGCCAAACGTGCCTCGACGTGGAAAACTAGTCGTCCCAACGCCGGAACAATAATAAACCAAATACGAGGTCATGACTCCCAATGCATCAAATAAGCCAAATAATGCGCATAAGGCCCAACCAGAAATCCCAACAATGGTTAACATACAATAAGTGACATGAGGGGTAATTCCCACCAAAACTACTTCCATTGTTTACCAAGAGACCACTAGTAAAAATATAGATGATTCCCTTTTTATTTCAAATCCCCAAAATATGAAGTGAGTTTAATATGCAAACTTATCAGCAGTTAACCACAATACCAATATTTCCAAATTCATAGTTTTGCATAGCGATGTTATTCTCTCAAAGGTATAACCCAAGTAAAACAAGCTAAATAACATTATTAAAGCTCATAAAACGTTATTTCCCAAAAATCACTACAAACACTTGTATCTCCAAAAGTTAGGTTTAGCAAGAAATTCCACAAATCAAATATATGAAAGAGGAGATATTAGGTATTCAAAATCAACCTTTTGACATGTATAAAGTTTAGTAAAATGGGTAAGAACTCACCTTAGTGGTTTTCTTAAAAGAAAACCAAACCCTAAAACGAAGGAGATGAAGATGAGTTGTATAATCACTTGAGAGCTTCTTACCAACACTTCCTAAAAGTGTTAAGGACTACCATTAATGACTATGAACCACCATAAATGAGAAGATAAGTCTAGATGAGAAACACTTACCGAAATCAGTAGAGAGAATCGCTCCCAAACCCTAGAAATCAGATAAAAATGACTGAAAATCGCAACTTGGCTTTTTATACCCGAAACCACCGTCGGCGATAGTGCCCTGGCGATAGTGACATCTGTCACTATCGCGGGCAAGGTCGCGAGCGCCTCACCACCTTCGGTACATATTGGGCGATAGTGCCCCGGCGATTGTGACCATGTCACTCTCGCGGGCACAATCGCGAGAAATGTACCGAGGCCCTAAGGCCTTCGGCGATAGTGCCCTCCGCGATTGTGACACCCTGTCACTCTCGCAGGCACAATCGCGAACAACCCCAAATTTCCCAAATTTGATGATTTTTAACCCACGATGCTAAATCCTACTTTCTCGATATTAAGCTATTTAAATCAAAAAAAAAAAAAAATATATATATATATATATATATATGTTTCAAAGCAAGAAGAATACTACATGGGTTCTCAGAATTCGGGGTATTACACACATGTAGCATGTAGGTTCACTATAACACTGGCCAGGTGCCATTATGAACGTACGATACATGATCATCCTTGCGACTCTCGATAAGTTTTCCGTTTCTAGCGACTCGATCAACCCCAAAATATCTCATCTTAAGGTACCTAATGTGTTACTTCACTTACAATCACTTATAAGAACGCTAGTTTGAGTCTAGGCATCCAAAAATCAATACCTAATTCTCTCAAACTTAAGCTCTGATACCAACTTGTAACACCCTCAATTCTGGAAATAGCAACTAATTTAAAATTTTCTAAATTCATCGATAAATGATACATCTCCAAATCACGATTTATTATTTAACCTCAATACACACATTTCATTCTATACATACAGTCTACAATAAGGACGGGTGCTACTAAAACCCAAAAATAGTCGCTATCTCCAAACTGCGGAAGACTTCACCAACCACCTACACTTGCACAAAGCTAGGGCTCAACTCTTCATAGCTACTAAAACCAAACGCCAATAGGAACTTGATGCACATGCCGACAAATAAAAAGGTTAGGCTTAACGCCTAGTGAACTCAAGAGTTTTCAACATATATAAATTAATCGTTTAAAAAGAAGGAATGCGGTTAAATTCATAATCTTTCAATTTGATATGTCTTACATATGAAAACGACTTATTTTCCCATAATATGCAATTTATGCAAAGAACACCGATGTAAACATTTTCCAATGCGAACTACTTCAAGGACGAAGACACCAATATAAAGCGCCCACTCATAAATTATGTTTAACCCCAAAACTCACTCAAAACGTGAATAGAAATTGAACTCCCACTTCATAAAAACGTAGATAAAGCTTGATTCTCGAAACACCCAAACACGGTGGAATATGTTACCCAACTCATAAAATCATGGATAAAACCCATACATATAAAAGGTCACCGAAAACATGGATACCCAAAATACAATACCCAAAATAACACCTTTCGGTGATGGGGAAGGCCCAATTCCATCGAATGTGGCGGCACATAAAGATAAGCCACGCATCGATGTTATAAGCATAACTTCAAGGATAAACAATCATTGGCATCAACCCAAACAAGTCTTTAGCCAAGGTAGACATTAACCCTATCCAGGTCTTTAGTCGTAGCGGACATCAACTCAAACCGAGTCTTTAGTCATATCGGACATCAACTCAAAACGAGTCTTTAGTCAGGATAAACAACCATTGGCATCAACCCAAACAAGTCTTTAGCCAAGGTAGACATCAACCCTATCTAGGTCTTTAGTCGTAGCGGACATCAACTCAAACCGAGTCTTTAGTCATATCGTACATCAACTCAAACCGAGTCTTTAGTCAGGATAAACAACCATTGGCATCAACTCAAACAAGTCTTTAGCCAAGGTAGACATCAACCCTATCCAGGTCTTTAGTCGTATACAATACAACCGACTTTTATGCCTATGGATCCATTGCATTACGGTCAAAACGTTACACGACTCAAAGGAATGACAACGCACTCTAAAACACGTAATTCCCAATGAAGGTGCAACTAGGTACACCATACGACCAAGACTCCTTAACGAGCTACCAAGATTGAACAAATGTTCCAAAGACTCCACCGAGTACAAATCAAGCCCCAAGAGGCTTAATAAACGTTTGGCTAAAACACGAGAGCCAATGTGGTTACACCAACCAAAATACACATTTTTCCCAAAATATTTGATTCTCAAATTATCATTGGCCTTCGTCCCAAAACCCAAAAGGTTTTCCATTTCTAAAATGTTTCCCAAAGACGGGAATGACCCAAAACCAAAGGACCCATACATTAGTACTTTTCAAAACACGTCGTTTCATGAATGATGCATAAAACCCGACAAAACACTCAAAAGTGCATTTTTGACCAAATTCCTATTTATGCAATAATCCATCAAAACCCATTCATTTATGGCCCATTTAACAAAATGCTCAAAAATCCCAAAGATATATGCTATATAAGTTTATAAAGTTACACACTTTCAAAATAACCAAACTTATCAGCAGTTAGCAATTTCATGCAAGACGCAAACCACTTTTAAAATAAACATATTGGCATGTACACCGTTTTCACAAATCAACTTGAACTCACCTTGCTAGATTTAGGCTAAATCTAGGTTTTACCCCACTTTGAGCTTCCTTGACGAAACTTGAATCCTCCAATCCAAAACCTAGATCCGAACATTTTCAACCGTAAATAAACATATTCAACCAAATAGAACATTCCCCAAACCTTTTACATCAAAACCTCAACTTATACTCAAAACCCTAATTTTGACCTAACCCTTCTAAAATCTTCCAAACCGAAAATTAGAGAAATCAAACACTAGGGAATCATCAATGGAGCATTTATATCTTATATTAGGGTTTAGACATGGAAGAGATACACTTACCACTTAGGTTTTGGTGAGAACCTAGAAAACTCTACCATGGAGCTTGAGGTTGAAGATGAAGATGGAGATGGTGAATCCTTCACCAAAGCTTCCAATCTTGCCACTTGATGGTGATTTACTTCCGTAATACTCAAGAATTTGAGCCAAGAATGACCCAAAATCGCCATACATGACTTTGGTTGGTTCTAGAGAGTGTTTGGGGATGAATGGGAAGTGAGGGATGAAGAAATGGCTTAAAATCCACATTTAACAGCAACCAGTCCCCTGGGGGCGACATTGCCAGGCGACAATGCCATGGCAATGTCGCAGGGCATTGTCGCAGCAATGCTCCAGCATTCGGTACCTTCCATGCGACTGTGACAGTGCGATTTTGACACTGTCATAGTCGCCGGACATTGTCGCGAGACCCTTCCCAAGCCCCGAAACTCAACTTTTTCAATGCCAACACTCCCGATACTCTAAGGGACTTTAAATAATGCTTTCCCCACAAAATCCCACCATTTTCAAGTTCCAAAAACGTCTGAGTAACTTTTATTTATCGAAAATCACGGGTGTTACAGCAGACGAAACATTTACCTGTAGAAGATCGATCGAGAGGAGCGCATGATTTGATTCGTATAAGAAGGCTGCATCTCGAAGTCAGAATCGTCGTCTTGGAAGACTGCGTCTAGAAGCATGTATCGTATCAATTGTTGTCTTGGAAGTTGTACTTGATTTATGGCCCGGTAAAGTTGGGCGGCCCGATAACTTTTCAAACTTATGGTTTAATCAATAGTACATAGTGCATAAAGTGTTGTAATTAAGAGATTTTAAGAGATTGTGCAGAAAACACTTGTACATTGTGCATCAAAAATTGTTTTTAAGAGATTTTGAAATATGCTTTATAAGGTATTATAGATTATATATTTTTAATGAATATAATAACTTGTTAATAAGTTAGTTAGCATAATAATATAAATTAATAAAATCAGAATTTTATCAAAAAAAATGGACCTCATAATATCGTCTATATACAATGCAAAATGAATAACGAGGTTACAAAGAGATTTTAGGGAAATAAGTCAACAGTGTGATACGGGAAAATAAGAAGTAATAGAAGATTGATTGTAGTGTCTCACTACTGCATGTCGCTTTGCGAGCGTGTATAGTTCAGGAGCAAGGAGCCAGAAAACAAAGTAGGTTGTTGTGATGTCAGAATTTACATGTATTTTTATCTATTGCTAATACAACTCAAGCTTACCTTTTGTCCAGTAGTTGTGTTTGGTACATGAGACAACACAAAACTTATTGTTTCATGTTTGAAGCGACGTGAGACAGGATAAACCTCACATTCCCACGTTTGGTGCGACATGAGATAAGACAAAAACTCATTTTCCCACGTTTAGTACGACATGGGACAAGGTGGGACATAAAAAGTTTATTTTTTTGTTTCACCAAATAGGTGGAACAAGATGGGAGAATGATAAGGCAGAAACTAAAAAATTACTAATTTATTCTCATTTGATATAACTTTGATATGATATTTGTTTTAATATATAGTCACTACCGTCCATCGTCGCCACCACCAACAACACCAAGTCACCAACCGACAATTGGCAGCCATCGTCGACTACATCGGCCACCTCCACAATAACCACCACTATCAGCTACCACTACTATACCACCACCTTTACCTTCAATACGTCAGCCACAACTATCTCCCCACCATTATTGGTACCACCACCATTGTCCTACACCTATTTTGCTCTTTGTAAATAGTAACTTTAACGTTTTATGGGTTTTTGGGAAATCCATTTTATATTTTTTCAAATTAAATGATTGATCAGGTTTTAAAACATTCATATAGTTACCTGGTCATTTTTTCAATAACTAAAAGCATTTTAATTATCATTAAAAGTTTATTATACAAGTTATATAAAAATAATGAATATTTTATTATTTTTACTTTGATGTTCATAACCATAAATATTTTCAGTTTTTAACCATATTTTCAAAATTTTGATCATACAAACCGTCAATTTCATTGGTTAAGTTAATGAAATTGTTTCATTATTTGTAAAATTTGATAAATTGTTTTATATTTTTTTCTTGATGAAATTATTTCATATATTTATGTTTTTTATGTAAAAATGAAAAAAAATCATCATAATGAGAAAATGCAGGAAACAATTTCATTAGAATGAGAAAATACGTGAAACAATTTCATTTTTACATAAGAAACACAAATATATGAAACAATTTTAATCAACAAAAGAATTATAGGACACAATTTCATCAAATTAAACAATTTATTAACCAATTTCATTAACTTAACTAATAAATTTGACGGTTTCCATTGTTTGCAAAATTAAAGTGGTTTTCATTTGATCCATCACTTATAAATATTTATGTTCATACGAATGTATTTACTTTATTGTGAACCATTTATCTCATGTTTTTAAAGTTTCGATAAAAAAATTAACTTTATTATGAACCATAGAACTACTTAGTTTCATTTTTGGACTCCAAAAATTCAACTGATAATTAATTGATAAATATGTTAAACTACAAGATAATTGTTGAACCCTATTAATAAATTAGAAGATTTAACTAATAAATAGCCAAAGAATTTCTCTCTCTAACAAAACCATAAAATAAATATTTAGAGGAACAAAGAATAAAAAGAAACACAAATTAGGATTGAGGGTTCGATAATTATCTACAGAATCGAGGTGTATCACGTTGCATTGCACATATACATTCTAGTCAAAATAAATATATGAGTAAATTACATAATTTGTCTCTCTGATTATATGAAAATAACAAATGTGGTTCATAACCCATAAATCCTCCACAGGGTCTTTGTAGTTTTATTTTTGTTATAGATCACATCCTTTGCTTTAACTCTATTAAAAAAATTTGTAAAGTCAAAATATTTTAGTCATTTCATTTATTTTGTCAAGATTTTTTTATTGTACAACTTTAGATGCAATTTATACAAGTATGTAGAACAATTAACAATAAAATAAGACAAAACAAAATCAAAAAACACATCCACCATCTACGGCTCCCCTGCTTGATCCGACCTCCCCCTCTCCAGCCATTGCCCATCTTCGACCACTTTCCCTTTTCCGATCATCTTCTCTTGTCGCTACCTCATCTACAACCACCACACAACAGAACAAATGCACACATACACACCAAATCAACCTAAGTTCAGAACCTTAATCACCAAAAGTTAAAAAAAAAAAAAAAAAACCAAGCTCAAATCAATAACTAACAAACAATTAAGAACAAACATGAAATCAAATGCTTGTATTGTGAGGAGGGTGTTGATTTCTTTTCCCTTTTATACCTCCCAACATTTAGGGTTTGGGGTAAGGCGGAGATTCATGATTCTGTTTTTATTAACTTACAAATGTTTGTTTGTTAGACAAAAAACGGAAAATGACATTATGCCCTCATGCGTCTTGTCCGTGAGGGATACTTAATGGTTGAGCTTAACATTAGATAGGGGCAAGGACGGTGAGTGGAAAGCAAATGGAATGGTGTTCTGGTGTAAATTCTAAATTGGTGTTGATATTGGTAGAGTTTGTGTAAACCATATGAACGATATTTGTAATTTACTCTAAAATTTATTAATACATATAATGGAAAAACATGTATTATTCAAGTATGAGATTAAAAATATATAGGAATACTGTTGAGACTTGGGATCACATGAGAACAATATGTTTTTGTGAGACCCGGAAAACCACATTTTTACACTTCAAACTTCATAGTAAAACACTGTGAAGGTAACCATCACAGCGTTTTTTTGCTTTGAAGATCCGGATTTTTTTTTACCTTTACAGTATTTTGCTGTGAAGTTTCAAGTATAAAAATGTAGTCTCACGGATCTCATGAAAACAGACTGGTCTCACGTGAACCCAACCCATACTGTTGAACTTGAAAATTGAGACAATTACAATGATGTAAGCGGTTTGTGGTTAGATAATATTTGTTGCTTAATTCACTACTAGATGAAAGTGGTATGGTTGGTAGTGATTGAGGTCCAACTAAAATAACAAACGATATATTTAATTACTGATTATTGTAGGAAAATTTAGGTACGATGATGTATGGGCAGAAAAATATGCTTCCTAAGGATATACCAAAAATTTTATTATGACGTTTTTATGTTGTAATATAGATAAAAATGCAAATATTACAACGAAGTATTTTGGTTTGTATAATTGATTATGCATTCAGAGACACATTTGTAAAATCATGATAAAAAACTCAAAACATTATAAAGAAAATGATATTATGGGGCTAAAACATATTAGTATTTCTAATCATGCTGTCACACTTTATTTTCACTAGGCTACGCTCTATATTGATCACTAAATAAAAGCAGTTGAAAGCATACAAATTTTACAACCGATAGTAACGAAAGACTTAACAAATTGGAAATTATTTTATTCGAGTTAAGTGATTTCTAAATAATCAATCAAGCCTTTAGCTTTAAAAAAATTTCTTTGAGAATTTACAAAAAAGTTATTTCCCGATTTCAAATAATATATGATTTCAAAAGAAAAAAAAATTCAGATGAAAAATGTGTGTACTTTTGTGTAATGGGCGTGTAGACTTTTGCTTGAACAATGTTTCCAACTGTTAGATTTTTTCTGTTTTTCTAATGGCTCTCGAGTCTTGTGACAAATGACTAATTTTCAAGATCCAGACGTCTACATTGTTCATGTGGGATGAATCAGACAAAATTTTCTATACAAAGCTCATTCTTGGTACTTTTCCAGTGTATTTGGTTAAAAAAATGGCATTTACGTTTCATTAATTTTGAATCGCCAAATGCGTAGTTATTGGTTGCATGGTACACGAGGAGTCAGGCAATGGCGGATTTACAGCCATGGGTAGGGGGCACAGCCCCCAACAAACTAATGGCAAACAATTTATTTTTCTTTTTTTTTTATCAACATTTTTTAAAAACAAAAGTCAAGCCCCCAACAAATAAAAGTCAAGGCCCCAATCTATTAAATAAATACCTAATTCTTTTCTTTTTAGCTATCTCGCCTATTATGAATCAGTCGAATTTTGTATTAACATGTAATGTGTTAATTTGTTTTAAGTTCAAACGAGATATAAAAATATATAAATACTAATATAATGTCTCACTTTAACCGAAATAGTAAAAAATTAACGAGAAATTGATCTGAATAAGTTATCTTCATTCGATTTAACGAACCGTGAAACAAAAACGAATAACTCGAAACTGTTTTGGTTCCGATGAATTATTCGGTTTCGAAAAATTTTCGACACCCTTAACGGTGCACCCAACCATAAAATTTTCTGGATCCACCACTGGAGTCAGATTGAGGGTAGAGCCAATTTGAACGAAATCGTTCAGTTCTTTCTGCACAAACTTGAGGATGTCAAACCTTTTCGAAGATCATTGGGTTACATGTGGCATTGGAGAAGAACAATCCATGCTTCAAACCAACAACTAAAATCAACTTTTTCAAACACGATGACGTAGTGTTTATGATCGACAATCAATCACGTCAAGAGTTGCCATTTTCATACATTTGAAAAAATAAAAAGATTCTTCAATGCAAAAAATCTTTAATTTTTAATCCAACAATGTTCTTCAAAATGAAAAACCCAACAATTAATGGCAAAAAAACTTCCAAGACATGAAACCTACCACCATGTTTGATGCAATTACCATTGATTCATGCATCTTACAAAAATTAAGACTATAAGAACAGTCTTCAGAAATACTCCATATGAACACCGATTGCAGTTAAAAATCCATCAGACCATTTCCTGCCATGAAAACCAACAACTCTCCCAGAAGTAGCTGTTGAATTGAAAAGGGTATACCCTGCACCCATTTCCCGACCATAGGGCCCATGTGTCGTCTTGTTTGAGTGAAAAGTGATGGACGTTATACCTTCCACTCCATTATACCCCTCAACGGGTCCATAAAACCCCGAGATCCCAGTCAAATACTCATTCATACCATCCAAATTAACCTGCAAACATCATGGTCTTGTTATCAACCTAGACCGCTCATAAAAGGTTGACAAAATGCAAAAAATCAGCATGTAATTTAGTGCATACCAGTTCCATTTTATCTCCACCTATTCCTCCATGGATTGATGACAGAACAGATTTAGCATCCCTTTGAATATATTCAAATTGGATGGCATAAATCACATTCAAAGACTCACCGACATGAATACGTACTTGTTTGACAGTAGAGAAAACTCCATCATCCCAAGGTTTGCCTCCAGAAGCCCCCCAAGGTCCTGCATCCCTTGGGATTGTCATTCTAGAACATAACTGTGAAAAAATAATCAGGAGCTTATAAAAAGGATTTTTTAACTTTAGAACAACATAAATAATCAGAATTCAGAAGAATTTTTGCAGAAAACCCATTAACGATAAACAATTAAGTAGGTCTTAGAAAAGGCTCGAAACATAAATGGTTAAAGAGAGTTAAAACAGAAAAGAAATACCAAAAAGAGAGTTTTAGATGGTAAGGGATGAACCTCATGCATGGAATTGTCTGCAGATGTAGAGTTAAGACCTAATGCACATGATTCAGGCTTCACATAAATCCCAATAGCATCAAAGCAATTTTCGCTACAGCGTCCGTGAAATCCAGCAATCATAACACCTTCCCCCTCGTATGAGAAAGGAGTACCACTGGCTTCACCATATGGACCATATTGGTTCTGATTTGTGCCGAAGCATAATGACCTCACAAACACATTGCCAAACGTCCCACTTATTGACGTTAGATATTCATTAGGGTAGTCGATGCAAATCTGTAGAATTAAAAACATGTACACAAAAATTATAAAACAATCTTCAATGACAGCAAACTACATTCAGATGATATCATCAGATACCTCATCAGTTTGCTCGTCATCCTTGCCACCAATATGTGAACTTTCAGTTTCACCTGTACTAGAGCCACCGCTGTAAAATTTGATGCCAACAATAGACCATCCATATACAATAGTTATCTTCCTAATGAAGCCATTAGGCTTATAAATCCAGTTTTTCCCCGATGAACCACCCCATGGTCCATGAGTTATGCATCCTTCAGAATTGGTTTTATGATCTCCCTGCCAATTAATTAACCCATCCAAAAACGTAATAGCTTTATAAAACACATTAATCAGTACCACTTTATACTTCAAATTCAAGCACAACTAAAGATAATACGATCGAAAAATAATTGAAACCCTACCATCAGGTTACTGAAGTTTGAGATTTAGATTGTTACTGAACCTTGAACAGTTAATATCTATTACCTGCAACAATCAGCACAATGAATCTAAGCGGTAGGAAAAAATTAGCAAAATTTAAAATGATTTTACATTCCACTAGAAATCGTACTTCATTACACAATGTATAATGATAGAAAGGGAATATAACGATTAGCTTGACAATGGTGTAAATATATTTATATATAATATGTTAGAATGCTGAAATTATTTAAGTGGATTCTAATATTGAAACAAACATACAAGTATAATAACGCAAATAAACTCCAACAAAATTACAAGTTAATTACACCTTAATTAAACGAAAAGAAAAACATCATTTGGAAGAAGGAATTAACCTCCAGTTATATAGAATGCTGGAGAAGAATAAAAAGGCCAAATCGTGAGCTGTGTTGAGTACGTACTAGGGTTCTTCAAATAATAATTAATGCTGAAAAAGAAGAAGCCAAGAAGGCGAAAGAAGCAGAGAGATTGGAAAATGTAGAGCCATGTCTCGTAAATTGCAGAACAAATACCAATAACACCAACGTACATACATGGTTTAAACTTGAAAATAGAAATCTATGATTTTATTAAGCAAAAGTATAAAAAAACCCAACAAACTATGTGATTTTACAGGTTAATATGACAAAAATATGGGAATAGTCTAAAAAACACAAACAAACTATATGATTTTGAATACTGGTTTTTTTTTATTTACAAATAAATCTCTATTTTTTTTCCTAAATCTTTTTACCAAATAAATTTTCTTGAAATTTTTTTGAACAAACAAGTTCCAATGTTTTTTTTTTTTAAAAAACAAAACCATGAACTTAATTTTTGAACAAATAAATCCTTTTTTTTAAACAAAATCGTGAACAAAAAGTATATACAAATGCTATCACCGACAACAAAGTAAAATGAACCAATTAAACAAAAAAAAATTATACCATTTCTATTACTAATTCCGAAGCATTCAAAAGTTATGCCCAAAACATAAATAGATAAATACAAAAATTATACTTATCATTTCATAAGTATAGCAAAAAAGGGCAAAACCTTTCACAAAATATACCAAAAAATCACCCATCTCTTCACGAAATATACCAAAAAAAGGTCAATGCCTTCATAGATATACAAAAAAATGGGCGTTTTTTTTTTTTTAATATTTGTGAACAGCTAGCCATTTTTTTAGTATATTTTGTGAAATGATGAACGTAGGGGTGTTCGCGGTGCGGTTTGGGGCAAAACCCGCAAACCGCATATGTTGTTTGAGCATTTTTCCAAACCGCACCGCGAAATGCGGTGCGGTACATGCGGTTTATGCGGTTTGTACCTTACGCACTTTACACAATTCAATAATTATAAAATCAAAATTCATTTTAAAATCAACGATAACGTAATCATAGTCTAAAAAATAAAAAAAAATCAATACGTCTAATTCCTAAATACATATTATATAAATATTGCAATTATTCTATATATACATATATGTGTGTAATATATAAAATTAAACATATATATATATATATATATATATGTACACATGATAATCATATGAGAACTAAAAATAGGTTGAGAACCGTGAAAACTCATCCAAACCATTGATTAATTTTAATCCATGGTCATTAAAGACAATGACAATTTTGAAATAAATTGGAAGTGAAACAACTTTTAATTAAAACCATATGATCAAAACCAAATTACGGCTTAGATCGGTTCTCATGGTTCTTAATCTTTTTTTGGTTCTCACATTATTTAACCCCTACACACATACACACACACACACACACACATATATATATATTTATAATGTGTGGTGCGGTGCGGTTTGAACCGCGTTTTCATAACTCAAAACCGCAAATCGCACCGCATAGTGCGGTTTGGTTAAAATGTCGCGGAAGTTCTAAACCGCACTTTGTGGGCGGTGTGGTGTGGGTTGTTTGTACGGTTTGGCGATTTAGATGAACACCCCTAGATGAACGTCTTTTTTTTGTATATTTTGGGATGGGATGAATATAGTTTTTGTATATTTTGGGATGGGATGAATATAGTTTTTGTATGCATCTATTTATGCTTTAGGCATAACTTTTGAATGTTTTGAAATTAGTAATGGTATAATTTTTCCTTGTTTAATTGGTTTATTTTACGTTATTGTCTGTAAGAGGAATTGACAATTATATATATTTTCGTGTTCAAAAAAAAGTTTCGGATTTATTTGTTCAAAATTAAGTTCATGATTTTATTTTTTTCAAAAAAAAACTTTGAATTTTATTTGTTCAAAAAAAATTCAAGAATTTATTTTTGTAAAAAGATTTAGGAAAAGGTTTAAATTTTTATTTGTTAACAAAATTCAAAGACTTAATTATTCAAAATCAGATAGTTTGTTGGGTTATAAGAATGTATTTAACCGGTTTTAGAAAGTTTAATAGTTTTATCATTCAAAAAAATAGTTTAAGAATTTAATCATTCAAAATAAGATAATTTGTTAGGTTTTTTCAAACTTTTCCCTTTTTTAAAACATAATCCTTGAATCATTTTTCATAATCCTTAAAGAAGAAAGATGAAAATAAACTGAAAATTCTCTTTATTTTGATAAATCTCTAAAATCTTTTGGATTATTTATGTCTATCTTCATTCTTCAATAACCATGTTAAAATAAGTATTTTAATGAGAATTGACTTTCTCAGCTTTTGACTTCTTGAATCTTTGACCTTCAGAATCCTTGATCTTGTATCCAACATATTTCTGATCTAACAAAAAACTTTGCTTTCGGTAATCCGTCGGTAAAATAATGTTTTCCGACGGATTACCGACGGACCCTTTAATATTTTAATTTTTATTATATATTCCGTCGGTATTCCGTCGGTAAATAATTAAATTTTTATTATTTTTTTTAAATTAAAAATCCGTCGGTAATTACCGACTGATTACCAATGGAACATTTAATATTTTAATTTTTATTATATATTCCGTCGGTAATTTTTCGGTATATAATTAATTTTTTAAATTAAAAATCCGTCGGTAATTACCGACGGAACATTTAATTTTTTAATTTTCATTTATTTTTATTATATATTCCGTCGGTAATCCGTCGGTAAATAATTAAATTTTTATTATTTTTTTTAAATTAAAAATCCGTCGGTAATTACCGACGGATCACCGACGGAACATTTAATATTTTAATTTTCATTTATTTTTATTACATATTCCGTCGGTAATCCGTCGGTAAATAATTAAATTATTATTTTTTTTTTAAAATTAATTTTGAATTTTATATGTCATCACTTGTGTGTTTGGGCCTTAATAAGTCAACAACAATCATAATAGGCTTTGATGGGTTCAATTAGCTTACTGGTTAGTATTGAGATATGTTGGTTTAGTTGACTTATGGAACCGATTGCAACCACATGCATATATATGTGATGCATATGTTAGCACACAAACACGTATTAATTTAAATATAGTATTATGTTGGGCCTTAATAAATTGTAAAATGTCATATTGGGCTATAATGGTGGTTTAATGCTCGGTACTAACCTATAAGTCATAAGATTTCATATTGGACTATACTGGTGGTTGAGTGGTTCATAGCGGAATTGACCCGAATACACGACACATTCATCTATGAAGTCGATACGTGTAAATAAACACATAATAAGTCATCACTTGTATGTTTGGGCCTTAATAAGTCAACAACGATCATAATGGGCTTTGATGGGTTCAATTGGGATTTGATGGGTTATATTGATCTTAAATCAGTTCAATTGGACTTAAATCGGTTCTGTTGGGCTTAAATCAGTTCAGTTGGACTTAAATCGGTCCAGTTGGACTTTGATTGGTTTTTATGTTATATATATATATATATATATGTTTGTATGTCTGTATATGTATGTGTGTGTGTGTATATATATATTATATAAATATATATATATTTGTATATATATATACTAGGTTCGACCCCGTGTATTACACGGGGTAATTTAAAAAATTAAATAATACTAGAAAACTTATCTTACAGATATGAATGATCATCGAAAGTACGATGCTACTTTTCCAAGTTTTTTTCACCTTCAGAGTTGTTTTTTTGCAGTTGGTTACAAAATGTCCTTGTTTTAGACAGTTTTCACAAATGATGTTTTGCAAAAAATTAATAAAAAATATGAATAACTATTAAGAATTTCTAAAACAAAATTTATAATAGAACGTAAATGAAATTATGAAAAATTACATAGTTAAACGATATGAAATTGGAAAAAGAAAATCACGATAATTTAGTGATTATTTGTATCAAATCTCATACTAATTTTAACAAATCTCATACGAATCAAGACATATTAATTCGTATGTATTTATGATATTTAATAATATAATTAAATCCAAAAGTATTCAATATTGGACTCATTTCGAATGTATTGACGAATCGATTACAATGATATAATTTGTAAAAAATAAAAATAAATTTTTTAATGCATTTTAGTTCATATATATTATTTATGTTTGTATGATAAGAGTCTAAAATTAAAAATAAAAAAATAAGGTTAAAGGTAAACTACATAACTAATTAGAAGGATAGTAAATATAAGATATAAATTAAAAAAATTTAATTAAGGAAAGATTTAAGGAGGAATGAAAGTGAATGTGCTAAATGAACTTATAATGTAAAATGCGTCCAAATACATGTTTAGGTGGGAAAATGAAAAAATGGGTTCACCAGAAGGCGACACGTGTCCTTCTAGTTACTTATTTATTATATGTATAGATATACATATGTACATGTATTGCTTATGTATATATTTGTTTGTTTTACAAGATAGATAGAAATGATAACAAACTTTGTTATAGAGTTATGTAATTTGATTCATTTAGTTTGGGCTGCCATTGTTGGGTAGACGAAATGATTGTTTTGGTACTACACAAATAATGCTTACATATGTACATGTATTGTTAATGTCTATATTTGTTTGTTTTACAAGATAGATAGAAATGATGACAAACTTTGTTACAGAGTTGCATCATTTGATTCATTTAATTTGGGTTGCCATTGTTGGGCAGACTAGGATTGTTTTGATACTACACAGATAATGGTTACTGTAACACCCGTAAATTCCCATTTGCTAAAGCCAACCCCTTGTGAAACTGATAGGGTAATTTTATCTACCCTATTTTTAACTCGTTTTTATAATCTTGAGCAATTTTTTATTTCCCCATTGAGTCCTTTTGCTTATTTTTAGTGCTTATTGTCTAAAATAAATGTTTAGTGTAGTTGGTCGTTTTTAGTGGTTAATTTTAATAAGCATTGCATGAATCTCATGTTTTTATGTGTCTTTATTTTAGGATCGATGCGAAGGTCGTGGGAAGTCGACATCAAGTGGTGACGCAGATACGACAAAAGACTTTCCCTTTTTGGACCGACGCAGCGAGCAGTAAAGATGGAGCGTTCTCCTTTGGGATCAAGGCCGAGATTTTGTTTGAAGGGCCAAACTTTGGACTCGGATTTTTCTTGGGCTGCAAACACATGGGCCGAATTCATGCATATCAATTATAAACTATTGGGCCATTTCATCTTTTGAAAGGCTTAAAAGCCTTTAGGACATCTAGCCCATTAACTAAGCATTTATAGCCTATATATAGAAGGCTTGAGAGGCTAAAGAAATCATCTAATTACTTGCTTCCTCTTTTTGATCCTTCCATACGTATGCCTTCTTTAGGATAGAAATGTTCTAGGTACATTGAACCTAGACATTTCTATAGCTTCCTTTCTACCACCTTTTGTATTAAAATTGAAGATTTGAGCCATTAGTGTTTGGTTTAAACATTGGCTCATGATTCAATTTGGTTCCTAATTATATAAATATAAGTCATTCTCCTCTTCAAGTTACGATATCTCGTGATCATTTTGTGTTATTTGCACGTGTTCTCGTTACAATCCAAGAATCTCGTTGGTTTGATACAATTTGGTTTTTATTTTGGTCTCATTGCGGTTTTAGTTCTATTACAAACCGGAAGTCCAGAAAATAATTTCGGATTCCCAACTCTTGTTGGTTCACGGTTTGTTGTAGTTTATTAAATCCGTCTTATGTTTCCAATTTTATAAAAATCAATTGTACGTTGGTTAGTTTTCCTTTACGTAGTTACATCGTTAAAACGTCATGAAACCTTCAAGTTCAAATCTCACATTTGAAACAAGATTTTCCTTCACCATTTCCAAACATGTCTTAATTTTATAATTCACATTTTTTATTTACGTTATTTATTTTAACGCACTTTAATTCTCGCAATTTAGTTTACGCAATTTTATTTTCTGCACCTTCATTTTAGTCTATTACTTTTTGTTCATTTAATTCTGCAAATTAATTTACGTCATTTCTTTTTAGTCTTACATTTCACATAATTACATATCATGTCTAAGGACACGTTGTTGGCACAACATTCCTACGATTTCTATCGTTAAATGTTTGAAAACACCAACCGTCTCCTTTAGTTAACTGTCCAAGGACGCGTTATTGGCACAATACTCCTGCGGTTTCTATCGTTGAGTGTTTGAAAATACCAACCGTCTCCAACCTTAGTTAAAATTTACATTTCTGTTTCTGTTATACTCTGTACGAAGTTAAGTTGGGACCGAGACTGATCAAAAGTTAAAACGGTGTATCGTATCGCATGATTGTCCGAAGTTATTTAATTTAAAGTTATATTTTATGGTGGACTGCAATTAATCAATTGACAACTGGTTTATTGTACGACGGCTCATTTGAGTTTCATGAAATATCGACTTTAAGATAACGAAGGAATGCGATCTCATCTTTTTATCTAATTATTAATCTCATTCCAACAAAGCATTGTACCGATGTTTCATTTTTATTAACTGTTCAGTAGTATTAATCAAAACCCCAATCAAAAATATTGTTTTCGAAATCGCCATCTGAGACTCGCTTTTACAGACCCGACTTTCGAGGAGAACTTTTCCATGCTTCCTTGTGAGATCGATATTCGGTACTTTGTACCATTATTACTTGTTAACAGACGGCAGTAGATTAAGATGTATACTTGCGTCGAGATCTATTTTCTTGCATTTTAAAAAGGTGTAAACACGAAAGCCGCGAACAGAAACCCTTGCTTCTTTTTGTAGAAATTCATCCCTTACGTCTTACCTGTTAAGCCTGATCGCGTCGTGGGTGCTCCGGGTGAGAAACGGAAGAATTGGGGTTCGGGACACTCTGGGCGATAGTGCCCTGGGCACAATCGCCGGGCACAATCGCCAGCGGGGTTGTGCCCACGGTACAATTTGGGCGAGAGTGCCCTGGCGAGAGTGACCTGGGCACAATCGCCGACGGCCTCTGGTCACTTTTAAACCCGATTTTGAGCAGCCTCTTCTCATTATTTCAACCCCCTTTCACCCTTTTTCTCTCTAGAACCGACCCCAAACCCTAAAATCGGTTTTTATGCATCCAAGGCACCAAATCTATTTCGTTCCAAGTGTTTCTCCACCACCCAACAAGGATTGGAAGCTAGGGTCAAGAAGCTCCATCTTCATCTTCAACCTCAAGCTCATCTTAGGGTTTTCTAGGTTTTCGTCAAAACCTAAGTGGTAAGTATATCCCTTTCCATTTCTAAACCTTTATATAAGTTATAAATGTCTTTTTGATGGTTTCCTAGTGGTTGATTTCTCTAATTTCGGTTTGGAAGATTTTGGAAGACTTGGGCCAAAATTAGGGTTTTGGTCAAGTTGGGGGTTTGATATAAAATGTTTGGGGAATGTTTCTATTTGGTTGAATATGGTTATTTATGGTTGGAAATGTGTGGATCTAGGTTTTGGGAAGTTTGTGTTGAAGAGTTGGAATGGATGTCTTTGGAAGGCGTTGGGTGGGATCTACGCTTTGGAGGCCAATGGTTGGGGATTGAAAACTAGATTTAACTTAACCTAGTAGGCGAGTTCAAGATGGTTTATGAAAACGGTGTACATGCCAAAATGTTTATTTTAAAATGTTATGTTTTACATCAAATTGCTAACTGCTGATAAGTTTTGGGTTATTTGGTTATATCTCACTTTATAAACTTATGTGACACACATCTTTGTGATTTCGGGCATTTTATCAAATAAATCATTTGTATATGTTTCTTTGACGTATAATTTGTAAATGGAGTCCATTTAATGCAAAGGTCATTTATATGAATTTGTACTTGCAACTATTTGGAAAATGTGTATAAATGTGTCATGAGGCATTTTGGAAATATAAGGGTAATGAGTCCATTTGGAAAATGGTTTGAACCAATGTTGAGTTTCATTTAATTATACTTTTGGTCGTTGTGTCTACATCATAGTCGGTTAAACGTGTTTTAATGTTTACAAAGGCTTTCGTCGGAGATTTACGTAAATTGTGGGGGCCTTTGGCTCGGTTCTGACTAAAATGAGTCGTGTGGACATTTGTCCGGATTTATAACCGTCGTGGGTTTTTGAGTACGATGACGATTAATTCGTGTCATTGGTGAGTTACATGTTTTGGGTGCTTTGGTCATCCAATTACAGTCATGTAATGTTAGACAGTGTTGTAATAGATCCATAGGCACATAAGTCTAACTGTTTTGGAAAGCCAAAGTTTTTGGTTATTGTGGTGACCGCTTGGGTTTACTAGCGAGTAGGCAATAGGTGGCTCGAGCCGCTGAGTTGAAACTCGTTTAGATTGGGTAGGCACCCATGTTCGTAAGACCTTGGAGTGGAACTCGACGGAGTATGGCAAGAGGCAACAACAGGTCTGAGGATTGTGATGTATTGCGTGGCATGGGAACTAGGATCGGGATATGTGGTGAAATCCAATAACATCACGGGTGGCCCCATTCACGTGTTCTCGCCACCCAAGATGGAAACGTTTAGATGACATGCGAGGAAGTTGTATGGGCGGCCTACTTGCGTGTTCCTCTATTCTCTTTGTATACGAGTCTCTCCGTCGTAGAACCGTGGTATTTTAAATGTTAAAGTCATATTTTACCAATTTTGGTTTTCATGTGGTTGACGGTAAATGATGGCTTTAATATTGTGTTCTTCCCACGTATATTAAGGTTTGAATGGAATGCGTCATTTCCACGTTTCGGTATTTGATTTCATCCATTTTATGGTTGTGTGAGTTTTGGGTCTAATGTCCGTGTTCATGGCAACATTTATTTATATAGATTTTCATCTATGGTCTATGAGTTGTGTATCATGTTCCACCCGTGTTGGGTATTTTGAGATATAACATTTTACCCGCGTTTTATAAAAATGGGGAGTTCCCTCTTTATTCTCATTTTGAGCAAGTCTTGGTTTAAATCTAAATTTACGAAAGTACGTTTTATATTCGGATCTTAGCCTTTAAAACAGTTTGGTTTGGTTAACGATTAACTCAGTGTCTCTTTCGTATAAAATGCATAATTATTGATAAACGAGTCGTTTTCATAAGTGAAACATATCATTTTGAAAGATTATGATTTTATTCGCATTCTTCCTTTCTAAACGATTAAATTATATATGTTGAAAACTCTTGAGCTCACTAGGCGTTAAGCCTAACCCTTTTTATTTGGTGAAGTCTTAGCTAGACACAAGAGTAAGTATTTGGTGAAGTCTTCCGCAGTTGGAAATAGTGATTGTTATTGAGTTTTAGTAGCACCTGTCATTTTATAGTTTGTATGTATAGATTGAATATGAGTATTGAAGTGGAATCTTAATTTGTGATAGTAGATAATGCAATTATCGATGTATTTAGAAAATTTTAAATTAGTTGGTATTTCCAGATTTGAGGGTGTTGCAAGTTGGTATCAGAGCTTAAGTTTGAGAGATTTAGGTATTGATTTTTGGATGCCTAGACTTAAACTAGTGTTCTTATAAGTGATTGAAAGTGAGGTTGCACATTAGGCACCTTAAGACAAGATATCTTGGAGTTGATCGAGTCGCTAGAAACGGGAAATTTGTCAAGGGTCGCAAGGATGATCATGTATGGTACGTTCATAATGGCACCTGACCAGTGTTATGGTGAACCTACATATTACGTGTGTATACTTGAACTACCTTGGTATGATGACCGTTGGGGTAGTGAGAAAGTTTCTAAGCGAGTAATATAAGGAAAGGTTGATGTCTATAGCAATGTCACGTTGAAGTGATAGTTAAGTGCGATGAATGCATTAAGTTGATCATCTTGAGTCAGAACTATTGGTTGGATTAGAACTATAAGTTCGTTAGGCCAATTTTATTTCGAGGAGAAATTGTAAGTTAACCAAATTAGTGGAGTTGTGGCTCTAAGATGTTTGATGCATCCGGATGACAATAGTATGTCGGGAAATGGAGGAGTGTAGTCTTAAGATGCTGAATGCCGACCAAATCTATGCACGAAATGTATTTCTAAAATGAGTTTGCATAAATTGGTTCTCATGTTCTCAAACATAAAGTGAGCTATATTATAAAGTCTCGATAAAGCATTTATTACTCATCGGATGTTAAACCACGAGCTTAAGCATGCATAAGATTGTTTTGTTGCACGCGAGTGCATATTGATTGTTAAAAATCTCTTCGTCCACGTTCCGTGTCTAACACTATTTTCGGATATTGTAATATCCGTGTTTTAGTGTTATTTGAGTTATTGGACAATTAACTGTGGAATTTTTGACCTTGACATTGGACCTCCTTCGCGTATATTAAGGTTTTAAAGGAAGAGTTGATCCATGTTCTGGAGTCGGGATTTTCTGTAGAATTTTGGTCTGTATGAGTCGTGTTCAATTTTATAAAGTATAGTTTTACAACGTTTTAGGCGCATGAGTGTACTTTGAGTTGCGTGGGTTTCAATTTTATTGCGTGTAAATTTACGAACTTTTTGGGCGTCGTGTCTCATGAAGGTTTTGTCGAAAATAGTCACTTTATCTTACGTTGTGATTTAGAACTTGACGCTTTGGATTTATTGTCGTGTTACGTTTTTATTTATGTTGGGAAAAGAAATTTTGACACCGTTTGATTTTAGCGTTATTGAGTTTTTATGAAAATTCAGTTGGGTTTTATGGTGTCTTATCTAACGACTTTTTGCGTCGCGTAGATGAGTTTCGGGACGTGTATACGTACATTATTGTGTGTGGTGATTTATAAGTTTTGGTAATAGACGTCCTCCCACGCGTTGTTTGGGAAAGTTTCATTTTCACGTGATTTATCTCTGGGCTATATTGTAACACCTGGAAATTCGCAAGGTAAGTATTTGTTTCCCTTAATGCATTAATTGTGCCTATGTGAGTATATGAGCCTTTGTAGGTATTTTATGATGGTTAATATGTTGTAATGTCATCTAAATTGAATTATCATCTTTAATCGTTCAAACCTTGTGCTCGTTGTCGTTTTCGGTTGAGTTTCAGACTCTTTTGAGTGCCTCGCGATTGTACCATGCGATTGTGCCCTTGGCACTATCGCGGAGGGTACTATCGCCGAATATGTACCGAGAGTTTGGGGTGGGTCATGATTGTGCCCCGCGATTGTGCCATGGCACTATCGCGCGGCTTGTACCGTAGGTATTTGGGTGCTCGCGATTGTGACTCGCGATAGTGCCCCTGGCACTATCGCCGGGCACTATCGCCGTCGGGGTCCAGTGCCTTAAATGAACCCTTATCAGATTTTAACCTCATTTCTCTCAAACCCTCTCTTTTGATTGCGATTTTGGAAGCCCATTTCAGTCTCCATTCTCCACCTACCAAACCCTAACTCTCATAAATACTATCCTTGGTGGTTGGGTTTTGGATTCAAGCATTAAACTCATCTCAAGGAAGATTCTAGGGTTTCTCAAGCTCAACTTCTCATCTTCAAGTTCATCCTCCAACATCTAGGGTTTTCATCTTTTCTAGGTTTTGGTCCAAAACCTAGATAGCGAGTTTACTAAATCTTTATTAAAACTAGATACACATCATAATCTTCTATTTGTTATCTTATCACTATGCGTTCAAGTATTTGGGTTTTCTTTGTGGAAATAGTTGGAGATGTGAATATTAATGATATGCCATGGAGTATGTACCATTATTTGGGGCTTTTCTCATGGATACGTAATGTGGGTACCTTGATATGTTAAATGTATGCATATATGGATATTATGATGGTTTTAGTTGGAATGTCATTTTGGTGATATATTTATTTTCAAGATGAGCATGATTGTCATTTGGGTATTTTGTTAGACTTCATGATGATAGGATGGTAATATTGTACCCGTAGTTGGTATTGAAATATGTTGGGTTGAAATACACCTAAAGGACCTCCTATATACGTTATGTGGACGAACCAAGTCAGTACACTAGGAGGATGTAGTCTTGGGTGCCACTGTGATGGTATGTGCCTAGACCTCCGCCATTCGAGGAATTTTCTTAGCGATAGTCTTCGGGTGTGTCGGGCCTTTGGCGTGTTCCTTGTTAAGGGCATCAAGGTATATCGACTCTTGGGTGGGACTTGATTGGTGCTTTGGGTCTCCCCTAATGACTCCACATATATTGAACACTGGTTAACTGCTGATAAGAAATTGTGATTGTTCATGCATGCTTATTATTGTTCAACTCACTAGGCTTTTTGGCCTAACACTTGTTTGGTGTCGATGTGTATCTCAGGTGTTAGCGGCGCGGCTCCTAGGCAAGTTTAGATGCTTTGGGCAAGATCTTGGGGATTTTTACACTTGAACTATTTTTGGAAGATTTGGGTTTATAGATGACACCCCTTTTGTAATCTCTTTTCTAGATGTAGAAATTAGATTAGTTGGTTGTTGTTTATTTATCCGTTAAATTACAGAATTGTGATTAAACAGGTTATTTGTATATTTCCCCTTCTTGGGAGGCTCTTGCTATGGCAAACTTTATACCACTACTCCATTTATGGAAAGTTTTTGTTATCCCTATTTTTAGGGTGTTACAAGTTGGTATCAGAGCTTTAGTTTAAGTGAACTAGGTATTGTTTAGCATATCTAGACTTAAGCTTTAGACTTTATGACTTCACTGTCCACTTGGGGTAGAAATCCTAGGTGGGGAGAGCGTTAGGATTATGGAATTACTTTAATTGAAAGTTGTGATGATGGTGACAAGAATTCTTGTGTATGGTTCGTTCATAATTTCACTTAGCTACTGCTATTATGAATGCATTGTTACGTGAGCATGCTTGGTTTACTATTATTATGATAATTGATGAAGGTAGTAGTACGTACAATGAGTTCAACTCGCTTAGTCTTTTCTCAATCTATTTCTCGTACGTGCATGGCAGATTATAATGGTAAACACTCGAAGTAGGTTGCCGGATATGCCAGAGGGTCAACCAGAGGTGGAATCTGCAGTTGTACGACCTCCCGTGGGTGTAACCACCGATGACATTCCTGTACCCAGAATATTGGGAGGCGGACCTGAGCATATTCCGCGCCGGAACCTCAATACAGGTAATGCCATCATGGAAGAAGTTACCATGGAGACCCGACTTCGGGATAGCATGATGTTGGCCATGAATGCGGCCTTGGCTCAACAACAGTTGGCCATGACTTCGGCCATGACCCAACAACAAGAGTTTTTCATGAAACTCCTAGAGGATCGAGATGCTAGCAACCGACAACCTGAGACTATGGCTGAAAACATTATTGTAGGGTCGGGTGGACCAAATGTGGTAACGGTTGAGGAACCATCCGCTGAAGGGATCCGGACGAAGACTAAGGGGTGTACTTACAAAGGGTTTATGGGGTTCCACCCTAAAGAGTTTGCGGGTTCAGACAACCCGGTTTCTTGCATGTACTAGCTCAAAGAGGTGGAGATGGCCTTTGTATCAAGTGAGTTCGCAAGGTAAGTATTTGTTTCCCTTAATGCATTAATTGTGCCTATGTGAGTATATGAGCCTTTGTAGGTATTTTATGATGGTTAATATGTTGTAATGTCATCTAAATTGATTTACCATCTTTAATCGTTCAAACCTTGTGCTTGTTATCGTTTTCGGTTGAGTTTCAGATTGTTTTGAGTGCCTCGCGATTGTGCCCTTGGCACTATCGCGTAGGGCACTATCGCCGAATATGTACCGAGAGTTCGGGGTGGGTCGCGATTGTGCCCTGCGATTGTGCCATGGAACTATCGCGGAGGGCACTATCGCGCGGCTTGTACCGTAGGTATTCGGGTGCTCGCGATTGTGACTCGCGATAGTGCCCCTGGCACTATCGCCGGGCACTATCGCCGTCGGGGTCCAGTGCCTTAAATGAACCCTTATCAAATTTTGACCTCATTTCTCTCAAACCCTCTCTTTTGGTTGCGATTTTGGAACCCCATTTCAGTCTCCATTCTCCACCTACCAAACCCTAACTCTCATAAATACTATCCTTGGTGGTTGGGTTTTGGATGCAAGCATTAAACTCATCTCAAGGAAGATTCTAGGGTTTCTCAAGCTCAACTTATCATCTTCAAGTTCATCCTCCAACATCTAGGGTTTTCATCTTTTCTAGGTTTTGGTCCAAAACCTAGATAGTGAGTTTACTAAATCTTTGTTAAAACTAGATACACATCATAATCTTCTATTTGTTATCTTATCACTATGCGTTCAAGTATTTGAGTTTTCTTTGTGGAAATAGTTGGAGATGTGAATATTAATGATATGCCATGGAGTATGTACCATTATTTGGGGCTTTTCTCATGGATACGTAATGTGGGTACCTTGATATGTTAAATGTATGCATATATGGATATTATGATGGTTTTAGTTGGAATGTCATTTTGGTGATATATTTATATGCAAGATGAGCATGATTGTCATTTGGGTCTTTTGTTAGACTTCATGATGATAGGATGGTAATATTGTACCCGTAGTTGGTATTGAAATATGTTGGGTTGAAATACACCTAAAGGACCTCCTATATGCGTTATGTGGATGAACCAAGTCAGTACACTAGGAGGATGTAGTCTTGGGCGCCACTGTGATGGTATGTGCCTAGACCTCCGCCATTCGGGGAATTTTCTTAGCGATAGTCTTCGGGTGTGGCGGGCCTTTGGGGTGTTCCTTGTTAAGGGCATCAAGGTATATCGACTCTTGGGTGGGACTTGATTGGTTCTTTGGGTCTCCCCTAATGACTCCACATATATTGAATACTGGTTAACTGCTGATAAGAAATTGTGACTGTTCATGCATGCTTATTATTGTTCAACTCACTAGGATTTTTGGCCTAACACTTGTTTGGTGTCGATGTGTATCTCAGATGTTAGCGGCGCGAGTCCTAGGCAAGTTTAGATGCTTTGGGCAAGAGCTTGGGGATTTTGGCACTTGAACTATTTTTGAAAGATTTGGGTTTATAGATGACACCCCTTTTGTAATCTCTTTTCTAGATGTAGAAATTAGATTAGTTGGTTGTTGTTTATTTATCCGTTAAATTACATAATTGTGATTAAACAGGTTATTTGTATATTTCCCCTTCTTGGGAGGCTCTTGCTATGGCAAACTTTATACCACTTCTCCATTTATGGAAAGTTTTTGTTATCTCTATTTTTAGGGTGTTACATATATTCAAGTGTCAATCGTTTTATACTAATTTTATTTGGATTAAATTATACTGTTGGTGTGAGTAAATGTATAAAAGATTTATGTTGTTTCAGATAAACTGTTTATTTAAACGTGTTTCAATTGTAAACTTTGTTGTCATAATTTCTGCAATGCATGAAATGAATTTTCGGTTTGCATGTCGTTGTAGTTACCGCTTTAGGTAAGTGTGTTTTATCTGTGCGGCCCAAATTTTGGACTCGATTTAAAATTTATTTACGTTCCTATCGTGTTGTTAAATTTGGGGAAAATAAACGGACGTATATGGGCCTTGTTGGAAATTTTATCTTCTGATGTCTTGCATTATTTTAAGGAAAAGATTTTAAAATTGAAGTCGTGAAATTTTCCTTTCGGAGTTGTACAAACTTTTATTGCACGTGCTTTGGTGCAAAAAAATTACTTTCACAGTTATGGTATAATTTGATGTATGTTAGGACCATGGTAGTCCATTTAAAATTTTGCTACGCATCTTTTATTTCTACCCATATTAACGTATGTACCGATCAAATGAGTTTTGGAAATGGTTTTATATGCGTAGTGTTGGCGATCAATTTTGAAATCTACCAAATAAACGGTATGTCTTATTTTTTTTTACCGCACGTTTATTTGTTATAAAACTTATGTATTTGAAAGTTTTATAAGATTTCAAATTGGCTTACTGGTTGAAAAACCTTGAACTCATTAGGACTATAGATTTTAAAACCCCTATCGTGAAAGGAGTTGCGATTAAAGGACTAGAGGAGTCCTTGGGATTCGAGGTGTCGGATAGTCTGACTTGTGGTCAGCTTTGAATGTTCGGCTTCAGTTTTGGATCTGTGCAGGTATGAATAACTTAGGTATCAGACTTATATGTTACCCCTATTTATAAGCGGTGATCTTTCTCTTCGGTAAATCTTTGGGTTGAGCCTTGAGCGTTTGCTTGAGTGCAGTTGGTTGTTAACTGATGGGTTGTTATTGGCAGTGTGTTATGTGTTGGTGGTGTACTGTCGTCACGGGTATTTGGGAATATTGAGGACGTTATGGTTGGGTCGTTGATAGCGGAAAATCGTATAGGTCCACAAAGTGGCCACTATGTCGCCACAGTGGCGGTGTAAGTGCACACCGGACACTATGATCGCTACAAGTAATAAAGTGGTAGAGTACCGAGATTGTTTCCACAGGGACTAGTCAACTAAGAATCAGAGACTTTTTCATGAACTTCTAGTGCTTGGTTGAGTTTTGAGAACAAAATCAATATTTGTGGGTTTTAAGCAACTAAACAACGATTAAACGGAATTAACAGTATTAAAGGCAAGATGTGGGTACAAGCATTAACTAAGACTGATGTAGTAACAACCTGGTCAGAAAGAAAATGACACACGACAGCCTTAAAAACCTTTTTCTCTCGAAAATAAGTTTCCTCGGAACGTGGCCACGTGGCACCCACTTTGTCACCACGTTGGCAAACTCAAGACTTGCCGACTTAACTAAGTAAACCTCTAAAGATTTCAGTTCCACCAGTATAGATATAGACGCCCAAATCTCTTTGTGACACCCATATCGACCGACATTTGAACCTTAGTTAAAATCATGCAAAAACCCGTATCTCTACGTGGTTATAAAAGACTTTCTCAAATCTTCTTTGCATCACTCAAGCCGTATTTCAGATCTGCCCCTCTCGAGGTCTAAGATCTAATATTAGCACTAACAAGTGATCGGCTTGTCCGCGTTGAGTTGAAGTCCCGACTCGAGTGACCAAGTCTAAGAGTTAGCAAATATGGCAACACCCAAGTGTTGCCTACTAGTCTTAGCCTTGGCTCATACCCACACCAAAGGGGTGTTTAGCTCATAATAACAGTAAAAGACATGAGAGAAGAAGGAGAAAACATAAACATAAAGTGCATAAATAACTTACAGGGCTGCTGCCAACGTGGTGACAAGGTGGCCACTTTGGCAACAGTTATTACAAGGAAATTAAAATTAAATGCAACTAAATTACAAGCTTTAAAGAGAGACTAGAAATTAAATGCTAAGCTCCAGGGGTATTGAATGCTCCTGGAAGTTGTTGATGCTCAAATGGTTCCTCCAAGCCCCAATTTATAGCCCAAGGAAGAAGAAATGTTGATGTGACCAAACATAAAAAGTAGCCTTTAAGGACGAGTATTGCACCTTCCTTTGACTTACATCTCTTGTCCTCTTCCTTGATTATTCTTGTGAAAGAGCAAAAAATTCTTTTCATTTCTTCAAAAGGCAATCTTTCCAAGAATGGCTCAATTTTATCCATTAAATTTCAGCCAACTTCCCAACGTGGTGACAAGGTGGCCACCTTCTGCATAAAAAGTTAGTAAAACCACAATTTTTTGCATTCTTGAAACTTCATCACAATGTTTGAATAACTAGACCAAACGAAGGAGGTAAGGGACAAAATGGGAGAAAATATGGTAAAACGAATACGAAAAGAGAGGAATTAACTCTCAATATTTGAGAGTTATCACACCCCCAAACTTGAGCAATTACTTGTCCTCAAGTAAAAAGAAAAGAAATGAAAGAAAAAGGAACTCAACTGAAGGCCAAAAAGGGTTGACAACTTGCAATTGAATGGAGAGCTCATATCGAACAAGATTCGACGCTTCCTGATTTGAATGAAATATTCTTGTTTGAAAAGGATATCGCCTTCTTTCATGCTTCCCATCAATTTGACCTTAATCAATAAGGCTTGCTTTGGGCTTGTGTATTTGGGTTTTCAATTTAAATTTCTCGAAATGACCCCCAAACTTGTCTTTTTTGTACGACCCTATTTTTCTTTGGTTCTTGACTAATTATCCTTTGTATTGTCTTAACCATTTGACTTTTAACTAATCCCATTTCTATTTATTTTTCTTTCTTTGCTTGCTGCCAAAGTGGTGACAAGGTGGCCACTTTGGATTTGGGTTATCAGAAAAAAAATTTGTAACAGCCCCCACCCCCAAACTGAAATTATCAATGTCCTCATTGAAAAAAATGAAAAACCTTAGGATTTGAAGAATTGCAAAGCTTGGTTTCAAAAGGAAAAGTGTTTGGGCTAAATGAAATAAATGCCTAAATCACGTTAAAGTCAAATAATGGTAACAATCCAGTATGCGGGCCTGCAAAACAGATGAATAACAAGCAAGATATACAAGAAACCAGGAATCATCACGATTAAGCAATCGAAGAGTACGCTATTTAGCACAATGTCACAACCCATAAAGTATGAGTTAGAACAAAGAAATACCCCAAAACCCAAAAGAAATAACCAACGAAAAGTTCAAACATAAGTGATGATGATCCAAGAATGTTCACGGCTTACCGACCTCCACAAAAGGGCCAATCTCGGACACCGTGGTGGCATGCAAAACGGTAGATGAAAAGGCGGTGGTGCTTATGGTAGAAATCGGCGGCGGAAACCGATGGTGGTGGTCGAAGCTTCCACCGCCGACTGTCGGTGACTCCTCCGTGTATTCATAAATGGGTGCAGATCAATTTCTCTTTTTTTTGATTTTTTTTTTGCTATTTATTTGGTTTTTTTTTACTTCAAGTTACATCTAAAAAAAATAAAATAGAAGTGTAGGAGAAATGAATAAAAAGAAAGATAAAATGGTTGATGGGATTAGAGAGGGTGATGATGACTAAAAAGATAGGATGTGAAGGTTTTTTTTTTTTTTGTGAATTGGTGATGGTGGACCTACGGTTTGGGGTTGCAAAAGAAAAAAAGGTGTGGTATGATGGTTAGAAAGAGATGATGATGATGAATGTGATAGAAAAGGTGATGGGACAACAAGGAGTTTTCTTTTTTGCTTTGAAAAGATTTGTCACTTACCTTGGAAAACCCACTTTTGTTTAAGAGAAACCCTTTTAACCACCTGTTCATATCACCAAAAGCTGAAAAATACAACTACCTGCAAAAGTTAAAGTAAACAATAAAAAAAATGACAAAGCTAAAAATTAAACAAAGGGTAAAAGAATGATTTGGACCAAGCTGATATTGCATAAAGATGCATGGAAGGATTAGTGGACAAAAAAGGAATTTTTATTCATGCATAAAATTTTTGAACAAGTCTGGAAATTAAAATTTCACAGATGCCTTTATCAGCTCAGTCTACAAAGTGGCGACCAAAGTGGCCACTTTGCACAACTCCGAAAATTTCCAAGTTTTTTTTGCAACAAAAATTGAAAGTTGTAATACTAAAAAGGACTGGGAAAAAATATTTTATTAAAAGTCTATTTCTAGCCTTCTCGATACTCAACAAGAGGTTTTGGAAGATGACGACACACCATTGGACAAAAAATGTTTTTCTTGTGTTTATGGTGGCTCAATCTCATTTCTTTCAAACACGGGTTCCCTCTTATTGGTGGTTGGATTTTCTTTGGACTCTCAAACTGAAGCTCATTTTCGCTCTCTTCTCCAAACTTTTCACCACACATTTCAATATCTACACCTAGGTCCTCACTTAACAAATTTATGGTTGAACAATCTTCCATTTCATCATGGAACTTAAGGGACTTAAAAACGTTAAATGTCACTTGTTGATCATTTACCCTCATAGTTAACTCACCCTTTTGGACGTCGATCAAAGTTCTACCCGTGGCAAGAAATGGTCGTCCTAAAATGATGGGGACGTTCTTATCTGCTTCATAGTCTAAAACTAAAAGATCGGTCGGGAAAATGAATTTGTCAACTTGGACCAAAATATCCTCAATCTTTCCCTTGGGATGAGCCAACGATCGATCCGCTAATTGTAAAGTAACGGTCGTGGGTCGAACTTCCCCAATTCCTAGCTTCTTGAAGATGGATAAGAGCATGAGATTTATGCTTGCTCCTAAGTCACACAAGACATGACCAACTTCCTTACCTCCTATCGAACAAGGGATGGTGAAACTACTTGGGTCCTTTAGCTTAGGTGGAATTTTGCAAGTGAGGAGGGCACTACTCTCTTTTGTCAAAGCTACCGTTTCAAATTCACTCAACCTTTTCTTTTTGTTAAGGATGTCTTTCAAAAATTTAACATAGTTTGGCATTTGCTCAAGAGCTTCTACCAAAGGTATGTTAATATGGAGTTGTTTAAAAATGTCCAAAAACTTTTTGAAATGATTATCGACATTTTTATTTTTCATCCTACCGGGAAAAGGGAGGTCTCTTAAGTCTAGATCCGGTTGGCTAGGACTTGCCTTTTTGTGCTGTGAAGTGGGCACTGTCTCACCACTTTGGTGAGGCTGATCTGATGGCAAAACAGTCCGTGAAGGGGCTTCTGCATTCTGTCCCGAAGGTGGGCACGTTCCAGCCACGTTGGATGGAAAAAGTGGCGGAAAGTTTTCTTTATCAAAAGCATGCGTGGTCTTATCTTGCACAACGACATCAATTAAAATTTCGTCGTTAGGTTTAGATGCGCTAGTCTCACTTCTTAAAGTCACGACCTTAACATGTTCTTTGTGATTACCCTTAGGGGTTTCGGTGTCACTCGGTAAGGTGCCCATTTGTCTTCCCTTCAATTCGGCAGCAAATTGCCCCAATTGAGTCTCAAAACCTCTCAAAGTTGCATTGGTTTGGTTTATAAAACCTTTGAGTAAAGATTCAAGCGAACTATTACTCTCCGATGCATTTTGTTGTCTCGGTACATACGGTTGTGAGGATTGCCCACTTTGGTACGTGTGAGACGGTCCTTGTTGAAATCCCGGGGGATTTGGTGGTCGGTTTGGAACTTGATGAACCCCGGGGGGTTGAAGTCCTTGGTTTCCCGGCCATGAGAAGTTCGGGTGATTTCTCCAATTTGGGTTATAAGTTGGAGAAAATGGGTTATTCCTAAAATGGTTTCCTACATAGTTAACCGAAGCAGGATTACCGGGCCAACACTCAAAAGCATGACTCTCACCACAAAACACACACGATTCATTTATGGCTTGGACTTGGTTATTTTCTCCATTTAAGTTCATGTTATTTTTTACCAAGTTAGTTAAAGCTACAATTTGTGCGTTTAAGGCGGTGATGACATCAATTTCGTGAACACCCGATGCATTCTTAGGAGCAAGAACGCGTGGGTTTGACCAATCGGTGTTATTGTTGGCCACTTTCTCCAAAATGTCATATCCTTCGTTATAAGTTTTAGAGGTGAAAGCGCCACCGGCCGTAGCATCAAGAATAATTTTAGCGGAATTAGTGAGGCCATTATAAAATGTCTCTAATTGGATGCAATGAAGGATTCCATGATGAGGACATTTTCTAATTAAGTCTTTGAATCTCTCCCATTCATCCGAAACCGCTTCTTCCTCCTCTTGTCGAAACATCAAGATTTCATTTCTAAACTTCACATTTCTAGTTGGAGGAAAATATTTTTTTAGAAATTTTTCGGCCAAACTTGTCCAACTATCAATGGAGTGAGGAGGGTGAGAATTTAGCCAAACTTTGGCTCTCTCTCTCAATGTGTAAGAGAAGAGCGTAAGCCGTAGGGCTTCGGTCGTAACACCTTGAATGCGAAAATGATCCGTCATTTCTAAAAATGATTTTAAATGCGAGTGCGGATCTTCCGACGGTAACCCTCCAAATTGACCCATTGCTTGGATCATTTGAAACATTACCGGTTTTAGTTCAAAAGTTTGTGCTACCATGTTGGGCCTAAGAATACCCGATTTTAATTGATCAAATTCGGGTGTTGCATAGTCCCGTATTCCCCATTCTTTATCGTCAACAATTCTTATGGTTGTTTCATTAGGTGGTGGTGGAGGATCTCCACCATTTCCAGCCATGTTTTGATTTTGCCGACCTCTTCTACCTCTTTTTCGTCTTTTAACGGTTCTTTCAATTTCGGGGTCAAGAGGTACAAGTTCACCGTGTTGTAGCCTTGGCATACAACACGGAAAATACTAAAAATAAAAGACACAAGCAACTCAGGCTCGAATGAAAAGTCAATATCTTAGGATTTAAAATCGCGCTAGTCCCGGCAACGGCGCCAAAAACTTGATAGCGGAAAATCGTATAGGTCCACAAAGTGGCCACTATGTCGCCACAGTGGCGGTGCAAGTGCACACCGGACACTATGATCGCTACAAGTAATAAATTGGTAGAGTACCGAGATCGTTTCCACATGGACTAGTCAACTAAGAACCAGAGACTTTTTCATGAACTTCTAGTGCTTGGTTGAGTTTTTAGAACAAAATCAATATTTGTGGGTTTTAAGCAACTAAACAACGATTAAACGGAATTAACAGTATTAAAGGTAGGATGTGGGTACAAGCATTAACTAAGACTGATGTAGTAACAACTTGGTCAGAAACAAAATGACACACGACAGCCTTAAAAACCTTTTTCTCTCTAAAATAAGTTTCCTCGGAACGTGGCCACGTTGCACCCACTTTGTCACCACGTTGGCCAACTCAAGACTTTCCGACTTAACTAAGTAAACCTCTAAGGATTTCAGTTCCACCAGTATAGATATAGACGCCCAAATCTCTTTGTGACACCCATATCGAACGACATTTGAACCTTAGTTAAAATCATGCAAAAACCCGTATCTCTACGTGGTTATGACAGGATCGAATTCTCAACAAGAATTATAAATACTCAGAAACAATATCAAAGAAGTTTGCGGAATAACACTTTGATATTCAATGAAACAGTAAAAAAAACAGTAAATATGATGAAATAACTAGTAAACTTGTAGTGAATGCTTTAAATCACAAGATTACACACACAACCTCAATCTTGAAGAACAGGCTCTTTCAAGACAAATTCTACTTCTCTAGAATTAGGAACTATGCCTTGAGGTTGATTTTTTCTTGAACAAAAAACTTAGAATCAATCTTCTATCTAACTATTCTAAGCAATTATATATATACTGAATAATAAAAGATAATTACAAAACTTAAAAAGATCTTCAAGATAATCTTCATAATTATCTTCAAGCTTTCCATGTATATCTTCAGACGCGATCTCTTCAATATTATCTTCAGTTTATCTCAGAAGCAGCATTAATTACCTTGGAAGTATTAACTGATTCTTGGCAGCATTAACTACTAAGCAGCACTAACCTCTAGCAGTACTAACTAGCTAAGCAGTACTAACTTTGTTCAAGCAGCACTAACTGTGACTAGCAGTATTAATTCTACTAGAAGTAGTAATACCTAGCAGTATTATCTTTGACATGCTCTGGCAGTACTAATTCTGAACTTGCAGCATTAATGACTTGGTCACATCTTCAGTTCCCAACAATCTCCCCCTAACTTGACTTTTAGAAAGAGAAGTCAAGTTCTTCAAATGCTTCCAAAACTATCATTGATTCAGTCCCATGTTAGGATCCAGTCCCATGCTCTGATTGATGATTCTCTGAATTAGATACTTTGCCATTTCTGAATTTGATGCACAACCCAACTTCTTCTTTAACATGGCATGGAGCTTCAGACGTGTGTGATTGTAGACCCTATCCACCAAGTAATACTCTATGTGAAAAGTATCCAAGGCTAATTCATAAACTCCACTCCTTTCATACAGAGTCCATCCTCTAACAGTTTTGAACATATCTCTGATTAAATGCTTCACTGCTTCTGGATTGAACAACATGCACAAGTACTCCATGACCAGCTTCACGATTGGTAACCCTGGAGCTTTCAACTGATCTGCATGTAGCTTCATACCAACTTCAAACATTTCTTCCAAGTCAGATCTTGAACATTCTCTGACTATTTTGTTCCATGTTGCAAATACATAGTACTTTTCATCTTTTCTTTTCAATCTGATATAATCCTTACCATCCACCATCATAATATCCCAGTGGATGACTTCAGGAGGTTTGACTCCAACAGGTTCAGCTGTGATAGGCTTTGGAATTTTATCCATTACCACCATGTACATATTTATATCTGAACTCTGTGGTGCTTCCTGAAATTCAGCTTTCTTTTCTTCATTCTTAGGTGCCTCTTCTTCTTCAGCAACCTTTTTCTTTTCTTCTACTCTAGGCTTCTTTTCATTTTTCTTTCTTTTAGCCATCATCTTAGTTCTCTTCAGAATCCTTTGGCTTTACCCTATAGTAGCTTCCTTCTTCTTTTCTTCCTTTATCTCTACCTTTTCTTTTGTAGGAGTTCCCTCTTCACTTTCAGGGAAGGGTTAATTGATATTCACATCATGTCTCTCCTTGGCTTTCTTTTCAAACTCCACTCTATCCTTTTCATTGCTCTTCAGCTTTCCCATTTCTTTCTCATAGAGGTCCTTGATTTGATCAAAAGTCATCTTCACAAACATTTCTTTCTTTACACCAATTGCACTCCTCAAGAATGTTATCATCTTGTTTCTTTCCTGAGTTGCAAGATAAGTTTGTGAAAGTCTTCTCTTCTTTGCATTTGATCTGGCCATCATAGCCTTTCTCAAGCTTATTGCTCTTTGCTTTGCCTTTTCTGTTTCCAACCCTTTCTGAAAAGCTTCATTTAATTCATTTGCAAGTGCTCTGGCTATTTCTCTGTCTTTCTCAACCTGCTCTTTCTCTGCTTGATCTAACTCTTCTTGCATTTTCTTGTCTAATGCTTCATCAGACTCAACCATCTTTTGCTTTTTGGATGGTTGATCAGATTCTATCATCTTTTCTTTTCCCTTTTTCTTTGCATCTGCAGCCATTTCTTTCTTTTCTATTTTCTTTGCTCCCCCTTCATTTATGACCACTCCCTTTGCTTTGGGAGTGTCATTCTTTTCTTTGACAAGCATCTCTGCTACTTCAATCTCTGCTGATGTTAAACCTGTTACTGCTGCTTTTGAAGTTTCAGCAGCACTAACAGTTTCTGCTGCTGGGGTTGTTTCTGCTGCTGGTGTTGTTTCTGTAGCTTTTTCTTTATCAAACTCTCCCTGTGCTTCAACAAACTCCCCTTCAATCTGTTGATCTGACTTTTCTGAGCTTGAATTCTCCCCCTTTTTGGAAGCATTCTCATTTTCCTTGTTGGTTGCCCCTTTTCTCTTTCTTAGAACAAACTGACCTCTTCTTTTCTTGGCCATGAGCTTTCCCACCAATTGCTTGAGTTTGGAAATCTGTTGTTGTTGGGAGATGACCACTTGCTGCAAGGCTTTGATTTCTTTTCCTTGATTGACCACATCAACATTGATGTTGGCTATTGTTTCCATCAATTCTAAATAAGTATAGCTATCCTCACCTTCTTTAGGTGTTTTACCCACCCTTGAAGGATCATTGGAATCTTTTTCCATCAATTCATTAGTTTCAGATCTGTCCTCACCCTTTTTGGATGTTTTTCCCATCCTTGAGGGATCCTTGGATCTTGTAGTAGTGGCCTTCTGCCTAACAGAAGCACCAACTACCCCCTTGGTTTCTTGGCACCGGGGTCCTTTGGTTGATTTCTCAGCCAAAGTTGCCATGGGGAAGGTCTTAGAGATGTTACCACTGTCCTTCTCTGTGCTAGCAGAAGTAGTGGCAGCCTTCTCACCCACATGCTCATCCATCTCCTTAGAGAGCACCTCCTCAGGGTTGGGAGACACCTTATTGGTTTCCCTTTGGATATTCTATATTGGAGAATGCTCCAATAGAGGGCTTTGAGGTTCTTGGTTAATAATAGGTACAACAAGGGAAGGAGCCTTGTTTACCTGTTTCCTTGTATAGGTTTGGGTAATGGGAGAAGTGGGCTTATGAAGTAGGGACTGGGGGATAGATATAGAGTGGGAAGGTTGGGATTGGCTAGCAGTGGGATTGTCTAATGAGGGCCTTGACCCTGCTGCCATACCTTCTTGTGGTTGGGACACCACCATCATTGTTGAGAACAATGGGGTGTCAACTCCTTCCGAGTCCCTAGCAGATCTTCTCATATTTGAGAAGACCTTGCCTTTAGGGGGTTTAGGTACATATACCCCATCAAAGTGAGGTATATCCGTCAATTCATTGGTAATAACTGTCTGTACAAACCTGGGATACATGAAGAAACTCTTCTTGTTATCCAGGTTTGAGACAAGATCATTGAAGATCATTTGAGAAAAGTTGTATTTTCTAGCAGTGGATAAACATACCAATGCATAGGCAATTGGACTGCTAAATTGGCTCTAGCCAGTTGTTTTCTTTGAAATACAATGCATCAGGGTATGAACAAAGAACCTCCATTGGGGTGAAAACTTAGCTTTGAAAAACTTGAAAATCCCCATTTGGCCTTCATACCCCATTCTTGAAAGAGTTGAGAATAGTTCCTCATTAGGAATAGAGGTTATACCTGCAGCATCATCTAGACGTAGACAAATGCGTAGTACCTCTTCAGTAACGGTTAGGGGTTTTTCACACACCCTTGTCGTTATCATTTGCACACCATTCTCAGTAACAATGGTGGCATTAGCCCAGAACTGCCTCTGATGCTCTATGAAGATGGTAGGAGACACGGTGAGCGCATGAGCAATGTTACTTGTCCACAAAAAGTCGACTATCTGGTGAAAACCTTCAGCTTGTTTTGGCTTTTGGAGCATGGCTATCTCGTTGTGTTCATCAATAAACGCCATTGAAGCCATTGAACTTGAGTGTTCTTGCCTGAAAACTTGGTACTTGAGAGAAAAGGGGTTAGAGCGCAAGTGAACAGTATGCAAAGAGTCGTTATGAACTTTTAGGCGGGCAAAGGGTATTTATAGTATTCGGGACATAAGCAGTATTAACGTAGAGCAGTATTAACCACTGGCAGTATTAACTAACTACCAGTATTAACTGAGAGCAGTATTAACCACTGGCAGTATTAACTAACTAGCAGTATTAACTGAGAGCAGTATTAACCACTAGCAGTATTAACTAACTAGCAGTATTAACTGAGAGCAGTATTAACCACTGGCAGTATTAACTAACTAGCAGTATTAAAACTGTACTGGCAGCACTAAAACTGTACTGGCAGTATTAACCATACTTACACTTTTAAGCTTGTGAAGAATTGAGTACTGCTATACATTTTCTGAAGAAGAAGATTAGTAACACCAAACATAAAGTATATACAGGTATTGAACCACTTTTTAAGTAGGAGCTTATTCAGAATTGATCATTCCCACACTTGTTACCAAGAAAGTGAATCTACCCACATCAAAGGCTTTGGTGAATAGATCAGCAAACTGGTTATCAGTATGAACTTTTACAACTTGAATAAGTTTCTTTTCATTGCAGTCTCTTATAAAGTGATACCTGATCTCAATGTGCTTTGTCTTTGAGTGTTTGACAGGATTATTAACAATGCTAATAGCACTGCTATTATCAATAAAGATTGGAGTGTGTAGAAAGGTTACCCCATAGTCCAACATTTGATTCTGAATCCATAACACTTGAGAACAGCAACTTGCAGCTGCTATGTACTCTGCTTCTGTTGTAGATGTGGACACTGTGGTTTGTTTCTTGCACTGCCATGAAACTAGTCTTGCACCCAAAAACTGGCATCCTCCAGAAGTAGATTTTTTGTACAAGTTTGCTCCACCTAGGTCACTGTCTGAGTATGCAAGTAGGTCAAATGATGAGTCATGAGGATACCAAAGTCCCAATCTGGGTTGCCCTTTGAGATATCTAAATATCCTCTTTACAGCTTGATAGTGTGATTGCTTTGGCCTAACTTGAAATCTTGCACATACACAGACTGGAAACATTATATCTGGCATAGAGGCTGTAAGATACATGAGAGAGCCAATCATGGATCTATAAAGATGAACATCCATATCCTCCCCCTCAAGATCTGCTGTTATCTGCTTGTGTGTCTCCATAGGTGTGCTGGCAGGTTTTGAATCTGAGAAACCAAATTTGGTTAGAATGTCCTGCACATACTTGGACTGACAGATAAAAATACCATCTGACTTATGTTGAACTTAGAGTCCAAGGAAGAAAGTAAGTTCCCCCATGGAACTCATTTTGAACCTTTGATGCATTAGTTCCTCAAACTCCTTGCACATATTGTCTCTTGTGGATCCAAAGATAATATCATCCACATAGATCTGGACCAGCAAGATGTCCTTCTTCTTTCTCTTGATAAACAGAGTCTTATCAATGACTCCTCTTTCAAAGCCATTTTCCAAGAGATAGGATGACAGAGTGTCATACCATGCTCTTGGTGCTTGATGCAGTCCATGTTGGGAACTGAAGAATTCATCAAGTATGGTTAATGCTGCTAGTTCAGAATTAATACTGCTAGAAGACTTCAAAGTTATTACTGCTGAGTATTACTACTGCTAGTAGAATTAATACTGCTAGTCAAAGTTAGTGCTGCTTGAACAAAGTTAGTACTGCTTAGCTAGTTAGTACTGCTAGTGGTTAGTGCTGCTTAGTAGTTAATGCTGCTAAGACCAAGTTAATGCTGCTAGAAGAAATTAATGCTGCTAAGCATAGTTAGTACTGCTTATGACTTAAAGAATCGGATGGAAAGGATGACAGCTGGAAAGAATCAAGATATTCATGGAAGGCTTGAAGATAATAATGGAAGATATACTGAATATATTTTATTTATTGTAATTATCTTTTTGTTCAGTATATGTACAGATTTGATAGAATAGTTTTTAGATTGAAAAATTCATTCATTCAAAGTTTTAGAGAAAATCAACCTCAAGGCATAGATCCTAATTCTAGAGAAGTAGAATTCGTATTGGTGAGCCTGTTCATCAATATTGAGGTTGTGTGTTTAATCTTGTAACTTCAAGCATTCAATAAAAGTTTACAAGTTGTTGATTATATACTGTTTTGGTTTACTGTTTTATTGAATATCAAAGTGTTATTCCGCAACTTCTTTGATATTGTTTCTGAGACTTTATTCTTGTTGAGAAATCGATCCTGACAAGTGGTATCAGAGCCTAACTCCCTCAGAAACATCTATTCATTCATCATGGAAAACCTTGCAGAATCAAACAGTACTCTGGTCTCTAAGGTTCCAATGCTCAAACCCAGTGAGTTTGACATGTGGAAGATCAGAATTAGACAATACATTCTTCTCACTGACTACTCAATGTGGGATATCATTGAGAATGGTCCTTCTAAAGCAGGAAAGATAGGACCAGATGGGAAAAGACCTCCACCAAAGACAGATGGTGAGAGGAAGATCAGACAGACAGAGATGAAGGCCTTGAGCACTCTGCTCTTGGCCATTCCCAATGAATATCAGCATCAATTTTGCAACTGCACTGATGCTCAGATTCTCTGGAATGCTCTAGAGAAAAGATTTGCTGGAACTAAGAGCATCAAAAGAAATCAAAGAGATGTTCTAAAGCAGCAGTATGAGAACTTCACTTCCTCAAAGAATGAGTCTATGACTCAAACTTTTGATAGGTTCAACAAACTCATAGGTGAACTGGCTACTGTAGGGGTGAAGATGGAACAAGATGATATCAACAGAAAGTTCCTCAGATCTCTTGGGGATGAATGGACTATGTACACTGTCTCATATAGACAGAGTGACAATCTGGAAGAGAAGGAACTTGATGATCTATATAATGATCTAAGAGTTTTTGAAATTGAGGTAGAATCCAAGAAGAATCCCACTGGTTATATCCACAATGCTGCACTTCTTTCAACATCTACTGATACTACTGCCAACCCTGAAGCAGTTAGTACTGCCAGTGGAGTAAATTCAGAAAAAGGCACTGGAACTATCTTTGAAGCCTTTTTGTCCAGTCATAGCAACAATTCATTGATTAATGATGATCTGGATCAACTTCACCCTGATGACCTGGAGGAGATGGACATTAAATGGCAGATGGCCATGTTATCTATGAGAGTGAAGAAGTTTATTAAAAGAACAGGAAGGAACAACTTCTCTCAAAGAAGAGAAGATGGAGCTGGTTTTGACAAGACTAAGGTGGAATGCTATAAGTGTCACATGAAAGGACACTTTGCTAGAGAGTGCAGGAATGTTGTTCCAAACAACAACCACCAACAAGCTCAGAATGGAGGCTACAATCAAAACAAGAATCCTGCTCAAGCCCTTGTTTCTCAACAAGGAATGGGATTTGACTGGAGTGATCAAGCTGAGGAAGCCATTCAGAATCAAGCTCTTATGGCAGAAGTGTCTGATCTCCCATCTGAGGTAATTTCTAATCTTTGCACTAAATCTTGCATAGACAATGTCAAAAGATACAGGGATCACAATCAAAGTATGTGTGATGACCTCAAAAGATTAGAAAAGGACAGAAGAGATTATGTGTTGATAGTAGAGAGATTTGAAGAGCAAATCAAAGGCTTTCAAGCTAATGAACTTCAACACTCTTATGACACAAACTATTGGAAATGGGAAAAGAATGAGTTAGAGACCAAACTGTCTAAGTCCTTAGAAGAGAATGATAGGCTGAAAGAGGAACTGTCTAGAGTTAAGCTTGACATAGAAAAGTTTTCATATGCTTCAAAAGCAATGGATTCTCTTCTAAAGGCTCAGATTCATGATAAGATGAAGCCTGGTATTGGATACAACAATACACCTCCTCCTTACAACAACAACTATATCTCTCCTACTTCAGACTTGTTAGAAACCAAGGAGAAAAAGGACTTGTCTGAGGAAGCTCTTAAGATAGATCCTTTGGATGAGGTATTAGTTAAGGATTTGACTGAGAAAGAAGCTAGTAAGAATAGGGATAATACTGTGAGTAAAAAGATACCATTAGAAAACAACATTATCACCAATGAGGGATGTGGGAAAATCTGGGTCAAGTCCAAGGAGATAGAGAAGACCAAAGGAAAGGATAACAAGGTCCATTACAAACAAACCACGGTTGTGAATCCTGGATCTTGTAAACAGTGTGCTTGCAATAAAGCTAAGAGCCTAAATTCTGGTATAAAAAGAGGTAATCAAAGAAACTGGAATAATCAATGGGCTCAGAAACAAGGAGTTGATCTGAATAAAATCAATAGACCAAAACCTTGTTTCATATGTGGCAAGTTGAATCATTTGGCTAAGTATTGCTTCTTTAACCCTATTAATCAACAGATAAACTTTCAAAGATTTGTGCAAAAACCTGTTGGTTATAGGAAGGCTGGAAAGAAACATGTGATGAAGAAATCTGTTGAAAGTAAAGGCCCTATGAAAAATAAGGTTTTAAAAGAAAGTATTTTACTATGGGTACCTAGAAGTACTAACAGTGTTAGTACTGCTGAAAATATTAGTGCTGCTAACACAGTTACTACTGCTAATAGTGTTAGTACTGCTGAAAATATTAATGCTGCTAACAAAGTTACTACTGCTAACAAGGTTAGTACTGCTAAGCATGCAAGTGCTGCTAAGGCAGTTAGTACTTCTAAAACCAATATTGCTTCTAGCAAAAATGTTTCCAAGCCTATTATTGTGACAAAGTACTCCAAGAATGAGGAGTCAAAGTTTAAAAATCTTGTCAAGAAAGAATGCAAGTATTTTGATGAGAAAGGGGTACCCAAGACCACTTTGGCTTCGGTTCCTAATTCAAACTAACTGATTCATCTAATGTGCAGGGCAACCAACAGCTCAAAGCTAAGAGCATATGGCATGTTGATAGTGGTTGCTCTAGGCACATGACAGGTAACATGTCATGCCTTCAGGATTTCAAGCATATCAATGGAGGACATGTTGCTTTTGGAAATGATCTTACTGGTGGTAAAATAAGTGGCAAAGGTAATGTCACAAAAGGTAAGATGACATTTGAGGATGTCTACTATGTTGATCAATTGAAGTACAACCTGTTAAGTGTATCACAGGTTTGTGACAAACAACATAGCATATTATTTACAAACACAGAGTGTATGATCCTTGCTCCAGGGTTCAAAGTAGTTGATGAAAGCATGATACTACTTAGAACTCCAAGAAAGGACAATGTCTATTGTCTAGATATGGACAATGTTGATAGTGATTCATCCCTGAACTGTCTTGTTTCAAAAGCTTCTGTGGATGAATCCTCTCTATGGCTCAGAAGGATGTGTCACATGAACTTCAAAATCATGAACAAACTTGTTAAAAACAACCTTGTAAGAGGTTTACCTTCAAAAATATTTTCATGTAATGATCATTGTGTTGCATGTCTTAAAGGCAAACATCACAAAACTTCTCATAAGACCAAAGAGATAAATTCTATTTCTTCTTGTCTCCAGTTACTGCATATGGATCTGTTTGGTCCTACAAATGTTATGAGTATAGGCAAGAAATCTTACTGCTTGGTTATTGTTGATGATTACTCCAGATTTACTTGGGTATATTTTCTAAGGACTAAGGATGAGACAAGTGGACTGATCAAATCCTTTATTCTAAGAATTGAAAACCAAACTAATCAAAGAGTAAAAGTCATTAGATCAGATAATGGAACTGAGTTTAAAAATCTTAATCTAAACACCTTTTGTGAAGAGAAAGGTATTGAGAGACAATATAGTGCTCCTAGAACTCCTCAACAGAATGGAGTTGCTGAAAGGAGAAATAGGACACTAATAGAGGCTGCTAGATCTCTGTTGGCTGATTCAAAACTGCCAATTACCTTCTGGGCTGAAGTAGTTAATACTGCTTGTTATGTCCAAAACAGAGTTCTAGTGGTCAAGCAAAAGAACAAGACTCCATATGAGCTTTCAAATAAAAGAAAACCTTTCATTGGATTTTTCAAACCTTTTGGGTGTCCTTGTACTATTCTCAATACCAAATCTCACTTAGGTAAGTTTGATAGCAAAGCAGATGATGGATTTCTTGTTGGTTACTCATCTCAGAGTAAGGCTTACAGAGTTTTTAACTCTTCTTCCAGAATAATTGAAGAAAGTGACAATGTCAAATGCAATGAGAACACACCAAATCCAATTGGGTCTGGTCCTCAGTGGCTATTTGACATTGACTCACTAACTAACTCTTTTGGTTTCAGTAGTGATGATTATGCAGGTACAGGGAGTGGAGGATCAGGGACTACACAAGTCTCAGAAAGTATATCTCAATCTGTGATATTTCCCATACCCACAGTGAATCCTGTTGAAGACTGTGGAAAGGAACCATCTACTGGACCAAGTCAAAGTGAAGAAGAAAGTAGAGATGAGGAGACTCAAGAAAATAAAGAACCAGAAGTGGCTACTGAAAACACTTCAGTTGAGTTGAATGACTCTAATCTAAAGGTGGGACTTAATGAAGAACCTAGTCATCACACCAGAATACAAAAGAATCATCCTCCACAGCTGGTAATAGGAGATATATCCTCTCCTATGATGACTAGAAATCAAAGTAGACTTCAAGAAATACAAGATCAACAACACACAGTGCTTTCTTGCTTTTTATCCCAGCTTGAGCCTAAAAAGGCACATGATGCTATGAAAGAATCCAGTTGGATAGAAGCCATGCAAAAAGAGCTACTGCAGTTCAAGCTGCAAGATGTTTGGGATCTGGTAGACCTTCCTAAAGGCCAAAGGGCAATAGGAACAAAATGGGTCTTCAGGAATAAAAGAGATGAAAGAGGTATAGTGATAAGGAATAAAGCAAGGCTGGTGGCTCAAGGGTATACACAAGAAGAAGGAATAGACTATGAAGAAGTATTTGCACCTGTGGCCAGGATAGAAGCAATTAGATTATTCCTGGCTTATGCTTCCTACATGAAATTCAAAGTCTATCAAATGGATGTGAAAAGTGAATTTCTTTATGGTTCAATTGAAGAAGAAGTATATGTCTGTCAACCACCAGGGTTTGAAAACCCAAGCTATCCAGACAGAGTATACAAATTGAAGAAAGCACTTTATGGACTACATCAAGCTCCAAGAGCATGGTATGACACTCTGTCATCCTATCTCTTGGAAAATGGCTTTGAAAGAGGAGTCATTGATATGACTCTATTCATCAAGAGAAAGAAGAAGGATATCTTGCTGGTCCAAATCTATGTTGATGATATTATCTTTGGATCAACAAGAGACAACATGTGCAAGGAGTTTGAGGAACTAATGCATCAAAGGTTCAAAATGAGTTCCATGGGGGAACTTACTTTCTTCCTTGGACTCCAAGTTCAACAGAAGTCAGATGGAATCTTCATCTGTCAGTCCAAGTATGTGCAGGACATTCTAACCAAGTTTGGTTTCTCAGATTCAAAACCTGCTAGCACACCTATGGAGACACACAAGCAGATAACAGCAGATCTTGAGGGGGAGGATATGGATGTTCATTATTATAGATCAATGATTGGCTCTCTCATGTATCTTACAGCCTCTAGGCCAGATATAATGTTTCCAGTCTGTGTGTGTGCAAGATTCCAAGTTAGGCCAAAGCAATCTCACTATCAAGCTGTTAAGAGGATATTCAGATATCTCAAAGGGCAACCCAGATTGGGACTTTGGTATCCTCATGACTCATCCTTTGACCTACTTGCATACTCAGATAGTGATCTAGGTGGAGCAAACTTGGACAGAAAATCTACTTCTGGAGGATGTCAGTTTTTGGGTGCAAGACTAGTTTCATGGCAGTGCAAGAAACAAACCACAGTATCCACATCTACAACAGAGGCAGAGTACATAGCAGCTGCAAGTTGCTGTTCTCAAGTCTTATGGATTCAGAATCAAATGTTGGATTATGGGGTAACCTTTCTACACACTCCAATTTTTATTGATAATAGCAGTGCTATTAGCATTGTGAATAATTCTGTCAAGCACTCAAAGACAAAGCACATTGAGATCAGGTATCACTTCATAAGAGACTGTAATGAAAAGAAACTTATTCAAGTTGTAAAAGTTCACACTGATAATCAGTTTGCTGATCTATTCACTAAAGCTTTTGATGTGGGTAGATTCACTTTCTTGGTAACAAGTGTGGGAATGATCAACTCTGAATAAGCCCCCTCTCAAAAAGTGGTTCTATACCTGTATATTTTTTATTCTTGGTGTTACTAATCTTCTTTTTCAGGATATGTATAGCAGTACTCAGTGTTTCGCAAGATTAAAGGAGTAAGTTCAGTTAATACTGCTAGTAGTTAATACTGCTAGTAGTTAATACTGCTTTCAGTTAATACTGCTAGTGGTTAATACTACTTTCAGTTAATACTGCTAGTAGTTAATACTGCTAGTAGTTAATACTGCTAGTAGTTAATACTGCTTTCAGTTAATACTGCTTTCAGTTAATACTGCTAGTAGTTAATACTGCTTTCAGTTAATACTGCTAGTAGTTAATACTGCTTTCAGTTAATACTGCTAGTGGTTAATACTGCTTTCAGTTAATACTGCTAGTAGTTAATACTGCTCTCAGTTACTACTGCTAGTTAGTTAATACTGCTCTAGGTTAATACTGCTTATGTTCCGAATACTATAAATACTCTTTGCCCGCCTAAAAGTTCATAACGACTCTTTGCATACTATTCTCTTGCACTCTAAACCCTTTCTCTCTCAAGTTCAAAGTTCTCAGACAAGAAGTTTCAAAGATTCATGGCATCAATGGCGTTCATTGACGAGCACAATGAAATCGCGATGCTCCAAAAGCCAAAATAAGCTGAAGGTTTTCATCAGATAGTCGACTTTCTGAAGTCTAGCCACATTGCCCATGCTCTCACTATGTCTCCTACTATCTTCATAGAGCATCAGAGGCAATTCTAGGCACATGCCACCATTGTTACTGAGGATGGTGTGCAAATGATCAAGACGACAGTATGTGGCAATCCATTGACAGTTACTGAAGAGGTAATTCGCATCAGTCTACGTATAGACGATGCCTCTGGTATAACTTCTATCCCTAATGATGAACTGTTTTCTACTCTTACCAGAATGGGGTATGGAGGCCCATTGGGTGTTTTTCAGTTCTCAAAAGCTAAATTCTCACCCCAATGGCGTTTTCTTGTTCATACCTTGATGCACTGCATTTCTAAAAAGACCACCGGCTGGAGTGAGTTCAGCAGTCCCATTGCTTATGCTTTGGTCTGTTTGGCCACTGCCAGAAGGTACATTTTTTCACAAATGATTTTCAATGATCTTGTCTCAAACATGGGAAACAAAAAGAGCTTTTATATGTATCCCAGGTTTGTTCAAGCAGTAATCAACCATGAATTGACGGATATTCCTCATTCTGATGGAATATATGTACCAAAACCCCCTAAAGGCAAGGTTTTCTCAAATATGAGAAGATCTGCTGGGGACTCGGAAGGAGTAGACACCCCATTGTTCTCTACAATGATGGTGGTGTCCCAAACTAATGAAGGTATGGTAGCAGGGTCAAGGCCCCCATTAGACCAACCCACTGCTAGCCAATCCCAACCTTCCATCTCTCAAATTTTCCCTCAGTCCTTTGCTGCTAAACCCACTCCCATAATATCCAAGACCTATGTCAAGAGAAAGGTACACAAGGCTCCTTCCCTTGGTGTACCTACCATTAACCAAGAGCCTCAAAGCCCTCTATTGGAGCATTCTCCAGTAGAGAATATCCAAAGGGAATCCACTAGGGTGTCTCCCAACCCCAAGGAGGTGCTCTCTGAGGAGGAGGTTGAGCATATGGGTACTGAGGCTGCCACTACTTTTGCTAGCACAGAGAAGGACAGTGGTAACATAAATAAGACCTCCCCCATGGCAACTTTGAATGAGCAATCATTCAAAGGTCCCTGGTGCCAAGAAACCAAGGGGGTGGATAGTGCTTCTGCTAGGCAGAAGACTTCCACTACAAAAAGATCCAATGATCCTTCAAAAGAGGGTAACACTTCTGGAGAGGGTGAGGACAGATATACTTACTATGAATTGATGGAAACAATGGGGAACATCAATCAAGATGTTCTCAAACAAGGAAAAGAAATTGAAGAGATGAAGTTGGTCATCCTGTCACAACAAATCCAGATTGCCAAATTAAAGAAAATGGTGACAAGGTTGGTGCATAAGCAGAGGAGAAAGCAGTTTGTTTTAAAGAAGAGGTCAAATAAGAAAAATGCTTCCAAAAAGGGGGAGAATTCTAGCTCAGAACAGATAGATCAACAGTTTGAGGGGGAGTTTGTTGAAGAAAAGAGATCTGCAGAAACAACACCAGCAATAGTAACAACTAAAGAAGCAGAAATGGTTACTACTGCTGAGCCAAAACAAGCAACAAAAACGGTTAGTGCTGCTGAAACTTCACAAGCAGTAGTACCAGAGTTAACACCAACAGAAATTGAAGTAGCTGAAATGCTCATCAAAGCAAAGAATGACACTCCCAAAGCAAAGGGAGTGGTCATAAATGAAGGGGGAGCAGAGAAAATAGAGAAGAAAGAAATGGATGCAGATACAAGGAAAAAGGGAAAAGCAAAGATGATAGAATCTGATCAACCATCACCCACACAGCCTTTAAGCCCTCTAAGGGAGAATTCTCCCCTAGAGAATATCCAAAGGGAAACCACAAGGGTGTCTCCCAACCCAAAGGAGGTGCTCTCTGAGGAGGAGATAGAGCATATGGGTGATGAGGCTGCCACTACTCCTGCTAACACAGAGGAGGACAGTGGTAACATCAATAAGACCTCCCCCATGGCAACTTTGAATGAGCAATCATTTGAAGGTCCCTGGTGCCAAGAAACCACAGGGGTGGATAGTGCTTCTGCTAGGCAGAAGACTTCCACTACTAAAAGATCCAATGATCCTTCAATAGGGGGTAACACTCCTGGAGAAGGTGAGGACAGATATAACTATGATGAATTGATGGAGGCAATGGGCAACATCAACATGGATGTACTCAAACAGGGCAAAGAAATAGAAGAGCTAAAACTCATTGTACTGTCACAACAAGAACAAATCATCCAGTTGAAGCAAATGGTAAGGAAACTGATTTTGCAAAAGAAGAAGAAACAATTTGTGCTCAGAAGGAGGAAACCAGAGACTGATGCTCCCAAAAAGGGGGAGATCAACATGGAAGAAGCATCAAGGGAAAGGGAGTTTGATAAAGAAAGAGTTGAAGTTGAGGGGGAGAAGGAAGCAGAAACTGTTAATGCTGCTGAAACCTCACAAGCAGCAGTAACAGAGTTAACACCAACAGAAATTGAAGTAGCTGAAGTGCTAATCAAAGCTAAGAATGACACTCCCAAAGCAAAGGGAGTGGTCATAAATGAAGGGAGAGACAAGAAATCAGAAAAGAAAGACATGGCTGCAGATATAAAAAGAAAAGGGAAAGAAAAGATGATAGAATCTGATCAACCATCTAAAAAGCAAAAGATGATTGAGTCAGATGAAGCATTAGCAAAGAAAGTGCAAGAAGAGTTAGATCTAGCAGAAAAGGAACAGGTTGAAAAAGACAGGGAAATGGCCAGAGCACTTGCAAATGAGTTAAATGAAGCATTCCAGAAAGGGCTGGAAACAGAGAAGGCAAAGGAAAGAGCAATGTGCTTGAAAAAGGCTATGATGGCCAGAACAAGTGCTAAGAAGAGAAGACCTTCACAAACTTACCTTGCCACTCAGGAAAGAAACAAAATGATAACTTTCTTGAGGAGTGCAATTGGTGTAAAGAAAGAAATGTTTGTGAAGATGAATTTTGATCAAATCAAGGAGCTCTATGAGAAAGAAATGGGGAAGCTGAAGAGTAATGAAAAGGATAGAGTGGAGTTTGAAAAGAAGGCCAAGGAGAGACATGATGTGAATATTAATAAACCATTCCCTGAAAGTGAAGAGGGAACTCCTATCAAAGAAAAGGCAGAGAAACAGGAAGAAAAGAAGAAGGAAGCTACTTTAGGGCAAGTTCAAAAGATTCTGAAGAGAACTAAAATGATGGCTAAAAGAAAGAAGATTGTAAAGAAGCCTAGAGTAGAAGAAGAGCAAAAGGTTGCTAAAGAAGAAGAGGCACCTAAGAATAAGGATGAAACTCAGGAAGTACCACAGAGTTCAGATGTAAACATGTACATGGTGGTAATGGATAAAATTCCAAAGCCTATTTCAGCTGAACCTGTTGGATTCAAACCTCCTGAAGTTATCCTCTGGGATACTGTGGATGTTGGGAACTGAAGATTCTACTAAGTGTAGTTACTACTGCTAGTACAAGTGTAGTTACTACTGCCAGAACAAGTTGAAGATTAATACTGCTAAGTGTTACTACTGCTAGTAGAATTAATACTGCTAGGTAAAGATAGTACTGCTTGAACAAAGTTAGTACTGCTTAGCTAGTTAGTACTGCTAGTAGTTAGTACTGCTTGCAGTTAATGCTGCTAGTTGAAGTTAATGCTGCTGAGCATTATTAGTGCTGCTAAAGAGATACGGATGGAAAGTACTACAGCTGGATATACTGAAGATATACTTAGAAGATATACATGGAAGATATACTGAAGATTTGTTTATTCTTTGTAATTATCTTTTTATCAGTATATGTATAGAATGTGTAGAATAGATAGAAATAACTTTAGATAATTGTTTTTCAAGAGAAAAATCGACCTCAAGGCATAGATCCTAATTCTAGAGAAGTAGAATTCGTATTGGTGAGTCTGTTCATCAATATTGAGGTTGAGAGTGTAATCTTGTAACTTTAAGCATTCAATACAAGTTTACTGTTTGATCATTATATACTGTGTTTGATTACTGTTTTATTAAATATCAAAGTGTTTTTCCGCAACTTCTTTGATATTAGTTTCTGAGAATTAATTCTTGTTGAGAATTCGATCCTGACAAGTGGTATCAGAGCCAAATTCTCTCAGAAACAGTTATTCATCATGGAAAATCTTACAGAATCAAGCAGTACTTTGGTCTCAAAAGTTCCAATGCTCAGATCCAATGAATTTGATATGTGGAAAATCAGAATCAAGCAATATATTCTCCTCACAGATTACTCTATGTGGGACATCATTGAGAATGGCCCATCTGATGGAGGAAAGATTGGTGAAGATGGCAAAAGAACTCCTCCAAAGACAGATACAGACAGGAAATCAAGACAGACAGAGATGAAAGCCTTGAGCACACTGCTCTTGGCCATACCAAATGAGTATCAACACCAATTCTGCAATTGTACTGATGCACAGATGCTCTGGAATGCTCTAGAGAAGAGATTCTCAGGTACTAAAAGTACCAAGAGAAATCAAAAGGCAATCTTAAAACAACAGTATGAAAACTTCATCTCAACTAAGAATGAGTCCATGACTCAAACTTTTGACAGGTTTAATAAACTAATTGGTGAACTAGCTACTATGGGAGTACAGATTGATCAAGATGATGTGAACAGAAAGTTCTTAAGGTCCCTTGGAGATGAATGGACCATGTACACTGTGTCATTCAGACAGAATGATCTGTTGGAAGACAAAGAACTTGATGATCTGTACAATGATCTTAGAGTATTTGAAGCTGAGGTAGAGGCAAAGAAGAAGCCTTCTGGATATGTTCATAATGCTGCACTCCTATCAGCATCAATTGATTCTACTGCTAACTCTGAATCAGTTAATGCTGCTAATGGATCAAATCTAGATAAAGGCACTGATTATGTATTTGAAGCTCTTCTTTCTAATCATGGAAATTCTTCTTTGATCAATGATGACTTAGAACAACTTCATCCTGATGATCTGGAAGAGATGGATATTAAATGGCAGATGGCCATGCTCTCCATGAGGGTTAAGAAGTTTATAAAGAGGACTGGAAGAAACAACTTCTCACAAAGAAGAGAAGATGGAGCAGGGTTTGATAAATCAAAGGTAGAATGCTACAAATGCCATCTGAAGGGACATTTTGCTAGAGAATGCAGAAGTGGAATGTCTCACAACAACAACCATCAACAAGCTCAATCTGGAAGCTTCAATAACAACAGAAACTCTGCTCAAGCCCTTGTTTCTCAACAAGGAATGGGGTTTGATTGGAGTGATCAAGCAGAAGAAGCTATTCAGAATCAAGCTCTTATGGCTAAAGTATCTGATCTCCCATCTGAGGTAAGTTCTAATCTCTGCTCTAAAACTTGCATAGACACTGTTAAAAGGTACAGGGATCACAATCAGAAGATGAGTGATGACCTGAAGAGACTAGAAAAGGATATAAAAGACTATGTGAGGATAGTAGAGAGATTTGAAGATCAAATCAAAGGTTTTCAAGCCAATGAACTACAACACTCATATGATACCAATTACTGGCAGTGGGAGAAAAAGGATTTAGAACTTAAACTGACCAAATCTAAAGAGGAGAGTGAAAAACTGAAAGAGGAGTTAACCAAGGTTAAGCTTGATGTAGAAAAGTTTTCCAATGCTTCTAAAGCAATGGACTCCTTACTGCAAAATCAGATTCATGATAAATTAAGAAGAGGAATTGGGTATAATGCCACACCTCCACCATATAACAACAATTACATTCCTCCTACTTCAGACCTGTTAGACACCAAAGATAGGAAGGACTTGCCTGAGGGAGCCACTGAAATAGATCCCTTAGATGAGGTAATTGTTGAGGATAAGACTGAGAAAGAGGTTGGCAAGAGTAAGAAGAACAAGGTGAGTGGTGAGACTTCTATAGAAAACAACATTATCACCAATGAGGATTGTGGAAGGGCTTGGATCAAATCCAAGAACATAGAGAAGACAGAGGAAAAGTCTGGTAAGGTCCATTATAAACAGACCACAGTTGTGAATCCAGGTCCTTGCAAACAGTGTACTTGTAAGAAGAATGAACCCCAAAAACAGGACAAAAAGAGGGGAAATCAAAGAAACTGGAATAATCAATGGGCACATAAACAAGGGGTTGATCTGAGTAAAATCAATAGACCAAAACCTTGCTTTATCTGTGGCAAATTGAATCATCTTGCAAAATTCTGTTATTTCAATCCTATGAACCAAAGAATGAATTTCCAAAGATCCATGCAAAAACCCTTTGGTTATAAGAAAATTGAAAAGAACCATGTGGCTAAGAAAACTGTTAAAACTAAAAGCCACATGAGGAAAAAGTATTCTGTTAAAGAAAGTGTCAATATGTGGATTCCTAAAAGCACTAAAACTGTTAGTACTGCTACCACAAATAGTGCTGCTGACAATGATAGTGCTGCTAGAAGTAATACTACTGCTAACAATGTTAATGCTGCTAACAAGGTTAGTACTGCTAAACCTGTTAGTACTGCTACACCTGTTAGTACTGCTACACCTGTTAGTACTGCTAACTCTGTTAGTACTTCTAAGGTTAGTACTGCTTCCAGTATTGATTCTGCTAAGCCAATCATATTGACAAAGTACTCTAATAAAGAGTGCTCTGAGTTTAAAAACCTTATTAAAAAGGAATGTAAATACTTTGATGAGAATGGCAGACCCAAGATCACTTTGGCTTGGGTCCCCAGTCATACTAATTGATTTATTTAATGTGCAGGGCAACCAACAGCTCAATGGAAAGAGCATATGGCATGTTGATAGTGGTTGCTCTAGGCACATGACTGGCAACATGTCATGCCTTCAGGATTTCAAGCAAATTAATGGAGGACATGTTGCATTTGGAGACAATCTTACTGGTGGTAAGATAAGTGGAAAAGGTAATGTCACCAAAGGTAAGATGACATTTGAGGATGTCTACTATGTTGATCAATTAAAGTACAACCTGTTAAGTGTATCACAGGTTTGTGACAAACAACATAGTATATTATTTACTAATACTGAGTGTATGATTCTTGCTCCAGGGTTCAAGGTAGTTGATGAAAGCATGATACTACTTAGAACTCCAAGGAAGGACAATGTTTACTGTCTTGATTTGGACAATGTTGATAGTGATTCATCTTTAAATTGTCTTGTTTCAAAAGCTTCTATAGATGAATCCTCCCTTTGGCACAGAAGGATGTGTCACATGAATTACAAGACTATGAACAATCTTGTTAAAAATAACCTTGTAAGAGGTTTACCTTCAAATGTCTTTTCATGTGATGATCATTGTGTTGCTTGTCTCAAAGGCAAACAACACAAAACTTCTCATAAGACCAAAGAGTTAAATTCTGTTTCTTCTTGTCTCCAGTTATTGCATATGGATCTGTTTGGTCCTACAAATGTTATGAGTATAGGCAAGAAATCTTACTGCTTGGTTATTGTTGATGATTACTCCAGGTTTACTTGGGTATATTTTCTAAGGACTAAGGATGAAACAAGTGATCTTATCAAATCCTTTATTCAAAGAATTGAAAACCAAACTAATCAAAGAGTAAAAGTCATTAGATCAGATAATGGAACTGAATTTAAAAATCATGATTTAAACACTTTTTGTGAAGGAAAAGGTATTGAGAGACAATATAGTGCTCCTAGAACTCCTCAACAGAATGGTGTTGCTGAAAGGAGAAATAGGACACTAATAGAGGCTGCTAGATCCCTGTTGGCTGATTCAAAATTGCCAATTACATTCTGGGCTGAAGCAGTTAATACTGCTTGTTATGTCCAAAACAGAGTTCTAGTGGTCAAGCAAAAGAACAAGACCCCATATGAGCTTTTAAATCAAAGAAAACCTTTTATTGGTTTCTTCAAATCTTTTGGGTGTCCTTGTACAATTCTAAATACCAAATCTCACTTAGGTAAGTTTGATAGCAAAGCAGATGATGGATTTCTTGTTGGATACTCATCTCAGAGTAAGGCCTACAGAGTTTTTAACTCTTCTTCTAGAATAATTGAAGAAAGTGACAATGTCAAATGCAATGAGAACACACCAAATCCTGTTGGGTCTGGACCTCAATGGCTATTTGACATTGATTCACTAACTAACTCTTTTGGTTTCAGTAATGAGTATACAGGAACAGATGGTGGAGAATCAGAGATCACACAAGTTCAAGAAAGTATATCTAAATCTGTGATTTTTCCCATACCCACAGTAAATGAAGACTGTGAAAAGGAATCATTTACTGAACCAAGTCAGAGTGAAGAAGACACTAGAGATGAGGAGACTCAAGAATCAGAAGTGACATCTGAAGACACTTCAGTTGAATTGCATGACTCTAATCTAGAGGCTGGACTGAATGTAGAACCTAGTCATAACACAAGAGTTCAAAAGAATCATCCTCCACAGTTGATAATAGGTGATGTCTCTTCTCCCATGATGACTAGACATCAAAGCAGGCTTCAGGAAATGCAAGATCAACAGCATACAGTGCTCTCATGTTTTCTATCCCAGCTTGAGCCGAAAAAGGCACATGATGCTATGAAAGAATCTAGCTGGATAGAAGCAATGCAAGAAGAATTGTTACAGTTCAAGCTACAAGATGTATGGGATCTAGTAGACCTTCCTAAAGGTCACAGAGCAATTGGCACAAAGTGGATTTTCAGAAACAAGAGAGATGAAAGAGGTATTGTTATAAGAAACAAAGCAAGGCTGGTAGCTCAAGGCTACACTCAAGAAGAGGGCATAGATTATGAAGAAGTTTTTGCACCTGTAGCTAGGATAGAAGCAATCAGACTATTCCTAGCCTATGCTTCTTACATGAACTTCAAAGTCTACCAAATGGATGTAAAAAGTGCTTTTCTCTATGGGTCAATTGAAGAAGAAGTATATGTCTGCCAACCACCAGGGTTTGAAAACCCAAGCTATCCAGACAGAGTATACAAATTAAAGAAAGCACTTTATGGACTACATCAAGCCCCAAGAGCATGGTATGACACCCTGTCATCCTATCTCTTGGAAAATGACTTTGAAAGAGGAGTCATTGATAAGACTCTATTTATCAAAAGAAAGAAGAAGGATATCTTGCTGGTCCAAATATATGTTGATGACATTATTTTTGGTTCTACAAGAAACAATATGTGCAAGGAGTTTGAGGATTTAATGCATCAAAGGTTCAAAATGAGTTCCATGGGGGAACTTACTTTCTTCCTTGGACTCCAAGTTCAACAGAAGTCAGATGGCATTTTTATATGTCAATCCAAGTATGTGCAGGATATTCTAACCAAGTTTGGTTTCTCAGAATCAAAACCTGCAAGCACACCTATGGAAACACACAAGCAGATCACAGCAGATCTTGAGGGGGAGGATATGGATGTGCATCTTTATAGATCCATGATTGGCTCTCTCATGTATCTCACAGCATCAAGGCCAGATATTATGTTTCCAGTCTGTGTATGTGCAAGATTTCAAGTTAGGCCAAAGCAATCTCACTTTCAAGCTGTTAAGAGGATATTCAGATATCTCAAAGGGCAACCCAGATTGGGACTTTGGTATCCGCATAACTCACCTTTTGACCTAATAGCATACTCAGACAGTGATCTAGGTGGGGCAAACTTGGACAGAAAATCTACTTCTGGAGGATGTCAGTTTTTGGGTGCTAGACTAGTCTCATGGCAGTGCAAGAAACAAACCACCGTATCCACATCTACAACAGAGGCAGAGTACATAGCAGCTGCAAGTTGCTGTTCTCAAGTCTTATGGATTCAGAATCAAATGCTGGATTATGGGGTAACCTTTCTACATACTCCAATCTTTATTGACAACAGCAGTGCTATTAGCATTGTAAATAATCCAGTCAAGCACTCAAAGACAAAGCACATTGAAATCAGGTATCACTTTATAAGAGATTGTAATGAAAAGAAACTTATTCAAGTTATCAAAGTTCACACTGATAATCAGTTTGCTGATCTATTCACTAAAGCTTTTGATGTGAGTAGATTCACTTTCTTGGTAACAAGTGTGGGAATGATAAACTTTGAATAATCTTCTTCTCAAAAAGTGAGTTTATACCTGTATATTGTTATTCTTGGTGTTACTAATCTTCTTTTCAGGATATGCATAGCAGTACTCAGTATTTAGCAAGTTTAAAAGGAGTAAGTTCAGTTAATACTGCTAGTTCAGTTAACACCGCTCGTGGTTAATACTGCTCGCAGTTAATACTGCTAGTTAGTTAATACTGCTAGTAGTTAATACTGCTAGTTCAGTTAATACTGCTCGTGGTTAATACTGCTCGCAGTTAATACTGCTAGTAGTTAATACTGCTAGTTCAGTTAATACTGCTCGTGGTTAATACTGCTCGCAGTTAATACTGCTAGTTAGTTAATACTGCTAGTAGTTAATACTGCTATTTCAGTTAATACTGCTAGTGGTTAATACTGCTCGTGGTTAATACTGCTATTTCAGTTAATACTGCTAGTGGTTAATACTGCTCGTGGTTAATACTGCTAGTTCAGTTAATACTGCTCTAGGTTAATACTGCTTATATTCCGAATACTATAAATACCTTTTGCCCGCCTAAAAGTTCATAACGACTCTTTGCATACTGTTCTCTTGCGCTCAAAACCTTTTCTCTCTCAAGTTCGAAGTTTTCAGGCAAGTTTTCGCTAAGATCAATGGCATCCATGACATTCATCGACGAGCACAACGAGATTGCGATGCTACAAAAGCCAAAACAAGCTGAAGGTTTTCATCAGATAGTCGACTTTCTGAAGTCGAGCCACATTGCTCATGCTCTTACTGTATCACCTACAATCTACATTGAGCACCAAAGGCAGTTCTGGGCTAATGCAATCATTGTTGTGGAAAATGGTGTGCAAATGATCAAGACAAGAATCTGTGATCACTCACTTACAGTTACTGAAGAAGTCATTCGCATCAGTCTACGTCTAGACGATGCCGCTGGTATAATGTCTATCTCTAATGATGAACTGTTTTCTAATCTTACTAGAATGGGGTATGGAGGCCCATTGGGTGTTTTCAAATTCTCAAAAGCAAAATTTTCACCCCAATGGCGTTTTCTTGTTCATACCCTAATGCATTGTATCTCCAAAAAGACCACTGGATGGAGTGAGTTCAGCAGTCCAATTGCATATGCTTTGGTATGCTTGGCTACATCCAGAAGGTACAATTTCTCAAAGATGATTTTCAATGATCTTGTATCAAATATGGGAAACAAAAAGAGTTTCTTTATGTATCCCAGATTTGTTCAGGAAGTAATTAACCATGAATTGACGGATATACCTCAACCTGTTGGGGTATATGTACCTAAACCCCCAAAAGGCAAGGTTTTCTCAAATATGAGAAGATCTGCTGGGGACTCGGAAGGAGTTGACACCCCATTGTTCTCTACAATGATGGTGGTGTCCCAAACCACTGAAGGTATGGCAGCAGGGTCAAGGCCCTCATTAGACCATCCCACTGCTAGCCAAGCCCAACCTTCTCACTCAAAAACAATTCCCCAGTCCATTCTTACAAAACCAACCTCTCCAATTACCCAAACTTATCAAAGAAAACAGGTAAAGAAGGCTCCTTCCCTTCTTGTACCATCACCCACACAGCCTTTAAGCCCTCTAAGGGAGAATTCTCCCCTAGAGAATATCCAAAGGGAAACCACAAGGGTGTCTCCCAACCCAAAGGAGGTGCTCTCTGAGGAGGAGATAGAGCATATGGGTGATGAGGCTGCCACTACTCCTGCTAACACAGAGGAGGACAGTGGTAACATCAATAAGACCTCCCCCATGGCAACTTTGAATGAGCAATCATTTGAAGGTCCCTGGTGCCAAGAAACCACAGGGGTGGATAGTGCTTCTGCTAGGCAGAAGACTTCCACTACTAAAAGATCCAATGATCCTTCAATAGGGGGTAACACTCCTGGAGAAGGTGAGGACAGATATAACTATGATGAATTGATGGAGGCAATGGGCAACATCAACATGGATGTACTCAAACAGGGCAAAGAAATAGAAGAGCTAAAACTCATTGTACTGTCACAACAAGAACAAATCATCCAGTTGAAGCAAATGGTAAGGAAACTGATTTTGCAAAAGAAGAAGAAACAATTTGTGCTCAGAAGGAGGAAACCAGAGACTGATGCTCCCAAAAAGGGGGAGATCAACATGGAAGAAGCATCAAGGGAAAGGGAGTTTGATAAAGAAAGAGTTGAAGTTGAGGGGGAGAAGGAAGCAGAAACTGTTAATGCTGCTGAAACCTCACAAGCAGCAGTAACAGAGTTAACACCAACAGAAATTGAAGTAGCTGAAGTGCTAATCAAAGCTAAGAATGACACTCCCAAAGCAAAGGGAGTGGTCATAAATGAAGGGAGAGACAAGAAATCAGAAAAGAAAGACATGGCTGCAGATATAAAAAGAAAAGGGAAAGAAAAGATGATAGAATCTGATCAACCATCTAAAAAGCAAAAGATGATTGAGTCAGATGAAGCATTAGCAAAGAAAGTGCAAGAAGAGTTAGATCTAGCAGAAAAGGAACAGGTTGAAAAAGACAGAGAAATGGCCAGAGCACTAGCAAATGAGTTAAATGAAGCATTCCAGAAAGGATTGGAAACAGAAAAAGCCAAGCAAAGAGCAATAACCTTGAGAAAGGCTATGATGGCCAGATCAAGTGCAAAGAAGAGAAGACCTTCACAAACTTACCTTGCCACTCAGGAAAGAAACAAAATGATAACTTTCTTGAAAAGTGCAATTGGGGTAAAGAAAGAAATGTTTGTGAAGATGAATTTTGATCAAATCAAGGATCTATATGAGAAAGAAATGGAGAAGCTGAAGAGCAATGAAAAGGATAGAGTGGCGTTTGAAAAGAAGGCAAAGGAGAGACATGATATAGATATGAATCAACCATTCCCTGAAAGTGAAGAGGGAACTCCTATAAAAGAAATGGAAAGGGAAAAGGAAGAAAAGAAGAAGGAAGCTACTCTAGTACAGGTTCAAAAGACTTTGAAAAGAACCAAGATGATGGCCAAAAGAAAGAAAGATAAGAAGTCTAGAATAGAAGAAGAACAAAATGTTGCTGAAGAAGAAGTGGCACCTGAGTCATCAAGCCAGCAAGGGTCATCAATCAAAGACGATGTAAGCTTATATATGGTAGTGATGGACAAAGTGCCTGAACCAATTTCTGCAGAACCTGTTGGAGTTAAGCCACCAGAGATCATTCACTGGGATGTTCTGAAAATGGATGGAAAAGATTACATCAGACTAAAGAGGAAAGGTGACAAGTATGAAATATTCAATACTTGGATCAAGGTTGTCAAAACATGCTCTAGATCTGATATAGAAGAGATGTTTGACATAGGAATTAAGCTGTATGCAGACCATCTGAATACTCCAGGAATTTCTCTTACAAAACTGGTGATGGAGTATCTATGCATGATGTTCAAACCTGAAGAAGTGAACCAGGTCATCAAGAGTGTGTTTAAAGAAGTCACAAGTTGGACTCTATATGAAACTAGTGGAGTATATGCAGTGACTTTGGATAGAAATCACACAGAATACTTCCTAGTGGATAGAGTATATAATCACACCAGACTGAAGGTTCATGCCATGCTAAAGAAGAAGTTGGGTTGTGCACCAAATTCAGAAATGGCCAAGTATCTCATTCAGAGGATAATCAATCAGAGTTTGGGACTGAATCCAGACTTAGCAGCGTGATCTTGGAAGTTTTGGGAGCATTAAAAAGAGCATCTGGAAGAATATCTGAAGAACTTGACTTCTCTTCTAAAAGTCAAGTTAGGGGGAGATTGTTGGGAACTGAAGATTCTACTAAGTGTAGTTACTACTGCTAGTACAAGTGTAGTTACTACTGCCAGAACAAGTTGAAGATTAATACTGCTAAGTGTTACTACTGCTAGTAGAATTAATACTGCTAGGTAAAGATAGTACTGCTTGAACAAAGTTAGTACTGCTTAGCTAGTTAGTACTGCTAGTAGTTAGTACTGCTTGCAGTTAATGCTGCTAGTTGAAGTTAATGCTGCTGAGCATTATTAGTGCTGCTAAAGAGATACGGATGGAAAGTACTACAGCTGGATATACTGAAGATATACTTAGAAGATATACATGGAAGATATACTGAAGATTTGTTTATTCTTTGTAATTATCTTTTTATCAGTATATGTATAGAATGTGTAGAATAGATAGAAATAACTTTAGATAATTGTTTTTCAAGAGAAAAATCGACCTCAAGGCATAGATCCTAATTCTAGAGAAGTAGAATTCGTATTGGTGAGTCTGTTCATCAATATTGAGGTTGAGAGTGTAATCTTGTAACTTTAAGCATTCAATACAAGTTTACTGTTTGATCATTATATACTGTGTTTGATTACTGTTTTATTAAATATCAAAGTGTTTTTCCGCAACTTCTTTGATATTAGTTTCTGAGAATTAATTCTTGTTGAGAATTCGATCCTGACAGTGGAGGTGGATGGTAAAGAGTACATCAGATTGAAAAGAAAGGATGAGAGGTATGAAGTCTACAGCACCTGGAGCAAAATTGTCAGAGAGTGTTCCAGATCTGATTTGGAAGAAATGTTTGCAGTGGGAATGAAAGTTCATGCAGATCAGTTGACAGCTCCAGGGTTACCAATTGTGAAGCTAGTTATGGAATATTTGTGCATGTTGTTCAAACCAGAAGCAGTAAATCATTTGACAAGAGATGTATTTAAAACTGTTAGAGGATGGACTCTATATGAAAGGAGTGGAGTCTACGAACTGACATTGGATACTTTTCACAGGGAGTATTACTTGGTGGATAGGGTATACAACCATACAAATCTGAAGCTTCATGCCATGTTAAATAAGAAGTTGAGTTGTGCACCAAATTCAGAAATGGCAAAGTACTTAATTCAAAGAACTATTAATCAGAGCATGGGACTGGATCCTAACATTGGAGTAGATCAATGAAGATTTTGGAAGCATTTGAAGAACTTGACTTCTCTTCCTAAAAGTCAAGTTAGGGGTAGATTGTTGGGAACTGAAGAATTCATCAAGTATGGTTAATGCTGCTAGTTCAGAATTAATACTGCTAGAAGACTTCAAAGTTATTACTGCTGAGTATTACTACTGCTAGTAGAATTAATACTGCTAGTCAAAGTTAGTGCTGCTTGAACAAAGTTAGTACTGCTAGTGGTTAGTGCTGCTTAGTAGTTAATGCTGCTAAGACCAAGTTAATGCTGCTAGAAGAAATTAATGCTGCTAAGCATAGTTAGTACTGCTTATGACTTAAAGAATCGGATGGAAAGGATGACAACTGGAAAGAATCAAGATATTCATGGAAGGCTTGAAGATAATAATGGAAGATATACTGAATATATTTTATTTATTGTAATTATCTTTTTGTTTAGTATATGTACAGATTTGATAGAATAGTGTTGAGGAGAAATCCCAACATTTGCTGGGAATGCCACAAGCATCCAGCGCCCTCACCTTCGACTCGGGAGTACGTAACTGGCCGGGACTAACAGCCCGACCCGCTGGCTCCACGAAAGTGGTGCAACCCCTCATGTCCGCTTGTCGCTTAGTACGGGGCTTTGCGCTACCATGGTTTAAGGAAATAAAGTTTCGCCTTCACCACCAGCAATTGCTTTTGGTGTAGTGGTAAGCGCTTGATCCTAACAAGTTAAGCGTGCTCGGGCGAGAGCAATCCTAGGATGGGTGACCTCCTGGGAAGCTCAAGCCTTGGGACCTAACAATTGGTATCAGAGCGAGGTCGCGGGTTCGAGTCTCCCAGTGTGCAAATGCTGGGGGGGGATTGTTGAGGAGAAATCCCAACATTTGCTGGGAATGCCACAAGCATCCAGCGCCCTCACCTTCGACTCGGGAGTACGTAACTGGCCGGGACTAACAGCCCGACCCGCTGGCTCCACGAAAGTGGTGCAGCCCCTCATGTCCGCCTGTCGCTTAGTACGGGGCTTTGCGCTACCATGGTTTAAGGAAATAAAGTTGCGCCTTCACCACCAGCAATTGTTTTTGGTGTAGTGGTAAGCGCTTGATCCTAACAAGTTAAGCGTGCTCGGGCGAGAGCAATCCTAGGATGGGTGACCTCCTGGGAAGCTCAAGCCTTGGGACCTAACAAATAGTTTTTAGATTGAAAAATTCATTCATTCTAAGTTTTAGAGAAAATCAACCTCAAGGCATAGATCCTAATTCTAGAGAAGTAGAATTCGTATTGGTGAGCCTGTTCATCAATATTGAGGTTGTGTGTTTAATCTTGTAACTTCAAGCATTCAATACAAGTTTACAAGTTGTTGATTATATACTGTTTTGGTTTACTGTTTTATTGAATATCAAAGTGTTATTCCGCAACTTCTTTGATATTGTTTCTGAGACTTTATTCTTGTTGAGAAATCGATCCTGACAGTCCATAAAGTGCTTTCTTCAATTTGTATACTCTGTCTGGATAACTTGGGTTTTCAAACCCTGGAGGTTGACAGACATATACTTCTTCTTCAATTGAGCCATATAGAAATGCACTTTTTACATCCATTTGGTAGACTTTGAATCTCATATAAGAAGCATAGGCCAGGAATAATCTGATTGCTTCTATTCTAGCCACTGGTGCAAATACTTCTTCATAGTCTATTCCTTCTTCTTGTGTATACCCTTGTGCCACCAATCTTGCTTTGTTCCTTATAACTATTCCTCTCTCATCTCTCTTATTCCTGAAGACCCATTTTGTGCCTATTCCTCTTTGACCTTTAGGAAGGTCTACCAGATCCCAAACATCTTGCAGCTTGAATTGTAGCAGCTCTTCTTGCATAGCTTCTATCCAGCTGGACTCTTTCATAGCATCATGAGCCTTCTTAGGCTCAAGTTGGGATAGAAAGCAAGAAAGCACTGTATGCTGTTGGTCTTGCATATCTTGCAGCCTGCTCTGATTTCTAGTCATCATAGGAGAAGATATATCTCCTATTACCAGCTGAGGAGGATGATTCTTTTGAGTTCTGGTGTGATGACTAGGTTCTTCATTGAGTCCCACCTCTAGATTAGAGTCATTCAACTCAACTGTGGGGATTTCAGCAGCTACTTCAGATTCTTTATTTTCTTGATTCTCCTCATCTATTCTTTCTTCTTCACTTTGATTTAGTTCAGTAAATGCCTCTTTTTCACAGAATTCGGCAGGTTCCTCTATAGGCGTAGGAAAGATCACAGATTGAGGTATACTATCTTGAACTTGTGTAGTCCCTGATCCTCCACTTCCTGAACCTGCATAATCATCACTACTGAAACTAAAAGAGTTAGTTAGTGAATCAATGTCAAACAGCCACTGAGGACCAGACCCAATAGGATTTGGTGTGTTCTCATTGCATTTGACATTGTCACTTTCTTCAATTATTCTAGAAGAAGAGTTAAAAACTCTGTAAGCCTTACTCTGAGATGAATACCCAACAAGAAATCCATCATCTGCCTTGCTATCAAACTTACCTAAGTGAGATTTGGTATTGAGTATTGTACAAGGACACCCAAAAGGTTTGAAAAATCCAATAAAGGGTTTTCTTTGATTGAAAAACTCATATGGGGTCTTGTTCTTTGGCTTTACTACTAGTACTCTGTTTTGGACATAACAGGCAGTATTAACTGCTTCAGCCCAGAAAGTAATTGGCAGTTTAGAATCAGCCAACAGAGATCTAGCAGCCTCTATTAGTGTTCTATTCCTCCTCTCAGCAACTCCATTCTGTTGAGGAGTCCTAGGGGCACTATATTGTCTCTCAATACCTTTTTCTTCACAAAAGGTGTTTAGATCAAGATTTTTAAATTCAGTTCCATTGTCTGATCTAATGACTTTTACTTTTTGATTAGTCTGGTTTTCAATTCTTAGGATAAAGGATTTGATCAATCCACTTGTCTCATCCTTAGTCCTTAGAAAATATACCCAAGTAAATCTAGAGTAGTCATCAACAACAACTAAGCAGTAAGATTTCTTGCCTATACTCATAACATTTGTAGGACCAAACAGATCCATATGCAATAACTGGAGACAAGAAGAAATTGTATTTAACTCTTTGGACTTATGAGAAGTTTTATGCTGTTTGCCTTTAAGACAAGCCACACAATGATCATCACATGAAAATACCTTTGATGGTAAACCTCTTACAAGGTTGTTTTTAACAAGTTTGTTCATTGTCTTGAAGTTCATGTGACACATCCTTCTGTGCCAAAGAGAGGATTCATCCACAGAAGCTTTTGAAACAAGACAGTTCAAGGATGAATCACTTGAAACATTGTCCATATCTAGACAATACACATTGTCCTTTCTTGGAGTTCTAAGTAGTATCATGCTTTCATCAACTACCTTGAACCCTTTGATGGTAAACCTCTTATATGCTATGTTGTTTGTCACAAACTTGTGATACACTTAACAGGTTGTACTTTAGCTGATCAACATAGTAGACATCCTCAAATGTCATCTTACCTTTTGTAACATTACCTTTTCCACTTATTTTTCCACCTGTAAGATTATCTCCAAATGCAACATGTCCTCCATTGATATGCTTGAAATCCTGAAGGCATGACATGTTGCCTGTCATGTGCCTAGAGCAACCACTATCAACATGCCATATGCTTTTCCCATTGAGCTGTTGGTTGCCCTGCACATAAGATAAATCAGTTAGTATGAATTAGGAACCCAAGCCACAGTGGTCTTGGGTACCCCTTTCTCATCAAAATATTTGCATTCCTTCTTGACAAGATTTTTAAACTTTGACTCCTCATTACTGGAGTACTTAGTCACAATAATAGGTTTGGATGCATGTTTGCTAGAAGCAGTACTGGTGTTAGAAGCACTAACTGCATTGGCAGCACTTGCATGCTTAGCAGTACTAACCTTGTTAGAAGTAGTAACTGTGTCAGTAGCAGTAACTGTATTAGCAGTAGTAACCATTGAAGAAGTACTAACAGTGTTAGAACCATTAATCTTTTCAGCAGTACTAACACTGGTAGCAACAGTATTGCTATTAGCAGCACTATCCCTGTTAACAGCACTAACAGTTTTAGTGCTTCTAGGCACCCACATTAAAACACTTTCTTTTAAAACCTTTTTCTTCATTTGGCCTTTGGTTTCAACAGATTTCTTAGCCATATGTTTCTTTCCAGTCTTCCTATAACCAACAGGTTTTTGCAAAAATCTTTGAAAGTTCATCCTTTGGTTAATAGGATTGAAGAAACAGTACTTAGCCAAATGATTCAACTTGCCACATATGAAACAAGGTTTTGGTCTGATTATCTTACTCAGATCAACTCCTTGTTTCTGAGCCCATTGATTATTCCAGTTTCTTTGATTACCTCTCTTTGTACCAGAATTTGGGCTCTCAGATTTATTGCAAGCACACTGTTTACAAGGGCCAGGATTCACAACCGTGGTCTGTTTGTAATGAACCTTGTTATCCTTTCCTTTGGTCTTCTCTATCTCTTTAGACTTGACCCAGATTTTTCCACATCCCTCATTGGTGATAATGTTGTTTTCTAAGGGTATCTCTTTACTCACAGCATTATTCCTATTCTCACTGGCTTCTTTCTCAGTCAAATCCTTAACCACCACCTCATCCAAATGATCTATCTTAAATGCTTTCTCAGACAAGTCCTTTTTCTCCTTGGTCTCTAACAAGTCTGATGTAGGAGGAATGTAGGTGTTGTTGTAAGGAGGGGGTGTGTTGTTGTATCCAATACCAGGCTTCATCTTATCATGAATCTGAGCCTTTAGAAGAGAATCCATTGCTTTTGAAGCATATGAAAACTTTTCTATATCAAGCTTAACTTTGGCTAGTTCTTCTTTCAACTTATCATTCTCTTGTTTGGACTTAGACAGTTTGGTCTCTAACTCATTCTTTTCCCACTTCCAGTAATTTGTGTCATAAGAGTGTTGAAGTTCATTGGCTTGAAAGCCTTTGATTTGTTCTTCAAACCTCTCCACTATCAACACATAATCTCTTCTGTCCTTTTCTAATCTTTTGAGGTCATCACACATGCTTTGGTTGTGATCCCTGTATCTTTTGACAATGTCTATGCAAGATTTAGTGCAAAGATTAGAAATTACCTCAGAGGGGAGATCAGACACCTCTGCCATAAGAGCTTGATTCTGAATGGCTTCCTCAGCTTGGTCACTCCAGTCAAATCCCATTCCATGTTGAGAAACAAGGGCTTGAGCAGAGTTCTTATTTTGATTGTAGCCTCCATTCTGAGCTTGTTGATGGTTGTTATTTGACACACCACTTCTGCACTCTCTAGCAAAGTGTCCCTTCATGTGGCACTTATAGCATTCCACCTTTGTCTTGTCAAAACCAACACCATCTTCTCTTTTCTGAGAGAAGTTGTTCCTCCCAGTTCTTTTAATAAATTTCTTCACCCTCATAGATAACATGGCCATCTGCCATTTAATGTCCATCTCCTCCAGATCATCAGGGTGAAGTTGTTCCAGATCATCATTAATCAAGGAGTTGTTGCTGTGACTGGACAAAAAGGCTTCAAAGATAGTTTCAGTGCCTTTTTCTGAATTCACTCCACTGGCAGTACTAACTGCTTCAGGGTTGGCAGTAGTATCAGTAGATGCTGATAGAAGTGCAGCATTGTGAATGTACCCAGTGGGCTTCCTTTTGGCTTCTACCTCAGTTTCAAAGACTCTTAGATCATTATACAGATCATCAAGTTCCTTCTCTTCCAGATTGTCACTCTTGTCTATATGAGACAGTGTACATAGTCCATTCATCTCCAAGAGATCTGAGGAACTTTATGTTGATACCATCTTGCTCCATCTTCACTCCTACAGTTGCCAGTTCACCAATGAGCTTGTTGAACCTATCAAAAGTTTGAGTCATAGACTCATTCTTTGGAGAAGTGAAGTTCTCATACTGCTGCTTTAGAACATCCCTCTGATTTCTTTTGATGCTTTTAGTTCCAGCAAATCTTTTCTCTAGAGCATTCCAGAGAATCTGAGCATCAGTGCAGTTGCAAAATTGATGCTGATATTCATTGGGGATGGCCAAGAGCAAAGTGCTCAAGGCCTTCATCTCTGTTTGTCTGATCTTTCTCTCACCATCTGTCTTTGGTGGAGGTCTTTTCCCATCTGGTCCAATCTTTCCTGCTTCAAAAGGACCATTCTCAATGATATCCCACATTGAGTAGTCAGTGAGAAGAATGTATTGCCTGATTCTGATCTTCCACATGTCAAACTCACTGGGTTTGAGCATTGGAACCTTAGAGACCAAAGTACTGTTTGATTCTGCAAAGTTTTCCATGATGAATGAATAGATGTTTCTGAGAGAACAGGCTCTGATACCACTTGACATGATCGAATTCTCAACAAGAATTATAGATACTCAGAAACAATATCAAAGAAGTTTGCGGAATAACACTTTGATATTCAATGAAACAGTAAAACAAACAGTAAATATGATGAAATAACTAGTAAACTTGTATTGAATGCTTTAAATCACAAGATTACACACACAACCTCAATCTTGAAGAACAGGCTCTTTCAAGACGAATTCTACTTCTCTAGAATTAGGAACTATGCCTTGAGGTTGATTTTTTCTTGAACAAAAAAAAACTTAGAATCAATCTTCTATCTAACTATTCTAAGCAATTATATATATACTGAATAATAAAAGATAATTACAAAACTTAAAAAGATCTTCAAGATAATCTTCATAATTATCTTCAAGCTTTCCATGTATATCTTCAGACGCGATCTCTTAAATATTATCTTCAGTTTATCTCAGAAGCAGCATTATTTACCTTGGAAGTATTAACTGATTCTTGGCAGCATTAACTACTAAGCAGCACTAACCTCTAGCAGTACTAACTTTGTTCAAGCAGCACTAACTGTGACTAGTAGTATTAATTATACTAGAAGTAGTAATACCTAGCAGTATTATCTTTGACATGCTCTGGCAGTACTAATTCTGAACTGGCAGCATTAATGACTTGGTCACATCTTCAGTTCCCAACAGGTTATAAAAGACTTTATCAAATCTTCTTTGAATCACTCAAGCCGTATTTCATATCTGCCCCTCTCGAGGTCTAAGATATAATATTAACACTAACAAGTGATCGGTTTGTCCGCGTTGAGTTGAAGTCCTGACTCGAGTGACTAAGTCTAAGAGTTAGCAAATATGACAACACCCAAGTGTTGCCTACTAGTCTTAGCCTTGGCTCATACCCACACCCAAAGGGGTGTTTAGCTCATAATAACAGTAAAAGACATGAGAGAAGAAGGAGAAAACATAAACATAAAGTGCATAAATAACTTAAAGGGCTGCTACCAACGTGGTGACAAGGTGGCCACTTTGGCAACAACTATTAAAGGTAATTAAAATTAAATGCAACTAAATTACAAGCTTTAAAGAGAGACTAGAAACTAAATGCTAAGCTCCAGGGGTATTTAATGCTCCTGGAAGTCGTTGATGCTCAAATGGTTCCTCCAAGCCCCAATTTATAGCCCAAGGAAGAAGAAATGTTGATGTGACCAAACATAAAAAGTAGCCTTTAAGGAAGAGTATTGCACCTTCCTTTGACTTACATCTCTTGTCCTCTTCCTTGATTATTCTTGTGAAAGAGCAGAAAATTCTTTTCATTTCTTCAAAAGACAATCTTTCCAAGAATGGCTAAATTTTATCCATTAAATTTCAGCCAACTTCCCAACGTGGTGACTAGGTGGCCACCTTCTGCATAAAAAGTTAGTAAAACCACAATTTTTTGCATTCTTGAAACTTCATCACAATGTTTGAATAACTAGATCAAACGAAGGAGGTAAGGGACAAAATGGGAGAAAATATGGTATAACAAATACGAAAAGAGAGGAATTAACTCTCAATATTTGAGAGTTATCAGTCGTAAAGAGGTATGATCGGAGTTCTCATCTCTATATTAGGTGTTAACTTTAGACCTTTTGAGGATCGACTTAGTACAAGCCGACTTGTCCTTCTAAGATCAGTAATCCTTGGAAAGATGGAAGTATTTCCGTGGGTTTTGAGAGGTGTTAGCCTCTCGGTGGTGGAACTTAAAGGAAGTTAGGTATTGATAACTAAATATTGATCTGTATGATCTTCTTGATGAAGTAAGTTTTGGGAATCCTTTAGGATGTTATAGTCGGTGGGAAGTTGAGGTTATAAACCACCCTCGAGGTAGTGCGTGGCGTCTAAGGTTAGGAGACAACCGAGGACGTAGGGCTGGTAATAATAAGGTTCGACGTATACTCTAATAGGAGTGTGACGTATCAAGACGGATGTTGGGTGTACGAATCTTCATGAAAAAAAATCAGCATTCCTGTCGCGACAGAAGGTCGCCGAGGGTTATCAGAAGATTGGAAGGGCTTAGAGACAATCCCTTAGAAGGGAGACAGTTGTTTTGGGAGAAATACGTCTTTGAGGTCTACAAGTGGTTCATTATTCTCTTGGGGAAAAGTAAAACCCAATAAGTGTTAAGGGTGGTCATGAAAGGTATTGGGTGAGAAGTAGATTTTGAGGACTAAATCATTCCAAGGTTGGGAGGATTGTAACACCCGTAAATTCCCATCTGCTAAAGCCAACCCCTTGCAGTGAAACCCTTGCTTCTTTTTGTAGAAATTCATCCCTTACGTCTTGTTAAGCCTGATCGCGTCATGGGTGCTCCGGGTGAGAAACAGAAGAATTGGGGTTCGGGACACTCTGGGCGATAGTGCCCTGGGCACAATCGACGGGCACAATCGCCAGTGCGGTTGTGCCCGCGGTACAATTTGGGCGATAGTGCCCTGGTGAGAGTGCCCTGGGCACAATCGCCGGGCACGATCGCCGAAGGCCTTTGGTCACTTTTAAACCTGATTTTGAGCAGCCTATTCTCATTATTTCAACCCCCTTTCACCCTTTTTCTCTCTAGAACCGACCCCAAACCCTAAAATTGGTTTTTATGCATCCAAGGCACCAAATCTATTTCGTTCCAAGTGTTTCTCCACCACCCAACAAGGATTGGAAGCTAGGGTCAAGAAGCTCCATCTTCATCTTCAACCTCAAGCTCATCTTAGGGTTTTCTAGGTTTTCGTCAAAACCTAAGTGGTAAGTATATCCCTTCCATTTCTAAACCTTTATATAAGTTATAAATGTCTTTTTGATGGTTTCCTAGTGGTTGATTTCTCTAATTTCGGTTTGGAAGATTTTGGAAGACTTGGGCCAAAATTAGGGTTTTGGTCAAGTTGGGGGTTTTGATGTAAAATGTTTGGGAAATGTTTCTATTTGGTTGAATATAGTTATTTATGGTTGGAAATATGTGGATCTAGGTTTTGTAAAGTTGGTGTTGAAGAGTTGGAATGGATGTCTTCGAAAGGCGTTGGGTGGGATCTACGCTTTGGAGGCCAATGGTTCGGGATTGAAAACTAAATTTAACTTAACCTAGTAAGGTGAGTTCAAGATGGTTTATGAAAACGGTGTACATGCCAAAAATTTTATTTTAAAATGTTTATGTTTTACATCAAATTGCTAACTGCTGATAAGTTTTGGGTTATTTGGTTATATCTCACTTTATAAACTTATGTGACACACATCTTTGTGATTTCGGGCATTTTATCAAATAAATCATTTGTATATGTTTCTTTGACTTATAATTTGTAAATGGAGTCCATTTAATGCAAAGGTCATTTATATGAATTTGTACTTGCAACTATTTGGAAAATGTATATAAATGTGTCATGAGGCATTTTGGAAATATAAGGGTAATGAGTCCATTTGGATTTATAACCGTCGTGGGTTTTTTAGTACGATGACGATTCGTGTCATTGGTGAGTTACATGTTTTGGGTGCTTTGGTCATCCAATTGCAGTCATGTAATGTTAGACAGTGTTGTAATGGATCCATAGGCACGTAAGTCTGTCTGTTTTTGAAAGCCTAAGTTTTTGGTTACTGTGGTGACCGCTTGGGTTTGCTAGCGAGTAGGCAATAGGTGGCTCGAGCCGCTGAGTTGAAACTCGTTTAGATTGGGTAGGCACCCATGTTCGTAAGACCTTGGAGTGGAACTCGACGGAGTATGTCAAGAGGCAACAACAGGTCTGAGGATTGTGATGTCTTGCATGGCATGGGAACTAGGATCGGGATATGTGGTGAAATCCAATAACATCACGGGTGACCCCATTCACGTGTTCTCGCTACCCAAGATGGAAACGTTTAGATGACTTGCGAGGAAGTTGTATAGGCGGCCTACTTGCGTGTTCCTCTATTCTCTTTGTATACGGGTCTTTCCGTCGTAGAACCGTGGTATTTTAAATGTTAAATTCATATTTTACCAATTTTGGTTTTCATGTGGTCGACGGTAAATGATGGCTTTAATATTGGGTTCTTCCCACGTATATTAAGGTTTGAATGGAATGCGTCATTTCCACGTTTCAGTATTTGATTTCGTCCATTTTATGGTTGTGTGAGTTTTGGGTCAAATGTCCGTGTTCATGGCAACATTTATTTATATAGATTTTCATCTATGGTCTATGAGTTGTGTATCATGTTCCACCCGTGTTGGGTATTTTGAGATATAACATTTTACCCGCGTTTTATAAAAATGGGGAGTTCCCTCTTTATTCTCATTTTGAGCAAGTATTGGTTTAAATCTAAATTTACGAAAGTACGTTTTATATTAGGATCTTCGCCTTTAAAACAGTTTGGTTTGGTTAATGATTAACTCAGTGTCTATTTCGTATAAAATGCATAATTATTGATAAACGAGTCGTTTTCATAAGCGAAACATATCATTTTGAAAGATTATGATTTTATTCGCATTCTTCCTTTCTAAACGATTAAATTATATATGTTGAAAACTCATGAGCTCACTAGGCGTTAAACCTAACCCTTTTTATTTGTCGGCATGTGCATCAGGTTCAGTTGGGGGTTTGGTTCTAGCAGTTCTATAAAGAGTAGAGCCTTAGCAGTTCTAGCAGTTCTATAAGTATTTGGTGAAGTCTTCCGAAGTTGGAGATAGTGATTGTTATTGAGTCTTAGTAGCACCCATCCTTTTATAGTCTGTATGTATAGATTGAATATGTGTATTGAAGTGGAATCTTAATTTGTGATAGTAGATAATGCAATTATCGATGTATTTAGAAAATTTTAAATTAGTTGCTATTTCCAGATTTGAGGGTGTTGCAGTTACATATGTACATGTATTGTTTATGTCTATATTTGTTTATTTTACAAGATAGATAGAAATGATGACAAACTTTGTTACAGAGTTGCGTAATTTGATTAATTTAGTTTGGGCTGCCATTGTTGGGCAGACTAGGATTGTATTGATACTACATAGATAATGGATATAAAGTAATTAAATAAATAATTGTAAGGGTGGTAAATATAATATTGTAAATAGAACGTGGGGAGGAAAAAATGGCTTTCAAAACATTGCAAATAATTGTTTTAGAATTTTTATATAGTAGTATAGATAAATTTGTCTTTTTGGTATAAAAAAATATGTAACCTCGATTTTAGTGTTGAACATTTCTCACCCTTTAAACGTTATATGATATATTTGAGTGTAATAAAAGAAATATCGAGCATAATCAAATGAAACTTCATATATTGTGATAACCGTGAAAACTTCAACCTCAGGGCATTGTTTACATGATTTTCCCCCCTCTACGAGGTTGTTTGGCGATTGTTGAATGATTTGGTGCAGAATGATTAACTAGTCAGAATGAATAAGAGACTCTTATGATATAATGTAAAATGAAATACGGTTGTTTGCTAATTGTTCAAAATGAAATCAGGGCGCTGAATGGTTAAAATGATGGCCAAGATACAAAACCATTCAGAGGGTTTTGAAACCATTAAGAGACAGACATTTTTTTTTGTCAAACAAGATTCACCTCTTTGCGATTCAGATGTTGCTTCTTAATGGAACCATTAAGAGGTAAACAAACAACCCCAAGACTATCATTTAATGTATTAATGAACATATAATTGTTTCACAATGTGTTTGATGCATATGTATTTGGCTCACAAAATGAAACTCATGTAACTCTTGTTTCACAAATAGGCTAAAACGGTTCGCACTGTAAAACAAATATATGTTAATCAATATTCTAAGGCACTGTTTGGCAAAAATAAGCTAGCTTACAAATTAGCTTATTTTTTAAGTACATGTTTGGATGAAGCATATTGATAAGCTACTTAAATTAGCTTATGAGAGCATCTCCAGCAGTTTCTCCAAAATGGAGAAGTAATTAGTCAAAATCTCCAAAAAAATACCATCTTCACCTCCAACAAATTTTTTATTTTGGAGGTTACACAATTAATTATATTGTTAAAATATTCAATACAATTCATAAAATATTATTTATTTTTTCTAAACATTTAATTTAAAGTAATTTCATTGGTAGAATGAAGAAAATAATAATTTCACTCTCATATGTAATAATTTTTGGAGATATCTCCAAGTTTGGAGATTTTCATCATCTCTCTCGTACTCTTTCCATTTTGGAGAAGGTTTTGGAGAATCTGTTGGATAAAAAAATCCCCCAAATCTCCATTTTGGATAAGCTGTTGGAGATGCTCTGAGGAGTTTTTGTCACGTTTTCAATTATAACTATTGTTAATATTAATTATTATGTTATTACTATTAATTATTAGTAATAAAAAATATTACTTTTTGGCCCGTTGTGTATGTGATTTGGCCATCTCGGAATAAATTGGTTTTCTCAGTTCATGGACAACTGATTCTAGATTTAGCGTTTGAAATCCAATTGCTCTCTTTCAATTGGATTTCAAATAGAATTAAAAAGTCATAGTTAAGATGGGTAGACTCATGCTCCAACCCACATGAATACTTTTAATCTTCTCTATTCGTGTTTCGTTTTCTTCATCCAAATTAAGTGTTCTTCTAAGTGGGTTTGCATTTTGGAGTTCGGGGTTTTAAACTACTCAGTGAATTCTTGATTAGATTCGTGTCCTCGTTGCTCATTTGAGTGTTTCTACGGGCGAGTTTCGTGCTAGTTGTGTAGGGCTTTAGTTTTGTTTGTTCTGTTGTGCTTTTCTTCGCACATCTTGCAAAAAAATTGTTGACTGTTGCTGTTTTATTTTTCTTCAATAAAATTCTATTGCCTTCAAAAAAATTTAGTTAATAGTAATTAATATTATTTGATAACTTTTAAGTAATATTAATTATACATTGATATTAATTTTAATTACAAAATAAGTATAACTTTAATTTTTATAAAACTTACATAAACATATTTAGAATTGTTATATCTGATTGAAAAGTTTGCACTTTTGATGTATTTTGAGTCATGGAGATTCTTTGGTGGATACACGTTAACTTCTTTCAACACAAACCTTTTCGAAGAAGGTTCACTAGCTTCAGTTCATCATATGTTAAAGCGAGATCGTTGGGTTCCATAGGAGTTGGTTGATTTGCTATTGCATTGATGTATTTCACTAGGTATGTTGTTTCAAACCAACTCCGACTGAGATCAACTTTTCCAACTCATTGATTCAATGTTTATGATCAACACTCGCATCAAAAGGTCGAGTGTAGGTTGCCATTTTCAAACATTTCAAGAAATAACAAATGCTTCCAACAGAATCTTGATGTTTTGTTCCAAATCTAAACCGAGTTTGATGCAATTACCATTCAATCATTCATCTAAGCAAAAGGGCTCTTCACACTTCAGTCATCTTCAGAAATACTTCATATGAACACAATTGCAGTTAAGAAACAATCCTCCAGCCATGAAAACCAACTATTTTCCTGGGAGAGATGCTGTTGAAGTGAAATAAGTACACCCTGCACCACTTTTTCCTCCGTAAGGCCCATGGATCCTCTTGTTTGTGTGAAAAGTGATGGACGTTATAGCTTCCACTCCCTTGTAACCCTCAATGTATCCATAAAACCCCGAGATCCCAATCAAATACTCATCGGCACCATCCAAATTAACCTGACAAGGTCAAGGTGAGGTTCTATCAACAGCCATGACAAATCATGAGGTTGACAAAATGCGATAAAAAAATAAGCCTGTATTTTTATACATACCAGTTCCATTTTATCTCCACTTGTTCCTCCATGCATTGGTGACACAACGGATTTAGCATTACTTTCAACATATTCAAATTGGATGGCATAAATCACATTCAGAGACTCTCCAACATGATTCATGAACACGGACTTCTTTTGACAGCGGAAAAAACTCCATCATCCCAAGGTTTACCTCCCACAGAATCCCCCCAAGGTCCTGCATCCCTCGGGATTGACATCCTAGAACATAACCTCAAGCATGGAATTGTCTGCAGACGTAGAGTTTAGACCTGTTGCAAATGATTCGGGCATCACATAAATCCCAATAGCTGTGAGATATTGCCAAACATGCCCATGAAATCCAACAATCATAACACCTTTCCCTTCGAATGAATGAGAAAGGAGTGCCATCAATATTACCACCATAAGGACCACAATGGTTATGATTTGTGCCAAAGCATAATGACCGCAAGGTGAAAAATCCTAAAAAGTTGTCAAATGTTCCACTTATTGATGTTAAATATTCATTAGGGTAGTTGATGAAGATCTGCAGAATTACAAACATGTCATCTATTTGGGAAACTATTCCTTGCTTGCACATGTACACAAAAATACTAAAACAATCTTGAATGATAACAAAATACATTAAGATAATAACAGGTACCTCATCCATTTTTTCATCACGCTTGCCACCAATATGTGAGCTTTCAGTTTCAACACTATAGAACTTGATTCCACCAACAAAGTTTCCATGTAGAATGGTTATCTTCTTAATGAAGCCTTTGGGCTTATAAATCCAGCTTTTCCCCTTTGAAACACCCCCATGGTCCATGACTTATGCATCCTTCAAAATCGGTTTTATCTCCCTGCAAACCATCCAAAACCATAATACAACACATAAATCGGTACCACTTTATGCATCAAACAAAAACACAACGAAAGATAATTAAAAAAAACACTACCATCAGGCAATCAAGATCTCAATTCTGATTGCTACTCAAAGATATCTACTAGACATCTACCTGCAACAATCAGCCCCAAAAAATCTAAGCTTAAACATCAACAAAAAAGAGATTTTGTCTTCCACGGGAAATCGAACTTAAATAATTAAGGAGGAATGATGGAAAAAAGAAGAACAAAATTATGCCAGAATGCTTCCATTTTTTTATAAAATCAGGAGAAGCCAAGCTGCTTAAGCTTTGTATCTTTCACATACTAGCGAACAAAGGATCGTGCAATACATAGTTACATAAACATCATCTGATTCATGTGCAAACCACCATCGAACCAATTGTGTAATAACAAAACCATCCAATTATGTAAGACATTCCACACGAGAGCCAGAGAAACACAAAAAATTCATGACACACATCCAATTTGACACTTGATTGAGCCCTATCTCCAAATTTAGAGAAACAGGGTTTCTAAATATTCATGATAGTTCATCACAGTTATTTCATGAAATGTTTTGACGTAAATACCACTTGTTCCAAATGGTGTTGGTTTTTATGTTGTAAGCTCAACCCTAGCACTTTTCAAATCAAAAATTATGACAGATGTGCTGGAGTGACACAATCGGCTAAACATGGACCATCAATCACCGTCTAAAATTTGCAAAAAAGCTAAACATATCTAGAGAGGTAAATTTCAGCAGATTGGGTGAAAACACGATCATATTGTAACTTTTTCGCCTTCCTAAAGTGGATTTGGACAGTGAAACGAACATTTGAGTATAATAGCACAAACAAACTCCAATGAAATTAGACGTTAATTACACTCTAAAGGAAAAGAACAACATCATCAGTCTGTAGACAATAATAGTGTTCAAATACTGTTCAAATTTCAAATACTATTTATCTAAGAAAAGAAACTGATGTTAATTACACTCTAAAGGAAAAAACAACATCATCAGTCTGTAGACAATAATAGTGTTCAAATACTGTTTATCTAAGATAAGAAACTGATCAGAAAGGTCGAAATAAGAACCCTAGTTACCTTTTTCAACTGAAAGCTCTGAAGAAACGGGAAGAACGAACCTGCAGTTCCAGAAAATGCTGTAGAAGAAGAAAACCGAATTATGAATGGAAAATAAGTTGCGAGCTTTTAAGCCCTAGATCGCATTCACTTGCATTCCCTTTTCAGTTCTTTCTACACAAACTTGGGGATTCGATGTCAAACCTTTTTGAAGATCATTGGGTTACATGTGGTATTGGAGAAGAACAATCCATGCTTCAAACCAACACCAACTAAAATCAACTTTTTCAAACACAAAGACGTAGTGTTTATGATTGACAATCAATCACGTCAAGAGTTGCCATTTTCAAACATTTGAAAAAATAAAAAGACTCTTCAATGCAAAAAATCTTTAATTTTTAATCCAACAATTAAAGGAAAAAAAAACTTTCAAGACATGAAAACCTACCACCAAGTTTGATGCAATTACCATTGATTCATGCATTATACAAAAATTAAGACTATAAGAACAGTCTTCAGAAATACTCCATATGAACACCGATTGCAGTTAAAAATCCATCAGCCCATTTCCTGCCATGAAAACTAACAACTCTCCCAGAAGTAGTTGTTGAATTGAAAAGGGTATACCCTGCACCCATTTCCCGCCCATACGGCCCATGTGTCGTCTTGTTTGTGTGAAAAGTGTTGGAATTTGAGTGTGAGGTTGGAATTTTCCATCCCACATTGGTAGAGACACAAAAGAAAGTGTTGTTTATAAGGCTATCATCTCAAGTGGGTCTGGAGTAAAATGGTAGGCTTATGGTGGGGGTCTCAAAGAAGTGCAACGCATACGCGCACTGGGCGAGGGCACAGGCGCGGGCGCGGTTCTCTCTTTGCACTTCGCATCGGAGATGAGGAGCCTCGCCCCGAGCTACGTGCTTTCTTTTTATAGATCGAGATAATTAATTAAGTGAAGTTAATTAATTTTGAGCAGATAATTAATTTCCAGCTGATAATTACTCTTAAGCAGATAAAGATTCAATTTTCCAGATAAGTTTTCTATTTTAACTCATTAAAAACGTGGGAAGTTGAGTTGGAAATCAGTTGGAGACTTAGTCTCCAACTCTATCTCCAATTCCGATTCTTGGGGAGGAATTTAGGAATAATTATAAGATTATTTTCTGATTTTCGAGTATAAATCGAGGCTTCCGGTTATTGTTTTAACACACTAAAAAACAAAGCTTTATCTGCTCTCTCTCTCTCTCTATCTCGCTGCTTCCTCCGCTCTCTCTCGATCTCTACCATATCTTATGTCTCAACTTTGTGTTATAATTAAGCACTATTGTTGTTAGTGCTTAAGTGTAGTGCATCAAATCCTCGGGGTTTGGCGACTGTTAATCTCACAACATTATAGAGATATGCCAAAACCGATAAACCGTGCAGTTCTATTTCGGAGATTCTGTGAAGTTATCGATCATCTAATCAGGTTAACTTTTATTTTCTGTTATGTCTTTCTTTTCAGTCCACTAGAGTGGACAGTCTGACTTCTACCCCTTCTTCTAACGTATCTATCGCGAAGAATAGACTCGTTATTAGGTTCACATAAAATCATTATAAACTAGTTTTACGTTTGGTAATTGCTAAACTTTATAAATAAAGTTTGTAACTTTATTAATAAAGTTTGAATCTTTATAATTAAATTTACTGTTTTATACATAATCTCGTTGCTTTATTTTGAATTGAATTTTTCTAACCTAAAATTCAACAATCTTAAAGGTTTAGTCATCGAAAAAAATGGATTCCGGGAACGTTCGTTTAATGCAACAAGAACTAGTGAAATTGGATAGTGTTAAGACACAGTCTCATTGAATTCAAGATCATCCAAACTGAAGATCGCAATCTGAAGCTAAAGTCGGAACGTCGACTCTCGATATATAAGTCTATGTCTATTTGTAATAAATGTCAATGTAATTGTATTAGTTTACTTAGATTTAATATCTAAGTTATAATATTGTAATAGTTAGATAAAGTTAACTTAGTTAGTTTCTAGTTTAGTTAGATATAATATCTACTTGTTAGATATTATTTAGTTATAATAGTTTTATAATACAACTTGTTCTTACAAGTTGTTAGGTAGATTAGATTTAGATAATATCTATTCTAGATATTATCTAAGTGTATCTCTCAATCTCAAATAGATCAGATATAATTCACACACAAACACACACTAAAAGGTGTATTAGAGAGAAAACACAGAGAACACAAATCCAAGCATAAATCTGATCAACCTTGTAACCATTTCCATATATCAATACAGGTTGGTAATCATATTGTGTTGTTATTCTATAAAACTTGATAGTATTGTTGGATCGACAATTGGTATCAGAGCCTGATTAAGATCAAAAATCAAGTTTTCTGGAAAAACGACTCTGTGTTCTGTGTTCAAAATCGATTTGGAGATTTAAACTGTTTTAGGTGTTAAAATCGATCAGGTTGTGATCGATTTACATGCTAGATCGAGTTGTGTGTATTTAATTTCAGTATTAAGCTTAAATCGAGTTCCAACTTGTGGATTTTGTGAGAAAACAGTCAAGTGGGTAAGTTCACTGTGCCATCAAATTATTTTCGAAAAACTGTGTTTTAGAGAGATCAAGTGATCACATTAAGTTCTAGAAGTGTTTCTAGACATATTGGTAGTGTTTTGGTATTGCTAAATCGTTTCAGGAACAGATTTCAGACGATTTTTAGAAGTTCAGTACGAACATACGCACATCAGAAGAAGAACACACGCAAAGTCCCACTTTGCGCGTCTCAAAGGAAACGCAAAGCAACACTTCTCGGGTCCTCAAGCAAACGCAAAGCAATACTTCTCGGGTCCTCAAGCAAACGCATACCTCACTGTGCGCTCCTCACTAGACCCGCAAACCTTCTCAAACGCATAGCTTCAATCCCACACTTAGAATTTTTCTTCAGAATGACATACGGAGAAGCTCTTGCAATAGGAACTGACACCAAGCCACCAGTTCTCTTTAGAGGTGAATATGAACAATGGAAGGATAGGTTCCTAAACTTCATCGAAAGACAGGATTTGGGTGATTTCATCAAACAATCCTTAGAAGAAGGCCCCATGGAAACAAAATATAGGAACCAACAGAAGGAACTGAAGAAGTAAGACATGCACTGACTTATGAAGAACTAACCGGAGATAATAAGTTAAGAGCAAAAGCAGACAGATTGGCCAAGTCATACATTCTACAAGGCCTCTGGCAAACAAATCTACATTCCGAACGAAATCTACATAAAGATTGACAGTTATAAGGCCTCTGGCAAACAAATGTGGGATCAACTCGAGAAGATGATGTTGGGTTCAGAGATAGGGAATCAACTTAAAATCTCTAACTGCCTGCACAGTTTTGAAGAATTTAAAGGCAGAACTGGAGAAAATCTAGAAGGAACATATGATAGATTTGTGACCTTGCTAAACGAATTAAGCAAGAACAAGGTCAACAAATCTCAAATCGAACTGAATATCAAGTTTCTGAGTATTCTACAACCAGAATGGAAAAGTTTTGCCAGACAGATGCGGCAGATAAAAGATTTGAATGAGATTCCACTTCACGAGGTGTATGAAACCCTCCGTCAAAATGAAGAAGAGGTGGATGAAATTCTAGCTGAGAAAAGACAGAAAGGAAAGACAGTTGAAGATACAGTCGCTCTTGTAGTCAAGAAGAAGAACAAGACGATTGTATATGAATCAGAAGAAGATGAAACTTATGCAAACTTTGACATGGATGAAAATGAACAAATGAAGAAAGCAATGTTGTTTCTGACGAATGAGTTTCAGAAAAAGTTCTACAGGAATCCAACATCAAACAGTCAAAGGTACTCTTCTGGACCAAACAACTACGCTCATAAGGAAAGGGTTCAAGGTAGTAGGTTTGAAGAGAAAAAGTTTGAAGGAAAGAGATTAGATGAGAAGAAAAAGGAAGAGAAAAGGTACCAGTCTGAAGGAAAGAGGATAGAGGAAAAGAAACCCGAAGAAAGAAAGTACAAGGATGAAGGATCAAGTCAGCCAGGTCCACCGATGTGCTACAACTGTGGCAAAACAGGTCACTTTGCCAAGGATTGCCGAAGATCAATGGTCAGAAACTCCGATTACTACAAGAACAAGATGTTTCTTGCAAAGCAACAGGAGGCAGGCAAGGCACTGATGGCTGAGGATGAATACTGGCTTGATCACTCAGATGAAGAAGAAGAAGATGAAGATAAAGATGAAGCCGTCAATATGTGCTTGATGGGCAAAATAGAATCAGATGCTGAAGCTGATTCAGATAATGAAGAAGAGGAGGTATGTGATTTATCATACTCAGATTTCTTGAATAAAATGCATGCCATGAGTTTAAAACAAGCAAAGTTAGAATCTAGTCTTAAGCGAGAAAATGGTGTTATTATTAATAAAAACCAATTGATACTGAAACTTAGCAATGAAATTGCTGAGAAGAAAGTATTAGTTGAGGTTTTACATACAAACGTTGACACCAACGCGAAAGAACAGACAATAATTCTTAAAGAGAATTCTGAACTCAAGTCAAAACTGAGAAATAGTGAGCTTGACTTATATAAGCTGACTAAAATGCATTCTTCATGTACTAAAGAAAACAAGTCTTTAATTGCAAAACTAGATGCTTTGGAAAAGAAGTTGTACTCATTAGGTCAAAGTGAGCAAACCATTCATCTTAACAAACCGAAACAGAATAAAGAAAATTGGGGAATCGGTTATGTGAAACCTCATTGCCTTAAAAAGGGTATAAAAGAAGTGCCTGCACTTTATGATTATACCTATATGCTAGTTTCTCACCGAATCTCTTCACTTAAAGTTTTTAATACTAAACTATCAAAGGAGGATGAAACAAATGAAATTGAAAAACGGAAAAAGTCATCTAAAGTTCACCTTCCATTTTATTATGCGAAGTTGAATAATAGTTATGACTATCCAAATAATGAAAAGAAATCTCTTTCAACTGACTACTTTCAAAGTTATTCTGTAAAAGAGATGGAGGCAAAACCTGTTATAGGTAAAATATATGTCCCTTCTCTCGTGTTAGAAAGTAAAATTTCTGAACTCGAGAACTCTTTATCAGATGAAAGACTTTTGATTGAGATTCAACAAAAAGTTTTTTCAACCGTTATGAAAAATGTTGTTTTTACAAAAGCTTCTAAATCTGATGACATGTTTGGTTCATCAAACGAAGGGTTTGATTTTCTTAATTCTGACGGTGGTTTGGATGGTTGTTTTGAACAATTTGATTTTAATGCTAAACTTTCAAACCATTCATCTTTTGTTGTGAAATCTTTGGGAAAAAACAGTATGCCTGTTAACAGTGTAAAATCAACGAAAGTTGATAAGTCAGTCTCTGTGAAAGCCAAAAATGCTAAAGGTAAGAAAATATCTCAGCATTCTCAGAAACCGATCACTACTGGTAAGCCGAAGAAGGTGCATTCATTTGTAGCTCAGAAGTCTAACTCACCAGTTACACATGTTTCAGATCTGCGCAAGCAAAGGCCAGAAGTAAATTCTCAATGGCAACCCAAACGGAAGCTTGACAAGACCGTTTTATCGTTTAGTAGTGTTAATTGTAATAAGACTTCGCTTAGTAAAGATGTCCTAATTGCTGATATTGCTGTTTTGAACCCAAAACTTGCTGTTTCTCGGAAACAATATTCAATGAAGCAATTATTTCAGTTATCTTTATCTGCTGGAAAGTCCTCTATCTATGATAAACATGTTTCTATCACTTGTCAAGATTCTGAAGATTGGTTTGGAAATTACCATGTGCATTCATCTCATATCAATTCTTCACATGCATTTCAAAAGAAAAGAGGAACCAATTTGAAATGGTTACCAAAATCTTGTGCTAACACAGCAGGACCTAAATTCCAATGGGTACCTAAGGCTAAATCTGTGTTGCAGACACACAAAGCTTAAAGAGAATGCGACTTCTGATTATGTACAGATCAGGACTCGTTCTTCAAAGTCAAAATAGGTTTTTGGACAATGCAGTTCAAAACCCGAACATCAAAGTCAAAATAGGCTTTTGAACAAATCAGTTCAAGACTCGCACTTCAATGATCAAAAGACCTTACTCCGTGCTGAAAAAGAAATTGTACTCCGATACTCAAATGAGGAAATCAACCATCAAGGGGGAGTACATACATATTTGTCTGAAATTTTATGCATATCTTTTCTTTGATAATTTTCAAATGCATAATTTCAGGGGGAGTATAAAAAGGAAATGACTTCTGATTATTTCTGATCATAACTCGTACTTTACAAAGTTTTACTGCTTTTTGTCTTTTCAATTTAAGTGAATAAATTTTACTTTGACTTGACATAAGACTTTTGCAGAATTTTTGAGAGAAGCTTACAAGTTCATATGTTTATGACTTAAAGCTTAGCTTCATGAGATGGAAGATCGTACGTAAAGGTATTATTCTAAATCTTAATCTCATATATGGTTGAAAGAAGGACAACTTTCAATCATAGAAAACATTGTTTTTAATGTTCAAACCACTTCCCGATTTTTCAACATATTTTATATTTTGGGAGTGAAATTTAAATGTTTTCAATGATCTAAATTGTGCTTTAACTGAAATAGTTAAACCAATTTGAGCATCACGTGCATCATAGGAAAACAAAGAATCATTGTGCTAGGAATTAACACAACTTCTATGGAATCACCTTAACCAGTGATTTCTACCCAAGAAGTTAATCCTTAGTGATTGATTGTGCAAATAGAAAAGAAATGAGTGTGATTAGAGAAAGCAAAAAGTTTAAAAGAAAGAGCGTGTGAGAACAGAGTTAAAAGAATATCACAACTCTGCACCAACTTTTTCTGAGCCGGGTAGCCACATTACTAGTGTTTCACAATTCTTTAATGAACATTATTGAAACAGGCAACTAACCCATGCCAACTCTTGATCAAACCTCACCATCTACTAATTTTCTTCTTCACAAGAAAGTGTTTCACATTTTCAAAGGGGATGCAACACATTTGCTATCTGATTTTCATTTGGAAAATCTGGATATTGAAAAGAAGGAAGTCTGCCCCACCTTCGCACTTCAATCATGCACATTGAGTCTGTGTTTAACTTACTGTTGTCTCAGTGGTTTACACAATATTGAGCCTATAAACAATCATCCGTGCTTAAATCTTTCTAACACAAGCACGAACACACAAGGAATTAGTTTCTTTGTCATAACGTTTATAGAAATAACCTTTGTGGTGTTTCGATGATTAAATGGAAGCCCTGGGGGAGTCAACATCAAACAGCTCCTTTCCAATGTGTATTCGTTACACACAGTGACTTAGTGTTACTGACAGGCATGTTAACTGATTCATTAGTTGATTCAGGTGTTACACGATTACTTTGTCTAGATTTGCAAAGATCTGGATGAATCTCTTATGAATTAACGAATCAGGGGCTCTAACCGCAAGATAGACATTTCTTACAAATAATTTTGATGAAGTCATTTCACTTAACATCAAAAAGGGGGAGAATGACTACACAAGAAATGGCAAAGATCACATGTTTCAAGAATCACGTCCACTCTTCAAAAGGAGGAGATTGTTAGAAAAAGACATGTTGATTTAAGAGCTAAAGAAAGAGATTGCATCTTCTGAGCTGAACAAGAAGACTGAATTGCTAAAATCATTTTCGTAATGATCTTGATCCAAAGGGGGAGATTGTTAAGACACAGTCTCATTGGATTCAAGATCATCCAAACTGAAGATCGCAATCTGAAGCTAAAGCCGGAACGTCGACTCTCGATATATAAATCTATGTCTATTTGTAATAAATGTCAATGTAATTGTATTAGTTTATTTAGATTTAATATCTAAGTTATAATATTGTAATAGTTAGATAAAGTTAACTTAGTTTCTAGTTTAGTTAGATATAATATCTACTTGTTAGATATTATTTAGTTATAATAGTTTTATAATACAACTTGTTCTTACAAGTTGTTAGGTAGATTAGATTTAGATAATATCTATTCTAGATATTATCTAAGTGTATCTCTCAATCTCAAATAGATCAGATATAATTCACACACAAACACACACTAAAAGGTGTATTAGAGAGAAAACACAGAGAACACAAATCCAAGCATAAATCTGATCAACCTTGTAACCATTTCCATATATCAATACGGGTTGGTAATCATATTGTGTTGTTATTCTATAAAACTTGATAGTATTGTTGGACCGACAGATAGCTTTGACGGGTCAAACTATACCCGTTGGGCAGAAAAGGTCAAATTCATGCTCATGGTCCTAAAACTGTTTTTTGTCTTGGATCCTTCCCTGCCACCCATTCCCGACAACCCTATTCCCGAAGCCGGGAAAGAACCTGATTTCGCCAGAATTGCCGATTTGGATAAGCAGCGGCTACTTCGTAAGGAGTCTGAAACACTGGCTTGTGGGTACATAAAAAGTGCCTTATCTGACAGACTTTATGACCCTTATGCTCCGATAACTTGTCCTAGAGAACTTTGGACAACTTTGGAATTTAAGTACAAGGCACAAGAAGAAGGAACTAATAAATATTTTGTGTCTCGATACTTGATGTTCCAAATAGTTGATGACAAGCCAATACTTGAACAAATTCATGAACTTCAAGTATTGAAAAATAAAATGAAAGTTCTCAATATTCCTCTTCCTGAGATCTTCCTAGTGGGGGCCGTTGTTGACAAATTGCCCCCATCATGGAAGGATTTTAAAAAACGTATGATGCACAACACTAATCGATAATTGCTTATTTCCGACCAAGATTACCGACGGATCACCGACGGAAATGAAAACTTTGCGACGGATACACTATCCGTCGGTAATCCGTCGGTAACTGTCTACATTTACCGACGGATATTAAATTATTTTATTTTATTTTTATTTTTAAATCCGTCGGTAATTTATATAATTTAATAAATATTTTTTTTTTACGTCCGTCGGTAATTACCGACGGATTACCGACGGCATTTAAGAATCAGTCGGTAATCCGTCGGTAAATTTAATAATTTAATAAATATTTATTTTTTCTTTGATCATGTATATGTGTATATATATGTATATATGTATGTATGTGATCATGTATAGTATGTATGTACATGTACATATGTGTTCATGTATGCATACACATGTATGTATGTGATCATGTATGTATATACACATGTACGTATGTGATCATGAATGTATGTACATGCACCATGTATAGTATGTATGTACATCATGTACATGTATAGTACATATGTGATCATGTATGTATATATAAGTACGTGTGTGATCATGTATAGTATGTATGTGATCATGAATGTATGTACATGTACATATGTGTTCATGTATGTATGTGATCATGTATGTATATACACATGTATGTATGTGATCATGAATGTATGTACACCATGTATAGTATGTATGTACATCATGTACATGTATAGTACATATGTGATCATGTATGTATGTACATGTACATATGTGTTCATGTATGTATATACACATGTATGTATGTGATCATGAATGTATGTACACCATGTATAGTATGTATGTACATCATGTACATGTATAGTACATATGTGATCATGTATGTATGTACATGTACATATGTGTTCATGTATGTATATACACATGTATGTATGTGATCATGAATGTATGTACACCATGTATAGTATGTATGTGATCATGTATGTAATATGTATGTATGTACATATGTGATCAACCGGATTAAAGCCCAACCGGATTCGTTTTAAGCCCAACTAAATCCATTAAAGCCCAACCAGATTCGTTTAAAGCCCAACTGGGTACGTTAAAGCCTAACTGGATCCATTAAAAGCAACTGGGTATATTAAAGCCCAACTGGATTCATTAAAGCCCAATTGGATACGTTAAAGCCCAACTAGGAACGTTAAAGCCCCACTGAATCCATTAAAGCCCAACTGGTAACGTTAAAGCCCAACTAAATCCATTAAAGCCCAACCAGATCCATTAAAGCCCAATCGGGTACGTTAAAGCCTAACTGGATCCATTAAAAGCAACTGGGTATATTAAAGCCCAACTATGTACGTTAAAGCCCAATTGGATACGTTAAAGCCCAACTAGGAACGTTAAAGCACCACTGAATCCATTAAAGCCCAACTAGTAACGTTAAAGCCCAACTAAATCCATTAAAGCCCAACCAGATCCATTAAAGCCCAACCGGGTACGTTAAAGCCTAACTGGATCCATTAAAAGCAATTGGGTATATTAAAGCCCAACTGGATTCATTAAAGCCCAACTGTGTACGTTAAAGCCCAATTGGATATGTTAAAGTCCAACTGGGAACGTTAAAGCCCCACTGAATCCATTAAAACCCAACTGGTAACGTTAAAGCCCAACTAAATCCATTAAAGCCCAACCAGATCCATTAAAGCCCAACCGGGTACGTTAAAGCCTAACTGGATCCATTAAAAGCAACTGGTATATTAAAGCCCAACTGGATTTATTAAAGCCCAACTGTGTACGTTAAAGCCCAATTGGATAAGTTAAAGCCCAACTGGGAACGTTAAAGCCCCACTGAATCCATTAAAGCCCAACTGGTAACGTTAAAGCCCCACTGAATCCATTAAAGCCCAACCAGATCCATTAAAGCCCAACCGGATTCGTTTAAAGCCCAACTGGGTACGTTAAAGCCTAACTGATCACATTTGGTCCCTGATCTAACCGGATTCGTTTAAAGCCCAGTTACTTCAGGGGTATTTTAGCCAATTTAAATACAATTTGATAAATTAATTAATAATTTTAAATATAATTTGATAAATTAATTAATTAATAATTTATTTATTAGTTTTAATATTAAATTATATATTAATTAATAATTTATTTAATAATTATAGTTTTAAATATAATTTTAATTTAAAAGTAATTTATTTAATAAAAAACAATTATCCGTCGGTAAATACCGACGGAATTTCCGTCGGAAATCCGTCGGTGAATGTCCGAAAATTCTAAAAAAAATAGCGGGCTTTAAAGCCCTAATCTGTCGATTTCTCCCTCTCTCGACCTCCATCTCACTGTCGCTCTCACTCTCGTCTCTCGTCTCTCGTCTCCCTCTCTCAGTCTCTCGTCTCTCGATATTAATCTCTCCCTCTCTCTCTCGCCGACCTCTCACTCGAACGCCGGCGACCTCCATCCCCTCCGGCGACGGCCCCTGTCTTCGGCGACCTCCATCCCCTTCGGCGACGGCCCCTGTCGCCGGCGACCTCCTGATTTGGGTATGAATCTGTGTGTATATGTTTGTTTGTGTATGAATCTATGTGTTTCAACAACTTATATATCAATTTCTATTTAAACCCATATCTTTATATCTTTATTTCTGTGTGTGTGTATCTATGAATCTGTGTGTGTGTTTGTGTATGAATTTATGTGTTTCAACAACTTATATATCAATTTCTATTTAAACCCATATCTTTATATCTTTATATCTGTGTGTGTGTATGTATGAATCTGTGTGTGTGTGTGTGTATGTATGAATCTGTGTGTGTGTATGTATGAATCTCTGTGTGTGTGTGTGTGTATGTAATGAATATGTTGTGTTTTTTGTTAATGAATCTGTGTTTTTGTGTGTGTAGATTGAAATTGAGTGAAATTTGTTGCCGCTTCAAAGACATACACATACACACGATCGACTCCCGACTTCTTGACGTGATTTAAGGTACCAAAATAATTTTAGACGTTATTCCTTAATTAATTTATGTTGTCATTTAATAGGAAAATTTGAGTATAGTAGTAATGGAATTATTTGATATTTGTTATGTTTGTAAACCCAAACCTTTTCGTTATGTTTGTTTCTCGTTATGTTTGTTTTTGGGATATATGACAACTATGGATAATTATAATTATGACAGTTTATTGTAGATTGAAATTGATATGAGTATATTGTAGATTGAAATTGATATGGGTATATATTGTAGATTGAAATTGATATGAGTTCTTTTAGCTTATGAAAACCATTGTTATGAGCACGAATATATCAAATGTTTTGGTATGATTTGGTTTGATAAACTTGTGATATTAATTAGTTGGGTTGTCATTTATTGGACAAACATTAGGTTGATAAATGGAGACATTTGGTATGATTTAGGATTTGATTATACTTGATTTTATTTATTTATTTTAGTTGGGTTGCCAATTGTTGGGCAAACATTAGGTTGATATATGGAAATATTCATTTTATAGCCGTTATGCCGCCAAAATTTTAAAAAATATATGTTTGACTTTCCAATAGTCAAACCATTACACTTAGAGTTTTAGAGTCATCCAAAACTCCTCTAAACCTATGGTTTGACTTTCAAGAAGGCAAACCATTACATGTAGTGTTTAATAGACTTCTAACTTCGTTGACACCTATGGTTTGACTTTTAAATAGTCAAACCATTACACGTAGGGTTTTTAAACTTTCCAAAACACCTTTCTTTGATTGTAACCTACGGTTTGACTTTCCAATAGTCAAACCATTACACTTAGAGTTTTAGAGTCATCCAAAACTCCTCTAAAGCTATGGTTTGACTTTCAAGAAGGCAAACCATTACATGTAGTGTTCAATAGACTTCTAACTTCGTTGACACCTACGGTTTGACTTTTAAATAGTCAAACCATTACACGTAGGGTTTTTAAACTTTCCAAAACACCTTTCTTTGATTGTAACCTACGTTTTGACTTTCCAATAGTCAAACCATTACACTTAGAGTTTTAGAGTCATCCAAAACTCCTCTAAACCAATGGTTTGACTTTCAAGAAGGCAAACCATTACATGTAGTGTTCAATAGACTTCTAACTTCATTGATACCTACGGTTTGACTTTTAAATAGTCAAACCATTACACGTAGGGTTTTAAAGTCATCCAAAGCTCATCTAATCCTACGTGTTAGAGGTGGAGTATTACGGTGTGGGCTATTGTGTTGTAGTTTTGTTCAAGTGTACATAGTTTGATAGTCCAGATGGAGTTAGAGTCGACCCTAAACATGGGTTGGTTGATATCAAATACAAGTCTAGACTCAGAGGTGAGGACTATTACGTCTTAGCATCACAAGCGGAACAAGTGTATTACACACCCTATCCTTCAGTTAGTAAGGATTTAAAGGACTAGTGGGCAGTTGTGAAGACCAAAGCCCGTGGAATATATGAAGTTGCAGAAAGGGCTATCGATATGTTGGATGATGATAACGTGGATGGAGAACCGTTCTTTCAAACCAACGAACGGGTAACTCATAATACAAACAACTGGGTAAATGAGGACCTCGATTCCGTCCCTCTTGTCACTGGGGAGCTCAACGTAGTCGCCATAAATGACGAAGCTAGCGAGGAAGATGCATCAGATCACGAAGCTAGCGACGAGGAAGAACAATTTGAAGATATGGATGATGATGAAGATAACGAAGACGAACTTATATTATCTGATCACTCGTCTGATATCTAGTGGGTCTTTCTTATGTAGACATTTCCGTGTTAAACATTCTCTATTTTGCGGTTCTTATGTAGACATTTTTCGTGTTAAACATTCTCTATTTTTCTATTCTTATGTAGACATTTTTGGGTCTTATGATTTATGTACACTTATATCATTTTGTGTTAACCATTCTCTATGATCTAGATGTCAGGACACCCTTCTAGGGGTAGTAGAGGTAGTAGGGGTAATAGGGGTAGGGGCAGTAGTAGCTCCGCGGGGCGTGGTGACCCCCACGCCGGTGAGTTCACCGATGACGGACTAGATCAGATCCAGTCCGATGACAGAGCAGCGGGCTCGAGGGTTAGAGGCCTAAATGTGGCATCACAGACGCCCCAGCCGAGTCAGCGACCGCCACTTTTGTTGTCTAAAGCGGGCGGGTAAGTAGATGCGATATATTATTTATTCTAGTACATAATAAACCGATCCTAATGTTTTTTATGTTGAATATTTTACAATTGTGAAGGTTTAAGGATAAGTCGGCAGTCCGGAGGGCCATTGTCGTCTTTAAGTCCATGTTTGATGGTCCTTGGGCTCATTTTAGGGATGTCCCTAATGAGCACTATCCACGGTTGTTGGATCGATTTTGGGTAGGTATTTTACTCTATTTAACTTATTGAGTGGATTTATTTTTACTTAATCCAAACAATGTGTTTGCAGTTGTATTATAGTTGGTCTCCTGAGATGGACGCTGATGTATTAGCTGCATATCGGCGTCACCTAAATAATAGGTACGCCGACATGATGAGAGATGCACGTGTCTTCGCCGAGGAAAGGGCTTTAGCCATTGATGGTGTCCAGTTCGACGGACGTGATTACAGGATTCTTGCGCCACACCCTCCAGAGTGGATCCGGAGTGAGTTTTGGGTCCAGATGATTTAGCAGGTTTGTTTTGTTTTGAATACTTGTATCTGGTTGTACTAGGATTTATATTGATTTATGTCTTCTTTTTAACAGGTATGGAACACCGACGCGTTCCGGCGTGTAGTTTCGGCCAATACGGCCAATCGGGCCACCGAGTATGAGGGGATGACATCCAGACACTGTGCTGGATCTATTAGTATCCCTATGCATCGGGACCGCTTGGTAATTTATCATACACTAGACTAAATGTATATAATTGATGAATATATGTACTATATACATGATTTTATTACCTACTAACAATTTAATTTGTGTATTGTAGAGAGATGCATGGAGCCGTGAGCCTACCAGCGACGAGGTTTGGGAGGCTACACACTGCACCAACAGGAAGCTTGTTTCGGGTGCGACTGGTCCGACCACGGATTCTCCGATCTACGTTTATCTAAAGGCGGCTCATATGATTGTAAGTTCAATTATGCATGACTAGATATTTGTTTGTTTTATAAGATAGATAGAAATTATAGCAAACTTAGTTTGGGCTGCCAATTGTTGGGCATACATAGGATTGTTTTGATAAAAGCAGGTCATGGATATATGTTCAAATCACAGTTGAAATGTTGCCGAATTTTCTATAGGTTAGTTGACTTGACAATGTCTAATTTGGTAAACTGTAGGGCCGTCTTTTTGGATGGGGGACCAGTCAGGATCCCAATTATGCTATGACCAGTGATTCAGGTGCCAGTTTGAGCGGGAGCACGCGCGACCGTCGCGATGAGGAGGTATGTTTGTCAAATGCTGTTTAACATTGTTAATCATATGTTTGTTAAATGTTGTCTGACATTGTTCTATATATATTTGTCAAATGTTGAATTTCAGTTGGAGGACCTGAGGCAGAGGTTAGAGAGAGAGAGAGGAAGAAGAGAGGATCCAGTTACAGGAGCGACTACAAAGAGAAGAAGCAGAGAGGATCCGGATTCAGGAGCGAATGGATAGAGATGAAGTAGAGAAGAGACAGATGCAGGAACGAATGGCTCAGTTTGATGCGTTCATGATCAAGTTTAACAGTCAGCACCCCTTTCCCCCCTTTCCCCCTCCGTAGGATTACGTTTATGTATTTGTAGATATTTTGCACACTTTTAGAATTAGTAATGTTTAAAAATTGGCAGGTTTTGTATGGGATAAAAAACTGAAAAATTTTAATTTTTAATTATTTTAAAAAAAAAAAATTTTAATTACCGACGGATTATCCGTCGGTAATCCGTCGGAAAGTTATTTTTAATTTAATTTTTATTTAATAAATAGCCGTCGGAAAGAATCCGTCGGAAATAATCCGTCGGTAATCCGTCGCTAAAAGAAGAACGTCGGTAATCCGTCGCTAAAAGAAGAACGTCGGTGATCCGTCGGAAATAACCTCGCCGTCGGTAACCATCGGAGATCCGTCGGAAAATATAACCATCGGTGATCCGTCGGTAATATCCGTCGGTGATCCGTCGGTAATTTGAACACCGACCACCTTTTTACCGACGGTCATTTACTGACGGATCACCGACGAATTTCCATTTTACCGACGGATCACCGAAGGATTCATCCGTCGGTGATAAGCCTCTGTTTTGTAGTGCAAATCCGAAGATTACTGTTTGGATGATTTGATAAAACACATTAGGATTGAGGAAGAGGTGAGAGATCGGGACAAAAAGGTCAAGGCCATTATGAGTGCCAACAGCGTGGCAGCGTGCAGGCTGGTGGCAAAGGTAAGGGGAAGTCTTCTGGACCCGCCAAAAGATGGAATTTGGTTCCACAAAAGAAGAACTTCAAGAGGCCTGGTCAGTCAACTAGTCAGGGACAAAGAGAACCGGGAAGAGTCACGTCTGCGGAGAGATGGGACACTATGCGTGGGAATGCTGGCAGCGGAAATCTGGCCCACCAGCCGCAGCTAATGCGATCGTAGACTTAGAACATCTTGTGGCCAATCTAAGCATGGATGAGATTGATATGATTGCTGAAGATTCAACCAGGGTGATGGCTGGGAGAGGTGAACGGTACTTGGATTCTGGAGCTACAATTCATGTGTGTGACCCCATATCCAAATTTTCTTAGTACAATCCGGTTAGAGACGGAAGGCATATTGTGACTGCGAACCGCGGTAGAGCATATATCGCGTGTATTGGAACTGTGCATCTAAGGTTTTCTTCGGGAAAAACCTTAATTTTGAGAAATGTGTTACACGTGCCTACTGTTTGCAAATGCCTTGTATCCCTAAGCAAGCTTGATGAAAATGGGATTGGAATTGCTATGGAGGCTGGGAAGATCGTGTTTCACAAGAGACAACACTACTTTGGTAAGGCATACCGTCAACTGGGTATGTATCGCCTTAGTTTGTTTGAAGATGGTGATGACAGTTCCGATACAAGCACTAGTGAGTCAGTATCTAGGTAGAAATGTTTCGAATTTGTCTGAAAATAGTATAGGTTTTTCTGTATCCGTGATTGATGTAATGCCTTCTGATTTTAATAAAATTAATTCTTTTGAGTATTTTGCTTGTTCAATATCTTTATGGCATAATCGTTTAGCACACACAAATGTTAAAAATATTGAAAAAATGCAAAATAAAGGATTAATTAAAATTGATAATAAAGATTTTGGAAAATGTGAAACTTGTGTAAAATCGAAGTTTACAAAGAAACCTTTTCCATCAGTTAAAAAGGATACAACTATTTTGGAGTTGATTCACTCCGATATCTGTGAATTGAATGGAATACTTACCCGTGGTGGTAAACGGTATTTCATTACATTCTTTTATGACTTCAGTCGGTTTCTATACGTTTACTTATTACATTCAAAAGACGAAGCTTTTGATGCTTTTAAACTTTATAAAGCTGAAGTAGAAAATCAACTTGAAAAACGAATAAAAATACTACGCTCAGACAGAGGAGGCGAATATTTCAATAGAGAGTTTGATACATTCTGCGAAGAGAATGGAATCAAACATGAACTCACCTCACCTTTTACTCCCCAACAGAATGGTTTGGCGGAACGTAAGAACCGAACCCTTGTTGAGATGGTTAACTGTATGTTGAACCAATCGGGTTTACCAAACAATCTGTGGGGAGAAGCATTACTGACTGCTTGCCACATTCACAACCGAATCACTAGTCGTGTGATTCCAACCAGCTCATACAAGCTATGGAAAGGAAGGAAGCCTAACTTGGACTACTTTAGAGTTTGGGGTTGTATTGCTTACTATCGTACCCCTGATCCAAAACGATCTAAATTGGGAGCCCATGCCATTAAAAGCATATTCGTAGGATATGCTAGAAATAGCAAGGCTTATATATTATTGGATAAAGAAACAGGAGTGATAGTGGAATCCAGAGATGTGGAATTCTTTGAAGACAAGTTTTCAGAAGATGCTGAAAACTCGGATAGAACATTGGCTCCAAATCTTCCTAGAACATCTCGTGACAGTTCGAAAACCTCAAACAAGGTTGACGAACCACGTAGAAGTACTAGAGTAAGAAAAGATGTCAGGATCTTAATTTTTAACAAGAATAAACACTCAGAAACAATATTAAAGGAGTTTGCGGAATAACACTTTAATATTCAATGATCAATGAAACAGTGAATCAGAATAACAACTTGTAAACTTTATTGAATGATTGTAAAGCTACAAGATTCAACACTCAACCTCAATATTGATGAACAGACTCACCAATACGAATTCTACTTCTCTAGAATTAGGATTACAAACCTTGAGGTTGATTCTCTCTATGAAAACAAAAATTCGGAATTCTAAAAGTTATTCTCTATCAATTACAAACTATTCTATATATACTGAAGATAAAAGATAATTACAAATAATAAAAGATCTTCAAAATAATCTTCCATCTTTATCTCCAAGCTTTCCATAATCTTCGAACTTGATCTGCACGAATCTTGATTATCTCTTAAGCAGCACTAAGTCTTCAGCAACATTAATACTTTGAGCAGTATTAATGTTCAGTAGTACTAACTACTAGCAGTACTAAAATTGCTTAGCAGTAGTAATCTCCTCTAGCAGTATTAATCTTTGACTTAGCAGCATTAATCTTGTTCAACAGCATTAACTTCAGAAGTAGTAATCAAATTATTCTAGCAGTATTAACTATACTTGTGCATTTCTGAATTTCCCAACAAAAGAGAAAAGTCTAGGAGATGATTTCTTCTCCTACCTAGTAGAAGGAACACAAAAGAAAGTGACTAGAGAAGTCATTTTATCGATTAACATCGAAGATGATCCTAAGACTTTTAAAGAGGTCATGTCTTCAAGAGATGCTCCACTATGGAAAGAAGCAATAAACGATGAAATGGACTCTATTATGGGAAATGGAACTTCGGAATTAGCTGATTTACCAAGGGAGCAAAACCCATAGGTTCCAAGTGGGTTTTCAAAAGAAAGTTACACCTAGATGGTTCAATCTCAGCATTTAAAGCTAGATTGGTAGCTAAAGGATATAGACAGAAGGAGGGTATCAATTATTTTGATACTTATGCTCCAGTTGCTAGAATTAGTTCAATTCAAACTCTTATAGCAATCTCAGCCATAAAAGGACTGCGTATTCATAAAATGGATGTGAAAACAGCCTTTTTGAATGGTTACTTATATGAGAAGCTTTATATGGAGCAACCCGAAGGGTTTGTGGTACCCGGACAAGAGAACAAAGTGTGTATACTCCTTAAGTCTCTGTACGGTTTAAAGCAAGCCCCAAAACAGTGGCATGAAAGATTTGATACTACTATCACATCTTTCGGGTTCCGATATAATGGAGTTGATCAGTGCATTTACTCGAAATGTACAAAAGAGTCCACTGTAATTATCTGTCTTTACGTCGATGATATGCTGATCATCGGGACCAATCTAGAAGGTATCCGTGAGACGAAAACTACTTATCCTCGAACTTTAAGATGAAAGATCTTGAAGAAGTAGATACAATTCTTGGGATTAAAATTAAAAGGTCAGGATCTCAAATCTCTCTTAGTCAATCCCACTATATAGAGAAGATACTAACTAAGTTTCAACACTTGAATATATAGGAGTTCAACACTCCATTTGACTCAAGTGTGAAACTTGACAAGAATTCTGGTAGAGCAGTGGCTCAACTAGAATATGATAGTGCAATAGGATACATGATGTATGCAATGCTGTGTGTCCCAATTAGCAATCATTCAATCAAGCAAAACAAATAAGCAATAACGATAATGCAAACCTGATATGATTATTCAATTGATTCAACAGGTTACAAGATGAAATCGAAATCCTATCTGCTTCTTTCTTGTTCACGGCGCACACCAAACCAACACAACCTCCTCTCAATATTAATTTCTCTAATTAAGATCTCTTTCCTCTAACCTAATTACCACTAAATTAAGATAATTTATACTTAGGCCATATAGCCTAATGGGCTTTGCAAGGCTTGTCCCAACTACTAAAACAAAACAATTAACTAAAATATAAAGCCTAATAAATAAAATACGGAAACATACTTTTGACTAATTATTACAAAAGGACCCTAGACTATTTGTTGAGACGACTTTATCAGCTTTGACTTCAGATTTCCATCTTCAGATAATTATGATCTTGAATCCAATAAAACTGTGCTTTAACAATCTCCACCTTTGGATCAAGATCATTCTTTAATCTCAGAAAATTCAATCTTCCTCTTTTTCTTCAGAAAGTAGCAATATTCCCATCGATGAGAATATCTCTTGGAAAGAAATTATCTCCAGTTTCAGCTCGGAATGCGTTAGCAAATCATCTTCAAAGAAAATTTCTTCAAAGCAGCATATCTTCATAATATCTTCAGAAATTCTTTCAAAAACTTTTTTTTATCTCCGCATTTCTTGATTGACACTTCTCCCCCTTTTTGATGAAAAGAGCAAAGAGTTCATCAAAGCGTGTCTTCATGAAATTTCTTCCACCATTGATCTTGCAAACAGAACCACTGATTATCCGTCAATTCATAAAGATGTTCATCCAGATCTTTGCAAATCTAGACAATATATTAAATGAAGTGTAACGCCTGAATCAACACATGAATCAGTTGAAATTGCCTGTCAGTAACACAAAGTCACTGTGTGTAACGAATACACAATATAAAGGTGCTTATATGATGTTCACTCACCCAGGGCTTCCATTCAATCATCGAAACACCACAAAGGCAATTTCTATGAACGTTATGACAAAGAAACAAATTCTTTGTGTGTTTGTGCAAGTAATAGAATAAATTAAGCATAAGATGATTGCTTATAAGGCTCAAAAAGTGTAAACCACTGAGACAACAGTTAGTTAAACACATACTCAATGTGCATTAGTGAAGTGTGAAGGTGGGGCAGACTTCCTTCTTTTCAATATCCAGATTTTCCAAATGAAAATCAGATAGCATATGTGCTGCGTCCCCTTTGAAAATGAAACATTTTCTTGTTGAGAAGAAAATAAGTGGCTGGTGGGGTAATGTCAAGAGTTGGCATGAGCTAGTTGCCTGTTTCGATAATGTTCACCAAGAATTCTGAAGCATTAGACATGTGGCTTCCCGACTCAGAAAGTAGTTGGTATAGAGTTTAAAAATTCTTTTACTCTGATCTCTCACCCTCTTTCTTTTAATCTTTAAGCTCACAGCTAATCGAACTCTCTTTTACAATATCTCTCATCACACATCCCACACTCATTTCTTTTTGAACTCCTCACATTCAACCACTACAGGATTAACTTCTTGGGTAGGAAACACTGGTTAACGTGAATCCATAGAAGTTTCTTTTAACTTCTAGCACACTGATCCCATATTTTCCTATGAAGCACATGATGCTCAGATAGTTTAACTTTATCAGTTAAAGCTCAAAGATGAATCAGAAAACATTTAAAATCACACTTCCAAATCAAGAAATCTGTTTGAGAATCGGGAAGTGGTTTGAACATTTAATAACATGTTTTCTTATGATTGAAAGTTGTCCTTCTTTCAACCATAGATGAGATGAAGATAAGAAATTATACCTTTTAGAATGCAGTCTTACATCTCACGAAGTCAAGCTGAAAGTCATAAAGATATGATCTTTAAAGTATCTCTCAACCTACAAAAGTCTTAAGGTCTAGTCAAAGTAACTTTATTCACAGAAATTGAAATGACAGAAAGCAGTAAAACACTTAGTGTACGAGTTCTGATCAGAAATAATCAGAAGTCATCGCCATACTTCTTTGACTTGAACGCTCCCCCTAAAATCATGCATTACTAACAAATTGATCAGTAAGTACAATGCATTCATTATTACTCCCCCTCAAACTAACATTGACCATCTATAAGATACTTCTCACACTCCCCCTGAGATCATGAACAAACTATTAAAGAGCAGGTATCATGCGGAAATAATAATAAAGAAATGATAAATAGATACAATAAGAAACTTTAATAGGTAACCACTGATTAGGTCTTAAGATTTATCATACCAAGTCTTGAGACAAGAAAATTAAATCTCTTTTCGTTTAAAGGTTTGGTAAACAAATCTGCAAGCTGATAATCGGTTTTTACAAAGTAAAGTTCAATTGTTCTCTTTTCTACATTATCTTTTATAAAATGATACCTGACATCTATGTGTTTGGTCTTAGTATGCTGAACAGGGTTAGCGGTAATCGCAATAGCGTTCTTCGAATCACAATAGATCGGGATTCTATTGAAATGAAACCCATAGTCTTGCAGTTGTGTTCTCATCCATAAGACCTGAGAACAGCAGCTAGCAGCAGCTATATATTCCGCTTCAGCCGTTGATGTGGATACACATAATTGCTTCTTCGAAGCCCAACTGACGAGTTTATCTCCGAGGAATTGTATATGACCCGAGGTGCTTTTCCTGTCTAACATGCAACCAGCATGATCTGCGTCTGAATAAGATGTTAGTTCAAAGCTTGTATCCTTAGGATACCACAGACCAAGATCTGCGGTCCCCTTCAGATACCTGAAAATCCGCTTTACAGCAGACAAATGGGATTCTTTAGGATTGGCCTGATATCTAGCACATAAGCATGTATAAAACATTATATCCGGCGCCTACTAGAAGTAAGATACATTAAGGAACCTATCATCCTTCTATAAGTCCTAACATCAACATCCTTTCCCAAAAGATCGGTGCCAATCTTAGTACCAGGTGCCATTGGGGTACCAATCGATTTACAATTTTCCATTTTGAACTTCCGAAGAATATCCAGAATGTATTTAGATTGATTGATAAAAATCCCCGTTGAAAAGTGTTTGACTTGCAATCCGAGAAAGAAATTCATCTCTCCCATCATGCTCATCTGAAAACGTGACACCATGAGATTTGAAAAGTTCTTACAGTACTTAGGATTTGTAGAACCAAAAATAATATCATCCACATATATTTGAATAAGAATGATATCGCCTTTATCCTTTTTAATGAAAAGAGTGGTATCAACTGTACCTTTTGTAAAACCTGACTTGACCAAGAATTGAGATAGAATATCATACCAGGCGCGAGGAGCTTGTTTCAGTCCATAAAGAGCTTTATCCAAGATGTAGACGTGGTTCGGCTTATCTGGATTTACAAACCCTTCTGGCTGTGAGACGTAGACTTCTTCCTTGAGTACTCCATTCAGAAAAGTTGTCTTCACATCCATTTGATAGACGGTGAAGTTCTTGTGGGCTGCGTAAGCTAAGAGCATCCGAATCGCCTATATACGTGCCACTGGAGCATAAGTCTCATCGTAGTCTATCCCTTCCTCTTGCCTATATCCCTTGGCGACAAGTCGTGCTTTGTTTCGGATAACGGTGACATCTTCATATTTCTTGTTTTTGAACACCCATTTCGTACCAATGATGGTTTTACCTTGCAGTTTGGGTACGAGTCTCCAGACTTTCAGTGCTTTAAACTGATTCAGCTCATCCTGCATCGCAGTTACCCAATCTGAATCGGCAAGGGCCTCAGATACGCGTGTAGGCTCGATCTTGCTCAGAAAGGATTCATACATACATAGATTTGATGTTGCAGACCTAGTTTGCACCGGTGCAGATGGATCTCCAATAATTTGATGTACTGGGTGCTCTTTGGTCCACTTATGTTCATGAGGGAGTGGATTAGATGTAGATTGAGCATTGTCCACATCTAGGAATCCACTGGTATCTCCTTCAGATGGTTCAGAATTAACGGGGGTTGCAGTTGAAGTAGTCGTTGCAGAAGTTGCAGTAGGTACAACTTGGTCAATCTGTTGATCAGTCCTTACAGTACATCCTACTGAGTCAGCTACTTCTGTCTCGGCGTTGTTGGTCACAACTTCAACTGTCGGAGTAGGCTTTTGAACTGGAACTTCTTGCCGAATCGGGGAATTTGATTCAGTAGAGATATCGGAAGTGGTCGGATGAGTAATCATCGAGTCTTCTATCCTGTCAACCACAACAGAGATAGGAAACTTAGATCCAAGAAATTCATCATAGATTAGTTCAAATAATAAATCCAAATCAGATAAATTAGAAGTAGACGACGAAGCGCCATCTGATTTGTTCTCTTGAGGTGCAGGTCCTGGACTGGTTGGTCCAGAAGCTAGTACTCCGGTAATGACGGGTTCTAAACTGATGTGCTCAGAAGCCATGTCCTCATCAAATGTAACATTGACGCTCTCGATCACAGTCTTCGACTTCTTCAAATAAACACGATATGCAGACGATGTAGATGAATAACCAACTAAGATGCCTTCATCCGCCTTAGCACTGAACTTGTTCAGATTCTCTCGGTCGTTTAGAACATAACATGTACAACCAAAAACATGAAAATATTTAATGGTTGGTGTTCGGTTGTTAATCAACGCATACGGAGTCTTATGAAATCTGCGGTGTATCATGGAGCGATTCTGAGTGTGACACGCAGTCGATACAACTTCAGCCCATAAAAATAAAGGTAAGTCAGATTGGCTGAGCATTGTCCGAACGACCTCGACAAGTGTACGATTTCGCCTTTCGACGATTCTGTTCTGTTGAGGCATGTGAGCAGCAGAGTATTGATGTGATATCCCGACCGATTCGAGATATTCTTCAACTATCTTGTTCTTGAACTCTGTGCCGTTGTCAGTCCTGAGAATCTTGACTTGTTTTTGCAGATTGACTTGGGTCGTCTTCAGAAACGTAATGAGAACATCAAGAGTCTCATCTTTAGACCGTAGAAACTTAACCTAAATGTATCGCGTATAGTCGTCCACGATAACTAGCACATACTTCTTTCCTCCTAAGCTTTGCGTTCGCATAGGACCACACAAGTCCATATGCAACAACTCTAAAGGAGAGCTGGTACTCGGTTCAGGCTTTGGTTTGTGTGGGTCTCTCTTCATCTTGCCCTTTTCACATGTTGCACATAGATGTTCTCTTTCATACTTCAGTTCTGGAAGACCTTTCACTAGCTTGCCACTGACCAACTTGTTGATGTACCGAAAGTTGAGGTAAGAAAGTCGTCGATGCCATAACCAGCTTTGTTGCATCGAGGCCTTTGATAGTAGACAGACCTGATTGTCAGCCTGGACCTTTGACAATTTGATAGTGTAGAGGTTTGACGTGCGAGTGCCGACCAAGAGTTCTTTTCCTTCTTCAGTGCGTGCTGAACATGTCTTGGCCTTGAAATTAACCTCTAAGTCTTTGTCGCAGAATTGGCCAATGCTGAATAGGTTATTCCCTAAGCCTTCAACGTAACTCACCTTCTTGATCGTAAGATTTTCATGTACAACATCACCATATCCCAGAATAGGTGAAAACTGATCATTTCCAAAATGAATTGTGCCGCAGTATTTGTCCGTATAATTAGACAACATACTCTTTTGCCCTGTCATATGTTTGGAACACCCGCTATCCAAATACCACATATGACGGGTCTGCACAAAACAAATCAGGAAAGAAGAGGTTTAGGAACCCATTTAAAAATGGGACCTCCACTGTTAGTACTCGATTTTGGCACCTATTTAAAATTGGGCCCGCTTTTTCTTTGAAAACCATAAGCATGATAAGATGCATGATAATGATAAGATGAAACATTATATGAACCATACCAAACATCATAATATTTACGAGAAGCATAATCACATTCACCATAATTTAAAAGCTTTTTATTACTAGATGGAGCTAACTGAAATAATTGCTTTATAGAGTATTTCTTGCGAGAATCAACAAGATTATTTTTAAAAATAGCAACATTCACACTCAAATCATCTTTACTAGAAGTCTTTTTATTCAAAATAAAACTAGAACTAGATTTACCTTTCTCATCTATCTTATGTTTCGGTATCCATGTAGTCTTAACTCCAACCCTTTGCTTTCTCAAATCTGAAACATTTGAAACTTTAGAGTTAGAATGATGAGAATTAAGAGAATGCTTCTTATTTGGCTTACCAGTGAGGATCGGTTTCTGTGAAAGCTGAGATTTTTGTTTCTTACCTTTTGCTTTCTTTGATTTCACATAAACTGATTTATCAACTTTCGTTGTAATCCAAATGAATTAACAACACAAGATGAATGATCAGGAAGTTTAGAAGAAAAATCAAACTGAGAAATACAATCATTTAAAACACCTTCAGAGTTTAAGAAATTAAGCTCATTATCAAGTGAACCAGATCTGTCATCCGAATTTAAAGCCTTGGAGATTTTAGGAAAATTAGCAGTTTTGAACACTGTTGAAAATACTGTTTGTTCTAAGTCCATCAAAATTCTTTCTTCTATAAGAGTATTCTCGAGTTCATAAATTTTACTTTCCAAAACTAGAGGAGGGACGTAAAGCTTACCTTCGATGGGTTTAGCCTCCAACTCTTTTACAGAATAACTCTCAAAATAATCATTTGAAAGAAATTTTGATTTACTAGATCTATAACTGTTATTCAACTTCTCATAGCGAAATGGAAGTTGAACTTTAGTTGTGTTCTTTCTTTTATCATATTCCTTGGCTTTATCTTTTTCCGACAGACTAGTCCAAAAAGGTTTGAGTTCCGGATGTTGAGGAGCCAATAACATAAACCCAAAGTCATAAAGTGCAGGCACTTCAGATATAACCTTTTTGAGATGATGTGGGTTTTTGTAACCAAGACCCCAAGTATCAGGTTTCTCTTTAGGTTTGTTCAAATGAATAGTGTGTTCAGTTTGACCAATAGTATGTAATTTTTCTTCCAAAGCATTCACCTTTTCTATTAAAAATTTATTCTCTTTTGAAGTAGAAAAGTATCTTTTAGCAAGCTCTATAGACTTAAACTCACATTCTTTGTACTTTGAAACAGTTTCAGATAACTCTTTATGAATTATAGTCTTTTCTTTAGCGCTCGTGTCTATATTTTTGTGCAAAGTTTCAATCAATACATTTTTCTTAGTAATATCATTACTAAGTTTATGTATATATAGATTGATTTTTCTCATTTGTGACACCTTTCTCACGCTTCAGTTTAGACTCTAATTCTTGGAGTTTAGACATCATGGTATGCATTCGATTCAAAAAATCAGATTCAGTTAAGTCACATACCTCATCATTATCTCCATCATCAGAATCAGCTTCAGCTTCTGACTGGTTCTTTCCCATCAAGCACAGATGTGCTGTCTCGTCCTTCTCTCCTTCTTCAGATTCTTCGTCCGAATGATCGATCCAGTATTCATCCTCGGTCATTAATGCTTTTCCAGCCTCTTGTTGCTTGGCTAGAAGCATCTTATTCTTGTAATAGTCGGAGTTTCGGACTTTTGATTTGCGGCAGTCCTTGGCAAAATGACCGAGTCTGCCACAGTTTTAGCACTTTATCGGTTCTTCCTTCTTGGTTTCTTCAGCTCCATTCTTCTTCTTGTCTTCTGGTCTCCTTTCTTCAACTTTCTCTTTATGCTTGTAGTTGTTCGGACTAGACGAGTACCTCTAACTATTGGAGTTTGGCTTTTTATAGAACTTCTTTTGGAAAGCCTTGGTTAACATAAGCATGGCTTCCTTCAGTTGCTCACAATCGTCAGAGTCAGACTTTGCCTCGCTATCAGCCTCTTCTGATACAGATTCTATCACCTTCTTCTTCTTAGATTTCTTGACCACAAGAGCAACTGGATCAGCAATTGCTTTGTCAGCCTTTTTCATCTCAGCCTTGATCTCTTCCACTTCTCCCTCATTATGTCTGAGGATTTCATAAACTTCATGAAGAGGAATGTCGTGCAGATCCTTCAGCTGCCTCATTTGTCTGGTGAATCTCTTCCACTCAGGCTGAAGGTTGCTGAGAAATTTCACATTCAGCTCCACATGAGATTTGCTGATCTTGTTCTTGCTCAGCTCGTTCAGTAATGTGACGAATTTGTCATAAGTGGCTTCAAGTGATTCTCCAGCTTTAGCTTTGAATTCTTCATAATTATTCAAGCAGGTGGAAACTTTGAGTTGATTGCCAACTTTAGATCCAAGCATCATCTTCTCCAACTGATCCCACATTTGCTTACCGGTAGCGTTGTAGCTATCAATCTTGACGTATATTTCATTCGGTATGCCTTGGAGAATGAATGATCTTGCCAGCTTGTCACCCTTGTGTCTGTTCAGTTGATCTTCCGAATATTCACCAATCGGTAATTTATACTCTGTCTCTTCTTCTTGGCCATTTGCTCCAGCTACAGTGAGAACCTTGGTCGGAGGTGTCATTATTCCTTCTTTCAGAGATTTCCGGATAAGATCTCCCAACTCATATCGATCGATGAAGTCCAAGAATCTGTCATTCCATTGCTCGTACTCCCCTTTGAAGAGTACTGGTGGCTTCACATATGTTCCAATGGCAAGAGATTCCCGAGACATTCTTACTGATACGATTAGTAGTCTAACTTATCTGATACGATACAATCAACTGGATGAGATCATTAGAAATCAAGATAAAATCACACAATACTGAAAATCTTAGAATGAAATTCAGAAAAATCTGATCATGAACAGAACTTTGTCCCCCTTAACAGAAAAAAATTTGGACATTTAGAGGCCATATTACAGTTTGCAAAAAATTGAAAAATCGAACTGTGCAAACCTGGAACAAAATTCGCAAAAGTGAACAGTGAATAGTGTGAACAGTACTTGCGCAAAGTGAAGGTTTGCGTATCAAGGCCGTTGCACAAAGTGGAGGTTTTCGTATCAAGGTCGTTGCGCAAAGTGAGGTTTGCGTGTCAAGGCCGTTGCGCAAAGTGGAGGTTTGACTGGACACTTGATTAGACCGATAAAGCTTAGACCGATATAATGCTTAGACCGATAGTATGCTTAGACCGATAGTGTGCTTAGACCGATAGTGTGCTTAGACCGATAGTGTCAAAGACCGATAGTGTGCTTAGACCGATAGTGTCAAAGACCGATAGTGGATTAGACCGAGATAGATCTTCGACCGGAAATGGATTAGACCGATATTATCTTAGACCGATAGAGGTATTCGACCGGTAATGGTCTTCGACTGGTAAGAAAGACCGATAAAAAGCAATCAACCGATAAAACACAAAGACCGATAGCTCTTATGACTGGGGTGGACTGTGTGTGTACCAGTCGAATGCTATAGACCAATAAAAGGTATTCGACCGGAAGTGGAAGACCGATATGTTCTTGATGCAGTATCGACCCAGAAGCCAAAATCAACCCAGAAAACACTCGATATCTCGAATTAAACAACCAAACTTTGCTAAAACGATCAAATAACCAACTAGAACATATTCCAATCAATTAATTTTAACAAAAAAACATTTTAAGAAGAATTTGATTGAAGACACAGTGCGTTTTTTGAGAACGAACCTAGAATTGCTAAAAACACCAAATTGATAACCAAAATCGATGCAATATTCAAATCAAACAGTACCAAATCAATAGTATATGCATATCAATTACAACCCAATATATAAACACTTGAATGAACAATCACACAATAAAAAATCATGAATCTTTGACAGAAAACAGAACCGAACAAAACTCATTCAATTCAATCTGTAACGTGCTCTGATACCAATTGTGTGTCCCAATTAGCAATCATTCAATCAAGCAAAACAAATAAGCAATAACGATAATGCAAACCTGATATGATTATTCAATTGAATCAACAGGTTACAAGATGAAATCGAAATCCTATCTGCTTCTTTCTTGTTCACGGCGCACACCAAACCAACACAACCTCCTCTCAATATTAATTTCTCTAATTAAGATCTCTTTCCTCTAACCTAATTACCACTAAATTAAGATAATTTATACTTAGGCCAACTACTAAAACAAAACAATTAACTAAAATATAAAGCCTAATAAATAAAATACGGAAACATACTTTTGACTAATTATTACAAAAGGACCCTAGACTATTTGTTGAGACGACTTTATCAGCTTTGACTTCAGATTTCCATCTTCAGATAATTATGATCTTGAATCCAATAAAACTGTGCTTTATATAGACCGAATCATTGGAAGGCAATAAGTAGAGTATTGGTTTACTTGAAAAGAACCAGTGATCTAGAATTGACATAGACGACGCATCCTGGAATCTTAGAAGGATACTCTGATGCTAGTTGGATAGATCATTCAAATGATTCTAAATCCACAAGTGGGTGGATTTATATACTTGGTGGTGGAGCGATTTCTTGGGCAAGAAAGAAACAAACATGTATCGCTCATTCGACTATGGAAGTCGAATTCATAGCCCTAGCTGCTGCGGGCAAAGAGGCCGAATGGATAAGAGATCTGCTGACAGATATCCATTTATGGCCTCATCCAACTCCTTCGATTCCCATGTATTGTGACAGTGAGACCACACTGTCAAAAGTATACAATGCCGTGTATAATGGGAAGTCGCGACACATAGGTCTCCGACATAATTATGTGAGACAACTTATAGAAAATGGTACCATTAGTATTGTGTATGTCAAGTCGCGTGGAAACTTGGCAGATCCATGGACTAAGCCTCTGACGAGAGACTTAGTAGGATCAACCACTAGAGACATGGGTTTGAAACCACTCAGAATCGGTCAGTGATGGGAACCCAACTTGAATTTAGTGCTCCTATCTCTCAAGTTTAAAGGGTAATAACAAGTCACTTAACTGATAGAAGATACTATCAAATGATAGACTCGTGTAAGGTATGAGATAGTACGTGTTGGGTCTGAAATGTGCTAAGGATGGATACTACTGCTAGACTAAAAGATTAATACTGCTTGTTGGGAACTAAAGATTTTACTAAGTGTAGTTACTACTGCCAGAACAAGTTGAAGATTAATACTGCTAAGTGTTACTACTGCTAGTAGAATTAATGCTGCTAGTTAAAGTTAGTACTGCTTGAACAAAGTTAGTACTGCTTAGCTAGTTAGTACTGCTAGTAGTTAGTACTGCTTGCAGTTAATGCTGCTAATTGAAGTTAATGCTGCTGAGCATTATTAGTGCTGCTAAAGAGATACGGATGGAAAGTTCTACAGCTGGATATACTGAAGATATACTTAGAAGATATACATGGAAGATATACTGAAGATTTGTTTATTCTTTGTAATTATCTTTTTATCAGTATATGTATAGAATGTGTAGAATAGATAGAAAGAACTTTTAATAATTGTTTTTCAAGAGAAAAATCGACCTCAAGGCATAGATCCTAATTCTAGAGAAGTAGAATTCGTATTGGTGAGTCTGTTCATCAATATTGAGGTTGAGAGTGTAATCTTGTAACTTTAAGCATTCAATACAAGTTTACTGTTTGATCATTATATACTGTGTTTGATTACTGTTTTATTAAATATCAAAGTGTTTTTCCGCAACTTCTTTGATATTAGTTTCTGAGTATAAATTCTTGTTAAGAATTCGATCCTGACAAGTGGTATCAAAGCAAGTATTCTCAGAAACCTGCAATCATCATTCTTCCTTGAAATCAGACATCATCATGGCTAAAGGTTCAGAGTCTTCAAGCTCAGAAATTCCTACAGAGGTAACATCTAATCTTTGTTCCAAATCCTGTATTGAAACTGTTAAAAGGTACAGGGATCACAACCAGAAAATGAGTGATGACCTGAAGAGATTAGAAAAGGACATAAAAGACTATGTTAGGATTGTTGAGAGGTTTGAAGAGCAGATTAAGAGTTTTCAAGCCAATGAGCTTCAACATTCCTATGACACAAACTACTGGAAGTGGGAGAAAGATCAGTATGAAATTAAGCTGAAAAAGTCTAAAGAGGAGAATGAGAAGATAAAGAGTGAGTTTGAGAAAGCCAAGCTGGATATTGAGAAATTTTCCAATGCTTCTAAAGCAATGGACTCTTTGCTCCAAACTCAAATCCATGACAAACTTAGAAGAGGAATAGGCTATAACACCACACCACCACCATACAACAACAATTACATTCCTCCTATATCAAACTTACTAGAGACCAAGGATAGGAAGGAATTGCCTGTTGGAGCCACTAAGGTAGATCCTTTAGACAAAGTGGTGGTTGAAACAGACTCTGAAGTAGAGAACTCTAGTGAAAAGAGTAATGAGAACACTGTGAGTGGTGAGATTCCTCTAGAAAATAACATTATCACCAATGAGGGATGTGGAAAGGCTTGGATCAAGTCTAAGGACATAGAAAAGACTGAGGGAAAGTCTGAGAGGGTCCATTATAAGCAAACCACAGTTGTGAATCCTGTCCCTTGTAAACAGTGTTCTTGCAATAAATCTGAGCCCCAAAAACATGATAAACCAAGGGGAAATCAGAGAAACTGGAATAATCAGTGGGCACAAAAACAAGGAGTTGATTTGAGTAAAATCAATAGACCAAAACCTTGTTTTATCTGTGGCAAATTGAATCATCTTGCCAAACACTGTTATTTCAACCCTATCAACCAAAGAGTCACTTTTCAAAGAAAACCACAAAACTCTTTGGGTTATAGGAATAAAAGAAGGAATCATATGGTTGAGAACAGAGCACCTATAAGATCACATGCTCATGACAAGTTTGCTAAACCAAAGAAAATTACTCCAAATAAGCCAAGGAGTAATTTAAAGACAAAGAAAGCAAGCAACTTTGTTCAAGTTTGGGTTCCAATTGCAAAGAAACCTGTTAGTACTGCTAACCAAGTTAGTACTGCTAACAAGGCTAGTACTGCTTCTAGTAGTAATGCAGCTAAACCTATAATCTTGACAAAATATTCCAGCCATGAGATTCCTAAACAACTCATTCAGACCAAACTGACAGATTATATTAATGAGAAAGGTCAACACAAGACCACTTTGGCTTGGGTTCCATCCAAGACTAACTGATTTATCAAGTGTGCAGGGCAATCAAAAGCTCAAGAGGAAGAGCATTCAGAATGAAGAAAATGGTTGCTCTTGGCACATAACAAGGAACATGGACTGCCTTCAAATTCTTTAAAAAATTTGATGAAGGACATGTTACTTTTAATCCAGCAGAAGGTTGAAGTTAGAAATACTCCAGAGGGAGTAATGATCATGAAGGATCAAGAAGAAAAGGATCAGGGGATGAACAAAGTAGTAAAAAGTAAGAGAAAAGGGATGGTGTCAAAAAGTGTAAGAGTAGTTAATACTGATAGTAGTTAATACTGCTAGTGGTTAATACTGCTTTCAGTTAATACTGCTAGTAGTTAATACTGCTAGTGGTTAATACTGCTTTCAGTTAATACTGCTAGTAGTTAATACTGCTAGTGATTAATACTGCTAGTTAGTTAATACTGCTAGTAGTTAATACTGCTAGTAGTTAATACTGCTAGTTCAGTTAATACTGCTCGCGGTTAATACTGCTAGTTAGTTAATACTGCTAGTTCAGTTAATACTGCTAGTTCAGTTAATACTGCTCGCGGTTAATACTGCTAGTTAGTTAATACTGCTAGTTCAGTTAATACTGCTCGCGGTTAATACTGCTCTAGGTTAATACTGCTTCTATTCCGAATACTATAAATACTCTTTGCCCGCCTAAAAGCTTATAACGACTCTTTGCATACTATTCACCTGCGCTCTAAACCCTTTCTCTCTCAAAGTTCAAAGTTTTCAGGCAAGAATCTTCAAGGTCTATGGCATCCATGGCGTTCATTGATGAGCACAATGAAATTGCGATGCTCCAAAAGCCAAAACAATCTGAAGGTTTTCATCAGATAGTCGACTTTCTGAAGTCGAGCCACATTGCTCATGCTCTTACTGTATCACCTACAATCTACATTGAGCACCAAAGGCAGTTCTGGGCTAATGCAACCATTGTTGTGGAAAATGGTGTGCAGATGATCAAGACAAGAATCTGTGATCACTCACTTACAGTTACTGAAGAAGTCATTCGCATCAGTCTACGTCTAGACGATGCCGCTGGTATAATGTCTATCTCTAATGATGAACTGTTTTCTAATCTTACTAGAATGGGGTATGGAGGCCCATTGGGTGTTTTCAAATTCTCAAAAGCAAAATTTTCACCCCAATGGCGTTTTCTTGTTCATACCCTAATGCATTGTATCTCCAAAAAGACCACTGGATGGAGTGAGTTCAGCAGTCCAATTGCATATGCTTTGGTATGCTTGGCTACATCCAGAAGGTACAATTTCTCAAAGATGATTTTCAATGATCTTGTATCAAATATGGGAAACAAAAAGAGTTTCTTTATGTATCCCAGATTTGTTCAGGAAGTAATTAACCATGAATTGACGGACATACCTCAACCTGTTGGGGTATATGTACCTAAACCCCCAAAAGGCAAGGTTTTCTCAAATATGAGAAGATTTGCTGGGGACTCGGAAGGAGTTGACACCCCATTGTTCTCTACAATGATGGTGGTGTCCCAAACCACTGAAGGTATGGCAGCAGGGTCAAGGCCCTCATTAGACCATCCCACTGCTAGCCAAGCCCAACCTTCTCACTCAAAAACAATTCCCCAGTCCATTCTTACAAAACCAACCTCTCCAATTACCCAAACTTATCAAAGAAAACAGGTAAAGAAGGCTCCTTCCCTTCTTGTACCATCACCCACACAGCCTTTAAGCCCTCTAAGGGAGAATTCTCCCCTAGAGAATATCCAAAGGGAAACCACAAGAGTGTCTCCCAACCCAAAGGAGGTGCTCTCTGAGGAGGAGGTAGAGCATATGGGAGATGAGGCTGCCACTACTCCTGCTAACACAGAGGAGGACAGTGGTAACATCAATAAGACCTCCCCCATGGCAACTTTGAATGAGCAATCATTTGAAGGTCCCTGGTGCCAAGAAACCACAGGGGTGGATAGTGCTTCTGCTAGGCAGAAGACTTCCACTACTAAAAGATCCAATGATCCTTCAATAGGGGGTAACACTCCTGGAGAAGGTGAGGACAGATATAACTATGATGAATTGATGGAGACCATGGGAAACATCAACCAGGATGTCATCAAGCAAGGAAAAGAAATAGAGGAGATGAAGCTGGTGATCCTGTCACAACAAGTCCAGATTGAAAAATTAAAGAAGATGGTGACCAGGCTGGTTCAAAAGAAAAGAAGGAAACAGTTTGTACTCAAAAAGAGGGACAAATTTCAAGATTCTTTCAACAAGGGGGAGAAGCATGAAGGGGAAACGGTTGAAAAGAAAGCTGAAGTTGAGGGGGAGACAGAGAAAGAGATGGAAACAGAAACTGAAGCAGCAGAAACTGTTAATACTGCTGAAGCAACAGTAACAGAAGCAGCAGTAACAGGGCTTTCTGTTGAAGAAATGGAGATTGTAGAAACACTAGTCAAAGCAAAGAATGACACTCCTGAGGCTACTCAAAAGGCCAAGGGAGTAGTCATCAATGAAGGAAAAGTTCAACAAAAGGCAACAGAAAAGGCAAAGGAGACAAAAGGAAAAGGAAAGGAGAAAATGGTTGAAGCTGAACTGCCTGCCAAGAAAAAGAGTCAAATTGAAATGGATGAGGAGATGGCAAAGCAGCTTCAAGAGCAAATGGAAAAAGAGGAGCAATGTCAAACAGAAACTGATAGAGAACTTGCAAGGATAATGGCCAAGAAGTTAAATGCAGAATACCAAAAGAGTTTGAAAGAAGCAGCTCAGGTCAAGAAAATCCAGGTTAAGAAGATGCCAATTCAGAAACAAAAGCAGAAAAGACAACCCTCCAAGACATTTTTGGCCAATCAGGAAAGAAGAAAGATGATAAACTTCCTGAAAGGTGCAATTGGTGTTAAGGGGGAGATGTTTACCAATATGGCATACAGTCAGGTTGAGGAATTGTACAAGAAAGAAATGGCTAAACTCCAAGGGGACTCATCTCAAAGGGAAGAGGCTGAAAGAAGAATGAAGGAGAGGTATGATCTAAATATTCAACAACCATTCCCTGAGGAGACCACACCTTCAAAGGATAATGCTGAAGAAATGAAGGAAAAACAAGAGAATGCTGGTATAGAAATCAAATATGCAAAGAGGATGAAGACAATTGCTTCCAAAAAGCAGTCTAAAAGGCCAAGAGTGGAAGAAAGAGCAGAAACTAAAGCAGAATCTTCAGTCACACCTTCAGCAGAACCTGTGCAGAACTCAGAACAGTCCAAAGAGCAATCAGATGAGCATGTGGGGTTGTATATGACTATAGTAAAACCTGTACAGGCTGTTCCAATCTCTATGCAAGCTCCAGAGATCATCTTCTGGGATATTTTGAGAGACAATGGAAAGAATTTCTTCAGAATCAAGAGAGCTGATGGTTCATTTGAAGCTTATTCAACATGGGGGAAAGTCATTAGAAGTTGTTCAAGAGCTGATATGGAAGAACTATATAAAGTTGGGATGAAACTTTATGAACCTGTGTTGAAAGGTACTGAAGAGAATCTTCTCAAAGTGGCAATGGAATACTTATGTATGATGTTTGATCCAGAGAAGGTGGTGCATAGGATTAAAGATCTTCATCATGAGTATGTGTTCAAAAAGATTGATCATTGGATACTCTTTGAAAACTGTGGTGTGTACATGATTACAATTGATAAATGTTATCATGAGTACTACCTAGTTGACAAAATATATGATCATAGCAAGCAGAAACTTGAAGGGATGCTGAAAGCTAAGTTAGTATGTACTAAGGATTCAGAAATGGCCAGAATTGTGGTAAGAAGAACTATCAATCAAAGTCTGGGCCTAGATCCAAATTTGGGCAACTAAATGTAAGGTGTTGAAAGCATCTTGAAGAATATCTGAAGAACTCGACTTCTCTTCTAAAAGTCAAGTTAGGGGGAGATTGTTGGGAACTAAAGATTTTACTAAGTGTAGTTACTACTGCCAGAACAAGTTGAAGATTAATACTGCTAAGTGTTACTACTGCTAGTAGAATTAATGCTGCTAGTTAAAGTTAGTACTGCTTGAACAAAGTTAGTACTGCTTAGCTAGTTAGTACTGCTAGTAGTTAGTACTGCTTGCAGTTAATGCTGCTAATTGAAGTTAATGCTGCTGAGCATTATTAGTGCTGCTAAAGAGATACGGATGGAAAGTTCTACAGCTGGATATACTGAAGATATACTTAGAAGATATACATGGAAGATATACTGAAGATTTGTTTATTCTTTGTAATTATCTTTTTATCAGTATATGTATAGAATGTGTAGAATAGATAGAAAGAACTTTTAATAATTGTTTTTCAAGAGAAAAATCGACCTCAAGGCATAGATCCTAATTCTAGAGAAGTAGAATTCGTATTGGTGAGTCTGTTCATCAATATTGAGGTTGAGAGTGTAATCTTGTAACTTTAAGCATTCAATACAAGTTTACTGTTTGATCATTATATACTGTGTTTGATTACTGTTTTATTAAATATCAAAGTGTTTTTCCGCAACTTCTTTGATATTAGTTTCTGAGTATAAATTCTTGTTAAGAATTCGATCCTGACACTGCTGATTACATTAATACTGCAAGATGAAAGAATTACTACTGCTAGTAGAATTACTACTGCTTGAAGAGTTAGTACTGCTTGGAGAGTTAGTATTGCTAGTGGTTAGTACTGCTTGAAGATTACTACTGCAAGAGAAGAATTACTACTGCAAGCATGGTTAGTACTGCTGAGGAAGTTAATACTGCTAGAAGATTAATGTTGCTTCTGAAGATAATGTTGATAAAGATGTCTTGGAACGAAAGACTAGGAGCTGGAGATAAAGATGATGATAATTATGGAATGGATTATGAAGATCAATTTTGTTTTGATAATTATCTTGTAATTAGTTCTGTATATATTTAGTATATAGATAGTTATAGAGAATAGATTAGTGATATAGAATACGTTGGCTTAGAGAGAATTAACCTCAAGGTTCTTAGAAGTCCTTTCAATAGAGAAGTATTGAACGTCTGTTGAGACTGTTCAACAGATTGGGGTTTTGTTTGTAATCATTAAGTTAAATCAATATAACTTGTGATTTACATTATGATACTGTTCCGTTGATTTATTGTTAAAGTGTTTTTCCGCGACTCTTTTAACATAGTTTCTGAGTGTGTGTTAAATTCTTGTTTGAATTTCGATCCTGACAAGTGGTATCAGAGCCTTCAACTCAGAAATCAAAAATCATCATGGACGGATCTCATGAAAGTGTTCTTGTTTCAAAGGTTCCCATGCTCAAACCCAATGAGTTTGACATGTGGAAAATTAGAATCAGGCAGTACATTCTTCTTACAGACTACTCAATGTGGGATATCATTGAGAATGGTCCCTCTGATGGAGGAAAGATGGACGCAGATGGCAAGAGACCTCCACCAAAGACTTATGGAGAAAGAAAGATGAGGCAGACAGAGATGAAAGCCTTGAGCACTCTGCTCTTGGCAATTCCTAATGAGTATCAACATCAATTCCGCAACTGTTCTGATGCTCAAATCTTGTGGAATGCATTGGAGAAGAGATTTTCAGGTACTAAAAGCACTAAGAGGAATCAGAAGGCAATTCTCAAACAACAATATGAGAATTTTATGTCTACAAAGAATGAATCCATGGCTCAAACCTTTGATAGATTCAACAAGTTGATTGGAGAGTTGGCCACTGTTGGTGTCAAGATGGACCAGGATGATGTCAACAGAAAATTTCTAAGATCTCTTGGTGAAGAATGGGTGATGTACACTGTATCCTTCAGACAGAATGATAATCTGGAGGATAAGGAGCTTGATGATCTCTACAATGATCTAAGGGTATTTGAAGCAGAAGTTGAATCTAAGAAAAGGCCATTTGGATACTCTCATAATGTTGCCCTCCTATCATCTACTACTGATTCTACTGATAATACAGAATCAGTTAGTGCTGCTTATGGCACAAAACAGGATGGGTCCAATGATTCTGTTTTGGAGGCATTCCTTGCTAGTCATGCTAAATCTGCTCTTATCAATGATGATCTCGAGCAGATCAATGCTGATGATCTTGAAGTGATGGATATCAAGTGGCAGATGGCAATGCTCACCATGAGAGTCAAAAGATTCATCAAAAGAACAGGTAGAAACAATTTTGCCATGAAAAGAGAAGATGGTGTTGGATTTGATAAATCCAAGGTGGAATGCTACAAATACCATAATCTGGGACACTTTGCCAGAGAGTGCAGAGGAGGAACTGCCCAACAGCATGGAAGCAATAATCAACAACCAAAGTCCACTAACTATAGCAGGAATTCATCTCAAACTCTTGTCTCACAAGAAGGAATGGGCTTTGATTGGAGTGATCAAGCAGAGGAGGCCATTCAGAACCAAGCATTGATGGCAGAGGTTTCAGAGTCATCTAGCACTGCACTTCCCACAGAGGTAAAATCTAACCTTTGCTCTAAAACCTGTATTGAAATTGTTAAAAAGTACAGGGATCACAATCAGAGCATGTGTGATGACCTTAAAAGGTTAGAAAAAGATAGAAGAGAGTATGTTTTGATTGTTGAGAAGTTTGAAGAACATATTAAGGCATATCAATCCAATGATCTTCAACATTCATATGATACCAACTACTGAAAGTGGGAGAAGAATCAGTTAGAGATTGAACTAGAGAAGACTAAAGAGGAATGTGAGAAAATAAGGAGTGAATTTGAGAATGCTAAATTAGATATTGAGAAATATTCCAATGCTTCTAAAGCAATGGACTCTTTACTCAAAACTCAAGTTCATGACAAACTGAGAAAAGCAATAGGCTACAACACCACCCCTCCACCATACAACAATAACTACATTCCTCCCACCTCAGAACTCTTAGAAAGACAAGACAAGAAGGAATTACCTGCAGGAGCCACAGAAGTAGATCCTTTAGACAAAGTAGTGGTTGAGGCAGACTCTGACGAAGAAGACTCTGAGAGTAAGAATGAGGAAGACCATAAAGATATTCCCTTAGAAAATCACATTCTGACAAATGAGAAGGGAGGTAAACCATTTATCAAAAGTGATAAAGTGGAGATGTCCAAGACAGAGAAAGAGACTGTTAAGAGTGAGAAAGCTGAGACCTCCAGGAAAGGAAAGGAAAAGGTATAGGGAATTCACTACATGCAAACCTCTGTTATAAATCCCTGTACTTGTCAACAGAACAAGCCCCATAAACATGATAAAATAAGGGGAAATCAGAGAAACATAAATAATCAGTGGGCTCAAAAACAGGGAATTGATCTAAGCAAAATCAATAGACCAAAACCCTGTTTTATCTGTGGCAAATTGAATCATCTTGCCAAATACTGTTATTTCAATCCTATTAACCAAAGAATTACTTTTCAAAGACAAACACAAAATTCTTTTGGTTATAGGAAGCAATCAAGAAATCACATGGCTGCTAATATGAGAACAGTACCAATGAAAACTGGGACTGCAAAATCTCATATTCAGAATAAGTTTGCTAAATCAAAAGAAAATACTCCAAGCAAGTCAAGGAGTAACTCACAGAACAAGAAAGCAAACAACTTTGTCAAGGTTTGGGTTCCATAAGTCAGGAAACCTGTTAGTACTGCTAACTCAAATAGTACTGCTAACAGAAATAATGCTGCTGGTAGTAATACTACTGCTAACCAAGTTAGTACTGCTAACAATGATAGTGCTGCTACCAGTATTAATGCTGCCAAGCCTATAATTCTGACAAAGTATTCCAGCCATGCGATTCCTAACTCTGATCATCTCATCCAGACTAAAATTACTGATTATAAATATGTTGATGAGAAAGGGCAACCCAAGACCACTTTGGCTTGGGTTCCCTCAAGAAACTAACTGTTTTATCATATGTGCAGGGAAACCAACAGCTCAAGAAGAAGAGCATCTGGCATGTAGATAGTGGTTGATCTAGGCACATGACAGGTAACATGGTCTGCCTTCAAAACTTCAAAAAATTTGATGGAGGACATGTTGCATTTGGTGACAATCCAGCAGGAGGTAAGATCAGTGGAAAATGTATGGTATCAAAAGGTAAGATGTCCTTTGAAGATGTATACTATGTTGAGCAACTGAGATACAACCTGTTGAGTGTATCACAGGTCTGTGACAAGAAACATATTATATTATTTACTGAGACTGAATGTATTATCCTTGCTCCAGGATTCAGGGTAGTTGATGAAAATATGATACTACTTAGAACTCCTAGAAAGGATAATGTTTATTGTTTGGATTTAGAGAATGTATCATCTGATTCATCATTAAACTGTCTATTTTCAAAAGCTTCCTTAGATGAATCATCTCTTTGGCACAGAAGGATGTGTCACATGAATTTTAAAACAATGAACATTCTTGTGAAAAACAACCTTGTAAGAGGTTTACCTCAAAAAGTTTTCTCATGTGATGATCATTGTGTTGCCTGTCTTAAAGGCAAGCAGCGCAAAACTTCTCATAAGTCCAAAGAAATAAATACAATCTCTTCACCTCTTCATTTATTGCATATGGATCTCTTTGGTCCTACAAATGTGATGAGTATTGGTAAGAAATCCTACTGCTTAGTCATTGTTGATGACTTCTCTAGATTCACTTGGGTATATTTTCTACGGACCAAGGATGAGACAAGTGGACTGATCAAATCCTTTGTTCTTAGGGTTGAAAACCAAACAAATCAAAGAGTTAAAGTCATCAGATCTGTTAATGGAACTGAATTTAAAAACAATGACTTAAACAACTTTTGTGAGACTAAAGGTATTGAGAGACAATACAGTGCTCCTAGAACTCCTCAACAAAGTGGTGTTGCTGAGAGGAGAAATAGGACACTAATTGAGGCTGCTAGATCTCTGTTGGTAGATTCAAAATTACCAATTACTTTCTGGGCAGAAGCAGTTAATACTGCTTGTTATGTCCAAAACAGAGTTCTAGTAGTCAAATCTCAAGGCAAGACACCTTATGAACTTTTTAACAAGAAGAAACCATTTATTGGATTTTTCAAACCTTTTTCGTGTCCTTGCACTATTCTTAACACCAAATCTCACTTAGGCAAGTTTGAAAGCAAAGCTGAAGATGGATTTCTTGTTGGATACTCATCTCAGAGTAAGGCTTATAGAGTATTTAATAGTTCTTCAAGGATTATAGAGGAAAGTGACAATGTCAAATGCAATGAGAACACACCAAATCAAATTGGTACAGGTCCCGATTGGTTGTTTGACATTGATTCACTAACTAATGGAAAATGCAGAAACAAGCTCAAAAAAGGTACAAGCACAGAGTTCAGAGTTTGTGTTGTTTCCAATACCTATAGTAGATCCTGTTGAATTTTGTCAGCCAGAAAAGAAAGATGATTCAGAATCAGAAGATTCTGATCCAGATTAGGATGAAGATGTTAAAGCAGATGAAGAGGACAAAGGTGATGAAGAGAATACGAGTGATAAAGAGGATGCTCATAATTCAGGAAACACAGGACCTGAGATGCCCATACTATCAAAAGATGACACTGATGATGAAAATTCTTCAGTGTATGGTAGAAGCACTCTAGAAAAGCATGATTCCAATCTTGAAGTCAATCTGAATGAGGAGGCTGTCAATCATACAAGAACTCAGAAGAATCATCCTCCTCAGTTAGTGATTGGTGACATCAATTCTCCAATGATCACAAGGCAACAAAGCAAGTTAGGGGGATTGAAAGACATACAAACAGGCTTGTTATCTTGCTTTCTATCCTAGATTGAACCCAAGAAGGCCTATGATGCTATGAAAGACCCAAGCTGGATAGAGGCAATGCAAGAGGAGCTGTTGCAGTTTATGCTGCAAGATGTATGGGATATGGTTGATCTTCCAAAAGGACACAGAGCAATTGGCATAAGATGGATCTTCAGGAATAAGAAAGATGAGAGAGGAATAGTAATAAAGAACAAGTCCAGACTTGTGGCACAAGTGTACACACAAGATGAAGGAATAGACTATGAAGAAGTATTTGCTCTAGTGGCCAGAATTGAGGTAATTAGGCTGTTTCTAGCCTATGCTTCTTTCATGAAGTTTAAAGTTTATCAGATGGATGTTAAGAGTGCATTCCTATATGGGACAATTGATGAAGAAGTATATGTTTGTCAGCCTCCAGGGTTTGAAAATCCTAACTTTCCTGACAGAGTATACAAATTAAAGAAGGCACTCTATGGGCTACATCAAGCACCAAGAGCATGGTATGACACTCTGTCTACCTATCTCTTGGAAAATGGCTTTGAAAGGGGCATAATAGACAAGACTCTATTCATCAAAAGGAAGAAGAAGGACATCCTACTTGTGCAGATCTATGTGGATGACATCATCTTTGGATCCACAAAAGATTATATGTGCAAAGAGTTTGAGGAGCTAATGCACAAAAGATTCAAGATGAGCTCTATGGGTGAACTTACATTCTTCCTTGGGCTACAGGTTAAACAGAAGAAAGATGGTATCTTCATCAGCCAATCCAAATATGTGCAGGATATACTTACCAAATTTGGATTTTCGGATTCAAAACCTGCTAGCACACCTATGGAAACACACAAACAGATCACTGCAGATCTTGAGGGGGAGGATGTAGATGTTCATCACTATAGATCTATGATTGTCTCCCTCATGTATCTAACAACTTCAAGGCCAGATATTATGTTTGTTGTCTGTGTGTGTGCCATATTTCAAGTAAGACCTAAGCAATCTCATTTCCAAGCAGTCAAGAGGATCTTCAGATATCTCAAAGGACAACCTAGGTTGGGTCTTTGGTATCCTCATGACTCACCATTTGATCTACTTGCTTATTCTAATAGTGATTTGGGTGGTGCAAACTTGGATAGAAAGTCTACATCAGGAGGATGTCAGTTTTTGGGTGCAAGACTAGTGTCATGGCAGTGTAAAAAGCAAACCACAGTGTCCACCTTTACAACAGAAGCAGAGTATATAGCTGCTGCTCACAAGTGCTATGGATTCAAAATCAGATGCTGGACTATGGTGTTACTTTTATGCACACTCCAATCTTCATTGACAACAATAGTGCCATAAGCATTGTTAATAATCCAGTGAAGCACTCAAAGACCAAGCATATAGAAATAAGGTACCATTTTATTAGAGACTGCAATGAAAATAAGCTAATTCAGGTTTTGAAAGTACACACAAGTAACCAATTTGTTGATCTATTCACCAAAGCTTTTGATGTTGGTAGATTCACATTCTTGGTCACAAGTGTGGGCATGATAAACACTGAATAAGCATCTTTTGCTTTTCTTTCTGTACCATTTCTGTATAAATTCCTTCCTGCTTACTTTCTCATATTTTATTGTGCATGGTGTTGTTAACCTTGTGTGTTTAAGTGTATCAGATTGCCTCAATTGGATACTTGGTACTTCTAGTTCAATTAATACTGCTCTCTATATTACTCATGATGTAAGTCCAAATATGGTTAAGTATGGTTACTACTGCTAGGTGGTTTATATTGCCAGTGCAAAGTTACTACTACTTGCCTTATTTCTACTGCTAATCAGTGTTACTACTGTTGGTATGTGTTAATACTGCTAGTCTGTGTTAATACTGCTAGTCTGTGTTAATACTGCCAGTATGCGTTACTACTGCTAACATGAGTTAATACTGCGGGCTTATTAATACTGCTAAGGTACCTAGTACTGCTTCTAACTGAAACCCCCCACCTATAAATACCCTCTTTGACCGCCAAAATCCAAACGACTCTTTGAATTTCTTACGAGTGTTCTTTCTCTCTCTTTCTCTTGAATTCTTTCTTACCAGTGTGTAACCCTAGTTTCGATCAAGAAGATGGCAGGACTCGAATTCTTTGATGAACACAATTAGCTCACCATGTTACAGAAACCCAAGCAAGCTGAGGGTTTTCATGCTATAGTGGATTTCCTCAAATCGTCGCACATTGCCTACGCACTCACTGTCAATCCCACAATCTATGTGGAACACTTGCGACAGTTCTGGGCAAATGCCTCAATACAGACTGTAGAAGGAAATCAAGTCATCCAATCAAGGGTTTGTGACAAACCCATCGCTATCACAGAGGATTGCATACGCACTCATCTATGCTTAGATGATGCCTCAGGTATAACCTCTTTACCTAAGGAAGATCTCTTCCAAGTTCTTAGTCAAATGGGTTATGAAGGTCCCACTGATGTCTACAAGTTTTACAAGAACAGATTTTCACCTCAGTGGCGATTCTTTGTTCATACCCTACAACACTGCATTTCACGCAAAACAAATGGATGGAGTGAGTTCAGCAGTACCATAGCTTATGCTCTGGTCTGCTTAGCAACCTCCAGAAAGTTTAATTTTTCACAAATGCTTTTAAATGATTTGCTGTCAAACCTGGATACCAAAACAAAGAGATTTTATATATATTCTAGGTTTGTACAAGAGATTCTACTAAAGGAATTGACGGATCTACCCTCTCTTGAAGAGGTGTATGTACCAAAACCTCCCAAAGGGAAGGTATTCTCTAACATGAAAAGGCCTAGCAAGGACTTTTCTAGACAAGACACTCCATTGTTCTCTACAATGATGGGTGTGTTTCATTCCCATGGCGAGGCATCAGGGTCACAACCCACATCTGACCACCCAACTGATGACCTACCCACACCATTCAATTCTATTAATACTCCTCAGATCCCTATTGTCAAGCCCAAATCCCCCATCACCAAAACATATATAAGGAAAAAGGTACAGAAGGTTCCTTCCCTTCTTGTATCTTCACCCCAAAGCCTACAAGCCCTCTGATGGAGCATTCTCCATTAGAGAATATCCAAAGGGAAACCATAGGGGTGTCTCCCAACCCCAAGAAGGTGCTCTATAAGGAGAAGGATGAGCATGTGGGTAGAAAGGCTCACACTACTGTTTCTGCACAAGGTGTAGGACAGGACAGTGTGAACATCTCTAAGACCTTCCCCACGACAACTTTAGATGAGCAATCATCTAAAGGTCCCAGGTGCCAAGAAACCACGGGGGTAGAAGGTGCTTCTGCTAGGCAGAAGGTCTCTACTAAAAGATCCAATGATCCTTCAAAGGTGGTAAACACACCTAAAGAAGGTGAGGACAGATATAACTACGAAGAATTGATGTATACTCTTGGTACATTAAGTCTGGAAGTTCACAATCAAAACTTGGAGATAAAAGATATGCAAAAGGTGATTTTGTCTCAACAAGAGCAGATTGCCCATCTCAAGAAGCTGGTGCTCAAACTGGTGCACAAGAAGAAGAAAACGCAGTTTGTATTAAAGAAGAGAAGGACGATGCTTCCAAAAAGGGGGAGAGGTCAGAAGCTGAAATAGAAAAGGAGAGTACAAGTGAGATGGAATTTCAGTTTGAGGGGGAGACTGGTGCTGAAAAAGAAAAGGAGATTGGTACAGCAGTAGAAACCTTTGGCAAAACAGCAGAAACAAGTATGAAAGAAGCAGTAACAGAATCAACAGCAGTAACAACACCAGAAGTAGAAACAACAAAAGCAGCAGAAACAGAACAACCAACAGCAGAAACTGATATGACTGTTGAAGAACTAGAAATTGCAGAAACTCTAGTTAAAGCAAAACATGACACTCCTAAAGCCACTCAAAAAGCTAAAGGAGTGGTAATCAAAGAAGGAGGATCAGAACAGAAAAAGAAGAAGATCAGTGAGGCAGAGATCAAGAGGAAATGGAAAGAAAAGGTGGTTGAATCTGTGAAGCCATCAAAGAAATCATCACAAATAGATCTGGATGAAGAGTTAGCAAAGAAGCTGCAAGAAGATATGGAAAAGGAGGAAGAAATCCAATATGCAAAAGACAGAAAGATTTCTTTAGAATTGTCTACAAAGCTTAATGAGGAATTTCAAAGGAGTATGAAAACTGTTGCTGCTGCTAAGAAAGTTACAAAGAAGGCATCAAGGCAAAGGTTGTTATTAAAGACAAGACAAAGACAACCATCTAAAACATTCCTAGCCAATCAAGAAAGAAGGAAAATGATAATCTTTCTAAAAGGAGCTATTGGAGTTTCTGAAGGAATGTTTACCGGTATGTCATTTGGAAGGATAGAAGAGCTATACAAGAAGGAGATGGCCAAGCTGAAAGGGGATTTCACTCAAAGGGTTGAGGTTGAAAGAAAGACATGATCTCAACATACATCAACCTTTCCCTGACAGTGAAGAAGGCACTCCTATCAAAGACAAGGCTGAAGTGAAGAAAGAAGAGACCTTAGCCCAGAAAATTAGAGCCATTAAAAGAAAGAAGTCCATTGCCACCAAGCCAAAGGCAAAAAGGACTAGGACTGAAGAAGGAAAAAAAGAGTTGGGAAGTGAACAAATGGAAGCTGAACATTCTGTAGAGCAGCAGGAACAAACAAAAGCAGATTCAGATCAACCTCAACAATCTGATGTGCAATTTGATTTGTACATGACAATATCCGATAAAGAACCTCTGAAGGTTAATCCTATTTCAGTGAATGCTTCTGAAATCATTCATTGGGATATTTTGGTAGACCAAGGCAAAGAATACTTCAGGATCAAGAGAATGGGTGATCATTATGAAGTGTATGCTACATGGGGTAAAATTATCAGAAGTTGTTCCAGGTCTGATTTGGAAGAAATGCACAAAGTTGGGGTGAACTTATATGATAAAGTGTTGAACGAAGCTGGGATGAGTCTAACAAAGATGGCCATGGAATACTTATGCATGATGTTTGATTCTGAAAGAGTGCAACATGTTATCAAAGACTTGCATCTTGAGAATAAATTCAAAAGAATAGATAATTAGATGTTATTTGAGAGATGTGGAGTCTATGCCATCACTATTGATAAAAGCTACCATGAGTATTACCTGGTTGACAAGGTGTATGACCACAGTAAGGCAAAACTGCAAGGAATGTTGAAAGCAAATTTGATTTGCCCTAAAGATTCTGAAATGGCAAGGATTGTGGTCAGAATAACCATTAATCAAAGTCTGGGACTGGATCCAAACCTTGGGAATTGAATTGGAGTTTTGAAAGCATCATGAAGACCCTATGCTGAAGAACTTAACTTCTCATTTTGAAAAGTTAAGTTAGGGGGAGATTGTTAGGTCTGAAATGTGCTAAGGATGGATACTACTGCTAGACTAAAAGATTAATACTGTTGATTACATTAATACTGCAAGATGAAAGAATTACTACTGCTAGTAGAATTACTAGTGCTTGAAGAGTTAGTACTGCTAGAAGAATATTAGTACTGCTTGGAGAGTTAGTACTGCTAGTGGTTAGTACTGCTTGAAGATTACTACTGCAAGAGAAGAATTACTACTGCAAGCATGGTTAGTACTGCTGAGAAAGTTAATACTGCTAGAAGATTAATGCTACTTCTGAAGATAATGTTGATAAAAATGTCTTGGAACGAAAGACTAGGAGCTGGAGATAAAGATGATGATAATTATGGAATGGATTATGAAGATCAATTTTGTTTTGATAATTATCTTGTAATTAGTTCTGTATATATTTAGTATATAGATAGTTATAGAGAATAGATTAGTGATATAGAATACGTTGGCTTAGAGAGAATTAACCTCAAGGTTCTTAGAAGTCCTTTCAATAGAGAAGTATTGAACGTCTGTTGAGCCTATTCAACAGATTGGAGTTTTGTTTGTAATCATTAAGTTAAATCAATATAACTTATGATTTACATTCTGATACTGTTCCATTGATTTATTGTTAAAGTATTTTTCCGCGACTCCTTTAACATAGTTTCTGAGTGTGTGTTAAATTCTTGTTTGAATTTCGATCCTGACAGTACGTCGTTGCCGAGAACAAGGATGAGTTAGTTCTCTTAACAAAGTTTAGAGGCATCTTAGCAACAAAGGTGTTATAGAACTTTGCCTATACTACGACTGAGAGGTGGTGCCGCCTCAAATGAAGAGTTGTGGTTTCTCTTCTAAAAGGTCATGAAACAGGATTTTAGTGCATGGCCATATTCACGCTCAATGAGAATGCAAAGAGAAAAGATGATGTGTGTGAATAAGCCAAAGTAATCACAAAATTCAAAGTTTTAATCCTAAGTATACTTCTGAATTGACTCCTCCCTGCATATCCACATTAAACGGGGTTTAATCTTAGTGACACCACTGTGACATCATCTTTTGTTGAATGTCAGAAAATTTTCCAACCTGGTGGGGGATTGTTGGAATTTGAGTGTGAGGTTCGAATTTTCCATCCCACATTGGTAGAGACACAAAAGAAAGTGTTGTTTATAAGGCTATCATCTCAAGTGGGTCTTGAGTAAAATGGTAGGCTTATGGTGGGGGTCTCAAAGAAGTGCAACGCACACGAGCGCGCGCGTGTCCGTGGCCGAGTGCGAGGGCGAGGGAGAGGGCGAGGGCACGGGCGCGGTTCTCGCTTTGCACTTTGCACTTCGCATTGGAGCTGAGGAGCCTCGCCCCGAGCTACGAGCTTTCTTTTTTTAGATAGAGATAATTAATTAAGTGAAGTTAATTAATTTTGAGCAGATAATTAATTTTCAGCTGATAATAGAAAAAGATTCAATTTTCCAGATAAGTTTTCTGTTTTAACTCATTAAAAACGTGGGAAATTGAGTTGGAAATCAGTTGGAGACTTAGTCTCCAATTCTATCTCCAATTCCGATTCTTAGGGAGGAATTTAGGAATAATTATCAGATTATTTTCTGATTTTCGAGTATAAATTGAGGCTTCCGGTTATTGTTATAACACACTGAAAAACGAAGCTTTCTCTGCTCTCTCTCTCGATCTCGCTGCTTCCTCTGCTGTCTCACGATCTCTACCATATCTTCTGTCTCAACTTTGTGTTATAATTAAGCACTATTGTTGTTAGTGCTTAAGTGTACTGCATCAAATCCTGGGGGTTTAGCGACTGTTAATCTCACAGCATTATAGAGATACGCCAAAACCTTTAACGACAGGTTTAGATAAACCGTGCAGTTGTATTTCGGAGATTCTGTGAAGTTATCGATCATCTAATCAGGTTAGTTTTATTTTATGTTCCGTCTTTCTTTTCAATCCACTAGAGTGGACAGTCTGACTTCTACCCCTTCTTCTAACGTATCTATCGCGAAGGATAGACTCGTTATTAGGTTCACATAAATCATTATAAATCAGTTTTACGTTTGGTAATTGCTAAACTTTATAAATAAAGTTTGTAACTTTATTAATAAAGTTTGAATCTTTATAATTAAATTTACTGTTTTATACATAAATCTCGTTGCTTTATTTTGAATTAAATTTACTGTTTTATACATAAATCTCGTTGCTTTATAAGAACAGTCTTCAGAAATACTCCATATGAACACCGATTGCAATTAAAAATCCATCAGTCCATTTCCTGCCATGAAAACCAACAACTCTCCCAGAAGTAGCTGTTGAATTGAAAAGGGTATACCCTGCACCCATTTCCCGCCCATACGGCCCATGTGTCGTCTTGTTTGTGTGAAAAGTGATGGACGTTATAGCTTCCACTCCATTATACCCCTCAATGGGTCCATAAAAACCCGAGATCCCAGTCAAATACTCGTCCATACCATCCAAATTAACCTGCAAACATCATGGTCTTGTTATCAACCTAGACCGCTCATAAAAGGTTGACAAAATGCAAAAAATCATCATGTAATTTAGTACATACCAGTTCCATTTTATCTCCACCTGTTCCTCCATGAATTGGTGACAGAACAGATTTAGCATCCCTTTGAATATATTCAAATTGGATGGCATAAATCACATTCAAAGACTCTCTAACATGAATACGTACTTGTTTGACAGTAGAGAAAACTCCATCATCCCAAGGTTTGCCTCCAGAAGCCCCCCAAGGTCCTGCATCCCTTGGGATTGTCATTCTAGAACATAACTGTGAAAAAATAATCAGGAGTTAATAAAAAGGATTTTTTAACTTTAGAACCACATAAATAATCAGAATTCAGAGGAATTTTTGCAGAAAACCCATTAGCGATAAACAAATTAAGTAGGTCTTAGACAAGGCTCGAAACATGAATGGTTAAAGAGAGTTAAAACAGAAAAGAATTACCAAAAAGAGAGTTTTAGATGGTAAGGGATGAACCTCATGCATGGAATTGTCTGCAGATATAGAGTTAAGACCCAATGCACATGATTCAGGCTTCACATAAATCCCAATAGCTTCAAGGTAACTACTGGTGAGACGGCCATGAAATCCAACAATCATAACACCTTCCCCCTCGTATGAGAAAGGAGTACGAGTACCACCACTGTCGTTACCATATGGACCATATTGGTTCTGATTTGTGCCAAAGCATAATGACTTCACCCAGAAATCGTCAAATGTCCCACTTATTGACGTTAGATATTCATTAGGGAAGTCGATGCAAATCTGTAGAATTAAAAACATGTACACAAAAATGATGAAACAATCTTCAATGACACCAAACTACATTCAGATAATATTATCAGATACCTCATCAGTTTTTGGGCCATTCTTGTCACCAAAATATGAGCTTTCAGTTTCACCTGTACTAGAGCCGCCGCTATAAAATTTGATGCCATCAATAGAACTTCCATGTTTAATAGTTATCTTCCTAATGAAGCCATTAGGCTTATAAATCCAGTTTTTCCCCGATGAACAACCCCATGGTCCATGAGTTATGCATCCTTCAGAATTGGTTTTATGATCTCCCTGCAAACCATACAAAAACGTACGTAATAGCTTTTTATACAACACAATAATCAATACAACTTATAAGCTAGCTTTTTATACTTCAAATTAAAGAACAACTAAAAATCACACGGAAAAACAAATGAAATCTTACCATCAGGTTAATGAAATTGAGATTTAGATGTTACCGAACCTTGAACAGTTAATATCTACTACCTGCAACCATCAGCACAATGAATCTAAGTGGTAAGAAAACATTAGCAAAATTTAAAATGATTTTGCATTCCACCAGGAATCATACTTCATTACACAACGTATAATGATGAAAAAAAGAATAATGATATGCATGACGATGGTGTAAATATAATATGTTAGAATGCTGCAATTATTTAAGAAATTAACTAATGTGGATTCTAACCCTTTTGTGTGCATCAGAACCATGTAATTTTTTTTGTTGCTCTGCTAGCGGCTTGCTAGCTTTTTTAATATAGTTGGTTGCTGTTTCAAAAAAAAAAACAAAAAAAAAACTAATGTGGATTCTAATATTGAAACAAACATACAATTAGTATAACAACGCAAATAAACTCCGACGAAATTACAAGTTAATTAACACCCTCAACAAAAAGAAGAACATCATACTGCAGTTATATAGAATGCTGGAGAAGAATAAAAAGGCCAAATCATGAAAAGAAGAAAAGAATAAGAAGCCAAGAAGGCGAAACATGCAGAGAGATTGGAAAACGTAAAGCCATGTCTCGTAATTGTAAAGTCCATTTGTCGGGGGTGGACCTACTTAAGAGCATATATGGTGGTACAAGTCACCGCTTTATACCCCTTGTCGGGGGTGGACCTACTTAAGAGCATATATGGTGGTACAAGTCACCGCTTTATGATTATGTAGCAATGGAAAAATTAATCCCCTTGTTCCAAATGGTGTTATCCTATGGATTCATTGAGTCCCCTTATATTCATTAAAACTACAATAATAACATAAATTTCTCTTGGCATAGCTGGTTGCATGATTTTTCCCTTTCCGTTTTGAATCCCGTGTGTACCAAAATTTCCAATTTTTAGCTTTTAATTCCCGGTTTATTACGTTTTTAACAAAACTAGAAGTGTACTCGCGCAATGCAGCAAGATACATCACGCTTTTAATGTTTCATTTTATTTTCAGTTTTTTATTGATTTACATTACGATTTTGGATGATTTGTGAGAGAGTAATAATGATTTTTTTATATTTAAAATTTGATTTTTATTCTATATTTAATTATGCTGAGAGTTATTTTAGGGGAGTTAAAATGGTTAGAGATAATTATTGAAAATTAATAAATAACATTAAATGTAGTACATACAGCTTTAATGGTTGTTTTTTAAGTAATTAACATTAAATAGCAGTACATTAAACTTTAAGACTTGTTTTTAAGAGTTTTTTATGTCTGCTTTATAATATATTAGAAGCGTACTCGCGCAATGCAGCGAGATATGTCACGATTTTAATTTTTCATTTTCATTTTTGTATTTTTGTCGATTTACAGTACGATTTTGTATGGTTTTGAGAAAGTGATAATGTTTTTTTTTTTATAAATTTGTTTAATTTAGGCTTAATAATATAATTTTTTTTATATAAAAATTAAGCATTTTGTTATAATTCAATTATTATCTTATATATTTTAATGACATCTTATATATTCGGATTGACGATGGGAGTTTGCGCATCTCCCGAGGGAGTATCATTGTGATGAAAGGCGAACGGGCGGAAAATAATATTTTCCATTTGATTGGCGAAACTATTTCTTCTGAATCGTGTGTGGCTGATATTTCTCAGAATCTCGATGTTGCTCGCTTATGGCATCTTCGTTTGGGCCACACATCCGAGAAGAATTTGGAGATTTTGCGCAAGCGAAAACTCATTAAGGTCGTGGTACCTGCCAGCCTGGAGTTTTGTTCGGGATATGTCAAAGGAAAGCAGACGCGTGTTTATTTTGGTGTTGGAAAACACAACACTAAAGGAATCCTCGATTATGTTTATACAGACGTCTGGGGACCATCCAGTACTCCATCCCTCAGTGGAGGTAAATACTTTGTTTCGTTTATTGATGATTTCTCACATAAGCTTTGGGTGTATGTGTTGAAGTTAAAGTCAGATGTCTTCGATACGTTCAAGACTTGGTTGGCACGAGTAGAGGTCGAGACTGGCAAAAAGTTGAAAGTGATGAGATCTGATAACGGTGGAGAATTTACTAGTGGTAACTTCAAAGACTTTTGTTTGCGTAAAGGCATCAACCGTCACTACACCACACCAGGCGACCCTCAATCTAATGGGGTTGCAGAGCGGATGAATAGGACTTTGCTTGAGAAGGTTCGATGTATGTTGTCGACATCGAGCTTCCCCAAATCTTTCTGGGCCGAAGCACTTTACACCGCGGTGCATATTATTAATAGGTTACCTTGTTCGGCCATCGGGGGAAAGATTCCGGAAGAGGCTTGGAGAGGTAAAAGAAACATCTGTCTGAAATACATACGTGTATTTGGTTGTCCTGTTTATTTTCATGTTTCAGGCCAGGACAAGCTGAATCCTAAAGCCACCAAAGGATTCTTGCTCGGCTATACAGATGGTATCAAGGGTTACCGAATCTGGAACCCCTTGACTCGTAAAGTGATTCATTCTCGACATGTCACGTTTGATGAATCAGTCCTGTTGAAGTCACAGGATCCTTAGTCCTCTCAAGATCTGGAAGTCGTTACTACTGTTGCTCCTACTGCCGATGATGTGGAGACAGTAGACAGTTCTTATATTCCCAGTTCATCCACTCCTGATATTAGCTAAGAAACACCCGTTAATGTTGAAGAAGTCATTCCGCCAGTGACTTCTACTAGCGATTCTGAAGAAGAGATTCTGAATGATGGTGGAGACGATGGCGATACAATCCCAGTTATTGCGCCTACCAGGCATAGTCAAAGAACTATTCGTCCGCCTAACAGGTATGGAGATTGGGATTTTTCTAACATGAGTTTTACAGATCAGCTGGAGTTTGCTTTGCATGTAGGGCAAGATGAGCCGCTTGATATAAAGGAGGCGTTGGCCTCGACCCACAGTTCTAAATGGCTTGGAGCCATGCAAGAAGAGATGGAAGCTCTCTCGAAGAACAGCACTTGGGACTTATGTCCATTGCCGAATGGCAGTCGTGCTATTGGTTGCAAGTGGGTTTTCAAAGTCAAAGATGACAATCGGTACAAGGCTCGTCTCGTTGCTAAAGGCTTTGCACAACGGAAAGGTATCGAGTATGACGATATTTTTGCTCCCGTTGTACGCCATACATCTATTCGTGTTCTTTTGGCGATCGTGGCTATTCACGATTTGGAGCTAGAACAGTTAGATGTGAAGACCGCCTTCCTACACAAAGACTTGGAGGAAACTATATATCTAAATGAAGCAACCTCATGGTTTCGTTTCCGAAAGCAAACCAGAATATGTATGTAAACTCAAGAAGTCCCTTTATGGACTTAAACAATCGCCTCGTCAGTGGTATAAGAAGTTCGATTTGTTTATGCTCAATCTGGGATTTGAGCGTAGTGAAAAAGACGCTTGTGTCTATCATAGACAAAGCGGTGGCGTTTTCACTTACTTACTTCTTTATGTAGATGACATGCTTATAGCCTGCAGGGACCGGTCAGAGATCGAACTTCTGAAAGATAAGTTGAAGTCAGAATTTGAAATGAAGGATCTTGGCGCGGCGCAGAAGATTTTGGGCATGGAAGTTGTGCGGGACAGAAAGTCCCGAACACTTAGATTGACACAACGGGCGTATATCCAAAAGATATTGAAGCGGTTTAATCTTGATGGTGCCAAGACGTCTAGCACTCCGCTACCGAACCACATCAAGATTACAAGTGAAGATTGTCCGAAGGATGAAAAGGGAAAGACCGAAATGTCAAAAGTTCCATATGCTAGTGCGGTCGGAAGTCTCATGTACGCCATGGTGTGCACTCGTCCCGATCTCACACATTGTGTCGGAGTGGTGAGTCGATTTCTCGCGAATCTGGGTCGATCACATTGGGCAGCCGTTAAAATGGCATTCCGATATTTGAAGGGAACCGAGACACATGGTCTTATATTTGGTTTGCACAATGACTGTGAAATTGTTGGATTTTGTGATTTTGACTTTGCAGGTGATCGAGTAGGTTGGAGATCCACGTCCGGTTATGTATTTACATTAGGTGGAACAGCCGTTAGTTGGAGATCACGTTTACAGTCCATTGTTGCATTGTCAACCACAGAAGCCGAACTTGTTGCGGCGGTTGAGTCTGCAAAGGAAGCGGTCCATTTAAAAGAATTGATGAATGGCTTAGGCTTCGAGCAACCTTCCATACGCATTTTCTGTGATAATCAGAGTGCCATACATTTGGCAACTAATTTGGCTTTCAGCTCCTAGACAAAGCACATAAATGTGCGTGATGCATATCTTGTGAGATTACATGAAGCGAAGATTGTCTATTTGAAGAAAGTCCTGACAAACGACAATGTCGCTGATATGTTCACTAAGTCGCTACCGCCAGCAAAGTTTGAGCATTGCTCAAACTTGATCCAGCTCCGTTTGTGTTAGTGTCATTGGGCACTTTGCTCGAGAGAGAGAAGATATTACCACTGGTGACAAAATGACATCTTTGAAGGAATTACTTTGTTAAGTGCTTAGAGCTTTGCTTATACTCTACCTTGTTTAAGTGGATTGTGCATTTGAGGTTATTTGTTTGCTTGTAACTTTGACGGGTGATGGCCATGCCGAAGCTCGTCACGGTTGGAATGCATTTTGCTACCTCATGCCAATTTACTTTGCTATCTACTTGCTATGATCAACCGTTGGAAGAAATCGTATTGGTTGGATTGGGATTCGTTTCGCTATCGAGGATCACGTGCATCATGGTGGAGTGTTATAATATTTATTTTATATTATATTTAGATGATACACATGTGATGGAAATGCCAAGTTTGGCCTCAAAGCTTGCCAACTTCATACTTGGTCACCACTCCTCTTTCATCCTATAAATACCCCCTCCCTTCCAACCATTTTCATCATCCCTTCCAAGCTTCTCTAGTTGCTATACACCAAATACTCTCCCTAGTATATCCTTTCGATATACTTAGTTTATGTGAGGTCGAGAGTGTTCTTGATATTCGGTGTTGTTCGTGAAGTTTTGTTAGGTGATCGTGGATCTCAAGATCCTTGTATAAGCACTTTGTAATCTCCTTGGTTGGTAATAATATTCTTGCTCTCTCTCTTTGGTGGATGTACACTATCAAAAACCGATAGTGGAACCACGTTAAATCACGGTGTTATTTGTTTTGAACTTGCTATAATTATAGATAATAACGTATTTATTATTATCTATATTTCGTGGGTTTAATTTTCTACGTTAGAGAATTATTGTGCAACATCTAGATTATTGTTATCCGCATTTGTTGTTGGGTTAATTGTGCACTTGGATTTCTACTCGTTTGGGACCTTAGAAATCAATTCGCTAGTTTTTGCATTTGTGAGACACATTTTTACCTAACATTAGCGATAAACAAATTAAGTAGGTCTTAGACAAGGCTCGAAACATGAATGGTTAAAGAGAGTTAAAACAGAAAAGAAATACAAAAAGAGTTTTAGATGTAAGGGATGAACCTCATGCATATAATATTTTAATGAAATCCTACCATCAGGTTAATGAAATTGAGATATAGATGTTACCAAACCTTGAACAGTTAATATCTACTACCTGCAACCATCAGCACAATGAATCTAAGCGGTAAGAAAACATTAGCAAAATTTAAAATGATTTTGCATTCCACCAGGAATCGTACTTCAGTACACAATGTATAATGATAAAAATAAAATAAAAAATAAAAGAATAATGGTATGCATGACGATGGTGTAAATATAATATGTTAGAATGCTGCAATTATTTAAGAAATTAACTAATGTGGATTCTAATATTGAAACAAACATACAATTAGTATAACAACGCAAATAAACTCCGACGAAATTACAAGTTAATTAACACCCTCAACAAAAAGAAGAACATCATACTGCAGTTATATAGAATGCTGGAGAAGAATAAAAAGGCCAAATCATGAAAAGAAGAAAAGAATAAGAAGCCAAGAAGGCGAAACATGCAGAGAGATTGGAAAACGTAAAGAAGAAAGATGAAAATAAATTGAAAATTCTCTCTATTTTGATAAATCTCTAAAATTTATTGGATTATTTGATGCATCTTCAATAGCTATGCTAAAATAAGTATTTTTTTAAAAGAGACAAATAATATTTTAATTTTAATTGGATGTCTGCATTGTTCATGCGAATTATATAGGATAAATTTGTCTTTTCTCGTTTTAGTGTAGAACATTTCTCACCCTTTAAACGTTGTTATATGATATATTTGAGTGTTGTAAAAGAAACATCATTTGTTTTTATATGGAGCGCAATCAAATGAAATTTCATATATATATATATATATATATATATATTGTGATAATTATGAAAATTTTAATTATAGGTTATTATTTTACATGATTTTTCCTCCTCAAATGCATATATATGTAAAAGATTGAAGTTATACTTATTTTGTTTCATAGATAATAAAACTTTGTAAAATGATTTTAATAAAATACTTAATTTAATTAATTATTAATTATATTTTTTGAAAAATCATTAATTAATGATGATATGAGAGGTTGACCGATTTTATTTTTATTCATACTAGTGTTTTAACCGCGCGTTGCGCGGTGATCGCAATATGCTCTAGAATGTAGTATTGAGAATGATTAAATTGGATATAAAGAAATTTATCATTTCAATTTAGCTTATAATGATTGGTTTCAAAACTATTTGATTACATGATTATGGAACATGTTGGATATGCACATTCCAAGCGATACATCTTATTTGATCTTTTCGTCGAAAGATGAGAGCAACATTTATCATCCTCTGAAGTACTTTGAAAGAATCACCTTTTAACATATTCGAAGGAGTGAACGCAAGTTGTTCGAACCAATATTAGTTTTAAACATGATTCAAAACTATGGTTACATTTTCCAAAAATCTTGATTTCTCAAATGAAACATTAAAAATATTTATTTAGTAGATACCAAATCAAGAATTGAAACTAAAAAATGTGGATTTTACCACCCCTTTGGCGAGTAATAATGTTATATAAGTCATTCTATACCGAAATGTTTTTTTTAACGTTGTGGATGACTTGTGTGACATAAATACTTGTAAAAAATCAAAATAAAAATTAAATTGAGGTTTGTCGAATCATATAGAATGACTTATATGCAATAATTTATATATATATATATATATATGTACCGTGACGATTAGTTTTCAGGTTTTGACTATTTCCGGATCTTCACAATGTGTTTAGACAGTACATTGTTTGTTTTTATTTTAATTGTATCATGTAACACCCTAAATTCTGGAAATAGCAACTAATTTAAAATTTTCTAAATAAATCAATAAATGAATCATCTACAACCACAAATTTAGATTCAACTTCAATACACACATTCAATCTATAAATACAAACTATAAAAGGACAGGTGCTACTAAAACCCAGTAACAGTCACTATCTCCAACTTGCGGAAGACTTCACCAATTACTTACTTTAGTGTCTAGCTAAGGCTCTACTCTTCATAGATTTGCTAGAACCCAACTCCCAACTGGAACCTGATGCCATGCCGACAAATAAAAAGGGTTAGGCTTAACGCCTAGTGAGCTCAAGAGTTTTCAACACAAATAATTTAATAATTTAGAAAGGAAGGATGCGAATAAAATCATAATCTTTCCAAAATGATATGCTTCACTTATGAAAACCACTCGTTTATCAATAACTATGCATTTTGTACGAAAGAGACATCGAGTTAATAGTTAACCAAACCAAAATGTTTTAAAGACGAGGATCTCAATATGAGACGCACTTATGTAATGTAAACCGGAACTTGCTAAAAAGTAAAATAGAGAGCGGACTCCCAATTTTATAAAACGCGGTTAACACATTATAACTTGAAATACCCAACACGGGTGAAACGTGACACGCAACCCGTAAATCATAGATGAAAATCTATATAATTAAATATCGCCATGAACACGACATTAGTCCCAAAACTCACACACGACCATAAAATGGACGAAAATAAATACCGACACGTGGAAACGACACATTCCATTCAAACTTTAATATACGTGGGAAGAACCCCATATTAAAGCCATCATTTACCGTCAACCACTTAAAAACCCAAATTTAACCCAAAACCTATTGTCTACTCGCTAGCAACCCCGAGCGGTCACTAAATGTAACCCAAAACCTCAGGCCTTACAAGACAGACAGACTTACGTGCCTATGGATCCATTACAACACTGTCTAACATTACATGACTACAATTGAATGACCAAAGCACCCAAAACATGTAATTCACCAATGACCCGATTAAATCGACATCATACTCAAACTCACGACGGTTATAAATCCGGACAAACGTCCACACGACTCATTTAGTCAAAACCGAGCCAAAGGCCCAACACTTTACGTAAATTCCCAACTAAAGCCTTTGTAAACATTAAAAACACGTTTAACCGACGGTGACGTAGACACAACGACCAAATGTATAATTAACTCAAACTCAACATTGGTTGAGGCAAACCATTTTCCAAATGGACTCATTACCCTTATATTTCCAAAATGCCTCATGACACATTTATACACATTTTCCAAATAGTTGCAAGTACAAATTCATATAAATGACCTTTGCATTAAATGGACTCCATTTACAAATTATACGTCAAAGAAACATATAAAAATGATTTATTTGATAAAATGCCCAAAATCACAAGGATGTGTGTCACATAAGTTTATAAAGTGAGATATAACCAAATAACCCAAAACTTATCAGCAGTTAACAATTTGATGTAAAACATAAACACTTTAAAATAAACATTTTGGCATTACACCGTTTTCATAAATCATCTTGAACTCACCTTGCTAGGTTAAGTTAAACCTAGTTTTCAATCCTCAACATTTGGCCTCCAAAGCGTAGATCCCACCCAAAACCTTCCGAAGACATCAATTCCAACTCTTCAACTCGAGTTTCCAAAACCTAGATCCATACATTTCCAACCATAAATATACTTATTCAACCGCATAGAAGCATTCCCCAAACATTTTACATCAAAATCTCCATTTTGGTCCAAACCCAAATTTGACCTAGATTTCTCCAAAACCATCAAACCCGAAATTGATAACCCACATACTAGGATAAACATCAAGGGAGCATTTATATCTTATAACAAGGGTTAGAAATGTACACTTACCAGTTAGGTTTTGACGAAAACCTAAAAAACTCCAAAATTCTTGAAGATGGAGGTGGAGTTGATGAGCTCTTGACCTTTGCTTCCAATCCACCACCAAATACTCTTTAATCCTCTCACAACTAACACTTTAACCTTGAAAATCCCTCAAAAACGAAAGCATAGCATTTTGAATCGCCCAAAACGGAGTAGAAATGAGAAAGATATGACCAAATGAAGAAAATCCCGATTTTATGCACTGTGAGATTGGCGCGACCCTGCCACGCGACAGTGACATTTGTCACTGTAGCGGGCACTGTCGCGCGAGATGTACTGAAAGTCTTTTGCCTCGAACACTGTTTTGGTCATAACTTCTTCGTTATAGCTCCGATTTAGCTCCGGAAAGAACCGTTCGACTCGTAATTGAATCATTCATCTATCAAGACTATAAAATCAAGGATTCAAGCCCAAAATCAAATATCTTATTTTTCCTTAATATATCGGTTTCTGTATTAACTTGAAATGATACCTTTCAAAAATCGGGGTGTTAGAATCCTCCCAACCTTAAAATGATTTCGTCCTCGAAATCCACTATTCTCAATGGAACGATGCCCGCAGAATAGATTGCCCTTAATCCATTTGTAGCACCACTATCGTAACCCTTATACTAATACTCACGTCAGCCGCCCCCTGGGGCAAGTTACACTCATAACCAAGTGAACACTTAACTCATCAGGGTAACCTTTACCCACAAGGTTACGGTCGTCTCCCAACCTTGGGTGACAATTACTACCTCCAGGTAGTTTGTGACCTCAACTTCTCACCGACCAATTCCCTTCGAATTTACACGGTTCATAATCCAAAGTTAAAGATCGTAACCAAACTCCCATGAATCATCAAATTCCTACTGATCCACTCCTAATATTGATAAAGATGTCCTTCCAAGGCGCACCAATGCGTCCTTTAGGTAACTGGTTAACCCAGATTCGGCTATCACTCAACTCCGTTCCAACCCCAACCGCACAACATTCCTATAACAAAATCTTTATCACCACGAGGACGCTTATACCCATCGGTACTTAAACATCAACACTTAACCTTCTTTTAATTTCCATCACCGAAAGGTCATTATTTCCCATGATCTAACCGGGATACTTCCAAACATTCCAAGATTCATTGACTTCAAGAAAACAAGTCGACGCTTAAGACTAAACGGTGACCTCGAAAACGTGGGTATCCCGTCCAAAATTTCATTCAAGACGGATGGTCGCACTAAGGTTGACACCTAACAGAGTGCTAAAATTCCAAATCTTACATTTCTAACAAACGGACCACAAGAATTTCCTTTGATCACGGAACCCACTAAGACGATACACCATCAACATATACCATGATGTCACACCGACGAGCAAACCACCAAAACGAACCCCAAATTAAGCGCAGATAATCACATGAGACCTTATCCCGCATGATTACCGAAGTATAAAATTACCTCTTAAATATTTGGGAAGACTTAAATCTACTATTTCCATTATACATGCGCACAGATTAATAAACTGAAGTCCCAAAATCCAAGACTGACTGCAAGTCGGATCATTCGACGTTTCGAATCCCAAGGACTCCCTTAGTCCCTAATTACAACTCCTTTCACGACAGGGGGTTTAAATCTATAGGCCTAATGAGTTCAAAGTTTTCACTTTTTATGCCAATTTAAACTTTAATAAAACTTTTAAACACATAAGTTTTATAACAATTAATCGTGTGGTAAAATAATACACTACCGTTTATTCGGTAGGTTTCAAAATTGATCGCCAATAATACACAGATAAAACCATTTCCAAAACTCATTTGACCAGTACATACATTAATATGGGCATAAATAAAAGATGCGTAGAAAAGTTTTAAATGGACTACCATGGTCCTAATATACATCAGTTATACCATAACTGTGAAAATAATTTTCTGCACTAAAGCACATGCAACAAAAGTTTGTACAACTCCCAAGGAAATTCCACGACTTTAATTTTAAAATATTTTCCTTAAAAGAACGCAAGACATCGGAAGATAAAATTTCCAATAAGGTCCATATACGTACGTGTTAGTGTATTAATTGTATCCAAGATTTAGTGTAGAAAAGTCAAATCATGTAAAGCCAACTAAGTCTATGTTTAGTTAGTTTGTAAAGTGTTTACACTTTATATTCCTGGTATAAATAGGGATATGAGTGTTGAATTGTAGTGTGGGAATTATTCATTGTGGTTCTTAATTGTTAGATATATGACAAAGATACACCTTCTCTCTCTAGATCTATACACTGTCAAATCTTAATTGAGAATCTTGTGATTGAATTGCTTAATTGTAATTGGGAAATACAATTTCAATTGGTATCAGAGCGAGACCAAAACATATTCAGAAAGATCACTGTATCAATTTTGGATTGATTTCAAAAAATTTTAACTCTCACGAACTCGTAGTCTGGAAGTTACTGTTTGATCGAGTTTTTCATTAAATTGTTGAAATTAGTGTGTCCAATTGGTTTTGTTGTGATCGATTAGTGTAACTGATCGATTTGTATTCACACTTGCACAAGAGTTAATCACTGGATTGTTCGAATTTTGATTTTTTTGTAATTTCTTGGAAAAACGAACACACACTCACTGTAAATCAATGGATCGCACTGTAATTTTCATTGTTTTGATCATCTTTATTTGATAAAAGTGATTAATATCACTTTTCGAGTGTTTTGGAATCAATTGCAGGAAGAATTTGTAGGTTTTTGTGGTTTTCAGATCGAATCTGTGAGCTCAAGGAACAAAACGCGCAAGATCTGTAAAACGCGCAAGACTCATATGAAGAACGCGCAAGCTTCATAATCAAGAACACGCAAGAGTCATGCTGAAGAACGAGCAAGCCAAAGGATTTTGATCTTAGCCAGAAACGCGCAAAAGCCTATCTGCGAGTTCTCAAAACGCGCAGATCGTGGCCTGCGAGTTCTTAAAAACGCACAAATCGAAGAAAGAAAATTTCAGTGTGGCCTGCGAGTTTCTGAAACGCGCAAGTTGAAGCGTGCGAGTTCTGTGAAAAACAGTGATTAGCGAGTTTCTAGGTTTGCGAGTTTGAAATCTTAGAAAATATTCTAATTATAGAAACACGCAAATCATTGCGAGTTTGGTCTACGAGTTTGTCAAAAAGCGCAAGAAGCAGCCTGCGAGTTTTTCAAACGCGCACACAACGTCTAGCGAGTTCTACAAACGCGCTAACAACCACTTGCGAGTTTCTCAGTGAATAGTGTTTAGCGAGTTTAGTGCTTAGCGAGTTTCAGTGACTTGCGAGTTTCAAAGATATAATTTTTTTTTGAAATTAAATTTGTTTTTGGTGATCCAAGTTTGACTTTTTAGTCAACATTTCTGAATTGTTTGGGAACGATCATTCATTCAAGCTAATCATTCAAGATACCAAAGACAGATGAGAGAGGAAATACTGTAATGTCAGCTAGAGACATGGTTGTATTGTACATGCCTGAGATACCTGTTCTAGAAGCAGAAAGAGACAAACTGAAAAATCAGAATTCAGTGCTTCTAAAACAGATTTAGGAGTTGAAATTTAATCTGTCAAACTCTGATAAAACTTCTGACTATAAAAAGTGTACTAATATGGATAAATCTAATTTTGCAGGTATCATCAGTGCAAAAGAGAAAGAGATTAAAGATAGAGAGAAAATGATGGAAATAAAAGATAATACTATTCAGTCTCTTGAAAAGGTAATCAAGCTTAAGGAGTCTTATGTTACAAATCTTCAGAGACAACTGAAGAAAAACTGAACAAAGATCTTCAAAACTACAAGATGAATCAGTTGAGTTTCAACAAAAGTATATGGCTTCTGAAGAAAATGTATATGCATTGAAAGTAAAAAATGCTGACTTGATGAAAAGCATCAAAGAAGATAAAGTTAAAGCGAATCTTCAAAGCCAATTGAAGACGACTGAACAGAAATCATCTGAGCTGAAAGATGAGTCAGTTAAGCTTCAACAGAAGTTTAAAGCTTTTGAAGATCAGATATCTGCTCTGGAGAATAAGAATGCTGAACTGAAAACAAGCCTCCAAGCAGAAAAAGAAAAATCAAATGTGAAGACATCTTCTACCCAACAATCATCTGAATTTTCTAAGAAAACTCTCCAAGAGAAAAAGGATTTGGAGCTTAGATGCCTTAAAATTTCTAAGCAAGTGTCTGAATTCGAAAAGATAATAATCACTGAAAGAGACACTTTTGCCAAAGAAAGAAAAGTTCTTGAAGATAAAAATTCTGAATTTCCCAAACAGATCTCTATTCTACAAGACTTACTTGAGAAAGAAAGAAAAGCTTTTCAAGAAAACAAAAAGTCTTTGGAGACTGAAAAGAAGAAATATGAAAAGAGAAATGATGGGATCTTCAATGAAATTTTTGATAAAACCAAGAACTTACAAAAAGGATTTAAGCAAGAACGTTTACATTTTGAATCAGAAATATCTAAGCTCACATCCAAATTAACTATTCTATCATCAGATTATCAAAAAGAACAGAAGGCCAAATCTGATTTGAAACAAAAGTTTGACACACTTTCAGATGAAAGAAACATTTTGACTAAAAAAGATAAATGACTTGGAAGATGCAAACATTGAATTGTCAGATAAAGTAACAGTTGATGTGATTAGTCAATCACCTGTTGATAACTCAACAGAATTAGTCTGTTCTTTCAAAACAGCTTCAAGTTCAATTCATGACAAAAATGTTTTGAAAAAGAAAAGTGTCAAACCAATCATAATTAAATCAAGTCAGATCAGACCATCAAATCTATTTTATGATAAATCTGTTGATGGTTCAACAAATTTTTATGTTAAATCCCTTGGAAAGAATTCAAAGAGAAATCACATGGTCTGGAGAGTGAAGAGTTCTTCAGATGATGAGAAGAAGAATGACAAAGCATATGCATCCACAACCAATGCCAATAAGAACAGTGCACACAAAGGTAAATATTTTGGTAATCCTGATATGTATTATTCTACTAACCATTTGATCAGGGTTGCTCAAAAGAAGATTTGTTGTTCTTACTGTGGAGCACATGACTTTGTTAGTAAGAATTTTGTCAATTACTGGTATGGTTCTTATTATGTAACCCCCACGAGAACTGCAACTAACACATCAGGACCCAAATACCAGTGGGTACCAAAAGCTAAATCTGTGTTGCAGGCACCCAAAGTTTAAGGGGTAGCATGATGTTTGACTTCTGATCATGTACAGATCAGGACTCGTACTTCAAAGTACAAGAGAATGACTTCTAAGTACTACAACTTAGAACTCGGACTTTAAAGTAAAAGAGTTTTGGCTTCTAAACACTTCAGTTTAGAACCCGAACTTTAATGTAAAGACTGTGACTTCTGATCATGTACAGATCAGGACTCGTACTTCAAAGTACAAAAGAATGACTTCTAAGTACTACAACTTAGAACTCGGACTTTAAAGTAAAAGAGTTTTGGCTTCTAAACACTTCAGTTTAGAACCCGAACTTTAATGTAAAGACTGTGACTTCTGATCATGTACAGATCAGGACTCGTATTTCAAAGTACAAAAGAAAGACTTCTAAGTACTACAACTTAGAACTCGGACTTTAAAGTAAAAGAGTTTTGGCTTCTAAACACTTCAGTTTAGAACCCGAACTTTAATGTAAAGACTGTGACTTCTAATCATTTACAGATCAGGACTCGTACTTCAAAGTACAAAAGAATGACTTCTAAGTACTACAACTTAGAACTCGGACTTTAAAGTAAAAGAGTTTTGGCTTCTAAACACTTCAGTTTAGAACCCGAACTTTAATGTAAAGACTGTGGCTTCTTATCACATGACAGATCAGGACCCATTCTTCAATGTTCAGACATGGATATTTTGCAAATATCCAGGGGGAGCTTAAAAGAACACAAATCATGATATAATGATTTGAGGGGGAGCTTAAATGTAAGTATCTTCTGAACTAGATCTCTGATTGTTTGAAAGAAGAACAACTTTCGAACATGAAAAACGTTTTCTGAAATGTTCAAACCACTTCTCTATTCTCAAAAGATTTCATGAATTAAGAAGTGTGATTTTAAATGTTTTTCATTATTGAGCTTCAATGTTTAAACTGACTGTGTGTTTCCAAAGATCAATACTCGCGTATTATCTTGTCAGTATACTGTAAAATATTCACACACATCGGTTCAATACTTCATTTTAATATGTTATTACCATGTCTCTAAACGAACCTATTTTTCGATGGTAATACCCCCGTTTGCAATTCACTGTTGCTGAGCATCAATCATCATTTCTAATCTTGTGGTTTCATTGCAAAATTGTTTATATTCGTTCATATAAACAAAATATCAATTTCTTTGATATCCTAACCATTTCATTTGATCTGATTGATACATTGTCAGATTCTCAAAACAATTCTCTTGATTTCAAGTCATTCATTCAATATTCTTGTTTTGAGAGATCTTCATTGTTCAAATGCTCAAATTTCATTTATATTTTTAAATGAGCATACATTCTGACACTGTTATCATTTTTATGCTTAATTGTTCAAGTTAAACTGTTGAACAAACATTCTTTTTAGGATAAAATTACATGGGATTCGTGTGAGAACTTAAACAACACTTCCATGGATTCACGTTAACCTGTGTTTTCTACCCCGGAAGTTATCCTTGAGTGATTAAGGGGTGAGGGGTCAAAATCAAAGAGTGGGGGAGATAACTCATCCGGTTGAGTTTTTCTCATTGTGTGGAGCGGAAAAATGGAAAAGAGAGTTTGGTTAGAAGTGAGCAAAATGTTCAAAAGAAAGAGGGTGTGAGAACAGAGTAAAAAGAATATGAATACTCTGCACCAACTTGTTGGGAACTGAAGATTCTACCAAGTGTAGTTACTACTGCTAGTATAAATGTAGTTACTACTGCCAGAACAAGTTGAAGAGTACTACAGCTGAGTGTTACTACTGCTAGTGTTAATTAATACTGCTAGTCAAAGTTAGTACTGCTTGAACAAAGTTAGTACTGCTTAGCTAGTTAGTACTGCTAGTAGTTAATACTGCTTGCAGTTAATGCTGCTAGATGAAGTTAATGCTGCTGAGCATTATTAGTGCTGCTAAAGAGATCCGGATGGAAAGTACTACAGCTGGATATACTGAAGATATACTTAGAAGATATACATGGAAGATATACTAAAGATTTGTTTATTCTTTGTAATTATCTTTCTATTAGTATATGTATAGAATGTTTAGAATAGAAAAAAAGTATTTTTTTTTAGATAACTTTTGATAATTGTTTTTCAAGAGAGAAATCAACCTCAAGGCATAGATCCTAATTCTAGAGAAGTAGAATTCGTATTGGTGAGTCTGTTCATCAATATTGAGGTTGAGAGTGTAATCTTGTAACTTTAAGCATTCAATACAAGTTTACTGTTTGATCATTATATACTGTGTTTGATTACTGTTTTCTTAAAATATCAAAGTGTTTTTCCGCAACTTCTTTGATATTAGTTTCTGAGTATTAATTCTTGTTAAGAATTCGATCCTGACAAGTGGTATCAGAGCCAAATTCTCTCAGAAACAGTTATTCATCATGGAAAATCTTACAGAATCAAGCAGTACTTTGGTCTCAAAAGTTCCAATGCTCAGATCCAATGAATTTGACATGTGGAAAATCAGAATCAAGCAATATATTCTCCTCACAGATTACTCTATGTGGGACATCATTGAGAATGGCCCATCTGATGGAGGAAAGATTGGTGAAGATGGCAAAAGAACTCCTCCAAAGACAGATACAGACAGGAAATCAAGACAGACAGAGATGAAAGCCTTGAGCACACTGCTCTTGGCCATTCCAAATGAGTATCAACACCAATTCTGCAATTGTACTGATGCACAGATGCTCTGGAATGCTCTAGAGAAGAGATTCTCAGGTACTAAAAGTACCAAGAGAAATCAAAAGGCAATCTTAAAACAACAGTATGAAAACTTCATCTCAACTAAGAATGAGTCCATGACTCAAACTTTTGACAGGTTTAATAAACTAATTGGTGAACTAGCTACTATGGGAGTACAGATTGATCAAGATGATGTGAACAGAAAGTTCTTAAGGTCCCTTGGAGATGAATGGACCATGTACACTGTGTCATTCAGACAGAATGATCAGTTGGAAGACAAAGAACTTGATGATCTGTACAATGATCTTAGAGTTTTTGAAGCTGAGGTGGAGGCAAAGAAGAAGCCTTCTGGATATGTTCATAATGCTGCACTCCTATCAGCATCAATTGATTCTACTGCTAACTCTGAATCAGTTAATGCTACTAATGGATCAAATCTAGATAAAGGCACTGATTATGCATTTGAAGCTCTTCTTTCTAATCATGGAAATTCTTCTTTGATCAATGATGACTTAGAACAACTTCATCCTGATGATCTGGAAGAGATGGATATTAAATGGCAGATGGCCATGCTCTCCATGAGGGTTAAGAAGTTTATAAAGAGGACTGGAAGAAACAACTTCTCACAAAGAAGAGAAGATGGAGCAGGGTTTGATAAATCAAAGGTAGAATGCTACAAATGTCATCTTAAGGGACATTTTGCTAGAGAATGCAGAAGTGGAATGTCTCACAACAACAACCATCAACAAGCTCAATCTGGAAGCTTCAATAACAATAGAAACTCTGCTCAAGCCCTTGTTTCTCAACAAGGAATGGGGTTTGATTGGAGTGATCAAGCAGAAGAAGCTATTCAGAATCAAGCTCTTATGGCTAAAGTATCTGATCTCCCATCTGAGGTAAGTTCTAATCTCTGCTCTAAAACTTGCATAGACACTGTTAAAAGGTACAGGGATCACAATCAGAAGATGAGTGATGACCTGAAGAGACTAGAAAAGGATATAAAAGACTATGTGAGGATAGTAGAGAGATTTGAAGATCAAATCAAAGGTTTTCAAGCCAATGAACTACAACACTCATATGACACCAATTACTGGCAGTGGGAGAAAAAGGATTTAGAACTTAAACTGACCAAATCTAAAGAGGAGAGTGAAAAACTGAAAGAGGAGTTAACCAAGGTTAAGCTTGATGTAGAAAAGTTTTCCAATGCTTCTAAAGCAATGGACTCCTTACTGCAAAATCAGATTCATGATAAATTAAGAAGAGGAATTGGGTATAATGCCACACCTCCACCATATAACAACAATTACATTCCTCCTACTTCAGACCTGTTAGACACCAAAGATAGGAAGGACTTGCCTGAGGGAGCCACTGAAATAGATCCCTTAGATGAGGTAATTGTTGAGGATAAGACTGAGAAAGAGGTTGGCAAGAGTAAGAAGAACAAGGTGAGTGGTGAGATTTCTATAGAAAACAACATTATCACCAATGAGGATTGTGGAAGGACTTGGATCAAATCCAAGAACATAGAAAAGACTGAGGGAAAGTCTGAGAGGGTCCATTATAAGCAAACCACAGTTGTGAATCCTGTCCCTTGTAAACAGTGTTCTTGCAATAAATCTGAGCCCCAAAAACATGATAAACCAAGGGGAAATCAGAGAAACTGGAATAATCAGTGGGCACAAAAACAAGGAGTTAATTTGAGTAAAATCAATAGACCAAAACCTTGTTTTATCTGTGGCAAATTGAATCATCTTGCCAAACACTGTTATTTCAACCCTATCAACCAAAGAGTCACTTTTCAAAGAAAACCTCAAAACTCTTTTGGTTATAGGAATCAGAGAAGGAATCATATGGCTGAGAACAGAGCACCTATAAGATCACATGCTCAGAACAAGTTTGCTAAACCAAAGAAAAATACTCCAAATAAGCCAAGGAGTAATTTAAAGACAAAGAAAGCAAACAACTTTGTTCAAGTTTGGGTTCCAATTGCAAAGAAACCTGTTAGTACTGCTAACCAAGTTAGTACTGCTAACAAGGCTAGTGCTGCTTCTAGTAGTAATGCAGCTAAACCTATAATCTTGACAAAGTATTCCAGCCATGAGATTCCTAAACAACTCATTCAGACCAAACTGACAGATTATATTAATGAGAAAGGTCAACCCAAGACCACTTTGGCTTGGGTTCCCTCCAAGACTAACTGATTTATCAAGTGTGCAGGGCAATCAAAAACTCAAGAGGAAGAGCATTTTGGAATGAAGATAATGATTGCTCTTGGCACATAACAAGGAACATGGATTGCCTTCAAATTCTTTAAAAAGATTTGATGAAGGACATGTTACTTTTAATCCAGCAGAAGGTTGAAGTTAGAAATACTCCAGAGGGAGTAATGATCATGAAGGATCAAGAAGAAAAGGATCAGGGGATGAACAAAGTAGTAAAAAGTAAGAGAAAAGGGATGGTGTCAAAAAGTGTAAGAGTAGTTAATACTGATAGTAGTTAATACTGCTAGTGGTTAATACTGCTTTCAGTTAATACTGCTAGTAGTTAATACTGCTAGTGGTTAATACTGCTTTCAGTTAATACTGCTAGTAGTTAATACTGCTAGTTCAGTTAATACTGCTAGTTCAGTTAATACTGCTCGCGGTTAATACTGCTAGTTAGTTAATACTGCTAGTAGTTAATACTGCTAGTAGTTAATACTGCTAGTTCAGTTAATACTGCTCGCGGTTAATACTGCTAGTTAGTTAATACTGCTAGTAGTTAATACTGCTAGTTCAGTTAATACTGCTCGCGGTTAATACTGCTAGTTAGTTAATACTGCTAGTAGTTAATACTGCTAGTTCAGTTAATACTGCTCGTGGTTAATACTGCTCGCGGTTAATACTGCTAGTTAGTTAATACTGCTCTAGGTTAATACTGCTTCTATTCCGAATACTATAAATACTCTTTGCCCGCCTAAAAGCTTATAACGACTCTTTGCATACTATTCACCTGCGCTCTAAACCCTTTCTCTCTCAAAGTTCAAAGTTTTCAGGCAAGAATCTTCAAGGTCTATGGCATCCATGGCGTTCATTGATGAGCACAATGAAATTGCGATGCTCCAAAAGCCAAAACAATCTGAAGGTTTTCATCAGATAGTCGACTTTCTGAAGTCGAGCCACATTGCCCATGCTCTCACTATGTCTCCAACTATCTACATTGAGCACCAAAGGCAATTCTGGGCACATGCCACCATTGTTACTGAGGATGGTGTGCGAATGATCAAGTCGACAGTATGTGGCAATCCATTGACAGTTACTGAAGAGATAGTTCGCATCAGTCTACGTCTAGACGATGCCTCTGGTATAACGTCTATCCCTAATGATGAACTGTTTTCTACTCTGACAAGAATGGGGTATGGAGGCCCATTGGGTATTTTTAAGTTCTCAAAAGCTAAATTTTCACCCCAATGGCGTTTTCTTGTTCATACCTTGATGCACTGCATTTCTAAAAAGACTACTGGATGGAGTGAGTTCAGCAGTACCATTGCTTATGCTTTGGTCTGTTTGGCCACTGCCAGAAGGTACAATTTTTCACAAATGATTTTCAATGATCTTGTCTCAAACATGGGAAACAAAAAGAGCTTTTATATGTATCCCAGGTTTGTTCAAGCAGTTATCAACCATGAATTGACGGATATTCCTCATTCTGATGGAATTTATGTACCAAAACCCCCCAAAGGCAAGGTTTTCTCAAATATGAGAAGATCTGCTGGGGACTCTGAAGGAGTTGACACCCCATTGTTCTCTACAATGATGGTGGTGTCCCAACCCAATGAAGGTATGGCAGCAGGGTCAAGGCCCTCATTAGATCAATCCACTGCTAGCCAAGCCCAACCTTCCCACTCTATATCTATCCCACAGTCCCTACTAAATAAGCCCACTTCTCCAATTACCCAAACTTATCAAAGAAAACAGGTAAAGAAGGCTCCTTCCCTTCTTGTACCATCACCCACTAAGCCTTTAAGCCCTCTAAGGGAGAATTCTCCCCTAGAGAATATCCAAAGGGAAACCACAAGGGTGTCTCCCAACCCAAAGGAGGTGCTCTCTGAGGAGGAGGTAGAGCATATGGGTGATAAGGCTACCACTACTCCTGCTAGCACAGAGGAGGAAAGTGGTAACATCAATAAGACCTCCCCCATGGCAACTTTGAATGAGCAATCATTTGAAGGACCCTGGTGCCAAGAAACCACAGGGGTGGATAGTGCTTCTGCTAGGCAGAAGACATCTACTAATAAAAGATCCAATGATCCTTCAATAGGGGGTAACACTCCTGGAGAAGGTGAGGACAGATATAACTATGATGAATTGATGGAGACCATGGGAAACATCAACCAGGATGTCATCAAGCAAGGAAAAGAAATAGAGGAGATGAAGCTGATTATTCTATCTCAACAAGTTCAGATCACCAAACTGAAGAAAATGGTGACAAGATTGTTACAGAAAAGGAGAAGGAAACAGTTTGTGCTAAAGAGGAGGACAAGTGTTGAAGATGATTTCAACAAGGGGGAGAATTCAGAGGCTGAAGCAGAAAAAGAAAGTATTTCTGAGATGGGATTTGATGTTAAGGGGGAGAAAGCTGCAGAAACAGAAGCACAAGAAGTAGAAACAGATAATGTTCAAGCAGCAACAGGGCTATCTGTTGAAGAATTGGAAATAGCTGAAACCTTAGTAAAAGCAAAGAATGACACTCCTAAGGCTACTCAAAAGGCTAAGGGAGTGGTCATCAATGAAGGAGACCTTGAAAAGAAGACACAAGAAAGAAGTGAGGCAGGGTTGAAGGATACAAAGGGTAAAGCTAAGATGATTGAACCTGAACAACCTGCAAAGAAGAAAATTCAGATAGAACTGGATGAAGAAGTGGCAAAGCAGCTTCAGGCAGAAATGGAAAGGGAGGAACAACTTCAATCTGAGAAGGATAGGGAGCTTGCACTGAATATGGCCAGAAAACTAAATGAAGAGTATCAGAAGAGCATGAAAACAGCAGCTCAGGCCAAGCAAGTACAAGTAAAAAGAATGCCATTCAAAAAGCAGAAAAGACAACCCTCCAAGACCTTTTTGGCCAATCAGGAAAGAAGAAAGATGATAAACTTCCTGAAAGGTGCAATTGGTGTTAAGGGGGAGATGTTTACTCATATGGCATACTCTCAGGTTGAAGAGCTATACAGGAAGGAAATGACAAAGCTCCAAGGGGATTCCTCTCAAAGGGAAGAAGCAGAAAGAAGGATGAAAGAGAGACATGATCTCAACATCCAACAACCATTCCCTGAGAAAACCACACCTTCCAAAGAAGAAGCAGAAGAGAAGAAGGAAGAACCTGGAAATGTTGGTAGAAAAGCCAAGTCTGGAAAAAGAGTGAAAACAATTGCTCCAAAAAGGCAGTTGAAAAGGCCTAGGGTGGAAGAAACTGAAAAGGAAGCAGAACCTTCAATCACATCCCCAACAGAGCCAGTACAGAGCCCAGAGCAGGTCACTAAGCAAACTGATGAAAGTATGGATCCGTACATGACAATAGTGGAACCTTTGAAAGATGTTCCAATCTCTATGCAAGCTCCAGAGATCATCTTCTGGGATATTCTGAGAGACAATGGAAAGAATTTCTTCAGAATCAAGAGAGCTGATGGTTCATTTGAAGCTTATTCAACATGGGGGAAAGTCATCAGAAGTTGTTCAAGAGCTGATATGGAAGACCTATATAAAGTTGGGATGAAACTTTATGAACCTGTGTTGAAAGGTACTGAAGAGAATCTTCTCAAAGTGACATTGGAATACTTGTGCATGATGTTTGAGCCTGCAAGAGTGCACCATAGGATTAAAGATCATATGCATGAGTTCATATTCAAGAAGATTGACAAATGGATACTGTTTGAAAACTGTGGAGTATACATGATTACTATTGACAATTGTTATCATGAATACTACCTGGTGGACAAAATATATGAGCATAGCAAGGAGAAGTTAGAAGGGATGCTTAAAGCTACACTGGTTTGTACAAAGGATTCAGAAATGGCCAAGATTGTGGTGAGAAGAACTGTAAATCAAAGTTTGGGCCTAGATCCAAATTTGGGCAACTAAATGTAAGGTGTTGAAAGCATCTGGAAGAATATCTGAAGAACTTGACTTCTCTTCTAAAAGTCAAGTTAGGGGGAGATTGTTGGGAACTGAAGATTCTACCAAGTGTAGTTACTACTGCTAGTATAAATGTAGTTACTACTGCCAGAACAAGTTGAAGAGTACTACAGCTGAGTGTTACTACTGCTAGTGTTAATTAATACTGCTAGTCAAAGTTAGTACTGCTTGAACAAAGTTAGTACTGCTTAGCTAGTTAGTACTGCTAGTAGTTAATACTGCTTGCAGTTAATGCTGCTAGATGAAGTTAATGCTGCTGAGCATTATTAGTGCTGCTAAAGAGATCCGGATGGAAAGTACTACAGCTGGATATACTGAAGATATACTTAGAAGATATACATGGAAGATATACTAAAGATTTGTTTATTCTTTGTAATTATCTTTCTATTAGTATATGTATAGAATGTTTAGAATAGAAAAAAAGTATTTTTTTTTAGATAACTTTTGATAATTGTTTTTCAAGAGAGAAATCAACCTCAAGGCATAGATCCTAATTCTAGAGAAGTAGAATTCGTATTGGTGAGTCTGTTCATCAATATTGAGGTTGAGAGTGTAATCTTGTAACTTTAAGCATTCAATACAAGTTTACTGTTTGATCATTATATACTGTGTTTGATTACTGTTTTCTTAAAATATCAAAGTGTTTTTCCGCAACTTCTTTGATATTAGTTTCTGAGTATTAATTCTTGTTAAGAATTCGATCCTGACACAACTTCTTTTTGAGCCGGGCAGCCACATCTACTGATTGGTTCACACTCTTTGGTGACCATCATTGAAAAAGGCAACTAGCCCATGCCAACTCTTGCATTAACCCCACCAGCCACTCGTTTCTTTCTTAACAAAGAAATGTTTCATTTTCTTTGGGGACGCAGCATATCTGCTATCTAGTCTTCACTCGGAAGATTTAGATATTGAAAAAGAAGAAAAGTTGCCCCACCTTCGCACCTCTTTCATGCACATTGAGTCCGTGTAATACTTGTTTCTATCTCAACAGGTTACACAATTTGAGCCTTATGAAACACAATCATTGTGCTAATTCTTTCATACACAAGCACGAGCACACAGAAAATTTGTTTTTCTATCAGAACATTCATAGATAAACCTTGTGTTTCTCAATGATTGAATGGAAGTCCTGGGGAGTCATCATCAAACCAGCTCCTTAAATTGTACATTCGTTGTACACAGTAACTTTGTGTTACTGACAGGCATTCCTAACTGTTTCATGTGTTGAATCAGGGTTACCAAGTTCATTATATTTGAATTTGAAAAGATTCGGGTATACACAGTTCATGATTCAGGTACTCAGATCAAAGGATGGAAAATATCAAATTATCATAAAGGGGAGATTGTTAGGTTGAATACAAAGGGGGATGATCTATGAGACTGTTGAAATTGAAGATGTTTTGATGATTATGATGCTCACAATCATCAAAAAGGGGGAGACATCTACAAAGATCAATTTCAAAGTCATCAAAGAAGATGTCAAAGTGAAAATATTTCTGAAAGATTCAAATTTCAAAGCTGATTTGAAGAAAAGAGACTTTCTAAAGATTATTCTGAAGATTATTCTGAAAGTCCAAGCCAGATGAAAGTTATGAAGATTCGTGAAAGTTTGTTTTTTCGAAGACTGATCAGAGATTACAGAGATGAAGACACAATTTTCAAAGATCCCTTGAAGTTTCAAAGAAGTTTCCAAAGAATTTCAAAGTTTCTTTCAAGACTTGTTGACTTTCCGAAGATGCAAAGTATAAAAGAATTTTCAAGATTCTTCAAAGACTGAAAGACTGAAGATTGTTAAAGATTCAAAGTCCAAGATCGTCAAAGATAAAGGTGAAGAATCAAGTGCTGAAGACTAGTGTCAAAAAAAAATTTAAATCTTGAATACAAAGGGGGAGATTGTTAGTGTATTAATTGTATCCAAGATTTAGTGTAGAAAAGTCAAATCATGTAAAGCCAACTAAGTCTATGTTTAGTTAGTTTGTAAAGTGTTTACACTTTATATCCCTAGTATAAATAGGGATATGAGTGTTGAATTGTAGTGTGGGAATTATTCATTGTGGTTCTTAATTGTTAGATATATGACAAAGATACACTTTCTCCCTCTACTCTCTCTCTAGATCTATACACTGTCAAATCTTAATTGAGAATCTTGTGATTGAATTGCTTGATTGTAATTGGGAAATACAATTTCAGTACGTTTATTTCCCCAAAATTAATCGAGACGATAGGAACGTAAATAAATTTTAAGTAGAGTCCAAAGTTCATCTACGCAACGCAAAAGGTCGTGAAATAAGACACCATAAACCCAGCTGAATTTTCATAAAAACTCGATAACGCTAAAATCAAACAGTGCCAAAATTTCATTCCCAACAAAAAATAAATAAAAAAATGTAATACGACAATAAATCCAAAATGTTAAAATTCTAAAACCACGATGTACGATAAAGCGACCATTTTCAACAAAACTTTTATGAGACACGACGCCCAAAAAGCTCGTAAATTTACACGCAATAATCTTAAAACCCACGCATCTCAAAGTACACTCACACGCCCAAAACGTCGTAAAACGATATTCCATAAAATTCAACACGACTCGTACAGAGTAAAATTCCCAAGAAAATTCCGACTCAAAAACATGGGAACAACTCTTCCTTTAAAACCTTAACATACGTGGAGGAGATCCAATGTCAAGGTCAGAAATTCCACAGTTACTTGCCCAATAACTCAAATAACATTAAAACACGGATATTACAATATCTGAAAAATAGCGTTAAACACGAGACGTGAGTAAAGAGAATTTTGATAATAATTTGCAATCAAAACAATTTCATGCATGCCTAAGCTCACAGTTTAAAATATGATGAGTGCTAAATGTTTTATCACGACTTTATAATGTAAATCACTTTTTGTTTTGCGAACATAAGAAACAATTTATGCAAATTTATTTCAGAAATAAATTTAGTGCATGAAATTTGATCGGCACTCGGCATCATAGGACTACACTCCTCTATTTACTGACATACTATTGTCATCCAGATGCATCAACATCTTAGAGCCACAAACCCACTAATTTGGTTAACTTACAAATTCTCCTCGTAATAGAATATGTCTAACAAACTTATAGTTCTAATCCAACCAATAATTCTGACTCAAGATGATCAACTAAATGCATTCATCGCACTTAACTATCACTTCAACGTGACATTGCTATAGACATCAACCTTTCCTTAGATTACTCGCTGAGAAACTTTCTCACTACCCCAACGGTCATCATACCAAGGTAGTTCAAGTATACACATATAATATGTAGGTTCACCATAACACTGGCCAGGTGCCATTATGAACGTACCATACATGATCATCCTTGCGACCCTTGACAAATTTTCCGTTTCTAGCGACTCGATCAACTCCAAGATATCTTACCTTAAGGTGCCTAACGTGCAACTTCACTTTCAATCACTTATAAGAACGCTAGTTTGAGTCTAGGCATCCAAAAGTCAACACCTAAATCTCTCAAACTTAAGCTCTGATACCAACTTGTAACATCCTAAATTTTGGAAATAACAGCTAATTTAAAATTTTCTAAATACATCAATAAATGAATCATCTACAACCACAAATTTAGATTCAACTTCAATACACACATTCAATCTATACATATAGACTATAAAAGGACGGGTGCTACTAAAACCCAATAACAGTCACTATCTCCAACTTGCGGAAGACTTCACCAATTACTTACTTTAGTGTCTAGCTAAGGCTCTACTCTTCATAGATCTGCTAGAACCCAACTCCCAACTGAACCTGATGCACATGCCGACAAATAAAAAGGGTTAGGCTTAACGCCTAGTGAGCTCAAGAGTTTTCAACAAAAATAATTTAATCATTTAGAAAGGAAGGATGCGAATAAAATCATAATGTTTCCAAAATGATATTCTTCACTTATGAAAACCACTCGTTTATCAATAACTATGTATTTTGTACGAAAGAGACATCGAGTTAATAGTTAACCAAACCAAACTGTTTTAAAGACGAGGATCTCAATATGAGACGCACTTATGTAATGTAAACCGGAACTTGCTAAAAAGTAAAATAGAGAGCGGGCTCCCAATTTTATAAAACACGGTTAACACATTATAACCTGAAATACCCAACACGGGTGAAATGTGACACGCAACCCGTAAATCATAGATAAAAAACTATATAATTAAATATCGCCATGAACACGACATTAGATCCAAAACTCACACGACCATAAAATGGACGAAAATAAATACCGACACGTGGAAACGACACATTCCATTCAAACTTTAATATACGTGGGAAGAACCCCATATTAAAGCCATCATTTACCGTCGACCACTTAAAAATCCAAATTTGGTAAAATACAACATTACCATTCAAAATACCATGAATCAACGATGAGAAGATCCGTATACACAGATAATAGAGTAACACGCAAGTAGGCCGTTCACGCGACTTCCATGCACGCCATCTAAATGTTTCCATCTTGGGTGGCGAGAACACGTGAATGGGGCCACCCGTGATGTTATTGGATTTCACCACACATCTCGACATCCTAGTTCCCATGCCACCACCGACATCACAATCCTCGGACCGTTTAATGCCTCTGTCCATACTCCGTCGAGTTCCACCTCCAGGACTTACGGACGTGGGTGCCTATCCAATCTAGACGAGTTCCAACTCAGCGTCTCGTGCCACCTATTGTCTACTCGCTAGCAAACCCGAGCGGTCACTAAATGTAACCCAAAACCTCAGGCCTTACAAGACAGACAGACTTACGTGCCTATGGATCCATTACAACCCTGTCTAACATTACATGACTCTAATTGAATGACCAAAGCACCCAAAACATGTAATTCACCAATGACCCGATTAAATCGACATCATACTCAAACTCACGACGGTTATAAATCCGGAAAAACGTCCATACGACTCATTTAGTCAAAACCGAGCCAAATGCCCAACACTTTACGTAAATTCCCAACGAAAGCCTTTGTAAACATTAAAAACACGTTTAACCGACGGTGACGTAGACACAACGACCAAATGTATAATTAACTCAAACTCAACATTGGTTGAGGCAAACCATTTTCCAAATGGACTCATTACCCTTATATTTCCAAAATGCCTCATGACACATTTATACACATTGTCAGGATCTTAATTCTAAACAAGAATAAACACTCAGAAACAATATTAAAGGAGTTTGCGGAATAACACTTTAATATTCAATAATCAATGAAACAGTGAATCAGAAGAACAACTTGTAAACTTTATTGAATAATTGTAAAGCTACAAGATTCAACACTCAACCTCAATATTGATGAACAGGCTCACCAATACGAATTTTACTTCTCTACAATTAGGATTACAAACCTTGAGGTTGATTCTCTCTATGAAAACAAAAATTCAGTATTCTATTTTTTATCAATTCTAAACTATTCTCTATATACTGAAGATAAAAGATAATTACAAATAATAAAAGATCTTCAAAATAATCTTCCATCTTTATCTCCAAGCTTTCCATAATCTTCAAACTTGATCTGCACGAATCTTGATAATCTCATAAGCAGCTAAGTCTTCAGCAGTATTAATACTTTGAGCAGTATTAATGTTCAGCAGTACTAACTACTAGCAGTACTAAAATTGCTTAGCAGTAGTAATATCCTCTAGAAGTATTAATCTTGACTTAGCAGTACTAATCTTGTTCAGCAGTATTAACTTCACTCAGCAGCATTAATCTCAGAAGTAGTAATCAAGTTCTTCTAGCAGCATTAACTGTACTTGTGCATTTCTGAATTTCCCAACAATCTCCCCCTAACTTGACTTTTAGGAAGAGAAGTCAAGTTCTTCAGATGGCCTTCTTAGATGCTCCCAAAACTTCATGGCTCATACACCTGTATTTGCATCCAACCCCAAACTCTGATTGATTGTTCTTTGAATCAAATACTTAGCCATCTCTGAATCTGGAACACATCCTAGCTTCTTCTTCAACATTACATGAAGCTTCAGTCTGCTGTGATTGTACACTCTATCCATTAGGAAGTACTCTATGTGATTTATGTCCATTGTTAGTGCATATACTCCACTAGTTTCATATAGAGTCCAATTGTTGACAGTTTTGAACACATTTCTGATCACATGCTCCACTTCTTCAGGTTTGAACATCATACACAGATACTCCATCACTAATTTTGTAATTGAAATCTCTGGAGCTTTCAGTTGATCTGCATACAACTTCATTCCTATGTCAAACATCTCTTCTAAATCTGACCTGGAGCATGTTCTTACAATCTTTGCCCAAGTGTTATACACTTCATACTTTTCATCCTTTCTTTTGAGCCTTATGTATTCCTTGCCATCAACCTTCATTGTGTCCCATAGAATAACCTCAGGTGGCTTCACTCCAACAGGTTCAGCTGAAATTGGTTCAGGCACTTTGTCCATCACTACCATGTACATATTTACATCATCAGTTCTTGCTGGTTTTTTCTGTTCAGATGGCTTAGGTGCCCCTTCTTCTTCAGCAACCTTCTCAGCTTCTTCTGTAGCTATTCTAGGCTTCTTGATTGACTTTCTTCTTGCCATCATCTTGGTTCTTTTTAAAGTCCTTAGACTTTCACCAAGAGTGGCTTCTTTCTTTGGTGGTGTTTCTTGCTCATCTGGAAAAGGTTTTTCTATCATGAAGTCATTGTTTTCTTTCATTTTCTTCTCCATTTCCACCCTGGCAGTTTCATTCCCTTGAAGCTTGGTCATTTCAGAATTGTACAGCTCTTTAATCTGCTCAAATGTCATCTTTGAGAACATCTCCTTTCTGACTCCTACAGCACCTTTGAGAAATGTAATCATCTTGTTTCTCTCTTGAGTACCAAGGAATGTCTTTGAGGGTTGTCTCTTCTTTGCAGCTGTTTTTACCACCACAGATTTCTTCAGGGTTGCAGCTTTCTTCTGTGCCATTTCAGTTGCCAGACTTTGTTGATAAGCCTCATTTAATTCTGCAGCCAGAGCCTTAGCCATTTCCTTGTCTTTTTCAACTTGAACCCTTTCTTCTTTCTCAATATCAGCTTGCATCTTCCTGGCCAAAGCTTCATCTGACTCAACCAACTTTTTCTTTTTGATTGGTTGATCAGATTCCACCATTTTAGCTTTGACTTTATCTTTGCTTGCCATCTTCTCAACACTAGCTTTCTTGATCACTTCACCTTGTTCTTTGATGACAACTCCTTTGGCCTTTGAGATGACCTTGGGAGTATCATGCTTGGCTTTGATTAAGGTTTCTGCAATCTCAAGATCTGTCAGAACTTTTTGCACTATTTCTGCTGCTTCTTTCAGTTCAGCAGTATTAACAGTTTCTGCTGCTTGGCTTGAAGTAGCAGCATTAAATGTTACTGTTGCTTGCTCTTTTACTGCTGTTCTGCTTGATGTTTCTGCTGCTTGTACTGTTTCTTTACTTACTTCATCAATCTCCCCCTCAACACTATGTTTCTCCCCCTTATCTGTATCAGCTTCCAATTTGTCCTCAGCTTCTGACTCCCCCTTTTTGGGAGCATCAGTTACTGGTTTCCTTCTTCTAAGCACAAACTGTTTCTTCCTCTTTTTCTGTACTAATCTCTTCCCCAAGTTCTTCAGTTTGGAAATCTGAGCTTGTTGAGACAGGACTATTAGTTTCAACTCTTCTATGTCTTTTCCTTGGTTGATGACATCCAAGTTGATATTTCCCATAACATCCATCAATTCTTGGTAGTTATATCTGTCCTCACCTTCTCCAGGAGTGTTACCCCCTTTTGAAGGATCATGGGATCTTTTAGTGGTGGAAGCCTTCTGCCTAGCAGAAGCACTCTCCACCCCCTTAGGTTCTTGGCACCAGGGACCTTTGGATGATTGCTCACCCAAAGTTTCCATGGGGAAGGTCTTATTTATGTTACCACTGACCTCCTCTGTGCTAGCAGGAGTAGTGGCAGCCTTAGCACCCATATGCTCAAACATCTCCTCAGTGAGCACCTCCTTGGGGTTGGGAGACACCCCTGTAGTTTCCCTGTAGATATTCTCTAATGGAGAATTCTCCATTAGAGGGCTTAAAGGCTCAGTGGGTGAAGGTACAAGAAGGGAAGGAGCCTTCTTTACCTTTTTCCTTATGTAAGTTTGGGTTATTGGAGAAGTTGGCTTTTGAACAAGAGACTGAGGGATTGATATAGAGGGTGAAGGTTGGGATTGGCTAGCAGTGGGATGGTCTAATGAGGGCCTTGACCCTGCTGCCATACCTTCTTCATTGTGGGACACCACCATCATTGTAGAGAACAATGGGGTGTCAACTCCTTCCGAGTCCAATGGAGATCTCTTCATGTTTGAAAAGACCTTACCTTTGGGAATTTTGGGTACATATACCTCATCAAAGTGAGGCATATCCGTCAATTCATGGGTTATAACTTCCTGTACAAATCTTGGGTACATATAAAAACTCTTTTTGTTTCCCAAGTTTGATACAAGATCATTGAAAATCATTCTAGAAAAATTGTACACTCTGGCAGTGGCCAAGCAGACCAAAGCATAAGCAATGGTACTGCTAAACTCACTCCATCCAGTAGTCTTTTTGGAAATACAGTGCATCAGGGTATGAACAAGAAAACGCCATTGGGTATAAAATTTGGCTTTTGAGAATTTGAAACCACCCAATTGGCCTTCATACCCCATTCTTGAAAGGTTTGAGAACAAGTCCTCATTTGGAATAGAAGTAATACCTGCAGCATCGTCTAGACGTAGACAGATGCGTATCACCTCTTCAGAAACTGACAAGGGTTTGTCACACACCCTTGTCTTCAGAATCTGCACACCATTCTCTGTGACTACGGTGGCATTTGCCCAGAATTGTCTTTGATGCTCTATGTAGATTGTTGGCGATACAGTGAGAGCATGGGCAATGTGGTTGGACTTGAGAAAATCCACAATCTGGTGGAATCCAGCAGCTTGTTTTGGCTTCTGTAACATCGCAATCTCGTTGTGCTCATCAATGAAAGCCATGGATGCCATTGAACTTGAGTGTTCTTGCCTGAAACTTACTAGGAGCTTGAGAGAAAAGGGTTAGAGAGCAGATGAATAGAAATCAAAGAGTCGTTATGAACTTTTGGGCGGGCAAACAGGGTATTTATACGATTCGGGACATAAGCAGTATTAACACCTAGCAGTATTAACTAACTAGCAGTATTAACTGAGAGTAGTATTAACTACTAGCAGTATTAACCAACTAGCAGTATTAACTGAGAGCAGTATTAACTGAGAGCAGTATTAACTACTAGCAGTATTAACTACTAGCAGTATTAACTGTGCATTGGCAGTATTAAAACTGCACTGGCAGTATTGACTATACTTACACTTTTTGAAGCTTGAGGTGCTCTGAGCAAGGTAATAACTTCCTGAGAAAGATGTTAGTAGCACCAAAGAATAAACCAATAACAGGTATGTAAACACTTTTTAAAACATGAGCTCATTCAGAGTTGATCATGCCCACACTTGTGACCAAGAAAGTGAATCTACCCACATCAAAAGCTTTAGTGAATAGATCAGCAAACTGGTTGTCAGTATGAACTTTAGCAACTTGAATTAGCTTCTTTTCATTACAATCTCTGAAAAAGTGATACTTGATCTCAATGTGCTTTGTTTTGGAGTGCTTGACTGGATTGTTAACAATGCTTATAGCACTGCTATTGTCAATGAAGATTGGAGTGTGAAGAAAGGTTACCCCATAGTCCAGCATCTGATTTTGAATCCATAGAACCTGAGAGAAGCAACTTGCAGCAGCAATATACTCAGCTTCTGTTGTTGATAAGGACACTGTGGTTTGTTTCTTACACTGGCAAGATACTAGTCTTGCACCCAAAAGTTGACATCCTCCAGAAGTAGACTTTCTGTCCATGTTAGCACCTCCCAAGTCACTATCTGAATAAGCAATCAAGTCAAAGTTGGATTCATAAGGATACCAAAGACCTAATCTACGTTGCCCTCTTAAGTATCTGAAAATCCTTTTAACAGCTTGCAGATGTGATTGCTTTGGCTTGACTTGGAATCTGGCACACAAACACACTGGAAACATGATGTCTGGTCTTGAGGCTGTGAGATACATGAGAGATCCAATCATTGATCTATATAGATGGACATCAACATCCTCCCCCTCAAGATCAGGAGTGATCTGTTTATGAGTCTCCATAGGTGTGCTTATTGGCTTTGAGTCTGTTAATCCATATTTTTCCAGGATGTCTTTCACATATTTTGATTGTCTTATGAAGATCCCATCTTTCTTCTGTTTCACTTGAAGCCCAAGGAAGAAGGTAAGTTTACCTATTGAACTCATTTTAAAGCTCTTGTGTATCAACTTTTCAAAGTCTCTACACATCTGATCTTTTGTGGATCCAAAGATGATATCATCCACATAAATCTGAACCAATAGGATGTCCTTCTTACTTCTTTAATGAAGAGGGTCTTGTCAATTATTCCTCTTTCAAACCCATTCTCCAAGAGGTAAGTAGACAGAGTATCATACCATGCTCTTGGTGCTTGATGCAGACCATAAAATGCTTTCTTCAGTTTGTGTTGGGAACTGAAGATTCTACTAAGTGTAGTTACTACTGCTAGTACAAGTGTAGTTACTACTGCCAGAACAAGTTGAAGATTAATACTACTGAGTGTTACTACTGCTAGTGTTAATTAATACTGCTAGTCAAAGTTAGTACTGCTTGAACAAAGTTAGTACTGCTTAGCTAGTTAGTACTGCTAGTGGTTAGTACTGCTTGCAGTTAATGCTGCTAGATGAAGTTAATGCTGCTGAGCATTATTAGTGCTGCTAAAGAGATTCGGATGGAAAATACTACAGCTGGATATACTAAAGATATACTTAGAAGATATACATGGAAGATATACTGAAGATTTGTTTATTCTTTGTAATTATCTTTTTATCAGTATATGTATAGAATGTTTAGAATAGATAGAAATAACTTTTGATAATTGTTTTTCAAGAGAGAAATCAACCTCAAGGCATAGATCCTAATTCTAGAGAAGTAGAATTCGTATTGGTGAGCCTGTTCATCAATATTGAGGTTGAGTGTGTAATCTTGTAACTTTAAACATTCAATACAAGTTTACTGTTTGATCATTATATACTGTGTTTGATTACTGTTTTATTAAATATCAAAGTGTTTTTCCGCAACTTCTTTGATATTGTTTCTGAGAATTAATTCTTGTTGAGAATTCGATCCTGACAAGTGGTATCAGAGCTAAATTCTCTCAGAAACAGTTATTCATCATGGAAAATCTTACAGAATCAAGCAGTACTTTGGTCTCAAAAGTTCCAATGCTCAGATCCAATGAATTTGACATGTGGAAAATCAGAATCAAGCAATATATTCTCCTCACAGATTACTCTATGTGGGACATCATTGAGAATGGCCCATCTGATGGAGGAAAGATTGGTGAAGATGGCAAAAGAACTCCTCCAAAGACAGATACAGACAGGAAATCAAGACAGACAGAGATGAAAGCCTTGAGCACACTGCTCTTGGCCATTCCAAATGAGTATCAACACCAATTCTGCAATTGTACTGATGCACAGATGCTCTGGAATGCTCTAGAGAAGAGATTCTCAGGTACTAAAAGTACCAAGAGAAATCAAAAGGCAATCTTAAAACAACAGTATGAAAACTTCATCTCAACTAAGAATGAGTCCATGACTCAAACTTTTGACAGGTTTAATAAACTAATTGGTGAACTAGCTACTATGGGAGTACAGATTGATCAAGATGATGTGAACAGAAAGTTCTTAAGGTCCCTTGGAGATGAATGGACCATGTACACTGTGTCATTCAGACAGAATGATCAGTTGGAAGACAAAGAACTTGATGATCTGTACAATGATCTTAGAGTATTTGAAGCTGAGGTGGAGGCAAAGAAGAAGCCTTCTGGATATGTTCATAATGCTGCACTCCTATCAGCATCAATTGATTCTACTGCTAACTCTGAATCAGTTAATGCTGCTAATGGATCAAATCTAGATAAAGGCACTGATTATGTATTTGAAGCTCTTCTTTCTAATCATGGAAATTCTTCTTTGATCAATGATGACCTAGAACAACTTCATCCTGATGATCTGGAAGAGATGGATATTAAATGGCAGATGGCCATGCTCTCCATGAGGGTTAAGAAGTTTATAAAGAGGACTGGAAGAAACAACTTCTCACAAAGAAGAGAAGATGGAGCAGGGTTTGATAAATCAAAGGTAGAATGCTACAAATGCCATCTGAAGGGACATTTTGCTAGTGAATGCAGAAGTGGAATGTCTCACAACAACAACCATCAACAAGCTCAATCTGGAAGCTTCAATAACAACAGAAACTCTGCTCAAGCCCTTGTTTCTCAACAAGGAATGGGGTTTGATTGGAGTGATCAAGCAGAAGAAGCTATTCAGAATCAAGCTCTTATGGCTAAAGTATCTGATCTCCCATCTGAGGTAAGTTCTAATCTCTGCTCTAAAACTTGCATAGACACTGTTAAAAGGTACAAGGATCACAATCAGAAGATGAGTGATGACCTGAAGAGATTAGAAAAGGATATAAAAGACTATGTGAGGATAGTAGAGAGATTTGAAGATCAAATCAAAGGTTTTCAAGCCAATGAACTACAACACTCATATGACACTAATTACTGGCAGTGGGAGAAAAAGGATTTAGAACTTAAACTGACCAAATCTAAAGAGGAGAGTGAAAAACTGAAAGAGGAGTTAACCAAGGTTAAGCTTGATGTAGAAAAGTTTTCCAATGCTTCTAAAGCAATGGACTCCTTACTGCAAAATCAGATTCATGATAAATTAAGAAGAGGAATTGGGTATAATGCCACACCTCCACCATATAACAACAATTACATTCCTCCTACTTCAGACCTGTTAGACACCAAAGATAGGAAGGACTTGCCTGAGGGAGCCACTGAAATAGATCCCTTAGATGAGGTAATTGTTGAGGATAAGACTGAGAAAGAGGTTGGCAAGAGTAAGAAGAACAAGGTGAGTGGTGAGACTTCTATAGAAAACAACATTATCACCAATGAGGATTGTGGAAGGGCTTGGATCAAATCCAAGAACATAGAGAAGACAGAGGAAAAGTCTGGTAAGGTCCATTATAAACAGACCACAGTTGTGAATCCAGGTCCTTGCAAACAGTGTACTTGTAAGAAGAATGAACCCCAAAAACAGGACAAAAAGAGGGGAAATCAAAGAAACTGGAATAATCAATGGGCACATAAACAAGGGGTTGATCTGAGTAAAATCAATAGACCAAAACCTTGCTTTATCTGTGGCAAATTGAATCATCTTGCAAAATTCTGTTATTTCAATCCTATGAACCAAAGAATGAATTTCCAAAGATCCATGCAAAAACCCTTTGGTTATAAGAAAATTGAAAAGAACCATGTGGCTAAGAAAACTGTTAAAACTAAAAGCCACATGAAGAAAAAGTATTCTGTTAAAGAAAGTGTCAATATGTGGATTCCTAAAAGCACTAAAACTGTTAGTACTGCTACCACAAATAGTGCTGCTGACAATGATAATGCTGCTAGAAGTAATACTACTGCTAACAATGTTAATGCTGCTAACAATGTTAATGCTGCTAACAAGGTTAGTACTGCTTCACCTGTTAGTACTGCTACACCTGTTAGTACTGCTAACTCTGTTAGTACTTCTAAGGTTAGTACTGCTTCCAGTGTTGATTCTGCTAAGCCAATCATATTGACAAAGTACTCTAATAAAGAGTGCTCTGAGTTTAAAAACCTCATTAAAAAGGAATGTAAATACTTTGATGAGAAAGGAAGACCCAAGATCACTTTGGCTTGGGTCCCCAATCATACTAATTGATTTATTTAATGTGCAGGGCAACCAACAGCTCAAGGGAAAGAGCATATGGCATGTTGATAGTGGTTGCTCTAGGCACATGACTGGCAACATGTCATGCCTTCAGGATTTCAAGCAAATTAATGGAGGACATGTTGCATTTGGAGACAATCTTACTGGTGGTAAGATAAGTGGAAAAGGTAATGTCACCAAAGGTAAGATGACATTTGAGGATGTCTACTATGTTGATCAATTAAAGTACAACCTGTTAAGTGTATCACAGGTTTGTGACAAACAACATAGTATATTATTTACTCATACTGAGTGTATGATTCTTGCTCCAGGGTTCAAGGTAGTTGATGAAAGCATGATACTACTTAGAACTCCAAGGAAGGACAATGTTTACTGTCTTGATTTGGACAATGTTGATAGTGATTCATCTTTAAATTGTCTTGTTTCAAAAGCTTCTATAGATGAATCCTCCCTTTGGCACAGAAGGATGTGTCACATGAATTTCAAGACTATGAACAATCTTGTTAAAAATAACCTTGTAAGAGGTTTACCTTCAAAAGTCTTTTCATGTGATGATCATTGTGTTGCTTGTCTTAAAGGCAAACAACACAAAACTTCTCATAAGACCAAAGAGTTAAATTCTGTTTCTTCTTGTCTCCAGTTATTGCATATGGATCTGTTTGGTCCTACAAATGTTATGAGTATAGGCAAGAAATCTTACTGCTTGGTTATTGTTGATGATTACTCCAGATTTACTTGGGTATATTTTCTAAGGACTAAGGATGAAACAAGTGGTCTTATCAAATCCTTTATTCTAAGAATTGAAAACCAAACTAATCAAAGAGTAAAAGTCATTAGATCAGATAATGGAACTGAATTTAAAAATCATGATTTAAACACTTTTTGTGAAGGAAAAGGTATTGAGAGACAATATAGTGCTCCTAGGACTCCTCAACAGAATGGTGTTGCTGAAAGGAGAAATAGGACACTAATAGAGGCTGCTAGATCTCTGTTGGCTGATTCAAAATTGCCAATTACATTCTGGGCTGAAGCAGTTAATACTGCTTGTTATGTCCAAAACAGAGTTCTAGTGGTCAAGCAAAAGAACAAGACCCCATATGAGCTTTTAAATCAAAGAAAACCTTTTATTGGTTTCTTCAAATATTTTGGGTGTCCTTGTACAATTCTAAATACCAAATCTCACTTAGGTAAGTTTGATAGCAAAGCAGATGATGGATTTCTTGTTGGATATTCATCTCAAAGTAAGGCCTACAGAGTTTTTAACTCTTCTTCTAGAATAATTGAAGAAAGTGACAATGTCAAATGCAATGAGAACACACCAAATCCTGTTGGGTCTGGACCTCAGTGGCTATTTGACATTGATTCACTAACTAACTCTTTTGGATTTAGTAATGAGTATACAGGAACAGGTGGTGGAGAATCAGAGATCACACAAGTTCAAGAAAGTATATCTAAATCTGTGATTTTTCCCATACCCACAGTAATTGAAGACTGTGAAAAGGAATCATTTACTGAACCAAGTCAGAGTGAAGAAGACACTAGAGATGAGGAGACTCAAGAATCAGAAGTGACATCTGAAGACACTTCAGTTGAATTGCATGACTCTAATCTAGAGGATGGACTGAATGTAGAACCTAGTCATAACACAAGAGTTCAAAAGAATCATCCTCCACAGTTGATAATAGGTGATGTCTCTTCTCCCATGATGACTAGACATCAAAGCAGGCTTCAGGAAATGCAAGATCAACAGCATACAGTGCTCTCATGTTTTCTATCTCAGCTTGAGCCTAAAAAGGCACATGATGCTATGAAAGAATCTAGCTGGATAGAAGCAATGCAAGAAGAATTGTTACAGTTCAAGCTACAAGATGTGTGGGATCTAGTAGACCTTCCTAAAGGTCACAGAGCAATTGGCACAAAATGGATTTTCAGAAACAAGAGAGATGAAAGAGGTATTGTTATAAGAAACAAAGCAAGGCTGGTAGCTCAAGGCTACACTCAAGAAGAGGGCATAGATTATGAAGAAGTTTTTGCACCTGTAGCTAGGATAGAAGCAATCAGACTATTCCTAGCCTATGCTTCTTACATGAACTTCAAAGTCTACCAAATGGATGTAAAAAGTGTTTTTCTCTATGGGTCAATTGAAGAAGAAGTATATGTCTGTCAACCACCAGGGTTTGAAAACCCAAGCTATCCAGACAGAGTATACAAATTAAAGAAAGCACTTTATGGACTACATCAAGCCCCAAGAGCATGGTATGACACCCTGTCATCCTATCTCTTGGAAAATGACTTTGAAAGAGGAGTCATTGATAAGACTCTATTTATCAAAAGAAAGAAGAAGGATATCTTGCTGGTCCAAATATATGTTGATGACATTATTTTTGGTTCTACAAGAAACATCATGTGCAAGGAGTTTGAGGATTTAATGCATCAAAGGTTCAAAATGAGTTCCATGGGGGAACTTACTTTCTTCCTTGGACTCCAAGTTCAACAGAAGTCAGATGGCATTTTTATATGTCAATCCAAGTATGTGCAGGATATTCTAACCAAGTTTGGTTTCTCAGAATCAAAACCTGCCAGCACACCTATGGAAACACACAAGCAGATCACAGCAGATCTTGAGGGGGAGGATATGGATGTGCATCTTTATAGATCCATGATTGGCTCTCTCATGTATCTCACAGCATCAAGGCCAGATATTATGTTTCCAGTCTGTGTATGTGCAAGATTTCAAGTTAGGCCAAAGCAATCTCACTTTCAAGCTGTTAAGAGGATATTCAGATATCTCAAAGGGCAACCCAGATTGGGACTTTGGTATCCTCATAACTCACATTTTGACCTAATAGCATACTCAGACAGTGATCTAGGTGGGGCAAACTTGGACAGAAAATCTACTTCTGGAGGATGTCAGTTTTTGGGTGCTAGACTAGTCTCATGGCAGTGCAAGAAACAAACCACAGTATCCACATCTACAACAGAGGCAGAGTACATAGCAGCTGCAAGTTGCTGTTCTCAAGTCTTATGGATTCAGAATCAAATGCTGGATTATGGGGTAACCTTTCTACACACTCCAATCTTTATTGACAACAGCAGTGCTATTAGCATTGTAAATAATCCAGTCAAGCACTCAAAGACAAAGCACATTGAAATCAGGTATCACTTTATAAGAGATTGTAATGAAAAGAAACTTATTCAAGTTGTCAAAGTTCACACTGATAATCAGTTTGTTGATCTATTCACTAAAGCTTTTGATGTGGGTAGATTCACTTTCTTGGTAACAAGTGTGGGAATGATAAACTCTGAATAATCTTCTTCTCAAAAAGTGGTTTTATACCTGTATATTTTTATTCTTGGTGTTACTAATCTTCTTTTCAGGATATGCATAGCAGTACTCAGTATTTAGCAAGTTTAAAAGGAGTAAGTTTAGTTAATACTGCTAGTTCAGTTAATACTGCTTTCAGTTAATACTGCTTTCAGTTAATACTGCTAGTAGTTAATACTGCTAGTAGTTAATACTGCTAGTGGTTAATACTGCTTTCAGTTAATACTGCTAGTAGTTAATACTGCTAGTTCAGTTAATACTGCTAGTAGTTAATACTGCTAGTAGTTAATACTACTAGTGGTTAATACTGCTTTCAGTTAATACTGCTAGTAGTTAATACTGCTAGTTCAGTTAATACTGCTCGCGGTTAATACTTCTAGTTAGTTAATACTGCTCTAGGTTAATACTGCTTATATTCCGAATACTATAAATACTTTTTGCCCGCCTAAAAGTTCATAACGACTCTTTGCATACTGTTCTCTTGCGCTCAAAACCTTTTCTCTCTCAAGATTCGAAGTTTTCAGGCAAGTGTTCACTAAGATCAATGGCATCCATGACATTCATCGACGAGCACAACGAGATTGCGATGCTACAAAAGCCAAAGCAAGCTTCAGGATTTCATCAGATTGTGGATTTCCTCAAGTCAAGTCACATTGCTCATGCTCTTACTGTATCACCTACAATCTACATTGAGCACCAAAGGCAGTTCTGGGCTAATGCAACCATTGTTGTGGAAAATGGTGTGCAAATGATCAAGACAAGAATCTGTGATCACTCACTTACAGTTACTGAAGAAGTCATTCGCATCAGTCTACGTCTAGACGATGCCTCTGGTATAATGTCTATCTCTAATGATGAACTGTTTTCTAATCTTACTAGAATGGGGTATGGAGGCTCATTGGGTGTTTTCAAATTCTCAAAAGCAAAGTTTTCACCCCAATGGCGTTTTCTTGTTCATACCCTGATGCATTGCATCTCCAAAAAGACCACTGGATGGAGTGAGTTCAGCAGTCCAATTGCATATGCTTTGGTATGCTTGGCTACATCCAGAAGGTACAATTTCTCAAAGATGATTTTCAGTGATCTTGTATCAAATATGGGAAACAAAAAGAGTTTCTTTATGTATCCCAGATTTGTTCAGGAAGTAATTAACCATGAATTGACGGATATACCTCAACCTGTTGGGGTATATGTACCTAAACCCCCAAAAGGCAAGGTTTTCTCAAATATGAGAAGATCTGCTGGGGACTCGGAAGGAGTTGACACCCCATTGTTCTCTACAATGATGGTGGTGTCCCAAAACACTGAAGGTATGGCAGCAGGGTCAAGGCCCTCATTAGACCATCCCACTGCTAGCCAAGCCCAACCTTCTCACTCAAAAACAATTCCCCAGTCCATTCTTACAAAACCAACCTCTCCAATTACCCAAACTTATCAAAGAAAACAGGTAAAGAAGGCTCCTTCCCTTCTTGTACCATCACCCACACAGCCTTTAAGCCCTCTAAGGGAGAATTCTCCCCTAGAGAATATCCAAAGGGAAACCACAAGGGTGTCTCCCAACCCAAAGGAGGTGCTCTCTGAGGAGGAGGTAGAGCATATGGGTGATGAGGCTGCCACTACTCCTGCTAACACAGAGGAGGAAAGTGGTAACATCAATAAGACCTCCCCCATGGCAACTTTGAATGAGCAATCATTTGAAGGTCCCTGGTGCCAAGAAACCACAGGGGTGGATAGTGCTTCTGCTAGGCAGAAGACTTCCACTACTAAAAGATCCAATGATCCTTCAATAGGGGGTAACACTCCTGGAGAAGGTGAGGACAGATATAACTATGATGAATTGATGGAGGCAATGGGCAACATCAACATGGATGTACTCAAACAGGGCAAAGATATAGAAGAGCTAAAACTCATAGTACTGTCACAACAAGAACAAATCATCAAGTTGAAACAAATGGTAAGGAAACTGATTCTGCAAAAGAAGAAGAAACAATTTGTGCTCAGAAGGAGGAAACCAGTGACTGATGCTCCCAAAAAGGGGGAGATCAACATGGAAGAAGCATCAAGGGAAGGGGAGATTGATAAAGAAAGAGTTGAAGTTGAGGGGGAGAAGAAAGCAGAAACTGTTAATGCTGCTGAAACATCACAAGCAGCAGTAACAGAGTTAACACCAACAGAAATTGAAGTAGCTGAAGTGCTAATCAAAGCTAAGAATGACACTCCCAAAGCAAAGGGAGTGGTCATAAATGAAGGGAGAGACAGAAAATCAGAACAGAAAGACAAAGCTGCAGAATCAAAGAATAAGGGAAAAGAAAAGATAGTGGAATCTGATCAACCAATCAAGAAGCAAAGGTTGGTTGAATCAGATGAAGCTTTAGCAAGGAAAATGCAGAAGGAGATGGAAAAAGAAGAAAGAGCTCAGGTGGAGAAGGACAGGGAAATGGCAAAGGCTTTAGCTGCTGAGCTAAATAAAGCTTATCAAAAGGGGCTTGAAACTGAAAAGGCTAAACAAAGGGCTATAAGTCTGAGAAAGGCTATGATGGCTAATACAAGTGCAAAGAAAAGAAGACCTTCACAAACTTACCTTGCCACTCAGGAAAGAAACAAAATGATAACTTTCTTGAGGAGTGCAATTGGGGTAAAGAAAGAAATGTTTGTGAAGATGAGTTTTGATCAAATCAGAGAGCTCTATGAAAAAGAAATGGGGAATCTGAAGAGCAATGAAAAGAAAAGAGTAGAGTTTGAAAAGAAGGCCAAGGAGAGTAATGATATAGATATGAATCAACCATTCCCTGAAAGTGAAGAGGGAACTCCTATCAAAGAAATGGCAAAGAAAAAGGAAGAAAAGAAGAAGGAAGCTACTCTAGTACAGGTTCAAAAGACTTTGAAAAGAACCAAGATGATGGCCAAAAGAAAGAAAGATAAGAAGCCTAGAGTAGAAGAAGAACAAAATGTTGCTGAAGAAGAAGTGGCACCTGAGTCATCAAGCCAGCAAGGGTCATCAATCAAAGATGATGTAAGCTTATATATGGTAGTGATGGACAAAGTGCCTGAACCAATTTCTGCAGAACCTGTTGGAGTTAAGCCACCTGAGATCATTCACTGGGATGTACTGACAATGGATGGGAAAGATTACATCAGACTCAAGAGGAAGGGTGATAAGTATGAAGTATTCAACACTTGGGTCAAGATTGTCAGAACATGCTCTAGATCTGATATAGAAGAGATGTTTGACATAGGAATTAAGCTGTATGCAGATCATCTGAATACTCCAGGAATTTCTCTTACAAAACTGGTGATGGAGTATCTATGCATGATGTTCAAACCTGAAGAAGTGGACCAGGTCATCAAGAGTGTGTTTAAAGAAGTCACAAGTTGGACTCTATATGAAACTAGTGGAGTATATGCAGTGACTTTGGATAGAAATCACACAGAATACTTCCTAGTGGATAGAGTATATAATCACACCAGACTGAAGGTTCATGCCATGCTAAAGAAGAAGTTGGGTTGTGCACCAAATTCAGAAATGGCCAAGTATCTAATTCAGAGGATAATCAATCAGAGTTTGGGACTGAATCCAGACTTAGGAGCATGATCTTGGAAGTTTTGGGAGCATCAAAAAGAGCATCAAAAAGAGCATCTGGAAGAATATCTGAAGAACTTGACTTCTCTTCTAAAAGTCAAGTTAGGGGGAGATTGTTGGGAACTGAAGATTCTACTAAGTGTAGTTACTACTGCTAGTACAAGTGTAGTTACTACTGCCAGAACAAGTTGAAGATTAATACTGCTGAGTGTTACTACTGCTAGTGTTAATTAATACTGCTAGTCAAAGTTAGTACTGCTTGAACAAAGTTAGTACTGCTTAGCTAGTTAGTACTGCTAGTGGTTAGTACTGCTTGCAGTTAATGCTGCTAGATGAAGTTAATGCTGCTGAGCATTATTAGTGCTGCTAAAGAGATTCGGATGGAAAATACTACAGCTGGATATACTAAAGATATACTTAGAAGATATACATGGAAGATATACTGAAGATTTGTTTATTCTTTGTAATTATCTTTTTATCAGTATATGTATAGAATGTTTAGAATAGATAGAAATAACTTTTGATAATTGTTTTTCAAGAGAGAAATCAACCTCAAGGCATAGATCCTAATTCTAGAGAAGTAGAATTCGTATTGGTGAGCCTGTTCATCAATATTGAGGTTGAGTGTGTAATCTTGTAACTTTAAACATTCAATACAAGTTTACTGTTTGATCATTATATACTGTGTTTGATTACTGTTTTATTAAATATCAAAGTGTTTTTCCGCAACTTCTTTGATATTGTTTCTGAGAATTAATTCTTGTTGAGAATTCGATCCTGACAGTTTGTATACTCTGTCTGGATATGATGGATTTTCAAATCCAGGAGGCTGACAGACATATACTTCTTCATCAATTGTACCATACAGAAAGGCACTATTCACATCCATTTGGTATACCTTGAACTTCATGTATGAGGCATAGGCTAGAAATAGCCTAATTGCTTCTACCCTTGCCACTGGAGCAAACACTTCTTCATAGTCAATGCCTTCTTTTTTAGTGTACCCTTGTGCCACCAGCCTTGCTTTGTTCCTTATCACAATACCTCTCTCATCCTTTTTGTTCCTGAAAATCCACTTGGTGCCAATAGCTCTATGACCTTTTGGAAAGTCCACCAAGTCCCAAACTTCTTGCAATTTGAACTGCAGTAACTCTTCTTGCATAGCTTCTATCCAACTGGAATCTTTCATTGCCTCAAAAACCTTCTTAGGCTCAATCTGAGATAGAAAGCATGAGATTACTGTGTGTTGCTGATCCTGCAGCTCTTGAAGTCTGCTTTGATTCCTTGTTATCATAGGAGAAGAGAGGTCTCCTATGACCAGCTCTGGAGGATGATTCTTTTGAGTTCTAGTCTGATGACTAGGTTCTTCATTGATTCCCACATCCAGATTGGAATCATTTAAGTCAGCTGAGGGGATCTCATCAGCTGCTTCTGGCTCTTCATGCACTTGATTCTCCTCATCTCTTCCTTCTTCTTCACTCTGAATTGGTTCAGTCATTGTCTCTTTTGCACAGACATCAACAGGCTCTATTGTAAGTATGGGAAAGATCACAGACTGAGGAATAATGTCTTGTACTTGTACTTGTTCATCCCCTGATCCTCCACTTCCTGAACCTGCATGATAATCACTACTGAAACCCAAAGAGTTAGTTAGTGAATCAATGTCAAATAACCACTAAAGACCAGATCCAATAGGATTTGGTGTGTTCTCATTGCACTTGACATTGTCACTTTCCTCAATTATTCTAGAAGAAGTATTAAAAACTCTGTAAGCCTTACTCTGAGATGAGTAACCAACAAGAAAACCATCATCAGCCTTGCTATCAAACTTTCCTAAGTGAGTTTTGGTATTGAGAATGGTACAAGGACACCCAAAAGGTTTGAAAAATCCTATAAAAGGTTTTCTGTTATTTAAAAGCTCATATGGTGTCTTGTTTTTAGGCTTGACTACTAGAACTCTGTTTTGGACATAGCAAGCAGTATTAACTGCTTCAGCCCAGAAAGTAATTGGAAGTTTTGAATCTGCCAACAGAGATCTAGCAGCTTCAATCAGTGTCATATTCCTTCTCTCAGCAACACCATTTTGTTGTGGAGTCCTAGGAGCACTGTATTGCCTCTCAATTCCTTTTTCCTCACAAAAGGTGTTTAGGTCATGATTTTTAAATTCCGAACCATTGTCTGACCTAATGACTTTTACCTTTTGATTAGTTTGGTTTTCAATTCTTAGAATAAAGGATTTGATCAGTCCATTTGTCTCATCCTTAGTCCTTAGAAAATATACCCAAGTAAATCTAGAGTAATCATCAACAATAACTAGGCAGTATGATTTCTTACCAATACTCATAACATTTGTAGGACCAAACAGATCCATATGCAACAACTGAAGAGAATTAGAGATTGTGTCCAACTCTTTGGACTTATGAGAAGTTTTGTGTTGTTTGCCTTTGAGACAGACAACACAATGATCATCACATGAAAAGACTTTGGAAGGTAAACCTCTTACAAGGTTGTTTTTAACAAGTTTATTCATTGTTTTAAAGTTCATGTGACACATCCTTCTGTGCCAAAGTGATGATTCATCCAAAGAAGCTTTTGAAACAAGACAATTGAGGGATGAATCAGTTGAAACACTTTCCATATCTAAGCAATATACATTATCCTTTCTGAGAGTTCTTAGTAGTATCATCTTTTCATCAACTACCTTGAATCCAGGAGCAAGAATAATGCATTCAGAATCTGTAAATAATATACTATGTTGTTTGTCACAAACCTGTGATACACTTAACAGGTTGTACCTTAACTGCTCAACATAGAATACATCTTCAAAGGTCATTTTACCTTTGGTTACATCCCCCTTACCACTTATCTTACCTCCATCTGGAGTATTACCAAAGGAAACATGCCCACCATCAATTTTCTTGAAATTTTTGAGGCATGACATGTTCCCTGTCATGTGCCTTGAGCAACCACTATCAACATGCCAGATACTCTTCCCCTTGAGCTGTTGCTTGCCCTGCACATAAGATTAAACAATTAGTATTGACTGGGGACCCAAGCCAAAGTGGTCTTGGGTCTCCCTTTCTCATCAAAGTATTTACATTCCTTTTTGATGAGGTTTTTAAACTCAGAGCACTCTTTATTAGAGTACTTTGTCAATATGATTGGCTTAGCAGCACAAACACTAGAAGCAGTACTAACCTTAGAAGCACTAACAGAGTTAGCAGTATTAACTTTTGAAGAAGTACTGACAATGTCACCAGTACTAACATTGTTAGCAGTAGTATTATTTCTAGCATCACTATCATTGTCAGCAGCACTATTTGTGGTAGAGTACTAACAGTTTTAGTGATTTTAGGAACCCACATATTGACACTTTCTTTAACATACTTTTTCTTCATGTGGCTTTTAGATTTAACAGTTTTCTTAGCCACATGATTCCTTTTAACCTTCTTCCTATAACCAAAGGGTTTTTGCATAGATCTTTGACAGTTCATCCTTTGGTTCATAGGGTTGAAATAACAGTTTTTGGCAAGATGATTCAATTTGCCACAGATAAAACAAGTTTTTGGTCTATTGATTTTACTCAAATCAACCCCTTGTTTTTGTGCCCACTGATTATTCCAGTTTCTTTGACTTCCCCTCTTTTTATCATGTTTTTGGGGCTCATTCTTCTTACATGCACACTGTTTGCAAGGACTTGGATTCACAACTGTGGTCTGTTTGTAATGGACCTTACCAGACTTTCCCTCTGTCTTCTCTATGTCCTTGGATTTGATCCAAGCCCTTCCACAGTCCTCATTGGTGATAATGTTATTCTCTAGAAGAATCTCACCACTCACTTTGTTCTCCTTACTCTTACCAACCTCTTTCTCAGTCTTATCCTCAACAACTACCTCATCTAAGGGATCTATCTCAGTGGCTCCCTCAGGCAAGTCCTTCCTATCTTTGGTTTCTAGCAAGTCTGAGGTAGGAGGGATGTAACTGTTGTTATATGGTGGTGGTGTGGCATTATACCCAATTCCTCTTCTCAGCTTATCATGAATCTGAGTTTGTAGTAAAGAGTCCACTGCTTTAGAAGCATTGGAAAACTTTTCTACATCAAGCTTAACCTTGGTTAGCTCCTCTCTCAGCTTTTCACTCTCCTCTTTAGATTTTGTCAGTTTAAGTTCTAGATCCTTTTTCTCCCACTTCCAGTAATTGGTGTCATATGAGTGTTGGAGTTCATTGGCTTGAAAACCTTTAATCTGTTCCTCAAACCTCTCAACAATTCTCACATAGTCCTTTATATCCTTTTCTAATCTCTTAAGGTCATCACTCATCTTCTGGTTGTGATCCCTGTACCTTTTAACAGTTTCTATGCAAGTTTTAGAACAGAGATTAGAACTTACCTCAGATGGGAGATCAGATACTTCAGCCATAAGTGCTTGATTTTGGATAGCCTCTTCTGCTTGATCACTCCAGTCAAACCCCATTCCTTGTTAAGAAACAAGGGCTTGAGCAGAGTTTCTGTTATCGTTAAGGTTTCCAGACTGTGCTTGTTGGTGGTTGTTATTGTGAGACACTCCACTTCTGCATTCCCTGGCAAAGTGTCCCTTCAGATGGCATTTGTAGCACTCCACCTTTGATTTATCAAACCCTGCTCCATCTTCTCTTCTTTGGGAGAATTTGTTCCTCCCAGTCCTCTTTATGAACTTCTTCACGCTCATGGAAAGCATGGCCATCTGCCATTTAATATCCATCTCTTCCAGATCATCAGGATGAAGTTGTTCCAATTCATCATTAATTAAGGAGGAATTTCCATGGTTGGCAAGAAAGGCTTCAAACACAGAATCAATGCCTTTTTCTTGATTTGCTCCATTAGCAGCATTAACTGATTCAGGATTAGCAGTAGAATCAATTGATGCTGATAGGAGTGCAGGATTATGAATATATCCAGAAGGCTTCTTCTTTGCCTCCACCTCAGCTTCAAATACTCTAAGATCATTGTACAGATCATCAAGTTCTTTCTCTTCCAACTGATCATTCTGTCTGAATGAAACAGTGTACATATTCCATTCATCTCCAAGGGACCTTAAGAACTTTATGTTTACATCATCTTGATCAATCTGTACTCCCATAGTAGCTAGTTCACCAATCAGTTTGTTAAACATGTCAAAAGTTTGAGTCATGGACTCATTCTTAGTTGACATAAAGTTTTCATATTGTTGCTTCAAGATTGCCTTTTGATTTCTCTTGGTACTTTTGGTACCAGAGAATCTCTTCTCTAGAGCATTCCAGAGCATCTGTGCATCATTGCAATTACAGAATTGGTGTTGATATTCATTGGGAATGGCCAAGAGCAGTGTGCTCAAGGCTTTCATCTCTGTCTGCCTTGTCTTTCTTTCTGCATCCGTCTTTGGTGGAGTTCTTTTTCCATCTTCACCAATCTTTCCTGCATCAGATGGGCCATTCTCAATGATGTCCCACATAGAGTAATCTGTGAGGAGAATGTATTGCTTGATTCTAATCTTCCGCATGTCAAATTCATTGGGTATGAGCATTGGAACCTTTGAGACCTGAGTACTGTTTGATTCAGCTGTGTTTTCCATGATGAATAAGATTTCTGAGAATACTAGCTCTGATACCACTTGTCAGGATCTTAATTCTAAACAAGAATAAACACTCAGAAACAATATTAAAGGAGTTTGCGGAATAACACTTTAATATTCAATAATCAATGAAACAGTGAATCAGAAGAACAACTTGTAAACTTTATTGAATGATTGTAAAGCTACAAGATTCAACACTCAACCTCAATATTGATGAACAGGCTCACCAATATGAATTCTACTTCTCTACAATTAGGATTACAAACCTTGAGGTTGATTCTCTCTATGAAAACAAAAATTCAGAATTCTATTTTTTATCAATTCTAAACTATTCTCTATATACTGAACATAAAAGATAATTACAAATAATAAAAGATCTTCAAAATAATCTTCCATCTTTATCTCCAAACTTTCCATAATCTTCAAACTTGATCTGCACGAATCTTGATAATCTCATAAGCAGCACTAAGTCTTCAGCAGTATTAATACTTTGAGCAATATTAATGTTCAGCAGTACTAACTACTAGCAGTACTAAAATTGCTTAGCAGTAGTAATCTCCTCTAGAAGTATTAATCTTGACTTAGCAGTACTAATCTTGTTCAGCAGTATTAACTTCACTCAGCAGCATTAATCTCAGAAGTAGTAATCAAGTTCTTCTAGCAGCATTAACTGTACTTGTGCATTTCTGAATTTCCTAACACACATTTTCCAAATAGTTGCAAGTACAAATTCATATAAATGACCTTTGCATTAAATGGACTCCATTTACAAATTATACGTCAAAGAAACATATAAAAATGATTTATTTGATAAAAATGCCCAAAATCACAAGGATGTGTGTCACATAAGTTTATAAAGTGAGATATAACCAAATAACCCAAAACTTATCAGCAGTTAACAATTTGATGTAAAACATAAACACTTTAAAATAAACATTTTGGCATGTACACCGTTTTCATAAATCATCTTGAACTCACCTTGCTAGGTTAAGTTAAACCTAGTTTTCAATCCTCAACATTTGGCCTCCAAAGCGTAGATCCCACCCAAAACCTTCCGAAGACATCCATTCCAACTCTTCAACTCGAGTTTCCAAAACCTAGATCCATACATTTCCAACCATAAATATACTTATTCAACCGCATAGAAGCATTCCCCAAACATTTTACATCAAAATCTCCATTTTGGTCCAAACCCAAATTTGACCTAGATTTCTCCAAAACCATCAAACCCGAAATTGATAACCCACATACTAGGATAAACATCAAGGGAGCATTTATATCTTATAACAAGGGTTAGAAATGGGAAAGATACACTTACCACTTAGGTTTTGACGAAAACCTAGAAAACTCCAAAATTCTTGAAGATGGAGGTGGAGTTGATGAGCTTTTGACCTTTGCTTCCAATCCACCACCAAATACTCTTTAATCCTCTCACAACTAACACTTTAACCTTGAAAAGCCCTAAAAAACGAAAGCATAGCATTTTGAATCGCCCAAAACGGAGTAGAAATGAGCAAGATATGACCAAATGAAGAAAATCCCGATTTTATGCACTATGAGATTGGCGCGACCCTGCCACGCGACAGTGACATTTGTCACTGTAGCGGGCACTGTCGCACGAGATGTACCGAAAGTGTTTTGCCCCAAACACTGTTTTGGTCATAACTTCTTCGTTATAGGTCCGATTTAGCTCCGGAAAGAACCGTTGGACTCGTAATTGAATCCTTCATCTATCAAGACTATAAAATTAAGGATTCAAACCCAAAATCAAATATCTTATTTTTTCTTAACATATCGGTTTCTGTATTAACTTGAAATGATACCTTTCGAAAATCTGGGTGTTACATATCATATCTACAAAAATAAGTGTAAAAACTCGACACAACACTAAATATTTGAACGATAAATAAACGATCACTACTTAGAATAATCTTTTAGCAAGAAATTTAGTGAAAGAAAGTCAAATCTAGTAAGACAAATAAGAGATAAAAGTATTTATAATAAGTGTTTTTAATTGTCATAACTCTTTCATTTATATACATTCATTACTGTTAGGTCTAAATATTGTATCCAAGATTTAATAGGAAAGTCAAATATGTAAAAGTCAACATTGACCTTGTATTAGTTAGTTTTGTAATATTTAGTTTCCTTAGTAGTTAAGTCTTGCACTACTAGAAAAATCGAAATTTCCGACGAAAATTACCGACGGACAAAAACCGTCGGTAAATAGTGACGGAATACCGACGGATTACCGACGGATTTTGAATTTTAGCGACGAAAAACTTTGCCGTCGGTAATCCGTCGGAAAAAATCCCCATCCGTCGGTAAAATAATGTTTTCCGACGGATTACCGACGGACCCTTTAATATTTTAATTTTTATTTATTTTTATTATATATTCCGTCGGTAATCCGTCGGTAAATAATTAAATTTTTATTATTTTTTTTAAATTAAAAATCCGTCGGTAATCCGTCGGTAATTACCGACGGATTACCGACGGACCCTTTAATATTTTAATTTTTATTTATTTTTATTATATATTCCGTCGGTAATCCGTCGGTAAATAATTAAATTTTTATTATTTTTTTTAAATTAAAAATCCGTCGGTAATCCGTCGGTAATTACCGACGGACCCTTTAATATTTTAATTTTTTATTTATTTTTATTATATATTCCGTCGGTAAATAATTAAATTTTTATTATTTTTTTTAAATTTAAAATCCGTCGGTAATTACCGACGGATTACCGACGGACCCTTTAATATTTTAATTTTTATTTATTTTTATTATATATTCCGTCGGTAATCCGTCGGTAAATAATTAAACTTTTATTATTTTTTTAAAATTTAAAATCCGTCGGTAATCCTTTAATATTTTAATGTGGTGTTATGTGGCCTTAATAAATTGTAAAAGGTCATATTGGGCTATAATGGTGGTTTAGTAGTCTGTATTGTGGTATAATGGTTCTTAGTTCTCTTATCGACCTTAATAGACAACACATACATCTATGAGAATATATGGATCTACCAGGCTTTAAAGGGTTAGTTCGGATTGCATGGATCTATCGGGCTTTAAATGGGTCCATTAGGATTTAAAGGGTTTCATTGGACCTTAATGGATCTATCGGGCTTTAAATGGTTCTATTAGGCATAAAGAGTTTCATTGGGCATTAAAGGGTTTTATTGGGCCTTAATGGATCTATCGAGATTTAAATGGTTCTATTGGGTTTAAAGGGTTTCATTGGGCTTTAATGGATCTATCGAGCATTAAAGGTTTTCATTGGGCCTTAATGGATCTATCAGATTTTAAAGGGTTCTATTGGGCTTTAAAAGGTTTTATTGGGCCTTAATGGATATATCGGGGCTTTAAAGGGTTTCATTGGGTTTTAATGGATCTATCGGGGCTTTAAAGGTTTTCATTGGGTCTTAATGGATATATCAGGGTTTTAAAGGTTTTCATTGGGTCTTAATGGATATATCGGATTTTAAATATTTATATTGGGCTTTAAATGGTTTTATTAGGCCTTAATGGATCTATCGGGGCCTTAATTGATCTATCGGGTTTTCAACGGGTTTATTGAGCTTTAAAGGGTTTCATTGGGCCTTAATTGATCTATTGGGCTTTAAATGGTTCTATTGAGCTTTAAAGGGTTTCATTGGACCTTAATTGATCTATCGGGCTTTCAACGGTTCCATTGGGTCTTAATTGATCTACCAGGCTTTAAAGGGTTAGTTCGGATTGCATGGATCTATCGGGCTTTAAATGGGTCCATTAGGATTTAAAGGGTTTCATTGGACCTTAATGGATCTATCGGGCTTTAAATGGTTCTATTAGGCATTAAAGGGTTTCATTGGGCATTAAAGGGTTTTATTGGACCTTAATGGATCTATCGAGCTTTAAATGGTTCTATTGGGTTTAAAGGGTTTCATTGGGCCTTAATGGATCTATCGAGCTTTAAAGGCTTCATTGGGCATTAAAGGTTTTCATTGGGTGCTTAGTTGTCTAGTTGACCCGAATACACGACATATTCATCTTTGACAGATGGATTGGGCTTTAATGAGTTTCATTGAGTCATAATGGATCTATAAGGGTTTAAGGGGTTCTAATAGGCTTTAAAGTGTTTCATTAAAATTCGTTAAAGGGTTATATAGTGCTTAGTGTCCCATTAGTGGATCTATCGTGGTTTAAAGGGTTCTATTGGGCTTTGAAGGGTTTCATTGGGCCTTAATGGATCTATTGGGCTTTAAAAGGTTCTATTAGACTTCAAATTGTTTCATTGGGCCTTAATGAATCTATCGGGATTTAAATTGTTCTAATGGGCTTTAAATGGTTTAATTGGGCCTTAATGGATCTATCAGGCTTTAAGGGATTCTACCGGGGTTTAAAGGCTTTTATTGGGCTTCAAATGGTTTCATTGGGCCTTAATGGATCTATCGGGCTTTAAAGGGTTTCGTTGGGCCTTAATGGATCTATCAGGGTTTAAGGGGTTCTATTGGGTTTTAAAGGGTTTCATTGGCCTTAATCATACTGTAAATCGTACTTTCTCAAAACCATCCAAAATCGTACTGTAAATCGACAAAAAAAAATGAAACATTAAAATCGTGATTTATCTCGCTGCATTACACGAGTATGCTTCTAGTATTATTAAAAAACAAAACATTTTTAAAAAATAAAAGCTAAATTTCCTATTTTCGTAAATCCTTCTCAACCTGCGTCCCGTCTGCCGTCTTGTACTCGATCGAGCAACTGAGCAAGTGAGCTCCACTCCATTTCTACTTAGCAACTCAGCCACATCGATCGATTGACTGAAAAACGACTTCTTCAAGTTCGGTTAATTGTTACCTTCTCTTCACTATCGATTTATCTATTTTCTCTCATCTCTAAAACAGCTTCTGTTTTCTGTTTTAGATCGATCTATACAAAGACTCATATTTTCATTTCTACCGATTTGGTTTTGACAGGTTGTGCAATCGTGTACAAAGACTCAGGTATAGATTTTTACCGATCTGTACAAAGACTCAGATTTACTTACATACGATTTATTGAATTCGATCCACATAAATGTTTGATATCATATCTAATGACTTATTAGTTATTAGCTTCGTAATCTCTATCATTTACTGCTTTGTTTCGTAAAAACATCGTCTGTTTCATGTTAATCAGACGTTTTCGTGTAAATCGGACTTTGTTATTGTAAATCAGGCTTTGTTTTCGTAAAAAACATCGCATGTTTCATGTTAATCAGACTTTGTTTTCGTGGTAATCAGACTTTGTTTTCGTAAAAACATCGCATGTTTCATGTTAACCAGACTTTGTTTTCGTAAAACAATCGCCTGTTTAAAATAAAAGAGTTTTTGCTGATCGATTTTCATCAAGAAATTGAATTCTGTTTGTGCAAATCTACATAAACTGCTCCAAATCGATTGATGCATGTCGATGAACTTGACTACTTGAGACTTGGTTTTGTACTTGTGTATGATTGTAGGTCTGCAATTGTATATTTGTTTGATTTATTTACAGTGTTTGTGTTCCAATTTGTCAACATTTCCATTAGCTAATAAAAAAACGGTCTTGGGTCTTAAGAAAACAGTACATACAAATTGAAAGAAAAACCATATTGTAGTTTCGTATATAATATATATACTCTTAACGTAGAATACAAGTTCTCTTCTGCAACCGTTGTCAATCACTAATGTGCGTTTATTTCTCATCCAACAGTTGATAACCACTTCTCAAGTTCCTCACCGTTAACTCAACTTCTTACCGGAACCCGACCCATGTATAAGGCATACAAGTTTAGTTGAACTTAATCCAGTTGGTGGAATTCACCACATATATAGAAACAAGTTTGTGATGCTTATTCTTTTTAGACATCCAAGTTTAGTTGAACTAAGAAAGTAATCTTTACAGCTACAAAATTATATCATACACTCTTGTTATATCAAGAGACCAGGTTCGTGTTCATTTGTAGTAACTGGTCAGTAGACATTTCTGATTTCACATTGATTTCATAGACTCAACACAATCACAAATTCACACAATCAAACAATTTCATTATTTAGTGGCTGGGCGGAGACCGACAGAAGCAAAACGAAGAGTCTAGGAGGCGACCAACAATCCAGCGGTCGGCAGGGCAGTCGCCCAGTGGTACTACTCTGCTTTCAGTTTCAACTTTCACATGGTTTAATTATTAAACAATGGTATGACAATTATGGTCAAATCTAGTAATATTGATGGTCAATTTTGTAGATCGATATGCCTCCAAAAAGAAGTCAAACGTACAATTTAGCAAAGGTGTCGGTTTTGAAGAGGACTACCACACACGCTTAGAGGGTGATTCGATGGATGTCTCGTTAGAGGTTACGTCTTTCGTTTCCGTCCAACGCCGATTGTACCCTCCGACTTCGGAGTCATCAACTACACCGGTGTCACCAACTATGAACAATGCTATGCTTTAGGGTACTTTTTTATTTTATGTTTTCGAACTTGTTGCCTACATTTGTACCCTCTGACTTTGGTGTAGTGATATATAATTCAATGAACTCGGATTTGGGATGATATTGTATTAAATTAATGATTTTTGCATAGGAATTACCAATGTTTTTGGATAGGTTTTTATATAGATTTTCTGTATTTTTAATTATTTTTTTTAAATTAAAATAACAATTACCGACGGATTACCGACGGATAATCCGTCGGTAATGTTTAAATAATATAATCTAATATTTTGAAAAAATTAATTTTAATTTAATTTAAATCAATTTACCGACGATATATCCGTCGGTAATCCGTCGGTAAAAACGGCCGTCGGTAATCCGTCGGTAAAATAAGGTCGTCGGTAATCCGTCGGTAAAATAAGTCCGTCGGTAATCCGTCGGTAAATAACGTTCCGTCGGTGATCCGTCGGTAAAATCAAGTCGTCGGTAATCCGTCGTTAATCCGTCGGTAATAGTGACCGTCGGTAATCCGTCGGTAAAATCCGTCGGTAAATCAGTTTCCTAAGAGCTAATTTCCGACGCTGATTACCGACAGATTACCGACGGATTTTACCGTTTACCGACGGATTACCGACGGTTTTGGCCGTCGGAAATTTCTGTTTTTTTTCTAGTGTTGCTTAGATATGTTGTGGGTTTATATAGTGTGTCCCTTGTAATCATGTAGTAATGTTCTAGAGAGCATTGGATACATTGTAATATTGAGAGACATATGAATACAAGATCCACTTTCTCTCTCTAGATTCTCTCTCTAGTTCTTGAACATATTTGTAATATCTTGAGTAATTGCTTGTTGTGATTGGGTTTTATGATAAACAATTGGTATCAGAGTTGAACCAAACTTTTCAGGAAAGATTTGATAATGATTTGAATTGAATTTTGTGTGATTTGGACTGAAAATCGTTATTTTCGAAATTTTTTCAAGAAAACGTGTTTTCTTTTACTGTTTCATCCGAATTTTGAGTGAAAAATTGTTTTTAATGAAAGAAATTGGTTTCATTGTGATCGATTTATGTTGGTGATTGATTGTTGTTTAGATTCCATATCGAAATTCATTCAAAATCAATTCCAATTTTTGATTTTTGAAGTTTTCTTGAAAACGTGTTCTGTTATTGTTCTTGATCGATTTTGTTCGATTTGATGTTTTTAATCGAAAATTGATTGCATGTGTGTGTTTAGAACTGTTTTTCGATGATGCTGACAAATTCTTGAGATCAATTGTGCATAATGTGCACATCTTGAGTAATTAGCTTGTTGTGATTGGGTTTTATGATAAACAATTACATATTAATCGTAATAAGTTTCAATTGATTTATTTTATCATGTATACTAAAATGTATTAAATTTCTCATAAGTATTTCATTTATATACATCAATTCATAATAATTAAAAGAAGAATATAAAAAATTAAAACAATTAATGAGATATATTGATTTATAATAATTAAAAATATATAAAAATATTTTAACCAATTAATATGATATATTGATTTTAGAAAACTAAAAATGGATGAAATAGTAAAAAGTATCATCAAAAACCTCTAAAATTGTCAATGTAAATTTTTTTAAACTTTTTTTTAATGATATATTGATATTAGTATATTGATTGTTACATAAATAAAAATGAAATGTTTAGTAATAAATGTGTTGATTTTATATTAAAAATAAGAGTAAACTAAAATAAAAAAAATAAAATGATTGATTTTTTTTAAGCCATGCATTAGCTTTTACTTTAATATATATAATATATGTATTGACGTTTTTTTTAAATTACGTAATTAATTTGAGATCATGAAATGGAATTTGTCAATTAAATAACCATTAAGAAAATACAATGTACCACAATAAACATATTTTATCGTATTATAGATGTAAATTAATTTTATTTATATTGTTTCTACAAAGAGAATTTCAAACATGTTCTTATATTTTATCAAAGAATTAATTTTTTAATGTAATTTTATGTTTGTAGACAAATGATTAGTCGCAAATATCTATGCACCATCAAACATTATTATTGTAGAACTCAAAATTAATATCCTAAATTTAGCTTATAATGCTTATATTGCAATCTCGTTATAAAAAAATAATATATTGTACATAGAAATTTATCACTAAACGACACACGAAAGTTATTTTACATAATATAATTTGTTTGCAAAAAATAAAAGAAGAAACAATATATTATAACTACTTATTTTTAAGGAGCATTACATCAAACGTCAACTTCTAGAAGGATTTTTTATCCACATAAATTATTGCACAGAGTGAAGAAGAATGTGTGAACAAACTAAAAAACAGTGAACTGCGAGGAGTGACTCTGAGACGCTCCGAAATCGGTTGTGTTTAATCAACAATCGCTCGCAAAGAGATTTATCTGTCTTGGGAGTGACTTTGAAAGAATTTTGATTAACCACCATTTTGTTATTAACTTATAAAAGGAACCATGATTATATGAGAACAAATGAAATATGGAAGGGAAAAACGGAGAAGACGTAAGTAAACAAAACATGGATTTATGATGGAGTTTCGACCATGATTTCGATTTTTTGACTCTCAATCGAACGCCTCTGTGATGCAACTCTCTCTCTCGCCACGACTATCTCCTTCGCCGGATCTCCAATTCCAACTAGGGGTGAGCATGGTACCGGACCGGTATACTGACCGGTACCGGTACCGATTTTCCCGAATCCCGAATGTGGTCTAAAGGCGGTACCGAATACCGAACCGAATAATCATATACGGTGAATTTCCCGAACATTTCAATTCCATATAAAAAAACATTCATAAATACGAAAATCCATATCAAAAAAAGCATTCATAAATACGAAAATCCATCCGTTCCAAAACAGCTATCAACTACTAATCATCCGTCGTCATCCTTGCTTTTCCGCAATTAACGCGTATTGCTTCACCGATCTCTATATGAAACAACAAATAGTAATATTATAATCTAATTTATCATTTTTTTTATAAATAAAACAACAAACACTAAGATTATTAATTACCAAACGCTATATCATCATCCTTTAAGATGTCGTCAACATCGTCTATAATTGGTTTTCTAGACTTTCTAACCCAGTCTTGGGTGCAAATCAACGCCTCAACGATTTGTGGTGACAAACTTGTTCGATAGGGATCCAATACACGACGGTTCGTGCTAAAAGCTGACTCAGATGCAACAGTTGATATTTGTATCGCCAAAATATCTTCAAAAAACGATAAAAATTATACCTAATAATCTATATTAAATAAACACACAAAATATTAAAAAAATAATTCATGTTACCTTTATGATTTAGAAGAAGTCAAGAAGGAAAGTAATTAAAATGACCTTTGGTCTTACCGGGACGGTTCGGTATTAGTACCGAGTACCGAGTCCCGAATCCCAAATCAGCGACATTACAAGTACCGAGTACCGAACCGAAAAATATAATTACGGTTCGGTATTTTCGGTGCCGACGCTCACCCCTAATTCCAACCATGTAGAAAAATATGGATTTATGGTGTAGCTCTCCAATTATAGCATCTAACCAAATGAATTTATTGAAGAATAACTAGTAATTAATTATTAGGGAGATGGAGAGTAAGGGAAGATGTTATTAGCTTATAGAAGGAAACAATGATTATATGAAAAATATGGAATGGAAAAACAAAGAAGACGTAAGTAAAAAAAACCTGGATTTATGATGGAGTTTCGACCATGATTTCAATTTTTTGTCTCTCAAGCAGCTCTCTCTCCCCACGACTACCTCCTTCGTCGGCTCTCTAATTCCAACCGTGTAGAAGAATATGGATTGTGTTGGAGCTCTCCAATTATAGGGTAGAAGAATATTATCGATTTGCGATGGATATTGCATCTAACCAAATGAACTTATTGACGAATAATTAATAATTAATTATTAGGGAGATGGAAAGGAAGAGCAAACCAAAAGGTTATTCGGAGGTTATTCTAAATTTCAAGTGTATAAAAATACCAAAATAACCTTGTGGATAATAAAACAAACATCTACATATAAGGGTAGAAAAGTCTTTACAATATTAGTCATTTAAAAAAAATCAAAAATCTAGAAAAAAAAGATAAATATGAATCTTGCTCTTAGAAGATGCCACCTACGACTATTGGGTTTTGCTTTAATATAGACTAGTGTTCGGTACCGTGCGTTGCGCGGTGGCAATAAATTCTTTTGGAAATATTGAAATTAAATGAACCGATGATCACATATCATATGTTAAACTAATAATAATCGATATTGCACTTGATTTGAAGTTGTCTCATCATACTTAGTTGTTTCTTTTGATATATATGATTAAGTAATAACTAATAAAATCTATATCAACCAACTTTGTAATTGACTCAAAATGATTAAAGAAAATGTGTGAAACTATTGATTATAATAATGAGGTGTATAACGAGTATTATTTTGTCATAACTCATAATATATCGATTTATCCCCAACATATATTTCCATAAAATATTTATATTCACCATGCAACAACAATATTTCTACCTAGTTCTATATAATTGTGGGACATTTTGGTAATTTACTTACGTTTGTTGTAATGTACTTGTTTGTAATTTTGGCTGAAAACCCTCCTCGAAGCTCTTTCCCAACTTACGGTTGGACGAAGAGTAACAATAGTTGCAAGTATTGTGACCACTTCGACTATAGGCATCCGATTGAATTGTTAATTTTTTCCTGTTCGAGTTTTTTGATCTGCTTGAAAATGTTTCTTCATAGCTTAGTTTATTGGTAAATAATCTTGAAAAAAGAGGTTTTAGTCATATTATGTAAAATAAACTTATTATATCGATTCTAATTTCATTTATACATAGTTTGATTTCAGTTTAAATTATATTGAAATAATCATATATTGATGATTGTAGTTAGTTATTCTTTCCAATTTTATATATTTTGTTATTCTAATTTAATTTATATATATATATATATATATATATATGTTTCTATCCTTGTTTTATACATACTACTATATTGTTTCTAATAAGTTTTAGTTTTGATTATAATATTAACTATATATTGATTCTAATATTTTTTTATTTCATGTATTGATTCTAATTAGTGATGTTAAATGTAATAAGCATGTTCTTTATTAAATGAGAGAGTTACCAGTATGTATTTTAGGGACATCCGTTAAAATTGACAAACATTAGGGACCAAAAAGTTTACTATAAAGAAAATGAAAGGTTAAAACTCATTTAATGAGAATCGTTTTATTTAAAAGAGATTCAAAATCATGAGGAATTAGAAAAAGGTGAATAAAGGTTTCTCATTGTGCCACCTAAGCAACACCACATGCATCGGGCGTTGCGTGGTGTATACAAATGTTGTGTATGAATATAAGTACGACAAAATAACTTATGAACATATTATATTTGAACTTATCTATTATCTAACAATATAAATAAATGTTGGTCGAGTTTAGAAGTAATCAAACCAACAAAATCTATTTTGTGAAATTCAAAAAATTATAATATTGTAAATCAAGCGTGAACATTTGGAGGTTACTTTGTTGTTGAAGCTCTTCATACACATATCTTGTACTTAATTGAAAGTGGTTTGTAATTGCCTTTTCCCTCGATAATCTCAAACTTTTTAAGACAATACAATTACATAACATATCGTCTCCTCCAAAAACTTCAACTTACATTGATGTAAGAAAATCAATCGAAAAAAATGAATCTATTGAGTTGCGTGAGTTGACAATAAAATCAGCATGAAACCACTCAACAACCAAAAATAACCCACAAAAGTCCCTACATAAGCAAAAACAAAAACTATCAAAAATATCAAAAAAGACCAACCCAAGGTATATTGTGTTAACACACATAAAGCAAGTAAAGATACTAAAAAAATTTGTACCATGGATAACTAACCTTAGAAAGATAAACAATAACTTGGTGAGATGAGAAGTGCAAGCATCATGTATCTAAACAATTATTAACATGCTCTAATCGATGTCAAAGATCATGATTTCCTTTTATATGCAAGATGGAGAGAGGGAACATTAATTTGCACCTTAAAAAATTAATGAAAACCTTTGAACTTCTTCATTTAATCTCTTCATACAATTGCATTATAACCAAAGAGTAAAAGAGAAAGTAAATCCAAAATAAGTTGGCATTTGAAAGGACATGTTGGGTCATAAATAAATATTGACAAATAACTAATGGAAAAATAAAAAGAAAATAAATGTTTTTATTTAAAAAAATTCAAAATTATGAGAAAAAAGAAAAATGAGAATGGAGACTTCTCATTGTGCCACCTAAGCAACTATAGGTTTTGCTTTTATATATATATAGACTAGTGGCAACCCCGTGCGTTGCACGGTAGCGATAAATTTTTTAAAGAAGTACTTGACCGAGTTAAAATAGAACATAATTTCTTGCTTAATAATTAATGAGATACAATTTAAAATGAAGAATGTATATTTACATGAGTGGTTTATTTTCACGTATTGATAACCTTTTATTGTTACGAAGAGTTTGACACGTATTGACATTAACTTTTTTGTTATGTTATTTAGAATGAAACAACATGTCATACACCCATATCATTATTGTTGTTGCGAAAGTTTTGAGGAATCATCGTCTGGCTCAAATTTGAGTTTATGTCGATGTAGGATAAATAAATAAGACATTTCATCCAACTTTTATATACTAACATCTTCTTCCAAATTTATTGTCTTTATGTCGATGTGGGACAATCAAATAAGACATCTCATTCAACTTTTACATACTCATCCATTCTTCCAAAATTTATTTTCTTTCTATCAATGTGGGATAACCAAATAACATCACAATTCAAGATTTGAGAATACTTAAATCTTCTTGTGACTTGTGAGATAATAAAAAGACATCAAGGTTCAACATTGATAATATTGTATAAATTGATGAAATATGATGATTTGTATACATTTGTCTATCGATTTATTTGCTTATATAAATGGGTGTTTTTAACAAAAATAGGGGTCGGCCAAAAAGAATATTTAGCCAAGTAATCCTTTAATTTATCAAAATCTAAATCTCTGTGTTTCTACAACCTTATTCTTCAATCTTATATTCACTCAACAATGTGAGATGTGTAAAACACCACCAGAATATAGTAGTATTTGAGAATACTCGTATTTCATATCAAATCCAAATGTCTTCGTTTCTTATAGGTACCTACATTACTCAAATATCACAATGTCATATCATTCTCTATGGTTCTTTCTTTTATATATATATATATATATTGATGATTCTTATTTGAGGCGTGTCATTTCTCCTGGGTAATTTTACTTTTATATGTATATATTAGATTTCTTAATCCACATCATGACATGTCATTTTGTCTTGTTTTTCATTTTATGTATACAAAGACAAAAAGATGTAAAAATAAACAAATTAAATGAAATAAGTGTATCTTATTAGTTGTAATACAATATATATCAACACCAACAAATTTATAAACTAAAAATCAACTCTTTAATCCAAAATGGATCAAAACAAATCATAAATAATGTAAAAAAAAAAGTTGGCATCCTTTTCCTTTTATAATAATCTTCATGTTCCAACATTTCATCTTCCTATCAATGTAGGATAGCCAAAGTTAATCACAATCAAATATTTTAGAATTTTCAATCCACATTGTACCGTGTCATTTATCTTGGTTTTTGCTTTTATATATATAAAGATAAAGATAGTTGTAATACAATATATAATATATATTCAACATCAACAAATTTGTAACTAAAAATAAACTCTTTAATCCAAAATGGATTAAAACAAATCATAGGTCATGTCAAAAAAATTGGCATTCTTCTCTTTTTATAATCAACTTCATGTTACAACATTTCATTATTCTATCAATGTGGGATGACCAAAGTTAACCACAATCCAATATTTTAAAATTATCAATCCACATTGTGTCATTTCATTTCTCTTGGTTTTTGCTTTTATATATATAAAGATATAGATATAGTTTATAAGTAATTATGGCTATTTAAAATCATAAATTAATGTGTAGTTTTTTTTCTTTCTAAAATTTGTTAATAAATTCAAAATTATCAATTTTAAATTATTTTAATTTACATATTATATTATCTAATTTTTATTAACTATCTTTTTTGTATTAATTTACATATTATATTATCATAAATTTGTTTTATTTATATTATTAGAATTTTTTTTTAATTATATTTTGGAATATTGTATTTGACTATTTTCTCATGATGCCATTTTTGGTTGTTATATATGATTATCAACTAAATTATCAACTAAATTTTGTTAGACTTGATTTGTTCATCAGCTAGCTTATCAATTATCAGCTAACTTATCTAATTTGCCAAACAAGCCTAAATCCTAGTCTTAGATGAAAAAAGATCATATGAAATAGCACATGATACACTGATTATCATGAGGGTTAGGATAGATGCACCCCTCCCTACTTGTTAAATGCACCATAATCTATTAATGTTCTCTTCACACCCATCAACATCAAAACCCTCTTTTTACATTTCCAATGCATGATTTGACTTCACTTTTTGTATAAACGAAACATTTTGATCGCATTTAGCATGGTTTTTTCATCAATTGTCATTCTAGTATATGTACATAAAAGTTGCAATCAATTGCAATTGATATCAGTGAAAATTACGATTAAAACAAACTTGTTTTCCTTTTTTTGGAAAGAATGAACAATGATGTATTGAAACTCCAGAAAGAAGAAAGAAGCTGGTCAAAATATCCTTCAACAATGATGTACTGAAACTCCAGAAAGAAGCTAGTCAAAATATCCTTCAACAAAGATGCTTAGAAGCGTCATTGTAAAGTCCATTTGTCGGGGGTGGACCTACTTAAGAGCATATATATGGTGGTACAAGTCACCGCTTTATGGTTTTGTTGCAATGGAAAAATAAATCCCCTTGTTCCAATTGGTGTTAACCTATCGATTCGTTGAGTCCCCTTATATTCATTGAAACTACAATAATAACATAAATTTCTCTTGGCATAGCTGGTTTCATGATTTTTCCCTTTCATGATTTTTCCCTTTCCAGTTTGAATCCCGTGTGTACCAAAATTTCCAATTTTAAGCTTTTAATTCCCGGTTTATTACGTTTTTTAAAAAATACTGTAATAATAAAAGTGGAGTGTAGTGTAAAAGTGGTAAGTGGTTTTTCCAAACAATTTGTGTATGAGGATCAAGATGTTGTAATTAATCTTTGATACTTTTTCAGCATATTTGGTTGACAATTTTGCACTTTTGTTGTATTTTGAGTCATGGAGACTCTTTGGTGGATACACGTTAACTTCTTTCAACACAAACCTTTTCAAAGAAGGTTCACTAGCTTCAATTCATCATATGTTCAAGCGAGATCGTTGGCTTCCATAGGAGTTGGTTCACTAGGTATGTTGTTTCAAACCAACTCCGACTGAGATCAACTTTTCCAACTCATTGATTCAATGTTTATGATCAACACTCGCATCAAAAGGTCGAGTCTAGGTTGCCATTTTCAAACATTTCAAGAAATAACAAATGCTTCCAACAGAATCATGATATTTTGTTCTAAATCTAAATCGAGTTTGATGCAATTACCATTCAATCATTCATCTAAGCAAAAGGGCTCTTCACACTTCAGTCATCTTCAGAAATACTTCATATGAACACCGATTGTAGTTAAGAAACAATCACTCCATCCATGAAAACCAACTATTTTCCCGGGAGATGTTGTTGAGGCGAAGTAAGTACACCCTGCACCACTTTTTCCTCCGTAAGGCCCATGTATCCTCTTGTTTGTGTGAAAAGTGATGGACGTTATAGCTTCCACTCCCTTGTAACCCTCAATGTATCCATAAAACCCTGAGATCCCAATCAAATACTCATCGGTACCATCCAAATTAACCTGCCAAGGTCAAGGTTAAGGTTCTATTAACAGCCATGACCAATCATGAGGTTGATAAAATGCGATAAGAAAATAAGCCTGTATTTTATTACATACCTGTTCCATTTTATCTCCACTAGTTCCTCCATGCATTGGTGACAAAACAGATTTAGCATTACTTTCAACATATTCAAATTGGATGGCATAAATCACATTCGGAGACTCTCCAACATGAACACGGACTTCTTTGACAGCAGAAAAAACTCCATCATCCCAAGGTTTACCTCCCACAGAAGCCCCCAAGGTCCTGCATCCCTCGGGATTGACATCCTAGAACATAACTGAGTGAAAAAACACAAGCACATAAGAGGATATTTTAACTTTAGAACAACATGAATAATTGGTATTCCAGAGGAATTTTTGCAGATATGTGGTTTTCAAAATACCCATTAATGACAAAAAGAATACAGGTTTTGGATAAGACTTGAAACATAAATGGTTAAACACTAAAAACAGAACATAAATACCAGAAAGAGACATCAAGGGACTAAAATGGATGAACCTGAAGCATGGAATTGTCTGCAGATGTAGAGTTAAGACCTGTTGCAAATGATTCGGGCATCACATCAATCCCAATACCTGTGAAATATTGCGAAACATGCCCATGAAATCCAACAATCATAACACCTTTACCTTCGAATGAGAAAGGAGTGCCATCAAAACTAGCACCATAAGGACCATAATGGTTATGATTTGTGACAAAGCATAATGACAGCAAAGTGAAATATCCTAAATGGTTGTCAAATGTTCCACTTATTGATGTTAAATATTCATTAGGGTAGTTGATGAAGATCTGCAGAATTACAAACATGTCATCTATTAGGGAAACTATTCCTTGCTTGCACATGTACACAAAAATGCTAAAACAATCTTAAATGACATCAAAATACATTAAGATATTATTAACAGGTACCTCATCCGTTCTCTCACCACGCTTGCCACCAATATGTGAGCTTTCAGTTTCAATGCTATAGAACTTGATTCCTTCAACAAAGTTTCCATGTAGAATGGTTATCTTCTTAATGAAGCCTTTGGGCTTATAAATCCAGCTTTTACCCTTTGTACCACCCCATGGTCCATGACTTGTGCATCCTTCAAAATCGGTTTTATCTCCCTGCAACCCATCCAAAACCATAATAGCTTTATACAACACATAAATCGGTACCACTTTATGCATCAAATAAAAACACAATAAAAGATAATAAAAGAAACCCTACCATCAGGCTATTGAGATCTCAATTCTGATTGCTACTCAAAGATATTAACTAGACAACTACCTGCAACAATAAGCTCCAAAAAATCTAAGCTTAAACATCAACGAAGAAGACATTTTGTCTTCCACAGAAATCATACTTCAATAATTAAGGAAGAATGATGGAAAAGGAAGAACAACATGCATGATCACGATGTAACTAAAATTATGCCAGAATACTTCCATTTTTTTATAAAATCAGGAGAAGCCAAGCTGCTTAAGCTTTGTACCTTTCACATAGTACCGAACAAAGGATCGTGCAATACATAGTTAAATAAACATCATCTGATTCATGTCCATACCACCATCGAACCAATTGTGTAATAACAAAACCATCCAATTATGTAAGACACTCTACACGAGAGCCAGAGAAACACAAAATAATCATGACACACATCTAATTTGACATTTGATTGAGCCTTATCTCCAAATTTAGTGAAACAGGATTTCTAAAAATTCATGATAGTTCGTTTAATGCAACAAGAACTAGTGAAATTGGATAGCTTTGACGGGTCAAACTATACCCGTTGGGTAGAAATGGTCAAATTCATGCTCATGGTCCTAAAACTGTTTTTTGTCTTGGATCCTTCCCTGCCACCCATTCCCGACAACCCTATTCCTGAAGCCGGGAAATAACCTGATTTCGCCAGAATAGTCGATCTGGATAAGCAGCGGCTACTCCGTAAGGAGTCTGAAACACTGGCTTGTAGGTACATAAAAAGTGCCTTATTTGACAGACTTTATGACCTTTATGCCCCGATAACTTGTCCTAGAGAACTTTGGAATTTAAGTACAAGGCACAAGAAGAAGGAACTAATAAATATCTTGTGTCTCAATTCCAAATGGTAGATGACAAGCCAATACTTGAACAAATTCATGAACTTCAAGTATTGGAAAATAAAATGAAAGTTCTCAATATTCCTCTTCCTAAGATCTTCCTAGTGGGGGCCGTTGTTGACAAATTGCCCCCATCATGGAAGGATTTTCAAAAACGTATGATGCACAAATCCGAAGATTACTCTTTGGATGATTTGATAAAACACATCAGGATTGAAGAAGAGGTGAGAAATCGGGACAAAAAGGGCAAGGCCATTATGAGTGCCAACAGCGTGCAGGCTGGTGGCAAAGGTAAGGGGAAGTCTTCTGGACCCGCCAAAAAGTGGAATTTAGGTCCACAAAAGAACTTCAAGAGGCCTGGTTATTCAACTAGTCAGGGACCAAAGAGAACTGGGAATTGTCACGTCTGCGAAGAGACGGGATACTATGCGAGGGAATGCAGGCAGCGAAAATCTGGCCCACCGGCCGCAGCTAATGCGGTCGTAGACTTAGAGCATCTTGTGGCCAATCTGAGCATGGATGAGATTGATATGATTGCTGAAGATTCAACCAGGGTAATGGCTGGGAGAGGTGGCTGGTACTTGGATTCTGGAGCTACAATTCATGTGTTTGACCCCATATCCAAATTTTCTGAGTAAAATCCGGTTAGAGACGGAAGGCATATTGTGCATCTAAGGTTTTCTTCGGGAAAAACCTTAATTTTGAGAAATGTGTTACACGTGCCTACTGTATGCAAATGCCTTGTATCCCTAAGCAAGCTTGATGAAATTGGGATTGGAATTGCTATGGAGGCTGGGAAGATCGTGTTTCACAAGAGACAACACTACTTTGGTAAGGCATACCGTCAACTGGTATGTATCGCCTTAGTTTGTTTGAAGATGGTGATAACAGTTCCGGTGCAAGCACTAGTGAGTCAGTAGGTAGCAATGTTTCGAATTTGTCTGAGAATAGTATAGGTTTTTCTGTATCCGTGATTGTTGTAATGCCTTCTGATTTTAATAAAATAAATTTTTTGAGTATTTTGCTTGTTCAATATCTTTATGGCATAATTGTTTAGCACACATAAATGTTAAAAATATTGAAAAAATGCAAAATAAATGATTAATTAAAATTGATAATAAAGATTTTGGAAAATGTGAAACTTGTGTAAAATCGAAGTTTACAAAGAAACCTTTCCCATCAGTTAAAAAGGATACAACTATTTTGGAGTTGATTCACTCCGATATCTGTGAATTGAATGGAATACTTACCTGTGGTGGTAAACGGTATTTCATTACATTCTTTTATGACTTCAGTCGGTTTCTATACGTTTACTTATTACATTTAAAAGACGAAGCTTTTGATGCTTTTAAACTTTATAAAGTTGAAGTAGAAAATCAACTTGAAAAACGAATAAAAATACTATGCTCAGACAGAGGAGGCGAATATTTCAATAGAGAGTTTGATACATTCTGCGAAGAGAATGGAATCAAACATGAACGCACCTCACCTTTTTCTCCCCAACAGAATGGTTTGGCGGAACGTAAGAACCCAACCCTTGTTGAGATGGTTAACTGTATGTTGAACCAATCGGGTTTACCAAACAATCTGTGGGGAGAAGCATTACTGACTGCTTGCCACATTCACAACCGAATCACTAGTCGTGTGATTCCAACCAGCCCATACGAGCTATGGAAAGGAAGGAAGCCTAACTTGGACTACTTTAGAGTTTGGGGTTGTATTTCTTACTATCGTACCCCTGATCCAAAACGATCTAAATTGGGAGCCCGTGCCATTAAAAGCATATTCGTAGGATATGCTAGAAATAGCAAGGCTTATAGATTATTGTATAAAGAAACGGGAGTGATAGTGGAATCCAGAGATGTGGAATTCTTTGAAGCCAAGTTTTCAGAAGATGCTGAAAACTCGGATAGAACATTGGCTCCAAATCTTCCTAGCACATCTCGTGACAGTTCGAAAACCTCAAACAAGGTTGACGAACCATGTAGAAGTACTAGAGTAAGAAAAGAGAAAAGTCTAGGAGATGATTTCTTCTCCTACCTAGTAGAAGGAACACAAAAGAAAGTGACTAGAGAAGTCATTTTATCGATTAACATCGAAGATGATCCTAAGACTTTTAAAGAGGCCATGTCTTCAAGAGATGCTCCACTATGGAAAGAAGCAATAAACAATTAAATGGACTCTATTATGGGAAATGGAACTTCGGAATTAGCTGATTTACCCAAGGGAGCAAAACCCATAGGTTCCAAGTGGTTTTCAAAAGAAAGCTACACCCAGATGGTTCAATCTCAGCATTTAAAGCTAGATTGGTAGCTAAAGGATATAGACAGAAGGAGGGTATCGATTATTTTGACACCTCTGCTCCAGTTGCTATAATTAGTTCAATTCAAACTCTTATAGCAATCTCAGCCATAAAAGGACTGTGTATTCATCAAATGGATGTGAAAACAACCTTTTTGAATGGTTACTTATATGAGGAGGTTTATATGGAGCAACCCGAAGGGTTTGTGGTACCCGGACAAGAGAACAAAGTGTATAGACTCATTAAGTCTCTGTACGGTTTAAAGCAAGCCCCAAAACAGTGGCATGAAAGATTTGATACTACTATCACATCTTTCGGGTTCCGACATAATGGAGCTGATCGGTGCATTTACTCGAAATGTACAAAAGAGTCCACTGTAATTATCTGTCTTTACGTCGATGATATGCTGATCATCGGAACCAATCTAGAAGGTATCTGTGAGACGAAAACTACTTATCCTCGAACTTTAAGATGAAAGATCTTGGAGAAGTAGATACAATTCTTGGGATTAAAATTAAAAGGCCAGGATCTCAAATCTCTCTTAGTCAATCCCACTATATAGAGAAGATACTGATTAAGTTTCAACACTTGAATATAAAGGAGTTCAACACTCCATTTTACTCAAGTGTGAAACTTGACAAGAATTCTGATAGAGCAGTGGCTCAACTAGAATATGCTAGTGCAATAGGATACATGATGTATGCAATGCATTGTACTAGACCGAATATTGCTTTTGTTGTGAGCAGGCTAAGTCAATATACAAGCAATCTGGACCAGATCACTGGAAGGCAATAAGTAGAGTATTGGGATACTTGAAAAGAACCAGTGATCTAGAATTGACATACACGACGCATCCTAGAATCTTAGAAGGATACTCTAATGCTAGTTGGATAGATCATTCAAGTGATTCTAAATCCACAAGTGGTTGGATTTATACACTTGGTGGTGGAGCGATTTCTTGGGCAAGCAAGAAACAAACATGTATCGCTCATTCGACTATGGAAGCCGAATTCATAACCCTAGCTGCTGCGGGCAAAGAGGCCGAATGGATTAGAGATCTGCTGACAGATATCTATTTATGGCCTCATCCAACTCCTTTGATTCCCATGTACTGTGACAGTGAGACCACACTGTCAAAAGTATACAATGTCGTGTATAATGGGAAGTCGCGACACATAGGTCTTCGGCATAATTATGTGAGACAACTTATAGAAAATGGTACCATTAGTATTGTGTATGTCAAGTCGCGTGGAAACTTGGCAGATCCATTGACTAAGCCTCTGACGAGAGACTTAGTAGGAGCAACCACCAGAAACATGGGTCTGAAACCACTCAGAATCGGTCAGTGATAGGAACCCAACTTGAATTTAGTGCTCCTATCTCTCAAGTTTAAAGGGTAATAACAAGTCACTTAACTGATAGAAGGTAATATCAAATGATAGACCTGTGTAAGGTATGAGATAGTACGTCGTTGCCGAGAACAAGGATGAGTTAGTTATCTTAACAAAGTTTAGAGGCATATTAGCAACAAAGGTGTTATAGAACTTTGCCTATACGACTGAGAGGTGGTGCCCCCTCAAATGAAGAGTTGTGGTTTCTCTTCTAAAAGGTCATGAAACAGGATTTTAGCGTATGGCCATATTCGCGCTCAGTGAGAATGCAAAGACAAAAGATGGTGTGTGTGAATAAGCTGAAGTAATCACAAAATTCAAAGTTTAAATCCTAAGTATACTTCTGAATTGATTCCTTCCTGCATATCCACATTAAACAGGGTTTAATCTTAGTGACAACACTGTGACATCATCTTTTATTGAATGTCATAAAATTTTCCAACCGGGTGGGGGATTGTTGGAATTTGAGTGTGAGGTTCGAATTTTCCATCCCACATGGGTAGAGACACAAAAGAAAGTGTTGTTTATAAGGCTATCATCTCAAGCGGGTCTTGAGTAAAATGGTATGCTTATGGTGGGGGTCTTAAAGAAGTGCAACGCACAAGAGCGCGCGCGTGGTCGTGGCCGAGTGCGAGGGCGAGGGCGCGGGCGCGGGCGCGGTTCTCGCTTTGCACTTTGCACTTCGCATTGGAGCTGAGGAGCCTCGCCCCGAGCTACGAGCTTTCTTTTTTTAGATCGAGATAATTAATTAAGTGAAGTTAATTAATTTTGAGCAGATAATTAATTTTCAGCTGATAATTACTCTTAAGCAGATAAAGATTCAATTTTCCAGATAAGTTTTCTGTTTTAACTCATTAAAAACGTGGGAAATTGAGTTGGAAATCAGTTGGAGACTTAGTCTCCAACTCTATCTCCAATTCCGATTCTTGGGGAGAAATTTAGGAATAATTATCAGATTATTTTCTGATTTTCGAGTATAAATTGAGGCTTCCGGTTATTGCTTTAACACACTGAAAAACGAAGCTTTCTCTTCTCTCTCTCTCTCTCTCTCTCTCTCTCTCTCTCTCTCTCTCTCTCTCTCTCTCGCTGCTTCCTCTGCTCTCTCACGATCTCTACCATATCTTCTGTCTCAACTTTGTGTTATAATTAAGCACTATTGTTGTTAGTGCTTAAGTGTACTGCATCAAATCCTCGGGGTTTAGCGACTGTTAATCTCACAGCATTATAGAGATACGTCAAAACCTTTAAGGACAGGTTTAGATAAACCGTGCAGTTCTATTTCGGAGATTCTGTGAAGTTATCGATCATCTAATCAGGTTAGCTTTTATTTTCGGTTTTGTCTTTCTTTTCAATCCACTAGAGTGGACAGTCTGACTTCTACCCCTTCTTCTAACATATCTATCGCGAAGGATAGACTCGTTATTAGGTTCACATAAAATCATTATAAATCAGTTTTACGTTTGGTAATTGCTAAACTTTATAAATAAAGTTTGAATCTTTATAATTAAATTTACTGTTTAATACATAAATCTCATTGCTTTATTTTGAATTAAATTTACTGTTTTATACATAAATCTCGTTGCTTTATAAGGACAGTCTCCAGAAATACTCCATATGAACACCGATTGCAATTAAAAATCCATCAGTCCATTTCCTGCCATGAAAACCAACAACTCTCCCAGAAGTAGCTGTTGAATTGAAAAGGGTATACCCTGCACCCATTTCCCGTCCATACGGCCCATGTGTCGTCTTGTTTGTGTGAAAAGTGATGGACGTTATAGCTTCCACTCCATTATACCCCTCAATGGGTCCATAAAAACCAGAGATCCCAGTCAAATACTCATCCATACCATCCAAATTAACCTGCAAACATCATGGTCTTGTTATCAACCTAGACCGCTCATAAAAGGTTGACAAAATGCAAAAAATCATCATGTAATTTAGTACATACGAGTTCCATTTTATCTCCACCTGTTCCTCCATGCATTGGTGACAGAACAGATTTAGCATCCCTTTGAATATATTCAAATTGGATGGCATAAATCACATTCATAGACTCTCCAACATGAATACGTACTTGTTTGACAGTAGAGAAAACTCCATCATCCCAAGGTTTGCCGCCAGAATCCCCCCAAGGCCCTGCATCCCTTGGGATTGTCAGACTAGAACATAACTGTGAAAAAATAATCAGGAGTTTATAAAAAGGATTTTTTTAACTTTAGAACAACATAAATAATCAGAATTCAGAGGAATTTTTGCAGAAAACCCATTAGCGATAAACAAATTAAGTAGGTCTTAGACAAGGCTCGAAACATGAATGGTTAAAGAGAGTTAAAACAGAAAAGAAATACCAAAAAGAGAGTTTTAGATGGTAAGGGATGAACCTCATGCATGGAATTGTCTCCAGATGTAGAGTTAAGACGCAATGCACATGATTCAGGCTTCACATATATCCCAATAGCATGAAACATGTTATTGGTAAAACGGCCATGAAATCCAGCAATCATAACACCTTCCCCCTCGTATGAGAAAGTCGTACCACTGGGTTCACCATATGGACCATATTTGTTCTGATTTGTGCCAAAGCATAATGACGTCACATATTGAGTGCCAAACGTCCCACTTATCGACGTTAGATATTCATTAGGGTAGTCGATGCAAATCTGTAGAATTAAAAACATGTACACAAAAATGATGAAACAATCTTCAATGACACCAAACTACATTCAGATAATATTATCAGATACCTCATCAGTTTTGTCGTCATTCTTGTCACCAAAATGTGAGCTTTCAGTTTCACCTGTACTAGAGCCGCCGCTATAAAATTTGATGCCATCAATAGAACTTCCATGTACAATAGTTATCTTCCTAATGAAGCCATTAGGCTTATAAATCCAGTTTTTCCCCGATGAATGACCCCATGGTCCATGAGTTATGCATCCTTCAGAATTGGTTTTATGATCTCCCTGCAAACCATACAAAAACGTAATAGCTTTTTATAAAACACAATAATCAATACCACTTATAAGCTAGCTTTAATTTTATACTTCAAGTTAAAGAACAACTAAAAATCACACGGAAAAAACAAATGAAATCCTACCATCAGGTTAATGAAATTGAGATATAGATGTTACCAAACCTTGAACAGTTAATATCTACTACCTGCAACCATCAGCACAATGAATCTAAGCGGTAAGAAAACATTAGCAAAATTTAAAATGATTTTGCATTCCACCAGGAATCGTACTTCATTACACAATGTATAATGATAAAAATAAAATAAAAAAATAAAAGAATAATGGTATGCATGACGATGGTGTAAATATAATATGTTAGAATGCTGCAATTATTTAAGAAATTAACTAATGTGGATTCTAATATTGAAACAAACATACAATTAGTATAACAACGCAAATAAACTCCGACGAAATTACAAGTTAATTAACACCCTCAACAAAAAGAAGAACATCATACTGCAGTTATATAGAATGCTGGAGAAGAATAAAAAGGCCAAATCATGAAAAGAAGAAAAGAATAAGAAGCCAAGAAGGCGAAAGATGCAGAGAGATTGGAAAACGTAAAGCCATGTCTCGTAATTGTAAAGTCCATTTGTCGGGGGTGGACCTACTTAAGATCATACATGGTGGTACAAGTCACCGCTTTATTCCCCTTGTCGGGGGTGGACCTACTTAAGCGCATATATGGTGGTACAAGTCATCGCTTTATTCCCCTTGTCGGGGGTGGACCTACTTAAGAGCATATATGGTGGTACAAGTCACCGCTTTATGATTCTGTTGCAATGGAAAAATTAATCCCCTTGTTCCAATTGGTGTTATCCTATCGATTCATTAAGTCCCCTTATATTCATTGAAACTACAATAATAACATAAATTTCTCTTGGCATAGCTGGTTGCATGATTTTTCCCTTTCCGGTTTGAATCCCATGTGTACCAAAATTTCCAATTTTTAGCTTTTAATTCTCGGTTTATTACGTTTTTAAAAAAACTAGAAGTGTACTCGCGCAATGCAGCTAGATACATCACGATTTTAATGTTTCATTTTATTTTCTGTTTTTTGTCGATTTACATTACGATTTTGGATGGTTGTGAGAGAGTAATAATGATTTTTTTATATAAATTTGTTTAATTTAGACTTTAATAATATAATGTAATTTATTTTGGTTTAATAATATAATTTTTTTATAAAATATTCTGTTAGATTTTTTTAATGGGAAAAGTCCAAAAAAAACCCAATGGACTTTAGTGTTTGAAGTGATTAAGTCCTTGGACAATTTTTTGGAACAAATAAGTTCTTAGACATTTCAAAACACACTAAATAAATCCTCTGTTAAATACATCCTTATTACTTAAAAATGTAACTCGCAACCTACATAACAGATAAAACTATATATATAAATTATAAAAAAAAAAACAAAAAAGATGTCACATACTTTATCCTCTTACAGATTAAAAAATGGGAAAATGAACTAAAATAGTCAATCTCATCAACCAAATTTATTTTTTAAGCACCTTTTAAAGTCTAAGTTTATGCATAATTTTTTTTCCTTAAGAATTGTTTTGGCAAAAAAAATATATTATAAAGTATCTTTATAATTTTGTTATTTAATTATGTTATATTTTCTGATTTTTTAATTTCAGTTAAACCTTTATTATATTAACACGCATAATCGTATATTAACTAAAATATATCAAAAATAATGTCTTTTTTATCACATTACACCATTATAATTGTATCGTCAATATCTTTAAAATAAGCCTAATATTGAATTTTTTGGATTTAATCTCATATTATTAAGTATCATAAATACGTACGAATTATATTTAATATTTACACTTTCTATCCTTTTAGGGTTATTTATTTAATAATATAAGATTAATCTTTAACTATAAAGGTATAAAGTGAAACTATAAAAATAATTCGTACGTATTTATGATATTGAATAGTATAAGATTAAATAATTCTTACGTATTTATGATATTGAATAATATAAAACTAATTTTTTTAATATATTTAAGTTAATATATGATTATGTGTGTTAATATAATAAAAATGAAAAGGCAATGAATATAAAATAAATTAAATAACTAATTATAACTTTATAAAGATGCAAAGTGTAATTTTTTTCTAAAATTATAAGCAGAAAGTGAATTTTTATACGTAAAATTTTCTATGTAAAGATGTTTTTTATTTTATTTTTTGGAAAAAAACAATTCTTACGCAAAAAAAAATTATTATTCCCAAACTTTTAACTATTTTAGAAAGAAAAAAAAACTTTGAAAAGTGGTTAAAAATGAACTTGGATGATGAGATTGACTTATTTCAGCTAATTTCCCCATTTTTAGTTTATAGGCGGATAAAGTATATGACATTTCTTTTTAATTTGTAGTTCTACCTGCTATGTAGGTTGCAAATTACATTTTTTAAGTAATAAGGATGTATTCAACATGTTACCAAAAGTCCAAGGATTTATTTAACAGATTTTTAAATGTCCAATGACTTATTTGTTCGAAAAAAATGTCCAGGAACTTAATCACTCCAAACCCTAAAGTCCGTTGGGTTTTTTTGAACTTTTCCCTTTTTTAATTATATTTTAGATTTTTTATATTTAAAATTTGATTTTTATTCTATATTTAATTATGCTGAGAGTTATTTTAGGGAAGTTAAAATGGTTAGAGATAATGATTGAAAATTAATAAATAGCATTAAATGTAGTACATACAGCTTTAATTGTTGTTTTTTAAGTAATTAACATTAAATAGCGGTACATTAAGCTTTAAGACTTGTTTTTAAGAGTTTTTTATGTCTGCTTTATAATATAGTATAAATATAGATGATGAAAGTGGAGTGTAGTGTAAAAGTGGTAAGTGGTTTTCCATACAATTTGTGTATGAGGTTCAAGATGTAATTATGGCTTGAAGCAAGTACGAATACATGGCTAATTAATCTTTGATACTTTTTCAGCATATTTGGTTGAAAATTCTGCACTTTTGATGTATTTTGAGTCATGGAGACTCTTTGGTGGATACACGTTAACTTCTTTCAACACAAACCTTTCCGAAGAAGGCAGGTCCGTTCCTGACAATTTTTGGGCCCTGGGCGAAATGTAAAACAGGGCCCTCGATAAGTACGAAAAAAAATTATTTAATGTCATTTTGTATCATAAGAAATAACATTGAATTCAAAAAATACGAATAATTTATATAAACCATTTTTCCTAGAATTCCTAGACACAAAATCAATCAATAATTATTTATAAATTAATATGATCTACCATATCATTTTTCCATAGTATCATTAATCTGTTCCAACGTCAAAAACATCCTTATGATATATATTTAATATATAGATTGACATTATTTGGGGTGTGATTATTTAGAGTACAACTCTATGTAAATCAATATAAATCAGTTGTGTTCCCATCTCACCTCATCTATGTTTTTCTATCACCATTTTAAACTTTTAGTGTTAAAACAATCCTTTTTTGAATCATCAATCTTAGAATCAAAAGCTCATGTTGGTTATAATATGAGATATTATTATTGTTTTTGAGATATGAGAGTACTTAAGATTCATGCACTAAATATTATATTATTAGATAATAAAGAGTCAATAATGTTTGAAAAAACAATGTATAGATATAAGTTAGATCGTCTCATATAATTGGTAATTTTTTACACAAAGTAGGAGTTCTCCGGGTTAATATCAAGAAATTTACCATATTCTTAAGGAAATATATAATTCATATGGATTGAATAATCAAAAGAGTCAGTGGGAGATGAATGATGAATAATATATCAAGGTTTTCTAGGTAAGTAAATTTAGACTTTGGTACTAGATAAAAAAAACTTTTAAATAAACTATAATCAATACTGTAAAATGAACAACCAATTAACTTTTCACATATTTTTTTTCATTTCAAGTGTAATTAGTTAATACATGTTTGGACCCTTATATAATACGAAATTCTTTTAGTCCTATTAGATATAAAAAAAATTGTCTCTTTTGTTAACTAATTTTTTTACTACTATTATATAGTTAAAAAAAATTGGGCCCCTATTTCTCGTTGGGCCCTGGGCGTACGCCCGACCCGCACTCCTTCAGGGACGGCCCTGGAAGAAGGTTCACTAGCTTCAGTTCATCATATGTTCAAGCGAGATCGTTGGGTTCCATAGGAGTTGGTTGATTTGCTATTGCATTGATGTATTTCACTAGGTATGTTGTTTCAAACCAACTCAGACTGAGATCAGCTTTTCCAACTCATTGATTCAATGTTTATGATCAACATTCGCATCAAAAGGACGAGTCTAGGTTGCCATTTTCAAACATTTCAAGAAATAACAAATGCTCCCATGAACAGAATCTTGATATTTTGTTCTCTATAATTGCAAAAATACATCCAACAAAAATCTAGATCATCGAGTTTGATGCAATTACCATTGAATCATGCATCTAAGCAAAAGGACTATACACACTTCAATCATCTTCAGAAATACTTCATATGAACACCGATTGCAGTTAAGAAACAATCAGTCCAGCCATGAAAACCAACTATTTTCCCGGGAGATGCTGTTGAAGCGAAATAAGTACACCCTGCACCACTTTTTCCTCCGTAAGGCCCATGGATCCTCTTGTTTGTGTGAAAAGTGATGGACGTTATAGCTTCCACTCCCTTGTAACCCTCAATGTATCCATAAAACCCTGAGATTCCAATCAAATACTCATCGGTACCATCCAAATTAACCTGCCAAGGTCAAGGTTAACGTTCTATTACTATTAACAGCCATGACCAATCATGAGGTTGATAAAATGCGATAAGAAAATAAACCTGTATTTTATTACATACCAGTTCCATTTTATCTCCACTTGTTCCTCCATGCATTGGTGACAAAACGGATTTAGCATTACTTTCAACATATTCAAATTGGATGGCATAAATCATATTCAGAGACTCTCCAACATGAACACGGACTTCTTTGACAGCGGAAAAAACTCCATCCCAAGGTTTACCTCCCACAGAAGCCCCCCAAGGTCCTGCATCCCTCGGGATTGACATCCTAGAACATAACTGAGTGAAAAAACACAGGCATACAAGAGGATATTTTAACTTTAGAATAACATGAATAATTGGTATTCCAGAGGAATTTTTGCAGATATGTGGTTTTCAAAATACCCATTAATGACAAAAAGAATACAGGTTTTGGATAAGACTTGAAACATAAATGGTTAAACACTAAAAACAGAACAGAAATACCAGAAAGAGACATCAAGGGACTAAAATGGATGAACCTGAAGCATGGAATTGTCTGCAGATGTAGAGTTAAGACCTGTTGCAAATGATTCGGGCATCACATAAATCCCAATACCTGTGAGATATTTCCAAACATGCCCATGAAATCCAACAATCATAACACCTTTCCCTTCGAATGAGAAAGGAGTGCCATCAATATTACCACCATAAGGACCATAATGGTTATGATTTGTGCCAAAGCATAATGACCGCAAGGTGAAAAATCCTAAAATGTTGTCAAATGTTCCACTTATTGACGTTAAATATTCATTAGGGTAGTTGATGAAGATCTGCAGAATTACAAACATGTCATCTATTAGGGAAACTATTCCTTGCTTGCACAAGTACACAAAAATGCTAAAACAATCTTGAATGACATCAAAATACATTAAGATATTATTAACAGGTACCTCATCCATTTTATCACCATACTTGCCACCAATATGTGAGCTTTCAGTTTCAACGCTATAGAACTTGATTCCATTAACAAAGTTTTCATGTAGAATGGTTATCTTCGTAATGAAGCCTTTGGGCTTATAAATCCAGCTTTTACCCTCTGTACCACCCCATGGTCCATGACTTGTGCATCCTTCAAAATCGGTTTTATCTCCCTGCAAACCATCCAAACCATAATAGCTTTATACAACACATTAATCGGTACCACTTTATGCATGAAATAAAGAAACAACAAAAGATAATAAAAAGAAACAAAACCCTACCATCAGGCTATTGAGATCTCAATTCTGATTGCTACTCAACGATATCAACTAGAGAACTACCTGCAACAATCAACCCCAAGGAATCTAAGCTGTAAGAAAACATCAACAAAAAAGTGATTTTGTCTTCCACAATTTAAATCATTAAGAAGAATGATGGAAAAATAAGAACAACATGCATGATCACAGTGTAACTAAAATTATGCGAGAATGCTGCCATTTTTTTTATAAAATCAGGAGAAGCTAAGCTGTTTAAGCTTTGTATAGTACCGAACAAAGGATCGTGCAATACATAGTTACATAAACATCATCTGATTCATGTCCATATATACCCCCATCGAACCAATTGTGTAATAACAAAACCATCCAATTATGTAAGACATTCTACACGAGAGCCAGAGAAACACAAAATAATCATAACACACATCTAATTTGACATTTAATTGAGCCCTATCTCCAAATTTAGTGAAACAAGGTTTCTAAAAATTCATGGCAGTTCATCACAGTTATTTCATGAAATTTTCTGACGTAAATACCACTATCGTTTCCAAATGGTGTTGATTTTTATGTTGTAAGCTCAACCTAGCAATTGTCAAATAAAAAATTATGACAGATGTGCTGGAGTCACACAATCGGCTAAACATGGACGAAGGACGATCAATCACCTTCTATAATTTACAAAAAACTAAACATATCTAGAGAGGTAAACTTCAGCAGATTGGGTGAAAACACGATCATATTGTAACCTTTTCGCCTTCCTAAAGTGAATTTTGACAGTGAAACGAACATTTGAGTATAATAGCACAAACAAACTCCAACGAAACTAGACGTTAATTACACTCTAAACGAAAAGAACAACATCATCAGTCTGTAGACAATAATAGTGTTCAAATACTGTTCAAATTTCAAATACTGTTTATCTAAGAAAAGAAAGTGATGTTAATTACACTCTAAAGGAAAACAACAACATCATCATCAGTCTGTAGACACTAATAGTGTTCAAATACTGTTCAAATACTGTTTACCTAAGAAAAGAAACTGATCAGAGAGATCGAAATATGAACCCTAGTTACCTTTTTCAACTGAAAGCTCTGAATAAACGGAAAGAACGAACCTGCAGTTGCAGAAAATGCTTTTGAAGAAGGAGGCCGAATTATGAATAGAAAATAAGATGTGGGCTTGAAGCCCTAGATCGATTTCACGGACAATCTCGCCAAAATCGATTTGGGTATATGTTGTGGGTCGATTTTGGAATTAACAATTCCATTTTTATTAATTTATTTGATTGTTTGCGCTGTTAATTTGTTTAGAAAGGTTGAAGTTTGCTTTATTTTAAATAACAATACAGATTATTTGTTAAAACAAAATATAGAGCAAAACCTTCACTTTCCCTATTTTATTTTTTAAAGAAATCTGTTGCAGATGCTACTTGTCAGGATCGAATTCTTAACAAGAATAAATTCTCAGAAACTAATATCAAAGAAGTTGCGGAATAACACTTTGATATTCAATAAAACAGTAAACCAAAACAGTATATAATCAACAACTTGTAAACTTGTATTGAATGCTTGAAGTTACAAGATTAAACACACAACCTCAATATTGATGAACAGACTCACCAATACGAATTCTACTTCTCTAGAATTAGGATCTATGACTTGAGGTTGATTTTCTCAAAAAAACTTAGAATGAATAAATTAATCTATCTCTAAACTATTCTATCAAATCTGTACATATACTAAATAAAAAGATAATTACAATAAATAAACTATCTTCAGTATATCTTCCATCATTATCTTCAAGCTTTCCATGAATATCTTGATTCTTTCCAGCTGTCATCCTTTCCAGCTGTCATCCTTTCCATCCAGTTCTTTAAGTCAAAAGCAGTACTAACTATGCTCAGCAACATTAATTTCTTCTAGCAGCATTAACTTGGTCTTAGCAGCATTAACTACTAAGCAGTACTAACCACTAGCAGTACTAACTAGTTAAGCAGTACTAACTTTGTTCAAGCAGCACTAACTTTGACTAGCAGTATTAATTCTACTAGCAGTAGTAATACTCAGCAGTATTAACTTTGAAGTCCTCTGGCAGTAGTAATTCTGAACTAGCAGCATTAAAGACTTGTTCACATCTTCAGTTCCCAACAATCTCCCCCTAACTTGACTTTTAGAAAGAGAAGTCAAGTTCTTCAAATGCTTCCAAAATCTTCATTGATCTACTCCAATGTTAGGATCCAGTCCCATGCTCTGATTAATAGTTCTTTGAATTAAGTACTTTGCCATTTCTGAATTTGGTGTACAACTCAACTTCTTATTTAACATGGCATGAAGCTTCAGATTTGTATGGTTGTATACCCTATCCACCAAGTAATACTCCCTGTGAAAAGTATCCAATGCTAGTTCATAGACTCCACTCCTTTCATATAGAGTCCATCCTCTAACAGTCTTAAATACATCTTTTATCAAATGCTTTACTGCTTCTGGTTTGAACAACATGCACAAATATTCCATAACTAGCTTCACAATTGGTAACCCTGGAGCTGTCAACTGATCTGCATGAACTTTCATCCCCACTGCAAACATTTCTTCCAAATCAGATCTTGAATACTCTCTGACAATTTTGCTCCAGGTGCTGTAGACTTCATACCTCTAATCCTTTCTTTTCAATCTGATGTACTCTTTACCATCCACCTCTACAGTATCCCAGAGGATAACTTCAGGAGGTTTGAATCCAACAGGTTCAGCTGAAATAGGCTTTGGAATTTTATCCATTACCACCATGTACATGTTTACATCTGAACTCTGTGGTATTTCTTCCTGAGATTCAACTTTCTTTTCTTCTTCTACTCTAGACTTCTTTTCAACTTTCTTTCTGTTGGCCATCATCTTGGTTCTCTTCAGTATCCTTTTCCCTTGTCCTATAGTAGCTTCTTTCTTCTTTTCTTCCTTTTTCCTTTCTTCTGATCTAGGGCCTTTAGAAGCAATAGACTTAACTCTTTTTATCTTCTTGATCTTCTGAGCTAGAGTCTCTTCTTCCTTAATCTCTACCTTTTTCTTTGTTGGAGTTCCCTCTTCACTTTCAGGGAAGGGTTTATTGATATTCACATCATGCCTCTCCTTAGCTTTCTTTTCAAACTCCACTCTGTCCTTTTCATTACTCTTCAGCTTCCCCATTTCTTTCTCATATAGCTCCTTGATTTGATCAAAATTCATCTTCACAAACATTTCTTTCTTTACACCAATTGCACTCCTCAAGAAAGTTATCATTTTGTTTCTTTCCTGAGTGGCAAGGTAAGTTTGTGAAGGTCTTCTCTTCTTAGCACTTGTTCTGGCCATCATAGCCTTTTTCAAGCACATTGCTCTTTGCTTAGCTTTCTCTGTTTCCAGCCCTTTCTGGAATGCTTCATTTAACTCATTTGCAAGTGCTCTGGCCATTTCTCTGTCTTTTTTAACCTGTTCCTTTTCTGCTAGATCTAACTCTTCTTGCATTTTCTTTGCTAATGCTTCATCTGACTCAATCATCTTTTGCTTTTTAGATGGTTGATCAGATTCTATCATCTTTGCTTTTCCCTTTTTCCTTGTATTTGCATCCATTTCTTTCTTCTTTATTTTCTCTGCTCCCCCTTCATTTATGACCACTCCCTTTGCTTTGGGAGTGTCATTCTTTGCTTTGATGAGCATTTCAGCTACTTCAATTTATGTTGGTGTTAACTCTGGTACTGCTGCTTGTGAAGTTTCAGCAGCACTAACAGTTTCTGCTGCTTGTTTTGGCTTAGCAGTAGTAACAGTTTCTGCTGCTGGGGTTGTTACTGCTGTTGGTGTTGTTTCTGCTGCTGCCTTTTCTTCAACAAATTCAGCCCTTTCTTCAACAAACTCCCCCTCAAACTGTTGATCTATCTGTTCTGAGCTTGAATTCTCCCCCTTTTTGGAAGCATTTTTCTTATTTGACCTCTTCTTTAAAACAAATTGTTTTCTCCTCTGCTTATGCACCAACCTTGTCACCATTTTCTTTAATTTGGCAATCTGGATTTGTTGTGACAGGATGACCATCTTCATCTCTTCAATTTCTTTTCCTTGTTTGAGAACATCTTGGTTGATGTTCCCCATTGTTTCCATCAATTCATAGTAGGTATATCTGTCCTCACCCTCTCCAGAAGTGTTACCCTCTTTTGAAGGATCATTGGATTTTTTTGTAGTGGAAGTCTTCTGCCTAGCAGAAGCACTATCCACCCCCTTGGTTTCTTGGCACCGGGGACCTTTGAATGATTGCTCATTCAAAGTTGTCATGGGGAAGGTCTTATGGATGTTACCACTGACCTCCTCTGAGCTAGCAGGAGTACTAACTATGCTCAGCAGCATTAATTTCTTCTAGCAGCATTTACTTGGTCTTAGCAGCATTAACTACTAAACAGTACTAACCACTAGCAGTACTAACTTTGTTCAAGCAGCACTAACTTTGACTAGCAGTAGTAATTCTACTAGCAGTAGTAATACTCAGCAGTATTAACTTTGAAGTCCTCTGGCAGTAGTAATTCTGAACTAGCAGCATTAAAGACTTGTTCACATCTTCAGTTCCCAACACTAATGCATGTTGTGGGAAGTATAGACAGATAAACCGGTTAACAATCTATCCTATAAACGGTCTCGGCTAAAAGATTGTTTGTCTGAATCGGTCCTGATCCATCAGCAATACCATTTATTATTATTTCTCGACGACAACATTTATGATCGATTTTAAGCAGTGTTCAAAAAGACTCCCATGGGCGCAAGACACACCTTCAATTCGCCGTTACGAAATGGTTCTGTAGTGTTTTTGTAAGGCGTAGTTTATGCCATGGCGCATGTTTTTTTGCACTTTCAACTTCAGATTTTACATTTATCCAGATTTATATAATCATATCACTCATATTCGTCGTAAACGTTATGGACTTGCAATTAAAACAAAGTTGTAAAATTACCTTTCTAAGTTTTATTTTAAATATTTAATCAAAAATTATTTTTATAATAATAATCTATATGATTTTGTTTTTAATATGAATATACATTTTTTAATATTATTTTCTGACTAAAATAATATTATATATATATATATATATATATATATAGTTTCATTTGGAATCCACCTTAATTTAGAAAACCATAGAAACCGTCGATTTCATTGGTTAAGTTAATGAAATTGTTTCATTAATTTGTAAAATTTGATAAATTGTTTTATATAATTCTTTTCTTGATAAAGTTGTTTCATATATTTGTTTTTTTATGTAAAAATGAAAAAGTTTCATCAGAATAATAAAATACATGAAACAATTTCATTTTTTACATAAAAAACACAAATATATGAAACAATTTCATCAACAAAAGAATTATATGACACAATTTCATCAAATTAAACAATTTCATGAACCAATTTCATTAAATTAACCAATGAAATCGACGATTTCCACAGTTTGCAAAAGTAGAATGGGTTCCGGTGAGTAGTTGAGTTAACGGTGAGAAGCGTAAGAAATGGTTATACCATTGGATAATAAATGGACGCACATTAGAATAAGATGCACTAGATCAATTCTCTTCTAACTCACAATTCATGGAGGACTTGAATTAAAAGAGTCAGATCCACTTCTCACGCTTCTCACCGTTAACTCAACTTCTCAAACGATTCTTCGTCTATATAGAAACTAATACGGATACATATATAAGAGCATCTCCAACAGCTTCTCCAAAATTGAGATAATGGAGATTTTAGGCATTTTTGTGCTCCAACAGATTCTCCAAATCTTTCTCCAAAATGGAGAAAGTAGGAGATAGTGTAATTTTTTCCAAATATAGAGAACTCTCCAAAATCTCCAAAAATGATTACCATGAGAGAGAAATTGTTTTTTTATTATATTCTACCAATAGAACTTCTTCAAATGAGATGGGTATGAGAAATAAATAATATTTTATTAGATTTATACAATATTTTAATATTATAAATAATGTTTTCATCTTCAAAATGGAGAATCTGTTGGAGATGGATGTAAATTTTTATGTAGATTTTGACTTTTAATTCTCCATTTTAAAGAAATTTTGAAGATGCTCTAATTCTATATATAACATATAAATTTGCCACTTTATGTCATGCGCCTGGAAAACACCGCGTCATCGCCGTAGCTTATAAGGCTTGACCTAGTAGCCAAGTTAAGACATCAGCACATGCAACATTACATACTGACCAAGTCTTAAATTCCAATGATACAATGCTTACGATCGAAGATCGCGAGTTGCCATTTTCAGTGTTCTGAAAGAAATTAACAGATTCTTCATGTACACAATCAAAAACTTTGACCCTAACAAAGTTCTTCAAAACCTAACGCAAGTATGATGTAATTACCATTGATTCAAGCATCTAACCAAAAAGACTTTACATACAGTCTTCAGAAATACTCCATGTGAACACCAATAGCACTTAAAAACCCACCATTCCATTTCCTGCCATAAAAACCAACAACTTTCCCACGGGAGGATGTTGAAGTGAAATGAACATACCCTGTGCCCGTTTCCCGTCCATAAGGCCCGTGTGTCCCCTTGTTTGTGTGAAAAGCAATGAACGTTATTGCTTCCACTCCATCGTATCCTTTAACGGGTCCATAAAACCCTGAGATACCGGTCAAGTACTCATCCGTACCATCCAAATTAACCTGCCAAAATCAAGGTTCTGTTAACAGCCTAGACCGATCATGAGGTTGACAAGATGCAAAAAAAAAATCTAACGGTTTGTATTTTTTGTACATATCAGTCGCATTGTAGCACAACGTGGTGCTCCTCCTCCATGAATTGGCGACAAAACGGTTTTAGCATCCCCTTTAACATATTCAAATTGGATGGCAGTAATCACGTTCAGAACCCCTTCGACATGAACATGTACTTTCTTGACAGCAGAGAAAACTCCGTCATCCCAAGGTTTACCTCCAGAACCCCCCCAAGGTCCTGCCTCCCTCGACATTGCCATTCTAGAACAAAACTGCTACAAAAAGATCGTTCACAAGGAAATTTTTACTTTAAAATAATATGAAAGCGGTTTTCGTAGAGGAAAAATTTACTGATATGTGGTAGCACAACCCTTTTTTAACAAAATAGGTTTTTAACCGTAGGGTTGAGTTCATGGGAAAACCATAAAAAATAGAAAACTAAGGAACGACCTAATAACCATTCATTTGTCCGGTATGCACAAGTGCATAGAAGTAATTTGTCCGGTATGCACAAGTGCCCGGAAACAACTTCAATTTCCTTTATGCTCATGTGCATACAGGACAAATGAATGATTATTATTGGGGTGTTCTTTAGTTTTCCAGTTTTTTTTTGCCTGGATTTGAGTGTTTAACTATATATAGGTTTTAGATAAGGCTTGAAACATAAACGGTTAAACACTAAAAACAGAACAAAAATACCAAAATGAGACTTGTAGATACCAAGGGATGAACCTCATGGGTGGAATTGTCTTTGAATGCAAAGTTTCGAGCTAATGCAAATGATTTGGGCATCACATAAATCCCAACAGCGTCAAGGTATTTGCCAACACGGCCATGAAAGCCAACAATTATCCCACCTTTCTCATTGTATGAGAAACGAGTGCCAGTATCTGAACCATAAGGACCATAACGGTTCTGATTCGTGATAAAGCATAATGACATCACAACTTCATATCCTCCGTAGCTGCCAACCGTCCCACTTATCGACGTTAGATATTCCTTAGGGCAGTCGATGCAAATCTGCATAATTGGAAACAAAACATTCATTAGAGGCACTGTTATTACTTGTTTGCAAATGTACACTAGTTAAGCTCAAGGGGAAGATCACGGCACTACCAAAGCCCTTGTGACCATGGAGGTTCACCTACGACGACTCCGGGCCATTCGTGGATTACTGGGTAGAGTAAGGTGGCCCGGATACCAACGGTTACTCAAAAAAATGTACAAAAATGTTAGAATACGTCTTCCAATCATCCATGACATCATATTAAGGGTTGTTTAGCGACAAAAATTGGGTATAAGTGCTAACCGGGTAAGAGTGCTATCTGAAAATGGTTGTCTATATATCAAGTGTTTGTAATAAGTGCATACCACTAAAAATAATTAAGAGGCCATTTATGGGTAAGCACTTACCAGTATACTTTACCTTATGGTTCTTACCTATTGACCATGAAAATTACCTAGAATCTTACCGGTAAGAGCCATAACAAGGAACCACAAGGGCTGTGGTGTGGTGGTAAAGGCTTGGGGAGTTCATAGCGCTCAACCTGGGTTCGAGCCCCACTAGCAGCACTTATGACCACTGAGGATAAACTCAGGGCTGCACGCTTTAGCAGCTGGGCCACTGTGCCATAGCCCAGGATATCCTTTCCAAAAAAAAAAAAAAAAAAGTCATAACAAGGACCGAGAGTTTTACCGGTAAGTCTTATCCGGTAAGCACTTACCGGGTTTGAGACACTTACCAACAATCAATTTTGATGGTCGAGAATGTTATACGATAAGGTAAATGAGAGTAATGTCTTTGCCGATAAGTGCTTGCCCGGTAAGCATTTTGGTAAACGGTCCCTAAGTAAGCAAATGTCCAACTCGGTCATTGACATATTGGTCCCTAAGTAAAGAGTAACTAAAATAGTAGTTAGAACCGTGTCAGTTCGATTGCCACCCTTGCCACCAAAACATGAAGTAGAATCGGTTTGGAATTTGACGGAATCAATAACCCCTCCATGTGCAATGCTTATCTTGTTAACGAATCCTTTGGGCATATAGTTCCATATTTTTCCCCTTGGACCACCCCATGGTCCAAGACTTATGCATCCTTCAAAATCAGGTGTAACTCCCTGCAAATTAACCACCCAAAATCATAATAGCTGTATGCAACACATAAATCGGTATCACAAGTTGTGCTTCAAATAAAAACACAAGATAAGATAATAATAACAATTGAAACCCTAGTTACCATGAGGGTATTGAGATCTGTATCGTTACCAACCTTCAACAATATCTACTACCTGCATGCAACAATTGGATCGACGGTAGAAAACAGCGGTAATTAACTTGAGCATTATTCTGATTTTGCCATCAAATTTTCAAGTAGTGATTTCTTTTCCTAAGAAAAGAAAGTAATTAATAAGAGAGATTGAAAGATGAACCCTAGTTAGTTACCTCTTTCAAGTGAAGAAATTGGAAGAAGGAAGCTGCAATTACATAAAATGCTCAAGAATAAAAGAAGAACAATAGAAAGTAATAATGAGTGTGTAGTGGGGGTCTCCAAATAAACCTCTGCTGCCTCCCTCTCGAGGAACGAGCACGAAAATGTACAGCCACGCTTCGCAATAAATATTTTCAAAATAAAAGATTTTAATTTAATTTAGTAGCTTTTTTATCATCAAAAAGACTATGGGGTTGTTTATTTTTTTAAAAACCCTCTTAATAGCTTTTAAGTTTGAATCATTCAATTTTTTTTATACACTACCTTTTATTAATCATAACTAAATAAGACTTTAGACCCCTTAAAAAACAAATGACGCCTATGAAACGTGAAGTCATTTTTTTCCTACCTCTTCTCCTAATTTTTTTCTCGGTTTCTCCTAATTTTCTCTTTTTTCTAAATTCACCAATCCCAAATCGTTTCACAAAGCCTATGTTTAGCAAACTAGTTTATAAACACAGTGGCGGATCCAGAAAAAATAATTGGTGGGGGCCCGAGGAACAGGCGATGAGGCGAACAACGAGAACAAGGAGTGTTTTCTGTTTTCAGGAATTGGAAAGGGGTTAAGGGGCCTTTGATATATTTTGTTGGGGTCCCAGAAGCTATACCAAACTAAAATACAAGTAAAAAAAAATTAGTTGTCACGTGCAGGGCTGGTAGGGGGCCAGGACCCCTACCCCTCCTTACTGCATCCGCCCCAGTATAAACATATAAAATTACTAAAAAGACATCTAAAAAAATAATCAATTACAATATTTAATAATACTAGAAGTGTACTCGTGCAATGCAGCGAGATACATCACAATTTTAATTTTTTCTTTTATTTTTTGTTTTTTTTTGTCGATTTACAGTATGATTATTTTATATATTTTAAATTATTTATATTTAAATTAAAATGTTTATTCTGTTTTGATTATGTTTATCGGTTAATTATAACTTCAAACATATAACTTTAGAAATTTGTATTCGTACATCATAATTTGTAATCTTGAATTTTAAGTAATATGTATCAATAAACAGTACTTAATGCATAAAAGTTTGTTTTTAAGAGTTTTCTTCGATAGTTTAATAATAATGTAATTTAATTTAGTTTTAATAAAATAATTTTTTTTATAAAATAAACAGTAAATATTTTGTTAGATTTTCTTAATTATATTTTAGATTTTTAATATTTAAAATTTAATTTTTATCATGTATTTAATTATATGTAGGGAAATGATTTTAGGGAAGTTGAAGTGATGAGTGATTTTAGAGAAGTTAAATTTGTTAGAGATAAGAATTAAATAGCAAAAGATTTTAAGTTTTCATTATTTATTTAAGTTTTAAGTAATTAGCATTAAATAACGGTACATTAAACTTTAACAATTGTTTTAAAAATGTTTTTATAGATGTTTTATAATATAGTATAGATAATTAAAACAAATTTATAGTAATATAATATATTAATTAATACAAACAAGATAGTTAATAATATAATATGTTAATTAAAAGACATTGAAATTTATTATTACATATTATTAAGTGGCTGGGTCGGGTCGCCGCGGATTAGTCGGTGCTGCCCAATTGGATGCCCGGATACCGTGGGTGCGTGTGTGAGTTTAATGTCGTACAAAAAATATATATATATATGTTATAAAATTTGAATTTATTAAACCAAATTTACAAAAAAAATATATACATTAACTTATAATTTTAAATAACTATCTATACTATTTTATAAAACATTTATAAAAAACTCTTAAAAACAATTGTTAAAGCTTAATATACCGCTATTTAATGTTAATTAGTTAAAATCTTTTAAAAACAACTATTAAAGTTTTATATATTACATTTAATGTTATTTATTAACTTTCAATCATTATCTCTAATCACTTTAACTCTTCTAAAATCACTTATTACTTCAACTCCCCTTAAATCATTCCCTGCATAACTAATACAAGATAAAAATCAAATTTTGAATATAAAAAATCTAAAATATAATTACAAAGATCTAACAGAATATTTAATGTTTATTTTATATATAAAAATATTATATTATTAAACTTAAAATAAATTACATTATTATTAAATTTCGAAAAAACTCTTAAAAACAAGCTTTTATGATTAAGTATTGTTTATCGATACACCTTACTTAAAATTTAAGATTACAATTTACAAGTCATGATGCATGAGTACAAATTTCTAAAGTTATATGTTTAAATTCATAACTAACTGATAAACATAATTAAAAAAATGATAAACATCTCAATTTAAATATAAAGAATTTAAAATATATAAGATAATCATTGAATTCTAACAAAATACTTAATTTTTTTATATAAAAAATATTATATTATTAAGCCTAAATCAAACAAATTTATAAAAAAAAAAAAAAAACATTATCATTATCTCAAAATCATCCAAAATCGTACTGTAAATCGATTAAAAAAAACAAAAAATAAAAGAAACATTAAAATTGTGATGTAAAAAATATTAAAACCGTGATGTATCTCGCTACATTACGCGAGTATGCTTCTAGTTATATACAATATGAAAAAATTAATTAAAAATAATGATTGATAACTAAAATATATTGATTAATATTAAAAAAAAATTGATATAGCTATCAATAATCATAAATTAATATCAATGTATAATTAAAATTTAATTTATAATTTTCAGTTAATATTAAATTTTAATAACTAATAATTATTTATAATTAATAATTAATAAATAATAATGAAGACATAATTGGAATAATCACAAAAAGTTCCTCGTAAGTTACTGCAAGTAGCTTATCACAAAATTAACTTATAAGAGCATCTCCAACAACTTCCTAAAATTTCTCCAAAATGGAGAACCAAAGTTCAAAATCCCTAATAAAAATTGCATTTATCTCCAACAGATTCTCCATTTTGGAGATGAAATCATTACTTATATTATTAAAATAATATGTATATCTAATAAAATATTATTTCTCTCTCCTACACATTTCTTTTCAAGATTTCTTATTGATGGGATACAATTTTAAAACATTTCTCTCTCATAGTAATCATTTTTGAAGAGTTCTCCAAATTTGGAGAAAATTATACTCTCTCTCCTAATTTCTCCATTTTGGAGAAAGATTTGAAGAAGCTATTGGAGCAAAAAAATCTTCAAAATCTCTATTTTCTCCATTTTGGAGAAGCTGTTGGAGATGCTCTAAGCAACCTAATCACCTAAAAACATTTCGTGGTTTTAAGTTTTTTAAAAAAGTTCATTGCATTTTGAGCCATTAAATGAGAGGCAGAGCCAACTTGAAGCAATGACATTTAATTATTTCTACACAAACAAGAGAAACCATAACCCTTTTTGACGAGGGTTCACTAGGTTATTTTTTTTTTTGTAAGGCAAGAACTTTATTAGAGCAACAAACAAGTACAACAATTAAAAAATAGATTTTGTTCGGAACATGTTCATGGAAGTTCGTTAGTTTTCATAAAATTTGTTCGATCTACTGTTGCAATGTATTTTCTTTAGTTGTGGGCGTCCAGCCAGCTTGGGTACACCCTCGACTAATCCCAAGGGACCCCAGTGGACGGCAAGAGAAATCCCATGTAACCTTGGAGAAACTCGAACTGGACCTCCGATGACTTCATTAGGCATATCAAATATGACATTGATTCAAACCAACATGACTAAGATCAACTTTTGCAACCCAATGTAGTAATGCTTATTATCGACAATCACATTTGAAATCCGTTCGTGAACAAAATCTTGATTTTTGACCGTATTGAGTTCTTAAAGAAACCCCATAACGGAACAATACATCGAACAAAAACCTAGACCAAGTTTGATGCAACTACCATTGGTTCCTGCATCTTAGCAAAAAAGCTAGCCATACAGTCGGAACACTTCCATCATTTTTAGAAATAGTCCATATGAACACCGATTGCACTTAAGAAACCATAATTCCTGCCATGAAAACCAACAACTTTCCCAGGAGATGCAGTTGAAGTGAAATAAGTATACCCTTCACCAATTTCTTCTCCATAAGGCCCATGTGTCTTCTTGTTTGTATGAAAAGTGATAGACGTTATAGCTTCCAATCCGTTGTATCCATATACGGGTCCATAAAATCCTGAGATCCCAGTCAAATATTCATCTGTACCATCCAAATTAACCTGCCAACATCAAGGTTCCGCCATCAACCTAGACTGATCGATCATGAGGTTGATGAAATGCAAAAAATCAGTGTGTTATTTTGTACATACCAGTTCCATTTGATCTCCACCTGTTCCTCCATGCATTGGTGATAAAACTAATTTAGCATCCCATTTAACGTATTTAAATTGAACGGCATAAATCACCTTCAAAGACTCTCCAACATGAACATGGACTTGTTTGATAGCAAAGAATACCCCATCATCCCAAGGTTTACCTCCAGAAACCCCCCAAGGTCCTGCCTCCCTCGGCATTGCCATTCTAGATATACTACTAGAACATAACTGTAGTGAAAAAAATTGATCACAAGTATATATGAGGATATTTTTAACTTTAGAACAACATGAATAATCGGTATTCACATATGAAATATGTATATATATATATATATATGTAAGGGCAAGTTCAAGCATTTTGCTAGAAGACGAGAAATATGATAACATATATGATACACAAATTTATTCATACATAATTAAACACATGTTACATTGCTAATACATAGACGTTTAATCATATGTGATTAAACCCACCCATAGGCCGAGAAATCATATATGATATCACACTTTCTTGCATTCTCGCAAAATGTTTAACTTTCTCACATGATCCTTCCTCTATATATATATGGTTATCAAAAGGCCCATTAATGATATAACAAAACAGGTTTAACTATTCATAGGTTTTAGATAAGGCTTGAAACTTAAATAGTTAAAAACAATAATACCAAAAAGACTTTAAGAGATGAACCTCCTGCATGGAATTGTCTTCAATTGTAGAGTTTCGACCAAATGCAAGTGATTCAGGCATCACATATATCCCAATAGCATCAAGGTGTGTGCTAACACGACCATGAAATCCAACAATCACACCACCTTTCCCGTCATATGAAAACGGAGTACCAGCATCCAACCCATAAGGACCATAATTCTTCTGATTCGTGACAAAGCATAATGACTTCACGAAGACATACCCAAAGTAATTGCCAAATGTCCCACTTATTGACGTTAGATATTCATTAGGGTAGTCGATGCAAATCTGTATAATTAGAAACATGTCGTTCAGTAGGGAAACTATTCCTTGCTTGCACATGTATAAAAGAACTCTAAAAACACGTCTTTGATCAATGACATCAAACTAAATTCAGATAACATATCTGGTACCGTGTCCTTTTGATTGCCACGAATGCCACCAAAATATAAACTTTCAGTTTCACCTGTACAACCGTCGCTTTGGAATTTGATCCAGTTAATAACCATTGAATGTGTAATGGTTATCTTTTTTGTGATGCCTTTGGGCATATAAATCCAGCTTTTCCCCTTTGAACCACCCCATGGTCCATGACTTATGCATCCTTCATAATTGGTTTTATCTCCCTGCAAACCATCCAAAAGAATAAAAACACATAAATCACTACCATTCTATGCTTCAAGTAAAACACAACAAAAGATAATAACTAAAACCTTACACTCTGGCAACTAAGATCTCTCAATTTAGGTTGTTGCATAACTTTCAACAATATCCAGTACCAGCAACAATCAGCCCCAATGAATCTAAGCCATAAAAAAACAGTACCACAAGAAATCATGCGTAAATAATTAAGGAAGCATGTTAGAAAAAAAAAATTAATACAAATTCATGACAATAATTCATCCAACTTTAACATTTGATGGCATCCCTATCTCCAAAAACAGTCAAACATGACTTCTACAGATTCATGACCGTAACTCAAAATCATGTCTCAAGTACATTTATGATGTAAGGGTTGGGTTCCGGTGAGAAATTGAGTTAATGGTGAGAAACGTGAGAAATGGTTATCGACCGTTGGATGAGAAATAGATGCACTTTAGGATGAGATGCACCGAGATCAATTCCCTTCTAAGGCGCAATTCATGGGAGGGCATGAGATTAAAAGAGATCAACGGTCCAGATCCACTTCTCATGCTTCTCACCGTTAACTCAACTTCTCATATGATCAATGATGTAAACACCCCTTTTCTGTACTGTTAAGCTCAACCCTAACTTGCCAAATCAGAAATTATGATAGATGCGTAATATTTTTCATATAATAAACGTAGTTATAGGTTTTTTATTTCCTTCACAACCAAAATGCTTGTTGTAATTTTGAGTTAAAAAGTGATTCATTTGACCCAAAAAGATCAGCAATACATCTCTCCAACCCTCACCTCTAGCCATTAGGGTTGGCCTCCTAAAAGTAAGCATATCTTGAGACACAAACTTCATCTTCATGTAACATTGGGTGGGGCACAACGTAATGAGATGAGACAAATCATATTGTAACATTTTCGCCTTCCTAAACTGGATTCTAATTGTGAAACGAACATACAAGTATAATAGAATAAATAAACTCCAACAAATAATTTTACACCCTAAAAACGAAAAGAACAACATCATCAGACGGTAAACAACATTGCTTGACTGCTTTTCGAATTTCAAATGAACAAATACTATTTATCAAATAAAAGAAACTGATCAGACATGTTGAAAGATGAACCCTAATTAATTACCTTTTTCAACTGAAGAAATCGGAAGAAGGAACCTGAAGTTGCATAGAATGCTGAAGAATAAGAGGCCACGTGTATGGTTCTCCATAGAAGAAGAATAAGAAGGCGAAAGGAGCAGAGAGATTGGAAAACGTCGAGGAGCCATGTCTCGTAAACTGCAGCACAATATACGATCGTTTTGCACCGCTAGCTATTCGCTAATAAGAAACCGAGAAAACAAATATTTTGGACTTTTTTTTTTTGTTTGTGCTATAATGGAATTCTTAAATCTTACATAAAAATAGTAAAACGTTATTTTTAAGATTTAAGGTTACATTTTACACCCTTAAAATTAAATATTTAGTTTAATTTTTAATTCTTAATTTTAGACCCTTATTATATTAAATAGACAATGGTATATGAACAAATATGTATTAAAAAAACATTTATTTTTTTATAAATCATATCATCTTAATCGTCTCATGAATACCTTCGAAATGAGCTTAATATTAAATATATTTAGATTTAATCATTTTAATAATATCATGATTATATATAAATTAATTTGTTTTATATTATTTACGTTTTAATTTTTAATTTTACATTATTATCATATTAAAAATAGAGTAAACTACAAATTTGGTCCCTGAGGTTTACAAAAAACTATGAAAGTGGTCCCTGAACTTCAATAAGTGCATATTTCATCCCCTGAGGTTTCGATTTTGCTATGAAAGTAGTCCCTCGTGACGTTAGTCCGTTAAGTCAAGGGTAATTTCGTCATTTTATACGTTTTTTTGTCTTTACTTCTTTTTGTCTTATTCTCTCTCTCTCTCTCTTGTACATGACACCTACATACATATATATATATATACATACATATATATATATCACACATATACATATATATATATATACACACACTCCGGTCACCATCTCCGGCGACCTCATTCACACACATATAAATATATATATATATATATATATAGTAGAAGGATATTTTGCAACCCTGAAAAATGTTGCAACCCTTGCAACCCACATCTTAACCGTTGGATTCATGATCGACGGTTATTTTATTTTTATTTTTCTGTTTTTTTTAATTAAAAATATTGAGCCTCATATCTATTGTAACCGTCGATTATGAATCCGACGGTTAAGATGTGGGTTGTAAGGTTTGCAACCTTTTTAAGGGTTGTAAATAAAATAACCCCTGTATATATATATATATATAAGGGCCTAGACCTGGCAAACGTGTCGTGTCGTGTCGGGTTCGTGTCGGGTTCACGGGTTAAACGGGTTATAATTACCTAACCCGAACACGACCCGTTTAATAAACGGGTCAGAAAATCTCAACCTGAACACGACCTGATTTTACCCGCCTAACCCGACACGACACGATTAACCCGTTTATCCTCTTAAACCATTAAACCCGTTTAACCCACTAACCCGTTAACCCGCTAACCCGTTAACCCGCTAACCCGCTAACCATTTATAAAGTTAAACTTAAAAATCAAAAAAATAAAGCATTAGAAATATACTAATATAATTCAAACTTCAAAGTTTAAACTTATAGAATTCCAAATCCAAAACTTTAAAAATCCAAAGCACAACAATATTACAACCCCAAAAATCCTTTAAGTTCTAACTTCAAAGGTCTAACCAAAGTCAAAAATCAAAATAAAGCTCCTCTTCATCCGGATTTTTGTGTTTGAAAACTTTGATTCTTTGATTCTTCCCGGTCATCATCATCTTTTAATCTTGAAAGCCAATTGCATAGCTCCTCTTCATCCGGATGCATTGATGCTAAAATTGAGTAAAATAAATGTTAAAATTGAGTAAGTTAACGAATGCATAAAATTAATAATTAAATGTATACCTTCATGAAAAACCCAGTCTCTAAGACAAACCAATGATTCAACGGTTTCTGGTTTCAACGAACTCCTATAGGCATCAATAACTCGTCCTCCAATACTGAAAACCGATTCAGAAGCAACGGTAGATATTGGGATGGCCAAAATATCTCTAGCCATTTGAGATAGAATGGGATACCGTCCTTGAAGAGGTTTCCAATACTCCAACACATCGAAATCATCTATGCGAGGTAATTTCGGCTCCTCTAAGTAAGATTGCAGCTCGGATTTACCACCGGTGGTGAACTCACAGCTAGAGAACTCATCAAAATCCTGATTAAAAAAAACAAAACTTAGCCAAGGTACAAACAAAAAATTAAATTCACAAAACTAAATAAGGAAATTTTATTACCGTCATATATGTGTCGGTGCCGGGCATAGTATTAGTGGTAGCACTAGATGAGCTTTGATTGTCGGTGCATGTGGTACAAGATGCATACTCATCAAACAAGGAAAATAATTTTTCCTTAAACAAATCCAACTCAATGTTGGAAGAAGACCCATATATTTTTTTGAAAGCCCAATCAATAACTTGAAACTTGTAACGGGGATCAAAAACAACGGCAATACCCATTATGGTACTAAACTCATGCCAATATTTTCCAAACTTCAAGTTCATCTTATTAGCCATGTCCTTCAAAAATCTATCACTACTTTCCATCTCGTTTTTCAAAAGCATCCTTATTTTGAAAACATTAGGAAAGTAGAGATTGGAGGTTGGATACTTAGATCCCGAAAACTTTACCGTTACTTCATGGAAAACTTGCAAAAACTTACAAATTTTTTCAATCTTCATCCACTCATCAGAAGTTGGGCAATGAACAAAATTAGCATCAGTCTTTGCTAAATGGAGAAGCGCTTTCTTGTAAAATAATGCACTATCTAACATGTGAAATGTAGAATTCCAACGAGTGGGCACATCTTGCTTTAACCTTCGACTGGACTCAATACCAACATGTTGAATACAATGCCTAAATCTTTGCTTCCGACTTTGAGAACCTTTGCAATACTTGACACACTCTCTCACCTTCAAAACAGCCCCATCTAATTCTTTTAAACCATCTTGCACTATCAAATTAAGAATGTGGGCACAACAACGAACATGGAAATAATCACCGTTAGACATCAAATCCAAATCAATTTTCAATCCATCAACCATAGAATCATTATTAGATGCATTGTCTAAGGTTATGGACACGATTTTCTTATCAATTCCCCATTCTTTCAACAAACCACAAACTTTTTCAGCCAAGGCAGCACCAGTATGAGGTGGAGGCATGCAAGTAAAAGCTAAAATTCTTTTTTGCAAGCACCAACTTTTATCAACAAAGTGAGAAGTCAATGAAATATATCCATCAGTGGTCAAAGAAGTCCAACAATCAGATGTTAATGCTATTCGACCAGGAACAGATTGCAACAAATCAAGAAGCTTTGATTTCTCCATTAAATACATTTTGAATATGTCATTTTTTGTGGTCTGTCTTGAAAAAAATTTCACTTCAGGATTCAAGTAAGCAAAACAACTCCTAATACCTTCATATTCAACTAATTGAAGAGGGAGATTGTGTTTAGCAATAGCAATTGCAACCAATTCCCGAAATTCATCTTGGTTAAACCTAAGAGATTTACTTTCCAATGAACCATTCAAATTAGATTGTAAAATAAGCTGCCCAATATCTCTATAATTTTTTCCCTTGCAAGACTTAAGATGCCTACGCATATTCCCTGTCCCATGACTACTTTCAGCAATGTATTTAGCCCCACATCTCTTGCATTTGCATTGGATATTTCCATTACTATCTAATTCATCAATCATTTCAAAATCATCCCAAACAGTAGAAGTAAGCTTACGTTGGCGTTTCAAAGGCTTACCAGAGAGTATGGGCTTAAGCTTAGTTGCTTCATTGCCCCCCTTAGAAGTTGCCGCTAGAACTTCTAGCCTATCTACACTAGCGACCTCTTCTTCCACTTCATCGGCAGACAAGTTTATAGGATCCATAACCAAAAAAATCTGCACAAACAAGTTAACAGGATCCATAAATAATTTTACCCATAATAATCATCCATCGTAAAAAGAATTAATACAAATTAAACCGAGGGAGTGGTGACATGAAATAACAAAGAAAAAAGAATCTGCTCAGTTTTTCATGGGATGTTGGTCGTCTTAAAAAGATTACTAAAAAACCCCATTATATAACTTTATTTTCTCTATGAGAATTAGGTGCCTATGATTTTTTTTTCTTAAAGAGATTACTGAAAACCTCAATTTTCTGTGTTTTCAGTTCTCATTTGGTGTGATCAATTTTCAATTTTCTGTGTTTTCAATTTTCCAGGACCACAGAGTGAGAACACTTCAGTATAATAAGAGGGGAGATAAACAAATGTCAATGATGATGACATGATCAGATTAGTTTATTAGAAAATTTGCTAAAACTTCTAAGCCATATAATATTATCATCCACTGTAAAAGAGGTACAAATCTCATACTTTATCTCCTGATTGCTATTTATGCAATCGATAGTCAAAGATAATGTAGGAAATGATATTAAACTATTTATGCTTATGTTGATAATCATTTGATTAATCTTCCGCTTGCTAAATGGGATTTTTTTACATTCAGGCCTGCCTGCTGACTCGCTGTATTTTGTTTCATCCAGCATGTAAAGATATAATCTAGTTCTCCTACAAAAACTCCGATTCCAATTGATCCCTAACACGTTTCACAGGTCAATATAGTAGTTCACTTACTATGTAGTATTCTAATGAGCTTTTCAGCTCATTTTCCATAACAAGCGTTCTTCTTTTCCCACTGGAGTCTTTGTGACTAGATATCACAAATCAATATGATGGATAAACTTACGTGAACTGCTGTAACGAGTAAAAAAGCACAGAAATAATCTCGGGGCAAGCGAAGTTAATAAGAAATTCCACCAGAATTAGTTCTGTTCTTAAATTGGTTTCTTGAAAGATGATGATGCATTTAAAAGTAAGTTGCAAGATATATTGTATTTAGAGGTGGTATTCACGCATGGTTCTTATATATGCATACGAGTAGAATTTATAGATTTGACGTTTTTGATGATTTTGGTGGACAGGAACTTCAGCTTTAGGTTCTCTACTCATGGTCATTTCATGGAATTCTGTTGTCCACTAGTAAATACTAGAAACAAAGTTGCTCTTGCGGCTGATAATCAACTATTGAGTTGTTGTATGTGCATAAAGAAAATAGGACCAATAACCCCAACCCCAACAACAATAAATAGATATATAATTTAAAGTACCACACTCTTCTAACAAGTACCACACACAAAGTAATTAGTTTCTCCGTCTTTATGTGAATCGATATAGGAATCAAACTAATGCAAGTCTCAATATCAGAACAAACACAAGCATAATGAACACCAGATTTAAAACATGGAAAAACCTCCAAATGTAAAACAGTAAAAGGAAGAAAAGTAACAATTCAAGAGAAGAAACAATCGAAAAGGAAGAAAAGAAACAATTCAAATAGGACCAGACATTCAAACAAATCCAAGGGAAGATGGTTGAAATTTACCTCAAAGTCAAAACAGTGGAACACTCTTTGCAGCGACGCTTCTGTGCGTGTGAATGAGATAGAGCGATCGTGAACTTTATCTCTGAACCAGATGAAAATCTGAGAACCAAGTATATATCAAGCATATTGACGATTGAGGGTTGAACGTATTGGGGATTTCAATCGTTGGAGAATGGAGACTTGAATAGGAATGAAAAATGAAAATAGAAAGGCGCTAGTTGCTGTCGTTCACTCGTTTGCCGTAGTCCCAAATTCAAAAGGTGTTATCTACTACTGACCTAACTAATGTGAAAGTTAAATTGGGCCCCAAAATAAATGGGCCTGATACTATTATATATATGGGTAATTAAATGGGCTTGATATAATTATAAATTGGTATATAAATAAGTAAATAAAGTAATAATTAATAAACGGGTTATTCGGGTCATTTTCGAGTTGAAATTTTTGACCCTGACCTTACCCGTTTAATTTTCGTGTCGTGTCGTGTCAACCCGTTTACTTAAACGGGTTGAAATGTATTACCCAAACCCGTTTATTTCGTGTCGAGTTCGTGTCGGGTTAGCGTGTCGTGTCAGTTTTTGCCAGGTCTAGGTTGGGGTCGCCGGTCACCATCTCCAACGACCTCACCTATATAATTAACACACACACACACATATATATATACATATATATATCACACACACAAAAGGGGAGAGGTTGGGGGTCGCCGGTTGGAGTTGGTCGGAGTGGTCGCCGGAGGAGGGTGTCGGAGTGGTCGCCGGAGGAGGGTGTGGAGTGCCCTGTATGTGTTCGTGTATATATGTATACCATATATATAATATATATAAATATAATATTAATATAATTAGACTAAATTACAATTTAATCCCTCAAGTTCAAGCAAAATTGAAAAACTTATCCTTGTGTAATAAAAAGACGAAAATACCCTTGACTTAACAAAGAAATCTAACGGAGCTAACGGACGAGGGACCATTTTCATAGCAAAATCTAAACCTCAAGGATGAAATCTGCACTTATTGAAGTTCAGGGACCACTTTCATAGTTTTTTGTAAACCTCAAGGACGAAATTTGTAGTTTACTCTTTAAAATATATAATCATATATCAACTACAATATATTATAAAATGTGTTTTTTTTACAAATTATATCATTGTAATTTTTTCGTCAATAATTTCAAAATAAGTTTATTATTGAATATTTATTAATTTAATAATCTTCTATTATCTATATCTATACTACATTATGAAAGAGTTATTACGGTTATCTTGAAATTTTTGAGAGGTACACGCTTTAAAAGAGATTGTAAAACTTGTTAAGTTATGCATAACCCCTCCACACCCACTTCCTGGAATCCCTCCATGTTCCAGTTTTTTCATTTTAATTTATAAGTTACATTTAATACCTTTATAAATAATTATTAAATTTACTTTTAGTCTCTTACTTTTTTATTTTATATTTTATACTTTTATAATATTAACATAAATAATTGTATATGAAATGAAATACATTAAAATACATTTCTTTTTATTTTTACAAATTATATCATTATAATCGTCTCGTCAATACATTCGAAATGAGCCAAAAATTGAATATTTTTGGATTTAACCATATTATTAAATATCATGAATATGTACGAACTAATTTGTTTTATATTCCTTACGTTTTCTTTTTTCATTTCACACCCTTATCATATTCAAAATACATAACCATAGATTAACTAAATGCATTTTTACAAATTATACAATTATAATCTTCTCGTCAATAATTTCACAATAAGTTTATTATATTGAATATCTTTTAATTTAATAACATTGTAAAAAATATTATAAATACGCTTCAAAGGGTTTTTCAAAGGGTTCTTGCGACAATCAAATCTGCCAGAAATCCGCAGCTAATAGCTATTTCTGATGGATTTTTCCATTGGAAATGCCTATCTGTCTTGACTGATGTCTCATAAAAATATGGGTTTATATGACATTTATAAAAAGTATCAATTAAAATAGCTAATACGACAACTTATTTCAAAAAGGTCCAAAAAAACTTGTTTCAGCTACGGGTCACGGTTTGATTTGGACGGTTTAACCCCCCAAACCACAAACCAATCCGTAATTGCGATTTATGAAATTTTCTAGACGCAACGGTTTGATAGCAACTAACCAAACCACAAAAAAAAGGTTCAGTCTAACCGGTTTGGGCCTATTATAGATTTTAAACAAAAAATATAATATATATATCTCCAAAATGAAAATTCTATCAATATAACATTATTGAAAAAAAAAATATATACTGAATTATTAAAAAAAACATCTATCTCCAAAATTTTAAAAACGGTCAATAAATTGAAAAAAAAAGTTAAATAAATCCACCAACAATAGCTGGAGTTTTGGACAAACATTGAGTAAATCAAAAAAATTATTTGGATTTTTGGATTTTAATTTTTTTTGACAGATTTCGGCATTTTTCCGATTTAGGAAACACAAAAATTGAGAAGTGAAAACTAAACCTTAATATCTTGGATGAACGTTTTTTAATTGGGCCATAAAAGTTGAGCTTATAACATTTAAACTAAGTATAATTATAGTACATGTGTATTTTTATGGTCGGTTTGGTCCAAACTACTAAAAAAATGTTTAAACCACAGATCAGGCCGAATAGTTTGGCAATTTTCAGACCAGACAAGACCACCAGATTGCTCAAACCGTCAAAAACAGTCCAGTTTGACTTGGTCCGACGTTTTTTTTATAACACCTGTAGTTACGACACTCAAAGGAGTCCCATAAATTAATTAGAACTTTTAGATATAGAACATTTTATTTCTTCGTCCTATAAAATTAAGTCTTAATTATAAGGCACTCTGTTATGACATTTAACATTTTAAGCATCTAATAACCCCGATTTTATAGTAATGTTTTTAACCAGTTTGAATGGACATAACAACAGTTTATTAAGCATAAAATTGGAGTAGCATTTCAATAAAATCTAAAAGATTTTTGCACTTTTTTCAAATATGTCTTTAATATTTTACCTATTATTATTTAATTTATTAATTAGTTTTTAATTCTTAAATTATAAACATTAATAATAAGTATTTAATTATGAATTTATTAATAGTAACTAGTTATTTGTTCGTGCAATGTGGCGGGATGTGAAATTTGAATAAATGTAAACAAATATAGAGGTTACATTTAAACAAATGCAATTGATTGATCAAGAAAAAGTTGATCAATCAAGAAATTGTTTTAAAATTTTAATTTGAAACTTCTGTCCGACTAGACTCGAAATAGATTTAAAAAAACATTGAAATACAAGTCACAGTTTCAGATAAGAATTACCGATTTTAACATAAACCATTGAAATACCAAGTTTCAACTACATTAGACATAAACCATCTTTTACTTTACTATAAGCTACATCTACAAACCCATAAAAATCAATCCCACATACGCCAAGCAAACTACATCTACAGAAACACAAGACAAAAAATTGTCCTGCTTCTTGTTGGTATGTTGATCAATGATTATTTATTTTCATGCCTGGAAAAAAATATGCAAGGTTAACGCCAACTGATTATGCAATAGAGGATTAATAAAGAAAACGAATGTGAAAGATGCATACTTTGCAAGTTCCAACCTCGAACTAAGCTTGGTCTTCAATCCTTTTTTGGACCAGGCCCATTACTTCCCACCTGTTTATCGTGCAGACTGTTGATATCCAAGGATCTATAGGTTCTTATGATTTACATGCACTCATAGTCAATGCCAGCAACTTCAAACTTCTTGTGCCTTTTATGGTCCCTTTTCATGATTCCATCTATCAACTTCCTGTGCTCTTCAAAAGTCCTTTCCTGAATCCATAATGTTAGAGCAAAAATATGTTGGATACAAGATCATGAAGACTAGAAGTCAAAGATACAAGAAGTCAAAGCTGGAAAGTCAACTCTCAGTGAAAGTCAAAGTCATTTTGTTAATAAAGTCAAAGTCAATGTTGTTTTGTAATTGTATTTTGTTTGTTTCCTTTAAAATTGTGTGAGGGTATAAATACCTTCAGTCTTTGTAATCAGTTTGTAACAAGTAAGAAAGATTGGTGAAGAGAGCAGATTAGAGAAGAGCTAATAGAACATTATTCTAGTGAGAGAAAGTGAAATTGTAATCTTTGATGATTGATTCAATGACATATGACTACGATTCTTGATTGATTCCGTTTTACGATGAGAACTTGATAAGATCTAGGAATAACAATTGGTATCAGAGCAGATTGAAATTCAGAAATGGATTGAATTGAAGATTTTTGATCGACAGTTTTCAAGAACTCGCTAATTACTGTTCAGAATCAATTTTCGAGTTCTAGTAGTGCATTTGATCTGATTTTGCTTTCATTGTAATTGAATTGATGTTTAGAACAGTTTTCGTTTGAATTGTTTTGGCTAATTCACTCGATTGTGTAGTGAATTTTAGATTGTTCTAAGTTTTTGTGTTCGACTTTTATTACGTACTGTTTCATAGATCAATTTTGAACTTTTAATGTTTTTCATTGTAATTTTTGTATTGTAATTGGTTCGAAGTATGTTCAAGATGATTTCTGCAAAGTTTCAGATCGAGTGGTGAAGTATTCGATCAAAAACAGGTTGAAAAATCAAGTTTTTGTTCGAACAAGTGAATAACACACAAGATCTACAAAACACGCAAGCTTCATCGGAAGAACGCGCAAACCAAAAGATATTGATTTTTGGACGAAAACGAGCAAAGTGCTATTTGCGAGTTCTAGAAAAGCACAAATCGAAGTTCGCGTGTTTGGTCTTCAGTCTGCGAGTTTGTTAAAACGCGCAAGTAGGCATTTGCGAGTTCAGGAAACGCGCACGCCTCTATCTGCGAGTTTCAACGATTCTTTCGGTCTGCGAGTTTGTCAAAACGCGCAACCCTTTGCTTGCGAGTTTCACAAACACGCACGCCTAAGCCTGCGAGTTCTCTTTGAACAGTAATTTGCGAGTTTAGGCGTTTGCGAGTTTCAAGCAATTTTTCTGTGATCTGCGAGTTTCTATACGTAGTCAAAATTTTCAAAATTGTAATATGGCTTTTAATTGTTAAAATCACGTGCTAAGTCTGCGAAGGGGGACAAAGTTCTGATTGTGATCTACGGTTTCTGAATTTCTAACGATCAAATTCAAGTTCTTTTTGTAACAGATAATTCAAGATGGGATATTTTTCTGATGATGATGAACAAAAGATTCACAAGCTCGAATTAGAGAACAAAAATCTTGCTTCTTCAGTTGACTACTATTCTAAGCGGTCAAAAAGATATTATGATGAAAGGAAGATACTGAGAGAAGAAGTCAGTACATTAAAGACCATTAATGAAGATCTTCTGAAACAAACTTCTGGGCTTAGTGAAGATAAGGTAATGAGTTTGGAAACTGAGAACACTGAGCTGAAAAATAAAATCTTTGACTTGGAATATCAGATGATCCAAATCCAGCAAGCATCTGTTGAAAGTTATGAGGAGAAGATTAAGAGTCTGGAAGATGCTAATGTTGAGCTTCAAAATAAAATATTTGATTTGGAACAAAAGATAGTCAAAGACAAAGATCATTTTGAGATTGAAAATAAAGCATTGGCAAAGAAGTTCTCATAACTTTCTAAGAAGAGTTGTGAAGAAAAGAATATGGTTGAGCTTAAATGCATCAAGCTTTCTCAACAAGTGTCTGACTTTGAGAAAGTAATAATTTTGGAAAGAGAAAAGTTTGCAAAAGAAAAGAAATTAATTGAGCAAAAGAATGTTGGATTCTTTAAAGAGATATCGGATGGAAGAAAAAATGTTGAGAATGGATTTGAAGAAGAAAGAAATATTTTTGAGGCTGAGATTAAGAAGTTGACTGACAAACTATCTGAACTATCTGAATGTGTGTTGAAAGAGAAGAAAACGAAGTCTGAATGCGAGACGAAGATTGACCTTCTCGTCAAAGAAAGAGACAGTTACTCTTCAAAGGTAAAAGAACTTGAAGATGTCATTTACAAGGTGGTGGTGACTGAGCACACGACTCCAGAGTCACAAATCCACACACCTAGAGATGATCCAGCTGATTATGAATGTTCATTCAAGACAGTTGCAAACTCACATCAGAAACTTGTTTCTTCAAAGAGGTCAGTTATATCTTCTAATCAGATTCGTAGTACTAACCTTTTCTATGATAGAAATATAGATGGTTCAGGTGCACATAGAAGAAGAAGAATATATCAAGAGGAGAAGTTGGTTTGGAAGGTGAAACCACTTGATGATGAGAAGAAAGCTGAGATGAAAGGAAAGAAGTCATGTGTACATACACATAAAGCTAAGAAGAACAATGTGCGTAAAAGTAAACCTGATCATATATACACGAAAGATCAATTAATCAGGTTATCAGGTAAGAAATATTATTGTTCTTACTGTCGTAGACATAATCCTGTTCACAAATCAAGTGATCATTTCTGGTATGGTTCTTACTCAGTTACTCCCATAAGAAATGCAACTAACATTCATGGACCCAAATACCAGTGGGTACCAAAGCCAAAAACTGATTATGTGTTGCAGACATCTACTGTCAAGGGGGAGTAAGAGAACAAATGCTTCTAAGTAAATCAACTTAGGACATGTACTTCAACGAAGTTTGACTTCTAAACACAACAGTTTAGAACTCGTACTTCAGTGATCAAAAGACCTTACTCCTGTGCTGATAAGAGATTGTACTCCAATACTCGAATGAGGAAATCAACCATCAAGGGGGAGTACATACTTTTCTGAAATATTTTGCATCCGATAGATATGATGAACTACATTTCAAAATAGAATTGTAGATCTCTATCTTGTGCTTTTTCACTGGCATATTTTAGATGCATAATTTCAGGGGGAGTAAAGGTGATGACTTCTGATTACTTCTGATCAGAACTCGTACTTTCAATATTTTACTGCTTTATGTCTTTTAATTTTTCAATAAATTTGTGAATAAAGTTGCTTTGACATGACTTTGAGACTTGTGCAGGATGAGAGAAGCTTACAAGATCATATCTTTATGACTTAAGCATGACTTCATGAGATTTAAGACTGCATAGAAAGGTTAAATTTCTTATCTTAATCTCATATATGGTTGAAAAAAGGACAACTTTCATTCATAGAAAACATGTTCTTAAATGTTCAAACCACTTCCCGATTCTTAAACAGATTTCATGAATTGGAAGTGTGATTTTTAAATGTTTTCAAGATTTACTTGTGCTTACATGATTACAAACCGTGTGTTTCCAAAGATAAATACTTGCGTATTGTCTTTTCTCTATACTTTCAAGTATTCACACACACCGGTTTGACTTTTTCTTCAAAATGTTCTTACCATGTCTCAAATTTTGAAACATATTTTTCGATGGTAAGACACCCCGCTTGTACTTCAAAGAATTTTGAGCGTAATTTCATTTCGAAACGTTCATTTCAAGACTTGTCTATATCTTGGTTCGTATAGACACATATCCATTATTATTGACCATAAGCCTTCATTGTTATATCATATCATTTCTGATCATTTCATACGATGTCAGATTTTCAAACAAGTCTCTTGCATTTAAATCTATTCATTCAATTTACTTGTTTGATATATCTTCAATGTTTAAAAATGCTCATATTTTCATGATTATTTTCTGAGCATACAAACATCTGACTTGTATTTGCGCTTTAACTGTTTCAAGTTAAACCATTTTGAGCAACATATGCTTTATAGGAAATTATGTGTTCTTTGTGTTAGGACTTAAATGAACTTCTATGGATGCACGATTACCTGTGTTTCCTACCCAAGAAGTTAATCCATAGTGATTGAGTGTGAGGAGTCGAAAAGAAATGAGTGTGGGTTGTGCGTTGAGGTAAAATGGAAAAGAGAGTTTGGTTAGATGTGCGCTTAATGATAAAAAGAAAGAGGGTGTGAGAACAGAGTAAAAGAATATCAAACTTTGCACCAACTACTTTCTGAGCCGGGCAGCCACATTACTAATGTTTCACAATTCTTCGTGAACATTATTGAAACAGGCAAATAGCCCATGCCAACTCTTGACAAAACCCCACCAGCCACTCATTTTCTTCTTAAAAAGAAAATGTTTCATATTTTTTCTAGGGATGCAACATATAATCTATTTGGTTTTCATTTGGAAAATCTGGATATTGAAAAAGAAGGAAGTCTGCCCCACCTTCGCATTTCAATCATGCACATTGAGTCTGTGTTTATCTACTGTTGTCTCAGTGGTTTACACAATTTTGAGCCTTTATAAGCAATCATCAAGTGCTTAATTCTTTTTATCACTTGCACGAACACACAAGGAATTTGTTTTCTTGTCATAACGTTCATAGAAATTGTCTTTGTGGTGTTTCGATGATTGGATGGAAGCCTTGGGTGAGTGAACATCAAAAAGCTCCTTTCCAATGTGTATTTGTTACGCACAGTAACTTCGTGTTACTGACAGACGTATTAACTGATTCATTTGTTGATTCAAGTGTTACATGAATATTTTGTCTGGATTTGAAAAGATCTGGATGAATACATTGTTCGAATTGGCAACGAATCAGAGGCTTATTATCAAAGATCAGTGGTCAGATAGAATTTTCAGAGACATTTCTTGGAGAAAGTTTTGATGCTATAGATGCTCTATTCATCAAAATGGGGGGAGATGATTTACAGAAATGTCCGGATCAGAAATTTCAAAGATTTGAAAGTTTGAAAGTTTGAAAGTTTGGATAAAGAGTTAAAGAAGATAAAGTTCAAAGTTTCAAAGTTTGAAAGATTCTTCAAGCAAAGTCAAAGTTGTTTGAAGATGTGCTATTTTTACTGAAATTTTCTTTGAAGATTATTTGCTGAAGCAAGTCGAGCTAAATCTGAAGATAATTTCTTTCTGAAGTCTGAAAGAGTCTTGTGATAATTTTGGGAGATTATTGAAGATCGTTTCTATCATATTTTGGAGAGATTGTTAATTTTGTTCAGAGACAGACTTGGGAAGAATAAAGTTAAACAAAAGGAAGAGATTGTCCAGATTGAACCAAAGGGGAGATTGATTTGCTAAATCGTTCAAAGATGATCTTGAATACAAAGGGGGAGATTATTAGAGCAGAAATATGTTGGATACAAGATCATGAAGACTAAAAGTCAAAGATACAAGAAGTCAAAGCTGGAAAGTCAACTCTCAGTGAAAGTCAAAGTCATTTTGTTAATAAAGTCAAAGTCAATGTTGTTTTGTAATTGTATTTTGTTTGTTTCCTTTAAAATTATGTGAGGGTATAAATACCTTCAGTCTTTGTAATCAGTTTGTAACAAGTAAGAAAGATTGGTGAAGAGAGCAGATTAGAGAAGAGCTAATAGAACATTATTCTAGTGAGAGAAAGTGAAATTGTAATATTTGATGATTGATTCAATGACATATGACTACGATTCTTGATTGATTCCGTTTTACGATGAGAACTTGATAAGATCTGGGAATAACACATAAAACTAGAGTTAACCAATGTTTCCGTATTACAGTAAAGTTGAAGCTGAAAGAGGATTTCTTGACCAAAAAGAGTGCCATATATTATATCCGTTCTGGTCAACACCTTTCCACCTACAATCAAGAATAAAATTTTCCAAGTCAAACTACAAGCCATTACACACCTGTAACTCAATCAAAATCATAACAATTTCATCCCATAGTTTATATCCCAAAAATCCCTTATAACAAATTTCATAAAGCCTGTAAATACTAAATACATTACTACACAGGTAAAATGGGAAAAAGGTCTACCCCAAAATCCCAAAAGAGTGAAGCAGTAGTTTCCATTAAGATCCTAGCTTGTACACGAGTGTGAAAAAACAAATATAACATAAAAAGACTAATATATTTTACACATAGCATAAACAACAATGATAAAATCTAATGCATTATAAGCAACAAACCTTCGAACTTCCACAAAGGATTCAAAATTTTGAACTTCAACGTAGGATCTAGGTTAGAAAATTCAAAATCAAAGTGAACTCGGTCAGTAAAACAAATAACACATACCTGTTCATCAAGCATTCAAAAAAATTAGATAGGACATAAACACGATCATGGACAACAAAGCAATCGGCAAATGTTTTTGAGTCTTTGGAAAAAGGAAAACATGAATAAGTATAAATTGAAAAGGTGGAACTTAAATATTAACACCAAAGGAAAGATCTAATGCATAAACGAGGTAAATCCTATCAATGGGCATCTACCGAATTTGGGTGTTCTAATTCATTGCAAAACTTGTAGAGATTCTAGTTAAAATGAATGAAATTAATGTGAAGAAAAGCAAAGATTCTATCTTAAATCTATTCTAACATATAATATAGGTAGGAACAATTAGTGATATGAGTTTTTAAAATGGTGTATCAAAGTTGCCTATAGGATCGTTGGAAGAAGATATTGTAGTTAAAACTTATTCTAACACATAACATATATTGGCACAATAAGTGATACGAGTTTTAAAATTTTGTATCAAAGTAGCCTATGGATATGGATACATATCATCATCACTTATCCACACTTCCCATCAAAGATACTTGTTTGGAAACAAAGATAACATAATTAAATAGATCAACAATGGTCAAAATGCAGATTATGCTATCCATTACAAATAAGTCCATGAAATCATTTCGTTTTTTAGAACATGAACCTAATGCTCAAACTATTTCGTGACTAAAATGCTCTATTGATACGAAGTAATGGAAAGCCAGAGATAAAACAAAAATTGACACAGGTAAAAATGCTTGAATCGTTACCCTGTCGAGAAGAAATCACAAGAAACAACCAGACTGAGAGTATGAATCCTCACCTTGTGAAAAAACATCTGGAGCGTACTTCTCATCAATGCTCTTTCCAAAAAAATATGTTTTGACTGTGAAAGGTAACAGAGCTGACAAAAAACAAGTAGTGAAAAAATCAAGAGTATGAATCGTTACTTGTCGAGAAGATAGGAATCCAGACCACAACGTACCAATATAGTATATTACAAAATCCAAGTTAGTTAGTTTGGTCATGTAGAAAGAGAAATAAATTGACTTGCAATAACTTAATATCTAACAAAGATTAGGTAAATGTAAAAAGGAGATGCCTTAAAGATGATTGATTTTACCTAATGTTATGGTAAATTAAGGATTAGAGATGATATTGTATCTAAAATTAAGCGTTTTCCCCAATAAATAAAAACCTCAAGCTCAAGATAGTTTCAACAATTAGCCCTAATTGTTTGGATATGTGCATGTGAATATTTGAAAGTAGATATAAATTAAAAAGGAACATGGAAACTACAACTCCATGACCCAAGAAAACTAAAGGATACATAAATTGTTAATGTTATTTTATTGCATGAGTTTTTGGCTTTACAGTTTAGTGTTGTTGCCATTTCATGATGCAAGTCTGCTGCAAGTACTCTCGATTTTGTGTGCGTCGGTGGGTTCAAGCCAGAAAATAACATTAACCATTTAATGGAAGGAACCAGAAAATACAACAACAACAACAAAAATAGGTAAGAAACCAGAAAAAACCAGAAATTACAATAGAAACAAAAATAGGTAAGAAACCAGAAAAATCGATTCCAAAAGTAGAGAAACCGATAGCAAACAAAAATTGGTTCCAAGAAAACCGATAACAAACCAAAATGTAATGTATAAAAACCATTAGGGTTGCATGTTGCTTTAATAGTTTCAAATAAAAAGATTGGGTCGAATGCATAAAGAACCAGAGGGAAATCAAGAAGCTTACCTTGAAAAAACCAAAAATGAAGAGAAGAAATAGTGTCAGAAATGAGATCAAGGGATTAAACAGATGAATTGAAGTTTGAATCTGCGATTTGAAGCGTATGGAGGATAACAATCGTCATCTTGTGCTGGGTAAAAAAGCCTTGGAAACAGATGAGAATGAAAAGTCATCTTGGAAAAATAAAAAACCCTTAGGGAAAAGTTATGCATTCAAGTTGTACAGATGTAACTGATGAAGCATTGCTAAGTTGTACTTCATGCATTAAGTCTTGTAATTAAGAGATTTTAAGAGGTTATGCATTAAACAACAGTACGTTATGCAACAAAAGATGTTTTTAAGAGATTTTGAAATCTGCTTTATAAGGTAGTGTAGATATTAAGAATTTAATTAATTAATATTCATATTTTGTTTATTGATTTTTTAATATTATTAATTTTTTTAAGTTAATTTTAGGCATACCAATCATTATTACTCATTTTTAATTTATAATCTAAATTGATTTAATCGACCAAAAAGAAATTATTCTATAAATGTTTTTATGGATTATATAAAGATTAAAGTTAAATACTTTATATTTTGTAAATAACAAACTTTTAATACGATTTTAATAAAATATTTAATTAATGACGTGTTTTTAAAAGAAAAGATAATCATCTTCTGAAGTGTCTCCACCGCACTAAGAGCATCTTCAACAACATTGCTATAATAGAAAAAAATGACTTTTTCTTTGCTATTTCTCTCCAACAGCTTTGCTAAAAGGTTTGCTAAAATAGAGAAAGGGCAAAAAATCTCTAAATATAGAGAATTCTCTATAATCCCTAAAGTAGAGAGAGAAACTATTATTTTAATCAATCCAACCAATAAGATTCAATTTTTAACATTTTATTTTAAGTTTTTTTTTAAAAAATGTATTGGGATGATAAATTATGGAATATTATAATAATATAAATAATGATTGATTCTCTAAAATAGAAAAACTGTTGGAGTTAGAAAAAAATGTTTTAGAGATTTTAACTTTCCATTCTCTATTTTAGAAAAAATTTAGAAATGTTGTTGGAGATGCTCTAACCCATGGTCATCACGATTCACGAAGGAGATGATTTTATCAAGTAATGGTAAAATTGGGTAAATTTTCTAACTGTTAAAGGGAAAAACATATGAAATAACAATATGGAGATAATAACAATAAGACAGAGAGAAGAAGTCTATAATTATCATTAATCATAAGCCCTTTAAATAGGGAGGAGTTACAATTAGATAGTTAGGAGATATTTCAGTTCTAATCTAACTCTGATATATTTATCTCTATCTCTATCTCTATCGACATATCCTTTAGACGATGACACACTTATCCTACAACACTCCCCCTTGTGCTGAGTTAAATGAGTGGTGGTGCACAATTGTTGCCTCATTAAAACCTTACGCCAAAATAAAACCCAGTGGGAAAAAATAAAAATATGACGAAGGAAAGAGTACAACGCACCAGCTTCTTTACAATACATAGACTTATCATTCAGTCTAGTTTTCTCTTAGATTCATACTTTAATCTCGAGAGTTAGGAAAGCATGATGGTATATAAACAGTTGCCTCACTAAAACCTTACACCAAGGAACAAAACCCAAAGGGAAAAATAAAACCTTGGTTGAAGGAAATAGCACAACATACCAATATCAAATATATAGTAGACTCCCCCTTTTGTCTACTACTCCCCCTGATTCGTGCATTAACCAAGGGAATTTGGAAAACATTTCCATTTACTTTCTACACATTTCCCAATATATGGTTTTAGTTAATGACTTAGTAAAATATGTCACATTCTTTTGACACCTTACTTGATTCACTTGAATCTAAAGGAGAGTCTTTTATTGCTGATTGTATAGAAACTTAAGCAGAATATGCTTTGTGTTATTACCTCTGATGTATCTTATGTTCATTTCTTCGATACATGATGCATTATTTCCATATATGCAAGTAGGATACTGGTTGAACCCAAAATTACTAACTCCTCTAATATATGTAATGATAGTCCTTAATCATATACATTATTTTATTATCTCATGGAGAGTAATATTCTTGGATTAGTTCAAGAAGGTAGTTACAAATGATTGCTTAGTTTACTTCCAAGCAATCGACGTGTTCCTTGTGGTAATTCTTTATCCAGTTTGGGAACAACCTTTGTATGGGTCAGATAGATACCTAATATCAGTAAACACATACCAAGACATTGTTTGGTGTTTTTCTATAAGAGCTAGTACTTTTGCTGCTTACATTCTAAGTAGGTATTGAAGTTCCATTATCAATCCCATTTTTCTTTCTATAGGGAAAGTATATACCCATGTCAATGGTTCCAAAAGATTAATTTGATATCATTCCAATGACTTTGCGTTGGCGCTGAGCTAAATCTAGCTAACAAGTTCACTGAGAAATACAATATATGGTCAAGTGTATTATGTTAAGTACGATAATGCGCATATTGTACTTAGATAGGGAATTCCAGCTCCCAGCATCTTTCGTCATCATCCTTTAGACGAAATGGATCTTTCCTTATATCCGACACTTCGACCGATCATGGGAGTGCTAACCGGATGCGCTTTGTCCATATTAAATTGCCTGATTATTTTCTGGACATATGCGATCGGTGAATTAATATTTCACAAACTCGGTGTCCTAGCTCAAATATCTAGACAAAACCAAGTTTTCCCAAGATCTTTCCTCTCAAAATTAGATTTCAAGTAGCTTGTGGTTCCTCTCATTTCATCAAGAGTGCCTATTATGTTCATAACATGACATATAGGGCTACTTTGAAAATCTGGAACTTGTTTTCCATAATAAATAAGCAAGAGAACATTTCATCGTTCTTATATATCCTTTCCCAATCAATTATTCCATTAGGCGGGTATACCACATCCACTTATATTGTTTTAATATATAAAGTGGACGTTTCAATTTATTGCAAACGCATTTCGTGGTTTAGAGTTGCTTGATTTTGGTAATGTAATATCATCAAGCACTTTTATATATCTCTAAATCTAGATCCCCGTAGAGATATGTGGTAACCACATTCATGAGTTGCATTTTCAGTCCTTCGGAAACTACTAGGCTAGTAAATTATACGGATGTCATAACATCCATCATGTGAGAGTAAGTCTCCTCGTGGTCAATCCAGGGCGTTGTGAGAAACCTTGCGCCAAAGGAGAGTCTCATACATTATGACTTAATTATTCTCATTACGCTTTAGGACAAATGATTTATCTATGTCTTACAGGCTTTACACTTGGTGGGTTAGCACTACCAAACCAAATACCTGTTCATTTGTCAAATAATATGATTCTCCTGGATTGCTTATTTAGGCCAGTTTGCTCTTTGTTGATATTTTCCAACTGAGCATGGTTCGATGTCAATGTGCTCTATCACCTCATAAACAATAATATATGCGAAATATATCATCAATAATTATATATGATCTGTCCATCGACTCATATGTGCTCTCATAGTTCATTTGAGATTAATATTCATCTCTAGAATCAATATTAACTTCGGAGCGTCCTCCAGTGATGATTCATAGACATAGTTTAATCAGAGACAATCTCATGAGAGGTTTATGTATTTATGACAAATAGTTGTGCCTTACTCTTCTCTTCCTTTAGATGAGTATCTATCGAACCAAGTAGCTTCCCCCATTTCCGTTTGGGAGCTACGACCTCAACCACACCTCCACTATGTGTGATTGCAACGCACTTTCCAATGGCGTTGTGCCCCTGTTGGGGATTTTTTAACCTTGCAAGTATATTTGCAGCTCGTATATGTGATCTTGTCACTTTTGGAATATTAAACGTATCAGGTATCGAGTCTGATTCGTTTGACTTCAACATTACGTTGTGAAGTTTTGGGGATCGAAATGAGACAGAGTGGGAATATTCAATGACACTTCCTGTCGTTCCCATGGAAAATCCTTTTTCCTATCTCCCCCTAACGACGGGAAGACTGTCTCATGAAAGTGACAACCCGCAAATCTAGTGGTAAATAGATCACTAGTCAAATATTATAATTAGCGGATAATTGTTGGGGATTCATATCCAACATACCAAATTCGTCTTTAAGGACCCATTTTGATGCGTTGTGGGGGCGCAATTGCACATATAATCAAACATGCGTAAATGTAAAGTATCAGGCTTATATCCAGTTACCAACTGGTACGCATGAGCAAGTAGTGGGTCTAAAAACGAAAAAAACTGCATATAATAATTGCATAACCCCAGGTAGATGTGGGTAAATTGGTGCGCATTACTAATACCCTAGATGTCATCATATTCTTTTGATAACAACTTCTATGAGACCATTTTATATATACACATGGGGTATAGGAATCTTTACATTGATCCTAATACATATGCAATTAACATCAAATCCTTATGATGTAAATTCTCCAGCATTCAAAGTCATGTAGAGTTGATGAAATAATCAGGGTGGTGAGACCTTAAACGTATAGTTATTGCTAGGAGTGCAGTATTTCATGTGGACAATAATACGACATGCGTTCATCGTGTCGAAACCAGAACCATAAAGTACTTTAATGGCCCGCATTCTGGATGTTTATGTCCATAAATATCACCTTGTATTCGTTGTAACAATGGAATATTTTTGTATTATGTCCTTAGCTTTAGGATGGTCTCAATCCTGTCTTGGCTAAGGAGTAGGTTATATACAAAAGTTTTAGGTATTCGAGAGGGCATATAGCAATGTTGTTTCTTATGCTACAGAAGTCAACATTTGCAATTTTCCTCATTCTGCCTTTCATTCGAAAGAGAATGTGTCGATGTGTATTTTGCAATACACGGATCACTATGTCATAACCACGGTGTCCCGCATGGTCATGCCAAAACATATATGTGTTATTGCCCCCAAAAATTCTTTATTGGTGACAAAATATGTTCCGATGACCCAATAATCTACTAGTTTGACACATTAGTTTCCATGATATATGTTTGCTTTCATATTCATTGGAATTTATGTATATATGCTCATTTTCATTTCCATTTGATAGGAATATCTTTACAAGGTTCCTATTAAACTTGTTCCACCAAGAAAGTGACAGTCCATCGTCTAAGTATTTGGTTGGAGGAAATTTATTAATTCAATGAATAATAATCTATTTCTTGTATGAGATGTCATAAAAAAAATCAAGTTCTCCTCGATACATTCCTACACGGAACGAAGAACATTGAGAGTTTTGTTTTGTTTTTTATGTATTTATTTACATGTATAATGGTTATAAACTCGAGTGTATATTTTGCAGAATCAATTAATTTGATAATTAAAGCACATTCAAATGTAATTATATTCAACTAATCTTAGATATAATATATTTCATTTTCAATTTGTTCCCTTTTCGAAAGAAACACTCTTTAGTGCATTTTGACTGTCCATTATCACCTGGGACAATAGTTATATCTTTACTCCAGATGTTGAAAAATCATTCCCGACTCTTACCAAGACCCTGAACCTTTCTAGGGTCTCGTCCACATGGTGCAGAAATGTCACATGTGTGAAATTGTTTTTAACTCACAATCCTTTGGAGTTGTTTCCACCTCTAACACTTTCATTATTGATATCGGGAATTTTCTTGATCCCGACATATGTGGTGTTATTTGAAAGAACCTTGTTATGTCTCTCAACCACTTGCAGTAGGTTGATGAGTTTGTCTAAAGATTACATTCCAACTTATATTGGTTCATTAATATTTACTTATATATGAAAGGTGGAAATAATATTAGGAATCATGTCATCTTCTGTGAGTTGCTTGCCACAGAGATTGAGGCGCGTTTTGGAAAAAAACATTTCTTTGTTGAAATCAGTTACCTTTTTGTAATCGAGTGAGTGGGTTTCATTCCACTGTACAATTAGTTCGGGAAGTACATATTCATAAGTACTCCCGAATATCCCTTTCAGAACATCCCACATTTCTTTGGGGGTTTCTAGTAAAGGTATCCTATGAAACTTAGGATTTATATGTCGTATCAAAATATGAGGGTATTCATTTGTACCTTTTCAAGAGGTTGGTTTTAGAGTCAATGGGGAGTTTGATGGACTTTAGGTATTTTCTTGTACCTTTTCAAAATGAGGTTTATATACTCATTTATGATACTCAGAGTCTTTTGAGTTTACGCCGTTGACTTTGAGGTGAGTTGTTTCAACCATTTACATATATAAAGGATAATATATGATTTTCTGTTTTGTAAGAAAATGGATTATGGTTATGAAATTTCATTATCATAACAATATTGGATTTTTGTATGCTTTAATTTTATTGATAATACTTTATCAATATTTCAATTTGCGAAAAAGAAACCACTCAATTTATTGGATTTCCAGGTAGTAGGGGAATCACATGGATTTCTTAAGTCCCTACAAACCTTAGGGCTGTTTACACCCGTTTGACAAAATCCAGTCGATATCTTGTGATTTAATTAATTTAAATATAACATTTATTATAGAGCATTTGGAAAGATGCCAAAATGACTATGAGTTTGGCATAGAAGCCAATTTTAATATTTTAATACCTTAATAGTATTTTTGGAGCTTTTGGTAAAAACCAAAATATATGGGGTTGGAAGTGTAACTTCCAAAGATTAATTATATAGTTTAAAAATAATGAGTAGAAACCCATAATCAAGATAAGTATTTGGATAATTTTTTTTTTTTTACATTTTAATGTTATTTTTGGAGCTTTTAGCAAAATAACAAAAGTTATGGGGGTTGAAAATGTAAATTCCAAATATAATTTATAAGATTGAGATTAATGAGTAGGAACTCATAAACAAGATAAACATTTGAATATTATGTGGATAAGGCATAAAAATCTATAAAAGAATTACTAAACATTTTAATACCAAATTAAAACAATTGATTTAGATAAATAAATACAAATTAAGTTGTCCACTTCAATGTACATTATCAATAATAATAGGATAAAATAGAATCATATATAAAACAATTAAAATAATAATGATCCGATAGATAATGACAAATTTTAGGTTCAAATGCAAATTAAACAAATAACAAAATTAAATGTTGATAAGTCCAAGAAAAAATTAGATAAGAGATAATTCTAACAAATCCAATAATAACCTTTTTTTTATCAATAACAATAGGATAAAATAGAATCATATATAAAACAATTAAAATAATAATGATCCGATAGATAATGACAAACTTTAGGTTCAAATGCAAATTAAACAAATAACAAAATTAAATGTTGATAAGTCCAAGAAAAATATTAGATAAGAGATAATTCTAACAAATCCAATAATAATTTTTTTTTTTGGAGGGTTCAGAACTAAATCTACAAATATTAATTTCAACTATAAAATTAAATTGAAATTGAAATTTACAACATCGAAGATTACTAACATATTAATCGTTATAATAATGAGTTGTAACAAATTAATTTATTTAAATAAGTAAATAATAATAACATGATTAAGTTAACTAACTAAATATATGCAATATTATAAACTTATTTAAGAATACCTAAATTAATAATTATAACAAAAATTGAGTCAGTAAATAATTGTTTAAAATATATAAAATACGATTTCAAATCCACTTATCCATATCTTGATTCAATTGGAATAAAGGATAAAATATAACCAACAAAACACAACATACATAACAAATTACTTCGAGACTCAAAAGCGAACACTTTTAAAAACAAGCCAATATGCATATAAAATTTTCAAAACAGAAAGTTAACCGAGACAAATTTATGGTTTATGACATGAATATTACGCCACATAAATATTATACGTGTGTAAGAATTCTTACTTGGATTGTAGCATCGACGGAGGGATAGATTTATGAAGTTGGAAACCCGAAATTTGATTGTCGAACTAACCGATTGAGCTTACGTGCTGATAACGTGTTAAAGGGAAAAACATATGAAATAACAATATGGAGATAATAACAATAAGACAGAGAGAAAAAGTCTATAATTATCATTAATCATAAGCCCTTTAAATAGGGAGGAGTTACAAGTAGATAGTTAGGAGATATTTCAGTTCTAATCTAACTCTGATATATTTATCTCTATCTCTATCTCTATCGACATATCCTTTAGACGATGGCACACTTATCCTACAACACTAACATATTATTTTAGGTGCCAAACATTAATAAGAGTTTTTTTATATGTTTTTTGCCAAGCATTTCACAAGGTATATATACGGCTAAGATCAAAACATTTCCACCCGAAAATGCAATGATCAACAATAATACCAACAAGGTTGCTACTTTCAAACATGCATTTGAAGAAATAACAATATATTCTTCAATGTACAAAATCTTGATGGTGACCCTACAAAGTTCTTCAAAAGAATATCCTAATGGCACAATCCATCCAATTATCCAACAAAAACCAAAACAAAGTTTGATGTTACCACTGAATCATGCATCTAAGCAAAAGGCAAGGCCTATACAGCCAGCTTCAAGTTCAAGTCACAACACTTCCATCACCTTCAAAAATACTTCATATGAACACCGATTGCAGTTAAGAAACAATCATTCCAACCATGAAATCCAACTACCTTCCCAGGAGATACTGTTGAAGTGAAATAAGTATACCCAACACCACTTTCTTCTCCGTAAGGCCCATGTTTCCTCTTGTTTGTGTGAAAAGTGATGGACGTTATAGCTTCCAATCCATTGTACCCCTCGATGGGTCCATAAAACCCCGAGATCCCAGTCAAATATTCATCCGCAACATCCAAATGAACCTGCCAAGCTCAAGGTTAAGTGAAATGCAAAAAAAAAAAAATCGGTGTAAATACATGTACATACCAGTAACATTGTATCTCCACCTGTTCCTCCATGTTTTGGTGACAAAACCGATTTAGCATTTCCTTGAATATATTCAAATTGGGTAGCATAAATCACATTCAAAGACTCTCCGACATGAACACGGACTTTTTTGACATTAGAGAAAACTCCATCATCCCAAGGTTTACCTCCAGAACCTCCCCAAGGTCCTGCCTCCCTTGGCAATGTCGTTCTAGATATGCTACTACAACATAACTGTAGCGAAAATAAATAAATTAATCACAAGTATATAAGAAGATGCGTTGAATTTATAACAACATGAATAATCAGTATTCGCAGATAAACTCTTTTCAGATATGTGGTTAAGATAAAGAGAACTCCTAATGCTTCACTGAAAATAATTTAAAGCTGATTGAAGAGTAATAGCAGAAAGAGACTTAAGAGACCAATTAAGGATGAACCTCAGGGATGGAATTGTCTTCGGATGTAGAGTTTCGACCAAACGCAAGTGATTCAGGCGTCACATAAATCCCAACAGCATTAAGGCATGGGTCAACACGCCCATGAAATCCAACAATCACACCACCTTCCCCATCAAAGGAGAAACGAGTGTCACCGCCAATATCCAGACCATAAGGACCATAATGGTTCTGATTTGTGACAAAGCATAATGACGTTAAACAGGTACCAACCGTCCCACTTATTGACGTTAAATATTCGTTAGGGTAGTCAAGGCAAATCTGCAGCATTAGAAAATGTAATTCATTAGAGGGACATGTACGTAGACAAAAATGCTAAAGCACATCTCCAATGACATCAAACTACATTCAGATAATATCTGGTACCGTGTCAGTTTCATCGAAAAAATCGCCATCCTCGTCGCCAAAAAATAGGCTTTCAGTTTCATCTGTACATGTGTAGTTTTGGAATTTAATTGAAGAAATAAAGCATCCATGTACAATGGTTATCTTTTTAATAATGCCTTTGGGCATATAAGTCCAGATTTTCCCCGTTGAACCACCCCATGGTCCAAGTGTTATGCATCCTTCAAAGTTGGTTTTGGCTCCCTACAAACCATCCAAGAAGTTAAACAGTTTTATATATGACACAGAATGGAAGTGAACTAAAACAGAAATCTGTGAAAAAACTTCAATAGTGTTTGATGATTACAAAGACTACAAAAATAATAGGAATTTTTGAAGGCATACGAACCAAAATTTAAAAACCGAGAAGTAATTGAGATTGATTCTTCTCGAAATAGATCCGTGAAAATTAGAAACTGCCTATTTCACCCAATCTACTTAATAAACACAATAAAAATAAAACTGAAAGTAACATCTGAAATCTTCGGAGTCAGATTCAGTGCCCCGGATGAAGGAATTTACGACAAAGTAAACAACCATAGGCGTTTTGAAAACCTTCAGCTCGTCATGAGCTTTGGGTGCATATCACAAGATAGCCGTACCACTTTAATTATGCATTAAATAAAAATACAAGATATATAGGATATGAAACCATACCATGAGACAATTGAGATCTGAAATAAGATTGTTACCCAACCTTCAGCAATATTACTACCTGCCAAAATCAGCTAGCCCCAATGATCAATGAATCTACACCGTAAGAAAACATTTACAAAAATGCATTTTGCATTCCACTAGAATACAGCCAATTTTTAAAAATCCAGAGAGACACAAATTTGACATTTGATCACAGTTTTCATGACAGTTTTTCACAACCATATCATGTAATTTTCTGATATATATATACACCTGAATCGTCTATATTCTAAAACTTCTCATATTATCATATAGTTCTCCGTTAATTTTTCCCTCACAATCAGAAGACTTTTTTGTGAAACTTTGAGTTGAAGAAGTGATCCATTTGACCCAAAAAGATCAGCAATATTACATTGCTCCAACCCTCTACCATATTGAGTGGAACTAAATATTATTCTCCTTCCAGAAGTCGATTCTAATTGTGAAACAAACATACAAGTATATAGTAACACGAATAAACTCCAACGAGATTACAAGTTTATTACACCCTAAATGAATAGAGCAACATCCTTAGCCTGTAGACAACAATGTTTGGAATTTGAAATGGGCGAATATTGTTTATCTAAGAAAAGAAACTGATCAGACAGGTTGAAAGATAAACCCTAATTACCCTTTTCAACTGAAGAAATCGGAAGAAGAACCTGCAGTTGCATGCATAGAATGTTGAAGAAGAAGAAAGAAGAAGAATTTAGAAGGCCAGATTGTGAGGTTTGTATGGTGTGTAGGGTTCTCCAGATAATGATGATAAGAAGAGATTGGAAAACGCAGAGCCATGTCTCGTAAACCGCAGCACAAAGACCAACACAAGCGTATATACATCCCCAGACTCCAACACATTCTGCAAAACAGAAAAAATAAATTATTTTGAAATTATTATGTGCTTACTCGAAAATTTTGGACAAACGATGTCCAACACGACCTAAAAGTCGCACGTATAGTTGCCTGAATCATATATGATTTTGTATTTACAAGACTTTTTTCGTGTTTTCTTAAATAGATGTTATTCTCATATGAATCCTACAATACATTAAATTATGACATTTGAACATTTTAACCCTCCTATAATTCTGATTTTATCCTAGTGGTTTTTAACCAATTTAAATAGACTTAACAACTAGTTTATTGAAACGATGTTATTGGAGGCGTTTGGTTCGTTTTAAGGAATGAATATATCAAATAATGGGAATGAATAAATACATTACATTATATGGATGTTTGGTGATAATGGAAAAAACGTTGAGGGACTCTCCTCAACGTCCCCAGATTGAAAAAATATGTTTCTCAACAACCCTAACAAAAATCGAGCAGGTTCCTAAAATCAATTGCCATGTTTGTTAAGGACTGTTGGAGACGCCCTTTTCTTCATTTTTGCAAAAGATACTATTGATTACTTTCTATTCCCCCCAAATTGTTGAAGAATGAATTTTAGTCCCATCTATTATAATGATTGATTACTTTATATAAACCAAACAACATTTTTCATTCCATTATCATTCCCTTAACGCCCCTTATAAGATTTTTTTTGTCACTTTCTTTCCAATATACATTTAATATTTGACCTCTATCATTATTTAATTTATTAATTTGTCTTATTAATTCTTAAATTTTAAACATTAATATTGTATATTTTATTATGAATTTATTAATATTAAAAATTTAATTAATTAATTAATTATTAAGGCACCTATGTATCTACAAATTAACATGTGCATCTTTAAGACCATCTCCAACATCTATGCTATAATTTTTCTAAAATAAAGTATAAAAAGATGAAATCTCTAAAAATATTTTACGACCAACTCCAACCGCTACTCTATTTTAGCAATTTTATTATCAATTATATTAATAAAATATTATTCTCTATCCTAGACATACAACTTCAATGTTTTCTATTGGTGGAAAATAATTAAATATTATTTCTTTCTCTTCAATATGGATTTTAGAGATTTCTCTTTTCTCTATTTTAGCATATGATATAGCATAGCTGTTGGAGCAAAAAAATTGTTAAAAACTCATTTTTTTCTTTTTTAACATAGCTGTTGGAGATGCTCAATAATTTCGTCTCCAATACACACATTCTTTTTCAACACGAAACACATAAATAGCTTTCACACCATACGTTTAAAATAAACAAGCCTACCATTTAAGGCACCTATATATCTACAAATTAACATGTGTTCGCTTACCAATTTATTTTTAGAGCATCTCCAATAGTTCAAGATTTTTGTAAGTAAAAAGTGCAATGACTTGGTGTGAAGTGACATATTACTGGTTTTTCTTTTTATTTTTTTGACTTTACAATCATTAATATTAACTTATATAAATAATTAAATATTATTACCAACCAAGGAGATTACAAAGTGCTTGTACAAGGATCTTGAGATCCACGATCACCTAACGAAACTTTTCCGAATACCACTGAATATCAAGAACACTCTCAACCTCAAGAATATATTAGGGAGAGTGTTTGGTGGTTATCTAGAGAAAACTTAAGAAAGGGATGAAGAAAATGGTTGGAGTGGAAGGGGTATTTATAGGATGGAAGTGGAGGATGACAACCAAGCATATGGAGGATGACATATAGAGGATGACATATGGAGGATGACATATGCCAAGTCTTCCAATGTAAAACATGTGGTCCAAATTTGAGTTATGCCAAGTTGGTCCAAGTTTGGCTTTAGTCACATGTAGCATCCAATGTATAATATAAATATTATAACACTCCACCATGATGCATGTGATCCTCGATAGCGAAACGAATCCCAATCCAACCAATACGAGTTCTTCCAACGGTTGATCATAGCAAGTAGATAGCAAAGTAAATTGGCACGAGGTAGCAAAATGCATTCCAACCTTGACGAGCTTCGGCATGGCCATCACCCGTCAAAGTTACAAGCAAACAAATAACCTCAAATGCACAATCTACTAAACAAGGTAGAGCATAAGCAAAGCTCTAAGCACTTAACAAAGTAATTCCTTCAAAGATGTCATTTTGTCACCTGTGGTAATATCTTCTCTCTCGAGCAAAATGCCCAATGACACTAACACAAACGGAGCTGGATCAAGTGCTCAAACTTAGCCGGCGGTAGCGACTTAGTGAACATATCAGCGGCATTGTCATCTGTCAGGACTTTCTTCAAATAGACAATCTTCGCTTCATGTAATCTCACAAGATATGCATCACGCACATTTATGTGCTTTGTCCGGGAGCTGAAAGCCAAATTAGTTGCCAAATGTATGGCACTCTGATTATCACAGAAAATGGGCACGGAAGGTTGCTCGAAGCCTAAGCCATTCATCAATTCTTTCAAATGGACCGCTTCCTTTGCAGACTCAACCGCCGCAACAAGTTCAACTTTTGTGGTTGACAATGCAACAATGGACTGTAAACGTGATCTCCAACTGACGGCTGTTCCACCTAAGGTAAACACATAACCGGATGTGGATCTCCAACCAACTCGATCACCTGCATAGTCAGAATCACAAAATCCAACAATTTCACAGTCATTGTGCAAACCAAATATAAGACCATGTGTCTCAGTTCCCTTCAAATATCGGAATGTCGTTTTAACGGCTGTCCAATGTGATCGACCCGGATTCGCGAGAAACCGACTCACCACTCCGACACAATGTGCAAGATCGGGACGAGTACACACCATGGCGTACATGAGACTCCCGACCGCACTAGCATATGGAACTTTTGACATTTCGGCCTTTCCCTTGTCATCCTTTGGACAATCTTCACTTGTAATCTTGATGTGCTTCGGTAGCGGAGTGGTAGACGTCTTGTCACCATCAAGATTAAACCGCTTCAATATCTTTTGGATATACGCTCGTTGTGTCAATCTAAGTGTTCGGGACTTTCTGTCCCGCACGATTTCCATGCCCAAAATCTTCTGCGCCGCGCCAAGATCCTTCATTTCAAATTCTGAACTCAACTTATCTTTTAGACGTTTGATCTCTGACCGGTCCCTGCAGGCTATAAACATGTCATCTACATAAAGAAGTAAGTAAGTGAAAACGCTACCACTTTGTCTATGATAGACACAAACGTCCTTTTCACTTCGCTCAAATCCCAGATTGAGCATGAACAAATCAAACTTCTTATACCACTGACGAGGCGATTGTTTAAGTCCATAAAGGGACTTCTTGAGTTTACATACATATTCTGGCTTGCTTTCGGAAACGAAACCATCAGGTTGCTTCATATAGATAGTTTCCTCCAAGTCTCCGTGTAGGAAGGTTGTCTTTACATCTAACTGTTCTAGCTCCAAATCGTGAATAGCCACGATCGCTAAAAGAACACAGATAAATGTATGACGTACAACGGGAGCAAAAATATCATCATACTCTATACCTTTTCGTTGTGCAAAGCCTTTAGCAATGAGACGAGCCTTGTACCGATTGTCATCTTTGACTTTGAAAACCCACTTGCAACCAATAGCACGACTGCCATTCGGCAATGGACATAAGTCCCAAGTGTTGTTCTTCGAGAGAGCTTCCATCTCTTCTTGCATGGCTCCAAGCCATTTAGAACTGTGGGTCGAGGCCAACGCCTCCTTTATATCAAGTGGCTCATCTTGCTCTACATGCAAAGCAAACTCCAGCTGATCTGTAAAACTCATGTTAGCAAAATCCCAATATCCATACCTGTTAGGCGGACGAATAGTTCTTTGACTATGCCTGGTAGGCGCAATAACTGGGATTGTATCGCCATAGTCTCCACCATCATTCAGAATCTCTTCTTCAAAATCACTAGTAGAAGTCACTGGCGGAATGACTTCTTCAACATTAACGGGTGATTCTGAGCTAATATCAGGAGTGGATGAACTGGGAATACAAGGACTGTCTACCGTCTCCACATCATCGGCAGTAGGAGCAACAGTAGTAGTGACTACCAGATCTTGAGAGGACTGAGGATCCTGTGACTTCAACAGGACTGATTCATCAAATGTGACATGTCGAGAATGAATCACTTTACGAGTCAAGGGGTTCCAGATTCGGTAACCCTTGATACCATTTGTATAGTCGAGCAAGAATCCTTTGGTGGCTTTAGGATTCAACTTGTCCTGGCCTGAAACATGAAAATAAACAGGACAACCAAATACACGTATGTATTTCAGACAGATGTTTCTTTTACCTCTCCAAACCTCTTCCGGAATCTTTCCCCCGATGGCCGAACAAGGTAACCTATTAATAATGTGCATCGCGGTGTAAAGTGCTTCGGCCCAGAAAGATTTGGGGAAGCTCGATGTCGACAACATACATCGGACCTTCTCAAGCAAGGTCCTATTCATCCGCTCTGCAACCCCATTAGATTGAGGGTCGCCTGGTGTGGTGTATTGACGGTGGATGCCTTTACGCAAACAAAAGTCTTTGAAGTTACCACTAGTAAATTCTCCACCGTTATCAGATCTCAGCACTTTCAACTTCTTGCCAGTCTCGACCTCTACTCGTGCCAACCAAGTCTTGAACGTATCGAAGACATCTGACTTTAACTTCAACACATACACCTAAAGCTTATGTGAGAAATCATCAATAAACGAAACAAAGTATTTACCTCCACTGAGGGATGGAGTATTGGATGGTCCCCAGACGTCTGTATGAACATAATCGAGGATTCCTTTAGTGTTGTGTTTTCCAACACCAAAAAAAACACGCGTCTGCTTTCTTTTGACACATCCCGAACAAAACTCCAGGCTGGCAGGTACGGCGATTTTAATGAGTTTTCGCTTGCGCAAAATCTCCAAGTTCTTCTCGGATGTGTGGCCCAAACGAAGATGCCATAAGCGAGCAACATCGAGATTCTTTAAGCTTTCGGCCACACACGATTCAGAAGCAATAGTTTCGCCAATCAAATGGAAAAGATTATTTTCCGCTCATTCGCCTTTCATCACAATGATACTCCCTCGGGAGATGCGCAAACTCCCGTCATCAATCTGAATCTTGCAACCCAATTTGGACAGTTGTTCAACAGAGATCAAGGAACGAGTCATGGATGGAACAAACTTGACATTATTCAATGTCCGAATACACCCACCGAACATCTTGATATGCACAATACCGATACCCTTAGTAACACACGAAGTACTATTTCCCATAAAAATATTGTTACCTTCAACTTTTTCGAAGGTAGAGAAACAGTCCCGGAATGGTGTCATGTGGCAAGATGCCCCGGTATCTAATATCCATCGCATGTCACCTTGCGGTGGTGTAACTGTGGCAGAGAAGGCATTTTGCTCCTCTTCGGCTGCAACAGCTGATGATTCGGCGTTGTCTTTGTCTTTGTTTTTAAGACTCGGACAATCTTTCACCCAATGACCTGACTTGTGGCAATAGTTACAGTTGCCACGTATCTTTGATTTCCCACGAGAGCCAGGCCGACGGGACTGAGAGCGCCCACGATTTCTTCCTCTTGAAGACCGTTGATCGTCTCGGCCTCTATCAGCAAATAGGCCTTGACTGCAATTGTTCTCCCTGGGATTGTTATCGATCCTCATTTGAATTCTTTGATCTTCAGAAATCATTCCTGTTTTCACATCAGACAAAGAAAGAGTTTCTCTTCCATATATAAAATTGTTAGTGAATTGAGAATATTTCTTGGGAAGTGAATACAACAGGATCATAGCAAGTGCTTCTTCATCTTTCGCAAGAAGCGCATCCGTTGCCTTCAACTTCATGATGATATCTTCAAATTCGGTCATGTGAGCTTTAATGGTTGTGCCTTCCTTTATTTTGAAGAAGAGACATGACCGCATCAGTAACAATCTGTTGGTCAAAGTTTTCTTGATATATAAATTCTCAAGCTTGCTCCAAATACCTGCAGCTGTCTTTTCAGACACAATCTCAGATATAACATTTTCTCCCATAGCCATCTGCAAAGTAGTAAATGCCCATGCTTCCATTTCTTTAGCCTTAAGGTCAGACATATTAGGGTCTAACTCGTCTTTAGCAAATACTACGGGATGGACTTCATTTTTTCTAAGTGCAACAGATGTTGTGAACTGCCATTTACCAAAGTCACCGTCCCCATTCCAAGTTTTTATACGAATCCCAGCCCCAGACAAATTAAATGTACCTTCTTGGTACGGTTTTTGGGACTGGTTTGAGGAACCGGCACCAAATGGATTTTCTACGTCAGCCATAGAGAAAAAAAATGTGCAAATTGGTTTATGTATATTTTCTACACAAACCCAAATCTAGATCCGAAGCTCTGATACCAATTGTTAGGTAAAAATGGTGTCTCACAAATGCAAAAGCTAGCGAGTGATTTCTAAGGTCTCAAACGGGTAGAAATCCAAGTGCACAATTAACCCAACAACGAATGCGGATAACAATAATCTAGATGTTGCACAATAATTCTCTAACGTAGAATAATAAACCCACGAATTATAGATAATAATAAATACGTTATTATCTATAATTATAGCAAGTTCAAAACAAATAACACCGTGATTTAACGTGGTTCCACTATCGGTTTTTGATAGTGTACATCCACCAAAGAGAGAGAGAAATAATATTATTACCAACCAAGGAGATTACAAAGTGCTTGTACAAGGATCTTGAGATCCACGATCACCTAACGAAACTTTCCCGAATACCACCGAATATCAAGAACACTCTCAACCTCAAGAATATATTAGGGAGAGTGTTTGGTGGTTATCTAGAGAAAACTCAAGAAAGGGATGAAGAAAATGGTTGGAGGGGAAGGGGTATTTATAGGATGGAAGTGGAGGATGACAACCAAGCATATGGAGGATGACATATAGAGGATGACATATGGAGGATGACATATGCCAAGTCTTCTAATGTAAAACATGTGGTCTAAATTTGAGTTATGCCAAGTTGGTCCAAGTTTGGCTTTAGTCACATGTAGCATCCAATGTATAATATAAATATTATATCACGGATTTGGCTTGGTTTTTGGTATCAACACATTTTCATGCGGTGTCTCTATTTATTTATAAGGTAAGCCCACTATTCATCCGGTTAAGTCATAAAATGTCAGAAACAATAATTGCTTTGCAGAATTGACTTGCGAGTTTTTGCCAATTATGTGGAAAAAAAATACTATTTTATCCCATATATGCAATTGATACAATTTGCTTGTGCATTAACTGTTACCTTTTCAAAGTAATCAACAATAATATCAAGAATTCAAGTCTTGAAGATCAATGAAGTAGCCACTAGAAAAACCAACAGTTTCTTCCATGTACAAAAATTTGATTTTTTGACACTACAAAGAACAAAATATGGCACAATATATCCAACAAAATCAATTTCCAAAGTTTAATACAATCACCATTGATTCTTGTATCATACCAAAAGCCTTTAGAAATACTCCATACGAACACCAATTGCAGTTAAAAAACCATTCAATTTCCTTCCATGAAAACCAACCACTTTCCCAGGAGATGCTGTTGAAGTGAAATGAGTATACCCAACACCACTTTCTTCTCCATAAGGCCCATGTTTCATCTTGTTTGTGTGAAAAGTGATGGACGTTATAGCCTCCAATCCATCATATCCCTCAACGGGTCCATAAAACCCCGAGATCCGAGTCAAATATTCATCCGTACCATCCAAATTAACCTGCCAAGTTCAAGTTTGGGTTCTATTATATGCATAGACTGATCACAAAGTTGACAGAAATGCAAACAACTAATGTGTATTTTTGAACATATACCACTGATACCAGTTCCATATTATCTCCGCATGCTCCCTCCACGCATTAATGACAATGAATTTAGCATCCCTTTTAACATATACAAACTGGATGACACGAATCACTTTCGAAGACTCTTCTATAAAAACATGTACTTGTTTGACGTTGGAGAAAACTCTATCATCCCATTGTTTACCTGCAGAAGCCCCCCAAGGTCCTGCCTCCTTTGGCATTATTACCATTCTAGCCATACAGCTAGAACATAACTGTCGTGTAAATTAATCACAAGAATATAAGAGGATATTTTAACTTTAGAACAAAAAAATCATGTGGTATATTCACAAATTAAGAAATTTCTACAGATATGTGGTTATCCAAATATCCATTAATGATAACATATTAAGTTTTAGACAGCCTTGAAACATAAATAAAGATAATAACAAAATAAGAGAACAAGGGATGAACCTCATGGATGGAATTGTGTTCACTTGTAGAGATTCGACCAAATGCTAGTGATTCAGGCATCACGTATATCCCAACAGCAGAAATATTGCAGTAACTGTTATCATGACCATGAAATCCAACAATCACACCACCTTTCCCATCGTAAGAAAAGCGAGTACCGATATCCCAACCATAAGGACCATAACACTTCTGATTTGTGACAAAGCATAATGACCACAAGCAGTGCCAATCGTCATCAAACGTCCCACTTATTGACACTAAATACTCGTTAGGGTAGTCAACGCAGATCTGCAGAATTAAAAGCATGTTGTTCAGTAGAGTCAATATTCCTTGCTTGAACATGTATTAAAAAAAACTCTATTATCTCAAATAATTTACGGTACCGTGTCTGTTTGATCACAACAGCTGAAGAGACTAAAAGAGAAGCTTTCAGTTTTGCCTTTACAATTGTCGCTTTGAAATTGGATACCTTTAATTAAAAGTTTGTGTGTAATTGTTATCTTGTTAATGAAGCCTTCGGGGATACAAATCCACGATTCCCCATCTGATCCACCCCAAGGTCCATGAGTTATGCATCCTTCGCGATTGGTTTTAGTTCCCTGAAACCATCCAAAATAATAAAAACACATATATCATTACCACTTGATCTTCAGATAAAATCATAAAAACACAACTAAAGATGATAATTAAAACCCTACCATGACGATATTGAGATCTCAATTTAGATTGATACCCAACTTTCGACAATATCCACTACCAGCAACAATCAGTCCCAATAAATCTAAATCATAAGAAAACAATACCATAAGAAATCATACCAAAATAATTAAAGAAGCTAGTTAGAAAAAGAAAAACAATATGCTTGATGATGCTGTACATAAATATAATCATCTTAATTATATATGCTTTGGAACGTCTGCAAATTACCAACCAAATGATCAGCCCAATTAAATGTATACCAACAAACCCATAAATAAGGAATGAAAGACATTCTACACTAGAACAATAGAAACACAACAAGATCATGTGTCATATATGCATTTTGACATATGATCACGGCCCTACCCCAAAATTTAGTCAAATGAATAGGGCTTCTACAAATTCATGGCAGTAGTAACTGATCACAATCATATGTCAAGTAATTAATTTTCTGATGTAAACATTCCTTCTGTTAAGCTCAACACTAGCACTCTCCAAATAAAAGATAATGATAGATATGTTTATCCCTGAATTATCTATATAAATTCCAACACTTTTCATATATTTCATATAGTTAATTACCGGTTTTTCCCTCCATCAAAATGCCAAAATGCTTGTTGTAAAAAGTTTTGAGTTAAAAAGTGATTCGGTCGACCCATAAAGATCAACAACATAATGCTAGCTCGTTACCTTTTGCAGCTGAATGCTCCTGAAGAAATCGGGAGGAAGAAATCGGGAGGAAGAAATCGGCGCAGTTACATAATAAAATGATAAAAAGAGAAGATTAAAAAGGCCAAATAAAGATGAAGAAGAAGACGAAACGAGCATAGATTGGAAAAGGAAAATGTAGAGCCGTGTCTCGTAACTGCAGCACATGCCACATAGACCAACCACCAGCCATATACCATCATTTTCCATCGGTAACCAGCAAGACTCCAAAAAAGTTCAAAATTCTGAATCAAAAATTGAAAACTAAAAAAAATTAGAGTAAACTTCAATTTTGGACCATGAAGTTAAGTAAAATATTTAAAAGTGGAAACTAAACTTCAGTAAGACAAGTTTTAGACTGTGGTTAGGCTATAGGTTCAGCGTAAGCTGGGTTGGGACAGCGGCGTATTAGTGGGCTGCCCATGGATGACCGATACCGCCGGGGAGGTGTGCGTGCGTGTGTGCGTGTGTTCGTGGTAGTCGTTCGTTGGTTCGATGCCGCTATGTCTTCCAAAAAAAAAACTTCAGTAAGACAAGTTTTCATCCTCCAAGTATGAATTTTGTTTTGAAACTAGTTCCATACGCTCAGGATAGGATGGGAACAGGATAAAATTCACTGTCCCACGTTTGGGCGATATGGGACAGGACAAAAACTCAATGTTTCATGTTCTGTGCGCAGCGCCGACCCTGACATTTTGGAGGCCTTATGCAAAAAGCTAAATGTGGCCCTATAATTTTAATTCAGTTATATTACTAATTACATTTTGGGAAATGTTCAAAAAACCCAATAAACTATCTTATTTTGAATGATTAAGTACTTAAACTATTTTTTTGAATGAAATAACCATTAAACTTTTGCATTTTGAATGATTAAGTACCTCAACTATTTTTTCGAATGAAAAAACCATTAAACTTTTTAATTTTGAATGATTAAGTCCCTAAACATTTTTTTGTATAAATAAACCATCGAACTTCTAAAAATTGGTTACCTTTTTTTAAAGGTACCTATAGCTGACTATGAAGGTTTTAAAGTAAAAAAACTATTGGGTTTTATTCGAAATTGTAACCGTTATACGCAGCGGAAATTAAAATAATTTTGGTTACAATGTAGAAAACTTTTCTGAACAATTAAAACCCAAACGGATCCAATGATGTATTTAATTAAAACTTAAAACCACACCATAGGGTGTTTAAAGATGTACCTTTCAGATCTGTTGTGGTTGAACTAGTTGAGCACTTAGAAACCAATCTAGGTTTCCTCTAGTGGTATCCACACACGAACACGCGAAATTCCACCGGGTGCTAGCCCAATAACCCTAGATCTATATATGTGTTTTTTTTTTCAGAAAAGAAAAGGGATTCTTTTTCTGTATTTTGTGAAAGGCTATTCTAACTTAATTGTTCATTAAATGGTTTAACCCAACCCCTTATTTATATCAGAAGAATTATAGTTAGACTATAATTCAACTAAGGATTAAATAAGGTTTAACAATTATCTGTAATATTCAAATTCAATTATAATTATATATATATATATATATATATATATATTATCCTTTTAAACTTTAAAATATAATTATATAAATATATATATATATATATATAATTATCCTTTTAAACTTTAAACTTTATAATTACAGATAATTCCCCGTAATTAACATAATTACGTTTTTCACCCTGTAATTATCATAATTACAGTTTAACACATATTTTCATAAAATCCGGGTTTCTACAAATGGAAACAAACGCATTCTTTGTGTGCGACCCTATAGGTTTACATACTCCTCAGCAGTGTTTCTGTGTGACGCGTGTCGTGGGCATTTAATAATTTACATTCTCCCACTTGCACACGATATACAGTAACACATACGATGGTAAGCGTCTAGCAACACGTCACCGCCCCCAAGGCTATATAAATGTGCTTTTACCTTCGAGCAATTTGATTGATCCAATCAATCATATAATAGAATCATTCATTATCCTTTTGCTTCACGATATCTTATTTTTGAACTTAAGGCATAGATCTATCTCATCATTTATAGTTCAAAGATTATGCTTCTCGATTCCAACATATTTGATTATACAAGTGTCATTAGTCCAACTAATCCACTTGTTCATGCATGTAAATCATAATATGTAATCGAGGGGCCCAAAAAATATCTATCTCATCTTGAGAGGAGCAAATCCCATATTGCATGTACACGACTAACTACACAATTCATGTTATACCTAATATAGCCCTTATGATTACCCTGTCAAGGGTAACGTTAGACTATATCAAAGTATAACACTCCTTGTGCATTAGATCCCAATGCACATCTCAGGTATGAGGATAAATAGTGTTGTACTATTTCAAGACTCACCTTATGACGCCGATCTATGAGGTGATCTTAACCGTGGGTCTTATCCAACGCCTTGTGCTCTGACAAGCGCATGTGACTCTAGTTGCACCTAGTGCACTTCCAACTTGTACTATGACCAAACTTCACAATGATCTTGATTTATTACTAGTCCCCTAGTAATAAGTGATCAAGGACAATTCTAAATAATATGATCATCATATTTATTTAAGGATACTTAAACATGCTAAAACGAACACAGAGATGTTTAATTAAATACTCATATCCAATATGCCATAACTGTAAAACATAATTGTTTTAATGTTCACAAAGTAAAAGATTACTAAAATTTTACAAATCAGACTAAATTATTACAAAATCTCAAGCCTATTGAGCTAATGTGAGCATCATGCTTGCTTTGACTCAAAGGTTTGGTAAGAGGATCTGCTGGATTGTCTTCTGATCAAACTTTACATATCTTTATGTCACCTCTTTCAATAATCTCTCGAATTAGGTGATATCGTCTCATGATATGCTTGGAGCGCTGATGTGAGCTTGGTTTCTTTGCCTGAGCGATGACACCCTCATTGTTGCAATAGATCTCGACAGGGTCACATATGCTAGGGACTACTCCCATATCTATGATGAATTTATTCATCCAAACAGCTTCCTTTGCGGCATCTGACGCTGCAATGTACTCCGATTATGTAGTTGAGTCCGCTATTGTGCTTTGTTTGTAGCTCTTCAGCTCACAGCACCCCCGTTTAACACAAACACGTATCCCGACTGTGATTTATAGTCATCTCGGTCGGTTTGGAAACTAGCATCTGTGTATCCTTGAATACACAAATCTCTTTCTTGACCGCCGTACAGTAAGAACATTTCTTTGGTTCTTCTCAGATACTTTAAAATATTCTTTACTGCTACCCAGTGAGCATCACCTGGGTTTGACTGATACCTGCTCGTCATGTTTATGGCATACGAGACATATGGTCTAGTACATAACATGGCATACATAATTGAACAATGGTCGAAGCATAGGGAATACCCTTCATGCGGTTTATGTCCTCTTTAGATATGGGACTCTGAGTTTTGCTTAGATGTACACCATGTACCATTGGCAAGTTTCCTCTTTTAGAACCCTCCATCTTGAAGCGTCTTAAGATCTTGTCAATATATGTACTTTGGCTTAATCCAATTAAGCGTTTCGATCTATCACGATAGATCTTAATACCAAGGATATAAGTTGCTTCTCCTAGATCCTTCATCGCGAAACACTTTGCTAACCAGGCTTTTACACCTTTAAGGGTAGGGATGTCATTTTCGATGATCAATATATCATCGACATATAGGATCAAGAATACTACTATGCTCCCACTGACTTTCTTGTATACACAAGGTTCATATTCGTTCTTTAAGAAACCAAATTCTTTAATCTTTTCATCAAAACGAAGATTCCAACTACGAGATGCTTGCTTCAATCCATAAATGGACTTTTGCAATTTACATACCTTTTCAGGAAAATTTGGATGTTTAAAACCTTCTGGTTGTACCATGTACACGTCCTCGCTTAAAGTTCCGTTAAGAAACGCGGTTTTAACATCCATTTGCCATATTTCATAGTCATGATATGCAGTTATGGCAAGAAGTATCCTGATGGATTTAATCATAGCTACTGGAGAAAAAGTTTCATCATAATCTACTCCATGAGTCTGAGTGAAACCTTTAGCTACCAACCTAGCCTTATAGGTATGTACAATCCCATCCATGTCAGTTTTCTTTTTGAATACCCACTTGCACCCTACGACTTTGCAGCCGGTAGGTGCATCTACCAAGTTCCAAACTTGGTTATCTGACATGGATTGTATTTCATCCTTCATGGCATCTTGCCATTTATCAGATTCTAAACCTGATACGGCTTCCTGATAGGTTACGGGTTCATCATGAACCGTATCGTCATTGCCAATGAGATAACCATATCTCTCAGGCTCTTGACGACTCCTACTCAATCTTCAGATTGTTTGTATCTCGTCATTACCTTCAACAACTTGTTGAGGCTCAACATCATGTTGATTGTCAGTATCAACCATTGTTTCATCTTGTGGTTCTTGAATTTCTTTAAGATCTACTGTATCCCCCGTTGTGGTTCTCGATAGAAAATCATTTTCTAGGAACTCACCGCGGCGCGCAACAAAAACTTTGTTCTCGCTGGGTTTGTCGAAGTAATATCCAACTGTCTCTTTTGAATATCCTACAAAGATGCATTTTTCAGACCTTGAATCAAGCTTCCCAGAAGCTTCTCGCTTAACATAAGCATCACAGCCCCATATTCTCATATATTATAGTTTTTGGATCTTCCCAGTCCATAGTTCGAAAGGGGTTTTATCGGTCTTTTTGGTTGGCGCACTATTTAGTATTCGGGCAGCTGTTTCTAGGGCATAACCCCATAAACTTGTAGGCAGATTGGTACGACTCATCATAGAGCGAACCATGTCCAACAAAGTTCTATTCCTTCTTTCGGACACACCGTTATGTTGCGGTGTTCCGGGAGGAGTTAATTGGGATACTATCCCGTTATCTCTTAGATGGTCAATAAACTCTTGGCTTAGATATTCCCGACCCTGGTCCGATCGAAGTGTCTTTATCTTTTTGCCAAGTTGATTCTCTACTTCATTCTGAAACTCTTTAAAAAACTCAAAGCTTTCAGATTTGTTTTTCATTAGGTAAACATACCCGTATCTACTGAAGTCATCAGTAAAAGTAATGAAGTAGCGATGACCATTTCTTGTGGTTGAACTAAAGGGTCCACACACATCAGTATGTATAATCCCTAATAGCTCTGATACCACTGTTGGGTTTTATTCGAAATTGTAACCGTTATACGCAGCGGAAATTAAAATAATTTTGGTTACAATGTAGAAAACTTTTCTGAACAATTAAAACCCAAACGGATCCAATGATGTATTTAATTAAAACTTAAAACCACACCATAGGGTGTTTAGAGATGTACCTTTCAAATCTGTTGTGGTTGAACTAGTTGAGCACTTAGAAACCAATCTAGGTTTCCTCTAGCGGTATCCACACACGAACACGCGAAATTCCACCGGGTGCTAGCCCAATAACCCTAGATCTATATATGTGTTTTTTTTTCCAGAAAAGAAAAGGGTTTTTTTTCTGTATTTTGTGAAAGGCTATTCTAACTTAATTGTTCGTTAAATGGTTTAGCCCAACCCCTTATTTATATCAGAAGAATTATAGTTAGACTATAATTCAACTAAGGATTAAATAAGGTTTAACAATTATCTGTAATATTCAAATTCAATTATAATTATATATATATATATATATAATTATCCTTTTAAACTTTAAAATATAATTATATAAATATATATATATATATATATATATAATTATCCTTTTAAACTTTATAATTACAGATAATTCCCCGTAATTAACATAATTATGTTTTTCACCCTGTAATTATCATAATTACAGTTTAACACATATTTTCATAAAATCCGGGTTTCTACAAATGGAAACAAACGCATTCTTTGTGTGCGACCCGATAGATTTATATACTCCTCAACAGTGTTTCTGTGTGACGCGTGTCGTGGGCATATAATAATTTACAAAAACAATTAGCAAATCTAAATCAGTTTTACTGTTCTCAAACTCTACGCTATAAAAACCCCTCACAAACAATCGTATCGCTCTGCCTCGTCACTCCCCTTTGCCCTAACGTTGTCCATTCTCCATATCGCCTAACACGTTGTTGTCCCCTATCATCAATCTCCCACTTTTTGATCTATTTTTTATCTGTCAAAAGAGGAAGAATCAAAAGATAACCGGTTATATGTTAGTTTTTTTGGGTTAAAATGATGTAAGTAACAAATTTTTAGAAGTTCGATGATTTAATTTACTGAAAAAAATGTCCAGGGGACTTAATTATTCAAAATGAGAAAATTTAATGGTTTTTTCATTCAAAATGAAAAGGTTTAATGGTTTTTTCATTCAAAAAAATAGTTCAGTGACTTAATCATTTAAAATGAGAAAGTTTAATGGTTTTTTCATTCAAAAAATTAGTTTAAGGACTTAATCATTCAAAAAATTACTATATTCAAAATAAATCTTTGAATGTGGAAGAATAAAAAAGTTATTAACAAAATTCAAATAATATATTTACATCATTAAATCAGTGTTCATAAATCTCCAATGATTAATCTGTTGATAAAAATAAAAGAGTAAACTACGATTTTAGTCCCTGTGGTTTGATGCTTATAACTGTTTTCGTCCTTGGTCTTTCAAAACTGTTTTTTTAGTCCTTCTGGTTTTTATTTGCTTCTATTTTCATCCTTCCCTCCAATTTTATTAATATTAAATGTTAATTTATTTAAAAATTAAATAAACAAATTACATATTTGGTCCTTGTGGTATATAAACTTTTACATTTTTATCCTAATTTATATTTTTTTACTTTTTATTTATTTTTGGTATTTCATCAAGACATTTATTTTTCTATTAATTATATTGTATATTTTCATAATTATTATAATTTTAATTATAAAAATAATCAAATAATTTCAATACAAATATTGATAAATACATGATATTTTTTTCAAAGTTTTAGGTTTAAATCTCCTAAAATTAATATTTTTTTATCTATTGATTTATTAAAGCTATTTCTTATTTTAAATTATCATTGAAAAAAGTTTAATAAAATTCGAGAAAAAATAGTATTATTTTATAACAAACGGTTGTTTTTTATTAAATGCAATTTACTACACTATTCTAAATTCTCATTTAATCTTTATTTTTTATTAATTAATCAAATTTGTTTAATATTTAAATAAGACATACACACATAAACACACACACACCATTTTAAATTAGGTTATATATTAAAAACAAAAAAAAATAAGAAAATAAAAGGATAAGAAGATTTCATTTTGTTGTTATAAAATTCATGCAATGGGTCATGACGTGCTTCGAATTAACGTGACGTCAAACACAATCATTATTTAAAACCTTGATATATATATATATATATATATGTATATATATATATATATGTATAAAGAGAGAGAGAGAGAGAGAGGGGGAGGATCAAACGAGAACGGTACATATTTAAAATAAACATGACAACGGCAAATCACATACAAAATATAAGTGATTTTACATGTGATTCCCGCAACCTTAAGTCGCGGCAAAAGTCGTCCGCATACTGTGATTTTGTACGACTTCTCCGCTAATGTAAAATCACTTATGATTTTGTATGTGATTTGTCGTTCTCGTGTTCTTTTAAATAGGTATCGTTCTCGTTTGAACCTCATTCTCTCTCTCTATATATATATATATATGTGTGTGTGTGTGTGTGTGTGTATGTGTCTATGTTTATTTTAAATATTAACAAATTTGATTAATTAATAAAAATAAAGTTTAAATGAAAATATGAAATAATGAGAGTAAAATGAATTTACCAATAAACAACCGGTTGTTATAAAATAAGATTTTTTTCTCGAAATTTATTAAAAAAAATTCAATGGTAATTTAAAATAAATAAAAAGTTATAATAAATCAACAGAAAAAAAATATTAATTTTAAGAGATCTAAAGCTTTGAAAAAAATTCATGTATTTATTAGTATTTTTAATAAAATTATTTGATTATTTTTATAATTAAAGTAATAATAATTATGAAAATATACAATATAATTAATAGAAAAATAAATGTCATGATGAAATACAATAAATAAAGAAAAAGTAAAAAAAATGTAAATTAAGATAAAAATGTAAAATTTTATATACCACAATGACCAAATATGTAATTTATTTATTTAATTTTTAAATGAATTAACATTTAATATTAATAAAATTGGAGGGAGGGATGAAAATAGAAGCAAATAGAAACCACAAGGACTAAAAAAGCAGTTTTAAAAGACCAGGGATGAAAATCGTTATAAACATCAAACCATAGGGACTAAAATCGTAGTTTACTCAAAATAAAAAGTTAATTAATAACAAAAGTAAAGTAGTCAGATAATAAGTAAAAACACAATATATAAGACAAAAATTGTTTAATGTTTTAGTAGTAAACGTAAGTGGTTCTACATTTTTAATAATAAATTGATACCACTACGTATATTTTTCCAAAAAAGACGAACATTATTGATAATTGTAACACCCTAAAAATTGGGTAAATTAAAAACTTAAAATTTCGGCAATATAACGTCTAAAATACGATGATTTACAAAACTTGTAAATAAGACAACTAGAACCCCAAAATAACTTTGGGGTAGTTTGTAGCAATTATAGTAGCGGAATAAATGAAACATAAAGTACAACAATCTAATTAATCTAGAACACAAACAACTAGATTAAGGGCGGGTGTTGCTATGTCTCCAAAACGCTCTTCTCATAAATCCCAAAAATGTCCGGTCCTCGAATGGTCCTAGGTGCACGTCCGGCGAATTAAGGTGCCCTATGCACACCACTAGCAAAAACATGTGAGCCATTAAACACCAAAACAAGTGGTAGGCCAACGTCTCAAATATATCATTAAGTGTTGGATCCCAGATCTAATCTCGTAACAATGATATAAACAATAAGAGTAATGACAGCGGAAGTAATACAGTTTAATATCAAAGGAGATTCAAATATCACAGTTCATAAAGCAGATAAAGATAAACAAGATATTCTTAGAATAAAATATTCAACTTATATTATCAGATATATATCTTCTTAAGCACACTTTGAACAATAAGGTGATAGTCCTATTTATAGGACCATAAAGTAAACAGTGTACTTGCATGACAAAAAAGAGCATGCTGAACAGTGACCTACTCTAGAAAGTAAATCTTATCACTAAGTGACGTGTCATCTGTTCTTCTGTTCATTCGTAGAAAACTTCAGTGCATCTTCAGAGAGAATGTCTTCAGAGCTCTGACGTTGTCTTCAGAGCCTCTGATGAAGCTATCTCTGATGTCTTCTCTGAAAGTTGCAATCTCTTATAAGTACTTCAGAGGCAGGTTTGTCCTCTGAAGTCTTTGTCCTCTGAAGTCTTCGTCCTCTGAAGTCTTCGTCCTCTGAAGTGTATCTTTTGGAAGTCCTCTGAAATGGGACGGGTATTTTCAACACTTTAACAAACAGATGATTTGGAGCTAACAATCTCCCCCTAAGTGTCGAAAATAAAAGATACAAAAATAACAGAGAATTGAATTTTAAACTAGAAAGCATAGAGGAGAAAATCATCCTCTTAAGTATTACTTCTTAAACATTTGGAAGTTTAATACAAAGAAAGTAATATAAAAAAAAATAAAGAAACATACTACAATTTGTCACTTGAACAGATTCCATGGAATTTCATGATCAGAGCTCTGAAGTTGATCATCGAGTCAATCTCTAAGTCAAGCTTTGCCAGTAAATCTGCTCTGTGCCTTTCTTCCTTTGCATGGATCAATTTCTTTATACCTCTCAAGGTTTCATCAGAATACTTCGACACTTCCGAAGCTAGAAAGATCTTCTTTTCTTGATTTACTCTGAAGACGAAACCCAGAGGTTCTGCAACGATTGATCCAGTCTTCTGTTCTTCAAGTTTGTCGAATGACTCCACAGGTTCAGTTACCTCCAGCTTCTCTTCCCCTAGGTTCAGAGCTATTTGAATGTCACGTTTTGCTCGGTGTTTGACATAGGCCTCCATTGCCCGTCGGACTTCAACCATGCCCATCCTTATTTCCCTTCTTCCATGATCATACCTGGCAGAGCAATAGGCATATAAATGTGGTAAATCATATGGATTTAGATTTACGAGATCATTGTCATTGAACTCGTAAATCTTCTGATCAGATCGAGTTACCACATAATTCCTATAGATAATCTTGTTGTAAGCAAAGGTCTTTTATGAGATATTGTTGATTTTGATGATTGGATCATCAGAGAGGACCTGTGCTCTTGGTTTGGTTTTATCTCTGATAAATCTTCGTTCATAGTCTGGCATGTCCTCTCTGATTCTTGGATTCAGAGGAATGACTAGTGTGTCTGCCATGTTGAACTCACAGTAGATGTATCTGAAGTGGTCTTCTACGGAAGCTTCGGGATTTGATTCGAGGAATGTGGGAGGTTTATTAAACACTTTTGCTGGAAGACCGATGCTTGCTTTCTGAACAGGATTCTCTGAAGGAGCCTGTTCATCAACAACCATGGTTTCTGGTTCCTTCGTCTGTGGAGGATCTTCTTTTGAGGGTTCAGAGATGTAGCCATCTATCTCTGGTGATTCCTTCAGCTCTGACGTTGTTGAAGTATGATGTGGTTGAGCATTCTTGAAGACATACTCTTCGACATCAACTAATTCAACTTCTTCTACAACCTCTTTTCCAGAATCTGATTTTTCTTCTTTTTCAGATTCTGATTCGTAAGCATCTCTCATCACATAAGTTGGTCTTTCTGGTGATGAGAATGCATCTTCTGATGTTGAGAAGTCTACGAGCTGTTCATCTTCTTCTTCGTCAAGAGCTCCAATAGTTTCTTGAGATGCAGCTGTGATTTGTTCAGCTGTGATTGGAACTATTGGAGCACCTGAAGTGGATGGTGCTAGAAAGATGACAGGTACTGGCGACTTTAGAGTGGCCTGAATATCTTCAGCAGAGGTGGAGGTTGAACGTCTCTCTGTTCCTTTCTCCTTGTGTTGGTTTAATTCAGAGGGAGTGGACTCCTTTTGTGTTTCAACAGGTTTTGGAGTAGGAGTCTTCTCCCCCTTATGAAGATCGGATGACCCCTGAGGTTGGTCATCTTCGTCATCAGAATCTTCATACCTAGCCTTCTTCCGCGCTTCCTCAGAGCATGCGACCTCTGGTTCCTTTCTCTTCAATACTCCCTCTGAAGATTTGACATTCTTCAGAAGGTCTTCAATCTTCTTGTTCTGCTGAGTGGTCTTGGAGACGAACTTGCTGGAGATAGTCATTACATTGCTGGTGATCTTCTTGGAGAAGTTGGTCAGGTCAGCCTTTGTAATGAACTCTGTTGTAGCAGGAGCAGCAGTAGAGGTAGGGATCTTTGCAAGTACCTCTGCCAAAGAACGCAAGACTTCCTCTTTGAATTGAGAAAAGTCTGCATTTGTTGGAGTGGGGGCAGAGGTAGGTGGAATCGCCTGGAGGAGCTCTGTTTTCGAGTTCTGAATTTCTCTGGACAATACGGAGTCATTTTTTATGACCAAGCTTTCCAGAGCATCCAGTTTTTCGTTCTGATTGAGAACCGTCGTGCGCAGCTCAGAGACCTCTGAAGTGAGCTTTTCAACTTCAGAGTTAGAGGCAGAGGCCTCTGAGGTCTTCTCCATTTGAAGTTTTATCTCCTTCAGAGATTCTCTGATTTCATCACCAAAGATTTTGAACTCCTCTTTGGTAACGTAATCAGAGGGGGTAACCTTAGGATCAACACATGATGCTAAGTTTCCCTCGAGTTCAGAGGGGCCTTCTTTCGGAGGTGGTTTGATGTTTTCTCCGGAAGGACTTCCCATTAATCCTTGGGGAGCCTTTTTCAAGGATTTCCCTATAATGGTTCCGATTGGTCTCTGATCATCAGAGTCAGAATCTGATGATGAGAACCGAATGTGTTTGGAAACCTTGCTGTCCAGGCTAAGGATTCCTTGTGCAAGAAGGTCGTGCCATTCTTTTTCTGACAGGCAATCCTTACGTTCTAAGGGACGATCCAACTTAGTTTGAGCCACAAAGGCATCATGTGTGGGTGGAGGTGACATACTCTGGGGTGATTGAGTATTTTTATCTTGGTCTAAGTCCTTTTGGGAGGACTTAGCCGTATCAGAGGTTTCCCCTCTGGTGCATGCTTCAGAGGCAGAAACAGATGCCTCTGAGCGGTTAGGATGGGAAGGGTTTGAGGTGTGCACCTCTGTTTCAATGTCCATTGATGCTGGACCACCTTGGACAGTAAATTTGTTTGCACTGGGATTTGGGCTTTGGATTCTCTCATTTGTGTCGTCAAGGACATCTTTTTCTACCTCACCGCCCTCAGATTCTAAGTTTAGAAACTCACCCTCTGGAATTCTCTCTTCCTCACTTTCCTCTGCTCTGACAGAGTTATTCTCTTCGTCAGAGGGAGGGTTCTCATGTTCTCTCTTCCTCACTCTCTCAGAGCCACCCTCTGGTTGCGCTCTGCTAATGTTTTGATCAGTATCAGAGATATCACTCTCTGATTCAGGCTCAGGCTCAGAACCTAAGTGTGTTGGGGATCCCATCATCGGTTCTGATGATTGGGCAACACGACTAAGTAGGAGATGGGTAGGAGAGTCACCAGGAATTACCTCAATCATGGTGTGTGGGAATCGTCGGTCATGTGGATAAGGAGGAACCTCTGTTGCTTTGAATGAGTTCATCATAAACAGAGGTGTCATTGGACCCTCCTCAGTGATGGAGAATTTCTCCATTGCTCGTTGAATGACCACAGAGATGAATCGGGGAAACGGTACCGATATTGGTTGTTTTCCTTTGGCCAAGTCCTTGTTCTTCTTGTCCACCGCCGTCAGCATCTCACAGAAGAGAATGTGAGCCATATTGATGCTTCTGTTGAAAAAGAGAGCATACATTATGGCTATTATCGCTGGATGAGTCTGATCCTGACTTCCAATCTTGCAGGTTATTGTTCGGTTGAGAACACTGAACATAAAGTTCCATTTGGGAGGCAGGTACTGACGTCTGAATTGACTTAGGCGTGTTATTTCTTTGTTGTAGCCCAAGTGGTGGAGGAACTGAAGAAGGACTTCTTGACTTGGTAGTTTCTCAAAAGCATCTATTTGAAGATCAGTTTTCGTGAGGAGGTTGAATCGACGAGTCAGGGTTTGTGGGGTGATTCTTATGGTCAGGCTTTGTTCTCCTAGGTCAATGTGCCCAACCAGTCCTTCCTTTTCATCGTCGTATTCACTTGAATACCACCATTGTTGGACAAAGCGAAGGGGAATATCTGAGGCATGTTTGGTTAGAACATCATTGAGTTCGCAGTTGGTGAAAAAGTCGAGGATTGGGCGAAACTGTTCATCGTATTTTGATGGGGTGACGTCCAGAAAGTAGTTGTTTCCTTTGACTGGAACATCGAATTGTACCATATTCAAGCTTGGAACAAGTTTGCTTGAGTTATCTGAAGTTTGGGAATGAGTCGCCATTGTTGCAGGTTGAGAAAGATGAAAGCTTAGAAAGAGAGATTTGGGATTTTGGATTTTGAGAGCGTAAATGAAAAGTGAAACAGGGTTTTTTATAGACAAAGGGTAGAGGGAGAGGTTATGGAAACGGCGAATGAGAGTCCCTAATGTCAGAAAGGACGTTCCATCATCCCCTAATTAATAGGTGACACGTTTCGGTATGTAGGGGAGAGCCGCTTTGTGTCAGAAAACCGCCAGTTGGGTTTAAAAAGAAACGAATGGTTATCCAAAAAGATTTATTAAAAGAATTTCCTGGAATATTCGTTTAATGAGAGAAGATCTGATATAAATATCAGAGACAAGATCAGAGGCTCTGATATAAATATCAGAGACAGGATCAGAGGCTCTGATATAAATATCAGAAGATCAGGATCTTTGATATAAATCAGAGACAAGATCAGAGACTCTGATATAAATATCAGAGACAAGATCAGAGGCTCTGATATAAATATCAGAGAAACTTTTCTTCCCCTTGAAAGCTGAAAGGGTCTTTGTCTCCCCCTTGACCAAAGAATGAAGTCTTTTATGTTCTCCCCCTTGACACATGCTTGGAGAAAACAAGTGATTTTTACCATTGGTGAAAAAGTCCAGAGGCTCTGATGAATGGATCAGAGACTCTGATGTTTTCTTGTGTTAAGCACATTTGACATATGCTACTTGGTTCAGAGTCTCTGATAATTGATCAGAGACTGAGTTTACCATTTTTTTCATATTCAACATTCCCAACTTGCTAATTAAAAAATTGAACCTTCGTTCATCTAAAGCTTTTGTGAAAATATCAGCAAGTTGTAGTTCAGTTGGTACAAAATACATCTCTATTGTTCCCTTTTCAACATGATCTTTTAGAAAGTGGTACCTTACATCGATGTGCTTGGTTTTGGAGTGTTGTACTGGATTGGCAGAGATGGCTATGGCACTTTTTGAATCACAGAGAATTGGAATTCTTTCAATTTGTTGGCCATAATCTCTGAGCTGAGTTTTCATCCATATTACTTGTGAGCAGCAACTAGCAGCAGCAACATATTCTGCCTCTGCTGTTGAAGTTGAAACACAGTTTTGCTTCTTGGATGACCAACTTACCAACTTATTGCCCAATAACTGACAGCATCCTGAGGTACTTTTTCTGTCAAGCTTACATCCGGCATGATCTGCATCAGTGTAAGCTGTTAGATCAAAACTAGAAAGTTTTGGATACCAGAGGCCTAATGAGTGTGACCCTCTGAGGTATCTGAAAATTCTCTTGACAGCAGATAAATGAGATTCTTTTGGATTTGCTTGATATTTAGCACAAAGACATGTTGCAAACATTATTTCAGGCCTACTTGCAGTTAAGTATAATAGTGAACCTATCATGCCTCTGTAGGTTTTTATATCCACAGATTCTCCTGAAGGATCAGAGTCAAGTTTGACTCCGGTGGATAGAGGCGTTCTCATCGAAGTTGAATCATTGAGTTTGTATTTTTGCAAAATTTCAGAGACATACTTAGATTGACTTATGAATGTACCTTCTGAAGTTTGTTTTACTTGTAAGCCCAGAAAGAAAGTTAATTCTCCCATGAGGCTCATCTCAAATTCACTCTTCATCAACTCTGAGAACTTATCACAATACTTTTGATTTGTAGAGCCAAATATAATGTCATCAACATAAATTTGTACTAAAAGCATCTCATTCTTGTACCTTTTGATGAATAAGGTAGTATCAATTGTGCCTTTTTCAAATCCATTTTGAGTTAGAAAGGTGGACAGAGTTTCATACCAAGCTCTTGGGGCTTGTTTAAGTCCATACAGAGCTTTATCCAAATAATAAACATGATTAGGATACTTTGTAAATCCAGGTGGTTGCTGGACATAAACTTCTTCATTTAATTTACCATGAAGAAAGGCAGATTTAACATCCATTTGATAAACTTTGAATCCTTTGTGTGCAGCATAGGCTAAGAAGATTCTGATTGCTTCTAGCCTAGCTACAGGTGCAAAGGTTTAATCATAATCAATGCCTTCTTCCTGGCAATATCCTTTTGCAACCAACCTGGCTTTGTTTCTGATTATTATTCCATCCTCATCCTTTTTGTTTCTGAAAACCCATTTCGTTCCAATTGCAAATTTTCCTTTGGGAAGGGGAACTAGGGTCCAGACTTTGTTTCTTACAAACTCTTGAAGTTCATCCTGCATTGCAAAAATCCAATGAGGATCTTCAAGAGCTTCTTTTACCTTCTTTGGTTCAATAATGCTCAAAAAGTTTACATAGAAGCATTCATTGATGGTGGCAGATCTTGTTTTAACTCCTTCGGATGAGGATCCAATGATTTGATCAATTGGATGATCTTTTGTCCATCTTGTGATTGGAGCAATAATTTGTGCAGTTTGAGCTTCAGAGGATCTGACGTTTGGTGACACCTCTGTTGTATTGTTCAGAGGCTCTGAAGGTGATACCTCTGTTGTACGGTTCAGAGGCTCTGTTGGTGATGCCTCTGTTGTACTGTTCAGAGCGTGCAAAAGTAAAATTCAGAGATGCTCTTAACTTGTCCACAGAGCCTCTGTGGACCAAAACCTCTGAAGAGAAGAGACCAGGGGAGGACCAGAGGTAGACCAGAAGTTGATACATCAGAGGTCGATGGTCCAGAGGTCGCAATGAGCCAAGTGCCCGAAGCCCGAAATTTTCGAATTTTCTGACAGCATTGCGCTGTTTCAGAAACACGCGCACAACTTTTTACTCGAAGCTCCGATTTACATTAGTCCAGTTGCGCTGAATCGCTAAAACACAGACGTACGACTTTGATGTTTTGAGTTTTCTCAAACTCCGTGATCTGATATGCCAAAATCTGTTTCAAAGTCTGCGTTAGAGTGCTGGACCAAAAGCATCGCATTTCACTCATGCTCTTTCCGCTTTCAAGAACGGTGTTCTCTCATCGGTTCTTTATGGTTTAAAGCTACATATGTGACACATTGTTTGTCACTCCCTCCTCCGTTATTCAAGTTTAAGGCTCGGTGCTTAATGTTTACTCAAAGAGGTTCGAAGAGTCAAATTTTCTGTTTTGACAACCATTTTGCGCAGCTGAGGAAAATCTTGCACAACTCACTCAGTTTTCATCCAAAATGGATGAATCAAAGCTTGTTGAAAATCTATGAGGTTGGAGTTCAATGTGCATGCTTTATTTTTTCTCTCAATAAGACTCCTTGATGGTCAAAAACAGTGGTAAAGTTGAGACATGAAAGCTGGACAAATTGGGATAATTCGTCTAAGTCTTTCAAGAATATGAGCCTACATTTGAGGGGGAGATTGTGATGCTTTGAAGACTCGAAGAATGGAACACCAAAGTTTCTAAAGAAAGCAAGGGGGAGACTACAAGATGATGCTTTCTTTATAAAACATTAGGGGGAGATTGTTAACTTAAATTAGTCCCCAATTAATTGAATGTTTTATAAAGAAATTGTATTTGGGCTTTTTAATTAGTTGTGTGGGCTTGAGCCTTTTTATTGTAAATGGGCCCTATATAAAGGTTCCCATGGCTCATTTCTTCATAAGATTGCTAGAGAAGACACTTTTTACACACACAGACTAGGTGAATTTCATGAGAGTCGATTAATGTTTAGTGTGGTGTTCTTCCTAATATCCCCTTCATTGTTAATCAATCTAAGCATATGAGATGTGATTTTGATGAATATTGTTCTTCATTTCTCTCTTGTATATTCTATTATATGGAGTTCTTCATTTGTTGTCTGTGTTGGGATCTAACATTAAGATTTAACAGTTTATAAAGTGAGCATCTTTAGTATAAATAATTTGTTACCGAAGCACCCAAAGGTTGAACCAATGCCAACATTCCATTCGGAACTGATATTCCATTTCCTGTACAAATACACAAGAGATAACTCTCGAAAGACGGGGGAGACCCGTTACCATCTTGGGTGACGAGAACACTTGAATGGGGTCACCCGTGATGTTATTGGATTTCACCACATATCCCGGTTCTAGTTCCCATGCCATACCAGACATCACAATCCTCAAACCGTTTATGCCTCTAGTGCTTACTCCGTCGAGTTACACCTCAAGGGCTTACAGACATGGGTGTCTATCCAATCTAGACGAGTTACATCTCAAGGACTTACGTCCCCTATTGTCTACTCGCTAGTGACCAAACGGTCAACAATTAATATCACATATAATCATGCCATCTAAATCCTCGTGCACAAGGAGATAGATATTACTTTCACATTTAAGTCATGGCCAAATAATTATAGCATTTCTCATGAATAATACATTCTATCCCAAAGCATGATAATACACAGTTCTTGGTCATGTTCATACACACCACGCAATTATCATAAAAGATACCATTAGAGTAATATGCCTAGTTGGGTAACCAATTTAATCATTAGTGACCAAAACCCTTTAATATGAAAGATGACTCTTTACCTATGTATAGTTCATTCATAACTTCATATGCATTTAGTACTCCATTATAACATCAAGCACATTCCCCAAGATAGAATACTCATATACTAGTAAGACACCCAAAACCCTAGTTTTTAGGTTAATTTCAAATTATCAATAATCATCATATTAACAATTATTAACACATAAATATGGTAAAATAGAAGTTAGGAGACTCACCTAGAGATTTATGAAGTGAAACTCTAAAGATGAACCAAAACCCTAGAAATGGTGAGTGGAGGAAATGAGGCTTGAATCACTTGGATCTTGGAAGAGTTGGAGTTTCTTTAACCTTACAACCCTAACAATAAAGACATTTATTACCACCACCTACCATAGCATTAAATGGGATGAAGATGAGAGAAAGGTGTGTGAAAATCGCACCTTGAGTGTGTGAAATCGTCCTCACAACTGAAAATCCCAAAACTAGAGTTTATACCCTCAAAAATGACATTTAATGAGATTTCTCCCGTCTGGACATGCGTTATAGTGCCGGGGCGATAGTGCCATTGGCACAACCGCGGGGCACAATCGCCCGGACTGTACCGTGGCTATCCCCTGGCTCGCGATAGTGACCCTGCGATTATGACACGACACTATCGCCAGTCACAATCGTGCCAGATGTACCGAGGCCCATGGTCCCTCTGCAACAATGCCAAGGCGATAGTGACATTGTCACTGTCGTCGACTGCTCCCATACCGCTGTCCAAACGCGATGATTCAACCCGATTCAACCCAAACCTTTATGCCACATAAAAATTCTATCGGGAAAAGCGTCGTACATAAAATTTCTTCCGCATTTCAGGTATAATCATAAGATATCAAATTTGGGGTGTTACATAATTACAAATTGTTCATCTTTTTTTGAAGTTTGGAATAACACGATTTAGATTTTGTAGTCGGAGACATCATGTTTTAAATAAAATCTGTCAAATATTATCGGTAATTACACAAACAAATATCAACAAGATACTTTATTATTTTTTTTGTTATTAAAAGAACACTGACATTAAAAATTAAAAATAAAAATCCAAAGGGAATATAGTGATAATCCACAATGATTGAAAAAATTCCAAATTTCATTAAATAACAACACACAATTATAGAAGAAAATTAATGAAAATTAAAAAAATAAGAAAAATATTAAATATAAACTATGAGATTGAAACTTGGACCTGAGTGAAAGAATCGAGAACGAACCGATGAATAGGTGTTATAATTTTTATGAGATGACGGAAGAAACCGAAAACAAAATTGAGAAGGAATGTATAATTCAATAAACAATCATGGACTAAAGAAATTTAAAAAAATAATTTTTTTAAATTGAGAAAAAAGAAATTAGAAAAACACTAGAGCACTACTTAAGTTTTAAAAAAAAGACATTGTGGTATATGAGGTTAAAACCCGGGTATTCCAGCTTGTAAGTGGAAACATTTGCCAACTGACCTAGAAAGCAACATCTGATGGGAAACGGCTTTGTTGTCCTATATTCGTAATATATTATATGTAAAAAATTAAAAATTAAAATTGGAGGCCCTCGAAAATAGGAGGCCTCATGCGGCGGCACTGTCGGCACACCCCACGGTCGTCCCTGTCTGTGCGACATAAGACAAGGATAAGAACTGGGACAATGTGGGACAAAAAATGTTTTTTCTTGCAAGGTTAAGAAAAATATAAGACATTACAAATCTACCATCATTTGATATATAGCCTTAATATGGTATTTGTTTTAATGGTCATAACTGCTAGTCACAGTCGCCGCCACCATCGATAGCCACAACCATCAGCCATCCCTACCTCTTCTTCCACTACAACAACCTCCTCCACCACCTCCTTAACCGTCGTCCGCCACCGACCACCATCGTCCATTGCCACCACCACCACTACCACCGGCAGCCACCTCTACCTCCTCCACAACCATCATCGGCCATCGACCACCATCGTCCATCGCCACTATCACTACCACCGCATGCCACCTTCACCTCCACCATAACCACCACCATCAACATTTGCTACCACTACCACCTCCACCACATCGCCCACAACTGCCCCATCTACCACTATCGACCGCCACCGCCACCACTATCCACCATCTCCACGTTCTCCACAACCACCACCATCCACCACTACCTCTACCTCTACAACCACTATTGGCTACCAATCACCACTGCCAATCGCTACCACCACTAGTATCGTCGGCCACCCCCACCTCCAACTCCACCATAACCACCATCAACTACCTTCACCACATCGGCCACAACTACCTCATCCATCACTGTCGACCGCCACCACCACTACTATCTATCATCTTCATGTCCTCCACAACCACCATCGTCCACCAAACCTGTAACACCTTGAATTTTTATCCCAATTGAAGAAGAATATTGAACTGGGTGAATCGGTAAAGGAATAACCATATATGAAGTACAACTATAGTGTCACGTGGTTATGACATCTGTCACAATAACACCAATGGTACTGAAAGTGTGGTAGTCCTGGAAATAGTACCATGCAGCTGTGACATATGTCACAATAGCAACAATGATTACCAAGTGGTTGGTCGTCCCAACGAATGTTCCATGTATTTATGACAATGGTGTAACACCCGTAATTTTTAGGTTAGTACTATTTCAAGTAATTGTAGAAATCGATCTTTTGAGTGAAATAGAGGAAATGGGATTTGGGGATTAAATTATAGATTTTATGGTCTTGCTAGATGAGGAATTCAATTACGAGTCCAACGGTTCTGTAACACCCCAAAAATTGGGATAACAAAAACTTCCGGAAAAGGATATTTGGGTATTTAAATTAATGCCATAACACGAGCTCATCCCAAAAGGGGAAACAATAAACGCCCGTTAATTACAATTTTGTAATAAATAAGCAATGAGGGAAAAACAACCCTCTAATCTAAATCCTATCTAGGAAAAAGATTAACTCAAGTTGTTCTTCAAACTCCAAAACATGACTGCTAGAAATAGGGGTGAGCAAAACCCGACCAACCCGAAAAACCCGCCCGACCCGATCACTCGAAAATCCCCCACCCGAAAACCCGACCACCCGAACCCCGAGCCCGAACTTATTCCCGGATACTACGGATCGGGGTGGGTATCCAAATCCCCCACCCGACCCGTTCGATGACCCGAACTTATTATTATTATTTTTTTAAAATCTGTTTTATAACTCTACATTTTCTAAACCTAACTTCTCCCTTCTAGTCTTCACTCTCGTTCTCGATCTCTTTCTCAGAATACCCTCTCTCTCTTCTCGATCAGTCTGGTCTGACCGGCCACCGCCGCCCACCGGTCAGAGAAAATAGAAGACAGAACGGTGAACCACCTTTCTCTCTGACCTCTGTTGTTCGGCGCAAGATGAAACCAAAAAAGGAGTAAGATGGCGATAAAGACTGAAAGGGTATTCTGATTTTTGAGAAAGAAGAAAGAAAAGAAAAAAGAACCGTAGCAGAGGGAGAGAGAGAGAAAGAAAGATGGGGTGAACTAAAGAAAATGGCATCGTTGATGATAAAAAAGCTAAATATTTTGAGAAAGAAAAGGAAAGAGGGGGAATATGTGATGGGGGGAGGAAAGGTACAGTTTTGAGATAGAAAAATATATTGATTCTTGGCTTGTGAAAAGCAAAGATGAGAAAGTGGGAGAGATCGAAGCAGATAATCTTGATGAAGAGAAGAAACTGAAGAATTGAAAAGTTTTAGGTTCTTGGATTGAATCATTGTTACTCCACCCGAAGACCCGACCTGAACATATCCGTGACCCGACCACCCAAAACCCGATCTACCCGAAGTGTATTCGGTCGGATTTCGGGGCTCTTATCCACCACCCGATATCCGATCGGGTTCTGGGTTTTGGGGCCCGACCCGACCCGACCCGTCTGATGCTCAACCCTAGCTAGAATAGGCGTCCCAAAATATTCCCAAGCTCGCATCTATGAACAACTAATCCTTCTTGGCGGTCGTTTCACTAGAACCTGAGATACACATCAAACCAATCAAGTGTTAGGCCAAACGAGCCTAGTTAGTTGAACAATAATCACGACATAAACATTTAAATCAATTATAGACAAAAAGGTCCATATAAGAATCAATGGGGGAGACCCATCACACCAAAGAGGTTCACCGCAAGTCAATGTACCTTGATGTTCACTCTCATGAGCAACATCCCGAAGGCCTGACATATCTAAAGACTACCTCTCAGGCATTACTTCAAATGGCGGAGGTCTAGGTGCATACCGTCATGGTGGCACCCTAAGACTACATCCTCCTAGTGCTTACTCATGGTTCATCCAATATACATTCAACATCCATCTCTATACATTTTTCACATCAACAAGATACATGTATAAGATCTCACATAGTTCAATCCCATTTTAGGTTTAAACCCTAAAATATGCAAGTTCACCAATAATATCCCTCAATACCATGGTAACACACATTTATGACCAAAATATAGCTCATAATAACTTCATTAAAACCCACATCAAGAATATTAACCAAAGCTCCAATAAATATCAAAAGATAGTTTAGGTCAAACTTATAAGGTGATCAAGATTTAATACATAAACATGAAATAAAGACAAGTAACATGTTAAGATGTAGGGGTGTTCATCGGTTGACATCCAATGGATGTGAGGGGAACCGAACCGATCCAATCATCCATTGGATGTTGGATTTTTTCAATCGAATCGATCCAATCATCCATTGGATGTTGAAATTTTCCAATCCAATGGATGATTGGATCGATTCGGTTCCATCCATTGGATTTTCTTATTGGATATCCATTGGATCAGATTGGATATCCATTGGATATTCTTATCGGATATCCATTTGATCAGATTGGAACACTGAGCTTGGTAGTCCTTCATCTGGATTGTATGAACTTGTGTATACAAATAATTTGTAACATGCACACGTGCATATGCACAAGTGCTTAATGCACATGTGCATAAAAATCAAAAAACAACTTAATTTACTTATATACAAGTGCATATCGTCCAGATCAAAGGCTACCAGGGTGTTCCTCAATTTTCCATTTTTTTGAGGTTTTTCCTTGAACTTCCCTCTTATATTTAATTACATAGTTAGTCTCTATATATAAGGGTCAGGTTCAGGGCAAAACCTCAAAAAAATGGAAAACTGAGGAACACCCTGGTAACCCTTCATCTGGACGGTATGCACTTGTGCATACAAGTAAATTTTTGGTTTTTATGCATGTGTGCATTATGCACGTCTGCATGTTACAACTTACTTGTATGCACAAGTGCATACCATCCAGATCAAGGCTACTAGGTGTTGCTCTATTTCCATATTTTTTGAGGTTTTTCCTTGAACCTCCCTCCTATATATAATTTGACGTTTTTACAATAATAAGAAAAACAATAAAAATAAGTGCAAAAAAGAGGGAAAACATGGTTGGATGATTTTACCTCTGGCTCTAACGAATATTTTTAACGATGTTAGTAGTCATGTCCTAATTTCAAAGCAAAATTCACACATGAAGAATGAAAACTGGACTTATTAAAGTTCAGGTCTCACTTTCAAAAATTTCACTAAGCCTTAGAGACTAAAATTGAAGTTTACTCAAAAGATTATATTCAACCAGTTTTTATTTTATTTTATATTGATTATATTATTAAAATACTGATACTTAATAAAATTTATTTATTTATAAATATTTAATTTCAATGTTTCTTATCAATAAAAATATGATAAGAATATTTATTTTTAATTGTAATCAATTTTTTTTGGGAATTCTCCAAAGTTATAGAATTTTGCACTATGGTTCATACTTTCTCTACTTTGGAGAAGTTTTTGATAATCTTTTAGAGTAAAAAATTTGCTTAAAGTCTCTATTTTCTTCATTTTTAAGAATTCGTTTAAGTTGCTATTAGAACATTTCCAACAACTATAATAGAAATTTTGGTGATTTTGGAAAGTTTTGTGTTTCAGCAGCTATGGTATATTGAATGATAAAATATAAAAAATAACAGAGAAAATATGAAAATCTCTAAATTTAGAGAAATATCTAAAACTGTATATATGAGAGAGAAGTAGTATTTTAGAGTTTTCACACCAATAAGAGGTAGCGAAAACAAAATTTTAGGTGAGAAATAATATTTTATTAAATATATAGAATATTTTAAATATATAATTAATGCAATAATTGCTAAAATAGAGCAATTGTTGGAATTTGATGTAATTTTTTTTGGGAATTTTAACTTTTGATACTCTATTTAAAAAATACATATAGTATAGTTGTTGAAGATGCTCTTACACTGATAAAATGGAGATTCCTCATAGTGTATCCCCCAACCAACGAAATATGTAAAAAGCAACCCAAAAAAAAATTGGTCATTTTTCTTAAAGAATGTAGTTATACCAAATTCTTAAATCATGTTTCTTAAAGATGCTCTTAAATCATTTTCTTGACGAAATATGTCAGGTGTCTGGAAAGAGAGCAACGAAGCATTGTGATGATGGATCTGGGTTGGAAGCAGTGAGAGGGTAGAGATCAACGGGACTATTGCTTATCAGGAGGAGTCCACTTCGTAAATCCTTCATAGAAAAGCCATGAAGATCAAATTCTATAGAAACATTATTGTCTTTCGTGAATTCCGAATGAAGATAAGGTTTTTGATGATATGCGGGGTGTGTAGGACATTATTTAAGGATAAAGTATGGTTGGGTAAAGGGATGCGAGTTGTGCCCGATCCATGGATCGGAATGCTCGTGCCATTGCCAACATAAATAGAATGAATAGTGCTATTAGACAAAGAACCATGAAAATTACCTAGATTAGCAGTTAAATGCGATGATGCACCGGTATCCATATACCAATTGTTGTCCGCCGGATCCTGTCGAGATAGAGTTTGAAATGCTTGATCCAAATTTGTTGGTTGTAATTAGGGGTGTACACGGGTTACGTTGGGCGGTTTTGGACATTTTTACAAGCCAACTCAATTATGGCGGTTTAGAAAAATCTCAACCCAACCCAACGCTTTCAAAAGTATAACCCAACTCAACCCAACCAACCCAACCCTTACGAGTTTTGGCAGGTTGAGCGGTTTGATAGTATATATAAAATTGAGGAATGAAATTCGATAAATACTACTAAAAACATATGAAATGAAGTTATTAGTTATTACAATAATCCAAATATATAACTAAATCCTTAAGTCTTAGAATCAAGTACTTCAAATCATCAATCAAGTACTTCAAAGTTTGAATAATAGATGTCTCAACCGCCCAAATCATCAATCAAGTATGACCACGTAGGAACATGTATCTAAAATCAACCACCCATTGTATTCAATATTTTCCTTCTCAATGCAAGTTTTAAACTTTTGTAACCTTGAAGGAGATGAACGAATATATCTAACACTGTTACGAATTGCGGTAATTGAATTATGCATCTCTTTCGACCCCTCGTTTACAATTAGGCTTACCACGTGAGCACCACACCTTAAATCCTTCACCCTCTACAACACTAAAGGGTTGTTTATCCTTCAAACTAGGGGTGTAAATGATGCGAGTCGAGCTCGAGTATCATTATACTCGACTCGAACTCGAAAGCTAATACTCGAGCTCGAACTCGACTCGAAAACTCGCGAGTAGTAAAAACCCAAGCTCGACTCGAACTCGAAAGCTAATACTCGAGCTCGTTTTAAGCTCGAACTCGAACTTGAACTCGAATCAATCTCGAACCCGAATCAAACTCGACTCAATAAAAATTTTCAATACAAAACTTTGAAGAACTTGAAATGTGCACCGACTTAAGTTTAAGGGGTGCTCCAAAACATTTCAAAATAAAAGGTTAAAACTTGAACATTTGCTTAGTTCAAAGATCAATCTTGTCCTAACAAGATGAGCCTAAACCACCCAACCTTACATTGCAATTTATATAAAGTGGCCATGAGGTAGAATCCTTTTACTAGGCGATGTGGGACAAAATTCATTTATATAGGAAGGTGATAGGGGTAAGTTAGCTTTGTTTAGGGGATGTGGGATTAGAATAAGAGTGGAGAAGGAGAACTTCATACTTTCTTTATACATATTTTTAATATTAGAACTTTTATGTTAATATCATCTTTGACCTATTTTTCTTTTAAATAAAAATTTATTAATATGTAAAATCATAATCACCGTAAATAATTTATATCTCATTTTAACATTTTATTACATATAGAGTTATAAATATAAATTTGTCATATTTTTACATTATATTTTATAAATTATAATATAAAGTTAATTACATAAAAAATATATTCGAGTATCTCACGAGCTTATCGAGTCGAGTATCAAATGGCTCGACTCAACTCGTTAGTATATCGAGTCGAGCTTGAGTTCGAGTCGAGCATATTCGAGTCGAGTGTTGACCAAGTTTTGACCGAGTCGATCTCGAGTAGCTCGCGAGTTGTCTCGTCACATTTACACCCCTACTTCAAACCTAGCCACGTGTTTTCGACATTCTCCTTACTAAATTACACCTCAATATCATTGCCAAGCTAAACAATTTGTCTTTTATCACACACCTTATCCAAGTACCTCTTAAATTGATTTATTAAGTGATTTCATAAAGAACCTGTACCAATCCGCTTACTATGATAAACATAGTCTTTTCCACAATAGTTACAAACACATCTAGGAGCATTTTCCCTTTTTTGAGACTTAGGAGTATTTTCCATTGCTCATATACATAGAAAATAAAATGTTACAACTTACAAGAAACTATAACAAATGGGCATAATACATACGACTATACAAGAAACTATAACAAATAGGGATAATACATATAATATTTCAACAAATCGACAATGTAAATTATAACAATATATATATACTTTGGGATGTAAATTTTCGAAATAGAATAGTATTTTTTATTCTTATATTATATTATATATATAACTACAATTTTATAAAAGTTATATATTAGCGGCAGGTTGGCGGGTTGGGAGGCTCAACCCAATTTCAACCCTCTTAATTGGCGGTTTGGCGAGTTGGGTTAAATTGGATTGCTAGCATGTTGGGTTGGACGGGTTTCGCGGGTTGATGGTTTTATGTACACCCCTAGTTGTAATGCATCATAAGCGGTTAGGTTAGCATGCCCTTGTGATCGTTTGATCAAAGTTTGCGTGTATGATGCCACATGTGGGGTGTGAGGAGCAATAGGCGTCCACGGTTTCCATAGGGGCGACCATCCCGGGTAATTAGGTTATGGGCAAGGTGGTGTGTTCCATTGAGGTGACCATGGAGAAGGTACCCACTGTTTGTTGTGGAGGGCCATAGCGGGGTCCACCGTTGATAAATCGTCCACCACCGGAGCTTCTGTTCCCCCGATATCCGCCACGTCCACGGTTTCAGCCATGATTTCCACCGCGTGTAGACGAGGTTGAGCGGGATGAGTCATTCCATTCTGGTGAGGGGGATGGTGATTGTGGTGCAATAAGGACAGTCGACGGAGAAGGGGTTCATCTTGACCTGATTTTTGATGTTGCTTAAGTTGAAGCATGTTATGAGCAGTTTCAAAGGACGGTAGTGTCTGCTGAATATATGACGCAACTATGTCGTATTCTTGTGGTAGGTTGCGAACTAATTGAAGAACAAGCCGGTTACCGAAGCATCGACATCGGCTAGCTGTCTTGCTAATTCACGTAGTCGTTGGAAATAGGCATTAAGATTAGGCATGAACTCCTGTTTTAGTGTGTTGAATTCCTGGTCTAGGCGAGCGGTGTGGGCCCCTTTATTATTGAGAAAGATGTTTTTGACTCTAAGCCAGGCTTAGTGAGCGACCAATTCATGTTCGAGGACATGGACTAGCATAGTGTCGAAAAGGGTGCCATAAATCCGTTGGAGAACATGTGCGTCAACTTCATTCCAAGAGGCGAACTTGGGATCAGTTTTGGGTGGAGGCTGCGTGCCGTCAATGTGGTCCAAAGCCTGATACCCTCGTGCGTGAAGGAGGAACACCTTAATCCAGGTAAAATAAGAGACTTTGGTGCCATCAAGAACCCGCACCTTATGCTGAATATTGTCGACAGTGTATACCGGGTGAAGGGTTGTTTTTGTGGCTGGACTTCGAGCGTAGCTGGTGTTTCTTCTCCGGCCATCGAGAAACCGTGGTTAATTAAAAATTGAAGAGAGAATGAAAAAGGAAAGAAAGGAGCCTAAGCTCTAATACGATAAAGGAGTCTAAGGTTTGTGAATGATCCGTGAACATACCCTTCCAATGCCTCTCATTAAATAGAAAATATAAAGATATACAAATCATTTACAATTTATACATCTACCTTTTCTAACATTATTTACTTTTAATAAGCATACTTTTAAAAAAGAAAACTGTAGAAAGACGATGTTACCCCTAACTTAACGAACCATTAGTCCCTAGAGTTAGGGCAAGGGATCCAATTCATAACAAAAATGAAAGCACGAAAACCATACATATAATTATTTCATTTGAGGAATCCAATCCAAATTTTCAATAATCACATAGACAAAATTTGTAATTTACTCTATTTATTAAAGAAAAATATAATAAAATGATTAGAAAACAATAATGAAACAAAAGTCGAAACAAGAAATTGAGTTGGTTTTTCAATATTATAGAAAAATGTGTTAATTAAGTACCTCTATTATAGATGCTTTGATGCATTTAAGATCATTTATCATAATCCTCAATAAAACTAATCAAAATATGTACAAGTCGATCTAGACACATAATTATTTAATAGATAGAAAACCGATATGATGGTTACTCCGCATGAGTTTATGTTCGAAAATAGTAATAAATTATATAATTCTATCAGATTACGTAAGTACTCCCAATACAATACAAAACAGTAAAGTTATACTGCCATTTTTTCTGTGCGATCGATCATCATCACCGACTCCAATATTACACACCCTTCACTCGTCTGCGACGCCAACCAACCGGAGTCACACTCATTCATACCTTCATCTGCAACACCAAAAACATGAATAACTCTGGTTTGTCTCATCTATTCTTTATCCAAGCATTTCAATTTCACTGACCTGCTCTACCTTTTTGTTCTGATTCACTGTTGTTCACTTTAAGTAAGAATATGGACCGCACTCGTTGTAACTTATCGTATCTGAAGCTTTTGCGATTGGTTTTATCTGTTTTTTTAGGGTTTTGTACTTGACGTGTGTTATTTGTTAGTCTCGTGAGGTTTGGTTGAGTGTTCACCCTAGCGTGGAGATGGATTGTTGTTGTACTTTGATGATTAGAGTTTGTAGGTTGATAGTTTGTTAATGTTGGGAAGAGGAATTTACTAAAATTTGAGTTTGGTGATGGAGTTTGCTGAGAAAATTTCATCTTGTATACGAGGAGTCAATGGATTACTTGTTTGCGCATTGGAAAATTTATTGGAATTTAAGTGGGATTATACGGGTTTGCCCCAATTTTCATCGTACAAGGTGCAAATTCTACATTATATATGTAGATCAATTTAATGGCTTACACAGGACAGGGTGTTTCCAAATTGGGCCTTTAAGATAGATGAGTTGTTGCTGCTGTTGTTTGTATGTTATGCAGAAGAGGAGAATCAAACTTTAAGCTATTTTAGGGTTTGATTTGTAGTTATCAAAATGTACCAAGTATGTATGTGGTTTGTACTCTATTTGTAGACCACCGCCCATGAGAGACTAAGTTATTGGCTTAATACATGGATATCAAGCTTCAATGATTTTGTCCACTTATCAGTTGTCAACTATGTGTATTTTCTTGAACTTGCTCACCTTTTTAGTTAATCTAAAGTTTACTCAGTTTGCCCCCTCAATTAGGAAGTTTAGTCAAGCATGGTCAAGATTATTGTGAATGGGGAAGTTATGAGTTTTTGATTCAGAATTAAGCGATCATGTCACATATTCTGTAATTAGCTTTAGTGCATTAACTAATATTGGATAATTTGTTTGTAAGGTTTGCATGTAATGACTTACAATTGAATGCACAATTTATTATTGACCACTAAGCATCTGATTAATTGTCATGTAAAGCTTTGTGTCTTACTAGTAGGCTCTACCTTTCTATTTCAACACACACACACACACACATACATGGCCAACTTTTTTGTTTAAAGAGTCATTTGCCGAAGCATAGTTCTATTCATAGTCCTTGAAATGTACATCTTCTGAAAGTTTTCATGACTTGCCTCTAGTGGATCTTAAGTGCTACAGTAAAATGTGTGAGTCTGAACTAAGTTCTTGTACATAAACAAATTGTTTATGATGTATTCCCATGCCTTTTTGACTTCCTTAAACTCTTTGCAATGGAATGCTTTTCCATTGTAGTTGTTTGATATGTTATTCTTCTGTATACTATGCTACAGAGAGTCAAGACATGGTTCCTCCAGTTGAAGGTGTTGCTGGGGGTGGGACAGCATATGGATGGGGTGATGGTAGCTTACAGGCTCCAAGTCAATTGAGAGGGACAATTGATCCTACTAGAGTTCCATCTTCTGAACTGGTACATGTATGGTGCATGCCAAGCACTGCAAATGTAGGACCTCAAGAAATGCCTCGACAGTTGGAGCCTGTAAGTGTCTAAGCACTGCCTTAATTTTGTTATTGCGGTTTCCATTTACAGCTTTCAAGTCACCCTTGGGTTTCTGCAGACTTATACCTACATGTTAATGCATATGTACCATAAGAACATACACCCTTTTTTTCCTTGGAGGTTAGCTTTGGAATTGTAAATTACATGCAAAAACATGTGCATATCCCTATTCTTTTTTTCATACAAGCATTATCAGATGATTAATTTTTTTGTTTAGTTAATTGTAGGTGCTTCTTGATGGTTGTTGGTGCAAACTAATATAAAGATAAGGCATATTAGAAGCATTGAATTATTGCATAGTGAAGACCAACATGATTTATAAAAGGATTTTTGAGTTGGGTCTCTCTTAAAACACCAGTATGAAAATCAGTAGACACCAGGCACTGATAATAAACTAGAAATAGAGAAGCATTTCAAGCCAAGTGCAACCAAATTCAGATTTCTAATTCAAGCATTTTCTATATTTATACGTTTTCTCATTGTTTCTAAGGTTGTTTTTCTGCTTATGGAGCTTATAGATATATATGTATTTGAAACATCGAAATATGAAATTGTTTTATCTTTGTCAGCATCGGCTGTTCTTTTCATTTCTTTATAGATTAATGGCATTTGCTGAAGTGTTGCCTCATGTATCTGCATAGTTGCCAAGTTCTTCCAGTTATCTATTAGGATTGTTGGTATATCACATTATCAGTGATAAGTGATAACCGTTATCATGAGTGCATGATAAACTATTATTGCAAATATGATGATTCCTTGTCACATGTATGTGTATGTTGCACCACTCACTTCATTTGATTGTGCTCTGGATTGAGAGTGAAAAGGACCATTTGTTATACTTTCTTGGTGTTTCACTTGTCCTTGTACATACACCTTGTCTTACTTAATAACCTGCTCTATGGTATATGTACTACAAGCAACAATTAACCTGGTGTGTTATATATGTGTGCTTTTAAGGATGGATGTTGACTTCTACCATTCAGTATTGATAGTAATATCTGTTTTTGATCTTCCATCACCATTAGAGAAAGAATCAAATCGCGATATAGGTCTTACTAATGTTGTGAAGTTCTGCACAGTTTCTCATTCTTCAAAATGTTTGCTTGAAGGTATCTCTTTTAGCTGCAAGAAATGAGAGGGAAAGCATTCAAATTGCTATACGCCCTAAAGTTTCTTGGAGTGGATCCAGTAATGCTGGGGTTGTACAGATTCAGTGTACTGATCTCTGTTCTACTTCTGGTGACAGGTTAATATATTTTTATATGCATGACGTAATATTAATTTTTTTTTCAGATAAAAAATTATTACTAAGATTGGTTGTAACCAGGTTGGTCATTGGTCAGTCAGTTACAATGAGACGCGTGGTCCCTATCTTGGGTGTTCCAGATGCACTTGTACCAGTTGATATGCCAGTCTCGCAGATAAACTTACTTCCAGGGTATTGACTACATCAGTGTTGGAAGAATTGAATATTCTTTCATGTTGAGTTATAGTCAAATGTCTTATAATTCGACAATTATGGGTTTTTCCTGCAGAGAAACTGCTGCCATTTGGGTTTCAATTGATGTTCCAAGCACACAACCCCCTGGACAATATGATGGAGAATTTATTGTTACTGCTACCAAAGCAGATGCAGAGTGATTGCCTACCCCCTTTTTTCAGTTAAATATTTGTTGTTGAATGCAAATCTACAATTCTCGGCTTGTTTACCTGTCTATGTGGAACTTACTATATTTAGATTGTTAATACTAATTACTGGCCTAAATATTATACCTCGTTCATCTATATTAATTCGGTTTGACTCTTTGCAGATGTGCAGCGCAATTTCTGGGTAAATCTGAGAAATATCAAGTATACAGGGAACTCAGAGATTGTCTTGATGTCATTGAGCCAATTGATGGGAAAGCAGTTGAAGAAGTGGTAAGATTGGAACTATTTCATGCGTATGCAACATTTTGTGTTAACACATTGTAATGAACTGTTCATGGATCTTACTTTTTGATGTCAGGTAGAAAGAGTGAAATCTGCTACTACGACTTTGAGAAGAGTTCTGCTGTCACCTTCTTTTTCTGATCTCTTTTCAGAGAATGGGCCAGCAGATATGATGGATGAAGATGCAAACCTTTCAGTACGTTTGAAACTAAGTTTGACCATCTGGGACTTTGTTCTTCCGATAACACCTTCACTTCCTGCTGTCATTGGTGTATCCTCAATTTATACATTTCAGTTTCATGACTAAATTTTGGTATCTTGGATTTTCCTTAAGTTTGACAAGGTTTCCTGTCAAAATGTCTGGATTCCCATTAGTTCTTTAAAGTTCCCTTATCTCCAAGTTGATATACAATTACCATGATGCTCTATATGTAGTTTTGGGGTCAATTATTGATGTGACTCTGGCGAGGATTACCCTTCATGGTTATGGGTGGTTGCTGTTAGCAACTTTGGCAAGATTTTCTTCGTGATGAAGCTGAGGGTGCTGTAGTTCTAGATTGTACATTAACAGAGAAAGCCAATATGCCTTCATTTACTTAGCCAACGCCCAACAGAATAGAACTCAAAGTGACCCAAAATATTGTTCTGTGACACTCTTAACTCGACGCTGATAAAAATACAGCACTATTAAGCAATTCTTTTAGTGTTAAGCAATCCACCTTTCATGATCCTATTGTTCGAGTAATAAACGTAAAAGTATACCTTTCTTATTGGGATATATGTTTCTATGTATATTAGTTTGGTACGTCTACAAGTTTTTTGAGAAATTAGAAGTTCATTTTACGACTCGATACGGTAAAGTTCGCTTATACAAGATTCTAATATGTGATACAAATTATGAGACAGGCATGATGCTATTTAATATTTGTAACATGCTTTAAGTTTTCTACAATACTTTTGCAACTGCAATTCAGATTAGAGTGCATACCTCATAGGATTCATTCGGTAGTGGTACTTCGTTCCCTTCCTGTGAGGTGAATATCTATGTCCTGGGTCCTTAATGACGTTTAAGATTTCTGATACTGTGATTGAAGATCGTTTTGGTGTTGAACATGGGAGTGCTGAATGGTATGATGCTCTAGAACAACATTTTAAGTGGCTGCTTCAATATAAAATCAGTCCTTACTTCTGCAAATGGGGTAACAGCATGCGTGTTTTGACATACACCTCTCCATGGCCTGGTATAATCATTCAAGCAATCAGCTTCTCTTGGTTAATATCATTCGGTAGTGAGAATACTGATCACTCTTGCTCTTTCTTTTGTGTAGCTGATCATCCAAAATCAGATGAATTTTTCTCAGACCCTCGTCTTGCAGCTTATGCTGTGCCATATAGTCCTGTAGTCCCTAGGTATGTTGTAGATGCCTGAAGTGGTGTTTGGTGTATAATGATTTTGATCATATATCATTGACATTCTTGATTCTTAGCAGTGGTGATTTAGCAAAGGATTACCTGCAGAAGGAAGTGGAGATTTTGAGATCAAAAAGTCATTGGAAGAAAGCCTACTTTTACCTGTGGGATGAGGTATTAATAGTTGAAGCAAATATCCAAACACAAATATTTTTTTAATGTTGTCTGTTTAGAGTCCTTTGGAGTTCCACCACAAAATACGACTGTTGGAGATGAACAGTTTTTGCGTCCTTGTGATATCACCCTTGTATCTATGTTATATCCGTCTTATTGGTTTGTTTGAATATGGTACACATATCATTCTTGCAGCCACTGAATGTGCAACAGTACGATGCTATTCGCCACCAAGCTAGTGAGATTCATGCCTATGCACCTGATGCCCGTGTATTGACTACATACTACTCCGGTAAGAGCATCTCTAATTGGAGTTTGAATGCAAATTGCATCCACCTTCTTTTAAGCTTCAAGTGGCCTTTGACTTTGTCTTGATGTTTAGGTTCTAGTTCAGTTCCTGTTGAGCATACCAGAATTAGTTACAACTATCAGCTATAGTTTCTGGTTGTTTTATTCATAAACCAAGTTCATCCCTTCCTTTTTTTACTGTGCACATTCCTACCAATATAAAATAGAAATGAGATAAAATATACAAGGTATTTGTTTACTATATATATATATATCATGCATACATCAGATTCAATACTTCTGTTCTAATCTTTGGTCTATGAGAATCTATTTTTTGGTAATGTAGATTGGCAGCTAAAGTTGGTCATATTTTCCCTCGCTTGAATCATCTTAAGATGTCCAATCATCCATATAATTTGGCCATGGAGTTTATAGTACTACATTTTTGGATATAACCAGACTTGCTTTTGATCAGGCTTGTTGACGAATCAAGTTCTTTTTTCTTTTTACATTCCTCACACATGAGATGCTTTCAGAATTATAAATTTCAAGTCTTTTCTATTACCACTTACCCAAGGGAAAAATATCTCTACTCTTTTAGTCATAGTCATACAACATCTAGTTTTAAAAGCATATTTCGGTTGACTATTTATGGTAGATATTTATGATAGATATCAGTTCATTAAGTTATGGAATGTTTACTATGTACTTTGGTATACTGTTAACTAGAATTATAGAAGAACAAGGCATGCAGGTATACCAGTAGAAGAACAGTTGGTGTATATATATATGCTTATTGATCTTGAAATGGATGGAAGTTGAGGTTATTGGATTCACATGATTTCTCCTAGCCCATGCTTCTTTGAGCAACATTTGTCACCTTTTTACAAATTTCAAGCTTCAAGATATCCTAGTCCTGCAATAATTTAAAACCCAGTATCTTAGGATAAAAAATTGAACTTACTGTTGAATTGTGGATGTATGAATTTTCCTGACAATACAAATCAAAATTTTAGTACGTTGTGTTTGACAGTAGATTGTCCTTTGGTAAAAATTAACATTTCTTATGCCTCTTCGGTTATTTTGTGGAAGTTCTTTAGCTGCAAACATCATCATATCATAGTTTTTCCTGGGTGAATGACTGTCCTACTGTGATGCTAGAGATGATCTGAGACTACTTTCTAGCTTTATTCAGGTCCAAGTGATGCACCTCTTGCTCCAAACAATTTTGATGCTTTTCTGAAAGTACCAGGGTTCCTACGCCCTCATACACAAATATATTGTACAAGGTAATAACTTTGTTCATTTAGTTACATTTTCATTCAGTTTTTATTCGATAGACAGTATTGGAACCTGCTCTTTGACTTTGTAATGCACTAAGAAAAGAAGGAAAATGATATGTGACCATTGCAAAGTATGTTGTCTTTCCTTCAAAAGCATTTGATTGTTAATTTCAAAATTTTCAGCACTATTGAGAAAGATGGGATGCCATAGTGAACAGATACTAAGCACATATTATAATTATGGTATCATTTCTGAATGGTTTATAAATATCACTTTGAGGAAGTGTTTTGAAATTATTAGAAAAATCAAGTGATGATTAGACTAACCTACTATGGTTCAACTCATAGAGCCTTGTATCTAAAAGCATTTAGCACAGGCCACACAAACACATGGACTGGCCAGCGATTTGAAGCCAAGTCTTGGTTATCTTCCAATTCGTTATGTCCCTTTACCCAGTTTATTTTTCGCCTATCCCTAATTCTCTTAATTGCAGTGTCTTGCTACAAGCTATACTTCTTACTTTTGCATCTATATGCCTACATTTTCATTAGGACCACTTTCGTCTTCAAATATCAAGTCTTGTTACCAGGCCACTTCAGGGAAGCCCTCCAGAACAGGCTATGGCAGAGTTCATATTCTAATTTTCAATTACTTCTACAGTCCAAATGTATTCATTAATGTGTGAGATTCTGCACAGCCGACACACAATCTCCATCGTCTCTCTATTGCATTTTGCATCATTTCTTTCTTTATCGGGCTTGCAATGCTGAAGATAGCAGTTGCTTCTCTGTCTGCATGGTAGTTCTTTTAACTTTTAGCTGTACTTGATGTTCACAATATGCATTTGTAATGCATTATATCGTTACTATGGATATCGGCATTCAACTTGTAAAGCAGGCTAGTAATGTCGGACTATGTATATGTAGTTGCAAGTGATTAGCCATTAGCTTATCAACAGCACTAGAACCTGAGTTGATTTCTTTTTCTTCTCATGCACGGTATTTATTGGTGTGCCCAAAACAAAGTTTAATGGTTATTTTTTCATATGCAGCGAATGGGTGATTGGTAACCGGGAGGACCTGGTGAAGGATATCATTGCAGAGATAAAGACAGACAATGATGAGGTAATTTCTTTACACATTTACCCCCAACAGCTTGAGATACATACTGTTTGATGTTTATTATCACCCGTATTCACAGTTACACACACAGACACATATTTCTCAACATTCTGTGGCTAAACTTTCTGCAACTTTGTGTTGCATTTAGCAAGTTTTGATGGTCTGGCAAAGATGTATTATTTGAGTAGATTAATTGTTAACAGAATTAAGATAAGCTGGATGGGGCAATCCAATTTGATTTTGTCATTTTCTAGTGCCTTTAACACATGGAACTTGGAAGGGCACCGTGAACTCAATTGGGTAATAACATATATAAGAAAATACTGTCTAGCCAAACTAGCATACAAGGGGGAAACAATAAACAGTTCCCATACTATGGATCATGCAGCCAAAAGAATCAGATATGTCCTAGCTCTGGCATATACTAGGAAGAATGGATCATCTCCACCATAATGAACTATAACCAACAACTTCTTGTGCTCCATCATGACTGCTCAACCAACTGCTAAATCATGGGTTCGAATCCCATTTCCTCCGGAAACCCTTGGCAAAAAGATGCATTTGAATTTTAACTTTATGTTTCATTGTTTGTAATCTGCCTTAATCTTTGTCAAGGTGGTCTTAACTAAGCCTCATCATATTACCATCTTCTAGAAAACCAAACCAAACAAAACCAAGCGCACCTAGTTTATCCCACTTGAAAGTATGATCTGGGTAGGATATATGCATACCTTTCCTCCACTTCAAGGGGGTAGAGAAAAAAGCTGTTTCTGTGAATATCCCTGCTTGCAAAAAAGTTACAAGATTCGTCAAAAAGTTTTATGTTTTTAAGGTTGTGAGGATTTTAAAAAGACATTGGGAGCATAAGGCATAGGAGAAAAACACTAGAAATAGAGTGCATTCTTATTTATATCGCATGTAATAGACTAGCAGCATGCGAATGACTTCATGGATCATATTAACAGGAATGGTGGACGTATGTGTGCATGGGACCGTCTGATCCTCATCCTAACTGGCACCTGGGTATGCGGGGTACACAGCATCGTGCAGTCATGTGGCGTGTATGGAAAGAAGGTGGAACCGGCTTTCTATATTGGGGTGCCAACTGCTACGAGAAGGCCACCGTTGCCAGTGCAGAGGTATGATGCCACGTCATCTCACCCATCTTTACTTTCCGTTTTTCCTTCCATCGTTAATTTCCTGTGTATATGGATAGATCAAATTCAGGCGTGGGCTTCCCCCAGGTGATGGAGTATTGTATTACCCTGGCGAAGTTTTCTCATCCTCACATGAACCCGTGGCTTCTCTTAGGCTAGAGCGGCTTTTGAGTGGCTTGCAGGTTAGCATATTCTGTCTTTTCAGTCATGCTTTTAAACCTAAACGATCAAGTTTGCAACCTAGACCTTGAAAATGTTGCAAGAAGGGTGCATGATGACGCTATATATGTGTTTTAAAAAATGTAAAACGTGAGTTTGTTTCGGTCACCTGTCTTGTTACACTTGCAAGAAGTTATCCTAATTCTGTAAATGTTCTATTCTTGCACTAAGAAATTATTTTCTTCTCTCTTTTCTGTCAAACTCGGAACCAATTTTCTTGTGCGAAATCCTTTTACTTAAAACAATTTTACAAGCCGGGGTCTTTAAGGAAAAAGCTTTTTACGCACATCCTACCCTCTTTGTACCCCACGTTGTGTGGGATTCATTGGGTGAGTCCAGATCGATGTTCAGTTAATTTGGTACAATTGCTAATATAATTATGAAAATTGACCATTTGAATCTGTTACTGGTGTTTGATAGGACATTGAGTACCTGAAGCTCTTCAGCTCGAGATACGGTAGGGACGAAGGACTTGCAATTCTAGAAAAAACGGGTATGTATCTAGGCCCAGAGCGTTACACCCTCGACCACGCCCCAATAGACATGATGCGGGGTGAGATTTTCAGAACATGTCGTTCATAGAACTAGGTTTCTTTTGTAGTCTTATAAAAAATGCTGAGAAACAGTGTCAAATCATAGTTGCAGACAATGGTCATGTTGTTTTTCTCGAAGGCATGGCACATTTTAAATGATGATCCGAGGTTTCGTAAGTGCTTTTGTTTGCTTTGCTAAATGTAGTACTACTTCTGCATAAAAGTAGAGGTGTGGGTGTGATCCATGAGTCAGGTCCTGGGTTCGATACCGGGCACCACTCCTCTGTCAATGGCCGTGGGTCCGGTGCGGGTTCCGGGGGGGGGGGGGTACAGAGGGTGGCATCTACCATTTGCATCGTGCCATGTCATGACTTGATAGAAAGATGTCTCCCCGTCATTATTTTGAGGACGACAATAGTGGTGTGGTGGTTGGGGCTTAGGGATGGGGGCATGACCGTGGCCATAATGGTCATGGTGGGGGCAAGGTTGGGCAAGGGGGTAGGCGGTGTTGGTTAAATTCAAAGTAATGGAATTCAATTTCTTCATTTATATGTCAAAGAATGATAAATTCATTAATTTGTAGAATTCTAAAGAATTTAAAAATATGTACACTAAACAAAGGAATTGAATTTGATCAAAGAAACTGATCATTCCAATTCCCTTCAAATCCTTTATAATTTGTAGTCGGATTGGATGTTATATACAAAAAGAGAGTGCTTACTTACTTCAATCAACCTATAGACATTGTTGTACGTACTTTGGATGTTATACATATAGAAAATTGAATTAAATTGGGATCGATTTTGAGTTTATTTTGTTTTGGAAATCGATTTTCAAAACTTCTATTTTGAGGTTTAAAAATAGTTAATTTCGATTTGACATTTATATCTCTCAAGTGATAATGAGGTGGACATTTTTCTTGTTTACAGTTTTGCGAAAAACAAATAAAGATGTATAAGATTGAACCCCACACCTCTCTATATTAATCATTAATTGCATAATATTATTACTTTTCCAAGTGGGTTTCGAATTATTTGTTGCAATTGATAAAAAACTTTTACCTGTAATATAAAGACAAGTAATACGGCTTGTCTATTACTTATAATAATAAATTATTACTAATTTATAATAAAAATATACTTTTTAAAAATATAATGATTTTTATTCAATCAATATCAATAAATCTTTACCATCTTATAAATTTATTTTAGTAAAATTGTGTTAAATGATTTGTTAAACATTAGATATGTCTTATTAGTGTATAATCTTCTTTTAAAAGTTCAAGTTTACAAGTAATTATTACATATTATAACTTCATTAATATAAAAATATTAATAAAACTTGTATAAGCGATTTTTCTTGCTAATATTTCTATGTTAAAAAATAAAAAAGAAAGAATTTGAAAAGGAAAATAAAAAGTGTTATATTTTTTTTATTAATAAAATATTTGTCTTGAAAAAAGTATTATCATATTTTTAAAAGAATATATTAATCCATAATCTTTAATTTAATTACATATAATTTAATAAGAAAAGGTGGAACAAAATGGAGTACTGTTGAGAAACTAGATTTTAACTATGACGATCGTCTATATGTATAAGAAGGTTGGGTTTCAATGATAATTTGAGGTTAACATGAGAAATATGAAAAGTGGTTATCAATTGTTGGATGGAAAATAGATGCATATTAAGATGAGATATACCGAGATAAGATGCATCGAGATGCATGCATCGGATCAATTCCCTTCTAAGCCGCAATTCATGGGAGGACATTTGATTAAAAGTGATGAACGGTTCAGATCCACTTCTCACATTTCTCACGTTAACCTCAACTTCTCACACGATCATTCGCATATATATATATATATATATATATATATATATATATATATATATATATATATATATAGGGGTTGGATATTTTGCAACCCTAGTAAAAGGTTGCAACCCTTGCAACCCACATCTTAACCGTCGGATTCATGATCGGCGGTTACAATAGATATGGGGCCCAATATTTTTAATTAAAAAAAACAGAAAAATAAAAATAAAATAACCGTCGATCATGAATCCAACGGTTAAGATGTGGGTTGCAAGGGTTGCAAAATATCCTTCCACTATATATATATATATATATATATATATATATATATAGGGAGAGGTTCATTTGAGAAATAGTAAATGCATGAGAAATAGAGAAGTAATTTAAGTCATTCATCTGGTCAACATTTGCGGCTTTGACCGCGAAACACCGGATAATTCCTTGCATGGTTTATAGAAGGTAGAGGGGTAGTTTCGTAAAATACACGGGATAAATTCATATATGAACTTATATGATTCACATATGAATTATACGTTCATATGAGAATCAGTTAATTAGTTCATATGAGAATCAGTTAATTAGTTCATATATGAATCACAAAAGTTCATATATGAATCTATTAATTAGTTCAACTGATTCATATATGAACTTACAGTTAATTAGTTCATATGTGAATCAGTTAATTAGTTCATATATGAATCAGTTAAAAGGGTTCAGATGTGAATTACACTGATTCATATATGAACATATAGTTCATATGTGAATTATACATGTTCATATATGAACACAACTCGTGTATTTTGTAAAAATTACGAAAGTGTTCTTCTATTTTTGGAATAGCCGCAACTTTTGACCATCCAAAGCCGCAATATTTGACCAGTCAAATCCGATCTTGACCGTATGAATGACTAGGATTAATTCTCTATTTCTCATATATTTATCATTTCTCAAATGAACCTAAGGCTATATATATATATATATATATGAGAAATTGATGCACATTAGGATGAGATGCACCAGATCAATTCCCTTCTAAGCCGCAATTCATAGGAGGATATTTGATTAAAAATGGTCAACGGTTCAGATCCACTTCTCACGCTTCTCATGTTAACCTCAACTTCTCACACGATCATTCACACACACACACACACACAATATATATATATATATATATATATATATATATATATATATTGGAAGGATATTTTGCAACCCTGAAAAAGGTTGCAACCCTTGCAACCCACATCTTAACCGTTGGATTCATGATCGACGGTTATTTTATTTTTATATTTCTGTTTTTTTAATTAAAAATATTGGGCCCATATCTATTGTAACCGCCGATCATGAATCCGATGGTTAAGATGTGGGTTGCAAGGTTTGCAACATTTTTAAGGGTTGCAAATTAAACAACCCCTATATATATATATATATATATATATATATATATATATATATATATATAGATAGATAGATAGATAGAGATAGAGAGACGGGGTGAGTTCATATGTGAACATCTATTTAAGAAACACGAGAACAACCGAGTACATACAAAATCATATATGATTCACGCGACTTTGTGCGCGACTTTAGGTCGCGCCCAAAGTCGTCCGCGTCCGTTTTTTTCGGGTTAATGTAAAATTACATATGATTTTGTACATGGTTTGTTGTTTTCTTAGTCAGCGTTCTCGTTTGAATCTTCCCCCCCTCTATATATATAAAGCAATGATCATTTGTTAACCAATAATTTATTGTTAACTTTGTGAACTTATTCCAAAAAATTATCTTTCTTTGTTGTTTTCATTGTTTGAATATCATTTGTTTTTTTGGGGGTTACAAGAATAAAGTCTCCTTGATTCTAATGTATGTTACGATTTCAAACTTTTTTCCAATTTCAATTTAGTTAAAATCATATGAACATTTTTCATGTCTGATTTCGTATATTTTCTCAAAATCGTATAGTTTGCAAAAAAAATTATTTGGTATTCATTTTAGTTCAGAAAATCTCATGAACATCCCGACAATGAAAGCAACAACGTCCCTCAACATTATGAACTCCGGGCTCCATAACGACGTCGATAGATATGCGATTGATGAAACTTTTTCGAATTCGTAAATCAAAGAATATGGATGAAGGAAATCAAAGAAGATTAGTTGTGGAATATTATATTATGCATCTCTAGCAAGCATCGTTTGAAAGATAAGGGAATCCGAAAATCAAAGAATATGGATGAAGGAAATCAAAGAAGAATAGTTGTGGAATATCATATTATGCATCTCTAGCAAGCATCGTTTGAAAGATAAGGGTTTGCAGCTGGATGTAGGTGTAAAACTTACTGTATTACGAATCATAAAGGGAATTCAATTGTTGCACATGTTGATTTAGCAAGATATGTTCACTCATATCAATATAGTTCTTTTTGTTGTTTTTAGAACTGTTACTCACTTTGTTACTTCATTATGAACATTAATGAACACACATTCACATAAGTTACACACCTTCACAAAGTTGAACATCGATGAACACACATTCAAAATCTGCTACCCACCTTCACAGAGGTGAACAATTTTACATAACACACAAGTTACTGATTTTTAAGACTTTCTTTTTAAGTGTCACTCATTTGACATGAACATTTATGATGAACAACCCTTGAAAACACTGTCAAATATGTTTCACATCGTATCAGATATGAATAGTGATGAACACTCAGCTGTTGCACACTTCAAATATGAACACCGATGAACTCAATTTCAAATCAGTTACACATTTTTTAAGAGATGAATACTGATGAAACAATCATAAAACAAAGACAAAAAACATGAATTGATGAAACACTTCAAATATGAATACCGATGAACCCAATTTCAAATCAGTTACACACTTTTTAATAGTTGAATACTGATGAAATAATCGCTCAAGAATCTTCGGTTACAAATGTTGTGTAAGGGAACATTAATTAGGTATTTAATAGGATTTAAAAGACTATGAGATTTAATTCCCAAATTATCCTTAACCACAGATGTTCACATAACCATCTACGAAATAAAACTTTTTTTATTAATTTAAAATTTACTCTTAATCTCAACCATCTAATGTCAAGATGGATGGATGGTTGAGATTAGTTCATAAAATTAACAACAAAACTAGGGTTAACAAAAGAACCTAACCATATATAGGGATCTTTTTGCAAACCACATTTATTTTACAAACTTTAGAAACTAAAATCAACCAATAAACCTTTTTCATTTAATTTTTATATAATTCCAATTTGAAGGGTCTAATCGACAATCCACATTACACGGTAATATATTTATGGAAATATTTTATTTTTAAATTTATCCATAATTATAGTCGGTTAATCATGGTTATCTTGAATTTGTATATACCTTTAATGTTTTCCTTTTTCTTTAATTAAACGGATTATATACTAAATCGTATCCATGGAAATTAATTTTTTTTTTCTTAATTACGTTTTTATTCTCTGATTTTTTAATTACGATTTTATTTTCTAATTATTTATAAACAATTTTTTTCTTTTAATTACGGTTTCATTTTAGTTTCAATAAAGTTTCATTATGTTTTATCATGGTTTTAATAAGGTTACATTATGGTTACAATAAGATTTCATCTAGATGATGAAATATGTTTTATATGGGGTGAAACTGTTTTACTATATTTCACTATGATTTTAATAAAGTTTCAGTAAAGTTTCACTACGACTTCACTATGGTTTCCCTATTGTTTCACCATGTCAATAATTAAATAAAGTTTCATTATTTTTTACTATATTTTTAATAAGGTTTAATTATGTTTCACTATTGTTTCAATAATATATTAGTGAATTTATAATATATTAAAAAAATCATCTCATTATTATCAAATATTCTTCACAATTTTGATAACTTCCCTAAAATAGTTTTGATAACTTCCCTAAAAAAATCATCTCATTATTACTAAAATTAAACTTAAATCTAGCTTGTTTGTAATTCTTCAAAGAAACAATGTTCCTAGTAATGCTACGTACATAAAGACACTTGCTAAGTGTTAAAGTAAGACCATTTGAAAGTTTTGTAATCATATATCCCTTAAGCAACACGCTTCATTCCTCATCCTTAGCTCCATCTAGCGTCGTTTCGTCTTGATCTCTTCACTTCTTAGACCATTTTAAGTAGTACAAATGTGAGTACCATACCTAGTATCCAATACTCAAGAGTCATAATCAGAAGTAAATAAATCAATGGAAAACATACCTGAGTTTTGGTTGCAGTAGCCTTATGTTTCTTGTTCTCTGCCAATAGGGCAGAACAATTTCTCTTCCAATGCCTCTTTTGATTGCAATTGAAGCAAACTGCATCCTCATGGCTCTTTCCCTTTCCCTTGTCCTTGTTGGAACTTCCAATGTCTTTCCCTTGGCAACCACCCTCTTTTTCTTGACTATCCCACCTTTAGGGTTGATAATCAAAACTTGTTTTGGCTTGGTTAAATCCGACTTGGAATTTATATTTCTTTCAGCAATTTTAAGCATCCATCAAGTTCGTGAGAGTTTTGTCAAAACCATTCATATTATAGTTCATAACAAACTAGTCATATTATTTAGGTAAAGTATCGAGAATCGGATCGATTCTTAATTCTTAACCCAGTGGGAAGCTAATAAGGGCCAGTTTGTCAATATACTCTTTCATTCTCAAAACATGGGTACTGACTAATGGGCCCTCAAGTCATCATATAGGCATATAGTGCCCTGACGGTGTTAAACCTCTCATGTTTGGCCTGTAACTAAAACATAAACTTTAGTGAGTATATCATATCCCAAGCAATCATCTCTTCATGATCCCGCAATAACTCGACAATCATAGAGGCAAACATCAGACAACTGACTTCAAGTGAGTCTTGTTGGTACTTATCATAAATAGCCATGACTTCAGTTGAAGCAGTCCTACCAGGTGGAGGGGGGTCTATAGAACATAAAACTTCTTTTCATGCTTCAGGACGACCCTTAGGAAGCGAAACCATTCTAATAAGTTTGTCCGATTCAGTTTTTCCTTATCAAGAATTGACAACAGTGTAAACTGAGGTGTTAGCAGACCTCTACAAAAATGTAGTTCAATTTGAGTAATTTTTAAAATCTCTAATAAATGAATTGACCTTCAAAAATCATTTTGATTCGAGCAAAAATCCATATTTCACCTATTTCCATAAATGGCCAAATGCACCTGTCTATGAAAACAAGTTATTTAGGTAGGCATCATCCAATTAAGTTAATGTTCTTGTGATTCTATTCAATATGTCATATAATTGAAATTGGCACGTTTAGTCCCACTACATCACCTTGAAAATACTTATAGATGGCTAGTGCAACTGTTTATGGTATTTCTAGGTAAACTAACCATACCAAGGTATCGTGATCCCACCTAAATTCTTGACTTATGGTTTATTGGGGCCAGTCGTCCAAAACACAACTATTTAAGCAAGTGGCTGAATGCAACTGTTTACATAAATCTCGTTATTCTCACGCCTTGTCCCACACTACAATCATCATCCGACATGATTGGCTAGGCATTGACTGTACCAGAATCCACAAGCCTTAACAAGCATCTTAAATGGGTTCCGCATGGTTTACCTTACGTGAAATATTTGAATTTTAGAAAACATTGTATACTTTTATAACGTTTGATTTATCTTAAAATTAAAATCTAGTTTTAAAAGTTTATCCAATTAAAATCAGTTTTTGTTTGATAATCATATCAATATTAAAATATCATATTTTATTTATCGATTTAAAATTCATTTTGCGTTTGATTCTATTTAAAAAAACTTCTGCAATTATAACAATGATCAAAAGTAAATAAATAAATTCAAGCACAAAATTAATCAACTACAACAATAATATATGGTATTGCCTCCAATATGGTGTTATGAGCTAACACAACAACCACAATCAATCTAAGAACATCTTTACACTCCTGCTAGCTTCGCCAACTTGCTGAACTCCGGGATTCCATCTTGATTTATAGGAATACTGTCTTTAAAATAGGGCTGCTCACGGGTTGGGTTGATCGGGTTGAAGACATTTGAGCAACCCAATCCAATGTTGGTGGTTTGAAAGTTTTCAACCAAACCCAACCCAAACAAAAGTGTAACCCAACCTAACCCAACCCATTCGGGTTGGTCGGTTTGGTTGGGTTGTGTTTGAACAAAATAAAAACAACACTGAGAACATAAAAATAAGGAACTCTTCTTTCGAAATACGATCAATCATTCAAGAGAATATACGAGTTCATCAAATATTTACATATTACATGTAACTTTCCAATAATGTTCTCTTATGATTTCCATTGCTCGCTATTGCCAAGTTGTTTTTGGTAACTTATACATATTAAAGAGAAATACAAATAATTATAAGGACAAAGCTGGGATAGTCGTCGAAAACAAAGCTAGGATGGTAGCTAAAGGGTATTGTCAATAAGAAGGGATAGATTATGACGAGACCTTTGCTCCAGTAGCTCGGATTGAAGGCATCAAAATTTTCCTGGCCTATGCAACCCATCAGAATTTCAAGGTTTATCAAATGGACGTAAAGTCTGCATTTCTTAATGGGATATTGCATGAAGAGGTATATATTGGCCAACCTAAAAGTTTCGTTGATCTAGAATTTCCTGATCATATCTATGTCCTTGACAAAGCGCTATGTGGAATAAAACAAGCACCAAAGGGATGGTATGATAGTCTGACTGATTTCCTATTAGCTTCAGCCTTCAAGAAATGTACGATTGATACTACCTTATTTATTAAGAAACAAGGTGATGACTTAATCTTGATACAGATTTACGTTGACGATATTATTTTTTGATCTACTAATCCTAAATTTCACAAAATACTTTTCAAAAATCATGGAAACTAGATTTGAGATGAGTATGATGGGTGAACTAAAATTTTTCCGTGGTCTTCAAGTAAAACAGTCACCTGAAGGAATATTCATCAATCAATCTAAGTAGGGGTGTTCAAAAAAATCGTTGGACCACTCAAACCGGTCGAACCAAGTCAAACCGGACCGTTTTTGGCGGTTTGAGCGGTCTGGCGGTCCGGTCCGGTCTGGAAAATTGCCAAACCGGTCGGTCCGGTCCGGTCTGCGGTCTGGAGGTTTTTTTGGGCGGTTTGGACCAAACCGACCTTTTATTTTTTTATATATACCTTTATTATAAAGAATAGATTATATAAAACCCAAATGTCCAAGTATATACGAAAAGGCCTAAGGTATTTTAACAAATTGAAATCTTTATGGATTGTGGAATACAAAGAACGGAAAACTGAAGAAGTGAAGTCGTGGATTTTATTTGCACTTTGCATATTACTTTTTTTTAGTGTTTTATCTTGGGATATTTTGTTAACTTTTGTGGACTTTGTTATTTTGTTGTGAACTTTTTTCTTTATTTCAAATGGACTCAAGCCAATTAGCCTTTAAAATTCAAAGTTTTATATGTTTTTATGTTTAAACTTTAAAGCCCACTAAAAGGCCCAATCCGCCTAAACCGGTCGACCAAATCGCCTAAACCGCGGTCCGACTTGACCGGTCTGGGCACTTGATGTCAAACCGCTCGGTTTGAAAATTCAATAAACCGCCACTTTCGGTTTGGTTTATGGTCTGAGGGGTTAAACCGCCCAAACCGGACCGCGAACACCCCTAAATCTAAGTATGTTAAAGAAATTTTGAAAAAGTTTAACATGGCTGAGAGTTCTTCAATGAAAACTCTGATGGCAACTGGAACACTTTTGGACGCAGATTTATCTGGTAATTCTGTTGACCAAAAAAACTATCGAAGCATTATTGGATATTTACTCTACTTAACAGTAGTAGACCCTATATAGTGTTTGCTACGTGCTTCTATGCAAGACACCAAGCCAATCCAAAAGAGTCACACCCTGCAACCGTAAAAAGGATCCTGAGATATCTCAAAGGCACACAAGATTTAGGGATTTGGTATCCAAGGGATTATGGTTTTGATCTAACGACGTTTACAGACTCAGATCATACTGGTTGTAAGTTAGACCGAAAGAGCACTTCCGGATCATGTCAATTCTTAGGTGACAAGTGGTTAGCTGGATGTCAAAGAAGCAGAACTGTGTCTCAACATTGACTGCCGAAGCAGAACTGTGTCTCAACATCGACTGTGTCTCAAAGAAGCAGAACTGTTGTAAAATTCAAGCAACCATCCAATAACCACAAGCATGCTTACATATGTAATGTTTATAAAAAAAACCCATTAAGAACATAATAATGTGTAACACCCTCAAAATTTGGTAAGAGCAACTAATTAAAATTTCGATATTACATCAAGTAAAAAGGTAAATCTGCAATATAAGACTTTCTATTTAATCTTAAAAAAAAAATTCAAACTCCAATTATACACAAAGACTAAACCAATTCGGGTGTTACTTAATCCTCAAACACAAGTTGCTCTTCCCGAAACAAGTGCGAAAGACTTCACTAAGATAACCACTCCTCGAGCATAGCACTAGCACTTTTCTCAACACTGTGTCACTAGAGCTATTCCCAATCGAAAACCTGTTGCACATGCCGACAAATAAAAAGGTTAGGCTAACGCCTAGTGAGTTCAAGAGTTTACAACATGAATAAAGGTATTGTTGAAAAGGAGTAATGCAATTTAAATCATAATCTTTCAAAATGATATCTCAAATATGAAAACGACTCATTTTCCAATAATATGCATTTTAGGCAAAGAGACGCCGATGCAAACGTTTTCCAATCCAAATTACCTCAAGGACAAGATCCCAAAATAAAACGTTCTTTCGTAAATTAATCTCAACCCGAAACTCACTCAAAACGTGAATAGAAATCGAACTCAACAATAGTGAAGATACGGTTAAAACTTTATATCCCGAAACACCCAAAACATGGGTGGGGCATAATACTCAACCCATATATCATGGATAAGATCCATGTATACAAAAACGTCACCGAAAACTTGGATAATAAAACTCAATACCCAAAAACAACATGTAACACCCCGGATTTTCCGTTGTGTAATCTTGTTATTCTTGTGTTAAGCTTTTGTCGTTAGCTCCGTGTTTGGGTTGTAGTAGAGTTTGGATTTTGTGAAGTGGGGACAAGCAGTGAACTACGCGAGTTACACCGCGACTAGAGGTCGCGGCACAACCCGCGTAACCCACTGTTTTGTGTGAGTTTCAGGGAACTACGCGAGTTACACCGCGACTAGAGGTCGCGACACAACCCGCGAAACCCACTGGATGGTTTAGGGTTTTTGGACACGGGCGAGTTATGCCGCGAGTTGAAGTCGCGGCATAACCCGTGAAGTTGCATAGACCGCTTAAAGGGGGTTCGGATTCCCAAATATCTCATTCTCTCAAAACTGAAATATCTTTTCTATCTCTCCTCCCTTTTAAATCTCTCTCTTTCTAGAGTTTGGTAGCATTAGTTGGTGTTCGATCCGAGGTTTCGGTGTTTTAAGCTTCACCACTACGTCGTGATCGTTATCTGGTTTTCCGGGTCTTATTCTGAAAACCTATCGGTGAGTTCCTACTACCATTTTACAAACTTTATACATGTCAAAACTCTTATTTGCGAAATCTGAAGTATTTATACGGTATGATTTTATGTTCTCTACATTTTGTCATAAATAAAGTTTTGGTGATTTTCGGGGTTTCCGATCAGTTTTGACTAAAATGACGGGTTCCGCCTTATCAAAAGTAAAGCGATGTTTTACTTGCCCATGTTGGCGGCTTATCGAAAGATTGTATATAAACTGATTTTATGATTATCTTTCTTACCAGTAGTTGGTCTGGAAAATAGCATTTTGAAATATAAATGTGTTGATAACTATATAATTAGCTTTGTTGGTCACATGAAATATTGTGACAAGTCCTGACTGTACTAGTGGATCCCTAGGTATCGAGTCGACTTATGGCTGGGATGGTTATGCCCCTTCCGTTGTTATGGCTGGGAAGGATATGCCCCTTCCGTTGTAGTTAGCTACATTTGATCCTCGGGGGCAACTTAGGTACGGTTATGTGAGACCCGATCCTAGCCATGGTTCAGATGTAGTCTAATGAACGAGTATGACATGGTTCCTTGGGGGCCCTCCCTCACATCGTAGTACGGACTGAAGAGTTCGTGGCCATGGTTCCATGTATTTAGCTCATAACTCGGATATTGGTGGTCTACTTTGTGTTACACCACAATCATTGGTAAAATGGTCCTTTTTGTCATCGTTTAATGAGTTTGGACCGAAAAGGCCCGGTTGTGACGAAATGTCATCTTTATAAACTAAACCTTTATGAAAAGATTTCCTTATGATACTTATGTTTTTATCTTTTGGAGCTTTATAAACTGTATGTTCTCACCAGACTTTATAGTCTGACACTTTTTCTCAAATGATGTGTATAACAGGTTTCCATTAGCGGTGGGTGCCGGGGTTTTTGGAGAGACGAGTTTTGAGTCTCGAGGTCTTTAGAGATATTTTAGTATTGATGCTGGGCATTGTTAAGTCCCATTCTTTTGATGAAATCCTTGTATAGGATTGTATAGTCTAAAAGACTGATCCCATTTATGGAAGTTAATGGATTTACTTTCGTCTTTTGTCAGGTTTTCCATGTTTTATTTTACTCTGATTTTTAGGGTGTTACAGGTTGGTATCAGAGCTCTAGTCTAAGCAAACTAGGCATGAATGTAAGATGTCTAGACTTAGACTGAGTATACTAAGAATTGATCCGCGAGATTTGGGTAGAGCTCCTAAGATGGGTTAGTCTTAGAGTCAACAGAAAGTACGTTTATCAGGCGTTGTAGTAGTGGTGACAAGAACCGTTATGTGTTGTATGTTCATAATTTCACTTAGCTAATGTTATTATGAGGATATTGTACGTAAGAGTGCTTGATTTACTATTGATATGACAATTGGTAATGTGGTAGTACGTTTTTCCTTTCGTGTTTTCCTATCTCACTCTTATCTCTGTATCTGTTCTGTGAAGCAGTTCAGTATGGTGAACACGCATGGTAGACCGCGTACTCGTGTTGATGGTCTGGAAGCGACAACCTCTACAGCGGGTCAGCCGAAAGGAGTTGAGGTTATCGTTCGACCACCCGTTCAGCAAGTGCTAGGTGGGGGGCCAGAGGTCATTCCGCGAGTAGACCTGGCTTCGTCCCACCCAGTCATCAGGGATGTTAATCCCCAGTCAGAGTTGTTGGCTAGCGTGATGTTGGCGATGAGAGAAGAGATGGCTAAGCAGTAAGAGTTTCTGCTGAAAGCGATGGAGGACCGCGACGTGAATCATCAGAGAAGTGAGACGGTGGTAGAGAACGTCGTAGCAGGTTCGGGAGGCGATGGTATAAGGGTCGTGTCGGTAGAGCGCGGGATTTCTGGTGCTCCGGGGAATAGGAAGAGCTGTTCCTATAAGTCCTTTCTGAGTTGCGGACCGCCAGAATTCTTCGGTTCTGATGACCCGGTGGTATGTGTAAAGTGGATCCGAGCGGTTGAGCAAGCTTTTGGCTCTTCCGAATGTGGTGATGATCAGAGGGTGCGGTTCGGTACCCAATTGCTGAGGGACACTGCACTCATCTGGTGGAATATCATCCAATCCGCTCTATCTCCTGAAGTGTTGGCCCAGTTGTCTTGGGCCGAGTTCAAGAAGAAGCTGCTAGAAGAGTTCTGCAACGAGAGGACCATAGACCGAATTGAGAAAGAATTCCGGTCCTTGGTGAAGGGGAGCCTGACGGTGAGGGAGTACACCCGCCAGTTTATGGAGAAGCTTGGTCTGGTGGGGCATGCTGCCCCAACAGAGAAAGACATGATGAAAGCATATCTCAACGGCTTGCCTGCGGACATGCAATCCATGGTCCATAATTTCAAAGCTTCTAACCTCCGAGAGATGGTGGAGGAAGCTCAGTTCATGGAGGAGATGTTCGCAAAGGGCAAATCTGAGAAGGCAGTGGTGGTGCCTGAAAAGAGATAGTGGGAGAGCAGTTCAGTACCTCCCAAGCGGGCCCGACCTTTTGTCGGAAACCGCAACTTCAACAGTTATCAGGAAGCAAAGTGGTGCCCGAGGTGTCGAACCAAGCACCACGGTAGCTGTAACTCCACTTCTAGATTCTGTTTCAAGTGCGGTAAGAATGAACACACCGCTCGTGACTGTCCCGTCGTGGGGATGGTTTCTACGAGTGTAAGGCACCGGGGCATGTGAAAAGAGATTGCCCGAAGCTCAAGTCGGGTAGTGCGACAGCAAGAAAGGAGAACCCTCCGAAGGTTCCGGGTCGAGCATTCCAGATGACGGCCGAAGAGGCCAGAGCATTCGCTGACGTGGTATCGGATACTTTCCTTATAAACTCTGTACCTGCTCGTATTTTGTTCGATACGGGTGCTAGTTTCTCTTACGTATCTGAATTGTTCCATCAGAAAATTGTTATGCCCACTACTAGTCTTGAGGATGCATTAATAGTAAAAATAGCCGATGGTAGACAAGTTCTGATCCGCGAAGTTCTGAAGCAGTGTGCTCTCAGTATCGAAGGGAGAGAGTTCCCGATTGATCTGCTACCGATGTCAATCGGAGGTTTTGATGTTGTGGTCGGTATGGATTGGTTGTCAAACAATCAGGCCGAGTTCGTGTGTTCCAAGAAGATGATTCGACTTCCCAACCCCTCTGGAGAGATCATTGTCATCTATGGTGAAAAGAGAAAGGGTGAGGTGGCAATAATCACAATGGCAAGAGCACGCAGGTGTTTAGTAAAAGGATGTTCGTCTTTCCTAGCCTATGTGATCAATGCCAAGTTAGAGAAGTCCAAGCTGGAAGATGTGAAGATCGTGCGTGAGTTTCCAGATATCTTTCCGGACGACTTGCCCGGGTTGCCACCCGATCGGCAGGTAGAGTTTCGGATTGATCTTGTGCCTGGCGCTGCACCGATCGCTAAAGCACCTTATCGTTTAGCGCCATCGGAGATGCAAGAGATGGTAGCACAACTTCAAGAGCTATTGGAGAAGGGATTCATAAGACCGAGTTCGTCACCTTGGGGAGCTCCGGTTCTATTTGTCATAAAGAAGGATGGCACAATGAGAATGTGCATTGACTATCGTGAGTTGAACAAAGCTACAGTAAAGAACAGGTATCCGCTTCCGAGGATAGACGACTTGTTCGATCAACTTCAAGGAGCGGGTTGTTTTTCCAAGATCGACTTACGTTCAGGTTATCACCAAGTGAAGGTAAGGGAAGAAGATGTTCCGAAGACGGCTTTCAGAACGCGTTACGGCCATTACGAGTTCCTTGTAATGCCTTTTGGCCTGACGAACGCACCAGCAGTGTTTATGGACTTGATGAATAGAGTGTGCCGACCTTTCCTTGACAAGTCGGTCATTGTATTCATTGATGACATACTCGTGTACTCCAAGAGTGAGACAGAGCACGAACAACATCTACGTGAAGTTCTGGAAGTATTGAGAAGAGAAAGATTGTACACCAAGTTTTCCAAATGCGACTTTTGGCTTAAAGAAGTACAATTTCTGGGGCACGTAGTCACTCGGGACGGAGTGAGAGTAGACCCCTCCAAGATTGAAGCAATGATGAATTGGGAGTCTCCTAAGAGTCCATCCGAGATCCGAAGTTTCTTGGGTCTGGTGGGATACTACAGGAGATTCATTCAAGACTTTTCCAAGATCGCTTCTTCCTTGACAGTTCTGACTCGGAAGAATGTGAAGTTTGAATGGACCAAAACCCAAGAGAAGGCGTTCCGGATCCTTCAAAAGAAGTTGTGTGAAGCTCCGATCTTGACATTACCTGAAGGGTCGGAAGATTTTGTGGTTTACAGCGACGCTTCAAAGATGGGATTGGGTTGTGTGTTGATGCAACGAGGCAAGGTGATCGCTTATGCCTCGAGGCAACTTAAGATGCATGAGCAGAATTATCCAACCCATGATCTGGAGTTAGCAGCGGTGGTGTTCGCTTTGAAGCTTTGGCGACATTACCTCTACGTCACGAAGTGCACTCTTTACACGGATCACAAGAGCCTAAAGTATGTCTTTGATCAGAAAGAGCTGAATATGAGGCAAAGGAGGTGGCTCGAGTTGCTTAAAGATTACGACTGTGAATTGCTTTACCATCCCGGTAAGGCGAACGTGGTGGCCGATGCGCTAAGTCGGAAGGACTATAGCGGAAGTATTCGAGCTACCCATTCGAGAATCGAGCTAGTTTCTAGCCTTGTGGAGAACATCAAGACATCACAGTTGGAAGCACTGTTAGAAGAGAATCTAAAGGATGAAGTCATGACTAAGCAACGTTTGCTCTTAACGGAAGATAGCCGTGGAGTGAAACTGTTCAGCGGTCGTGTGTGGGTGCCCAAATTTGGGGGTAACCGTGAGCTGTTGTTAGAATATGCACACAAGTCTAGATATTCCATACATCCGGGAAGCACAAAGATGTACAGAGACTTGAAGCTGCACTATTGGTGGCCGGTAATGAAACTTGATGTAGCGCGTTACGTTGAGCGTTGTGTGACGTGCTCACAAGTTAAGGCCGAACATCAAAGACCATATGGAAGTCTTCAGTCATTAGAGATTCCCGAGTGGAAGTGGGAACATATCACCATGGACTTCGTGACGAAGCTACCTAAAACTCTTCGAGGTCACGATACCATTTGGGTGATAGTTGATAGATTGACAAAGAGCGCTCACTTCTTGGCTATGCGCGAGACTCTACCGATGGATAAGTTAGCAAAGCTTTATATCGATGAGGTGGTCTCAAGGCACAACATACCATTGTCGATCGTGTCGGATCGCGACAGTCGGTTCACTTCGAACTTCTGGGATGGGTTTCAGAAAGAGCTTGGTACTCGAGTGAAGTTGAGTACGGCTTACCATCCGGAGACCGACGGGCAGAGCGAACGAACGATCCAAACCTTGGAAGACATGTTGAGGTCTTGTGTCATCGATTTCGGGGGTAGCTGGGACTCTCACCTGCCTCTGGTGGAGTTTGCTTACAACAATAGCTACCACTCGAGTATTGGGATGGCACCTTTTGAAGCACTGTATGGGCGAAAGTGTCGGACTCTCGTGTGCTGGCTAGAAGCGGGAGAAGCAGTTCGCTGGGCCGGAAATAGTGCAAGAGACTGCCGATAAGGTCAAGTGCATTCGGGAAAGGATGAAAGCAGCTCAGGATCGTCAGAAAAGCTATGCCGATAAGAAGAGGAGACCGATGGAATTCCAAGTAGGAGACCGCGTTATGCTTAAGGTGTCGTCGTGGAAAGGCATTATACGGTTCGGAAAACGTGGGAAGTTGAGTCCCCGTTTCCTCGGACCTTTCAAAGTGCTAAAACGGGTGGGTTTGCAAGCTTACCAGTTGGAACTGCCACCGGAGTTGAGCAGAATACACAACACGTTTCATGTTTGCTACCTCCGGAATTGTTTGGCGGTGGAAGACAACGTCATTCCCCTTTCAGAGTTAAGGGTAGACGAAGGCAACCGTTGTGTGGAAGAACCCGACGCCATCTTAGAGAGAAAGTCTAAGAAGTTGCGTCATAAAGAAGTCACCTTGGTCAAGGTGCAGTGGAAGCATCATCGGGGAGCGAATGTGACGTGGGAAGCCGAGGAGGATATGAAGCGAAGATATCCTCATCTTTTCGAGTAGTTAGGATTTCGGGGACGAAATCATTCCCAAGTTGGGGAGGTTTGTAACACCCCGGATTTTCCGTTGTGTAATCTTGTTATTCTTGTGTTAATCTTTTGTCGTTAGCTCCGTGTTTGGGTTGTAGTAGAGTTTGGATTTTGTGAAGTGGGGACAAGCAGTGAACTACGCGAGTTACACCGTGACTAGAGGTCGCGGCACAACCCGCGTAACCCACTGTTTTGTGTGAGTTTTAGGGAACTACGCGAGTTACACCGCGACTAGAGGTCGCGGCACAACCCGCGAAACCCACTGGATGGTTTAGGGTTTTTGGACACGGGCGAGTTATGCCGCGAGTTGAAGTCGCAGCATAACCCGCGAAGTTGCATAGACCGCTTAAAGGGGGTTCAGATTCCCAAATATCTCATTCTCTCAAAACTGAAATATCTTTTCTCTCTCTCCTCCCTTTTAAATCTCTCTCTCTCTAGAGTTTGGTAGCATTAGTTGGTGTTCGATCCGAGGTTTCGGTGTTTTAAGCTTCACCACTACGTCGTGATCGTTATCTGGTTTTTCGGGTCTTATTTTGAAAACCTATCGGTGAGTTCCTACTACCATTTTACAAACTTTATACATGTCAAAACTCTTATTTGCGAAATCTGAAGTATTTCTACGGTATGATTTTATGTTCTCTACATTTTGTCGTAAATAAAGTTTTGGTGATTTTCGGGGTTTCCGATCAGTTTTGACTAAAATGACGGGTTCCGCCTTATCAAAAGTAAAGCGATGTTTTACTTGCCCATGTTGGCGGCTTATCGAAAGATTGTATATAAACTGATTTTATGATTATCTTTCTTACCAGTAGTTGGTCTGGAAAATAGCATTTTGAAATATAAATGTGTTGATAGCTATATAATTAGCTTTGTTGGTGACATGAAATATTGTGACAAGTCCTGACTGTACTAGTGGATCCCTAGGTATCGAGTCGACTTATGGCTGGGAAGGTTATGCCCCTTCCGTTGTTATGGCTGGGAAGGATATGCCCCTTCCGTTGTAGTTAGCTACATTTGATCCTCGGGGGCAACTTAGGTACGGTTATGTGAGACCCGATCCTAGCCATGGTTCAGATGTAGTCTAATGAACGAGTATGACATGGTTCCTTGGGGGCCCTCCCTCACATCGTAGTACGGACTGAAGAGTTCGTGGCCATGGTTCCATGTATTTAGCTCATAACTCGGATATTGGTGGTCTACTTTGTGTTACACCACAATCATTGGTAAAATGGTCCTTTTTGTCATCGTTTAATGAGTTTGGACCGAAAAGGTCCGGTTGTGGCGAAATGTCATCTTTATAAACTAAACCTTTATGAAAAGATTTCCTTATGATACTTATGTTTTTATCTTTTGGAGCTTTATAAACTGTATGTTCTCACCAGGCTTTATAGTCTGACACTTTTTCTCAAATGATGTGTATAACAGGTTTCCATTAGCGGTGGGTGCCGGGGTTTTTGGAGAGACGAGTTTTGAGTCTCGAGGTCTTTGGAGATATTTTAGTATTGATGCTGGGCATTGTTAAGTCCCATTCTTTTGATGAAATCCTTGTATAGGATTGTATAGTCTAAAAGACTGATCCCATTTATGGAAGTTAATGGATTTACTTTCGTCTTTTGTCAGGTTTTCCATGTTTTATTTTACTCTGATTTTTAGGGTGTTACACAACACCTTTCGGTGACGGGGGATACCCGAATTCCATCGAATGTGGCGGGCACACAAAGTTAAGCCATGTATTAATGTTCTCGAGCTTCACATAAGACCATGGTTCCCCGTATCCGGCTCCTCTGAGCTACCACCGCAAGACACCACTGATCCTAGTGTCTACTTGACCTCTAATGAGTGTCACAACCAAAGCCACAAGTCCCCGTATCCGGCTCATCTGAGCTACCACCGCAAGACTTAGCTCCGTATACGGTTCTGCAGAGCACCACCGCAAGCTTACATAATCAACCACATGACTTGGGGACCACTCACTAGAATTCAAACACGGACACTAAATTCCACGATGAATAACCAGACTGGACGACAAACGGGCATCGAGTTCAACCACCCATGATCTCTACCTCGAGCCCTTCAATAAAGGTTACGCGGTTATTGAGTTCAACAACCCACGATCTGTACCTCGAGCTCCCGCTAGCCATAAATAATGTACAGTCCCAAAATGGGGATAAAGTCCCCACTAACCAACTGACTCATATGCCTATGGATCCAATGCATTACAGTCTAAAACGTTACATGACTCAAAAGAATGAACTAACACATTCAAAACATGTAACTCTCAAATAAGATGCAACTAAGTACACCATACTTCCAAGGCTCCTTAACGAGATGCCAAAACTGAACAAATGTTCCAAAGACTCGTTTGAGTGTAAACCAAGCCCCAAAAGGCATAATGAACGTTTGGCTAAAATACGAGAGCCAATATGGTTATATAAACCAAATTATATCTTTCCCCAAAATCTTTATTTCTCAAATCACCATTGGCCTTCGGCCCAAAACCCAAAAAGGTTATTATTTCCAAAATGTTCCCAAGGTCGGGAATGACTCATCCCAAGGACTCACACACTCTTATTTTCAAAGTGCCCATTTATATGAATGATGCATAAAAACCCAACAAACACTAAAATGCATTTGTGACCAAAAATCCATTTACACAATAAATCATTAAAACACTATCGTTTATGACTTATTTATCAAAATGCCCAAAAATCCCAAATGTGGTATTTTACAAGGTTTAATAAGCCAAATACTTCAAATAACCAAAAGTTACCAAATAACTCAACAGTTGATAATTTCATGTAAAACACATAAATGCTTTAAAATAAACCTTTTGGCATGTACAACGTTTTCACAAATCAACTTGAACTCACCTTGGTAGATTTAGGTTAAATCTAGATTTTACCCCACTTTAAGCTTCCTTGAAGAAACTTGAATCCTCAAGCCAAAACCTCCAAAAACCTCGATCCATACATATTTAACCATAAATAATCGTTTCCCAAACCTTAAACATGAATACCTCAACTGATACCGAAACCCTAACTTCCATAACTGAAGAGAATAGGAGATTACCTTAACCCAAGCTTGAATCCACCAACCAAAGCACCTCTAGTTCACCAAAATGGTCACAACCTTCAATCTAGGAAAGGGAGAACAAAGGGTGGATGAAACCCTTGCAAACTTTGGTGAAGAAGATGAAGAGGGAGAGATGAGGAGATTACCACCAAAAAATACTCTTGTATACTCCAATAGACTTACAATATCTTGATAGATCCTTGAAGATCTCTAAAAAACAAAATCGTGGCAACTTGAATCACCCAAATCGAAGTTGTGGATCAAAAGTTATGAGGAAATGAAGTTCTAGGGCAGAAAATCGGGTTTTATGCCCGACCAGTGGATTTCGCGAGTTATGCCGCGACTTCAAGTCGCGGCATAAGTCTCCCGATTACCCCTAAGTCGTGGCATACATCCTAAGTCGTGGCGTAAGTCGCGAGATGCACTGTTCTTCTTCTCTTTCACTGTTTTGGCCGTAACTTTTTCGTTATAGCTCCGTTTTTGCTCCGAAAAGAACCGTTGGACTCGTAATTGAATCCTTCATCCATCAAGACTATAAAATCTAGGATTCAAGTCCAAAATCAAATATATTATTTTTCCTTGATATATCAGTTTCTGTAATAACTCGAAATGTTACCCTTGGAAAAATCGGGGTGTTACAATCCTCCCAACCTTAAAAGAGATTTCGTCCTCGAAATCTGGCACCACCAAGCACCCAACATCGCACTTGGATGAATCGACCAATTTTCTATCCGAAAGGAATGCCTTCATGAAACCTTACCCCTTGTACGGACCCGGCCACGTTTCGGTTGAGGTTGCCGCTGCGTTTCTCTTAACGTGTCGTTGCAAACCCAATCTCAACGTTTGATATAACTCACTGATGACGGAATGAATATCAAGTTCTTGCTTAATCATTTTCTTAACCATTAAATCTCGGTTGCCTCCCAACCTTACGTTGCTCCTATTACCTCAAGACTAACTTACGACCTTAATCAGTCATTTTCACCAAGGATACCCCAAAGCAACCTTTCTCTTAGATATCTCTAAGTACGACGCATCAAGGTCTCCTCAATAATTCATTCGTACTTAAAGTCTACCTCGGCATTCTCACCAAATGTCTCCAAAAATCATCATCATTAAAGAATTATCGTCCTTTGACGAAATTTCCTAACGACTAGTTTGGTCTGATCCAACGCAATTCTTAAATCCGTTCCTCAAAGCTGACACAATCACGATGTCTGCAAGGAATCTCAAACTTCCATAGATCCCAGCATTGGTCTGATGTTTCCCCCAGAAAATATTGTACACATATTCCCACTACTTACAAAGTCAAATTAAACCACATACAAGTTCTAAAGTAATTCAAGCAACCTTTCAATAACTAAATACAAAAATTAACAACCATGCATACCTATAAAATGCTTATAAACAAAGAAATGAACAAACACCATTAAGAATAAAATAATGTAGTCATTGGAATATTGATAATAAAATAAGCACATAAATATGAATGCAAAAGTTTGCTAATTTTACTTGATGCCAACAAATAAGAGATCAAAATAAACAAGACTAGAAATTGTGGTGCACAAACACAATGCAGTTGTTAAAACATGACAATCTCACAACTTTAAAACATAAACAAACAAACCAACAAAAAGGAAAATGAAAGAAAAAACATAAAAATAATTCAACAAACATAAATATGGATGTGCACACACGTAATTTTGTTGCCTAAGAAATCAAATCAAATAAATCACTAATGTCGGGCAACAATAATGAAGAAGGTTGCGCCTAAATACATGCTCATTATCAATGCAAGCCAAGAATAACAAATATGGAGAATAGTTTACAAATATTCCTACTATTTAAAAGAGTCAAATTAAAACCACAAACAAGTTGTACATAAATTTAAGCATCTCTCCAATAACCACATACAAAATCCACAAGCATTCTATGCGATATAATGCTTATAAACAAAGAAACAAACAGGAGTAAGAAGACAATATGCAAGAGTTATTGCTATATTAATTATCAAATAAGCACAAAATTAAGAAAATCAACAAGAATGCGAAGGGTGGTTGCACATCTACTCAATGTCAATACATAAAAGATGCAATAAAACAAGATAGAAAATTGTTGTGCACAATATAGTCAATTTATTACAAAGCTAGTAATAAGAAGTATATATTAGTCAACCACAAGGGTTGTGGCGTATTGGTTAAGGCCCTAGGGGATGTGGTGGAATATCCCATCTGCCCAGGGTTCGAATCCAGGTGTACACAACAATTGTGGCCATTGATGTTTAATCAGAACTGATGTCTTACGGTCATAATTTGCCAAGGGATTAGTCTAGACATAGCCTAGGACACATAAAAAAAGTATATATTAGTCAGGAACAATACAAAATAAGAAGCAAGTGCAACTACAATCTCACAAAACAAAAAGAAAAGGATTAAATTTTAATGAAATCAATCAACAAAAACAAAAAAGATAAATAACATGGAACTCGTCCAACAAAAATGAAGATGGTTGTGCATATATGTTATTTTGTTGCATAAGAACTCAAATTCAATAAAAAAGATCGAATGTCAAAGGAACAAGAATGAAAAAGATTGTGTATACATTTATATACTCAAGATAAAAAAAAGGATACAAAAATGGAAAACATTGTTCACATAAACAAATATGGAAAACACTTTACACATATCCCTATTACTTAAAAAGAGTCAAATTAGAACCACGAACAAGTTGTACATAAATTTAAGCATCCCTCCAATAACCACATACAAAATCCTTGTTTGTGATATAATGTTTATAAACAAAGAAATAAACAGGAGTAAGAAGATAATATGCAGAGTTATTGGTATATTAATTATATAAAATAAACACAAAAGTAAGAAAATCAATGAGAATGCAATGGGTTGCACATAAGAGTGTTAATGATGCGAGTCGAGCTCGAATATTGGTATATAGACATACCCTCCATCGATTCAACCGGTACACATCAGAGATCGGGTTGTCGGAACACAGACATACCCTCCACCGATTCAACTGGTATACATCAGGACAGAGCACCAACTTACATACATTCTCACAAAGCCATTGCGAAAACCCCAAATCGACTCATTTGTAACAAGTAGGGCATGATTAACATAGTAGCTCTAGCCTCCACCCAGAAAAGTGATTAGAAAAAGGTTAGCCTCTAGGTTTTTAACCCCTTTTATTGGAAATTGCAAAATAGTCCTGAACTTTGAGCTTTTTCACGCAACTTCCTTTATCCTCTTTATTTAACAATGATCCCGGTTATTACATTGTATTAGTCCAGATGATAATTATGTTGCTGTTGGATCTACCAATGGGTGTGTTCATGTGTGGTCGATATCTGAAGCTAAAGAGCTTCACTTCAGTTAACTTAATAATCTTCCCTGAACACATTTAAAACAATTAATTTTCAATTTGGAATATTACTATTTAGTAATTAGCTAGGTATCGAATAAAACCTATTATAACACAACAGAAGGTTGGCGGGACAGTGAAAACCTCTTAGATATGGCGACTTAAGAATGCTATCTGCCCAAGGGCGTTAACCGAGTAATTTGTGATTTCCTTAAGTTGATGGTGGTACATTGTGAAGGTTTTCACTACCCCTCGATGGTCCTAACTTCAAATTCCACTCGAAAATGTGGGTGTTGGTTCACATAGAGTGGTCTACAAGAGGGTGTTCACCCTGTATATTTTCCAATACGGTAAACACCCTTGTGTAGACAACTCTATGTTAACCAACACCCACATTTTCGAGTGGAATTTGAAGTTAAGACCATCGAGGGGTAGTGAAAACTTTCACAATGTCCCACCATCAACATTGTGATTTATGATTTACTGTTCCAATGTTTCGAGTGGAATTTGTGTTAGTACAAACCGATATGTATTTTAATAATACATATACTATTACAATGTATTGTAATAAACTACAAAATCAACAAAGTTATTAGTAATAACTTGAATCCAAAAGAAATTAGAAAAAGTCAACAAATGATTAATATAAACGAATAAACCGTATAAGAATCAATCGATGTTGAGGCTCGTGTAAGACACGATTCCCTTAAACAGATTCGCCGTCTGTTCCCATGGTAAAGCGTAAGCAGTGTGTTGTTACAGGAAGAAGAATTAAGAAGACATAGATCGAGAGAGAGAGATTAGAGAGTAGAGAGAGAAAGTTTAGAGAGAAGAATTTGGGTATTATTGATCATATGCAGAAATACATCAGTTACATTCTATTTATATGTCTACAACTCTCTTATCTAACTAATTTGTAACTCTCTTATCTAACTAATCTGTAACACATTATAACCTACTGTTACATTCCTTCCCCCTAGACAACTATCTTGACCTCAAGATTGTAGCACCCAAATCCTATACTTTTGATTTTATCTTTCTTAGCCAAATCCCTTTTGAACAACTCCCTTCAGCACACAATGAAAAGTTCCCACATCAAACTCCATAATAAGCTTTTTGAAATCCCATGTTATAGTTCCCAGATTACTAAGCCATTGAACCCCTAGGACCATGTCATACTTTCTCAATGGAATCAAAAACATGTCTGATTTGAACTTTAAGTCCTGCAGCCTCCAAGCAAAGTTCTTACAAACAAATTGACACAAAATATTAACCCCATTTGCTACTGTTACTTCTTTATCAGGGATGAAATCCAAATGCAAACCCAACCTTTTAGCCAAACCCAAATCCAAGAAATTGTGAGTACTACCTGGATCAACCAAAATGTAAAGAGGCTTGTCGTCAAAATAACCGGTCACCCTCATTGTATGAAATTTATGATTTTCACTTAAAGCATCCATTGATATATTAACAAGATCAAAGCATTGATCCTTACATTCAAGTTTTTCCTCTTCGTCCTCGTCTATGCCCGGAATCTCAATTGAAAACAGTTGCGTTTGTTTCAACCCACACTTATGCCCCTTTTCATACGGTTGATCACAAAAGTAACATAGACCCTTCATTTGTTTTTCCCTTCTTTCGGCATCAGTTAAAGTTCTATTTACAGAGTTTAACTTGAAGGCAGGAGAAGGGGTAGGCAGAAGAGCAGGAAAAGGCTTAGACACCGAGTCTGAATTTTTGGCCACAGAATACTCAAGATTATAGAATAGGAGAGAAGCTTCAAGGGACTCTTCTTGAAGTCTAGCATACTTCACTGCTTCAACTAATGTTGAAGGCTTAAAAGCTCTAACAAAGGGCTTTAACGTTGATATTAAACCACCAACAAAGCTATCAAGAAAATAAGAATCAGGCTGTACCTGGTTCTATTGAAGCATAAGGGATTTCAGATTTTCAAATTCATCAAGATAAGACTCGATGGAGCCTGTTTGTTGTAATTTGTTAAAATTTTCTACTACATTTGCCCCAATCTCATCCTTGAATCTTGCAGACAGATCAACAATGAACTCAGACCAGTCAACATTCCTTCTCACAGCCAGGTAACTGGTTACCCAATTCTCAGCTTTACCCAATTCTCAGCTTTATCCACCATGTTTAAAGAGGCCAAATAAACCTTTTGGTCTTCAAGAATTTTGCACAGATTGAAATACTTGTTACATTTCTTTATCCACATTCTTGAATTATTTCCATCAAATTTAGGAAAATCAAGTTTAGGCACGTACCCAAGAACCCTAGCCTGATTAGGCGCTGCCACAACAGGCCCTGCATCGACTCTTTGGCCTTCATTCCTTCGATTGGCCTCTAATTCTTTTATTCGTTCATTCAAATCGGTAATAGCTTGCATCATCTTCAACATATTTTCATTTTGGGCTTCCAATTTCTTCTCCAAAAGTCAGATATGTTCTTCCATAAGCGTTGGTTTCGTGGTTGCAGGTGCCAGATTTAGAAGAATTTAACAATTGATTGGTGTTTGGATATATGGATGCAGATCGTAATGTTGTTTTGATCAGGAAATAACTCTGATACCAATGTTACAGGAAGAAGAATTAAGAAGACAGAGAGAAGAAAACAGAGATCGAGAGAGAGAGAGAGATTAGAGAGTAGAGAGAGAAAGTTTAGAGAGAAGAATTTGGGTATTATTGATCATATGCAGAAATACATCAGTTACATTCTATTTATATGTCTACAACTCTCTTATCTAACTAATTTGTAACTCTCTTATCTAACTAATCTGTAACACATTATAATCTACTGCTACATGTATACTGCCGGATATAACCACTTGCCTGAAAATGCCGGAGAGAAAACGTATGCAAGAGAAATTCAGAGAATAATGCGTTGTTCGATATTCGGTGTGTCTTTTGGATGTGAACCGACTCCTCTTTTATACTAAAAAACAAAACCGATGAATTAATATGCAATTAAACAGTAATAATCTGATCATTAAACATATTAATTCATATAATCATTGAGTATCAAAGGAGTTACAAACGGAATCAAAACAGTGTGTGTCTCCGACTTGCCACGCGGGTAAACTCGCGGTACAACCCGCGTGGTGCACTGTTTTCCGTCCTCAAGACAGTGAATGGCGTGACTAACGGTGCGGGTAAACCCACGGCCTAACTCGCGTGGCGTACTGTTTTGCCCATACTCTAGTACATGTCGCGAGTTGCCACGCGGGTAAACCCGCAACATAACTCGCGTAGTGCACTGGGTCAAAAGGAAATTTTCGCAAAAACCATCCTGCGTGTGCTCAAGATTTCGGAGCTGCATTCGTGTCCGCAGGTCGCGTCCCGCACAACTTTGCCGATTTTAGCCTACGAAAGTCTCAATCGGCACCCCCCTGTGCGGGTAGGTGATGGAGTAAAACCAAACAAAGATCTTGTAAGCTCCTTCCACATACAAGGTTATAAACCACAAAAGGTTTACTACTCCCAATGTGGGACACATTCCACACCCATTTGATTTTTGCTAATTTCATCCCAATCACTCAACTTTGAGTATCGATATCTCATTCATACACATTCCGTTTTGGACATATAATATATCGTTTCGAAGCTCTCATATAGGAGAACATAAACCCACGAAGAGTTAGATATATACAATACATATACATGTATTTAATTGTGTCCAAAGTTAGTAAAAAACCACGTTTTTACTAAAATTTTCTAACAATTTGAATATATGATTTACTGTTCCAATTGACTTACGATTTATGTTGATGGTGGGGTGTTGATTAACATAGACCGTCAGAATATATGATTTCCTCGACATCGTTTTTTAAAAAGACCCCTCGATGGTCATAACTTCAAATTCCACTCGAAAATGTGGGTGTTGCTTCACATAGGGTGATATACACAAGGGTGTTCACCCTGTAAATTTGCCAATACGTTAAACACCATCCTGTAGACCACTCTATGTTAACCAACACCCACATTTTCGAATGGAATTTGAAGTTAAGACCATCGAGGGGCAGTGGAAAATTTCACAATGTCCCACCATCAACATTGTGATTTATGATTTACTGTTTCAATGTTTCGAGTGGAATTTGAATATATGATTTACTGTTCCAATTGACTTAAGATTTATGTCGATGGTGGGGTGTTGGTTAACATAGACCGTCAGAATATAATGATTTCCTAGACATCGTTTTTATAAAGACCCCTTGATGGTCCTAACTTCAAATTCCACTTGAAAATGTGGGTGTTGGTTCACATAGAGTGGTATACACAAGGGTGTTCACCCTGTAAATTTGCCAATACGTTAAACACCCTCCTGTAGACCACTCTATATTAACCAACACCCACATTTTCGAGTGGAATTTGAAGTTAAGACCATCGAGGGGTAGTGGAAACTTTCACAATGTCCCACCATCAACAAGAAAGAGCTAGAAAGGATATCGAACGTGTCAGGGCTCCAAATGCTCGTTCGATATCCTTTCTAGCTCTTTCTTGAATTCCTTTATGTATTCATATATTTACTACGTATGTGCGTTAGGGGTCTTTATAAAAAACGATGTCTAGGAAATCATATATTCTAACGGTCTACCCAAATTGAGGCATCGGACATGTACATATCGAATAAAACCTATTATAACACAACAAAAGGTTGGTGGGACAGTGAAAATCTCTTAGATATGGCGACTTAAGAGAGCTGTCTGCACGAGGGCGTTAACCGAGTAATTTGTGATTTCCTTATGTTGATGGTGGGACATTTGTGAAGGTTTTCACTACCCCTCGATGGTCCTATGTAACAACCCAAAAACGATAGACACAAAAATAACATATATTCATACCCTCAAACGGGTTTCGATATAAACATGCATAAAGAAAGAACATTACAAACGAGGTCGCCAAAGTCTACACAACCGAGAATCTAAACAAGCGTAGCTACACCGCATCTAAGGTCAAAACGCTTCCACTCAGCTAGGCCCTTAACACTTCTCCTTCCCTCTCGAGGAACCGCCAACCGACTCCTTACCTGAAAGTGGGTTTAAAAAAATATATAAAAAAGCGAGGGTTAGACCAAAAGGGTCTACTAAGGTCCCAACGCGTACATTTGTAGATACAAACAGGGTCAACAAAACAATTTATCACAAGAGAAATCAATCACCACATAATATAATTCAGACCACACCGGAATCGATTCCCAAATCCTCAGATTATTCGCACACTCGGGGCCCCCAGTAGATCCCCTTTCGGCCCCCTAGTCGATGTCGTTACCGTGAGTAAGGAAACGAATTCCAACTCACGGTTCAACCATCCCCGATGATTGAAGATATGCCATGGCGCCAATTCATAAGACAATCTCAATCGCATTTAGCAAAACATGCAAGAAAGTATTCGTGCATTAGATTAAAACAAATCCCGTACGTCAAGTTCAGAGTAATACTTTACAGAAAAATAGTAAACTTAATAAACAATATTAGTAAAAGCCACTTTCAGTTTATAGACGTTTTTGAATACTGGAAAACTCACCTGGATTAAAGAAATTACCACCCCCGCCATCTTACTCCAAAACAAAGTGATATCCAACAAACAGATTTAGTCTTACCATAAGTCATCGACCCCAAATCAAAACTCTATCGGAGTTGGATCCCGAGTTATCGACTCCCGGGTGGCCCGAGTCCTTAACTAGTGTCCCCGGTTTGGTGCCGCCCGGGTGATCCTGGGTCTTTGAGTACCGGGTGATCCCGGTCTTTGAGTACCGGGTGACCCACGGTCCTTGAGTACCGGGTGACCCCGGGTACGGGCGACTCACAAAGGGTGATAACCAAACTATCGATCCCTATTTCAATCGACTAAAACCCCACGTCTTTTACACCCATAAATCTGATATTAGAACCCACGACATCGAACATCAAGAATCGACCATACCCAAACGATTTTTCTCCCCAAACAGATACATATCTATCGAAAACTTCCCGAGAAGAAAACAAAACTCAGAAATTTCCTAATTACCCACAATTACCATCTCTAACAAACAGAATTGGAAGAATTACCTCTTGGGAAGAACCTCCGCTAGATGGGTGCTTTAATCCCTACGAACAAACTTCAAAGAATCGGCCTCCCACAAAAACTTCTTCACCTTCTCTCTATCCCTAGCGCCGCACCCTCCAGGAAGATAGCAAATGAGGAAACAACTTAGGGCTTTAGGTCCTAATTGACCACATTTTCAATAAGGTCCTCCAACTTTCTTATTTTCCACTTCTTACACCACTTTATAATTTTTTTTAAAAATTTTAATACAGAGAATTAACGATTGTTACAACACTCCCCCCCTTTAGAGGAATTCCATCCTCGGAACTTCCTTGTCGAAAAAGTATGGATATTTGGACATCATATCCGATTCTAGTTCCCACGTGGCTTCTCGCCCCTTGTGGAACTTCCATTGTACCTTTACTAAATTAATATCATTTGTCCTTAAGCGCTTGACCTTACGATCCACAATATCTTCCGGTTCTTTAACGAAGTTCAATTCCTCATCTACCCGCACATCCTGTAAAGGCACCACCATATCAACTTCTGCAAGACACTTTCTCAGATTTGAGACGTGAAATGTGTTGTGAATACCCCTCAACTCTTTGGATAATTCCAACTTGTACGCCACTTCTCCAACTCGCTCAATGATTTTGAGCGGACCAATATAACGTGGGCTTAACTTCCCTTTATTTCCAAAACGGACCACTCCTTTCCATGGTGATATTTTCAACATCACCTTGTCACCCATTGAGAATTCAATATCCTTTCGTCGCTTATCCGCATAGCTCTTCTAACGATTTCGCACCACCTTCAATCTTTCTCGCACTTGAACAATTTTGTCCACAGTCAGTTGCACTAACTCTGGTCCTGCCAGCTGCCGTTCTCCAACCTCATTCCAACACAAAGGAGTGCGACATATTTATTAGAAATCAAAAGCATTTATACTAATTGCAAGCTACAGAAAAACATGTGCATCTCAAATAAAAAAAATGGAGTCTGGCAAAGAAGCCTAATGCAAATCAACATGAACGATTAATTGAATACTAAACAAATATAAAACACACACTACAAAGACAAGATCAAATAGGAAGTCGAACACAATCAAAACACATAATTATGCAAAATTTAAGAACCTTTAAAAATAAAATTCAATAGCGAACGAATTATGTTGGAAATTGACACAACCCACGTTCCAATCAATAGTAAAAATCAAATAGACATGAAAGTCAAGATACACATGAAACAAAAATGACCAAAGTTGCACATACTACATAATAAGCCAAAATCCAACCAAACATAGTGATCAAAATCAACAATAGTCTTAAACTTAAGCAAGCACAATCATCTAATAAAATCCACAACCTTGTTTATACACGAAGAAATGGGAAAACACCACCAAAAAGACTAGTCTAAATCAAATAATAGCATAGAAGTTTGAACACAATCAAAACAGATAAAATCAGGCAAAATTTTAGCACAAGCAAATACAAAAATCAACAACTTTCACATATGGTTCGACTACACACAACCCACTTTACATACAAGATACACATGAATGGAAATGTTATGCATACACAAGATATCGTCATTAAAAGATCAACATCAGTGGCGTGGATCCAGAAATATAGGTGACGGGGGGACTAAAAAGTCAACATCAATGGCGGGTCCAAAAACTTAGGTGATTGGGGGCCTAAGGGTATACAAAATCCGAAACCGAATAACTCACATGAACCAAATTGAGGTTATTCGTTTTGTAGGTTAAACGGTTCGGTTAACAAAATAAGGTAAGTTTTGGTTTCGATTATTTTTTTTAACATATCAGTTAACCGAATACCAAATTATACTATTATTTACTTTATATACTTTCCTTGTAGATGAATTGGTTTGAGCATGTACAAAATTAGCTTTAAGTGAACTGATTTATCTTAAACTAAAAGAACAAGAAATTGGGTTATATTTAACAAAATAATCAACCAATGTTATTATATATCATGATTGCAAAAACTAGCGGTAACAAAACAATCAATGTGCCAGGAAACGACTATCAAGCGAGGAAGTGGGGGGTTTCGTCAAAACGGATTGGGTGGGGACCTTCCCCCCACATCCAACAAGGTAAGTCCGCCACCGATCAACATAAAAGACATAATAAAGAATACTCGTAGCTACACCTTGAGAATCCAACTATTTTATATTTTGTATCTAGAAAAATCACAAGCCATTTGTAAAAAGCACAAAGAACATTCATAAGATTAATCCTATTGGGCCGCAAGCTATTTGTTCGTATCAATTATTATAAGACATGCAAATACTTGTATTACAACCTATCATTACGAGTATGAACATTAACTTGGGTTCAAATGAACCACATTCACCCATTTCTAAGTATAAGAAAAAGCTCATGAATGTGATGTAACTATTTATTGTGACGTACATGTTAGTCATGACATTTATACTTATTTCCTACTTCCGATGGAGCTTGGGATTTTATTGAATAAAAACATTTTTAAACAACCAACAAGTAATCAAGCAACTGATACTTAAAAAGGTTGAAAGTTAAATAGTATTCAATTCAAAATAAAAATAATGTAAGGGACGAATAAAAGACTAGGTACCATAATGATAAAGTCAAAACCATGACAGAAGTCGAAAACAATAAAAAAAACACATATACTTATGCAAAACTTAAGAACCGTAAAAACAAAACTAATGGAAGAGGAGGATTGAAGACTAAGTACCATGATAAAAAAAAATCAACTTCAAATAGAAGAAAATGATTTATCACACAAGCATAAAAGAAAAACTCACAAGAATATTAAGAAGTTGCACATCGATAAAACCCCAATACATCAAAAGTCAAAATAAACAAGAACATAAATGGTTATGCAAGTACTACACAGTTAAAATCTAACAAATATACGTCCCTACAACACAAAACGGAAAACTTAGTGCAACGACAATCAATGTAAAGAAAGAACAAAAAAGTGAGAATGTCTAAACAGACAAACCAAAATTTCGTTCTTATACCAAATGAAACAAGAAAGAAAAACGTGATACAAACATAAACGCTCATCATCAAAATTTACAACAGAATATGTGCACAAGCAAATAACAATATAAATGAAAGATAATGTACACATAATTCTACTATTTAAAGAATCCAAATCAACTAACAAAAGTCGATATCAACAAAAAAAATGTCGCAAGTAAGTTAAAATCAACAATGTAGGAAGGTCATGCATATATATATATATATATATATATATTATCCCATCACGTTTATTAGAAATCAAAAGCAAGAATAAATCAACAAGAACGAAATGCAAACTATTGAAAACCATATGCAACTCAGATAAAAAAATGGAAAATGACAAAGAATCCTGATGCAAATTAACATGAATGATTAATTGAATACTAGACATGTATGAAAAACACACTACAAAGACAAGATCAAAGAATATTACCACTAAATAACAACAAATGAAATTATTGTGAACAAAAAGCTATAAAGTTAATCATGAAATATATGCATCACTATTCTGAAAACAATTTTAGATGGAGTAATAGACACTTATCTGATGTTTAAACCTTTTTGAGAAATCCCACATGGTTGAAACTTCCTCTGATTCACAATCTTAAATATCGAGCAAAAAAAACTAATATGCACATACACTAGTCAACATAAGTGGCATCTTGCAAGAGAAGTAATTAACATGTTAGTAAGTGGCTTAATTACCTTGGAATTGTAAGTAAACTCATTCTCTCTAAGATACATATCCTCTGTATGATATCGTTCAATTGCAACAATTGATGATGGAGTCGTAAATTGTGCTAGAAGATACCATGCAAAAAGAAACAAACACTAGAATCCAAGAAACCGTTATGTCTTGCTGATTACTTAGATAAATATTGTTCATATTTATTCAAATAACTAAATAAAATTCGATGTATCAACAAAAACACAAAATAGAAGAACATGAAAACTAACCTTACTTTTAAACGAGAGATAGTGAGCCTTATCTTTCTTACTCCCAATGTTATTTCCTTTTGTCATCATTCCAATACTCATAGCCACACTTCAAGAATCCAACTATTTCATATTTTGTATCTAGAAAATCACAAGCCATTTGTAGAAAGCACAAAGAATATTTGTAACGTCAATCATAATGGAGCGCAAGCCATGTGTTTGTATCATTTATTAAAAAACATACAAAGATTTGTATCACACCCTATGATTACGAGTATGAAAGTTAGCTTAGGTTGAAAGGAACCACACTCACCCATTTCTAAGTATAAGAAGAAACTCATGAATGTGATGTGACTATTTGTTGCGATATACATGTAAGTCAATTTAACATTATACTTATTTCCTACTTCCAGTATAGCTCTGATTTTAATGAATAAAAACATTTTAGACAACCAACAAGTAATCAAGGACCGATACTTAATTAGGTTGAAAGTGAAATAGTATTCAACTCAAAATACTAAAAAAAACGGAACAGACAGATAGAAAACTAGGTACCATAATGAGAAAAGTCAAAGCCAAATAATATGATTGAAGTCGTACACAATCGAAACACATAATTATGCAAAATTTAAGGACCGTTAAAAATAAAATGAAGAACGCATGAAATATTTTGGGAACAAACACAACCCACATTACCAAAGTTGCACACAGTACATGATAAGCCAAAATCCAGACAAACATATTGATAACAATCAACAATAATCTGAATCTTAAGCAAACTCAATCGTCACAAAAAAACAACCTTATTTATACACAAAGAAATGGGAAAACGCCACCAAAGAGAATAGTCAAAATCAAATTATAGCGTAGAAGTTTGTGCACAATCAACACAGATAAAATCATGCAAAACTTTTGCACGAAAAATAAACAATAAACAATAATGCAACATCTTTGCACTACACAACCCACTTTACATATAAATCAAATAAAGATGAAAATCAAGATACACAAGAATGAAATAGTTGGAAGATATTGCACATATATCATCCCATCACATTGATGTAAAAATCAAAAGCATCCAAAAGTCAACAAGATCAAATGAAATAGAATGCTCACCCAATCTAATTTACACAAAACGTCAGTTATAGAAAACATGTCCAGTCAAGATATAAAAAAATAGAAAAAGACAAAGTAACCTAATTCAATCAACAAGAATGATTAATTCAACACCAAACAAGTAAAAACAAACACTACAAAGACGAGATCAAAGAATATTAGCACCGAATAACAACAAACGAAACTATCATGCAAAGAAAAATAGAAAGTAAAATTTTAGGTTACAAATGGAAGCAAGAATAGAAATTGTTGTATGAATACAATACCCCATTAGGTACAAAAACATAAAACAACAAAAAAGTTATAGGATATGGAATATGCTAATCATGAAAATGTATACATCATTGGTCTAAAAAATTTATGGATGGAGTTATCGGCACTTGCATGATGTGCCAACCTTCTTAAGAAATCTAAACATTGTTGAAAGTTCCCCCGTATCGCAATTTTAAAATGAGCAAAAAATGAACAACAACCACTAGTCAACATAAGTGGTATCTTATGAAGTAAATGAACATGTAAGCAAGTGACTCCACCAGGAAATTAGAATCCTAAGTAAAATCAATGTCTCCTAAGATCCCTATCGTCCTCTGTATGGTCTTCCATTTAGAATGGTTGAAAAGTTTAGTATTCAAGTCAAAAACAAAACTAATGAAGAGGCGGATTGTACCATGATAAAAAAAATCAACTTCAAATAATAGCACAGAACTTGAACAATAATCTTAATAAAGCAAGCCAATCATCACACATAATATACAACCAGATTTTAGAAACAAAGAACTCGGCAGACGGCACAAAGAAGAAAATAAAGCAACCATTAGCAAATGATTTATCACACAGGCGTAAAAGTAAAACTCAACAAGAATATTAAGAAGTTGCACATCGACTAAAACCCAATACATCAAAAGTCAAAATATACAATAACATAAATGGTTATGCAAGTACTACACAGTTAAAATCTAACAAATATACGTCCCTACAACACAAAACGGAAATCTTAGTGCAACGATAATCAATGTAAAGAAAGAACAAAATAGTGAGAATGTCTAAACAAACAAACCATAATTTCATTCTTATACCAAATGAAACAAGAATGAAAAACGTGATACACACATAAATTGCTCATCATCAAAATTTACAACAGAATATGTGCGCAAGCAAATAACAATATTACTGAAAGATGATGTACACATACTTCTACTATTTAAAGAATCCAAATTGTAATCAGTGATTATATTATTGCTTAACTTGTTACATACATTTAAAGAGTACAAGGATATATATAGGCAATAAAGCTAGGAAAAAAGGAAACCTTAAAAGAGAAAACCCTAAGGGCCCACGGGCTAATTGGGCCTAAGTAAAATATTTTACATTCTAACATTCCCCCTCAAGATGGAGCATATATATTAATCATGCCCAACTTGTTATAGATAGAAGAGATCCGTGAACCAGGTAAAACTTTAGTAAAGACATCAGCAAGTTGACTTCTTGTTCGAGCAAAGGGAGTTGAGATGGTTCAATCTTCTAGCTTTTCACGAGTGAAATGGCAGTCCACTTCAATATGTTTTGTTCTCTCATGAAACCCGAGATTATTTGCAATGTGGATAGCCGCTTCATTATCACAATATAGATTCATGGGTTTAGATTGAGCAAACCCAAGTTCACCTAGCATATTACGCAACCATATCAACTCCTAAGTGGTTTGGGCCATAGCCCTATATTCAGATTCAACGCTTGACCAGGAAACGACATTATGTTTCTTGCTTTTCCACGAGACTAGATTTCCTCCAACCAACACACAATAGCCCGTCGTATACCACATGTTCGTAGGATCTCCATTATAGTCGGCATCTGTAAACCCTTCTATGACATAAACTGACTTACAACACTCACTGGAAAAGCGATGTCAGAACGTGTAATCGTCAGGTAGTTTAGCTTTCCCACAGTTCTTTTGTACTTTTCTGGATCCTCAAGTAGATCTCCATCGTCTGCTTTCAATTTCATGTTCGGAATAATGATCGGAATCATTGGGGCCTCACACGGTTTTGTTTCAATCATCCCAGAGTCATTCAATACATCCAAACAATATTTTCGTTGAGACAAACAGATCCCTTTCCGAGTACGAGATACTTCAATTCCCAAGAAGTATTTTAAAGGTCCTTTGTTTGAAATTGAGACGCAAGGAAATCTTTCAGCTTCTTGATCCCAATCTCATCACTCCCAGTAATCACAATGACATCAACTTACACCACTAGTAGAATGCATCTAGAAGAGGATGAAGTAAAAAACACATAATGATCATAAGAGGTACTCCATAAGCCAAACTCAATCACTACAGCATTGAACCGTCCAAACCAAGCACGAGGGGATTGCTTTAAACCATACAATGATTTACGCAACTTACAGTTTCTGCCAGACTCCCCCTGAGCAACAAACCCAGGTGGTTGCTGCATATAAACTTCCTCATGTAAATCACCATGCAAGAATGCATTTTTCACATCCAGTTGGTATAGTACCCAGTCATAAGTAGCGGCTAATGAAATAAACAAGCGGATGGAGGGTACCTTAGCCAGAGGAGAAAATGTCTCGTAGTAGTCGACCCCATAAGTGAGCATATCCTTTGGCTACCACTGGATTTTCAGACGAGCCACTGATCCATCTGGATTAACTTTCACAATGAATACCCATTTGCAACCAATTGCCTTTTTACTTGCAGGTAACTCTACCAAATCCCATGTATTATTTTGATCTAGAGCATTAATCTCTTCAATCATAGCATCCCGCCATCCAGAATGGGCCAAAGCTTCACCAACCATTTTAGGAACATAAAAGGAATCAAGTGTACAGATCAAAGAGCGAGAACGAAAAGAAAGATTATCATAGGAAACAATAGAAGAAATAGGGTAAGTACATGAGCGCTTACCTTTCCGAAGGGCAATGAAACATCAAGATTAGATCATGTGTGTCGGAAGGTGGTGGATCACTCAAAGCAGGAGGATCATCAAACGATGACGAAGATGGTATAGGGCCGGGATCTAACGTAGGTCATTGCCGCCTATTATACATATGAACTATCAGTGGTTTAGTAGGCACTTGGTGTTGTGTCGATTCGGATAGGATAGGAGACTCGAGAACCGGTACGGTATATACCCAACAAATCATCGCTATCTCTTAGGTTGCAAGGAGTGGACAGAGGAAAGAAAGGTATATTCTCATGTAATGTAACATCTCGAGATACAATGTATCGATTAACCGTGGGAGAAAATCACTTATACCCTTTTTGAATTCGAGAGTAACCAAGAAAGACACATTTCAGAGACTTTGGATCCAACTTAGTTATGTGTGGTCTGGTATCACGGACAAAACAGGTACTACCAAAGATCTTTGGGTCGACAGGAAACAATGACTTTGTAGGAAAGAGAACTGAGAAATGACTTCTTCAATCCAAAACAACTGAGGGAATTCGGTTGATGAGAAAACAAATAGTAGCAACAGCATCAGCCTATAAGAGTTTTGGAACAGTCATGTGAAATAATCGAGCCCGAGCCACCTCTAAGAGATGACGATTCTTTCGTTTTGCAACCCCATTTTGAGCTGGTGTGTCAACACATGAAGACTCATGAAGAATACCATTTTGAAGCATATATGACTGGAATGTTTGAGACAAACATTCTTTTGCATTATCACTACGAAGAGTTCGAATGGAGACCTTAAACTGTGTTTTAATCCCAGTATAAAGTGAACAAAAATGTGCAAACACCTCAGATCAATTTTTCATAAAGTAAAGCCAAGTAGTGCGAGAGTAATCATAAACAAAAGTAATGAAATACTTAAATCCAAGTTTTGAAGTGATCGGACATGGTCCCCAAACATCAAAATGGACTAACTCAAATGGGGACGAGGCCCGCTTATTACAGACTCTAGGACTTAAATGAATATGTTGATGTTTCGCAAACTGACAAGATTCACACTGTAGAGAAGGTAGACAAGAAAACTCAAGACACAACATCTTCAAATTCTGTAAAAAAGGATGACCTAATCGACAATGAACTTCAAGCGGAAACAATGAGTTGGAACAAGTCAAAAAGTAAGGTATTTGATGTTCAAATATGTATAGGCCGTCGGTTTCCCGCCCTCTACCAATAATCCTCTTTGTCGATAGATCCTGAAAGACACAAAAATCGGGAAAGAATGAGACACAACAATTTAAAGCACGGGTAATTTTGCTGACTGGTAACAAATTGAACGAGAATTTGGGTAGGTTCGGTACGGAAGATAACGAAACAGATGGGGTAAGATCGATGGTGCCAGAACCAAGGACAGGTGGGGTAGACCCATCAACAATTGTTACATGTAATGGAGACGTGTGTTTATTGAAATTAGAGAAGAGAGTGGGATTACCTATCATGTGATCTGAAGCACCTGAATCAATGACCCATTTCGAGGCAGAAGATAATAGGCATGTACTAGAGTTACTTGTCTCAGCAAATGCAACGGTCGAAGAAGTGGAATTCTCAGTCCTTAAAAGTCGAGCATATTCTTCCGCGGGTATAGTAACAGTACTATCTGAGGTAGATGCAACATGTGTTGATGAGCTCCTCGGATGTCTGGCTAAAAGCTTCTTACACGTATGCTTGGTGTGACCTAACTCATGACAGTAGTAACACTCAACATCATCAGAATCTGGAATAGTAGCCCGTGAGTTAGTTGGTCGGCCATTATGGCCACCTCTAGAGTCCCTTTTATGACCCCCATGAGATCCTCCTCGAAATCCCCCACGGAATCCCCCTCGACTAACCAAAGCACTGTTGTGATCCAAAGTTTGAGAAGACTGAAGATTCTCATTTCGAAGAACACGGGCAAATGTTTCCTGAGGAGAAGGAATAGAAGATTCATTCAAGAACTGAGATCTGATAGAGTCGAATTCTAGTCGTAAGCCAGTCAAGAAACTAATAACAGCCACTTGTTCCCTCTGAGTCCGCATGGCTTTGACATCAACACTTAATGGAAGAAGAGAAAACCCTAAAAGAGAAAACCCTAAGGGCCCACGGGCTAATTGGACCTAAGTAAAATATTTTACATTCTAACACAAATCAACTAAAAAAAAGTCAATATCAACAAAAGAAAAAATGCCGCACGTAAGTTAAAATAAACAATGTAGGAAGGTCATGCATATATATTATCCCATCACGTTTATTAGAAATCAAAAGCATCAATAAATCAACAATAACGAAATGCAAACTATTGAAAACCATATGCAACCCAGATAAAAAAAAGGAAAATGACAAAGAATCCTCATTCAAATTAACATGAATGATTAACTGAATACTAGACATGTATGAAAAACACACTACAAAGAAAAGATCAAATAATATTACCACTAAATGATAACAAATGAAATTATTGTGCACAAAAAGCTATAAAGTTGAATAAGTTACAAACAAAAAGCAAGATAAAATAGAAACCATTGCCAATATACATTACCCATTAGTAAAAAGAATCAAAAAGAGCAAAAAAAATTGTAAACAGTTGAAAGGACAAATGTGCACAATTAAATAATATGGCATAAGTTAATCATGAAATATATGCATCACTATTCTGAAAACAATTGTAGATGGAGTAATAGACACTTATCTGATGTTTAAACCTTTTTTGAGAAATCCCACGTGGTTGAAACTTCCTCTAATTCACAATCTTAATATCGAGCATAAAAACTATTATGCACATACACTAGTCAACATAAGTGACATCTTGCAAGAGAAGTAATTAACATGTTAGTAAGTGGCTTAATTACTTTGGAATTGTAAATAAACTCATTCTCTCTAAGATACATATCCTCTGTATGATATCGTTCAATTGTACCGACTGATAGAGCCCTAAATCGTGCTAGAAGATACCCTGCAAAAAGAAACAAACACTAGAATCCAAGAAACCGTTATGGTTCATATTGTTCATATTGATTCAAATAACTAAATAAAATTCGACGTATCAACAAAAACACAAAATAGAAGAACATGAAAACTAACCTTACTTTTAAACGAGAGATAGTGAGCCTTATCTTTCTTACTCCCGATGTTATTTCCTTTTGTCATCCTTCCAATACTCATAGTGAATCCAACTATTTCATATTTTGTATCTAAAAAATCACAAGCCATTTGTAGAAAGCACAAAGAATATTCGTAACGTCAATCATAATGGACTGCAAGTCATGTGTTTGTATCATTTATTAAAAAGCATACAAAGATTTGTATCACAACCTATGATTACGAGTATGAAAGTTCGCTTAGGTTAAAAGGAACCACACTCACCCATTTCTAAGTATAAGAAGAAACTCGTGAATGTGATGTGACTATTTGTTGCGACATACATGTAAGTCAATTTAACATTTATGCTTATTTCCTACTTCCAATAGAGCTCTGATTTTAATGAATAAAAACATTTTAGACAATCAACATGTAATCAAGCACCGATACTTAATTAGGTTGAAAGTTAAATAGTATTCAACTAAAAAAAACGGAACAGACGGATAGAAAACTAGGTACCATAATGAGAAAAGTCATAACCAAATAATATGATTGAAGTCGTACACAATCGAAACACATGATTATGCAAAATTTAAGGCCGTTAACAATAAAAATGAAGAACGCACGAAATATGTTGGAAACAGACACAACCCACATTACCAAAGTTGCACACAGTACATGACAAGCCAAAATCCAGACAAGTATAGTGATGATAATCAACAATAACCTTAATCTTAAGCAAACCCAATCGTCTCACAAAAACACAACCTTATTTATACACAAAGAAATGGGAAAACGCTACCAAAGAGAATAGTCAAAATCAAATTATAGCATAGAAGTTTGCGCACAATCAACACATATAAAATCAGTCCAAACCTTAGCACGAAAAATAAAAATAAACAATAAACAATAATGCAATATCTTTACACTACCAACCCACTTTACATATAAATCGAATAAAGATGAAAATCAAGATATACAAGAATGAAATAATTGGAAGATAATGCGCATATATCATCCCATCACATTGATGTAAAAATCAAAAGCATCCAAAAGTCAAGAAGATCAAATGAAATAGAATGCTCACCCAATCTAATTTACACAAAACATCAATTATAGAAAACATGTGCAGTCAAGATATAGTAAAACAACAAAGTAACCTAATTCAATCAACAAGAATGATTAATTCAACACCAAACAAGTAAAAAAACACACTACAAAGACGAGATCACAGAATATTAGCACTGAATAACAAGTGAAACTATCATGCAAAGAAAAATAGAAAGTAAAATTTTAAGTTACAAATGGAAGCAAGAATAGAAAACGTTGTCTGAATACAATACCCCATTAGTTACAAAAATAGAAAACAACAAAGAAGTTATAGGATATGGAATATGCTAATCATGAAAATGTATACATCATTGGTCTAAAAAATTATGAATGGAGTTATAGGCACTTGTATGATGTGCCAACCTTCTTAAGAAATCTAAACATTGTTGAAAGTTCTTCCGCATTGCAATTTTAAAAAAGAGCAAAAATTGATCAGCAAACACTAGTCAACATAAGTGGCATCGCATCTTCTGAAGTAAATGAGCATGTAAGCATGAGCATGTAAGCAAGTGACTCACCAGGAAATTAGAATCCTAAGTAAAATCGATGTCTCCTAATGTTCCTATCGTCCTCTGTATGGTCTTCCATTTAGAATGGTTGAAATGTTATGTAGTCTTCAAGTCAAAAACAAAATTAATGGAAGAGAAGGATTGAAGACCAAGTACCATGATAAAAAAAATCAACTTCACATAATAGCATAGAACTCGAACACAATCTAAACACATATAATTATGCAAAATTTATGGGTCAGTAAAATAAAAATAAGAAGAATGAAATATGTTCGGAATAGACACAACCCACGTTACATTCAAGAGTAAATCAAATAAACATAAGTCAAGATACACATGATACAAGAACGACCAACGTTGCACATAGTACTTGATAAGCCAAAAATCGAAGAAACATGGTGATGAAATTCAACAATAATCTTAAATTTAAGCAAGCCAAATAATCACACAAAATCGACGACAATGTTTATAAACAAAGAAATGTGAAAACGCAACAGAAAAAATAGTCAAAATCAAATAATAACACAGAAGTTTGAACACAATCAAAACAGAATAGAAAACTTGGTGCAAAGGAAACCCTAGTACAATGAAGGTTAAAATAAACAAGAATGTAAATGGTTATGCATACACACATCCAACGATTACAAACTTAATATCTAACACATATTATGTCCCGACAACACAAAATGGAAACTTGGTGCAAGGGGAATCTCGCTACCAAAAAAGAAAGAACAAAAAAAGCGAAGTGAAAACCGTCAAAAGCAAATATGCATACACACAAACACATTATTAAATTTTAAATAAGATATTAATACAAACCAAGAACAACATGGAAAGAAAATCTAATAACAATGCCAATAAAAAGTTGCACATAGACAAAAATATGTTACAAAAATGTATAAAAGTCAAATTCAACAATACTAGAAAGGTTGTACTATCTCATCACAATGAAATGGAATCAAAGGCATCTACAAACCAATAAATACAAAAATGAAATAGATTCTTCATGCAGAATTCCATTGACGTAAAATGGCAACAATGGTAACGTACCGTAACGCAAATTAACAAGAAGGATAAAGTCAAAACCAACCAAGTATGAAAAAGACATTACTTAGAAAGTCGAAAAAGACATTACTTAGAAAGTCAAAAATGAAGTTACGAAATCAAAGCAAGAAGAATAGAGAAGTGTTGTCCATAACCAAGATCAACATTGTAAACTGCAAACCTGAGTTCACAAAAACCTTTTTTTTAAGCGGTAGCACAAAAGCGAAAAAAGAATTGAATCATACTTAATTGAAGATGAATCAAGATAAACTAATTCAACAACTAAATCACAATTTAGATTAAAAATAAGACAATAAATATAATGAGTCATTACGTCACATTAGTTCTAAATGCTCATGGATCTCTACTTCAATGGAGTAACCATCATTGTTTATAAGGATGATGATGGTGGTTTGCCCATCTTGGGCAGTAACGTGTATTGCCATTGTTTATCACTATTTTATCCATCAATATTTAGAGTTTGATTTTAACATGTATTGGCATTGTTCATCACTATTTTATCCATTAGTATTTGGTGTTTGATTTTAACTCAAATGTAGTTATAAAACATACCTGGAAACTGCCATACTAACGCAAGCAATTACTCAACCCATATTGCATCTGGAACTCATACCTACAAAAACCAATTTACATGATCAAAGTTCAATCATGAAAACGTACCAAATTGTAAACCCTTTTCTCTGCTATTGAAAAATGATCTATAAGCCGGCATAAACTGTAATATTAAAATAATGAATTTCCTAATTTACCACCCCTTCAATGGAGTATACTCATGGTACAATTCAATTAATATTTGTAACCCCGGTTATAATTATAATTTAATTTCAGATTTAGTTGTTTCAAATAACTCTAACTAGTTATGTACCCGTCCGATGCAACAGGGTGTAATTAAGTATAGTGTAAGAACATAAGAAATTGTGGTAAAAAGTTGGTCGAACTTCATTTAATGTCTACAAAGATAGAAAAGATGAGAAAATTGTTAGAAAAGTAAATAGATCTATAAATAATATGAGCATGACATCAGTTTAAATGCATGTTTTTTGCATATGATAAACAAAATATAGCATCTTAATCATGCCTCCAAGTAAACAAAAATAGAGAAACATTCTTTATATCAATTAATATTCTATAATATTCCCACTCTGTATCGGTCTAATATCAAAGGTCTTGATTATTAGTACAAATTCTTGACCATAGCATATTCCACCACATGTTGGTCTTCTTTCCAACACGCTGCAACCCAATAACATAGGCAACTTTTCATATGGTAGATAATGTACCGGCATATCACTACCTTTTAACCCATATGACGTAATTACCCCTCAATGTTAAAGCTAGCTCTGAACATTGTCAAGCCTAGTATTATCTAAGATAGCAATATTCCCCTACAATGTTTAAACTAAATTAGCTCTAACAAATAAACAAAATCATCAGCATCAAAGATAAAACAACATGATGACCATCTTCAACCAATTAAACCAAATCATGGTTTTCACCAAAAAGCTTTTGACATGTAAATCATATACATAGAAAAAATGAGTAAAGATATTTCAAAAACAAAGAATAGTTTGCCCATTTATACCACTAATGACACCTTGGTATGCTTTCCCATTTCCTTACTCACGTGACCAACGCCTTTGACAAACACTTTCAACTGCAATCAACACAATTGATTGTGCACTGTATTATGCAAGTGTGCAACCTTCCACTATGTTGTCCGAAGAGACTTAGAGAACTTTCATCTCAAGATTAGAACATCTACAGCTTTTGGAATTTGTCAAAGGTATTTGTACCAACCATGTAGTGATATAGATCACAGAATGAGGCTTTGATCTTGAAATCTTGTAAATTCAAGAATTACTACACTGGACAGTGCAGTAACATGCTTTCAATGGTACAATGATGAAGTTAGCGCTACAAAGTGAACAAATCTAAATTTATTTGTTCAAGAACAATTCCAGGAGTACAAATTATTTCCCAATTAAAGTTGTCAACAAAAGTACAAAACTGCCTAATGAGTTGGTGGATGGGTCTCTAAAAGATGAACCATCGATATTTTTGATAGAGGAATATAAACCAAACGTTGACGCCCATCTACTATCTCGAAACTAATTCAGTTTTTATGCATCATAAACCCACCAAATAAAGTAATGCAATAGTCTCCTAAATAGAGTAAATAAAATGGTCTTTTCTTTTACTTTCATGAAAAGAAAATTATTAAAATTGTCTATTGATGCAACACATGACTCTTGAATCATGTAGTTTGTACAATCTAATAGTCTCAAGTTGAAACCAGTCCTACAAACTCATAAAAAGTGTTATCTATCATTGTTTGGCAGTCGATGGGAAATACAAAAAGGACAGGGCAAATTGTAACATGAACACCAACTTGATATTCCTACATAGCCTTTATTTGAGGTTGCATAAATGCTTGTAAACACCATCTATTCGACCTATTTATTAAATATAATTTTATTGTTGAGCAATATGTTCTAAGCAAACTGTCACTAAATTTTGATTTTGGCCTGTCAACATGAAAAAGGCAGAGACTGATTCCATACGATTTCCGAAAAAAACAGAGGGACAAAAAGTAGATACCACCGCACTGATACCCTTTCATACCATCTATAGTCCTATCTTCATATTCATTAATTACATTTGACAGATCTACTCTATGATCTTAGAAGCTTCATACTTTGTATACCATCTAGCATTTAAAAATATCCAACCAAATAGTTTCTAGATACAACTAAAGAATTCAGTTTTTGAATTTAGGGAGAGAGCAAAGATTAGAGCAAAAGAATTTAATAGACTGATGGGTAATTAGAAAGTGGCAGCTACAAGGTAAACAAATCTTACCAGCAGAGCTAAGTACACATCTCGCATATTCTCAAAATACAAAGGAGATGAGTAGCTCCCATCAACAAGAAGAACCTGTCCGCGAGTGATAACTTGAACATCCAATCAACAAGTATCAAGTTCTCTTTTTAATTAGAATGTGTTGGGTGTGGAATGGAGGATACTTCCAAATTTTTAATTAGATCTATTTAAGTAACAAAAAATAAAAACAGATTTAATATTCAAGTTAACTTTAAAATAGGAATGTGATTAGAGATGAATAGACTAAATATCCTTGTCATTAGATTTTTGCACATGCATATATAATTATATATCTTGTGTGATTAGTGTACTAATGCACAAAAGAGAACTTCAGTGGATACAGTGTAATGCAAAGAATTATGCAACCACATGATAATGTACGATTATAATCAAGTGAAACTGAAACACTATTCTAGATAATGTACGATTATACAAAAGGTTAATCAACCTTCGGACAATATTAGCATGAATGCATATAAAGCTTAAGAAAAGGATAATACAAACCAAAAGAGCTATAGTGTCTTACGTTCTCAGAAGAAAAAATGAACAAAAGTTGATACACTTTGATACACTCCTGATAAATTTGAAAATGGAAATTTTGTGAAAAAAAATATTAACCAATAAAAGCGTCTAATAAGAAAGGCGATAAAAGATGCTCTCCCTTGATTGCCCTGAAATTTTACCAAAATAATCACAGGCCCGCTTGTTATCGTACTCATTCGGGTCTGAGTGAGTCTGTTCAATTTAGATGGATCACGATGACTCACGACGACTGTAGCTTCCTTGAATCCTTCCTTCCTATGGCTATAAAAGTAGCAGAAAATAAAATGAGATTATATGATTGAACAAACACAATATATAAAGGTATTGATCACAAGGTATCTCAATATGTCGGTATTCACATTCAATTCCCTAAAAACACAATTATTAACACATGTATGTGTTGGGGAGTGGGTGTGCAGAAAATCGATGGTTAGAGAGAAAAGATGGAGTGATCGGAACTTGGATAAGAATCTGAGATCGCGTGAGAGCTCGCTTTCCTTAAGTGATATTTCGACCCTATTCTGTCTGGGTATCACGAAATTCACTCGAGGATAATCTCAAATTCACCGGTCTCGATTCTGGCAGAAATCGATCCTATTTAAACACTAAAAGAATCGTAATCGATCCTATATTATTAATGATAATAATTTCCCAATTAATGGGATTGATTGTGGACATTAATGTTGGCGGTAACACAAATTCTTATCAATTACAAACTGATGAAGACGCACGGCCCGTGCCAATTTCAAGAAGAAAACCGCACGGGTCGTGCAAAACCTTCTGTTGACCACGCACGGCCCATGCCAAATTCAAGAAGAAAAACGCACGGGTCGTGTAAAAATTTATGTCGACAAACGCACGACCCGTGCTCATTTTATGAACAAAACCGCACGGGTCGTGCCGTTTATAACAGGAAAACAGCATGGGTCGTGCTCAGCATTTTCCACATAGTAACTCACTAAACATAACCATCCAACGATCCCGGGTTCTAGTTAGCTTACACGAGTGTGCACTCCACACCTCCTAGCTCATGTTATAGCTTAACTATCAACCCCATTATTATCTTGTAAACCCAATTACATAAAATGAACCGATGATTTCACTAAAATCACCAACATTCCACCCCCATTTTAGTGCAATCCTTGGTTCACAAACAACAATTAATATAGGAAACAAACTCATGCATAAATGAAAATATCTAGAAGATTGAATTTCCATCTTAGTACATTACACATTTCAAATACTCGAGAATCCGGGTGTCCTATGGATTGAACCCTTCAACCCATTTGAGTACCAGAAAATAACATACACATGAATTTAAAAGATTCTCTAAAGTTTAAACTTGACACTATTCAGGCCGTGTGTTATCCATTCGTGAGTGCATCAAAGCTAAGTCCAAGCTTCTTGAAGCGACCACACTTCGCACTCATATAGGTAGTTCCTTTCATCATGCACCTGCACATGCACTTTTACAAAAGAACGATTACCTCCTCGCTTGCAGTACCGAGCACATACCTTGGGATGATTATCTTGTGCTCCAATCCCTTAGAGTGAGTTTTCCCATTGAATTCAACTTCTAACGTTATATTATAAGGGAATTGGGTATCTCACCATTAGAGATTCAAATGGACTTTAATCCCATCCCGATCACCGACTTGTGAACCAAGTCCCTAGCTAACCCCTTCGTCACGTGGTCCGCTAGATTTTGTTGCGACCGAACAAATTCAACCGAAATCACCCCATTCATGATTAGCTCACGAATCATGCTATGTCTAACACCTAAGTATCTAAACTTGCCATTATATACTTGACTATAAGCTTTAGCCAAAGTAGCCGCACTATCACAACGGATAGAAATGGGTGATATTGGTTTTGGCCATAACGGAATTTTATGGACTAAATTCCTTAGCCACTCCGCCTCTTAACCAGCAGCGGCTAATGCCACAAATTCCGACTCCATAGTCGAACTCGTAATTCAAGTTTGCTTCTTGGAAGCCCATGAGATGGCACCTCCCCCAAGAAAGTATACCCAACCACTCGTAGAAGAGTGATCTTCTAAGTTGGTAATCCAACTTGCATCCGAATATCCCTCTAAAACCGAAGGAAACCCGACATATGACAAACCATAATCAATGGTTTTCTTCAAGTATTTAAATACTCTTCTTATCGCTTTCCAATGATGTATACTAGGATTACTAGTATACCTACTCAACTTGCCTACGACAAAAACGATATCTGGCCTAGTGCTTGTCATGGCATACATCAGGCATCCAATAGTCTTTGAGTACTCGAGTTGTGACACCGCTTCACCCGAATTGGGCATAAGCTTCACACTCAGATCAAATGGAGTACTCACCGGAGAACAATCAAAGCAATTAAATTTCTTTAATACTTTCTCAATGTAATGAGATTGCGTAATTGCAATCCCTTTGTTCTCACGCTTGATCCTTATTCCAAGGATCACCTCCGCCTCTCCCATATCTTTCATGGAGAATTTTGATGACAAAAACTCTTTGGTTTTATCAACTTGATTTTGGTCGGTGCCAAAGATCAACATGTCATCAACGTATAAGCAAATGATTACTCCGTTACCAGATGTGTCAAATTTACTATACACACACTTGTCCGTTTGGTTTAACATAAAGCCATTGGACAAGATAACCTCATCAAATTTTTGATGCCATTGTTTGGGTGCTTGTTTCAACCCATACAATGATTTTACAAGTTTACACACCTTATGCTCCATCCCGGGCATAACAAATCCTTCCGGTTGTTTCATGTAAACTTCTTCCTCCAAGTCACCATTCAAGAATGCCGTTTTGACATCCATTTGGTGAATCACTAAATTGTAGATAGCACCTAAGGCTATCAACAATCTAATCGTGGAGATCCTTGCAACTGGGGCATAGGTATCAAAATAACCGATGCCTTCCCGTTGCCTACAGCCTTGGATTACCAATCAAGCTTTGAACTTGTCGATTGATCCATCGACTTTCATCTTCCTTTTGAAGATCCACTTGCATCCCAACGGTTTACAACCCGGTGGCAAGTCCGATAATACCCAAGTATTATTCCCCATGATGGAATCCATCTCATCATTTATTGCTTCTTTCCAGAAAGCAATATCTTGAGACTTCATAGTCTCATCAAATGATTTTGGATCTTCCTCAATACTATAACAGTAAGAGAATTGTGATCCAAATTCATCCCTTGATCCTTCTACCAAGGTATTGATCACAAGGTATCTCAATATGCCGGTATTCACATTCAATTCCCTAAAAACACAATTATTAACACATGTATGTGTTGGGGAGTGGGTGTGCAGAAAATCGATGGTTAGAGAGAAAAGATGGAGTGATCGGAACTTGGATAAGAATCTGAGATCGCGTGAGAGCTCGCTTTCCTTAAGTGATATTTCGACCATATTCTGCTTGGGTATCACGAAATTCACTCGAGGATAATCTCAAATTCACCGGTCTCGATTATGGCAGAAATCGATCCTATTTAAACACCAAAAGAATCGTAACCGATCCTATATTATTAATGATAATAATTTCCCAATTAATGGGATTGATTGTGGACATTAATGTTGGCAGTTACACAAATTCTTATCAGTTACAAAACTGATGAAGACACATGGCCCGTGCCAATTTAAAGAAGAAAATCGCACGGGTCATGCAAAACCTTCTGTCGACCATGCACAACCCGTGCCAAATTCAAGAAGAAAAACGCACGGGTCGTGCGAAACTTTCTATCGACAAACGCACGGCCCGTGCTCATTTTATGAATAAAACCGCACGGGTCGTGCCGTTTATAACAGGAAAACAGCATGGGTCGTGCTCAACATTTTCCACATAGTAACTCACCAAACATAACCATCCAATGATCCCGGGTTCTAGTTAGCTTACACGAGTGTGCACTCCACACCTCCTAGCTTGTAACACCCTCAAATATGAATATAGCAACTTATTAAAAATTTTCAAAATACATCAGTAAATACTTCAAACTACAAACATAAATTGAGAATTAACCTCAAAGCTCACATTCATCCTATACATACATTCTATGAAAAGGACGGGTGTTACTAAACCCAATAATAATTACTAACCCCAATATGCGGAAGACTTCACCGACTACTCACTCTTGTAAGGCTAAGACTCAACTCTTCAAATCACTGCTAGAACCGAACCCCCGAGAGGAACCTGATGCACATGCCGACAAATAAAAAGGTTAGGCTTAACGCCTAGTGAGCTCAAGAGTTTTAACATGAATGAATATATCTTTAAAAGAAAGGAATTCAGTTTAAAGCAAGATCCTTCGAAATATTAAACTTCAAAACGGAAACGACACATTTTCCCATAATATACACTTTTAAAGACAATGCTCCCAAACACACATTTCTTATAAAACGATGCAACCCGTAACTCACCTATAACGGGGTCATAGTTCGATACTCAAATGTGCTAAAATGTAAACAATACTTCATAGCCCCAAAACACCCAAAAACTCGGGTGGGACATAATACTCGACCCTTAAATAATGGAAAACAATCCATATAAATATGATACGCCGTTAAAACATGAAACTGAAGCTTAATACTCATGCGGCCATAAAGTGAAATGAAATCCAAATATAAAAGCATGGACAATTAAATATCCAAAATACAGCGGGCCGACAACGGGGGATACCCGTATCCGTTGAGAGCGGAGGAACACGAAAGTATGTCACACAAACAACGTTGATCGTACGACACTTCACGACACGCAAGCCCAAGTGTCCCTACGACCTCTTAACAAGTTTCACCCAAAGAGACAGCTGACCTTAGCGAACAACACCGGAATTACCGCCAAAGGCTCGGCATACGGGGGATACAACGAGGGCATTGCCCCACATGGCGAAGGTCCCAACGCCCATCAGAGGACTCCCCATAGTCATAATAGTTCAACCGGAACTCAACCACTCTTAGGGCCTACTCGTAAAGACAAGGTCATAAACCATGAGTCCCGGAGTCCAACCCCGTCCACCTAATTGACCATCAAATAAGACTGACTCATGTGCCTATGGATCCAATGCAACACAGTCTACAATTACACGACTACTCATGAATGACTAAAGCACTCGAGCCTGCAATTAATATAAATATGCAATATAATGCATTAAGAGGTATATCGAACCTAGGCTCCTCAAAGAACCACTAAAACTGGGACAAATGTCCACGATGCTCATTTAAGTCAAAACCGGGTTTAAATGCTCAAAATCCCATTTGACCAACAAATAACTTTTCACAACGTATTTAAACAACGTTTATGCAGGCACATACTTCAAGGATGTGATTAACCCAAAATCGACACGTGTCGGGACCAAAGGTTTTCCAAAGGGTTTATGAAAACATTAACCCAAAATGCTTATGACATGAAATAGACCTCGTTTGTACAAAATCACCAAGATACATAATTAAGTCATGAAATGGACTCTATTTGTGCAAAATTGCTAAGAACCCAAATGTGAGCATTTTATGGAATTAAACAACCCAATTTCACCAGATATGAAAACTTATCAAAATACTCATACTTGACAAATAACCAAGTAAAACATATTTTACTTTCAAGTACCCAAAACTTATCAACAGTTAACCATTTCATGTAAAACACTTTAAAATAAACATTTTGGCATGTACACCGTTTTCACAAATCAACTTGAACTCACCTTGCTAGATTTAGGCTAAATCTAGATTTCACCCAACGAGCTCTTTTGAAGGCCGCTTGAATCCTCAAGCCGATAACTTCCAAAACCTAGATCCAAACATTCCAAACCATACATAACCATAATCAACCACATAGAAACATTCCCCAACATTATATACCAAAATCCTTAAACGAGATCAAAACCCTAGTTTCTCCAAAACTAACAAATCTGAGATCTGATAAATCAAACACTAGGGAAACATCCAAGGAACATTTATAACCTTAAATCAAAGGAGCTTACCATTAAAGATGACGAAACTTTCCGAAAACACCCAATCCAACACTTCAACCCGAGCTCTCAACCGAAGAACTTGATGAGGAAGGTGAAGATGGGGGTTTTGTGGCTCAAGCTCCCAACTAGCTAGATGATTTAAAATCATGTGGTTTGGGGAGGAAAAAACTCCCAAAATAGGTTAGGGTTCAATTTTAGGTTTTGGGAGAGAAAAGGGAGAAGATGAATATGGAGATGGTGAAGAAGCTTCCAATACCGAAACCTTGGATGGAACTCTTGATTTTAGCAACAAATGGTGAGGGTTTGGTGGTTGAAGAAACCCTAGAATAGTTAATGAAGAAAGGGAGAGTTGGGAGAGAAAGACTTGGGAGAAAAAGAAGTGAAAAATGAAATAAATGGGGAAAAACTCATTTAATCCCGCAGTTGCACCTTCTGATGCGACGCACGACCCATGCGGTTTTACTGAAGGGAAACGCACGACCCATGCCAAGACCCGTGTCACACCTTCTGTGTCTACGCACGACCCGTGCGGAAAAGCTGAAGGAGGTGCAGACCTACGCATGCAACCCCTTTTCTTCTTTTCTTCTTCTAAAATGGCCAAACGGAAATCGGGGTGTTACATAGCTCATGTTATAGCTTAACTATCAACCCCATTATTATCTTGTGAACCCAATTACATAAAATTAATCGATGATTTCACTAAAATCACCAACAATATGTTCCACATTAGAATTCATCAAATTTGAATCAGGAAATGCCAAAAGGAGAAGTAAAGAAAATAAAGTAATTCCAAATACACACATTAGTTAACGATCTAATTCTGTGTGTATATAAATAACATGCATAACAAAATGCCACTCACCTCTGTTAATGATACCCTAACTGATAGCATATATACTAACCAAATTTAAACTCATTGAATTCAAAAGGCAATAACCAATATGCATCCCTGGTTATGCATATGTAGACACAACATTTTGCCTAAACACACTCAAAAAAGTAAAATAAAAAATAATAACAATACAATAATCTGATTCGTAGAACACTAGAAACAACAGCTTATCAACACGCATGCTTACAACAAAATAAATCACATAAAACCTACCACAAATTTCAAAGAATTCCTCAGAGTAAGTGGTTCGTCGAGGTTGAGATTTGATGGTTGGCGGCCAAAGATTAGGATTAGGATTCCATTGAACCAGAGAAACCTGTTTTTCCTGAAAATCCATGAAAACACACCAAAATCAGAAAAACAAAAACACCCAAAACTTATATTCAACAATACGGTTATGATAATTAGAAACAAACCTTGAGAAATACTATTACCTTTGGGTGGGTTTATTCGAGACTGTAAAAAGGAGGAGGGTTATCGACGATCGAGAGGTTTTGGAATCGTCATACAAAAATCAGGGTTTTGGAACTGATCAATGGAGAAACAAAAATGAAAAGAAGACACTAATCAAAATCACTTCATCTTAATTTATAGTAATTAATAGTTTTTTAAATTATATGACTCTCAACTAAATCTAGCCTTTATTGGACCAGAAAATAAAATCTCTATCAAAGAAAAATAGTCCCCATCTTTGGAAAAAATTTATTGATAATTGTTTATGGGGTTGTTCGCTTGTGGCTTAATGGGCTGTATGGTAGATGTAGATATGGCTGATTCGCACAGCCATATCTATGTGTTCGGAAACGGCTTATTCGGTCAGTCGATAGCTGAATCGGTCAACTAGAAAAATAAAGTCCTTTGCATTCAACCATTTATTCACCTTTTTGTTCCCTTTTTACCCTTCACCCTCTATTATCTTCATCCACAAACATCAGATATGCCATTGATCTCTTCTCAAACGTTTTAGGTTTGCCTTCTCTCATCAATCTCTTCTCAAAGGTTTTGGATTTTTGCGTTTGGATCTATGATCGATCTCCTCATTAAAATTTTCAACTGCCTTCTCTCTCCATCCCTCTATTTCCACATTTCACCTTCTTTTCTCTTTAATATATTTACCGGAGAAACCAAAAAAGTTTTACCAAATGGAGAGGTTGTGGATTTGAAGAGAGAATTTCTCAAAGGTTTTGGGTTTTTTCTTCTCTGCGTCTTCTCCTTCTTTCTTCTACGTCTTCTCATTTCTCTTTTCTTCTTCGATCTTTGTTCTTTGTAGATCTGGGGTTTGTAAATTCTCTGTTCTTTTTTTTAACTAGAAATTGATTTTCCATTTTGTAAATTCCCTGTTCATTTTTTTTGGGTTCTTAAAAACCCACAGTGGAGGAGAAAGGTTGAAAAGATGTCAATATGATGATGATCATGATGGAGAGATATCAAGATGATGACGTTGTTTTTGAGATAAGAAGATTCCAAGAAATAATGTATAATAATACATCTCTCCATTTGGGTTTTGTTCTTGAGATAAGAAGATTCCAAAAAATAACCTATAGATCTCTTCATCATGTCTTGTCCATCTGTGCACTCGTATGAGAGTTTTAGGTTTTGGTATGGGTTAGGGTTACAAATCTTTTGATTTCTCTTCTTGAATCTGCCGGAAGAAGTGGGCTTCAAAATTATTCTAGAGGCAATCGGCGGCATACATAGATAGATGGGAGGATTAGGGTTTTTAAAATGATTTAATAATATTTTAGATCCAAGGGAGATGCAAATAGAAGAAATTCTAATAGAAGAAATTTAAACCACTTTTAAATATTGAACAATTTTTAAGCAAAAAAAATATTATGAGTTTTAAAAACTATCGAGATGAATTTTTTTTAAGATTATATAATTCTCATGCAATTTGTTATTTTGTTTTTTTTATCATATAGATTTAGGGATAAAATTGTCATTTTTGACATTCAGATTGTTTATTCAGCACAACAACCGAACACCAACTTATTTGTTAACATCCAGACAACTATATCCACTCAGACAACTACATCCATACAGGTCTTAACAGAAAATGAACCGAACAGCCCTTATGTGTACTAGGCATATACCCGCGCACGATGTGGCGCGAAAAATCGTGCAATCGAATGAACAATTGACAAAGGTATGTATCCGCTCGTGAAACATATCGAAATCAAAATGACAACAACGTTTTCATTTTAAGTTTGTATTCTTCGTTCTTATCGATACGTTAGTCTATGAAAACACGGTGCTTGAGTCGTTTGGTGCACTTATATGTGAATCATAGACTAAAGTATCGATAAGGACGAATAAATACAAACTTAAAATGAAACGTTGTTGTCATTTTGATTTCGAGATGTTTCGCGAGCGGATACATACCTTTGTCAATTGTTCCTTCGATTTCACGATTTTTCACGCCACATCGTGCGCGGGTATATGCCTAGTTTATAATAATAATGAAACGTGTGGATAGAAAACAAATTACTTCATAGATATTCATGATATTTAATAGTACGGTTACATTAGAAATATTCAATATTGGACTCGTTTTGAAGATATTGACGTGACGATTATAATAGTATAATTTGTAAAAAAAGAAACATATTTTTTCATTGCATTTTGTTCATATACCATTATTTGTGTTAATATAACAAAGGTGTAAAATGAAAAATGAAAAAGTAAGAGATATAAAATAAATTAAATAACTAATTGTAAAGATGTTAAATGTTACATTGAATTTTGAAAATAACCGTTTTACAATTTTAATATAATAGTATAGATATAGATAGTATATATATAATGTTACACATTTATGCTACCCATAAAAATATTCAATAACTAGTTTATATTAAAATTATTGACGAAAAAATTATAATATTAGAATTTATAATACTAATGAAACATATTTTTAATATATTTTAGTTGATCTACAATTATGTATTTTTAATATGCTAACGGTGAAAAAAAATAAAACGTATGGATAGAAAACAAACTAATTAATAGATATTCATAGTTTTTAATAGTACGGTTAAATTAAAAAATATTCAATATTTGGCTCGTTTTGAAGGTATTGACGAGACAATTATAATGGTATAATTTGTAAAAAAAGAAACGTATTTTTTCATTGCATTTTTGTTCATATACGATTATTTGTGTTAATATGAATATATGATAATGGTGTAAACTGAAAAATGAAAAAACAAGGGATATAAAGTAATTTAAATAATTAATTGTAAGGGTGGTAAATGTTAGTGTACAAAAGATTGTATAATAACCGTTTTAGAATTTTTAGGGATATAAAGTAAATTAAATAAGGGGCTGTTTGGCAGTTATTGAATGATTTGGTGCAGAATGATTAAGGGGCCAGAATGATTAAGAGACTCTTATCATATAGTGCAATATGAAATATGGTTGTTTGGTAATTGTTCATAATGAAATCAGAACGCTTAATGGTTAAAGGAGACCCATGATACAAAATGATTCAGAGGGTTTTAGAACCATTAAGAGGCAACTTTTTTTCTGCCAAATATGATTCACCTCTTAACGATTCAGATGTTGTCTCTTAATGGAATCATTAAGAGGTAAACAAACAACCCCTAAGTAATTGTAAGGGTGGTAAATGTTATTGTACAAAAGATTGTACAATAACCGTTTTAGAATTTTTATATAAAACAATTTAATTCGTAGATATTCATGATATTTAATAGTACGGTTATTTAAAAAATATTCAATATTTGGCTCGTTTTGAAGGTATTGACGAGACGATTATAATGGTATAATTTGTAAAAAAAAACGTATTTTTTCATTGCATTTTTATTTTATATACGATTATTTGTGTTAACATGATAAAAGTGTAAAATAAAAAATGAAAAAACAAAAGATATAAAGTAAATTAAATAATTAATTGTAAGAGTAATAAATGTAACATTTAATTTTAATGGCTTTCCAAAAACTGCTTTTCAAGAACGGTATTAGAATTTTAATATAATAGTATAGATAACCTAATTTCACAAAAAAAAATTATTATGATATTGTATTTTTAATATTTCTTATTATAACAATATATTTTTAAATTATTTTTTATTAAGGTATATATTGTATCATTGACACGATTTTTGTATTGATTCTCTCTAATAAAAGAATCAATAGAAGGACTGAATACTTTAGTGCCCCGAAGGCCCAAACTATATAACTTGTTCAATTCAATATACATATGTATATACTTACACATAAGCAAATACATTTAAGAGTAGCTTATTTAATCTCACTTATAAAAGCGAGATATTTATGCGTTGTAAAGTTTGAGATATCGACTACTCCACAAGGACATATACAATGCCATAATATGCACAAACTTTAGAGAGAATGAGAGGGAGAGGGAGCGGGAGAGAATTCCGCCGGAGAGTGGCCGGAGTTCGGGAGGGAGAGAGAGTGTGGTCGAGAGAGAGTCAGGGAGGGTTAGCGAGAGGAAGGGTAGATAGAAGCGAGAACATCGGCAAAGCAAGACCCAGTGCGAGGCAGTACCAAAGTCAAGACTTCGACCGGAATATGACCTCATTCTTGTTCTTTAACTTCCTGGAAGATTGGAACGTCCCGCATCTTTGGAAAGCTTTCAAATATTATGGTAATGTAGGAGACATATACATGGCTAGAAGACGGATGTTAAACGGTAAGCGATTCGGTTTTGTAAGATTCAAGAACGTAAGCAACAAAGCAGGGATGGAACGAAAACTAAACGGGATATGGATCGGCTCGTATATATAAACTCAGGGTGTTCTTATCATCGAAGGAGTTAGAAGGCGGTGAAAGGGGAGTAGGAAGAGCTACAGAGCAACCGTGTATGAAAGAACCGTATGAGAAGGTGGAAACAGAGAGTAATCGGGATCGGAGGCTTTACTCGGAAGTGGTAAAACAGAAGGTTATTAAGAAAAATCAGAAGGAAGAAGAATGTAAAACGATATTGAAGGAAGTGCTCGGAACATGGCATCCGGATGTAGAGGCGAGAGCTTGGTTGGAAAAATGCGCAGTAGGAAGTGTGATGTCTCTCGACAATTTAGAAGTCATTCAAAAACTATGCTACTCGGAGAACCTTACGGAATGCGCGGCACAACATTTGGGAGGAAGAAACGTTTTGATTTCATGAGAAAACGAAAACACTATGTCAAACGTCCTAAAAAACAAGCTTCACAGGTTGCACTTCTGGGTTAAGGATTTGAGGCGCTGGTCGAAAGGGTATTGTTCTTCGGAAAGGGAAACTTGGTTGAGAATCTACGGCGTTCCATTAAATGCTTGGAAACTTTCGATCTTCAACGAATTAGCAAACAATTGGGGTCACCCGTTAAAATCTGCAAACTGTGAATGGAAGGATAGTTGCAATCTGGAATACGCAATGGTTATGATAGCAACGTCACTTCAATCAAGAATAGATAAAATCCGAAGCATAAAAGTGGGAGTCTCTTTTATCGTGTGAGAGTGGTGGAGGAGGGTATCGGGACAATGACAATACCAACATCCTCAATCAGTGATATCGAGGATGGTGGAGGAGACGAGTGTAGAAGAAGATTGGATGGTGGAGGAAAGCAGGACTTAAAATCAGAAAATTGGCGATTACATATCATCACGGGATCAAGGTGAATCAACCGCGGAGAAGATCGAGAGGGGTAGTAACAGGAGTAGCGGAGATAGAACTCAAGATGGGGCAGTGCCGACGACTGTTTTCGTCGGAGGTAAAAGGTCGGCCACGGAAGGAATAGAGGGAGTTCAACAGTCAAGTTTTGAATCGGCTCCAATAATCAAGGAAAAAAGGTATGATGACATTGAAAAAATCAAAATGTCGGCTAAGAATGAAGAGAATGTCGTTCGAAATTTGGTAAGGGGGGGATCAATGGAAAATGGACCTGTGAATGAGAATGGCCTAAGCATAGAAGTGAGAGCCCATCCCAATTTAGTTAGTAACCGGGTGGATCCAACTCGAGATTTAGAGGAGGTGGACACAAGTCAGGTAAGGGCCCACAACAAGTTAAATGATACATCTTTTAAAATTTTGGAAGACTTGGCTGTTAGAATTGGGGAATTAGGCCAAGAAGAAAAAACAGGTAGTCCATCTCGGGAGTTCACGGCTGACGGCCAAACCAATCTGAAATCTCTGGCATCGGATTTTCATCGTGATCGACCAAGCCAAGTCGATAGATCAAGAGGGAAGGAAGGCGAGTGCATGAAGATCAAGAAGAGTGATTCTTGGGGTCCTGGTAGGGGAAGGATGAGATTCCACTTTCTCAAACAAAGAGCTAGAAATCAGAATCAATCATGCAGACAAGAGAGATTAGAAGCCAATAAAAAAGAAAAAGCCAAAAAATCGAAATTGGGATGTATGGAGTCAGAAGAGACTTTATCAGCATTAAACGAAGTGAGGAGTAAAGACGATCTAAAAATTTGGAGGTATTCGGCAGGAATCCGGGGTTGGTTTGGGAATATTCAAATTCCGCGATGAATCATGGAAGGGGGCTTAGGAGGTAAATCGGGGTTGTATCCGTCTATTTATCGAATTCGGCAACCTCGATGAAGATAATATCAATCAATGTAAGGGGTTTGGGTATGGTCGGAAAAAAGAAATGGATTCGGGAACTTTGTATGAAAGGAACAGTAGATATGATAGGTGTAACACCCCGATTTTCGGAAGATATAATTTCAAGTTAATACAGAAACTGATATTTTAAGGGAAAAAGAAGAAATTGGATTTTGGACTTGAATCCTAGATTTTATAGTCTTTTGGATGAAGGATTCAATTACGAATCCAACAGTTCTTTCCGGAGCAAAATCGGAGGTAAAACGAAAGAAGTTTTGGCCAAAACAGTGATCGAAAAGAAAACCAGGCGAGCAGTGCTCGGTGCGACTTAGAGCCACCCGCGCGACTTAAGGGCAAGCGGGCGGGTTGTGACGTAGGTTAGGCCGCATGGTAACCCGTGCGGAGCCCTGTCGAGCATAAAACTCGATTTTCAACCCCAATATTTCATTTCTTCATAACTTCTTCATCCCAACTCCGATTTTAGTGATTCTTTTTGCTATGAACTCGTTTTTAAGAGCTTTTCAAGACTAGAACAAGATAATGGAAGTCTATTGGAAGATTCAAGAGTATTTTGTGGTGGTAAGTTCCTCATTTCTCTCAATGTTAAGCTAGGGTTTGATGATTTCATCCTTTTCCCTTTCATCCTTCAACATGGGTGTGATTTTGAAGACTTGTGTGGTGAAGTAAACCTTGTAGATGTGTTGGATTTAATATCTAGGGAGATTGCTTGAAGATTTCAAGCCTTCATCAAAAGAGATTCAAGTTTTGGGGGTAAAAGCCTAGATTTAGCGTAAATCTAGCAAGGTGAGTTCAAGTTGATTTATGAAAACGTTGTACTTGCCAAAAATGTCTATTTTAGAGTATTTATCTGTTTTACATGATTATTATAAAATGTGGAAATCTTTGATGAGTTTTGCTATTTGAACAAATAAGATTTTATAAATATCGTAAAACACCATATTTGGGATGTTTGGACATTTTGATAAATAAATCATGTTGATATGTTTTTTTGAGAATTTAAATTATAAATGGAAGTCATTTGATGTAAATGTCCTTTTATGCATTTGATTTTATAAACCGTCCGGAAAATGCATATCATTGTGTCATGAGACATTTTGGGAAATATAACGGTATGAGTTCATTTAAAAAATGGTTGTCTCAACCAATGATGAGTTTTAGGTTAATCCTACGTTTAGTCATTGTGTTTTCATAACCATCGGCTAAATGCGTTTTATTGTTTATACTAACTGTTATTGTACGTTAAAGTAAATTGTTGTGCTTTTGGCTCGTTTTTGATGAAAATGAGTCTTGGGGACACTTGTCCGGTTTTAATAGCCCATTTTGTGGAATTTTGAGTATGATAGCGTTTATTGCGTATCATTTGGTAATTGCATGTTTTGGGTGTATTGGTCATTCAACTGGAGTCATGTAATGTTATAGACTGTAATGGAGTAGATCCATAGGCATATGAGTCGGTATTTATTATTTGAAAAGAAAATGGGCGGTTATTTTCATGTGGGACCAGGATTAGTCATGGGGTCATCGATGGCCTTATGGTGTAGACTCGTGGAGTTAAACATCTGTCATTGGCCCCGTAATGTAATTTCTGAGTATGTTTTTATGGGATGGTCATTTCCCATTTGTAACTAGTTGAGACATTGGACCCTAGGGTGGCAACTTGGTACGGTTATGTGGGACCGGATACTAGTCGTGGGTCGTAAATGTAATCCTAGTGAATGAGCATGATTAGGAATCATTGCGTGCCCCCCCCCCCACACACATCTGAGTACGAGCCGACGAGTTCGTGGCCTTAATCCTAGTATGGTGAGCTCAATAACTTTGTGGCCTACTTTTGTGTTCCGCCACTAACCATGGAATTCGGTTCTTTTCCGTCACCGAAAGGTGTTGTTTTGGGTATTTAGTCTTATCCATGTTTTCGGTGACGTTTTGAGTATGCGGTCTTCTCCATACGTTATAATTTTGGGGTTTGAGTCTTACTCATATTTCGGTAGTTGAACAATAAAGTTTATTTATGTTTTCATAAAATGGGAGTTTGATTCCTATTCACATTTGAGTTTGTTCTGAGTTGTATTACCTCACGAAAGAAAGTTTTGTACGGGGCGTTCATCTTTAAAAGTGTGTGTTATTGGAAATGGATCGTTTTCATATTTAAAGTAAATCATTTCGAAGGATCACAGTTTTAGACGCACTCGTTTCTTTTTAAAGATATATTTATTCATGATAAAACTCTTGAACTCACTAGGCGTTAAGCCTAACCTTTTATTTGTCGGCATGTGCAACAGATTCCAGTTGGGAATAGTTCTAGTGTCACCGTGGAGAAAGGAGTGCTAGTGGTGTGCTCGAGAAGTGAATGTCCTAGTGAAGTCTTCCGCATTGTTTTGGGAAGAGCAACTGGTATTTGGGTTAAGTAACACCCGACTTCGATTTAGTCCTAATTTATAAGACCGGAGTTTTATAATTGTTGTGGTTAATTATAGAATTTTAAATTGAGGTATATGGAGTTTTGATTTGTAAGTGGAATTTTTATCCTTTATTAGATATTATATCGAGATTTTTGATTAGTTGCTCTTACCAGATTTGAGGGTGTTACAATAGGTATCCAAGAAACAAACAGAAAAAGTTGGACGAAATTCAAATTAGAAAAATATGGGGGTTTGACAATGGTGACTACATTCAATCTGAGGCTGTAGGCAACTCGGGGGGGGGGGGGTCTTCTTTTGATATGGGATAGGAAGGAATTTGAGTGTGATTTTTTCGTTATCGAGAGGAATTTTGTTGCGGCAATCGGGAATTGGAGGGGGATAGAGGGCCTAACCTGATTCATAAATGTCTACGGCCCAAGAGATCTCAAGGATAGAATAGAAGTGTAGAAGAAGATTGAGACGACGTGTAACAAGGATGAGTTGAAATGGTGTATTTTTGGAGACTTCAACGAGATAAAAGGGAGTCATGAAAGATTAAATTCGATTATGAATGGAAAAGGCGCGGAGGAATTCAACAAGTTTATTAGAAAGAGTCAATTGTTGGACATTCCAATGGAAGGGCAAGAATTCACCCGGGTAAGTGATGATGGATCTAAATATAGCAAGTTGTATCGATTTCTAGTGTCCAACGATTTCGATGCACTATGGAGGAATTTGGGTGTGAAGGTTCTTGAGAGGAAATGGTCGGATCATTGCCCAATTATGCTAAGGGACTCAAGTCGTGACTTTGGTCTGAAACCCTTTAAACTCTTTGATATGTGGCTTTCCGGGGAAGAGTTGGACGAGTTAGTTAAAAGGGAATAGGAAAAGAAGGTTCAATCTCGCAAGTCGGATTGCTTTTTTTGAGACATTAAAAAACGTGAAACTAGCCTTGAAAAAAAGATGTGTCAAGAACTTTAATCGCCTAAAAGTAAAGTTGGAGAGAAACAAAGAAGAGACATTAAAGTTGGAAACGGAGGTCGAGGTGAGATGCTTGGATGAGGGTGATAGAGAGAGATGGGTAGAAGCGCGTAGAAAGTGGCTAGAGGCGGAAAAAAAAAAGAAATTAGACATTGACAACCAAAAAGCAAAAATAAAGTGGATGGAGGAGGGGGATGAAAACTTTTAGTTTTTCCATGCGTCTATAAGGAAGAGGGATAGAAAGAACGGGATTTGCGGTTTAAACATTCAAGCGGTATGGTCGGAAGACCCGAAAGAAATCAAAGAACATGTTTGGGATTTTTTCAAAAATAAATTCACAGCTAGGAATAAGTCTGGACCGAAGCTTCAAAGTGACAAAATTAGGAAAATTTCAAGAGAAGGGGCGGAGTGGCTTGAGCGACCGTTCGTAGAGGAAGAAGTGTGGGAAGCAACCAAATTATGTGGAAATAAGAAGTCGTCGGGCCTGGACGGGATGACCTTCACTTTCATAAAAAAATATTTGTCAATTATAAAAGGCGATCTCATGCGAGCTATGGAAACGTTTTGGGAGGTGGAAAGGATAAATGGAGGATGCAATGCTTCTTTTATCACGCTCATACCAAAAGTTGATAATTCGACGAGGCTTAACGATTATAGACCCATTAGTTTGATCGGGGTTTATTATAAGATTATATCAAAGGTTATGGCGGAAAGGATGAAGAAGATAATGGGTAAAATAATTGGTGAAACGCAAGCGGCATTTATAAAGGAAAGATACATCCTAGACGGAGTATTGGTGGCGAATGAAGCGGTGGAGTGCAAAAGGAAGTCGAAAAAAAGGGATTGATATTCAAAGTGGATTTCGAAAAAGATTACCACAAAGTGGAGTGGTCATTCCTTCTTGAATCAATGGCTTCGATGGGATTTGGAGCAAAATGGTGCAATTGGATCAAATATTGCTTGTAATCCGCTTCGGTGTCGGTTTTGGTCAACGGATCTCCGACGAAGGAATTCAAAATGGAGAAAGGACTTAGGCAAGGCGATCCATTAGCTCCGTTCTTTTGTTAGTGGTTGTCGAATACTTGATCTTGATGTTAGAAGTCAAAGAAAAGGATTTGTTCGAAGGCTTGAAGATAGGGAGAGATCAAGTAGAGGTGACACACTTGCAATACGGCGATGACACGATCTTTTTTGGCAAGTGGAGCATCAAGAATATAAAATTTTTGATGAAGATATTGGAGTGTTTTTTTGTGTTGTCGGGGCTAAAGATTAATATCCGAAAAAACAAGCTTTACGGTGTGGGAGTTGGTCTAGAGGAGATCCAAAGTTGGTCGGGAGGTTTGGGTTGTGGATACGGAGAATTACCATTCTCCTATCTCGGTCTTCCGGTTGGGAGCAATATGGGAAAAATTGAAAATTGGAAGGAAGCAAAATCAAAGGTTCAAAACAAACTTGCAAGTTGGAAGGCTAAATTGATCTCATATGGGGTCGGTACTCGGTAGTCTTGCTTTGTAATCTTTTCACTTTTTAAAGCCCCGAGAGGTGTGATTAGTGAGCTAGAGAGAGTGAGATCACATTTTTTTGGGGAAGGGGGAAGGGTCTGAGTTCAAAGAGAGGGGTCGCGTGGGTAAAGTGGGATCGGGTTATGAAAAGTCTTAAGAGGGTTGGTCTAAACATGGGTAGCTTACAAACTTCAAATTGGGGATTATTAGGAAAGTGGTGGTGGAGGTTCGGAGTGGAGAAAGATGCGTTGTGGGTAAAAGTGCTCAAAAGTATCTACGGGAGGGAGGGAGGAATCGGTGGAGAGGCAGTTAACTCGGGGAAGGGGGCGGTCGGTGAGGTCTAACATCATTAAGATAGGCAAAGAGCTAGAGAAGATAGGCTTGAATTTCACTTCATCGTTCCGGAAGGAAATAGGAATAGGAGATGAGACGTGTTTTTGGAAGGATAGGTGGATCGGGGAAGAAAATTAGGGGAGAAATTCAATCGAATATTTTTACTCGAAAAAAACAAGGAAAGTTCAATAGCCGAGAAGGGAGAGTGGATAGAAGGTAGATGGAATTGGAAGTGGAGTTGGAGGAGAGAGCCGAGGGATAGGGAGGCGGGAGAATAGGAGAGGCTAAGAGAGATATTACAAGGGTGGGAACCGAAATAAGAAGTAAAATGGGTACTTGGAAGGGATGGAGTTTTTTCGGTGCAAAAATTGAAGGAGTTAATCGATGAGAGATCAGTGGAATTAGGTGAAACATTCGAGGAGACGGAATGGTCAAAAATAACTCCAAAAAAGGTATGTATTTTTGTTTGGAAAGCTAAACAAGGGAGATTACCGTGTCAGGTGGTTCTCGAGAAGATGGATGTGGATCTTGAGTCTACTCTTTGTCCGAGACGCGAGATAGAACTGGAATCAGTAGATCACACGTTGGTGAATTGTATTGAAGCAAAAAAGTGAGGCAAAAAGTTGTGTGGTGGTGGTTGAACAAGGAGGAAAGCTTCAACACGTTACAAGACAATACAGAGAGAAAATTTCCCACAGTAGGTACGGATTCGTCACCGAAATTATGGAAGGAAACGGTTTGGTGCTTTCTCTATCTTATTTGGTCGCACCGAAACCAAGTGGTATTTAAAAACGATAAAACTAAATTGGAGGATCGGTTCCACGAAATGCAACGGCGATGCTATGAATGGATCACAAGTCGGGTAAAAGATCGGAAGTTAAGTTGGTGACAATGGCTAATCGACCTAAAACAGGTTCTGGTCGGATCGAGCTGAGTCCGTTCCGTGGGGCTGAATGACATCAGCCATCTTCGGTTGTGGGCGATCTCGATACAGACGCGTTAGGGTCAAGATGTGAATTCGAGTTTCGTTTCACTTACCGTAATCGGGTTCCTTTGTTAGATTTCTTTTCTTTTGCTTCTGTTTGTTACTCGTTGTTGTGGTTTTTAGTTGTGCTGGTTTGCCTCTGACAAGCCGTTTTGGTTTGTTGTTTTCTTGGCGGCCTTTGGTTTTGGCCGTTAGACTCTTTTGTAAGCTTGGTTGCTTTGGTCCTTTGGTTGGTATGAATGCCTTTAAAAAAATGCCATAATATGCATGTAAACGTAGATTTTTTTGGTCACTTGATTGGAGGAGGCTTTCTGAACTTCGTTTCTTCTTCAAACCCGTAAGCAATCTCTATCAATGTCAGATCTGCCATTTAAACCTCCAAATCAAATACCATAAGGAACGTCGTTTTCATCGTACCCACCTAGTTATGTTCTGATTAATGTATTTATAGAAATCGAGATAGACACCTTTATAGAAATCGAGATGGATGCATTTATAAAAATCGAGATGGATACCTTTATAGAAAGAAAGGACGCATGTCGCAGGAAAGGATGGACGTCGATCGGTTGCCGGAAAGAATGGTTGTCTTCGGTCGCAAGTCGCTGGAAAGGAAGTATGGACATCGCCACGTCAGTCATGGGTAGTAGGCTAGGTTTTTCCGTTTTTGAGAGGAGGCGACACAGGTATCAGGTATGGACGTTTGAAAATGAAGCGGTTAGGGTTTTGACTTCGTATTTCATATTTGAATAGGATAAAATTATATAATATTTTAAATGAGTTGAAAACAGGTTATAAACAGGTCAGAAATTTCAACCCAACCCATTTAAATAAATGGGTTAGGCGAGTTAACCCATATACTTAAATGGGTTGAAAATCTCAACCTAACATGCTAATTTTGGGTTGAGTTGACGGATTGGGTCACTTTTTTTCACCCCTATGAAACGTAAGCATAGTGTAATAGCATCTTCAATGACAAGTTCTTATAAGTAAAATGTATAGGTTTTTAGACCATCTCCAACTCAATACTAAAACACTAAAAGTTTGAGAGATTAAAAATGTTGACCTCTATATTTGGAGGTCAATAAAGTAGGCATCTATATTAAATATTAATATTTTATTCAACTTTTATAATTACATATAGAGTAAAGTTCACTTTTAGTCCCTAACGTTTGTTATTTTCAACGGATATCGTCCCTAAACTATCGAAACTCGGATTTGGTCCCTCACGTTTGTCATTTCACTTTGGTTTTGGTCCCTCCCACTAACGGCCGTTAACTTATTCCGTTAAGTCTAATTTAATGAGGGGTATTTTAGTCATTTTACATTTTTTTATATCTATTATAATACAATTTCTAACACAATTTTTAAAGTGTCACATCGACATTAAAAATTATTTAAAAATTACCATCAACTTCAATGGTTTATAACCAATTTATTAAGTGACACATCATAATAAAAAATTATATTTTAATAAAATAACATCAAATTACGAGGGCCATTCTAACTGCACCCTGTAATGGGGGTGTTGACCAATGTTCTAAAAAACTCGACGCACAGCCGCCATGGTGTGCCATGGCACTAAGGCTTGTGTCTCACGTCACGTTAAGCCCGTGGCACGCCATAGCATAATGCACAATTTCGTAATGCAATATTTGATTTTTCCTTACGTTTTTAATGTATCATTTGCAAATTTTATAATATATACCATAATTTAACTTGCTTATTGTTTATGCCAAAAATCTCCCAAGGAAAATTTAAGGTAAATGTGGAGCTTGATCCAACCAAAGAAAGTAACAACAATAATCGTACGACTATAACAAAAATAAAGTAAATGAGACGAGAGCGAGCCTGTGAGTATATATAGGGAAGAAGAAAACCTAGATTATTTTCAAAAATTAGCCAGGATTCCAGATGGAATCAATCTGATGACTCCGGAAGATTTAAGGTCGGATGAGGTTCCGAAGGGGTACTGCGTTTTATACGAGTATCCCTTCAAGATAGGTTTTACTTAGCCATTTAGCCCTTTGGTCAGGGCGTTTTTAGATGCGTTCGACTTGACACCTGGACAGTTAATGCCTCAATTCTGGCTAATTGTCCATGTTATCAGGCGTCTTACGGCCGATTGGGAGGTTCCGTTCAATGTGAACGACCTCCTGACTGCTTATAGCGTTCGACCGGATAATTATCACCGGTACAGCCTATTCCCTCGATCGAAGGGAGATAACGTATTGGTGCATAATACCGCGGTGAATGATCGTGGTTGGAAACGTCAATACGTTTTCCTCCAAGTGGCGTCTGTGAGCGATGAAGATAGCCAATGGTTGTCGTCCGGATGGAACGAATCGGGTAGGCTAACTGCTTTGTCGTGCGTTTTTGTCGTGCGATTATACTAATGATGTCTTTCTTTCTTTGGCAGAAATTGACTTCACTAAAGTGAAACCAAATAGAGATTCTTTAAACAAGATTCAAAAGATCTTGGAGAGGAGTATTGCCGATCGTTCGTTTTCTATTCGGTCGAACGACGAGGAGGACGAGGTCGTTTTCGTAGCTGAAGAGACGTCTGTTGGGGGTTCTCGTCAGGAAGAAGAGAGGAGAAGAGAGAAAGAGAAGGAAGAAGAAATGACCTATAAGTCGTTCGACAATACTTTTTACCTTTATATCGTATGTCACTTCTTTTTTTTAACTTGCTCTTTTCATTCAGAGGACGCAGCTGTAAAGTCATCTGCCCTTAAGCGAGCTGAGCAACTGTAGCTTGCTCGTCAAGGCAGGGAAAAGTTGAGGAAGAGATCTGCTCCTTCTACGGGGGTAGACCTCAGACGTGTCCGAGGCAAACCTCGGTCTTCACCCAAGAAGACGGGTGATTTGTCGTCTTCTGCAGGGACGACACCGGTGGAAGGAACCGTTGCTAGGGTCGAGCTTGGAGGCTCGACTCAGGTGACGAAGGACACTTTAATGTCAAGGGTGTCGGGTGCTAATAAGCCTTTCCTTGCACCTTCTTCCTCCTCCAAGGGTGAAGAGAAGAACAAGGAAAAAGTGGGAGAGACGACTTTTAAAGTCACTCTCCCTTCTGACTTTATGGCAAATGACGTCCTCGAGAGGGACGTCATTTTTCCACACTTGGGAAAATTCCTTTTCTCGGCCTTCTACGACCGATACAAGGAGTCTTGGTTCGAGGACACGGGGGTGCATGCTGCTGGTCTTTCCTTCATGGTACGTCTTACTTATTCCTTACTCCCTTCATTATATTTCTTTTTGTTAACCCTTTCTTTGCTGTCGTGCAAACTTTTCAGGCCTGACTGAACTTATTCGCTCAGATGGAAGGTCTCAGGACATCCTTCCCTGAGGTCAAGAAAAGGACTGACGAGGCTCTTGAAAGGGAGATGATTGCCCTGAAGGCGGTCGAGTCCGAGAAGGCAAAGGCCAAGGGCCTTAAATTTGAGCTCTCCGATACCCGAAGTCTACTAGAGATTTCGGATTGTGAGAAGGTTAAGCTTAGGGATCATATCCTTGAGCTTGAGGCGTCGTCGACCAAATTAGAGGTCGAGAAGATTAAAGCCACCACTGCTGCTGCTACTTCTGCTGATGAAGTCGCGTCCCTTAAAAAGAGGTTCGATGAGTTGGAAGGCGATGTTAAGGACCTGGAGACTAAGAATAGGCAAATCGAAGCCTTTTCTCGCTTCACGGCTCGGGCTGCCTTGATGAGGCGTCATTTGACTGGGAAAAATCCTATGGCGTCGGCCGCTGAAGAGCTCAAAACTTATCTTGACACCATGGGAACCGAAAGGGACCTCGATGAGGATGATGACCTGGAGGGGAGCGACGATGGAAAAGAAGCGGCAACAGTAGAGACCGACGTCGTGCAAGAACAACTTGACGTTCCTCCTTCTTAGCTTATTTTCCTTTAGTTTTACCATTAAGGGTCGGTCGTCTGTGGTCGTCTCTTATACTTGTAATTTTTCCTTTTGGAAATGAAAAAAGTTTCTGTTTGTTTATCAATGCTTGTCACTTGCTTTGTTTTTTTCAAATGTACGTCAAGTAAGTTTAAGAAGATACAAAGCCACTATATATTATACATTCGACCCAAACCATCACTCATTAACATGCTATAATGAAATCAACTGAGTTTTGCGATCGAACAAGTGCAATCGTAATAATGGTTTTCGCATATATATATATTGGGAGTCAAGTGTAAATAATTAAGCTTTAACAACAATTGAGACCAACCATATACATGCGATCGTATGAGTATTACTTGACATGAAAATCTTAGTTAAGTCGTGCGTCCCTGCGAAGATCATCGTTAGCGTGGTGGTCGTTGGTTTGACCAACGACCCTCCGATGCTTAAGTTAGTAATCTTTTTAAGAAATAATCCAAGGAAACGAATTCAGAATTTAAAAGAAATAACTCTTTAAATGAACTGCATTCCAACTTCGTGGGATATCTCGACCATCAAGGGTTTGGATCTTATAAGCTCCTTTACCCACGACGCCAGAGATTTGATAAGGGCCTTCCCACTTAGTGGAAAGTTTACCTGCGTTGAGTTCTTGAGTGTTTTGGAACACTCGACGTAAGACATAATCGCCTTCTTGGAAAACTTTGATTTGGACATTTTTGTTGAAATGTCGCTCGACCGCTTGTTTCTGCGATGCCATGCGGATGTGTGTTGTTTCTCTAAGTTCCTCTAAAGCGTCGAGGTCATAGCTCAAGTCGACCAAGTTATGCTCGACGGACGTATGTATCGAAGTCGGTAGTCGTACTTCAATAGGTAACACGGCTTCACATCCATAGACTAATGAAAAGGGGGTTTGTCCTGTGGACGTACGTGGTGTCGTACGATTGGCCCATAAAACGGAGGGTAATTCTTCTACCCACTTTCCTTTGGCAGCTTTGAGTCTTTTCTTGATCGAATTGATGATAGTTTTATTACTTGACTCAGCAAGGCCATTCGACTGTGGGTATCGAGGTGTCGACGTTACCAACTTAATGTTCCTTTCTTCACAGAATTTTCGCATCCGATCATTGATGAATTGTGACCCATTGTCGCACGTTATTTCGGACGGAATTCCAAACCTACAAATGATGTTAGTTTGGATAAAAGAAACAACTTCTTTATCCCGAACCTGGGAAAAAGCTGCTGCTTCTATCCATTTAGAGAAATAATTTGTTAAAACTAGAAGAAATACCTTTTGCCCGGGGGCAGGTGGTAGTTTTCCGACGATATCTATTCCCCATTTCATAAAGGGCCATGGGACTAAAGTCGAGTGTAAGGGTTCAGATGATTTATGGGACATACATGCGTGTCGTTGACATGCGTCGCACGACTGTACATACCTGATTGCATCTTGCCTTAATGTTGGCCAATAATAACCTTGTCGTGATATCCTGTTGGCTAGACTGCGACTTCCTGAGTGATTTACGCATTCACTGTCGTGCATGTCTTGTAAGATTTTCTGGACATGCGTCTTGTTGGTAATACATCGTAGATTCAAACCAGTTGAAGATCTTCGATATAATTGTCCTCTTATCACGACGTACCTTGATGCTTTAAACCTGACCTTTCTTGCTTCCATTCTGTCATCAGGAAATTGATCGTTCTCTAGATAATTTTTAATGTCGTCTAACCAAGAATTTTCTTCTTAAATTGGCGCGATCAAAGTATTATCGTCGTTTTTAATAGATGGTGTTGCAAGATGGACTATTGGGATACTGTCGAACGTCGTTTGATTAAGAGCTGACCCCAAATTGGCTAGTGCGTCAGCTTGAGTGTTCTGATCTCTTGGTATCTGCTCGATTATGAAGCGACTAAACTTCTTTGCCTCTTCTTTTACTATTTTATAATAGGCGATCATCCTTGAATCTTTTGCTGCGAACTCTCCATTAATTTTGTTAACGACTAAAGATGAGTCGCTTCGGACATGCAGATGTGTTGCCCCCAAGTCATGAGCAATTTTGATTCCCACAATTAGTGCTTCATATTCTGCCTCATTATTTGTTGCTTTGAATTCGCACCGTATGGAGTACACTATCTTGCCCCCTTGTGGGGGCTGTAGGACGACACCCAGGCCTGTTCCTCGTATGTTCGACGAACCATCAACATCGAGCGTCCAAGTAGTGTCGTGCAAAGTCGCCATAATTAATTCATTGGATGTCGTCGCTTCTTCTAGTTCTGGACTGAAATCTGTAACAAAATCTGCCAAGACTTGTGATTTGATTGCCGTTTTAGGCTTAAAATCCAGATCGTAATTACTGAGGAAAATGCTCCATTTAGCTAATCGTCCTGTTAACTCGGGTTTTCTTAACACAGATTTCAATGGAAAGTTAGTTACAACAGTTATAGGATGCGATTCAAAGTAATGCCGTAATTTCTTAGCAGCCATAACTAACGAAAGCAAAAGTTTTTCTATAGACGAGTACCTGGTTTCAGCGTCTAATAGAGTTTTACTTACATAGTAGATTGGCAATTGTCGTCTGTCGGTTTCTCGTACAAGGACTGCACTCACCGAATTAGTACTGACGGCTAGATAAAGTTGAAGGATTTCACCTTTCTCAGGTTTGGAGAGGAAGGGAGGTGATGTCATGTACTCCTTGAGTTGTTTCAGCGCCTCCTCGTGCTTATCAGTCCAATCGAATCCTTTGTTTTTTCTCAGGACATTGTAGAAGAGGTGACATCTGTCAGACGACCGAGAGATGAATTTGTTTAAAGCTGCTATACGTCCTGTTAGACGTTGGACTTCTTTAAAAGTTCTGGGCGATTTTAGCTCGATAATCGCTTTAATTTGATCTGGATTAGCTTCAATTCCTCGTCGTGTGACCATATAACCGAGAAATTTGCCAGCTCGGACTCCAAAAGAACATTTTGTCGGATTCAACTTCATTTTGTATTTACGCAAAATGTCGAACGACTGCTTCAAATGTCCTATATGATCATCCATATGTTTCGATTTAACGAGCATGTCATCGATGTATACCTCCATAGTGTCGCCCAAATGTTCTTTGAAAATCATATTCACTAACCGTTGATACGTCGAACCTGCATTCTTAAGACCAAAAGGCATTACTTTATAACAATAAATACCTTTATCTGTCATGAAAGCCGTTTTTTCCTGATCATCGGAATGCATCAATATCTGATTATATCCAGAATATGCATCCATGAAGGTGAGCAATTCATGTCCAGCTGTAGCGTCGACCATAGAATCAATGTGTGGTAACGGAAATGGATCTTTTGGACAGGCATTGTTAAGGTCTGTGAAATCAATGCATACTCTCCATTTGCCATTCTTCTTTTGGACAACAACATTGGCGAGCCAATCTGGATATTTGACTTCTCGTATCTTTCCTGTTTTAAGCAAATTATCAACTTCGTCGTTGATAACTTTATTTCTTTCAGGATCAAATTTTCGTCTTTTCTGTTGAACGGGTTTGAAGGATGGATCGACGTTGAGTTTATGAGAAATAATACTCGGATCGATACCCACCACGTCTTCGTGCGTCCATGCGAAGCAATCATAATTATCCTGCAAAAAAGAAATTAGTCTATCTTTAAAGGATGGATCAAGTGTCGAATCTATGTAGACCATCTGATCAGGCTTATCCTGGTTTACGACGACAGCTTCCAAGCGATAATCGTCGTCAGTTCCAGGAATGTCCTGGTTCTGTAATTGCTATATTGTCTGCTTCGGGGGCTTCAAAGAAACTTTGTAACATTCCCTAGCGAATTTTCTTTCGCCTTTGATCTCCTGTACTCCCCATTGCGTAGGGAATTTCAAAGTTTGGTGGTACGTCGAGGGTACGGATTTCATGTCGTGGATCCATGGTCGCCCAAGGATAACGTTATAAGCTGATGAACAGTCGACGACGTTGAACTTCGTCTGCCTGTTGATTCCTTTAGCATATACTGGTAGTGTGATTTCTCCCATGGTATTTGTCGCTCCTCTGTTAAATCCAACGAGTGTAGTCGAGCGTCGAATAATTTCGGATTTGTCGATCCCCATAGCTTTTACTGCATCAAAAAAGATAATGTTAGCGGAACTACCTCCGTCGACGAGTATCCTCTTTGTCAGGCAATTTCCAATGCTCAATTGGATAATTAATCCGTCATGATGTTTTTGGTATACGTCGTCGAGATCTGATTGGTCGAACGTCAAGGGCATAGCTTCTAATTTTCCGTCTTCTTTAGGTCTTGCCTCCTTTGGAATTGGTCGGTCGTCGGGACCGTGACTAGCATGTCTCTTAGCAGCTGAATATGTGGTCCCACAGACATCAGAACCTCCGGTGATACAATTAATCACCTTGGCATGCTCTGGGGATGTGGGACGCACGTCCCTCTTTTCCATCAATTCTTGCAAATAGCCTTTCGAGTTAATCCAAGACAATTCTTTCTTCAGGGCGATGCAATCATCCGTTACATGACCGAAGTCATCATGGAGATCGCACCATTTTGTTTTGTCTTTCTTATCACTGTCCTTATCGTTTTTCTTTGGCCATCGAATGTTTTGTTGGAGCTGTTTCAGGGACGCGACGACGTCTTTGGCTGACCCAGGGAAACCATAAGATGACACCTTAGGATACTGGACAGATTTAGAAGTCGTCGGCCCTTTCTTTTCGAATCTGACATTTGAAATCTGTCGGGCAGGCTCTGATCGACCGGTCGGTTTCGGTTTGAAGTCTGGCTTTTTAACACCTAGACCTTTCCTGTCATTTGAATGTTTATTTCTGAAAGCGAGGTCATCCTCGACCCTCATATGGGCGAGCGTCCTTGCTCGTACGTCTTCAAAGGTTTCTGGAGGATATTTCGTAAGGTCAAGATATAACTCTGAACTATCATCCAAACCCCGTTTGTAAGCTTCAATTGCTGTTTTTACGTCGCAAGTTCGGATACTGATCATTTCTGCATTGAAACGGTTAAAATAATCCCGGATGGACTCTCCGTTTTTCTGTACGACATAATAAAGGTCGCTCGTCTGTTTTTCCATTTTTCGGCTGCTGGCGAATTGTTGAGTAAATTGGTTCACCAATTCTGCAAAAGACCCAATGGTTTTGGGTTTGAGATTGATCAACCATTGTAACGCTGCTCCAGTCAAGGTCGCTCCAAAACTCTTGCACATACAGACTTCTTGAAACTGATACGGTATCGAGACAGTCCACATAAGTTGTTTGTATTGGGTGACATGTTCTGTCGGATCAGTGACACCTGAATATTTTGGAGTGAAGGTCGGGATGTTATACTTCTTTGGGACGTCCACCAACGCGATCTCATCAACGAACGGCGACGCCTGAAATCCTGTACGTGGCTCGACATCAACTGGAACTGCTGCCCCCGGCAATTTAGCCAGCATTGACAAGACACGCTCATTCTGTTCTTCCAGAAGTTTCAACCGTTGTGCAACGGGATCTATTGGGATACCCCTAGAGACACCTAGTGGAACATAACCTGATCCGTTGAAGTTAGTTGGCTGTGAAGAATCAGAGGCATATCCATTGAATGGCATAGAAGTCATAGGCATGGTTGGGATTATGAAGGTCGCAGGATTAACTAGTGGTGGACGAGGATAATTAGGTAATGGATGGGGTACGTTCCAAGCACCAGTATAAGTATTTGTATTCCCCATCACATTGTTTCCACCCTGGTTTCTTAGATGCTCAATGGTTTCAGCCGCCTGTCGAGCCTGGGCTGTTAGGGCGTCAATACGGGCACGAGAAGCATTCAACTCCATGTTCATTTGGGCCACAACATGATCTTGAGTTCCTTGGAATGACATTGTCCTGAATGAATAAAAAAGAGAAACACTCTAAGGAAAACGTTAGTACGTCGTAGGATTATCGAAGATTTTCTTTGGATGGACCCCACGGTGGGCGCCAAACTGTTTATGCCAAAAATCTCCCAAGGAAAATTTAAGGTAAATGTGGAGCTTGATCCAACCAAAGAAAGTAACAACAATAATCGTACGACTATAACAAAAATAAAGTAAATGAGACGAGAGAATTGGTGATGCGGAAAACCTAAAAATGGGTAAAAATCGCGGACGAGTATGAGTCTTCGTGCACTATGGACGTCAATCAGGGACGTCGTCCTTGAAAACAAATGTTACAAGTGTAATACAATGTAAAACAATACAATAAAGTAAAGTCGGTTGTGCGTCGTGTGTAATTAGACTTCGGTCGTGCGTCACGCGATAAACGGCAGTGGATCTTATGAACTTCGAGAGAAACTGAGTGAGCTTAAGAATGTAATTTGTGAGCTTGTAAGGTCTGAGAATCAGATGTCCGAATGTGAGGTTCCATCTTCGTATTTAAACTCTAATTTTCCATTGACAAGTCTTGAATGCGTATTTTTAATAGAATAACTGTTTGATATTGATGATAGCGTCCGTTACGTCCGTTGTTTTTTGATGATGGCAACCGTTACAATCTTTGGTCATGAATGTCTCTTGAATCCTGCATTAAACATGACATAACGTATGTCACAGGTTAGTAACTGAAATCATGTCGTACGACTAACTTTGTCGGACGGATATTTGTTCATTTAATCGAGGTCGCCTTAAATGAAGGGCGTCAGTTATCGCTGGTCGTACGACGATAGACTGTTGGAATTTTTACCCAAACACTTATTACTATTGACTCATTGACTAACACTACAAAACATATGTTTTATATATAATGATATATATGTATTAGAAAATTGACACCATAAGTTACGCATTGAAAATGCCATGACTTCGCCACGCCACGCCTCACGTCATTTAGAACCTTTTTTTTGAACAACATCGATTTATTTACCAACCAAAGTAACAACCAAGTTATACAGTATAACATCACCGAACAAACAACAAAACAGTAACGAAACCATTAACTGATCGAATAAGTAGCTTTCTCGCAGCAAGAGGGGGTTTGCAAGGAGCAAACCAACTCAGCAGCAAACGCGACCGAGTACCGACTATACTTGTACAACAACTCTTCTATCTCTATCTGCCTCTGTCTCGCCCAACAACAGCCCATGATATCCGAACATATAGTCCCAACTGCACCTGCACAACATAACACAACATCGAGACATGTCCGGACGATGAACACCACGACCACCTAGGAGAAGTCGCTTCCCATCAAACCAGAAACAACCTACCAGCAGCTGCATAACACAGTCTCCACTTCGAACCTCTGTCGTCGATCCTTAATCTTCATCATCTGCACCGGAACTTCTTCTAACATGCGAGGGATCACCAGTTATGACCGAGGGTCCACGAGCCAAGTAGCCAAGTCTGTCGCAAGATTTTGGTTACACCATTTGATCCACTCAAATGTTTTCATTTGCGCCACGAAGAATTGATCCGCAACCTCACCTCGCTCCTTCTCAAAAACCACTTTATTTCGATGGGACCAAATGAAATAAAGGAGACATCCTACAACCGTTGTCCAACGCTTCGAGGCCATGTCATGCAATCCCGTGTAATCGCCTAACTCCAATATTTCAGTTACCGAATTTATCGACGACAAATTTATATTCCACCATCGACCCGTTTGATTCCATAAGCTTCTTACCTTTTCACATGTAACCAAAGCGTGTTCTATCGTTTCGATTGCTTCACCACACCTTTGACATAGAGTAGTGTCCATCTCTATTCCCATTTTGTCCAAAATTGCCTTAGTTGGTATTCTCCCTAGCCTTACTCTCCATAGGAATGCATTTATCTTTTTAGGCATTAAGGAGACCCATTTTGTTTCCGTCACCCCATTCGATCCATCCACTCTATTCTCCTCCAATATCTCCCTCATTTTCTTAACCGTAAATCCCTCTTGTGAATCCCACGACCAAACTATCCTATCCTTGGCATCTCTTTTAGGATTAATTGCAACAAGCTCCCCCACTAGAGATTCTAGCTCACCTACTTCTCTCCCCCTCGGATCCCGCCTCCAATCCCACTTCCACTTCCATTCACCCCCAATCCACTCCCCCCTAGCCTTAACCAAGGTATCTTTACAAGTTTCCAATTGGAATAGCCTTGGATATCGCTCTTTTAAGGTTCTACTAGACACCCATTTCTCATTCCAAAATCTAGTGTCCTCACCATCCCCTATCTCCCTTAACTAGTGAACCCGCGAAGTTTAAACCAACCTTTTCGAGCTCCCTTCCCACCTCCACTATGTCCCTCCAAACTCCCTTTCCTTCCCTACTACTACGGTTGACCGCCCCAAGACCCCCATCCCACCCGTAAATACTTTTGACTACCCTTACCCACAACGACTCCTTTTCCGAATAGAACCTCCACCACCACTTGCAAAGAAGAGCCCGATTCATTTCCATTAACCCCCCCAATATTTAGACCTCCTTTCTTAAATCCCCCCACCACCGACCCCCATTTGACCCACGCAATTGAGCACTTTTTCCTTGATATATCCTCACCACCCCCCCCCCCCCCCCCAAAAAAAAAAAAAAAAAAAAAAAGAAATTTCTTCTCAAACGCTCAAGTGAATTTATCACTCCAAGCGGTGCTCGGAACAAGGAAAGAAGTATATCGATGTTCTACCTTGGTGTTGACTACATGTAATTTGAACCCCCATCAAATGAATCAAAAAATATATATTTTTGCTATTTTTGTTTTATTTATAATGTTATTATTTTTGTTTCATCTATAGTTTTATTGTACATCCATATTATATATATATACTAGTTGTGTAACACAATGTGATAGGATATCAAATCTGAATTAATGCAAGCAAAAATGTGGGGTACTCCATGGACTTAGAGTCTCACAACAATCATGTAAATTATGTGTCTAGACGAATACCCGTTGTTTGTTAGATATTAAATAATTTAGTCTAGAATAATTAAGAGACTCTCTATTATTTAATATAGAATGAAAAATGATTGTTTGATAGGTGTTCTGAATGAACAGTTTAAATGAGGTAAAATTACAACTTTAACCCTCATGTGATTCAATATTGACTGAGTATGATTGTTTGATAAATGTTCTGAATTAATAAATTATTTACCTATAAAAATTAATTATATATTATAATTATTATGTTTTAATAAAATAATATGATAATAATAAATATTTATTTTATTATAATATTTGTTTTTAATGTGTTTAGAGTATGAATGTATGATTAAAGTTGATTTCGTTTAATCTTCAATAAAATTTACGTTTTTTGTATTTTTAGCAACTAGAAGCGTACTCGCGTAATGCAGCGAGATGCATCACGCTTTTAATGTTTCATTTTATTTTTTTGTCGATTTACAGTACGATTTTGGATGGTTTTAAGAAAGTGATAATGTTTTTTTTATAAATTTGTTTAATTTAGGCTTAATAATATAATATTTTTTATATAAAAAATTAAGTATTTTATTAGAATTCAATGATTATCTTATATGTTTTAATGACATCTAAAAAAAATAACCAATTACATATTTAATAATATAATTAAAACAAAATTATAGTAATGTAACATATTAATTAACTAATAGTGATATATGGAAAGGTCTGCATAAAAGGAAAACTCTGCACATACCAAATTGGTGGGTGTTAGAAGCATGCAATAGTAATACTAATATGTATCTTGTGCTTTGATACTTGTAAATTAAGAGATTTTTAAAATCTTGCATAAAATGATGGTACCTTGTGTGTAATAATTTGTATTTAAGAGTTTTTTATTCGTGTCTTATAATATAGTAGAGATGATTGGACGTTTCATTCTCTGCCACATGGCATCATGAACATGAACCACTTGAACAAATGTATTTTTAACATTGCATTGAAGCATTGAATCCTTATCTACGGAGAGTTTCATTTTATTTTGAGTAAATTACAATCCTGGTCCATGTGGTTTGTTGACATTTTAAATATCGTCCCTCAAATATGTTAATTACACTGGTCGTTCTTGTGGTATGTAAAAACGCATGCTCAAGGTCCCTATGGCTAATAAAATCCAATAGTTCGGTTAACTGAATAGACATTTTCGTCTTTTACTATTTTTTTATCTTTTTTCTATTTTGTTTTATTATATAATTTTTTAAATTGTTTTATTATTTTTTTTCCTTTATTCAGTTACAAACAAAGTCAAAGACCAAAACATAAAACTAAAATAAAACTCAAAATCTAAAACATAAACCCAAAATCAAAATCAAAAACTAAAACATAAGCCAAAATCAAATCCATACCAGATGAAAAAGACCATTTTTTATGGAAGCCAAAAGAAAGAATGGTGATTTTTATGGAAACCCATAATTGAAATCCAAATCAAAAGAAAAACAAGGGTTCTAAAAACCCCTGTAGTTACAAACCCTAACCCTCTCATCCCCATCTCAAACCCTCTCAAGAAACTGTGGAACTCGTCTTCTTCACATGGTTTGAAGGTCTTCTTGGGTTCGAGGTTTTGCATAAAGGTAAAGAGTTTGGTTATGGAGCTTGAGCAAGAGAAAGAAGTGGTTGTGGGTTCATTTTTGTACGTCTCCTTTGTTTTCTTTTTCTGGTTGTTTGGGTTTCTTAGTTACTATAAAAACCTGCTAAAGAGATGAAGAACATCATATCTGGGTCTCTCCTTTGAACTCCTGATTCGAACTCCGATGTGTCACGAAGAAGAGAAGACAAGATCTGCATCTATCTTTCTCCGTTGTTTTTGATATTTTGTTTGTGATTTTGATTTTCATCCTAGAATCGTATTAATGTTCATGTATTTGTTTATGAAAGATTTAGATTTAGGGTTTTTTTATTTAGTTTAGGATTTGAAGATTGTATTATTGTAGGATGTTTCTTATTTTTATGTTCTTGAATATGAACTTGATTTGTACATGTACTTATAAAAATGGAATTTAATTGTTGTTTGTTTTTGTCTTCTTGAAGATGAATTTTATTTATGTTTGTGTTCTTGAAACAAGCATGAAGGATGAAAAGATGAGGAGATATAGGAGAGGGGGACAAAGTATATTATATTTTGAGTAAATTATGTTTTTAGTCCCTATGGTTTGTTGAAAATTTCTAGTTTCGTCCTTATAGTTTTGAAATTACAATTTTCATTCCTACGGTTTATAATCTTTATCTCTTTCGTCCTTATGATTTAAATTTTATTGATTTTTCATTCCTATTGTTTACAATTCATTTCCATTTTAGTCCTTCATACTTAAAAACTAGTGTTTTGGCCTCAAGGACGAAAATAGAAATGAATTGTAAACCATAGGGACGAAAACCGAAATTTGAAACTACAGGGACGAAATCTGAAATTTTTAACAAACCATAGGGACGAAAAACGTAATTTACTTTTATATTTTTTTCAGTAAAAGACATGGAAAGAGGGTAAAAAGACGAAAGTGCCCTCTTACTTAACTAGATTATCGAAATCTTTTTGATTTCGTTAGAAGGAGGACTTGGAGCGTGCGTTTTTGCATACCGCGGGGACAACCAATGTAATAAACACGTTTTATGGACGATATCCAAAATATTAGCAAACCACCGGAACTGGGAATGTAATTTACTTTTGAGTAAACTCCAATTTTAGTCCCTGACGTTTAGTGATTTCTTTGAAAGAGGTCCCCCTATGGTTTCATAATTCAAGTTTACTTCCCCAGGGTATGGATTTTGCTTTGAAAGAGGTCCCTGGACACTAACTCCGTCTATTTGGTCCGTTAGAGCCAGGGGCATTTTCGCCCAACCATGTTTTTGTCCCTTTTTTGCATTCTTTTTTTGTTTTTCATTAATTTTACAAAAACGTTAAACTTCAGGGTTCTGATATACATTTAACTCATATATATATGTATATATATATATATATATATTGTGTGAGTATAAAACACAGGGACCATCGTCCTCTGTGATTTGGTCCATCCTTATACACCCCCAACACTTTCTTCCAAAAATGTGTTCTCTTTTCAATATCAATGGAAGCTTCAATGAGATCTCGGAGTGCTTTTGCAACCTCTAATTCACTACCAGAACATAAAGAAGTAATTAAACCAACTTTTGATTTCAACTTTCAAGATATTGAAGAATTGTTACAACTGTTCAGGTTGCAATGGAAGTAATTAGCAGGTGAATAGGAAGGACCAATTTGATGATGTTTTCTGCATTTGGGAACCTTTAATCCAGAGGAAAAAAGTGAAAGAAATTAACCTCAAAGTGCCAAGTTCATAATCAAATTTAAACAAACAATAAGTTTACAATCTTCTTTATTTGCAGATTTCAACATGATAAAAACAAGAACAAAACTTAGATGAAGTGAAGATGAACAAGAACAAAAACATAACCCATAGCCAACTACGATACATACAAATCAGATTCATACACAATAACCTAAGTCTAAATCTAAATTCAAATAAAAATAAGGAAAGCCTCTAAATCAAAACCTTATTCTAAACAAAAACAAGAAAAATGCTAAATTAGAAGTTATACAAATCCATTCTTGAAATTTGTGATATACAAAAAATAAGAACCCTGTTTTTTTTTTTTGCATCGAAATCTGGGTTTTTGCAAATCAAATCCAAACCCTAGATTTCTCTCTGCATCTTCTTTGAATCAAGCCATTGATGTTTTGCTCCGAAATCCACAAACATGTTGCCATCATTGTTCGTCATCTATTGATGTGTTGCTTCGAGTTATGGTGGGGTTTGTTGTGTAGGAACACAACCACAAATAGGAATACCGAGAAGGTTTTGGTAGGGTTCGTTGTTGCTTCGAGTTCCTCGTGTTGAAGGTTTTGTTTGTTGGAGATTAATCGAGAGATGAGGGGGCATCCTTTTGTACAAGAAATCAACACAGGGACGATGGGTGAGAAACCCAAATCTGGTTTCGATTAAAACCCAAGGAAGGAACTGAATAAGATTAAAATCAACGATTAACAACTCAAGAAATCACAATAGAGAGATTGTGGAAGAGATTGGAGTTATTTGGTCCCTATTGTGATTTGGTCGAAGTTTGGCCGGAGTTTAGCCGGAGTTTGGCATCCCTGTGTACTGTGTTGGATGATTGAAATCGATGGTTCGTGTGTTTAATATATGTATATATATGTATATATGGTTAATTACATAGTTGGTCCCTTAATTTTTTGATTTTATACAATAATAAGAAGAAACAAAAAAGAATGCAAAAAGGGGACAAAAGCATGGTTGGACGAAAATGCCCCTCTAACGGACTAAATAGACGGAGTTAGTGTCCAGGGACCTCTTTCAAAGCAAAATCCATACCCTGGGGACGTAAACTTGAATTATGAAACCATAGGGACCTCTTTCAAAGAAATCACTAAACGTCAGGGACTAAAATTGGAGTTTACTCTTTACTTTTTTATTTTATTTGGCATTAGGGTATAATTTTTTTTCCTATAAAAAAATGAAATTTTAAATGAAAATATGAAATAGTAGAAATAAAACAAATTTAATAAAAGGAAAACTTAAAAAAAAAACTAAAATATCCTAATTTAGCAAGAAAGAATCCAATTTGTTATAAAAATAAATTAGAGGGCCCTATTTTGTTCAAAAAGATCTTTGTAACCTTAGATGAAGGATGGTGTGAGAAAAATAGTTAAGATGAGGAAGTAAGAAGAGATCTAGATCCTTACTTATTTTTAATCTCATTCTTACCAATGAATTACGCTTCTCATGAGAATTGATCTGGTGCATATCGATGTTTTTCGTGCTAATGTGTATCAAACGGTGGAGATCCCTCATCGCCCTTTTCACCATAACTTTTATTCTCGTCGGAACCCAACCTTATAATCGTAATCGTTAACTTCAACAAATTATAAGGTGAGAAAATTTTCATTTAAATATAAATATATAATCAGGCTCGTTCCTGACATTTTATAGGCCCTGGACGAGATGTAGAAAAAGGGCCCTCGATAATTATGAAAAAGAAAATCGTAGATATATTGTTTTTATCGTAAGAAATAAAATTCAATTCAAGAAATATTAATAATTCATATAAAATCATTTTTTCGAGTATGCTTAGGCGCAAAATCAATCAATAATTACTTCTGAATTAATATTTTTTGCCATATCAATTTTACATAGCATCGTTAATTTGTTTCACCGTCAAAAACATCCTTATGATGTACATTTAATATATAAAATGACATAATTTTGGGTCAAAATCGTTACTATTCGGAGTAATAATTTATGTAAATCAATATCAATCAGTTGGGTTTCCATCTCATTTTAGGTTATATGTTGTTCATCACTGTTTTATAGTTAAAAAAGTCCAACTTTGTTCCTTTCAATGGTTTTGTTCTAGATCTAAATCGGGGCAGGTTTTAAGCTGTGATTATAGTAATCTGAGAGATGTGTGGGTGGGTATCTTGTAATTTTTGTTTCTCCTGGTGTCCTAGTCCCTCGCTAGGCCCATTCTTTGTTTAATAATGTGATCCTTTTCTTGTTGTTAAAAAAATTAAGTTAAAACCGTCTCATATCTCATATGGTTGGTAATTTATTTCAAAAGGTAGGGTCGTGCTATCTTAGTTGATAACAAAAATTTGTTATATTCTAATACAAATATAAAATTCATGCGGATGAGATACTTAAAAGAGTCAGTAGGAGATGAATGATGGTCGATGGATAACATATCAAAATATTTTCTAGGTAAGTAGTTTTAGACTCTGATACTAGATAGAAAAAAAAAATTAGAGAAAACAATAGGCAATATTATAAAATGAACAACCAATTAACTTTTTACATATTTTTGTTTTCAATGTAATTAATTAATATATGTTTGGGCCCTTAATATAATACAAATTCTTTGGATTTCATTAAACTTTGGATTTCTAATACAACAAGTGGGAGATGAATGATGGAGAATATATTAAATATTTTAGGCAAATATTTTTAGACGGTCGTATCAAATAAAAGACTTAAATAAATAATAAACAATACTATAAATTGTGCAATCAATTCACTTTTAAAATGTTTTTTTTTCCAATGTAATTAATTAATATATGTTTGGGCCCTAATATAATAAGAAATTCTTTGGGTCCTATTAGATGCTGAAAGAACTTGTCTCTTTTATATACTATTTTTTACTACTATTATATAATATATTCTAAAAAATTGGACCTTTATTTCTAATGGGCCCTGAACGTACGCCCGACCCGTCCTCCCCAGGCACGACCCTGTATATAATACATGTTTTTTTTAATTATAATACAAATTATTCATATGAATTTATGTATTAATATTCAAAAAGATATTTTGATAATTCATATATTAACTTTTTTTCCCTTGTTCTTATTATATTCAATTTTCTTATTTAAATATTTTCATACACTTATTAATCATATAAAAACAATATACATAGTTTTAGGGAATTTAATTAAAATGCCCTAAGTTGAAAAATCAGTACCCAATATGCCCCAAATCTTGTTATTTTTGCCAAAATACCCCTTATGTCCGCGTTTTTTTGCTTGAAACGAGGACTTGGTCCGCGTTTTGTCCTCGTTTCACTGTTACACGCGGACTTAGTCCGCGTTTTGTCCTCGTTTCACTGTTACACGCGGACTTAGTCCGCGTTTTGTCCTCGTATTGTCCTCGTTTTACTGTTACACGCGGACTTAGTCCGCGTTTTGTCCTCGTTTCACTGTTACACGCGGACTTAGTCCGCGTTTTGTCCTCGTATTGTCCTCGTTTCACTGTTTCACGCGGGTTGGGTCCGCGTTTCCTCAATATGTGGGTGCAATTCAATTCAATTGAATTGGAAATTTATTATATATTTACAGTTTATACCCCTATAATTATTTAGTTAGTTTACTTTATACCTTTTACTTTTCTATTATTCATTTTATACTTTTATCATATTAACACATAAAATCGTATATTAACTAAAATACGTTAAAATAATACGTTTTAATTTTAACAAGTTACACCATTATAATCGTCTCTTCGAAACCTTCGAAATGAGCCCAATATTGAATATTTTTGGATTTAATTATTTAATTATATATCATATGTATTACATAAAACGTATGAAACGTATGCATATGCTATTTTTCTTTTTACCCTAAAACATAAAACATATTATATATCATATATATTACATATTTTTGGACAAATTATTCATAATTTATAACGATATAACGATATTTTAGTAAAAATAACGATATTTTACTAATAACGATATTTTAGTAAAAATAACGATATTCTACCATTGGATTAAAAATGTCGTTATTCTACTAAAAATATTGCTATTCTACCATTTTTGTAAAAATAACGATATTATACCATTGGATTAAAAATAACGATGGTATAATATCGTTATTTTTACTCAAATATCGTTATTTTTAGTCCAATGGTATAATATCGTTATTTTTACTCAAATATCGTTATTTTTAGTCCAATGATATAATATCATTATTTTTAGTCAAATATCGTTATTTTTACTCAAATATCGTTATTTTTAGTCCAATGGTATAATATCGTTATTTTTACTCAAATATCGTTATTTTTACTCAAATATCGTTATTTCGAGTCCAATGGTATAATATCGTTATTTTTACAAAAATGGTATAATAGCGATATTTTTATTAGAATAACGATATTTTTACTAAAATATCGTTATTAGTAAAATATCGTTATTTTTACTAAAATATCGTTATATTGGGCTCATTTCGAATATATAATTAAATAATTAAATCCAAAAATATTCAATATTGGGCTCATTTCGAAGGTTTCGAAGAGACGATTATAATGGTGTAACTTGTTAAAATTAAAACGTATTATTTTAACGTATTTTAGTTAATATACGATTTTATGTGTTAATATGATAAACGCGGACCCAACCCGCGTGAAACAGTGAAACAGTGAAACGAGGACAAAACGCGGACTAAGTCCGCGTGTAACAGTGAAACGAGGACAAAACGCGGACTAAGTCCGCGTGTAACAGTAAAACGAGGACAATACGAGGACAAAACGCGGACTAAGTCCGCGTGTAACAGTGAAACGAGGACAAAACGCGGACCAAGTCCTCGTTTCAAGCAAAAAAACGCAGACATAAGGGGTATTTTGGCAAAAATAACAAGATTTGGGGCATATTGGGTACTGATTTTTCAACTTAGGGCATTTTAATTAAATTCCCATAGTTTTATAATGTTTTCACGTTGATGGTAGATGGTGTTGATCGAATGACACCTTTGAATGATTGTATATTTAAATGGCTCATGTGGGTCCCACTTCCATTTGGATAGAAAATCATGATTTGGTTTCCATAAATGTACTAAGTCCTGAATCTAATCTATTTATTGTCCCCACCGTTAGATTTGACTTGTCAATTATCCAAACCTTTATTTATTTATTACTCTCTCCCTCCCACCCAAAATAATAGCATCTGGAATGCAAGTTCTTATAAGAACCTTATTTTTATATTTTTTTGTGTCAACTTATTTCTTCCATTCCAATTAAAAATTTACATAAAAGTTCACAATGGTAACCTATTTTTGTAGGTCTCATATATATATATATATATGTTAAATATATATAATATTAATAATTATTATAAAGTGAAGAAAAAAATATAAAAATAGAGATAATATCACATCTCACACATGAATTAAGAACCAATGTTCTTATTTAAGAACTTAGAGGGATTTGGGTTCTTATAAAAACTCTCCACAATGTTAGTTCTTACTAGCCACTACACTTTTTGCTTATAAGAACCTTGCATTGGAGATGCTCTAAGGGCATCCGCAATGGTCAAGTCTTTTAAAGACTTGATCTATTTGCCACGTCACCAAAAAGTCATCTTCAAATTACTACTCCAATGGTCAAGTCTTTCAAAAGTTTTTTTTTTGCATTTTTAATTCATTTTTAATATATATACATAAACTATCCTCATCTATTTGAAATGTCTTATAAAACTTCTTCCATTATTTGTCGTTATTTAAAGCACAAATACGTGAGAATGAAATGATAATATAAGAATAGGATATGAGTGTGCACAAATAATGTATTTTGTTAATAATAATAATAATAATATTTTATATATTTAATAAATGAATTATTATTGAATGAAAGTGTAAAATTAAAAATGTAAACCTATGATTGTTGAGAGATCAAATATAAACATTTTATAAATCCTCAAACACTTGACATCCACCAAGTCATTGGATTTCAAACTATTCTTCAAGTTTTTGCTCCAATAGTAAAATTTGGCATCAAGTATTCATCAAGTCATTCATCAAGCTATTAAATTTACCATTGGAGATGCTCTAAGTGTCTACAATTGACTAGACACATAGTTTTAGACATGCATAATCATTACACATTTTTGTTACCAAATGACATCTTTACCATTATTTAATTTTTCTCTCTTTTCACAACTCTTGTATATTTGTGCATTAATTAAGAGTAAATGTGAGAATTTAGTTATTTACTTTTTGAAATTGAACACTATTTTGGGACAAATATAAATAGAAATGTGGACATTTATTTTGGAACGAAGGGAGTACCATTTTATAGTAGTTTTTTAAGTATTTGATAGAAAATCTCATGGTTATGATTTTGTTAAAGAAAAGTTAATTATTTTAGTCATTTTCTGAAAATAGTTTAACCTCTTAACTATTTTTTTCCAAAGATTGTAAAAATAGCCCACATCTTTGTAACCATCTATCGTAATTACGAAGGCATCTAAAGAACCCCTAAAATTTTTCACGTTCGTAATTACGAACAATTTGAAAATATAATCTTGATCAATGAAACTTAAGAATACATATATAAATAAATCATTTGTATAATAATGAAACATTTGACGAAATAAAATTTCGTTACCAAAATTTTAAAAACACATAATATTAGCTATTTAATATAATAGTTATCAATTTAAAAACTCGTCACTTTAAAACATTTAAAAAAAAACTTTTAAAAACAAACGTGTATGCGTTAAGTACTATTTATTTATACATATTACTTAAATTCAAGATTACAAGTAAATGATGAATTAATACAACTTTTTAAAGTTGGATGTTTGAATTCATAACTAACTGATAAATATAATCAAATACAGAATAAACATCATTTTAAATATAAAAAATCCAAAATATAATTAGGATAATCATTGAATTCTAACAGAATACTTAATATTATTTAATAAAAAAGATTGCATTACTAAATGTAAATAAATTACATCTTTATTAAACTTAAATTAAATTATAATTAAAAGTTAAATGAAAAAAAAATTATAAAAAAACACTATCATTTTCTCAAAACCACACAAAACTGTATTATAAAAACAAAAATAAAACAAAATATTAAAATTGAGATGTATCGTACTGATTCACATAAGTACGCTGCTAGTACTTCATTAAATAAGTTATCTGAAGGATTAAGTAATAATTACTTAGTTTTAATGAAATAGTATCTATACTACCTTATAAAGTAGATTTCAAAATCTCTTAAAAACACCTTTTGTTGCACAATGTACAAGTGTTTTCTGCACAATCTCTTAAAATCTCTTAATTACAACTTAAAAAGCATGGTGTACAAGTGTTTCATGCATAACAGTCTTTAAAGCTTACTTTTATGTTCCCGAAGAGTTTTTGAGTTCCTTACTTCCTTTTATTGCTGGTTTCACATCTTTATGTCTACACTGTTCAATCTTCATCTAGAGTCTCTCCCTCTTCTAATTTTGTTTCAAAATTCAAATCGATTTCATAGTCGCTGACAATTCTTCTATTTCTATTTCCCTCATCTCAACAATCATTTTCCAAAACCCTAGCTAGAAGTTCCTGTTTCCCCTCATCTCGACAATCGTTTTTTTTCTTTCAATTTTTGTGAACATATTTTCAGGTAGAAGTTGTCGATTTTGTGATTCATTTCTCTCACGTTGGTATATGTTTCTTTTGTATCGACAGGTTTTGGATTCCATCTCTGTATACAACTCGAAATTGACAGGAACAAACCGTTTTCAGGTATGATTTCCCGTTTTTAGTTTCATTCTTTTTCGATATGTTGTTCCTCGAAATCTTACTGTTCCTTTCCAATATATGTTTTATGTCTTTCTCGATTCATACCACGATGCAGGGTTTTTTTATTTGTTCAATATTATTGGTTTCTCATACAATTCATTTCACTCTCTTGCTCCTCTCGACGAAGACACAAGTCAGGTAGGGATTCTAATCTCAATCAATCAAGATATCATCATCTCCATCAATCTTCATCACCTTTGATTCGAACATCTCATCATTTTTTATCGTGTTTATATTTCTCTGGTTGAATTTTTCGTTGTTGTGTTTTTTTAGGATTGGAAACTTAGGGTTCTGAGAATAATTTCATTCCAGGTACATTCGTAGATCTGAAGCCATATTATGATCATAACCTAGATGATAATGTAATTTTTGTTTTCGATAATCAAGTTTTGAATACATTTTTTAGATACATTACTTCGATTTGTACTCACTTTTTTTTGAAAGGCAAAGTTATATAAAAACCACTCAAAGGAGCAACAGAACATGATTTGTAATCACTTGATTGCTACGCTTCTTTGAAAGTTCATGTTTGAATATATAGAGACTTGAAGGTTAAACCAATTCTAATAGTCATATGTCAACAATGAGGAACTCTCCATGAAAGTGGGTCAAGACTGTGCTTTTTGTTAAGACGTCATTGAAATCGAAATCTAATATATCCCCATTCATCTCATATTTTCTTCATCATGAAGATTGATTGAGATGATAATACCTTGAATTGGATGTCATGCGCTTAGGTTATGGCTTTTGTTTCGCTTCCTTGCTTCCATGAGCTCTAATGCTTGTTTGCATGCTTAACTTTGCCTTGATACCCTGTTTCTAATAGATTGGAGGTGTTTGAAGCGACTACCTTAAAGTTGAAAGCACTCGAGTTAAGATCTTGAACCCTGTTTGGAATCATGTGAACATAAGCAGATGAAGATTTGTTGGTAGGATTCTGTGTATAATCAAGAAGACTTTAGATAGAGTCTTGAATGTTTCCAAGATCCACATCAACATTTGCCATGCCGACAAATTTGAAGGGTAAGAAGATAGTAATTTATGGGATGGATGGATGAATGATGATGTTTGTTAATTCCCCATCACTTCAATTCTTCCTGCTACACTTGATATGATGCCAGGGGCGGATGCATGCTTTGCTTGTAGGGGTCCTAGGCCCCCTACAAATCCCACCATTTTTTTTTTCAAAAAACCTGTAAAATATCTTTTTTTAAGTAAAACTCTATATTGGGCCCCCAACAAGAACAACAAAAGGGCCCCCAACCTCATGTCCCGATCCTAGTTTTTTTAATCAGTCCATTTTGTCGCACACATTCGACAACAACACTCTCATCATTGAGTCCAAAGTCCAAACGAAAGACCACTCACCACTAGGCACGAGCTCTCTTCAATGTGCAATTTTGTTTAGAATCTAGATACTGCAATGTGCAATTTTGTTTAAAATCTGTGTAGTTTTTCACTAGGTTTATGATTAATTTTTCACCAGATTTGTTACAAATTGGTTAATTTCAAGTGCAAAAAATTTTTTAACGGTTTGTTCCTCCAGTCATTGGTTCATTATTATAAAGCAATCGAATTTCGTATTAACGTGTAATGTGTTCATTTGCTTTAAGTTTAAACGAAATAGAAAAATATATAAATAGTAGTATAATGTGTCTGTTTAACCGAAATACTAAAAAGTTAAAAGAAATCGAACCACATAAATTATCTTTATTTAGGTAACCGAACTGTTTAAGCCGAAAACGAATATGCCAAAACAATTTTGGTTCAGATGAATATTTCGGTTTCGAAAAATTTTCGACATTCTAAAAGTGTGCCCCCAACCAAAAACGTTTCTGGATCCGCCACTGTATGATGCCATTTAACAAAGTCTACTGGGGAAATCATTTGATCCTTCAAATTATGAACAACTCCCAGTTCATCAAAACAAAAATGTTTTTTGGAAGCACTCCAACAAAAATGTTTTTAGCAGTCTTCATTTATAATATCATATTTGGTTTGTTAAAAATTTTCATGGAAGTTGGTGGCGGAATAACTTAAATTTATTTAATTAATCTTTACGTTTCCATCTTGTTTTCATGTTGGGAACTGAAGATTCTACTAAGTGTAGTTACTACTGCTAGTATAAGTGTAGTTACTACTGCCAGAACAAGTTGAAGATTAATACTGCTAAGTGTTACTACTGCTAGTAGAATTAATACTGCTAGTTAAAGTTAGTACTGCTTGAACAAAGTTAGTACTGCTTAGCTAGTTAGTACTGCTAGTAGTTAATACTGCTTGCAGTTAATGCTGCTAGTTGAAGTTAATGCTGCTGAGCATTATTAGTGCTGCTAAAGAGATACGGATGGAAAGTACTACAGCTGGATATACTGAAGATATACTTAGAAGATATACATGGAAGATATACTGAAGATTTGTTTATTCTTTGTAATTATCTTTTTATCAGTATATGTATAGAATGTGTATAATAGATAGAAATAACTTTTGATAATTGTTTTTCAAGAGAAAAATCGACCTCAAGGCATAGATCCTAATTCTAGAGAAGTAGAATTCGTATTGGTGAGTCTGTTCATCAATATTGAGGTTGAAAGTGTAATCTTGTAACTTTAAGCATTCAATACAAGTTTACTGTTTGATCATTATATACTGTGTTTGATTACTGTTTTATTAAATATCAAAGTGTTTTTCCGCAACTTCTTTGATATTAGTTTCTGAGTATTAATTCTTGTTAAGAATTCGATCCTGTCAAGTGGTATCAGAGCCAAATTCTCTCAGAAACAGTTATTCATCATGGAAAATCTTACAGAATCAAGCAGTACTTTGGTCTCAAAAGTTCCAATGCTCAGATCCAATGAATTTGACATGTGGAAAATCAGAATCAAGCAATATATTCTCCTCACATATTACTCTATGTGGGACATCATTGAGAATGGCCCATCTGATGGAGGAAAGATTGGTGAAGATGGCAAAAGAACTCCTCCAAAGACAGATACAGATAGGAAATCAAGACAGACAGAGATGAAAGCCTTGAGCACACTGCTCTTGGCCATTCCAAATGAGTATCAACACCAATTCTGCAATTGTACTGATGCACAGATGCTCTGGAATGCTCTAGAGAAGAGATTCTCAGGTACTAAAAGTACCAAGAGAAATCAAAAGGCAATCTTAAAACAACAGTATGAAAACTTCATCTCAACTAAGAATGAGTCCATGACTCAAACTTTTGACAGGTTTAATAAACTAATTGGTGAACTAGCTACTATGGGAGTTCAGATTGATCAAGATGATGTGAACAGAAAGTTCTTAAGGTCCCTTGGAGATGAATGGACCATGTACACTGTGTCATTCAGACAGAATGATCAGTTGGAAGACAAAGAACTTGATGATCTGTACAATGATCTTAGAGTTTTTGAAGCTGAGGTGGAGGCAAAGAAGAAGCCTTCTGGATATGTTCATAATGCTGCACTCCTATCAGCATCAATTGATTCTACTGCTAACTCTGAATCAGTTAATGCTACTAATGGATCAAATCTAGATAAAGGCACTGATTATGCATTTGAAGCTCTTCTTTCTAATCATGGAAATTCTTCTTTGATCAATGATGACTTAGAACAACTTCATCCTGATGATCTGGAAGAGATGGATATTAAATGGCAGATGGCCATGCTCTCCATGAGGGTTAAGAAGTTTATAAAGAGGACTGGAAGAAACAACTTCTCACAAAGAAGAGAAGATGGAGCAGGGTTTGATAAATCAAAGGTAGAGTGCTACAAATGTCATCTTAAGGGACATTTTGCTAGAGAATGCAGAAGTGGAATGTCTCACAACAACAACCATCAACAAGCTCAATCTGGAAGCTTCAATAACAATAGAAACTCTGCTCAAGCCCTTGTTTCTCAACAAGGAATGGGGTTTGATTGGAGTGATCAAGCAGAAGAAGCTATTCAGAATCAAGCTCTTATGGCTAAAGTATCTGATCTCCCATCTGAGGTAAGTTCTAATCTCTGCTCTAAAACTTGCATAGACACTGTTAAAAGGTACAGGGATCACAATCAGAAGATGAGTGATGACCTGAAGAGACTAGAAAAGGATATAAAAGACTATGTGAGGATAGTAGAGAGATTTGAAGATCAAATCAAAGGTTTTCAAGCCAATGAACTACAACACTCATATGACACCAATTACTGGCAGTGGGAGAAAAAGGATTTAGAACTTAAACTGACCAAATCTAAAGAGGAGAGTGAAAAACTGAAAGAGGAGTTAACCAAGGTTAAGCTTGATGTAGAAAAGTTTTCCAATGCTTCTAAAGCAATGGACTCCTTACTGCAAAATCAGATTCATGATAAATTAAGAAGAGGAATTGGGTATAATGCCACACCTCCACCATATAACAACAATTACATTCCTCCTACTTCAGACCTGTTAGACACCAAAGATAGGAAGGACTTGCCTGAGGGAGCCACTGAAATAGATCCCTTAGATGAGGTAATTGTTGAGGATAAGACTGAGAAAGAGGTTGGCAAGAGTAAGAAGAACAAGGTGAGTGGTGAGACTTCTATAGAAAACAACATTATCACCAATGAGGATTGTGGAAGGGCTTGGATCAAATCCAAGAACATAGAGAAGACAGAGGAAAAGTCTGGTAAGGTCCATTATAAACAGACCACAGTTGTGAATCCAGGTCCTTGCAAACAGTGTACTTGTAAGAAGAATGAACCCCAAAAACAGGACAAAAAGAGGGGAAATCAAAGAAACTGGAATAATCAATGGGCACATAAACAAGGGGTTGATCTGAGTAAAATCAATAGACCAAAACCTTGCTTTATCTGTGGCAAATTGAATCATCTTGCAAAATTCTGTTATTTCAATCCTATGAACCAAAGAATGAATTTCCAAAGATCCATGCAAAAACCCTTTGGTTATAAGAAAATTGAAAAGAACCATGTGGCTAAGAAAACTGTTAAAACTAAAAACCACATGAAGAAAAAGTATTCTGTTAAAGAAAGTGTCAATATGTGGATTCCTAAAAGCACTAAAACTGTTAGTACTGCTACCACAAATAGTGCTGCTGACAATGATAGTGCTGCTAGAAGTAATACTACTGCTAACAATGTTAATGCTGCTAACAAGGTTAGTACTGCTAAACCTGTTAGTACTGCTACACCTGTTAGTACTGCTACACCTGTTAGTACTGCTAACTCTGTTAGTACTTCTAAGGTTAGTACTGCTTCCAGTATTGATTCTGCTAAGCCAATCATATTGACAAAGTACTCTAATAAAGAGTGCTCTGAGTTTAAAAACCTCATTAAAAAGGAATGTAAATACTTTGATGAGAATGGCAGACCCAAGATCACTTTGGCTTGGGTCCCCAATCATACTAATTGATTTATTTAATGTGCAGGGCAACCAACAGCTCAAGGGAAAGAGCATATGGCATGTTGATAGTGGTTGCTCTAGGCACATGACTGGCAACATGTCATGCCTTCAGGATTTCAAGCAAATTAATGGAGGACATGTTGCATTTGGAGACAATCTTACTGGTGGTAAGATAAGTGGAAAAGGTAATGTCACCAAAGGTAAGATGACATTTGAGGATGTCTACTATGTTGATCAATTAAAGTACAACCTGTTAAGTGTATCACAGGTTTGTGACAAACAACATAGTATATTATTTACTAATACTGAGTGTATGATTCTTGCTCCAGGGTTCAAGGTAGTTGATGAAAGCATGATACTACTTAGAACTCCAAGGAAGGACAATGTTTACTGTCTTGATTTGGACAATGTTGATAGTGATTCATCTTTAAATTGTCTTGTTTCAAAAGCTTCTATAGATGAATCCTCCCTTTGGCACAGAAGGATGTGTCACATGAATTACAAGACTATGAACAATCTTGTTAAAAATAACCTTGTAAGAGGTTTACCTTCAAAAGTCTTTTCATGTGATGATCATTGTGTTGCTTGTCTCAAAGGCAAACAACACAAAACTTCTCATAAGACCAAAGAGTTAAATTCTGTTTCTTCTTGTCTCCAGTTATTGCATATGGATCTGTTTGGTCCTACAAATGTTATGAGTATAGGCAAGAAATCTTACTGCTTGGTTATTGTTGATGATTACTCCAGGTTTACTTGGGTATATTTTCTAAGGACCAAGGATGAAACAAGTGATCTTATCAAGTCCTTTATTCTAAGAATTGAAAACCAAACTAATCAAAGAGTAAAAGTCATTAGATCAGATAATGGAACTGAATTTAAAAATCATGATTTAAACACTTTTTGTGAAGGAAAAGGTATTGAGAGACAATATAGTGCTCCTAGAACTCCTCAACAGAATGGTGTTGCTGAAAGGAGAAATAGGACACTAATAGAGGCTGCTAGATCTCTGTTGGCTGATTCAAAATTGCCAATTACATTCTGGGCTGAAGCAGTTAATACTGCTTGTTATGTCCAAAACAGAGTTCTAGTGGTCAAGCAAAAGAACAAGACCCCATATGAGCTTTTAAATCAAAGAAAACCTTTTATTGGTTTCTTCAAATCTTTTGGGTGTCCTTGTACAATTCTAAATACCAAATCTCACTTAGGTAAGTTTGATAGCAAAGCAGATGATGGATTTCTTGTTGGATACTCATCTCAGAGTAAGGCCTACAGAGTTTTTAACTCTTCTTCTAGAATAATTGAAGAAAGTGACAATGTCAAATGCAATGAGAACACACCAAATCCTGTTGGGTCTGGACCTCAATGGCTATTTGACATTGATTCACTAACTAACTCTTTTGGTTTCAGTAATGAGTATACAGGAACAGATGGTGGAGAATCAGAGATCACACAAGTTCAAGAAAGTATATCTAAATCTGTGATTTTTCCCATACCCACAGTAAATGAAGACTGTGAAAAGGAATCATTTACTGAACCAAGTCAGAGTGAAGAAGACACTAGAGATGAGGAGACTCAAGAATCAGAAGTGACATCTGAAGACACTTCAGTTGAATTGCATGACTCTAATCTAGAGGCTGAACTGAATGTAGAACCTAGTCATAACACAAGAGTTCAAAAGAATCATCCTCCACAGTTGATAATAGGTGATGTCTCTTCTCCCATGATGACTAGACATCAAAGCAGGCTTCAGGAAATGCAAGATCAACAGCATACAGTGCTCTCATGTTTTCTATCCCAGCTTGAGCCTAAAAAGGCACATGATGCTATGAAAGAATCTAGCTGGATAGAAGCAATGCAAGAAGAACTGTTACAATTCAAGCTACAAGATGTATGGGATCTAGTAGACCTTCCTAAAGGTCACAGAGCAATTGGCACAAAGTGGATTTTCAGAAACAAGAGAGATGAAAGAGGTATTGTTATAAGAAACAAAGCAAGGCTGGTAGCTCAAGGCTACACTCAAGAAGAGGGCATAGATTATGAAGAAGTTTTTGCACCTGTAGCTAGGATAGAAGCAATCAGACTATTCCTAGCCTATGCTTCTTACATGAACTTCAAAGTCTACCAAATGGATGTAAAAAGTGCTTTTCTCTATGGGTCAATTGAAGAAGAAGTATATGTCTGCCAACCACCAGGGTTTGAAAACCCAAACTATCCAGACAGAGTATACAAATTAAAGAAAGCACTTTATGGACTACATCAAGCCCCAAGAGCATGGTATGACACCCTGTCATCCTATCTCTTGGAAAATGACTTTGAAAGAGGAGTCATTGATAAGACTCTATTTATCAAAAGAAAGAAGAAGGATATCTTGCTGGTCCAAATATATGTTGATGACATTATTTTTGGTTCTACAAGAAACAACATGTGCAAGGAGTTTGAGGATTTAATGCATCAAAGGTTCAAAATGAGTTCCATGGGGGAACTTACTTTCTTCCTTGGACTCCAAGTTCAACAGAAGTCAGATGGCATTTTTATATGTCAATCCAAGTATGTGCAGGATATTCTAACCAAGTTTGGTTTCTCAGAATCAAAACCTGCAAGCACACCTATGGAAACACACAAGCAGATCACAGCAGATCTTGAGGGGGAGGATATGGATGTGCATCTTTATAGATCCATGATTGGCTCTCTCATGTATCTCACAGCATCAAGGCCAGATATTATGTTTCCAGTCTGTGTATGTGCAAGATTTCAAGTTAGGCCAAAGCAATCACACTTTCAAGCTGTTAAGAGGATATTCAGATATCTCAAAGGGCAACCCAGATTGGGACTTTGGTATCCGCATAACTCACCTTTTGACCTAATAGCATACTCAGACAGTGATCTAGGTGGGGCAAACTTGGACAGAAAATCTACTTCTGGAGGATGTCAGTTTTTGGGTGCTAGACTAGTCTCATGGCAGTGCAAGAAACAAACCACCGTATCCACATCTACAACAGAGGCAGAGTACATAGCAGCTGCAAGTTGCTGTTCTCAAGTCTTATGGATTCAGAATCAAATGCTGGATTATGGGGTAACCTTTCTACATACTCCAATCTTTATTGACAACAGCAGTGCTATTAGCATTGTAAATAATCCAGTCAAGCACTCAAAGACAAAGCACATTGAAATCAGGTATCACTTTATAAGAGATTGTAATGAAAAGAAACTTATTCAAGTTATCAAAGTTCACACTGATAATCAGTTTGCTGATCTATTCACTAAAGCTTTTGATGTGAGTAGATTCACTTTCTTGGTAACAAGTGTGGGAATGATAAACTTTGAATAATCTTCTTCTCAAAAAGTGAGTTTATACCTGTATATTGTTATTCTTGGTGTTACTAATCTTCTTTTCAGGATATGCATAGCAGTACTCAGTATTTAGCAAGTTTAAAAGGAGTAAGTTCAGTTAATACTGCTAGTTCAGTTAACACTGCTCGTGGTTAATACTGCTCGCAGTTAATACTGCTAGTTAGTTAATACTGCTAGTTGTTAATACTGCTAGTTCAGTTAATACTGCTCGTGGTTAATACTGCTCGCAGTTAATACTGCTAGTTAGTTAATACTGCTAGTAGTTAATACTGCTATTTCAGTTAATACTGCTAGTGGTTAATACTGCTCGTGGTTAATACTGCTCGCAGTTAATACTGCTAGTTAGTTAATACTGCTAGTAGTTAATACTGCTATTTCAGTTAATACTGCTAGTGGTTACTACTGCTCGTGGTTAATACTGCTATTTCAGTTAATACTGCTCTAGGTTAATACTGCTTATATTCCGAATACTATAAATACCTTTTGCCCGCCTAAAAGTTTATAACGACTCTTTGCATACTGTTCTCTTGCGCTCAAAACCTTTTCTCTCTCAAGTTCGAAGTTTTCAGGCAAGTTTTCACTAAGATCAATGGCATCCATGACATTCATCGACGAGCACAACGAGATTGCGATGCTACAAAAGCCAAAACAAGCTGAAGGTTTTCATCAGATAGTCGACTTTCTGAAGTCGAGCCACATTGCTCATGCTCTTACTGTATCACCTACAATCTACATTGAGCACCAAAGGCAGTTCTGGGCTAATGCAACCATTGTTGTGGAAAATGGTGTGCAAATGATCAAGACAAGAATCTGTGATCACTCACTTACAGTTACTGAAGAAGTCATTCGCATCAGTCTACGTCTAGACGATGCCGCTGGTATAATGTCTATCTCTAATGATGAACTGTTTTCTAATCTTACTAGAATGGGGTATGGAGGCCCATTGGGTGTTTTCAAATTCTCAAAAGCAAAATTTTCACCCCAATGGCGTTTTCTTGTTCATACCCTAATGCATTGTATCTCCAAAAAGACCACTGGATGGAGTGAGTTCAGCAGTCCAATTGCATATGCTTTGGTATGCTTGGCTACATCCAGAAGGTACAATTTCTCAAAGATGATTTTCAATGATCTTGTATCAAATATGGGAAACAAAAAGAGTTTCTTTATGTATCCCAGATTTGTTCAGGAAGTAATTAACCATGAATTGACGGATATACCTCAACCTGTTGGGGTATATGTACCTAAACCCCCAAAAGGCAAGGTTTTCTCAAATATGAGAAGATCTGCTGGGGACTCGGAAGGAGTTGACACCCCATTGTTCTCTACAATGATGGTGGTGTCCCAAACCACTGAAGGTATGGCAGCAGGGTCAAGGCCCTCTTTAGACCATCCCACTGCTAGCCAAGCCCAACCTTCTCACTCAAAAACAATTCCCCAGTCCATTCTTACAAAACCAACCTCTCCAATTACCCAAACTTATCAAAGAAAACAGGTAAAGAAGGCTCCTTCCCTTCTTGTACCATCACCCACACAACCTTTAAGCCCTCTAAGGGAGAATTCTCCCCTAGAGAATATCCAAAGGGAAACCACAAGGGTGTCTCCCAACCCAAAGGAGGTGCTCTCTGAGGAGGAGGTAGAGCATATGGGAGATGAGGCTGCCACTACTCCTGCTAACACAGAGGAGGAAAGTGGTAACATCAATAAGACCTCCCCCATGGCAACTTCGAATGAGCAATCATTTGAAGGTCCCTGGTGCCAAGAAACCACAGGGGTGGATAGTGCTTCTGCTAGGCAGAAGACTTCCACTACTAAAAGATCCAATGATCCTTCAATAGGGGGTAACACTCCTGGAGAAGGTGAGGACAGATATAACTATGATGAATTGATGGAGGCAATGGGCAACATCAACATGGATGTACTCAAACAGGGCAAAGACATAGAAGAGCTAAAACTCATAGTACGGTCACAACAAGAACAAATCATCAAGTTGAAGCAAATGGTAAGGAAACTGATTTTGCAAAAGAAGAAGAAACAATTTGTGCTCAGAAGGAGGACACCAGAGACTGATGCTCCCAAAAAGGGGGAGATCAACATGGAAGAAGCATCAAGGGAAGGGGAGATTGATAAAGAAAGAGTAGAAGTTGAGGGGGAGAAGGAAGCAGAAACTGTTAATGCTGCTGAAACCTCACAAGCAGCAGTAACAGAGTTAACACCAACAGAAATTGAAGTAGCTGAAGTGCTAATCAAAGCTAAGAATGACACTCCCAAAGCAAAGGGAGTGGTCATAAATGAAGGGAGAGACAAGAAATCAGAAAAGAAAGACATGGCTGCAGATATAAAAAGAAAAGGGAAAGAAAAGATGATAGAATCTGATCAACCATCTAAAAAGCAAAAGATGATTGAGTCAGATGAAGCATTAGCAAAGAAAGTGCAAGAAGAGTTAGATCTAGCAGAAAAGGAACAGGTTGAAAAAGACAGAGAAATGGCCAGAGCACTAGCAAATGAGTTAAATGAAGCATTCCAGAAAGGGTTGGAAACAGAGAAAGCCAAGCAAAGAGCAATAACCTTGAGAAAGGCTATGATGGCCAGATCAAGTGCAAAGAAGAGAAGACCTTCACAAACTTACCTTGCCACTCAGGAAAGAAACAAAATGATAACTTTCTTGAAAAGTGCAATTGGGGTAAAGAAAGAAATGTTTGTGAAGATGAATTTTGATCAAATCAAGGATCTATATGAGAAAGAAATGGAGAAGCTGAAGAGCAATGAAAAGGATAGAGTGGAGTTTGAAAAGAAGGCAAAGGAGAGACATGATATAGATATGAATCAACCATTCCCTGAAAGTGAAGAGGGAACTCCTATAAAAGAAATGGAAAGGGAAAAGGAAGAAAAGAAGAAGGAAGCTACTCTAGTACAGGTTCAAAAGACTTTGAAAAGAACCAAGATGATGGCCAAAAGAAAGAAAGATAAGAAGTCTAGAATAGAAGAAGAACAAAATGTTGCTGAAGAAGAAGTGGCACCTGAGTCATCAAGCCAGCAAGGGTCATCAATCAAAGATGATGTAAGCTTATATATGGTAGTGATGGACAAAGTGCCTGAACCAATTTCTGCAGAACCTGTTGGAGTTAAGCCACCAGAGATCATTCACTGGGATGTTCTGAAAATGGATGGAAAAGATTATATCAGACTAAAGAGGAAGGGTGACAAGTATGAAATATTCAATACTTGGATCAAGATTGTCAAAACATGCTCTAGATCTGATATAGAAGAGATGTTTGACATAGGAATTAAGCTGTATGCAGACCATCTGAATACTCCAGGATTTTCTCTTACAAAACTGGTGATGGAGTATCTATGCATGATGTTCAAACCTGAAGAAGTGAACCAGGTAATCAAGAGTGTGTTTAAAGAAGTCACAAGTTGGACTCTATATGAAACTAGTGGAGTATATGCAGTGACTTTGGATAGAAATCACACAGAATACTTCCTAGTGGATAGAGTATATAATCACACCAGACTGAAGGTTCATGCAATGCTAAAGAAGAAGTTGGGTTGTGCACAAAATTCAGAAATGGCCAAGTATCTCATTCAGAGGATAATCAATCAGAGTTTGGGACTGAATCCAGACTTAGCAGCGTGATCTTGGAAGTTTTGGGAGCATTAAAAAGAGCATCTGGAAGAATATCTGAAGAACTTGACTTCTCTTCTAAAAGTCAAGTTAGGGGGAGATTGTTGGGAACTGAAGATTCTACTAAGTGTAGTTACTACTGCTAGTATAAGTGTAGTTACTACTGCCAGAACAAGTTGAAGATTAATACTGCTAAGTGTTACTACTGCTAGTAGAATTAATACTGCTAGTTAAAGTTAGTACTGCTTGAACAAAGTTAGTACTGCTTAGCTAGTTAGTACTGCTAGTAGTTAATACTGCTTGCAGTTAATGCTGCTAGTTGAAGTTAATGCTGCTGAGCATTATTAGTGCTGCTAAAGAGATACGGATGGAAAGTACTACAGCTGGATATACTGAAGATATACTTAGAAGATATACATGGAAGATATACTGAAGATTTGTTTATTCTTTGTAATTATCTTTTTATCAGTATATGTATAGAATGTGTATAATAGATAGAAATAACTTTTGATAATTGTTTTTCAAGAGAAAAATCGACCTCAAGGCATAGATCCTAATTCTAGAGAAGTAGAATTCGTATTGGTGAGTCTGTTCATCAATATTGAGGTTGAAAGTGTAATCTTGTAACTTTAAGCATTCAATACAAGTTTACTGTTTGATCATTATATACTGTGTTTGATTACTGTTTTATTAAATATCAAAGTGTTTTTTCGCAACTTCTTTGATATTAGTTTCTGAGTATTAATTCTTGTTAAGAATTCGATCCTGTCATTTCACAACCTTCACCACTAAGAATTTGAGTTTGGATTTAGCGTTCCATATACGAATGGTTTTATATACTCAAGTTATATTGTCTTGTGTAAATTTGTTTATTGCTGAACATATACCTTCCTCTTGGGATGAAGAGTGGTGTCGTTTACCCGGTAAGACTCAACACTCTAACTTGTTTCTCGTGACGAATAATTTATATGAGAGGCATTACATAAATTTTAAAATGTATTAATTTGCAAGGAAAGATTACTAGATCTCCTTTCAGATTAAAGAAAAAGCAAGGAAACATTTGTAACACCCCGATTTTTGAAAATGTATCATTTAAAGTTAATACAAAAACCGATATATTGAGGAAAAATAAGATATATGATTTTGGACTTGAATCTTAGATTTTATAGTCTTGATGGATAAAGGATTCAATTACGAGTCTAACGGTTCCTTCCGGAGCGAAATCAGAGCTAAAATGAAGAAGTTATGGCCAAAACAACGTTCGGTACCCTCTTGGCTATTGTGACAGCGATTGTGACAATGTCACTATAGTCGTCACAATAGCCAGAGCTGGCGATTGTGCCAATGATTGTGCCACTGGCACAATAGCCTGACACTATAGCCTACGGGTACCAGAGTGTTAAAAGTTGCGATTTTCAGCCCCCTATCCCATTTTCTCACTTCCACTCTCTTCCCTTTCTCTCCCAAACCGATTCCTATCATATTGGTTCGAACCTCAACCATTTCCATGGCCATTTACTTTGATCTTGAAGCATTCCATCATCATCTAAGGTCTTGGAAGTCTAGGATTCAAGGAGCTACCATCTCATCATCTCCATTGTTGTCTTCTTCAAGAAAATCCTAGGGTTTTGAGTTTTATCAAAATCCACCAATGTGAGTTCATCCCTTCTTCTTTCTAACACTTTAATCAAGTTGTAAATGATTCATTCATAGTTTCCAAGTACTCTATTTCTTAAGTTTTTGGTTGGATGATTTTGGAGAAATTAGGGTTTTGATCTCGTTTGGGGATTTGATATAAAACTGTTGGGGAATGATTCTACGTGTTTGGTTATGTTTATTTATGGTTGAATATGTATGGATTTAGGTTTTTGGAAGTTTTGACTTGAGAATCCAAGTGTTCTTCAAATGAGCTCTAGTTGGGGGAAAATGTAGATTTAGCCTAAATCTAAGCAAGGTGAGTTCAAGTTGATTTGTGAAAACGGTGTACATGCCAAAATGTTAGTTTTAAAGTGTTTTGCGTCTTACATGAAATTGTTAACTGCTGATAAGTTGGTTATTTTTAAAGGTGTTTAACTTTATAAACTCATATAACACACATCCTCGGGATTTTTGGGCTTTGTGATAAATAAATCTTATATTTTGGTATCTTAATGATTTATTTTATGGAAGTAGATTTTGTGTATAAATGTATTTCACTTTGTGTTGGGAGAAATGCATGGTTTTGTGTTATGGGACGTTTTGAAAGGATAAATGTTATAAACTCACTTGGAAAACGATTTGTCCCAATCTAAACTACGTTGGATTTAATTATATGTTTTGGGAGCATGGGTTTACATAAGTACGGGTTGTTTATATTTGATTCCATTTTATGAATTTCAACGTTGGGTCTTTGGATTTGTTGAGCTTATGGCTCGGTTTGGATTTTGTTGGGTTTTGAGGACACTTGTCCGTTTTAATAGCTCATCGTAGAGCGTTTGGTTATGATTTGCATTTACTGCATCTGATTTGAGATTACATGTTTGAATGCAATAGTTCATTCGTTTTGAGTCATGTAATGGTTTAGTTAGTGCAATGGATCCATAGGCACGGTGTTCCTATGCCCCCGTTTTGGGCATTTGGTTCACCATTTGGCACGGAATAGGCATCGGGCTCCATGGTAAGTAGGGTGTGGGCCTATACGGTCGGGTAGCGTCCCATAGACAGTATGGTGTAATTCCATTCGGTGCCTGAGTTCCCCTGTTTTGGAACTCTCAAGGATAGACCTGGAGTGGTTGACTTGATGTTTTCGGGCAATAGACTAGGAGTAGTTGAGCTTGGTGGGTTTTTATTTGTGTAACCCACATGTTTTGGTTTCTTACATAATTATGTGACCCACTTTTGTGTTCCGTCACGTACAATGTAATCAGGTCTTTCCCGCCACCAATAGGTGTGGTTTGGTTATGGAGTTTTATAATTCTTGTTTTCGGAGACGTTTGAGTATGGGTATTTACTGATGTTTTAAGGTTCTAATTATTGAAACTCATTTGAGTCATTGGGAGGTTTTGGAAGTGGGAGTTATCGACGTTTTCAGTGTTTGATCATTATAATGTCAGTTATGTTTTACGAGCGCTTAGGGTTTTGGCTTTATTTAAAGAGGCGTATGTTTTATGATTTTAATCACGAAAAGGGTGAATGTTGAAAGGAGATTGTTTTAAGATTTAATATACTTCATTTTTGGTTGCTTTCAAATCAAATGTATTGGATTGTGGAAATCATGATTTTAAATAACATTCTTAAAATAATTGCTTTATATATCTCTAATGTAAAACTCTTAAGCTCACTAGGCGTTAAGCCTAATATTTTTATTTGTCGGCATGTGCATTAGGTTTCAGAAGGGGGTTCGGTCCTAGCAGTCGTATGAAGAGATGTGCTTAGTGGTTCACGAGTGTAAGTATTTGGTGAAGTCTTCCGCAGTTTGGAGATAGTGACACTTTTGGGTTTTAGTAGCACCCGTCCTCATTATAGACTGTTTGTATAGAAATAATGTGTGTATTGAGGTTAAATATTAAATTGTGGTTGTAGATGATTTATTTATTGGTGTGTTTAGAAAAATTTAAATTAGTTGCTATTTCCAGAATTCAGGGTGTTACAACATTGTCCTAGACTTTTTGATTTGTTGGATCTACACAATGCGGGTTAGAAGTTGGTGGATTATTAATTTTGTTTTCGTGGATCAAGGGAGTTTATACATGTCAGATTTTATAGGGATGCTATAAAGTTTTTTTGTTTCATTATAGTGAGGTTTGTGTCGATGGCTTCGGGTTTTTAATGTATTGTTACAATGAATTTTCAGAAAATGTTTATTGTGCAATTTAGAGTTATGAATTGGGCGTATCTATTTAGGGGGTGTTTGGTATTGCTTATTTAAAACAACTTATGCTTATTTTGAAAAGTGTTTTTCAACTTATGCGGTGCAAAACCGGAGTTTTCTAAAAAGTGTTTGGATTAGCTTATTGTGGTACCAAAACGTAATAAGCTAATAAGTTGTTATTTAAAAGTGTTTGGGATTGCTTATACATATAAAATAACCAAAAAAGTCATAAGCACTTTTTAAATAAGTCGATAAGTTAGAACAAAATGACTTATGAAAAAGTGTTTATCTCCGTTTGGCGCCGCTATAAGCACTTTGATTTTTTCTCCATCCAAACACTAGAAAAGTGCTTATCTCCGGTGTCACACCACAATAAGCTAAAAAACACCTCAAATAAGCAATCCCAAACACCCCTTTACTTTTATATGGACTTAACTTTTATGTTCAGGGGCTATTTATCCAAACACTTACCCAAGATATTTAAAGCTTTAGGTTAGAGGACGTTTCTATGTTAGAATCTAGAGTTAAATACAAATTTGGTCCCTGTGGTTTACAAATATTAACGACTAAGGTCCCTCAAAGAAATATTTAACGAATAACGTCCCTCTATTTTTCATTTTATAACACGTAGGGTCCCTCTTAGTAATACTATTAAATAATGTGTATTTAAGTAGGGGTAAATTTGTCCATTCCTCTATTCTAGGTTTGGTAACATATTTGGTTCCTCCTAAAATTTAGGGATTAAAAAACGCTTTTATAGTTTGTAACATATTTGGTCCCTCTATGAATTTAAATAAGAAGTTAAATGCAAAATTGATCCCTATGGTTTGCAAAAAATAACAAGTAGCATACCTTAAAAATTAAATTTCATTAATCTCCAAACCTAGCAGTAGCACTAGCATTTTTTGGATATAAGCATGAAGACAAGTCTTAAACTCACAAGTCACAACCACTACTTGATTAACTTAAAAGAAGACGATTAATAAAAACAAGCTAAATAAAAAGTATCACACCATAAAATATAAATATTTGGTCAACATAAAATAAGACGTTGGATGGCGACAACCAAGTGGTGATTTTATATGTTCTCTAAATTAAAAAATACTACAAAAATGACCCCAAATCAGCAACTACAAAACCAACATGAAAGCTGCTACAAAAAATAATGCCAAAATAGCAGCAATTAGCTACAAAAAAGTTAAGAAGGGATAATTACACCAAGTTTTGAACAAAAGAAAATCAAACTTTACAAGTTAAGGTTACCGTCCTTTGCATGTGCCTGAGTTATGGTCTTGTATATGTGCATGGTTTTATTTAGTTTGTCTTTATTAATCATTTTTTTAAGTTAACCAAACAGTAGTTGTGACTTGTGTCCAAAAAATGCTAGTGCAAGTTTGGAGATTAATGAAATTTAATTTTTAAGGGATGTTACTTGTTAGATTTTGTAAACCATAGGGATCAATTTTGCATTTAACTTCTTATTTAAATTCATAGAGGAACCAAATATGTTACAAACTATAAAAGGGTTTTTTAATCCCTAAATTTTAGGAGGGACCAAATATGTTACCAAACCTAGAATAGAGGAATGGACAAATTTAGCCCTACTTAAATACACATTATTTAATAGTATTACTAAGAGGGACCCTACGTGTTATAAAATGAAAAGTAGAGGGACGTTATTCGTTAAATATTTCTTTGAGGGACCTTAGTCGTTAATATTTGTAAACCACAGGGACCAAATTTGTATTTAACTCTAGAATCTACTTTAATTTACCCATATGGTGTTCGCATGATCGAATTGTAGGTTCAACTTCTTGAGCAACGAGGGGCTGATCCAAACGTTGCATCAACCAAGATGGCTTTTTGATTCACAATAATATTTGACATCCCGTGGCATTGTGCGAACACACTACTAGTAATAGTAAATAAATATGTCCATTTACTATTAAAATATATTTTTAGTGTATGAATATGGTTAAAATAGAATTTCTTTAATGTTGAATAGATCATTTTTAATAATTTTAAGAGTAAATTATATTTTTGGTCCCTGTGGTTGTTACTCATTATCAACTTTGGTGCTTTTTTTAAACTAATTATACTTTTGATCACTGTGGTTGGCATGTTGTTTTACTTTTGATCCCTCTGACGAACTTTAATTAAAATTGTTACCTTTTCCTTGTTTTTTTATTTTTTGTTTTAATAGATTATAGAGTAAACTCCAACTTTGGTCCCTGACGTTTATTGATTTCTTTGAAAGAGGTCCCTATGGTTTCATAATTCAAGTTTACATCCCCAGGGTTTGGATTTTGCTCTGAAAATGGTCCCTGACCCCTAACGACGTCAAAATGGTCCGTTAGTGCCAGGGGCAATTTCGTCCAACTATATTTGGTCCCTCTTTTTATAATTCTTTTTTGTCTTTTCTTATTTTTATAAAACTTATGGAATTACAGGGACCATTATGCAAAACTCCATAAACCAAAACCCTTTTGGAAAACCACCCACTTCCACTTCACCATTAAACCTGCAAGTTTTCTTTTTATGCAAAACTCCATTAAAACAACTATATATATATTGTATATATATAATGAAGAATTAAAGTTAAGAAACTTGAAACCCATATCCAACACACAACTAGGGTTTCCAAATACGAAAAAGAATCTCAAATTTGTCCCAAAAGCTTGAAAGCATTTGGGTTATAATTTATGCTATTCAAATCAACCCTATTTACAAATTTGGTAGATCATCTTCAACCCCTTCACATCAAAATAGCCACATCAATTTATAACCTCCTTGATGATCAATTTGCAGAGAAATCAAGTGAATTCAACTATGACAAGCGTCCAACGGCGACGACCGAATATGGCAAGCGTCCAACGGCGACGGTGGGTGGAGCTAATGTGGAAGTGGCCCTGCCAGGAGAAGGTTCTGTGTGTGTGGCGTGTGTGAGTTTTAAACACAGGGTCACATGGACCATCGTTTGCTTCACCGATCATTACCCGCTAATAGCCCAACACCACCGCCATCTATACAGGACCACCCCGGCGAAAAACCACCACCACAACAGTGCTACCAAACTCTGACAATTTCTTTAAAACTCCAGCCAAACTCCGGCACCGACCACAGATCTCGAACGTCCACACTCTCCCTCCTTCCTCCATCTCCAATAAACCCCATGGCACCAGCGTTCAAAACAACACCAGAAGCATTCTTACCGTCATTATCAACATTTGTTTCTTTGATGGCTTCTTTGGTGTGATCTTCTGAGCATTTTTCTGAGTTGGGTGCACCAAGATCCTTCTTTTCAGTCAAAACTGATGATTAATTGAAATAAATGTGTGGATTAGGTTATGGAAAAAGTTGTGAAATTGGGTAAAAGGGGTTGGAAAAGAAAGCTTAATTGGAGGTGAGTTTTGTTTAAAACTGATTGTTAATGATTAATTGGAATAGATGGGTATAGATTCTAGGGTTTTATGTGTGTGTTGGAATTCTTGTGAAGATGATGAGGAATGCTCGAGGTTGAAGATGAAGGGGGATTTTTGTTTCCAGGAAAAGAATTAGTAAATGTGAAATTACTAGAAAGTTTTGTAATTTAAAGTTGGACCCTAAAATTTGATGTTTTATACAAATATAAGAAAAAATAAAAGAGATTGCAAAAGGGGGACAAAAACATGGTTGGACGAAATTGCCCTTGACACTAACGGACCATTTTGACGTCGTTAGGGGTCAGGGACCATTTTCAGAGCAAAATCCAATCCCTAGGGATGTAAACTTGAATTATGAAACCATAGGGATCTCTTTCAAAGAAATCAATAAACGTCAGGGACCAAAGTTGGAGTTTACTCTAGATTATATAGTAAATTACAATTTTAGTCCTTATATTATGTCTTTGCAACCTTTTTCATTTTATACTCTTATTATATTAATTAACTAATGATAAATTTAATAGCAATACATTAAAAATACATGTTTCATTTTGTAAATTACACCATTAGAAAATTATTGTCGATATCTTTAAAATAAGTTAATTATTGAATAAATTTTTTACGCAAATTATCCGATATATATCTGCAAATTCGTCTACGTTAATGTTTAAAAAAAACTCTTTTTTGGACAAAAGGTTGAAAACCGGCAACCCCAACCGGCCCATATCGGCTGCCAATTCCATTACGTGGGGGGCATATGTCACACCCCAAAATTTCAAGGTTGTGACGAATAATAGTCTTAGAAATAACCTTAAAAGGTTCATAATTTACATTCAATTAGCAGCGGAAAATCTTAAAATCGACTTTACAAAACAACTTCAAATAAAATAATATATCAATACTTTAAATACTTGGAGCGGCTTCATGTCTTCCTAAATCTTCTCTTTACCTTTCAAACTACCTGCTACAGCGCCCCCCCCTGAGAGATGCATACTAAAAAGTCAGCTTTCACCTTGTGAGTTCACGACCTTCTTTACATTCTTAACTGAAATAAATAAGCTAAGAACATGTTTTGAATTATAGAGATATGCAAATAAAACATACAACTTGAAACATACCCTTTATCACAAACATGACTATTCTGCCAAGCGTATAGGTGCTATCTCACCACGCTATTGGCCAACACAAAGGTTGTCGTGCTTATAGGGGCTATCTCCCCAAGCCACGACCAAAATAATACTACACCCAAGCTGCCGCGCTTATAGGGATATCTCCCCAAGCCACGACCAAAATAATACCGGTATGCTACCGTCAGAATATCCGACACATATCACATAAAATTACATATCTCACATCTTTCAAAACAACTATCATGTAACTAAAAATACTGTAAACACATATATAACATGATTTTAAACTTTTGCGACATATTCGTATACTATGCATGCATCACGGTTTTATAAATCACAAGAAGAACTCACATGGGTTTGTAGGCTTCTTTGATCCCTTTAAACTTGCACCTACATAGATCATAACGATTTGTCTAAGTACTTTAATTAAACTATTCTTTGGGTCAACCGGACCTCTTTATAATTATAATACAAGTTCTTACTCGATCGATCACTTAAGAGTCAACTAACTTTGATGCCCGACTGGACTCAAACTTTAGTTTTTCTTTATGAACTATATCAACTTAACTTGCAAAATAATTAACTTTTGTTAAGAGTCCAAGCTCATTCCCAAAAGAAAACTTGAATGCTTTGTTAGGCATCGAGATGCTAAAACAAAGAGTTTTGCAAACTTAATAACTCAAGGGTATTTTAATACCTTTTCTTTTAGCCAACACTTCTATAAAAAATCATAAAACCCGTTTTCTAATTTAATCGTTGACAATTAAATCCTTTTATAAAATATTTTACGAAACTGAAGTATCATAAACCTTTACATAAACCTTCTTTCCAATTGATTCAATCCTTGATTTAATTAATTAACCCTTGATTTAATTAATTAATTAATTATATGCACAACTAATTTGTCTTTAGTATTATTGCATATAATATTGACTTAAAAATCTAATATTCAAAAGTTTGCTCTGGAAATTCTATACCCAAAATGGGTAGTCTCCATGCATGCACCAAAAGAAGCCATGCAAAGTTCGACAAAAAATAAGAGGCATCGGCCCATATTTCTTCTTTCTTCTTTCATTTGTACCGTAGCCGAGGGAAGGTTGCGGCCTCACCCCCCCCCCCCTTTTTTTGTTGCAGCCTAACCAACGTCGACCACCAAGTTCCAGTTCCCTTCTCTCCTAACATTGTTGTCTTGCCACCCATGCCAATTGGTCACAAACGGCGTAGATTGCCGATAACAGTATTGGCTTAGACACGCCGTCTATCGGAGTTCCAGCTATGGTTCGACGACATTACAACCACTCTAAACTCGAAGTTCGTTTTATACCATGATGAGAGGCTAACATCTTAACTTATCTTAAACTCAAACTCTAGGCAACCCGACAATGTTTAAATTAAAGATTGGCTTCTTTTATACTCTTTAAAAAAATACAATTGCTATATAAATCATCCAACCTGTTAAGTCAGATTTTATAGTAATCATTGTATTTATAGGTTTGGTCTAATATTGTGTTTAGAGTGCTTTTATATATGGTTTTAGCCAAGGGTATTTAAGTCCCTTGTAAGAAATTCACGCATATCTCAATACATACTTACTTCTGCGCTTCAAACTCTCTCTCTCTACTTTCTCTCACTAGATTTAGAACGATCTTGCATTATCAATTGGTATCAGAGCCTAATTTGAATCTGAGAGGATTGAGAGAAACATTTTTCGATTCTGAATTTGTGTTTGAATCAGAAAATTTGATCGATTTTCTTGATTTTTTCAAGAAAATCTCATTTTTTGGGTTTTCATCAAATTCGGATTGTATTTTGAACGATTTTCTTGAAAATTGGTTTGTTGGATTCGTTTTTAATAGTAGAATACTTTTGATTCACATCATTTTTCAAGAAAATCAGTTTTTGATAATCAATTTTGAGTTTTTTCATTTTTCTGGAAAAGTTCGTTGAATACTGTTTATTTCTCGAATTCAAGTTTTTGTGGTTTTTGATCGATTTAACTGTTTCAGAGTTGTTAGAAAGTTGTTTTCGAACATATCTTTGTGAGAAAATTTCATCAGATTCGACTCTGTAATCGAAATTAGAAGGTTCTCATGATTTGTCAATTGTTTAGCGCCAGATTCAAACTTTGCGCCAGTTCATCAGAGTTTTGCGCAAGTTTCATCAAGTTTCCACCAAGTTCAGTTCACAAGTTCTTTGCGAAAAGTTCAGGTTTTCGCCATCAGTGCATCTCGTAAAGTTTATTTTGCGCTATCTGTTCATCGCGCAAATTACTTTTGCGCCACCTACTGCTCAAGCAAAGAAAGGTTTTCGTCAACAACATCTCACGCAAAGTCTAATTTGCGCCACCTTCATCTCGCGCAAAGATCAGTTTGTGCCATCATTGTCTAACGCAAATCTTTATTTGCGCCTCTTCGTCTCGTGCAAAGTAGTCCACAAGTCAGAATATCACGCAAAGTTGTCTTTGGGCCATCAACGTTTCGCGCAAAGTAAAATTTGCGCCAGCTTCTTTTCAAGCAAAAGTCAAGTTTGCGTCTTCTGTTCGCGCAAAATCTAGTTTGCGCCAGTCACTGTTCGCGCAAATCTCCAGTTTGCGCCAGCTCCTCTGTTTCAAGACTTGGGATTTTTTCTCTGATTTTCTGAAGATATGGATATGTCAAAGTTCTCGTTTCAATCTCAGCTTTACAAGAACGATCTTATGATGTCGTTGGGAACAGATACTCGTCTACCTGTTTTAATCAATGAAAATGAGTTCACTCAATGGCAAGATCGGTTCATTAACTTCATCGAGCGTCAAGCTAACGGAGAGAACATGATGAAGTCATTTACTGAAGGACCATTCGTCAGACCTAAAAATGATACTCCATTAACCGCCGAAGAGGTTAAACGAGAAAAAGCCGATCGAGAAGCAAAGTCCAATCTGATGCTAGCATTGCCTAACTCTATTTACAATTGAATTGATTGTTTCAAGCATGATCCGAAGTTGATGTGGACCCAATTAGAAAAGATCATGCTTCGGTCAGCAGTTGCTACACAAATCCGCCAGACACGCTTCATGAATAATTTTGAGGAATTTAAGGCAAAGGACGATGAGTCTCTGAAGGTTATCTTTGACAGGTTTTGCACTGTGATGAATGATCTGCGAAAGATAAAAGTGGAAAAGACTGAATTAGAAACTAATATGAAGTTTCTCAATGTTCTTCAACCAGAATGGAACAAATCATGTCACCGTTTGAGGAATGATGTCCGAGTTTCTACAATGCAAATCCAAGAGCTTTATGAGATTTTGATGACAGATGAGAGTATAGTCAAGGAGAAGAAAGCCAAGATTGATAAGAAAAACAAAAAGACAGTGGATCCGGTTGCACTTCTCACAAGCAAACTAGCTGAACAAGCATTGACTGAGAATGCTTATGATGGTGCAACTGATGACGATGGAGAAGCTCTTCAGAAAGCGATGATTCTTCTCTCTCAGCACTACAATAAGAAGTTCCAACCTCATTTGGGTGCCAACAACCTTCGCTTCACTTCAGGGTCTAAGAAGAATGAGCCTGCCAGAGTGCCCGATACTACGAAAGCTACTGCATGCTTCAACTGTGGAAAGCTGGGTCACATTGCTAAGGAGTGTCGAGTGAAGGTAGTTCGGGATTCTGCGTATTATTGGAAGAAACTGGAACTAGCTGAGAAAAGAGATAGTGGAACCGCTCTGTTAGTCGAAGATGAATTCTGGTTAGATCACTTCGACGATGAAGCCGACAATGTGGAAAATGCTCATATGTGCTTCATAGGAGATGATCAGACTGATGATGATGATGAAGATTCAACTGATGAATCTAAGGTACCTTCTGAATTCGACTTCAAATTTATATCCTCACAGATGAATATCATTATAGCTGCTTTACATGATCTTCGGTCAAAGTTATTATCTGAAAAACAATTAAATTCAGAAAAGTCAAATTTGATTGATAAATTACAAATTTCTTTGAAAGAGGAAAATTTTATTTTGGATCATACAAAAGAAATCTTTCAAAAGAAATTGGATGATTTGGAAATTTCAAATAAGAATTATCTTGATTCTTTGACGGAAATGACCAAATTAAAAGATAATTTTTCTGATAAAATAAATGAGTTGGAAGAAAAGTTATATCGAAAGGATCAAACTGATCAAACAATATTTATGCACAAACCGAGGAGTTATAAATTTATAAAGGAAAGACGGGGTCTTGGTTTTGAAAATCCTCATTGTTTAAACAATGTTATAGAAAAATCTCCCACTTTATATAAATTCGATTATCTAAATCTTGCTAAATATGCTCCTCAATTTAAAATTGATTGGTTGAATGAAAAACAAATTTTAGAAATCGAAAATGAGAAAAGAATGAATAACACGCACAAGAAAATTTCTTTTGTTTACACGCGCGAAAATGCCAAATATTTTTCCGATAAATCAAAGAAGAACAGAAACAGTTTAAATGACATTTCTCCTATTAAATCTTCATTATCTGATGATTATTTTGATATATGTGCTACTAACACTAATAAAGAAAATATATCTCCAGTTTCTTATGATTCTAAGAGATATATTCCTCCATTAGTGTTAGAAATCAAAATCATTGATCTTGAAGATAAAATGGAAGAACAAAATATTCAAAGAAAAATTGAATCAGATGTTATTCTTTCTTTCATGACGACAAGTCTTGAAGAAAAAAAATTAATTTTTCAAAAACAAGATTTACTTACAAATTCTGTTTCTGGTCTTTCTTCTGATTTTAAAGAAAACAAAAAGAAAGTTCTAAAATCTAAAAACTTTTCTCAAAATTTTTCTGACTCTGAGGCAAGTTCAGGATTATTGTCTGATCAGTTGGGTTTCTTAGGTAATATTGTTTATTCAGACTCAAATCTTAAATCAAAAATTCTTGATGAATCTTTTATGCTAAATGATGATTATTATAAACCAAAGCGTAAAAGAAGAAGGTCAAAGAAGCAAGTTAAAGTCATTTATGATAGTTCTAATTCTTGTGATTCAAATATTTCAGATAGGACTTTGAGGACTCAAACAAGGCAGATATGGAGGGTCAAGCGGACATCTGATGAATCTGCGACTGATGAGGATAGATATGTAGACAAAATCTAGAAAAGTGATTCATTTGTTGTTTGTAATAAAATTTCAAAATACTTAATAAAGCAAATGATTCGAATTGCAAAAGATGTCTCATATTCTTCCTCTGGTTCTAGTTCAGATGATAATGCTTCGTCCTCTACTGATGATTATGTTCATTCATCTGATTATTTTTCTCGTGCTTTCTATGTCAAATCTAACAAGTTTACTCCCATAAGAACTGCACCTAACAAACATGGACCCAAATACAAGTGAGTACCAAAACCAAAGATTAATTCTGAGTTGCAGGCACCTAATGTCAAGGGGGAGTAGGAGAAAGATGGCTTCTGAGTAAATCAGCTCAGAACCCGTACTTCAATGGACTTCGACTTCTAAACATATCAGTTTAGGACTTGTTCTTCAATGCATTTAGCTTCTGGACAAATGAGAAACTCTGAGTGCATCTACTTTATTCCGCTGCATTTATCTCTGAATGTGATGTTGTTCCAGTTATCTCAATTTTTTTTTCATGAATCTGAGCAAGTTCGTCCAGATCCAAAACTTTGATATGAGACACCAATTCATTATACATTTTGTGGAAGAAGGTTTTATTGAATTTTATTTTGTTCCGACTAAATATCAATTTATCGAAATTTTTTATAATAGTCTTAAATGAAAAATGTTTTTTTTTTCAAACTCGGCATGTTGAATTTAAAAGTTTAAATCTTTACAAATTTTATTCTATAAAGTAAAAGTTTTACAGTTTTTTCTTTCTTTTGAATAAAATGTGTGTCTAGGATAAATTTTCTAGTTGCTTTGTTTATATCGAAGTTTTATATGTTCAACTTTCAAGTCTTACAAAAGTCGAAAGGTCAGCAACATGTTTGAAAATTTTGATATTGTTTTAAAGTTATGTGATTCGGAATATTTATAGTTTACAATGCTTAGAAATCCTAAAAAGTCAGAATTATGGATTGTAATGAAAATATGGGCTAAACACTTAGATGTAAAACTGAGTGATTAAGATGAAAATTTATATATATAAAATACAAAAATCTCTAAGTTTAAAAGTTTGTACCTGTCACCTTTTTGGTTTGGGAAAGTAAGTTCCGTGGGATGCTTGTCATCTGGTCCCCTAAGGTCATTTGGTCTGGGAGTGATCGAACCCAAATCCTTCTATAGAATCAGATCGAAAGTCATGTTCTACTGGTATGAATGGGTTTAGGATGTGTCGATGTAGCCTTTCTGATCTGGGAGAGTAAGTTCCAAGGGGTGCTTGACATCTAGTCCCCTAAGGCCAACTGGTCTGAGAGCGGCTGACCCAAATCCTGCAATAGGATCAGATAGAAAGTTATGTTTATGGCATGTTCTTTACTTACCAAACTTCTTGATTAAAAGATGCCAATGTGCACAAGCTTAAAAGATGCCAAAGAGCACATTCATGTGAAGATGCCAATGTGCACAATGCTAAAAGATGCCAATGAGCACACATCTCATGATACTTGGTGATATGTTTGTGTTGCGATAAACCTATAAATTTGTGAAAATCTTAATTTTTGACGGCTTAGCGTGAGTACATGCAAAGTTCTCTATTATATTTTTAGAATTGCATTTTCTTGAAGCTAATCAAAGTTCGCATGCTAGCACACTGAATAGATTGATGAAAGTTTTTGAAACTGAACTTGTTTTAACTTGATATGCAATGAAACTTGTATCTGTATCCAACAACATACACTTGATTTTCAATGAAGGATTAATCTGTGATATTTTACTGAGTAGAATTTAATTTGTTTAGTGTTCAAAATTTTATATATTTAGTTGTTTCAAAATACATATTCAGTATATTTTTCTTTCTACATTGATGTTTCGATCCTTGTGTTCTCATATCTGTCTTAATGGGTCTGTGCATTTTTCGAGGGGGAGTGAATAAGAAGAATATTCTGAAAGATCATATCTCATTTCGAGGGGGAGTATCTGATTTTCTATATAAATGCTAACTTGAATTGTCATATTTAGTGCATTTGTGTAGGGGGAGTCAAAGAGCTTAACAGATGATTTTTTTTTTCAGATTTCAAGTCAGCTTTGCGCCAACAGTTGGTAGCCCAAAACTCAGATTTGCGCCAACAGTTGCTAGCGCAAAACAATCTTTGCGCCATCAACATGTAGCGCAAATCTTCCCTTTTTCTCCTTTATTCTGAATTTGCAGATGTGAAGTTGTCTCGTCTCCAAAGTAGGCATGACCAAATTGATCCAGATCATCAAGGTCATGAGGGGGAGAAGTTAAGGAGAAGTTAAAGAGACAAATAGTTCAAACGTTTATCTGCTGCTCAAGATTCGCTCAAGGTTCTATTTTTTCTCAGCCATACTAGTCCTTCTGCTTTTCCAGCTCCGACCACCACAGTTCATTCAAGTACATTTGAAAGAGGTGCGTCGTTTAGAGCACAAGCTGATGAACCGATTGTCCTTTCAAGATTATTACAAACAGGTCCAGTCTTGTCAAGGCAGCAAAGACAATATAGATTGAAATATGCTGAGAATAATTTTTTTTTAGTCAAGAAGCTACATTAAGACGCTTAGCAGGTCTGATTAGAGTTCGAAGATGGTTATATCAGTTTACATTGAAGACCGGAGCGCCAATGATTACTAAGGGGGATATTGTTAAGTCAGATTTTATAGTAATCATTGTATTTATAGGCTTGGTCTAATATTGTGTTTAGAGTGCTTTTATATCTGGTTTTAGCCAAGGGTATTTAAGTCCCTTGTGGCTTTGTTCCTTGTAAGAAATTCACGCATATCTCAATACATACTTACTTCTGCGCTTCAAACTCTCTCTCTACTTTCTCTCACTAGATTTAGAACGATCTTGCATTATCACAACCGACGAGTTCTTGGCATCGATTTTCTCACATAATCAAGGTCAAATGGTGTATAACATCTTAGGTTGGAAACTCATATCTAAAACGATTTAAATGGAGGGAAACACTTACCGAAATGACGATATTTCATCCCAAATTCACTGCACGATTTCTCCGTTCTCGAAGCTTCAAGAATGCTTCAATATTTCTTTTCCTCGGCTAACTATCTCAACTTCCATTTCTTAACTCGGCGGAAGCTATGTAAGGGAGATATCTTACTAATATCGTGATATTGAGATGGATTGGGATAGGTAATCCCAAACTCTAACTCCCATGACCGAATATTATGCCAAAAGAAAATGTGGGTTTCATCCCACATGAAGTTTGACCACATCAAACCTCAATTAGCCTCCTTTAACTTTTGTGCATTGACAACTTTAGCCCTTGAACTATAACTTGCATTACATGACACTTTTAGCCATCTTTCCTTAAAACGTTATTTACAACTAGCCCAAAAAATGGGGTGTTACAACATACCTGACTCACTCAGCGGTTGTAGCTATGGGGGTGCCTCGGGCTAGAACCCGAGACCATTCGCTATTTGGACAAACATGCCTCCACCCATTATCAACTGAGCTACACGTCATTGGCAAAAAAAAAAAAGCTCTTCTAATTTAAGTTGTATTTAAAAAGTTTATCATTTTTTCTTATTTATGTAAGAAAAAGATCGAAATTTATCTATGTCTATTAATAAAAAAAAAATGTATGATTTCATATATTTCATTTAATTAAATGTTTTTTTAAACGTGTATTAAAAAACTTTATAATAAAATTATTATTATTATTTTCAAGATATAAACTTAAATTTTGTCGTAAGAAAAATAAATAATCAACTAACAACCACATATTTCATTATTTTATTTATTTTCATTGATTAGTATATTAAAAAAATGATTTACAAGGTAAAATATGCATGATTCATAAGCCTATATTTTAGATTCAACTAAGTAATAATGTGACATTTGATAAGCATACATAATTAAACTGTATTGAACAAGACAGAACTTGACGGGACAAGAGTAGACAGGACAAATGTTTGTCTTATTAATTGTTTATTTATTTTCATTTAGATAAATTTAAGTTTATAGTTTGAAAAAAATCAAATAATAATTATATTATAAAGTTTTTTTATTTGATGCCCATTTAATTAAATAAAATATACGAAAATGATGCATTTTTTATAAAAGACATAATTATAATAAACATAGATAAATTTCATTTTTTTTTCTTATATAAATAAAAAAAAAACGATATAATTTTAGACACAACTTAAAACAGAAAAGTTTTTTTAGATTAGTGTAGACCGATTTGCAAATATATATTGAATACATTGCGTAATTTTTTAAAAAATATTCAATAATTAATTTTTTTAAAGATAGCGACAAGGCTTTTGTAATGGTGTAATTTTTTTTTTGAAAAACTTGTAATGGTGTAATTTACAACATGAAATAGGTATTTTTGATGTATTGTTAAAAATTATCATTAGTTAATTAATATAATAAGAGTATATAAAATAAAAAAAAGGTAGGAAACAAAAAAAAACATAAGGACTAAAAATGTAATTTATTATATATTTTAAGAGTAAATTACATATTTGGTCCATGGGGTTTGGTGGTTTTAACAGTCTGGATCCCTAAAATGAAATATCGATGGTTTGCAACCTCGTGGTTTACATTTCATAACGCCTTGGGTCCCTAAAACTAACTTTGTTTGAAATCCCTCCGTTAAAGCGGTCATGTGTAAGACACATGATGGGCAGTTTGGTCATTTTATGCATTTTCCTCATTTTATATCAAAATAAATAAATAAAAACCAATAAGCTGATGCCACGTATCTCTCTTTCCTCTCCCCCCTCTCCCTTCTATTGATTAAATGATTTTCCGACAACGATTCCGATCTGCAACTTCCATTTTCCCCAATCTCGTCATTCTTTACCCCAAACAACAATCAAAAACCCAAATTTGTGTGCACATTTATCAATAACATCATCAACACAAAAGAAATTTGGCTAAATCAAAAGGATTGAGGAGAAGAACAAATTAAGAAAAATTTGTGTAATTCAATTTTGTGTAATACAAATCCTAATTTGTATAGAAAAACCTAAAATGTCTAATGCAATGGGTAAAAACCACAAATCTCCAATCAAAAAAACAAAGAACAACCCTAAATATGGAGATGTGTGTCTCCATCTCTTTAACAAAAATCTGGGGCTTCAAGTCATCGGAGGGTCCCTGTGCATCTCCATCTCTTTACATATAATAGTGAAATTTCCTCTACTCTTTTCACACATGAAACCACCATTGGAAATCAGACCTGAATAGAAGGAGAATCCCATCTGAACGAACCGCATCCCTTGCAAAACCAATCCAACTCCACGACCTAATCGAGAATAGTTCAATTTTGGGGATATGAGTTCGAGAATGGTGGAAACGATATAGATACAGATTGAACAAGCAATAGATCATAGTAACGATTCTCAATTCCATCTGGATCTTTCTTCTAGATGTAAAACAGGAAGAGGAGCTTCACGATTCTCAAAGAGGAGATTCGGTGTTGATGAGAGAGACGAAAATCGAGAGATTTGTTTTAGGGGTTTCGAAGGTTGAGATGATGGATCGTCGGAGGGGGAGAGGTACGCCGGAGGGGGAGGTTTACGCTGGAGGGGGGGAGGTTCACGTGGGAGGAGAACTCGTTGGTCCTGTGGTTTAAATAAAAAAAATAGAGTAAATTACATTTTTGGTCCCTGTGATTTTAAATAGACGAAATGACTAAAATACCCATCACGTGTTGTGCACATGGGTACTTTAACGGAACGATTTTGGATGGAGTTGCTTTTAGAGACCTAACACGTTATAAAATGCAAACCCCGAGGATGCAAGTCATAGATATTTCATTTTAGGGACTCAGACTGTTAAAACCACCAAACCCCAGGACCAAATATGTAATTTACTCATATTTTAATAAAACAAAAAAATGAAAAAAGAAATGAAAAGGTAAATAGACTAAAATACCCTTATTAGAGTTACTGATAGGGACCAAAAGTGAAATAAAATGGCAACCACAATGACCAAACGTGTAATTAGTTTGAAAGAGGGACCAAAGTTGATAATGAGTGGCAACCACAAAGACAAAAAATGTAATATACTCTAATTTTAATGTTTTTTAGTAGTTGAATTGAAAATGATCTTCCATTAATTGTTTTTTACACAAAGTCATTAAAAAAATAAAAGCTTTATAATGATAGAAGAAGGTTCAGTGAAGGTCCCTCCGTCTAACGAAATTTGTTAACACAGTTAACTCAATGGGTATTTTTATCTTTCTACACCTACTTTTGTTATTTCCTAACAACAAATTAAAAAAATTAATTAAAGACACCCATACCCTAAACCCTACGCCCATTACACCCTCACCCCCACCACACTTTCTTCTTCTCCTTCTTCACTGAAAACCGTTGAATCCACCCCCTAAAACCTCCCTTTTCTCTATTCCCCCCTTTCTCGATCCACTCCTTCATGATTTCTAGTGAAAACAAATCAAACGATCCATGGATCATGACATAATAAGCGGAAGCAGCAACAACGTCGAATCACCCCAATTCCCTTTCGAGATATCCACCCTCAATCGCATATATGAAACTCTAGAATCAATTTTGTTAGATCCAACTAATTCATTGGCTGATGCGAAGATCGTTGTTTCCGGTGGCTGGGAAATCGTTGTCCACCGGTGTATATTGTCCTGGAGGAGTCTGTTTTTCAAGGAGAAATTCAACGGGAATGTGAGATTGGGGATGAAGGAATTTTGTGGTGATTATGAGATCGGGTTGGAATCGGTTATTAGTGTGTTGAAGTATTTGTATAGTGGTAGGATTATTAAGGGATTGCCTAAAGATGTTTGTGTTGATGAAGAATGTTCACATGAAGCTTGCCGGTCGACGATGGATTTCATGGTGGAGGTGGTGTATGCTTATCATGTTTTTCAGATCCCATATATGGTTGCTTTCTGGCAGGTGATTTTAATCTTCTATTTCTTAAATTGGACTTGAATTTTCATTTTTTTTGTTAAATAAGAACCACCATTGAAGATCTTTTCCATATATTGTCTTTTAGCATTAGCTGGTTGTTAACTGGAAAAGCTAGTTGTTGGTAACCGAAAATATAGCTAAACGTGAAGATGATGAAATAGGAGACCAGTAACGAAGGCTAGAGCAATCGTGGGTTGAGACCGGTGAAACTGGTGATAAGGGAAAATGGTGAAGATGGTGTTGTTTGTCATGTGGTAGCGTTAGGATTCGTAGAAGGCTGAATCGATAGTGGGTTCGTAGGGGAAAGGGGGAGGGGTTCACCTGAGAAGCTGGATGCTTACCGGAGATTGAGACCGGAATTGAGGCATAGTGATGAGTTTGTGAGAGGTCTAGTGAAGAAGAAGAAGAAAGTGTTGTGGGGGGGGGGGGGGGGGGGGAGGGTGGAGTCTTTATTATTTGTTTTTTATTTTTTATTATGAAAAAGACAAAAACATGTGTAGAAAGACAAAAATACCCCCTTAAGTTAACTATGTTAACAAACTTCGTTAGACGGAGAGACCTTCTGCGTGCACTTTTGCATACCACAGGGACGTCCAGTGTAATAAACACATTTTAGGGACTATATCCAAATATCAACAAACCACAAGGACCGAGAATGTAGTTTATTCTTAGTTTTTTTTTTCTTTTTTTTTTTTTTGTATTTTTACGGTTTTTTAAACCTATTATTTGTGAATGTGAAATGATAAACGGTTAATTTCGTAGGAAAACATGGGTAAATTCCACTGCATAGTTGTATACCAGAAGTCTCCTCCGACATGTGCCACCCTGTCGAGGATTCAAACACGTGGACGATGACGATTTCAGACCCACTCCTGATGAGACACATCGTGGGCCATGCCACCTTAAATTAACCCTGGTTAAACCCCCTATCTAACCATGGTTTACAGCCACCGCTTCCCATCTCTTTTCACTCCATTCTCACACACACTCCACAGAACACGCAGTGAATCAACCGCCGTATTCGACTTGTCTTCGTCGTTCTTCGCTCGCCATTATTGATGAAGCTTCGAATTAAATACTAGCAGTGCAAGTTTCCACGTTGCAAGAAGATTGCCGTTTTGTTTCCTCTTCGCCGGACGACCGTGAAAGAGACTCCTCAGTCGAAGCGGTGTGGATATGAATCATACGATACGCTAGATTTGGTGCGTTATAGAGATTAATTTTCTATTTACCTTGTTGTGCTTATGGTAGGATTTGAGAATTCGTCGGTGATGGCGGTTTCTGGAACGTCGGTTGAGGCTACTGAATGTGATTCCGCTGGAAATCGAACTGAACCGCCATTGGAGATGCTACCGGCGAAGAAAAAGCGAAATCTACCTGGAAATCCTGGTATAATTTAGCAGTTTTTTGTTGTTCTTAATCTCAGCTTTTGCTCGATTTGAAATTTCTATGTATGTGATAGTAGAATGATTTGATTTAGCTTCTGCTTCTTAATTTACATTTACTCATGGCAGATCGAGATGCTGAGGTGATCGCACTATCACCGAAGAGTCTGGTAGCCACGAACCGTTTCGTTTGCGAGATTTGCAACAAAGGATTTCAACGAGATCAGAATCTTCAGCTTCATCGGCGCGGTCATAATCTGCCATGGAAGCTAAAACAACGAACCGGAAAGGAAATCCGGAAGCGCGTTTACGTTTGTCCGGAGAAAACATGCGTTCATCACGATCCGTTGAGAGCTCTCGGCGATCTCACTGGTATCAAAAAGCACTTCTCGAGAAAACACGGCGAGAAAAAGTGGAAGTGTGAACGCTGCACGAAGAAGTACGCAGTCCAATCCGATTGGAAAGCACATATGAAGATTTGTGGTTCCAAAGAGTACCGATGTCATTGCGGATCCTTATTTTCTAGGTTAAATAATAAATTCTATTCATCGTTCTCAAATTCTTCTGCAATTTATGTGAATTTTATGTATAATCATTCTGATTGTGTTTTTTTAATGATGAAGGAGGGATAGCTTCATCACTCATAGAGCTTTTTGCGAAGCGTTAACACATGAAAGCACAAGAACTCAATCTAAAACCCTCGCTGTTAGTAATTCAGATCAACCTCTTCAACAATCACCTCCGACAATAACGGAGGCGGTTATTCCTCCTCCGACGACGTGTAGTCCGCCACCACCGCCGCTTACTCCGTCCACAGACATACCGTCTCCGGTCATTTCCTTCCAAACGCCAGGTTATTTACCCAAACTTCACCAACTTCGATTTCCACACCTTTTTAGTAATTCCACTTTCATTTTCAGAATCGCTTTCCTCGTGTGTCGTAAATTATTTGTCGTCTTCTGCATTTTGTCTTCTTCTCTCTTATCCGGAGCGTTTAACGTTTTACCCTGAGAAAATGTGACCTCAATGGAACGCCATTATTAATCACCGGATCTCAGAAAAAAAGCTGATTAAAAAAAGTGAGATTTTGATTCAAAAGCTAGATTTTATTGTGGATAAAAGGGCGCCATGATTGCCACCACGAACCTTTCCAAATCCAATGTAAAAGCTAGATTGTAGTATTTTAATTTTTGTTAATTAATTTGTAACTGAAAGTTAAGATTCTGTTTGCAGAACTGCCGGAAAATGCGATGGTAGTGAAAGGATCTGTAGCAACGACGGCGACATGCTTGGCAACAACTACAGCTTCCACCGCTACCACCACCGTAAGCGGTGGCTCAATCTCTAATAACACAAGTGTATTCTCTAGTATTTATACGTCGTCGTGTACAATAGAGCCAATGTCTCTTTCTTTATCCTCATCGCTGTACCTGTCCAACACCGCCAATCCGCCTCTATTTCCGCCACCGGATCATAACCTCCTCCACAAACTTCACCACCGTTATCTACCATCTTCGCAACCACCGCTCTCCGCCACTGCTTTGCTCCAAAAAGCAGCTCAAATGGGTTCAAAATCATCGAACACCTCATTCCTCCATGCACTCGGATTAGCATCGCCGTCGTCCTCCGGCAGTAACCACCACCGTCAAGATACCAACAATGGTGAATGGAGCAATGTTGATATAAAGCAAGAGAGAGATGATAACTTCAGACTTGGACTTGGGATTCCTTTCGCCGCCGTCACCACCACCGCCAGTCTGACAGACTTGATGATGGGACCGCCGGCACCCACCACGCTGGATTTTCTTGGGCTGGGGATGGGTGGCGGAAGTGGTGATTCCTCCGGTGGGTTCTCGGCGTACTTGGCTTCAACCGGAAGTGGGTTTCATACAGGCGCCGGAGCAGCTGCGTCCGGCGTCCCTTTGTTCAGGGGAATGAACTCCGGTGGAAATAATGGTTGGGATGATTCCGATGATCGGAAGCCGGATCATCTTTAGCTCTCCTCCCCCTCTTTTCTTCTGTTATTTTTCTTTCGTTTTTAAATCTATAGGAAGAGAGATGGAGGTGATTCTAAGTAATATTGTATGTATGCTATAACATTTGTTTTGTAAGTTAGGGTTCTTCAACTTCCTTTTTGGTCATACCATATTACCATTTATGTATATCGTTAATTTTGTAGGTTTAGGGGATGTTTTTTTTTTTTTTTTTATTTATTTTTTTTGGTAAAGGAGTATCCCAGACCACTTTAGACCCAGACTAATTTCCTGGAAAACAAGCCTATGGCCCGTGGGCATTCATCCCGTGGCCACAATGCTGCGAGTGGGGCTCGAACCCGGGCAACCGCTATGAAGTCCCTAGGCTCTTACCACCACGCCACAACCTTGTGGTTGGTTTAGGGGATGTTTACTACACATTTACGGGGGGTTACTTATCTTAGTGAGTGAGCATAGTGGTGATCGGCCGATAAAAAGTATAGTAAGGACCAAAAATTTTATCTGATAAATGCTTACAGGATAAAAGACGCTTACCATCAATCCATTTTGATGGATGAAAATGTTATCCGATAAGAGAAGTAAGAGTGGTGATTCTAACCGATAAACACTTATCAGATAAATGTTTCATAATAACTCACCATACAAGATTCAAAATTGCATGGTGACATTTGGTTAATTAATTAGGTTTACGAAGTTTTGTTTTATCATCACACACTTGAACTCGTATTAAAACCCTACTATAGAACAAATTGATGATCGGATGATGAGACAAATGAGGCTCGAACCTATAATAATAGAGCATAATTAAGGGATAAGAAGTGAGAATGAAGCAGGAATGGGGAGGGATTTGTTGTCCATGTGGACCATGTCCCTACCAAGGTCGGTGAATCGATTCACTAGAAAAGCAACAAAATTTACATTATGATACCAAGAACACCATGCATTGAGAACAAGGCGGATAAAAAAGACTTGATTGAAACCATTTTAAAATCGATAAAAGGTCTAACATGAATAAGCGGCTAATCAAAATCCAAGTCATGTCCAATAACGTGAAGTATGTGGGTTTGCTATGTGAAAACTTCGATTTGATATCTGGTATGCACAAAAAGGAGTTTGATCTAATTTGAAATTGATTCTCAAAGTGTTGTTTGGCAGAAGTTGGATGAAAATAGTATTATGCATTTATGCTATGAAGAATTTCGTCGTTAGATTAATTAGAGAAAACTTGCGAGCGTTTGCCTGACAATTTTAATTGAAAATATGGATTTTGTGAAAAGATTTGCAATTGGAAGGATTTGAAATCTTGGTGTATTTGGTTTGTAGGACTTGGAATAAAACTGAATTATATTATTTATAAATAATTTTATAAAAACAAATTATAAATAATTAAATTGTCATTTATTAATTGATTTAGGGGGTGTTTGGGATTGCTTATTTAAAACAACTTATGCTTATTTTGAAAAGTGTTTATCAACATATACGGTGTCAAACCGGAGTTTTCTAAAAGTGTTTGAATTAACTTATTGTGGTACCAAAATGTAATAAACTAATAAGTTGTTGTTTAAGGGTGTTTGAGATTGCTTATACATATAAAATAACCAAAAAAAATCATAAGCACTTTTCAAATAAGTTGATAAGTTAGAACCAAATGACTTATCAAAAACTCTTTTTCGACGGTTCGGCACCGCTATAAGCCCTTTTAATTTTTCTCCATCCAAACACTAGAAAGTTCTTATCTCCGGTACCACACCGCACACTACAAAACAGAGGCTTATCACCGACGGATTCATCCGTCGGTGATCCGTCGGTAAATAGTCGTCGGTAAAGAGGTGGTCAGCGTTCAAATCACCGACGGATCACCGACGGTTATGTTTTCCGACGGATCTCCGACGGCGAGGTTATTTCCGACGGATCACCGACGGTCTTCCTTTAGCGACGGATTACCGACGGATTATTTCCGACGGATTCTTTCCGACGAATTTAGCGACGGATTTCCGACGGATATTTATTAAATAGAAATTAAATACTTTCCGACGGATTACCGACGGATAATTTAATTTTTTTTTAAAAATAATTAAAAATTAAAATTTTCCAGTTTTTTATCCCATACAAAACCTGTCAATTTTTAAATATTACTAATTCTTAAAGTGTACAAAATATCTATAAATACATAAACATAATCCTACGGAGGGGGAAAGGGGTGCTGATTGTTAAACTTGATCATGAACGCGTCAAACTGTGCCATTCGTTCCTGCATCTGTCTCTTCTCTGCTTCATCTCTATCCAATCGCTCCTGCATCCGGATCCTCTCTGCTTCCTCTCTCTGTAGTCGCTCCTGCAACTGGATCCTCTGTGTTTCCTCTCTCTCTAACCTCTGCCTCAACTCCTCCAACTGAAATTCAACATTTGACAAACATATATAGAACAATGTCAGACAACATTTAACAAACATATGATTAACAATGTTAAACAACATTTGACAAGCATACCTCTTCATCGCGACGGCCGCGCGTGCTCCCGCTCGAACTGGCACATGAATCACCGGTCATAGCATAATAGGGATCCTGACTGGTCCCCCATCCAAAAAGGCGGCCCTTACGTCGTCCTCCGACACTACGCTCCCACAACTCGGCGTCATTGGGAGGTACAGTGCCGGGAGGTAAGTCCGGGTACTCCTCATCCCTATTCCGATGGTAGGCATCCTACAGTTTACCAAATTAGACATTGTCAAGTCAACTAATCTATAGAAAATTCGGCAGCATTTCAACTGTGATTTGAACATATATCCATGACCTGCTTTTATGAAAACAATCCTATCGTCTGCCCAACAATTGGCAGCCCAAACTAAGTTTGCTATAATTTTTATCTATCTTATAAAACAAACAAATATCTAGTCATGTATAATTGAACTTACCATCATATGAGCCGCCTTTGGATAAACGTAGATCGGAGGATCCGTGGTCGGACCAGTCGCACCCGGAACAAGCTTCCTGTTGGTGCAGTGTGTAGCCTCCCAAACCTCGTCACTGGTAGGCTCACGGCCCCATGCATCTCTCTACAATACACAACTTAAATTGTTAGTAGGTAATAAAATCATGCATATAGTACATATATTCATCAATTATATACATTTAGTCTAGTGTATGATAAATTACCAAGCGGTCCCGATGCATAGGGATACTAATAGATCCAGTACAGTGTCTGGATGTCATCCCTTCATACTCGGTGGCCCGATTGGCTGTATTGGCCGAAACTACACGCCGGAACGTGTCGGTGTTCCATACCTGTTAAAAAGAAGACATAAATCAATATAAATCCTAGTACAACCGTATACAAGTATTCAAAACAAAACAAAACAAACCTGCTCAATCATCTGGACCCAAAACTCACTCCGGATCCACTCTGGAGGGTGTGGCGCAAGAATCTTGTAGTCATGTCCGTCGAACTGGACACCATCAATGGCTAAAGACCTTTCCTCGGCGAAGACACGTGCATCTCTCATCATGTCGGAGTACCTATTATGTAGGTGACGCCGATATGCAGCTAATACATCGGCGTCCATCTTAGGAGGCCAACTATAATACAACTGCAAACACATTGTTTGGATTAAATAAAAATAAATCCACTCAATAAGTTAAATAGAGTAAAATACCTACCCAAAATCGATCCAGCAACCGTGGATAGTGTTCATTAGGGACATCCCTAAAATGAGCCCAAGGACCATCAAACATGGACTTAAAGACGGCAATGGCCCTCCGGACTGCCGACTTGTCCTTAAACCTTCACAATTGTAAAATATACAACATAAAAAACATTAGGATTGGTTTATTATGTACTAGAATAAATAATAGATCACATCTACTTACCCGCCCGCATCAGACAACAAAAGTGGTGGTCGCTGACTAGGTTGGGGCGTCTGTGATGCCACATTCGGGCCTCTAACCCTCGAGGCCGCTGCTCTGTCATCAGACTGGATCTGATCTAGGCCGTCGCCGGTGAACTCATCGGCCTGGGGGTCACCACACCCAGCGGAGCTGCTACTGCCCCTACCCCTACCACTCCTACTACCCCTACTACCCCTAAAAGGGTGTCCATACATCTAAAAATAGAGAATGGTTAACACAAAATGATATAAGTGTACATAAATCATAAGACCCAAAAATAGAGAATGTTTAACACGAAAATGTCTACATATGAAAGACACACTAGTTATCAGACGAGTGATCAGATAACATAAGTTCGTCTTCGTTATCTTCATCATCATCCATATCTTCAAATTCTTCTTCCTCGTCGCTAGCTTCGTGATCTGATGCAGCCTTCTCTCTTGCTTCGTCATTTGTGGCGACTACGTTGAGCTCCCCAGTGACAAGAGGGACGGAATCGAGGTCCTCATTTACCCAGTTGTTTGTATGATGAGTTACCCGTTCGTTGGTTTGAAAGAACGGTTCTCCATCCACGTTATCATCATCCAACACATCGATAGCCCTTTCTGCAACTTCATATATTCCACGGGCTTTGGTCTTCACAACTGCCCACCAGTCCTTTAAATCCTTACTTCCTGAAGGATAAGGTGTGTAATACACTTGTTCCGCTTGTGATGCTAGGACGTAATAGTCCTCACCTCTGAGTCTAGACTTGTATTTGATATCAACCAACCCATGTTTAGGGTCGACTCTAACTCCATCTGGGCTATCAAACCATGTACACTTGAACAAAACTACAGCACAATAGCCCACACCGTAGTACTCCACGTCTAACACGTCGTCCAACAATCCGTAATAGTCAAACTCGGAGTCGTCATAACAAGATCCTCTCACACATACGCCCACTGTATACAACATCTTGAGATCATCTATTAGCGGCCTAAGAAAGACATCCAAATTCTGACCGGGGCTCTTTCTACCTGGAATGACCAATGCAAGTTTCACGTATGAATATTTCAGACTCAACCAAGGAGGTAAATTGTAGATGGTAAGAAAAACTGGCCAAAGTGAATACGGATTCGAATTTGAATTATTCGGGTTGAAACCGTCGGTGCATAAGCCAAGGCGCACATTCCGGACCTCAGAAGCGAAGTCAGGATGTACCATGTTGAAATGCTTCTAAGCCGCACCATCACTTGGATGTACCATCACACCCGGTTCTGTCTGATGATCCTTGTGCCAAGTCATCTCTTTAGACGTCTTCTTTGACATATATAATCTTTGAAGTCTAGGATTAATCGGCAAGTACGTCATCACCAAGTTAGGGACCTTACTTCGACCACTTGTCTTGAAACGATATTCATTGCACACTCGGCAGTGGGTCAACTCAGAATCAATCTTATAAAATAACATGCAATGGTTTTTGCAAGCGTCGATCTTTTGTTTTGGCAGAGCAAGCTTTTTCAAACTCTTTTTCGTCTCATAGAAGTTACCGGATAGTTTATCACCCTCAGGTAACATCTCTTTAATTATAGCAACATTGAGGTTATAAGTCGTCTCGGGTACATTACATTCTGCCTTCCAATTCAACAATCTCGTTGCAGCTCCTAATTTCGAGTAATTTGGACACCCGTCCCATAGTGGCTCGTCAGCAGCTTGTAACATGTCATAAAATCCTTGGGCAGCAAGGATTAGGGGTTTCTTCTTCCCATGTTATCCCATCATGTATCATGTGATCGTTCACCATTTCAACATAACCTTCATTATGATCTACTACCGGAGTAGAAGATTGACCCACGTCTTGATGCCCTTCATTATGGTAATAAGTTTCACCATGTGCCCACCATGTGGTATAATCAGGCATGAAACCGTGCTTCATCAAATGCAGCCTCACGTCAGTCCTTTCTTTATAGCGTAAGTTTTGACACTTCTTACAAGGGCATCTAATACGAAGCACTATCCCATTACGTGTAGGTTTCCTTTCAACAGTCCTTTCATCGGCATAGGCATAGTCCAAAAAACTGTCCATTGCAACAATATAGTCGACGCTAAGAAACCCCCGACTGTCGTTCTTTCTATACATCCATCCTCTATCTGTCGACATATTCAACCACTACAACGAAGAAATAAGTAGTTAATCGACATAATCAAGATAGAGGTGGTGTAATGGTTTGACTATTGAAAAGTCACACCGTAGGTTTAGATGAGTTGTGGATGACTCTAAAACTCTAAGTGTAATGGTTTGACTATTGGAAAGTCAAACCGTAGGTTACAATCAAAGAAAGGCGTTTTGGAAAGTTTAAAAACCCTACGTGTAATGGTTTGACTATTTAAAAGTCAAACCGTAGGTGTCAACGAAGTTAAAAGTCTATTGAACACTACATGTAATGGTTTGCCTTCTTGAAAGTCAAACATATGTTTTTTAAAATTTCGGCAGCATAACGGCTATAAAATGAATATTTCCATATATCAACCTAATGTTTGCCCAACAATTGGCAACCCAACTAAAATAAATAAATAGAATCAAGTATAATCAAATCCTAAATCATACCAAATGTCTCCATTTATCAACCTAATGCTTGTCCAATAAATGACAACCCAACTAATTAATATCACAAGTTTATCAAACCAAAAATGGCATTTTCATAAGCTAAAACAACTCATATCAATTTGAATATACAATATGCTCATATCAATTTCAATCTACAATATATACATACATACATACACTTTGTTCATTTTGACGTGTAGTCATAGCCCTATAAACACAACAATTGAGTTATATACACATCTCCAACTCCAAGTGGCATCTACTGTGTACATTTGGTTAGACACTTAAGCAGCCCTATGCGGGGATATTTAGAATACTGAATAATACCAACTATAAAGATAGATGCCCATCCTAACAAGTAAAAATACCATCCTACAGATGATAAGAATAAATGATAAAAGCTAATTGCTAACAATCATTCTAATAAGTAAAAATACCATCCTGCTCCTGTTCCACATGGTGTAACACTGACAACTACTACTGGTATGAGAAAAAAAAACTAAGACAAGTGTAAAGTAGAAAGATCATACAAGTAGATACATTAATAGACATGAAAAATAATAAGAAGAAAAAACTAAAACACCATTTATCTAATTCTAATGCAGTGTTTTGGATGACACAATCCATGAACATTGTTCACTGCCAATAAATCCCACATCAAGATTTAACAATTCAATCAAGAACACCATAAATTTATCCACACCACTAAGACCACATGAAGTCTTATAGCTTAAAAAACCCAACAAGCCATTCATAATCTAATAAACCAATACCAATTGCAAGAACCAGGAATCCCTCAAGTCTTAACCACAGATATAAATAGATAATAAATACTCGTTTATTTATATTTGAATTATTGAAGTATGGAACCATGGTTCAGATTGTGAACAACTTGTACAGGCAGGTTATAGCTGAAACCCGCATCACAGGTCCATGAACCTAACACACAAAAACTTAAACTTAAAACAATTTTCTTAAAATTCGTTGAGGGTGCGTTTGGTATGCAGAACAGAGTGGAACAGGACAGAACAGAACAGACTTGTCCCATGTTTGGCGTGACCATATGTGGGACACGCTAGAACTAAGTGGAACAAGCATGGGACACACTTGTCCCACTCCAACTCCCTGGAACTAAGTAGAACAACAATATTTTGACTAATATACTCTTTTGTTAAAAACAAAAACATAAAACATGTCTTCTCATCATCCACGCCTCCAAACTAGGGGTGTGCAAAACCCGAATAGTCTGAAATCTGAATCCGCAACCGAACCGAAAATAAGATGTTTTTGCAAGACCCGAATACCCCGAAATCCAATAATCCGAAACCCGACATTTGGGAGGATATCTGGGTTCGGATTGGGTTTGATCGTTGGCCACCCAACCCGTCCGAAAACCCGAAATAACATAAATCTATATTTTAAATACTATATATATATATTTATCTAATTATTTTTTGAAAATCGTAAATTATAGTCTGTTGAAATATTTTCTAAATTTTAAACTTGCTATCGACTTCATCAATCTTTCAATCGATTGTATTCATCCTAAAAAACGATTGAATTTATATATAAGTTTTGCATTATATAATACCCGAAGCCCGACCGACATCAATCATAAACCCGACCAACCCAAACCTGAAACAACCTAAAATCCGAAACTTAAAATTTGGATTTTGATTTCCATATCTAAAATCTAATCGTGATAAATTAGTTTTATATTTTTGATAATCCATTGCACTATGTATTAGTGATGTAAATTAGTTTTATGTGATGTAATCTATGATTTTTTATCAGGGGTAAATTTGTCATTTAACCAGTCTAGTTTTGTTATGTCCAGTTCTGTGATGTCTTGCCAAACGCTGATCAGCTGTCATGTTCTGTTCCGTCCTGTCCTGTTCCATCTTGTTCTGTCCTGTCCTGTCCTGTCTGCGTACCAAACGCACCCTGAGAGAGAGCAAAAACCTTATCGAGAGGGAGACGTCGCCGCTGTGGATGTCGACGCCGGTGGCTGTCGTTCGAGGTCAGAAACGATGGAGACAAGGGAGACGCTGTGGAGGTCAGAAATGAGATGGAGAGTGAGATGGAGGTCGAGAGAGGGAGAAATCGACAGATTAGGGCTTTAAAGCCCGCTATTTTTTTTTAGAATTTTCGGAAATTCACCGACGGATTCCCGATGGAAATTCCGTCGGTATTTACCAACGGATAATATCCGTCGGTGATTACCGACGGATTTCCGACGGATAATTGTTTTTTATTAAATAAAATCTTTTAAATTAAGATTATATTTAAAATTATAATTATTAAATAAATTATTAAATAATATATTATTTAATATTAAAATTAATAAATAAATTATTAATTAATTAATTCATCAAATTATATTTAAAATTATTAATTAATTTATCAAATTGTATTTAAATTGACTAAAATACCCCTGAAGTAATTGGGCTTTAAACGAATCCGGTTAGATCAGGGACATTATGTGATCAGTTAGGCTTTAACGTACCCAGTTGGGCTTTAAACGAATCTGGTTGGGCTTTAACGTACCCAGTTGGACTTTAATGGATTTAGTTGGGCTTTAACGTTACCAGTTGGGCTTTAACAGATCCAGTTGGGCTTTAATGGATTCAGTGGGGCTTTAACGTTCCCAGCTGGGTTTTAACGTATCCAATTGGGCTTTAACGTATCCAATTGGGCTTTAACGTACACAGTTGGCTTTAATGAATCCAGTTGGGCTTTAATGAATCCAGTTGAGCTTTAATGGACCCGGTTGGGCTTTAACGTTACCAGTTGGGCTTTAACAGATCCAGTTGGGCTTTAATGGATTCAGTGGGGCTTTAACGTTCCTAACTGAGCTTTACGTATCCAATTGGGCTTTAACGTACAAAGTTGGGATTTAATGAATCCAGTTGGGCTTTAATGGACCCGGTTGGGCTTTAATATATCCAGTTGCTTTTAATGGATCCAGTTAGGCTTTAACGTACCTAGTTGGGCTTTAATGGATTTATTTGGGCTTTAACGTTACTAGTTGGGTTTTAACAGATTCATTTGGGCTTTAATGGATTTAGTTGGGCTTTAACAGATCCAGTTGGGCTTTAATGGATTCAGTGGAGCTTTAACGTTCCCAGCGGGGCTTTAACGTATCCAATTAGGCTTTAACGTACACAGTTGGGCTTTAATGAATCAAGTTGGACTTTAATGGACCCGGTTGGGCTTTAATATATCCAGTTGCTTTTAATGGATCCAGTTAGGCTTTAACGTACCCAGTTGGGCTTTAACAGATCCAGTTGGGCTTTAATGGATCCAGTTAGGCTTTAACGTTACCAGTTGGGCTTTAATGGATTCAGTGGGGCTTTAACGTTCCCAGCTGGGCTTTAACGTATCCAATTGGGCTTTAACATACACAGTTGGACTTTAACATACATACTATACATGATCACATACGTACTTGTATATACATGATCACATACGTACTTGTATATACATACATGATCACATACGTACTATACATATACATGATGTACATACATACTATACATATACATGCATGATGTATACATACTTTATATATACATGGTGTACATACATTCATAATCACATACGTACTTGTGTATCTACATACATGATCACATACATACAAACATACATATATATATATATATACATACATGATCACAGAAAAAATAAATATTTATTAAATTATTAAACTTACCGACGGATTCTTAAAGGCCGTCGGTAATCCGTCTGTAATTACCGACGGTTTACCGACGGACGTCAAAAAAAATAAATATTTATTAAATTATATAAATTACCGACGGATTACCGACGAATTTAAAAATAAAAAAAAATAAAATAAAAAAATTTTAATATCCGTCGGTAATCCGTCGGTAATGTGTACATTTACCGACGGATTACCGACGGATAAACTATCCGTCGCAAAATTTTCTTTACCGTCGGTGATTCGTCGGTAATTACCGACGGATTAAATCCGTCGGTAAATGTGGTCGGAAATAAGCAATTTTCCAGTAGTGGCAATAAGCTAAAAATCACTTCAAATAAGCAATCCCAAACACCCCCCTTAGATTTGGAATATCTGGTATATTTAGTTTGTAGGATTTGTAATTGAATTGAACTTCATTCTTTAATAATTTAATAGAACAAATTATAAATAATTATGAAAATAATTAGATTAGATTTTTGTTTTTTGATTATTACAAAACAAATGTTTTTAATATATTTTTAAAACATTATTACATACAAATCCGATAAAATACCATGAAGTAACCACCGTGGGATTTCAAGATCCTAGGCTTGTGTGATTTCAATGAAATCCCGGGATTCTATATCCAAGAAAATTTTCAAACTAAAATGAGATTGAAATGAAATTCAATTCCAAATCCCTTCAAATTCACAAGCCCAAACCAAATGGACCTTTATAGTATTTCTAATCCAATATTTGTAAAATTTTATTGAAATCCCTAAATGCCGATATGTTGCCATTTTTGCTTAAAATAATGAATATACACTACTTGAAATATATAAAAATATAAAAGTAGGTTGTCATTATATATAATAAATAGAATATTTAGAGCATCTCCAACAGCTATGTTAAAATAAAAAAAAAGGATATTATCATTTTTGTTGCTCCAACAGCTATGTTATCTTCTATGATAAAATAGGAAAAAGATGAGAAAGTTTGTAAAAATCTCTTAATTTAGAGAAATCTCTAAATAGATAGTTTTTCTCCAAAACTAATTATTACTCCCAAAAAGCAACATTTACCTCTCCCCACTTTCCATAAATTGTATATTTTAATAATATAAGTAAATAAATTGAATATTTTGATAAGATGATTAATATTAGAGTTGCTAAAATAGAATAGTTGTTGGAGTTGAATGCAAAACTTTTTAGAACTTTTGATTTTTTTTAATCTACTTTAAAAAAAACTTTAGCATAGCTTTTGGAGATGCTCTTAAAATATAAATTGGCCTACAATAAGTTATCTTTGTGTAAGGGGTTGTTTGTTTACCTCTTAATGGTTCAATTAAGAGACAACATCTGAATCGTTAAGAGGTAAATCTTGTTTGACAAAAAAAAGTGTTGCCTTTTAATGGTTCCAAAATCCTCTCAATGATTTTGTTTCATTAAGAGACAACCTCTGAATCGTTAAGAGGTAAATCTTGTTTGGCAAAAAAAAGTGTTGCCTCTTAATGATTCCAAAATCCTCTCAATGATTTTGTATCATGATTCTCCCTTAACCATTAAGAGCCCTGATTTCATTATGAACAATTAGCAAACAACCATATTTCATTTTACACTATATCATAAAATCTCTTAATCATTCAGACCACTTAATATTCTGCACTAAACCATTCAGCAACTGCCAAACAGCCCCTAAGTTTTATCCATGATTAAATTGAGGATCTTCTATCATATTGTAGATCCTTAATACTTTCTTTGAACTCCATTATTTTAAATAGAAGCGTTAATGTGATATTTAATTTCCTCCATAAATCATCAATCGTATAAAATACAGGAGCTTACAATTATGTACTTAAACAATTCTAAATTGTCCCCTATCGTATGTCTAATGTTTAAAATATCTTTTAAAAGGCGAGCTTGCTCCTATAAATATATCTTTAAGAAGGCATACAAGTGCTCTCATCCATGAAAAACACGTTTACTTCCAAAAACTCGTGTTGCCCATTATGAAAGGACACGACGAACTCGCAACATGACATGACATGATACCGCCACTCACAACGCCAGGTGTGTCCAAAGATTGTCTCTATCCGAAAACGTAGATGACATATAAAATACAACTATAACAACTTAAAAAATGGACTTCTGTAATGAACGTGAGAAAGATATTTTACATATATTTAATCATTTTCATTCAAAACAAACATTGCATTTTCTACGACACAAAAAAACCGACTCTTCTAATTTTGGCAAATGCTTAGTATTTAGAAATATCAGCATATATAATTCGAACATTTATTGTAAATGAATCATTTTATTTGAAAAAAATAATAAAATTGACAATTTTAAATAAATTTTGTCTGAAGAGAAAAATGTTGTGTAGTCAATATTTTGAATTAGTTCACTTAATATTTATACAATTTTTGTCCTATTTCTATGTTTATTATTCTTTCTAATTTTGGTCGTTAAAATTCATAAACTACATTATTGGTCCATTTTTTAGGTTTTAGAGTCTAAAAACGTCCTTCAAATCAACACCGTTAATTAAACCTTTGTTAGTCACCTTATGTGCCTCATGTGAGGGTCAAAACACAAAACAAGTTGTCAATTCCATCCCCTTTTATTTGTTTTATTGTTAAAAATAAAAATAAAAAACATTATACATTAATATTTATAAAAGTTAAAATAAAATAAAAAAGAAGACAAAACACAAAACATTCGTGAATTCCACCCCCTTTAGTAATCCCCCATCCCTTCTCGATCGGTGCCCCTCCTTGTGTAACACCCGTAATTTCTAGAGTTTCTCCTTCATAATTTTGGGAGTCGTTTGACCTCTAGGACGAAAATTTAATAAGATTTTAATGATCACTTAATAGTGGAACCATCGAGGATCGAATCGGGTGCGAAAGACGGTAGAAAATGACGAAAACAGTTCTCGCGACCTGGCGCACAACCTTGAGTCGCGACCTAGGCTGCATAAGTCGCTGGATGTTTGGCCAAAGGACACGCGCGACTTCCCATGTGACCTTAGGTCGCGGGAAAAGCCGCGAGAAGGCAACCTGCAGATTTAAGGAACGATTTTGGGGCTTTTCCTCACTTCCTCTCCTCCAACCTTCTTCTTCATCTCCCTCTCTCTAGATTAGAGTTTTGGGGATGCTTGAGGACCGACTTTGGAGGCCATTGGGAACATTTCTTGAAGGTTTATGATAGCAAAGTGAAGGTAAGATCTCCATCTCAAGATAAAAGCTAGGGTTTGATATTTTTCATTCTACCCCCTTACATCCTTTGACTTTGGTGTATGTTGGTAGCTTGGTGATGAAGGAAACCTTGTGGGAATGTTGGATCTAAAATCTAGAGAGGTCCCTTGAAGATCTCTAGTCTTCATCAAAGGAGGCTCACTTTTGGGGTTGGAACCTAGGTTTAACTTAACCTAGCAAGGTGAGTTCAAGTTGATTTGTGAAAATGTTGTACATGCCAAAATGTCCATTTTAAAGTGTTTACGTGTTTTACATGAAACTATCAAGGTTTGAGTTATTTAGTGGGTTTTGATTATTTGAAATGTTTAGCTCTATAAACCTTGTAAAACACTCATGTTTGGGATTTGTGGGCAGTTTGATAAATAAGTCATAAATGAAAGTGTTTGATGATTTATTGCATAAATGAAGATTATTTGGTCAAAAATGCATCTTTAGTGTTTGTTAGAAATATGCATCGTTTATAAAATGGGACGTTTGGAAATACAAATGTGTGAGTCATTTGATTTTAGTCATTCCCAGTCTTATGAGCATTTTTGAAATCCTAAACCCTTTTGGTGTTGGGCCGAAGGCCAATTGTGATTTGAGAGACGACGATTTTGGAAAAAGGTGTATTTTGGGTTGCGTAACCATATTGGCTCACGTGATTTAGCCAAACGTTTATTATGTCATTTGGGGCTTGATTTATACTGAGATGAGTCTTTGGGGTATTCGTTCAATTTTTAGTAGCTCGTTAAGGAGCGTTGGACACATGGTGTACTTAGTTTCATCTTATTTGAGAGTTACATGTTTTGAATGCGTTAGTTCATTCGTTGGAGTCATGTAACGTTTTAGACTATAATGCATTGGATCCATAGGCATATGAGTCAGCCAGTTAGTTTAATTGGGAACGTTATCCCTGTTTTGGGACTGGAAATATTTATGGTTAGCGAAGGGCTCGAGGTATAGATTGTGGGTGGTTGAACTCGATGCCTGTGTAATCCAGTTTGTTTATTCATCGTGGAATTTTAGTGTCCGCGTTTGAAGTCTAGTGAGTGGTCCCCAAGTCATGTTTTTATGTAAGCTTGCGGTGGTGATCTGCAGAGCCGTATACGGAGCTAAGTCTTGCGGTGGTGCCCATGGTGAGTCGGATACGGGGACTTGTGGCTTTTGTGGTGAAACTCATCTAGAGGTCGAGTAGACACTAGGGTCATTTGGGTATTTTGTGGTGGTTGCTCGGTAGGGAGTTGTATACGGGGATCCATGACTCTATGTGAAGCTCAATAACATTGATAAGTGGCTTAACTTTGTGTGCTCGCCACATTCAATGGAATTCGGGTCTCCCCCGTCACCGAAAGGTGTTGTTTTGGGTATTGAGTTCTATTATCCATGTTTTCGGTGACATTTTGTATATATGAATTTTATCCATGGTTTATGGGTTGAGTATTACGTCCCACCCGTATTTTGGGTGTTTCGAGATATAAAGTTTCATCCGAGTTTCATAAATTGGGAGTTCGATTTATATTCTCATTTTGAGTAAGTTTTGGGTTGAATTTAATTTACGAAAGAACGTTTTATATTGGGATCTTCGTTCTTAAAATAGTTTGGATTGGAAAACGTTTATATTGGTGTTTCCTTCTCCTAAAATGCATATTATTGGAAAACGAGCCATTTTCATATTTGAGGCATATCATTTTGAGAGATTTTGATTTAAATTGTGTAACACCCCGATTCTTGAAAGATACCATTTCAAGTTAATACAGAAACCGATATATCGAGGAAAAATAAGATATTTAATTTGGACTTGAATCCTGGATTTTATAGTCTAGATGGATGAAAGATTCAATTACGAGTCCAACGGTTCTTTCCGGAGCGAAAACGGAGCTATAACGAAGAAGTTATGGCCAAAACAGTTTCGGTACGCGCTAGGCTATAGTGCCCGGCGATTGTGACAGTGTCACAATCGCCTGTCAAGGTCGCCGGAGCCCGAGAACTCTTGGTACAATCTCAGCGATTATGCCCGGCGATTGTGACATGGTCACTATAGCCTGTCACAATCGCCTGGGTGTTTCAGGGTGTTAAAATCGCGATTTTCAGCCCCAAACTTCATTTCTTCATAACTCTCTCATTTCAACTCCGATTTGGGCGATTCAAGTTGCCACGGTTTCATTTTTGAGAGCTTTTTAAGGATATGGAAAGATATTGTAAGTATATTGGAGTATACTAGATTATTTGGTGGTGGTAAGCTTCTCATCTCTCACTATTTATCTTCTTCCCCAAAGTTTTCTTGGTTTTCATCCACCCTTTGTTCTCCCTTTCATAGATTGGAGTTTTGTAACCATTTTGGTGAACTAGAAGTGTTTTGGTTGGTGTATTCAAGCTTGGGTTAAGGTAATCTTCTATTCTCTTCGGTTATGGAAGTTAGGGTTTCGGTAGTAATGGAGGTATTCATATAGATGGTTTGGGAAACGATTCTTTGTGGTTGATTATGTTTATTTGTGGTTGATTATGTATGGATTTAGGTTTTGGAAGTTTGGTCTTGAGAATCCAAGTGTTCTTCAAAGGAGCTCTAATTGGGGGAAAATCTAGATTTAGCCTAAATCTAGCAAGGTGAGTTCAAGTTGATTTGTGAAAACGTTGTACATGCCAAAATGTCTATTTTAAAGTGTTTATGTGTTTTACATGAAATTATCAAGTGTTGGGGTATTTGCTAATCTTTGGATATTTGAAGTATTTAACTTTACAAACTTTATATAACACCATATTTGGGATTTTTGGGTATTTTGATAAATGTGTCACAAATGAATGTGTTTTGAGGTATTATTGAATAAATAGATCTTTGGTCAAAGATACGCTTTTAAATGTTTGTCGGGTTTTATGCATCATTCACGAAATGGAATGTTTTGTAAAGTTTTAATTGCACATTTATGCGAGGTACTGGAAAGAATGTTTATAGTCTCATTTTATGATTTTCATTCTTATCAGCAGTTAAAGTTGGAAAATGCATATTTTGTGTTATGAGACATTTGGAAAAATTATAAGGGTATAAGTTCATTTGGAAAATGGGTTGTCTCAACTAATGTTGAGTTTCGAACTAATCTTACTTCTGGTCGTGGTGTTGACATATCCGTTGGTCGAGTGCGTTTTATCGTATTGTTATTTTCATTTATCAATGAGTCAATTGGGTTGCTAAGCCTGCAGCTTGGCATTGTTATTTTGATGGGGTTTTGGACAATTGTCCAGTTTTGGTAACTTGACTTCGAGCCTTGTTGGCAATTTTGGATGAAGCTCGTTAGGTATCGGGTGCGATGTAAGTCCTATGAGCTGCACGTTAGGTATCGGGTGCGATGTAAGTCCTTCGTGCTGCACGTTAAGGTACCGGGGTGCGGTATAAGTCCTTCGTGCTCAAGTATTACGATATTAGATGAGGGGCTCGACATAGGAACCCGACGGGGTTGAACTCGAGTTTCCGTGGGTGTACGTTTAAAGCTACTGAGCCTGACATCTCTTGCGTGTACTTTTGTTTATATGACTAGTCATAACAACATAAAATGGGCTTACTTTGTGGACAGTCACATTTTATAGAATCGGGAATCCCCCGTCACCGAAAGGTGTTGTTTTTGGGTATTGAGTTTTATTATCCAAGTTTTCGGTGACGTTTTGTATTATTGGGTTTTACCCTTGATTTTATGGGATGAGTATTATGCCCCACCCGTGTTTTGGGGTGTCTTGGGATATAAGGTTTAACCGTATCTTCATAAATGGAGAGTTCAAGTTATATTTACGCTTTGAGTGAGTTTTGGGTTAAAGCTAACTTATAATGGGTGGCTTACATTGGTATTATCATCTTTGTAGTGGTTGGGTTTGGAAAACGTCCAAATTTGTGTTCTTTGTTTAAAATGCATATTATTGGAAAATGAGTCGTTTTCACATGTAAGACGTATCATATTGAAGGACTACGATTTTAACTGCATCTTTTCTTTTAAACGATTATTTTATATATGTTGAAAACTCTTGAGCTCACTAGGCATTAAGCCTAACCTTTTTATTTGTCGGCATGTGCATCAGGTTTCAAGGTTGGGAGTTGGTCCTAGCAATCCTATGAAGAGTTGAGCCTTAGCTCTGTGCAAATGTAAGTAGTTGGGAACTCTTCCGCAACGTTGGAGATAGTAACTAATATGAGGTTTTAGTAGCACCCGTCCTTATCATAGACTTTTGTATATAATGAATGGTTGTATTGAGGTTAAATCTTAATTTGCAGTTGTAGATGATTTGTTTATTGATGTATTTAGAAAATTTTAAATAAGTTGCTATTTCCAGAATTGAGGGTGTTACAAATTGCATTCCTTCTTTTCAACGATATATTTATTCATGTTGAAAACTCTTGAACTCACTAGGCGTTAGCCTAACCTTTTTATTTGTCGGCATGTGCAACAGGTTCCGGTTGAGAATAGTCCTAGTGACACTGAGAAGAGAGGAGTGCTAGTTATGTGCTCGAGGAGTACTTAGCTTGTTGAAGTTTTCCGCATTTGTTTTGGGAAGAGCAACTTCTGTTTGGGGTTAAGTAACACCCGAGTTCGGTTTAGTACTTATACATTATTGGAGTTTATATTTGTTGAGGTTAGTTATAGAATTTTATCTTGAGGTATACGGAGTTTTGAATTGTAGGAGGAAGTTTTGTTCCTTATTTTGATGTTATATCAAAATTTTTAATTAGTTCATCTTACCAAATTTGAGGGTGTTACACCTTGAAACCCCCTCCCACTCCTCATAGCTCCAGCAAAACTAGCCCTCGTCTTCCATCCCCATGATACTAGTTGAACTTCCGTTTGTGGGATTTACCTTGCCACCATCATTTTACGAACTCCAAAACGGTTCAGGTTTACGAACAATTTATCTTTAAATGGTTTTGATTTCAAATGATTTAGATGAAGAACACACCAACAAAGCAATAGAAGACGAAAATCGAACAATTCAGATGTAGGGTTTTCATTCAAACGATTTCAAATGCTAGATTTAGATTTGATTGTTTAGTAAAAATCCACATTCATATGTATAGAGAAATCTAGTTTTTTTTTTTGTCTTTTTAGATTTAGGTTTGTGTATGACTCAAATTTGTATAAATTGGGAGCTGGTCCTAGGTTCTATTCATGTTAATCTTCAAATGGGTTTTGTTAGAGCATCTCCAATCGATTCTCCAAAATGGAGATTTTGAGGATTTTGCTCCAACAGATTCCCTAAAACATTCTCCTAAATGGAGAAAGTATGTGAGAGGTGATGAAAATCTCCAGATTTGGAGATTTCTTCAAAAATGATTAATTATGAGAGAGATTATTTCTTATTTATTCTACCAATGAAATTGTTTGAAGTTAAATGTTTAAGAGAGATAAATAATATTTTATGAGTTGTATTTAATATTTTAATAAAATAATTAATTGTGTAATCTCCAAAATAGAGAATCTGTTGAAGATGAAGGTAATTCTTTTTAAAGTTTTTGACTTTTTACTTCTACATTTTGAAGATTATGTTGGAGATGCTTTTATATCCTCTTGTTCATGCTCATCAATATCGGATTTATGTTCTTGTTATTTGCTTTAATTTGATGGGTTTTGTGTTGTCTTTTGTTTTTTCCTTTGAATATGTGTTTGATGGAAGTTGGAGGTGGTGGATGACAGTGGTGTGTGTTCTATGTTGAGGAAGAAAGAGTTGGAAAGAAAGATGGTAAAGTGACCAAGTTGTCCCTCACATGAATGATACATGGGTTATTGGGTTGACTAACGGAGTTTTAGTTAACAGTGTTAACTTGAGGGATGTTTTTGGGTTCTAAAAAAGCAAAATATAAACCATATATATACTTTATGAATTTTGGGATCAAAACCAAAAAGCATGCATAAAAAAGAAACCAAAAATGTAATTCACTATATCTCTATTATCTTATAAAAATTCTAATACGGTTTCTTTGAAAGCCCACGATTGCGGCCCACGTCGTCTCCCTCTCCCCCTCATATCGCTTTTTTCCCTCGCACTACCGCTTCAACCTCAATGACTTCCAACTCCCCAGATACTACAATTATAAAATTGCTTCTGCGAATTGACATTTTCACATCCGAAATCTTGAATCTACACATCGTATACTTCAATTTTGCCTAGAAAGATTTCGCACAGGTTAGTATTTTGTAAACCAGTACAACACTTGAATTTTTGTGACATATTTGCAATCGATTCGTTATCGATGTTTTGTTAATCAAGCGTTGGACTGGAAATTCTCTCAGGTGTTTGGTGAACGCACCGCCGGTGAAGAAGTTCAGGAAGGTAAAAAACTAGGTTCAAATTGAGATGGTTGTTATTCTTCGCCTTACTTGTTTACTCATCTTACGATACTGTTTGAGACCTCAGATTCGTGTTTTGATTAGAGTTTGGATGAAACGTGTATTTGATCTGTTTTATCGGATCAGTACATTGCTGAATCGTAGGTGATTTTGGGAGGAAATAAACCAGGTTGTATTTAACACTCTCACTAATTAACAAACGACAAAATTTCAGTTGTTGCATATATATTATCAAGAAGCTACTTCCAGAGGCTACTGCTAGGAACTAACTAATTGAATGCATAGATGAAGTTATGCATGTACCCATATGATTAGATGGTTCTGGAAACTTATTTGCAAATTGTGATCTTTTTATTCAGTTACATACTTGCTTCAATCTAATAGATTTTGAGGCATTCTTCAGGTAAGCAGAGACGATTTAACAGAGACGTTCTTAAATATGTGAGGTCATATATTTAATAAAAAAAAAATCCGTTGAAGGTTATTCTCTTGGATAACCCCTCTATTGGCAAGCTTATGCAGCAGGCAGTTGATGATGATATGTTTTAGCAATTGTTTTGTTTGGAATTACCATGAGGTTTGTGCGACTGCTCATGTTCTAAATGTTAATAAAGACATTCTTTGTTGGCTGTTATCAGAGACAATTTAAATCCGGTCTTGATTTCTACACGTCTTACATGTGGTTGGAAATATGTTAGACGAAGTATGGATGCTTTTAGCAAATTAAATTAAGATTTATGATGTTATGTAACGTGTTGGAATGAGTAGATGCCGTGATAAAATACTTCTATTAGATGAAAACAAAGATTTAGTTCATAAATGTGTATCCAATGTTTGCTTATGGATATGTTTTCTTTTCACCTTATATCAAGTTTCATCTTGTTTTCTACACTTTCTTCCCCATCTGTCCCCATGAGAATTGCAGTGTTTGATTGAGCAAATAGTATAATAAAAGCCATTTGTCTAAACCACCCTTCAATATTGGCAAACAACGTGAAGCTTATGGATTAAAATCATTACCCCAAAACTTTATTGACAATGGGAAAGAAGGTCATTAGCTTAAGAACTTTCTAGAAAAGGAAGTCTTCCGATTAATATGGAATGGACCAAAATCCAAATTTGCTGCAACTTTTTTGTGACTGATGGCGTGCTTTCCTTATTTATTTTTACACCAATCTGTGTTACAGGTCATTTGATTACATGTTTATTTTCGTTACAAAAGTTTTGGGCATGTTATAAATCAGAAAAGTATCATTACACGGGATTTTCAAAGAGCATTTGCACACACTTCTTGGCTTTCAAATTGCAAACACAAGCATTCTCTTATATACTTCGTAATTTTTTCAGCCTTGTTGCACTTGTCTTACATTATCTGCAATTTTTATAACTTGTGTCACAATTTATATCATCTCGGCTATAGAGTTTGATAAAAGCGGTGACCATCTTTTTACCAGAGATCATGGGGGACGGGTGGCATTATTTGAGAGGACCGATACAAAGGAGGTCAGTAGTGCACGAGTTGATCATATATGATTTGTTGAGTTTTTGTCATTTTTGTATTGCTTTAAGTTTTTCTTGTTTCTTGCAATTTTTAAATCCCGATCATTTTTATAGCATGGTGGAAGTAGAAAGGATTCAGAGAAGACCGATTACCCAAGTAATAGGCATCCAGAGTTTCACTACAAAACTGAGTTCCAGAGCCATGAACCTGAGGTGTTGTTTCTGTTTTTTATAGTTGTTGCTTATCTTTCACTTTTATGTGTCTTTTTAATGACCTTTTTGCTTTCAGTTTGATTATTTAAAGAGTTTGGAGATTGATGCGAAAATTAACAAGATTAGATGGTGCCCTCTTTCTTCTGTCTACCATTGACAAAACCATCAAATTCTACAAGGTCACCACTTTCAATTTATTTAATTTTTCTCATATGTATATCATTTGAAAGGTTGTGTGCTCTTTTAGTAGTTGTACCCAACCGCATATTAATGGAGAAAATGTTACACGTTGCTTATCCGTAATAAATACATGCATATGGGCAGGTTCTAATGAGAACCGTAAGTATTTTGAGAACCTGTGAACGAACTATTCATGCTTTATTCATGATGAATGTTACGATAGATATTCATGATGAAAATTATTCAGAATGAAAGTACATGGTATTCATGGTTATTCAAGGTCATTCATGATGAATAATACATGAAATAGTTGGTTCCTAGGTTCTCAAAATATTTATAATTCTCATTTGAACTTTCCTCTATTGGCATAATAGTAAATTACACTTTTGACCCTACAATTCTTCTAGATTCTGGTGTATGAGAGTTGATGATCTTTTTAACAGACTTGTTCAGATATGTATTGACCTTGATTCTGGTGTAATCTGGCCTATGGCCATTATATATGTGTTTAGATGGTTGTTTGGGAGATATAAGGTTTTGGGTCTCAATGGATACTATTTTTGTTTGATTAGCTTGCAAGCTACTGTCTTTATTTATTCACAACCTTCTTGGTCCATCTAGACAGCTTGTTTTGGTGATCAGATGTAGTTCATTCAGATGCCAAAATGTAAATTCTGTTCAACAGTCCATTATAATTGTTCCCATCTGTTTAATGACTTTTGGCACTCTGCTGTTTATTGGATATTGAGGGATAAGTATGGTTTTTTCAGTGTGTGGATATCAAAGTTGTTTTCGAGGAATAAGGAGGATATGTTGCTATGGGTTATATACAAAATCAGAGTTTGGATTTGGATTTATGTTACAAAGGCCATTGCCCATTTTGCAACCAATTTGAAGCTGCCATGTACATCTGTTGGTTTTATTAGATTTGGCAGCAGGTGTTGTAATATTGTTGACTCCAAAATTCATATTTAGATATATATATATATATATATATATATATATATTCATGCATGAGAAAGGTCATCCAAGTTCTTGGAAATGGATTTCTCAGTCTGCAATGGAAATGATTTTGCATGAATTATGGTGTTGAAGGAAAAAGACAAAGTCAAGAAATGAGATTTGAAAGTTAACAAAGGAGGCTTCAATGGAGGTTTACAACAGTGAGCAACGTACCTTTGTTGTGGCTTTGATAGGTCTAATCTCACTTTAATCTCACGCACGTCACTGTGGTTGCTATCATGTGTTTTCATTGGCCGCGTGAGTTTGATGCTTATAAACCCACATTGAAACTCACGTTGAAACTCGCCCAAAGATGTGATCGGTTTTAAGCAGTTCTCAACCAAGGGACGTGGGTTACTCCATGTAACACCCTCGATTTCAGTATGCATTTATTTTGATCATAAATTCATTTTTTGAACCGTACATTTGATCGAGCACGCATTCGGGTCAAAATCGGGTGATTTTGGGTTCGGTACAACTGGGGCGACAGTGCCCGCGATTGTGACAGAGGTCACTCTCGCGGGGTTTGTACCGAGAGTCGATGGCTTGACGCGATAGTGACCAGCGATTGTGACAAGTGTCACTATCGCGGGGATTGTACCGCGAAGCCCATAGTTCGGGCGATTGTGACACGCGATTGTGACAATGTCACTATCGCGAGTCACTATCGCGGTCGGCCCCAGACCACTTAAATGCCATTTTCGCGATTTTTGGCTCATTTCTAACATTTGAGAGCTTTGGAGAGCCGATTTTGAAGAGAGAAAAAGGTAGGGTTTCATCTCTTTTCATTTATTGCTCTAAGAGGAGATCATCTTTTGCATTTATTGGGTTTGGTTAGGTTGTTGAAGGTGATTGGAATCTTGTGGTTGTATCACCAAGTCGCCTTCTACATTCTACCTTCAAGTGTTGTAACCTAGGGTTTCCTTGAAATCATCTAAGGTGAGTTTTCTTAATCATTCCTCTAATATAAATGCTAGGGTTATGTGTTTATGAACTTATCCTTGTCTCCTAATCACATTTGAATTTTGTTGTGTTTTGACCTAACTATGGATTTTGGAGATATTATGGTTTGGTTTAAACAAGGTTTTCATGGATGGTGTTTTAAAGAATTAATGATTTCATGTTTACCCGCTCTTTTGATAACTAATAATTGTTACTTGGAATTTTGATAAACACCTAAAGCGAAAACTAGGGTTTTGGGAATACTTTATGTATTAGACCAATTATTGGACATGTTGGCTTTTGAAACGGAATTTGTTATATTATCATTGATGGGGTTGTGTTTACGAAGGTTCCTTAATCAATGTGAGATAAGCCCATGTTAGTAACTCATATATTTGGGATTTGGTTTTATGAATTACATGCATGATTAATATGGTTGTATTAACATGTTTTGGTATTTGGTGTTAGTGCAATGGATCCATAGGCACGGTATTCCAATGTCTCGTCCGGACATTTGGTTACCCTTGGCACGGGATAGGCATCGGGCTCCATGGTAAGTAGGGTGTGGGCCTATACGGTCGGGCATCGTCCGATGGACAGTATGGTGTAATCCCAATGAGCTTGAGTTCCCCTGTTTTGGGACTCTCAAGAATAGACCTGGAGTGGTTGACTTGATGTTTCGAGCAATAGACTTGGAGTAATTGAGCTCGCTATGTGATTTGAACTGTTGTCGGTAATTACTGAATGCTAATGGTTTATTTGTTTTGTTTTATTTAGCTCACGGCTAGATCAGCTACATGACTTCAATCGGGTTTATTGTTTAAGTTATTTTCCGCTTATATGTTCTCACTAGGCTCTAGCCTAACATTTGTTTGATTGTCATGTATGGCAGGTCACTCTAGCGGTGGGACTCGTCGGGATTGAGAGGACGACCTTGGGGTCGAGAGCGGTATTTTTGATGACTTAGTGACCAATATTTGAAGTATAGAGATTTTACCTTTTGGAAGAATAGCGACACACGACATTAATCTTGGTTGCACAAGTTAGATTACTAGGTTGTTGAATTGTATTCTTTATTTGTTCTTGGGTTGTAATAGCCATACTTGGTTCCCCGTGTTGGGTTGACGTACATTGGTTTAGATGGCTATACTCTTATCTTACAGGTTTTTGGATCTCCCTTTTTGGGTAGATTGGTTTCTACCATTTATAGACGTTATATAGCCAAATTTTTAAGTTTTAAATTCACTCTAAATTTTAGGATGTTACACTTCAGATATTCAATTGAAGGCTATTACTCTCCCAACAATAAAGACATATTATGTCAGCATAAAATCTGTAATTTTCTTCATCGATTTCTCCTATTTCCAAGTATTGTAACATCGATCAAGTATAGTGGACTTCTCGGTGGTCTCCTCCGCCCGTGGTTTTTCCCGTTTTGGGTTTTCCACGTAAATCCGGTGTCATTTTCTCCCTTTATTTTATTTCCATCAAGTTTCAATTATTATTGCGTGGTTGATTATTGTTCCGTTGGGAGTTCGAGTTTATCGTTTCCGCATTACGAACTCGTTTGAGTTTATTATTGGATCTTGGGTTAAATTCAATTAAGTTTCTACTCGATTCGATCTCGTTTTCGGGGGTTCGATCGAGTGTGGTGTGATCGGAATTTGCAACAGGTGCTATGACTCTGTTCCTACATGCTTGTTTTTCAACCCTTAATTCTTATCTCTTTCTTTGGTCTTGCACTATGGGTTCTCTTTTTGGATTGTTTTTGGAGTTTGGTTTACCTACTGCAGTGGCTGATTCAAAAGTATATTTCTTTGGATTATGGTTTTGGGATTTGGTGGTGGTATATGGATGGTTCATCTAATTTTGGTACTTGGTGGATGATGGAAAATGAAGGAAAATATGATATGTGGTTCCATTCGACTGTCTTACATGGTGTTGGGTTGAAGGCTATTTTTAAATTGATGTGGACTACCCATTTTTGGTCCATCTTTCAATTTAAATGGAGTTTGGGCTGGAATTATTTTATGAATTTGGCTATTTACTCTTTGTGGGTTTTTAGCTTAGTTTGGATTTCGTTTGGGTTCGAACCGTGATCGATGAACTTGTTTATTGGTTCGAGGTCAATAATTTTTATATTTTTATTGTATGATTTATGAACGTATGATCATGCTTGACTCAAAAAAAGTGTATGCTCAAATGGCTCGGTTTTGTTTAATCTAACAATCTCCGTGTTTTACTTATAAAATTTTCATTACTTTTTCGGTCTCAGTTTACGTCAACTTTACATTCCACTGCAATGCACTAGGTACATAACTAGATTCTTCAAATTAACATCGAGAAGGAGGAAAGTAGAACAAAAAATAAAACATGATTGTCATTTCAAGTTCTTGGTTTAGGTTTCGATCAGATACTCCGTGCCGCATCACGTGTGTGTATATGACTAGGATTTATAAAAAAATCATCTAAAGTACAAATATGGGTGTTCAAAGTTCACTTAGTAAGAGCATCTCCAATCGGACGGTATATTACAATTTTTGCAGTTTTAAGCATCCAAACATCCGACATTTTTTCACTTTCTTTGCCGTTTGGTTTTCAACCGGCATACTCAAGGGCCCACCACTATCACCTTTTATTTATTTTTTAACATCAATTTAATTTTATTAAGATATAATAAATTAACATGTTTATATAATGAAAAAGTTCAAAAAAAAACCCAATGGACTTTTGTGTTTGGAGTGATTAAGTCACTAAACAATTTTTTCGAACAAATAAATCCTTAGACATTTCGAAACCTATTAAATAAATCCTTAAGTTTTAGGTAATCTGTTAAATACATCCTTATTACTTAAAAATATAACTTGCAACCTACATAGAAGGTAAAACTACAAATTAAAAAAAAGGGCACCTACTTAATCCTTCTACAAATTAAAAATGGGGAAATTAACTATAATAGTCAATCTCATCACCCAATTTAATTTTAACCACTTTTCAAACTTTTTTCCTAAAATAGTCAAAGTTTGCGCAAAATATATTTTTTTCTGCGTAAGGTGTTTTTTCCCAAAAAGATAAAAAAGCATCTTTACGTAAAAAAAATTATGTGTTAAGATTCACTTTCTGCTTATAGTTTTGGAAAAAATTTATACTTTACATCCTTATAAAATTACACTTAGTTATTTAATTTATTTTATATCCATAATTTTTTCATTTTTCATTTTATTATATTAATACGCATAATCATATATTAACTAACATATATAAAAAAAATTACAAATTACACCATTATAATCGTTTCGTCAATACGTTCAAAATGAACTGAAGATTGTTTTTGAATTTAATTTTATATTATTCAATATCATAAATATATACAAATTATTTTTAATACTTACAATTTATACCTTTAAGGTTACAGATTAATCTTATACTATTAAATAAATAACTCTAAATGATATAAAGTGTAAGTATTAAATATAATTCGTACGTATTAGAGCATCTCCAACAACTTCTCCATTTTGGAGAAAACTCTGAAAATGGAGATTTTTAAGGTGAAATGGGCTCCAACAGTTTCTCCATAACTTTTTCTCCATTTTGGAGAAAGTAGGAGAGAGAAGGTATTTTTCTACAAATATAGATATTGCTCTAAAAATGATTACCCAAGAGAGAGAAATATTTTTTTATTGTTTTCCCACCCAAAATTAGGTCTGAACCGCCAAAACAAAAAAAATGCCTCTTCCTTCTCCCCCTTTTCCCTTTTCTTATTTTCTTCTGGGTTCATCTTTTTTCAGATTCATTGAAGAGCAAAACATTGAAGAATCATCCATCTATTTAGTTTTCATCTATGGAATCAAATCAGGTCCTAATTTGATTTCTTTTTCTGTGTCATGTATCGATCAGTGGATTTGATGTTCTTTGTGTCATGTATCGATCAAAGTAAACTTTCTAAATTTATGGAATCAAATCATTGTTCTTTGTGTTAGATTTTATCCGTTGTTTCTAGTTTTACAAATGGTGACTCATTTCTTTTCCTGGCAATAGAAAGACTAAAATTGTCCTTACTAATCTTGGTTTGGTTCATCCATTATGGAGTCTTGGGAATTGTTTGAGTCATTTCTGAGTATATGCATCTGAATTTCCCACAGGTTTGATCAATGTTCAGTTTGATCATATTCTGAGCCCAGTTTGTTCCATGAATTGTATCATGCTTTTAAACTCTAAAATTAGGGGTCTTTTACCCGATCACTTACCCGGTAAATGTTTACCGGTAAATTCAACAATATCACTTACCAACAATGTCAAGTAATTGTGTTGCTTTAGACTAAGACATGTTGAGGTACTTTGTTTGTTCTCGTCCAGGTCATATTTTACTGCAACTGTCAAGGAATTTGAGGGATTTGTACTGCAACCATCCAGGTACTGTTTTTCCAGATTTTAGTAGCAAACTGTTTTGTTTAAAAATGCATATAAAATCACTCGTTGGTCCAAACGAGATGTATGATATACCGTTGGAAACCTCTACGTGTCTATTACAACCTTTTAGTTTACACCAAGATCTGATTTCAACTCCATAATGCTCAAAACAATCAGTTTCCAGAACTGGTCCTGTATAAAAACGGGATTTGCTTACTGTTCTTTAAAAATTCATACAAATTGACTCGTTGGTCCAAACGAGATGTGTGATATACCGTTGGAAACCTCTATGTGTCTATTACAATTTTGTAGTTTACACAAAGATCTGATCTCAACTCCGTAATGCTCAAAACAATCAGTTTCCAGTCCTGTACAAAAACGGTATTTGCTTGCTGTTTTTTTAAAAATTCATACAAATTGACTCGTTGGTCCAAACGACATGTGTGATATACCGATGGAAACCTCTATGTGTATTTATTGTAAGCGTACCTTGAAGATCACCCCATGTGATAGGATGAAGCTTAATGGATACTGTTAATGTGATTAGGCTCAGTTTGGGAATGACAAGTCAGAAAATTTGAGCTCTTTGTTATGAAGAGTTTTTATTTTTGACATAAAATCACTTGAGCTGTTCAATACTTGTAGTTAAAAATTGATGGAGCTGAACTAAAATCAAGTTAAATCACTTCAAAAGGTGGCTTTGTTCTTGAAAATTTTATTGAAAAGTATCATTTTAAAAAGGAAAAAAAATTATAAATACGATTTTATAGAGAATTTGGTGAGCTTTATTAATTTATTAAAAGATTGTTGGAAACTATTATTTATATAAAATTATTATTTAAAAGTTATTATTTTATAAAAAGTTTGTTGAAAATTACAAATTTATATAAAATATGTTTAAAAGTTAGTTGAAGTAATGATGTATTGAATATTTTATTAATAAAATTAAAGTAAGATTCTTCAAAATGGGGAAGCTGTTCGAGATGAATGCAAAATATTTTGGAGATTTTGACTTTTGATTCTACATTTTGGAGAAATTTTGAGGAAGCTGTTAGAGATGCTTTTAATGATATTTAAAAATATGAGATTAAATAAAAAAAATTCAATATTAGGCTCATTTTAAACGTATTGATGAGAAACTTATAATGATATAATTTGTAAAAAAATATATTTTTTATGTATTTAAGTTGATATACGATTATGCATGTTAATATAATAAAGGGTTAAAATGAAGAAAAAAAAGGTAAAATATATAAAGTAAATTAAATAACAAATTATAAAGATGTTTCTATTTTTTTTCTTTTTTTTGCCAGAAAAAATTCTTAAGGGAAAAAAAATTTATGCCAAAACTTAGACTATTTAAAAAAGACACTTTGAAAAGTGCTTAAAAATGAATTTGATTGATGAGATTGACTATTTTAATTAATTTTCCTATTTTTTTATTTCTAGGGGTATAAAGTAGTGACATTTTTTTTTGTTTTTTTTTCAATTTGTAGTTTTACATGTTATATAGGTTGCAAGTTACATTTTTAAGTAATAATGATGTATTTAACAGGTTTCCAAAAGTCCAATGATTTATTTAGTGTGTTTTGAATTGTCTAAGGACTTGTTTGTTCCAAAAAATTGTCCAATTACTTAATCATTCCAATCACTAAAGTCCATTGGGTTTTTTAGACTTTTCCCTTATATAATCTAAATTATATATACATTTAATTATTTATTTTTTAAATATATGTAATTTTTCTAAATGTAATATTAATTAAAAATTTGTTGTTTTTAATTTAACAAGTCTTTATTAAATAAATAAATTATTTATTATTTATTAGTTATTACTATAATACATATTTATAAATTTATAATTATTGTTATTAAAAATAGTTTAATAATAAATAAAATATGTTATTTTAATGTGAAGTTTACAAATTTGATGTTTTTTTTAGAGTATGGTTGGAGTTTAGTTATTTTTGGTGTTGATGGTCTCACCAAATTTGGTGTTTTTGGTGTGAAAGTTGGAGATGCTCTAAGGAAAATGTGATACCAAACACTTGTTTTAAAATAAATATAAATAGAAGCGTAGACACTTATTTTGGAATGGAAGGAGTAAAATTTAATCAATAAGTTATACTATTTATGTAAAGTTTTCAATTCATTTGTTTAACAGAACAAACCAGAACACAAAATTTGAATTTATTAACCACTTGGGTTGTGCCATACTGTTTAAGACTTAGGGGATGTAGTGAAAAATCTTATCTACTCTAGATTCAAATCCAGACGCTATCAAAACCCTTGTGGCCATGGAGGTTCATCTACGATGACTCCAAGCCATTCGTGGTCGTCCGGAGAATTAGTCGGTGCACGTAAACTGATTCGGAAACCCACATTTACCAAAAAAGAAAAATTGAATTTATTATTTTATTGATTATTAATTAAATATTTAAAAATATTCAAAATTGTCAACTCCCATCCAAGGTCTCTTGATCAATTCAAGAGCAGATTTCACTCACACAACAAACACAACAATGACTTTACTGCTGTTTCTTCTTCTTCTTCCACTTTTCTTCATTATATTTATTACATTCTTCAAATTCATATGGATCCCACTGCGGATCCAACTCCACTTCCGTCAACAAGGCATCCGAGGTCCCCCCTACCGTCCGATCTTCGGCAACTCCGCCAAGATCCGACGGCAGATGATCGTCGAGGCCGAATCATCGCGCCCGATTTCGTTCAACCATGACGGAGTTGTTCAGCGGGTGATGCCACACTTTCACAATTGGTCAAAGGTGTATGGAGATCCGTTTCTGTATTGGTTCGGATCAAAGCCCCGATTGGCCGTGTCTGACCCGGATTTGATCAAGGAGATATTAGTGAGTAACAACGGGTCGTTTGGGAAGATCCGGTTCAACCCGGTTTCAAAGGTTTTGATTGGGGAGGGACTTGTGGGTTTGGAGGGGGAGAAGTGGATTGTTCATAGGAGGATCACCTCCCAAGCCTTTAACATGGAGAGAATTAAGGTATTTTTGGAATTAATACTATTTTTACACTTTTTTTTATTTAAAAGTTAGGTAATTAAATAAAACTAAACAGTAATTGGTAATTAAATTTATGTGAAATAAAATGATATTTTTCTTAGGTCAATTAAGTAGAAAGTGACCAAAAATATATTTTGATTTGGGACGAAAGGGCTGATTGAGACACGTCAAAAAGTTGGTTCGGACTCCATTTTGAACAAATTGTGACCCTTTGTTATTGAAATAGCAAGTTTTGGGTTTTGGTTATTCTTGACAAATTAGCTGATAAGTTGGTTATTAACTAATAAATTAGTAACTATAAGGGTTGTGGCGTACTGGTTAAGGCCCTGGGGATATGGTGGAATATCCCATCTACCCAGGGTTTGAATCCAGACGTACACAACAATTATGGTCACTGAAGTTTAATCAGGGTTGATGTCTTACAGTCATAGTTTGCCAAAGGATTAGTCTAGAAATAACCTAGGATATCTTTAAAAAAAAAACTAATAAATTAGTTGTTGGCGAATAAATTAACTGACAAATTAATAGTAAAACTAGCTAGATGGCAATAAAAATAGCCTAAAAAACATATTAAAAAAGTAATTAGAAAAAAAATTAAAATCAAGATCATCTAAAACAGATTTAAATTTTACTTGAAGTTATTTTTCAAAAACTAGTTTATAGATTGACTTATAAATAATCGAACAAATATTTTTAATAAAATAAAATAAAATAAGCTTATGAATGCATATCATTACTTTTACTTAGCTAGCAATTGGAAAGACTAAGCAAAGCCCATTGGGCCTACTCTTGTATTATTTGGGTTTTTAGGAATGGGTACCCGAAATTGTGGATAGTACTCGAAATATGATGAGCAAATGGGATGCAAAAATTGGAGCAAACGGATCGGAATTCGAATTCGACGTGCACAAGGAATTTCACGACCTCTCGGCCGACATAATATCACACACGGCTTTCGGGAGCAATTTGGAAGAGGGCAAGCGAATCTTCGAGTTGCAAGAACTACAAGTTATGCTTGTCTTGCAAGCCTTGCGAAATGTCTATATTCCAGGATTCCAGTAAGTTTCCAATAATTGCCTTTATGGTTGTTATACTTTTCATTATAATTCGATATTTAGTGAATTCACATTTCTATCTTACAACCTATATCGATAATAGAATATGTATATATTCATAATTATTCTCGACATGCACTATTATTTTTTATTTTTGCGTAAATGTTAGAGTCTTGTATATATAGGTATATACCAACGGAAAAGAACCGGCTACGATGGAAGCTAGAGAAAGAAACAACAGAGCTGATAAGGAAACTAATCGAGAAAAACAGAAATACGAAACAAAATCCGAGAACTCTACTCTCGTTATTGATGTCTCCTTACAAGAAAGACGACATACTCACTCTCGAGGAGATTGTGAGTGAATGCAAGACGTTTTACTTTGCCGGAAAGGAAACAACGGCAAATCTTTTGACTTGGGTGTTTCTCCTTTTGGGATTGCATCAAGAGTGGCAAAACAAGGCTCGAGAAGAAGTTGTTCGCGTTTGTGGAGAAAATGTGTTTCCTTGTGTCGAGAATTTGGTAGAACTAAAGATCGTAAGTCTACAGGTCTATAATTTATAATACAACTTGACTTTTACGATTGATTGTTTTTATTTGTGTTTGAACAGGTAAGCATGATATTGAACGAAACGCTTAGACTCTATCCTCCGGCGGTAATGATGATGAGACAAGCCTCGAAAAATGTGAAATTAGGGGGTAGGCTCGATATTCCGGTCGGTACGCAACTTTTTCTGGCCATGACCGCGGTTCATCACGATGCAGAAATATGGGGTGAAGATGCGAATAAATTCAATCCTATGAGATTTGCGGAGCCTAGGAACCACTTAGCGTCGTTCTTCCCGTTTGGTTTAGGCCCTAGGGTTTGCGTTGGCCAAAACCTAGCGATGGTCGAGGCGAAAATTGTTTTGGCTATGATTGTTCGACAATACTCGTTCGTAATTTCTCATTCATATGTTCATGCTCCGATGCAGTCACTTACAATGCAACCCCAATATGGTGCTCAGATAATATTTTGCAGGAGGAATTGAATACTCCTGAAACATTGTTATATTTGAATTTTTATAGTTGTTTATAATGTTTTACATGTTTGTACACTAAGGTTATGTTTGGCAAAAAAAAAAAGCTTATAAGTTAGTTTTTTTTCCTGATACATGTTTGAATGACCATAAGTTAGCTTATTGAAACGCTACTCAAAGTAGCGTTTTGATAAGCTAGTTTAGCAGCTACCAGCTAGCTTATAAGTTAGTTTGCCAAACAATGCCTAACTTATATGTTTTATATGAAGCATCCAAGAATCATTACATGTTGTAACTTGTAATGATCCGCTTTGACTTGATTTTGTGTCATTTTATTTAAGTTTTTATAATTTGTAATTAAGATTGTGTGTGCTTAAATAAAGTTATATATATTATTAAATATCAGTCTTGTTACAACAATTTCTTGGTTGATTATCAAAATATGACAACTTTGATCTTATAAGAATCCAAAAATCAGAAACAAGATTGAATTTGTCAAACGTTGTAACCTATTTATTGTAAATTTAAGTTACAACAATTAGACTTACAATACAATATTTAAACACCTTATGAGTAGTTCACATGATCATGTCCGTATTTGCGACAACTTGAATCATGAATTTGCGTAGAATTAAACTAAGATATTATATAATTTATATGTTGTTTGATATGTGATGCATTTATAAATGATTCAATCACAAAATTCGCATTGCTTAAACTTAATTTAATATATTTACTATTTAACATAAGAAAACAAAATCAGTTTATAAATTAAACTTTATAAATAACAATTATAAACTATAAATTTTATTTTGTCATTTTTATTGTTTAGAAAATTAGTTTAAGTAACCACTTGACCGTTTGATTTGATGAAGTTGAACTATTAAACCTAATAAAAATATAATTTTTGTCTTTAGAGAAGCGGAAACTGTTTGTCTAATTTGTTATAAAATAAAAAGTGTAATTATATTATTAAAATCCTTTTTTAGTTTGCATCGTTAGAATCCCATGCCGGCTAGAATTGAACCAATTTCTTTTTTATATTTGTTGGAACCTCTGTTCTCTTCTTAAATGCTCTTTGAAAAGTACATTCGTGAGGTAAAATTTTTCATTCTAGGAACTCAACACTTATAGCCCCCTCACAATATATGCTCGTCTAGCTGCCTCCATTGGAGGTGGCATGTTAGAGTCTCACATCGGCTACACTTTGACCAATTCTCCTCTATATATGTTGGAACCTTCATTCTCTTCTCAATTACTCTTTTCAAAAGTAAATATGAGGGTTATACATACATGCACATGCGCACGCAAACACACGCACGCACACACACACACACACACACATATATATATATATATATTGGGAACTCTTTCGAAAAAGTGAAATGATAAATTTAAATACAATTTGTCCATCCATCTTGATCCAACTTATCTTAACCACCATCTGCCATAATCTGTATTTGAATCAGTCCGACAAAAATCAAAGAACAACACATCCTAACTATTAATACCGTCGCTTCCACGAACCTTAGGCAGCACCAACAAGTCATCATGGCATAATGGACATGTCGTGTGTCTACACTCTACCCATCTATCCAAACAACTTCTATGCAAGACATGATCGCACCCCAATTCTCTAATCTCATCATCATCCTCGATTCTTCTCAAGCACACTGCACATTCATCTTCTTCCACTACTACCATGTTGCTGCCACGAGAATTCTCAGATGGGTAGAACATGCGATAGTTAAAAAAGACATGGTCTATTATGAAATCGATGTCGAATTTGAAATGAGCAAAAAACGATATGATAGTGTAAATAATCGACATGACGGTGTAAATTGAAAGAAGATTGTAGGAGAGCAAGGGGTGTTGGATTGGATATGTGTAGTATAAGCTCTTACACAAAATTTTTATATATAGACATAGTAATAGACTAATAGTAGTGTAGTTGGTACAAATATAGAAATGGAACATGTGATTTCCATGTGAACTCACGTGTTACAAATGTTTTTAAAAATATTTTAGAGGAATTTTTTTAAACATTTTAAAGGAAAAAAGATTCGTTGTATATTTTTGAACAAGTGTTTATAGTATATATATATATATATATATATAAATATATAAGGAGAGGTTCATTTGAGAAATGGTAAATGTATGAGAAATAGAGAAATTATCTTAGTCATTCATCTGGTCAACATTTGCGGCTTTGACCGTGAAGCACCGGATAATTCCTTGCATGGTCTATAGAAGGTAGAAGGGTAGTTTCGTAAAATACACGGGATGAGTTAATATATGAATCTATATGATTCACATATGAATCAGTTAATTAGTTCATATGAGAATCAATTAATTTTTTTTATTTTTTATTTTGGAAGGCATAGTGGCATCGAACCAACGAACGACTACCACGAAGACACGCACGCACACCTCCCTGACGGTATCGGGCATCCATGGGCAGCCCACTAATCCACCAATGTCCCAGCCCAGCTTACACTGAACCTAGAGCCCAACCACAGTCTAAGACTGGGCTGGGGGGTAGCCCAGTCAACGACTGGACCGGCCCAAGGACTGGGTACTCCTCATGCCCTCAAATTGACTCCCCTTGGATTCGAACCCGGGTAGATTGAGATACCATCCACAACCCCCCCCCCCCCCCAGGATGTTACCGCCCTTGGGAAAACCAACTGAGCTAGACATGATTTGTGAGAATCAGTTAATTAGTTCAACTGATTCATATATGAACTTACAGTTAATTAGTTCACATGTGAATCAGTTAATTAGTTCGTATATGAATCACAAAGGTTCATATATGAATCCTTTAAAAGAGTCCAGATATGAATTACCCGTGTATTTTGTAAAAATTACGAAAGTGTCCTTCTATTTTTGGAATAGCAGCAACTTTTGACCAGTCAAAGCCGAAATATTTGACCAGTCAAATCCGATCTTGACCGTATGAATGACTAGGATTACTTCTCTATTTCTCATATATTTATCATTTATCAAATGAACCTAAGACTATATATATATATATATATATATATATATATTAATGTTTTGTTTGTTGTATAAACATATAAGTAATATGATTTTGGTCAGGTTCAGGGAAAAACCTCAAAAAACGGAAAACTGAAGAACACTCTGGTAGCCTTCATCTGGACGGTATGCACTTGTGCATACAGATAATTTATTTATCCCCTTTTTTAGCCAATGCTGAATCGATGACCTATGTATTGTGTATAAAGTAAGAAAAACTTCTTGGATTAAAAAAAGTAAACAACTTTACTGCACTTGTGCATATGCACATGTGCATGTTACAAATTACCTGTATGCACAAGTGCATACCGTCCAAATGAAGGCTACCAGGATGTTCTTCAGTTTTCTGTTTTTTTAAGTTTTCTCCTGAACCTCCATGTCATTTTCATTGGTTATTATTTAATTTTTTTATATTTAATGATAATTATAAAAGAAACTACTAATTTATTTGATTTTCAAATTTAAATGAAATAACAGCATCATAACAAACACTTGTGATTGTCATTTGAATCTGAAAAATAAATATTGGCTGATAAGAATGGTGTGTTCCTTTCATTTATTGGTTCATTGTACTTTGATAGTTGATACATCAGGAAAATAATGACAGTTTCTTTTCATTTTATACATGTAAGGATTTATTTGCTCAAAAACAATGATTTAATTACTCAAAATATGAAAGTTCATTGGTGTTTTTTAGAGGTTAGTAAGTTTAAGGATTTATTTGTTCGATTCTGTAAGTCAAAGATTTATTTGTTAGAAAAAAAATGTTTCGGAATTTAATCACTCAAAATATGAAAGTACATTGCAATTTTTTCGGACTTTTCCCTTATAAAATAAATTTAGCAGTGACGGATTGATCTGGTTGGTAAATCTTTGAACATTAGTTTAAGGTTCTGAATTCATATCCAACAGGTTCGATCAACTCTATAGTTATTATTTTTGTTGATTGAAAGACTTAAAGTTTGTCTGATGTAACTGATTAGTAAAACATATCACACTTAATTTAAAGGTTTCAAATTTGAATCATACATATTTTTTTTTATCAACTTTTTAGTTTTCATATTTATTGATCAAAAGATTTAAAATTTGTCTACAAGGATATTATATAACGAGTAAACTACAATTTTGGTCCCTGACGTTTACACGTTTTTCCGTAAAATGGTCCCTAGGCTTCAATAACTACAGTGAGCATCCCTACTTTTTGTATTTTGCTTTAAAAATCGTTCCTGGTCACTCACTTTGTTAAAGTTGTCCCTTAAGTAAGGTATTTTCGTATTTTCACATTTTCTTACTATTTTCCTATTAAAAAAATTAAAAACTAAATTAAAATTGTATTATGTTATTTATATTATATATATATATATATATATATATATATATATAATATGAATACATATATAGACCCATCGTCCTCCCCCATCATTACTCCCCCTCTTACTGTGAAACTCCACAAAACCACCACCACCTCTATCGTCCCTCCCTCCACCCCAGTGAAACTCCACAGAACCACAACCATCTCCATCGTGAAACACCCTAAAAATAGGGTAAAATTTAAAACTTAAAAATTCGACAATATGACGTCTATAATACGGAGGTATACATCATCCTGTAAATATAAACAACTAAAACCCAATAAAGTTGGGGTAGTTTGCACCAATTATAGTAACGAATGAATGAGACATAAAACACAACAACCTATTTAATCTAGAACAATATTAAAGACTAGATTAATGTGGGTGTCGCTATATCTCCAAAACGCTTTTCTCAAAAGTTTCCCAAAAAGCCCAGTCCTTCAAAGCTCCTAGGTGCACGACCGACAAATCAAGGTGCCCTATGCACACTGCTAGTGAGACCTGTGAGCCAACAATTACAAAGACAAGTGTTAGACCAAAAGTCTAGTGAGGTCTTAAAGGTTGAACAATTTAGAATTGAAATCAATGTTTTAGAAACCGGTTTTTTGGTTGACCCGGTGTGGTGACCGGGTCACGGTTTAACCGGTTCAACCACCGGGTCAACCCGGTTTCAAGAATTTCTATGTAATTTTCATTTTCCTACATATATATATATATATATATATATATATATATATAACCAAAGATTTGATGTCCACAAGTTAAAACATTAAAAATACACATAATAACAATTTTACATCAATCCAAAAACATTAAAAAAAACGCATAACAACAAGTTTTACATCAATCCAAAAACATTAAATAAACACACATAAACATAAGTTTTTCATCAATCCAAATACATCAAAACGAAACATAACGATCAAACCAAATCATGGATCTTGAGACATTGGCGTGTTGGTTTTTAACGCTAATACGTATTGCATATTGGACTATTGGTTTTTAACTTTTGTTACCGAGTCAACCGGTTCGATACCGGTTCTACAGGTTTTTTAATAGAACCAACCGGTTCAATCCGGGTCATAAAATGGCATCAACACGGTCGCAATTGACCAGTCTCTTCACCAGCTCCCGGTTCAACCGGTTCGACCGGCCAGGTTGACCCGATTTTTAAAACATTGATTGAAATAATAACATCATAATTAATTGTTACCGATATACCCAAAGGTTGAACCAACGCCAACATTCAATGTTGTAAAGATATTCCACACCTGAACAAATACACACAAAAGATACATCTTGAAATACGGGGGAGACCCGTTTCCATCGTGGATGACAAGAACACGTGAATGGAGTCACCCGTGATGTTATTGGATTACACCTCATGCCCCGGTTCTAGTTCCCATGCCATCAAGACATCACAATCTTCAAGTCGTTTATGCCTTTATTGCCTACTCCGTGGAGTTACACCTCAAGGACTTACGGGCATTATTGCATATCCAATCTAGACGAGTTACACCTCAAGGACTATAAAGTCCCCCGTTGCCTACTCGCTAGTGACCCAAAGTGGCCAACAATTATAACCAGGTATATGTCATCTAAATCCTCGTGCACAAGGAATTAGACATTAAACTTCACATTTATGATCATGATTAAATGGGGATAACATTTCCCATGTATAATCATTCTAAAACATGATAATGCATATTTCACATTTATATTAAGAATAACCCATTTCATCACCAACAAAGGACACAAATAGGCTATTGTAACAAATCTAGCTACAAGCATGGTTACTTGGGTTAAAACCCACTTTTGTAAGAAATGACTCTACACCAACACATGACTCATTTTACATTTCTATATGCACATAGAAATTCTCATGACATTTAAGGCATTCAAGATGAAAAAATATCCATATTCTAACAAAATCCACCAAGCCCTAACTTTAGGTTAACTCCAAAGTGTCTACAATTCTCACATAAGCAATTAATAACACATTTATAGTAAGGTAAGGGTTAGGAGACTCACCAAATGAGTTTGTGATGAAAAAACCCTAAAATGGCAAAACCCTAGAAATAGATATGGAGTCTGGAGGTTGAAGATGAATGTGATGAGGTGGTAAATCTTTGGACCCTAGTCTTCCAAACCTTTAGATGATGATTCCAACTTGAGGATTTGAAGGAAAAAGTAGTAATGAATGTGGTAGATCGGATTTAATGAAGAGGGAGAAGAAGAGATAGTTTTTGAGAAGTGATTTTGGTGATAATGAAGTTGGGGGTCGATTTTCCCCTTTTAACATGCACAGTGGTCGAGCGTGGATGCTCGCACGACTAAACCCACATGGAGAGGCGCACCAAGGTCTGGAGTCGCACAAAGGCAGAACCTCGCGCGGATGGTGGCACGACTCGAGTCGCACGAAGCAATGTTTTCACTTTTGTTCTCTTTTTCGGCTACCTCACTCAACTCCCATTTAAGACTGAACTCAAGGCAAAAACCAAGAACTAAAACTATACTACAAACGAAACATGGATTTAAGGTAATAATTGCTTACCCAGAAATCGGGGTGTTACACATCGTCCCTCCCTCCCGGTGAAACTCCACAAAACCACCACCATTTCCACCGTTCCCCTCCCTCCTCCCGGTGAAACTCCACAGAACCACCACCACCTCCATCGTCTCTCCCCCTGGTGAAACTCCTCAGAACCACCACCACCTCCACCGATCTGATTCAAAGCACAACCGATCCATTCAAAAGCACAACCCCTGTTGTATTTTTTAGGTTGTAGTCGAGCGATTCCAAAGCATAGGCGATCGATTCCGTTGTTAAATTTTGAGGTTGTAGAGGGTTGTGTGTGTGATGTGGAATGTGAGTAGGGATAATGGGACTGCTGGAGATGGATTGGGGAATGAGGTGTGGGTCTTGGTCTTGGTCGTCGAAGATTGCTGAAGACTGTCGGAGATGGAGGTGGTTCATCGCCAGTGATGTGCTGGTAAGGGTGTTGTCGGATATGCTTTGTAACACCCTTAAATCTGGAAATAACAACTAATTTAAAATTTTATAAATACATCGATAACTAGGGCTGTAAACGAACCGAACGTTCAGCGAACCGTTCGTGAACTGTTCGGCGAGAAGTTCGTTTATTTAATAAATGAACGAACATGAACACATTTTTTTGTTCGTTTAGTTAAATGAACGAACATGAACAATGGTCTCGTTCGTTCATTTACGTTCGTTTATGTTTGTTCATTTATGTTCGTTTACGTTCGTTTATGTTCGTTTATATTTGTTTATATATATATAAATATATTTATATATATTATGACATTAATGTGTCAAAGCATTAATTAAATTAATTTTTTAAAATTCTTTTTTTATACCTCCTAAGTTTATCCGTTTTTATTTTATTTTGTTATGTTATTTTTTACGAACGAAATGATGAGTAATGGTGGTTGTTTTTTATTCATTTGTGTTCGTTTATGTTCATTTATGTTCGTTCGTTTACGTTCGTATATGTTCATTTATGTTCGTTCGTTTACGTTCGTCTATGTTCATTTATGTTCGTTCGTTTACGTTCGTTTAGCTCTTAATGAACGAACATAAACGAACACGAACAAACATATTTTCTTAACGAACGAACATGAACAAAAAAAATTTCGTTCGTTTACCGTTCGTGTTCGTTCATTTGTTCGGTTAAGTTAAATGAACGAACACGAACAAGCCTCCGTTCATATTCGTTCGGTTCGTTTACAGCCCTATCGATAACTGATTCTGTAAGTCCATAGATTCAAGCAAATCAATCAAAATCCACAGATTCAAGCAAATCAATCAAAATCAAACAAATTTGACAATTTAGAACAAGTTCTAGAGGGAGTGTAGAGAGAGAAAATTCTAAAGTCGTATATCTCACTAAAGCATTTTCAATGATTCTCTTACATGACTTACATGCTTAGTACACTTACATGCTTTTATATATGGTCAAAGACCATGTTCATTCAAAGTAAACTAACTTTGACTTAGCTATACATTGACTTTGATTGACTTACAAACTTTGACTTTTCTACTTAAATCTTGGATACAACAATACACTAACAATCTCCCCCTTTGTATTCAAGATTTAAAAAAATTGACATTAGTCTTCAACTCTTGATTCTTCAAACTTTATCTCTAACAGATTTAAACTTTGAAGCTTTACAATCTTCAAACAATCTGCTTTTGAAGAATCTTGAAAAGTCTTTTAACTTTTACTTTGAAAAGTCATCAAGTCTTGAGCATGAATTTGAACTCTTTGAACTTCTTTGATCTTTGAGGAATCTTTCAATGTTTGTATCTTCATCTCTGTGATCTCTGAACTGTCTTTGAACAAAGAACTCTCTCGAATTGTCTCGAAACAAATTTCTTCAGAATCTATTTGAATCTCCCTTTTTTTTATGAGATTCTTGATCAAAACTTTTATCCATCTGACTTATAATCTGACTTGAAACTCCAAATATATCTCCCCCATTTTGATAAACTTTCATCAGGCTTGATTATATCAACTTCAAGTATTCAACTGACTTGAAAATTCCAAATTATCTCCCATTTTTTGATGAATTGTGAGCAACAAAATCATCAAAACCTTTTCAAGTCATCACAGTCGTTGAATATTTATCTCCCTTTGTGATAAGATAACAATCTCCGCCCTTTTGACCTGAGTATCTGTTAATTCATAAAATATATATACCCGAATATTTTCAAATTTATATATAATAAGAATTGTAACCCTGAATCAACAAATGATACAGTTAGAATGCCTGTAAGTAGCACAGAGCCACTTTGTACAACATATGTACATTGGAAATGAGCTTTTGTGATGATCACTCCCCCATGGCTTCCATTCAATCATTGAAAAACCACAAAGGAATTTTCTATGAATGTTATGACAAGAAAACATATTCCTTGTGTGTACGTGAAAGTGTAGGAATGATTGAAGCTACTTAGGCTTTTTCAGGCTCAAAATGTGTAAACTATTGAGACAACAACACGTATTACACGGACTCAATGTGCATGAAATATGTGTGAAGGTGGGGCAACTTTCCTTCTTTTTCAATATCTAAATCTTCCGAGTGAAGACTAGATAGCATATGTGTTGCGTCCCCAAGAAAAATTGAAGCATTTCTTTATCGGGAAAGAAATGAGTGGCTGGTGGGGTAATTGCAAGAGTTGGCATGGGCTCACTGCCTTTTTCAATGATGATCACCAAAGAATGTGAACCAACAGATTATGTGGCTGTCCGACTCAGAAAAAGTTGGTGCAGAGTTTTCATTTTTCTTTTAACTCTGATCTCAGACTCTCTTTCTTTTTATCATTTAAGCTCACTTCTAACCAAACTCTCTTTTACATTTTACCGCTGACACAATGAGAAAAACTCAATCGGATGAGTTATCTCCCCCGCTCTTTGATTTTGACCCCTCACCCCTCAATCACTCTAGGATAACTTCCGGGCTAGGAAACACAGGTTAACGTGAATCCATGGAAGTTCTGTTTAAGCTCTCACACTGATCCCATGTAATTTTATCCTAAAAAGATGTGTTGTTTAACAGTTTAGCTTTAACAATTAAGCAAAAATTATGATAACATTGTCAATCAAATGTTTGCTCATCAAAAAGAAGAATGATAATTGAGCATTTAATCGTTGAAGATCTCTCAAAACAAGGAAATTGAATGAATGAAATGAAATCAAGAGAATTGTTTTAAGAATCTGACAATGTATCAATCAGATCAAATATCATGGGTATAGACATGAAATGGTTGGGGTATCAAAGAACCTGATAGTTTGTTTATATGAACAAATATAAACAATTTATCAATGAACGCACAAAGAATGAAATGATGACTGATGCTCAACAACAGTGAAATCAAACGAGGGTATTACCATTGAAAAAATTGTTTCGATTTGAGACATGGTAATAACAATTTCAAATAAAGTACTGAACTAGTGTGTATGAATACTTGACAGTATATAGACAAGATAATACACAAGTATTAATCTTTGGAAACACACGGCCAATTATGAAAAACATTTTTTTAAATCACACTTCTAAATTCATGAAATCTTTTTAGAATAGAGAAGTGGTTTGAACATTTAAGAAAACATTTTTCATGTTCGAAAGTTGTTCTTCTTTCAAACAATCAGAGATCTAAATCAGAAGATACTTACATTTAAGCTCCCCCTCAAATCATGATAAAATGGTTTAGATTCAGATAAGCTCCCCCTGGATATTTGCATAATATCCTTATCCTTAAACATTGAAGACCGAGTCCAAAACTGGTGTGTTTAGAAGTCTAAGTCCTTTAACATTGAGGACTAGGTCTTGAACTGAATTAATCAAGAGCCATTATTCTTTAACATTTAAGAACGGGTCTTGAGCTGAAATATTCAAGAACCAAAGCTCTTACTCCCCCTAAACCTGTGGTACCTGCAAAATAGTTTTAACAGCTTTTGGTAGCCACTGGTATTTGGGTCTTGGTTGGTTAGATTTAGGAATCCACTTCTCAATAGATTTAAATCTTTTAATTACATTTTTCTGAGAAGTAATTCTGTAAGTTCCATACCAGTGATGAGCAAATTATCTTTGAACAAAATCATTTTTTCCACAGTAAGAACAACAAATCTTCTTTTGAGCAATCCTGATCAAATGATTAGCAGAATAAAACATATCAGGTTTACCAAAAGATTTACCTTTATGTGCATTGTTCTTCTTGGCTTTTGATGTAGATGCGAATGATTTGTCATTCTTCTTTTCATCAGGAGAACCTTTCACTCTCCACACCATCTGTCCTTTCTTGGAAGAATTATTTTCAAGAGATTTTACATAAAAGTTTGCTGAACTATCAACAGATTTGTCATAAAACAAATTAGATTGACGAATCTGATTTGATTTGACATTGTTCTTTTTGAAAACATTTTCATGAATGGAACTTGAAGCAGTTTTGAAAGAACAAACTCATTCAGTTGAATTATCAAAAGGTGATTGACTAATCACATCAGTTGAAATCTTATCAAATAATTCAACATTTACAACTTCAAGTTGTTTTATCTTTTCGGACAAAATGTTTCTTTCATCAAAAAGTGTGTCAAACTTCTTTTTCAAATCAGATGTTGCCATCTTTTCTTTTTGAATGTCTGATGATAGAACATGTATCTTTGATGTGAGCTTAAATATTTCACTTTCAAAGATTTGACGTTCTTGCTCAAAGTCTTTTTCTAAGTTCTTGTTCTTTTCAGAAATTTCTTTGAAAATCCCAACATTTCTCTTTTCAGCGTTTTTCTTTTCAACATCAAAAGACTTCTTCTTTTCTTGAAAATATTTTCTTTCTTTATCAAGTAAGTCTTGCAATGTAGATATTTGTTTGGGAAGTTCAATTGTTTTATCTTCAAGAACTTTTCCCACTTTTGCAAAAGTATCTCTTTCAGTTATTACAATCTTTTCGAATTCTGATACTTACTTCAAGAGTTTTAAGCATCTTTGCTCCAAATCCTTTTTCTCTTGAAAAGCTTTCTTAGAAAAGTCAGGCATCTTTTGAGTGTAGACTTTCTCCAACTCAGCTTTATCTTTATCTACATTAAGTTTTTTCTTCAGATCAACGTTCATAGATTCAAGTGCATATATTTTATCTTCAAAAGCTTTGAACTTTTGTTGAAGATCAACTTATTCAGCTTTCAGCTCTGATGATTTCTTTTCAGTTGTCTTCAATTTGCTTTGAAGATTGGTTATTTCTCTCTCTTTCTCTTTAATTTCTTTCTCTCTTGTTTTGATGATACCTGCAAGCTCAGATTTAGAATTCTTAATACATTTTGCACATTCAGAAGTTTTCTCAAAAAATACAAATTTAGCTTTCAACTCCTGGATCTGATTTAGAAGATCTGAATTCTGAATCTTCAGTTTATCCCGTTCAGCTTCTATAGCAGGTATCTCAGGCATGGACATTATAGCACAATCTCTCCCTGATAATACAGTAGACATCTTGAATAGTATGCTTGAAAATGATCGTTAACAAAAATCAGAAAATTTTAATCACTATTAGAAATATGTCCCCCTCCGCAGACTTAGAACGGGGGTCCCGCTACCCGGTTAGCGGGTGGGGTCAAGGGGCAACGCCCTTGCGGGATCGAGGGGCAACTTGTCACAAAAATTTTACAAAATGAGAAGAAATGTTGAATACAATGATTGAAATGATCGTCCAAAATATTCAGATAAAAATTTGACTCAAAAAGTCAACCTTGGTCAAAACCTGAAAAACATAAAAAAAATCTAAGTGTTAGAACTCGCAATACACTGAAACTCGCAAAACACTGTAGATACTACTTCGCGCAAATAGTTATATACACGTTCCTGGTTCGCGCAAATCAAAGCATGCACGTTTTAGGTTCACACAAATAGGGTCGTGCGTGTTTTAGCTTCGCGCAGAAACCAACGTGCGCGTTCTTGGGATGAACTTCTCGCAATGCTTTTGCGCGTTTCTATACTTAGAATATTTTTGACACTTTAACTTCGCACAAAACGACTTCTCGCAAAACAATGAAACTCGCAGATTATATAATCCAAGACAAACTCGCAAATAAGCCCGTGCGAGTTTTCACTTCTCGCAGATCACCCTTTACGCGTTATGATCAAGAACTCACAAATGACATGAACCTTTAGCCTGCGTGTTCTTTGTTATGCGTGTTCTTCATGATGAACGTTGCACGTTCTCTGGATCTTACGTGTTCTTCGTACTTAACCACAGATTTCGATCAAAACATTAACCACCTGCAATCAAAGCTTGAAAATGCACAGGGATGATCGAAATATCAAATTGAACACTTTTCTAATGCAACAATTCAGCTAAAAACAACAAAATTACTGAAAATTGATTCAAACAGTGTTCGAAAAAATAATTGAAATCGTAAACCATAAAAATTCGAAGTTGGATACGAATTAGTATGAATTTGATGATCAATCCTAAACAAGAAATGTTTTAAAACAGTAATCGAACCCTAATCATCCATTTTCTTGCACCAAAAACCTTTATCACTAAAAAATTCGATGTAACAATGTATTTCGAGAAAACTATGTGCGTGTTCTTCCAAGATTTGTAAAATTGATCAAATCAAAGTGAAATCCAAGTAATCTGAATAGTTTTGGTCTGCTCTGATACCAAATGTAAGTCCATAGATTCAAGCAAATCAATCAAAATCAAACAAATTTGACAATTTAGAACAAGTTCTAGAGAGAGTGTAGAGAGAGAAAATTCTAAAGTCGTATATCTCACTAAAGCATTTTCAATGATTCTCTTACATGACTTACATGCTTAGTACACTTACATGCCTTCATATATGGTCAAAGACCATGTTCACTCAAAGTAAACTAACTTTGACTTAGCTATACATTGACTTTGATTGACTTACAAACTTTGACTTTTCTACAATAAATCTTGGATACAACAATACACTAACAGATTCATCTACAACCACAATTTAAGGTTTAACTTCAATACACGCATTTCATTCTATGTACACAGTCTATAAAAGGGACGGGTGCTACTAAAACAAAATAACAGTCACTATCTCCAAACTGCGGAAGACTTCACCAACTACTTACCCTCTTGTAAAACTAGGGTTCATCTCTTCATAGTACTGCTAGAATCATTTCCCCAACTAGAACCTGATGCACATGCTGACAAATAAAAAGATTAGGCTTAACGCCTAGTGAGCTCAAGAGTTTTCATCATATATATATATATATATATCAATAACTTTAAGAATGTTATTTAAATCATGGTTTCCAAAATGATAATACGTTCAATCTTAAAGCAACCAAGACGAAATACAATAAATCTGAAAACAATCTCTTTTTCAACATTCACCCTCTTCATGATTAAAATCACAGAACAAAACGCTTCTTCGAATATAAAACCAAAACCCAAATCCCACGTAAAGCATAACTGACACTTTAATATTCAAATAATGAAATCGTAGATAAACTCCAACTTCCAAAACATCCCAAAAACATGGATAAGATTTAATATTCAAAACCTGAAAACACGGATAACTACCCGTACTCAGAACGTCACCGAAAACATAGATTATAAAACTCAATACTCAAATCAACACCTTTTGGTGGCGGGGGAGACCCGGTTACATGGTACGCGACGGAACACCAAAGTAGGTCACATAACTATGTAGAAAACCAAAACATATGGATTATACACATAAAACCTACCGAGCTTAACTACTCCAAGTCTATTGATCGAAAACATCAAGTCAACCACTCCAGATCTATCTTTGAGAGTTCCAAAACAAGGAAACCCAGTTCCAAAACGGGAACTTATGCACACAATGGAATTACACCTTACTGCCCATGGGACGCTGCCCGACCGTATAGGTCCACACCTTACTTACCATGGTGACCCGATGCCTATTCCATGCCAAAGTGGTGAACTTGTCTAAAACGGGACATAAAGAATACCGTGCCTATGGATCCATTGCACTAACTAAAACATTACATGACTCAAAACGAATGAACTAACGCATTCAAAACATGTAATTCTCAAATAAGATGCAGTAAATGCAAATCATGACCAAACACTCTACATTGAGCTATTAAAATCGGACATGTGTCCCTAAGACCCAACAAAATCCAAACCGAGCCATATGCTCAACAAATCCAAAGACCCATCGTTGAAAATCATGAAATGAAATCAAACGTAAACACCGTGACTTTATGTAAACCCATACTCCAAAATATATAATTAACTCCAACATAGTTTAGATTGGGACAACTCATTTTCTAATTGAATTATATCATTTACTTTTTCAAAAACGTTCCATTATGCAAAATCAAGCACTTATCTAAAACACACAATAAGATGCATTTATATTCCAACTTTACTTCATGAAATAAATCATCAAAATACCAATGTGTATAATTTAGTTGTCAAAATGCTCAAAATCCCAAACGTGAGTGCTTTACAAAGTTTATAATGTTAAACACTTCAAATAATCGAACTTATCAAATAACTCAATAGTTAGTGTAACACCCCGATTTCGAGAGGCACCATTTCAAGTTGATACCGAAACCGATATATTAGGGAAAAATAAGATAAAGGATTTTGGACTTGAATCCTATATTTTATAGTCTATATGGATGAAGAATTCAATTACGAGTCCAACGGTTCTTTCCGGAGCAAAATCGGAGCTATAACGAAGAAGTTACGGCCAAAATAGTGAATAATGAAGAAACCGGACAAACAGTGCACGGGGCGAGTTGTGGCGCGACTTAGGCCTCCCCGTAACCCGCTCGGAGCCCTGTTCAAGCATAAAACCCATTCGGGAGACTTTTGGCGCGACCTAGGCCGCCCGGTAACCCGCGCGGAGCCCTGTTCGAGCTTAAAACCCGATTTTCAGCCCTAGAACTTCATTTCTTCATATCTTCTTCATTCCAACTCCGTTTTTGGTGATTCAAGTTGCCATGGTTTCGTTTTTGAGAGCTCTTCAAGGATTTAGAAATATATTGGAAGTCTATTGGAGTATACAAGAGTATTTTGTGGTGGTAAACTCCTCATCTCTCTCAATGTTAAGCTAGGGTTTGAGGATTTCATCCTTTTTCCTTTCATCCTCCATTTTGGGTTTGATTTTGGTGACTTTGTAACACCCTAAAAATAGGGATAACAAAAATCCGAAAAACGGACATGAGGTATACAAAAATTGCCATAGCAAGAGCCTCCCAAAAAATGGGGAATGTATAAATAACCTGTTTAATCACAATTGTAATTTAAACGGACTATAAAATAACAACCAACTAATCTAATTTCTACATCTAGAAAAGAGATTACAAAAAGGGTTGTCATCTATAAACCCAACGGTTCATTCTCAAAAAAAGTAAGCGTCCAAGTGCAAAATCCCCAAGCTCTCACCCAAAGCATCTAAACCTGCTTAGGACCGGCGTCGCTAGAATCTGAGATACACATCGACACCAAACAAGTTTTAGGCCAAAAAGCCTAGTGAGTTGAACGATAATAAGCATGCATGGTCAGTTACAATTCTTATCAGCAGTTAACCATAGTTCAACAAATGTGGAGTCAATAGGGGAGACCCATAGCACCAATCAAGTCCACCCAAGAGTCGATATACCTTGATGCCCTTAACAAGGAACACCCGAAAGGCCCGACACACCCGAAGACTACTGCAAAGGAAATTCCCCGAATGGCGGAGGTCTAGGCACATACCATCATAGTGGCGCCCAAGACTACATCCTCCTAGTGTACTGACTTGGTTCGTCCAACATGACATTTATAGGAGGTCCTTTAGGTATATTTCAACCCAACATATTTCAATACCAACTACGGGTATAATATTACCACCTTATCCTCATGATGTCTAACAAAAGACCCAAATGAAAATCATGCCCATCATGCATATAAATATGTCACCAAAATGGTGTTCCAACTAGAATCATACTAATACCCATATATGCATACATTTAACATATCAAGGTACCCACATTATGTATCTATGAGAAAGACCCCAAATAATGATACATATAACATAAATCATGGCTTATCACCCATATTTATATTTCCAACTATTTTCCTAAAGAAATCCCCAAAACACTTGAACATATAGAGATAAAGTAACAAATAGGAGATTATGATGTGTATCTTGTTTTAACAAAGGTTCAGTAAACTCACAATCTAGGTTTTGAACCAAAACCTAGAAAATATAGAAACCCTAGAAGTTGCCCCAAGAAGATTTGATGTAGGAGAGGAGTAGCTTGATAAGGATCTTCAATAAATGCACTTGGTTGAGGTTGGAAGAACAAGAAATTACCCTAACAACCCAAAACCCTAGCAATAAATGTGTAGGTGTTTGAAACCCCCAAAAATCGCCCAAATGAGAGTTCTCCCGTTTTTTTGTAAAGTGCTAAGTGAGAAATGAGGCTGCCAAAGTGTTTTAAATTGACCAGACCCCGCGGGCAATAGTGCCCGACGATAGTGCCATGGGAACTATCGCATGTCACAATCGCGAAGGCTCCCCCCCCCCCTCACGGTACAAACTCGGCGACAATGCCCTCCGCGATAGTGCCATGGCACAATCGCGAGCAACTCCGAACCTTCGGTACACTTTCGGCGATAGTGCCCTCGCGATAGTGCCAAGGGCACAATCGCGTGGCACACGAAACAACCCGAAAATTCAACCGAAAATGATAACGAGCACAAGGTTTGTACGATTAGAGATGGTAAATCAATATAGGACATTTTAACATAATTCATGATCATAAAATGCACACAAAGACACATATTCACACATAAGCGAAATTGATGCATTAAGGGAGACAAAATACTTACCTTATGAATTTATGGGTGTTACAGACTTGTATGTTGAATGGAACCTTGTAGGTGTGTCGGATCTAAGATCTAGAGAAGTTTCTTGGAGATTCAAGCCTTCATCTTTGGAGATTCAAGTTTTGGGGGTAAAATCTAGATTTAGCCTAAATCTAGCAAGGTGAGTTCAAGTTGATTTGTGAAAACGTTGTACATGCCAAAATGTCTATTTTAAAATGTTTATGTGTTTTACATGAAATTATCAAATGTTGGGTTAGTTGGTAATCTTTGATTATTTGAAGTATTTAACTTTATAAACTTTGTAAAACACCCACATTTGGGATTTTTGGGCATTTCGATAAATGTGTCATAAATGAATGAGTTTTGATGATTTATTGCATAAATGGGTCTTTGGTCGAAAATACACTTTTAAGTGTTTGTCGGGTTTATGTAACACCCTTAAATCTGAAGATAGAAACTTATTAAAAATTTTCTAAATACATCAATAAATACGTTGACTACAGACACAATTTGAGAATTAACCTCAATACACATATCCATCCTATACATACCGTTTATGAAAAGGACGAGTGTTATTAAACCCAATAACAAACACTAACTCCAACCTGCGGAAGACTTCACCAGCTACTTACTCTTGTATAAAGCTAAAGCTCAACTCCTCATAGCACTTGCTAGAACTGAACCCCCGACAGGAACCTGATGCACATGCCGACAAATAAAAAAGTTATGCTTAACGCCTAGTGAGCTCAAGAGTTTTAGCATAAATGAATATAACTTTAGAAGAAAGAATTCAGTTAAAAGCAAGATCTTCGAAATATTATACTTCAAAATAGAAACGACACAATTTCCCATAATATGCACTTTTAAAGACAATGCTCCCAAACACACATTTCTTGTAAAACAATGCAACCCGTAACTCACCCAAAACGGGGTCATAGTTCGATACTCAAATGTGCTAAAATGTAAATAATGCTTCATAACCCAAAACACCCCAAACTCGGGTGGGACATAATACTCGACCCTTAAATAATCGGAAAACAATCCATATGAATATGATACACCATTAAAACATGAAACTGAAGCTTAATACTCACGCGACCGTAAAATGGAATGAAATCCAAGTATTAAAGCATGAACAATTAAATATCCAAAATACCTCGAGCCGACAACGGGGGATACCCGTATCCGTTGAGAGCGGAAGAACACAAAGTATGCCACTCCTACAACGTTCATCGCATGACACCTAACGACATGAAAGTCCAAGTGTCCCTACGAATCCTTGACAAGTTTCACCCAAAGAGACGAGGTACCTTGATGCCACAAAGGACACCCGAAAGGCCTGGCACACCCGGGGACTACAACTGAGGAAATTCCCCAACGACGGAGATCTAGGCACACACCCACACAGTGGCGCCCAAGACTACCTCCTCTTAGTGCCTACTTGTCAAGTTTGGTCATAAAACATGAGTCCCGGAGTCCAACCCCGTACCACCCAATTGACCATCAAATAAGACTGACTTACGTGCCTATGGATCCAATGCAACACAGTCTAAGATTACATGACTACACATGAATGACTAAAGCACTAACGCCTGTAATTATTATAAATATGCAATAAAATGCATTAAGATGTAAATCATGAATTGGACTCTACATCGAGCCATTAAAAACCGGACAAATGTCCTCCATACTCATTTACATCAACACCGAACCAAAATGCCCGAAATTTCCTTTGACCGACAATTAACGTCCCCACAATTAATGAAATGTCTTTAAACAACGTTTACGAATACACATACCTCAAAGACGAGATTAACCCAAAACTCAACACATAATGGGACCAAAGGTTTTCCAAAGGGTTTATAAATGCAAATACACCGAAATGCATATAACATGAAATAGACTTCATTTGTACAAAATCGTCAAAGATGAATAACTCATAAAATAGATCTTACTTGTACAAAATTAACAAGAATACGTAATTCATGCTATTTAGTTATTGAAACGTCCAAAACCCAATATAAGCATTTTAAGAGGTTAACATAACCCATGTTTACCAAATATGAAAACTTATCAAAATACTCACTCTTTGACAAATAACCAAGTAAAACATATTTTACTTCAAAATACTCAAAACTTATCAGCAGTTAACTATTTCATGTAAAACACTTTAAAATAAACATTTTGGCATGTACACTGTTTTCACAAATCAACTTGAACTCACCTTGCTAGATTTAGGCTAAATCTAGATTTTACCCACTTAGAGCTTTCCTTGAAGAACTTGATTCTTCAAACCAAATCTTCCAAAACCTAGATCCACAAGGTTCCAACCATAAATATACATAATCAACCACAAAGAATCGTTTCCCAACCTTATACATGAATACCTCAACTGATACCGAAACCCTAACTTCCATAAATGAAGAGAATAGAAGATTACCTTAACCCAAGCTTGAATCCACCAACCAAAACACCTCTAGTTCACCAAAATGGTTGCAAACCTCCAATCTACGAAAGGGAGAACAAAGGGTGGATGAAACCCTAGAAAACTTTGGTGAAGAAGATGAAGTGGGAGAGATGAGGAGCTTACCACCACAAAATACTCTTGTATACTCCAATAGACTTCCAATATCTTGCTAGATCCTTGAAGATCTCTCAAAAACGAAATCGTGGCAACTTGAATCACCCAAATCGGAGTTGTGGATCAAAAGATATGAAGAAATGAAGTTTTTGGGCTGAAAATCGGGTTTTAAGCTCGAACAGGGCTCCGTGCGGGTTACCGGGCGGGTTAGGTCGCGCCACAAGTCACCAGAATGGGTTAATAGGGCTCCGGGTGGGTTACGGGGCGGCCTAAGTCGCGCCACAAGTCGCCTCGTGCACTGTCCGTCCGGTTTCTCCTCGTTCACTGTTTTAGCCATAACTTCTTCGTTATAGCTCCATTTTTGCTCCGGAAAGGACCGTTGGACTCATAATTGAATCCTTTATCCATAAAGACTATAAAATCTAGGATTCAAGTCCAAAATCATATATCTTATTTTTTTTCCCCTTTTAAAGCTACTGATTTCAGTATTAACTTGAAATGATGCTTTTCGAAATCGGGGTGTTACAGTTTATGCATCATTCATGAAAGGGGATGTTTTATGAAGTATTACTTGCACATTTATGTGAGGTACTTGAAAGAATGTGTATAATCTCATTTTATGATTTCCATTCTTATCAGCAGTTAAACTTGGAAATGCATATTTGAAAATGAATGAGTCTTGAGGACATTTGTACGGTTTAATAGCTCGTTGTTAAATACCGAGTATGATGGAGGTTAATGCGCATCATTTGAGAGTTACATATTTTGAATGTGTTAGTTCATTCTTTTGAGTCATGTAACGTTTTAGACTGTAATGCATTGGATCCATAGGCATATGAGTCAGTCAGTTGGTTTAGTGGGGACTTTATCCCCGTGTTGGGACTGGATATTGTTTAGTGGGGACCTTATCCCCGTGGGTAGTGGTTGGACTCGATAACCGTGTAACCTTTATTGAGGGCTCGAGGTAGATATCGTGGGTGGTTAAACTCGATGCCCGTTTGTAATCCAGTCTGGTTACTCATTGTGGAATTTAATGTCCGCATTTGAATTCTAGTGAGTGGTCCCCAAGTCATGTTGTTGATTATGTAAGCTTGCGGTGGTGCTCTGGAGTAGCCGTATACGGAGCTAAGTCTTGCGGTGGTGCCCAGAGTGAGCTGGATAAGGGGACTTATGACTTTGTGGTGAGACTCATTAGAGGTCGAGTAGACACTAGGATCAGTGGTGTCTTACGGTAGTAGCTCAGATGAGCCAGATACGGGGAACCATGGTCTTATGTGAAACTCGAGAACATTGATAAGTGGCTTAACTTTGTGTGCCCGCCACTTTCGATGGAATTCGGGTATCCCCCGTCACCGAAAGGTGTTGTTTTTGGGTATTGAGTTTTATTATCCAAGCTTTCGGTGACGTTTTATATAAGTGGATTTTATTCTTGAGTTATGGGTTGAGTATTATGCCTCACCCGTGTTTTGGGTGTTTCGGGATATAAATTTTTAACCGCATTTTCATAAATGGAGGATTTGATTCTTATTCACATTTGAGTGTGTCTGGGGTTGGAATTTATTTACGAAAGAACGTTTTATATTGGGATCTTGTCCCCGAAGAAGTTTGGATTTAAAAACGTTTATATTAGTGTTTTTGCCCAAAGTGCATGTTATTGGAAAACGAGTCGTTTCCATATTCAAAGTACATCATTTAAAAGATTATGATTTAAACTGCATTACCTCTTTTCAAAGATATCTTTACTCATGTGGAAAACTCTTGAACTCACTAGGCGTTAGCCTAACCTTTTTATTTGTCGGCATGTGCAACAGGTTCCGGTTGGGAATAGCTCTAGTGACACTGTGTAGAGAGGAGTGCTAGTCGTGTGCTCAAGAGGTGGATATCTTAGTGGAGTCTTTCGCACTTGTTTCGGGAAGAGCATCTTATAGTTGGGATTAAGTAACACCGTCTTTGGTCTAGTCCTTGTATAAGACTGGAGTTTATATCTGTTGAGGTTAAGTAGAAAGTTTTATTTTGAAGATTTATCTTTTGGTTGATGTAATATCAAAATTTTAAATTAGATGCTCTTACCGAATTTGAGGGTGTTACAGTTAGTAATTTCATGTAAAACATATAAATATTTAAAAATCGACATTTTGGCATGTATACTGTTTTCACAAATCAACTTGAACTCACCTTGCTAGATTTAGGCTAAATCTAGATTTTACCCCAACTTGAGCTTCCTTGAAGAAACTTGAATACACAAGCAAAACCTTCCAAAACCTATATTTACAAGTTTCCAACCATGAATATACTCATTCAACCATTAAGAATCGATCCCCAAACATTTTACATCAAAATACCCAACTTGACCAAAACCCTAATTTTTAACTCCAAACCTTCAAACCCGAAATTAGAGAAACCGAACACTAGGAAATCATCAAGAGATAATTTATATCTCATACTATGGTTTAGAAATGAAGAGGATAAACTTACCCTTTAGGTTTTGGTGAAAACCTAGAAAACTCTACCATGGAGCTTGAGGTTGAAGATGACAATGGAGTTTCCTGATCCTAGCTTCCAATCCTTGTTGGGTGGTGGAGAAACACTTGGAACACGTTAGATTTGGTGCCTTGGATGCATAAAATTTGAAGTTAGGGTTTGAGGGTCGATTTTAGAGAGAAGAATGTGAAAGGGGTTGAAAGAATGAGGAGAGACTGCTCAAAATCGGGCTTTAAAGTGACCAGGGGGTGCCGGCGATTGTACCCAGGGTACTCTCGCTTGGAGTGTACCGTAGGTGGTACCACCCCCGCGACCTTGACATGGCGACAGTGACACTTGTCACTGTCGCATGCATTATCGCCAGCCACTCCCAAACTCCGAAATTCGACCTTTTTCAACACCGCTACCCTCGACACTTATGGGGACTTTAAATAATGTTTTCCCAACATGAATCCCCCCAATTACATGTTGTAGAAACGTTTGGGTGACTTTACTTACCGAAAATTATGGGTGTTACATGCTTTGATTCAGATCGACGAGTGGAGGGACGATGGAGGTGGTTCACGGGGGAAGGGACGATGGAAGTGGTTCACAGAAAGGGGACAGGGAGGGTTAGGGTGGTCGCCGAGAGTCGAAGAAGAGGTTGGTTGGAGGTGGGGATCTGATTGCTGGACATAAATATGCATACATATATATATATATATGTTGTGTGCGTATGTATACATGCATATATATATATATATATATATGTGTGTGTGTGTGTGTGTATTAATATAAATTAGAGTAAATTACAATTTGGTCCCTCTAGTTTAAACAAAAGTGTGCAACTTGTCCTTGTAAAAGAAAAGGACGAAATTACCCCTAACTTAATAGAAAATATTTGGCGGAGTTAGCTTAGAGGGACCAATTTCAAAGCACAATGCAAACAGTAGATATGCTCATTGTAGTTATTGAAGCCTAGAGATCAAAATTGTAAAAGAAATCTATATTAAAAATCTAAACCAAACCAACAAAAACCCTAAACCTAAATCTAAACCAAAGCAACACTAATTCCAAAATCATCGATAGGGAGATTGAGACAAAGATGGTTTTAATTCGCTTTCTTCGATTCTGCTTTTTTTTCTTTTTACCTATTGCACACACGCATGCAATCATAATATAAAAAAAACTATAATTTTTTTTTCTTTTTCACTTTAATTTAAAAGCAAACGATAAAATACTAAACTCAAATTATAAGGGGTACTTTAAGTATCCAATTGACACTAATTGTAGGGAAAATTTGACGTAAAAATGTATAAAATTTGCGTTTATCAGAACCCAACAAAAAAACGGTTTTTCGATTTGTCGTCCCTTTTTGCTCCATATTTACATAAGCCAGAAAAAATTAGGGTTCTTCTTCTCTTTGAACAAGAACATATCTGGAATGTGATATGTGTCGAGATCTGAAGTTGAGATAAATGTGAGTCCAGATCTGAAACCGTTGTCTAGACCAGATCTGGAACGTCATCTGATTTGAAACTGTGATTGGGTTTCTTTCATCTTCATCTTCCTTGAGACAAGACCTAAAACCGTTGTTAAGACCAGATCTGGAACATCATCTGATTTGAAGTTGTGATTGGGTCTCTTTCATCTTCATCTTCCTTGAGACTAGATCTAAAATTTGAAACTTCATCTTCTTTTATTCGACCGGGGATAAGCTATGAGTTGAGTGAGTTTGTTTACTTTGAAGGTTTGGATTAGAATTTTGGATTTTGATTTTGATATTGGATGGGTGTGCATCACGATGGTCCCTATCCTGATTCTCTTCATCTTTAAAGATAAAAATAAAATGGTGTCTGATGATGTTTTTGAGATGATGTTTTTGAAAAAGAAAAAAAGGAGACATGCAATACAAAAAGAAGGAATTTTATTTTAATTATTTTTTATTTTAAAATATGATGTGGAATTTTAGTTTTTAAGTAAAAGAATTTATATGCCATATCAGCATTTTTAGATTTAGATTTATAATTATAATAATGACGTGGAATCTTAGTTGTCAAAAAAAATTTGGGCGATGTCATTATTAGCAGGTCAACAAGTTAATCGGACCTTTAAATATACAAGAAGTTTGATTCAGACCCTTAAATGATGCTTTTAAAAGTTTGTTCCCTTAAATAGAAATAAGGTTAAAGTTTGTTCCATTTTAATGCAATTTTCCCTTATATGTATATATATATATAGGGAGAGAGAGGGGAAAGTTCAAATGAAACCTCACTTTTCATTGTGCACGTGAGGACAAATCTCAACCACTCCATCTCTATTGATCCAACAACTCTTATTAAATAGAGTTTTTAATTTTAAGATGATTAGGGGTAAAAATGGAAGATAATTTAAACTCACGTCTACCATATTTGACTTTTTTATTTTCTTTTTTAAACTCGCGCCTACCATCAAGATGAATCAAGAATCTATCGAGTAATTCTGTTGTGAATCGGGGAACAAAAGAGAGCGCGTCACGTCTCCACATCTTCACAGGTTACTCATGTGTTCTTCATCATGAATAATGTATCATTCAGGATAAATAATACAACATTCAGGGTGAATAATTCACGATTCATGAATTCGTGTATTATTCGTCATTAATGTTGTGTAATTTATCCTGAATACTATATTATTCATCATGAATAATGAATGAACGTTCACATTTGTTATTCATACTGAATGTGGGACATCCGGGGATGCGCACACATATTCATAATGAATTAAACCATATTTCGGTTGTGAATTGGGAAACAAAAGAGAGTGCGTCATGTGTCTACACCTTCACGGGTCATTAATATATTATTCATCATGAATAATGTATCATTCAGGATGAATAACAGAACATTCAGGGCAAATAATACACGATTCATGATAAATAATACATGAATCATGGATTCGTGTATTATTCATCCTGGATACTATATTATTCATCATGAATAGTGAATGAACGTTCACCTTTGTTATTCATACTGAATGTGGACACCCGAGGACGTGCATGCATATTCATAATGAATATAACACCTATATAGAATTTCACGTAAAAAACGGTTAAAACGAAGAATGGTGTTTTGGGAGCATCTGAAGAACTTGACTTCTCTTCCTAAAAGTCAAGTTAGGGATTGTTGGGAATTCAAAATTATACAAGTATGGTTAATGTTGCTAGCACAACCTGGTTACTACTTCTGAAGTTACTACTGCTGAGAAAGATTAATGCTGCTAGTCAAGATTAATACTGCTCAATGAAGTTACTACTGCTAAGCAATTTTAGTACTGCTAGTAGTTAGTACTGCTGAACTTAATACTGCTCAAAGTATTGATGTTGCTGAAGACTTAATACTGCTTATGAGATGAAGACTTCATATGGCAAGGATGACAGCTGTACTGAATGGAGATATTCATGGAAAGCTCGGAGATAAATATGGAAGATTATACTGAAGATCTTTTATTATTTGTAGTTATCTTTTATCTTCAGTATATATATAGAATAGTTTGTAACTTATAAAGAATAATTCTGAGTTTTTAGTTTTCTTAGAGAGAATCAACCTCAAGGTTTATAATTGTACTTCTAGAGAAGTAGAATTCGTATTGGTGAGCTTGTTCATCAATATTGAGGTTGTGTGTGAAATCTTGTAGCTTTATAACCATTCAATAAAGTTTACAAGTTGTTATTCTGATTCACTGTTTCATTGATCTTTGAATATTAAAGTGTTATTCCGCAAACTCCTTTAATATTGTTTCTGAGTGTTTATTCTTGTTAAGAATTCAGATCCTGACAAGTGGTATCAGAGCTAGTATTCTCAGAAATCTTATTCATCATGGAAAACACAGTTGAATCAAACAGTACTCTTGTCTCAAAGGTTCCAATGCTCAGATCCAATGAATTTGACATGTGGAAGATTAGAATCAAGAAGTACATTCTCCTCACAGATTACTCCATGTGGGACATCATTGAGAATGGCCCATCTGATGCAGGAAAGATTGGTGCAGATGGAAAAAGGACCCCACCAAAGACAGATGCAGAAAGGAAGACAAGACAGACAGAGATGAAAGCCTTGAGCACACTGCTCTTGGCTATTCCTAATGAATATCTACACCAATTCAGCAATTGCACTGATGCACAGATGCTCTGGAATGCTCTAGAAAAGAGATTCTCTGGTACCAAAAGTACCAAGAGAAATCAGAAGGCAATATTGAAGCAACAATATGAAAACTTTATGTCAACTAAGAATGAGTCCATGACTCAAACTTTTGACAGGTTTAACAAGCTGATTGGTGAACTAGCTACTATGGGAGTACAGATTGATCAAGATGATGTAAACAGAAAGTTCTTAAGGTCCCTTGGAGATGAATGGACCATGTACACTATTTCGTTCAGACATAATGAACAATTGGAAGAGAAAGAACTTGATGATCTGTACAATGACCTTAGAGTATTTGAAGCTGAGGTGGAGGCAAAGAAGAAACCTTCTGGATATATTCATAATGCTGCACTCCTATCAGCATCAATTGATTCTACTGCTAACCCTGAATCAGTTAATGCTGCTAATGGAGCAAATCAAGAAAAAGGTACTGAATCTGTGTTTGAAGCCTTTCTTTCCAGCCATGGAAACTCCTCTTTAATCAATGATGACTTGGAACAACTTCATCTTGATGATCTTGAAGAGATGGATATTAAATGGCAGATGGCCATGCTTTCCATGAGGGTGAAGAAGTTCATAAAGAGGACTGGGAGGAACAACTTCTCCCAAAGAAGAGAAGATGGAGCAGGCTTTGATAAATCAAAGGTGGAATGCTATAAATGTCATATGAAGGGACACTTTGCCAGGGAATGCAGAAGTGGAGTGTCTCACAACAACAACCACCAACAAGCACAGTCTGGAAACCTCAACCATAACAGAAACTCTACTCAAGCCCTTGTTTCTCAACAAGGAATGGGGTTTGACTGGAGTTATCAAGCAGAAGAGGCTATCCAAAATCAAGCTCTTATGGCAGAAGTATCTGATCTCCCAACTGAGGTAAGTTCTAATCTCTGTTCTAAAACTTGCATAGACACTGTTAAAAGGTACAGAGATCAAAACCAGAACATGAGTGATGACCTTAAGAGGTTAGCAAAAGATATAAAAGACTATGTGAGAATTGTTGAGAGGTTTGAGGAACAGATTAAAGGTTTTCAAGCCAATGAACTCCAACACTCATATGATACCAATTACTGGAAGTGGGAGAAAAAGGATCTAGAACTCCAATTGACCAAATCTAAAGAGGAGAGTGAAAAGTTGAGAGAGGAGCTAACCAAGGTTAAGCTTGATGTGGAAAAGTTTTCCAATGCTTCTAAAGCAATGGACTCTTTACTACAAACTCAGATTCATGACAAATTGAGAAGAGGAATTGGATATAATACCACACCACCACCATATAACAACAATTACATCCCTCCTACTTCAGACTTGCTAGACACCAAGGATAGGAAGGACTTGCCTGAGGGATCCACTGAGATAGATCCCTTAGATGAGGTAGTTGTTGAGGACAAGACTGAGAAATAGGTTGGTAAGAGTAAGGAGAACAATGTGAGTGGTGAGATTCCCCTAGAGAATCACATCATTACCAATGAAGGGCGTGGAAAGATTTGGGTCAAATCAAAGGACATAGAGAAGACAGAGGGAAAGTCTAGTAAGGTCCATTACAAACATACCACAGTTGTGAATCCTGTTCCTTGCAAACAATGTGCATGTAAGAAATCTGAGCCCCTAAAACATGATAAAAAGAGGGGAAATCAAAGAAACTGGAATAATCAGTGGGCACAAAAACAAGGGGTTGATTTGAGTAAAATCAATAGACCAAAACCTTGTTTTATCTGTGGAAAATTGAATCATCTTGCCAAATACTGTTATTTCAATCCTATAAACCAAAGGATGAATTTTCAAAGATCTATGAAAAAACCCTTGGGTTATAGGAAGAAGGAAAGGAACCATGTGGCTAAGAAATATGTTAAATCTAAAAGCCACATGAAGAAAAAGACTGTGAAAGAAAGTGTCAATATGTGGATTCCTAAAAGCACTAAAACTGTTAGTACTGCTACCCCAAATAGTACTGCTGACAATGTTAGTGTTGCTAGAAGCAATATTACTGCTACCAATGTTAGTGCTGCTAACATGGTTAGTACTTCTTCAAATATTAGTACTGCTAAACCTGTTAGTGCTGCTAACTCTGTTAGTACTTCTAAGGTTAGTACTGCTTCTAGTGTTTGTGCTGCTAAGCCAATTATCTTGACAAAGTACTCAAATAAAGAGTGCTCTGAGTTTAAAAATCTCATCAAAAAAGGAATGTAAGTACTTCGATGAGAAAGGGAGACCCAAGACCACTTTGGCTTGGGTTCCCAATCAATACTAACTGTTTAATCTTATGTGCAGGGCAACCAGCAGCTCAAGGGGAAGAGCATCTGGCATGTTGATAGTGGTTGCTCTAGGCACATGACAGGAAACATGTCATGCCTCAAGAATTTCAAGAAAATTGATGGTGGGCATGTTGCCTTTGGTAATACTCCAGATGGAGGTAAGATCAGTGGTAAGGGGGATGTAACCAAAGGTAAAATGACCTTTGAAGATGTATTCTATGTTGAGCAGTTAAGATACAACCTGTTAAGTGTATCACAGGTTTGTGACAAACAGCATAATATATTATTTACTGATTCTGAATGCATTATCCTTGCTCCTGGATTCAAGGTAGTTGATGAAAAGATGATACTACTAAGAACTCCAAGAAAGGATAATGTATATTGCTTAGATATGGAAAGTGTTTCAACTGATTCATCCCTAAATTGTCTTGTTTCAAAAGCTTCTTTGGATGAATCATCACTTTGGCACAGAAGGATGTGTCACATGAACTTTAAAACAATGAATAAACTTGTTAAAAACAACCTTGTAAGAGGTTTACCTTCCAAAGTCTTTTCATGTGATGATCATTGTGTTTCCTGTCTCAAAGGCAAACAACACAAAACTTCTCATAAGTCCAAAGAGTTGAACACAATCTCTAGTTCTCTTCAGTTGTTGCATATGGATCTGTTTGGTCCTACAAATGTTATGAGTATAGGTAAGAAATCATACTGCCTAGTTATTGTTGATGATTACTCTAGATTTACTTGGGTATATTTTCTAAGGACTAAGGATGAGACAAGTGGACTGATCAAATCCTTTATCCTAAGAATTGAAAACCAAACAAATCAAAAGGTAAAAGTCATTAGGTCAGACAATGGTATTGAATTTAAAAATCATGACCTAAACACCTTTTGTGAGGAAAAAGGAATTGAGAGGCAATACAGTGCTCCTAGGACTCCACAACAAAATGGTGTTGCTGAGAGAAGGAATAGGACACTGATTGAAGCTGCTAGATCTCTGTTAGCTGATTCAAAATTACCAATTACTTTCTGGGCTGAAGCAGTTAATACTGCTTGCTATGTCCAAAACAGAGTTCTAGTAGTCAAGCCTAAAAACAAGACACCATATGAGCTTTTAAATAACAGAAAACCATTTATTGGATTTTTCAAACCTTTTGGGTGTCCTTGTACCATTCTCAATACCAAAACTCACTTAGGAAAGTTTGATAGCAAGGCAGATGATGGTTTTCTTGTTGGTTACTCATCTCAGAGTAAGGCTTACAGAGTTTTTAATTCTTCTTCTAGAATAATTGAGGAAAATGACAATGTCAAGTGCAATGAGATCACACCAAATCCTATTGGGTTTGGTCCTTAGTGGTTATTTGACATTGATTCACTAACTAACTCTTTGGGTTTCAGTAGTGATTATCAGGCAGGTTCAGGAAGTGGAGGATCAGGGGATGAACAAGTACAAGTACAAGACATTATTCCTCAGTCTGTGATCTTTCCCATACCTACAATAGAGCCTGTTGAGTTCTGTGAAAAGGAAACTATGACTGAACCAATTCAGAGTGAAGAAGAAGGAAGAGATGAGGAGAATCAAGTGCATGAAGAGCCAGAAGCAGCTGATGAGATCCCCTCAGCTGACTTAAATGATTCCAATCTAGATGTGGGAATCAATGAAGAACCTAGTCATCAGACTAGAACTCAAAAGAACCATCCTCTAGAGCTGGTCATAGGAGACATCTCTTCTCCTATGATAACAAGGAATCAAAGCACACTTCAAGAGCTGCAGGATCAGCAACACACAATACTCTCTTGCTTTCTATCTCAGATTGAGCCTAAGAAGTTTTATGATGCAATGAAAGATTCTAGTTGGATAGAAGCTATGCAAGAAGAGTTACTGCAGTTCAAATTGCAAGAAGTTTGGGACTTGGTGGACCTTCCAAAAGGTCATAGAGCTATTGGCACCAAATGGATTTTCAGGAATAAAAAGGATGAGAGAGGAATTGTGATCAGGAACAAAGCAAGGCTTGTGGCACAAGGGTACACTCAAGAAGAAGGCATAGACTATGAAGAAGTGTTTGCTTCAGTGGCAAGGGTAGAGGAAATTAGGCTATTTCTAGCCTATGCCTCATACATGAAGTTCAAGGTACACCAAATGGATGTGAAGAGTTCCTTTCTTTATGGTACAATTGATGAAAAAGTATATGTCTGTCAGCCCCCTGGATTTGAAAATCCATCATATCCAGACAGAGTATACAAACTGAAGAAAGCATTTTATGGTCTTCATCAAGCCCCAAGAGCATGGTATGATACACTGTCTACCTATCTCTTGGAGAATGGGTTTGAAAGAGGAATAATTGACAAGACCCTCTTCATTAAAAGAAGTAAGAAGGACATCCTACTTGTTCAGATCTATGTGGATGATATCATCTTTGGATCCACAAAAGATCAGATGTGTAGAGACTTTAAAAAGTTGATGCACAAGAGCTTTAAAATGAGTTCAATGGGTGAACTTACCTTCTTCCTTGGGCTTCAAGTGAAACAGAAGAAAGATGGGATCTTCATAAGTCAATCAAAATATGTGAAAGACATCCTGGATAAGTATGGTTTAACAGACTCAAAGCCAGCAAGCACACCTATGGAGACTCATAAACAGATCACTGCTGATCTTGAGGGGGAGGATGTTGATGTCCATCTATGTAGATCAATGATTGGATCTCTCATGTATCTCACAGCCTCAAGACCAGACATCATGTTTCCAGTGTGTTTGTGTGCCAGATTCCAAGTTAAGCCAAAGCAATCACATCTTCAAGCTGTTAAAAGGATTTTCAGATACTTAAGAGGGCAACCTAGATTAGGTCTTTGGTATCCTTATGAATCCAACTTTGACTTGATTGCATACTCAGACAGTGACTTGGGTGGTGCTAATATGGATAGAAAGTCTACTTCAGGTGGATGTCAACTTTTGGGTGCAAGACTAGTATCTTGGCAGTGTAAGAAACAAACCACAGTGTCCTTATCAACAACAGAAGCTGAGTATATTGCTGCTGCAAGTTGCTGCTCTCAGGTTCTATGGATTCAGAATCAAATGCTGGACTATGGGGTAACCTTTCTTCACACTCCAATCTTCATTGACAATAGCAGTGCTATAAGCATTGTTAACAATCCAGTCAAGCACTCCAAAACAAAGCACATTGAGATCAGGTATCACTTTATTAGAGATTGTAATGAAAAGAAGCTAATTCAAGTTGCTAAAGTTCATACTGACAACCAGTTTGCTGATCTATTCACTAAAGCTTTTGATGTGGGTAGATTCACTTTCTTGGTCACAAGTGTGGGCATGATCAACTCTGAATGAACTCATGTTTTAAAAAGTGTTTTCATACATGTTATTGGTTTATTCTTTGGTGCCACTAACATCTTTCTCAGGAAGTTATTACCTTGCTCAGAGTACCTCAAGTTTCAAAAAGTGTAAGTATAGTTAATGCTGCCAGTGCAGTTTTAATACTGCCAGTGCAAAGTTAATATTGCTAGTTAGTTAATACTGCTAGTAGTTAATACTGCTCTCAGTTAATACTGCTAGTTAGTTAATACTGCTAGTGGTTAATACTGCTCTCAGTTAATACTGCTAGTTAGTTAATACTGCTAGTGGTTAATACTGCTCTCAGTTAATACTGCTAGTTAGTTAATACTGCTTATGTCCCGAATCGTATAAATACCCTTTTTGCCCGCCTAAAAGTTCATAACGACTCTTTGATTTCTATTCATCTGCTCTCTAACCCTTTTCTCTCAAGCACCAAGTGTTTCAGTCCAGAATACTCAAGCTCGATGGCAGCTATGGCGTTCATTGATGAACATAATGAGATTTCAATGCTACAGAAGCCTAAACAAGCTGCTGGATTCCATCAAATTGTGGATTTTCTCAAGTCCAGCCACATTGCCCATGCTCTTACAGTGTCGCCAACAATATACATAGAGCATCAAAGACAATTTTAGGCAAATGCCACTGTAGTCATAGAAAATGGTGTGCAGATAATCAAGACAAGGGTGTGTGACAAACCCTTGTCAGTTTCTGAAGAAGTGATTCGCATCTGTCTACGTCTAGACGATGCTGCAGGTATTACTTCTATTCCTAATGAGGACTTGTTCTCAAATCTTTCAAGAATGGGGTATGAAGGCCAATTGGGTGGTTTCAAATTCTCAAAAGCTAAATTTTATACCCAATGGCGTTTTCTTGTTCATACCCTTATGCATTGCATTTCTAAAAAGACTACTGGATGGAGTGAGTTCAGCAGTACCACTGCCAGAAAGTACAATTTTTCAAGAATGATTTTCAATGACCTTGTGTCAAACTTGGGAAACAAAAAGAGTTTTTATATGTACCCAAGATTTGTCCAGGTAGTTATAACCAATGAATTGACGGATATGCCTCACTTTGATGAGGTATATGTACCAAAAATCCCCAAAGGTAAGGTCTTTTCAAATATAAAGAGATCTCCATTGGACTCGGAAGGAGTTGACACCCCATTGTTCTCTACAATGATGGTGGTGTCCCACAATGAAGAAGGTATGGCTTCAGGGTCAAGGCCCTCATTAGACCATCCCACTGAAAGCCAATCCCAACCTTCAATCACCATATCAATCCCACAGTCCCTTGTTCAAAAACCAACTTCACCAATCACCAATACATACATCAGGAAAAAGGTAAAGAAGGTTCCTTCCCTTCTTCTACCTTCACCCACAGAGCCTTTAAGCCCTCTAATGGAGAACTCTCCATTAGAGAATATCTATAGGGAAACCACAGGGGTGTCTCCCAACCCCAAGGAGGTGCTCACTGAGGAGATGAATGAGCATATAGGTGCAAAGGCTGCCACTACTCCTGCTAGCACATAGGAGGTCAGTGGTAACATCAATAAGACCTTCCCCATGGCAACTTTGGGTGAGCAATCATCCAAAGGTCCCAGGTGCCAAGAAACCATGGGGCTAGCAGATGCTTCTGCTAGGCAGAAGACCTCTACTACAAAAAGATCCCATGATCCTTCAAAAGGGGGTCACACTCCTGGAGAAGGTGAGGACAGATATGACTATCTTGAATTGATGGAAACAATGGGCAACATCAATATGGATGTAATCAAGCAGGGAAAAGACATAGAAGAGCTGAAACTGATAATTCTGTCTCAACAAGTACAGATTACCAACCTGAAGAAAATGGTGAAGAGATTGGTCCAGAAAAAGAAGAAGAAACAGTTTGTGCTCAGAAGAAGGAAACCAGTGACTGATGCTCCCAAAAAGGGAGAGTCAGAAGCTGATGCCAACATGGAAGATGCTAAAGTTGAGGGGGAGTTTGATGGGGTTAGTGAAGATAAAGTACAAGCAGCAGAAACAGAAAGCATAGCAGCAGTAAAAGAGAAAGCAGTAGAAACAGAAAGTGTGTTTGAACAAGCAGCAGAAATGGTGCAAGAAGTATTAATAGACCTTGAGATAGCAGAAACTTTAATCAAGGCTAAGCATGATACTCCCAAGGTCACTTCAAAGGCCAAAGGAGTTATCATCAAAGAAAAAGGTGAAGTGATCAAGAAAGCAAGTATTGAGAAGGTAGTAAGCAAAGACAAAGGCAAAGCAAAGTTAGTGGAATCTGATCAACCAAGTAAAAAGCAAAAGTTGGTTGAGTCAGATGAAGCTTTGGCCAAAAAGATTCAGGCTGAACTTGAGCAAGAAGAAAAGGCTCAAGTGGACAAAGATAGAGAGATGGCTAAGGCTCTAGCTGCAGAGCTAAATGAAGCTTATCAACAAAGTTTGGCAACTGAAATAGCAGAGAAGAAAGATGCAACCCTAAAGAAGTTTGTGTTGGTCAAAATGGATGCAAAGAAGAGACAACCTTCAAAGACCTACCTTGGTACTCAAGAGAGAAAGAAGATGATTACTTTTCTCAAAGGTGTTGTGGGAGTCAGAAAGGAGATGTTCTCAAAGATGAATTTTGAACAGATCAAAGGGTTGTATGATTCAGAGATGACAAAGCTTCAAGGGAATGAAACAGCCAGAGTTGAAATGGAAAAGAGGATGAAAGAAAGTAATGATTTTCTGATAGAAAAACCTTTCCCTGATGAGCAAGAAACACCAAAGAAAGAAGCAACTCTAGGTGAAAGTCTGAGGACTTTAAAAAGAACTAAAATGATGGCAAGAAGAAAATCAGGAAAGAAGCCTAGAGTGGATAAAGAAGAAGCTGAGAAGGTTGCTGAAGAAGAAGGGGCACCTAAGTCAGTTGAACAGAAAGAACCATCAAGTACTGATGATGTGAATCTGTACATGGTAGTGATGGACAAAGTTCCTGAACCTATAACAGCTGAACCTGTTGGTGTTAAGCCTCCTGAGGTCATTCTCTGGGATACAATGAAGGTTGATGGAAAAGAGTATATCAGGCTCAAAAGAAAAGATGAGAAGTATGGAGTGTATAATACTTGGGCCAAGATTGTCAGAACATGTTCCAGGTCTGATCTAGAGGAGATGTTTGAAATAGGAATGAAGTTGTATGCTGATCAATTAAAAGCTCCAGGGATACCAATCACAAAACTTGTGATGGAGTATCTTTGTATGTTGTTCAAGCCTGAAGAAGTGAAGGACATTATCAGAAATGTGTTTCAAACAGTTAACAACTGGACTCTATATGAAACTAGTGGAGTATATGCTTTAACTATGGATTCAAATCACATAGAATACTTCCTAGTGGATAGAGTTTACAACCACAGCAGATTGAAGCTGCATGCCATGTTGAAGAAAAAGCTTGGTTGTGCACCAAATTCAGAAATGGCAAAGTATTTGATCCAAAGGACAATTAATCAAAGCTTGGGGTTGGATGCTAATACAGGGATATGAAGAATGGTGTTTTGGGAGCATCTGAAGAACTTGACTTCTCTTCCTAAAAGTCAAGTTAGGGGGAGATTGTTGGGAATTCAAAATTATACAAGTATGGTTAATGCTGCTAGCACAACCTGGTTACTACTTCTGAAGTTACTACTGCTGAGAAAGATTAATGCTGCTAGTCAAGATTAATATTGCTCAATGAAGTTACTACTGCTAAGCAATTTTAGTACTGCTAGTAGTTAGTACTGCTGAACTTAATAATGCTCAAAGTATTAATGCTGCTGAAGACTTAATACTGCTTATGAGATGAAGACTTCATATGGCAAGGATGACAGCTGTACTGAATGGAGATATTCATGGAAAGCTCGGAGATAAATATGGAAGATTATACTGAAGATCTTTTATTATTTGTAGTTATCTTTTATCTTCAGTATATATATAGAATAGTTTGTAACTTATAGAGAATAATTCTGAGTTTTTAGTTTTCTTAGAGAGAATCAACCTCAAGGTTTATAATCGTAGTTCTAGATAAGTAGAATTCGTATTGGTGAGCCTGTTCATCAATATTGAGGTTGTGTGTGAATTCTTGTAGCTTTATAACCATTCAATAAAGTTTACAAGTTGTTATTCTGATTCACTGTTTCATTGATCTTTGAATATTAAAGTGTTATTCCGCAAACTCCTTTAATATTGTTTCTGAGTGTTTATTCTTGTTAAGAATTCAGATCCTGACATTATGTATTAACCATTGATTAGTTTTCTAAGTTTTGATCAATGATTAAGATTTGTCCTCGTGTGCACAATGAAAGATAAGTTTTCATGTGAACCTACAACTATATATATATATATATATATATACTGCATAAATAAATAATTATTAAAGTGTTTATCAATATTACGTGTTTGTGACTTTCTCCGAACCTGAGTTAGGGCCTGTTTACTTGCTTCTTACCACCTCTGACCGAGTAATAGACTCTTACCTTGGTAAGAGATGAGTTGTTTACCAAATAAAAAAGTTAACCTCTTACCATAATTTCATTGATGACCGTCCTCTTTCCCTGGATGTGTTCCTTACCAGAGTCAGAGGTCATCATCCAGATTATACCCTTTATGTTCGTCATTTTTGAAAAATAAACAAAATCTTCAACTGAAAGTGAAGCATGTTCACCAACATGTCTCCGTAAATGTTGCATCTGCAAGTGTATGAGAGTTCCATTTTTATTCTAGTCCCTCTCAATGAATGAGCCGAGAAAAAGAAGAAGGAAGAAGAAAGAAGAAATTAATAGGATTATTGTGCACCGTAAAAATAAAGAAAGATAGAAATGTCTTCTCAAATATCCATCATTTTCCATTTTTTTTTGTCAGTGTTAGAAGCTATGACCTAAGGGTGAGTAGCTTTTGACCTTATCAACCAATTTTGAACATTTTAATTTTCTTTTACAATAATTATTGATTAAAAAAAGTGTTAACATTTATATTGGTTTATAAATGTTTCATTTTATTATTTTTTAAAAAAGTTATATATTTTTCAAATGTTTTCATACATTATAATGTTTCGAGATATATTATTATAGAGGGTATAATAGTAATTTTTACTTGGTCAGCACTTAATAGAAAATATCTGGTAAACATTAATTTTTAGTCAACACTTTCTCCAATCAAATCTCTTATTATGATCAGACCTTTTACCCTAATCAGCACTTATCCACAAATTTTAGTAAACAACCCCTTACTTCCATAAACCCCATATACTAATTTTTATAAATGCACAGTTTTCACGGGGAAGAAAAGAATTGATAAGATAAAAGGAAACGATTGTGGGATTATTGAAATAAATAATATTTAAATACAAACGATAACGGGTCAAAAATGGACGACAAGGAGCAGCTAGCAGCTGCTACCCAAGCCACCAAAACACAATCAAATATTATTTTCCAATTTTAAATTAAATAAAAGTAAAAGAATAAATTACAGATTTCGTCCCTCTATCTTTATAAAAATTATAGATTGAGTCTCCCAAACGAAATAATTTAATTATGGTTATCGTGGTTTCACTTTTATTACGGATTAGATCCTTCCTCTTAACTTTGTTAACCTAAACTTCGTTAAACTAAGAGTGTTTTGGTCATTTGTCTTTTCACTTGATTTTATTTTAATTTATAATATATAATACTTTTATATGTATGCACATAAAGGAAACCTTCGAACTCATTGGCCTCCCCGTCTCCGACATCCTTCCTCATCTCCGACCACCTCCTCTCGTCGTCCTTGCTTGTCTCCGATAACCTCCCCAATCTCCGGCCTAAACCACAAAAGTCTTTCCCCCTATTTCATCTTCCACCACCATAAATCTAAGGGGTTGTTTGGTTCATGGAATTTGAAGAAATTAGAATGACCAATTTCATTGACCAAATTCCAAGCTCATGTTTTGTTCACGTAATGAAAGCGGTGGAATCCTTCCAATTCCATTGAATTCCACAATTTAAGGAATTCATCATTCTTTGGCTTAAGTGAAAGAATTAAATTCCTACCAACCAAACGCGTGGTCAAATTCCATTAAATTTCATTTCAATTCCTTCAAAGTCAAATTTCTTCGATGGATACCAATTCCATCAAATTCCATTATGTGAACCAAACGCACCCTAATATGACTCAAGTAATGGAATTCCAATTAGACGAAGCAATAATAATTAGACGAAAGATCCCAAGAGAGTTGTTTCTTGAATCTTCTTATATCAAAACATTCTAAATAAATAAGTTTATTCAAAAAAAAAAAAAGTTACACACAACTTATATAAATCAAAAACCAAATTCTAACTTAAATTTGATGAACCCCCATCTCTTAAAATTCAATGGATTAAACCCTTTGTCAAACATAACTCCTTATCACTTCCTCTTCATTAATTTGTTCTTGTGGTCTACTCCACTCTCTTGTGAGATTTCTCATGAAAAAATATAATATTATCTTCAAACTTTCATCATCAATCTACAAGATTTCAAGAAATGGTGTTGGTGATGTTATTGCTTATCAAAGACAATTGTTCCATAATGTTATCCTAATCTTCATTTATGTAGAGAAATATTAATTTTATACCTGGGCTTTCTATAGTAAATTCATTCTTTGACTGACCGCTAAATGAAAGAATCAAAAGATGGTCATGGCTTGATGAGTTGCTGGTAACTAAAGAGTTCAAGCAATGACCATGAACATGGCTGATTTTTATGACAAAACCGACGATTTCATTAAAATCACCAACATCTTGTAATCTATCTGGTTCAAAACTTGTGATCATTTGAAGTTGAACATATATTTCCAACAACTATTCTCCTATATGGTCGTTCCTTCATATATGAATCCATAAAAATTTTAATCTATTCAGTACCATTAGTTCAAAAGAGAGCACGCTTGTTCGAAAAGTTGTACTTCACACCATTTATTCAAAAAAAATCGGACTTTTTAATTTATTGAATCCTCAATGAAACCGATGAACCAAACTAAGACCAAACGAAAATGGTTATATTTGGTTGGTTCTCATTTTTAATTGTTATTGGAAACCTTTTTTGCTTTGGTTTTCGGTTCAAAGCTTTTTTATAAACATCAGATCTTGTTCGTATGGTTTGGTTCAAAACCAAAACTGACTAGTTTTGGTTTATTGCCAAACTTGAACCGACGTTGTTTTAGATATGTATTTTTTAAATTAAAATAAACTCATATTTATATTCAATTTATAGTTAAGTTTGAAATCAAATCGTTTTATAGAGATCAGTTTGGATTTCAATCCAATCCGTCCTCGTTCTGACCATATTTACACCCTAACAAGTCTTCAATTAATTAAAAACTTATCCCCAATAATTTTGGCCTTATAGGCAATTTATTGGTTATTAGAAGCGTACTCATGCAATGCAGTGAGATACATCACGATTTTAATGTTTTCTTTTATTTTTTGTTTTTTGTCGATTTACAGTACAATTTTGGATGGTTTTGAGAGAGTGGTAATGGTTTTTCTACAAATTTGTTTAATTTAGGCTTAATAATATAATCTTTTTTATATAAAAAATTAAGTATTTTTTGTTATAATTCAATGATTATATTATATGTTTTATATTTAAATTTAAATTGAAATGTTTATTAGTTAGTTATGAATTCAAACATATAGCTTTACAAATTTGTACTCATGCATCATTATTTGTAATCTTGAATTTTAAGTAATGTGTATCAATAAACAATACTTAATTTATAAAAGCTTATTTTTAAGAGTTTGATTGTTTAATAATAATATAATTTATTTTAGGTTTAATATTATAATGTTTTTTTTATAAAATAAACATTAAATATTCTGTTAGATTTTTCTTAATTATATTTTAGATTTTTTATATTTAAAGTTTAATTTTTATTCTGTATTAATTTATGAGATGAGTGATTTTAGGAGAGTTGAAGTGGAGAGTGATTTTAAGTGAGTTAAAGTGGTTAGAGATAAGGATTGAAAGTTAGTAAGCATTAAATGTAGTACATAAAGTTTTAATAGTTGTTTTTAAAAAAATTTAAGTAATTAACATTAAATAACAAAACATTAAGTTTTAGCAATTGTTTTAAAGGGTTTTTTATAAATACTTTTTTTTAATATAGTATAGATTTATATGCTTTTTCTAGAAATTACGAGAATAGATAGAGAAATTACACGTCATATTAAAATCAAGTTTTAAATCTACAACCATTATATTCAGATATTCGGCAACGATACCTACTTGTTTAATTACATTATTACTATTTTATACTATCATAACTATTTATTATTTTTCACAAGCCACGATTTTATACGAAATAAGTTATATATTAATATCACGTGGTCATAAAAATATAATTGTTTGTTACATCATGATATACACTCCGTCTACTTAGGGTATATCTATATTATATTATAAAATATCTATAATTTTTTTTTAAAAACAATTGTTAAAGTTTAATGTATCGTTATTTAATGCTAATTACTTAAAATCTCTTAAAAAACAACCATTAAAGCTTTATGCATTACATTTAATGTTATTTATTAACTTTCATTCTTTATCTCTAACCACTTATTAACTTTCAATCATTATCTCTAACCACTTCAACCCATCTAAAATAATTCCCCACACGACTAACTAAATACAGAATGAAAATCAAATTTTAAATATAAAAAATCCAAAATATAATTAAAAAAATCAAACACAATATTTAATGTTTATTTTATAAAAAAAACATTATATTATTAAACCTAAAATAAATTACATTATTATTAAACTATCAAAGAAACTCTTAAAAACAAGTTTTTATGCATTAAGTATTGTTTATTGATACACATTAATTAAAATTCAAGATTACATGATGCATGAGTACAAATTTTAAAACTATATGTTTGAATTTATAACTAACTGATAAACATAATCAAAACAGAATAAACATCTCAATTTAAATATAAAATATTTATAATATATAAGATAATCATTGAATTCTAACAAAATATTAAAAATTTTTATATAAAAAGTATTATATTATTAAGCCTAAATTAAACAAATTTATAAAAAAAAACTATTATCACTCTCTCAAAACCATCCAAAATCGTACTGTAAATCGATAAAAAGAAAACAAAAAAATAAAGGAAGATGTATCTCGCTGCATTGTACGAGTACGCTTCTAGTCATCAATAAAGGTTAAAAGAGCGGAGTTTAAAGATAAGCTTATATAAATCACAAAAAACATAAGACACGAACGATGATGATCAAGTTTATACGTGATTCATGTTGGTTATTTAAATAATCTCAAATGAATTATAATTTGTTGGTTATTTAAATAATTTAAAATCGAATTTTGTGTGCATGTTTTTGTTGAAAACTTTATGACTCATATTAATAATGTCATTGTTTAGAATGGTAATGGATTTGATATGCATACAATATAACTATATAATATATCTTTTAAAATGATCGATTTCTCGAATATTTGCCTGGTGTCTTGTAGTGTGATGGAGTCTTTGTCACAAATTCCTTTTAATTTTCTTTTTGTGCTCAACATTATTTTTGTTTGGTTCTTTCGTTTATTCGTTAAAAATTCTACCTTATGCAATGTGTCTTTGTTGAGTCAATCTCTAAAAGCAAGACTACGTTGTTGACTTGTTGGAAAACTTTAAATCTTTAAAGTATCGAAAAATGTGGACTAAGTCGTTATAATGAACTATATGATGCTTGCTAAGAAAACAGTTAAATGTTTGAGCAACATGATGATGTTCACGGGTGGGTAGGGAAAGAGAATTGGGTGCATGGAATGCCTGGCATTTTAGTTCTTTGCCCGTTCATGACCGAAAGCAGGTTGGTAAATTGCACCTTTCTACGTTTTTGAAGCATGCTTTGGCATGAGGAGAGAACGGAAGTTTCAACATGTATTGAAGAGAGTACATGTTTAAGTGTAGTTAATGTGGTACTTCAACACACCTCTCCAATTGAGGCTAGACGGGTACAAATGCCCCAAAGTGTTGAGTCTCTTTCAGATATAGTATACTTTGGCTTCGATATCATGTAAGATATGTGGAATTCCATTAGATTGCTCTCAAAAAAATTATTAGAGAACCTTGTGGGGTTAGCTCAACTAGCAATAAGGATTGCGCCTTTAGGGATCCTCCTCTAAGATCATCGGTTCGAGTCCTACAACGCCATTGGGATTTTTCCTGCTTGTTCTCCAGGGCCTTGGGATTAATCGAGATGCTCACAAATCGACTCGGGTACCTATGGTTAACAACAAAAAAATTCTTAGGAGATAAAGAATGTTTTAATCTTCAAGGAGGTTCATATATACTTGGTTTCCGACATGTCACATGCTCTCTGCACCCCCGGAATAGCCCTTTTAGAGGACAATTCATAGCCATTTTAACCCTTTTTCAAGCCTAGTTAACGACTTACGAACGCACAGTCACATGAATGTTTCGTAGTAATCAGAGGCGGAACACGGGCTTTAGAACCCAGGGGGCGACCAAACTCATTGCTTTCCTTTTGAACTTTTTTTTAGAGGTTCTCAACTATCCAAATATTAGATATAGTGGATGCTATCATTCTCTATCGTCTATTTAGGATTTTGAGAAGAACTTGCAAGTCTTCTTCTAATAAACCCATGACCAATAGATTGATTTTTTTGCATAAATCTGTGTCAAACATATATAAAGTAACAATATAAATGATTGAATATATCATCAATCTATTTTTATAGAATAAAATGTTTATACATTATCACTAGAATGATATAAAAGTTGTTAGTCAAATGTTTCAATTTTTTTTTTATATTAAAACATCGTAAAACCTTTGAACTCATAAATGTAAATATTATAACATGTGATTAGAGAATAAGATCCACCAAATTTATACAATTATTTTTATCAGTATACTCAATAGTCAATACTATAGGCCGATAAAACAAAATTCCCTTAAATAATAAAACAAATTATATTTTGTTTATTTATTTACTAGTTGTGTACCCGCGCAAAGCGGTGGGATACATCTTGATTTGGAGGTTGACAACTAAAACCCATAATCTTGATTCATGCTTCTCTCTATTCTATGTTCAAGTTGATTTTATTTTATTGTTTTATATTGCTTTGACTTTGAGTTGAATAGTGACAAGTGAGATTGACTGCATCAATTATCAAATTCTGAGTAATCCTAACTCACATAGATTGTAGTATCTCACTCGAATTTATGCGATAATATCATAAGGTTCAAGCTGAATTTGTTGGAAGGAAAAGCTTGAAAGAATTGACAGAACATACTTTACCCTTGTTAGAAAAATCGATAGAAGCAGCAGGTGTATGTGTCGTTCCCAAAGCAAGATAGAACATGTTCCAGAAAGCAATCAATAGAACAAAACAATCAATCAAGAACCACAAAACATGTCAAGTTAAAAACAGGAGAATTCCATATCAATTTTAATGCCAATATTTATACGGTCCCATATGAAGAAAAAAAAGAAGCTTTATAACTTACCTCTTGTATATGAAGCAAAAAAACAAAACCAATATATGGAACTTGGAAGTATAGAACTGTCCTGTGCCTGGGTCGTTGGAGATTTGGACTCTTGGTGCGAACAATCAAAAGGAATTGCAGAATTGGTGTTGTTTATCAAGGACTAATGGCGTTCAATTTATAGGTATAGCAGAGGAATTAATTGGGGTGGGATTAGGATTTAAGATACATAATATAACGATTAGAAGGAGAAGATATCAATTAGCAAGGAAAATATATCGATTAAAATACAACCCAAAATCATGCCTTATGTTTAAATTCTGAAATTTAGAACAATATATCAAAAAAGATTTCTTTAGATTCTAATCATACCTTATGTAACATCTATTCTATCTATTCCAAAGTTTAGAAAATCCACTTTCCAAATAAAATAACGTCAATAGAAAAAATAAATTCCAATTTTACCGCAAAAGACTAATCATGCTTTATGTTTAAATTCTGAAATTTAGAACAATATATCAAAATATATTTCTTTAGATTCTAATAATGTCTTATGTAACATCTATTATATCTATTCCAAAGTTTAGAAAATCCACTTTCCAAATAAAATTACGTCAAAATAAAAAACAAATTCCAATTTTATTAAGTTGTACCAAAGCATTATGAAGTTGTAAATTAAGTAATTGGCTTTAATTAATTGTATTTTGTGCTTAAGATGTTGTAATTAAAAGTTTTTTATGTCTCTTTTATAATATAGTACTAGAAGTGTACTCGCGCAAAACAGCTAGATCCATCACGATTTTAACGTTTCATTTTATTTTCTGTTTTTTGTCGATTTACATTACGATTTTGGATGGCTGTGAGAGAGTGATAATATATAAATTTGTTTAATTTAAACTTAATAATATAATGTAATTTATTTTGGTTTAATAATATAATTTTTTTAAAAATATTCTGTTAGATTTTTTTAATCATATTTTAGATTTTTTATATTTAAAATTTGATTTTTATTCTATATTTAATTATGCTGAGAGTTAATTTAGGGGAGTTAAAGCTGGAAATGATTTTAGGGGAGTTAAAATGGTTAAAGATAATGATTGAAAATTAATAAATAGCATTAAATGTAGTACATACAACTTTAATGGTTGTTTTTTAAGTAATTAACATTAAATAGCGGTACATTAAGTTTTAACACTTGTTTTTAAGAGTTTTTTTATGTCTGCTTTATAATATAGTATAGATAGATATAGATTATATTATTAAATTATTTTGTTACTTTATTTAGCTATATATGAATTTATTGTATTGTTTAACTAAATTATTTTATTAGTTTATAAATATTAAGTTAGAGAATATTCGGTTATTAATCTTTATTTTTAGAAATCAGAATTTGAAAATAGGTTGCTTTAGTTGGAGTGGCCAAACACGTCATATAAGGCTAGCTTATTGAAACGCTACTTAAAGTAGCGTTTTGAAAAGCTAGCTTATAAGCTAGTTTGCCGAACATAGCCTAAGTAATCTATATATACCGGTTCAGATCGGTTACTCGCGGATACCTACAATTTAAAACCGAAACCGACCCGTGAATACCTGGTTTTTCGGTTTTCGGTTTTTCCGGTTTCGGATCAAACGGTTCGGCTCGGTTTTTCGGTTTTCCAGTTTTTTTAACACCCCTACAATTATTAAAATGATGTTAACATGCAAAAAGATTAGGCTATGTTCGGCAAAAAGAGCTAGCTTATCAGCTAGCTTTTTTTCCTGGTACACGTTCGGATGACCATAAGCTATAAGCTAGCTTATTGAAACGCTACTCAAAGTAGAGGTGATCATCGACACCGAAAATACCGAACCGTACCGGTACCGGTACCGATTATATTTTTCGGTTCGGTACTCGGTACTTGTAATGTCGTTGATTCGGAATTCGGGAAATTCGGGATTCGGGATTCGGTACTCGGTACTAATACCGAACCGTCCCGGTAAGACCAAAGGTCATTTTAATTACTTTCGGTACCATGCTCACCCCTATGTAAAATCATCAAGCTATGCATGCTACTATAAAGGGTTAGCTACTTTAGGCTCAAACAACACAAAGAGTCAAGTGACTCAAGTCAGACTCACCATAAAGTTTAGGCTCATCATGAACCTTGTTCGTGAGCTCCAAGAGGCTTGATTTATATTTAAATGCATTCTCAAATGTGTGGATAATTTAGTTAAACGACCATATTTGAGATTTTAATATGACTTTCTGAAAAAAAAAGTAACAAGCTTTGAATGTATATGATGTTAAACATCTCATCTATGATGTAAAAGAATATAGTCATGTAAAATTTTAAAAATACACTAATAGGACGTTTGGTTTGATGGAATGATTTTGAGATATTCGGGAAATTCGGGACGAATACCGAATACCCGGTACTGGTACCGATACCGGTACCGTATATGATTACTCGTTTCGGTATTTGGTACCGCCTTTAGACCACATTCGGGATTCGGGAAAATCGGTACCGGTCCGGTACCATGCTCACCCCTAACTCAAAGTAGCGTTTTGAAAAGCTAGCTTATAAGCTAGTTTGCCGAACATAGTGAATATTTTTAAACAATAAAACTTATTTCAATCTTTTTTTTTGGATTATTTTTATGTATTTGTTATGTAATTGGTATAAATTTTCTATTTTGGTATTATTTTTATATTGCAAATAATATTTTTCTATAAATTCGGGTAACCGTGAACCGAACCGCTGGTGATCGACTAATTTCGGTTCGGTTCGATTTGGTTTGATTCAACCTGCGGTTCAGTTTCGGTTCGGGTAACCAGGTATCCGCCTCATGCGGTTTGGTTCACATTTTTCTTACTAACCGAGCCGAACCAAACCGTGGACACCCCTAAATAATTGTACCATAATTTATATAAAAAAATCTATTAAAAATTCTAGTTCAATAAGATATAAATCTAGTTATAATAAATTTTTAGAGATAATTTCATATATCGTTTTAATATGCGCTAGATTTTTCTATAATATATATGTTATATTTTATATTAATATTCAAAAAACGTATGTTTTTAATTTATTTCTTTTATTAAAAATGAAATTTAGTAAAAGCGAAAATATAAATTATTTTATTATAATTTTGGTCGATAAAACTTAAATATAAATTATTAACTAAATAAAATTTTGATGCTTCATTAAATAAGTTATTTTTTAATTAAATGATAATTATTTATTAATTATATAATATAAATACTATGTTTTTTGAAAATAGTATAATATAAAAGAGTAAATTGCAATTTTGGTCATTGTAGAGTAAATTGCAATTTTGGTCCTTGTAGAGTAAAATGACCCATATACCCTCATGTGCAAGGCATATGAGGGGATTTAACACCTACAGACTAACGGACGTTAGTCACAGGGACCAAATCCGAGCACTTTTACATACCACAGAGAGTTTCTTGCAATAAAAATTTTGTAGAGACCAAATGTGAGAAAAACAATAAACCACAGGGACCAAATTTGCAATGTATTAAATTTTATAATAAATTTAGTAAGGAGAAGAAAAATCAGGGGGCCCTTGGCCACATAGACCGACCTACAGTGCTAATACTGGTATGTGTTACCGTATTGTTTCTCTGTCATAAGGTATAAAAAAATAAGTTTGTAAAAGGTACAATCGTATCATTTTAGAAGGTGCAACCATATTATTTTAGAAGTGCAACCGTATCTCGTAATTAACCAAAAAAACAAAAAATTGTTGAAATCAACAAAAAAAAAACGAAAATAACTCTTGAAATCAATCAAAAAGACCGAAAAAGTCTCTTGAAATAGATAAAAATAAAACTTAAAAATCCTTGAAATCAAGCAAAAGAACTGTAAAAATCCCTCGAAGGGTGGAGTTAGGCTAAAAACTCCTTGGGCGATATTAAACGTTGGTAAAAAAATGAAGACACAACAATAAAAACCGTATAAAAAAATATGGTACCACAGTATGAAAAAGTTTCTAGCTCTGTCCCTACTTGTCCCATCACTGGCTGTTGAAAGGATGTTATACTTATAATAAAATTCTCAATTTTACCGAAAAAGCCCCGACTTGGTTTGTTAGTAGTTGGTTCATCATAAGTCACAACGAGAAGGTGACGTGATCTATTTTGTTTAAAGACACAAGACATTTATATATTTACAATCTTTGACCAGATCGTGTGACTTTGGATTTAAGAAAATGAGTTTTTGCTATTTTTAATCCTTTAAAAATAAACCCTTTTTCTATGTGTTCTCAAATTTTACTGGCCAAGTCAAAAACATATTTTTATTATCTTATTATAAATCTGGTTTGGTAAATTGCAAAAATCAATATTGGCTTACATTAATTCAGAGATCATGTCCTATTGACCTGATCTTATGGAGAGGTTATCCTCATACAGAAGATTTGTTGTCAAAAACAAAATAGTTTTGAGGTTTTCATTTTCTTTGTAAGAGATATCATAAATACAATAGTGATATCGGTTAGACTGTGTGAAGACTGGGTTGTTTTAACTCAGGGGAGACATTTCCATCTGCAACACAATTTGCATATTGTCAAAATTCTATTTAAAGAAAGTGATTTTGTCCATGACTTAGCAACTCTGATTTAATCTTTCTATATTTATAAAATAGTTGTCAAGTTTGATTTTTTGTTTTTTAAAATTTCCAACACTTTTCTTGATAGCTAGCTGGCTATTCCACATCTGCATTTCACGTTGTTTAGGTGTTAGTTTTGTGTTAAGTAGTCTATGGTTTGAAGGTAGATTCAAATCTTTTTAGTTCGGATTCTCTACATGTGATTGTAGCCATATATTGATGTACACAATAACAACTTTAATCCATTTCTGGATTGTTTCATTATCAAACAATAGTATTGGAACATCGTGTTTGCTTAAAGATGTAAGCATTAAAGTTGTTGTGCACCGATAACGTGCATACAAAATTACAAACATATCATTCACATATGCACTTAATAATATGATCAATTTCAATCAAATATAAATGACAAGTAACAAATGTTCTTTTGTTATATTCGCATGCGTTTGAAAGTTGGAATATTTTAGAACATTCAAATATGGGTGGTGGGGGGGGACGATTAAAAATTGGTTGTCGGAGGATAGAGAAGAAGAAATCTGCAGAGGTGCATGGAAGTGTGCTCTCTGATATTGATAAACACCACTACAACAAGGTGAAAATCATAGTTGATTTAATTTGAATTCAAATAATTCGATCTGGTTTAGTTCGTTTTCAAACTGGCTTCCAAAATTTTCCAAACTAGAAAAACCCTGAAAGCCAAATTGATAAATACCTCTACATTGAAACAAGAAGAAAAGAATAACATTAGAAAGAAAAGAAAAAAAATCGACACAAATTAAGTTCAAAAATTATTTTGGACTTCAAACTAGACTTGACAAACGTGTCGTGTCGGGTCGGGTTCAAAGTTAAACGGGTTGAGAGTGTCTAACCCTAACCCGACCCGTTTAATAAACGGGTCAGGAAACCTCAACCCTACCCCGACCCGCTTAACCCGACACGACCAGCCTAACCCGTTTAACATTTATAAAATTAAAAATTAAAAATCGAAAATTCATAAAAAAGTATAAATCCAAAATTCAAAATTAGAAATCCAAATTTTATAGTTCAAACTTATAAGTTCTAACCAATCTAAAACATTAAAAATCCAAAGTATTAAAAAAAACTTTATAGAGAGAGAGAGAGAGACGGGTTCAAACGAGAACAATACTTATTTAAAAGAACACGAGAACTAACAAAATCATTTGTGATTTTACATTAACACACGAAAAAATGACTTTGGCCGCGGCTTCAGGTCCGCATGCCTTTTTTGCACGTTAATGTAAAATCACTAATGATTTTGTTAGTTCTTGTGTTCTTTTAAATAGTTATTGTTCTTGTTTGATCCTCCATATATATATATATATATATATATATATAAACGGGTTATTCGGGTCATTTTCGAGTTCAAAATTTTGACCCTGACCTTACCCGTTTAATTTCTGTGTCGTGTCGTGTCAACCCGTTTACTTAAACGGGTTGAAATTTATTACCCAAACCCGTTTATTTCGTGTCGAGTTCGTATCAGGTTAGCGTGTCGTGTCATTTTTTGCCAGGTCTACTTAAAACCGATATGATGTTAAGATTTACATGGTATTTGATAAATGGAGGTCCATTTAGAAACTTGGGGTGTTTGATTCATGAATTTTGAAGGAATTGGAATGGATAATTCCTTTGACCAAATTCCAATTCCTTTGTTTGATTCACATATTGATCATGATGGAATCCTTTGAATTCCATTGAATTCCACAAATCAAGGAATTCATTATTCCTTAGCTAAACTGAAAGAATTGAATTTCATCCAATTCCTACCAACTAAACGCGTGGTCAAATTCCATTCAAATTTCTTCAAATCAAATTCCTTCAATGGATTCCAATTCCATCAAATTCCATTCTGCGAACCAAATGCCCCCTTAGGAGGTGTTTGCCGTTTGGTTCATGGATTTTGAAGGAATTGGAATGAATAATCCCTTTAACCAAATTCTAATTCTTGTGTTTGGTTCACATAACAATCATGATGGAATCTTTTGAATTCCATTGAATTCCACAAATCAAGGAAATCAACATTCCTTAGCTAAAGTGAAATAATTGAAATCCATTTAATTTCTACCAATCAAACGCACGGTCAAATTCCATTTCAATTCCCTCAAAGTCAAATTTCTTCAATGAATTTCAATTCCATCAAATTCCATTATGCGAACCAAACGCCCCCTTATGGGGTGTTTGGTTCATGGATTTTGAAAGAATTGGAATGGATAATCTCTTTGACTAAATTCCAACTCCTTTGTTTGATTTACATATCGATCATGATGGAATTCTATTGAATTCCACAAATTCAAGGATTTCATCATTCCTTAGCTAAAGTGAAAGAATTGAATTCCATTCAATTCCTACCAACCAAACGTGCGGTTAAATTCCATTCCAAATCCTTCAAAGTCAAATTCTTCAATGGATTCCAATTCCATCAAATTTCATTCTGCGAACCAAACACTACCTTAGAAACCACATTTTTTTGAATGTATATGAATAATAACATAATAAAATATTCATAATAAATGTCATCATAGATATTCATGATAAATAATATTCGATAATGCCCTTGACAAAGGCAACTAGAAGCCTAGTTGCAAAAGCAACTTTACCTGTTGAAAGGGGATATATCATTTCCATTTTGATTTTTTCATTTCTTCACGAACCCAAAAGTGACTTTTTCCATTCCATCGGTAACTGAAAAGGAAGATACGAACATGAACTTTTTATTTTATTTTATTTTTTTGGTAATTTTCAATAACTCAAATGGTTTTAACAATATAAATCATCCATTACAAGAATTTTTAATGGGTTTCTAATCGTCATATAAGATTTTAATTAAAAAATTATGATGGTTATTAGTATGAATTTCAATATTTTTTTTGTTGATGCGGCAGTGATTAGTATAAAAAAAATTTAAGGTATAATTTCTTCATAATAAGTTGTTTATGTCACATCATACTTTTTGATATTGTATGGAGTATATTTATAGAAAATGTATGAATAATTTATAAAAAAAATTGTATAAATAATTTATGTCACATCATGTTTTAAATTACAGTAAAAAATATTTAATTGTAGTTTTGTTGTTATTTGATTAAAATATAGTTTTTTAATGATGAGACGTCACTTAAAAAATTGGTAAGAAATGGAGGATAATTTCTAAAGTTGATGTGGTACTTTAAAAATTGTGTTAAAAATTATCTTGTAGCAGATGGTCTAACGATTCGGTTTTAATTTTAAAAGCTTTTCTTTTCCATGAAAGGCTAAGAGAAAAATGTTGATTATTTGGTCATCATAGATTCAAATTTGAGACACAATTTTATTCTAAACCGGGGTTCTTAGCAAGGTCCATTGTACCTCTTCAATCGATTCTCGCAAGTAAAATATTTTTTGGGGATGAAAGATGTATATGCTAAAATTTTGAGAGGTACTCTGGGATATTAGAAAATACATTGGACATCAATTAGAAAATCGAAAAAGTCTCTCGAAATCAACCAAAAAACAAAAGAAATCTCTCGAAATCAATCAAAAGACTTAAAAATCCCTCAAAACGGTGGAATTCGGCTAAAAAACAAATCAGATGACTTTACGAACTTTTGATCCTCCTTACAGCCACTCGACAAGAATCATAGGTTATCCGTACATCTTGTTATTAAAAAATAATGGTTATATATGTAATAACCGGGAAAAATTTAATGAATTTAAATCTTGGGTGAGCAAGTTGAAAGGGTCCTTAGTAGAGGGGTCTATTTGTAAAAGAGAATAAGGATTTAACCCTAATACCTTGCAGTATTGTGGTGGAGCTGGTATTTTGGGGTAGAGCGAGAGAAGGAAGTTCGACCGATCGATCGAAGGGAGAAAGCATCTGAAGTTTGTTGGTGTACAACAGATTGTCCAAGGTAAGTTTTAATCATCTTCTTCCTTTTAGAATGAGTCATTTGATTTCAACCTTTTAAGGGGAATTGTATCAAATGTTGGTTTCCTGAACTTTTAGTTTCTGGGTGAGATAAATTGGAAATGTTATAGAAATGTGTATGGTTAAAGGATTGTGTGTTGAAATCGGGTTCTGCATCTGTTTTCGAGTTATGGAGCTATTTTGTTATTGTTTTTTTTGGGTTCAATCTGTGATTTAGGTTTCGGCATTGAGACTATGGGGTATCGTAATCGATTTGGATGACTCCGGTCACCGGAGTTCATTGAGGGCCGATCGAGAGTTGAGACCCCGGTCGAATTGTGAGGCACCGGTCGGTATTTAATACCGGTCAAAGAAATCGACCTCGGTCGATGTTATTACACCGGTTAAAGAAAGGGGAGCCCGGTCGCAGCCTTGCACCGGTCATGATGTTGAAGGCAGGCTCCGGTCGAAGGGGTGTTGACCCCGGTCCCCGGAGTGGTACAGTAGGCCGAGGCCCAATCTAATTCAAGGTTGGGACGAAATTAATTAAATTAAATCAAGTTTGAGTTTAGTTTAATTAGTATAGTGTTGGGCTTCATTTTTGGTCTAACCCATTTTCAGTGTAGCATATTCGGATGCTTTAATTTCTTCCTTGAGTCGAAAGTTTAGGAAGTCGGGTTCTCGTATTTAATAGTAGACCGTTGAGATTTTTGGGGTTTAGGACCAATTTTGTTAGATTAAAGAGTAGCGAGAATTCATCGAGAATGCATTGTTTTATAGGAGTGGTTCCGGATGATAATGGTAGACGTAAAGCGTTAAGCAAATGACGACAGGTGAGTTTTGTAGAACTAAATTCTTTTGTTAACGAAAGCATGTGAAAGTTCATTTTGAAACTCTGATTTTATATGATGGCATGAGTATTGTGAAAATTATATACAAGCTTTGATATGATGTTGCTTTAGTACTTACTTGCAAGATTTATTCAAATGCTAAATGTAGATCCCAGTACAGTGCAATCACGAACAGTTATATCAATAAAGAACAATAATATAGCCACAACCTCTAGTCATATGATTAATATTCAATGAAAGGTTATAGGTTTACAGAAAGACTATCTGATCAGAGAAAGTAAACCTATTGACTAGAGATCTGAAAAATAATGAGACTAAACTGATAAAGAAACTAATAACGCCTTTATATACTTAGGCTTACAAGGCTTAATGGGCTTTGGGCCTAACTATTAAATAAACTATGATAGAATTACAAAATAAACCCTTATAAATGCTTTATGCCACTTTCAACACTCAGGACTTTCAGTCCTAACAATCTCCCCCTAAAGTTGAATAAAGCATTTATCTTCTTGAAATCTCCATGCCTTGATCTTCTTTCCCTCTTGAATCTTTGAAGAACTTTGGTGTTGCATGTCTTCATGTCTTTCCAGGCTCCCCCTTGAATAAAGCTCTTGGTCTTCATATTTCAACTTTGTAACCAGATTCAATGTACAGTAGCCTCGACTGAATGCACTATCAAGCAACTTTCAACTGTAGAAACTCAACACATCGGATCAGCACACAAGAAAGATAAAGTGCGAGTTACTTGACATTCCACGGTGCAACTTCAGTTTAATAACAAAGAATATGTCTTTGAACCGCGAGTTGAATTGACTTTCAGCTTAAGAACTTGTTTCAATCAACGCATAAAAGAAATGAACTTGAAGCAAACACCACATGATACGGGAAAGAAGAAATACAATCTTTGAAGAAATGAACTTGAAGCAAACACCACATGATACGGTATAGAAGAAATACAATCTTTGAAAACTTCAACTTTGAAAAATTGAAATAGCATTGAACTCATCTTGAACTTGAACTTGAACTTTCACAGAACTTTCTTTCTTTATAACTTTGAAATTGAATTTTGTAAAAATTCTCCCCCTTTTTGATGATTGTGAACATCATGATCATCAAAACTCTTCAATTTCAATACATTCTTTGATCTCCTCCTTTTCTCCCCTTTATGACATTCTCCGCCCTTTGATCTGAGTATCCGTCAATTCATGAAATGTATATATCCGAATCTTTTCAAATTCAGATATAATAGGAATTGTAAACCTGAATCAACAAATGATACAGTTAGTATGCCTGTAAGTAGCACGATGCCACTTTGTACAACGAATGTACTTTGGAAAGGAGATTTTGTGATATTCACTCCCCCAGGGCTTCCATTCAATCATCGAAAATCCACAAAGGAATTTTCTATGAATGTTATGACAAGAAAACTCATTCCTTGTGTGTACGTGCAAGTGTAGAAATGATTGAAGCTACTTAGCTTGATCAGGATCAAATTGTGTAAACTGTTGAGACAGCAACAGATATTACACGGACTCAATGTGCATGAAAGAGGTGCGAATGTGGGGCAACTTTCCTTCTTTTTCAATATCTAAATCTTCCGATTGAAGACTAGATAGCAGATATGCTGCGTCCCCAAAGAAAATGAAACATTTCTTTGTTAAGAAAGAAACGAGTGGCTGGTGGGATTATAGCAAGAGTTGGCATGGGCTCATTGCCTGTTTCAATGATGGTCACCAAAGAATGTGAACCAATCAGAATATGTGGTTGCCCAACTCAGAAAGTGGTTGGTGCAGAGTTCTGATATTCTTTTAACTCTGTTCTCACACCTTCTTTCTTTTTGTCATTAAAGCTCACTTCTAACCAAACTCTCATTTACATTTTACCGCTCAGCACAATGAGAAAAACTCAACCGGATGAGTTATCTCCCCCACTCTTTGATTTAAGCCCCCTCACCCCTCAATCACTTTAGGATAACTTCCGGGGTAGGAAACACTGGTTAACGTGAATCCATGGAAGTTCTGTTTAAGTTCTCACACAAATCCCATGTAAGTCCTAAAAAGAATAGTTGCTCAACAGTTTAACTTGTACAATTAAGCACAAAATGTATGATAGCATTGTCAAAATGTATGCTCATGAGATTTGAGCAATTGAACTTTGAAGATTTCTCAAAACAAAGATATTAAAATGAATTAAATGAAATCAAAAGAATTGTTTTGAGAATCTGACAATGTATCAATCAGATCAAATAAAATGGTTAGGGTATCAAAGAACTTGATATTTTGTTTATATGAACAAATATAAACAATTTTGCAATGAAAGCACAAATTTGGAAATGATGATTGATGCTCAACAACATTTGAAATCAAACAGGAGTATTACCATCGAAACTAGGGGTGTTCATCCAAACCGCCAAACCGCACAAACCGCCCACACCGCACCGCAAAACGCGGTTTAGAACTTTCGCGGTGCGGTTTGCGGTTTGTGTTTTTACCAAACCGTACTATGCGGTGCGGTTTGCGGTTTTGAGTTTTCAAACCGCGGTTCAAACCGCACCGCACCTTTTATATTACTTTTAATTTTTTTGTTTTAAACATATAATATATATATATGTATATATATATTGGGCTTGTCTTTTTAACTATTAATTTTGGACCTTAAATAGTAAGCCATATTTTTAAGCCTTTTAAAGCCCAACAAATTAAAAAACCCCTAGGTTTGTTTTGTTATTGTTTTAGCCGTATCTGCGCATCACGTGTTCACTGTTCACGACTCAAGAAGACAGTCAAGAACTGGAACTCCGGAAGGACGACTTCTCAGTTCTCTCTTCACAGGTCTTCTGTCTCACGCACGTTCACCTCAAGATTCAAGAATCTGAGTTCATAAACACTTCATCTCACGACGTTCACCTTGGCTCACGACTTCAATAATCTGAGTTCACTTCAAATCTCAATGACTCAATCGACTTATGCCTTCTGATTTTGAAACATTCTGTTCTGCGACTTCTGCCTTCTCACGACTTCTGCCTTCTCACGACTTCTTCCTTCTCACGACATCTAAAGGTATTAGCCTATTAGGAATTCTTTATGTTAGATAATTAGATTATTAAATTTGTTGTTTACATTCTATTTCTTTATTGATTACAATATTACATTATGCTTCTTTGTTGATTAGTTTCTGTTTTCTTGATGAGACTTAGGGTTTTTGAATTAAATTTGTTCCTTGATGGGTTGTAGGTTAAATTTGTTTCCTTGATGGCTTATTTTTGTTGTTACTTTTCTTTGTTGATGGGTTGTTATTAAATTTGTTTCCATGATGGCTGATTTTTGTTGTTACTTTACTTTTCTTTGTTGTAGATATTGTTATACTAGATGGAAGGAAGTTAGAAGTCTCCGCCATCCGTTACTCCTTTGAACCAAACTCAATCTGAGGCCGTCGATTCAAGTAATGTTCCTAAACCTTTGCAATCTAAAAAAGCTTGTAGAAAACAGTAAGATGTTTGGGATCATTTCACCAAAAAACTTGACGACCCAAATGGTCCTAAAGTTGTTTGTAATTACTGTGACAAGTCTTATGTGGGTGGGGATAGAAAATATGGAACAAGTACGCTTAGGACTCAATTGGTTAACCAATGTCCTATGAATCCATTTAGATTGGAAGATAAAAGGCAGAAAACTTTGATTTTTCAAAAAATGGGTGGGGGTATGACTGAAAGTGGAGGATGCAATAATCTAAAGGCTGTGTCATTTAGTCAATCTGATTGTAGACTTGCTTGTGATAAAATGATTGTCCTTGATGAGTTATCATTTAGGTTTGTGGAGGGAGATAGTTTTTGAGAATTTTGTAGTGTTGCATGCCCAAAGTTTATTATACCTTCACGCATCACAGTTTCTAGGGACATTATGAAGTTATATGACATTGAGAAGAAAAAATTGAAGGACTATTTTGCTAAGCATTCACAGACAGTTTCCTTGACTACCGACACATGGACATCCATTCAAAATGTTTGTTATATGGTGTTGACTTCACATTTCATAGACCATGAGTGGAAATTACAAAAAAGGATTTTGAATTTTTGTCAAATCACTAATCATAAAGGAGACACAATAGGCAAAGCAATTGAAGCATGTTTAAAAGAATGGGGTATTGAACGGGTTTTTTCCATTACAGTTGATAATGAATCCTCTAATAATGTTGCAATTAGTCACATTAGAAAACGATTGCAAATATGGAAGACTGCAATTTGTGATGGAGAGTTTTTACATATGAGATGTTCAGCTCACATTCTGAACTTAATTGTGGGTGACGGTCTTAAAGAATAAGATGATTCTATCGCAAACGTCCGTAACGCAGTTAGATACGTTAGAGGATCATCTTCTAGGTTGGCAAGGCTTCAAGGGTGTGTGAAAAGTGTTTGTAAGGAGGATAAAGCATTTATTTGTTTGGATGTTTCAACAAGGTGGAATTCGACATTTTTTATGTTGGATCGTGCAACAAAATATGTTGATGCTTTTAAATTGCTTAAGGAAGAAGATGGATTTTATGTGCAATACTTTAGTGATAAAGATAGACAAGGGAGGAGGGTAGCGGGACCACCCACTTCAAATGATTGGGATAATTGTGTAATGTTTTGTAGGTTCTTGAAAGTATTTTATGAAGCTACACTCAAGTTTAGTGCATCTTTATTTGTTAGTGCAAATACTTACTTTCATGAAATATGTACCGTGCGTGGTAGAATAATCAAATGGTGTGAGAGTGACAAACCACTCTTGAAGAATATGGCTTATAAGATGTTGACCAAATTTGATAAGTATTGGGGTTCTGTTGAAAAACAAAATGTGCTTCTTTATGTGGCCATATTTCTTGATCCTCAGTACAAGATGAAATTTGTTCAACTTTGTTTGAATAAACTATATGGTGAGGATGATGTGCAAACCATCATTGGGTCTGTGAAGAGTTGTTTGTCAAAGTTGGTATCTCACTATACCATTGAATTCAAAATGAGAAATCTGGAAGTAAGTGGCACTCAAAGTGGGGCATCTAGTCAAGAAAAAGGTTTGATGGCGAGTGGCTTAACGGTGGATTCAGATGATGATGAGTCTTTCAACATGTTTGAAACATAATTTGAAAGAGAGTGTCATGAAGACGAGGCTTTAGATATGACAAATGAGCTTGACAAATATTTGGCCGAACGAAATGATGGGGAAAGGAAAAATAAGGATTTTGATATCTTGGAATGGTGGAAAATATCTTCATCTAAATATCCTATTTTGGCAATGATGGCTCATGATGTTCTTGCCATTCAAGTTTCAACTGTAGCTTCCGAGTCTGCGTTTAGTACGGGAGGACGGGTACTTGATTCTTTCCGAAGTTCTTTGAGCCCAAACACAGTTCAAGCTTTGATATGTTGTCAGAATTGGTTGAGAACTTCAAAGTTGGCATTAGATATGGGGTCACTACTAGAGGATACAGAAACATATCAATGTGGTGTTTCAGGTAAACTTATTAATTATTATTGTTAAAAAAAATTCATCATATTATTTGACTATTTGTTTGCTTAATTTATATTTTTGTTCATACTGTAGATGGCTTTTCAGATGTTAATGAAGTTGTTGATCTTGAATGAAGAATTGGACATTGGCAATTGGAAGTCAAGATGAAGATGAAGAAAAATAATTGGACATTGGCAAAAATAATTACATCCAAAAATAATTACATCCAACTCCAAAATACATAATGGAGTTGGATGTAATTTCTTCTCATCTTCAACTGGTTTCTTCTTCCAGACCAGTTCCTCTTCTTTATATCTTCTTCTTCTCCTTCTTTGTGTACTTGAACCATCTACATTTTCATCAAAGAAAATGTTAGTACTGCAAATCTGATCATATGATTTAACTGACCTTTTTGATGAAACAGTTTTCAGATGTGAGCTTGAGGCTGTCTTTTTGAAGTCAGCTGAATTATTTCTAGGTGTGTGGATTTGTTACTCTGGAGTCGTTTGCTCAGTCACCACTACCTTGGAAACAATCTTTTCAAGCTCTTTAATCTTTGAAGCAAAGCTGTCTCTTTCTTTAACAAGCAGGTCAATCTTCTCCTTTAATTCAGACTTCGCTTTATGCTCTTTCAGTGCATTCTCAGATAGTTCATATAACTTGACAGTCAGCTTTTTAATCTCAGTCTCAAACATGCTTCTTTCTTCTTCAAATCCCTTCTCAACATTGTTTCTCTGGCTGGATATTTCTTTGAAGAATCCAACATTATTTTGTTCAATGGCCTTCTTCTCTTTGGCAAACTTCTCTCTTTCCAAGATAAGTACTTTCTCAAAAGCAGAAACTTTCTGAGAGAGATTGATACATTTCAGCTCGACTGCTTTCTTTTCTTCACAATTATTTCTGGAAAAATCTGAGAACTTTTTTGCAAAAGATTTCTCTTTAGTCTCAAAATCGGATTTGTCTTTTGCAATCTTTTGCTCCAAATCAGAGATCTTTCTTTTAAGCTCAGAGTTCTCAGATTCCAATTCTCTTCCTTTTAAAATCACATTTGGCCCTAACATCAACCATTCAGTACAATCCCACAACTCTTTTCCTGTCATTTTGTAATATTTTATTTGATCAGAAATTTCACTAAAAATGTCACGAAAAAGGTCACAAGAAATACTCTTTGTCATAAAATATCGAGCTATATTATTAGCCCTCTATCTTTTCTCCTGTTCCACAGATGAAGCTTCAGTTGGAATTTGGGATTATTTCTCTCCTTCAGTCAATGATAATCTGATATAATGACCCACCTCATGTTCATCCACAAAATTCAAAAAATAAACTTTCCACTCTTCATATTCTCCTTTGGACCGCAGCCTTGGTGGGTTCATCCTTTTTGATCGTATCGAATAGAATTAATTCGATCCGTCTTTGAAAAGCTTGACAAGAGATGAAACTTGAACGGGTTTAAACTTTAATCTTAACTGCACTGTAGCGATCGTGAGACAAACAAGATTATCCAAAAACAATATATATATAATAAACAGGACAAGGACCGGTCGAGCAAGGACCCGGTCGAGCATGGGTCCGGTCGAACAGAGGTCCGGTCAACAAAAGTACCGGTCAACAAAGGTACCGGTCAACAGGATACCGGTCCACAAAGAGTATCGGTCGATCACTGAGTATCGGTCAAGGCAAAGAACCGGTCGAACAAGGTATCGGTCGAGTCTAGGTACCGGTCACAGACTGGCACTGGTCAAGACAATATACCGGTCAAACAATATACCGGTCTACACTGTACCGGTCAAGCAGGGTACCGGTCGATAGGGTCGGTCGATAATGAACAGATAAACACAAACATATCAACTTAATGGCCAGATAAAATCGATGATAACTGACCGATAAACTCGATGAATCTCAAGAACAATCGACCCAGAAACAAATCAATCAACCCAGAAATTCAATCAATCGATCAAACAGCAGATTAAATCAGAAAATCCAAGAAATCAATCTATCAACTTATCGACCGAATGAATTAATTTTCCCGAAAATCGACCGAGAGATAAACAACCCAGAAAAAGAAATTTATTTTTCAAGAACACAGACCGATAAAAAATTGATTTTTAAGAACAGAGTCGATCGATAAACAACCCAGAAAAACAGACCGATAAAAAATTTAATTTTTAAGAACACAGATCGATCGACAACTATTTTTCCAGAAAGAAATCGATTTAATTCATAAACAATTAAGCAGAATTAAGAACACTATCGACTTAACTTAAAACACAGATCAATATTACTGCAGATAAACACAATGAACACGATAATCGAATAAAGGGTTTTAGACAAACCTTTTTGGATCAAACCTTCAGTTTCTTTGCTCTAATACCAATTGTAGATCCCAGTACAGTGCAATCACGAACATTTATATCAATAAAGAACAATAATATAGCCACAACCTCTAGTCATATGATTAATATTCAATGAAAGGTTATAGGTTTACAGAAAGAATATCTGATCAGAGAAAGTAAACCTATTGACTAGAGATCTGAAAAATAATGAGACTAAACTGATAAAGAAACTAATAACGCCTTTATATACTTAGGCTTACAAGGATTAATGGGCTTTGGGCCCAACTATTAAATAAACTATGAAAGAATTACAAAATAAACCCTTATAAATGCTTTATGCCACTTTCAACACTCAGGACTTTCAGTCCTAACACTAAAGGTGATTTTTATTATTATTGTCCAAGTGGAAATGTATGCATACATGGTCCTAAGTGAGAAGGCTCAAAGTCGGGGGGGGGGGGGGTGGCCCGCCTGTGCTCATACCGGGGGGGGGGGGGTGTTCTGTTTATGTCGTTGGGGGCTGTTTCCCAACAAAGGCAGTGTGAGTCACAGACACGCTGTCACCTTAGGGTGGCGGTAATGTGAGAGGATAAGTTTCACTGAAAGTTAAAGTTTTCCTGGAAGCTGAAATTGATTTATTTTTATGATGAATTATTTAATGTTTTGTTTAATTAAAAGCTGTAGCAAGAGGGGACTCACTAGACCTTTCGGTCTAACCCTCGCTCTTTTCAAATCTAAAACCCTTTTTCAGGTAAAGCGTGGCTGTAGAAGGGGCGGTTAAGTTTTAGGAGAAGAAGCGAGTTGGAGATGTATTAGAGGACCTCCATTGTAGATCCTTATCAGTGTATTCTCAGTTGTGTATTATGTTGTCTTTCCGCAAACCTTGTATTTTAGATGTTGTCTTGGGCCGTTTGGCATTATTATTTAAGATTTAAGTTGCTATTTTGTGGTTTATGAATTGGGTTGTTATAGTTGGTATCAGAGCCATAGTTTAAGGGATTTAGGTGACCGGATGGGCCTAAACTTAAACTGTGGAGTAGATGGACACAACTGAGATATAGGAAGCCTTTAAGAAAGACCTTGATCCTTGTGAGGCATGATAACAATAGTGAGTACCCTCATGTAAGGTAAATTCAGAATCGCATATGGCCAATGCCATTATGAATGTTGGGTCTAAAATATGATAAGTCTGGATAGTGCTGCTGAGACTTGAAGATTACTACTGCTAAAGACATTAGTACTGCTAATAGAAGAGATTACTACTGCTAGTAGTATTAGTACTGCTTGAATAGTTAGTACTGCTTGGAGAGTTAGTACTTCCAGTTGGAAGTTACTACTGCTAGCATGTTAGTACTGCTGATGATAAGAAGATACTGCTAGAAAAATTAATGCTGCTAATGTTGATAAGGATGGTTTGTTACTTGAAGCGAAAGACAAGGAGTTGAAGATAATTATGGAATGGATGCTGAAGATCAAGTTTACTTTCATAATTATCTTATAATCTGTTTTGTAAATATATAGTCTAGAAGTCTTAGATTATTAAATATACGTCTTTTGTTTTTAAGAGAGAATTAGCCTCAAGATTCTGAGTGATCCTTTTCATTAGAGAAGTTTTGAACGTCTGTTGAGCCTGTTCAACAGATTGAGGCTCTGGTTGTAATCATCAAGTTAATTCAATACAACTTGTGATTTGAATTCATATACTGTTCCATTGATTTCTTGTTAAAGTGTTATTCCGCAACTTCTTTAACAAAGTTTCCGAGTGTTTATTTAAATTCTTGTTTTGAATTTAAATCCTGACAAGTGGTATCAGAGCCTTAGGAAATCAGAAATCAATAATCATCATGGACGGATCAAACGACAGTGTTATTGTTTCAAAGGTTCCCATGCTCAAACCTAATGAGTTTGACATGTGGAAAATCAGGATCAGGCAGTATATACTTCTTACAAACTACTCAATGTGGGACATCATTGAGAATGGTCCCTCCAGTGAAGGAGAGATGGGAGCAGATGGCAAGAGACCTCCACCAAAGACTGATGGAGAAAGAAAGACGAGGCAGACTGAGATGAAAGCCTTGAGCACTCTGCTCTTGGCAATTCCTAATGAATATCAACATCAGTTCTGCAACTGTGCTGATGCAAAAATCTTGTGGAATGCCTTGGAGAAGAGGTTTTCAGGTACCAAAAGCACTAAGAGAAATCAAAAAGCAATTCTCAAGAAACAATATGAAAATTTTATGTCTACAAAGAATGAGTCTATGACTCAAACCTTTGATAGGTTCAAAAATTTGATTGGAGAATTGGCCACTGTTGATGTCAAGATGGACCAGGATGATGTCAACAGAAAGTTTCTAAGATCTCTTGGTGAAGAATAGATAATGTATACAGTATCCTTCAGGCAGAATGATAATCTGGAGGATAAGGAACTTGATGACCTCTACAATGATCTCAGGGTGTTTGAAGAAGAGGTTGAATCAAAGAAGAAGCCATATGGATATTCTCACAATGCTGCTCTCCTATCATCTACTACTGATTCTTCTGCTAATACAGAATTAGGTAGTGTTGCTTATAGCTCAAAACAGGATGGACCCAATGATTCTGTTTTGGAAGCTTTCCTTGCTAGCCATGCTAAATCTTCTCTTATCAATGATGATCTGGAGCAGATCAATGTTGATGATCTTGAAGAGATGGACATCAAGTGGCAAATGGCAATGCTCACCATGAGAATCAAAAGATTCATTAAAAGAACAGGAAGAAACAACTTTGCCATGAGAAGAGAAGATGGTGCTGGATTTGACAAATCCAAGGTGGAATGCTACAAGTGTCATAAACTGGGGCACTTTGCAAGAGAATGCAGAGGAGGAACTTCTCAACAACATGGGGGCAATAATCAACAATCAAAGTCCACAAACTACAACAACAACAGGAACTCATCTCAAGCACTTGTCTCACAAGAAGGAATGGGCTTTGATTGGAGTGATCAAGCAGATGAGGCAATCCAGAATCAAGCATTGATGGCTGAGGTTTCAGAGTCTTCAAGCACAACAATGCCCACAGAGGTAAAATCTAAACTTTGCTCTAAAGTCTGTCTTGAAACTGTTAAGAAGTACAGGGATCACAATCAGAGCATGTGTGATGATCTTAAAAGGTTGGAGAAACATAGGAGAGAGTCTAGTTTGATCATTGTGAATTTTGAAGAACAGATCAAGGCATATCAGGCCAATGAACTTCAACATTCATATGATCACAACTATTGGAAGTGGGAGAAGAAGGAGTTAGAGATTAAGCTAGAGAAGGCTAGAGTGGAATGTGAGAAAGTTAGGAGTGAATTTGAGAAGGCCAAATTAGACATTGAGAAATTTTCCAATGCTTCTAAAGCAATGGACACTTTACTCAAATCTCAAGTTCATGACAAACTGAAGAGAGGTATAGGTTACAACAACACCCCTCCACCTTACAATAACAACTATATTCCTCCCACCTCAGACCTCTTAGAAAGACAAGATAAGAAGGACTTACCTGCAGGAGCCACAGAAGTAGATCCACTAGACAAAGTAGTGGTTGAGGTAGAGTCTGAAGAAGAGAACACTGAGGATAAGAATAAGGAAGACCAGAAAGAAAATCCCCTAGAAAACCATATTCTTACAAATGAGAGGGGGGTAAACCATTTGTTAAGAGTGAGAAAGCTGAGACCTCTAGGAAAGAGAAAAAGAGTAAGAATGTAAAAACTTCCAGGAAAGGGAAGGAAAAGGTACAGGGAGTTCACTATATGCAAACTACTGTTGTAAATCCCTGTACTTGTCAACAGATCAAGCCTCATCAACATGATAAAATAAGGGGAAATCAGAAAAACAGAAATAACCAGTGGGCTCAAAAACAAGGAATTGATCTAAGCAAAATCAATAGACCAAAGCCTTGTTTCATTTGTGGCAAGTTGAATCACTTAGCCAAACACTGTTATTTAAATCCTGTTAACCAAAGAATTACTTTTCAAAGACAAACACTAAATTCTGTTGGTTATAGGAAGCAATCAAGGAACCACATGGCTGATAATGTGAGAACAACACCAATGAAAACTGGCACTGCAAAATCTCATATTCAGAATAAGTTTGCTAAAGCAAAAGAAAATACTCCAAGCCAATCAAGGAGTAACTCAAAAAATAGGAAGGCAAACAACTTTGTCAAAATTTGGGTTCCAAATGACACTAAATCTGTTAGTACTGCTACCTCAAATAGTACTGCTAACAGAAATAGTGCTGCTGATAGCAATACTACTGCTGACCAAGTTAGTACTGCTAACAAGGATAGTACTACTACCAGTGTTAATACTGTCAAGCCTATAATTATGACAAAATATTCTAGCCATGAGATTCCTAATTCTGATCATCTCATCAAGACTAAGCTTACTGAGTATGAGTATGTTGATGAGAAAGGGCAACCCAAGACCAGTTTGGCTTGGGTTCCCTCTAGACACTAACTATTTTATCTTATGTGCAGGGCAACCAACAGCTCAAGAGGAAGAGCATTTGGCATGTAGATAGTGGTTGCTCTAGGCACATGAAAGGTAACATGGTCTGCCTTCAAAATTTCAAAAGGTTTGATGGAGGACGTGTTGCTTTTGGTGACAATCCAGCAGGAGGTAAGATAAGTGGTAAATGTATGGTTTCAAAAGGTAAGATGACTTTTGAAGATGTTTACTATGTTGAGCAATTGAGATACAACCTGTTAAGTGTATCACAGGTTTGTGACAAGAAACATAGTATATTATTTAGTGATACTGAATGTATTATCCTTGCTCCAGGATTCAAGGTAGTTGATGAAAATATGATACTACTTAGAACTCCTAGAAAGGATAATGTTTATTGTTTGGACTTAGAAAGTGTTTCATCTGATTCATCACTAAACTGTCTGTTTTCAAAAGCTTCTTTAGATGAATCATCTCTTTGGCACAGAAGGATGTGTCACATGAATTTTAAAACTATGAACAAACTTGTGAAAAACAACCTTGTGAGAGGTTTGCCTCAAAAAGTGTTTTCATGTGATGATCATTGTGTTGCATGTCTTAAAGACAAGCATCACAAAACTTCTCATAAGTCCAAAGAAATAAACACAATCTCTCCACCCCTTCAGTTATTGCATATGGATCTTTTTGGTCCTACAAATGTGACGAGTATTGGTAAGAAATCCTATTGCTTAGTCATTGTTGATGACTTCTCTAGATTTACTTGGGTATATTTTCTGAGGACTAAGGATGAGACAAGTAGACTGATCAAATCCGTTGTCCTTAGGATTGAAAACCAAACAAATCTAAGAGTTAAAGTCATGAGGTCTGATAATGGAACTGAGTTTAAAAACAGTGACTTAAACAGCTTTTGTGAGACTAAAGGTATTGAGATACAATTCAGTGCTCCTAGGACTCCTCAACAGAATGGTGTTGCTGAGAGGAGAAATAGGACATTGATTGAGGCTGCTAGATCTCTGTTGGCAGATTCAAAGCTATCCATCACTTTTTGGGCAGAAGCAGTTAATACTGCTTGCTATGTCCAAAACAGAGTTCTAGTAGTCAAATCCCAAGGAAAGACACCTTATGAACTTTTCAAAAAGAAGAAACCTTTTATTGGATTTTTCAAACCTTTTGGGTGTCCTAGCACAATTCTCAACACCAAATCTCATTTAGGCAAGTTTGAAAGCAAAGTTGAGGATGGATTTCTTGTTGGATACTCCTCTCAGAGCAAGGCATACAGGGTATTCAACAGTTCTTCCAGGATTATAGAGGAAAGTGACAATGTCAAATGCAATGAGAACACACCAAATCATATTGGTACAGATCCTGATTGGCTGTTTGACATTGATTCACTAACAAATTCTTTGGGTTTGTGCTGTTCCCTATACCTACAGTTGATCCTGTTGAATTTTGTCAACAAGAAAAGAAAGATGTTTCAGAAACAGATGATTCTGAACCAGAACAGGATGAAGATGATAAAGGTGATGAAGAGAATAAAGGTGAAAAAGAGGATGCTCATCCTTCAGGTTCAGGAAACACAGGTCCTGAAATGCCCACATTGTCAGATGATGATACTGATGATGAAAATTCTTCAGTTTTTGGTGGAAACACTCCTGAAAAGAATGACTCCAATCTTGATGCAAATTTTAATGAGGAGGTTGTCATTCAAACAAGAACTCAGAAGAATCATCCTTCTCAGTTGGTGATTGGTGATATCAATTCCCCCATGATCACAAGGCATCAAAGTAAGTTAGGAGGATTGAAAGACTTACAGTCAGGTTTGTTGTCCTGTTTTCTATCCCAGATTGAACCCAAGAAGGCTTATGATGCAATGAAAGACCCAAGTTGGATAGAAGCAATGCAAGAGGAGATGCTGCAGTTTGTGCTGCAAAATGTGTGGGATCTGGTTGACCTTCCACAAGGACACAGGGCAATTGGAACTAAATGGATTTTCAGGAATAAGAAAGATGAGAGAGGGATAGTGATAAAGAGTAAGGCCAGACTTGTGGCACAAGGGTCCATACAAGAAGAGGGGATAGACTATGAAGAAGTGTTTGCACCAGTAGCCAGAATTGAGGCAATTAGGATGTTTCTAGCCTATGTTTCTTTCATGAAGTTCAGAGTATATCAGATGGATGTTAAGAGTGCATTCCTATATGGGAAAATTGATGAAGAAGTGTATGTTTGTCAGCCTCCGGGGTTTGAGAATCCTATCTTTCCTGACAAAGTATACAAATTAAAGAAGGCACTCTATGGGCTACATCAAGCACCAAGAGCATGGTATGACACTCTGTCTACCTATCTCTTGGAAACTGATTTTGAAAGGGGAATCATTGACAAGACCCTTTTCATTCAAAGGAAGAAGAAGAACACCCTGCTTGTACAAATCTATGTGGATGATATCATCTTTGGATCCACAAAAGATCATATGTGCAAGGAGTTTGAGGAGTTGATGCACAAAAGATTCAAGATGAGCTCTATGAGTGAACTCACATTCTTCCTTGGGCTACAGGTTAAACATAAGAAAGATGGCATTTTCATAAGCCAATCCAAGTATGTGCAGGATATACTTACAAAGTTTGGATTCTCAGAAGTAAAGCCTGCAAGCACACCTATGGAAACACACAAACAGATCACTGCAGATCTTGAGGGGGAGGATGTGGATGTTCATCATTATAGATCCATGATAGGCTCCCTCATGTATCTAACAGCTTCAAGACCAGACATTATGTTTGTTGTATGTGTGTGTGCCAGATTTCAAGTGAGGCCTAAGCAATCTCACTTTCAAGCAGTCAAAAGGATCTTCAGATATCTCAAAGGACAACCTAGGTTGGGTCTTTGGTATCCTCATGAATCACCATTTGATCTGCTTGCATATTCTGATAGTGATTTGGGTGGTGCAAACTTGGATAGAAAGTCTACATCAGGAGGATGTCAGTTTTTGGGTGCAAGGCTAGTTTCATGGCAGTGTAAAAAGCAAACCACAGTGTCCACCTCTACAACAGAAGCAGAGTATATAGCTGCTGCAAGCTGTTGCTCACAAGTGCTATGGATTCAGAATCAGATGTTGGACTATGGTATTACTTTTCTTCACACTCCCATCTTCATTGATAACAACAGTGCTATAAGCATTGTTCATAATCCAGTGAAGCACTCAAAAACCAAGCATATAGAAATAAGGTACCATTTTATTAGAGATTGCAATGAAAAGAAGTTAATTTAGGTTTTGAAAGTACACACTAGTAACCAATTTGCTGATTGTTGGTCCCGGAGGTGCTTAACAAGTTTGTAGAAGGGGGGGGGGGGGTGAATACAAACACATAAATTAAAGTTTCATAAATTGTTTATTGATAACTCAAACACAATTTACAGGTTTGTTGCGGAATAAGTGTTGCAAGATTTATATAGAATAAACCTCTCAGACCTTGCACAAATGGAGAGTAACGCAAGTATACATTTCTCAATCCATTGTCGTCTTTTACAAGTAATAAAACGGTAAAATACCGAGTATCGATCCACAGGGAAAAAGGAGTAAAAGATTTAAATTAAAGTCCAGAAAAAGAAATGATTTCAGATGGCGATTTTGAAGAAATACTGTTGGTTGGGTTGATTATAAACTATTGCGAAAACTATTAATTAAAAAGGAAGCAAGGGTGTAGGGATTCGTTAAGATTTCAAAGCAAATTTATCGGATAGAATTTTGTGACAAACAACTCATCATTTTTAACCATCAACTTGTATAAGGTACTCTTTCGAGGTTGAGAAAGGCACACATCCATGGATTAACTTTAATGTTTCCAAAATAAAGTAAAACCATGGCAATGGCACAATCTATTTCTTTTGTAAGTTGTACGGAATGAAACAAGTTTCCTTGGTTCTAAGTAACTCTCTCGAGCCTACCTCCGTATCGTTCAAGTTGATGTGTTCGAGACGACTCATTTCTGAGTTCATCAAACTTTAACATTTCAACAATATAACCTTGAACGAATGGTTGGAACGATTTATTATTAGTCACAAATTTCTACCATCAAAATAGGCTTTTTATCTTAACTTTACCCCACACCCGAGCTAAGGTTGTCAGCCTATCATTGCTCGGTTTCCTTGCATTTTTTTATTTTTAAGAAAAACGAAAGACATGTATCAAATATTTAAATAACGACGAATTAAAAGTTTACAAGAATTAAACTTGTCTTACGATACGAAAGTTAACAAAAACGTGAAAGATCTAAGTTACGAAAGAGAAATACGACAAAGTAGCATAAATTAAGATGGCTAAAATTTAAAACGTGAACGAAATTTTACGATAACAAACTTATGCTAGACGGAGTTAATAAAGATGCGACTAAAAATAAAGATTTACGATAACATAAAAGCTTAAACTAAAATTGCATAAAATTTAGATGACAAGAAGAAAAATACTAAAAGATTGATGCATTAATTATAAAAAGAGATGAAAGTTCTTGGAAGAAACTTCACCTTTTTACAAAGACGATGTAGCAAGAGGTGAATACATGATGGAGAGGTTTCAAATGGTAAAGTGGATGGAGAGAAAGTGTGAAATGAAACTAAGATTGTAGGATTAGATGATGGAATACAAACACCAACACCCTCCTATTTATAGAGCCTTGGAGGAGAAAAGAAAATCTTCCAAAAATCTTTGTCCAAAGGTTCATAGCATCCCAACTTTAGCAACAAAAATTACTTGGAAGATTTCAAGTAAATCACCAAATCTTTGAGATTCCAAGTAAATCACCAAATCTTTGAAGTTTCTCTTTATTCCAAAAGCACAAGTCTTCCTTCATTTCCATCCTATAGCATCACAAAACACACTTTCAATTCAACACTCTAAACTATAAGATTAGCCACAAATTAGCATCAAAAGACAAGTGAATTTGGTCATTGACTCACCTAAACTCCATAAACGCGAAAATCGAAAATATACATAAAAAAGACTCAATCTAAAGACTTTTGACAAATTAAATTAACGAAAAAGAAACTAAAAAAGGTGTAATGCGTCAATTAAGTTGCCGCATATCAATAAGATTAAGACAGACTCAATCTAAACAAACTTAAGAAAACACTTAGATGGTTGCACAAGAATATAGAGAATGGGGAATTAGAGAGTATAGAAAACAAGGGGTTCTATCAAATAGAAAGATGAAGGCAGAGGTGAGCACACCCTCAGATGGAGAGGTGATCTTTCTATTTATACCCTATGCATTAAATGCATGGCAGGGCACTTTACATGTGGCATTCAGTGATTGGCTTTGAGAGTCTGACTTTGGGAGACATGCTTTTGGCCGTATGATGAACAGTGTAGTTGACAGAGTTGTTGTACGATTTGTGGCAGAGACGTGTCCGTTCTGACACATCGTACTGGTTATGCAAGGTAAGACAAAAGGAGACTTGAGGCATAAGCTACGTGATCGTTTGATCGCTGAATATTTCTTCCTTCAGAGATATAAAGAAGTTCAGCTATCGCTGAAGCTTTTCCTCATGTTCCTTCGCGTATAAGTAGAGTCATCTTTGCTTCACTGATATCCGCATCAGGTCACTAGTAGACTTGTCTTTATTCAGTAGCTTCGTCTTTGATTCAGCTATGAACATCTGTTGACGCGAGACTTGTCTTCAGGGATTACGTTAATTGTTTACAACAGAGACTACCAGCGATAGCTGAACAGACTCAGTTTAATCGCTGATAGTGAAACACATACATATGAAATGTTTACAATAAAGGTCATCAGCGATAACTGAACAGACTTAGTATGATCGCTGATGGTGAAACACTAATACATATTAAAACGTAATTTTCACTAAGTATAGAAGAGGGTCGTTATCAAATCACTGAGAGAGTTTGGATCAACAATCTCCCCCTATTTGATAATGACAAAGTAACTGAAGAAAATTACTTTATAGTTCAAAATAAGGAATAATCAGGACTCATAACATACACGTCCCAATTACTATTTTGAGGGATCTTTTACAGTACTGATAGAGTTAAGTACTTCACTGAAATTTTCATTAAATCAAGAAACGAATTACAAGGTATGAAAATTATAAGTACAAGTGAGGAACTAACTACTGTAAGTTTAACTAATAGATTACAAGAAATAGGAAACTAATCTATCAACTATCTAAAGAAGACTTGGGAGGATTGATCATATACTCAGGTATTTCTTCTCCTTTTTGCCTTCGATCTGAAAATTCTTGAGAGATGATTACTTTGATCGATTCAGCAGAGGGAGAGAAGTCACACCATAAGCACAAGATATCCTTGAGATGACTGAGGGGACAGATAGGAATTTCAGATGCTATTTGAAATATGAGCTCTTCCTCATCATATCTGAAGAAGATTCCAAAAGGTTCTTTGAGTACTTATCCTGCAACATATGGTCCACCAGGGGGCAGAGATAGATCGAGAACTGAAAGATCAGGAGGTGGACCGAACAGAGCTTCTCTTGAGAACTTGATGGAGGTTTCATTTCTGATCACAGCGACATTTTCAGAAGAGGAGGAGACAGGCTTCCTTTTGAATTGCTTTGACTTAGAAGGAAGAGCAGACGACACCTTTAATATTGCAGCGACTCTATTGATGAGAGCATCATTTATCCCATCAACATAGCCTCTGTAGATTGACTTTGATTTCTTCAGTGCATCTTTGAACTCAAGCCATTCCATATAGCCGAAGCTTTCCAGCTTTGAAACGAACATAGCCTTGCAGCTTCCATCCTCTCTGGTAATCTTCATAGTGACAGAAACATTATCCTTCTTCTTTCTTCCAGAGATAGCGACTGAAACGATCTTCATTGGGTTTGAGCGATAGTCGAGTTTATGTTTGCACCAATCGACTAAGCTATCGCTGACCGCTAGAGCTTTTGAGCACTCCTCTTCAATCTCCTTCAAAAGAGAAGCTTGGACTTCTACTAGTTTCTTTTTCAGCTTCTTGTATTTGACATGAGATGACTGAACCTTGAGAGCAAGAGATGCATCTCTTTGGCAATCAACTATCAGCTTCTCAGCCCTGACGGATTATTCGATTTCAGCTTCAGTCAGGAACTCTAGATCTGTTGATTGAGAAGGGATCTTTAGTCGTTGATTCTCTAGATGAGAAATCATCTCTGTTCGTCTCTTCATCTCTTCCTCTGACCAGTGAGATGGTCTAGAGGGCCTTCCTGGATGTTGCAGGGACTCTTCTTCCTCATCTTCTTCATCAATCTCTCTTACAGAGATTGGGATTATTTGTTCATCAGCTACAGCGGCTGGGATTATTTGTAGTTCTTTAACCTTAAGCAGGGGAGAGAACTGTTTGGACAGAAAAAATAGAAAGAAGGGAGTTAGTGTATGTTTTGGGAAGAGAGAAGATAAAGGCTAGAAAGAGATAGAGGGTTTGTAGAAAGAAACAGGGACAAGTGAGAGGCATACCTAAGAAGGATTCTCCTCAGATAGTGAAACAGTCTTCAGGTTTCCCTCAGCAACCGCACTTTTGGATTTGCTTTGGGAAGGGGTTCCTGAGGATGTTCCATGACTCCCCCCTGTTGTGACAACTTCTTTCGAAGCTATCACTGAAGATGTGATGGCTGTAGAAGAACACCATAAAGACTGATCTTCTTCATCGTCATAATCATCATCATCTTCTTGATGAGGTTGCTCTTCCTCTTGATCTTCAAGATCAAGATCTTCTTCATTTTCATCCTCCTCTTCTTCTTCTTCGACAAAATCTTTGAAAGAAGGAGGGGTTTGGTCAGCAACCTTCTCCCCCTCAACATGAGAGGGAGGATCTTCAAGTTGAACCTCAGCATCAGCTTCAGCTGTCGTCTCCCCCTCTTTAATTTCTTCAGCTGCTTTCTCCCCCTCTTTGTCATTATCAGCGAGGGAGAGATCTTTGATCGGAGAGGAAGGGTGTGTAGAGGCCAACTTTCTAACTTCAGCGTCCAAACTATCTAGCTGTCCTTCAATCACCGGCAGATCTGAAGTAACTTGATGAATGAATTCAACATCTACGTTCAGTGAGGTGCGGTCATCCGATGTGAAGGAAGGTGATGGGGTCGGAGCTGGTCCATTCAGCTTGTCGAGGACTTGCTGAAGAAGGGCGGTGCAAGCATCAACTTTTGTAGACAGTGTGTCAAACTGTCGCTGAGTATCCTCCTTGACTTTGACAATCTCAACTTGAAGAGTAGAGAGTTGAGAAGCTTCAGCTTTGGTGGAGCAGGTAGCTGTCAAAGTCTTAAGCTCTTCACCAGCGGTAACGACTGCGCTGGTGGTTCCGTTGACTGCGGTGGTGAGAGAATCCACCTTGACCCCCAAACTGTTGAAATTAGCGTCAACAGTGGCCATATTAGGACCTGAAAGAAAAGTTAGTGACTGAGTAACAGGCTTAGATGGAAAGATGGGAGCAGTGTTTGGGCTTATAGGATTACCTGAGTTATCAAACAATTTGTAGAATTGCATAGATTCTTCAAAAGTTTGATGATCAGGTCCTAGGGGTCCAAACTGTGGCTGTTAAGAAATAGGAGGAGGGTTAGAGACCAATGAAATAGAGGGATTAGAGATGGGGATAGAAGAAGATGGGAGTTTAGAAGGTACCTCAGTTGATTGAAGAACTGAGATTTCAGGTTGAGTCACTGTTGTTGTGACAGCGACCGAGGTCGCTGGCACGGTTGATGTTATAGCGACAGATGTGGAGGAGAGGACCACGAAATCATCCAAGGAGGTTTGTCGAGAAACTTCCTCAGGCCTTGAACTAGTGGCTGGTTTCTCCTTAGTAACTTTGGCCTTCTTCGAAGGACCAAAGGAACTAGCAGATGGTCGTTTGGAACCAGTGGTAGCGGCAGGGTTAGCAGAGGAAAGAACCTTCTGCGTGGCCACTGAAGTAGAAGAAGTGTGGAGAGAGAGTCGGGAGCGAAGGGTAGAAATACTTACCTCGTTGTCCAGCGGTTTGACCTCCAGTGAACGCTGACCCACTTTGGCGAATGAGCCATCAGGAATAGTGAGGTAAGTGTTGGCGTAGAGGAACTTCAGATATGTACAGATAAACCATATATATGGAATCTTGGGATCCCTCTCCCTCTCCGTCTTCTCTATCTTTGACCTTAGATCGTCAAAGATAATGGTGGCAAAGTCGAAATTTTTGCCACCGATGACCGAGTAGGCCATCTGAAGCTGTACCTTGCTTGCCTGATCAAGAGAACCACTTTTCCCACTCATGCATTGAATGAAATGAGAAAAGATAAAGTTCAGCTGAGAAGGCATGTTCGCCATCTTGATGAGTGTCAGCTTCTTGTTGGGGATTGTGGAGCGGGGCTTGTTGTCCCAGCAGTACTCCATATCATCCAGGAACCGGATGAGTTCAACGTCAGTAGGTAGAGCTTCGAAGCCACTCTTAGGTTTGTCAGGAAACCTGAGAGCCTTCCTTAAGCTGAAAGCAGTCATCATTCCTTTGTCGAGGTCAGTGCAGAAGGAAATGGTAGGGACCTGATCACCTTTCTTGTTGGTGATGGTCGTTTCTTCAGCTGTGAACCAAAACTGTTGAAGTAGAGTTTTGGATCAACAGTGAGAGTGTAAGCAATGCAAGATTGCTTTAGGAATTTAGCAGCTTCCACCAGGTGTGGGTATTTGATTCCATCGAAGTCGAGGCGTCCAAGATGGTTGTTCTTGGGGACTTCAGATTCAGTGATGGCGAACTTGACGTTCTTGGAGGAAACAAGTGCTGACTGTGCCATTGCTGAATAAGGAAAGAAATAGAGAATAGAAGGGAAGGATTAGAGTCTAAAAATAAAGAAGTTTTTACCAGTTTCTATTTGAGGAAAGAAACGTATAAAAACAAAAATATTTGAAGATTTAAGACATTGTTCTTAAGGAAAAGATGAAGAACAGTAAGAAAACCAAAGGTTTTGAAAGAGTAAAATCAAAAAAAATGATTTTATGGAATAAAAATCTTATAGAAAACCCATGATGAAGAAAAATGGTGTTTTGTTAACAAGATTTAAATGGAAAGAAGATCAAAGTAACCTGGTAATCTTGAATGAAGAAGATGCAGATGCTTGAAATTTCTTGAGAGTGTTTCTTGCTCAGAAAGGATTTTTAGAAAGCGTAAAAAGATAAGAATGGAAAAACGTTCTTTATATACGTTTGAGAGTAGGAGAGAGAGAGATAGACGGGAGAACAAATGTTCATCATGACATGGACACGTCCTACGAAGTTGATTGGATAGAAGGGCAACGGACGAACATGTCAGAAAAAGGCATGTCGTGGATTGTCGGTTCAAATGACGTCATAGGAGAGAGAAAAACGTTTCATTTGTCCTTTTTGAAATTATCTCTGAAGAAAAGTCAGAGATAGGTTTTCTTGTGAAAGAATCCCTGATGAAAATTCAGAGATTGATTTTTTATTTTAGAAGAATCACTGAAGAGAGAACTCAGTAATAGATTTTGTTTTTCAAAAACTTTTAATCATTTGAAGAAAACTTCAGTGATCAAAGTTTTATTTTAAAAATGTCTTACTGACTGAAGATTCAGTGGTTAAGAGTAAGAGAACATACCTGAGAATCAGAGTTTTAATTAGAGATTGAATGATAAAGGGAAACTTATAATCACTGACTTTATGCATGAACTCTAAAGATTTTACTCTTCGAAATTCAGCATTCCAAGCTCTCTGATGAGAAAGTTGAATCTTGTCTCATCAAGAGGTTTGGTGAATAAATCAGCAAGCTGATAGTCAGTTGGGATGAAATGAAGTTCAATATCACCATTCATCACATGATCTTTGATAAAATGATATCTGATCTCTATGTGTTTTGTCTTTGAATGTAGTACTGGATTGTTTGCTATAGCGATAGCACTAGTGCTGTCACAATAGATTGGAATCTTTGATAGCTGAAGGTCATAGTCTAATAGTTGATTTCTCATCCATAAGACCTGAGCACAACAACTTCCAGCGGCTACATATTCAGCTTCAGCTGTGGAAGTGGACACTGAATTTTGTTTTTTGCTTGTCCAGCTTACCAGCTTTCCTCCTAGGAGTTGACATCCACCAGTGGTGGTTTTTCTATCGAGTTTACAACCTGCAAAATCACTATCAGAATATCCAGTTAGATCGAACCCTGAGTCTTTGGGATACCAAAGACCTAGATTAGGAGTCCCTTTGAGATATCTAAAAATTCGCTTAACAACGATCAGATGGGATTCCTTGGGTTCAGATTGATAGCGTGCACATAAACAAGTAGAGTACATAATGTCAGGTCGGCTCGCTGTAAGATACAGCAGGGAGCCTATCATTCCTCTATAGGCAATGACATTAACAAGTTTTCCAGATGGATCTTTGTTAAGTGTCAGGGGAGGTGCCATAGGAGTTTTCATAGCTGAAGTTTGTGTAAGATCAAACTTCTTCAGCATGTCTTTAACATACTTACCTTGGCTGATAAAAGTACCTTTGTCAGATTGTTTGATCTGAAGGCCAAGAAAATATGTCAGCTCACCCATTATACTCATTTTGTATTCTTTCTTCATTCTTTCAGCGAATCGAGTACACAGCGATGGGTTAGTAGAACCAAATATGATGTCATCGACATATATTTGTACAAGAATAATATGACCTTTTATCTTTCTGAAAAATAAAGTATTATCAATTTTGCCACGTTCAAAATTTTCAGAGATAAGAAAAGATGAGAGAGTGTCATACCAAGCACGAGGGGCTTGTTTTAGACCATAGAGAGCCTTATCCAATTTATAAACATAATTTGGATACTTAGAGTCAAAGAACCCTGGAGGTTGTTCTACATAGACTTCTTCATTCAGCTTTCCATTTAGGAATGCTGATTTTACATCCATTTGATACACAATGAAGTCTTTGTAAACTGCATAAGCTAAGAAAAGTCGAATTGCTTCGAGCCTGGCCACAGGGGCAAAGGTTTCATCATAGTCTATGCCTTCTTCTTGTCTGTATCCCTGGGCAACAAGTCGAGCTTTGTTGCGAGTTACAGTCCCATGTTCATCTAACTTGTTTCTAAACACCCATTTGGTGCCTATTACAGTTTTGTCAGAAGGTCTAGGAATGAGATTCCAAACTTTGTTATGAGTAAACTCAGTCAGCTCTTCTTGCATAGCGCTGACCCAGTTTGGATATCTGAGGGCATCATCAGCCTTCTTTGGCTCTATTAAAGAAATAAAATTGACAAAGAGACAAATATTACCTGAACTTCGTCGTGTCTGAATATCTGCATTGGGATCACCAAGAATTTGATCTATGGGGTGATCTCTGGTCCATCGCTGAGCGGGAGCATGATCTCTCATCTCAGAGATTGGATCAACAATGGGGATGTTCACTGATGAAGAAGCTTGAGGCTCATCAGCGATTAATTGTTGAGTTTCAGACATGCCATTGTTTTCTGAGAGATGTTCAGACAAAGATGGTTCTGATGGTAGAAGTGTGTTTAGAGGCTCTGCTGAGATCCATGAGTTGGATTCAGCGTTAGGAAGCATGATGTTTGGATCATCATCAGCAGCTAGAGGATCTGAATGCTGATGGTTTGAGAAGAAAGGTTCTGTTTCTCTGTAATGAGAAAACATCCAAGCATTTAACTCTTCATTGTCAGCGATTGGTTTAGAGTTCGCTGAGCGAGTTTCATCAAAAGTGACATGAATTGTTTCTTCCACAGATTGTCTTCTCTTGTTGAAAACTCTGTAGGCTTTGGAGATGGAGGAATATCCAAGAAATATTCCGTCATCAGCTTTTGGGTCGAACTTTCCAAGATGATCTTTGTTGTTTAAGATAAATCACTGACAACCAAAGATATGAAGGAAACTGATAGAAGGCTTCCTTCCATGAAAGAGTTCATAAGCTGTCTTTCCAAATCGCTTTACTATCAGCGATCTGTTTTGAGTAAAACATGCAGTGTTTACAGCTTCCGCCCAAAATTGAGTTGGGAGGTGAGAATCGTTGAGCATTGATCTAGCAACTTCAATGATCGTTCTGTTTCTTCTTTCAGCGACTCCGTTTTGCTGAGGTGTTCTTACTGAGGATAAGTTATGAGAAATTCCCTTGTTCTCAAAGAGATTGTTCAGAGAACTGTTTTTGAATTCAGTTCCATGATCACTTCTTATAGAGCGAACAGTAAGATTATTCAGCACTTCCATCTTTTTAGCAAAAGATACTAGTTCTTCTGGAGTATCACTCTTGCAGCGAAGAAAGATAACCCAGGTGTAGCGAGAGTATTCATCTACAATGACAAGCGTGTATTTCTTTCCAGCTATTTATTGGATGTTGACAGGGCCAAACAGATCCATATGTAAGAGCTGAAGAGGACTTGTCACTGAGGAAACTTGTTTAGATTTGAAACTAGCTTTTGTCTGTTTTCCTTTTTCACATGCCGAGCCGAGAGATTCTTTAGCATATGAGTGCTGAGGAAGACCAGAAACCAGTTCCTTAGAAGAGAGAGAATTCAGGGTTTTGAAATTTAGATGAGAGAGCCTTTTGTGCCATAGCCAGTTGACATCAGAAGAGGCTTTAGAGAGAAAACATAAGTTTTCAGTGATAGTAGAGTCCATATCTATTACATAGACATTTTCTCTTCGATAACCACTAAGAGCAAGTTTTCCTTTCTCATTCACCACTGAACATGCTTTCTTAGAAAAGCGAACTTCGTAGTCTTTGTCACATAGCTGACTGATGCTCGGAAGGTTATGCTTCAGTCCATCTACATAAGCGACTCTTCTGAAGGTAGTTGTCCCATTGCCGAGGACACAAAACCCTCGGGTATAGCCTTTTCCATTTCCACCAAAGGTCACAGAGGGACCTTTCTCTTCCTTGTATTCAGTGAGCAGGTCTTTTTGACCAGTCATATGACGAGAACATCCACTATCGAGATACCAGATGCCCTTTGATCCCTGCACACATAAGGAAGATTAAGCGTTGTTTGGTACCCACTTTTCAATGGGTCCTTTGGGGTTAGTGGAGATGGAAGGTTCAACAATCTTCACAGCAGATGAAGATTCAACTTTAGTGGTAATCTTCACTTTGGTTAATTTCTTAACCTTAGTGGTATTCTTCACCTTGGTCATTTTTTCAGCTTTGATGACCTTCTTAGCCTTGGAGGCATTCATCTTCACTTTAGCTATTTTATCAGCTTTAGTGGCATTTGGACATTTGCTTGCGATATGGTCAGTAAATCCACAGTGATAGCATTTTCTATATTTGTAAGTGGTTTTAGGACCAGGTGTAAAAGGTTTTGAGAATTTAAGATGAGCAGGGCTAGGTCCAAGAATGCTTTTAGCATGAGATCTAGGAGGAATTTTGATTTCTTCAGATCTCTTAGGCTTGAGATCAATCTTTAGCTTCGGAGGACAGAGATCGAAGATTTCTATCACAGAGCTAGAGGATTAATTCGTTGAAGGTTTAGAGGGAACTTTCAGCTTTGCTTTCTTGGAAGCCTTCTGAGGACGAAGAATGGATTTTCCTTTATCCGCAGACTTAGAGCCTTTGAATTTTTCCTCACGGATAGAATTAGAAGAAGAAGGATAAAACTGATTATAAGAAGTATCAGAGATAGAAGTGACAAATGTTCCAAACTTAAGCGTGGAACAGTCTTCTTTAGGCTCATCCTGTGGTTTCCAAAAACCAAGACCGGTTTTATCACCACCAGTAGTTTGAGCATTTATTATCTCCGTGATCTTTGTTGAAGAATTACACCATTTTTCAACAGTAGCCTTTTCTGCTTTTAGAGCAGCGATGGCTTGTTCGCGTTCTATGCTGATTATTTTATTTACAACAACTTGATCTTTCAAACTTTCCTCTAAAAGAGTTAGTTCTTTGATCTTTTCATGGCATTTTTCCAGCTGTTCAGTTAAGTCATTGTTTTTGCTCTCAGCTAGAGTTTTGCCGTTTAAAGCATTTTAAAGATCAATCGTCAGCACATCAACTGCGCGACTTCTCTCTGATTCAGGTAGAGAGGGATTAGTAGAGATAGATACCTGAGATGATATATAGCTCATAGAAGTTTCAACTGGTTCTTCCACTTCTTCTTTAATCTCATCCATGAGGCAAAGATTAGCGACTTCTTCATCATCAGAACTTGATTCTTCTGATTCAGCCCAGTCATGTTCTTCAGCAATGAGACCTTTACCTTTTTGCTTGTAGCTTTTCAACTTTTATTATTTGTCTTTCAGCTTTAGGTATTTGTCATCGCTGGATCTTCTTGAGGTAGAAGGTTTGAAGACTTTCTTTGACCTGCACTCACTTGCAAAGTGTCCAATCTTTTCACAGTTATAGCAAGTAGCAGAAGTCTTATCAACAGGGGTTGATTTTGGCTTGTCAGTGATAGAGAGAGGCTTATTTCTTTTGAAATTGCTCTTTCTTGCAAATCTCTTAAAAGAGTTTGTCAAGAGTGCTAAGGACTCATCAAACTCTGAAAGATCAGTGTCTGATAGATCCTCAGATTCAGAATCTAACTCAGTGATGGTGAGAGTAGATCGCTGATATGGAATTATCTCTGAAGAGACTAAAGCAACATGAGTGATTTTGGAGTCTTTAGAATCTTTTATAAGATTCTTCTTCAACAGGTTTGATTGCTCATAGTTAAACAATATTCCATACTAGGTGCTGAGAGAAAGAGAATTTAAGTCTTTTGTCAGCTTGAGACAGATTGAATAACTGTCCTAGCATTCAGGAAGACATTCTAAGAATTTTGTTAGGACCTCAGAATTAGAATAGGTCCTCCAAACGGTTCTTAGGTCAATGATTAAGCAGTTAAACCGCTGATGAACGTCAGAGAGAGATTCATTCTTACCAGCGATGAAACTTTCATACTGTCTTACCAAGTTAATCTTTCGAGTTTCTTGGATTTCAGTGGTGCCTTCATATTGAACACATATGGTTTCTCACATTTCTTTAGAAGTTTTAAGATGCATGATGGAATGGAAAACTTCATCAGGCAGAGCCATAGAGATAATGGTCTTTGCCCTTGCATCGATACCAACCTTCTTTTTGTCCTCATCACTCCATTGTCTGATTTCCTTAGCAATATAGCATTCAGGAATAAATGGAGTGGTGGCAGTAGCTGGAACGACAACTATGATTTGGACAGGTTCATAGGGTCCGTTTGCTACGTACTCAGGTATAGTGGGATCTGCACCTTCTAGAATAGCATCATTCGATTTTTCCAGAGAGAGAAATTATCTCTGCTAAATCTAGGAGGTTTAGATAGTGAACCATTATCAAAATAATTTGTGTTTGTGTTTAGTGCCATATTAGAATAGCAAGGAAGAGAATAAAGCAAGATCTTGTTTATCAGATTAAACAGTCTGATCTGATACCACTTGTTGATCCCGGAGGTGCTTAACAAGTTTGTAGAAGGGGGGGGGGGTTGAATACAAACACAGAAATTAAAGTTTAATAAATTGTTTATTGATAACTCAAACACAATTTACAGGTTTGTTGCGGAATAAGATTAAGACAGACTCAATCTAAACAAACTTAAGAAAACACTTAGATGGTTGCACAAGAATATAGAGAATGGGGAATTAGAGAGTATAGAAAACAAGGGTTTCTATCAAATAGAAAGATGAAGGCAGAGGTGAGCACACCCTCAGATGGAGAGGTGATCTTTCTATTTATACCCTATGCATTAAATGCATGGCAGGGCACTTTACACGTGGCGTTCAATGATTGGCTTTGAGAGTCTGACTTTGGGAGACATGCTTTTGGCCGTATGATGAACAGTGTAGTTGACAGAGTTGTTGTACGATTTATGGCAGAGACGTGTCCATTCTGACACATCGTACTGGTTATGCAAGGTAAGACAAAAGGAGACTTGAGGCATAAGCTACGTGATCGTTGGATCGCTGAATATCTCTTCCTTCAGAGATATAAAGAAGTTCAGCTATCGCTGAAGCTTTTCCTCATGTTCCTTCGCGTATAAGTATAGTCTTCTTTGCTTCACTGATATCCGCATCAGTTCACTAGTAGACTTGTCTTTGTTCAGTGGCTTCGTCTTTGATTCAGCTATGAACATCTGTTGACGCGAGACTTGTCTTCAGGGATTACGTTAATTGTTTACAACAGAGACTACCAGCGATAGCTGAACAGACTCAGTTTAATCGCTGATAGTGAAACACAGACATATGAAATGTTTACAAGAAAGGTCATCAGCGATAACTGAACAGACTCAGTCTGATCGCTGATGGTGAAACATTAATACATATTAAAACGTAATTTTCACTAAGTATAGAAGAGGGTCGTTATCAAATCACTGAGAGAGTTTGGATCAACACTGATCTATTCACCAAAGCTTTTGATGTGGGTAGATTCACATTCTTGGTCACAAGTGTGGGCATGATAAACACTGAATAAGCCTCTTTTGATTTTCTTCATGTACCATTTCTGTATAGATTCTTCAATGTTTACTTTCTCATATTTCATTGTGCATGGTGCTGCTAACCATTTGTGTTTAAGTGTTTCAGATTGCTTTGTTGATTAGATACTTGGTACTTCTGGTTAAGTTAATACTGCTCTCACTATTACTCCTGCTAACAGTTCAAACATGATCAATTCTGGGCAAATGCATCCATTCAGACTGTTGATGGCAATCAGTTCATTCAATCAAGGGTCTGTGATAAACCTATCACAATCACAGAAGGTTGCATACGCACCCATCTTCATCTAGATGATGCCTCAGGTATTTCTACTCTCTCAAAGGAAGATCTATTTCACGAAATTGGTAGAATGGGGTATGAAGGTCCTACTGAGGTTTACAAGTTTTACAAAAGCAAATTTTCACCTCAGTGGAGGTTCTTTGTTCATACTCTTCAACACTGTATATCTCGCAAGACAACTGGATGGAGTGAGTTTAGCAGTACAATAGCTTACGCTCTTGTATGCTTAGCTACCTCCAGAAAGTTCAATTTTTCCCAAATGATTTTAAATGATTTGCTGTCAAACTTGGATACCAAAACCAAAACCAAAACCAAAACCAAAAGATTTTATATGTATCCAAGGTTTGTACAAGAGGTACTAAACATGGAATTGACGGATTTACCCTATTTTAAAGAGGTGTATGTACCTAAACCTCCCAAAGGGAAGGTATTTTCCAATATGAGAAGGCCTAGTAAGGACTATTCTGGAAAAGACACACCATTGTTCTCTACAATGATGGTTGTGTCCCACCCACATGGTGAGGCATCAGGGTCACAGCCCATATCTGACCAACCCACTGATGACCTACCCACACCATTCACTTCAAATGTTCTTCCTCAGATCCTTGCTGATAAGCCAATTCCCCCAAGCACTCAAAAATATACAAAGAAAAAGGTACAGAAGGTTCCTTCCCTTCATGTATCTACACCCCAAAAGCCTACAAGCCCTCTGATGGAGCATTCTCCATCAGAGAATATCCAAAGGGAATCCACAGGGGTGTCTCCCAACCCCGCGAAGGTGCTCTCTCAGGAGAAGGATGAGCATGTGGGCAACAAGGCTCACACTACTGACTTTGCACAAGGTGTGGGTCAGGACAGTGTGAACATGGCTAAGACCTTCCCCACGGCAACTTTGGATGAGAAATCATCTAAGGGAACCAGGTGCCAAGAAACCAAGGGGGTAGTAGGTGCTTCTGCTAGGCAGAAGGCCTCTACTAAAAGATCTAATGATCCTTCAAGGGTGGTAAACACACCTAAAGGAGATGAGGACAGATATAACTATGACGAATTGATGGATACCATTGGCAATGTGAACCTGGATGTACTCAATCAGGGTTTGGAGATAAAGGCAATGAAAAAGGTGATCATTTCTCAACAAGGGCAGATAGACAAACTCAAGAAGATGGTGCTTAATTTGGTGCACAAAAAGAAGAGAAAGCAATTTGTCTTGAAGAAAAGGGGAAGTGCTCATGATGCTTCCAAAAAGGGGGAGAATCAAGAAGCTGAAGATGAGAAGGAAAGTTCAGTTGGTATGGAATTTCAATTTGAGGGGGAGATTGGTGGTGAAGCTGAAAAGAATGTTAAGGAGAATAAGAAGGATCAAGGTGTGAAAGCAGCAGAAACAGTAGTGAAAGAAGCAGTAAGTGAGCCAGGAGTAGAAACTGAAGAAGCAACAGTAACTACTGAACCAGCAGTAGAAACTGCTAAAACAGTAGAAACAAAGAGAGCAGCAGCAGAAACAGGAATGTCTATGGAAGAAATTGAGATTGCAGAGACTTTGGTTAAGACAAAGAATGACACTCCTAAGGCTACTCAAAAGGCTAAGGGAGTGGTGATTAAAGAAGGAGGCACAGAGAAGAAAAAGAAAGATCAGTGTGACAAAGGCCAAGAAGAAAGGGAAAGAAAAGATGGTTGAGCCTGTGAAACCATTAAATAAGCAGAAGCAAATGGAATTGGATGCAGAATTGGCTAAGAAAATGCAAGAAGAGTTAACTACATAAGCTCTTTATTTGAAAATAGCAAAGGAGTTGAATGCACAGTTTGAGAAGGAGTTTGAAAAGGAGGATGAGATCCAAAAGGCCAAAGACAGAAAGCTTGCAATGGATTTGGCAACAAGGCTTAATGAAGAATACCAGAAGAGTTTGAAGACTGTTGCAAAGAGGGTTACAATGAAAGCAACTAGACAAAGGCAACCTTCAAAGAAATCAACAAGACAAAGACATCCTTAAAAGACCTTTCTAGCTACACAGGAAAGAAGAAAGATGATAAACTTCTTGAAAGGATCTGTTGGAGTTCCTGAAGGGATGTTTACTAAAATGTCTTTTAGCAAGATAGAAAATTTGCACAAAAAGGAGATGGCAAAGCTACAAGGAGATTTCAATCAGAGGGTTGAAGTTGAAAGAAAGATGAAAGAAAGACATGATCTAAACATTCAACAACCTTTTCCTGACAGTGAAGAAGGCACTCCGACTAAAGAAAAGGTAAAAATTAAGAAGGAAGAGACTCTAGCTCAGAAGATTGGAGCTGCCAAGAGAATGAAGTCAATTGCTACAAAAACAAAGGCAAAAAGGCCAAGAACTGAGGAAGGTGAGAAAGAGCAGGGCAGTGAAAGAATGAAAGTTGAATCATCAAGAACTACAGATGCACCTCTTGTGCCTGCTACTCCAGTCAGTTCAATGCTTCCAAAGATTATCTTTTGGGATGTATGTGTGGAGAAAGACAAGCATTTTCTCAGGATCAAAAGAGCAAATAACAGATTTGAGATCTATACAAGTTTTCATCAGTTCATGCAAAAGTGCTCAAGAAGTGACTTGGAAGAAATGTATTCTGTTGGGATGAAGTTGTATGAAGATAGGATTCAGCAAGGAGCTCAGGATGATACAAGGCTGATCATGGACTGGATATGTTTCATGTTTGAACCTGACAGAATACAACTTGAAAAGCAGAATGTGTTGAGATGGCGTTTGCTTAAGCAATGTGGAGTTTATGCTTTGTTTATGTCAAAAGCAAAGATAGAGTATTATCTGGTGGAAAAGCAGTATAAGCATGATGTGATCAGATTGAAAGGTATGATGCAATTAAAGCTGAGTGGTGGAAGAGGATTAGAAATGGAGAAGGATCTAATCCAGTTACTCAAAGAGCAGAATCCACAAGAGCAGCAGCAACAAACAGAGTATGTTGAAACTCAAGAGCAATCAAGTCAACAACCTTCAGAACAGCAAAGTCAATCTGATGAGCAGTTTGATTTGTATTTAACTGTGACAGATGATGAACCATTGAAAATTGATCCTATCTCAGTGAGAGATCCATAAATCATTCATTGGGATACTGTGGTAGATAAAGGCACAAAATTTTACAGGATCAAGAGAGTAGGTGGCAAGTATGAGGTCTATTCAACATGGGATAAGATCATCAGAAGGTGTACCAGATTTGATTTGGAAGACATGTACAAGGTTGGATTGAAATTGTATGGTGACTTGTTGAGAGGAGCAAGGATGAGCTTAACAAAGATGGATCTGGAGTATTTGTGTATGATGTTTGACCCTGATAATGTTGAATATCTTATCAAAGACTTGCATCATAGAGAAGGATTTAACAGCATTGATCATTGGATACTTGTTGAAAAATCTGGAGTATATGTCATAACTATTGATAACAGCTTTCATGAGTACTATCTGGTTGATAAGGTGTATGATCACAGCAGAGAAAAGTTGCAGGGGATGATGAAAGCTGTCAGGATCGAATTCTTAACAAGAATTAATACTCAGAAACTAATATCAAAGAAGTTGCGGAAAAACACTTTGATATTTAATAAAACAGTAATCAAACACAGTATATAATGATCAAACAGTAAACTTGTATTGAATGCTTAAAGCTACAAGGTTACACACTCAACCTCAATATTGATGAACAGGCTCACCAATACGAATTCTACTTCTCTAGAATTAGGATCTATGCCTTGAGGTTGATTTCTCTCTCGAAAAAAAACAATTATCAAAAGTCCTTATTATATATTCTAAACATTCTATACATATACTAATAAAAAGATAATTACAAAGAATAAACAAATCTTCAGAATATCTTCCATGTATATCTTCTAAGTATATCTTCAGTATATCCAGCTGTATTACTTTCCATCCGGATCTCTTTAGCAGCACTAATAATGCTCAGCAGCGTTAACTTCATATAGCAGCATTAACTGCAAGCAGTACTAACTACTAGCAGTACTAACTAGCTAAGCAGTACTAACTTTGTTCAAGCAGTACTAACTTTGACTAGCAGTGTTAATTAACACTAGCAGTAGTAACACTCAGCAGTATTAATCTTCAACTTGTTCTGGCAGTAGTAACTACATTTGTACTAGCAGTAGTAACTACACTTAGTAAAATCTTCAGTTCCCAACAATCTCCCCCTAACTTGACTTTTAGAAGAGAAGTCAAGTTCTTCAGATATTCTTCCAGATGCTCTTGTTAATGCTCCCAAAACTTCCAAGATCACGCTGCTAAGTCTGGATTCAGTCCCAAACTCTGATTGATTATCCTCTGAATGAGATACTTGGCCATTTCTGAATTTGGTGCACAACCCAACTTCTTCTTTAACATTGCATGAACCTTCAGTCTGGTGTGATTATATACTCTATCCACTAGGAAGTATTCTGTGTGATTTCTATCCAAAGTCACTGCATATACTCCACTAGTTTCATATAGAGTCCAACTTGTGACTTCTTTAAACACACTCTTGATGACCTGGTTCACTTCTTCAGGTTTGAACATCATGCATAGATACTCCATCACCAGTTTTGTAAGAGAAATTCCTGGAGTATTCAGATGGTCTGCATACAGCTTAATTCCTATGTCAAACATCTCTTCTATATCAGATCTAGAGCATGTTCTGACAATCTTGATCCAAGTATTGAATATTTCATACTTATCACCCTTCCTCTTTAGTCTGATGTAATCTTTTCCATCCATTTTCAGTACATCCCAGTGAATGATCTCTGGTGGCTTAACTCCAACAGGTTCTGCAGAAATTGGTTCAGGCACTTTGTCCATCACTACCATATATAAGCTTACATCATCTTTGATTGATGACCCTTGTTGGCTTGATGACTCAGGTGCCACTTCTTCTTCAGCAACATTTTGTTCTTCTTCTATTCTAGACTTCTTATCTTTCTTTCTTTTGGCCATCATCTTGGTTCTTTTCAAAGTCTTTTGAACCTGTACTAGAGTAGCTTCCTTCTTCTTTTCTTCCTTTTCCTTTTCCATTTGTTTTATAGGAGTTCCCTCTTCACTTTCAGGGAATGGTTGATTCATATCTATATCATGTCTCTCCTTTGCCTTCTTTTCAAACTCCACTCTATCCTTTTCATTGCTCTTCAGCTTCTCCATTTCTTTCTCATATAGATCCTTGATTTGATCAAAATTCATCTTCACAAACATTTCTTTCTTTACCCCAATTGCACTTTTCAAGAAAGTTATCATTTTGTTTCTTTCCTGAGTGGCAAGGTAAGTTTGTGAAGGTCTTCTCTTCTTTGCACTTGATCTGGCCATCATAGCCTTTCTCAAGGTTATTGCTCTTTGCTTGGCTTTCTCTGTTTCCAACCCTTTCTGGAATGCTTCATTTAACTCATTTGCTAGTGCTCTGGCCATTTCTCTGTCTTTTTCAACCTGTTCCTTTTCTGCTAGATCTAACTCTTCTTGCACTTTCTTTGCTAATGCTTCATCTGACTCAATCATCTTTTGCTTTTTAGATGGTTGATCAGATTCTATCATCTTTTCTTTCCCTTTTCTTTTTATATCTGCAGCCATGTCTTTCTTTTCTGATTTCTTGTCTCTCCCTTCATTTATGACCACTCCCTTTGCTTTGGGAGTGTCATTCTTAGCTTTGATTAGCACTTCAGCTACTTCAATTTCTGTTGGTGTTAACTCTGTTACTGCTGCTTGTGAGGTTTCAGCAGCATTAACAGTTTCTGCTTCCTTCTCCCCCTCAACTTCTACTCTTTCTTTATCAATCTCCCCTTCCCTTGATGCTTCTTCCATGTTGATCTCCCCCTTTTTGGGAGCATCAGTCTCTGGTTTCCTCCTTCTGAGCACAAATTGTTTCTTCTTCTTTTGCAAAATCAGTTTCCTTACCATTTGCTTCAACTTAATGATTTGTTCTTGTTGTGACAGTACTATGAGTTTTAGCTCTTCTATGTCTTTGCCCTGTTTGAGTACATCCATGTTGATGTTGCCCATTGCCTCCATCAATTCATCATAGTTATATCTGTCCTCACCTTCTCCAGGAGTGTTACCCCCTATTGAAGGATCATTGGATCTTTTAGTAGTGGAAGTCTTCTGCCTAGCAGAAGCACTATCCACCCCTGTGGTTTCTTGGCACCAGGGACCTTCAAATGATTGCTCATTCAAAGTTGCCATGGGGGAGGTCTTATTGATGTTACCACTTTCCTCCTCTGTGTTAGCAGGAGTAGTGGCAGCCTCATCTCCCATATGCTCTACCTCCTCCTCAGAGAGCACCTCCTTTGGGTTGGGAGACACCCTTGTGGTTTCCCTTTGGATATTCTCTAGGGGAGAATTCTCCCTTAGAGGGCTTAAAGGTTGTGTGGGTGATGGTACAAGAAGGGAAGGAGCCTTCTTTACCTGTTTTCTTTGATAAGTTTGGGTAATTGGAGAGGTTGGTTTTGTAAGAATGGACTGGGGAATTGTTTTTGAGTGAGAAGGTTGGGCTTGGCTAGCAGTGGGATGGTCTAATGAGGGCCTTGACCCTGCTGCCATACCTTCAGTGTTTTGGGACACCACCATCATTGTAGAGAACAATGGTGTGTCAACTCCTTCCGAGTCCCCAGCAGATCTTCTCATATTTGAGAAAACCTTGCCTTTTGGGGGTTTAGGTACATATACCCCAACAGGTTGAGGTATATCCGTCAATTCATGGTTAATTACTTCCTGAACAAATCTGGGATACATAAAGAAACTCTTTTTGTTTCCCATATTTGATACAAGATCACTGAAAATCATCTTTGAGAAATTGTACCTTCTGGATGTAGCCAAGCATACCAAAGCATATGCAATTGGACTGCTGAACTCACTCCATCCAGTGGTCTTTTTGGAGATGCAATGCATCAGGGTATGAACAAGAAAACGCCATTGGGGTGAAAACTTTGCTTTTGAGAATTTGAAAACACCCAATGGGCCTCCATACCCCATTCTAGTAAGATTAGAAAACAGTTCATCATTAGAGATAGACATTATACCAGAGGCATCATCTAGACGTAGACTGATGCGAATGACTTCTTCAGTAACTGTAAGTGAGTGATCACAGATTCTTGTCTTGATCATTTGCACCCCATTTTCCACAACAATGGTTGCATTAGCCCAGAACTGCCTTTGGTGCTCAATGTAGATTGTAGGTGATACAGTAAGAGCATGAGCAATGTGGCTCGACTTCAGAAAGTCGACTATCTGATGAAAACCTTCAGCTTGTTTTGGCTTTTGTAGCATCGCAATCTCGTTGTGCTCGTCGATGAATGTCATGGATGCCATTGATATTAGTGAAAACTTGCCTGAAAACTTCGAACTTGAGAGAGAAAAGGTTTTGAGCGCAAGAGAACAGTATGCAAAGAGTCGTTATGAACTTTTAGGCGGGCAAAAGGTTATTATAGTATACGGAATATAAGCAGTATTAACCTAGAGCAGTATTAACGTAACTAGCAGTATTAACTGAACTAGCAGTATTAACTACTAGCAGTATTAACCACTAGCAGTATTAACTACTAGCAGTATTAACTGAACTAGCAGTATTAACTGAACTAGCAGTATTAACTACTAGCAGTATTAACTACTAGCAGTATTAACTACTAGCAGTATTAACTACTAGCAGTATTAACTGAACTAGCAGTATTAACTGAACTAGCAGTATTAACTACTAGCAGTGTTAACTACTAGCAGTATTAACTACTAGCAGTGTTAACTACTAGCAGTATTAACTAGTCTTACTTCTTTTTAAACTTGTTAAATACTGATTACTGCTATGTATATCCTGAAAAGAAGATTAGTAACACCAAGAATAACAATATACAGGTATAAACTCACTTTTTGAGAAGAAGTTTATTCAAAGTTTATCATTCCCACACTTGTTACCAAGAAAGTGAATCTACCCACATCAAAAGCTTTAGTGAATAGATCAGCAAACTGATTATCAGTGTGAACTTTGACAACTTGAATAAGTTTCTTTTCATTACAATCTCTTATAAAGTGATACCTGATTTCAATGTGCTTTGTCTTTGAGTGCTTGACTGGATTATTTACAATGCTAATAGCACTGCTGTTGTCAATAAAGATTGGAGTATGTAGAAAGGTTACCCCATAATCCAGCATTTGATTCTGAATCCATAAGACTTGAGAACAGCAACTTGCAGCTGCTATGTACTCTGCCTCTGTTGTAGATGTGGATACTGTGGTTTGTTTCTTGCACTGCCATGAGACTAGTCTAGCACCCAAAAACTGACATCCTCCAGAAGTAGATTTTCTGTCCAAGTTTGCCCCACCTAGATCACTGTCTGAGTATGCTATTAGGTCAAAAGGTGAGTTATGAGGATACCAAAGTCCCAATCTGGGTTGCCCTTTGAGATATCTGAATATCCTCTTAACAGCGTGAAAGTGAGATTGCTTTGGCCTAACTTGAAATCTTGCACATACACAGACTGGAAACATAATATCTGGCCTTGATGCTGTGAGATACATGAGAGAGCCAATCATGGATCTATAAAGATGCACATCCATATCCTCCCCCTCAAGATCTGCTGTGATCTGCTTGTGTGTTTCCATAGGTGTGCTGGCAGGTTTTGATTCTGAGAAACCAAACTTGGTTAGAATATCCTGCACATACTTGGATTGACATATAAAAATGCCATCTGACTTCTGTTGAACTTGGAGTCCAAGGAAGAAAGTAAGTTCCCCCATGGAACTCATTTTGAACCTTTGATGCATTAAATCCTCAAACTCCTTGCACATATTGTTTCTTGTAGAACCAAAAATAATGTCATCAACATATATTTGGACCAGCAAGATATCCTTCTTCTTTCTTTTGATAAATAGAGTCTTGTCAATGACTCCTCTTTCAAAGTCATTTTCCAAGAGATAGGATGACAGAGTATCATACCATGCTCTTGGGGCTTGATGTAGTCCATAAAGTGCTTTCTTTAATTTGTATACTCTGTCTGGATAGCTTGGGTTTTCAAACCCTGGTGGTTGACAGACATATACTTCTTCTTCAATTGACCTATAGAGAAAAGCACTTTTTACATCCATTTGGTAGACTTTGAAGTTCATGTAAGAAGCATAGGCTAGGAATAGTCTGATTGCTTCTATCCTAGCTACAGGTGCAAAAACTTCTTCATAATCTATGCCCTCTTCTTGAGTGTAGCCTTGTGTTGGTCCCGAAGGTGCTTAACAAGTTTGTAGAAGGGGGGGGGGGGTTGAATACAAACACAGAAATTAAAGTTTAATAAATTGTTTATTGATAAATCAAAATACAATTTACAAGTTTGTTGCGGAATAAGATTAAGACAGACTCAATCTAAACAAACTTAAGAAACACTAAGATGGTTGCACAAGAAATTCAGAGAATGGGGGATTTTTAGAGAGATAGAAAACAAGGGTTTCTATTTTGGAGTTCAAGGATTGAGCACACCTTCAGATGAAGGAGTGAGCTTCCTATTTATACCCTATGCATTAAATGCATGGCAGGATACTTTACACGTGGCATTCATAGATTGGCTTTGGTAGTCTCACTTTTGGAGACATGCTTTTGGCCACTTTATGAACAGTGTAGTTGACAGAGTTGGTGTACGATTTGTGGCAGAGACTTGTCCGTTCTGACACATCGTACTGGTTGTGCAAGGTAAGACAAAAGAAAACTTGAGGCATAAGCTTTGTGATCGTTGATCGCTGAGTATCTCTTCTTCCAGAGATAAAGAAGTTCAGCTATCGCTGAAGCTTTTCCTCAGGCTTCTTCGCGTAAGTAGATTTGTCTGGTCTTCGCTGATATCCGCATCAGGTCACTAGTAGACTTATCTATTGTTCAGTGGCTTCGTCTTCGATTCAGCTATGAACTATGTTGACGCGAGACTTGTCTTCAGGGATTACGTTAACTGTGTTACATAGGAAACTATCAGTGATAACTGAACAGACTCAGTTTGATCGCTGAAAGTGAAACACTAATACATATTAATGTTTACAGAAAGGTCATCAGCGATAACTGAACAGACTCAGTCTGATCGCTGATGATGAAACACTAATACATATAATAACGTAATTTTCACTAAGTATAAAAGAGGGTCGTTATCAAATCACTGAGAGAGTTTGGATCAACAATCTCCCCCTATTTGATAATGACAAAGTAACAAAAGAAAATTACTTTTTAATTCAAAATATAGGAATAACAAGGACTCATAGAATGCATGTCCCAATTACTATTTTGAGGGATCTTTTACAGTACTGATAGGGTTAAGTACATCACTGCAATTTTCATTTAATTCAGGGATAGAATTACAAGATATGAAAATCATAAGTACAAGTGACTAACTAACTACTGTAAGTATAACTAACAGATTACAGATAAGAAAACTAATCTATCAGCTATAAGAAGATTTGGGAGGATTGATCATATACTCAGGTATTTCTTCTCCTTTCTGTCTTCGTTCCAAAGATTCTTGACTGATAATTTCTTTAATTTTTTCAGCAGCAGGGAAGAAGTCACACCATAAGCATAAGAGATCCTTGAGATGATTCAGAGGACAGATAGGAATCTCAGAGATTCTTTGAAATCTGAGTTCCTCATCATCATCTCTGAAGAATATTCCATAAGGCTTGTCGATTACTTGACCAGCTTGGAAGGGACCACCAGGAGGCAGAGATAAGTCCAGAACTGAAAGATCAGGAGGAGGACCAAACAGTGCATCTCTTGAAAATTTGATAGAAGTTTCATTCCTGATGATGGCGACATCTTCAGAGGAGGAGGACCCAATTTTTCTCTTGAGTTTCAAAGATTTGGGAGGAAGAGGAGATGGCAGCTTTAGTACAGAAACGACTCTATTTATGAGGGCTTCAAGGAGTCCTTCAACGTAGCCTCTGTATGTAGATTTGGATTTCTTCAGCGCATCCCAGAACTCTAACCATTCCGTAAATCCGAAGCTTTCAAGTTTTGATACGTACATTGCTTTTTGGGTTCCATCCTCTCTGGTAATCTCCATGGTCACTGAGAGTTGATCTTTCTTCTTGCGACCAGAGATAGTCACGGCTGATATTGGAAGAAGATCAGAACGATAATCCATCTTTTGTTTGCACCATTCGATAGACTTATCGTTGATCTCTTGTTCTTTGAAGCGTTCCTCTTCAATTTCTTTCAGTAGTGCAGCTTGAACTTCCACAGGTTTGCTTTTCAGCTTTTTGTCCTTGACTTGAGAAGATTGAATCTTTAAAGCGAGTTGGGCATCTCGTTTGCATTCAGCGATCAGCTTCTCAGCTTTGGCAGATTCTTCTCTTTCAGCTTCAGTAAGGAAGTCGAGCTCTGTGGATATTTGAAGAGGGATTTTCAGCCGTTGACTTTCTAGTTGAGCGATCATTTCAACTCTTTTCTTCAGCACTTCCTCTGACCAATGAGATGGTCGAGAGGGCCTTCCTGGATGGACCAGGGAATCTTCTTCTTCTTCATCATCAATCTCAGCGATAGAGATTGGGATTATTTCTTCAGCGATAGTCGCTGGTATTATTTGTAGTTCAGAACCCTTAAGCAGGGGTGAGAACTGTCTGGTTAGAAAAAGAAGGAAAGAAGGGATAAGTGTATTTTTAGAACGAGAGAGATAAAGGCTAGAAAGACATAGGGGTTTGGAAAGAGTAGAAAAGTGGTACAATTGAAAGACATACCTGAGAAGGATGCTCCCCCTCAGATTGTGATCCAGTCCTCAAGCATTCTTCAGCGATTGGTTGCTTGTCTTTGCTTTGCGAAGGAACACTTGAAGATGTATCACCTCTCACCCCTGTTTTGACAACCTCTTGCGAAGTTGTCCCTGATACGACGTTCGGCTTAGAGAACCACATAGATTGGTCTTCATCGTCGTCGTCGTCATCGGAGGGCTGATCCTTTTCTTGATCATCAAGATCTAGATCATCTTCCTCTTCATCGTCTTCTTCCTCATCCTCTTCAAAGAGAATGGAGTGAATTGATGAGGATTCTTTTGCTTTCTCCCCCTCAGATTGAGAGGGAGGTTCCTTTGGAGTCTCAGCATCCCCAGCAGCAGCGATAGAAGTTTCTTCAGCTTTCTCCCCCACTTTGTCATTATCAGCGGTAGGGGATTGTTCAGCTGCTGGAGTAGCTGTTGAAGCTTTTAGCACTTGAACGTCAGCCTCCAGACGCTTAACTCGGTCTTCAACCGCAGGTATGTCGCATGTGGCATCATGAATGAATTCCACAGCGATGTTGAGGTTGGTACGATCATCTTCAGTGAAGGAGGGAGGCAGCGCTGGAGCTGGTTCATTCACTTTCTGTAGAACTTGCTGAAGAAGGGATGTGCAGAGGTCAACCTTGGAAGAGAGACCCTGAACGTCAGCTGTAAGAGACTCAAATCGTCCTTGAAAAAGTCGAGAGGACTCTCTGAGTTGGACGACTTGTTCTTCGAGAGCTGAAAGTTGAGAGTTATCAGCTTTGGATGAGCAAGTGGCGGTCAACTTCTTCAGCTCCTCACCAGCCTGATTGACGGCGTTGGTGGTTTCATTGATGGTGTTGGTGAGAGCATCCACCTTTTCTCCTAGACTGTTGACATGCGTGTCAACAGTCGCCAAGCTAGGACCTGAAAATAATGTTAGTTCAGATATGGGCTTATTTGGAGAGGGGGGGAGAGAAGTGTTTAGGATTATAGGTGTACCTGACGTATCAAACATTTTGTAGAACTGCATAGATTCCTCAAAAGTTTGATGCTCAGGTCCTATAGGTAAAGAAGAGGTGGCAGGTTCAGAGACCAAATGAGGAGAGAAGGGAAGAGTTTTGGGGATAGAAGTAGGGATGGGGTTAATCTCAGGGAATGAGATAGTAGGTGGGGTTACTGATGATGTGACAGCGAGTGAGATCGCTGACACGGCAGTATGAGTGACTGCTGAAGTTGTGGAGGAAAGACCCACAAAAGCATCTAAGGTAGCTTGTTGAGAAGCTCCCTCAGGTATAGTACTAGAAGGTGTACTTTCCTTAGTCTTTTTGGCCTTTTTGGAAGGACCAATTGGACTAGCTGATGGTCTTTTAGTAGTAGTGGTAGCGACAGGGATAGCAGACGAAGGAACCGTCTGCGTGGTCGCTGAAGATGAAGAAGAATGGAGAGAGAGACGAGAGCGAAGGAGAGAGATACTTACCTCGTCGGCGAGTGGCTTGACCTCCAGTGATCGTTGACCAACCCTGGCAAAGGTGCCATCATCTTTGGTGGGATAGGTGTTGGGATAGAGGAACTTGATGTACGTACATATGAAACGTACGTACGAGATCTTGGGATCTCGGTCAGGCTTCTCTAATCTCGTCCTCAGATCTTCAAAGATGGCTGTGGCGTAGTCAAAGTTTTGACCAGCGATAACGGAGTATGCCATTTGCAGTTGTGTTTTGCTGGCTTGATCCAGCGAACCACTCTTCCCACTCATGCACTGAATTATGTGCGAGAAGATAAAGTTCAGTTGTGATGGCATCTGAGCTTTAAGAATCTTGGTGAGCTTCTTGTTAGGAATAGAGGATCTTGGTTTGTTTTCCCAACAATAGCCCATTGCGTCCAGGAAGAATATCAGCTCATCATCAGTGGGGAGGGCGTCAAATCCACTCTTTGGTTTGTCAGGGAATCTTAAAGATTTCCTGAGGCTAAGAGCGGTCATGCTCCCTGGCCCTAATTCCGTGCTGAACGAGATAGCAGGGACTCGTTCGCCTTTCCTGTTTGTAAGTTCAGTAGCATCAGCAGTGAACCAGAACTGCTGAAGTAGAGTCTTGGAGGGCTTAGGATCCACAGTGATCGCGTAAGCTATGCATGACTGCTTGAGGAATTCAGCAGCTTCCACCAGATGTGGGTATTTGTCAGCTTTGAAGTCGAGTCTGGCCAAATGATTACATTTAGTAATCTCAACTTCAGTGAGAGCGAATCGTACATGCTTGGAAGCAACGATTGAAGACTGTGTCATTTCTGTTATGGAAAGAGGCATAATAGAAGAAATGATTTAGATTAAAAATAATATGATTACCAGTTTCCATAGATGAAGGGAAACTGGAAAATTATCAAGTTATTTTTAAGAGAAAAAATAGTGTTCTGGGTAGAAAGAAGGAAGAACACTTTAAAACCAAAAGGTTTTTATTTAAAAACATAAAATCAGAAAGAATGATCTTTAGTTTTAAAAAACGTTTTATAAAATCCATAGAAAGCGAGTAGGATTTTAAAAGAATAAAAAGCATATGAACAAAGCGTATAAACATGAAATAAACCTGTGTATCTTGAAGAAAAAGAGTTGCAGATTCAATATTCTGGGTTTACTTGCTTGAGTGTTCTTGAGAGATTGTTTCTTGCTTTGAAAGTTTTGAAAGCGTAAACCGTATAAAGGAGAGAAGAATTCCTTTTATACGAAGAGAGAGAAGAGAGATAAGAGAGAGAATGAAGCGGGAAAAGAAATCATCATGACATTGACACGTTCCACGAAGTTGATTGGATAGGAGGGCAACGGACGAACGTGTCAGAAAAGGCATGTCGTGGATTGTCGGTTCAAATGACGTCATAGAGGAGAGAGACTGTTCATTTGTCCGTTCAAATGATCACTGAAGAAAAGTCAGTGATAGATTTTCCTTTGTAAAAGTATCCCTGATTGTAAAGATAGGGATAGATTTTCCTTTTAAAAGATCACTGATTGGAAATATCAGTGATTAATGTATTTTTCAAAAAAAAACTTTTAATCATTTGAAGAAAGTTCAGTGATTAAAGTTTATATTTTGAAGAAAAACATCTTTGAGGGAGAGAGAACATACCTGAGAGTCAGAATGTTTATCAGAGAGAATGATGAGGGGAACTTTTGATTACTGACACAATACATGAACGCTGAAGAATTATTCTTCGAGGTTCAGCATTCCAAGCTCACTGATGAGAAAGTTGAACCTTGTCTCATCAAGAGGTTTGGTGAAAATATCAGCAAGCTGAAAGTCAGTAGGGATAAAGTGAAGTTCAATATCACCATTCATCACATGATCTCTGATAAAGTGATATCTGATCTCTATGTGTTTTGTCTTTGAATGTAGCACTGGATTATTTGCTATAGCGATAGCACTAGTGCTGTCGCAATAGATAGGAATCTTTGACATCTGAAGGTCATAATCTAATAGTTGATTTCTCATCCATAGGATTTGTGAACAACAGCTTCCAGCGGCTACGTATTCAGCTTCAGCTGTGGAAGTGGACACAGAATTTTGCTTCTTGCTTGTCCAGCTTACTAGCTTTCCTCCCAAGAGTTGACATCCACCAGTGGTACTTTTTCTGTCAAGTTTACAGCCTGCAAAATCACTATCAGAATAACCAGTTAGATCGAACCCTGAGTCTTTGGGATACCAAAGACCGAGGTTAGGAGTTCCTTTCAGATATCTGAAAATTCGCTTTACAGCGATCAGATGGGATTCCTTGGGTTCAGATTGATAGCGTGCACATAAACAAGTAGAGTACATGATGTCAGGTCGGCTTGCTGTAAGATACAACAATGAGCCTATCATTCCTCTATAGGCAGTGACATTAACAGGTTTTCCAGATGGATCCTTGTTAAGTGTCAGTGGTGGTGCCATAGGAGTTTTCATCGCTGAAGTTTGTGTTAAATCAAACTTCTTCAGCATGTCTTTAACATACTTACCTTGGCAGATAAAAGTACCTTTGTCAGATTGTTTAATCTGAAGACCAAGAAAATATGTCAGCTCACCCATCATACTCATTTTATATTCTTTCTTCATTCTTTCAGCGAAGCGAGTACATAGAGATGGGTTAGTAGAACCAAATATTATGTCATCGACATATATTTGTACAAGAATTATATGACCTTTTATCTTCCTGAAAAATAACGTATTATCAATCTTGCCACGTTCAAAATTTTCAGAGATAAGAAAAGATGAGAGAGTGTCATACCAAGCACGAGGGGCTTGTTTTAAACCATAGAGAGCCTTATCCAATTTATAAACATAATTTGGATGCTTAGGGTCATAGAACCCTGGTGGTTGTTCTACATAAACTTCTTCATTCAGTTTTCCATTCAGAAAAGCTGATTTTACGTCCATTTGATAAACGATGAAGTCTTTATAGACTGCATAAGCTAAGAATAGTCGAATTGCTTCGAGCCTGGCCACAGGGGCAAAGGTTTCATCATAGTCTATGCCTTCCTCTTGTCTGTATCCCTGAGCAACAAGTCGAGCCTTGTTGCGGGTTACAATTCCATGTTCATCTAACTTGTTTCTAAACACCCATTTGGTGCCTATTACAGTTTTATCAGATGGTCTAGGAACGAGATTCCAAACTTTGTTTCTAGAGAATTCAGTCAGCTCTTCTTGCATAGCGCTGACCCAGTTTGGATCTCTGAGGGCATCATCAGTCTTCTTTGGTTCAATTAAGGAGAGAAAGTTTACAAAGAGACAGATATTACCTGAGCTTCGTCGTGTCTGAATACCTGCATCTGGATTACCAAGAATTTGATCTATGGGGTGATATCTGGTCCATCGCTGAGCAGGAGCAAGATTGCTTATTTCAGCGATAGGATCAACAATAGGAGCAGTCGCTGATGAAGATGCTTGAGGTTCATCAGCTAGTAATTGTTGAACATTAGATACACCAATGCTTTCAGAAGGGTTTTCAGACGTAGATGGATTTGATGGTAGAAGTGTGTTTAGAGGTTCAGCTGAAATCCATGAGTTGGATTCAGCGGTGGGAGGTATGATACTTGGTTCTTCATCAGCAGCTGGAGTTTCAGTGTGCTGTTGGTTTGAGAAGAAAGGTTCAGTTTCTCTATAGTGAGAGATCATCCAAGTATTCAGTTCTTCATTGTCAGCGATTGGTTTAGAGTTCGCTGAGCGCGTTTCATCAAACGTGACATGAATGGTTTCTTCTACGGTTTGTCTTCTTTTGTTGAAAACTCTGTAGGCTTTTGAGATGGAGGAATATCCTAAAAATATTCCATCATCGGCTTTTGGGTCGAACTTTCCAAGTTGATCTTTGTTGTTTAAGATAAAGCACTGACAACCAAAGATATGAAGAAAACTGATAGAAGGCTTCCTTCCAAGAAAGAGTTCATAAGCTGTCTTCCCAAATCGCTTTATTATCAGCGATCTGTTTTGAGTAAAACATGCAGTGTTTACAGCTTCTGCCCAAAATTGAGTAGGGAGGTGAGAATCGCTGAGCATTGATCTAGCAGCTTCTATGATCGTTCTGTTTCTTCTTTCAGCGACTCCATTTTGCTGAGGTGTTCTTACTGAAGAGAAGTTGTGAGAGATTCCCTTGTTCTCAAAGAAATTGTTCAGGGAACTATTTTTGAATTCAGTTCCATGATCACTCCTTATTGATCGAACAGTAAGATTATTCAGCACTTCCATCTTTTTGACAAAAGATATTAGTTCTTCTGGAGTATCATTCTTGCAGCGAAGAAAAATAACCCAGGTGTAGCGAGAATATTCATCTACAATGACAAGCGTATATTTCTTTCCAGCTATTGATTGGATATTGACAGGGCCAAATAGATCCATATGCAAGAGCTGAAGAGGACTTGTTACTGAGGAAACTTGTTTCGACTTGAAACTAGCTCTTGTTTGTTTTCCTTTTTCACATGCTGAGCAAAGAGATTCTTTAGCATATGAGTGCTGAGGAAGACCAGAAACCAGTTCCTTAGATGAGAGAGAATTCAGGGTTTTGAAGTTTAGATGAGAGAGCCTTTTATGCCATAGCCAGTTGACATCAGAAGAGGCCTTAGAGAGAAAACATAAGTTATCAGTGATAGTAGAGTCCATATCTATTACATAGACATTTTCTCTTCTATAACCACTGAGAGCAAGTTTTCCTTTTTCATCTACCACTGAACATGCTTTCTTAGAAAAGCGAACTTCGTAGTCTTTGTCACATAGCTGACTGATGCTTAGAAGATTGTGCTTCAGTCCATCTACATAAGCGACTCTTCGAAAGGTAGTTGTCCCATTGCTGAGGACACCAAACCCTCGGGTAAATCCTTTTCCATTTCCACCAAAGGTCACAGAGGGACCTTTCTCTTCCTTGTATTCAGTGAGCAGGTCTCTTTGTCCAGTCATATGACGAGAACATCCGCTATCGAGATACCAGATGCCCTTTGATCCCTGCATACATAAAGAAGATTAAGCTTTGTTTGGTACCCACTTTTCAATGGGTCCTTCAGAGTTAGTGGATAAGGAAGATTCAGCAGTCTTCACCGCTGATGAAGATTCAGCTTCAGTGGTAATCTTCACTTTGGTTAATTTCTTAACCTTAGTGGTATTTTTCACTTTGGTGACTTTATTTGCCTTAGAGGCATTTTTCTTCACTTTGGCTGTTTTATCAGCTTCGGTGGTATTTGGACACTTGCTCGCAATATGGTCAGTGAATCCACAGTGATAACATTTTCTATATCTGATGGTGGATTTATAACCAAAAGGTTTTGAAAACTTAAGATGAGCAGGTCCAGCTCCAAGAATACCTTTAGCACGAGATCTGGGAGGAATTTTTATTTCTTCAGATTTCACGGGCTTTAGATCAACCTTCAGCTTTGGAGGACAGATATCAAAGATTTCTGTCACTGAGCTAAAAGATTTATCCACTGAAGGTTTGGAAGGAACTTTCAGTTTGGTTTTCTTGGAAGCCTTCTGAGGAGGGAGAATAGACTTTCCTTTATCTGCAGGCTTAGATCTTGCAGATATCTCCTCAGGGATGGGATTAGAAGAAGAACAGGGATAGAATTGATTATAAGAAGTGTCAAAGAAAGATGTGACAAAAGTTCCAAACTTAAGCGAGGAACTTTCTTCTTTAGGATCATCCTGTGGTGACCAAAAACCAAGACCAGTTTTATCACTTTCAGGAGTTTGAGCATTTATTATCTCAGAGATCTTTGTTGATGATTTGCACCATTTTTCAACATGAGCCTTTTCTGCTTTTAGAGCAGCGATGGCTTGTTCGCGTTCAATGCTGATGATTTCATTTATAATGACTTGATCTTTTAGCTTTTCTTCTAAAAGATTTAGTTCACTGATCTTTTCATGACATTTCTCTAGCTCTTGTGTTAAATAAACATTTTTATTTTCAGCTTGAGTTTTGTCGTTTAGAGCATTATAAAGGTCAATCGTCAGCACATCAACAGCGCGACTTCTCTCAGCTTCAGGCAGAGAGGGATTTGTAGAGATGGATACCTGAGATGATATGTAGCTCATAGAAGGTTCAGATGGTTCTTCTACTTCTTCTTTAATCTCAGCCATGAGGCAAAGATTAGCGACTTCTTCTTCATCAGAAGATGATTCTTCTGATTCAGCCCAGTCATGTTCTTCAGCGATGAGACCTTTACCTTTTTGCTGATAGCTTTTCAGCTTTTGATATTTGTTTTTCAGCTTATGGTATTTGTCATCACTGGATCTTCTTGAGGTAGAAGGTTTGAAGACCTTTTTAGACCTGCACTCACTAGCAAAATGTCCAATTTTTTCGCAGTTATAGCAAGTGGCTGTAGCCTTATCAACCGGAGTTGATTTTGGCTTTTCAGTAAGAGAGAGAGGTTTACTTCTTCGGAAGTTACTCTTTCTTGCAAATCTCTTAAAAGAGTTTGTCAAGAGTGCTAAGGACTCATTAAACTCTGAAAGATCAGGGTCTGATAAATCCTCAGATTCAGAATCTAACTCAGTGATGGTGAGAGTAGATCGCTGAGATGGAATTATCTCTGATGAGACTAAAGCAACAGCAGTGCTTTTGGAGTCTTTAGAATCTTTTACAAGATTCTTCTTCAGGAGATTAGATTGCTCATAGTTGAGCAATATTCCATACAGAGTGCTTAGAGAGAGAGTATGTAAGTCCTTTGTCAGCTTAAGACATATTGAATAACTGTCCCAGCTTTCAGGAAGACTTTCCAAGAATTTTGTTAGGACCTCAGAATTAGAATAGGTCCTTCCAACAGTTCTTAGGTCAATGATCAGGCAGTTAAACCGCTGATGAATGTCAGAAAGAGATTCATTCTTACCAGCGATAAAACTTTCATACTGTCTTACCAAGTTAATCTTTCGGGTCTCTTGGATTTCAGTGGTGCCCTCATATTGAACACATATGGTTTCCCACATTTCTTTAGAAGTTTTTAGATGCATGATGGAATGGAAAACTTCATCAGGCAGAGCCATTGATATAATGGTCTTTGCTCTTGCATCTATGCCTACCTTCTTTTTATCTTCATCACTCCACTGTCTTATTTCCTTAACGACATATCGTTCAGGGACAGCTTCAGTGGTGGCAGTAGCAGGAACAGCAGCTATAATTCTAACAGGTTCATAGGGTCCGTTTTCTATATATTCAGGTATAGTAGGATCCGCACCTTCAATAAATAGCATCATTCGATTTTTCCATAGAGAAAAGTTATCTCTGCTAAATCGAGGAGGTTTAGAAAGTGAACCATTATCATAGTAGTTTGTGTTTGTGTTTAGTGCCATTTTAGAATAGCAAGGAAGAGTATACAGCAAGATCTTGTTTATTAGATTAAACAAACTGCTCTGATACCACTTGTTGGTCCCGAAGGTGCTTAACAAGTTTGTAGAAGGGGGGGGGTTGAATACAAACACAGAAATTAAAGTTTAATAAATTGTTTATTGATAAATCAAAATACAATTTACAAGTTTGTTGCGGAATAAGATTAAGACAGACTCAATCTAAACAAACTTAAGAAACACTAAGATGGTTGCACAAGAAATTCAGAGAATGGGGGATTTTTAGAGAGATAGAAAACAAGGGTTTCTATTTTGGAGTTCAAGGATTGAGCACACCTTCAGATGAAGAAGTGAGCTTCCTATTTATACCCTATGCATTAAATGCATGGCAGGATACTTTACACGTGGCATTCATAGATTGGCTTTGGTAGTCTCACTTTTGGAGACATGCTTTTGGCCACTTTATGAACAGTGTAGTTGACAGAGTTGGTGTACGATTTGTGGCAGAGACTTGTCCGTTCTGACACATCGTACTGGTTGTGCAAGGTAAGACAAAAGAAAACTTGAGGCATAAGCTTTGTGATCGTTGATCGCTGAGTATCTCTTCTTCCAGAGATAAAGAAGTTCAGCTATCGCTGAAGCTTTTCCTCAGGCTTCTTCGCGTAAGTAGATTTGTCTGGTCTTCGCTGATATCCGCATCAGGTCACTAGTAGACTTATCTATTGTTCAGTGGCTTCGTCTTCGATTCAGCTATGAACTATGTTGACGCGAGACTTGTCTTCAGGGATTACGTTAACTGTGTTACATAGGAAACTATCAGTGATAACTGAACAGACTCAGTTTGATCGCTGAAAGTGAAACACTAATACATATTAATGTTTACAGAAAGGTCATCAGCGATAACTGAACAGACTCAGTCTGATCGCTGATGATGAAACACTAATACATATAATAACGTAATTTTCACTAAGTATAAAAGAGGGTCGTTATCAAATCACTGAGAGAGTTTGGATCAACACCTTGAGCTACCAGCCTTGCTTTGTTTCTTATAACAATACCTCTTTCATCTCTCTTGTTTCTGAAGATCCATTTTGTGCCAATTGCTCTGTGACCTTTAGGAAGGTCTACTAGATCCCACACATCTTGTAGCTTGAACTGTAACAGTTCTTCTTGCATTGCTTCTATCCAGCTAGATTCTTTCATAGCATCATGTGCCTTTTTCGGCTCAAGCTGGGATAGAAAACATGAGAGCACTGTATGCTGTTGATTTTGCACTTCCTGAAGCCTGCTTTGATGTCTGGTCATCATGGGAGAAGAGACATCACCTATTATCAACTGTGGAGGATGATTCTTTTGAACTCTTGTGTTATGACTAGGTTCTACATTCAGTCCAGCCTCTAAATTAGAGTCATGCAATTCAACTGAAGTGTCTTCAGATGTCACTTCTGATTCTTGAGTCTCCTCATCTCTAGTGTCTTCTTCACTCTGACTTGGTTCAGTAAATGATTCCTTTTCACAGTCTTCATTTACTGTGGGTATGGGAAAAATCACAGATTTAGATATACTTTCTTGAACTTGTGTGATCTCTGATTCTCCACCATCTGTTTCTGTATATTCATTACTAAAACCAAAAGAGTTAGTTAGTGAATCAATGTCAAATAGCCATTGAGGTCCAGACCCAACAGGATTTGGTGTGTTCTCATTGCATTTGACATTGTCACTTTCTTCAATTATTCTAGAAGAAGAGTTAAAAACTCTGTAGGCCTTACTCTGAGATGAGTATCCAACAAGAAATCCATCATCTGCTTTGCTATCAAACTTACCTAAGTGAGATTTGGTATTTAGAATTGTACACGGACACCCAAAAGATTTGAAGAAACCAATAAAAGGTTTTCTTTGATTTAAAAGCTCATATGGGGTCTTGTTCTTTTGCTTGACCACTAGAACTCTGTTTTGGACATAACAAGCAGTATTAACTGCTTCAGCCCAGAATGTAATTGGCAATTTTGAATCAGCCAACAGAGATCTAGCAGCCTCTATTAGTGTCCTATTTCTCCTTTCAGCAACACCATTCTGTTGAGGAGTTCTAGGAGCACTATATTGTCTCTCAATACCTTTTCCTTCACAAAAAGAGTTTAAATCATGATTTTTAAATTCAGTTCCATTATCTGATCTAATGACTTTTACTCTTTGATTAGTTTGGTTTTCAATTCTTAGAATAAAGGATTTGATAAGATCACTTGTTTCATCCTTAGTCCTTAGAAAATATACCCAAGTAAACCTGGAGTAATCATCAACAATAACCAAGCAGTAGGATTTCTTGCCTAAACTCATAACATTTGTAGGACCAAACAGATCCATATGCAATAACTGGAGACAAGAAGAAACATAATTTAACTCTTTGGTCTTATGAGAAGTTTTGTGTTGTTTGCCTTTGAGACAAGCAACACAATGATCATCACATGAAAAGACTTTTGAAGGTAAACCTCTTACAAGGTTATTTTTAACAAGATTATTCATAGTCTTGTAATTCATGTGACACATCCTTCTGTGCCAAAGGGAGGATTCATCTATAGAAGCTTTTGAAACAAGACAATTTAAAGATGAATCACTATCAACAATGTCCAAATCAAGACAGTAAACATTGTCCTTCCTTGGAGTTCTAAGTAGTATCATGCTTTCATCAACTACCTTGAACCCTGGAGCAAGAATCATACACTCAGTATTAGTAAATAATATACTATGTTGTTTGTCACAAACCTGTGATACACTTAACAGGTTGTACTTTAATTGATCAACATAGTAGACATCCTCAAACGTCATCTTACCTTTGGTGACATTACCTTTTCCACTTATCTTACCACCAGTAAGATTGTCTCCAAATGCAACATGTCCTCCATTAATTTGCTTGAAATCCTGAAGGCATGACATGTTGCCAGTCATGTGCCTAGAGCAACCACTATCAACATGCCAGATGCTCTTTCCCTTGAGCTGTTGGTTGCCCTGCACATTTAATAAATCAATTAGTATGATTGGGGACCCAAGCCAAAGTGATCTTGGGTCTGCCTTTCTCATCAAAGTATTTACATTCCTTTTTAATGAGGTTTTTAAACTCAGAGCACTCTTTATTAGAGTACTTTGTCAATATGATTGGCTTAGCAGAATCAATACTGGAAGCAGTACTAATCTTGGAAGTACTAACAGTGTTAGCAGTACTAACAGGTGGAGCAGTACTAACAGGTTTAGCAGAACTAACCTTGTTAGCAGCATTAACATTGTTAGCAGTAGTATTACTTCTAGCAGCACTATCATTGTCAGCAGCACTATTTGTGGTAGCAGTACTAACAGTTTTAGTGCTTTTAGGAATCCACATATTGACACTTTCTTTAACAGAATACTTTTTCTTCATGTGGCTTTTAGTTTTAACATTTTTCTTAGCCACATGGTTCTTTTCAATTTTCTTATAACCAAAGGGTTTTTGCATGGATCTTTGGAAATTCATTCTTTGGTTCATAGGATTGAAATAACAGAATTTTGCAAGATGATTCAATTTGCCACAGATAAAGCAAGGTTTTGGTCTATTGATTTTACTCAGATCAACTCCTTGTTTATGTGCCCATTGATTATTCCAGTTTCTTTGATTTCCCCTCTTTTTGTCCTGTTTTTGGGGTTCATTCTTCTTACAAGTACACTGTTTGCAAGGACCTGGATTCACAACTGTGGTCTGTTTATAATGGACCTTATCAGACTTTTCCTCTGTCTTCTCTATGTTCTTGGATTTGATCCAAACCCTTCCACAATCCTCATTGGTGATAATGTTGTTTTCTATAGAAATCTCACCACTCACCTTGTTCTTCTTACTCTTGCCAACCTCTTTCTCAGTCTTATCCTCAACAATTACCTCATCTAAGGGATCTATTTCAGTGGCTCCCTCAGGCAAGTCCTTCCTATCTTTGGTGTCTAACAGGTCTGAAGTAGGAGGAATGTAATTGTTGTTATATGGTGGAGGTGTGGCATTATACCCAATTCCTCTTCTTAATTTATCATGAATCTGATTTTGCAGTAAGGAGTCCATTGCTTTAGAAGCATTGGAAAACTTTTCTACATCAAGCTTAACCTTGGTTAACTCCTCTTTCAGTTTTTCACTTTCCTCTTTAGATTTGGTCAGTTTAAGTTCTAAATCCTTTTTCTCCCACTGCCAGTAATTGGTGTCATATGAGTGTTGTAGTTCATTGGCTTGAAAACCTTTGATTTGATCTTCAAACCTCTCTACTATCCTCACATAGTCTTTTATATCCTTTTCTAGTCTCTTCAGGTCATCACTCATCTTCTGATTGTGATCCCTGTACCTTTTAACAGTGTCTATGCAAGTTTTAGAGCAGAGATTAGAACTTACCTCAGTTGGGAGATCAGATACTTTAGCCATAAGAGCTTGATTCTGAATAGCTTCTTCTGCTTGATCACTCCAATCAAACCCCATTCCTTGTTGAGAAACAAGGGCTTGAGCAGAGTTTCTATTGTTATTGAAGCTTCCAGATTGAGCTTGTTGATGGTTGTTGTTGTGAGACATTCCACTTCTGCATTCTCTAGCAAAATGTCCCTTAAGATGACATTTGTAGCATTCTACCTTTGATTTATCAAACCCTGCTCCATCTTCTCTTCTTTGTGAGAAGTTGTTTCTTCCAGTCCTCTTTATAAACTTCTTAACCCTCATGGAGAGCATGGCCATCTGCCATTTAATATCCATCTCTTCCAGATCATCAGGATGAAGTTGTTCTAAGTCATCATTGATCAAAGAAGAATTTCCATGATTAGAAAGAAGAGCTTCAAATGCATAATCAGTGCCTTTATCTAGATTTGATCCATTAGTAGCATTAACTGATTCAGAGTTAGCAGTAGAATCAATTGATGCTGATAAGAGTGCAGCATTATGAACATATCCAGAAGGCTTCTTCTTTGCCTCCACCTCAGCTTCAAAAACTCTAAGATCATTGTACAGATCATCAAGTTCTTTGTCTTCCAACTGATCATTCTGTCTGAATGACACAGTGTACATGGTCCATTCATCTCCAAGGGACCTTAAGAACTTTCTGTTCACATCATCTTGATCAATCTGTACTCCCATAGTAGCTAGTTCACCAATTAGTTTATTAAACCTGTCAAAAGTTTGAGTCATGGACTCATTCTTAGTTGAGATGAAGTTTTCATACTGTTGTTTTAAGATTGCCTTTTGATTTCTCTTGGTACTTTTAGTACCTGAGAATCTCTTCTCTAGAGCATTCCAGAGCATCTGTGCATCAGTACAGTTGCAGAATTGGTGTTGATACTCATTTGGAATGGCCAAGAGCAGTGTGCTCAAGGCTTTCATCTCTGTCTGTCTTGATTTCCGGTCTGTATCAGTCTTTGGAGGAGTTCTTTTGCCATCTTCACCAATCTTTCCTCCATCAGATGGGCCATTCTCAATGATGTCCCACATAGAGTAATCTGTGAGGAGAATATATTGCTTGATTCTGATTTTCCACATGTCAAATTCATTGGATCTGAGCATTGGAACTTTTGAGACCAAAGTACTGCTTGATTCTGTAAGATTTTCCATGATGAATAACTGTTTCTGAGAGAATTTAGCTCTGATACCACTTGTCAGGATCGAATTCTTAACAAGAATTAATACTCAGAAACTAATATCAAAGAAGTTGCGGAAAAACACTTTGATATTTAATAAAACAGTAATCAAACACAGTATATAATGATCAAACAGTAAACTTGTATTGAATGCTTAAAGCTACAAGGTTACACACTCAACCTCAATATTGATGAACAGGCTCACCAATACGAATTCTACTTCTCTAGAATTAGGATCTATGCCTTGAGGTTGATTTCTCTCTCGAAAAAAAACAATTATCAAAAGTCCTTATTATATATTCTAAACATTCTATACATATACTAATAAAAAGATAATTACAAAGAATAAACAAATCTTCAGAATATCTTCCATGTATATCTTCTAAGTATATCTTCAGTATATCCAGCTGTATTACTTTCCATCCGGATCTCTTTAGCAGCACTAATAATGCTCAGCAGCGTTAACTTCATATAGCAGCATTAACTGCAAGCAGTACTAACTACTAGCAGTACTAACTAGCTAAGCAGTACTAACTTTGTTCAAGCAGTACTAACTTTGACTAGCAGTGTTAATTAACACTAGCAGTAGTAACACTCAGCAGTATTAATCTTCAACTTGTTCTGGCAGTAGTAACTACATTTGTACTAGCAGTAGTAACTACACTTAGTAAAATCTTCAGTTCCCAACAAAAGCTAAGTTGGTCTGCACTACAGGTTCAGAGATGGAAAGAATTGTGATTAAAAGAACAATCAATCAATATGCAGGATTGGATCCTGATCTATGAAGTTGAGCAGTAATTTTGAAAGCATCATGAAGAACTTATTCTTAAGAACTTAACTTCTTGATTTCAAAGTTAAGTTAGGGGGAGATTATTGGGTCTAAAATATGATAAGTCTGGATAGTGCTACTGAGACTTGAAGATTACTACTGCTGAAGACATTAGTACTGCTAATAGAAGAGATTACTACTACTAGTAGTATTAGTACTGCTTGAATAGTTAGTACTGCTAGAATAACAGTTAGTACTGCTTGGAGAGTTAGTACTGCCAGTTGGAAGTTACTACTGCTAGCATGTTAGTACTGTTGATGATAAGAAGATACCGCTAGAAGAATTAATGCTGCTGATGTTGATAAGGATGGTTTGTTACTTGAAGCGAAAGACAAGGAGTTGAAGATAATTATGGAATGGATGCTGAAGATCAAAGTTACTTTCATAATTATCTTGTAATCTGTTTTGTAAATATATAGTCTAGAAGTCTTAGATTATTAAATATACGTCTTTTGTTTTTAAGAGAGAATTAGCCTCAAGATTCTGAGTGATCCTTTCATTAGAGAAGTTTTGAACGTTTGTTGAGCCTGTTCAACAGATTAAGGCTTTGGTTGTAATCATCAAGTTAATTCAATACAACTTGTGATTTGAATTCATATACTGTTCCATTGATTTCTTGTTAAAGTGTTATTCCGCAACTTCTTTAACAAAGTTTCTGAGTGTTTATTTAAATTCTTGTTTTGAATTTCGATCCTAACAATGAATTTACAGGTTCATGGGCATACTCAATTGCTATTGTTGAGTGTGGTTCAAGGTAGAGAGTTATATCCTTAGATTGATAGAATTAGTCTAGCTTGTGGTGGAAGTTCGTCTCTCGTAGTAAGGTTAATACCGTTTAGGATGCTTATCGTGCAGGATGTAGATATTTCGTTGAGAAAGGACCTCCTGAGTCTATAAGGAGGAGAAAGATGTTAGGAGGTAGACTTTTACTCCAAGGAAGTCTTCGGTCTGGTAGAGTGGTATGTTGATTAATGAGAAGCAAGAAAGTGTTAATGCAAAAGTCGAAGGATAGAAATGAGGCTTTTAAAGCTGTAGTTAATTGAAAGGTGGTTGAGGGACGATATCAGTATTGACGGATAATATGTAGTGAGGATAATAGAATCAAGATATGGTTGGTAAGTTTGTTTGAGGGTATAAGTGAGGAGGCGAGTGTGGCGAAATTGTAGTTGCGATGGTAGCGGGTACCTGGACCTTCAAGGATATTGGGAAGCGTTGGTGCTGGATGTAGTGGCAAATGTGAGAATCTTGAGGGGTTGGTCTGAAGTAGAAAGTCTGAGATGAGCTGTGGTGAGTGCAAGCAGTTGACCTGGTTTGAGTAAATAGCCTTCAGGGTGTGTTTGGTATGCAGAACAGAGTGGAACAAGACATAACAGAACAGGTTTGTCCCATGTTTGGTGTGACCATTTGTGGGACACACTAGAACTAAGTGGAACAAGCATGGGACACACTTGTCCCACTCCAACCCCCTGGAACTAAGTAAAACAACAATACTTTGACTAATATACCCTTTGTTAAAAACATAAAACATGTCTTCTCATCATGGGGTTTGCAAAACCCCAATAGTTCAAAATCCGAATCCGCATCCGAACCGAAAATAAGGTGTTTTTGCAAAACCCGAATACCCCAAAATCCGATAATCCGAAACCCGACATTTGGGAGGATATCCGGGTTCGGATTGGGTTTGATCGTTGGCCACCCAAACCGTCCGAAAACCCGAAATAACATAAATCTATATTTTAAATACTATATATATATATATATATATATATTTATCTAATTATTTTTTGAAAATCGTAAATTATTGTCTGTTGAAATATTTTCTAAATTTTAAACTTGCTATCCATTTCATCAATCTTTCAATCGATTGTATTCATCCTAAAAAACGATTGAATTTATATATAACTTTTGCATTATATAATACCCGAACCCGAACGACATCAATCCGAAACCCGACCAACCCAAACCCGAAACAACCTAAAATCCGAAACTTAAAATTTAGGTTTTGATTTCCATATCCAAAATCCAATCGTGATAAATTAGTTTTATGTTTTTGATAATCCATTGAACTATGTATTAGTGATGTAAATTAGTTTGATGTGATGTAATCTATGATTTTTCATCAGGGGTAAATTCGTCATTTAACTGGTCTAGTGTTGTTCTGTCCAGTTCTGTCATGTCTTGCCAAACGCTGGACAACTGTCCTGTTTTGTTCCATCCTGTCCTGTTCCATCTTGTCTTGTCCTGTCCTGTCTGCATACCAAACGCACCCTCAGTGTCATTGAGTCCCATGCATTGTATGTCAAATAAGTTGCTGGAGTTTTACATATCTTTCACATCAGATATTTTGGCGTGCGTGTGTCTTATAAAGTAGTTGTTTTGAAAACGTATTGACGCGTGCAAATATGTGTTTGAATTGAAAAGACAAGTTTATGGCATTGGTGATAAATTTTGATTTTTGGTGTGGGAGAAATATTATATATCTCTTTATAAAAGAGTTAACTTTTGTTATGAAAACCAAAACAACATTTGATCGTGTGATTTTATAAGTGAGTGTGGTACAGACTTGTGTTGTCATATCAATAAGATAAGAGTCGTTTGACACACTCAGTGTAAGCAATTTTGTAGTATTCAATAAACCTTGTAGGTAAAGTTCATCGGAAATGATTTCAATTGTGCCAACACCGATGTTGGGGTGTGGTGAAGAGAAATTTATCATGAAGTTGAGGTTGAACGATTCTTGAAATCGTTGCGCATAACTAAGCCGGTGTTGGGTCGTGTCCATTCAAGTTACTTCATAGTGTGATATCTTTTAAATTTCAAACGTGTTAAAAGTTTAAATGTTTGCGTATCATGCATGAAGGCTATGAAATCTCTAGGTCGTAGGGAAATGTTGCAATTAAGGATGGAAGTTTTGAGAGTGGAAGTGTGTCGCTCGATCATAGGGTAGAAGGTACTTGATATTGGTATTCTTCTAAGTGAGGGCGGTGAATAACGGAGGTGGTTATTGGAAGTATTGGCCTATGGCATTGAGGATGATGGTACTATAGTGGTCTATCGTTGGTGCCGAGACTTTAGATGTGATTGTCGGCAATTGGATGTGTTGGGAGTGGAAATTGAGGTTGTAAAGATATTTTTAGCAGTTAGCTGCCGCGGGGGAAGAGGTAGATTTCTTTGGGGATCCTTATTATTGGAGACATAGTGGAAGTATCTCTACGCCGGCTGTTGTCGTGGAAATCAGAAACCATCTTCGTGGTGAATGGCGGAATGGTGGAAATAAAGAAGTGGTCATGGTTAGTCTTGAGGAGTTTCGTGAGGAAGCGAAGAGTTATTCAGAAGAGGTGTGTACCTATTGCGTCGTTGGACATCATTGTGTGGATCTTACAAAAAATGGAAGATCTTTAGTTCGGTCAGGTGGTTCTTTACCGACGAGGTTTTGATGGTTATGTGGGAGCAAAGTTCGTCTATATAGCACAACTGGGAGGGGTTGTGCTTTGAGCATTTAAGTCTTCGAAGTAGTATGATTAATCTTTCAGGCTACTGGAGTTTGATTTCAGCAGGTCTTGATGAGCCGACAAGGAGCGATATCTTGTTGGGGGGTTTGAGGATCATAGTTTTGCGATTTATTCAAGTTCGGGAAAGACGAAGTCATGAAATGCCTTGAAGTCTAATTTTAGTTTTATGACTAGTGATAAAGTGATGGTATTGGTATGCGTGACAGGTGGTAGTGGAGAATTGCAGTTGTTCTGGAATGAGGTAGTAGAATGGTGGTTGTAACCATGAGTTGGTGATACTGTGAGTCCAAGATCTCTAAATCTTTAGAGAGAGAAAGTAGAGAGAGAGAGCAATTGAAGCGCAAAGTATGTATTCAGATTAATGTGCGTGAAGTTCTTGCAAAGACAAAGACCAAAGGGACTTAAATACCCTTGGTCAATACTACACATAATATGACATTAGACACAGTATTTGACCAAGCCCTATAAATACAATGATTACTATAAAATCAGACTTAACAATCTCCCCCTAGTAATCATTGGCACTTTGGTCTTCAAAAAATCATCTTCTAAATCAGCACGAACCATTAAAGCGACTTTATGAAGCTTTCTGATTTTTAAAGAAAAATTTCTTCTCAGCATCTTTCAGTTTGATTTGTCTTTGCTGCCTTTGACAAGTATGGACCAGATTGGAATAAACTTGAACGAACATTTGATTCATCAGCTTGTGCTCTAGACGACACACCTCTTTTGAAAGACCTTGAATGAACTGTGGTGGTCGGAGCAGGAACAACAAAATAAAAAATTGAAGCTGAGAGAATAGAATCTTTGAGCGAATCTTGATCAACAGATAAACTTTTGAGCTCTTTGTCTCTTTATCATCTCCTTGACTTCTCTGATTTCTCCCCCTCATGACCTTGATGAACTGGTTCAACTAGGTCATGCCAATGTTGGAGACGAGACAGCTTAAGATCTGCAAAATCAAAGAAACAGAGAAAACAGGGGAGGTTTGCGCTTCACGTTGGTTGCGCAAACTGAGGTTTGCGTTACACCAAGGTGGCGTAAAGTGAAGTTTGCGTTACACCAAGGTGGCGTAAAGCAAGGTTTGCGCGACCAACTGATGGCGCAAAGCTGACTTAATACTCAGAAAATTTTATACCTTTTTGAGCTCTTTGACTCCCCCTACAAAAATGCACTAAATATGACAATTCAAGTTAGCATTCATATAAAGAAAATCAGATACTCCCCCTCAAAAACAGATATGATCATTAAGAAAAATTCTCCTTTTTTACTCCCCCTTGAATAATGCTCAAACCCATTTGAAATATATTTATGAGAATACAATGAATGTGAACATCAATGTAGAAAGAAAAATATACTGAATATGTATTTTGAAACGACTAAATATATAAAAATTTAAACAAAAACAAATAAAATTCTACTTAGTAAAATATCATAATAAAATCCATCAAATGAAATCAAATGTATGTGTTTGGATACAGAAACAAGTTTTATTGCATATCAAGTTAAGACATGTTCAGTTTCAAAAACTTTCATCAATCTATTCAGTGTGCTCGCATGTGAACTTCGATTAGCTTCAAGAAAATGAAATTCTAAAAATATAATAGAGAACTTTGCATGTAATCACACTAAGCCATCAAAAATTTAGACTTTCACAAATTTACAGGTTTATTGCAACTTAGAAATTTTAACCAAGTATCATGAGATGTGTGCTCATTGACATCTTTTAGCATTGTGCACTATGGCATCTTTACATGAGTGTGCTCTTTGGCATCTTTTAAGCATGTGCACTTTGGCATCTTTTTAATCAAAAAGTTTTTTAAGTAAAGAACATGCCGTAAACGTAACTTTCTATCTGACCCTATTGCAGGATTTGGGTCAGCCATTCCCAGACTAGTTGGCCTTAGGGGACTAGGTGTCAAGCACCCCTTGGAACTTACTTTCCCAGATCAAAAAGGCTACATCGACATATCCTAAACCCTTTCATACCAGTAGAACATGACTTTCGATCTGATTCTATAGAAGGATTTGGGTTCGATCACTCCCACATCAAATGACCTCAGGGGACCAGATGACAAGCATCCCACAGAACTTACTTTCCCAAACCAGAAAGGTCACAGGTACAAACTTTTAAACTTAGAGATTTCTGATTTATAAGAATTTAATAATCATCTTAAACACAAGGTTTTACGTCTAAGTGCTTAGCCCATATTTTCATTACGATCTAAAATTCCAACTTTTTAGGTTTTCTAAGCATTGTAAACTATAAATATTCCGAATAACACAACTTTAAAGCAAAAACAAAAGTTACAAACATGTTGCTGACTTTTCGACTTTTGTTAGAACTGAAATTTGAACATATAAGAACTTTAATATAAACAAAGCAACTTGAAAATTTATCCTAGACACACATTTTATTCAAAAGAAAGAAATTTGTAAAACTTTTACTTTATAGAATAAAATTTGTAAAGGTTTAAACTTTTAAAATAACATGCCGAAATTTTAAAAATAGAAATATTTGATCGGCAAGTTTATATTCAGTTGAAACAAAATATTATTCAATAATATTATCATTCACACAATGTAAACAAAAATTTGTGTCTCATTTGTAAAAAAAAATTGGGTTGAATCAAAATTCAGAAGTTGAAATGAAAATGCTCAGATTCTTTTAAAAGCATTTGAGAAAACTGTAACAACATCAGCATCAGATATAAATGCAGCGGAAATTAAGTAGATGGACTCACAGTATCTCATTTAGTCAGAAGCTTAATGCATTGAAAAGCGAGTTCTAGACTGACATGTCTAGAAGTCATAGTCGTTTAAGCGCGGGTTCTAAGCTAAAGTACTTAGAAACCAAAATGTTGACTTTGAAGTTCGGGTTTTGAACTGTTGTGTTCAAAAGCCATACTTTCTCTTACTCCCCCTTAATATGTGATACCTGCAACTTTGAATCAGATTGAGACTTGGGTACCCACTTGTATTTGGGCCCGTGTTTGTTAGTTGCAGTTCGTATGGGGAAATAATTAGAAGAATTGATATGAGAAGCATGAGAAACATTATCAGAATAATAAGCACAGTCATCAGATGAGAAAGCATAATCATCAGAACTAGAATCTGAGGAAGAACATGAGACATGTTTTGAAATTCGAATCATTTGTTTAATAGAGTACTTTGAAATTTTATTACAAGAAACAAATGAATCGCTTTTATAGAATTTGTCTACACATTTATCCCCATCAAAAGTAGATTCATCAGATGTCCGCTTTGCTTTCCAAATCTGCTTCATTGATGACTTGCTCAAAGTCCTATATGTAAGAATTGAATCGGAAGAATTAGAACTGTCAGAAAGAACTTTATCTTGTTTCTTTGACCGTCTTCTTTTACGCTTAGGTTTATAATATTGATCATTTAGCGTAAAAGAATTATCAAGAATTTTAGAGGAAATATTTAAATCAGAAGAAATAAATTTATCTAAGCAACCAATCTGATCAACTAATAAATCTGAATTAGCCTCGGAGTCTGAAGTAATTTGAAAAAAGATTTTAAAACTTGAAACTTCCTTTTTATTTTCCTTAGAATCAGAAGAGAGGCTAGAAATAGAATCTGATTTTTGAGAAAATAAATTTTCTTCTAGACTAGAAGTCATGAAAGAAAGAATAATTTCAGATTCAATTTCCTTCAAAATATTTTGATCTTCTATCTTATCTTCAAGATCGATGATTTTGCCTTCTAATACTAAAGGAGGAGTATATTTCTTCGAATCATAAATGATAGGAGAAATATTTTCCTTATCAGAATCAGGGGCATAAGAAGAAACAAAATCATCAGATACTGAAGATTTAATAGAAGATATATCATTTAAAATTCTTCTGCCTCTCCTTGATTTTCAGGGAAATATTTTGCATTTTCACTTGTATAAACAAAAGGAATTTCATTTTTCTTATTATTCATCCTTTTCTCATTTTCGAGTTCTAACACTTGCTTCTCATTCATCCAATCAATTTTAAATTGAGGAGCATAATGAGCAAGAGTCAGATAATCGTATTTATATAAAGTTGGGGATTTTTCAATCGCATTGTTTAAACAATGAGGATTTTCAAAACCAAGACCCCACCTTTGTTTTAAAGCTTCTTCACTCCTTGTTTTGTTCATAAATATTGTTTGTTCAGATTGGTTTCTTCGATAAAGCTTTTCTTCTAACTTATTTATTTTATCTGAAAATTCATCTTTTAAAGAAGTCATAGCCGTCAAAGATTCAAGATAAGTCTTATTTGAATTTTCCAAATCATCCAATTTCTTTTGAAAGATGTCTTTTGTATTTTCTAAAATAGATTTTTCATCTTTCAAAGAAATCTTCAATTTGTCAATCAAATCTGACTTTTCAGCATTTAAATTCTTTTCAGATATTAACTTTAAGCGAAGATCAGATAAAGCAGAAATAATAATATTCATCTGAGAGGCAATAAAGTTGTAATCAAATTCAGAATATACCTCATCTTCATCAGAATCAGAATCGTCTAACTGGTCATCTCCAACCAAGCACATCTGAGCGATCTCGACGTTTGCAGCTTCGTCGTCAGAGTGATCCAGCCAGAACTCTTCTTCTGCCAGCAAAGCAGCTCCGTTCTCTCTCTTTTCAGCCAGTTCCAGTTTCTTTCTGTAGTAAGCTGAGTCCTTAACCTTCTTTGCTCGACACTCCTTTGAAATGTGCCCATGCTTTCCACAGTTGTAACAGGTTGTAGTCTTTGTCTCGGGCACTGTGACTTTAGAACCTGAAGTGAAGCGATAAGTGTTGGAGCTTGAATGAGGCTGGAACTTTTTCTGGTAATGCTGAGAGATAAGGATCATAGCTTTCTGCAGTGCCTCACCATCAACATCAGTTGACCCGTTGTAAGCGTTATCAGACAACGCTTGTTCAACCAGTTGGCTCGTGAGAAGAGCAACCGGGTCCACTGACTTCTTATTCTTCTTATCCAGTTTGACCTTTTTCTCTAGCACCAAGCTCTCATCAGTCATAAGAATCTCATATATTTCTTGTATTTGCATAGTGGAGATCCGAACATCGTTCCTCAGTCTATGACAAGTTTTGTTCCATTCAGGCTGAAGAGCATTAAGGAATTTCAGATTCGTCTCAAGCTCTGTCTTGATCACATTTATCTTTCGCAGATCATTCAGCACTGCACAGAATCTGTCGAAAACGCTCTTTATAGACTCATTTTCTTTGGCTTTAAACTCCTCAAAGTTGTTCATGAACCGAGTATGTCGGAGCTGAGTTGCGACCGAAGAACCAAGCATGATCTTTTCCAATTGTGCTCACAACATATTTGGATAATCCTTGCAATGATCAACCCGATTGTAGACAGAATTTGGTAAATCTAGCATCAGATTAGCTTTCAGCTCTCGATCAGCTTTCATTCGAGAAGCCTCTTCAGATGTTGGAGGAGTCTCTTTATTAGGCTTTACGAAAGGTCCTTCAGTTAGAGACTTCATCATGTTCTCTCCATTATCTTGACGCTTGATGAAGTTCAGAAATCGATCTTACCATTGAGTGAATTCATTTTCATCGACAAGAACTGGAGGACGAGTTTCAGATCCCAAAGACATCATCAGATCACTTGTGTAGAACTTATCTTGAAAGGCAAACTTTGAAGAATCCATAGATGACAAACTTAAAAAAAAATCCAGACTCTTTTTTTTTTTTTTTTAAGATTGGACAGATATGGCGCAAAACTAAAGGTTTGCGTGAGAGGCTGAAGACGCAAACGAGGCTTTGCGTGATAAGTGCAAGACGCAAATAGAGCTTTGCGTGAACCAAAAAAAACGCAAACTTGACTTTGCGTGATGAGATGATCGCGCAAACTGAGCTTTGCGTGATTAATTTGAGACGCAAATCAAACTTTTCGTGAGCAAGGTGAAACGCAAAGGGATCTTTGCGTGAGCTGAGTGAAGCGCAAACACCACTTTTCTTGATGCACTTGAGACGCAAACTAGACTTTTCGCGATTAAAGAAGACGCAAAGAGATCAACTCTGAACTTTTCAAGAACTTGAAGATTTCCTTGGATGAGTATAGCGCAAACCTGTGATGAACTAGCGCAAAGTTTAGATCTCGCGCAAAGTTCAAAAAATCAAGAAAATTTCCACAAAAAAGATTATATCCAAGAATTTAATGCAACAAATACACACACAAGATTAATCGAAAACACTTTTCTAACACTTTCCAAATAACAAAATCGATTAAAAAACACAATTTCAAAGATTTTGAAAATCAAACAGTACGTGAGAATGTTTTTCCAGAAAACTCGAAAATCTCAAAATTGACAATTAAAACTTGTTTTTCTTGCAAATTGATGTGAATTAAAAAGGTTTTACATTCAAAATCGAATCCAACTAACCAACTTTTACAAGAATTCGTTCAAAAACACAGCCGAATTTGATGAAAAATTCAAAAACGAGATTTTCTTGAAAATTTTTCAAAAAATCGATCAAATTTTCGAAGTAAAACACAAATTCAGAATCGGAAATCAAATCTCTCATTTCTCTCAAGATCTAGATTGGCTCTTATACCAATTGTGAGTCCAAGATCTCTAAATCTTTAGAGAGAGAAAGTAGAGAGAGAGAGAGCAATTGAAGCGCAAAGTATGTATTCAGATTAATGTGCGTGAAGTTCTTACAAAGACAAACACCAAAGGGACTTAAATACCCTTGGTCAATACAACACAGAATATGACATTAGACACAGTATTTGACCAAGCCCTATAAATACAATGATTACTATAAAATCAGACTTAACAGATACCTTTATGGCATATTTGGGAGTGCAAATCTTTCAAGTGGCAAGAAGTTTCTGGAAGGACATATAGAAGACTGGCGTCATTGTTATCGGATGAGAGTCCTTGTCCGAAGATCTTTGGGAAATGATTTGTAAGTGGTAAGTATGTGGTTGGGATGTGCAAATGTTTGGTTATTGGAGTATTGATAAGTTGTGGATAATCTTCAAATGAGGGTTGGCGGTTAACAAAGAAAGGAACTGTGTGTTCTGGTTTTCGGCAAGTTTTGGGGCGGGATTATCTTATATCCCTGGAATGATTGTTGAAAGTGTCGAATTACTTATTTTAAGGGGGTTGTGTAGTAAATAGGAAATCCGTGGACATGTTGAAGTACTCTTGATAGTCCAAGATCAATGAATCTTTAGAGAGAGAAAATAGAGAGAGAGAACAATGAGGCGCAAAGTAAGTGTGTATTGATATGAGCGTGTGTTTCTTACACCAAACCAAGACCAAAGGGACTTAAATACCCTTGGTCAGATACAACACATTATGACTCTAAACACAGTATTTGACCAAGCCCTATAAATACAATGATTACTATAAAATCAGACCTAACAATTCTTTAGGGTGAAAGGGTTCTAGCAGAATGGGTAATCCTGTTTGGAGAGTGAGAATCGTGCGGCACTTTCGAGTAGAGGGTAATGCGTTGGACGAGTTGGGTTGTTTATTCCGCGTAGGAGTTGTGGAAATTCGGTTGATCAAGCAAAGTAATGTAAATGGGATTGGACAATTGGGAATCATCGAGGAATTAAGTAAGTAATATTGGGTGAGCAGTGTTTCTGGCAACGAGAAGAAAGTGAAGATATCATGACGGAAAGGTGGAAAATCTAAGAGTAAGAAGTTTGGCAAGTGACACAAAATGTGGAGGTATGTTTTTAGATTCTTCTGTTAGCAAGTTTATAAACCCCTAGCGTGGGTATGAGTAAGAGATTATGGTGTTCGGTACGGTGTGAGTGTGATTAATCAAAATCGTGCAGCTGACCAAAAGTTCACACTACCAATCAGTGAGTCGGTCGTTAGAGGTGGGATTGAAATCCTCAAGGAGGAGGAAAGAGGTGTTGGGATATTATGCTCGGAGCGAAGGACTATAGTGTCAGTTTTGGCAATGCGTGAAAAGGGGATTTCAAGTGAGTCTGTTGTCCCGTGTTAACCTATATAGGAAAAGTTTGTTTGAGCTTGGTCACTTCGTATCAAGCATGTGAAGTTGGGTTTTACTGTGTTTTTGGTCGGATGATTGTGGATGCAATGGGAAATGGAGGCATATGTCGCATTAATTGGCCAGTTGGAACTAGTGGTTTTCGAGGGTTTTGAATTATGGAAATGGCTACCAAAATGTGAGAAGTTGAAGTGATGACGATGGGGCGAGGTACATTAGCGTGTAAGATTGGGATAATGCCGAGGAGTTGAGATCAGTGTGGGTAAAAAAAAAGGTGCTTCTGCGTTGGATTTACGCCGTACTAAGAGGGGTTGCTTGCAACGGCAAGTTGCATGATGAAGAAACTCGTGACTGTGAGATATTGGTGATGTCTACAGTTGACAATGTGATATGTTGGTGAGTGGAGTGATTAGATGATCATTGATGCTTGTTGTTGCAGGGTTGACTCCGGTAAAATTTTATCGGTTAAGAAAGCTGGTGTAATCGAGGGGTAAATTGGATGGGTTCGTGCGGTTATTTATTGATCAGAATGGTTGGGTTGAGAATTATGAGTCATTAGTCCCAAGTGGTGACAAATGTAAAGTTACCAATCTCGTCTTAAAAAGATATGACTCGCTTCAGAAAGAAATGGAAGTTAAGACCTAGATATGTTGGGCTGTTGCTATCATGAAGCGCGTGGGAGGTAGAGTATAGTTGCAAAAGCAACTTTACCTGTTGAAAGGGGATATATCATTTCCATTTTGATTTTTTCATTTCTTCACGAACCCAAAAGTGACTTTTTCCATTCCATCGATAACTGAAAAGGAAGATACGAACATGAACTTTTTATTTTATTTTTTTTGGTAATTTTCAATAACTCAAATGGTTTTAATAATATAAGATCATCCATTACAAGAATTTTTAATGGGTTTCTAATCGTCATATAAGATTTTAATTAAAAAAATATGATGGTTATGAGTATGAATTTTTAATAAGAAATTAGTGTTTGTTAATTGCTAACGTCACATCAATATTTTTTTTGTTGATGCGGCAGTGATTAGTATAAAAAAATTTAAGGTATAATTTCTTCATAATAAGTTATTTATGTCACATCATACTTTTTGATATTGTATGGAGTATATTTATAGAAAATATATGAATAATTTATAAAAAAAATGTATAAATAATTTATGTCACATCATGTTTTAAATTACAGTAAAAAATATTTAATTGTAGTTTTGTTGTTATTTGATTAAAATATAGTTTTTTAATGATGAGATGTCACTTAAAAATTGGTAAGAAATGGAGGATAATTTCTAAAGTTGATGTGGTACTTTAAAAATTGTGTTAAAAATTATCTTGTAGCAGATGGTCTAACGATTCGGTTTTAATTTTAAAAGCTTTTCTTTTCCAAGAAAGGCTAAGACAAAAATGTTGATTATTTGGTCATCATAGATTCAAATTTGAGACACAATTTTATTCTAAACCGGGGTTCTTAGCAAGGTCCATTGTACCTCTTCAATCGATTCTCGCAAGTAAAATATTTTTTGGGGATGAAAGATGTATCTGCTAAAATTTTGAGAGGTACTCTGGGATATTAGAAAATACATTGGACATCAATTAGAAAATCGAAAAAGTCTCTCGAAATCAACCAAAAAACAAAAGAAATCTCTCGAAATCAATCAAAAGACTTAAAAATCCCTCAAAACGGTGGAATTCGGCTAAAAAACAAATCAGATGACTTTACGAACTTTTGATCCGCCTTACAGCCACTCGACAAGAATCATAGGTTATCCATACATCTTGTTATTAAAAAATAATGGTTATATATGTAATAACCGGGCAAAATTTAATGAAATTAAATCATGGGTGAGCAAGTTGAAAGGGTCCTTAGTAGAGGGGTCTATTTCTAAAAGAGAATAAGGATTTAACCCTAATACCTTGCAGTATTGTGGTGGGGCTGGTATTTTGGGGTAGAGCGAGAGAAGGAAGTTCGACCGATCGATCAAAGGGAGAAAGCATCTGAAGTTTGTTGGTGTACAGCAGATTGTCCAAGGTAAGTTTTAATCATCTTCTTCCTTTTAGAATGAGTCATTTGATTTCAACCTTTTAAGGGGAATTGTATCAAATGTTGGTTTCCTGAACTTTGAGTTTCTGGGTGAGATAAATAGGAAATGTTATAGAAATGTGTATGGTTAAAGAATTGTGTGTTGAAATCGGGTTCTGCATCTGTTTTCGAGTTATGAAGCTATTTTGTTATTGTTTTTTTTTTTATTCAATCTGTGATTTGGGTTTCGGCATTGAGACTATGGGGTTTCGTAATCGATTTGGATGACTCCGGTCACCGGAGTTCATTGAGGGTCGGTCGAGAGTTGAGACCCCGGTCGTGAGGGGAGACCCCGGTCGAATTGTGAGGCACCGGTCGGTATTTAATACCGGTCAAAGAAATCGACCTCGATCGATGTTATTACACCGGTCAAAGAAAGGGGAGCCCGGTCACAGCCTTGCACCAGTTGTGATGTTGAAGGCAGGCTCCGGTCGAAGGGGTGTTGACCCCGGTCCCCGGAGTGGTACAGTGGGCCGAGGCCCAATCTAATTCAAGGTTGGACCGAAATTAATTAAATTAAATCAAGTTTGAGTTTAGTTTAATTAGTATAGTGTTGGGTTTCATTTTTGGTCTAACCCATTTTCAGTGTAGCATATTCGGATGCTTTAATTTCTTCCTTGAGTCGAAAGTTTAGGAAGTCGGGTTCTCGTATTTAATAGTAGACCATTGAGATTTTTGGGGTTTAGGACCAATTTTGTTAGATTAAAGAGTAGCGAGAATTCATCGAGAATGCATTGTTTTATAGGATTGGTTCAGGATGATAAAGGTAGACGTAAAGCGTTAAGCAAAGGACGACAGATGAGTTTTTCTGAACTAAATTCTTTTGTTAACGAAAGCATGTGAAAGTTCATTTTAAAACTCTGATTTTATATGATGGCATGAGTATTGTGAAAATTATATACAAGCTTTGATATGATGTTGGTTTAGTACTTGCGAGATTTATTCAAATGCTAAAGGTAATTTTTATTATTATTGTCCAAGTGGAAATGTATGCATACATGGTCCTAAGTGAGAAGGCTCAAAGTCGGGGGGTGTGGCCCGCCTGTGCTCATACCGGGGGGGGGGGGGGGGGGGTGTTCCGTTTATGTCGTTGGGGGTGTGTGTCCCAACAAAGGCAGTGTGAGTCACAGACACGCTGTCACCTTAGGGTGGCGGTAGTGTGAGCGGAGAAGTTTCACTGAAAGTTAAAGTTTTCCTGGAAGCTGAAATTGATTTATTTTTATGATGAATTATTGAATGTTTTGTTGAATTAAAAGTTGTAGCAAGAGGGGACTCACTAGACCTTTAGGTCTAACCCTCGCTCTTTTCAAATCTAAAACCCTTTTTCAGGTAAAGCGTGGTTGTAGAAGGGGCGGTTAACTTTTAGGAGAAGATGCGAGCTGGAGCTGTATTAGAGGACCTCCATTGTAGATCCTTATCAGTGTATTCTCAGTTGTGTATTATGTTGTCTTTCCGCAAACCTTGTATTTTAGATGTTGTCTTGGGCCGTTTGGCATTATTATTTAAGATTTAAGTTGCTATTTTGTGGTTTATGAATTGGGTTGTTATAATATAATTATCATTATTTTAAATTTGCAATATAAACAAAACAATAATAAATGTGTATTACTTTTATATAAATAATCAACAACGATTTTTTGTATCTATATTTTTGATAACATATTTTTATCATAATTAATTAGTTATGTAGGGTGTGGTTCAAATGCAACTCATTTACATGGTGTAATCCCATGTAACCTCTCTATCCATCACATATTTTATGTAATTAAAAAAAGGAAAAAAAGTAAAAGTAAAATGGGTGGTGGATAAAGGGGTTGCATGGGTTGCACCATGTAGAGGAGTTGCATAATAACCTACCTCTAGTTATGTATGTATATACGAAGGAAAGTTAAATATAGAGCCGCATTTTCATTGTGAACGGGGAAAATACAGAGAGTGCGTCACGTGTCCATATTCATTAAGAATAGTTGACATGAATTTTTTACAACAGTTATATGAACATCCAAATTTATGATACGCTCTTAGTGGTTCCCTAGTTCGCAATAGAAATGTGGTTTTCAACCAAATATAAGAATTATAGTTGGATTCCAGTGAGAAGTTGAGGTTAACTTGATAAATGGTTATCAACCGTTGGATGAGAAATGGATGCACATTCGGATAAGATGCACCGAGATGCACATGACCAATTCCCTTTCTAAGCCGCAATTCATGGGAGGGGATTTGATTAAAAGTGATCAACGGTTCAGATCCACTCCTCACGCTTTTTACGTTAACCTCAATTTCTCACACGATCTTTTGCATGTGTACACGCACGCACACACACACACACACATTTATATATATAACTTGTTTCGCATTGATAAAAAATAGGATTTGGGATCTTATGTTGTTTCATATGTGAAGTATTCAATACTATTTTTCTTCACACATAAAAGAGTAATAATGTTTCACATATGCATCATTACAAGTACAACCCACCAAGGACCATTTAACATTAACAAAATTTCAAAAAGAATTGAAAACATTACATAACTTAAAATATTTTAAATATTTTTATTTGACCAACGGATTTCTAGAAGAAAAAAAACTAAATTGGAAAATAGATGAAAAGGACGTAGATAATCCAATGGTAATATGTATAATTACCGACAATTTATCTAGAGCTCACAAAAAACGGATTAAAAAATAAAAAATAAAATAGGTTATGTTGTTTTCCGATGTGAAATGTTGACCGTCGCTAAGTTGTCATTTATCACACGGTAGTTGTTATATTTTGCGATAAATTAGTCTCGTTAATCCGTTGCAGCAACGGATTAACGAGAAATAGATTTATATATGCTAATCTACCCTTTTTTTTAATTCTTGTTTTTGATCACCCGTTAGTGATTAGTATATTTATAGAATACTTGTTAGAGCATCTCCAACCGCACGGTAAATCAAAGGATTTGCCGTGCGGTGTTCTCCAAACGACCGTCATCTCCAAAAAAAATTTGCCGGGCGTTAACTTCATACGACATATTTGCCGTCCAAACTTTTTTTTGCCGGCCATAAATTTCTTGAGGGACCCACCATTATGCCATTTGTTTATTAATATTTAATATGAATTTCATTTAATAATTTTATAAATTAACAGACATATAATAAATTATAAATAAACTAATTCTTTATTTTTTGTTTTTTTAATTTAAATTAATGTAAATTTTTAGTGTAATACTAATTAAAAATTATTATTTTAAATTAACAAGTCTTTATTAAATAAATTAATTACTAATTATTTAACTATAATATGTATTTATAAATTATAATTATTGTTATTAAAATTAGTTTAATAATAAATAAATATGTTATTTTAATGTGGGATCACATATTAAAGTTGTTTGTTTAGTAAAGATAAATAATATTTTATTAATATAATTGATTATAAAATTGTTAAAATAGAGTAGCTGTTAGAGTTGAATGTAATTTTTTTTAGAGATTTTAAGTTTTTCTACTCTATTTTAGAAAAATTATAGCATAGCTGTTGGAGATCCTCTCACAACTTCATAAAACCAAATTTGGTTAAGCTGTGATGAATATTCAACCAATAATATTCATTTGCTTAATTAATACAAATTTGATTTTATATTATGTATGATAAAATGTCCTTGTTAATGGCATTCAAACATGACGCAGGTTGAAAATAAGATTGATTGAACTCGAGAAGTGACCGCAATCTCTTTTCTTTTTCTTTTTAATTTCGAATTTATACAAATGTCTTTTTTTTCATATAAAAAAATAAAAAAAAATATTTTTTCAATCTAAAATTGGAGCTTGTACATAACCTATCACCTGACTAATTAAATTAAGACTAAATTATGGATTTGGTGTATGCAGTTTGTGATTGTTATGAATTTGAATTATTTTTCATTTATTATATAATAAATCTCTACCTTTGTAGTTTATCTTGGATTTGATTCTTGTTCCCAACGTCCATCTGTCATCTCTGTTAACTACAAGGGGTAAAGAGTCAATTTACAAATTTTCTTTTATTTATGATTTTTAATTATATTTTATGTATTATTATTATAGTTATATATTATCGCATATATAATACATATACCTAAACATATTCGCAAATCAAAGACTCTACGCCATCTCTTGGACCTGGCACCATCGTCGATCAAAGCCTCTATGCGAGTCTCCTCCTCCATTGTCTCTGCCCATCGCCATCCATACATATCCTATTTAGTCAAGCAAAGAAGAAGACTACATGCAGATTCTGTTCACTCTAGCGGCAACAAAAAATGATGAACCACATTCCATTCACAAGACTCGTCGATGAACAGGTACGATGGAGCTGCTCCAAACTGAGAACCAAATTTGCCCACACTCCATTCACTAGATCCGGTCATGAACACATGTAAAGACAATGGAGCTACTCCAAACTGATTCCAATTCCTTTTCTCATAATCGTTTACAAAGTTTATTTTAGTTTTCGATTTTGTGTGTGATTTACTTTGATTTTGGGTTTGGTTCAAGATTTATTTCATAAATTTTACGATGAATTTTTTTTTCTTGATTTTATGTTGGTTTTTATTTGAATTTGCGTAATTTTGATGTTAAATGTTCTAAATTGCTGAAAATTTTAAGTTTCAAGAAAGAGATTTCAATGCCGCAAAAAATTGACAAGTTCCACTATCAACTCTAATCCTTATTTTGAACTAATTATTATTTGGTTATTGATGAATATGCTTTCTTCCTTCACAAGTTTGTTTAAAATTACGTATTTTTTATAAGATATGGAAGAAATTTCCATATTATAGGTCTTCTTGATGATATAGTTGGGGAAGATGAATATTGAAGAAAAAAATATAATTGATTAGAAAATGGTAACATAGACCTAAAAGGATAAAATGACCAATTTACCCTCGTATTTAACGGATACGGTGGATGCCCGTTTGCACGAGGGACCAAATTCAAGATAAAATGCATAGATGAAGGTTTATTATGTAATAAATAAAGAAAATTGACCAAATCCATGACAATTTACAAATCACATAAATGATAAAACAATTGCATAAGTTACTCTTGAATTAATTATCTATCAAGTAGGTTACTATTATACGATTTTTAGTTTTGATATTTTGTAGGCCTTTAACGAAAAACTAGATGGCTTTTTAATTTTTTTTTAAATTATTTTTACTACATGTCAAGGTTTATTTGATAATAAATCTACGAATAACTCATTTTTGACTTTGAATAAATTTTTTATCTTTTCTTCTTTTCGATACTAAATTTAATTTTTACTGTAATTATGTTAGTATGGATTCAAAATTTATAGTTTCTTTTAAATGTTAGCGTTTTTTAAATTTCATAACCCCTCCTACAAGGTGTCCGTAAGAGAGGTAGATTGTAAGAAATAACATGTATGTGAGTGAAATAGGGTGTATAAATAACAATCATCTTTATATAAAAATGGTCAATCGTTATGGTAATTATGAAAACACATATCAATAAGAACCTTTCATTAATCTATTATCACTAAAAAAACACTATATTAAAAATTAAAAATGTTCCAAAAAAACATATAAAGAAAAAATCAATAAATGTTAAAACAACTCTAAATTCTATTAAATATTCAAAGAAAACTATAAAATAAATTATTACAAAAACATTAAACAATCAAAGTTATTCAAAACATCTCTAATGGTTATTCTTAATTTTTTCTAAAATAGAGAATTTCAAGAAAAAAAAATAAAAAGAGGTTTTGTGTAATAACCCATTTTGTGTAAATAAGAAGAGTTTGAGGGTGAAGTAGTCTATAGCTTTAAGTGAGAGGGGGTTAGTTGTAAAGATGAGAAAAAGGGGTAAAACCCTACAACCCTCTTTCCCTTTCTCATTTTGGGTTTTGTGTGGCGACCGGAAGAAAGCAGAGAAGGAAAAGAGTGGAATTTGGGTTTGGACGATCTTGGAGAAGAGGATTGGCATCAAGGAAGTATTTCATTTGATTTCTTAAGGTAAGCCTAAATTTAAATTACCTCTTTGTTCCTTAAATTGTTGTTAGAGTATTTCTTAGTTAGAGGTTTTTTGATTTAAGATTTTGTTGGGTTGTTCTTCGTGAACGAATGGGGTGGGTGGATGCAATCGATGAGTTTCCTTGATTGAAAGCTTCTCTTGATTGTTCTCCAAGTCCAAGATTTTCCCCACTTGTGTCGGTATGATGAACGGTTTGGGATCTCCATACCCTTCGTCGGCCTACGGTCGAGCGACTGGTTAAATTCGTCGCCCCGGGTATTGCACCTGGAAAAGGGAACCGGTGTTGAGTCCCGGTATGTTTGATTTGGGGGAGACCGGGTGCGCCCGGAGTGGGAACCCCGGGAGACGGGGGTCCAGGCGGTGTGGCACCGGGAGACCGGTTCCGATAGAGCCCGAGAGTCGGGTGGTACCGGTGGAACCCGGGATGCGGGTGACCCCGGGAGTCGAGTGGTACCGGGGGAACCCGGGAGGCGGGTGACGCCGGGAGTAGTTAGAATCCGGGGTACCTGGGATACGGGTAGTCCCGGTAGTAGCCGGGAGACGGCAAGCCGGGAGGGGGAAGGCCACGGCCGAACCCAACCTTTGTTAAGAGTGTTACTAGACGTGTTTTCTGAGTCCTGTTTCTTAGCAAACTGTTTAACTTCTTGGTAGGGGCTCGTTATTAAGGTTAAGACGTTGGTCTAGTTTTCACGGGAACTTCAGGTGAGTTTTCCAACCCCAAAACCTTTACGGATATTTGTGTTGCTATTCACATGAGAATTTTATTAAACTGTTGTTGTTATTTATACTATTTACTGCATGCGAAATTTGTTTAATGCGAGAAATGTTTTATCGTTGTTGTTTTGGTGGAAATGTATGCATACATTGTGGTTAGCGAGATGGCCAAGTCGGGGGGGGGGGGGGGGGGCTGTCCCGCCTGTGCTCATACCAGGGGGGGTGTCCCGTATATGCCATTGAGGGGTGTGTCCCAAATAAGGAAGTGTGAGCCAGACACGCCGTTACCTCCGCGTAACGATAGTGTGTGCCAGAAGTGTGTTTGTAAGTACGATGTTTTATTTTAAAAGCTGAATTGGGTTGTATTTCGATAAATCTTTTATGTGGCTTTGGCGTGAACTGTTTTAGAGGGAACTCACTAGAACTTTCGGTCTAACCCTCACTTTTTTCAAAACTAAAAACCTTTTCAGGAAAGTACTCGGCAGAGGGTTCTAGCAAGGGCGAGAGAAGTTGTAGACGAGAAGGGTGGCATAGAAGGAGATTGTTGCGAGATCCCAGATTTAGTTAATTTTTGTATTAAATCTCAGTTGTGTATTAGGTAATTTCCGCAAATCGTGTTATGTGAATTGGCGCTTTGGGGCCATTTGACATTAATTTTTGTTAGAATCCTTTTTACGTTGTTTCCGCGGGTTTGGTGTAACACCCTAAGTTTTAGAGACGTAAAAATTCAAAAATTTCACAATATGATGGCTATAAACTGAATAAACCCGAGTGAATCCAAACCTGTCATAACAATCCCAAAGCATCATCTCGAAAACGGGGAATATAGTTATAGCCTTTACAAAAGAATCAAATGAAGAATAATGCTTAACAACCTAATAATTTAACTTAAACAAGAAAGATTAATATCAGGTGTTGCAATTCTTCCAAAATGTGTGTCCACTATCACCATCGTATCGGTCAATAAATCAACTCAAAAAGACTGCTCTCAACCCCTAGGTCGTCCGCTCATTCCCGACGAACCCCATCGCTAGATTGACCTGCTATACATGTCATTTTAAGAAAAAGTGTTAGGCTAACGCCTAGTGAGATCAACAGTTGTATTTAAAATAAATAACGGTAAACGTAAATAGAGAAAGTGAAATTATAATGGGAACGATAGTGCTTTTACCATAAACAATTACCTCTTGGTTTAACGGGGGAGACCCGATTACTAACATAAGTGACGGAACACAAAATTAAGCTACTTGACAGTCAGTAAAGCCAAAACACATAAAAGTACACGCAAGGGATGTTAGGCTTAGTGGCTTTAAACTTACACCCACAGAAAGTCAACTTCAACCCAAAAGGGCCCTTACGTTGAGATTCTAATCCAATATCATAATACTTAGCACGTAGGACTTATAACCCAATCTGATGCCTAAGTGTGCCTCGACGAGAGAAACTAATGCTCCAACGTCGGACAAAATGCAACAACAATTATGGGGTCATGATGTAACAACCATAAAATTACACCCAAACATAACATGACATAAATCCAATACCAAAGGTTTACAATAGCAGAATCAAGAATTTTAACAACGGAAGTCTTGACTACAACCGAGAGTTTCTAATTTAAACGGTAAATAAAACTAAACAACGCTTTTAATCGCCACTAACAGCTCTTACACCTTCTCTTTTCCTTTACTAGAAGCTCCATAAATGTTTCTTCCTGAAAAAGGGTTTTAAGATTGAAAACGAGGGTCAGACCGTAAGGTCTAGTGAATTCCTGACAAGCATTTAAAATCCAATAAACATAAATAGGGGCAACAATTTTAACAAAATAGAGTCCAAGTTACGTTCCAAAAACGGGAATCACAATGATTAGTTGTGTCCCCTTTTTCTGTCACCTTATGCACATCCACGATCGGGGCCCAAGCAGACTCCCCTCTCGTCTCGGGGCCCAAGCAGACTCCCTGCTCACATCGGGGCCCAAGCAGACTCCCCGTCCACATGTACAGAAAACAAATTTCATGCACAGTGGTATTGTGAGATTTCCACGATCACCGAAATTTCAGTATTTCCCAAATATATATACAGTGCAGATAATCATATACATGGCAAGATAAGCAATTAATCTTACAAGTAAATTTTACAAAATAACATTCAGATAAGGACATGTTTCCATTTACCCCATTTTCAGTTCAAAAAACATTTCAAAAAGGTCAAGGGATTAAGAAGTCAGAAACTCACCTGTTCGCAACGATTGCACACCTAGCTAATATTGCTCCCCTACAACTAAATAACAAAGAGACAGAGAGATTAACTAAATGAAATGGACCAAGAAAAGATACCTCAGACGACCGACACAAATCCACTCCCGAATCTCAGAAATTCCCGGGGTTTCCCCCGGACTCGACTCGACCGGACCCCCCCCCCCCCGGGGGTTACGATTGCCCGGGTCTTCCCGGTCCCCGGCGCCACCCGGTCACCCCCGGGTCTCCCCGGTTCCCGACACCCACCGGGTCACCTGCGACTGCGATTCCAAAACCCCACTCGACGAAGAAAACTAATCCTAACCCAGACCTCAACCTAATTTCATCCTTCTTAGGACAAAATATCAGAGAAATTAATGCTTAACCACAATAACGAAATCCCAAAACTACTGCACTAGCCTTATTTCAATCCCAACATCAAATCAAATAAAACCCTAAGGATTTAAACATCAGACCCCAACTGTAGAAAACTTAATTTTAGCATAGATTGAGCGATAGCAAAGGAAAGAGGTTAATGGATGCATACCTTGTATGATGGAAGCTACCAAATCTTGCTTCCTCTTCGATTTCTTCGAGTCACACACAGAGAATAAAAATTTCCTTTCCCAATTGCCCTTTTCTTCTCGCAGCCGCCATCCACAAAAAGGAAAATGAAACAAATTAGGGTAATATGGGTCTATTTCCCCCACTTCCCATTTTTGACCAAAAAGATCCCTCAACTTTTCTTTATCCAACATTTACCACACTTTACAAAAAAATTAAACAAGTCTGAAATTTAAAATTAACGGGTGTTACAAATCTTCCCCTCTTATGAGGATTCCGTTCCCGGAATCGCCTCTTCGAATAGATGCAAGTACTTGATTCGCATTTCCGGTTCAACTTTCCAAGTAGCATCTTGGCCCTTATTGAAATGCCACTAAACTTTTACTAAACGAATATCCTTGTTTCTCAAAAATATAGATATGTAACCTAACAGATCGACTAGACCAGATGATATTCTCTTGGTCCACTTACTTGAACTCACGGTTTTAAAACATGCTGAAGTTCGGGGTTACGCATACAACTTCACCTTCTTGATGGAAGAACCTTTCTGAAGTCAATGCTATAATAACATGAATTCTCATCTAAGAACAACCATTCACTTGCCAAATTAACACCAGTCATTTTCGGACATCAACTCCAAGATCACTGATAAGAGTCCCCTTATTAAGCAGCACAATTTCTTAATATCACCCGCAAATATGACTTGTGTCCAATACCAATATCACTTTGACACATAACACAACACCGATCACTAAAAGTTTGATAATAACCAATTTACCTGCACTATGCACATATCGACCAAAATATCGTTCCCACGTATTCCTTTGAACATCTGCATATACATTTATAAACTTACTTCGTCCACATATTCATTGCCCAAATAGTTCGCCTACGAGTTGATCCAGTCCCCACACGTAACAAAATATCGTTGAACCCATCTGAAACCCATAACCTTCCAAATTTAACCCCGAATTCACTTGCTTTACAATAGGGCGATACTTTCTCACAGAACCAGTTTAATTTGCACGACAATAAACACAATGCTCACTCGAAATGTTCATCGTACTAATACTTACTCACGATAGCTGATCTTCCCTTCCAAGCATCTCGTTCTACCACTTTTACCAAGTCTTCCCGAAAATATAGAGTACACGCATTTTCAAAGGAAGCAATAGGTACACCTACACCTTTAGACCAGTCACCTGGATTGATTTACCTATACTCATGAGGAGTTCATACGTACGTCCAATGACAACTTTTAAACATACTCCATATTCTTCCGTTTCACCAGACGAATTTCTTACTTTTGGTTTACTCTCTTAATGAGACATACCCACTTCACCTTCTCATGCCAGCCGAAACACTAATTCCCCTCATTTATGTACTCGGTGTCGCCTTAATTCTCACTTGGGCAATCATTTGGGTCATCACTAAACAATACCCAATGCTCAACATATCAAGCACTACTCACTCCCAAGCGAAGTCGACCTATTCACTGGGATTCCTTTATACCCAAGGTATACTTCAACATTCCCCCATATACATCAAATCCACTACAGAGCATCATGACTTGATCGAATAGGACATCCTCCTCGACATTTCATTAGAATAAGAGACACTTACCTGAAACTCAACGCGACTGAGAAGAAATACAAGTTCCTCCTCTAGGTGATCGCCAAATAACAATCACCCTTATCGATCTCAAAATATCATTAATGTAATCCCCCAGATCAAACATACTTTCCCCCTTTGAACCTCTCTAAAAGAATCACGAAACTTGGATTCCCACCTTCGCTTACCCCACATTACAATAACATTTCACCACTCAACATACAGGAACCCGATATCACCTCGATGACTTACATGCCTGACTTGGCGTGAAACATCACTAATTGCCACACAACTAATATATCGTGCTAACACACCATAACATAACCCTCCTGATCCTCTTTTCCTACTTAACATTACCATTTTAATCACAACAACCACTACACAATTACATATAAACAAGATCATACCACGACTTTGTCTTCTCAAGTTTAGATAAGCCACGAATCATGAACACCCAATCCGCTTAATTAAGCTCCAGATTCTTGTTAGCTCATCGCAATATTCAAGAAACTATTCCAGGTAGTCCAGGAGGATAAGGCGTCTTCCCTTTGATGATCGATATAATCGATGTGCACTCACTTCGACTGTGCGATAATCTTCTTTCCTATACAGATAACCAAACCTCAAAGGAACCCACCTCTCCAAACTAGAACTCACTTGCTTTCCATCACTCATCCCATGTGGTCCAGCAGGAAGTGAAGTATACCTTTCTCGCGAAAGACCTCTTATAACCTTGGGAAGAATAACCATACTAGTGATACTCCTCAAATTTTCTCAGTTACCTAACAACGACCTCAACACAGGATATTTCGAATGATCGATGACTTAGATATTAACAATGGGAGATGATGCTTCAAAAATTAGCCTAGCAAACGAGGATTCCCAACGGAATCTACTTCTCCACACGCATCGCAACTCACTTTATACCTCACGGTCCTCGCTTGATGAAGGCACCAGACTCACTTGGTACGTAGTCTTATTACAAGACCACATTAATATTCAGGCTCAACATCGATAACCTTTCAACGAAGTACTTCGACACTACCTATCATCATTCTGCTACTAGTAGTATCTGAACTTCGTAACTCGCCCTAGCCATAAGCACTCGCAAACAACCACATCCCGAATTACCGAACCAAAAATCTACATTACCCCCATAAGAACGTCACTAATTACAATACCTGAGATTGTCATTATCCACCACCATTCTCTAACGAAAACACTAGAGTCATAATTCAACCCTAAATGACTTAATTGACGATTTTGACTCTTGATACATTTCCTTACTTTAAGAGTAATATCCTCCACGACCTAGCAAGTTCATAGCCTTTATGCATAATGACACAATGATTGAAATCGTTTTGCACATCAAAAGTTTAAGAGTACGACATCATGAAATAGATTCGTGTATGAAAGAAGAAAATCACAGTAAATGATTGGCCAAGCATAAGGATCTCAAGGACCCTTCCCACGTCACCTCGAATAAAGAAACATCCCACTGATCATCCAAGCCGATATTGATGACAACAAAAATGTATGCAATGAAACTCTTTTATGCGACTTGAAAAGTTCTGAGCATACTCGCCTATCCTGGGTGAGTCAACCGACTATCACACTCATGGATGTGAACATGGTCCATACTGATTTCTGTTATGAGACCAATATGAGATTAAAAGTTGACATGACAGCCACAATAAAGGTTAACTTAACAAGAAAAGATGATATAGCTCTCCAATTATTGAATCCACAATTTCCATTTTGCAACATAAATAATTTTGAAAATTTCCCAAAACATATACTTCACGTTTGCATGCGCTGTATTAGCTTCCGAAACAAGAGACTCATCGAACACAACTTATGCAGTCCATTTACAACACAAGGTATGAAACTCATTCTGCAATTGAAGGCTATTCACTCTAATAAGGTCAACCGATTGCATTCGCAGTTTTTCCCCCACTAACACCCCGCTTTTTGACCAGAACGTCGGGTTTCTCACTCTTGTAACAATTTCTGATACAGGTTCTTCCCTGCATACTCGCTTAACCCAACTACACCGCTTCCATTCCGATCGTGGGTTTGCAAAGTAACCGATTCCGAAATTTGGGCTGGAAATATTAACAACAACCACGTGCCCTTCATTAACCTCTTACTCTATGCTTCATATTACCAACAATACTTTTCTCACATGCTCATGCCACCCCACTTTTTATTGACGAGCCCAGGGGTTACTGCTTCCACCCGATCCTGAATTGAGGAATTCAAGATCCAAACACACCTCTTCTTTTACACAGACTGAGCGATACCTCAAATCCCAGATACTGAGTCTTATCAGAAATTAAGAGTATAAATACGTAATATACTTCTCTATCGAACTCTCATAGTCCCACTTTTAGCTGGTTCACCGACACTTCGAACACAACTCCTTCCTATAAGTAACAACAATTACTCTAAAATTATTCTCACTCCACCAATCAAAATCCTTGCCACTCACTTGCAACGCACTACCACATTCATCGATTCGCTCGACATGACAACAACTGCTAAGGATACACAAAGAAACACTCACCCCACCTAGCATGGTAAGGTCATTTAAGCACATACATGTACCTGTAGATTTGCAATTACACTGGCCAGGTATAATCCCTAAATTTACCTTACATGATAGTCCTCGATACCTTATCATTAGCGCACCTAGAGTGGAATTCCTACAGGCATCCTATATCTCGGTTGTGTTCCTATGTTCACAGTTTAAGTTTAGGCCCTTCCGGTCACCTAAATCTCTTAAACTATGGCTCTGATACCAAATGTAACAACCATAAAATTACACCCAAACATAACATGACATAAATCTAATACCAAAGGTTTACAATAGCATAATCAAGAATTTTAACAACGGAAGTCTTGACTACAACCGAGAGTTTCTAATTTAAACGGTAAATAAAACTAAACTACGATTTTAATCGCCACTAACAACTCTTACACCTTCTCTTTTCCTTTACTAGAAGCTCCACAAACGTTTCTTCCTGAAAAAGGGTTTTAAGATTGAAAACGAGGGTTAGACCGTAAGGTCTAGTGAATTTCTGACAAGCATTTAAAATCCAATAAACATAAATAGGGGCAACAATTTTAACAAAATAGAGTCCAAGTTACGTTCCAAAAACGGGAATCACAATGATTAGTTGTGTCCCCTTTTTCTGTCACCTTATGCACATCCACGATCGGGGCCCAAGCAGACTCCCCTCTCGTCTCGGGGCCCAAGCAGACTCCCCGCTCACATCGGGGCCCAAGTAGACTCCCCGTCCACATGTACAGAAAACGAATTTCATGCACAGTGGTATTGTGAGATTTCCATGATCACCGAAATTTCAGTATTTCCCAAATATATATACAGTGCAGAAAATCATATACATGGCAAGATAAGCAATTAATCTTACAAGTAAATTTTACAAAATAACATTCAGATAACGACATGTTTCCATTTACCTCATTTTCAGTTCCAAAAACATTTCGAAAAGGTCAAGGAATTAAGAAGTCAGAAACTCACTTGCTCGCAACTATTGCACACCTAGCTAATATTGCTCCCCTACAATTAAATAACAAAGAGACAGAGAGATTAAGTAAATGAAATGGACCAAGAAAAGATACTGTCAGGATCGAATTCTCAACAAGAATTAATTCTCAGAAACAATATCAAAGAAGTTTGCGGAATAACACTTTGATATTCAATGAAACAGTAAGTCAACACAGTAAATATGAAGAACAAACTGTAAACTTGTATTGAATGCTTTGAAGTTACAAGATTACACACTCAACCTCAATATTGATGAACATGCTCACCAATACGAATTCTACTTCTCTAGAATTAGGATATATGCCTTGAGGTTGATTTTCTCTCTAGAACAAACACTTAGAATGAATGAATTTAAAAAATTAAACTATTCTATCAAATCTATATATATACTGAATAAACAGATAATTACAATAAATAAAATATCTTCAGTATATCTTCCATCATTATCTTCAAGCCTTCCATGAATATCTTGAATCTTTCCAGCTGTCATCTTTTCCATTCGGATCTTCAAGTCATAAGCAGCACTAACTATGTTCAGCAGCATTAATTCCTTCTAGCAGCATTAACTACCAAGCAGCACTAACCACTAGCAGTACTAACTAGCTAAGCAGTACTAACTTTGTTCAAGCAGCACTAACTTTGACTAGCAGTATTAATTCTACTAGCAGTAGTAACACTCAGCAGTATTAACCTTTAAGTCTTCTAGCAGTAGTAACTTTGAACTAACAGCATTAACCATACTTGATGAATTCTTCAGTTCCCAACAGATACCACAGACGACCGACTCAAATCCGCTCCTGGATCTCAGAAATTCCCGGGACTTCCCCTGGGCTCGACTCGACCGGAACTCCCCCCCCCCCCGGGGTTACGATTGCCCGGGTTTTCCCGGTCCCCGGCGCCACCCGGGTCTCCCCCGGTTCCCGGACCCACTCGGTCACCCCCGGGTCTTGGGCATCGCCCGGGTCTCCCCCGGGCCCCGGGACTCCCCGGTTCTCGGCACCCACAGGGTCACCTGCGACTGCGATTCCAAAACCCACTCGACGAAGAAAACTAATCCTAACCCAAACCTCAACCTAATTTCATCCTTCTTAGGACCAAATATCAGAGAAATTAATGCTTAACCACAATAACGAAATCCCAAAACTACTGCACTAGCCTTATTTCAATCCCAACATCAAATCAAATAAAACCCTAAGGATTTAAACATCAGACCCCAACTGCAAAAAACTTAATTTTAGCATAGATTGAGCGATAACAAAGGAAAGAGGTTAATGGATGCATACCTTGTATGAAGGAAGCTACCAAATCTTGCTTCCTCTTCGATTTCTTCGAGTCACACACAGAGAATAAAAATTTCCTTTCCTAATTGCCCTTTTCTTCTTGCAGCCGCCATCCACAAAAAGGAAAATGAAACAGATTAGGGTAATATGGGTCTATTTCCCCCACTTCCCATTTTTGACCAAAAAGATCCCTAAACTTTTCTTAATCCCCACACTTTACAAAAAAATTGAACAAGTCTGAAATTTAAAATTAACGGATGTTACACATGACTCCCAAGTGAAACCAAATATGCCACATAGAGTTAATCGAGTAACCGATAATCCAACATTAAGATATAAAATCCGAGATGTGGAGAAACGAAGATTTTTCGCATAATACTTGCATAATTATACCAAGAGGTTCCAATTGACATATGAATCACATACCCATATTTTAATCATTTAGGTCACCTTATTATTTCAAATCCTAGTTTGGGTTCCCAAATATTCAAACCAATGTTATAACAAAAACAAGTTCCAAAGTGCAAACTTATCAGCAGTTCGATATAAATTTTCATCAACTCATTAATAAATAATCTTTGAAGCTAGGAGGTGGAAAAGTATAATGCCAAGTCTTTTTCACATATAATCCAAGATATCCTTTTCTTTTCTTGAAATCTCAACTAAACACATAAACCCTATAATCTCTAAAATTAGGGTTTTGGGTGATAATGCACCCCAAGTTGTACAAGTAAAAATGGAGATGTCTAGTAGTTTAAAAGCATGATTTTTAACATGTATAGAGTTTAGAAAAGGATGAACTCACCTTGTAAGGTTATAACTCAAACCCTAAAATCCAAGTCGTTAGAGAGGAGATGAGATGGGACCTTGAAGAGCCTCAACTAACACCACAACCACAAATAAACACCTAGAAGGGCAACATTAATGAGTAAAATGGAAATAGATGGGAAGCATTGATTGCAAGGGTTGGAACAAGAGAAACTTACTGGTTCCTTGAGAGAAAAATCGGCTCCAACAAAACCCAAATAAGATAGAATGACCAAAATCCCGTAGCCACAAGTTTTATAACCCCAGGCCCTCGCCGTCGACTATGACCGGCAACAATGCCCTGGTCATAGTCGCCAGGGCAATGTCGCGCCCTAGCTCCCCACTTCTGTGTTTTTCCAGTGAGCAACCTTCCATCGGCGACTTTGCCACCTGCGGCATAGCCCCAAGCCTTTATGGAAAAATTTTGTCCTGAAACGATCCTATTTGATGACTAGAAGCTCAACCATATACAAAAACCAATTCCAACCAATAATCCACCGACATAAAATACTCATTTACCAAACAAATCTGAAATAGCAAAAGATTACCCGAAATTACGGGTGTTACATTTGGGTTGTTACAATTTGTTAGTTTAGTTACCACAGTTACCTGCTTACGGTCTAAAGCCATCGAACCGGCCCAACCAGCAACCAAAGCTATATGCATTATATGAACAGAAAGCAACCGTCCCAAACGACTTATTAGTAGATTTATTGATCACTATGGAATATGATATATATCACATATTCAACTCAAATAGTCATTCTATTTTAGTAATTTCGGTATTAGTTATATTATTAAAATCATAACACATTTAAACTTACTATTGGAAACAATTAAAACTAAATATCTTTCTGCTAAAAAATAAGTTTTAAAAGTCTCTACTTTTTCTATTTTCTTCTTCTATTTTAACATACATTGAAAATTAAAGATGATCTAAATCCTTAAAACTAAAGCTTTCAAAAATAAAATCCAATGAAGATCAATGAAGCCAAAATTTAATAATAAAAATAAGAATAAATAATTTTAGAATTTGAAAATGAAAAGTAAATTATAAAAAGAACTTACTAAAAAAATTATATAATTTAATTATCCAATTAATAAAAATTACGGAAAAAATTAAAACTGTTTATATATTTAAGTTATCCTTAAAAAAGAATTAAAAAAATGGTTTAAAATTCGTATATTTAATTAGTTCCAAGAAAAATTTGTAATAAAACAAAGCTAATTTAAAACAAAAAATACCGGTCTAGGGATGAACAACCACCTACATCTCAATACCTTGCCACTACGCTATGAGTCACTTTGCTTAAATGTTTATATTAATTAATTTATATCAATATAATTACAGATAAAAAATTAAAAATTATTCGAAGGTCCTGTGGGTAAAACACCTTGGTATACCCTAAGCAACGACCTGTTGAACATGGAACGTTATTGCGTTTGACAAGAGTTTGTAAAAATGGACAAAAACCTGATGGCAACTAAGAAAGAACTAATTTAATACAACATTAATTAACGACTTACGTTTGTTTGATTGTGTGTTGAAGATAGCATGCAAAGTTATATATAATTTTATTATGTTAATTTAATATAATTTGTTTGATTTATTTTTTCAAAAAATGTGCAGTCATATAATCACTCCATTGTGTTTTTTTTTTTTCCGGATATTTAGGGGTTGTTTGTTTTCCTCTTAATAGTTCCATTAAGAGGCAACCTCTGAATCGTTAAGAGGTGAATCATGTTTGACAGAAAAAAAAAGTTGACTCTTAATGGTTCCAAAACCCTCTGAATCATTTTGTATCATGAGTTTCCTTTAACCATTAAGCGCCCTGATTTCATTCTGAACAATTACCAAACAACCATTTTCATATTGCACTATATCGTAAGAGTCTCTTAATCATTCTGACCCCTTAATCATTATGCATCAAACCATTCGACAACTGCCAAATAGCCTATTAATCATGATTTACAAGGATAACCGGCCGCTTAGTAATTTTATAGGCCGGCAAGCACCGATTTAAATGTTTCAGTAAGTTTAATGGTTTATTTATTTAAGTCGGAACGAGGAAGAGGACAATTTCGTTAGTTGTAGGAGCGGCTTGTGTTGATATTTGGTTGCTAACAGGTATGGTCGTGTTGGTCTCGGTCTAATTTGTGTTGGGTCTTTTGAGGTTCGGTGGGTTTTCTTGTAAGTTTGTTTCTCGCAAACTTTTTTCTTCTGTTGTTTTGTTTTGTTTTGGCTCTTAATCATTCTGATCACTTAATCATTTTGCACTTAACCATTCAGCAACTGCCAGGGCCGTGCTTTAGGGTGTTCCGGGTGGTGTCGCCGCACAGGGCCTCCGATCGTCGGGGGCCTCGGAATTTTTTTAGAATTTTTAATTATAGTATAATTAGATATAAGAAAGAAAAAGCATTTCCTTAGCACAGGTTACTCCTGGGTCAGATGGTTAGTACATCCTCTTCTTTAAGAAAAGCCCATGGTTTGAATCCTCTGGTGTGATAGGGGAAAGTACATATTTTTTAGATTTCAACTAATTTATTTTATCTAAAATAAATTATTTCTTATTTCTATTAACAATCGCATAATTTTTTTAAAAGAAAAAGTAAAATAATTATATAAAAAAATTGTAAACCTTTAAGATAATTTAACTATATAAAACTTTTAATTAACTTTTTATTTCTTATTTATCTATCCATTTTCGTGATTTCTTTACCTAAATTATCTTTAAAAAACTAAAATTTCTAATTTTTTCTTTCGTTTTACCTAAATTATCTTTAAGAAACTAAAATTCCCAATTTTTCTTTCGTTTTTCTTTGATTTTCATCATCATAAAAAAAATCGTAATGTTTTTCTTAAGTTTCTTCTATCTTTGAGGTACAAATTATATTCTCCATTTTCACCTTTAAAATACAAATTTCAATCTACAAGTATATATTAAATGCTTTTCTTTCTTTATTTTATTTTTTCAATAATTTTATTCTATGTTTCTTATTTGATTATTTCTATGTTTTTCTTAATTATGTTCAAAATTGAAAATTCATTTGCAAATGACTATCTCAAGAGTAAAGATAGCTTAAATGTTTTGAGATCGATTGGAAATGAGTTCCTGACAAATTTTGATTACAAAGAATATGAAATTATAATATATGATTTTGCTTTTATTAATGATAGAAAATCTATCTTCAAAACATAATAATGTCTAGTTATTTGTCTTCTTTTTTTAAAATGTATATTGTAAATTGTACTTATTGTGTCATCACATTTAAATATGACTCATATCACCGGACTAATCGTATTAGATTTAAGAGCATTAATTTAACAATATAAATGTCATTTTGATTTTTTTTTGGTTTATAATTATTTTATACTTCCATATATATTCTACACTCAAAGAATTTATTTCTGAATTTAGTAATAAAAAAACTTAATAAAAATATAATTGGAAAAAGTATAAGGTTAGGTTTTAACACAGGACCTCCAAAATGTCAGGAACGACCCTGACAACTGCCAAACAGCCCCTTACTGTTTTGTTTTGGTCTTTGTACTGGAGGCTGTTTTTTTTTTCTAGGTATAAAATGTGGGGTTTGCTGTTCAAAAAAAAAAATAATAATAAATTACTTGTAACTTACTCTCACCAAATAAGTCCCTATGTCTTTTTCAAACTTTTCCTAAAAACTAGAGTAAATTACACCAGGGTCCCTGTGGTTTACTCAGAATTTGGATATGGTCCCTATTTTGAAATAATTACATCAGGGATCCCTGTGGTTTGCATTTCGTTTCACCCTGGGTCCCTGAGGGACCTAAAGTGCAACGAAATACAGGGACCCATAATACAATTTTCAACAAACCACAGGGACCTAGAGTGCAACAAAATTCAAACCACAGGACCAGAGTGAAACGAAATGCAAACCACAGGGATTCCTGGTGTAATTATTTCAAAATAAGGACTATATCCAGATTTTAAGTAAACCATAAGGACCTACGGTGTAATTTACTCTAAAAACTAACATATAATATTACATTAAATCCATCAATAATCAAATGATTTGATAAAGTAGTTTATGTTGGGTCATCTGAAGATTTGAAGATGACCTCCTGATCTTCCATCTTATATCATCATACTTAGAATATGTTTGAGGTTCTTTTAGCATCTTGGTTTCTATACAAATGTTCGGTGAAGTCGAAGATCAGCCGAAGAAGACAAAGAAGGAGAATATCTTTCAAAGCGGATTGAAGATAGACTCCTCAGCCTAAAGCCAAGTATGCCCACTTGATCAACACCATTGGCCAGGATGGTGCCGATCTCAGTCTTCAGGAGCCGACCTCTTCGGCCGAAGACCTCTTCGGCCGAAGACATCTTTGGAAGCCGAAGATTTCTCAATCTTCAGAAGCCGAAGACTTCTCAGTCTTAGGAGCCGAAGATCTCTCAGTCTTAGGAGCCGAAGACCTCTCAGTCTTAAGAGCCGAAGACCTCTCAGTCTTCAGGAGCCCGAAGATCTCTTCGGCAACCAAAGACTTCTTAATCTTCAAGGCCTGAAGATTTCTCTCTTCACATTATACTTTTCTGACAAAGTATATTTGTGATATCTTGCATTGACGTGGACCTCATATGAAGATCAGATAAAGTAAGCTTTGTCTCCTACACCATTTTAAGGAAAGGTCTACACCATCCTGCAGGTCAACACTTCAAGACAATACACCTCAAGACAAAAGGTACATCCTGTACCTTGCTGAAGACCTGTATCCATCCTTTGCTCAACAGGTGTCTCATGCATTTAATGCATGAGGCACTATAAATATGGAGGATGGTTCAACATGCAAGATACCCAGCAGAACCAGCTCTCTACCTTCAAGTTCTCTAAGTGCCTGGCAACTTTCTCTCTACGAAGATCTTATTGTTTTCTAAGTGTTTTACAATTGTTCTTCATTCTCTATGTGTAAGATTGTTTGAACATATCTCATATGTTCTCTTCCGCAACAATCAAAGTTTTCTATGTGTAATTCTTGATTTCAAATCAATAAGAATTAAATTAAGTGAAAAACTGTGTGTATTGTATTCAACCCCCCCTTCTACAATACTTTGCTTATTTACTTACTGCTATTTGGGACCAACAGTTTATTAAACAGCTTTGACCACACAATAATGTCGATTCTTTTAACCGAACACAAACTATTTCAAGTTCTTTTAAAATAATACATTTTTAATTTTATAATATTTGTTTTGAGTAACTGTGAGTTTTTTGGTCAACTTACGCACATCGACTTATTCCCTGGTGACCAATAATGGCATGGAGTTATCGCAAGTGAACCTCCATGGCAAGAAGAGCTTTGCCAGCGTCTGGATTTAAACCTGGGCTAGATGAGATTTTTCACTACACCCCCAAGGCTTAACCATATATGATATCCACAATCAATTTATTATCTTTTTTACAATTTTTTCTTTATTTTTTATCTATGTTTTCAATCACATATGATTAGTTTCGTTTAACATATGATCTATTAAATATCATATATGATTCACTATGTGAATTGTTGTACATGTCATATATGATAATTTACGTGTGAGTATAAGTTTACATATTATCACATATCGTAATAGACGTTTGAATATAAATGACATATTATCACATGTGATAATATTTGCATCTCAAAAAGATCTAAAAATGTAAATATACATAATCACATATGATTAACAAAAATATCTAGAATTATAACATTTGATTTATACGATCATTAAATAAATTATCATATGTGATAAAAACTTACAATCAAGTTGTTAGAAATTTTATCTTTATGATGAAATCAGTTTATTAAGGATACTAGAAACGTGCTCGCGCAATGCAGCGTGATACATCACGATTTTAAGAAAGTGATAATGTTTTTTTTATAAATTTGTTTAATTTAGGCTTAATAATATAATGTTTTATATAAAAAAATTAAGTATTTTGTTACAATTCAATGATTGTCTTATATATTTTAATGACATCTAGAAAAAATAACCAATTACATATTTAATAATATAATTAAAAAAATTATAGTAATATAATATATTAATTAATAGTGATACATGGAAATGTCTGCATAAAAGGAAGACTCTGCACATACCAAATTGGTGGGTGTTAAAAGCCTGCAGTAGTAATATGTATCTTGTGCTTTGATACTTGTAAATTAAGAGATTTTTAAAATCTTGCATAAAATGATGGTACCTTATGTCTAATAATTTGTATTTAAGAGTTTTGTATCCATGTTTTATAATATAGTATAGATTAGAAATTGGTTTGGAAAACAAACTTAATCCTGATTTATTTGAGCATCTCCATCAACTTCTCTAAGATAAAAAAAAATGATTTGTTGTTATCTAAATTTCTCTAACAGCTTTGTTTTCTTCTTTTCTATAATAAAGAAAACTTGAAAATTTTCTAAGTTTAGAAAATTCTCTAAAACTTTATCATAGGGAGAGAGAAATGATTATTTTATTAACTTCGACTAATGAGATTGATTTTTTATCATTTTATATTAAGGTTTTTTTTAAAGTGTATTAGGATGATAAATTAGAGAATATTATAATAATATAATTTATGTTAAAATCTTTAAAATAGAGGACCCGTCGGAGTTGAATGTAATTTTCTTTTATAGATTTTAATTTTATTTTTTCATTTTAAAGAAATTGTAGAGAATCTGTTAAAAATGCTTTGATTATAAATAATGCTACCATTTTTATTTAATATAATACTTATATTTTATTTAATTCATTTATTAAATAAGATATATACTCATATTTCTTTTTTACCATCTCATAAATTAGTTAGTTTGCTTCTTGTTCCTCACTCTATGGCTATGTTTGTCAAACAAGCTAGTTGGTAACTGATAAACTAGTTGGTAGCTGATAAGCTAGTTTTTCAAAATGCTACTATGAGTAGTTTTTCAATATGCTAACTTATAAGTTAGTTTATGGTCATTCAAACATGTATCATAAAAAAACTAGTTTTTTTTTTTTTTTTTTGGCAAACAATGCCTGTATATACAAAATAATATATACAATTTATTAATTATATATACACCTTAGACTTTGGAACCTTTTACTTTGAAAAATCTTCACTAGCTCTTTTATATATACTTATATATCGAACGAATCAACCTCAAAGCAATTGCATGCAATATTTCACTTCTAATTAATCTCTCTTCAATTCAATTCTAGCCAGACGTGCTCTCTTTCTTTGGTCAAATGGGTCTGCTACTTCTAGCCGCCCTATCTCTATCCATACTCACCATTTGCCACCACCTCTACCTCAACTTCATCAAGGTCCCATCGGAGATCCAACGCCATTTCCGTCAACAAGGTGTCGGAGGGCCAACCTACAACCCCATTTCCGGCAACTCCGATGAGCTCCGACGGCTGATGATGGCTGATCAACACAAATTGTCTGATGAATCTAATGTCAACAACGACCATGTGGTTCGACAGGTTATGCCACACTACTACTTTTGGTCAAAGGTGTATGGCGATCAGTTTTTGTTTTGGTTCGGGACGAGACCGCGGTTAGCCATTACGGATCCGGGCATGATCAAGGAGGTGTTGTTGAATACGAACGGGTTGTTTCGAAAAGCTCGAGTTAACCCGTTGGTTAAGGCTTTGTTTGGGGAAGGAATTGTATATTTGGAGGGGGAGAAGTGGGGTGTTCATAGAAAGATTACTAGCCAGGCGTTTAACATGGAGAGAGTTAAGGTAATATATATAATTACCATTACTATTTTATTTTAAGGATAATATTTATGAAAGATTAAGTACAAGTTATTAATGAATTATAACATCGATCACAGTTTGTTTGGCTAAAATAGAAGGAACGACATGAAAGCATGCTACACATGCTTATAAATGAGTCCAAGGTTTTGGTTTTATAACGTCCCAATCAATATATATAAAACCCCCCGGTGTATATATTTATATATATATGACGAAGAATTGTTTGAAAATAAGAGTTAAAGGCAGAAGGTAAGAAGGGATCTGAATCCTTAATCATTTTTACTCTCACCCTCACCTATTAATTACGTTTGATACGGGGATTGATCCGGTGCTTCTCATTCTAATATGCATCCGAGGATGGAGATCCCTTCTTATATTTCTCACCATAACTTTTATTCTCACCGGAACCTAACCCTGTATATATATATATAGGCGAATGATCGTGTGAGAAGTTGAGGTTAACATGAGAAGCGTGAGGAAGTAGATCTGAACTATTGATCACTTTTAATCTAATGCTCTCCCATGAATTGGCCCTTAGAAGAGAATTGATCCGGTGCATCTCGGTACATCTTATCTCGTGCATCTCATCCTAACGTGCGTCCAATTCTCATCCAACGGTTGTTAACCACTTATCACGTTAACATCAACTTCTCACAGGAACCCAAGTGTATATATATATATATATATATATATATATATATATAGAGAGAGAGAGAGAGAGGGGTTCAGGAAACCTTATAAAAATGAAAAACTAATATGCACATATACATACAAGTAATTGAAATTGTTTTTTGGTTTTTATGCACATGTGAATGTTACAAATTACTTATATTCACATGTGCATATCGTCCAGATGATCGATCCACCAGAGTGTTCCTTAGTTTTCCATTTTTTTGCGGTTTTCCTGAACCTGTCTCTCTCTCTATATATATGGTATACTAAAGCGAACTTTGACCATATTGTTAATTATTCTCAGGATTTGGTCCCAGAAATTGTGGCTAGTACCAAAAGCTTACTAGATGAAATAGAAGCGAAAATCGGAGGCAAAAACCGACTTGAATTGGATGTATACAAGGAATTTAACAATATATCTGCAGACGTTATATCAAGAACCGCTTTTGGGAGCAATTTCGAGGAAGGAAAGCGCATCTTCGAGATTCAAGATCAGCTTATCAAGATTGCATCCGAGGCTATGAAAAGTGTTTACTTCCCTGGATTCAAGTACATTTCGAAATAACCAACATTATTTGTCTTCATCATCACATGTTTTTTGTAAATACAGAATCTTGGTTCTTCTTTTAGATAGAGGACAGGTCTGCATATATCTCACATTGAAACCCTACTTTCAATTGGAATATACTGTGCTTGTTTGATCTGGTTTTGTTTACTACAGATACCTACCAACCATGAAAAACAGGTTAAGCTGGAAACTTCAACGTGGATCGAAAAAAATGATAACGAAGATCATTGAGAAGAACGAGAAAATGAGAGAAAACCCGAAAGCTCTTCTTTCTTTGCTAATGTCTCCCTACAAGACCAAGGGAAATGTGGAGAAGAGACTCAGCCTAGATGATATCGTAGACGAATGCAAAACGTTTTATTTTGCAGGCAAAGAATCGACGGCCAATCTTCTGACTTGGGTTTTTCTTCTTCTCGGATCGCATCAAGAATGGCAGAACAAAGCTCGAGAAGAAGTTGTTCGAGTTTGTGGCCGTGATGAGCTTCCTACGGCCGAGCATCTACCCAAATTGAAGATGGTTAGTTTATATTCTTTACAACCTACTGATTGTTAATGGTTCTAGGCTAAAATGGTCGGTAATAAAACCTTTGCCGACGACACTATCAAAAAGATGGACTTTCACCTACGGAAATTAGTGGCGGATAATTAAAAATCAACCTTTCATTGACTTCTGTCGCAAATCCGTCACTGATTGTTAAAAAAAAAAAAATTCGATTAATTTTTCGAAAGAATTGTAATGGAATTTATTTATTATTTATTTTTAAAAATATTTAGCCACAAATCCGCTACAAATTATATAAAAAAGTAAAATTTTAATTAATTAATATTATCGACGAATTAGTGGCGGATTTTAATTAATCAACTAATTAATGCGTTGGTGAATCCCCCGGTGATCGAGTTTTCTGGCAACAGTTTCTCCGGTCGTGAGATCTACCAGAAATCCGTCGGTAATCCATTTTCCAATGGATTTGTCCGTTAGTGAAATCCCCGGTTTTAGTAGTACGAGAAACCGGCTAGGGAAAAAACCATAAAATCCGGAACAATAACTTTAGAATGACTTATACCTAGTGTTGGTACGTTGTACATTACCTTGGACTTGCCTATCCTTCAATAAAACTAGAGACAAAATGAGCCTTTTGGGCGTCCAATAGGATTTTAGTTTATAAGGGCGAAATTTTTAAACTTCTATATGACTACATTATAATAAGTTTTTATTACGAAGTTAGGTCACCTAATAAGTTCTATCAACGAATTAGACAATCTAACAGGAGACAAGAAAGAATTTGTCCTTTTTTAACAACATTTTCTATTATACGATACTGACGCAGCGTAGGTTTGCGGAAGCGTCTAAACCCTTTTACGGTTGAGAATTACGATGCGTAAAACTCAAAAACTCAAGAGAATACTCTCTAAAAAGCTAAACTTTTATTAATTGATAACTTCATTCTAAACAATGAAACCTAACTATCCTATTTATAACTAAACTAGGAAGAAAAGATTATTACAAAAAATAAATCTAATCCTAGAAAAGATAATTACGCAAGCTAAACTAATCCTAAACAATTAATAAAGATAATTAAAATAAAAAAGAATGATAACTAAATAAACAAAGAAATAGAATAAGATGAGAATTGGGAAGTCACGTGGCTCATCCATGAATAACATGGATACTTGAGGTTGCATGTTAGTTGCACAAAAGAAAGGAAGCAACAGTGTTATATGCGGGTGTCATGCGGTTCAAGTCGCATGGCACTCGCGTTGGCTTCTGTTTGCGGCTCTCTATTGCAACCCTTTCCATATTCGGTGTTTTCTCTTTGTCTCTTTTCTGATGTCAAATTCTGAGCATCTTTTGAGCTCGTTTTTCTCTTCATGCTCGTTTCTCCTTTTCCCAATTATTCCTGAAAATTCTTATTGGTTCTCGAATTCTCCCTGTATCAGATACTTTAAGAAATGTCATATAAAATAACTACTAAACGATTTATTTCTTGTGTTCTACTAGATTATGCAACTTTATGTCTTCATCGATAGAATTTGTTAGGTCGTCTAACTTCGTTTCATTTTTTGTGTTTTTTTCGTAGGCATTTCAATTTATCTAACAACCTACTATCATTTTATATTTATGATGCACAGTTATATTTTGATCTTATAAACTTAAAGTCTTATTAAATACTTTATTGGGACACCCAATAACGCCTTGGACATCTTAAATGACCCATTTTGTTGTAGTGTGCATTCTACAATACTTCGACATCACTCCCGACTTGCTATCCATGAAAAACAAAAACTAGAAATGACCAGGTTTCGCTTTCTTCATGTTGATCACAGATTAGCATGATATTGAACGAAGCACTGAGACTCTACCCTGCGGCACCGATATCCGTGAGAGAAGCCCGCAAGAATGTGAAGCTTGGTAGCCTCGAGATTCCGGCCAACACCGAGCTTTTCTTGGCCATGGCTGCCGTTCATCATGACCCTAAGATTTGGGGAGAAGATGCAAACAAGTTCAATCCAATGCGATTTATAGAGCCAAAAAAACACTTAGCCTCCTACTTCCCATTTGGTAACGGCCCTCGAATTTGCGTTGGCCAAAACCTCGCCATCGTGGAGGCCAAAATCGTTGTGGCTATGATCATTCGGAAATATTGTTTTGGGGTCTCACCGTCGTACATCCATTCCCCATTCCAGTCGTTAACGGTTGGACCTCAATACGGTGCTCCGATGATCTTTACTAAAGTATAAAGTTGATGTAACATGAGAGAGAGACGGGTTTAAACGAAAACAATGACCAAATAAGTGAACACGGAAACAATCAATTCACATGTAATTTTACATTAAACCAATATGTCAAACACACGTGATTTGGTCGTTCTCGTATTTTCTTGTTTTTACCATGTTCTCGGTTAATCCTTAACTCCCCCTATCTCTCTCTCTCTCTCTCTCTCTCTCTATATATATATATATATATATATATCGAATAAATTGATTACTGTTTGTTGATCGAATGTGGAAGAACTATACTTATGTTTTTGTATACATGTTGTAGTAACATGATTTCCGTAATAAAGTTGTCATTGTTATTTCAGATATGTTAACCAACTATGCTTGTCGGTTACGTCGCTATAAGGTATTCCTGAAATTTTAAAAAAAAATCGAGATATATTACCCGGTAAGTGAGGGTCGCCGTTTTTTACCACGGTTAACGCTTATCAGGTAAATTGTTGCATATGATACCCTTCTTGTGGACTAAAATCTTACCCAGTAAGTAAGTGATAGTGTTGAATTTTACCGATAAGCACTTACCCGAGTAAGCGTTTGGTAAACGGCCCTACGTGGCCGAATAGACTATTTTATAGGATATAAGTTTTTAGGATCAAAAGTTAAAGTGTTCTATCTAAAGGTGTTACAATAGGTTTATAGAACACTTTTGGACGTCTTAACAAATTTTATGAACTTTTTAAATAAAGTGCCGTATCTATTAGTTATTTTATATGACATTATCTAAAAAATGTCTTATAAAAACAAATGTCTATAAAAATTTGTTTATAGGACACTTCTTAAAAGTGTTCTATAAAATAGCTAATACGACGTTTTATTTTAAAAGTGTCCTGAAAAACTTGTTAAGACGTCTAAAAACGTCGTATAAACCTATTGCAACACCTTTAGATAAAACACTTTAACATTTGGTACTATAAACTTATATTCTATAAAACCATTTATTAGGACACTTATGATAAGGACAATCTCCACCCAAAGTCATGAGTCAATCAAGGATACAAATCTCTAATTTTGATCCTCTACATTGTTATTGTAATATCTCTGTTTGTTTAAAATTATTCTTGTGAATATTTTTTATTTAATAGTCTTAAATAGGTTGATTTGTTTTCTCTCAATGAGGTGCAAATGTATGTATAAATATCCTCTATAGTTGTTAATAAAAATTCATCAAGTCTTTCTTCTCTCATATGGTATTCAGAGCACCAATCAATTTTATTCTCAACCAATTTCTCATCATGGCAAGCGATGGCAACACCACCACCCCCGGTCTCCTTCCCACCCCAAACACCACCAACAACAACCGTACCTCAAAACCTTATCTCGGTAAGTGTCAATGGTGTCGTTATGTGCGTCACATCGTTTTTCACACATCTCCCGTTGGTCCAAATCCAACCCAAGTTTCTCGCCCCATCACCGCTACTTATCAAGTTACTCTCTCGGTTCCTCAAACTAATATCACTACCTTTGCTAATCTCCCTTCCTCTTCATGGCTCATGGATAGCGGTGCTACCCACCATGTCACAAATGATTTGGCCAACTTAGCTTTACATGCCCCTTATGACGGCTCCGATGATCTTATCATTGGTGATGGCTCCTGTTTGACGATTTCTCATATTGGTTCTTTCTCTCTCTCTCTCTGTACCTCTCATAAATTATTTAAATTTTCTAATGATTTATTTATACCATCTATATCTCAAAACATCCGCTCTATTTCTCAATTCTGCATGGAAAATAATGTTCTTGTTGAATTCTTACCTACTTTTTTCCGTATTAAGGATCGTTCGACGGGCCTCACTCTTCTACAGGGGCAACTAACGGGGTATCTATGAATGGAGCATGTCACATCCTCTCGTTCATTCAAGCATGGTCATTCCTTCCACCACTTGTCATCACCGTTTAGGTCACCCGACTATTGATATTATTAAAACTCTACGGAGTCAAGTGCCATTAAATTTTCCCTCACTTCAGTCTACTTGTAATCAAGGTTCTAAATGGCGTGAGGCGTGGCGTGGCGGCGATACCAAGCCTCAAGCCTTAGGAGCCATGGCGAAGCCATGACGTTTTCAAGGCGTGACTTATGGCGTCAAATTTCTAATTAATATATAATAGTATATATAAAAACATATGTTTCGTTATTGTTACTCAATGAGTCAATAGTAATAAACAAGTTAAATTGGGTTATATATTAAAAACTTAAAAATAAAACATTAAAAACGTAAAGAAATATCAAATATCTCATTATGATAACTGCGTATTAGGCCATGGCGTGCCATGGGCTTAACGTGGCGTGACACACAAGCCTTGGTGCCATGGCGCGCCATGGCGGCTGTGCGGCGAGTTTTTTAGAATATTTAAATTTTATGATGTTTTATTTATACCATCTATATCTCAAAACATCCGCTCTATTTCTCAATTCTGCATGGAAAATAATGTTCTTGTTGAATTCTTACCTACTTTTTTCTGTATTAAGGATCGTTCGACGGGCCTCACTCTCCTACAGGGGCAACTAACAGGGGTATCTATGAATGGAGCCTGTCACATCCTCTCGTTCATTCAAGCATGGTCATTCCTTCCACCACTTGTCATCATCGTTTAGGTCACCCCTCTATTGATATTATTAAAACTCTACGGAGTCAAGTGCCATTAAATTTTCCCTCACTTAAGTCTACTTGTAATTCTTGCAACATTAACAAAATTCATAAACTACCCTTCTCCCAGTCTACTCTTACTTATACCAGTCAATTAGAACTAATATTTATGAACGTTTGGACGGCTCCTATCCTTTCATTTGATAATTTTAAATAATATGTCATTTTCGTTGATCACTTTACAAAATATATTTGGTTATACCCCCTCAAACAAAAATCGGACACCGCCTTAACTTTTCAACGCTTTCGTGCTCTAGTTGAAGATTTCTTTAATCGTCTTATTATTCAATTATTTTCTGACAATGGCAGGGAATATCTTAAACATATTCCTAATCTTTTAACAAATGGCATAATCATCTCATCTCCCCACCCCTTACACCCGAACATAATGGGTACGCCGAACGACGACACTGTCACATTGTTGAAACAGGTCTTACACTTTTATCACCTGCCAATCTCCCTCTTAGGTTTTAGCCCCACGTTTTTACAACGGCTACATATCTAATCAAAGTATCCCTACTCCAGATCTCCATAATTTCTCTCCCTACCTCAAACTCTTTAATACCACCCCTAATTACACCAAACTTCGAAGCTTTGGTTGTCTTTGTTATTTGTGGTTAAAGCCATACAACACCCACAAAATGCAACCTAAATCTACCCCTTGTATATTCTTTGGTTACTCTTCCACTCAAAGTGCCTATTATTGTCTCAATCCAAGAACCAACAAAGTTTACACTTCTCGGTATGTAAAATTTATTGAGTCACAATTTCCTTATTCTACTCTATGTTCCACACCATCCTCCTCCCCAAATATAAATGCTCATGAGTGGTGCACCCTTTCTCTACCTCTTATTTGCATCACTAATGTCACCCCAACCAACCCCCCAATACCACCTTCCATCACTCCCTCACCCACTTTAACTGACAGTCCTCCTTCACCCTCACATAATTTCGTTTCTCCTCCTCCTAATGTGCAACCCAATTCATCCCATCAAAGTACACCATCTTCCTCCATCGCATCCTCACCTACATCCTCGTCTCCACCATCCTCACCCCTACCAACCTGTACCATTATCACTGGTCTCACCAATAACATCATCAAACCCAATCCTAAGTACCTTAACCATGTTTCTCTCCCTCCTCCTCACACACTTACAAGTGCCACAAAATCTCTCAAGGACCTAACATGGCGTCAAGCCATGCAACTTGAATTTGATGCCCTTACCCGTAACAACACTTGGCATCTCGTTCCTCCTCATGCTTCTCAAAATATCATTTGTTGTAAATGGGTATTTCGCATAAAATATAATCCCGATGACTCCATTGAACGGTGCACAACCCGACTTGTTGCAAAGGGTTTTCATGAACGCCCCAACATTGACTACTCCAAAACCTTTAGCCCTTTCGTGAAACCTACCACTGTTCGCCTCATTCTAGCTCTAGTTGTTTATCGTGGTTGGTTTCTCCGTCAACTCGACATTAACAACGCGTTCCTTCAAGGTACTCTTACCGAGAGTGTTTACATATCTCAACCCACATGATTTATCCACAAAGAATATCCTACCCATGTTTGTAAACTTAACAAAGCTATTTACGGCCTTAAACAAACCCCAAGAGCTTGGTATACAGAACTTAAAACTTTTCTTATATCTTCTGGTTTTCGAAACTCCATCTCCAATCCATCACTGTTTCTATACCAACATGGTAATGCCACCATCTATCTTTTAGTCTACGTCGATGATATTATTGTCACTGGCTCTTCTTCCTCATACTTAACTAATTTAATCTCTACCATGTGTAACACCCATAATTTCAAGTAAGCTTTTACACCCCTCTTATCTTAAAATGTCGTTCGTGCATGAAAAATGAGTTTTTTAGACTTCGGCAGGGGTGGTGCGACTATGCCCGACGACTATGACAGAGTCACTGTCGCTAAGGGCAATGTCGTGAGGTCTAGAGGGCCTTTGGTACACTCAGGCGAGAGTGTCAGGCGATTGTGACATTGTCACTCTCACCGTGGCACAATCGCGAAAGGGGGATTGGTCGCGGTGCATGTGCCGCGATAGTGACCCGCAACAGTGCCATGGTCACTATCGCATGGCACAGTCGCCGACAGGGTGCAGGCTTCAATAAATCTGATTTTTTTTGGGATTTTTCTCATTCATTCTTTCACCCACTTTCTCTTAAAACTCTCTCAACCTAAACCCCTCATCTAATTCGGTCCATAGAGCATCCAATGCATTATTTCCTTACTTATTTCAAGATTTGGGTTTCATCTCCTAGAGTTGGAAGCTAGGAGCTAAGGGATCTTTATCTCATCTTCATCTTCTTCATCATCCTCATCAACTTTCTAGGGTTTTCACCCAACCCTTTTTCATCATCTTGAAGATTGGGAGTGTAGGGCTCATCTTGGTGACCTAGAAGTATCTTTGGTTGGCGGATTGAAGTTATGGTTAAGGTAATCTCCTCTTTTCTTCATTTATGGAAATTAGGGTGTGATATAAGCTGAGATCTTTATGTAAAATGTTTGGGGAACGATTCTAAATGGTCAAACATGAATACTTATGGGTGGAAACTTGTGGATCTAGGTTTTTGGAAGTTTTTGGCTTGAAGATCCAAGTTTTTTCAAAGGAGCTCAAGTTGGGGGAAAATCTAGATTTAGCCTAAATCTAACAAGGTGAGTTCAAGTTGATTTGTGAAAACGGTATACATGTCAAAATGTCTATTTTAAAGTGTTTATATGTTTTACATGAAATTATTAATTGTTGAGTTATTTGATGGACTTTGATTATTTGAAGTGTCTAACTTTATAAACTTGTAAAACACTCACCTTTGGGATTTTGGGCATTTTGATAAATAAATCATATATTTTGGTATCTTAATGATTTATTTCATGGAAGTAGATTTTTGATTATAAATGTATTTCATTGTGTATTTTGGAGAAATGCTTGATTTTGTGTTATGGGACGTTTTGAAAGGATAAATGTTATAAACTCACTTGGAAAATGTTTTGTCCCAATCTAAATTGTGTTGGAGTTATATCCATATTTTGGAGCATGGGTTTTCATAAATGTGGGTTGTTTATGTTCGATTTAATTTTATGATTTTCTTACAATTGGTCTTTTGATTTGTTGAGCCTATGGCTCGGTTTGGACCTTGTCGAGTTTTGGGGACATTTGTCTGATTTTAATAGCTCACTGTAGAGCTTTGGTTATGATTTGCATTTATTGCATTTTATTTGAGAATTACATGTTTTGGATGCGCTAGTTCATTCATTTGGAGTCATGTTAAGTTCTAGAATATAGTGCAATGGATCCATAGGCACATTGTTCTTAATGTCCCATTTTGGACAAGTTCACCACTTTGGAACGAAATAGGCATCGGGTCACCATGGTAAGTAAGGTGTGGACCTATATGTTCGGTCAATGTCCCATGGGCAGTAAGGTATAATTCCATTGTGCATAAGTTCCCGTTTTGGAATTGGGTTCCCGTTTTGGAACCCTCAAGAAAATAGACTCAGAGGGGTTGACTTGATGTTTTCGAGCAACAAACTTAGAGGAGTTGAGCTCGATATGTTTTATGCGTATAATCCATACGTTTTGGTTTTCTACATAGTTATGTGACCTACCTTTGTGTTCCGTGTAACACCCTCAAATGTGGTAAGAGCAACTAATTAAAATTTCGGTATAATATCAACATAAGGAACAAAACTTCCCTCATACAATTCAAAACTCAGTATATTCCTCAAGTTAAATTCTATAATTAACTTCAACAAATATAATCTCCAATAATATATAAGTACTAAACCGAAGTCGGATGTTACTTAACCCCAAACACAAGTTGCTATTCCCAAAACAAAGACGGAAGACTTCAACAAGCTAATCACTCTCCGAGCACGCAACTAGCACTCCTCTCTTAAAAGTGTCACTAGAACTATTCCCAACGAAGCTTGTTGCACATGCCGACAAATAAAAAGGTTAGGCTAACGCATAGTGAGTTCAAGAGTTTTCAACATTAATAAATATATCGTTAAAAGGAAGAATGCAATTGAAATCACAGCCTTTCAAAATGATATGCTTCAAATATGAAAACGACTCGTTTTTCAATAATATGCATTTTAGACGAAGGAGACACCAACATAAACATTTTCCAAACCAAACTGTTTTAAGGACTAAGATCCCAATATAAAACGCTCTTTCGTAAATTAAATTTAACCCAAAACTCACTCAAAATGAGAATAGAAAGCGGACTCCCAATTTATAAAACACGGATAAAACTTTATATCCCGAAACACCGAAAGCACGGGTGGGGCATAATACCCAACCCATAAACCATGGGTAAAACTCATATAAACAAAACGTCACCGAAAACATGTATAATAATACTCAATACCCAAAACAACACCTTTCGGTGACGGGGGAGACCTGAATTCCATCGAAAGTGGTGGGCACACAAAGTTAAGCCACTTCTCGATGTTCTCGAGCGTCACATAGAGTCATGGATCCCCGTATACGGTTCCCTACCGAGATACCACCCCAAGATACCCAAATGACCCTAGTGTCTACTTGACCTCTAGATGAGTGTCACCACAAAAGCCACAAGTCCCCGTATCCGGCTCACCATGGGCACCACCACAAGACTTAGCTCCGTATACGGCTCTGCAAAGCACCACCGCAAGCTTACATAAAAACATGACTTGGGGACCACTCACTAGACTTCAAACGCGGACACTAAATTCCACGATGAATAACCAGACTGGATTACAAACGGGCATCGAGTTCAACCACCCATGATTTATACCTCGAGCCCTTCACTAAAGGTTACACGGTTATCGGGTTCAACCACCCACGATCTATACCTCGAGCTTCCGCTAGCCATAAATAATTTCCAGTCCCAAAACGGGGATAAAGTCCCCAACTAAACCAACTGACTAACTCATATACCTATGGATCCAATGCATTACAGTCTAAAACGTTACATGACTCTAATGAATGAACTAACACATTCAAAACATGTAACTCTCAAATAAGATGTAACTAAGTACACCATACGTCAAAGGCTCCTTATCGAGCTACCAAAACTGAATAAATGTTCCAAGACACATCTGAGTATAAATCAATCCCCAAAAGGCATAATAGACGTTCGGCTAAAATACGCGAACCAATATCGTTGTATAATCCAAATACATCTTTTCCTAAAAGCTTTGTTTATCAAATCACAATTGGCCTTCGACCCAAAACCTAAAAAGGCTTACTATTTATAAAATGTTCCCAAGGTCGGGAATGACCAAAACCAAAGGACTCACACATTCGTACTTCAAAACATCCAATTTCATGAATGATGCATAAAACCCGACAAACACTAGAAGTGCATTTTTGACCAAATATCTATCTATGCAATAAATCATCAAAACACATCTATTTATGACACATTTATCAAAATGCCCAAAAATCTTAAATGTGGGTGTTTTACAAAGTTTAATAAGCTAAAAACTTCAAATAATCAAAAGCTACCAAATAAATCAACAATTGACAATTTCATGTAAAACACATAAATATTTTAAAATAGACATTTTGGCATGTACAACGTTTTCACAAATCAACTTGAACTCACCTTGCTAGATTTAGGCTAAATCTAAATTTTACCCCAACTTGATCTTCCATGGAGAATCTTGAATCCACAAGCAAATCCTTCCAAAACCTAGATCCACAAGTTTCCAACCATAAATAATCATATTTAATCCACATAGAATCGTTGCCCAAACATTTTACATGAAGATCTCATCTTATCCCAAAACCCTAATTTCCATAGTGAAAAGGGAAGAGTAGGTTACCTTAGCCGAACTTGAATCCACCACCAATATACTTCTAGAAAATGACCTCAAACTTTAACTCTTCAAAATAAATGGAGAAGGTTTTGTGAAACCCTAAAACTTAAAGATTCTTGGAATGGAGAAGAAGGTGAAGAACTCTAGGTATAGCTTCCAATCTCACCATTGATGAGGTCCAAACATGAAAGAGTAGGGGAGATGGAGTCTTGGATGCAACCCGAACTGAAATTTGTGAGGATTGGAGAGTTGAGAGAGTTTAGGGTAATGAGGATGAGAATTTAAGAAGAAGATCACCCAAAAATCGGGCTTAAAAGCCTCCTAGAGCCCGCGGGCGAGAGTGCCACGTGATAGTGACAGTGTCACTATCGCTAGTCACAATCGTCGGGTTTGTACCGCGGGTACACCCCTTCCAGCGACCATGTCCCGCAATAGTGAACACTGTCACAGTCGCGGGCATACTCGCACCAAGTGTACCAAGCATCCCTTTAGGCCCGCGACTATGCCTGGCGATTGTGCCCCTTGGCATTGTCTCCCAATGCTTCCCGGCCCGACATTCGACCCTTTTTCGCTTCTGAAAGTCCACGATTTGTTGAGCGTTTCACGTAAAGCATTAACCCATATTTAACTACTGACCAATACCTTTCTAGGGTCATGAGAACACCTTGTTTATCTTAGTCAAATTCCGGGTGTTACAATCCTCCCAACCTTAGAATGATTTCGTCCCCGAAATCTACTTCTCACATCAGGTCACTCTCAGCACCTATTGGGTTCCTCGGTCCCCAAAAGGTAACAACTAATTATAGACCTCAATGGTGTCATCCTTACAAGACGATCGTCTCCCGTTACAAGTAGGGGTGCTCACGGATTGGGTTGATCGGGTTGAAGGCATTTCAACAACCCAACCCAATGTTGGCGGTTTGAGAATTTTCAACCCAACCCAACCCAAACAAAAGCGCAACCCAACCCGTTCGGGTTGGTCAGTTTGTTCGAGTTTTGTTTAAACAAAGTAAAAACAATAATGAAAATATAAAAATAAGAAAATTTTTCTTTGAAATACGATCCATCATTCAAAATAATATACGAGTTCATCAAATGTTTAGGTATTACATATAACTTTCCAATAATTTCCTCTATGAGTTCCATTGCTCGTTATTGTCGAGTTGTTTTTTGGTAGCTTATACATATTAAAGATAAATATAAATAGTTTTAGAGAAGTCGCTAAAACGTTTATCGGGTTATCGGGTTGGTCGGGTTACTTTGAGCCTAACCCAATATCAACCCAATAGATTCAGTTTGTCCTAATTTTGTATCGATTATATGTCGGGTTACCTCGGGTTGATTTTTTTTCCTGGTTGGTCAGGTTGGGTTGATCAGGTTGATAGAGTTGGTCGGTTTTTTTAGCACTCCAAGTTACAAGGGATTGTCTCTAACCCATTTCATCCTTTAGCTGAACTCGATGACTTCCTGATGCAACTGCCATACTGATTCCACAACGACCTTCACATCCAATAACCACCCTGACACGTTACACTCATACAAGGGTGACCTCGAACCTTCCTGGAGTAATTTGTAACCATATGATCTTGGTTGCCTCCCAACCATAGGTGACACGTGCTACCTCAAGGGTAGCTTGTGACCTCGACTTCTTATTGGCTAATCTGTTCCAGCTCAACGCGATTCCGAATCCGTAATCCAATACCAACACCAAGCCCAGAAGATTCCCAAACTTCCCGAATAATTCACCCTCGTCATCGGTAGAGCCTTCCTCCCAAGGACTTGTCATGATACTCCCCAGAGAGTTGGTTTATTCAGACTAGGCTATCACGCAACTTCGATCCATTCTCAAACATTCCGTCAATAAAATCATTACCACGTCGAGAAATCACACACATCAATACTTAATTACCAATATCAAATCCCCTTAGAACCCTATCATTGTGAGGCAAACACTTCTTATGATCCAACGGGAGCACCTCCAACACTCAAAAGTTCATTGACCTCAAAAGAACAAGTCAACGCCTAAAACCAAAATGGTAATACTGAAAACATGGATATATCGCCAAATATTTTCATTTTAGATGCTTTGTCGTATTGAAGTTGACACCTAATATGGAATTAAAAACCCCAAATCATACAGCTTCACAAGCAAACCCTAACATCATCATTATTCACGAATATCCATTAAGATGGTACACCACCGACACATAACATGTCACCGCACAATTAACCCATTAGTTCAAATCCATCCATACCTTGTTTATCTTAGTCAAATTCCGGGTGTTACATTCTTTCACGGGCAATGTAATCGGGTCTCCCCCGTCACTGAAAGGTGTTGTTTTAGGTATGGAGTTTTATAATTCATGTTTTCGGTGACGTTTTAGGTATGGGTTGTCATCCATGTTCTAAGGTTTTGAATATTGAATCTTATCCATGTTTTTGGATGTTTTAGATGATAGAGTTTATCCACGTTTTTAGTATTTGGTTGTTAAAGTGTAAGTTATGTTTTGCATGAGTTTTGGGTTTTGGATTTATATTCGAATGAACGTTTTGTATCGTGGTTTTAATCACGAAGAGGATGAATGTTGGAAAAGATATTTCTTTCAGACTTAATGTATTTTATTATGGGAAATGACGTTTTTAATAACAGTCTTAAAGTTTATTGTTTTGCATATCTACCATGAAAACTCTTGAGCTCACTTGGCGTTAATCCTAACCTTTTATTTGTCGGCATGTGCATCAAGTTCCGGCTAGGAATAGTTCTAGTGACATTGTGAAGAGAGGAGTGCTAGTTGTGTGCTCGAGAAGTGAATATCTTGGTGAAGCCTTCCGCATTTGTTTCGGGAAGGGCAACTTGTATTTGGGTTAAGTAATACATGACTTTGATTTAGTACTTGTGTATTTCTGGAGTTTATAATTTTGAGGTTAAAACGTAGAATTTTAAATTTGAGGTATATTGGGTTTTGATTTGTAGGAGGAAGTTTTGTACTTTATTTGATGTTATATCGAAATTTTTAATTAGTTGCTCTTACAAAATTTGAGGGTGTTACAAGTTGGTATCAGAGCTTAAGTTTGAGAGAAATAGGTGTTGATTTTGGATTCCTAGACTCAAACTAGCGTTCTTTAAGTGATTGAAAGTGAAATTTCACCAATAGACACTTTAAGGTAAGATGTTTTGAGGTTAATGGAGTCACTAGGAACGGATATCGCGTCGAGGGTAGCAAGGATGATCATGTATAATACATTCATAATTGCACCTGGCTAGTGTTATGGTGAACCTACAAGTTACATGTGATGCTTGGACTACTTTGGTGTGACGACCGTTGGGGTAGTGAAGAAGTTTCCAAATGGGTAACCATTAGAAGAAGTTGATGATTTTAACATTTGTCACTTAGAGTGATAGTAAGCATGAGGATTGTATTAAGTGAACCGTTCTGGGTCGGAATTATTGGTTGGATCAGAACCATAGAATTATGGGATTGACATTTCTCAAGGAGAAATTGTAAGGTAAACCGATAGAACCTTCGATTGTTACCTGAAGATGTTTAAGCATCCGGATGACGATAGTATGACTAGGAAACTGAGGAGCGTGGTTTCGAGACTTTGAGTTCCGATCAAATTCATGCACGAAATTTATTTCTAAAATAAATTGCATCAATTATTTCTCATGTTTCCGAAACCATCATGTAGATTATATTACAAAATCTTGGAAAGATGTTTAACACACACAAGGTTTTAAACCATGATTTTAAACATACATAAAATTATTTGATTGCATGAGGTTGCAAACTTTGCTGAGATTTTCTCTATTTTCATTATTGTCCAACGCTATTTTCGGTTTTTTTAAGTATCTACGATTTAACCTTGTTTAGGGTCTCGGGCAAGTAACTGCGATTTATGACCTTGACATTGGATCTCCTCCACATATGTTAAGGTTTTAAAGGAAAAAGTTATTCCCGCTATTTTGGTGTTTGAGTTTTGTTGGGATTTTTATTCCATGCGAGTTTTGTTGAAAAGTGTCATTTTTATCCCGTTGCGATAAAGAGGAAAATTTTGAATTATGACATTTTAGTCATAACTTTGCCTTGTGTTATTCGATTTTTGGGAACGAAAATTTTGGCACCACTTGATTTTTGGGTGTCATTGAGTTTATGGAAATTTTGTTGGGTTTTATGGAGTTCTATTTTACGACATTGTGAGTCGCGTAGGTGAACCTCGAGACGCGTATACTTGCTTTATGGTGTGCGTTAATTTATGGGTTTTGTTTAATATTTTTGTCTCATGCGAGTTTGCACATATCTTTTCGTAACTGTAGGAGACGTCTTGAGAGTTTTGTTGGTGGATGTTATCTCATATGTTATTTTTGAAGTTTCAATGTCGTGTGATTTCTCTTTTGGGTTTTATGCAAGAGTATTTCGTTGTATGCTATTGAGTATTTGAATGGATTTATACTTTGGTGTGAGTAAACATATAAAGTACCTCTGATGGTTAGTGTTGAATTGTTGTTGTATGCATTCTTCGATTGTTGATTTTGTCGTTATTGTTTCACGCAATGCATGATAGTGATTCACTGGTATGCGTGATTTTGTAGCCACTATTTTTGGATAAGAGCATTTTATTTGCACGCCTAAAGTTTAAAGTCGATATAAATTATTTTACGTTTGACCAAATCGCAAACACCTATCGTTTTACTAAATTTGGGAAATAAACTGATGTATGTGGGTCTTGTTGAAAATTTTATTCCACGTCATTTTATGATTAAATGGAAATTTTTGGAACTTGATTACGTAAATTTCTCCTTCTGGAGTTTATACAAACAATTGTTACACACCGCTTTAGTGCGGGAAATTAGTTTACATACATGGTATAAAGTGATGCATGTTCGGACCATATCAGTCAATTTGAAATGGTTGTTGCACATATTTTATTATTGTCATTATTAGCTTGAGTAATGACCGAATGACTTTCGAAATGGTTTTATATGCGTGGCGTTTGTGACCACTCTGCGCAACTACCGAGTAAGCGGTAGCGTATTTTCACATGTACGATTAATGGTTATAAAGATTTTTTGCGTTTGAAAAATCTTACGAAATTTTCAATTGGCATACTTATTGAGTCCTACAGTTGAAAAACCTCGAACTTATTAGAGCTATAGATTTAAACTCTCTTATGAAAAGAATTGTGAATTTGGGACTAAAGGAGTCCTTGGGAATTGAAGCGTCAGATGATCCGACTAAAGGCCAGTTTTGAATTGTGGATTTCAATCTTATGAGTATGTTCACGTATGAATAATTGAGGTATTAGATTCATGTTTTCTCCCAGTTAATTAAGTGGTGATCATTCTGTTTCGGTGAATCTTTGGGTTAAAGCCCGGTGTGGCTGCTCGCGTATGGTTTGATTTGATCTGATGGGTTATTCGTTCGACGACATGTTATGTGACGGTGGTGTACTATCTTGGAGAATCTTCGCGAATAAAGGTAGTAGTGTGGTCCGTCGTTAGAGATGTAAGATTGGGATTTTAGTGTCATATTAGGTGTCAACTTTAATTCGGCAATGCCAATCCCGAACGAAATAATTGACGGTGCACCCACGTTTACGGTATAGTCGTTTTGAGGATAGGTGTCAACATCCGATTTTGAGGACAATGATCGTTGGGGTTCTTCAATGCACTTCCAAGGGTACTGTGTGTTTGCACTATGTTGCAACTTGAAGGGGATTAGACGTTAGCAATTAAGTATCGATGATTAAGATTGTCTTGTTATGGTAAAGATTTATAGCGACTGAATTTTGGATGTTGAGCATAGTTTGGAGTTGCGCAACAGTCGAATTTGAATAAACCGACTCCCTGTAGATCGTATTGGCACGTCCCTTGAAGGAAGGCTCTGGTAATAGCAAGGGCGAATTACTAAGAAATTTTGGGGATTCTTTGAGTTTGGGGTTGACCATTGGAATTCGGATCCAGAATCGTGTTGAACTAGAACGAATTTGTCAAAGAGAGGTTGAGGTCACAAACTACCCTGGAGGTAGTACGCGTCACCTAAGGTTGGGAGGCAACCGAGGTCACATGGTTAGAAGTTGCTCTGGTAAAGGGCGAGTTCACTCTAGTACGAGTGTAGCGTATCAAGGCGGATATTCGATGTGGGAGTCTTTATGAAAATCAGTATCGCAGTTGCGTCAGGAAGTCATCAGATTTTGGCAAAAGGATGAAGTGGATTAGAGACAATCCCTTGGGAAGGGAGACGGTCGATTTGGGAGAATGGCATCTTTGAGGTCTACTATTATTTCATTACCCTATTGGGGACCGAGGAAACCCAATAAGTGCTAAGGGTGGTAACGAAATGCCTTGGGTGAGAAATGGATTTCGAGGACGAAATCATTCTAAGGTTGGGAGAATTGTAACACCCGTAATTTCAAGTAAGCTTTTAGGCCCCTCTTATCTTAAAATGTCGCTCATGCATGAAAAATGAGATTTTTAGACTTCGGCAAGGGTGGTGCGACTATGCCCGGTGACTATGACAGAGTCACTGTCGCCAAGGGCAATATCGCGGGGTCTAAAGGGCCTTCAGTACACTCAGGGCGAGAGTGCCCGACGATTGTGACATTGTCACTCTCTTCGTGGCACAATCGCGGAAGGGGGATTGGCCGCGGTACATGTGCCACTATAGTGACCCGCGACAGTGCCATGGTCACTATCGCATGGCACAGTCGCCGACGGGGTGCAGGCTTTAATAAAACTCTCTCAACCTAAACCCCTCATGTAATTCGGTCCATAGAGCATCCAATGCATTCTTTCCTTACTTATTTCAAGATTTGGGTTTCATCTCCTAGAGTTGGAAGCTAGGATCTAAGGGATCTTTATCTCATCTTCATCTTCTTCATCATCCTCATCAACATTCTAGGGTTTTCACCCAATCCTTTTCATCATATTGAATATTGGGAGTGTAGGGCTCATCTTAGTGACCTAGAAGTATCTTTGGTTGGCGGATTGAAGTTATGGTTAATGTGATCTCTCCTTTTCTTCATTTATGGAAATTAGGGTTTGATATAAGTTGAGATCTTTATGTAAAATGTTTGGGGAACGATTCTAAATGGTTGAACATGAATACTTATGGGTGGAAACTTGTGGATCTAGGTTTTTGGAAGTTTTTGGCTTGAAGATCCAAGTTTTTTCAAAGGATCTAAAGTTGGGGGGAAATCTAGGTTTAGCCTAAATCTAGCAAGGTGACTTCAAGTTGATTTGGGAAAACAGTGTACATGCCAAAATGTCTATTTTAAAGTGTTTATATGTTTTACATGAAATTATTAACTGTTGAGGTGTCATCCTCACAAGATGACTGTCTCCCGTTACAAGGGATTGTCTCTAACCCATTTCATCCTTTAGCTGAACTCGATGACTTCCTGATGCAACTGCCATACTGATTCCACAACGACCTTCACATCCAATAACCACCCTAACACGTTACACTCATACAAGGGTGAACCTCGAACCTTCCTGGAGTAATTTCTAACCATATGATCTTGGTTGCCTCCCAACCTTAGGTGACACGTGTGTTGGTCCCAAATAGCAGTAGGTAAATAAGAAAAGTATTGTAGAAGGGGGTTGAATACAATACACACAGTTTTTCACTTAATTTAATTCTTATTGATTTGAAATCAAGAATTACACATAGAAAACTTTGATTGTTGCGGAAGAGAACATATGAGATATGTTGAAACAATCTTACACATAGAGAATGAAGAACAATTGTAAAACACTTAGAAAACAATAAGATCTTCGTAGAGAGAAAGTTGCCAGGCACTTAGAGAACTTGAAGATAGTAGAGTTGGTTTTGCTGGATGTCTTGCATGTTGAAGCATCCTCCATATATATAGTGCCTCATGCATTAAATGCATGAGACACCTGTTGAGCAAAGGATGGACACAGGTCTTCAGCAAGGTACATGATGTACCTTTTGTCTTTAGGTGTTTTGGCTTGAAGTGTTGACCTGCAGAGAGGATGGTAGAGACCTTTCCTTAAAATGTTGTAGTAGACAAAACTTGCTTTATCTGATCTTCAGATGAGGTCCACGTCAATGCAAGATATCACAATATACTTTGTCAGAAAAGTACAATGTGTTTGAAAGAATTCCTCAAGCATAGACTGCCGAAGACTTGAAAGATCTTCGGCTCCTGAAGATATGAGAACACCTTCATACTCTAAGGAGAGATCATCGGTTGCCGAAGACTTGAGAGATCTTCGGCTCCTGAAGATGTGAGAACACCTTCATACTCTAAGGAGAGATGAGATCATCGGCTGCCTAAGACTTGAGAGATCTTCGGCTCCTGAAGATGTGAGAACACCTTCATACTCCTGATAGATATGTGATTGACACCATCCTGGCCGATGGTGTTGATCACTTGGGCTTGCTTGGCTTTAGGCTGAGGAGACTATCTTCAATCCGCTTTGAGAGATGTACTCCTTCTTTGTCTTCTTCGGCTGATCTTCGACTTCACCGAACATTTGTATAGAAACCAAGCTGCTAAAAGAAACTCAAACATATTCTAAGTAGGATGCTACAAGATGGAAGATCAGGAGGTCATCTTCAAATCTTCAGATGACCCAACAATCTTCCCCTATTTGAGTATGACATCCATACTAAAGAATAGAACAAAGAGTATACTGAATAAATTCATTTTGACCCATCTTTACTCTTTTTGGGTTCTTTTCACATAGACCATTCTTTTTTTTTTGGTATATCAAACATTTACATAGTGAAAGAAAAAGTATAGCTATACAAACGAATAAATGAATACAATAAATAAAGAATGAGAAAAAAAATATATATATATATATATATACAAAGATACAGAAGGCAGTAACCAGAATTATTTGAACTTGAGTGGTTGGATGCTCCCCCTCAATTCATACTCCCCCTCAACTAATGTCAGGAGGATTTGATCACATAGTCCATTGCAAAAGCAGAGTTTAAGCTTGAGTGGTAAGTTACTCCCCCTCAACTCATACTCCCTCTTAACTAAGAAGTCAGAAGATTTTCGGGATCCTCTGAACCTGCTCCTGGAAGGGCTGTGAGGTGGAGAAGAAGCACCTTGGATAGGGAAGGAGTCCAAGTCATCCTTATCAACCAAGGAAAAGGTTGATGAGGGAATAATAGGGGTCCCCAATTTTACAATTGTGTCCTTTTGTGAGGATACAAAGGAGGTGGCTTTGGGTGGTTTAGCAGAGTCCTCGGGCCAGATGGGAAAATTTCAACACCTATCGATTGTGGAGAATCGGTGGGTGGAGTTTGTGTCTTGGCCCTTGACACCTTCCTCAGCCTCTTGAGAGGAGAGGGAGGGGAAGAGGTAGAGTGTCGCCGCTGAGGTATGGGGTGTGACCTGGGTAACCGCCGAAGGTTCTTTCGGTGGTATGGCCATTTGGGCAAGTGCGTCGGTGCCAGTAGCGGTTGAGGATTTATTGCTAGTCGGCGTCACTAAGGAGGGGGAAGAAGGGTCCACTACAGTTGAGTGACCTTTGGACACCGGAGTGTCCTTAGTATCACCCCATTGTAGATCGGGAGAGTTTATGAAGGAGAACATACCTGGCAGTAGAGGGCGATCGGTGTAGAGAGAGACATTGTTCAAAGGGTCTTCATGACTTTCTAAGTGTTGGTCGAAGAGTCATCACCAAATCAATTAGAGACCAAACAATTTTTCTCCCCCTATTTGATGATGACACCAACACATAGAGAAAAAAATGGTACTCACACTCAGAAAAATTACAAGACACGAAGAAACTCATAAATTCAGTGGCCCTTTTTTTTGTTTTTTTTTTTTTTTGGGGGGGGGGCTTCTTTTTTTTTTTTTGTTTGATTTTTTTTATATGGAAAAGAAAAAAAAGGGAAGAGAGAATAGGGGAAAGGAAGAAATTGGTTGAGATGTGGTAGGAAGAGATGGGATGGGTTAGGGGGAGAGTCTTGGGAAGAGGGAAAGATTGGAAAAAGAAAAGTGAAGGAGTGTAGGTTAGGAAAAGGACAAAACACAAAAAAGGGGGGGGGGGAAGGGTGTCGACCGAAGGTAGGGGGTGGAGGGAGGGGTGTTCGGTTGTTGGTATGGGTTGGGGTAGGAAGAAGCCGAAAAAAATTGAGGTAGGGGGTTTTGGTTTTGGTTGAAAAGAGGAGAGAGGTCGTGGGTGTGATGGTGGTCGGTTTGGAGATGGGGCCGAAAGGAAAAAAATGTGAAGGGGCTAGAGATTTTCGGTGGGGACAAAAGAGGTGGAGTCGGTTGGAGGGAAGGGGAGTTCGGGTGTGGTGTGCTTGGTGGTAGAGGAGAGGGGGGAAGGGTCGCCTAGAGAGAGGGAGGCCGAAGGGAGAGAGAGCCGAAGGAGAGGGAGGCCGAGGGAGAGAGTTTGGCTAGGGGGTTCGGCTAGGGGGTGGGTAGAGAGAGAGCCTAAGGTAGAGAGTGAGAGTGAGAGAGATTCGAGAATGGGGTGATGGCTTCGATAGCCGAAGGGGGTGATAAGGGGGGGATGGGGGTCGGCCGAAAAGAACAAAGGGGGGGGGGAGTTTGGTTCGGCCAAGAGTAGAGGTGGGGAAAGGAAGAAGCCGAAAAAAATTTTGGGGAGGGGGGTTTCGGTTTGTCTAGAAGAGAAGGTAAAAAAAATACAAGGGAGGTGAGGGAGGGAGGTACCGAAAGAAAGGAGTGAGGGAGAAGGTGAGGCTGAAGGGGGGTAAGGGGAGTGTTGGGGTTCGGTGGATGAGGTAGCCGAAAAAAATGGGGTGGGTGTGGTGTATTTGGTGGGAATGAGGAGAGGGGAGGGGACTCTTCGGCTTGGGGGAGGCCGAAGATGGTGCAAGGGGGTGTTGGGTTTTCGATTTGGGCCGAAGAAAAGGAAGAGCCGAAAGTGGGTTTCGGTTGGGGTGTGTAGTGAGAAAAAGGAGAGTAAAATGAGAGAAAGGAAGTGGGTTTGATAAAAAAAAACAATAAGAAGGTAGGATAGATATAAGTGTTAAAAGAAAAAGGAATGGAAAGAAAGTAAGTGTGGTAGGTTAGAGAGAGAGAGAGAGAGAGAGTCAACACCATCAAGTTAATAATTTTTTTTTTATATAAAAACTTCGGCTGCAAAAAAATAATAGAATTTTTTATTTATTTATTTATTTTGAAAAACTAAGTCGGCTTCCTTAATATTTTTTTTTTAAACAAAAAAAAGTTGTCAAAGAGTTTTCAAGTAGTGGCCGAAGAAGGGGCCGAATATGGGGGGCTTTGGCTTGGTTGAAGAGATAGGGGGCTTGGATGGTGAAGGTGTGGGCCGAAGGGGGTGTGTGGTGTAGGGATTAAAGGAGCCGAAAAAAATTGAGATGAGAGGGGGGGTTTTGGAGGTTTAGATGAAAAGAAGGGGGTGGTTTCGGCTACAATGGGGAGAGTAGGGAGGTGGGATTTTGGTGGCTAATGGAAAGGGTGTCTTCGGCTTGTGGGTTAGGTGGAGAGGAGGGAAAGGGGAGAGGGCCGAAGAAAGGAGTGATAAGGGGTCGGCTAGTAGAGGTATAGGAGGGAAGATGGAAGTTTAGGTGAGATAAGGTAGAAGAATTCTAGGAAAAAGGGGAAAGAAAAAAAACGGTGGGAGATAATTCTTGGAAAATGGGAAAGTGAGGAAGAAGAAGAAAAAAAAATAAGTGGGGGGTGGGAGGGTGTTAGCCGAGAAAAAAAAAGTAAGAAATGGTGGGGGGTTTGGTTCGGTTACCGAAAAAAAGGGGAGGGATTTTGTGGCCGAAAATGAAATAAGTGGTGGGTGGTGTGATTGATTTCGGCTAGGAAAAAAAATTAAGGAGGGTGTTTGGGGTAGCTTCGGCCAAGGGGTAAGAAGGAGGGAAAAAAAATAATTGGGGGGTGAAGAGGCTAGGTGGTTAGAGCAAGAGTGAGAGGAGAGTGTTGAGGGTGGTTGAGGAAATTATTTTTATATTTTTAAAAGCAACTAAAAACAAAAAACAATATTTTTTTTTTTGTTTTTTTTAAGACAAATCTGCAGCCGAAAAAAAAAGGATTATAAAAAAAATATTTTTTTTGTTTAAAAAAACAGTCGGCAGTAATAGGTGAAAAAAGAATGTCTGGTTGAGAATGTGGGATGATTTGTGGTGAATATTGAGGTTGAGAGGAAGATGTGAATGCTGGAGGAAGGAGAAGTGATATGAAGAGAAATGGGAAGAATAGGATTGAAGGGATCTTGATCTTCAGATAAGACTATCTGAAGATCAGAGATTGAAGATGAGAAGATAAGGATTGAAGGGGGAGATTGTTCTTTGGTGGGTTTGAGAGGTCGAAAGAGAGAGATGAGAGAGAGAGAGAAAGAAAGAGATGTACCTGGGTAGATGAGATAGAGCACTCAGCAGACACAATGGCCATAAAGAAGGATTGAGCTTCACTGTTCATCAACATCATCTATTTTAGCCATGAAACAAAAGTTGACCATTTCTTTGTCACTTTCAGAAGTGGGTTCATCTGCCCAATCATGGGTTTCAGTCATTTGACCTTTTCCCTTTTTGAGCAAGGTTTCATTTCTCTCCTTCTCTCTCTTATATTTTGCCTTGTATTTCTCAGCCCGGTCAGACTTTGAGGAGACAGACATATTTGTCTTTTAGAAAGAAGGTTGGAAGGATTCAGACTTGGTTCTGATAGACCTAGAGGATGTACGGTTAGAGGAGGGTAGTCTGGATTTATCAGAAAACCTGCTTCTGCACTCAGAAGCAAAGTGTCCTTTCCTCCCACACCTGTAACATTCCTCATTTGATACCACTTGTTGGTCCCAAATAGCAGTAAGTAAATAAAGGAAGTATTTTTAGAAAGAGTAGAGGAGGGTTTTCTAGAAAACCTGGATTTTCCAGAAGAGAAGCGAGGTTTGCCTTTAGAAAAGCCTGCCAGCATGGCAACACCGTCTGACAGTTAATCCACAGAGGTCTCCTCTCCTTCATCATCAGCCTCACTGATATAGGCTTTTGAAGGGTCATTGGGGTCCTCTTGACTATTGTTGTCAGAATCAGAGGGATAGGTGATCCTAGGGACACACACAGTACTTTTGGAAGATTCACCGACAAGAGCTAGAGAAGAGCCTTTTATGTCTTTTGTGATTGACTTCCTAAGTAGTTTAGTCTGCTCATAGTTGAAGAGAGTGCCATACAAGGCAGTGAGAGGCATGGAATCAAGATCCTTGGTAGACTTGATACAAGTACAGATATTTTCCCAAAACTCAGGAAGACAGTCCATAAACTTGCACAAGACTTCCTCATTATCATAGATGCGACCCACAAGTTTAAGATCGTTGAGAAGACTGTTAAAGCGATTGTAGTAGTCTGAGAGAGACTCACCCTTCTCATGAGAGAAGAGTTCATACTTTCTTACAAGAGCAATCTTTTTGATCTTTTTCACCTCAGACGTACCTTCATAAAGAACACACATAGTGGACCACATTTCTTTTGCAGTAGAAAGGTTAACAAGAGAATGGTAGACCTCATCAGGCAGAGAGAGGGCAATGATGGCTCTGAATTTAGTATCAAGAGCTATAAGACGTCTGTCTTCATCATTGTATTTACTGGGGTCCTTTACAATGTATCTCCCAGTAGCTGGAGTTCTTTCTTCCTCAGAAGAGTCCTCATCAGCTTTTCCCTTGTCTGCATTATATCGGTCCCAAACTCTAGGAATAAAAGGACTTTCATGTAAGATAGTTGGATATCTGCTGTCAACTCCTTCTAGAAAGAGTATCATACGACTTTTCCACAAGAAGAAGTTATTGGGGTTAAACCTTGGTGGTTTGGCTATAGAGCCATTGTCGTATGAAACAGCAGTGAAGTTTTGAGAAGAATCATTTTTCAAAGAGGAAGAAGAAGAGGCTGCCATTGCGGATCTAGTTTATTGAGTTAAACTTAACCGCTCTGATACCACTTGTTGGTCCCAAATAGCAGTAAGTAAATAAGAAAAGTATTGTAAAAGGGGGGTTGAATACAATACACACAGTTTTTCACTTAATTTAATTCTTATTGATTTGAAATCAAGAATTACACATAGAAAACTTTAATTGTTGCGGAAGAGAACATATGAGATATGTTGAAACAATCTTACACATAGAGAATGAAGAACAATTGTAAAACACTTAGAAAACAATAAGATCTTCGTAGAGAGAAAGTTGCCAGGCACTTAGAGAACTTGAAGATAGTAGAGTTGGTTTTGCTGGATGTCTTGCATGTTGAAGCATCCTCCATATATATAGTGCCTCATGCATTAAATGCATGGGACACCTGTTGAGCAAAGGATGGACACAGGTCTTCAGCAAGGTACATGATGTACCTTTTGTCTTTAGGTGTTTTGGCTTGAAGTGTTGACCTGCAGAGAGGATGGTAGAGACCTTTCCTTAAAATGTTGTAGTAGACAAAACTTACTTTATCTGATCTTCAGATGAGGTCCACGTCAATGCAAGATATCACAATATACTTTGTCAGAAAAGTACAATGTGTTTGAAAGAATTCCTCAAGCATAGACTGCCGAAGACTTGAAAGATCTTCGGCTCCTGAAGATGTGAGAACACCTTCATACTCTAAGGAGAGATCATCGGCTGTCGAAGACTTGAGAGATCTTCGGCTCCTGAAGATGTGAGAACACCTTCATACTCTAAGGAGAGATGAGATCATCGGCTGCCGAAGACTTAAGAGATCTTCGGCTCCTGAAGATGTGAGAACACCTTCATACTCCAGATAGATATGTGATTGACACCATCCTGGCCGATGGTGTTGATCACTTGGGCATGCTTGGCTTTAGGCTGAGGAGACTATCTTCAATCCGCTTTGAGAGATGTACTCCTTCTTTGTCTTCTTTGGCTGATCTTCGACTTCACCGAACTTTTGTATAGAAACCAAGCTGCTAAAAGAACCTCAAACATATTCTAAGTAGGATGCTACAAGATGGAAGATCAGGAGGTCATCTTTAAATCTTCAGATGACCCAACAACGTGCTACCTCAAGGGTAGCTTGTGACCTCGACTTCTTATTGGCTAATCCGTTCCAGCTCTACGCGATTCTGAATCCGTATCCCAAGACCAACACCAAGCCCAGAGGATTCCCAAACTTCCCGAATAGTTCACCCTCGTCATCGTAGAGTCGGTTTATTCAGACTAGGCTATCATGCAACTTCGATCCATTCTCAAACATTCCGTCAATAAGATCATTACCACATCGAGAAAGCACACACATCAATACTTAATTACCAATATCAAATCCCCTTAGAACCATATCATTGTGAGGCAAACCCTTCTTATGATCCAACGGGAGCACCTCCAACACTCCAAAGTTCATTGACCTCAAAAGAACAAGTCGATGCCTAAAACCAAAATGGTAATACCGAAAACATGGATATATCGCCAAATATTTTCATTTCAGATGCATTGTCGTATTAAAGTTGACACCTAATATGGAATTAAAACCCCCAAATCATACAGCTTCACGAACAAACCCTAATGCGGCGTTTAGTTCGCAGAATGTTTTTGGTTGGAATGGAATCTGTCAAAGGAATTTGACTTTGAAGAAATTGGAATGGAATGTTATCAGGTTTGACCACTTGTTTGGTTGATAGACATTGGAATGGAATTTGTTAAATGAATTGGAATCTGTTTGTTTGTTTCACATAATGTAGTTTTGGAATTGGAATGAAATATTAGTAAATGTAACACCCGTGTTTCTTCTAATAAGGTAAGTCGAATTTGTCACATTTAGAATGACCCTATAATCATTTTTAATCAGCCTATTACCAATGCTTGTACCATGATTTGTTGTTCCCCAAAATCTAACATTTGAAAGAAGGTGAAAACAGTGCCCCGCGCGGGTGGAGCCGCGCCAAGGGCCGCGCGAGGCTCTGTTCGACCACAAATCCAGAGGTCGGTGCGCCTCTCTGCGCGGTCCTAACCCGTGTGCGCGCCCTGTGCGTTTTAAAAGGGGGAAATCGATCATTTGGCTCATTTCACTTCTCATCTACTCTCTTTCAAAGCTCTCTCTCTCTCTCTCTTCCATCACTCCTTGTGGCCGACCATTGGAGCCTTCAAGACACCATTCCCTCTCATTTATTGCAAGAATCAAGTCCTCTCAACCAAGGATTCCAACCAAGATCTCCAAACCTCAAGAGCATCTTCATCCTACATCATTTTCTAAGGTTTGATACTTTTCTAGGTTTTTGACCAAAACCTAGATTGTGAGTTTCTAAACCTTTTTTAAAACTAGATACACAACATATTTCGTTATCTATTATCATTATTCATCTTTATTTGAGTTATTCATTCATAATACTTGGTTTCTTGTGGAATTCCTTATGTGTAAGTCTAAGTCCTCATTATTGATATGGATGAGCTTCCCCAATATGGCATTGGGACTCTTTGACCTTAAATAAATGGGAAATTTACTTGTATGGGTTAATTTTGGACAATGGTCTATATGGGTGGTTTGACCTAATTTTGGGAAATTAGATTAATTATTTGACAATTACATGATAATAAGTTGCTTATTATTTCTTGATGAAGTATATACTATGGAATTGGGATGATACATAACTTGAGTAACCATGAGGTGGAGTTATGACTACATTGATACTAATTCATCCATACTAGCCTTGTTATAAATTATGTGCAATGTGTGAACGGTATGGTCAAATATTGTACCCATGGTTGGTATTGTGATTATTCATGTGCATTATGTACCTTGAGACCTACTAATGATATTGTTGGACGAACCAAGTCGGTAGACACTAGGAGGATACAGTCTTGGGTGCCACCGTAAGGTATGTACCTAGACCTCCGCCTTTCGGGGTAATGCCATGGTTGTAGTCCTCGGGTGTGTCGGGCCTTTTGGATGTCACTCATGGTAGTTGGCATCAAGGTGTATCGACTCTTTGGGTGGAACTTGATTGGTACTATGGGTCTCCCCCATTGACTCCACATATGAGAAACTACTTGTTAACTACTGATAAGTATTATACTATTGATTGGAATATTAATGCTTGTACAAATCACTAGGTTTTTTGGCCTAACACTTGTTTGGTGTCGATGTGTATCTCAGGTTCTAGTGGCGCCGCTTCTAAGCTGGCTTAGTCGGTCTTGGTGAGAGCTTGGGGATGGTGCATTGGGAAGCACTTTTTGTGAAGACATTCTTTGGGTTTATAGATGACACCCTTTTTGTAATCTTCCTTCTGTTATAGAAATTAGATTAGATGGTTGTTGTCTATTTCCATTAAATTACAATTGTAATTAAAAGGTTTAAATATTCCTCATTTTTTGGAGGCTCTTGCTATGGCAATTTTATATCATATGTCCGTTTTTCCGGATTTTTGTTATCCCTATTTTTAGGGTGTTACAGTAAATGACCAAAAATGCCCTTTTTGAAACTTTTGAAATCGAATTCCATCTATTGTAGTTCAAATCGGTGGTGGTCGGTGAGGTTCAGATCGGTGGTGGTCGGCAGTGGATTAGAACGATGGTTCAGATCGGTGGCGGTTCAGAACGGTGGTGGTCGGTGGAGGTTCATATTAGTGGTGGTCAGCGGAGGTTCAGAACGGTGGTGGTCGGGCGGTTCAGATCGGTGAGGGTCGGCGGCGGTTCAGAACGGTGAGGGTCGGCGGCGGTTCAGATCGGTGGTGGTCGGCGGCGGTTCAGATCAGTGCTGGTCGGCGGTGGTCCAAAACAGCGGTTCAGATCGGTGATGGTTGACGGTTCAGATCGGTAGTCGTTCAGAACGGCAGTGGCGACGGTTCAGAACGGTGGTGGTCGGCGGCAGTTCAGATCAGTGAGGGTCGGCGGCGGTTCAGAAAGGTGGTGATCGACGACAGTTCATATCGGTTGTGGTCGGCGGCGATTTAGAACGGTGGTGGTCGGCGGCGGTTCAGATCGGTGAGGGCCAACGGCGGTTCACAACGGTGGTGGTCGACGGCGGTTCACAACGGTGGTGGTCGATGGCGGTTCAGACAGGTGGTGGTCGACGGTGGTCGTTCAGACCGGTGGTGGTCAGTGGTCGTTTAGACCAATGGTGGTCGGGGGGTCGTTCAGATCGGTGGTGATCGGCGGTGGTTCAGATCGACGGTAGTTGGCATAGGTTCATATAGGTTTGGGTAAATCAAGTAGGGAAAATGAGGGTACTTTTGTCTTTTTGAGAAAATGGGATGGAATGGAATTGAATTCCTTCTCAATTGTGATGGAATGACCAAATCCATGAATGAGGAATGTGTGGAATTCAATTCCATTCCATAGGTAACCAAACGCCTGAATGGAATTTGGTCAATGGAATTGATCATTCCAATTCCTTCAGAATCCATCGGAATCATGCGAACCAAATGCCCCCTAACATCATCATTATTCACGAATATCCATTAAGATGGTACACCACCGACACATAACATGTCGCGGCACAATTAACCTACTAGTTCAAATCCATCCATACCTTGTTTATCTTAGTCAAATTCCGGGTGTTACATTCTGTCACGTGCAATGTAATCGGGTCTCCCCCGTCACCGAAAGGTGTTGTTTTGGGTATGGAGTTTTATAATTCATGTTTTCGGTGACGTTTTGAGTATAGGTTGTCATCCATTTTCTAAGGTTTTGAATATTGAATCTTATCCATGTTTTTGGATGTTTTGGATGATAGAGTTTATCCACGTTTTTAGTATTTGGTTGTTAAAGTGTAAGTTATGTTTTGCGTGAGTTTTGGGTTTTGAATTTATATTCGAAGGAACGTTTTGTATCTTGGTTTTAATCACGAAGAGGATGAATGTTTGAAAAGAGATTGCTTTCAGACTTAATGTATTTTTTTCTGGGAAATGACGTTTTTAATAACACTCTTAAAGTTTATTGTTTTGTATATCTACCATGAAAACTCTTGAGCTCACTAGGCGTTAAGCCTAACTTTTTATTTGTCGGCATGTGCATCAGGTTCCGGCTGGAAATAGTTCTAGTGACACTGTGAAGAGAGGAGTGCTAGTTGTGTGCTCGAGAAGTGAATATCTTGGTGAAGCCTTCCGCATTTGTTTCGGGAAGGGCAACTTGTATTTGGGTTAAGTAATACATTACTTTGATTTAATACTTGTGTATTTCTAGAGTTTATAACTTTGAGGTAAAAACGTAGAATTTTAAATTTGAGGAATATTGGGTTTTGATTCGTAGGAGGCAGTTTTGTACTTTATTTGATGTTATATCGAAAATTTTCATTAGTTGCTCTTACCAAATTTGAGGGTGTTACATCTCGCTTATCGCTTCTCCCTCAAAGACCTCGGTTCCCTCTTTTATTTTCTAAGTGTTGAAGTCGTCCCTAATAACCAAGGATTTTTTCTTAACCAAACCAAATACATTCATGACGTGTTAGTGAAGTATAACATGCATGACTCAAAACCAATATCTACTCCCCTCACTCTTAATCCTCCCCTCACTTATGCCACGAACCCACCAATTCCCAACTATACAGATTATCGAGCCATCCTTGGCATCTTACAATACATCTCTCACACCCGTCCCGATGTTGCCTAAGTTGTCAACAAACTCTCACAATATATGCATTGTCCCTCTAATGATTATTGGCTTGCTCTTAAGCAATTACTACGCTACTTAAATGGTACTTCTCATTATGGTCTTCAACTCTACCATAATTCTCCATTACGACTACATGCCTTTACAGATGCAAATTGGGCTCTAGACACAGATAACTACATTTCTACCACTGGTTACTTAGGTGTCGTTTGTTTTTTAAAAGGTCTAAAGTCTGAAGTCTTATTTTAGTTATGATTAATAAGAGGTGGTGTGTAAAAAGGTCTGAACGATTCAGACTGAAGAGCCATTAAGAGATTTTTTTTAAAAAAACAAACAACCCCTTAGTATATCTTGGTCACAATACAATTTCATGGAGCTCCAAGAAGCAACGTGCGTTAGCTCGTTCTTCCACTGAGGCGGAATTTCAGGCAATTGTTGATACAATGGCTGAAGTACTTTGGCTACGTTTCTTGCTTATCGAGCTTGGGATTACCCCCAACACATCAGCTTACTATATACTGTGATAATCTTGGTGCCACACACTACTCCTCCAATCCTGTTTTTCACTCCCACATGAAACATCTCGCATTGGCCTTTCACTTTGTTCGTGAACAAGTACAACTCGGCACAATTCGAGTTCAACATATTTTCAGTGATGATTAGTTAGCAGATGCCCTCACTAAACCATTACCTAAATCTCGCTTCTATACACTACTTGCCAAGATTGGACTTTTCCAGAGGACATCCATCTTGAGGGGGCGTGATAAGGACAAAATCTCCACCCAAAGTCATGATTCAATCAAGGATACCAATCTCTGATTTTGATCATCTACATTATTATTGTAATATCTCTTTTATTTAAATTATTCTTGTCAATATTTTTTATTTAATAGTCTTAAATAGGTTGATTTGTTTTCCTCTCAATGAGGTGCATGTGTATGTATAAATAGCCTCTATAGTTGTTAATAAAAATTCATCAAGTCTTTCTTCTCTCATAACTTATACAATTTTGACATCCTATAAACCCAATTTTCTTGTATTGTATTTGGATAACTAACTTTCAAAATCTTCATATTAAGGTCATTAACTTATAGAACATTTCGTTTTTTAGAATCTAATTTTCAAAAGTTGTCATTATGAGAAATCATAATAGAAGCAATGTAGTTTTTGTTCTTTTGAGTTCCTATGCTTAACGATGAGAAGTTGAGTTGACGGTGAGAAGCGTTGGATGAGAAATTGACCCATATTAGGATGAGATGCACCAGATCAATTCTCTTTTAAGTCATAATTCATGGGAGGGCTTGAACTTAAAATAGATCAACGGTTCAGATCCATTTCTCACGCTTCTCACTGTTAACTAAGCTTCTCACACGATCCCTCGCCTACAAATATATATATATATATAGGTATTGGTAATAATCATATGTGATTTTGATGGTGCTACGTTCATATACCTGTTGGGTAAATATATATGATTATAGAAATGTCCATTGATTTTTTAAGATTATGTATTCACGTAATCCTGAAAAGTTATCACATATAATTAGTTTTACCTTTTAACTATATGTAATATTATCACATGTGATTATTAACATTTACCATTGTTTTATGACTAATATGTATTAAAAAAGTAGAATCATCACATATGATTAAAAATTTCGTTAGTACTATATTTATCTAGGCATTAATCATAATTGTTTACTAAAAATACTACATTATTTTTCCTAGTATGCATATAAAGTATCTTGTATGATTAGTTTTACCTTTTACCTACGGATCACATGTGGTAATTCACGATGCAAGCAAAAAAATCTGCAAGAAAAATATAATAATCACATATATTGTTAAACATGATATATAGTAGATACCCTTAAACAATTTAGATAGGAAAAAAAAGTCAACTCCCGATTTGATAGGGATAGAGGCTCGTGTTGGTCCTGATTGAGTAATGATTAACACATAAAGGGTTTGTTTGTTTTTTAGAAAAAACCTCTTAATGACTTTTAAGTCTGAATCGTTCAGACCTTTTTACACACCACCTCTTATTAATCATAACTAAAATAAGACTTCAGACTTTAAACCTCTTAAAAAACAAACGGCACCAAAGTGTTTGTAGAAGGAGGATTGAATACAAACACAACATATTTTCACTTTTTAATTATGTATGTTTATGAAAACAAAGAATTACATATTTGTTGTGGAAAATAGGAAGGTAAACTTTTACTAAACAATCTGGTTGGTGCATAATGGAATAGAAAATAAAATGCATGAGTGAAGTTATAAGTATGGAAAGATATAAGAAAATGTGTAAATCAGTCACAAAAACTTTAATTAGAAGGCCATTATTTTCTCAAATCTCCGATCGAGTTTATTTTCTTTGAAGTTGTGTATTCTTACCGGCTTCTTTAGATAATCGGATGAACATGACCATGATTGAGAATCATATCCAGTAAGAGCGATGGAAAGGACCAAGAGTCTTATACCCGGTAAGTGAGAGTGACGACTCTTACCCGGCAAGCGCTTACTAAATAAAAATGTTGCATAGGATGTCATTTTAATGGACTAAAATTTTACCTGGTAAGTCAAATGAAAGTGTTAACAATTACCGGTAAACGCTTACCGGATAAGTGTGCGTAAACGGTCCAATACTTTTCCAGTAGTTAAATATTGGGAGGAGTCCGTTTATAATAAAAAGAAAGATAAACATGTGATTTCAATAATTTAAAATAGGAGTATGTTTTTGATAGAGAAGACCTCATTGCGCATAACAACCAGTGTTCAAAAAGGCGTGCCAAGGCGTGCGCTATGGTCCGATATGGCACAAGACGCGTCTCCGCCGTTACGAAATGACCCATAACGTTTTTGTAAGGTGTGGCTTACGCTATGGCCAGTGGCGGAACACGAGCATGATAGTCTTGGGGGCCGAAAAATGATATTACAAAAATTCGGAAATCCAATATATAGCAATAAATTCATTGGGTTCTTTAATATGTTTTTTTTTACTATGATCTACTAATAAATTTTATAAAAATATAAATATAAATATTTAGCTCAACTTTATTAGAAATAAAAAAAGATTTGTCAATATAACACTAAAGCCTAGAACCATAATACCATTAACGGAATGTACATCAATGGTTTATATATTTTTTGACAATAATATATTAATAAATTTTATAAAACTTAAAGATAGAAACAAAGATTGCCTAATGTAAGACAATTTTACATTATTTATATAAAACGCAAACCACTTTATACATTTTTATACGATTTATAAAAATTATATGTAATAAATATGTGTCACACACATGGAACGAAAAGATTTTAGTAATGAAAGGAAAAAACAAAATATTTGGCAAAAAAAGAAAAAAGAAAGAGCACCATGTGAATTGATCCCTGGATCCTTCATACGATCTCAACTAAGCATAACATGCAAACTTTATTGCTAATACATGGTATTTGTTCCTAAAACCGCAGGGCCATGGCCCCCTTTGGCTCTCATTGTGTTCTGCCACTGGCAATGGCGCCTTAAGGCATGCCATGGCACGCTGCGGCGTGCGTTTTTTCTAAGACTTGATTTTTTTTCACTTTTTTTATTTTTTTTATATTTTGTGTTTTTACATTTTTAACTTAAAATTTAACATGCTTATAAATTTATCAAATCACATCACTCACAGTTTCACGAAATCATAAACGTTATGGACTCACGATTAAAACGAAGTTGTAAAATTATTTTTCTAAGTTCTATTTTAAATATTCAATCAAAAACTATTTTTATACTAATAATTTATATGATTTTTCTTCTTCCAATATGAATGTACATTCTTTAATATTATTATTTGATTAGAATAATATATAAAAATATATAATTTTGAATATGACATACAAGTTTGTCGTCTTATGTCACGTCTTGAAAAACGTTGCATTCTCACCATGACGTGTAAGGGTTAAGGCTTGACCTCACCACCACACCACGTCTCACGCCATTCTAAAACTTGATAACAACTAAAATGTGCCTTTCGTATTCATAACATTAATTTGTTTGCAGTGTTTGTTACAAAGTGATTGTTATTACTTTTTCTTTTTAAAGACATATGTCATTCTTTTTTTTTTTATCTAAAAGTCTTAATATTTAATTTGGCATATAATTCATTCAAAGTATTTTATTAATAATCAAATATCTAAATTATATATTTTTTTTTTCAAGACTGAAAAAAGGATGTAGATCAGATTAATTTCATTAATAATCAAATCAATGTATTTTGGAAAAGGGTGTTGCTTTGTGCACCCTAGTCTATATGCAGGATGCAATTATGTTATAATTTTGCATTGTTTTCCGACCCCTTTCACACAACCGTTCATTTTTATTTTATTTTAATTATAGTTACAATTTTAGTCCCTTAACTCTTTTTATTGATTTACTTTATACCTTTTGGTTTTATATTTTACATTTTACATTTTTATTATATTAACACATATAAGCGTATATTAACTAATATACGTTAAAAAAGTAATTTTTATTTTTAACAAGTTACACCATTATAATCGTCTTGTCAATACCTTCGAAATGAGTCCAATATTGAATATTTTTTTATTTAATTGTTATAAGAAGAAAAATACATTTTACAAAGTCCAAAATTAAATTTTAAAAACTAATCCACTATATTGACAGAAGTTTTTTGAGTTGGTTTGAGTTGCTTATAGAATTCTAGACGTGACATATATATATGTGTGTGTTTTGATCTAATATTAGTCATTTACACCATTTCTTTTAAGAAATTTAGTACATCTTCAATACGTAGCATTATCTTTATGCAAAATTCACTGCCAACATTATTTAATGAGTAATATAATATTTTTACATCAAACAGAGTATTCTAAATATATTCTTTTACGTTTGATTATATAAAATTATTAATAACATCTTTATATTTGTCATTTTACAATAATATAATAGAATATAGCATCATACTACTTTAACTAAACTAAATTACAAGTTCATAATTAATTTTAAATTGAATTATGACCTATCTTGCATTTGGATAAAATCACTCCGTCCTTTTACCAGTTGAGCTAAACACAAAAAATCGATGAAAATTAACGATATATATTACATCGAATTTGGTGTTTTGCTATTTATAACCTTATTTTAGTGCAATAAATGTATGCCCCATTGAAAATGATCCTAAAATATTTTGTTGTAACGATTAACAAATAGTGTTAATAATTGCAAAAAATAAAGTTAATGTTCCAAAAAAAAATTACATGGAAAAGATGTTGATGGTCCAAGATCCTCTAAAAGTCAAACTTGGGATAATTTTTTATAAGAATTAATTACAAAAGAAAATACATAGTAAAATGTAGCATATGATTGACTGTCTATTACCTGTAATGAAATTGGCAATTGTACCACAAAAGAAAAAACAGCAACTTTACTGTTTTTCTAAGTGATAATTACTTTACTTTAGTCATTTTTTAGGAAATATATAATAAATGTCAACAGTTTACACTTGTATTAATTACTAGGAAGACATAAATTTAATTAATAGTCGTATTTGACTTAAAAATAATAATAATAATAGTTGTAGTTTAAAACACATATACCCACTCCCCCTTAAGAATTTTAAAATTTATAAGATTCGTAATATTCATTTTTAAGCTATTAATTTAAAATAATTAATATTATTCCTTAATTAATATTGAGATAATTATATATATATATATATTTTAATTTGGATGACAACTAAATTAATTCTCTTTTAATAAATTAAAAATTTTAATTATAATCTCCCATTCCACTTATAAATTAATTTATTTCTTATAGACTTTTTCTTTTCAGTTTTATGATATTATAGTTTGTTAATAGATGTGAATATTAATAACATTTGCTTTGTACATATGAGTTGGTTTTTCAATTAAAAAGTTGGTATATGACATTGTCGGTTTTTTGTTAAGAATGTTCTTGGGTGTTCACATAGTTGTAGGTTTACTTTTTTTTTTTTTTTGAACAGTAAAGATTTCAATAAACCCACCAAGGAGGAAACCATCCAGTACATAAAAAATTAATTTTGGACTTTGTAAAATGTATTTTTCTTCTTATAACAATTAAATCAAAAAATATTCAATATTGGACTAATTTCGAAGATATTGAAAAGACGATTATAATGGTGTAACTTGTTAAAAATAAAAATTACTTTTTAACGTATATTAGTTAATATACGCTTATATGTGTTAATATAATAAAAATGTAAAATGTAAAATATAAAATATAAAACCAAAAGGTATAACGTAAATCAATAAAAAGTGTTCAGGGACCAAAATTATAACTATAATTCAAAAACAAACAAAAAAGGAACGTTGTGAGGAGGGTGTAAATGATTGGATCAGAAACAATTAGATGAAAAATAGATTAGGGTGTAAAATGAAAATAGACTAGGGTGTAGTTAGAATGACCCTTTGGAAAAACTGTCAATTGTTTTTCTGGACATAATAAAATAGAAAATCAAATCAATGTACTTTGGAAAAACTGTCAATCGTTTTTCTAGACATAATAAAATAGAAAATGTTGATTGTGACATGTTACCTTCTAGTGTTGTGAAGTCTAATAGACAAAATCATCATTGAGATGCTAGCAACAATCTATCTATCTATATATATATATATATATATATATATATATATATATATATATTAAAAGATAAACCACGTCAAATGATGTGGCCTCTCCTTTGGCCAGAGACTCCATTTATCTTTTTATCTCATTCATTCAGCTTTTCTCAAGTTTTTCTTGAGTTTTGATTTTTGATTCCCTTCTGTTTTTTCCTCTTCTTAACCGATTAAAATTGCCCTTTCATTTTCCAAATCCTCATTTTTCTCCTCACTCCTTTTCCATATTGATGAAATAGAGATAAACGATTGTTACCTCTTCTCCATCTCTCAATCGATTAGGGTTTTTGTTTGCATTTGCCTCACCATCTCCCATTATCTCGTGAGTCACGCCTTCGGCTCACCACGATGGCTCCAGTGGATCGTATACTCAAAGCCGCCTGAGCTCACACTCTCTCCATCTACCAAAATCGATTTTTCAAGCAATTGAGAAATTAAGTTATGTTGTCTTTCCTAATCACGGTATTGTTTGATTTTATGTTCTTTGTTTATATCATCACTTTTATATCATAACTCAATTTGATTTCTCTTCCTTTTTATGGTCAAACTGATGAATTCAAGTTTGGTAGTTTATTGGTTCGTCTCATATATCAGTAGTGTACTCCTGTCTTTTTTACTTACGATGAGATTCTACCAGATTAGTGTTTTTTTTTACTTTTTTCTTCTTTGTTGGAGACTAATCTTGGTGTTTTGGTATCAGGTCAAGAGAAGCTATCGGTGACAATCAACTGCAACATAAACCCATTTTCTTTAGAATCATGGGTCAACATAAGATTTGGACCAATTTACCCATGTTAAATAACATGTATCTACTAGATTGTACCACCTCTTGCACGACTTCAAAATCACAAATTGTTTGTGAAATCCAATATTGCGAGATCTAGAGTTTCTGAAAGCTTTTATATATTCATGTTGGGTTTTCATTCATATTCATAAAGAATGCATGCCCAATGGTGTTCAATATCAAATTAAAATCTCAAGCCCACAAACACCTCATATTTGTTTCATTGTTTAAATCTAACACATTGCCAACCTAATTTGCTAAATTTCAATTGGTTTGAAATTCATATTTGGATTTTGTAATTCAAAAAACAATAAGAGGAAGCATGTCAGATTAGATGCCACAAGATGTGAAGGAATAGAAGAGAAAGATGATAAGACTGATAATAATCAGAAGTTATATATGAGTAGATGTTTGGAGCTTGCTAGAAACTGAAGTCGTCTCGAGAAAAGGGTATCTACAGTCCATTTCTTGGTCTAGACAGTTGATCCAGAATCATCTATTATATTGGGTCATTATGAATACATCCTTTAGTAGTTTGTACTTTGTTAGCATTATCAAAGTAATTGGCCAAGAATGTGATCTTATAGAGAGAGGAAGGAAGGGGGCATCTTGTGCGAATTTATGCTCGAAATAATGTTCATAAAGAGTTCTTTGAGCCATAGGTATATGCTAAATTTGTCCTTTGTGATGATCAGGGACATTTTTGTTTGGGTTTAGATTAATGATAACGAATTTGTTTTTAAATATCGTTGGAATGATTCAAAATCATGCCATTCAAGATTTCCTTTGTTGAATTCTTATTTGTAATTGTGTACATGCATTCTTTGTAAAAGCATAGGACAATAACTTATCACTTAATAAGGTTTGTTACTCTTCTTTGGGTTAGCCCTCGAGATTATATGCTGCAAACATTGGTGGTTTTGAACGAGTTAAATGCTACGGAGTGAGGATGGAACTTTCTATAACTCAACTAGATGATTGGCATATTCATCTTCGTGATGGTGATATTCTTGAAGCTGTCATTTCTCATAGGTTAAATCGAGGTTGTTTTCTTCAATTTCCACTTGATGGTCCTTTATTAGTAATCAAAATTACTTACACGCTTATACTCTTTTATTAAATGAATCTTAAGTACTTCTGCAATTAAAAGTTGATATTTTTGATTAATTAAAAATTATTCATATACTGCAAAACAATTTGGAAGGGCAATAGTCATGTCGAATATGAAACCACCAATTACAACTACTACTGTTGTTGTGGCATATCGTAGTTCCATCCTGAAAGCACTGCAAGACAACACAAATTTCACACCATTGATGACACTATATCTAACAGATACAACAACTCCACATGAAATCAAACTAGCAAGTGAGTGTTATTCAACCTTTTTGACCTTTGATCGTCTTAACTTCTAAGAATTTTATGTTTTTCCACAAGCCTTTAGTTTATTTTAATCTTTCCAAATGCTTTATCAATCTTTCAGTTGTTGTTTATGTGCTCTTTTTTATTTTGCAGAAATTGGGGATGCTTAAGAAGGAAATTGTTAACAAAACTTGCTCTGGTTTCAATTGCATCTTATCATTTCTACTAGGTGAAATACATGTTCATTTGCTTCCTATTACTTTGAATTATTTATTTTTGTCTTAGATATTAGTATTCACTTGAAAAAATGATTAGATTATCCTACTATCGTTGAAACTATTTACTTGCCAATAGTCCCATTATTTTGAATTATTTATTTTTGTCTTAGAGGTAAGTATTCATTTGGAAAAAGAATCATATCCTCCTCTTATTGACCAAATGTGGTCCCTAAAGAAGCCTAGGAACCAAATGAGATAACAAGCCGTTAAGAAATGTAAATTTTCTTATTTGCATAATCCTACATTAGTGCAAATACATATAACAAACACTTGATTTTTTTTGTTTCTACATATTTTTCTCAAGCCTTAGGTGTCATGCTAAATGTAATCAATCTTCGATTGATATAATGAGGTATAACTCGATAACTTGATTTCATATCTAATTAACTTCAATTCTAACATTTTGGTAGAATCTGTATTTCATACTCTAGATCAATTTTAGTCAAAATCAGAGTTCATTGTTAGTTTATAAACTGAAGCATGTTCAGAGTTTTTTAGCTTCAATTGCAATTGCAATATCTGAATTATATTTATGACTAGGGGTGTAAATGAGACGATACAACTCGCGAGCTACTCGAAATCGACTCGGTCAAAACTCGGTCAACACTCGACTCGCATAAGCTCGACTCGACATACTAACGAGTCGAGTCGAGCCGAGCGACATGATACTCGACTCGATAAGCTCGTGAGATACTCGATAAGCAAAATAATAATAATTATTAGTAATATTATTTTAATTTAATTGATAATAATAATAATAATATATTGAAAAACTCAAGTTTTTTGAAAAAAAAAAGAAAATGATGGTATAAAAGACATGGATGAACTCTTGATGATGTGTCTAATCCATCCCACATTGGTGGGATATAGAACCCAATGCTTTGAACTCCATTATATATATATATATAGATATTTCCCCTCCCTTGTTTTTACATCCTTTGCCTTTGCTAAATGGTTTGAACCTAAGGGCTTGAGCCTATGTGATTATTTTAATAGGAGTACCATATGAAAATGGGTTCCCCTTGAGTTCTTTTAAGTTATTTATTCACCTTGAGTTTTTTTTACACATTAAACGATTTTGAGCTTGATCCAAGTTTTCGAGCTCGAGTTCGAGCTTGATTCGAGTTTTCGAGCTCGAGTTCGAGCTTGAAACGAGTTCGAGTTTGAGTTCGAGCTTGAAACGAGTTCGAGTTCGAGTTTGGAAATTGGTTATCGAGTTCGAGTCGAGTTTGTATTTTCACTACTCGTGAGTTTTCGAGTCAAGTTCGAGCTTGGTGATAGGGTTTCAAGTTCGAGTCGAGTATAATGATACTCGAGCTCGACTTGCATCATTTACACCCCTATTTATGACACTTAAAAGACTTTGACGTCCATAACAGGTCAAAACACAAACAATTTCGAAACGGAGCAGATGTGGATGAATCCTAAATAGAAACAACTGATCCACAACTATGAGTTTAATAACATTCATCCATCCACCGAATAGACAAGTTAAGATTTTACTAAGTTTATATATTCATATACTCTAAAAATCCAACTTATATTATTTCTTCCCATATTTATTATGATTATCGTTAATGCAACTCTATTCCACATCATATACAAGAAAATATTCATCCAAAAGCTTCATCCGAGGATTAGAATATATTGAAGATAGAGATGGATGATTGGGGATTGTGTAAACTCGGAAGAAGAGGTTTCGACTACTGGGAAAGTTGAACCTTATGCATAGGGATCTAAGTAGTTTGTTTTGGTTTATCTTAGTTGTTTCTTTAAATATTATAATGACTTTGTTTTTTTTTTGTATAAAGATTGTTTCAACCACTTTTATTTACATGTTTGGATTATTGCACTCCATGTTAACATTTGGGGCATTTCGCATTTGGACATGCATTCGGAAGGTAGTTATCATCCCATTTGGGCATACGTTTGTTTCTTTATTAATAAAATAACCAGAGTTACCTCCTCTTTAAAAAAATAAAAAAAGTACATGCAAGGTCATCAATTATACAAATATTGCGTAAATTATATATAGCTCTAATGTTAAAGTTGCTCATTTTATAAATTCATTTTTCGAAATTAAGTTCTACTACTTTTTTACAAATCAATCATTTGAATATGATTTATTGATTGTTATATTTAATATTTATAATTTATTTATATGTACAATTTACAGATTAGTACCAAAAGTCCTTACATTATCGCGCAACGCGCGATTCTCATACTAGTATATATAATTACCCTTGGGTCCCCACCTACCACCCATTCTCGATGATACGCTCCTCCCTCCGCCTCTTCCATTGCGGCCAAAACAACGACGGTTCAATATAAAATCATGACATATAGGTTCAATTCTGGTTGTTTTGAATCAAGCTTTAGGGCTTGTTGTAGGTCATTCGAATGAAAAACAAAACCTAGAATCCCATCTTTCTATAAGCCCCATAGAAAAGCCTACTTTATGTAACACCCGGGTTTTTGTTAAGTATCCTAGTATGTACATTAATACACTTGTATAAATGTGTAAGTATATATATAAGAGTTATAGTCCGTATAGTAGTATGTCCACCTACGTTTAGGTGAGGATAGCCCGAAATACTCATTTTATACTCGCATCAAAGCCCCTTGAACCAATTATAGATGAATCAGATCGAAAGGGGCGGGTTTAGAGGTCAAAGCTGTAAACTTCAGGACCCTAGACCGTCGGGGCGACAATGGTCGGTGATTGTGACGCATGTCACTATCGCCAAGGGCAAAATCGCTGGAAGACATCGACCTACGGTACACCTCGGGTGACAGTGCCCAACGACAATGCCCGGGTCACTGTCGCAGACCAATCTCGTGGTGAGTGTACCGCAACCATGGGGACGCCGGCGACAATGCCCCGCGACTGTGCCAAGGGCACATTCGCCCTCGCCGAAACCTTCCAAGGTATAAAAACCAACCCTAGTCGACTTTACTCTCATTTCCTACTTTGCATCTGGTTGGTGGACGAATTTACTCTGCATTTAAGGTAAGAGTTTCAACCCTAGCTCCCCATCTCATTAATTTCACCTTAGAGATCCTCAAGGATCATTCATTACTCCTTCATCTAGGTGGTTGAGCATAGATTGAGGAAAATCTTTACTCCTGATCTAGTACAAGGAACACTACAACTAAACTAGGGTTTCAACTTCTACTTAGGTTTGTACAAACCTAACAAGGTGAGTCATTCTCTCTACTAAACCCTTTACATGTTTAAACATTATTTTATGAACTAATATAAATTGCCCTTTATGAATATCACTTGAAAAGCTTTGGAAAATAAGAATACAAATTAGGGTTTCACCCATTTTGAAGGGTTATGAGAAGATGTGTTTGGAAAATGTTCCAATGAACATGAATGGCTTATATCACATGCCTTGCACGAATTTTGGAGTCAAAGAGGGTAAGGATGATACGTATGCTACCTTGATAAACTTGGAGAGTTACTTTCTAAAGTCTTGTTTGTATATGGTGTATTAATTGTCATGAGTGTTTGTTACATTACTTAATATATGGGTAAATTGGACTATTGTTGTAATTTCGTAAATGTGTGAGATTTATTCTTATGGGATGTTATGGTTGGGAGGGTAACCTCCCAAATGTACCAAGAAATAGGCATGGGATTATAAAGGGTAATAGTTGTGGACTCTGAAGTCGGGCAACCGCCAATGATCATTAATTGTAATTTCTTGTGAACGAGTGAAATCTAGGACTAATGGTATTGCCATACTTCGTAGTGGGGCTCTTTAAACATGAAGGGTGACCTACTTTGTGTTCCGCCACCCACATGGAAAGTCAGATTTGCCGTCATGGTAAAATGTTTCGTGTACGGTCAATGTTGGGTAGTAAATGGAGGTCTATGGGAAGGTATCAAGTTGTGTTTTCAGAAATTCATTTATCATATTGCATGACATAATTGACTGATCTCACTAGGCGTTAGCCTAATATTACTTCTTGTTTCTGTTGTATAGCAGGTCCTAAGAGTAGCGGGCCGCCAAGCTCGTGAGTAAGGTGCTAGTTGTCGGCGAATGGCAATTTTTGGGAGCACTTAAGTGGGAAGAGACAATTGGAGATTTGTGATTAGAACCTTTTTGGTGATCTTGACGACACCCGTTCATAATCTAGATTTTTGTTAGTCTAGATTAGTAGGTTGTTGTATAAGTGTCTGATGTATTGATTGTAACTCTTAACCAACACCATTCCCCCTAATTGGGTGATTAATTGTGTCACGTATAGGGTCTCTTGTGTTAATCCAGGTTTCTTCTATTTATAGACGATATATTGCTGGATTTTCAATTTTGTTTACTCTAAATTTTAGGATGTTACACTTTACAAATGGGACGTAGTTTCTAGGGAATCAAAAGGCTCCTGGAACCGACTGCATTGGCTAGATAACCTTCGTTACCGTACCAAAGCAACACCTTCTGATTTCATAATAAAAAATAGAAAATATGCTATGGAGATTTAGGCTTCTTTGCTATAGGAAAACTTCAAAAAGAGAATTACTTCAACCAAGTTTGCTTTCGTTGAAGGGATGAAGATTACAATGCCCTTTTAGCTCAGGAACTCTGTATCCTTAATTGAAAGCGAGGAAGGCCTAACATACAGGTGTAGGAATCCTTCAAAGTCTTTGTTAATTGAAGAAGAAAACCACACAAAGTCTTGAAATCTAAGTGAGAGAGGCAACCTAGATGCCCAAAAATCCAAGTGGGAAAGGCAGAGAGAGATAGAGGGGTGGGAATGGGATGTAGAAGGATGACATATATGCTTTTGATAGTCGATGGTGGTAGTGGTGGTGGGATGTAGGAAAATGACGCATTGCTCTGAGAGAGAGAGAGAGAGAGAGAGAGAGAAGAGGGAGGGATGCTAGAAAATAGAGGCTACTAATAGGTAGGTTTACACCCTCCGGTTTAAATCTAAACAAGCAGGTCGTGTCAAATCAAGTAATAGTACAGAAGTAAGAATATCGAACAAAGGAACTATGGAGTGAGTATCATAATCACTACAATCACTATTAATTGGACGGTCAAATTTGGATGATTGATGTCTTAAAATTAAACTACTAATTCAAACTCAGCAAAGTAAGCAAACAAAAAGTTTAAAACTTTATGGGAGAGAAGACAATTGGGAGTTGGAATCCTAATAGCTTTCACATAGAACACTTCGAATTGGATAATTATCAAGGTAATAAATTAAACAAATACACAATCACAATTGCACATGTTACTCTCTCTCTCTCTCTCTCTCTCTCGTTATAACATGTTTATCTCTGAAATCACACGTTTCCTATCTCGATCTCAACGTGCGAATCCATAGATTTATTTACACCAAGATTGTTGAAAACAATACTAGGGTTTAATTGGTATATCTATATCCAAGTTCTCACCCTAGGAATACAAATTACAAATCTAATCTCAAATTACTTTTCTTAAAGATAAACCAAGATCAATAATTCAGTTGGTAGTTGATCAGGCTAACAACAACATTAAAAACAACTCATATACTTCATTAATTGAAAACCCTAAATGAAAATCCACGTTCTACGTGTTCATACGCTTAACAACTACAATTCAACCCCCAACATTTAAAGATTAGTTCATGTTGGGGTTGATCCAAACGAAATAAGAATAAGATAAGTCCTAGATCTAGACAGGGGTTTCTCAATCAAAAATATAGAAAATTGTAAACTCCTTTCGTGAAGCTTAATACCCACGAACAATGGTTGAATCCTCGTTAATCTTCGCTTCCACAGTGTTTATGTATCTTTAATCGCCGTTAAAATCCACCAAAAAATGTAAAAATCGCCCCTAGTCGTAGGTTTTTGGATAGGATGGTGAGTGTAGGAACGGCAACGGGTCGGTTTCGGGGCAGTTTTTAGGGTCCATGTCCCCGAAACCAATAAGCATCCATGTGCCCGTAACCATACCGATCCCCGTTGGGGATCCTCATCGGGTCCCCCCGGTTTCCCCGATTCCCATTGTGGAACCCGTTAAGAAAAAAATTCACTGTTACCCCTTGGTTTTCCTAGATTCCGATCCAAACCCGAACCGAAACGAAAAAACACAAGTTTCTCAAACATAAATTAAATGAGTAGCTACTTCGGAATAAATCATGACAAAAAGATGGCTAAAATAGTTCATTCGACCAAATACATATAATCCAACAAACATCACAAACAAAATGTCTTAAATTGCAATGTAAAATATAACAAAAGTTTAGACATAATCCATAACATCATAATTCATGATAGACAAATATATATTATGTATATATATAATATAAAAAATATATCAATATATATTGGGTTGGTTCGGGCCGGTGAGGATGGTCCACGTCCGCGTACTGGTTAAAATCCCCGATAGCATCCCCGATCCCCGCCCCGTCTCAGTTAAGAAGTCCCCGAACCCGACCCGAAATGTTCGGTTTTCGGTTTTCATCATCGGTTTCAGTTTTTTTTTGCCATCCCTAGGTGAGTGAATAAACCCTAGCTAGAAAAAGGGATAAAAACTGCGACCAGATATATTGAAACTCGTTAGAAGCTTGAACCTGCGAAGAAACTCGTCAGGGCCACTGTTTTGTTCTCCAAATTCGCATCTTTGAGTCTGAATCGATCCAGGAACTACCGTTTGACACCAATTTGACTTCCATCTCCAGATTCTTCACCTGTTATTCTGTTTTTCCTTCCTTTCCTCAGACTTCTCTAATCCTGTACAAAAGTTGGCAAAAACTATTAAAGTATCGTTGTGTTTGCTTGGAAACCAAGTTGAACACCCCAAAAAGTGGTATTAAAATAATGCCAAAATTGGCGTTATCAACTAGCGGAGAAAGAAGTCATAGATTGAGGTTGGCAAAGATAGGGATTGTGCTTGATTTTCATATCAAGATTGGGAAGAAGAAGATGGAAGGGATATGGGTGAAGCCAGTGTTCTAAAAGGCTCGCCGCAACAACCGTTGTGGCATGTCGTGGCTCAAGGCTTGTGTCTGATGCTACATTAAGCTTGTGGCACGTCTGGCCTAATGCGTAATTTTTGTAACACAATGTTTGGGTAAAATTTCACAAGTTTCGACTGACGATAGAAGACCAAACGTCTCCAATCTTAAGATAACTCCTGTATTAAGGTAAGGTCCTAACGACCACATACACCGAGGACTATGGTCGCCACTTATGGCGACAGTCGTAAGTTTCTTACAACTTACGACCAAATTCTCTCTCGTCGACAAGTATTTTACGACTTTCGCAAATATATCTAACGACCATAATTCATTTATTATCAGAGAACGTTTTCTCTCTGTCTATTTATTTCAGGTTAATACACATTTATGGAAAACGATCATAACATAAGACAATCATCAAGACCATTCAATACGAAGATCGTTGGAACATTTAAAGCTCATTTATAGCGACCCAAGCTATATATACAAGCTACGCAGAGTTCAAAGGAAGATAATTCAGACACACAATATTCAAGCATTCACAAGGCATTCAAGCTATTCTTTCTCAAGAAAAACTCTCGACGAAGTGTTTCACCTAACGACAATCTTACGACTTGTGTATTTTTTAGTTGTATTATTGCTCATTGTACTATCAACTACTCCTTCTAAAGGACGACGTCCCTATTTGACGTCCATAGTGAATTGACGATCTCTGCTATCGTCCGTGGTTTTTACCCTCGACGGGGTTTTTCGCGTCACCAATTTTTGTGTCTTTCCTTTTATTTATTTCATGTTGCACGATTTGTCGAAAGATCCTTTGCTTTAGTTGTTAAAAGCTCCACACCGACCTTAAGTTATCCTTTGCGTAATTTTTGGCATTAACAGTTTGGCGCCCACCGTGGGGCCCCAGCTAAAGAAAATCTTCGAAAAAGAGTGCGTCCTACTAACGATTTCCTTGAAGTTTCTTTGACAAATTCATGTCAGGACAGGGAGCTCATTTCGATGTTATTGCTTAAATCTGCATCGAACTGACGCTGCCTGCGATCGCATCAACGCACTAGATGAACAAAACCACAAGGCAGCTAAAGAAATTGCACTTTTGAGGAATCAGAACGTTGGAAATCCACTTGGGTCTCAAAATGGTCCAAGACCACCTTTTACATGTCTTTTGCAGGTTTTCAACCTCCTCTGCCTTCGTATCCAAGGCCGACGCCGGGTGCAGGTGTCGTAACCTATCCTATCCCGATTAGGTCAATCCCGACGTCGCCAATGCCATCAACGATGTTTCCTATGATGCCCATCCCATCGATGCATGTACCAATTAACGGTGAAGCTGCTGAATCATCACATTGTAATGGCTTCTTCTCTACGGTTGGCATAGCGTCTCAAGACTCAGGGTTCATCCCAGCACCGCCACTAGCGACCAACGGATTCAATCTCGACGATCCAGTCGCTCGACGATTAAAGTTGTTGGAAGATCAAAACGAAAAGATGTTGTCGTTACTTTCCAAACTTCCTAGAGTCGTTGTGCCAGTCGACGTTGAACCACGCACTGGGTTTCAAGCATCTTCTTTCATCGACGAGATAGCCATGGTCGACGTCCCGAAGAAGTACAACATCCCTGCATTCACCCCAAAGTATTATGGAGTGACATACCCAACGGAGCACATCGCACAGTACAAGCAATTGATATGGACTGTGTCGATTCCCCATCAATATAAAGAAGTGTGCTTGTGTAAGAGTTTCGGTGCGACTCTCACAAGCGTTTCTCTCCAATGGTTGATCAATCTCAAACCTAAGTCCATCAACAACTTTGCTGAGTTGGTCAACCAATTTTTTCAACAGTTTGCTAGCAGTCGCAAGATGGAAAAGCAAACTAGTGATCTCTACTATATCACTCAGAAGATTGGTGAGTCTGTCCGAAGCTATTTCAATCGTTTCAATTCAGAGATGATCAACGTGCGTAACTGCGACATCAGAACCGCAATCGAGGCTTACAAGTGAGGTCTCGACGACAGTTCAGACTTATACATGGAACTGACGAAGTACCTGCCAGAAAACTTTAAAGACGTTCGATCCAGAACGTTGGCTTACATGTGGGTCGAGGATGATATAGCCTTTCGACGCAAGCATTCCACCCCACTGGCCACAACTAGCTCCTTCTCCACTACTGTCGGCCACCACCACCATTATCCACCATCTTCACATCCTCTATAGTCATCGTCGCAGGAATAGAGCTTAAGCAATCATCTTACTATTCTTCAAAGTCTCCAAGTTCATCAGCTGATCAACTACAATTTTTGTGCAACATCAGTCGTCCACCAACCACCACCACCTCTACCTCCACCACCATTTTCGCTGCAACAACCTTCATCGTGCCTCTGCCAATTCATAAAAATCTTCCAAATCGAATAAAACATAGTTTTCCTTTTGTACGAATTGGGTTTTTCGAACTACCATCACTTGTATTAAATTTTTTCATTCAAAATTGGTACTATTATATATGTATTGTATATGAAAATTATGTAAAAATGCTTATAAGTTAAATTATTTAAATATTTACTCTATTTGTGTTATTTGTAACTGTTATATGATATATAAAATCATCAAATAACTTTCAAAACTTGTCTTATCTAATCCTAGTTGTACCAAACACCAGACATGTACCGTCCAGTCCCACCCTTTTGTCTTGTCCAGTAAATCCAATCCAATCCCATCTAATCATATGATGTATGTGTATCAATTGCTACCATGAAACTTCGGGGGAGACCCGGGTTGAGGATTTATTGTATATATATTATATTAATATAATAATTTCTTATTTTTTAAAAGAAAATGAAGAAAATAGAAACCGAGTAATTTACTCTAATTACTATTATTTACCGGTCTCATTTAGGCATTGTTTGGCAAAAATATGCTAGCTTATAAGCTATCTTATTTTCTGGGTACATATTTGGATGAACATAAACTAAGCTAGCTTTTTGATAAGCTACTTGGAATAGTTTATGAGAAGCTTTTTGTGATTATTCCAATTATACTCTCATTAATATCCATTATTATATATTACCTATTAATTATAAATAAATATTAATTATTTAAATTTATTATTAATTAATTAATAAATATTAATTAATATTATCTGAAAATTATAACATAGATTTTAATTATACGTTGGTATAAAATTTTAATTATTTAGAATTATTGATGATTATATCAATTTTTTTAATATTGATCAATATATTTTAGTTATCAATTATTATTATTTTTGTAATTATTATTTAATTTTTTTTTCATATTATACGTAACAGTTTTTTTAAAATCATAAGTTAATGTATATATATATATTTTAAATTTGGTTTAAAATTCAAAATTTATAATATATATAATAATAAATTTTAAAATTTTTAATTAACATATTATATTATTTACTACCTTATTTGTTTTAATGAATATATTATATTACTATAAATTTATTTTAATTATATTATTAAATATTGTAATAGATTATTTTTACTAGATGTCTTTTTTGATAATTTTATATCTTATAAGATAATTTTTACCAAACATGATTTTTTAATCGGCTGCTAACTTATCCGCTATAGAAACGCAAAATTTCCACATTAAATAAAGTAGTAGTAGCGTTGTGGTTTATGGTTATAATTTGGTTGATGAAAGCGAGAGAGGGTGTTAGGGTGTCCTTACTTCTTTTATAGTATACTACCACTCTCCTTCCCTTTTCTCTCTCTCACACACACTTGTGTGTGTTAATTGCCTCAACGCCTTCGGGTTTCTGAATTTTCATCCAAATTTCGATTATCTTCATCTCACAAATCTCGATACAAATTTGTGGCTGTGTGTTGATGAATCCAGTTGTTCTTTGCATTTTCCAATGGCGATTGTTCTTCTACTCTGTAAGTTTGAGTTTTTGTCTATAATGTCCTTTTAGATTCTTCTCCAGTTTATAAATTTTGCCTTCTTAATTGGTGAATTGATGTTACTGTTTGTTTTTAGATAAGGTTCGTCGGTTACGTTACTCGATGATTTGGTTCTGAATTGATGTTACTTTTGTTGTTATAGTTTCATCCGTCTGATCTGTTAATTGTAGCGAACTCTTTTTGTTTCTGTAGGTTTGTCATAAGATCTGACATAATTTGATCGTCTTTTGTGTATCTAGACAAAAATAATAAAAAATGCAGCAAATTTACGCTCTCTGGTGATGAATTTGTTCTAATTGTTGACAATATAAGCCTATAAGGCAGTAATTTGGTAGTACAGTTTGTTAAAGCGAAACGGTATTGGAGATAACGTTTGCTGTTATAGGCTGTTTACTTTTGTTTTTTATGATATCTGTTACTGTATGCTCATGAAAGTTTGTGTGTTGGGTAAACCTTGGCATGTGCATTTTGTTTCCCTTTTTGACAGTCACAAGCAGTGCGTGTGTTCTTCTTCTTTACTTTTGTGAGTGTGTTTTGGGGCAAGGGAGGACACTTGTGTGTACTGTGATAGAGTTGTTGATTGTTCTTTCTCTCCGTTTTTCACCATGGTCAGTGTGTTTTTTGCCGTTTTCAGAAGTTTGTAGTTGAGGAAGTATGTTTGATGATTATGTAAAGGAGTTTGGGATATATGAGAATTTGGATTTTTGGAGCTGACTTGCATTGAGTATATTGTTAATGAAGAAATCCTTGCTGCACATTTCTGATAGGAAGATAGAAAAGAAAATTGTTGAACTGCATTTTGTGATGGAAATATGGAAATAAAAAAAAACTTTCAGGTGTCTGAGTACTGGAATTAGTTTTTAGCATTATGGCGCCCTCTATTTGGCAGAGCCTTTTCAAACTGTTTCATTTAGTACATTAATACGTTTGCATTAATTCCTTTTTTATAGCTCCTGTAACCATCAACACATAATCCATAACTTCTTTGCTGCCTCATATCAGTAAATAAGTACTCATCCCAGAGGTAAAACAAGTAAAATTCAGATATCAACACCTCAATTTAAGGTGTTAAAGCTGTTATATACTTATATGTTGTGGCCTTTAATGCACATTGGAGTTTTATAACATGTGCCAGCTAACTATGTTTGAATATAATGTTGAAATGTTAAGGATAAGAAACCAAATTAAAGAACAAGATATATATATTCTTTATTTATGGACATGTAAAAGCTACATATCCCACAAAAATTCAATTAGTTCATCAGCATATACGATCCCAGGATAACTCAGTCTCCCCTCATTGCCGATTTGTTATGAAACAGAAGCTGAATGGATTCTTTACAAAACTAAAAATAGCAAATGAGAATGAGGGAAGATAGCATAGAATTGTAAACAGAGTTCAAAAAATATCTTGTCTAAAATAAAGCATTACCGGCCACCAAAAGTAGTCTGAAATAGAAGGCTAACTTACAATAGTACTTGTTTGAGATGTAGGAGTTTAATATTTCTGACTAGTTGAAGGATGCTGTAGTTGGTTAAGTAGGTCATATAATTGATTCTATTCATGGGATCCCACTCATGCCCTTTGACCTGTAGTGGAAGACGGTTCCTTTGAAGTAGCTATCATATTGCAGATCCATTCTATTGCTTGTGTTGGTGGAAGTTCATGATCTGTATTTTAATATATCATCATGAGCCTATGTGTGTGTATCCCATCAAGATGTCAAAGTCCACTCAAGGAGTTTGTTAATAAATCATGTTTCCAGCAAGATGTGCAATAAATATAAGTAGCTAGCTGGCTTGTCATATTTTGTTTGTTTGTCAGATTGTCAACTGATCCAAGGTGGTTGGTGGAAATTAAAAAGTGAAAACTATTTGCATTTGATATAGTTTCTATATTTGGATGTGGTAGTTGTTTGGGAGACATTTATGGCTGCTTTACACGAGGAAAACTGATTACTCTTGTTGTATGAATAAATTATTTTTCTTTTTCTTTTTCCTTTTCCTTTTCCTTTTTCGAAAAAAAAAAGTATTTGTATTGATGGGGATCTAGAAGAGATCTGTAATTGAAGATACAAAGGCCTAAAAAGGCTTGTGGCAAACGCAGTTGGGACCATAAAACTCTGCTTTATGGTCTATCTTGGAGTCTAGCAGTAGCTATTCATCAACAAAAGAGAAGATTCTTAATTCTAATGATGTTGAATCAAGTCTGAGTAGAGTGATTGTTGCTGATTGTGGAATATAAAATCACAAACTAGCCTAACTAATGTTGTGTAGAAGTTCTTTTTGTAACAAAAAGTTAAGTATTTTAGCGCAAAAGACGTAAATTTCTTTAAAAAAAAGCCAGTTATTGATGTCCCTCTCTATGGCCGTTGTTCTTTGTTGACATGAAAGTCTTAAATTGCTGAACTTGTCCGTATACGTAGGATGGTATTTAGGTGCTGAGTGACTTCTGGCTGCACCGCTAGAAGCACCATGAAATTTGTAACAAAGAAAGGACTGAAGTCTATAGTGCCACTCCGTTTGAAAGGAAAATCAACCGCTCGTTTTTGTTTTTTCCCGAAAATAAAAGCCGAGTATGGACCAGGAAACACACCAGTTTTTCTCAATGTGTACGATTTGACACCTATGAATGGCTATGCTTACTGGGCTGGCTTCGGCATCTTTCACTCCGGCGTGGAAGGTATGTTGCTCCATTTGTTTGTTTAAATTGACATTACATGGAAATGTCTCTTTCTAGTCTTAATATGATGTTCATAAGGATGCTTTTAGTTTTTCTAGCTTATAAGCTAGCTCTTTGAAAAGCTATTTTAAGTAGCGTTTCAATAAGCTCTAGGGGCTTGCTTCCACTTTTTTCCAGTTATGCTCCCTTTATTGTTCCTATTAATTTTTCAACATTCTTTTTAGATCAGTTTACATTGTCATCTAACTCATCAACTAGTTTTTACTAAACATGACGAGCTTATCAACTAACAACTAGCTTGGCTACCGCTAGCTTTTCAGCTAGTTTTTCAGCTAACAACTAGATTACCAGTCAACAACTAGCTTATCAACTAGTTTGCCAAACATAACCTTGATCTTTAATACTGTGGTCATCACAAAAACGCTGTGCTCAAAAGGCTCCCTTTCCCTGTTATCCATCCCTCTTCATATTCACACAATTGAGATGTTATCTAATCCAAAATTTTATTCATGTACACCTAACATTAGTGGACCTCGTCTCTTTTGAGCATGTGATCCGAGGGAAATGGCGTTCTTCCCTTATTTTCCGCAATGCATTCAGATCATGAAAATATCCATTTATCCTTCGCGTTACTTTTTACTATTTGACACAAACAGCTCTCATGAAGTAACAATTTTTCTCAACAGTTCATGGCGTAGAATATGCATTTGGAGCTCATGACTACCCAACTAGTGGTGTCTTTGAGGTCGAACCTCGGCAATGCCCAGGCTTCAAGTTTAGAAGGTCAATATTAATTGGGACGACATGTCTGGACCCTGCTCAGGTCAGAGAATTCATGGAGCATCATGCTGCAAACTACAATGGTGACACATATCATTTAATCGTCAAGAACTGCAACCATTTCTGCAACGACATCTGCTACAAGTTGACCGGCAAGCAAATCCCCAAATGGGTTAATAGATTGGCTAAACTGGGTAAATATTTCCTAACTACTTGCCACTTCTCCAGGAAGTCTATTCTCTCCCACGTGTTATTAACTCTTGTTATACTCATGTTAGTTGCCATAGTTTGTCGTTGGGTTAGCTGTTAATCACAGTCAGTAAAGTTAGTTTGGCTTTCTGTTCAACTTGTGTATAAATAGCATTGTAGCTAGTGAAATAAACTCGTTCAGAAAATTCCCAAATTACAATCAATTGCAAAAATGCTCTCGGTTTCCTCAATCTTCTTCTCCGATTTGATTTCCAATTTTAGATTAAGGAAAGTTAGAGCAGTGGTGATCTGATGCCATATTACAGCTACAGCAATTGGTTATAATTTGAAAATTTTCTGAATGTGTTTATTTCACCAGCTACAATGTTATTTATACATAAGTTAAACGGGAAGCTAACTCTGTGATTAACAGTTAATCCATCGACTAATTGCTGCAACTAACAGGAGTATAGTTACAAAAATAACCTCTTAACAACTTTGGATGTACGGTGTGGGTGGGTAAGTTGTTGATTGATGTGAGAAATTGCAGGTTCAGCTTTTAGCTGTGTATTGCCGGAAGCCCTTAAAGTGTCTGGGGTGCAACATGATCCTGGTTGCATAGCATACGAGAGTGGGAATGGGAATGGGAATGAGAAGCGAAGGCTAAGAAGCAGTAGTTTTAGTTGCCTAGCATCAGTTTCGTCAAGGCAGAGACATTTGTCCACATCTTCATTGATTTTGCAGTCGCCTCTAAAGGGGTGCTTACCGCCATGGGAGTTGAGACGATCGTGTGCCCGATGACCGGTTAGAGTCGATATTTACTTAAATCTCCTAGCGGTGGTTTGACGGTTACTTAGTTGTGTATGTTATAATCAAACTACCAGAAGGTGTTAGGAGAATGAATGTGTCTGTCTAGTAAGTAGAGAATGTGTCTAGTAACATGCACCAGTAGTTAAAGTTGCTTATATCACATTCTCGATCTGTCAGGTTTCTCATGCATCAGAAACACCTCGAGGTTTACCTTAAAACGGTTCAAGAAACGCATAAATCAAATGAAAACCATGTCATGATGCTGGCTTTGGGTGTGTAAATAGGCTCGATTGGGTTTTTAGGCCAGAGGCTTTGGGCTTTTTATGCATCATGATCATGCTACCAATTCCAATATTAAACAAGGAATTCTAGAAATTGTAAGGTTGTAACTTCTACCTTTCTGTTCTTATCCAAGCATATAGATCATACGTCAATAGAGTTTATAGAAAATTTTAATTTTATAATGAATAATAGTTTCAATTGTCACAAGTGACTTTAGCTATATACTTGATTCTTTTAGTTTTAGTTTTAGTTTTTACATCAGCAAAACAATGCTAGGACGTTCGATCATATTTGGGTCTTGTGGACAGGTGTATGAAGTTGAACCCCAAACGTTCTCGTTCATTCTGTAAAAATACCCACCTCCTTATTATTTGTTAATCCAACAGACAATAAAGTTGAACCATATTACTTTTATTGGCCCTTGTTGATTCGATCTTTCACATGATAATCAATCGCATGCAAAGCAAGTACACCCACTTGGTAATCCTGGCAAATCAACACAAAGTGACCCACATCGCCTTAGCCACCCACCATGAATCCAATGATCCATCCCCAATGCCAGCAACCACCACCACACAAACAAACAGACAGAATCCAATCTTCGTCAACAACAATGGTGACCATTTCTTCTCGATATACGTCGAAACCATCCTTTTCTCCTCGAAAAGTAATTTGGGAGTTCCAGCTATTAATGACATGTCCACTCCAGACTCCACAAATACATTTCCCAAATAATTAGACTCAAATTTCACTACTTATTTCCGTTGTTTTCTTAACAAAAAAGAATAAATAAATATGTACAGGTGAGGTATCTGAAATCTATCGTTGACACAACAAACCTGCAGGAACACAAAACAAAAGAGATGCTTCAGGATACTTTTAATCAGCTTCTACGCCACTCTAAATGAAGAAAGAAACTCTGTGTGTAGGGTTTAACAACACATTTTATTCATTTCGTTTCCCAGGTAAGACCTATAACGTTACATGCAGCAGCAGGAAACATCTGCACACTGGTTTTTGCCAACTAAAACGAAACTAACATGAATCTTTTCAGAGTCTGCCCATCAAACTTATGATCAATCAATCAATCGTCTTTCTCATGCAAAACAGTAGGCCTACCATTGAGGGCTGCATGATATACTCGTTTCTCCGCTAAACCAATTTCTGACTTTATTAAGTTACCCTGCACACAACCCAATCAAACAATAACCAAACACAATTCATATATAGCCCCGATGCGATTGAATAAATGAATGCATGCACATCATACCTCACGAGCCATCAATCTTCGAACATTTTCGGCATATAGTTTTGGATTCTCCTTTTCTTCTTGTGAGGGGTAATAAATTGGCAACCTTGTTACCGTCATATTATTTACAAATTGACACAGCAGCAATATCACATGACGCACCTGACAAATGGAGGATAAATTATTTTTTGTTTGGGAAATCTCATAGGCGGAATTATAATAGTAAACAAAATCAAACCAAACAAGCCCAAGTATATCCACTAGGAGGTCGGGCCTCTACCCCTAAACCCTAAACAAAGAGTAGAGTGGTTATTTATGTGAAGATCTCAGACTCATGCAAAGTGTGCAAGGAAAAATGGATAAAGCTCGCTCAAAAAAATTGCGGAAAAGTAATATAAGAAGAACAAGAAAGGAAACTTGAAAACAAGAAAAACTGCACACCCCTAGTTTAACTTAGGATTCAGGAGGTCTAATCGTCGGCTCACTAACCCTACCCCGATCCTCTATCTCTCCCCGATCTCTTCCTTCCGTTTAGGCTAGCTACAGTTCCCCATCCCTAGTCTACTACCCTAATATTGCATCTCCAAGAACTCCTATCAAAGCTCATGTCCTCGGAAATGCCTAAAGCCCGTCATGTCTAACCTCAGCTGCTCATCCCAAGTCCTCCTCGGCCTACCCCTCCTCACTCCCTCAACCCTCACACTTTCTACACTCCTCACTGGAGCCGCCACCTTTCTTCTACAAACATTACCAAACCACCTCCATCCCCCCTCTCTCAGCTTATCAGTGATGTGCGCAACTCCCAATAGACCTCGTTTGAGGTATACTGTCAAACATGGTCCACCTACATGTCCTTCTAAGCATCCTCATTTTCGCAACCTATAACTTTCTGTCATGGGCCTTCCTTGTTGGCCAACATTCCTACCCATAGGATATAGTTGGTTGCTACCCTGTAAAATTTGTCCTTCAATTTTAGCGAGACCTTTTTTTCACACAGCACCCTCATGGCAACCCTCCGCTTTAGCCACCCCGTCCTTATAGGATGTGTTATCTCATCCTCGACCTACCCCCCCCCCCCCCTTTTTCTTAATCATTGAGCCTAAATACTTGAACTATCCTTTTGGGGCACTCCTTGCCCTCCAATGTTAACTTCCACCAACTCGCCGATGCTCTCCCCACTAAAATTGCACCATAAATATGCGACCAATTCACCCCTCCACTGCTCCAACCTCTCGTCCAACTCCACCTTGGACTCTGTTGCCAACACAATGTCGTCCACAAATAGCATACACCATGGGATACTCCCCTGGATCCCAAGGAAATCTCGTCCAAAATCACGGCAAACATGATATGATGTGTAATTGTTTTTCTCACAAAGAGTCATTTTTTCATGGAAGATATGAAAAAACATGAGAAATCATATATATACATATATATATATATATTGAATAGTAGCATTGTAAGTAATACTACTATAAGCTATTGTTACAACGGGAAGGATATTTCTTCCTTTCTTTAGAGGTGTGAAGCTAGTAGATGCGACTCCCTGATTTTTCAGCTGATTTTATCATAGAAACAGATGTGTCGGGGTTTGGATTGGGGGCTGTTTTGATGCAGCATGGTCAACCGATCGCATATTTTAGCCAAGCACTTGGGGATAGGGAAACAGAAATCGGTGTATGAAAAAGAGTTGATGGCGATAGTTTTTGCGGTAAAAAAGTGGAGGCCGTATTTGTTGGGTCGACACTTTACAGTAAGAAGTGATCAACAAAGTTTACGTTTTTTGCTAGAACAACGAGTAGTAGAACCGGAGTATCAAAAGTGGGTGAGTAAGCTACTTGGTTATGACTTTTCGATTGTTTACAAGCCAGGTTGTACTAACCGAGTTGCCGATGCTTTATCTCGGAAGTCTGAGGTGGTAGAATGCTCGAGTATTGGGGGTCCGCAATGGAGGCAATGGGATACGTTGAGACGGGAAATAGTGCAAGATGAGTTATTAAAGAAAATCAGCAACGATCTTTTGCAAGATTCGACGATCCATAAGGGGTTCGAGCTGAAACAGGGGTTGTTATTCTATAAAGGACGCTTAGTGTTGCCCAGAAAATCCACGATGATTCCAATTTTGTTAGAAGAATTCCATGTTTCTCCTATCGGGGGGCATTCCGGGGAAGATAGAACGTACCAACGTATAGCGGCTGAAGTTTTTTGGGTTGGAATGAGGAAGGATATAATAGAGGCGGTCAAAAGGTGCGAAGTTTGTCAACGCAACAAAAACTTAAGCGGTTCACCAGCCGGTTTGCTGCAACCTTTATCTCTACCGAATACCGTGTGGGAGGACATTTCGATGGATTTCATCGAAAGATTACCTTGTTCGAACGGATTGAGCTCGATTTTAGTAGTGGTGGACCGTTTCAGCAAATACGCACATTTTATTGGTCTGAAACATCCGTTCAATGCACAATCGGTGGCGGAGGTTTTCGTGAAAGAGGTCATTCGATTGCACGGTGTACCACATTCGATTGTCACGGACAGAGATAAGGTGTTCCAAAGCAATTTTTGGAAGGAAAAATTTAAATTGCAGGGAACGAAATTGCAGTTCAGCACCGCTTACCATCCTCAGTCGGATGGCCAGACAGAGGTGGTGAATAAGTGTCTCGAGCAGTATCTTTGTTGCTGGATTTCAGATAGACCGAAACAGTGGAGTAGATGGTTATCGTGGGCAGAATTATCGTATAACACGTCGTATCACACTTCTCTTAAGTGCTCACCTTTTCGAGTGCTCTATGGAAGGGAACCACCGCCATTACTACGTTACAAAGCTTCCACTTTGAATTTGCAATCTGTAGAGTTTGAACTGGAGAGTCGCGATGAGATATGGGATGAGGTACGTATGCACTTATTAAAGGCTCAATGTCGAATGAAGCAATATGAAGATCTGAAAAGAAAGGACTAGGTATTTGTTCCTGGTGATTGGGTATTTCTGAAGTTGAGACCCTATAGGCATAAATCGTTGGTGCGTGGGAACAGTCCTAAGCTGTTGGCCAGATTTTATGGACCGTATAAGGTGTTAGAACGAATCGGAAAGGTGGCATATCGTTTGGAATTACCGGTTGGGGTTAAAATCCATCCTGTGTTCCATGTTTCCCAACTCAAAAGGGCTGTGGGAAATTGTGCTTCCTCTACAGATATTCCTACCCAACTTACTGACGAGCTAATAATACAGGCTGAACCGGAGGGAATTCTGGATGTGAGGTCATTAGATCGCGGAGATCCAGGTGAGTTAGAAGTTCTGGTGAAATGGAAAGGTATGTCGGAATTTGAATCGTCTTGGGAAAATTTAGAAGCTTTAAAACAACAATTTCCGAACGATCACCTTGAGGACAAGGTGAAAGTTTTGGAGGGGAGTATTGCTAAACCTCCAATACGGTTTACGTATAGGAGAAAGAGATAAACCGTTGTTGTTAAAGGTCTTTTTCTTGTATTTTGACTTTTAGAATAAGTGAGGGTATTTTTGGTAAATACTCTGAAAATAATAGGCGGGAGTCCTTGATATTGGGGAGGGGGTTGTTTGAGTCGATGCATTCTGTTTTCTTGTATTCGATTGTAATTGAGCGAGAGCTCTGGGAGAGACCATGGCCTCTCGAAAGCCATAGGAACTGTTTCACGTCTCACGTCTGGAATACCACTACACTTGTGACCTAATTTCTCCAGTGTATAGCAATCTAGCACAAGGCAGTTCATGCTTTACACATCGGTTAATGATACTTGAGTTAACAGCCTTTTCGTTGAGCTTTCAAAGTGGTTCCAAGGGCATGGAACTCACACTTGTTGCCGATGGATATAATGTCAAGGTCTAACTTGTTGACAATGGATATCATGCCAACGGAACTTAAAACTTATTGGCAATGGTTAGTGGTGCAAAGAAGAGTGTATTGTCTGTGAGGCCAGGTCTCCGTACATCTTAACACCCCCTAGGCGGGGCGACCCCACCTCCAGGTGGGACATACTGGGGTCGTTTGGTTTGACTTTAGAAGAGTATTGTATGTGAAGCCATCTATTAGACAAAATCTCCAACAATTCTATATTTTATTTTCTGGGATGTGGACAAATAACCCACCATAACTACTGCAGCCAAATATATTTTCTTCTAGATCCCCAGAGCCAAAACAGCTATTCAGTCACAACCCCAAGTATAGTTTTCCGATTTTGTAGCACTTAGAACTTAAAAGATGGAACAGTATTTAAACACTTACCCCAGATATGGAATCCCATGCAGGGCTAAATCTCTCATAAGGGTATCTCAAAATGACAGGAAGAACAGGAGACTTCGCCAAAAATGCACCAGTTTTAAATGGAAGTATGTAATCCCCATTTGTAGTTGTCCCTTCTGTATAAGGAAAAGAAGAAAATTAAACAACTGCAAACAGCAAATATGAAAGTGGGTGAGGATCAAAAATAAATTATTTTCCAGCTAACAGATGAATAAAAATTCTTAAGAGTTAAAGAAAAGAAAGGCAATCAAAATTGTAGATGACTGGAATATGACTTTTGGGCATTCAAAGAAGGTTTTACATGTTAGTATGTTACAAATTGATAAGAGACTTTGTGGAGCACTCCTGTTGGACTACACGTTAAAATTCAATTCCCACTTGAAATAGTACTTCATGAATGACTTTAAACACACATAATAACAAACTGCTGCATGGTGCTCAGCTGGTAGCATAAATAAGTGAAATCAAATTCATATCATTTTAGTCCCCTTTCTAAATGCCATGTGTTCACCAATTAATCAAAGTTTTAACAATCAGTTAAATAAGTGAAGTATAGATGCATTCATTAGCTACTCCTCCTTAGTTCACCAAAACCTAATCTCAATGAAGAAATATATACTTTTTGCTCATGGAGACCACTAGAGTACCGATGCGCACACACCCATTCATCCAACACCAAATAGGGTGACACATAACTTTGTTAAAAATCAATGAGATTTACATAATTACAATGACCAAACTTTGTTTATAAAATTTTATAGGCATAAAGCAAATGAACTGAAAAAAGAAGAGACAAAGGCAGTTGATGGTCAAGAACATTTTCCAATATGTAGCTGCATATACCAAGTTGATTTAAATCCTAAATATATGCATTCCAGCAATTGGAAAGCATAAATATAGTGCATCACTTATGTGCTTACAGAGGTTGGTCAAGTAGAAGCAGTGATAATAGTAGACAACACATCAACTAGTGTAAACCCCTTTTAATAAGCATATCTAATGCGCCTAATCCTCTTTTCATAAATACATAGAACCCACTTAGCGGTTTAGTGAAGTGGTAAGAAGTCAAAGAGGGTAACTATACAGGAAATGAGAAACCATAATGGCCAATCCATAAAGTTATGGGAAACAGTAACCTGGAAAAAGCATCATGATGGGTGCAGACTTATTTCGGTGAGCTTCCTGAATTCTCTCATTCACAACAGCTGCAAGTAACAAAGTAAAAGATCCAACAGGAATTACATTAAAGAAAGCTACTCGTTCAGAAATCATGAACTACAAAGAAAGGTAGCCGCAAGATATGCAAAAATTCTTTGTAAGCTATCACTGCATTACATCCGGGGATGTGCCCTATCATTTCAACAGTGACCCCTCTTGCCTATTTAACAAAGGCAAAATATTTGTGAAAATAATTTGGATAATGATTAGTGAAAGAAGATGGCAAGCAATCATCAAATGAATTTTCAGCTGCTAGTACTCAATGTGCATGCTGTAAAACACAATATTTGACATGGCACAACTATTTCATGCAAGATTTAAGTAATTTTTGCTGAGAATATGCAAAGTTTGCAGACCATTTACTTCCATAGGTTAGCATTTAGGATGATTATTGTTATTAAGATAATTATTGGTGTTATCATTCAACTATGTTGTTAAGATAAAACTAGATCTATTGCTAGACATTTATCAATGTTATCATCAACTGATGGTCTACTATTTACTATATTAAGCATGTGTTTAGATATCATAGAGCATATTGAGTGTGTTTAAGTTCTTTGGGACATCTCTTTCTTCTCATATCCCCTGCCTCCCCCTTTCTTTGATTCTCCATTCACTCCACAAACAAGCAAAAATCTTGATCGTTAATACAATCCCAAGAAGCATACAGTACAGTTAGTGAAGCAACATCAGACATTTAAATACCTGAAACACCCTTTGTATCTGATGATTTCGACTCCCGCTGGACATATACACAACCAAGGCACTTGCTGAAAAAGTAATCATAATGCAATGGCTCAACAAATTATTGCTCTTGAAACATAAAATATCTCTTATAGTTAATCATGACAAATCCATATTTGTAGGTAATTATAAGTAAAATAAAAACAAGAAAACTACTTGTAGTTTTGACATCACTTATTGCATTAACTGCATGCAATGATGAAAACAATTCATTTGTTTCCGAAGCCACAATCATGTCCCACTTGTGGTCCAACATTTCACTCCCCATCGAACAATATGTATATATATATATATGTATGTATGTATCTTCTCTTTGTTATTTAAACTACCATATTTCAACTTGCAGATGTGAAAACAATTGGAAATTTGGACCACGGCCGGTTTAAGAAATGCAGCATATATAAAGTACTCATTGATAAACAGACTGAGAATTTTTCTTTTTTGGTCTCGTGCATGTCTAACCAAACAAACAATGAACAAAAATTAAACTCTTCCAACTGCTCAAAAAAGCCCTCTTCCATACAGACAGTTCTGTTCATCACACCAGGACAATTTTGATATGAATCAAACCGGCAGAAAAATATTATTGAAATCAAGCACCCAGAATCGAATGCTTGCAAAGTAAATAGGCTGGAATTCGAGACCCAGTAATCTCCGTTCGAGAAAACAAAACAAAACAAAACAAAACAAAACAAAACCAATAATCCAATGCCTAACCCTAGGGTAATCGGTCCTATTTATAGCCGATCCCTACTCTACCAAAAAAAAGGAAACAATTCAACAAATCCCAACAAAAAGGAAACAATTCAGCAAATCAAATAATTAAAGTAAACTATCAGAAAATTGCATTCAAGACCCTGTAGTTCCCTTGCGGCTGTAAACTTGACCCCAACGCCTCTGGGTCTTCGGGTCTCGGTCACGGTCCATATCATCACTCCCGCCCAGAAAACTCACCTTGTCCTCAAGGTGAAAGGCTGGAAATTGCTGCTGGATCTGTTCATACGCCTCCCACGTTGCCTCTGATACCGGTAACCCTTTCCACGCCACCAATACCTCCCGCTGACCCTCCATTTCCCGAGTGTTTAACACCTCCGCTGGTTCCATAACAGTTTCATCACCCAGATCACTCGGAAGTTCAGACTTAACCTGATGATCCCCAATCACTCGTTTCAATTGTGACACATGGAAAACGGGATGTATCGCCGAAGTGGATGGCAGCTTCAAACGATAAGCTACCGACCCGATCCGTTCCACTATCTCAAAAGGGCCATAAAATCGTGGTGCCAATTTTTGACTCGCCCGTCTAGCCACGGTGACTTGTCGGTACGGACGGAGTTTCAAGTAAACCTTATCACTAACCTCGAAAGTAACGTCCCTCCGTCTCCCATCCGCCTGTGTCTTCATTACCTGCTGGGCTCGGAGCAACTGACCCCGCAACTCCTCTAAAACCCGATCTCGATCTAACAAATAATGATCCACCTCAAATGTTACCGCCGAGCCTTGATCATAACTCACGAGACGTGGAGGATCCTGCCCATACAATACCTTAAAGGGTGTTGTCCCTATGGACGAATGATAGGAGATGTTATACCAGTACTCGGCCCAAGGCAACCACCTAACCCACTCTTTAGGACACATGGACGCAAAACACCGCAAATACGTCTCTAAGCTCCGATTTACTACCTCCGTCTGACCGTCAGTCTGTGGATGGTAGGCAGTGCTGCGTTTCAATGTGGTTCCCTGATTTTTGAATAGTTCTCGCCAGAAGTGACTTACAAACACCTTATCCCGATCTGAAATAATAGAGTTAGGGATCCCGTGCAACCGGACGATCTCCCGAATAAACACTGTTGCCACCGAGGCCGCCGTATATGGGTGTTTCAAGGGAACGAAGTGTGCAGACTTACTCAATCGATCAACCACCACCATAATCACACTATACTCGGAGGATTTGGGCAGACCATCTATGAAATCCATAGTCAAATCCTCCCAAATACGGATGGGCAAGTCGAGTGGTTGTAGTAGGCCACCCGGAGACAAATTCGAATACTTATTCTGCTGACATACACTACACTCCGCAACCAGTTTGGCGATATCACGTCGCATCCCGACCCAAAAAAACTCTCGAGCCATTCGTTGGTACGTCTTTTGCGTCCCCTCGTGTCCACCTACCACCCCCCCGTGAATGTCCGAGAACAACTTGGCTATCCATTCCGAGGTACGAGGTAACACCAATCGGCCCCTGTAGCGAACCTCCCCCCCTTCAAGACTGTACCCCACCAGCCCTTCATCGCTTGCTTCAATGCGTCTCTTTAATGCCACAATCTCCGGGTCGGTTTTCAAATCCCGCGTCAACTGGTCGTGTAACCCGACCGACGTAACTGATAACATACCCAAACCTGCGTCACTTCCTCGTCTTGACAACGCATCGGCTGCCCCGTTTTCCCGACCCGGTCGATACACAATCTCAAACTCGTAACCTGATAGTTTTGAGATCCATTTATGATGCTCCCCCGCTATAGTTTGTTGTTCCAACAGATATTTCAGACTCTTCTGGTCAGTGATGACTGTAAAAGGACGCCCTAACAGGTAAGGCCTCCACTTATGTACCGCCATTACTATCGCCATTAGTTCCCGCTCATACACCGACTTCATTTGTGCCCATGGCCCCAACACCTGACTGAAGTAGGCAATCGGTCTCCCCTCCTGCATCAATACTGCCCCAACCCCATGCCCCGACGCGTCCGTCTCAATTGTGAACCGTTTGGTGAAATCTGGAAGCGCCAAAACGGGTACTCGGGTCATCACCTCCTGTAACTGGCGAAAAGCCCGAGTGGCTTCATCCGTCCATTGGAACCCCTCTTTTTTTAATAAATCCGTCAGGGCTCGAGCAATTTTCCCATACCCTTGCACAAACTTCCGGTAGTACCCCGTCAACCCCAAAAATCCCCGCAATTCCCGAATATTCCGAGGGATGGGCCACTCTGTCATCGCTGTAATTTTAGACGGGTCGGCTTTCACACCCTCACCCGTGACAATATGTCCCAAATACTCCACTCGGCTCTGCCCAAACACACACTTCTTCCGGTTGCCATACAACTTTTCTTCCCGTAGACATCCAAATACCACAGCAAGATGTTCTCGGTGATCGCCCATATTCCGACTGTAAACCAAAATGTCATCAAAGAACACCAACACGAACTTGCGTAAATAGGGTCGGAACACCCGGTTCATCAGAGCCTGAAACGTGGAGGGTGCGTTGGTTAGCCCGAATGGCATGACCAGGAACTCATAATGCCCCTCGTGAGTTCGAAAAGCCGTTTTATGGATATCCGAGTCCCTCATACGAATTTGGTGATACCCCGATTTCAGGTCGAGTTTGCTAAACACCGTAGCACCGTGCAATTCATCCAACAGTTCATCGATGACGGGTATTGGGAACTTGTCTAGCACCGTTGACTTGTTCAATGCCCGATAATCTACACAGAAGCGCCAACTCCCATCTTTTTTCTTTACCAACAGCACAGGGCTAGAGAATGGGCTGGTACTGGTTCGAATAATACCCGACTCCATCATTTCCCCCACTAATCTCTCAATCTCGTCCTTCTGCAGTTGAGGATAACGGTAGGGCCGGACATTGATCGGTTCGGTACCTCCTTTCAAGGTGATAGCGTGTTCATGACCCCTTAAGGGTGGTAAACCTGCAGGCATCATGAAAACATCAGAGAAATCCGTTAGTAACTCATCCAACGCCGGATGCACCTGCGATTCGGGCATGTTTTCCCCATCCAAGCTCATTAAGGTGACGAAATATCCTTCATCGATGTCATCGAGTCTTCGAGCTAGGGCCCGTAGGGAGGCCTCTCCCCGGTGTAACCCGGGCTCCCCGTGCAGAGTCACCCTCTTCCCTTCGTAATGGAAAGCCATAGTCAATTCCCTCCAATTAACCCGCATATCCCCTAACTGCCGTAACCACTTTATCCCCAAAATGACGTCTGTACTCCCTAACTCCAACGGATAAAAATCCTCGGTGATGATCAGTCCAGGCAACTGTAACTCAATACCTCGACACATTCCGTAGCTTTTCTCGGCCTTTCCGTTACCCAAAATCACCCCGGTTTCTCGCGAACCCGTTACCGCCAATTGTAGCGGTTCAACCAGCCTCAACGACACAAAATTATGGGTTGCCCCACTATCGATCAATACCACTACCTCAACCCCGTGAATACTACCCCGTAATTTCATGGTATGAGGAGCCGTAATTCCCACGACCGACTGAGCTGAAACCTCAACTGCATCCAAGTGCACATGTCGGGTTCCCCTCTTCATCCTCGGATCCCTCTTCGCCTTCATAAACCACCATGACTTTCAAAGTCTTATCCGGACATCGATGCCCGGGCCCGAACTTCCCATCACACCGAAAACAAAGGCCCTTCGCTCTTTTATCTGCCAGTTCAGTCTCGGTCATGCGCTTGAAAGGTGGTTTCGTCTCTCCCGTCGTAGGCCTCTGCCCCCCAGTTAGGGCGGTAAGGGGCGGTCGTACCCCTCCCCCTCCGGTGGTGCGCACCATCACACTTCTCGGAACACTCTTCCCTTGCTCCCTACTACTCCCAGATCGGTTCTCGTCTATCATTATGGACAGTTTCATAGCCTGACCCAACCCAGCACAGCAGGTTGCAACACCCGCACGGAAGTGCGTAAATCAGCCTTCAACCCTTTTATAAATGTACCCTCTAGAATCTTCTCAGATATCCCTTCCAACTGCACAGCCAAGGATTCAAACAAACTAACATACTCTCTTGCTGTCCCCTCTTGTTTAATTGTCAAAAACTGTTCATATAGGTTTCCATCTTGCGATGGTTGGAAGCGGTCTAGTAGACGGGATTTCAGATGTTCCCAACAACGGAACGATTCCCGTCGGTCACTCCAACGATACCATGATAATGCCTGCCCCTCCATACACAAAACTGCTGCCCTCAATTTTTCCCCCGTAGTAACAAACCCTTGAATATCAAAAAACCGCTCAATCCGATACACCCAACCATACGCATCCTCCCCCTCAAACAGTGGCATTTTCAATTTCCTCAAACGATAATCTGTGCCTGGAACCCACACCTTTTCCCCTGTTGGTCCCGACCCGGACCCCAACCCGCTGCCCCATGGTGGCAGTCCTGTCGCCCCCATCGAAATTTTTTCCGGTCCCGAATAATAAGACCCATGACCCGTTAATGGTGGAAACTTACCCGAAAAAGAGCTGTTGACCTCCTGAGATTGCGGAATTGGGAACCCCTGCTCGTCAAAAACCAAGCCCGACGACTGGATCAGCGGTTGAGTGCCGATCGTTGCCGTTGGCGTCGCCGTCGTAGGCGGCGGCCTGGAGGTCTGCGTTTGCTGCAACAACAACTTCATCACCTCCGCGTGCCGTTTTTCGGACTCTGAACGCAAGGAATCAATCGCCGTTTCTAGCTTCTCGAACCTTTCCCCTGCCTCTGCCTTGTATTGAGCCAAATCATTCTCCACATCAACGATTTTCGTCATAGCTGTCCGGAAAAAATCACAGCAACGTGAACAGTACCGTGAACAGTAACAGCGACGTGAACAGTACCGTGAACAGTAACAGCGACGTGAACAGTGCCGTGAACAGCAACGTGAACAGTACCGTGACAGCAGCGGTAGGCTCTGATACCAATTTGATATGAATCAAACCGGCAGAAAAATATTCTTGAAATCAAGCACCCAGAATCGAATGCTTGCAAAGTAAATAGGCTGGAATTCGAGACCCAGTAATCTTCGTTCGAGAAAACAAAACAAAACCAATAATCCAATGCCTAACCCTAGGGTAATCGGTCCTATTTATAGCCGATCCCTACTCTACCAAAAAAAAGGAAACAATTCAACAAATCCCAACAAAAAGGAAACAATTCAGCAAATCAAATAATTAAAGTAAACTATCAGAAAATTGCATTCAAGCCCCTGTAGTTCCCTTGCGGCTGTAAACTTGACCCCAACGCCTCTGGGTCTTCGGGTCTCGGTCACGGTCCATATCAAATTTCAAATCATACGCTCTATTCATTTGCATCATTCTTGTTTCCTTCTTTTTTTAGTTCTAAATTAAAATGATTATCCAGATCTGTTAAATCTAAAAAAGTACAGTGCTAATCTACTTCATACAAGAAGCAAAAGAAACGATATATGAAAAATGGAATGCTATGCACCATTAAACGTGATGCAAACCAACCTTATAAGGCCAACCAGAGGAAGCTTGCCCACTGATCTCTTCAAAAATTATAAGAAACAACAGGAACAAATCAGTTATATTAGCAACAATAAAATTTCACAGATTGTGAAGCAAGCCACGGACTAGTGTAACATGTGCGTTTGTGGGTGAGAGAGAATGAACTAAGGAGATTTGGCAGCAATAGCTGCCTAACTACAATCTGAAATAGAAATAGCTTCTTTTGGCTAGACCAATAGACAAACCTTGGCAACAAAACTCGGAAATGACGAAGACATATGGTACAAAATATCCATATGTGATACATGGTTTGATATGATCACTCCAGGTCTTTCATTTTCCTCAGATTTGTCATTGCTATCCGCCTGACCGTTAAAAGGAACCAAGAAAATTAAATGCCAGTAAAAAATATGTAAAGTTAAATCTATTAGGCATAATATAGTGATAAGTGTTTCAGACAAGAAAAAACTGGTTCTACAAACGTGATAAACCAACATGGTAACATATATCTTAATGAACTAAGAATGTTACCCCAGTTTGGGTTTTTCAGCTAAATGATAAGAACTCGTGGACAATGTCTACACTAGTTTCATACAAGAATTTCAATCTAGATGCAATGCCCTTGTAAAGTGGAAGATACTGTCAGTGGGCACACACAGTCAAAGAATCTGGGCACATAAAGTGCCCCAGCGAATGGTGTTCTAGCTAATTTAAACACTTGCCAAACTTATTGAGATGAGCACATGTTGATTGATTATATTACACAATTAAATGATCCACAGGACACAAACATATGATCCACATATATTCTCTAAATAAGTATCCAAAATTATAAACTATAGTTAAACTATATCCGCTCCAACCACAAGAACATGATAAATAAAAACATCAACTTTGTGGCAATAAAATTCTGGTGTTGTATCTTCATGTAAAAAGGTGCAACTTGTTAGGAAAAATCTCATATGGTGAGTAACCCCTCCAACTAATGTGATGCTTTCGAAAACCATGAGCTCGGCTTGCAACTTCCAGGCAAAGCGGACAATATTACTATGTTGGTTGGGGTGTCAGAGAATGGTATCAGAGTGTCAGGAAATAACCTACACAAAACCATACTCCCCATTCCAACAATACTCATGCATGCCTATCAAGCAACCAACCAAGGCATTTGCTAGATTCCAACTCAAGGAGAAGAAGTTTTTAAGTTGTGTATTCCAAAACGCCAAATTCTTAGACCATGTATTTTCCAGCTTATTGATGTCAAAAGTTGCCTGATATCCAACTTACCTCATCCTAGTGTGCTGCCTTATTCTATAACTTAAAATTACAACATTGTGCCAGAGTAAGGTAGATTATAACATGATCCACAAAGAGAAACTCAGAGTGGTGCCATGCAATATCAAGAGCTAAGCCGAATTCTTGAAGGTGGCTATTGATCACCTTATGTTTTACGGAAAATAAAAGGTATTACTACTAAAGGAAGTAGTTTACATGGCAAGAAGTAAGGTCTTTTCACGATGACTTTAAGGGCGTAGAGTGCATGAAGGCATGTGCTTCATAAATTGATCCCCATAGAACCCTATAGTGTTTTCCTTTTGCATGAAAATCAAATGATAAGGCAAAAGCAACCATCAATTACTTTCTTACATTTCCCATACTCCTTTAGATTCAGATAACATGATAGGGTGTCAAAACTCAGATGACTGACATGAGTCAATTGTTGGCAAGACTGTCAAACTTTAGAATAGAGGTAAAGCTACGTATCCTGTAAATATTAACAACCTATCGTTTAAGAACAAAACAACCAATATGAAATAGCAGAAATTTCTATTCTTTGAAGAGAAACCATTCAACATCCTTACAGAATAGCAGAGAACAATGGGTATGGAATGGATGCATTTACCCATCATTAATCCATAATCCCATCTTTTTACCATATTTCATGTGACCACAAGGTTCAGAAGACTGATCTAAGTGTTACTCATACTGCCATAAATACTCTTGCCAATAATTCCTTCTAATTAGAGTAATGAAAGATGGAAATTATGAAGAAATTGGCAAAAAAAAAAAAAAAAACTTATTAATCTGGACTCGGATATATATATATACACTAGAAAGCTACCTCATTGTTGACACTTGCATCGATTTCTGGATTCCTAGAAGACTCATGAATCCAATAAAACCCAAAGGCGAAAAGCATAATCCTAGAAAGAAGTCTTCCAGACCAAAAGAGAACCGTTCTCCTCCATCCACCCATATGAGCGTAATCCTCCTGCCCATCCTCCCGATTTGGCGCCATAAACAGAGTACAAACCCTACAAATCAAGTAGTACAACACAACAACCGTGGTTGCCAGCACCACCCGCAGCGGGAGGAGCGTGATGAGCGCAATCCCTAACAAAAGCTTCTCAGCCCAAGGTAGCTCTCCACGTCCCATGGCGCCATAGACATCGTGTCGTACAAACGCGGCGTATTTCTTCTCGAGCTCTTCGATGTTCGGCAGGGTTTCAGTAGTGGTTGTAGAGGTGGTGGTGGTGGTGGTGGAGCTGAGGAGGGGGCTATCGTCCTTATCGGAAGCATCTTCAGGATTGGATTGAGAAGTGGGAGGAGATTGGGGTTTTGTTGAAGATAAATCTTGGAGTTGTGAATCCATATTTATGATGGATGCAGATGTTGTTAACCTTATTATTGGAATTGATGTTGATTTTGATTGTTTGTATCTGATAGGAGGAGACACACCATGTGGTGGATGAAATTGGGGAGAGTGACAGTTGGTGGTGGTGGTGGCGGTGGTGGCGGTGGCGGTGGTGGTGGTGGTGGTAGATAACTCAAATTGGCAATAGGAGAATATCACCCCACCCTGATGACAACGAGACACGCTCTTTTCGTTTGCATCTCAATCTCAATTATTAATCAAGCCTCCTGGTGCTGGAAACGTGATCTTTATTATTATTTTTTTTAATTTTTAATTTTTTGTTTTTATTTTTTAAATAAACAGGTTTTATTTTGAGTGAATTAAGTTTTATGTTCACATGCTTTACACAAGATTATTGATTTCGTGAATGAAATCAAATAGTTATATGATTGAATTGCAAATTTGGTCCTTGTGGTTTGTTGTTTTTCTTACATTTGGTCTTTACAAAATTTTTATTGTAAGAAAATCCCTATGGTATGCAAAAGTGCTCGGATTTGGTCCCTATGTCTAACGCCTGTTACTTCAGATCCGTTAAGTGCCTTCACATGCATAGCACACGAGGGCAAATCCGTCTTTTTTTTTTTGTTGACCTGAATTTTTTTACCCCTTTTACCCCAAAATAATAAAAAGTAACACCCCCCCCCCCCCCCCGCCCTTTTACCCCCTTTATCTCTCTCTCTCTCTCTAACGTGAAAATCCCCAAACCTTCATATTTTCTTTCCCTAAATAATAACTTGTCCAATTTCAAGCAATGATGTAGGCAGATCTATGAAAACACCATTCTTCATAACAATACAAAAACACATAATACATTTATTAAACAATCAAAATCTCAAATCTAAATTCAACTCACAAATTCCAACTCATGCTCCGATAACCAATCGATTGCTACAAAATTCATGGAATGGAGTGTTAATTCGATGTTATTGGAATTTATTGTTTCAAATCCATCTCTGAGTCGTAAACCACCAATGATTTAACCTGAATCGACCATCGAACATCGTTGTAGGGCACAATTCTGTTAACCAATCATCGCACAACTATGCTAAACAAATGCTTACACAATTAACACCAACTAATCAAACATGTAACAAAGAAAACACTCAAGAATTTGTTTCGATTTCAAATCTGAAAGAACACGAAAAGAGAAAAACAAGACTAAAAAAACGTATCGGTCCGTTGAAATCGGAATCGGTAAACATCCACCGCTGCTCAATAGGTACGAATGCTCGTTGTTGAACTTTCTGGTCTTTGCAACGAATCTGAAAGTTCTGATTGGTTTGAACTCTGACGATGTTCTTCGGAGAGGAGGCCAAGGTTGCCATTATTGAGAATCCGAAGAGAACTGGAGACCTGTTGTTTTTTTTTGGAAGGGTGTCCTAGGCTATGCCTAGACTTATCCCTTGACAAATTATGACTGTAAGACATCAACCCTGACTAAACCTCAGTGGCTACAATTGTTGTGCACATCTGGATTCGAACTCTGGGCAGATGGGATATTCCACCACATCCCCCAGGGCCTTAACCAGTACGCCACAACCCTTGTGGTTAAGGAATACGGTCTGGTAAGTGATGTGTGGTTCGATTTGAGCAGCAGAAGTGATGAGGTGGTCTTTCTGTCTCAAGAAGAAAGAGGGAAACGATGGTGGAGGGACCTGATGCTTGTCTTGGTGGTTCGATCCTTATGATTGGTCCCTGTGGTTCGATCTCCATTACTCTCCACCATTTTCATGTGCTTCGTTCCCGTGATTTGATCTCTGTAACTCTAGAGATCACCTTCTGTAACTCCATCGATCTCACCCATGAACGTCGACCTTGAGAGGGAGAGAGTTGGAACCGCCGACGATGATGGTCGGTGATTGGGTCGCCGACGAAGGAGATGAATGGTGGTTGGAAAAGGTCTCTGGTTTGTTTAAGTATGTATATATATATATATATATTATGTGTGTGTATATATAATATAATTAATATAATACACAATACATTAATTAATCTTAGAGTAAATTGCATATTTGGTCCCTGTGATTTGTGGTTTTTAGTGAAAAATGAAAAGGTAAGTAAAAGGACAATTATACCCTCATGTGCAAGGCATATGAGGGGGTTTAACGGAAGGGAATCTAACAGAGTTAGTCTGAGGGACCAAATCCGAGCATTTTTGCATACCACAGAGATTTTCTTGCAATAAAAAATTTGTAAGAACCAAAAGTGAGAAAAATAACAAACCACAAGGACCAAATTTGCAATTTACTCTAGTTATATTTATACTTCTCGGTATATTTAAATATATGACTTTAAATAAAATTTAATTAAATTTATTATCTTCTTTGATAAGTATAGAATCATTTTTTTCTTTAATACTGTTAATTAGAGTAATTTAGTCAATTTAATCTTTTTGATTTAATTTTTATTAAAAATTAAGAAAGTATATATTATATTATATTATTTATTATATACTAGAAGCGTACTCGCACAATGCAGCGAGATATATCACGATTTTAATGTTTCATTTTATTTTTTGTTTTTTTGTCGATTTACAGTTCGATTTTGGATAGTTTTGAGAAAGTGATAATGTTTTTTTTTATAAATTTGTTTAATTTAGACTTAATAATATAATGTTTTTTATATAAAAAAAAGTATTTTGTTAGAATTCTATGATTATCTTATATATTTTAATGACATATAGAAAAAAATAATCAATTACATATTTGATAATATAATTAAAACAAATTTATAGTAATATAATATATCAACTAATAGTGATACATAGAAATGTCTGCATAAAAGGAAGGTCTTGCACATGCCAAATTGGTGGGTGTTAGAAGTCTGCAGTAGTAATATGTATCTTGTGTTTTGATATTTGTAAATTAAGATATTTTTAAAATCTTGCATAAAATGATGGTACCTTGTGCTTAATAATTTGTATTTAAGAGTTTTTTTATCCGTGTTTTATAATGCAGCAAGATACATCACGATTTTAATGTTTATTTTTATTTTTTGTTTTTTATTGATTTACAGTACGATTTTGGATGGTTTTTATTGAGTGATAATGGTTTTTTTATATATAAATTTGTTTAATTTAGGCTTAACAATATAATGTTTTTTATATAAAAAAAATTAAGTAGTTTGTTAAAATTCATTAATTATCTTATATATTTTAAATTTTTTATATTTAAATTGAGATGTTTATCATGTTTTGATTATGTTTATCAGAATTCAAATTTCATAATTTTAAGGTTTGGGGATTAGAGATAAGGATTTTAGGGGATAAGGATGAAATATATTAATTAGGGTTAAAAGCTTTACAGGTAGTACATTAGGTTTTAGTAGTTATTTTTAAAAGATTTTAAGTAGATAACTTTAAATGATAGTACATAAAGCTTAGTGAGTTGTAATTAAGAGTTTTTATGCCATATTTATAATATAGTATAGATTATATAATATTTTGAGTTAATTACGGATTGGTCCTTATTGTTTGTTGGGTTTTGCAAAAATGGTCCCTAAACATCATTTATTAAAGATTAGGACTCGTCATATGTCGTTTTGTAACGAATTGGTCCCTAATTCTAACGACCATCCACTTCACCTGTTAGAATTAAGGGCATTTCTATCATTTTGACTTTTTTGTCTTTTTCTTATTTTTGTAAAAACTCCTAAACTATAAGGACCAAATACGTAATAACTCTAATATATATATATATATATATATATACTATAAGAAAAGGACGGGGGCTTAGAGAGCGCGTGAAATATCACGCAGAGGCGCGTCTCTACTTCTCTCCCACTCGCACCCTTTTTTCCCCTAAATTCTCTCAGGTCTCATTCTCTCCACTTGCATTTCCTCCCAAATTCTCCCAGTTGGTAAGCATACATAGTAGCTCGCTCACAGTCATCTATACTGATCATACCATCAAATTTCAATTACTACCAAATGGGTTTTCTTCAATCTAATAGCCGGTGGTCAAAAGATCAAGAAATTGCACCGAATCTCCACCGGTTTCCAATCATCTTTCTTCACAAGCAAGTTTAGCATCAGTTTCTTCTTTAGCATCCAAACAACCATCAACCGCCGCTAACTACCACTACCTCACCACCTTCAGACTAAGCACACACGGCTTCCATATCCACCCTCACCGTCGCCGGAAAACACCTTCTCTCAGGTTCAACTGACACCCAAGTCCGGGTCTGACCGCGCGACCCATCACCAGTAGCACCGATGCAACAAAACTTATTAGCATACGGAGAGAGCGCAGTGAAGTCGATGGGGGTTTTCGGTGACAAGTTAATTACTGGCCACCAGGATCATAAAATCTGCATCAGGAAAATCGATCACGATGTAAGTTAAGAGCGCGTCAAACATCCTCCACACCACTCATTTGCACAAATACACCAACCCAACCCCCAAATTCACGAAAACCCTAAATTCATCTCCATTTTCCCTTTTTTGATTCATTCATCCCTGATTTCCTTAACTATCCAATTCATCCTTCGCTTTCTGCTGTTCAATTTTCTAATGGGGTGAACCGATAGTTCCCTCTGCTTTTTATGGAGTAGGATAGCAATTCTGATCTGAGCGGAGACGAGGAAGGGTTTTTATTGAATGATGGAGGCCCACTGCCTTTCTCGTCAACAACCTGCTTCAACCGGCGTCATGTGGCTTCGTTGTTACGGATGTAGAAAACTTCATAAGGTGATTTAGTTCACTCTTTCAAGTATTAAGATTCATGGATTTTATAATTGTGGCTCAAAATCTACATTTTTAGTCAATAAAGTAACAATGTTCAGTGTAACTAATGGTAGATTAACATAAAAGTACAAACGAATGGATGTATGTAGGATGTGTAAGAAATGCTACATATTTAGCTCAACGGCGATGTTAATTTGCATAAGCATTTTATAGATACTCTGTTATCTAACTGGGCCTTCTTAAACACTTCAGAGGTTCTTGATATATGGCAAAAAGCTGATGTTGTATGCTTTGATGTGGATAGCACCGTGTGTGTGTGTGTGTGGATGAGGGCATTGATGAACTTGCTCAGTTTTTTGGAGCTGGAAAGTTGTTGCTGAATGGACTGCTAGGTTGAATATCTTTTTAATACAGTATTAAGACGGTTCTGCTTTCAGTCAGGGTTTTATATCTATTTTGTCATGTTTTGGCAGGCAATGGGTGGTTCGGTGCCTTTTGAGGAAGTATTAGCTGCCAAACTCTCTCTTTTCAAACCTTCGTTATCACAGGTCTGGGACTTTCTTGAGAAGAGACCCCCTACATATTATGGCATTTCTTGCCATCGTCATATTTGCTTCTTACCAAATGGAACAACCCTTTCTTTATTTCGTTGGATATAGATGTGCAATAATTATAAGAATATCTGTGAATCCTAAGAATTTTGTTCATTCCTTAAATGAGTACTCAAGCTTATAAGATATTGTTATAAATAGGTAAGACAAAGGAAATTTAATATTTTGTTTGCACATGGTTTACTTTTTTTGCTTTTGAATCGGCAGACTTTCTCCTGGGATAAAGGAATTGGTCCAGAAGCTCAAGGAAAGTAGTAAAACTGTATATCTGATCTCTGGAGACTTTCGTCAAGTGATCAATGTAAGCAATCCAAGAATCAATAATTGCTTTGAAGGTTTTCTTCTCTCTTCAGAATTTACATGTATTTTATTCATTAGAACTGTTTCCAACTTGCTTCCCAATAAAGCTAAATCGATTGAAACTCATGGCTTTTGTCGAAAGCAATACCTCTGATCCAAAATTGGAGATACGTATTGATCTTTCATGTCAAACATGGCATTTCTAATCCGATATAGACATGGTTTGATTATATTCTTTTGGTTAAATACTTTTCTGTTGGCTGATGGTATTATTTTCGTTGTTGTAGTCTCATTTCCCTTTGAAACTAAATCATGATATGCCAATATTTGACTTGGTTGCCCACAAACTTTTAACAATATCTCATCTTTTAGTTTAATTCTCTTTAGATAATTTTTTATGACATATTCTGTGACAAGTTATTTCATTAGTGTTTTTTAAGAATGAATAAAACTATATATGCGTAGTGAAGTAAGGCATATGAACTTATATCTCAATGGTTTTTACATGTTCTTTGTAGCCTATTGCATCAATCCTTGGGGTACCAACTGAAAATATATTTGCTAATCAACTGCTATTCAAGACTTCCGACGAGTTTGCTGGATTTGATGCAAACGAGCCAACTTCGAGAAGCGGAGGAAAACCAACTACAATTGAGCTACTAAGAAAGGTTGGTCTTTTCGTCATCCATGTTTTAGTAGTCTAAAATAACTTCATTGATAACACCAAATGAACTTGTTAGGCTCATGGATACAAGATTGTAACAATGATTGGTGGTGGTGCCACTGCTCTTGAGGTAAGAAAAACTCAACTCTGTTTATTAGTTAGATTCAACTCTAATCCATTTGTTGACCAACTATTGATTTTGTGCATTTCATAGGCTCAAAAACCTGGATGCGCCGACCTGTCTATCTGCTACGGTGGGGTCCAACTTCGGGAGGTTAGTGTTTAACTTCAAAGACCTGATTAACTCTTTGGAATAGCAAGTGAGCACTTTCTCTAATACAACGTAATACTGTTCAATCATTTGAAAACTATGTGCATTATTATTGTGGACATGAATTTAAATGATATTTTTTCCCAAGATGACCAATAGAAAAGGGTGTTGAAGGTTTTGATATGTATTCATGTGATTGGTGGAACAGAGAATTTTGGGACAAGAAAATTTTATTTCTTTTGATGAGTGTAATGTGTTGCGGACATTGAATCTTGATGGTGCCCAACATAGGTGGTGACCACTTTGACTTCACAATTGTTTTGATCATTTTATAGCATCTCCAACATATTCTTCAAAATAGAGAAAATTAGGATCTCGGAGATTTTTTGCTAATGTTGGGGTCCAAGTCCAACAGATCCTTCAAAATAAAGACTCTAAGAATGAGGGTAAATTTCTCAAAATTTGGAGAATACTTTAAAAATGGTTACTAATGAGATATAATTTTATGTTAAAATTAAATGTTTAGAAAAAAGAAATAATATTCTTAATAAATATTTTAATAATATAATTAATGTTGTACTCTCTAAAATGGGAAAGTTAGTAGATTTAAAATGTAATTTATATGAAGTAGCTGTGAGAATTGAATTTGATTTGAATGAGAAATTGGTGAATTTTGCTTCTGATTTTTTTTTTTAATTTCAATCTTAATTTCTTGGAAGTTAAGGGAATTTGGACTAGATTTGAATTAGAAGTTGATGATTTTTTTTTTAATTTCAATCTAAATTTTGCCGGTTCACTAAGTAGCCTCACTATACCCAGGGGCAACAAAGGCTGAAACTCCTAGCGAACATAGAAGCGCTCATTCTCTATCATGTTTACCTCCCTTATCCCACTCCTACCTGTTAATGATAACAAATTACATAAAAGTAAAATAGTGAATATGTTTATATTTCCATGTTGGATATTAGACGGTGTGGAAATGTTCACCAAGTGCAATGCTAGATTTAAACTATATAACCAGTTGAGAATTTGAGGCAATTTCCTGGTAAGTTTTAGAGATTGGATTGTTGATGTTTGATGTCTGTTAGTTATTTCTTGCATACATAAATAAGCATGTATAATGAAAACTTACAAAGCGTACATGTTACTTCAACTTTTAGTATCTGTCATATATTCTTATGCCTTAAGTGCAATTACTTATGTGATGATTTTTATTATATGGCAAGAATTGGTCTTAATCAGGGGAAAAAGCGAAGAAGAGGTTATGTAATTCCACCAGTTATTAATTGTGAACGCTACGTGAATTTAATATCATTGTACTTAATCACTTGTTCTTGCCTATACAATTATATAGCAAAACTAAATGTTTACGATGAAAAGGCACAAAGTTTTAGGAATGTGTAATTACTACACTTTTTATTCAACTAAATGACAATTTTATCCTTAATAATAGCGGAAGTAATGGATTTCTCCATTTTATTATTAAGGACAAAATTGGAAAGTAGGCGCTTGTTCTTGGAAGTAGACACTTATTTTGGTACCCAAATCTCACAAAAACCTCTTCCAATTACGCATCCGTCACCTGCGAATCCAGATTCTTCACAAACGAGAAAGCAATCGCCGGTCACCGGAGATCAGGTTCGTTATATATTTCCGTCAATTACTGTTTTACACATACAGGTATACATATGTAATTGTCCGTACGAATTAGGGTTCATTTTTGTTAGTCTAATTCAATTAGGTATTTGGGAATACAGATTTCGCACGGATGTATTGAATTTGGACTTGATATTTGATTCGAGTGACCAGATCGATCTAATGCGATGGGTTTTATGCTTATAACTTTGATTTTCGTTGTTATCGGAATGATTGCGTGCCTTTGCACCCGAATCTGCTACAACAAAGGCCTTTCTGCTAACATGTATGCTTCAATTTTACTTCATCTGGTCTCAGAAATGCTTGCTTTTGTTGACATACATGGACTTACTAATGTAAATTGTTCCTTTTTGTGGCTTGGTAGTTGCTAAAAAATAGTGTTGCATTGATTAGAATTGGGACACCGAAGTTGTGATTATTGTCCTATCTGTTCAATTGATTGTTTGATTGCATACACCTTTGATCAGATCTTTCCTTTTAAAAACTTTGCTTGGGGTATTAGTAATTAGCAGAAAGCTGTTGTTGTTTAGAAAAAAAGTCAGCTCACTGTATTGTAATTATTGTACTCTGTAGGGTTAGCCACTCTTCTTTCTTACTAATGCTTTTTACTGAAGAATATAAACAAAGATTGTTACACCGAGAGTTTTTCCTTTGCTCTTTCATGGTAAATTTCTACTGCAGTGTTTATGTTATGAATATCTTGTTGAAAGAGGTTTTGCTACAGCCAGTGTGTAACCAATTAAGCATATTCAGTATAGTAGGTTTTTCCATTTGGATAGGATGACGTTGGTTGTTTCTTTATTAAGTAATGAATGGAAAATGTTTAAATGAAATTTGTTAGAGTAATAGAATTGCTATTGTAGAACTATCCAGCACATATGTGTTGTCTTTGGGTGATCAATACCATGTATTTTCATAAGAAATTCTTAGTCAAGTTACTCATATTTCATTATTGTTATTGATGATTTATGTTAAATAATTTGATTGATGTTAGATAAAAATAATGATTATGTAATTGATAATTTGATTGATGGTCCAAGTGGCAGGTGTTATGTTCATGACGATTTGGTTCTTCGAGTTAATTTTGAGATCTGTTGAGCAAAAATACCAACCAAGAAGCATAAGTAACCACGTGAATGATAAAAAAAATGGCTTTTGCATTTTGAACTCCTTTTGGCAAATAGATTCAGATGGAAACCAAAAACACGTGCAGGTAGGATGCGTAGGCTACAACCAATAATACTTTTGTAACGACAAGTATGTAATCGCCAAAAAAAGGAATGAGCCTACATCCCAATGTCTTTTGTTAACAATAATATAAGCACCTACAACAGGTTCCAAATCCAACTATCTGTATTCATACATTTAGTACACAATCATAATATTGCACTTTATTGGACCCGTGGGCAGAGGGTCGTCTAAGGACGACCGAGATCACTACCTAGTATATATATATAATATCACAGGGACGCCGTCCCTAACGTTTTACTCTGGTAAAGTGTGAACTCATTTCTCCATCGTCCTAGTGAACCCCCCCCCCCTCTCTCTCTCCCTCATTGCAACATGAACCTACCCCATGCCCTTGGCCTTTTACTCCGGTGAACCCCGACCTCCGTCATCCCTACTCTACCTCTCTCTCTCTATCTATCTATCTCTTTCTCTCTCTCCCATTGCAACAACCCTCCTCATCCCACTGGTTACCTCATCGGGGGACCTCCCCCGATGACAACCATCAGTGCGACCTCCCCCGGTGACAACCGTTGTTACACCCCAATTTCACTAGGGTCGTAACGGAAAATCACAACTTAAAAACGTATAAATGTCTATCACATTGCAGCGAAAACTTTCAACATCGTAAGCATAGAACCATCTTAGTCATCATGAGCACATTTACAAATCAGCCTTGGAGATTATTTTTTTTAACATATCTTAGATAAGGAAAACTAGGTCCATATAACCTACATCTTAATTGCTTGCTTCATACCTTTTCTCTTATTTGTCTCGGCCCTGGTACATCCTGAGATACACGCTAACTTTAGCTTTACGCTAAGTGAGTTCATGGTTTTTGCAACTTCATTCATAAATCATAAAAATAAAATAACTCGAAAATAAAATCATTTATGCAACTTGTCATCGCATTAGATGTCACATCCGTCCACTTGGCATGGTGGGGTTCTATCAATCCGTTCATCTCTAGTCAAGCTCAGAGGTGCTCACAAGCACATGTCTTGACTATCGTCCTATAGTGCAGTCTCAAAGGTACTCCTTTCGATACATGTACTGACTATTATTCATCTTCTACGGTTTCCCGTTGTCCTCTACCGGTAACGAGACCCACACTTACAACCACATCACATCTTTTCAATTAAATCATTCGTAAAATGTGTATCGTGTGTAGCATGCAATTCATCCCATATTAAATATAGCATGCTTGTAAACATCACATATCATAAAACATCCAATATCGTTAGCATGCAAAACGAGTGTACCAAAAAGTTGCACAAAGTATCCCAACATACTCAAACGAGTACCTTTTATTTATATAAATCAATCCATCGTCAAATTATCTCAACATATTCAAACGAGTACATTTTATTTATATAAATCAATCCATCATCAAAGTACCTCAACATATTCAAACGAATACCTTTTATTTATACAAATCAATCCATTGTCAAAGTACCTCCATCAACATCTCGAATGGGTACATTTTATTTTAATTTCAAATAATTGGATACCTATTTTATGACAACTTAACAAATATCCTTTACATGATTTTTCCTCCATTAAACTATTAAATGAGTAATAAAACTAATATATTAGTCAACCCAATGAATCCATTTCCACTTGAATTGAGGTAAGGGAGAGTCTACGTGGGCTCCTTTTCCATTGCATGCCCATAATTGGTTTTGACCCAAATCACGACCCCAACCACGTTTCTAATTTTCTTCCGGTTTCGATCAAATTAGGCTCGATTTGGGGTACTTTTTCATTTATTTTACATCAATCTTTGGTACTAACGAGTACCAACATATGCCATGAATTATAGCATTGATCAATCATCAACTAAACAAGTCGAATTTTGGGTTTTCCAACCCCCATCGTGTAGACCGGCTGCAACAACGGGTTTCCGGCTAGTTTCATAACATGCGATCATATTTGGCTCTATAAACTTGTTCTAACGAAAGAGAAATCTAAAACGTGTTCAACCATTAAAAAAAAGACATTACCTTTGGTTAAGTATTTACCTCGTATCGTCGTTTTTTTTCTCGAACGCATCCTATCCGTTCCTCGACCATCTTTTCGCTCAAATCTCGATAGTTTTGCACAACGTCAAAGAGGTTCTTCTCGAAACAAAAAGATGAACAATATGACATTTTTATTCCGCTCAATCAATTCTTAAATGAGGCCAAACGTGGCCTCAAATATTGTTGCTAAAAAAAATGAAACCACCCCGACGATTGCAATTAATATTTCAAAAGTTTGGAGGCTTGGCAAAGCAGGTCCTTGGATTTTTTCCAATTTGCCCCTCCAACTTTGAATTCATTTCCTTTTTGACACAAAGCAATTAACAACTTTTTTTTGGGGTGTTACAACAACCTTCGTAACCTGTTGCCAACAGTCAAAATCAAACCACCAGCACCATTCCCATCACATACAAAGATACATAAAACATACACACACTTACTCACAGAGATGGAGAAGTGGTTGTGGAGGGTTTCACTGATGGACAGAGATGCTGGAGATGGAGATCAGATCGAGTTGCAGGTCGATAATATTGGCCGGTGGCCAAAGGTGTTGGTGCTTCACGGAGACGATGAGGTGTTGGTCCTTTTGGCAAACACAAACTCCACCAACCATCTTCGTCAATCACCCCAAGTCTCCAACACACACATCACACTCAAAGAACACATTAGAGTAGTGTTGGTGGGGAGTCATTTTTGCAGTGGGGCAGAGGTCACGTCGGAGAGTTTACCGGATGTTTTGCCGGAGGGTTTTAGGGGTGGATTTCCGTCGGGGAGAGATGGAGAGGGAATATAAAAAAATGAAGAGTATTTAAAGAAAAGGGTAAAATGACTATTTTGCCCCTCATTTAAATGTAGTTAACGGAATAAAATAACGACTGTTAGAGATGAGGGACAAATCTGTTACAAAATGATATCGACGAGTCCTAATATGTAATAAATAAAGTTTAGGGACCATTTTCATAAAAAGCACCAAACCACAGGGACCAAATCCGAAATTAACTTTAATATATATATATATATATATATGTGTGTGTGTGTGTGTGTGTGTGTGTGTGTGTGAAAGCTTCGTTAGGAACCAAAAATTGATTAGGAACCCGGAAACCGCTCACAGTGCATCAATGTACTGACCCTCTTCATGATGAATATGGAAGTGTTATTCATTATGAATCACACATTTATGATGACTATGGATATGTTATGAATGTGTTATTCATCATGAATCACAAATTCATGATGAATAACATGTTCATATTCCTAATTAATATGCACATGTAACACTGTGGGCGATTCCAGTAGTCTTAATAAATTTTAAGTTCCTAACGGAATCTACCCCTGTATGTGTGTGTGTTTGTGTGTCTTTATATACTTCTTATGTTGATGCCTCAATTATAGATAAGAGTGAATTGCAAATTTGGTCCCTGTGGTTTGTTGTTTTTCTCACATTTGGTCCCTACAAAATTTTTATTGCAAGAAAATCCCTGTGGTATGCAAAAGTGCTCGGATTTAGTCCCTCAGACTAACTCTGTTAGATTACCTTTCGTTAAACCCCCTCATGTGCCTTGAACATGAGGGCATTTTGGTCATTTTTTTTTCATTTTTCACTAAAACCACAATTGACATGGACCAAAATTGCAATTTGCTCAAAATAATTAAAAGAATATATATATATATATATATATATGTGTGTGTGTGTGTATATATGTATGTGTGTATATATCTATATATATGTGTGTGTGTGTATATATATATATATATGTGTGTGTATATATATGTGAACCATGCCCCAAAAACATCTTCTCCGTCTTCTTCTTCGGCATCAACGTCAACCACACCTTCGACCACCATCTCCTTCCCCCCCCCCCCACTATGACCCCTTCCCCCAAATCTCTCCATCTTCTTCCCTACTGTCGTGACCACCATCTCCCTCCCACTTCTTCCCTGCTTTCAAAATCCATCCACCGTACCTCACCTCCGTCGTCTCCTCCTCACAATAACAACCATCACATGAACCAAATCATAGTAACAACCGTCGATTTGGGTTTTTTCACTCACAGCAGCAACCTTGCCGCACAGATCTGGTCCACAACCACATTCTTCCTCTCACAGCAGCAACCTTGATGCACAGATCTGGTCCACCACCATTTTCGTCGACATCGATGTCGGAGAAGATCATTGACCTTCGATCTCCACCTTATGTAACTCCGTCGATATCCACATCAATCTCACCCCTGAATGTCGACCTTGAGAGGAAGAGAGATGGAACTGCCGACAATGGAGATGGACGGTGATTGGGTCGTCAGCGATGGAGATGGCTGGTGGTGGGTTACGATTTAACAGTATATATATATAAAAGATAGAGTAAATTGCAAATTCGGTCCCTTTGGTTTATTATTTTAACGAAAAACAAAAAAATAAGTTAAAGGACTAAAATGCCCTCATGTGCAAGTAGGGATGGCAAAAAAAAACGAATCCGATGGGGAAAACCGAAAACCGAACATTTCAGGTCGGGTTCGGGGACGACTTATCGGGGACGGGGCGGGGATCGGGGATTTTAACGGGGACGGGGATGGTGCTCATCGGCCCGGCCCGGCCCGACCCGATAGTATAATATATATATATATATATATATATATATATATTTCAAACATTGGGCTAACAAATAACTAGATACCAATTAAAGCCCAAATCCATTATCCATCCAAACCCAATCAAAATATCAAATCCTTAAAAGAAAACAAAATAAAAGTTAAATCTAGTTACTGATTACATCGATTAGATTACCCTCATTTCTCAAATCCCTCGATCTCAAAACTCAGTCTCTCTCACTAGTCACTTCAGAGTTCAGCGACCGACTTCTCACTTCTCGGTCCTCACTAGTCGTCGGTCGTGTTGTGGACCATGCCAAACTAGTCGCCGGTGTTGCTACTGCCTCACCTCGCCGGTCGCCGGTGCTGCCTCGCCTCGCCGGTGCTGCCACAACCCACACTAAGGTATGTTTCCCTTCTTTTCCCTTTCTTTTCCCTTTCTTTTCCCTTTCTAGTGAGTCAAATCCCTCGATCTCAAAACTCAGTCTCTCTCACTAGTCACTTCAGAGTTCAGCGGCTGACTTCTCATTTCTCGGTCCTCACTAGTCGTCGGTCGTGTTGTGGACCACGCCGAACTAGTCGCCGGTGCTTCCACAACCCACACTAAGGTATGTTTCCCTTCTTTTCCCTTTCTTTTCCCTTTCCAGTGAGTAAATATTGTTTACTGTTTGTGAAGTCTGAGATTCTTTGTAAGATTTGAAATCTGAGATTCTTACCATTTACTGTTTACTGTTTGTGAAGTCTGAGATTCTTACCATTTACTGTTTGAAATATGCGATTCTTACCATTTGTAACTTTGTGATTCTTACCATTTACTGTTTGTGAAGTCTTTCAAAATGAAATATGTGTTCTTACCATTTACTGTTTGTTTGATTTCATAATTTTATGTTTGTTTGTTTGATTTTGTCTGTTTGTTTACTCATTGTTTGATTTCATTTTGTAACTTTGTATGAGTATGACCAAGCTTAAAATCTGTGTTCTTACCATTTTGTAACTTTTTATGACCAAGCTTAACTTTGTGTATGTGTTCATAATTTAGATTTTATAAGCAACAAACTTGGGGTGTATGGTATAGGGGTGTTGGTAGGTTAAATATTTACTCTAATTGTCTTTGCATAGGTGAAATGGAAAGGCAATGTAATGATTCTCATAATCAACCAATTGGATCGGCACCCGTGATTAATTCAATGAACGAGTCTAATAATCCTAGTCAACCAATTGGGTCGTCACCTGCGATTAATTCAGTGACTCAAGATGAAACTCAAACTAATGATGCCTTTGATAATGATGAAGTTGCAAGAAACAATACTGAAAGTGTTGATGGTTCGTCTTTTTCCAGTTCAGGATCTTCAGCAAGTCATCGTGTTGAATTTAAGAAACTTTTATCCAACATTGCTTCAATTGCCAATCAGCAGCACGATGATTTAGGTGCTACGACTGAGTTGGACAATTACTTGAAAGAGAAACTTTTGCCAAAAGACTTGGAGCTTGATTTGCTACTTTGGTGGAAGACAAACGGGTTTAAATACCCAACACTTCAGAGGATAGCTAGAGACATATTAGTCGTTCCTATTTCTACCGTTGCCTCAGAATCTGCGTTCAATACTGGTGGAAGATTGGTAACTCCACACCGTAGTCGACTTCACCCAAAAACATTGGAGGCTTTAATGTGTGCTCAAAGTTGGCTATTGAATGAAATACGAGGTAATCGTATATTTGTTTTAAATTATAAATTATTATTTTAGTTATATATTTTAATTATTTTATTTTGATTGATAATAATTATTTTGTTCATATAGACACGTGTTCTAATGAGACCGAAGCATATTGCCGTACCATTGAATATGATTATGACGTGGAAGAGGTAACTATATCACTATTGTTTGGGTAAAAATTCCAACAGTCTATCGTCGTACGACCAATGATAACCGACGCCCTTCTTTTAAGGCGACCTCGATTAAAATGAACAAATATCCGTCCGACAAAGTTAGTCGTACGACATGATTTCAGTTACTAACCTGTGACATACGTTATGTCATGTTTAATGCAGGATTCAAGAGACATTCATGACCAAAGATTGTAATGGTTGCCATCATCAAGAACAACGGACATAACGGTCGCTATCATCAATATCAAACGGTTATTCTATTAAAGATACACATTCAAGACTTATCAACGGAAAATTAGAGTATAAATATGAAGATGGAACCTCACATTCGGACATCTGATTCTCAGACCTTACAAGCTCACAAATTACGTTCTCAATCTCGCTCAGTTTCTTTCGAAGTTCATAAGATCCATTGCCGTTTGTCGTACGACGCACGACCGAAGTCTAATTACACACGACGCAGGACCGACTTTACTTTATTGTATTGTTTTATATTGTATTACACTTATAACATTTGTTATCAAGGACGACGTCCCTGATTGACGTCCATAGTGCACGACGATTCACACTCGTCCGCGGTTTTTACCTATTTTTGGGGTTTTCCGCGTCACCAATTCTCTCGTCTCATTTACTTTATTTTTGTTATAGTCGTACGATTATTGTCGTTACTTTCTTTAGTTGGATCAAGCTCCACGTTTACCTTAAATTTTTCTTGAGATATTTTTGGCATAAACAACTATGAAAACTATTATGATATATTTATCTATTTAGTCTTATATATAATACATTTTATTTTGTAGGAAAGTAAAGTGTTGGGTTGACGAGTTTGGCCGTTTGGGGAGTATCGAGTTGGTAATTTGGTTTGTTTGTCTTGTGAATCATGATGGTAGTTGGATTATGTCTAAACTTTTGTTCGTAATTGGGCTGTTGATGTTTTAGACAATTTTAGTCGGCTTTTGTTTGATTATGTTTGGTTATGTCCATGTGGTCAAATGAACTATTTTGACCATGTTTTTGTGAATTCGTATTTGATCCTAATTAATTATGTATCAATATGCTTTATTCCTACTTAGTTGTTGTTTTAATATTATGTTTAAGAAATTTGAATTTTTCAGTTTCCGGTTCGGGTTTTGGGTATTACCAACGGGTAACGGTGATTTTTTAGCTTTAACGGGTTCCCCAATGGGGATCGGGGAAACCGCGGGGACCCGATGGGGATCCCCGATAAGATCCCCGACGGGGATCGGGACGGGGACTGGAATGGTTTTCAGTTTCGGGGACGGGGACCATAATCCCCGGCCCGAAACCGGCCCGTTGCCATTCCTATGTGCAAGGCACATGAGGGGGTTTAACGGAAGGGAGTCTAACAGAGTTAGTCTGAGGGACCAAATCCGAGCACTTTTGCATACCATAGGAATTTTCTTGCAATAAAAATTTTGTAGGGACCAAATGTGAGAAAAACAACAAACCACAGGGACCAATTTTGCAATTCACTCTATAGATAATGATGTAATAATGCTTTGATAAACTGAAAACCTTATGACATGATTTTGTTGTGATAATGATGTGATTTTGCTGTGATAATGTTATAATAACGGTGAATTCGGCGAGTAGATAGGCGGATAAGCAAGAGAGGGGGAAAATGAGGGTGATAGATGTGGGTGGTTATATATGATTAGTGTGATTTGTAAAATATTGGATCAACGATTAATTATTATTATTATTATTATTATTATTGATTTTGAGAAAGAAAAAAAGTTATTCCTGAATTAGATTATATGGTAGGCCCATAGGTATTCTTGTAGTTTTCGTAAATAAGGAGTGTTCTCATTTGAACCTTTCATTCTCTCTTTCTCTCTCTCCCCTCTCTCTCTCTCTATATATATATATATACACACACACATACAATATACAACATCCCCTAACCCATACATAGTTGAGTGGTGGCGTCCCTCTTCTACGATGAATCTAATCATCCTTATTGGCCTCCTTATTCGACCTCACCCAAATAACACACATATGCCACCAACCTCCATCTTTTCTTTGGGTAACTATGGTCGTGGGTATCTGAACCATCTTGCACGTACCAATTAATCCTTCGAGCGACCACTAATAGCTAGGATCCATAGTAGGTGAACCTCCATGGTCGTAGAGGATTTGGCAACATCTGGATTCGAACCCAAAAAAATGAGATCTCCACTATGTAACACCCCTAAAATAGGAGTAAATTTAAACCGGACAGTCGATATAGAAAGTATCTTATTAATAGAAATCACCCAAAATAGGGAAATTATAAAGCGTTTACAATCCAAAGGAATAGATGATAATTAACAACCTACTAATCTAAACTAAACTAAGTTCAGATTACAGATGTGTGTCACTATCATCACAAAAGAATCCTGTCAAAAGTAACGCCAATAATGAAAAAATTTATCAATCCCAAAAAGAGCCTCTATCGGCATCCAATCACTTAGCTCAAGCCTTTGGAGTACCACCGCTATGAGATCCTGATATACATGTCGTTTTAAGAAAAAGTCTTAGGCTTACATCTAGTGAGTTCAAACTGTTACAGAATAAAGCTATAAAACATTAAAACCTAAAGCATAACTTTAATCTAGATTATAAACCATTAAAACCACTTTTGCCCTTGGAAGAGCATAATACATCTTACGATGACAGGGGAGACCCGATTTACCATTGATATTGTGGAACACAAAAGTAAGCCACATATTTGTGTTATATAAGCATAACTTACGAATTAACAATCATTAAGATCAACCACTCTAGGTCTATCCGTTAATGAGTTAACAAGCTCAACTACTCCAAGTATATCGCTTGTAGAGTCATCATGTTCAACCACACTAGGTCTATACCTTGAGATCTCCAAAATCCAAGTTAAACTAGTTCACTTAGAAATTACATTTTATTGGTAAATATACGATGCCCGATTCCAAGAATCCACACCTTATTACCTATGAAGACTCAATGTCTATTTCAAGTTACAAATGGGGAACTATCGTCCCATACACACCAAATAAAAACCGAGTTCTATGACTATAGGTCCATTGCATTATAGTCGAATGTATAAAATCTTCTAGACATGTCAAACCATATCCAACATATGAACAATCATATAAATAGTCATCAAGTGGGAAGAATCCTCATTTTATCTACAAATTCAAGTTAAGACCACATATATGTTGGAGTTCCAAAACTCATCAAAAACTTGAGATAATCATCTCCATGTAGATAGAATCATTCCTCACATTATTTAGTCAAAAGCCATTAAATTCCAAAAATCCCCATTTTTGACCTAGTTAATCCAAAATCAACCAAATGAGAAATACATGAAATGAAAGCTTTAAGGAACTAAAATACATCATTTAACATGTATATAGTTTTGGAAAAGTGTAAGATGAACTCACAATAATAGGTTTTGGTGAAAACATAGAAAATCAAGAAAACCCCAAAAATAAAGATGAGCACTTGGATTCTTGAGTCATAGCCTTGAATCCCTAGCTTTAATGTTGTTAAACCCTTGGAAATGATTGGAGAAGTGTCTTAAATGCTCCCAAAATCAGAGCAAGTGATGTGCACTAATTATTTAGTGCAAATCCGTCATTTCCCTTGTTATGAATAGATCATTTTACCTTCTATATCCTAAATTCTGAGTCATTTTAATTACTTGTTTTTCTTTTACTTGTTTCTTAGAGTTAGAGTAGTGAATGACTTGTTTTATTACTTAGAATGGCTAATTTTAGTATATTTTGGCATATTTGGATTAGTGCAGACCTATGTTGCAGCATTCCTACAACAACAACCTGTTGGAGCTTCATGGAGTAAGGCGTGAGAGCTTATTTTGGGAAGGCAAGAGCTGGATTTTGTACTTTTGTGGGAAGCTTCCAGAATCAAGAAAGGTTGGATAAAAGCCTTAAGTCTTTACCTTTTGGGTTTTTAGCTTTTATATACTTGTTGTACTTTTGGTACTTTATTATGTGTAATAAGACTATTTTGTCCCTCTCTCTTACTAGTATATAAAGAGAGCTCGGGATGGTGTAACGCCCTCGAAAATGAACAGAGCAACTAATTTAAAACTTCCAAATTATACAACAAAAAGGATATAATCTATTTTACAATCATCACTTGAGACACCTCAAAAGAATATTGGATTTAACTTTAACAACTAAAAGGTCAAGTCTCGCAGAAAGACTGATCAGATTCGGGTGTTACTAAAACCCCAAAGAAACAGTTGCTCTTATCAACAACTAACGCGGAAGACTTCATCAAGCTACTCACCCTTGCACAAACTCTTAGCACTCAACGCTTCACCAAAAAGCTAAAACCTCTTCCCCCATCCGGAACCTGATGCACATGCTGACAAATAAAAAGGTTAGGCTAACGCCTAGTGAGTTCAAGAGTTTACAACATGAAATAAATATATTTGAAAAAGGGAAATAAAGTAGTTTAAATCACAGACTCTCTGACAGATTTACTTTAAATAACAAACGACACCATTTTTCAAAAGTACATCTTTAGAACAAAGAACCCAACATGAACCTTCTCTCGTAAAGACCACTTTAATCCCAAACTCAACCAAAACGTGAATAATAAGCAAAGCTCTTAATTTTTAAAAATATGAAATAAAACTTTACTTCTCGAAATCCTTCAAACGTGGATGTCATAAAACACAACCCATAAATCTTGAGTAAACAATTCCCCATAAGTAAAACATCACCGAAAACATGGATAATAAAATGAAACAATAAAATACCCAAATAGCACCTTCCGGTGACGGGGGATACCCGATTCCATTGTACGTGGCGTAACACAAAGTTAAACCACATAACTATGTTGTCGAACTATACCTCAGATCGTGACCGTATTGCCTGCTCTGCCGAGCTACACCTCCAGTCATGACTATATTTCAAGTTTCCACCACACCGTATCCCTTATTGCCTGCTCTGCCGAGCTACACCTCAAGGATACACGATCTTATTGCCTATTCGGTCTCTAGGAAGTTTCATCCTCGGGGTCCCCACTGCCCTTAGTGCCTACTCCCTATCAGTCAAGATAGGAGCCTCAACTCCTTACTTGATAACACTCGATGTCTAACCCTCGTGCACAAGAATTAGAACATCAAACTCCAAACCCATGGTCCCGGAGTACAACCCATAAAGATTCCTCTCCGCAAAATGACCGGGACAACACCAATGCCAACACGACATTATTTCCCACGGTGAGAATCCCAAGAGTCCTCACCGATACATACAACTGACTCACATGCCTATGGATCCAATGCGACACTGTCTAAAATACATGACTCCAAATGAATGACGTACGTACCCAAAACATGTATTCTCCAAAATAAAATGAAATAAATGCAACTCACACCCCAAAGATCCACTTAGGTTATTGTTTGGGTAAAAAATAACAAAGGTCCTTTGTCGTACGACTAGGGATTCCAACACTCCATTAGCCCATAGTCACACGACCAGAGAAATAACTGACGCCCTTCCTTTGAGCGACTTCGACCAAACTATCCACGATGGCTGTCGTACAACATGATTTCAGTTATTAAACTACAACATACTTTATATTATGTTTAATGCAGGATTTCAAAGACGTTTATGATTAAAGATCATAACGGAAGACGTTACCAATAACAACGGATGTAACAGACGCTATCATCAATATCAAACGGATACTCTATTAAAGATATGCATTCAAGACTTGCTAACGGACAATTGGAGTATAAATATGAAGATTGAACTTCACATTCGGACACCTGATTCTCAGACTTTACAAGCTCACGAATTACGTTCTTAAGCTCACTCAATCTCTATTGAAGTTCATAAAGCCTTTGATGTTTGTCGTACGACGCACGATTGAAGTCTAAGTACACTTGACGCACGACCGACTTTACTTTATTGTATTGTTTTACATTACATTTCATTTGTAACACTTGTTAACAAGGACGACGTCCCTAATTGACGTCCATAGTGCACGACGACTAATACTCATCCGCGGTTTTTACCCATTTTAGGGGTTTTCCGCGTCACCAATTCCCTTGTCTCATTTATTTCACTTTTATTATTGTCGTACGATTATTAAAGCTACTTTCTTTGGTTGGATCAAGCTTCACATTTACCTTAAATTTTCCTTGGGAGATTTTTGGCATAAACAGTTTGGCGCCCACCGTGGGGCCCCATCCAAAGAAAATCTTCGATAATCTTACGACGTACTAACGTTTTCCTTCGAGTGTTCTCTTTTTTCAATTATTCAGAATAATGTCATTCCAAGGAACTCAAGATCATGTTGTGGCCCAAATGAACATGGAGCTGACTGCTGCTCGTGCCCCTATTGACGCCCTAATAGCCCAGGCTCGACAGGCGGCTGAAACCATCGAGCATCTAAGAAGCCAAGGTGGAAACAATGTGACTGGGACTACGAATGCTTATACTGGTGCTTGGAACGTACCTCCTCCATTACCTAATTACCCTCGTCCACCACCAGTCAATCCTGCGACCTTCGTAATCCCAACCATGCCTATGACTTCTATGCCGTTCAATGAATATGCCTCTGATTCTTCGCAGCAGACTAACTTCAACGGATCAGGTTATGTTCCATTGGGTGTTCCCGGGGGTATACCAATGGATCCCGTTGCACAACGATTGAAGTTTCTAGAAGAGCAGAATGAGCGTGTCTTGTTGATGCTGGCCAAATTGCCGGGGGCAGTAGTCCCAGTTGATGTCGAGCCACGAACAGGATTTCAGGCGTCGCCGTTCGTCGATGAAATCGCTTTGGTGGACATCCCAAAGAAGTATAGCATCCCGACCTTCTCCCCAAAATATTCAGGTGTCACTGATCCGACAGAACACGTCGCCCAACAAACAACTCATGTGGACTATTTCGATACCGCATCAATTCCAAGAAGCGTGCATGTGCAAGAGTTTTGGAGCAACCTTGACTGGAGCAGCGTTACAATGGTTGATCAATCTCAAACCCTAAACTATCGGGTCTTTTGCAGAATTAGTGAATCAATTTTCTCAACAATTCGCTAGTAGTCGAAAAATGGAAAAACAAACGAGCGACCTTTACTATGTCGTACAGAAGAATGGAGAGTCCATCCGGGACTACTTTAACCGGTTCAACGCGGAAATGATTAGTATCCGAAATTGCGACGTGAAAACAACAATTGAAGCGTACAAACGGGGTCTGGATGATAGTTCATGGTTGTATCTCGACCTTACGAAGTATCCTCCAGAAACCTTTGAAGACGTACGAGCAAGGACGCTTGCTCACATGAGGGTCGAGGATGACCTCGCTTTCAGAAATAAACACTCGGGCGACCGGAAGAGCCTAGGTGTCAAAAATCCAGACTTCAAACCAAAATCGATTGGTCGATCAGAGCCTACCAGACAAATTTCAAACGTCCGATTTGAAAAGAAAGGGCCGACGACTTCTAAGTCTGTCCAATATCCTAAGGTATCATCTTATGGTTTCCCTGGATCAGCTAAGGATGTCGTCACGTCCTTAAAACAGCTCCAACAAAACGTTCGGTGGCCAAAGAAAAGCGATAAAGACAGTGATAAGAAAGACAAGACAAAATGGTGCGATTTCCACAGTGACTTTGGTCATATAACGGATGATTGCATCGCTTTGAAGAAAGAACTGTCTTGGCTTAATTCGAAAGGTTATTTACAAGAATTGACGGGAAAAAAGGATGTGCGTCCCACATCCCCAGAATATGCCAAGGTGATTAATTGTATCACCGGAGGCTCTGATGTTTGTGGGACCACATATTCAGATGCTAAGAGACATGGTAGTCACGGTCCTAACGACCGACCAATTCCAAAGGAGGCAGGACCCAAAGAGGACGCAAAATAAGAAGCTATGCCCTTGACGTTCGACCATGCAGACCTCGACGACATACATCAGAAACATCATGACGGACTAATTATCCAATTGAGCATTGGAAATTGTTTGACAAAGAGGATACTCGTCGACGGAGGTAGTTCAGCTAATATTATTTTTTTTGATGCAGTAAAAGCAATGGGAATCGACAAATCCGAGATTACACGACGTTCGACTACACTCGTTGGATTTAACGGGGGATCGACAAGTACCATGGGGGAAATCACACTACCAGTATATGCTAAAGGAATCAACAGGCAAACGAAGTTCAATGTTGTCGATTGCTCATCTGCTTATAATGTTATCCTTGGGCGACCTTGGATTCATGACATGAAAGTTGTACCTTCGACGTACCACCAAACCTTGAAATTTCCCACGCAATGGGGAGTACAAGAGATCAAAGGCGAAAGAAAAGTTGCTAGGGAATGTTACAAAGTTTCTTTGAAGCCCCCAAAGCAGACAATATAGCAATTACAGAACCAGGACGTTCCTGGGACTGATGACGACTATCGCTTGGAAGCTGTTGTCCTAAACCAGGATAAGCCTGATCAGATGGTTTACATAGGTTCGACGCTCGACCCTTCTTTTAAAAAGAGACTAATATCTTTTTTGCAGGATCACAATGATTGTTTCGCATGGATGCACGAAGACATGGTGGGTATCGATCCAAGTATCATTTCTCATAAACTCAACGTTGATCCATCATTCAAGCCTGTTCAGCAGAAAAGACGAAAATTCGCTCCTGAAAGAAATAAAGTTATCAACGACGAAGTTGATAATTTGCTTAAAACAGGAAAGATACGAGAAGTCAAATATCCAGACTGGCTCGCCAACGTTGTTGTCATCCAAAAGAAAAATGGCAAATGGAGAGTCTGCATTGATTTCACAGACCTTAACAAGGCTTGTCCAAAAGATCCATTTCCATTGCCACACATCGATTCTATGGTTGACGCTACAGCTGGACATGAATTACTCACTTTCATGGACGCATATTCTGGATATAACCAGATATTGATGCATTCTGATGACCAGGAAAAAACAGCCTTCATGACAGATAAAGGTATTTATTGTTATAAAGTAATGCCTTTTGGTCTTAAGAATGCAGGTTCAACATATCAACGATTGGTGAATATGATATTCAAAGAGCATTTGGGCGACACTATGGAGGTATACATCGACGACATGCTTGTCAAATCAAAGCATACGGACGATCATATAGGACATTTGAAGCAATCGTTCGACATTTTGCGTGAATACAAAATGAAGTTGAATCCGACAAAATGTTCTTTTGGAGTTCGAGCTGGCAAATTTCTCGGTTATATGGTCACACGACGAGGAATCGAAGCTAACCCAGACCAAATTAAAGCAATTATCGAGCTAAAATCACCCAGAAATTTTAAAGAAGTCCAACGTCTAACAGGACGTGTAGCAGCGTTGAACAGGTTCATCTCTCGGTCGTCCGACAGATGTCACCTATTCTACAACGTCCTGCGAAAAAATAAAGGATTCGAGTGGACTGATAAGCTCGAGGAGGCATTGCAACAACTCAAGAAATACATGACATCACCTCCCTTCCTCTCTAAACCTGAGAAAGGTGAAGCTCTTCAACTCTATCTGGCCGTCAACATTAATTCGGTAAGTGCAGTCCTTATACGAGAAACCGACGGACAACAACTGCTAATCTACTATGTAAGTAAAACTCTACTAGATGCTGAAACCAGGTACTCGTCTATAGAAAAACTCTTGCTTTCGTTAGTCATGGTCGCTAAGAAACTACGACATTATTTTGAATCGCATCCTATAACTGTGGTAACTAACTTTCCATTAAAGTTTGTGTTAAGAAAACCTGAACTAACAGGACGACTAGCTAAATGGAGCATCTACCTCAGCAATTATGATATGGATTTCAAGCCTAAGACGGCGATCAAATCACAGGTCTTGGCAGATTTTGTTACAGATTTCAGTCCGGAACTAGAAGAAGCGACGACGTCCAATGAGTTAATTGTGGCGACTTTGCACGACACCACTTGGACGCTCGACGTCGCTGGTTCGTCGAACATACGAGGAACAGGCCTGGGTGTCGTCCTACAGTCCCCACAAGGGGGCAAAATAGTGTACTCCATACGGTGCGACTTCAAGGCAACAAATAATGAGGCAGAATATGAAGCACTGATTGCAGGAATGAAAATTGCTCATGCCTTGGGGGCAACATGTCTACATGTCCGGAGCGACTCGTCCCTAGTTGTTAACCAAGTTAATGGAGAATTTGCAGCAAAAGATTCAAGGATGATTGCTTATTATAAAATAATAAAGGAAGAAGCAAAGAAGTTCAGTCGCTTCATAATCGAACAGGTACCAAGAGATCAGAACACTCAAGCTGACGCATTAGCCAATTTGGGATCAACACTTAATCAAACGACATTCGACAATATCCCAATAGTTCACCTTGCAACACCATCCATAAAAAACGATGGTAATATTTTGGTCGCACCAATTGAGGAAGAAAACTCTTGGTCGAACGACATTAAAAATTATCTGGAGAACGATCAATTTCCTGATGACAGAATGGAAGCAAGAAAGGTTAGATTTAAAGCATCAAGGTATGTTATGATCATAGGACAATTATATCAAAGATCTTCGACTGGTCTGAATCTGCGATGTATCACCAACAAGACGCAAGTCCAGAAAATCCTACAAGATATGCACGACGGTGAATGTGGAAACCACTCAGGAAGTTGCAGTCTAGCCAATCGGATATCACGACAAGGTTACTATTGGACGACATTAAGGCAAGATGCGATCAGTTATGTACAGTCGTGCGACGCATGTCAAAAACACACAGGTATGTCTTATAAACCCTCTGAACCCTTGCACTCGACTTTGATCCCATGGCTCTTTATGAAATGGGGAATGGACATTGTTGGGAAACTACCACCTGCCCCTGGGCAAAAAGTATTTCTTTTAGTTTTAACATATTATTTCTCTAAGTGGGTCGAAGCAGCGGCTTTCTCCCAGGTTCGGGACAAAGAAGTCGTTTCTTTTATCCAAACTAACATCATTTGTAGGTTTGGAATTCCATCTGAAATAACGTGCGGCAACGGGACATAATTCATCAGTGATCGAACGCGAAGATTTTGTGAAGAAAGGAACATCAAGTTGGTAACATCGACGCCTCGATATCCACAGTCGAATGGTCTAGCCGAGTCGAGTTATAAAACTATCATCAATTCAATCAAGAAAAGACTCAAAGCTGCCAAAGGGAAGTGGGTGGAAGAATTGCCTTCCGTTCTATGGGCTAATCGTACGACACCTCGTACGTCCACAGGACAAACTCCCTTTTCCTTAGTCTATGGATGTGAAGCTGTGTTACCTATTGAAGTACGATTACCGACTTCAAGGCATACGTCCGTTGAGCATAACTTGGTCGACCTAAGTTATGACCTCGACGCTCTAGAAGAGCTTAGAGAAGTTGCGCACATTCGCATGGTTGCACAGAAACAAGTGGTCGAACGACATTCAAGTGATTCATCCCTGAACTGTCTTGTTTCAAAAGCTTCTGTAGATGAATCCTCTCTATGGCACAGAAGGATGTGTCACATGAACTTCAAGACTATGAACAAACTTGTTAAAAACAACCTTGTAAGAGGTTTACCATCAAAAGTCTTTTCATGTGATGATCATTGTGTTGCTTGTCTTAAAGGCAAACAACACAAAACTTCTCATAAGACCAAAGAGTTAAATACAATTTCTTCTTGTCTCCAGTTATTGCATATGGATCTGTTTGGTCCTACAAATGTTATGAGTATAGGCAAGAAATCTTACTGCTTGGTTATTGTTGATGATTACTCTAGATTTACCTGGATATATTTTCTAAGGACTAAGGATGAGACAAGTGGACTGATCAAATCCTTTATCCTAAAAATTGAAAACCAAACTAATCAAAAAGTAAAAGTCATTAGATCAGACAATGGGACTGAATTTAAAAATCTTGATCTAAACACCTTTTGTGAAGAAAAAGGAATTAAGAGACAATATAGTGCCCCTAGGACTCCTCAACAGAATGGAGTTGCTGAGAGGAGAAATAGGACACTAATAGAGGCTGCTAGATCTCTGTTGGCTGATTCAAAACTGCCAATTACCTTCTGGGCTGAAGCAGTTAATACTGCCTGTTATGTCCAAAACAGAGTTCTAGTGGTCAAACCAAAGAACAAGACCCCATATGAGCTTTTAAATAAAAGAAAACCCTTTTATTGGATTTTTCAAACCTTTTGGGTGTCCTTGTACAATTCTCAATACCAAATCTCACTTAGGTAAGTTTGATAGCAAAGCAGATGATGGATTTCTTGTTGGTTACTCATCTCAGAGTAAGGCTTACAGAGTTTTTAACTCTTCTTCTAGAATAATTGAAGAGAGTGACAATGTCAAATGGAATGAGAACACACCAAATCCCATTGGGTCTGGTCCTCAGTGGCTGTTTGACATTGATTCACTGACTAACTCTTTTGGTTTCAGTAGTGATGATTATGCAGGTTCAGGGAGTGGAGGATAAGGGACTACACAAGTTCAAGATAGTATATCTAAATCTGTGATCTTTCCTATACCTACAGTGGATCCTGTTGAAGTCTGTGAAAAGGAGCCATCTACTGAACCAAATCAGAGTGAAGAAGAAAGAAGAGCTGAGGAGAGTGAAGAAAATAAAGAATCTGAAGTAGCTGCTGAAATCACCTCAGTTGAATTGAATGACTCAAATCTAGAGGTTGGACTCAATGAAGAGTCTAGTCATCACACCAGAACTCAAAAGAATCATCCTCCTCAGTTGGTAATAGGAGATATCTCTTCTCCTATGATGACTAGAAATCAAAAGCAGACTGCAAGAGATGCAAGACCAACAGCATACAGTGCTTTCTTGTTTTTTATCCCAGCTTGAGCCTAAGAAGGCTCATGATGCTATGAAAGATTCCAGTTGGATAGAAGCCATGCAAGAAGAGCTACTGCAATTTAAGCTGCAAGATGTTTGGGATCTGGTAGACCTTCCTAAAGGTCAAAGAGCAATAGGCACTAAATGGGTCTTCAGGAATAAGAGAGATGAGAGAGGAATAGTAATAAGGAATAAAGCAAGGTTGGTGGCTCAAGGGTATACACAAGAAGAAGGAATAGATTATGAAGAAGTATTTGCACCAGTGGCGAGGATAGAAGCAATTAGATTGTTCCTGGCCTATGCTTCTTATATGAAATTCAAAGTCTATCAAATGGATGTAAAAAGTGCATTTTTATATGGCTCAATTGAAGAAGAAGTTTATGTCTGTCAACCACCAGGGTTTGAAAACCCAAGCTATCCAGACAGAGTCTACAAATTGAAGAAAGCACTTTATGGGCTGCATCAAGCACCAAGAGCATGGTATGACACTCTGTCATCCTATCTCTTGGAAAATGGCTTTGCAAGAGGAGTCATTGACAAACTCTGTTCATCAAGAGAAAGAAGAAGGATATCTTGCTGGTCCAAATCTATGTGGATGATATTATCTTTGGATCCACAAGAGACATCATGTGCAAGGAGTTTGAGGAACTAATGCATCAAAGGTTCAAAATGAGTTCCATGGGGGAACTTACTTTCTTCCTTGGACTCCAAGTTCAACAGAAGTCAGATGGAATCTTTATCTGTCAGTCCAAGTATGTGCAGGACATTCTAACCAAGTTTGGTTTCACAGATTCAAAACCTTCCAGCACACCTATGGAGACACACAAGCAGATAACAGCAGATCTTGAGGGGGAGGATATGGATGTTCATCATTATAGATCCATGATTATCTCTCTCATGTATCTTACAGCCTCTAGGCCAGACATAATGTTTCCAGTCTGTGTATGTGCAAGATTCCAAGTTAGGCCAAAGCAATCACACTATCAAGCTATTAAGAGGATATTCAGATATCTCAAAGGGCAACCCAGATTGGGACTTTGGTATCCTTATGACTCATCATTTGACCTACTTGCATACTCAGACAGTGATCTAGGTGGAGCAAACTTGGACAGAAAATCTACTTCTGGAGAATGCCAGTTTTTGGGTGCAAGACTAGTGTCATGGCAGTGCAAGAAACAAACCACAGTGTCCACATCTACAACAGAGGCAGAGTACATAGCAGCTGCAAGTTGCTGTTCTCAAGTCTTATGGATTCAAAATCAAATGCTGGACTATGGGGTAACCTTTCTACACACTCCAATTTTTATTGATAATAGCAGTGCTATCAGCATTGTTAATAATCCTGTCAAGCACTCAAAGACAAAGCACATTGAGATTAGGTATCACTTCATAAGAGATTGCAATGAAAAGAAACTTATTCAAGTTGTAAAAGTTCATACTGATAAGCAGTTTGCTGATCTATTCACCAAAGCATTTGATGTGGGTAGATTCACTTTCTTGGTAACAAGTGTGGGAATGATCAACTCTGAATAAGCTCCTACTTAAAAAGTGGTTCAATACCTGTATATTGTTTATTCTTGGTGGTCCTAATCTTCTTTTTCAGAAAAAGTATAGCAGTACTCAGTCCTTCACAAAGCTTTAAAGTATAAGTATGATTAATACTGCCAGTACAGTTTTAGTACTGCCGGTACAACTTTACTACTGCCAGTGTTCAGTTAATACTGCTCTCAGTTAATACTGCTCTCAGTTAATACTGATCTCAGTTAATACTGCTCTCAGTTAATACTGCTCACTGTTAATACTGCTTTCACAATCTTTTAAGCTTAATACTGCTTATAATCCACAACCTATAAATACCCTTTTCCCGCCTAAAAAGATCATAACGACTCTTTGTCTACTGTTCATCTTCTTTCTCACTCTTTTCTCTCAAGTATCCAGTGCTCGCTAGTCAAGAATCCTTGCGTACAGATGGCTTCAATGGTGTTTATTGACGAGCACAACGAGATTGCAATGTTAAAGAAGCTGAAACAAGCCGATGGATTCCATCAAATTGTGGACTTTCTCAAGTCAAGCCACATTGCCCATGCTCTCACTGTATCTCCTACCATTTTCATAGAGCATCAGAGGCAGTTCTGGGCTAATGCCACCATTGTTACTGAGAATGGTGTGCAAATGATAAAGACAAGGGTGTGTGAAAAACCCCTAACCGTTACTGAAGAGGTACTACGCATCTGTCTACGTCTAGATGCTGCTGCAGGTATAACCTCTATTCCTAATGAGAAACTTTTCTCAAATCTTTCAAGAATGGGGTATGAAGGCCAAATGGGGATTTTTAAGTTTTTCAAAGCTAAATTTTCACCCCAATGGAGGTTTTTTGTTCATACCTTGATGCACTGTATTTCAAAGAAAACAACTGGCTGGAGCCAATTTAGCAGTCCCATTGCATATGCTTTGGTGTGTTTATCCACTGCTAGAAAATATAATTTTTCTCAAATGATCTTCAATGATCTTGTCTCAAATCTGGACAACAAGAAGAGTTTCTTCATGTATCCCAGATTTGTTCAGACAGTTATAACTACTGAATTGTCGGACATACCTCACTTTGATGGGGTATATGTACCTAAACCCCCTAAAGGCAAGGTTTTCTCAAATATGAGAAGATCTGCTAGGGACTCGGAAGGAGTTGACACCCCATTGTTCTCAACAATGATGGTGGTGTCCCAACCACAAGAAGGTATGGCAGCAGGGTCAAGGCCCCCATTAGACCATCCCACTGCTAGCCAATCCCAACCTTCCCACTCTATATCAATCCCCCAGTCTCTACTTTATAAGCCAACTTCACCAATAACCCAAACTTATCAAAGAAAACAGGTAAAGAAGGCTCCTTCCCTTCTTGTACCATCACCCACTGAGCCTTTAAGCCCTCTATTGGAGCATTCTCCAATAGAGAATATCAACAAGGAATCCAATAGGGTGTCTCCCAACCCTGAGGAGGTGCTCTCTAAGAAGATGGAGGAGCATATGGGTGAGAAGGCTACCACTACTTCTGCTAGCACAGAGAAGGACAGTGGTAACATCTCTAAGACCTTCCCCATGGCAACTTTGGGTGAGAAATCAACCAAAGGACCCCGGTGTCAAGATACCAAGGGGGTAGTTGGTGCTTCTGCTAGGCAGAAGGCCACTATTACAAGATCCAATGATCCCTCAAGGATAGGCAAAACATCCAAAAAGGGTGAGTACAGAACTGACACTGATGAATTGATGGACAAAGGTTCCAGTGATCCTTCAAGGGTGGGTAAAACACCTAAAGAAGGTGAGGATAGATATACTTACTGGGAATTGATTGAGGCATTAGCCAACATTAATGTTGATGTGGTTAATCAAGGAAAGGAAATCAAAGAATTGCAGCAAGTGGTCATCTCCCAACAACAGCAGATTTCCAAACTCAAACAACTGGTGGGAAAGCTCATGGCCAAGAAAAGAAGAGGTCAGTTTGTTCTAAGAAGGAGAAAGGGGGCAACCAATAAGGAAACTGTGTATGCTTCCAAAAAGGGGGAGAATTCAAGCTCAGAACAGATAAATCAACAGATTGAGGGGGAGTTTGTTGAAGAAAAGAAAGCAGCAGAAACAACACCAGCAGCAGTTACAACCCCAGAAGCAGAAATTGTTACTACTGCTGAGCCAAAACAAGAAGCAGAAACTGTTAGTGCTGCTGAAACTTCACAAGTAGCAGTAACAGAGTTAACACCAGCAGAAATTGAAGTAGCAGAAATGCTTGTCAAAGCAAAGGGAGTGGTCATAAATGAAGGGGGAGCAAAGAAAATAGAGAAGAAAGAAATGGCTGCAGATGCAAAGAAAAAGGGAAAAGAAAAGATGATAGAATCTGATCAACCATCCAAAAAGCAAAAGATGATTGAGTCGGATGAAGCATTAGCCAAGAAAATGCAAGAAGAGTTAGATCAAGCAGAAAAAGAACAGGTTGAAAAAGACAGAGAAATAGCCAGAGCACTTGCAAATGAGTTAAATGAAGCATTCCAGAAAGGATTGGAAACAGAGAAGGCAAAGCAAAGAGCAATGAGCTTGAGAAAGGCTATGATGGCCAGAACAAGTGCTAAGAAGAGAAGACCTTCACAAACTTACCTTGCAACTAAGGAAAGAAACAAAATGATAACTTTCTTGAGGAGTGAAATTGGTGTAAAGAAACAAATGTTTGTGAAGATGACATTTGATCAAATCAAGGACCTCTATGAGAAAGAAATGGGAAAGCTAAAGAGTAATGAAAAGGATAGAGTGGAGTTTGAAAAGAAAGCCAAGGAGAGGCATGATGTGAATATTAATCAACCCTTCCCTGAAAGTGAAGAGGGAACTCCAACCAAAGAAAAGGCAGAGAAAAAGGAAGAAAAGAAGAAGGAAGCTACTATAGGGCAAGATCAAAGGACTCTGAAGAGAAATAAGATGATGGCCAAAAGAAAGAAGATTGTAAAGAAGCCTAGAGTAGAAGAAGAGAAAAAGGTTGCTGAAGAAGAAGAGGCACCTAAGAATGAAGAAAAGAAAGCTGAATCTCAGGAAGTACCACAGAGTTCAGATGTAAACATGTACACGGTGGTAATGGATAAAATTCCAAAGCCTATCTCAGCTGAACCTGTTGGATTCAAACCTCCTGAAGTCATTCACTGGGATGTCTTGGTGGTAGATGGAAAGGAATATATCAGATTGAAGAGAAAGGATGAGAAGTATGAAGTGTATAGCACTTGGAACAAGATTGTCAGAACCTGCTCAAGATCTGATATTGAAGAAATGTTTGAGATAGGGATGAAGTTATATGCAGATGAACTGAAAGCTCCAGTGATTTCAATTACAAAGCTGATAATGGAGTATCTGTGTATGATGTTCAAACCTGATGAAGTGGAGGAGATAATAAGGAATGTCTTTCAAACAGTGAATAATTGGACTCTACATGAAACTAGTGGAGTATATGCAGTGACTTTGGATTTGTATCACACTGAGTACTTTCTAGTGGATAGAGTATACAACCATAGCAGATTGAAGCTTCATGCCATGCTAAATAAGAAGCTGGGTTGTGCACCAAATTCAGAAATGGCAAAGTACCTAATTCAGAGAACTATCAATCAGAGTATGGGACTAGATCCTAACATTGGAGTAGATCAATGAAGGTTTTGGAAGCATTTGAAGAACTTGACTTCTCTTTCAAAGTCAAGTTAGGGGGAGATTGTTGGGAACTGAAGATGTGAACAAGTCTTTAATGCTGCTAGTTCAGAATTAGTACTGACAGAGCATATCAAAGATAATGCTGCTAGGTATTACTACTTCTAGTAGAATTAATACTGCTAGTCAAAGTTAGTGTTGCTTGAACAAAGTTAGTACTGCTTAGCTAGTTAGTACTGCTAGAGGTTAGTACTGCTTAGGAGTTAATGCTGCCAAGTTTCAGTTAATACTTCCAAGATGATTAGTGCTGCTTATGAGATGGAGATCCGAATTACAAGAATGACAGCTGGATAGACTGAAGATATTCATGGAAGATATTCTGAAGATATTTTATAAATTGTAATTATCTTTTACTCAGTATATGTATAGAATGTACAGAATAGTTTAAAATTGATTATTCATACTAAGTTTTTGTTCAAGAGAGAATCAACCTCAAGGCATAGTTCCTAATTCTAGAGAAGTAGAATTCGTCTTGAAAGAGTCTGTTCTTCAAGATTGAGGTTGAGTGTGTAATCTTGTGATTTTAATCATTCAATACAAGTTTACAAGTTGTTAATCATACTCACTGTTTGTTTACTGTTACATTGAATATCAAAGTGTTATTCCGCAACTTCTTTGATATTGTTTCTGAGTATTCATAATTCTTGTTGAGAATTCGATCCTGACAGTAAATCCATATATTTTGAGGATTCTATTGTGCACTACCACTAGTTGGATACTACATAGAGGTATTTTGGTTTAATCGAAACATTAGTGAAAATATTGAAGTCTGAGAGGAATACGCTCAAAATAGATGGTGGATCTAGTTATGGCCAACTCATGTTGCAGCATACCTACAACATAGTCTGTTGGAATTTGTCTTTAAGTATCACCTAAAAGTGTTACACCCTTACTTGCTCTATTATTATGTTATTCTTATCAAGTGTTAACCCAACAAAAACAAAGTCTTCAAAATCGCCATCTGAAACCATTTCTTTTATTACACTTTTATTGTACTTTTACTACAATCTCTGTGGATGATATTCGGTATTTTACCACTTTATTACTTGAGAGACAATATTAGATCTCATGTATACTTGCTTTGAGATCTATATTTTCACATTTCTTAAAGGTGTGCAAACATCGTATCAGTAAGTGAAGAGGTAAGAAAGAAATTTGGAGAAGAAAGTTTTGGATGAGAAAGTGAGAAAAACTCTCAAATTTGGCCATTTATGTGTTGTCTGCACATCCCGCGACCTGGCGTGTAACTTCAAGTCCTGTTGCAGGTCACACATGTCCCTTGACTAAAATAACAGTGTGTTACGCGACCACCCGCGCGACTTCAGGTTGTGGGGAGCCTTTTTTCGCCGATTTTCCGATCTTTTACTTGGTTTTTCTCTCGAGGCTTTTTACCTAACATTTAATTCCAACTAAATTAATTATTTCCAAGGTCAAAACTATTTATGAAATATAAAAAAAGAGTTTTAGAATTCTGGGTGTTACGCACTACATCCCCTGAATCTTAACATGCCTCAATCTTTCTTTGGTTGTTTGTGCTCCCTTTTAAAGTCCTCTTTTATTGTTGCATTGGGTGGAACGGAGAAAAAAATTAGCTTTACTTAGTTTAGTTTAACCTAACATAAATAATGCTTTGTTTATTCATAAGATTTGGAACTTTTAAGCTTACTCACATTAAAGCACTAATTAATTGGTTAAATATTCCAATTAAAGCTTTAGTGGTTCTAAATCACACATTAATGTGGAGAAAATGTCTTTGTATCAAATTAATTTCATGTAACACCCTAAAAATAAGGGTTAATTTAAACCTGAATTAATGCGGAATAATCAAGACTGACATAAACAAATCATCCAAAAAGGGGAAATAATTGTATAACGTTTACATTACAAGAACAAGAGAAAAGGAACCCAACAACCTACTAATCTAAACCAACTATGTCTAGATTATGAACGGGTGTTGCCATTTCACCTCCAAAAATACTCTATCACTGTACCGATTGTACGCCTCAATATGCCACCAAAAATGCTACTTCCCTTCTTGATTCTCCACTCAAACCCGAGGAGTCCCACCACTAGAATAACCTGTTATACATGTCATTTTAAGAAAAAGTGTTAGGCTAAAACCTAGTGAGATCAAACATTTATCTTGAGAAATCAGTAAATTCTAAATGAGATAATTAAAGAAGAGCTGAAAGATTAATGATAGATAATATATTTACTTTAATGCAAATACCTTTTGGATTGACGGGAGAGACTCGCTTCCTAACACAAGTGACAGAACACAAAAGTAAGCCACTTGACATGTTAGTAAAACCAAACACATAATCAAGTACACGCAAAGAATGTTAGGCTTAGTAGCTTTAAACGTACACCCACGGAAAGTCAACTTCAACCACATTGGGTCCTTACGTTGAGATCCTCATCCAATATCGTGTACTAGCACGTAGGACTTATACCACATCCGATGCTTAATTATGCCTAGATGTGGAAAACTAGCGTTCCAAACATCGGACGTAATGATTCAAACAATTATGGGGTCATGACACTCAAATGCAACCAAATATGCCAATCCCATATAATCGCAACCAACCAAAAATATTTAAAACAATTAGATGTCTCCCAGAGTGCAAATAGAAACTTCATATAACTTCTCATATAATCCCAATGAGTTTCCAATATAATTCCTTGAATAACACTTCCACACACTAAATCACCCCTCCATTTGGCATATTCATCAATATTCCCAAAACCCTACTTTTCATTTTAAGAAGTTTGAACTTGCAATTAAAGGAAAACATATTTCACATGTACATAAACCATGATCAACCCAAGATAAAGGTTTCTTAACCTTTAAGTCATACTTATATACGAAACCCTAAAATCTCCAAAAATTAGGTTTTGGTGAAAACTCACCCAAATAAATAGAAATCAAAGTGGAGATATTTAGATGGTTAAAAACTACATTTAACATCTATAAAGTTTTATAAAAGAGGAATGAACTCATCTTATAGGGTTGTAGCTTAAAACCCCCAAAATCCAAGTAACTAGTGAGATGAGATGGAAACCTTGAAGAGGTTTGGATTTGTTCAATAAATGCTCAATGAACCTAAGATGACATAAATAGTCAAGGGATTTGTAGGTGGAAGACATTAATGACAAAGGAAGATTGGAGGTTGAACTTACCAAGTCTTTGGAGAGAAAATCGCAACCTAGAAGCTCCCTCAAATCAGATACTAAGAATGAGTCGTCATTGCCCTCACTTAAAAGCCCAGGCCCGCTCGTGACCTTGACATGGCGACTATGCCAATGGCATAGTCGCGGGGCATTTTCGTCCGCTCCATCCCCCTTATGGTACACATGTCGCGACATTGACCATGCGACAGTGACCCTGGCAATGTCGTCGGGCACTGTCGCCCTGGATGTACCGAGAGGTCCCTCCTCTCCGTGACTTTTCCCTATGCAACAGTGACATTCGTCACAGTCGCCGGGCATTGTCGCCCCAGGTGTGACGTGCTCCGAAAAGTCCCTTTTTCGACCCTTTGCTCTTTCGACACTCGCGGATTCCAATGCCAACTTTCACCAACTCGGTAAGCAGGGCCTGAGGGCCGAAGTCACAAGCAAAAATGGCGTGTTCATAAAAGAAAAGGTCATCACCGAAATTCCGGGTGTAACAATCCTCCCCACCTTGGAATGGATTTCGTCCCCGAAATCCCGACTACACAAACAAATAGGGATAACGACGCTTCATGTCCTCTTCCATTTCCCAAGTCACATTGGCATCGCGATGGTGCTTCCATTGCACTTTCACCATTGTGACTTCTTTATGCCGGAGTCTTTTGGTCTCTCTCTAGAATGGCTTCGGGCTCTTCAATGCAACGACTGTCATCCACCCGAATCTCCGATAACGGTATGACGCTTTCTTCTTCTGCCAAACACCTTCGTAGGTAACACACATGGAACGTAGGGTGGATTCCGTCCATTTCCGATAGCAAATCTAGCTTATAGGCTTGCATTCCAATACGCTCAATAACGGTGAACGGTCCAAGGAAACGGGGGCTCAACCTCCCATGCTTTACAAGCCGTATTAAGACTTTCCATGGGGACACCTTCAACATCACATGGTCTCCCACATGAAACTTCCACTGGTCTCTTCTTCTTGTCGGCATAGCTTTTCTGTCGATCTTGCACCGCCTTCAAACGTTCTCGAATCATTTTGACTTTGTCGGTCATCTCTTGCACAATTTCCGGCCCGACAAATTGCTTTTTGACCGCCTCTAACCAGCATACGAGGGTTCTACATTTCCTCCCGTACAAGGCTTCAAATGGTGTCGCTCCAAGGATAGAGTGGTAACTGTTGTTGTATGCAAATTCCACCAAAGGTAAGTGTGTATCCCAATTCCTACAGAAATCGATCACACAAGACCTTAGCATGTCTTCCAAAGTCTGAATTATCCTTTCACTCTGTCCTTTCGTCGGTAGATGGTACGTCGTCCTCAAATTCACCAGCGTACCCAACTCTTGATGTGATGCTCCCCAAAATCTTGAAGTAAAACGGATATCATGATCAGAGACTATGGACAAGGGTATACCATGCTTAGAGACCACTTCATCAATATAGAGTTTTGCCAACTTATCCATCGGCAAGGTTTCCCACATCGGTAGAAAGTGAGCACTCTTTGTCAAACGATCAACAATCACCCAAATGGTGTCATTACCTCTCAACGTCTTTGGTAGCTTAGTCACGAAGTCCATGGTAATCTTATCTCATTTCCACTTGAGTATCTCCAAGTATTGTAGGCTCCTGTAAGGTTGTTGATGTTCGGCCTTCACTTGCGAACAAGTCCCACACCGCTCTACATAGTGCGTCACGTCTAACTTCATAACCGACCACCAATAGTGCAACTTCAAGTCTCTATACATCTTAGTGCTTCCCGGGTGGATGGAGTACTTGGACTTGTGAGCATCTTCCAAAAGTAGCTCCCAGATTCCTCCAATCTTTGGCACCCACACGCGTCCATTGAAACATTTGATCCCACGATTATCATCTGTTAAGAGTAGTCATTACTTAGTCATCACTTCATCTTTGAGATTTTTCTCCAATAAGGCTTCAGCTTGTGACGCTTTAATCCTCTCCATGAGACTTAGCACCAATTCAATCCTCGCAAGCTTGGATCGAAGTCTCCCACTATATTCTTTCCAACTTAAGGAATTGGCCACTACGTTCGCTTTACCCGGATGGTAGAGCAATTCACATTCGTAATCCTTAAGCAATTCCAATCATCGTCTTTGCCTCATATTTAGCTCCTTTTGATCAAAGACATATTTCAAACTCTTGTGATCCGTATATGATAGTGCTTAGAATACACCTACAGACGTGTTCTAATTAAACCTCAAAGCAAGTATACAATGAGATCTAATATCATCTATCAAGTAATAAAACGTTAAAGTACCAGATATCGTCCCACAGAGATTGGAGTAAAAGTTGATTAAAAAGTAAGAGAAAGAAAATATTTCAGATGGCAATTTTTGAAGACTTTGATTTGGTTTGGCTTGTGTACTTGATTAGATTAACAGAATAATAAAGCAAGCACGGGTGTAAGACGTTTAGGTGAGACTTAAACACAAATTCCAGCAGACTTATGCTACAGACATGTTGTAGCATGAGTTGGCCATAACTAGATCCACCATCTATTTTGAGGGTATTCCTCTCGGACTTTAATATTCACACTACTGTTTAGATTCGACTAAACACATTTCTGTGCAGCCTCCAGCTATTTATAGTGTAGAATAAAGTCCTCAAAATATATGGACGATCAAATCTCTTTGCATCAAAAACCGCTCTCTCGAGCCGATTCTCATATCATTCAAGTTGACGTGTTCAAAGTGGCTTATCTCTAAGTCCACTACACTTTAACACTTAAGACTAGTGATCAACTTGTCGAGAATAAATCAGTTTTGGAAAATATAAATGATAAGTCTCCTTATCAGTAACTCTCTCAAGTCTACTTCTTATATCATTCAAACTGACGTGATTTTGGTAGTTTATCTCTAAGTCAACCGCACTTTAACACTTTAGCAAGTGATCAATTCGTCAAGAAGTGTCATTGAATTTTATAAAACTTGAAATGAAATGATGGAACATTGTTATTGCGAAACAATATCCACCTTTCTTTGGTTTAAAATCTCACCCTTCCGTCTCACACCCGAGCTAAATAAAATTAGCTACTCATATTTAAAGACATAAAGCGATAAATGACAGAAAGTAAAGGCATAAATGTAAATGACATAAATTAAATGACATAATATAAATGACGGAATGTAAATTGCGTTATGTAAATAAAGCGTAGTAAATAAAGTAAAATTGCAAGGAATTAAAGAAAGACAAGAAATTAACTTCAAAAGATTAATAATATTGCAAGACTCGAATTCAAACTCTTTTGAATCTGATTTCTTTCTACATGGAAATTAAAACCTACTTACTTAAATGCACCAACAACCACTCCTATTTATACTACCAAAGGTAGGAGGGTAAAATGGTCAAAAAAACTAAGCTTGGTGCTTAAGCTACTTTAAAAATACATTAACAAGTACACTAAAGGTTAATACCCAAAAGATAATAAGGATTAAAGTTTATCCACAAAATACATCATCCATAAATCAATCTAGAAGGTTCCCAAAAATCAGATATAAAAATCCCAAAAAGTCTTTCCACATTAAGCTCCTTCTAGTTTGCCCGTTAAGCTCCAAATTCGGTTGCTACAGGAATGCTGCAGACTGTTGCACTTATAAATCTGCCCAAAAATACACCAATTAGCTATCCAATGCAATATAACAAGTCATTCATATATTTAGCTCCAAGAAACAAGAAAAGAGAAAATAATGAACTAAAATGACTCAAAGGTTGGGATTAGAAGGTAAAAACTAGTCTAAAAGCAAGATAAAAAAAACATAATGGCACTAAATAATTAGTGCCATCAGTATACAAGGTACACTTCGTGCCATAGAGATAGTGTCGCCACAACTTCAACGCAAAAACTACCGCCGCTAGCTCCAAATCATGAGTGGGTTAATTCTTCTCGTGCACCTTTAGTTGTCTCAACGCGCAAGCGATCACCTTTCCTCTTTGCATAAGCACGCACCCTAGACTCATCTTGGATGCATCGCTATAAACCACAAAATCCTCCGATCCCTCTGGCAAGGATAAGATCGGAGCTTCACATAACTTCTTTTGCAACGTCCGGAAAGCCTTCTCTTGAGATTCGGTCCATACGAACTTCACGTTCTTCTCAGTCAGAGCTGTCAATGAAGAAGCAATCTTGGAGAAATCTTGAATGAATCTTTGGTAATAACCCGCCAAACCCAAAAAGCTTCGGATCTCGGATGGACTCTTAGGAGGTTCCCAATTCATCATGACTTCAATTTTGGCGGGATCCACCTTCACACCGTCTCTAGTGACTACGTGCCCCAAGAATTGCACTTCATTCAACCAAAATTCGCATTTGGAGAGTTTATCATATAATTTCTCCTTCCTCAAAACTTCTAAGACCTCGCGAAGGTGTTGCACATGTTCGGACTCATACTTGGAATATATTAGAATATCTTCGATGAACACGATAAGCGACTTATCAAGAAATGATCAACATACGTGGTTCATTAAGTCCATGAACACCGTCGGGGCATTCGTTAATCCGAAAGGCATCACCATGACTCGTAGTGTCCATAGCGTATCCTAAAGGTCGTCTTTGGGATGTCATCTTCCTTGAATTTCACTTGGTGGTAACCCGATCGTAGATCGATCTTCGAGAAACATCCCACACCTTGTAGTTGGTTAAACAAGTCGTCGATTCTAGGGAGTGGATACTTATTCTTCATGGTTACCTTGTTCAACTCCTTATAGTCTATGCACATCCTCATCGTGCCATCTGTCTTCTTCACGAATAAGACTGGCGCTCCCCAATGTGATGAGCTCGGTCTCATGAATCCCTTCTCAAGAAGTTCTTGTAGTTGTCTCATCATCTCCTTCATTTCCGACGGAGCCAAAATATAAGGAGCTCTAGCTATCGAAATCGCTCTCGGTGCTAAGTCTATTTTGAACTCCACTTGGCGATCGGGTGGTAATCCGGGAAAGTCATCCGGGAACACATCGGGGAATTCATTTACCACCTTCACATATTCAAGCCTTTTCTTCTCGAGCTTGGCGTCTATAACGTACACCAAAAAGGATGGGCATCCTTTCGATAAACACTTTCGTGCCTTTAACATGCTGATAATTGCTACCTCGCCTTTCCGTCTTTCGCCATACATAATCGTCGTCTCATTATCCGAAACTGGAATGCGAATCATCTTCTTTGCACAAAGAATCTCGGCATGGTTATTCGCTAACCAATCCATTCTTATGACAACATCAAATCCTCCAATAACCATCGGCATCAAGTTAACCGAAAATTTCTTTCCTTCGATTTCCAATTCACAACCTCTAAGAACATCACGAACCACTACTTGATCCCCATCCACTAACTCTACCACTAAGACATCCTCTAAGCTACTAGTGGATACGGATAACTTTTGACAGAAAGAACTTGACACAAATGAAAAACTTGCTCAAGAATCAAACAATATACGTGTAGGTTTAGAGTTTAGGAGAAATGTACCAGACACTACATCTGTCGAAGCCTTTGACTCCTCGTTGGTCATCCGAAAGGCTCTTCCCGTCGCTCTTGGAGGATCCATCTTATTTCCCCCGTTACTCCCGGTCTTCAACTTCGGACACTCGCTTCTGACATGGCCCGATGCCTTGCATTTTGCCCCCTAACCGGGCAGTCCCTGAAATTGTGGACAGGATTTCCACACTTGAAACAGGTTTCGGGTCCCGAATTACATGGACCGAAGTGTTTCTTCAGCACTTGGAGCACCATGGGATCTCGCGTCTAGGACCGGTTCCCCATTGATTGTTATTGAATTGCCTAGGCCTCTTGGAGGGTGCAGAACTTCCCTCCCATATTCTTTTCTCGGTCACTTCACCTCTTTCCACCTTATGTTGACCGTAAGAATCCTCCACCAAATGAGCTTCTTCAATATCCTCCCAAAGAGTGGAGGCTTTGGATACACAAACCATATTCATCATCTCCGTTGGTAAACCCTTGATGTTGGCTTTGATCGCTTCCTTCTCGGTTTGGACCAGATGTCCCACGAAACCCAACTTGTCCATGAATAACTTGTTGTACTCTTTCACCGTCAAATTTCCCTTCTTCAAACCCCGAAACTCATCGATGATTTGGTCCATCACTCTCTCGTTGCAATACTCTTCAAGCACCATCTTTTTGAATGTTTCCCAATCCAACTTGGCTAGCAAGGAAGCCTCTATGGACATAGAGTAGATATTCCACCATGTGAGGGTCGCCCCTCGCAACATTTAAGAACCAAACTTCGCCTTTTGGCTCTCCTCACATTCACTTGTCCGAAAAGCCTGTTCCATATCTCAGATTCAATTCATACAGACTATTGGATCGTCGTTGCCCTTGAACTCGGGTGGTTTACAGATCAAGAAATTTTTGAACGAGCAAGTCTTTGTCGGTTGCCTTGCTTCCAATGTCGCCATTTCATCCGTGGGAATTTCATTTCCGGTTCCCCCGGATCCCACCGCAATCACATTCTCTGCCACTGTCTCGTGCATGCAGTTGTTAGTGTCTCTGTCTTTGAGCAATTTCAAGAACATCTCTTATTGTTGAGCCATAGCCGCGTTCATGGATTGCATCATGTGGTCCATAATTCTTGACTCTGGAGTTACCTCTTCCATTATCGGCTCAGATGTGGCTATGTTGCGTAGAGGTATTTTCTCAACCCCTCCGTCTAAAACATCATGTTAGGGTAGGGGCAATACTGTCACTGTCACTCTTGGTTGGTCGGCCGTGGATGTCGTCGCTTCATGGCCATCCGGCCTATTTCTAGTGGTTACCATTGTAGTCTGCCACACATATGCGAGAATAGGGTGAGAAATAGACCATAAGATTAAACATAAGGAAACATACTACTACATTCATCAATTGTCATAACAACAGTAGATCAAGCATACTCACGTAAAACATCTTCATAATAGTGTTAACTAGTGAAATTATGAACATATGATACGTAAGAATTCTCGTTACCATTACCACAACTATCAATTAGCGTAATTTCCGTCGACTCTAAGACCATCCTATCTTAAGAGTTCTACCCCTTCTCACAAGTCATAACTTAACAATCACAACTTAAGTCTAGGTATCCTACATTCATACCTAGTTCACTTAAGCTAATGCTCTGATACCAACTTGTAACACCCTAAAAAGAGGGGTTAATTTAAACCTGAATTAATGCGGAATAATCAAGACTGACATAAACAAATCACCCAAAAAGAGGAAATAATTGTGTAGCATTTACATTACAAGAACAAGAGAAAGTCAACTTCAACCACATTGGGTCCTTACGTTGAGATCATCATCCAATATCGTGTACTAGCATGTAGGACTTATACCACATCCGATGCCTAATTGTGCCTCGATGTGGAAAACTAGTGTTCCAACATCGGACGTAATGATTCAAACAATTATGGGGTCATGACACCCAAATGCAACCATATATGCCAATCTCATATAATCACAACCAACCAAAAATCTCTAAAATAATTAGATGTCTCCCAGAGTGCAAATAGAAGCTTCGTATAACATCTCATATAATCCCAGTGAGTTTTCCAATATAATTCCTTGAATAAAACTTCCACACACTAAATCACCCCATACAAGTTTCCATTTGACATATTCATCAATATTCCCAAAACCCTAGTTTTCATTTTAAGGAGTTTGAACTTGCAATTAAAGGAAAACATATTTCACATGTACATAAACCATGATCAACCCAAGATAAAGGTTTCTTAACCTTTAAGTCATACTTATATATGAAACCCTAAAATCTCCAAAAATTAGGTTTTGGTGAAAACTCACCCAAATAAATAGAAATCAAAATGGAGATATGTTAGGACTGAAAGTCCTAGTGCGTTGAAAGTTGTATAACGCATTTATAGAGTTTAATCGTTATTATTTAAAGCGTTGTAAAAGCCTTAATTCGTTATTGGGCTTAGTTTGTTTGTAATGGGCTTTGGGCTTTAAATCAAAGCCCTGGGTATTTAAGATGTGTTTTAGTGAGATTAGGGTTAGAGAGGTTAATGGTCATATAGGTTTACTCATATTACTCAAAAATTCTCTCTGTAACTTTAAACCCTTGATTAATAAATCTAATCATATGACCAACAGTTGTGATTTAATCTCTATTATTTGTTGATTATTGTTGTGATTGCACTGTTTCTGGGATCTACAATTGGTATTAGAGTGGGATCGAATTAATTTTTATTCGATACGATCAAAAGGTTTGTGTAAAACCCTCTTCTATCGATTTTTCTGTTTATCGACTTTGGGATTATAGGGTCGCTTTTGGTATTCATCAAATCAAGTTCTTAGTTGAGGTTTTAGTTGGTTTTTCTATCAAAATTAAATCTGGTTTGTGATTGATAAACAAAATTATCAATTAATTTTTTGTAATAAAAGGTTGTTTTTGGATGAATTTCTGTGTTATCGGCGACTTTATCGAAGAACAGTAAGAAACCCAGACTCTCGGGTCTATCCGGTCCCGGTTCTTAGAATTCCCCGGGCATCTCCCGGTTCCCCTCTCGCGGTTTCCCGGTACTTGGGTTTTCCCGTTACCTTGGTTTACCGGTCCTTCGAAGTCCTTTCCAACTCCGGGCTCTAACCGATTTTAGAGTTTCCCGGCCTCCCTCCTGGGTTTGTGTCCCGGGAGTTTCAACTGTGAAATTGATTTCAATTATTTTGTGGTTGGGTAATAAAAACATAGTGGGGCGGTGAATTGAAGGTTTGTGATAAGGCGGATGTGTTTGATTTTGTTTAATTTTCATTGTGATTGATTATCACATAATAGTGGGTCGGCGAACAAATTGGTGGTCGGGGGCTGATGTGTTTTGTGGTCGGTGGATGGTAGTTATAATAGGCAGTTGTAGCACGAAATTTAAATCAAATTTGGTCGGCGAATTTGTTTCATTTTTCTATTAATCGACGACTGTTAGTGGGTTTGTCTAAGTCCCGGTACCGGATCATCTTTCCCGGGACCTCCCTCCTGTTTCCCGGGTCCTTCATACCGGGAGTAATTTTGCTGTTTTTTTTATTGCATTAAAGTTTTGAGAAACTTTGCATTTATAAGCCAGTGCCATAGAAGCTTTAATTCTGTCGCATGAATTTGTCTTTTATCGCCGACCACTGTGTTTGAAAGTCGTCGCCGAAGTTTTCGCCTACCACACCACAACTCTTGCTTTTGTTGACAATCACTATTGCTATTAGATTACATCCATTATTTGTGATTAGTCAAGTTCGGATAGCATTAAGTTAGAACAAGTTTTCAAAGTTTCGATCGGTTTTCGAAAAGTTTATCGGTTGATTCGGTAGTGATCGTACACGAAGTTTTTCGTTTTTAAACTGTTAAGGGTTGTTTACAAAGCATAAATGAACGTTTTTGTTTGAAAAAATTTCATGCATATCAAGTTTCTAAGTTTTCGATCGTTTTCCGAAAAGTTTTCGGTTGGTTCGTTTGTGATCGTGGGTTGACCGGTTGAGTTTTAATCTATTAAGGAGTGATCAGGGCGCTTTAACGATCAGTTTGCATTGAATATTTCTAACCGTTTCGAGTTTTTGCAGGTCGTCTCAACGAAGAAGACGATGAATAGTGTTTTTGTTAAGTGACGTTAAATTCTTTACATTTTGGTCCTTTTCCGTTAGTACAGTTAGTGTTCGTTAGTTTATTAGATTGGTTAGTTTTACTTCATTTTTAGTCCTTTTTCCGTTAGTTTTCAGTTAAGTCCGTTAGAAGTTTCAAGTTTTACACTTTTAGTCCCTCTAGTTTCTAGTTTCAATATATGTCATTAAGGTCCCTGGACTTCAAGTTTTGCCGGTAACAATGTCTTATCCAACCTATTCTGAGCTAAAAGAGAAAGTTTCTCGTTTGGAAATTCGAGTGTCAACACAATCTGAGAGACTTGATAAGCAAAGTATCGAACATGCTGGAAACTTGTGCAAAATTTCAAATATAAAGGAAGAGAATGAGAATTTTTCAAAGGAGTCTAAAGAGTTAAAGACCAAAGTAGATGAACTTACTAACAAGCTTCGCATGTCAGAAAATGAGAAAATTGAGATTGTTAGTAAAAGTGTTTCTTGTAAAATGAAAATAAAAGGTTGACTGACAAGTTAAAGGATCTCGAACTGAAACTTTATAAAATTGGTCAAACTGATCAAACAATTCATCTAAACGCACCTAAAGAATTCAAGTTCTTTAATCCAGAGATGGGTCTCGGTTACGATAACCCGCATTATCTGAAAAAGGCCTTGTCCAAGGTACCCACTTTATATGCTTTCGAATTTTTGGGATTGGACAAGACTTATCTAGAGTACAAAATCAGGTGGACCAAGCCACTTGATAATGAGGATCCAGAACTGGAAACTTTGAGAAGGAAAAATACTGTCACGGTGCAACTTCCTTTTGTGTATGACTCATTAAATGCATCATATAACAAAGCTAAATCCACTTTTATGTCAAATGACTATTTTCGAAGCTATTCTCAGGTTGAACTAGATTCAAACCCCATTTAACTTAAGGAGGAATCGATGGATCACAAAATCTATGTTCCACCTCTGATTTTAGAAAAGAAAATTGTTCAGCTAGAAGAGTCATTTGAACAGGAGAGAAATATTTTTCAAAAGGAAAAACAAGACTTATTATCCAAAATTGAGTGCCTCAATGCCAATCAAAAGGACTCTGGATCTAGGGAGGAAAAGGAATATCTTCAAACAGAGATAAACAAACTTACTTCTCAACTGTCTGCCTTGGCATCATATTTGATGAAAGAGAAACTCCACAAAGTTGAGCTTCAAGGTAAGCTTGACTTACTCCAAGGGGAGAAAATTAATATGTCAGAACATTCTTCTCCACCCTCAAATACTTCTTCCTGTAAAGCTTTTCTGGGTGATTCTGCACCAAATTCTTCTGATAAAGGAAAAAAGCCTCAGTTGGAGTGTTTCAAATAGGATCAACATTCTGATTTTCAAAATGTTTCTGCAAATGATCCTTTGAAAAGCAAAAATCCATGCACTTTCCCAAATCCCACAAGTGATAATGTCACATCTGATGAGGAAATTGAATTCTCAACGTTCTTGATTCAGAGGTATGTTCAGACAGTAAGTTATATCAGTTTGATTTCGATCCAAAACTTCCAAGTCGTGTTGATTTTTTGGATTCAACTGGTGAGCCATCGGTCAAATTTTATAAAGGCGAAGGTTCTACTTTTGCTTCTCAAAAGGTTCCTGTGAACAAATCTTCAAAGAAAAAAAATCTAAAAGACGTTCACAGAAACAAAGAAAGACCGACACCTCTAACAAAAGACATACATACTACTCTAGTTCTTCTGATTTCAATCTTAATGATTCTTCAGATAATCATTTTTTCAGAAAAGTAAAGATGGTTTGGAGAAAGAAACCAACTACAGAAGACAGTGAAGGAAACAAGTCTCATGATTCTTCTGTAGTTGATACAAAGTTATCTATATCCAAGACTGATTCACTTACTTATGTTTATTCTACAGGAAAACTGATCAGTATAAACTGAGCAAAGATATTTTGCACTCACTGTTGAAATAGTGACTCTGTGGACTCAAGGTATGTAAATAGTTGGTATGGTACTTATAGCATCCCCAATCCTCAGTTTAATAGCTTCAAAGCTAAGGCATCTAACCGTCAAGGATCCATCACAGCATGGATACCAAAACCAAAATCTTCCTAATCTGTTTTGTAGGAATGTCATGTGTGATTTAATTCAGATTATTCACATCACATGACTACAATCAAGGGTTAGGCCATCTTTTGAGGGGGAGTACCATGTTAATTTTTCATTCGACTTCTGAACACTTCAATTCAAAACTCATTCTTAAATGTTTTTTACTTCTGAACAAATCAGTTCAGGAATCGTACTTAAATGTTTTGACTCGTACTTCAATGTTTACATCAATGTTTCATTTTGACAAGTTAAAGGAGTGTTAGGGCTCATAAAGTTTCTATAGTCAATCCAGAACCGAAAGGACCTACCCAAGAAACACATCCAATTCATAGATATCAGTGAGGGGTCTAGATTGATAGATGAGTTCGGAGCGAAAAGAATATGGTGAGGATGTGACATGACTTAAAAGAATTATTGGTCCTTACCAAATCAGTTATCCGGGTTACCACATAATCTATCCATTCTTGTTCTTTAGAGATGGAGATGGATATTGAAATAGACATGGACCCAGTGTTGATAACTCGTGTCACCCCACCTAGCCACTCAAGCGTCTCACAAAAGATACTTGTTTCATATATGCACGGAGATTTAGCACATAATCTATCTATTCCTCACTCGGAGGACTTGGATATTGAAAAAGGAAGATATCAGCTCCGACCTCCGAACTTCATATTCTACTCACTGTGTCTATTGATTTCTTAACCTGTGTCCCAGGTTGAATCAATCTTTGAGCCAAAATTACATGAACTTAATTCTTTCATACATGCATGAATCTTTGTGATTCAACTTGCATATCTTCGTGATAGTGCCGAAACAGTGATAATTGGAAGTCCTATCAGAGATACATCAATGCCAACTCTGAAAATAGGCCACATAATTATTTTTAATTGTTGTGATAACAGTTACTCTTGTGTTTCTGTGTTAGCTGTTACCCTTGGTTACTGAATCATTTTATCTAGTATTTTGCTACTCATCCATTTAGTCTTTGAAGTTACATGATGCTCAGGATTCCCTTAATCATCATGAGGGGGAGAACGACACAAAATTTAAAGACACATATTATCGTGTTGAGGGGGAGTAACATAATTTTATTATCTGAGGTTGAAAAGCCATCGGATTTCATATATTGCAATTCTTCTATCCCTCATCATATGGTGTTTGCTACAAGTTGATTCCTCCTACGAGCTGATTGAAACAACTGCTGAAGCTGAAAGCACATTCAACTCGCGGTTCAAAAACATATTCTTTGTTTTTAAACTGAAGTTGCACTGTGGAATGTCACGTAACTCACACATTATCTTTCTTGTGTGCTGATCCGATATGTTGAGTTTCTACAGTTGAAAGTTGCTCAATAGTGCGTTCAGTCGAGGCTATTGTACATTGAATCTGGTTACAAAGTTGAAATATGAAGACCAAGAGCTTTATTTAAGGGGGAGCATGGAAAGACATGAAGACATGCAACACCAAAGTTTTTCAAAGATTCAAGAGGGAGAGAAGATCAAGCCTGAAGGTTTCCAGATGATAAATGTCTTATTCAACTTTAGGGGGAGATTGTTAGGACTGAAAGTCCTAGTGCGTTGAAAGTTGTATAACGCATTTATAAAGTTTAATTGTTATTATTTAAAGTGTTGTAAAAGCCTTAATTCGTTATTGGGCTTAGTTTGTTTGTAATGAGCTTTGAGCTTTAGACCAAATCCCTGGGTATTTATGATGTGTTTTAGTGAGATTAGGGTTAGAGAGGTTAATGGTCATATAGGTTTACTCGTATTACTCAAAAATTCTCTCTGTAAACCTTAAACCCTTTATTGATCAATCCAATCATATGGCTAGCAGTTGTGATTCAATCTCTATTATTTGTTGATTATTGTTGTGATTGCACTGCTTTTGGGATCTACAAGATATTTAGATTGTTAAAAACTACATTTAACATGTATAAAGTTTTATAAAAGAGGAATGAACTCATATTGTAGGGTTGTAGCTTAAAACTCTAAAATCCAAGTAACTAGTGAGATGAGATGAAAACCTTGAGGAGGTTTGGATTTGTTCAATAAATGCTCAAGGAACCTAAGATGACATAAATAGTCAAGGGATTTGTAGGTGCAAGACATTAATGACAAAGGAAGATTGGAGGTTGAACTTACCAAGTCTTTAGAGAGAAAATCGCAACCTAGAAGCTCCCACAAATCAGATACTGAGAATGAGTCGTCGTTGCCCTCACTTAAAAGCGCAAAAAGCCCGCTCGTCACCTTGACATTGGCATAGTCGCGAGGCATTGTCGTCTGCTCCAGCCCCCTTGCGGTACACATGTTGCGACAGTGACCCTGGCAATGTCGACGGGCACTGTCGCCCAGGATGTACCGATAGGTCCCTCCTCTCCGCGACTTTGCCTTATGCGACAGTGACATTCGTCACAGTCGTCGGGCATTGTCGCCCCGAGTGTGGCGTGCTCCGAAAAGTCCTTTTTTCGACCCTTTGCTCTCTCGACACTCGCGGATTCCAATGACAACATTCACCAACTCGGTAAGCAAGGCCTAAGGGTCGAAGTCACAAGCAAAAATGGCATGTTCATAAAAGAAAAGGTTCTCACCGAAATTCTAGGTGTAATTAACATTTCATATCAAAATAAAATCGTATGGATTAAAATGATTACATCTCTTGTATCACTACTATGGAGTAGGGAGACAAATGAGCAACTTATGCTAAAGATATCTAGAATTTTTTTAGATTAACATGGCATCCCAAATAGGATATCATTGTAAACTTAGGGGCCATTTACTAAATGCTTATCCGTTAAGCACTTATCGAGTCATTTACCTTACCGGGTGAACATGGCAAATGACGAGAATCTTACCTGGTAAAAGTGATGATAAGGATGAAGAGTCTTACCCAATAAGCGAGGGTGACGACTCTTACCCGGTAAGCGCTTACCGGGTAAATTGTTGCATACGATACCCTTTTTTTGGACTACGATCTGACCAAATAAAGTAAGTTAGATTGTTGATTCTTACCAATAAGCACTTACTGGGTAAGTATTTAGTAAATGGCCTCTTAGCCTCAGAATAATTGTTTGAATTATAACTATCATAGGGATGACATATTTGTTGTAATTTTCATGGTCTAGTATCATTGTTCAAGAATAGAATGTTATTATGCAACTTTCATCACTATGTGTAGTTCAAATATATTCATTACCATTTGCCTTACAACCAATGTTATAAAAGGCTCACTGTAACAACCGTCGTGGTTCAGGTTTGTGTCTCACGTCACATTAAGCTTGTGGCGATCATATATGATTAACCGTCAATGCAACATGTGTTTAATCATATATGATTAAGTTTGTGTATTATACGTTTAATTGTATATGATATTGAGAATTCTCGTCTTCTCGCAAAATGTTTAACTTCTCGTTTGAACTTGTCCCTATATATGTGTGTGTGTGTGTGTAGGGTCAGGTTCAGGGGAAAACGTTAAATAAATGGAAAACCAAAAATGCTAAAAAGTATATCAATATGGATATCAAATTAACGAGAAAAATATGATTGAATTTTTGATGTAATTTGTTTCATTCGAATTTTGATCATATTTTTTTTTTAATTTAAAAATAGGGGGTATGAGATTTTTTAATTAAAAAATAAAGTTGTAACCGTCTCTTTTTCACCAACTCCAACAACTATTATATTTTAATAATTTTATTGTTAATTATATTATTAAATTATTTAATACATTTAATAAAATATTATTTTCTTTATCCTAAACACTTAATTCATTTCCTCTCATTGGTAAAAAAGAATTAAAATATTATTTCTATATCTTCTATATATAGAGTTTAAGAAGTTTCTCTAAATTTGAAGATTTTCACTATCTCTCTCCTCTTTTATTTATTTTAGCATACATCGCAACATGGCTATTTGAAAAATATATATATATACCTCCAAAATTTCCATTTTAAAATAGTTGTTGAAGATGCTATTAGTTCTTACATTATAGAGTTTTATAAAACAATACAAATAAATGAAAGTAGATCTAAAATATTAAGGTTAAAACCATTTAGGTTTTTATCAAAAGAAATTGGTGAAAACAGACATAAAAGCAATAAATTTATAAATGGGTTAAAGTGTAGATGCTCTTAAAAAGATTTGATTTTGAAATTATGGAAAAGGAGATTCTTTTTTTTAAAGCAAACAATGCTTCTATTAATAAACTTTCAAAGGGACAAGTACAGAAACAAGAAGCTTATGTTAACGCATGAGCCACCTCATTAGCTTGAAGCCTAGTGAAACAGATAAAGCATGTGTCATATTGTAGAAGTATCATGCGACACCTTGAAATAATATCACAAAATTCGAAATCGTCATCTTCGAGGGAGTTGACTGTTATAACAACTTGTTTGGCATCTGATTCAAAAATAACTCTTTGATATCCTAGATCAGTTACCCATGACAATACCTTCCAATAGAGGAAGGGCCTCGCATTCTTTAACAAACGACCGACTAGTGTAGAGGTTCAGGCAACCACAAAGGTGGAAATGGAGATTCTTAATGAACTCATTTGTGGTGAAAACGGGCAAAGGGATATGATGTTAAATAGTAGCAATTATATTCCATTCCAGTTTTCGTCCTACTTTAATTCCTTTACAATTATTTCTTTTTATTAATTTACTTTTATAAAAATATTTATTTTAATCAACACCACCAAACTTCATAAAATTAGAATTCATCCTCAAATTAGATAAACCTTCAAAGGAAAACAGATATTGTGATTGTTTTGATCCATATAGTTATAGAGAAATGATCAACCTCTTCCTAATAGACGAGACTGATGGAAATAGATGTCATCACTTCATTCACTCACTCATTGTTAATGAACGAGGCTATAACAGCATGAATCCAAACAATCACAATTTACTTTTATAATAACATGGATCATATCAGTGGACGAAAACCATAATTTACTTCTATATTTATTTTGCAACTAACAACCTGTAACAAATTCGGATTGGTTGGATTTACTTCTTCAGAGTGAACCTTGAGATTTTTTGAACAAAAGGTTTTTGACATTTTTATCTTAGCATGTTGACATGCTTCCTAAGGTGATTCTGATTTGATCTATTAAGAGTCATGTCTTAAATTTCCCATATAATTCAAGATTAAGGTGACGTTAGTTTTTTAAGTGGTGCTGAAGTTTGAAGTCTGATTTCACTTCTGATTTTTAAGTGGTGGTGCAGAAGTCTGAAATCTGAATAAAAAGACTCTTTGTTTTTGCAAACTGAAAAAGTCTGAATATGTATTATTGTCTATTTTATCCTTGAAAACAGAATGATTGAACCACAAAAACAGAAGCAAACTTCATAATATTGAACCACAAAAACAGAAGCAAACTTCTCAAACAGTTTAGCAAACTTTTACCATACATCTTGATCTGCAATAACTCAACAAACCCACATAAAAAAACAGTACCCATTTGAAAAAGATGTGAAATTTGTTAAAAAGAAATTTACTTCTGCATTTAAGGATTCAAGGGCTTCTTGACTGGGATCTTGCAAAGCAGAGGAAATTATCATCCATCATCAACACAGGGATTGACAGAAAACCAAAATTTCAGAGAGAATTACAAACACAGAAAACCGAAATTTCATAAAACCCATCCCTAATCCACCCTCGACTTTCAGACAACGAATTACAAACCCAGGGATTGACATAAGAAAAAAATCGAACCACAAGGATTGATAGAAAAAATTAAACCACAGGGATCGACAGAAGAAAAAAAATCGAACCATAGGGATCGATAGAAAAAATCGAACCACAGGGATCGACAGAAGAAAAAAAAATAAACCACAGGGATCGAACTAATCTGGAGTCGACATACCTTGGAGAGCGATTTGGAGAACGATTTGGACAAAGACGACCGACTTGTAGATCGATTCTGGGTCGAACGGGCTTGGGGATCAATTTGGTCGAGGTGAGGCGAGCAAGAGCGGCTGTGAGTTGTTATATAAATAAGTGTTAAGTGATTAGGGTATCACTTTTTCTTCTAGATAAGTAAAAGTGATAAGTGAGTATGAATACATTAAAAAAACAAACAGACTTAATTAAGAAATGTCCGACCGAAAAAGTGAAAAGTGGTAATTAAGCTCTGAAACTCAAAAAACAAACAACCCCTAAATGAATATTAAATTCACAACATTCTACAAGTTTGTGAGAACATCTCCAATAAGTTCTTTAAAATGGAGAAAATCGAAATTTTGAGAATTTTTTTGCTCCAATAAATTCTTCAAAATGGAGAAAACATGACAAAAGTGAATATCATAAGAGATAAACCATTCCTTTTTATTATATTTCCACCAATAAAAAACCTTCATGTTAAATGTTTATGAGAGAGATATAATATTCTATTAAACATAGAATATTTTAATAATATAATTAATGTTTTTATCTCCAAAATCCCAAATCTGTTGAAGTTAAATGTAATTTTTTTAAATGATTTTGAGTGTTGAATCTCCATTTTGTTTGAGATGCTCTTAGAAAATGACGGTTTGTCAAATCATCAAAATATATGGTTGCAACAAATGCACCAACACAATTTATCTCCAATGGTTTATCTCCTTATCCCCTCTTATAAATACACTTATATTTCAAACCCCCCAACAAAAGGACAAAAAAAGATATTATTTCGAACGTCTTGTGTAGGGGTGTATGCGGGTTGGGTTGGGGCGGTTGGGACATTTTTACAACCCAACCCAATTATGGCGGTTTAGAAAATCTCAACCCAACCCAACCCATTCAAAATTATAACCCAACCCAACCCTTGCGTGTTATGGCGGGTTGGGTTGGCGGGTTGGTAAAATACACAAATTTGCCGATTGAAATACGATAAATAATTCTAAAAGTATTTTCAACAAAGTTATTATTAGTTATTACAATCATTCAAATATATATTAAAATTCACAAGTCTTAAAGTTAAACTTCAAAAGTCTAAATGATAGCAAACGATTCAAATCCTCAATCAAGCACGACTGTCTTGGACCTTTCCGACCCCAATGTTGCATTCTCCTTGAGTTTGTCTACATTTCGAAAACAAAAATTAAACAATTTATAAACGAGTCTAAAAATTAAACAATTTATAAAATACCCCAATATAAGCATGAAAAAAGAAACATTATTAAAGTTGCCTTATTCAAGAAAGTCATAAGATGTAATTTCATCCAAATATTCACTTATTTGAATGCCTTCATTATTCCATTTTAACCAACTTTGTGTGCACACAAGGGCCTCCACCATATTATCTATATATGGGCTTAGAATTGGACTTGGTTATGAATTTTAAATGTGGGTTGTGAATAAATTGTATATTATATATATATAATATATAATTTTATAAAAAAAATAGCGGCGGGTTGGCGGTTTGGGTTGGGTTGAGTTTTTCTAACCCAATTTCAACCCTTCTAATTAGCGGTTTCGCGGGTTGGGAGCGGGTTGGGTTGGACGGGTTTCGCGGGTTGAGAATTTTTTGTACACCCCTAGTCTTGTGTACCATCTTCTCCGTTTCATATCCGTGGGTTATTAATCATTTTCTCCGTTCTTTCCTAGTTTTTAATCTGAAAGATACAAAACATGAATTAAGGTCAAATCGAAAAAAATGGTTTTAAAATTAACATACGTCAATTATCTTGTACATGGTTATGTTTTGTTCATTCTCTTTACCAGTAGGGTTTTTATTTTATTTTTAGAGTACTTATTTATTTACCGTTATCATTATAGAATCATCATTACAAATAAATTTATGCATCAATTTGAGTGCACATGGTTCTCTATGTGTTGAATGTTGCTATATCATCAAATCTTATATTAAAATTGTAAAACTAATAATTCTTGATGTTGATGTGTGCGATAAAAAAAATTAGTATGTATGGGTGTATTTTATTTGCCCCTTTATTAGAAGGTAAAACATACGTGTGTCATTGTACAACCGACTTGGTTACAACCTCCAAGAGTTTATACCTAATTTCTTTTAAGACAGAGGGAAAAAGTCAAAATCTCTATTAAAAAAATACATCCAATTCTAACAACTTTTCCAATAATATAACAACAATATTTATTTTCTCTCTGTTCTTACATTTAATTTGATTGGTTGATTGAAAAAACCGATGGAGATGCTCTTACATATCCCTAAAGCGACCTTTCTTTAGATCATCTTCAACTCAACCACTAAAAAAATCAACTTCAATCACACACTAAAAAAACAATAAAAAAATCAACTTCAACCAGGCACTAAGAAAACACTAAAAACATTTTTGATATTATCGTAATAATAAATTATAAACTTAATACAAATATTACTTAATATATTAAACTTTTAATTAATATATATATATATATATATATATGTATGTATAATTATAAAAACTTAATATTGTATTAATAGTTGATTTATAGAGGTCAATTTTTTAGACCTACAAATATAGACGCCAAGTTTGGAGACCTCTATTTTTTTTGAAGTTTAGGTATCTCTAACCAAACACTAGAAGCACAAAAATGGAGGTGCTTGTAACTCCAACCACCATTAAAACACTAAAAAAATGAAGGTGTTTTCAACTCCAACTCACCACTAAAACACTAAAAAAAACGATGGTATTTTCAACTCCATCCCACCACGAAAACACTAAAAAAAATGATGGTGTTTTCAACTTCACCCATCACTATCTCCAACCCAACCACTAAATCACAAAAAACACTACAATTTGTGGGTGTATTAACATTTTGTGCATATGTGAATATTGTATGCTCATAACGAATTCTGAAAAAATGTGAGTAATTCACAGTATGTTCACTTGTGGTCATTGTGAGTTACTATGCCACAACCTCTTAACAGATCCAACTATGTTGCACATATGTGTATATGTGCACAAAAGATTATAGTGTGCATGTGTGCATATAAAATCCATTTATCTTTGATAGAAAATCAAATTTACAACACCCCATGCGACTACATTATGCTATTGAATATTCGCTTCCTAGGCACCCGTTAATATGGATCACTTTCCATTCGGGTTGCTTCAAATGTGAAACATGTTACTATGGATAGAATCACTTTCCATGGTTAATGATTTGGGTGTTTTGACCTATTTACCCCTCTTCACTTATGCACACGGTCTCAAACGCGTGGTATTAGTTAATGTTGAACATGGAAAACATTTTTTAAGATTAGTCATTGATCTAATGTATCTACGGTTGTGGTTCGTTAACATGGTTAACATAAATAGATTGGTTAACAAAAGAATGGACCATATGTGTGTATATATATATATAATTATAAAAGCTAAATAAAATATTAATATTTAATTATAGAGGCCTGTTTTATCAACCTCCAAATATAGATGCCAACATTTTCTACCTCCATTTTTTTTAGTGTTTTAGTTTTGGGTTGAAGATGAAAACACCTTCATATTTATGTGTTTTTAATGTTTTTATTGGATTGAAGATGGTCTAAAACACTAAAAATATGGAGGTAAAAATGTTGGCCTTTATATTTAGAGGTCAAAAAAGTTGGCCTCTATTTATAAATATTAATATAAAATCGAATTTTTATAATTACATAAATATTGATTATCAAATTAATTATATAATATTATGTTTTAATAAAAAGGTATAATAATAAATAAATAAATAAATTGTTTTTTATTTATTATAATATTAAAGATATTTTTTTAGTGTTTGATGGACCCACCATTTTTAGTGATTTTAGTATTTTTAGTGTTTTATTTTTAGTGATTGAGTTGGAGATGGTACTAGTCTACTAGAAAGAGAGAATTACACTTTTGGTCCCTGAGGTTTGGTGATTTCTTTGAAAGTGGGACCTGTACTTCAATAAATCAAGTTGTAGTCCTTGAGGTTTGGATTTTATTTTGAAAGAGGGACCTCATCACTAACTCCGTTAAAAAGCTCCATTAGAGCCAGGGGTATTTTTGTCCAACTTTATTTTGTCCCTCTTTTTGCAGTTTTTTATTGTTTTTCTTTATTTTTGTACAAAACATCAACTCTGATCACCACCATCACCCACCCCTCCATGGCTTCACCATCACCGTCACTGAGACTCCTCCTCCCCCCTCCTTTTTCCTCACCGAGACTGGAGTCAGGGACCAAAAGTGAAGTTTACTCTCTTTATATATATATATATATATATATATATATATATATATATATGTAACATCCTCAAATCCGGTATGTAATTTAGTTATTTCCTAGTCTCAAATCCTTGGTGATAATCTTGGTTTTAGTTATTTGGGGTTATTTGTGCATCTCGTATATCGAATTGTCATCACATGAGAAATTAGAGGAAAATCAGGCAGGGGTACGTGTGTGTGGGGGGGGGGGAGGGGGCAACTATGCCCGACGATTGTGACAATGTCACTCTCTCCAGGGCATTGTCACGGGGACATGGAGCCCCACGATACACATTGGGCAATAATGCCCAGCGATTGTGACCATGTCACTCTCGTCGTTGCAAAGTCACGTGGGGGTTCGGAGGCTCGGTACACTCAACTCGATTGTGACCCGCGACTATGCCCTTGCCAAGGGCATAGTCGTCGGGCAATGTCACGGTCGAGCAGCGACTGGGTATTTAATGTGTGGTTCAATTTTTTTGGTCATTTATCACAAAATTAAAGTTTGGAGTTGATTCCTCTCTGTTGTTGGACGATTTATTCACCAACCAAACTCCCCTCCTCATTAATTTCAAAAGAAGATCCTCCATAAGTTCTCATCAAATCGGTTCACTATTGTCTCTAGGGAAGGAGCTAAAGTCTTGGGTCAAGCTATTGTGTCACCTCCCTACAAATATTTGGTGGTTTCTAGGTTTTTGTCAAAACCTAGTGTAGTGAGTTCATCCTTTTACTTTTCAAACCTTTATACATGTTATAAATACTTCCTTTATGATTCTTGAAATTGTTCTACCTCATTAATTTCATGTTGGGTGATTTTAAAAGCTTTAGGTCAAAAATTAGCGTTTGAAAAATAGTCTTGTATGTATAAATGATGATTACACCTTGATTTTCATGGGTTTTGGAAAATAAAAGCTAAATGGTCATATTTATGGATTTTGACAACATAGGGATTTCCCCCTCATTAAAGGCTCTTTATGCATATGCTTACATGACTTGAATACACTGTGGAATGTTTTGAAAGTTGTCACTTTGTTGGACTATAGTGTAATGGATCCATAGACGCTAGTCACATTTGTATAAATTGGGTTATTGTATTACATATTGGCTAGACATGGGATTGACTATTGGGAACTCGAGCTATAGACCGGGGGTGGTTGAATGCGACCTTGTGACCCATGACTCTTGAATTCTAGCAAGTGAGTCCTTCTTAGACCAATTGGGAGCTCGAACTATAGACCATGGGTGGTTGAACTCGATAACCTTTGGTGCTATAATAGAAGCTCCATAACATTGATATGTGACCTACTTTTGTGTTCCGTCACCTCAATGGTAAACTGGGTCTCCCCCGTTACCTTGTGAAACCTTACTCCCTCCCAAGGGTGAATAAGGTTTGAAACCATAAATGAAATTTGGTTAAATTATGCATTAGTAATTTAGTATCAATCAATTTCTTAAATGTCATTTTATATATGTTTGAACTCACTAGGTGTAAGCCTAACACTCGTTTTCTTAAATGACATGTATATTTAAATTCCCTTAGTGGCGGGGCTCGCAAAGATTGAAGGACAAGTGTTGAGTGGATAATAGAGACTTTTGAAGTAAAGCTTTGAAGGATTGGCGTACAGATTCGAATAGTTACATTTTGGGAAGATTTTGATGATAATTGTCTAATCTAGATGATTATGGCCTAGATTAACGAGTTGTCATTTATAATTTACATTCATAGAAATTGTATACATTTTAACTATTTCCCCTTTTTAGGTGATCTCTGTTTATTTAAGTTTCACATTTCGTAAGATTTCGAGGTTTAAATTTATCCCTATTTTTGGGGTGTTACAATATATATATATATATAACACCATAGGGACGATGGTGATTACAACATGGGGACAAACTCCAGTCGTTAACCCATCACCACCTTTCTCTAACACCCCTTTAACCCATTACCGTGAAGGATTGACTACACAGGACCATCACTCATCACCTTCCACCATGACTTTTGATTCCAACTTCAGGAACGAAACACAAGGACCAAATCACAAGTTTTTGAGGATTTCGATTCTAACGTCAGGAAAGAAATACAGGGACTAAATCATGTGACGATGACGATGAAAATTTCTGAGACTCTCGATCCCAACTTCACTCAAAGGTTGGTTTATCATGAGTAAACTCTAAAAGGGGACGGAGGTATATCGCCGGAAAAAATGGAGGACGGGGTGGTGGTTTTTTTACAAAATTTACGGATTGGGTTGGAGGAGGGGATGGGTTGGTCCCTGTTTTTTGGCCTGTTCTAAGGTCCTGTGGGATCGTTTTTTTCTCCTGTGAACCTCAAGGTTGTCGGCGATTTGGTCTCTTTGTGGTAGCCGGAGTTTGCATTCATGTACATAGGGACATAATAAGATTTTCTTATATATATATATATATATATATATATATATATATATTGTGTGGTATAACCTCAAGGTCATCGAACATTCATGGACATAGGGCGATTTGGTCCCTATGTGGTAGCCGGAGTTTGCATCCCTGTGTGGTAACCTCAAGGTCACCAACGATTTTCTTATATATATATATATATATATATATATATATATATATATATATATATATATATATATAGGGTTAGGTTCTTTTGTTAACCCTAGTTTTGTTGTTAACTTAGCTACATTCTATTACCGGTTGTCTTTAAACATTTAATAGAAATGATCTTACAACATTAACTGATTTAAACCCTAAACATCCTTCAAAAGGTTTGAAGAAGACTACAAAATAGCAAACTCTAACTTGAGAGAAAGAAAGAATGAAAATTTATCAGAATGAAAAAATGAGCTGAGATATTGAAATCTAGAGCTAAACGAGAGTTTATATAATTTCTCAGAAATTGCAGATTAATCCTCCTTCACTTTTAGTAAATTGCTCCGCTACCCTCTTTTTATTCCCAATAGCGAGGAGCAGTCCCTCTCTTTGTCAAATACAAACAGAGTTCTAAATCCAGTCCCTCAACTCCTATAAAAAACACAACAAACAGAATAAGTTAGAAATAATGACAAGATTGGTACAATACTTACTTACCTTTTAACACCCTCCCTCAATCTTGGCATTGAAAATATCGAACATGTTTAACTTAGAAACGAGATAGTGATGTTGATTCACACTAAGTGATTTTGTAAAAATATCAGCTGGATTTTCTGTTGATAAAACTTTTACAGTTTTCAATACTCCAGACGAGATTTTATTTCTCACTTGATGAATGTCTATCTCTATGTGCTTAGTTCTTTCATGAAACACTGGATTGTTAGCCATTTGTATAGTTGACTTATTATCACAATTTAGATTTACAGGAAGAAGATTATCAATTCTTAAATCAGCTAAAATACTTAGAACCCAGATAATTTCACAAAGAGCTGAAGCCATTGCCCTATATTCAGACTCAGCAGAGGAGCGAGAAACAGTAGGTTGTTTCTTGCTTCTCCACGAAATCATACAGTTACCCAAAAAAAGACAATATCCTGTAACAGATCGCCTAGTTGACAGACATTTTCCCCAGTCAGCATCAACATAGGCTGAGAGCTTAAAATCAGAAGCAGGACACAAAGAAAAATTGATACCCTTACCAGGCAAAGCCTTCAAATACCTCAGTACTCGAAGAGCCAATTTCAGATGAGACTCCCGAGGTGAATGCATGAATTGACTCAAACAATGTACAGAAAAAGCAATGTCTGGTCTAGTAGCTAACAAATATATAAACCTACCAATTAACTTTTGATAACCTGTAAAATCTTTCAAAGGTGGATCCTTTGTTTCAGACCCAATAGAATATGTTACTATCAGATTCATGTCCATTGGTGTACTAATAGGTTTACAACCCAAATATCCAAAATCATTTAAAAGTTCAAGACAATACTTCCTTTGTGACATACAAACACCTTTGTTAGTTTCTAGAATCTCGATTCCCAAGAAAAACTTCAAAAAACCAAGGTCTTTTATTTTAAACCTAGACTGTAAATAATTCTTAACCTCTTGAATTTCAGGATATGAGTTACCAGTGATGACAATATCATCAACATAAACAAGAAGAACAATGAAAACATTATCAGAACATTTTGTAAACAACGAATAATCATTGGTACTTTGAATAAAACCATGATCAATTAAACAGGTTGACAACTTCTCATACCACTGACGAGGTGCTTGTTTTAGTCCATACAGAGACTTAACAAGCTTACAAACCCGTTTATCATTAGCAGAAAAATAACCAGGGGGCAAAGACATATAAACCTCTTCAACAAGATCACCATAAAGAAAAACATTATTAACGTCAAGTTGACATAGAGGCCACTTATTTTGAAGAACCAAAGAAATGACACACCTAACAGTAACCATTTTAACAACTGGTGAAAAAGTTTCCTCATAGTCTAGATGTTCACGCTGACTATAGCCTTTAACAACTAACCTAGCCTTATACCTCTCTATTTCACCAGCGAATTTGTATTTGATTTTATAAATCCACCGGCAGCCTATGGGTTTTCGACCATGGGGCAGATCAGTTAAAACCCATGTACCATTTCAATATAAGGCTTCCATTTCAAGATTCATTGCATCTACCCAGTTTTGATCCTTACTTGCTTCAAAAAAAATCAGGTTCAAAAGACTTATTAAGGGTTGATACAAAACAAAAATTATCTGAACTTAAGCAAGAGTAATTGACAACCTTCTCTATCCCATACTTTACCTTCCCTTCAACAACATAGTCATCAAAACGGCGAGGTAAATTTGAAGGACGAGTAGACTTACGAAGATTTGATTGTTCAGAAACAGTTCCCTTAGAAGGGGCTCTCAAAATATCATCATTATTTTGTTGAATAGTAAGTTGACGAAAATTAGTGGTTCGAGTGTCACGGGCAGAAATAGTACTACCAGGACCACTAGATCCGACAGCTCTATCATTTTCGTTACTACTGTTAGTATTACTAGGGTCCAAAGACCCGACAACTCTATTTTGACTACCTACGTGACCACGTCTATCTGATTCAGAAGTATCAGAGACATTTTCATTATTTCCATTTTGAGAGATCACCCTGGTTTCATCACTGAGAAATTCAGATAGCAAATCATTAGTTTGAAACAAAATAGAATCAAAGAAATTTAAAGAGTTGATATTGCTAGAATCACAATTTTGTTGATTTGAACTCATTTTGAAAGGGAATATAGTTTCGTAAAACTTAACATCTCTAGAAACAATGATTTGTTTTGAGTCCAAACTATAAAGTCTGTACCCCTTTTTTGAATTACAATAACCAAGGTGAACACATTTTTCAGATCGAGAAGAAAACTTATCTGAAACATTAGGTCTAACAGCAAAACATAAACACCCAAAATTTCTAAGATGAGATAATACAGGAGCAAAACCAAACATTAACTCATATGGACACTTACCATTTAGCACAGAAGAGGGAGTTCTATTTATTAGATATGTAGCAGTTAGAAGACACTCACTCCACATGTTTAACGGTATATTTCCCTGAAACATTAAAGCCCTGGCCACATTTAATAAGTGTCTATGTTTTCTTTCAACCACTCCATTTTGTTGAGGAGTGTAAATACAAGAAGTTTGATGTATAATACCATTAGATTTAAAAAACACACCTAATTTGTTATTAACAAACTTAGTACCGTTATCACTCCTGAAAATCTTAACATGTTTTCCAAATTGATTGATCAACAAGCTGTGAAAATCAACAATGTTGTCAAAGACCTAATCTTTGTTTTTCAACAGATAAACCCAGACAGATCTAGTATAATCATCTACAACAGTCAAGAAGAACCTATAGCCTTCCTTGCTAGGAATTCGATAAGGTCCCCATATGTCCAAGTGAACTAATTCTCCTAAGACTTTGGAGATATGATTACTCAAGGTAAACTTGTCTCTGGTTTGTTTAGTCTTATGACAAATATCACAAGGGACAGACTCACGTTCACTTCCTAGATTAAGAGTGTCTTTTAACAATCCTAACACTTGAACAGCAGGGTATCCAAGTCTACTATGCCATAATTGGCGAGAGACACAACATACTATAGACATATTAATTTTAGGTGACATAAGAGACTCACCCTTGAACAAGCGATCAAAGAAGTATAAACCTCCTTGTTCGCTACCAGTCCCCACAATTTTCTTGTGAGGAGAACCCTGAACAAGATAACATTTGTACTCATCAAACCCAACAAAAATTTTGCTATCCCTAGCAATCTTATGAACAGACAAAAGATTAACATGAAAGTCAGGGATAACAAGAACATCAAATAAAACAACTTCATCATTCAGTCTAAAATTCCCTATTTGATTAATCTTAGCTTCGTCTCCATTAGGTTGAGTTACTTTTAAATCTAAATCCGAAATGTCAACAACATTTTCAAGACAAGAAATAGTGGAAGTCATATGTTGGTTTGCACCAGAGTCAATAATCCAACCACGATGAGAAAAACTAGAAGATTTAGCAGACTTTGTCATATTAACAGAAAGCATACTTGCCATGTTGACAGAAATGTTGTCCGGCTGTTTATGATCAAGAAGAGACAGTAACTTTGTGATTTGATCCTCTGTGAGAAAATTTGAAGTTTTTTGACCACTAGCAGAATTTTGACCACTGGCAGAAGAATCAGTGGAACAAGCATTGTTTGAAGTTGATTTAAAAGAATTCTTTGACTTAGTAAATTGAAAATCCTTTGGAAAACCAATCAGTTTATAGCACCTTTCTATGGTGTGCCCAGTTACACCACAGTGCTTACAAACAAGGGAAGGTTTCCCCGATTTTTTCTTATTTTCATTAGCCTTTCCAAAGAATGTTGTGTTTTGAATTTTAGGATCTGAGGATCGAGCCACACCGCGGTGTGACTCTTCTCGAGAAACCAAAGAAAACGCAGTTTTAACAGACGGAAGAGGATCAGTAGTTAGAATATTGCTTCTTATATGAACATAAGCATCATCTAACCCCATCAAGAACTGCATTAATTTTATTAGCTAATTGTGTTTGGAAAAATCGTGAGAGGCATTGCAGGTGCATGAGGGAAGTTTTATTAAGGCATCAAATTGTTTCCATAAGGCATTCAATTTATGATAGTAGTCAGAGACAGGGGTTCCATTTTGAGACAAAGAGTTAATTTTCTGTTGTAGATTGAAAGTTACAGAACCATCAATTTTATCAAAGGTTTCTTTCAATTCAAGCCACACCTCAGAAGCAACTCTAGAAAAAACTTGACTAACAAACAAGTCATCTGACACAGAATAAAGAATCCAAGATAGAACAACAGAATTACAACGATCCCATTGTTTGCCCAAAACATCATTACCAACAGGTCTAACAACAGAACCATCAATGAAACCAAGATTATTCTTAGTCTCAAGAGCAAGTATCATTGCACAAGACCACACTTTATAATTTTCAGTACCGTTCAATTTCAGAGACAAAATAGAGGCTCCCGAGGTGTCACTAGGATGTAGATACAACGGATCACCAAAGTCCAGTTTAGCAATCAGAGATTGCTATTCTGGCTCTTTGGAGGATCCGGTTCCTGTCATGGTGACAACTCAGGAGAAACAACAAAAACTGTGTAGCTTAGAGTGGTTCCTACGCAGAGTCCAAACAAAAAAACACCAGATAGAGAGAGAGAGAGAGAGAGAGAGAGAGAGAACTTACAGAGGAGGGAGATCCAATGAGAAAACAGATAAACTACTTACAGATAGATCCTTATAAAAAGAGGGCAGCGGAAGATATGAGCCAAACTGGAACCTCAACAAGGAACCAGAATGAGTGAACAACACCCACAGATCTGAGCAGATATAGAACCTGAACAAACAATCCGTGAAGAACAAGGAACCAAACAGGTTCAAGGTTGCTACACACACAAAAACCAGTACGTGCAAAACGAAGACAATAAGTTCTTCCATGAGCCACAAAGGAAGAAAAGGTAGATAAGTACCTAATCTTATCTCACATCACAAGAACCACTTCAAAAAGAAAAAAAACAAAGAACTCAACAGTCCTTACAGCACTACTTGAACCGAGACCAAAGGACCAGTTACAAATAAGAGAGATCTGTATGAAAAAACAGCTTAAAATCCTTATAGGACAAACTTGAACCAAGATCTATATACAAGATCTATGAAGGAGAGATACACTTAGGTAAACAACTTGAAAATCCTTATAAACAGAACTTGAGCCAAGATCTATAAGAGATCTGATACAAGTCAAAAGGATCTAAAAAAAACGAAAGAGAAATTTACATTCCTCATACAAAAAGGACTTACAGAGTGTATCGAACCAAGATCTATAAGAGATCTGATGCAAGACAAAGGATCTGAACCAGAAAACAAAAAAAAAAACCTTAAACGAAGTCTTAAACCAAGATATATGATACATCCGATCTAAGAAATACAAGGAAAAACTTAACAAAGTGTATCAAACCTATGAAGAAGAGATACACTTCGGACTAGAGAATCCTTATAAACTGAACTCGAACCAAGATCTATAAGAGATCTGATGCAAGACAAATGATATGAACTAGAAAACAACAAAATATCCTTAAACAAAGTCTTAAACCAAGATCAATGATAGATCTGATATAAGAAATAAAAGGAAAAAACAAGAGATTAAAAGATCGAGAATCACCGAGTACACAAGACCTACACAGGTCAGATCTACTCAAGAAACTCGCCGAAAAATATCGAAAGAATCTGGACAGACCTTGAAACCAGATCGAGAAATTTTGAAAAACAACGAAAGAAGACGAAGCGACTTTCAGTCGATCGAAGAAGAATACAACTCACGAGTTGTTACTGGAAAAAATAAAAGAAACAGATAAAGGAGTTTACCATAAATTGAAATCAACGATGGAACGAGACACACTTTGGCTCTGATACCATCTTCAAACATTTAATAGAAATGATCTTACAACATTAACTGATTTAAACCCTAAACATCCTTCAAAAGGTTTGAAGAAGACTACAAAATAGCAAACTCTAACTTGAGAGAAAGAAAGAATGAAAAATTATCAGAATGAAAAAATGAGCTGAGATATTGAAATCTAGAGCTAAACGAGAGTTTATATAATTTCTCAGAAATTGCAGATTAGTCCTCCTTCACTTTTAGTAAATTGCTCCGCTACCCTCCTTTTATTCCCAATAGCGAGGCGCAGTCCCTCTCTTTGTCAGATACAAACAGAGTTCTAAATCCAGTCCCTCAACTCCTATAGAAAACACACCAAACAGAATAAGTTAGAAATAATGACAAGATTGGTACAATACTTACTTACCTTTTAACAGGTTGACACCCCCTTGAAACTTAAAAAAGTTTTATGAACTAATCTAAACCATCCATCTTGACATTGGATGGTTGAGATTAAGAGTAAATTTTTAATTAATAAAAAATGCTTTATTTCTTAGATGGTTATGTGAACATATGTGATTAAGGGTAATTTAGGGAATTAAATCTCATATTCTTTTAAATTCTATTAAATGCCTAATTAATGTTCCCTTACACAACATTCGTAACCCAAAATTCTTGAGTGATTGTTTCATTAGTATTCATCTCTTAAAAAGTGTGTAACTGATTTGAAATTGGGTTCATCGGTGTTCATATTTGAAGTGTTTCATCAATTCATGTTTTTTTCTTATGTTTTATGATTGTTTCATCAGTATTCATCTCTTAAAAATGTGTAACTGATTTGAAATTGAGTTAATCGGTGTTCATATTTGAAGTGTTCACCAAACAACCTTCTCACTTGAGTATAAAGTGAACATTATGTATGTGCTCTCCTATGTGTATGTGCGTGTTCATCAATGTTCATATATGATACTAGGGGTGCTCAAATTTCCGACCAACCCGATCAACCCGGCCAACCCAACCCGAAAAAACACAAAAAAAACTCCAACCGAGTTAACCCGATATATAATCGATACAAATTTTGCCCAAACCGCATCTATTGGGTTGGAAATGGGTTAAGCCCAAAGTAACCCGACCAACCTGTCAACCCGACCAAACTTGTACGTTTTTTTTATTATTAATGATTTTAGACTTTTAGCGTCTTCCTTCTATCAATTCTCAAGTCTTCCCATCTTAGCCGTAGTTTAGACCATTCTACGAGACCATGCCGATTAAAATCGTATGAATCTAACTTTCAAGTCTTCAAAAATCTTTAACATTGATAGAATGAAAATACAAGAAATACTTTTCTTTTACTATCATCTTCTCTTATTAGTCTTACTTTTATATTTCCATTTTGATTTTAGTTTTTTTAAACGGATTGACTTAGTTAGATTGTAAAATAATGTATTAAAGTTTCAAACCGACCAACTCGACCAACCCAACCCAACCCGAGCGGTTTGGGTTGGGTTGCACTTTTGATTGGGTTGGGTTGGGTTGAGATTTTCCAAACCGCAAACATTGGGTTGGGTTGTTCAAGTGCCTTCAACCCGGTCAACCCAACCCGTGAGCACCCCTATCTGATACGGTGTTTTTCAGGGTTGTTCATCATAAATGTTCATCAAAATTTTTGAAATCGTAACATATACTAGAATTAAGGAGACTTTATTCTTGTAACCCCCAAAAAAATAAATAAAATATTAGCTAATTAAGAATTGACTTATCTACCCTTTAGCATTAAATATTTAAACAATGAAAACAACAAACAAAGATGAATTTCTATTGGTTGGAATAGGTTCACAAAGTTAACAACAAATTGTGGGTTAACAAATGATCATTGCTATCTATATATATAGAATATATATCTATATATTTGAGTTAATTACCTAATTGGTGTTTGATATCTTTTACATAAATAAGAAAAAGCAAAGAAAAAGCAAAGAAAAAGTGTAAAAAGGGGACAAAAACATGGTTGGGCGATTTTGCCCCTGCCACTAATGATGGATTTTAACGGAGTTAGTGATGAGGTCCCTCTTTCAAAGCAAAATTCAAACCTCAGGGACTACAACTTAACTTATTGAAGTACAAGTCCCACTTTCAAATAAATCACCAAACCTTAGGCACGAAAAGTGTATTTCTCTCTGTCAGAAATGACACAATAATTGCTTTTACATTTTTGCAAAATTATCTTGAATGGGAGATAACTATATATCAACATTTTATAAAACTTTGTTGGATGATTAAGGGTCGTTTACTAAACAATTATTGGATAAATGTTTATCGGATGACATTTACCATACCACGTGAGCATGACATGGATCAATGATCTTACCCAAAGAGTCATAACAATAACTGATAATCTTACCCAGTAAGTAAGAGAGAAGACTATTACCCGGTTAGCGTTTACCGGGTAAAAGACGTACCAATAATCTATCTTTTATGACAAAAAATATTATCCGATAAGGTAAATAAGGATGGTGACTCTTGTCAGTAAGCACGTATTCAGTAAACGTTTGGTAAACGACCCTTAAATCTATAGAATATTTAGTTATATAATTGATGAATAAATTTTAAACACAAACTCTTGGAGTTAATTTTTTGTGAGATTTTTGACGTTTGTTTATCTATTTTGGATAAATTATAGAAAAATTATTGGAGGATGTTAGCATAGCCTTGTTCTACAAGGGTGCGTTTGGTACACTGAACTGGACATGACAGAACAGAACAGGGATTACTGTTCCACGTTTGGCAGGACTGTTAGGTAGAACAGACAGGAACAGAATGGAACAAAAGTGGAACATGCCTGTTCCACCCCCACCCATGGAACAAGGTGGAACAGACTTATGTTTTACAAATATAACCTCAAAATAAAATATAATTCTCTTATAAAACATTAAATATGTCTTCTTTTTTATATTTTATTCATTCTTTAAATTTTATTTAGGGGTAAATTGGTCATGTTATCTGTTCTGTTCTGTCCATTTCTGTTTTACCAAACGCTGAACAACTGTTCTATCCTGTCCTGTTTTGTCCTGTCCCGTCCTGTTCCATCCTGTCCTGTCTGCGTACCAAACGCACCCCAACGAAAGACTTTTCAGTATAGCTTATAATTTTGTACTAATAAAACCTATGTACGAACAAAGATTAATTTTACTTCCCCACCTAGCTACTCTAGATTGGGGGTAGGTCATGATTGGGAATTTATGAATACTTTTATGTACCTTGTATTCATACGACTTCATTTAATTTTCTCTACAAAATTGGGTTTTTGTTGAATTTGTCATGCATTTTTAGGACATGAAACGCTTAAAGGGTCTAAGAACACAATATTATATGATAATTTCTCTCATCAAACTACTAAAATCTTCGACACAATGACACAGAGTTGGGTTTAAAAAGTAAACACTCAAAAAACAAGAAAACATATTTGAACCATTCATTTATTTTAATCCAACGGTTATAAGGATGATTAGTGGTTATCTTTTCCTAAAACTAAATCCATGATTACATGGAAGGTTACATTTGGATTTGAGTCGTCTATTTTTTAAGATCCAAGAGTTGATATGAGTTCATTTTTTCTTCTCTCTCCCTCATAGCATCTCCAACTGATAATCCATAAATTTTTCTAAAGTAGAGAACCAAAAATTAGAATATCTAAGAAAATTGCATTCAACTCAAAGATTCAATGTTTTGAAGATTTCAAAATTAATTATAATATTTTATAAATAAATAATCTCAATACACTTTAAAAAAACTTATGTTAATAATAATACATTCAACCTCATTAGTGGAAACAATTAAAATAATATTTCTCTCTTCTCAATATTGAGTTTTAGGTTGAAGATTTGTAGCTTCTCTCTTGTTTTCCTCTATTATGTTTTGTTCTTGAAACCTTTATTACGAAAGAAAGGGAGGAAAAGGGGATGGATGTCAAAAACAAAAAAAAAATCGTGTTCTCGAAACTTATTTATGAAGAGATTGGAAATAAAACAAAATGAAAATAGTTCATGATAAGTCTCCTCCTAAACTTGGAAGGAAAAGAAAGATTACTAAAGTTACAAAACTACTTAACTTTTATTTTAAATGATATATTTTTAAAGGGTACGTTTGCAGAAAGTGACATATTTTTCGTTTATCTTAAATTGAAGAACATGAAAAATTATTTATCTTTTTCTTTACTTCATTCTTAAGAACATAAAAAATCATTTTCTATTTTTTCCTATCCTTTCCTCTTGAGGAACGAATAAAAGAACTCTTTTCATTTCCTTTCTTTTTCTCCATCAAATTAGAGAACAATGCCTTAGAGAACATTTTAAAGTACTTGTTCGAACAAAACATTAATAATAATTCAATCTTTAGAGAACATTTTAAAGTACTTGTTCGAACAAAACATTAATAATAATTCAATCTCATCAGTGCACATGAATAAAAAATTAATTTTCCTTCCTCTAGACATCAAGTTTTAGAGAATTATCTAAACTTGAAACTTTATCTACTTTTCTCTATTATATAGAATAGAGTAAAACAAAAACCTTATTTTCTTTATTTTAAAGAATATGCGACCAAAAGTGCAAGTTTCATATGAAATTTTAAATTTCAATTAATTCATAACAATAAAGATCCACCAAGGATTCATCTCGATGCCAATTGCTTCCAACTTTGAGATGAAACCCCAAAGGATTCTTTAATTACATTCTACAATACACATGATCAAGCTTCTTCAAGATACTACTATTCACTAACCAAAAAACCCAAAATCAAGATCCAATCTCTTAAATGGACTTCCAAAAGAATTCGATAAATATGCTAACCACTAAATCTTGAGAATTCCATCACCGATCATTATACGTACGCTTATGTTTTACCAGTCCCATTTCCAAGGGTGAGTTCAAGATCATCGAAACCAACATCATGAAACCGCTCACCTTTCCATGCCTTCACCCCTTTCCCCTTCTCTCCGATCGCATCATTCGTAACAACCACTCGAGCATTCGGGTTCACAAGGTTAAATGTCGGAGAATTGGGGTTCACCATCATTGGATCACAATCTTGGAACCTTAGTCTTTGAAACGAACCAGTGGTGGACCAATCAGACTCGTCACACTCTGGTATCGTAGCAGGCCTGAACCGCTGGTGCCTGGTCGGGCTCGTGGGCACCGATGAGGCAAAAACCGGCAGACTGAAGGAGGAAGTGTATTGTTTTGTGAAATACTCCCAATCAAGATTGTTGTTCTTTTTGGGAAACTTTGAAGTTGGGGAAGAAAGAGGCGGGGTCACGGGGGCGCTGTTGGAGATACGCAGGGGCGGGAGCGATGGTGGGATGGAGTTGGAAAGAAAACCGAAAGGGTTATTTGATGGCGGGGTTTTGGAATCGAGACGGGATGGGCTTGGAAACGATGAGGATGGCGGACTCGGTTTCTGAGAAGAAGATGGTGTTGTGTTGGTTGATGTGTTGCATTTGATTTCAATTGAAGGGAGTGATGGCTTGCATCCCTGCAAATTTTTGAATAAAAAATCTGCATCATAAATTCATAATAAAGAACTCTGTTTCATGAAGATTTTCCTTCAATTATGCAATTCATTTTCAGGTGATCAAATTGATGCATTTTAAAACACTCTGAATGATTTTGTATGGCCTCCCTTAACTATTCACCCTTAACTATTCAGACCCAGATTTCATTCTAAACAATTATCAAACAACCATATTTCATTTTGCACTATATCAACCATATTTCATTTTGCACTATATCATAAGAGCCTCTAATCATTGCACCAAACCATACAACAACCGCCAAACAGCTCGCAAGTAATTTCTGCAAAATTCTTGAAATTAGGTTTAATTTCATCATCTAACATCTATAAGTTTTCATACAATGTTTCATCAATTGATCAAACATAATTCAAATTCAAATTCAGATTAAGAACAAACTAGGGTTTTTACAAGAAACGTGAAGAAAATCAAATCAGATGGTGAGATCCATAACTTTATAATCCTAAAATCCACAATCGAAAGAAGAAAACAAAAACCCCAAAATCAAACACACCCACTTGAAGAACCCCATCCATCAATTCCCCAAATTGAATGAAAATATTTCACTTCATAAACTACAGATCTAACCAATCACCATAAATGCAGATCAATTAAGCAAGGATTAATTATACCTTACGAAAAGTGGTGCCATCAGGAAGAACAACCCAACCAGCTTCTTTACACAAAGCTTTCAAAACCTCATTATTATCACAATGTTTTGGCAAATTATAATTTCCTTGTGCTCTTAACCCATTAAATATATTCGCCGCAATAGCTCGCCGTCGTCTCTCTCTCCTCCGATTATTCTCTTTCTCTCTCCACGACGGCTTCCTCCTCCCTCCACCAGCACCTTCCGCCGCCGCCGCCGCCGATGATGATGACGATCCACCTTCCCACATCATTTCCACGAAACAAAACCAAACCCACCTCAAATTCTCTCTTTGGGTATGTGGGTTTGGTGTTTTAAGTGAGAATTACGTTGTGAAATGTGTGATTTTTTTTTTTAAATTACGATGAATTTAAGGGATTTTGGGGTTCTGTGAATGTGTTTGGTATTTTTGGATGTGAAAGTGGGCAAAGATCATGTGGGAAGGAGGAACACGAGGAACTTGATTGTATGTCGGAATGAGAATCTCAGTGGACGTTGGATGGGTTTATTGAATGGTTAAGATTGAGGTTAGAATGGAGAAGGTCTATTATACTGTTATGTGGGTGCATACATAGTAAAGAATTAGGGGTAATGATTGCTTGCATAAGAGGGAGGAACACAACATGTCCAAATGTACTGCTGTCAACTGAGTTTTTATTCTTATTTTTAAATTTTTTTTATTATCATAAAAAAAAAGTGATTGACAAAATATTTTCTTAGTATTAGATTATCATAATAAATGTTTTATTTTCTTTGTAAACTTCTCCCTATTTAAAGGGCTTATGATTAATGAGAATTATAGACTTTCTCTCTCTGTCTTATTGTTATTCTCTCTATATTGATTGTTCTGTAACACGTTATCAGCACATACGCTATAACAACCAAAACTTTAATTACATTAAAATATAATATTTCAACTAGAAACGGCCCCAAGCCTACAATTCAAAAGAATAAGGTTTGCCACGACAACCTATTACACAACTGAGTCAAAAAGTAAACTATTACAAGGAGTCTTCTAGCTTCTAGAAATATCTCACATCTTCTCTTTTCCCTTATCGGTACTTGCTACCTTGCGATAACCTGAAACAGGATTATAGTTTTGAAAGAGCGAGGGTTAGACCGATGGTCTAGTGAGTCCCCTCCAAGCGCTACTGCAACAGTTCAAATATTATTTAAAACATTTAAACAAAGTCTTACGCCTCACGAGCGTAACTCACTCTACTGAACAAACATTCACCACACTTTACGCCTCACGAGCGTAACTCACACTATTGACCAACACTGCCGTCAAAGACGGTATGTCTGTCTCGTACTGCCTTATTTTGGGGACACACCCCAATGGCATAAACGGGTCACACTCCCCCAGTACGATCAGGCGGGCCACACTTCCCAACTTAGGTCAAAACTTCTGAATTAAATGTATGCATACATCTAATCATCAACAATATATAAAACGAGTTTATATAAACATAACATGAACATGCCAACATAATTAAATCAACCTTTTTAATAACCTTCATATTTATCAAATAACTTTCGTAATCGTAAACATATTTAGTTTGAAAAACTCACCTCAGATCCTTCTTGCTTAAAGCCCGCTTTCTAACGATTAACACCACCTACGACAACACCGATACATCGGTAAGCTAACTCGCATATAACTCTCTTTCCTCTCTAAACATAAAATACTACATACTGTGCCACCCCGACCTCCCCAGTCGAGACCACCCCGGGCGACACACCGGTCTCCCCGGGTCCGGTCGACACCGGTCTCCCCGGGTCCGGTCGACACCGGTCTCCCCGGTCCGGTCAACACCACACCGGTCTCCCCGGTCCGGTCCGGTCTACACTACACCGGTCAACACCGGTCGACACTACATCGGTCAACACCGGTCGATATTCAAAACTTGTCCAGAACGATTCAAAACTCGAACATAACCAAAATAACTCTCAAATCTCGAATACAACGGCTAAAAGCTTGACAACGAGATCATTTACCGACTAACTTACTGCAGAAGAAAGTATTAGACTAGAATCATACCTTGATTTAAAGAGAACCGAACGATCCTTCAAAACCTAGTCTCCCTTTCTCCCTACTCTCGTCTCCTTCAATCGCTCCAGAAAATATCATAATGAATTCTGATAAATATCTTAGGGTTAAATTCTATATATATAACCCAAGTTACATTTAGCCCCCTTGAACTTTGGGTCTCGCTTAACTTTTCACCCAACTTCCAAAATTATTAAAATTTTCGTACCCAAATATTACATACGCTCTACGAATATTATCAAATTCGGCACCAACATAAATTATTGCTTTTGTTATGAGATAATCAAGCATATTGGTCGTTCACGCTACTATTTAGTTAATTAAACCAGGTACGGTTTCGATTCTTCTACCTTTGGTATCCTAAACGTTGATACATTGATGAACTGCTTAAGATTATGTTGTTGCATATCTATGGTATCAGATTTAGAACATATGAATATTGTGTCATATTTGTTTGAAAAAGAAAACAATATTTTTTTTGTTTTGTGATAAACATCTCACAAACGAATTGTAAAAGAAAATTGATAAAAAAAAATTATTTTGTGAGATGGATAAGGTTCAAAAGAAAAAGAGACTCAAAATCAATTTGTTTTAATAATAATCAAATGAAAAAAACAAAAAGATTTGACTTCACAAAAATTATTTTTCTTGAATGTTTAAAAGAAAACATCAATACAATGGTTATTAAAAATAAAATAAAATAATACTACATTACGAATTTACAATGGATCCTACCACTAAAACTAGCAAAAACTAGCTTATAAGCATTTAAATTACCAAAAAAGACATTAATTATTTATTTATAATTAAAAGTTAATATATAATTATGAATATTAATGAGGGGCATAATTGGAATAATCACAAAAAACTCCTCATAAGCTACTCCAAGTAGCTTATCAAAAAGCTAGCTTATAAATTAACTGATAAACTAGCTTGAGGCCATCCAAACATGTACCAAGAAAATAAGCTAGCTTATAAGCTAACTTATTTTTGCCAAACAATGCCTATATATACTTGTTCTTAAGAAAAACAATAATATTATTTTGTATTTTAATTTATCTGTGAATAGATATAAATTTTTATTTCAGAATATATATTATCATTTTTATCCATTTTGTTATGGAAGATTTATTTATTTTAGTTCTAGTTCCTACCTCCCAAAAATACAACAATGCTTACTTTAAATTATTAATTTCAATTCAAATAATATTTAAAGTTATGTAATATTTTTAAAATTAATTATTTTATTCAAGTAACTATCAATTTAATTATAAATTTATAAATTGAAATTAAGATAAGAATTTGTAAGTTATATTTTTGGGTAAGATTCTTTACGAATCCATGTGTTTGATATGGAATAATTTTCTATATTTTGTTTCCATTTCTCATTCACATGTATTAAAATTATATTTGACATATTAATTGATTTAGATCAATGTTGTTTATTTTTTTAATATTTTTTTTGCCTATTAATTGAATTTGGGTTATTAATTTAATTTAGACATTTTAATTTAGATTGGTTAATTGTTATTTGTTTATTTAGGTCAATCTATTTACTTTGGTATTAAAATATTTAGTAATTTAGTTATGGATTTTGTTTTAGAATTGTTTTCTCTACATAATATCTGAATGTTTATTTTAATTATAAGTTCATACTTATAATTTCCAATTTTACAGTAGTTTTTGGAAGTTACACTTCCAAACCCATTGTAAGACTCGGTTTAAAAAAAACGTGTAAATATTCTTACCCGAATTGAACTGTAAATAAAAAATGGTAACCAAGGATAGTTAAGGGTTAAAACTGTGATTAACCTAAACTCTTTATATATATATATATATATATATATATATAAAGAGTTTAGGTTAATAACAGTTTTAACCCTTAACTATCCTTGGTTACCATTTTTTATTTACAGTTCAATTCGGGTAAGAATATTTAAAAAAGTGGAAGGATATTTTGCAACATTTAAAAAAGTTGCAACCCTTGCAACCCACATCTTAACCGTTGGATTCATGATCGACGGTTATATTATTTTTATTTTTCTCTTTTTTTAATTAAAAATATTGGGCCCCATATCTTTTATAACCGCCGATCATGAATCCGACGGTTAAGATGTAGGTTGCAAAGTTTGCAACCTTTTTAAGAGTTGCAAATTAAACAAACCCTATATATATATATAATATATATATACTAAAATGTCAATTAAAGATTATTGAGGGGTTTAAATCGTCAAATCACCAAACTCTTTATAATTATATAAAAAAAAATATATCCTTAGACTAAAAATTACAATTCTATCGTCCCTGTATTTCTTTTTATCACCGCCATATGAACTCTTACTCTCTCTCTCCATAATTCTCTTTCTCTCTAAAATATCTCTCAATCCGTTGAAGTAATCGAAGAAACAATTACATATTCGGAATCTACTCGTCGAGCCTTTCTTAGAGGTATAAATTTCTTCTTAAGTTATTTAAGTTGGTAAGTTAGAGTAGTTGAAGTTGGTTGGTAGATTATGATTATATAATACAAAGTTATAATCATGTATATGTATAGGAATGTTTGTTTTTGTCAAAATTACAAACGGGTAAAGTTTAGAATTAAAACGGTGATATTTGTATCTAGATGTTTAACCGCACACCAAGTGATCGGTTTAATGTCTAAGTGAACAAAATCAGTGCTTAAGCTTATAATATAACCATTGAGTTTTAGGTTATGCGATTATTAATAATTGATGGTTTAAATAGGCAATCGAACGGGTTAAAGTTCGTAGTCGGTCTCGATTAATCACGTGTTGCATCTCAATCCGATCAAGGTATGGATTTCATTTCTTTTGAATCGTGAGCAACTATTTGTTGTAGTTGACCCTTCCTAAAGGTGGTTCACCACCTTGTGATTGATCAACCGAACGTGATCAACAAATACGAAATTGTACACACACATACACATTGATTTTGGTTTATTGAATCAATTGTTTGAACATTTTGATGTTTTATTAAAATGTGTCTCGTATAAGATTGTTTATGAAAAATGTGAATTATATAGATTATAATTTCTGTGATCGCCATTTGGGTAAGTGGCATTTGTTTAGTTTTCGTTGATTTTAGAAGAACCAAATAAATGGGCACATTATTTGGGATGCCTTCTATGGCGGCTTTGTTGTCATAGCGTCCTGCAGATGACGGTCCACCAGAGTTAAGCCTATGTGGCTTACGTGAACCCACTGTGGGAGGACTTGGCTGACTTTGTTGGCTCCAGGGCGGATGAATCGATTCTAGATTTTACCCATAGAATATGTGACCGTGGTTAAATTCACGGGGGATCCGTTGTGTTTGCCCGCATGCCGACCCAGTTCGTGTGGTTTGGCCACCCACGAACACAACGACAGGAATTGACGGACTTTATTTATATTACGTTTTGAAATTAAAGTGTGAATTGTTCTTGAAATTATTGTCTTTGAAAATTACTGAACATCTCTTTTGTTATGAACTTGAGTTTCAAGAACTTTCATCGAATGAATTTTTAAGTCTTCCGCTTCGTTATTGATGTTTTCATTATTATTTACGAACTTATATTATAATCCATTCACTGAGTTATGTGCTCAGCCGTGTTTTTGTTTTCTGACACGGCAGGTACGAAGTGACGTTTACGGGGACGGGACTTGAGATCGAGCGTGTTATTTTGGAGTTCTTAGAATCACTTTGTTTTATCTTTCTAAGTTTATAAAGACTTTTGAGGTATGATAGTTTGGATTGTAATATATGTTTAGAGTTTATTAATAGCTCTGAATTTAGATATGTATTTATGTTAAGTCTCGTATGCGACATCACCCGTTCCGGACCACAGGGACGAGGGATGTTACACCCATATATCTTGGTCTTTTACCAAAAGCTTCAGAAGGAAAATACTATTAAGATGTTTAAAAGTTTGAAGTTGACTTTATGTCAAAACAATATTTATTTGTCTAAGGGTAAAACAATATTTATTTGTCTAAGATGTTTAAAAGTTTGAAGTTGACTTTATGTCAAAACAATATTTATTTGTCTAAGGGTAAAACAATATTTATTTGTCTAAGGGTAATCTCTTAAAATACTATTAAGGTACTAAAACACTGAAATTGGCTTCATATGCCAAACTCATATTCATTTTTGGCCTCAAGCCAAAAACTCTATAATGTTATCTTCAAATTAAATAATTCACAAGATATTGAAAGGATTTTGTCAAACGGGTGTAAATAACCCTAAGGTTTGTAGGGACTTAAGAAATCCATGTGATTCCCCTACTACCTGAAAATCCAATAGATTGAGTGATTTCTTTACGCAAATTAAAATAGGGAAAATTGCACCAAAATGGAACCAAGTTTGACCTAATTCCTATTTTAGGGAACCAACTTTCAAAAGTATTATTTAAGGGTCTAATACAAAGTTTACACTTGTTTAAGGGTCTTGTTAACCTTTTAACTTGTTAAATGATGATTTGACACAAATAATTTGCCAAGTAAGATTATATGTCATGATTAAATTTATAAAAATAAATTTAAAATGATGACATGTCATCAATAAATATGTCATGCATAAACTTTTTTTATTTCAAAATTAAAATTCTAAATCATATTTTAAAAATAAAAAGTAATTAAAAAAATTTATTCCCAATCTTTCGCTTATCCGATAGCTTGTATTTTTTTAGTAATCTTTCAGGTCTTACAAAAATACATCACCGGTCAACCACCTTTCACCACCATAGACCACCACCGCCACCATCAAATATTAAAGAATTGAGTTGATAAAAACATTGTTCTCCAAATGTACTTTTTGCCTCAAACCCATATTTGATTTACCAAAAAAAAGATGAGTGATAGAACATTGTTCTCCAAATACCCAGATAGCAAAAAAATGCAAACCAAAGCTCCAAGAAAAACCCAGGTCTGCAAAAATGGGTTAAACAATAGAAGAAATAGTGGTGGAAAATAGAAATACATATCTCAATCATGTTTTGGCGTTGTTTTTCGTAGAGCATGCTTTAATTGTTACCTACTCGGCTACTCCTCACCCCACCGCCAACAACCACTACTAGACTAGCTTAGATATGATCCATCTAATTAAAGATTGGGATGACAGTAAAAAAAAGGGAAGCTTTGTGTGCCTCTAATGGTGTGCCTTCTCTCTCTTTCTCTCTCATTTAAAACTAATTCTAGAGAACCAAACAAGACAATGATAAATTACAGGAGGCTTTTATGGTATTTCTTGTGAAAGTAAAAACGTTTAGTAAGAAAAGCAATCACCAGATCTCTGGGTTCGGTTTCTTCATCAATGTAAATACCTCATATGGGTTCATCTCGTGTTCTTTTTGTTTCTTGAAGAAAATGGATGTTGAAGATGGAGGGAGGGAATGAGGTGGGTGTTGCCGGAGAAGATGACCGGAGGTTGTCGGAGAAGATGACCGGACTTAGTCGTAGGTTGCCGGAGAAGATGACCGGAGTTAGCCGGAGAGGATGACCGGAGTTAGCCGGAGATCGGTTGGGACGACGACAGGGAATGAGGTAGATGCGACGAGTTTTATGGTTTTATTTTTTATTATTAAACACTTTATAAACTTGTATTGATTACATTTTAACTTGTACAACAAATAATTTATTACATAAATAAGTAAATGACATGGCACCCAAATATCCATGTAATTTGCCACATCATATTCTGGTAACCGGTTACCTGTTAAACCGGTCAACGAGACCCTTAAATAAATGTAAACTTTGTATTAGACCCTTAAATGATATTTTTGAAAGTTGGTTCCCCAAAATAGGAATCAGGTCAAACGTGGTTCCATTTTAGTGCAATTTTCCCATTAAAATATTGATGAAGTATTATAAAAAAAATGTAAGCATACAAAATCCAATATTGTTATAATAATGAAATTTCATACATAAAATAGTAATTATAACCCTAATCCATTTTCTTATCAAATTGAAAATCATATATTATCCCTTATATATGTAAATGGTTGAAACAGTTCATCCTGAAAGTAATGTCCTAAACTCAAAAGAACTTGAGTAGAAATATGAATATCAAACGTAAAAACTACTTTTGTCGAAAAGGTACAAGAATATATATCTAACATCCATCAACTCCCTATTGACCCTAAAACCAACCTTCTGAAAATGTACAAACATCATGTTTTGAGACGACATATAAATCTTAATTTTCATAGGAATACCTTTACTAGAAATCCCCAAAGAACTGTGGGATTCCCCAAAAGAGAGAATCGGAGGTATTCATGAACATGTACTTCCCAAACTAATCGTACAGCGGAATGAAACTCGCTTACTCGATCACAAAAAGGTAACTGATGTCAACGAATAAATGTTATATCCAAAATGCGTCTCAATCTCTGTGGCAAGGAACTCACAGAAGATGGCATGATTTATAACATTATTTCCACCTTTCATATATCGGTAAATATTAATGAACCAATATAAGTTGGAACGCAATCTTTAGACAAACTCATCAACCTACTGCAAGTGGTTGAGAGACGCAACAAGGTTCTTTCAGATAACAACACCAGATATGTCGGGACAAAGAAAATTCCCGAGATCAATGGAAGATACAGTCCATCAGGATGATGCTTCAGTGGAAGATATACTTTCCCTAATTTGCAGCCATGGAAGACAAAATCAAACTATTGTTTGACAAAATCGAAAGAGATGACAATGATGGTGGAGCCATGAAAGGGTGGGTGATGCTGGTGATCAGAGTTGTGGAGCTTTCAACAGGGACGATGATAAAGTTAGAGTTAGTTAAAGAGTTGGTCCATTATATTTTCTTGGTTTTTACAAAAATAAGAAAAAATATAAAGAAATTGCAAAAAAAAAATTCCATATTGGACGAAAATACCCCTGCCTCTAACGGAGACTTTTAACGGAGCTAGTGACCAGGTCCCACTTTCAGAGCAAAATTCAAACTATGAGGACCAAAACTTGAATTATGAAACCACAGGTCCCTCTTTCAAATAAATCACTAAACCTCAAGGACCAAAATTGGAGTTTACTCTATTTTTAATAATAACTGTTGATTATTAATGTATGTGTCGTTGAGATTGGATATCACGGTTATCATAAAAAACTGATCAATTCTTCTTTGAATTGTGCTATATATATGGGAAGTTTCATTTACAAACCGACTAATTCTAACAAACTATACAAATCAATCTTAGCCGTTCATCTAGTCTAATAAATATCTAATTTTATTTTGTTTTCTAATCTAAAGTCATGATCATAATGAATGAACCTTATTATCTTCCATATATCCCAATCATAATAAATGAATCATTTTAATTGTCCATAAATATCTCTATTGAATCCTAAATATTTCTATTGTTTTCTAATATAATTATTTGTATAGTTTCTTAGAATTGGACGGTTTATAAAAAAATATATATATACATATACATATATATATATACATATATATAGGGTGCGTTTCTTTTGCAACCCAAACAATTTGTACAAACTATGCAAACCAATCTTAGCCGTTCATCAAGTCTAATGAATATATGATTTTATTTTGTTTCCTAATTTAAAATCATGATTATAATGAATAAACTTAACATTTTTCATATATATCACAATCATTATTAATGAATCATAATCATTATCCATAAATATATCTATTGTTTCCTAATATAGTGGTTTGCATAGTTTGTACAAATTGTTTGGGTTGCAAAAAAAACACACCCTATATATATATATATATATATATATATATAATAGCCCCTCAAATTTGGAAAAGAACGAGTAATTTAAAATTTTCAATCAAAACATTAAATAAGGAATAAGTCTCTTTCTTAGAAGTTAACAATTGATTACCTATAATAGCAATCTAAGATTTAACATCAATGTCATACTTTCCAAACCTTATACAAGTCTACATTTAGGGACAGTTGTTACTAAATCCCAACAAACAATCGCTATCTCCAAAGTATGGATGATGTCTCCAATTAGCTAATTTCTTCACGTGCCTCTAAGTAGCACTCATCACATTATAGTGTCGCTAGCACCATTCCCCCAAGGACTTGATACACATGTCGACAAAGGAAAATGTGTAACACCCCGATTTTAGAAATGTATCATTTCAAGTTAATACAGAAACCGATATATTAAGGAAAAAATAATATATTTGATTTTGGGCTTGAATCCTTGATTTTATAGTCTTGATGGATAAATGATTCAATTACGAGTCCAACGGTCCTTTTCGGAGCGAAAACGGAGCTATAACGAAGAAATTACGGCTGAAACAGTGTTAATGACTTTCGGTACATTTCGCGCGACAGTGCCCGCGACAGTGACAATGTCACTGTCGCATGTTAGGGTCGCGCCAAACCTGCAGTGCATAAAATTGGGTTTTTCTTCATTTGGCCATAACTTTCTCATTTCAACTCCGTTTTTGGCGATTCAACTTGCTATGGTTTCGTATTTGAGAGCTTTTCAAGGTTAGATTGTTAGTTTTGGGAAGATCCAAGAGTATTTGGTGGTGGAGTGGAAGCAAGGATCAAGAGTTCATCATCATCACCTCCATCTTCAAGAATTTTTGGGTTTTCTAGGTTTTCATCAAAACCTAAGTGGTAAGTGTATCCCTTCCATTTCTAAACCTTAACATAAGTTATAAATGCTCCATTGATGATTATCCTAGTGTGTGGTTTATCAATTTCGGGTTTGATGGTTTTGGAGAAATCTAGGTCGAAATTTGGGTTTGGACCAAAATGGAGATTTTGATGTGTAATATTTGGGGAATATTTCTATATGGTTGAATGTGGTTATTTACGGTTGGAATGTATGGATATAGGTGTTTGGAGACTTTTGGCTTGGAGGATTCAAGTTTCTTCAAAGGAACTCTAAGTGGGTAAAATCTAGATTTAGCCTAAATCTAGCAAGGTGAGTTCAAGATTGATTTGTGAAAACGGTGTACATGCCAAAATGTTTGTTTTAAAGTGTTTTGTGCCTTACATGAAATTGTTAACTGTTGATAAGTTTTGTTAACTGCTGATAAGTTCGTTATTTTTAAAGGTGTTTAACATTATAAACCCATTTAGCACACATCTTTGGGATTTTGGGCATTATGATAAATACATCATGTATTTTGGTATTTTAATGATTTATTTATGGAAGTAGATTTTGAGTAAAGACGTATCTCATTTTGTGTTTTGGAGAAATGCATGATTTTGTATTACGGGACGTTTTGAAAGGATAAATGTTGTAAACTCACTTGGAAAATGATTTGTCCCAATTTAAATTATGTTGGAGTTAATTATATGTTTTGGAGCATGGGTTTATATAAGTACGTGTTAATTATATTTGATTTCATTTTATGAATTTCGACGTTGGGTCTTTGGATTTGTTGAGCTTATGGCTCGGTTTGGATTTTGTTGGGTTTTGAGGACACTTGTCCGTTTTAATTGCCCAATGTTGAGCGTTTGGTTAAGATTTGCATTTACGGCATCTTAGTTGAGAATTACATGTTTGAATGCAATAGTTCATTCGTTTTGAGTCATGTAATGGTTTAGTTAGTGCAATGGATCCATAGGCACGATGTTCCTCTGTCCCCGTTTGGGAAGTTGGTTCACCATTTGGCACGGAATAAGCATCGGGCTCCATGGTAAGTAGGGTGTGGGCCTATATGGTCGAGTAGCGTCCCATGGACAGTAAGGTGTAATTCCATTGTGCCCGAGTTGCCCGGTTTTGGGGACTCTCGAGAATAGACCTGGAGTGGTTGACTTGATGTTTTCGGGCAATAGACTTGGAGTAGTTGAGCTCGGTGGGTGTTTTATGCATAACCCACATGTTTTGATTTACTACATAATTATGTGACCTACTTTGTGTTCCGTCACGTACAATGTAATCGGGTCTTTCCCGTCACCAATAGGTGGGGTTTTGGTTATGGAGTTTTATAATCCATGTTTTCGGAGACATTTGAATATGGGTATTTATCTATGTTTAAGGTTTTGGTTATTGAGATTCATTCGTGTTATTGGGAGGTTTTGGAAGTTGGAGTTCTCTACGTTTTCAGTGTTTGATCATTAAAATGTCAGTTATGTTTTACGTGCGCTTTGGGTTTTGGCTTTATTTAAAAAGGCATTTGTTTTATGATTTTTAATCACGAAAAGGGTGAATAATGAAAGGAGATTGTTTTAAGATTTAATATATTTCGTTTTCGGTTGCTTTCAAATCAAATGTATTGCATTTTGGAAATCGTGACTTTATATATCATTCTTAAAGTAAATGCTTTATTTATCGCTAATGAAAAATCTTGAGCTCACTAGGCGTTAAGCCTAACCTTTTTATTTGTCAGCATGTGCATCAGGTTTCAGTTGGGGGTTTGGTTCTTGCAGTGCTTTGAAGAGTTGAGCATTAGACTTACACGAGAGTAAGTAGATTTGGTGAAGTCTTCCGCAGTTGGAGATAATGACTATCATTGGGTCTTAGTAACACCCGTCCTTATTATAGACTGTATGTGTAGAATGAATGTGTGTATTGAGGTTAAATCTTAATTTGTGATTATAGATGAATCATTCATTGATGTATTTAGAAAATTTTAAATTAATTGTTATTTCTGGATTTGAGGGTTTTACAAGTTGGTATCAGAGCTTAAGTTTGAGAGATTTAGGTATTGATTTGGAATGCCTAGACTCAAACTAGCATAAATTTAAGCGTTTGAATGTGAGATCATACCATTAGGCACTTTAAGGTTTGATGATTCGAGGTGAATGGATTCACTAGGAACGGGAATCATGCCGGAAATGGCAAGGATGATCATGTACAGTACGTTCATAATAGCACCTGACCAGTGTTATGGTGAGCTTACCAGTTACATAAGTATGCTTGAACTGCCTTGGTACGATAACCGTTGGGGTAGTGAGGAAGTTTCTGAATAAGTTACCGTTAGGAAGAATCGATGGTTTGAGTATTCAACGCTTGAAATGACAGTAAGCATGGTGATAACATTAAGTATAACGTTTTGGGTCGGAATGAATGGATGGGTTAGAACCATAGACTTTTGGGAATCGACTTTATTCGAGGAGAAATTGTAGATGGACCGATGAAATCTTCGATGATTTCCTTAAGATGTTTGATCACCCGGATGACAATAGTATGATGGGAAAGTTTAGGAATAAGATTTCGGGATGTTGAGTGCCGACCAAAGTCATGCACATAAATTTATTTCTAAAATAAGTTTGCATCAATTGTTTCTCATGTTTTCGAAGTGTAAGGTGAGTTGTACCATGAAGCATTGGTAAAGCATTTAGCGCTCATTAGATTTTAAACTGTGAGTTTAATCATGTATGAAACTGTTTTGTTGCACGTGGTTGCAATTTTTATTGAAAATCTCTTTATCCCTGTTTCATGTCTAACACTATTTTTCCGAATATTGTAATATCCGCGTTTTAATGTTACTTGAGTTATTGGACAAATAACTATGGAATTTTGACTTTGACATTGGATCTCCTCCACGTATGTTAAAGTTTTAAAGGAAGAGTTGTCCCTATGTTCTTGAGTCGAAATTTTTCCTTGGAATTTTAGTCTGTACGAGTCGTGTTGAAATTGTGAATTATTTTCTGACGCTTCGCTATGCACGAGTGTATTTCGAACTATGTGAATTTAATTTTATTGGGTGTAAATTCGCGAGTTTTATTGAAGCGTTGAGTCTCATGCGAGTTTTGTTGAAAAGTGTCGTTTTATATCAGATGCGATAAAAGATAAAATTTTGGAATTATGACATTTTAGTAATAACTTTGTTTCATGCTATTTGATTTTGGAAACGTCGGTTTTTGACACCATTTGATTTTGAGTGTCGTTGGGTCTCATTGAGTCTTATGGAGAATTCTATTGGGTGTTATAGGATTCTGTTTTACGACATTTGGTGTCATGCGGTTAAACCTTGAGAGGTGTATACTTGCATTGTTGTGTGCGTTAACTTATGAATTTTCGTTTAGTATTTGGCTCGTGCAAGTCTTGCGCCGACATTTCCGCAATCGTAAGGGAAGTTTTGAGATTTTGTTAGTATATATATTACCCACATGTTATTTTGGGAAGTTTTAAGATCGGGTGATTTCTCTTTTGAGAATTATACAAGTGTTTCATTGCGTACAACTTAATATTATAATCGATTTATACTTTGGTGTGAGTAAGCATATGCATGATGTACGATGGTTCGTGTTAAACTTTTGCTTTAAACAATCTCTGGTTATTGATTTTACTGTATGGTCACATGCAATGCCTTATATTGAATTACTCGTATGCATGGCATTATAGCCACCATTTTGGGTCAAAGAAAGTTTATCCATACGACTAACAGTTTGGAGTCATTTAAATTATTTTATGTTTAACCGAACTGCAAGCACTTATCGTTTTACTATATTTAGGAAATAAACTGTCGTATGTGAGTCTTATTGAAAGTTCTACTTCATGACAGTTGTGGTTTAAAGGAAAGAATTTTAGAGTTAGAAATTGTGAAGCTCCTTTTGAGTTCTGCAAATGTTTGTTGCACACGCCATAGTGCATAAAGTTATTTTCACATACAGACTATTAGTTGATGTATTATAGGACCACGGTAGTCCGTTAGAAAATATTCTTTCGTACCTTTTGTCATTGTCTGTATTAATGTGAGTATTGATCAAATGAATTTTGAAATGATTTTATATGCGTGGCATGGGTGTTTGTTTTGCACCCCTATCGAGAAATCGGTAGTGGATTTTACTCATACGATTAGTTTTTACAAAGCTTATGTATCTGAAAGTTTTATAAATTTTTTAATTGGTATGCTGGTTGAAAAACCTTGAACTCATTAGGGCTATAGATTTAAACCCCGTCGTGAAAGGAGTTGTAAATTAGGGACTAAGGGAGTCCTTAGGATTTGAAGCGTCGGATGATTCGACTTGTAGTCAACCTTGAATTTGAGTTTCAGTTTTTGAATCGGGCCATGCGTGAATCGTGGGGGTAATAGATTTAAGTCTTCCCAGTTGTTTAAGAGATGATTTTTACTTCGGTAATCATGCGGGATAAGGCCGTAGGTGATTAACTGCGATTAGATTGGGTTCGTTTTGGTGGTTTGCTCGTCGGTGTGACAACATGGTTTATGTTGATGGTGTACCGTCTTCGTGGGTTTCGCGACCAAAGGAAATTCTTGTGGTCCGTCTGTTAGGAACGTAAGATTTGGGATTTTTAGCACTCTGTTTGGTGTCATCCTTAGTACGACCATCCATCTGGATTGAAATTTGGGTGGGATGCTCGCGTTTTTCGAGGTTACCGTTTAGACCTAGGCGTTGACTTGTTTCTTAGAGTCAATGGATCTGGGAATGTTTGGGATGTATCCCGGTTGGATCATGGAAAATATTGACCTTTCGGTGATGGAATTTAAAAGAAAGATAAACGGTGATGATTAAGTACCGATGTGTATAAGCATTTCCGGGACGATAAAGGTTTTATTATGGGAATGTTGTGAGGTGGGTGTTGGGACAGAGTTGAGTGTTAACCGAATCTGGGTTAACCAGTTGCCTGAAGGACGCATTGGTGCGCCTTAGGAGGTCAATTTTATCGACATTAGGAATGGATCAGTTGAAATCTGGGGATTTTGGAAGTTTGGTTATGCTCTGTGATATTGGGTTCGGAACCGTGATGATTCGAAGGAATTGGTTTGGTGATTTGTTGAGGTCACAAACTACCCTAGAGGTAGTAATTTTCACCCAAGGTTGGGAGATGACCGTAACCTTGTGGGAAAAGGTTACTTTGATGAGTTAAGTGTTCGCTCGATTATGAGGGTGATGCGCCTATGAGGGGCGATTGGCGTGAATATCAGTGCAAGGGTCACGATAGTGGTGCTGACAGATGGGTTAAGGGCAACCCTTCTACGTGTAAGGCTTCATGGGAACCTAGATTTCAAGGACGAAATCATTCCAAGGTTGGGAGGATTGTAACACCCCGATTTTCGAAATATATCATTTCAAGTTAATACAGAAACCGATATATTAAGGAAAAAATAATATATTTGATTTTGGGCTTGAATCCTTGATTTTATAGTGTTGATGGATAAATGATTCAATTACGAGTCCAACGGTCCTTTCCGGAGCGAAAACGGAGCTATAACGAAGAAGTTACGGCCGAAACAGTGTTAATGACTTTCGATACATTTCGCGTGACAGTGCCCGCGACAGTGACAATGTCACTGTCGCATGTCAGGGTCGCGCCAAACCTGCAGTGCATAAAATCGGGTTTTTCTTCATTTGGCCATAACTTTCTCATTTCAACTCCGTTTTTGGCGATTCAACTTGCTATGGTTTTGTATTTGAGAGATTTTCAAGGTTAGATTGTTAGTTTTGGTAAGATCCAAGAGTATTTGGTGGTGTAGTGGAAGCAAGGATCAAGAGTTCATCATCATCACCTCCATCTTCAAGAATTTTTGGGTTTTCTAGGTTTTCATCAAAACCTAAGTAGTAAGTGTATCCCTTCTATTTCTAAACCTTAACATAAGTTATAAATGCTCCATTGATGATTATCCTAGTGTGTGGTTTATCAATTTCGGGTTTGATGGTTTTGGAGAAATCTAGGTCGAAATTTGGGTTTGGACCAAAATGGAGATTTTGATGTGTAATGTTTGGGGAATGTTTCTATATGGTTGAATGTGGTTATTTACGGTTGGAATGTATGGATATAGGTGTTTGGAGACTTTTGGCTTGGAGGATTCAAGTTTCTTCAAAGGAGCTCCAAGTGGGTAAAATCTACATTTAGCCTAAATCTAGCAAGGTGAGTTCAAGATTGATTTGTGAAAACGGTGTACATGCCAAAATGTTTGTTTTAAAGTGTTTTGTGCCTTACATGAAATTGTTAACTGTTGATAAGTTTTGTTAATTGCTGATAAGTTTTGTTAACTGCTGATAAGTTCGTTATTTTTAAAGGTGTTTAACTTTATAAACCCATTTAGCACACATCTTTGGGATTTTGGGCATTATGATAAATAAATCATGTATTTTGGTATTTTAATGATTTATTTATGGAAGTAGATTTTGAGTAAAGACGTATCTCATTTTGTGTTTTGGAGAAATGCATCGTTTTGTGTTACGGGACGTTTTGAAAGGATAAATGTTGTAAACTCACTTGGAAAATGATTTGTCCCAATCTAAATTACGTTGGAGTTAATTATATGTTTTGGAGCATGGGTTTATATAAGTACGGGTTAATTATATTTGATTTCATTTTATGAATTTCGACGTTGGGTCTTTGGATTTGTTGAGCTTATGGCTCGGTTTGGATTTTGTTGGGTTTTGAGGACACTTGTCCGTTTTAATTGCTCAATGTTGAGCGTTTGGTTAAGATTTGCATTTACTGCATCTTAGTTGAGAATTACATGTTTGAATGCAATAGTTCATTCGTTTTGAGTCATGTAATGGTTTAGTTAGTGCAATGGATCCATAGGCACGGTGTTCCTCTGTCCTCGTTTGGGAAGTTGGTTCACCATTTGGCACAGAATAGGCATCAGGCTCCATGATAAGTAGGGTGTGGGCCTATATGGTCGGGCAGCGTCCCATGGACAGTAAGGTGTAATTCCATTGTGCCCGAGTTGCCCAGTTTTGGGGACTCTCAAGAATAGACCTGGAGTGGTTGACTTGATGTTTTCGGGCAATAGCTTGGAGTAGTTGAGCTCGGTGGGTGTTTTATGCATAACCCACATGTTTTGATTTACTACATAATTATGTGACCTACTTTGTGTTCCGTCACGTACAATGTAATCGGGTCTTTCCCGTCACCAATAGGTGGGGTTTTGGTTATGGAGTTTTATAATCCATGTTTTCGGAGACATTTGAATATGGGTATTTATCTATGTTTAAGGTTTTGGTTATTGAGATTCATTCGTGTTATTGGGAGGTTTTGGAAGTTGGTGTTCTCTACGTTTTCAATGTTTGATCATTAAAATGTCAGTTATGTTTTACGTGCGCTTTGAGTTTTGGCTTTATTTAAAAAGGCATTTGTTTTATGATTTTTAATCACGAAAAGGGTGAATAATGAAAGGAGATTGTTTTAAGATTTAATGTATTTCGTTTTCGGTTGCTTTCAAATCAAATGTATTGCATTTTGGAAATCGTGACTTTATATATCATTCTTAAAGTAAATGCTTTATTTATCGCTAATGAAAAATCTTGAGCTCACTAGGCGTTAAGCCTAACCTTTTTATTTGTCGGCATGTGCATCAGGTTTCAGTTGGGGGTTTGGTTCTTGCAGTGCTTTGAAGAGTTGAGCATTAGACTTACACGAGAGTAAGTAGATTTGGTGAAGTCTTCCGCAGTTGGAGATAGTGACTATCATTGGGTCTTAGTAACACCCGTCCTTATTATAGACTGTATGTGTAGAATGAATGTGTGTATTGAGGTTAAATCTTAATTTGTGATTATAGATGAATCATTCATTGATGTATTTAGAAAATTTTAAATTAGTTGCTATTTCTGGATTTGAGGGTTTTACAAGTTGGTATCAGAGCTTAAGTTTGAGAGATTTAGATTTAGGAAGAATCGATGGTTTGAGTATTCAACGCTTGAAATGACAGTAAGCATGGTGATAGCATTAAGTATAACGTTTTGGGTCGGAATGAATGGATGGGTTAGAACCATAGACTTTTGGGAATCGACTTTATTCGAGGAGAAATTGTAGATGGACCGATGAAATCTTCGATGATTTCCTTAAGATGTTTGATCACCCGGATGGAAATAGTATGATGGGAAAATTTGGGAATAAGATTTCGGGATGTTGAGTGCCGACCAAAGTCATGAACCTAAATTTATTTCTAAAATAAGTTTGCATCAATTGTTTCTCATGTTTTCGAAGTGTAAGGTGAGTTGTACCATGAAGCATTGGTAAAGCATTTAGCGCTCATTAGATTTTAAACTGTGAGCTTAATCATGTATGAAACTGTTTTGTTGCACGTGGTTGCAATTTTTATTGAAAATCTCTTTATCCCTGTTTCATGTCTAACACTATTTTTCCGAATATTGTAATCCGCGTTTTAATGTTACTTGAGTTATTGGACAAATAACTATGGAATTTTGACTTTGACATTGGATCTCCTCCACGTATGTTAAAGTTTTAAAGGAAGAGTTGTCCCTATGTTCTTGAGTCGAAATTTTTCCTTGGAATTTTAGTCTGTACGAGTCGTGTTGAAATTGTGAATTATTTTCTGACGCTTCGCTATGCACGAGTGTATTTCGAACTATGTGAATTTAATTTTATTGGGTGTAAATTCGCGAGTTTTATTGAAGCGTTGAGTCTCATGCGAGTTTTGTTGAAAAGTGTCGTTTTATATCAGATGCGATAAAAGATAAAATTTTGGAATTATGACATTTTAGTAATAACTTTGTTTCATGCTATTTGATTTTGGAAACGTCGGTTTTTGACACCATTTGATTTTGAGTGTCGTTGGGTCTCATTGAGTCTTATGGAGAATTCTATTGGGTGTTATAGGATTCTGTTTTACGATATTTGGTGTCATGCGGTTAAACCTTGAGAGGTGTATACTTGCATTGTTGTGTGCGTTAACTTATGAATTTTCGTTTAGTATTTAGAAAATTTTAAATTAGTTTCTATTTCTGGATTTGAGGGTTTTACAAAATGTTAGGCTTAAAGCCTAGTGAGTTCAAACAATTTTCATTAGTTATATAAACGGTAAAACGGAAAGAATGTTTTATAAATCACGGTTTCCAATATGAAATGTATTGAATGAAAATGATATCTTTCCCAAAAACCTGCCATTTTCGTGATGAAAACCCATTAATAAAACACCCATCAAATCATGAAACTAAAACCCAATTCTCATAGGAAACACAAATAAGGATTAATATCCAAATACTAAAAACATGGATAAGACTCTATTATCCAACAGATTAATACATGGAGGGGATCAAATATATCGAAACCATAAATTACGCTTATTTGTCAAATCCAAATAATACTAAAACATGGATAGTACATTATCTAAAAATAACATTTGATAGTGACGGGAGAGACTCGTATCCATCGGATGTGGCGAGCACAAATTAAGTCACGCATCACCGTTATCAAGTAGCACCTCAAGATTCAATTGACCTTAGTGTCTACCTCCAAGGTAACACCTCAAAGCTCGGAACAATTAGTATCTATCCCCCTATGGGTAACATCTCAAGTGGAATAGATCTTAGTGTCTACCCTTACAGGTAGCACCTCAAGACTCAACAATCTTAGTGCCTACTCTTTGGAGTAACTCCTCAAGGATCATCTTCTTAATGCCTACCCCGACTCGTAGCACCTTAAGGCGTATGGTTCTTACTGCCTACCCCTTTTGGGTAGCACCTCAAGTCTCAAGTCCTTAGTGTCTACTCCACAAGCCAAAAGCCTCCAAGAAAAGGTCTCAAGGTCCAACCCCGCTACACTGGCATGATCATTAACTTAAAACTAACTCATATGCCTATGGATCCAATGATTTATAGTATAAGATTACACTACTCCAACTGAATGACCAACTCACTCAAAACATGTAATTTACAAATGAATATGTGATAAATGCATATAACTCCAAAAGCTCAACATGGGCCAATTAAACTGGACAAATGCCCCCAAGACTCATATGAGTCAAAACCGAGGCAAAAGCTCAATAACTCAATTTTACTATTCAATAAAAGTCAACACAAACAAAAAAACACATTTAAACCACATTTATGCAAACACACGCTCCAAAGGTATGTGTAACACCCGTAATTTTTGGGTAAGTATAATTTCAAGTCAGTGTGGAATCGATCTTCAAGAAAAATAAAGGAAATAGGATTTTTTTTTATTGAATCCTAGATTTTATAGTCTTGCTAGATGCAAAATTCAAATACGAGTCCAACGGTCCTTTCCGGAGCGAAAACGGAGCTAAGACGAATAAGTTATGACCAAAACAGTGATCGGGGGATTAACCGGGAGACCAGTGTCAAGTGGACGTCCGCATAGGATCTTCCGCGGATGCAGCATAAGTTTCATCAATTTTCGTCTTGATGCAAGTGGACGTCTGCATAGGGCTCCAAATGGATGTCCACATTGAGCCTGACGAAATTTTCACCCTCAACTTTTCCCTCGTCTCTCTTATACTTTTACCCCCACATCTAGATCTGATCTCCCTCTCCCTCATTTCAATTTTCTCATCCAAAAACCCCAAATCCTTTCTCCTTCTCCACCTTTCTCTCCTAAATCAAACCCCACACCATTTTTATGGTCCTTAACCTTTCTAGAACCCCTTTCACTTCATCTTCTTCATCAAGTTTCTAGGGTTTCATCCAACCCTTTTCCCCATTTTGAAGATTGGGAGTTTGTGGTTCATTTTGGTGACCAAAGAGGTATTCTGGTTGGTGGATTCAAGTTATGGTTAAGGTAATCTTCTCTTTTCTTCATCTATGGAAATTAAGGTTTTGGTATAAGTTGAGACCTTCATGTAAAATGTTTGGGGAACGATTCTAAGTGGTTGGATATGAATATTAATGGTTGGAAACTTGTGGATCTAGGTTTTTTGGAAATTTTGGTTTGAGGATTCAAGTTTCTTCAAAGGAGCTCAAGTTGGGGAAAAACCTAGATTTAGCCTAAATCTAGCAAGGTGAGTTCAAGTTGATTTGTGAAAACGGTGTACATGCCAAAATGTGAATTTTTAAATGTTTATATGTTTTACATGAAATTATCAACTATTAAGTTATTGGATAAGTTTTAATTATTTGAAGTGTTTAACCTTATAAACTTTGTAAAACACCCACATTTGGGATTTTGGGCATTTTGATAAATAAATCTTCAGTATTGGTATTTTAATGATTTATTTTATGGAATGAGATCTCTTGAGTATAAATGCACCTCTAGTGTGTGTTTTGGGGAAATACTTGATTTTGTGTTATGAGACGTTTTGAAAGGATAATTGGTATAAATTCATTTGGAAAATGATTTGACTAAATCTAAACTTGTGTTAGAGTTTGTTCATGCATTTTGGAGTACGTGTTTCCATAAACGTGAGTCAGTTGTGTTTATTACATTTTATGACTTTTAACCAATGGCCAGCTGGATTTGTGGAACTTTGGCTCGGTTGTGACTCAAAGGAGTCTTGGGGGCATTTGCCCAGTTTTATTGGCTCGATGAGGAACTTTAGTTTTACGATGCATATAATTGCGTTTTGATGGAAATTACATTTTGAGTGCGTTATCATTCATTTGAGTCACGTAATGTTTTAGACTGTAATACAATGGATTTGTTCGCTTGAGACACAGGTTCTGGACTGATTTGCCTAGAAGCTAGTATTCCTGTTATCACGGGTTCTGAACAGACGTGTTCAGAAACCATTTCTTCATCAAATGTAACGTTGACGCTTTCGACAACATTCTTTGACTTCTTCAAGTAAACACAGTATGCAGTAGATGTAGATGAATAACCAATGAAGATGCCCTCATCCGCTTTAGCACTGAACTTGTTCAAACTCTCTCTGTCGTTTAGCACAAAACACTTACACCCAAATATATGAAAATATTTGATTGTAGGTGTTCGGTTGTTGATTAAAGCATAAGGAGTCTTCTTGAATCTGCGGTGTATCATGGATCGATTCTGAGTGTAACACGTAGTCGATACGGCTTCAGCCCACAGAAATAGAGGTAAGTCTGATTGACTTAACATAGTACGAGCAGCCTCGACTAGCGTACGATTTCTTCTTTTGACAACTCCATTCTGTTGAGGCGTGCGTGCAGCAGAGTATTGATGTGAAATCCCGACAGATTCGAGATATTCTTCAACCTTTTTGTTCTTGAACTCTGTGTCATTGTCAGTTCTGAGAAGCTTGACTGGTTTCTGCAGATTCACCTGGGTCGTCTTCAGGAATGTAATGAGAAAATCAACTGTCTCATCTTTTAAACGTAGAAATTTGACCCACGTGTATCGCGAATAGTCGTCCACAATAACTAGAATGTACTTCTTTCTGTCTAAGTTTTGCGTTCGCATCGGACCGCATAAGTCCATATGCACCAACTCTAACGGAGATCTTGTACTCGGTTCAAGCTTTGGTTTGTGCGGAGACCTCTTCATATTTCCCTTTTCACACGCTGCACACAGATGTTCTTTTTCGTACTTGAGTTCAGGAAGTCTGTGCACTAATTTTCCACTGACCAGTTTGTTGATGTACCGAAAATTGAGGTGAGAAAGCCGTCGATGCCATAACCAACTTTGTTGCATCGAGGCTTTTGAGAGTAGACATACCTGCTTGTCAGTCTGGACATTTGACAAATTGATTGTGTAGAGGTCGGACTTTCGAGTGCCGACCAAGAGTTCCTCGCCTTCTTTAGTGCGAACAGAACACCTCTTGGCTTTGAAATTGACCTCTAAGCCTTTGTCACAGAACTGACCTATACTGAACAGGTTGTGTCTTAAGCCTTCAACATAGCTCACCTTCGTAATCGTGACTCTGACGTGTACCATATCACCATAACCCAGAATTGGTGAAAACTGATCATTCCCAAAACGAACTGTTCCGCAATACTTCTTTGTAAAGTTGGTCAACATACCTTTCTGCCCTGTCATATACTTGGAACACCCACTATCCAAGTACCACATATGACAGGTCTGCACAAGAGAAATTACGAAACAAGAGTTTTAGGTACCCACTTAAAGATGGGTCCTACAGAGTTAGCACATTTTTTAGGCACCCATTGAAATTTGGGTTCTTTCTGCTTTGGAGAGTCAAATGAAGAATTTGAATTATAAGAGTGAATGTGATAAGTGCCATACCAAACATCAGAATCTTGACAAGAGGCATAAACATGTTTATCATAATATGAAGACTTTCTAGCAGATAAAGATAACTGGAATAATTTCTTCATAGAGTATTTCTTGCGATAAACGACAAGTTTTGGTTTCAAAATAGCAACATCAACAATCAAAACATCTTTACTAGGCATAGTCTTATTACAATCAACACTACAAAAAGATTTATCAGTCTTGTCAATCTCCTGTTTTGGTTGCCATTGAGATATAACTCATATCCTTTGCTTGCTCGGATCTGAAACATTTGAAACTTGTGAGTTAGACTTTTGAGCAACAAACGAATGCTTCTTCTTTGGGTTACCAGTAGTGATCGGTTTCTGTGTTTGCTGAGATTTAATCTTACCTTTAGCATTCTTAGTGTTCACAAAGACTGATTTATCAACTTTCGTTGATTTTGCACCTTTTATAAGCATACTGGTTTTTCCCAAGGATTTCACAACAAAAGATGAATGGTTAGGAAGTTTCGCATTAAACTCAAATTGATCAAAACAATCATTCAAACCACCGTCAGAGTTTAGAAAATCATACCCTCCATCTGTTAGACCAAAACTATCATTAGATTTTGAAGCCTTAGAAAGAACAGCATTTTTAAGCATAGTTGAAAACACTTTTTGTTCAATCTCAATCAAGAGTCTTTCATCTACTAAAGATGTCTCAAGTTCAGAAATTTTACTTTCCAAAATGAGAGGAGGGACGTAAAGTTTACCTTTAATAGGCTTCGCCTCCATTTCTTTTACAGAATAACTCTGAATGTAGTCATTTGAAAGAGATTTCTTTTGATATTTTGGATCATCATTATAACTATTATTCAGCTTCGCATAATAAAATGGAAGGTGAACTTTAGATGATTTCTTTCGTTTTTCAGTTTCCTTGGCTTCATCCTCTTTAGACAATCCAGTCCAGAAAACTTCAAGTTTAGGGATTCTTCGAGCTAGTTTCAAAAAAGTAAGATCATAAAGTGTTGGCACTTTAGATATACCCTTTTTAAGGTAGTGAGGATTCTCGTATCCGAGTCCCCAACCTTCTATGTCCTCTTTGGGTTTGTTTAAATGAATGGTTTGTTCAGTTTGACCTATTGTGTATAACTTCTCTTCCAAAGCTTTTAATTTTGCAAGTAAAGATATGTTTTCTTTGGAAGTTGAAGAATGCAGTTTCGTAAGCTCTTTGAAATTAAACTCACTCTTTCGCAATTTAGTCTTTGTTTCAGTAACCTCTTTAAGAATTATGGTTTGTTCTTTTGCGCTGGTGTCATTGTTTTTGTGTAAAGTCTCAATCAATACTTTCTTCTCAGCAAGGTCATTGCTAAGGTTCTGTATTGACTGGCTTTGTTCAATAATAACACCCTTTTCACGCTTAAGTTTCGACTCTAATTCTTGGAGTTTTAACATCATGGCATGCATTTGATTTAAGAAATCTGATTTATCTAAATCACATACCTCTTCGTTCTCATCTTCATCGGAATCTTCTTCAACTTCTTTTTCCATCTTGCCCATGAAGCATAGATGCGCTATCTCGTCCTTCTCGTCTTTGTCATCTTCTTCGTCTAATTGATCCAGCCAGAACTCATCTTCTGCCATCAATGCTTTTCCAGCTTCCTGTTGCTTGGCAATCAACATTTTGTTCTTGTAGTAGTCAGAGTTCCGGACTTTGGGTCTTCGGCAGTCTTTGGCAAAATGTCCAGTTCTACCACAATTGTAGCACGTTGGAGGTTCTGGATGCTTGATCTCTTCTGCTTTATACCTTCTCTCTTCTGGATTCCTCTCCTCTAACCTCTTTCCTTCAAATCTCTCCTTGTGAATATAGTTGCTCGGACCAGGTGTATACCTCTGACTGTTTGAGCTCGGCTTTGTGTAGAACTTCTTCTGAAAATCCTTAGTCAACATAAGCATGGCCTGCTTTAGTTGTTCACAATCGTTAGAGTCAGAGTTCGCTTCAACATCATCTGATTCAGACACAAGCATCTTCTTCTTCTTCTTCTTCTGCTTCATAACAAGAGCAACTGAATCATCAACTGTCTTCTCAGACCGTCTCTTATCATCCATGATCTCATCCACCTCTTCCTCATTCTGCTTGAGGGTTTCATATACCTTGTGAAGTGGAATATCGTTCAGATCTTTGATTTGCTTCATCTGCCTTGTAAATCTTTTCCATTCAGTCTGGAGGATGCTCATGAATTTGACATTCAGCTCTATCTGTGATTTATTGACCTTGTTCTTGCTTAACTCGTTCAACAAGGTCACAAATCTGTCATAAGTTTCTTCTAGAGATTCTCTAACTCTGCCTTTGAATTCTTCATAATTGTTGAGGCAGTTGGATATCTTGAGCTGGTTCCCAACCTTTGAACCTAGCATCATTTTCTCTAGCTGATCCCACATCTGTTTGCCAAAGGCTTTATAGCTGTCTATCTTCACATATATTTCATTTGGAATGCCTTGAAGAATATAAGACTTTGCTAATCTATCAGCTTTTGCTCTATTTAGGTTTTCACCATCTAGATCTTCAAACTTAAGTTGATATGGTGGCTCATCAGTTCCCTCTGGAGGAGTCCTCCAAACAGGTGCCATAACTCCTTCTTCTAAGGATTTCCTGATTAAAACACCCAAATCATGTTTTTCAATGAAGTCCATGAACCGATCTTTCCACTGCTCATACTCTCCCCTGAAGAGTACTGGTGGCTTTGAGTCAGTTCCGATAGCTAGGGATTCTCTTGAAGTCATCCTGTTTGAATAATGTGCAAAGAGAACTTGTACTGATCGTTAGTCCAGAAAAAATCAGATAAATACTGAAAAATTTGAAAGTCTGGAACTGGCGAAAAAAAGCTTAATTTGCGCTACTTGAAGGTGGCGCAAAAATAAACTTTGCGTTAGAGGTGGTTGGCGCAAAAACAGAGTTTGCGTGATGAATGGGTCGCGCGTTAGAAGATTTGCGTGAGCACGTGGTCGCGCGAAAGGACTTTTGCGCGAGACTTGTATGGCGCAAAGTGAGGATTGCGCTAGTAGTTAATGGCGCAAAAGTGAGTTTCGCGTGAGTAGTTGGTCGCGTAAAATGTGTTAACGACCGGAGAGATGCTCGACCGGATATATGTTCGACCGGACTGTTGCGTCGACCGGTGTTGTCTTACGACTGGAGTTATCGACCAAGATGTTGTTAGAGACCGGTGTTTTATTTTGTACTGGTATTGGAGATGTGAGTGATACCGGAGTGAACAGTGACCGAATTGAATGTGACCGGTGTGTTCCTTCGTCGACCGGCATGATGTTGACCGGGGTTATGCTTTGATGTGTTCGACCGGTGTTGAGACCGGACTTGATGTCGATCGGGGTTGAAACCTTCGACCGGTATGGAACATGGACCGGTGTTTCGACCGATGGATTTCGACCGATGGATTTCGACCGGTGAGTTTCTTCTTGAAAAACCGGGTCTGTAAATCCCAAATTGACCAAACTAGATGTTGATTTACAACACCAATTTTTGACACAACCGCTGTATCAAAATATGATCGATGACACAGTGTTCTTTAAAAACTGAAGAACACAGAGAGTTTCTAAAAGTTTGATTTTGATCTGGTATCTGCTCTGATACCAATTATGAGTCCTCGTTAATGAACACGATCGTTACCAGATAATCAAACAACACAAAGATATAGATTACCAACCTGTTTCGATTACAAACAATGTATTACAAGGTTGATGTTCTTGAAGCTCATTTTCTCTCTTTTCTCTCTGATCTTTTTCGATGTATGTTGTGTGAGAGAGTTGTTGAGAGATCAGATAAGATATGTTAGATATCTCACCTAACATTACAAACACATAATATCTAAGAAGATATTATCTAAACTAATATAATATCTAAACTAAACTAAATATCTATTATTATTTAGGACTAATACAAAATACTATTAATTATCACAATAATTAACTTCGACAATTATTACAAACTAACATTAGACTTAATATCGAGAGCGACTTTTCAGCGTTAGCTTCAGATTCCGGTCTTCAGATTGGATGATCTTGAATCCAATAAATCTGTGATCTAACAATAAGAGTTAGTTTGAGTGGGATAAATATCCTTGTATTGTAACTTGAAATAGGCATGGGGTCTTATGGAAGTAAGATGTGGGCTCTTTGAGTCGGGCATCGTCCATTGACTAATAATTGCAATTTCTTGTGAACGAGTTTAACTAGGATGTTTGGAAATTCCAAGGTATAGACCTAGAGGGGTAGAACATGATGAATGCACGAAAATTCCAAGGTACAGACCTAGAGGGGTTGAACTTGATGACTATCCAAGCAATAAACATAGAGGTGTTGAGCTTGTTGACTCGTTAGCTATAGACCCAGAAAGGTTGATGTTAACGAGTGTTTAATTCTTAAGTGACACTCATATAACATAGAAATGTGACCTACTTTTGTGTTCCGTCACATTCAATGGAATCGGGTCTCCCTCGTCACCGAATGGTGGATCCTAGATATATTCTTTGGAGACAAAGATTATCTACGATTTGACGCTTCCGATATTGTTTATTGTTTATATTGGTTATTTTGGGGTGTTGCATATTATCCATGGTTTTGGTAACGTTTTATATATGGATTATAACCCATGATTTGTGATTTGAGTATTATCTTATTCGTGTTTTCGGATGTCTTGGATAATAAATTTTTAGTCCACGCTTTCATTATTTGGGAATTTAATCATTATTCACGTTTTGGATGAGTTTTGGGTTTGAGTTTATATTCTCAAGGAATATTTCATATTGGGGCTTTCTTCATGAAACTTGTGGGTTTTGAAATGCGAGTGGCTTTTATATTTAATGTATAAGATTTTAAAGATCGTGATTTAAATTACATTTTTTCAGTTTAACGATTTACATATATTTACGGTGAAAACTCTTGAACTCCCTAGGCGTTAGCCTAACCTTTTTATTTGTCGGCATGTGCATCAGGTCCTTGTTGGGGAATGGTATTAGTAACACTGTGAAGGGATGAGTGCTAGTTATATACACAAGAGTGAGTAGCTTGGGTGAAGTCTTCCGCACTTTGGGGATAGCAACTTGGGTTGGGTTTAGTAACATCGACTTTATTTAGTCTTGGTATAAGTCTCGAGTCATTGATTGTTTGGATTAAATGTAAACTTGAGATATTTCTAAGTATGGATTGTAGAAAGGGATTTTTACCCTTTATTTGATGTAATATCGAAAATTTTAATTAGTTGCTATTTCCAAATTTGAGGGTGTTATAGTATGATTGACCAAAGACTCATCATTTGCATCCTCACAATGAACCCATACTATTTACATTTCCCGAAATGCCTCATGACATAAAAGTATGCATTTTCCAAGTGCTTTATAAAACCAAATACCCAAATAATGTTCATTTATATGGTAAATAATTAAAAAAAACATATTCCTATGATTCATTTATCAATATATCCAAAAACCTCAAATGTGACATTTACCGAGATTAATAAGACCAAAAGTACCCAAGTTGCAAATCCCATCAAATGATCAATACACTTGATTAAACTTCAAGAAATATCTTAAGACTCCAAAATAAACATTTTGGCATGTACATAGTTTTCACAAAATAACTTGAACTCACCTTGCTATGTTAGGTTAAACCTAGGCTACATACCCATCTCTAGCTTCCAAAATGTAAAGGTTTTAGATCTATAAATACCCACCTCTAGAAACTTTTTCTGGATCACAACCAAGCTTAAAAAATGCACCAAAAGTATCCCCAAAATCAGATCCATACAAATCTTTGTCAAATCCTCAAATCACCCAAAATATCCAAAATTGGCCAAAACTTCAAAATATGAAAGATACATAAAAAAAGGATGATCTAGTAGGTGAAAATGAAAGGTTTTAACAAGAATAAAGGTTTAGAAGATTATGATTTACATACAATTCATTTTTAGGAAAAGCCCCAAAAAATAGGTCAACAATGGTGGAAAGTTTGGTGAGGAAGATGAAGATCTTGAAGAAGGTGAAGATCTTGAGTTTCAACCCACAAGATTTGAATTTCTAGTTGTCAAGCTCTTTGATGCTATTGAAGAAATTGATTTGGAGAAAGAGGGATGTTAGGAACAAAGTTAGAGAGAAGAAGAATGAGTTGGTGAATAAAGAAATGAAAAAAATGCCAAAAATCTCGGTTTTAAAGGTTCCAGGACCAAGCCCATTTTATGTCCAAACTCCTCAGGCGTGAAGATTTTGCCCGGAAGTGAAAGGCGACTCCCCGAGCATGAAGATTTTGCACCAGGTGAGAAACTTCTCCAGAAAAGTTAAATTGCTTGATTTTCACCTAAAACATTATACCAATTCAAAACTCATACCAAGAGCTATTCTAAGGTCGAAATACAAATATGAAGCTTTAAATAAACATACCGAAAATTCGGGTGTTACAGTGGCGACGTTACTGCGTTCATTTACTCACATACCCTACCACCTATGGAAGAAGACAATCACGTAAGAATTCAATGGTGGGTTTGCTTCTCTAGCAAGAGAGCAATTTCCAAGCTCACACTGTGGTGTGTGTATATCTCTACTATATTATAAAGATTCTAAAACGGTTATTTGTACAAAATCGTTTCTTGTACAATGTTACATTTACCACCCTTACACTTATTTAATTTACTTTATATCCTTTATTTTTGGGAATTTAATTAAAATGCCCTAACTTGAAAAATCAGTACCCAATATGCCCCAAATCTTGTCATTTTTGCCAAAATACCCCATATGTTCGCGTTTTTTGTCCTCGTTTTTTAAAAAACGCGGGGTAGCACCAATTCTGTCCACGTTTTGCCTGAAACGCGGGGATGGTCCGCGTTTGGTCCGCGTTTCACGGGGAGTGGTCCGCGTTTTGATTCAATTCACAGGGACGAGGGGTATGTCCGCGTTTTTTGGCTTGAACGGGGGTTAGGGCCGCGTTTTAGCCTAAAAACGAGGGTTAGGTCCGCATTTAATAGTGTAGAACGCGGGGTTGATTATTAGGGTTTGGAAAACTAGGGTTTCAGGGCTATTATTTCATGTGTTGTCAACTGTTTTTGACGTATTTTTTGCATGATTTTACAGTTTTTTCCACATTTTGGTCTGATTGTCATACAATAAGTGTACCATTGTCATTGAATTTGTGGTTCACATTCATCTTCTCTATTCAATTTTTCTTATAAAGATCAGTAAGATTACATGCAAAATCGTTCATCACATCCACTTGAATTGCTTCATTTTTCATACTACTGAAAAAATGAGTTTATCTGTTCAAAAAGCTAGGCTCTTATTATGTTTCGATGGTCAATGGGTGCAAAAAAACAATGGGTGGGATTATATTGGCTACACAAAGCGTGGTGTAAATATCCCAATAATGGTTTCGTATAAGACGTTTATCGATTACGTCGTGGGAAAATGTGGAATCGGAGATTCTGCTGCTTGCAAGTTGGTGTTCAGACGTGCAAATGGCTCACTGATGGAGATAACCAACGATGACGAAATCCTTGGTTTTATGTTACTTGCAGCCGATTCAGAAAGACCTCTACAACTTTTTGTGTATGTCGCACCATTGATGTGCGATGACGAAGGTGATGACGAAGATGATGACGAAATCCATGTCGGTGGTAGTCAACTGGAGCCTGACTCTCAATTTCAGGCATCCTTCAACACCACACTTTATTCTGATCATGCATATCGTCCTAACGATTCTTATCCCGATGTTGTTTCGGAGACGCAACTAGAAGAAGAAGAAGAAGCAGAAGAAGAAGAAGAAGAAGACCCAAAAAGACGGTTTGTTAGAGTTGCTGATGACGAAACACATGTTTTCACAACTGGTATATCTGATCTGGATAGATCAGATACCGATAATGACGAGGACGAAGAAGAAGAAACATATACCCCTAGCAATAAATCATTTGGTGCGTTAAACGATTATTTTGATATGCCCCCTTCCCTTCCTAACCCGGAGACCCATATACCAGCCTACCAACCCGCACCTTACAATCGCAGTACAACTATACATGAAGGTCAAATATTTCATACGAAAGAGGAAATGACCATACAGTTGGGAATGAAGTTCTTACGAGAGGGTTTCGTGTTTAGAGCGAAGAAATCCGACAAAAGCAGATACAAGGTTGTCTGTGACCAACAAAATTGTGAATGGAGTATGTCCACGAAGTCTGTGGTCCCTAAAGGAGGGCGGTTTGTCGTTAGAAAGCTGAATGACGTACACACTTATTCGAGGACACAACTGAATGCCAGCCACCGGCAGACTAACAAAAGAACTTTGGGCCACATACTGAAAGACAAGTTTCTTAACGCTAGCAGGTCATTTCGGCCGAAGGATGTAATGCCCCGATTTCCAAAATCGGTACCGTTACTTTCTTTAACCTTTGATACTACCAAGTCTTGCATGTGAACTAAATTGAACTTTATTTCTTTCAAATCTAACTATTACATCAGAGTTAAAACATCAGCGGAATCGTACTTCATAGCTTATAATACATCAAACTTTGTTGTTGACTAGAATAGCTGTTAATCATAAAATCCCAATTCAATCAAGCAATTACTCAAAAATACTCAAATATGCTCTAGAACTAGAGAGAGAATCTAGAGAGAGAAAGTAGATCTTGTATTCCACAATTACTGAATATTACAATTACGCATAACTTTCTAGAACGTTATTACAAGTTTACAAAGACAAACTTATATATACCATCTATCTATTACAAAGCCTTAAAGGCTAAGGAAACTAAACTTGCTTAGAGTTAGACAATGTTGACTTTTACATCATTGACTTTCCTATTAAATCTTGGATACAATATTTAGACTTAACAATCTCCCCCTTTGTATTCAAGATTTAATAAAAATTTGATATTGATCTTCAGCCCTTGATTCTTCAGCTTTTGTCCCTTTGAAGCTTTCACAATCTTTACTCTTTCAGCTCTTGAAGAATCTTGGAAAGTCTTTTTCTCTTGAAGCTTTGAAAGTCAACAAGTCATGAACGCGCATTTTGATCTCTGAATCCTTTGTTTATCTTTGAAACATCTTTGAAATGTTGACGGTAAAGTAATCTTTGACAAACAAGTATCTTCATCACTTTGATCTCAGAACCATCTTTGGAAGAACAAACTTTCACGAATCATCTTGATTTAACTTTGAACATTCTTCCTTCAGAATCTTTTGGCTTTGAATTTCTTTATCAGACTTGAACTTTAAAACAGCGGAAGCATTTTGAACTTTCAGAAATTCTTCATCAGACTTTGAAATTGATCTTTGTATAATTCTCCCCCTTTTTGATGATGTGAGCATCATAATCATCAAAATATCATCAATTTCAGCACAAGCTTTGATTTCCCCCTTTGATATCAACAAACAATCTCCCCTTTGACAATTTCCGCACTTTGATCTGAAGAGCCGAATCATAAACTGAATATATCCGAATCTTTTCAAATTCAGACATAATTAGCGTGTAACCTTGATTCAACATATGAAATAGTTAGGAATGCCTGTCAGTAACACAAAGTTACTGTGTACAACGAATGTACAATATAAGGAGTTGGTTTGATGATGACTCCCCAGGACTTCCATTCAATCATTGAAAAACACAAGGTAATTCTATGAATGTTCTGACAGAAAAACAGATTTTCTGTGTGCTCGTGCTTGTGTTTTGAAAGAATTAGCACAATGATTGTGTTTCATAAGGCTCAAAGTATGTAAATCACTGAGACAGCAATGATTATACATGGACTCAATGTGCATGAGAAAGGGTCGAAGGTGGGGCAACTTTCCTTCTTTTTCAATATCAGTATCTTCCAAAAGAAGAACTAATAGATTATGTGCTGCTTCCCCAGAAAATGTGAAACATTCTCTTTTTAAGAAAAGAAGGAGTAGCTAGTGGGGTTGTATGCAAGAGATGGCATGGGCTATTTGCCTACTTCAATGATGGTCACCAAAGAAATGTGAACCAGTCAGTAATGTGGCTGCCCGGCTCAAAAAGATGTTTGGTGCAGAGTTATGATATTCTTTTAACTCTGTTCTCACACCCTCTTTCTTTTAAACATATAAGCTCACATCTAACCAAACTCTCATTTTCATTTTACCTCTGCTCATTCCCACACTCAATTCTTTTAGACCCCTCTCCCCTCAATCACTCAAAGGATTTCTTCCGGGGTAGGAAACACTGGTTATCGTGAATCCATGGAAGATCTATTAAGCACTCACACTGAATCCCATGTTCCTAAAAGTACATGCTTATCAATGATTTTCTTGACATGTAAAGCACAAGAAATCATATGTCAGTGTATGTATGCTCATCAAAAATTAGATATGAAATTTGAGCATTTTGAACTTTGAAGATTTCTCAAAACAAGAATATTGAATGAATGAAATGAAGTCAAGAAAATTGTTTTGAGAATCTGACAATGACTTAAACAGATCAAATCAAATGAATAGGGTATCAAAGAATTGGATATTTGTTTATATGAACAAATATAAATAATTACTCAATTCAATCATAAAATACTCATAAAATCATAAAATCCCAATTCAATCAAGCAATTACTCAAAAATACTCAAATATGCTCTATAACTAGAGAGAGAATCTAGAGAGAGAAAGTAGATTTTGTATTCCACAATTACTGAATATTACAATTACGCATAACTCTCTAGAACGTTATTACAAGTTTACAAAGACAAACCTATATATACCATCTATCTATTACAAAGCCTTAAAGGCTACGGAAACTAAACTTGCTTAGAGTTAGACAATGTTGACTTTTACATCATTGACTTTCCTATTAAATCTTGGATACAATATTTAGACTTAACAATAGCATATTAATCAAATTTCAACATCTTAAGCCTTAAATACAAGAGTTGTGATTTAATTAAGTACACAAAAGTTTTCAGCCGCTGTAGCATCTATTAAATAATCATATACTCAATGACAAGTGGCTTACAAGAGACTTACAAAGCAAATCATGAGAAATCAAAGCTACCTAGATGACAAGGCAAGCCTAAGAAGCACGAGGTGTCGATCTCATCCCATAAGCACGAGGTGTCGATCTTATCTCTATAAGCACGAGGTGTCGTATCCCTATAAGCACGAGGTGTCGTATTTCTATAAGCAATAGGTGTCGATCTTATCTATACCATAAGCACGAGGTGTCGATCTTATCTAACCAAAGCACGAGGTGTCGAGATTCTCTTATCCTATAAGCACGAGGTGTCGAGATTCTCTTATCCTATAAGCACGAGGTGTCGATATTCTCTTATCCTATAAGCACGAGGTGTCGAGATTCTCTTATCCTATAAGCACGAGGTGTCGAGTTCTGATAAGAGTGCAACCTTTAAAGCAAGAAGAACAAGTAGTTGATGCCTTATGTTTAGCTATAAATAAAGGTAGACGCTAAGCATTTGAATTCATATCAAATTTCTCTCTCTCTCTCTCTCTCAAAATACTACAAAGCTTGAAATAGAAGGTTAAGGAAGAAGTTAAGCTTAATCAATGTAAGTACGTCATGTGATTTACTGAGATACATACATGCTATGTGAAACTATTTTATGCACTATGAAAGTTTTGATAAGATATTTTGATATGATTGTTGTACATGAAATTTTGATGCATTTTATGATCAAAACATATGATGGCATGTTATGACACGAGCATATGCATTTGTGCATTCAAGGCATGAAAGTTTTATACATGTTATGTATGACCATAAATATCCAACGTACGGAATATAGAATGAAGGGACGTCTTGCAAACGGGCCTTATGGGGCAACCTTTTATGGACCCCGGGGTTATTGAACCTCAAGGAAGTATGGCATACTTACATGTGAGAAGTGAGATCTCAAAAGAATGTTTTATGCATGAGCATGACAAGTATTTTTCAAGCATTATGAAAGTTGATTATTCATGAAACCATGACTACTTACTAAGCTTGAAGCTTATATACTTCGTGTATGTATCTCAGGTGAGTAAAGAGAGATAGCATGAAGTAGTACTATTCTAGTCAACAACAAAGTTTGATGTATTATAAGCTATGAAGTACGATTCCGCTGATGTTTTTAACTCTGATGTAATAGTTAGATTTGAAAGAAATAAAGTTCAATTTAGTTCACATGCAAGACTTGGTAGTATCAAAGGTTAAAGAAAGTAACGGTACCGATTTTGGAAATCGGGGCGTTACAAAGGACATCGTCAACGATATAAATCAGCAGTACGGGATCAACATTGGTTACCACCAAGGATGGCGTGCGTGATGCAAGACACTACTATTGGTGAGAGGCACTCCCGAGGAGTCGTACGAACGACTCCCTGCGTATTTATATAACTTGGAGCTGAAGAATCCGGGTACACGCACCAGAATAAGGATGGATTCAAACGGACGTTTCGAGTTGTGTTTCGCTCTTGGATGTGCGGTACGTATATTAAATCGTCGTAGCTTTACATATTTGAATTTTAACATTTACAAATAATAACCACGTACGTTTATTCCAGATCCGGACGTTTTTGACAAATCTGTGTCCTGTCCTTGTAATAAACGCTGCCCATTTAAAGGGGCCTTACCTGGGTATGATGTTCTTGGCGGTTGCCATGGACGGAAATAACAACATTGTGCCCTTGGATTTCGGAGTAGGCAAGTCCGAGACGGGGGAGGAGTGGGGTTGGTTTCTGAACATGTTGCGGGAATGTATTGGAGCCCCGGAAGGGTTGGTGTTTATGTCTGACAGGGCTCCTTCCATAAGCGCGGCAATTTCTGCCGTGTTCCCCTCCACCCCTCACGCCCTATGTTGTCGACATTTAGAGATGAACGTGAAAAGTGCGGACAAGCGTATCACAACAAACAAGACCACCTACTGGAAGGCGTGCAAAGTATATACGATTAGGGAGTTTAAGATCTACATGAATGCACTACGATATGAAGTACCTCATGGAGAACAAGTTATGGACGAGGCTGGTAAAGAGAGGTGGTCAAGGGCCCATTTCCCTACACAACGGTATAACATAATGACCTCTAATAGTGTAGAGTCGGTGAATGCACTGTCCCGTTTTGCACGTAGGTTACCCATTGTCGGCCTTATAGAGTACTTTCGAGATTTCTTATGCGTCTGTCCATGGAGATTTCTTATGCGTCTGTCCATGGAGAGGGCCTCGAGATCTCTTATGCGTCTGTCCATGGAGGTCATGTACTCCCACTTCTCTTGTTATGGGTCTATATCAGGCATCCCATGATGGGAGAAGCTAGGGAGAGCCTGATATCTCGCGCCATCATCGTCATTTTCATCATCATCGTCATGATCGTCATCATTGTCATCGTGATCAGGATCTCTACGTCGGGACCTCTTTGTCGGTCGCCTGCCTGCCGAACTTTCAAGAAAGGCGACGCTCCGTTGAAACCAACTCAACTGCTGCTCAGTCGAAGTAGGTCTCCGTTCCGCATATGGCGCATTTCCAACCTAATAAAATTATAAGACATATAAATCACAAATAGTTTTTTAATTGCTACAATTAAAAATATAGTAAGAGTGTGTACGCTCAAAGCTGATTTGAAGATCCCAATGCATGCAGACTTAGTAAGGACAACATCTCGATCCCAACTGGTTCCCCTAATCAACTTGTCGGAGCGCTTGGTGAAATTTTGCCGGCAGGCAGGAAACATCTCCAGGATCCATACTTGGAATTACAAAAATTGAACAAGTACGTTAAAAGAAATCCAAAATTAGCAAAATTAGTTAATGAATTAATATTTATGTTATAGTACTTATCTAACCTTTAGGGCGTGTGCAAACCCATTCAACGTCATCTTGTTGTTTTGCTGGTTCTTCTGCTTGCGTCTGGCGATGGCACCGTGGAGTCCTTTGTATAAGTGACTCCAGATGTAGCTACCCCACGGATAGCGGTTAAACCTCTCCAAGTCATCGACGACGCTAAGTACAGTAGAAGAAACCGCCAGCCTTGGATCACGACCCATGAACATCATCTCCGCCATCACCACCAAGCAACCACCGCACATCATCCTCATCGAATATCGCACCCAGGCCAGTTCTCATCGTCTGGATGACGGTTCTCAGCGTCAAGAGACCTGGTGCAAGGCCGGGTCAAACCCTACTGACGAAGGACTCATCTGTCAAGGTAGGAAGGGAGGGTGTTGGTACGAAAAGGAGTCCTGTTACAGAACTCGAGACGACCAAAGTGCATGCGAGTCTCACACACGTAGAAATACAATTCCTCCGGCTCTGGTTTCGCAACGTCGACCTCCATCTGTAAAAACATGTGGACTAGGAGGGGGTCATGTCCAATATTTGTAAGCTCGAGCCATGGCCCGAAAGATGTGCGGTCAAACATTTCGTGTAAAATTTGTGCCCGTTCAGGTGGACACGCTGCAATCGCATCTCTAATTTCCTTGACCATGGCGATGCGGCATTTGAACGACAGATCAGCGTAATCAAAATCATCCTACATAGTAATGTAGAGATGTTGTCAACGCACCTAACTTATAACTAAGGGTGTACATTTTGTTGATTTCGTCTATTGCTTAATTTTAGAAAAAATAAACCAATCAATCTATTGGATTTCCAGGTAGTAGGGGAATCACGCGGATTTCTTAAATCCCTACAAACCTTAGAGTTATTTACACCCGTTTGACAAAATCCAAATCGATATGTTGCGGTTTTTATTATTTCGTTTTTTATTATTTTGGTTTTTTGGTAAACTTAAGGGTATACATTTTGTTGATTTTGTCTATTGCTTAATTTTAGAAAAAATAAACCACTCAATCTATTGGATTTCCAGGTAGTAGGGGAATCACGTGGATTTCTTAAATCCCTACAAACCTTAGGGCTATTTACACCCGTTTGACAAAATCCAAATCGATATGTTGTGGTTTTTATTATTTCGGTTTTAGGAAACTAAAATTAACGCAATCTCTACAATAATTTTATAAAAAAAACGCAATCTCTAAAATTAACACAATATCTACAATATTTTTATAAAAAAAACGCAATCTCTAAGATTAAAGCAATATCTACAATATTTTTATAAAAAAAAACGCAATCTCTAAGATTAACGCAATCTCTACAATATTTTTATAAAAAAACGCAATATCTAAAATTAACGCAATCTCTACAATAATTTTATAAAATTAACGCAATCCCTAAAAAAACGCAATCTCTAAAATTAACGCACTATCTACCATATCTTTCTAAAAAAATGCAATCCCTAAAACAAACGCAATCTCTAAAATTGACGCAATATCTACAATTTTTTTTATAAAAAAACGCAATCTCTAAAATTAACATAATCTCTAAAATTAACGCAATCTCTACAATAATTTTATAAAAAAACGCAATCTCTAAAATTAACACAATATCTACAATTTTTTTTATAAAATTAACACAATCTCTAAAATTAACGCAATATCTACAAATATTTTTATAAAAAAAACGCAATCTCTACAATATTTTTATAAAAAAACGCAATCTCTAAAATTAACGCAATCTCTACAATTTTTTATACAAAAAAAACTCAATCTCTAAAATTAACGCAATCTCCACAATATTTTTCTAAAAAAACGCATTCTATAAAATTAATGAAATCTCTAAAATTAACACAATTTCCACAATATTTTTCTAAAACAAACGCAGTCTCTAAAATTAACGCAGTAGCGATGCAATTTTGCGACAAACCGTTCAACGACAACATGCACCAATCGTTTAGAGACGATGAAAAACAACTTTGAGCTTTACGTGTTGATAACGTGTTAAAAGGGAAAAACAAATGGAACAACAATATGGAAAGAATAACAATAAGACAGAGAGAAGAAGTCTGTATTCTCATTAATCATAAGCTCTTTAAATAGGAAGGAGTTACAAGTAGATAGTTAGAAGATATTTCAGTTCTAATCTAACTCTGATATATTTATCTATATCTCTATCGTCATATCCTTTAGACGATGGCACACTTATCCTACAACATTCCCCCTTGTGCCGAGTTAAAGGAGTGGTGGTGCACAGTTGTTTCCTCGTTAAAACCTTACGCCAAAATAAAACCCAGTGGAAAAAAATAAAAATATGACGAAGGAAAGAGTACAACGCACCAGTTTCCTTTGCAATACATAGACTTTTCCTTCAGTCTAGTTTTATCTTAGATTCGTACTTTAATCATGAGAGTTAGGAAAGCATGATGGTATATAAACAGTTGCCTCACTAAAACCTTACACCAAGGAACAAAACCCAATGGGAAAAATAAAATCTTGGTTGAAGGAAAGAGCACAACATACCAATATCACAAATATAGTAGACTCCCCCTTTTGTCTACTACTCCCCCTGATTCGTGCATTAATCAAGGGAATTTGGAAAACATTTCCATTTACTTTCTACACGTTTCCCAATATATGGTTTTAGGTAATGACTTGGTAAAATATGTCACATTCTTTTGACACCTTACTTGATTCACTTGAATCTAAAGGAGAGTCTTTTATTGTTGATTGTATAGAAACTTAAGCAAAATATGCTTTGTGTTATTACCCCTGATGTATCTTATGTTCATTTCTTCGATACATGATACATTATTTCCATATATACAAGTAGGATACTGGTTGAACCCAGAATTACTAACTCCTATAATATATGTAATGATAGTCCTTAATCATATACATTATTTTATTATCTCATGGAGAGTAATATTCTTGGATAAATTCAAGGAGGTAGTTACAAAGGATCGCTTAGTTTACTTCCAAGCAATCGACGTGTTCCTTGTGGTAATTATTTATTCAGTTTGGTAACATCATTTGTATGGGTCAGACAAATACCTAATATCAGCAAACACATACCAAGACATTATTTTATGTTTTTCTATAAGATCTAGCTAGTACTTTTGCTGCTTACATTCTAAGTAGGTATTGAAGTTCCATTATCAATCCCATTTTTCTTTCTATAGGGAAAGTATAAACCATGTCAATGGTTCCAAAAAATTAATTTAATATCATTCCAATGATTTTGCGTTGGCACTGAGCTAAATCTAGCTAACAAGTTCACTGAGAAATACAATATATGGTCAAGTGTATTATGTTAAGTACGATAATGCGCATATTGTACTTAGATAGGGAATTCCAGCTCCCAGCATCTTTCGTCATCATCCTTTAGACGAAATGGATCTTTCCTTATATCCGACACTTCGACCGATCATGGGAGTGCTAACCGGATGCGCTTTGTCCATATTAAATTGCCTGATTATTTTCTGGACATATGCGATCGGTGAATTAATATTTCACAAACTCGGTGTCCTAGCTCAAATATCTAGACAAAACCAAGTTTCCCAAGATCTTTCCTCTCAAAATCAGATTTCAAGTAGCTTGTGGTTCCTCTTATTTCATCAAGAGTGCCTATTATATTCATAACATTGACATATAGAGCTACTTTGAAAATCTGGAACTTGTTTTCCATAATAAATAAGCAAGAGAACAGTTCATCGTTCTTATATATCCTTTCCCAATCAAGTATTCCATTAGGCGGGTATACCACATCCGCTTATATTGTTTTAATCTATAAAGTGGGCGTTTCAATTTATTGCAAACACATTTCGTGGTTTAGAGTTGCTTGATTTTGGTAATGTAATATCATCAAGCACTTTTATATATCTCTAAATCTAGATCCCGTAGAGATATGTGGTAACCACATTCATGAGTTGCATTTCCAGTCCTTCGGAAACTACTATGCTAGTAAATTATACGGATGTCATAACATCCATCATGAGAGAGTAAGTCTCCTCGTGGTCAATCCAGGGCGTTGTGAGAAACCTTGCGCCAAAGGAGAGTCTCATACATTATGACTTAATTATTCTCATTACGCTTTAGGACAAATGATTTATCTATGTCTTACAGGCTTTACACTTGGTGGGTTAGCACTACCAAATCAAATACCTGTTCATTTGTCAAATAATATGATTCTCCTGGATTGCTTATTTAGGCCAGTTTGCTCTTTGTTGATATTTTCCAACTGAGCATGGTTCGATGTCAATGTGCTCTATCACCTCATAAACAATAATATATGCGAAATATATCATCAATAATTATATACGATATGTCCATCGATTCATATGTGCTCTCATAGTTCATTTGAGATTAATATTCATCTCTAGAATCAATATTAACTTTGGAGCGTCCTCCAGTGATGATTCATAGACATAGTTTAACCAGAGACAATCTCATGAGAGGTTTATGTATTGATGACAAATAGTTGTGTCTTACTCTTCTCTTTCTTTAGATGAGTATCTACCGAACCAAGTAGCTTCCCCCATTTCTGTTTGGGAGCTACGACCTCAACCACACCTCCACTATGTGTGATTGCAACGCACTTTCCAATGGCGTTGTGCCCCTGTTGGGGACTTTTTAACCTTGCAAGTATATTTGCAGCTCGTATATGTGATCTTGTCACTTTTGGAATATTAAACGTATCAGGTATCGAGTCTGATTCGTTTGACTTCAACATTACGTTGTGAAGTTTTGAGGATCGAAATGAGACAGAGTGGGAATATTCAATGACACTTCCTGTCGTTCCCATGGAAAATCCTTTTTCCTATCTCCCCCTAACGACGGGAAGACTGTCTCATGAAAGTGACAACCCGCAAATCTAGCGGTAAAGAGATCACTAGTCAAATATTATAATTAGCGGGTAATTGTTGGGGATTCATATCCAACATATACCAAATCGTCTTTAAGAACCCATTTTGATGCGTTGTGGGGGCGCAATTGGCACATATAATCAAACATGTGTAAATGTAAAGTATCAGGCTTATATCTAGTTACCAACTGGTACGCATGAGCAAGTAGTGGGTCTAAAAACGAAAAAAACTGCATATAATAATTGCATAACCCCAGGTAGATGTGGGTAAATTGGTGTCAATTACTAATACCCTAGATGTCATCATATTCTTTTGATAACAACTTATATGAGACCATTTTATATATACACATGGGGTATAGGAAACTTTACATTGATCCTAATACATATGCAATTAACATCAAATCCTTATGATGTAAATTCTCCAGCATTCAAAGTCATGTAGACTTGATGAAATAATCAGGGTGGTGAGACCTTAAACGTATAGTTAGTGCTAGGAGTGCAGTATTTCATGTGGACAATAATACGACATGCGTTCATCGTGTCGAAACCAGAACCATAAAGTACTTTAATGGCCCGCATTCTGGATGTTTATGTCCATAAATATCACCTTGTATTCGTTGTAACAATGGAATATTTTTGTATTATGTCCTTAGCTTTAGGATGGTCTCAATCCTGTCTTGGCTAAGGAGTAGGTTATATACAAAAGTTTTAGGTATTCGAGAGGGCATATAGCAATGTTGTTTCTTATGCTACAGAAGTCAACAGTTGCAATTTTCCTCATTTTGCCTTTCACTCGAAAGAGAATGTGTCTATGTGTATTTGGCAATACACGGGTCACTATGTCATAACCACGGTGTCCCACATGGTCATGCCAAAACATATATGTGTTATTGCCCCCAAAAGTTCTTTATTGGTGACAAAATATGTTCCGATGACCCAATAATCTACTAGTTTGACACATTAGTTTCCATGATATATGTTTACTTTCATATATTCATTAGAACTTATGTATATATGATCATTTCCATTTCCATTTGATACGAATATCTTTACAAGGTTCCTATTAATTTTGTATCAACAAGAGAGTGACAGTCCATCGTCTAAGTAATTTGGTTGGATGTATTATAAAACAAGTATTAGTCTATCTTTTTTTCAAGGGTGTGATAGGTCAAAAAAATCAATTCTCCTCGATACATTCCTACACGGAACGGAGAATATTGAATTTTTTTTTGTATTTGTTTTGATGTATTTCTTTACATCTATAATGGTTACATATTCGATTTTACTTTAACAAAGAAATTAATTTTTGGTACTTAAAATTAATTTCAAAGAAACATATGCATAATCAATATTAAATATTAAAACAAATATGTTATATTTAATTTTCAACGTGTTCCCTTTTTTATAGAAGCACTTTTTAGTGCATATCTTATTTGATTGTCCATTATCACCTGGGTAGTAGTTGTATCCTACTCCAGGTGTTGAAAAATCCTTCCTGACTCTTACCAATACCCTGACCCTTTCTAGGGTCTCGTCCACATGGTGCAGAAATGTCATATGTGTGAAATGGTTTTAACTCACAATCATTTGGAGTTGTTTCCACCTCTAAAACTTTCATTATTGATATCGGGAATTTTCTTTATCCCGACATATGTGGTGTTATTCGAAAGAACCTTGTTGTGTCTCTCAACCACTTGCAGTAGGTTGATGAATTTGTCTAAATGTTACATTCCAACTTATATTGGTTCATTAATATTTACTTATATATGAAATGTGGAAATGATATTAGGAATCATGTCATCTTCTGTGAGCTCCTTGCCACAGAGATTGAGACGCGTTTTGGATATAACATTTCTTTGTTGAAATCAGTTACCTTTTTGTAATCGAGTAAGTGGGCTTCATTCCACTGTACGATTAGTTCGGGAAGTACATATTCATAAGTACTCCCGATTATCCCTTTCGGAACATCCCACATTTCTTTGGGGGTTTCTAGTAAAGGTATCCTATGAAACTTAAGATTTATATATCGTCTCAAAACATGAGGGTATTTGTTTGTACCTTTTCAAGAGGTTGATTTTAGAGTCAATGGGGAGTTGATGGACTTTCGGTATTTTCTTGTACCTTTTCAAAAGGAGGTTTATGTACTCATTTATGATATTCATATTCTTTTGAGTTTATGATGTTGATTTTGGGATGAGTTGTTTCAGCCATTTACATATATAAATAATAATATATGATTTTCTTTTTTATAAGGAAATGGATTTTGGTTATGAAATTTCATTATCATAACAATATTGGATTTTTGTATGCTTTAATTTTATTGATAATACTTCATCAATATTTCAATTTGCAAAAAAAAAATCACTCAATCTATTCGATTTCCAGGTAGTAGAGGAATCACATGGATTTCTTAAATCCCTACAAACCTTAGGGTTATTTACACCCGTTTGACAAAATCCAATCAATATTTTGCGATTTATTTAATTTTTGATAACATTGATGATTATAGGGCTTTTGGCATGAGGCCAAAATTAACTATGAGTTTGACATATGAAATCAATTTTAATATTTTAATATCTTAATAGTAAAAAAAAAATTGTAGCTTTTGGTAAATATCAAAATATATGAGCTTGGAAGTGTAACTTCCAAAAATTAATTATATAGTTTAAAATTATGAGTAGGAATTCACAATCAAGATAAATGTTTGAATTTAATATTTTCATGTTATTTTTGAACCTTTTGGCAAAATAACAGAAGTTATGGGGGTTGAAATTTATAAGATTGAGGTTAATGAGTAGGAACTCATAACTAAGATAAACATCTGAATTATACTAACAATTATTAATTAGGATAAACATTTGAATATTAGCACAAACAAATAGTAAATAAATATATAATATTGTAACTAAATGGATAATCATCTAAATATATGAATATTTTAATCTAATTTGATAAACATTAATAAATCATAATAATATTTTAAAACAATATAAGGTATACTAACACAATTAAAATAAATAAGATGAAACAAATATTAAAATAATTAATAGTATAATTCATTATTTGGACTAGTCTAAAAGAATATATATTTAATAGGTCAAATAAAATAAAATTAAGTAAACATGTCAGAAAATAAGTCAAGATTGGCTCGCATAGATAAAGTATATTAAGCTTAAATAAAAGTTAATATAATAAATATTTATTAAACAAAAACGTAATATAATGGGGAAAAAAACAAATTAAGTTTTGTTTTAGTTAAATAAAACAATAATACTTATCCCTTGTGGATACTTAAAAATTATTTATTTAATTCCTTTTGATAATTAAAAATAAATAAAAACAAAATCATTCAATTATCCTAATAATTCAGATAATTAGATCATAATCATACTAAAATCACATATAAATTTCAATAATTATCTTTTAATATAGTTTTTTTTTTTTTGGACGTCAATATAATTTTCATTTATTTAATTATTTCAATAAAAATAAATAAATAATCATGAATTCGATTTTTTTTTTGAATTCAATTAATATCAATCACGAAAATAACGGAAGTATTCTACAGAAAACTTAAGAAAAAAAATAAACATGATTCATAATATTCACTTATGAAGAAATTGATAGAAAACTTACTAGATTTTTTTTTTTGACATGCGTGGCAATGAGCAAAAGATAACGCAGTAGCGATGCAATTTTGCGACAAACCGTTCAACGACAACGTGCACCAATCGTTTAGAGACGATGAAAAACAACTTTGAGCTTTACGTGCTGATAACGTGTTAAAAGGAAAAAACAAATGGAACAACAATATGGAGAGAATAACAATAAGACAGAAAGAAGAAGTCTATATTCTCATTAATCATAAGTCCTTTAAATAGGGAGGAGTTACAAGTAGATAGTTAAAAGATATTTCAGTTCTAATCTAACTCTGATATATTTATCTCTATCGTCATATCCTTTAGACGATGGCACACTTATCCTACAACAAATCTCTAAAATTAACGCAATCCCCACAATATTTTTCTAAAAAAACGCAATCTATAAAATTAATGAAATCTCTAAAATTAACGCAATTTCCACAATATTTTTCTAAAACAAACGCAGTCTCTAAAATTAATGCAATATCTACAATAAGTTTATAAAAAAAATGCAATCTCTAAAATCAACGTAATCTGTAAAACTAAAATTAACGCAACCTCTAACATATTATCAACATAAACGCAACACTCTAAAATTAACACATAATCACTAAAATATAAAATTAAAACGCGGTTAAGGGAAACTTACCGAAGAAAGTGGTCGACCCATATCCGACTTTTAAAAATGCTAACCAACCAAGCCGAGATCCGAGCGTGTGAAATACACGATATATTTGAGAGAGTGAAAGAGATCCCCTTTATTTGAGAGTGATGGTGGTGGGGTTATAGGGGGACCTCAATTATTTATGGGGAGGGAACACATCTAAACCCTAATTGTATACACAATCTCCACCGTTGATCTTCGAAGGAATAGATACCATGTTAAAATGCGGCCCCCAACCCCGCGTGTAATAGTGAAAACGCTGAACAAACCCGCGTTCAACAGTTTAAACGCGGCCCCAACCCTCGTTTCAAGCCAAACCTAGGTCGATTGAATCCAAACGCGGCACTACCCCGCGTTTCTACTATTACACGCGGACTTATTAAGACCAAACGTGGACCACACCCTCGTTTCAAGCCATACGTGGACCAAAATGCACTAACCCCGCGTTTTTCAAAAAACGAGGACATATGGGGTATTTTGGCAAAAATGACAAGATTTGGGGCATTTTGGGTACTGATTTTTCAAGTTAGGGCATTTTAATTAAATTCCCCTTATTTTTTTATTTTTCATTTTACACCATTATCATATTAACACAAATAATCGTATATAACAAAAATGCACTGAAAAAATACGTTTATTTTTTTACAAATTATATCATTATAATCGTCTCGTTAATACCTTCAAAACGAGCCCAATATTGAATATTTTTTAATTTAACCGTACTATTAAATATCATGAATATCAATGAATTAATTTGTTTTTTATCCATACGTTTTATTTTTTTTCCACCGTTAGCACATTAAAAATATATAATTGTAAAATATATTAAAAATACGTTTCATTCTTATTATAAATTATATCATTATAATTTTTTCGTCAATAATTGTAATATAAACTAATTATTGAATATCTTTTTGGGTTTAGGGTTTTATAAGTTGTGATTTTTAGGTCATGGTTATTGTTGATGACATATCTATAAGGAAGTACCATTAATTGTTCATTTTTTACTTACATTCTGCTGCATCGTGCGAGTACATGACTAGTATAATATAATAAAATTTAGGTTTTGTTTCTTTAATGTCAATGCGTTAGGGGCACAAGTGTAATTTTTCAAGAGTAATGTCAATATCTGGAGTTCGCCCAAAGCAAGGGACGACTTATGTAATTTACTCATATGATTTAATAAATGTTTAACAGAAAAATTACATCAAAATAGAACCGACTTTGGTTTGATTCCTATTTTAGAGAACCATTTTTTAAACCATCATTAAGGACCCCGAATCAAACTTTTCATGTATTTAAAGGTCTCATTGAATGATTTAATAGGTAGTAGGTTACCTTCCGCAAATTTACTAATTAAAAAACATTGTCGATTTTGAAAACGCCACATCATCAATAATTAGAAAACAAATACAAATTATATAATCAACTAAAATTAAAAACAAACAAAAATCATCTAACCAAACAACTTCTTTAGTCGTTCCTTCTCTCCTCCCCACGCCCATCACTTCTCCTTTTGGCAGTCTCTCTAGGATAAAAATATGTTATCTTAAAATTTCATGTCTCATTTCTGTCTCACCAATGAAATTAAGACACGTTAGATTTTCTATATTCTTTTATTTTATTTCATTCAAGTTCATATTCTCTGTCGGATGATACGTATTCATGTAATTGACAGACATAAATGAGACGTGATAATTTGGGACAAGAGATTTTTATTCAGTCTTTCTACTCTTCTACATTCCAATAAACACCCCTCCCCCATCTTCCATGTCCAATGAACACCTCATCATCCCCCTTTGGATCTTTTATCTTTTTTGCAACATAGTAGGAATAGGTGTAAATACTAAGAGGAGCACTCATAAACTATTGGTTTGCATCTCCATTTTGGTCTTTGTAATAGACATCAAATCCAACCACGCTTCAAGATTCAATATTTTGTAACCCAACATTTACTAAGCCCAACATACTTCTAGATTTTGTCTCTCCATTTCAAGAGTACTCATAAAATGAACCCGATATGTTTCAAGATTCAAGATTTTGTCAACTCGACCCAAGAAATGCAGAAAATGAGCACCCATCAATTTCCTTAATTATAGTATTTTTACAGATGGGGATGAAAAAATAGGTTCTAGTAATTTTAGTATCGTATATGCAAATACGGAAGAATGGTCATTCGGTTTTTTTAGGATCAGATTTGCAAACCCATTAGACAAAGGGAATAAGAAACCACCATGGCTGAAGGATCATGTGAGAAGTTGAGTTAATGGTGAGAAACGTAAGAAGTGGATCTGAATCGTTGATTTCTTTTAAGCTCAAGCCCTCTCATGAATTGTGGTTTAGAAAAAAAAAATTGATCTGGTACATCTCGATGCATCTTATCTCGGTGGATTTTTCATTCAGCAGTTGATAATCACTTCTCACCATTAACTCAACTTCTCACCGGAACCCATGGCTGAAATCGGTTGTCCCACTAAGATAAGAAGATGAAAACAAAAGGTAAAAAAAACGAGTGTGTATGTGTTTGCTTTGAAAATGAAGACAAAAGCTTGGTTTTTTTTTTCTTTCTTCTTTTTGTGTTTGGGTGGGATACGTTGACTGAGATGGAGACAAAATATGAAGATGACATGTCATCATTAACAAAAAGATGAGGTAAAATCTTTATTCGGCAAAATACTTTCATTAGCATGCTATAACTTGTCTATGAAACCTTGAAATATAAGAAAAGTTTATTCAAACCCTTAAATGATAATTATAAAAGTTGGTTCTTTAAAATTGGAAGTTAAAGTTGGTTTCATTTTAGTACACTTTTCCCATGTTTAACTATCAATTAGAAGTAGAGTAAATTTTGGTTTTGGTCTTTGGAATTTGTCCATTTTAATAAAACTATCCTTAAACTTTATTTATAACGACATGTTCTATATTGATATAAAAAGTAGATTTGTAAACTTTTTATAAGCTCAAAGCTTGGACTACCAATCAGTGGCGGATACACAACATGGGCTATGGTAGCCCATGCAACCATAATATTTTTTTTTTGCCAAGGGTTATTTATAATGGGTGATAAATTGTGAAACCATGAAATTTTGTAAGTGAAACCATACAATTGAAAGTTTAAAGATAAATATTGAAATTTAATATTTGAAAAGTCAGGTTTTTTAAAACTCATAGTTACCCACGTGGCTACGTGTCTCAAATTGATCACTCCTATTATTTTACCTTAAAAAAAAATAAAAAAAATCAATTTATTAATAAATAACTAAATCTTTTTTTAAATATAAAAAGTCAAAACTTCTACTTCAAGATACTTTAACCCATCTTCTTCTTCATTCTTCAATTCTCAGGTCATCGCTTCATAAAAAAAAACTTTCATCTTTTGTGCCTTCATCAATAATTTTGAGAATTCCAATCATGAAGGTATATATTATTCCATTATTAAATTATTCTACATTTCTATTAATAACTAATCTACTATTCATAGGGTTTATGTTATATATTAATTTATATTTTATGCATTTTTTTATGTATTTAGTCTTAATTGATATTTACTTGTAAATGTAATGTTAATATTTGGGGTTAATTTTGTAGATTTTAGGGTTAGTTTGTTAATATTTTTAATTTATTTTCTAGATTGTTTGAAGATAGAAAGATTTTTTAAAAGAAAAATATCAAGTGTTGCATCTGGATCTGATCGTGTAGAACCCTCAAGTGGAAATCCCCCAACAATCGATTTAAATGATCTTCCTTGGGATCCATCGGAAAGACCAAATTTTTTGACTTATCATCCTAATCAAAGAGATGAAATAAGACGTTTATATCTGCTTAGAGGTCCTTGTCAACCACGTGGTATTGACGACCTTGCAAGATTGATGGTAGAATCAACAAAGCATCTTTCATATCCTTTGGTTTATAGATTAATAAAGCTAGCTTTGGTTTTGCCCGTTGCAACCGCTACGGTTGAACGATGTTTTTCGTCAATGAAACTTGTCAAGTCGGATTTACGAAATCGAATGGGTGACGAATTTTTGAACGATTAGGTAATTTGTTCCGTAGAAAAAGAAGCGCTTGCATTGGTCACGAACGAAGACGTACTCAACCGCTTCCAAAAGATGAAGTCTCAGAGGGAGCAGTTATAGGCGGTAGCTTGTATCTTATTTTTTTTGGTAAAACTGTATTTTTGGCTAAACTTTTATTTTGGCATATATTAGTATGGAAATTACTTTATGACACCATACAAAAAAAAAATCTGGATCCGCCTCTACCACCAATAACTTGAATTATGGTTTTAAATTGATTCAAGGCTTATTGGGGTATGGTTGCTTGAAACCACACAAAAATGGGGCTAACTATATTTTTTCTAGGTACTTAAATGTGCAACTATAAATTTTTCCTTGTGAAACCAAATACATCAAAATTTTAGGGGTTTATATGAAAATTTATGAAATAAAAAATTTGTATTATTGTGATACCACTTTAAAAATTATTGGATCCGCATCTAGGAGAACAAAAAACTCATTGTTGATTTCCCTTTGTGTTCCAATTAAGCAGGGTTGGTCGTTGATCTCAATGTTGCTATTGTCCGATGATTGTTTCTCTTCGGCTTCCTTCGCGATGGTGATCTCACATATGATTTTGGCATCCATAAATCAACAAAATGAGTAGCGTTGTTGCTGGACTTATGTCTTGAGTTTTATTGTACTATACAACTAAACGAATACTGTAACACCCTCAAATTTGGTAAAAGCGACTAATTTAAAATTTCCAATAATAATACCTCAAAAGATAAAATCTTTTACGACAAGTCCATACTTGAAATATGATTCTAGAATTAACCATCAACAAAATGAATGATACTTACGTAAAAACTAATTAAAGGTCGGGTGTTACTAAACCCAAATACAAATTGCTATTCCCAAGATAAATGCGGAAGGTTTCACCAAGCTACTCACCCTCGTGCATAAATCTAGCACTCATCTCTTCATAGTGTCACTAGCACCGTACCCCAACCAGAACCTGATGCACGTGCCGATAAATAAAAAGGGTTAAGCTAACGCCTAGTGAGTTCAAGAGTTTTCAACATGGATAAATATTTCATTAAAAAGGATAGAATGCGACTTAAAACATAATCTTTCAAAATGATTTACTTTAAATATGAAAACAACTCGTTTTCTAATAATATGCATTTTTAAGGACAAACACCCCAATAGCAAAACATTCTTTTTATAGTGATGCAACCTAAAACTCACTCAAAACATAAATAGAAATCGAACTCTCAATTTATAAAAACGCAGATAAAACTTTATATCCTGAAATACCCAAAACACGGGTGGGGCTTAATACTCAACTCATAAATCATAGAAAACAATCCATATAAATATAATATGTCACCGAAAACATGGAACTAAAATTCAATACTCACACGACCATAAAATGGAATGAAATCCAAATATCAAAGCATGTATATTATAATATCCAAAATATTGTTGGCCGACAACGGGGGAGACCTGTATCCTTTGAGAGTGGAGGAACACACAAGTATGTCACTCATATAAAGTTAATTGTATGACACTTCACGACATGAAAGCCCAAGTGCCTCTACGACTCCTTTCAAGCTACACCTAAAGAGACAGTTGACCTTGGTGAACATTACCATGTATTCCACCCCGAAGGCCCGACAAAGGACTACCTCCAAGGCATTACCTTCAAGCGGCGAAGGCCCCAAACGTCCTTCCACAATGGCACAACCAGATTCAACCCTCTTAGTGTACACTTGAAAGGTTCAGGTCATAAAACATGGGTTCCAGAGTCTAACCCCGCAATACCCAATTGACCAATAAATAAAGACTGACTTACAAGCTTATGGATCCAGCGCAACACAGTCTAACATTACATGACCACATAGGAATGACCAGGGCACTCAAGCATGTAATTATCATTAATATGCAACAAGATGTATTAACTTAAATCATAAATGGGCTCTACATTGAACCATTCCAACCGGACAAATGTCCTCAAGACTCTTTTAAGTCAAACCGAACTAAAATGATCAAAATCATTTGACCAACAAATAACGGTCCCCAAATAATAAAATGCCTTTAAGCGACATTTATGCAGTACATTATTCAGTTACAATATCAACTTAAAACATGAATTGTTTGGGACAAATCATTTTTCAAATTAAAATCCTCATCATATTCCCAAAAAATTGTATAACGTTATGACGTGTAATTTCCAAATGATTTATGAACAAAATACACCAAAATCTCGTTAATGTCAAATAACTTTCATTTGTGAAATAAATCACCAAAAGAATATATGCTTAAGGTTTATACATCTAAATACCCGAAAACCAATGATAGACATTTTATAAGATTTAACAACCCAAATTTACCAATTATGAAAACTTTGTCAAATACTCAACATATTTGATAAATATAAAGTAAACACATTATTACTTCAAAATACACATTTTGGCATGTACATAGTTTTCACAAAGCAACTTGAACTCACCTTGCTAGATGTAGGCTAAATCTAGATTTTACCTCAACTTGAGTTTCCTTGAAGAAATCTGAATCCTCAAGCCAAATTTTCCAAAAACCTAGATTCATAAGTTTTCAACCATAAATATTCATACTCAATCACTTAGAATCGTTCCCCAAACCTTTTACATAAAAATCTTAACTCATATCGAAACCCTAACTTTCATATATGAAGAAAAGAGAATGTTACCTCAACCATAACTTGAATCCATCAACAATACACTCCTAAGACCACAAATTTGGACCTCAAGCTCCAAACCACCTAAAGATTGAAAAAGGTTTTGGAGAGATTGATGAAACCCTAGGATTGAAGAAGATGGATAAAATGGACACTTGATGGCTTGGATTTCCACACTCTTATGCTCCAAATGTGTTCTTGATGAACAATAAATGTCTCTAACTCATTATAGGTTTGCATAAAGTGAGGATAGGGTTTTGAGGAAAAGAGAATTGCACCAAAGCTCTCAAAAATCACTTGGAACGGATTGTGGTTGGATAGAAATGAGTTCGAAATCAGATGTGGAATTAAATACCTCCAGATGGTCGCGAGCGACTGTGCCTTGCGATTTTGCCCTAGGGCATTGTTGCTGGCAAGGTCGCCGAGCTCCACCCCTTTTTCGGTACCACTCTAGCGACTGTGACGGGCGATTGTGCCTATGTCATAGTCGTGGGTCACAATCGCGCGCGGTGTACCACGGCACCCCAAGCACCCACGATCTTGACATGCGACTGTGGTGGCATTCTCGCCCAAGGCCCCTCCGAGGTTCGATTTTCCTTTCGTCAAGCAGTCTTGGATTTTCCGGGTGTTACAAATACTTAAGATAGGGTGGAGATAGGGTTAATATATTTTTATTTATTTTTATACTACATGGTATGATATAATGTATATAAAATGTATATTTTTTTATTTATTCTAATAGTGAGAAATAAAAATAGCAAAAGCACTTCTATTTAACTAAACTTAACAAGGAAAAAAATGTGATACGGCAAAAACCAGAAGATTTGCAAGACAAATTTAGGGGCTCTTTGTGGGTTTTTCATCAAGTCTTGTATAAATGAAGTTGTTTGTGTGGATTAATCTGTCTGTATAGATTGAAAATGTTTTTGTTTGGAAGAGTTTTTTCATAGATGGAAGTAACATGTTTTTTAATTAAGAGGGACATGTTTAGAAAAAAACTTGTGTTTATGCATAAAAACACTCACTTAAAAAGCTTACTGAATAAGCGATTTTTTATATTATTAAGCCGCTACCAAACAGTCATATATAGCTGATCGAATAAAATGTGAGTCTCATTTAACTCATTAAACTAACAAATGAACTTAGGGGCTGTTTGGTTGGTTTTTCATTAAATCATGTATTGGTAAGGAAATTTTTTGTTTGAGAGGGTTTTTTCATAAATGGTTGGGATGGACACATATGGTAAAAACATGACTTTCTCCATAAAGCTCTGTCCTAGAAAAATTTACTGACTAAGGGGTTGTTTGTTTACCTCTTAATAATTCCATTAAGATGCAACCTTTAAATCGCTAAGAGGTGAATCTTGTTTGGCAAAAAAAAAAATATGTCTTTTAATGGTTCTAAAACCCTTTGAATGATTTTGTATCATGGGTCTCTCTTAACCATTCAGCACCCTGATTTTATTCCGAACAATCATCAAACAACCATATTTTATTTTGCATTATATCATAAGAGTCTCTTAATCATTTTAACCACTTAATAATTATGTATCAAATCATTCAGCAACTGTCAACCAGTCCCTAAATCACAATCAAATAATCATGTATAACTGATCGAACAAATTAATAGTTGAATTTGATTTAAGGATAGAAAAACCGGCCAAGTGATCCCAATAAAATGCCCATGTAATACGTGTGTTTCACGTATATCATAAGCGCGTGGGGAGTTTCCTTGGAAAAGGTTTGCACCGCCGTCCACATGAACCAACCCACAATCGTTGTCTGAGTGGTCACCACCACCACCCTTTGGCTTTCACTTTCACCCCTCTTATTACCATCCCCGATTAAAACAATGAGATCTCTGACTCTGAATGTTGGCTTCAAAAATGTTGTATCTTCAGCAAATTTCCATCCTCGTGTTTTCTTGGTTTGGTTTGATCTGTCTGCATAACACACACCCATGAAATTTGATGAACCCATTTTCAAGATTCATCGTAAATCCACAACTTCTTCGATTCAGAGAAAACCCACCTCTGATTTCAATACAAATCTCTACGGGTGCCTTTGGTACACAGAACATGATGGGACAAACAGCTTACTGGAGATAAATTGGTCATTTAATATATCCTGTTTTGTCCCTTCTTATCATGTCTTACCGAACATTGGACAATTGATCTGTCATGTTCTGCCTGTGTATGAAACGACGACCTCTGCCGTGGAAAACCCACTAACCACAAGGTGGGCTTTGCTTCAACGGGAAAAAACCGACGGAATTGAGAGAAAGTTCTGTAGGTGTACCGGAAGATAGTCGGGAAATTACAAAAAAATAAAACGCCATTGCCGGGGATCAAACCCGGGTCACCCACAGGCAAAAATACTTACCACTATACTACAACGACATTATTATTCATTTTTGGTACTTTTACGGTGTTATATAAATACAGCAGCTCGCCAGAAAAGAGAAGGAAATATCGAAAATAAAATCGCCGTTGCCGGGGATCGAACCCGGGTCACCCGCGTGACAGGCGGGAATACTTACCACTATACTACAACGACCTTGTTGTTTGCTCCGGCAATATTTAGATTCTTATCCTATCGTAAAAGTTCGCCGGAAAATAATCGGAAAAAATAAAACGCCGTTGCCGGGGATCGAACCCGGGTCACCCGCGTGACAGGCGGGAATACTTACCACTATACTACAACGACTTTGTTGTTTACTTCGGTTTTCTTTCGAATATGATAAATGTCTCAATGGGTTTTAGCATTCCGTAAAAGTTGAAGAAAAACGAATTCAACAATTTAAAAGTTGCCCAAATAGAGTCAACTTTCTTTAATGCATTAATTAAGGAAAAAAAATTTATTCCTTTTTTAATCATACTTAATATAGTATTAGTTATGGTTTAATTTTAAAATGTTAAAATTTAATTTTGATCGATTTACACAATATATCTTCATCGACTAACCAATTTTGACACACGGAGTATTTCAGTAATTGGAATTTGATAGTCGTTTAAATTAAATTAATACTAATAGTTAACTAAATTTATATTTGCTTTAAAAAAACACTAGAAGTGTACTCGTGCAATGCAGCGAGATATATCATGATTTTAATGTTTTATTTTATGTTTTGTTTTATTTGTTGTTTTTTTATAAATTTGTTTAATTCAGACTTAATAATATAATGTTTTTTATATAAAAAAAATTAAGTATTTTGTTAGAATTCAATGATTATCTTATATATTTTAATGACATCTATAAAAAATAACCAATTACATATTTAATAATATAATTAAAACAAATTTATAGTAATATAATATATTAATTAATAATGATACATGGAAATATCTGCATAAAAGGAAGATCATGCACATACCAAATTGGTGGGTGTTAGAAGTCTGCAGTAGTAATATGTATCTTGTGCTTTGATACTTGTAAATTAAAAGATTTTTAAAATCTTGCATAAAATGATGATATTTTGTGCCTAATAATTTGTATTTAAGATTTTTTTATCCGTACTTTATAATATAATATAAATTATATTCTCAAAATAAAAATCAGTTACATCAAAAACTACAAACTACTTATTAACAATAAAAATCGGTTTTGTAAAGCACTATAAAATAATTATTGAGACTTGGTGTTTGGCTCTTATAATGGAGACCTTTCTTTTTTAATGATTCAAAATCTAAAACGGTCAACAAAGCTTTTTGGCTTCAATTATTTAATATATCTTAATTGGGTATCGTTGTTTAACAACCCTTTTGGATGTATTAACCAATTATACTTTTTCTAAATTCTATTTATGTTAAAGTTTTATATATGTATTATTGCCGCTAGATAAATGACAATAATAATTTAGATTTGCAAGATTTGTTTATTTTGTCATTATTCATATGTTCTTTACATTTGACATATAATTGAATAGTAATGTGTATCTTAGGGACCAGGGGCAGAGTTAGGAATTTTGTTAAGGACAGTCTAGGCCAAATGCAATAAAAACAATGGTAAGATCCAGTGACATTTGGTATGCAATATTACAAACTATATTATGTTTAAGTTACCTTCAAAGCATAGTAATGCCAGTTACGAACACATACTTAAGTGGTTTAAGAGGTATGACAATTTCACGTCTTTCACTATAATGAGATAAGAAGTTTATGATGTTATATACGCCCCTAAGGTAAGTTATTGCTCATATATTCTTCTAGTGGTCACTAGTTAAAAAAAGTGATGCTACTTTTTATTTGAATTTTTGTCAAATCCTACTCAGAGTTAGGGGCCGTTTACCAAACGCTTACCCGGATAAGCGTTTACCAATAAAATTTAACACTATCACTTACTTAGCAGGTAAGATTTTAGTCCACAAAAACGGTATCGTATGCAACAATTTTCCAAATAAGCGCTTCCCGGTAAAATTTAACACTATCACGTACTTACTGGGTAAGATTTTAGTCCACTAAAATGGTATTGTATACAACAATTTTTCCGGTAAGCGCTAACCGTGGTAAGAGTCTTCGTCTTAGCTTTTACCGGGTAAGATTTTTGGTCATTATCATCTTCATCCATAAGGTAAGATGACTTGGTAAGTACTTATCCGGATAAGCATTTAGTAAACGGCCCCTTAGTCTAGGTTTTGAGATTGATCCTAGTCCGAGTTCAATGATCTTTTTTTATTGTTACGTTTTATGGGTATATTAGATGCATGTGTATAGAATATTATACAAATGTGATCCTAGAATTGAATTCATGTTATGCCATAAAATTTATTAGAATTAAAAGAATTATATTCAAGTATTTAATTGGTGTGGTTGAAAGATTCCATTTGAATTAGAATATGGTCTTTCTTTATAACACGCTACCCATCCATGATTGGATGGTTAAAGCGTTCATCTCATAACTCACCAATTGATGGGTACAATTCCATTTATGTAGTATGTATATGTGTTATGTATAGTCGATTACTAAAATAAATATAAAAATAATTATTAAACATTATACATAGAACAACATGATTAAAAACAATATGGTTATGACCAATCTTGAATTGATGATCGTTGAGTTTATATCAGTTAGGCATTGTTTGACAAACTAACTTATAAGCTAGCTGATAGCTGATAAGCTAGCTTTTCAAGACGCTACTATGAGTAGTTTTTCAATAAGCTAGCTTATAAGCTAGTTTATGGTCATCTAAACGTGTACTAGAAAAAAAAATTAGCTTATAAGCTAGTTTTTTTTTTGCCAAACATAGTCTTATTCATTTTGGGTATCAAAATTGCTCATAATTAACTGGGACAAGGCCTTAACATGTTAACACATTGACCGATTGCATTCTCCTTTCTTGAAATAATCTTTAAAATATTGGATGAGTTCATGAAAAGTTGTCTGTTTTAATTTTTTTTAGACCTCCTAAGAAACACCCATGTAGATTATGAGTGCATATAATCCTCACTGTGATACTTTCAAAATAATAGTTTCTTTTCTTTTGAATTATACTAGAAGCGTACTCGCGCAATACAGCGAGATACATCATGATTTTAATGTTTCATTTTATTTTTTGTCGATTTACAGTACGATTTTGGATGGTTTTGAGAAAGTGATAATGTTTTTTTTTTATAAATTTGTTTAATTTAGGCTTAATAGTATAATGTTTTTTATATAAAAAAATGAAGTATTTTGTTATAATTCAATGATTATCTTATATATTTTAATGACATTTTGAAAAAATAACCAATTACATATTTAATAATATAATTAAAACAAATTTATAGTAATATAATATATTATTTTATAGTAATATAATATATCTATACTATATTATAAAACACGAATAAAAAATTCTTAAATACAAATTATTAGGCACAAGGTACCATCATTTTATGCAATATTTTAAAAATCTCTTAATTTACAAGTATCAAAGCACAAGCTACATATTACTACTGCAGACTTCTAACACCCACCAATTTGGTATGTACATGGTCTTCCTTTTATGTAGATCTTTCCATGTATCACTATTAATTAATATATTATATTACTATAAATATAAATTTGAGTGAAACTTGATTGGTGTTTTGGGTTTCCCCCATTGATTCCAAGTATCATGGCACCACTTGACTTATATAATTAATTGTTGTAATTTTTGCTATTAAATTATTGTTCAAAGCTCACTAGGCTTTTTGGCCTAACATTTGTTTGGTTGATGTGTATCTCATGTTCTAGCAGAGCCGGTCATAAGAAGATTTAGTCGGGCTTAGATCGAGCTTGGGGGAAAGAGATTTTTGGACAACATTCCATATAAGACCTTTATTTTGAAAGTAGTTGGGTGACACCCGAACTGTAATCTTATTTCATATGAAATTAGATTAATAGGTTGTTAGTCCATTGCTTTAAATTACAATTTGTATCTAACAGATGGTTACTTATTTCCCCACTTTTGGAAGGCTCGATGCTATGACATTTTTAATTACCACATTCCACTTTTTCGAAATTTTTTATTATCCCCTATTTTTTGGGGGTGTTACAAATAAGAAGAAGACAACGTTAATTACATTTGAACATATGTTACCATAAAAATGCATCTTTGACTTGATAAAGCATTTATTGACAACACAAATATTTCATAATAAGATAAAGCTGAGAAAAAGCGTACAACCACAATTAATTCCATTATAATCTCGAAAGATAATGTGTATATAAATGAATCTACAAAATAATTTATATAAAAATTGTATTTTTAATAATTATATAAAATAGAACTTGTTTTTTTTTTAAATAAAGGAGGGAGGGATTTATTTGGTTGTAACTTTTGTTTATGTTTCTCAAAAACAATTTACTAACTTAAATATTTTTGTTAAATTATATTTTATTTTTTCACATCATAAAGAAAAAAAAATAGAAGACTCTTTTTTTATTATCAATTTACAAAATATTTAAAAATATGTTTAATAAGTTCAAATTTCAAAAAAGACCTTCACATATAATCAAATTTACTGATATTTTGTAATGATACATTTTAGCAAATAGGAAATTTAAAAATAGCTTTTATAATTGTAATTTAATTCACATTTAAAATAATGAGTAAACTACCATTTTCGTCCTTGTGGTTTGATATTTATAACTATTTTCGTCCCTAATCATTAAAAGTTGCTTTTATGGTCATTGTGGTTTCTATTTTGTTTCGTTTTTGGTCACTTAAACAAACTTTGTTAAAAAAGTTTGTTAAATGAAGGGTAAGTAGGCCATTTTACGATTTATTTTTATTTTCATTTCTTTTGTTAAATTAAAGCATTTGAAAAATAAATTAAAAATAAAGCCTAACCCCCAATTGACCCTAGGCCTACCCTCAGCCATCTTCTTCAAATCCCCAATTGTAAAATGACTTACTTACCCTTCATTTAACTAACTTTTTTAATAGAGAGTTAGTATGAGGGACGAAAAACGAAACGAAACAAAAATCATAGTGACCATAAAAGCAATTCTTAAAGACCAGGGATAAAAATAGTTATAAACATCAAACCGTAAGGATGAATACCGTAGTTTACTCTAAAATAATTTAATGAATCAATTTTTTTTTGTGTTTCTTTTTGAATGTACGGAACCAAATATAAAAAAGAAGTAAGAAGAACCTTCTTCGAAAACCGCGTTCCGCTTAACGTAGTCGTCACCTTGCTAACGGTAGTACTACTACCCCCAAAATACTACATAACCACACAAATCAAAACACGCCACGTATACAAAACAACCGATCACCGGTGAGAACCCCACCTCCGATTTGCTTCCTTTAACCATGGCTTCCCCCAATCTTAAACCCTGGTTAAAATTTTCTACTATAAATACCCCCACATTATCCTCACCCTTGTTCACTCTTAAGTCTTAAGCATAAGCAAAAGCAAAAGCAAAAACACATAGTACTGTGTGTGAGAGAGAGAGTGTGGACTGCGCGGGTGAGTCGTCTTCTAATTTACAGGTATTCTTATTCTTCATCTTCGCCGGAGAAAATTTTCCGATGGTGGGTGTATTTTCAACTCAAATTTTCATGATATTTTGCAGGTTTGGAGATCGTGTTTATGTTTGTGTGTATATAATCGTGTTTTGTTGTGTTTGATGTTTGTAAATTTGGGTGGTAATTTGTTGGATTGAGTGATTTATATTATTGAATTTTCTGAATTGGGTGTTTTTTGTTTGTGGATCTTTTGCTGTGTGTGTTGTGGGATCATGCTTTTTATTTAAAGCATAAAGTTGTTTTTTTTTTCTTTCTGTTTTTTGTTGCTGATTGGATTTGAAAATGGAATTTTGATGATACATGTTCTTTGATTTCTGACTTTTGTGGTCAAACTCATGATTTGAAAGTGGATGATTGTCAATCAATGTATGCAATTATCACTTTTGATCATGATCTGGGAATTGATCACTTTTACCATATGATTGTGTTGCTAAATTTTGGTGTATTTATGGGAATTTGTTGGATTTAGTGATTGTATTATTGAATTGCTGAATTGGGTATTCTTTGTTTGTGGAGTTTTTGCTAGTTAAATAATGCTTTTTCTTTTTAAGCAATAAGTTGTTCTTTCTATTTTTTTCTTATTACTGATTGTATTTCAGAAAGTAATTTTGATTAAATCTGTTCTTGTTGTTCTTCAGTTTCTGATTGTTGTAGTCAAATTCATAATTCTAAAAGGGTCTAAATGATCTGTTGACCATATAAGTCAATGCTGGAAGTTCTTTGCACACAACAAAAACACTTAATAGAGTCGGTTCTTGTGGTTAATCGATTGTGTTTTAAGTTAATTGTGATTTAAATTCAATCCCAGAAATATGTTTTTAGGTATTTTTACGCGAATTCTAATACAACTATCACCTTTTTGTTTCTTCATGTAGCAACAATTTTGGTCAAGATTTTGTTGTTGTTTGGTATAAGATTAGGCTGCAATGTGTCCTCCGGCATCGGTCCCTTTTGCAGCTGAAATTGGTGAATATTGGACCGATGAAGGGATCTTTACGTCCTTGTTGAACTTCAAAAGTGGAAGTCCTCTGCCTTCGAATGTAACTTCCGATGTAAATCCTTACCAATATAAGCCCTCGGATCTACCGGGTTAGCATCAATACTTTTATGATATTATATATTTCTCAGTTTGTCACACTTTTCACAAGTCAGGGTCTTCACGGAAACGAAACTGCTGCCCTACTCTTTGGGGTAGAGGGGTCTGCGTACATCTTACCCTCCCCAGACCGATTTCCAGATGGGATATACCGGGTTTGTTTGGTATGGTTTTTATGTTATAGTCCTTTCGTATTTCACAATTGATTTGTAATCAAGATTTGGATTCATGCTTGATGATGTTGTTCGATTGGTCCTTCAATCGAAGTATTATTCATAAGGTTTTAGAGCCGTGAGAACCAATGAAAATCATGAATATTCATTTGTGAATTTAAAAGAATATTCATTATGAATAATGAACCAATCACAATGAATATCATGGATATTCATAAATGAATATCATGATATCCATTGGTTCTCGCGGTTCTAAAATGAACTTTCCTCTATTCGGAAGAACCTTAAAATCATGGATTGTTTATGTGACATGTAATCTTACGAACCGAACCGAACTTGCAGCCGATTTGTGGTACTTCTGCTCTTGCGTAAAAAAAGATGCAAAATGCGGATTCTGGGTGGAAACAGGGGATGCTTGTGAGATGGTCTCGAACTCTACCATCCTTGGTTTGAGAACCACCCTTCAATTTTACGAAGGCCAGGCCCCACATGGACGAAAGACTGATTGGGTGATGCAAGAATACAGGATAACTGAAAAGTTCAAAGACAATTTGAAGGTATACATACACACTATCTGTTAATCCCATAATAACTGCAACATTTCCTTTCGTGAAAAGATCCAAATTTCATTAATTTGGTGTACAAGATTCTTTTATACATTCCCATTGAAGGGTATTTTAGAAGTTTTGCTTAAATCATGTGCCATTCCAAACCGTATACCGATAATTCTAACATGGCTAGTGAATTACAACAGGATCATAGAGCATTATGCAGAGTGTTCTTGGCTGATGAAAATAGACCATTCTCTGGCCATAACATTGATGTCAAAACCTCCATTAATTTGGACCCAAAGACAAATTCACATGTGAATACTATAGAACACATTTCTACCCTTGAACTTTTGGTGAGTTAGCTTAAATTATCTAATGGTGTTTATAGTGGCTTCTTTGCTCTCCAATTTGAAAACTTTTGTGGATCCTTTGTTCAAATTTGGGCATGTTTTTTATAGGAAAAAACTAAGGAAAACAACACAGGGATGAGCAGTAGGAGATCTCAAGATTTTCTTGAAAACTCCTCTGAAATGGATTGTATTTTGAGGGGAGATTACTTCGAGTTGAACGATCTTATTGATCCCGGATACCATTCTTCAAGTTCTGCTAATTCTAGTTGCTTAACCATGACATCAGAAGAATGCTTCGATTCAATCGCCCTTTTGAAAGAGCTAGAGGATGACATTAAAGATCAAGAAATGAAAGACTCGAGTCTCAAGTTCAATCTTTCTACACCCGTAAAGTCAAAAGAAGTGGTCATATGCCCGCCCCCTTCAGGTATAAATGCCGTGAGAACCATAAATATTTGAGAACCGAGAAAAAACCAGTATATGCATATACACTATCAAAATATGTATCTGTCAATTAGTATATTCATTAAGGACTTATACTATATATGCGCTGAAATTCATATAATGCATAAACTGGTTCTCAAAATATTTATGGGTCTTATTTGAATCATCCCTTAAATGCTCTATTCATCGTATTTTGGACTAATTTTCTGGAAATTTCTGTTCTATTCGGTTTTGTCTATCGTGTGCTTATTGTGATGTTTATGATTTATTTGAGCAGTGTCTGTTGGAAACGGCAAAGAGTGCAAAGCTTTTGATCAAAAGACCTCCAAAGTGGATGAAAGGATCGAAAGCACTTCAAATGGCGTGAATGCGACTGCATCTTCGAGTGATTGTGAAGGTACATCGAAAGAAGGAAAGAAAAAGGATGTCGGTATGACGAAAAAGCGTAAAATGATGAAGTATTTATGTTTTCTGGCATTTTGAGTCATACAAGTGATGTATTAATAGAAAGAAGACACCATGAGGGATGATGATTGAATACAGTTGGTGAAATGAGGTGGGGGTTTTGATATTGAAATAAGCTAGTTTTTTTTTACATGTTTGGATGACCATAAGCTAGCTTATTGAAAAGCTACTCATAGTAGCGTTTTGAAAAGCTAGCTTGTAAGCTAGTTTGCCAAACATAGCCTATAGCCTAAAGAGGAGAGTAGGGGGGGGGGGGGGGGGGGCAAGATTTTCATTTGTGTTGTAATAAGTTAACATGTAAATAGGGGGAATGGAGTGTGTAAAGGGAGATAGGAAAAAAAATTCATGTTTGATACATTTATAAAATAGTGACTTCTTATAGGAAATTATCTCCACATCATTCATAAGCCAAAGATTTTCATGGAAACAACATTAGTTTGGAATGGAATGGCAGATCTGCATATATCCTATCCCTAGACTTCATTTCCCCCACCATAACAAGTGGCACCAAATTCGATTATTAAGATCGTTTTCGCAAAACGAGAGGGGTGAGGGAACATGAACGGTGAAATTTCGTAATGAATCATAAACCAAAGGCTTGTTAAACAAGAGAGTTCCATTTTTGTGGAGCCCAACTTTATTATGTGTTGTTAATGGTGAAACACAAACATTAACTTTGTGGAGCCCAACTTTTTTTTTTGGGAAGATTCCATCAATACCCTTTACGCTGTGTTCTCGAGTCCTCTTTTACGAAGGAAGGGGAGAGAGAGGGAAAGAAAGGAGCATGAAAGAAAAAAAAATCTCGTTTTCTCGAGTTTTTTTTATAGGAGGGAAAGGAAAGAAAAGATGAGTAAAATAAGATTGATTTTTCCTTTCAAGAACTTTCCTCTCAATTATTTGCTACGGCCTCTGTGACCACCTTTATTTAGTCAAAATTAGATTTCACATCAGGTTCATATACAGTAATTTGCTATAAGAAATTGATGATTCAACTTAAAAGTGTCGAAGTTCTTATGGAAAGCGTGTTTAATTTCATTGGGAACTAGTGGAGCATGGGCGGCAGTGACTTGAACCATGGAATACAAAGATGGGGACAATGACTCCAAACGCCTTGTAGAGCGTGTTATACTTTTTAAGATCGAGGTTGTTCACATTCACAAGCTTCACCTAGAAACGCTGCTACGCTGTTGCTGGAAGTAGCTTTTAAAAGGGGACTCTTTCGATGTCTCAAGAAATACATGTAGGCAAGTGCAAAGATGTGAGGAAGAAGCAAATTGGTTTCATTACGTCCCAACTCATTTCCCAAAATATCAGCTACATGAATCCCAACGTTTGTATGATCATAAAGGCGAGCCCATAACAAAGCTCACGACGAATTTGAGATATCAGATTATCATCAATGGGTGCCTTTCACTTCTTTAGTTCTTCAAGGAAGCAAAAATTTGAAGATCGAGATAAACAAAAGGCTTCCATTGATCAAAAAACAATATCTCAAGTTCATCATGAGCTATGTTTTGGGCTCGCCTTTTTGATCAGACAAACGTTTGTGACGAATGTTTTGGAATTGAGTGGGGAAGTAATGGAATCAATTTGCTTCTTCATAATATCTTTCTACTTTGCACTTGCCTATGTGTTTTTCTTGAGGATATCCAAAGAGCCCACTTTTAAAACCTACTTCTAGCGGCGTTTCAAGGTGAAACTCATGGATGCGAACAACCTCAATCTTAAAAAGTACAACGAGCTCTGCAAGGCGTTTGGAGTCACTATATCCTCATCTTTTCATTCCACGGTTGAAGTCATTGCCACCCATGCTTCACTAGTTCCCAATGGACTTAAACACACTTCCCATAAGAACTTCGACACTTCTAAGTTGAATCCTCAATTTCTTATTGCAGATTACTTTTATATGAACCTAACCTGATGTGAAATCTAATTGACTAAATAAAGGTGGTCACAAAGGTTGTATACGGTGACAGTTTATCAACTGTTTATGTGACTACCTTGGATCTTTGGAGGCGCATGCGTTCTGAGATGTAGGATAACGGTAGTTAACCTTTAACCACCAATCCTGCTAAAGAAGACACATTTTGGTATCATCTAACTTGCATAATTACAAATTTCGGAAAAAAAAGGCAGGATGCTAAATTGCAGTAAGTCGGCCTGTATATCCACGGTTACCCAACCTTTTTTTCCAAAACAAGTAAATTTAGCTCGAAGTATCGTATGACACTAGGGTAAAATATAGACATAGAAGGGGTGTCACATACTTTCTATTTTTTGTGTGTAATAAAAATAATGATGTGTTAATTATAACATGAAACAAGGGAATAGATGCACAAACCTTTAAGATTTTTGATCTTTGATGAAGATTGGTATGGTCATTGTGTTGCCAATATATATTGCAATGGTGTCTTTGTCCAAGTACATCTCAAATAACAAAATGAAAGATAGAAACTATCAACTATAATTTCTCCATTGATTTTGCAACCTGAAACAATATGTGTCATGTAAAACATGATCATCAACATGAAAAAAGTGTTTCTATATATTGTTAATAAAATATAGAAATACAAAAAGGATAAGATGTTGTAAAAGTTAACCATAAAAGATGCATGCCAATTGAGGTGAATTTGCTATTTGCATAGCCAAAATATGAAGTGGACAAGGTTGTGAGTGCTAAGATAGACGAACTCCAATTCCGAAGAAGCTGCAACTGTATATGCTTAACTTGCTAAATATGGTTATCAACAACTTATGTGATGTAGTTTGTGTTTTAATCTTGGTTTTGAACATGCCCTTTTGATCTATGCATAAATTGAAGTTGTTGTAGACTTGTAGTAAGGTTGTAAATGCTTTTTTGGATAATCATAGATGTCTAGGCCAATTTGTGCATTTTCATAAATTGGATTAACTTTTCATTAGTGGTTTTACATTCCGTTATATTGCACAAATACACCACTGGTAACTTTAATTGTGTACTAATTTCCATGATAAGAATAACCTTTCTAGTGGTTGCCATACATAAAGTTAACCACAAGCATGGGGAACTTCAATGTGAAATTTTGATATAGGAACTTGAGTTGGTGTGGTCAAAGGTTGTATTAACTAATCCTAATGGTGAAACTTTGCATATCTTTTGTGTATGGTGTATCTTAAGCTACCAAATTGAGTTGAACTACTCATTGAACTTTTGCTAGAATTCTTTTCGATATTTAGTCGATGTAGAATCGAATCTTCCCTTGGCAAAATGTTGCTCTTGGTTGCTTAAAGCAAGAAGAGTTGCAGATTGATGATATGTTTATGGGTTTAGAAGAGGGTGTAAGGATCAGATGGTATGGGGAATTTTGGAAGTTGAAAATGTTGTGTTTGCTGTTGATAAAGGATTTTAGTTGCTACAAAATATTTTTCATTATGTTTGGATCAATTGATGTATTTTAATATGATTTAAATATCTTAAATACTGTCAATAGCATGTTTTGATTTAAATGCATGTTAATTTTATAATTTAGATGTAAGTTTCATAATGATGATGAATAAATATATGAAATTGTATAATTTATAAATTACTATTATTCTACAAGAATTCAACCATTGAACTCTACTAGCATCTTTTTCTTAATGAAATACATACTTTGAGCAATACTATATGGAACTTTGAGAGCTTCATTTTCATAACTCTGAAATAATATATTCCTTTTTTTATGGGAAGAGACCGAAGATCTAATCTAATAAGCAGTTGTAAGGGTACGTTTGGTATACAGTACAAAATTGGACATAACAAGACTGAACAATAACTTATTATCCCACATCTGACACGACATTAGACTTGGATGATACGCTGATGCTTGTCCTACGAAATTAGATGGAACAAAAATTATAAAAATATAACAAAATTAATAAAGTATTAAATTACAAAAGTCAAATTAAAACCCTAAAATCTTTTCTAAAATTTTCATTCATCAACCTCACTATCACTTCTCTAGACCAAATACATCCAAGGCTTAAAACTGCATCAAACCCAACCATATGTGGGCCAAGAGAAAATTGGGCCTGGTTGTGATGAGTTGGAGTGAGGGTGGTCAATTTTTTTTTTTTTTTTTTTGGTTTAAAATATAAAAATAGTCGAACAAATATATATTGTCACGAATTCGAAAAACTCTACAAACTAAATTGAGATATGTCGATGACATATGTGTTTTTTACGAAAGCAGAATGGAAATAATGCATGCCCCTTGATGAAATGATCAGTCACTTGCAAGGTTTTAAAGAATGGAAATAAGCCTCGAGACATTTTCCTCTTAGATACATGAGACGTATTCCCCAAAAAGTAAAACAACAAAATTATAAATCTATATCACTTAACAAAAAAAAACATAATTTTGCATTTCCATACCAATAAGCAAACTATAAAGCCAATAATTTATAATATATGTATATATGTGTATGAAAATTTATATATTAAAAACATATTATGTACATAAAACAAATTAGTCACAATAATATAATACACAAATCATAATATATATATATATATATATATATATATAAACAAATTATACATAACTTATACATATATGTACACAAAGGGTTGGGTTCCGGTGAGAAGCGTGAGAAGTGGTTATCAACCGTTGGATGAGAAATAGATGTACATTAGGATGAGATGCACCGAGATGTATCAGATCAATTTTCTTCTAAGCCGCAATTCATGGGAGGGCTTGAGATTAAAAGAGATCAACGGTTCAGATCCACTTCTCACGCTTCTCACCGTTAACTCAGTTTCTCACACGATCCTTCACCTATATATATATATATATATATATATATATATATATATACATAAAAAACAAAGAAATAGTTGGAGAGAAGAGCAAAGAAGCAATAGAAGTTTAAAAAACTTATAAGCTAGTTTTTTTTACATGTTTTGATGACCATAAACTAGTTTATTGAAAAACTACTCATAGTAGCGTTTTGAAAAGTTAGCTTATCAGCTGTCAGCTAGCTTATATCAGCTAGTTTGCCAAACATAGCCTTAAATTGATCGATTATGTTCAAAGGCAGTCGATGTGAATCCGTGAACATTCATAACCAAAGATACGAGTTTTCAGATGTTTAAAAGAATATTATATCAACTTAGACATTAAAAAAATACAAATACTTTTTGTTACTAATTGTGAGTTAAAAAAAAAGACTTATATATATGTATATATGAAAAATAGCTTGTCTTAGTGCCATAAATTATGAAAACAACCCTTTAACTATCATATTATATAGAGAGAGAGAAAGAGAGGGGAAGAGATGAATGTTCAAACGAGAACGCTAACTATTTAAAAAAAACAAGAAAACAACAAATCATGTGCAAAATTATATATGATTCAATATTAACAGCAAAAAAATTGGACACGGACAACTTTGGCTGCGACTTAAGTCGCGGACAAAGTCGTGTGAATCATATATGATTTTGTCATTTCAATATTCAGTCATTCTCGTATTTTCTTAAATACATATTGTTCTTGTATGAACCCACCTATATATATATATATATATATATAGTGTTTGGTTCATTTGAGAAATGATAAATATATGAGAAATAGAGAAGTAATTCTAGCCATTCATATGGTCAAGATCGGATTTGACTAGTCAAATATTGCGGCTTTGACCGGTCAAAAGTTGCGGCTATCCCAAAAATAGAAGGACAATTTCGTAAATTTTACAAAACACACGGGTTGTGTTCATATATGAACATGTATAATTCACATATGAACTATATGTTCATATATTAACCAGTGTAATTCACAACTGAACTCTTTTAACTGATTCATATATGAACCTTTTTGATTCTGAACCTTTTTGATTCATATTTGAATCAGTTGAACTAACTAACAGATTCATATATGAATCTGTATGAATCACAAAGATTCATATATGAATCAGTTGAACTAATTAACAAATTCATATATGAATCTTTGTGATTCATACAAATTCATATATGAACTCATCCGGTGTATTTTATGAAATTACCCCTCTATCTTCTATAGACCACATAAGGAATTATCCGGTGCTTCGCGGTCAAAGCCGCAAATGTTGACCAGATGAATGACTAAAATTACTTCTTTATTTCTCATATATTTACCATTTCTCAAATCAACCTCTCCCTATATATATATATAATTAAAAACAAGTAAATTATATATATATATATATATATATATATATATAAAATTAAAAACAAGTAAATTAATTACACTCAACAACTCCCACAAATTTAAGCAACATATTTTTAAAAGTCAAAATAAGTTTTCCTATAAAATTATATTACATGTTATCAAATAAATTTCAGTAATGATAATTTATATCTTACATAAATTAGTTGTACAATAAACAAAATATGTGAAGAACATATGTCGTTCAAAGATAATATAATAATTATTCATGATCTTTTTAAACATACGTATTTGTAAATATGGGTTGGGTTCCGATGAGAAGTTTTGTTAACAGTGAGAAGCATGATCAGAAGTGGATATCAACCGTTGGATGAAAAATGAACGCACATTAGGATGAGATGCACCAAGATAAGATGCATCGAGATGCACCAGATCAATTTCTTTTTAAGCCCCAATTCATGGGAGGACTTGAGATTAAAAGAGATTAACGGTTCAGATCCAATATACACGCTTCTCACCGTTAACTCAATTTGTCACACGATCATTCGCCTTTTAAATATATGAACTACAACTTAATTGTATGGTAGTTTGTAAATAGAAAAAACCGAGTGGCACATACAAAACATGCCAACTATTTTGATGCTATTGTCGTGTCATATTTATACCGCATAGAGTAACAATATTCTTGTAAATGTTTTTTGTGTGCATTTATTTGTTAGTTATACTGGATCTTGTCTACGAAAGTTCATTGTTCATCAAGGTTATAGTTAGATGTATTTTTTTGATGTATGTCTATTTTATTGCTAGACAAATTAATGATTAAACATTCATACTTAAACGAGCTATTTTACTATTGATGCATCGCTCGCTTCTTGATCATATATCTTGAAACATGTTGAAACTTTGTATCAATATATTTAGGTTATCTTGTCTTTTTATCCATTTTTTTTATTTGATTCTTAATTTCTTGACTCAAATATGACTTCCATGATCTGATGGACGTCTTACGTTTTTTTTTCTTTAAAAAAATTATACATTCTTATGTGATATATACCATATTATATAATTAAATATATGTTAGTCACCTGTTCATTAAGATTTTACCATTTATACCTGTAAATAATGTTAAATATAGGGTGTTGCTAAGACTACCCCCTTACCTCATCATCTCTCTCATACCCCATACCCCCTTACATCATATCTCTCTCTCGCATCTTTTTTTTTTTTGTTTTTTTAATTAATAGTTACAATTTTGGTCCTTAAAGTTTTTTGATTGATTTACTTTATACCTTTTACTTTTTTAATTTTCATTTTACACCATAATTATATTAACACATATAATTGTATATTAACTAAAATATATTTAAAAAATACTTTTAATTTTAACAAATTACATCATTATAATCGTCTCTTCGATACCTTCGAAATGAGCACAATATTGAATATTTTTTAATTTAATTATTTTATTATATATTAAAATATGTCAAAAAATATGTTTTGGTATGGAGTATATTGCAATTGCATTTTTCACTCAACATGGTTCAACGTTATTTGCATTGTAATTTCATTTTTCACTCGACAGGGTTCCAAGTCATTTTGCAAAACATGTGTTTGTTAGGTGTGTTAAAAAAAACCGGAAAACCGAAAAAACGAGCCGAACCGTTTAATCTGAAATCGAAAAATCCGATAACCAAAAAACCCGATAACCAAAAATTCGGTTCGGTTCGGTGCGGTCCGGTTCAACCAGGGACGGACGCAGGGACTTTTTCAACGTGCCTTCATTTTTTTACCAACATTCAATATCGTCCGATATGTTATTAGCCTAATTCCGCCGTTTTGAAGGACTTTTAAAGTTTTTCGAGGGATTTTAAGTTTTTTTTTTATCGATTTCGAGAGTTTTTTTCGGTATTTTTAGTTGATTTCAAGAGATATTTTTCGGATTTTTTGGTTGATTTAATTTTTTTTTTTTGGTTGATTACGAGGTACGGTTGCACTTCTAAAATAATACGGTTGCACATTCTAAACTCATTTGATTATTTTAAACTCATGAGGTAAGGGGGTAGCCTTAGCAACACCCATATTCATACGTTTCAAAAGTGGCAAATGAAAAATATTGTTATTAGTAAAATACGTTTAACCATATTCATCGTATATTAACTAAAATATGTTTAAAAAAAATACTCGTGACTATGTTGATTTAAATGAATAATAAAAAAATAGATTAACCAAGATACAATATATGACATATAATACTCCATCCGTCCCAAAATAAGTGTCCACATTTCTATTTATATTTGTCCCAAAATAAGTGTTCACTTTTAAAAAGTAAATAACTAAATTCTCACATTTACCCTTAATTAATGCACAAATATATGAGAGTTGTGAAAACAGAGAAACATTAAATAAGGGTAAAGATGTCATTTGGTGAGAAAAATTTGTAATAATTATGCATGTCTAAAACTGTGTGACAAGTCAATTGTGGACACTTATTTTGGGACGGAGGGAGTAATATAATAATATAATTAAATCAAAAAATATTCAATATTGGGCTCATTTCGAAGGTATTGACGAGACGATTATAATGGTGTAACTTGTTAAAATTAAAAATTACTTTTTTAACGTATTTTAGTTAATATACGTTTATATGTGTTAATGTAATAAAAATATAAAATGTAAAATATAAAACAAAAAGGTATAAAGTAAAATTAATCAAATGAATTTAGGGACCAAAATTGTAACTATAAGTTAAAAAAAAATAAAAAGTACGATTGTGAGGAGGAAAGGGGGTGTGTTTTTAAATTTTTTTTGCAGGGGGTAGGATTAGAATATTTCTGTGAGTCACATCACATGTTATCGTAGGTAGAAAATTTCTTTAGTTTATACATGATTTTGAATTTGGGAAATTAATTAAAATGCCCGTATTTGAACATCGTATTACCGAAATGCCCCAAATCTTGTCGACTTTGCCGAAATACCCTTTAAGTCCGGGAATCCCGGGGTTATGTCCGGGAAACCCATATATATGTATCTCACACACACCCATATATGCATCTACACACATGTACACGATCCCGGCCCCCAACCCCGGGTTTCCCGGACATAACCCCGGGATCGAGTCCTTTCCCGGCCGAAACACAACAACCCTGGGATCGATGCTCATCCCGGCCACGTTTCCCGGACTTAAAGGGTATTTCGGCAAAGTCGACGAGATTTGGGGCATTTCGGTAATACGATGTTCAAATACGGGCATTTTAATTAATTTCCCTTTGAATTTCAATCGAAAATGACAACCTCCTTTATATAAAAACCAATATATACCTAAAAACCATTAAAAATATACTTCTTTTTTTCTCTTGAAATATATATATTTGGCTTTATTATTTACTAGAACACATTTGGTATACGTTTCACTCAAGGAATGTAAGAGAAATCTCATCTTTCCTGGATTTAAATCCAGGCACGGTAAAAACCCTTGTGGTCATTAAGTTTTATTTGCGATGACTTCAGGCCATTCATGATCGCCCAAGTGATTAGTCTGTACAAATAAACTGATCCGAAAATGCAGGATTAATCCAAAAAATGGAATATTTTAAAATTATTATAATAAAGTTTAACTTTTGTGATCTTTCTATGTAACCTTCACTATATATCATTTCCCAACACAACCTACCTTCACCTCATTTATATTTTGTTTTCACCTTTCTATATTATGCTCTTTTGTCTTTTTCTATTTTTCTAAACAATTGTATCCATTCCGGTTACGGAATTTTTATATAGACCGAAAAATCCTTAAGCCTTACGATTAATAAACATAACTTTTAAAAAGTTGATAGCACCGGTTATATTTAAGCATCACTAAATGTGATCTTTTGTTTGAGTGTTTTATGTGACATTGTCTTTTATGAGTTTTAGGAAAATGACTTGTAATCTAATATTAACAAAACAATATAACTTAAAATTGAATATTGGAATAAGTATTTTGTTAGTTTATAAAAATAAAATGTACATTTGTTTTCAAAAATTGAATTTTAAATTCATATAAACTAAAAATGGAAACTTATTGCATATGGGAGGGGCCAATTTGTTGGCCTATTGAAACAACAAGTCCTTATCAAACCAACTCCATCAACCATTTGACCATTTTCCTCATTATATATATATATATATAAAAGAAACGTGTGAGAAGTTGAGTTAACGATAAAAAACGTGATAAGTGGGTCTGAACCGTTGATTTCTTTTAATCTCAAGTCCTCCAATGAATTGCGGCTTAGAAAGGAATTGATCTAGTGCATCTTATCTTGGTGCATCTCATCCTAATATTCGTTCATTTCTCATCCAACGGTTGATAACCACTTCTCATGTTTTTCACCGTTAACTCAACTTCCCACCGGAGTCCAACCCTATATATATATATATATAGTGGAAGGATATTTTGCAACCCTGAAAAAGGTTGCAACCCTTACAACCCACATCTTAACCGTTAGATTCATGATCGATGGTTATTTAAAAATGAATTGTTTTAAATAACAATTCGTTATACTAACAATCTATCTTAACCACATCTTAACCAATATTTTTTGTATCAACCAATATTAACAGTTAGTATAACAATCTTGGTTAATATTGTATCAACCAATATTAACAGTTAGTATAACAATCTTAACCACAGAAAACGAATTGTATCAACCCACATCTTAACCAATATTTTTAATTAAACGGTTAAGATTTGGGTTGTAAGGTTTGCAACCTTTTTAAAGGTTGCAAATAAAACAACCTCATATATATATATATAGAGAGAGAGAGAGGTGAGTTATTGACTTATTGTGCAACCTTTTTAATGGTGCAACCCATGCAACCCAACTATCTACCACTCATTTTATTTTCACCTTTTCTAATTAAAAAGATGAAAACAAAATGAGTGGTAGATAGGTGGGTTGCATGAGGTTGCACCATTAAAAATGGTTGCATTTGAACACCCCTCTTTCTCTCTCTCTCTCTCTCTCTCTATATATATATATATATATATATACAAAGAGAGAAGGGGAGAGAAAAGTTCAAACAATAACGCTAACTATTTAATAAAACAAAAAAAACAACAAATCATATGCAAAAACAAATATGATTCGGCATTAACGGCCAAAAAAATGGATGCAGACGGTTTTGACCACGACTTAAGTCACGTGAATCATATATGATTTTGTATCGATTCAACAGTTATCGGGTTTTTCTAAATAGATATTAATTGTTCTTGTATGAACTGTCACACACACACACACACATATATACTAGAGGCATACTCGCGCAATGCAGTGACATACATCACGATTTTAATGTTTCATTTTATTTTTTGTTTTTTTGTCGATTTACAGTACGATTTTGGATGGTTTTGAGAAAGTGATAATGTTTTTTTTATAAATTTGTTTAATTTAGACTTAATAATATAATGTTTTTTATATAAAAAAAATAAGTATTTTGTTAAAATTCAATGATTATCTTATATATTTTAATAACATCTAGAAAAAAATAACCAATTACATATTTAATAATATAATTAAAACAATTTTATAGTAATATAAAATATTAATTAATAGTGATACATGAAAATATCTGCATAAAAGGAAGACTCTGTACATACCAAATTGGTGGGTGTTAAAAGTCTGCAGTAGTAATATGTATCTTGTGCTTTGATACTTGTAAATTAAGATATTTTTAAAATCTTGCATCTATAAAATGATGGTACATTATGCATAATAATTTGTATTTAAAAGTTTTTTAACCGTGCTTTATAATATAGTATATATATATATATATATAGTGGGAGGATCAAACAAGAACGGTACCTATTTAAAAGAACACGAGAACGACAAATCACATAAAAAATCATAAGTGATTTTACATGTGATTCCCGCAACCTTAAGTCGCGGCAAAAGTCACCCGCGTACCGTGACTTTGCACGACTTCCCCGTTAACGTAAAATCACTTATGATTTTGTATGTGATTTGCCGTTCTCGTGTTCTTTTAAATAGATATCGTTCTCGTTTGAACCCGACACTATATATATATATATATATATATATATATATTGGAGGGTTGTTGCAACAAATATATATTGAGCAGCTTGGGGTTGGGATTCCGTATACGAACGTTCGTCTTTGGTAAGTTTCTTGGGGTTGCCATTGATTTGGTCTAATCATATATATATATATCAAGGCTCCAATTATTTGAGATCCACTATTCTTTCACACCAACTTAACCTGCCAAAAATATATTTTTATTTTCTGAAAACCCATATCAACACTACTTTATACACATGTTTTCTATGCATTTTAATTTGCTTTATTTATTTATAACTAAACAACATACTTTAAAAATACGGGCATTTATTTATTTTTACATTATATACTCTCAAACATATATCTTTAAAAAAAAAAAACATTGCCAAAATAATAAAAATAAAAATAAAATTTTAAGCTCAATTTAGCTATTTTGAAATAAAATATAAAGTTTAAATAATCTATAAATCATCGATTCTAATTATTTATTTCTTCTTTTGGCATTAATTACCACGGTGACTCACGAAACGGTGGCAAAAATTCATCCTTCAATTATGATTTTTGGGTTCTTTCAAAATTTATAAATAAATAGATAAGGACAACTATATATAATATTAAAGATATTGAAAAAAAAGTCGGAACTTGGGCCAACGACCAATTAAGGTGTCGTATTTTTCTATAAGTTTATGTTATTAGAGTTTCTTATCATTCATTTTTAAATTAAATAGAAATTTATTTTTATAAAAATTTGATGATATTATATAGGATTTTTGTTGAAGGTGATCTTCTTGTTTTAATTACTTTTGTGTTAAATCAGTGATTATTTTTAGAGTGTATCAGAATCTCTAGCCAGATATGATAGATCCTGATTTTATTATAATATGAGGATATGTGAAATTCTTTAAATTTCTCTAAAAGAGTTTTAAGGTGGAATACACATACAAGACTTAATCATTTCAGAACTCCATAATTTGTGAGATTCGTGAAATACTATTTTAAGATAATTAATACAATTTTTAAAAAATTCAAATTCCATATATACCTATATATATGGGCAAAAGTTCGTGTGAGAAGTTGAGGTTAACGTGAGAAGCATAAGAAGTGAATATGAACTGTTGATCACTTTTAATCTCATGCCCTCCTATGAATTGAGCCTTAAAAGAAAATTGATCTGGTGCATCTCATTCTAGTGTGCGTCCATTTCTCATCCAACGGTTGATAACCACTTCTCACGCTTCTCACGTTAACCTTAACTTCTCACAAGAACTCAACCTTATATATATATATATATATATATATATATATATATATATATATATATATATATATATATAAGGGTGTTCAAATGCAACCCTTTTATATGGTGCAACCCCTCTATCCACCACTCATTTTATTTTCACTTTTTATAAAAGTGAAAATAAAATGAGTGGTGGATAGAGGGTAACATGGGTTGCACCATGTAAAATGTTGCATAATAACATACCCCTATATATACATATATATATATATATATATATGCAACCCATGCAACCCCTTATCTACCACTCATTTTATTTTCACTTTTGTAATTAAGAAGAAAAAAAAAGTTGAAAATAAAATGAGTGATGGATTGCACCATGTAAAAGGGTTGAATAATAACCTACCCCCCTCCTCCTCCTCCTCTCTCTCTCTCTCTCTCTCTCTCTCTCTATATATATATATATATATATATATATATATCTTGTAACATACACACAGATGCACAATTAAATATATACACATTGTGAATACAATGAAAACAACGGTAAGAAATTGGTACTAGGGTGTTCATAAATGGTAGGTTTAGATTAATTTTTTTGTCTTATTTTGGTGTTCACAAGATATACTAGATCTCGTAGATTTAAACTGTATTCACAAATTATAATAGCATTTCTAAACAAATATTCAAAATGTGTTTAACTTATGCATATTTAATTTTTGAGTAAACTACGACTTTCGTTCTTGTGGTTTGTTGTTTATAGTCCCTGACTTTAAAAGTTAAATTTTTGGTCATCATGATTTGCAATTTCTTTCCCTTTTCGTCCCTGAAACTAATATTCTCAGGGACTAAAAGCAAAAGAAGTTGCAAACCACAATGACTAAAAAACAATTTTTAAAGATCAAGGACGAAAATAGTTATAAACAATAAAACACATGAACGAAAATAATAGTTTACTCTTAATTTTTTGTGCGCCTGTATGTTACGAATAAAAGAAAGAGAAGAGATGGGAGAAGAGAAAAGGAGAGAGATTTTTTTTTTAAATTAAACTAGTGGCAACCTCGTGCGTTGCACGGTAGCAATAAATTTTTTAAAGAAGTACTTGACCGAGTTAAGATAGAACATAATTTCTTGCTTAATAATTAATGAGATACAATTTAAAATGAAGAATGTATTTACATAAGTGGTTTATTTTCACGTATTGATAACCTTTTATTGTTACGAAGAGTTTGACACGTATTGACATTAATTTTTTTGTTATGTTATTTAGAATGAAACAACATGTCATACACCCATATCATTATTGTTGTTACGAAAGTTTTGAGAAATCACCGTCTGACTCAAATTTAAGTTTGATAATTTTGAAGTTTGAACTTAAAAAATGTTGCTTATTATTTTAATGTCTCAAACTTGTAATGCACTAATATGATATCCAACTTGATTCGTTCCAAAGTTAATTTAATGCTTTTGAGTTTATATATAAGGTGACATATAATAAAAACACTCTAACAAACATGTTGACATTAAGTTTTAAACTTAAGGCCTAAAGTAGATGTATAGATTTTTTGAAAAATTATTGTTGACCAATATATTTAGTCAAACCTATTTTTAAATTTTTCAAGCCAACTTCTACTCATATATAACCATCTATTTTTAAATTTTATCATCTTCATAGTAATGTGGGATAATTTAACCAAACCATAATTTAACGTTTAATAATACTCAAACTTGGTTAGGCCACATCATCAGTTGTGGCGATAATTATTTCAGGAAATATATGTATCGAGATAAAATATATAAAACAAATTTCCTCAGTTAACAGTTAATTGAATACAATATAAAATAATTAATGTGTTTCAATGAGTGGTTAATTTGTATATATATATATATAATTTTTTTTTTGGAAAATAAGAGTTGACAGCCAATATCAACCCTCTCTTCCAAATCCTACTTTCTTGCTAATTTATTATGGGATTCCAATCGTGAGCTAAAACATATTTATCCAACTAAAATTTTGATTATCAAAATCAACCCTTGTTTCTTACAGTCATCTTCATTCTCCAATCTTGTACCTCACATCAAGGTGGGATAATTGAACTACAACACAATGCAATATTTTAGAATACTGAAATCTCACAATGTCATCTCATTATTTATGGTTGTTCTTTTTATATAAATAAAGTCACATAAAGATTAATATTTTATAAAATTTGATTTTTAGCAAAAGAGGTCGACTAAAATGAGACAACCATAGGTTGCCACAAAATTTTAAACTTGTAAGTTATCTTATCCGCCTTTTCTTTTGTTTACCTCATCTTCCAAATTTATTATCTTTACGTTGATGTGGATTAACCAAATAAGACAGCTCATGTACCTTTTATATACTAACATCTTCTTTCAAATCTATCTTTTTTTACCGATGTGGGATAAATAAATAAGACATTTCATCCAGCTTTTATATACTAACATCTTCTTCCAAATCTATTGTCTTTATGTCGATGTAGGACAATCAAATAAGATATCTCATTCAACTTTTACATACTCATCCATTCTTCCAAATTTATTTTATTTCTATCAATGTGGGATAACCAAATAACATCACAATTCAAGATTTGAGAATACTTAAATCTTCTTGTGACTTGTGAGATAATAAAAAGACATCAAGGTTCAACATTGATAATATTGTATAAATTGATGAAATATGATGATTTGTATACATTTGTCTATCGATTTATTTGCTTATATAAATGAGTATTTTTAACAAAAATAGGGGTCGGCCAAAAAGAATATTTAGCCAAGTAATCCTTTAATTTATCAAAATCTAAATCTCTGTGTTTCTACAGGTATATCTTCATTCTCCAATCTTATATTCACTCATCAATGTGAGATGTGTAAAACACCACCAGAATATAGTAGTATTTGAGAATACTCGTATCTCATATCAAATCCAAATGTCCTCGTTTCTTATAGGTACCTACATTACTCAAATCTCACAATGTCATATCATTCTCTATGGTTCTTTCTTTTATATAAATATAAATATATATATATATATATATATTGATGATTCTTATTTGAGGCGTGTCATTTCTTTTGGGTAATTGTACTTATATATATATATATATTAGATTTCTTAATCCACATCATGACATGTCATTTTGTCTTGTTTTTCATTTTATGTATACAAAGACAAAAAGATACAAAAATAAACAAATTAAATGAAATAAGTGTATCTTATTAGTTGTAATACAATATATATCAACACCAACAAATTTGTAACTAAAAATCAACTCTTTAATCCAAAATGGATTAAAACAAACCATAAATCATGTAAAAAAATGTTGGCATCCTTTTCCTTTTATAATCATCTTCATGTTCCAACATTTCATCTTTCTATCAATGTAGGATAGTCAAAGTTAACCACAATCCAATATTTTAGAATTCTCAATCCACATTGTACCGTATCATTTATCTTGGTTTTTGCTTTTATATATATAAAGATAAAAATAGTTGTAATACAATATATAATATATATTCAACATCAACAAACTTGTAACTAAAAATAAACTCTTTAATCCAAAATGAATTAAAACAAATCATAGGTCATGTCAAAAAAGTTGACATTCTTCTCTTTTTATAATCAACTTCATGTTCCAACATTTCATTATTCTATCAATGTGGGATGACCAAAGTTAACCACAATCCAATATTTTAAAATTCTCAATCCACATTGTGCCATGTCATTTCTCTTGGTTTTTGCTTATATATATATATAAAGATGTAGAGTGAATTGTGGATTTGGTCCCTGTGGTTTAGTAATTTCTTTGACCATGGTCCTCATTCTATGTTTATTGTGGATTTGGTCCTTATGATATTCAATTTATTTTGGTCATGGTCCTTCTGACTAACACTTCCATTAACTTTGTTAAATCAAGAACTATTTTAGCCATTTTGCCTATTTTTTGTCCTTTTTTGATAAGAAAAATATAAACAATATTTTTATACACACATGCACACACATGTATATATATATATATATATATATAACGATATTAAAATAAATAAAATAAGACATTATTGTATGATTTAATTGTTTAATTTTTTTTAAATTAATTATATTAAATAGGATTTAATTATATTATTTTATTGTAATTGTAGAAAAATATATATAGTTTTATTGTTTTAATGTAATTAAAGCTTCAATTTAAACAAATCAGATCATAAAACTATATCTTATTTTATTTAGAGCGAATAAAATAAAATATGGTTTTATGATTTGATTTATTGAATTAAAATTTTAATTAAGTTAAAGCCGATTTAATTATATTGTTCTTTTATTATCATTGAAACAAACAAGCTTATTGTTGATACTTTAACACAAAAAAATCATTAAACCCCGTTGAGAAATGAACTTTAATTTTATCATACTAAAAACAATATGAAAATTGATTTTGAGTTTTTGACTGAAAAACAATATGAACATTGAAGCTTCTAATTTTAAGATGATAAAATTATAGTTCATTTCTCAACGGTTTTCAATGATTTTTGGTGTTAAAATATCAACAATAAGCTTGTTTGTTGCAATGATAGTAAAAAAACAATATAATTAAATCGTCTCTAACTTAATTAAAATTTTAATTCAATAAATCAAATCATAAAACCATATTTTATTTTATTCGATCTAAATAAATAAGATATAGTTTTATGATCTGATTTGTTTAAATTAAAATTTTAATTACATTAAAACAATAAAACTATATCTTTTTTCACAATTACAATAAAATAATAAAATTAAATCGTATTTAATATAATTAATTTTAAAAAAATTAAACAATTAAATCATACAATAATGTCTTATTTTATTTATTTTAATATCGTTATATATATATATATATATATATATATATATATACATGTGTGTATGCATGTGTGTTTGTTTGTATAAAAATATTGTTTATATTTTTTTATCAAAAAAGGACAAAAAATAGGCAAAATGACTAAAATGGTCATTGATTTAACAAAGTTAATGGAAGTGTTAGTCAGAAGAATCATGACCAAAATAAATTGAATACCATAAGGACCAAATCCACAATAAACATAGAATGAGGACCATGGTCAAAGAAATCACTAAACCACAGGGACCAAATCCACAATTCACTCAAAGATGTATAAAAATAAAGATAGTTGTAATACAATATATAATATATCTTCAACATTAACAAATTTGTGATTAAAAATAAACTCTTTAATCCAAAATAGATTAAAAAAATCATAGGTCACGTCAAAAAAGTTGACATTCATTCTCTTTTTATAATCAACTTCATGTTCCAACATTTCATTATTCTATCAATGTGAGATAACCAAAGTTAACCATAATTCAATATTTTAGAATTCTCAATCCACATTGTGCCATGTCATTTCTCTTGGTTTTTGTTTTTATATATATAAAGATATAATTTATTTTTAAACTAATTTTTTAAATTAGATCTTATGAATTAAATAGTTCTTAATTCGAGGAAAACAATTTCCCATTGTTTTAAAACATTAATGTAAGTGATAAACTAAGACATAAAAATTATATTTAATAGTTATTGGGAGAGAGTGTGTGTAACAATTTCATATAGGAGTGTTTAAAAATATTTGTTGGGTCGTTTAAAATCGATCAAACCAAGTTAAACTAGATCGTTTTTCACGATTTGAGCAGCCTACCGATCTCGTCCAGTCTGAAAAATAGTTAAAACATTCAGTTCAGTCTACTCTACAGTTTGAACTTTTTTAGGGATATGGATCGAAGCAATCGCTAAAAATACGTATCGATTATATTCAGTTTTCATGTTGTATACTTAACTTTTATGGCCCAACTAAAAAAATCATCAAATACATTATATTTTTAGTTTTCATTTCTCAATTAACCGCGTTCTCTAAATTGACAATTTTGAAATTCATAAAAGATCAAATATGAAATTACAAATCGTCTTTCAACTCGCTCAATGTTTATTCAAAATTCCAACTATTGTTGGTAGACTTAACTTTTATTCAACTCGTTCAATATAAATATAAGTGTGTGTGTGTGGAGAGAGAGAGGTTCAAATGAGAAATGCCAAGTGTATGAGAAATAGAGAAATGGTCTTAACCCTTCATCTGGTCAACATTTGCAGCTTTGATTGTGAAACACCAGATAATTCCTCGCATGATCTGCAGAAAATAGAGGGGTAAGTTCCTAATTTTTACAAATAGACGACAAACAAGTTCACATATGAACAAGTGTGATTCACATATGAACTATACGTTTATATGTGAACCGGTTAATTAGTTCATATGAGAATCACTTAATTAGTTTGTATGTGAATCTGTTAATTATTTCAACTGATTCACATATGAACCTACAGTTAATTAGTTCACAAAGGTTGATATGTGAATCAGTTAAAAAAGAGTTCATATGTGAATTACACGGGTTCACATATGAACTTGTCCCGCGTATTTGTAAAAGTTATGAAAATATCCTATTTTTGAAATAACCATAATTTTTGACTAGTCAAAGCCGTAATTCTTGACCAGCCAAAGCCATAATTCTTGATTAATCAAAGCCGCAATTTTTGACCATCCAAATCCAATATTGACCGTATGAATAACTAGAATTACTTATTTATTTTTCACATACTTAACATTTTTCATTTGAACTTATGGCTATATATATATACTCATATATAAAAGTTTAGAAATAAATGTTTCTTTTACAATTCGGTATACTATTTTTTAACAATGTTATAAATTTCATTTTGCATATATTTTTTTAATTTAAAACCCATAAAAGGTCCTAACCGCGTAAACCGGTTAGACCAAATCATCTTTTTGTGATCCGGTTTGACCAGTTTGAAAATTTTCACGAACCACCATTGTTGTTTGGGGGATTAAATCACTCAAATCGGACCACAAATACCCCTAATTTCATATATGGCTAGGGGCGTGCCTAGGAACACCCTAGGCCAACGTTGGCTCTACAAATGACTAACAATACTCGTGACTTAAAGGATTTAAATAGTAACTTTTTATTTTTAATAGCATCTTCAACATATTTTTTCAAATAGAGAACTAAAAAAGTCAAACTTTTAAAAAATTACATTTATTCTCAATAGATTCTCTATTTTAACTATTTTGAATAACATGTTGGAGATGCTCTAAGACAAGAGATAATACGATGATTCTTACCAACCAATTAATTCATACAAAACTCCATTCCCACACAATCCAAGCACATTTGTTTCGGGCACTTAATGTGATCCTTCATGGAACTAATAACACTAAACTATAATCAAACATACTCTAATTCCTTAGCAATGGTTTGAACTTTGAACGATTAGAGATTGAAAAAAATCGACCCTGGCACCTTGGCACGTAACGGTACGTGGATGGGAGTTGATTTGTATACTTAAAACGGGTTTGGACAGAGGGTGAGAATGATATTGCATCAGAGGCGGACTTACAAATTTTTTCGTGTGGTGGCATCATTTCACTATAAAAATGAAGCTATGGATATTTTTCAAAAAAAAAAATCATCATTGATCTGTTGGTTAATTCCTTACTTTTCGTATGTGAGGTCTTATGTTCAAGTCTTTTATCAGAAATTTTTCCATAGACATTATAAACATGAAATTAACAGCTAAAAACTAAGAAAAATGCTTGAAACGAGATCTGAACATGCGCCTGGATGGGAGAAAAGTCGTCCAAACCAACTCTGCAAAAACAAACTTGTGTTATTGTTGTAGTTTCAAAATATACTGCATGATGCGGCGCGAAACATCTTGAAATCGAAACGGAGAATTATAGAAGACAATCATGTTTCATTTTTTGTTCTATTTCCTTTCTTCTTGACGTTAATTTTTTTTTTGGATATATATGGTTCTATATTGTAAGTTAGATAGTATATAAATTAAAGGTTAATATGGTCGATTGGTCAAATATTTTGAAATGGAAATTGATGGATAATGGGGTTTTCAAACTCAAAACATTTCTTAGCTTTTAACAACCGGTACGTCTTAAGAAATAACTGAAATAGAATTTTTATATAGCAGTCTAGATAGATAAATATAGATAAGGGTGTAAAATGTATTAGTTTAGAAAAAATTCGATACATCATTTTTGAAAAGTCTCGATACGTATTTATGATATTTTACAATATTATTAAATATAAAATATTCAATGATGAACTTATTTTGAAAGTATCGACGAAATAATTATAATAGTATAATTTGTAAAAACAAAAAAAATGATTTTATAATCTATATTATGTAACACCCCGATTTTAAGGAAGATATTATTTCAAGTTAGTACAGGAATCGTAGTTCAAGAGAAATAGAAGAAGTAGGGTTTTGGGTTTGGATCCTAGATTTTATGGTCTTGTTGGACAAATGATTCAAATACGAGTCCAACTGTTCTTTCCGGAGCAAAATAGGAGTTAAAACGAAGAAGTTATGACCAAAACAGTTATCAGACAAGAAAAATGAAGAAAATCGAGCGGCAGTGCTCTGCGCAGATGGATCAGCGTCACCATCAGCGCGGGACTCTGTTCCTAGTGCTCTGCGTGGATCTCCCCACGGATGGATCAGCGCCACCGTCCGCACGGAGCCACTGTGCGTATTTAAAAAGGGGGAACAGACCCCAAACCCCATTTTTCACCCCAAACCCCATTTTTCACCCCATTTCTCTCCCAAATCAACCCCCAACCTCCAAATTGAACCCTAACTCATTTTTGGGGGTTTTCCTCCTAAAACCATGTGACTCTCCTTCATCTCAAGTTGGGAACAAGAACCACAATCCTTTCATCTTCATCTTCTTCACCAAATTTTCTAGGGTTTCATCCAACCTTTTTCACCATTTTGAAGATTGGAAGGTTGGTGTAACACTCTAAAAATTCAACTTATAAAAATTTCATAAAATTGGCAACATGACAACAAAAATCAAAGATCCAAATATCCTGTAAATAATATTCCAAAAGAATAACAACCAAATATTCAATACAACCACAACCTTGAGAAGTCGGGTTAGTTTGTGTAAAAAGGGTTGCCATAAGAAATGGGATACTAATAATACAATGACCTACTTAATCTAAGATCAATTCCAATCTAGATTAAAATGGGCGTCGCCAAAATCACTATTAACGCTCTTCACAAAAATCCCCCAAAAGACCGGCACTTCAAGATCTCTTACGTGCCCGGTAGCCAAGCCGACATCCTAAATTCCTCCACGATTAGGATCTGTGAGGAAACAACAACCACAACAAGTGTTAGGACGAAGCCTAGTGAGATCCCATAATTATGCAGATATTAAACATGGTATTTATAAAACGATAACCGTGTTACCGAACTCCTCTGGCTCACGCGAAACAATTCTCCGCCATCAGTTTCTCAAACCTGAATATAAACATACAAAAAATACCTCTTGATTTACGGGGGAGACCCGCTTCCATAGGGGCGATGTTTACTCGAAAGTGGGATCGCCCGCGATGGTAATGGATTACACCTAATCCCCCGATCTTAGTTCCCATGCCATAACGACATCACAACCTCAGACCGTATTTACTGCCCTTATTGCCTACTCCGTCGAGTTACACCTCAAGGTCTTACGGACATTATTGCCTATCCATATTGAAATTGTAATCCCAATCAAATCAAGCAATTCAATCTCTATCAAGAATTGACATTCAAAGTCTAGAGAGAGAGAGTAGAGAGAGAAACGTAATCTGATATTGATATTACAGTGAATGTTCTAGTTCCATGATTTACAAAGCAACATGGTATTTATACCAATGACTAAATCACAAGCTTAACAACTAAGTAAACTCTAAGATTGACTAAACTAAACTTTGACTTTGTTGACTAATGTTGACTTGACTTTTCCTATTAAATCTTGGATACAATAATACACTAACATTCTCCCCCTTTGTATTCAAGATTTAAAAAAAATTTGACAATTGTCTTCAACACTTGATTCTTCAACTTTTATCTTTGACAGTCTTGAACTTTGAAGCTTTAACAATCTTCAGTCTTTCAGTCTATGAAGAATCTTGAAAAGTCTTTAACACTTAGCATCTTGGAAAGTCAACAAGTCTTGCAAACAAAACTTTGAAAACTTCTTTAACTTCTTTGAAACACTTCATCTTTGAAAAACTTCGAGGGATCTTTGAACTTTGTATCTTCATCTCTTTAATCTCTTGACTATCTTCGGACAAACAAACTTTCTCAAATCATCTTAATTTGGACTTGTCTTCAGAAATCTTTGAGAATGATTCCTTTTCATCTGATTTGATCTTTCAGAAGATTCTTCACAAGTCTTGAAAATATTCTTCAGAACTTTGAAATTGAACTCTGTATATTTCACTTTGAACTTTCTTCATGACATTGAAATTGATTTGAATTTGATCTCTGTTGATTTCTCCCCCTTTTTGATGATTGTGAGCATCATAATCATCAAAACATCTTCAATTTCAACTCAATCTTTGATTCTCCCCCTTGAAAATACATTCTCCTTCTTTTGATCGGAACTGAATCATGAACTGTATATACCCGAGTCTTTTCAAATTCAGATATAATGGACGTTGTAACCCTAATTCAACAAATGAAACAGTTAGAAGTGTCTGTTAGTAACACAGAGTTACTGTGTACAACGAATGTACAATTTAAGGAGTTGGTTTGATGATGACTCCCCAGGACTTCCATTCAATCATTGAAAAACACAAGGTTTATCTATGAATGTTCTGACAGAAAAACAAATTTTCTGTGTGCTCGTGCTTGTGTATGAAAGAATTTCGCACAATGATTGTGTTTCATAAGGCTCAAATTGTGTAAACTGTTGAGACAGCAACAAGTATTACACGGACTCAATGTGCATGAAAGAGGTGCGAAGGTGGGGCAACTTTCCTTCTTTTTCAATCTCTAAATATTCCGAGTGAAGACTAGATAGCAGATATGTGCTGCATCCCCAAGAAAAATGGAACATTTCTTTGTTAAGAAAGAAACGAGTGGCTGGTGGGGTAATTGCGAGAGTTGGCATGGGCTCACTGCCTTTTTCAATGATGGTCACTAAAGAATGTGAACTAATCAGATTTTGTGGCTGCCCGGCTCAGAAAGTGGTTGGTGCAGAGTTTTCATATTCTTTTAACTCTGTTCTCACACCCTCTTTCTTTTTAACATTTAAGCTCACTTCTAACCAAACTCTCATTTACATTTTACCGCTCCACACAATGAGAAAAACTCAACTGGATGAGTTATCTCCCCCACTCTTTGATTTAAGACCCCTCACCCCTCAATCACTCGATGATAACTTCCTGGGTAGGAAACACTGGTTAACGTGAATCCATGGAAGTTCTGTTTAAGCTCACACACGAATCCCAAGTAAGTCCTATAAAGAATGGTTGCTCAACAATTTAACTTTAGCAGTTAAGCTCAAAAATGTGATAATATTGTCAAAATGTATGCTCATTAAAAATAAGAATGAAATTTGAGCATTTGAACATTGAAGATCTCTCAAAACAAGGATATTGAATGAATGAAATGAAATCAAGAGAATTGTTTTGAGAATCTGACAATGTATCAATCAGATCGAATAAGATGGTTTAGGGTATCAAAGAATTGGATAATTTGTTTATATGAACAAATATAAACAATGTAGCAATGAAAGCACAAATTTGAAATGATGAATGATGCTCAACAACATTTGAAAGCAAACGAGGGTATTACCATCAAAAAATTTGGTCGTTATGAGACATGGTAATAACAATTTCAAGTAAAGTACTGAACCGGTGTGTATGAATACTTGACAGTATATAGACAAGATAATACGCAAGTATTGATCTTTGGAAACACACAGTCAGTTAAACATGAAAGCTCAAAATTGAAAAACATTTAAAATCACACTTCTTAATTCATGAAATCTTTTGAGAATAGAGAAGTGGTTTGAACATTTAAGAAACTGTTTTTCATGCTTGAAAGTTGTTCTTCTTTCAAACAATCAGAGATCTAGATTAGAAGATATTTACCTTTAAGCTCCCCCTTAAATCATTATAGAATGATTTATATCAGATAAGCTCCCCCTGGATATTTGCAAAATATCCTTATCTGAACATCTAAGAACGGGTCCTGATCTGTCATGTGATCAGAAGCCACAATTCTTTACATTAAAGTTCGGGTTCTAAACTGAAGTGTTTAGAAGCCATAGTCTTTGACTTTGAAAACCGAGTCCTGAGTTGATTTACTCAGAAGTCAATATTTTGAACTTTGAAGTACGAGTCCTGATCTGTACATGATCAGAAGTCAAACATCATGCTCCCCCTATACCTGTGGTACCTGCGAAACAGATTTAATAGGCTTTGGTACCCACTGGTATTTGGGTCCTGGTATGTTAGATTTGAGAATCCACTTCTCATTAGATGTATATCTTTTAAATCCATAATTCTGAGAAGTTATTCTGTAAGAACCGTACCAGTTGTGAGCAGATTGTTTCTGAACGAAGTCATTCTCTCCACAGTAAGAACAACAGATTTTCTTCTGTGCAATCCTGATCAAATGATTAGTAGAGTAATATATATCAGAATTACCAAAAGATTTACGTTTATATGCACTGTTCTTTTTAGCGTTGGATGTGGAATTGATTGCTTTGTCCTTCATCTTCTCATCATATGAAGTACTCTTCACTCTCCAGACCTTCTGATTTTTCTTAGAAGACTTTCCAAGAGATTTGATGTAAAATTTGATGAACCATCAACAAATTTATCATAGAATAGATTAGATGGTCGAATCTGATTTGATTTAACAGTTTGTGATTTGACACTTTTGTTTTTGAAAACATTTTTATCATGAATTGAACTTGAAGCTGTTTTGAAAGAACAGACTGATTATGTTGAATTATCAACAGGTGATTGACTAATCACATTAGCTGTAATCTTTTCTGACAAATCAACGTTTGCAGCTTCTAAGTTCTTTATCTTTTCAGATAAAATGTTTCTTTCTGAAGTAAGTGTGTCAAACTTTATTTTCAAATCAGATCTTGCCTTCTGTTCTTTAAAAATATCTGATGATAGAACAGAGATCTTGGACATGAGCTTGGATATTTCAGTTTCAAAATATGAACGTTCTTGCTCAAAATCGTTTTGTAAGTTCTTGGATTTATCAGAAATTTCATTGAAAATCCCAACATTTCTCTTTTCAAAATTTTTCTTTTCAGATTTAAAAGACTTTTTCTGTTCTTTGAAAATTTGTCTTTCTTTTTCCAATAAGTCTTGTAAAACTGAGATCTGTTTGGGAAATTCAGTGTTTTTATCTTCAAGAACTTTTCTTTCCTTAGCAAATGTGTCTCTTTCAGTAATGATTATCTTTTCAAAATCAGACACCTGCTTGGAAAGTTTAATGCATCTCAGCTCCAAATCCTTTTTCTCTTGTAAAGTTTTCTTTGAAAATTCAGATATCTGTTGAGTTGAGAGTGTCTCCAGTTTTGATTTTTCTTTATCTGCTTGGATGCTTTTTGACAGTTCAGCATTCTGTATCTCCAAGGCAGATATCTGATCTTCAAAAGCCTTCAACTTGTTTTGAAGCTTGACTGATTCATCTTGTAATTCTGATGATTTCTCTTCAGTTGTCTTTGAAGATTGCTTATCTTTCTCTCTTTTTGTAAAATTACTTTCTCTTTTACCCCTATGATTTTTTCTTTTATTTCAATTTCATTCTCACTTGCTCTGATGATACCTGCAAAATCAGATTGAGAATTATTAGCACATTTTGCACAAACAGGAGTTTTATCAGAATTTGACAAATTTAATTTCAACTCCTGAATCTGCTTTTGAAGCTTTGAATTCTGATTTTTCAGATTGTCTCTTTCTGCTTCTATTTTCGGTATCTCAGGCATGTACAAGACTGCCATATCTCTTGCGGACAATATAGTATTCCCTTTATCATCAGTAGTAGGCATCTTGGCAGATTGGCTTAAAAAAATGATCGTCAAAAAACAGACAATTATGACCACTAACAAAATATGTCCCCCTCCGCAGAAAATTTTTCTGACATATTTTTATCTAGAAAGAAATGCTTGAACAAAATGATCGTTCCCAAACCAATCAGAAATGTTGACTAAAAAGTCAAACTTGGATCACACAAAAAAAATTTAAGTCTTCAAACTCGCAAGTCACTGTACTCGCAGACCACTAAACACGCTAATCACTATTCACACTCAAACTCGCAAATGGTAATGTGCGCGTTTCTAGAACTCGCATGTCATTAGTAGCGCGTTTGCTCAAACTCGCATGACGATGAAACTCGCAAGGCACTGGAACTCGCTAATCACTGTTTCGAACAAACTCGCAGATCAAACAACTCGCAGAACACTGTTGTTAGCGCGTTTCGATCAAACTCGCAGGCTTTGACTTGTGCGTTTATCAAACTCGCTTGTCTCTATCTGCGCGTTTTACCCAAACTCGCACGTGTTGCTTGCGCGTTCTTCAGACACTTGCACGTTCTAGCCAAACATCAAATCCTTTGACTTGCGCGTTTGATGGTGAACTCACAGGCTTTTCTTGCGCGTTCTTCAGCTTGAATCTTGCGCGTTCTCAGGATGAACTTGCGCGTTTTCTGAATCTAGCACGTTTTGACATTTCGTTCACAAAATCAGTCCAAATCGCTCTAAAACCTGCAATTGATTCTCAAAATGCATCAGTATGCTCGAAAAACATATTAGAACACTTTTCTATCAACTCGATTTCCATTAAAAACATCAAAAAGTATCATTCGATTCAAGAACAGTGATTGAGTTCGAGTTTTAAGAAAATAGCAATTTGATCAAATTGATCAATCTAATGTTCGAATTAGACTGTGTGATTTGAACGAAACTTGATCCAATTGATAAAACGTATACAATCAAATCAATTTCTTGATTTAATTGTACACAAACAAGAAAATTTGTGATCAAACAGTGACATTCAAGAACCGAGTTCGTGAAATCCAAAATTCGAAAAATGAAATCAATCTGTAATCTGATCCTTCTGGATTGATTTGGTTTGCTCTGATACCAATTGAAATTGTAATCCCAATCAAATCAAGCAATTCAATCTCTATCAAGAATTGACATTCAAAGTCTAGAGAGAGAGAGAGTAGAGAGAGAAACGTAATCTGATATTGATATTACAGTGAATGTTCTAGTTCCATGATTTACAAAGCAACATGGTATTTATACCAAGGACTAAATCACAAACTTAACAACTAAGTAAACTCTAAGATTGACTAAACTAAACTTTGACTATGTTGACTAATGTTGACTTGACTTTTGCTATTAAATCTTGGATACAATAATACACTAACACATATTCTAGACGAGTTACACCTCAAGGATACGAGATCCCTTATTCATACATTAAGCTACTATCTCCTCGTGCACAAGGAGTAGTAACACCATTCTTATCAGGTGATCAACATTTGTTAAATAAATAACACATTATATACACCTCTTTTTCACGTATAAAACAATTACTTCCTTAGTCCTCATAATATCATGGTCCTCATAATTTTCATACATGTAAATACATCCACACATTATCCCTACCTCTTTCCTTCATAAAGTTATCAGCAGTTGGATTGAATCATGAAAATAGTAGTTTCCTCATGAGCTCAACATGTAAGCATGAAATCTAGAACATATAATCCACATGGTTACAAAAAAGGAGATTATTAAAATCTACTACACATACTCATCCCTATTGGGTTCATAAAGATGAAAATCCCACAAGTTAGGTTATAAAGCTACAAACAAGTAACACATAAGAGTAATGTAGGATAGAACCATGGAAATAAACAAATACAAGAGCATTTTAGGAAGGATAACTCACCAAGTGGGTTTTTGGGAAACCCAAACCCTAGGTTAGAACTTTGAGGAAGATGACAATGGAGGTGATGACTCCAAAACCAACTTGAATCTTTAAATGCTAATCCCAAATCTCTTAGCAATAAATGAGATGAAGGGTGGTGGTTGAAACCCTAATTTCGTATGGGAGAGTTATGAGGGTTGAGAGAGGAGAAAATAGGTAGATGAGAGGAGTAATGAGGTGAAATGGGGAAGAAAGTCGTATTCAAAAGACCAGGGGGCTTCCGCGGGTTATGCCGCGACTCTAAGTCGCGGCACAAGTCGCCCGTGTGCCTAAATCTGAAATCCCACAGTGAGTTACGTGGGTTATGCGCGACTTGAAACCCACGTGTAACTCGCGACATCCCCTGTGTTGAGCTTAACCCACCAAAATCCAAGTACTCAAACCAGATCATAACATAAATCTAATGATAACCGTTAAACACGAGAATACAACATTAAACGGTACACAAGGCTAGAAGTTTTATCACTAGATTCTTATAACGAAAATTTCTGGGTGTTACAATTGGGCCTCATTTTGGTGACATAGAGGTATTTTGGTTGATGGATTCAAGTTATGGTTAAGGTAATCCTCTATTTTCTTCAACTATGGAAAATAGGGTTTTGGTATAAGTTGAGATCTCCATGTAGAATGTTTGGGGAATGATTCTATATGGTTGAAAATGATTATTTATGGTTGGAAACTTGTGGATCTAGGTTTTGGAAGGATTTCCTTATGGATCCAAGTTTCTTCAAGAAAACTCAAGTTGGGGATGAATCTAGATTTAGCCTAAATCTAGCAAGGTGAGTTCAAGTTGCTTCGTGAAAACTATGTACATGCCAACAACGCCTATTTTGATGCATTGAAATGTTTTCTTAACATTTATCAAAATGTGATTATTATTTGTTGAGATTTGTACTTGGTACATGTACATTATACATTTTGGTACATTATACTCGGTTTGGTTTATCAATCTTGAGAAATGCACGTACTTGGGGTTTTTAGATATTTTGATAACTAAATCATATTTACGGATTCTTTGAATGATTTATCTTATAAATGGAGATTATTTTGGTGTTAATGCATTTTGGTGTATTTGGGTTTGAAAATGCATATTGTTATAATTGAGACATTTTGGAAATGTAAATGATATGATTTCTATTGGAAAATGGTTTGTCCCAACCAATGATGGTTCTTGAGTTGATCATGTTTTGGAGCATGTGTTTTGTATGAACGATTGGTTAAATACATTTTTATCGCTTATGATGACTTTTATTGAATAGTCGTTAAGTTGTTGAGCTTTTGGCTCGGTTTCAACCCTGTTGGCTCTTGGGGATGTTTGTTCGGTTTTGATAGCTCGATGTAGAGCTTTGGGTATGATTGGCACGTATTGCTTTCTATTTGAGAATTACATGTTTGAGTGTGTAGGTCATTCAATTTGGAGTCATGTAGTTTAGACTATAATGCAACGGGTCCATGGGCATAGAAGTCGATTTTGTTGTATGGGACTAAAGACTCAGTTTGAGTTGATGTCCGTAATGACTAAAGACTCAGATTGAGTTGATGTCCGATATGACTAAATACTAGGTTGAGTTGATGTCCGTAATGACTACAGACTCGGATTGAGTTGATGTCCGATATGACTAAAGACTCGGTTTGAGTTTATGTCCGTAATGACTAAAGACTCGGATTGAGTTGATGTCCGTAATGACTAAAGACTCGGATTGAGTTGATGTCTGATATGACTAAAGACTCCGTTTGAGTTGATATCTGTAATGACTAAAGACTCTGTTTGAGTTGATGTCCGTAATGACTAAAGACTCGGATTGAGTTGATGTCTGATATGACTAAAGACTCGGTTTGAGTTGATGTCAATGGTTGTCCAACCCTGAAGCATACTTATAACATAGATACTTAGTGTCTTTTTGTGTTCCCACTACATTAAATGGAAACGGGTCTCCCTCGTTACCGAAATGTGTTGTTTGGGGTATTGAGTATTATCCATGTTCTGGTGACATTTTGAGTACGGATTTGCTATCCATGAGTTGTGGTTTTAATTATTAAACCTTAGCCATGATTTTGGATATTTTGGATAATAGAGTTATCCAGGTTCTTAGTATTTGAATATAAATCCTTATTCGTGTTTTGGGTGAGTATTAGGTTCTCGAAGTCATCTTTGAATGAATGTTTGATATTGGTATTTTCATCACGAAAATGTTGGGCTTTAAGAAAGATGTTGACTTTATACTTTTATACTTACCACTTTGGAAAGCATGACTTAAATTCAGTTTAACGATTTATATGCTTAATTATGATGGAAACTCTTGCACTCACTAGGCGTTAGCCTAACCTTTTTATTTGTCGGTATGTGCATCAAGTGTCGGTATGTGCATCAAGTTCTGGCTGGGGAATTAGTACTAGCGACACTGTGAAGAGATGAGTGTTAGTTGTGTGCTCGAAGAGAATAGTCGGTGAAGTCTTCCGCATTCATTTTGGAGATGGCGACGGTTATTAGGTTTTTAGTAGCACCCGACTTTAATTAGTCCTTGTGTAAGACTATATTTAGTTTATTGATGGTTCAACCTAGAATTGTATTTTAAGTGTGGATTGGTCGTAAGAGATTTTATTCAATTTTGAGGTACTGTTGAAAATTTTTAATTATTCACTCTTTCCAAATTTGAGGGTGTTACATTTTAGTTAATCTATGATTATGTATTTTTAATATAATAAGGGTGTAAAATGAAAACGTAAGGAATATACAAAAAAATTCGTATATATTCATGAGATTTAGCAATATGATTAAATCCAAAAATATTCAATATTTTTGCTCATTTCGAAGTTATTGACGAGACGATTACAATTGTATAATTTATAAAAAAAATGTATTTTTAATGCATTTTAGTTCATATAAGATTATTTGTGTTAATGTGATAAACGTCTAAAATGAAAATGAAAAAGTAAGGAATTAAAATTAAATTAAATAACTAATTATAAGGTTAATAAGTGTAACTTATAAATTAAAAATGATTTTTGGGACGATGGGTTAAGGAGAGATTGGTGCAGAGTAGGTGTGGAAGGAGTTGTACAGAGCTTAACAAGTTGTATATCCTGCTTTAAAATATTTAACTCTTAAAACTTTCAAATTCAAGATTAATACAAGATTTTTGAAAATAATTGCTTTTAATTTTTATATAGTAGTATAGATATGGTGACACTCAACATTACAATATGGTTACACCTTCCACGATCCTAATTTTTCTTAGCTTACGACTAGGGAACATAACAATGGCATGTGCCACCGTATTTAATGAATTGGGTCCACCCCTATACTACATGCCCATAATCTGACCATATATATCGGGTTGGTTCCAGTGAGAATATAAGTTGTTAGGATCAAGCGCTTACCATTACGCCAAAAGCAATTGCTGATGGAGAAGACGTAACTTTATTTCCTTATAGCGTAGCAGGCAGCGACACGTTTCGATTTAGGAAGATGTTGGTCAATGACCCAACAATCCCCCGCCCCCAACATCTGCTAGCACTAACAAGATCTTCGCTAGAAGTCAACCCTAACATGTGGTATCAGAGCAGGTCACGGGTTCGAATCCCGTGGAGTGCATTTAAATGCCAAAGGCATGCTGTGCAGCCATTGAATTCTAGCGAAAATCTTGTTAGTGCTGGCAGATGCTGGGGGGGGGGGGTGTTGGGTCATTGACCAGCATCTTCCTAAATCCAAACGTAGCGCTGGCTGCTACGCTATAAGAAAATAAAGTTGCGTCTTCTCCATCAGCAATTGCTTTTGGCGTAGTGGTAAGCGCTTGATCATAACATAAGTTATTGTGAGAATGGTAAGAAGAGATCTCCACCCTTTGATCAATCATATTTGAAGATCAGTACTAACGCGATGCACTAAGATGCAACCAATCCATTCCCATGATAAACACAATTCATGGGTGGGTGTAAGATTAAAAGTGATCAATGGTTCAAATTCTTTCTTATACTTCTCACCTTAACTCTTATTCTCACACGATTCTTCAAATTCTTTCTTATATTTCTTCACCTTAACTCTTATTCTCACATGATCTTTTGTGTCTCTTTTTCTCTCTTCTTATATATATATAATAATAATAATAATAATAATAATAATTATTATTATTATATTTATTATTTTATAAAAAGGGCACCTAACATATATATACCTGATGAGAATTGTATCTCCTTAAACCTGTTTAGAATTAGACAAGACGTAGAGGACGATGGAAGGCATAAACAACCTTACTTAAAGTGTAATTATTAATCATTAATGGTCATCCATCATCCATGTATGATGTGACCAACCATCCATCATGCATGTGAGTTCTTGTTAGTTAACCATAACCAATCTTATGTCACATCACATTCCATGTTGCTACTTTAACCATACATCATATTACACTAGGCATATATCCGCGCGCGATGCGGCGCATGACATATCGAATCTAAAATCGAGATCTCGAAAGTGGTTGTAAAGTGTATTCATAATTTAGGTATGCCATTACTTGCTTTGACGGAGGATTCACGCACGATGGGATCTTGATGAGGCCGCAAACTTGATCCAAAGATTCAGTCGCATACTTTGTTAGATTTCACAAGAGTATGCACTTGAAGCTTACATTTCAAGAAGGATGTTTTATGGATTTTCTTTGAAACCCTAAAATGTTATGGTATCTTGAAGTTTAATGACCGTGTTGATTTTATGATAGAAGATTATAGTGGTAGTTTGTCGAATTCTTTGTAACCAAATAGGTGTTAATAGTTGATCGAATGATTAAAGTTTCATTCTTTGTTAATAGTTCGACATTTTTGGTGAGGAGGATGCATGAATATTTGCCATATATAAATACATATATTAAAATGGTCATAAATTTGAAAACTCTTAATCCATTTTGGAACATCAGAAAGGGAAGAGTTTTGACATGTATCATGTATGATCAAGATGAACCTCATATTCCAACTTTTTCAAGGTCTTTCTCAATTCTCTATATGGGCAAGAATTTGGCCAATGTGATAGCAATTCTTTATGGCATTTCAGGTAAATGGACACACATCAAATTTCAGATTTTGAATAATTTTAAGATGAAATTCCCCAAGTTTTTTTTACCACAGTTGCAAATCCACAAGCACATTATGATACATCAAGAAAAAAGTGTATGGATGCTTGAAGTATGAACATGGATCAAGAACAAAGGAGGAATATTATCTTGGGCATTGTGGTTACATGTGAAATTGGATAGCTTATCATGTTTCGAAAGAAGGGAACATGCATAATGATTGTTACTCATAACAGGCTCCTTATGGATGAGTCAGCACACAGACTTTGGGAGGCTATGGGTTCATACCAGGAGTAAGCTTAACCTCATAACATAGGGATATCATGTTATATAAATGAAAAAGAAAAAACAATGTAAACAAGAATCAAATATATAAACCAATCAAATATACGGGGACATAGCAGAGGATCAGAACATCTAATGATTGTGGTATGATTTTTTGCAAAAAAACAAAAAATGGGAGAAGTTTACAAGAGTTGAGTGCAAAGCAAAGGATGTAGCCAGAAATATAACAACCTTGAAGGGGCTATAATAGTACATTTCTTCACAAACCAACTAACCCAAGTGTCAATTATGATAAACAAGTTTGCATGAAAGAGTTTTAAGCCTATGAGATTCTAGTGTCTTGGTTCATGAGATTATAAATTACAACAAAAAGTGATGATGAGAGAAGAAACATCTTCTCGTATAGTCGTACTAATATAACTTTAAAATGTAAAGATGGCAAAAGTGCCTATTTTAGAAAGATTAATCTATGATGCTAGGAACTTCTAAAGTATATGTTGTATATTCAAAAACTTAAAACCAAAGTCTCTGCATATCTTTATTTTACAATCACCACAGGATAAAAGAGTTATCTCTTCAAGTTTAAACAAAGCTAGCAATGTGTTTGTAAAAAAGGCGCATCTTAGTAAAACAAGGTTGATTTTATATAATTAAAAAATAACACAAATACTTACAAATTCAACATGATCAATCCCAACTCAAAATCAATGCAAAGATACAACTAAAAAAATATAGAAATCCAATCAAGTTCTATATAAACATCCTTTCTTTGAAATGGCACAAATATATATTTGATAAATCAACAAACACCAATATCAAGAAGTTTAAAGACCTCATTAATTGTGATTACAATCATATGGCATCAATACAACAATCGAAAGTGTGGCACAATGTGATATAACATCTCCATTTTGGAGATTCAAACTTCACAATGTAGTGTACTAATATAGAAAGATGGCTAGAGAAATATCATCTTGAGACCAAATACAAAGAGATTATGGTATATACAGAACATCCTTTTATTTAACAACCAAAAGTTAGATGACGATGTAGAATGACTTAAAAAGAACATGTTGAAAAAATAATTAGAAACCTATAAAAGGCATAATTGGAATTAATCTTTAGAGTTTATTGAAACACTATTGGACTTGGCGTTACAAAAATCTAGATGGCTAACCAATCGTGATTTTCTCAATAAGCTCAAAAAATAAGCTAGCTTATGGTTGCCAAACATGGCCTAAGTAATCATCCAATTGTGCAATGTTTCTTTTCTCCATCAAGTGTTTGAATATAACATCTTCAATAATGACATCAACTATCAAGAAATGAAAATTCATAGATTACAAACAACACATACCAACTTGTAGGTTTTAAGATTTAATAACAATGGCATAATCTTCATAAACCTTTCACATGATTGTAAACAGTTTTCAGGCTTAAAATGCAGAGTTTTGCTATTCACCTTGCTGGTGCTGGTTCGATAGAATAGAAGTAAGCCTATTGACAACTTATCCTTTGATCTCCATCCATACGCAACAATAACCGGTCGATTAGGCTCATTAACCCTCAAGAACTCTTCCACAACCACATAAAACATATGCTATAAGTGAAGCATTTTAAACATTGTGAAACCAACCTAATAGTTAGCTGAACCATGAATTACTTTACAGGATAAATAAATCTAACCAAGAATCTGATTCAATGAAATCATAGACATATTTTAATCCAATGCACACCGACCATGTTAGTTTAGTCATCAAACATGAAAAGATACGAAATCAAAGTACCTGGTGGCTTCAACAACATCATAAACAACAGAAAGAAAGACCTGGAAGTGACCAAGTAATGCATTACAAACAGTGACCAAGTAATGCATAGTGGTTCAACGAAACCAAAGACAATCCTGTATACAATGAAACATTGTTAGAAAAGCTTACAGAAGTTCACCTCAAGATAGACTTCATTGATAACCCTTGTGTTCCTTCCGATACATGTTCAATATGTCTAAAAACGATTTGTAAACATGATCATCATTTTGAAAGCGTTTCTGCACAGTAGTAGGATAATTATATTAAAAAATTCAAACAATTGTTGTTTCTTTCACCACATAAGAAAAGTAGCTCCACCTTCATTTTGTTCACAAAGCTTATAGCCTCTTCAAACTCCACAGTTGTTTCAAACAATTGTTGTTTCAGCAACCACACTTGTTCTAAAGTAGCTCGTCTACCTACAAACACAGGACTTCCCTCACTACGAAAGGTGTCCCGTGGATGGCGTACTGATATATCTCATATTCGTAATACTCAATTTAAGAGGCCTTGTGCGGTTTCCGAATTTGTGGATTTTATTTCCTAATAAGATTTCATCTCATTTCCTCGTTGAAAGACAACAATGGTACTTAAATTAATGATGTTTTCAATTTACTTTAGTGTTTTCTCCCGTCGGTTTCCTGATAATCACATCGCTGCCATACCGATATCATACTTCCCAACCCTAAAAGGTTAGAAACAAAAACCTGCTAGGTCTGCCAAATTTACAATTACATACATTATCCATAAATTATAAAAACAAATTAATAAATAAGAGGGATGGTCGGGTTCAGCCAAAGGCTGGGCCGGGTCGCAGCGGATTAGTGGGATTGCCCGTAATGGAGGCCCGATACCACTGGAACGTGTGTGTGCGTTAACTTGTCGTTCAAAAAAAAAAGAAAACACATCCTGATAATGGTAAATAGTAGATGTGATTTTGAATACCAATCCATTTAAATCCAACAATTTTTTTTGTCGAAGAGCATGTAACATCAACTAAATCCAGCAAATTCAAAATTAAACCCTATAAAAATTTAAACAAATTCAAAGTTACAAACAATTAAGGAAATAAAAATATTTGCTTGAGACAAACAACAAATAAGATTAGACCTGCCTCAAATCACGACAACACATACAAAGACACATAATCAAAAAGCACAAATGAACACCAAAACCACAAAATTAAAGCAATTTGAAAACGAGAACTTACGATTCTCCTCGGGAAGGACCAAATGGCCTCTTAAATTGAGAGCTACCATAAGCATCATCTCGCAATCGTTTCATCCTTACAAAGAATAACCACATAACAAGTTTTCTTTAAGAGTAAACGTAAACCAGACACAAAATGCAAACATAAGGACTAAAGATGCTTGATAAATCATGAATGGCAGGAAAAAAAGGCTAACCTGTGAAGTAACCGTCACGGAAAAAATTGGGACAGATCTAAGCGCAAATTGCAAACATAAGGACCAAATGGTCTACAGATGATGCAGCCTGCCTGTACCAATTAACATGACTGGCTAGTTGAACAACAAAGGATTCTATCTCGGAGTGCTCTTTGTAACGTTGTTCAATCAGATTACCTTGCTGCGATAATTAAATGTGCAAGTTTAATATTGGAAGCAGATAAATACTAACGAAAAAGATGGGTTGTAGGGAGCAAACCTTTTTAAGCTCTTCAAGCTTGGCAATATATACACCTTTTCAACCAGTTGCTCTAATCTTCTATCAGGCACAGTGATTGGTGGTGGAAGTAATTTCTCCAATTCCTTTATTAGATTTCTCCTTAGTTTTTGAAAAAATCACCATCTTCATAAATTTTATTCAAACCCAGCTCCTCAGGTGAAAATAAACTAAAAGCAAGATTGTGCACCTTTTCTCTACCCACTTGCTATTTGGAAATTTGTTTACGCAAAAGGGACAACGCTAAAGAATCATCCCCTCGGCCCAAAGACTCCATCAAGCACTGTTGTGAAACAAGAAACAAAGCTGCATCCCTTTGTTCATCTGTCATGTCCCTGATCCCATAGAGGCTATCAATACAACCCTCCCAATCAGCACTAAGGACCAACGATTCGAGCAAATTAAGTTCCGCCGATTTGCATGAAATGCTAGACTCTAATTCCAAACAAGTTGCAGATTTTTCATAGTCTAACGAATAGAGGCACTGAATAATAATCCTCACAAATTCATTCCTTTTTATTAACCCTTTTGAACCAATCACCATCGACAAATTCTCCATATATGAACAAGTTTCTTTCTATGCTCCAAGATACTCATCTCTTCCACTTTCCATTTATCAAATCAATTAGCAACCAAACTGTCATCATAACACTAAGAACTGTAAAAAAAAATGGAAACAAAAACAAAAAACAAACATAAACTTTATGACTACTAAATTAAGGTCAATATTCTATATCTTCATAGCCTAATTGTATAAAAGTCGAACACTCTCATTAAAACAACAATGCCACAAACACATATATCTTAATTATACGTATCAACATCTTATAATCAGCTCGTGACTTCTGGTATAGTGGTATAGCTTTGAAATGGATAACATACGATGGTTATTGCTCGTTGACTTCAAATTCCTAATTGAGTAACTCAATTCTACTTAAATTCAAACAAGTTGATAACTAACACTTGAAACAATCAACCAAATAATTTAAAAATTACATCGATTACTAAACGAAATGGAGATACACGAAGCTTAAATTAACATACGATAGTTATTGCTCGTTGACTTCAATTTTCTAATTGAGTAACTCAATTTTACTTAAATTCAAACAAGTTGATAACTAACACTTGAAACAATCAGCCACATAATTGAAAATTACATCGATTACTAAACGAAATGGAGATACACGAAGCTTAAATTGATTTGAAGTACCTCGTGGTCGATTGAAACTTGTGTTGGACGTGTGAAATTAAAATTCTCGATGAATTTGACCAAATCAATGTCGTTAACACTTGAATCAATAAAATTAGTAAAACCCTAAGTCAAATTGGAGATTCATGGAGATTCATTTAACTTTTATTGAAGTCAAATGTACACAACACAAGATGAATTTATTTACGATAGCAGACACAGAGGTACTAATTTCACAATGGAAAAGTTAAAAGAGTAAAAGTTAGGATGGTACATGAAGAATCTACCTTGAATCCTAGTTGGTAATACTCTTTTGACAAAAAGGTTAGTGAGTGAATGCTTCAACCGCAAACTTGATTCCACTTTGCTGCAACAATTGTAGTTCCACCATAATAAAAAGAAGATATTTCAAACGATCATTATTGGTTAAAGAAAAAGCTAACAATTCGAAAATAACAGAGAGATGTGTGATTTAGATGAAGACATCAATGGCCGACGATGTAAAACAAAGTGGCTACCATATGATGAACACATCTCTTTGTTCCAACAGCAACGGCAAGAAATTCGAAAATCACACAACTCTGTGATTTAGATGAACACGACGATGTAAAATTACACATCACAGCAACACAATGTATTAGAGGTTAGGGCATACCTGATCGGTCAAAGAAGAACCCTAAAATTAAAGAAAAGGGGACAAAAGGGATACCTGATCGATCAAAGAAGAAGCTTGATAGAGTCGATGGAGCAGACGATGAAGTCGATGATAATGGAATCGAGTGAAGGAGGCAGTGATCGATTGAAGGAGCAGACGATGAAGTCGATGATAATGGAATCGAGTGAAGGAGGTAGTGATCGATTGAAGGAGCGATAAAAGAGAGTGATGCAGAGGGCCGATTTTCATCCCTAAATTGAGAGTGTGTCGTCTGAGAGTGAGTGTGTCGTGGAGATGAACGTGGGAGGAAGAAGAGGGTTTCCAAAAACTGAATTCCAAAAACTGATTTTTTCAAGAACGGTAATAGAACTTTTATAATATAGTATAGATATATTATATCGGGAAATTCTAAATCTACCTCTGTAAAAATTTTATAAAACCATACCCCCCCTTCCCCCTCACAACCATGCTTTTTTGCTTTTTTTTTTTAATTTATAGTTACAATTTTAGTCCCTGAACTCTTTTGATTGATTTAATTTATACCTTTTGATTTTACATTTTACATTTTACATTTTTATTACATTAACACATATAAGCATATATTAACTGAAATACGTTAAAAAGGTAATTTTTAATTTTAACAAGTTACACCATTATAATCGTCTCGTCAATACCTTCGAAATGAGCCCAATATTGAAAATTTTTAAATCAACATAGCCACGAGTATTTTTTTAAACGTATTTTAGTTAATATACGATAAATATGGTTAAACGTATTTTACTAATAACAATATTTTTCATTTGCCACTTTTGAAACGTATGAATATGTTTGTTCGTTTTTTATACCCAAATTGCTACAACAATTGTTCCTCAATCTAATTTGTCACTTTCTGATTATTATATCTGGTTTAGTTTTAATATCATTATTATTCTAAAAACTTTTAGATATGGCTTGAAATCCATAATTTCCATCGCCCATAGAGAGAGGGAGGGAGAGAGTTTGAAATGAAATCCCGAAATAAATCGTTCGTTTTGAAATGAAATGAATCGTTCGTTCGATATATATCTCGAACTGTTTTTACTTTATTTCAAATCAATAACTTTTATTTCAAGGGGTAGGTTGAACCCAGGGACGGATCTCAAGGGGTGCCCACGATGGCACGTGCCACCGTATTGTTTCTCCCTCGTAAGGTAAAAAAATTAAGGTTTGTGAAAGGTGCAACCGTATCGTTTTAGAAGGTGCAACCGTATTATTTTAGAAGGTGCAACCGTATTATTTTAGAAGTGCAACCGTACCTCGTAATCAACCAAAAAAACAAAAAAAACTTTTAAATTAACCAAAAAACCCGAAAATGTCTCTTGAAATCAACTAAAAATACCGAAAAAATCTCTCGAAATCGATAAAAAAAAACTTATAATCCCTCGAAAACTTTAAAAGTCCTTCAAAACGGCGGAATTAGGCTAATAACACATCGAACGGTATTGAATGTTGGTAAAAAAAAACGAAGGCATGTCGATAAAACCCATATAAAAAGTCCCTGTGTCCGTCCCTGGTTGAACCGAAACCGAACAGTTATCGGATTTTTTGGTTATCAGATTTTTCGGTTATCGGATTTTTCGGTTTCAGATTAAACGGTTCGGCTCGTTTTCTTGGTTTTCCGGTTTTTTTGAACACCCCTAACAAACACATGTTTTGCAAAATGACTTGGAATCCTGTCGAGTGAAAAAATGAAATTGCAATGCAAATAACGTTGAACCATGTCGAGTGAAAAATGCAATTGCAATATACTCCATACCAAAACGTATTTTTAAACGTATTTTTTTACATATTTTAATATATAATAAAATAATTAAATTAAAAAATATTCAATATTGGGCTCATTTCGAAGGTATCGAAGAGACGATTATAATGATGTAATTTGTTAAAATTAAAAGTATGTTTTTAAACATATCTTAGTTAATATACGATTATATGTGTTAATATGATGATGGTGTAAAATGAAAATTAGAAAAGTATAAAGTATAAAGTAAATCAATCAAAAAAAGTTTAAGGACCAAAACTGTAATTATTAATAAAAAAAAAAGGAATTCTTTCCCTACCCCTACCAAAAGCCCCACCCCACCCCCTCTCCTCACATCACTTTTGTTATTGTTTTTAATTTCATAATTACATTTTTGGTCCCTGAACTCTTTTAATTGATTTACTTTATACCTTTTAGTTTTATATTTTTCATTTTATATTTTTATCATATTAACACATATAATTGTATATTAACTAAAATATGTTAAAAAAATACTTTTTAATTTTAACAAGTTCCACTATTATAATCGTCTCGTCGATACCTTCAAAATTAGCCAAATATTGAATATTTTTTGATTTAATTATATTATTATATGTCATATATTGTACCTTGGTTAATTGATTTAAAAAAAAAGAAAATGTATCACATCGAAGGTAAGTTTTTAACATAAAGATAATAAATATATTGCGTATTTTTTTATTCCATTTGTCTTAGTCTTTAATCTTTTGGTAACAACAACGACACCAACCGAAAGTCCCACATTACGCACCCAGTCAGTTATTTCTTCTCGAGATTTGAACACCTGAAATTATTATATTTTGTTATAACTTTCACTTGTACCCGTAAATTAAAATTAACATAAATGTTAGTTATCATAATACGTTAAAAAAATACTTTTTAATTTTAACAAGTTACACCTCATATATTGTACCTTGGTTAATCGATTTTTTTAAAAAAATGCATCACATTGAACGTTAGTTCGTTTATTTAATAAATGAACGAACATGAACACATTTTTTTGTTCGTTTAGTTAAATGAACAAACATGAACAATGGTTTTGTTCGTTCATTTACGTTCGTGAACATTCGTTCATTTATGTTCGTTTACGTTTGTTCATTTATGTTTGTTTATATATATAAATAGAAGGAGCTTCTTTTATAAACCAATTTAATCTTGTGAACTATGTAAACCAATCTAGGACATCCATTATTTTGATCGACGATTGAGAATTTTCCGGATTTAAATTTATTAAAAAAATAGGGAAAAGGTAGTTTGGGAATAGATTTTAAATAATTTAAATTTTAAAATTTTGAATTAATAACTTTTCATCCAATTCCAGTGTCCTTCTCCCAATTTCGAAACTGTTTTAAGTTTATGAAAGTTAAAAAACTTGAAAATTTCGAAAAAAGAGCTTATGAAAAAACAGTTTATGAAACTCTAACAGTTCATTTAATTCGTCGGAATTGGAGGGAGGTTACCAGAGACGGATGACGTTGCCGGAAACTGGATGGTGATGATGGATCATGAAAGAGAGAGAGATGGAGATAAGTGAGAAAATTAAGAAAGGTGGTTGTTACTAAAAATATAAATTATTCCTAAAATTATGAATTTGGAAAAAAGACCTAAATACCCAATACATACGGTTTGAAGATTTTACAACTCGATTAGACATCGGGTTGCTTCGGTTTGAGTTATTTCGCGTTGGGTTGGGTTGGGTTGATCGGATTGGTCGGGTTTTTGAGCACCCCTATATATAAATATACTTATATATTATAACATTAATGGGTAAAAGCATTAATAAAATTAATTTTTTAAAAATCATTTTTTATACATCCTAAATATACCCGGTTTTTCATTTTGTTATGTTATTTTTTACGAACTAAATGATGATTAACGGTGGTTGTTTTTTATTCATTGTGTTCGTTCGTTTACGTTTGTTTAACTCTTAATGAACGAACATAAACGAACACGATATTTTTATGTAGTATATTTATGATATATAATAAAATAATTAACTCTAAAAATATTCAATATTGGGCTCATTTCGAAGGTATTGAAGAGACGATTATAATGGTATAACTTGTTAAAATTAAAAACGTATTTTAGTTAATATACCATTATATGTGTTAATATGGTGATGGTGTAAAATGAAAATTAAAAAAGTAAAAGGTATAAAGTAAATTAACTAAATAATAATAGGGGTATAAAATGTAAATATATATTAAAAATTAACTAAAAATCACATTTTGGATTGTTGTTGTCGAGATTTTGAGAGAGATAAGGGGTTAGGAGGGGGTATGGGTTTTATAGGGGGTAGGGTTAGCAACACCCTTAATAAAAATCGGTGTGAGAGAGATAGATGAGGTAGGGGTATGGGAGGTGTGAGAGAGAGATGATGTAAGGGGGTAGTGCTAATTTAGTGCTAATTAAGCTTGTATATATCAATTTAGTGCTAATTAAGCTTCCACAATTGCTTTCATAATGCACTTTCATTTTAGTCTATTCACAATTTAAAATCATGGAATTTCTTAATTATACACACACACACATATATATATATATATATATATATAGGGTTGGTTCCAGTGAAAAGTTGAGGTTAACGTGAGAAAATGAGAAGTGGTTATCAACCGTTGGATGAGAAATGAATGCACAATAGGATGAGATGCACCGAGATAAGATGCACCGAATCAATTCCCTTCTAAGTCACAATTCATGGGAGGACATTTGATTAAAGTGATCAACGGTTCAGATCCACTTCTCATGCTTTTCACGTTAACCTCAACTTCTCACACGATCATTTGCTTATATACATATATATATATATGTAATATTTATTATGGGTTTACAAAATTACGATAATAGAAGTTTGTTAGGTTTAAGAGATGATTGTTTAGTTTGTGATATATCACTCATATTTACTGCTTTCGTGACGATGGCTTTTGTGTAACACCCTCAAATACGAATAGAGCGAATAATTTAGAATTTCGATAAAACATCAAATAAAAGATAAATCTTTTTCTATAATTCAATACTCCATTGATCCCAAAATAAATATCCACAATTGACTTGTCACATAGTTTTAGACATGCATAATTATTACACATTTTTGTTACCAAATGACATATTGTTAGGTCTGATTTTATAGTAATCATTGTATTTATAGGGCTTGGTCAAATATTGTGTCTAATGTCGTATTCTGTGTTGTATTGACTAAGGGTATTTAAGTCCCTTTGGTCTTGTTTCCTTGTAAGAACTTACACGTGCATATTAAATACAGTGACTTTGAGCTTACTTTGTACTTGTTAGGTCTGATTTTATAGTAATCATTGTATTTATAGGTATTGGTCTTATACAGTGTTTAGATTGCTTATCAGTGTTGTATTTGACCAAGGGTATTTAAGTCCCTTTGGTCTTTGTCTTTGTAAGAAACACACTCACACATATTGAATACATTGACTTTGCTCTTCCTGTCTCTCTCTCTCTACTTTCTCTCTCTAAAGATTTAGAGATTCTTGGACTCTCAATTGGTATCAGAGCCAATTGAATCTTGAGAGGATTGAGAGATTGTTTTTCTATATTTGAATTTGTGATTGAAATCGAAAATTTGATCGATTTTCTTGAATTTTTTCAAGAAAATCTCGTTTTCTTGATTTCTCATAAAATTTGGATCTGTTTGTGATCGAATTGTATTGATTTTGGTTTCATTAGATGCGTTTTTGATAATCGATCATACTTGATTCACATGTTTTTGCATAAAAACTATGATTTGATTCTCAATTTGGTGATTTTGTGATTTTCTGGAAAAACGTATTCTCGTTCTGTTCTTTTTCGAAAGTGTTGATTTAGTGTTTTTCAATCGAATTTGTTTGATAAAATTTGTTAGAAAGAAGTTTTCGAAGTTCAGTGTGTGTTTTTCTTGGTTAATTTTCAAAGTTGTAGTTGATCTTGCGTGAATTGGTAGTGTTTATGAAGTTTGCGCTTCATTTATATAAGCTTTGCGCCTCATTCATAGTCTTTGCATGTGATTCATATATGTTTGCGTGTGATTCATATAAATTTGCGTGTCATTCATATATTTTGCGTGTCTAACTCTTTGTGTTAGTGAATTTTTCAGATTTGCGGTTCACGTTGGAAACGCAAAGCTTAAAGTTCTCGGCTCTAGTTTAAAACGCAAACCATCAGTTTGCGTTTCACTCCATATACGCAAAGTTCACTTGCGAAAGATCTTCTTCGTGCATCACCCGCAAAGTCTCTCACCCGCGAAGTCTACACACGCAAAGCTTCACTTTGCGTTTCACGAAGCAAACGCAAAACCCAGTTTGCGTTTCTCTCTGCAAACGCAAAACCTTCTTTGCGCTCCTCATTGAATACACAAACCTCTAGTTTGCGCGTCTCCCTGACTTAGATTAAAAAAAAATGACATTATGAGTCTGGGAAATTTTTTTTTGCCATCTATGGATTCTGCCAAGTTTGCTTTCCAAGCTCAGTTCTACAAAAATGACATTATGATGTCATTGGGTACAGAAAATCGTCCACCGGTACTAATCGATGAAAACGAGTTTACACAGTGGCAAGATCGGTTCCTAAACTTTATTGAACGACAAAAGAATGGAAATGACATGATGACCATTTTATCTGAAGGACCGTTCGACAGACCCAAATTGGCTTCTGGATTATACAAGCCTACTAAAGAGTACACACATGAAGAGTTGTCTACTTATAAAGCTGATCGGGATATTAAAGCAAACCTAATGCTGGCCTTGCCAAACTCTGTATACAACAGGATTGACTGTTTCAAAACTCATCCTAATCTGATGTGGCAACAGCTTGAGAAGATTATGCTTGGTTCTTCAGTAGCTACTCAACTCAAGCATACGCGCTACATGAATAATTTTGAAGAATTCAAAGTCAAGGACGGGGAGCCACTAAAGACTGTATTTGATCGTTTCTGTGCCATCATCAATGATCTTCGAAAGATAAAGGTTGAAAAGACTGAGCTTGAATTAAATCTGAAGTTCCTCAACACATTGCAACCTGAATGGAATAAATCATGCCACAGATTGAGGAACGATGTCAGAATCTCCACTATGCAAATCCAAGAATTATACGAGATTCTGATGACTGATGAAAGTCTGGTGATAGAAAAGAAGGCCAAACTAGAGAAAAAGAACAAGAAGATAGTTGATCCGGTTGCTCTCCTCACAAAGCAACTGGTTGAACAAGCGTTGTCTGATAACGCTTACACCGGATCAACTGAAGATGATGGCGAGGCATTACAGAAAGCGATGATCCTTCTCTCTCAGCATTACCAGAAGAAGTTCTAACCAAGATCGAATTCTAATTCTTCTCGCTTCACTTCCGGTCCTAAAGTAAAAGTACCCGAGCCAAAGACTGCTGCTTGCTACAACTGCGGGAAGCCGGGTCACATGTCAAAGGAGTGTAGAGCAAAGGTGGTCAGGGATTCAGCTTATTATAGAAAGAAAATGGAACTAGCTGAAAAGAGAGAGAACATAACTGATCTGCTGGCCGAGGAAGAATTCTGGCTGGATTATTCCGATGATGAAGCTTCAAACGTCGAGATCGCTCAAATGTGCTTAATCTGTGATGATCATTCAGATGATTCCGAAACAGATGAGGATGAGGTATATTCTGAGTTTGATTTTAACTTCATTACCTCTCAGATGAATATCATAATTAATGCTTTGTCTGATTTACGTTCAAAGATTTTATCTGAAAAGAATATAAATTCTGAAAAGTTAGATTTGATTGACAAACTGAAAATTTCTTTGAAAGATGAAAAATCTATTTTAGAAAATACTAAAGACATCTTTCAAAAGAAATTGGATGATTTGAAAAATTCAAATAAAACTTATCTTGAATCTTTGACGTCTATGACTAATTTAAAAGATGAATTTTTAGATAAAATAAATAAGTTAGAAGAAAAACTTTATCGAAGAAACCAATCTGAACAAACAATTTTTATGAACAAGCCAAGGAGTGAAGAAGCTTTAAAACAAAGGTGGGGACTTGGTTTTGAAAATCCTCATTGTTTAAACAATGCGATTGAAAAATCCCCAAGTTTATATAAATACGATTATCTGACTCTTGCTCATTATGCTCCTCAATTTAAAATTGATTGGATGAATGAGAAGCAAGTGTTAGAAATCGAACATGAGAAAAGGACAAATAACAAGAAAAATGAAATTCCTTTTGTTTATACAAGTGAAAATGCAAAATATTTTCCTGAAAAATCAAGAAGAGGAAAAAGAGTTTTAAATGATATATCTCCTATCAAATCTTCAATGTCTGGTGATTTTATTGCTCCTTATGCACATGATTCTGATAAAGGAAATATTTCTCCAATCATTTATGATTCGAAGAAATATACTTCTCCATTAGTATTAGAAGGAAAAACCATAGATCTTGAAGATCAGATAGAAGATCAAAATATTTTGAAGAAAATTGAATCTGATATTATTTCTTTCTTTCATGACGTCTAGTCTTGAAGAAAATTTATTTTTTCAAAAACCAGATTCTATTTCTAGCCTATCTTCTGATTCTAAGGAAAATAAAAAGGTAGTTTCAAATTTTAAAATCTTTTCTCAAAATTATTCAGACTCTGAGGCAAATTCAGATTTATTAGTTGATCAGATTGGTTTCTTGGATAAATTTATTTCTTCTGATTTAAATATTAAATCTAAAATTCTTGATGCTTCTTTTACGCTCAATGATCAATATTATAAACCTAAGCGTAAAAGAAGACGGTCAAAGAAGTCAAAGAAACAAGATAAAGTTATTTCTGACTGTTCTAATTCTTCCGATTCAATTCTTACAGATAGGGATTTGAGCGCTCGATCAAAGAAGCAGATCTGGAGAGCGAAGCTGAAATCTACTGTTTCTATGTTTGATGAGGATGTATATGTAGACAAATATTATAAAAGTGATTCATTTGCTATGAGTAACAAAATTTCCAAATATTCTAGAAAGCAAATGATTCAAATTTCCAAAAATGTCTCATATTCGTCTTCTGATTCTAGTTCAGATGATTATGTTTTCTCTTCTGATGATTGTGCATATTTTTCTGATTATCTTTCTCGTGCTTCTATTGTCAAATCTGTCAATTATTTCCCCATAAGAACTGCAACTAACAAACACGGACCCAAATTCAAGTGGGTACCCAAATCTTTATCTGATTCAAAGTTGCAGTCATCACATGTTAAGGAGAAGTAAGGAAAATTGGCTTCTGAGTACTTCAGCTCAGACCCGTACTTCATAGACTACGACTTCTAAACAAATCAGTTTAGAACTTGTTCTTCAATGATTTAAGCTTCTGACTATATGAGATACTGTGAGTATATCAATTTTAATTCCGCTGCATTTTATCTCTGATAATGATGTGTTCCAGTTTTTCTCTTTATTCTTTTATAGAATCTGAGCTTGTTCATTTTTTTTCTTGATTTTGTATAACCCAAATTATTTTTTAATTTGAGACACAAATCAGTTTTATAATGTGAAAGATGAAATAATTGAATTTTATTTTGTTCCATCTAAATATCAATTTGCTGAATTATTTACATTTTGTCTTTAATGAAAATTTTTAATATCGGCATATTGAGTTTAAAAGTTTAAATTTTTACAAATTTTATTCTATAAAGTAAAGTTTTACATTTTTTCTTTCTTTTGAATAAAATATGTGTCTAGAATAAATTTTCAAGTTCTTTTGTTTATATTAAAGTTTTTATATGGTCAAATTTCAAGTCTTACAAAAGTCGAAAAGTCAGCAACATGTTTGAAACTTTTATTACTGCTTTAAAGTTGTGTGATTCGAGATATTTATAGTTTACAATGCTTGGAAAATTCTAAAAAGTCAAAATTTTGATTGTAATGAAAATATGGGCTAAGCATTTAGACATTGATCTAAGTGATTGAGATGAATATTAAATTCTTAAAATTTCAGAAATCTCTGAGTTTAAAAGTTTGTACCTGTGACCTTTCTGGTTTGGGAAAGTAAGTTCCTCGAGATGCTTGTCATCTGGTCCCCTAAGGTCATTTGGTCTGGGAGTGATCGGACAAAAATCCTTCAATAGAACCAGATCGAAAGTCATGTTCTACTGGTACGAATGGGTTTAGGATATGTCGATGTAGCCTTTCTGATCTGGGAGAGTAAGTTCCAAGGGGTGCTTGACACCTAGTCCCCTAAGGCCAAATGGTCTGGGAGCGGCTGACCCAAATCCTGCAATATGGTCAGATAGAAAGTTACGTTTACGACATGTTCTTTACTTAATAAAGTTTTTGATCAAAAGATGCCAAAGTGCACACGCTTAAAAGATGCCAAAGAGCACACTCATGTTAAGATGCCAATGTGCACAATGCTAAAAGATGCCAATGAGCACACATCTCATGATACTTGGTGATATGTTTGAGTTGCGATAAATCTGTAAATTTATGAATATCTTAATTCTTGATGGCTTAGTGTGAGTACATGCAAAGTTCTCTATAATATTTTTAGAATTGCATTTTCTTGAAGATAATCGAAGATCCGCATGTGAGCACACTGAATAGATTGATGGAAGTTTTTGAAACTGAACATGTTTTAACTTGATATGCAATGAAACTTGTTCTTGTATCCAATAACATATGTTTGATTTCAAATGATTGATAAATCTGTGATATTTTACTGAGTAGAATTTTATTTGTTTAGTGTTTAAAATTTTATATGTTTAGTTGTTTCAAAATTTATATTCAGTATATTTTTCTTTCTACATTAATATTTGATCATTGTGTTCTCATAAATATATTTTAATGGGTTTATGCATTATTCAAGGGGGAGTGAACAAAGAGATTATTTTTCAAAGATTATATCTGGTTTTGAGGGGGAGTATCTCATTTTCTTTATATGAATGCTAATTTGAATTGTCTTATCTAGTGCATTTGTGTAGGGGGAGTCAAAGGGTTTCAAAAGGTAAATTTTTTCTAAGTCAGATTTGCGCATCCAGCATGACACGCAAACTTCGTTTTGCGCTCCCTTCATGAAAGGCAAACCTTGGTTTGCGCAACCAACATGAAGCGCAAACCTCCCTGTTTTTCTCTGTTTCTTTGATTTTGCAGATCTTATGTTGTCTCGTCTCCAACATTTACATGACCAAGTTGATCAAGATCATCAAGGTCATGAGGGGGAGAAGTCAAGGAGAAGTTTAAGAGACAAAGAGCTCAAAAGTTTATCTGCTGATCAAGATTCGCTCAAAGATTCTATTCTTTCAACTACAACAAATTCTTTTGCTGTTTATGCTCCGAACACCACAGTTCATTCAAGATCATTCAAAAGAGGTGTATCGTCTAGAGCTCAAGACAGTAAAGACATCTTTATCTGAAAGATGCTGAGAAGAAATTTTTTCTTAAAAGTCAGAAAGCTTCTAAAAGTCGCTTTGTTGGTCCGTGCTATTTTAGAAGACAATTTTTGAAGACCAAAGCGCCAATGATTACTAAGGGGGAGATTGTTAGGTCTGATTTTATAGTAATCATTGTATTTATAGGTATTGGTCTTATAGTGTTTAGATTGCTTATCAGTGTTGTATTTGACCAAGGGTATTTAAGTCCCTTTGGTCTTTGTCTTTGTAAGAAACACACTCACACATATTGAATACATTGACTTTGCTCTTCCTGTCTCTCTTTCTACTTTTTCTCTCTAAAGATTTAGAGATTCTTGGACTCTCAGTACTCTCTTTCTACTTTCTCTCTCTAGGATTCATTGATCTTGGACTTACAATTGGTATCAGAGCCTTCGGAATCTTGAGAGGACTCAGAGAAATCGTTTTTCGTTTCTGAATTTGTGGATTAAAGCAAAAATTTGATCGATTTTCTTGATTTTTTCAAGAAAATCTCGTTTTTAGCTTTTTCATCAAATTCGGACTGGTTTTAGGATGATTTGTGTTGTATTTGGATTCTTTGAACTCATTTTTGATAGGAGAACATAAGTGATTTACATCTTTTTGCAAGAAAAACTTGTTTTGAAGATCAATTTTGAGATTATGTGATTTTCTGAAAAACTCGCTTCGAACGTACTGTTCCATTCTTGAAGTATTGATTTTGTGGTTTTCAGTGGAAATTCTTGTTTGAAAACTGATATAAAGTTGTTTTCGATCATGTTTGTATAAGAAATTTGCATCAAATTCAGTTTAGTAATCGTTTTTTTGTAAGATTTTTGAGTTTTGACATTGGTTTGCGCTAGATCTGTAGTTTGCGCGAGTTCATCTATGTTTGCGCGAGTTCATCTTACTTTGCGCTAGTTCTTGTTATTCTAATCTTTGCTTCAGTGTATTTCAGGTCTCAAGAATTTCAGGTTTTCGCTTACTATTCATTACGCAAAGCTAAGTTTGCGTCTCCTTCTGCTCGCGAGAAGTGATCTTTACGTCTCCCGTATATCACGCAAAGTATTGTTTGCGTCTCCAGTGCATAACGCAAAGTCCAATTTGTGTATCATTCAGCTCACGCAGAGCTACTTTGCATCTTCATTGTCTAACGCAAAGCTCAGTTTGCGTCTTCAACTTCTACTCACGCAAAGTTCAGTTTGCGTCTCCCTTGGCTCACGCAAAGCTCAGTTTGCGTTTCACTTGGTTCACGCAAACTTCATCTTGCGTCTCATTTGTCTCGCACAAAGCTCTACTTTGCGCCAGTTTCAGACTTAGAATTTTTTCTAAAAGATGGATTCTGCAAAGTTTGCTTTTCAAGCTAAGTTCTACACAAGTGATCTGATGTTGTCCTTGGGATTTGAAACTCGTCCTCCAGTTCTTTTTGATGAAAATGAATTCACTCAATGGCAAGATCGATTTCTGAAATTCATCGAGTGTCAAGCTAATGGAGAAAACATGATGAAGTCTCTAACTGAAGGACCTTTCGTAAAGCCTAATAAAGAGACTCCTCCAACATCTGAAGAGGCTTCACGAATGAAAGCTGATCGAGAGTTGAAATCTAATATGATGCTAGCTTTACCAAACTCTGTCTACAACCGGGTTGATCATTGCAAGGATTATCCAAATCTGTAAGACTCCGTTTTTAAAAACGTGTAATTATTCTTACCCGAATTGAACCGTAATTAAAAATTATAACCAAAGATAGTTGAGGGGTTAATCCCGTCAATTAACTAAACTTATTATAATTATAAAAAAAAAATTAAAAATTAAACACACATATATATAATGTGACTTTATCAAAGCTTAGAGTAAATTAAATTACATCTTCCCTGTTGTCTATCATCTTCATCGCCTCTCATTTCTCTCTCTCTAAAAACTCTCTAAACTTCTCTCTAAAATATCTTTCAATCCGTCGAAGCAATCAAAGAAACAACTATATATTCGGAATCCACTCTTCGAGGCCTTCGTAGAGATATAAATTTCTTCTTAAGTTATTTAAGTTGGTAAGTTAGAGTAGTTGAAGTTGGTTGGTAGATTATGACATGTTATTGCAAAATTATGATCAAATACATATTAAGGAATGCTTAAGTTTGTCAAAATTACAAATGGGTAAAGTTTAGAATCAAAACGGTGATATTTGTATTTAGATGTTTAACCGCACACCAAGTGTTCGGTTTAATATCTAAGATAATATAATTTAGTGGTTAAGCGTAGGATAATAACTATTGAGTTTTAGGTTATGCGATTAATAATAATTGGTGGTTTAAATAGACAATCGAACGAGTTAAAGTTCGTTGTGAGGATCGATTGATCGCGTGATAATCTCGATTCAATTAAGGTATGGATTTCAATTCTTTTGAATCGTGGGCAACTAATTGTTGTAGTTGACCCTTCCTAAAGGTGGTTCACCACCTTGTGATTGATCAGCCGAACGTGATCAACAAATGTGAAACTATACACACACATACACATTGATTTTGGTTTATTGAATCAATTGTTTGAACATTTTGATGTTTTATTAAAATGTGTCTCGTATGAGATTGTTTATGAAAAAAATGTGAAGTATATAGATTATAATTTATGTGATCGCCATTTGGGTAAGTGGCATATGTTTAGTTTTCGTTGATTTTAGAAGAACCCAATAAATGGGCACATTATTTGGGATGCCTTCTATGGCGGCTTTGTTTTCATAGCGTCCTGCAGATGACGGTCCACCAGAGTTAAGACTATGTGGCTTACGTGAACCCACTCTGGGAAGACTTGGCTGACTTTGTTGGCTCCAGGGCGGATGAATCGATTCTAGAATTTTACCCACAGAATATGTGACCGTGGTTAAATTCACGGGGGACTCGTTGTGTGTGCCCGCATGCCGACCCAGTTCGTGTGGCTGATCACCCCACGAACACGACTGGAATTGACAGACTTTATTTATATTACGTTTTGAAGTTAAAGTGTGAAATGTTCTTGAGATTATTGATTTTGATTATATTACCAAACGTTTCTCTTGATTTAAATGAATTATGAACTTCAGTCTCAAGAACTTTCTTCGAATCGAATTTTTATATCTTCCGCTTCGTTATCGATGTTTTCATTATTATTTACGAATTTATATTATAATCCATTCACTGAGCCCTGTGCTCAGCCGTGTTTTAGTTTTCTGACACGGCAGGTTCGAAGTGACGATTACGGGGACGGGACTTGAGATCGAGCGTGAAAATTTTGGAGTTCTTAGACTTACTTTATCATATATGTTCTAAGTTTATAAACACTTTTTGAAGTGTAAAATTTTGGATTGTAATATATGTTTAGAGTTATTAGTAGCTCTGATTTAGTTGCGTAATTATGTTAAGTTCCGTTAGTGACATCACCTGTTCCGAACCACGGGGACGGGGGATGTTACAAAATCTGTTGTGGGCACAATTGGAAAAGATCATGCTTGGTTCTTCGGTAACACCTCAGCTCCGACATACTCGGTTCATGAACAACTTTGAGGAGTTCAAGGCCAAAGAAAGTGAGTCTATATAGAGTGTTTTAGACAGATTCTGTGCAGTGCTGAATGATCTGCGAAAGATAAATGTGAACAAGACAGAGCTTGAGACGAATCTGAAATTTCTTAATGCTCTTCAGCCTGAATGGAACAAATCATGTCACAGACTGAGGAACGATGTTCGGATTTCCACAATGCAGATTCAGGAACTATACGAGATTCTGATGACTGATGAATGCATTGTACTTGAGAAGAAGGCCAAACTGGAGAAAAAGAACAAGAAGTCAGTAGACCCGGTTGCACTCCTCACGAGCCAACTGGCTAAACAAGCGTTGTCTGATAACGCTTACAACGGGTTAACTGATGATGATGGTGAGGCTCTGCAGAAAGCGATGATTCTTTTCTCTCAGCATTACCAGAAAAAGTTCCAACCAAGAACTGGTTCCAACTCTTCTCGCTTCACTTCTGTGTCTAGAGCCAAAGTACCTGAGCCAAAGACTGCTACTTGCTACAACTGTGGAAAGCCGGGGCACATTTGAAATGAGTGTCGAGCAAAGAAGGTTAGGGACTTAGCTTACTACCGGAAGAAACTGGAACTGGATGAAAAGAGAGAGAACAGAACTGCTCTTCTTGCCGAAGAAGAATTCTGGCTAGATCACTCTGACGATGAAGCTGCAAACGTAGAGATCGCTCAGATGTGCTTGCTTGGAGATGATTAGTCAGACGATTCTGATACGGATGAAGATGAGGTATATTCTGAATTTGATTACAACTTTATTGCCTCTCAGATGAATATTATTATTTTTGCTTTATCTGATCTTCGCTTAAAGTTATAATCTGAAAAGAATTTAAATGCTGAAAAGTCAGATTTGATTGACAAATTGAAGATTTCTTTGAAAGATGAAAAATCTATTTTGGAAAATACAAAAGACATCTTTCAAAAGAAATTGGATGATTTGGAAAATTCAAATAAGACTTATCTTGAGTCTTTGACGGCTATGACTACTTTAAAAGATGAATTTTCAGATAAAATAAATAAATTAGAAGAAAAATTATATCGGAGAAATCAATCTGAACAAAAAAATTTTATGAACAAACCGAGGAGTGAAGAAGCTTTAAAACAAAGGTGGGGACTTGGTTTTGAAAATCCTCATTGTTTAAACAATGTGATTGAAAAATCCCCAACTTTATATAAATACGATTATCTAACTCTTGCACATTATGCTCCTCAATTTAAAATTGATTGGATGAATGAGAAGCAAGTGTTAGAACTCGAAAATGAGAAAATGACAAATAACAAGAAAAAGGAAATTCCTTTTGTTTACTCTTACGAAAATGCAAAATATTTTCCTGAAAAATCAAGGAGAGGAAGAAGAATTTTAAATGATATATCTCCTATCAAATCTTCAATGTCTGATGATTTTATTGATCCTTATGCTTCTAATTCTGATAAGGAAAATATTTCACCAATCATTTATGATTCTAAGAAATATACTCCTCCATTAGTATTAGAGAGTACAATCATCAATCTTGAAGATAAGATAGAAGATCAAAATATTTTAAAGAAAATTGAATCTGATATTATTCTTTCTTTCATGACGTCTAGTCTTGAAGAAAAATTATTTTCTCAAAAATCAGATTCTATTTCTAACCTTTCTTCTGATTCTAAGGAAAATAAAAAGGAAGTTTCAAATTTTAAAATCTTTTCTCAAAATACTTCAGACTACGAGGCGAATTCAGATTTATTAGTTGATCAGATTGATTGTTTAGGTAAAATTATTTCTTCTGATTTAAATATTAAGTCTAAAATTCTTGATGATTCTTTTACGCTAAATGATCAATATTATAAACCTACGCGTAAAAGAAGACGGTCAAAGAAGTCGAAGAAACAAGATAAAGTTCTTTCTGACAGTTCTAATTCTTCCGATTCAATTCTTACAGATAGGACTTTGAGAGCTCGATCAAGGAAAATCTGGAAAAATGTGTGTCTAGGATAAATTTTCAAGTTGCTTTGTTTATATTAAAGTTCTTATATGTTCAAATTTCAGTTCTAACAAAAGTCGAAAAGTCAGCAACATGTTTGTAACTTTTGATTTTGCTTTAAAGTTGTGTGATTCGGAATATTTATAGTTTACAATGCTTAGAAAACCTAAAAAGTCGGAATTTTGGATCGTAATGAAAATATGGGCTAAGCACTTAGACATAAAACCTTGTGTTTGAGATGATTATTAAATTCTTATAAATCAGAAATCTCTAAGTTTAAAAGTTTGTACCTGTGACCTTTCTGGTTTGGGAAAGTAAGTTCTGTGGGATGCTTGTCATCTGGTCCCCTAAGGTCAATTGATCTGGGAGTGATCAAACCCAAATCCTTCAATAGAACCAGATCGAAAGTCATGTTTTACTGGTATGAATGGGTTTAGGATATGTCGATGTAGCCTTTCTGATCTGGGAAAGTAAGTTCCAAGGGGTGCTTGACACCTAGTCCCCTAAGGCCAACTGGTCTGGGAGTGGCTGACCCAAATCCTGCAATAGGGTCAGATAGAAAGTTACGTTTATGGCATGTTCTTTACTTAATAAACTTTTTGATTCAAAAGATGCCAAAGTGCACACGTTTAAAAGATGCCAAAGAGCACACTCATGTAAAGATGCCATAGTGCACAATGCTAAAAGATGCCAATGAGCACACATCTCATGATACTTGGTTATAAAATTTTGAGTTGCAATAAACCTGTAAGTTTGTGACAGTCTGAATTTTTGATGACTTAGTGTGATTACATGCAAAGTTCTCTATTATATTTTTAGAATTGCATTTTCTTGAAGCTAGTCGAAGTTCACATGCGAGCTCACTAAATAGATTGATGAAAGTTTTTGAAACTGAACATGTCTTAACTTGATATGCAATAACACTTGTTTCTGTATCCACACACATACATTTGATTTCATTTGATGGATTTTATTGTGATATTTTACTAAGTAGAATTTTATTTGTTTCTGTTTAATTTTTTAAATATTTAGTCGTTTCAAAATACATATTCAGTATATTTTTCTTTCTACATTGATGTTTACATTCATTGTGTTCTCATATATATATTTCAAATGGGTTTGAGCATTATTCAAGGGGGAGTGAAAAAGGAGATTTTTTTTTCTTAATAATCATATCTGTTTTTTAGGGGGAGTATCTGATTTTCTTTATATGAATGCTAACTTCAATTGTCATATCTAGTGCATTTGTGTAGGGGGAGTCAAAGAGCTTAAAAAGGTAAATTTTTCTAAATTTAAGTCAGCTTTGCGCCATCAGTTGGTCGTGCAAACCTCGCTTTGCGTAACCTGCATGTAACGCAAACCTCCCTTTGCGCCACTAGTGTGTCGCGCAAACCTCAGTTTGCGCCACCAATGTGTAGCGCAAACCTCTCCTGTTTTCTCCGTTTCTTTGATTTTGCAGATCTTAAGCTGTCTCGTCTCCAACATTTGCATGACCAAGTTGATCAAGATCATTAAGGTCATGAGGGGGAGAAATCAGAGAAGTCAAGGAGAAGTTAAAGAGACAAAGAGCTCAAAAGTTTATCTGCTGATCAAGATTCGCTCAAAGATTCTATTTTCTCAGCCATTTTAATTCTTTTGTTGTTCCTGCTCCGACCACCACAATTCATTCAAGGTCTTTCAAAAGAGGTGTGTCGTCTAGAGCACAAGCTGATGAATCAACTGTTCGTTCAAGTTTATTCCAATCTGGTCCAGACTTGTCAAAGGCAGCAAAGACAAATCAACTGAAAGATGCTGAGAAGATTTTTTTTTCTTTTAGAAGTCAGATTGCTTCATAAAGTCGCTTTAATGGTCCGTGCTGATTTAAAAGATGAATTTTAAAGACCAAAGCGCCAATGATTACTAAGGGGGATATTGTTAGGTCTGATTTTATAGTAATAATTGTATTTATAGGGCTTGGTCAAATACTGTGTCTAATGTCATATTCTGTGTTGTATTGACCAAGGGTATTTAAGTCCTTTTGGTCTTATTTCCTTGTAAGAACTTACACGCGCATATTGAATACAGTGACTTTGAGCTTACTTTGTACTCTCTCTCTACTTTCTCTCTCTAGGATTCATTGATCTTGGACTCACACATACCCTTATTTAATTTTTCCCTCTCTTCACAACTCATATATTTGTGCATTAATTAAGGGTAAATAGAAATGTGGACACTTATTTTGGAACATATGGAGTACTTGATTACCTTAAATAGCAAACCTAAATTTAACATCAACAAAAAGGCAAACCAAACCTTACATAAAGTCTATGCCAAAGTCGGGTGTTACTAAAACCCAATTACAGTCGCTATTCCAAAATACGAAAAACATTCCCAAATGGCTAAATCCTTCCCGTGCATCTAACTAGCACTTCACTCTTCATGGTGTTGCTCATATCATCCCCAAACAAGGACCTGATGCACATGTCGACAAATAAAAATGGTTAGGCTTAACGTCTAGCGAGTTCAGGAGTTTTCATCTTTAATATAAAATAAAACGGAAATAATGTTATTTAAATCACAATTTCTAAATGAAATGTATTAAATATAAAAGCAACATCTTTCTCAAAACCCACCATTTTCGTGATGAAAACTCATTAGTCAAAATGTCCATTTAACATGAAACCAAAAGCCAACACTCACACAAAATGCAAATAAGGCTTAATATCTAAATACTGAAACATGGATAATCCCCATTATACAAAATACTAGAATATGGATAAGTATCAAGATACCAAATCGTAAATTATGGATATTCTCCATATCCAAAACAACACATAAAACATAGATAATACACTATCCAAAAATAACACATTTCGGTGACTGTGCAGACCTGATTCCATTTGAATGTGATGGAACACAAAAGTAAGCCACATGTATATGTTATATGAGCCATGTATATGTTATATGAGCTTCACTACGGATCCATGGTCATTGAGTTCAACTACCCATGGTCTATAGCTCAATGAGTCTTTAAGTTCAACCACCCACGATCTGTAGTTTGAGATCTCCAAAGATCCTAGATAAGCTCGTTCACAAGAAAGTTACATTATATTGGTCAATGGTCGATGTCCGACTCAAAGATCCCACACCATATTGCCTATGAAGACCCAACGTCTATTTCCCACTACAATACGGGAATGTTCATCCCATCTGAACTGACTCCTATGCCTATGTATCCATTGCATTACATTATAAACTACATGACTCTAATTGAATGACCAACGCACTCAAACACATGTAATTTCTAAATAAATATGCCATAACTGCATATTACTTTCAAAAGCTCAACATCGAGCAATTTAAACCGGACAAATGTCCCTAAAACTCAATTGAGTTAAAATCAAACTAATAAGCTCCACAATTCAATTGACTATTCAAATAAAGTCTTTGTAAACCAATAAGTTACAAATACTCAACGTTTAAGCAACTTCTATAACAAAAGGTTCAAAAATCGTCAGTATTAACTCAAAGGTTGAACCAAAATCCCAAAACGAGTATTTTTCTTAAATCGAAACCAATGAGCTCTTCAACTTGTTGAACTAGTCCAAAATGAGTCATCATAACCCAAGACACATTTAAAGAGTTTAATAAATTTCATGACCCAAAATATCACATAAAATCTAACAAATTAAATCATGCATAAATTCGAATGATTTATAAGATCAATATAACCAAAAATGAATTAACATCAAATAATCATCATATGACAAATAAATGATCAAAACCCACAAACTTTATGATTCATCATCAAAATATCCAAAAAACCCCAAATATATGGATTTCTTAAGATTTTATTAAACCAAATATGCAAAAGATGCAATTTCATCAAGTAATCAACGACATTTGATAAATCTTAAGGAAAACACTTTAAGACTCTAGAATATACATTTTTGGCATTTACAGAGTTTTCACATAGCAACTTGAACTCACCTTGCTAGGTTAGGTTAAACCTAGTTTCCAAACCTCCAACCTCTAGCTTCCATTGGTGAAGGTTTGAGTTCCACTGATGGCACTAATATTTAGTGCCATTATGCTCTTTTTATCTTCTTTTTAGCATAGCTTTTACCTTCTAATCCCAACATTTGAGTCATTTTAGTTCATTATTTTCTCTTTTCTTGTTTCTTGGAGCTAAAGTATGAAGAACTTGTTTTATTGCATTTGGATAAGCTAATTGGTGTATTTTTGGGCAGATTTATAAGTGCAGCAAGCTGCAGCATGCTGCAGCATCCCTACAGCAGCCGTATATGGAGCTTAATGGATAAGCTAGGAGGAGCTTTTTGTGGGAAGACCTTTTGAGTTTGAATCTGACTTTTGGGAACCTTCTAGACTAATATTTGGCTGATTTGTAATTTGTGGTTAAACACTTTATTGTCTTTTGGTTATTAACTCTTGGTTAAGATTACTTTTGTACTTTAAGTACTTTAATTAGGATAATTACCTTTTGTGCCACTCCCCTTGGTTATAAAAGGGGAGCTTGGGGTAGTAATTTGAGGACACATAATCCATCTAATTATCTCTCATCTTAGTGAAAATCAAAGGTTTGCATCAATAACCTTGTGATTTTAGTTACTTTATTAATTCCAAGTAATCTTTTGAAGTCATCATCCCTTGTCTTTTATGCTTTATTATTTCTAGTATTCTTTACTTAGTTCTTTACTTTACTTGCAATTTATATTCAAGTCTTTTATATTTGTTGTAATTTATATTTCCGTCATTTTAATTCTTGTCATTTATATTCCGTCATTTATATTTATGTCATTTATATTTATGCATTTACTTTCCGTCATTTATCGCTTTATGTCTTTAAATATGAGTAGCTAATTTATTTAGCTCGGGTGTAAGATAAAAGGGTGAGATTTCAAACCAAAGAAAGGTGGACGTTGTTTCGCAATAACAATGTTCCATCATTTCATTTCTAGTTTTATAAAGTTCAATGACACTTCTTGACGAACTGATCACTTGCTAAAGTGTTAAAGTGCGGTTGACTTAGAGATAAGCTACCAAAAGCACGTCAGTTTGAATGATATAAGAAGTAGACTTGAGAGAGTTGCTTTTTATTTATAAACTGATTTATTCTCGACAAGTTGATCGCTCGTCATTAGTGTTAAAGTGTAGAGGACTTAGAGATAAGCCCCTTCGAACACGTCAACTTGGATGATATGGGAATCGGCTCGAGAGAGCGGTTTTAGATACAAAGAGATTTGATCGTCCATATATTTTGAGGACTTTATTCTACACTATAAATAGTTGGAGGCTGCACAGAGATGTGTTTAGTCGACTCTAAACAGTAGTGTGAATATTGAAGTCCGAGAGGAATACCCTCAAAATAGATGGTGGATCTAGTTATGGCCAACTCATGCTGCAGCATGTCTGTAGCATAAGTCTGCTGGAATTTGTGTTTAAATCTCACCTAAATGTCTTACACCCGTGCTTGCTTTATTATTCTGTTAATCGAATCAAGTGACAAACCAAACCAGATCAAGTCTTCAAAATCGCCATCTGAAATCATTTCTTTCTCTTACTTTTTAATATACTTTTACTCCAATCTCTGTGGGACGATACTTGGTTCTTACCATTTTATTACTTGAAAGACGATATTAGATCTCATTGTATACTTGCTTTGAGGTTTAATTAGCACACGTCTATAGGTGTATATCCAAAAAACCCCAAATATATGGATTTCTTAAGATTTTATTAAACCAAATATGCAAAAGATGCAATTTCATCAAGTAATCAACGACATTTGATAAATCTTAAGGAAAACACTTTAAGACTCTAGAATATACATTTTTGGCATTTACAGAGTTTTCACATAGCAACTTGAACTCACCTTGCTAGGTTAGGTTAAACCTAGTTTCCAAACCTCCAACCTCTAGCTTCCATTGGTGAAGGTTTGAGTTCCACAAACAAAACTCTCGAAGAAAACATCTTAAGATCATCATCCAAGCCAAAAGGACACCAAGAGTTAACCCCTATATTTAAACTCACAAAGATTCCAACAATAGATCTAAAAATACCTAAAAAGCTTACCTCTTCAGAATCTTTAAAACCATCCACCATAGATCTTCAATCTTCATAATAACCATCCATTTGCTCTAAAAAGCCTCCAAAAATCGGGCCCTAGGTCTCCAAGATTTCCCAAATCGAAGAAGGAGTGAAAAAGATAGGTAAAACTGATAAACTCTAGCTCTAAAACCGCTTTTTGTACTTCAGGGCCCGCTGGCTATTGTGCCATGACAGTGTCACAATCATATTGCACAATCCCCCGGATGCACCAACTTTCGCTACATCACATGTGATTGTGACAGTGTCACAATCGCGCCAGATGTTTCTATTGTGCCCTATATCGTGCCATTGTCACAATCGCATGTGATGTACCGAAAGCTGGTGCATCCGGGGGATTGTGCAATGTGATTGTGACACACAATATCCCCCGGATGCACCAACTTTCGGTACATCACATGCGATTGTGATAGTGTCACAATCGCATGGCACAATCACGCCAAATGTTTCTATTGTGCTCTCTATCGTGCCATTGTCACAATCGCCTAGATGCACCAACTCTCGGTACATCTGATGTTATTGTGCCCGCTATCGTGCCATCGTCATAATCGCATAACACATACGTTGGGACTACCAAACACTCGGTACCATCGGTGCTATTGTGACAGATGTCACAACCGCATGACACTATAGTCGGAATTACCATACTCTCAATACCATTGGTGCTATTGTGACAGATGTCATTATCGCATGTCACTATAGCCAAACTCCATGTTTATTTTTTCCTTCATCGGATCACTCGGTTCAACACTTTGTCCAACTGGGACGAAAATCATGATGTTACATATTGTTATTAGTATATCATTTATCTGTAACTTTTAGAGTATAGCCGATGATTTTGATTTGACATGTTAGCGTATTTTGATAACCCTTCGTAAAGTAAACATTTTGAGGGTTGTTTTTTTTATGATAATACTGATTCATCTGAATTTGCAATTATTGTATAAATAACGCTCCAAATGCTAAAAATATGCAAAAAAAAAAAAAAAAAAAAACATTTTATACGCGTTTTCAAGACTCACAAAAATTATACTATGTTGAAATCTTGTGTTTTTCTAAGACAATGTTTCTCATAATTTGTTTAACTTGAGAGAAGTTATTGTTGCTTGTTTTAAACAAAATTCTTTACCTTTGGTTTAAACCAATTAAACCCTTATTGGCTAAATTTATGATGAGGTTTCATACATGACATATTTGCATGATGTTTAATATCACATTATATTTCTAAATTTAACATATTCGCATTGATTAAATGAAAACAAGGTTCAAAAAACAAAGCAAGCTTTAATAATGATGTCATTTTATATTTTATTAAAATATTAAAAATTTGAACTTACATGTACAATTTATCATGTCACATGCCCATTTGACATATCGTATAAATAAAAAATTTTGTCTTTTTTTCTTCATTTAGTGCCAATTATTTATTCTCATAGTTCCTACTTTTTGATGATAAGAGTGTAAAAAGTTGAAGAGTTGTATAATCAAATGTCATTCTAAAATGCATGTGACACCACACTTGCTCTTTCTATGAATTTATTGTAAAGATGATTGAAAAATTAAGAGTAAACTACAAATTTGGTACAAGTGGTTTGTCAAAAATAATATTTTTTGTCTCAATAATTTTAAAATTATAAAATGGTTATCGTGCTTTGTAAAAACATTCATATTTGGTCTCAGTGATTTTTTTTGTCTTTTACTCAATCAAAAATCAGAGAGAATAATCATAAAATTGATTTTGATTGAGTAAAAGACAAATAAATAGATAAAGAATGAAAATACCCCTTATTTAATGAAATGTTTTAACAACTGTTAGAGAGAGAGAGACCAAATCTGGACATATTTGCAAACCACGATGACCATCTTAAAATTTCGATACTACAAAGATGAAAAGTATTATTTCCGACAAACCACAAAGACCAAATTTGTAGTTTACTCAATAATTAATTAATGGGTAAGTAATGTTAAAAGGAAACATAGAGAAGATATTTTTAAAAGATGAATTTAAGGATATGTAGTTTAAAACATTGAGAGTTTATAATTTAAAAGAAAAAATATAGTTTTAGAGGATGTATATAAAAAAATTTGTCAAGTTTAATTTTATAACATGGGATACTAAAATATACATTTTTAAACTATAGTCTGTTGCATATATTTTTGAAAATATGTTTCTCAAAATATGAATTAAATTGTAGTTAGTTCATTTTTATGCAATGTGTTGTGGTTTAGACGATAACATGCAATAATATAAACCATATAATATTAGTACATGTGACTAGAGTTGCACATATGTTGGTATGGAAAAAAATCCGCTCCCGTCAAACACTACTAGAAATCTGGGTATCAGCGACCAATAATTTGCTACGAACGGATCCGTCACTAATTTGCGATGGATCATCGATTGATCCATTTTTTTAATTTTTACACACATTTTGTAATACCCGGAAATTTGCATTGTAAGTTTCCGTGCTTCTTAAGCTTCCTAATCGTCTTTTACCTAATTCTATGTTTAGGTTGCGTAATTCTTTCGAGCCCCTAGCTGACCCATGCGAAAAGCTCGAGTTTGGAGTGATTTCTAGGCTCGGTACAGTCTCCGCAAGAGTGACAAGCGTCACATTCGCTTGTCACTAGCGCCCGCACCCTGCAGAACTCGCGATACAGTTTCTGCGGAAGTGCCCCGCGGAAGTGACACCTTGTCACTTTCGCTGGCACTCTCGCCGGCGGAGGTCTGTCCGATTAAAAACGGGATTTTGGCTCATTTACTCTCATCACTTCATTTATTTCATCTAACTCTCTCAACTCTCTTCCCCTTTTTCCTAAAACCGAACCTAGGGTTTGGTATGTGCATTTAAGACTCGTTTATTGCAAGGGATCATCATCACCAACCAAGTTTGAAGGATCTAGGGTTCATCTCCTTTCTCCCTTGCTTGTCATCTTCTTCAAGGGATCAAGTAGAATTTCTAGGGTTGGTGTTTAACCCATTGTGAGTCATACTTGTTGAAAAATTTTAGTAAAAATGTGATTTTTTACACTTTGGACACAATTAAATACATGTATATGTATTGTATATATCTAACTCTTCGTGGGTTTGTGCTTTCCTATATGAGAGCTTCGAAACGATATATTATGTGTCCAAAACGGAATATGTGTGAATGAGATATTGATGCTCAAAGTTGAGTGTTTGGGATGAAATTGGCAAAACCAAGTGGGTGTGGGATTGTGTCCCACATAGGAAGGAGGACCAAAAGTTTTAGTGGTTTATAACTAAAAATGTGGAAGGGACTAACAAGTCCTTTGTTTGGTTTTACTCCATCACCTACCCGCGCGCAGGGGGGTGCCGATTGAAACTTTCGTAGGCTAAAATCGGTGAACTTGTGCATGGGCGCGACCTACGGACACGAATGCCGCTCCGACAGATTAATAATCTAGTTTGTTTCGATACTTTGGTTTTCTGTTTTTCGTAAACAGATTAATAGTTGTAGTATCAATTTCTGTTTTGTGTAAACAGATTATCTTTGTGATACTAATTGTTCACATTGTATTTTCAGAATGGTGAACACAACCGGAACTACATCTCCTACAATACCAATTTATGGTAATGCTACCTTGCCTGTGCAATCCATGGCAACTACTACCACGCCAGCACCGAACATGATGGCCAATCACGCTGAAAAACCGGAGAAATTTTCCGGTTTGAATTTCAAGAGATGGCAACAAAATTTTTTTTTCTATCTGACTACTTTAAACCTAGCGAGGTTCCTCACTGAAACCGCTCCTCAACTTAGTGGAGGAGAGGCCGACGTTCAATCTGTGAGCGCGGTCGAAGCGTGGAAGCATTCGGAATTCCTATGCCGCAACTATGTGTTGAATGGGCTAGACGATGCACTTTACAACGTATATTGTAAAGTAACCACGACAAAGGAACTCTGGGAGTCCTTGGATCGCAAGTACAAAACGGAAGATGCGGGAACCAAGAAGTATGTTGTTGCTCGCTTCTTGGATTTCAAAATGATTGACTCAAAAACTGTGATGAGTCAAGTTCAAGATCTTCAAGTAATTATGCACGACATACTTGCTGAAGGAATGGTCGTCAGTGAAGCCTTCCAAGTTGCGGCCATGATTGAAAAGCTTCCTCCCGGTTGGGTAGACTTCAAAAACTACCTTAAACACAAGCGAAAGGAGATGTCTGTGGAGGATTTGGTGGTACGTCTTCGCATTGAAGAAGACAACTGAATAGCTTTAAAGAGTGGTTATGTCGACTCTTCAAAAGCTAATGTGGTGGAAGTTGGTCAACCTTCTAAGGCCAAGGCGAAGAAGATTGACAAAGGCAAGGGGAAAGCGAAAAATCTTGCCCCTCAAAAAGGAACTTTCAAAAAGAAGTTTAACTGTTATAATTGTGGCCAACCGGGTCACAAGGCGGCTGATTACAAGTTGCCCAAGAAGGAAAATCCACGCCAAGCTCACATGATGAACGAAGACTTGGTGGCTATGATCACGGATTTTTCGGCCATGGGACTTGCTACCATGGTTTCGGAGGCGAACGTGATTGGTTCGATCTCTATTGATTGGTGGGTTGATACTGGAGCTACCCGTCATGTGTGTCATGACAAAAGCAACTTCATTTCCTTCAAAGATGTTGATGATGGGCAAAAGCTCTATATGGGAAATGCCGCCACTACTGATGTTAAGGGCATTGGAGATGTACTTCTAAAGATGACTTCTGGAAAAGAGCTCAAGATTAGAGACGTTTTGTATGTGTCGGAGCTTCGGAAGAACCTTGTGTCGGGTTGGTTGCTTAATAAGTTTGGTTTTAAACTTGTGTTTGAGTCAGAAAAATTTGTTTTGTCCAAGAATTGTATGTATGTGGGAATGGGATATGCCTTAGATGGCATGTTCAAGTTGAATGTAACTGTTATCAATGGAATGAATAAAACTGGTACTAGTTCTGTTTATTTGCTTGAGTTTTCAAACATTTGGCATGGCCGTTTAGGACATGTAAACTTTAATTCCATTCAACGATTAATTAAACTAAATTACATACCTAAATTTGATATTGGCTCGAATCACAAGTGTCCCACATGTGTAGAATCCAAATTTACTAGAACGTCTTTCAAATCAATTGAAAGGAAAACTGAACCCCTTGATTTAATTCACACCGATGTGTGTGATTTAAAATCGATTCCTACTAGAGGTGGGAACAAATACTTCATCACGTTTATCGATGATAGTACGAAATATTGCTACGTGTATTTACTTAAGAGTAAAGATGAAGCAATAGACAAGTTTGTCTTCTATAAAAATGAAGTTGAGAATCAATTTAACAAGAAAATCAAGGTGATTAGAAGTGATAGGGGAGGTGAATATGTTTCACCGTTTGCTTAAAAATGGAATTCGACATGAATTCACAGCACCCTACTCACATCAGCAAAATGGTATGGCTGAAAGAAAGAATCGCACCTTGAAAGAAATGGTGAATGCCATGTTGATCAGTTCTGGCCTAAGTCAGAACATGTGGGGGGAAGCTATTTTGTCGGCTAATTATCTTTTAAATAAGATACCCCGCAAGAAACAAGATGAGACACTGTATGAACTTTGGATGGGAAGAAAACCATCTAACAAGTACTTACGAGTGTGGGGGTGCCTAGCTAAAGTGGTTGTACCTCCGCCTAAGGTACAAAAGTTAGGACCTAAAACAGTGGATTGTGTATTCATTGGATATGCACAAAATAGTAGTGCGTATCGGTTTCTTGTGTATGAATCTAAAAATCCCGAGATACACAAGAATACAATTATGGAGTCAAGAAATGCTTCATTCTTCGAGGATGTGTTTCCTTGTTTGAACAAGGAAAATCAAACTTCATCTTCTAAAGGCAAAGAAATTGTTCGAGAGGATGAGCAAATTCTATCTGATGAAGAAGATGTGGAACCTAGAAGAAGTAAACGGGCTCGGGTTGAAAAATCATTTGGTCCCGATTTTCTCACCTACGTGGTGGAAAGTGAACCTAAAACCTATCGTGAGGCGGTCACGTCTTCGGAGGGACATGCTGATTTCAAAGCTAGAGAAAGAGATTGCATCTTCTAAGCTGAACAAGAAGACTAAATTGCTAAAATCATTTTCGTAATGATCTTGATCCAAAGGGGAGATTGTTAGACCACAATCTCATTGGATTCAAGATCATCCAAACTGAAGATCGCAATCTGAAGCTAAAGCCGAAACGTCGACTCTCGATATTAAAGTCTAATGTTTATTTGTAATAAATGTCAATGTAATTGTTTGTTTATTATATTAGTTAACTTAGTTTAAATATCTATTTCTAATAGATATTAGATCTAGTAACTTAGTTAGATAAAGTTAGTTATTTAGTTTAGTTAGTTTACATAATATCTAAAATAGATATTATGTTTATTTACATAATATCTAGTTTAGATATTATGTATGTTAGGTTGATTAGATATTAAGTGTATCTCAACAACTCTCTAAGAGATCAGATATTATCAGACACACAAAACACACACTTAAAGGTGTAAAAGAGAGAAAAACAGAGAGAACACAAAATAGCTTGAATCGATCAACCTTGTAACATTTGTTATAATCAATACAGATTGGTAATCTTATTGTATTGTTTAATCTAAAACTTGATATAGTATTGTTGGACCGACAATTGGTATCAAAGCCTGATTTAAGATCAAAATCAAGTTTTAAGAAAAACGTCTCTGTGTTCTGTTTTGAAAATCGATTTTTGAGATTTAAGGTGTTATAGGTGTTAAATCTTTTCTGGGTTGCGGACCGCCGGAATTCTCCGGTTCTGACGACCCAATTATGTGTGTGAAGTGGATTAGAGTTTTTGAGCAAGCTTTTGGCTCCTCTGAATGTGGGAACGATCAGAGAGTGCGGTTTAGTACCCAGCTGCTGAGAGATTCGGCGCTTACCTGGTGGAATGTTACCCAATCCACTCTCTCTCCTACTGTGTTCGCTCATTTGTCTTGGGCGGAATTCAAGAAGAAGTTAATGGAAGAGTTCTGTAGCGAAAGATCTATGGACCGCATCGAAAAGGAGTTTCTGTCTTTAGTAAAGGGGAACTTGACGGTGAGGGAGTACACCCGTCAATTTATGGAGAAGCTTGATTTGGTGGGGCATGTGGCCCCAACGGAGAAAGAGAAGATAAAGGCCTACCTCAATGGCCTACCGACGAACATGTTGTCCTTGGTCCACAACTCCAAGGCTTCCAATCTTCGCGAGACGATTGAGGAAGCTCAATTCATGGAAGAAATCTTTGCGAGAAACAAGGCGGAGAAAACGGTAGTGGTTGGGGACAAGAGAATATGGGAGAGCAATTCTGCACCCCCTATGAGGAATCAACCTTTTGTTGGGAATAAGAGTTTCAACAACCGACAGGAGGCACGATGGTGCCAAAGATGTAAGAGCAAGGTTTACGGCAACTGTAATTCTAGTTCCATTTCTTGTGCCAAATGTGGTAAGACCGGTCATCCGGTTAAAGATTGCCCGATCAAGGGAATTGTTTGCTTCGAGTGCAAGATGTCAGGGCATTTTCAAAAAAGATTGCCCGAAGTGGAAAACGGGGAGTGTCCCGGAGAAGAAAGAGAACCCTCCCAGAGTTCCTGGCCGAGCATTCCAGATGACGGCCGATGAGGCCAAGGCATCCGCCGATGTGGTATCGGGTACGTTTCTCCTAAACTCCGTACCTACCCGTGTGCTATTTGATTCGGGTGCCAGCTTCTCTTTCATATCTGATTCGTTTCGTGAAAAACTTGCCATGCCCACTAATAGTCTACAGGATGCTTTAGTGGTAAAGATAGCTAATGGTAGTCAAGTGTTAATCCGTGACGTCTTGAAAGATTGTACCCTTGGTATCGGAGGGAAGGAGTTTTCGATCAACTTGATGCCGATGGTCATTGGTGGATTCGACGTCGTGGTCAGCATGGATTGGTTGGCGGACAATCATGCCGAAATCCTATGCTCCAAGAAACTAATCCGGCTTCCTACATCGGATGGTGACATGGTGGTAGTTTATGGCGAAAGAAGGAAAGGTGATGTGTAACACCCTAAAAATAGGGATAACAAAAATTCGAAAACGGACATGAGGTATACTAAAATTGCCATAGCAAGAGCCTCCTAAAAGTGGGGAAATATATAAATAACCTGTTTAATTACAGTTGTAATTTAACGGACAATAAATAACAACCAACTAATCTAATTTCTACAACTAGAAAAGAGATTACAAAAGGGTTGTCATCTATAAACCCAACGGTTCGCTTCAAAAGTATAATACGTCCATGTGCAAAATCCCCAAGCTCTCACCCAAAGCAACTATGCCTGTTTAGGACCGGCGCCGCTAGAACCTGAGATACACATCAACACCAAACAAGTTTTAGGCCAAAAAGCCTAGTGAGTTGAACAACAAAAAGCATGCATGAGCAGTTACAATTCTTATCAGCAGTTAACCAGAGTTCAATATATGTGGAGTCAATAGGGGATACCCATAGCACCAATCAAGTTCCACCCAAAGAGTCGATATACCTTGATGCCCTTTAACAAGGAACACCCGAAAGGCCCGGCACACCCGAGGACTACAACTAAGGAAATTCCCCGAATGGCGGAGGTCTAGGCACATACCATCACGGTGGCGCCCAAGACTACATCCTCCTAGTGTATACTGACTTGGTTCGTCTAACATAACACATATAGGAGGTCCTTGAGGTATATTTCATCCCAACATATTTCAATACCAACTACAAGTACAATATTACCATCCCAATCACAAGAAGTCTAACAAGAGACCCAAATGACAAACATGCTCATCATGCATATGAATATGTCACCAAAATGGTATTCCAACTAGAAATCATTTTAATATCGAGACATGTATACATTTATCATATCAAAGTACACACATTATGTATCTAAGAGAAAAGCCCCCAAATAATCGTACATATGAAGTAAATCATGACATTTCACCTATAGTCACATTTCCAACATATCTTCATAAAGAAATCCCAAACACTTGAACAAAGGTTTAGTAACTCACAATCTAGGTTTTGTACCAAAACCTAGAAAAGATGAAACCCTAGAAGTTGGAGGAGATGAGACTTGAAGATGAGAAGTGTTGAAAACTTGGGAAACCCTAGAGAATGCTTCCTTGATAACAATAAATGCTAGTAATCAAAGCCCAACCACCAAAAGAAGTTATATTTATGAGGTTTAGAGTTGGGGAAGAGAGAAACCAGTTTCTTGGGACCAAAATCGGCAAAGGTGAAAAGGAGAAAAGGGAAAAATGAAGTGAAATCGGCTAAAGGACTCATTTAAACCCCCAATGCCCGCTCGCGACAGTGCCCGACGACAGTGACATTGTCACTGTCGCGTGTCACAATCGCTCGGATCACACGACTTATGGTACACTTCCCGCGACAGTGACACCGCGACAGTGACCATGTCACAATCGCGAGTCAAGGTCGCGTCATCCCTTCCACTTACCGTACATTCACCGCGACAGTGACTGGCGACAGCGACACTGTCACTGTCGCGTGGCACTATCGCGCCACACTCCAGACTGCCCGAAAACTTAACCAAAATCGATATCCAGCGCGAGGTTTGAACGATTAAAGATGGTAAATCAATTTATATGACATTTCAATATATTAACGATCATAAAATGCATACAAAGGCTTATATTCTCACATAGGCACAATTAATGCATTAAGGGGAACAAGTACTTACCTTGAGAATTTCCGGGTGTTACAATCCTCCCCACATAATTGGGATTTCGTCCCCGAAATCTTATACTAGATTAAACAAGTGAGGGTAACGCTTCTTCATATCATCTTCGGACTCCCAAGTAATGTTAGCACCCCGATGGTGCTTCCATTGGACTTTAACCATGACTACATCTTTGTGCCGCAACTTATTCACCTTTGACTCCAAGATCGCCTCCGGTTCCTCCACGCAACGATTTCAATTATCCACTCGAATTTCCGTCAAAGGAATAACGTTTTCCTCCTCGGCTAGACACTTCCGAAGGTAACACACGTGAAACGTAGGATGTATCCCATCCATTTCCGGTGGTAAATCCAACTGGTAGGCTTGTAAACCAACCTTTTCTAAAATGACGAAAGGTCCAAGGAAACGAGGACTAAGCTTCCCACGCTTCCCAAACCGAATAATCCCCTTCTATGGAGATACTTTCAACATGACACGGTCGCCCACTTGAAACTCGACCGGTCTTCTTTTCTTGTCCGCATAGCTTTTATGTCGGTCTTGTGCCGCCTTTAGCCTCTCCCGGATTGCTTTCACTTTGTCCGCCGTCTCTTGAACTATTTCCGACCCGGCGAATTGCTTCCCGCCCGCTTCTAACCAACAAACCGGGGTCCTGCATTTCCGCCCATACAATGCCTCGAACGGTGCCATTCCGATACTAGAATGGTAGTTGTTATTGTAGGCGAAATCCACCAAAGGTAGGTGTGAATCCCAATTTCCCCCGAAGTCTATAACACACGAACTTAACATATTTTCTAGCGTCTGGATTTTCCTCTCGCTTTGGCCATCTGTTTGACGATGATATGTCGTGCTCAGATTCAGTCTAGTGCCCAACTCTTTCTGTAGACTCGCCCAAAAATTCGACGTGAAGCGACTATCCCGATCCGATACTATAGATTGCGGAACTCCGTGCCTCGACACCACCTCGTCGATGTAAAGTTTAGCCAATTTCTCCATTGACAAAGTCTCCCGCATCGCAAGAAAATGCGCACTCTTGGTTAGCCGATCCACAATCACCCAAATGGTATCGTGACCGTGCAAGGTCTTCGGTAGCTTAGTTACAAAATCCATAGTGATGTTGTCCCACTTCCACTCGGGAATAGACAACGGTTGCAAACTTCCATACGGTCTTTGATGCTCCGCTTTGACTTGAAGGCACGTGACACACCTCTCCACATAGCTAGCCACATCTAGCTTCATCACCGGCCACCAATAATTCAACTTTAAGTCCTTATACATCTTGGTGCTACCGGGATGTATAGAATATTTCGACTTATGCGCTTCCTCGAGAAGTAAGTCACGGTTTTCCCCCAACCTTCGGCACCCAAATTCGCCCTTGGAAGAGTTTGAGTCCATGACCATCTTCCGTTAAAAGTTCCTTTTGCTTTGACATAACTTCGGCCTTGAGGTTCTCTTCTTTAAGTGCTTCCACTTGGCTCGTTCTTATACTCTCCAACAAACTCGACACCACATCGATTCTTGTAAGGGACATCTTGACACCTCCATCATGGCTCCTTCGACTCAACGCATCCGCCACCACGTTGGCCTTACCGGGATGATAGAGTAAATCACAATCGTAATCTTTCAATAGTTCAAGCCACCTCCTTTGCCGCATGTTGAGTTCCTTTTGATCAAAGATGTATTTGAGACTCTTGTGATTGGTGGAAAGGGTACACTTCGTCCCGTACAAATAGTGTCGCCACGACTTACTCATTATGTGTATACTTAATAATTGTAGGTAACCGCATTACAAGAAGCCCTCGAGTCTGAGAGAAAGACAAAGGAAGAGTTGAAGCGTACTACAAATGAACTCGTGGCCAAGGATGTCGAGCGCAAGAAAAGAGCTGCAAATCTTGAAAAGACCACGAAATTGTTGCAAGCAACATTGGGCGCTTTTGTCCGTAAATTTGGTTCAAATGTCCCTCCCCCTACCTTATAGGTCATTTATATGTTAAGGACAAACTATTTTTTTGCTGTTTTACATGTTAAGGACGAATTGTTTTTTGTTCCGTTGAGGACAAACTATTTTTTTGGGAAGATAAGAAACTAAATTGTAATGATTTAGGTTCCTGCAGTTTTGTTAAATATTTTGTAATGCATATACAGGAAACTGCATTTTATACAAGAAATTAGCACTTTTTAATTTATTTATTTTTTTAAAACTACAGATTTAGCAACGGATCACTTACAGATTGGAAAATAAAATCCTTTGATAATCCCTAGCAACTGTAGTGATAAATTCTCTAGCTATATCCCTTTTTCTGTTAGCTTATCTCTTTAATTTTTAATATTATGAGGAACGTAGCAAATTCGTTTCCTAGCTAATCCATAGCTAAAACGATCCCTAGCTAATCCGTAGCAAATTCATTCCCTAGCTAATTTGTAGTAATTTGTTCCCTAGTTAATTTGTAGCTTATTCATAGTTTTTTGGTGGTCTTTTACTTAAAAAGAATAAAGAAAATAAAAGGTAAAAAAACATCATTTTGCTACGGATGTGATATAGGATCTTTCGTAGCTAAAATTAAAGTTCCGTCGCTAAATCCATAGCAAAGTATTTTTGCGACCAACTGATTAGCGTGACTTGTTTGCTACGGATTTGCTACGGATATGAGTTTCATTTACGGATTTGCTATGGATGTATCCGTCGCTATTTCCCCTGTTTCTTGTAGTGAAATTTTTGTCAAGAACGTATGAAAAAAGCTTGGACCGCTCTGAATTTGACAAGAAAAAGACCAAACCTGGTCCAGCTAGTATCGGTCCAAAAAAAGACTGATCTAGGCTTTTGGTTCAATTCGTTTAGAAAAAGGGAAAAGTAAATTATAAACTTGGACTAGTTTGGAAAAAAAATGGTTTTTATCCCGATTTGACTAAAAAAGAATCGGTGATCCATCTGGTCCAGACTATGACATCATAGTCCGCTCTTAATCATTATCCAACAGTCTATTGGATCCGATCCATTTAGCATCCGTGGGCGCACCTATGAAGCCCGAGTAGGGTCTCATGTACCAACTCAACTGATTTTTACAAGTAGAGTTTTTTTTTCTGGATATGAAAGGTGTACCCGCTAAACTTTAAGAGTTGCTCTGTAATATCAGAAAATACAAGGAACATCAAACAAAAAGTAAAACAAAAAAAGATTCTCGAAATCAACTAGAAAACTCAAAAAATTATTCGAAACAACGAAATTAAGCTAAAAACACACCAAAGACTTTATAAACCTTTGTTTACTTTAAAGATGCATCCGTTCAATAAAAATATGGATCCACAAACCCAGACCGTTACCGTCTACATGTGACCCCATACACCGGTATTTGGTCTGTTGATCCAAACTCTCTCAGTGATTTGATAAAGACCCACTTCTATACTTAGTGAAAATTACGTTTAAACAATATGTATTAGTGTTTCATCATCAGCGATCAGACTGAGTCTGTTCAGTTATCACTGATGATCTTTCTTGTAAACATTCATATGTATTAGTGTTTCACTATCAGTGATTCAATACTGAGTATATTCAGTATCGCTGATAATTTCTGATGTAAACAGTTAGATGTAATCCATGAAGACAAGTTTCGCGTCAACAAATGTTCATAGCTGAATCGAAGACGAAGTTGCTGAACAAAGACAAGTCTACTAGTGACCTGATGCGGATATCAGTGAAGCAAGACAAATCTACACACGCGAAGAAACTTGAGGAAAAGCTTCAGCGATAGTTGAACTCCTTTGTATCTCTGAACGAAGATATATTCAGCGATCGATGATCACTTAGTTTATGCCTCAAGTCTCTTTTGTCTTTCCCTTGCACACCCAGTACGATGTGTCAGAACGGACATACCTCTGCCACAAATCATACAACAACTCTGTCAACTACATTGTTCATGATACGACCGAAAGCATGTCTCCCAAAGTCAGACCCTCTCTGCCAATCAATGAAGGACACGTGTAAAGTGCCCTGCCATGCATTTAATGCATAGGGTATAAATAGAAAGATTTCCTCTCCATCTGAATTGAGTCTCTCCTGAAGCCTTCGTCTTTCTATAATATAGAAACCCCTGTTTTCTATATCTCTCATCTCCCTTTCTCTATATTCTTGTGCAACCATCTTAGTGTTTTCTTAAGTTTGTTTAGATTGAGTTATACTTAATCTTATTCCGCAACAGATTTGTAAATTGTATTTGATTTATCAATAAACAATTTATTAAACTTTAAATTTTGTGTTTGTATTTATCCCCCCCCCCCCTTCTACAAACTTGTTAAGCACCTGCGGGACCAACATGGTCATCTGGTCGTGGTCCAAATCTTAGGGGGTGTTTGGTTGGGGGTATTAAGAGGTAAGGAATGAAAATGATACCCTTTGATAATGTTTGGTTCAAACAATGAATGGAAATGGAATGAAAAATGGTGTTTGGTTTCACATTGTTAATCAATCATTATAATAGATTTAAGTAAAAAACATTCCTTCCCAATTGAGGGGAATAAAAACTTTTCACGTTTCTTTAAAAGAAACCCATTTTCATGTTTGCCTCTTCCAGTCTTTAATCGTGAGCCCTAGCCCCACCCACAACATAACACCTCTAAACACAAAGAAATCAAGAAGATGAAGATAGAGATCTTGAGTGCCTTCTTTGATCGATCTGGACTTTTTTTTTCATTTTGTGCTTTTCAATTTAGTGGTTGGAGATGAAATAAAAAAGATGAGGATGGAGATCTGGGTGCCTTCTTTGACAAATCTGAGTTCCCTCGTCATCTTTCTCTAGAGATATTTCTCTTTGGTGTTTTTCGATTTTATGTTTGGAGATAAAATACAAGAAGATGAAATAAAAAATGGAGATGAAATAAAAAAGGTGATGATGGAGACGTTTTGTTCTGATTGTCTTGGAGATGCTTATGTGTTGGGGATGCTTGATTTGTTGATGAAGATGGAAGCAAGAGGAAGTAGTAAGAAGAAGATGTTTTGATGGAGATTTCAATAAAGATGAAAATGAAGTTTGGATTTTTTTTTTTTGACCTTGGAATATATATAATACTTCTCATTCTATCCTATTTTTATTATTAATTTCATTTTCATTCCTTAAAATGAACCAAAACCCCTTGGAACAATAATTTAGTGAAATTTCATAAGAGGCTAATAATTAAATCTCACATTTAAATCCCACATGTGATTTCAACACCTTATATACTGAGGGGGGAGGACTAAAATTTATATTTTTAATGAAAAAAATACATAAATTAAATATAGGAAAGAAAATATCAGAAATGATGATTATCTTGATAAAATGTGATGCAATTTTGCAAAGTTGAATTTGAAAGATAGAGTGATGTTTAAGATAAGAATGATTCCATAGTTGGCAAATGGACCCACCCACAGAGAGTGAGAGAAAGACCATGCATGCAAATTGCAACCTTAAGCCAACACTATCCATAAATAATGGAAGTAAGGATCCTCCCAGAAATGGAAGAAAAAAAAAAGTTAAAAGATGGAAATCGTAAGAAGGGATCTGGATTTTTAATCACTTTTAGGGGTCGTTTACTCAAATGCTTACCTGGTAAGCACTTACCGATAAAACTCGACACACTAACTTATTTTATCGGGTAAGATTGTAATCATCGCAATGGTATCGTATACAACAATTTACCCGGTAAGTTCTTACCCGAATAAGAGTTGTCACTCTCACTTACCGGGTAAGACTCTTCATTCTTATCTTCCCTCTTACTGGGTAAGATCCTCGTCTCTTGCCACATTCATCCGGTAAGGAAAATGTCACAGTAAGCGCTTACTGGATAAGTGTTTAATAAACGTCCCCTTAATCTCACATCCACTTATGAATTGTGCTTTTCATAGGAAATTGATCCGGTGTATATCAGTGCATTTTATTAGTGTTGATCTTCAATAAAGATTGATCCAAGGGTCTAGATCATTTCTTACACTTCTCATCATAAATTTCTTTCTCACCCGAACCCAACCCTTAACCCTATATATGTGTGTGAGTGAGAGAGAGAGAGAGAGAGAAAGAGAGAGAAACTTGGGATCATAATAAGAATAGTGGGAACATTTCTAAATAATTCCATAAGTTAGACTTTTTAATCTAACTACCTTCGACTACATTAATCTATTTTCATTTTCACATTTATCATCACTTTCAGCCATGTTCATAAATTTTTACATACATTTATTTAACACTTTCACATGCATTAATTTGTTAAAGTTTCAGTCATGAATTTGTTAAAGTTTGATAAAGAGATTTTGTTCTCACCGGAAACGGAAACGGAAACTCAGTAATTGTGATAACCATGAAATCCAATTTCAACCACAAATAAATGATAAATTAGAATATTAATAATTATTATAATTTTGACTTAAATTTTTAATTAAATGGCATTTTAGGTATTGTAAAAATCTTATCTCTCCTCTTTCCTCCCCCCCATCTCCCCTCCGGCATGAACATTTCACTGTGATACTCGTTGTATACACGTTGTGATACATTACGACCATTTTCTCTGTATATTCACTGATACTTACTCTATACACGATGTGATACCCTAAGATACACAATGTGATACCTCATGTATACACGTTGTGATACACACTGTGATACCCACTATATAGATGAGAAAGAGATTCAACAGTGTTGTTAGGTATTAGGGGTAAACATTCTTGCAAATCATAATGGTTTTCTCAGTACTTTTTAGAAAACAAACAACACCTTCATATATGAATCGGTTTTTTGTAGTGAAATGCTAACTCTTTTTTTTCCCAAAAATACCTATTTATATTTTATAAAAAAAACACGAAAATTGCTAGTTATACAAACCATTATCGTGTTTAACTGATGGGTCGTTTACTAAATACTTACCCAGGTAAGTGCTTACTGGTATCACTTACCTTACGGTTATTACCTATTGAGCATAGAAACTACCTATAATCTTACCCGGTAAGAGCCGTAACAAGGACCGAGAGTGTTACCCGGTAAGGGAGGGAAATGACTTTTACCCGGTAAGCGCTTGCCGGGTTTAAGACGCTTACCAGCAATCAATTTTGATAGTCGGGAATATTATACGATAAGGTAAGTGAGAGTAATATCCTTGCCGGTAATCGCTTACCCGGTAAACATTTTGGTAAACGGCCCCTGAGATTCCCAATTTAAAATTTGACATATTAAGAAAAAAATATATAACAAAACAAAAATATTTTATATATTAATATAATTCTTTTTGGTTTTATTTTTTTTATTTTTTTATTTTTTGGGTAAGGTTTTCGATTGGCACCATACATTTTTAAAACCTACGGGCTACGGATTGAATTTAACCAACATTAAAAAAGATAAAGAAAAAGAAAAATTGATTGATAATAAATCAAAACTTACCCAATAAGAAAAGCAAAAGAAAAAGGAGTTCCTTAAGTATTATGGGTTAACATTCTTGCTTTATAGTAACTTTTTACATTTTTATTTTGTTTACACTATAAGATATGTTTTGTTTCAATGTATCTAGTGGGGGGAACCAGTGTGGAGCAAGTATAATTTTAAGGTGGATTAAAGGTTTGTAAAGTTACGATTTAATCTTGTAGAAAAGTCAATGCGGTTTGACAATGAGATAAGTTTATTATGTCTATTTGGAGAATAAAAATACATCTTTTCAAATGGAATCAAACTTTTGAACAAGACGCAAGACTACGTCTTAGGCGTAAGTCCGATGTGTTTTTAGCCGAATTCTACTGTTTCAACTATTTTTTACCCTTTTTTGGTTGCTTTTCGAGTAACTTTTATCGTTTTTAGTTTATTTCGAGGGATTTTTTTGAATTTTTTTTTACTGATATTTCTTGTAATCTTTCGAGACACCCCACAAAGTTTAGTTTATACACTTTTCATACCTCCAAAAAAATTCTTAGTTGTGAAAACCAATTGAGCGGATGCATGGACCACCCTTACATCCTTCATAGGTATATCCCGTGTGTATCTACATGCATTCTTTGCAATTCATAAAGCTCGCCTATGATAATATATATAATTACATAAGCAAAAGGCATGCAATACACTTGTTTATATATTGCACATCAGTAGTGTATAAAACAACGTTGTTTTAATATATACTAGCAGCGAGATACATCACGACTTTAATGTTTCATTTTATTTTTTGTTTTTTTTTGTCGATTTATAGTACGATTTTGGATTATTTTGAGAAAGTGATAATGTTTTTTTTATAAATTTGTTTAATTTAGGCTTAATAATATAATGTTTTTTATATAAAAAAAATTAAGTATTTTGTTATAATTCAATTATTATCTTATATATTTTAATGACATCTAGAAAAAATAACCAATTACATATTTAATAATATAATTAAAACAAATTTATAGTAATATAATATATTAATTAATAGTGATACATGGAAAAGTCTGCATAAAAGGAAGACACTGCACATACCAAATTGGTAGGTGTTAGACGTCTGCAGTTGTAATATGTATATTGTGCTTTGATACTTGTAAATTAAGAGATTTTTAAAATCTTGCATAAAATGATGGTACTTTGTGCCTAATAATTTGTATTTAAGAGTTTTTAATCCCTGCTTTTATATAAAAAAAAAATTAAGTATTTTGTTATAATTCAATGATTATCTTATATATTTTAATGATATCTAGAAAAAAATAACCAATTACATATTTAATAATATAATTAAAACAAATTTATAGTAATATAATATATTAATTAATAGTAATACATGGAAAGGTCTGCATAAAAGGAAGACCCTGCACATACCAAATTGGTGGGTGTTAGAAATCTACAGTTGTAATATGTATCTTGTGCTTTGATACTTCTAAATTAAGAGATTTTTAAAATCTTGCATAAAATAATGGTACCTTGAGCCTAATAATTTGTATTTAAGAGTTTTTTTATCCCTGCTTTTATATAAAAAAAATAAGTATTTTGTTATAATTCAATGATCATCTTATATATTTTAATGACATCTAGAAAAAAAATAACCAATTACATATTTAATAATATAATTAAAATAAATTTATAATAATATAATATATTAATTAATATTGATACATGGAAAGGTCTGTATAAAAGGAAGACCCTAGACATACCAAATTGGTGGGTGTTAGAAGTCTGCAGTTGTAATATGTATCTTGTGTTTTGATACTTGTAAATTAAGAGATTTTTAAAAGCTTGCATAAAATGATGGTACCTTGTGCATGATAATTTGTTTTTAAAAGTTTTTTTTATCCCTACTTTATAATATAGTGTATATATATATATATATATATATATATATATATATATAGGGAGAGGTTCATTTGAGAAATGGTAAATATATGAGAAATAGAGAAATAATCTTAGCCATTCATCTGGTCAACATTTGCGGCTTTGACCGCGAAGCACCGGATAATTCCTTGTGTAATCTATAGAAGGTAGAGGGATAATTTCGTAAAATACACGGGATTAGTTCATATATGAATCTGTATGAATCACAAAGATTCATATATGAATCTGTTAATTAGTTCAACTGATTCATATATGAATCTTTGTGATTCACAAAGGTTCATATATGAATCTTTGTGATTCATACAGATTCATATATGAATCACAAAGGTTCATATATGAACCAGTTAAAAGAGTTCAGTTGTGAATTGCACTGGTTCATATATGAACATATAGTTCATATGTGAATTATACATATCCATATATGAACACAGCTCGTGTGTTTTGTAAAATTTACGAAATTGTTCTTCTATTTTTTGGATAGCCACAACTTTTGACCAGTCAAAGCCGCAATATTTGACTAGTCAAATCCGATCTTGACCATATGAATGGCTAGGATTACTTCTCTATTTCTCATATATTTATCATTTCTCAAATGAACCAAACACTATATATATGTATAAACAAGTAAAAGGTGCAAAACCATTTATTAATCCAATATTGAATTAAAAAAATGAAATCTAAAATTATACGAAGTAAAAAACAACCTAGAAAATATGGTCGTGTAATATTTAGTTTTATATACATATATATATATATATATATATATATATATATATATAGGGTTGGGTTCACGTGAGACCAACCAGTTTTTGTGAGACCGGTGAGACCAGAAAATAACACTAAAACTTCACAGTGATTCATTGTGAAGGAACGAAAAACAACAAACCTTCACAACAAAAACACTGTGAAGGTTTACCTTTACAGTACCTTCACAGTCTTTTGCTGTGAAGGTTTAGTGTTATTTTTGTGGTCTCGTGGGTCTCACGGAAATAGTCTGGTCTCACATGATCTCAAGTCTATATATATATATATATATATATATATATATATATAGTGGAAGGATATTTTGCAACCCTGAAAAAGGTTGCAACCCTTGCAACCCACATCTTAACCGTTGGATTCATGATCGACGGTTATTTTATTTTTATTTTTCTGTTTTTTTTTAATTAAAAATATTGGGCTCCATATCTATTGTAACCGCCGATCATGAATCCGACGGTTAAGATGTGGGTTGCAACCTTTTTAAGGGTTGCAAATGAAACAACCCCTATATATATATATATATATATATATATATATATATATAGGGAGAGATTCATTTGAGAAATTGTAAATATATGAGAAATAGAGAAATAATCTTAGCCATTCATCTGGTCAACATTTGCGGCTTTGACCACGAAGCACCGAATAATTCCTTGTATGGTCTATAGCAAGTAGAGGGGTAATTTCGTAAAATACACGGGATGAGTTCATATATGAATCTGTATGAATCACAAAGATTCATATATGAATCTGTTAATTAGTTCAACTGATTCATATATGAATCTGTTAGTTAGTTCAACTGATTTATATATGAATCACAAAGGTTCATATATGAATCACAAAGATTCATATATGAATCAGTTAAAATAGTTCAGTTGTGAATTGCACTGGTTCATATACGAACATATAGTTCATATGTGAATTATACATGTTCATGTATGAACACAACCCGTGTGTTTTGTAAAATTTACGAAACTGTCCTTCTATTTTTGGGATAGTCGCAAATTTTGACCAGTCAAAGCCGCAACTTTTGACCGGTCAAAGCCGTAATATTTGACTAGTCAAATCCGATCGTGACCATATGAATGGCTAGGATTACTTCTCTATTTCTCATATATTTATCATTTCTCAAATGAACCAAACACTATATATATATATATATATATATATATATATATATATATATATATATATATATATATGTATAAACAAGTAAAAGGTGCAAAACCATTTATTAATCCAATATTGAATTAAAAAAATGAAATCTAAAATTATACGAAGTAAAAAACAACCTAGAAAATATGGTCGTGTAATGTTTAGTTTTATATACATATATATATACATACGTATATATATAGAGTTGGGTTCACGTGAGACCAACCAGTTTTCGTGAGACCAGAAAATAACATTAAAACTTCACAGTGATTCATTGTGAAGGAACGAAAAACAACAAACCTTCACAACAAAAACACTGTGAAGGTTTACCTTTACAGTACCTTCACAGTCTTTTGCTGTGAAGGTTTAGTGTTATTTTTGTGGTCTCATGGGTCTCACGGAAATAGTCTGGTCTCACATGATATCAAGTCTATATATATATAAATATATATATAAATATATATAGGGAGAGGTTCATTTGAGAAATGGTAAATATATGAGAAATAGAGAAGTAATCTTAGCCATTCATCTGGTCAACATTTGCGGCTTTGACCGCGAAGCACCGGATAATTCCTTGTGTGGTCTATAGCAGGTAGAGGGGTAATTTCATAAAATACACGGGATGAGTTCATATATGAATTTGTATGAATCACAAAGATTCATATATGAATCTGTTAATTAGTTCAACTGATTCATATATGAATCTTTGTGAATCATACAGATTCATATATGAATCTGTTAGTTAGTTCAACTGATTCATATATGAATCACAAAGGTTCATATATGAATCAGTTAAAAGAGTTCAGTTGTGAATTGCACTGGTTCATATATGAACATATAGTTCATATGTGAATTATTATACATGTTCATATATGAACACAGCCCGTGTGTTTTGTAAAATTTACGAAATTGTCTTTCTATTTTTGGGATAGCCGCAAATTTTGACCAGTCAAAGCCGCAACTTTTGACCGGTCAAAGCCGTAATATTTGACTAGTCAAATCCGATCTTGACCATATGAATGAATATGATTACTTCTCTATTTCTCATATATTTACCATTTCTCAAATGAACCAAACACTATATATATATATAGGTCGTTTAATTTGCAACCCACGTAAATCTTACAACCCATGCAACCCACATCTTAATTGTTGGATTCATGATCGACGGTTGCAATAAATATGGGGCCCAATATTTTCAATTAAAAAAACAAAAAAATAAAAATAAAATAACCGCTTATCACTAATCCAACGGTTAAGATGTGGGTTGCATGAGTTTTTAGATTTACATGAGTTGTAAATTAAGTTTGACTTATATATATATATATATATATATATAGTTAGTTAGATTCATACGAGAACAATATCTATTTAAAAAACATGAGAACTTCGAATCACATACAAAATCATATATGATTCACGTACAAAATCATATATGATTGCGGATGATTTAAGTCGCAGCCAAAGTTGTCCGCGTCCATTTTTTCGCCGTTAATGCCGAATCATATACGATTTTGCACATGATTTGTTGTCCTCATGTTTTTTTAAATAATTAACGTTATCGTTTGAAATTTTTTTCTCTCCATATATATATATATATATATATTGTATGTCAAGATCATTTAAAATGAATGTTTCGAAACATAATTAATTTGAATGACTGACAACCAGATTTAACTAATAATTAAATGCCTAAAATATCCTCTAAATAAAATAAAATGTTAGTAAAACATATAACCCATAATAGTTTTATTAATATTTTCATAATAAATGAATAAAAATAAAATGTGAATTTAAAGAATAATTGTATACCATATTGGGTATTAGAAACAAGAAAGAAATCCAAAGGAGTCACTTTCTGATGATGAGGCATCATACACTTTGACTACATCACTTGCTTGTCTTTTCCACATCTGTAACTCCTAATTTGTATCATATTCCTCCAAGTTTCATGCTATTTTCCCATCTCACATCCCACCCAATTCTACATTTTTTTCTATTTCTCCACTAAAAACATCCACCAACATTGCATTTCCTTTGCCTCACCAATAATATACATATATATATATATATATATATATTATAGAGGGGTGTTCAAATGCAACCCATGTACACAGTGCAACCTCTCTATCCACCACATATTTTATGTAATTAAAAAATAAAAAAAGGTAAAAGTAAAATGTGTGGTGGATAAAAGGGTTGCAAATGTTGCACCATGTAAAATGTTGCATAATAACTCACCCCTATATATATATATATATATATATATATATATATATATATATATATATATATGTATATATATACACTCAAAATCATATAAAAATATGGTATAATATTGAAACTCTATTTACCAATATCAACCACACGTATTTAACTTATATAATTATCTTTATCATCTTATCAACTATTTCTTAAAAAAAAAGAAAACTTAAATTTTGTTTTCACCGATGAAACAACACATAGGTTGATTCGTACCGATCCATTTTACTAATGCAGTCTCGTTTCACCAATGAAACAAACAAATGAGTTGACCTGGATTGATCGGTTTTGATAATATAATGTTGTTTCACCAATGAAACAACACTTGGGCTTAGTCTGTTTTGAATACAATGTCATTTCACCAATGATTCATCGATCGGATGATTTCAAATGGGGAAAATGAGTTTTTTTAGGAAATGGTTGATAAGATAATTAAGGAAGTAAAATATATGTGGTTTATATATATTGGTTCATAAAGTTTCCAACATATAAGTGGTTTTTATTTGATTTGCCCCCTATATATATAGGATCGGTTTAAATAAAAAGGTTTAATACATTAGATGGTAAGAAGGAAAGATTCATGTGAATCATTGAAAAAATGGGGAAGATCTATTTGAATATGCATGTATGAATCAACATTACAGATTAATATATGTGTTCACATATGAATCTTCAAATGGATTTTTTTAATGATTCAAATATGAATTTTCCCTTCTTACTTTCTTACAATATTTAGACTTCTTATTTGAACCTTCCACTATATATCTATAGAACGATAATCACATGTGAACAAAAATGTATGTGAATAATATCTTAAATCATAACATTTGATAAAAAAAATAATGTAAAAAAATATTTTGAGATCTATTCTCATGGGTTTGTAATCTTTTGTGATTCTCATATGATTACCGTTCTCTGTGTGTCTGTGTGTGTGTGTGTGTATATATATATATATAGGGGTTGTTTAATTTGCAACCCTTAAAAAGGTTGCAAACCTTGCAACCCACATCTTAACCGTCGGATTCATGATCGACGGTTACAATAGATATGGGGTCCAATATTTTTAATTAAAAAAAACAGAAAAATAAAAATAAAATAACCGTCGGTGCGGCGATGTCAAAGCTAAATAATTGGAGTACGGTGATAGAGAAGGTAAAATCAAAGCTTGCATCTTGGAAGGCAAAAATCATCTCCTTTGGTGGTCGTTTGACGTTGGTCAAATCGGTCCTTGGTAGCATGTCGTTGTATTTTTTGTCCTTGTATCGAGCCCCGAGAGGAGTGTTGAGTGAATTGGAGAGGATCCGAAATAGATTCTTGTGGGGGGTGGGTCGGGTGAGAGTGGTAAAAAGGGTATGTCATGGGTCAATTGGGAAAGAACGTTGGGGAGCTTTAAAAAAGGGGGTCTTAACATTGGTAAGCTTCAAGTGATGAATAGAGCACTTTTGGGAAAATGGTGGTGGCGTTTCCTAACGGAGGAGGATGCCTTTTGGGTGAGTGTGATCAAAGGCATTTACGGTGAGGGAGGTGGGATTATAGGGGGAACCGGGAGATCGGGGGGGTATCGATTTGGAATAATATTATTAAAGTGGGTAGAGAGTTGGATGCGGAGGGCGTTGACTTCTCGGGATCCTTTAGAAAAGTAGTAGGGGATGGTTCGGAGACGGGTTTTTGGGCAGAAAATTGGGTGGGAAATATCCCATTAGAAGTGGAGTATAAGAGACTTGCAAGGTTGGAGGTTGATAAAAAGGCAAGAATAGCGGAAAGAGGGGAGTGGGTAGCGGATAATTGGGTGTGGAGATGGAAATGGAGAAGGCCTCCGAGAGGTAGAGAGTGTGGGGAGTTGGAGGAGTTGTTGAGGAAGTTACATGGATGGGAGCCGTCGAGAGGTAGAAGAGACAATTGGGAATGAGGGTTGGATAAAGTTAACGGTTTTAATGTAAAAAATCTGCGGGAAGTAATAGAGGAAGGTAGGGGTGGTGGGGTAGTTAGTAGGGAAGAAACTTCGTGGTGTAACGTGGTTCCTAAAAAAGTGTGTATTTTCATTTGGAGAGCGAAACTAAGGAGAATTCCGTGTAGATCGGTGATAAATGAGATGGGCTTCGACCTTGATTCCAAGTTATGCCCGAGATGTGGGAATGTGACGGAAAGTAGGGATCACGCTTTAGTAGGTTGTGAAGAAGTGAAAAGAATGTGGGTGAGAGTAGTGAGATGGTGGAACAAACCGTCAGACGGGATCGGTTCCCTCGAAGAGTTGTTGCAAGGAGATTCTAGTGGGGATGGATGCACAAATGGTAACATGGTTTGGACGGGGGTGAAGTGGTCCTTTCTATACTTAATTTGGAATCACAGGAACAAAATTATTTTTAAAGAGGAGAAGAGTCGGATCGAAGATCTATTTTTCGAGTGGCAAAGGATAGCGTTCGAATGGGTAAGTAGAAGAGCGAAGAAGCAAAGAGTGGACTGGTTCACGTGGCTGTCGGGTAATGTAACCAGCGTTATCGAGTAGAATGGTGGGTAACGAGGAGGAGGGCTGAAAGCCAGGATCGATAATCAAAATGTGGTGTAATAGGTTATGGTTCCGGTGTTCAAAACAATCTGCACAGTGGGTTAATAGTGAAGGGTGCGTACAGGTCTGTGGAGGAATGCGATGTCCAAAAGATTGGTTATGTAGGGGCCGAAATCACTTCTATACCGAGGGTTGGTTGTTGTGTTTACGTCATGCTCAAAGTCTTTACGATGCGCGGATGTCATACTGTATCGGGGAGGTGTCGTGGTGTTGTGATCAGCCCGACAGTTGCAGCGGCGCAGAGGCGAAAACAGTGGGGTGAAAACAGAGGGGATCGGAGGCGGGTGGCGAGTGAGAGTCGGGGCTTTGAAGTGCCTGTCAATGCTCTTCAAAGTGGGTTTCATCTTCGTATCGCAGTGGCCGTTTGCACCTCGCAAACTAGTCAATTTGTTGCTGTCTTGAGGGTGTTGCTATAGTGCGACGTCGTTTTTTCGGGGTTATTTTTTTCTTTATGTTCGGTTGTGGTTTCCTTTTGGTTTTTTGTAGGGTGTGTTTAGTGTAAACTATGGTTTCAGTTTTGGAGTGGTAATATAAATGGTTTGTTGCCGTTCAAAAAAAAATAAAAAAAATAACCGTCGATCATGAATCCGACGGTTAAGATGTGGGTTGTAAGGGTTGCAACCTTTTTAAGGGTTGCAAAATATCCTTCCAATATATATATATATATATATATATATATATATATATATATATTTCAAATAAATGTGTTCAAATGGTTGAAACTTTCTAATGATAATGTAGATGTTATTCTAGTAAGCTTAGAGGTTAAGATGACATAAGTACATAACTCCAATAATGAGTCGTTTCGACATCTAGAAATAATAGATAGGTGTCTTGAAATACTATAAGCAACTTATTTCACTAACCCTTCAAATCATATACATGTTTAAAGAATTCGTTTTTCCACTTATTAATGCGGCCTGCAATCCTAAAATAAAACAAAATTTTAACGGTTATGATAGATGTTAGACAGTTAGACATACTGTTAAGAGGTTATACATGACACACATGTTGTGGATCTCATTCGAGTGTGTCACATATCTCGTAAACTAATTGTGTTTGGGCTAGCTAGGTATATATAGACACATAACAAGTATTATCCCACAAGTTCAGTTGGCTTGCTACATTCTATAGATCATCTAAAGTTTGTATGAAATATTATAAGATTGTTGCATATCATGTATGATTCTTTATAATTCTCTTAAAGTTGTAATAATTTGTTTTATAAGGTTTATAAAACTGATTCTTATTTTGCTTTTTAATGGCCAAAGAATCAATTTTTGTAACAAAAATGATATATATATATATATATATATATGTGTGTGTTAAAGAAAAAACAGAATAGAACAACAATATACGGAGAGAATGAATATGTAATTCTCATTAATCAAAATCCCTTTAAATAGGGATGAGATACAAGTAGCTAACCACGAGATATTTCAGTTCTAATCTAACTCTGATATATTTATCTCTATTTCTATCTTTATCTCTATCGTCATATCCTTTAGACGATGACACATTTATCCTACAACACTCCCCCTTGTGCCGAGTTAAAGGAGTGATGGTGCACAGTTCTTGCCTCGTTAAAACCTTACGCCAAAATAAAACCCAGTGGGAAAAAATAAAAATATGACGAAGGAAAGAGTACAACGCACCAGCTTCTTTGCAATACATAGACTTATCCTTCAGTCTAGTTTTCTCTTAGATTCATACTTTAATCTTGAGAGTTAGGAAATCATGATGGTATATAAACAATTGCCTCACTAAAACCTTACACCAAGGAACAAAACCCAATGGGAAAAATAAAACCTTGGTTGAAGGAAAGAGCACAACATACCAATATCAAATATATAGCAGACTCCCCCTTTTGTCTACTACTCCCCCTGATTTGTGCATTAATCAATGGAGTTTGAAAACATTTGCATTTACATGTTTTCCAATATATAGTTTTAGATAATGACTTGGTAAAATATGTCACGTTCTTTTGACACCTTACTTGATTCACTTGAATCTAAAGGAGAGTCTTTTATTGCTGATTGTATAGAAATTTAAGCAGAATATGCTTTGTGTTATTACCCTTGATGTATCTTATGTTCATTTCTTCAATATATGATGCATCATTTCCATATATGCAAGTAGGATACTGGTTGAACCCAAAATTACTAGCTCCTCTAATATATATATATATATATATAATATGTAATGATGGTCCTTAATCATATACATTCTTTAATTATCTCATGGAGAGTAATATTATTGGATTAGTTAAAGGAGGTAGTTACAAGGGTTTGTTTAGCTTACTTTCAAGCAATCGGTGTGTTCCTTGTGGTAATTCATCATCCAATTTGGGAACAACCTTTGTATGGGTCAGGCAGATACATAATATCATTAAAGACATACCAATACATTGTTTGGTGTTTCTATAAGAGCTAATACTTTTGCTGCTTACATTATAATTAGGTATTTAAGTTTCATTATCAATCCCATTTTTCTTTCTATAGGGAAAGTATAAGTCCATGTCAATGGATCCAAAAGATTAATTTGATATCATTCCAATGACTTTGCGTTGGCACTGAGCTAAATCTAGCTAACAAGTTCACTGAGAAATACAATATATGGTCAAGTGTATTATGTTAAGTACGATAATGCGCATATTGTACTTAGATAGGGAATTCTAACTCCCAGCATTTTTCGTCATCATCCTTTAGACGAAATGAATCTTTCCTTATATCCAACACTTCGACCGATCATAGGAGTGCTAACCGGATGCGCTTTGTCCATATTAAATTGCCTGCTTATTTTCTGGACATACGCGATCGGTGAATTAATATTTCACAAACTCGGTGTCCTAGCTCAAATATCTAGACAAAACCAAGTTTTCCCAAGATCTTTCCTCTCAAAATCAGATTTCAAGTAGCTTGTGGTTCCTCTCATTTCATCAAGAGTGCCTATTATGTTCATAACATTGACATATAGAGCTACTTTGAAAATCCGGAACTTGTTTTCCATAATAAATACGCAAGAGAACAATTCATCGTTCTTATATATCCTTTCCCAATCAAGTATTCCATTAGGCGGGTATACCACATCCGCTTAGATTGCTTTAATCTATAAAGTGGGCGTTTCAATTTTATTGCAAACGCACTTTGTGGTTTAGAGTTACTTGATTTTGGTAATGTAGTATCATCAATCACTTTTATATATCTCTAAATCTAGATCCCCATAGAGAAATGTAGTAACCACATCCATGAGCTGCATTTCCAGTCCTTCGAAAACTACTAGGCTAATTAATTAGCAGAACGTTATAACGTTCATCACGGGAGAGTAAGTCTTCTCGTGGTCAATCCAGGGCATTGTGAGAAACCTTGCGCCAAAGGAGAGTCTCATACATTATGAATTAATTATTCTCATTACGCTTTAGGACAAATGATTTATCTATGTCTTACAGGCTTTACACTTGGTGGGTTAGCACTACCAAACCAAATACCTGTTCATTTGTCAAATAATATGATTCTCCTGGATTGCTTATTTAGGCCAATTTGCTATTTGTTGATATTTTTCAACTGAGCATGGTTCGATGTCAATGTGCTTTATCACCTTATAAGCAACAAAATATGTGAAATATATCATCAATGATTATATATGATCTGTCCATCGACTCATATGTACTCTCATAGTTCATTTGAGATTAATATTCATCTCTAGAATCAATATTAACTTCGGAGCGTCCTCCAGTGATGATTCATAGACATAGTTTAATCAGAGACAATCTCATGAGAGGTTTATGTATTGATGACAAATAGTTGTGCCTTACTCTTCTCTTCCTTTAGATGAGTATCTATCGAAACAAGTAACTTCCCCCATTTCTGTTTGGGAGCTACGACCTCAACCACACCTCCACCATGTGTGATTGCAACGCACTTTCCAGTGGCGTTGTGCCCCTGTTGGGGACTTTTTAACCTTACGAGTATATTTGCAACTCGTATATGTGATCTTGTCACTTCTGGAATATTAAACGTATCAGGTATCGAGTCTGATTCGTTTGACTTCAACATTACGTTGTGAAGTTTTGGGGATCGAAATGAGACAAAGTGGGAATATTCAATGACACTTCCTGTCGTTCCCATGGAAAATCCTTTTTCCTATCTCCCCCTAACGACGGGAAGACTGTCTCATGAAAGTGACAACCCGCAACTCTAGCGGTAAAGAGATCACTAGTCAAATATTCTAATTAGCGGATAATTATTGGGGGTTCATATTCAACATTTACCAAATCGTCGTTAAGGACCCATTTCGATACGCTGTGGGGGCGCAATTGGCATATATAATCAAACATGCGTAAATGTTAAGTATCAGGCTTATATCCAGTTACCAACTGGTACGCATGAGGCTGGTTAGCAAGCAGTGGGTCTAAAAACGACAAAAAGAAACTGCATATAATAATTGCATAACCCCAGGTAGATGTGGGTAAATTGATGCGTATTACTAATACCCTAGATGTCATCATATTCTTTTGATAACAACTTCTATGAGACCATTTTATATATACACATGGGGTATAGGAAACTCTACATTGATCCTAATACATATGCAATTAACATCAAATCCTTATGATGTAAATTCTCCAGCATTCCAAGTCATGTAGACTTGATGAAATAATAAGGGTGGTGGGTCCTTAAACGTATAACTAGTGCTAGGAGTGAAGTATTTTATGTGGACAATAATACGACATGCGTTCATCGTGTCGAAACCAGAACCATAAAGTACTTTAATGGCTCGCATTCTGGATGTTTATGTCCATAAATATCACCTTGTATTCGTTGTAACAATGAAATATTTTTGTATAATGTCCTTAGCTTTAGGACGATCTCATTCCTGTATTGGCTAAGGATTAGGGTATATACAAAAGTTTTATGTATTTGAGAGGGCATATTATGATAACAATGTTGTTTCTTATGCTTCAGAAGTCAATAGTTGCAATTTGCCTCATTTTGCCTTTCACTCGAAAGAGAATGTGTCTATGTGTATTTTGCAATACACAGATCACTATGTCATAACCACGGTGTCCCACATGGTCATGTCGAAACATATATGTGTTATTGCCCCCAAAATTTCTTTATTGGTGACAAAATATGTTCCGATGACCCAATAATCTACTCGTCCACATGGTGCAGAAATGTCACATGTGTGAAATTGTTTTTAACTTACAATCCTTTGGAGTTGTTTCCACCTCTAACACTTTCACTATCGATATCGGGAATTTTCTTTATCCCGACATATGTGGTGTTATTCGAAAGAACCTTGTTATATCTCTCAACCACTTGCATTAAGTTGATGAGTTTGTCTAAAGGTTGCATCCCAACTTATATTTATATTTACTTATATATGAAAGGTGGAAATAGTGTTAAAAATCATGTCATCTTCTGTGAGTTCCTTGCCACAGAGATTGAGACGCGTTTTGGATATAACATTTCTTTGTTGACATCAGTTACCTTTTTGTAATCGAGTAAGTGGGTTTCATTCCAATGTACGATTAGTTCGGGAAGTACATATTCATGAGTACTCCCGATTATCGATCCCTTTCGGGACATCCCACATTTCTTTGGGGGTTTCTAGTAAAGGTATTCCTATGAAATTTAGGATTTATATGTCATCTCAAAACATGAAGGTATTTGCTTGTACTTTTTCAAGAGGTTGGTTTTAGAGTTAATAGGGAGTTGGACTTTAGGTATTTTCTTGTACCTTTTCAAAAAGAGATTTATTTACTCATTTATGATACTCAGATTCTTTTGAGTTTACGACGTTGATTTTGGGATGAGTTTTTTCAACCATTTACATATATAAAGGATAATATATGATTTTTATTTTGATAAGAAAATGGATTATGGTTATGAAATTTCATTATCATAACAATATTGGATTTTGTATGTTTTGATTTTATTGATAATACTTCATCAATATTTCAATTTTTGCGAAAAAGAAATCACTCAATCTATTGGATTTCCAGGTAGTAGGGGAATCACATTGATTTCTTAAGTCCCTATAAACCTTAGGGTTGTTTACACCCGTTTGACAAAATCCAGTCGATATCTTGTGATTTATTTCATTTAGATATAACATTATTAATTATAGAACATTTGGCATGAGGCCAAAATAACTATGAGTTTGGCATATGAAGTCAATTTTAATATTTTAATACCTTAATAGTATTTTTGGAGATTTTGGTAAAAACCAAAATATATGGGGTTAGAATTGTAACTTCCAAAAATTAATTATATAGTTTAAAATTATGAGTATGAACTCATAATGAAGATAAATGTTTGAATTTAACATTTTCATGTTATTTTTGAACCTTTTGACAAAATAATAAAAATTATGGGGGTTAGAAGTGTAACTTCTAAAAGTTTATGATAGATTATAAATTATAATTAAGATAAACATTTAAATAAGATATGGATAAATAATAAATCTATATCTATATATATATATATATATAGATATATATATAAAAGGAAAACCTACAAATGATGATGTGGCACAATGTTAGAGTAGTATTCACCTAAAGGAATTTTCTCATTGTTTTGAATTGTTTTTAAATACCAATAAATTAAAGACCTTTCTACCTATATATATATAAAAGGAAAACCTACAAATGATGATGTGGCACAATGTTAGAGTAGTATTCACCTAAAGGAATTTTCTCATTGTTTTGAATTTTTTTTAAATACCAATAAATTAAAGACCTTTCTACCCTTAAATGAAAATTGTGTACTTCATTATAAGAAGAATCATTTGGTAATTTTACTTCATATTTAATTAACTTTAACCTTCAAACTATCCAACTTCCTATATGCATTCATTTAGGATTCTTAGATAGAAATTATGTAGTTTTTTTGAAATTTTAAAATATTAAATATATTAAATACATTAAAGACTTCAATGCCCCTCTATGAAAAATGCATTTTATATTTCAAGGAGGCTACTTTGGTTGGCACCACTTTGATTAGCTTTTAGTATCAAACCATCCATCTTCTTATATTAATCAAATTTTTATAGCAATTTATGTTAATTAATAATTTATTTTCGCTTTTTTATGTTATTAACCATTCATTTTCCTACATTTATTTTAATTAACCATCAATTTCCTCTTATTTAAATACACATGTTTTTTTTTTCACTTCTTTGTCATACAACAACCTACCTCCCATTATTTCTTTCTAACACATTTTCTCTTACTAAAAGATCGATCTAGCCTGTGGACTTTTGTTTGCCATTGTGTTGATTTCATATGATGTTTATTTTGTGTTTTTTTTTGTAGTAAGTGACACAAGTAGAAACAAGTTCTAAAGATTGTCAAATATCCGAAAGAGCATCAAAGTCTCATCACCATGTTACACATATACGTTACTAAATGTAAGTATTTCTTTCAACTACTCCTTCAATTTCAATCTATTCTTACTTTTGTCTATTTTAGAATTTCATGAGGTATTATTATCTTTATTCTTATTTCTATATTTTTTTTCTTTCGAAGATAACATACAATACTAAAATTGTATATTGTTTATTCAAATATAACATTGTTACTCGCAAACGGGTTGCAAATCTATATTTTTATATTCACTTATTGTTTGATCGATGTATATACTAATAGATTTTTAGTGTTACATTTGAGAAATTAAAGTTTTATGTGAATGTAAATATACTAATACTATCCAAAGTTTATTTTCTTGACCTTCAATGATTGAATCATATTTAAAACTAGACCAATTTTCATTTACGAATTTACTTTTTTGCTTCATACAATTTAAGAGTTCCAACAATGATACTTTGCTACAATTTAATGAGATTTATACCATTGTCAACAATGTTATCGACGATTATCAATTTAGAAAATGAAACTGGTACATCTCCTCCACACAAGAAAAGTAAAAAACTGAAGGTGTTTGACAATGCTATGTAATCGTGTTAAGTGACATTTGCCTCGATCCAAATTTTGACCTAGATTGCAAAAAAAAATCAAAAAAATACTATTTAAAAAGAAAAAATATTGGAAGAAAATAACTCTACGACTAAATGAAAAAGGAGTTGGACCCTTGATATTTTTTTTTTGAATTAGATTTTAAATACTTCTATATCTTTTTTTATATAAGAAGATAATATTTATGATAAATATAAACACTTTTTATATTACATTTAATCATGTATTATTGTATTTTTTAAAGATGATTATAATTTTTAAAAATATTATAATAGTTGGTTTTTAAATATGAAGGTTATTTAAACTACATATTTGAATAATAATAATAATAATAATAACATAAATATTTGATAATATAGTTTTATTAAGTAATAACTGATCTTTTTTGTTTATTTATTGTTTCTATTTATTATAAGTTTATATATTTATAATTTTATTTTTAGTTATTGTGGTGTTAGAGTTTTGTTTATTCTAAATCTTTCACTATGTTGGAGCATTTTGACTTATTTTTTATTTTTATGTTATTTTTTGTATCAATTTATTTTAAACGACGTTAATAAATGTTATATAAAAATATTTAAACTATATTTGTTATTAATAATTTTCATCACACATCCAACATATTTCATAACTCTATTAATTGAATAGGCTCAAAACCAATATTTATTAAAAATAAAGTATTGTACATGGACTTGCACCTATTATGTATTTAGAAATGGTTAATAACATAAATTGAAATAGATATGTCAAATTACTAAAAAGTCCCTCACTTTTACTGAAAATTTAAGTTACATATGAACATAGATAAGTCTTTTAACATATTCAACATTTTAAAAAGTCAAAAATTTCAGAAAAATGATAAGAGATTATACGTATTAAAATATGCTACATTATCTCTTTAAGACCTCTCTTATGTACAAAATTATATAGACTTGGGATAATGGGAGACCATGATGTTTTCGTGAGACCGTTAAAACCACAAAATAACACTGAAACTTCATAGCAAAACATTGAGAAGTTAGAAAAAAACTTTGAACCTTCATAGGAAAAACATGTGAAGTTTTACCTTCACAGAGTACCAAACACTATATATATATATATAGTCAATGAAAATGATTTTTACATTTTTGTTAACATTTATTTTGATCATCGCGCAACGCACGATATCAAACACTAGTATTACTTAAGACAATAAAAGTCAATCATATAAATTAACTAGCCATGTAAATAACTATCATATTTCACAGTAATATAATTAGTCTAATTTAAAGATATAAATCAAATTTAATTGTCAGATAAGTAAATAACATCAAGATAATTAACTTATCCAACTAAACATATCTTATTATAAATTAATTGATCATATCAAAATAAATGGCAATGATAAGTTTAAAACAATAAAATTATGCTATCATGATTGAAACTAAAGGACATAAATTAGAACTAAATTAAATATACAACCTAATATACCAATTATATATTCAATATATGGATGGATAAACAAAATCAATTAAAAAAAATGTATTACAGTTGATTTAAATAAAATAATAAAACAAATGTTAACCTCATAAGTAAGAACGGTTCTTTATTATCACTTAAAACCCTTAAAGTTTTCATCTTTTATCCACCTTCAATCTGATAATCTCATCATCTCTTATTCTATTCCGGTTGTATATTGGTTTGCATTAAGTGAACGATTTTTCGAACATAAACTTAAAGAATGGAAAATATTCAATAGATCTAAGACCTTGATTCGATCGATAGTGAGCATAAATTATGATGTACCACACGGAAAAATACATATAAAGTGATCATATAAAAGTAGATAACATATTTTGATCCAATGGATATACGATTTACTAAGGTGCTTATATAAACATATTGTGTATATTAATAATGGAGATTGATAAAAAAAAATAGAAAGAAAAATACAATATAAGATTACATACTTTATGCAAATTGTATGTTTTATTGTAGGCCGATATAATTTGACATATTATATCACAACATCAACATGCATATCATATAAATTTGCTTACTTGATTTTACATCGGGAGTAGCAGTGTTGTTTCAGCAGCAGCCTATGGGTTCGAAAAGGGTTTATAATATTTGAGCGTTCGTGCTGATAACGTGTTAAAGAAAAAACAGAATGGAACAATAATATACGGAGAGAATGAATCTGTAATTCTCATTAATCAAAATCCCTTTAAATAGAGATGAGATACAAGTAGCTAACCACGAGATATTTCAGTTCTAATCTAACTCTGATATATTTATCTCTATTTTTATCTTTATCTCTATCGTTTGATTATCTTATTTACAATTAGTTGTGGAATTATAATGATGATGGAAATAAAAATCCAAACACCTCTTTAACGTGGTTGTGGGGTTGCTAGTTGTGAAGAATGGATATAAGTTGGTGAGTTGTCATTGTTGGATAAAAAGAGGATTAACTAATTTATATTATATTTTATAAATATGTATAAATTATTAATTATTAAAGTCAAAGAAACAAAACCATTTATTATAAATTTATTTTGTAACGGGCCCTTGATACACCAAACCTAACTGCTCACCTCATATGGGGTCGTAAATCCACATGATCCTTTTCCATGCTTCAGATAATGACTCTTTCCAAGTTGAACCTATTCAGGGATTTCCATTAATCAATTAATCATATATATATATATATATATATATATATATATAGTCTTAGGTTCATTTGAGAAATGGTAAAATATATGAGAAATAGAGAAGTAATCCTAGTCATTCATACGGTCAAAATTGGATTTGACTGGTCAAATAGTGCAGCTTTGACTGGTCAAAAGTTGCGGCTATTCCAAAAATAGAAGGACAGTTTCGTAATTTTTACAAGATACACGGGCCAAATTCATATATGAACATGCATGATTTACATATGAACTATATGTTCATATGTGAACAAATGTAATTCACATATGAACTTTTTTAACTGATTCATATATAAATCTTTGTGATTCATATATAAACTAATTAACTGATTCACATATGAACTAATTAACTGTAGGTTCATATGTGAATCAGTTGAACTAATTACAGATTCATATATGAACCTTTATGATTCACATATGAACTAATTAACTGATTCTCATATGAATCATACATGTTCATATATGAACACGTCCCGCGTATTTTACAAAACTACCCCTCTATCTTCTATAGATCATGCAAGGAATTATCCGGTGCTTCACAGTCAAAGCCGCAAATGTTGACCAGATGAATGACTAAGATTACTTCTCTATTTCTCATACATTTATCATTTCTCAAATGAACCTCTCCCTCTCTCTCTCTCTCTCTCTCTCTCTATATATATATATATATATATATGTGAAGTATCACGTGAGAAAACGGTTAACTTGTAAGAACAGTCATAGGGGGCGTTTGGTTCGCAGAATGATTTCTGATTGAATGGAATATGTCAATGGAATTGAAATATGGAAGAAATTGGAATGTTTTCAAGTTTGACCAACTGTTTGGTTGACATGAATGGAATGTAATCAGTCAAATGAATTGGAATATGTCTGTTTGGTTTGCAAAGAAATTGGAATGAAATTCTAAAAAATGACAAAAATACCCTTTCTTTTATTTTTATTTATTTATTTATATTTTTTAAATGCAGAGAGAGAGAGAGAGAGGAGAGAGGAGAGAGAGGGTAGAGAGAGAGGAAAAAGAGAGGAGAGAGAGAGAGAGGAGAGAGAGAGAGAGGGAGGAGAGAGGGTAGAGAGAGAGGAGAGACAGGAGAGAGAGAGAGAGAGAGGAGAGAGAAGGTAGAGAGAGAGGAGAGAGAGAGGAGAGAGACCAAATCCTTGATTGAAGGATTTCATGGAATTCAATTCCATTCCTTTGGAAACCAAACAGCAGGATGGAATTCGGTCAATAGAATTGACCATTCCAATTCCATCAGATTCCGGCGGATTCCAGCGAACCAAACGCCCCCATATTGTATGTGATACACCACATCCAAAAGAACGTGGGCGACTTGGTCAACGTGACCAAGGTTGCAGAAAAAGTCGCACGTGTCATAACTGATCAATGCGACGTGTTTGTATCACATGTGATCTGACATTTCTCGCAAATCGACCGTCTTCTCGTTTCAACTTACCTATATATAGGGTTATAAGGTTCAAATAAAAACATGCTCAAAAATAAAAGAAAACATGAGAACACTTATATCACTTGTGATTTCAATGAAATCACATGTAATATATGTGTTCTCGTGTTTTTTTATTTGAACCATGTTTTCGTTTGAACTTAATCCTATACGTGTGTGTGTAAATATATATATATATATATAATATAGATGCATGAATACACTCATACCTAGAAATAGTCATTGGTTCGATCAGTCCTCTTGAACCCTATATAGTTAGCCAAAGAAAAGCATGATCCATCTAAAGACTCTGTACATACTTAGAAAACTATGATTGATTTATGCTCGAAAGTCCTAATTGGTCTTGACCAAACTTGATCTTTTCTCAAATGAAAATTTATGTTTGTTGCTTATGCGGAAGAAATCCAGACATTAAAAATAAAAAATATGTTGTTTATAGAAACAAGGTGAATATAGAGCGGCTAATGCATCCTTCGTCCCCGGCTAATCTTCGACGGGTTCGGGAGGGAAGGAATCTCCGGTGGGTTCAAGGAACCGGTTGGGTACTAGTTTAATTAGTAAAAAACAAAATAAAAATATTTAATTTTAGAATAAAAATAAAAATGATTCATCACTACATTAATTACCAATAATGAAAATTTATACGTCATTATATATATATATATATAGAGAGAGAGAGAGAGGTTCATTTGAGAAATGTTAAATATATGAGAATTAGAGAATTAATCCTAGCCTTTCATTCGGTCAAGATCGGCTTTGACCGATCAAATATTGTGTCTTTAACTGGTCAACAATTACAGCTTTGATTGGTTAAAAGTTGCGGCTATTCCAAAAATAGAATGACGGTTTCGTAATTTTTATAAATACACGGGACGAATTCATATATGAACTTGTATGATCATTCACATATGAACTATATGTTCTTATGTGAACCATTGTAATTCACATATTAACTCTTTTAACTAATTCATATATGAACCTTTGTATTCATATATGAACCAATTAACTGATTCGCATATGAACTAATTAACTGTAGATTCATATGTGAATCAGTTGAACTAATTAACAGATTCATATATGAACATTTGTGATTCATATATTAATGTATAGTTCATACATGAATAAGTTAAAAGAGTTCATATATGAACATATAATTCATATGTAAATCATACAGGTTCATATATGAACTCGTCCCGCGTATTTTACGAAACTACCCCTCTATCTTCTACAGACCACACAAGGAATTATCCGGTGCTTCACGGTCAAAGCCACAAATGTTGACCAGATAAAGGGCTAGAATCATTTCTTTATTTCTCATATTTTTTGCATTTCTCAAATGAACATAATTCTATATATATATATATATATATATATATATATATATATATTATATATTATATACACACTCATAGGGGGCTTCTTTTAAGAAGTTGTTAATTTGTGCGATCTCTGAGATCCAATTTAAACCATAAAAAAATAATTGAAAAAAATCTAATATAAATTAAAACATCTTCCTCTTTCTCCCCTCTTCTATTCTCTCTCATCTGTCCATAACTAGGGGTGAGCATCGGAAGTGGGTACCCGTTTTTGGAACCGGAATTGCTCTGGAACTGCCGATTCCAGAACCGAAACCCGTGTGCCTGATTTCGGTTCCTAAAATACGGAACCGATCGGGAGCTGTTCTGGTTGCGGTTCTCAATTTTTTGGAACCGTTACTCGCCGGGACCGGGTACTTGGAACCAATGGGTACCCAGAACCGGAACCGACGGATACCCACTATTATTTTAATAAAAATAATTTATAGATTTATAATTTTAAGTTAATATTAAGTATTCCCTTTTAGGGTTTGGTTTCATAATAGACTTAGACAAAAACGCCGCTTCCTAGTTCCTTCTTCTTCCTTTCTACTTTCTGCCTACTGCTTGACTCGACAATCCAGTAATCCACATCCCCGTTCGGCCATTCAATCGACAAATCGTTCACAGTAAATTGACAATTGCTACTTTGCTAGTGAATCTGCTTTCAGTACATCCGGTCGTGTGGTGTATGAGTTTCGTAGTTGTTTGGGTCCGAAAACGGTGAAAGCTTTGATATGTGCTCAAGATTGGTTGAGGGCATCAACAATATGCATTGACATGGAACAATACTTGGAGGATGTGCAAAAATATGAGGACGGTTATTTACTTCTCTTTTTTGGATATTTTTTTATATCATATTTAACATTCTAATTTGTGTTTTTTTTTGTTAATTTCATTTTAGAAATTGGTCGTAATGATCTAAATGAGACATTTATTAGCATCAACTAATTTTCTTTTGAGGTAATCTTCTATTTATTTATTCTTGTGAGTTGTGACAATTTATAAATGATGTTTTATAAATATGATTTTTGGCCGTATTTTGGATGCTTTATAAAAATAAAATTCTTGGTATGGGTGCTTTAGCGATTGGTGCTGCTCCAGGCATAAGATCAATCCGAAACTCTACTTGACGATCGGGTGGTAACCCGGGCAAGTCGTCCGGAAAGACGTCTGGAAACTCACGCACAATCTTCACATCTTCCAGCCTTGATTTCTCTAACTTGGCATCGATCACATAGGCTAGGAAAAACGAACATCCTTTTACTAGGCACTTGCGTGCCTTTGCCATTGCGATTATTGCCACTTCACCTTTTCTCTTTTCACCATAGATGACAACGACTTCGCCAGAGAGGTTGGGAAGTCGAATCAATTTCTTGGAACATACGATCTCGGCATGATTGTTTCACAACCAATCCATGCCGACCACAACATCAAAACCCCCGATTAACATCGGTAGTAAATCGATTGAGAATTCTCTCCCTTCGATTCCGAGAGTACACTTTTTCAGAACATGACGGATCAGAACATGACTACCATCAGCTATTTCTACCACTAATTCATCCTCAAGACTAGTAGTGGCCATAGAAATCTTTTGACGGAACAATTCATATATAAAGGAGAAACTGGCACCCGTATCGAATAAAACTCGAGCAGGTACAGAGTTTATAAGAAAAGTACCCGATACCACATCAGCGGATGCCTTGGCCTCATCGGCCGTCATCTGAAACGCTCGACCCGGAACCCTAGATGGGTTTTCTCTTCTGCCCGGTGCGTTACCCGACTTGAGCTTCGGGCAATCTCTCTTCACATGCCCCGGTGCCTTACACTCGAAGCAGACCATCCCCGCGATAGAACAGTCGTGGGCGATGTGATCATTCTTACCACACTTGAAGCAGAATCTAGGAGTGGGGTTACAATTTCCATGGTGCTTGGTTCGACATTTCGGGCACCATATTGCTTCTTGATAACCGCTGAAACTGCGGTTTTCGACAAAAGGTCGGGTTCGCTTGGGAGGTACAGAACTGCTCTCCCACTTTCTCTTATCAGTCACCACCACTGTTTTCTCAGTTTTGCTTCTCGCGAACATCTCTTCCATGAACTGAGCTTCCTCGACCATCTCACGGAGGTTTGAAGCTTTAGAATTGTGGACCATGGATTGCATGTCCGCTGGTAGGCCGTTGAGATAAGCCTTCATCTTTTCTTTTTCTGTTGGGGCAGCGTGCCCCACCAGACCAAGCTTCTCCATGAACTGACGGGTGTATTCCCTCACCGTCAGGCTTCCCTTCACCAGAGACCGGAACGCTTTCTCGATTCGGTCTATTGTTCTTTCATTGTAGAACTCCTCCAACAACTTCTTCTTAAACTCGGCCCATGACAACTGAGCCAACACAGTAGGAGATAGGGTGGATTGAATAATATTCCACCAAATGAGTGCAGTGTCCCTAAGCAATTGGGTACCGAACCGCACTCTCTGATCATCTCCGCATTCGGAAGAGCCAAAAGCTTGCTCGACCGCTCGAATCCATTTCACACACATTGTTGGGTCGTCAGAACCAGAGAACTCTGGTGGCCCGCAACCCAGAAATGACTTGTAGGAACAACTCCTCCCACTTTTCGGAGCATTTACAACAATGGGCTCCTCAGTCCTAATTCCAGTACCTATGCCTCCAGATCCAACCACATTGCGATCTTCTATCACTTTCAGCAAAAACTCCTGCTGTTTAGCCATTTCTTCCTTCATTGCCGACATCATGTTGGCCATCAACTCTGATTGGGAATTAGCATTCCCTATGACTGGGTGAGTCGATGCCAGGTCTACTTGTGGAATGACCTCTGGGCCCTCACCTATTCCTTGCTGAACAGAAGCACGTTCAACAACCTCAACACCTTCCGGCTGAACCGCGGTAGAGGTTGTTGCCTCCACACCATCAAAAATCGTACGCGGTCTACCACGCGTATTCACCATTCTAAACTGCTTCACAGAACAGAGAAAGAGATAAGAAAGAGATAGGATAGACACACAAGAAACGTACTACCACATTGCCAATTGTCATAACATTAGTAAACAATGACGCTCACGTAAAATATCATCATAATAACATTAGCTAAGTGAGATTATGAACATATAACACATAAGGGTTCTCGTCACCATTGCTACAACGCCTGATAACGTACTTTCCGTTGACTCTAAGACTTACCCATCTTAGAAGTTATACCCAAACTCACGAATCAATTCTTAACATACTCAGTCTAAGTCTAGACATCTTACATTCATGCCTAGTTCGCTTAAACTAGAGCTCTGATACCAACTTGTAACACTCTAAAATTCAGAGTAAATTAAAACCTGGAAATATGGCAACACGACATTCATATTTGGTATAAACCTGTGTTCGGTTATGGAAATTGACACCAAACTAATCTAAGCATAACTATCTAGATTACATCAGTTGTCAATCCATAATCACCAAAAGATGGGACTTAAACAATGCCCAACACTAAATAATAGTCATCTCAAAATGACTCGAGTCTACGCTCGACTCTCAAAACCCTGTGCAACCCACCGCTAAGGGAAACCTGTTATACACATGATTTGAGAAAAAGTGTTAGGCTTAAAGCCTAGTGAGAACATGCAGTTTATAAATTCAAAGAGATATAAACAATTGTATCAAATTAAATCCTTCCAAAGGTTTAGTTATACAAATGGAGTTCTTTGGTACAAAAGGACAACCGGTCTGAAGCACATCTTCCGATGACGGGGATTACCCGATTTACCGAGGATTGTAGTGGAACACAAAGTAAGCCACAAATCCGAGTTATGAACTAAGACATAGAACCATGGCCACGAACGCTTTGGTCCGTACTACGATGTGAGGGAGGCCCCCAAGGAACCAGTCATACTCGTTCACTAGACTGCATTTGACCCATGGCTAGTAACCGGTCTCACATAACCGTACCAAATGCCCCCGAAGATCAAATGCATCTAGCTACATACAATGGGGTACAAACATCCCAACAATAAGCCGACTCGATACCTAGGGATCCACTAGTATAGTCATGACTTGTCACAATATTTCATGTGACCATCCAAGCTAGATAAATAGCTATCAAAACATTTATATTTCAAAATGCCATTTTCAAGATCAACTGTTGGTAAGAAAGATAATCATAAAACAAGATTATATGCATTCTTTCAAATAAGCCACACAACAGGCAAGTAAAACATTCTTTTACTTTAACAAGATGGTACCCATCATTTTAGTCAAAAGTGTTCGGGAACCCTAAAATATCTCAAAACCCCAAGTTACATCAAAACGTAATCAACGGACAATCCGAAACCGTAGAGATATATAGGAGTTAAAAACACAATCTTTGACATATATAACAGTTTTAGAAAAGTTAGTAGGAACTCACCTCGGAATTCTTCTTCTTAACACTTGCTACCTACGACAACACCGAAAGAATCGGTAAGTCGAAACGCAGATAACTCTCCTACTTACTGCCTAAAAACTCAGACAACAGAAGCTAACTTCGCGCTAACAGGTGGCGCAAAAGAGGAGTTTGCGCAACAAGAGAGTGGAGTAAAAGAGACCTGGCACAAAGAAGCTTTGCGCTACTAAGGGGTGGCGCAAAGGACATTTCGCGCGACCAACGGGTGGCGCAAACCTCACTTTGCACGACCAACGGGTGGCGCAAACCTCCCTTTGCGCGACCAATGAGTCTCCTTGTCCGGCGGTCCTGTTCACCTAGATCTCGCCGGAGATCGAACCCAGATTCCAGCCAACTTATAAAAACGGTAAAACAGAGATTTTAAACGGTTGGAAAGCTTCATAACGAGAATCTATACCGCCAAAACACCACGAAACTAAAGATTAAACTAAACACATACCTTAAAGAGCCAAGAAAGATTACCCACTTCAAAAGCTTTCTCTCAAGCTTTTTTTTTCCAAACTTTCAACACACTGGATCAAAAAAATATCAATATGAGATATTTGTAAAATATCTCAAAATTTGATATATATTTAAAATCCAAGTTACATTTAACCCCCCGAACTTTGGGAAATGATTAAATTTTCACCCGACGATAAAATTGCGGGTGTTACAGTAACACCCCAAATTTCCTTACTATGTTCCTTTACTCATTCACCTCCTTAGAAGCAAAATTTCGTAAGTCGCAATCTCATCGTCTCGTTGTCATAAAAATAGCCATGTGAATAATTATGTTATATGGACAATTATGTATGTGGAAGTATGTCTTTAAATGTATTCATGCGTGCACAACGTTATGCGGGAAATTTTGTGTACTTAGATTGTGTTCATACATGTTTACGTTAACCATAGTATAAGATTACGCGCCTTAGGAACTTGTCGCACTATCGATCAGCGGGCATAGCATAGGGTTTTTACAACCCAACCCAATTATAGCGGTTTGGAAAAACTCAACCCAACCCAACCCATTCAAAAGTATAACTCAACCCAACCCTTGCGGGTTATGGCGGGTTGGGCGGTTTAGTAGTTTACATAAAATTGTAAAATGAAGTACGATAAATACTACTAAGAATATACAAACGTTTAGCGAACCAAGAGGTTATTTGGTTAACATTTAGCAGTACTAGGGTTGTAAATGAACCAAACGTTTGGCGAACCGTTCGGAAGAATTTCGTTTATATTCATTTATTTAAGAATTGATCGAACATGAATACAGTTTTTTGTTCGTTTAGTTAAATGAACGAACATGAACAATGAGCTCGTTCGTTCATTTACGTTCGTTAATGTCTGTTTCATTATGTTTGTTTATATATATATATATTATGATATTAATATGTAAAATCATTAATTACATTAAAATTTAAGATGTTTTTTTGATGTGTTTGTTCGGAACGAAATGATGATTAATGATGTTTTTTTGTTCATTTGTGTTCGTTCGTTTATGTTCGTCTGTTTACGTTCATTTAGCATCTTAACGAACAAATGTAAATGAACACGAACAAACATTTTTCTTAACGAACGAATATGAACACAAAAAACTACGTTTTTTTACCGTTCGTGTTCATTCATTTGTTTGGTTAAGTTTAATGAACGAACACGAACAAGCCTCCATTAGTTTGTTCGGTTAAGTAAAATGTATTATATATATATATAATGTATATAATATAGTTTGGGCTATAAGTTTGCTTAAATAGACTAGTTGTTTTTTATTCTTGTATTATATATATATATATATACATATATATAATTTTATAAAAATTATATATTAGCGGCGGGTTGGCGGGTTGGGCGGGTTGAACAAAACGTAACCCAATTTCAACCCTCTTAATTTGCGGGTTGGCGGTTTGGTGGGTGGGCGGTTTGGCGGTTGGGCGGGTTGGGTTTAATTGGGTTGTTAGCGGTTTGGGTTGGGCGGGTTTCGCAGGTTGAAGGTTTTTTGTACACCCCTAGTCGCTGAGGGCAATGTCACGGCAGAGGTGAGGCCTGCTGAGTTTAGGTGATTTTGGTCGATCAAACAGCAAGGATGTGGTCACGGGCGACTATGCCCGGCGACAATGCCCGGCGACAATGCCCAAGGCATGGTCGCTGGGTCATGGTCGCCGACGGGGGAAGTGGGGTTGGGATTTAAAGTCGATTTCAAGTCACACAAACACACTTAATGAACTCAGATCTGCAGATAGAAACCCTCTCTAGTTAGGGCGATTTTCCCTCATCTCTTCACTTCTCCCTCCTCATTCAATACACCAACCTAACCTAGCATTTAAGAAGACATCAAGAGGTAGTTGGGTACTAAGTGGTGATAAAGACTTAAAGCTTCAAGTCATCCAAGCTCTCCTCAAAGTTCAATCATTTTTGGGTTTCTCCTTACAAACCCTAAGTTGTGAGTCTTCACTCTTAAATGTTGATTTATGCACTTAAATGCTCATTGTATACACATACGCATACATACTTGTACATAAACATGTTTATACATGAGTTGAGATCTAGAAACTAGGGTTTCTTGGGTTTGGTTAAAATGTATAGGCAACAATGTGTTTATTTACCCTAACAAGTTATAACCTGATTACCACCTGATACGAATGATATAGTTGACGTATACATGAAATGAACTGCAGTTGTGTGGGTATTTGTTATGAGGGTTGCATTCAATACGATTTTTCTCTCAGATTTTGGTAAGGTTTCATCCTCCATTTTTCCTCCCTCTTCATTAACTCCTTCAAAAACCTCTATCCTTATGCATTAATAATCTCGTTTAGGTTGTCATAAGTGTTCTTGGTAAAGAATCTGTAACACCCTAAAAATAGGGATAACAAAAATCCGAAAAACGGACATGTGGTATATAAAAATTGTCATAGCAAGAGCCTCCAAAAAATGGGGAAATATTCAAACCTGTTTAATTATAGTTGTAATTTAACGGACAAATAAATAACAACCAACTAATCTAATTTCTATATCTAGAAAAGAGATTACAAAAAGGGTGTCATCTATAAACCCAATCGTCTTCTCCAAAATGATATGTCCAAGTGCAAAATTCCCCAAGCTCTCACCCAAAGCAACAACGCCTGCTTAGAAGCGGCACCACTAAAACCTGAGATACACATCGACACCAACAAGTGTTAGGCCAAAAATCCTAGTGAGTGAACAAGAAATAGCATATAAGATCAATTACAATTCTTATCAGCAGTTAACCAATGTTCAATAAATGTGGAGTCAATAGGGGAGACCCATAGCACCAATAAAGTTACCCCAAAGAGACGATATACCTTGATGCCAACTAACAAGAGTAACATCCGAAAGGCCGGCACACCCGAGGACTATAACCATGGCATTACCCCGAATGGCAGAGGTCTAGGCACATACTATCACGGTGGTGCCCAAGACTACATCCTCCTAGTGTCTACTGACTTGGTTCGTCCAACATAATTTATAGGAGGTCTTGAGGCATATTTCAACCAAGTATATTTCAATACCAACCATGGGTACAATATTACCATCCTAATCAGCATAAAGTCCAACGTAAGACTAGTATGATAACCAATTTTCGTCATGTAGATATTATATCACCAAAAGGTATCCCAAGTAGAAAATCATCATAATACCAATATATGCATACATTAAATCATGGCAAGTTACATATAAACATATTTCCATGAGGAACCCCAAATACTTGAACATTTAGTGAAGAACATTTCCAAGTAAAGATGTAATAATAACAAGTAGGAGATTATGATGTGTATCTAGTTTTAACAAAGGTTTAGTAAACTCACAATCTAGGGTTTTGATTAAAACCTAGAAAATAGAAAACCCTAGATGAAAAGATTGAGTCTTGGAGAGGAGAGGTTGAACTTGAAGAAAACCCTATTAAATGCTCCCTTGATGAGGTTGAATGCAAGAATCAAGGATCCAACTACCAAATAGGGTTTGTATTTATGAGGGTTAGGGTTTAGAGATGGATGGAACTGATTTGAAAGCACCAAAATCGTCAAAGAGAAAAGAGGGAAATGTTGAAATGAGGTTAAAATCGGCAAAGGAACTCATTTAAGTCAAGTGTCCCGTCGGCGACAGTGCCATTGGCACTGTCGCGTGTCACAATCGCGCGAAGCTCCTGGGCCACGGTACACTCCCCGCGAGAGTGACCTACGATAGTGACAGTGTCACTATCGCGTGGTCACAATCGCACCAGCCCAACCACACGCGGTACAAACCCCGTGATAGTGACCGACGATAGTGACAGTGTCACTATCGCGTTGCACTATCGCGCCACTCCCCCAATGTCCCGAAAACTCAGCCAAATTCGATGACGAGCGCGAGGTTTAGGCACTTAAACTTATTATATAGGACATCTGGATGTTGATAGCAAAGTTCTTCCATTCTGGATTCAGATTCTTGATGAACTTGTAATTTATCTCAGAAGCAGATTTAGAGATATTGTTCCTCCGCAAGTCATTGAGGATGATGTTATATCTGTTGTAGGTATCTAATAGCAACTCTCCTTCTTTTGCATGAAATCCCTCGTATGCATTTATGCATAGATTCTGCTTAGCTTGTATGAAGGCTTCACTTCCTTCAAACTGCCTTGCTAGTTCATCCCAGATGCCTTTAGAAATGCTCTGACTGTCGACACGATTGTAGATGTCGTTTGGAATTGCCATTGTCAGATAGATTAGAGCCTCTTCTTCTGTCTTATATTGTTCTTTCTGCTTTTAATTGAAGAACTGATAAGGTTTAGGAATCTCTCTGTCAGGGATTTCTGGAGAGGAATCTGTAGCAGGTTGACCCTTTACTGTGATCATTGGAGTTTGTGGACCTTCAATGATTGCTTTCATGAAGTCTCTGTTCTTGTGATTCAGAAACTGGATCATTCTGATCTTCCATTGCTGATACTCATTAGCCATGAGGACAGGAGGTTTGACTTGAGAACCCATTGAGAGAAGCTGATTCGACATCTTAGCTGTACCACTTGTTAGTAATTAAACTTATCTGTACCAAGACAACCAACTAGATGAGATCGTTAGAATCAAAATGAAAACCACACTAAAAAATTTTCAGAAAAATAAATTCCCGAAAATAATTAAATGCAGTCCTTTCAATCAGTATAAAGCTTCAAATAATACTGAACAAAAAGAAAATGTTGATCTCGAACAAAACTTTGTCCCCCTTCGCAGACTTAGCACGGGGGCCCTATTACAGTTTGCAAAAATCGACCGGGGATGTGCTTCGACCGGTATTGAGTCGACCGGAGACTTGTAAAGACCGGTAGAGAGTTCGACCGGGAACTTGTAAAGACTGGTAGAGAGTTCGACCGGGAACTTGCTTAGACCGGTATTATGTTCGATCGGGAACTTACAAAGACCGGTATTACGTTCGACCGGGAACTTGCAAAGACCGGTATTACGTTCGACAGGGAACTTGCAAAGACCGGGAAAGATTAGACCGATATAGGGTTCGACCGGGATTGTGATAGGACCGATAGTGAGTTCGACCGAGGATGTGATAGGATCGGTATTGATGCTTCGACCGATACAAAGGTATGGACCGATAGTATGCTTTGACCGATAATCTCTAAGACCGATAAAACTATTCGACCGATATAATGCTATGACCGGTAAGACTAAGGACCGATAGGTTGTTCGACCTATAAGGTGTTCGACCGATAGAGTGTAAAGATCGACAAAACTACTTCGACCGGTAAAGGACTAGACCGATATGAATGCTTAGACCGATAGAATGTTCGACAGGTATGTTCTTAAGCAGCCCAGAAGTCGATGAACAGACGCAATAATCAACCCAGAAAATCAGTACAGACTCACAATCAGATGCAAAAATCAGTCCTTTGTACTCAGAAACATGAACCAATCACAATACAATCAAACTCAGAAATCAATTTCAACTTTTAAGCATTCGATTTGATAAGCATAGTAATGACCGATAGATAACTTATGTCGAACCCAGAAAACTTAAAATCACACAATTCAATCACTTTGTTAATTCTCAATACACTTAATCAATCAGATGTCATTTAGAAGCATAAATCTCAACTAATCAGATCAACTTTAACCCAATAAACACATTAATTCATGCAATCGATTTTCAGAATACGATGAACAGTAACTTTCACGATGAACAATATTCTATGAATAGTAACTTTCGATGAACAATAATCTCAAAAAAAAAAAATTTGATTCTTTAGGCTCTGATACCAATTGTTATCCCAGTTTAATCTAGTTGGTAAATAATCAATCAAGTAATTAAGCAACACAATAATAATCAAGAGATATATATAAATCAGAGTAACATACCAATCCCTTGAATAAACAATGAAACCCTTGAGTGTTCTTGATACCCTTGAATACAGAGAAAACTTGTTACCTCTCTCTAAACAAAATTATGATAATGATACTAATGAGAGGATTAAACCCTAAAACTAATTAATCAAAACATTAAATACCTAAGCCTTATGGGCTTTAAGCTTAACAGGCTTTCTAATGGGCTTGGGCCCAATAACTAATAAACTATTAACATATTACACTTTAAACCCTCTAACTTTAACTATCAAACAAATACAGTTTAGACCATTTAATCTTGAATACAATTATGATCCAACAACGAGAACCTTTATGTATCATATGTTCATAATCTCACTTAGCTAATGTTATTATGAGGATGTTTTACGTGAGTGTGCTTGAAGTACTATTGTTATGACAAATGGTAATGTAGTAGTACGTTTTCCTTCGTGTTTAATCCTATCTTTCTTACTTATTCCCTTATCGTGTGTAGCAGATCAAGATGGTTAGTACGCGTGGTAGACCGTGTACACGAGTGGATGGTGTCGAGGCGACAACCTCAACTGCGGATCAGCCGGAGATGGTTAAGGTCGTCGTGCGCCCATCTATCCAACCATTTTTAGGCGGAAGGCCTGAGGTTATTCCACGGGTGGACCTAGCTTCGTCCAACCCAGTCTTTCGGGAGGTAACTCCCCAATCCGAGTTGATGGCCAGCATGATGTTGGCGATGAATGAAGCAATGGCCAAGCAGCAAGAGTTTCTTCTAAAGGTGATCGAGGATCCCGATGTGAGCAATCGGAGGAATGAGACGATTGCGGAGAATATTGAGGTGATTGGATCCGGTGGCACGGGTCATGGGATCCGAACTAAGGAACCAATAACAATTGATGCGAGGCAAAGAAAAAGAGATTGCTCGTACAAGACCTTTCTATGTTGTAAGCCGACGGAGTTCTCCAGTTCTGAAAACCCAGTTGCTTGCATGAAGTGGATCCAAGGGATCGAGCAGGCATTTGACTCATCTGAATGCAAAGAAGATTAGAGGGTAAAGTTCGGCTCCCAAATGCTTAGAGACACAACACTCACCTGGTGGAATGTCACCAAGTCCACCCTCTCCCCTACTATTCTGGCTCAACTGTCTTGGGTTGAGTTCAAGAAGAAGATCTTAGACAATTATTGCAATGAGAGGGCTTTGGACTGTATTGAAGAGGAATTCCGGTCTATCAAAAAGGGGAACATGACTGTGAGGGAGTACACCCGATGTTTTATGGAGAAGTTAGGGCTCGTGGGGCACGTGCCCCAACGGAGAAAGAAAAGATTAAGGCCTACCTCAAGGCTCTACCGGCGGATATGATGTCAATGGTCCGCAATTCTAAGGCCTCGAATCTCCATGAGACCATAGAGGAAGCGCAGATCATGGAAGATGTTTATGCTAGAGATAAGGTGGAGAAGACTGTGGTAATGGTAGGAGGGAAACGGAAATGGGAAAGCAATTATGTACCTCCTAAGAGGACTCGACCTTTTGTCAGGAATCGAAACTTCAACAATTATCAAGAAGCTAGATGGTGCCAGAAGTGTCGAAGCAAACACCATGGCAATTATAGCACCACTCCTCAAACTTGTTCCAAGTGTGGTAAGTCTGATCACGCCACCCGAGACTGCCTGATCAGAGGGCTTATCTGCTTCGAGTGCAAGGCACTGGGGCATATGAAGAGAGATCGCCCAAAGATCAAGTCGGGTAGGTCACCGGAGAAGAGGGATAACCCATCTAGGGTTCCGGGTCGAGCTTTTCAGATGAAGGCCGATAAGGCCAAGGCATCCGCCGACGTGGTATCGGGTACGTTTCTTCTAAACTTCGTACCTGCTCATGTATTGTTCGATTCGGGTGCCAATTTCTCTTTTATATCTGAGTCATTTCGTCAAGAGCTTGATGTGCCCACTAATAGTCTAGAGAATGCGTTAGTGGTAGAGATAACGAATGGTAGTCAAGTTCTAATTCAAGATATCTTGAGGAAGTGTACTCTCGGAATTGATGTCGATGCTTATTGGAGGTTTTGATGTGGTGATCGGCATGAATTGGTTCGCAAACAATCATGCCGAGATCGTATGCTCCAAGAAACTAATCCGACTTCCCAATCCTGGTGGTGATGTTATGATATATGGTGAGAAGAGGAAAGACGATGTGTCAATCATCACCATGGATAAGGCGCGCAAATGCTTAGTGAAAGGATGTTCATCCTTCCTAGCCTACGTGATCGATGCCAAGCTCGAGAAGTTGAAGGTTGAGGATGTGAAGGTAGTACGGGAGTTTCCCGATGTCTTTCCGGATGACTTGCCCGGGTTACCACCCGACCGTCAAGTAGAGTTCCGGATTGATCTCGTGTCGAGATCGACTCCTATTGCTAGAGCCCCTTACCGGTTGGCACCATCGGAGATGCAAGAGATGATGGCTCAACTCCAAGAGCTTTTAGAGAAGGGTTTCATAAGACCGAACTCGTCACCTTGGGGAGCTCCGGTCTTGTTTGTCAAGAAGAAGGATGGCACAATGAGAATGTGCATCAATTACCGTGAGTTGAACAAGGCAACGGTGAAGAACAAGTACCCGCTTCCGAGGATAGACGACTTGTTCGACCAACTTCAAGGAGCGGGATGTTTCTCCAAGATCGACTTACGTTCGGGATACCACCAAGTGAAGGTGAGGGGAGAAGACGTCTCAAAGACGGCCTTCAGAACGCGTTACGGTCATTACGAATTTCTCGTAATGCCGTTTGGCCTAACGAACGCACCGGCGGTGTTTATGGATTTGATGAATAGAGTGTGTCGACCGTTTCTCGACAAGTCGGTCATCGTATTCATTGATGACATACTTGTGTATTCCAAGAGCGAGTTGGAACATGAGCAACACCTTCGTGAAGTTCTATAAGTGTTGAGAAAAGAAAGATTGTACGCCAAATTTTCCAAATGCGATTTTTGGCTTGAAGGGGTGCAATTCTTGGGTCACGTTGTCACTCGAGACGGAGTGAAAGTGGACCCCTCCAAAATTGAAGCCATGATGAATTGGGAACCTCCCAAGAGTCCGTCCGAAATCCGAAGCTTCTTAGGTTTGGCGGGATATTATCGGAGATTCATTCAAGACTTCTCCAAGATCGTTTCTTCCTTGACGGCTTTAACTCGGAAAAATGTGAAGTTCGTTTGGACCGAAACGTAGGAAAAGTCATTCCGGACTTTACAAAAGAAGTTGTGTGAAGCTCTCATCTTGTCTCTACCCGAAGGGTCGGAAGACTTCGTGGTCTATAGCGACGCTTCAAAAATGGGATTAGGATGCGTGTTGATGCATAGAGGCAAGGTGATCGCCTACGCATCGAGGTAGCTCAAAATTCACGAGAAGAATTATCCTACCCACGATTTGGAGTTAGCGGCGGTGGTGTTCGCCTTGAAGCTTTGGCGACATTACCTCTATGGCAAGAAATGTACACTCTACACGGATCATAAGAGCCTAAAATATGTCATTGATCAAAAATAGTTAAGCATGAGGCAAAGGCGGTGGCTCGAGTTGCTCAAGGATTACGATTGTGAGTTGCTTTACCATCCCGGTAAGGCGAACGTAGTGGCCGATGCGTTAAGTAGAAGGACTATAGCGGAAGTATTCGGGCTACCCTTTCAAGAATCGAGTTAGTGTCAAGTCTTATTGAGAAGATCAAGACATATCAAGTAGAAGCCTTTTTGGAAGAAAATCTCAAAGATGAAGTTATGACGAAGCAACGTTTGCTCTTAACGGAAGATAGTCGTGGAGTGAAGTTGTTCAACGGTCGTGTATGGGTGCCCAAATTTGGGGGCAACCAGGAACTACTCCTTAACGATGCCCACAAGTCCAAGTATTCCATTCATCCATGAAGTACAAAGATGTACCGGGATTTGAAGTTACGTTTTTGGTGGCCGGTAATGAAACTTGATGTAGCGCGTTACGTAGAGCGTTGTGTGACGTGCTTACAAGTGAAAGTCGAACATCAACGACCGTATGGGAGTCTTCAACCCTTAGAGATCCCTGAGTGGACGTGGGAGCATATTACCATGGACTTCGTGACGAAGTTGCCCAAAAATCTTCGAGGTCACGATACCATTTGGGTAATAGTCGATCGGTTGACTAAGAGCGCTCACTTCTTGGCTATGCGCGAAACCTTACTGATGGACAAGTTAACAAAACTGTACATCAATGAAGTAGTCTCGAGACATGGGGTACCCTTGTCGATCGTGTCGAATCGCGATAGTCGGTTCACTTCAAATTTTTGGGATGATTTTCAGAAGGAGCTTGGTACACAAGTAAAGTTGAGTACGACTTACCATCCACAAACCGACGGTCAAAGTGAGAGAAAGATCTAAACGCTTGAATACATGCTAAGGTCTTGTGTTATCGACTTCGGGGGTAGTTGGGACTCTCACCTACCTTTGGTGGAGTTCGCTTATAATAACAGCTACCACTCGAGTATCGGAATGGCACCGTTTGAAGCCTTATACGGGCGAAAGTGCAGAACGCCCGTGTGTTAGCTGGAAGCAGGAGAGAAACAATTCGCGGGACCCGAAATTGTGCAAGAGATGGCCGATAAAGTTAAAGGCATTCGGGAATGGTTGAAAGTGGCTTAAGATCGACAAAAGAGCTATGACGATAAGAAGAGGCGGCCGAGGGAGTTTCAAGTAGGAGATCGTGTGATGCTTAAGGTGTCACCATGGAAGGGCATTATCCAGTTCGGGAAGCGTGGGAAGTTAAGTCCTCATTTCCTTGGACCATTCAAAGTGCTTAAACGTGTGGGTTTGCAAGCCTACCAATTGGAACTTCCACCGTAAATGAGCGGGATCCACAATACGTTCCATATCTGTTACCTTCGGAAGTGTTTGGCGGATGAAGAAAGTTCCATCCCTCTTTCCGAGATAAGAGTGGATGAGGGTAATTGATGTGTGGAGGAACCCGACGCTATCCTAGAAAGAAAGTCTAAGAAATTGCGTCAGAAGGAGGTCACTAAGGTCAAGGTGCGTTGGAGGCATCATTGTGGGGCCAATGTGACATGGGAAGCCGAGGAGGACATGAAGCGGAGATACCCTCACTTGTTCATTTCATCAAGATTTCGAGGACGAAATCATTTCCATGTCGGGGAGGATTGTAACACCCGGAATTTTTGCAAAGTAAGTTTCCGTTCTTCATTATTCATTTCTTCGTCTCCCGTTTATCTTTTTGGGTGAGCTATGTTGTGCTTTCAAGCCTCGAATCGATCCATGCGAGAATCTCGAGTTTTGAACGAATTTGGGGCTCGACACGTGTGGCGCGAGAGTGACTTGCGATAGTAACATGTGTCACTATCGCTTGGCTTAATCGCCGGGAGAGGACCACCCGCGGTACAATCTCCGCGAGAGTGCCCTCGCGATAGTGACACTGTCACTATCGCCGGGCTAGGTCGCGAGCGGGGTCTGAGGGTTAAATTGGACAACTCCGAAAATTATTTCATTTATCTGATTTGGGGTTGCATTCAATACAATTTTTCTCTCAGATTTTGGTAAGGTTTCATCCTCCATTTCTCCTCCCTCTTCATTAACTCCTTCAACAACCTCTATCCTTATGCATTAATAATCTCGTTTAGGTTGTCATAAGTGTTCTTGGTAAAGAATCTCCATTTTCAAGTGCAAGTCTCATTCTCCATTTCTAGGGTTCTTGGTTTTAGGTCAAACTAAAATCACAAGGTGAGCACATTCAACTCTTTTAAACCTTATACACATCAAATATATACTTTTGAACCTATTATCATCTCCTTGTTTACATTATGTTGTTTAAAATAGTTTAACCTAAAAATGGGTTGGGAGATTTTAGGGTTCTTACTATTTTCAACTAAAAGGAAGGGTTCCATCTTATATAATGCAAAAATAAAGCTTTACTTGCACATTTATGTGGGTTACTTGAAGGAACGTATATAATCTCTTTTTATGATTTTCATTCTTATCAGCGGTTAAACTTGGAAAGGAATTTTTTGGAAATAAATGGTATTGAGGACTATTTGTTTAACTATAGTTGGTCACAAATGAAATTGTGTCAAGTCTAGACTATTACTAGTGGATCCATAGGTATTGAGTCGGCTTACGTTTGGGATGTTTTCCCCTTTGTAGCTAGTTGAGACATTGGGTCCTCGAAGGCAATTTGGTACGGTAATGTGGGACCGGTTACTAGCCATGGACCGTAAATGTAATCCTAGTGAACGAGTATGACTTGGTTCCTCGGGTGCCCTCCCCCACATCTTAGTATGGACCGACGTTATTCGTGGCCATGGTTCCAAGTATTTAGCTCATAACTCGGATTGTGGCTTACTTTTGTGTTCCGCTACAATCCTTGGTAAATCGGGTCTCCCCCGTCATCGCAAGATGTAATTTTGAACCGAAAGGTCCTTGTGTGACTAATATTTCAATTGTAAACTCAACTCTCTTGAAAACATTTCCTTTTGTTTCATTTAGTCTATGTTTCCCTTTAAATTATAAATTGTATGTTCTCACTAGGGTTTAAGTCTAACACTTTTTCTCAAATGGTGTGTATAAAATGTTCCTTTAGCGGTGGGTTGCCAAAGGTTTGAGTGACGAGCACGGGTTTGAGGTATTTTGAGATGATTAGATATTTGGTGTTTTGGGCGTTAAATCGATCTCCTTATTTTGGTGAATTTGGGTTGACAACCGATGTAATCTAGATAGTACATGTTTAGATTAGTTTATTGTTGATTTCCATTTCCGTTCGCAGGTTTTGTAAACGCTTTATACATTTACCCCTTTTGGGTCGTTTATTCCAAATACAAACGTCATATTGCCAAATTTTCGAAAATTTAAATTACTCTAAATTTTAGGGTGTTACAGTTGACATGTATAAAAGTTGGGAGGTATATTATGCTTATCGTAAACAATTATCTTGCTATGCTTCACATGAAAATAAAATCTTTGATATTTATTTCCTTGTGCACGAGGATTTAGATGGAAAAATTAGTTTGGTTATAATTGTTGACCGGTGGGTCATTAGCGAGTAGGCAATAGGTGACGCAAGTCTCCGAGTTGTAACTCGTCTACATTGGTTAGGCACTCATGTCCGTAAGACCTTGAGGTGTAACTCGACGGAGTAAGTACTAGAGGTATAAACGGTCCGAGGATTGTGATGTTTGGCATGGCATGGGAACTAGAACCGGGATATGTGGTGAAAGCCAATAAACATCACGGGTGACCCCACTCACGTGTTCTCGTCACCCAAGATGGTAACGGGTCTCCCCCGTCTTTCAAGAATTACCACTTGTGGCATTGTACAGGAAATGGGTTGTTTATCCCAAATGGGATGTTGACAATGGTGCAACGAAAAAAAAATATGCCAGTAACACTTAATTACGTCGTTAACGCTTATTTTATAAATGTAAATTCTTTACTATATTCCTAAGAATTTAGCCTAACACTTGTGTTCGTGTTTGATGGCTCTCAGGTTTGGCTAGTGGTGGGCATAGGGCACTTTGAACCTCCAGAAGCACGCCTAGGAGCACCTTTGGAGTGGGCATTTTTGGGATATTGAGAGAAGAACGTTTTGGAGTCATAGCAACACCCACATTTAATCTAGTTGGATATTTTGTTCTAGATTAATTAGGTTGTTGTATGTTATGTCTTATTTGCCGCTACTTTAATTGTTACAAACTACCCCAGCGTTATTGGGTTTTAGTTGTTCTCATTCTCAGGTTTTATACATCTTCGTATTTTAGGCGTTATATTGCCGAAATTTTGAGTTTTAAATTTACCTAATTTTTAGGATGTTACATTCTAGGAACTGTCGGTTTCGATTCGGGGATTGGTTCCATGATATTTGGTCGGGTACCCGACTATGCTCACCCCTACCATAACATACACGTACACACATATAATTGCATATGAACTCAAGGTGAACACATTATGAACACTTTCATATAAATACTATTAAAGTTTGTGAACTCAATCTAAATCTACGAGATTTGATATAGTTTGTGCACATATTGTGAACACAAATTAAATCTAAACATACCACTTGTGAGCAGAATGTACCTCGTGAACACCCTAGTAAAAAAATTATTAAGGTTGTTTACATTATATTCACCTTGTATATTCACCTTGTATGCATGATGTGTATCTTAATACATATATATGAGAGAGAAAAGGAGAGATAGAGAAAGAGATACGTGTGGAGTTTCCTAAAAAACATTAATTTTTATTTAATAAATAATAATAATTATCTCATTAATTAACAAGATTAAATATTAGTTATCTTAAATTAGTGGCTTAGGATGAATTATGCATATCCCACAGAGTTCTCAAATGATTACCCCCCCCCCCCCCCACACACACATATTTGACAAAATAAAAAATTTAATTGTGGCCGAATTAGGGGGTGTAGTATCATCCCCGACTACACTTCGAGTGTGAAAATAAACCCCCATCCCGATTCTATTACCAGACAAAGTGGGGAATCTCTGCCACGTTAGGGTCGGGTACCCATGGGTAACCTCCCCACGGGGTAAATATCCATCTCCACCAGTCATCCATGTATGTTTATATTGCTTATGTGGACCAGACTTTGACCCGAATGGATCTTAATTGACTATGGGGCTGTTTGTTTACCTCTTAATGGTTCCATTAAGAGGAAACATCTGAATCGTTAAGAGGTGAATCATGTTTGGAAGAAAAAAATGTTGCCTCTTAATGGTTCCAAAACCCTCTGAATCATTTTGTATCCTGGGTCTCCCTTAACCATTAAGCGTCCTGATTTCATTCTGAACAATTACCAAACAACCATATTTCATATTGCACTATATCATAAGAGTCTTTTAATCATTCTGACCCCTTAATCATTTTGCATCAAATCATTCAGCAACTGTCAAACAGACCCAATGACTCAAAAGAGAGACATTTGTAGACCTGAAGCCTCCCTTAACCATTAAGCATCCTGATTTCATTCTGAACAATTACCAAACAACCATATTTCATATTGCACTATATCATAAGAGTCTTTTAATCATTCTGACCCCTTAATCATTTTACATCAAATCATTCAGCAACTGTCAAACAGACCCAATGACTCAAAAGAGAGACATTTGTAGACCTGAAGCACTAGACCATTCCATGTTCAGTCCTTTAGATCCTATTCAAATACTCAATTTTTTGTGCATCTCTACACATATATTGCACCCTCACCCCTCTACTTTATGCGTCTCTTTTTTATGTCTATAAAAAGGGATGATGTAGTTGCGAAATGCGAATACCATTTACTCATATTTTTTTAAATTTTCTTCGATTTATATTTGATTATACTTTTACATATTCTTATTTATATTATCTATCATATTTGTTTACAATGGTTGTTATGTTTTGAATTTTGAAAGTCAACTGTACAATTATAATTTAATTAGATATTTAATTGCTGATTAAGTAATTAAAATCTTGGACAACAATAAATGTTTGAAATATAAAAATACTTGGAGGTCAAAACCCGAAAATCGTTATTCATTTATATTTATGTATTTTATGTGATTGATACCAAACCTAACTACTCTACGAATTTAGGATCATTATATTTATTAAAAAACAGTTCGTGTATTAAAGAAACTCATAGTAATTAAAAGTTTTAAAAGGTGTATATAAAAATAATATACCTTTTATTTTCATACTATTAAATATTTGTAATGCTATTTTATGAAAAGCTTATTAAAAAGAATTAAAATTGTGTCCAAGTTTTATTAATAAAAGAAAACATTCTTTTAAAGGATTTAAAATAGAGATAATGGCACAAATTTGCATCCTTGGGACTCCATTTGCGTCCTTTTGGACATTTTTGCAAGTCAGGGAGAGGGATGGCTAAGAGGCCAATCCCTCTTCTAGATTTGGCCATTTAAGTTAATTTTTATTTAAAATAACTCAAAATTTAATAATAATTTAATTCTTAAATGATTGTCAAATAGTTACTATGAAGACGACAATGGAACTTGTAGGTTACCAACCATGATTAATTGATAGGCATTAGGGAATACATTAATTCTTTTATGATTCTTGTTTTATATTTTTTATACTATAAACAAAATAAGTTACGATTTTTTTCATAATAAAAGTGAAATAGTTTTGATAATTATTTGGGTAAAAAATTATAATAGTAACTGATTATGATAAACTCATGACAATTATAATCTCGACATAGGACCAATTAAAGTCATGATATATGATCATTATCTAATGATTAATGTAAATTGTTACCTTTTTTCAACTTATTGTAGGCAACCTTTATAAGAAGATTAATAATGATGATCCTCCTATTAATATGCAAATTGTAGCCATCAATCAAAGAGTTATGAATCTCGTAGTAATAGCGAATGATACCCCACCCCCCCAATATATTAAAGACGTACAAGCAGCGGTTACATCAAATATGGTTATAAGTACGAAGATCGAATCAACCCAAAGGACACAGAATGATTCAATCTTTCAATTGCTCTTTCAAGATTTTTTCATAGCTAGAATTTATATTTAATTATTATACACGATCATACATATTAGCAACAGTAACAAACTAACAGTAACAGACGACGTTCCATATTGACGTCCATAGTGCATCGACGATATCTTCAATCTTCTGCTATTTTTACCCTTAACTGAATTTTCCGCGTTACCAACTCTTTGTTGCCATTTCTTTTTATTTTTGTATCAAATGTTCATTTGATAAATAATTTGATGAAAATATTTATTAATAGTTAAATTTAACTTCTAAATAGTACAAAAAGAGATAGATTAGGTATCATAGTCAATGTCATACATGTTTTTTAAATGATTATTAATGCGGAAATGAAGAAATTTTGATTGAATTATAAGAAAAAGGCTATATTTGTTTAAACAATTAAAATAAAAACTATATTAACAGACAAATTATAATTATTTTTAACTTTTAGCATTGATGGAAATTATATATGTTGGAGGGAGAATACGCATCAAATTCAGAAAAAGAATATTGACCTTAGATTATACAAAAAAAAAATATCTTTATAATACTTTTTTAAAATAAACATAATAATTTTTATGTTATTTAACTTTTATGATTTAATTATTTTTGTTTATATGTTATTGTTTAAGTGATTAATATATTTATTACGTTGGAATTATTATTTTTTTATTAAATTGATTTTATCATTTTGTACAAATTCAAATTGTTATGTTAATTTGAGTAATTAATTTTTTATTGTAAAAATTAAAACAGAGAGATATGGCATGTCCTCCTAATATGTATGATATTTTACACGCATGTATGATCTCTATCCTAAGAAAAAGCGTAACTATTTTCATGAAGACTCCTAATTTTCGCAAAAAGTGTTCAAAAATATTTTAGTGAAGAACCTAGTTCTTCAAAGAGTTTGAAAAAAATGAAAAGCACGGTGGAGCTTTGAGACTTAAAAATGTAATATACAAAGAGTTTTTGAAAAAAGAAAAAAATGCAGAATCAATACTAAAAAAAGTACTTCATCCGCCAAAAAATAAGTATCCATGTTATGTTTTTTTTCGTTTATTCCTAAATAAGTCTCCATTTTCAAAAGTAATGTGTACTTCCCTTTCTACTCTTAATTATGTGATGGAATTTTTTTTTCTTTCTATAATTAAAGGTAGGATTGTCCTTTTATCAATTAAAAAGGGTAATAATTACATATTACTAAAATTATGTGCCTTTTTATTGTGGACAGTTATTTTGAGAGCGAGGATTAGTAAACAGTAAATTAGATTCCACAAGTATAAAAAGCAAAGGAACATATAGGAATAGTGCTACAAGCTAAACATCCATTTATCTATCTGTCTTAAGGGTCTATTATCTTATTTATGGCTTTCCAACCTTCCATTATACTTTCAATCTTCCCTCTTCTTAACAATGTGAGCTGCAAGTCACAATGGATAATCTATTACTCTAGTCATGCGTTTTCCAGGAGTTTCAATCAGATGTCATGTCATTGAATATGTCTAAGGTCATCATGCCCAACCTCAACTTCTTATATAACGTCCTCCAAAACCTGCCTCTTTTCCTCACCCCTTTGGTTGTCATGCTTTCTACCCTTCTTACTACCACTATTTTTTGTCTCCTAAGAACATGTTTAAACCATCCCAATCTCCCATCTCTCAAATTATCTGTCATATGTGTAACTCCCTGCTTTGCTTGATAGTCCTCGCTCGGTATCTTGTCCAACATGGTTTGACCACATGTCAATCTGAGCAAATATGATTGATACAATATAGTTGGCCTGATCGTTTAGCGGAACCTTCTTGCACACAATAGTATCATGACAACCTTGCACTTCAACCATCTAGCCTGGATACTTGAATCCATCAGTTTGGGTCTCCTTTGATCCATAATGTGGACTTATAACCCTAGTCGATACTTTTTTTTTGTCAAAGTTGCACTATAGTAATATGTATGTCTTGTATTCCAAAGACACCCGCCACAACGCCACCGTTTCATTCATCTTCGTCTCCACTACTAAAGCAATGTTATAAGTGAATACCATATACCATTGGAGACTTTCATGGATCATCGGTAGATCTAATCCAAAATCACAACAAAAATGAATGTGTTTAATGTTGATCCATATCGTAACCCTATCTCCACTGTGAATTACTTTGTGCCACCCACCAGAGTCCAGATACACGTCCTCGTGAGCTCGTAATATCTTGTATTGCTCTAACATATCTCCATATTTATATTATACCTCTTTCCTCCATGTTTCTCCAGATCATGTTTTGTAGCACAACATCATATGCGTTATATATATAGACATATACACACACATACACATACACCGTTTGTAAGAGAAGGTGGTCGCCTTGTAACACCCGGTATTTTTCGCAATGTAAGTTTCCATCCTTCGTTGATCTTTTCTCCGTCTTCCGTTTATCTTTTTGGGCGAAATGTGTTGTACTTTCGAACCTTAAATCGACCAATGCGAAAATCTTGAGTTTTGGTCATTTTTGGGATTCGGTACAGTCCACACGAGAGTGACTCGCGATAGTGACATTGTCACTATCGCATGGCAAGGTCGCGATCGGGCTGCAGTGAGTTAAATGACCATTTTATTCCTCATTTATTTCTCATAACTCTTTTCACCAACCTCATCTCTCTCATTTTGGGCGATTTTAGGGCATTTATTTCTACTTCAAGAATCTTCAAGTCAATCAATCTTGATTTCCAAGTGTTCCTTCATTACTCATCTAAGGATCCAAGTAGGGAGCTTCAAATCATCTCATCTATCTCCATCTTCTCCAAAGGTTCAAAATCTAGGGTTTTGAGTTTTCTTCAAAAACCCACTTAGTGAGTTCCTACTATCATTTTCTAAACCTTATACATATCAAAACTTACATTTTAAACTCCTATATATCTCCTTGGGTTTTGGATTTAAGATTATTACATTTTGACCTAACTTGAGTTTTGGGAGATTTTAGGGTTTTTACTACATTTTGCTAAAAGGAAGGGTTCCATTTTATATGTAGTAAATTATTGTACTACTTGCACACTTCGGTGAAATATTTGAAGGAATGCATATAATCTCATTTTTATGATTTTCATTCTTATAAGCAGTTAAACTTGGAAATGCTTATTATGAAATAAATGATATTGGAAGCTATATGTTTAGCTTTGGTTAGTCACAAATGAATTTGTGACAAGTCTGGACTATTACTAGTGGATCCCTAGGTATTGAGTCGGATTATATATTTTGGGATGTTTTTCTCCATTGTAGCTATGGATGCATTTGATCCTCGGAGGCCCTTTGGTACGGTTATGTGGAACCGGTTACTAGCCATGGATCATAATGTAGTCCTAGTGAACGAGTATGACTTGGTTTCCTCAGGTGCCCTCCCCCACATCTTAGTACAGACCGATGTTGTTCGTGGCCATGGATTCCAAGTATTTAGCTCATAACTCGGATTGTGGCTTACTCGGTGTTCCGCCACAATCCTTGGTAAAACGGGCATCCCCTGTCATCGCAAGATGAATTTTGGACCGAACAGTCCTTATGTGACAAAGATTTCAATCGTAAATTCAACTCTCTTGCAAAGATTTCCTTTTATTTTAATTGTATTTATTTCTTCGAATTATAAACTGTATGTTCTCACTAGGCTTTAAGTCTAACACTTTTTCTCAAATGATGTGTATAACAGGTTCCCTTAGCGGCGGGTCGTCAAGGGGTTGAGAGAAGTGTGTGGTCTCTTGAGGGCATTTTTGGAGGATAGATATTTTGGAAGCTTTAGTATTTAAAACAATTATTCATTTTGGTATTGGGTTGACAACTTATGTAATCTAGCTAGATGTGGTTTAGATTAGTTTGTTGTCGTTTCCCCATACATCATTACAGGTTTTGTAAATGCTCACGCTTTTACCCTTTATAGGTGGTTTGCCCCATTTATAAACGTTATATTGCCAAATTTTCAATTTTTAAAATTACCTGAATTCTTAGGGTGTTACACGCCTCAACATCGGCCTCTATGGCATGAAACGAAATGGTTTTTATGCCACATTCGTCTCACACTGCATCGTGAACTCAATCACTCGCTCACTCTCTTTCTCTCTCTCTCTCTCTCTCTCTCTCGTAATTTCATGGTGTAGCTAAGTGGTTTTATATTCCAAAGTCAGCACAACACTGTATGTCCCCTTGTTCTTGTAGAAAGGTACCACCAAACTAAGCCTATACTCTTCAAGCATTTCCTTTTTTTTTGGATGACGTAAAAGAACTCCATCAACCACTATGCAACCACTTCCACCAGACACAATCACACCTTGATAGGTATCCGATACAGATCTACAACCTTACCATTCCCTGTCTTCCTTAAAACTCCTTCCACTCCCCCCTAATCGTATTATGTAACACCACAAAATCTGGAAAAAGACGATTAAATTAAAACCTTTGGCAAACACCTAAACAACACAAATACCTTCCCATACAAGATAACACCTGCTTCCTTATGAGGCAATACAAGGTTAAAAATTAACATCTTACAAATCTAATCCTCATAAAGGATTTACGACAGAGTCAAGTGTTCCTAAAACCAACTAAAAAGTCGTTATCTCCAAGGTAAATAAGACGTCTTAAATAGCTAAGTCTTTCGCTTCACATGCCTCTATCTAATGTTGAACTATTCTTAAGTGTCGCTAATATCTCCCCTAGAAGGACTTGATGCACATGTCGACAAGAAAAAAAATGGTAAACTTAAAACCTAGCGAGTTCAAGTGGATTATATAGCAAGTATAAAATGATAATAATGAAAAAAGGTCCTTTGATTAATGATTTACCTCACTTGAAAATATGTTGAAAACATAAAAGACCCTTTCCAAAATCACCTTTCACATGGCACATTAAAACACACATTTCATCCTACAATGACAAGGGAGACTCGTTTCCATCGAATTTGGCGGGAACAGAAAGATATGTCAATATTGTTGAGTTTCATCTCAAGGTCCCAACAACCTTAGTGCTTACTCTCCTAGGTTTTAAAACGAGAGCATAAAATCTCCTCGCTTTCCATAACCAAAGGGTTCAAGTTGAAAATATCAAAACTCCTCACCTGACCGAACCAGTTGGCTTCAAGACGAGTACACCAAAACCCATCGCTTGACATAATCAAATGTTTCAAGATGAGAACATCAAAACTCCTAAGTTGATTCAAACCAATTGATTTCAAGAATAGAACATTAAAACTTTGCTATTGACCAAACAATTAATCCTCATACATATGGATCAAAAGTAATAAAACTACAATTACATGATTTATAACATAAATGATCAAACAAGTCTCATAAGATGTATTTCCAAGTAATTATGAAAACATATGCATAAAATGTTCAAATTAAACAATTGTTCCACCATAAATTGGGTAAAATCACAAAAAACTGTTTATACATGGTTCAATGCTCTCACTGATCACAATCCACATGGTTTATACTTAAAATATCAAGTAACCCAACATCATGCATTTTTAAAAGTTTTATGCAACACATGATACCGAAAAATGGGAATAGGTATAATGTGACCTCTTTATTGCAATGAATCTTCAAAAAGTCAAAATTCGTATAATTTGTATCTCAAAATATCAAATAACCAAATGATATACCTGCTCAAAATTTATGCAATTATATATACCAATTGTGTAAATAGGTCAAATTATAAATCATTAGATTTAAAAGTCATAATAACTTTGGTTTATGGTTCAAAATCATCAATTTACTCACAATTACATGATTATTGACTTGAAAATGTGAAGTAACTCAATTGTTATGCACTTCCCAAACATTATGCAAATGCATATATCAAATGTTCAAATATGTCAAATAAATAATCCGTTTGATGTACAAAATCCCCAATAAGCAAATGATGACCAAAATTGGTATAGTTTCACAAAGTAACTTCAAATCACCTTGCTAAATTTAGTTAAACCTAGATTCCCAACAATCTTTTGTTTCCTTTGATGAAGAGCTCAGATCTCCCAGCCAAAATCCTTCGATGAAGCTTCCCAAATCAAATCTTCAAACTAATCCATTCTCTTCAACCCAAAAGCACTCAAAGCCAAAATGGATTTGAATGAAAGAGTGTTAGAGAGGATGAGGCGAAAAATGGTGAAACTCTAGTTCAACATGGTTTAAAACCCATCAGGTGTCGATCGGGACCTTCCCTGCGACTACCCGCATGGGTCTCAACGAAATTCCAGAGAGTTGTGCGACCTTGGCCGCCTGCCTAGTCACATAGAGCTTCTGGCACGAATTTCACGGTGTTACATGTTATTATATAAATTATTATTTTACATAAAACACATTGCTTGTTACATCTACCTTCAATATCAAAAAAATGATACTCCTTTGCAATATTAATATGATTATATCTTTTGGGGAAGAATAACAAAAGTTTAAACAATTAGATAATGTTCAGGTAAAAATGTTATTTGACCATGATAAAGAGATAATATAAAATATTATCGATAGTCAATTATAAATGATAGCAAAAGAAGAAAAGGTGAAACAATGTTTTAGAAACCTATGTTTTGCACGAACTATTCGAAGATACCTAAATTCACAACTTAATAGTTGTCGAACCTCATCCTATCACAATTTGTTTTTGTTCTTTCTAATAAAAGTATTTTTAACTCTTTTAGTATTATACTTATGATGATTTATTTGTGTTGGCTCATATGTTAATGATTCATTATGCATATCAAGAATGATATATGGGTCGTTGTCCCTTTTAATGAACGAACTATATAATTTGAGTGAATCCCACATCGCTGATTACTAGGCGGAAGATTCTGGACAGGCTTGACAATGACTTAAGGAGTTTAAGTGGAGTTTCTAACAAACCGTCTCACATAGCTAGAAAAGTAGGTTTGCAAGCTCCTTATAAAATCAAAGTTGTAGGTTACCAATAACTTTCACGATGACATTAGGTTGAGTATGAAGTTATTGGACCAACCTGTCGCTTTGAGTTATGGGTCGTTCCAATAAATATCATGAATAATTAAACTTCATGATGGTCATGACAGATTATATTAATGAATATCTAGGTGTATTCATCATTAATGATTTATGAGAGCATCTCCAACAGTTATGCTAAAGTTTTTTTTTTTCTAAAATAGAGTAAAAATAATCAAAATCTCTAAAAAGTTTTGCATTCAACTGCAACAGTTATTCTATTTTAGCAACTCTAAGGGGCTGTTTGTTTACCTCTTAATGGTTCCATTAAGAGGCAACCTCTGAATCGTTAAGAGGTAAATCTTGTTTGGCAAAAAAAAATGGTTGTCTCTTAATGGTTCCAAAATCCTCTTAATGATTTTGTATCTTGACCCTCCCTTAACCATTAAGAGCCCTGATTTCATTATGAACAATTAGCAAACAACCATATTTCATTTTACACTATATCAAAAAAACCTCTTAATCATTTATACCACTTAATCATTCTGCACTAAACTATTCAACAACTGTCAAACAACCCATAATATTAATTATCTTATTAAAATATTTAATTTATTTAATTATATTATTAAAATATACAATTTATGGAAAGTTGGGAGTTGAAAGTTTACTTTTTTGGGGTAATAATTAGTTTTTGGAGGAAACTATCTATTTAAAGATGTTTCTAAATTTAGAGATTTTTACAGTCTCTCTCATCTTTTATCTTTTTTTAGCATAGTGATAGCATATTGGAGCAACAAAAATGTTAAAAACTCAATTTTTTCTATTTTAGCAAAGTTGTTGGAGATGCTTTGAGTAGATAGTTCTCACGATTTTCAAAGTATTTACGATTGCAAACTAGCTCGTATACAAGTATGTCTATACTATATTATAAATCATTTGAGTTTTTGTTATTAAAAACTTAATTTTTCAAAATACAACTATTTCGCATAGATCTACACTGTATACAAAATCTTTCAATTTTATAATATTCATATTTTGCCACTCTTGTAAATAATAAGAAAGAAAGTTTGAAATTTTTTGGAACCTCGTATTACCCTTTTCAAATGAATGGATCAAGTTTGGAAACTCTATAGCTTTATCTTATTTTTTAAAATCTAAGGTGGCGTTTGGTTCGTGGAATGGAATTCGATGGAATTGGAATTCATCAAGGAATTTGACTTTGAATTAATTGGAATTGGAATTTGATGGAATTTGACCACGCATTTTGGTCGCGTTTGGTTGGATGGAATTGGAATTGGAATTGGAATCTGTTGGAAAGAAAATGAATTCCATAGGATACCCCGTGGAATTGTGAAATCCGTGTTTGAAGGAATTTGATGGAATCCGCAGGATTCCTTAGTTTTAATTATGTGAACCAAACAAGACTTTGGAATTTGGTAAATGGATTTGGACATTCCAATTCCATTGAATTCCATCCAATTCCGCGAACCAAACACCCCCTAAGTTATCTTAAATATAATTAATTTTTTTTAAGTTAGGTAAAAAAATAAATATTTTATTATTTTTAATTTCATACTCGATATATATCTTTTTCAAAATTGTTAACCATATTATATTTTCAAAATTTTAACCATATTTTAAAATCAAAATATGTTGCACTTTATTATGCAAGTCCATAAAGATGATTTTTTTTTTTTTTTTTTTTTGGTAACCATGAGTTTTCGGATCAACTTATGTAGGGATGTCAAAAATAATCGAAACCGAATAACCTACCCAAACCGAACGAAATTTGGGTTAAACAGTTTCGGGTTATTCGGTTTTCGGGTTAAACGGTTTGGTTAACTGAATAAGGATCCTTATTCGGTTCGATTTTCGGTTAATTTTTTCCTAATTCGATTAAACCGAATAACCCGAATAATACATTATACTAATATTTTATATATTTCATGTTTACAAAAACTAAACCAAATTCATGTTATACTATTATTATTTTACATATTTTATTGCTATATAATGTTTTTATTGATATTAGATAATGTTTTTTTTATTATATTACATTTTTTGCTTGATTTATAGGGGTGTTTATCGGTTGACATCCAATGGATGTGAGGGGAACCAAACCGATCCAATCATCCATTGTTGGATTTTTCCAATCCAATGGATGATTGGATCGGTTCTGTTCCATCCATTGGATGTTTTTATTGGACATCAATTGGATCAGATTGGATATCCATCAAATGTTCTTATTGGATATCCATTGGATCAGATTGGATCCATCCAACATCCAATGAATGATCAGGTTGGATCAGATCCATCCAATGTGTTAACTTAAGGCAAATTTCTAACAATGAAACAAATTAATTAATCACTTTTAATTTGTGTTAAAACCAACATAAGTGAGATTAAGAATTCAAAAACCAACACAAAACAAATTTAGATTTAAGCAAATTGCAAAAAAAAAAAAAATTGGATGATAGTTGGATGGAAAATTGGATGGTTAATTGGATGAGTAATTGGATATTGGTCGGTTCGGTCGGTTTTGGTCGGTTTTGGACTGTCATCCAAGAACCGACCGATCCAAATTATATGTTGAGATTTTCAATCTGATCCGATCCAATTACAATTGGATATCCAATTATGGTCGGTCGGTTCTAATTGGATTGATCGGTTCCTATTGAATCGATTGACTTTCTGCACACTTCTAATTTATAACATCACATGTAAAAATAATGTTATTTGGTAGATATTGGTTTTTAATAGATGACATGTTTTACTTAATATAAGTCAATTTTGAGTATGAATGTATGATACAATTATATATTAGAAGCAACAGACACTTAATGTGGGAAAATTATTTAAGCAAATGTCCAACGAAAATATATAAATTCTTATTCAGTTTAACCAGTCACCGAACCGAATAATTCGAAAATTGAATAACCCGAAACCGATTAAACCCGAACCTTATTTGGTTTGGTTTGGTTATTGGTTAATTTAAAAAAAAACTTAAAAACCGATTAACCCAAACCGAATAAACTGGAAACCGATTTAGCCGACCGAATAACACCCCTAAGCTTACGTACACCGACTAATCATTTGGACAACCACGAATGACCTAGATAGCGTCTAGATTCGAACTTGAGAAAGATGAGATTTCCACTACATCCCCTAAGACCTAGCTAATATACTACAACCCAAGTGATTAATATACTACAACTTTGTAGGGTCAGCTCAACCGACAAACGAGTCTTTAGAAATTTTCCTCAAAGACCACTGGTTCGAGTCCTGCAATACCATTAGAAATTTTCCTGACTGTTTTCAAAACCCCTAAAATTAGTCGAGATACATACAAGCTAACCCGAACCCCTACACTTAAAACAAAACTTTAAAGTATTTTAGAACAAACAAAAGAGATTTTTTGTGAATCATACATGGAGATAAGATCACGCGTAATAACCCTTTAACGCATAAATTCACAAATATGAACAGAAACCGTGTTGGATTACTTCATCTAATTTAGTACTAAATAATTTAAACATATATATAATAAAATACCATAATCACAACAATATAAAAATCCATAAATCAAAATAAAATCTGCTCCACCCACACCCACACCCACTCGCCTTTTTTCATCATTTCCCCTTTTTTCCTCCTCCTTGAAGAATCACACCCTCTCTCTTTCTTTCTTTCAAAACCCAACACAGTTTCCCTTAATATTAAGACACTGTTTGATTTGGTTGAAAACCAATTTCTTTTCTACAAGCCGGCGAAGAAGAAATAAGAGGAATCAGTCCACTGTTTACAGCTCCAGAAATATAACGTCATTCGATTTTGTGTGTGTTGTACTATTTTATTTTCAATTTGTATCTTATTTAAATCATAAGACCAACTCATATTCAAAGCCCCAGTTGTTGTTTTCGAGAATAATGCGAGAAAGATTTGGAGTTTTAATGGCGGGTTCACCGATCTGGGGTTCTTCTTCTTCTTCTTCATCGGTCGAGTAAATTCAACACATTTGATGGAGTTCAAGATTCGGTGTAGGGGTAATAATGGTAATAGTAAAAGTAATAGTAGATGTGTTGTTTTTCACAGAAGGAAATGGTGGACTGAGTTATTAGTTCTACAGGTAAAATTTTCAATTCTTAAGAAATTTTTAGGGTTTTATTTACATTCCCACTATTTATTTTGGTAAAAAATTGAAGCTTTAAGAATCTTTAATTCTTTTGTTTGGAAAAATTGAAGCTTTCATGTTCTTTAATTTGTGTCTGTAATTCTTGATTACTAATTTTTAGGGTTTTATTTACATTCCCACCATTTATTTTGGAAAAAAAATGAAAGCTTCAAGAATCTATAATTCTATTGTTTGGAAAAATTGAAGCTTCCATGTTCTTGAATTACTGTCTTGTGTCTGTAATTCTTTGTTACTGTTTCAGTTTTATCTTTCATGGGAAGAATATTAGGGTTTGGCTGATTTTGACAAGCTAAATCTGACCCCTTTTTGGGTATTTAGGGTTTGGATTCTAGAAGTTAGTATTAGGGTTTAGTTTTGTCAAAATTAGAGATATTGAGAATTGAAGTAAATTTGAGATGGGTTAATCATGGTTGTATTGTTTAGAGATCTGGGTGTGTTACTATTCAAAAATAGTATATTTTACAAGTTTAGGAGAATTGAATTTTCGTACTTAAATTATACCCTTTTATGTATCTTTGAAGCTGCAATAATCTTTTTTGGGTTTGTTAATTCATTTCAGATTCTATTTATCTTCGTATTTTTCGACATCATTCAAGCGAAATCCGACGATAAACTGTTACAATGGAGAGGGGTGGAAAAGGTTAAGGAAAATGTTGTATCACATTCTTGTATTCATGATGAGATAATTGAACAAAGGAGGAAGAGACCTGGACACAAGGTTTATTCTGTAACCCCGCAAGTTTACCAAGGTGGTGATACCTCTGACCCCCTTCACCGTAAGGGAAGGGCATTATTGGGAATTTCGAAAAAAGTTTCGAGCTTTTCGAAGAACGCAAAGCAACCCATCCGAATCTTTTTGAACTATGATGCTGTGGGTCATTCACCTGCTAGAGACTGTAGGAACGTTAGCGATATCGTGAAAGTGAGTTCGCTTTCTTGAATCTTGATTGCTTTGTTTGTATGGTTTTCTTGATTATTTCGTTTTTTCTTCAGTTGGGTGAACCTCCTGTTGCTTCTAATTTGGGCACGCCCTCTTGTAATCCTCACAACGATCCTCCGATTTTTGGCGATTGCTGGTATAACTGCACTTCGGACGATATAGCTGGGGAGGATAAAAGGCGTCGGCTTCGAAGGGTACTTCCCACTTTTTTGTTTTCATTCTCGGGTTTTCAGCTATTGGTGAAGTTACATTTACGTTTCTTGTATTGTTTATGTGTTGTATTGGAGTATAATTGTGTTGTTTTTTATATGTTATGAGTGATCAGGCTCTAGGGCAGACGGCAGACTGGTTTAGAAGAGCTTTGGCCGTTGAGCGTGTGAGAGGAAACTTACGTTTAAGTGGTTACTCTGCGTGCGGACAAGATGGTGGTGTTCAACTTCCTCGTGAATATGTAGAAGGTAAAGCTTTACTAAGTTTTCATATTCGTGTGTGGTCTGTATATACCACTCAAAAGTAGGGTCTGGGGGTAGGATGCATGTAGATCTGGCCTCTACCCTAGGGGTGCATTGGTATATTACTATCAAACGGAGACAAAAAAAATGCATTTTTTTTTCTCACCAAAATAGGTGGAACAAAATTCTGGGAGATGAGACAAGATTGGTAAATTACTAAACTACCAATGTCGAATTAAAACCCTAAAACCTTCCACAATTCTTTCACCTGCCGACCTCACCCTCGACCGTCCAGTCTCGTCCGCGTACCAAACGCACCCTAAAGAGTAGAGGGGCTGTTTTATGTATAATCTTCTTCTGTTACGTAAATCGGGTTTTTTTTATGGTTTAAAAAACCGACATCTTTTTGCTTCTTTTCAACTTTACAGAGGGTGTTGCTGATGCCGATTTAGTTCTTTTGGTGACTACAAGGCCTACCACAGGCAATACCCTAGCATGGGCAGTCGCATGCGAACGAGATCAATGGGGTCGTGCAATTGCTGGTAATCTTTCTAGTTTCTGTATTATAAAGTTCGTTATGAAGCATAAGTGTTCAAAAGGTGAAAACTTTATGCTGTTGATCTATTTGCAGGGCATGTGAACGTTGCCCCTCGCCACTTGACAGCAGAATCAGAAACATTACTTTCGGCAACTCTCATACATGAAGTGAGTGTCGGTTGTCTTCGTGTAAGATGTCAAGAAGATTCAAGATTTCTTTAAAAATGTTTTTTGACGAGTTTGGAGTTGCCAGGTGATGCACGTTCTTGGATTCGACCCTCACGCGTTTACGCATTTCAGAGATGAGAGAAAAAGACGGAGAAGTCAGGTAAATGCTAAAATGCTTTAAAAATCTGAAACGTTTTCTATTTTCGTGTCTGACTTTAGAAGCAACTATAGCTATAGTGAAGTGTTTTAAAGAAAATGTTGTACAAAATAATCGGTTTAGATATAATGAAATGAGATGTATTTTTCTATACCCAAGTGTCGATAAAATTAACATCCATCTTATTTGATGCACCTATTTGAAAATTTGATCACCTTGTTATTACTTTTTAACCATGACTTTTTTTCTACGTATTTGTAGGTTACCGAACAGGCAATGGATGAAAAGCTTGGGAGGATGGTGACACGTGTCGTGCTGCCACGCGTTGTCATGCATTCACGCCATCATTATGGGGTACATTACATCATACATTTCCCTTATTTCAGGGTTATTTTAGTAGAAAGTTTTATACTTTTTGGAGTTGGAGTTCTTGATTTCTCCATCAGAAACAACAACTCGATTTAATGAAGCATTGACGAGCTTTTGTTGGCAGGCATTCTCCGAGAATTTCACCGGGCTCGAGTTGGAAGATGGCGGAGGCCGTGGAACATCAGGTTCGTAACCGTGTTGTGATCCAAGATGTCAACTTTATGAACGTTTAGGCCAACCCCAGTTCGAAAAAGTAAATAAAAGAAAAAAGATTCGCCATTTGATGAATCTTTTAGGGTTTTTTGGCATTTGCTGAATCGTTTGATCAGAATGATTAAGAGACACTTATGATATAGTTTAAAGTGAAATAGGGTTGTTTTGTAATTGTTCAGAATGAAATTAGGGCGCTTAATGGTTAAGGGAGGGTCAGGATACAAAATTATTCAGAGGGTTTTAGAACCATTAAGAGACAGACTTTTTTTTGGCCAAACAAGATTCACCTCTTAGCGATTCAGAATTTGCCTCTTAATGGAACCATTAAGAGGTAAACAAACAGCCCCTTAGTAATTATGAGCTTATTTCAATCGTTTCTAATCATGCATCAGGATCTCACTGGGAGAAAAGGCTTTTGATGAATGAAATTATGACGGGTTCTGTTGATACAAGATCGGTAGTTTCAAAAATGACACTCGCTTTGCTAGAGGATAGTGGTTGGTATCAGGCTAATTATAGCATTGCAGACAATCTTGATTGGGGGCGTAATCAAGGAACCGACTTTCTTACCGCTCCTTGCAACCTTTGGAAAGGGGCGTATCATTGCAACATGACACAAGTAGCCGGATGTACATATAACCGGGAGGCCGAGGGTTATTGCCCAATTGTAAATTATAGCGGTGACCTTCCTGAGTGGGCCCGTTATTTTCCTCAAGCCAACAAAGGTGAGTCTACGACGTTTCTATTTTATACAAGTTGGTATTTGTATCGTTAAGTGAGTTTTGAATCTTTTGATTTGGTGATTGCAGGCGGGCAGTCGTCGTTGGCTGATTATTGCACTTATTTTGTAGCTTATTCTGATGGTTCGTGTATAATAGAAACTAACGGTACACGGGAACCCGACAGAATGTTGGGTGAAGCTCGTGGGAGTAACTCGAGGTGAGATTTTCTTTCGTAATGTTCAAGTGTACTATTGATCATCAAACTTTTTTGTGATTGTGGTTTATCGTTTTGTGAAGGTGTATGTCCTCTTCTTTAGTGCGAAACGGCTTTGTTCGGGGTAGTACGACCCAAGGAAATGGTTGTTATCAACGAAGATGTACAAACAATACATTGGAGGTGCATTATCGAGTTTCATGTTAAAAATCATGATATTATTCTTGATTTATCTTGTTGGAATCTCACATCAGCTAGACACGGACCATCAAACGTCTATATATGTTGGAACCTCCCTTTTCTTTATAAGGGCTCTTTTTATAGCGTGATTCAAATGGATTTCATGGAAGGATTTGGAATGGAATTGAATCCCATTCTTTAGAGATGGTTTATAAAAATAAATTATAAATAATTATAAAAACAATTAAATTATCTTTATTAATTGATTATCACGAACGTAAGATCCCACATTGGTTAGGGGAACAAATGTTGCCTTATAAGGGACTTGATACCTCTTCTATCAGACGCGTTTTAAAACCGTGAGTCTAGGTGTGTGGACAATATCTGATACGGTTAGCCTGTGATGTTACAGATGGTATCAGAGCCAGGAACCGGACTGGTGTGCCGGCATAGACGCTGGGCTCCCAAGGGGGGTGGATTGTAAGATCCCACATTGGTTGGGGAGGGGAACGAATGTTGCCTTATAAGGGACTTGATACCTCCTCTATCGGAAGCGTTTTAAAACCGTGAGTCCAGGTGTGTGGACAAAACGGACACATCTGGTACGGTTAGCGTGGGATGTTACAACGAATCAAATGTTTTAAACATATTTTAGAACGTTATTACAAACATATCTCGTGAAATCCTGTGAAATACCAACTTACCCCATGGGATTTCTAAATCCAATGTGGGATTTCAATTCCGGATTTTCCTACTAAACCAAATACGCTGGATTGGAACGGAATCCAATTCCAAATCCCACAAACCAAACGGGCCCTTAGGAGATTAGGAAGGCATGCCTACGAGTATCTTGTACTCCCTTCATCATGAACTACAGCTATCTTTTTGTGAATCTTTATTAGTCAAGATTACTTATTTGCCCACGAATACCGTCAAGATTTCTTCGCTTTGTCTTTATTGAAGGATAATCTTTGAAATTTGGCAAATAATCAAAGACTTCCATTAAACTTACAGGTTGCTGTTGATGGCATTTGGAAAAAATGCCCTGAAGCTGGTGGACCAGTTCAGTTTCCTGGCTTCAACGGTAATTTTGTTTGTTAAAGCGAGAAAAAGGTTTTATATACCAATTTATCTACTTGTCGGCTCGAAATCTTTACTTTTTTTGTGTAAACTGTGACTGCAGGTGAACTTATCTGCCCTGCATACCATGAACTTTGTAGTGTAGATTCTCTTTTGATGTCTGGCCGATGCCCCAACTCGTGCAACTCGAATGGTGACTGCGTTGATGGAAAATGTCACTGTTTTATTGGGTTTGATGGCCATGATTGTAGCAAACGTAAGATCGTTTTCCTTTTCTGTGCACTTGTGAAGGTTTTGTGGTTGGGATGTATTTGACTTATGAGCGTCGAACGTATATTTTTTCAGGATCCTGCCCTAGCAATTGTAGCGGAAGTGGGAAGTGCCTCAAGAACGGTATTTGTGAATGTGCAAATGGATTCACCGGGATTGATTGCTCAACTGGTAAGTTTAGGTTTTTTGCAAGTTTTTGTTTAGTTCTGTTGGAGTCCCACATCAGCTAGACACGTATATATTTAGTAACCATCTTAAAGGGATTCCATATAAAAAGACTAATTAGACATTTTGTTACAAAATTGTCATAATAAACTTGCAACACTCCCAAAGACGTTTTATCAATTTATTGTAACACCTTTAAAGGACACATAATTGTTGGTCCTATAAGGCAGTCTATTAGGACATATTTGGTGTTCTATAAAACCGATTTTGTTGTAGTGAAAACAACACATTCATATATCTCAAGTGAGTACTACACTTTGATTTCACATAATTTAGACATAACCTTTGGATAAAGATAGAATCTTGAAAGTAAGTTCCGGTTTCATGTAAATCAACGTTCTATTGGATCCTATGCAGCCGTCTGTGACGAACAATGCAGTCTTCACGGAGGCGTATGTGACAATGGCGTCTGTGAATTCCGCTGCTCCGATTACGCAGGCTACACCTGTCGGAACACGTCCACGCTTCTCGACAGTCTCTCGACCTGCAAAGACGTCCTGATGAACGATGCCGACGGGCAACACTGCGCACCAAGCGAATCAAGCATATTGCAGCAGCTCGAGGAAGTCGTGGTCATGCCCAACTACCACCGCTTGTACCCAACTGGCGCCCGCAAGATTCTCAACATTTTCAGAGGCAGAAACTGCGATAAAGCTGCAAAACGACTAGCGTGTTGGGTAAGTTCCCTTTCGTAGAAACTTTCCATCTTTAGAAACTTCCCATTTTTAGCTAACTTTCATTTCAATCGTCTGGGAACGGAACAGATATCAATACAGAAATGCGAGAAAGACGGTGACAACAGATTAAGAGTGTGTCATTCGGCATGCCAAGCATATAATCTGGCGTGTGGGGCCTCACTAGATTGCTCGGATCAAACCCTTTTCAGCGATGAAGGGGAAGGCGAAGGGGAGGGGTTATGCACTGGTTGGGGTGAAATGGAATCATGGTTTTGAGGAATCTTTCCCTGTTAAAAGGTCCCAGCTGGCAGGTAAGAAGGTGGGCATCCTTGCAGAACGGTCTTTTCTGTGAACAGTTCCTCTAAAGAGGAATTGCTGTAAATCATAGACAGTTTTTTTTTTCCTTCGGCTTCTTGTTTACCCGAGTTGGGTGTAGTTTTTGGAGGTTTTACTCAGTGTAAAATGTTAGGGAAAAGGTCACAGCACAAAGTGGTGATGGCTTTAGATTAGGGTTTGTTTTTTTTTGTTCCCTAACCCAAGAGTTATTTAGATTTTTTGGGATGGGGATTCTTTTCATGGATGAAATCCTTTTGAAATGTAGAGGAAGGAAATGTATGGATTAAAAGAAAAGATAAAAAAAAGGGAAAGGAGTTGGTTATTAAATCTCTAAATGGTTTGTGCCTAAATGTTGTATTTGTTATTTGTATATTTTGATGTGGGTTGTGGTAAATGCCTAAATGGTTATAAAAGCATGCATGTTTTTGAAGTTGTTAAGCAAAAAGGGTTTGTAGCAACCCTGAGCCGGTCCACACCGTCCTGTTCCAAAAATGACATGCGAGGCAAATCGGGCGACTGATTTAAGATAGATCACAGGCAAAAAGAGTTTGTAGCCGGCAACTTTTGAGCAGGTCCGCACGTCCTGTTCCAAGAGTGTGATGGGAGGCAAATCAGATGATTGATTTAAGAGCCCATTGCTGTCAAATCCTAAAAGAAATTATAACTCTCATACTGCGGTTGCCAAATTTGAACACTCGTTTGTTTGTAAGGTAGCGTTTGGTACGCAGACAAGATTGGACGGGACATGACAGAACTGGACAGGACAAGAGGCTAAGACAGGACTGGACAAGACAAATGGCTGTCTTGTGTTTGGTACGACTAGGACTGGATAGGACAGGACTTGACAAGTTTCCCTAAAAGTTGTTTGATAATTTTATATGTCATATAATTGTTATAAATAACACAAATAAAGTATATCTTTAAATAATTTAATTAAAAAACATTAATTTTTTTACACAATTTTCATACATATAAATACATACAAAAACAATAGTAGGAAATTTGAATGAAAAATCTGAAATAATTGATGGTAGTTCGAAAAAATCCGATTCATATAAAAAACATAATAGTTGATTCAATTTGGAAGATCTTACTGAATTGGTGGATGCATAGTTGCAGCGACGAGTAAAGATAAAAGACGATGGGTGGCCGGTGAAAGACGATAGTTGTGAAGAAGGTGAAAGATAGTAATAGAGGTAGTGGTGGTGGCTATGCACAGTGGTAATAGAGGTTATTGTAGTGGAGGAAGAGACGAAGGTTACCAACGATGGTTGGCGTTGAGCGTCGGTGACGACGGCGGCAATGGGTGGTGGTGATTGGTGGAGGTGGCGATGGGCGGTGGTTGTGGAGGTGGTGGAGGAAGTTGTTGTAGTAGTGAAGGAAGAGGTGGAAGTGGTCGACGATGGTTGGTGGTAGCTACCGGTGGCCATCGATGGTGGTGGCGACAATAGGTGGTGGTGATCGGTGTTAGTGGAGGTGGAGGTGGTCGACGATGGTAGTGGTGGTGGCGATGACCGATGGTTGTGGAGGTGGTGGAGGAGGTTGTTATGGTGGATAAATAGGTAGAGGTGGCCGACGGTGGTTGGCGGTGGCTACTAGTAGCCGCCGATGGTGGTAGTAGCGACGATGGGTAGTGGTACTAACACCAAATTATGATTATATATCAAATGGCGGTAAATCAGTGATTTTTAGTTTCTGTCTCATTTCTGTCCCATGTTGTTCCACCTATTTTGGTGAAACAAGAAAATACTCCTTTTTGTCCCACCTTGTCCAGTCTTTGTCCCTGTCCCATGTCACGCCAAACATGGGACAGTGAATTTTTGTCCCGTCCTGTCCCACCCAGTCTGCAAACCAAACGCACCCTAAGAGCACGCCATCTTGAACTAACTATGCTACATCCTATGGGCTCGATTAGTCGAAAAATTGTAATTTAATTGCTTTGTATATGGATGGTTTATGTGTGTTTTCTTGCTTTGTATATGTTTCTTTGTACCTTTGCCTTTTCTATTTTTGTTGTTTACTATGTGATAGTCATTTTTATTTATTTATTTATTTACCATTTTACTTAACTTTTTGCTGACACTTATACATAAGTTAGAGATCTTCATGAAAACAATGGATAAAGGTAATGTCCGCACACCTCTCCCCCCTTCCGATCTTTGTTTTGGAGCGAAATATACTGGATTTGTTTGATCTGATTTAAAAGCATTGCTAAAAGCATTCAACTTTCACAACTTGTTATAAAACCAATTCAACTTCATGAGTACATTCTTTCTGCCCAAAATAATTAATTTTGAAAAAAGAATAATGATTTTAAATTTTAATAAAGACTTTTAAGTTGAGTGATCAAATTAGAAATAAAATGAGGGTTTTAGTTTGACAGTGACAATGTAAGAGTTACAATTCTTTTGAGGATTAGACTCCTTTTAGGCATTGGGCTCTTATGTCAGCCACCTAACGGGTCATTGTGTACTTGACTTTAGGGGTGTTATTCGGTCGGTTAAATCGGTTTTCGGTTAATTCAGTTCGGTTAATTCGGTTTTCAACTTTTTTTTTATTAACCGATAACCAAACCGAATAAGGTTCGGTTTAGTCGGTTTCGGTTTATTCGGTTCGGTTACCGGGTTAACCAAATAAGTGTGCATATTTTTTTCTTAAGATACTTCAAAGTTCAAACTTGTTGACAATGTTTAACAAAAGACATAAGAATTAAGATAATCTCTTTAAGCACATTGTACATCAATGATAAAAAAAATAAACATTATATAGCAAAAAAATATTATGTAGCTTCATGCCTTCATCAATATCTTCATGGATCATACTTATGAGGGTATGAAGGAAGAAGATACAAATGATGATATATATAATATATATTTATATATCAAAAGTAATTGATTGTAATAATTACTTGTAGTCATAGTACATTAGTGAATAGTAACTCTAGTAACTAGGTTTCTACTTTTTTTTCGAGAAATGGAAGAGGAAACGTGTGATATATGTAATATGTATATATTATATATGTTTTTATATAAAATATATATATATATAAAGATTTAAGAGCAATTACTTTATTAAAGTTCCAAGAAAGTATATGAAAAGACATCCTCTTTCATCAATATTTAACTAGTATTTATAGATGATATATATACATATATATATATATATGTATATATATCGGTTTATTCGGTTTAACCGAACTGATAAAAAAATTAACCGAAAACCGAACCGATTAAGCATCCTAATTCGGTTCAACCGAACCGATCTAACCGAAAACCGAATAAACCGAAACTCATTTGGTTCGGGTGGTTTATTCAGTTTCGGATAAAAGTGACATCCCTACTTGACTTGCCTCTTACATTATACTCTTTGTACAAGTGGTGTGGGCCAGCTTGGGAATTGTCGGTTACGAGCCCTTTTTGCACACGTTAAGTCAGGCCCTACCACCTTGGGTCCTAGTCGCAATACTTGTTCAGGTCCCCTCTTATGCTCGCTCGGACCATCTTAACCAACATTTCATTCCCATTTCTTTTTAACGTTAACAGTAAATTCTATTCTCAGCCTTCGGTCCACAAGCATGCACAATCATCAAAAAGACTAAAAGCATAGAGAATATGAAAAACATCCCAAATTAAAAATCGAATGTAAGAACTTATTGTTCGAAGAACGAGTTCATTTTCCCTAGATTAGCTTCTCTCGAGATGATAACAGTTTCACATATTCAAGAACGGGTGACGGATGAAAATTGAAAGTTGTAGCAGAAGCAAGGTATGCAGAAGCTAGGCCAATGTATATTTTGAACCAAACAGATGAGAAGAATGTAAGATATGTAAATACACAAGTGATGGCTAAAACTAGTGTGCAATTTACCAAGCATTTTATTGTCGATAGCTCGCCTTCGGTTCCTTGATTTTCGAAATGACCCTGTGTGATGAAATCCGAAAGCAACTGATCCTTGAGTTCAAATGTGCGTAAAAGCCAAGCATTGCACTCACTTTGTGAAGCCGGGATATCGTCTAGAGGGATGCGACGAACATGAACATGAACTTCTGAAGGTTCTATACCGAAAACGTTGTCCAAGAAAGTGGGACACCGGTTCTTGTATGCTATTGTCACATCGTACACTGAAATCAGGACGAGATAGTGAGAATGCAACATATGCGAAGCTGCATAGGGCATAAACCAAACCAAAGAAACACAATAATCCCGATCGGAGGTGTCATAGGACATAAAACCAGACCAAACGAAATGAACCCAATATATCCCACCCGGAGGTGGGGTCTGGGGAGGGTAAGATGTACACCTGGCCTTTATCCCAAAGAGTAGAGCGGTTGCTTATGTGAAAACCAACGACTTGTGAAAAGTGACATAGAGAGAGTCGGATATGATAAAGTTTTGAAAAGCTGGTTAAGAGGAAGCAGTAACATACAAACAGAAGCATGTACAAGAAAAGCTAGTTAAGAGGAAGCAATAACATACAAATAGAAGCAGGTACAAAAAAGGCATGACCATGATAGACCATATAATGGGCACCAAAGAAAACAAAGCATTGCCTCATGATAGACCATATATAACAAGTAGAATGTCAGTATTATACCCAAAACTGTTATGTAATATAGAGCAGAAGGCAAGAAAGAGCAATTAATAGACAAGTACAATTATTCTTACGGTGCAGAACATTCGGCGGTATGGGCATATAGCTGAAAAACAGATTGGTTTCTTACTTTCTTTACAAATTTGATGTATAAAATGGCGTATCAACGCATATTAGGAGCGGAGGACTGGACAAGGAACCAGCAAAAGAAAGATAGATGTCATTCAGAAACTAATGGGGTGCTTGGTTGGGGGTAATAGGAGGTGGGAATGGAAATGGTGCCTGGTTTGAAGCAATGGAATGCATTTCATACTGGGTAATGAAGAATTACCCAACAAATTTGGGGGAATGAAAGTCATTCCCATTTCCATTCCTCAGCATTCCCATTTCCATTTCTTGAAGCGAACCAAACCAAATGCCCCCCCCCCCCCCCCCCCCCCCCCCAAAAAAAAAAGTCCATTGTGTATCTAGGCGTCACTTGAAGAGCTATTTATTTGTCATCCAAGTCATGGGAAAGCATATAATAGTGATCTTTTCAAAAGAAATATAGATCAAAATTTTATTTGTCAATTGCCAGAAGGTCATAATTTAGAGATAGTCACGTTAATAGGCTTTCAAGAAATAAATTTTGGAGTTCATGATATATATATATAGGGTTAGGTTCCGGTGAGAAGTTGAGTTAACGGTGAGAAGCGTGAGAAGTGGTTATCAACCATTGGATGAGAAATGGACGCGCATTAGGATGAGATGCACCGAGATAAAATGCACCGAGATGCACCAGATCAATTCTCTTCTAAGCCGCAATTCATGGGAGGGGTTGAGATTAAAAGAGATCAACGGTTCAAATCCACTTCTCACGCTTCTCACCGTTAACACAACTTCTCACACGATCCATCGCCTATATATATATATATGTATATATAAGGTATTTAATACAGATGATTGTGTAAAGAAGATGATGGAGGATGTGGAACCTGCATCCAAAGAACCCCTTAAGATTTCCAAACAAGCATGAAAACCTCTTGTTTTGGGAAGCAACAAATTCTTCAGAGTAGGCAGTCCATTTTCAGCAGCAAATTTTTGGCTTTTTATGCACTTCTGTTCTCTGTTTATGGAGAGAAGACGGTTTAATGTTAATCAATAGCAATTAGTGACAACTATTGGTAACACATAACCAATATGGGCAAAATGTGGAAATATATACAATGAAATAGAAATAAAATAATACGAATAAGATAACATAGGTCCCCATCGCTTTAGTCTAGCAGATAGGGAGGTGAGCATAAAAAACCATCAGTTGTCTTATGATAAGATAAACAAACCAGCTGAAAGTATAATTTCACATACGTTGAACTTGTAATAAAATAAAAGATGAAAAGAGTATTGAGACATTACGTAAAATCAGTTCCTTCAGGAAAAACAGCGAGCCACAATGGATCCAATGGATTGGTAAAAGTTGATAGCATCTTTTGCATCATAGTTTCATCAACTTCCCACCTTCTCTCAACTGAAATGAACTCCAAAACATGAAATCCCCAACCAAAAACTGGTAATTTCATCAAGCTGCTCTTAAGGACATATTTGATGCCTCCTATGCAGCCCTTTCGCAGTGCAAGATCCCAAAGATACATCCAGTCAACTTCTGTTTTGTGGTTAGCAATAAGTAACACACGTTCCCTTTCTGGAACAGTTTCTCCAGAAAAAATAACCTTAGTTTTGTTGATCTTTTCAAATAAAAAGGGCCACAAAGCTAGCCAGAGACCAAAAAGGAAGGATGTTACCTTCCTACTGTAATGTATGCTAAAAAGGCGGAGCAAAACTGCAGCTGCAGTGCCTAAATAGATCAAAAATATGAAGGCAGTCAAAAGGTAAACGACCAAGCATGCCAGACCCCTTAAAGCCCTTGGAAGAGTCAAAGGATAGTTCTTTGATCCACCATCGGCGTCTGAGTCTGTGATCTGGCAAGCATCCATCTTTCTGCAACTATCCAGCCACCAAATCACACACCTTATGCAGTTTTATAATGATCTTAGAGTCTTGAAAAGCTGTATGTCCAAAACGAAATGCAATGACTCAAGTCGGAAACTCATCGGTATAGCGCCAAGAAGAGTGAGCATGCTTTTGCTGCAAAAAAAAAAAGGATTCAACAAAACTTATTTAACAAAATGATACCAACAAATCATCTGCTCTACTCAACCTTAGACGATTAAAGGCTAAAACTCTTGATTACATAAAAATATGACAATGAAGCCTCTTAAAATTGTATTCATGTCTGTAATAGAAGCAGTAAAAGTACAAAAAGAATTAAGGCATGACCTTCGGGTTGCAAACTCAATGCTGCATTAAGTTAGACAAGTTGTAATGCTTAAAAATTGGAAGTAGACTCACAATATATATGCTTGGCTTGAAATTAGCAGAAGAATTGATGAATGTTTGGTAAATAAACAAGAAATAATACGTGCCAATTTATCACGCCAATAAAGACTCAACTCCAAACAATACCCTGAATAACACTTAAATTGCAAGTATATTAATTTAGACTGGATTACAAATCATTCATTACAACATCCTCAGCAAGATGCACTCTTCCAACAAGAAAAACTATTGATGTTCATAATATAAACATTTGCAAGCCATCCATATTCGTGCTCCCACTCTTTGAGTTGTAAATAAACCAAACCAAACTAAACCAAACACACCCATTATTTTCCATTAAGAAGTAGGGTATGGGAGGTGGATTGAGCGCAAACATGTCACTTAACCCAATTGCCCGGCATGTAAAGCAATTGTTTCAGTGAAAACCCCCGGCTTGTGAAAAAGTGTTTGCATCAAAATTAGTGTAAGCCTAACTCCTTCAGAAGGTTTGTCGGAAAGAAGTTGGAGGAAATTGAAAAGAATGAAGGAGCTCGGGACCAAAAAGGTTAAATACGAAGAATTTTTGAAAAATAACCAAGAGTTACATAAGTTCAGAAAACATAGCTACTGTTATTCATATAGACTAATAGTATATGCAGATGTCATATGTGTGTTATAGAAAGATCAGTTCAATTGTTTGTATTCCAGTTCATATTGGGTTTACTTTCATGAACTCCACATTCATCAAAGACTTTCCATGTTAAAGTTATATTCTTTTTAAGGTAGCACCCCCCCCCCCCCCCTTCTCCCTCCCAAATCCCCCAAACAAACCCACATATAAAACCCTTCCAACCTTAGGGATTAGCTTAACTGGCAATAAGGCTTTGCCCTTTGGGACTCCATCCTAAAAGACCACATTTCCGGCTGTTCTTTAGGCCCATGAAATTAGTCTAGCTATGCGTATATACATACATACATACATATATATACATACATACATTGATAAATTTCAGTGAGTATATGCATCAATGCATATATATACTTGCTTATATAGTAGATATGTATTGATAAATATACTTACCAACATATTTTGATAGTGTATATGCATAAATGAATATAAAGGTTCTCATGTTCTCAAATTTATTGTGGTTCTCACATGAACCCGAGCCTATAAAATGTATGCATATAGATACATGCACATAATTACAAAATCATCTACCATTAATCTCATAAAATATACCACAAAAATTAAGAAGACGAAATAAACACAGTAAAATCAAATTTCAGCATGAATAATGATAGAAATATTTCTATGATTAAATATTCATAGAAATTAACACAAATTGCGAGAGCTGCGTAGCTGAATCAAAAAATAGCAAATAAGATCTCGAACTCCATACCAGTTCATCAATTAGGAGGCGGATAATTTCGAGTATCAACAATCACTCGAAGTATCACCATTCACCAACCAGAGAAGAGGTTATACGTACCAAATCGAATCGAATCGAATCACAGAGAATGATGAATAAAAAATGGAGAATGATGAATGTGTCTGTACCTCTATGTTAAATAGCAATGGCGATCGGCGAATCATGCGAGTTGAGAGGGGAGAAGGGGGTTAAAACAAAAATTAAATAATTATTATTTTCATTAAATTATGTGACAAAAATTAATGGACAAATTAAATCAATTGTTTAAATGTATTACATTTCAAATTTTTTATTTTTTAAATAATATTTAAAACTTCTTATTTTAAAAACAAAAATGGAATTAATATTTTTTCATTTAAATATTTTTTTTATCAGCAAATATTTTTTAAGGTTTTAAAAGTTTAAAATAAGAACGAAAATAACGTTTGTTTTATTTACCTTAAATTATAATACCAACTTTTAGAGTAAATTGTTCTTCTCGTCTAGGTTAATTATTTATATTAATAGTTTGATTAATATTAAATAAAAATTATATTTAATTATAATATATATTTATACATAGAATATGTAATTTATTTATTTTTCTCAAAATTATAATCAAATAAGTATAAGAAAACTCCAAGATCTTGTGGATTAAATTAAAAAAGGAAAATAGAAACAAACTTTCCACGAAGAATAAATGACCCGAAAATAAGATATTTGGATGGGGAAAACAAAAATTGTTTACGGGATTGAATATTTTAACGAGGTTAATTAAAACTTATGATACAACAACATGTTGATGATAAAATAATAATTCTTTTAAAAAATACGGGATTGATTATGACTTTGATAAGTAATTAATTATTGTTTTAAAGTTTAAGGAAGCCATAATAGCAAATAGATTAAGAGTGGTTGGATGGAAGATCGACTTGGCATGGGACCTCCGATGGTACGATTCGAGGAAGAGCTTTAGGCGAATTAAGTGAGCTTGAAGATATGATTCGTTCCATTGACCCACCTTCCGGTGGGAATGACAAATGGTTTTTGATGCTTAGGGGTCGTTTATCAATTTCTTACCCGGTAAACGCTTACCGGCAAGAGGTTCACCTTCATTTACCTTATCATGTTGTATCCTTGGCATGAAAAAAGATTGTTGGTAAGCATTTTAAACCCGGTAAACTCTTACCGGGTAAGAGTCGTTTCCCACACTTACCGAGTAAGACTCTTACTCCTAAAAAAGTTTGTGTTTTTGTCTGGCAGGATTCCATTTCGGGCGGTTCTCGATCAGACGGGGTTCGATCTTCACTCATCTTTATGCCTTTGATGTGAGGAAGAGGTTGAATCCATATACCACTATTTAGTTAATTGCTCGAAGATATTAAGTGTTTAGGCAGGGATTATGAGATGATGGGCTCTCAAATTGAGTCGGTTGCTGATGCACTAGCTATGGTGATCACATTGTAACACAATGTTATTTGAGTGCATCACAATAGTAATTACAGTGTAACACGATGTTAATCACAGTGTAACACACTGTATTTTTGGTATTCATCGGGATAAAGTTTGATTGAATGATAAGTTTCAATATTTTGAGATAATCTTATCTGATTTCATTCCAAAATTATCGGACCCGCCTAAATTAGATCACAATGAATTATAAAGTTTTTTGACAATTGTACTCTTTTTACCTATTTTAATGACCTAAAATTGTGTTTTTAATTAATATATCTCTTATTTATTTTAAACCATTGATTACTAAGATGGATGGATGAGATTGGATCTCATGGTTACCACAAAATACCAGGGTCTCCCATAAAAGGCCCCCTACTTCTCAAAATGTATTATACCTCAATGATAAACAATTAGTATTGGTGCAGGTGTATAAAAAGATTATTATTAAACTGTTTATTTTATAATTCCGTAAATTTTGACAATAACACACAGAACTTGATATATTTTATGAAGTAATATTTTTAATCAAATGTAAAAAAGTATTATTGTGGTTCTGTCCATATATTGAGTAAATAAAAAGACATCAAAAAATCGATTGTATAAAGAATCATGAATCGTCATGTTGCTAAAGTATTTTCACAAAAATGTATTGGGACTTGGGAGGCATGCCATAAAATTATTTCAGAATTCAATATAAAACATGTAGCGAATTATATCTATGTCAACAAATTTTATCGAATCATAAACTCTTAGGCGGTGTTTGGTTTAATGTAATGGTTATGAGGGATTAGGATTTTGTGAGGATTTGAATTTGGATTTTGTGTAAGGATTTGGATTTAGAATTGGAATTTGATGTATTTGACTCGTATGATTTTAAATGAAATTGAATTTCATTATTTAACAATTTATAAAAACAAATTATAAATAATTACAAAATATTACCTTTTTATTAATTAACTAGGTTCGACCCCGTGTATTACACGGGGTAATTTAAAAAAAAATCATGTCAAAAAACTTATCTTACAGATATGAATGGTCATTGAAAGTACGATACTACTTTTTCAAGTTTTTTTTTTCTTTTTGCAACTTGTTACAAAATGTTCTTGTTTTAAGCAGTTTTTCACAAATGATGTTTTGCAAAAAATTAATAAAAAGTATGAATAAATATTAAGAATTTATAAAACAATAATATAATGTAAATGAAATTATGGAAAAGTACATAGTTAAAATATTAATAAAATAAGAACCACGTATCATAAATTAACAAATACTTCTTTATATACAACATTCTTTGTTCTATTGCTAATGTATAAGTAATATATACTAAATATCATAATGTCAATAAAATAAAATTAAAAATGTTATTTTATAAAACTTCATGATAAAAATAAAAATTCTTATATAAAAATTTAAAGAGAATGAGGTTTTTATAAAAAACTCTTGAAGTAAAAATTGATATGAAATAGCCAAAAGAAAATCAAGACAATTTAGTGATTATTTGTATCAAATCTCATATTAATTTCAACAAATCTCATACTAATCACGACACATTAATTCGTAAATATTTATGATATTTAATAATATAATTAAATCAAAAAGCATTCAATATTGGAATCGTTTCGAAGGTATTGACAAAGCGATTACAATGGTATAATTTGTAAAAAATAAAAATGTTTTTTTAATGTATTTTAGTTCATATACATTATTTTATGTTTATATGATAAGGGTCTAAAATGAAAAATAAAAAAGTAAGGGATTAAAAGTAAACTAGATACCTAATTATAAGGGTAGTAAATGTAAGGTATAAATTAAAAAAATTGAATTAAGAAAAGATTTAGGGAGGAATGAATGTGGATGTGCTAAATAAGCTTATAATGTAAAATGCGTCCAGATACATGTTTAGACGGGAAAATGAAAAAATGGGCTCACCAGAAGTCGACACGTGTTCTTCTAGTTATTTATTTATTATATGTATAGATAGATTATTATAAAACAAATGTTATTAACATATTTTAAAACATTATTACATACAAATTACAAAACCTACAAAATCATGTGAAATACCAACCACCCTCATGGGATTTCAAAATTATATGTTTGTGGGATTTCAATTAAACATCGAGATTTCAAAAACAGAAAATCCTTCAAACCAAATATGAGATTGGAATGAAATTCAATTTCTAAATTTTTCCAAATCCATTAAATCCTACATACCAAACCAGACCTGATCATGGATGATTTTACATATTTCTAAAAAAAAATTCAACATTTAAACAACTTTTAGAGAAACAAATGGCTTAAAAATGTGTAAATTTAATATAGAAAAAAAAAAACTTATTTGAGTTTGAGAAAGCTTTGGTTTTATAAATAAATCAAAATTTGTTTTTGTGTAAGAAATAATTATCATACTCATTTGGAGAAAGCCTTATATGAAAATCAGTTTAACAAAATCGTAATATCTATATCACTTTTTATAGACTGGTTTATGTAATGTTCTAACGGATTTTTTAAACAATTATGGATTTATGAATTCCAGACGTCCGTATGGGATTATGCAAACTTCCGTATCGTTGGTTTGTAGTTTGATTTACTGCATGTTCGACGGACCAAATATCGAGCTTTTCAAAATTTGAAAATCCGAACATCCATGTGGTCCTTTTACAGACTTTTGAAGATCTATTTGACAACCTTTTTATGTGAGTATAAATTGGTTGTTTTTCTCCAATGTTTCAAAAACCTTAGCCAAATACTATCACACAACTTCTTGGTTTAAAAAACACCAAACCCAATATTTTCTCTAATATATTTCAATACTCAAGAGTGCAATAAAGTTGCTATAACTCATCCAAAGATAGATTTCTTCATTGAGATCACTAAAGTGTACAGATTAATAAGTAACTTGTAAGTATTTATATTAGTTTGAATAATCCACCTTGTTTTTATTTAGAAAAGCAAAGAAAACACCATGTATTACAAATAGTGTACTACGTTTTTAACGATACCTAAAATTTCGTGATGCAGTGGGTTGTGTGTCTCGAGATATGTTGAGGAAAAGTGGACATAACCAAGTTGGGTAAACCAATCTAAATTCGATGTCTGCATTTTCCCCCCAAAACTCTTTACCGTTGCATTATAGTTGTTTGACATTGAAATTAATTTTAAAACAAATTATTTTACATCATTTTGGTGTTATGAAAAGTAAACCACCAAATTTGATGTAACCCTATTTATTTACAACAATTTTTATTTTGTTAACAAACTTGGTATAAAAATAGATATACCTGAAGTATACTCTTTGATGTAAAAATGTTGCTAATGATTGTCGATAAATTACTATCTTAAATAAATAATTTAACAATTTAAATGTAAAAAATGTTATTGATAGTTAAAAACATAAAATCTCAAATTTCCAAAACAAACTTGTTGCAAACGCTTCGGTTTGTCTCATTCTTGTTCCATCTTGTTCCACTTATTTTGGTAAAAACAAAAAGAAAACCTTTTTTGTCTCATCCAATCCGACCTAATTCCCGTCTCATGTCGTACACAATATGTACCACTTGGGTTGTGGCACACTGGTAAAACCTTTGAGGGATGTAGTGGAAAATCTCATCTACTCAGGGTTTAAATCCAGGCGCTGCCAAAGCCCTTGTGGCCATGGAGGTTCACCTGTAATGACTCCAGGCCATTCGTGGTCGCCCGAGGATTAGTCGGTGCGCGTAAGCTGGCCCGAAAACCCACGATTACCAAAAAAAAATATATGTACCAGTGATTTTTATCCGGTCGAGTTCAATCTAGGCGCATCGCATTGCAGAGAACAATTGTGTTATTGTACCTAATTAAAAACATTTATATGTAGTTGGTCTTGATCCAAAAGAAATAGGCCCAACACAACCTGATAGTAATTGGGCCAAGCCCATTAATAATCTTAAATTAATTGGGCCATACTCACATTGGCCCTTCTCAAAGCAATTACGTTACTGTAAACAACGAGGTGGTATTAATGTCCGCGCGTTGCTGCGGATGGAAAGAAATATTAAGACCATAAATTTGAGCATGACCAATTATGAGAAGAAAACATTTTGTGTATGTTAGCAACATGACTATAATTTACAAAATGCCCTATGAGGATGATGTGTGTGTATAATAGGAAGCGAAAATAAATTGGCAAATGGTACATTACATCATTAAACCTAAAAAAAGTTACATTGTTATTAAACCTAAATTAAATTATAATAAAAATATGAATTAAACAAATTTTACATCATTATTAAACATAAAATAAATTATGATAAATTACTTTATTAATAAATAAAAAATTGGTGCATGAATCACCTACGACTATGTGCTTGGATTGATGGGGAGGCGGAAGGTTTTGGGTTGGAGAAGACACAGTCATTGAGATGCGATGCATGTTAAGGGATCTTTATTTTATGCTTATATAATAAAAATAATTTTTATAATATAACTTTTATTTATTTAAATTAGAAAATGAAAAAGTTATAAATGATCGAAATGTCATTTACTTAACGGTCAGGAGCTAACAACTTTTAGTTTCGAGGACCAAAACGTTACGCAAATGCAAAATCGAAAGTCTATTTTGGAATCAACAAATTATGGGGACTAAATCCAAGAGGAAAATAAAACTATAGGGACCAAATCTGTAACTCTACAAACATAGGACTAAATCTAACAGGGAGATAAAACTTCAAGAACCAAATATGTAATTTACTAAAAACCTGAAGGACCAAATCTGTAATTTAACAGTGTTGAAGGACCAAATCTGTAATTTATCAGAACACTGTTCATGAACAGTGTTCTGATAAATGTATTAAACATAAAATAAATTATGATAAATTACTTTATTAATAAATAAAAAATTGGTGCATGAATCACCTACGACTATGTGCTTGGATTGATGGGGAGGCGGAAGGTTTTGGGTTGGAGAAGACACAGTCATTGAGATGCGATGCATGTTAAGGGATCTTTATTTTATGCTTATATAATAAAAATAATTTTTATAATATAACTTTTATTTATTTAAATTAGAAAATGAAAAAGTTATAAATGATCGAAATGTCATTTACTTAACGGTCAGGAGCTAACAACTTTTAGTTTCGAGGACCAAAACGTTACGCAAATGCAAAATCGAAAGTCTATTTTGGAATCAACAAATTATGGGGACTAAATCCAAGAGGAAAATAAAACTATAGGGACCAAATCTGTAACTCTACAAACATAGGACTAAATCTAACAGGGAGATAAAACTTCAAGAACCAAATATGTAATTTACTAAAAACCTGAAGGACCAAATCTGTAATTTAACAGTGTTGAAGGACCAAATCTGTAATTTATCAGAACACTGTTCATGAACAGTGTTCTGATAAATGTATTAAACATAAAATAAATTATGATAAATTACTTTATTAATAAATAAAAAATTGGTGCATGAATCACCTACGACTATGTGCTTGGATTGATGGGGAGGCGGAAGGTTTTGGGTTGGAGAAGACACAGTCATTGAGATGCGATGCATGTTAAGGGATCTTTATTTTATGCTTATATAATAAAAATAATTTTTATAATATAACTTTTATTTATTTAAATTAGAAAATGAAAAAGTTATAAATGATCGAAATGTCATTTACTTAACGGTCAGGAGCTAACAACTTTTAGTTTCGAGGACCAAAACGTTACGCAAATGCAAAATCGAAAGTCTATTTTGGAATCAACAAATTATGGGGACTAAATCCAAGAGGAAAATAAAACTATAGGGACCAAATCTGTAACTCTACAAACATAGGACTAAATCTAACAGGGAGATAAAACTTCAAGGACCAAATATGTAATTTACTAAAAACCTGAAGGACCAAATCTGTAATTTAACAGTGTTGAAGGACCAAATATGTAATTTATCAGAACACTGTTCATGAACAGTGTTCTGATAAATGTTATAATATATATTTATTTAAATTAGAAAATGAAAAGGTTATAAATGATCGAAATGTCATTTACTTAATGGTCATGAGCTAACAACTTTTAGTTTCGAGGACCAAAACGTTACGAAAATGCAAAATCGAAAGTCTATTTTGGAATCAACAAATTATGGGGACTAAATCCAAGAGGAAAATAAAACTATAGGGACCAAATCTGTAACTGTACAAACATAGGACTAAATCTAACAGGGAGATAAAACTTCAAGGACCAAATCTGTAATTTACTAAAAACCTGAAGGACCAAATCTGTAATTTAACAGTGTTGAAGGACCAAATCTGTAATTTATCAGAACACTGTTCATGAACAGTGTTCTGATAAATGTATTAAACATAAAATAAATTATGATAAATTACTTTATTAATAAATAAAAAATTGGTGCATGAATCACCTACGACTATGTGCTTGGATTGATGGGGAGGCGGAAGGTTTTGGGTTGTAGAAGACACAGTCATTGAGATGCGATGCATGTTAAGGGATCTTTATTTTATGCTTATATAATAAAAATAATTTTTATAATATAACTTTTATTTATTTAAATTAGAAAATGAAAAAGTTATAAATGATCGAAATGTCATTTACTTAACGGTCAGGAGCTAACAACTTTTAGTTTCGAGGACCAAAACGTTACGCAAATGCAAAATCGAAAGTCTATTTTGGAATCAACAAATTATGGGGACTAAATCCAAGAGGAAAATAAAACTATAGGGACCAAATCTGTAACTCTACAAACATAGGACTAAATCTAACAGGGAGATAAAACTTCAAGGACCAAATCTGTAATTTACTAAAAACCTGAAGGACCAAATCTGTAATTTAACAGTGTTGAAGGACCAAATCTGTAATTTATCAGAACACTGTTCATGAACAGTGTTCTGATAAATGTTATAATATATATTTATTTAAATTAGAAAATGAAAAGGTTATAAATGATCGAAATGTCATTTACTTAATGGTCAGGAGCTAACAACTTTTAGTTTCGAGGACCAAAACGTTACGCAAATGCAAAATCGAAAGTCTATTTTGGAATCAACAAATTATGGGGACTAAATCCAAGAGGAAAATAAAACTATAGGGACCAAATCTGTAACTCTACAAACATAGGACTAAATCTAACAGGGAGATAAAACTTCAAGGACCAAATATGTAATTTACTAAAAACCTGAAGGACCAAATCTGTAATTTAACAGTGTTGAAGGACCAAATATGTAATTTATCAGAACACTGTTCATGAACAGTGTTCTGATAAATGTTATAATATATATTTATTTAAATTAGAAAATGAAAAGGTTATAAATGATCGAAATGTCATTTACTTAATGGTCATGAGCTAACAACTTTTAGTTTCGAGGACCAAAACGTTACGAAAATGCAAAATCGAAAGTCTATTTTGGAATCAACAAATTATGGGGACTAAATCCAAGAGGAAAATAAAACTATAGGGACCAAATCTGTAACTGTACAAACATAGGACTAAATCTAACAGGGAGATAAAACTTCAAGGACCAAATCTGTAATTTACTAAAAACCTGAAGGACCAAATCTGTAATTTAACAGTGTTGAAGGACCAAATCTGTAATTTATCAGAACACTGTTCATGAACAGTGTTCTGATAAATGTATTAAACATAAAATAAATTATGATAAATTACTTTATTAATAAATAAAAAATTGGTGCATGAATCACCTACGACTATGTGCTTGGATTGATGGGGAGGCGGAAGGTTTTGGGTTGTAGAAGACACAGTCATTGAGATGCGATGCATGTTAAGGGATCTTTATTTTATGCTTATATAATAAAAATAATTTTTATAATATAACTTTTATTTATTTAAATTAGAAAATGAAAAAGTTATAAATGATCGAAATGTCATTTACTTAACGGTCAGGAGCTAACAACTTTTAGTTTCGAGGACCAAAACGTTACGCAAATGCAAAATCGAAAGTCTATTTTGGAATCAACAAATTATGGGGACTAAATCCAAGAGGAAAATAAAACTATAGGGACCAAATCTGTAACTCTACAAACATAGGACTAAATCTAACAGGGAGATAAAACTTCAAGGACCAAATCTGTAATTTACTAAAAACCTGAAGGACCAAATCTGTAATTTAACAGTGTTGAAGGACCAAATCTGTAATTTATCAGAACACTGTTCATGAACAGTGTTCTGATAAATGTTATAATATATATTTATTTAAATTAGAAAATGAAAAGGTTATAAATGATCGAAATGTCATTTACTTAATGGTCAGGAGCTAACAACTTTTAGTTTCGAGGACCAAAACGTTACGCAAATGCAAAATCGAAAGTCTATTTTGGAATCAACAAATTATGGGGACTAAATCCAAGAGGAAAATAAAACTATAGGGACCAAATCTGTAACTCTACAAACATAGGACTAAATCTAACAGGGAGATAAAACTTCAAGGATCAAATCTGTAATTTACTAAAAACCTGAAGGACCAAATCTGTAATTTAACAGTGTTGAAGGACCAAATCTGTAATTTATCAGAACACTGTTCATGAACAGTGTTCTGATAAATGTTATAATATATAATATGAAACAAGAATCTTCCAGACATTTCTAGTTTTCTGCAACGCAAAATCGTCAAGATTCAACGAATTTAATTAAAATGCAAAATGTGAACGTATTCTTCAACAATCATCGCTTTGAAGTTGGAATCATCCTCCGATTCTACGCCTGAAGCAAGGAATATTGACTTTCCGGTACACCGCCGGTCGCTGTATTTCTTCGAAGATCTATACGGTATTATGTTGTTCCTTTTACGAATCGAAGTTATTTCCGTTTGTAAATTGCATCGTTTTTTGTTCAGAAGTCAACCTTGTTTTTTACTTTTCTGTTAAGTAATTAGACAATTCGCGATTTAATGTTTTGCCCGTGAAACCCTAGAAAGTCTGATTTTGTTTGATCGCAACTGCAGGGATCGATGTTTGTACTTTTGTGTTTTACCTTTATATATGCTCTATTGAGTGTGGTTGTGTTAAAATGTTATGTTTTGAATGCAATTGATATTAGAATTTGATCTGTTGTTGTAATTGTTGGATGGAGGATTGTAAGAAAATTTGGTACTTCGATTTGGTTGTCTGCAAGTGTATGACAGCTTGAAAAAAATTTGGTACTTCGATTTGGTTTTGTTTTCTTCATGCTTAAGGTTTGATTTCATGTTTAAGTATGGAATTGGGCTATCCGTTTTATCCATGATACAATCGCATTCTCCTTGAAGTTTGTGTTCTAGTTATGCAATCAATATTTAAACTTGTTCCTTCTAATTGATGACAATCAAATGTAGGATGTCAAAGTTCTAAAAAATGGTTGCCTAGGACTAGGGCTGTAAACGAACCGAACACGAACGGAGGCTTGTTCGTGTTCATTCGTTTAACTTAACCGAACGAACGAACATGAACGGTAAACGAACGAAATTTTTTATGTTCATGTTCGTTCGTTAAGAAAATATGGTTCTTCGTGTTCGTTTATGATCGTCCATTAAGAGCTAAATGGACTAACATAAATGAACGAACACAAATGAATAAAAAACAACCACCGTTATGCATCATTTCGTTAGTAAAAAATAACATAATAAGATGAAAAACGGAATAAACTTAGGAGGTATAAAAAAGGAATTTTAAAAAATTAATTTAATTAATGCTTTTACATATTAATGTCATAATATATATGAATATATATAGGGGCAAGTTCAAACGAGAAGTTAAACATTTTGCGAGAAGGCGAGAAGTGTTTAATCATATATGATACACAAGTTTAATCATATATGATACACAAGTTTAATCATATATGATACACAAGTTTAATCATATATGATTAAACACACATTATATTGGCAATACATAGACGTTTAATCATTTATGATTAAACACACCTACAGGCCGTGTAATCATATATGATATCACACTTCTCGCCTTCTCGCAAAATGTTTAACTTCTCGTATGATCTCTCTCTCTCTATATATATATATATAAACAAACATAAACGAACATTAATGAATGAACGAGACCATTGTTCATGTTCGTTCATTTAACTAAACGAACAAAAAAATGTGTTCATGTTCGTTCATTTAACTAAACGATCGTTCATTTATTAAATAAACGAACATAAATGAACTTCCCGGCTTCGCTGTACATTCGATTCGTTTACAGCCCTACCTAGGACATCGTAGAGTTTGCATGTTTTTATAGTAGGTTTAATCTCTGGTTTGCCTTTTTTGGTGATTTATAGGTCACTTGAGCATTTGTCCTGAGAGAGATGCCTGCTGGGTTTGGGGAAGTGCCAAGCAGGTCACCCCAACGCCCATCTTGTTCAAGCGATAACAATCCCAACAACGGTGATGCTGGAAATTTTGAGTGCAACATATGCTTTGATTTAGCCCAGGACCCGATCGTCACTTTGTGTGGTCACCTCTTCTGCTGGCCTTGCCTTTACAAGTGGCTTCACATTCATTCACACTCCCAGGAATGCCCAGTTTGTAAGGCCCTTATTGAAGAGGAAAAATTGGTACCTCTATATGGAAGGGGGAAGAACTCAACAGATCCAAGATCGAAATCAGTTCCTGGTGTCGAGATTCCAAATCGGCCAGCAGGCCAGAGACCAGAAACTGCCCCTCCACCCGATAGGAATGCATTTGCTCAACATGGTCAACATGGCTTTGGATTGATGGGTGGTTTTGGGCCTGCAATGACTGCGAGTTTTGGGAACTTTACTCTTTCATTTGGTGGCTTGATACCATCATTTTTCAATGTTCAGATGCATGCGTTTACTGGTCATCCAATGTACGGGAATGGTGCTGCTCCGGCTCCTGCTCCTGCCCCAGCTCCTGGTTTTTCCTATGGGGGCCATCATGCCCATGGAGCCCCTCAGCAGAGAGCTCACCAGCATGAAACAGGGTTTTCTGCAGCATCACCACTCCTAATAATTGGTCTACTTTTTCTCTGGGCTCTAATTTGGAACTGAGGTAAACTAGCTATCGAGTGCATAAATTGCCGATTGTGATGTGGTTGATGATTGAAGAGTTGTTTATATGACATTCCATCAGATTTTTACCATTCAGAACGAGAAGTATATTATTTGTTCTTTTTTGTTTGTTTGTTTGTTTGTTTGTTTGTTCATAAACCAGGTGGTAGGAAGGATATCGCTGTTAGGCCAAGGAATGAGGGACCCTGTTTCATGCTGATGTTGTGCACCTTGAGAAATTCTGAGTCACTTATTGTTACACTTTTGGTATTTGTAGCTGCTTGTAAAGGAGAATTCTTGCTTTTGGATTGTGAAATTGTGATCAGTATCGGTTTCATCTCTTTAAGCACCTATCACATTTGTATCTTGTATGATATCCTTCATTGCGACTCAAATTCATTATTTCTATGGGAGTAATTTTATTTTACTTTGAGAGGTTCTTGGTTTGTTCGATGGTCGTTAATTTAGTAATTGGACCGTTGGACTCTAACCAAATTAATTACCATCATCCATAGACTTTAGATGGTCTGCTCTCAGGTCTGACATGTATATGACTCAAAGCTTAAACTCCAGCAAAATGGTCAAATAGTATATGCTGAACTATTGGGGCCAAATCCTGAAGAAAGCTAGAAATTGCTGTTTGATGAGCCTGTGTAGTACCAATTATTGTCAGGCAAAGACTTACCAAGCCAACATTGCCTTTGTGGTTTTTTAGATTTATTAGGATAGGATCAGGATTGTTACCCCTTAGCTTAGCTTCTATGTAGAAGATTGACACCTGTTATCATTTTATGACATGATAAAGGAGTTAAGCCTTGTGTCAGTTTTGGACTGGATTCACTGGACAGCTAGTGGGACTTTGGGTTTGTATGGTTTGGTTTGGTTTAGTTGGAAAAACTTTCGTCACTTGAATCGAGTTGTGAATGGTGTCTTTTACAGTTAGAATTGTGTGCCCAATTCTTTTTATCCAGTGATTGTCTACATGCTTGTATGGTGCTTCTCTGGTAGGCAATCTGAAGGCAGGATTACAAGGGTGGGTAGCTATCAGTTACATGAATAAGAGGCCTCAAGAAGGGAGTGGGTCTGGAGTGTAGTACCCTGATTGTGAGTGTTAACATTGTTAATTAGCAAGAGGCATCTCATCTTTAAGTGGGAAAGATTTATAAATATCTGCTAGTATTTTGGTTTCTTGTATGGAGTGTTCCGACTTCTAACAGTGAGGTCGACATATGTGAGATACTTGTATTTTATGTGTTGTTGCTGTACTTGTGGACCTCTTAAAACTAGCTTTTTACCTGCTTTTGGACCTCTAAATCCAAATTTAGATTTAGTTTATGGGAAAGATGCCCTACTAAACTTCATAATGGAAACAAGTTTGGCCATCAGGTCCCTTTTTATGTGGTAGACATCATGGTCCATTGAAGTATATTGTGGTGGAGCCAAATATGGTTTGTTGATGCCCATGTGTTATGTTCCCTTTAGTGATATTACAGCTCTAAGCAACTGTTTGCATATTATTGACGTCGCTATTATGTATGCATGATGTTCACATAACTTTTCATTCATAAAAAAATCATCGAAGGGTGAATGCTTATGATTTTCTTTTTGTTGCTTCATTTATCTGAGTACTTAGCTTCTTGTTGTGCTTTTCTTGAGTACTTTTTTGGAAGTCAAAGAAAATGATTGTTGCTTTGGTGCAGCAGCAAGGATGGCACTTTTAATATGACACATTTGTTGATGGTAGACCAACTTAACAGGGAAAAGGCTAGTAACTTTGGCATTGCATTCAAACATTATAGAATATAATATCTCTTAGCATTTGTTTTGGTTTCTGCTTGTGATTTTTAGGGTTTATAAACAGACATATTTCTGTCTGTTGTGAAATCTTTTTTTTTTTTTTTAAATTGCAATATCTATTGTGGAACAAGTTCTTGCAGGGAATGTGGCTTTTTTAATCTTTATCTTGGTGTCTTTTTCTTTTGTTTGTGCAGGTTCTTGTCTCTTGGACCAATTTCCAGGCCAATTTGCACTAGTGGGGTTGTAGTTGTAAAAGGTAAAACTTCCCCATTTGAACTGTTCATGATTACATAGAATTGTTGTCATCTTCCACTTGTGTGCACAACTTGTCTTTTACCACTACTCTTATTTTACCTTGGGAATTGAAATCACCCCCCTTCCCCCCAACTCCCAATTGGGTAGTCTAACATATTGATGATGTTTGGGAGGTTCAACTACTCATTCTATGTGATCATTTTTTTTTCTTCTCATTTTTTTGTTGGATTTTGATTAGCATCTATTTGATGGAATTTATTTCAGTGATCTCAATAGGTATGACATTTGAGTCTTGAATGGTTAAAAATTGCATGTTCAGGCCTAGCATGGTCCTGTGTTTATGTGCCTACACTCAGTCCTAGTGTGGGCAGGACTGTTCCCTTGGTTCCTTTAGAGCATCTCCAACAATTTTGTTAAAATAAAAAAAAATTGGCCTTTTGTTTTCTATACTTCTTCAACAACAGCATTGCTATCTTGTTTGCTATAATAAAGAATCATGAAAAAATCTCTAAATATGGAGAACTCTCTATAATTCTCTAAATAGGAGAGAGAAATATTATTTTATTCCATCCCACCAATGAGATTCAATTTTTATTATTTTATATTAAGTTTTTTTTAAAAGTGTATTGAGATGATAAATTAGAGAATATTATAATAATATAAGTTGTTTTAAAATTTCTAAAATAGCAAATCTGTTGGAGTTGAATGTAATACTTTTAGAGATTTTTACTTTTAGTTCTCTATTTTCGAAAAATTATAGGAAAGCTGTTGGAGATGCTCTTATGACCCAAATCCATTTTTCTGTGCTAAAATAACCAAATCCCAAGAAGGAATGCCTCAAAATCAACCAGGCGACAATGGAGTCTATGTACCTCTTTAGGTTGTTAGTCCAAGTATATAGATCAGACCAAATCAAACGAACTCGGTAGATCTTATTTGGAAAAGAGTCTAGGATGGGTAGGAGGCGCATCCTTTTCTTCACCTCGGAGTAAAGTGGTTATTTCTGTAAAATCCATATGAAAAGGGGTCTAAAATGAGTGAGTATTTTTATTTGGTGATTTAGAAAAGAGGGCATAGGTCAATCTGTACTGCACTCTTTAAGTGTGATTGTTGGCACATGTAACATTGATTGTGGGATGACTTGGAGTGGGATCCAGATTCCATGTTCCTAATAATTATTATGCACTTGTTTGTACTTGCATCAACTATTTAATAAATACATGTATCTACAAAGCCATCAATATTGTCCTTCATATAAGGGGTGGATTCAGTAATGGTGGTTTTTAAAGGTGTATCTGTTTTAATTTCATGTGTGCTTTTGTTAATTTGACAAGAAGTGATGGTAGTTATGTTTTGGTAGTGTTATTATACGTGATATCACTTGTCGCAAGTTTGAATTTTTTTTTTTTAATTCTTTTGGTAACAACAACAGAAAAGGTGGAAAAACGACGAAATGTTATTTCTAATTGCTCTATTTCTTGTAATTATTTTTATATTATATTATAGGGGAAAGTTCAAAAAAACCCAATAAACTATTTCATTTTGAATGATTAAGTCCTTAAACTATTTTTTTTAATGAAAAAACCATTAAACTTTTTCATTTTGAATGATTAAGTCCCTTAATTATTTTTTCGAACGAAAAACCATTAAACTTTCTAATTTTGAATGATTAAGTTCCTAAACATTTTTTAATAAATAAACCATCGAACTTCTGAAAATTGGTTATCTTTTTTTTAAAGGTACCTGGAACTGAGTATGAACGTTTTAAAGTAAAATTAATCTAAACCAGTTTTACAATTCTCAAACACTATGCTATTAAAACCACTCACAAACAATCGTATCGCTCCGTCTCGTCACTCCCCGTTGCCCGAACGTTGTCCGTTCTTCATATTGCCTAACATGCTGTTGCCCCTGTTATCGATCTTCCTCTTTTTGATCTATTTTTTATCTATAAAAAGAGGAAGAATCAAAAGATAACTGGTTACAGGTAGTTTTTTTGGGTTAAAATGATGTAAGTAACCAATTTTTAGAAGTTCGATGATTTAATTTATTGAAAAAAAATGTTCTTGGACTTAATAATTCAAAATGGGAAAATTTAATAGTTTTTTCATTCAAAATGATAAAGTTTAATAGTTTTTTCATTCAAAAAAAATAGTTCAGAGACTTAGACTTAATCATTTAAAATGAGAAAGTTTAATGGTTTTTTCATTCAAAAAATTAGTTTAGGGATTTAATCATTCAAAGTAGAATAGTTTGTTGGGTTTTATTGAACTTTTTCCTGTATTATATTATATTATGTTTGTTTAAAAAATATTAGATGTCTCTTCGTATAAATATAGTTTAATAACAAGTATTTGATTAATAGTTACTACTATGATGTTATATTGGTGGGCATGGTCTATTTTGATCTAAAAGATTTTCCAAAAAAATTACAAAAAAAAAAAAAAAATCAAAATCTTAACTCCAATTTTTTAATCATTTTTAAAAATTACAATATTTATTATATTATTAAAGTATTTTGATGCATTTAATAAAATAATATTTATTTTTTTCTAAATATTTAATTTTTTTCGTTTCTTATTGGTCGGAGTATAATAAAAATTATTTCTCTTATTTGGAAAGTTCTCTAAATTTATAAATTTTTTAATATTCTCTTTTCTACATTCTTTATTTTCGAGAATTTTATAGAGTAAAAAATTTGTCCAAAATTCTTAAAACCTCTTTTTTTTTTTTTTAAGGATCTTTTAAAGATACTCTAATTAAAAGAAAATATTTATGCAACAAAATCAAAGTAATGAGTATCGTATTTATATTAACGACCGGAAAATATGTAGGTAAGAAGTTTGACTTGTAATATGATCTGAAGATGCCATACATAAATCGTGTGGAGAAGTCATAAAATTCCAAACCGGTTGGTTAAAAACAATATTAATTTAAATATAGATAATGACTTAAAAAAATATTTTTATCATTTATAATATTAAAAACAATCTACTAATATTTTATATAAAATATATACTATATTATGTTAGAAAGGACTCATGGAGAGTGATGATGTGTATATCTCATGGATACATAGGTATCTATCTATTATATTTTGTACAACAATACAATCAAAACTTATGAGTTTCTTAAAGTTACAAAATTTGTGAATTAAGTATTAATTGGATTTTTTAGTATATTTAGTTATTAGTGTCTGAGACATAAATTTCAGATTTGAAAATGAGGATTACGTTTACGGATCGGGTTGACCAAGTCATTTGAACTACCGAGTTCAATGTGTGGGTTTGAAAAATCTCAAATCAACTCAACCCTAATAAAAATACAACCTAATCCAACCCAATACGTTTAATACACAAGTCAGGTTAGTCTAAAGCAATTTCATTGAGCACATACGCAAATACAAAACATGGACCGGTGATCACCCATGATTTTTGTGTACCACTAGTGCTACAAAGGCTTTATGTGGCTGGATTAAATTATTCGCGATGGAAATTCCCAGAAAAAACTAGAAAAGAGGAAGAGTCACTAAGACAAGAGCTAGGTCTTCCCATCATCTCAGCTCTCGCCATTTCAACCCATATCTAATGTAGTTGTAATACTAGGTTTGTCGCTACTTTAGATTTTATATCTCTTAAAAAACAAACGGCACCTTAGTTTTCAATAAAATTTCACATTTCATGGGATTGCAGATTAAAGAATATTGTATTGATGTAGCGAAAATGTTTTAGGGGTTTTAAAGGTACCCTTCGAATAGATGTGTGATCCCTAAATTACAAGTATTTATAGCCTACTAATAATGTCCTTCCTTGCATATGATACAAAGGTTGTAAGATGGAATCTATTTGGCAAGGAAAAAAATACTAAGAAAAAAAATATTTATTGGTCATATTTAATGAAATAATACTTTTTAAATTACCTCCCCTATAACCCTTTAAAAAGTGTTTTGAGTGAGTTATTACTTTCTTTCCTTAGAATCAAAATTAGTAAGTGTTGTATTTATATTTTAGTTTGTCTCTTTTTTAAAAGAATATAAGTAAATACTTTTAAATTATACCTTTAGTTATGTGATAAATTCATTTCTTCTTTTCTTATTAAAGATAAAATTGATTTGTTAAAAATGTAATAACTATATATTCATAAAATTTATTATTAAAATATGTTTTTTTAGTTTGTGGAAGGAGTTGAATTTTAAAAGTTTTAAACTTTGATTTTCAATCTTACAAAAGTTTTGAAAATTTTGTTAGAGACATCCTAAGGCATTGTTTGACAATAAATATATATATCAGCTAGTTTTTCAAAATGCTACTATGAGTAGCTTTTCAATAAGCTAACTTATGGTCATCCAAACGTGTACCAGGAAAAGAAACTAGCTTATAAGTTATATTTTTTTTTTGCCAAACATAGCCTAATACATCACTCATTTTAATGTTTTAATTTTTTTTTTAGTGATCTAGTTGGGGATGGTCTTTGATAACAAATATCTTACATCGTCTAGGTTGTTTTTCTTTAATGATTTTAAGGATATAATAGTTTTTTTTTAATTATTTTTACTTAATAATTGTATTTAATTAATTTTAAGCGTATATTTGTAATTTATATCTTACTTTTAATACAAAAAATATGTCGTCCTAAAATTATATGTATTTTTAAAAACGGACACGTCAGCTGGATAAAGAACGACCATTGTTAAATTTCCGTACATTCCTTCTTTGTCTTTTCACATATGTAACTTTGCAGATTCATTCAGTCTGGGCCCACCTTTTTATATTCTAAATGCTTTTTAATTAATTAGCATTAAAATAAAATAGAGTAAATTACGTTTTTAGTCCTTGTGATTTGTTGAAAATTTCTATTTTTGTCTTTATAGTTTTTAAATTACGATTTTCATCCCTATAATTTAGAATTCATTAATTTTTTTCGTCTTTATGATTTGAATTTTTTTGATTTTTACATCCTTATAGTTCACACTTCATTTCTATTTTAGTCATTCATACTTAAAGGTAGTGTTTTAACATCACGAATGACAATAGAAATGAATTGCAAACAATAAGAATGAAAATTTAAAACTACAAGGACAAAATTCACAATTTTTAACAAACCACATAGACTAAAAACGTAATTTACTCATAAAAAATAAGAATATCAATCATTTCTAGTTGAGGCCTTGAGGGGGTCTTTATTTATTTTGAGCAATTACATTTTTAGTCCCTATGGTTGTTAAATATTGCTGATTTCATTCCTGTGGTTTTCAAATTGCAATTTTCATCCCCATAGTTTTCTATCTATTTCTATTTTCGTCTTTGAGGCTAAATACTACTTTAAAGAGGCGTTTGGTTCGCAGAATGATTTCTGAAGAAATGGAATATGTCTAAGGAATTGGAATGAAATGTTATCAGGTTTGACCAAATGTTTGGTTGACAAGAATGAAATGTAATCAGTCAAATGAATTGAAATATGTCTGTTTGGTTTGCAAAGGAATTGGAATGAAATTCTGAAAAATGACAAAAATACCCTTTCTTTTATTTTTATTTTTTTATTTTTATTTTTTAAATGTCGAGAGAGGGGGGAGAGAGAGGAGAGATAAAGATAAGAGAGAGGGGAGAGAGAGGGAAGAGAGAGAGATAAGAGAGAGAGGAGAGAGAGTGTTGAGAGATAGAGGAAAGAGAGGAGAGGGGAGAGAGAGGAGATAGGAGAGAGAGAGAGAGAGAGCAGACCAAATCCACATCTGATGGGTTTTAATTTTGTTAAGAGGGTGTTTTTGTCATTTTCAAAAATTGGATGGAATGTAATTCAATTCCATCACTTTTGTGAAGGAATGACCAAATCCACATTTGAAGGAATTCATGGAATTCAATTTCATTCAATGGATAACTAAACATCATGATGGAATTTGGTCAATGGAATTGACCATTCTAATTCCATCAGATTCCTGCGGAATCCAACGAACCAAACGTCCCCTAAGTATGAGGCTAAAATAGAAATAAGTTGTAAACCATATGGATGAAAAAAAAACAATAATTTTAAATTATAAAAACAAAAACAAAAACGATAATGAATTATAAATTATGGGAAAGAAAATCATAATTTTAAAATTACAGGGATGAAAATAGAATTTTTCAACAAACAACATGGACTAAAAGAGTAATTCACTCTTTATTTTTCTATAAGAGATGAATACATGAAACGGATTATATGGATTATGAAAATTATTATTTTTTGTATTGAGTAATGATTTAAATAATAAAAATGTTATTTTAACTCGATATATAAACATGTCAAATTCTATCAATACCCCCTACGATAAAAACTTGCTATCATTTCATACCTTTCTACGCTAAAATATAAATAATCAATAAAAACAACGCATTTCAGTTTTACCCTTTTTAAAATTTTCATTTTCCATCCTTATATATTTTTTTCATTTATTATTTTTAATAACATTTTTCTATTATTCTCTTTAACTTTTTCTATTTTTTTATTTTATACTAATAATAATATTAATTAATTAATAATATATTAACTAAAATAGGTATTTTTAGTACTATAAGTTTAATTATATTTTTAAGGTTAAAACAAATTATACATAACCTTTATGATTATTATTTAATAATTATATAATTTTGGTAACATTTTATTTGTATTTATATACCATATAAATTTTTATTGATATTTACCTAGTTTGAGCCTCATTCTCATTTTTTAGTCATTTATGCAACTCAACTTTCTCCAAATTTTTTGCTTAATTCTCATTCTCCGTTTATATATCTATATGTTGTAAATTTAATGACAACAAAATAATTGTATTAAGTTACACATACAAATATATGAAACTAGGTAACCTTAACCCTTTAATTTTGATGTTTTGAGGAGTTATGGGGTGTTAAATGGAGTTTCATCAATTTCAGGGACTTAAGTGTAAATATGGAATAAAAAGGGGTAAAAACCCTCCTAAACCCTCTCATTACTCATTTCATACGGTTCGGGTGGCTAGAGAGAAGATTTGGGAGCTCTTGTATTCTCCATTGAAGGATTAGTGAAGGGAGAAAGTTTCAGGGGCAAATCCTCTCCATCTTCAAGGTAAATACCTCTACCTCTAGTCTTCTATGCTTATTGGTAGGTTTTGTGGTTTATGGCCATTAGGGGTTTTTCAATCTTTGGTCATTTGGGATTAGAGCTCTCTGGAATAAGTGCTTTAATGGTGTTTTGTGTGTTTTCTATAAGTTTTGGTTTAGAATCCACATTGATGGTATCTATCTTCAAGGGTTATTCATTTTCTCTGATTTTGGAAAAGCTATGGTTTTCAATGGATGGATGTAATGGGTCATTTGATGTTTTAATGTTTGGTTATTGTTGGGAAAGGTTTAGAATATTGATCCCCTCATTTTAGAAGCTTAAAATCGATTTGGAAATGGTTAGGTATTGAGAAAGGATGATTTTTGAGCTGAAAATGCGTGCAGGGCTGGACTAGAGCCTCGCGCGGGTTCTAGCACGGGTAGGTCGCCCCAGAAGTCGCGTCAGTGTCTGGTGCGGGTTTTGATGCGGACTTGGCGCTCGAGAGGTCGTGTCGGCTCTGTTTGGGAAACTTTCTTGTTGTTTTTTCTATTGTTTGGGACTAGGATTGGGATAGTGATTAGGGATTGTCTTATGAATGTTAAGGAGTGTTTTTAGGGGGTCATTCAAGTGGTTTAATACCCTCGTGTGTCGTGTTATTAGGTGTTTGGTTTGGATACTCTTAGCTCAAGTAAGGAAACTTAAGCATGGTGAGTTTTCTTAACTTACTTTTATTGACGTACAAACTTTAAATACGTGTGATATTTATTGAATTGCATGTTTTATCATGGCATGAAGTATGATTGGTGTGTGTGCGTGGAAAATACATTTGGGGTGGAACATGTGATGGCTAAACATATATGGGGGGTGTGACCCAATGGAACGCATGAATTCGTTTCACGTGATTCGTTTGAGGGCTGGTGTGGGCCCTAACACGTTATCATGGGTGTGTGTGACCTTAGCGTGTGCCATTTACATGAGTTGTTTGTGTGCATGTTGTTTTAAAGGGGTGATTTGCTTATAATTGCTTGCAAACTCTTTTCGAAGGATAATTGTGGTATGATGTTTTGTAACTTGAGAGAACTCACTAGACCTTCGATCTAACCCCCACTTTTATAAATCTAAAAACCATTTTCAGATAAGTGTGTAGGTGAAGGCTCGGACAAGGGTAAAGGAAAGATGTGAACTCGATGCCTAGTGGATAGAAGGAAGCTTTGTAGCTTCGCATTTAGACTTTTCGGACTAGTTTCATTTAAACTCTCAGCTGTGTATCGATTATTTTTTTCTCACAAAACCTTAGAGGTGTAAACGTGTTTCATGACTTGATGTTTGGGCCGTTTTGCCAAATTTTAATTCATGTTATGTTATGCTTGTGTTCAGTGAGTTGGGTTGTTACACACACACACACACACACACACACACACACACACACACACATATATATATATATATATATATATATATATATATAGGGTCAGGTCCAGGGGGAAATTTCAAAAATATGAAAAACTGAGGAACACCTGGTAGCCTTCCATTTGGACGGTATGCACTTGTGCATACAAGTAATTAATTAGTTTTTTGGTTTTTATGCATATGTTCATATTATTCATTTGTGCATATGCACGTGTGCATGTTATAAATTACTTGTATGCACAAGTTCATACCGTCCAGATGAATGACTACTAGAGTGTTTTTCAGTTTTCCATTTTTTTGTGGTTTTCCCTTGATCCTCCCTCTCTCTCTCTCTATATATATATATATATATATATATGTGTGTTTGTGTGTGTGTGTGTGTGTGTGTGGAGGGAGGTTCATTTGTTAACCAACAAATTATTGTTAACTTTGTGAACCTAATCCAACCAATATGATTGCAACTTGATATGTTGTTTTTATTCCTTTAACCATTAATTATAAAGGGTAGAAAGGTAAATCTTAATTAATATACACATTATTTATTATACTTATGTGGGAGTTACAAAATTTTAAATTCCTCAATTCTAGCTAATTCTTTGATTTCAAAAGATTTTCTATAATCAATTGATAAATTTGTATGAACCTAACAAGAAGTCTAGTAGCTTGGTTTTCCAATTCAAATCTTTTTCCACCGATTGAGTAATGATGATTTCTGCAAATCCAGGTATGATAGTCCCTTAAACCATTCAGATGAAACTATGTGAACATTAATTAAAAATCCTATGGGCACCGCATCTTTGATCAAAATTTCAACTTTTAGAAGAAACAATGTTCATATCAACAAGTTTAGTCCATGGAAGATTTGAAATATACGGTTGTATAAATTTTAGGACTGTAAATGAATCGAACGAATACGAACAGAGATTAGTTCATATTCGTTTGTTTAAATTAATCAAACAAACGAACAAACACGAAGAGTAAACGAACAAACTTTTTTGTGATTATGTTAGTTCATTAAAGCATGTATTTGCATGTTCATTCATTATCTTTCTTTAAAATGATAAACGCACATAAATAAACGTAGATAAACATAAACGAACGAACAAAGACGAACAAATGTTGCATGTACTTGTGAACACACAGATGTTCATATGTTGGGTTCTTGAAAGGCAGATGTATGAAGACACGTGTTCATGTAGTAATAATTAAATTTGTATGAACAATGCATTAAATTCGTTCAAGAATCTTCGGTTACATTTTTTGTTTTAGAGAACATTTATGAGACGATTAATGTGATGTTAAAGAATGGGGGGATTAATTTCCCAAATTACCCTTAACCACATATGTTCACATGACCAGTAATGAAATAAACCCTCATTTATTAATTAAAAATTTAGTTTTAATCTCAACCATCCAATCTCAAGATGAATGGTTTAGATTAGTTCACAAAGTTAATAACAAACTAGGGTTAACAAAAGAACTAGACCATATATATGTATATATATATATAGAGAGAGAGAGGAAAGTTCAAATGAAAACTCATTTTTCATTGTGTACGTGAGGACAAATCTCAACCACTCGATCTATTTTGATCCAACAACTCATATTAAAAAGAGTTTTTAATTTTAAAATGCTTAGGGGTAAAAATGGAAGAAAATTTAAAGTCATGCCTACCATATTTGGATAAACATCAAACGAGGGACAAAGCTTCCTCCTACAAATCAAAACTTAATATACCTCAAGTTAAAATTTTATAATTAACCTAAACAAATATAATCTCCAATATGATACAAGGACTAAACCGAAGTCGGGTGCTACTTAACCCCAATACAAGTTGCTCTTCACAAAACCATTGCAGAAGACTTCACCAAGCTACTCACTTCTCGAGCACACAACTAGCACTTCTCTCTTCACAGTGTCACTATAACTATTCCCCACGAAGCCTGTTGCACATGCCGACAAATAAAAAGGTTAGACTAACGCCTAGTGAGTTCAAGAGTTTTCCTCAAAATTAAATACATCATAAAAAGAGAAAGGATACTACTCAAAATAATCTTTCAAATGGTTTACTTTAAATATATAAATGTTTTGTTTCCAATAGTACGTGTTTCCAAAGACGGGCTCCCAAATGCAAAACGTTCTTTCATAAAGTGAATTCAACCCAAACTCACTCCAAACGTGAATAAAACTTTACACTCTGAAGCATCCGAAGCACGGGTGTGGCATAATACTCACCTCATAAATCAATGAATAAAATCCTTATATATAAAAGGCCACCGAAAACATTGACACTAAAACTTAATACTCCAGATAACACCTTTCGATGACGGGAGAGACTCGATTCCATATAATGTGGCAAAACACAAAGTAAACCACATACTATGTTAGTAAAACCCACCGTACGGTCACACCCATATTGGATATCGAGCTCAGCATCTTTCAGCATACACTCATGGTTTATCGAGCTCAGCATCTCTCAACATACACTCATGATTTATCGAGCTCAACATCTTTCAGCATACACTCATGTAGGGGTGAGCAAAACACGACCGACCCGAATAACCCGACCGACCCGACACCCGATTAACCCGAAAAAACCTCACCCGAAAACCCGAACCCCCGACCCCCCGGACCCGACTTATTTCTCGGATACAACGGATCGGGGTGGGTTTCCAAACCCCCACCCGACCCGACCCAAAAACCCGAACTTAGGTTATTTTTTAAATTGTTTTATATATCTATAATATAAATAGCTTATCACTCTCAGAAAGTCAGACCTCTCTCACTTTTCTCTTCTCAGACCTCTTTCACAGTCTCACTCTTCTCGTCATTCTCTTCTCGACCGGATCGATAGCCATCGACGTCCTCGATGGAGACCTAAATCGCCAGTCCATCTCCGACCGACGAGCCAGAAGATGTGACATGGACCTTCTTTCCGGCAACGAACAACAGCGGCAAAACCCAAGCTTTTGATGGAACGATAGTTAAGTTTTGATAATCGTTCCATTGTTGCTTGGTTTCTTCAATTCCACAGTCATATTTGTTCCAAAAAAAAAAGATGGAGATGCAGTCATTTGGAGGTAGGGATGGGAATGGTCCCCGACCCGTCGGGTAACCCGGTCCACCCGCCCCGGTCGGGGACGGGGATTCCCCGCAAAACCGGTTATCGGGGACGGGGATCCCCGTTTAGCTTAAATCGGGGATGGGGCCGGGGCCGGGTATCCCACTCCCCGCCCCGTACCCGTATTATATAATATTTAATAAATTAAAAAATATATAATAATTATTTATTCCTAATATTCCTAAATCCTACCATGTGTCCATGTGGTGCAAGCATGCAACGGTGAATCGGTGATAAATTAGTAATTAATTAACATCATAAAGGTTTAGACATTTAGGTTTTGCACTTTTACTTTTTAGAACTTTAGAGTTTAGAATAGAAGCTGTAGAGTCAATTGTTCGATTCTTAATTCTTGAATCTCGCACGCCTTCCCAAATCCCAACTCCCAAGCCCAACGATCGATCATCATTTATTGTCTTGCAAGCCAAACGCGGAAACGCCCTCCCTTTTCGGCCAGTCGACCAGACGTCGACCACCGTTTGAAAATTCTCCGGCACCGCCTGAACCCAGACGACCACCTCCTGAACCCAGAAGACCAACGTCTGAAAAATCTCGAGCATACTGCATATTAGGTATTTTTTTTTAATTTTACTTGTATATTTACTTCCCCCTCCTTAAAGGTTTGATTTTTCTTGGGTGTAAATTTGACTGTTTTGATCAGATACTCAGATTTACCGTTGCTTCTCTAGTTGATCAAATACTCAGATTTGAAATTTAAGCTGCTTTGATTCTATATTCTTAGCGATGTTGTATTCGTTGTGTTGATATCTAGACAAGGATAACTTATTGATTCTCATGAATGTTGTGACTAAAAACATTAGAACAGTTTAATTTTTTATCCGCTATATATGTTGCTATTTTTATAGTCATATGCTCCATACTTCAATTTTCTAGACTTTATATTTTTTTTTCTCAAGTTGATAAACTATTTGTGTGTTTTTTGGAATTTATGGAATAAACAGTTTCTCATGAGATAATTATGAATTTCTTATTTTCCACTATGTTTACAAAATTACGGGATTTGGTGCTTGAATGTTGACCTCCAAAGTAGATTACAACAAATACAGATTATTTTCCATGGAAACTGAGTGATAGGCTGATAACTAGTTGTACTTCTCTTCTAGACCATTTTAAGAATTGTCCAAGGAGAGTTACAAGGGATATTAGACAACACATCTTAGTTCAGAACGAAAAGGCTTCGGACGGGAAATGTTCTTTGAGTAAATATTCATTTAATGATGAACTTTCTAGGGAAGAGTTAGCCAAAATGATAGTTATACATGATTACCCGCTTTCTATTGTCGATCACTATGGTTTTCGGAAGTATTCAAAAAGCTTCCAACCTTTATTTAAAGTACCATCTCGAGCGACAATAAAGAGTGATATAATGAAGATTTATGAAAAGCGAAGAGGTTCCACTTTGCGATGTTTGGAAGAGAATGAGAGTAAGATTGCCTTAACTTCAGACATGTGGACAACAAGTAACCAAAAGAAATGTTACATGGCAATTACAACACATTATATAGATGACAAATGGACTTTACAAAATCGAATCATCAGGTAATAATCTCTAGTCTAATCATCTCTAGTTTATATCATGGATAAAGTTATTGATAATAATCTCTTATTTTGTTTAATGCAACTTTATACACGTGCCATCTCCACATACGTCCGAAGCGTTGTCACAAGCCATGATGGAGTGTCTTCTCGATTGGAACGTCGACAACAAGATTTCAACTTTGACTCTTGATAATTGCTCGACAAATGATGCAATAATCGACAAGCTTTTAGGTACTCTTTCTTCTTCATCGCTTATGTTAAAGGGGAAGATTTTTCATATGCGATGTTGTGCACATATAATTAACCTTATTGTGCAAGATGGATTTTCTATAATTGAGGGAGCTATAGAAAATGTTAGGGATAGTGCTGCATTTTGGTCAAGCTCTCCTAAGAGAGTACAAAAATTTAAACTATTTGCACGACAATGAAGTGTAAACTGTGAAAAGGAATTAGTTCTTGATTGCAAGACAAGGTGGAATTCGGTATATATTATGTTGAGTGTTGATTTGGAGTATAAGGATGTTTTTAGTCATTTGAGCAACAAGGAGAGAAGTTACGTTTGTTTGCCTAGTGAAGATGAATGGGCAATGACGTCAATTGTTTGTGAAAAGTTGAAGTTGTTTTATCGTGTCACTGAAAAGTTTTCGGGAACTTTATATCTTACTTCAAACATCTTTTTCCCATTGATTTGTGAAATTAAAGTGTCTTTGTTGAGTTGGAAAAATTCTCCTCATGATATTATTAGGAAAATGGCATCATCAATGTTGACTAAATTCAATAAATATTGGAATGTCATACACGAGGTTATGAGTGTAGCAATCGTGTTAGATCCTAGATATAAGTTGAAGTTGATAAACTATTTCTTTCCAAAAATCTATGGCGATGAAGCGGAGAGTGAGGTTATGAGGATACGTAACCTATGTGTTGAGTTGTTTGAAGAGTATAAAAGAATGTATGCCGGCAATCGAGGAACATCTAGGAAAGGACAATCTACCACTAGTGCCTTAGACGTAGATGATTCTACTTTAGACAAACCTACATGGGAGTTGGATTTTGAGTCTATGATGTGTGATGATGATGTCTTGGAAACAAGTGAATTGGATGATTATCTTGCCGAGAAATTGTTGCCTAATGAAGAAGGGTTTGACATCTTGATGTGGTGGAAATGCAATGGCTCCAAGTTTCCTATGCTTCAAAAGATTGCAAGAGACGTTTTAGCCTTACCGATTTCTACGGTAGCTTCCGAATCGGCTTTTAGCATGAGCGGTAACAAAGTCACAAAACAACGTAATCGACTCCACCCACAAACAATTGGAGCATTAATGTGCACTCAAAGTTGGTTACAGAAAGAACTTAAAGGTAAAAAAATATTTAAATTCTTAGTCATACATGTATTTACATTTTTTTCTAACTTGTTTTACTTTTTGTAGATAAAAAACATGGAGAGCCTAAAACATATGATGAAACCGTCACATATGACGAGGATGTCGAGTAACAAGTGATGTTTTTTATTTTTTGGATGTTGGTAATTGGTATGTAATTTTTGTAAAGTTTAATAGTTTTTGGATGTTGGTACTTGGTATATTGAGTTGTTGGATGGTTTAGTTTAATAGTTTTATGCCTTTATTTAACTATTTTGGCATTTTTCCATTTTGGCATTTTGATGGCTACTTGGCTTCTTGTTGTTGTTGAATGTTGACCTGTTGTTCCTTGACTTCTTCATTCTTGGCTTCTTCCCTAGAAACCAGTAAAGGCAGTAACCACATGTAACATGTTAGGCATGGAAATGCCAAGTCCATGAACGCATACTTTAATAGTTATTACTAGTTCAAAGTTTTGTTAGCAAACTTTAATTTTTAATAGTTATTTAACTTATTAATAGGTTATTAACATGGTTTTTTGGTATAAAAAATTCCCCGTTTCCCCGTTGGGGATCCCCGTTCCCTGTTGGGGATGGAGATGGGGATGTGATCGTATTCCCCGGTGGGGACGGGGACGGATATGGGGGATCGGGGATGGGGATGGGGATTGGGGTCCCCGCCCCATTCCCATCCCTATTTGGAGGTTAGCAACAACGAATAGAAGAGGAAGGAGATGCAGTCATTTGGGAAAGAAAAGGATGCCAAACCCGAATACCCGACCTGAGCCACCCGAAACCCGAACCCGATATATCCGAAGAGTAGTCGGCCGGATTTCGGGGCTTCCACACACCACCCGACATCCAATCGGGTTTGGGGTTTAGGGCCCCGACCCGACCCAACCAATGCTCACCCCTACACTCATGGTTTATCGAGCTCAACATCTTTCAGCATACACTCATAACACGTAAAACTCAAATAGATATAAATCACGACCCAAAGCCCTACGTTGAGCTATCAAAACTGGACAAATGTCCCCAAAACCCAATCATAATCAAATGCAATAAAATGCACTCGACCAATGCTTATGCAAACACATGCTCCAAAGTACATGACCAAACTCCAACACAACCTAGAATGAGATAGATCATTTTCCAAACAAAGTTATACCATTGACCCCTTTTAAAACGTCTCATAACACGAGGTTGAACATTTCTCCAAAACACATAGTAAGTGTATTTACACCAAAGGATTTACACCCGTAAAATCAACCGTTAAAATGTCAATGCTCGAAACTTACTCATTGAAATACTTAAAATACATCTTTTCACCAAAACCAAAAGATTTACAATTTCCGAAGTGTTCACAAGATCGGGAATGACCAAAACTCAATGACACACACGTTGATGCTTTCAAACATCTCATAACACAAACTATGCATATTTCCAACAAACACCAAAATACATCTTTACCAAATAATCCACATTTATGCAATAAATTATTAAAACACTTTTATTTATGACTTATTTATCAAAATGTCCAAAAGTCCCAAATGTGGGGGTTTTACAATGTTTATAAATCCAAACACCTCAAATAATTTTAACCTACCAAATAACTCAACAAATGATAATTTCATGTAAACACATAAACACTTAAAAATAGACATTTTGGCATGTACAACATTTTCACAAATCAACTTGAATTCACCTTGTTAGATTTAGGTTAAATCTAGATTTTTCACCAACTTAAGCCCATTTGAAGAAACTTGGATCCTCAAGCCAAAAACTTTCAAAAACCTATATCCATAAATTTCAACCATAAATATTTACATCCAACCATTTAGAATCATTCCCCAAACATTAAACATGAAGACCTCAACTTATACCAAAACCCTAACTTCCATAGTTGAAGAAAATCGAGGATTACCTTAACCATAACCTGAATCCAACAACCAAAATAACTCTAAGTTACTAAAATGAGCCCCAAACTTTCAATCTTCAAAATGGTGAAAAGGCTTGGGTGAAACCCTAAAAAATTTGATGAAGAAGATGAAGATGGAAGGATTGTGGTTCTAGCTTTCCAAAACATGCTAGATGAAGAAAAAACACTTAGCTTTAGGAGGAAAACCCCCAAAATATGAGCTAAGGTTCGTATTAGAGGTTGGGGGTCGGTTTGGGAGAGAAAGGGGAAGGAGATTTGAGGTTTTTGAGAGAAATCGGGTTTAGAGGCCGAATTTCTCTTTTTATCAGCGCACATTGCGCGCACGCAAGTGGTGGCGCAACCTGACTCGCACGGAGAGTCGCGCCGCTCTCTGGACAGAGCCCCGCGTGGATCATGGCACATTTCGACCCGTGCGAAGAGTCGTGCGGAGCACTGCTGACAATTTTGGTCTTCTCTTTGGCCAAATATTTCGGGGTGGTATATAATCAATGTTAGGCTTTTCACTGCTAACTTTTCACTATTTGAAAAACTTCAAAAAGAGGTTTTTGCTTTTTTGAAAAACCTCTTAAAAAGCACATTGTGAATGCTATAGCAACCCCCCTATAAACATAAACGAAAGCATCACCACATAACACATTTGCCTCCAGAATTAAAGTGTTAAAAGTTTGAAGTTTCATTTTACGTTTTTATTAATTAAAGAGTCAAAAAAGCAAATAGTACCCAAGTGAAATCAATATGTAAACTACTTACTAATTATAAAAATTCCTTAAACCATATTTAATCAAAGTGTTAACAAGGAAATTTGCAAAAAGGTAAACAATTCTAATTGAAGTGCTAAGAATTAAATTTGTAAAACAGGAAACATATCTAATCGAAGTCTTATAAGTAACTAAAAAAATGAGACGGTTACGAAGAGGTAGGGATGAAGACGTCGAAAAGATGAACGACGTGTTTGACAAAAGGGATCGACGAAGAGGAGAGTGAGCTGAGGTCAGTGGTGGCAAATAAAACTTCATTATAACATTATTGAATTTCTTTACACATTTTTTTGCAAATAATTTTATTGAAAATCTAACAAATCTCTAATACGATTCAATTTATGTTTATTTATTTATATTATAAATAATTATTGTGTAATTGATAATTTCTTTTATTTCTTGTATTTCCACTAGTCGTTTTTAAAAAATAAATTCATTCACCCTCTTCTTTCCAAAAAAAACCAAAACACACACCAATTACTCATCTTCTTGGTTGTAACAACCCAAAATTTAACAACAAGCAAAAGAGCATAATATAGGATAACTGGCCAAAGGTTGGCCTCAAAGTAAATCTCAAACGTACAAGATTTGCAGAAACAACCTATTACACAACTGAGAATGATTAAAAGGAAAACAAACTAAAACTAGAAACTATGGCATCATCCTTCTAGTCCACGCCTCCTGCTCAAAGCTTCTCTTTCCCTTTACTCGAACCTTCTAATCACGCCTCCCTGAAAAGGTTTTTAGTTTTTGAAAGAGCAAGGGTTAGACCGAAAGGTCTAGTGAGTTCCCTCTAACAACGGTTCCATGCCATAACAACATATAAAAAGATTTATAAACAATTACAAACAGTTCAGGTTTATTAGAACGTCACACCCACAAATCACGCTTTTGGCACACACTAAAGTCACACATAGGTGACAACGTGTCTGGCTCATACTGCCTTATCCTGGGACACTCCTCCTAATGGCATAAATGGGACACCACCCCCTCGGTATGAGCGCAGGCGGGACACCCCCCGACTTAGGCCATAACTCGCCATTATCAATGTATGCATACATTTAACACAATTGACACAATAAAACATAATGTGCATTTAATAAACTTCACATGCATAAAATAGCATAAATATCAGTAGAAATTTTGGTTAGAAAACTTACATGTCGCTTTTGCTTAACCCTTCGAACCCGCACTTGAGTCCTTAAACAAAACACCTATGAACAAGGAAGTTAGGGTGGTAAGATACCCAAAACTCCAGAATATACCACTACAGAACTCTCTAAAAAAACCCGTGCCTAACCCCCCCCCCCCAGACTATCCTCACCGGATCGACCACACACCTAGGGGCCTCCCCTTTCGGGTATCCGCCTCCCGGATCCACCCAGCTCCCGGGTCCACCCGAATCCCGGGTTCCCTCCACCAGACTCCCTGGTCTTCCTCAACCCGACTCTCGGGTTCCATAAGCCCAACTCCCAGGCTTCATCCCCCTTCCCGGGACCCCGCCTCCCGGGCTCCCCTCCCGGGACTTCTTTTCAACCGGACTCCTCGGCTTCCCTTCTCCAGGGAATTCCCCCAATCGGCCTCCCCGGTTTTCTCTCCACCCGGGACCCCATTTCCCGGGGTTCGGCCAGTATGGGAGAAACCCCAAAGTTGATCTGTGCGATTTTCCAGGAGTTGGGGAAGGTTTGATCAAAATAGAAAAGAAATTCTTCACCAAATGAAGTTTACACAGAACTTCCAAATCAAAGGTTCAAAAGAACTAAGAGATGAGCAATCTAGAAAAATGGCTCAAACCAATACTTACCCTTCCCCTAAAAGAATCTAAAACTCACCCATCAAGAATCCAACAAAAGAGATAAGAATATGGTTAGGATTACCTTGATGAGGGTTAAGAGTGAAGCTTCTTCTTCAATCGATTCTCCTTGATTTCTTCCCACTCGTTCCACACACACACACAGCCGCACAATAGATATCTCCCTGATTCTTAGCTTCAAATGTGAGAATGGTTAGGCGGCTAGGGTATTAGGGCTTTAATCCTCTTTATTCATATTTATCATTTAGCCCCCACTCTTTAGGCTTTCAACAAAAACCCACCCACACTTCAATCTTAATAACTTTTGGTCTCGGTTATTACATTGGTGTTCCCTGTTACTCAATTATCGCTTTTACGATCAAAATTGCCACTGGCACAACCATTAATGAATCAACAACAACTGACACCACTAAAGCACATCCGTTTTGGAAATTTCAACTTAAAGTTCTTTCAATCAGCCATCTCACACCATACCCCTAGTCAGGGGCATTATTCAAGCTGGTTAACATCTTTCAGTTAAGAGTATATCGGTGTTTTTTTTAATGATATTCCTTTAAACAGTAAACCATCACCATATTCAACTATTATTAAGAGATTCGATCTCTAAAACGGTTGCAACTGATGATCTCCTTCATTTCATCACAAGGAACATCTACTTGGTGATTCAAGTAATGAAATATCTTAATGATATTTGTTCTTGATAAATGATAAATATGGCCTTCAATATCATATTTGGTTATTTTACACTTGTCAACTAACTTATTAGCTAGTTTTTGCAAAACTTGCATAATTTATCATCTAATTTTTCAGCTAACAGATAATTCATCAGTCAACTAATAGATTATCACCCAATAGCTAGTTTTTTAGCTAATATTTGTTTTATCAACTAATTTGCCAAACATAGCTTATATACAATATAAAAGAGAAAATTTATTAGAAAGCCTGAATGTTTTAAGAACCAATTAACAAAATATTTACGATATTCATAATTATTCATCATAAATATTTGGCTTTTAAGGTTCTTAAAATATTTACGATTCTTAATTGAACTTGTTTATATACATATAATTGTGTGTATATTTTTTTTCCTTTTTTCAATAATGATTCTTATGATTTTTTTAATTTTGTTTTACACACGTACAATTACCATTTGAAATTTTATATATTTTTCTATTTGTTTCTAGAAGAATTTCCAAAAAGACAAATAAGTAGAATATTTTATATCTCAATTGTACTATTCGAATACCAATAAACCCATTGCAAGATATGTGAAACAATTTATAAAAGAATTATTGTTTTGCATTTCAAGTATTTCTAGAAGAATTAAAAAAATAAACGAGTTCAATTTTCTGACATGTAAATATTCAATAATAATTGACACCCAATTACCATTCCTTATAAATTTACGACTATCAACCACAAAATTTAGTAGGTGATCATGCCATAAAACACTACAGTAAATGGATTAATTTTACATATCATTTTTGGCATATATATATATATATATTGTTTCTAAATGTTCGTATTTACAAATGTAAAAAAATTGGTTAGAACTTCACACTTAAAAATGTGGACATATCGCCTAGACCCTTACGTAAACAATCAGAGTTATAGATTCAAAAATAATAATTATTAATGGATAAAAAAGTAAAATAGATATAAAATTAAGAGTAAATTACACCGTAGGTCCCTGTGGTTTACTTAAAATCTGGATATGGTCCCTATTTTGAAATAATTACACCAAGGATCCCTGTGGTTTGCATTTCGTTTCACTCTGGGTCCTGTGGTTTGAATTTTGTTGCACTCTGAGTCCCTGTGGTTTGTTGAAAATTGCATTATGAGTCCCTGCATTTCGTTGCACTCTATGTCCCCAGGGACTCAAGGTGAAACGAAATGCAAACCACAAAGATCCCTGGTGTAATTATTTTAAAATAGGAACCATATCCAGATTCTGAGGGGGCGTTTGGTTCGCAGATTCTGATGGACTATGATGGAATTGGAATGTTGAATTCCGTTGACCAGATTCCATTACATCGTTTGGTTCATTCTTTTTAAGGAATTGTAATGTTGAATTCCAATGAATTCCACAAATGAAGGAATTCAACATTCCTGGGGGGGAGGTGGTATTTCATTGGAATGGAATGTCATATTTTTTTGGACAAAATTGCCCCTCATCCTAATATGCACCACCACCTCCGGCCACCACTATCGGCTACCACCTCCCGCCACCGCCACCGACCACCATTGACCACCACCTCCGACCACCATTGACCACCACCACCGACCACCACCAGCCACCACCACCTCCGACTACCAACACCGGCCACCACTATCGTTCAACATTATTAGCAGACACCAAGTCTCTCTCTCTCCTCTCTCTCTCCCCCTCTCTCCTCTATCCCTCTCTCTCTTTTGTCTCTCTCTCCTATCTCCCTCTTTCTCTCTCTCTCAATCTATCCTCTCTTTCCTCTCTCTCCTCTCCTCTCTCTCTTTTTCCCTCTCTACTCTCTCTCTCTCAATCTATCCTCCCTCTCCTCTCCCTCTCTCCTCTCATCTCTCTCTCCTCTCTATCTCTCTCTCTCCCCCTCTCCCTCTCTCTCTCATCATCATTCGTGTGCTAAAATAATCAAAACAATTTTAGTTAAAAATTAAACTATTTAATGATTATTTCATTAAAGTAGTTTTTGTTGAAAAAAATTAAAATAAACAAAAAGGGTATTTTGGTCATTTACCAAAATTTCATTCCAATTCTAAAGCTACAATCTGTGAACCAAACAGAAAAATTCCAATTAATTTAACAGATTTCATTCCAATTCTGTCAACCAAACAGGTGGTCAAATCTGACAACATTCCATTCCAATTCCTTCAAAGTCAAATTCCTTTGACATATTTTATTTCATCCAAAAACATTCTGCGAACCAAACGCCCCATGAGTAAACCATAGGGACCCTTGGTGTAATTTACTCTAAAATTAAAAAATAAAATGGGAGGGAGAAAGTGTTTGGCTCCTCAAAATTTTCAATTTTTATACCTTGTTTTATAGTATATTTTTTGGAGGGGCCGTTAAAAGTTTAAAATTTAAGGGCTCAAATGCAATATATAAAAACTTAAAGGACTGAAATTGGAAATAAATGCAATGTGAGGACCAGTTTTGTCAATCATCACAACTCATGAACATGTTGGTATTACACCAGTGATGGTTACCGACCAAATTTGTCGATCGATTTGTAAAAATTCACCTATTTTGTGTTTGTATTAATAATATTATGTTTTCGGAGAAAACCGAATAAAAACCGTAATAATTTTTTTTGCTATTTCGTCTGTTTTTTGAAATTTTGGTGAGATTCAAGGATTCTAATCATCGAATTCGTAGTACCATGTATTAATTATTATAGTATATAAGTATAATCGTTTAAAAACGTGTAAACTTCAATTTCACACTGCCTTCTTTATTTTGGAATGGTTGAATCATTATAATTGAAGTTCTTCTAGAGTGTATTCGTTTCGTATACAAGGGATGTGATGGAACAAGATAGTGTAAAACATTTCCGTCACACATTTGGCACAACATTAGATTGGAACATGACAGGACCTGAGTGAGATAAAAATGCATTTTTTTTTTCTTTGGTAGAAAAAAGATTAGAAGCTGAGACAATATTGGTAATTTATTAAATTACTCATGTTAAATTAAAACCCTACAACATTCCATAATTCTCTAATTCACCTACCTCAATCTCGCCAGTCGATTCAAGTCCTATTCAGTTCCTTCCACGTATCAAAAGCATTGAAATCATTTTCCAAGTAAAAAAAGCCTATTTATTTATCATAACAAAAGGTAAGAGTAGCAACCGGTTTTTAAACGTGTCTCGGTTTATTCATGCAACTTTTTTTATCAATAAGATCATTAAATGTACATTTTTTGAATCAATTTTGTGTAGCAGTAACGCCACAACAGCTTGGGTAAACTACCCTTTCTTGCTTTATAGAATATGAGGGGAGGGACGACAACACAGAGGATTGTGACATGGGGTTGCTGGGAAGGATATCGTTGAGGTGGGGGTCATGGTTGTTGTCGGATGATCGGTGAGAGAGTCTAGTAACAATTGTCAGGTGGTTATGACTTGTGTTGTTTAAGTTGTACCGTACAATTATTATTGCATGGACAATTAAATTTGAAACTAAAATTTAATTAATATGTTTGGATTTGCAAAGCATTTCTAAACTTAGGAGATTTGACTTCCACTTGTCACAACATTAAGACAACTCATAAAGTACGATTTCTCGGTTATAGTTTTAGTTTTGTTTCAGATCAACGGTTTGGCTTGATTTATCGGTTTTCTGGTTTTTCAAAACCACTACAAATCATGAATATCATAGGTCTAAAATATAATGATATACTTATCTATTTTGTGTCATAAACCCCACAATCTAAAGCACGAGTATCTAAGATCTGTCATAACATGTTCAAATCCTACAACAATTATCAGGGTTTGGTATGTGTTACGTTCGAATCATATGAGAGTTTTCAGTTCTCCGAATTGTCACGATCATTGTCCCAAATACTTCAATAATGTTCAGTGCATGTATAGGGACATTCATATAAATTTTATGAATTGCTTGTAATATACATATAAAACGGTGAGAAACAATGATGTGTGTTCATTTTATAACTTAACAGCTTTATTTTTAAACGCATATCTCAACATTTTGTAAACCAATATTTCATAAATCAAGGCCCTTTGAGTAAAACTCATACCTTTATCACTTGAGCAATAAATCATTGGTTTTATAATGTATTTGCAGCTTATTGTTAAGCTTTTGAACATTTTTGCTAGGAGAATTCGAGTACTGAAAAACAGGGAGATAGCAGTGCGCTACAACATCAAGCTACCTCGAGATTTATGAAATATTCCTAGAATATTATTCCACCTATGCATGAGCTGGTGGAAATCTTTGAAGAGATTTATCATGTGCTAAATTATTTTTACTCATTTGTAATAAAAGGCCTTAGATGTTTGTTAGAAAATCACATAATTCTCCCATTACTCCCAACAATTCTAGATTTAGTTGGTACTTTTATTCTCCAATCATTTGGAGAAAGCTTGAACCATTTAGTTATTTTTATGTAAGTATTTAACTTTCAGTCTTTCTTATCTGCTTTATTATATCTCGTTTATATATATCGCTTTATGTCTTTATATTATCACATTTTAATTATTCGTTGATTTATTTATTTCATTACGTCATAGTAATTATTTTAATCTAGCTTTTATAATTATCATAATCTTTTATTTTACCATCACTTTTTATTCAATCGTCGTAACTTAGTTTTTAATTTTTCGTAATCCTTATTTTTAGTCGTAAATGTTTATTTTCTTCAATTTAAAAATGCAAGGATACCGAGCGATGAAATGTTGACAACCTTAGCTTGGGTGTAGGATGAAGTTAAGATTAAAACCAATTTTTGATGGTTGAATTAGTAATTAATAATTCTTTCAACCATTCGTTCAAGGTTATATTTATAAAAACATTTCCTAACAAGTTGATCATTATTGAGAATGTTAAAGTGTACGTGACGGACTTAGAGATAAGTTGTCTTGACACGTCAAATTGAATGATATGGAGATATCGAGAGAGTTATTTGGATACAAGGAAACTTGTTTTCATTCCATATAGCTCATACAAGGAATAAATTGTGCCATTGCTTAGACTTTTCTCTATTTTGGATACATTAGAGTTAATCTATGGATGAGTGCCTTACTCACTGCCTTAGAAAAGCTAATGGTGGATAATTTAATTATAATATTTCAAGTGATTTAATTGTTAAAAATCTTAACGGATCCCTACACCATTGTTTCTTTTAAATAAAATTATTTTTTGTCAAAATAGTTGTTAAAAACCACCCAACAATATTTCTTCAAAATTGTGATACGAAATCATCTCTTTTATTAGACATTTAATATAACTTTTAAACTTTTACCTGTGATTCGATACTCGGTATTTTACCATTTTATTACTTGTAAATGACGACAATGGATTGATAAGTTTATACTGACACTAGTCTCCATTTGCTAATAGTGTGAGAGATTTATTTCATATAAATCTCGCAATAAACAATTTTGAGTCTTTGGATGAGTTGACTTTTTGATTGACTTAAAACAAACGTGGACCTTTCATCGACCTTCATCTGATGACTCACATATAACGTGGACATCATCACATTCATCTATTTTCATCTATCTTAATCCACATTCATTTACACTTCAGGCATATTCACGAACTTTTACACATTTTTATTCACTTTCACATGCATGAATTTCTTAAAATTTTAGTTATGGTTATACAAGTAAAGTAAATAAATGTAGACGAATGCAGGTAGATGAAGGTTCGTGTTCTCTCTTATCTTATTAAAATAATATGTTCTCACGTAATCCAACCATATATTTATATTTATATGTGTATATGTATATATATATAGTATGTGTGTGTTTTTATATATACATGTGTGTATATAATATGGAAATGTTAAACCATGGGTTGATTTTAAGGGTATTGATCTTCTAGACCTAACAAAGTCAAACATAGAGTCCCCATAACTTAATTGAATAATATGTTTTTGTATTTATGTGAAAAAAGTTGCTACCATATATTAAACAATAATTGTGGAATTTATTTTTATGATTTATTTTATTTATAATCGCTATTTAATTATTGAGAGTACATCTTTAAGAAGCTTCTTTGACTATATTCATGTATCCATTTTTTGGAAGAAAAAAAAATGCTATTAAATATGAATATATATGAGATTCGTGTTAAGAAAAACTGAGGTTTGCCTCCAAATTTCTTTGCCTTTCTTAGTTGTGTCGTTTTGATTTCTTGCAACAAAATTTGTAAATTTAAGCAGGTACAAAATTTGACCAAAGAAAAAAAATGAGTAAAACTTTACGTTAACTTGTCATTCTCAGACATAGATTGTGCTGTCTCATACTTGAAAATTTCGACTTTGGACTTGTTTTGACAAAGTCCATAGTCTCGATTTAACTCGTATAAACTCCATGATGCCTTGTAAGTACAAAACGACAAAAAGTAAAGTTTAATGGTTTTATTTCGCTTGAAGTCATAGTTAAACATCTAAGTTTTGTAAGAAAAAAATATTTCAAGAAGTTAATGTTTTATAACAAAAAATTCAAAAAGTTTCATAAATGGTCAAAACTGTTTTATAATGGGGCAAGATTTAGTTTTATTCTATTTTCGTTAATTTGGAAATAATCAGAATTTACAGGATGGAAAGATCAATACTTGGAAGTTTGATGTGTTAGAATGGTGACATTTTCAAGTTAAGTTTAAAAAACATCTGTCCATACATGGTTCTTGATGTCCATGGTCTAGTTATCAACGTTTGTGGTAGAAATGTCATATTACAATCTTGATCACGACATAGTCAAATTATAATTTGGTCAAAATTTTCAAATATGGACATCCACAATTTCCCTATTGTGGATGTATGTATTTGTGTCAGTTTTTTTCCGACAATAAATTGAGAATTTTATTTTACTTTCAAAGTAGATCATTGTCTCAACTCTCTCACACAAATTTAAACCAATATTTAATATCTTTGTGGGCTTTCAAATATTAGTCACTCATCGAATTAGAAGTTCAAATAACTTGTTTTCTTTCCTGGATAATCATTATCATTTGTAAGTGATTTGATAATCAGTGAGTGATCAATTTTAACTATTGCTTAAGTAAATAATATGTATTGTACTTGTGTTTTTTTTTTCTTTTTTTTTCAAAAAGAAAATTCCAAGATAGCGCGATTGTATCCAATGTTTGTCTTGCCATAAAGAGCATATTAGTAGATCGATTTGTCTCGTGGGCCATACAATGGTCTATGCTTTTGAAGATGTCTATGCGAAAGGGGCGAAATCAGAATACTATCATAATGCATTATGTGTTTGGAGTTCACTCACTCGAGTTAGTGGGAATCAACAACTAACTCTACCAGGTGTCTTGACAATATTTCCAGATAGTCAGACAAACCCTAACAGACGCGAATTATTCCTTGACACAATCTGATGTCATGTCAAAATCAAATGTTGCGTCCCTAACATAATTGGTTGAGGATGATCTAGTATAATTACTAGTGACGAGAGTTGCTTAAAAGTACACGATTACGCAATCAAGAGAGATAATTTGTGTGCAAACTTTGTGCGAGCGAATCTAAGAGAGTGTGATACACATGCATTTGATGGAGATTACTGTCCAAGGAAGAACAATCAACAATCCATATTTATAAAAATATATTTTAATTGTTTGAATATGTAATCATCTATGTCATTTAGCATTATATGTTTAAACAATGGTTACTCTATATTAATTGTTTCGACCACAAATAGATTAGGTTTAATGGGGAAAACCATTAAGATACAAAAAATACAAGTTCCGATTTGGTTTTTCTGGATATAACCTGGTATTTTGTGTGTGGCAAGTCTTTATGGTTTACATGTCCCTTTAAAACAAATTTAAAAAAAATAAAAACCATAAACCTTTCAACTAACAAATATCATATAAATTACCTCTTAGGGGCAGTTTAACATTAGATTTGTTTTCTGATTGTCATCGATTCGAGTTTTCTCACGACCACTGGAGGTTTAACTTCAGTACCTTACAAAGGTTGATCGAAATACATACACATTGATATGAACATCCATAGTTATTAAAAAATATATATTAAATAAATTTAAGATTTATTATAACCAATTAATATATTAAACCAGAAAACAAAAGGTATTAATCCACTAGACATAATAAAGTCAAACTTAGGCCCCCTAAAACTAAATAATTGTGGGTTTTTTGTATGTATTTGGAAATTCCACTTAACTACTAAATAATCAATTTTTGAAAGAAAAAAAAGTTCCATGGTTTACTTTATTTTGATCACTTGATAATTAATTGACCCCAACATATTTCAACCCATTACCAAACTAGTTTTATATCTTGATTGCAGCCGAAATAGTAAAAGTATCAAATATTTAAATTTCTTGAGTAAATTACGTTTTTAGTCTATGTAGTTTATTCAAATTTGCATATTTCATCCTTGTGGTTTCAAAATTTTGGTTTTCATCTCTATGGTTTGCAACTAATTTCTATTTTCGTCCATGAGGCTAATTACTACTTTTAAGTATGAGGGACTAAATTAGAAACAAATTGTAAACCATAGAGACGAAGAAAACAATCAAGTTTAAACCATGAGAATGAAAATAATAATGAATGATAGATCATAGGGATGACAATCGTAATTTCAAAATCACAATGACGAAAAAAAAAATCAACAAACCACAAGGACTAAAAACGTAATTTACTCAAATTTCTTAAACATTGTATAAAGAATATTTTAATTACACTTTTTAACGGATTTTGTCTTGTCAAAAACTCATTATTTTAATGAATTCTTTCTTTCGATATAAATCTCGTCGACAATCATCGTCGTATAAATAAAAATGGTTATTAATACACAATCAAGTTTGATTTTTTTATTGTATTTTACATGTTTTGTGACGTTTATTATATTATTTTGTTTCCATTTTAATGATTTTTGTTCTTCCATCTTATTAATCTAAAATTTTAGGGTTCAAAATTTTGTATCAACCAAACCAACCATATCAATTTAACTGGTACCGATTACAGTCGGTTGATAGTACCGTATCAAGTATGCAAACTTGGTTGTTACACGGTATTGAAAATTGCATACCACAGTGCTACTATGTTACCGAATTATTTATTTATTTATTAGTTTTTATATGTTTAATGTATTAGATATTACACATTGTAACTTTAATTATTCTAGTTGAACATTTGAAATGTTTACGAGTTTTATTCCTTCATTTTCTTGTAGTTAAAACCCCTTATACATCACATGTGTTATCTAGAACTCAAAATGTCACTTAAAATTTGAATAAAATGGCAAATTTTCATATATGTAACATGAAGTTGGTACAAAATCAGTACCAACTGAAAAAAGTTGGTAAATAGGTACCAAGTATAGTTAGTTGGTACACGATATATGATTTTGCATACCAATTATAATTGATTGGTACACAATATTTAAGAAAAAAAACTTGGTACCACAACAGTTCCTTACTATCTCGGGAAACTTAACCAAACCTATGGAAATAAAAGTAATGTCGTTTCATTGATAAATACACTATTGAAAAGAAGAGAATGACCAAAGAAATTTTTGTTCGTACTTGGTCAGTCAATATTATACAATATTGCAATTTGAAATTCAAACTTAAATTATTAAAATTATTTAAAAAAATAATAATAACCATTTAAATAAGTCTAAATGCATAACAAATACATGATATCATATTAATATTTATTCTCAATTTTACCCATAAATTAGCGTTTATGAAATTGAAGTTGGGGTGTTCCTTTTACTGAAACATGAAGCCAAAGCATTCGGTAGGTAGGGTATTTTCACTGCCTGTGACATGTCAATATTAGACAATGAAAGAATATATATATATATATATATATATATATATAGATAGAGAGAGAGAGAGAGAGAAAGAGAGAGAGTATGTTAGGTTAGAACGAGAACAACACTTATTTAAGAGAATACGAAAACGACCAAATCACATGTAATTTGACCGTTTTCGTATTTTCTAAAACATTTAGCATTCTTGTTTGATCATCTCTCTCTCTCTCTCTCTCTCTCTCTATATATATATATATATATATATATATATATATATATAAGGTTGGGTTCCGGTGAGAATGAAAATTATGATGAGAAGGGTAAGAAAGAATCTTCACTTTTGGATGCACATTAGGATGAGATGCATCGAGATGAGATGCACTAGATCAATTCTCGTATCAAGCACGATTCATGGGGTGAAGTGAGATTAAAAGTGATCAAGGGTCCGGATCTCTTCTCACCTTAACTCTTATTCTCACACGGTGCTTCGTATATATATATATATATATATATATATATATATATATATATATATATAGAGAGAGAGAGAGAGAGAGAGAGAGAGAGAGAGAGAGAGACACCTTCAAATACAAACTTTTTAATGGTGCAAACCATGCAACCCACTTATCTACCACATATTTTGTTTTTACCTTTTTAATAAAAAAATGAGAAAATAAAATATGTGGTAGATAAGTGGGTTGCATGGGTTTGCACCATTAAAAAGTTTGCATTTAAACATCCTTATATACATATATATATACATATATATATATATAGAGAGAGAGAGAGAGAGAGAGGGAGGATCATGCGAGAAACAAACTAATTTGCGAGAAGGCGAAAAGGAATGTGGGCCACATAATTTATTAATTAAAAAAACCATAAATAAAAAATAAAAAATAGTTTTAGAAATTAAGATAATTATCATTTTAAATTGGATACATACTTAAAATTCTCATTATATCTTTTAGATTTATTTATTTTGTAATTTCAATTATTTATTAATTTTTTTTCTAAATATACTTTTAATAAAAAAAAATTCACTATTTTAACCAAATATCACATGTGATATCATTATATAAATATTTATGCGTATCACATATCATATTATTACATATGATAATTGTATATATTTTAGTTAATCATATGTGATTATGTATACTTCTATTTATAAATCTTTTTGTAATGTAAATATTATCACATGTGATAATTGTATATATTTTAGTTAATCATATGTGATTATGTATACTTCTATTTATAGATATTTTTGTGATGTAAATATTATCACATGTGATAATTGTATATATTTTAGTTAATCATATGTGATTGTGTATACTTCTATTTATAGATCTTTTTGTGATGTAAATATTATCACATGTGATTATGCGTCATTTATATTCAGACATATATTATCATATGTGATATTTACAAAAATCCACCTACTGTGATCATATGTGATACATAATAATATATCACATGTTAAACGAAGTTAATCACATGTGATTCAAAACGTAAATATAAAAAATAGAGAAAAAATGGTGAAATAAATAATGAATTAGTTATGGATATCACATGTGATATTTGATGAAAATTATGATTTTATCTAGAAAATAATAATATAAATTTGATAAAAAAAATTATGAATTTATTAAAATTAAAAAATAAATAAATTTAAAAGATATTATGAGATTTTTAAGGATTTATCCGATTTAAATTGTAATTATTCTAATTTAAAAAAAATAATTTATTTATGCTATTTTTTAATTAATAAATTATGTGGGTCTTATTCCTTCTCGCCATCTCGTAAATTGACTACCTTCTCGTTTGAACCTACCCCTATATATATATATATAGTCTTAGGTTCATTTGAGAAATGGTAAATATATGAGAAATGGAGAAGTAATCCTAGCCATTCACACGGTCAAGATCGGATTTGACTGGTCAAAAGTTGCGGCTCTTCCAAAAATAGAAGAACACTTTCGTAATTTTTATAAAATACACGGGATGTGTTCATATATGAACCTGTATAATTCACATATGAACTATATGTTCATATATGAACCAGTGCAATTCACATCTGAACTCTTTTAACTGATTCATATATGAACCTTTGTGATTCATATATGAATCAGTTGAACTAACTAACAGATTCATATATGAACCAATTAATTGATTCATATATGAATATGTATGAATCACAAAGATTCATATATGAATCAGTTGAACTAATTAACAGATTCATATATGAATCTTTGTGATTCATACAGATTCATATATTAACTCATCCCGTGTATTTTACGAAATTACCCCTCTACCTTCTATAGACCACACAAGGAATTATCCGGTGCTTCGCGGTCAAAGCCGCAAATGTTGACCAGATGAATGACTAAGATTACTTTTCTATTTCTCATATATTTACCATTTCTCAAATGAACCTCTCCCTATATATATAAATATATATACAAAGAGTTAAGGTGATAAGTGTAAGAAGAGATTTGGACTATTGATCACTTTTAATTTCAAAGCAACCCATAAATTGCATTTTAGAATGAAATTGATCTGGTATATCTCGTTATTGTCGATCTTCAATTATGATTGATATATTCTCACCATAATTTTCATTATCACCGGAATCCAACCGTATATATATATATATATATATGTATATATTAAAAGAAAACTTAAAAAATATGTGTTTAAAAAGGGGAGAAAATTGTTTGATTTAATGATTGATACATTAGTATAGTACAAGAATGCTCCTTTCCTACGTTAGCAAGTCATATGATAATAGTTTTACACTTCGTTTTGACGAAAAGAAACTATATAATAATTTTTTTTGGTTTAAAAAAGCTATATTATTTATTCTCTTGAATTCGATTACAACTTTTATTAAATTATTGATCATTATATATTGACATTTTCTTCTTTAACTTTTTCTTATTAAATAATATTTTAAATATTAAATTAATAGTAAAAAAATTATTAAATCAAATATATTATATTTTATGTTTTTACCGTTTATTTATTGATATAATTTAACTAATTTGTTAAACGGTATATAAAATGAACTATTTTTAGGCAGTCAAACAAAAGCATCCTCTTCACATAAATACAATATAAAACAGAAGAAAAAGAATCAATCATTTAATATTATTTTATCCCAAAAATCATTTTATACGACACATAAGAGTTGTAATACTGCTACGCTAAACAAAGCTAATTAACATGTTCCCTCTTTTGTAAAATTTACTTAAAAAACAAGTATATAATTTGTTGTAAATAACGTAATGAATTTATTAATTAGATAAGGTAACCTTAGAATTACTTTTCTTATGGTTCAAACGAAAATAGTGATCAAATACAAAAAAAAAACATGAGAACAACCAAACCACAGATAATTCTACATCAAATCACTTGTAATTTTACACTAATTTTATAGGTGTTTTGCGTGATCTACGTTGTTGCCAACTTGCCCGCACATCCCTTCGTCGACCATGATTCGTAGTTGCATGTGATTTTAGTGAAAAATCACATGTGATGTGGTTGTTCTCGTGTTTACTTGTTTTGACTATGTTTACTTTTGATCCTCCTTCTCTCTGATCTCTCTATCTATCTCTGTGTGTGCGTATATAATATATATATATACACACACACATGTGCATGCATATTAAGGGTGTTGTTTCAAAAATTTATCGAGTAGATGAAAATTATCTTTTTTCGAACATTCAAACATCCTCTGCTATCTCTTTCATATTTTGATTGGCAATCAAGGAAGAACTGCGAAAACAAAATAATCAATGGTATCGTTTATCGAATAAATGGAGATATGTAAAAGACGACTTCGAATCGAGGGAGAAAAGAAAAGACCACAAGGATTTAGCCAGCATGAGGATTAAGGCCATGACTCAAATTGGGGCTAGCTATCCAACAACAGTTCTAGAAATGTAACAAACTTAAATGATGTGACCATTAACTTGACAAGGAAACAACCGCTAACCAAGGGATAAAGTGATTGATCGAGACTTCATCGCAACCACCTTGACGATTATTTTTAGCTCAGAGTGCAATTTCCTTCGATCAACTAAAATTTATCAATAATGTTTCACATCTTATTTAATTTCTAATGTTTTCGATTTTTTTCCCGATATCATTCTTTTCTTTGAAAACAAGTAAAAAAAATAAAAGTCGCATAATACCAAATTATTATTAATAAACAGAACATTTTATTAAAGAAAAAATATATTTTCAATTCATAAATAAAAGAAAATTAGATTTATTTTATGCTTTTGAATATTTTCTTTTTCGTTAGGCCGGTCAGGTCAGCTTACAGCTAATTTCCACTTTTATTATTATTATTTATTTATTTATTAAATAAAATACCATTTTAAAAAAACATGAAAATAAATTTTAAAAATGACAATTGACTAAACCGAGTCTATTCATACTTCAAACCCAATCAAAACCCTGTCTCTCTTTCACCTCATAAATACCCACCAAATCCTCCCTCTTCAAATCTAACCCTCACCCACCCGCCACCATGCTCCGCCACAAACCACCACTCCTCACCCTCCTCCTCCTCCTCATCTCCGCCGCAGCCACCACCACCTCAATTTCAAAACAATTCAAAGAAGCTCCCAAATTCTACAACGCCCCCGAATGCCCCCATACCAACATTCACACCGACGACGTTGACCACCACACCGACACCTTTGACGCCGCCGTCCACGTGGCAATGACCCTCGACGCCACCTACATCCGAGGATCAATGGCCGCCATCTTCTCCGTCCTCCAACACTCCTCATGCCCACAAAACATCATCTTCCATTTCGTCACCTCCGCTTCCTCCTCCGACGCGTCAAACCTACGCGCCACCATCTCCACCTCCTTCCCTTACCTAAATTTCCAAATCTACCCTTTCAACGACTACTCCGTCGCCGGACTTATCTCCACCTCCATCCGCTCCGCCCTCGACTGCCCACTCAACTACGCCCGCACCTACCTCCCAAACATCCTCCCACGCCACGTCACCAAAATCGTCTACCTCGACTCCGACCTCGTACTCGTCGACGACATTGCGAAACTCGCCGCCACACCGCTCGGAAACGACGCCGTCCTCGCCGCGCCGGAATACTGCAACGCCAACTTTACCTTCTACTTCACACCCACCTTCTGGTCAAACCCGTCTCTCTCGTTGACTTTCGCGAACCGGAAAGCTTGTTATTTCAACACCGGCGTGATGGTGATCGACCTGGACCGGTGGCGGGCCGGCGATTACACGAGGAAGATTGAGGAATGGATGGAGTTGCAGAAACGGATGAGGATTTATGAGTTGGGTTCGTTGCCGCCGTTTTTGCTTGTGTTTGCCGGAAACATAGCTCCGGTAGATCACCGGTGGAACCAACATGGGCTCGGTGGGGATAACTTCCGGGGGCTTTGCCGGGATTTGCATCCGGGACCGGTGAGCTTGTTGCATTGGAGTGGGAAAGGGAAGCCGTGGGTGAGACTTGATGCGGAAAGGCCGTGTCCGTTGGATGCGTTATGGGCGCCGTATGATCTTTTGAAACCTCCATTTTCGTTTGATTGTTGAAGAAAATGGTGATGATGATGATGATGGTGATGGTGAAGAACATGAACGCCATTATCTGGGTTTTTGTTTTTTTTTATTTTATATATTTTATATTGAGATTTGAAATTGTACATTTGTTTAAAAAAAAAAAATATATATATATATATATATATATAGAAGTAGGAATTCATGATTTTTGTTGTATAAGAAAGAGAGAAAGAAAGTCCAAGACATAAAGTGATGTAATAAAAGACGTCTCTTTCTTCCATATGTCCCCTAACCGATATTCTTTAATTTTCTTCTCCCATAATTAAAAAGAATAGGAGTAAATTACACTTTTGGTCTCCCAATTTTTTAACCATTTTCAAATAATTACACTTTTAATTACATTTTATTTTAGATTTTAGTCTTTTTGACTAATTTTTGTTAACATAGTTCGTTTAAGAGTATTTTGGTCTTTTTATATTTTTTTAGTTCTCTATTAAAATAAAACAAATATATTATTATTATAATTTATTATTATGATGATTATTATTAAACAAGGATCACCCCCTATCGGCATGACACCCCCTTCCTCCGATCAAAACCTATACGTACAAATCCCACCATAGGTTGAACAAACACAAACACACTCTACTTTGAATAAACGAAAGGTCTCATATTCTAACAAACAAATTGTGTTGAGAATGAACCATAATCTTGTAAGATAAAACCTAAATCTAATTCAATAAGCAAATAGAGTGAACCCAGATTTCAATCAAATCAAACCAAGTGTTAATAAAAAAACTAAAAACCCCAAATTGGAAAGGCAACCAAAACTCAAATAAAAGGAATGATATCAACAAGAAAATATAAAAACCCTAAAACCCCTAACCAATACGCAAACAGAACAAAATGGTATTACTTTAACTCGTCATTGTAGGCAACAGTGATAAGGGTTGACTCCATGAAGTTGACTCCATGATCCAAATCACTACTGCTAGTTTCGGCTCAGCCGTAACCTAGACGAGCTCGTGTTTAGGTTGACATATGACATAACCTACCAAGCAACTTTCAATTTGATTTCACATAAAGGAAAAGAAGAATTCACCAAACTTCTACAATAATACACCAACCTCTTTGGTGCTTTCAATTTGGCCGATTTCATCACATGGCTAGTGTTAATCGGCCATGCGGGATTGAACACCTGTTTGTCGAAGGCCCGGGGAAAGCTAGACATTCATCGATAAAAAATAATCAACAAAAAGCTTAGGGAGAAAACTGTAATCGCTAATGGTGGCGAGGGTCTCCAAAACAAAGAAGACAATGATTAGAGAGGGAGAAAAGAAGGCCAAGGGTGTGTCCCTGTTGTTGTTTATATTAAATATGTATATAATAGTAATAATATATTTGTTTAATTTTTAATAAAAAAAAATTAACGAAATGATAGAAAGACTAAAATATCCTTGAATTAACGGATTCTATTAACAGGAGTTAGTCAAAGGACCAAACTCAAAACAAAATTATGACCAAAAGTGTAACGCCTGGAAATTTGAGTAAGAAATTATGATTTATTATATAAAAGGTTTTATCTCGCTATAACATTTAGTTATCGTACTCTAATCTTAGTTTCTTGGAATTCGTACGTTTTAATCGGCTCAGCTAGCGCGCGAAAGATAATGAGGAAATCGGGCCAAAACCGGATCGGCGAGAATGCCGACAACAATGACATGATGTCAAAGTCGCTAGGCAATGTCGTGAGGGGGACTTGAGTCGCGGTACATCTCGAGCGAGAGTGACCGCGATTGTGCCACTGGGCACTCTCGCCGGTCACAATTGTCGAGATTGTACCAAAGGTGTGGTGGACTCAGACAGAATGTCGTCGACAATGCCCAATGGCAAAGTCGTCGGGCATAGTCGCGCTCGGGGAGCTGACGACTTAAATACTCGATTTTGACCTCTTCACTTCACTTCACTTTACTCATTTTCAAAACCCTCTCTCCCGTTTTCTTGAGCTAAGGTGCGATTTCTCCCCTACCCAAACTTCTCCCCTTATTAAATTCAACCTAGGGTGGTTGGGAGCTTCAACTTTTGCAATCAAAGGTAGTATTGGAAGCATTTATTAGGAGGATCTTAAGCTAAAACCAAGTCTCAAGCTTTCCTTCCCAAAGATCTAGGGTTTGGTTGTTTTCTAGGTTTTAACCAAAAACCTAGATAGTGAGTTGTCTAAACCCTTTTGTATAAACTAGATACTTGTCATTATATATGATGCTACCATTTCAATACATGATTATCCAAAGTTAGTTATGGAGACCTAATGGTTACTTATTTGGGGTTAGTGACCTATTGTACACTTGAGTACAAGGGATGACTTGAATATTTGAATAATGTGGTTATATGTTGATATGATTTATATTATTGATTCTTTCATGGAAATGCCTAAGGCATCGTTTGGCAAAAATAAGCTAGCTTATTTTCTGGGTACATGTTTGGATGGACAAAAGTTAGCTTTTTGATAAACTACTTCAAGTAACTTATGAGAAGCTTTTTATGATTATTCTAATTACGCTCTTATTAATATTCATTATCATATGTTAACTATTAATTAAATTAATATTGATTATTAAATTTTATTATTATTAATTAATATTATTTGAAAATTATAACATAAATTTTAATTATATATTAATATTAATTTTTAATTATTTAGAATTATATCAATTTTTTTATTATTGATCAATATATTTTGGTTATCAGTTATTATTATTTTTGTAATTATTTTTTGATTATTTTTTTCCATATTATATGTAACGATTATTTAAAATCATAAGTTAATGTATATTTTTTCTTAAATTTGGTATAAAATTCAAAATAATAATAATAATAATAATAAATTTCAAATTCTTTTAATTAATATATTATATTATTTACTACCTTATTTGCATTAATTAATATATTATATTACTAGAAATTTATTTTAATTATATTATTAAATATTGTAATTAATTATTTTTTTCTAGATGTCTTTCTTGGTAATTTTACATGTTTATAAGTTAGTCTTTGTCAAACGTGACTTTTTCATCAGTTAGTTTATCAGCTATCAATTAGCTTATCATCTACTAGCTAGTTTATCAGCTAGTTTGTCAAACATAGCCTAAATATTTGGGGGTTGACCTAATTTGGAGGAAATTACCTACATATGTGGTAAAATGGTTATTATGTGGACTTGTGCATTAGTATTGAATTCTCACAAGCATGATTACTAGCTTTATGGTATTGACAAATTTCTATGTGGTCATTTGACTAAAGAGAAAATGTTGATGGATTCATGTTGGGTCCTATTGTGATGTGCGTGGTAATTAGACCACAAAATCTTCTATGATAGTATGACACAAGTAATCATATGGATTTGAAAGCCTTTTGGCTATATTGTAAACTATTGGATGAACCAAGTCAAATAGACACTAGGAGGACATAGTATTGGGTGTCACCATGTGGATATGCACCTAGACCACCATCATTTTGGGCGATGCCTTTGTTGTACCCTCGAATGTGCCGAGCCTTTTTGGTGTCACTCATGGTAGTTGACACTAAGGTATCTCGACTTGTTGGGTGAAACTTGGTTGGTGCTATGAGTCTCCCCCATTGACTCCAATTGCGATGTATGAAATGTCAAACTTGTCATTATTCTATTGTTAATTACATGTTATTATTTGTTCAAACTCACTAGGCTCTTTGGCCTAATACTTGTTTGGTGTCGACTTGTATCTCAGGTTCTAGCGGCGTCAGACTTAAAAAGGTTTAGTCGTGCCTAGAGTGCCTAGGGATTAGATTAGATGGTTGTTGTTGGTTTTTCCGTTACATTACAAATTGTAATCATACAGGTGTTATTTATTCCCCCTTTTTGGGAGACTCGTGCTATGACATTTTATATACTCCCTCCGTCCCAAAATAAGTGTCCACAATTGACTTGACACACAGTTTTAGACATGCATAATTATTACACAATTTTGTTACTAAATGACATCTTTAACCTTATTTAATGTTTCTCTTTCTTCACAACTCTTATGTATTTGTGCATTAATTAAGGGTAAATGTGAGAATTTAGCTATCTATCTTTTTAAAGTGAACACTTATTTTGGGACAAATATAAATAGAAATGTGGACACTTATTTTGGGACGGAGGGAGTACCATTTTTACATTTTTGGAAGTTTTTGTTTACCCTCATTTTTGGGGTGTTCCAAAAAGTGTAATCTCAATTTACTTGCAAAATTTTATTCACAACACACACATGTATATATATATATTCATAGGTTCAAATGAGAAATGTTAAGTGTGTGAGAAATCGAGAAGTAATCCTAGGGCTTCATCTGGTCAACATTTGCGGCTTTGACTGTGAAGCACCGGATAATTTCTCGCATGGTCTGCAGAAGATAGAAAGTTAATGTCATAACTTTTACAAATAGCCAACACCTGTGTTCATATGTGAATCAGTTAATTAGTTCATATGAAATCGAGTTAATTAGTTCATATGTGAATCTTTTAATTAGTTTATATGATTCACATATGAACCTACGAGCTCATACGTGAATCATAAGGGTTCATATGTGAATCACAAAAATTCACATATGAACACAGTTGCCGCCTTTATATAGAAGTTACAACACTACCCTTCTATTTTTGGCATAGTTGCAAATTTTGACCATTCAAATCCGATCTTAACCGTATGAATGACTATGATTATTTATCTATTTCTCACACACTTAGCATTTCTCATTTAAACATCTCCCTATATATATATATATACACACACACACATGAATAGTTTAAACGAGAAGACGGTAAATTTACGAGAATGCAAGAAAGAATATGGGACACATAATTTGTTAATAAAAAAAATACTGTAAATAAAAATTGAAAAATAATTTTAAAAATTATGATAATTATCATTTTAAATTAGATAAATTCTTAAATATATCGTTATATCTTTTAGATTTATATATTTTTTATTTTTATTTTTATTTAATTCATAATTTTTTATCAAGTTTTAACATATGCTTTTTTGTAGATACATTTTTTATTAAAATAAATCACTTTTTTTTTATAAAATATTACTTGTGCTATCCACCATCAATTCATATATGATAATTGTAAATATTTTTATTAATCATATGTGATTATGTATATTTACATTTATACACAAGGTTGTAGTGTGGTGGTAAGAGCCTGGGGACTTCATAGCGGTTGCCCGGGTTCGAGCCCCACTCACAGCATTGTGGCCACGAGATGAATGCCCGCGGGCCATAGGCCTGTTTTCCAGGAGATTAGTTCGAGCCAAAAGTGGTCTGGTATACTCCTTTACCAAAAAAATATGTGATATGTCACTTATATTCAGACATATATTATCATATGTGATATGTACAAAAAATTCACATAGTGAATCATATATGATACGTAATAGATCATATGTTAAACGAATCTAATCACATATGATTCAAAACGTGGATTCGAAAAAATAGAGAAAATGGTAAAAATGATAATGAATTGATTGTGGATATAACATGTGATATTTGATGAAAATTGTGATTTTATTTAATCAAAAGTGTATCCAGAAAAAAAAAATTATGAACTAATTATAATAAATAAATCTAAAAGATATTATAAGATTTTTAAGTATTTATCCAATTTAAAATGGTAATTATCTTAATTTCTAAACTTATTTTTCATTTTTAATTTATGGTGATTTTTAATTAATGAATTATGTGGCACATATTTTTTCTCGTAATTAGTTTGCTTCTTGTATAATCCTCCCTTTATATATATATATATATATATAATAGAGGGAGGATCATGCGATAAACAAACTAATTTGCTAAAATGCGAGAAAGAATATAAACCATATAATCCATTAATTAAAAAATATCATAAATGAAAAATATTTTTTTAGAAATTAGGATAATTACCATTTTGAATTGGATGAATCCTTAAAATTGTCATTATATTTTTTAGATTTATTTATTTTTTAATTTCAATTAATTCATAATTTTTTATTAAGTTTTATATAAAAAATTAGATACAATTGTAATAAAAAAAATTCACAATTTTGATCAAATATCACATGTGAATTTTTGTACCTATCACATATCATATTATCACATGTGATAATTATAGATATTTTAGTTCATCATATGTGATTTTGTATATTTATATATATAGATCCTTTTGAGATGTAAATATTATCACATGTGATTATACTTAACTTATTTTATATAAAATAAAGATACATAAATCTCAAAATTGAAGAACCAAAACTATAATTGTAAAAAGTAATGCAAAATATATATAGTGTAAATGAAGCTTCTTTGATGTAAAACATGTGATTCACGAAATATTTGTCATTTTACTAAATGAGAAGCGTTGTTTGAATATACATATGTGAATCTATGTTTGTTTTACCTACGATAAAGGCTTAAACAATTATTTTATATACAAATTCACTTGTGCATCTTTATAATCAAAAAATCGTGAGTCATTCCTTTTTTTATATTTCAAGGTGGAAGGTTTAAATGTAAATTCACATGTGAATCATGTATCGATTTTACATATTTCTAACAAGTAATGTTATAGAGATTCACATATGCATTGTGAAACTTATTCCTAATTTGTGAAATGTATCAATATTCTTTCAATGATTCAAATGTGAGTTCTTTATAAATTGTTGCAATATATACATAACACATGTTGCACACAAAACCTTAATGAACCATTGATGATAACCAAACATCATGTATTTACTATGTATCAACATCAATGTACATGTGAATTATTTATCGTGAATGGTTCTATAAACACAAATTCACATGTGAACCTTAAAGAACCATATACACTTTTATTATCAAGGTTCATGAGTCAGCTCTTATTTTTAGATTTGAAGACAGATGGTTCCACTTAAAATACACTTATAAATTATGCCATTATTTTTTATATTTCAAATAAGTAATGCTATGCAAATTTATATATGCATATTTGTGAAACTCATTCCTAATTTGCTTAAATGCATCCATGTTTCCAAATAAACATATATATATATATATATAGGGGTTGTTTTATTTGCAACCCTTAAAATGGTTGCAAACCTTGCAACCCACATTTTTACCGTCGGATTCATGATCGGCGGTTACAATAGATATGGGGCATAATATTTTTAATTAAAAAACAGAAAAATAAAAATAAAATAACCACCGATCATGAATCCAACGGTTAAGATGTGGGTTGCAAGGGTTGCAACATTTTTAAGGGTTGCAAAATATCCTTCCACTATATATATGTGTATATATATATATATATAAGTCTAAAGGGTAGAGGATAGTGAGGGAATTGCTTCTGATTTAAGTGTCAAAATGATCAAAACATCCCTTGATACAATTTCGTTGATATAAAAAAAATTAATAAGGTTGTTATAAGTGGAAAGAGAGATATAATTGTATGTTACTTTATGTCATGAAAAAAACAATTTATAAAAAATAGAATATAGATAAATTTAAAGTCAAGGTTAATCATGAAAAATAAATGAAAATATCTAACTTTTCTTATAAATTTAAATTTTGAATAGATTTCTTAGAAGAAATAATATACTATTTTAAAATTAAATTACTGAATTTATTTTATATGAGGTGGATGGGAAAAACAATGCTTTAATTTGGGTCTCTTTCTTAAAAAGAAATAAAGTTAATGCAACAATATGATCAATCGAATATAAAGGGTGTCAATTCAAATTTATAATCATCAAGTTTTAAAATAAATACAAAGTTTAATAAAAATATATGAAACGATAATTTTTTCAAAGATTAATTTTAAACATATATTTTTAATGTTTTACTATATTTTCTTGAAAATTTTAATCCAATTTTTTTTTGTCTATTTTCTTATTCTTTAACATTAAAGCATATAAACATTTAATTGAGAAATGCAACAAATCATGTGAACTTTAAAATCAAGGGTTATTGTCACACATCGTATTGATGCAAGTGTCGGCAAAGTGATTTTATATTTTTACGTTGAATTTATCAGGTTTTGATAATTTGACAAAAAATTCTCATGTAATATTTATCAATTACTGACAAGTTTAGTTCATTTGAGTGTAATTATAATCATACAAGTTTAATCACTCAAACAACAAACATAAAGAATAATTAGAAATTGTCTCAATAAACAGGTAGAAGTCGGAAAATGTTTAGAAAGTCTAATATGGCAAATGACTTGGTGTCTTTAGAGGAAATTCAAAATGAATGGCTGTCCGAAAATGCAACATTAAGTGCAACAATGTGAACTTTCTAACTATTGAACGTGTTAGTAATTTAAAGATTTCACTTGGTAAGTGTTAGTCATGACTCATGTGTGGGAAAATAAAATTCGTGTTATATTTAGAAAAAGTGCTTGCAAGATAATGAAAGATGGTCTAATAATTTTGACCAGTTTAAGAAGAATTTCTATACGTGTAGGATGCATGTTAGACTGTTATAACTCAATATCTTAACTCCTATTAATGATAACATTACTTTGTGGTATAGGAGATTCTGCAAATTTGAGTTAAATTCTAAAAGAAAAGAATAAGAAGCTTGTTTATGACATTACGATGGTTATACTGGGAGCTATGTAATGAAATTTGTATTCGTTAATTAAAGATCAGTCAGTAGATTTGCCAACAATGATAGAAATTCCGACATTTGATGAACCATATATTAATGACCTTTGATGATCAACATCATTTGTGAAAACTCATATTGGAAGATAGGACGAAGATGACTCATGTAATCAGAGTGGTCAATGAGAACAATGCTAGAGGGTTTTTTTTGTTAAGTGTGGTATCCGGTCCAGTTTGCGCACCTCGACTAATCTCAGGGGTCTTGGAGCACAACCAGGAAAATCACGTGTGATTTTGCATGACTCAAAATGGTGACCCTTTAAGGAGGATCCCTAAATGCTCAAGTCTTATTGTCAGTTGAATTAATCCCACGGGGTTAATGTTAGAAGTTCTAACGCAACAAAATAGCAAACTAGATATAGATCACCGGTGTGAGACATAACTTGATTGTGGTTGTATCTAAGATGAGATCTTAATTGGATTTTTCTGTATGTTAAGATAAGATCTTAATTGGATTTATGTATCTTAAGATAAAACTTGGTTTTCGTTTATTAGACTTTAAAATAATTTTTATTTTTAAGATGAATTTGAGTTTATGTTAGACTCTAAAATAATTTCTATAATTCGGATGTTTGTTCTTAAATTTAATTAAGCATAAATTATAAAGAATTTTTTTTAAAAATTATAATTGATTTATTTTACCCTTTAATTAACAACAACAATAAGCACTCATATATAACATTTTTATTTTTCATACAACCTAAATACATCGATTTTGTTTATTAAAAAATTCTGATATCTATACTATATTATAAAGTACAGATAAAAAACTTTTAAATACAAATTATTAGGCACAAGGTACCATCATTTTATGTAAGATTTTAAAAGTCTCTTAATTTACAAGTATCAAAGCACAATATATATATTACTACTGCAGACTTCTAACATCCACCAATTTGGTACGTGCAGAACCTTCCTTTTATGCAGACATTTACATGTATCACTATTAGTTAATATATTATATTACTATAAATTTGTTTTAATTATATTATTAAATATGTAATTGGTTATTTTTTCTAGATGTCATTAAAATATATAAGATAATCATTGAATTCTAACAAACTACTTAAGTTTTTTTATATAAAAAACATTATATTATTAAGCTTAAATTAAAAAAGTTTATAAAAAAAACATTATCATTTTCTCAAAACAATCCAAAATCGTACTGTAAATCAACAAAAAATAAAATAAAATATTAAAATCGTGATGTATCTCGCTGCATTGCGCGAGTACGCTTCTAGTATAATATTATGATGAAAAGACCGAGAAGTTACTTCGTATTAAAAGATAAAAGTATTAAATAACACGATGAAATTGATAAAATAAAAACTAAAAATAGTTGATAGAATTTAGTATTAGTTGTTGACTATTAAATGAAGGTCAACCTAGTGCATGAATCAACGAGAACAATTTTGACTTTCGAGTGTATATGCTTTGACTAACTGGAGGTAGAGGACAATATTTGATCTTTCTAGGAAACGTCCTCAATTTACGAGGTTGATTATTTAGAGCATCTCTAACAATTCTACTATTATTTTAAAAAAATTAAAGATTTAAAAAGAATTTGTTCGAACAATTATGATAAACACTTTTTTAAAATTAGAAGCGTACTCGCGCAATGCAGCGAGATACATTACGATTTTAATGTTTTATTTTATTTTTTTGTCTATTTACAGTACGATTTTGAATGGTTTTGAGAAAGTGATAATGTTTTTTTCATAAATTTGTTTAATTTAGGCTTAATAGTATAATATTTTTTATATAAAAAAATTAAGTATTTTGTTAGAATTTAATGATTATCTTATATATTTTAATGACATCTAAAAAAACAACCAATTACATATTTAATAATATAATTAAAACAAATTTATAGTAATATAATATATTAATTAATAGTGATACATGAAAAAGTCTGCATAAAAGGAAGGTTATGTACATACTAAATTGGTGGGTGTTAGAAGTTTGCAGTAGTAATATGTATATTGTGCTTTGATACTTGTAAATTAAGAGAATTTTAAAATCTTACATAAAATGATGATACCTTGTGCCTAATAATTTGTATTTAAGAGTTTTTTTATCTGTGCTTTATAATATAGTATAAATAAAGAAAAACATAAAAGAATAAATAAGAAATCTTCAAATTCGAAAAAAGAGAGAAAATATAGTATACGAGGGAATCTCCAAAATATTTTTAATAATTTCTCTAAAATAGAGAATCAAAAGTCAAAATCTTTAAAAACAATTACATTTATTACCATATTTTCTATTTCAGATATTTCAATATTCTTTATATTATTTGTAATAACGGGAATCCTAGTCTTAAAGGAATTCGACGTTTGGTGGAACTTGGGTGAAAGTTTAAAATCCAAGGGTTTAAATTGTAAATAAGGGAATAGGGTTAAAACCCTAAAACCCTTTTTCTCCTAATCATTTTCATTACTCTGGAGGCTGAGAAAAACGCGGTGTATAACGTGTGCAATTGGAGGGGCAATTTTGGGAAAGAAATTGGGGAAGACTGCTAAAGTGAGGGAGAAGTCTACACCAGTCGTCATCAAGGTAATATTTTACGTAGACCTGACAAAAAATAACACGACACGCTAACCTGACACAAACCCGACATGAAATAAACAGGTTTGAGTAATACATTTCAACCCGTTTAAGTAAACGGGTTGACACGACACGACACGAAAATTAAACGGGTAAGGTCAGGGTCAACATTTTCAACTCGAAAATGACCCGAATAACCCGTTTATATATATATATATTATAAGTTTTCTTTTTAATGTTTGGATTTTTAATGTTTTAGATTTGATTAAAACTTTTAAGTTTGAACTATAAAATTTAGATTTATAATACTTTCATTTGAATTTTGGATTTGTACCTTTTTGTGAATTTTCGATTTTTAATTTTTAGTTTTATAAATGTTAAACGGGTTAGGCGGGTCGGGTTAGGGTTGAGATTTTCTGACCCGTTTATTAAACGGATCAGGTTAGGGTTAGACACTCTCAACCCGTTTAACTTTGAACCCGACACGAACCCGGCACGACACGACACGTTTGCTAGGTCTACTTTTACGTCATCTCTCATCACCTATTTGTTGGTAAATGTAAGTTCTTTGGGTTTTAGGGATGGACTGTGTTTTATCATTGTGTTCTAAGAGGATTATCTATTGATGAGGTTTATAGTTGTTAATACTTGATGGGAGGGATAAGGCACTTAACCATAATGTTTTTGGGATTAAAAATCTATTAAAAACGACTTATTTGGAGAAACCGTAGAACTTGGGAGTTGGGACTATGCGCAGTCCCGAGAATCGCCCGAACCCGGGAGACGGGGAACCCGGCAGAACCCCGCCGGGAGGCGGGGGACCGAGAATACCCCGGGAGACGCGGGAACCCGGTAGAACCCGGGAGGCGAGGACCGGGGAGGCCGAACCTGGAAGGGGAGACCCCCGGGTGGGAGGTTGAACCAGGTAGGGGAGGTCCCAGGTGGGTGACCAAATCCGATAAGGAGGTAGGAGTCCTTAAGGATTGATGAGTGACTTATCACCTTGAACTTCTTTTATCATAGGTGTTTTGTTTAAGGGCTGAGGCGTAGGAGAGAGAATTAAGCAGGAACGACAGGTGAGTCTTTCTACCCAAATCAATGTTGACAAACATGTTTCTTTACGTAAAATGTTTATTAAATCGCATGTTTTACATCGTTATGATTGGTGCTTGTTTAGGTATGCATACATTTAAGTGTGAGTATGTTATGACATGAGTTGGGAGGTGTGACCCGCCAGAGCTCATACCAGGGGGTGAGCCATACACGTCACAAGTGTGCATGACTTCAGCGTGTGCCATTAACATGTGTCGTTTGTGTGTTAAGTTTTAAAGCTACAAAGTGTTTATAAATGCCTTCATATCTTTTATAATTTGTTGTGGCACAGATTTTCGTTGTTAGAGGGAACTCACTAGACCTTCCGGTCTAACCATCGCATTTCAAAAACTAAACCCCTTGTAACAACCCACGAAAATAAACACACCAAAACTACCGTGTCTCATAGATAACTCCCAAACGGGCCCCAAAGTATCAAATCAAGCATACGAAATACAACTAAGGTTTGTGGAATAAACTGGTTTACAGCTGAGAAATTAAAGCATAAACTAGACGGGTATATCTAACAAGACTACTCAGACGTAGGTAAAGGAGAGCATGAGTCGGATCGGTTCGGGGGAGAAAACACATAACCCGATCAGGTTTCGGGTTTGACATATAGCCCCCGAATATTAAAATTGGGTGTGTGGGATTTCAGGTTTCGGCCAACGTCGGGGTTCGGGTTTAACCGGGTCGGGTTTCGGTTTGATGCAATTATTTTTTCCTCTCTCCCCTACTGTAACACCCTAAAAATTAGAGGAATTTAAAATTCGAAAATTTGGCAATATGATGGCTATAAGTGGAGTAAAACCTGAATAAGACAATAATGATATTTCAACCAAACATGTCATCCCGAAAAACGGGGAAACAAAGTATGACTATTACAACCCAAGAATTAGTAAAATATAATCTCAACGACCTACTAATCTAGACACAATTAGATCTAGATTAAATTCAGGTGTTGACACTCTACTTCTCCAAACATATACCAAGGCTAAGTCGGGTGTACGTCTCTACATTCTCCAAAAATGCTACTATTCGCCAATCTCTCCATTCAAGCCCGAGGAGTCCCACCGCTAGAATGACTTGTTATACATGTCATTTTAAGAAAAAGAGTTAGGCTAAAGCCTAGTGAGACCAAACATTTATATTTGGAAATAAACAATTGCAAACAGAAGTAAGGAAAGTGAATTCATAATAGTAATGATGTAATTCTTCACCATAAGCAAATACCTCTAGGGTTAACTGTAACACCCGTAATTTTCGGTAAGTATAAGGGCACCCAGGCGTTTATGTACCTTGTGTTTGGTGGGATTCATGTTGGGAAAACACTACTAAAAGTTCCAAAGAGTGTCGAGGACCTTCGTGTCGAAAAAGATCGGATTTTCGGGCTTAGGGGAGCCTGGGCGAAAGTGACAGCGAAAGTGACATGTGTCATAATCGCGTGTCACTCTCGCAGAGGGCCTATTGGTCGCGGTACATCTTCGGCGAGAGTGATTCACGATAGTAACATTGTCACTATCGCTTGTCACAATCGCGGTCGGGGGCTGGTGGTTTAAATGAGCCGATTTTGCTACGCTTTTCTCATAACCCTCACCCTTTCTCTCCCAAATCGTTTCCTCTCTCTCCCTTATGAACCCTAACTGATTTTTGGGGATTTTCCATGAAGATCAAAGTGCTCCCCCTCCATATTATGATGATGGCTTCATCCTTGATGCAAGGTCAAGCTCTCACCTTCAACACTAGAGATTTTTGGGATTATTAGGTTTTGCTCAAAACCTAAGTGGTAAGTGTATCCCTTCCATTTCTAAACCCTAATATAAGATATAAATGTCCTCTTGATAATTTCCTAGTGTTTGGTTTATCAAATTTCGAATTTGATGATTTTGGAGAAAATAGTTCAAAATTAGGGTTTGGCCAAGTTGGGTTTTTTTTTATGTAATATGTTTGGGGGACTATTCTAAATGGTTGACTAAATATGTTCATGGTTGGAAAATTGTGATGATAGGTTTTTGTAAGGTTTTGCTTGTGGATTCAAATTTCTTCAAGGAAGCTCATTTGGGGTAAAATCTAGATTTAGCCTAAATCTAGCAAGGTGAGTTCAAGTTGATTTGTGAAAACGATGTAAATGCCAAAATGCTTATTTTAAAGTGTTTTTATGTTTTACATGAAATTATTAACAGTTGATTTATTTGGCGAATCTTGATTATTTGAAGTGTTTGGTTTTATAAACGTTGTAAAACACCCACGTTTGGGATTTTGAGCATCTTGACAAATAAATCATACGCATTGGTATTTTAATGATTTATTTTATGAAGTAGAGTTTGAGTATAAATGCATTTTATTGTGTATCATTGGATAAGTGTTTGATTTTGTGTTATGGGACATTTTAAAGGAATAAATGATATGAACTCACTTGGAAAACGATTTGTCCCAATCTAAACTACGTTGGAGTTAAGTATATGTTTTGGAGTATGGGTTTACATAAGTGCGGGTTTGTTACGGTTGATTTCATTTTATGATTTTCAACGTTGGGTCTTTGGATTTGTTGAGCTTATGGCTGAGTTTGGATTTTGTTGGGTTTTGAGGACACTTGTTCGCTTTTAATAGCTCAATGTACAGCGTTTGGTTATGATTTGCATTTACTGCATCTTATTTGAGAATTGCATGTTTTGAATGCGTTAGTTCATTCGTTTGAGTCATGTAATGTTTTAGTTAGTGCAATGGATCCATAGGCACGGTGTTCTTATGTCCCGTTTTGGACAAGTTCACCACTTTGGCACAAAATAGGCATTGGGTCACCATGATAAGTGTGGTGTGGACCTATACGGTCAAGCAACGTCCCATGGGCAGTAAGGTGTAATTCCCTTTGTGCATAAGTTCCCGTTTTGGAACTGGGTTCCCCTATTTTGGAACTCTCAAGAATAGACCTAGATGGGGTTGACTTGATGTTTTCGAGCAATAGACTTATAGGAGTTGAGCTCGGTATGTTTTATGGGCATAACCCATATGATGTGGTTTCCTACATAGTTATGTGACCTACTTTTGTGTTCCGTCACATACTATGTATTCGGGTCTCCCCCGTCATCGTAAGGTGTTGTTTTGGTTATGGAGTTTTATAATCCATGTTTTCGGTGACGTTTTTAGTATGAATTGCTATCCATGTTTTTTGGGTTTTGCATACTGAACTTTATCCATGTCTTTGGAGTATTTTGGATGATAGAGTTATCCACGTTTTCAGTATTTGATTAGTAAAGTGTCAGTTTTGTATTATGCGAGTTTGGGTTTGGATTTATTTTCAGAGGAGCGTTTTGTTCTTTGGTTTTAATCAAGAAAATGGTTAATGTTGAAAAAGAAATTGTTTTCAGATTAATGTATTTCGTTTTGGTTGTTATCAAATTAAATGTATTTTATTTTGGAAATCACGATTTAAATAACATCATTAAAGTTATTGCTTTATATATATCTATGGAAAACTCTTGAGCTCACTAGGCGTTAAGCCTAACATTTTTATTTGTCGGCATGTACATCAGGTTTCAGTTTGGGAAATGGTTCTAGCAGTTCTATGAAGAGATTAGCACTAGATTTACTCGAGGGTAAGTAGTTTGGTGAAGTCTTCCGCAGTTGGAGATAGTGACCGTTATTGGGTTTTAGTAATATTCGTACTTATTATAGATTCTGTATAGAGATTGATTTGTGTTTATTGAAATCAAACCTTAAATTGTTGTTGTAGTTGATTCAGTTATCGATGTATTTAGAAAAATCTAAATTAGTTGCTATTTCCATATTTGAGAGTGTTACATTAACGGGGGAGACCCGCTTACTAACACAAGTGACGGAACACAAGAGTAAGCCACTTGACAATTTAGTAAAATCAATACAAATAATAAAGTACACGCAAGGGATGTTAGGCTCGGTGGCTTTAAACGTACACCCACGGAAAGTCAACTTCAACCACATAGGGTCCTTACGTTGAGATCCTCATCTAGTGTTCCATCATTGGACAAAATGATACAAACAAAGTGTGGGGTCATGACGCCCAATGCAACCATTTATGCACATACTCATATAAGGAGTCAATCCACATTATTTCACAAATAGGTTGCCATTAAAATGCATCACCAAGAACCCATATAATTTCATACATAACGCTAAAAGATTTCAATAGTATTCCATGAAAATATTCTATTCAATGACTTGTGTTATTCCATTTCTCATCAAGTAAATCCATGAGTGTCTCAAACCCTAATTTAATTTAAACAGGAAGCTAGAGAATAAAGAAAGTATGATGTCGATGTTGTAACCACTTGTAAACCCAATATGTCAATTTCTTTTCTTGAAAACATACACAAACACATAAACCCTAGAATCTCCAAAAATTAGGGTTTTGGTGAAAGTTCACCCAAATCAAAGAAGTTAAAATGGAGATGTCTATTAGGTTGAAAACCATGATTTTAACATGTATAAAGTTTATAAAAGAGAGTGAACTCACCTTGTAGGGTTGTAGCTTAAAACCCTAAAATCCAAGTAACTAGTGAGGAGATGAGATGGAAACCTTGAGGAGTCAAGACTTGATCAATAAATGTTCAAGAACCCTAAAAATATCATAAATGATCAAGGACTTGAGGTAGATGGAGACATTAATGGCAAAGGAAGGGAGAGAATGGGAGTTACCAGCTTCCTAGAGAGAAAAATCGCAGCTACTAGTTCAAAATCAGATAAAATGATCAAAAATCGCGACATTTAGATTCATACAGCATGCCACCCGCTCGCGATTGTGACACGGCGACAGTGACATTGTCACTGTCGCGGGGCATAATCGCCCGACCCACGCACCATTCAGTACAAGTGGCGCGGTTGTGACACTGCAATAGTGACCAAGGCACTATCGCCTAGCACTATCGCGCAAGACGTACCGATAGTCTCAAACCCCCGACGATTGTGCCATCGCGATAGTGACACCATGTCACTATCGCATGCACTATCGCGAGTATGGTACCGAACCCAAAACTTGGCATATGAACTATCGAAACTCGCAATCACCATACTGAAGATCTTAAACTTGAAACTAATTCCACTTATACAACAGACCCTTGACAAAAGTTTAAGTCTTTACACCTGTTCCCAAATTTCGGGGTGTTACACCTACATTAGTAAAACTCTCATCTTCTGCACCAAAAAAACTAAAACAAAAAATCAAACATGAACATCTAAAAAATTCAGATTTTATAAAATAATAAAGTTTGAATAAAAACCTAACAAATCTACTCTTACATATAACGATTATGAACTTATAATGTCTCAACTATCAACAATTCATTCTTCATGCTTAAACATTAAGAACTAAAATAAATTTGAACTCCAAAAATCCAAATTTCAAATGTTAAAGAGTAAACTAAACGTAAAATCCAAAATTCCAAATTTCAAGCAACATCTTTTATTAGGTTTTAGGATAAAAAAATATATTTATGAATTAGAAAAAATATTAATAAAATAGTTTATTCGGGTCTCGCTATTGCACTTTCACAGGGCGGATCTCTTTTTATCCTTAGCTTCTTAACCTTACAGTCAAAGACTTCCTTAGACCCCATGATAACAGTTAGCTTCTGATTTTCTTGCATACCTTGCAAAGGTATCATCGCCCCAACTTTCAACAAATGCTCTCAAAGAGAGGCGTGAAACACGAAATGAATTTTCCAAATTCCCATCGAACACTCTAGATCATACACTATCTCTCCAACTCTTTCAGTAATTTCAACGGATTCCAAAACGTAGCCCAACACTAGCCTTCTCTCGAACGCACCACTTCATTCTATGTGGACGACTTCCGCATCAAGTTGCGCCCTCTCAACTTGAGGTTCGCAAGGCTCGCGTTCCTTTAATCATATCAACTTAGCTTCGTTCAGTTGTCCAAAACATTTTGACCCAAAACCGAAGCCATACCCTGAGAACAACCCAATTGTAGCATACCATCTGAAACATCCCAGGCCAACCGTACCAGATATTGTCCGCTTTGTCCACACACCCAGACTCACAGTTTTAAAACGTATCCAAAGTTCATCATTCAGTGGTGGGGTGTTCGTAGAAAAGAAGGCGTCGCCCAATGAGTGGCAAATTTTGATAGGTTCTTTTGTCGTTGTGGCTTACACCTTGTGACTCATTCATTCGGTCGAGCGTTCCTCGGGCGTCGATCAATCCTCAATCACAGGCCGCTCTGTTGGCTTTTTTCCTTGCCTAAAACAACTATCTTCTCTTCGCGAACGGTTAAGAATCCTCTTTGTATGCGCGTTATCTCTTGTTTATTCTTCTAGTTTGTGCTTCTTATGCTTTCTCAACTGGGTGATACTCCGTTTCTTCTTAGGTTGTCTGTAAGTGTAGTTCGTGGTTCACGGGTGAGGTTACCTGGATAGGTGGGCAGTTCCTATCGGTGGAGCTAAGACACTTCAATTTCTCTCCTCTCCCACCTCTCCAGCTTGGGAATAGTTCTTTCTACTGGCTATATATCTGTACAATGCCAGTTCAAGCTACCTTCTGGATGGAGCAAGAAAAGGTATGCAGAACCGATGCGAGAGGGAGAACCAATATGGGAGAAGCGGGGATTGAGAGCTTTCAAGAACCAATGGAAAGGAAAGACTTGTTCCCTATGGGTCTCACACACAACTTCGTTTCCTTAAAACGAATTTTACCAAAGTTAACATCAAACAACATGATTCCCTAAAAAAACGATCACTCAATTCGCCACCTTAACACAACGTTCACCTTGGATATCCCATAAGCTCACAACTATGGGTTTCATCATTAGATAACTCACAATTAAAATTACTTCCACAAACGCGACCTACGTCTAAAGCAGAAGATACTTTCTTTCCCAACCCAAATCGATCACAACTCATCGATGTTACCTAACTCACAAGCAATACACAATCATTGCCACAAACATCATTACCCAATATTCCTACATAATTGAAATAACTCTTCCACACTTCCTCACCTTCATAGTCCACTAGCCCCAACTTAATGAATCATAATGACACACCCTTCAACTTCTCATCACATCCACCAATCGTCCGACCATAATTGCATTAAATCAAAGTTTCACTCGCTTAACAAGGAGTGACCATGCACAGCCAAAACCATTCCAGATAGCTTAACAGTGGACTCAAGGCTTCCTTGGAACCTTTTCCACCTATTAGTGCATATATTTGTTGGATACAAGATCATGAAGACTGAAGGCTGGAAGTCAACCAAGTCAAAGCTAAAGTCAACTCTCAAAGCAAAGTCAAAGTCTCTTTGTAATAAATGTCAAAGTCAATGTAATGTGTTTTGTAATAGTGTTTAGTGCTCGTGTGTTTAAATAGGTATATGGTTAGTGGTGTCTTGTAAGTGTGTAGTTGGAAGTTGAACATTGTACGCAGAAAGAGTTTTTCTAGAGAGAAATATCACAGAGAACCTTTGTACGAATTGTTGATTGAATTGAATAACAGGTTAACAGTTTGTCTGATTCTCATCTTGTTATTGTGTTTAGAACTTGATAATTTGGGATTAATACCACCCAATACCAAGTCTGTCACACAGGTCTTTCACTCTGACCATTACATCCAACCACTGTTCCCATTTTCCTCTTGAACACATCAAACATGCTTCCTAAGATCGGTTCACTAATAGGTGCAAGCTTTAGACCGACAACACAATTTGTTTTTTCTCGACATCAGAACCATAACTTACACCATAATCTCCTTCTCACACCCTCGCTAGGAGTTCATATACCCACTAGTGGCAATTCCGACAAATAACTCCACCGTTCTGGGTCACTTGCCAAACTTCTTACTCTCGATTTACCCATTTATTTCAACATACCATCTTCACTTCCTCAGGCTAGAGTAGAACATTACTCACTCCATTTTCTGATCGACCAAATGCATTGAAGGCACCTTCCCGATACCATGCTTAGCCAAACGGTTTCCTACAATTCTCAATCGGGATATTCAACCAAGCCCACAGACTTTCCTATCTTTTACAAAACATCATGAACTGGACAATATGACATTTCCATTAATATTTTAGTGGAATAAGACAAACTTGCCCAACCATTCCTCGAAACCCAAGAACACAAGGTTCCTCTTTTAGGTATCCACCAACTATCACTTAGACGTTTTATCCTCAAATTATCAATGCCGCAACACCAACCAAACACCCATTCATCTCAACAATATCCTTGCCACTTTGAATAGCTCACCAGAAATTTTCAAACAAGTATTTCCACTTACGCTCACATAATATAACCACACCGACCTACTACTAAACCTCACAGAAACCCTTACCATAACATCAATGACTCGCACGTCCACCTGGACATGAATTAACACTAACTTATCCACATCATCAACACCCTACCACAACATCACCCTACACATAAGAGCTTCACTATCACTTTGCATACGTACACGATACTGCCCTCTTTATACCAACCATACCCCCAATAATTGAAATAACAACATTTCACGGCTTTGTCTTCCTTGAATCTGGATAGACCACAAGATCGTGATCATCCAATTCACTCAACATGTTCTCGCTTCTTGACGACTCATCTTAACCTGCCAGAACCGAGCTCAAGTAATCTATAAGACTAAACGTACTACCTTGCATACCAAAATGCTCAAAGTGCAACCACAACGGTTGTACTAAAAACTTCACTCCTATACGAACCATCAAAACCTTATAGGGTATCCCCTGTCCAAACTGGCGATCTTCCATTTTCCATAATGCCCACACAAAGTGGTCCAACATCACACCCTGTACACACCTTTCTCCGAACCACTCCTTACTTCCTCACGAAGATTCAACAAAATACCCGTAGCTACCTCTTAATTTTTCAATGTCCCGACAATGACTTGTTGGTCGTTGACTTCAGCATCAACAGTCAACATGGTGATACTTTAACAATGCCGCCGACTAACAAGGATTCCCAATGAAACCTACTTCTTCCAACGCCTCACAACTAACTCTGACCCCCACCATCTTCACATGCTGAAGGTACAAGGCTCACCTGCTATGTAGTCAAATTACCAGACCACTTCAGAACTCTGGCTCGACGCTGATAACCTTTCATCAAAGTACCACAATGCTACTTATCAACATGTTGTTATAAGAAGTAACTTGACGGCTTCGAATTCCACCTAGACTTAACTACCCATCGACAACCACATCTCAAGCTATCGAACAAAGGGTAGGTTGTTACCGAAAGAATGTTCCTATCGACAATGACTGAGACCTTCGTTATTCATTGTCCTTCCCCTAAAGAAAAAACCAAGGTCATGATTTGACCATCAACGACTCAAACGACACACTTACACTCTCCAAACCCTCTCTCATTCTTAGTTGCAACATTTCTCACGACCTAGAGAGTTTATAGCCTTCATGCATGACAACACCAATAATTTAAAACTTTTGACATGTTTGAAAATTTAGCAAGTACCACAGTACGATGCAATCCTGAGTGCATGCAACACAACACCGCCATATTTGAGTAGCAATTCTCAACGATTTCAAAATCGTTCGCACTCAATCCTCTCGATAGAATAAACCTTGTCCGACCAAAATCGATGTTGGCGCAAATGAAAAATACTTTCAAGGAATTTATTCATGCGATTATAGGAATGCGACAAAATTACGTACACTGAGCGAGTTAGTCGGCTCTCACTTATAAAACCCTGCGATCAATTGTTATTACGATTTCCACGACAAAATTTAACTCATTTATAAAAGTAATAATAATTCTCTCACAACCAAAATCGAAATTTATCACCCACGCAATAAAGTTGTCTTTTCAATCCAAGCGTACGTTTACACACGTCGTCACGTTTTCAAAACTAATGTCTCGCAAGGCACACACACGCTAAAAATATCAGACATGAAGGACTCCATCAATATGTTTGAAACACAATGCATGAAACTCACTTTTACATTGAAGGCTATACACTCTAACAAGGTCAACTGTTTGCACTCACCACAATTATCACAGACCCCCTACTTCCGACCAACCAGTCAGGATCCTCACATTTGCCACAACCTCCGGCACCAACGCTTCCCAACATTCTTGTATGTCCAACCATCAGTTACTTCCGCGACTAAAGATTTGCAATTCGTGCGCTTCCACTTTGACCCAGAAAATCTTACCAACAATGGCTCGTCTCCATCCTATCCTTACTCCGTATTTAATCAACACTGATATCACCCCTTAACCATTCCTTACCACTCTACAAATAACTACAGATTCGAACAACTCACTCCAATTATTTGATTTTGGGGTTGAAACCTTCCTGATCCCCATTGATCGATCTAACAACTACCACCACGGAGACTCGCTTGAAGAGAATAACTCACCTCCAAACGGTTATCCTTCCTTTTATGGATCCAAGAAGTTCTTCCTCAAGACGTAATATCTACATCCCACACAATATCCATCTCAAACGATATTAACCTTAAAACCATAAACGAGCTCACACAACACGTCAGAACAACACCATCATTTCAATGATAGAAATCACTACCCAAAACTACATTTGTCGATTATCTCAACAATAGTAATCGAGTATACCCATGCACCTGTAAACTCATAATGGCATTGGTCAGATTCAATTCTGAATTTACCTTACATGAGAGTCCTCACTATCGTTGTCACGACTCTCAACGATCAAGGTATTCTTTAAAGGCTTCCTACATTCTCAGTTGTATCCCTCTACTCCACAGTTTAAGTTTAGGCCCATTCGGTCACCTAAATCTCTTAAACTATGGCTCTGATACCAATTGTAACAACCCAAACTTACGAAAAATAAAGCATAAACGACTTTAATAAATCAATGCCAAATGGCCCCAAAAACTACAATTCAAATAACGAGGTTTGCGGAAACGACCTATTACACAACTGAGAATTTACAATAAAGACTAAGACTGGAGGACTAAAATTAGCAATCTTCTAAAATAAGCACCAACTCACATCATCTCGATCCCCTTACTCGATCCTCCTACTTCTTGACATCCTGAAAAGGGTTTTTAGTTTTGAAAGAGCGAGGGTTAGACCGAAAGGTCTAGTGAGTTCCCTCTAATAACAATTCTCAATCCATAGCATCATATAAAAGATTTATAAACAATTATAAACCAGTTCAATTTATATAAAAATCACACCTGCATAACACACTTTCAGCACACACTGAAGTCACACAGAGGCCACAACGTGTCTGGCTTATACTGCCTCATTCTGGGACACACCCCCCATTGGCATAAACGGGACACCCCCCTCCCCCCGACTTAGGCCATACTCGCCAACAACAATGTATAAATACATTTTACACCAACAACACAATCAAACATAACTCACTTTCAATAAGTATCGCATGTACTACAATAGTATAAATACTGTAGTGGTTAAATAAGCTTCGCATGTTCGATAACATAAATAACTAAGAAAATCTTTGGTTAGAAAGACTCACCTGGATTCCCGTGAACGTTCCTCTCTAACTTCCTTAACTCGAAACCTAACAATAAGGACAACAATTCGATAAGACTATCAACCCCAAACAAGCCAAGCGACACCACTTTCAAAGATTTGGTTCAGTCAGTGGGCCTTTGAGATCGGCTAAACCCCCCGGTCTCTCTCTCTCTCCAGTCCGACACCCGGGCCCCCACCTAACCGACTCCCGGGTCTTTCTTTCCACATCCGACTCCCGGCTCCCATCGAATATCCTCTCGGGTCATTCCCCCACCAGTAAACTCTCGGCTCCTTCTCAACCCGACTCCCGGGTCCTTCCCCCTCTAGCCGACTCCCGGGCCCCTTCTCTCACCGCCGACTCCCGGCTCCATAGCCCGTCTCCTGGGTTCACTTACTACGGGCTTCCCCGTCTCTCGGGTACGCCCGGTACCCTGTCTCCCGGGTCTCCCCCGGGTAGGGAGCTTCCTGGGTCCTAGTGCTATGCTTCCCCGAGCCAACCCCGGATGGAGGCTACCCGGGTACTCCCGGTTGAGACTTTCCCCGGGTCATCCCCGGGTGAAGGTTTCCTGGTTCCCCGACTACGAGCGCCGACCCTGGTTCAACGGTCAGATAGCCAAGCGAGGCCGAAGAAA